>OX411323.1:0-5022000 GCA_948150665.1 Conistra vaccinii | reverse complement strand
GTGTACGAATCTACGAAGTACGTGGTTAGGACGACAATATTAAGAATAAATTGCAGGACAAACGGTTCATTTGTAGCTGCGCATTCTGCTTTGCTATTTCATTCATATCGTAACTACTTCTTAATTGCATTCTTAAAATATAAATCCGTCGAGTTTTAGGATTCATTCGTAATATTTGTTGCTTGGTAAAATACTCTAGCTTTTCCTGATTCATTGCAGTCATTACTTCGGGACTAATGGCTGTGACAGCTTCCAACTGAATTGAACTTATATCAGGTTCAGGAATACCTAAAGAAAATTAATAACATACTTAAAAAGAAAACTCGTGACTTACTCAAAAAGGGTTTGAGTAAGTCACGGGGGCCTAGAAAGCTGAAATTTTCAACAGAATAAAATAGAATGTATACAGCAAAACCATTTTAAGGTTCCCTTAATGGTGTAGAGTTGTAGACATGGAATAAGGCGGGAATTACGGAATTACGAGATACGGAATAAAATATAACTAAGTCGCTGGCAGTGATAGTGAAAACTATAAACAAATAAGTTTAGTAAAATGGGTGGCACAAGCCAAAGCTCACATGTGAATAATGCACTGAGTCTGCCTATTTCGTGTGATGACCATTTGTATGGTTCACCGTAAGCATCGCGATTAACAGCTATTGAATAAAGAGTCTGAAACAAACAACATTATTTTATTATTATTTTAATAACACAAAGAAAGAAAATAATACAGTCGTCACACACGGGTGGGTAGTTAGCAGCCCGAAAGTCTGACAACCAGTCTTACTAAAGGGTATCGTGTTACCCAATATTTGGGTTGTGGAGGTCAGTAGGCAGTCACTTCATGTAAAATACTGATATTCAGCTGCATCCGGTTAGACTGGAAGCCGTCCACAACATAGCTGGGAAAATGCTAGGCAGGTGACGAAAGTTTCTAATACAAATATGAAAACGTAATTACTCTGGTTTGGTTTGTGTTACATTTTCCCGCTTTGCTCAGGGTTTCCAGGTTAATTTCCATGAAAGTATTAGGAGATATTTTTTCTAAATCTATTGCCGGGAAACCACATAGTAAGTAGCCGAGTTCGTTGATAAATGTACTGTTTTCATACCATGTTTCCCCAAAATAGCGTCTATATGCAGCCGCTAGAATACCAAACTGGAAAACAAACAAAATGTTTCGTATATTTTTTTCGTAAAAAGAGTAAAATACTTCTCTCCATATTTGGGTAGAGCATTATCATTTGCATAAAACTTATTGAGGGTTTTACCTTCCGGGGTTGCAGTTTAACATAGTGACTAGCAAAATATTTGAGGACTGATGGATCCCCAAAATTAACATAATACAAATCTTCTTCAGGGATAACGTTTAAAAGTGATCCCATGGCTAAAAACTCTCGACCTTGTAAAAAAGCTGCAGTTTTCCCATCTGAAACAATGTAATCCAGTAAGTACTAAAACTAACGTTAGGTTTAGATAGTCACTGATTTACTTCGTAACCTTTTTATTATACTTGCCAGTCAGAATATCCCATGCTAATAAGGCTCTAGAAATTGGTATCATTTGTTTCTTTGTCTGTGTTAATATGTGCAATATCGAGTCCGGATCAAGTCTCAAAAAGGAACTTGGTGGACCGAAAAAGATCATATTCATAGATTGTTCAGCTCTTATTCTATTGTCCAATTCATCGTAGAACTCATCATACACTTCAAAGTTTTCTAAAATAATTAAGCATTAAAGACATAAGAAAATGCAAATAATTATGACAATTTTTAACCGACTTCAAAAAAAGGAGGAAGCTGTCAATTTGGGCTTTTTTTGTGTCTTCGGGCACAACTAACAGTTATAGGTGGATGATGTTATAATAACTTCCTGTCACTGTTATTTACTGAACATTCGAATTTGTGTGGGGTAGTAGTGAAAATAAAAACTTTTTTAAGTTTTTTGAAAGTCGGTTATTTTTTTTTGTAAAAAAGTTTTTGCTGATAATTTCAAAACGATTCTCGGAAAATATTCTATTATATTTTCCGAGAATCGTAGGAGTAAGTTTCGGGCTTAGCCGCACGCAAGTAGTTTTAGTTCGCAAGTAAAACATGCCTTTCTCAGCCACTGCAATCATTGAATTTCTGTCGTCTTCGTAATCCAGACCCAAGTCTTCTATTGACTCAGTGGAACTCACTGCGCACGAAGAACTCCTTATAAAATAACTGGAAACATGGTAATGTTCATAAATAATCATTTTAAATAGGTACAGACTGTTCGATTTGAAAAATTGTGATACTGTTAAACTTCTTTCTACAGCTCTACGTTTTGCAGGAACGGAAACAATATCCGTGCAAGCAGGTGTGAGTGATATACCATCAAGAAAGTAGCTGGTACTACTTGTGTGTTTATTGTATTAAGTATTTCTGAAGTCCGAGTCTGAGTCCTTTATCGAGAATATTAATAAAAGGTGAGGTGACAGGTGAATAGACACAACGAACTATTTTCAGAATTTGCTGTCACCCTAACACGATAAAATTTATGATACTGTAAAACCAATTTCTTTCTACAGCTCTACATTTTGCAGGAACGGAAACAATTTCAAACAGGTAAATAGACACAACAAACTATTTTCAGAATTTGTTGTCACCCGATAAAATTTGTTTTCAGCTACCCACGAATTATTTACAAAATATTTACCTAATTACTAATAAATTGGAACTAAATTATAAAACATCTTATGAACTCTCATTGACTATATTATTTTACAAAACCATTTGGATTATAATCGTAAATTGTATGTAAAGTCAAACAGGTAATCGAGATGGTTGAGTTATGTGTGTGAGATAAAGGTATCCCTTGAATTTTCAGGGTAAGGTAAAGTAGCGTATGTAACTAGCGAATCTGTTGAAAAACTGACTGACCCAAAAAAAATGAGGCCAGCTCCTGAACTGTACTCTAAGGGGCTAAGGGAGTCCCCTTACTAAGGGAGTCCCCTTAGCCCCTTAGGGTACAGTTCAGGAGCTGGCAGCGAGCGGACCCCGTCAATTGTGCTGACATCTCTTTGAGGCGCGCGTGGGACCGGTCCTTATCGGACGGCGAGCTACCCATTGCTCTCCGTCCGCAAACCCACGCCTTCGGTGGCCGGAAATCGGCTACCAATTCCCGACGCCCAGGGCGTCTCCTGCGGCGGCTAGGAGCGTGAGGGCGCAACATTTGTCTGTCCCTCATGCGCTCCGCCTCCTCCTTCGCGAGCATTACTGCTTCGCAGAAGGAGGTGACGGGTTGCCATGCCCTCTCACTCTGTACCATGGCCTGGACCAGGGCCGGACGCGAGAGGTCACTGCCGCCGCTCCCGGGCGCCCATACCGCACCCTAAACGCGTGGACGCAAGTTTATTTTTTACAATTTTTCTTTGTCGTTTTCTCTGTATCAGTAATAAACTAAGAAACACTAACTAACAACACTAATAACTGAGTATGGGAGGGTTGAAAGTTACAACAAAATGTGGAAAACTACAACATGAAAACTCGCGCAGCGCGGTTTTTTTAATATATTGTAATAAATTGTAAAGGAAATCTTAATTAACGTGACTGTAACTTAACTTTGATCGACAACAGCACAAATCCAGGGGGGGGGGGGCAGCTGCCCTTCCGTGGATTTGTGCCCCCCCCCCCCTGGGTACGCCCATGAGCCCAACATTTATGGCTACCCCACAGACTACAATTATATATAGGGCTACCCTATATATAAAGTCTGTGTTTATGGCTGTCGGCTGAGGCCAGGCCATAGGTCAAGGCCATCAGTATTATAATAGTGCTCTGTGCAGGCCATGCTGAGCCCGCGATTTTTTACCCGGTCACGGCCACAGAGCATGTAACTTTAGTCACGGCCACCGGCCAATGCATGCTAACTATCGTAGTATAGTATATATCTGGAACAAGCCATTAAAAAAATAAAGAATGACAGCATGCTCTGTGAATGACAGATTCATTTTCTTACATATAGACTTTCTTCTTGTCGCTGGAACGCGGCCCTAACCTAACAGTTCATTACTTTATTGTGGCCTTTCAATTTAAAAAATACTTTATTAATTACAGATTAAATCTAAAATAAACAGCTAGTTTAGTGAGAAATGTTCATTAATCTATAGATATTCGCTGTTATTACTTAGCGAAATATACGTTATTCATTGGTTACGTGGTAGACTTTTGTTGTCGTCAATAGTTGTAGGAACATGGGTATTCTAGAAAAAATATCTGAAATCGAGAAAGAAATAGCAAGAACACAGAAGAATAAAGGTAAAGTAACAAGAGCTCTTTACCGGCTTCTATATTTTGTTGTTATCAATCAATTTGTTGCCTAAAGGTCCCACATCTCAGCAGGTAATTGTTTTGATCAATCCGATTTCTATTACAATTCAAAGTCATTCTATAGCGCGGTTGCTTTAAATTGGTGATTATTGAACCAGGCCTAACCTGAAATATCAGAATGATGTTATTGTTTAACATTTTCAAAATCCATCCATTGTTTTGTTAGATGGACTGTCAAATTATTTCTAGCCATTATCATTTTGTTCAACAGCTACTGAATACCACTTGGGATTGCTGAAGGCCAAGCTAGCTAAGTACAGGTCTCAATTGTTAGAGCCTTCTAAGAAAGGAGGTGATAAGGGTGAAGGATTTGATGTACTTAAGTCTGGAGACGCCAGAGTAGCTCTTATTGGCTTCCCCTCAGTGGGTAAGGTAAGAATAAGCCTTAATTAACTTTCATTAGTGATGGGCAGAGGATAAATACTCGGAGGATAAATACTCGAGTATTTATCCGAAACGGATAAATACTCGTTTTTACTCATTTTTATCTGATATTTACTCAAAATGATGGATAAATATATTTTTTGCGCTTCCGATGGTTATTTTTTTAAATTTTTATGTTTAGTATTGCTGTTTGGGCCTTCCAAAATACTACATTATTTGCCGTAGCCTACAATAAAGCCGGAGGCGTACAGGGGCCAGCCACGACGTGTTTTTTATATGGAATTTTTCACTTTTTGTATGGAAATCATGAAAAATTATTACCAACATGTTGAGTTATAGGGGTTTAAGGGTTTCATAAAGGGGGTCGAAATTTTCATTATTTTTGCGATAGGACGCACCATTTTCGAGATATAAGCAAAAGAAAAAAAAAGGTAAAGTACTGTTTTTCCACCTGAAGTCGAAGAATTGGTGGGAATAAAATTTGTTGTCATGAACTAATTCCACTCCTTTTGAATCTCGTTTAAAAATAGTCTGGTCTAATGGGATCTAGGAGGCAAAAGTCCTCGCGCACATTCGGGAGTGGCGCAAGGAGGCGAAACGCCAGGGCGTACCTCCGCTGCCGCGAGTGCGATTGTCGCAACCTTGTGCTGGGCACGCCACAATTGCGGCGATAAGTCCCCTGTTTGAGGAGTGGCTAGAGAGGCGCCACGGCGTCTTCACCTTCCGCCTGACGTAGGTCCTCACCGGACACGGTTGTTTCGGGAGGTTCCTGTTCCGGATAAGGCGGGAAGAAACACCCGGGTGTCACCATTGTGTGGATCCCCCGCAGTACATGGTGGAGCATACAGTGGAGGTCTGCCCGGCTTGGGCGGAGCACTGCCGTGTCCTCGTGGAGGCGATCGGCGGTGGTGATCTCTCGCGTCCAGCCCTGGTCCAGACCATGGTACGGAGCGAGAGGGCATGGGAAGCCGTCGCCTCCTTCTAGAAAGCAGTAATGCTCGCGAGGGAGGAGGCGGAACGTGTGAGGGAGAGGCAAATTTCGCGACCTCATGGCCCTAGCCGCCGCAGGAGACGCCCTGAATCCTAGGCCGATTCCCGGCCACCGTAAGCGCGGGCCTACGGACAGTGTGCAATTGGTAGCTGGCCATCCGATAAGGACCAGGCCCAGGTCAACGGCGTGTTGTGTTCCACGCGCGCCTCTAAGAGTTGTCAACTGACTTGGTCCGCTAGAGCCGATGCCTACCGGGGTCGCGGGAAAGTCTGAAAGGGATACCGTGGCCCCTGGCAACATACAGGCAACTGAAGGAACACGGGTGGGTTTTATACAGTCAGTAAGAGTCTGACACTCCCACTCCGCTCGGAGCGGGAGAAGTTATTCGTCAATTTCCCAACCAAAAAAAAAAGGCACGCAGCTCTGACTTATTGGATTCATGTGCGTATTGTATTTATCACTTACTTCAAAAACCGTGAAGGAAAACATCGTGAGGAAACCGGCATGCCTTTTTTTTTGTTTTTGGTTGGGAAATCATTAAATAACTTCTCCCGCTCTGGGCGAAGCGGAAGGGCGTGTCAGACTCTTACTGACTAAAACCCACCCGTGTTCCTTCAGTTGCTTTTACGTTGCCAGAGGCCACGGTCTCCCTTTAGGACTTTCCCGCAACCCCGGCAGGCATCGGCCCTAGCGGACCTCGTCAATTTTGCTGACATCTCTTTGAAGCACGCGTGGAACACAACGCGCCGTCGACCCGGGCCTGGTCCTTATCGAACGGCGAGCTACCGATTGCTCTCCGTCCGCATGCCTGCGCCTACGGTGGCCGGAAATCGGCTACCGACGCCCAGGGCGTCTGCGGCGGCTAGGGGCATGAGGGCGTGAAATTTGCCTCTCCCTGACGCACTCCGCCTCCTCCTTCGCGAGCATTACTGCTTCGCAAAAGGAGGTGACGGCTTGCCATGCCCTCTCGCTCCGTACCATGGCCTGGACCAGGGCCCGACGCGAAAGGTCACTGCCACCGATCGCCTCCGCGAGGACTGGGCGGTGCTCCGCCCAAGCCGGGCAGTCCTCCACCGCATGCTCCACCGTGTCCTCCGGGCGATCCACACAGTGGTGACACCCGAGTGTTATTTCCTGCCTTATGCAAAACAAGAACCTCCCGAAACAACCGTGTTCGGTGAGGAAGTTTGCGTCAGGCGGAAGGTGAGGATGCCGTGGCGCCTCTCAAGCCACTCCTCAAAGAGGGGACTTATCGCCAAAATCGTGGCATGCCCAGCACAGGGTTGTGACAATCGCACTCTCCATGACGCCATGAGATCCCACCGGAGCTCTGTCCGCTGTGCCGTAATTTCTCGCAGCAGCGGAGTTTTACCTCCTCGCGGCACTCGCGAGGACTTTCGCCTCCAGATCCCATGGTGGCAATCTGGCAAGGAGGGTCACCGCCTCACCGGAGACGGTACGGTATCCCCGGACCATCCAGATGGCCATGACCCTTTGAAACGCGTTCAACCGGCGGGCTGGCCGCAACCAATGGCATGTGAAACCAAGTTAGAGGCCCATGGGCGGCTTTTAATCTCTAACACCAGTTTAGACACTAACCGCACGAAAAGAAGAAGAAGAAGTAACGCACAAATGTATAATTTTATCTAACTTTGAGAGTGATTGATGAAAATATTCATGAAATCATTGTTATTATAGGCTTTTTGTTATGGTTAAAGTGATTAATAAAGTACGGTACAAATGTATATTTTCAGATTGTCATTTATTTTAGTCCTTTTCTTCGTAAAATTGCAAAATTTACGGTTCATAACGTAACGAAAACTGTAGATAGTATTTATCCGCTGTTTTGGATAAATACTCGAGTAAAAACGGATATTTATGAGTATTTATCCGTTTTGAGTATTTATCCGGATAAAATCCCAACACTAACTTTCATTAATTCAGTACTAACATTGTGTGTGTACCTATTCAATTAAAATGGACTTAAAGAAGCACTAAATAAAGTACAAGCATTAATAAAGGTGCCTGCTGACATCACCAACATTGAAGCAGATTTAAATCTTCCCGTTTACTTTTACAGTCCACTCTGCTATCCACATTGACTCACACTCACTCGGAGGCAGCCAGCTACGAGTTCACAACACTGACATGCATTCCTGGTGTCATAGAGTACCGTGGGGCTAATATACAGCTTCTTGATCTGCCTGGTATCATTGAAGGTGCCGCCCAGGGCAAGGGTAGAGGACGACAGGTAATTTTGTTATTTTGTTACTAGCACCTCCATAAAGGAGTTCACATAACATTTTTATCTGATCATCCACAAGTAACTGTGCCTGATCTGCTTAGCTTTTATCATCTTAGTAAAATACAGAATCTTAACTCAATACTCACGCATACACTCTGTGGGATACTAAATGCCCATAGTGTCCCGGAAAGTGTTAAAACCAGTTTAGAGCCATTTGATTAGTTGAAAATAGTTTTAAATAATGCTTGAGTCAGGTTCTGGAGTACTGGCCTTAATTTACCTAGTTCTGTCAAATCGGCCTGCAGGTTGGTTCTTTTGGTAGCCACAAGCAAGCAACGATTCTATAGGGCTATAACACGGCCGACTTATCTTGGCAGTTCCAAACTTGGTGCTGAAGGTTGCGCAATAACATTTTTTAGGAACCATATGGTGATATAATTTGAAAATAAAAGCATTTAAATTAGTAAGTAGTTTTTCTAGGAAAGACCAGAAACGTGGTGGCGCTTGCATATTAATAAGACAAGGGATCGAATATGAATCTATTGAATGGCTAAAAAATATGACATTAGAAAAACATTTCGAAATATGCGGTATACGAATACAAAAATACGGCATTAATTTGCTGTGTGTGTACAGAACGCCAAATTCGGACATAAAAATATTTTTTAGAAAGCTTCAAATATTATTAAACAGACTACATCATAAAGATAATTACAAAAACATTTTATGTGGTGATTTCAATATTGACATATTAAATAATACACAGTCTAAAAATGAATTTATAAATATTTTACTCAATTACAACTTTAAATGTCATATAAACAAACCAACTCGACAAAATACCTGTATTGACAACATAATTAGTGACATCAAAGATGCTAAAGGAGAAGTACATGAACTGGGACTATCAGACCATAACACTGGTCAAACATTGACAATAAAAATAAAATCAGATAGTAATTATCAAAAGCATTGGTTTGTATATAGAAGAGACCTATGCAAGGAATATATTGATAAGTTTTGTTACTACCTTGGCAACCTATCTTTCTCGGAGATTTTCCTAGAAACAGACGTTAATAAGGCGTTTAAACTGTTCCATGACGAGGTCTGCCTTTATTTTGACTTGTGTTTTCCTCAAATAAAAATCAAAATGAATCAAAACTCCTATAACCCAAAATGGATTACAAAGGGCCTAAAAAAATCTTTTGTGACAAAACGAAAACTACAATATGAATACTATAAAAATAAAAATAGCCAAAACAAACGAAAATACGAAACATATGGTAAAATTTTGAGAAAATGTGTAATAAGTACTCAAAATAGTAATAATAAAAAATATATAGAAAAAGCCGAAAACAAATGTAAAGCCACATGGAGAATAGTTAACGAAAGACTCAAAGAAACCAACCGAACGAATGAAATCAGAGAAATTTCGAACGGGAATCAAATGCTTTTAAATGGCGACGAAATTGCCACATATTTCAATAATTACTACATAAATGTTGTAAACCCGGTAATTAATGACCACCCTGCAGACCAAACAATAACTGGAAGAACGTTAGCCAGCTCTATTTACCTGGAACCAGTGGATTCGGTAGAAGTATATAGAATTGCAATGGAATTAAGGAATACAAATTCAGCTGGGTATGATCATATTACAACAAAAATACTAAAACGAACTATATTTTCTATATTAAAACCATTGACTCATTTGATAAATCTGTCTATGGAAAACGGTATTTTTCCTGAAGCACTTAAATTCTCCGTAGTTAAACCACTGCATAAAAAGGGTCCGAAATCTGAAGCAGGAAACTACAGGCCAATCACATTGGTTCCGATTATCTCCAAGATATTCGAGAAAGTAATGAGTACAAGGTTGGTAAAGTTTTTTGATAAAAATGATATAATATGTCAACAACAGAACGGTTTTATTAAAAATAAATCTACTACTTTGGCAAGTTTTAAATTAATAAAAGAAATCCTTAGTGCAATAGATACAAAAAAGATTCCAATAGCTGTATTTCTTGACATGAGTAAAGCCTTTGACATGATATCTCTTGACAAACTATTAAATAAACTAGAAAATTACGGTATAAGAGGCCCAGCCTACAATTGGTTTGATAGCTACCTAAGGGGTCGAAAGCAATGCACGGAGATCGTGAAAATGTGCCGTAAGACTAACACATACGTAACGTATAGATCTAAGTACCTAGTTAACAAATGTGGCGTACCTCAAGGGACTGCGATTTCGCCGATACTATTTTTAGCATACATCAATGAACTACCGAACGCAACAGACCAATACACTATACTGTTTGCAGACGATACCACTATTCTGACTAAAGAGGCTACTGTTGAGCGAGCAATAAATGTCACAAATAAAGCTCTAAACGATGTACATGACTGGTTAAACCTAAATAATTTACAAATAAACACAAATAAAACTAAATTTATGACATTTTGCACAAATAATAATAACAAAAAAAAAATAACCGACACGATTGACACACAAATAAAATATAATAATGACAGAATTGAAAAAGTAAATACTATAAAATTCTTAGGAATACATTTTGATAATTACTGCAACTGGAAATCACATGTAGACATGGTGTGTAAGAAATTAAATAAATTTATATACGCGCTACGGAAAATAAAACAGTTAACGAATGTAGAAACAGCTCTAATTGTGTACCACAGCCACGTGTGCTCTGTACTGAGATATGGGATAATCGTCTGGGGAAACTCCACGGACTCCCAAAGAGCATTTATAGTTCAGAAGAAATGCCTCAGATCGATCTATAACCTTAAATGGACCGATTCCTGCCGACCCGTGTTTACTAACAAAAAACTGCTTACACTCCCATCCTTATACATTCTAGAAATGTGTAAGTTTGTTAGAAATCACCCTTCGCTTTTTGAAAAGGATGAAAAAGCTCCTTTAAAAAGAAAGGTAGCACAAAAGCCTCTGATAGTCCCTCGAAATCGACTAAAACTTTGCGACACGAACTGCTACAGTATGGCGGTTAAGCTATACAACAAGCTACCGGAAAAAATGAGAAAACTAAATGAATTAGAATTCAGTAGAGCCTTATTTAATTGGCTGTGCGACAGATGTTTTTATTCCATAGATGACTTTATGAATTTGAAATCCTTTTGACATAGTGATTTTTTATTTTTATTTTTTATTATTGTTGATGTTAATTTTCTTGTTTGTGTTAATAATGTAAGAAGACAGAAAAATATTTAATTGTATACTTACCTATTGTAATTGACATAGTGATTATTTTATTATTTTATATTATTGTTAAGGTTAATATTATTTTTTGTGTTATTAATGTAGGAAGACAAAAATTTGATATAATATTTATTTTATTTTATTTAAAGCTTTGACTATGTCTATTTTAAAAATTTGCACGACTAGAAAGTCGAATATAGTGAAACCATATAAAAATTTACCATATACAATGTACCTATATTCTGGCAAATAAAGAATTCATTCATTCATTCATTCATTCATTATAAAGCGAGTGTGAGTGAGAGACCATGTACGAAAGTTTGCTAAGCCTATGTTCAGACCTGCCAGGGTATATCGGCCGTATTGTACTGTACACCTTGGTAGCATTAACATCATGAGTAAAACATTAAACAAAATATGTTATTGGTGATGTGTGTTGACATACCTGTCTGATCAATACATAGCATGGCCAAACTATCTCAGGCAACTTTCCAAGTACTTATAAATTATATCACATAAGTACTGGCAGGAAATGTTTGTATGCACTGAATCATACCATCAATTTAACTATTGCTAATCTGTACCGTCTTTTGGCTGAAATAATGATGATGATGAATCTGTATGAGTGCTAACAATACAAAAATGAAAATATTTTATCCTAACTAAAATTATTAATGCGAAAGTGAGTTTGTTTGTTAAGCTTACATGCTAAAACGGCTGAACGGATTTGGATGATATTTGACACTAGGGTAGGACATAGGATACTTTGTATCCCGATATTCCTTCAAGATCGACAAATGTGCGGGTGAAGCCACGGGGCGCAGTTAGTTTCACATAAATCTACACGGACACTTATGAACCTCAGAAGCTAGGTGCATGGTTTCAATTGATTGTTTCCTATCGAGAAGAGCCAGCAAGAAACTCCATCATTACTCTTTTAAAAATAATTGGCTTTTACAATATTTTCAAATAACAGTGTAGTATGTATGTGTAGTGTGTGTGTGTGTGTATTGGCTTTTACAATATTTTCAAATAACAGTGTAGTATGTGTGTGTAGTGTGTGTGTGTGTGTGCAGTGTAGTGTGTGCAGTGTAGTGTGTGTAGTGTGTGTGGTGTAGTGTGTGTGTGTGTGTGTGTCAGTAGGTATGGGAGGACAGTTTAGGCCTTTTAACAAGTACCAGGTACTTATCAAAATAAAAAATCGTCAGCAAATCTAGTGTTTTAGGCCTACTATATTCTCACATTTTCAAAATAGAAAAGAATCTATATCACTACATAGTATAAAACAAAGTCGCTGTCTGTCCGTCCCTATGTATGCTTAAATCTTTAAAACTACGCAACGGATTTTGAAGCGGTTTTTTTAATAGATAGAGTGATTCAAGAGGAAGGTTTATATGTATAATACATGCATAATATTGTAGAGAAACACTGATAAATTTAGAGCCTTTGGGCGCATTATGTCCAATTCGCAAAATGTCCAATTATCCCATTCTCAATTGGTCCAGTTCGTAATTCGTCCGGTTTCTAATGTGATGTCGTAAATAAACACATTTTTTTGCGCTTACATTGCAAACGCTGGCTGAACCCCAAGAGATAGATCAAAATAATGTACTACAGTATTGTTAAAAAGTTCAACAAAAAAGTCCGCGATAGCATAAGTATGTCTATCTTCTAAGGATGGTGTACAGTAACCATTTATATCTTTCACAATTTAATAAAAATTTCATTGTTATTTCCGAAGCTATTATGACTGGTATTATATTAATCCTTATTCAATAAAATATGTTATTTAAATCGGGCATTTCCTTACATATTATAAAACAAAGTCGCCCGCCGCGTCTGTCTGTCTGTCTGTCTGTCTGTCTGAACGCGATAAACTCAAAAACTGCCGAACGGATTTTCAAACGGTTTTCACCATTGGACGGAGTGATTCATGTGGAAGGTTTTAGTGTATAATTCATTAAGGTTTTGTGTAAATTGGCTGAAATATGACGATTATTGTTGAAGATGTCGGAAAAAATCATGCCGACTGGGAGCTTTACTGGCGTGCGCTGCGTAAGTCGTGAGAGATAAATCAAATTTATGTTCTAGAGTATTGTATATCTTAAAAATTGCAACAAAAAAGTCCGCGATGGCATATGTCTATCTTTTAAGGGTGACCCACAATAACCATTTTTATCTTTCAAAATTGTATAAAATTTTCATTGTTATTTCCGAAGCTATTTTGACCGGTATCTTATTAATGCTTATCCAATTAAATAGGTTATTTAAATTGGGCATTCAATTTAGATTAAAATATGCCTTTACATCACATCATTTAAATGAATAGTTTAAGAGATATCACAGTTTCAAAATTACGCGTAACAAAATAATTATGGTTGACCACGCGGGCGCTGTAGTAGCCTACCACTGCGTCCGCTGAAAGTTAGTCAATGATCTTTTCCTTGGCTATTAGGTATGTATTCCTGGTAGAACGTTCCCGTGGGATATTTTGCGACATCCACGCGGGCGAAGCCGCGGGTAAAAGCTAGTAATTAATAAATATGCCTTGACATCATATCATTAAA
This sequence comes from Conistra vaccinii, assembly GCA_948150665.1. NCBI lineage: Eukaryota > Metazoa > Arthropoda > Insecta > Lepidoptera > Noctuidae > Conistra > Conistra vaccinii. Next base: position 5,008,220 of record OX411323.1, on the reverse strand, counting down.
AGACAACGCGGGTGCAGAGCGGTAGGAGTCAATCACGTTTTACTCGGGTACTATGTATCTAATCCCGGTAGTAGGTACGTTTCCGTGGGGTATTTTCCGAAATCTTCGCGGGCGAAGACGCGGGCAAAAGCTGGTAAAAGATAAATGAAATAAGAATGCTTGTTTGTTACTTTGATCTAATGAAGGACATAGGATACATTAATTTTATTTGGGCATATGGTGTAGTTTCGTTAGAGTAAAAGTGATATTGCAGATAACAACTAAAATGACTGTAATCATGTGTTTGCACTTGCAGGTGATAGCAGTAGCGCGGACAGCAGACTTGGTGCTAATGATGCTGGATGCCACGAAGCCCTATGTGCACAGACAGCTGCTTGAGAAGGAGTTGGAGAGTGTGGGCATCAGGCTCAACAAGCCCAAGCCCAATATTTATTTCAAAGTATGTTATCATTATTCATGTGGATATGAATTTTAAAAATCTCAATGTTTTTAAGTTACTGCGGGTTGATTGACTGTTAGGCCCTGAGACCTGGAATGTATAATTTATTACTTGTTAGTGTTCATTAATTAAAAAATCACCGTTTATCAGGCGAAGGTGATGCAGATTCCTCACAAACTCAATCTGTTATTCATTCAAATTGATTGATAAGCTGTATTAATAATCGTTGCTTATATTATTATGTATAAATAGTATGTATGTATCTATTATACAGGGTGTCAGGGACATCGACGCTAAGCCTGTTGAAGCCCTGCGTTGAAATATTTCGTCGGTTATAAAAAAAAATCTGCTGTTTCATAGAAAAGTGCAATACCTACCTACGCGGTCAAAATGTATGGAACAGCAGATTTTTTTTTTAATAACCTACGAAATATTTCAACGCAGGGGGGGTTCAAAATCATGTACTGAATCCATGGTAACAGGATTCGCGTCGATGTCCCTGACACCCTGTATAATAGATACATACATACTAATTATACATAATTGTTACGATTTATCTGTGTATCTATTATAGTATAATTGTAATACACATTTATCTGTGTATCTATTATAGTATAATTGTAATACACATTTATCTGTGTATCTATTATAGTATATTGTACTTACATACTTTTTATTTGCACCAAAGACATTCCCATTTTATGTCCACTGTCCATTCCAAGGTTGCCTGGAAGAGATCGCAGTAAGCGATAAGGCCGCCCATTGTATATTTTGTAGTGTATTACTTTTTCTTTTCTGTTTTGTATTCTCTGGTGTACAATAAAGTATATATAAATAAATAATAAACGAGCCAAAAAATTTACTCATTCTTCAGAAAACTATTGTTATTTGTTTTCCAGGTGAAGAAGGGTGGCGGTCTCTCTTTCAACTCGACGTGTCAGCTCACCAAGGTTGACGAGAAATTGGTGCAAATGATTCTGCATGAATACAAGATATTTAATGCTGAGGTAAGAAACAATAAATTCAATAAGCTAAATAGTAGTACACACGGCTACACATCAAGCTATACATTTCCAGTTTATGCTGATCTCGAATTGTATAGGATTTCCGTACAATGCGAGGTCAGCTTATATTGGAAATGTATAGCTTGATCTGTAGCCGTGTGTACATGATTGTCGCCTGTTGATGAAAGGTACCTACCTAGCTAAATTAACACACGCAGCATGACATAATCCTGTCGTTGCATCATCTCAAGCTGAAACGTGACATAAATATTTTCACGCATAGGCATGACATATTATGTAGGGCCCGATCTCATGTACCACTACGACAATACGTGGACGTTCACTAATTTGTATGAAAATTTAAGAGTATTCACACAGACCATCGTCGTCCGTCAAAATTAATAGTGTGGGCGATACCGACCACATCAAGTAGACCGCTGCAAGCACAATCTAGCAAATGACCTAAAACACGCGACTCGATTCCTCGAGACCTCGATTGGCGTAGCCACATACTATTTTAAGAAAATAATTACATAATATTTACTATAGACCCGAATAGAATAAGAAGAGTACTTCCACTTTACCCCATCGAGCCGCCCGCAGTGGAATCTGCCCCATTGGTTCAACTTGGTGGGGCAGATTACACTAGTTTTAAATCTTGTGGATTGTGCCCCACTAATGTACTTTTATTTAAAACACTACCTAGGTATGTACTAAGTAACATTACCAGTCCTAGTTACATCTTTACTTAGATATACATTTCTTTCTTTTCCAAACAAATATAAAATACGAGCACCTACACAAATTTTAAGGTACCAACCCTAGTAGGGCGCCACCGAGTCGAACCAGTGGGGCAGATTCCACTGCAAAATGGCAGATACATGAATGGAAGTAGAAGACAGGCTGGTCTTATTTAGTACTTCCATTTTTCCCCACCAGTGGGGCGGCTTGGTGGGGCAAAGTGGAAGTACTCAATAAGAACAGTTTGTCTCCTACTTCCATATCTAATTCTATCTCTCTAAAGTCACCCCCTTTCTAGCCATGTCATCTTCCAGACAATCCACCTACTCATAAACCTTTGGTCTTTTAGGAGTATGAGGAACAGGGAGGAAGTTCACTCATCCACCATAGAAAAGGGAGGATCCTCCAACCAGACGGGTGTTATGTCTGGCGGGCAACTGCCCGTAAGTTGATTTCGGATAGTCTTATCTATGTTATTCGCTCGGTTAACTCTAACTGCGCGATGCAGCAATTGTGTGACATCATGTCTTTTTGCTGCGTAGTTTGTATGTGGCGGTCTAACCGCTGCAGTCTTTACCTACTCATAAACATCCACATTTATGTTCTTCGTATTCTGAAACTACAAGAAAACCTCATTGTTTTCTCATTTCAGGTCCTGTTCCGCGAAGACGCGACCGCGGACGATCTGATCGACGTGATCCTCGCGAACCGTGTGTACCTGCCGTGCCTGTATGTGTACAACAAGATCGATCAAATCTCCATCCAGGAGGTCGACAGGATAGCCAGGCAGCCGCACTCTGTCGTTGTTAGGTGAGTCTTGATTAAATAGGGAATAATGCATGTAATTTTTTTTCTATGTGTTGTAAATTTTCACCACTCACAATCACCACTGCTCTCATAGCGGTGAAGGAAAACATCGTGAGGAAACCGGCATGTTCGAGAACCAAAAATTCTGAGACATGTGACATCTACCAACCCTCATTGGGCCCGCGTGGTGGATTACGGCCCAGTCCCTCTCACAGAGAGGAGGCCTGTGTCCCAGCAGTGGTAACATTATAGGCTGACTATGGTTATGGTGGTCAATTGTTGTTTATCATTATGACACTTCTGATTTTTTTTATTCAGCCTTGTTTATTTTAATCAAAATCTAGCCTTTACCCAACTCTGTTGGGGTTGGCTTCCAGTCTTACCGGATGCAGCTGAATACAAAATTATACCCATGATGACAAAACTTTTGTATAAGTAATGAAGAACATTTTGTGTTTCAGTTGTAACATGAAGCTGAACTTAGACTTCCTATTGGAAACGCTTTGGGAGTACCTGTCGCTAATCCGAGTTTACACCAAGAAGCCCGGTCAGCCCCCAGATTTCGATGATGGTCTTATTCTGAGGAAGGTATGTATATTTTATTCTATTCGGGGAAACATACAGCTGATCTATACAGCGTTAATATGAAATTGAAGGACATTTACATGTCACCACTGATAAACCAAAAAAAGGTCAGTACAAAATACCTATAACATCATGGACTATCTATTCTATAACACTGTTGATTTTCCAATATGTCCGCGTTCAAGAATAATTAAAATTCTTTTCGAAATAAATAAATAAATAATATGTTTTCAAAAAACATCAAATCAATGCTTGCCAACTTTTCTCTACATATTTTAATCAAATAGTTTCAGTTTTAAATTCAGAGTTAGATCACACAAACTTCTGTTTCTTCATTCCTGTAACCGATACGACTTACTTCACCCTTTATTTATGGAATACGGTGTGATCATGATTCAAATTATTTTGAAACGGTTGCTACACGATCGCCAACCGTGTCAGAGGTGACCTTGGTTGGCGACCGGCAAAATTGTTTCAACTTTTGGTCGTAAACATCATCTACAGTTCTACACGGTTGTAAACCACCAAGGTCACCTCTGTCGGGACGCGGTTGGCGACCATGTACCAGGCGTTTAATTCACACAAACCTACATAGGCGCTTCACTGAAACGCCTGCTACACGGTTGCCAACCGCGTCCCCAACAGAGGTGACCTTGGTTGGCGACCGGCAAAGTTGTTTCAACGTTTGGTCGTTAACCATCATCTACACGGTTGTAAACCACCAAGGTCACCTCTGTCGGGACGTGGTCAGCGACCGTGTAGCAGGCGTTTTATGAAACGTCACACAGACAAACGTCGGCGCAGTTCCAATTCGTTGTTTTCTATGGAGAAGTTAGAAAGAAACTCCAAGATTACTCTTTAAAAAAAAAAAGGGTTTTACACCACCAAAATAATCGTCTATCTGTCTCTTGCAGGGTGTGACAATAGAGCACGTCTGCCACTCCATTCACCGCACTCTCGCCGCTGCGTTGAAATACGCCCTCGTATGGGGCACCAGCACAAAGTACTCGCCCCAAAGGGTCGGGATCGGCCACACGGTGCAAGACGAAGACGTCGTGCAGCTCATCAAGAAGTAGCAGATGCCTGTTAGCTACGATAACGAGTCGATGATCTTTTGCTTAGACGTCGATTGCTTGAACTTTGGACTGTACTAAGTGGTGCGCGTTGGTGGGGTTGACACAGTGTATCTAATACAGACGCCAGCTCATCAACCTATTCCAATCTGTCAAATTTTCCCAATCAACATTGAACCTTATACTTTAGCGATAAAGTTGAAAATCTATTAAAGAAATTTGACAGATTGTAGTAACTTGATGTGCTGGCGTCTGTACTTACAGTGGTTCAACGTCTAGCGTCTATCTATACTTTGAAAATAAGAAATGTCAAATGTATGATGTAAACTGCCCGTCTCCTCCCGCACGATTGCTCTGCCAAAACGCTCTTATTGGCCGACTGTAAGGATATAATATTATTGGTAGACTGTCTTTATACTATATTTTTGTGAAGTGGTTATGTGTTTGCAAAATTACAGAAAGTTAGTTGAGAAAAGTTGGCGTTTCAATTTAACTTCCATATCTTAATTAAAACGCAGTGATTTTAAACGTTTAACACCAACACGCAGCGCTTAGTCTTGTTTAAACTATTTGAAGACTATCTAATAATATATTATGTACGGAAATAGCTAGTTTCAGTTATGTTTAAGGAACCTGTTTTTTATCGATAGGTATTTTATTACGCCAGTGCATGACTGAGAAAGTAACACGAAGATGGTTCCGATATCGTTATTATTACTGCTTATACAAATTGATCCTACAATAATAGTCGTGTTTACATTTTCATCAACAATATGGGAATTAAACTAAAAAAATATCAAATTCAAGAGAAATAATGAAGAATGACAGTTCAAGAACAATGGCGTTGAATTGTGATAAGCTGGTTAGTCTTTATTATCTTTTTCTGGTAATTTTTTTATGTGTTATGATTTTCTTACGTATTCCCATTGTGGAACTTAACGTGAGATTATGAATATACAGTAGATATTATAAAAGATATTTGATACATTAAGCAAAGTAAATAATGTTACAGTACAGTATATAGTCATCATAAATATTGACTCTATATTTTCCTAAGTACTGTTACAGTGCCTGAATCAATAAAAGCCAGCGACAACAAACAAAGCAATAAAAATTTCATTGTTATTTAATGTTTGTATAGGAAAAGGTCATATTGTATATACTCATTATACTTTTGCATTGAAATAAATAACTTTTTTAAATGCAGATTTGTTTTTTTTTTTACTAAGTGCAAATTGCAATAAACACTCTTTTTAATATAACTTCATAGGTATTGATGCAGGTATTACTCTGCCGAACTCCTTAGGATAGAGCGCCACGAGTTTTATCTCTCTGTGATACAATCATTTTAGCTATCTTTGGCTAGCACTGCAGGGTTGGTGTCTTGGTTGAATGCAATGAAACTAAACCTTACTGGTCAATAAATAGATACGGTAGTCATTTATTTCCATAAACACCACATTTGCACTAAAACCTTATCTTATAGATTACAAATTATTCTAAATACATTATGATAATAACATAAGTTTATGCTAGTATTCAAGATTGATGTTCCTCTAAAATATTGAGGACATCTGATTCGGCGTTCGCGACAGCCCATCGGTGCTCTGTGATCTCTAGGGCTTCCCACTCTGCCTTGAACGCGGCTTTTGGGTCTTGAGGCATCGCCATAGCGGCACCAGACATTTGTTCTTGCATTATCTTTGACTGATCAGCAGCTGTGGACAAAAAACACTTATTTTTCAACATGCAATGTTTATGATTGGTCTGTGGCAAAATCCAGGGGCAAAACAGTTTTGAGAGGAAATGTTATTCGATGTAGAAGTACATTTAAACTATATTTAAACCTGAGGCTTTTGCATAACTATACCTTGTGAAATAAATCATACAATGTTTGCTGTTGTACCGAGCAATGTAATGATTATAATTCTGTACATATTTGTTACCAACGCAATCATATTATAATCAACATACAACCTGACACAGACTTGCAAATTACAAAAAACTTGTGAAAATTTAAATTTCGCGGGCTACCTCAGTGCATCCCAAAAAATATTACAATAAAATCTTTGATGAAAGACAACCTGAAGATTGTGGTTTTTGAAGTTTAGGCGCATTGAGCACTTTTTGGGTGACGAAAAATCATGGAACTCGTCATCGTCACAGAAGGCGCGTTGAGCACTTTTTTGTTGACAGCGCACTCTGTATAACTTTTTTGGATTTTTTTAATGGAGCTACAGCTTTCGTTCTTGTAATGACAGCAACCCACATAAATTCCTGACATTTTCGTTAGATGGCGTTACTTATTTTTCACTTCTATCGGCAGGCCCCGCATTTTTTTTTGCCTATTACTTTATTATGACTTTTGTTTATTTGCAATTTTTTTCTGGTTGTATCTAAATGTTAATTCTTTCAAAGTTCCAAGTCATTACCTTGTGACGGCATCTCCAACGCCACAGCCCACATGCAAACTACGCATCATACTGACGTCATACGCTAAATCATGCATCTTGCAAGCAGGGCTTACCGCGCAACTAGCTTACACCTTGTTCCTCATACCTCTTATAACTTCTAAGAATCGCTTACTAATAAATGACTATGACAGTATTCTTACCATTGTTCTCTCCCAAGACTAGAGCATAGATGGTGCGCAGACCAAACACGTTGAGGAAGTACCAGGAAGCGGAGGAGACCCACGACGCGTCCAGGTACGCGAGCTCCACGCCACGCTGCAACATCGGCTTGAAGCGGAGCGTCAGCGGGAATGGCACCTTGGCTGTGAAGAAACGTGGTTGATAACTTGGTTAAAACTGAATACTTCTAACTTGAATACCAAGAGCGTGAGAGTTAAATGTGTAGTAATAAAAAATGTATGAAACAATTTTGACGACACTTTTTGAAGACTGTTGGCCACCTAATTAGCTTTATTTATTTATTTATTTGTGCACAATTATTACAAAAGTATATTGTTGACATTACAATATAATAAGACCGCCAGTAGCAGTCACAATACCCCCTTACTAGTTGATACTGTATTACAGTGGGGGCTTTTATTTCTGTAACTAGACTATAGCCATAAAATGTTAGCAATAACTTTACAAAACTGTGTCCAAACCTAGAGCCTGATAATCTACCCCTATACAATTTGCTTTGTCATCTAACCTTCAAGCTTTTTGGATAATTATGATTGCTATCATGTTATCAAAGTAAGAAACCATCCAATTTTGCAGGAAGACTATGAAATCAGTCAGAATTTGCAGTTCTTTCCACAGAATCACAAATAGAATGATTGCAAGGCATCAATTTTTAATTTGGTAAAAGACACCCACATAATGGTCTCATTATAATTATTGACTTAGTTTTAGTTGTATTTTTTTTGTAAGTACTTATTAAAATTCACTTACTGGTAAGGAAACCACTGAACATCCAGTTGATCCAGCCTCCGATGACAATCATGGGCAACACATTGGTCACATTTCCCTTCAGCATGTCAGTCATCATACCAGGGTCGGTCATGGGATTCTGAAAAATTTGTAAAGCTTTATTATTTTTGTAATATAGGTCAGTTAATCAATCAATCAATCAATCAATCAATCATTTATTTGCAACGAATGTAGGTTACATTAAATACAGATGGAATAGATAGGAGTGAGCCATGTACATTCTGCCTGGAAATAGGCACGCAAAAGTTATAAAAATTGTTAAGTCTCTATCTAGAAATAAAATTACAAATTAAAATGTCACAGTTAGAATTATTACAATTATACATACATTAATTAATGTTGAAAAGTGTCAAATTAAAATATCACTATAGAAAAAAATAAAAAATAAAAATCATGTCAAATTAAAATATTACTAAGTATAGAAAAAAAAAATTAAAAATAATGTCATATTAAGTCCATATTTCCAAAACAGTATTAATTATTTATTAAATATACACATTGCTGATTAACAAGATTTGTCAATTAAAAAATCATTAATGGAATAATAACATTTTTCTATTAGAAAAGCCACTAATTTCTTTTTAAAGCTCTTAATTGTATCATTTTTCATTACATCTGGCAATTTATTGTATATAGTAGGACCCATACAAACAACACTTTTCCTCAATAGCGCTGTGTTACATGGCTCGACTTGTAATAAATTTTTGTATTGGTTTCTGACAGGTCGTTTTCTAGTTTCTGACATCATCGTGGGAAATAGGTTTTTATTGGTCTTTACAAACATGGCCATTTCCAGAATATACAATGACGGAAATGTAAGGACCTTTAGGGACTTAAACTTTGGTTCGCAACTGTCTGTGGTCTTCAAACCACACATCGCTCTAATGCAACGTTTTTGCGCTTTAAATATGTAATCTCTTGAGCTGCAATTGCCCCAGAAAATAATGCCAAATCTTAGAACTGATGCAACCAGACCATGATAAGCTACCAATGTTGTTTGGAGGTCTACTTTTTTGGCCAACTTTGAAAGGACATATGCCGCTGTATTCATCCTTTTGCAAATTTCCTCTGCTTGCGGTTGCCAATTTAGTTGTCTGTCAATGTAAATACCTAAAAATTTTGCTACTTCAACTTGGTTAATTTTTTGCTTACTGTACTCTACAGATACTTCTTTTAAAATTGTGCGTTGATGGAAGTGCATTATATTAGTTTTTGGTAAGTTTATGACTAAGTTGTTTTTGTCAAGCCAGTGTACGACATCTTCCAGGGTCTTATTTATGTCCTGTTCATAACTATCCGGGTGTTTACATTTTACTAACGCGGTGCTGTCATCGGCAAATAATACCATTGGGTTATCAACATGACGTGGCAAATCATTGATATAAATTAAGAAAAGCGGTGGCCCAAGGACGCTACCCTGTGGTACACCATATTTTATTGTTCGTTCTTGGGATCGGTATTTTTTTTCACTCTTCGTCTTAGGGCAAATTCTGGTTATTTCCGTGTACTGTTTACGATCGCTAAGGTATGATTTAATAAGTTTTAGTACATTTCCCCTTATTCCATAAACGCTCAATTTGTTTAGTAGAATGTCGTGATCGACGCAATCAAAAGCTTTCGTCATATCTGTGAAGATTGCGCAAATAGGTATTTTGCTATCTACGCTTTTTATGATAATATTGAATAACTCAAAAATAGCTGTATTAATGCTTTTGTTTTTCCTAAAACCTTTTTGTTCATTACACAAAATGTCAAATTTAGATAAGAAATTGTTAAGTAATTCGTAGATTAACTTCTCTACTACTTTGGAAAAAACCGGAATCAGGGCTACTGGTCTGTAATTAGCAATTTCTTCTTTTTTATTCTTCTTGTAAAGTGGTTTAACTATAACAGTTTTTAAGCCGTTAGGGAACACACCAGAGTTAATGCTGAGATTAATAATATGGCTAAGATGTACAGCAATATTGTTCGCCACAAATTTGACGACTTTCGTTGCTATCCCGTCATACCCTACGCTATTTTTGTTTTTTAAAGATTTAATTGTTCTAATTACATCTTGGGGTAGAACTGGTGCCATAAACATTGAGTTAAGGTTTTTAGGAATATTACTAGCTTCAAATGACAGTTGAGGAGACTGTTGTATCTGATCAATAAAGTAGTTATTAAAGATATTAGCGATTTTTTGAGGATCTGTAATTGTTGTATCATGTAGTCTAATTTGTGAAATTGGGTCGTAAGAGTGTGTCTTGTTATTAATGACTTGCCAAGATGCTTTCGACTTATTATCTGAGGTTCGTATGAAATAGTTATTCTGTGATTTTTGAGTTAATTTAATAATTTTTCTAAATTTTTTTGAGTAGTCATTAAATTTATTTTTATTTTCACTAGTTGGCCTACGTCTGCATCGCCATAAAAGGTGACGTTGCTTTTTACTGCAAATACGTATACCTCGAGAGACCCATTTAACTTTTTTATACGGTTGTATGGTAACTGATTTATAGGGAAAGCAGAGGTCATACAATAAACGAAAATCTGCCAAGAAAATATCATAAGCTACATTTACTTTCTCTGTATTGTATATTTCGGAGAAGGAAATACAGCTAAGATGATCATTAAATTTAACTAGATTTTCTAACGACAAATCTCGTTTCTTGATTCGCCAAGATTTTAATCTGTATGTTTTATTTACTTTAATTTGCAGAGTTTGTGCCGTGTGATCTGAAAGAGCCAAATCGATTACTTCACATTTACATTTTTGACGAGAATTGTGAGCAAAGTTATCAATGCAGCTATTACTGCACAATCTAGTTGGTTGCCTCAGTTCCAGCTTAAGATTGAAGCCCAAAAGAAAACATTCAAAGTCCAGAGACATTCTATTCTTTTTTAAGGTATCAATGTTGAAGTCCCCACACATAACAACTGTTTTACTCGAGTTAATACAAGAACTTTTCATAACAATTTCGAGTTTTTCATAGAACATATTTAGGTTGTTAATTTTTGGTGGCCGGTATATACAAATGACGATTAACTTTTGCCGGACTAGTTCGATTCCGCAGCATTCAAAAGAATTTGTTATTGAATGGCGTGAGATCTCTGTTAGTTCTTTATACTCTAGGCCAATTTTAACTAGAACGCAAGAACCTCCGCGCTTTTTTGCTCGTCTTGCATAACACGCAGCCAATTTATAATTCGGAATATTTAACACTTTTTCATAGCCTTGCATAATGAAATGTTCCGTAATGCAGACTACATCTATGTCTTTCTGTTTCTTAGATAGTTCCTGAAGATGGACTGTGAGCAGATCAACCTTATTTAAAAGACCAGCAATGTTTTGATGCAATATATTTATGCTATTATAGGCGAAAAAAACGATTTGAATGGGCCGACTCATCCCTCTCATTAATGTTACTAGATGGGCTTTTTGACTGATTAACAATTGAATCAGTGTAGTCATCAGAAAGTTCATCTCTTAAAGATCTTAAGTTAGAAGTATTTACTGCCTCTAGGTCCAAGATGAAGTCTTGCAAATCTAAGATAATCTGCATAAAGCCTTTTTTATTCAGGTGCCCATGCCACTGGTTATAGGTGTCCCATGTGTATGAAAGATTTAAATTTGAGTCCAGGACAAACGCGTAGTTGTATGTCTCAACATCCATACTAAATAAATTGTTAAAAGTATCTACTCGGCTGTTAAACATAATATTGGCATTGTCCATGTACTTAAATGTAGGCAGACATATTACAAAATTAGTATGATTTAGTGTTATTAACATATTACGAACATAGGTTACAAGTTCTATATAATTATGGGTTTTCCTGAAATCTTCTTCACCAATAAAAATAATGCAATAATCTGCACTAGTGAAGTTTTGAACTTTTTGATGGATATTATTTAACAAATATTTTATGCCACATCTAGGAGTACGATAATGACACACACTATAGTTCTTTAAATGAGATCTCTCACTCATTGTGTAAATTCTGTTTGATGTTTCACTGCTCAGAAGACATATATTACATTTCACAAGTGGGGGTGAACGACGGGGGACATTTGCGTTAATATTATTCTGTGAGGTGACGACGTCCCGAGAACTTCCAGAATCAATATCTACTTGCTGTGCTCCGTGTGTAATTTGCACACTTTCTGATGTCAGCGTCTGTGTTGTCTTTGTACGAACAGGTGCTTTCTTCTTTGGTGTTTGGGCTTTGGTCTTAAGGGGACTACACGCTATTGTTTTGTATGTTTTATTTTTTTCTATTAAATCAGCATTCGTTTTCTTCAAGTTACTATTTTCTAATGATAATAATTCTATTTCCCTATGTGCGCTTTGTAGTTGAGTTTTAAGCTCTTCTAACTCTTTCTTAAAGATTTTTAATTGATAATCATCTTCATCTTCAGACATATCTGGCAAGGAATTAGAGGTAAAATCCAACGTTTGCGAGATTATTTCGCTGGTGTCAGGTTCCGACCGCGTACGTGTTCTTCGGATAGTGACATTTTCTAAGGAATTCATTGTATATAATTAATTTGGATTTCCAAAAAAAAATGCACAAAGAATATTACTTTCTGTGATCTGAATCCCTATGTTCGTACGAAGTCTTCAAAAAAAATAATTTTCTACCAAATACTAAAGTATTTTTAGCACTGGTATCCCTAATCGTGAGTTTTGCGCCGCTGGTGGTAAGTAGCGGTACTATCTTGGTTAGTCTCCTCACCGCTTGTTGACGGACTGGCGCTAGTTATCGAACATTGATTATAGTCCAAAGGTCAATTTTAAAAATATTTTTCTTAACGGTGTTTATATTATTGTATTTCGTAACTATTTCACAGTTTTTTTATAAAAACCACTTATGTTCACTTATTGATATTAATTAGAGAAAAAAGTTGCAATGAATTGTTATTATTATCACTGTTTTACTGTTTGTGAAGTGTTATGAACTGGAACATTATTACACTTGTCGTTGATAGTCACAAATAATATCACTTGCAATTTATAGCTATTGCACTGAGTACCACTGCTTTTTGATAAATTAGAAGGTTTTTCCTTATATTATTAATTTTTAAATACGCGGGACATGTATGTAAACAGTAGCTGGTGTTGCCAGCTACTGTTTACATACACAGTTACTAGTTGTTTTCAATGAGTTTATTATACATTGCATAGGTATTTTTTGAGTACATAATTTTCCTTAATCTGTATGTATGCGTTTTATACAAGTCCCTTTAATATGGAGTATGTTTTAATTTCAGTATCATTTTAAAATTTGTCTGTAACTGATTGTGGTAGGGTCTTGTTTAAACCGACTTCATTTCCATGGATTTACAACAATTATTTATAGTATTTTTTATGAGATTTCCTGAATTCATACTCATATCGTTAATTGTATTCCCTAATGTTAAACAAGAAGATCAATAATTCAATGAGGCTCTCTAAGTTAATTATAGACCTATTAAATTAACTATTACCTGAGAAGTGCCATACGCAAATTACGCGTTTTGACGTGGAGTTGTGGACACCAGCCCTTATTACGTACCTGAGAAGTGGCAGCCCTCTTCTGAATCTTGAAGTATCCAGTCTCTTCATTGTTGAACCAATGGCGGCGCATAGCGAACGACTGCCGCGGCAGGTACTTGCCGTTCTCTCGTAATAAGCGAGCGCGGATCATTACTTGACTGAAATTCAATTAATTCAACACTTTTTATTCAAAACCCTCATATTCAGAACACAACCTATATAAATTATATAGAATTAAGTAACATTAGTTAATGTTACTTAATTCTATATAATTAGTACAACAAAGTAATAAATATACCATATAATAACAAATACCTCATTAAATATTATCATTTCATTTTAATATTTTACCAAAAGACAGCGATCCTTAAATGAAGTCTTATGATGTGATGAGTAAATGGAAATGAAGAATTTTGTAAAAAATTAAGAGAATTTAACCTCTCAATTTTTTCCAAATTCTTCATTCTCGAAAAATTTATACAAATATTAATATTGGCACATTAAATATAACATGAAGTTATAGACAAACATCATTATTTACCTGTCTTGAACCTGGAGAAGTTCGATCTTCTTCTGGGAGGACAAAATTAGTGAAACATAGTGGCGTACTATACCGACCAAGAAGGTGATGATGACGATGGGAAGGAATACCCATAACCTTATTTTTGGATCAAGGAGTAGCTCAGCCATTGTGATAAACTTTTAAATAAACTAACACTTATTCAGTAATATGATAAAATTGATTTAAAAATTATGGAAACATTTGGTAGATGACACCTCAATAATTAAAAGTATGAATTATGACAAGTATGACAACTGTGCTGTGAGTGACAGTTCTGTAGTGAGTTCACTTGATTTGATAGCCGTCAAGATACCATGACAGTCGACCACACATAAATATTTGGTAAAACTAAACGGAGGGCAGTAATTTTCAGAGATTTCTGTATAAAAAATTAAAAACTTTCTCAGAATCAAAATCGTTACAGCAGGCGTAGCATGAGCACCGCTTTGTCGACGGAAGAGAAGACAAAAATGACGTTCCGTGTAGACAGTACGACGGCAGCAAAGTAGAAAGAGGCAACTGCACTTTTTACCAAATTCACTCTTTAAAATTCGACTCAGAATTCTTTGTTTTGTCATAGGATGTTTTTACTGTTTGATTGTCAATTTTTACTGATATTAAGTCACGTTAAACACAACTACGTACAGCTTATTTTTTTCAGTGTGTCGAAGTACCGTGTTTTGGAACAAATAACATTACAGTAATATTGGCCTTAACCATTTCCTTGGTAATATTAACTAAATGATGTAAAATAGGAGAAGATAGCTTTCTTCTTCTATTAGTTATCACAGTTTTGCATTTAAAACGCTGTTCTGTAAATTATGATTTTGCAGATAACCCTGTATACTTTGTGACCGTCGAGTAGAATATTTCACTACCATAGACAACTGTCAGTCGTCAGAGTGATTTTGACAATTTGGTATAGAAAACTTTCTTCTGAAATAGTCTACATATAAAATGACCTAGACAAAGATAGTTAGAAACGAAAGACAAAGTGACAGATTGAAGAAAGATTTCTACGGTGCAATGTCAAAAATGAAGAAAGGAAATGTCACTTTGTATAGAAACAGCTGTGTCTACTCTTCGTAGACATAGAAAGCGCATGCTACGCGTGCAGGAATGGTAGCGAAGAGACGATGCGGGCAAAAAAAAACCTGCCAAAAGCTAGTGGTTTCTCATACCCATATTCTAAAACGCCTGCTACACGGTCGCCAACCGCGTTCCCGACAGAGGTGACCTTGATTGGCGACCGGCAAAATTGTTCAACGTTTAGTCGTAAACCATCATCTACACGGTTGTAAACCACCAAGGTTACCTCTGTCGGGACGCGGTTGGCGACCGTGTAGCAAGAGTTTAAGTCAAAACCTTATGATTTCCTTGACTCGACTCGACCTCACTTAGGTAGTTGGATATTCATAGTTGCACCAGTATTATTCATATAGTGCTCTGTACGAGGAGGTTTCGAGGCTACGGCTTAAAGAGGTGATAGACGTTGTGGCATCTGCTGTGCAGAACCACAATTTTCGATCTACTTTTATGTTACTAAAAGCTACGCTACTATTCTAAACAATTCACCTTTTGATAACCTATGAAATCCATCATCATTCATGTAAACTTCCTTGTATTTATTCTTAATCACACTATACCTGTAATAGCATACTTTTATATTCTTTGATTGTTTTAGCATCTAAATTCTATTTTAAATACTATTTATTGATTCCCTGTTGTAAAGATGACAGAATATTTTATATTGATTGAAAGCTGTCATCTGTCTTATTTACTTTTCTTAACCATAGACATAATGTGGTATAGACACTTTATATTCTGCTAAACCTATTATAAAGCAGGTGAATACACTGTATTGTTCGCAATAAGGACGTTTATAGACTATCGCTCTGTAAACCGTTTTTATCCGTTCTGGCCATCATTCAATTAAGAATTAACTTGATAGATGTTTGAAATGTTTTAAAATATGACACAGAACGATAAAAACGGGTTCTTTTCTTAACGGAGTTGAAGTTTGGCTCTAGCCGTGTGATGTGCTACTTTTCACCTTGAATCTAATTTTACTATTTAAACCCTAGCCTGATTAATTCAGTGTAACTAACATAATACTGTGAATAACCTAAACTATTGTGTAATTTCAATCAATAAACTTTTGGTGTTCAGTGTCTACCCGGCTTATCATTCAACCGACTTTCTCACCTAGCCCTATAGAGGGCCCTACACCAGACATCTGGCCGCGTGGCGCAGGACGCCACGCCTCAAACGTCACACATACTGCTCGTATAAGAGGGCACCGACGTCGAGTGACGTGACGTCAGGAGTCGTGATCTTAGCCCTCACAGCACGACGTCACGAGTGGCGCCGACGCGTCCCTCCTGTTAGCGTGAGGTACCACGAAAGTACCTCCGCCTCCTAGCTACCTCTCACACCTACCTCTCCGTTCAACAGGGTGAAGGAACCTCCTACTCAGCGTGCGGCATGTGCGGCGGCTCCTCTGTACTCCCTGCCTGCCTGCCTTCCTGTCCGTCAGCCTACCTGCACCTCAGCTCGGTCCTGGTCCCGCCTATCCTGAGCATCCCACGTCGTGTGAAGCCGGCCTCTTAACCTTTTACCCTTTACCTCTTATAACCTAACTATACTCTAGACTCTAACTCTTAACCTTTAACCTTTCTTTATTTTAATTGTATCAACGCTCAGCTCAGAGGAGCTGAGCGTTACGTTACAGTTTGGCGCCCCAAATGTGGCATCTGCTGTGCAGAACCACAATTTTTGATCTACTTTTATGTTTTTTAAGCTACTATTCTAAACAATTCACCTTTTGATAACTTACCTATGAAATCCATCATCATTCATGTAAACTTCCTTGTATTTATTCTTTTAATCACACTATACCTGTAATAGCATACTTTTATATTCTTTGATTGTTTTAGCATCTAAATTCTATTTTAAATACTATTTATTGATTCCCTGTTGTAAAGATGACAGAATATTTTATATTAATTGAAAGCTGTCATCTGTCTTATTTACTTTTCTTAATCAATGTGCTATATACACTTTATATTCTGCTAAACCTATTATAAAGCAGGTGAATACACTGTATTGTTCGCAATAAGGACGTTTATAGACTATCGCTCTGTAAACCGTTTTTATCCGTTCTGGCCATCATTCAATTAAGAATTAACTTGATAGATGTTTGAAATGTTTTAAAATATGACACAGAACGATAAAAACGGGT
Organism: Conistra vaccinii; assembly: GCA_948150665.1. Classification (NCBI taxonomy): domain Eukaryota; kingdom Metazoa; phylum Arthropoda; class Insecta; order Lepidoptera; family Noctuidae; genus Conistra; species Conistra vaccinii. The sequence continues at coordinate 4,990,809 of OX411323.1, read as the reverse complement.
TCTTTTCTTACGAGTTGAAGTTTGGCTCTAGCCGTGTGATGTACTACCTTTTACCTTGAATCTAATTTTACTACTTAAACCCTAGCCTGATTAATTCAGTGTAACCAACATAATACTGTGTATTACCTAAACTATTGTGTAATTTTTATCAATAAACTTTTGGTGTTCAGTGTCTACCCGGCTTATCATTCAACCGACTTTCTCACCTAGCCCTATAGAGGGCCCTACACTAGCCATCTGGCCGCGTGGCGCAAGACGCCACGCCTCAAACGTCACACATCCTACTGCTCGAATAGAGAGGGCACCGGTGTGGCTGACACTGGCATGGCCACCATCAGGAATTTTAATTTTGATAACACAAAAAATTTGTCGATAATTTGTCGAAATTTGTCGTGTGGCTGACACTGGCATGGCCACCATCAGGGATTTTAATTTTGATAACACAAAAAATTAGTCGATAATATGTCGAAATTTGTCGCCAAATATCAGAATTTGTCGGTCACTGGTTCAAAAGTTATAAGGGTTTCTAGGTGGCCAAGCTGGAGAGAGTCTCCCCAGCATGGCCCCATGAAGTTAGGGCACCTAGCGAAGATCTGTTTTCTCCCAAATTTAGTCGATAATTTGTCGAAATTTGTCGCCAAATTTCAGAATCTGTCGGTCACGGGTTCAGAAATTATAAGCGTTTCAAGGTGGCCGAGCTGGGGAGAATCTCCCCAGCTTGGCCCCGTTAAGTTAGGGCACCTAGCGAAGATCTGTTTTCTCCCAAATTTAGTCGATAATTTGTCGAAATTTGTCGCCAATTCACAGATTTTGTCGGGTCTTAGTTTAGAAGATATAATGAATTCCATTTTTAAGGTATAGTCCAAGGGCTAGATCGAAGAGTTTACGAAAAATTGCCACGAAAAAATATTTATATTAATTTGTGTAACATACTTCTACTTTTATTGGTCTAAAGTCCTTAGAAATATCAGATAGAGATAAATTCTCAATTTAATATATGTTTTGCTGTTTTAAATGAGTAGGTTAGATTGGCTTAAACTTCTTTGAAAACATTAAACCTTGCTCTTGGTCTCAAGATGAAATTTGGTGTCAAGATGTACAGTCGCATGCAACTGATTTACGAAATTATAACGTTAGAATATTAAAATTTCTATTGCCAAAATAACAATATATGATTTACCTACTTAATACGTTAAAATGATCGTACCTTTTGCAAACATTTTAAAATATGAAACGTTGAAAACACGCACATTCTATACAGCCAGCATAAAAAAAAATAAAAAAATGCGCAGCCGTCTATGTGTGAAAAAGACGAAAGCAAGGAAGGGGAAGACGTGCAAGCAGGCAGTAAACTCACGACACAGGCTCCCGGGAGGACGTGCGTAGCGTGCAATCAGCTCATTGCGTAACTAAGTATTACTATTTTTCTTCTCTTATCTTCGAAACAGATTCGACGAAACAAACATTCTACCATATAACATCATAGATACTATCTAAAAACTATATAAAGTATTTTGTACTTGCTTGTACCAATGTATGGAGAAATTGATTTCTTTAATATCTTTTTAATTACACACCGACAAAATCTGTGAATTGGCGACAAATTTCGACAAATTATCGACTAAATTTGGGAGAAAACAGATCTTCGCTAGGTGCCCTAACTTAACGGGGCCAAGCTGGGGAGATTCTCCCCAGCTCGGCCACCTTGAAACGCTTATAATTTCTGAACCCGTGACCGACAGATTCTGAAATTTGGCGACAAATTTCGACAAATTATCGACTAAATTTGGGAGAAAACAGATCTTCGCTAGGTGCCCTAACTTCATGGGGCCATGCTGGGGAGACTCTCTCCAGCTTGGCCACCTAGAAACCCTTTTAACTTTTGAACCAGTGACCGACAAATTCTGATATTTGGCGACAAATTTCGACAAATTATCGACTAATTTTTTGTGTTATCAAAATTAAAATCCCTGATGGTGGCCATGCCAGTGTCAGCCACACAAATTTGTCGCCAAATATCAGAATTTGTCGGTCACTGGTTCAAAAGTTATAAGGGTTTCTAGGTGGCCAAGCTGGAGAGAGTCTCCCCAGCATGGCCCCATGAAGTTAGGGCACCTAGCGAAGATCTGTTTTCTCCCAAATTTAGTCGATAATTTGTCGAAATTTGTCGCCAAATTTCAGAATCTGTCGGTCACGGGTTCAGAAATTATAAGCGTGTCAAGGTGGCCGAGCTGGGGAGAATCTCCCCAGCTTGGCCCCATTAAGTTAGGGCACCTAGCGAAGATCTGTTTTCTCCCAAATTTAGTCGATAATTTGTCGAAATTTGTCGCCAATTCACAGATTTTGTCGGTGTGTAATTAAAAAGATATTAAAGAAATCAATTTCTCCATACATTGGTACAAGCAAGTACAAAATACTTTATATCGTTTTTAGATAGTATGATCTATGATGTTATATGGTAGAATGTTTGTTTCGAAATATATAAATATAAAGTTATTCTATAATTTTAACCCACCAAAGGAAAGCTGTATTCATTACCTAAATAAATAACTGTATTTTTTTTTCGAAAAAATGTGCATTTAGTCGCTGGCAGATAGATCGCTGTGCTCCGTTTCATTTGCGATAAGAGTAAGAAAGATATAGGTAGATGCGTGTGTACAGACGAGAGCAAGTTGCCAAATTAGAACGCTCATTCGCCGCTTCCTGGACGCTTTTTCACTCAGGCCACGCACTTACTCATAAAAAATTATCTTTGTAAAAAAGGTAGGTAATGTATATTTCGTCTTTTTCACACAATTCAATCACGAAACAGAACAAAAGAAAAGAAAAATAGTAGTACTTAGTTACGCAATGAGCTGATTGCACGCTACGCACATCCTCCCGCCTGTGTCGTGAGTTTACTGCCTGCTTGCATGTCTTCCCCTTCCTCGCTTTCGTCTTTTTGCCGGCTGCGCATTTTTTTATTTTTTATATGCTGGCTGTACTAGGAAAACTATAAAATAAATAATATTTCATACATTACCTAAACGTTTTAAGTATTCTACATTGCCTAGGTATTGAGTAGACTACCGGTTTATACAGATTGCCGGTAACTTAAATTAACATCATGTTTAGAGACCGCGCCACCACTTTTGATGCGGCGTTAGTATCTATGTCATTGCATCATATTGCATTTTCACTATTTTCTGCCGGCCTCTTTTCTTGGCCCGCACTCTACCAATAGTGTCAAAGTATTGTGTCAATTAATAAAGTGTATGGTGTCAATCATAGATAATACACTTAAGGTGTCAATTTCTAAGGCTACAAATGTGAGGTTAGTAAAAAGCAGAAATTCATGTATTTTTGTTATAATTCCTATGCATTATAAATAAATATAAATATACATAAATCCAGAGCCTTAATGTGATAAAATGCGTGATCATTTTCCGCGCCGAGTGACGTAATACGTGTGTGTGTGTGTGTGTGTATGTGTGTGTGTAGTATGTGTGTTTGTGGGTATAAGTGTGAGTAATAGTAAGTATAATAAGTCTTATGTTGCTCAAACGTATTCAAACATTAACCGTAACATCAAAGTTCTCATCGCGGTAGCGATATGTTAGGTATTCAACCTACCATATCGCTACCGCGATGATTTTTGTAACGTATTGTAAGGAGGTAGGTATGTAAGTATCAACCTATTGTGATTAATACTTACATACCTACTTACAATACGTTTTCAACGTTTCATATTTTAAAATGTTTGCAAAAGGTACGATCATTTTAACGTATTAAGTAGGTAAATCATTTATTGTTATTTTGGCAACAGAAATTTTAATATTCTAATAATTTCGTAAAACAGTTGCATGCGACTGTACATCTTGACACCAAACTTCATCTTGAGACCAAGAGCAAGGTTTAATGTTTTCAAAGAAGTTTAAGCCAATCTAACCTACTCATTTAAAACAGCAAAACATGTATTAAATTGAGAATTTATCTCTGTCTGACATTTCTAAGGACTTTAGACCGATAAAAGTAGAAATATGTTACACAAATTAATATAAATATTTTTTCTTGGCAATTTTTCGTAAACTCTTTAATCTAGCCCTTGGACTATACCTTAAAAATGGAATTCATTATATCTTCTAAACTAAGACCCGACAAAATCTGTGAATTGGCGACAAATTTCGACAAATTATCGACTAAATTTGGGAGAAAACAGATCTTCGCTAGGTGCCCTAACTTAATGGGGCCAAGCTGGGGAGATTCTCCCCAGCTCGGCCACCTTGACACGCTTATAATTTCTGAACCCGTGACCGACAGATTCTGAAATTTGGCGACAAATTTCGACAAATTATCGACTAAATTTGGGAGAAAACAGATCTTCGCTAGGTGCCCTAACTTCATGGGGCCATGCTGGGGAGACTCTCTCCAGCTTGGCCACCTAGAAACCCTTATAACTTTTGAACCAGTGACCGACAAATTCTGATATTTGGCGACAAATTTCGACAAATTATCGACAAATTTTTTGTGTTATCAAAATTAAAATTCCTGATGGTGGCCATGCCAGTGTCAGCCACACAGGGCACCGACGTCGAGTGACGTGACGTCAGGAGTCGTGATCTTAGCCCTCACAGCACGACGTCACGAGTGACGCCGACGCGTCCCTCCTGTTAGCGTGAGGTACCACGAAAGTACCTCCGCCTCCTAACTACCTCTCACACCTACCTCTCCGTTCAACAGGGTGAAGGAACCTCCTACTCAGCGTGCGGCGTGTGAGGCGGCTCCTCTGTACTCCCTGCCTGCCTGCCTTCCTGTCCGTCAGCCTACCTGCACCTCAGCTCGGTCCTGGTCCCGCCTATCCTGAGCATCCCACGTCGTGTGAAGCCGGCCTCTTAACCTTTTTACCTTTTACCTCTTATAACCTAACTATACTCTAGACTCTAACTCTTAACCTTTAACCTTTCTCTATTTTAATTGTATCATTCATATCGTTACATTACAGTTTGGCGCCCAAATCTTAGAAAGCGGGCGCAAGAACGCTTAGCTCCGAGGAGCTAAGCGTTGATACAACGTGCGAGCAAGTATGGTGCGGTCTTATGGCTCGGCGAGCTTACTCACCCGTGTGTCACCCTAAGTACGCGCACTCTAAAACCACCGAAGCTCGTCGTCCACCTTGGTTCGTAGTTTCGTACGTCTGTCATCGCACTCATCACCGCGAGTCGGGGGGAGAGATGAGATATACCTGCCATTCTCCATACCCGGCCTTTAAGGTATGGGTATCACTAAATACCTGGTACAAATACCAGGTATCAAAATACTTCTAAGTATTTGGGTGTGGTAGGATTTCGATAAGTAAACGTATGCGATAAGTATGGTATGCCTCCAATATAATGTAGGTACGACGTTTCAAGTACCTATACGTAATTATGCATTATGAGATATGAAATCTTTCCTTCCTACTTTACCAGGCTTAGGACTGTCGGCTAAGAGTATGACGATGGTTATTAATGAATTCTAGTTATTTCTATATAAATTAATGCAAAATAACATTATACACTTTTCTAGATAAAAACAAACAGGTGTAACGAAATCGCAATCACAACTGACGCAAAAAATCAAAACGTTTTGTCGACCTAACTGTGCGTTTGCACTGGCGAAACATTTCCAACAAAACATGTTGGGATCTCTATTTTCTCTCAATTGTCCATACAATGTTTGACAGTAACTAGAGATTTTAACATGTTTTGTCGTGATGTTTCGCCAGTGCAAACGCACAGTAAGTACCACTAGACAACGTAAACATTCAAACACGTAATAATATTCCCTAACATAGACAAACTAAGGAACTCTTTCACGTCGTGACAAAAAATGTAATTATGCTATTATGTTCCTTATGCACGTAAAAATAAGTACCCATTTTGTCTAACTAAATTAAATCAACCGAATGTTCATAAAGCACGAATGACGTTTCGGGTCCCTTCGTAAGCTGTCGGGTAGCTTCGGGTTGCTTCGGCGTACTGAACTACCGATAAAACTGGGCGCTACCTTGTCGTAGCGGTTCGTATCGTACTATGCGTCTGACGTCATACCTTCAAGGTATTTACCCAGTATTTCGGTCCGTACCCGGTCTATGTACTGGGAAGCACATACTTGGTATATATACCTCTACCAGTATATACGTCTCATCTCTCGGGGGAGTCAGCATTTTGTTTCGTCAATTGTGTAATGTATGCGTGTGTCACCGACGCGACGGCGAGCCCAGCAAGTTGGCGAAATTAGAAACCGCGGTCTACGCGGTACGCCTGTCTATCACCCACTTTAGAATAAGGGTGTCAGACTCCGGGCGACCAACAAAAAACATGCCAAACCTCTGTGACGTGTCAAAGTAAAGTAAAAGCAAAACCTGCAAAAACATCAATTCACAATACTCCGTCCCTCAGAGCTCCGTCCTTATTCTAAGACTCTGTCAGTCTGTGACCATAGAGTAGAGTATTATAGTAATAGTCTGTGACTAAAACTAAAAGCTCAAAAGCTTACTAAAAGTCACTAAAAGTCTAAAACGTCTAAAAGTAAAAGAACATGCTCTGTGGAAACATGCACGAAAAGTCAAAATAAAAGTAAAGTTGTTCGCCCAAGTACTTATTTCACGAGACTTACGAACAAATAAAACCTAAATCTCTTTGTAAATCGCCAAATTCATTGTATTGGGTATAACGTCACGTTTTCAAACATTTGCCGATATTTTCAAATTATTATCTTTTCTTCGGAAAATGCCGCGCGCGAAAGCAAAAGTCGCTGCTAGCGCTGGTCTATCTAGAAAAACAGGAAAAAATGCGGGTAATAATGATGAAAATATGGATGAGGTGCAAGAAACTGCAAACTCCGCGAGTATTGAATTCAAAATTGAACCGCCAGAATCGCCAGAAGACCAGCCGAGTCCCAGTAAAGTTGACTTGAGTCAGTTTAGATTTGAGAAGAAACAGCACGTTAAAATTGAATTTGAAAAGGATTCTCCGGAGAAAGAGGTAACCCCTATTTCTTGTTTTTAAAAGTACTTCTCTTAAAAGTTGTTGTTTACTTTTAGGATACTTACATCCACTATTTACAAAACACAGTAGGTAGGTAACATAAATAAACCTTGCCCAAACTAAATTATATATTTTTCCGTAGGATACAAAAGGATTATGGGAGCCAGCTAATTGGAAAGAGTTCCTGCTGAACTTGAGGAATATGAGATCTAACAATGATGCCCCAGTTGATACTATGGGCTGCCACATGAGCGGGGACGAGAAAGCTGCTCCAGAAGTAAGATCTGTGACCTTTTTAACACATTTTAAATTAAAATACAGATCTACTTTTACACATCAGTATTTTTTATTAGTCCATATTGTCCCAGTACTGGGAATAGGCCTCCCTACTCTCCTTATACATTGCCTTGCCATCCTATATTTTTTTTAATCATCACCATCTACAATCCTCAATATCCCATTGCTGGTAAAGACAATCTTCTTTTAGCAAAAGCTTAATATTTTGATCCACAACTTTATCCAAGTACATGTTTTCAGGTGTACAGATATCAATGTCTGATATCACTAATGCTGTCCAGTCAGACAAAGGATCAAGTCACATTTGCAGCTATGGAACGCTTGCGGGCCAGAGGGCTGACAATAGACAGTGTATTAAATATGAGTGATGATGAACTGGGCAAGTTGATATACCCTGTTGGGTTTTGGAAGGTAAAACTAAAAGTTATCTATTTATTAAAAAGCCAAATGATTAAAATAAAGCTAATTTATTAATAAACCTGCTGCTTCATACTTGGCTTGAAGAGTATATTTCAACTTGATAATGATTAACCCTAATTACTAGCAAGTAGGAAGAGAAAACAATACTAAAAGAGATTTACTGAAGAAGAACAACTACTATTACTTCTATGTACAGTAAAACTGTCTTATTTCAGACCAAAGTGAAGTACATAAAGAAAACTACCCAAACCTTGAAAGAACAGTACAATGGAGACATACCAGATTCTGTGGACAAACTGTGCAAGCTGACTGGTGTGGGGCCAAAGATGGCACATATCTGCATGCTAGTTGCTTGGGATAAAGTTACTGGCATTGGTGAGTCCAAGACTGTAAAGTTACAATTCTTTCATGTATCCCACTTTATACTAGCAAGTAACCTTTACTGTTTTCCACAGGTGTAGACACTCACGTTCATAGAATCAGCAACAGAATAGGGTGGGTGAAAAAACCAACAAATACTCCTGAAGACACAAGAAAATCATTGCAAACTTGGCTGCCTTTCGAACTTTGGAGTGAAGTTAATCACCTCCTAGTAGGATTTGGGCAAACCATCTGCTTACCTGTAGGCCCAATGTGCCATGAATGTTTGAATAGGGACATCTGTCCATCCAGTGGCTTAGGTAGAAAATCGCCAAAGAAAACTCCAGTGAAAAAAGAAGTTAAAAGTGAACAATCTGATGATGAGAATGAAGTTAAACCACCTAAAAGTAGAAAAGTTACACCAAGAAAGGAATTAAATGATGAGAACACACATGCTGAATCAAAGATTGGGAAGTTAGCTGTTAAAACAGAAACTGCTGAGAAGGAAAATGAGAAGAAATCACCGCGCAAAAGAAAAGTTACACCTAAGAAAGCTGAACAAGTGAACCCTCAAGATGATATGGATGATTTTGAAATGAAAACAGATCAACTGTCTGTTAAACTAGTGCTTAGGAAGAAAGTAACACCAAATAAGAAAATAAAAATTGAGGAAACTAAGTCTCTCGATAATTTGAATGATAAAACAGCTCCTAGGAAGAAAGTAACACCAAATAAGATAACAAAAGCAGATGAAACTAAATGTCAAGATGATTTGGATGATTTTGTAGCAAAAAATGATAAGTTACCTGTTAAACCTGCACCTAAGAAGAAAGTAACACCAAATAAGAAAGCAATAGCAGATGAAATTAACTCTGGAGATAATTTGAATGTTACTGCACCTAAGAAGAAAGTGACACCAAACAAAAAGGCAAAAGCTACTGTTCAAAATACTAATGCAGGCAATATTGAAGATGTGAGTAATAGCCTGCAAAATACTAATAACAAAAAAGTTGTAAAAAACAAAAATATACCTGAAAATAGTGATGAAAATCTGGAATTTAAGGAACCCACTACTGGCACTAGAAACACTAAAAGTAGGGTAGACGCAAATGCACTTTTAAACACAGATGGAAATAATACCACCAACAGTAGGCCGAAATCACCAGTAACTCGTAAATCTGCAAGAAATAAAGTAATCAATGAAGCAGAAACAGCTAAAGATGGTGATAGCTGTGATAGTGAGGTAGAGAAAAAAACTCGAAAAAATAAGAAGTGATGATATACATATTTTTTTTTTTTATTAAGTTTGCACAATGCATGTTTTTTTTTTTATCTATATGTGCCATTTCGTTTTTGTTATGTTTAAGTTTTTAGTAATACTTACAAGTGAAACCTAATGCAGCTAAGTTTTTTCTTCCAATGGTAAACATTAAGATAAGGAACAATATTTGAGATTACAAATGTTTATAATGTTTTTAATATTTCTAAGGAAATCAAGGGAGGAGTGATTATTTGAAATACCCATTAGATATTATTGTTGAATCTTTTATGAATCTTAATTAAGTATAAGTATAGGATTAAATCAATGTTTTCTTCTACCAGTTTTTTTCTTTGATTTATCTTTCCTTAGGTCTGGTTTAGGCTTGCCTCCTTTCCTTGGTTCAGGTTTAGATTTCCCATGTCCTTTCCTTGGATCAGATTTAGCTTTCATGTGTCCTTTCTTCTGCGAGGACTTCTTTTTGTTCTGAATTCTGTCTAGTTTGCTCTTCATTTGAAATACTTTGCTCTTTTGTATTTTCTTAGTTGCTTGTTTCTTTAGCATGCTCTTAATTTCTTTCTTTGTTTTTATTTTGTCATCATCATCTCCCTCTGCTTCAGATTCCTCCTCTGCGCTTTCTTCATCTGACCCCATTCCAGAAATTGTTGCCTTTTCATTATCTTTTTTTTTGCTTTTCTCTTGATCTTTTTTAACATTTTCCTTAGGTTTATTCTCACCAATTACTAAATCTTTCTTCTGTAAAGTATCTGCTGAGAGTTCAACTATTTTAACATTGACATCCTCATCTTCATATTCGTCCTGAAGGAGTTGCTCTATATCTGGAATGGGTCTGCTCGACACCACAAGCTTTTTGTAGGATTCCTTATTCTGAAATAAAAATAATCAAGGGTATGACAGCGGAAGCAGATGATACTATTAGGAAATGCAGCCTTTAGTTTTCTACTTTAAAAGGTGCACCAATAAGGATATTGATCATGTCTTGAAAACACCAAGTTATGATTTATAGGCTAGAAAACTCCAACCTTACAGATTTATCAGAAGAAGTTGTTCTCAATGAAACATACAGGTAAAGTAACATACATTGTGCAATTCAACAGAAGTTGTCTTCCATAGTTCAACATACCTCCTGTTTAATACGTTTCTTCTCCACTTTCAAAAGCGCTTTCAATTCCTCCTGCGCCTTCTTTTTTCTTTCTAACTTCCTTTTACGGAACCCACATAAGAAATCCCTAAAAAAATAAACATAAAGAGTGGTTAGCACAAGCATAACAAGCGAATGGTGCACATGCACAGAAAATCAGAAATAATAAATATGTTTATTACTTTCTCTTAGTTTCATCGAACACTAAGGTTACTTTCTTTTTTCCCTCTTTATTTTTCTTTCTTGCCATTTTAACTAAGAAAATTAATGTTTTACACGCTTTGGCACCTAACCTAAAATGGTGCTTGTTGACAATACCGACTAGTGAAGTGACTACCGACCGTCTGACAGGTGTCTGACTGACACTGACATTACTGGAAAATTGATTGAATGACATTGACAGATACGTTTAGATTATCGTGAAAATTGTCCTCGGGGTAGAATTACATTTTCTTTTTAAAAAACATATAAAAAATTAATAAGAAACGACTTATCAATATCTTTTCAATTCTTAGTTGTTATTCTATCAGTTGATTCTTTAGATTACAATAATACAACAAGGATGAATGCCAATGATTTTATTTGATTTTACTAAGATGATTTTGGGATCCATATATAATACGGTTCCCGAAATTATCATGAATGAATGAATAGTGACGTCAAGAAACTTATTTATTGTCCGAAGATAATTTCATGTACATTAGTTCTATGAGTTCCAATAACGTGATGCATCACCAATTCACCACTAACAACGTTTTCTCTTCTGCTGCTAGAAACAGACAATTCCTTTAGATTTCCACGTCCAATGGTGATAAGATTATTCTAAATAATAATTATTAAAAAAAATAACCCGTGCAATACTGTTTATCGCTCGAGTTTGGCACACAATCAAGAATTTTTGAAATCCTTGCAGGTGATTGGTGGAACTACGCAATTACTTTTTTTTATTAGCTTCTTTTCCACCAATCAGCGCACAAGTCCACAATAAAGTCGGACTCATCAGCAGCATGGCTGTCAGTATAAATTTGAAGCTTGAACGATGCGCTTCCTCTCGTCACGTTGGTTTTTTTTGTTTATGCATTTTGACGAAAATGATATCGTGTGTGATTTTGTGTGGCATGAATTATGGAAACCCTTGGGTGCAGTGACCTGATATCTGCCTTGTTACGCAAGGTGAGTGTTGAAATGTGATTGTAGTGTATAAAACGAGAAGAAAGATTATATTCGTACATTTCCATTGCGAGCTGAGCAAAAATTGTGGCACAGAAAAATCAATCAGGGTATGCGATACGTATGAGTCTTTCGTCACGATTTAATTTGGTTTATTCAAGGTCACTTTCAGAGGTCTTGAATGTGAGCGCGAGTGCAATAATTGGAGTAATCAATAGGATTGTCTTACCACGGCCATATGTTAACACGCGTGAAAGGATAGTGTTTGAAACGTACCGTTACCGTTCTCGTCGACAATGTTTTGATCTACACGATCGTGTGATTTCCGACGAACGTGGAATTTGTATGCCAGCGATAGGGAAAGTCGGTAGGTATTCATATAATGACATTTACGAGCAGGCCAGGGTATCGATGACATACAACATAGCGAAATTATCTAAATGCTTGCGTATTTGAGATACCACATGAAATCAATTAAATTTTATTGATTTTTCTACACCTACTCGCCTCCCTCCCACTGAGGAATGGAATAATGCCATGCCAAATTAGTTGTTATGTACAATGAAACTGTTTTCTTATATATCAGGGAAATATTGTGGCAAGTAATATGGAAAGTATGTGTTTGTATTGCCTCTTCTAATGCACTGTGGAATGCCTGTAGCTTCAAGTTTTGGTAAACATTTAAAATGTTTACAAACATTTGTTTATCAAGATATTTCTTTCAATTCCTTTGTAAGGATTGGAGCAGGTAGTTCTGTAGTTTGTGCTTACTGTATGCGAAGGTGTGAGATGTCACTAATGAGACACAATCAAATTTTAATTGTTATCAAACTCAATCAGTTTTTCTGACGGTTGAACTCATAATGTATTTGTTTCTGTTGGTTATAATAAACTATGAAGTAGTTTATAACAACAACTAGAACAACTTTCTTCTATGCATTCTCATTTTTTGGTCACAGGCTCCAATAAATATTCAGTTTTCTGTTTTACAGTATTTTGTTTGCCACTGAAAATAGTCATTTTTATGTTATACGCTAAGTATGTTTCAATTTTATTTTTTAAATAAATTTGCATTGTTGGAAGGTCATCTATATGAAAATGTTTATTATTACAATGTATAATAGATAACACATTTCAAGTTATGTTTTTGGTCAAGAACTTTCCTGATCATAATAAAACAATACAAGCTTATTCCATCGTCTAATTATTTGCAATCAATTAATTGGTCTCATATTATGAAGCTATCATTATCTGAAATTGCCTTGCCTCATGCCTTGGAAAATTTTTGCATTACAAAGGTGAGACTTTTCCAAAAATACTGTTGTTTATTATTATTGAGACCCGATTTTAAGAAATCTTGATATGCAAGTAACGCAACTGTCTGCACCATTAATTTAATTTTCTGTGAGTTTTTGACATTTTATCAGAATAATGAATTAAAACCAACCCAAATTAAAGAATTCAAGAGGCTCATTAAAAATTGTTTACACAACAAGTTAACATAATGTGGGTCACAAATAAATTAATTTATTATTGACTCGCCTAATATTCCCTGAAGACAAATAATTAACAGATTTGTAATACTAATAAATTATAATAATAATTCATGAATTATTGCTTTTATCTACACAAGACAAAACTGGCACTGTAGATAATTCAGTTGAGATTGAAGTTTATCATTCAGCAATAAGAGTCACATTTGAACCATGTCACTGATTAAATAATTATGATATAACAGCAAAGCCATGTAACACTTAATTGATTTACTCATACATCATTTAAAACATGGTTTTTCTGGAACATGATTTTTATGAAGGTAGTAGGAAGTACCTAACTAGTATCCATCGAGAAATGGAACAAAAAGCAACCACATGGTACCCTAAGAATAAAAAATCAGAATATTTTATTTCACATCAATCTACATGGGCACTTATGAAATCTCAGAGTGTACAGTTCCAATTGGTTGTTTCCGAGTGTAGAAGAGCCAGCAAGAAAGTCCACAGAAAAGAAAACCACTTATAAGATGGGAAGATGACATAGTGAAGACAGCTGGGAAAACTTAGACGACACTAGCAAGGGAAATAAATTTGATTGAGGGATGTTTTAAAACTAAAAAGTTAAATTTTCAGTTTTGAACTTGTTACTCTGAAATCCTAACTAATATTAGAAATGCGAAAGTAAGTTTGTTTGTGTTTGTTACACTTTCACGCTAAAACGGCTGAATGGATATGGATGAAATTTGGCACATGGGCACAGGGTAGACAATGACCTGGGTTAAGGCAAATTATACTTTTAATCCCGATAGTACGTTCCCGTGGGATAATTTCCGAAGTACACGCGGGCGAAGCTGCAGGCAAAAGCTAGTAAGCTACCTACCCTACTCTACCTACTTACCTACATACATACATATGTACCTACCTACCCTACCTGCATTCCCACTTTACCAAAATACATACCTATTTGCATACCTACCTACCTACCCTACCTTCACCTACCTATTCTAAGAACCATCTCCTTACTATAACAAACACAACAAAAAAAGAATTAGCGAAATTGGCCCAGCCGTTTACGCGTGATGCCGTGACCAAGGAAATCGGGATTCATTTTTATATAATACTAGCTGCCCTCCCCGGCTTCGCACGGGTAGCAGTAAGTACTTATCTACGGCGCACATACCATACACTGCCCGACCTACCTACCTACCCTGCCCTAACTACCTACCCTACACTGCCTGACCTACCTACCTACCCTGCCCTACCTCCCTACCCTACCCTGCCCGAACTACCTACCTACCCTACCTACCTATCTACCCTACCTACCTACCTTCTTATCTACCTACCCTGCCCTATCTACCTACCCTAACCGGCCCGACCTACCTACCTACCTACCCTGCCCTACCTACCCTACACTGCCCAACCTACCTACCTACCCTACCTACCTATCTACCCTACACTTCCCGACCTACCTACCTACCCTACCTACCTATCTATCCTACCTACCTATCTACTCTACCTACCCAGCTTCCCCCATCTTCCTATCTACCTACCCTGCCCTACCTACCTACATACCTACCTACCTACCTACCTTACACCCTATCTTCACCTACCTATCCTAAGATCCTTCTCCTTACAATAACGAAAAAAGAATTAGTGAAATCGGTCCAGCCGTTCACTCGTGTTCAAATAGGGATTCATTTTAGGCCCTAAACTTTAGTGAATGAGAGAGAGAAAGCTTATTGTGAGAGAACGACCGGAGACCGGCTTCGTTCTCATCCTTACTCTGTGCTGTTTATGGGATGAGAAGTGACACTGGTAGACGCCTGATGGGAATAACTGATCGAGTGGTAACTGATCAATTATCGACCGCCAAAAGTAGAAAATTATTAAAGTACTAATATCGCTATTAAAAAATAGGGGTTGGTGGTAGAAGGGTGAAAATTTAGGGTTGTATGTATTTTTTAATGCCAAATCATAAAAATATTACATAAAAAAAAATTGACCAAAAAAAGAAAAAAAAAAAATTTGGTGGACCACCCTTATCACTTAGGGGTACGAAAAATAGATTACATCCTATTCTCATACCTACCTAATATACACAAAAAAATTCATAAAAATCGGTCAAGCCGTTTCGGAGGAGTTTGGCAACAAACACCGTGACACGAGAATTTTATATATTAGATATAGATATAGATATAGATTGGTACTTCCCCAAATAATTTCTTCTATTCTACAAAAAAAATTGAGTTTGTAAGTACTGGATACAGCTATCTGATTTTATCTAGATTAATGTGTGATAAGTTAAAGCAGTGTAGATAGCTTGTTTACATAATAATTCACTTGATAGAATGCTTCATATTCTAGTTTGTTTTTTTTAGTCACAAGGAGGAAGCTCTTGGCCTCCATCTCACCTGATGTTAAATGATGATTAGGCTGAAGGTGAAAGCAAAGTTCCTTATATTTTTGAGTCTTTGTCTCAAGCTCAACATAACATCAAGAACTCCTTAAACATTAAATTATTTACTTAGAATATCATTTATTTTTTGGCACCAAAACTGATGTCGCCATCTATTTTGCCTAGGTCATGTTGAGTTGAGATGTTATCATGCTTTTTTTTATTATCTCAAAGATAATAATTATTGTTGCCATAAGCATCTTTTACCAAGTCATTATTGAAATAATCTTAAATGTAGCAATTATCATGGATCACAAACAATGCACACAGTTCATTCTTATCTCCAGTCATTTACAGGGCGTGCCCCTCTGACTGCTAGATACTAGATAGGTGTTGCACCCGCAAGGCCTACTTGTTGAAACCTGTACCTATTTATCTTATCTAGAACGAAAGTGTAAAAGCAGTAAATTACTTTGTCAGATTAATAATCTGAAAAAAAAAAATGATTACTTTTTTGTTACCTATTTGGTTTAGTGGTCAATACAAAATCAATATAAAAATAATCACTTCTTGAGAAAATGTTGGAAATGATTAGCTCCTATTTCATTCGTGTTGGATCGTATTGGTGCTGATCCATGCGTCATGATCGTGAACGGGCGCCGTCAGTAGGGACTGGTCATCTCTTAGCTGCCTTGGCTTATTTCAATTTACTAACTTATTATTATAAATTTTTTTTATGGGCCCTTTTACCGTGCACGTCTTTCTACATTGTTCTCTCATGTATAATTTCAACATGAATGATGTAACCAATATTTGATTTAATATAATGTCCGTGGAGTTTCTTGCCCGTTTTTCTCCATAGGAACCTACTACGCTTTTGAATGAGCAACAAGCTTCATCTTTCTGACTGATCGACCCCTTGACAATTTAAAAGTGCCTGTATTGGTGTAATTGAAATTAATACTTTTGAGTCTGAGTGGGATTTATCAGTAAAATATTATCTCAGCAGTTACATCATTGTTTGACGTCAAGAAATCCATTCCTGACCAATCCAAAATAGGCAACTTACTACCTACTGTTATACTAAAGACGATCATCTACCTATTGTATGCAGATTTGCACTTAACAAAAACAAATAAAACTTTGTAAGTAGGTGTTTATTTGAAAATGTGTGTGGCAGCTAGCAGTAAAATGACCTTAGGGCGTTGTCAGGCGAAAGGGGACGAGTGCGATTGTGTCTAACTGGCTCAAGGGCACCTTAAGGGAGTGTGGATTTGTCAACTTATACGCGCCGCAATATCTAGTTTTTTTATTAACTATTATAGCTACAACAAAAATATGCATTACCGCATTAAGTACAGTAGGACAAAGATTACAAATACAAATATTTATTGGAACAAAAACATGTGACAATTTTTGTGTTCGTTAATACTGCGTTAGTTTAGTAACTGTGTCGCAGTTATTAGCGCCCACCCCAGGAGCGAAAGACAACTGAGTTCCTTAACAAAATTGGTTTATACTATGTAGAAACTAGGCATAAACATGTAATAACAACAAAACTAGAACTAGACATTTATAAATAATAATTGTAGAAGTTTATGAGAGTGAGTGTTTATGTGAGTGAGTGTGTGTGTAAGGGAAAGGTGTGGAGGTGCGTACGTCTGTGAAAGAGATAAGTATACAGGCACCTACTTGCAACTAGGACTTTAAAAATGTTGTGCTAGTGTTTGTAAGTCGAATTTCTAACTTAAGTTCACGCATACACGATAAAGATGAATATTGCCAGCGTAGTGGAAAGAAATGTTACGTGAAAACCTAACCAACCCTTTGTTGATCTGACAGGAAACGCATACGATGTCATGGCGTTGGTCGTGGCCATATTTGGCGAAAGAGATTTACAAAGTCAAACATGATTGCAAATATCAGATAGCGGGATATTTGTTCTAACCGGCCCCACAGTCACGAAGTTCGTGTTTATAAATCTCTAACTCTCATTCGCTTCGGAGATTTCAAGCTAAGCCAGTGTGGATTAGAAGTCTGTTGAACCTGTAATTTTCTGTCTTTATCTACCTCTGAATGATTTAATAACCATTATTAGGTATAATTGACCACCTTGTTTACCTAAGAATTAAGAGCATTAAGAAAAGCATAGCTATCTTATCTAACGATAAATTTTTACGAGAGTGAGAAGATAAGTACTTAGATAACGCATTGTTTTGGTTAGAATCCTAGATCAACAAAAATTGGTGGCACTCCGTCCGTATCTCAATTGGTCTGTCTTTTTCCTCAAATCTCTATTGGGTAGGCATCATCTCGTATTCTCACCAGTCGTCACCCCCTTTCTAGCCATATCACCTTTCACACAAATCATCCCTGATGCATCGTTTCTTTGGTGATTGGTCTTCACTTACTCATATAGCGTTCCACATTCCAAACTTTCCTTACGACAAGACAAGTCCCTAAGTTCGTCGCATTCCGTAGTTCCGTAGTTCATCTATTTACACCAAACCAACTGTAACATCTGCCTCCACTTTAGGATGTAAAGGCGGCATAGTATTTTTAGGTTGATTTTCTTTTTCGTCTTGTTAGCGTGCAGCGTATAGCTACACTGTACTCGTCAGTCAGGTCACTGCGGGGTCTGCCTCGACTAGGTCAAGGCGTCTATTTCCGACACACTTACCTGCTAGGCAAGTAGACACGCTCGCGAATTTCGTGAGATATGGCTGATTGTGACTAGCGAGATAAAAGAAACAGAGGTTGAACAACAAAACAACAATTTTATCGTATGTGTAGCTACTTAATTATGGCTATAGGTATTATCATCTCCTAAGACTTGAAAAGTCTGTTTTTACTTCAGTGCCAAAACCGTCATCATTGTTCAAAATCGAATTCAAAAGTCATTTATTCAAACTAGGCTGAGAATCAGCACTTTTCGAACGACAAAATTACATAAGACAGTCCCCCAAAGCGTCCGCCTTTCACCACTTCCTAGTGCTTTAGCTGGGAAGAAGAAGTGGCGCAGCTAATTCCCCAGCAGCACAGCTGTCTGTTCAGTTGGAAAATAATGATTCTACAATAATAACCAAACGCCTACTGAGTTCGACATAGGTCTTTCCCAAGCATCACCAGTCACCACAACGGGTGGTCCTGAGTTTCCTTTCCCTCTTCCTACAACCTAAGTAAAGACACGTCCACGCATGGCAGAAAAGTTCGCATCACCTATCTATGGTATTGACAAAGCTATTCAGTTACCCATTTCATCAATACCAAACCCATTTAGGTACTTATTGAATGTATATCGTATTTCATACCTATTGCAGAAGGTGACATTGTCTGGGGGTCGGCTCTCGAACTTCAGTTCAACGCACATAGGCACGATGCGTAGCTGCTCTTTGACTTTTTATTCACATTCATTCTGAACGAGTAGGCGATTGTTGATTTTCCAAATGCGTGATGACATTATGAAGATCTGCGCAAGTCGTAACTCTTATCAACGTTTATTTATAAAAATAAAAACATAATCATGTCTAAATAATTACCTACGATCACGAATGAGGTCATAAATAATCATGGGTGGAAAGAGTGGGATGACTTATCAAGAGGTTTTCATATAGCTACGTGCGTATTTGAAATATTCATGTAATCCTACTACTTGGTGCTCTGATGACAAATATAGGTACCTACCGATCTCATGCAAACATAATGAAATGATGATGAAATACGGTTTAGTACTGTTCTGCTACTTAGTAAAAATTGGTGTCTGAGGTATGAGTAAGACAACCCCACTGTAAATATTCTCACCCTCACCACAGATAATATAATACTACGTACTCACGAAGATTGCTGTTGGTTTACCGATCTTTAGGACCTTAGCAAATATAATCGCCTCGGTATGTTGAGGAGGCTACTAAAAGCTCCATTTTGCATCTACGAGGTGGTTGCCTTGCTGATTCCCATGTGCTAATGCAAATCAGTCGCTCGCCATACACACCGCAATTTTGCAGTAGTTGCAATTTTTGCTGTAAGTAATGCAAAATTGGAAACATGAGGAAGCATCTTAGAAGCTAGGGAAAGAAGAGTAATTACTTGCACTAGATTGGAATTTCATGGTTATATTTATACTTGCATGCATGCCTTCCTGTGTAAATGTAATGATATCTCATTACATTTACACAGGAAGGCATGCATGAACTCAATGAAACGGAAGTACCTATCAGCTTCTATTATTATTGTTTTGGTGACGCAAAACAGGACTTTTTGACGCCGTTTAAATAACACACCATTGTTTTACACCGTGACTAAGCTGTAAAATGTGCAATATTTATAATACAAGGGAAAAGGCGTGGACCTAAAGGACGTCAAGTTTTATTTACAGACTGATATTGTTGAGTCAATTACTATGACATTATTTATAGCCAAGGTACTTACCCGATTGGAGAACAACGTTTTCGCCGTAGGTGCCGTAGGTTTCATGGCAGGATGCGAAGAGTTAGAACCCTTGCGAAATAAGTATTTCTCAGTGGCTATTGTCACGTAGGAGTAAAATTCTTTCTACCTGATTAAGTATGGCTGCTAGCTGCTACAATCTGGCAATCTTTCAGTTGACACCCAGGGTCTTCGTACTAATGATTAGCAGATCTATGGCAAAGCTCATATAGTAACGAGGACTCTAAAACGGTGTCGAGAGATTTCGCGTATACATTTTTATATCTCTCTGCATCCGGCAATATATCTTGCGCTAAGTAATATTATTTCGGTATTCGCTTTAAAAAAAAACGGAGACGAACTGGTCCTAATTGGAACGTGGGATAACTGGGCGTCTAGTCATAAAGTAAAATATACTGGTGGTGATCTTTGGAGTACTATTTTTGTTAGTGCTGACTGCTGACATAAGAGATGTACTTCATAATAATAAAAGGAAGGCTAGAAAACGAATCAATAAAGATTTTAGATTGAATAATGTGTTCTTTTATATTTATGATAATAAAATATTCTTTAAACCGAAATACAAAAGTTTTAATGATTATTTCAGTAACATGAAGGTTTGCTAAGAATAAGCTGCACACCACAGCCGTAAATCTACTAATTCAAATGACATAAATACTAGTTATAAAAGAAAGTTTTATTATAACGATGTATACAGACAGACCAAGTGCGATAACAGGGGCGATAAATGATCAGAACACAACTAGGTCAAATACAACGTGTTACGACAACGATAACACGACCCCAAAACCAGTGTTGACATTTTTGGAACTGATTATCTCTGACATCTTCTGGCAACATCTTCCATTAAACAAACTGTTTTCATCCGCTTGACCGATAAAGTGGACATCAGGTGGGCATAACAATTAAAATTCTATTGTGTCTCGTTAATGACAGCTGAAGGTATGGAAAAGGTATCGTTACGATTGCTGAGATTACTGTAACGCTTACTTGACCCGTTTATAATAATAGGAGCTACGATTGAAAAAGATCGTGTACCTAGTGAAAGACCGTTGGCACTTGGCACACGCTTGCTGTTGACTGACAGATTACTAATCGTTGATGAAGATACCTTGCAACCGTAGCTTCTTCTTAGCGTGACGAATGGCAATCTAAAGTGTGTCAGCTCAGAACTTAGCTAAGAGCTGCATTATTAGGAATGTCCATACTAGGGGTCGTCCATAAATCACGTGAGGCTCAAAAGGGGGTGGGGAGATTCGGAAAAAAATCACGAAATGTCACAAGGAGGAGGGAGGGTGTAGGGAGATATCACGTGTATAAATTTTTTCGTTTATCCCGCATTTTTAGGGCTTGTACACAAAACTGCGATGCGACCGAAAACCGACCCCCAAATAAAATATTTTTCTTTCTTTCTGTTTAAACATAAAATATTCGGTAATTTTTATCGAAATTTTTACCGAAATAATTCACGTGACTTTTGGTAGGGGGGGAGGGATTACTCTAAAGATATACTTATATTTAATCGAGGACGAAAAAGAAAGGTGCAGTATTATTATAAACATAGAGATAGAGAAGAGTAGGGCATTTGACGCATATAAAATTTATTTAAATAAATACATTAGATAAGGCTTAACGTAAATAAAATGAATTGCGGTTACTATTTATTAAGTATGATCTTCCTTATTTGTTACAGTTATAATTATGTGTCATATTTAGGTGACTTGCTGGGCCAAGCAGGAATAGGGATGATGACAAAAAAAAAAATTTTGTCCGGAATGTAGATTACTTATGAAAAAATAACGTAGGTATACGTATTTTTTATTTTTTTACTTTATCAAAAGATTACGGCAATACATTCAGTTAAAATGTGCTATGACGTCACGATTAGGTAGGTATGTAGACTTTATACTTACTTGTGAAGTTGTGACGTATCGACCCCCATTCCCCAACTTCAATGTCGTTTTATCCAAGTAATTTTTTATTAATATGATAAAGCAAAAAATACGAGTCTAATATTTTTTTATTATCTAACTGACGTGGGACTAAATAGAATTCCTTTTTTTTTGACCCAGGCACTATTGGAAAGATAATTTTAAATAGGGCCGATCTATTTTCCAGATTCGTTCGGCCATAAATATGTAACATATAGGTCATGTATCAAGTCTGGACCGCGCATTAATGCTTAGATTAGCTTGGAGCGAACATCGCCGACAAACTGTGCCAGACTTAAACGTTATCGCGCTGAATTTTTATTAGTTTTTTATTAAAAGTGTTTCATGTTTGTTTCAGGAGTGGAATCACAAATTGGGTTGATAAACATAAAGCATGACGTCCCGGTAAGTTAACTTTATTTATTTATTTGTACAATGTACACCTACACACACACACACACATGCACACACCCTCTCTCTCACACACACACACACACCCTGTTATCGTGAATTCGTGATAAATAATGCATGTTTGGTCACCTTGAAAGTCCTGAAAGCGATGAAGCAGTCGTACCTTTGTCGAATGACAACCTGACAAGTGAGCGTGCATTAGTTGAAACTTGCACTCGTTAAAACTGACATAATTGATAGCGATTTTGTCGCGGAGTAGAAATGTCGTTTAAATAATAGGGTGTATGTAAGTAGGTAATAGTTATAATATCTTTTTAATATGTTGTAAGTATTTTAAATATGATGTAAGTATAAGAATATCTCATTTGTTTGTAGACTGAAGACAGTGTTTTAATACTTTTAACCGCTAAAGATTCGTGACTCCAGCGCCACGCGCGTGCGGAAATCCAGCGAACTACCCACCGGCGCAGCGGAGATAAGAGCTCGCTAACATAAACAAATACTGAGATCTTTTTGTTACGTAAATAGTCTTATCGTTAATGGTTTTGGGTTCCTGATTAGACAAAGGATTTTTTATAATACTTAGAATCTTTGTAAGCGAACGCTAGTATTGATAAATAAACATTCTTATCAGATTCTTATAAGAAATTCCTTTGTTCACTGTTTTGATTATTTATAATAAAACTACTGGTTCGATTCACATGAAACTTCGCAGGATACATTATGAATACATATACTATCGGTCAAAACCATTTTTTACGAACAAACACAATAAATAAAAACACCAATAATTAAAAAAGTTCAATAATAGGTATCCGTATCATTACGTAACATTACTTAGTTGATAAAAAATATTGAACTCCAATTTTTTTCTGAAAAATGGCATATATAGTATGCAATAACTAATAAATAATATAAAATAAATGACTTACCAGCGATTACATGCACAAAACACACACAAAACTCAAAATTTCACATCAACACATTTTTTCACTACCGAGTTTGTTTACATTTTTTGATGGGTCCGTAATAGGTAATTACGATGTTATTTTGTGCAAATTTTATCTATATACGATGACGACACTACTTAATTATTGAAATAACACCATTTCCCGTCGATTTACACTTAAAAAACAATAGAAAATGAATAAATAGAACGCGGAGTGCAGTGCACGGCACGCATGCGCGGACGCCATTTTGCCGTACCAAAAATGTTCAATTTTTACTTTTTTTTAGAGTTGTTTCTGCATATTTTGACGTTTTAGTCGATTTATTTGACAGGTATATTATCCTACCATAAATTAAAGCCAAGAACAGACTAGATCTGCCCATACATAGAGTAAAATCGGCCGTTGCATCGATGCCTATACACTGACGCATTACTGCCTCGTCGGGGCTTTACGGTTTTGGGTGCGCGTAACAGATCTGTCGTCGCGAGACTTTACCGGTATATACTTCCTTTCCTTAGGGTCAAACGTTCACGATCCTAAAAAAATTACAACTAATTTAATCAAATTATGAATTTACCAGAAGACGCAACTGTGTTAAATGGATATTTTTTATGAACATATTTATATTTTATTCAAAACTTGGAATGTTGTCGAAATTATAATTCAAGTTTTTATGTGTCCAGTTGGCAACTTATCGTGACCTTTGTAATTTAATTCAGTTGTGTCCTTTAGCCACCGATACTATTACCATTTCATTTATATATTTGTCTTTAGCTTCAAGATGACCTGAATTAATTCCGACTACATTATAATAAGCGAACGTGAGTTAATATAATTTCAAATTGAAAGTCGCGATCATTGGAATTACCGAAGAACACGAAATTGATCATTTATAGTTGCTGGAAAGTAAATGTATATGTGATTTCATAAGTTCTTGTGATGATTTCCATTTGTAGTTTAAACGAATGCAATGCATTCTCATCTGATACCGGTTATAGCGTCAGATTTAAATGCGACTCTACCTAATACGGTAGAGACGGGTCTTATGTAAAATTTGTTAGCTAAACTGCATTAGAATTAGCGTATTTTATTAACTGAGATGTCCTCACTTGATTTACAACGAGCAGGCGAACAAGGTACTGTCAACAAAACAGCTTGGTGTACAGACAAAGATTTATTGTTGTTTGCTTATTTCTTTACTTAAATAAGTTACAGACGAAAATACATAGGTAGTTGTGATAGGTAGTTAAAATAAAGTAAAAAAATGACTACAACTGGTGGTTGACATAAGAATAAAGACAGGTATTACATAATTATGCTGTAACCACAAGGTCTGTACCTACATGAATTGGGTGAGCCTTGCCTCTTAAACTAGAGTGACCTGCATCTTAAGAGACGGTGATCAGCATAAGGTATCTTAAGTTATCTATAAATAAAAATATATTTCCATTGCGTTTTTATTGTGGGCGTAATAATTACTGAATAGGTATTTAAACTAGACAAACTTAAAAAGAGTGATGTACAGCCAAGGCATTAATTGTTTTCAAATTGACACACTACGTCAATTTGCCGTATTATAGCCATTTTGTATATAACTGTCATTCTGTCAAAGATTGAAAACGCGCCCAATTTAGGTTGTTAGGTAGTCTATTTGTTAATCAGTTATTTTCCTTGATCTAACATAAGACCTGGGGGCCAAGTCTACTAATTTACGAACGTCACAACGGTCTCTCGATGGTGAGTTTTTGACAGATTTGCCATACAAAATCTGTCAAAAACTCACCATCGAGAGACCATTGTGACGTTTGTAAATTAGTAGACTTGTCCCCCTGATTACTTAGCACATTCACAACATTGTTAGCTAGTAAAGCTCGCGCCCCACTACCGCATTTTTCGCACACGGTAATACGAATTTTTATGGGTACCTAATGCGGCAGGGCGGCGCGGGACGCGTCATTTCAGAGTGTACAAGCTGCTACGCTAATTATTTTTTGTCGGTACTAGTTTAAATCTAACTTCCCATATGGCAACTGTGCCCTAGCCTGTTACCTAGCCGTAGTCATACATAGTATTACACATGTTACATAACAACTGTACCTGTTATTGTATGAAAGCAAACCATTTCGTAAGCAATAGGTACCATGTTTTACGATTATAATTTTACGATCATACGCGTATAGAACCAATAAAACATTGGGCCGGTCAATAAATTGGATTCAATTTAACCAGTTTGATTAGATTGGAAGTAATTGATCTCACCAAAAACATAAAAAATGCGAAAAAGGAGGCGAGTTCGGCAAGATTCGTGCCAAGAATGCAAATCAAGGAGACAAGGACTGTCAGGGTTAGGGTTACCATCTTTTTTTATATCAAATTTAGTATTTTAGAAGAATGTAAAAGTATAGTAGATGGCGAAAAAATATAAAAAATAGTGGATATGTTTCAAAAACTTTTTTATTCTGTAAGTAAATGCATATTTTTTCCTACTGAACCTTTAATAACAGGATTTTTTTAAATGTCTCTTTAACTATTTTTACACTCTAAATTAAGTCAATTAACTATCTTAAATTTAAGATTACAAAATACCATTAAATCAGGTTTTATGAGATAAATACTGGTCCTATTGCGATCATCTCGCCATTTTGTGTTGAAATAAAAATATAGTAGTATCGCCTATATTTTTTCTTTAGAAATATTATTATATTATATAGTAGGGCTGGCAACCGTAGTCAGGTCCGTCAATCTCAGCTTAATTAAACTTTGCGGCAGCCACAATATACCGCTAGAAAGTTCTTTTGGCGCGTGGCCAAAATCGGAACTATCTCCGCCATCTTGTTTTTCAATACAATTTCACAAATTTTTACCAACAACGCCGCCCTGTAAATATATCTCGGCGGAAGTCAGTAAAAAAATAATCTGGCAATAGAAGCCGAAAAGAGCCGAAAGGTGTCGATAGAAGTGAAAACAAGTAACTTTTTGATTCTCGCGTTGATGTCTTTCGTTCGAGTTAGGTGACGATGACGCGAGTTCCATGATTTTTGTTCACCCAAAAACTGCTTAACGCGCCTAAAGAAGTTTTCACTTGAAAAACTAAATCAATGACCGGACTTCCAGTCTCTCATCTTTTGGTACATACCCAGGCGCGTTTCGATTTTTTTTTTCATCACATTTCATTCGACTTATTCATCAAGGGTGTTAATCAGATGACCTTGTCACTTATTTTATTATTGCGATTCTACATTAAGCAAACGATAAATTACATTAATTATTGTTGACGTAAAATACACTTTAGTCCTGTTCAAACTCAGACGGTGAGCACACTGTGTGTGCATCCATGCATTTGGATTGTAGAGTTGATACAGGTGCTGTTCTGTGTTCGCGTGTAAAGTAATATTATTTTATTTTATTTTATAAATAATGCCTTGGATAATGTAATGTTTTGTTGACGAAGATACGCTTTTCGTTCGGGCAAGTGATGACCGTAACAATGGCGACGATATTTGCTGTCTGTACCGTTTCGTGCACATGGTTGTATTTTTGCAAGAGTACCTAGTCATTATACTATAAAGTATGATTAACTTGTAAATTGTAGAAGAAGAAAATTAATTAATTATTCTTCAAAGTGTTTTCAGTCCTCACAAACTCACAAATTCAAGATTTTATTGATGTACAAGTCACACTATTCCTGATTATTGAGACCCATACTTGTGCACTTGCACTGCGCAACCACTCATACAAGTGGTCGGTTGCGCACAGATCCCAAAGCCGTCGTCCATCCGAATTTAGAACATCATCAATTCTATTCGAAATTCGGCTTCGGATCGGATGCAGTGCGTGAACACTCTTAGGCTGCCTGTCCACTGGAGCGGAGAGGAGAAAAGAGGAGCGGAGATGTGCGGAGATTAACCAATCAAATCTAAACTCAGGGGCGGAGTCAAGTTTCTATTGGTTAATATTGGCACATCTCTGCTTCTCTTTTCTCCTCTCCGCTCCAGTGGATTGCCAGGCAGCCTTAGGCCCGTATTACAGAACCTCACTCAAAATTTAAGCATTACTTCAAACTCGTTTACTTTAAAGCCTTTTGATTGGTTGAAGCTAGTTTTAATTAATGAGTGAGGTTCTGTAATACGATTCAGAGGCTTAGATTATGTTCCCGTCTCTTTCTTGCACTTGTAGTTTGGAAGTTGTGGGACAGTAACAGGAATAATGCTTAGCCAAAGCACGTGCTAAAGCCGTTTTTGTCTTTCATTCGAAATTTTTCAATCGAAGTGAACCGTCTAAACACAAAATGAATCAAAACTAAACAATTAATTCATTAGTGCACCGATCCAACGATCTTGAATTTCTGTAGTTCGGCAATCGGCATCTTTCACTTACCTAGGAGCGAAAGATCGAAAAATTAAATGACAGGAACACGTGAACGTTCATTCCTATATACATTTTGTCGGTGTCATGTCATGAACCTTCACTCGACTGAATATTTCAAGGCTCGAGCAGACAGGCGCGACTGGAAATTGTTCTACCCGGTATCGCGTCGAATCTGTCTGCGAGAGCCTTCACTCAAGTAAAGGTTCATTTTTGTTGGCGTCTGATATCGGCTTAAGTAACGTTTATAAATGAAGTTAATTAATGGTTATTATTTAGGTTGGACCGCCTGTTCGTCCTCCTAGAGGCGGGCGCGGGCCCAGCCACCAGGCGCGCCGCTGCCCGCCAACTCGGAGAGGTTCAAAAGGCCCACCCTGAGGAACTGCACAGGCTGCTTGGCAGGCTCATGACGCATTTGCGGTCGCCGGCCTGGGAGACCAGGACTGCTGCTGCACAGGTGATTATCTCAATTTTATAATGCTTGCGCAGTCCGCCACAAAAGCTTAATCAGCCTATAATGGTCGCACTGCTGGGACATAGGCCTCTTCTCTGTGAGAGGCGGGCCGTAATCCACCACGCGAGCCCAGTACGGGTTGGTCGATGTCTCATGTCTTCGAATTTTCGGGTTTAGGACATGTCGGTTTCCTCACTATGTTTTCCTTCACCGTTTTGAGAGCAGTGGTGATGAAATAATTTACACTAAGTAAAGTGCCTGGCTGAGTTCGAACCAACGACCTGCAAATCGATAAGTCTCGGAGTCTGGAAAATCTTATTATTGTCTCAATTCATCTCTAATTTCACACAGTATTCCCTACCCTTCCAATATTGGTTACGCGTTTACATGATAACAAAAATTTCTTGTAAGTACCTATAAAGTTTAAAAATTTCTTGTAAGTACCAAATAGATGCAGGGTTACGATGGGATAAACAACTTAACGCCCTCACCTCTAGAACTATTGAGATTGATACATACCTTTAAGTCTCTTAGAGACTCGGCAAACCCTGATACTCTAAAAATGGTCTTTTATGCACTATGCCAATCCGTCATTGGCTATTGCATTACCGTATGGGGTGGTGCAACTAAAACTAGTCTGATCAGAGTTGAAAGAGCACAGAGGGCTATACTGAAAGTGATGTTGCGAAAACCGTATCGATACCCCACAAAACAACTATACTTGGATTGCAACGTCCTAACAGTCCGGCAGCTCTTTGTCCTGCAATCTGTCCTTAGAAGACACGCTAGCGTCGCCCCGTCGGATCCCACAAAACGAACCAATATTCCCCCAGGCACTCGGCACAAGACTTCCTTTGCCAGACACCAATACTATACATTATCCACACATATTTACAAAAAAACTCATAAAGAACTTAACATACTCGACCTAAATAGATATGAACTAAAGTCTAAGGTGACTAAATGGCTACTCCAACAGGACTACCCACAAACAGAATCACTACTTACATACATCGCCTAATATTAATACAATATCAGTACATACTCACATAGAACCCTCACCCAATTTCACAGCTTACTCTAACACACACACGCACACTCACTTACATACACACCAACACACACCCATCCAGCTGAAACTGTTTGCTTACTTTATTTTAATTATTAACTAAATAAACAACCTAAGCTAAATTTTAAAATCACTTGGTAGATCGACACAATTCACAAGTTGTATAAATCTTATTGGATTTACTCCATAGCTGAACACTGTCTCTTAAGATACAGGTATTATCCTAGTTTAAGAGGCAGGGCTCACCAATTATTGTCTACAGATTTCTGCAGCATAGCATACTCGTTCCGCTCTTACCTCCTACCACTAGAACTAAGTCTGTAACCTTTTTGGAAATAAATACATTTTATTATTATTATTTTGTTTTTAATGTTTATTTTCTCAGGTTCCTAAAACCTGGTATTTTATTAAAATCTCACGGGTATACACCAAGGTGAGAATTTAAGTTTGAATGTATAGATTAAATGTTTTGTACTGCATTGAAATTATTGTCTAAATCTAATTGAAGGAATTTCCGCACTATGCGACATGTGTTTAATATAGCTGCTTTCTGAAGTGTAAGATATGTATATTTGGAGAGATTGATTGTATTTAAACTGATAAACAGTTGTTTCGGGATGATACCAGTTGTTGATACCACTATTGGTACTATGGTTACTCTGTTCATTTTCCAGACCCTGGTAATTTCTTCTTGTAGTTCTGTGTATTTTCTGATTTTTTCGGTAATAGTTTTCTGTATATTATTGGTGTTTGGGACTGCTATATCTATTATGTATGTGTGTTTGTTTTCTTTATCAACAAGTGTTATATCGGGTCTATTGTTATATATTGTATGATCTGTAATTATGGTGCGGTCATAATATAATTTGTAAGCTTGATTTTCTAAAACAGCCCTAGGTGAGTATTTGTAGTATGGTGTGTATGGATCTTGCATTAGATTGTGTTTTGTTGCGAGTTTTTGGTGTATATTAACAAGTTGATTGTGTCTATGAGTGTAATCGTTTTGGGTGAGTGTGCTACAAGCTCCTGTGATGTGTTGTATAGTTTCGGGTTTGCTGTGGCATTTTCTGCATAAATCGCTTCTTACTGTGCTGTCTTTAATAATGTATTTTCTATAATTTTTGGTGTTTATTATTTGGTCTTGAATGGCTAGCATAAATCCTTCTGTTTCTGGAAATAATCCACTTAATTCCAGCCATTTGTTGGAAGCTTCTTTATCAATGTGTGTTTGGTATAAATCATTAGGGTGTCTTCCGTGTAGTTCTTTCTGCTTCCATTTTTTACGTATCTCCTCTAGATGTCTTGCTTTATCTATTGTTTCAATATTGTCTTCGCTAAGGTTCAGTGGTGTATATTTTTTATCTATTTTTACGATTGTTTTGTGCAATTGGCTGGTATTCTTTTTCCTATTGAAAAATTGTTTTAGGTTTACTATTTGTCTTTTGTGTAGGTGTGATATTTCAATTAACCCTCTCCCTCCTTCTTTTCTGGGAATAATTACCCGTTCTATTGCTGATTTAGGGTGATGATATCTATGTTGTGTAAGAATTGTCCTAGTTTTAGTTTCGAGTGCATGTCATTCTGTGTTGGACCATTTTATCACGCCGAAAGAATAAGTTAGTATAGGTATAGCATACGTATTTATGGATTTGAATAAATTTTTACTGGCTAGATACATTTTACTTAGTGAATGAATTCTTCTGTAATATTCTTGTTTGAGTTTATCTTTAATAGCTTTGTGTTCTAAAAGTCGTGCTTGGTTGTATCCTAAGTATTTATAAAATTCTTCATTTTTCATTGCTTCTATTACTTCTTCTGAATCTGTTGAGTAATTTCCTCCTACAATCTTACCCTTTTCTATATTAAGTTTTCGACATTTGTCTAGTCCAAAATCCATTCTAATGTCTTTCGAAAATGATGTTGTGATTATTATTATTAAGTGTTTTCTGAAACTTTGGATAGTGTTAAGGTTCGTGCAGGCTAGCGCGACAAGTGTCGCGCGACGACGCGACGCCGCTAATTTGCTTGTTCTACCGTGAAGTTTTCTTAGAAATTGTTTTGTTAGAGTCGCGTCGCGCCGGTCTGCAGGGCGCTTTAATAAAAATTTTTTGTTTACTTGTTAACAAGTAGAATACAATAGAGCCCAAGATTAGCATAATAGTATATTATGCAACTAACGAATAAAGGACGGATTTAAAGCGAGGGCCATAGATGAATCACGATCAAGTGAAGGATTCTAACGACTGAATCACGACCGTAGGGAGTGATTCATGATGATTGAATCACGAGCGCAGTGAGTGATTCAAGTGTTAGAATCCTGAGCGACGCGAGTGATTCATGGCCCTCGATATAAATCCGTTTTATTCAAGAGTTGCATACTATACTTTATACCATGACTACGAGAAAAGCGAAAATAGACATTTAATAAAAGGTTAACACGTTCAGTGTCGGGAGCCCTCCTGGAAGATTCACCTACTTGGATATGGGATGCCGGGAGCCCTCGCGGAGGGCTCATTTTAAATGTAGACGTTCAGTGTCGGGAGCCCTCGCGGAGGGCTCATTTTAAATGTAGACGTTCAGTGTCGGGAGCCCTCCTGGAGGGTTCACCTACTTGGATATGGGATGCCGGAAGCCCTCGCGGAGGGCTCATTTTAAATGTAGACGTTCAGTGGTGGGAGCCCTCCTGGAGGGTTCACCTACTTGGATATGGGATGTCGGGAGCCCTCGCGGAGGGCTCATTTTAAATGTAGACGTTCAGTGTCGGGAGCCCTCCTGGAGGGTTCACCTACTTGGATATGGGATGCCGGAAGTCCTCGCGGAGGGCTCATTTTAAATGTAGACGTTCAGTGGTGGGAGCCCTCCTGGAGGGTTCACCTAGTCGCATATGGAATGCCGGGAGCCCTCGCCGAAGGCTCATTTTAAATGAAGGTTTTTCTTAGCGAATACAGATTATAAACCGTGAAAATAAAATCGGTTGTATATTTTAACAAAACTTCCAACTACGAATAATAAAAGTCGTAGACTTCCAATATGTATGGCGGCATGGCGTATGAGTTTTATGAAAATGGGTGGTGTCGAAAGTGTTAAGGAGGTTGTATTAGCATTGAGATGGCGGTCGAATATATTGACGTGTTCTAAATTCAAACACCAAAATAGTGATTAAAAGAGCTTTTTATTCACTGTTTTCAGTGAATAAAATAAGCTTTTTAGAGGGGGAATGGTATAAAATATGTAATTTTCTCATAAAATTCGGTACTTAAGTAGGTATCCTTATCAGCTTGCAGCAAGTATAAATAACTCTCACCTCACTTTTCCTTTCAGTCTAAATATGACTCACCATCGTGTGTAAGATGAACTCCGTAAACAGGCTGAGCAGAGATTAGCAGACAGATAAGATTTGAATACAAATCCTTTGTACACGTGGAAACTACTAAACGTTTTTTCTGTTTCAAAGTACAATCAGGAAAATCAGTTGTATTAGAAATTGGCACATTACTGCGTCGAGGATGCGTAGCGAGGGATGTGTGTGAAACTAACCAATTACAACGCAAGCTTAGCTCAAACTCCAACAGTGAAGCGATGTTATTGGTAAGTTTCACACACATCCCTCGCTACGCATCCTCGCTCATCTCTGGTGGAAACGCAGCCTTAGCCCAGGTTTGCACGAACGTGTTTTTATCGCGGCGATTTTTTTGTCAAAGAATGACAGTTGTAATTTGAATATACGGACAACAGACTTAAGTTGGTAGGCCAATTTGGTACGTAAACAATTAATTTCACTGACTTATAAAAACAGTTAATTATAGCACGCATACGCATTTATACACGCCATACGGGAGTGTCAATTCCTAATCATTTTCCCAGCTAAAATATCAACAACGATACGAGATAAATACTTAGAATTGTAATTAACAAAATATCAATTTTACTCAGTAATCCAACTATTAACTAAGCCCATATTTTTATATTTCGCATGTTTACGCAGACTGTTGGCAGATGA
Source organism: Conistra vaccinii (assembly GCA_948150665.1). NCBI lineage: Eukaryota > Metazoa > Arthropoda > Insecta > Lepidoptera > Noctuidae > Conistra > Conistra vaccinii. The sequence continues at coordinate 4,957,618 of OX411323.1, read as the reverse complement.
TGAATGCGTGGCAGATTTATTATGACTATACGAGGCTGTCGGGCTACCCTAATGGAAATCTAGCATATTTTTATGTTTTTTATAAACTCGGGAATCCCGCGTCCAAAAATATATTCAATGGTTTTTCCAAACCAGAGATAAGAGCGGACATCATGCACAGTCATAGCCTATTTTTCGTGATTCTATTTACACAGTGGAATCGGGAAATCTCACGTCCAATAATTAATTTCAATGAGTTGTCCAAACCTTCGAAATTATTTTTGGGCGCGGCGGTCATCTGATCTATTATCAGTTACTTATCTAAAAAAAAAAACACATTTATAGAACACATCATAGCGCTGTCCAGGCAGCACAATTTGGCTAGTTTTTTTTTCGGTCCATTTAAATTCTGATTTGTTCTGCTGCTGCGCATTGCTTACAGATGATACTGTCATGTTTTGTTTGACAAGCAACAGTATTGTATCGCGTAATTGGCTACATTGTTTCGAACGACTGAGAAATTAATCTACTAGCCGCGTTTGTGTGAGTCTCGTGCGCCGATGCGTAAACTATGCTGATAAGTTTAAATTGATTGCTGTTCCGTAATAAGACCGATTTACACGAGGCTAGTTTCTCAAACCAGGATAGTGAACTCGCAATCTGCAAAATCTAGCTTCGTGTATACAGCCTTGCTTCATTCCTAGGCTAGTAAGACAGTGAGAAAGCTAGTAACCTAGTATCTGAAGCTAAGATCGTTTAATTGAATGGGGTTCTTTTTGCTGGAGCTAGTAGCGCCCACCAGGCCATCATGCCCGAGATACACGAAGGGAGTGTTTCAAAGCAAGGATAGCAAGCTAGAACCTCTCATAAGTTCGAAAAAAAATATTGAGCAGATTTTTTTTTCGAACTTATGATTTTATGAAGCAATGGACTAGCAATCTGTTTCAATTCATTTCAATTTCTTATTGATCGTGCATTACGTAATTAGGGTACTGGCTTGCTGTCTTAGCTTGGCATATGCTAGTGCTGTTTACACGATGCCAGATAATTTTAAGCCACTACCATTGCAGTGATTATGATAACAACACGCGCGTCCGTGAAGTAAAATGAACTGAATTCATAAAAATCTAATTCTAGCTTCGCCGACCACATGAAGCTGGTACACAAGCCATGATAATAAAATCAGTGGTGCAAACTAGCTCAAAAAATAGAACCCGATCCTATTAAATTATACTAGCTAGCTTGTAGCTTTCCCACTGGCTTACTAGCCTAGAAATGAAGCAAGTGCTGTATACACAAGTAGAGTTACCCTACCTCTCCTTCCACGTCTCTCTGTCCAGAGCTGCCAAGAACCTATCTTTGTTAAGGGGTCCAGCACATCCCGCATTGTTTGATATCTTATCCTGGACTGGAACTGCCTTGTGTCTGTCGGGCTCAGTTTTGGGACATAAAGCAAATGCAATGAGCTATTATTTTGTAGGTAGTCTACTTGACTATGGACAGTTGCTAAGCACGTTTCAAATGTAATAAACGTTGCTATCGAAGACATAAATCACGTTTTATGCTTCGATTACAAGTATTGCAACATGAAGCCTTTGAAATTAGGTTAAAGGAGGAACTGCACGAATACATTCACTTTTTCACTTATCTTTATCAAATAACAAGTAAGTTATCAGTTTATTTATATCGATTCGTTTTCATGGTCTTTATTTTTATGTAAGGGCTTGTACACAAAACTGCGAATCGGTGCGATTCGCAACGCAGAAGCTTTGGAAGAAATCTTATGGGTGCCTGTCGCTGATTTTTGCGATGCGACGTCGTATCGCAGTTTTGTGTACAAGCCCTACATACTTACATAAAAATCAAGACTTTACATCTTATTGCCAGTTTTTAGGGTTCCGTAACCGAAGGGTGCCTAACAGTGGGTACTGTTTCCCCCCGCGTTTACCTCCGCTGTCCGTTCGCCCGTAAGTCAGTCTGTCTGTCTGTCAGCGGGCTGTATATCATGAACCGTAATAAGAAGACAGTTGAAATCTTCACAGATTGTGTATTTCTCTTGCCGCTATAACAACAAATAATAAAAAGGAAGTTAATAATTAAAGGTCCCCACAAGAAGCGTGTTACTTAATACGGTACGGAGCCATTGAGGTATTATTGTACTAAACCTCAATGTACGGAGCCCATCTTGTGCGAGTCCGACTCGCACTTGGCCGGGTTTTACACCCGATATCACTATTCGATTTTCAACGCTTGGTTCATTGCCGAGAGTTAAAAATACAACGTGCAATAATTAATAATTATGCATCGTGCAATTTCTAAGAAAACTTCACGGTAGAACAATTACCGGTGTCGTCGCGCCTGTTTGCGGGAGCCTTTAGTGAAAACGGGCATTCGTCAGGAAGCCGGTCTCAACTCTTTACCTCCCTGAATCCCTCAGTTATTTTTAAATGATTAGTTCAAACACAGCTAGATTGTTCTAGTCATGCGTGTATTATCAACGGTGCCTTGAACCGTTCCGTGTGCATTGTAAACTGTAAACATAAGATAAAAGCTGCGCTCTGGTCATTTGAATACTATGTGAATTGAGTTTAATTTACTTGTGCAGTTTTGCTGCACTGAGAACCAATAGAACACTGACACTTGTTTGTTAATCTTTTATTATTCTTGGGCAAAGAATAAATTATGGCGCTTTCCTCCGTTTGTGTTTGTAAAGGCGATATAGATATATTTTTATTTTTTGTTGCCATGTTGGCATCTTGCAATCAGTCAGTAGACTATGAGCAGATGAGATGAAGTAATTGTGACTTTCAGACCATAATCTCCATTTGGGAACAGCTCTATGGTTTGTTATGTGACGACGCTGACCTTTTCCAAAATACCTATCCTTTTCGTTTTCAGTTTACATATTATTATTTCCGGAATGGTCAATTGTGGTACCAGTCCTACCTATTACATTTTTTTACGGGAATTCATGATTTTTGACGCTGTGTAACTCCAACTAACAAGAAAGAGAATGGTAATATCGTTATTGATAATCAAATATCTCTCTAAGTCATGAATTTGCGTAAAAAATGTAATAGAACAGTAGCATCTTCCTGTGCTTTAATAAGAAGACAGTGGGATAAACTATTAATTTGGCAGCTTTGCCAAGAGGAGTCGAGAGAAGCCTTTGAGCTCGACGACTGTTCAGTTTTTTGCGAATTGCTATGATGGCAATTTTATATATATAGTCGTTTTTCCGGTCAAAATACTGTGAAAGATTACAAAGTAGGCTTGTTCATTTGCGTTTCCCAAAGAGGCTTTGTTCAATATCGCAGAAATACAGTGTCATTTAATACGCACGAAGAATCTCGATGATCCATCCGTTTTTGTAAGGATTCAAGATATACACAAGGAGCTCTTTATTCGCATTGGAGGGACAGCTTATTCTCTAAAGATAGCTAACTGATGTTTTGTAAATAAAGTCCTTATTTGTTTCGACGAAGTCTATAGTTAGCTATGAAAGAACCCTTGGCCAGTCTGCTCGGAGCATCTAAATTAAAACTCTAGAGACGTCCTTTTCGCCTTTCAACAGTCTCGTTCAATTTTAGACCGTTGTAAATATTTAATGAGTCTGATCTGCGTCGTAGGATTTTATTTGCCCTTGAGCAAGAGCATTGGAGTTAGTTTTACTACAAAATTAAATATGTGATGAAGAGTGAGTTTATATTTTCCTTATCCAGTGTTTGTTTTGGTGCGTCAAAACAAATGATTAACAACGTTTCCGATCACGTACGACCTGTGGGCCTTCAAGAAGACAACATAGGTTTTACTTATGTAGTTATGTCTTCTTTAAATGGTGGACAACACAGAACAAAACTAATTACTATAAGTTCAAAAACTAAAACCCGACTACTGTAAAATCATGCTCTAAAAAGTATGAAACAAGAAAATATTTCGGACAGAAATCAAGACAATATGTACAAAAATGGTCAAGGTAAAGTCGTCGTCGCATGACATTATAATTTTGTAGGTGTACAGGCATGTGACCACGACTTTAACTTGATCATTTTTGTAATTTTGGTACAGATGAACATACATACATACAAATACATACATACCGGTCAAAATCATAACCCTCCTTTTTGCTTTGCTGAAGTCGGGTTTATACCCGACTTCAGCAAAGCAAAGCAAAGCAACTAATTTCTACTTCTGTGTTCAGTGGTCGGCAAAGCGTCAGCGACTTTCCTAGAGTTGCAAACTTGCAACGTTGGATATTGTATATTATAGTAGTGTATTTCAACATGAATGATGTAACCAATATTTTGATTTAAAAGAGTGTCCGTGGAATTTATTGCCCGTTCTTTTCCACAGGAACCTACTACGCTTTGGAATAGACTAACTTCATCTTTCTGACTGACCGACCCCTTGACAATTAAAAAGTGCCTAATAGAGTTCGAGTTTAGTGCTTTAACTTCAGATGCCACGCCATCTGGTGTGTAGAAAAAATAACACAAACAAGTTCTATATAACGGAGAAGACTCCATGGAGAAAGCGAGCATAAATTCGGTAGCGTGTGTTGTTCACATTTTTCTTTACATAATAATTAATAATTATATAAAATCTACTTAAGTTTCTTGCTTATTAATTATTTATTTTTGTAAATTACTCGTATAAGTAATTTTATAGCCTGGCTGAATTCTTGCCAACTCTTCTTCAATAAAGTGTCTCAACTTTATGTCAGCAAAACTTGATAGTGTGCAAGTGGATGAGAGAAATCAGGTTTCATTTTAATAAATAAAAAAATATTATTAATTATTATTATACAATAACCGGTCGAAGTTGAGGGAGTCCTCCTATGTCCAGCAGTGGACGTCTTTCTGCTGAAATGATGATGATGATTATCAATCAATCTGCCTAGCCTTTTCCCAACTATGTTGGGGTCGGCTTCCAGTCTAACCGGATGCAGCTGAAGACCAGTATTTAATATGGAGCGACTCTTATGCATCCGGATAGAGCTATAATAAGGTCACGAATCTGGGCATGCCCAGATGCCAGAAATCCTATCGTATCGATGGCATAAAATTCCCGAAATGCCATATAAATGCAGTTACATTTCTGGCAGTTAAAGAGCACCCATTATTCAATAGAAAATGGTTTCATACAAATACCGTTTTGCATTTACACAATTACAAGTGGAACAACATCATGAATACAGTTTAAATTGAACTTTAAAAGGACAGCCAATCGTTTTACGGTTATTAACTTTCTAACAACAAAGGAGAGCCAATTATAATCATTATGCATACATACATTACATTATTATCCTGTTTACTGTGCAGTGTGCACCAAATTGGTCACTCAGATAGCCATTTCACGATAAAAGGTTACATCTATAACTATTATATACTTATGATTGATAACGTTGAAGAGTTTGTTTTTTTGTTTAAACGTTATAATCTCTGGAACTAGCAGTCGGATTTGGAAACATCTTTTTGGATTTGATAGCCAAATTATTGAGTACACTAATAGACGAATAAATTAAGCAAGGACCCTTAGAAACAAGTCAGTAAGAACACTTAGGCCCACTTGCGTGTTAACAGCTAACTCGGGGTTAATCCACTAAGGCCCAATTGCGCGTTCTTTGGTTAGCTAAATAACTCGGGGTTAACAGCTAACTTAGGGTTAATCCAGAGAGAATGATTGAATTAACCCTGAGTTAGCTGTTAACGCGCATCTCTTTGGATTAACCCTGACAGTTAGCTGTTAATTCCGTATTATTTAGCGGACCCATGAACGCGCAAGTGGGCCTAAGAAAACGATGCAAAAGGGTGGGATTACTCCCCGTAAAGCAATAAATTTCACACGGACGAAGTCGCGAGCAGAAGCTATAGTTAGAAAAACATAGAATTAGTCAGTTTAATGACCTGAATAATATATTGCAACAATCATTATGCTCTATAAACCTTGTTTCATGTGTCTGCCTAATTATTTATTCATCTACTATAATTTACTAATAGACGGAGCGGAAGTTTAAAATTGAAGGAAAATTGTCAGGCTCTAAACGCTTCTGCTGACAGGCGCGACGACGCGACTCTAGTAGAACAATTTCTATTTCTATGAAAACTTCATGGAAATTGTTCTACCAGCGCGTCCGCATCGCGTGGGGCCTGTGTGGCCGGGAGCCTTAAAACCAGTGTCAGTTTTATTATTTATGGTGTAGCCTTTTACTACATACCAATGTGAAAACGATCGATTTCATACCATTGTCTTTAGTTTTATTATCTCACATTTTCTTAGAACAAAAACTTGGTAGTAGGTACTTTAAAGATGTGACGTAAGTACCCTACCCGACCTATGTACAAGCAGTACAAGGTGATTATGTGACATGTTCAAACTAGTTTTTATGTACCAGTCGAGTTATTTATGGCGTTCGATAAAAAAAGTCCTTGTTAATAGGCCACATTAGCAATTTCACACGGAACTGCCATGTAACTACACAGGCACGGTTACACCTTATTTATATCATTAAATATTTTTTCACTTCTCTTGCTCAAAAAATCCGTCATTGTAGCGTACCAGAGCGAAGATAAAATAGCATTTCATCCTCTAGGGGCTAAAGTAATTTTTTTTTAATTTTTGTCTGTTGCCAACGAGCCTACCACCCAAAAACGAAAAAGTCTTAGTTCTTATTCATATAGGTAAGATAGGTAGGATAGGTAGGATAGGTAGGAAAGGTAGGATAGGTAGGATAGGTAGGATAGGTAGGATAGGTTGGATAGGTAGGATAGGTATGATAGGTAAGATAGGTAAGATAGGTAAGATAGGTAAGATAGGTAAGATGGGTAAGATAGGTAAGATAGGTAAGATAGGTAAGATTTTTTTTTTAAAGCGGCATTCTCTTCGGTAGAATGCGTGCATTGCGTTGCGGCTACAGAGGAAATAAAAAAAAAAGACTGGTGCGATATCCTATTTCTAAATTATTCTCCAATAAATTGCATTGGTGACCGTAATATGATTTACAACAGTGAAAATGTCATCATCTAGTGAGAATGGAGACCCTAATTTGCAGATGGATGAGAAAGGAAAAGAAATAATTTTATTAATTTACTATTTTATTTTCTCGCAATCGTAGTGAAAAGTAGAGTGTAACACACGGCGCTAAAAACCCATTATACCTCGGTTTCTGTTTACTCCCTCGCTAAAGCTCGGGAGTAAAACTACCTCGTTATAATGGGTCATTTTAGCTCCTTGTATAACAATCTACTATTATTTATTCATCAGTGGTTACACTGCTACAAGGATCATTCTTTTGGCGCTTGAATGACATTGACAGGGGGGCGCTGTTGTTGTGAAATGTTTTGAAGAAGCAAGATGGCGGCGTTAGTTCCGATTTTAGCCACGCGCCAAGTGAAGCGAACCTCGCAGTGCTATAATGTTACCACACTTATCAGGAAGTTTATTAAAATAATGAGCTGGTTATCTATCAATAAGGATACCTATACATAGGAATATACCTCAATAAGAATCGAATAGAACATAATTATTATAATGTAGGTAATAAGCAGTAATGGTAGGTACAGTGGGCTCCAGAGAAATCTCACCCCCTATTATTATATTATTATAAGCCTGTGTTGTCCCACTGCAGGGCAAAGGCCTCCCTTCCCTCTTTCCACTTTTCCTGGTCTTCTGCGATTGCGGGCCAATCTTTTAAGGAGTCCAGCTCATCCCGCCATCTCTTTCTGGGCCTGCCGCGTAGTGGTTTCCTGTTATTTGGGATCCACTGAGTGGTGGTTTTTGCTCTGACATGCGACAGATTGTGGCCAGCCCAGTTCCACCCCCTACCAATATAAAAAACAATGCATGGGGGTGAGATTTCTCTGAAGCCCACTGTACCTACCACAGACCATAAAAAATATACATTGCGTTGTATTCTAGTATTTTTCCTTGTTTACAAAAATATTGTTTCTCTCACGCATGGAAAAAATATCTAGATTTATCTGTTTACGGATACGTTGGTACTTACAAAGATAAAGTTCATCAGAATATGTTGAGTTCACTTGGCATTATTCTTTAGGCAGGTTTAATTTTACAATCAGTATCGGTCAAAATAAATAAATCTCTCTGAAATATCAGAATAAAGAAGTAAATATAATAAACTAGACTTCTTGTTGATCTTACAGATTTCCTTGACCGAAAGAAATGTGGAATTTCTGACTCGTCCTGGTGATGTCTTTAAAACTGACTAGCTTCATCTTTCTGACTGACCGACTTCTTTGACAACTCAAAAGTGCCTGCAAATATAATTTGATTGATATAAATTCTTTGAGTTAGAAAAAAATAATATTTGCGCATCTGTTTTGAGTTTGAGGGTCAGTGACAGCTCGGCCCGAGTCAACTCAACCTAAAATAATATTTAATTATTGTGCTACATAATTAGACCTTTAAAACTGTATATTAATTATTTTTATTGGTTGCCATTGGTTTTCGGGTACCTACCAAAACGCCCATCCTGTAAATTTGGCATACAGGTAGAACGTGACCTGGGTTAGGACATACTTTTATTCCGGTAGCACGTTCCCGTGGGATTATTTCTGAAAACCACACAGACGAAGCCACGGGCAAAAGCATGTTTGTTTAAAAATATGGTACAAGAGGAGTAGAAGTACATGCTGAGTCATTTCGTTCATGTTCAGATGGGGTCATTCATCTTCCAATTAAACTTGCCCTTGCCCCACAGGGCAAAATATTTTTAACTGGGTTGGACATTGAACTTGCAATCATTATACGTTGACAGAAATATTTTTATTAGATACCCACCTGTTTAATTTTCTTCAGGACGCTTGTGTGCTAAACTTATTAATTGAGTACCAACTTACTTCATTGAGCAGTGGTGGCCTAGTGGTAACGGCGCTGGCTTACGAGTTGGCTTGGTGGTGGGTTCGAACCCAAGCAGGCGCTTTACTTTGTGTAAATAATTTCATCACCACTGCTCTCAAAACTGAGAAGGAAAACATCGTGAGGAAACCGACATGTCTTAGAACCTAACATTCGAAGACATGAGACATATACCAATCCGCACTGGGCCCGCGTGGTAGATTACAGCCCACTCCCTCTCACAGAGAGGATCAATGAAAGAATCAATTCTATTTTTTGTAAATTTTTTACATTCAAAAGTGCCTTTTATTTGCCTAATTGAAATAAATTATTTGACTTTGACAACCAAAAAGTGAAAAATAAAAACCTCTGAAGTCGGTGGCAAAAACGAAAATTCAAAACCGACTTTCGAAATTAAAGTTATTGTTCACTTTGTAGTGTTTTTTTTTTTTCATTAAAAATTCTAAATGTGTTCTGTTTCTGTGCTACCGTTGAGTACTACATAAAAATATGCAATAGCGAATCCTTACAGGAAACTTAAAATCAACACCATAATAAACCTCAAAACTGGTCCCACCCACGTACCATATCTTAATTTAATTCAAGGTGGGTCAGTGTTATCGTCCGACGATTTGTTGTCTTATGCCAGACGGCATACTAATTACTTAGCACAACTTCAAAATACCTATTGTCTGCAAACGTTGAAACACACCTAATTTATAACTGTTTACTTCGCAGGCGGTGGAAGCGATTCTCGCTAACGTACCGGAATGGCATCCAACTCCGTTCATAGGAAAGAAAGGTCAGTAATTAAACATGATATTATACGATACGGTACCGAATTCGGTCGCAAAGTCCTAATGCCGACCCTAAACGGTCAAAATTGCTTGATAAGCACGAAAAAATATATGCTTGTCAAGCACGTCGCGCACGTCGAGGGAAGCCATTAGGACTTTGCGACCGAATTCGGTCGCAAAGCGATCGCTATCAATATAAGTCGAGACTGCTTACTTACGTCACTTTTGTTTTGACAACATTGACTACCACCGAGACTGGTTTTAGCTTTAAGATAAGGGTTTAGACACACTTGTGGGCGGCAGCGGCAAAACATTACAAATTCCTGCAAGAATTGGTCATTTCCGCTGTCAAAAATGGAACGAATAATTCAAATGGAATAGGACACATCCAGGGTATAGTGTGATAATTCCATAAAGTACAAATTCTGCAGACTGGTGATGTGATGCACATGGGCTGCGGTAAAATTTTGGGTAGACCTAGACCTCAATGTTTCTGGAACTGAGGATTTTCGCTTTGAAAGCCCGATTACGGCAAAGACAAGTGATTAGCTTCTACGCTGCTAAAATTTTTAAGACCTTCGGATAAATGTTCCTGTATTTGTTCATAATTATTGTCAGCCAAAACGCATGCACGATACAGAAGGAAACCTAGTGTAGCACAAACACTTTAGTCATTAGACTTATTTGGCAAGGTGACTGGCGTGAATTAGGTGTATTTTATCGCCCAGACATAAACGATGACATAAAGTAAACGAATTAGTATTGATGTTATTTTAACGTCTGGTTTAATTGTCTAGTGTTTGAACTTGAGGAAGTTACGAGTCATTGGCAAAAAACTAGTTACCTACTGAGACTGTCTGCAACATTAATTTATAAGTTAGTTTGTTCATTTATAAAACCTACTTCTTTTTACTCGACTTCGGCGAAACAAAAAGGAGGGTTATGATTTTGACCGGTATGTATGTATGTAAGTATGTATGTATGTTCATCTGTAACCTCATAACTTCTAAACCACTGATCATAATTTGATAAATAAGGTATCGTTGGAAGCGTCCTGATTGTCCGCTGGTTATAGGTTATTTCTTGTTCTGGTGGTTAATAGTGACTAACCTGATGTCAGAGTTTTTATGCCGCCCATGGGCCTCGCACATGCTGTCGAGAAATATCTCTCAGGCATGCCGGTTTCCTCACGATGTTTTCCTTCACCGTTTTTGAAGCAAGTGATAATTATACAATACGCACATGTATTCGAAAAGTCAGAGTGCCTTGGGTTCGAACTCGAAACCAATGACTTGGTAGTCCGTCAGTAGGCTATAAACCTACTTAGGTATTTTTCGCAGTTTTGGTTAGTCTTTTTATCTTTATTTTTTTCAATTTTAATTGGACCTACCAAGTAGATGTGTGCATATTATGATGAATTAAAAACACTAATTAAAATTATACCTACAAATTGTAAGGATGTCCTCTTGAGATTGTGCATTTAATTATATTTTTACTAAGTTTTGCTATGTTCTCAGTGTTCTCACTTTCCCAGGAGAGTCTAGCGGTAGATGTCTTCAAACGAATAAAACAACTTCTTGTTTTTGATAAATCAGCAATTAAATTAACATAATGGTTCCGACGTAAATACTTGCGAATTAGCCAAACAATTTGTATAATCGAGAGACAGAATTCTATTATCTTTCCCAATATACAGGGTGGCAGGGACATCGACGCGAAGCCGGTTACCATGGATTCAGTACATGATTCTGAACCCCCCTGTGTTGAAATTTTTCGTCGGTTATTAAAAAAATAATCTGCTGTTTCATAGAAAAGTGCAATACCTACGCGGTCAAAATGTATGGAACAGCAGATTTTTTTTTAAATAACCGACGAAAAATTTCAACGCAGGGGGGTTCAGAATCATGTACTGAATCCATGGTAACCGGCTTCGCGTCGATGTCCCGGACACCCCGTATATATTCTATTCCCAATAATTGTTAGAAATTTATAGCTGCTGTTTATTGCTTAATTTTTTTATATCAAATATAGTATTTTCGAAGCATTGCCTGTAACAATATTGTGGAAGGCGAAATAATATAGTAGGTATATTACAAAAACATTTTTATTATTAAAAAAAAATGCATATTTTTTGCTACTATGCAACTTTTATTAACATATTTTGTTCTTTAAATGCGTCATAAGTTCATAACAATTGTTACACTCGAAAATTTTTATAAATTTAATATTTTATTTATTTAAAATTATTTTTATATCAGCTTATAAAAGAGATTATATATTTTTTCTTTAGAAATATAGTATTTAGGCCTCTAATATAGCAGGATACTATTATACGGGGTGGCAGGGACATCGACGCGAAGCCGATTACCATGGATTCAGTACATGATTCTGAACCCCCCTGCGTTGAAATTTTTCGTCGGTTATTTAAAAAAAAATCTGCTGCTCCATACATTTGACCGCATAGGTATTACACTTTTCTATGGAACAGCTGTTTTTTTATTTAATAACCGACGAAAAATTTCAACGCAGGGGGGTTCAGAATCATGTACTGAATCCATGGTAACCGGCTTCGCGTCGATGTCCCTGCCACCCTGTATAGTAGGATTGGCAAACCTAGAGGACGTAGACTGAAAATTCCTGCGAAAAAGTCTGAATACTAATAGCTTATAAGAATAGAATTTCTTGGATCTGTCAGTACAATTTTCGGTCACTAATTTCAGTGACATGTTGACAACTTTTCATGTAAGTAGGTAACTTTTCATTTTGTACGGATTTCTAAAGCGAAGTATCAAATATCAATGACATATCACTGATGTGTCACCTGTTCTGGAATCCGCCAGTTTTACACACAAAGTAGTTGAGCCGTCCATTCTCTTTACTCATGATGCTGTACTTGCTACAATCAGCTATTCATAGGCGATCATCATCAATTACTGTATATTATTCACTTAGTACTGTGCCCTGTTAGTTAGTGACACAGATACCAAGCAAACTGTGCAGGCGGTTGCCTTTGTAGCTTTGTCAATGAGTCCGTTAATCGTTGGGCCAAAGGGCCAAATTAATCTTTGGGCTAAAGTGGCCTGTTCTGTGATGGAGAGAGTAACTCTTTCGTATGTTCCGAGGGGAAAAACGGTCTTGACTTCTTGTACGATTTAGGACGGAATTAGAAAATAGATTTTTGAATGTTCATTCCTAATTTAATGTAGATTAATAATGCCGTGTACCGGGCAGTAGATCAAGGAGTTGCGGAAACCGAAGATTGCTTTAAAAGACTACGAATGAAGATTATCCAACAGTAGCATTCAGTCCTTTGAAAAAAGAAATGCTTTGTTCTGTTTGAACATATAACATTAGCCTTGTTTCCCTGAAGGGTTAGGCAGAGGTGTGCCTGTAGCTGGTACACCCACATTTCACCAGTTATGTTTAAATCAAGATTTACATTTCTATGTTCTGTCGTGTTGAGTGTGACGCCTTCTGAGTTCTGACGCAGTCTTAGCCAATCAAAACTTGTTGTGATTTGACGTAGTCGTTGTGATTTGAAGTAGTCCTGAACATTTTCGTTTGATTGGTATATCCCGCGTCACAACACAACACGACACAGTAATGTGTCGGTGGCTTAAGTCCCATGTAATAGGGGGCGAGCCTATTGCCATTAACCGGGTACAAATCCAGACTCCGGGTGCTCTGGGCTGCTACTGAGAAATTCCAATATCACTTTGCTCAACCCGGGAATAGAACCCAGGACCTCATGCTCAGCAGTAGCGCTTGCCACCACTAGACCAACGAGGCCATCCACGAGGTCTTTTGTTTAAAGTTAAGTTATTTATTAAAGGCTACTTTAATTTGACCGAAGAATGACGCACACGATTCATACTCTAGGTATTAACCGCTAAAGACTCGCGACGCCAGCGCCACGCGCGTGCGAAAATCCAGCGGGGCCCGCTGAACTACCCACCGGCGCAGCGGAGATAAGAGCTCGCTAACATAAACAAATACTGAGATCTTTTTGTTACGTAAATAGTCTTATCGTTAATGGTTTTGGGTTCCTGATTAGACAAAGGATTTTTTATAATACTTAGAATCTTTGTAAGCGAACGCTAGTATTGATAAATAAACATTCTTATCAGATTCTTATAAGAAATTCCTTTGTTCACTGTTTTGATTATTTATAATAAAACTACTGGTTCGATTCACATGAAACTTCGCAGGATACATTATGAATACATATACTATCGGTCAAAACCATTTTTTACGAACAAACACAATAAATAAAAACACCAATAATTAAAAAAGTTCAATAATAGTTATCCGTATCATTACGTAACATTACTTAGTTGATAAAAAATATTGAACTCCTATTTTTTTCTGAAAAATGGCATATATAGTATGCAATAACTAATAAATAATATAAAATAAATGACTTACCAGCGATTACATGCACAAAACACACACAAAACTCAAAATTTCACATCAACACGTTTTTTCACTACCGAGTTTGTTTACATTTTTTGATGGGTCCGTAATAGGTAATTACGATGTTATTTTGTGCAAATTTTATCTATATACGATGACGACACTACTTAATTATTGAAATAACACCATTTCCCGTCGATTTACACTTAAAAAACAATAGAAAATGAATAAATAGAACGCGGAGTGCAGTGCACGGCACGCATGCGCGGACGCCATTTTGCCGTACCAAAAATGTTCAATTTTTACTTTTTTTTAGAGTTGTTTCTGCATATTTTGACGTTTTAGTCGATTTATTTGACAGGTATATTATCCTACCATAAATTAAAGCCAAGAACAGACTAGATCTGCCCATACATAGAGTAAAATCGGCCGTTGCATCGATGCCTATACACTGACGCAGTACTGCCTCGTCGGGGCTTTACGGTTTTGGTACAGTGTGCCAGTGCGCGTGTCAGATCTGCGTTTCAGCGTCTTCACCGGTTTTTCTATATCCAGACAGACTTGATGAAAGGAAGCTACCAAAATAAATTCGTATGTCTGCCCTTGATTCTTGCGAACTCATGCAAATCAATTTGCTCGAAGTGCATCCGTTCTGACCTTTTACTTCACTGTTTACTTATAGAATTACTGAGTCATACATAATGCATACTATTGTTATAAATGCGAAATGAACTCTGTTTGTGTGTCGATGAAATTTTGTACTGTACAGTACGACACAACTTAGATGTAGCATAGATTTGAAATTTTCATTCATTCATTTCAATTTCAAGAATGTATTTGGCTAAGACTTAACAAGTTATTGCGTTTTCGAAAGATAAAGCAGTAATCAAGATTGGTGATTTTGAAGGCGCACTCGGTTCGGATGGTGATCGGTTTTACGAATTTTGCCCATGCTACATCTAAGTTGTGTTGTACTTTATACCATTACCTGGGTTAAGACTACAGAAATACGGGCACAAATCCAGACTCCGGGCTGCTACTGAGAATTATCTAATGTAAAACCCAATAACACATTGCTCGACTTGAGAATCGAACCCAGCACCTCATGCTCAGCAGCAGCGCTGCGACCACTAGACCAACGAGACTGTATTTCGCATGAAGTATTTGCACTTATACAGTGACATTTACTTTGATGATTCGGCGTTGACATTAAAATAATAAAACCTGCTAATATTAGTAATATGTATTCTACATTCTAATAGCCTACTGTATTTTCATTAACACCCAGTTTTTTATACATTGAGACAATTTAACATTTTAATTAAGTCTTTATTGAGTTAAAGAACCCATAAAGCAATAACGACCAATGAAGACAGTGTCGCATAATAAAAATCTTTTATTAGCTGAATTGGGTAAATCGCCGTCATTGTGTGTTGGAGCAGGAACATAAAAAGGTCACACCATGATAACTGTGGGCTGACTTCCTCTCTATTGATAACGAATTACATAAAACACAATAGACGATGTATATCTAGTAACTTAATCCGCTTAACCGTTCTTAAAGAGTTAGAGAACCCTGTAAGAAATCGACACGTGTTTCGCCTCTCAACGAGGCATCCTCAGGACGACGATTGACCTGTTGCGAACTCGGACACGAAGTGTTATCAACGCGAGCCGAACGCAAAGATCGGCTCGCGTTGATAACACTTCGTGTCCGAGTTCGCAACAGGTCAATCGTCGTCCTGAGGATGCCTCGTTGAGAGGCGAAACACGTGTCGATTTCTTACAGGGTTCTCTAACTCTTTAAGAACGGTTAAGCGGATTAAGTTACTAGATATACATCGTCTATTGTGTTTTATGATGGATTTCCGCAAGGTCACGCCTGAGTCAATTAACTAACGAATTACATTTTAATCAATACAGTAATATTTGTGATTATTAGTAATGGATTGAATGGAGTTTCTTGTGGGTGGTTAAGTGCCTACTAGGCAGTTGAAATTGCCCGCCGCGTGACTTTTCCGTGCTTGTCACGCAATTTTGACGTCTAGGGACGCCATTAGAACTTTGCGACCGAATTCGGTCGTATAGTGATCGCTCTCTATGTCCAGACTGCAGCCCAAACTTACTTACGATGTAACGCACCTTGCGCTAATATTAAATAGCCGGCCAAGCTGCGAGCAACTTGCAACTAGCGATAGCGGTCGCCGGCCGCTGCCGCAGTGTGCTAATTATAACTAACTAAATGAATCAGCAGCAGGCAAAAATGATTAAAATAAACGAAATATTTAATTATATTTGACCTAGTGTAGTCTGGAGGTTATTGTTTTTATAATTTAACACGTGCAGTTCGGAAAATACTGGTAATACGGTGTTTCTAATAATGAATAGCACATGCCAAAAGTTTTCCATAATAATATTATTATTAAACAAGTTGCCTCAAAACACTTTGTTGTGTCGGAAATATTCGAGTGCGGATTAGTAATCTCCGATATTGTGGAGTTGTTATTAAATAGGTAATTATAACAGCATAATGTGCTAATATGAGCACATTATAAGTACATTATTATTTTATTATACGATGTGGAGACAATAATACCACAATAAATAAAAACACAGGCAATACTAATGCAGAAGAGAATTTTGGAACCATCAAATAAATCCTAACATCGAAATTAAAAAAGTGATTTTTTAATTTCGATGTTAGGATCAAACAAAATTGTAGAGATGGGCCGACTATGGGTTTTGCCAATCTTTGACTAGCTATAGTGACTAAATTATTGGATTTATTTGATTGAATCCTCGTATGCAGACTAACAACGTCATAAGATATTTAGTGTCGTAATGTCGTCTCCACCTTGTATATTTACTAGGATTTTTTGATTCGGAAATTATCCCTCGGGAACAAACTACCGGGTTAAAAACTATCCTATGTTTTTTTATACACCGCGAAATTTGAATCACAGTTTTGCTAGAACAAACGTTGTTCAGACCATGGTCTACTAGCATTCTATACCGTCCAATATGTTATTAAAACAAATTAAACTAGGCGTTCTCAAATAAGTCTTATGTTGCTCAAACGTGTTCAAACATTAATCGTAACATCTAAGGACTCATCGCGGTAGCAAATGGCATTCAAAACAGTTATGAAGACTCCACGTGGACTACAAGGTTGTCCGGCCAATGCGGGCCGAAATCCAAATAAATAAATCAGTCTTTTTTGTGTTTTTTCAAATACCATTGACGTTTTTTTTTTTATTGAATGGTATAGAATGATAGTAGACCATGGTCTGAACAACGTTTGTTCTAGCAAAACTGTGATTCAAATTTCACGGTGTATATAACTGCCAAATCGAATATATACGATCTTTTAATCAATAGTGTCAAATAAACCATTGATTACATGCAAAGGCTGATGCACAGTATTCTGCTGCGTCGTAGCATCTGCAGGGAAAGTAATGTTACAAGCGAGTTTTATTTGTGTAGCTCATCGAACTGAAAGTAGTCTCGTAGATTGCGTCGATACTGATTTTCTCCTTACATATTTATATCGATTTATTTATATTTCTAACAATTTTATAGGTACGTGCTCATCAGTGAATTTTAATTGGCATGAGAATATTTTGATTAGTAGCTACATTTAGTTAGGCACACTGCAGAACTAATCTATAAATCTTTCAAAATTGTTACTATAATCGGATCAATTACCAATCTTGATGGTGACAATAAGGACCATTAGAAGGCTCAAAGTTACCCAAAGGGCAATAGAGAGCTATGCTTGGAGTTTTGAAGATTTCCTACGTGATCGAATAAAAAATTTAGAGATCCTCAGGAGAACCAGGGTAACCGACATAGCCCGAAGAATTGCCAAACTTAAGTGGCAATGGGCAGGGCACATTGCTCGCAGAACAGATGGCCGATTGGGGCCGAAAGATTCTGGAGTGGCGACCGCGTACCGGAAGACGAAGCGTCGGAAGGCCTCCCACAAGGTGGACCGATGACCTTGTGAAAGCCGCAGGAATCCGCTGGATGCGGGAAGCACAGAACCGGTCGAAGTGGCGATGCTTTGCTGTGGCCTATGTCTACCAGTGGACATCTTTCGGCTAAAATTATGAAACTTGAGCTACGATCTGTAGAACATTATAATAAATCTATACAAGGTGTAATTGCACACCACCGTTTCTACACCTTATATTATGTATTTCTAGTTTGTAGAACAAGGGCATTCCTCCCCTTCTCACATTAATTCTGTTCGCTAGTAAACAACAACCAATCATAAATAGATGACGTGAGCCTTGAGGCATATAAAATTAATTAGCCATGCGAAAAGAAATTGTTCGTAAATAATAATAATAATAACAATTTGTTGTACAGAAGAGAAGACCGAGCCAGAAGACAGCGGTCGTCTCAGCTGCGAGACGTTCGATATCCAGCGAGTGCTGCAGCATGGCGCTCACCTCATGGGCTCCGAGGGCAACGAGTACGACCTGGACGAGGAGCCAATCAACGCTTCAGGTAAACAATAAGTAATACTAAGACAGAAGATAGTGGTCGTCTCTGCTGCCAAATCAGAGAGATCGTTCGATATCCGAACATCCTTTTTTGTTTAATATCACTCATAGTTATTCTACCGATTTAAAAACACTAAGTTGATGAGTTCTGCAACTTGCAAAAAACGTAAGTGACATTCTAATGTAGGTACCTAGTTCAATATCCTGTTTTCATAGTACGGTTAAAAACGAATTAATTTACTTTTTTAATAATAATCAAAAGGGCATATTTCTGACTTGTCCAATCAATAAGTCGTATTTCTGAACTAAAAAAGAAATTAAAGAAAAGTTATGGTGTTATTTTTTTTTTTTTTTAAATGAATATAATATTTTAGTCTTAACCTTCACATGAACTTACATTTAATTAAATTTTAGCATTTTCATAATAGAAACTAGATGTTTTTTTTTTGTTTTTGTAAAGGTTGTTTATCAGAGAAATACGACCTTTTGAACAGACGCTCCTCAAATAGTCTCGACACGGTATCATAACGTGGACCTGCTTTCGGACAATCTCCTTTAAATAACTTAAA
This sequence comes from Conistra vaccinii, assembly GCA_948150665.1. Lineage (NCBI taxonomy): Eukaryota > Metazoa > Arthropoda > Insecta > Lepidoptera > Noctuidae > Conistra > Conistra vaccinii. The sequence continues at coordinate 4,938,496 of OX411323.1, read as the reverse complement.
ATGACTTTGCAACACCAAATAAATATGTACGAAGTATATGATACATATTTATCGTGTATGTGTTTTAATGCTTGGCCAAAAAGTGATAAGTAGGTAACATATCACTTTTGGCCAAACATTAAAATTTGATTTTTTACTTGACAAGTTCTGTCAATAATCATATTTGTATCAAAAGCATTTTTATATAAATCGGTCAAGTGCGAGTCAGACTCGCACACGAAGGGTTCCATACCATGTCGTACAAGATTTAACACTATGCATTTTTGTAATACTTTCGTAAAGGTAACAACAGAGGCGCTATAAAAAAAACATAAAGATTTGTAAAGAAATTGTCTAATTTTAATGAAAAAATTTTGTTGTGTTAAATTATAGGTGTAGAAGTCTATTTCATTTATTTTAGTAACATGCATTAACTAAATTCAAAGTTATTTATTTGCTACTAACATAGTATTAGTAGGTATAAATAGGTATATGTGTTGTAACAGTAACTGGGTTGTGGAGGTCAGATAGGCAGTCGCTCCATGTAAAATACTGGTATTCAGCTACAACCGGTAAGACTGGAAGCCGACCCCAAGATAGTTGGGAAAAAGGCTAGGAAGATTGATTGATTGAAATAGGTATATGTGGTAGGTAAGCAGGTAGATATGTAGGGTAGGTAGGTTAGGTTAGGTAGCAGTTAGGGTAGGTAGGTAGGGTAGGTAATTAGGTAGAAATATGTAATTAGGAAAGGTAGGTGCGCCGTAGATAAGTACTTAGTGCTAACCGTGCGAAGCCGGGCCGGGTAAAGCTAGTTACTTATAAATAAAAGGATTTCTCTTGCTACATCAGACTATATTGTAAAAATAAGTAGAATGCAAGTAGTACGCCAAATTTTAATTACAAAATTCCGTCAATACAGGTATTACGTTATTTTTGATAGTCATAATTCAAATTCAAAAGTCATTTATTCAAACTAGGCTAATTACATAAGACAGTCCCCCAAAAACGCACGCCCTTCACCACTTCCTAGTGCTTTTGCTGGAAAGAAGAAGTGGCGCAACAAACTCGCTAGCAGCGCAGCTGTCTGTTCAGTTACGAAAAAAAACTTGATTCTATACAATAGTATGCAAATATTTTACATTACTCAACACAAAACATTAAATAAAATATATTTGCCATAATGACAGCTAGCACACGCCAATGTACCAACAAAAAAAAAATAACGAAATCTAAACTCAAGCGAAAATAAAAATTGTTTTTACACATCCCATCGGACTATGAGAGTGAGGGACGAGAGAGTGCACTCGTGTCTGCGCATACACTTGTGCACTATAATATCTCCCACGCCGAAGGCTAGTCTCCGATTGGCCGCCGTGGCTGAATATTTTTACACAAATAAGTTTTCTCAATATGAAATTGTATCCACAACGGTTTAAGGTAACTGAATAGTACCCTGTATGTACCACCATTCATTTCAATGTTACTGAATATTATTGTCTATTGGAGTGTAGTTTTAACATGAGGTACGAGTACACACATCAACACGGCAACACCGTCTAGGGCAAAGAGTATGTCTAGGGATACTTTGAAAAAAGTCGATAAAGTTCTTAAACTCAAAAAATACTGGCCGGTTTTAAAATCTTTTGAAGAGAGCTTATTTTGTAGACCTTTTTGGATGATCGAAATTTAAATGATCGAAATAGTATATGCTGCCATGATAGTAGGTACTTACTAATTCCATGTCATTACTCCGACTAGTAAATAGTTATCTGTGGAATTTATATCGCATAATATTAGCATGAAATACAAAATATTATTTTTAAGTTGCAGTAAATCGCCCATATTATATAAAATACGTTATTAATCGGCGTTTTTAGTATTTGTTGATTATAAACAGTATACGGTACATGATACACACAAGTTTCAAATTCCTAATTTGTTTAGTTGTTGAGATAGAGCTCGTACAAAAATGGTCTAAAACAGACAACTTCTACGGCCCCCTAATTCATCATTTTTGAAGATAAAAACAAATAAAAATTATATTTATTTTCTACTTGATGAGCTCTAGACAATGATAGCCCACATGCTAGGGACAGATTATTTTTTTTTCAAAATTTAATTTTATTGTATGGCGACCCCCCTTTATTTTTTAATTTTATTATTTGTTGCTCTTGCGGCAATAGAAATGCACAATCTGTGAAATTTTCAACTGCCTACCTATTACGGTTCATGAGATAGAGCTCGCTGACAGACAGACGGACAGCGGAGGCTTATGAATAGGGTTCCGTTTGTCACCCTTCGGGTACGGAACCCTAATAAACGAGCTTCTACAAACTATAATATCAGAATTTATCCAAATTTAAATCGCGCGCCGAAGCATAGTTGTGCGATTAGTCGAGTCGCTTGTCTTTCGCTGCTTGGCTCTTGATTGGTTGAATCATTCAGATGTGATTTGGAACTTGTATCGTGTATTGCAATAAACTAACTAAATAGCTAAGTGAGGGTTGATGTATGTTCAAATGTTGATACACTTATCAACATTTCGATCCAACGTTTTTCCTGTTATGTACAAATTTGATCAATAACACTAACTAACTCATATACTCGTACATCCATGTTTTTTTTGTGAACTTTGTACTTTAACACAATACAGATATAATTATCATCCATTCGTTTTATTATATTATATACTTATTCCGAATTTCGGCATTTTTTTAAAGTTTCAAATGCTCACTGTAAAATCATATTTTTGGCCTTATCGTGTTTGTTGCGGACACCACAGATTATAAATACTGTGACATTTTATGCTGACCCCGGATTTGGGGAATTTCCAACATTAATAGCTCTTCCTGTAAGATATCAGAAGAGTGATGTTATGTGACAAGTTTTTTTTTTAGTTATGAATGTGGAATTGAGGATATGTATGAGACAAGAGACGAACCAAAGTGAAGATAGAAGGATTTTGAAAAACTATGGCTAGGGAGAAAAAAACTAAATAATGAAATGACGGTTGAAAGAGATGCACAAACCGGTCCCGAAAACTACTGTGATGTGAATAACTGAGTAGTTTTTACAATATAAAACATCACACCTGCGTTGCGCAGGGTTAGGCCAGAGGAGTTCGCTCATCCTTTATTGAAATGAGAGGAGTGTCGTGTTTGGCGGGCAACTGCCTGATGGTTGATGTCAGATAGTCTTATATCTAAAGTACATACATCTTTTATGGGGTACTGTGTTAAATGTTACAACAAAATACCTTGTGATATATTACAATTAAATGAAAGAAAATTTAAAACTCATGTAAAAAGTACACTTTGTAAACAAGCATATTACAGATTGGAGGATTATATCCAGGATAAGAATGCTTGGAAACATGCTGGTCCTGCTCCATAGGACAATTTAGAGTCTAGACAAAATCAAACTGGTTGCTTACTTAATTGTATTTGTTTTTTATTATATGACATTGATTTTACGAGTACATCCTGTGATTACTTCCTCACACACTGACTTATTAATTGTAATTTTTTAGTAGATTCGTCTATTTTTACAATGTTTGTGAATATGTGAACACCATGTATCTACCACATAATTAATTTATCTGTCGTTTGCTCGACTTTAAATTCTTTTTACTTTATACAGTAATTTTATTCTAGGTGCATCGTCTTCACATATAATTATATAAATAATGTACCTATACAAAATATTGTAAAACATTTTAAAAAGAGTAACGGTGGAGTTTCTTGCCCATTCTTCTCCATACGAAAACTACCTTTTGGAAGGGGCGGTAGAATCAATACTTTATTTTGTAAATTTTGACGTTCAAAAGTGCCTTCAAGGGCCTATTTGAAATAAATGATTTGACTTTGACTTTGACTTTGACTTAGGTCGTTCGCGCGGTAAACTCTATCGTCATGTCTTTGATGCGTAGTTCGCATGTGGCGATGTAGATGCCGTCACAGTACACCCACTATTCGTCAGTTTATACTCCTTCAAAATAATCTAGAAATGAAATGAGTAGGTAAAGTTTATTCGAGTATGATCCATATCACTGCATTCACAACAAATCATTGATGAACCGATTCGGTATAAGCTTATGACGTGCACGATTTAAAACGACGCTGTCGGATAATGTTACTTGTAGCGCCGGCTTATTACGTCATCACGCCAGTCTAGATACCTACTGAGAATAAAATCTAGTTTATTAATAACTAACTGCCCGCCCCGGCTTCGCACGGGTAGCACTAGGTACCTACTTATCTACGGCCACCTAACTACCTACCCTACCTCGCTATCCTACCTACCTACCTAGCTACCCTACCTATCTACACTACCTACACCTACATAATATAACCTTGTCCTGAGAATAACGAACACAACAAAAAAAAGAATTATCCAATTTGGTGCAGCCCTTCACGCGTGATGCCGTGACCAAAGGAAATAGGGATTCATCTAATATATAAAATTCTCGTGTCACGGTGTTTGTTGCCAAACTCCTCCGAAGCGGCTTGACCGATTTTTATGAATTTTTTTGTGTATATTAGGTAGGTATGAGAATAGGATGTAAACTATTTTTCGTTCCTCTAAGTGATAAGGGTGGTCCACCCCAATTTTTTTTTTCTTTTTTTGGACAATTTTTTTTATTGTAATTTTTTTATGATTTGGCATTAAAAAATACATACAACCCTAAATTTTCACCTTTCTACCACCAACCCCTATTTTTTAATAGTGATATTAGTACTTTAATAATTTTCTACTCTTGGCGGTCGATAATTGATCAGTTATTCCCGTCAGGCGTCTACCAATGTCACTTCTCATCCCGTAAACAGCTCAGAGTAAGGATGAGAACGAAACCGGTCTCCTGTCGTTCTCTCACAATAAGCTTTCTCTCTCTCTCACTCACTAAAGTTGAGGGCCTAAAATGAATCCCTATTTGAACACGCGTGAACGGCTGGACCGATTTCACTCATTCTTTTTTCGTTATTGTAAGGAGAAGGATCTTAGGATAGGTAGGTGAAGATAGGGTGTGAGGTAGGTATGTAGGTAGGTAGGGCAGGGTAGGTAGATAGGAAGATAGGGGAAGCTAGGTAGGTAGGGTAGATAGGTAGGTAGGATAGGTAGGTAGGTTGGGCTGTGTAGGGTAGGTAGGGCAGGGTAGGTAGGTAGGTAGGTCGGGCCGGGTAGGGTAGGTAAATAGGGCAGGGTAGGGTAGGTAGATAGAAAGGTAGGTAGGTAGGGTAGATAGGTAGGTAGGGTAGGTAGGTAGGTTGGCCAGTGTAGGGTAGGTAGGGCAGGGTAGGTAGGTAGGTCAGGCAGTGTAGGGTAGGTAGGTAGGTAGGGCAGAGTAGGTAGGTGCGCCGTAGATAAGTACTTACTGCTACCCGTGCGAAGCCGGGGTGGGCAGCTAGTTTTTATATATAAAGATTAATCCTCTACTAGAACAAAATTATGAACTTACTACTTATCTTTAAGGAAGGAAAATAGTCCGTATTATTTAAAAGAATATTTTTTCCTGTAACAACAGACTAATCTAAATATTAATTGGTATACTGGTGGAAAAATATGTTTGTGGTTTGGTATCGAATAATTAATATTATGACCCAGTTATTTGAAGGAGGAAGTGATGAAATTTTTATAACGAGCGCTACAGGATAAGCTCATTTTTTTCATCGCTATTTCATCATTCACTGGGTCGATACGAAGCTTACGAGCTGATAGATCGTTGATAAAAAATTCCATTGCTTGTAGGCGAAAAACGGGAGACGTATAGTGAAAGAGATAGGGGGAAACCCACGTACGCACGGGCGATTTTTTCGTGCACTGCATTTTCAACGCTCTGTTTAGCTGTTGAAAATTCAGCAGTGTGTTAAGTGTGTTTTTTCAACGCGCTGGGACGAGAGTGCCTCCCAACGCGTTGGATTCTCAACGCTCGGCTTTAACACCGAGAGTTGAAAATTCAGTACGCGATAAAATCCCGCCGTGGTATTTTTACGTCCGTGCGAACGTGGGCTTACTCACTCGAAGGCGCACGTGACGTCTATTGGTAGATTAGCGCACCATTTCTTCTCACTCTATGCCCTTTAAAACATTGTTTGCACATTAATCATTGTTTTTACCGCTCACATATTTGTAGAGTTAATATCCTGCTTATCTTTATATGTTCAGATTCGAAGGAGCGTCTGGCGAAACAGCGGCAACAGTTGAATGCCCGGCTGGGGCTCGATGTGGCTGCCAAACTTGGGGTCGACCTCACCACCACGATGTACACTAATGAGGATTTGTGTCCCGTTAAACCTGTGCTAAATAAGACTGAAGTGTGCCGGGTAAGTTGATGCAAATGGAAAAAAGTATAAAGTACCCATAAATATGTATGTACTCGTATATAACGAATATGTGGCGCATCAGGGATGTTTGCTGATGCTCGTGTCAATTGTTTCTACGCTATGATGCGAAAGTAATGCGCTTCCCTGGTGCGCCGGGTGCGGACCAGCCCCAACAATATACTGCAGTGTATCGCGAGCAGACTGGACTGTTTGTGTGTGAATCGCTGCTGCAAGCTTTCCACAATCCACATCTGTGTTAAGCGTGTAGCAGGGATTCGATAAGTGTGTAAGTTAAGCTACTAACATAGTTGTTAAGAAAGTTTACTAACATATTGAGTCTTGTTACTTGTATTTCAATATAAATAAAAATAAAAAACCTTTCTTGGATAACTTCCGGATAAATTATGTGAAAGCCTGTTTTACAAGTTGCGATTAATTTGCCTGTATACATACCATAAGTTGAAGCAACAATAAAAGTCATTTGTTGCTTTAATTTTATTTGCCACATGCAATAAACTTGCATCGTGTACTTTAGTCTTTATTATCACTAACTGCTAGTGAGTGATCACTGACCAGTAGTTACTTACTACATTAACACGTTCAGTGCCGGGAGCCCTCCTGGAGGGTTCACCTACTCGCATGTGGGATGCCGGGAACCCTCGCGGAAGGCTCATTTTATAAGTAGGTTTTTCTTAACGAATACAGCATTGTAAACCATGAAAACAAAATCTGATGTATATTTTAACAAGATTTATTAGTATATGCGTTGGTTTTAAAATACAAGAATTTCATTTTTTTCAAATTTTTTGTTCTCGGTTACAAATATTTAAAAGGTTGTAACTGCTTATAGTGACAAGACCCCCCAGAAAACACAATTTCACTTAGTTTTACAGTGTTTTATAACACCGTTTTAAATCTAATGCCGTTGACCGTCCGCGATGGTTAACTTTAGCACAAACGTAATGCCGGGAACCCTCCCGGAGGGTCCACTTACAATATGTATGGCGGCATGGCGAAAATGAGTGGAGTCGAAAGTGTTAAATATTCCTTGAAATCTATTTATTATCTTTAACCACAACGCGGTTACTGTTTCAAAACAAGATCTGGTTTATTACAGACATTTTTAATTACTGTAAGTATGAATTTATAATTTGCCTTCTCCCCTACAGAGACCAGTACAAGAAATAGTAATATCTTCGAAGCCCTTAAGCTCCCGGGAGATGAACCTAGCCAAACGCAAGGCGCGCCTCGCGTTCAGTAAACAAAAGTCGCGCGACTGCAGTGACGATGGCTCGTCGGCGCCGCCCACGCCACCTGTCGAGCCGGACAGAAAGAAGATCAAGTTGGAACAGCCTGATGAATTTGTATGTGAGTATTTGGGTGGGAGTCTTACCAAAGGGTATCGCGTTACCCCGACACTAGGTTGTGGGGGTCAGATAGGCACCCGCTCCATGTAAAATACTGGTTTTCGACCCCAACAGTTGGGAAAATGCTAGACAGGTAATGATTGGGGTGATGGCGGGATAAGATTCTATGAAGGATTCCTTTGAAGTATAAGAGTGTGAGAGCAGTGGTGGCCCAGTGGTAACGACCCTGACTTACGAGTTGTAGGTCGTGGGTTCGAACCCAAGCAAGCGCTTTACGTTGTGTTAATAATTTCATCGCCACTGCTCTCAAAAACGGTGAAGGAAAACATCGTGAGGAAAGCGGCATGTCTTAGAACCAAAAAATCGAAGACATGTGACATCTATCAACCCGCACTGGGCCCGCGTGGTAGATTACAGCCCACTCCCTCTCACAGAGAGGAGGCCTGGGTCCCAGCAGTGGGAACATTAATAGGCTGATGATGATGATGTGAGAGAAGAGTGTGAGAGATAAATAAAGGGTTATAATTATAAAGATTGGGGACTAAAATGGTACAATACCACATCAACTTGATGTATTGGTATATATAATTTTTTGATCGGCTTTCGAATATTTTTTTATTTCTGTTTTAATTAAATTAAATAAAAATAGCCTTTATTTCCTCTGACATAATATTCCATTAATACTAATAACATTTTCTCCAATGGTTGTTAACCTTTCATTATCGATTATCAGCTACCAGGTGCTGTCTTGCGACATAGGCCTCCTCTATTTCCATCCACTTACTCCTCGTGTCCCAAGCTGTTCTTCGCCAAAATATTGGCAGAATACTTAGATTTAAATACAGAATACTTATTATTCATAGGGCGCACTAATTACATTCAGAAATAGACTGGTTTTAAAACAACAAAAGCACTATTGAAAGGACAATTATATTTATTATAAACATGGAATATTACAAATATTACAATACATTTACAAAATATGGAAATCTATATCATTAACTGTCGTAATAAGCATTCTTACAAATTACAATGAGTTCCATTTTCATACTTACATAATAGAATAATTTATTGTAATCACAACTCACACGTCATTACCGTAGTTTAAAAATAATAATATGCAAATTATAATAATGTTGAGTAAATTGCATAATAAATAACTTAACTATTGTATTCATTACATTGTAGGTATAACTACCTCAATGTCATTTGTTTGAACTACGCGAATTACTCCATCTGCACTTTCCCGACTGCGGCGAAACTAATAAAAGAGGGTTATGTGTTTGACCTGTATGTATGTATGTCCGTCTCTATGTTCCCTCGTAACTACTAAACGGCTGAACTGATTTTGATGAATGATATGTCGTTAGATTTGTGAGATTATCTAGTGGGGTATCAAAATAAAAGTTTATAATTTTTTTGTAATCAACAAAAATATATTATACAAATAAAATAAAAATAAACCACTACAAAAACACATAACTTAAAAGAGAAAAACAAGCATTATAATTTATAATGACATGAATTTTGTTATCACAGGCGGACAAACAAGAGTTACACCATCTTTCAGGTTATTGGTGTATGCACGATTTTTATGTCCAATTTTATATACTACTAGCTGCCCGTCCCAGCTTCGCATGGGTAGCCCTAATTAGCAATAAATTAAAATTGCGGCTATAAATTGAGATTTAAACTATCCTATCTCTCAAGTTGGATCGAACTGCACATGGTGTGCGAATTTTATTATAATCGGTTAAGTGGTTTAGGAGTCCATTGAGGACAAACATTGTGACACGAGATTTATATATATTAAGATTTTTAACAAAATAAACACAAAAATGTAGACAGAGAACGTGTCTATAAATTAAAGGAAAAACTACCCAAATAGGATAGAGTAAACAGTACTAATGTTGGCACCACCCCCCCCCCCCCCCCCCCCCCCAATGATTGGCACTTTGCTAATTCTACCTATAATTGAGTTGCAATAACATATAAAAAACAAAAGATTCGTAGCACACAGAATAAATTAGCAAAGTGCCAATCATTGGGGGGTGCCAACATTAGTACTGTTTACCCTAAGTGGTTCTCGAGCTATAACCTCACAAACAGACAGAGATATGTGACATGTTGCGTTTTATAACTGTGGAAAGAATGTAAGGATATTATATACAACAGATAATAATAGTCTCCTGTTATCTATGACCGCTTATCGTGTAGTAATTTATATTGGCGATTATGTTTCTCATGAAATTGAGTGATTAGGATCATCTGTTTCGAGATAAAAAGATAACCTAATAAAACACTTTCATGATAGCATCTTGAAACATAAGTGTCTCTTTGTTGTTCAATTAAAATATGATTGCAGCCAGTTCTTCCTTGTGTCAGTATCAGCACCTTGATCGAATCGATGCATCGCTAAATATAGCTTTATGTGATGTCCACATAGGGCTGCCAACAAAAAAAGACGTGTGGCACTCGGGGACTGCCCCGGCGAAGCTATTGCATAGCATTTTTTATCAACTTACGCAATTGTAAAATATTAACCCGAATACAAGAAATAGCAATGATGACATTGACAGGAACTGTTATTCACATTTATAGTTTTTAAAACTTGACACAACGTAATGGCCGGGAACATCAAACTAATAAAAAGGTTTTAATTTAACTATTAATAGTCAAGGATCATTCGTCTAAGTAAATTTGAACTTTATTGTCAAACAGTTAAACATAATTTTCAATACAACACTCTCGTATCATTCGTTTAAGTAAATTTGAACTTTGTTGTCAAGCAGTTAAACATAATTTTCAATACAAAACACTCTTTCCTTAGGTAGTATTTTCGTTACGAAATTTCTGGATTAGGTCTCCACGCTCAAGGCCCGCGATAGAAGCTATGCAATAGCTTAAAAAAAAAGCAAATATAATATTATCGAAGCTATTGCCTGAAAAAATATAGTAAATGGCGAAATGTTATAAAAATATACAAACAAAAAAGAAATGTTTTCGAACATACCTAATGTTTCAAAAACATTTCTTTTTTGTAAATGCATATTTTGTGCTACTATGAACCTATATTAACAGGTTTTTTTTAATGTCTCAAATTAAATTCAATCGCGGACGCTTGAGCAGTTGATGAGAGGGGTCATATTGGCTTTTTCCATACTTCTCTATTAGTTATCAATCTCGGTAGTCACCCCTATTCTCGCCATTATTATTTTTCGCACTCGAACTAGAGTAAAACCAACCTAACCTAATAAACCAGCGGGGTAATTGCGTAACATACATAAAATTTTAATGACATTTGATCGCAATGGGTCTCATTTTGACAGTTCACCCATGTTCATGGCGTTATTTACGTTGTTAAGCAGACGAATTTTTGAAACCTAAGCAGCAATGGATTAGCCCTTCCTTCAAAACTGTCGGATTGTGAAAGTGTGTTACGCAATTAGGGTGTTGGGGTCGCCTGTCAATCTTAATGCAGCTGAATAGGAGTATATAATGGTCATCATTTAGTATTTAACACTCCCGTCTGTCCTGGCCTTCACAGAGCAATTGGAAATTTTATTTTTATCCTAGCGCAACTGCGGACCCTGAGGTTCTATTCTTACGTTGGTCGAAGTTGTTGGGTTTTACCATCAGGATTTTTTGAGGAACAATCCAGAATCTGGATTTGAGCAATGGCAATATACTCGCTTACAGAACGGTGGTGGCCGAGTGATAACGGCCCCGACTTACGAGTTGTAGGTCGTGGGTTCGAACCCAAGCAGGCGCTTTACTTTGTGTAAATAATTTCATCACCACTGCTCTCAAAACGGTGAAGGAAAACACCGTGAGGAAACCGGCATGTCTTAGAACCAAAAATTTGAAGACATGTGACCTCCATCAACCCGCACTGGGCCCGCGTGGTAGATTACAGCCCACTCCCTCTTACAGAGAGGAGACCTGTGTCCCAGCAGTGGGAACATTAATAGGCTGATTATGTAATACACTCACCCCTCTTTCATGATGAAGCTGAAACATAAATGGCGAAAGATGCATACCTCTACCTATATAATTATATTATGTTATCCTAAGATTACTAAATCTACCAGATGGACAAATCCCGTATTTTTCATTTGCTTTTTTTTTCATTCTAATCTCAATCGGTCAAAAATACGGGAATTGGCCTTAACGCGTTTTTTTCTGCCTCCTATTCGAGGTTTTTTTTTTTTGCCGCTCTGGGCCTAGCGGAAGGGCGTGTCAGACTCTTACTGACTCAAACCCACCCGTGTTCCTTCCCTTGCCTTGCCAGGGGCCACGGTTTCCCCTTGGGACTACCCGCAACCCCGGCAGGCAACAGTCCTAGCGGACCCCGTCAGATTCGAGGTTGCCTATGGTAAAAACACTTACCAGTACATACAATACTGTTTGTGGAGCTCTTACCAAATTGCTTATAGGGCCGGGCCGCGTAATTACAAAAGGGGATGCAACACAGACACCCATAGTCTGTGCTGCATCATGTCGCGTATGGCTTAAAGCAGTAATAGTCCGTCCGAACCCAGCTGCAACACAGAGCGGTCTGTAGTGCAGCCGCATTTGTTTGTATAAGGCAATACAAAGGCGGATGCAACACAGACACCCATAGTCTGTGCTGCATTATCTTGTGAATGGCTTAAAGCAGTATAATAGTCCGTCCGAATCCAGCTGCAACACAGCGCAACGCATTTGTTGTGTTTTTGTGACACCCATAGTTGCATTATGTTACGAACCACTTGAAGCGTTATTAGTACGTTCGAATGCTGCTTCAATACAGTAATCTGTATAGTAGTATAATTTATTTGAAGAATATAATAAAAAAGACAAATACGGTAAAATTACGTTTTATTTTTCATGTACTAAGTATACTTAGGGCCTGTTTCACCATCTACGGTTAAGTTCCTATTAACTTACTTGGCAGATCATTTCATACAAATTCTGTTCTATTTTTGAATTTATTCGGTAAGTAGTGGCTATTCGGACATCGTGAAATAGACCCTTACTCTACTAGTAGTTTCAGGAACACATAAGCGCACACAACACATAGGTCACACATATAGGTCGCATAAACGAGAATATGGCAGCCAAGTTAACGGGGATGAAAATGAAAATGAAAATTTTCGTTATAACGTATTACACTCTTCTTGCCGCGTACCGAGTGCTGGCAATTCACATTGAATTTTGGCGCGGCATTACGCGGCCCGGCCGCGTAATTACAAAAGGGGATGCAACACAGACAGGAGCTGCTCTGTAACGCAGCCGCGTCCGTATGAATAAAGCATTACAAACACGACTACACCACAGACATTTGAAGACTGTCTGCAATGTGATCGGTTCCGCAAGACTTTGTTCTAACAAAAGCGGCTGCAATACAGCATAAAAGTAGGTAAGTACTCGCTCGGTCTACACTGCAGATCGCTAGGTAACTAGTGTCTGTACTATGATCGCGTTCGGAATGGTAACCTCGCACAAATGCGGCGGCTTTACAGACCGATCGCGGAAGACACAATTATTTATGACTTTTGAATTTTTTGATGTTAGTTTGCCCTTGACCTAGCGACGAGTCGGTGCAGTGCGTGCGTGCGTGAATTACCTATCTTTTTGTAAAATGTTGAATAAAGACAAATTAATGACTTTTTAAAATAAATACTGTGTGGAGTAAACTGGAGTACACGATATTAAATTTCGAAGCCACAAAAGAAGAATCTTTTAACGCCAAAATTCAATGTGAATTGCCAGCACTCGGTACGCGGCAAGAAGAGTGTAATACGTTATAACGAAAATTTTCATTTTCATTTTCATCCCCGTTAACTTGGCTGCCATATTCTCGTTTATGCGACCTATATGTGTGACCTATGTGTTGTGTGCGCTTATGTGTTCCTGAAACTACTAGTAGAGTAAGGGTCTATTTCACGATGTCCGAATAGCCACTACTTACCGAATAAATTCAAAAATAGAACAGAATTTGTATGAAATGATCTGCCAAGTAAGTTAATAGGAACTTAACCGTAGATGGTGAAACAGGCCCTAAGTATACTTAGTACATGAAAAATAAAACGTAATTTTACTGTATTTGTCTTTTTTATTATATTCTTCAAATAAATTATACTACTATACAGATTACTGTATTGAAGCAGCATTCGAACGTACTAATAACGCTTCAAGTGGTTCGTAACATAATGCAACTATGGGTGTCACAAAAACACAACAAATGCGTTGCGCTGTGTTGCAGCTGGATTCGGACGGACTATTATACTGCTTTAAGCCATTCACAAGATAATGCAGCACAGACTATGGGTGTCTGTGTTGCATCCGCCTTTGTATTGCCTTATACAAACAAATGCGGCTGCACTACAGACCGCTCTGTGTTGCAGCTGGGTTCGGACGGACTATTACTGCTTTAAGCCATACGCGACATGATGCAGCACAGACTATGGGTGTCTGTGTTGCATCCCCTTTTGTAATTACGCGGCCGGGCCTCACTTTCGAAACGGAACAGAGGTGTGGCGTCTAGACGGGCGTATCTATCACCTGACTATGATCAACTTTTACAATCAACTACTTGTAAACAAGTATATAATTAAGTAATGGAAACTCTGAAGGTAATAATGATTAAATAGAACCACGCCCTTAATAGGTCATCAGTATTTTAATTATATTTTTTTAAATTATGTCCTGCGAAATTAATTTTGACGAGTTGTGTTGTTCAACATGAATGACAAAAACTCAACATAGATTGGCAATACGCTAAGAATAATAAAAATGTCAAAAAATACAGATTGCAATAGAAGGAACCAGAATCTGACGTTATGTCTTTTTATTGCCATTGAAAATAAACAGCTAAGAAAATCATTATAGCCTCTTCTAGAAATCTAGATAGCGTAGGTAATAAAATAATCAAACTGGTTAAAGTGGCAAAAACTGCTGACGTATTTTCTTAGGTACCTACTGATTGAAACGTGGGTTTCAAACCGGTTAACAGAAATATATCTCATCTCAACCACAACAAATTAAATTAAGATCTATTCTGATCAATGCACTAGTGGTTTATCTCTGATTAATATTAATCACGAGAGCGATAAGGTCTAAAGTCTGGTTGTACGCTAAATTGCTCGCGGCCTAGTTTACATCGGCCCCGCCTACTCACTTCATTAAGAGCATTAGGACCTATTAACGGTTAACTACGACTTAGATCGTGCTCGTTGTAATGCACGATGATCGTAATTTTTGCATCACCATGTTAAGTGTATGCAGTTCTGACGTCACAGTTTTTTAATGTAATGAGCACGATATTTTAATGAAATGCAACAATCTAGTGAGAGATAACGTGGCATCACGTTTTTTTTTTGTTGTTGCGGGTTTTTAATTGTAACACTCACCTCTAAATGATCCTTTGAATGTCGTCGCAGAAATGACTATTCACTATTATATACTATTGTATTGTAATATATATATTTAGGTTTGCTATACGAATAACAGCTTTACGGGTCGATCCAGCAAATTAAGCTACGCTTGCCGGGGTTGGACCATCTTTACATATTATTATCGAGACTCCTCCGTGCCTCGGAAAGCACGTCAAGCCATTGGTACTCGCTGTCATTCGTGGATTTTTGACAGTGGTTACGGGTCGTTAGGAGACCGAAAGTCTGACAACCAGTCTTACCAAGGGGTATCGTATTTAGTTACTGGGTGTGTTAGATAGGGAGTCAGTCCATGTAAAATACCGGTATCGGACAGGAAGCCGACCCCAAATTAGTTGGGAAATGGCTATCGCTTTAATGCGAGATCTTTTTGATTGACTGATTAATTGCACAAGGAATTTTTTGTTCAAAATAAATTCTTCATCACCAGCCTTATCGAGTGTAAGCCTCCTTTATCGAGTCACTGCTGGATATAAGGTTCTTCCTCTTTCCAATTCTTGAAATCAAAAATCAAAATATTTTATTTCACATTAATCTACATGGGCACTTATGAAACGTCAGAAGCTAGGTGCACGGTTCCAATTGGTCGTTTCCTATGGAGAAGCGCCGGCAAGAAACTGCACGGTTACTCTTTTAAAAATTATTGGCTTTTACAATATATTCAAATAACAGTGTTAATAGGTATGGGAGGAGAGTGTAGGCCTTTCAACAAGTACCAGGTACTTAACAAAATAGAAAATGGTAAACAAATCTTGATCGCGCTAACTCATTCAGGTGTTTCCTGTTAATACTTACATGCTTAGCTAACTAGTCCTATATTTTCAACCATCATCTCTCCATCCTCAGTTGAAAGCACAGCCCCAGTACCAGATTGTTCCGGTTCCTGGGTTGAATGCACGCGATGGCCTCTAGAGGCCTGGACGGGGGCCCTACAGGCACAACTGTTCAGTGCGGCCTGGGAGGCCAGACATGGAGCTGCAAGTGCGTTGCGGGAGCTACTGCGGGCCAGGATTGTCAGTTCTGCCGGACATGATGCGAATATGACTAGTCAGGAGGTGAGCTTTTTAGATTTCTATACCAAATTGAGCTAAAGACGTAAGAGCTGTGATGTGAATGACTATTTCATGAATTCATGACATTTGAGCCCAATTCTAACTTACAGAGTTGTATTGATGATTCATTTAAATTTCGCGGGCTACCTTAGCTCATTTCCCATAAGCATGACTGTTATGTTTAGATCATCAGTGAAGTGACCTTCGATAATCCTTTTACTGGAAGGCAGTAAATTTATAAGTGACAAGCTCGTAGAAACATCATGTTTATGAATCATGATTTCAGAATCACACACAGCCCTTCGTGATTGAAATGAATGGTTCCTAGTAGTTAGTAAATTGTTTGTTTTGTCTTTGGTAGATGGAGCAAGCACATCAAGAATGGCTGGAGGACATGGCATTGAGACTGTTATGTGTTCTTGCGCTTGACCGATTTGGAGACTTCGTTTCTGATCAAGTAAGCATACACAAAATATTATTAAGTATCTATTCAACTGTTTCTTCTGACTATTCTGGTTTTCGTAAATTTTACTATAGGACGTCATCGATTTTGAACGTTCAAGACGTACGAAAACGATGTGGAAGTAGGTCATTATCATGCTCTTAAGCTTACCCAAACTTATTTAGTCGTCGCAGAATTTCTTTTTTCTTCGGCTGTTTCTTTTAGCTGTCAACTCGGTAGTTACCTTTCTAGCCATATAATTTATCTTAAAATCGATACGGCGTGCATAGTCATTGGAGTTACTATAGGCCTTGAACGTTCAAAATAGACTTAGGACTGATTTCACCAATGAAACTGTACGCGATCAGCATTTCTAAAACGCGTTCAAGAGCTGCCAGTGTCAAAATTGTTATGGAAAATTGTATACTGACAGCTCTTAAAAGCGTTCAATTTAATTGGTGAAATCCGCACTTAGTGCGTAATAGAGCTCTGTTTTCCATATACAAATATGATTATTTTTTCTAGGTAGTAGCCCCAGTACGTGAAACCTGTGCACAGACGCTCGGCGTTGCGCTCGCGCAGTTAGGAGCCGCAAGAGTGAGGCGCGTGGCCGAACTGTTGGCGACGTTGTCCACGCACCCGCAGTGGGAGGCGCGGCACGGCGCACTGCTGGGCTTCAAATATTTGTTGGCGGCGAGACAAGTTAGTTCATGTTTTAACAAGATACTAATGCACCCCCTAATCCCCCCACATTATTGGAGTTATTCAATCAGCAAACAACTTCAAATTGTTTTTTTTTTTTTGTATAAACTAAAACTTTTTTATTGTCATTTATGCGGATCAGATCCCCCGCATACATAGATTCTATTCTGTTTTCTACTATTTAAAAATACATATAAAAACGCTAGTTATGCGATTTTGTACCTGCATATGGTAGGGAACTTCAAATAATGTTTTTATCACATCTATTCAAAAAGACGTAGTTTAATTTTCGTAAACAGGGACTAAAATAAGCTTTTTAATCCCTAGGGACTAAAAGTGATTTGAATTTGGAATGTGGATATTGTTAGTAAAAGTTCTATTCACCAAAGAGATTATCAGTAGAGAAGCTGGCAGTATCATCACAACGTTAATGTTTTCCCATTGTTTGTCTTATTTGTTTAAGTATATTCTTGTATTTATGTATATGTATTTATTTGTACTTATATTTATATATAATTAGGCATATATATTATGTTTATAGTTTCTAATAGGTATATGTGTTTCTTTATATTAACTTAAATAAAATAAAACATCCTCAATTTTTGTTAAATTGCACCTACCACTGTTTGTCTCTGCATCACCCTAAGGTTGACTGGTAGAAAATGCCTATGGCATTAAGTCCGCCTCTGTACATTCCTGTGCTTGAAGTATTAAATAAATAAATAAATTATCGTGAACATTGTATGTATAAGTAACAGGCTGGCAAGAGAAAGAAAAATTGTGAATTTGATTAAAATGAAAATTCAAGATGGCAGCTGCTATAAGTTTAATATTTTTTTGTCATCGAAACGTTTAAAATCATACGTGAGCAGGAACTTCGTTTCTGATGGGGGTCGAACAGCGCTCGTATGGTTTTTCATACATGATAAAAAGTAGAGTGTTCACCTCGGGAGCAACACTATTTTAAGCTCGAGTGACGTACTTTGAATCCCTTGCTGCGCTCAGGATTCTACTCTAGAATCCTTCGCTCCGCTTTGGATTCAAAGAAACACTCTCGCCTTAAAAATAGTTGTTTGGCCCCTTGGCAAAAAATCTACTATTTACTGCCTCTCCAATATTAAAACCACATCCTTTCCTTGTTCAGGAAGTAGCATGCGAAAGCGGCGCCCTAGAACACCTAATCCAAGGCCTCGGCGACTCCGCGGAAGACGTGTCGGCCGTGGCGGCCGGCGCGCTGGCGCCCGCGGCGGCGGCGCTGGGCGCGCGCCGCGCCGCCGCCGTGCGCGCCGTGGTGGCGCGCCTGTGGCGCCTGCTGGCCGACCAGGACGAGCTGGCGTCGCCGGCCAATTCCTATATGGCGCTGTTGGCGGCGTTGATGGCGTTACCCGAGCCGGCTAGTTTGTTGCAGTGAGTATTTTTGTTTGTTAACTTTTTTTCATTTCTAATCTGGATTTTAAAAGTGAAAAACAAAAGAGAATGCAAAATGCCGTTGTCATACGACTCAATTTTTATCGCACTGACATAAAAAGTGAGGTGAGCAGTGGTGGTCCAGTGATATCGGCCCCGAGTTACGAGTTGTAGGTCGTGGGTTCGAATCCAAGCAGCCGCTTTACTTTGTGTAAATAATTTCATCACCACTGCTCTCAAAACGTTGAAGGAAAACACCGTGAGCAAACCGGCATGTCTTAGAACAACAAATTCGAAAACATGTGACATCTACCAACCCGCACTGGGCCCGCGTGGTAGATTACAGCCCACTCCCTCTCACAGAGAGGAGACCTGTGTCCCAGCAATGGAAACATTAATAGGCTTATTATGTAATTTAAACATAATAAGCCTATTAATGTTCCCACTACTGGGACACATAAAAACACTGCAAACACACACACATCGCTAATACTATGTACTAATTTATTCACTATTACTATAACTATATTATTTTTGCAAAATATAATTACTATATCTTCTCATTTTTATTCTAATTCTTAATAACGTCGTCACTGAAATGGAAAAATAAATCCTTATAAATAAAATTGGCTCATATGTCGCTGAAATTATAGCTTGTTTATCATTTCTCCACAGCCCAATAGACCTAGCAGACGTCCTCCCTCGTCTTTGGCCATACCTCGACCATTCAACCAGTTCCGTCCGCAAAGCGACATTACAAACATTACGTACCCTCACAAGACCTCTAGTCACGACCCACCAAAAGAACGGAACAGATACCAACGGGAACACTGAAGTTATCAAAGTAAATAATAACATCACAAAAGAAAATACTGACATTATCAAAGGGAATAATGACGTCACCAAAGAAAATAGTGACATTACCAAAGGAAATAATGACGTCGCCACGGAGAGTAATGACATTATCAAGGGGAGCAATGACATTACCAAGGAGAGCACTGACGTTATTATGGAAACCAGTGACGCCATCAAGAAGGATGCTGTATCCAATGGAGATGACGCCATCAAAGTGAATGTCATCGCCAACGGGGATGACGTTATCAAAGTCAATGTCACCACCAACGGGGAGAATGATCAGTACTTGAACTGGACACCCGAGCTTCTGCAGGAGGCTATGAGACACATCTATCAGAGGGTGCTGTTTGAGCACGTGCATGAGATACAGGAGATTGCTGTGCAGGTGAGTTACGTGAAAATCTCGCCATTTATAGTAAGAAAAACTTCAGATTCTGTGG
This sequence comes from Conistra vaccinii, assembly GCA_948150665.1. Lineage (NCBI taxonomy): Eukaryota > Metazoa > Arthropoda > Insecta > Lepidoptera > Noctuidae > Conistra > Conistra vaccinii. Next base: position 4,918,496 of record OX411323.1, on the reverse strand, counting down.
GCTTTAATATAATAACTTTAATATTTTCCTTTTTTGTTATCGCCTTCAAAGATGAACTTCAAGTGTTTATATAGCAAGTAGCCTTCATTCCGGTTTCTTTTATCTTATGCCGGCTTGCACCAAATCACTGAAGACGTTTACCGCTAAACATATTTAAAACATCGTTCTGATTCTGTCAATCGTTTGAAGATGACGGAGATAGAACGATGTCTTTAATTCGTTAAACGTATTTAGTGATTTGTGGTGCTAGTGGATCTGAATGTTCGTTCCAAATTTCTTTAATAGATTTTCAACTTTATCGCTAAAGTATAAGGTTCAATGTTGATTGGGAAAATTTGACGGATTGGAGTAGGTTGATGTGCTGGCGTCTGTACATAAACCTATTGTCTAAACCATTTTTTATAAATTAGATTTCTAATAAGTTTTCTTTGGTTCCAGGTGTGGGAAAACTTCCTCAAATACGCGTCGTTAGGAGTGATACTTATAGCGGCATGTCCTATGTTGGCCACGTGGCTCTGTCTCGCGATGCAGCCCGCTCGGTTACCTGTAGACCCTGGCCTGTTGTTACATCCACCGCCTAAGGTAGGTTTACTTAGAAATATAATGCACATTGACTTTGCTAAGTAAGCGTGTTAGAAGAATATGGACCTTATTCTTATGCGCATAGTTCATATTCATATAAGTGAACGTAACCATGCGTTTCATACGAATATGAACATTATTGAATTGGAAATAATGTTCATATTTGTTTGTGACGTTTCTTTTACTATGTAAGGTAAAAGTGCGGTTAGTAAATCTTGCCCTAATGGTGACCCAACCGCAACATCCAAGCGACCGCGGTGGGGCAACCGGACTGTGGTCGATCGATGTTGTCTATCGCCTCAAAATGCATAATGTCTTCTCCCAATAATTATAATATTTCAATAATCATAAGTCAAATATATCGTTAGTTTTAATTCATCGATCAACCGCGGTCTGGACGCACCCTTATGCACCAGTATTGCATTTTAGGATTTAGGTTCTATATTGCCCGATCAATACAACAAAGGGGTAATTTTCGTATTTTTAAGAATCCCAGCAGCCTAATCTGTCGCAATTTGTCAAAAATATTACAAATTATCCTACAATATTTTTGTGATTTTTTTTTGACATTGGTTGTCGCTGAGCTAATGAGATTGAGACAAGATTTTGAAGGTTTTAATTATGTGAATTTGCCTTCAGGTCTCTTGGTGTATTATGTATTATATTGACCATTATAATATTTTCTTCTTCTTTGTAGGAACGTCGCACCCGCACAAACTCCCAGTCATCCGAATGTTCCTTGCCTCCCGAGTTGCGCCCGAGTCAGAAGTGGTTCATAGGCGGCTCGGAGTCACAGCCCTGCGCCACGCGCGACCGTAACGTCATGCGCGCGCGCTGCCTCGCCGCACAAATATTAGGTATTTTAAATAATAACTACCGACCCCCTGCTTCGCACGGTCTTACGACTTGACTAAACATTAGGTTTTTTTTTTTGTATATGTATGTTTTAAATATTAATGTATTATCAAAGTCCATTGCGAAGTTTAAAAGAACAATGTGGTCATACAGACAGACACAAACTAAGTACCACAGTATATACAAACTGTATGAGAATAGCTGATACCACAGTAGAAATATTCGCCAGTAAGCAAAGTAAATTTTAAAATGGTATGGTTTTTTTTATCCTCCGTCTTGGGGGAACGGAGGGTTATGTCGTACTCCTACCGACTATAACCCCACTTCCTACTACTACTACCATAAGTCGGGGGCCTGGGATATACTTGTACATTCGCCGCACTCCCGACTGGTATCAGCCCGCTACCGAGCCGAGCGGGCCCGTCACCGAGTGCGGTCCCGCGCCCGCACGTGACCGCACGTCCTCTCTGCGTGTTCCCCGTATGCCTGCCTGTTCGGGTGACGTCACAGCCCCAACTTCGCCTACCGCGGGCCCCTCCATATGGTAGCCGGAGATCGTTAAACGCGCCGTTCGACGCCCGGCTGCGCCATCCATCAACTTGCACTAGGCCTCTTTTTCACAGTACCCTATTTCTCTTTCTCTTGCTTGTTTTGTTTTTACTTCCGTTTTGTAATTATTTTTTTGTATGATATCTTTGCAGGATACCTGTCATGCTACCTGGTTCAACCTGCACCTGGTATAGAGTACAAAGCTGAAGATGAGAGCCCTATAGACTGTTATGTTAAGGTAAACACTATATATAGCTCTCTTTCTAATCTCTTCAAAAACTAAAAAAACTTCTTTTGTTCTCTTTGATCTGATCTTATCCCATAAGGAATTCTTGGTCGATTCATTACAATAGGGTATTACACCCATTTCTGAAAAGTGTCTCAATTGGATTCTGTAGTGCTAATGTACCACCAAAAAATTCACAAAATTTTTATTCAATCGTTAAGTGCCATAAAAATGCATTTAAAAATTTCATTTTCAAATTTCGCGCGTAATTTGACGGAAACGCTGAACGCAGTGGACGCCATATTGCTCTGTTGTCATGACGTCAGTTGGCTGTGTAAACAAATGCAGTGATTGGAGGTACACTGATAGTTGACAGTTGACACTTCTAAATTTACATAGCCGTATGACGTATTATCATGGCGAATACTATTTGGCGTCTATTTGGTGTTATGAAACAGATTAAAAAAGCTGAAACCTTTGAATTGAATTTAAAAATTTAGTTTGCTATTTTATGAACTAAGACTAACGTTTTCAGACTGCTTTTTGCCTAAACTATCTCAATAATATATTTTTTGATTTTTTCTCATATAGAGTAAAATACCCTATTGCAGTAATTTTCACTAACTCCGGATAAATTTCAGTTTAGATACCTGGCAGATAATTTTATACATAATTAGTTCCACTTTTAGATCGTCTGATGGATAGTGCTTATAGCCAAAGACAGTGAAACAAGCCTTTTCTCTTAAATCTGTCCATAAAAAAGACTCATTAGCACCGAATAGTACAGAAGCGCTCCGCATTTTAGGTATGAATCTCCTCGTTTGGTCGGGCCAATTCAGAGAGTAGTCAGAAGATACAAGAGTTACGCGATAGAAAGAGAGAAGAGAGGCAACTTCTAGGTGAATTGCATGTTATTGTGGCGTTGCAACAGTCGCTTTTTATTTAAAAGATTTTGCGCAGTGAATCTTCTGTACTATTTTGTGACAATCGTTAAATAATCAATTTGAACCATATTTGGTTTATGGGACAGGGAAAGGGTTAAAATGGTTCTTGCGTGACCATTTATGCTCGCTAAAAGTCCTGTAACAATTTTTATTAAGTAATCATGTGTGTGTTTTGTATTCGCAGGTGATGGTAGTGTACCTGCGCTCGGCCAGCGCGCTGCAGCGCCTGGTGGCCAGCCTCGTGGTGGCGGCGTGGGCGCGGCGCCTGCGCAGGGATGTGACACACACGGTACATTTCTTTAACATTTTTAGTAGAGACAAATAGTTTTTACAACCTTGGTCGAGGGTCTGGGGACCTACCAAGTCTACCAACAGCTCTTATAGTATTATTATTTTAATATTACTTGATTGTGGGTTCTCTTTCTATCACTGAAGTAACATTAAAATAATACTGCTATACAGTTCGCGTCAAATAACTATACCACTGTGAAATTAGGTTGCGCATGCGTGCTGGCATGCGCACTACTGTTAGGCTGCCTGTCCACTGGAGCGGAGAGGAGAAAAGAGGAGCGGAGATGTGCCAATATTAACCAATAGAATCTTGACTCAGGATCACTGATCTAAACTCAGGGGCGGAGTCAAGATTCTATTGGTTAATATTGACACATCTCCGCTCCTCTTTTCTCCTCTCCGCTCCAGTGGACAGGCAGCCTTATAGAAGGCAGATTAACTACTACGCAGTCATTTGTAGCCTACTTCAGAGCGGCAAAGTTATTTGACGCGAACTGTATGTGGTGGTTGACCCACTGACAAGTGAATTAACTGTCAATAGATAGCTGCTGTGATATTTAGAGCATATATATAGCAAATAACTAGTTAAAAAAAATACAATCTATTGTATTTTATAATGGATTTCCGCAAAGTCACGCCTGAGTCAATTAACTAATAACTAGTTCGACAAAGGATTCATTCAGGAGCACCTAAGAAATCACAGGCTAGGTTTCCGTAGGGATTTCGACGTCGTTCATCTTCATCTCAATTGAACGCGGCAAAACCCTTATGTTATGAAAATGTTTTCCGTAGAAACTTAATAATTTTTCTTTACAGCAAAAAATATTGTCAAAGTCAAGTCAAAAGTCAAATAATTTCAAAGGTACTTTTGAACGTCACAAGTTTTCGTATGGAGAAGATGCATGAAACTCCACTGTTACTCTTTTAAAATGTTTTACAATATTTTTGTATACATGAAATTTGTTTTATTGCCCGTGAATTTTGCGAAACGGTGTACAGCAATTAATGCTGTACACCTCGTTTCGCAAAATTCAACTAAAAAAAAGCTGAGAGGTGTCAAGGGACACCCGGATGGAACGAAGTTATGGAATGAACCTCACAAAGGCATGCCACTAATTAGTACCTGTGGTCACTCACAGATGGCGTTATAATAAAAAATAAAAAGTGTCGTTACAACTTTTGGTCCCAATTTTTTCCGTCTAGCCCCCTTTCGCAACGCACGAAAGGGAACTTCGTTCCAATAATATATATTATATTGCACGACTCTTAATGCGAAGCATTAGAGTGTGCTCTACGATCGAAAAAATTTTTTTGCCCCATTTCTGTAACTGTTTTTATTGTTACACTCCTGCTAGTACACAGAACCTACTTAATTTATATACCATTGTGTAGATGATTAAATGGAGATTAATACTGTACTTTTTAACAATTGATTTAATGCAGCAGAAATGGAAAAAGCATCAAAATAGTTGAAAAAAAATTCCTGTCCGTCAATTTATGAACCCTGAAAACATTGTAGCTTGCGATAAAATCAATTAATTGAGTCAATTTTTTTTTTATACATTTGTTTCAGCCGTAGAAGGAACCCTATTGAAAATGGCTCTTTTATTCAAAGTAGTTTAATTATAATTAATAAAATACTAACTAAAATATAATATCTTTATCTAAATATTTTCACCTTTGTCTTGATGTTGCTTAGCAACCGCCAAGTAAATATCTATGTCAGTCTTTGACATTACGACTTCATGAAAAGTGATAAATTGTTCATTTTTGTTAAAAACTATGTTTTGAATTTCTTTTTCGTTTATGAATGAGTGTTATGTATGAGGCGTGCACTTTTGGATTTTCCAAACTATTATTCTTTTTTTCACAGCAGGTTCAAGCTGACAAAGCAAGTAGTGAAGATTTAAGTCCTGTATCAAAGTTGGCGCCACCGTTACTGACAAACACGTTACATACAGCGCTGAATCAAGCTCTCTACTACGATGAGGTCGCGCTGAATTGTAATAGGTAAGAAAAAATTATACGATTGTATTATGAATAGCTTAGTATCTAAATTATACAACAATTTGGAAGGCCACAAGATGAATATTCAAAATGATCCGGACAACTAAGAAAATATTCATATAGACTGACACCTTAATCAAACCCACTGACCTCTCTAATCACTGTAGTTCTAGTTACCCTTGATCCAATAGAATTATTGTAGCAATTCCTTTGCCATTTATTACTGCTTGATTTATAACCCAAGGGCCGGCGCTCACTAGGCGAGGCGCAGCACAGCGCGGTTGTCACAAGCGAACAAATATCGACCATGTGACCATTGAAATAAAGTTGAGAATAAATACACTTCTATTAGTTCGAGAGTGTATCTAAGCGGAAAAAGGAGCGCGACTCAGTTTTTTTTATTTTCTACTTTATTTTAAGGTACGCAATGTTGATATTTGTTTGGCAGTGACAACCGCGCTGCGATGCCCTTCGCCAGGTGTGCGCCAACCCGTACATTATGTGTACTGACTGTTTATTTTATTTTCAGAATATTGCAAGAGGCTCGCGATTTACATGCAATGATGAAACATTACAAATTACCCGTTGACGGCGAAGAGTTGAGCAATATATTGAGGCTAGAACAGGTAACTATATTTTCTATATTATACGCGTTTTGAATTTTTTAAGCCATATAATACGTCTTCAGCCCTTCCTCGTATTTACATAATTATTCGAGTTACAGCTTTTAAGCGGGCACGCCCTTTATTTCTGGAGGCTTTTATTGGGGTATTAAGTTCTGTTTACATTTTTAGTTTCGCCTGAGTATAGAATTCGATGTTTTTGTTGGTATATTGGCGTGTGCTAGCTGTCATTATGGCAAATATATTTTATTTAATGTTTTGTCTTGAGAAATGTTAATTATTTTGCATACTATTGTATAAACCCAAGTTTTTTCTAACTGAACAGACAGCTGTGCTGCTGGGGAGTTTGTTGCGCCACTTCTTCTTCCCAGCTAAAGCACTAGGAAGTGGTGAAGGGCGGGCGTTTTTGGGAGACTGTCTTATGTAATTTTGTCGTTCGTAAAGTGCTGATTCTCCGCCTAGTTTGAATAAATGACTTTTGAATTAGAATTATTATGATGTTCTTATATTTTCAGGTAGTATATCTAACAAACGTTTCGCAACCGATGGTGGCGGCGATGAAGATAAAACGGGTGGCTCAGTCGTTAGAGGAGAGGCGAAGGAACCTACAGACTGCCGTCAACCTGTGCACTATTGAACAAGGATCGCTTAATGTCTCGTAAGTTAAAACTACCATCTAAGTTAATCTGGGGAAGCAATTAACCTATTGAACGCCAGAGCATAAACGCAAGCGCGTGCCCTGTACGCCAACGACACAAATATGTGACCAAAATGCACACTTATTTGTATCGCTGGTACAGGGCACGCGCATGCTTGTCACGTATATGTGACTATGGCGTACAAAAGGTTAACGTGTTGAGTATTATTTATTACAAAAAAAATTTGAAACAGACTCAACATCTTCTGCCTACCCTTTCCAACTATGTTGGGGTCGGCTTCTAGTCTAACCGGATACAGCTGAAAACCTAATAGGTTTTCATGTAAAAAACATAGTATGTTTTTTACATGGACCGACTAGAAACAGACGATAGGACAAGATTTACTATAGCGACCGAGAATTTGTTTATTTATTTATTTATTAAAGAACACCAACAGCACAACATTTAACATTGGTTAATACAAAAGTATTTAGGATAGTGACCAATATTGTAATTCACAAATATTTGACATCTCGATATTTATTCGCTTTGTCATAAAACTAAGCAATTATAAAGGCAATTGTGTTGCAGAATAACTCGTCATATTTCCCCGGATTTTACCTAAAATGTTTCATATAAAATTGCTTTAATTTATTTATTTATTTTCCAGTGTCCAAGCAGCGTTAGCCGGCGCTTGTGCAAACCTACAGCTACTGCCTGAGAAATTGAACCCAGTAGTACGACCTCTGATGGAGAGCATCAAGAAGGAACCTTCTGAGGAACTGCAGCAGAACTCTGCTGATACCCTCGCCGCGTTACTGTCTCAGTTAGTTAGTAGAGAACCCTGTCCGAACAATAAGGTGCTTGTCAACCTGAAGGCGTTCTTGAGGTGAGTTTATTTATTTATTGATATGGCGCTTCAACGACTTACTCACTAGGACATACACAAACAAAAGTCACATACAGTTTTGGGAATTGTGAATTCGTCACTTACAGAAGTGCACAGCACTAACGGAGAAATTGATAGTACGATTGGTAGTTGAATTACATATGAGTTATAAAAATAAAATAGAATAATAAATGAGCTATGTTCACAAATAAGATCGGCAATACAAAAATATTGACGAAAAAATAACAAGAAAAGGCTGACAAAGAAGGGAATGGAAGTTCATGGCGCTTCTTCACAATCGGCGATTATAGACGATTACCCACGAGCACGATTGTGTGGAAGACTTGCTCGGCGTAGTCGCTGATCATCGTCTATGCTCACCATTATGATCGCGGCGATCCGTGGGTTGTGGGTTTTTCGGGCAACATCAAAGGGAATTTCGGCTAGTTGCGTAGACGTGCCCGCACGATCGCCGATCATTCATTCATCGGAGAACCGTGAAATAAATAAATGATAGCAGCAGTAATAGACTGCACTTTCATCTTGAATGCTTGCCGGTCAACAATTAGTGACTACGGACGATTAACGACGAACATGTGGATGCTCGCACGATGATCGTGCCGATTATAGACGATCACACCATTAACGATCATCGCCGATTGTGAAGAGCAGGCATTAAAGGGAATGGACTTCCGAAATTAATATTGACTTAGCAAATATACTTAAAAAGTAGACAGGCTAAGGAACATTGAATGTTAGAAAGAAACTGAAACTGGCCCCCAAACAGTATGAAATCTATACTGTTTGGGGGCACAGTAGTTGTCCACATTTATTGCGACGTCAGATTCGTTTTGCTCCCTAAAATGTTATCGTGCTAATGCGGTGGTCACATTAGCAGTTTCGCCACGTTTATTATGCACCGCCACACGGGCGATAAGTGCTACGCAACCCGAACTATCGCGACGATAACCAATAATGGTTGATCGTATCACTGTGCGAAGCTTCGTCACGATAGACGCAGATTGAAAGTTGAACTTTTTCTTAAACTCGATTTGCAACTTTATATGATGTCTACTAAAAAGTTTTAGCTTGTAATTGCAGTAATTTTATTTTTTGAGAATCTTTTGACAGCATTTATGTCGGTCGGATGTGATCGCCACCGTGAACAATTACACTTAACAATAATGAACTATTCAACTAATTTAGCAACATTTATGCAAATATTTGGGTACCAACTTGTATGTCCTTTTCAGATGTGACCCAGAATACACGCCGCGCATTTCTCTAGAGAGTAGAGAGGAAGCCAATGGCGACTCTGGTAGCGGCGACAGTGGTCCTGAGGGGAAAGGAGAACAGATACCACATGCTCCAGCGCGTAAGTCTTATGCATTTTAATGTTTATGCGTTCATAAACATAACATCTGTTCCCCAAGGCAGATGTGCAGAGTACACCCACATTTGTCAAGTTATATTATATTCCGATGTAATGTCATCTATTGATCACAAATAAGTAAAAGGTAATAAAGGGTCTGAGAAAGTAGAAGCCTGACCAGCTATCTAAATGATAGACAAATCTGTTCCATTTCACAGTTCCACAACATGCACTGCGTTGTTTACGTTGTTGAGCAGATATTTTTTTCGAACTTATGAACCAATGGGTTAGCAATCTGTTTCAAAATTATTCAGATTGTGATTGACCGTGTATTACGCATTTAGGGTGTAGGCCAGACGCACTCGCATTTTAGGTATGAAGCTTGCGTCTAGTCGGGGCAATTCAGTGGACGTAACGTAGTCGGAAGATAGTTACGCGATAGAAAGAGAGGTGAATATAACTGTAGGTAATTAGCGCTGTGCGACCTGAATTGCACTTTATTGTGTCGTAGAAAGAGTCACTTTTTATTTAAATGATTTTGCAGACTGAATCTTCTGTACTATTCTGTGGCCTGACTGTGGGCTGGTTCCACTAACTCAGCCTTCACGCTTTTGAATACTAAACCAACATATCAATCTGGGCAGCCATAGAAAGATACATCCTTAATCTCGATTAACAAATTGGGAATTTGGGCTTTCCACCTGATTGGTGTAGTAAACAGTCTTTGGGAGTTTTATCATGACCACTAGGTTCGGATTTTTTATTCATAGAGAACTAGCTGCACCCCGCGGTTTCACCTGCATAAGTCTCGATCCCGTGGGAATATTGGGATAAAAAATATCCTCTGTACTAACTTAGGTCATGGTCTACCCATGTGCCAAATTTGATGCAAATCCGTTCAGCCGTTTTAGCATGAAAGCGTAACAAACAAACTCACTTTCACGGTTATAATAATTAGCTAGGATTTGTTTAGAAGACAAAAGCTAACAGCTATCCATATTCATCACGGAAGTCTCCTTTTATAAAACCATGATGATATAGAGTGCGGTGAAACTATTTGCAGGATACTCAACATAATTGTTTATTATTATTCCTCAGTGGACAAGCACAAAGGCATCTTGACACTATGGGAGCAACAACGCTGCGCAGACCGCACCGCGCCGCGCCGAGGTCGCCCGCCCGCTGCAGCGGCCGCGCTCGCACTGGACCAGTTATTACCACATGAGGATGAGGTGAGGAAGTATTGCTTTTATCCTAATATCCTTCATCACTGCTTATCCTGCAGTGGGACAGCATGGACTCAAACCCAAACTCAAAGCATTTCTTTCAAATAAACCAATTAAAGGCACTTTTGAATTGTCAAGGGGTCGGTCAGACAGAAAAGATGAAGCTAGATGCCCATTCCAAAGCGTAGTAGGTACCTATGGAGAAGAACGGGCAAGAAACTCCACGAACACTCTTTTAAATAAAAATTTAGTTACAAAATATTGGTTATATCATTCATGTTGAACTTATACATGTGAGAACGATGCAAAACGTTAAAAGCGTCCGTAATAAAAAGAGAAAAACAAAAAATAAAACGATTAAAAAATTAAATCAAATTAAAATAAGCCATGGCAGCTATGAGATGACCAGTCCCAACTGACGGCGCCCGTTCACGAACATGACGCATGGATTAGCACCATTCAGCTCAACCATTTTGAAGGGAGCCACAAGATTTGCACTTGCCCCTGGAGCCTCATGTTGCATGGGGTTACAGAGGTCATTGCATATCAGGGAGTAGACCGGGGGGCACGGTAATGGTAAGGAAGAACGTGCCCTTAGGATATGGAAGGATTTGCCAGCCATACCGGATATGCATCCTAGAGTAGGCAATGGACTAGTGGAGAGACGGGTGATATTTATCTAGGAATGCCCCATCTTTTAACGACGTCGCAGCCGGATTGTTTCATGCCCAGCCTGTGTTCAGTTTCACCGGTGCATCTTTTGCCAGAGTTAACTTCTTTTTCGACTCTTTTCTATGTCACTGCTATGCTGTGTAACGCGTTGCTGTTTCCATTGTCTTCATCTAGCTACTATATATTTCAGGTTTCTTCTAAATCTCGCTAGCAGCCTTCTTAATCTTATCTCGGTCTTCAGCTTCACAAATATTTAAATATATGTTAACTTAAACACTTCTTAACAAAAATAACTTAACCACCCAAATAAACACAAAACTACACTTGGCTTCGAAGTTATAGGGTTCGAAATCCAATGTCAGAATCAAAGAGCAATAAAATCTAAAAGGAATGCTTTCTTGGTTAACAGCTACCTGCGACCATCGACTCACACCAAATGTTAGAACAAAGAATGCGCACTAGCAAAAAACAAACCATTTTGGAACACTGCACTACACAAATAATCACCCACGTATTATAGTTTAAAGTTAGTTGGTCATATTATAAATACAGCATATAGATGTATGGATTTAGGCCAACCTCTTCATCAGATCTCTGAAAGATAGGAAAGATCTCACCAGATACGTTTGCAACTAGGTCCTGCGGCAGTTATTCCCTCGTACTTAAGCACTAGACCGCTCGCCTGAGATCAGGAACGCTTAGTCCACACACTTTTCTACTGTTTTCATGTATTTTTGAACCAAACACAAAAAAAAACACTTCGATTTCGATCCACGGCTTGTAACTCAGACTTGCCACATCTGGTGTGCAGATTTCAATAAACTTATATTAACTTTGGCGGAGCACAATTTGGGAGTGCCCGTGCTCTTCAACGACCGATGACCGAATCCGTTCGTTTTAGTCTAAATCTGTGATTTTCAACCTGTTGTGCTACCCATAGTTAATTATGAAATTAGCCGATACGTCATTATAAAAAATAATAAAAATGTTGTACGTATTTAACTATTATTTATAATAATTTGTCGAAAAAAAATTCATACTCAGGGGGTCGCGTCATGAAAAAGGTTGAAAAACACTGGTCTAAATAAAGTGTATTTTTTCAACAGGCTCGAAAACTACTAAGGATACAAAGACGAGGCGCTACGCTAGCCCTAACGAGCTTAGCGATGTACTTCGGTGATGAGTTACCAGAGAAGCTGCCCAAGCTGTGGGAGTTTATCACAGACCCGCTCGAAAGGGTGCTGACTGATAGTGGTGAGTAGAATAAAATATTTTTATTAATGGGTTTTAACTATAGTCATGGGGTACCAATTCGAACAAATTATAATTAGTCTTGAAAAAAGATCATAGATGGCAGCATTGGTAACAATTATGAAATTAACAGTTACTAAAAAGCGATAAACGGAAGATTTTGGCTGAAGTAAGATTAGTAAAAATCAAAACTTCCTTGTTTAATGTTGATTTATCTATTGTAACTCATAAATCTCGTATTTTCAACAAAAAAAGATAAAACCTTTTTGTTTAGGGCTCTATGCAATAGATGGCGTTTTAGTCAATTTGTCATAACTGTAGTACATTTAGCCAGTCAATAGCCCGACTAGGGAGGTCTCATTTCTTTATATGGGATTGGATATCTGTACGTAGTATTATATTATCTGTGTTATAGTGTAGACTTAGAGAATGTCATAGCGGTTCCGGATTTTAAGAAAATCTTAGAATAACGCGTGTTTAAAGTCATTCAAGATGCAGGGTTCATCTGGAGAGCTGGTATTCAAGAATAATTCTACACCTGATTCTAACAACGCCTTCAGGCGCAGATACATTGCGTACTTGGTTGTAAATGATTTCTCCTACATCTCTTTAAGGGTCCGGCGAACACAATATTCCAAAATGCGTTTGGAATATTGTTATCTCTGTTCTGTTGTGTTTTTGTGTTGTTGTTGTTGTTTGTGTCTGTTGTGTGTTATGTGTGTTGTGTGTTGTTAGCGTTGTTACTAGCTATCGCAATTTATGATAAATTTGGATGTGTTCCGTAATACCAAAAATGATGAATGAAAACCTAATATTCTTTCATAATTTTTTCTATACTTTGTAACTTGATAATATAAGCTATGCTTCTGCCGAAACAATATTCCAAATATTGTTGTTTATAATACAGAAAAAACAGTACGAAAACATGTCATTTAGCTCTAAAAATTGTGCGAATTTCAATTCGCTTAAACTTTATTTTAGGTAAGTTTTTTTGGAAAAAAAAGATGTACAAGCCTAGATAAATACTGTCTAAATCCGAATATTAACATAATATGATGGAAATATGCTCAAATTGCAAATGATTTAGGTATTACGTTTGTATGGAAAATTCTAGGGTCGCCGCGGTCTTAACAGATTGCCGGCATATTACTAATAACTCTGTATACGAAAGTAGAATGTTTCCTCATGGTTTTAATGTTTCACTTAAAATTTAAATGTAACTGGTGAAATGTGAGTGTACTATACGCCTCTCCCGACTCTTTCTAAGCGTGATGTCATGTGTGCGCGCTAATTCTTATGAAATTTCAATTTCATAGAGCTAGAACAACAAGAATGCAGCGTAGCCGAAGAACTAATAACCCGCCTACAAGTGTTCGAGGCCGTCAGCGGCTCCGTGGGCGGCGCGCTGCGGCCGCGCCTGGCGGCCTGCGCACGCGCCGCCACCGCGCTGGCCCGCAGCCGCTACACGGCGCTGCGCCACATGGCGGCGCGGGCCCTCGCCGCCATGTGCCGCGCCGGCTACCCGGCCGTCATGCACACCGTCATACACGAGGTAAACATTATGTACGAGGCCGCCACCGCGCTGGCCCGCAGCCGCTACACGGCGCTGCGCCACATGGCGGCGCGGGCCCTCGCCGCCATGTGCCGCGCCGGCTACCCGGCCGTCATGCACACCGTCATACACGAGGTAAACATTATGTACGAGGCCGCCACCGCGCTGGCCCGCAGCCGCTACACGGCGCTGCGCCACATGGCGGCGCGGGCCCTCGCCGCCATGTGCCGCGCCGGCTACCCGGCCGTCATGCACACCGTCATACACGAGGTACGCATTGTGTTGGGACGAGAAATCTGTAACGTTTCCACCAGTCTGTACCCTCTGAAACCGTATTAAACAGTTATCAAAAATATTAATTATTACAGAAAATATTTTACTCATTTTTTATACAACAATCACTTTGACAAGATAGGGAATAATAAGAACACAAAGAATAATTTACATGTGACATCTACCAACCTGCACTGGGCCCGCGTGGTGGATTACGGCCCACTCCCTCTCACAGAGAGGAGGCCTGTGTCCCAGCAGTGGGAACATTAATAGGCTGATGATGATGAAAGAATAATTTATTTTCCCCTTCCTACGCGACTGCAAATAGAGTTTTGTTTTTTACATGAAGAAATCCTCACGGGATTAACGAGAAATCGAGAATTCTGACAAAATGTTTACCCAAATAAATGGTCATTCCCACCCACAACTGAATAAATCTCGACCAAAAGTTAATAGTATGATCTTGTTCCAGTTAATCCCCGCACTGAGCGACGTGCGCAGCGACAGCGTGCGGTGCGGCGCCGCGGAGTCGTTGGCGCGGGTCGTGGACGCGCTGCAGCTACAGATTGTACCTTATATTGTACTACTAGTCATACCTTTATTGGGTAAGTCATTATACAATAACTTCTAGTTTATCTCTTAACATAAACACAGATTCGTATAAATGGTTCACTTCGCAAAATCATTTAACCGCTAAAACCCGGACGCTGTCCCCGAATAAGTGCTTGTTTACGGAGACGCGGGGCGTTGGGCGTGGCGTGCAGCGGGGCGGCCCGCACAAAATTCAAACATATGGCGTTGTATGGGAGCGTTTACGGAGAAGCGTTTTTATAGGCGTTTGCTTGAAATGCAGGCGGTGCCCGCGGCGTTGCACGCTGCGTCGCACGCGGCGTTGCCCGCGGCGAGGCACGCGGCGGGCAACGCTGCGTTCAACGCCGCGTGCAACGCCGCGGGCAACGCCGCGGTGCACGCGGCGTGCATCGGGAGCGAAGGGCGGGAGCTGATATTCAAACGCGCTCGACATAATAATAAATATAAAAATATATAAATAAATACATAGGATGCATAACATCACATCACATTATTCTATGAAATGAAAATATAAGAAAATTTTTATGTGAAACGAGATTCTATAAAACTATTCTCTATAAAACAACGTACAACCGTTATTTACACATGAATTAATTGACTACACCTAGTGGATAAAATATTAGATTTTTTAATCATATTCAGTATAAACAATATCATCCAAGAAAGCAGCGGGAGGCTGAATATTATTGTCTTGGTGTCGCGCCAATGCCATGCACCATAAAATACATATACCATATAACACACGTCGTCATTCGGCGAGGGTTATACATATATTTGTGTCTCTTTCGCTCTTAACTAAAATATTACCTATACATGATGCAATTATGTTTTCATAGGTTCGATATACTTACCTGAAGGGAAAAAAACAAAAAAATCCTTGTTTAAGGGTTCAATTTTCGACTTATATTTCGGTGAATTACTCCGAAACGTGACGCTTTAGGATATTATGTTATATGACATTTTTTGTTTGTATAAGTGTCCTATATCTGAATATATAACTTTCGATTAAAACCGCGATTCTGAAAAAAAAAACAAAATGGCGGCCTCACGTTAGGGCCACCCTCTATACAAAAATCTTCAAACCCCTTTCACATTCGGTAGTTTATTCATAATAATATATACGCTTAAAGGTCTGTTCATGTTTTACAAGCTCGTTTTCGTAATAAATCATTGTCTATTTCATTAAATAAATTAATAAATAAATCAATAAAAATAGATAAATAACTACTAAATTAATAAATAATTATATTTATTAGCATGCATATTAGTAACGCGCACCAACGAGTTCGAGCCGTCGACTAGTGTACCCTTAAGAGCTCATCGCTAACACATAATAACTACAAGGAATTACTAATCTAGAAATATGTCAATTAAACACCACAAATACTTATAAAAAATATATTTTTAGACTTATAAAAGGTATAATCACTTCGTCGTGCGTCCGTCAGTCAAGACCCATTTTCTCAGGAACGCGTGGAGGTATCAAGTTGAAAATATATGTTCCGTTGGAGCTTTAAAAAATTAAAGCTTCTAAGTGAACGAACGAACGCAAAATATGGCCATTTATGTGAAATATTTTGATACTCGCAAATAAATCAAAATCTACCGGGTACTTCCCGTTGACCTAGAATCATGAAATTTGGCAGCAAGCAAGGTCTTCTACAGCACTAGTAAAGGAAAATGTCCCAATTACACATAAAAAAATATTTTTTGTGATTACAAACTTACATTTGCAGTTGGAGAATTGACCGTGACGTATATCGATGTAGGTATGAGAGAACATGTTTGTCAACTACTAAATTAAGTTTGTTCTTGGGATAAATTTATCCCAACCACGGAACCCTTCATTGTGCGTGGTCCGACACGCACTTGGCCGGTTTTTTTAATGCCTCGTTGGTCTAGTGGTCGCAAGCACTACTGCTGAGCATAAGGTCTTGAGTTCGATACCCGGGTCGGGCAAAATATTATTGGTAAGTATTTTCCATCTGGTTTTTCTCAGTAGAAGCCCGGAGTCTGGATTTGTGGCCGATATCCGGTTGATGGCATTAGGCTCGCCCCCTATTATTATGTCGGGCGCGCTTGAATATCAGCTCCCGTCCTTCGCTCCCGATGCACGCGGCGTGCAACGCTGCGGGCACCGCTACTTTTCACGCCCCGCCGCACGCCCCGCGCTTCTATAAACAACATCGTACATTGCCATATGTTTGTGTTTGCGCGTGTGATGACGCGGGCCGCTGCACGCCCCGCCTCTCTGTAAACAGAAAAAACGTCTGACGCACCGCCGAACGCCACGCTGCACGACGCCCCGCGTCTCCGTAAACAAGCACTAAGGGATAGTCTCTCACGCGATACAAATCTCTATTTCTACACTTAAATATGGACTAATATCGTCTGTGGGCTGTTTCTCTCTATGGCTTGACGGATATTCTCATAAAAAGCGACTCTTGCTACGACACAATAAAGTTCAATTCAGGTCGCAAAGCACTAATTACCTACAGTTATATTCACCTAGAAGTTGCCTTTATTTCATAACTCGTATATCTTCTGACTACGTTACGCCCACTGAATTCGACAAGTCGAGCCCGCCGCGTACCTACTTGTAGCTTCATACCTAAAACGCGGAATGAACCATTATTCATCTCTAACATAAGAGACACTTTGTTCCCTACTTTTGCGTGCTGCCAATGGCAACATTCGTCATTGAACATGGACCTATTTTTACGCCTTAGCCACACTTTGGCCGCTATTTTACGCTTGGCGTTTAGCAATTTTAACCTTTCAAATTTCATTCGATTATTTATCGTTAAATTAGGGCTAGCTTTCCAACAGTTTTAGAAAGCGATGCAGTGAGCAAGGAAAAAATCTACTAATAGAATTACTCCATTTTGAACATTCTTCTTGATTTCAGCACTTCGTCACGCAGCTTTGTTAGGAAACCAGCAGAAATCTGATTCAATAGAACATTTTTCTAAGTGTTTGCTATTTAATCTCTTACTAATTTTATCATCATCAAAACAATAACAACTTTATCCTCCCACAGGCCGCATGAGCGACCACTGTGAGGCCGTTCGCGTAATGTCGACGCGCTGCTTCGCGTCCCTCATACAACTGATGCCCCTCGACGGCGGTGTAGCAGAACCTCCCGACCTCTCCCCGGAACTGAGAGCAAGAAGACGAAGTGACAAATACTTCCTCGAACAACTGTTCAACCCCAAGACTATCAAGGACTACAAGATACCAGTGCCCGTGTCGGCTGAACTTAGGACTTATCAGCAGGTGGGTGTGACAAGTTTACTGTAAGCTTAGTTTTGTCACAGATTAAATACATAATCAGCCTATTAATGTTCTCACTGCTGGGACACAGGCCTCCTCTCTGTAAGAGGGAGTGGGCTGTAATCTACCACGCGGGCCCAGTGCGGGTTGGTAGATGTCACATTGCTTCGAACTTTTGGTTCTAAGACATGCCGGTTTTCTCACGTTTTCCTTCACCGTTTTGAGAGCAGTGGTGATGAAATTATTTACACAAAGTAAAGCGCCTGCTTGGGTTCGCACCAACGACCTACAACTCGTAAGTCGGGGCCGTTACCACTGGGCCACCACTGCTCTAGGATAAATAAGTAGCAGTATTATATCTCAGCAGTGACCTTGAAATTACCTGCGGCCGCTCGGTAGATAAACCTTCCGCGTCCGTGCATAACTGCTACGCACTCGATACTGTTGCGTACTGATATACACTGAGATTTCGAAGCACGTCGTTTTGGCCGTTTTCTATGAAGATAGAATACTGTATTTATTTATATTGTGTGTTGTTTAACCAAATCTGAAAAGGTGTAATTGTTTGTATGTACTCATCAACATCATTATCAAAATCTACTCATCCCTCAAATCGCAAAAGAAAAACTGTTGCTTTTTTACATTTTGTTGATCTTTTAGTGAACACAAATGTATGGAACAGCTGATTCTTTTTCGCAAAGCCCAGGACTCATTGTTGATTTGGACATAGCAAATATGGACGCCATGCTGAAGGGACGCCAATGTATAGTAGTTGACGTCTATCGGTTGAATGCTGCCTTTAAAAGTGCACAAAATCTGCCAAGACACCAATTTTTTATATCTTTTCAAATTCCAGGCTGGAGTAAACTGGCTCCGCTTCCTCTACGAGTACAAGCTACACGGCGTGCTGTGCGACGACATGGGGCTGGGCAAGACGTTGCAGTCCATAGTGGTGGTGGCCGGCTCGCACTGGGAGAGGACCCGCCAGCATGCGCCCGCGCTGCCCTCGCTCGTCGTCTGCCCGCCCACGCTCACTGGTGAAATAAATATTAATAGTCGTAAAATAAAAGTAGTTCATGTAAAATACTGATTAGCTGATGTTAAACTGCCGACCCAAACTATGTTGGGAAAAGGGTTGGCAAATGATGATAAGTATATACAACGCCTTCAATTTTCCCCAAGAGAGACCCAAAACAATCGAGTAACAGACACGCTAAGAAATTAACATCGGGTCCATGCAAGGCACGACAGAAGCGGCTGTAAAAGTCATTACATTTTTTTTGGGGAGAAATTATCAAATAAGTTCTCCCGCTCTGGGCGGAGCGAGATTGCGTGTCAGACTCTTACTGACTAAAACCCACACGTCTTCTTCAGTTGCCTGTGTGCCAAGGGGCCACGGTATCCCTTTCGGACTTTCCCGCGACCCTGGCAGACTCGTTACATATTTTGAATTATTATTTTTAATATTACCCCAATTTTAGAATGGTCTCTGTCCGTGCGTCTTGTGCATTTGATAAACAAAGTTATCAATTTTATTTATACTTACCAGACAAGCACCTGGCTTTCATCCTGTTTTTTTTTTATTATCAAATCTGAGGGGAAATTCCCGTAATTTTAAAGAACGTCCACATTCGCAATCTGTCAAAAATACAATTTAATTACCAACAAGTTTGACAGATTGCGTCTTGAATGTGAACGTACGAGAGTATTGGCCCTCAGGTATTTTGTCACAAAATAACAACGACAATATTGTTCACCAGTTCTCTGTTTGTTCAATTCCAACAACAACATTTTCATATTCCATTACAGGCCACTGGGTATTCGAAGTCAACAAATTCATACCCTCAAAATTCCTGAAACCGCTCCAATACGTGGGGATCCCGTACGAACGCGAGCGACTACGTCATCACGTCAAACACTACAACTTCATCGTCGCCTCGTACGATATCGTGCGGAAGGACATCGAGTTCTTCAGCAGTATCAAGTGGAACTACTGTATATTGGACGAAGGACACGTCATCAAGAACGGGAAGACGAAGGTTTTTAAGGCTATAAAGCAAGTTGTTGCTAATCATAGGCTGATTTTGTCGGGGACGCCGATTCAGGTAATTAAAACATATTTTAATAATGATATAGTCAAGAATAGAATTTTTTATAAGAGCTCAAAAGAAGCACTTTTGACAGTGACAGTTTCATTATTTAATTTGTCGAACCAACTAGTAGTGGTATATTTTTGTATATTATTTTGGTACTGACGCAAAAAATTACATAACAACAAATACACAAGATTAGGCAGCAGTTTTAACGTATCAAACACTGGAAAAGGTTTTAAGAAATCGGAGTATAACCTTTAACTCTAATCATAAATGAAAAATAAAGGCAGTCATGACGACTGCTGACAGAAGTGAAAACTAAAAACTGGTATTAGCGCCATCTATATGCTATAGTACAGCATTACGGCGCTAGCATGTCGGTGACGCGAATCTATAAGTTTATCCCCTACCAATCGCAATATGCGCCTAAAGAAGATTTCAATTCAAAAACTTAAAATTTTACAATGTTTTGTCTTTTTTTACAGAACAACGTACTAGAACTATGGTCCCTCTTCGACTTCCTAATGCCCGGCCTACTGGGTACTGAGCGACAGTTCACGGCGCGGTATTCGCGACCTATCCTCGCTGCGAGGGACGCTAAGGCCACGCCGCATCAGCTGCAGGCCGGCGCGCTGGCTTGCGAGGCCTTACATCGACAGGTAAGCTTTCAAACAGTGAAGGAAAACTTTGTGAGGAATACCGGCATGATCTAGAACAAAATCTCAAAAATATGTTAAATTCAGTAATCCGCACTGCGTCGTGTGCCCGTTTCGCTTTATCTTACCGAGAGTTGGTCTAAATCCCAGCAGTGGGATTATTGTGTTTTGTGATCCTACTATCTCGAATCCATAATCAATCAGACATTCATTTGTGTTTTTATTAGAATATAATTGGTTGTTTATAAAAGCACGCACTAATACAGATGGTTCAGATGAAAAATCATTTAAATAAAAATTGACTCTTGCTACGATACAATAAAGTGCAATTCAGGTCGCGCAGCGCTAATTACCCGGAAGATATTCACATAGAAGTTGCCTCTCTTTCTATCGCGTAACTTTTATATCTTCTGACTACGTTATGCTCACTAAATTGGCTCGAGAAGACGAGTCCGCCAAGTAGTTATAGTATCATATCTAAAATACGGAGTGAGCTTTCTGTAATATTCTATGACAAGAGACTTGATCAGCCTTTTAAAAACTATAAGGTTGAATGATCATCATTCTCCTGTCCTTATCCCAATTTATTTGGGGTCTTTACAACTTGTCTATTCTTCCTTATTTCTCTATTAGCCGTCATCTCGGTAGTCACTCCCTTTCTAGCCATATCATCTTTCACACAGTCCATCCATCGTTTCTTTGGTCTTCCCCTACTCTTATAGCCATCCATATTCATACCTCAAGACATTTTCTTCATTCCTCCGCATCCATACCATGACAACTGATTTCCGCACAACAAAATTCATTAATAAAATCAATTTTTTTAAAAATACACGCGGGCAGTCTTTGGGGACTGCCGATAGAAGTGAAAACTAACTAACGCCATCTAACGAAAATGTCAGGAATTTATGTGGCTTGCTGTCAGTACAAGAACGAAACCTGTAACTCCATTAAAAAAATAAATAAAAAAAACAGAGTGCGCTGTCAACAAAAAAGTGCTCAACGTGCCTTCGGTGACGATGACGCCAGTTCTATGATTTTTGTTCACCCAAAAAGTGTGCTCACCGCGCCTAAAGAAGTTTTCACTTCAAAAATATATTTCTATTTTGATAATTCCCAGGTGTTACCATTCCTACTACGTCGTGTGAAGGAAGACGTACTGAAGGAGTTACCTCCCAAGATAACTCAGGACTACTACTGCGATCTGAGTCTACTACAGCGGCGCCTTTATGAAGACTTGTCGAGGGAACACATGCCGCACGGAATTACCTCGCATCATACGCATGTTTTCCAGGTAAGATTATATCGGAAGAAAGTGTACTGTAGGTGCAACCACTGTGCGTTGTCATATTGAAATGAGTTTCTAAGATCTGACGCAGCTTATTTCACGTTCTACACTATCGTAGATGTTTCGCAGAGTTATTTATCCATTTATGAACACAAATAATACGATTGAAGTAAAATAAACATGCGGGGCAGTCTTTGGGGACTGCTGATAGAAGTGAAAACTAAGTAACTTGTGAATTGTATCGTATACATAGTATACATATAAGACAATCTCTTATGAGGAACTGTTAAATAAAATTAAACAATATTGCGTTGCTGTGTAACTTGTGTAAGCAAAGATTTTATTTTAGTTCGTACATAGGTAAATATGGTAAAAATTACACAGTTAAACAAAAATCTACTACACTTCTACCTGTAAACAAAGAAACGACATTTAAAGTTTATTATTTAAATTGTCAATTCCTTTACATATATTTCCATTGTAGAAAATAATACGAATTGCGAAATCAAATATGCAAATCACAAATTCACAATAAGTGTCACAGACTTTTTTATATTATGACAATATTATCCTATCATACTACGGTATTGACCATACCTTTATTCCCGCAGGCTCTCCACTACCTGCAGAACGTGTGCAACCACCCGAAGCTAGTCCTAACCTCGGAGCACCCCGAAGCGCGCGCTATTGCCAAACAGTTGCACGAGCAGCACTCCACGCTAGATGACATACAGCACTCCGCCAAGCTGCCTGCACTCAAGTGAGTATAATATATTATTCTAAAGGCCGATTTTTCAATCGTCAGATAACTTTTACGCCGGTTGGACACTTCCGTCGCGAAACCAAAGACTCGCGTCATTTTCCGCTACTCGAATCCGGATGCGAGTAGCGAAACATGACGCGAGTCAGTTCAATTGAACTACTGCGGTTTCGCTGATATGGTTTCGCAGCGGAGGTGTGGTACCGGCGTCAAATACGCTTGATATAATTTCTACCGTAATTCTATAATATTCAAACCGCAATATTTATTCCTTAGATAGAAGTAATCTTCCCCTACATGAGTTTTTGATAGATTTTGTATGGCAAATCTGTCAAAAACTAACAATGGAGAGACCATTGTGACGTTTGTAAATTAGTAGACTTGGTCCCCTGGTATAATAAACGAAGAATTTTGGTAACGGCTGTCATTTCAGACAGCCAACAACAAAAGACGTATTATTGTGCCGAAATGTGCGCAAACACATGTACACTCTCCTCTCTCTCTCATAGTCCTTGGGAACACGACCGGATCGCCATCCGGTCGTGTTCCCATCAGGCTACGGAAAGGCACGCAGTAGTCA
Source organism: Conistra vaccinii (assembly GCA_948150665.1). Classification (NCBI taxonomy): domain Eukaryota; kingdom Metazoa; phylum Arthropoda; class Insecta; order Lepidoptera; family Noctuidae; genus Conistra; species Conistra vaccinii. Next base: position 4,895,305 of record OX411323.1, on the reverse strand, counting down.
CATTTCATGACTCCAGGCTGTTTTACGAAAACTCATTACGACATAGTTCCAGAATACTAAATAATAATACTCATCTACTACTCTTCTTCCCCAGACAACTCCTGCTCGACTGCGGCATCGGCACGCCAGCTTCTGACGTGGAACCCGAAGCCATAGTCTCCCAACACCGTGCTCTCGTGTTCTGCCAACTCAAGAAGATGCTGGACATCGTAGAACAAGACCTGCTGAAGCGCCACCTGCCGGCCGTCACGTACCTGCGGCTGGACGGCAGCGTGCCGCCGCATCAGAGGCATGCGATTGTAACGAGGTTCAATAATGACGTGTCTATTGATCTGTTACTCCTTACTACTGCGGTAAGTTCATAAGTTCTTCACCACTTACTTATAGACAGGGCCAAATATGGTTTTGCCTGCAATGTAGTCCTCAGAGAGCTCACTAAAGGAAAGAAAATTTGTCTGGGTCACTGTCGCCGGATACGGTGAAGACGGCTATTATAGACTAGCTTTTGCACGCGGCTTCACCCGCGTGGCTGCCGCAAATTATCCCACGGGAACATACTACCGGGATAAAAAGTATCGTATGTGTTAATTCAGGTTGTAAACTATCTATGAGCCATATTTCGTTTTCGTTTTTGCGTGATTGAGTAACTAACATCCAAACACACAAACATTCAAACTTTCACATTTATAATATTAAGTAGAATAGACAGGGGCATACAGGACTGGCTTGGTGCAGGAAATCTATAATAATTAATTAACAACAGAGGGCCTAGTGTCAGTTTCATTTAACCATTTCGACTTTACGCATTGACCAGAGCAATCATTTGTACGACAAACCTCGAGTACGTACGTAAAGTCATATTTGTCGGTTCGAAATGAGAGTTTTTACTATTTCTATCGTGTGATGAAATGCCAGAGAATTCTGCTAACCTGTTACGTCACGCAGTCAAGTAGCAAGCATTCCTCGTACTCCCGAATCATCTTCATTCTCCCCAAACAGTGTGAACTGCGCATTCACTCAACATCTTGAAATGTATTTATTTATATGTACTGTGTTCAGCAGTAAAGATTTAATTTGATGCGATGAACACAAGGCCTTCCTTTCAGAAAAAAAAACAAATATTTGCTTTTCCCGCACAGGTGGGCGGTCTCGGTCTGAACCTCACGGGCGCAGACACGGTGATCTTCGTCGAACACGACTGGAACCCCATGAAGGACCTCCAAGCAATGGACCGCGCGCACCGCATCGGGCAGAAGAAGGTCGTCAATGTGTACCGGCTTATCACCAGGGACACGCTTGAAGAGAAGATTATGGGGTGAGTTTGTGATATTACTGATGTTTAATGACCGAGACTCCTCCGTGCCTCGGAAAGCACGTTAAGCCGTTGGTCCCGGCTGTCATTCGTGGATCTTTGACAGTCGTTACGGGTCGTCAGAAGCCTGAAAGTCTGACGACCACTCTTAGCAAGGGGTATCGTATTACCCAGTTACTGGATTGTGGACGTCAGATAGGCAGTCGCTCAATGTAATACTGGTATTCAGCTGCATCCGGCTCGACCCCAACATAGTTGGAAAAAGGCTAGGTAGATGGAATAACATAATATTTCAGTCTACAATGTTGCCACTGCTGAGGCACAAGCCCTTTATCTGTGAGCGAGAGTGGAGATAAAATTGGCAACCCTAAGAAAACTAATATACTAAGTTATATATATACTAAGTTTTTTTTTTGTCTTAAAACACAATATACCCACTGTCGTGGAGTTTCGAAAACTAACCCTTTATAGCACAGAATAGTGCAGAACGCGCACTCCGCGTTTTAGGTATGAAGCTGCAAGTACGCAGGCTCGTCTTGTCGGGCCAATTCGGTGAGCGTTACGTAGTCAAAAGATATAAGAGTTACGCGATAGAAAGAGATACAACTTCTAGGTGAATAAATAAAATAATAAAATAAAATAATAAAAAAAGCCTTTATTATTCCATAATTATAAAAGTAAATAAAGTAAGTATTAGTACTTAGTACTTAATAAACTAATTAAGGACCCCTCGACGGGTATAGGCCTCCTCCAGTAATTTCCAGTCTTGTCTGTTTTTTGCTTTTTCAAGCCATGATTTGCCAATCAATTTCGATATCTCGTCTTGCCAACGCTCTGCTGGTCTACCTCTTGTTCTCTTTCACTTCTAGGTGAATATAACTACGTAATTAGCACTCTGCGATCTCAATTGCACTTTATTGTGTCGTAGCAAGAGCGCTTTTTATTTAAATGATTTTGTGGAGTAAACTATCTGAATCTGTGACTATAGCAGCAATACCAACTAGGATAATATTATAAACCAACATATTCATTATTCAATTTCTTCCACAGCCTACAAAAATTCAAGCTACTAACAGCCAACACAGTGATTAGCAGCGAGAACGCCGCAATGGAAACCATGGGCACAGACCAGCTCCTGGACTTGTTCAACTTATCGAGCAGCAACTGTGCGGCGCCCGCGCAGGCGGGCCCGTCCGGCGCGCCCAAGTCTGTGCTCGACACTCTGCCCGACCTGTGGGACGACAAGCAGTATGAGGAGGAGTATGATATGTCCAACTTCATCAAGGGACTCAACAAAATGAGCGCTTAGCAGTGATGTTACGAAAAAATATTTTGTAATAATATGGTGCAGGATAATGGAAATTCCCGGACGATTGCAACAGACCGGATTTTTTGAAGCTTTGAAAAGTTTTCGTAATTATTTGTGCTAATTATAAGGATCATTGTAAAAATCCGGCTTATATTATTTAAGTTGCGAATAACCGCTGATAGACTTTTCGCAAGATGTCGAATTTTTCGATTATCCTACGATATAAATACAACTTTTTGATTAACGCTGAACTTGTATTGCTCTGAATTCCGCAAGCAGGCTACTCTCTAAGCCCAGGTACGTGTTTGATAGCGGCGACTTTTTTTCGCGTATCTGATTATCGACGCTCTGCTTAGCGCCGAGAGTTGAATATCCAACAGTTTGTTTTCTTGACGCGCTGGGATACGCGCTGAATGCGCTCTGTTGGATTCTCAGTGCTCGGCTCAATACCGAGAGTTGAAAATACAGTGTAAAAAAATCGCCGCGACTAAAACACGCCCGTGCGAACGTGGGCTTAAAGTGATTCAAAATATTTGTAGTTTTATAAAATACATCGATAAACTCACGCTGTTTTCGTATGTGGGTAGGGAGGCGTACACCAAGAGCCTCAATCTTTACACACATTTTTCATACTTTTTGATGTTAGAATATTTCGAGAATAAATCGATTTTTAAAAAATTGTTCATATTATGTAGGCGATTTGTACAATGTACTACGTTAGCGTGGGGTCGCACTGGTAATGTTTACGTGTCGTAATTATGATTATAGATACTGCCATCCACGAAGACGCGCCCCACTCTTCTAGGGCAAAGGAATCTAATTAGAATAATATCAAGTTCACTTTGAGATTCGTCGCGCATCATTCATTCGCTTTGGGGGGGGGGGGGGGGGGGGGCTTGAGCCCCTTAGCAACCCCCCCCGCCCCTCTGGATCCGCTACGCTGCGTAAGCGATTAGGAAGATTAGGGGGGCGCGTCTTCGTGGCTGGGACTATCTATACATTGCACTGTGGACGATACAATTTTATTGCCCCAATGACATTTTAGCGTCAAAACAAAAATTAATGCCAGTGCGGCCGCAGCTAACTATGGCCACATATTACCACAGATGGGACACTCTGCAGTTTAGGTATGAAGCTACAAATACGCGCCGGGCCCGTCTTGTTGTAGTGTAACGTAGTCAGAAGATCTAAGAGTCACGCGACAGAAAGAGAGGCAACTTCTAGGTGAATATAAGTGTAGGTGGTGGTGAATTGCACTTTATTGTGTCGTAGCAAAAGACGCTTTTATTGAAATGATTTTGCGGATTGTCCCATCTGTATTAATCTGTACTATGACCTTCCGTCAAAGACTTCCTTCAAAGAAATGTAGTTTTTTTTAACTGTAAACTGTAACTATGTTTTACAAAGTTTCTCTTTGATGGTAGGTCGCTATGTTTGAAGAGGCTGACCCATTCTAGTAGATTTAATATAGGTGTAGACACAGACAGCTTTAGCGAGTTGCCTTAGAAATTGTTCTATGAATCTTGTATTTGTTATATTTGTGTAGTTCTTAGACTATAGTCTCATCACACATAAACGTGTCACCATTAAAGCTCAAAACAGACAAAGTTGATGCGTGTCGGGCGCGGAGCGGGACGGGAGTACGGCGGGCTTGTGTATATGGTAATTCCGTGTATTATATGAATGTCACCACACGAAAAGCGTGCGTGGCTCCCGCTCACGACCCGCTCCGCGACCGACCCGCGCACACTTTTCATGTGCCGACATCCATATAATATTAAGAATTACAGTTTATAAAAGCCCGTCGTACTCCCGTCCCGACCCGTGCCCGACAGGCACCCGCTTTCTGGTATGTGTTGAGCTTTTAATGGAGTACAGTAACATAAAAGTTAACATATGTAATAGTACGGCTGATGAATCATGGCGGTCTAAATATTAGTGTCCGACCAAAACAGGAATTTCTACCGAAACCGAATCTTCGGTATCTGTGACAGTTTCGGCCGAAACCGAAACCGAAACTTTATTAGACATGTTAAAAATCTATTGGCTTATTTTTTACACGAATAGAGAGTTAACACGTGTTAATAAAAAAAACAAAACTATAAATGAAATACGTGAAAAAAACTTTTTTTCTTTTTTGGGAAAGCCCAAACATAGAAATTATCAAAATTTGGTAACTATTTCTTGGAACAAAAATTTGTGAGTAACAAAAAGCTGATGATGGCGGATGACACACGATGACACGATCTCCGAACTCACCCGAAGACAGCCGAACGACGCGCGTTAATTCACGAACGCAGAGTTTCGGTGCGGGCGAAGGTTCGGCAGATTTTCTGCCGAAACCGAAACTGATGCCGAATTCAGTATTTCTTGCCGAAACTTACCGAAACCGAACGTTCGGTCGGTCGGAGAGCATATATTCAGTAAATTTATGCTCTCCGAACTTTCGCGCATGTTCTCTCACTCACTCCCGCCTCTTCTCACCATTTGGTTCATAAAAAATATCATTGCGCAGCCTTCTGCGCAAAATTCGGACCGGTCATAATATTTTGGCCGCATTCTTAGTTACAGTTAATGCTGTAAACAAGTTTGTTTGGTTTTCTTATAATATCAAAGTGCACTGTGCTTTCTAAAATTGGTCAATTACATGTCACGCTTTCATGAATATTAGAGTTAGGTAAAACTATATTATATAGGGTACACACGGCTACACATCAAGCTATACACCTCCAGTATAAGCTGACCTCGTATTGTACGGAAATCCTATACAATGCGAGATCAGCATTAACTGGAAATGTTTAGCCGTGGGGGTACTATAAAAGTGTGGTCAAATTAAAGGGGGTGGTAAAGACCATGGGACCAACATCGTAACCGCGAAAAAATTATCAATTGTCCCAAACAAAAGTTGAATAGGAATACCTACTCAACCCATAAGTATGAGGGCCGGATTTTTTTTTCCGATTCTCGTGTTGTTGTCATGGAGAAAGTTGTTCAATTTGATGGCCTGTATCACCCTTAAATTTGACCACGCCTTTCTGGTACACACGGCTACATAACAAGCTATTTCCAGTAGTTATAAGCTGATCTCGCATTGTATAGGATTTCCGTACAATGAGACGTTACCTTATACTGGAAATGTATAGCTTGCTATGTAGCCGTTTGAGCCCGTGTGTCCACCCTGTTCGCAATGAAAATAGGCAATAAGTTCAAAGTATGCATGCATGTTTCATGAAAATATATCTTTAGTAATAATCTTAATGTTTGCAAAGAAACAGGAATATACAGAGTGGGTAATGAGCACGCTGTTTAGATAACATTAATTAACTATTAGCTTCATAACACTTTCCTAAAGTTCAAACATCGATAGATAACATTTTATCATTATCATCTAGTTATTTAGGAAGGAAAAGTAATATATTAACTACTTGTATATTAGGTGAGCAAACCAAATTAATTTAGATGTAAAATGATTGTAACCTACATCACTGACCCATGCTTATTATTTTATAAACATATTTATTATTAACTCACTACGTACGTAAAACTTTTCAGTAGTGTGATTCTTTAAGCTCTTTTCAAATGTAAGGTTCCTTGTGTAAGAAATTACCTCAATGACTTGATTTTTCTCTACGATTGAATAGTTAATTTATTATTGTAGCGTTATAAGGAACAGTCATGCTGCTTTAGTCATTTTTGTAGTATTTAGTGAGGCGCCATCTCTGGCACGTTTTATTTTTAGTTTGAATGATTTTGTTTGTTGTTTTGTACCTGCTCAATATAAAACAACAGTAGTAAAAAAATAATGGTTTGCAATTGCATATAATCTGACAATGCATATTAACAAATAATTTTCCCCTTTTCCATGTCGTGCGAAAATAATGCTGTTGTTTGAAACATTTCGGTTCCATTTACGACGATGTTTTTCTATGTCCAATAATTTTGTAATGAGTCGACGTAAATAACCTTAGGCTATGTGTGGCAGTATCACATTACTTCCAGTCTAATTGATGTAGTTAATTCTATGTTTGTCTACTTGTCTGGATAAAAATAAAGCATTTTTTAAATAATTCTTGTTTTATTATGGCCATTGGTCTTTTAAGGTCCGCTCCAGCAGTTTTTATTGATAACTAGCTTCTGCCCGCGGCTTCGCCCGCGTGGATGTCGGAAATTATCCCACAGGAACGTGTAACACGTCCTAAATCAGCGGGGTAATTGCGTAGCACTTACAATAGCAATGGGTTTCATTTTGACAGTTCAACAATTAATTGCGTTATTTACGTTATTTCTCGAACATAATTATTAAGCAATAGCTTCTACTTGGCGCTCTGGCGCGTCATCCCCTGGCTGGCCCGCCCCTCCACCCTCGTTCTGTGCGCCGTCGACTCAATATCGCAGGTCATTCTTATCGTTCTAACTTTTAAACTATTTGTCCAAATTACTTAGTGTAAAAGACAAACTTTATCTACATTAAATACCAAAAGCGATGAAGGTATTTGTTTTGATAAGAATTAACTAAATACTCTAAAATATGCAATGTAAAAAAAGTATTCAATTTAACTGTATTTATTGCTCACTATTTTGGTTATAAAGGCTTCCACATAAAAGGTAGATATATGCTGTCGCGGACTTTTATTTAGAACTCTTTAAGACAAACAATCCCACAATACATTTTCTTCATGTAACTCTAACGGTTTAGGCAGCGCACGCAGCATACGGTGGAGGTCTGCCCGGCTTGGGTGGACCACCGCCGTGTCCTCGTGGAGGCGATCGGTGGCGGTGACCTCTCGCGTACGGCCCTGGTTCAGGCCATGGTGCGGAGCGAGAGGGCATGGCAAGCCGTCACCTCCTTCTGCAAAGCAGTAATGCTCGCGAAGGAGAAGGTGGAGCGCGCGAGGGAGTGGCAAAGGCCGCGCCCTACCAGCCCTAGCCGCCGCCGCCGTAGGAGACGTCCCGGGCGTCGGGAATTGATAGCCGATTTCCGGCCACCGTAGGCGCGGGCCTGCGGACGGAGAGCAACGGGCAGCTCGCCGTCCGATAAGGACCAGGCTCGGGTCGACGGCGCATCGTGTTCCACGCGCGCCTCAAAGAGATATCAAGGATCGAAGGAACACGTGTGGGTTTTAGTCAGTAAGAGTCTGACACGCCCTTCCGCTCCGCCCAGAGCGGGAGAAGTCATTGGATGATTAACCGCCCAAAAAAAAAAAGGCAGCGCACGCAAAGATAGATCTCAGAGGGCAGGAATTTTTCCGACTTACTTGATACTTATCGTTATATTATGGCCAAATTATATAAAATCTTTATAAATTGTAGCCTATATGTTATTCTAATGTATAAGCTACATTATTGGAAAGTTTCATCAAAATCCGTTCAGTAGTTTTTGTGTGAAAGAGTAACAAACATCCATCCATCCATCCTCACAAACTTTGGCATTTATAATATTAGTAGGATTAATGTAGGGCAGTGTTTTTCAACCTTTTTCATGACTTGACCCCATTAGTATGAAAAAAATTTTCGCGACCTCGACCATTCGAGAACGATTTGAACTCAGTCGAGATTCCCGCTGAGTCGAAGTTTCTACAGCACGAAACCTAGCCTGATGTTCCCGAGTTGCAGAGACCCTTGCCTCACGACCTTCCTCAGATTCCTGTGATCGAACTTATCTCATCCTTTTAGCATTTCTGCTACATTGGGAGAAGTTGGATCTTCTTCGAGGCATTCTTACAATAAAATAGTACTTACTATTTAACACACAGTTATTTAGTAAACACGTACTATCGTAAACAATTAAATTATTAATACTTACAGATTATTATACAGTCTAAAATTGTCACAGTTTAAGTAATAAGTGTTAAGACGTGTAAACCAAACGTACTAACTTTATAAAACAAAAGAATTGCTAGAAAAAATAATTACTAACCTGAGCTAATAAACTTATACTTAATAAAGAAAATCAAGAAAAGAAATGCCTAACCTATACCAAATACTTATAATATTTATATACAAACCCTAAATAAAAATTAAGATAAGTATACCGAAAATCAAGGAAAGAAATTCCTAACCTATAACAAATGTTCGATGTGATTCTTTAAATTGACATAACTTTTTTATTTATGAACCGATTGACATGAAATAAACACTAAATGTTAAGTGAAGCTTACTACAATATATTAGTGAAAACCGCATCTAAATCGAATAAGCCGTTTCTGATATTAGCGTGCACAAACACACAGACAAACAGACAAACCGACAAACAGACAAACAGACAAAAAAAAATTTAATTACAATCTCGGGTTCAGCATCGATATAATAACAACCCCTGCTATTTTTTTTTCATATATTTCCATTGTACAGACACCACTTTTCTACAATTTTATTATATGTATAGATTATCTGAAATGTTGAAAATAGCATGCAAGATGTAATTCCGCCGGGCATGCGCTCGTGTACTCGAGAAAGCGCGAAAACACTCCCCGAGCATGCTCGAGCGTTGACGCTTGCGAACAGTCGCCGCCGCTGTATACATATACTGCTCAGAGTAATAACTAATATTACTCTGAGATATACAGGGTGTCAGGGACATCGACGCGAAGCCTGTTACCATAGATTCAGTACATGATTCTGAATCCCCCCTGCGTTGAAATTTTTCATCGGTTATTATTTTTAAATCAGCTGTTTCAGATTTTTTGTTTTAAAACAATTTCACAAAACTTACATTTATGATAATGTTTACCACATTGTCATAAATGTACGTTTTGTATTTATATAATTATATATGACAATTTTGTGCATTGCATTATAACTTTATATAAGTCATTGCCACATGATCTACGCATTATGCACTTAACGTAAAGTCTGACAAGGTCTAAAAATCACAACGCGTCCTGCTTACCGGGTAAGCCTTACCCTCAGCATTATTAGGTACCGTCATTAATTTTACTAAAAGGAGGACATCAAGGGCGGATCCAGCCTTCTAGTCAGGGAGGGTCACATACTCGGGTCCAGTCAGGACAGGCCCAATCAGTGGAAGACTAAGTCTGTCGGGGGCCCGGAGTGGCAAAACAAAATGAGGCCCCCGGTCTTCTCAGTTTGTGTAGGTATTGCTAGTAAAATTTTGCAAAAAAATTATAACGACAGCAAAAAAACAAGTATAACGTGCGTAATTTATAATCAACCTACACCATGGACCTCGTAAACCGCAGGTTTTTTTCTAGGGAGTTGCATTTTTCATCTCCTCAATAGGCTATTTACGAAAAGAAGAATGTAGGGGAGCGAGCTCGAAATTTTTTGCACCTCGTCTCCGAATTCTCGGTTAGGTTTCTATTGAACATCCTTACAGACATAGTAGTTGCTTTGTCGACTTATGCAGAAAAGTTTGAGAGTTAGAAAAACATAGAATTAAAGCACGAGCGAAGCGAGCTCAAAAATTTCAAAAAAGCACGGCTTAATTTGGTAATTTCCTATGGAGAAGAGCTGGCAGAAAACTCCACGGCCCATCATCATAACAGCCCAAGTTTTATTATGCGTGTCGTTCGCGCATGTGCGGCAAAAACATCACGCGGCAACATGATACAAAGTATTTATTTGATAAACATAAAATGTATGAATGAAATTAGAAAAAATATTAGTGGTCGACCTGGACATAGCCCAGGGGGGGGGGGTCATGACCCCATGACCCCCCCCTCCTGGATCCGCCCTTGGAGAACATACATAGTTAAAAAATAGTAAGCCTTTAAGGGACCCAATAGAGAATTTTGTGACAAGAGTATCGGCACCACTATCCTGTATAACTAAAGGCGTTTGTGCACTACACGGAATTTTACGTGTAGTGCACAAACGCCCTCCTAAGAGGTGTGGAGGAAGCGTCTGGCAGTACCTTAACTAAATAATTGACGATGACGATTGGACCCATGAGCCTACCTGTAGATTAATTCGAAAATGTTCTCCCACTCTTGTCAGTTTGCAGAACTTGTACATTGTACACAGGTGAGTGAATGACTGGAAGAAAAAGAAATAGCGGTGGATGCCCCCATTATAATAGTGCTCTGTCTGTGCCCCAGTCCTTTGATGCAGGTGCTAGCAACTGTGCGGCCGACCCACAGAACACTGGAACGACCACTCGTTAAATGATTTGTTTCATACTTTTAGAACAGTAAAGAGAAAACAATTTATGTCTCAGTAATCTGATCTACAGTGTTGAACAAGAAGCGATGCATGGCACTCCTTACATTTGGTATTGCGTTGAATGAAACGTTACGTTGATAGTTCAGAAAGAAGCCGCGAGAGCGCGCCAAAGTGCATCAACACCATGGCGAAAGCGACGTCAAGCGTGTGATTAAATTTTTGTTTTCTACGTGATAATGTTGTTATCCGCTTGTTTGTAAGTTGAAAGACTCGAAATAAACTAAGTTACAGTGTGTACGTATTGTCTAGTGTAAATATTGAACATTAAAAGTTGGAAGTTTTGTGTGTGAAGTTGTAACGAACTCTCGGATCACTTTGGAGTTCAGGTGTCAACGAGGTAAGAAACTGATGCTTATTGCAATATTACGACTTCTAAAATTAACGCTTTCGATGCTAACATGAGTTATTACGTCTGAACAAGTTACGATTAGCCTCAAATAGTATATTCGGTTCAACATCAAGTATGCACAGGTAGGTAATAGTTATAAATAATTCACTGTAAGGTTAGGATCTTGTCTTAGGTTGTATTGAAGACATTTGTACAAGTTTTGTTATTGTAACTGGAATGGCACATGATTTTGGTTATTTCGTGGCGGGATGACGCTTACAAAAAGTTTTTGTTTACAAACTTGTGAAGTACCTACCTACTTACCTACTGACCTCATATTTTTCATGTGTGAGGTTCCTTTAGGATGAGAGATACAGCTCTATTTATAAAAACATGCATCATTTTGATGAGAAAAGTTTGAAATTATTGTTTTGTTTGTAAGTTTTTCTCATGATTTGCATGTTTTGAACACTGAAATAAAGTTATTACTAACCTGAAGTTTTAGTATACCTGACTACACTGACATCATTGAACATTTTGCTGTTGTTGGTAGACAGGGATGAACTTAGGAAGAAACATTTATTTTCTTTGAGTTAACTTGTTTTTCCACTTTCACTGTGTATAGTTCTGTACATTCTTATTATATCTATTATGTAATATAAATACTCAACATGTCAATTTAACTGAGAAATATCCATGAGGACTTTTTCTTAAATCCCAAAGATTTATTGACTGCTACAGATGCTGTAAAGAAGTAGTCTTGTTCAGAGCAATATTAAGCATTTTAGTTCTAAAATCAAAGGAAATGTTCTATTTTAGCTTGGGGCCAGAATCAAATGGGCAATATTTGCACTCTGCTGCTAAATACTGTCATTATGCAGTAAGAAAATGTTGTGTTTTACAAACCAGAGATATTTTTGTTCCCAGTTCAAACATTTAACTAATTTCCTACTTATTTGTGTATATTAATGAACTATTTCTTTAAAGAACACCTAATTATCTATATTTTGTACCATTAAATATAAGTTTCTGCCCAAGATAAGAAGTTGTGTTCCGAATATCAATGAATATTGTTAATATTGACCTAATTAGGCCTCATTCATTCATAACATTATTATAATTTCGTTTGTTTACATTTAATTTCATCTCTATAAGATATTCTTATCATTAATAATTTGAAGTAAAATGATTGAGGTGGCAAATAAGTTGAACTTCCGTTAGTATTCAGGTCAGGTCAGGTTCCTCTGATAAAAATTACAAATTATTATTGCTTTCGTTCTATTTTTGTACTTAATTACTCCATTGATAACTTTAAAACAATCTGCCTAGCCTTTTCCCAACTATTTTGGGGTCAGCCATTGATTGATAAGGATAACAAAACAACACTTCATAATAATTGTTATCATTGATCTACTTAAATCATTAATTCATGAATATTACATTAATCTTTAATTGATGTCATTTAAAATAACTTTCGTAGCAACCTCAAAATGCAATGAATAAAGGCTTTTGCAGACCAGCGCGACAGCGAAAATCGCATTCGCAATTTAGACAAAAAAAACGTATATCCCACACGTTCCCTGTGCGATATTGCCACATTGTAAACACGAACGTAAAACAGAAAACAAAACAAAAAAAAAAACAGAATGTGTCATCAATATGTCTCTTTTAAAAAAAAAGCAGGTTTGCAACAATCAATTCCCTTTGTGCGCGACATCAATGGGAGCGGTTACTGTGTACCTATCCTTTGATCTCGCCGCCCTCTGAAGATGCGACAGAGCGCTAATACCGCCGTCTCGCGGAACAACGGCGCAACCGCCGCTTTGATGCTCTCGTGCACGAAAAATACGATATTATAATTTTAGTCGATTTTATCTCCCCTTAATTTGACTCGACTAAAATAAACTGGTGTATCACATTTTGTTTTTTAATTACCTACCTATATGGGCTCGGATGTGATGCGTAGAGCATTCGGTGTAAGTATTTCTTTGTGTCTAATGTAGGAATTTTCTTTTGAAAAAAAAAAACTCAAAATGTTCAGTTAATTCTGCTTGAGTCGGTAATAGGAGGCAGTTGCGACGTTTCAGTAATTGGCTGAATCGAGACAGATCGCTAAAGGGGACGATTCATAGCTTTGTCGCAGAAGTGAGACTTACTGTCCTTTACTGACTTGCCAACGAGAAGTAGTGGACTCAAAGTGAGTAGGAAGTATTTAAAACGTCTTTTTTGGTTGTCTGAGCTCTTGATAGCGTACTTTCTAGTATTTGTTCGTTATTTAAAGGCTCCTCCTATTTAAACTTTGGCTTATTGCTTTTGAGCTGTGCTCACTGCGTTCTACCATTCGAAGTAGAAATTACGAACACGATGCTTTTCAGAAAATGTCTACTATTTTCATGACAGAACACGATGAAAAACTATTTTTGGTTCAATGAGAAATGCATTCAGATTACTCACACACAACACAACACATGAAAGAAACACCTAAGATCAAAAAAATCTCAGAACTGCGCTCTAATAAAAACAAACATCATTTTCAATCTTGAGTTTATATATAAGAACGTTCGTGCAATTGGTATACCTACAATCCAATGATTTCATCCAATCTTGTAACATAAAAGTTACTAAGAAGTCTGCATGCGGGCTACCCGGCCTGATCCACCAAGTTTCCAACTTTTTCAGATGGCCAAGATAAATACGGAGCGGGTCCGTGATTTGAAAGGATTCTGCACTCCGCAACTGTGAGCTGAATTAGAATTGCTTACCTACTGCTATAATCTCGTAAAGTGGGTTATAGGATGACGGTCTAATTCTGACAAGTGAAGAAATTTTGCTCACTTAAATACCCTGCATTCCAATTGATCTTCGTAAAAAAATATGTATTTTAAGTAATATAAATAAACGAAATCGATCGTTACTTTTAAATGAAACATCAAATCCAATAGCTTCAGCAACATCTGAATATAAATCACGACTGCAGCAGCTCTATAGAGCTCCACATACGTAATATTCATCTCGCTATGGTATGCACACGTAATATCAAATCGAATCGCCGCGCTATCTCGTCCACTTTGTGCGTCGCCGTAACTGGCGCCCAACCAGGGACGCAACGCAAATTGGCGGCGAACAATTAATGGGCACCTGGCTCCGTTGCTAATCGACCGATAGAATTAAATGAACGGACTGCACTAATTGCCCGGTAAGACAAAGGGGCAAACACTCGCCTTTGAGCTGCCGATGTCTAGTGTCACTTGAGGCGTAGACCGCTGCGTCGACAGACGGCCCTCTGCTCGCTTGTGTACTGTTGATATTGAACTGAGACGCTTTGGATGCGTCTGTTATTCACGTACGTATGTAAGGGTTCAATAATAGGAACACTGGACAGTGGACGTAACCAGAAACAGGAGTGTGTTGTTGTTTGGTGACACCTGAAAGACAGACATGTTTTGTCTGGTAGGCATAATTATATCCAGATCCCCAGACAAATCCTTATCTAATACCTTTAAACGAGCAATTCTTGCTCCAACGATTTCGATGAAAGTTGCAATTTAGGGGTTTACGGGGATGAAACATCGATCGAGAGGTCTCATATCTGGGAAAAATAGTTTTCTTTATTTTCACAACCTCAGAAATCTGATAAAACGTTGGTGTACCTGGATGATATGTTTATATTTTCACCCCGAGCAGAGCTCGGATGACCATATTGTATACTGAAACAGGATATTTGGATTACATGAAACATAGATTCCAAATAATGTTTTTAATTACGTGTGGAGTCATCATCTATGAGAGAAAATAAAATGCTAAATAAACCGCGTTACATCTCTATGTATACCTATAGTTCGTAAGATTACTCTTGTAACATTCCGAAATCGTACGAGAAATGTCTAAATCAAACATCCAAGTAACACCAAAGATGTATGGCGAATACCAATTGCATTTTTCAAAGCCCTGCAGTAAAGCAACACAATTTACTTAAGAAATACTTTCTTCTCAACAATGTGCAGTATGCAGGACAATCGAGGCGCAGTGGCCGATGGTGCTCAGTCGGAGTGTTCTAAACAGCAGTGCCTTGGACTGAACACGCCAATTACACAGCATTAGGAGGACGTTTGTATCTGGCGTGCAGCCGTGCCCAATAAGGAGCTGCGTGCCTACGTGCCATTGTTGCAGTTAACTGGAAATTAAAAATAGCAGTCTCTTATTGGTGGAGTTTATTAAGTACGAAATTGCCATTAAAACAACATTGGAGATAAAAAAAGGATAGTAGGTAAAACTAAATGAGACGTCAGTGAAAGAATCTCATTCGATTCGATCGAACGAAGAAGAGACTGAATTCGTGGCAAAAATAAACGGATTGATTTTTTAAAATAATAGTCTATGAAATATGCATCCAAGAATCCAATTTTTAATTAGCTAGAAATTTCTCCAAAGACTTTATTTATTAAATGAACAGCAAGTTTTTAATTAAATACCTTTGACCGATATTCTAAACTTATCTCTTTGACTTCGTTCTACGTAAATATGTGAATAAAACCCTTTGACGTTTGTAGAGCACAACATACTGATGAAAATTTCGTCTTAGTGATGACTATCTCCACTTTGCTTTAGAATAGCTTCAGTACTGTTGAAGAGATATATTTTTGGAAGAGTGGAGGCCCTACATTCCCAAAATACAAAATCATTATTATGTCTTGGTTAACGAGCAGATTTAGCCGTGGACACCAGATATTATAATGTTAATCTCGGGTCTGGAATTGCTAAATCACTTGGACACTGTCCTTGGCACTTTGACACCGAACTTTTTGTCTCGTCGAAGACACGTTTGCTAAAATTCTGTATCTTTGCAGATAAAGATAGAGGTAGAATTATTCATATTTTGAATATTAGATCAAAATGACTCCACTACGGAAGTATGAAACGTAGCAATTCATGTGTTGTTCAGAAGTTTATATCGTCATTACCTTCACAAAACGCATGCAAATCAAATCTCATTGCAAAGCGTTCTCAATGTAAATAGAGACGGTTTTTATGAGCACGTGTAGTAGTAGCTCTCTGTTATTTGATAGTGTCTGACAGACGGTGACGGTGCGACATGACAGTTACACAACGCCTCATTAACTGAACCAGCTTTGACAAATAACGTTTCCCAATTAGCTGCAATGGACGATCAAAGTCAAAAGTTTGGTCTTTTGAACATTCCTTTGTTAGTCTAATTGAAATAATGGATCGGGTTTACAGATCAGATAATTTAAGTGCCGGTGGCAATCAACGAATCGAAACTTATGATCGTTCGCCAACACAACATGTCTTGTTCGCAGCATTATGTCATGAGTAGTTATATTTTATGTGAATCCTATCTTGAAGATTTTCTTGCTCATCGCCTTTGAGGGGATTACCTCGAGAAATAAGTCGGGTTGTCTCTATCAGATAGAGTTTATCTCATTGCTACACAGGGTTCTTTGACTACGGTAGTTGATAAATTAACAGTTTCTCTCAGTTTTTTTAACTTACGCTTTTCATGGAAGCGTAAAAGGGAAATTATATTTTTCTGTATTCCATTTTGTAACTGCAAAAATTGTAAAAAGCAACACGACTTGTGTGAACTGTGAAGTTATCAGATAATCAGATTCAGTAACATTCACAGTCGGTTGAAAAGTAAAAGAGGTGTAGTAAGTCGGTGTATGACATGGTGGCAGTGGAATCAGTGCGCTTAGCGCGGGGCCGCGGGCGTCGAGTGGCTCGTTATCGCACTCCCGCCGTGTATGGGCCGCCGCTGCCGAGCGCCGAGGTAACGATACCCTGGAGTGCCGGTCACCGTACCAACGTAGTTACTCGCACCTCAACTAGACAGTTTTCGACAACTCCGACCAAAATAGAATCGTGGTATGCAAACGTACGCGGAAATTTCTTTATTGCCCGCTTTGGACGCTTTGGTGCAACCGGATTGAGGAATATTTGGACGAAAGTACTGTTTATGAAGCCAGTGGGTTTAGTTTGACTCGCTACGGGTTAAAATATTACAGAATCGCAGGTTTATAAAATGTTGAAGTATAACCTAGGGCTGCTATATAATTTGTTGTTAAGATATCTTATTTAATCATATATTCAGATCACAACAATTTCTGCTATCTAAATACAAACTTTCCGCTTTTCTTGAAGACCGCTTTACTTAGTTCCTTTGATATTTTTGTTTACGTTTGTTGCTCTACTACGGTTCTACGAAATGTCTGCTCTTAAGAAAATTGGATGATGGACTGAATACCTTAGAACCACAAATGGCAGGAGTCCTACGCCACCATGAAGCTGAAGAAAATCGTATTAAAATAATACATACCGAAAATTAATAACATGGATAGAATTGCCAAACTTTTAAAATAGGTATATCTTTGTTTCTAAAGCTTGATCTTTTCGCAAGAACAAGCTTGTAAAAGAAGATGTTAGTAATAAACAAGATCAATCAATGTGGCAAACTTGTACTACATTTATAATTTGGCAGGAATACTTGGTGTGACGCAACAGTTCGCCTTTGATAGAAACTCGGATATATTAATGAGAGCTTCAGAAATGTCACAAAACTCGTGGAAAGGAAGATAAATCGACACTTCACACGTTCAGAAGTTTGAAGTTCACAAGTTGGCATTGATGCGAGGCACGCCGCCCATCCACTCACATCGAGCTACGAGCGGCGCTTCGTACTCTATGAGAAGATACGCAGAATTACACTGGATAACATCTTAAGATGTATTTTATTTTGCTTTGATCTGCGTGATGTGTGGCAAAAACCGAATGATGAGTTCAATGAGATTAAACAAAAACTGGATTGTTGGATCAATTTATTGGTCTTTCATCTTCACATCTTGTTCTTTGCTCGTGCACTTTTTCTGTGTCTACTCATTGATGGGAAGTTTGAATGTATAACTTCTGATGTATGATGGATGATACCTACACATTTCATTCATGATCAAGAGAATTTGCAAATTATGAATGAGCCAGGGAATTTGCCATACTTTTTTTGTCAATTGTCGGCGTTGTGTATTGAAATATTAATGTTTGCGAATTTTGTAATACTTCGAGTCAATTTCCGGGTGACTTTTGTCATGTTCAATTTTTAATAACACTTCTTACTACCAATTCTACGCTTTTTATCCTGCTTAAATATTATTTCCGTAACAAACATGTTATAAAAAAGGTGTCAAGACGGTCGCAGGAAGCGTTTTAAAAAGAGAAGTGAGACGAATCTATGGTTTGATTAATTGATAACAGTAGCTCAGACGTCGCGCTCTAGTGTTAGTAGCTCGCGGTGTGTTGTGGGTAGCGGACGTAGAACAGGCGAGTAGCAGTAGGACAGGTTGGAAAAACTCTTTGTTTCAGAGCACCTTTTCGACTGAAAAATTGGAATAGGTAGGTACGTTACATTAGGTATAGCGTGGTAGATTCTTTAGAACAATACTGATTCCACGAATTTACAAAAGTTTCAGTGGCCTTTTGATTGCGTGTTTTTGGCACCTACTTATACTTATTTTCGACTGCGTTAAAATTGGCTTATCCTGTAGTGACTTAGGGCAAATAAAAGTCTTTTATAGGTGGATAACCAGTATCTACATGGAAGAGCTCGTGGCGAAGTAATAACAGCCGCTCGGGTCGATCCATCGGGTTAAGCTACGCTTGCCGGGGTTGGTCAGTGAATGGGTGACCACCTTTACATACCGAGACTCCTCCTTGCCTTGGAAAGCAAGCACTTAAACCGTTGGTCCCGGCTGTCATTCGTGGATCTTTGACAGTCGTTACCGAATCGTCAGAAGCCCGAAAGTTTAACACCAGTCTTACCAGGGGGTAACATATTACCCAGTTACTGAGTTAAGGCCCGCGCCCACGGCGACTTTTTGTAGCGATGCTGTCGCGCATGTGTATCGATACAGCCGCGATGCTGTAATTATGTATGAAGAATCCTGTGCGATAGTAGCGATGCAGAAAGTCGCCGTGGGCGAGGGCCCTTACTGGGATGTGGAGGTCAGATATAGGCAGTCGCTCCATGTAGAATACTGGTATTCAGCTGTATCCGGTTAGGCTGGAAGCCGACCCCAACATAGTTGGAAAAAGGCTAGGAAGATTGATGAGCACTTGAGCAGTATCTTATCTGCATCCTGTAGTAAATTGACTCGGTTTTAAAGACAAGTAAATAAATTAGCTCATCACATTATGGTATAATCGTGCACTTATGGAGGTTGTAAGGTCTCTCAGAACTGCTAGTTGTATGATCTCAAGCAGTAAAGTAAACAGGAACTCTATAGTAAACAGGATGATGACTGTTGTTATTGTTAATCAAGAGACCAATGTTCGCACAGGATAAAAAGTGCTGAATTAAATTGTAATTGGTTTCAACAGATTTGATATGAGCTGTGCATAGCTTAGTTTTAAATGACATAAAAGATATGCTCTTTTCAGCATGTTGAATAAATGGGCTGCGCATGTTACCACTATTATCAACGCCAAAATAGTGTGGCTTCACTTTATCCCACAAGACGTAAATGACACAATACAAACTCTTTTAATACGATACATTTGCTTAATTAAAACACAAAGTTATAAAAGCAAATTAATTTACTGTAGATGATCTGACTTGCGGTTCGTAGCTCTCGTGAAAGTCGTGGGGCGGGGAGGGTGTGGGAGTGTCGGCTCGGTCAAAGGGCCCTTTGATGTTTGCCGCCGGCTTAATGCACCGCCCGCGGCCCCCGCGCCGCTCATCATTAGCAATTTCCCTGTAATTTATTATCTTTACCGCTATTTATTTGTACAATTTCATGGGTGCATGACGTTTCGCACCTCGGGCCGTGACCGATGCGCTTCCCGCCAATTATATTGAGTTGTTATACCGGGATTTGGGATACATTTTAAAGTTTCTCGATTGTAGGTTTTTTGTAGGTACTTGTTTTTTTTTTACTTTTTTAATTAATAAAGAAAACATAATCACTGTTGAATCAATGTTTCAATTTAATTATTGTATTATTCCCTTTTAATTTATACCTTGTAGTTGCCTAATTAGAGGGAAAATATATATAACATTCCACTTTACAGCAATATTTTATTTGCATGCTTAGTGGGAATTTTCAAACCGCAAAAAATTAAACGAATTCCAGGCGAAGTCAAAAGTCAGAGATGTTTTGAATGAAATTCAAAATAACACACCAAAAATTATCTGGCAACCAGGGATGCCAACTAGCCCAATTTGGTGTTCGAGAAAAATATTCAGTACTGGGTTTTTCAGTACTAAAGCGTTTAAAAATCCTTACCGAAGAACCATTTCGCTACCTATACCATACCTAATTAAAACAATGAACATTTTTAAAATATAACTAAGTAAATTGTAGTACCTTATGTGTGTGACAGGTACGCATGCAGATACCTACAGCTGTGCAACCACATTATAAGATAGGGGTGTCCTGATGAAGAGTCTGTACCCCAAAGCAAACATAAGCTTGCTCACTTAAAACTTACATTGGTCTAACCCTAACTTCCAGCTCTGCACGGCACATACGTGAGAACCAAAAAATCCAAAGCTCGGCACGTGCCTCTGTCGGCACTTGCGGCGAGCGAGGGCGCGGACTCATTAGCGACTCGCGACGTTTGAGCGTTTGAGCGACCTCTCGCGACAACGCGACTCAAACCTGAGCTTTTTGTCGCAGACTCGCAGCAGTCGCAGTGGAGCCCTACCAATGTCATTAAATGCTCCTTAGTTTATAACTAAGCTTGGTTTTTCGCTAGTTTTTGTCAGCCAGAACAATTTTCTTGTATTAATGTATGTCGCAGATGGATTGTCGGATCCGCTGTTTTACATAACCGCTAGCTGTTTTACAAAACATCTCCGTTAAGTATGTAAAAACAGCTGAACGTGTCATTGCGTTACGTTTAACAAAACGGCTACCCACGTTTAGACGTAATGCAGAATGGCTTATCTGCAGTCAAAATTAGCGTTTGGTGTGGTTTCTAATGCCACATCGTGCATCGGTCGCAGTAACTAACCTAGGGCACCCTGACCATTTGGTTTAGGTAAGGTTAGAACTGTGACCAGCCGCGCGCAAGCCGAGTGGGCGAAGCGAGCGGTGCCGTGGCAGTAGCCAGCGAGCGCTCCTTCCATATTGGTCGCAGTTACTTGGCCATTTAGCACTGACTTTCATAAAACTCTCTGAAAACTTTATAATAAAATTGTCCTTTAAATCACTGTTTTCTCTTGAGTTAGGGTAATTTTCACTCATATTACTCGTTTTATTTATTTCTGTTTCGAACGCCATAATTTTTGTTATGACTTATATGACACACAGAATGACAGAACCACGTGCATCAAAATTTAGAACTAAAACCTTCAAATTGAAGGTTTTAGTGTGGTTTTAGTTCAATTTGACGTTTCATTTCACGCTGTTTTACATAATCTCTAATCGTTGACCCGCTGCATTGATAAGTGCAAAAGGTTTATGCAATTTTGCGTGTTCAAAGTTCAGTAATTATGGAAAATCGCTCAACGTCTTTCAAGTTTTTTTACATAACGGAGCTGTTTTTTAAAACGGCTAGCGGTTATGTAAAACAGCAGATTCGTCAATCCATCTGCGACATGATGTACATGCTGAAAAAGATATCCTGAGTTCCTGACTGAATAATACAAGCATACCTACTGTTACGCATGCATTTCCGATATCACCAATAACGTAGGCGTGATATAGCCATGTTACAGAACGTTTCGCAAAACCGCCAATGCATTATTGCCATGCATTGCCGACTTTACAAACGTACCGTGCTTTTAGCGCGCAAATTATTTCCAGCCCGCTTGGCATTCGCAAAATATATGTCACTATTTACGGACAGTGTTAATGTAATTAACAAAACGTGAAATCAATCAAAGCTGGTGTAAGGCGGCGACTCGCGCGAGATCAAAGCGGAGACACAAAGGCGCCGCGGTACGGTCGGCAGCGCGGGCCGCTGGCCACTCCACATAGGGTTGCCATTCGTCGTTTTTGAAATATCACTTGTAACTGTAAATTAATGACTTTATTGAGGACGTGTGCTGTGTTGGCGTAAAGTTCGGTAATACCATTGATTGCGGGTATTAATCCATAATTTAAAACAATGTTGTACTACTGTATCTTGTAGATTTTTGCAATTAGACACAGATTATGGCCTGTTGAAGTGTATTTCTGGATACAGAACGTATTCCCGTCAATTTACACGATCAAATTGAACGTTTCTGAATTATGTCTAGCACAAAGACAAATCAACAGCATCACTTTAGCAGCACTTTCTACAAGTCATCCTTTTCTACTTTTGTAGTCGCTTCAAAATCAACTTCCAGAGAAAATACTGATTTCTCTTCATTATTTACTATTAATCAAATTCAATAAAGGACTTATGGTTATGACTTCATAAAATGTTGACAGCCTTAGCTCACCGCATTCTGCTGACCTTACCCGCTATGCGATTGCACGTGCCAACTAATCAACATGTGCTCAAGAACTCGTGTGGGACCGGTGAGCTCCTTTTTCTCTTAGCTTTTGTCTTTGACAACATTTTTAATACATTTAACTAGCTTCCATCCCTTTGATGTACGCTGAGTAATATTTCCAGCTATGATAGAAGCTCTAAAAGCATATTTTATTATTAAAGCAGATTTTATGATAGTTTCTCAGAGCTCAGAGCCACCCCTATTAGATATGTGATGTGAGGACATATAGCCAATGTTCGCCGAAATTATTTGCGAGTTTGCTGACTGATGGCTTTTACATGAGCGATTCAAAATTTGAATTCGAATTTTCGGCAATGATTCTAATTAAGGTGACATAATTTGTCAGGCCGTTAAAAAATATCTAAGAAACGAATGAATAAGACGATATTCTACTCCATAAACATGCTAATTCCAGCAAACTAATTACATAACATATCAACGCTAAACCAAACCAATAAGCAGTCCATAAAGCCGAAGCAAAGTAAAACACACAGATATGAGAACAGAAATGAGTTTATGACACAAACGAGGTTCGTCACCGCACCGCAATCTGTGGCCTCGTCAAAGGCTTGGAGACGTAGATCACGATTGTCGACAGATGTTTGCAGAGCGGGGGCCGGGGCAAAGCGACCGCTCAGACGAAGACTTATGATATTTGAGTTGGGCGAGCCGTAGAGTCGCATAGCACTGATACAAGTTCGAATACATGAGATCTCGATAAGTAGATACATGGATGTGTATCTAGCTGAAAAGTTTAAAGCTGAAAAAAACTTTTATAATGATTTCTAAGAAAGAAAAGAAGGAAACAGAGAGTCATAATGATTACTAGCTGTAGTCCGTTAAGACAGGAAATTAGTGATTGGAAATAAGTTGAGGGTTTGAGGAAGTCGAAAAATAGAAATACTCTTTGAGCCTTTTAGCAGTCTGTACAAAAAATTGCGACAGAGCAAGTCCAATATCGATGAAAATGTTTTGAATTTCTTAGGCAGGTAGTTACTGTTAAGCTTTGTGCAGACCAGTGCGACTTGTCGCGCAACGCGACACTGGTTATTGTTATACCGTGAAGTTTTCTTAGAAATTGTATTGTTCGTGTCGCGTCGCGCGACAAGTCGCGCTGGTCTGCAAAAGCCTTTAATTAAATTCCATGGAGTTGAGATTGGATATCTCAAATCGCAGAAAACATGGTTAAAGTCTCAGACCAATAAAAAAGTATAGACGGAACATTGCGCTCAAAAAAGTGAGGCACGTAATATGAAGACGATTCGGCCATATGAAGACGGCCGCTCGGTAGTCTGCCGCGAGTGAGTGAGAGCGCGTGACGTACTTTTGGTTAAATAATAATTGCGAATTATGCCATCCTGTGTCTATAAACTGCTGCGAAAACAACTCATGCTTTCAAAAAAAGTCTTCTGGGATTACTTTTCATAATTAAGTAACCGATTGTATGCATATTTTAAACATAATCGCAAAATATTTGACTTAATTTGTCGGAACACGAAATCATGACGGCATTGTGTCAGTGTTGCAAGTTAAGAACATTATCATTTCCCCAAAAGTAAGGGAAGTTGCGATTGTTGTACGCACACGTTGCAAGTACAACCAAGTGCGTTTTTATTAATGTTATTATTCATATTTAGTTTTCGAGTACATTAGGCATGTTGTATGATACGTAAGTAATTATAAAATATATTCAAATAATAGTTGTTTGATATAATATTTTTTAGGTTCCCAGCTGATATAACGTGGAAATGATGTTGACTGGCTCCCTTCAAAATTTTGCGTTGTTTGTTCATTACATTTTGAAGAAATTGTATACAACACTAAAGGTGGTTGCAAAAAACATAAGAAAATTTGTATTACGCAGGTACCCTGACGCTTTCACTTTAATACTTGTGGCACGAATACTTATTTATCGAAATAAATGATAAAGACCGTAAACATTAATTTTCGAAAACTACCTTTCAAAGGGGTCTCCCCCTTTGAAAGGAATTTTCGAAAATGTGTGTAATTTTTTTTAGAGGTTAGTCGAAATTCACGCGGCCGAAGTCGCGGGCAAATTGCTAGTTTTAATGTAAGTTTTGTGTGTTTTGTTAAATTAGTAATTTTATTATTCTTTCTATGACAATAAATTACTTACTCTTATTAAAATATAAATTACGTTTCATTTTATATAACCAAGACAAATAAAACAATACTACCTAATAACAAAACTTTTCACCAAAGTATCTCTCACTCTGGGGAGTCTCAGCACAATTACGCTTGCAACATTTTTCTCTAGCACACATGCGCAAATCTACGATATCTTACACCGAGTTACGCGCACATAGCCGAAACTAGTCCTCACTTTTTTCGTCGCGAATGTTTACGACGGCTCCTTCTATACTTCTTTATTGGTCTGAGGTTAAAGTTAAGGGTTTCCGCTTTACATCAGGCGGCAAATCAAACTAATTCCGATTGAGTCTCCAAGATTATATTCCAAGAAGTGAATATTAATTGCCTTCGGGTTCTATTTACTGGGATAGCGACGAGACATGACTTCATGGTTCTTGGAAATTTTACTGCTATATCAGTGACGTAATTGCTATTAAAATATATTGGTAGGTATACGTACATATCTTTCTAAATTCTGAGGGTTTGCTATTTTCTTTTTAATTATCATTTATAATGAACTCGCTTATGAAACAACTCTTTTTATCTATAGAACAAGGATCGTTCTCGATTAGCCATAAACTAATTGAATTATTCCTCGCTATGTCATCAATTCTTCATTAAAATCTGCTCTTTGTAATGTATAAAACAATAACATTTTAAAGATTTAGATAAAGATCTCGTAATACATATAAAGGGTTGAGTGTACGCGTCGCCGCTCAAAGCTCGCCACAATATTTATCGGCGGCGCTGTATCAATGCGGCACAAAGCGACGCCGGAAGCCCACCTCGCCGCGTCGCGACAACACGGGCCCGCGCCAGATATACGCGACAGCGGATTTTCAGCGAAAAAAATGTTTCAGGGGGGTACTAAATTTACCATACACTTCTATAGCAGTACCCTAATTGCGTAATACACGATCAATCAGAATCTGAATCGTTTTGAAACAGATTTCTAATCCATTACTTAACGAGTTCGATAGTAAAATCAGTTCAACAATGTAAATAACGCAATTAATGTTGTTGAACCGTCAAAATTAAACAATATCTTTTTATTTGATTAGTCGAAATCGTTTATGAAAATGTGTTGCGTCTTTGTGTTTTTATCACTTGGACAGTTGGGCTTCAACGGGTCTATCATTCATAATGGTCCCTACCTAGTCTTTAGACTTGAATGTTAAAATAGGCCTGCACCCTAATTACGAAACGCAAACTCAATTTTAAATTGAAACCAATTGAAAAAGATTGCCAGTCCATTGCTTCATAAGTTCGACAAAAAAAATTAAGCAGATTCTTTTTGTCGAACTTATGAAGCAATGGACTGACAATCTTTTTCAATTGGTTTCAATTTAAAATTGAGTTTGCGTTTCGTAATTAGGGTGCTGGATTTTGATACTTGAAAAACATTGCATGTTCTAACTTCTAAGAGCAGTTGACAAACAAAGTGAACAGGAAATCGTTTCGTCGACAGGAGATTATTTATTTTATGCTGAGAAAACGCAGATCCTGAATTATTTCCGTGTCAGTTTCTTACTTCCTTACTAATAAACGTATTATATCAGGTGAATAGTTACACACCGATTTCTCTCTTTCAGTCGTCAGTAATTTGACTTTCAAAAGAAGAAGACAAAGCGTTGAGAAGTGTAACTATACAGACGCTATACAACGTTTATTAGTAAAGGGGTTACGGTTTAATATTTTCATCGCTCCCACCAAGTATTGTTTTAGCAATCGCTTCAGCGTGACACTTGGAGCGGACGTTATCTGGCCCATTGTTGACTGCCTCTATCACTGGATTCCTTTTCACACAGAGCCTTTGACGCCGCTCTTTGTTTGCCACAAGATCAGAATGAGACGCCGAAGCCTGAACCGATGCGTAACATCCATTGGGTGTCTCTATACTTTTGATTGTCGTAGTTTTTTCTACAATTTTAATATTTCCCGTCTCATGAGAATACAGAAAGGTTGGTTTTCTTTTATAAAGTCTGGTTTCGTTTGCAATGTCTATGGCTGCTTTCGTTTTTTCCGGCTCTGGACATCTCCGATCCGAAAAGGGATGAAAGATTTTTGATACTTACTTCCCGTTTCTCATGGCTCTTCCTGGCTCATTTGCCAATTTTTATTGACCTTTAGAGACTTCTGATCCTTTTGAACGTTACAGTACAGTTAAGTTTTACAGTCAGGAGTCCTGACTGTAAAACTTAGTTGGTCCTGACTCAGGACCACAAACTAAAACGTGATTTAACAACATCGCTGTTTCCCGTTGACAATGCAATTTTAGTTAATTCGATAGTTGCGCTCGCGATGTGGCGCAGGACGGCCACCGACCGCGCGAGGTGCCTTCCCCGCTCGCCCGCCGAATATTAAACTAATTATGAACAAACCGACCAAGCCACAACACAAATTAAGCGTTCCACTCCATTAGCCCAACGAAATATTCTTACATAATACTACGCTGGTTATAAAGAGAAGTTTTTACGTTGAATGACGAATTTAATTTTAGTTTCCCTTGATTTTGTTTGAGCCTTTGTACTATTGTAGCACATTTCGATTGGGTTGTCGAAAACAATGCACACATCCACTTCCACTACGACCCTAACCCTTGTTAAATCAACACCAACTCACATTCCGTGTGAAATATTGCACTCAATGTTTTCAATTTTTTTAAATTATTTGCGAAACTTGAGCTTTCGGAATGGGATTTTAAAAGGAACTCCCCTCCCTCAACCCCTTCCTATAAGGAGTTTTTAATAAAAAAAAATGATGAAAGCCGAGGTCGGGGAGTCACGGGTGGAGGGCACTCGACGGCTCAATACAGGCGATAGGTATCAAAGGAGGCCGATTTAATACGAAGGAATGATTTAATTACAAAGTCGCAACACGATCCGCTCTCTTCGACGACACGACGCGACGCGACTCGCACACCGACATCTTGTTAAGATCCTTCTATATGTGATGAGGATTGAAGACTTGAGGGAAGAGTGCATATATGTGCAGGAAGAATTGTGTCATAGGTACTTACATTCATCATTCTTATGCCCATTAATCAATATATTTGGGGTCGGCGCACCATGTATTGTTCCATACTTCTCTATTAGTCGTCATCTCGGTCATTTTCATTGCGATTATAAAATACTTGGGACTGATTTTCCTCTTTATTGTGGTACTATACATTACATGCATCCTAATGAGTTAGTCTGGTTCTATTATCAGCAAATCTTATTTATATTGTTTTCGCATACTACCAAAAACCATCAAACGCCTTTGCTACGTATTAACATTGCACTTTTTCTTTTACATAATAACTCTCGATAAGGTTCTCGTCGCGTTTCAGTCCTAAGTTTATTTCATCTTAAATTATTTTCTGTAGAGTCGCTGAAAAGTTGTTTCGTGTATATGGACCTTAAAAGAAAAAGCCTGAAGTTCAAAGAGAGATATAAATGAGAATGTTCACTCCTTTATGTAAGGACCTGCTGAATTTTTTATAGATGCCTCCGCCGTTTGGTGTGTAGAGTGCCTAATGAGTTGTCTTTGACGACTTAAAAACTTTGTACCTACGTTGAAATACATTTTGTCTTTGGGTCCGGCCCACACACGGATAAATTGCAACATTTTATTCTGAGTACAGTATTCAAACGTGTATAGCTAAGAGACGATTCATGAGACGCATTCTAATAATGAAGTAAAAGCAGTATTTTACCTGTAAAGAACAAAAACAAAAAATTAATAAAGGCAGGATAGCGCTTTGTCGACATTTTCAAACCAATTGTCTGTATTAAAAGGATTCCACCACTCAGGTAACACCGATATTGTCGCTTTAGGGCTGCTGGGTTTTTGTCTTCTTGTCTCGCAAACGAAGATTGTAGTCGCTTGAGACAGCGTGCTTTTAACATTATGTGTTTTTTTATGTTTTCAGAGATGTCAGACATTACATCTCTCGTCCATTTTCCCAACATGTCAATTTTTCCTTCAAGTAGCGACTATTTTACTTTGAAGCTCATGATTTGTTATTATAAAGTAATACGTGATCCTGTCACAACGAAGTCATTTTTGTAAGCTAATTCAGTCTAGAACTCTTCCCTTCGTGAAAATTTTACGTTAAAATATCTTATTAATTACACGTTTATGATTATAATCCAATTAAGCTCACAAAATTATGGCAACCCTGAATCAGTTGTTCAGCGTCGGTGTGCTTCAAAGGGGAATTTATTATTTAAAGTGAAAGTTATTGAGTTTCGCTAAGGTTAAGTGAGCCTTTTGACTCGCCCCGTCTATGGAATGGAAGTGGTATGAGGAAATGGTGTCGGCTTCCTCTTTGCATGCTTTTTAATGTCTATGAATTATCACTGTATTAAAATTTTTATGCTTCGGTGAACTTCAACACGTCTAATTGTAACGTTAATTTAACTAACTATAACTAATAATTCAGCGTGAAAGTATAATTGATAAGTCTCGCATATCTAAGCTAAGACAAAAAAAAGTGATAACACTACAAGCTAACGTAATGGCGTCTTTCTGCCAAGCACCTACTTTAGCAATAGTTCTAAGTGGTATTTCCTCGATCGACGACGCGACAGTGATAGCCCCGCCCCCTAGGCAGCACATTTTTAAATAATCCATGTTCAAACAGCCGTCCGTCTGTCAAAAGTAAATGACAGGGCAGTAGAATACAGGGCTTTTGTAGCAACTGAATACGTTACAAACTTAATGAATACTTGTTTTCTTTGATCTATTTTCTTTTCATGTCGCTTTCTTAGAATTTTTGTAAAAGGAAAATATTATTAGAGAAAACTATTGCTAGGGCTGATATAATGGGCGTAACGAATTAGTTATGCGCCCATTTCCAATTCGAATCGATTATTTTAATCGCTGTATTTTTTTTCTCTGAAAAACTGTGAAAAACTATCCGAATGGCGTGGCAAGTATATATAAAAATTCCAATAATTTGTACTATTGTACTTAGTGGTCCTTAATAAGATCCAAGATTTTACATAGTACAGTTTGTCAATTTATGTAAGTCTGTATACCAATCTGTTTTCTTCAGCAAAGGTATCAGTGAAGGTTCTGTATCTCCCAGTTGATTACTCCCACCTGCCGTTAAACTAGACAAAGTTGGATTAGTTTCGGCTCATCATCCTGCCACTTGAGCCGGTCTTCAATAACTTTGATAATATCCACTGGAGAATTGTCACTGTACCAACATAATAGGGTATTTGACAAGCTCTTTGTGTAATCGGAATATATACGACGCACTGATGTATATGAATGTTGAAATTAATTTCAGTAACTTAATTTCAATATGTTTGTGCTGCAATAATATTCGTTTTTACTTTACCACAGAGTGCAAAAATAATGAGTAAGGACTAATTAGCTTGCTGATAATTGGTTTGTTTATTTTCCATCAACCGCCTTGTTATATTAAATGCCTGCATTATTATATTTAAAAAAAAAAATATATTCAGAGGCTCAACACAATTTAATGTTCCTCAAAACTATACTTTATTCCTAACATCGAAAATTCTACGTAAAAATACGAAGGCGGATATCTTGAAGCACTTGAAATCACGGGATGAACACAACAATGCAATTTAGGCGTGATGTCTACCGGCCCGCTTGCTGCATTATGTAGATTGTAGGCGAGCGAGCCGAGCCGTCTCGCCTCCGAGCCTCCGCCACAAACCGAATTTATCACATCGAGCATTGCCTATTCAATCCCCCAGTAACATCTGCCTGATGGATAGAAAAATGTACTGACGGGATTAAAGAATTGTGGAACTGTATTTCTGGTGAATGGTCTTGGAATATTGGCGTGCATTTCGTGTAAGTACTGAATGGTTGTTGGTGTTTGGTTCAAGAGTTTTGTGGGCAATAATTATGTAAATGCTTAAACGCTTGTTTTTAAAGAAGTGATTATTAATTTCCGCCAATGTCATTCTGTTCTGTCATTCATAGTGTCACTCTGTTTTTCTTTTTAACCGACTTCCAAAAGGAGGAGGTTTTCAATTCGTCTGTATGTTTTTTTTTTTTTTTGTATGTTTGTTACGCGATTTCTCCGTCAATTGTGGACCGATTTTGAAAATTCTTTTTTTGTTTGAAAGGGTATGCTCCCGAGGTGGTCCCATATCAATTTTATTAACTTTACTTGGATAGTTTTTGAGTTAGCTTCAATAATACGTATTTTTTTCCCACTTAGTTTATATGATATAATGATAACTTCCAATCACTGTTATTTACATAGCAGGTTAGTGGTATTCGAATTTATATGGGGTAGGTACCACCACTAAAAAGTGCAAAATAAAAACTTTTTACAAAAAAAGAACAACCGACTTCCAAATAAGACACTACAAAGTCAAAAATAACTTTAATTTCGGAAGTCGGTGGCAAAAAACGAAAGTTCAAAACCAAATACACCGACTTCCGAAATTAAAGTTATTTTTGACTTTGTAGTGTCTTATTTGGAAGTCGGTTGTTCTTTTTTTGTAAAAAGTTTTTTGTATACACTATTGCCACCTTGTTTTTATAATTATATATTCTTGTAATTTGTTATCATTTAATTGTGCTTTTGTGTTGGGCTATGTCTTTTGTGTGCACTGCATAATGTTTTATCTATCTATTTATCTGTAGGTGTAGTAAAATTAAAATTTCAAAGTGCCTGTCAAGATAGTTTTGAAAATGAGCAGCAACTACAATTGATGCTCCTCTTGTTTTACAGAAAAATATTCTGCAAGAATAGCTATCGTAATTGCACAGCAGTGGACTGTGAAGGGCTGATTATGACATGAATTGACCAGGAGTAAGTATTGTTTTCAAAAGGCCTGTGAAGGCCACAGGAAACCGCTAGATACGAGAAGCACATGCCAAACCCAGTCGATGTGGCCGCGATTGGCGGAGACCCATAACCGGCAAGCATGATTATGATGATTTTTCAACACATTCTCACCATGAGGATCCAGCCTGTCTGATAATATATAAATAGTGATTAATATGGTAGTCAAAGTCAAGGTAGAAATATGGATTATCACATATTTTTTTTAAATAAAATTGTCCGTATCCAACAACAACATTCGCGAATCTTATCGGCGCGATCGCATTCTTTGCTGAATTGACTTAGCTGAACGGAGTGCGGCCCGCCCAAATTACTATTTCAATCTGAGTCGCGAGCCCGCCGTCAAGTCGAGGAAATATTGCGGGGACAATCCAATGTAGCATTTGTTTTGCTATTCTTATTTGATTGCTGACATTGCTTTTATAGAAAAAACAGTATATTATTGAATATTTGAGTGGAATTAAGATATGGAATATATGGCAATTTGTTTGTGGGGATTACTATGGCGTACCTACAATGGCTATGGCGTTTCTGATGTTTCTACTATGTTGATTTGTGATGTGTAGACATCGGATTATATACATTTGCATGTTTGCATTATGCAAATGCTTAAAACGTTAATTTCATAGCGTCATTGCATATTTTAGCAGTTTTTCATTGATAGTGTTCTTATTTCAGTAGTTTAATGTGTGATACTTGCCGCGTGAGCGGCTCACGCGCACTCTGCAAAATAAAGGCTGTTCAATATAAAAAACCGGGTCTTGTAGGAATTATGTAAGTACCTATACTATACGTATTATATAAATATATTGTGAAAATGAACGTTAATTCTAATAATAAATAGTCTTTTGATTGTGCATATTTCGCCCTTTTTAGTGCATATTTGTATGCATATTTTGGCATTTTGATAGTGCATTTGTCATAGGATGATTTGATAATTCGTATTTTCGCGAAAACCCTAGGGATATTGCGAAAAAACGGATAATTAGAAAATGGTGAAAACATTTCTGCGGGCAACTTGGTTGAAATAAGTTAGGTTAGAACTGTGATTGCTACTTCCAACTTTCAAGTTGCTCGCAGATATGGTTTCACCATTTTCTAATTATCCGTGTTTTCGCAATACCTCTAAGGTTTTCGCGAAAATTCGAATTTTCAAATCGTCCTACGACAAATATAATCCAATATCTAGAGATGTGAGTATACTATACTAAAATCTCTGAACATGAACCTACATGCCGATATAAGTCTTGATAGCCAATAACTACTCTGTTATAGCTTTTGTAAGATCTAATCATGCTATTAAATAACGTTTGACGCATTTTTCATGAAGAAAACGAATATTTATATTAAATTTAAGGACAAGTTGATAATAAGAAAAGCGTCTCGCCTAAAGGATACTCTTTTACATCAAACGGAATGCACTAGCAACAGGGTTGACAAGGAAATATTTTGTCATCATATGATTTATTTTCATTGAAGAAAAGTATGGAAGAAAAATACATTTTGCGCCGCCCCCAAATAAATTGGGATAAGGACAGGAGAATGATGATGACGATGATGATGATTATTTATTTTCAATTTTTGAAGAGGAAACTTCTTTAGCTATTAAATTTTAAAGTCGCGTCAGGAATCAGGATACGTGCCCTGATCGAAAATTCGTAAGACGTTCAAGTTTTTGTTGACAGCGCACTCTGTTTATTTTTTTGGATTTTTTTAACGGAGGTACAGCTTTCGTTCTTGTACTGACGACAGCAAGCCACATAAATTAATTCCTGACATTTTCTTTAGATCGGCAGTCCCAGACTGCCTCTTTTTTTCTACTAGGTACACATTATTTCGTTGAAGTGTAAAATAAGCAAGATAGATGATAGATGATGATAAAAGAAAGATGAAAAGAAAGATGAAAAGAAGATGAAGGCGTTGTTGTCAAATTGTTAATTTCCACGTCTTGGAAACCTTTGTCTGTTCTTTTATCAGTATATTTATTCTCATCTGCAAACCTATAGGTAAATAATCTCATCATATGTCACACACACACACACATGTGACCTTCTGAAAAGTCTATAAATACATGTTTACAGATAGCGCTGCTATACTACATAAAAGTTTGCAAAAATTCGCCTCAAAATCAACCACTGGTGTCCGGCTGGTGTAAACCCTGTGTCGTCAGTTCAGCGGTTGAAGGACGCGAACGGCGCAAGATGAAAGGCTGCGAGCTTGTGTTCGGCACAACAAAGCTTTGTCTCCTCGAGCCCCTCGCGTTAACTTTGACTCATGGCTCCAACCACTGACAACCCCAATTGGAGCTTCGAACACATTTGATTTAGTATGAGCGATGGTTATCAGAATGTTTATGTTTATATGTTATGGAATTATCTCAGACAATTAGTGCTACTTATTTTATTCGTGGCAGTTAGCCAAAGGCAGCTCCAAAAACAATATAGAATAGGCTAAACGAATTCTGTTTCATTGAGTCTAATCCGCAGGTCTAATCTAAACAGATTCGCGCCCAACGTGGGACAGTTTTGTTCCCAGTTGGGCGCCAATAAGGTATGAGCATCAGTGAGTCATTTTTATTTACCAATTCAAAAATATCCGGTAGCTACTGATGCAGTTACCTTATGTTAAAATTGTTACTTTCTAAAATACTACACTTTCATCATTTAATATATGATGCCCCACGGTGGGCGCCAATAAACAAAAGCATCAATTATTTAATAAATTATTATTATTTTTAATCTGGAAGGAGTTAAAGGTTAGTAATTAGGATTCCAGAGTCTCCGGCTGAAGTCAGATCTTTGCTGTCAATTTGGTCAAACTAGTTTTGGCTAACGCCGCAATGAGTGCAAGATGAAAAGCTTTAACTGTTCGGTTACTTTAGACATCGACGATGTCCATTTAACGTTGCGAACTAGCCAATTAACGGAAAAACTTGTTTTAATGAGATTTCGTCATTTAGTGTGTATAGTATCTTGGTAACTAGACTTACAAAAACAGAATTAATAAACTCATTTCGAAAGACAAAAAGCTATGTTTACCACTCGTTTTTATTTCTGAAGCAATACCTTGCATCAAAAGTTTACCAAACATATTTATCATTTTGGTCCCACGTTGGGCGCCAATGAAAAAGGCGACAAATTGACATTTTATGAAAGCTTTAATTCGGACCGTATGCTTGATGATGATAGCGCGCGTACAAAGAGAACAGAAGTAATAAAGGGGTGTCGAGTGTTCGACAAGCGACGCAGCCCCGACCCGCCCCAACAAACAGCGGCAGATACTGCACGGTGTGGCTATACCGCTTTGACGATACATTAACGACTTTATGGCTGACCTGATAAAATATCATAATATGCATTTTACTTAAAATTTGTTACATGGCAATTTACATACGCGGGCATACGAAACGCACACACTGCGCAGGTAGTTCCGCTGTGCAGCCCAACAGCTGCCAAGTTATCGTTCCCATGTTCAAAGGTCAAAGAGCGGCGCGCGGTTTAATCGCAAAGAGACAACTCAAAGTGGAGCGTGCAAATTCGAGGCCGGGCGGGAACAATAAAAGTGCAGGTGGACCGCGGCCGCCCCGCGCCTCCGCGCTCACATCAAAGGGGAACTCGCGATACCATACAAAAGCCCTAATGAGACAAACCCGTGGCGTAATCGAGGCGACGGAAAAAGATGAGGCCCGAGAGGTACGAGGCAAATTTTAATAATTGTCAAAGCGGCGGCGCCGATCAAACGCGAGGGGGTGCTGCCCTCCCTGCCGCGTCGCCACACCACTCCCTCCCTCATCGCCGCGCGCTCGCACCTGTGACGTGTGCTCACCGCGGGCCTCATTAGCGCTACTGATCTAATGCGACTTCGAACTTCGCCAGCGACGTCTAATTAAACTTAAACAGAATTTCAATTTTACGACTGAAATTTTAATACTTAAAGCTGGAGCCGCTGAGGTTCCGCAAAGGAGGCGCGTTCAAAGGCAACGCCGTGCACGTTTTCGCAGATATTAAATGTGTTGACAATTTAATTTTTCATTTCCTTTAGGCGGCGGCGGGGGGCGGGGCGGGCGCCTCCCGGCCGCGGGACGCCGCTCCTTTGACGTCGCGATATTGTCTTTGTGCGGCGCGTGGGGTGAGGCGGGCCCGGCCGACGGAGACTTTGTCGCAATACAATGTGTATCAATAAAACTTAGGATTGGCTTTTAGTGGTTGCACTTACGCTTTGTGAGGCGGCGCGCTCACCCTTTGACATTATATGTGGGGCGCGGGCGAGCATGTGGCTGTGTGCGTCTGTGTGCGTCTGTGTGGGCGAGTGTGTCGGGAGCTGAGTAATAATGCAGGGCGAGACGAGCCGGCGCCGCGGGTGCAGCCCGGCCCGGCAGCACACACACGCGCGCTTTATTAATATCAGCAATCGCAGCGCATCGGCAAACTATCGTGTCGCGGATCTGCGAAGTGCCGCAACGCAACACGACAACATGCAGCCACCAGCCCGAGGCGCTTCATAAACCCACGATGCTCTACTACGCCAACTTAATTACTTTCTCATATTTATTTATCTAAAGTAGTACGTACTCATAAAACCGATATGAACAGAATACATACCTACCCAACTTCTTAATATGTCCATAATAAATTCACATCTAGCTGCTATGCACACCATGTTTTTACAAAGAAATAATTTCTTGAGAACAAACATCCCACGCACGAACTTTGATGCCGAATGAATTAAAAATTACTTCAAAACATGAATATCTTCTATCTTTCTATAGAATGCCTGTGGTTTATAAAATGTTGATATTCTTTTGAAATGAGGTATCGTGTTCAATTACATCGTTCATTTTATGTAAACTATCCTTGGATATTACAAAAGTTTTTTTGAAATTTCGCATGAATTCGCATCTTTGATGTATATGCAAAGAGTTGCGTGAATTTACAAAACGTAGTTCGCTGAAAAAAGTCAGAGTTTCCCTTTG
Organism: Conistra vaccinii; assembly: GCA_948150665.1. Taxonomy (NCBI): domain Eukaryota; kingdom Metazoa; phylum Arthropoda; class Insecta; order Lepidoptera; family Noctuidae; genus Conistra; species Conistra vaccinii. Next base: position 4,858,738 of record OX411323.1, on the reverse strand, counting down.
ACTGTAACTGACCCGGTAATGTATTATTGGGATTGCATTCAGCGCCTGCATGTGGAAAATATCATCCGGCAAAGGCCAAGGGGTCCTTTGCCAGCCCACAGCGCTTGCTCGACTGACCGTAAAAAGTATCCACATTTTTGTAATAAAATTACCTGTTTTAAAAGGACGTTACTACCGAGATTAAGGCGCAGAGCGATGTAGTTAGTTGCCGGCGGCTGATCAAAGGGCCCGCTGGTCCAATCACAAGGCTTGCATTGGCCTGGCCCCGCCCACTTTTAAGGCCACGTGCGGCGCGCGCACTGTTGTGTGCTAAATTCTGACAGTTGCTCCTCGGCAGCCGTAGGTGGTGCAGCGTTTTGTCGTTTTCCGCGAATTTTCCGCGCTACGATCGCGTACTTAGAAATAGTATCAACTTTAGATTTTTGTGTCATAAGTAGTGTTACCTTAACTTAAATGTATAAAAATCAATGTTTACTAGAAGTATAGTAGTGTGTTGTCAGTGATCAGTGTTTATCTCTTAACATAATTGGATTATACGATAAATTAATTGGATTTAAAACTAGTACAGGTAGTAATTTAAACTTTTTTGAACTAATAAATAACGAATGAACTAACAAAGGGTCACAAATCGAGTGTGCTGTGTCGGCATCCCTCTTCGGTTGGTGGTGGGCAAGTTTTTTGTCAGAACGTTATTTAAAATATTTAGTTGAATGCGTCTATTGTTTCGTACGTTCGGCTGTATTCCATGTTCTGACAATATTGTTTCTTTACTGTATAGATTTATTGTAGTTTCTCTCGCTTTAGTGGCACTTTTGATGCTTTGTTCATTGTTTGTATTAAAGTAGTTGTTTTAGTTTTATTGTTGCTTAAATGTTTAGTATACGAAGAGATGTTTTTAAAACATTGCATGTTCTTTATAGTTTGTTAATTGTTAAGTAGTTATTAACAAACAAATAAATTACATTGCTAAAGAAAGGGTTCTTCAACGACGTGCTTATATACATGTACTTATAAAATATTAAAGTATAAATATAGAGGTAGAAGTAAGATAAAAACTTATCATTGGAAGTAATAATTTGCGCTAGGGCAAGGTCTTAAAGAAAAGACATCAACGCGTCTTGGGTGCGTGCGAGGAAACAAGTCTCAATCTTTTATCTTTTACATGAATAGAAAGAAGGTTTTAATAGTCTTATGTTGTGCAGTTTATCAATCAAATATAATCTACATAATTATATATGAAAGTTTTTTTTTTAAGTTCTGTATTTTACTCTTTTATAAAACTTCAACAAAAGTTTGCATTTTACTCTAATTAATAACATTTAAAATAGACGATTATCCGTATTAAACTCATCCAGATTTGGGAACAAAGTGGGTAGAAAGCAGACCAGAAATAGTGGAAATACTCCAAAGAATCTTTTTGTGTCAATTTTGGAGCTGCTACGAAATACAGTCCGGGAAATTAATTATTTTATATTTATTTAATTAATTATTCTTAAAAATGTGACACCCTACGTCAATTTGCCGTGTTATAGCTATTTCATACAACAGCTGTCAAAGATCTGAACATACGAACAATTTAAGTACGCTTTTCCTAAAAGTTAGCAACGTCGCAAATAGCTGTCAAATATTTACCTGTTTTGATTAATTTGGCAATATTACTGTATGGAAATAAGAAATGTGGCTAACTAGTGAACAAAAATATTAATTATGAAATGCATGCAAATTAGTTTTAGATATAAAAAAAGTATTTGGAAACTTTCCAAATGCCTTTTTTTACACCTAAAACGGTTATAACATCAAATTCAGTGTTATAATCGCAACTCATTATTAATATTCTAGTTTAGAACCATATTTCGTATTTTCATACAGTAATATTGCCAAATTAATCAAAATAACTAAATATTTTTGTCATTTATTGCCCACTTTCAGAATAAACGTTCTTAAGTAAGTAGGTAGTCGATTTGCTAAATAATTAGTTTTTGACAGTTTTTCATTATCTACAAAATCCATAAACGTTGATTTTATTCCTCGGATAAAAGAAGTCCTAAGAATTAAAACCGAATCTTTTTGGCTACGTGTATCTAGGTCTTTAAAGCTTTAGAATTCCAAAACTTCGAAAAATCATCAGTCGAAAATAAAGGTAAAACAACCTTTAATAAAAATTACAAGATGTCGCAGATCAGTTAAACTAAATTTCATCGCCTGTGTCTGAAATTTTATAAAGAACACTGGGATTTTTGGGAGTTCATTTCGATTAAGAGTAGACGACGTTATCCTGCGAGGCTGCAAATAAAGCCAATTCAGTGCCTCAACTTGAATAAAATAATATGTCATTAGCTACATTATGTCCAGAGACAAATTATACAAAAAACCCTTCATGAAAGCGTAATGCTAAAAGCTGCTGAAAGGGTGCGCACGCGGCGTCTTTGAGCCGCAGACGAGACTCAGAAAGGATCGCTGTGTGCTAATTTCCAAACTCGGTTTCGCACAGATAAGGCTAGAGACGGGAGGTAGGTGTCTTTGATGTAGCCGCCCGGCCCTCTGACTCCGGGGGTGAGAGCTTTCAATGAAAGGATTTTTTTCATCTTCTTTCCCTTTGTACTTAATTTAAATTTCGTTTATATCAATGCTACGAGTTTCCTTTTGGGTGTGTTTTCTCTTTTACTTTGTCGCGTTTATCCTCTCCAATTTGTAATATTCGAGTTCGCTTTGTAATTAAATTTAGTGTTCGTAATCTGTTCTCTCTAATATTTTTTGTGCCCGCCGTACTCCGGCGACTGCCGGTGTAATTGCAATTTATAAATTAGGTGTCTCTTTGATTTCGAGTGTTTCTTAGAAGCGCTTATATTTCGAGATTTGATTATATTTTTTCCTTTGTACTATTCCTTTGATATTTACAGAACCTTTCATATCTAGCGCTTACATACTAGTCTAATAAATAACGCTGTCGACCTTTGTGTTTGCCAACTTAATAATCGGGTAATGGCTTTAAGGCAATTTGAAACGTATAATGTATTTAAAGTTGTCTGTACCACTCCTTAACCCTTAACCACTGACGTGTCATTTTATTACACTACCACTGACGTACGAATGAGATTCGTAAATTTTTTTAAAGATCCCTCAAGCAGCAATCAATCGTAATTTGAGTTTTTATTCACTTTTAAGTGATAGAACATTTCAAACTTAAGATGCAAAAATAGATAAAACAATAAAAATACTCATAGAAAAAATATTTATTAACCAACATTCTTAGTGGTATTGAAATAATAACAAAGAATATTAAAAAATCGAAAAAAAAAAACTATGTTCTACAGGAACTTTTTCTTTTAATTTTTATATTTAAGTAAGAAATGTTTTATGAGATCTAAATCATATTAGCAGCTAATCAATTATTTATGCACTTTTTAACGACAGTTATTACAGGTCAGTTTTGAACACTGCAAACAGACCGGCTGACTGCTCATCGTACACCCCTAATGGGTTCTACGTCGTTTTTAGTGTTGAACAGCCTCTTTATTTTCCTAACCTTCTTCTGATGAAGAATTGCCGCAATCTGACTGTATACAATCTTCTTCATCTGCCGATGATTCCTCAGATTCACACAGCCATGATGCTATGAATTCGTCTGATTTATTGCAGTTAACTGGAACACGTTGCATTTTCCGCGATGTAGAAGGCTCAGGCGAAGTATTACACCGCTTACGATTCATTTTAACTACAAACGAAAAAAGAAGGAACTCAAAAAAGTTACACTAACACTGACCATACGAATGTCGTACGTCAGATGGTCGAACTCACCTGTTTAGAAGTGTGCCACAAGTCCGCTTTCCCCGCTATGAGGGCGTCTTTGGTGGCTAGGAAACTACAAGGAACGACAAGCACAAATTCCCGCTCAAAGCAAAATTATGAACGAATAACGGTTTCCGCGACGAATGTCATTCGTACGTCAGTGGTTAAGGGTTAACTTTGTTTAGTGTCACTGTCAAAGGGTTCAGAGTTATCAGTTTCGTACTCGTTTTTAGCATAAAACCTCATTAGTGATGAGGATTGAAATACTTTTTTTAATTATTGGACTGAATAATTTAAGTTGTTTGATGGTAAAACAAGTTGAGTAATTTGGGTTACTGTTAGTTTTTCATCAGTTGTTGTGTGTGAGTGTGACGCTCAGGGTTGCACCCGCTCCTTTGTGCCAAGTTCTGTCGTAAAGAGGCCGCACAAAGTTGCCTGCGACTACGGCACCACCCATACTATTAACATGACAAGGGCACTAGTTAAAGACATTTCTCGATTTAAACATCAAAGTCTATCGAACGTCTTTGATGTAAATCGGGCCATTGATGTAAGGAAATTCAGTGTCATGTACGCTTGTTATTTTTGTGTTGGGATTTAAATTTACCTACGGGCGTCTATTATTGCCCATTAAACTTATATTATATTTTTCTGTAATAAGCAATATGCTATATTTTTTAATAATTTGTGAAATGATAAAAAAAAAAAAATTGCTTAGTATCATCTGAAATTCCGCCATACGCCAACGTAAGATTTCTTCTAATGACGATGTTTGTATACTGCGCGCTATGTTGGAGCGGTGCATTGTAAAGGCGTCGCTACACAAAGAGTTGTCGCACGGAGCGACTTGAAACACGGAGCGTTTCCCGGCGCACACCGCTTGCTGACGCCGACGCCGCGCACAAAGGCGCCACTTTGCGGACTCGTCTTTGACTTACACGAGTGTGTGACCCAACATTAATAACCTACTAATAGCTCTCCCCCTCACAAGACTATCCAGGCTTCGCTGAATTGATATGAGATTATGTCTCCTCCTCTAACAAGTTTACGTTAAAAGACAAAGGCACGCTCAAACCAAGTACCACGCCATCTTGTCTATACTAATTTCAGCTCAGCCAACATGAGCTTCACTACAAACGTGTTCATAAAACTCATGAAATATTAAAATTACACGAGCCTTTTAGCTCGAACAAAACACTCGTAGATTCAATTTTTCGCATAATTTTATTAGTGACAGTTTAATTAGCCCAGCTTTCATCGGGCCCGCTTTGATATTGTGAACGTTTCAAATAGATTTCACAAGAAGCACTTTCAAAGAGAGCACCCCTAATAAGTACTGAAGAGTCCTCGCACGTGTTTATCAAAGACAGCCTTTCGTTACTCACCGTCTGAATGGCCTCAAAAGAAACTCGTGTAAAATGCTCTACAAAGTGCCGTATCAAAGGAAAGGCGGGCGCAAATATCTGTTTCGTAAACTAGTAAAAACGGAGCTCTCAAAGGTACTGCGTACTCGCGGCAAATTAGGCGGAGTTAAATACAAGCGCCGCTCTCACAAATGTATAACTTTGAAAGTGACTCCTCGCTCATTATTTATGTAAGTCGCCGTAATCGTCAAACGGCGGGTGTTTTATTTGGGCTGAGTCGCGGTCCGGCCCAGCGTCCACGCTCGCCATCCTTGCTGGCTGCTGTCGCGAGGAGCCGTTCGGAGCCGCACGTTCGGCGCGCGCGGCTCGCGTCCTCGCTTCACATGTGTATCCATTTAATGCTCAATTCCCATATAATTTAACTTTGCGATCAAAGCGAAATTTTGCAAAGAGCTTCCCGGCGGCGGCGGCGTCGGGCGGTGGGTGCGAGCGGGACGCACACATTGGAGTTCTCGAGATCAAATGCTGGGCCAAATTAGTCACTCTCCGTCTCTCTATCTCAAAGCCGATCCGTAGCAAAGTTTGCGCGAAGATGACATCAAAAGGAAACCACACACTGGGGTGGCGCCGCCCGCGCCCGGCGCCCCCGGCCCCATACTTAAATCCGCCGTGTCTCTGGCTGTCTTATTGACACGCGACTGACAACTCGCAAGTCGCCAACGCCGCCGACTGTTTCAAACTCACTCCGCTTTACCAGACTTATTTAGTTAATTAATACGGAATGTCCTATCAAGTTGTAACTCCCGCAAGGCTGGCACACACTTACGCGGCTCAACTGTTAGGAAACTTTAATCGCATGGGTATGTTTGTACATACGTACTGGTACACACCACCCATGTTGTCAATCCCTTTAATTAAACGACACTAAGTTTCTTTGATGGACTTTGGAACTGAGCGGGCTGTAATATCATCTCAGAATTCTAATTATTTTACTATAATTAATTTTGTAGATGGAGTCCATCGCATGTACCTAATAGATACTTATGAAACATTCCATGTTCGAAATCTGCGGACTAAATGTAAAATTTTGAAAAAAGTATCAGACGCAAGAACATGGTAGGCTTCTCAAAAGTTCTGAAGCCTTAAAAACAAGTTTTAAACTTATACCAAACTCGAATTTCTCAACACAAAGCTGGCAATTGTGTTCTTATTTCTTGGAAATTGCCTTTTTCAACGTTTCATTATGTTTCACTGTAGACATTTTGTTAATAATGGGAAAGCAAACGTTACTTTGTGTTCTGTACGTTTGTTTAAATAAAAAAATATGTTTTTCAGTCGTGTGTGTTTCATATAATATAATGTATTCGTAAACAATTAGGTGCCTTATTGTAGAAAAACTAAAGGTTACTTTGAAAGTAATCTACTTACTACACTCTGGGAACCTCAGGTCCTAATCGCTAAAGAGATCTCTTTCAAAAGTCTCCTACATTTTGTCAAATGCAATCAAACGTTTCATTGCCTACATATGAATACCAAGTAATTTACACAACGTGTCATGCAAAAGAATCTCAAGTACTAAATATTTTTCAAACATTTATCGGTGTCTAAACGGGTTAACCCTTAATAGGGCCAGATGAACATTAACACCAGTCAGAACAGTCAGAACAGTCTTAAAACCAGTGAACCCCGTCACTCTTAATACGGTGATAAAAACTCCTTAACGTTAACACTGTCTAACAAAGTCGATAACTCGTCGGCAAAGCGTTTATTAACAAGCCAAGTTCAAAAAAATACAGTTTGGAATTTTGAAACCCAACACAAGTTATCGCGGGGCGCAGGGGTGTTGGCATTGTGCGCAAGAGTTTATGACGACGACGGCCGCGCTTCCACGAACTGGGACCTTACCGACGCCAATACCAATAGATTCAGTATTCGATTTTCGGATTTCCAACTGTATCGCCTACATCATAAAGTGTGGAATCTAAAGCTTTAAAGATGTGAGGTCCCTGGGTCGTGCGCCGCCACCCGCCTACCTAAAATGCTATCCCTGTATGACGTCACTCATCTAAATGTTTGCTTTGTTTCCCCTTTAATTGAACTATAGTGTATTGTTTAGTCTTCGTTATTTAATCTGCCTCGTTGTTTTAGGATTCCTGTATGAGCATTCATGATAAACCATCGCCATGGTTTTTGTTTGTTCTTTATGGATCCATTGTTTGTAGTTCATCTTAAATTACGATGTGGTACCAAACTACCAAGGGCATACTCATAACAGGCTTCTTCTGGTATGAGTCCAACTTAAATTAGGCAGGAACTGAGGATCTTTAATTAGATTTTGCTACTCTAACAGTATACAGATATGGCGCTCTGTATATTCCATCATAATATTTTTCAGTCTCAACTAGTATGGGATAACCAACTATTAAATTTAATTTTGACGAAACTCCATATCTTTGTTTGAACTCCTGAATGTTAAAATGTCATCCAGGTAATAATATTTTCTCAAATCCTGAAGCTTCAATCACTAACAAAACAGCATCTGGTATCACATTTTCAAGGATTCTGTATTTATCATCGCTCTCCATTTCATTTACAATTCATCCATCAACTGGTCTGTGATTTAATACGTCAGGCTATAACCTCCATTTGATATTCTGCGTTTGTGCCATCATTCAACTTTTTGTCCTCTATTACTCCTGTAATATGATTATAATTTTCTCGCATCTGCTATAACTTTTGTTCATATCAACAAAACTTGAACTTTAGTAATAGCAATGTTAAGGTTTGGTTTACTTTGTTTGAGTTGTTACAATCGGCTTCCATTGAACGAAGACCGGTTTGGATAAGGAATGCCGCAGCGCAGTGTCCGGGCGGCTTTTTGCTTTGGCTGCGTGCGCGCAGCCCACGCGGACGGCTTGGAGCCTCGGCCCGCCGGCGCCAGCGCCGCTTCCCGCCTTAACGTTTCATGCCTGATAAACGACATGTTGCAAATATTTGATGTAATTTTATATTTTAAATTATTGCCGGTTTGCTGTTCAAAGTCCTTATAAAGACGCTGACTGAGAAGATATAAATCAAACTTTACATAGGATAAGCAAAAACACAGCCATTAATCCCTATAGGATTTGTAATTTCTTTAAAATCCCTCAGAGTCAATCAACAGGACAACAACCATAACTTTTACACCTAATTTAAGTAAGGTTCCCTAAAAGTCCCGGTAGAATTTCCAAAGATGGTTTAGGACAATCACAAGTCGCTATTTGAACTTAATGCAGTCCATGATTCTTTACAAATATAGTGGATGGATTCTCTTTCCGAAAGCTTTAACGGCAACACCATCGTAATCGGATTAAAATTTGTTTACCTGAATGCTTCCAAACATGTTTTACTCATGGGCTGCTCCAAAATCTTAACATTATCTAGTTTCATAGCATTTGATTGTTATCCGAACACGCGCAAGACCGCTACGCAACTTATTATTGGATTAATGGATTAGCATCATTATTCAGACATAAATCTTCAGTACACCAGTATTTATATGTCACTTATCCGTCTACAACTGAGTGTCATTGGTACTTGACAGTTGTCAATGACTATGAAAGGAATGGTGTGCCTAGCGGAATGCGCGGCCAGGATTGTTGGCTGTCGCTGCAACTCGATGGCACTGCAAATAATACTGGATTACCTGTTAGCCTGCTACCATTAACTGATTGTTACTTATTATACGTATTGTGGATTATAACGCCTGTTTATTTTATGACGGTTATCATGTAGCTTGGATTTCTGTTGAAAAAGCAACTCCTGAAATTACATTTTATTGCCTGGGTTTATCGTTTTTGAGGTGAACTTGTTGAACTTTTGGAGAAAATCATTATTTGATTAATAAAGGATAACCGTTGGATGGAGAGCAGTGGTGGCCCGGTGGTAACGGCCCCGACTTACAAGTAGGAAGGTCGTGGATTCGAACCCATGCAGGCGATTTAATTGTGTAAATAATTTCATCACCACTGCTCTCAAAACGATGAAGGAAAACATCGTGAGGAAACCGGCATGTCCTAGAACCAAAAATTCAAACATGTGGCAACACTGGCAACCTACTCTGGGCACAGATTAATGGGCCCGCGTTCACAGAGTAGAGGCCTGTGTCCCAGCAGTGGGAACGTATAGGCTGATTAAATTGCTATGCTATGCTAACCGTAGAATATCTGTAATACTGTTCAGACGAGAAAAAATATACTTAGAGCTTTTTTTTTTTCTATATTTTAATGTTGATTCTCAATCTGTGAAGTTGTGAACCTTCGTAAGCTGTCGCCATTTTTCCAAATCTGCATACAGCCAATAACATTTTTATCTGAAGTCCATACTTTTTGGACACATTGCAGAGAAATTCAATGGGGTGTGGATGCTCGTAAAATGCTGGCGGCCGAAGTATCCACATTACACTGGTTTATGGCCATAGCAACATGGGAAGTGAGAGTTTCACAGCTTTAGTCGTCCGCATTACACACCTATGGAATTTACTGTTGAATTCTTGTACGACCATTGAACGAATGGAACTGAATTATTCTTGAGTAGTTTAAACTGTACAAAATATTTGATGGAAGTATCAGTTGTCTTTTGAGAGTCAAAAATCGGTTTTGGTGCCTGTCCTGCTTCAATCTTCTTTCTGAATTCTTGAATCTGGCGATTATTCTATATACTTACAAAAATTTCAACCTGCAGTGTTCCCTAGGGGTATCGTATTACCTAGTAAGTAACTGGGTTGTGGAGGTCAGATAGGCAGTCGCTTCATGTAAAAATCAACCGACCTCCCAAAATCACTAAAAAGTGAAAAAAGTAACTTTAATTTCGGAAGTCGGTTTCTTTGGTTTTGAATTTTCGTTTTTTGCCACTGACTTCGGAAATTAAAATTATTTTTCACTTTGTAGTGTTGTTTTTGGAATTCGTTTTTTTTTTTTTATAATGTATAAACTTTTAATAATTAACTTTTTAGTTTTGATACAGCTCCTCCACACAAATTCGAATACTTACCACTCCACATACACCTGCTATGTAAATAATAATGACAGGAACTTATCACATCATCCGTATAGACTAAGTGAGAAAAATACGTATTATTGACGCTAACTCAAAAAATATCCAAGCAAAATGAATAAAATTGGTTCACAATTGACGGAGAAACACGCGACGGAAATATAACCTCCTCCTTTTTGCTAGTCGGTTAAAAAATACTGGTATTCAGCTGCATCCGGTTAGACTGGAAGCCGACCGCGACCCCAACATACACACATCAAAAGTGTCTAGGGATCAACATATATTTTTGCAATAACTTTTCTCCTGATTGATATTAATTAAAATTTTCTTTAAGGATTCATCAAATAAAGTGTTTTCGTTTGTCACAGTAACGATAAACCAAGTCACCTTTGCATTAATAAAGAAATTTGCCATTTTCCTAATAAAGGGATTTTTGACATTTGAACCACTAACATTAAAGTTCGAAAAAAAGACTGAAATAACAGTTTTCTTTAAAATTTTATTGGGTAACTTAAACAATTAATAATCCGTGTTTCTACCGCGAACACTAACAACACAAGAACATCGGTTTGGCATACTCAAAATGAGTTCATCCAAATCACGCTGTGGAATGGCCGCCCATGTTCGTTGCAACAACAAAAAAAGGTCTTCTTGCGACTGGATACCCTCCATATTCGGCAGAGCTCTTCTCTGTAGCATATCCCATGCATGCTCAATCGGGTTCAAGTCTGGCGACTGAGCAGGCCAGGGCAGGACATTGATGTTAGCTGCGGCGAGAGTCTGTCTTACAACTCTTGCGGTGTGCGGTCGTGCATTATCATGCATTAACTGAAATAAGGGACCGATTTGCACTTGTAGAGGAACGATGACGTCTGATACAATCGTCTCAGCATAAATTTGAGCGTTGAGGTTGCCTCTGATCCAAATCAACTCAGTTCTTCCGCCGATCCAAATACCCGCCCATACCATGATGGTTCCACCACTATAAGGATGGACTTCCTGGCAGGATTTTAATCGCTGTTGGCGTCCAGGGGTTCTCCAGTGTCGTATACGTCTTGTATCCGGTCTCATACCAAAACGAGACTCATCAGAAAAGCACACGAAACGCCATTGTTCTTCTGCCCAATTTCTGTGTTCAAGAGCCCATTGATATCGAATCCTACGATTGTGCATTGCTATAGGTGGTACCCGTAGCGGTCTTCGGGAATGAAGGTTCACTTCATGCAAGCGGTTTCTGACTGTTTGGTCGCTAATTAAGTTCCCTGAAGAGTGATGAAGCCTCACGGCTAACATCATGGCGGTTATTGTTGGAGCTCTTCGAGCTAAGATTTGAATGTATCGGTCTTGTCTCCGTGTGGTGCAGCGATACCGTCCTCCATGGCGCTCAGCCACGGTACCAGTGCTTCGGTAACGTGTCCAAAGTCGACTGATAACACTCTGACTTGTATTCAGAGCTAAAGCCACAGTACGTTGCCGGGAACCAGCTTCTATCATTCCCACGGCTCTGAGCATTTCTTCCCTGCTTAAATGACGTCGCTGCTCCATAATAACGTTGGTTTTAATCAGTAGTAGGGAAACAGTAGCACTAATAATGTCTTCAATGCGTTGTATGTTTTTATAGGGAAAATATTGACAGCTGATTTTCATCTTTTACTCGAATTTGATTCACAGTTCCTGATTCAAATTATGAAATGCACCAAAAAGGATCCATATAAATTTATAAAATCATAAATTTATTACAAAGCCACATCTCAATCTCAAGAAATCCGCATAAAAATGCTTGATCCCTAGACACTTTTGATGTGTGTAGTTGGGAAAGGCTAGGCAGGATGATGTGACTTAATAAAATTTAAAGCTGTTTCACTTTTCCGAAGAAACAAGTCAACAATGTTTGAATTATATATACCTAGGTATATATGTTTATTTATTCTACAGACAACAAGATTTTTAAGCTATTGCATAGCTTCTATCGCGGGCCTTGAGCGTGGAGACCTAATCCAGAAATTTCGTAACGAAAATACTACCTAAGAAAAGAGTGTTTTGTATTGAAAATTATGTTTAACTGCTTGACAACAAAGTTCAAATTTACTTAAACGAATGATACGAGAGTGTTGTATTGAAAATTATGTTTAACTGCTTGACAACAAAGTTCAAATTTACTTAAACGAATGATACGAGAGTGTTGTATTGAAAATTATGTTTAACTGTTTGACAACAAAGTTCAAATATACTTAGACGAATGATACGAGAGTGTTGTATTGAAAATTATGTTTAACTGTTTGACAATAAAGTTCAAATTTACTTAGACGAATGATCCTTGACTATTAATAGTTAAATTAAAACCTTTTTATTAGTTTGATGTTCCCGGCCATTACGTTGTGTCAAGTTTTAAAAACTATAAATGTGAATAACAGTTCCTGTCAATGTCATCATTGCTATTTCTTGTATTCGGGTTAATATTTTACAATTGCGTAAGTTGATAAAAAATGCTATGCAATAGCTTCGCCGGGGCAGTCCTCTAGTGCCACACGTCTTTTTTTTCGAAATGATCGCGTGGTTCAGGCTATATCTACACTAATATGTGGACTATATCTATCCTATATATCTGAACCGATTTTGAAAATTCTTTTACCAATAGAAAGCTACGTTATTTGTGAGTGCCATAGGCTCTAAATATATAAATATGTTTTCCGTCCAATGAAGTGGGCAGGGGTCAGCTAGTACATAATATTACAAGATCTCGGGCGCCATCTAAACCAACACCTATTTTTACCTTTAAAAGTGTGTTTTTTGGAAACTCATGGAAAGAGAACCAATATATCATCTGCTTAATATTGGTGATAACAGGAAAATTTTGGTAACTTTTGTTGGCTTCAATACATCACTACAAAAATTGTGTCTTAAACGGTTTTCGTGGGTGGGTTCTACGGCTTCTATCAAGTATTCGAGTGGATTTCAATCCCTAACTAAAGTTATCCCACGATTGATTTGCTACGACGAAGATACCTTGTTAAATAACAAGTTCACTATACTAAATTTTAAATATGTCAGAGGGTTTTAATTTTTGAGTTTGGAAATGTTTACAATCTTCTGTCTCTACAAGCTTTCCAGGCAATAAAATTCTCATGATTATCTCCGCAATTAGTTATCCTTTCTTTATTGTTTTGAGATGACAAACTGATCTTTCTTTAAAAAAAATACTCCCTCTTTGAGTACGTAAATAACCGGAGCACTTGATATTAGCATGCTCGGGCAAAATAATAGAGACATTCTCGGCGCCTTTGACAAGCGCAGTAATGAACATACAACATAGTTTTCTAATTTCATGCAGTCTCTCTTCAATATTAATTTAGTAATTTGAAAAGTGTCTGCCATGCAGTAATCAAAGAGACTTTAAACTTACTTTTATTTGTTTTGTTACAGGATGATATTCTCCTCATATACGGCACCATTCAGCTAAGATTTAAAGGTAAGATCTAATTTAAGCCAATCGTGATGATTTATGCTACGCAGACTTATTGCGAAATTGAAAGCCAATTGAATTGTGATTTATTGTGATATGAACAAAATTTATGGTGATATGAACAAATTGCCATCGTTCAAGTAGCATGATTTATTTTAAGTCCCTCGGGAATTAATCTACGCGCAATAGAAGCCAGAATAAATCAATCTTATAACTATTTAAATCATTAACCTCTTGGATTTGCATATTTTTACATTTCGAATGATTCTTATGGAATCCTCATAAGTTGGAACTGTTTTTACCCGACTACGGCAAAGCCAAAAGAAAGGGTTATGATTTTAGCAGTCTTTAGTCACTGATTTCATAACGTAGTTACCAGGAAACCCATTACAAAAACAATTTAATTTGGCTACAACGTCAATTTCCAATAATTCGCAGACAATGGCGGTTGGTTGCAATAATATATCCATCAGTGGCGCGGCGTGGGAAATCGAAGGGGGTAAGCCGAGAGCCGGAGCAAAAAAAAAAAAAATAAAAAAAATTACTACCAGGCCCGAACTCATACCCAAACAATCCATATACTAGGTACTACAATCTGAGAAAAGTAAACACGGGAAACAATACATTTTACTTGCTTTTGCCCGCACGTGACGAAACTGAACGGACTGTCAAAGATCCACGAATGACAGCCGGGACCAACGGCTTAACGTGCTTTCCGAAGCACGGGGGAGTCTCGGTATGTAAAAATGGTCACCCATCCACTGACCAACCCCGTCAAGCGTACCTTAACCTGATGAATCGACCCGTGCGGCTTGTTATTACTTAGCCACGAGCTCCGATATAACTGCCAGTCAATCATTGATATTTATCGTAAAGGGAAACATTAAAATGTTTGAAAAAACCATCACGTCGTTTGTAATTTATAGTCATAATTATCTGGGTTCTTATTTTTCAAAAGTTAACCTTGAAAAGCATGTTTCCTCACAAAGTTAATAATCCGTCAAGCAACAATCTATCCTAATCCTACTGATCGTTTTAATTACTTTCAAATCTACTTTATACAAGTAATTTCAACATAATAAATTATATTCTTACCCCACTTATCTAATTACAACGTACTTTATTTTCACTAAACTCAAAACACTTAAACACTGTTTTAATCACTGTTCTATACCTACAACAAATATCAGTAATGAGAAACAGATGAATTCACTGAAAAATGAGTGATCAAAATGCAAATAATTGTTTTTAAAATACGATTACGTCAAAAAACAAACAACCACAAATGTTGTATCAATTCAATGTCAATATTATTATGTATGTCCGAACTCCGCGCCGAACGCATTACGAAATTCAACGGAAACAACCGAATAACTGCGTGTGCGTGAACGAGGTGGCAATAGCTGCTTCTCGTTCCCGCGCGTTTTCTACTTCTCTGTCCATAGCGTAACTCGGCGCATACCGGCTTAACAGTATACTATCTACTTACCCCAAATACCTAATTAAAACGTACTTCTCTTTCACGAAACTCAAAACACAAACACTATCTTAATCACTGTTCTACACAAAAAACTAATATTACTACTACTAGTAATGATAAACTAATGAATACAAAATGCAAATTAACTATTTATTGTAAACAAATTATATGGTTCTAATGCGATTACGACAAAAATCGACCACACACATCTCACATTGTCAATGGAAATTGGAATGATTGATGAATGCACAGACTACAATTTATAGATGAATGTTTTGATTTCCGGTCCGACCGAATGAGCGAAGTTTAAGCCGAATGCATTACGAAACTCTACGACAAGAACCGAGTATCAAATGCGAGAGCGAGCAATAGCAATAGCTCTTTCTCATTCCCACGCGCGCGTTTTCGCCTACTTTACCTACTATAACTCGTTGCAAGCCGGCTTCCTAGCTTGGTATAAAACGCACGGAGTCACGTGACCGAGTGACGTCAGACGGATTTTATTTTCTATAGAAATTGAACTCACAATAAGCCGAATGCGCCTACGAGTTATTTTAGAGCGAAATGTTTTGTTGTTGGGATATAAAGACAAAATATTTAATGTAGGCGTTTTGTAATGTTTTAATTGTATTCAAATACTTATAGTGTGATTATTCAATGATGATAGAGTGGTTGTGTCCGAAGGGAAGCCGATAGGAATCGAGTTCTTTGGAGTATTCGCCACTGATATCCATGGTTGCAACTATAGCTTATATTGTAACCTACGGCTTCCAATTTATTTCATACGTCCTAAAAGTAATCCGTCGCGTCGGCAATCTGGAACACTACGGATTTATTTCGTTAACGACATAATAACGAGTTATATATCGATTTTGTGATGAAAGCACAATCAGGTAATATGTTACATTCAATTTTCAACTTTACGAGGATAAGAATAAAACTGTTCGCCCATGTGTGCGGCGTAAGCGCGTGTTGCTGATTCAGCTCTTTCCGTTATATTGGTTAAGTCGTCATTTTTGCAATGAGTTATTATTACTTTTCCTTATTTTTATTCGTCCGCTTTTCTCCTGCAACAACCACTGCACGAAAAGTAAAGTTTCCTTTTAGTTTAAGCAAAAAGCATAAAAATGTAAGTACATTTGACTTAAGATGATTAATTATAAAAAAATACATGAATACGCAATTAAGTTTGACTTCGATTGAACTGTAGCACCTCTCGATCTGAAAACCCATCAACCATTGAAACTAGCGAGCCACCGAGCACTCGTGAACCCAATATTTTTACATACAATAATTTAATTACCTTTCGACTCCAAAACTACCGATCTCGTAATCCCATTACTTCTACGCGTTTACTCTCAAAAGAGGCAACAGTTTAACGTTAAATCTCGCTTCGAGGCAGTAAAAAGCGAATTTTTATATTAAACCGGCTCTCGTAGGCTGCATTCACGTGAGGAGGCCCTAGACGGCAAATTAAGTGACATTAGAGGCATAATGCCCGTGGAAGGGAGACGTGAAAGCGGAGTGCTGTTGTGGAACGGTACGCTAGTCCGTGGAGTGCGCCAACAGACGTTCACCACCTGGATGCCGATTAAGAGCTGGAAAATATTGCAGCCGGTTTAAGCGCTGCATTGCAGCCTAGTTCAGCGACGCTCTGTTGGCGATTGTGCTTTTCAATACTTAAGAAACGTCCATGAGTTTCCTTAGAAATGTAAATATCATTTATTATGAATAGTGTAGCCACTTGTTACTAACTTTCCTGATGAATGCTGTGCTCCGCCCTGGGGAGGGAGGGAGGCAACGCATACCATGGGACAAATGTTGAACCTTAGAAGCTTTTGCAATAAGTTTGCATGAACTTTAAAAATATTTGAATCCGGAATCCACAAAGGAACACTGGCTTTTCCACCTAAGGATTGAACTGAAGCTAAAGCACTGTATTTTCAAATTCAAATTAATTCAGACAGACCATATTTCAGGTTGTCGAAATAGTTTGAAACCCTAGCAAAGGATTCAAAAGATAATTCCCATGCGAAATATTTTTCATTCTTTCTTCACACTAATTGTCTCAAAATTAAGAAATAAATGAGAGAATTCTGCCTGTGCTTCGGCAATGGATTCCGGCACACTTCATCTAATAAAACCCGATAATCAGCAAATAAATGTACCCAACAAATTCTGTAAATTTTTTATCCGATCCGGAGACAATTGAAATCGACGCGTCGGTAACAGAATTACTTTTTTTTTTTCATCTACAATTCTAACCGATCGCTCGGCAGCTGGGACAGCGACTTATTTCAACCGTTTTATGAATTGCTCCTCATTTAATTTTGTTCTCATTTCTTTCATTTTCTCTTCTACGACTTCAATGAGGCTTGATGATAGCACATTAATAAATTTTTTGTTCAACCTTTGATGATTGGCTCCTTGATTTGTTTTTACTAATTTTCCAAACGTTGTTGACGACTGCCCACAGAAAATGTATTTTAGAATGTTCGTAAAAACATTTGATTCAAAATCTTGTCTGTCTTCAAGAGAAAGCTGCGGAAGAAGCACACAGGCCTGCAAATCACCTCGTAGTTAGATTTTTTCCTTACAAACGGGTGTTCTTCTAGTTTAAGCTGAATTGACACCTGTCAATACAACACCAAAAAACAAAATTCTTCTGAAACTGGTAGTTTTTCCTGAAATCCCTAAAACACCGTTGTTTCCATAAAAAGAATAGCTCTGCAATTTATTATTTAAACTTTTTGTTCCCAACCCGTAAAATGTTGCAAAACAAACTAGCAAGACAGAGGGATCCCCGATGACGGCAAATATAAATTAATCAGTTTTAAATACCAATTTGTCTGTAAGTTAAGTGCTTGACTTATTTAGCACACGTCATTAGCAACAAGAGTAATGTGGGTAACTAGCGATATATTTAAGTCCAGACTGAATTTTTTGTCTCTTGTCTGAAAACTTGACATGCGGTTGTTACAGGGTTGCCAATTAGAAATAGAAGGGTTAGAGAAAATTTTAATAGGTTTTAGCTAGTTAACCACCGTCAATCAATAAACAATTAAAGGGTTTAAATCAAATAAAAGCATTTAAAATGTACTGAATACTCAAAAGGATGACGCAGGTTGTAGGTGCGAAAAAAAATCAAGAAAATATTTGCTCATAGCAGATACAATTTTTTATCAAGAATTTTGATAATATTTACATCATTTCTTTAAACGTATCATAAGTATTCCTGTATTACCTCGTCCATGTGGCGTCCATGTATTGTCTCCACAAATAGCATTGTATTTAGCGCTGGCGCCGGCGACGCATTAATTACGCTATAAATAAATGCTTTAGATAAAAAACGTATCGAGTGAGGCGGTAATAGATTTCTCTGAGCGGCGCGACTTTTATTGTTATTGAATGGGGCGGTAATGTGTTGCGGCCAGTCCGTCTGTCGCACTCGGTTTTATCCGGGATATATTCAATGGAATGCATTTGTAATGACTTTTTTACTGGAGGTATGAATTTCCGTGTTGGTCAGGAAATTGTAGGCACGTAAAAGTTCTGGGACTGCAAACTGTCTCGCTATAAAATTGATTACACACTGTAAGATACTAAAGAGTTAAACAATGATGTGTATTCAGTTTTGGACATAACAAACAACTTAAAAAAAAAAAATTGGGGTTCTACTAAATATGTGTCCACTTCTATCAAAGATCACCCTAGGAATTATATTGGCGAAATCTAATTCAAGACGGCAAAAACTACCAACGTAGTTCTACGATGGAAAGGAAACACAATCACGACACATAATCACATTGAACCAATACGGAAAGCTGAGATGCACTTCTCATTCTGACTTCTACGTTATTAGGAAAACCACTATAAAACAAATGTACAGCGAAAGTGGAAATACGCTTCTTCTAAATTGGATAGGAATGATTTTGTTAGAAATCCGAGAGACAAAAAAGTACACTAGATGTGGAGGGAAAGAGAATGGAGTATTGGAAGGCTGAAGTCTAATGAAAAATATATGTATTTTAGAAGAGAATGTAAAGAAAGAAAGAAAGAAAGAAAGAAAAATTATTTATTGGGACAAGCACAGCAATGTAGTGAGTATATTTAAGTGATTTTCTTTCGATAGTTGCTACGTTACATTTCAGATTCGTCAATTTGAATCTAGGCATCAATTACGACCAGATTATCTGCCAATTTAAAAAAAAAAAAATACTATCATTTGAAATCGTGCAAGTAACAACGAACACTAAATAGAGATTATTACGGTACCAGTTGTTTAGGGATTTGCAATACCGTTAAGCTACTGTTCGGGAAGTAAAAAATATTAACAAACAGTAACTTTGGGTAATTGTGTTTAAAACTTGTAGCAATGAAAATGCGGGCGCATTGTTTCTAAATTGACATTATTGTTGATGCTGCAAAAAAAGAATAACCATTCAAAACAACATGATGGAAATAAGAGCATTAGGATAAGAGATGATAAAAGCATCGATGTATGACTAAAATATATTATAGAAATTTGATAAAACGCTTGGACCATATCTTTGATCATAATTAAAAGTTTTCAACAAAATTATACGAATTACGAGAAAACTGTTTTACCTGTATCATCAGAATAAGTTAGGATTAGGAGATTTATTCGTTATTCAAAACTGCGCATTCCTTTTCCCATTACAATTATTTAATTTTCCAATATGATTGTCATGCTGTAGAACTAATGCTACTGCTACAAATATACTGCTACATCTCAATGAAATCTCATCTAATTCCCGATCCAGTCTGAAGGAGGTCCTTCATATCAATTTAATAGGATTACATAATAGCAATTTTCCTGTATAAAAGAGTTGCGTCCATTCGCAGCGAGGCAACAATAGTGTAATCTGGCACGTCGTCTCCGGGCTAAAGCACTATTGTTGAAAAATATTTTGTACAGCTCCTTGAGAAAATGCGAAATGAGACTGTCCGGAAATGAGGTAATACTAAAATTACCTTTACGGATTAGTTTGCCTTTATTTCTTCTCTTTTGGGCCTTTGTGAGACTTGATAGGTTTACTTAGATGATATGATTCTTATTAAGTGTAAACATTGTATCAGTTGTTTAATTTTCTACCAATGAATTTAAGAGTGCAAAAATTTCCAAAGCGTCCTCGATGAGACGAGTCAATTTTACTTTTCCGCTCTGTCGGTTAATTTCAACAGCCGTCATTTTAATAGACTTCCACAAACACCTGATGACGATACAAATATAAACCCAGTAATAACTAGATGTGTTTGACAATGAGCGTCCCTCGGTGAATGTCATTAATGTCATCCGCAGAGCTGTCTGCCCGCGCAGCGGGTCGCCTCCTGAACGATCTATGTTTACCATGTATATCATTAAAAGTACCTACTACCTAGTATTAAATTACAGGGTATTTTATGGAGTTGAACTTGTTTGTTTTGCGGATCGGGGAGTGAAGATAAAAGGGTGCAGGTGCGGGGTGCCTAATTGTCGTGCAAGTCGTGCTGAATGAAGGGGTCGGGTTTGTTGTGTGTTCCTATGTGGATGATTGATGGATTTCATAGTAGCCCAGCCGGTGCTTTATGATTATGAGTAACTTTTTCTTTTGTGTTTTCTGGAACTTTGTTATAGTTATAATCGGAATTATTTAATTGAACAATATTTCTTTACTTGTATTGAAAGAACGTAACGTATTCAGAATACAGCATTTTGTTTTTGCTGAGACTGTTTGCAGTTTTGTAAAATGTTACTTACTAATTTGTGACATGTTAACTGTCAAAAATAGTTAGAAAGTTCAAGAGACATGTTAGCGAGCACAATTGTTGCTAAAACGCTTTGAAACATCGTTTGGGTATTGTTCAAAATCAGTTACGTTAGTTTACGAACGCTATGAAACTCAACGTTCAGGATTGTCGTGTATGGGAACTACGAGTATGGGAATGGCAACTTTACAATACGGCTCGCATTTTAGGAAACATGAACTTTTCGAAAATTGTCAACGGACGGTAAGATAGTTTTAGTAGGTACATAGCGGCTACATTCTAGGATTTTTTTCCTAAATTAAAATATAATGGTCAAGGGCTTGATTCAGAAAGCGGTACCTACTCCTGGACACGGCTCGCATTGTCAGGAGGTTCCACTCTCCCTGACCGCCGCCGGTAGCTTGGACCCTGTTCCCGATACCGGTGGGCTACAATTTTTTATATTTTTTAAAGATTTTTTAATGACTAAGTCATTAAAAAATATTTAAAAATGTATTTAATAAGTTTGCAAATAAATAAACGAGAAATTAATAAAAAACCGTTTATTCCATATTTCTAATTTCCATTTCAAATGTTGTTATTAGGGTATTGGTAAATTTACTTATTGTATATTGTTAGTACGGTTAGTCTTCTTTAGGCTTTATCCACAAATCCCTGTCCTTGCCTGTATTCGTCCAGTCTTTTCCTGACACCTGGATAATGGCATCAGCCCACCGTCTTATAGGTCTACCAGCATTACTTTTTCCCTGTGGACGTTTCCATCGTGTAGTTTCTATGGTACATCTTTTATCCGTGTAACGTGTGATGTGTCCACGTCCAGCCCACCTCCATTTTAGTCTGAGTGCATGTGTGAGAGCATCAGTTATGTTTGTTTTTTGTCTGATATTTCTATTTTCCTACCTTTCACCGTGCTCCTTTCAATACTTGTTTGGGTATATTTAATTTTTTGTTCGACTTTAATGGTATAAACCCAACTATCTAAATACGCAACACATTTTCCTAAACGATTCCGATTAATGTTTCATTTTGACAGTTCAATAATATTCATTGCGTTATTTATGTAGTTATCAGAATAATTATGTGAGCAGTGGTGGTCCAGTGGTAACGGCCCCGATTTACGAGTTGTAGGTCGTGGGTTCGAACCCAAGCAGGCGCTTTTCTTTGTGTAAATAATTTCATCACCACTGCTCTCAAAACGGTGAAGGAAAACATCGTGAGGAAACCGGCAGGTCTTAGAACCAAAAAATTCGAAGACATGTGACATCTACCAACCCGCACTGGGCCCGCGTGGTAGATTACAGCCCACTCCCTCTCACAGAGAGGAGGCCTGTGTTCCAGCAATGGGATTCGCAATCTGTTTCAAAACGTTTCAAATTCTGATTGATCGTGTATTACGTAATTAGGGTACAGGTCTGGCAGCCGTACAGGTACCTAGCAGTAAGAGACATTGTATCAAATACTGGTTTTTTATATGCAAACTGTAATTTCCTTTTAAAATTTCATGCAATGACCAGATTTTTTTTATTGTGACCAGAATTGCTGCGCTTATTGTTAACTGTTGACCATATTCTATACTATTTCCTTTTATCACAGTAGATCTTTTTTGGTTGTTAGTCATTATGTTTGTTTTACTCGCGTTTATTTCTAAAACAATTTCTGATCTTTCATGATCCAGTGACCTCATCATTTCCTCCTGATCTTTAGAAGTTTCGGCTAATAAGACTGTCGTCAGCGAATCTTAGATCGTTTAAGTAACGTCCACTGATTTGCACCTTTCTTAGATCAATCAAGCACAGCAAAGAAGAGCTTTGTTATCAAAGGGTCTCCTTGCCTGAGTCATCATTCGATGTTTATTTCACTTCCTCCGACTTCTAGCTTAATCTTGCTCGTACTGTTTGTTTAAATATATTTAAGGATGTGTAATATATTTTTGATCCACTTTTGAACAATGGCTGAAGCTATAGAAAGCTTTGCCTACGATTAAAATATAGTAATGACATAATTTATTATCGTATAAATATCCAGCCTCGTTACTTTACTTATTTTTGCAATATGGATAAATTAAGAATACAGCTCTCGTTTTTCCTGTTTTTGCCTTGCCGCATGACTTGGTGAAATAATTAGCCGGTCAACAAGATCGGTTGCTGGACTGCCTTAGCTGCGTCGGATCTAAGTTAATGAAATGAAACGATGTTTATCTGTAAGTAGATCTTTTAAAACACTTTCACACGTATTTTTTTGGGCAAAGTATTAGAGTCACTCCTTTAGCGAGTATACTTGGTTCTTGGAATGCACTCCAAACGTACATCAATACCCCTTGTCAGTTTGTACTCCCCTGACAATGACTAAATAATTTTTTATCATTTGTTAGAGTCGATTACAATTGTTTGCTCGGGTACACCTCACCCCTTCCGTGCTGCAGACAAGCGTAACTGATGCGCAGGGGATCTGTTTATGATATGAGTGGCAAATATTTAGGTATTATGGAGATTTATTTAGATTTTTAGATTATTTTTATTAAATTATATTTTTAACAGACTTCCAAAAAGCATACGCGACGAACATATGACCGCCTCGGTCATATTATGTTTGTCGAGTATGTTTTTTTTTTTAATTTATGTCCACTGATTTCTCCGTCACTTGTGGACCGATTTAAAATATTTTTTTTGTTTGAAAGGGTATGTTCCCGAGGTGGTCCCATATAAATCTTATTAACTACTTTGCTTGGATAGTTTTTGAGTGAGCTTCAAGAATAAGAATTTTTCCCACTTAGTTTATCTGGATGATATGATGATAACTTCCTGTCACTGTTATTTGCATAGCAGGTAGTAGTTCGAATTTGTGTGGTGTAAGTACCACAACTAAAAAGTGAAAAATAAAAACTTATTTAAAAAAAAAACAAGCGACTACATAAAAAAACACTAAAAAGTGAAAAATAACTTTAATTTCGGAAAGTCCGTGGCAAAAAACCAACATTCAAAACGAAAGACACTTGCGAAATTAAAGTTATTTTTCACTTTGTTGTGTCTGAAATTAAAGTTGTTAATAGTGATACAATAGAACACTGAAATGGGTGGTTAGTATTTGGGCTATATATTTTTTTTACTATCCTCTTAAATTTAATTAAAACGTAATCTGATTGAAGGTAGAGCATTCAGAAATAGTTACTTACCAGTGTTATTAATTAAAATATCTTACGTGGAAAGGTGGAAAGTTGGAAACCACATCGTTTCCCACTCAGTCGAAACAATTAAATTGACTGCTGCATAATACACCACGGAGCTATTACACAAATTGACGAATCTTTTATTCATCAATCCAATCATCCATACCGCTGAGGGCTGTTCGCGGGCGTCGGAGTTTATCGAAATAAGAAATCTCTGCGTATTTTCTCTCTTTTTCTTACTTATACAGATCCTGCTACGCTTGAGTGCGACGAATGATTCGAAATTTTCAATTAGACCACAATTGGCTTAGTTAACCACTGTTCTCATTTCATTTGGTATGTTTTCAAAAGCTGAATAATGATGTTTTTGCCATAATATTGTTAATGTAAAACGTCTGATGTAATAATGATGTGCTTTAAATTGTTACATTTCTGAATGATTTAGATAATAAATTATATTACATTTCAAGATTTTCATCCTGTTCCCAATGGCAACACTGGCAATTTGCTGACTACCTGATTTTACCGTCGTGCTGGCCAGAAATATGAATAAATTCATGGAATGCATGCATACAATGTAAGTGTAACAGAATCCAGAAGTCGTTATCTTTCGTACTGGTCATCCTGTCTCCAATTTCCAATACATATCGGGCCGCAGGGAGACATGGCCTGACCGCCTGTCCCACGCTGCGGCCCACGCGGCTCGTCCATCGAACATGTCCATTTCACTGACGTGCCGATAAAAACTGAATCAACTTTGTGGTCGCAAAAAATGTATTGTACAATGTTCTGTCGGATAACCTGTCCTTTGACGGGCAGCGGTTTTATCGTAGTTCGATAGTTTTTGACGAAATTGGAAATTTTAACGGTCTGTTTTGGAAAAGAGAGCTTGCTAGACAGATGTCTATTAATGTTTTAAAGTTTTTTGTTAGAGGGGCCACAGATTAGGAAAATTGATCGATTTTGAAGGGTGAATTGAGTAGCTTACGACAACAAAAAACCTCTAACCTCCCTTTTTTTTCTACACAAATAACCGCAAACCAATACTGACGTAATTGACGTTGAGATTCAAATTAGAGACGTTCCGTCTGAAAAAGTCCCTTCCTGCGTTGGAGACAGCTGCATTTTCCTGGGCCGTCCGCGCCCCGCCGCGAATAGTCATTGTATGCAAAACGTCGCGGCCAGACGGCACTATTGTTCACACGAGATTAAGGCGGGGGGCACGTCCATTATGCAAGAAGCCTGAGGAACGGGACCCTATTCCACGGGTGATTGCAAACCTGACAGAGCTCTCAGGTGCACCAGTTTGCGTGGGAGGACAGTAAGTTTTAAAGGCGTTGAGTTTTGGGGAAGATTTTATATCTTCCCCAAAACTCTATCCATGCTGTGCAGTATGCAGTATCTATGCTGGAAACGAAAGGTGCAATATTGAAATTAATTAGAGCATAACTTGACTTCAGCTTGTTTATCGAAAAAAGGGACTCAACTCAATTAAAATAATAATCAGCCATATCAGCAGTCTTCCTTAAAAAATCCAAAATTTTAATTAAAAGCTTTAAAACCTCAAAAAATCAAACTCTCCCTAAATTCCCGTCACGTTTTCCGACTTCCCGTTACGACGTTACCTATTTATAAACACGTGATCGTTATTATTCGCAGTCCCGTATTTCCTTACCCAATTTTGGGCACTCTAGCGACGCACCTGAGACGTTTCAGACATTTAATCAGGCCTGTAATCGGAAAAACAATGCTATTGAGTGGAGGTATCGCCCTCGGGCGGACCTGGCTTTTGTCGCGCCGCCGGGACAACGGGATGAACCAATCTGTTTCGCAAATTACGTACGAATCTTGGGACGACGTGCTTTTTGCATGAGCAGTGAAGGAATGAGGAATGTTAGGTTGATTGAGTGGGATATTAAAGAGGAGGAGATAAAAGAAATGTCAGGTGGGTCGGTTTTGTTTACCGCTCTCTTGTTTTGATTGCTTGTCGTTGTTTTTCATCGGTGTTGTGGTAATATAACATTTCTGGTGTTTGGTAAATGGTTTCGTTTTGAACTCCCAACTTTTATTGTTTTTCTAGTTCTACATACGTTCCGTTAGTATCAAGATTGAGTCCAAGTTTTATGGAACGTTTTATAACAGAATTGCTTAGTAGGATAACACGTTTTATACAATTTACGCCCCCGTTTCCGTTCCTGCTAGAACTTTATTCAATTCCCCCGCGACAATTTACCCTTCATTTCATAAGACATTTCGCACGAATAGTTCTCTATTGAATTTGGCTGTACCTACGACGCGACACGTGACTTTCCCCATCATTTGTGTACACCCACAAATTGAGTTGGCACCTTTTGTCGTAGCAAATAAAGCCCAAAATCCTTCTGACGTACACGAAGTTGTACTTAAAGACACCGGTCAATTTCCTGTAAGTGTAGGCAAATGTACAAATTGATGACGCTGAAAGCGAAGACAGTTCGCGACACTTGAATACCTTCGATTGGACGCTCTCAATTGGAAAACTGCAGGAACAGGTCAATTAGTTCAAGAACGTTTTGATGTTAGCACCTAAGTGGCAACTACATTATGAGCAGATATTTCTTTTCAGGTATACTACCTACCTTTGTAGCACAACGTATCAATATCATTCCCTGATTTGTGCGAATAAAAGAACGTGACAAAATAAATGTATCAAGTAACTGTAATTTAAACACTTATTATTCGCAAATTAACACCGACAAGGGCCAAATTAAGATCAAAGGAAATTTTACGATCTCGAAGACAAAATACTCTCGCGAACACGATTTATCACCTCACTAATTTACAGTTGTTTTGTCTAAAAACGAAAAAAAATTAACCGCAAACTGAATTTCCAGAATACCAAGATTCTGCCAAATATTCGGTTGGTCGGAAAATGCAGAATATTTACGAAAATAGAATTTATTATATCGATGCCGGTGTGGCGGTGGCCGGTGGCCGAAGATGCGTGCG
The DNA here is from genome assembly GCA_948150665.1 of Conistra vaccinii. Taxonomy (NCBI): domain Eukaryota; kingdom Metazoa; phylum Arthropoda; class Insecta; order Lepidoptera; family Noctuidae; genus Conistra; species Conistra vaccinii. Next base: position 4,831,685 of record OX411323.1, on the reverse strand, counting down.
GGAGAACTTTCGGTCGGGCGACCGCGACATATCCGCTGCAGACGGTACGGTAGCGGCCCGCTGCGGTCGACTGCGCTGTCCGCAACACGGAATTTGCGTCATACTGCCCGTCAGCTTTATGCATGAATGTGCTCGCAGATACGGCTCTCGTGAAGTAACTGCATTTTTACGGATAGCGGAATTTTGAACGATTTGAATAGATATTCTAGCAAATATTGCTAACTGTTCCTAAAAACGTGGGTGGAATCAGTTCTCAGATGTTAGACAACATAGTTAATCTTAACTTACTAAGAAGTCCGATGACGTATACGATTTAAATTTGGTTTACATTAGGATTTGACTAAAACCATAAGTGACATCTTTTAGAACCAACTCACGGATTCGTAACCTGTCAAGATTGTCTATATCTATGGTTTTTAGTGCACCAATCGTTGTAATCTTGTTATAAATTACCTTTAATCTAATTACTGCTAGTTTGTATCACAGAGAAGGAAGACTTCATTACGGCCTAGATATAATTGACTAAGGAAATTACTTTACGTATGCAAGTCTCGTATACAAAATACTATTCTCATTATGTGGTGCCTATCGGTAATGATGTTACGCCTCCCGGCTGATTCACTTTACGTGACACGCATCTACTTAAAATCGGTACTATAAAGGAACACGCTAAACTATTACATTAGCAGAGGACCTCTTAGATGTCGGAAATTGAAATTACTTTGATGGTGATTGTTCAAAGACAAATTGCATTATGGTGTTGCAAAACCGATTTGCTGACTGACTTATTCTTCCTTTTGCATTGGGCTTAACAATAAAACATTGTACTAAGCCAACTGGAAAATTTCTGAGATGAGTTGGATTCTAGATGTAAAAGAATCCAGAAGAATCTATAATGGCCAAAAACTTACAGATGTCATAAGATAGGTTGTATCGGAACTGTTAACATCAGTATCAGATTGAGATGTCTCTCTCATGATTCAGAAAGGCTACTTCACCAACTAATGTTTCAGTTGCGTTTGAGAAGTGCGGCGACTAGCTCCGCATGCTAGTAAGTAATCGAAATTGAGGAGTGAGTTCCGAGCGACTTTACCGTTACCACCTGTATGTTCGGAAAGTCTGGTTCGCTGGTTTGTTGCTGACCATTGATGTAACTAGTGAGCAAATAAACCGCGTTTACATCGGTGGATACTCGTCTCCTTGTCTCCTGGAAATATAACGCCTTTGTCGGAAGTTTAAAACAGTGTAATACAATATTTAGATCATATCAGTAACCTTTTCATTCTTTCTACCTGACAAGCCCCAAAACACACAGCACCTTAAAGTTTCGTTATCTGATGTCGAGTTTAATTAAACATAATGCCGCACGTCCGATCATTAACCTGTCACCAGGGAATACCGCAGTCATCTTCAAGAATCCGAAGATGATCTGGCTGCTTTACCAAGAAAAAAAATATTAGGCCAAATTCTTGAGAATCCTTGCCCAGCCCGATCGAATTTTTCCTAAAGGGTTTCATCGTTATTTGACTTGATTGTGAACACTGTGTGTGTGTATTAGAACACATATACATATAAGCAATTAAGCAGCTTTGAGTCCATCGATATCTTCTTAAAATCGAATGCTAATTTAGACGTTTGAGGCACAAAGCTCGCGGCCGCGACAGAGGACGGACATAGGTAATGTTAGTGGGGGCTAATTCGTCAAAGGGCGCTCGCGTCGCTTTGTCCCGGCTTATGGTAATCAACGTAGGCGTTGTGGCCGCCGCTGCGCCGTTCTCTGCATTTAATGATCGGATTTATTAACTATGTACGTTAGGTGATCTGTTTTACGTAAAGATTTTGGTTAATTAAAGGTTCTTTGTCAATGCCCAGATAGATTGAAATGGAATACGGCCAATGGCTGGGGTAATGAACAAATGAGCATGCATGTGCGAACTGCTATATCTTATGAAGCACAGATATAAAATCTGTGGTATGAAGGAATGAATATGGCTTGGCTTTTGTTAGATCAAATAAAATAAATGTAGCTCTTGTAATTGTAACACTATAGAAAGAGCTGAATTAAGAAATTACTCACGGTTTGGATGGCAATTCATAGATAGACGACAAACCGCGGAAATCACTTCCGCCTCAGACCCCAAAGTTCCAAGACTCTCACGTGAACTCTGCACTGGCCTCACAATACTCCACAGCTTCGTCTAGCTCGAACTACCATGGAATTCTATGATCATGTGCAGTCACATGAATCCCGTGTGAGAGCGACAATAGTGCTGCTCTCATGACGTTTATCTACGTCCCCCTTGCGATATGCATCGCTAATCAAATGATTGTTACCGGTCTAGACACTTAACTAGAGCTAAAAGGCAAATTCTAGGCATTTTACTTTGTTGATCACCGCACACCTCCCTGCGGTTGTCACAAGGGATAATTTATTGGTAAAGAAAATAATGGCTAACTTTACATTCCTTGTTAAAGCCCAGTTTTCCCGATCACTTATCGAATGGACATCCAGGATGTTTTTAGGGTTCCGAACCTTAAAAGGTAAAACGAAACCTTTATAACATCACAATTTTTTAAATAGATTTTATCGTAATTGATCCACTTACTTACCTGATGGTAAGCGCTGCTGTGATCCACGATGACGCATTCTTGCACAGCAGTAACCTATTACTCAAAACTTAATTACTTCCACATTTTATAATATGGAAGTAATCAAGGAGGTCTATCAAACCACAGAATACGATGCTACTACTCTTTAAGGTCATAAGCTTGTCTACTTTTAAACTTCTTCAGAAGATATACCAATGAAGATTAGCAGTGAGTGCTGCAGATGCTATATAATTAAAATAGTCTCGTTAGAAACGTGACATTGATGCTCTTTACACTTAGGGTTACCAGATGAAAAAAATCAAAAGTCCGGAGAAAAGGCCTGATTTCCATTGAAAAATCCTCAGATTATTTACAGTTTGAGCATTTTCTCTCAAACGTAGTTAAAAATTTTAAAAAGTGGTAATATTATCGTTTATACAATGTCGCCCATGCGCATGTGACCGCCCGTAATTTTCTGAATATTCATGAAAAAATATCGAAAATAAACTTCAAAAGGGGGGTCTATCTATAACATTTTTCACTAGTTTATTTTAAATAAATACACAATTTTTTACCGAAAAAATGACTTCGGTTCCGTTTTTTTTTTCGTAGTCGATAATTTTTTGTAAAAAATTTAATTAACCTGTTAAAATAACTCATAAGCTTTTGGAAATAATAAACAGAAAGCGAATCGACCCATAAACTTCGGAGATGTGTCAAAAAACAGAAAGCAAATCTTTAAAAAATTAAAAATTGAATAACATGAAAAATGTTATAGATAGACTTTGTAGAAAATGTTATAGAATTTGAAGTTTATTTTCGATATTTTTTCATGAATATTCAGAAAATTACGGGCGGTCACATGCGCATGGGCGACATTGTATACACTGCGATACATAGTATGATAATGATAAATCTTAAGTACCTACTTGGAGAAATAAGTACCTATTAATTTTAATTGTGCAATTATTACCAAAGGAAGATTATTTCTAGTTTGTTTAGCTTTTTATTAAAGAGATCTTTAAAATGTAAGCTGTATTTTATTGAATATTCAAAATCCTGAGATTTAATGAGATTTGCAAAATCCAGCTGCAATCCTGAGAAGAGTCCAAAAATCCTGAAATCTCAGGACAAATCCTGAGATATGGCAACCCTATTTACACTGGCCTGTCCTGTCCTGCGTAGCCTATTTATGAAAAAGCTGAACCGTCGCCCTTAGTAGTCTTAAATACTTCCCGAAACACGTTTTAATTTTAGACTTAATTGAATTACCTAAACCTCGCGCTTCGCCTCAATATAGGCTGAAAAGTACGAGGATGTACGATAAAAGCAATCCACAATCAGATCGTGCGCCAATCTCTAAAACCGACAAGTCAATGTGACAAAGCAAACGTCAATACTTATACGTGATTTAATGCTGTTATAAAATGGTCTGGAGTTTCGGACATAGGACAAAACCTTGCATATGGGAGAATACAATTTCCCCGTGAGTTCAAGACCTGAAACAATTTTTCCACAGGAAAATTGCACTACCAAAGAACCCATTCTTTTTGGTACGCATACAACTCCTTAACACCCCGTCCGGTACTCAACGTCACGGGAGGTGCGACAAATCGCAACTCCCCACATTGTCGTATCCAAAGAGTTGCAGGTTTAGGTGGTGCGCGGTATCATCGGCGAGTCAAAGGGCGCCGACAAAGCGTCGCCGCGGCGCGGTGCGGGCGGCATTAGCGGCCCGTTTGATACCCCCACCCTCGCGCAGGGTTGACAACGAACCACGACCTACGACAAACCGGTCGCACGATACCGTCCATCTAAGTTTAATTGCTTTTTAAATTATGTGATGGATTAATTTTGTTTGACGGATTTTCCTTCTCGTTCGACGCTGAGAACATTGAGGAATTATTGACCCGAATGTAAAGTGCGTCGTCAGTTGTATGCTGTACGTTTTTAATCAAATGAATTCATTATAATTATGCTGTTTCTAGTGGGGATAATTAAAATTTAGAGGACAATCAGTTGTCCTGACTGACACAGCAGCAATTATTGCCAACTAACCTAATTGCTTTCGAAGTTTACCCCTAAAATGAATATTTAGTCAACGTCCCATTAATTTATTAATATATCATCATAAGCTTCAGCATGTTTTTCCTTAGCCCAGCACCGGCCAGCCCTACCGCTTCCCCACAGCCGGCTCAAAGTGAGTGTGTTACTCTTTAACCTGCGCGATTCGCGACCGGCTAAACTTACCACTCCGCTAAATAAAGTTAAAAGGCTCCTCAAGCTTTGTCTCGCCCGCCTTTGATGTACAGCGAGAACATCCCCCACCGGCCTCCACACCTCCTCCTCGCTCGCAAACAGTTTACCGCAAGCTGGAACTATTGCCCTTAATGCCTTTTCCGATTGGGTATACGGTACGGTGTAGTGTACCCCTCCGGATTGATTAGTGTGTTGTTTAGTGCCAAAGGAATTTCTCAGGAAGCAGCCCGATCAAAGTGGCCGAGCCCCTTTGATGAGTGAACGCTAATACGATGAATCAGTACCCTTATCATTTTGATCTCTTGTTACCGGTGGTTACTATTATTGATGTATTGGGACGGGAGTTTGGGACCGCTTTCAAAGGTTTTTCGCTACTTTTAAGTGATAGGGTATTTGGCCTGTGGTGTTTGATGAGGTAAATTGATTAAGACTTGTGAAGTTCTTTTTGTAGTTCTTCAAAAAAGGTTCTTTACAATCTTAACGCATACATACTTCGTGCTTCTGTAGATCCATCAGTGCTTTCACCATAAATGTCGTGAGCCTAATATCTTAGATAGGAGAACAGTCTGCTGCTAATCATAGAAACAAACATTTAAACAAAATATCTTCTGCGAAAATATACGAAATAGACTTGAAAGAACTTTCAAAGGAAAGTAATTTGTTTGGGCGTAAGTAATTTTATACAAGTCGTATTAATACGTGAGCCACGCGCCAAAAAAGCAAAACCTCTTCAAAGGATTTATTTAGGCTCTCTAGCCTGTAATCAGTGATTCTTTTATCTGTGACTGTTTCACTTAAATACCTATAATTAACTTTTTACATTTTCTTTTTCTCTTTTTAATGTAATCCGCGAACGGCGGCCCAAAATGAAAGGACTACTGCCCCTTTGATCTTGCTGACTTGTAAAACCAATCATACAGTCGTATTTTCCCTTTTAACTTCACTTCATAGAGAATTTGTCTTTACTGAATGATACAGTAGTGAAATTGAGTTTTTATAGCTACGTCCTCGGTCTATCCAATTTTTAAGTAAGTACGTTAATTAAATTTGAAGGTAGGTAGGTGTTAAATATGCTGTAAAAATACTTGAAAGGAACAAATAACCATTTCACAATTGAAGATATACTTACTTAGGCAATTCGATTTTCTTTCGACATCGACAGTGCATGCTACAGGTTTAATAACACAGGCACTTATAGATAATATAAAATCAAATGAACAGTCACAGTGCAAATGAATTAAAGGCCCCCTAGGAACACAGACAGGTACTAACAGAATGTTACTAAATCCGTTCCAGTAATACGGCTCGGACTTTGCGCAAATTCAATTAGTGTAATAACAACGCACAGTTCCATTATGCCAATCAAAGGGAAACGAAAAGTTTGCGCACATCAAAGAGTCGCTTAGTGCGTGCTCTCGGCTAATGACGCTTTGGGGGCGGGCCTTTATCGATATCGATAGTCGATTAATCGCTACAGCTAATGAAGTTATAGGGATGTTCGGCGGTATCGATACAAAATCAGTCGCGAACGTGGAAAGCATTATTAGCAAGGGAGTAAAGGTTTATTCTAGTACACGCTATAATAAGTTGTTTTAACATCTTTTTATTTGGTTTAAGGATGTGTCATTATTTCGTTTATAAAAAAAATTAACATATAAAATACATTTTTAAATATAGACAGGAACCTCCTCACAATGCGAGCCATATCGAGGAGTACTGCCTTCTGAATCAGGTCCTTGATCCAACCGCCTAACGTGACCCTCGAGAGATGTTGGTCGAGGCTTTCGGCCATCAGGCCATTGGCCGTTACGGCAATCGGCACAATGATAGCCGAGCTCACATTCCACATCGACAGCGTCGTGTGCTAAGTCGAGATATTTTATTTGTTTCTCTTTCTCAGCTTTCTGTAGCCGAAGAATATTACCAGAAGTACAGACGCCAGCACATCAACCTACTCCAATCTGTCAAATTTTCCCAATCAACATTGAACCTTATTTTTTAGCGATAAAGTTGAAAATCTATTAAAGTTTGACAGATTGTAGTAACTTGATGTGCTGGCGTCTGTACATTTTAGTGGTGTCTGACCGTGTAAGGACCATACGCTTTACTTACCGCGGGTTTCGATGTAGTAAAGACAGGTGTAGGATAGGGATAGGAAGATTAGGAGCAAGTCGCTGACTCGCTGTCCCTCTTTCGTAAAAAGAACAGCCTCATGTCTTATCATTATTTTGTATTCCTCATCGATGGTTTCATGGTTTAAATAGCTATTAGGTGATGCTCAAAAGTGGTCTGTATTCACAATATATTTGTATTGAGTTAAATTGATCATTTGAGACCCCCAGCGACAGTCAAATTACAATACATACCTACAAGATTTTGACAAATCAATTTTGCCGTCTGTCTGATCTTCGCGAAATCAAATATCAGAGCTATACTCAGAGAAACGTCTTTGATATCTATCTATTCATTTCATCTGTAAATCGAGTTGGAATCCTCAAATTAATTCGCCTTCAAAAGGTGAATATCATGACGTCGCGATACACCTACTTTTAAAGAAGCCTACATAACTTATTTACTTTGCAAACTTCTATTGATTTTATTTAGTATGGTTTTATAAGATTGATTTTTATTTTCTGGTTTCGTAGGAATCAACGTTGGTTTTCTGACCATTCCTTTTTTTTGTTTCAGATAATACGAAGCAGATAGACAAGACACAAAACACCGAAATGCAGCGGCATTAAGCTGCTACACAGGGTACTAATTTACTTCCAAATATTAAATGAATCCCGACACGTATTCAAAAAAAGTTAGAACATTTTCTTAGTTTGTTTTATTTTTGCCGCGCTTACGAACTCACGGAACAGTTACCGACATCTAGTGGCACTTTTTGTCACAAATACATCGCACGTGTTACCATGATTCATGGCGTCGTCGAAAGGTGGCGTTAGACTACAGCTGTCTGCCGTGGCTGGCTGGTTGTCAAACAAACGTCAAAGTCGCTGTTGTGTACAAAACGGATTCAAGCTAATTTATTATTTAATTCGAAGAAAGTTTTCAATTAATATCATCAATTATCATTTGGAGCGGCCTTCAAAACTTACTTGCTAAGTAAGAATATTCGTTTTCATGTAAGTTTTCTCTCAATATCGTTGTATAAATATAGCCCTTCCGGGTTTCGGCATGGTATTTAGGCATAAATAGCATTTATTGCCTTCAATTCTGTCGGTGATGATCCGCTATTAGATAAAACTGAAGGTCTCCTCTTGTTTCTAATAGTTTATTGATAATTTTACACGTCGTGATTGTTACCGCGACGTTACTTTTACGAGCTGTGCCTTTGTTTACAACTTGTTTCCTGTGTTTATGCTCGTCATGTTCAATGAAAATTTGTTAGATTTGGTACTATGTGATGCTTCGGAACACGCCTGGCATCATGACTTGCTCAAAACACTTTTGTTACAGTTGTAGTATTTCCTTTCTGTACAATGATTAAAATATTTTTATCACCTACCCATAATATTTAAAAAAGTTCATTTTATTCATCCAAGAAAATAATAAAAGTAAGTATATTCATGCCAAACTGGTAAGGTGGTATAACAACAACAACATTATGAGTTTTGCCCACCCCATCTTCAAACCTTTTTTACAGTTAGTTATTGATTTCATATTTATAATAAACCCTATAATAAGTACAACCACTATACAAAATATAAGGGCATGAGATTTGTTCGTACCCCATTGTGTTGAACATTCAGCCTCCGGATCTTTCACTCGGACCATTGCGGCAGCGTTGTGCAGTCGTGCTGTTCTTAAAAAAGGAACTTTTTCTCAATAAAGAATATTAATATCAAGTTATAATATTCAGAAATAATTTTATAAACTGGTGTAAATCAGAAGTGTATTGTTTGCTCAAGCACAATGAACATGGTAAGGTCCTTTATGGTTTTTTTATGGCCCTATTATGTATTTTTTTCTTCATAACTTGCTTATTGAACCATGAAGTTATGATTTAATTTGTTTTGACATGCTCTTATTATGATCTGTCCCTTTTTCTGTAATACTTAGGGATGGTTGAATAGAAATGAAAAATTAATATTTTCTGTTCCCTATAAAGTTGGTAATTTTTTATTTTGTGTAAAGAGATTTATGAAATATAATATGTTAGTCCTTATGCTAAGTGGATTAATATGTAATGGTATAGCTTACACAATAAGTTTCTATAACATGGTACACTCCGATGTGATGTTTCCTTCCAGCACCGATCGATGCCGGAGACTCTTGACTTTGGCACGCTGTCTCATTTTTTGTTTGCTGTCCCTTTTCAACTTATACAAATCAAATACACTGGATATGATCCTTATTGTTTGCCATATTGATTTTTTATGTGGCTTGGTGCGCGGTTCTTGCGGCAGAACCAACATTTTGATGTGTGAACGGAACGCTTGGGTATATTCATACAGTTTTTTGTCAGTAATTGATGCTATAATAAGCTTATCCATCCAGATTACAGTTTTAATTGTGGTTATTTGGGCTTAAATAAGTGAATACAAAGTTTTTGTGATCTATGTTATTAAGAATGGGTGTAAAACGGCTTGATAAAGCATATCTCTTAGGAAAATTTGCACCAGAGGTAAATGATAATGGTGAAACTGTTATGAATGCACATAAATGCAATAGGCTATTTCGATTATTTGGAAATTTTGTTGTTTTATGTCTTTTTCTTAGATTAAATGATTAACCTTTTTATCATCTCATCTTTAGTGAAGTATTAATGTGTTATGAATGTTTGTGTCCAGGTGGTGTCTCGCCATGCAGCGCGCGGGTGGGAGAAGGGCCTGTGCGCCATGAGCCACACTCCTATAGGCGGCCACCCGCAAGGTAACGCTTTTTTTAAATTGTTTTGCAAAAAATGGTGATTTGATCTATGTCTGTAATTCTGCTTGGAAGCTATTGAGTGCGCACATATTTTATCCTGAATTCCTGACCCGTTGTTATGGTACAAATTCATACTGCACACGAAAGTTTTGTGCACGATGTTTAAATCCTGGGGTTAGACAAAGGTGTGAATTGTGATATCTTGTGTGCAGGTTGGGAGCACAAGCTTGCTGACAGGTCGTCGCTGCCGCCGGCTTCTGGGGAGGAGAAGAGCAAATCTCAGTCCAAATATGTGTTCGCACAACCACATCTGTCCAAGTGAGTCACAATTTGATACTTCCTTAAGCAATTTACGAATACGGTATTTTTCTTCAGGCTTTTCTCGTTTTAATATTGTGGATGGCATAAAGGTCATGGCAAAAGTAATAAATCGCCAGCAGAGGTTTAGATTTAAAGACGAGAACAAATGGATATCAATCAATTGTCAGGGTGCTCTTATTAGACCATTCTTTTCGAGACCCTCTCTCATAGCAGGCAGCTAAAGGCAGGTGTTAATATAACGTGTTGTTCCCAGGGTCAGCATGGCGTGGCGCGAGCAGACGGAAGGCTCGTCGGGAAGCTCGGCGCGCTCGCCCGCCTCGCCACCCTACATGCGCTGGGCACGCAGCCTGCACGAGTTGCTTGAGGTTCGTATATTTAGTATTTCTAGTTCGTATTTGTGTTCCTTTAAGTATTGAGAAGGAGCTTTGTAATGCATACTTAAACCACTGTTTTATATCAGTCGCAGTAACAGTTAATGCTTGTCCAAACAAATGCGCTATTTTGGTCATTTTCTTTTAAACTCAACTGTTGGTCATTCTCAAGAGCCCCATCCAAATGATTTTGAAAGAAATTCCTAAACCATTGCTACATATTTTAGAAAAATTCGTCTGCTCGACAGCGAAAATAACGCAATTAATGTTGTCGAATTGTCAAAATGCACAATTGCAATTGCAATGTGCAATTGCATTGCGTGTGTCGCTATTACCCCGCTGGTGAACCTTGATAAAAGGCCAATTTCTCATCACACTTAGGACGCGGAAGGCGTGCGTCTGTTCCGCAAGTACGTGGGCGGCGCGGGCGGACTGCACGTGGACCGACTCAACTTCTACTTCGCCGTGCAGGGCCTGCGCCAGGAGTGCGACCCCTCCAAGATACGGCAGGTCGTGTCCGCTATATATAAGTGAGTATAGACCTTATAGACATGACACCACGGCTGCTATTTCCCTGGATTAATTCTTTGTGTGATAATCCTTATTCAAAGAAGGTATGACGGTGGATACAGATTTATAACAAGCCATAGCACGCAAAGGCATGCTGATTGACTACCAATTTTATCTCGTGACGCCACGTTTCGACATTTTGCCTATGAATAGTTGTTTGGCGTCGGGTATTACATTTGTGCTGCGCCCCATATTCTATGAAAAAAGCCAGCATTTATTATATAATTAATTAAACAGTTAATAGGACTTTTACAAAATTGTTGATGTATGTTCAGATTCCTGCGCAAGTCTCAGCTAGCGATGCCAGAGGAGTTGAAGACGCAAGTGAAGCAGAGCCTCAAGGATGGCTCCAACATCGAGAAGAGTATATTCGACAATATGGAGCAGGAGGTATGTGGTTACAAGAATAGGTAAAGATTATAATAATTTACCAGCCTATTAGCCCACGTTCGCACGGACGTAAAAATACCACGGCGGGATTTTATCACACATTGAATTTTCAACCCTCGGTGTTGAGCCGAGCGTTGAGTATACAACGTCCTGGGACGCTGGTACGCACTTTCGTCCCAGCGCCTTAAAAAACCACACTGTTGGATTTTCAACTCTCGGCGCTGAGCAGAACGATGAAAATCCAGTGCACGAAAAAAAATCGCCTCAGGGAAAAGTCGCCCGTGCGTACCTGGACTTATTGACCTTGCAAGACAAATGCCTCTTCTCATGCAGAGAAGGTACGCACCAGCATTGCGAGGTTGGCGATTTCAGATATAATAAAGATATGTTAAAGAGTTCAAACACTCACAAAACTGCTAACAAAAATTATTTTTCAAAATTGATCGATAATGATGTGTGATATTTTTGTTGTCTTTCGTTTTACTGTCAATTTCGCAAAATTAAAGGAACTATCAAATCGCAATTGCACTTGTTAGAAGCCTCGCCTCTCGCCAGATAATTTAGTTTGGATCTGTATATCAGAAGCAATAGTTATCAAAAACACCTTTTTACAAAATACGATCAAGAAATCTGTTCATCTTCCGACTTTTTAATCGCAATAGTGGTATCGTAGGTCACGCGAGCGATAACGGAGACGACGTACCAATCGTTCCTGCGCTCGGACGCGTACGTGTCGTATGTCAGCGCCGCCACGCAACCGCTGTCATCGCCAGACGCCTCGCCGCCGAATCCTCCTAGAGAGGTAAGAATTGTTCTTAGTTTTTTTTTATAAAAACTTATGATATTATTTTATGTGTTACTTACAGAAACACATACAAAAAGGCTTTAGTTCTGTATGCGTTTTTCTAGTTTTAACATAAATAAAGTATCTAGCAAAGACGAATAAGTAATTTTGCAGCTCATTCAGAAAATGTCAGCTATAATTCAAAATAAAATTTGCCGTTAAATACGCTCTTTAGATTGTTAACAACACACATATTGGTAGTATTTTTTAAGTACGATACTCGCCCGTTCCAAAAGCTTCAATATAATTTTTGACCATTAAAAGTCACAAGCTTCAGTTCAGTTTTTGACTCATAAGTCAGAAGCAGCTGTTCAGTTTTTGACCCATAGGTTATCAATTTATCATTATAGATCAGAAGCTGCAGCATATTTTACTTTCCCAACAGGGGGCAGTAGGTGGTCTGGCCACCCTACACGAAGGGCAAGAACTGGGCACGGGTAATGCGCCCGCCGCGCGACTGACGCACGACGCTTTACTAGCAACGCAGTCGCGTCGGCTGCACTCCGATGTCGCACCGTGAGTAGCCTGCTTTATTCACACCTCGCTCCCTTATTGTATAGAGTAAAGACCATAGATGTTGACGTTGTGAATAGACTTGATATATATGCGCTTACGCAGGCAATTAATTTCGCGAGTTTTGGTAATATGACATCTAGGCGACACTGAGCAATTTGAGAAAAACTAAGCTTCGTCTTCCTGACTGATCAAAACCACCGGTAAATGTGAAATAAATACTTTCAGTTGAGTTGAGAGCTGCCAAAAATTGCGCAATTTTAGTTGCCCATGTAAGTGCACCATTAGATATGTCAGATATTTTGTTAGATAAAAGTTTACAGAAAATTGCATTTGATCATTTTTAATTTTAACTTCATTTTTGAAAATCAATTGCAAGTTTTTGTAGTTTTGTACTCGTTTTGTCAAAGTAGAGTTGTTGTAATTATTGTTATCAATGTTTAGTTTCTAGTTTTAATTTTATTAAGAGCATTTATCCTAAAAGTTGGCAACGTCGCAAATAGCTGTCATCTATCCTCTTTTGATTAGTTTGTCAAAATTACCGTATGGAAATATGAAATGTGGCTAACTAGTAGACTAAAATATTGATTATGCGATGCAATAATTAATATCGTAACACCGAATATTTAGTTTTAGATGTAAAAAAAGTAGTTAGAAACTTTTCAAATGCCGTTCTTACACATTAAACAGTTACAACATCGTTATAATTGGAATTTATTATTGTATGTGGCATTTTTTCTAGTTCGCTAGTTAGCCACATTTCTTATTTCCATACAGTAATATTGCCAAATTAATCAAAACAGCGACATATTTGACATCTATTTGCGACGTTGCCCACTTTCAGAATAAACGGTCTTATGTAGTGATGAGTACAAAGCGTAATTATTATTAGAAATAGATTTGGCCTAGTTTAGATCCAGTTTTGATCACTATAGTTAGAAACCAAAATTTCTCTCCAACCACCAAACGAACAGTTTATAATATTGACGTATCAAAATATACTCATAATTGACATAGGGCGGGTTGTATCGAAGCACCAATAACCTAGCCATTTTAATATGAACCTTATGTTAGTGACAACAAAGGCCACTCAACGCTACAACAAAAAAATATAACCAGACAGAATTGCTGCAAATAGTGCTATTTAAATTAATCGGCGAAACTTCCACATACGTGATGATTATTGGCATGTAATAATATGAAAAAAGGTATTAAACAAGGCAGATGTGAGTGACCTTATTGGTGCTGTTCTTCAGAAGGTCAGGTCAGTACTCGCAACCGGCGTGCGTGTATGACCAGATGTATGAACGTAAACGAGGCAAAAGGAGTATGTAAGGATCGTAGCCTGGTGGCTTTCTGTAGTTCCTGGTTACCCCCATGGGAAGAAGGTTTATGTGCAAAATAAAATAAATAATATATTAAATAAAATCATAATTTAAAATTTTCAAGTAACTAACGCACAATTAAGGGTGTTATATAAATATATATGTATATTATAATTTATTTCATACTAAGTTATCCATAGATTGTTAGTGATACACTGAAACTAAAGAAGTATGTTATACATACAAAAACATACTACTTAACTATCATATATGTAAGCGAATCCAGTGCCTCCAGATAGGACTCTCAGTATGTTCAGCAATGATCCTCAGGTAGCTGTTAAAACTGTATAACACCCCGTAATCAGCGATTTACTTAAAATTATTATTTTAGAAAATCGTTTATTTTTTATTTTTATTGATGTTATAGTAGATAGTATACTGATACTCATCACATCTGTGAAGTTTCGCTTACTAATGAAACAGATTATTTAGTCCAAAACAAGGTTGATCAACCCGCCTTAGTCTTCGAGTTCATGAAGTGTGACCCCAGCATTGCATGAGCGATCCAGCACTTCGCCTATTTACTTTAATTTCGCTCCGTCAGCTTGACTGATGTACCCATGTATTGTTTGCCCCCATGTTTTGTTCCGCGCTGCATGTTTGCTGCGTTCGCCGCATTACACGCTAAACGCTCTGTCTTGCCACCTCACATATTTTATACATACTTACCATTCCTATCAATTTCCTGATTTTGTAATCTGCTGATTGACGATCTTTGTAAATTTTTACTTTGAACATATATTTTTCCCATACCATTAATCATGAAAACTATCAAAATCGATATCGATCTTTGGCTTTCACCAAAAAAAAAAAAACATTGATTTTGACTACCAATAATCTTTATTTCGTCAATCAATCTTTACCTTTTTCTCTGCGCTACTCTGTTCCTCGATGACCCCTTATGGCCCCCCTTCCTCCACTTCCCCGTATGTATATGGGTGGCACGGCAGACACCGCAAGCGGTCGGTGTACAGTGCGCACGTGTCGTACGCGGGCTACTGCCCCGCGTCCCGCCAGGACTCGGAGCGCGCCAGCCTCAGCAGCGGCCGCACCGACTCCGACGCCGTCTCGCTGTCCGGCAGCAGTGTGTGAGTACATGTAGTGTTTGTGACGCGGTGTGTACGCGGCCGAGGTGCAGTGCGACCGCAGCTATGTGAGTATCACTGGTACCAGTTACGCCAAAACGAACCAACCCAAAATCTCGCAATAATTCTCGAATAAATGTAGTGACACCTACACGACATACGAAAATTTACCTTGTGATCAGTATATTTACAACAGCCCAAAACCAATCCGTCCAGTTGGATAACCCTCCCTTTTCATTGGAGAAACGTTATTCCTCTTCCCCCAAAATTCATTTAATAAAGTCAAACTAATCCAATTTTTTAATGTGTGATTTTGTAAACTATCCAGCTTAAACAGTTAAAACTTAACCTTAATAATTAGGTAGTAGTTTTAAAATAGTAGTAGGTTTAAAATCAAATCAATTTTCTGCAGTACTAATGAGTACCCGGGATATGGGTGGTGGGAGTGGGGAGGTATGGGTTTTGTGCCCGGTTGATGGCTCGCCCCCTATTACAAGGGACTGAAACATAACTGGCGAAATGTGGCTGTACTAAGGTACACCTCTGTCCAAATCTTCGGGAAAACAAGTCGTGATGTTATGTTATGATGGCGTATTCATGCGGGCGCGTGGGTTAGTTCGTTATGACATAATTCGGTCCATTATTTTTTAGTGTCACGTGAACAAGGATTCCACGTCCTTGATTTAATTTTATAATTCTTTGGAAGGAAGAAAAACAATACTTCGATAAAGTAAGTGTATCATTTATTCTGTAATATAGAAAGTATCTTTAGTTTTTCTGTACCTTTGAGCTTTAGAACTGCTTAACTTTTTAGCACTAATTTATCATTTTACAACATCCGTGTGAAACGAATAACTTGCATCAGACCGATGATCGTATTATAATAACAAACTCACAAACAGATCCAAGTGTCGATAGATATATTGATAAGAAAAAAAAAAAAAAAAAACATTTGTCCCATCTTTTTTTTTACAGAAATCAAATATTATTCTTAGTAATTTTGCATTCCATTGTTTATTAAATTAACGTTAAAATCTCGTTAACATATTTTGTTACAGTGTTGAAACTAAGTATTTAAAACAAGAACCTTTGAAATGAATATGTCAAAACTCAGTTCAGCACTATCGATATCACCGACTCAGTCGCACACACAGCTAACCCGTATCTTCTATCCCCCTCTAGCGATGGCATGTCAGTGCGAAACGTGCGCGAATCTCGGGAGTCGCGACACCGACCGCGCCTGCATGGGCTCGACCGCCACGCTGTCATCAACAAGGAACAGGATACTGCCATGGTAAGATGACGTTAAACCAGGAATATTGTTGGTAATTCTGTTGTTCACCAACTAAACCAAAAGTGGAGTATTGCTACCTTTTCCAAGCAGACAGCGCAAGAAAAGGACACTCTCACTGCCGCGTTAGTCTAAAGGCACACAGCGGGCGTGGCGCGGTTTTTAAGAGGGTTTATTCTGAAAGTTGGCAACGTTGCAAATAGATGTCAAATATTACGCTGTTTTGATTAATTTGATAATATTTCTGTATGGAAATAAAAAATGTGGCTAACCAGCGAACTAGAATATTGATTAAGAAATGCAACAATTCATATCGTAACACCGAATAGTTAGTTTTAGATGTAAAAAAAAGTATTTGGAAACTTTCCAAATGCCTTTTTTACACCTAAAACGGGTACAATATCAAATTCAATGTTATAATTGCAATTCATTGTTAATATTCTAGTTAGTTAGCCCCATTTCTTATTTCCATACAGTATTATTTCCAAATTAATGAAAACAGGTAACTATTTGACAGGTACTTAATAGTCAAGAGCGCGAAAAAAAGTTGTAGACCTTCCTAGCCTTCAAAGATCACATCACAGGAATAGGTTTTGTGGTTTCATTTATGTCGCATCCAAGAGCGGAACCAGGGGCACGGGGCATGTGCCCCCCCCAAACGATGATGAACGCTGAAGAAGTAGGCTACTACAAACTTAATAGAA
This sequence comes from Conistra vaccinii, assembly GCA_948150665.1. NCBI lineage: Eukaryota > Metazoa > Arthropoda > Insecta > Lepidoptera > Noctuidae > Conistra > Conistra vaccinii. The sequence continues at coordinate 4,814,488 of OX411323.1, read as the reverse complement.
AAAAAAAGAATCCCAAAAACGGCATAGTGCAATACAAGATATGGGAGACACTTAATTCTTATCTGTCTGCTTAGCCCGTGTACACCTCCCAGAAATAAATCCAGGATCGGCCCTTGGTCGCATCGATAGAGCCACCTTGTACCCACTTAAAACGTCTTTTTCCGAGGGGTTTTGTTCTGAACCTTCCTACCCTCTAAAATTTCTTTGCAGTGTGCGTGCAAAAGTAACTCCGTCTGTTACCTTTTCACATCTAAAACACTAAACCGATCATTATAAAATTTGACAGATAAGTAGGTAATCTGGGACTTGGAAGGAACATACATAGGCTACTTTCTATCTTGAATATTTGTATTAAATATTATGAAATAAAAATCACAAGCAAAGTTGCGGGCTACTGCTAGTAGAACCAAGGTCAACTATAGCTTGAAACAAGGCGCGACTGCTAGTCACCGCCTGACGTATGTGAGCGGTGAGACGGGGGAGATACACAAAGGCCCAGCTAACTCAGTCTGCCAATGTTCTCACATATCTCGGGTTGCGGGAAAGTCCGACAGGGGATACCGTGGCTCCTGGCATCTGAAGGAACACGAGTGGGTTTTAGTCAGTTTAGAGTCTGACACGCCCTCCCGCTCCGCCCAGAGCGGGAGAAGTTATTTGATGATCTCCCAAAAAAAAAAATGCGTTGACTAGAAGTCCCGCGCACACTATAAAATAAAATTGAAATGAATCCGCAACTTCAAAGTTATCAATACCTATTAATTCCTTTCAGCTAAATATCTAATAATGTAACAATTCATCCGTTGATAAGGCACGTTCGACTCGCATTGTTGACTTTTATTATCAATAAACACACTGCAACTAAGATTAATACAATTTTTCTGACCCTCAACAGTCAAGTGCAGGACGCCACCTGTTATGTAGTTTGCACATAAATCGAGTAGTTTCTAATACCAATAAAAATAATATTATATTAGAATAAACAGCTAAAGGTGACGCAGTAAGATACGCAATTTTGCTAGAAGACAAAATGGAGGTGCATATGTGGATACTAAACTCTTTTGATGTTCTGATATAAAATACAAATGACAAGCTTCTAGCCCGCGACAAATTTCTTGTTCCCCGAACCGCTGTGTCGCATCACATCGCCCGCCCGCGTTGTTACTCCCTTAGCGTTCGTTTTGACTTTTTCTTCTTATTGCTCGGTTTCTAAAGGTCCTTGCGTGATATTAAATAGATCACAGCTTAGCCTTCCTCAAGAATTGTGCTATAAAACGCAAAAATATTTTTAAATTTCTGACTGGTTGTTCCAGAGATACGCGCATTCAAACACACAAACTCTTCAGCTTTATTATAAGTAGATTCAATTTTAGAATGCCTGTCCACAGACAGTCATAATGTTCTTTCACTCGTTAATATAGTGATAATATAAAGAACTTTTTGATATAATTTTGTCGTTTCTAGAATATAAACACCCTTCACATCGCTTCTGACGTATTTCGAATTGTCTGTTCTATAAAGTTGCACATCATCAATTCAAACATACCGATTGCATTATCGTTGAACTGTCTCTTAGCATCTTTGCCAGTATTGATCAAAAACTGTTCAAATAACTAAAAAGTTCCCTTATCTCCTTCCAGGTGATCCCCAGAACGCTGCGTGTGCAGTCGGAACAGCTGCGCGTGTTGCCGCCGGCGGAGTTCGCGCCGCTGCTCATAGAGAAGCTCGAGCGCGTGCGGCGCGACCAGGAGACCAAGGAGCGGCTCGAGAGGCGCATCGCCGAGGTCAGTGCCTTGTCCATGTCGATAAACGCTAATCACACTACTCGGAATTTAGGAATCCTAATAGTAATTAAAACTATGCGAATCGAGAAGGCAGAATCCATTCTGGCTGGCAAATTAGGATCCTAAATCTTTTAAAATTTTCCTAAATCCTGATCAGGATTCTTAAAGTTTAAGTACTTTAATAGCCTTTTTGCGTATAGCTTCCCTCGCGTATTTGCAATTGGCAATACACCAACAAGGGCGACAGGGGCGTTACCTGCTATATTGGAACTAGGTAACCAGACAGGGAACAACAATTTTCAAATGACAACAAAACCTGAGATCTGACTTCATGTAGAATAAAAATTGAATTTTTTGCAATTAACATAATCATTGAGAAGTAGCCCGCTAGATATATCATCACCATTTAACCTCATACCTTGTTCCTCCAACCACCAAACTGCCAAATTAGGGCTTCATAACAAGCTGTAAAGCAAAAATTTAAATTATGTATTTTAGTAAATGTTGTGCGTATGCAGGGTGACGGCGAGGAGGCTTCGAGTCAAGTGTTACCTCCGCAGCTGGTGGCGGCGGCGATCCGCGAGAAGTTGCAGCTTGATGACGACAACGATCAAGATATTCTCGGTCAGTATATAAGAGCGAACTTCCTGATTTGGTGCTGGAGTGTTGATTTTAATAGATTTCATGTAATACAAAAGTAAAACAAAAATCAAAGAAGAGGAATGCTTAATGCTAGGTACAAACGCAACGACTTAATTCGCCAGCGTTTGGTTGACAATTTCAAATCGATGCAAATCTGCTGTCGAATTTTTTGTGAAGGTGACCTTTAGAAGTTGCCGGCGAAAGTCTCTGCGTGTGTGCCTAGCATATAGCCTCTTTGTAGTCTTACGCAAAAGGAAATGAATTTCATGGATATAAACTGTTAACTAAGCGCTATAAACTGTTAAGTAACTGCTTAGCGTTATCTGTCTATACAATGATACAATAATATTATAACGTGCTTGCTGTACCCCTGCAGACCAGCACGTGTCGCGCGTGTGGTCCGAGCGCACGCCGGGCGCGTCGCCGCCGCCCGCGCGCCGCGCGCGGCCCCGCCACCACGCGCACGCGCCGCACGCCGCGCACGCGCCGCACGCGCCGCACAACCCGGCGGCGCGGCGCGCGCCCTCTGCGCTGTCGGCGGACTCGGGACACTATGACGCGCCGCCTGATTCGCTGCATCATCCGCACTCGTTGACGCGCAGGTATGGATACCTAAAGAAACAACAAAAAAACTTCTTTTTTTTCGAACGAAATAAGGCCCACTTGCATCACAAATAGCTAGTATATAAAACGTCATTCTATCACTGTCATCTTTAAACGATTCACAGAAATAAAACGATGCTTTAAATTCGTTTAGCGCTAATAATAATCCTCGTACGCCTTCCAAAGGCGGGTCCAGGGTCCCGAAAATAGTTAAAAACTAAAAATAATAACTAAACCGCAGGGCAGCATGTGGCGATCTGTTAGGCAGTAGCGACCCCACGGACCCTATCTCCCGGGAGAAATATTGTTCTTCATCTCTGGCTTGCCTTTATTGGCCGGCTGGAGTGAACACTGACGAGGAACAGAGCTCCCACCTCATTCTTGCCTTAATTGGCCGGCATGAGTGGAGATTCGCAAGAGCAGACGTGCTCGGAGGAAGGAAGTATTTCAGTAAGATGCTGGTAGGGATCTTGACCGTACTTCCGGGATTGTCCTGATAGCCGTGGAATACCGCTCCACTCCTCATAAGCATCTCAGGACATGTTGCCCCCTTGTCGCTACGACACTTTGTGCAAGCGACCGTTTTCGGGGGCCCATTATTGAGTATGCAAGTCACCCCCCGCCATTTCATCCGTGTACATTTAGACATTGATCAGGCAGGGGCCATAGTCCTTCCATAGTTCCAGGTCACCAATCAACTTTAGCCACCAAAACCTATAGTCCAATATATTTGTTTCCATATCCTGCAATAGCCCTACACCAACCGGGGGTTGTCCTTGGGTGCACTTGCATAGTGCATACAGGGATAATCGTCGGTTGGTGCCTCATTTCATTAAAAACATCTAACGGGCCTCGTATGCCTTCCAAAGGTCCGGGACCCCAGGGTCCCGAGAATAGTTAAAAGCTAAAAAAATATAATAATGATTGCTTTATTTTCAGACAACTAAGGCCCATAGACCAAATACACAAATAATCTTACAAAATAATAAACTAATACATAATAAAACATCACTATAAAATCTTATTAACTATGTTGGGTTAGCGACGTATTACGCTGAGACGTGTTGTCATGTAACCTAATGCATTTTGTGATTTGTAGTGAGAGTGAAAATATTATCTTTACCTATATTTATTTGTCAATATGAACATGATTTTTTACGGCCACGGTAAACACGAGTTGCACAAAAATGATTCAACAACAGTATTTATGTTGCGGGACATATGTTGCTGGCAATATGCGTTCCTGCAGTGTTGCTAACAACATCATAAAATTTCGTATTCAAGGTAAACAAAAACCGCGCATTTAAAACTTTTTATTCATAGTCTATTAATTATTTTAGTTTTTCCCTTTATTTAAACTATTAATCATCGCTGCATTTCATAATTTACTATTTATCTTCCATAGATCGTTCTCCAAGAAGACGGTAACGGAGCTCACAGACAGCGGCGTGTCCGTGGTGTCGGAGGGCGGCGTGGAGCCGCGCATCCTGCTGTGGATGGCCGAGGGCGAGCGGCTCGAGCGGCGCCAGCACCGCGAGCACTCGCGCGCCTCGTCGGCCGAGCGCGACGAGCTGCGCAGGAAGGACAAGCTGCCGCGCAGTGGGCGGTATGGACATATTCATTTATTCATTACAATATTGGGGTACAAATGTAAAATAAAATTACAATCAGGTGAACCACAAGCTTGTTTTTCACACGATAGTGTGTAAAACAATAATTAGATTTGGAAATAAACACAAAAATAATAATCAAATAATTCGGTAAGTTGGAACTATCAATTACTACAAAGTCACCACACAAACTTCTTAGAAATATCGATAAAAAATTAGCTGTTCCATACAAAAATGCAAAAAAAACACGATCGCAATGTGTGGCAGAATGCAGACTTTATCCTAACTAAACTTAATTTTATGTGCACGCATTGAAGTTATTATTCCAAACTCAATTTGGAAACTAAATTGTAATAATCAGTACTTCGATTCGTTCAAAGTATGATATTTAAAATATACTAACGTTTTTTGTTTTATCAAGCTATCACTTGCGTTTGTATTACCCAGTATCTGGGTTGTGGAGGTATGATAGGCAGTTGTTGCATGTACAATACAATTCAGCTGCAGCGGGATAGACAGATAGATACTTCGATATATGCAATGCCCATTTTTTTTGTTTTTTTTTTAATTACCTGGTACTGGTTGACATGCCTACACTGCCCTTCCATACTTATTAACAGTGTCATTCGAAAACATTATAAAATACATTATTTTTAAAAGAATAACCATGAAATTTCTTGCTGGCTCATAAGAAACGACCAATTCTGGACTGTGTGTGTGTGTGACCTGGCTTTCAACGTTTCTCAATTTTAATGTAAAATATTATTATTTTGAAGCCAGCCCCAATATAGCTGAGAAAAGACTTGGCAGGTGATGATCGAGCTATCACGCATCTTATTGCCAAATGGAACTAGGTTTACAACAAGTTTTGTTCCCCACAGTGGCAGCGGCAGTAAGTCGAGCAGCGCCAGCGGCGGCGGCGGCGGCGGCGGCGGCGGCAGTGCCGCTGCGGGCACGGAGCCGCACACCGTGGTGGTGGTGACGTTCCTGGACGAGCACGTGCCGTACCGGTTCAAGGTGCCGGCCGCGCCGCTCACGCTCAGGACCTTCAAGGACTACCTGCCCAGGAAGGGCAACTATAGGTATGGATAATTGCCTTCACCTGTAGCGATTCTTAAATGCTCTGGTGTGTGTAAAATACTCTGTACTCTTTTCGCATGTACAAATTACTAAGCATCTGCTCGGATGTCATTATGCTTCTACATAGCATAATGTATGTAATGTGTATTCCAGGCTATACTCTGGCCAAAACGACACAAACGGCTCGTTTATTTCGGTAGGTACAGGACAAAATAACAAATTATTTTGTTCTATTGTAATACTCGAGTTTGCACATTTGTTGGACGACGCGATAATCTAACTTGAAAAGCTAGCAAAACTGTTACACTACGACACAACTTAGATCGCATCGGCAAAATTCGTAAAACCGATCATCATCCGAACTGAGTGCGCCTTCAAAATCACCAATCTTTATTAATACTGCTATTAGTGAAAATGATCTTTACGAAAACGCAATAACTTGTAGTCATATAACCAAATACATTCTTGAAATTGAATGAATGAATAACATTTTTCAAATTTATGCTACATCTAAGTTGTGTCGTACACCAAGACCATCGTTGTGCGTCATGTTTCTCTTGACGCACTGGACGTCTGCTATTATTATATTTGGATTTCGTAGGGCATTCTATCATAAGTTACCTGAATTCTGTTTGGATGTGATGCAGTATCTGTTAGTAATCTATGCTGTAACGCCCGTCCTCTCGCTTCCAGATACTTCTTTAAAACGAACTGCGCGGATCTAGACACCGTGATCCAAGAGGAGGTGAGCAGCGATTCGGATACACTCCCCATGTTCGAAGGCAAGGTCATGGCGCGCGTCAAGAGCATCGACTAGATCACGTCACTAGGGACACTGCGGACACGTCGGATACTACGCGGTGAGGACAACACTACTAATATGTCAACTGAAAAGGATAGTATTGTTCATTTTTTGTACTGACTATGCGATTTTAAATTAAGATGAGATTGGCCACATCGACAGAAGGTGCAACACTATATTGTGGTCGATAAAGATTACCTCACAATATAATCTACAGTCGATCAATGAACGTTAGCTGACTGCCATGCACTACATCGATGTCAACCATCAAAGTCGATCTACAGCAATGTAGTTGCAACAAATATTAGAATAGGTTGAGGCAGCTGTCATCAATAAATTGTGTTATGCTAAGTAAGTTTTGCATGGAACGCGCTTCACTAAGTGAAGTTTATTTAGATCGCATAGTAGCAATATCCTAGAGCGATAACTATAAGTCTGTTAGCCGCTTATATTGCGCCTAAGTTATAACGCCACGAAAGTAAAAGATATATTATGTTCATTTTGTTTTAATTCAGTTGGTCTAATGACGTGTCATCGTCGTTAGAAAAGTGATAGATTTTATTTTCGTGGTGTTAAAATTCTAATGATAATACGAATATCAAGTATACGTGGAATAACCCGCGATTTGAAAAGTACCGCCAGTGAAACAACGGAACCGGCCAACATTACATCGATGTATGACGGTCCGCCAGTGTGAACGCGTGCGAGTTGAGTATGCGCCAGTGTGTAATCCCCTTTACATGTCGCCCTGTCTCATGGCTTGATTGTTATATGTGAGCCAGTGACATTATTGATTTTATTATAATGAATAAGGTTAAGTTATCGAAAACTGATAATAAACTTTTTTAAATACTGTACAGCGACGGCAGGGCGGCTATAGATTAAATAAATTATTTATTTTAAAAATGTTACGATAAGTATAATCGTAATAGGTATAACTGCGACATTGTATAAATTCTGTTCCTCATTGACTCTTTAAGCTTTTTTTAATTAATTTTAATTATTTTTTTACTACGAGCTAGTTGAGTACGCTTACTATTGTACGATATTTTTTTAAATCGCAGAATGACGGTATGCAAACATTTTTTTTTTTATATTCCTAGTGTTACATGAATGACTGCTTAGTTTGTATATTTTTAAATTAATATTTTAGATGTAAAATGACGTGTTCTGTTTAAATTTAAAATATAGTTTCGTTGAAATTGGGGATTCGTAATTTGTGATGGGAGTATGAAATTTTACCAAACTGGTGCAAAAAATGCTGGCGACTGGCTTCTCGTATTTATTTACTACAAAGTACAATTAGTTTTATAAATACATGTAGAAATTAAATTATCGATTTATCGATTACAATATCGAATGATCAAATCGAGATATTTGTTTGTTATCGTTACGTCTTATTATAGGAAAATTTACATGTATAACTGCCATGCGCCAGCATGTTTTCTACCACTTTGCCGTTCAATTCAAAATTATTGACAAAAATCGTACGCACGACGGGATCTCAATCAAATATCAATGTAATGAATTAAACTGCACTTATAAGTGGAGACATGTTTTATATAAATAATTTCCGTTCCGCAGCTGTGAATAGAACTAATTAGCGAAATAGTTTGTAAGAATAAATTTATGTTTATTCTGTATTGCGACCGGTCTTAGCCGAGCTCAGCTGTCTGCACGGTTGTACTGTGGAGGATCTTTTAGTTCTGTTAGTTATCTTTCTATACAATTTTAGTTTTTATTACACTTCTGAAACTGATTAGTAATGGAGACTGATTTCAAATGACTCAAAATGATATCACTCCTCATTACTGGAACAGTAACTCGATAAGGCTGCTACTAGTTCTCATATTCTTCCCGTTTTCTACAATTGACAGTACAACTGTGTTGGCGACTGAGCCAAAGTACTCTGCTATAATATCATTGCCAGACTGAGTTTCCCTAAGTCAACTTCAATTATATTAAATACTCTACGTTTGCGTTGCATGAAACTTGTCTCCTAAATCAATATCACAAAATTATCAGCTGTTTACCTAAGGTTGGTTTTAGAGTCACGCTGAGAGCTCAGCGCGTAGCTTGTCAGCGCTGAGGTTCAGCGCGAGACGTTTTAGTATCGTGCTGATCACCGCACACACACACACACTTGTGTCCACATCGCGATTCGACATTTCGCTCACTGAAGGCAGAGCAGACGTGCGCGTGCGCCGGTCAGCGCCGCCGGCGACGCGTGCGGCCGCTGAGCACCGCACGCGCTGATAGCTACGCGTTATTCTAAAACGCTTCCTAGAAGTTTATACCTTTCCGCTGTCAGCGCCGACGGTCAGCGGTCAGCGTGACTCTAAAACCAGCCTTAGTAAATTAGGTAAATTTATTATATTAGCTTCGTCTATAAAATGATTGAATAAATTGTTAGTTCGGAGCGAGTGTCGTGCAACGCCAACAGTTTGATACCAGTACTTATTTCGCATATTGTATAATATTTTGTAGGTAAGTTAGCACGTCACGTCCGGTCCATTATGTACCAACAGTTCAGCTTGTATTGTTTGTCAAAACTTCTTGCAAAACACACAGAACGTATGTGTCATAGATATTTACGAGTTATAACCACAATTATCCCACATTGGAATAATATTTAAAATTATTTACCCATTCAGCTTTCTTTACAAAGTTTCGACAGACGATATAACTTGCAGTGTTGCCATGTAAAATAGAAGTACAGAGGAATGTTGCCAGCGAAGAGTGCACCTAATGTTTGCACATAATATGACGAGAATCGGGTGCGGAATCATGTGCCTTCAATGTTGATAAAAATTTTCATAGTTGATGCTTCTAATTAGTTGTAAGTTAACACATTGTAAATATAGAAGTAACGCTACGGTCGTTTCGAACTCTTTATTTTTTATTAATTTAATTAAACAAATCATTTTTTTTATTTATTGCCTAAGGTTGCGTTGTGGCGCGAATCATCAAACACAAAAAATCACGATCGTGTGAATTATAGTTTAGGTAATCAATCAATTCGGACTTTTAGAGAAAGAGTTTTATTAAGTAATATCTCCAGGTGCCAATTTCACCGGATTTTAGACGTCGCTCAAATTTAGAATTTTGTGTTTATTTTACACAACATTGTTTTATCACTGCCAGTGTGTTTTCCATTTATTTGTAAGTTCAAAGCTTGCCAATTCGTCTAAGCTGTAGGTTCGCGTATATTGCGGCTCTGTACATCATTACATTTTTGTAAATAAATCGTAATATTTTGTGTTTGATGCCCAGTACATTTTTATAATGCCCAGTAATATAAACAGTGACCGCGCGACGCTTGGCCACTTGACAATATGACTGTATAAATAGATGAATTACTATATCGTTTTTAAATTATATTATACAAGGCACTTACGATGTGAAAGTACCTTTGTACTACCAAAAAGGTCCAACAGAGGCATGTCTGTGCGTGTCGACTTCGATACGTGCATCTACCATCGATATGAATATTAAATAATTAATCGATTCGATATAATCACTATCGAGTCGATACCTGCAGAATTAAGCCAAGGGCTCAAAACTATGTCGGTTAAAATGCTTGTTAAAATTGTAAAAAATATAATGTTTTCCAATTTAGAGTGTACGGATGTGAAGATAAACGATTTGTAATAAAACCTAAGTATTAATTTCAGCAACGATACGACACACGGCCGCTTGCTCGTCAACGGTCGATGGTTAATAGTAAAAAGAATTTCACTAATCGGACTGTATTATTTTTTTATCTAGCACATGTAACATTTAAAAAATAAACTGGAACTGTGCCATATGCTCTTGACTTTCATTTTGTGTTTACAAATAATTGATCACCTTCTCACCCACATTTAATTTCTAGAAATACAGTACCTATACTTGCTAAATACTACGCGTGCCGGACCATGCACAGTGAAGGGTTCCGTAGTAAGGATCAATTTTTACTCATGCACAGTATTGATATTACTGACCGCAATAAGTTTGTATTTCTCGAGAAAACGAAAAACAAAGTTCACCCATATCTTACAAACATTGACATAATAAAGTCACATCAATCATCAAAGGCATCATCATCTTTAACGATATCCCACACTAGCAATGAATTACTTTTTTTTAAATCAAAATCGGGAAATGCGTTTGTAATTTGTATTGCCGCCATTATCTTGACCCCATCACAGTATCGGGCTGAGTGCGTGCCGAGCTCAGACAGGCAAAAAAAACAATATGATTTCCAGTCGAAATATTTTTATTTATTAGTTAAAAGAGGACTTAATTAATCAATTTGATATAATTATATTCCCCTTAAAATAGGAAGAATAACAAAACACCCACCGCCCTTTAGGCGTCATAGTTAAAAATTTACTTTTTTTAAAGCTCGAAAGACCGTGTCCTTCACCACACAATCCTCACTTTTGAAAACTTCATGAAATTCAATTTTGAAAACGCCAAAAAATAGTCAAGAAATAGTCATAAATAGTCACCAAAGGTAAAAAAATAGTCGCATTAAGATTCCGAAGTTATAGCTATAAGTTGGTGAGGATTGTGGGGTGAACGTCTCCACACAATCCTCACCTCAGTGCAAGCAAACTGCTGGCAGTATCGACTTGGTTTCAATTCCAAAAAATAGTCAATAAATAGTCGTAACGCTATGCCAAATCTCGAAAATAGTCATTAAGAGGTTCCAGAGATATAAAGGTGCCTTGGTGAGGATTACGTGGTGAGCCTTTCTCGCCACAATCCTCACCTGATTACCGCGGAATGCTTACGTTTTTTCATTTGAATTTGGTGTCAAAAAATAGTCAAGAAATAGTCGTCTCCAACCACCATAATTTCGACCTGGTTTATTATGTAGAAGTATATTAAACTTCCATGTAAACTTCTACATACATTTTCGAGTCGAGTACAGCCGAGCACAAAATTATTATGTACGTATTTGTAGGTGGTCAACTATATTTTTGTTTGTATTATTGCTAGTTATGTAGCTATTTTAGGTAGGTATTTTAACTATGTTTTATTATATATAATAATGAATAAGATAATCATAACATATTATAAAACAAAATCCCTCCGCCGCGTCTGTCTGAACGCGATAAACTCAAAAACTGCCGAACGGATTTTCATGCGGTTTTCACCAATTGACGGAGTGATTCATAAGGAAGGTTTAAGTGTAGTATAGAATTATTGCGAAGCCGGGTATATAATTATGTTTATATATCTGAATTTGCACAATATCATGATGTCTGTTACTAAGTACCTTAATTTACCTTATAAAACTATTCGGTTGTAAACTCGTAAAACAATAATTAAGATGGCCAGTATCATTTTGCGGACTTTAAAAACTTGTTTGGTTTTTGACATTATACTATACTTGGTTACTGAATTGCCCAAAATTAAAAAAAAAAACCGCACGTTAACAATGGATTTTCATATACCTTTTCTGCCTGCTCAGCACGTTAACCATGAATTTTCATACATTTTTTCGATCCGCACATTTGTACAACAGTAATGATGACGTACATTCTGCCTCATTTAAAAAAAAGTATAATGGTAAGCACCATTATACTTTATTATCACCGAGCACATATAGTATGAAGTAAATAATATACCATCCTACTTAAACAAAGTAAACAATATAGAATTATAATGAATATCTGTAGGTATTTTAATAATAGGTAAGTAGGTAGAGTTAGTCTTAATTACTCATGCTACAATAAAATTAATCTGAAATAAAGACTTAATGCGGATTTCACCAATGAAATTGAACGCATTCAGCACATCTAAACGCGTTGATATATAACAATTTTGACACTGATAGCTCTTGAACGCGTTTTAGAAATGCAGATCGCGTTCAGTTTCATTTGTGAAATCAGTTAACTCATAAAGCCAACTGGAAGGAAATGTCTAAATGAAATAGCAAGAAACATATTTCAAATTGGAGGAATACTATGTAAAGGTAGATTGTTATTTATTAAATTTTGACAGAAATAATAAATACGTAAGTAACTAAAATATTTTATTACCGTATAATAATTGAAGAAGATTGATTGATAATAATATACAACAATATTAAAATAGATTTGCAATTTAAGTATTCGCGACTGTACCAAAACATAATGTATGTAGAAGTTTACACGGAAGTTTAACATACTTCTACTTAATAAACCAGGTCGAAATTACGGTGGTTGGGGATGACTATTTCTTGACTATTTTTTGACACCAATTTCAAATGAAAAAACGTAAGCATTCCGCGGTAATCAGGTGAGGATTGTGGCGAGAAAGGCTCACCACGTAATCCTCACCAAGGCACCTTTATATCTCTGGAACCTCTTAATGACTATTTTCGAGATTTGGCATAGCGTTACGACTATTTAGTGACTATTTTTTGAAATTGAAACCAAGTCGATACTCCCAGCCGTTTGCTTGCACTGAGGTGAGGATTGTGTGGAGACGTTCACCCCACAATCCTCACCAACTTATAGCTATAACTTCGGAATCTTAATGCGACTATTTTTTTAACTTTGGTGACTATTTATGACTATTTATAGACTATTTTTTGGCGTTCTCAAAATTGAATTTCATGAAGTTTTCAAAAGTGAGGATTGTGTGGTGAAGGACACGAAAGACCATCCAGATGGATCAAATATCAGATCAAAGGCCTAATACGAAAATGGAAAAGTATGTAGGTATACTGTGGGAACTCCTTATAAATAATACTGAATAGCCAAAGTAATAAAAAGAACGTATACAATAAAAATCAATAAGTTACTTAAAATAATAGAATTTAGTGAAGCGCTTTAGATACCAATCCAATGAAAGGAAATGACAATAATGGCCTACGTAGACTGGCGGACGGTTTTAATTTATGAAATGTATTACTTATCCAATCGAAATAAAATATATATTTCAATGCTCGGCGATCGACCTTTGATCATAGCAACGCAGTTTTCTCTGGAGTATCGCAGAGCACGCTGGAGGGCACGAGGCGGCGGTATGCGCTGGAGTCTGCCAATTTTTTTTAAAGCATATTTTCGACTGCGTAGTCGCTAGTGGAATAATCTAATTCCGGCGAGCGGTAGCTACTCAGCCGATGCTGCGGTATACCGGCGGATGCTCCGGTAAGCTGGCGGACGCTCGCACTATTGCAGAGGATTTTTCTTGTCAGTGCTGGTGGATAGATGAATAAACCTCGATGCCCTCCCCTACCGTCCGCCAGTGTGCGCAGGCCCTAACACCATTTTTATTTTACTTACTCTTTATTGTCTTAACAATCACGTTCTCTATTGAAATCAACCTTAAAATATAAGTCACAAAATGCGATCGTATGATACGTCTCTGTTGGAAATCACGACAGACACAAATGTTCAATAGGCGATGCCGGAGCACCAATCTTTGCTTATACATATTTATCTACCTACACTAATATTCAGGAAAGTAAAACGAAGGTATTTATCACATTCAGCAAGCACGTTGTTCACAGAGTTTCTAGAAGAAAGTTTATAAACACAGTGGTGTGTCATAACGGCATTACTACATCACAATATTAAAATTGTTTATTTATTGAAGTCTAACTACTTTTGTACAAGATACAATTTACCTACATCTATGTTTTACATGCTTGTGCAAGGACGACTTGTCCGGCCTGAACCAAACCTTGGCACGCCCAGTATGCACTTTCACGTCAGTCGTTAGCTAGATTTTTGTCAGACGTGCTTTAAACGCTCTACCACAAATTAATACAGATGGGACACTCCGTAAAATAATTTAAATAAAAAGCGACTCTTGCTACGACACAATAAAGTGTAACTCAGGTCGCACAACGCTAATCACCTACACTTATATTCACCTAGAAGTTGCCTCTCTTTCTATCGCGTAGCTCTTACATCTTCTGACTACGTTACACTCACTGAATAGTGAATTGGCCCAGCAAGACGGGCCCGGCGCGTACTTGTAGCTTCATACCTAAACTGCGGAGTGTCTCATCTGTGACTCTACCAAAGCCACGTTCACGATTTTTTACTGATGTTTGCACGTGTAGGTGTAATGTTACATGTTAGGGTCGCGCCACACCTGCCGAACGTTCGGCGCGGAAGGTTTAGTTGAATACGCTCCTAATGTTTTTCAAGTTACATAAGACACATCAGCCGAACGTTACGTCGGTTCATGAGCAACGCCGAACGTTCCGCAGGTGTGCCGCTACACTTAGGCTGGGAATACAAGTCGATTTTTTCATCAGATACTCGGATCCGATAGTCTGATCCGGCTAACAGAAGTATGCAGACTATGCGACTATCGGATCGGACGTGTGTTGAATGTTCAAACAGAATAATGGCTCCAACCAACGCCTTCCTACAGCCGGATCAGAAAATTTGATGAAAAAAAGTTTGTTTCAGGTTTAAAACGTTAAAAAAGATCGAACTATTATAAGTTAACAATCAAACATCTTTTCTTGTCTTCCGTTTCAATAGAACTAGATACATAGTAAAGAGAGATCCACATAAAGAGACATTTGTTTTCTATCTGAAAACGTCTCTAATTCCTTGTAGTAGTTGTTCGACGAACGGGTCAGCTTCGTCGTAGCCCGCTGAGCGCATGTGGTGAGATGCGCTTGATATGCACTGTAGAAAATAGAAAAGCAAATCTTTATTTTAAAATTAAGTCGTAGCTAAAATAGGTTCAACCCACAGTTCAGTCTAGGGGTTGAACTAACCTAGGAGTAGGGATAGGGGTTGAACTGTGGGTATAATTTATTATAGAAAATCCCATGTTTCCGGCGAACTGTGGGTGTTCTATAGAACTCGGTACAAATGCAGTCTCCGGGCAGATCCTATTGGAAAAACCCTATTTTATTTTTGTGTTAATTATTTGTAGCATATAATTGTTTTGACTAAACTGTTTGTAAGCAGCTTATAATGCATCTTTTAGGCTTTTTGTCTCTTATTTTATGCTATATGCGACGCCTGACTTCAGCGTTAACGTTCCGTTCGACGTCTGAACGCAACGCACAACGTCGGCAGTCAATACGTCCGCAGTGGACGACGACGCTTCAGTCGTTGCTCGTGAGTGGTCGTGCTGACACGACCTGACGCTGCAATGGTTCGAAATAACTAGAGACACGACGCGACGCGTTTGAATGCCGCGTGTGACGTCAAGACGTTGACGTCGACGTGTGAAAGAGACCACAATAGTACATTTCTATAGTAAGCAACGTGACGCGGCGTACGGCTTGACGCTGTAAGCGGCCGATGGCGTTTATAGGAGACCATAGTTAAATAAATAAATTACGATAGCATTTTTTTACCTTGAGATTAAACCCAGGATCGCCGAGCAGTCGCGTTTGGAACCATTAGACCAAGGGGGCAATCAAGTTAAGGTAGATGCTTCCAATATCTTTAGTGAAATATGATACTAACCTTTTCTAAATACGTGATCCCAGCTTGTGGACACACATCCTTAACCAAGTCGACACTAAACTCGTTCTTGCTAAGGTTGTCTATCATCACGGCGTGCAACTCTTGAAGGAAGGTCGGCAGGTTGTCAGGTGTGAGGTCAGCTAACAGTTTCACACTGATTTGAAAGCCAGTGGGGAGTTCTGCGTCGTCGTCACCTTCGACGCGGATACAACTAGAAAGATAGATGGTATTTGTTCAGCTTTTGTTGGTCATTATCTAGTATCTACCTATATTCCATTTGAAGTAAGATTAGACATTTAAACTACCCTTTTTTACCGTCCGTTCAACCGATTTTGACTTCTATACCGTAGGCATAAGGATGACATTAAAAGCAAAAAATTGGTTACAATACCAACTGTTTACTGCAGCTGTGTGCACTTAAGAATATGACTAAAATATAAGGTTAAACTATAGCTTTACATTCGCAGACAATAGTTCAACAACAGCACAACAGAATCAACGTTATTATTACTTCAAATGTTGTTCAACAAATGACACCACACCACACCACACCAAACACGCAACATGAAGGTTTTTGTTATCTTTTTATTTATTTTTTTCTTTCTCATTTGTAGAAATCTCTCTGTTATGGAAGATCGTGGTACTCACGACACAGGGAATCCTAGCGTGAGGACTGAGGACCATTAATATAATATATTGTGCAATTTTTTAACAAAGAACTCTTTTTGGAACGAATTTCCCTTTCGAGCGTTGCGAAAGGGGGCTAGACGGAAAAAATTGGGACCCAAAAGTTGTAACGACACTTTTTATTTTTTATTATAACGCCATCTGTGAGCGACCACAGGTACTTATTAGTGGCATGCCTTTGTGAGGTTCATTCCACAACTTCGTTCCATCCGGGTGTCCCTTGACACCTCTCAGCTTTTTTTTAAATTATTCGTACAGGAATATGAATAAAATCTTCCGATTTGAAATTCACTGACATCAACGATATCTTAACATTACGAAAAAAGTCGAAATTATTCTTGCTACTAGAACTAAGAACTACAGATGGTTTGCTCGCTTCCTTGTTATTTATTTAAATAAACAATAACTGACCGGTACTGCGAGGCCGTCCTGCCCGTGGGCCAGTGCTGGCTGGTGATGAAGCCGAGGAAGGGCACGTGCGCCCACTCCAGCGCCCGCTGCAGGCCGCGCTGTGACGTCAGGTCCTGCGCGGACGGCGCCGCCGGGAACTGCGGGTGCGAGTGGTGCCAGCCGCACACCAGCGTGCCGGCGCCGCGGAGCGACTCGGCGGCGCGGGATTGGGATACTGCAAGAATCGAATTATGGTTACATTTAATATTTTACTGTTGAGTCCTTTACAATATTGTCATATTGAGTGGATCCGCATTTTTCTTCAGACTCTTGCTATTGTTATATTTATAAGTAAGTACCATCACTATACTAATAAGTTACAATTTCAGTGCATCTAGATTGACCATAGAACCTTAGTTTTCATAAAAGATTATAACTATCCTGAATTCCTGTTGGAGGTAAATACGTGTTTATTTCTACATCTACATCTCGTAGTTAAAGAGTTTATTTAGTCTTAACTCATAATGTGCGTGTATATTTAGGTTTAACTCAATACTTTCTTACCGGGGTCCATGTCGCAGTGCGTACTGCCGGCGGCAGCGGCGGCGGGGCGGTAGGCCGTCACGCTGACACACACGCGGCCCGCCTCGCCGAGCGAGCCGCCCAACAGTCCCATCACTTCGCCGCGTGAGGTGTGCGCGTGACAGTCCATTAGGAGAAGCGTTGACACGTTCACACGGACATCGAACGGCGCCTGAAAATGACAGTTATTTTGTCTGCTAGTACTTGCATATCAAGTCATGAAATGAGAAATATCTGTATACTTTTGTAATTTAAGACATTCTGATAAAACACAGAAATTCACAGGGCCAAGAATAAACCCAAGGGGCACGCCAGTATGAACCAGCGACAATTGCTCTATTTATACAACCTGTGTCTTTAATGAAAAGTAATTTGGTCTCTAAAAAATATGGTTAAATTGGCTTAGTTATTAACAGAATGTTTTGAGATAAAATGCTTTCGTTTATAATGGTCAATGAAATCAAAAGCCTGGAAAAGATCATAATTTCATAAAATATGCCTAGTTGTGCTACTGACCGGTTTCTCAGCATTATAAACACGACAATGCAGCAACTGTATGGGTTGTTTCCGCGGCGCTCGCTCTCTCCTTGGTTCGGCACCCAGTGCGTACAGATCGCCCGATTCCGTATGCATTATAGTGTACCCGCCGCCACCGTCCTGGACATGAAATGACGTGGTCATGAAATTTCGATTCTATGAACTATCTGGGATGACAGAAGTAACTCCAGATAGCAAACTAGTAACTTTTTATCATAATCTAGCAGCTATTTGTCATTTCTGTGATACAATTATAAAACCTTTTCTGAGAAGTCTTGTTCTTAAATCTGCACCCTAATTGCGTAATACACGATCAATCAGAATCTGAATCGTTTTGATACAGATTGCAAATCCATTGCTTCATGTTCGAAAAACAATCTGCTCAACAACGTAAATAATGCAATGAATGTTGTTGAACTGTCAAAATGAAACAGATTTGTCGTAATAGAATCGTTAACAAAAATATGTTACGTAATTAGATAGCTGGTTTTTGTATGATGTCGCTTACTCCTGCGCTATAATAATTCAGTCATGTTTATCACAATGATTATCCATTGCATCAAGGCTACTTTGCCATATTTTTTGTATGATTAAAAATATAACAGATCAATAAATGACAATATTCTTACCAGGTTGATTTTCTTAGGTCTTTTCCGCATGGGCTCGAACCTACTGAGCGGCACGGCTATAGGGGCCTCCTCGCTAGCTTTGCTTTCCTTCTTCGGCGTAGCCTTGGGTGTGCTACTCTCACTGCCGCTGTCCACGTCAATCTCTATGTCGCTCTCAGGCTCCGAGTCCTTCTTTTTCTCGATTTTTATCTGTGGAGCATATTTTTGATTCATAATTACCATGAAAAGTGTAGCTTTTTATGAATTCTAATGTAATTTTGTTAAATTGTATTGTATGTTGCTTTCTGCAACAAGTTAATGGCATTCAATGACAGCTTTAAAAGTTAAAGTGGGTTTCCACAACTGGCGGTCTGTTATTTTATAGATAACCACCTTGTATTATAGCTTCCTCCACTATATACATTGACTTGGGTCAGGGGTTTTAAAAGGGCTAGGATGGAAAAACGTTTTCTGTAGAAGAACAGAGAACTCACCACTTGTTCGCCTTCAGAAACTGGTAAAGCTAATCCAGACCCCAAGACAATCTGCATCTTAGGACTTTTCACACTGTCCTCTGACAAACTAGAATCCTTCCGCTGCCTCCCAGGAGGTGACTTCAATAACTCCTTACTTTTATTCCTAGTTCCACCTTTATCATAGTTCCTAGACTTTTTTCTTCTATGATTACCAATCTTCCTTTCAGCCTTTACTTTTGCCTGGTACTTACCTATGTTCTTAGACACAATGTCACTCAAATCTAGGTCAGAACCAATAGATTCTGTTGACCCAATTATCAAGTCATCTTCATATAATATCTCCGCTGGATTTATTGCTATTAATTCTGCTTTTTTATCTATCAATATGTCAGGTTTTAGTAAACTTTTTGAGTTTGTAGTTTTTTTCCGGAATGGTTTCTTTGGTACTGTAATAGTGGGTGCTCCAGTGGTAACCAAGTTGATAACATTATTTATACTCGCCATGTCATCAGTTACTATTTCTTCCTGAACAACTGCTGGCACATCTTCATGGTCCTCTGGTTTGTCAAGGCCAAATGATGGAGTCTCTAAGTTGACACCATATTCAGCTTCTATCAATGCCTGTATTTCAGCTTCAGTCTTTGTTTTCAATGTTTGTGATATTTTACGTACATTCCTTCCATACTTTGCCTGTAAACAAAATTGTTATTTCAATGACAGTTGATTTGCACCCTTTTGAACCTCTGAGCTTTAGGGGAAATAAAAGGTATATGGTACAAACATTAAACACTAAGAGAACATTTACAGTCAGGTGATAGTCAGGGTTCCAGGTGTAGGTGTAGGAGAGATGATTTATCTTACTGTTTGTAATGTATTTAAGATGTCATTTCATCAATTGTAAAGGAATTCTTTGCGAAACATAAAATAGACTACATTTTTTTTTTAACAAACATAGTGTTTTGGTTTAGTTTGTAAAATATTGGTATTCAGCTGCATTTGTTGGTGGATACAATTGTGTCAACACTATGACTGCTAATAATGGCATACAACTGGCACAAACTCTGACCATTTCCTTAATGAGCAGGTCCCTCTCTGTCGGGCTCCATGCAGTGTGTATATCACTGTAGTGCTTGTCTAAAGAATTGTTCCCATAAAGCTTCCTTGGAGAGCCTTCTATGAACCTGTAAAGTATAAGTTTTACATAAGTTATTTGATTTTATGAGTTACTTATCCATGAATATCAAAAACTCTACCAAAACAATCCAATTCTATTCTATTCTATTTTTATTAAATAACAAGCAAAGCTGATGTCAACTATTCTGCCAATGTCTAAAGTGAGTTGGAAAAGCAAGTGTGTATTGAGAACAATCAAATTTTGTTACTGTTTGGTGTAATAGTAAAGCTATCAATTAACCACTGCCAGAGATATAAATTGATGACCAACTAATGGTATTATAATGCAAGTACAGTACAAAAAGGCATGAGAAATTACTGATAAAAGATTTGAGAGACAAAAGAAAAGGTAAGAAAAGTGACTACAAAAGACAAAAAAAAAAGAAAAAGCTTTCTGAAATGTTTTTGGCCATCACAGGGACATTCCAAAGAATTTCTGAATTACAAGTGTAGAAGAACTTACCTTTTACTTTGTTTATCGTACCAGTTCGTCTCTGTGGAGTCGAGCAGCCACTGAGGATGCACCGTGTCTTCTCTGTTGGAGCACGAAGGGCTAAAGACAACAGATACGCAATTTTTTACGACACCATTATCATGTTATGATTAAAAAACAAAGAATATTGATTTCAAATATGTGATAGTCTAGAATAACGTGCTGTTGCATTATATTGAATTATATCAGAGGCGTTTTATCAAGTGAGTTTGTTAAAAAACATTGTTTTGTTTGAAGAATTGGTGTCAACAAAACATTGTAAACATAACCGCATAACGTTGCGGAACCCGAACAAATCACTTAATCTATAATATGTAACTATATATGGAATTTTTGTTATGATAAATTTACTCACATTCCCTGGCTATTTTGAGCAAAACAAGAATTAAAAGAGAAATCTCCTAAAATGTCAATTTCGTCGTCGTCCGCCATTTTTTGTTTTGACTTTTGACAGGCGGCTAGTGAGTGAGTGGCTGACTGACAGCAGAAGTTTGACTTTCTTTCATTTGACAAAACGACAAAGACAAGCGTTTTCAAAAAAAAGTGTACCATGACCATGTCTGAATTTATGATAGTATCTTTTCGACAATTTTTTTTAATTCAGATATATGATAGCTTATGAAAATGATATATAATTGATTGTAGATTAATCAATAATACGAGAAATCATTAGATTAAACTGGCACTGGGGGAAAAAAAATCATAATCATAATCATAAATCTATAATTATCTCATCATATTGTTACAGGCACTGGTTAATAAAATGCACTATATAGAGAAAGGTGTCTGAGGTAGGAAGATCCTGAGTTACAGATCACCCGGCTCTCATATACAGGACATGTTAATTTACAAACATATATCAAAATTATGAAAAACCTAACAAAATTAAAACAAAATCAAAGAAAGAAAAGAAAAGAAAATCAAAGAAAAGCAAGTTTTACATAAAATTTTAAGATTTATAGAAATTATGTAGGTACATTATGTACCTACATTATTATTTAATAATGCATACTTAGGTATCTGAATAAGAAAATAAAATAATAATGAGCATAATAAAAAATGAAGAATGGAAATGGGAAATGTTGTGTGTATTGAATGTTTTTAAGTGTAGGTGTGTGAGTGTAAATGTGTGGGTGTTAAGAGATTGGTTTTAATAAGTTTTCAGTGGCACTGTAGTCTAGATTTAATAGCCAAAGACGTAATTTTCTTTTACAAATAGCTTTTGTATAAGTGTAGATAGACATTTTGTTATTAATTGAATTATAAAGAAAAGTGCCAAGAAAACAGAAAAACTTTTGGGAGAAACTAGTGTTATAACGGATGATTGAACAAACATTTGTTGATCGTCTATTTTGTGTTAGTAAATCGTGATCCAAGGGAAGTTCAGTGTGTTTTTTTAGTACTGTCATGAGAATAAACAACTGACGGACCGTTAGCACTTGGCAGTGTTGGTAAAGTTCGAAAGTTGGCTATAGGATTGGGAAAAAGCAACTTACTTTTAATATAGCTCTTTGGGCTCTCTCTAAATTTATCAAATAAGTTTTAGAGGTACCGCCCCAAGTGGTAATGCAATATACTAGCAAAGACTGGCATAGTGCAAAGTAAACTGTTTTTATAACTGATGTATCAGATATGTGTCTTAGATTTTTAAATATGAAGATTAATTTTCGGATTCTTTTAACTAGTGTTTCAATGTGTTGTTGGAAGCTGAGACGTTAATTAATCTATGATTATGCCAAGATATTTGATAGAATTCGTCTTAACTAAAACAGGACAAGAACAATGGTTGATGAAATTACATGAGTGGGCTTTCAAGTTGAAGTTTGGTTGATCCTGGGGTCTAAGAGAATAAGTCATGTATTTTGTCTTATCGACGTTGAGGGTAAGCAAATTGGAATATAACCATTTATACACCGTGTCAAGACCTTCACCGTGTCAAGACCAAGAATTCAGTTTTGCAACTGTCTTTAAAGCTAACTTTTCTAGAAGAAAAACGCAAATTTTGATTGAATTAGGAAGATTATCATAATTATATTTTTATAAATAGGTCAATTTATTCAACAAATCAATAAATTACGAATAATACTAGTTTTAAGTTCGGTTTTGTCACAGTTGATGCCAAAGTACCCGTTACTTTTACGATATCATAATAAAATGTAGTTTTAATCCGCAAAGTAAATATTGTATTTTGGAACATCAAAACCAATTTACACCATTCATTCAAATTATGTATACCCTTTCATATTAATAATTGGTTAAAACTAAGAAATTCGTCGTCGCAAAACCGACAGACCAATTTTTGTTAAGCTTAGCTTACACCAGCGCAAAATTAAAACAAAAAAATTACGTGGTTAAAATTAAAATAAAATTAAGAATCACATATTCAATTTTTATTAATCAGTCTTTTTAGAAATTTCTTATTTCGTAATTAACAATAACAGAGAGGAGGAGGAGGATAAAACGTTCTTTGTACGTGATTTTTTTCCTCTTAGATTTTATTCTTTGCAAATTTTTCAGTCTTTGGGCCTCTAGTTTTTCAGGATTCTCTGGTTTAAACTTTTCCCTATACCTCCGAGATCTTTCTGAGGTAGTTACTGACATTGGGAAACCTAAAAATGTAAATAGTACAAGCCACATGCGAAAAGCCACATAATTTAAAAAAAAAGCGTTTTTAAATTACACGTTTATATCTTTAATTATTTTCCGAGGTTAGTAATCCTCAAAGTGACTGGACTAAAAGCCCTACATGTAGTCTTAGCCTTATTGTGTCGGTTTTGCTACTTTGCTGGTCAGCCTGTAGGTCACGGGGCAAAATGTCGCAAAACTGACGTGACGTTCTCTTCCCATTTTATATTCAAAATTATATTTTAACGAAAACATTTATCTACGTAGTATCAAATATATATAACGTTAGTTTAGGATATTGTTTATCATCTGAAAACAATTAAATTATGTAAACTTACCTGAATGAGTCGATAATGTGGGTCAAACTCAAACTCAAACTCAAACTCAAAGCATTTATTTCAAATAAACCAATTACAGGCACTTTTGAATTGTCAAGGGGTCGGTCAGTCAGAAAAGATGAAGCTAGATGCCCATTCCAAAGCGTAGTAGGTACCTATGGAGAAGAACGGGCAAGAAACTCCACGGACACTCTTTTAAATAAAAATTTGGTTACAAAATATTGGTTACATCATTCATGTTGAACTTATACATGTGAGAACGATGCAAAACGTTAAAAGCGTCCGTAATAAAAGATAAAAACAAAAATAAAACAATTAAAAAATTAAATCAAATTAAAATAAGCCATGGCAGCTATGAGATGACCAGTCACAACTGACGGCGCCCGTTCACGAACATGACGCATGGATTAGCACCATTCAGCTCAACCATTTTGAAGGGAGCTAAATGATCCAACACACACGCCACCGTCAGCGTGACATTAGAGTGAGCATGACATACTCTCAGCCGCCAGGGCACATTCAAGTCAATGAAAGACATACCCAGTACCTAAATGGTAGCTTTATAGTCTGTACATAGTACTCACACATGTGCTATGCAATTATACAATGCTAAGAGATTGAATTTATACAATGCAAAGATAGTTTTTAAAATCTTCCGCAGCTCCAACAGTATTTTCAGATGCTATACAATTAGTTTATGTGCCCTTGTGGAGCAGGACCAGCGTTGACCCAAGCATTTTTATCAGCGATGTAATCCCCCAACTTATAATATGCCTGACTGCATAGTGTGCGTTTAATATAAGATTTAAATTTCGTTTCATTCAGCTGAAGTATGTGGGGAGGTATTTTATTGTAGCATTTTAAACAGTACCCCATGAATGATGAGTCTACTTTGGCCAGCCTGAAACCCGGTTGAACTAATTGGTCCCTATTCCTAGTGATATAATTGTGTCTTGAACCTCTTTTACTAAAAAGATGTAGATTTTTCCTTACGTACATAATGTTTTCATAGATATATTGACAAGGTACCGTCATGATGTTAATATCTTTAAACAGTTCCCTTAGAGAGTCGCGCCTGCGGAGGCCATATATCGCTCTGATGGCTCTTTTCTGCAGAATAAAAATAGACTCGATGTCTGCAGCCCGTCCCCATAGTAGAATACCGTACGACATAATACTATGAAAGTAACTAAAATAGACTAGCCTCGCGGTATCTACATCCGTAAATTGACGGATTTTTCTCACAGCATATGCTGCCGAACTTAGTCGTCCTGAAAGGGATGTTAAATGAGGACCCCATTGAAGCCTAGAGTCGAGCGTGATCCCCAGGAAAACAGTTTGATCGACGAATTCTAGTTTCTCTTGATTTAATACTATCTCACAATTACTACTTTTGACATTTGGTAAAGAAAATCTTATGCACTTAGTTTTTTTCTCATTTAATACTAAATTATTAGCAGTGAACCAATTTTGGACCTGCTGCAGGGCGTTATTTACGTCGTCAAGATTTGATGCACGTCTATTCATTTAAAAAATTAATGAAGTATCATCAGCAAATAACACCATTTGTGGTTGAGTTTTTAACAACAAACACGTCAGAAGAAATCTTGACGGCCGTTGCACGCACATAAAACACGTCTGTTACTAGTAAAATATCAAGACATCTAACTTTATTAAAATGGCGTTCGGTGCATGTCTATGATGTTGTTCCATTTCAAAACTTAAAAGTTTGCGCCGTGACAAAACCGACATGTCCAGGTTGTAACACTTTTTATGGTATTTTTAGAAATCAATTTGTATTGAAATGAGCCTAAGACTAAAATTATTAACTACAGACGACGATCGACGACTCCGAGTATTTCAAGCGATGACCAAATAGTCATGCTACCCTAATACAAAAAGTTTTTTAAAATCGCTTCTAACATCGAGGAACTTGAGTGGGGGACACGCCAAAAACTGACACTTTGGTGTTCAAAATTGTCTTTTTTTATTCATACGCAAAGTATTAGTAAAATTGTATGTTTACTAGTTTACAGTGTGTTTAATAATTTTCACTCATTAAAATAATTAGCCACGTATCAATTTTACAAGTTATTAGACTTCAAACACAGGGGACAGTCCAAAAGTGAGGTGTACACTTTTTTTTTTAAAGCGCTCATACATCAAGCGATTTAGGATCTAGTGCTAGGATTTTGTATATTGTATAATTTGAAAATATTTTATTGTTAACATTTATTCTCTCTCTCATATAGTTCAGAAGTTCGTGGTGGCGTAACTACTATGGTGCAAAGTTGCCCGTGTCTGAGGCCCCCACAGTGTCCCAGCCGGGAAGTACAAATTAGGAGGAATTCCTAAGTCAACGAGGCCCCTGCTGAGGGTCTAACCGGGCAGGCACAAAACCAGCGGCACGGAGCGATGGCCGGGCATTCAGTCGGTGAAAAGGTTTTAGAATAACGTATAAGCTAAGAAGAAACTGCAACGTAATCCAGAAAGGCATGGGCTTCAAGTCATAAAGCTTGGCAATAAAAGAGTCTGGAAAAAAATAGAGTGCCACTATTGCACTGTGACTTCGAATGGGAAGTGAATAACATATTTTTTTAAATACTGACATTGTTAAAAATACTGCTTGTTCTTGTGGGCAGTGGCGGATCCAGGATTGTCGTTTGAGAGGGGTTTGACTTCGCTCAGGGTAGGTTTTAGCAAAGTAAACACAATAAAACCGGCCAATGAAGGGTTCCGTAGTTGCGATGAATTTATCCCAAGAACAAACTTAACATACTAGTTGAAAAACGTGGTTCCCGTGGTGTACATTCCAACTACAGGTATAAGTTTGTACGCACAATATTGGGAGATTTACCATATTTTATAAAATTATACGTATTTGAGATCCTCACAACAACCCCTTTCATTTGATGTGTCCACGTATATGTCACACGGTACAGTTTGCATTTTTTTTTTCTAATATTCAAATATCTCAGAAAAGTGACCCCCATAAACAATATTCATTCATTTACGTTACACGTCCGTGTTTGAGTCACAGAAATACATTACATATTACATTATGTGTACGAAACTTCAACTAAATTGGTCCGGTAGATTCGGAGAAAATTGGCTGTGACAGACAGACAGACGTGAGATACACGAGTGATCCTGTAAGGGTTCCGTTTTTTCTTTTTGAAGTACGGAACCCTAAAAATCACTCAACATTTTATTTTGTTTGAATGGGGTGATAGACGTGCGAGCAAGTACGCGGTCTTATAGCTCTGTGACCTTACTCGCCCGTGTAACTAAGTACGCGCACTTTAAAACCACCGAGTAAGATCGCCGGTGATTCAACAGGTTACTGAAAATTGTACCTTAGTTGTTGCGTATAATGTTGCGTACAGCACGCAGTACGCGATTAGTCGGGTAAAATGAGAACAGTTCAAATAAGTTTTAGTGTCTGAGACCCTGCGGCGGCATGAATATGAATAGGTCGCGGGAGATCGCGAGAGCGCGCAGTGTCATGCGCACCGTGCAATGGCGGGAGATCGACTGGCTGCTGGCCGGCGCCGGCGGTCGGTCGGGGCGCGAGCAAACTCGCGAGCGAGCTGGTTTTGCTAAGCGAATGTGGTCTTTGAATATAAGCGCGTAAACGGTGGAGAATCGCCGGGGGCGGGGCCTCAGTATTTTTATTATAAAATAAACGTTACAATATTTTTACGTACGCAACATTCTCCCCCTCAGTGTCGTGTCGACACTCAAAAACGGTCATACAAATAAAAATACAGGTGGAATACAAATGAAAACACAAATAAGAACACGAATAAAAATACAAATAAAATACAAATAGAACTTAAAATATCCCTAGCCTGGCTGCAGGTCTTTTAAATATGCCATTTTTGGTCCTAACGTCTACAACTCTTACACGTCCGTCAGCACCGGGGTACCAGTACGCGATTAGTCGGGTAAAATGAGAACAGTTCAAATAAGTTTTAGTGTCTGAGACCCTGCGGCGGCAAGAATATGAACAGGTCGCGGGAGATCGCGAGAGCGCGCAGTGTCATGCGCACCGTGCAATGGCGGGAGGACGACTGGCTGCTGGCCGGCGCCGGCGGTCGGTCGGGGCGCAAGCAAACTCGCGAGCGAGCTGGTTTTGCTAAGCGAATATGGTCTTTGAATATAAGCGCGTAAACGGTGGAGAATCGCCGGGGGCGGGGCCTCAGTATTTTTATTATAAAATAAACGTTACAATATTTTTTACGTACGCAACATTCTCCCCCTCAGTGTCGTGTCGACACTCAAAAACGGTCATACAAATAAAAATACAGGTGAAATACAAATGAAAACACAAATAAGAACACGAATAAAAATACAAATAAAATACAAATAGAACTTAAAATATCCCTAGCCTGGCTGCAGGTCTTTTAAATATGCCATTTTTGGTCCTAACGTCTACAACTCTTACACGTCCGTCAGCACCGGGGTACACTGACTGCACAATGCCTTTAGGCCAGCAATTACGGGGGGAGTTAGGGTCGACTATTACGACCATATCGCCAATCTTTAATTGGGCACCCTCCTCCCTCCATTTTCGGCGTGGCACTAAATCGGGAAGCACCTCCTTTACCCATCTGGTCCAAAAATGGTCAGCCAGGCGCTGGGAAACACGCCATTGTTTTCGTAAGCACAGGTCTCGGTCAGTGAACACCCCTGCGCTTGGTAAATTGGACGACGACCCTATGAGAAAGTGATTTGGCGTTAATGTCTCGTCGTCCTGAGGGTCCACGGAAACATGACCGAGGGGCCTGCTATTTATAATGTTCTCCACTTCTGCAAGGAGAGTAATCAGAGTCTCTTCATGCGGAGCTCTCTCTTTCAGGACCACCTTGAGGGCGGTCTTAACACTGCGCACGAGTCGCTCCCAAGAGCCTCCCATGTGCGGGCTAGCTGGCGGAATGAAGCTCCAGGAAACTCCATTGTTCAGGGCTTCGTTCACGACAGTACTTTTGTCTACGGCGTCGTAGGCTTTCCTTAGTTCAATCTCTGCGCCGCGCATATTGGTCCCGTTATCAGAATAAATCTTCTTTGGCCAGCCTCTACGTGCGGCCATTCTGCGTAAGGCCATTATCAACGAATCTGCAGTGAGAGACGGCACGATCTCAATATGTACGGCGCGTATTGTTAGACACGTGAATAAGACACCATAGCGTTTTGGCCTGGATCTTCCAACTGTGACCTCTATTGGTCCAAATAAGTCAACTCCGGTAACGGAGAACGGTCTTTGGTGATGTGCTAGTCTACCTTCGGGCAAGTCACCCAGTCGTGGCGGCTTTGGATTAGCTTTCCTGATGCGACAGAACAAGCACTGCGTCGCAACGGTACGGACCGTGGGACGTAGGCGTAACAGCCAGTATTTTTGACGCAGTTCATTCACCACCAACTCGTTGCATCCGTGGCCCGCGCGGATGTGATAATGCTTGACAATGAGTCGAGCCACGTGGTCATGTCCATCCAGGATCACAGGTGATTTTGTGTCCATCGGTATATCCATAGCTGCTCCTATTCTTCCACCAACACGTAGTAGTCCAGTTTCATCCAATACGGGTGTCAAAGCGCGTAGTCTACTATCGCGTTTTATTTCTTTATTTTGTTTCAACAGCAAGATGTCACTGCAGAAAGCTGTGGCTTGAGAGTGCTGAAGCAATAAAGTTTCAGCTCGTTTCATCAACTCGTCGGTAAGCCCATTTGTTTTTATCTTCTTGCATTTATCTATGAACAACAAGACAGTTCCAGTAGCTCGAAGCAATCGCAACCAACTGGAGAAGCGCGTCGGCTCCGGTACAGGTAAGTCGTTAACATTATTAATTTCATTTACAATATTAATTTTTTCTAATATTTCTTCATTAATTTTAATTTTAGTTTCAGGTTCCTGAGGCCAGCAAGAGCGTGATTGACGTAAAAATGACGGACCGGTAAACCACGATGAGTCGCTGCTAAGTACGTAGTCGGTACTTTTAGTTCCTAAATCTGCCACGTTAACGTCAGTTGGCACGTAGTGCCACTCGTCTGCCTTACTCAATTCGTCAATTTCTCCTAGACGATTCGCAATAAAAACTTTATATGTTCTACAATTATTTCTGATCCAATGTAAAACAGTAGTTGAATCCGTCCAATAATAAACTGAACTTGGTTTTAAACGATGTTCCATTTTAATATTATTTGCTAATTTACATCCTAATAGAGCACCCTGTAGCTCTAATCGCGGCACGGACACCGATTTCGTAGGTGTAACTTTAGATTTACTAGCGATAAACGCTACAATGATATGTCCACTGCTCAGTTCCTTGCGCCAGTACGCGACAGTCGCATAGGCGCTGGGCGACGCATCGCAAAATACGTGCAGTTCTAAGTTTTCGTTACTGATGTTGTTATCACTATCGCAAAAATACCAACGTGGGATCCTAATATTATTTATCTTTTTAGCTTGAATTATCCAACACTGAAATAAATTATTTAACTCGTCATTCAATTGCTCATCCCATTTCATATTTGTTTTCCAAGTTTCGCGCATTATTATTTTTCCTTTAATTGTAAATGGTATCAGATAACCATGGATGTCAAAAATAGACATAACAATACATAACAGTTCGCGCTTCGTTGGTCTTCTTTTTAAGTTTAAGACGTCTACTGGTATACGCTTCAAGGTCAAATCGAATCCTAACTCGTCGCTAGCGGGGTACCATAATAAACCGAGTGTCCTTTCCGATTGATCTTTATCGAACGTGCAACAGATACTGTCACTCAAAGCTTCCTTCGGTACGTTTTCCAGAACATCCGGTACGTTGCTAGCCCAGTTCCGTATCTCAAATCCACCCTGCTGGTGAATAAAAGTGACTTCCTGAATCATTTGTTTTGTAAGGTCGACTTCGGGTAAACTATCGATGTAGTCGTCCATATAATGTTGCTTGCAAATAGCGTCGACAGCTGTTGGATAAGTATCCTTAAAATTAAATGCATTTTTATTTTTAATATGTTGCGCGATAAAGGGCGAGCAGTTCGCGCCAAATATTAACGACGTCATAGCATATTTATTAACCTCCTTAGTGGCTTCATCGGTAAATAAAAACCTGAGTGAATGTTGATCCTTTTCTTTAATTTTAATTCGAAGAAACATATCTTTAATATCCGCAATTACTCCAATTTGATTTTCTCTAAACCTAAACATAATTCCAAATAAAGACTGTAACAAGTCCGGCCCTGTCAATAAAAAATCATTAAGAGAACATCCCTGTGTTTTCGCAGCCGCATCGAACACTAAACGTAACTTCTTCTTATTGGGGTTATCGACCCCGAAATGAGGTAGGTACCAAACATGGTCGCTAGACTCCCCCTCGTTTAGCTTCCTGGCATAATTATTCGAAAATAAATGCTGAATACGTTCCCGGTAACGAGACGCGTAAGTGTTGTCGGCTAACATTTTTCTCTCGACAGATTTTAAACGATTATAGGCATTTTGATAAGAATCAGGCATAACAAAGTTATCATGTTTCCAAGGCAATTCTACAAACCATTGGTTATCAATTAATTCACATGTGTTATTTAGTATGGTGATAGCACGCAACTCGTCCGCATTCTGTCGCGGTTGTTTTGAAATACCTATTGATTCTAACGCAAATGATTTTCTTACAAACTCGTTCAACTCAGAATCAAAACAATGTTGCGCGCTGTCATCACTCGCATTACGATCAGCTGACATGTTCATCATAATAATGTTGTTTACAACACCGTGTACACACCACCCTAGCGGTGTCTTTGTAACATACGGTTCATTTTTCCTATTACCTTTTAAACACAAGATAGGAGCAATAAGATCATAATTATCCTGACCGATTAATAGTTTAGGTTGTGCGTCACATTTGCACAAGTCGTAGTTAATATAGTCCGAATAATTACTAAAGTCCATACACGATAAACGTTGAGTAGGTAAATTAAGTTCTTTCATTTTACGAGCACACAAATTAAAACGATCGCCTGTACTATTAGAAATATCAAAACTTACGTTTTCCGTTTGGCACACGAGTTCACCGGAGTCCCAAGCACCGCGGGCGCGCATGGTGACTGTCTTACCGTGGAGTCCCGCCTGATCAGCGAGGTCAGCAGATATCAGCGTCACGGTGGCACCGTCATCAAGCAACGCGTGTGTGTGGATATTGTCTTTAGGTCCGTGAACGGTTACCGGCACTATTTTTAATAACACTTTAGGCACTGACGATTCACTAACACTAGTGGACGCACTGGTGTGGGCGTGGGCAACGGTATCGCGGCGTGACTCGTCGGGCGTCGATGGGTGCACGCAGGCTGCGTTCACGGCGGGGTGCGCCGTCTCTGGTCGCGCAGCGTTCGGCGCCGCTGGGCGCGCGGCTTCGTGCGCTGGAGGCGCGGTAGGTTTCGTCCAGTGAAGGAGATGATGATGTGGATGTCCACACTCGCTGCAGTCAGGAGCGTTGCATGCGGCGGGTTCAGTATGCCGTGCGCTCAAGCACTTGTAGCACAGATGTTTAGCACGTACAAATTGCCATCGATCGCGTCTCATAGCGCGTTTGAACTTGCCGCACTTGTCTAAAGCGTGCGTCGGAGAGGCACGACAAAACATACATTTATTATCGGAAGTAGTAGTGCACGCTAACACTGAATGAGTTTTTATATTATTATTGTCGTATTTCTTTCTTACGTCGTTCTGACTGTAAATGTAACTCACACCGGAGGTTGCGACAACATTTGCTTCTCTATATAAAAACTCCGATAGTATTTCTAGTTTAGGTATAGAACTATCTTGTCTCTCGTAGGTATACTCTGCCCACTTATTTATAAGGGTGGGCGGTAACTTTGAAAGTATCAATGCCGTCGTTTCGGGACTTCGTAAATATTCTTGCAACTTGATTGCTTTAACTGCTGTGACGTAGTTTTTTACTTTTAAGGAAAAGTTCACGATCTCCGTGTGGTACGCCGTCGGAAGTGGGTGAATCTTTTTGAGTTGCGCGAATATTTTATTTATTATACATTCGGGTCTACCGAATCGTAGTTCCAAAGTGTCGATTATAGATTGCGGTGACGTGTTGCCGATGAGCAGAGATGAGACGGCTTCTTTGGCGTCACCGCGTAGACATTTTCGTAAGCGCCAAATGTTTTCTGCGTCGCTATAGTTGCATATGTGCGACGACTCTTTGTAAGACTCTTTAAATTGCAGCCATTGCATGGGGTCACCGTCGAACATCGGTAAATCCTTCGAAGTTGCTAGGCGTGCAAGGAGTTCTTTGTTGTTGTTTTCACGCACATTACTTCTGGTAAGTAATTGGTGCAGCGCCTCCGTCAACTGGTTGACGCTGTCGGTGTGCGGCGGGCCTTCGCGGACGAAGTCCAGTTGCTGCTCTGTATGATGGTTGCAAACGTTTTCTGCGCAATCACTTTTTGCAATGGACGCGACGCCATCTTGTTTGTCGAGCCACGACTCGACCGTTCTCGAGTTTTTCGAGACCGAGCCGCGGTCGTCTTCTTGTAAGTCAGCTATATCGACTTCCAGTTTTTTGAGGAGCAATTCCTTTTGAATTTGTGCACTTTTTTGTGCTAAATCGAGGTCGATTTGGGCTTGAAGTTGAGCCGCTTCATACTCTAGCCTTTTGCGGGCCGCCGCCGACGAACACGCGGTTTTATCACTTTTCACAGATTTTACTACTAACTGTTCACTTTTACTCGTAGTCAGCTGCTCCGTGGCACGTTTACTACGTGTTTTAACACCCTTCGAGGGTGTGCGAAGCAGTGACATCCCTGCACACAGGTTTTGTTCGACTAAACACGCGGCCGAGATTCGTAAATCCGGCAAGAAGGACCACTTAATGTTGCGTACAGCACGCAGTACGCGATTAGTCGGGTAAAATGAGAACAGTTCAAATAAGTTTTAGTGACTGAGGCCCCGCCCCCGGCGATTCTCCACCGTTTACGCGCTTATATTCAAAGACCATATTCGCTTAGCAAAACCAGCTCGCTCGCGAGTTTGCTTGCGCCCCGACCGACCGCCGGCGCCGGCCAGCAGCCAGTCGTCCTCCCGCCATTGCACGGTGCGCATGACACTGCGCGCTCTCGCGATCTCCCGCGACCTGTTCATATTCTTGCCGCCGCAGGGTCTCAGACACTAAAACTTATTTGAACTGTTCTCATTTTACCCGACTAATCGCGTACTGCGTGCTGTACGCAACATTAGTTATTGTAATTCATCCTAAAAACTTTAATTAGAATAGTATTATGTTCACTTTAGGATTCGTCACGGAAGAACTCAGATGCTTTTGGGAGGGGCTTGTCCCTCTCCCTGGATTCGCTACTGCTTGTGGGTAACTCAAAACCTACTAGCACTTGTCGAGTTGTCGGCAAAATAGTGTCATCATCATAGGTCTGCATTAATAAAAAAAAATGTTCCAAATGTCACCACTTGACTCTTTTATGTCGACCTTTTACTATTTAATTGGGGTCGGCGCAAAATGTCCCTTTCTTCCATACCCATTCTCTATTAGTCGTCATCTCGGTAGTGACCCCCTTTCTAGCCATATCATCTTTCACACAGTCCATCCATCGTTTCTTTGGTCTTCCTCTACTCTTACAGCCATCGACATTCATACATTCTCTCAAAACTTTGCTTAAGACATTTTTGATTGACTAGACATCATCATCATCATTCTCCTGTGCCCTTATCCCAATCACTACCGAGATGACGTCTAATAGAGAAGTATGGAAGAAAGGGACATGTTTGGACTAGTGACCCACTTTCTAGCCATATCACATCACTATTTCTGTCAAACACACTACTGTCGTCTGTCTGTCAAATCAGTCAACGTCGATTGTATTGTAACCACAAACGTCAACAAGGTCATGCTCTGTGAACAAGGTCGTATTCTCCAAATATCAACAAATTATCGCGACTGGACGCAGCACAGTCATCGCGTCAGCGGTTACTTAACTACTCACTACTGTGAGCGGAATCAATCGTTAATGTGCGAGCGACAGAGCCAGGCGCTTGTTGTGCGGTTTGCGGTTTGATCGGAAACATGAATATCATTCGAAAACTTACTGCGGTCGCAACCCCGGGCATTTGCAGGAGTTTCTCCGTTACCACTACAAACAATGCTAAATATACGTGAGTACTGGTGCTAATTAATTTACTAATTCTGCCGGACACTACGCCGTATCTATGTGAAATTTATAGTTATAGTATTTGCTAATCTAATCACAATTCATGGTTATCAATCTGTACACTCCCTCCACTTCACTTGATGTTTTTATAGATATTAGAGAATTTAAATTAAGTATTATTATCATCTCTTATTTCATTTAATTACATATAATTTAAATATTTCATAAAATATATAAAAAACATTAAGTATTTATTATTATTATTTTATTTTATTTTTAATTTAGGGTGGTTTTAAATTTAACAATCTTAAACTGGAAATAATTTATAGATAGATAGAATATACTATAGATAAATCAAATACCTATTGTACCTAATATGGTAATAATAACGTTAACAATTAATTATGGAATCAATACAATACAAAACCAAATGATAGCAGTAAACGATAATTATTGTTGAGCTGTTTCTCTCACCCCCTAAGGCTACCCACCGACCCTCACCTGTTTAAAATTATCATCTTTGTAAGGAAGCTTATATCAATTACCTTGTTTTATCATTTATGTAATAACTTGGGTATCAAAACAACTATTAACAAAATATTTTAATTTGATTTTTGATCCGTAAGATAATTTTATCTGAAACATATTACACTGCTTTCCTTTACTTTACTTTATTAATTACCTACTTGAATATTATGATCTAAGTAGTATTTTAGTGCTTTTTTTTTAACTACTCTCATGTGTTGTTTGTTAGATAAGAAGTTAACTATAAAATACTTTTTAAATAACAATTAATTCTAAAATGTGTAACAAAATGTATGAAGCTTTAACAGATTACTTTAGCTTATATAAAAACATTCTAGAGTGGTGCTTGAGTCTGTTTCTTGAGTAAAACATTAAACTAAAAACAATTTTAACTAGAGCCAGTTTAGTATCGCTTTTTTATCATTGTTTTTGTTTCAAACCTTTGTAGAATAATTATTAATTATTTATTGAATTTTTAAATATAATTATTATATTTAAAAATTCAATAAAGTAACTTAATTAACTAACTTAGGATAAATTGATGAAAAATAATATAATGTTAATAGTTAGGTAAAATGGCAACCGTAAGCGCTATTGTATACGTATACTAAATAGATAGACTAAGCTTTCCCAAGAATAAATAAATATTTTCGTAAAAAAACACTTTACTAAAATAAAAACATTAAACTACAACACACCTTATCTGCATTCGCAATTTCTTTGCCAAACTTGTAAACAATGACGAGTTTTAGAAAAAACAACTGTAACTAGTGTTGGGATTTTATCCGGATAAATACTCAAAACGGATAAATACTCATAAATATCCGTTTTTACTCGTGTATTTATCCAAAACAGCGGATAAATACTATCTACAGTTTTCGTTACGTTATGAACCGTAAATTTTGCAATTTTACGAACAAAAGGACTAAAATAAATGACAATCTGAAAATATATATTTGTACCGTACTTTATTAATCACTTTAACTTGCAGGTATTGTCTTGAATCGTGTTCAACAATTTAAATATCTCGGCCATATTGTAACTGCGGGCATCAAAGATGATCTGGATGTAGAAGGGGAACGAAGAGCATTGGCGGTTCGATGCAACATGCTTGTCCGTAGGTTTGCTCGTTGCACGTGTGAAGTGAAAGTGACGCTTTTTAAAGCATATTGTCAGACATTTTACACGTGCAGCCTCTGGACAAGTTTTACGCAGAAAGCCATCAATGTTCTTCGAGTCCAATACAACAATGCGTTCAGGATGCTGTTGGGGCTGCCACGCTTCTGTAGTGCGTCGGGAATGTTTGCAGATGCGCACACTGATGGCTTCGCAGCGATCAGACGTAAGCGTGCCGCGTCGCTGCTGCAGAGGGTCCGGGGCAGCTCGAACGGTCTCCTGAATGTCATTGCGGGGAAACTTGATTGCCCGCTCGTCCATTATTTGTCCAACTTGCATGTTTACTAACATAGTTTTTAAGGTTAATGTTTACTAACAAATTATGGATGTTTTTTATTCCGAAATAAAATGATTATTATTATTATATTATTAACCATAACAAAAAGCCTATAATAACAATGATTTCATGAATATTTTCATCAATCACTCTCAAAGTTATATAAAATTATACATTTGTGCATTACTTTTTCTTCTTCTTTTCGTGCGGTTAGTGTCTAACCTGGTGTTAGAGTTTAAAAGCCGCCCATGGGCTCTAACTTGGCTTCACATGCCGTCGAGGAATATCTCTCAGGCATGCCAGTTTCGGTGTGGGCACTTTCCTTGAGGTTGCGGCCAGCCCGCCGGTTGAACGCGTTTCAAAGGGTCATGGCCATCCGGATGGTCCGGGGATACCGTACGGTCTCCGGTGAGGCGGTGACCCTCCTTGCCGGATTGCCACCATGAGATCTGGAGGCAAAAGTCCTCGCGAGTGGCGCGAGGAGGTAAAACTCCGCTGCCGAGTGAAAATACGGCACATCAAACAGAGCTCCTGTGGGATCTCATGGCATCATGGAGAGTGCGATTGTCGCAACCCAGTGCTGGGCACGCCATGATTGTGGTGATAAGTCCCCTCTTTGAGGAGTGGCTTGAGAGGCACCACGGCATCCTCACCTTCCGCCGGACGCAGGTCCTCACCGGACCCGGTTGTTTCGGGAGGTTCTTGTTTCGCATAAGGCAGGAGGAAACACTCTGGTGTCACCACTGTGTGGATCGCCCGGAAGACACGGTGGAGCATGCGGTGGAGGACTGCCCGGCTTGGGCGGAGCACCGCCCAGTCCTCGCGGAGACGATCGGCGGCAGCACAATTGACGGGGTCCGCTAGGGCCGATGCCTCCCGGGGTTGCGGGAAAGTCCTAAAGGGAGACCGTGGCCTCTGGCAACGTACAGGCAACTGAAGGAACACGGGTGGGTTTTAGTCAGTAAGAGTCTGACACGCCCTTCCGTTTCGCCCAGAGCGCGAGGTATTATTCGATGATTTGCCAACCAAAAACAAAAAAAAGGTATGCCGGTTTCCTCACGTTGTTTTCCTTCACGGTTTTTGAAGCAAGTGATAAATACAATACGCACATGAATCCAATAAGTCAGTGCTGCCTTTTTTTTTTGGTTGGGAAATTGACGAATAACTTCTCCCGCTCTGGGCGGAGTGGGAGGGCGTGTCAGACTCTTACTGACTGTATAAAACCCACCCGTGTTCCTTCAGTTGCCTGTATGTTGCCAGGGGCCACGGTGTTCCTTTCAGACTTTCCCGCGACCCCGGTAGGCATCGACCCTGGCGGACCAAGTCAAGTTGACATCTCTTAGAGGCGCGCGTGAAACACAACGCGCCGTTGACCTGGGCCTGGTCCTTATCGGATGGCCAGCTACCGATTGCACACTGTCCGCAGGCCCGCGCCTACGGTGGCCGGGAATCGGCCTAGGATTCCCGACGGCCAGGGCGTCTCCTGCGGCGGCTAGGGCCGTGAGGTCGCGAAATTTGCCTCTCCCTCACACGTTCCGCCTCCTCCTTCGCGAGCATTACTGCTTTCTAGAAGGAGGCGACGGCTTCCCATGCCCTCTCGCTCCGTACCATGGGGTGGACCAGGGCTGGACGCGAGAGATCACCACCGCCGATCGCCACCACGAGGACACGGCAGTGCTCCGCCCAAGCCGGGCAGACCTCCACCGTGTACTGCGGGCGATCCACACAATGGTGACACCCGGGCGTTTCTTCCCGCCTTATCCAGAACAGGAATTTCCCGC
Source organism: Conistra vaccinii (assembly GCA_948150665.1). NCBI lineage: Eukaryota > Metazoa > Arthropoda > Insecta > Lepidoptera > Noctuidae > Conistra > Conistra vaccinii. The sequence goes on along the minus strand of OX411323.1, from coordinate 4,775,717 downwards.
CTTATCCGGAACAGGAACCTCCCGAAACAACCGTGTCCGGTGAGGACCTGCGTCAGGCGGAAGGTGAAGACGCCGTGGTGCCTCTCTAGCCACTCCTCAAACAGGGGACTTATCGCCGCAATTGTGGCGTGCCCAGCACAAGGTTGCGACAATCGCACTCGCGGCAGCGGAGGTATGCCCTGGCGTTTCGCCTCCTTGCGCCACTCCCGAATGTGCGCGAGGACTTTTGCCTCCCAGATCCCATTAGACCAGACTATTTTTAAACGTGATTCAAAAGGAGTGGAATTAGTTTATGACAACAAATTTTATTCCCACCAATTCTTCGACTTCAGGTGAAAAAACAGTACTTTATCTTTTTTTTTCTTTTGCATAAATCTCGAAAATGGTGCGTCCTATCGCAAAAATCATGAAAATTTCGACCCCCTTTATAAAACCCTTAAACCCCTATAACTCAACATGTTGGTAATAATTTTTCATGATTTCTATACAAAAAGTGAAAAATTCCATATAAAACACGTCGTGGCTGGCCCCTGTACGCCTCCGGCTCTATTGTAGGCTACGGCAAATAATATAGTATTTTGGAAGGCCCAAACAGCAATACTAAACATAAAAATTAAAAAAAATACCATCGGAAGCGCAAAAAATATATTTATCCATCATTTTGAGTAAATATCAGATAAAAATGGGTAAAAACGAGTATTTATCCGTTTCGGATAAATACTCGAGTATTTATCCTCCGAGTATTTATCCTCTGCCCATCACTAACTGTAACACTTACACATAAGGTTCAGTTTGCACTACAACTTCATATTTTTTAATGACTTTTACAACAGTACTAGTCAGTCTAAAATCAACTTTACTTACACATAAATAAAGTTGATGTTTGTTTAAGTGGAAATAACATCAATTGAAACGAGGATTTAAATTAAATAGACCTTATATCTATCTATCTATACAAATAATAAAGCTGTGGAGTTTTTTTTTGTTTGTTTGATCGCGCTAATCTCTGGAACTACCAGTCGGATTTGTAAAATTCTTTTTGCATTTGATAGCCCAACATTATAACATCACGCTAGGTCATTTAGGAGCCGAGCAATAAGAAAAAGAATCAGAAAGTTCGCGAAGTAATAGCGCGGGCAGGCTATGGGATGCGACGCGGTGGGTTGGGGGCCGCTGACAAAGTTGCGGGCGGGATATTAATTATATTGTACCAGATGTTCCTCGCGGCTTCGCCCGCGTGGAGCCCGGTAATTTATCCTACGAAAACCCTACCGCCGGGTTAAAAACGTATCCTATGTCCTAACCCTAATTTTCATCCAAATCCGTTAAGGCATGAAAAGGTTACAAACAGACTAGAGTTACAATCGCATTTTATAATACTAGTATGGAAGTACGTCTCATCGACATTTGTACAGAGCCGCACTCTTTGCGCCAAAGAACCGCATGCGGCTCGCGAGTCGCGGTTAGCCGACCACCCTACTAGAGTCGCGTTGCTATTGTGTCGCGCCTTTCTGCAGGAGCCTTTACTCGATTCTTGGCTACTATCATCCAGCTGCTACTTTTTTTATCAATATTTTTATTTAATGTTTATTTTCAGATGCAAACTACTGGTGGTGGGGGGAGGGTCGGGAGGATGCACGATGGCAGCTAAGTTTGCAAGGAGGCTGCCGAAAGATTCTGTAATAGTCCTTGAGCCAAGCAAGGTAAGCACTTCTTGGAAAACAACCATTAAAACTATAAATAACTTGGTGTGCATTGCGCCCCCCCACTATCGACATTGATCCATAGACGCAATTATAGGTAAACCGTTAAAGTTAATTAGTTATTATTGTGATATAAGTACCTAACTTAAATGTTTTTAATATGATCTATCAAACGTCGATCAATCAATCTGCCTAGCCTTTCAATATTCAAAATTCAAAAGTCATTTATTCAAACTAGGCTGAGAATCAGCACTTTTTGAACGTCAAAATTACATAAGACAGTCCCCCAAAAACGCCCGCCCTTCACCACTTCCTAGTGCTTTGACCAACTATGTTGGGGTCGTCTTCCACGACTAACCCGATGCAGCTGAATACCGGTATTTTACATGAAGCGACTCCTCTCTGACCTCCACAACCCAATACCTGGGTAATACGACGATACCTTTTGTTAAGACTTTCGGGCTTCTAACGACCCGTAACGACAGCTGTGAGTCGACCTATCACGCCGGTAGCATACCTCCGCCGCGAAACCATAGCAGCGAAACTACAGTAGTTCAATTCAATTGGCTCGCGTCATGTTCCGCTACGCGAAATTCGAATAGTGGAACTCTAGTAGCGGCACATGACGCGAGTCTGTTGAATAGAACTACTCCGGTTTGGCTGCTACGGTTTCGCGGCGGAGGTGTGCTAGCATCAGACGTCGATCATGCCCTTTTTATATCGCCAAATCATCGTTTATCGATAGACGAGCATTGTCGGTCGACTTGTTTTATAAGCCAAATTCATGGTCAAGATGTCAGCGTATATAGGTTCTTAAAGTTCTTACATTACAGCATATCAATGAAAACCTGTGACAGGTTTACTTTTAGTCCGAACAGCTTGAATGCCTCGAAGTCTCGATTATAGCTTAGGTTTCAACCGGTCCCTCAGACCAACAAATGGTCTGAGACCGGACCGGACGTACCCGCCGATTAAAAGCTTCTGATCTGATATGCAACGGAAAACTCCGGCATATCTATATTTCAAACCTTTTTTATGAGGAGTAAATGCTGTTTCTATGTACATTTATGCACCTAGAATGAAGACATAGTACTTAAATAAATTCGCAATATTCATGGGAGTCTTTAAAACATAGTACTTACATAAATTCGCAATATTCATGGGAGTTGACTATAGTATAAGAACTTTCATAAATAACGATTTGTTTCTTATAAGACCGTGAATCCCCTCGCTTATCGCGCCAAGTGCTCATTTCATCGTAGCTAAAGCTAACAATGGGTTGTAAATATTCCTTTATTAAATGAATAATAGCTATTACATGCACATAGGTAATATGAATCACCATGCAGTTCTTTAGTGTCGTTCTATGAAACATGGCTTTACCTATAGCCATAGCATAGGTATTTAGAGTACACCTCATAGCTATGTTAATTAATAATAATAAGTAATATAACCATTCATTGTATAAGATACAGGAAAACCACAGTAGTGTGGTGAGTGGTCTGTCTGGAGTCTGGGCGACATTAATAATACTTACACCTGTTTTCCTATTAAAAAAAGGCGTTTCCTCTGTAGGTGTACAGGTAATTTATGTCATTAAAATAAGAGGAAGGAAATGTGAACACCTGAATATTAACCACATGTAGTGTAGATACGGTAGTTATTTCTGCGAATTGAGATGATGGGTCCTTGTTTAATGCTGATTTATCTATTGTAACTCATAAATCTCGTATTTTCAACAAAAAAAGATAATACCTTTTTGTATAGGGCTCTTTGCAATAATATCCTTACATATTATAAAACAAAGTCGCCCGCCGCGTCTGTCTGTCTGTCTGTCTGTCTGTCTGTCTGAACGCGATAAACTCAAAAACTGCCGAACGGATTTTCAAACGGTTTTCACCATTGGACGGAGTGATTCATGTGGAAGGTTTTAGTGTATAATTCATTAAGGTTTTGTGTAAATTGGCTGAAATATGACGATTATTGTTGAAGATGTCGGAAAAAATCATGCCGACTGGGAGCTTTACTGGCGTGCGCTGCGTAAGTCGTGAGAGATAAATCAAATTTATGTTCTAGAGTATTGTATATCTTAAAAATTGCAACAAAAAAGTCCGCGATGGCATATGTCTATCTTTTAAGGGTGACCCACAATAACCATTTTTATCTTTCAAAATTGTATAAAATTTTCATTGTTATTTCCGAAGCTATTTTGACCGGTATCTTATTAATCCTTATCCAATTAAATAGGTTATTTAAATTGGGCATTCAATTTCGATTAAAATATGCCTTTACATCACATCATTTAAATGAATAGTTTAAGAGATATCACAGTTTCAAAATTACGCGTAACAAAATAATTATGGTTGACCACGCGGGCGCTGTAGTAGCCTACCACTGCGTCCGCTGAAAGTTAGTCAATGATCTTTTCCTTGGCTATTAGATATGTATTCCTGGTAGAACGTTCCCGTGGGATATTTTGCGACATCCACGCGGGCGAAGCCGCGGGTAAAAGCTAGTGATTGATATTTTGATTAAGGTGCCTATACAGGGTGTCAGGGACATCGACGCGAAGCCGGTTACCATGGATTCAGTACATGATTCTGAACCTGTTTTTTCTCTGCTGCTCCATACATTTTGACCGCGTAGGTATTGCACTTTTCTATGAAACAGCAGATTTTTTTTTAAATAACCGACGAAAAATTTCAACGCAGGGGGATTCAGAATCATGTACTGAATCCATGGTAACCGGCTTCGCGTCGATATCCCTGCCACCTATATAAGTGTACATTCCTTGCACAATCTCGGGGCTCTCTTGGACGCCAAGTCTGACGGGCGATATTTTCGCGGACGAATAGAAAATGTTCCTGCGATCGATATTTGGAGTAGGTACCTACTTACTGTTAATTTTTCTAAAGATAAAATATGTGTATAGCTTTATGCGGCTAGTTGGTTTTGTTTGATGGGAAAACTGCTTTTGGCCTTCGGCCATCGGCGTTCAAGCTGTTATTATGTTGGTCGAAGCTATACTTTTACGGAACTTCAAATTATGCCCCATCTAGGAAAGTCCTTTCACTCTAAAGGACATACTCACACTACACGTCTATTAATTGCGTGAGGCGATTTTGTCGACACCAAGGGGGGGGGAGGCCTTGGTGAGATGTTGTGAGATTTGGCTCGACCCCCGCCCCCTTTATCTCACATGAAATTTTTTAAATGCGTTCTTTTCTGTGTAAATACGTTAATCTATACTTGATTGCGTTGGATTTACCATAAACATAATTTTTTAAATTATTTTGTATAATAATTATCTACTTAGTTTTCTCGCAATTTTACACTGTTTCTTGAACGTCGTCTTAAACGTCCCACGTAATTTATGGACCCCCCAAACAGATGGAAACGTTGAGAAAAATATTTCAGGAATTCATTTCAAGTTCATGAGTAGGCAATTAGTGACATTTCAAATAATATTCATTCAGCAATGGCTATTATGGCTGTCATAAAACAAATACAACAAATAGGATGGGATGTGTGTAATTTGAGTCTCATCGTACTGAGATCCATAAATAAATATAAAGGTGGGTTTTTAAACCAAACGAACATAGAACCAGAACAAGAACAAAAGAATTCTTTTCTTTCTAGATATTCTTGACATTTTAGTATGTGGATACATAAACGAAAGCATTATCTGACACTGTTTACCCAAAAAAAATTTGGTAGAGTGGGGGCGGGCCGCACTGCAACGCAACGGTTGCAAAAATCCTCCTTCATAACTTTCGTACATTTTCTATTCAATGCACACTACAGTCTTGCCGCACCACAATTTTTTGTACGAAAAAGAAAATACGTTGCGCTGCAGCCCGTCGTGGCTGTAAAATTAAAAACAAAACTTTACTTTTTAACTCCGATTAGAAATCTATAGAATGTTAATACAGTAACACCCAGTTGCACAAAGACAAACATTACGTAATGGATCATTAACGCTAATGATTTCATTACATTATTTTTAATTGTTCAAAGAACCATTAAAATCGAGTCTGATGTTGCTTTGAACTGCAACAAGTTAATGGTCGATTAGTATTTAATGACAGCTTTAAAAGTTAAAGTTCGTTTCTGCAACTGGTGGTAAAACTTATGAAACTAGTGTTAGTATTAAAAAACATTATAATTACTTATTTCCTGATTTTATAGGTACTTAACATTCAGCATTGCACAAACATTCGCTGTTTTACCGTAGCCAATGATATGTACACATGTTAAGCATTCTTTACTCTGTAACTTACTCTACTGGATAACACGTGTGTCGTGTCGCACGCGCAGCATAACAACCTTCGGTTTTCTACAGATTTTGTCGACGGAAAAATAGACAATATGTCAGATTGTGATTGTTTATCTGTCATTTTGTCTATTCTTCCGTCGACAAAACCCGTTTCTGTGTTTGTCATGCTGATAATAATAATTACAGTGGTTTCCTAAGTTCTTCATTATTCACATTCCCAGGCTATTGTATTTACATGAAGTTGTTTTTAAAACATTTCAGAAATTCAGATTATTTATATATACTGCCTGCCTGGGTTTGATGAGTTCTTTAACAAAACTTGCCCATGGATGTTTTAATAATAATTGGCTTCAGACTATTATTCGTAGCTTTAGACAAAACAAAAAGTAGAGCAGCCTGTATAGGTTACTAATTACGTACTTTTCTCTTTTGCTGTACGAAGTACGAACCTCTAATACCTATACATATCTTATATTTTGTTTAAAATTGTTATTGTCTATATGTCTCCAGACTACCTCGTTGGTCTAGTGGTCGCAAGCGCTACTGCTGAGTACGAGGTCTAGGGTTCGAATCCCAGGTCGGGCAAAGTGTTATTGGCTTTTCCCATCAGGATTTTGTCAGTAGCATCCCGGAGTCTGGATTTCTGCCCGGTTGATGGCAATAGGGTCGCCCCTTATTACATGGAACTTAAGAGGGTTTATTCTGAAAGTTGGCAACGTCGCAAATAGATGTCAAATATTTCGCTGTTTATATTAATTTGATAATATTTCTGTATGGAAATAAAAAATGTGGCTAACTAGCGAACTAGAATATTTATTATGAAATGCAACAATTAATATCGTAACACCGAATAGTTAGTTTAAGATATAAAAAAAGTATTTGGAAACTTTCCAAGTCCTTTTTTACACCTAAAACGGGTACAACATCAGATTCAATGTTATAATTGCAATTCATTATTAATATTCTAGTTAGTTAGTTAGCCACAATTCTTATTTCCATACAGTATTATTTCCAAATTAATCAAAACAGGTAACTATTTGACAGCTATTTACGATGTTGCCAACTTTTAGGATGCACCCTCTTAAACATAATTGGCAAAATGTGGGTGTACTATGCACCTTTGCCTAACCATGCGGGAAATGCGTGGTGTTTTGTAATTTTATATTTTATTCATAATTGTTATTTTGCCCCAGGAACATTACTACCAACCTTTATGGACCCTAGTCGGCGCTGGAGTTGGTACAGTCAACGATACTCGACGAACAGCGGAAAGTGTCCTTCCTAAAGGTGCTAAATGGATAAGGGATAAGGCAATTTGTCTTGAGCCTGATTTCAATAAGGTGATGACCAAAGAAGGCCATGAAATTAGTTACGAGTATCTCATCATAGCTGTTGGACTAGAAAATGATTATGAAAAGGTAAGAATGATGAACGCTGAACTATACAGGGTAGTTAATTGACTCAGGCGTGACTTTGCAGATATCCATTATAAAATACAATAGATGTATAAGTATATTTAGTAATCTAATCCGCTTAACTGTTCTTAACAAGTCATAAAGAACCGTGTAAAAAATCGACACGTGTTTCACCTGTCAACGAGGCATCATCAGGATGACGATTGACGCAGACAACGCTCGTTCATCTGCGTTCGGCGCTTGGCTTGGCAACACTTCGTTTCCGGGTTCGCAACAAGTCAATCGTCAACTTGAGGATACCTCGTTGAGAGGTGAAACACGTGTCGATTTCTTATAGGGTTCTTTATGACTTTTTAAGAACAGTTAGGATTAGGTTACTAAATATACGTCGTCTATTGTATTATTTATAGGGTGTAAGGTACACTGACCCGCAAACTGTTACCATTAAGGGATCTCACGCTCTAGACGGCCACGACCACGACCAGTAGTCGCAGCGACCAGGTAAACTATAGAAACCGATACGAATCGTGCAATTGGTCGCGATGGCCAATTAGACGCAGACCATACTATACCACTAGACGGCTACGACTAACCGGAGTCGTGGCCGTCTAGAGCGCGAGATCTCTAATTTAGCACATGATTCTATAGCCCCCTAGTGTACAAAAATTTAGAGGGTTATAAAAAAATAGCTGTTTCATTCAAAAGTGCAATGCCTACGGTCAAAATGTAGATGTAGATGAGCAGGATTTTTTTTAAACTGGTGTACAACTTCGATCTCTCTAGAATTGTGTTCTGATGAATCATGTAACGTCACAAACAAAAGCACGTGATGTATGTGTGTGTGATGACCGTATATTATTTTATGATAAAACCAAATGTACCTATAAATACTTCAGATGACCTTAGTGTGTAAAGTCAATGCAGTTTGATTACGCACTTTTATTTTTATTTATTTTTATCTTCTACGGGGAAGCTCTTGGCCTGCATCTCACTTGATAGGAAGTGATGATCAGGCCGAAGGTGGGAGCGAGCTTCACCCGGAATCCCCAACCACAGAGGAACTGGCTATCTTACCTCTAACTGCTGAAGCACAACAATGCTGTTATGGCGACAGACTTACATAAGATGGTGGTAGCTAGCCAGGCGGACTTAGCACAAGACCCCGCAAGAATTTTGCCCCCACACTAGACCCCAGAGGTGGTTAAAGTAACAGAAGCACTTTAAAATAAATAACGGAACTAAAAAGATTGCATACACGGTTACACATCAAGCTATACATTTCCTGTGTAAGCTGAGCTCGCACTGTCCGGAAATCCTATTCAATGCGAGATCAGCTTATACTGGAAATGATATACGTACAAGATAATGTAGGCTAGCCGTGTGTTTAATCAGGTGGCATTTTTCTTGGGAACTGATTTGGATTAGGTTAAGCTAGCTAGCGAGATGATACACAAACAGTATCGACACTCGTAGAGGATATTTTCAAGAGGTCAATTCCCTACAATGAGAAAGGCTGATATTATTATTACTTATAAAAAAGTTGTTTCAACAAAACTAAGCCCGAGAAACGATGAAATATGTCTAATCGCTCTGGTTGTCGTCGTAAGCGATCGATCTTGAGGCCGTAACAGCCATACACGGTTCGGATTTTGGTCAGATCAGACGGGTCTGAAGGTTGAGCTGACTACTATGATCAAAACATAACATTACGCCTTTAATTCCCGGTCGGTAAGACAGAGGTGTAGCTAGAATAAAACTAAAACTAAAACATTACGCCAGATATGTTTAAGTCCCATGTAATAGAGGGCAAACCATCAACCGGGCATAAATCCAGACTCTGTGCTTCTACTGAGAAATTCCTGATGGGAAAACCCAACGACAGTTTGCCCGAATGAACCAAGAACCTCATGCTCAGAAAGAAAGAAAAGAAAGAAAGAAAGAAAATAAAAAGAAAGAAAAAAAGAAAGAAAGAAGAGAAAGAAAGAAATAAAAGAAAGAAAGAAAGAAAAGAAAGAAAAGAAAGAAAAGAAAAGAAAGAAAGAAAAGAAAGAAAATAAAGAAAGAAAAGAAAGAAAAGAAAGAAAAGAAAGAAAAGAAAGAAAAGAAAGAAAAGAAAGAAATAAAATAAAATTTGACCCAAGTTCATCATAATCAGCCTATTAATGTTCCCACTGCTGGGACACAGGCCTCCTCTCTGTGAGAGGGAGTGGGCTGTAATCTACCACGCGGGCCCAGTGCGGGTTGGTAGTATGTCACATGTCTTCGAATTTTTGGTTCTAAGATATGCCGGTTTCCACACGATATTTTCCTTCACCGTATTGAGAGCAGTGGTGATGAAATGATTTAGACAAAGTAAAGCAACTGCTTGGATTCGAAGCCACGACCTACAAATCGTAAGTCGGGGCCGTTACCACGGGGTCTCCACTGCTCTCCAAGGCACACAATATTCACACAAAACCTAGAATGGAAAAAACTTAAAATAGTATTGTGCGAATGTGCGCCTCAAGGCTGCGCCAAATTGGCCGAGTAGGCTTGCACCTACGGGTTATCTTCCTCTTCCTTGCTCAACGAGTTATCTTTTTAGAATCCTGATACTAAAACCTTCCTATTTGTCTCCAGGTACCCGGTCTGTACGAGGCGTTACATGATAAAACGAGCACTGTTTCGTCGATATACGACCCACAATTCTGCGAGAAGACGTTTGCAAACATGCAGCAACACAAAAAAGGCAACGCGATCTTCACCTACCCGAACTCGATGATTAAATGCCCCGGAGCGCCGCAGAAGATCGCATATCTGGCGGACTCTTATTTTAACAAGGTATGTTTTACTATTATATGAGGACCTCTTGGCTCAGTAATAACAGCTGCACGGGTCGATCCATCAGGTTAAGCTACACTTGCCGGGGTTATTCAGTGGATGGGTTGGTCACCCATCTTTACATACTGAGACTCCTCCCTGCCTCGGAAAGCAAGCCGTTGGTCCCGGCTGACATTCGTGGATCTTTGACAGTCGTTACGTGTCGTCAGAAGCCCGATAGTCTGACACCAGTCTTACCAAGGGGTATTACCCAGTTATTGGGTTGTGGAGGTCAGCTAGGCAGTCGCTCCATGTAAAATACGGGTATTAAGCTGCATCGGGTTAGACTGGAAACCGACCCCGACATAGTTTTGAAAAGGCTAGGCAGATTGATTGATATATAAATAGATTGTCTTTCATTCTTTATTATTATAGGTATATCCTCCGGTTTTTTTTTAAACCTGATTTATGAGAGCATACTTGCGATTCGAAAGGCGATGGATTCTGTATTTGCTATTTAGTTTTCAAACATCTAAAGACATATGTTTTTTGGAAAATCAAATTTAATACCCACACATTAATGTTCAGTTTGCGCTACACCTTCAAACTTATTGATATTTTTTTCGGTAGTACCAGTCATTCTGAAATTGACTTAGTTTACACAGGGAAAAAGTTGATATTTGTTTAAATGGAAATCACATCAATTTGGTAACAAGGATTTGAATATGGAACAGCTCCTAGGGGTTATATATACAAATTCAAATTCAAAAGTAATTTATTCAAACTAGACTAAGAGTCAGCACTTTTCGAACGTCGAAACTACATAAGACAGCCCCCAAAAACGCCCGCCCTTCACCACTTCCTAGTGCATTAGCTGGAAAGAAAAAGTGGCGCCACAAACTCCCCAGCAGCACAGCTGTCTGTTCAGTTAGAAAAAACTGGATTTTATATAAGGTTCCATTAAAATAGATGGGCAAACTTTTAGTTATCATTCAGACCACCAAAATAAGGACAATGGTAAAAAAAAAAAAACGCGTTAGGTACTTACAAGAAAAATAAATCAGCCAACGAAAATACACCAAAAATGTTGGTTACCCAATGCTATTTATTATTTTTGTCAAAATAAAATCACTTTTCTTTGCTTAGATATCTTTGGTTAGACGTACTGAACGCTGTGTTAAAGGGGTTAGAAGATTTTTGTATGGAGGGTGGCCCTAACATGATGCCGCCATTTTGATTTTTTTTTAGAATCGCGGTGAAAATCGAAAGTTATATATTTAGATAGAGGACACTTATACAAACAAAAAATGTCATATGACATGATATCCTAAAGCGTCAGGTTTCGGAGTTATTCACCGAAATATAAGTCGAAAACTGAACCCTGAAAAAAGGATTTTTTTGTTTTTTTTCCCTTCAGGTAAGTATATTGACCTATGAAAACATAATTGCATCATGTTTAGGTAATATTTTAGTTAAGAGCGAAAGAGACAATAATATATGTATACCCTCCGCCGAATGAGGACGTGTGTTATATGGTATATGTCTTATATGGTGCATGGCATGGGCGCGACACCCAAGAAAATCCTATTCAGCCTCCCGCTGCCTTCTTGGATGATATTATTTATACCGAAAATGATTAAAAAATCTTATTTTTTATCCACTAGGTGTAGTCAATTAATTAATGTGTAAATAACTTAATCAACATGAAGTAACTACAACATAAATAAATTAATTCATTATAATAATTGTTATTTTTATCTTTGAATATCTCAGAAACGTGACGCTTTATGATGTTATGTTATATGAACTTTTATGTTTGTATAAGTATCCCCTATCCAAATATATGACATTTATTGGACACCTCGATTTTGAAAAAAAAACAAAATGGTGGCTGATTTTAGGGCCAAAATCTTCAAACCCCTTTGTCCATCTATTTTAATGGGTTGTACGTTGTTTTATAGAGAATAATTTTATAGAATCTCGTTTCACATAAAAAATTTCATATATTACCATTTCATAGAATAATCAATACGCGGGCCGCCTCACCTCTCCGCGCCTACGCGGGCTTAAATTATACTCTAGGGGTAGGGCAGACAAGACTGCGTGAAGTCGGTTTTGCAGCGATTCGTTTCTGTCACTAAATTCTGTAGCACAACATATTGACATAACACAAATAATAAATAAATATCGGTTTTAGGACATTCAATACTCTGTACTTCGATATTTAGGACTTTCAATGTCACTTTTGTGTAGATAATTAGATTTTAGATATTATATTGGACGTAGATTATCTAACCATTCGACAATATAAACTTACGCCGGCCGCTGCCGCGGCATCGCTCGCTTCGCTCGCTTGGCTAGCGCGTAGTTGGTCACCGTTCTAACCTTACCTAACCTATATGGTCGGAGTGCCCTAATAGTTATATCACTAGACACTACACTACACACACACATACTATTGTTGTAAGCATAAAGTCTATTTTTACAGTTTCGTTGAAATGATATATGTACAGTGGAAAAATACATCGAACAGACAATATTCGTTAAAAAATAATTCTACTGTTTGATAAGTTTGTTAAATAAAAAAATGTGATTACAAATTCATTCATTTCGTGATACCTGATCATCAGTTTGGGTTCCGTGAGAGGCATTCCACAATAGAGCAGGTCCATCGAGTGTGCAACAAAATACGACAATCTCTAGAGCTGGGAGAATATTGCGCTTCTGCATTCTTAGATGTGCAACAGGCATTTGACCGTGTTTGGCATAAGGGCCTACTCTTCAAAATAAAAACAAACTTATCTCACAGCTACTATAGAATTCTCGAGTCCTACCTAACAGATCGCTTGTTCCAAGTAAGAGAGGAGGATAGCTACTCTGAGTTTCATGAAATAAGAGCAGGAGTTCCACAAGGCTCTGTTTTGGGTCCCATTCTCTACACTGTCTTTACAGCAGATATACCACAAATTCCAGATGTTACAATTGCTACTTTTGCCGATGACTCAGCCATTATAACTAGCAACAAAGATCCAAAAGAAGCCTCGAGAAAGCTGCAAGAGGCACTAGACTTGATAGATGGCTGGCTTGAGAAGTGGAGAATTACAGCAAGCGTATCAAAATCCACGCAAGTGACATTCACACTCAGGAAAGGTGACTGCCCTACGGTTAAGCTGGGAAGTAATGACTTGCCGCACAAAGACGTTGTGAAGTACCTGGGTATGCACTTGGACAGGCGACTAACTTGGAAAACCCACATCAAAGCCAAAAGAGACCAAGCTAATATCACTTTTAGGAATTTGTACTGGTTGCTGGGAAGAAAGTCCAAACTCTCACCTGAGAACAAGTTACTGGTTTACAAAGCCGTGATAAAGCCAATATGGACCTACGGGATACAGCTATGGGGTAGTGCCTCGGATTCAAACATCAATATAGTGCAACGATTACAGAACTCAATACTGAAGTCAATTTCCAATGCCCCATGGTTTATCACCAATGCAGAAATCCACGAGCAATTAAAAGTAAACACAGTAAAGGAGAACATACTGATGGTAGAAAATACATACAAGGACAGACTTAAAAACCATCCAAATCAGTTGGCCGTAGACCTGCTTCAACCAAATATCACCAAGCGCCTCAAAAGGCACCACATCCTCGAGCTGAATAAATAATAATCATATGTGCTGTGCTCACTGGAGCCCTGCACAACCACGCCATGAACCAAGCAGCACATTTGCTTATAGCCGAAAGGCTGATTGCAGATACAAAAACGAAAAAAAAAAAAAAAAAAAAAAAAAAAAAAAACAAATTCATTGAATTGTGTTTCTGTGAAATAATATTTCATTCAAGTAAATAGTCGTTGAAACAATAATATTCGAAATAAAAATATAAGGACTAAATATTATATCAAACATTTAACGAAATTCTATGAAATTTCTGTCTGCGAACAAGGGGACACCATTTTAATGGGACCTTGTATAATAGTATGCAAATAATTTACACTTATGTTAGGGCAATTTTAGACGAAAAGTGAAGTATCATGTAATTTTTTTACCATGAGCGCACTGTAAACTGTCCCTATGATCTGCCCTGCACGTCATCTGCCCTACAAACAATCATGGGTCCTATACCGAAATTGTTGTGATTGATTTACCTATACTTACTTTAGTTACTGCGATATCGAAAATATAAAATTCGGCCGAATAAGTAAACCAAAATATAAATCAAAAACGCTGTATCAACCGCTCGTTTTCAACCATAACAAATAACAACTCATTGATGCACGGTTGTTTGTATGAAACACATCGCCACGCAACCGGTTTTTGCATTGTTTGTTATTGCAACCACGCGTGTACACGGTGTACATATTATGAATGCAGATTGTTTCTGGTCTCGACTGCTTTCAAGCGATAACCTGTACAAGTGCAATGCAATATAGGCTATCTAGATTCTAGGACTTGTCCTGCGTTTCATAGCATTTCGCACAGCACAGGCTAACAACCGGTTTCTGGAACGAACATTACCGACGACGTTTCAAAATTAAATGCAAGTCCAGTGATCCGATTGGTTATATCTCAATCAACAAAACACAACAGTTTACGGCAGCTTGACAATTTGTTAGCAAATATTGTGTTGTTTTTCGTTCCAGAAACCGGGCGATATTAAAAAGTCTTAACTCAAGCAAAAAAAAACCGGCAAGGAGTTCCAGTATGAGAGTCAAAATGGCGGGTGTACCATAGCGAATTAAATTATACCAATTACCAAACAAATGTACCTAAAATGTACTATTTTGTACCTAGCTCTAAAAAATCAGTACCTCCTTCAGAATGAAATTATTTCGAAATTAAGGTACACCCGCCATATTGACATCAAGATGGCGGGTGTATTATAATATTTTATTATTTAACCATTACTCATAAAATATAATTACACTAAAAAATTGTACCTAAAATGTACCTCAAGTAAATAAAAACACACATTTGATCAGTGGGATAGTTCCTGAGAAATGAAACAACCGTGTCTTGTGTATAAGAAAACACGATAATTATCATGATTATTGATATAGTCATACAGGGTGTGACAAGACTCTTAACGAAGTCGTCCACCAAGCATTATGATACATTTTTTAATTAAGAATTATTATATGCACACGAATAATTTAATTATTATACTAATAAGTTACTAGCAACCGTCCGGAACTAGTATTGTAAATGCACATTCATGATAAAGTATGTTGCGGGTAGTTGATACACAATTAGCAATTTGCACTAGTGTCCGACCGAAGGTTCGGTTTCGGTTTCGGCAAGTTTCGGCAAAAAAATCTAGTTTCGTGATCAGTTTCGGTTTCGGCAGAAAAAGTGCCGAACCTTCAGCCGCACCAAAACTCTAGGTACGTGAATTATTGCGCTTCGTTAGGTTGACTCAATTACAATGTAGATAAGTGTTGATTATTCACAAATTGTTCTAAGAAAAAAATATAAAAATTAACAAACATGTTAACTGTAACATGTTTGTTCATTTTTATTATAATTTTGTTTGTTTTACAGCAGTAACATAAAAGAACTTTTTTTGCCGCATCAGATACTGTTTTTTTTTTCATTTAACACGTGTAATTAGATTGTTGTGTAAACGCAATTAAAATACTCAATTAATGAGGTCCTTCCTTTTTAACTGCCTCGTTGGTCTAGTTTTCGCAAGCGCTACTGCTGAGCACGAGGTTTTGGGTTCGATTCCCGGGTCGGACAGTGTTATTGGGTTTTTCTATTTGGCATTTCTCAGTAGCAGCCCGGAGTCTGCATGGATTTTTGCCCGGTTGGTGGCAATATAGGCTCGCCCCCTATTACATGGGATTTAAATATAACGTGCGAAATGAGGGCGAATCTGCTACAGGAACACCTCTGCCCAACCCTTCGGGAAACAAGGCGTGATGTTATGTTCTTTAAAGTAACTGTAGATTATTGTCAATTTTTGTTTCTACAAGTAGTTACGACACATCTTAGATGTAGCATCGGCAAAATTCGTAAAACCGATCACCATCCGAACTGAGTGCGCCTTCAAAATCACCAATCGCTATTACTGCTTTAGGTGAAAATGATCTTTCGAAAACGCAATAACTTGTAAAGTCTTATAGCCAAATACATTTGTAAAATTGAAATGAATTAATCAAAATTTTCAAATCTATGCTACATCTAAGTTGTGTCGTACTGTAACACGTTTTGTAATTTTTATTTGTTTTATAGCAACAATATTCAAGTGTTTAGTTTTCACATTTTTAATTCAATTATTGTTTTTTATTAACTCGTGTTAACTTTCTGTGTAAGTGTAAGAAATAAGCCAAATTTCAGTAAACAATAGATTTTTAACAGGTCTAAAAAAGGTTCGGTTTTGGTTTCGGCCGAAACTGAGACAGATTTTTCGGTTTCGGTAGAAATTCCTGTTTCGGTCGGACACTAATTTGCACTCTATTTCCTGATTAATCATACGAGCTTCATAGTTTACTATACACAGATAACTTTATTATCATTAATGTAATTAATTTTCATTGCGATCATATAGAATTTACCACTGAAACGCGAATATGATAATTATGTTGTTGACGAACAGAAAAGTTTTTTGTAAATACAAACAACATTTCCCATCGAATTCTGAATTCATCGATTAATGATTTACCTTCACCGTGTAGTGAAATATTTTTAATAAAATCTAGTGAACTTCAATAACAAATATCGCCTAAAGCATTTTATTTATCGATTATAATAAATGTTGAAGCTTGGTTGAAGGCTTTTTAAGGGTCTTGTTGTCACATCCTGTACCTATAACTATATCAATATATAATGATAATTATCGTGTTTTCTTATACACAAGACACGGTTGTTTTATTTCTCAGGAACTATCCCACTGATCAAATGTGTGTTTCTATTTACTTGAGGTACATTTTAGGTACAATTTTTTAGTGTAATTATATTTTATGAGTAATGGTTAAATAATAAAATATTATAATACACCCGCCATCTTGATGTCAATATGGCGGGTGTACCTTAATTTCGAAATATTTTCGTTCTGAAGGAGGTACAGAATTTTTGGAGCTAGGTACAAAATAGTACATTTTAGGTACATTTGTTTGGTAATTGATATAATTTGATTCGCTATGGTACACCCGCCATTTTGACTCTCATGTTCCAGTCCTTAGCGGTACCCATAATACTCGTAAATGGGTCATTATGCGTACCGCTAAGGACTGGAACTCCTTACCAGGTTTTTTTTTCTTGATAGCTGGACCTGGAAGTTTTAAAGGTGGATGCGCAGTGATAGCCCGCGAAATTCAAATTTACTTATTAATTTATGGAATAAATCTAATTTAGCTAAAGTACCATTCCGTACCCAACCGCAGGTGGCAACTGGAGGCGACTTGTCGCCGTGACCCGACTGGTTTCTATGAAATACCGTATCTAGCGACACGTCGCCTTTATAGAATTAAATAGAATCCAGTCACGCCGCACGAGTCAATAGGTTTTAGGCGAGGGTGCTCCATTTTGGACCGCATAATCGCTTACCATCAGTTGGGTTGGGATGCTAGTCAAAAGCGAACTTAAAACCACTGAAATATATATTTTTTTACACAGGAAACCTTTCTTAGCGCAGAATACTACACTTATAACCTTTGCCATAGATTAATATACAGACAGGTAACACCGCAAAATCATTTAAAGAAAAAGCGACTCTAATTACCTACAGTTATATTCACGAGAAGTTGCCTCTCTATCGCATAACTCTTATATCTTCTGAGTACGTTACGCCCACTGAATTCGACAAGTTGAGCCCGCCGCGTACCTACTTGTACCTTCTTCATACCTTCTTCGCGGAGTGACCATCTGTATTCATCTGTACCTTTGCGCTTATCTGGTCATATGTAGACATTTTGTCCATCCTGTGATCATTTTATCAATTAAGAGCGTTTACGACGTACGGCATTTCATACAAACTTTCAAGCCCTTGTTTTTCGAAATGACTGAACCGATTTGATTGAACCTTCATACGCATAAGCAGGATACAAAGGTCTAAAAAGTTAGTGAAGAACATTTTCGAAAAATAGTGTTACAGCCAAATTAGACCGATTTTAAATTTTCCATAGAAACGGAGATTTCCAGTTATCTGTTTTTAAATAAGACATTTCGAAAATGTTCTTAAATAACTTTTTAGACCATCGTATCCTGCATAATAATATGTGTATGAAGTTTCAGTAAAATCGATTCAATCATTTCGAAAAACAAGGGCTTGAGAGTTTGTATGAAATGCCGTACGACGTAAACGCTCAACAAAATCAACAAAATGATGCAATCGTCTATGTTCTAACAATAGAACGCGCGCAATATTAGTAAGAATTATATGAGTCATGATACATTTTTCCTCTTGCTTTTAATGAATGTAATTCTATGAATGGAACTCTGGACTCGTTAATAGTATAACTGTTACATTATTGTTTCACAAGAGGAAAAATGTTCATGTCCTCTGTGTGTATAGTGTGTGATTCAAGCTTTTTGATATCAACAAATGCGATCGCAGTGCAAAAAAGCGCGTTTCAAAAGGCTATGGGGTCTTCCCCATAGCCTTTTCATAGCCGCTGTTTTGGCCTTTGCACAGCAGTGATAATGAATTAGGTTGACAAAAATATAGCGATTCAATTTTTTTTTTAAATTCCTAACTAATATTATAAATGTGAAAGTGAGTTTGTTTGTTCGTTACGCTTTCACGCTAAAACGGCTGAACGGATTTGGATGAAATTTGGCACACGGGTTGAACGTAACCTGGAATAGAACATAGGATACTTTTTCATCCCGATATTCCCACGGGATCGAGACAAACGCGGGTGAAACCGCGGGGCGCAGCTAGTGGATTTATGATTTTACTATTATTTGAATAAGCGATTAATAAAAAAAAAAAATACTCTACTTATTTCAGAGTTTGATTCGTTCATATGATGTTAGTAATACACACTTCTTCTAAGTTTAATACTTTGCGCGACTTTTAACATTTCTGTAGAACATTTCATAGTTCTAATGGAAACTTCCTGAATAATGAGCGGAAAACTGGAAAATATATTAAAATTGACATGGCAGAGTTCCAATTTGTATTTGATATTCATGGATGCACTGTCATGCACTTTAACGGTTATTGTTAAAACTCGTTATTTATAGCCGATTGCTATGTTACGATGCACGTAAACAGACGTCAATATTTTATTATTCCTATTGTATATTATTATGTGACTTAGTGCCTACGTCTCATTTTTAACCGACTTCCAAAAGGAGGAGCTTCTCAATTCGTCTGTATGTTTTTTTTTTTTTTTTTGGATGTTTGTTACGCGATATCTCCGACAATTGTGGAGCGATTTTGAAAATTGTTTTTTTGTTTGAAAGGGTATGCTCCCGAGGTGGTCCCATATAAATTTTATTAACTTTACTTGGATAGTTTTTGAGTTAGCTTCAATAATACGTATTTTTCCCACAAGACTTAGTTTATATGGATGATATAATGATACTTCCAATCACTGTTATTTACATAGCAGGTTAGTGGTATTCGAATTTGTATGGAATAGGTACCACAACTAAAAAGTGCAAAATAAAAACTTTTTACAAAAATAACTTTAATTTCGGAAGTCGGTGGCAAAAAACAAAAGTTCAAAACCAAATGCACCGACTTCCGAAATTAAAGTTATTTTTGACTTTGTAGTGTCTTTTTTGGAAGTCGGTTGTTCTTTTTTTGTAAAAAGTTTTTTTGTTACATGTGTACCTATAAGTCAGTGTAGCGTGTGTGTATGCGTGTGTGGTGTAGTGTGTCTATAGTCTTAAAATGACCTGAAGCTGTATTGCAAACTGAACATTATATGTACAGACGCCAGCACATCAAGTTACTACAATCTGTCAAATTTCTTTAATAGATTTTCAACTTTATGGCTAAAGAATAAGGTTCAATGTTGATTGGGAAAATTTGACAGATTGGAGTAGGTTGAAGTGCTGGCGTCTGTACAACGTAGAGACTAAAATACAACAATAAATAAAAATACTGGCAATACTAATGCATAAGAGTATTTTGGAACTATCAAATAAATCCTAGCATCGAAATTAGAAATATGAGTTTTTCAAACAAATTAAATAGTAGTGTATGCCGATCTACCCTAAGCCTTTCAATTCCGTTAATCCAACTAGGCCTAGGGTGGATTCTCGGACATACGTTTCCGAGTATCCCCTTAGGGTGGAATTTTTAAGGTGGTTAAACGGAATAACTCGAGCCGACTATTATATTCGTGTGTTCCCGTTGTCCCCGTAGGCCAAGTCCCCGTTAAAGGGGACAAAAGGAATTTAATCAAATACAGGGTGTCTGGGTCATCGACGCGAAGTCGGTTATGAAACAGCAGATTTTTTTTTTAATAACCGACGACCGAATAAAAAAATCTGCTGTTTCATAGAAAAGTGCAATACCTATATTGCACTTTTCTATGAAACAGCAGATTTTTTTTTTTAATAACCGACGAAAAATTTCAACGCAGGGGGGTTCAGAACCATGTACTGAATCCATGGGAACCGGCTTCGCGTCGATGTCTCGGACATCCAGTATATTGACAAAACTATTGAATAATTCAATTGAATTTTTGTATGCAGAATGTGAACGTCGTTAGAGACACGCCGCTGTTTAATTTATTGTTGTATTGTCGTCTCCACCTTGTATACGTAATTACGTATTACTGTTGTTTTTTTAAAAACATTTCATTGTTTACATTTTTGGAAATTTAATCGCAAACGCAGCATAATGATTTATAAAAAGTAAAAACTGACCCTCTTTTCAGACGAACGTCCGCTCAAAAACGAACATTATCTACAACACATGCTTGCCAGTGATCTTCGGAGTCCCGAAGTATGCCGAAGCATTGCTGAAGATTGTCAAACGGAAGAACATCAACGTCAACTACAAGACGGTGCTGAAGGAAGTTAGGCACGAGAAGAAAGAAGCGGTCTTCTATAATAAAGATGATGAGTCTAAGGTTAGAAAAAAGATGTGTATTTTCATTGGTACATATATGATTTTCCAGATAGAACGTGTGGAAGAAAACTGTAAGCCATAAATGACAGCGTAGTCAAGGAGATGTATTCTTTTGAATTTTAATATGACCTTTATTCAAATTATATTAAGAGGGCTTATCCTAAAAGTTGGCAACGTCGCAAATAGCTGTCAAATATGTTGCTGTTTTGATTAATTTGGCAATACTACTGTATGGAAATATGACATGTGGCTAGCGAACCAGAATATTCATTATGAAATGCAATAATTAATATCGTAACACCGAATATTTAGTTTTACGCTCTTAAGAATATATTACGCTAGGTTGAAAGAATACGTTTCTTAGACTGCGCTGTAATCTTTCGTACGTTCTAACTGGAAAATAAATCATCACAGGTTTTTTTTAATAAGATCATGCATGAAGATTTAATTTGGAGGAAAAACTGAACATAAAATTAGGCCCGCGTTATCCGTTCATCCGTCACATTTCACAATTTTCTGTTATTATTCCCATGAGATATACAGAAACCTGGACTGCACGCGTAGCGTAAGGGTATGCGCGCACTACGAAAATAAATAGTTGCGACTTTTAAAGTGCGAAATAAAATAATGAATAAATCGCAAACGATTTATTTTCGCAGTGCGCGGATTGTAGTACATTTCTGTTGTTCACAGATTGACGAATTTTCTTCGCAACCATTTATTTTCGTAGTGGCCCTTATATGTAATTTTGTCTATTCTTCCGTTTTGCTAACGGAAGACGGTTTCCATTGTGGTGATGCTACGCGTGCTAATGAATTAAAACATGTCCCTCACTTAAAAATTTGACGAAGCATGAGTATAATAAAAATTAATAACTTAAAAATACAATGTGGTGTACAATAAAATATTAAATAAATAAATAAATATGATTTACCGGAATTCAATACGGACACTTACCTACTAAGAGTCATTCGGACATTCCAAGTGAATAAGTGAAAAGGAAATGACTTTTGCCTAGTGTATAAACAATAGGCAAAGTAATTTCCTTTTCACCACAATATAATTAATTTATTACAAATAATTTAATCATAAATAATTTATTGTGTTTATTAGGTAGGTTTATCTTATACTATTATATTAAATGAGCAATTAGTTTGTATATTTATAATTATGTATATTATATTTGTAAACAATTTCTCGAAAACGGCTCTAACGATTTCGATGAAAGTTGCAATAACGGGGCTTACGGGGGCGAAAAATCGATGTAGCTTGGTCTCATATCTGGGAAAATAAGTTTTCTCTATTTTCACCCGTGCAGAGCACAGTTCACCAGGTACTACTTATAGTCCGAGTTAAATACAGGGTGGCAGGGACATCGACGCGAAGCCGGTAACCATGGATTCAGGACATGATTCTGAACCTCATTGCGTTAAAATTTTTCGTCGGTTATTAAAAAAATAATCAGCTGTTCCATACATTTTGACCGCGTAGGTATTGCATTTTTCTATGAAACAGCTGTTTTTTTTTTACATAACCGACGAAAAATTACAACGCCCCTACGTTGTAATTTTTCGTCGGTTATGTAAAAAAAAGGTTCAGAATCATGTACTGAATCCATGGTAACCGGCTTCGCGTCGATGTCCCTGCCACCCTGTATATGGGGATAAACAGACTGTTCAAAATTTGCATGACGAAAGGTAAAATATGGTGATACTAAGACTGTGATATACAATTATTACATGAATGTAAAACATCTGCACATTGTTTACCCATATTTGCAAATAAATAATTTTGAATTTGAATTTGAAATGTCCAGAAGGTTCTGTACGAACGTAGAAATACGCAATCTAATCTCAGCCGCAATCTATGTCAAAACCTTTTAAAAATTCGCATTGCAAATCATATTTTACACTGACTTGTTAATTGGAAAAAAAAACGTAAGAAAATTTGACTTTCGCGGGCAACCTTGGCGCATCCCCCTTAACACATAATTATTATTGTCAAAGAGAACAATTTTTTTTTTCAACAGGATTTTACGATGGACTACTCAATGATGCACGTAACGCCCCCGATGGGCACGCCGGCTTTCTTACGAAACAGTACCTGCCTGGTTGACAAGTCTGGTTACTTAGAGGTCGACATGTACACGTTGCAAAATAAGGAATATCCCAACATATACGGTATTGGAGACTGTACCAACACGCCGAACAGTAAAACTGCTGCTGCTATCGGTAAGTACCTGTTTCTTTCGTGCCTTTGCACAGCCCTCAGCAAAACATTTTATTATGACATTGAAAAACGAGTTTTATCTTCACAAAGTGCAAAGTTCTATGAATATTGGTGCAGCAATCAAACGGTTCCTGGAAATGATGACACAACATAGGATGTATTATTATAACTCCTTTATCATGAACTAAGCTCCTTTAAATCCCCGACGCAAAAGAGCGGTGTTTTTTTTTTGTTTGTCTATCTATGTGGCACTGGCATCGTAGGTCCTAATCGGATTGTCCAATAAAATTCCAGTGCGGTTTTTTTTTTGAGTTCTTAATCGGTTTAATCAAGCCGTTTCTGGACTATATTTTCTTGGGTAATTAGAATCCTAACCGGTTTAACTTTCATCACAGTTTCTTAAATCATAATTAAGATTCCTAAATGCAGACTAATGAAAAAGCCTTAGGGCTCGAATAGACGGCACCGCAGCCGGCCCGACACCGATTCGCGTAATCATGTAGAGTGAACGCTAAAGCGCCGCCGCTGCCACGCTGCCGCATCGTCGCCGCGCCGTCCCTGCTTGATTTTGCCATATTACTCTAAAATGCATGGCGGCGGCGCGGCATCGGGCTGGCAACGTTGCATATACACAGCGAGGCGCGGCAACGGCGTGACGACGGCGTCGTCGTCCTGCGGGCCTACCTCTAAAGCAGCAATATTTTAATGTTACTCCAGTGTGGGAAAGAGATGAAGCTCTACAGGACGTATAGCTCCATCTCTTTAACCCACCGAAGTAAGATCAAAATAATACTGCTTTTAATGTGGTGGTAGCCCCCCTGAGCATTTGTAGTAATCAAACCTTCCCTTCCTTTAGCACAACAATGCTACGTGCTCGAACACAACCTACTCAGCACGATGAAGAAGGACGAGCCCAAGATGAAGTACAACGGCTACGGCGCGTGTCCGCTGCTGACGTCATACAACACATGCATACTCGCAGAGTTCACGTACGGCGGTGTCGTCAGAGAGACCATGCCTTTTAATCAGGTAATTTTGAAAGAACTATTATAACCTGTTTCACCACCCTACAGGGTCAAATGAAATTACCTAGCGAAACCCCGAAGACGTAGACGATCGTTATCTAAACATGATAAATCGAACTCTTTGTGAGAATCACTCAATCAAAGTGTTATTGGGTTTTTCTATCTGGAATTTCTCAATAGCAGCCCGGAGTCTGGATTTGTGCCCGGTTGATGGCAATAGGCTCGCCCCCTATTACATGGGACTTAAACATAACTGGCAAAATGTGGGTGTACCTGCTACAGGGGCGCCTCTGCCCAACCCTTCGGGGAAACAAGGCGTGATGTTATGTTATATAATTAACTGACCTACAAATAATTTTTCAATTATTGTTATTTTTTAAGATAACATAACACTAGACTTTCCATGTGTGTGTGTATCTAAGTTTCATTGACAAGTACGAGTAAAACATTTTATTTCAAAGCTAAGAAAATGCGACGTTGTCATTTTTTTTGTATAAACAAAAATTGTTTGAATGAAATGTTTTTTTTATATTTAACGTAAGTTTGTTTTACATACATAGTCGTGACTTTGTCAAACTATGAATGAAAAATGAAAGGAAATTCGCAAAAAAAAAAAAACATATGCCAGTTCCTTCTTTGGCATGGTCTCATTAATACCCTAGAGTTATGGAATATCAAATGGAACACTTTGTATATTGTCGGGCAACTCATTATACGATTATTTTTCCAATTGTTATGAATTTGGACAGTCCCTGTCACCTAACACTGTTAAACAGAGCCTTACTTTTTCTTGTCGGCCTATAAAATGTGTGAGTCGTGAGTTTTGAAGTATGAAACCCAGGCAGTCACGTACAGTCACGAGCATAAATACGATACACTTACGCAAGCGATTTTCTTGTAATGAAAGAAAGAAAAAAAAATTCAAGGTCGCTCAGCGCGATATGGAGCGGGCTATGCTCGGAGTTTCTTTGAAGGATAAAATAAAGAATGACATTATCCGGAAAAGAACCGAAGTTACTGACATATCTTGCAAGTGGCAGTGGGCTGGCCATGTTTGTCGAAGGACCGATGGCCGGTGGAGCAGACGAGTCCTAGAGTGGAGACCGGGTATCGGCAAGTGTAGAGTGGGACGTCCCCCAGCTAGATAGACCTTAAGAAAGTGACTGGGACAGGCTGGATGCGGAAGGCTAAGGACAAGGTGTTGTGTAGTATTGTACGTGACTGCCTGCCTGTGTTTTATACTTCAAAATCCACGACCACAAATTTTATGATCGTGAATTCGTGACTGTACATGCAATTTATTTTATCCTTACTACTCTAACAGGAAAGGAGAGGAGGAGCTCGTGGCTAAGTAATAACAAGCCGCACGGATCGATCCATCAGGTTAAGCTAGGCTTGCCAGGGTTGGTCAGTGGATGGGTGACCATCTTCACATACCGAGACTCCTCCGTGCCTCGGAAAGCACGTTAAGCCGTTGGTCCCGGCTGTCATTTGTGGATCTTTGACAGTCGTTACGAGTCGTCAGAAGCCCGAAAATCTGACACCAGTCTTACCAAGGGGTATCGTATTACCCAGTAACTGGGTTGTGGAGGTCAGATAGGCAGTCGCTCCATGTAAAATACTGGTATTCAGCTGCAACCGGTAAGACCGGAAGCCGACCCCAACATAGTTGGGAAAAAGGCTAGGAAGATTGATTTGACTACTCTAACAGGAAAATATTGTGGGGAAACATATTTATTTTTCCTTCCTTTCTCTAGTGATCTAGAGAGAGGAAGGAAAAAAATCTGTTCCATACAAATATTTTTTTTTCGTCCCAATGTCCTAAAAATAGTTCTAATTCACGAGTCCTTTCCCTCATAAGCAGTGATCGTATATTTGGATGCATATTTACCTAAGGTTGAGGTGTTGGCTATTATGGAATACAGTTTTGTTTCGAAAATATCCCGGAATTCCGAGATCGAAAATATTTAGAGTTCTGATTATAGAATCGAGTATTTACTTACGTTCAGCTGTTGGCTAATATGAACGCACTTTTGTATCAATCGTAACATTTTGCGATTCCGGAATTGATCATTTTACTTCTTTTTGACTATAGGAATGCTAGTTAATATTGTAAAGTAGGTTGCCAAACTAGCATACCACATAGCGATAAACAACTCGGCGCCCTGAGTTTCTTTAAAAAAAATTTACAGTAAAGGTATTAGTTTTTATGTTAATACCGCGAAAGTAAACTTCATAAGAGGGTGGATAAGTCGTTTCCATACCATGTATCCGATGGGTTGTGCATTCCGGGATTTATATTAAAGGTTTTTTTCTTAAAATATGCCATAATTTCTTAGCCAAAATTTTTAAGTTAATATGCATCCGATTATCCGATCTCTCCTTATAAGTTAATTATTTCAATTACACCCTGTGTAGACGCAGAGCTTATTTCATATCCCATTTTGTTACAGGCAAGAGAGAGCATAATAGCGTTTTACATGAAGAAGGACTTGTTCCCCTTCATATACTGGCACATCATGCTCAAAGGATATTACCACGGCCCGGAGACAATTAGGAGAATATTGAATCCTTTCCAAAACTGAGCGTAATACTGGACTATTGAGTAAATGATATTTATGTATGTACTGTGACGCGCGTCGATGGTGGATCGCGTAGGTGAGCGCGTATGTGTGGAAACGTGTCTGGGAGTAAAGTCGCGAATATTGAAATCAGGGATGTTACGGAAGTCGTTTTACCGGAATCGGAGGTTTTAAGTTTGATTGATTATATTTTTGTTTTTTTTCGGTAATTTATTTGATTAGCCTTTTTGATTTTTTTTTTTAATGTTATGAAACTTGGTCTTTTTTTAAACGCGGATCTTGTTTGTTTTATATTCTGTGAAAGCATGGATTGAGAGGATTTAGTTTAGAAAAATACCTGTTTATATTGTATAATTATTTTGTAAGCACATAGTGATAATCAAAAGTCCATTAAGACTCGTTTTTGTAATAAATAAATGTTTATATGTAAATAATGAGCCTTTGTATACATTCGTTATATTGTTATATAAATGTTATTACACGTTTTAGACTAAATTTTTTTTGCGTATTATTTCATTATTAGACTCTCTTTTCTTCGAGATTAAAAAAAACCGATTAGTCCCCCTCGAAAAATACCTACTAAAAAGCATGCATAGGGGGACTAAATGAAAAAAACTCGCACATTGAGTTTTAAAATAAAACGCCTGTATATCCCAAAGGGATAGACAGAGGTGTACGTCATCGTGCACCTAAACTTCGTCATAATATTTGTAATGTGAAAATAATAAAGATTCATGCCATAAGGAGATCTAGTTGGCTTCCTAGTCAAAATCAACAAGTAAAAATCGCGAGATGATTATTTTTAACATATGATAAAATTAAATCCAACAAATGAGTGAGGTCTTCAAAAGGCTCGCTCCTTACACTAAACATGCGGTCAGATGGCAATGTCAGGCAAGGAAAACATACAAGTAAGTAATCATCTGCCTAGCCCAACTATGTTGGGGTCGGCTTCCAGTCTAACCGGATGCAGCTGAATACCAGTATTTTACATGGAGTGACTGCCTATCTGACCACCACAACCCAGTTACTGGGTGACACGATACCCCTTGGTAAGACTGGTTGTCAGACTCGGGCTTCTGACTACTCGTAACGACTGTCAAAGATCCACGAATGACAGCCGGGACGAACGGCTTAACGTGCTTTCCGAGGCACGGAGGGGTCTTGGTATATAAAGATGGTCACCCATCCACGGACCAACCAATAGTTATCTATAATAAAACCAATAACTATCCAATATTGTGTGCCTTAGCCTGAGTCAAATAAATTTATTTTCTTTCTTTCTTTATCCTATCGACCCGTGCGGCTGTTATTACTTCGCCACAAGCCCGTCATACAAGTAATCATAAATTATAATAATCATAAATCTTTATCTATCATAATCTTAAATAGAGAAAGGTGTGAGATAGGAGGGTCCAGAGTTACAGATCACCCGGCTCTCTTAGGGTCGGGCCACACCTGCCGAACGTTCCGCAGCGGAACGCTCGGTTGAATACGCTCCTAATGTTTTTCAAGTTACCTATGACACATCAGCCGAACGTTACGTCCATAGAAATTTGACGCGACGGAGCGTTCCGCCGCGGAACGTTCGGCAGGTGTGGCGCTAGGCTTAGATAGGACATAGTGTTTGAAGTAGTTTGAACTGCCTGAAAAATGCCATAAAATCCATGCAGATCAATATTGGTTTCTATAGGTAGCTAATTTGACAATTTTCCAGAAAATAAATGCTGGTTGAAAATAAAGAAGCTAGATATGGCAGTGTGGGCTGTGGGTTCTGTAGGTATATTTTCTTGATTAGAGATAGTTACGGCAATTTTATTTAACTTTTATCGAAGCTCCGGTTATACGCAGCGGCTTGCATGCGCAAACAAAGCGTACTGTTCTCCCATACTTAACACTGTTATTTGAAATATTGTAAAAGCCAATTATTTTTAGAAGAGTAACCGTGGACTTTTTTGCCGGCTCTTCTCCATAGGAAACGTCCAATCGGAACCGTGCACCTAGCTTCTGACGTTTCATAAGTGCCCATGTATATTTAAATATATAAAAATAAAAAAGGCATTTATTACATATTTCTAGGTTCCATTTAAAATGTTGTGCGTAGATTGGTAAAGTAAATTAGCTAGGTAGTCTTCTTTCTTTGAAATATTGGCCCTTTTTGGATAAAGGCCTCCTCTAGCTTTTTCCACAAAAATGTACCTGTCTTTGCCATGTATATTCATGTGATAAAAAAAAATACTATTGAAGCGTAGGTATGCAAGTAGCTACATAAAGCGGGAGATTAATGATGATGTTATTTTATTGTTAGATCTTAAAAAAAACAACTGACTTCCAAAAACGACACTACAAAGTCAAAAATAAATTTTATTTCGGAAACTAAGTCAGTGGTTTGGCAAAGTATTTGGTTTTGAAATTTCGTTTTTTGCCACAGACTTCCGAAATTAAAGGAGAACATTCAAGATCCAAACATTTTTGGGCTAAATGTGAAAGTGCCGGCCAAACAAAAAAAAAGTTATATTCCGTTAGAACATGTTATTCTCTTCACTTTTCACTATGGGACCAAATCTGTAGGGCCATTCCCTGCGCTGTTATACGTCTTTGTAAAATACTGTTTTCAGTATGTTTTAGTTAAGAGAATAACAGTAATCTAATTATAATAATAGCTTTTATGGCAGTAATCATTACAGTCATCATCTTTTATTTTGAAACTAAGCTTCTAGGGCTATTCTTCACATACCGACAGTATGAGAAATAAAGTTTTTTTTTTCGACAGTACTATTATCAGCTGATTGAAATAGTTATCACTAGTATTAACTGGTTTTAAGTCTATTTCATCATGTCAGCCGAAAGCTGCCAGCACTGCTGGACATAGGCCTCCCCCAAGCCCCGCCACTTCGATCGATTCTGTGCTTCCCACATACAGCGGATTCCTGCGGCCTTTACTAGGTCATCGGTCTATCTTGTGGGAGGGCTTCCAACGCTACGTCTTCCGGTACGCGGTCGCCACTCCAGAATCTTTCGGCCCAATCGGCCATCTGGTCTGCGAGCAATGTGTCCTGCCCATTGCCACTTAAGTTTAGCAATTCTTCAGGCTACATCGGTTACCTTGGTTCTTCTGAGGATCTCTTCATTTCTGATTCGATCATGTAGGGAAACTCCAAGCATAGCCCTCGCCATTGCTATTTGGGTGACTTTTAGCCTTCTGATAAGGTCCATTGTGAGCGACCACGTTTCAGTGCCATAAGTCATCACTGGCAACACGCACTGGTCAGAGACTTTCGTTTTGAAACACTGTGGTATCTGGGACGAGAAGATATTGCGTAGCTTGCCGAACGCTGCCCAGCAGAGTCAGATTCGACGCTTGACCTCTTTCTCGAAGTTGGACATACCTACCTGGACAGTTTGTCCTAGGTAAACATACTCGTCTACAACTTCGAGCGTAGCGTCTCTGATCTTTATGAGAGTGGGTGTTACATGGGCATTTGACATGACCTTTATCTTGTCCATGTTCATTTTAAGACCCACTCTTTTGGAGGCTCTGCTGAGGTCATCGAGCGGTATTATAGAGGTCCTCCATGGTCTCAGCCATGATAACTATACTGACGGCAAACCAAAGGTTAGTGATATACTCGCCATTGATGTTGATGCCTAGCCCTTTCCAGTCCAGAACCTTAAAGACATCCTCCGGTGCAGCGGTGAACAGTTTCGGAGAGATAACGTCTCCTTGTCTCACACCTCTCTGCAGAAGGATAGGTTTCGAGGTCTGGTCGTGGAGTCGGACTGACATAGTGGCGTTTTCGTATAGGCACTTTAACACCTCGATGTACCGATAGGCGATCTGGCACCGTTGAAGAGACTGCGGTACAGCCAATGTCTCGATCGAATCGAAGGCTTTCTCGTAATCCACAAACGCTAAGCAGAGAGGCAGGTTATACTCTTCGGTCTTCTGTATAACCTGCCGCAGCGTATGTATGTGGTCCACGGTGCTAAAGCCTTTACGGAATCCGGCTTGTTCGGGAGCCTGGAAGTCGTCAAACCTGCGCATGAAACGGTTCGTGATGACTCTTGCAAACAGCTTGTTGAATGGGTCAGAAGTGTGATGGGCCTATAGTTCTTAAGCAGGGCATTGTCGCCCTTTTTAAAGAAGAGTACCACCACACCTCTGTTCCATGCCTGTGGCGTTTGATGGACATAAAACCAGTTAATACTAGTGATAAGTAGCTATTTCAATCAGCTTAGACTAGTCCAATAAAAATAACTTTATTTCGCATACTGTAGTTATGTGGAGAATAACCCTAGAACCTTAGTTTCACAATTAAAGATGATGCCTGTAATGATTACTGCCATAAAAAGCAGTTATTATAATTAGATTACTGTTATTCTCTTAACTAAAACATACTGAAAACAGTATTTTACAAAGACTTTTAACAGCGCAGGGAATGGCCCTACAGATTTGGTCCCATAGTGAAAAGTGAAGAGAATAACATGTTCTAACGGAATATAACTTTTTTTTTGTTTGGCCGGCTTTCACATTTAGCCCAAAATGAATGATGTCCTTTATTGAAAGTCGGTTGTTTTTTTTTGTGAAACGCTTTATTTTTCAATTTTTAGTTGTGCTACCTAACCCACACAAATTCGATAACACTACCTGCTATATAAATAACAGTGATAGGAACTTATAATCATATCATCCTAATAGGCTAAGTGGAAAAAATACGTAGCTGAAGCTAACTTAAAAACTATACAAGCCAAGTTAATAATATTTAAGTATATGGGACCGTCTGCGGCCCCTACCAAACAAAAAGAGAATCATCAAAATCAATTCATAATTAGCGGAGTAATCGCGTAACAAACATACAAAAAACATACAGTCGAAATGACACCTCTTTTTTGAAGTCGGTTAAAAATGCTTCGTTGGTCTAGTGTAAGGTTGACTAAAAACTTAATTATTACTACGTGTATCTACCAGATGTAAGCTCCTGGTGGTTGGTGGTGGCGCGGGCGGTTGTAGCGTCGCGTGGCGCTTCGCCCGCAGGATGAAGAAGAACTGCATCATCCTGCTGGAACCCTCTACGGTAATACCTACTCTAATATATCTACATGATAGAAATCTTAAATTCATTCATTCAATGACAGACAACACACAGCCACAGATTAATACAGATGGGACACTTCGCAAAATCACATAAAAAACGACTCTTGCTACGACACAATAAAGTGCAATTCAGGTCGCTAAACACAAACAGTGTATACAGGGTGGCAGGGACATCGACGCGAAGCCTGTTACCATGGATTCAGTACATGATTCTGAAACCCCCAACGTTTAAATTATCAGCCGGTAATTAGAAGTTATTATAATGCACCCCTGTAATTTTGCTTAATAATTTCCGGTATTCCCATTCCCCAGATTCACTTCTACCAACCTGGATTCACGTTCGTGGCAGCGGGCGTAAGAACGCTCGAGCAAACATACAAGTCGACTCCTAAGCTCCTGCCTCGAAGCGTCACGTGGCTTCATGACAAAGCTGAAGACTTCGACCCCTGCCAGAACCTGGTCTATACCTGGAAAGGCGACAAAATATACTATGAGTTCATGGTCGTCGCTATTGGTATTAAAAATGATTACGATAAGGTAATTATCGTGCAATAGGTAAAACTAAACTATTAGGAGCCGCCTCCACGAGCGAGAGAATCGCGGCGATGCGACGAGTGGCTGAGTGCGAGCGAATAAGCGAAACGTCATCGTATCGCCACGCGCTCGTCGCTATATAGATATACCGGTGCGCTCGCCGCAGAACGTGGCGCTCTCGCAGCGAGAGCGCGGCGAGCGTGCTGCGTTCCGTTACGAGTCGTCGCGGACACGCGGCGATTCCGTTACAAGTCGACGATACGCTGGCGGAATAATCGCTCGTTCGAGGAGATTACCCGACGTAGAAGCACGGATTCGTCGTGATTCTCTCGTTCGTGGAGGTGGCCCCATAGAGATAAATAAAATCTGTCAAGTGCGAGTCGGACTCGCACACGAAGGGTTCCATACCATGTCGTACAAGATTTAACACTATGAATTTTTGTAATACTTTCGTAAAGGTAACAACAGAGGCGCTATAAAAAAACAAAGATTTGTAAAGAAATTGTCTAATTTTAATGAGAAAATGTTGTTGTGTTAAAGTATAGGTGTAGGAGTATATTTCATTTATTTTAAGAGAAAAATATTAAGTTAACTTTATCCAGTAACATGCATTAACTAAACTCAAAGTTATTTATTTGCTACTAACATAGTATTAGTAGGTATAAATAGGTATATATGGTAGGTAAGCAGGTAGATATGTAGGGTAGGTAGGGTAGGTTAGGTACCTACCTACCCTGGTAAGAAGGGTAGGGTAGGTAATTAGGTAGAAATAGGTAATTAGGAAAGGTAGATGCGCCGTAGATAAGTACTTAGTGCTAACCGTGCGAAGCCAGGCCGGGTAAAGCTAGTTACTTATAAATAAAAGGATTTCTCTTGCTACATCAGACTATATTGTACAAAATAGAATGTAAGTAGTACGCCAAATTTTAATTATAACTGTGCGTTTGCACTGGCGAAACATTCACAACAAAACATGTTGGAATCTCTATTTTCTGTCAATTTTTCATACAATGTTTGACAGGAACTAGAGATTTCAACATGTTTTGTCGTGATGTTTCGCCAGTGCAAACGCACAGGTATTTATTTACATTATTTTTGATAGTCATACAGAAATCTATTATTTCTTACTTATTATTTTTACACATCCCATCGGACTATGAGAGTGAGGAAAGAGAGAGTGCACTCGTGTCTGCGCACACACTTGTGCACTATAATATCTCCCGCGCCGAAGGCCAGTCTCCGTTGAGATTGGCCGCCATGACCGAATATTTTTACACCAATAATTTTTCTTAATATGAAATTGTATCCACAGCTAGGTAACTGAATAGTACACTGTATGTGCCAGCATTCATTTCGATGTTACTGAATATATTGTCTATTGGAGTGTAGTTTTAACACGAGGTACACACATCAACACCGTCTAGGGATACTTTGAAAAAAGTCGATAAAGTTCTTAAACTCAAAAAATACTGGCCGGTTTTAAAATCTTGTGAAGAAAGTTTATTTTGTAGACCTTTTTGGATGATCGAAATTTAAATGATCGATATATGCTGCCATGATAGTAGGTACTTACTAATTCCATGTCATTACTCCGACTATTAAATAGTTATCTGTGGAATTTATATCGCATAATATTAGCATGAAATACAAAATTATTACTTTAAGTTGCAGAAAATCGCCCATATTATATAAAATACGTTATGAATCGGCGTTTTTAGTATTTGTTGATTATAAACAGTATATGTTACATGATACACACAAGTTTCAAATTCCTAATTTGTTTAGTTGTTGAGATAGAGCTCGTACAAAAATGGTCTAAAACAGACAACTTCTACGGCCCCCTAATTCATCATTTTTAAAGATAAAAACAAATAAAAAATATATTTATTCTCTACTCGATGAGCTCTAGAAAATGATACCCCACATGCCAGGGTCAGATAACTTTTTTTTCAAAATTTAATTTTATTGTATGGCGACCCCCCTTTATTTTTTAATTTTATTATTTGTTGCTCTTGCGGCAATAGAAATGCTCAATCTGTGAAATTTTCAACTGCCTACCTATTACTGTTCATGAGATAGAGCTCGCTGACAGACAGACGGACAGCGGAGGCTTATGAATAGGGTTCCGTTTGTCACCCTTCGGGTACGGAACCCTAAAAACGAGCGAGTGTTACAGTAGTCGCATAATGATGTGTGACAACTCACATCTCACCTTGGTAATAAGCTACAATACAGGCACGGGGCCTCGTCAAGGTCCGGCCAACTCTAGCACCGCGCGCGCTCATTGGTCAAATCAAATAGCGCGCGCTTTCGGCTTCCTGTTACACACTTCCGTCCCTTTGCACAAAATTCCTCCAAAAAAGATGTTACACATAATATAAAAATAAAATTAAGTACTTTTTGTGAAGTAGGTTATCCAAGGGTTAACCTACTTCACAAAAAATATTAAATGCTTACGTAAAATAAACACTCTGTACACGCGCACTTGTCGCACTTGTCTTTCCAAGTTGAAAGACAACAGATATGGGACCAACTTGAGATCATACCCTCTCAAACAAAAAAATAATTTTCAAAATCGGTCCACAATTGTCGGAGATAACGGTAGAAATACATAAAAAGAATAAAAAAACAAACATACGCTACAACCTCCTCTTTTTTGGAAGTTGGTTAAAAAATAAAATAAATATGATTTTTTTTTCGATGTTAATAATTTATCTAGCATGTATTAACTATTGCGGGTTAAGGGGGATGCGCCAAGGTAGCCCGCGAAATTCAAATTTTCTAACGTTTTTTACAATTTGCAGGTCAGTGTCAGGTTGTATCTTGATTAAAATATGATTTGCTACTAGCGTAACAAATATGGCTTTACAGAATTATAATCATTAGAATCAGCTATACAACTCCGTATGATAGAATAACCCCCAAATGTCATGATTTCATGAAATCATGACATTTGGGGATTACATGAACTTATAGAGTTGTGTTGATGATTTCTATGATTATAATTCTATAAATAAACATTTGATACGGTCGCAAATCATATTTAACTCAACGTACAACCTGATACTGCCCTGCAAATTGCGAAAAACTTAAGAAAATTTGAATTTCGCGGGCTACCCTGACGCTTTCGCCTTAACGCCCTCTGTTAGTTTACATGCTGTATAGATATCTAGTGTTAATCCTTTGTGTTAGTTATCTTAGACAATTGTTACGCGGGTCGTCAGAAGCCCGAAAGTCTGACAGCCAGTCTTACCAAGGGGTATCGTGTTACCCTGGAACCGGATTGTAGAGGTCAGATAGGCAGTCGTTCCATGTAAAATACTGGTATTCAGCTGCACCCTGTTAGACTGGAATCAGTCCCCAACATAGTTGGGAAAAGGCTAGGCAAATGACCCACAGTGTTAGATAATCCAGAGTCAAAAAAATTGTGACCGAAAATGATGTAGTTACTTACCTAGAAGCCATTTTCGCAGCATTTTCATTCTATAAAAACATTACTCTATTAATACAACGTATTTTTTTTATATCCCATAACTCTAGGGTAAAATGGTCTCATTAATTAATACCCTAGAGATAGGGGATATAAAAAAAAAACAGTCAAAAAAATATATATTTTTTTAAATGATAATTTACCACTAGACTTCGATTTGTGTGTATCGAAGTTTCATAGATAAGTACGAGTAAATCATTTTCATTCAAACCAACTACCTATTCATATTTAAACCTAAGAAAATGCGACGTTGACATATTTTCTTTTTATGAACAAAAATGATCTGAATTAAAAGTAATATTTCATATAAATAATAATGTTTTTTTACATAAATAATCGTGAATTGTTGAATTAATACTACAATTAATTCGAGAATAAAAAAAAAAGAAAAATAAATAAATACGCCAGTGGATTCTTTGATATGGTCTCATTCATAGCCTAAAGTTATGGGATATAAAAAAAAACACGTTGTAAGTATAACATTGATTGTACCACCACTACCACCATCGAAGCCGTCTGTTTTATCTGATGATCACACTATCCCTCACTATCCCTCAATTCCCCAGATCATAGGTCTTCAAAAAGCTCTGGACGATCCTAACAGCACAGTCTCCACCTGCTTCTCCCCGTTCTACTGCAGGAAGACTTGGCAGACCATACAGAACTTCTCCGGAGGTCATGCGCTGTTCACGTGTCCTGTGATCGGTGGGAAGTGCGCCGGCGCCGCTATGAAGGTCATGTTCATGGCTCAAGATCACTGGAGGAAGGTTCGTTGAGAAAATTTTACTATTTGAGGGTAGGGACTGGCTGAACTGGCTCTCTGGTCTGGTGGTCACTAGTGTCCTGGAGGGTTCACCTAGTCGCATATGGGATGCCGGGAGCTAACGCGGAGGACTCATTTTAAATGTAGGTTTTTCTTAGCGAATACAGCATTATAAACCGTGAAAATAAAATCAGATGTATATTTTAACAAGATTTATTAGCATATGCGTTGGTTTTCAAACCAAAGACTTAGTTTTTTTTTTTTTTTTTTGTTCACGGTTATACATATTCACAAAAAATTTAAAAGGTTGGAAACTACATATAGCGAGAAAACCCCCACAAAACAATTTCACTTCGTTTTACAGTGTTTTATAACACGGTTTTAAACCTAATGCCGTTGACCATCCGGGATGGTTAACTTTAGCGCAAACGTAATGCCGGGAACCCTCCCGCAGCTCGCAGGGTCCACTTAGCGGCATAGCGGCATGGCGTATTAGCTCGACGAAAATGGATGGAGTCGAAAGTGTTAAGTCTACCTCTTCAGCGAATACAGAACTGATATTATGTTTGAGGGTCGAATCTATCCTACTTTCGACTACTACCTATCCTTCTATCCTACTTTTTACTATTCGACTTTTAAAAAATACTGGCTTTTGCCCACGTCTACGATCCAGGATCAAAAGTAGCAATAGTCATGGTCTACGCATGTGCCAAATTTCATCCAGATCCGTTCAGTCATTTTAGCGTGAAAGCGTAACAAACTCACTTTCGTATTTATAATATTATTTAGGACTACTCTTGTGTGCGAAACCAACATACTGGTAGAGATCTACATACCAAATTATTGGCCAGATATAACTCGGGAAATTTTTCAGAAAAGGAAAGGAAAACGGTTATAAGTAGGTACAAATATCACAAGGAAAGCCGCAAGGTATACAATTAATTTTATTATAATTATGTATCATTTGTGTGTACGTGACCGGCAGGACAAGGAGTCACTGACAGTGATCATTTCCCATGTAGTACCTAATGATCTAATGGAAGTTTTATGTTCTATTATAGTAAATATTTACAAAACACTTTCTAGTGTGGATTTCCCATAATGGTACGATTTTGTAGGTAGGTACACAAGAAACTGTGGTTCAAGGAAAATGTGCCAGCATCGTTAGAGGTGTGTCACTTTGTGAACCGGTACTTAGTATCACGTGCGTGAGTAAGGTTAGGTCGTGGTAAGTAGCAGTAATATCCGCTACCTACCGCATATTGTGGTAGTTTGTTGACCTTTTTTTTTCACATCAATCCTTTGGCCTTGTTTACGGAAACGCGGGGCGTCGAGACTCGCGTGCGGCGGGCCGGCCCGCGCTAATCATAAATGGCGTTGTATCATGAGCGTTTACGGAGAAGCGATTTTACACGCGTTTGCTTGAAATGCCGGCCCGCGGATGGCAACGCCGAAGCGGACATTCTGCAGACGCGGCCGCGCACGCAGCGTTGCGGCTAGCTATACCTGCAATCAATTACAGTTCACGGTAAAACGTAGCGATAACCGCGGCGGGCTCCGCGGCGTCCAACGGGTCAACACGAACATCGGCGGTACCCGGGTGCAGCGGCGGGCGCAGCGGCGGGTATATATACCGCTACTTTCCACGCCCCGGACCACGCGCCGCGCTACGCCCCGTGTTCTTATTTAATAAACAACATCGTACATTGCCATATGTTTGTGTTTTGCGGGCCGCTGCACGCGCTGCCTGTCTATAAACAGAAAAAACATAACATCCGACGCACCGCGAAACACCACGCCACGCGTTTCCGTAAACGAGCACTTAGAAATGCGTCTGCCTTTCGGGTTATAAGACCTCACTAAAACTACATTAACCAAGGTGGTCATCACAAGGAGGGGAGTTATATTTAAGTCTCACAGCCGGTGAGAAAAATGAAATGAAGGCAACAAAGACAGCATGAAGGCAGTTGATGGCAACCCATCAACTGTGCACAGATCCAGACCCTGGACTGCTACTGAGAAAATAAATCCATTTCCTCCATTTCTAAGTCCTATCCCCATCCTCTAATAAGTAGCTCTAGGTTTTTTTTAAGTGAAAACTTCTTTAGCGGCGTTGCACTTTTTTTGGGATGGGTAAAAAATTTTAAACTCGCGTCAGGACGAGACCGTAAGATCCAGTGCCTAGCAACCGACAAAATAAATAGTCTTTGACATTACGTAAAGATATATTGATGGGTAGTATTTAAATTGTTTATTTTTGTTAGACTATATTTTGTAAAAAAAAAATAATTACTATTACTAATGAATATTGTATTTTTAACCACATAAATGATAGTACTTTCATACTGATAAATAAAGCAATTCGTGCGAAGTTATTCCCTAACCATTCCAAAATATTCAAAAATGCATGTTCAAGTTTTCACTTCTGCCGCCACTTCCGGAGTGCAACCCGTTGTTTTTTAAAATGTAATTATTGTTTTCGTCGATTAGTTTCTTTTAAGGGCCTACGTCTCGTTTAGTACCGTAAAACGGTCACTTTAAAAAGCTATCTTCTCCTTAACGGCTTAGTTAAATGATTTGAAAAAAATATATGTTTGCTATTGATTCATCTACAACATATCTGAAACCGGGTTTTTTCGTATGACTAATACTTTTGCCTTAAAAAAATATTTACCATAACGCTATTTTTGGCTAATATTCGTAACTACTTCTAAACGGCTTTGACGATTGGAAAAAAAATTACACTGAAAAATTGTTGATTAAAGGTACTACAAATTTGAAACTGCATTTGTAAATCAATCAATATTTGTTAAACAAAATGTCCCCATTTAGAGATAGAGGTTCAGAGGGGCTCTGCGCGGGACGCGGGCGGCAGTCGCCCGTGAGCATTGAGACGGGATGGCTGTGTCGCTCGCTGGTCCGCTCCGGCTATCGACCGAGTATGCGCATACGTATGTGTTAGTGCGAATATTTATGAACTTATTGTATTAGTGTGCGTTTATAGACGAGCTTGCTGCAGAGAGTCCAAATCGATTGTGCGCGTAGGCGCTTTATTGTTGAGTTGTTCTTTGATGTACAATTATTAATACTTTTTTACATACAAATTAACAATTTACAATATAAACTAAAAAAATGTAAATGTAAAATATAACATAACATCACGACTGTATTCCCCGAAGGGTTAGGCAGAGGTGTACCTATATAAGGTGTTAAAAAATTTACTTTAGAAACTTTAAGAGGTGTTTTAGACCATCGAACTGAATAACTTTTACTTTGGGACATACATTGATATCGCGAAAAAAAAATCTGTTGTTCCATAGTAAAGTTTAATACCTACTGTTCTAAACTGTATGGGACAGCTGTTTTTTTTTTTCGCGATTTCAAAGTTAAAGTAAAAGGTATTCAGTTTGATGGTCTAAAGCACCTCTTAAAGTTTCTAAAGTTAATTTTTTTTAAATCACTAAAATTTGTTTTGTCCTGTCAAACGAGCATTTCCCATTCTGAAATAGACTAAGGTGACACAACTTAACTATATTTTAGTTTGACAGCACTAAGATTGCACTGAGTTATTAGTTTAGTGAAAATGGCAATTTTGCTATTCTGAATTTGACGTTTTTCACCTAAAAATTTAGATTATCCAACTAAATCAGTCTATTTTTAAACGCGATTAAAAAGGAGTGGAATAAAATTAGTTGGCATGAACACACACTTCACACACTTCAGCTGCAAAAACTGTATTTTTTTTTTTTTTTGCTTATATCTCGAAAACGGTGCGTCCTAGCGCAAAAATAATGGAAATTTCGACCCCCTCTGCCACCCGCAAACCCATATGCCCCTACTCATAGGTAACATTTAATCATATTTTCTATACAAAAAGTTTAAAATTCCATACAAAACACGTCAAGGCTGCCCCCCCGCGCGCCTCTGTCTCTAAAAAAATTCACGGGGTAGAGCAAACAAGTACCACGTCGGTCGCGACGTGACTGTCAAATTCAATTTTAGATGTGTCAAAATTATTTTTTAATTTAGAGATATTTTTCCGCAGAATAGCTTTTAGATTCTCATAGCCAAAAGTAAGGAATTTTAGTCGTAGTTTAGTTCGGTGTACAAGAGAATCGGCACCAAATATTTTCTTAAGTTACGTAGGTAAGAAGGTTAAGAAATAAATCTTGATTGGTGCCGATTCTCTTGTGCACCGAACTAAACTATCACTAAAATTACTTGCTTTTGGCTATGAGAATCTGAGATTCTGCAAAAAAATATCTCTAAATTAAAAAATAACTTTGACACATCTAAAATCGAATTTGCGTCGCGAACTCGCGACTCCACGTGGTACTTGTTTGCTCTACTCTGTGAATTTTTTTAGGTCCAGAGGCGCGCAGGGAGGCAGCGTCGACGTGTTTTGTATGGAATTTTTAACTTTTTGTATGGAAAATACGAAAATTTGTTACCTTTGTGTTGGGGTAAAGGGGTTAAAAGGTTTCCTAAAGGGGGTCGAAATTTTCATTATTTTTGCGATAGGACGCACCGTTTTCGAGTTATAAGCAAAATAAAAAAAAAGATACAGTACTGTTTTTGCACCTGAAGTATTGGTGTGAAGTTTAGTTCATGACAACTAATTTTTATATTCCATTCCTTTTTAATCGCGTAAAAAAAAAAGTCAAATTTAGTTTGAATAATCAAAATTTTTAGGTGAAAATCGTCAAATTCAGAATAACAAAATTCAAGCCGTCACCTCCTTCTGCGAAGCAGTAATGCTCGCGAAAGAGGAGGCGGAGTGCGCGAGGGAGTGGCAAAGGCCGCGCCCTACCAGCCCTAGCCGCCGCCGCCGTAGGAGACGTCCCGGGCGTCGGGAATTGACTGCGACTGGACTGGAAAGGGCTAGGCATCAACATCAATGGCGAGTATATCACTAACCTTCGGTTTGCCGACGATATAGTTATCATGGCTGAGACCATGGAGGACCTCAGTATAATGCTCGATGACCGCAGTAGAGCCTCCAAAAGAGTGGGTCTTAAAATGAACATGGACAAGACAAAGGTCATGTCAAATGCCCATGTAACACCCGCCCTCATAAAGATCGGT
This sequence comes from Conistra vaccinii, assembly GCA_948150665.1. Lineage (NCBI taxonomy): Eukaryota > Metazoa > Arthropoda > Insecta > Lepidoptera > Noctuidae > Conistra > Conistra vaccinii. The sequence continues at coordinate 4,733,687 of OX411323.1, read as the reverse complement.
GACGCTACGCTCGAAGTTGTAGACGAGTATGTTTACCTAGGACAAACTGTCCAGCTAGGTAGGTCCAACTTCGAGAAAGAGGTCAATCGTCGAATCCGACTCGGCTGGGAGCGTTCGGGAAACTATGCAATATCTTCTCGTCCTACATACCACAGTGTTTCAAGACGAAAGTCTTTGACCAGTGCGTGTTGCCAATGATGACTTATGGCACTGAAACGTGGTCGCTCACAATGGGTCTTATCAGAAGGCTAAAAGTCACCCAAAGAGCAATGGAGAGGGCTATGCTTGGAGTTTCCCTACGTGATCGAATCAGAAATGAAGAGATCCGCAGGAGAACCAAGGTAACCGACATAGCCCGAACAATTGCCAAACTTAAGTGGCAATGGGCAGGACATATTGCTCGCAGAACAGATGGCCGATGGGGCCGAAAGGTTCTGGAGTGGCGACCACGTACCGGAAGACGTAGCATTGGAAGGCCTCCCACAAGATGGACCGATGACCTAGTAAAGGCAGCAGGAATTCGCTGGATGCGGGAAGCACAGAATCGGTCGAAGTGGCGGTGCTTGAGGGAGGCCTATGTCCAGGAGTGGGCGTCTTTCGGCTGATATGATGATGATAATGATGATATGCTGAGTTATAGGGGTTTATGGATTTCATAAAGGGGGACGAAATTCACATTATTTTTGCGATAGGACGCACCATTTTGCGATAAGATTCTGCATGTTTCGTTTTCTCCTCTTCTGATCGTTATTTCTCCTCTACCGATCGTTATGTCTCCTGACAAAGTTTGTTCTGTTTATTATGTATAATATGTATTTATTAATTATAATTTATTCTTGTATTTTTTTAGTTATTTTCGTGTTATCAATTGATTGATTGTGTATTACGTAATTAGGGTACGGCGCACGTGCCCCGGGCGACACCGTTAGGGGGCGCCAAATTCGAGCATGACAGACAAGTGCACCACCCAGCGCACCGCAACTTTGCAACAAATGAGACGCGCAACAATTATAATCTTTCTCTGAGGGTGGTGCACTGAGGAAATTACTGATTAGCGTAGGTTTAGGTCGTCAAACGGTCTGAGCGGGTTGTGAGTACTTGTGAGCGGGCGCAGTTGTATTCTACCAGGAACTCGATGAGCGTTTCTGTGGTCTATTTTTTAAGTTTTGCGGTGCCGGGCGTCTTGCTTCAACGCCGACAACGCCTGTGACACGACTTACTTTAACTTTTACCACAGTTTTGGCGCCCCTGTTGGATTGGCGCATTTTCGATCGATTTTTGATTAATATGTTTATTATGCCTAAATTTTCGAGCTCGCTTCGCTCGCTCTTGCAACCTAGTAAAGTAACTCCTAAAGCAAAAATCCAACTTATCTCAGGCAGAGTGAATAAGGCTAATCAAAATAAATGTCTGACACGTACTAGTATATTTAAAAAAAAAACGATTCGTGGTCAGGCGATAGGTTTTGCCCCGCCTCGAAAGATCCGTTCCGTTCTAGATCCGGGGCTGCCCCTACCAAATATCACTCAACGCGCTTAAGGTGCAACTAGTCGCGGGCTCGAACTCAATGGTGGGCCTGGCCAAAAACCACACTGTCTCACCTGGCATCGTGTCCGACAGAAATAGTATCAGTGATGAGCAGTTAGAAGCTGATCTACATGGACAACGTATAGTTCGCACGCACAGAAACACCGTACCGACCAATTTTAGTAAAACGAGCGCGTCAAAAATTACGAAAAGGCCTTTGGAAAAAAGGTTTTTCTGAAATAACCACTGCATAAATCAATTACAAATAAAATTTATTGAAATCTTCGTCAATTTTTCTGTGTCGGTACGGATTTTGTTTTCGAGATTTCACACTTCTTGTATTACTTATTTACGCCCAAAGTTGCGTTAAAATTAGCAAGAAAAACGAATCTTTGTTGGCTCATAACTTTTTAATGGCTTTTTATTTTACTATTCTGCTTCCGTACAGACAATTTTAATAATGAGACCTAACGATATCATGTTTAACTTTGAATGTACGATGTCAAATAGTGGAGTAAAACCCCTCCGAAGTTTGTATGGAAAAAATATCAAATTGTTTCACCTTAAAGAAGTTTTTCCTAAAAAAAAAAACTATGATACCTACAAAAAATTTCTACAGTCAAAGGCCGATTCTCTTGTACACCGAACTAAACTAACTACAATCACTAAAATTCCTTACTTTTGGCTATGAGAATAATCTTAAAGCCATTCTGACAAAAAAAATCTCTAAATGAAAAAAATATTTTGACACATCTAAAATTGAATTTGACAATCGCGTGTCGACTCCACGTAGTACTTGTTTGCTCTACCCCGTGAATTTTTTTAGAGCCGGAGGCGCGCAGGGGTTGGCAGCCTCGACGTGTTTTATATGGAATTTTTCACTTTTTGTATGGAAAATATGAAAAATTATTACCAACATGTTGGGATATAGGGGTTTAAGGGTTTCCTAAAGGGGGTCGAAAATTTCATTATTTTTGCGATAGGACACACCATTTTCGAGATATAAGCAAAAGAAAAAAAAATACAATACTGTTTTTGGACTGAGGTCGAAGTGTTGGGGTTTTAGTTCATGCCAACTTACTTTATTCTACACGTTTTTAATCGCGTTTAAAAATAGTCAGATTTAGTTGGATACACCAAATTTTTAGGTGAAAAACGTCAAACTCAGAATAGCAAAATTGCCATTTTCACTAAACTAATAACTCAGTGCAATCTATTTTTAGTCTAGTTTAGATTCATTTGTGACAAGAGAATCGGCACCAAAATATAACTAGCAGACCCGGTAGGCAGACGTTGTCATGCGACAACAGCGCCTCCCAACAGCGCGTCCAATTATAGCTAAGAACCATCCAAGTGACACAAAAAGAATAGAAAAAAAAAACATCTAAATCAGTCAAGCCATTTAGCATAAGAAGAATTACAAACACACGCACACCGATATTTTATTTATTGCCAGGAATGTTCTTAAAAAACAAACAAAGTATTTAAAATAATATGCGGGTCAAAATATGGTAGTCGGCGTACAATTTCAGATTTGCCTACGATTCCTTCTCTTAGGACTAGGAATCTTAGGCAAAAAATGCGACATACGTGCGCATGTCTGCGCCTTTGTCTAGTCTTTGATCGTCGTTTTAGTGTAGTGCGCCACCGTTGCACGTTTTACGTATTGGAGAGTAGGGCGTTTAGCTCCGCCCACATGCACAAGGTCAGTGAGCCTACTATACACCTACAAGGTACCTATGGCATTCCGAGACACAGTGGTCACGTTGGTAACAAAAGTCTACGTCTTCACATCTGTGTTACCAGTATTGAGTAATAATAACTCCCCAACCACCTTTATTACCTGTGCGAATCCGATAAAACAATGAGGATAAATTAATCCGATAAATTAATTAAAAACTACGTTGGTAGGTATATACTTAAATTGAATTGTTTCGTTTGATTAGACAAATCAAACGACAATTTAAATGCTTTGTATTATATATTTTTTAACAGAATGGCGACTTAAAATCTTTCCTTATTCGTGTTTTATTGCGAAGGTGCGTATTTACGCAACCAGGTTTTTACACCAGGTATTTACTTGCAAGTACGCCGACCAAGTGCCGACCCGAAATACTCGCAAGACTTCAAAGTATTTTCCTCCGTCGACGCTTGACGCGATTCTGCTCCTTATTGCACGACTCATAATGCGAAGCATTAGAGTGTGCTCTACGATCGAAAAATATTTTTTGCCCCATTTCTGCAACTGTTTTTATTGTTACACTCCTGCTAGTACACAGAACCTACTTAATTTATATACCATTGTATAGATGATTAAATGGAGATTAATACTGTACTTTTTAACAATAGATTTAATGCAGCAGAAATGGAAAAAGCATCAAAATAGTTGAAAAAAAATTCCTGTCCGTCAATTTATGAACCCTGAAAACATTGTAGCTTGCGATAAAATCAATTAATTGAGTCAATGTTTTTTTTATACATTCGTTTCATCCATAGAAGGAACCCTATTGAAAATGGCTCTTTTATTCAAAGTAGTTTAATTATAATTAATAAAATACTAACTAAAATATACTATCAAAGAAGACACCGCGAACAAAAAATGTGTCCCTTGGATGCTTTGACGTTTGACTACTGCGGTGCATGCGCGTTGCGAGGAGATTCTCATAGAGTAATGCACCCGCAGATGCGACACAGTCTGCTTCTTCTGCCTACTTGATACCTAACACAGTTTTAACCGCAGAACATTATTCTAATTTCCATTGTATTAAGAACATTATAAGAGATGGTTCACTTGGCAACCACGTTTGCTCATTACGATTTTTTTGCACAAATGTTATCCATTTTTCCCTTGTTTCCTGGAGCTCGGACGTGGAAATCTTAAAGGGAAAAATGCCACAAATTGTAATAATTATTTGATGACAAATAACCATAAACCATAATATAATAAAACAAACATTAATATCAGCGTTCAAAATATTAGATACTTAATATAAAAAAAATCCGCCATAAAAACAAACGGCAGCTATTTGTACCTACACTTCACTTCTGAATGTTTTAGTCTATGGCGAATGGCGCCGTAAAATATTTTGTTCATATTTCAGTTTAAAACTTTAGAGGTATGAGGAACAGGGTGTAAAGTTCACTCATCCTCATTTGAAAAGGGAGGATCCTCCGGCCAGACGGGTGTTTGTGTCTGGCGGGCAACTGCCCGTAAGTTGATTTCGGATAGTTTTATCTATGTCGGTCGCGTGGTAAACTCTAACTGCGCGATGCAGGATCTGTGTAACGTCATGTCTTTGCTGCGTAGCTCGTATGTGGTGGTGTAACCGCTACATTGTTCCCCTCCGGAGACCGGAGGTCGATATGAGAGAGATTGATATCGATGCGAGTTTAGAAATTTTACCCATATTGATGGGTAAAAAAGCAGTCAAAACATACTTCATGAAAAGTGATAAATTGTTAATTTTTGTTAGAAACTATGTTTAAAATTTCTTTTTCGTTTATGAATGAGAGTTATGAACTTATGAGGCGTGCACTTTTGGATTTTCCAAACTTTTTTTGTTTTCTTACGGATCAATGTTCTATGCAAGTATTTTTACTTTAAACGTTTAAAGGTTGTATTATGTATTAAATATGCAAATAATTATACTCATTATAAGTCATTCAATGGATTTATTTTTACACTGACAAAAGGATGACATGATGAGATGACACAATGAAAAAGAAGTAAAAGAGTTATGATATAAAGAAGAGGCCACATACATAACACCTCCGTCCCAAATCATATTGTTGATATGTTCCCAGCAGGGTTTTACCTTCCCTCTCTTTGCTCTCTTTGTATACGGGTACCCAGCATCTGATCTACATGTCTTTTACAAATCAGACCAGAGTCAGTTTCGATTTGATAGTGTAATCGACCTAATATCCTCAAAACGGTTCCAAATTCCCATTTAATTTGGTCGTTTGTGTAGCTGCGTATTTGTACTCTCTGCCCGACAGTAAATGAGCGTACCGTTGCCTCATCAGTCGGCGGTCGTGTTTCATCCCTGTAATTCCGGTGGCAGTAAACTAAGTAGCGTGAGGGTCTGGATTTCAGGATTGTGACAGTTATTAAGCTTCATATAGGTTATTAATCGCTTAACAAAGTTATTAAAATCTCCTCTTTCTTGTAACGGTTGAAAATGAAAATTAATTCTTGGCGTAGTTACCGGTGTGCTTTCAAGTGAGGCCGTGACGTAAGTCGACGGAGCGGTCGTTTGTGTAGGGCGTAAGCCATGCAGCTTTAGCTTTAATTGTAATATGTGCTCTTCTGTAGAATGCCGCTGCTCAATTTCTGCTTCCGCGTCATGTGTTTGTAATTCGATTTCGTTCTGTAGTTTTTCGTATTTTTGTTCATAATTTGCTAGATTTGTCAGACGTGAACTTACTTCGTATTCCGAAGGATTTTGTAATTGTTCCAGTGTACGTTCGAACTTTGTAAGCTGGCCGCGTATAGTAGCGCGCAGGCGAGTAAGTCGCGCCAGTTCTGCCTCCATCGTCGCCAATATTATGTATTAAATATGTTGTAAATATGCAAATAATTATACTCATTATAAGTCATTCAATGGATTTATTTTTACACTGACAAAAGGATGACATGATGAGATGACACAATGAAAAAGAAGTAAAAGAGTTATGATATAAAGAAGAGGCCACCACATACATAACAGGTTGGGAAGTATTTTTTTTTGTAGACGCGATTCTGCTCCTTATTTATATTAAGTTACGGATCAATGTTCTATGCAAGTATTTTTACTTTAAAGGTTTGGAAGTATTTTTTTTTTGTAGACGCGATTCTGTTTCTTATTTATATTACGTTACGAATCAATGTTCTATGCAAGTATTTTTTCTTCCACAAGGCTTGGGGACTTTAGCAAAGTATTTTAACGAGATTTCTCATCTTTTGTTCAGATCCACAGACAGATGGTCAGCAATTGTGGCGACCTTTTTTTATGTTTCTTACAACAATGTCCTATGAAAGTATTTTTTACTTTTATGTTTAGAAGTATTTTTTGTAAACGCGATTGTGCTCTTTATTTCTGTAAAGTTACGGATCAATGTTCTATGCAAGTATTTTACTTCCAACAAGGCTTGGATCCTATGCAAGTACGTTTAGTTTTAAGGTTTTGGAAGTATTTTTTGTAAAACGCGATTGTGCTCTTTATTTACATAAGATTACGGATCAATGTTCTATGAAAGTTTTTTTTTCCAGCAAGGCTTGGTTGAAAGTTGGACGTATCCTTTTTTGCATACGCGATTGTACTCCTTATTTGTATGACCTTACGGATCTATTTTCCATGAAGTAAGAAAATACTTGAAAGTATTTCGAGCCCTGGTTTTTGGCGCTGGTGTCTAAAGGTGGACGTACTTGGAAGCCCTGGTACTCGATTTTGCAAGTACGACCCTTGCCTATGTTGCATTAAAATGGCAACTGGGTAGTGACGTAAACATGTGTCACTCCCGGACTGCCATACCTTGTTTTCGTATAGCAAGGTTCTAGATAGTTCATTTTCATTACCTACTTTTTTCATTTCAATTAGAAAAAAATTGCATGCTTACTGGTAAATTATGAGTGAACTTATTATTGTTTTTTTACTTTGTCACCTATTTTTTATCGTACCTACAGTAACTCTCTGTCTTATACTGTGGTCTTATACTATCTTAAAATTCGTAATTTCAGAACAAAATCAACAAGAAGACGAACATAACATACAACACGGGAGCCGAGGCCATATTCGGCGTCCCGAAGTACGCGGTGGCTCTAAGGAGTTTGGCGTTAAACCGTGGCATTGTGCCCAACTACCTCGCTAATCTAGTGGAGGTCACACCTAGTGGAGCCGTGTTTCAGGGAAGTGGCGGAGAGGTTAGTAGTGGGAGTAGATTGTTAGGTCCCTAAGTACGCAGTTGCATTGAGGAGTTTGGCGCTAAACGGGGGCATTGTGCCCAACTACTTCGCTGATCTAGTGGAGGTCACACCTAGTGGAGCCGTGTTTCAGGGAAGCGGCGGAGGTTAGTAGCGAGAGTAGATAGGTAGGTCCCGAAGAATGCCTCCTCTGAAGCGGTTGGCGATAAACCGGGGCATTGTGCTCAAATACTTCGCTAATCTTGTAAAGGTCACACCTAGTTAGGGTTGCCAATCACCTAAGGTCACGAGCGCATGGGTATATTTCACGCGCGGCGTGGCCCGTGCCGAATTTTTAACTATGATGATAATGCTTTAATTTATTGCATATAATTCATTTATTCGGATTTCCCCTGACACAAATAGTATCCGGACACTATTTAAAAAACCCCGCCCGGATGCTCCCCGGGACGCCCTCCAAACTAGGACAAATCCGGGGAAACCCGGACGGATGGCAACCCTACACCTAGTGGTGGAGCCTTGTTTCAGGGATGCGGTGGAGAGGTTAGTAGTGTAGTAGATGTAGTCGTTTTTATTCTATTTTTACAGTTAGTAGGAAGGAAAATACGGAAGGAAGTTTTCACAGGGTATGCAATTATCTGTCGATTTTACTGATTCAAGAATTGTATCGCGAAACTACACTAAACGAAAAAAAAGTGGACTCTGGCAACTGGAGTTTTTAGTTTTGACCCGAAACAGCTCAGCGTCTATCAACTTACACACACATAGATTTCTCACATGAGGAAGGAAAGACGTAGGCAAGAAATCTACAAATAAGTATAATATTTAACTGTAAAGTCTTCAAACGCCCCGTATTACATTGGAGATTGGACATATTATTCACTTTTGAAATGTCGGTGTAATAGGTTAAGCTTCGTGCAGACTGGCGCGACGCGACACCGATAATTATTATATTGTAAAATTTTCTTAGAAATTGTTTTGGTAGTCACGTCGCGCTGTCGCGTGGCGCTAGTCTGCACGCGGCTTTATACGGGCTGGTGTCCGCAACTCCACGTCAAAACGCGTAAGTATTTTGCGTACCGATCGTAAATGTGTATTGAACACCACTGCTGACCTCTTTGAGAAACACGTTACACGATAGTAGGCTAGAAGTTATTCTTAAAACTGACAACTTTTTAAGCCAACATAAATGCATTCAAATCTAACCCTTCTGCCCCAGACAATAAGCTTCCCGTACAACTTGCTCCACGTGACACCGCCTATGTCCCCACCGTGCTCCTTACTCAAATGCAAGACTCTGACCAATGAGGCTGGTTACCTGGATGTAGATGTCCACAGTCTACAGCACAAGCGGTTCCCCAATGTGTTCGGGTTGGGAGACTGCACCTGTACGCCTAACAGCAAAACTGCGGCCGCTGTTGGTAAGTGAGAAGCGGACTCTATAATTGCGTAAATCAGTCGGGGTGAGGAGTACTACACACGTCATGTTCGGGTCGGCACAATCGGTATGTCACTCAGGATGGCTGGACAAATCTTCAAAATAGCTCGCATTTAAGTAGGTCAACAGGGCACTTTATGTGACGGCTAAACACCCTTATCTCAGAATTTGTGACGCTACAGAATCTTAGATAATCGATCGAAAACGTGTCCAGCCAGCTTGAAAAACCACTTTTCGCTGGTCTCTCAATCTCGGTAACGGAAGTGATTTTGACGACTTTTTGCATATCAACGGGCGTCACATAAATTTGTGACAGGCATGGAGCTAAAAGTTTTGAGATACGTACAGTGGTTTAGTAGAAAAATGCAAAAATCTGTGTCCAGCCATCTTGAATTTACGTATAAAACTTTTGGCTGGCACTTACGAATCTCAATAACGGTAGCGTTTTCGAATATGACTCCTTTACTAATATTTAGTGACGCAATTTGTGACAGTAATAACGTTTGATTTATGGCGGCACATGTAAGGGTTTACGAGAAATCAATAAAAACTAATCCTAATTTTGAAGGTCGTAGATCATCAGGCAGCGGAGATACAGGTGTCCAGCCATCTTGAACTTCAGGTTGGCTGGACATTAGTTTTCATTGATTTCTCGTAAACCCTTACATGTGCCGCCATAAATCAAACGTTATTACTGTCACAAATTGCGTCACTAAATATTAGTAAAGGAGTCATATTCGAAAACGCTACCGTTATTGAGATTCGAAAGTGCCAGCCAAAAGTTTTATACGTAAATTCAAGATGGCTGGACACAGATTTTTGGATTTTTCTACTAAACCACTGTACGTATCTCAAAACTTTTAGCTCCATGCCTGTCACAAATTTATGTGACGCCCGTTGATATGCAAAAAGTCGTCAAAATCACTTCCGTTACCGAGATTGAGAGACCAGTGAAAAGTGGTTTTTCAAGCTGGCTGGACACGTTTTCGATCGATTATCTAAGATTCTGTAGCGTCACAAATTCTGAGATAAGGGTGTTTAGCCGTCACATAAAGTGCCCTGTTGACCTACTTAAATGCGAGCTATTTTGAAGATTTGTCCAGCCATCCTGAGTGACATCAATCGGTCGGCAGTTTTTGTTGAACAACAAAGCCGACCCGAAGAAATTACTACACATCATATTATGCGATTATTGAGCTGGTGCCGATCGGCAAACTTCGTTCGCCATCGGGTCAGTACAATTCGAGCAAAAAATTTTTCCCGACCATTATCTACAACGACATAATTATATGCATCGAATTCAAAAAAAAATCGCACTCTTTCTAAATCTCGATTTGCCATCATCGACCGGACACTTTTTTGGTATAGATAGTAAAGAAAGAAAGAAAAGAAAAATAAAGAGAGATAGTACAGTCAAACGCACGTCTGTGGTTAAAATCTGACATTGTCAGCGCCTTTATTTCGTATAGGACAGTTTTCATAGTTCAATACTTGAAATATGAAAACAGCATTCAGACGTACGGTTAATGTCATCCTAACGAATACTATAAATGCGAAAGTGAGTTTGTTTGTTTGTTACACTTTCACGCTAAAACGGCTGAACGGATTTGGATAAAATTTGGCACAGGGGTAGACTTTTACCTGGAATAGAACATAGGCTACTTTTCATCCTGGATCGCAGACGAATTCGTGGGCAACAGGCAACAGTAGTGTCACATAAATTTAACACAATTATTTGGAACTCTTTATGAAATTGCCAGGTCCTCAGAGCTATGTTCTTGAACGTAACCTTGGCAACGTGATGGCCGGCAAGCGGGCCTCCACGAAGTACAACGGGTACGGCGCCTGCCCCGTCCTCACGTCCTACAGGAGTGGCATACTCGCAGAGTTCCTGTATGACAAGAAGGTGTGGGAGACTTTCCCTTTTGATCAGGTGATTTACAATCAGACTCAGATAATACGCAGCGTCCTGTGTCTCTTATGACATTGTTATAATGCATAAATTAGAATGAAAATGAAATGGAACATCCATACTACTTTATCAGATTTCCAAAACTTGGGACAAAACTAGAGTTAATTGATTAATTAAATACTGACCCAAAGCCCAAACAAAATAATAGCTTACAGCAGGTGTGTAGAAATCTCCGTGAAAACTTAGGTGAAATGTGTTTTGGCAGTTAGAGGTAAGTAAGATAGCCAGTTTCTCTGAGGTTGACGGTTCTGGGTGAAGCTTCGCTTCCACCTTCGGCCTGATCACCACTTACCATCAGGTGAGATGTAGGCCAGGAAGTTACCCGTATTGGTGGTAAAAAAAACCGGCAAAGTGCGTGTCGGACTATGCACAATGAAGGGTTCCGTAGTTGGGATGCATTTGTCCCAAGACCAATCTTAACATTTTATTGTAGTTGAAAAACATGTTCTTTCGTGGAATGTATGGGAGAACATGTTTTTTTAACTCCAAATGTAATTTGGTCGATTATTACCTACTCGTTAAATTGTAAAGCCTATTTAGCTGTGATAGTTATCCTATAAGTAAGAATACTACAGCCGCTTTTTTTAATGATGTTATTTTACCACTTTAATTTCGGCGTGATTTTGTATACCCATGCCAAATTACAGATTTCTAATAGGTACTAATAGTCTCTGAGCTAAGCCGAGGACAGACAGACAGACGGACAAGGCGAAACTATAAAGGTACCTAGTTGACTAAGAAAACCCTAAAAAAAAAGTGAGCTGTCATTCCATCTGTTGCTTGGGATTGACACTTCAAACTCATACATACATAATCAGCCTATAATGTTCCCACTGCTGGGACACAGACCTCAGCTCTGTGAGAGGGAGTGGGCTGTAATCCACCATGCGGGTCCAGTGCGGGTTGGTAGATGTCACATGTCTTCGAATTTTTGGTTCAAAGACATGCCGGTTTCCTCACGATGTTTTCCTTCACCGTTTTGAGAGCAGTGGTGATGAAATTATTTACACAAAGTAAAGCGCCTGCTTGGGTTCGAACCCACGCCCTACAACTCGTAAGTCGGGGCCGTTACCACCCATCACTGCTCTCAAACTCAGTTCTAAGTTTTTTCACGATGAGTTTATAGAATAGATCGACTGATGTCCACAGGCAAAACTATTCGTTTTATCATTTTACTAAATTATCCTTTGTGTATGTTTCCAATCGCTAGTTTACCCGGGACTTGCAAGCTTATTTCAGCACGACTAGATTAGTTTCTTTTGTACTTAACTTGCAAATAACTTTCCATTATATAAATTAAATTGTGAATGTCAGGTTCGCGGGTGTTTTTTTCAAAAATGGTCGAAAGTTAACCGCAACACCCGCCATTGTGACGTCAGAATGGCTGGTGTATGAAACTATTGCAATAACTTGCGATCCCACGAGGTTCAAATTACTTCACTAGTGGTACAATTTGGTACTAATTAGGTACTAAATTTTTAGACATATTTCGACCTTTTCTGAAAAATTCATCAGCAAACCTGTCATTCACAATTTAATATAATGGAAAGCTTCTATCCAGAAGACTGTGAAACAGGCCCTAAGCCGTTAGCGTACTTTGGATCCACATAAGTTTGTACACGGTATTGCATCAACTAATTAAATCCTTATTTCCAGTGTAAAGAACGTCGAATGTTCTATCAAATGAACAAATACGTATTCCCATACATGTATTGGCACTGGTTGCTGAGAGGCAAGTGGAACGGACCGGCCACCATACGCCATGTTATCAACCCGTTCAGGATGTGAAACAACTGTATTTAATATAAATATTTTATTAAACCTTTTTATACAACTTATTTTATTTACTACTTAATATTTTACAAGTACAGTGCGTTTAAGGGGGTTGCGCCAGGGTAGCCCGCGAAATTCAAATTATCTTACGTTTTTTGCCATTTGCAGGTCAGTATCAGGTTGTAACTAACCTATCTATCTAACCTATTGAATGACTACTTCATGAAATCAGGATATTTAAGGATTCTTAATTCTAATAATTATAATTCTGCAAAGCCATATTTGATACGGTCGCAAATCATATTATATGCAAGATACGAGATACTCGTACAACCTGACACTGAACTGAAAATTGCAAAAAAAAAAAAAAAAATTTGAATTTCGCTTGCTACCTTGGCGCATCCCCCTTAACTTGTCCCGTGACGCGATTGGTAGCACTGAATTTTGCTGTTATGGGATTGGTAGTTAAAATCTATATTGATAACAGCTTGACAAGCAATGGTGGCAACATGACGGTAAGGGACAAGTTATAGTGAACGGTCAGTAAATGGCATATATCATCAGCTATACTGTAAAATGTAAATCGTTGAAATGATTTTTGATCGAAACTTACGTAAATTCTATCGATTCATACAATAAGCAAATGTTTTTGCGTTTTATTAGTCTTACTCAAAAAATCTCAAGGAATTATCCTCCTTAAAAAAATAACGAATAAGCAGGTAAAGTACAACATATTTTCTTGTCTTTTAAACGCATTAGTGAAGGGCGGGCGTTTTTGGAGGACTGTCTTATGTAATTTTGGCGTTCGAAAAGTGCTGATTCTCAGTATAATTTGACTATATGACTTGTTGAATTCACTGTTTTTATACATATATACGATATCTATGTGGTGGTCAGGTAGAGTATTGGTGTACTAAAGCATATTCTAACTAACTATATGTGTGAAAAGAACCTACATACACAATACTGATTTATGGCAATGAAATTGTACTTATTACTAAGAAAACTACAATTTTACATTATACATGACGTATTTACAATTACAGTCCGGTCGTTGAGAGAATGAGTTCTTGACACCTGTCAGTTTCATACTAACCAATAAGTGTTTTGCGAATTTGATCCTTATTACTACTAGAAATTAGTGACCGATCGAAGGTTCGGTTTCGGTTTCGGCAAGTTTTGGCAAAAAATTCTAGTTTCGGCAGAAAATCTGCCGAACCTTCGGTCGCACCGTTCGCAGGGTTTGTGAATTATCGCGCGTCGTTCGGCTGACTTCGGGTGAGTTCGTGGCTCGTGTGTCACCCGCCATCATCAGCTTTTTGAATTTATATAATTAAAAATATTAAAAAAAAAATTCACCCGTGCTGTCTGTATAAGTGTTAAAAATAAATCAAGTTTCAGTAAACAATAGATTTTTAACATGTCTAAAACAGTTTTGGTTTCGGTTTCGGCCGAAATTGAGACAGATACCGAAGATTCGGTTTCGGTTTCGGTAGAAACTGAAAGTCCTGTCTCGGTCGGACACTTCTAGAAATTGTGCAACTGACAGATTTCAGGAACGTATTCTGTCGACGGCCGGAATGTAGTATTTTGAATAGCAAACATCGCAATTAAAATAGTTATTTAGCTCATTAATCTACTTTTGGTTTTCTGTTTTGGTTAATAAACTATTAACTTAAGTATAAAAATGACTTGCCCAAATATGGGATAAATGATTTAATACCTATGTAATATAAGATTCACTCACGGTTTTTGAAGCATGATCAAGTCTCCGAACATGAAAATGAATCAGACTCAGAAACCGGAAGTCATCTATCTCTCTCTCTCTCTGTTTTCAATACATTCACTTTGTAATACTACATGTTCAGCTTCAGCCGAATTTTCAAATGCCACGCAATTTGAATCGATATGCATTCTGATAGTGGGCAACGTTGCAAATAGATGACAAATATTTAATAATTTGGCTATATTACTGTATGGAAATATGAAATATCGCTATCTAGTGAACTAAAATATTGAATAAAAAATGCAATAATTAATATCGTAACACCGAATATTTAGTTTTAGACGTAAATAACCTTCCTTTTTTTAATGTCGGTAAAAAAGTATTTGGAAACTTTCCTAATGCCCTTTTTACACCTAAAACGGTTACAACATCAAATTCAGTGTTGTAATTTCAATTCAATATTCATATTTTAGGTTACTAGTTAGCAATATTTCATAATGCCATTCCATACAGTAATATTGCCAAATTAATCCAAAACAGGTAAATATTTGACAGCTATTTGCGGCCTTGCCAACTTTTAGAATAAATGCTCAAGTCGCATCTAAATAGTCCTACTACTATCAATAAAGGTGCATGTACTGCAATCCTTAAAATAATATAACTAACGTCTAAAGTTGAGTGTCAATTGACAACTCGGCTGAAAATTATAGTATTACTAACATTTTTGAATACTTCTGAATCATGCTCTTAAACTTTACTAGTATTCAGCGTTGTAAACTGCTCCTTATTCCCATTAGTAATATCGGTGGCACTTTGTCTCTTCCTCCTCATCGCTGCCTGTCTGATGCGGTACTTCTTCCTAGTCTTGACCAGGTATACCGCGAGCGCTATCGCTATGAGGAGAGACACAATGATGGAGGCGCCTAGGATTAGAGTGAGCGAGCTGTAGCGCGATGACCCGTCCTCTGTTGAAGGTTCCAGCTGTAATAAGAATTGAAGATTTAGGTGCGGAATGTGGTTAATAAATGTTAGGGATAGGTAATATCCTATATCGTCACGGCTTACAGCTCGCGGCATGTAAGTTGAACCAAAATGGCGGTCGACCGCGCAGGTTCTCCGCGCCTGGTCCCGGCTGTCATTCGTGGATCTTTGACAGTCGTTACGGGTCCTCAGAAGCCCGAAAGTCTGACAACCAGTCTTACCAAGGGGTATCGTATTACCCAGTAACTGAGTTTTGAAGGTACGATTGGCAGTTGCTCCATGTAAAATACTGGTATTCAGCTGCATCCGGTTAGACTGGAAGCCGACCCTAACGAAACAAACGAAAAGCATTCAAGAAAGACGAGAGTCTGAGAAGCTTAATTTTATTGTAAATGATCACAAATATTTCATTAGCAAGAGTCGCAGTATACATAATCGATGAGAGGAAGTGAGCGGTAATCCACCCCGCGGGCCCAGTGCGAGTTGGTTGATGTGACATGTCTTAAATTTTTGGTTCTAGGACATGCCGGTTTCCTCACGATGTTTACCTTCAGCGTTTTGAGAGCAGTGGTGATGAAATAAATTACACAAACTAAAGCGCCTGCCTGGGTTTGAACCTACGACCTACATACAACTCGTGAGTCGCGGCCTATACCACTGGGCCACCACTGCTCTTCAGTCGCAGTATCATCAGAATAAAATAAAAATAAAAATCGCATGAGAAGAGAAGTAAAATGTTGTATGCTTCGCTGATACTGACCATATAGTTCCCATGCATGCTGCGTGAGTTCCCGTCACGGCACATGGCGCGCTCCGTCCAGTTGTACCAGTGTACCAGACGAAGACCCTCGAATGCACGGGGAGAACCACATCTGGAAGAGAGATATAAATTCTAATTTGTTTTTATGGGACTAAAACTCCACACACACACGAAACGCGTGCGCGGGTCGGGCGCGGAGCGGGTCGGGAGCGGGAAAAATCCTGACTGCGTGCGTATGGCACGCACGCAGTCAGGATTTTTGCTCGGTAAAATGGTAACTGGCGAAATGCGGGTGTAATTTAAGTACTTTGGCCTACCCATTTTTTTTTTAGTGTGAAATCATCAATTAACTTCTCCCGCTCTGGACGGAGCGGAAGGGCGTGTCAGACATTTACTGACTAAAACCCACCCGTGTTCCTTCAGTTGCCTGTACGTTGCCAGGGGCCACGGTCTCCCCTTACGACTTGCCCGCAACCCCGGCAGATTCCGCCATCCCCTACGAGGAATAAAGCGTGATGTTTTGTCATACCTGAGTTCAGCCAGCAGTCGGGAGTGCTTGGTGGCGTACATCTGAGGCAGCAGCTCGTCCACGATCCACTGCATGTCACAGTTGCAGTTCCAGGGGTTGAACTGTAGGTTCACTCCCTCGCTCACTGCTGACCAGTCGACCAGACTCTTCGGTAAGAAGGTGAGGTTGTTCTTGCTTATATCCAGCTGAAATGGTAATGATGTGAGTGAGTTTTGGGTTGGAAAAATATTTATTAAGAGCGTGCATCCTAAAAGTTGAATATAAAAATAATTACATAATTTTTTATTTTTTTTTAATAGTTGAAATATTTACCTCTTTTGATTAATTTGGAAATAATACTGTATGGAAATAACAACCACAAATACCACGGACCATCCTACCTAGGTGACCATCTTTACATACCAAGACGAGGGGTCTTGGTACCTATGTAAAGATGGTCACCCATCCACGGACCAACCGCGGCAAGCGTAGCTTAACCTGATCGTGCAGAAATCACGATATGCCGTAGGTCCCGGCTGTCATTTGTAGATCTTAGACAGTTGTTACGGGGTCGTTAGGAGCCCGAAAGTCTGACAACCAGTCTCACCAAGGGGTATCGTATTACCCAGTTACTGGGTTGTGGAGATCAGATAGGCAGCTGCTCCATGTAAAATACTGGTATTCAGCTGCATCCGGTTAGACTGGAAGCCGACCCCAACATAGTTGGAAAAAGGCTAGGCTAGGCTATGGAATAGAAAACAAAGTTTTTCCAACTTACCATACACAAAGACGTCCCATCAAAAGCTCCCGCCTTAATCTCCCCCAAAGAAGGACAATTAGAGAGATAGAGAGAGAAACAATTAACATCATTCTCTGTCTCATCTGCCGTTCTCCCCACCACATTGCTAAAAGCTTTTTCTTCTACTACCGTCAAAGCTTTCACCTCATTCATATACAAACTCTTTAGAGCAACTATATTTTTAAAATAAACCGTCTCTATGGGGTTGCCATCAAAGTGAAGTTCTTCTAAATTGGGAAAAAATAGAGTGCTTATTGTCTTTGGTATTTCGGTTATTAAGTTGTAGGATAGATCTAAAATGTATAAGTTTGGTAGTTTCTTTTCTATGTTCAGTTCCTTTATTTGGTTTCCACCGATGTTTAGTACCTGAAATTTAAAGTTTTTGATGTTAGTTTTGGATTGAAATAAATCCGCTTAAATTATTAAAAACGTGAAACGTGGTCGCTCACAATGGGCCTTATAAGAAGGCTCCTTATGAAAGTCACCCAAAGGGCAATGGAGAGGGCTGTGCTTGGAGTCTCCGTACGTGATCGAATCAGAAATGAAGAGAACCAAGGTAACCGACATAGCCCGAAGAATTGCCAAACTTAAATGGCAATGGGCAGCACATTGCTCGCAGAAGAGATGGCCGATCGGGCCGAAAGGTTCTGGAGTGGCGACCGGAAGACGTAGCGTTGGAAGGCCTCCCACAAGATGGACCGATGACCTTGTGAAGGCCGCAGGAATCTGCTGGATGCGGGAAGCACATAAGCGGTAAAAGTGGCGGTGCTTGGGGGAGGCCTATGTCCAGCAGTGGACGTCTTTCGGCTGATATGATGATGATGTATGACTATAAGAATAATAACCGGAAAATCTGCTGGACATACCAACTAAATACGGATCGAATACAAAACCTCATTTTTTTAAGTCGGTTAAAAATTATCAGTGGTCAATATGAAGTATTTATGAGAGATGTTTCGTTGGCTTGGCTCTAGTATTCAGTAGTGTCAAGTTCTTTTTAAACTATGCTCAGTAATGTAGAACTTACCTCCAAACTGTCAAAATTCACTGCTTTCTCATCGTACAAATCCGACAATCTATTATACGATAGATCAATATACTTAATACCACTAGGAAACTTGGGCCAATGGTACAAAGTGTTGATTTTCAGTATGGCAATCTGGAGCGTCTGCGGCAGTGCGAAAACAAACGTTATGTTGTTCTGCGCAAGGTTCAATTCTCTTAAATTCGTGCATGTGAGAAAAGACTCTTCTTCCACAATTTCTATTATGTTGTTTGACAGGTCCAATAGTTCCCTGGAAAGAGGAAAGCGTTATGGTTAAAAGATTTTTTAAATTAATTACTTTGGTTGTTTCCAGCACTCTAATAATTACGTAATACACATGAAATCAAAATCCGTAACAGTTTCTTGAAGTGTGTCCTCCCTCACTGGTGACCGGTCTAAGGGCCCGGCGCTCACTTAGCGAGGCAGCACGGTTGTCACTACCAAACAAATATCGACCTTGCGAAAGTTGAAATAAAGTTGAGAATAGAGCGTATCTAAGCAGAAAAAGGAACGCGTCTCAGGTTATTTATTTTCGACTTTTATTTTAAGGGAGGTAATGTTGATATTTGTTTGGCAGTGAGTAATGTTGATATTTGTTTGGCAGTGAAACTAAATGATTAAGACTAATCTGTTTCATTTTGACAGTTAAACAATATTCATAGCGTTATTTACGTTGTTGAGCAGATTTTTTTTTCGAACTTATGAAGCAATGGATTAGCAATCTGTTTCAAAACGATTCAGATTGTGATTGCTCGTGTATTACGCAATTAGGGTTACTGGTTTCTGTCTAACTATCTACCGAACGCGTCACAGACCTAACTAAGCCTAGGGTTGCCAACTTTTTTATATCAAATATAGTATTTTTGAAGCCATTGCCTGTAAAAAAATAGTAGATGGCGAAAAAATAAATGTAAATGCATATTTTTTTGCTACTGTAAACCCTTAATAACATGATTTTTTGCCTAATAACTATTTTTAAACTGTAAATTAAGGTTTCAAAATACCATTAATTCAGCTTTTATGTGATTAATACTGGTCCTATAATAGCTTCGTCGCCTATATTTTTTCAAAAAATATACTTAGTATTTTGGCCTCTAATACGGGGTGGCAGGGACATCGACGCGAAGCCGATTACCATGGATTCAGTACATGATTCTGAACTCCCCTGCGTTGAAATTTTTCGTCGGTTATTTAAAAAAAAATCTGCTGCTCCATACATTTGACCGCGTAGGTATTACACTTTTCTATGGAACAGCTGTTTTTTTATTTAATAACCGACGAAAAATTTCAACGCAGGGGGGTTCAGAATCATGTACTGAATCCATGGTAACCGGCTTCGCGTCGATGTCCCTGCCACTCTGTATAGCAGGATACTATATTATATAGGTAGTAGGGTTGGCAACCCTACCTAAGCCCTACCTTAACAGTAGCTCAATAGCTACAGTTACAATTGCTAATATAAACATACACCATCTGTGTTTATTTTCAGTCTAGATTATCAGTTTATCACACAAGCTAAACTGTGTATAAATCTGATAAGGCACAGAATTAGAAAGAACTAAGTGCGTACCTACCTATGTTTATTTAGACCGATATGTGGTATCTATAAGCTAAATGGTTTATATTGATATATTATTATCAGCGGTACTCCTAACAATGTTCTATGGATTTATATTTGTTTTTTAAATACGAAATATTTGCTACTGTTTAATAATATTTATTAAATAGTAAATACCATTAAGCTACAAAGATAAAACACGATACACAGTTCTTTTTCTGAAGAAATTATTACTCATGCATCTTTAATTTATCTAACAATAACATTGTGATCTTAGAATAATAACGCAAATAATAAATGCGTTATTATTCTAAGATTGTGAATAATTAATTTTAAATTAATTTAACAATAAAACAGCAAGGAAGTCCTAAAGGGTTACCGTGGCCCCTGGCAACGTACAGGAAACTGAAGGAACGGGTGGGTTTTAGTCAGTAATTAAGAGTCTGACACGCCCTCACGATTCGCCCAGAGCGGGAGAAGTTATTTGATGATTTCCCTTAAAAAAAAATTATATGACAAAAATAACTCAAAAATAAATAAGTATATGACATACTTTATCAGTGTCATTAAGTGCAGAGTTGTACTAACAACAAAACGGCTTTACTACCAAACATGCTATTATGCAGTTTCAATTACACTTTACGTCCCTCATAATAAAGTTTATTATTCAATATCATTAAAAACAAAAACCTATGCTCTGTACTCCTCTTAGGTCTATTTCTGAACGGTATCTAAGTGGCCCATTTAATTCAACTGTTTTTCAAAACGAATACTCTCTGGCCAGTCATAGTTTTGTAGGCGGTAAGACTAACTATATAATGGTATTACAATGTTGCGTCTTAGTACTGGCTGTGATAACACCATTAGTCTTCATAAACTCTTGAATTGACGTGGTTGTGGCCTGTCCTCTATCTGAGGGTCAAGCTAAAGTAGACCTACTACAATTTTTATCTGTGCAGTTGTTCACGTTCAGTGCCGGTAACCCTCCTGGAGGATTCACTCAAGTCGCATTAGGATGCCGGGAGCCTTCGCGTAGAGATCATTTTAAATGTAGGTTTTTTTTTGCGAATTTGGCATTATAAACTGTGAAACTAAAATCTGTTGTTTATATTAACAAGATTTCAATCCTTATGCAGGTGATACCCCTCGAGGGTTAACTTTACCGCAAACGTAATGCCGGTGCCCCTCCTGGGAGTCAACTTGCAATCATATTATGTACGGCGGCATGGTATATGAGCTCTATGGAAACGGGTGGTAAAAGTCAAAAGTGATAAGTTTTTTGACAATGACAACTAAATGTCGCTTAATAAGTGCTTATAATGTTTCAGTTGAATTGTGTCGTTTGATTAGACAAACGAAACGACAATTTAAATGTTTTGTATATATTTCCCTTTTTTAACAGAATAGTGACTTAAACTCTCTGCCTATTTCGTGTTTTGTTGCAATAAAGTAGCAACTGGATAGTGACGTAAGCATGTGTCACTCCCGGAAAGGCAGACCTTGTTTTCTTAGGCCATGGATTAGACCATAGATTTATGATACGGAGCAGACTGTAGCTTTAGGGACTTGTCACACTGAATGCGTCCTGCGGTCCGGTCAACTCAAAGTTATATTCGATCAGACCGGACCATAGGACGCAGAACGCATCTAGTGTGATAAGTGCCTTTATAGGTAACAAATAATACTTACAGGCTGTTATTAGGAGGGAACGATCCCTTCGTAATAGATCTGATTCTATTGTCATTCAAATTCAACCGTTTCAGTCGCGCCATATTTTCAACATCACTTCTTTGTAGTAGCAAGTCGAATATGCCATTCTTGCTCACATCCAGGTCTTCGAGCGCAGTCATTGGCTGTAGCGCATCCAGCGGAATCTTCTTCAAATCATTGCTTTGTAAACTTAACTTCTTTACATGACGTAGATTTTTAAAATCTAAAGGATTGAAATCCGATAGCTTATTATGTGATAAGTCTAAATCTTCTAATCCTTCGATTTTCGTGAATAGGTCGGGTGTGATTTCGGTCAGTTCGTTGTGCGAGAATGACAGGACTTTCAAATTTGGAACGTCACTAAAAGGGTCTGGCCAGTATGTTTTTATGGCGTTGTTTGTGAATCTCAGCGTCTCCACTAGTGAATTTGGCGGCAACCTGAAAAATATAGAACACAATGCTGTAATTATTGGAAGTCGTTAAAAAACTTCATAAATCTTAATCAGAGGAACAACTCCACAAGGCTAACCAATTAATTCGGCCTATCGGTGATCACTCACAGTCCACGCATCATTGAATGATGTTTTTCCTATCTCTATGGCGGGAAGCTTTAGGACTCAAGGTACCTACTAGCTTGTTTAAGACGATGATCACATTTGTCCGGACTTAAACACTTGTTTGTAGGATATTTTACTATCAATTTCAATCATGACGCCACACGGTTACCGCTGATTCGCCTGCAAGGTTTCGTCCTGATCGTAGGTACCTACCTAATGGACTGAAAGACCAATCCGCACGTCCTTTTAAACTTCTGGTCCTCAGGTACTTGCTTATCAGGGGGCTTCCTTATGATTAATTGATTCGTAATTAGGGTTACCAGATAAAAAAATCAAAAGTCCGGAGAAAAGGCCTGATTTCCATTGAAAAATCCTGAGATTTTTTTACAGTTTGAGAACTTTCTCTCAAACGTACTTTTAAGAATTTAAAAAATTCGTAATATTATCGTTTATATACACTGCGGATCTCCTTCACGCTTTGCACATCGTTGCTTATCCATAATTAAAGAAAAAACGTTACTTAAAAATGTATCTTCACATTTATTAAGTACCTATGTTAAAACTGATAATAACTGATTTGTACCTACTTGTATAAATAAGTATTGATTTTAATTTTATTATTACCAAAGGAAGATTATTTTTAGATTGTAATTTTTTTTTAAGAGATCTTTAATATGTAGTATTTTATTGAAAATTCAAAAAATCCTGAGATTTGCAAAATCCAGCCGCAATCCTGAGAAGAGACCAAATCCTGAAATCTCAGGACAAATCCTGAGATATGGTAATCCTATTCGTAATAAATAAAACATTTCTTCAGATAGTTATCATGCGTTAACACTAGTTCAAAAATCAATCTGCCTAGCCTTTTCCCAACTATTTTGGGGTCGGCTTCCAGTCTAAATCGGATTCAGCTGAATACCAGTATTTTACATGGAGCGACTGCCTATCTGACCTCCACAACCCAGTAACTGGGTAATACGATACCCTTGGTAAGACTGGTTGTCAGACTTTCTGACTTGTGACGACCCGTAACGACTGTCAAAAATCCACGCAAGACAGCCGGGACCAACGGCTTAACGTGCTTTCCGAGGCACGGAGGAGTCTCGGTATGAAAGATGCCGCTGACGTTTGTAGGGGACACATCCACGGACAAACCCCGGCAAGCGTAGTAACCTGATGGATGGACCCGTGCGGCTGTTATTACTTAGCCAGAAGCTCTTCCGTTAATACTAGTTATCAATCAATCTGCCTAGCCTTTTCCCAACTATCTTGGGGTCGGCTTCCAGTCTAACCGGATGCAACTCAATACCAGTATTTTACATGGAGCGACTGCCTATCTGACCTCCACAACCCAGTAACTGGGTGTCAGACTTTCGGGATTCTGACGACTCGTAACGACTGTCAAAGATCCACGAATGACAGCCGGGACCAACGGCTTAACGTGCTTTCCGAGGCACGGAGGAGTCTCGGTATGTAAAGATGGTCACCCATCCACTTCGACCTGTGCGGCTTGTTATTACTTAGCCACGAGCTCCTCCTTCCGTTAACACTAGTTATCATGCGTAAATATTGCGTATAGTTACATAATTAATATTTTTATCTCACGCTTATTTGGCCAGGAATTAGGAGCGGAAAACCGCAAATATGAAAAATCAACAACTTTTCATTCGTTTGTTGAAAGTAATCGGAATTTACCATGGTTAATTAAACAATCACGCTTATTTTATAAATACCTATGAGTAAATAGATCTTTAGTGCTGTAATTATGAAGTAACTTAAATTGTTAGAAAACGGACGAGATGAACAAATCGCTGCATCCTTTTATGTCAAACTTATGCTGTGCGATAAAAAATATCGTCCATCGAGCCCACAAGAATTGACAATGTGAATTGTGAACCACTTCCTGAAAGTAAGCCATCGTAGTTTTGCATTTGTTTTCATATAATATCGCATTGTAAATTACAATTTCCGAAACTAATCGCAGACAGTACACAAATTAAGGCGCAGATATATGCATGTGACTCTGGGTGGTTGCGTGAGATTACGTGTTCTCTACTGAACTCACGCAACGCGACGTACCTACGTCCAGCCAGTAATAGGAATCGTCCATCAAGGAGAGCTGTCCCAAATTAGACGTATTATTAATTTATTATACATAAAACAAAAGGTATTTTAATAAAACTCGTACCTATACTAAAAGATCAAAAATTAAATTATCTATTAAATGGTGAATGTTTCAGAAAAAAACACTCTTGAAAGATTTTGCGTGATTCTCTCTTTTTTATCCGCGTTAGACATAATTTTACAAACTAATTTCAATATGTAATATAGAACATAATCTAAAATATTCCTATATTAAGTTACTTATTAAGAAAATTCTCTAATTTAACATATATTTTTTCCAAATCATTTACACTACTCGTTTAGACGTGATCTTCAGTATAAAATCATTAAAAGTCGGTTATCGTCGCCTTAAAATATAAAACCGCATAGTATAATTCAAATAATTTATTTTTTATTTTCTCTTCACAAACAATGACATGATAAATTATTTAAAACAAACTTAAACATTACGTGACAAAGTTTGTGAGAGACTGGTGTCTGCACTAGGAATACCTGTATCGCAGATCACCAGGGTCCCACCACGCGGAATGTATACATAATTAGTTATACAGTAAATGTGAAGGGGTTCAGCATAAAGTATACTTAAACTACATAATTAACTCGTAAACTAGGTAGCTAAAGTAGGTGGGCGTCTAAACTCTGATATGACAAGTCGGCCACTTCCCTCCGACACTGAGCTGATGATTCGCAAAACAAACGCAGGTGACACGGTTCTGCGGTTGATTGATGTGACAGCCGGCGAATCTTGAGACAGCGCGGGATAATGACCCTACATAGTTACAGAAAGGATTTTGAGAGATGTCGGTTTTAGAAACATAACGCGTGCATTTCCAAAAGGGTTAGGCAGAGATGTTTAATACACCGTTATTTTGCCTGTTTGATATCTATGTTTCTGTTTGTATTTCCTGTGCGTGTCCCAAATTATTATTTTTTTCTTTCTTTCTTTCTTTTTCTTTGGCGGCATCTAAATCAACGAATGCGAACGAACATGCGAACTACGCATCAAAGACCTGACGTCACACAAATCCTGCATCACGCAAGCATAGTTTACCGCGCGATCAACAATTTATAATTGTTCGACATAAAGAAAAAAGAAAGAAAATACGTTTATTTGCGGTAAACATGACTAAAAGAAAGAAAAAAAAAAAAACACGAAACTAACAATTTGGGGGAAAATATGCGCCAACATCAATCGTTGGGCAGTTGCCCGCCAGACAACACCCGTCTGGTCGGAGGTTCCTCCCTTTTTTATAGAGGATGAGTGAACTTACCACTAAATTTCTATCTCACAACTAAGTAAGTAATAGGGAACGAGCCTATTTTCATTCACCCGTCATGCATACATTCAGACTTCGGGCTATCATTGCTGAAATTCTGGTGTAAGACCCCATTTTGCCCAATCTTGCAATCGAACCCAGCACATTTCTGTCATAGGTAGGTATATTATTGGGGCTAACTGCCCAGGTTGTGCTGCGAGTACCTATTTAAGTACATACCTACTAATACTCGTGCATGCTGTTTTGATGCAACCTTCAGTTTAATTATTAATGACAATCACCATTTATAATCTGCAGATTCTAGTCAAACAGTCCATAATTGAACTTTTGAGTCTTATTAAGCCTAGGCCCTAGTTGAGTAGGTAAGCAGGCCTATTAAAATTTTACAGAAGATAGGTAAGAGGTTCTATTTTAAGCTTTTACTGATATAATTATATCGTATCTGATAACAGCATGTCGTGTGTCGTGGCGTAACTTACATAAGGGCAACATTGTCAACATTCAGTTAAGTACTAATTTCAAGACGTGCTCAAGGTTTCTTCCAAAGGATTACTAAGTACACAGTCAGTGTAAGTTTGAAACTATGGGGAGGAGGGAGAAACTTCTTTGTTTTGAATAGATACCTTGATATTCTACTCCTTGAATTTCAGTCGCACTACTACTCAATACTGACAACTACCTACTACATACTACTTTTTCAAGACTCTTTAACCCTCGTTTAAACAAGTGTTTGTACAGAAAGTGGGCAACGTCGCAAATAGCTGTCAAACAATTCGCTGTTTTGATTAATTTGGCAATATTACAGTATGGAATATAAGAAATGTAGCTAGAATATTAATAATGAATTGCAAAACACTGAATACGGTGTTATAACCGTTTTTAGTGTAAAAAAGGCATCTGGATTCCATTCCAAATACTTTTTTTACATCTAAAACTAAATATTCGGTGTTACGATTTAATTATTGCATTTCATAATCAATATTTTAGTTCACTAGTAAGTCATATTTCTTATTTCCATACAGTAATCAAAACAGCGAAATATTTGACAGCTGTTTGCGACGTTGCCCACTTTCAGTATAGCGCTCTTAAATATGCGAAGAGCAGTGTTTATGAATAAGGAGGTAATTGTTTACTTTTATGCATAGAATAGGATTTTAGACGAACGATCGAAATGAATAAAAACTGTCCTCTATTACATCACGAGACTGTCTTTTGCCCTGTCCTTTATTGTTAGGCTTCCGTCTCTGTCGCTAATTAAAAACAGGTTAAATAAATGACAATAGTAATTAAAAGTAACGGTCTTGAACGACCTTGCTTACGAATGATCGGTTTCCTCTAATTTGGGAACAATCCGGAAGAGAGATAAAATGGAGATGTCCTGTTGACAACAATGAATCCTGTATCTAAAGGAAGAAGTCGGAAAAGGGCCATGAACTCACTAAGACTACGAAATATTGAACAGTTGCTAGATGGATATAGGTAGGTAGTAGGTACCAACATTTAGATAAGGGTCTGAGAATTCACACTCAACTTAAAACCATACCTTTTCTCCCGAAGGGTTAGGCAGAAGTAGGTGTACTTGGGCATAGTCCTTATCAGAAGGCTAAAAGTCACCCAAAAGGCAATTAAGAGGGCTATGCTTGAAGTTTCCCTACATGATCGAATCAGGAATGAAGAGATCCGCAGGAGAACCAAGGTAACCGACATAGCCTGAAGAGTCGCCAAACTTAAGTGGCAATGGGCAGGGCACATTGCTCGCAGAACAGATGGGCGATGGGGCCGAAAGGTTCTGGAGTGGCGACCGCGTACCGGAAGACGTAGCGTTGGAAGGCCTCCCACAAGATGGACCGATGACCTTGTAAAGGCCGCAGGAATCCGCTGGATGCGGGAAGCACAGAATCGGTCGAAGTGGCGGAGCTTGGGGGAGGCCTATGTCTAGCAGTGGAGGTTTTTCGGCTGATAGTATAGGTGTACTTGCCTAAGATCATTCACGTCTTGAATAAGTGTTTTCTACGGAATACAGCACGCGTACCTTGACAACCATAAAAACCATTCTAGAGGTTTTGTCGACGGAAGAATAGATAAAATAATGTATTGTTATAATGTGATTGTTTATCTATCATTTTGTCTATTCTTCCGTCGACAAAACCCGTTTCTATTGTAATCATGAGCGTCTGGCGTCAATAATCCAGCTGAATGAAGAAAGGGAATTGAAGCAACATCAACTGGGTAAAAGGACCAAGAAGAGCCTTTAACCCGCTCCTAACAACCAAAGGTTGAAAGTATCGAATCGAAGTACCCAAATAATGAATCACAGAGACAGGCACGATGTCGCAACACAAGATAAGAAGCCACTTAAGAATAATTGACAATAGGATTGCACATCATTGAGTGTCGATAAAATTGTAATTAATGTTAAATGACAATGTAATTATCAAATTATTCACTAGGTACATTTGTTGATTCAGATAATTTAAACGTGGTCGTTCACTATGGGCCGTATTAGAAGGCTAAAAGTCACCCAAAGGACAATGGCGAGGGCTATGCTTGGAGTGATCGAATCAGAAATGAGGAGATCCGCAGGAGCACTAAGGTAACCGACATAGCCCGAAGGTTTGCGAAACTTAAGTGGCAATGGGCAGGGCACATTACTCGCAGAAGACATGGCCCATGGGGCCGAAAGGTTCTGGAGTGGCGACCGCGTACCGAGGGACGTACCGTTGGAAGATTGGTCCACCTCCCAGAAGGTGGACCAATGACCTTGTGAAGGCCGCAGGAATCCGCTGGATGCGAGAAGCACAGAACCGGTCGAAGTGGCGGTGCTTGGGGGAGGCCATTTTGTCCAGAAGTGGACCTCTTTCGGCTGAAATGATGATGATGAGATAATTTAATAATTAAATTAAAATGCACGACTCCTGCTTCCAATAATTGGAAGCGGTAGAGTATTTAATTCCGTTTTCCGTTGAGTCGTGCATTTTCGTAGAAGCGTCTCCCTTTTCTTTGTAATCTAATCTTAAATTGACGATATCGAATTATTGTATTTATTGTTTGTGAGAGTTTACCGAGAAAATGATTACCTATTATTTTTATTATAAGATTTAATCCAGGTGTATTTTTCCTTGGAAGCTGTTCCTGTATTTCCGTTGCTAGGTTCCGCGTCAGATAGGCAGTCACACCATGTAAGTTACTGGTATTCAGCTGCATACGGTAAGACTGGAAGCCGACCCCAACATAGTTGGGAAAAAGGCTAAGCAGATTGATTGGTTCCGCGGAAGTTATGACAATCGAGGAAGAGAATAAGGCTGCGTTTCCACCAGAGATGAGCGAGGATGCGTTGTGAGGGATGTGTATGAAACTAACCAATAACGTCGATTCACTGTCATAGTTTGAGCTAAGCTAGCGATGTTATTGGTTAATTTCACACACATCCCTCGCTACGCATCCTCGCTCATCTCTGGTGGAAACGCAGCTTAAGCATGTGTATTTTGTAGGTAGCGGGGGCGAGGCTAGACCAAACTTTATGAGTTAATTCATTCACTAAACGTAATTGAAATCACAATAGACATTTGAAGATTGAAGTGACTAAAGGTAACTTACAATATCAGGTATTTTACAATATCATAATATTTAATCGGATTGTAATTACCGGCAGAAATTGTAGTCTTTTATATTTTGACTATGGCTTTTATTTTGATGTACCGGCAAGTAGGTACTCAGCGATTTGATATGGTTTTGCCTAAAAGAGCTCAAGCAAACAGAGATTAAGATACTCGGCGTGTAAACACAATTTCAATGCCCTTTAATATATTGTACCTAGCGTAGTTTTATTATACCTAGTTGTAGCGAACGTGGCGATAAGCAGTCAAGGTGAAAACTGAAAACTAAATAATGCATAGTCAGGGTCAGGAGGGCTGTCTACGAGTCAAGAAGTTCTTACAGATGAAAGAAAAACGTAGAAGTTGGAGTTCCTACCTATACAAAGTCATGATACCAAAATGGTTAAACGGTGTTGGTATATGTTCCATCTGATTATGTTATGAAATCTCAGACCAAATTAAAATCAAGACATAGCGCTGTGAACAATACAGTGAAACATGCCTAAACTACACCTCCGCTCTGTGCATATACGCTCACACGCATACATTTACAATCAAACTACACCTCACTATGTGCACACATGTTTACGAAACCGGACTCACGTCGCTGTTGAACGCTGTGTCTTGGTTTTTTATTTTGTGTGAGTATGAATACTATCTGAAACTTATATAGTTTCTGGTTGCATATGCTTGAGGAGCTCGTGCCTAAATAATAACAGCCGCACGGGTCGATCCATCAGGTTGAGCTAGAATGGCCGGGGTTGGTCAGTGGAAGGGTGACCATCTTAACATACCGAGACTCCACCGTGCCTCGGAAACCACGTTAAGCCGTTGGTCCCGGCTGTCATTCGTGGATCTCTGATAGCTGTCGTTACGAGTCGTCAGAAGCCCGAAAGTCCGACACCAGTCTTGCCAAGGGGTATCGTATTACCCAGTTACTGGGTTGAGGAGGTCAGACACGCAGTTGCTCCATGTATAATACTGGTATTCAGCTGCATCCGGTTAGACTGGAAACCGACCCCAACATGGTTGGGAAAAGGCTAGGCAGATTGATTGATTGGTTGCATATGCTTGAAATTTTCCGAGTATGAAGCAGGTGCTCCTATCAGGTGACTTCCGCCATAATTATAATTCCCGGAATCCTGAATGATATAGGACGAAATAGATTTTTATCAGCATTCCTGATTCGAACTTACGACAGGTACTTGGTCTAAGAAATTGTCGCTGCGCTATTGGGACATTGACCTAACGTTGTAGAACGATTACGCCCACAGCCATAGCTGCTAGAGGCATTCCGGATTAACTGAATTTGGGTGAAGATTAACGGTCCTAATGAAACTTTTGTACGATATATTTAGACTTAAATATAACGGTTACTTACTTGCCCAATGTAGACAGAGCCAGTCCGTCGAAAGTGGCCGATATCTTCAATCCGTTTGGATTCAAAGGCCAGGCGATCTTGTCCAAGTCGGCAACATTTTCTATCCTATCAAACTCTGAACACTGAACGTACAACACTATATGAGTCCCATCGATATCGGGAATTTCACTGCACGTACAAACATCACATAACTTAATAAGTTTTAACACCTCTTCGTTGAAAACTTCTTCGATAACATCTTGACCACTTCCATTTTTGAATATTAAAAACAGAAACGTCAAAAAAATAAGGGCGCGCATTTTTACTTTTTAAAATTGATGACACAGGCCCATCTGCGTTCGACTCGTAATCGCGGTGGAATGATAAGTTTCCCTATCGTTGTCTTATCGCCATCGCCGCTGTGTGTGTACATTGCTGAAAATGACGCACACTAAGATAATAGAAGATTAATACGAACTCTATGTGATTCATGGTCCTATAGTATGAAAGCTACCGGTCCTTTGAGGAAAGGTATTTGTAACACGTTACAACTCTAAACAATGATGTCTTGAGTCTCGGTACATGGTCGATATCGCGCAGTATTTCTGAACTAACTATTGTAACAGATGATCTGGTTGGTAGATCAGATAAGTAGCTGTTACTTGTATTTATTTATGTGCAGTGAGGCAGGAATAAGGACGAATGCCTTGAAGTTTATAAAAAAAAGTTTGGCGGCTATGAATTTCTGGATTTTTTATATTAAAACACGATTTCCTGCTTCCTCACGGGAATTGCACTGGTGATGTAAGTTTTTGTCACTTTTATAACTAAGAGATCAAAATTTGTGAATGTAGAAACACCAACAGCACTTCACTCATAAAAAAAAAACAAATACTTAGTTTTATCAATCAAATAAATGTTTACTGAATTAAAACAAATGTTGTTAAGAGGCACGTTAGGCACGTAACGTACGGTCGTACCGCGGTAACTAGTTGATAGCCAGTAGCTATCCGTAGGTAAAGTGTATTATGATAGAATAATACGAGGCATCGTAGGCAGCCGTAATGCGAGATACATTGACCACAATGACATGCGACCAAGGAAAGATTGCGATATAATGTGACTCTATAACAAGCAGGTCGGTTTGATCTCTTTTGGGAATAGATTGGTATGACATAACATAATACAACATGCAAAAAACCAACGGGTTGCACTCCGGGAGTGCCGGCAGAAGTGAAATCTTGAACATTAACGTTGTGCATTTTTGAATAAACACTTTTCATGAAGTATGTTTTGACTGCTTTTTTTACCCATCAACATGGGTAAAATTTCTTACCTCGCAGTCTTTACGTAATGTCAAAGACATTTTGATATTTACTTTGTCGGTTGCTAGGCAACACATCTTACGGTCACGTTCTGACGCCAGTTTAACATTTTTTACCCATCCCAAAAAAAGTGCACAGCGCCGCTATAGTAGATTGTTATACAAGGGTCGAAAGAAATCAATTCCCATACGAGGTATTTAGACGCCCGAGCACAGCGAGGGCGGCTATAGTCCGAGTAGGAATTGATGTCTTTCACCCGTGTTAAACACTCTACTTTTCATTTCGAATATAAGGAAAGTAAAAAGTAGTGTTTTTAAATATGTATTGATTTAAATAACATGAGTATTTAAAATGAACTGAGAAGTTGAACAATTTGTGATTTTTTTAAATATGGAATGCACCGCGTCACCGCTGCGGGCCGCCCAGCGTATTAGGTTATCAGCCAGTGTGAATTAAAAAAAAATACCTCACAAGACCGGAGCCCAGTGTTTCCACTTTTAGGGAATTCTCCCTTTTTTTGGGAAAAATTACCAATAATAAGCATGGTTTAGGGATATTTTATTTTGGCAGAGATTTAGGGAATTTTAAGGAAAAATTGAACTTGAGTTGGTAGACCTATTGTTTATACTAGGCAGCACCCGATGTACTACTTTACTCTATGGCACCACCGATTGAATAAAGGGTATTCCCTGAAACTTGTAATAATTGTAATACCTACGTCTAATTTTAGTTTACCATGTTATTGTTAATAGTACTATTTCTATGGCTAATGACGACATCGGAAATAAGTCGCATTATACCTAGAGTTGGTTTGTTTCGTCTCTCTCGGTATATAATGAATGTTTTCATTTTTATATCATAAATACCTAATTTATGATATAAATATCATAAATACCTAATTTATGATATAAAAATGAAAAATTTCCTAAACCAAGGAATTTTTATATTTTTTAGGGAATTTTAGGGATAATTCATTAAGAAACTGGGGAAAAACCAAAAAAGTAAGTGGAAACACTGCCGCAGCTTTTTTGTTTTTATTCTATTCGATATTTTTCATGTAAGAAGTTTCGTAGCAGACTACCTAACCAAAAGTCCTATTTTTAAAATTCATTCCCGCCCTAGGGCGGGAAGCAATTACTATAAGTTTTTCCCGCCCTAGAGAGGGAAGCAGCGTTTTCCACCCGCTAATCGGATCAAACAAACACTACTTTCCGAGCATGAGAGATGAAAAACAAGTTTTCACTTCAAAAAACCCTGTCCCGATCCGTGAGGGTTTTGTTTAGGTATGACTGAGATAACAATAAGTATGTGGAAATTTTCAGGAAAAAAGAAAAAAAAAACAGAAACTAAAGATACCTAAAAACACCTCCTCAATGTATATTTTTCAAACAATTTTGCAGTTTTTCGACCACCATTATAGTAGCACAAGGTTTTCAGGGTTGCAAAGTGGGTATAAACTACTCTCAGGGGACCTAATAACATATTAAAAAAACAACGGGTTGCACTCCGGGAGTGCCGGCAGAAGTGAAAACTTGAACATTAACGTTGTGCATTTTTGAATATTTTGGAATGGTTAGGGAATAATTTCGCACGAATTGCTTTAATTATCAGTATAAAATTACTATAATTTATGTGGTTAAATACAATATTCATTAGTAGTAGTAGTATATTTATTTATTTTCAAAATATAGTCTAACTAAAATAAACAATTTATTTAAACACTTTTCATGAAGTATGTTTTGACTGCTTTTTTTACCCATCAATATGTGTAAAATTTCTTACTTCGCAATCTTTACGTAATGTCAAAGACATTTTGATATTTACTTTGTCGGTTGCTAGGCCACGGATCTTACGGCACGTTCTGATGAGAGTTTAACAGTTTTTACCCATCCCGAAAAGTTTTCACTTCAAACATCGTATTCGCGTTTGTAATGTTTGATGTTGATGACTGGGCTATCTTTCAATCAGATACAAAACATCTGATTTTGGGAAAAAATGCACCCAATCGCAGCAATGTATTATGTTCTAAGTCGTGTCGTTTTTAGGTTTGTTTTTTCTGACGCAATCTTAACCTACATCTTTTGACATTCAGCATCTTTTGTGTTATATTAGTTTCAGTCATGCTTGGTATGTTTAGCTCACCCACATCAATATACAATGCCGCCCATGGCCATGTGAAATGATAGAAAATGAACTTTAAAATGGGGGTCTATATCCGATGTTATTGGCTCGATTTGGATTCTGTTTATTATTTTATTTATCGGAATAAATATATTTTTTAATAAAAAAATTTATAAAAAATTCTCTTGTTTGTAATAACATTTTTCGTCTATGACAAAACGGAGGTGAAGACATTTTTTCTAAAATAAATCAACAAAACACACACTTGTGTTTTGTTGTAAGTCCATAAAATACACATACGACAAGAAATAAAAAAAGGGCGGCATTGTTTACCTATGTAGGTATAGTTTGTCGACCTTCGTATCAAGTCTTGTGGGGTCAATCTCTAAGCCGCCTAAATGTTTTCATCAGGTTTGATCTTAGTTTATCGAGATGGGTCGTAATCCTATTCTTGTAGGTACTCTTTATCTGATTTCTTCTTTAACTGTTGCCGTTTTTAAGTTTTGAAGGATACGCTAAGTATAGTCACCGGCACGTAACTTGGCAAGAATTGTAGATGCGCAGAATTCATTTTCGCTTGAATTTATCAGACTATTATTCAAAAAAAAATATGGTAATAGCCATAGAATAATGACGTGCAATAAAAGTGTCAAGTTTTTGTTGCACTAAGTGTACATTGTATGCGCAAACTTACTCCCAATACGTCATAACCTTGCCAAGTTAAGTGCCAGCGACTGTACCTATTTGGTAAAAGGGCCAATTATTGAATATTCAAGTGAAACGGCATCATTCCTCTGTACAATAATAAACGAGGTTACACACCAGCGCGGTAAGATTAAAAAACATTTACAAAAACTAGGTCAACCAGGAAAATGTTGCCACACTGATATTTGGCCGGTGTGTAAATGGGTTAACGTCGATTAAATGATGCATTTTTTATGTGCAAATTCGCCCCACCGAATTTATGGGTCTACAAAAGGATAGGACCGACCCAGTAGGCAGTTATAATAAAATTATGCATATTTTTTATTTGAATTATAAAGGGGATGTTTTTTCCCCTTTTATTTAATATTTTAAGCACATACATGTACAGAGGCGGACTTAATGCCATAGGCATTTTCTACCAATCAGTCTGTGGGTGATGCAGACATAAACAGTGGTAGGTACAATATATAAAAAAAAAAATATATATATAATACTTATTCTGAACGTTCTAAGGCGATCTGGATCAGGCAGTCAGTTCCATTCAGACCGCGAGATTGACTGAACGCGACCCGCGGACTCGTTAAGCCCTTTTAAATTCATTTAAGAAAAGCGTAGATTATAAGTTTAAGTAACTAGTGATTATATTTACTTCACGCGTTTCCTTTGCCCACGAAGTAGACAGACAGTTACATAAGGAACGATTTAATTGATAATTACCCTTCTGATAACGTTTGTGAGCCCCTCGGTCGCTCCGACATATATATATGTCGTAGCGCGAGACGATGGTATCAACTCGCACCTCGTCCAGTTCTTATTAGCGTGAGACGAAGGTGTCAGTCACACCTCGTCTAACTCTTAAGATCACGAGGGTCTTTGTTAGCGCTTAGAGCTTATTGATATTAAATCATGAATAATTGTTTCCGATATGAAAGGCGACGACGTAAATCTTATTGCGTCGAACGTGGCCGCAGGTCGGCTGGAGGAGTTTGGATCAGGCAGTCAGTTCCATTCAGACCGAGAGATCGACTTAGCGCGACCCACGGACTCGTTACGCCCTTCTAAATTCATTTAAGAAAAGCGTATATTATAATTTTAAGTAAGTAGTGATTATATTATTTATTTCACGCGTTTCCTATGCCCACGAAGTAGACAGACAGTTACAGATTTAATTGATAATTACCCTTCTGATGACGATTGTGAGCCCGTCGGTCCCTCCGACACATATACAAAAGAAAAAATTATATAAGTAAGCTACTTTTTTTATTTTTTATTCTTATCTTATTTTACGATAATAGCCCACTAAATAAAAAGAGAACTGTAAAATGTATTTTCTAAATAATATTCTTAAAAAACTACCTACCTACATAAATAAATAAATAAAAAACAAATCTACAAAAATATATTTTTTATTAAAATATGTATAACAGTAAAATACGTAAGTAATAATAATATAGATAGAACAAATGAAAATGTTTATTATACTTATGAAGACTTATGTGTTTTGACATTATACATTTTATACGCCATAGATTACATAATAATTATCAAATTGTGGCCCCTCTAACTTACTGGTACTAAGGAACAAACAACAATACAGACTGATTAATATATTATAAAATATGTATATTATGCGATGGACAAGTAACGTAATATGTTTATTAGTTGTTAAACCTTTATGCTAAATCAGTCACTTTTTATTGCCCTCTAAAAAACGACAAGGCAGGATAACTCCAAACAGCATCCCAATTGCGTAACACACAACTCGCAATCCGAAGACTTTTGAAAGAAATTCATGTTTGAAAGCTTCAACTGCTCGACAACGTGAATAACGCAATGAATGTTGTCGAAATGTCAAAATGAGAGGCATTGCAATTGTTAGTATGTTACGCAATTACCCCGCAGGACTTACATATCTAAAGGCGGGTCCACACGAGTCCACACGCACGAACCGTACACGCTAGGCGCCACGAATGGCTATGGTCGCGTCACCTTCTGCGCGCGTATGTTGCGAACGGTTCGCGTGAAAGGTCACCTTTCACGCGCAATTGAAGGTCACGCGCACCGTGCACACTACGTGCCTCGAACGGTCTCTAACTACTGAGCACATCCGAGGTAGCATATGTACACAGCATGCACGCAATGTGTTCGCGAACGGCTCGCGAACCTGTTCAAAAGTATCTATTCTATGTTCCTAAGACGCACGCGAACCATACTGTTCGACTGTTCGTGCGTGTGTCTGCGCACTCGCACGAACAGTTAGCGCACTTGTGGACCCGCCTTAATACCTCTTACTATGCAAACAACATTTCAATAAAGATAAGTAAGTACAAACCTAGCAATTTTGTAGCCTAAAACGACAAAAATAAATCAAAATAACAAATTCAGCACCTTTTAAAAATAGTTTTTGAACCCAATATTCGTACATTTCACGAAAAAAAAAAGTTTCTAAAATGGAATGTCCCATTTAAAGGTAAGTACAAAGAAATATTTTCTAATGCGTATTATAAATGCGATTGCCCTTAAAACTATTCTTATGTGGGGATTAACAACTGTAAGAGTTATAAAAATGTCAAAGTTTACACAAGAAGCACATTTTTTGGTCAATAAAATGTTTTCGTGACATCCGAGGCGTATTTTTAAATGGATTTTGAAATCATTTAGCTAAATGTTTTGGACATTTCCCAGTTATTTATTAGTTATTGCAAGAGTCCACTTTAGCCAGTATGCTCATTTAAAATCTTTGATAAATTTATGTTACCTTCAAGGAAAAGAAACACGATTATCTTACGAATTCTAAAACGCCACATAACTTTCAGACGTTCTCAAAAGTCTTTCTGTCGTTACAATAAACTTTGAAGAGACAGAGACAGAGTTATAATGGCGACTTTAAATATTTAATTGGGCCGTTTTTCATTACGAAAAGTCTAATTTTCCTTACAGATGGCTCCTTAACACAATAAACACATAAATATCAATGTACTTAATATCAGTTTTATAAATGTTCTTTTGATTTATTGAACAATTAAATTATTATTTTTATATAAAATCTGTATAATTACTGACATATATCATAAAATATTATGCGGTTTAGCGTTTTAGTTAAGTCTTTTAGAATATTCAAGTTTATTCCTGTATTGCTTATGTATGTAATAACTTGACAGAGACAAACGTGGACTTTTGATAAGAAAATAATATTGGTCCTTTGAGTCGATAAAAAACAAGGAAAATATTAAGTATTTTTATTGGCACGTTCTTACGTTGACTGGTGATATGATAGCTCTGTACAGTCTATGTTTGAGTTTTCAAAATTGAGCTTTATATTCAACACACGACATCATTAATTTGATGTTCAGTTATATTACAACTGTCAAAAATGTATGGTCGATTTACACATAGTTTGAAGTGTAGTGCCTGAACCGCATCGAACAACTTAATACACTACTCTGTATTTAGAACTTCTCATAAAGGTGAACGCACACTTATCCGAGCCGGACGCGTCGCACGAATCGAGTTCAACGAGAGCGCTAGGAACGATCTTCCATATTCGGACGATTTGACGCGGGGTGGTGTGCGAGGTTTCATAGAATTTCATCTAAAATTCGGTTCGTTTGACGCGCTCGGCTCGTATAGGTG
Source organism: Conistra vaccinii (assembly GCA_948150665.1). NCBI lineage: Eukaryota > Metazoa > Arthropoda > Insecta > Lepidoptera > Noctuidae > Conistra > Conistra vaccinii. The sequence continues at coordinate 4,695,290 of OX411323.1, read as the reverse complement.
TGCGTTCACCTTTATGATACAGAAAAGAAAATAAGGAAAGGGTGAAAACATACTTAAAGAAAAATAAGGGAGCGAGTACAGAAGTAGGATTGTTGTGATTTTAATTAACCAGTCAGGAATCAGGATATTTTCGGATGCTGACTCGCCTAACTTGCTTCAGAGTAATGTAATAAGCTTCAAATTCGAAAATCAACACAATTTTGATGTCGTTCATAAAACCATAGATTAGTACAGATGGTTCACTCCGCAACAGCATTTAAATAAAAAGCGACTCTTGCTACGACACAATAAAGTGCAATGTAGGTCGCACAGCGCTAATTACCTACAGTTATATTCACCTGGGCAGTAGCGGATCCAGGGGGAGGGGAGCTAGGGGGATCTAGCTCCCCTTAAAACCATCTGGGTTCTTCCGTGAGAAATCTTAAAGTGAATCTGATATTATTCTAATTATCTTATCCGAGGAGGCTTGTTATGCATTAAGCGAAATATAACGTTGTGTGGTTTTTTGTGTGTTTACTTTGCTAAAACCTACCTACCCCCAGCGGGGTCATGCCCCCCCCCCCCAAACGACAATCCTGGGTCACTGCACCTAGGTCTTTTGTCTAACTCTTATATGTTCTGACTACGCTCACTGAATTGGCCCGACAAGACGAGCCCGCCGCATACTTGTAGCTTTATACCTAAAATGCGGAGTGCACCTTCTGTACTATTCTGTGATAAAACTAAAGAAGAATGTTTAAACTGAAAGGCGTTCGTGAAACCGCGATACTAAAATTGCAGGGGGGCTTGACATTCTTTCAAAACGCAAGTATTTCAAAATAGTCCCCAATTATAGGAATTCGATAGGACCATAATTATGTATAGATAGACTAGACTAGAACAAGTTTACCGGCTTCGCATCAGAGGGCGTCGTGTTCCTTCAACAGGTAGTGGCCGACGAGTCTCTTCTGTATGTCCGTCACGCCACCGTAGACCTGTGTGCCCCTTGCGTCCCTGTTGAAAAGAACGGAAATTAGAAACCGTCATTATCATTCAGCCGAAAAACGCCCACTGCTGGACAAAGGTGGAGGCCTTTATGACGTAATAGGTAGGGTATCGATATCTTATCAAAAGAAAACAATAAAAAAAAGCGGGGCAGTCTGGGACTGCCGATAGAAGTGAAAACTAAGTAACGCCATCTAACAAAAATGTAAGGATTTTATGTGGCTTGCTGTCAGTACAAGAACGAAAGCTCTAGCTGGCGGGTCTGGGGTTGAGCAGCCTTGCACTATAGCATCCCGGAGTTTTGATTTGTGCCTGGTTGATGACAAAATACCAATTTTTTTTAAGCTATTGCATAGCTTCTATCGCGGGCCTTGAGCGTGGAGACCTAATCCAGAAATTTCGTAACGAAAATACTACCTAAGAAAAGAGTTTTGTATTGAAAATTATGTTTAACTGCTTGACAACAAAGTTCAAATTTACTTAAACGAAAGATACGAGAGTGTTGTATTGAAAATTATGTTTAACTGTTTGACAACAAAGTTCAAATTTACTTAGACGAATGATACGAGAGTGTTGTATTGAAAATTATGTTTAACTGTTTGACAATAAAGTTCAAATTTACTAAGACGAATGATCCTTGACTATTAATAGTTAAATTAAAACCTTTTTATTAGTTTGATGTTCCCATTACGTTGTGTCAAGTTTTAAAAACTATAAATGTGAATAACAGTTCCTGTCAATGTCATCATTGCTATTTCTTGTATTCGGGTTAATATTTTACAATTGCGTAAGTTGATAAAAAATGCTATGCAATAGCTTCACCGGGGCAGTCCCCGAGTGCCACACGTCTTTTTTTATGTGTGGTAAAATCATCAAAAACGTCATCAATCATCAAATAACTTCTCCCGCTCTGGGCGGAGCGGGAGGGCGTGTTACGCTCTTACTGACTTAAACCTACCCGTGTTACTTCAATTGCCTGTACGTTGCCAGGGACCACAGACCCTTTTGACGACAGTTTGTCCTATTACGTGGAAACTTAAAATAAATAGCGAAATGTGAAAGGGTGTGCCAGTATACCTCTGCGTCTACGGGGAATATATTTAGGATATCCAACCAAAGATATACACAAGACATGGCAAATAATGGAGCAATACAGGAGTTAAATTAAGTTTTGAATCTTATCTTTATAAAAATAAATTCAAGTTCACCTATAATGTCTCTCAGCATCGTAGTTAACAGACAGACCGCGACCCCCGAGGATCTGAACGCAGTGGTCTGCGACAGCGGTGGCGTTCCGACCCGCCAAGTACTTGGCCATCGCACTGTTCTTAGTGCTGACGTCAACCGCTGCCCGGTACGTCGCGAGACGAGCGGTCTCGACTAACATACACATGTCTGTGAGGCGGTCCTGAAAAAAAGGTTTAATATTATATTTGTTTTTTTTTTTCTCTTTAGCTAGAGCCCAGAGTTTGGGGTGACCCGGTTGAAAGCAATTAGGGGCCACCCATGAATTACGTCACACGTTAAGGTACACCGGGCAGGTGGTACAGTGTGACAAGGGGGACGAGTCGTTAGCTTCGTGACGTCATGTATAAATCAAAATTAATAAAACTCTAAAGTTCAACTTTACAACGAAAACTTTAAAATATTTCCAACTATATCAATAATATGATAAGGTTAATTTAAAATTGCAAAACATGTGACGTCACTCCTGCACGCGTAGCATGACTGCCATAGAAACGGGTTTTGTCGACGAAAGAATAGACAGAGTGACAGTTTGTGATTGTTTATCCGTCATTTTGTCTATTCTTTCGTCGAATAAACCCGTTTCTCTTACCACTTAGCATGAGCACATGCTAAGCGTGCAGGGGCATACAAATATGACAACCTGTGACAAGGACCCCTGTCCATGTCACACTTTTGTGTTGGACTCTAAAAATCATGAAATTCGTGAGACTAAAACAGACGGTCAGGATAACAAGCGTAAAGTTATATTATTACGTTTATTTATAAAGTCCATGATAGACCAAGCCGTTAGCGATGTTAAATGATAACTATAACTTTTAATTCGTTGATTATGGTCCGTGCATTATCAATCTCACAGAAAATGGACGCATATGGGAATGCTCACAAATGGCTGACAGCCATAATAAAAAATGCGATAAAAAAAATAGCTCAAGACTTGAAAATTCAAAGGTGAAATAATATTGTATGTTTTCAATTGATACTATGTAATTTACAAATTCTCGCCTTCATTCGGGATAACTAACCTAAGATAGGAAATAATTTACAGTTATTTACTTATAGGGTAGATCAATATCAGACATAGTATAATACCTTGACAGATGCCAATCTGGACAGTGGCTTTCCAAAAGCTATCCTTTCCTTAGCGTAGGAGATTGCTGTATCGAGTGCTGACTGGGCGATGCCTGTGGTAAAACAAAAAAAAAAATTATACTATACATTGCTTGCTAATTAGGAGGAACTAGGGCTAAGAGCTCGTATCTAAGTAATAACAGCCACACGGGTCGATCCATCAGGATAAGTTATGCTTGCCCGGGTTGGTCAGTGGATGGGTGACCATCTTTACATACCGATACTCCTCCGTGCCTCGGAAAGCACGTTAAGCTGTTGGTCCCGGCTGTCTTTCGTGGATCTTTGACAGTCGTTACGGGTCATCAAAAACCCGAAAGTCTGACAACCAGTCTTACCAAGGGGTATCGTATTACCCAGTTACTGGATTGTGGAGGTCAGATAGGCAGTCGCTCCATGTAAAATACGGTATTCAGTTGCATTCGGTTAGACTGGAAGCCGACCCCAACATAGTTGGGAAAAGGCTAGGCAGATTTTTTTTTGCAGTGCACTATTGGCCTCTCCAATCGTAACCCATATCTATCCCTTGCTGCTAAAATTCAGCCTCCCTGCGAAAATCGTCGCTCCACACAGCATGGTGGTAGGAATTATAGATGACAGACTACGCATGCCACCGCCTTTAAAGCAGTATTATTTTAATACTACTTTAGTGTGGGAAAGAGATGATCTCTTTCCCCCATTGAAAACTAAGGACCAAAATTTTGAAAAAAATACAGCGAATGGTTCTTAACTCATAGATTACAAAACAATCTATAAAAAGTCTTAAAATAACATGGTAAATTTCTCAATATAGTGCGAACAAAGTGACATTTGCAGTTGGAATGTATGGGAGAACATGTTTTTCAACTACAATGTTAAGTTTGTTCTTGGGATAAATTCATCCCAACTACGGAGCCCTCATTGTGCGTGGTCCGACGAGCACTTGGTTGGTTTTTTTGCCATTAAGACTCTGACAGACCACTAGACATTCATGAGGATTTCCGCACAAAAAAAGAGAAGTAATTATCATCATTCACGGACATAGGCGTACCCTAATCACCACGCTTTGCGGTCGCGGTATGGTGTTAAAATGCATAAAGAACAATGCTGCCGATTCTCTAGTAATTGACGTTCCTTAGTCGCCTTTTATGACGCCCATAAGAGGTGATGCGCTGGTGGTATTCTTTCCGACAGGCACCAAACCGAACAGTGTTTTTAAATATTGGTGACGTCACTCACCGACAGCATGCGCCGCAATGCCGATACGAGCCTGGTCCAGCTGCTCCATGGCGATGCGGAACCCTTCTCCCGGCTGCCCCACGATGTAGTCTCTCGGGATGCGGACCTCCTCCAGGGTTACGGGGCACGCGGTCGCAGCCCTGAGGGTTTCGCTTCAAATTTATTTTATAAGCTCCTTTTGTTTCCTGGTTTGAATTTATGGTAGATTCTTGGGTGCAGTGTACCTGTATATTTTATTTATCTTTTTTAGGGTTCCGTACCCGAAAGAGGCCAAACGGAACCCTATTACTAAGCCTCCACTGTCTGTCCGTCCGTCTGTCTGTCAGCGGGCTGTATCTCATGAACGCTAATAGGTAGACAGTTGAAATCACAGATTGTGTATTTCTATCGCCGCTATAACAACAAATTAATAATAAAAATAAAATAAAGTTACAAATTAAAGGGACATACAGGAAACGTTTTTATTTAATAAAATATTTAAAAACAAAACGTAGTGTTAAATATTGTACGGTGCTACGGAACCCGTAGTGTGTGAGTCCTACTCGCACTTGGTCGATTTTTTGGATTCTTTGATACCTACATTTAGTTTATTATTTCAGTCAAAGGCTATTGGTAGACAAACGTGTACACGATAGGATTTCTCAATGGTAAAAATTACGAACTTCCATACTTTCATCCCCTTTTATAACCCCTTTAGCTTTAAAGCCCTCTTAGTAGTGCAGTTTAGTAGTAGTGCACTTTCGTTATAAAAGAAAATGTTGTGCAAAATTTCATGAATCGGTTTAGGCTGGGCGTTGCCTGTCAGTAGAATATTATGAATAATGTACCCAAGTAAATGAATTTGGTAAATGAATAAAATTGTGGATACTTAATTAAGTTCATTATGAAAGATGGTAAAACGCAACGATGACAAACCCCTATAAATAAATAAATAATATAATTATGCAAGTTCTAAACCCAGCCATGAATAATGAATATGAACCACAAAATAGAATTAATGACGAACAAAGATAATTTTTCACGCGTCATTAAGAGGGTTTATTCTGAAAGTTGGCAACGTCGCAAATAGATGTCAAATATTTCGCTGTTTTGATTAATTTGATAATATTTCTGTATGGAAATAAAAAATGTGGCTAACTAGCGAACTAGAATATTGATTATGAAATGCAATTATTACATTGATTTTGATGTTGTACCCGTTTTAGGTGTAGAAAATTCATTTGGAAAGTTTCCAAATACTTTTTTTACGTTACGATATTAATTATTGTAATTCATTATTAATATTCTAGATAGTTAGTTAGCCACATTTTTTATTTCCATACAGTATTATTTCCAAATTAATCAAAACAGGTGAATATTTGACAGCTATTTACGACGTTGCCAACTTTTAGGATGCACCCTCTTAAGTTCAATTGTTTCTCTTTGCAAGCCAAATCGAAATTTAAATAAGTTCAATCTTTGTATCGTGTGTGAAAATCAATGTTTGCATGAAAATCCATATTTTTGTTGTGTTTAGCGGCCGAATAAATTACTATGAAAACTCATATCTGTCGTGTTATTTAAAAATGGAACTTTTTATTTCAACACAATCATGGCAACCAAGGAGGTAATTTATCAAAGATTTTATTTAAATTTGTATTTAGTAGTAATCTAAACTAATATTCTATAGAGAAAACATTAGATTTTTTTAAGCTATTGCATAGCTTCTATCGCGGGCCTTGAGCGTGGAGACCTAATCCAGAAATTCCGTAACGAAAATACGAGTACCTAAGAAAGAGTGTTTTGTATTGAAAATTATGTTTAACTGCTTGACAACAAAGTTCAAATTTACTTAAACGAATGATACGAGAGTGTTGTATTGAAAATTATGTTTAACTGTTTGACAACAAAGTTCAAATTTACTTAGACGAATGATACGAGAGTGTTGTATTGAAAATTATGTTTAACTGTTTAATCTAAACTAATATTCTATAGAGAAAAGATTAGATTTTTTTAAGCTATTGCATAGCTTCTATCGCGGGCCTTGAGCGTGGAGACCTAATCCAGAAATTCCGTAACGAAAATACGAGTACCTAAGAAAGAGTGTTTTGTATTGAAAATTATGTTTAACTGCTTGACAACAAAGTTCAAATTTACTTAAACGAATGATACGAGAGTGTTGTATTGAAAATTATGTTTAACTGTTTGACAATAAAGTTCAAATTTACTTAGACGAATGATCCTTGACTATTAATAGTTAAATTAAAACTTTTTTATTAGTTTGATGTTCCCATTACGTTGTGTCAAGTTTTAAAAACTATAAATGTGAATAACAGTTCCTGTCAATGTCATCATTGCTATTTCTTGTATTCGGGTTAATGTTTTACAATTGCGTAAGTTGATAAAAAATGGTGCAATAGCTTCGCCGGGGCAGTCCCCGAGTGCCACACGTCTTTTTTGTTTGTTTGTAATGGATACACTCAAAAACTACTGGACCGATTTGATAAATTCTTTCACCGGTAGAATGCTATATTATCATTGAGTAACATAGGGTACAATATATAACGATATCACGCGGGCGAAACCGCTGGCGGAAGCTAGTGTACTATAAACTTTCACGTCAAACATAGTGTTATTGATATAGCATTTTAATATCGCATATTTATCTTAGCCATGCACTAAGGACCACCGTGGTCTCAGGACCAAATCTTGATGTGTTAAAATCGCAGCAAACTAATAATAATTTAAGTACTAGTATATGAAGTTAATTGTGAAGTTAGTTGTATGTTTAAAATGTCCACCTCATTGTGTAAAGCAAATAAAATTAATGACCACTCCAAATTGTGTTGCATGCATGCAGTGTCAATATGTGTAATTGCAATAGATTTCAATACATACCTTACGCTCATGATGCGCTCCTTATTCCCTCTGAAGACGCCTTCAGTTTCAATTGGAATCAGGAAACCTTTGTAAATAGAAATTTATTAAAATACTTCTACTTAGTGAGAAATAATAGTGCAAAAAATTTGAAGGGCCAGGATCAAGTTATTATATACTGGTCAACTGCCCTAACTTCGCCTGGCGTCCTGTTTGACCTATAATGAAAAAGATGCAATATCTTTTTCATTTTACTTGTATGGTAATAGAAACTTTGTATTTTCATAGAGAGCTTTAAGAGGGCCCTTCCCGGTCCGTCTATCGTCAACGCGAGCGTAGTCGAAAAGCTTGTTGTTTCATCCAGCGCAAATGAGAACTACTAACAAGCAAGTGAGAACGCGATAACATTGTACGAAGAATAGTGTGTAAAGATTTGTTTCAGGCCATACGTGTTTTTGAGTAAGCCTGGCAAGTTTGTGAAATAAATGTTTGTCATTTAGAATCTTCATTACAAGTGCGAGGTTTCTAGGAAGATGTTATCTTTACTTTTCCAATTCACGAGTACATCATGACCGGCCAAAGTTCAGGTAAAATTTGTGCAAAAAGGCTGATTTTTGGAGGCTTATACTGAATTTGTTTCTAATTTATTTAATTTTTTGTTCTCATAGAAACCTAGATATAGTGCCCAAGATACATATTACATTAAAAAAATCAAAGAAAGGTGTGATACTACGCCATGATCACGTACAAGCGTTTGTATGAAAAGTATGGCGGGTTGGCCGCCCTTAAGTTTCGATTATATTAATAAGTATAGATACATATTTTTCATTATAGGCAAACATAGGACGCCAGGCGAAGTTAGGGCAGTTGACGGTACTAGCTTCTGCCTGCTGCTTCGTCCGCGAGCCTATAACTTTTCTCAAGAATTGAGCTACCCAAAGCAAAAATAATTTTTAAAATGCAACTGGCAGTTCCGGATTACCCCTACATACAAACTTAAAAACAAAAAGTTTACTTCTTTATAATATTAGTACCTATAGATAAAGATAATATTTATTCGACAGATAACCAGATCCAATTACAAAAATACTTACAATTCTAGATGTTAGTAACCAATTTAAGTTATTTCCTATATGGGCTGGGCTGGCCACATCTGTCGCATGTCAGAGCAGCAATACGCAAAAATCACCACTCAGTGGATCCCAAATAACAGGAAACGACTACGCGGCAGGTCCAGAAAGAGATGGCGGGATGAGCTGGACTCCTTAAAGGATTGGCCCGCGATCGCAGTAGAGAAAAGTGGAAAGAGGGAAGGGAGGCCTTTGCCCTGCTGTGGGACAACACAGGCTTATAATAATAATGCTATATGAGTATTCAAATACGACTACTGACAGGGTGATTTGCAAAAAACGTAAGAAAATTTGAATTTTGCGGGCTACCACTGCGGATCCTCTTTAATGATTTGCTAAAATTCACTTACAAGCGAGCCCTTTGTGTCTGAGTTCTGGATCGATGGTGGCGAAAGTGACGAGGGCTTTGCCTTCAATAGCGTTGGTGACCCAGGTCTTCTTGCCGTTCAGAACCCAGTAGTCACCATCAAGTGTAGCTGTGGTCTGTATTCCTGCGACGTCAGTCCCCGCGCCTGGAAGGACCAATCATTTTAATTATTGAAGAGTTACTCGACTATCTACTTTAGGATAATGCAGTCTAAGTTGATTTTTGAGTGACGTTTGCAAAGAGATCGTTCTAAAAAAATTGTTGCAATGGAATTTGAACTTTGCCATTGTATGACATTGAGTTTGTGTTTCCAAAATTGAATAATAAATTAGATTCTGAATTCAAGTTTAGGCCAGTCTATTTTTGTGATGATGTTTTTGCCTAGGTGTTTTCAATTAATTCAATATTGTATTTTTATTCTTATGTGATCGATGTCAAAATATTATGACAAATCTTCAGCGGCAGGTGATTACGATAACAATAGTAAAATAAAATACAACTAATTTTATGTCCACATTGTTATCTAACAGTCGATAATAAACCATTACTGTTACATTGTAATTGATTAATTAGCATACTTATTTATAATTTCAGGGAAATCAGTTCAATGTTCTGAGGTCGACATTTAAATACAGAATCGAACAAGAACTAAGGGCCAGCGCTCACTGGGGCGGTATGGCATGGCAAAGGATATTTATGCCGCAGTATCCTTACTTAGGCATGCCGCGGCATGGCGCGACGTCTAAGCATCATCATAGAAATTTCAATTTTATTGTCATATCACATGAGTTATATTTCTATTCGTAAATACCCTTTGCCGTGCCGTGCCGCTAGTGCGCGCCACGAAAGAAGGCCGGCGGAAAAATTGTGGAACATTTTTTTTTTTAATGCAATGACATAGACAATGCAATCACTATAGCGTCGCGTCAAAAGGACTTCAGTGGTGGCGCGGACTCTATGTGATTAATTACACTAATGCTCAAAAAAAAATCTAGATTGACGGGCGGGGCTGTTTCAATTAACTACAACCTCTATAATTTAGCATAAGCATAACATAATCTGCCTATAATGTTCCCACCGCTGGGACACAGGCCTCCTCTCGGTGAGAGGGAGTGGGCCGTTATCCATCACGCGGGCCCGATGCGGGTTAACCTGCATAATTTACGACGTAACAATAAAAAATAATACCTGGTTCACTTAAAGCGAAGCTCCCAAGAGCGCCTTTAGCGAAGTCATTTAAGAAAATCTCTTTCTGCTTCTCAGTTCCTTTCTCATTGACCAGGTTGAGGTATAAGAAGTTGTGTATAGAGAGGACCATGCCAGTGCTGGCACAGCCCCGGGAGAGCTCCTCAACAGCTAAGGCCAGAGACAGGTAGTCCAGTTCTAAGCCGCCATGCTTTTTGCTGACGCAAGCACCCATCAGCCCCAAGTTTGCGAGCTTTTTTATCTGGAATAGAAGAAGTATTTTTATCGGATTGGTTTTAAAACTAGATGGAAAGGAGTATTGCAGACGATTAAGTAAATTGAGTGTCTCGTTTTTGAAGTAAAAATTTCTTTAGCGACGTTGTGAACTTTTTTTGGGATGACTTAAAAAAACTGCAACAGGCGCACCCAATATTGCATGGAACTGATAAATAACATGTGTTGGCCTTCGTCATTTGTGTTGTAATGTCTACCTAACCTTGCTCCTGTTGCAATTTCTTAGTGCCTACCTGACCTTCTAGAAAGGCATGTATTTTTCGTCAGATTGATAAACTCAATAAGCAGAAACTTGATAGCAATGCACTAACTTATTTGAACTGATGACATCATAATAAATATCGTTCATTCACTCATACAAAATGATAAGAGTAATCCTGTCTTTATCGAGCCGTCAGCAGTTAATACCTGAACAATGAAAACGGCCCTTACTTCTACGAAATAAAGGCGCTGTAAATTTCAAATTGTTACCATGAACGTGCTGTTGATTATACTAGGTACTTCTTACTTAATCCTGGTTAATATGACATAGCTGATAGCTACGCAATATAGTCGCTGTAAATCTGAAATTGTTACAATGGAGGTGCGGTAGTAAGTATGCATGCCTATCCATCTTCTTAATCCTGGTTAGTAGGAGATAGCTAATAAAAATAACTGATTCTATAATGCGGGTATTACACTACACCGAATCAGGGCCCCTAAACCCTCATAAGAGAGGTGTAATTAATTGACTCAGGCGTGACTTCGCGGAAATCCATTATAAACTACAATAGACGACGTATATTTAGTAACCTACTCCGCTTAACTGTTCTGAGTCCTAAAGAACCCTGTAAGAAATCGACACGTGTTTCACCTCTCAACGAGGCATCCTCAGGATGACGATTGACTTGTTGCGAACGCGGACACGAGGTGTTACCATGACAGACGCCGAACGCAAAGTCTCTTATTGTCGCGAGATGTCTTTGCGTCCGGCGCCTGTCGTGGCAACAAGTTATTAAATATACGTCGTCTATTGTACTTTAAGAGAGGTGTAATAAGAGTAAGGGTCACGAATTTGGTTGTAGTCCGTTAGTGCTCCCTTAATTCGGGGCCCTGATTCAGTGTAGGTAGTGTAATACCCGTTTAAGGCTGCCTGTCCACTGGAGCGGAGAGGAGAGGAGAGGAGCGGAGATGTGTCAATAATAAATAACCAATAGAATCAAAACTCCGCTCTAGAGGTGCGATTCTATTGGTTAATTTTGGCACATCTCCGCTCCTCTCCTTTCCTCTCCGCTCCAGTGGACAGGCAGCCTAAAGACTAGGCTGCAGACACAAAACAAAAAACAATCGGCAACGCACATAATTACTGTTTTGCTTTTCAGTGTAGTTTAGTTTTACTTTGTATGATTTCCAATTTATTTTGATTTATTTTAATGTTTTCGTCCTTGTCAAACTTGCCGTGCCTTTCTGCGGGAGCCTTAAAGAGGCACTAAAAAGTACTGTTTTCAATATATTGAGGTGGTATCAATAACCTCATGCATCACCATAATTTAATCTTGCGATAAAACATTCTGTACTACATACAGGTATTATAGAAAAGGCAGATAATCTCTCTAATCTGCGTTCGAAATTCGTTTGCCAAACATGTAAACAAACACGAGATTTAGGAAAAACAACTGTAATGCCTACACATAAGACTCAGTTTACGCTACAACTTCATATTTTTATGACGTTTTCAACAGTACTAGTAGGTTTAAAATCAACTTTATTTACACAAGCATGAAGTTGATGTGTCTTAGTGGAAAACTAGCTTTCATTCGTTAGCCGACATTCGCACGCACGTAATAAAATCGCGGCGATTTTTTTCCCGTATTGGATTTTCGACGCTCTGCTTAACGCCGAGAGTTGAATTATTACGTCCGTGCAAACGTCGGCTTACAGTATTCTCAAACTGTGTAAATAAACAGGGCGGGCAATTGCGTAATAATAGTGTTGACCATAACATGTTTACTTATTTGTTTTTTTCTTATACACGTCATTTCTATTGACCCTAGACTCTAGGGCCTAGAGTGTTGCGACGATGTGATAATAGTATATTATGCAACTAATGAATAAAGGACGGATTTAAAGCGAGGGCCATAGATGACTCACGACCAAGTGAAGGATTGTAACGACTGAATCACGACCGTAGGGAGTGATTCATGATGATTGAATCATGAGCGCAGCGAGTGATTCAAGTGTTAGAATCCTGAGCGACGCGAGTGATTCATGGCCCTCGATATAAATCCGTTTTATTCAAGAGTTGCAAACTTGCAACTTGCATACTATACTTTATACCATGACTACGAGAAAAGCGAAAATAGACATTTAATAAAAGGTTAACACGTTCAGTGTCGGGATTCCTCCTGGAGGATTCACCTACTTGGATATGGGATGCCGGGAGCCCTCGCGGAGGGCTCATTTTAAATGTAGACGTTCAGTGTCGGGAACCCTCCTGGAGGGTTCACCTAATTGGATATGGGATGCCGGGAGCCCTCGCGGAGGGCTCATTTTAAATGTAGACGATCAGTGTCGTGAACCCTCCTGGAGGGTTCACCTACTTGGATATAGGATGCCGGGGGTTCTCGCGGAGGGCTCATTTTAAATGTAGACGTTCAGTGTCGGGAGCCCTCCTGGAGGGTTCACCTAATTGGATATGGGATGCCGGGAGCCCTCGCGGAGGGCTCATTTTAAATGAAGGTTTTTCTTAGCGAATACAGATTATAAACCTTGAAAATAAAATGTGATGTATATTTTAACAAAACGTAATGCCGGCAACCCTCCCGGAGGTTTCACTTCCAACTACGAATAATAAAAGTCGTAGACTTCCAATATGTATGGCGGCATGCCGTATGAGTTCTATGAAAATGGGTGGTGTCGAAAGTGTTAAGGAGGTTGTATAGCATTGAGATGGCGGTCGAATATATTGACGTTTTCTAAATTCAAACACCAAAATAGTGATTAAAAGAGCTTTTTATTCACTGTTTTCAGTGAATAAAATAAGCTTTTTAGAGGGGGAATGGTATAAAATGTAGGTATTTATTACGCTTTCACGCTAAAACGGCTGAACGTATTTGGATGAAATTTGGCACATTAGTAGACCATGACCTGGATTATGACATAGGATACTTTTTATCTCGATATTCCCACGGGATTGACATTATGTGGGTAAAACCGCGGGGCGATGCTAATCCTAACTAATATTATAAATGCGAAAATGAGTGAGTTTGTTTGTTACGATTTCACGCTAAAACGGCTGAACGGATTTGGGTGAAATTTGGCACGTGGATAGACCATGACCCAGGTTAGGACATAGTATACTTTTTATCCCGGTAGTACATTCCCGTGTGATAATTTCTTACACTCTAGGTACCTCAAATATTGGAAGAGCTGTCCTGACTCCTAAGTCACAGGTATTCCTAGTTTAGGAGTCAGGGTTTCAACTTTTGTGTGCCTTTTAATTATTGTAAACTTTAGCTAGATATTTAAGCATATTGTAAGAACCGGGATCAATAAAGTTTATATTATATACAGGGTGTTAAAGTAATTGCGTGCCATAGCTTAGGGGTAGGTTCAGTATCGATAAAGGAAACTAGGAAAAATAAAAAATAAATCCAAGAAAATAGTTTAAAAAAATTGTTAGGTCTACCTAATTTAGTTTGGAATCAGGTATTTACAAAGATTAAAAAACAACTTATTTACTCATGTTTTAAGTTGATTTGATTGCAATTTTAAGTTAGTAGGTACTAAATTAGGTTTACCTTCCAATTTTTTTTAAATGTTATTTTTGAAATTATTTTTCTGGATTTATTTTTTATTTTTCCTAGTTTCCTTTATCGATACTGAACCTACCCCTAAGCTATGGCACGCAATTACTTTAACACCCTGTATATTATTATAGCCTGTTGCTGACCAAAATTCAGGATGATAACTATTTACCAGATAAATATTTTTTTTGAATAGACTGATATAAAAAAAATCTGGCAGATCCAGAGGTGATGAACAAACAAACCATAGCGTGGTACCTCAAATCATCACAATAGTCAAGTTTTATATCTGATCTTTTCTAGATATAATCACAAATGATATTTGTTAAGATAACACAAAATGTTATGTCAGAAGAATGTTATCATAGAATTTTATGGAAATTTTAAATTCTGGTGGTACCTATATGGACCTGGACCTATTTACATATTTTTAGAGGCACAGACCAGACCATAAAAAGCATAACTGCATGTAGAAATGCTACGAGTTATGAGAACAATGGCAACTAAATATTATTGCTATAGTTACTGTACAAAAATTACTTAGCAACAGCATATACCAGGTTATGAGACTAAGGCCCTGTTTCACCACCTACGATTAAGTTCCTATTAACTTACTTGGTAGATAATTTCATACAAATTTTGTTCCATTTTTGAATTTATTCAGTAAGTAGTGGCTATTAGTAGGTGGTGAAACTGCCCTTAATTTTCATAAAGTAAAATTGTTTTCTCAACTACATAAAAAAGTTATAGCCACATTTTTTGTAACATGCAAAAATTATTATAACTACAAACTATGGTTAATAGTTATAGCCAAACAAAATGAAGCATACTCACAGGTTCAAATGGGAACCGGGCCTCTGTGTCATGTTTGGCTGCGTTGGGCTTCAGGTGCTCGCTGGCAAAGTTCCTCGCCATCTCTTGAATGCATAGTTGCTGCTCAGTCAGCTGTGTTGTGAAGGTGCGGCGTTGAGACAGAGTCTTCAGGCATTGTCGCGAGTAAACTGAAAATGTTTAGTGTTGTTAAGATAAAAAGTTTACTCATAATGTTATGTTTTTCTTACATAATAAAAATGTTTTTCTTAGATTAAGTATTTAAAACTTGAACTAACCTTTTGCCACTCACACAAGTTTCATTAATTTACATTAGGCCGTAAACCTAATTGAAAATCACATGCGCAAGGGCACAGTAATAAATTATCAAATTTAAAATAAAAGTGTAGGTACCTAATTTTATTTATGTACTTACTGCCTAATTTCGAGGATTTCAACAACGGACTTGTAGCCATTTTAAAATGCAGATAAGGACTGATGTTATATCACCGTAACAGTACAAATGGACTAACTCTGGTAACTCACAGTTGACACTCGAATTGCGATACGAATGATAATGATAAACCAACAAGGTCACAGTCACACAAACATACAAAAGTACCTCCTACTTCCAAAAACCGGTTCCCGAAATTGTGTCACGAATTTTAAGTTAATGCAAAAGTAAATAGCACAGTAATGTAGCGTAGTACATTCACGCAACTAACCACTTCTTCAAACACTGATTAAAGCAATAATATTGCATTATTTCCGTTTTAGTGTGGCTAACCAAACTATTTTAAGATCATATTTAATATAGGCCGTAACACCTAGAAGATAAGAACCATTTTATCAAATCATTGTTGACAGATATATAACAACAATTTTCGTTTGTAATGACAGGACATTGACACTTGACATTTTTCATTTCTGACAAGTGACAATACAGTAACCTCAGAGTAATAACTAAAGCATAGAGGGAGGGTGAAATTTCTCAGTCTAGTCATACTCTTTATACATATGACACATTCCGTGTGAAAAAAAAGGACAGGTATATAGTTATAAGGACCACCACTGTCCACTTTTTTGGTCTCGGTAGTGATGTGCAGAGAGGTGCAGAGGTATCGATATTAATTTATTTTTGACAGATAATTTATATAATGTATTGGATGTACATGTCGTATATTCCATGGATGATGTAACGTTGTAACGTGCCGTTTTGTAAGGTATATAGTGGAATGCATTAAATATTTGTTAGAGCTTTAATTCTAGGCTTCTTTTAAGCATTGGCAATTTGGTTTTATTAAACAAACGTTACTTTAATTAATAAAAGCAAATTGCCAATGTTCCTACTCAACGCAATGCGTGACCTTGGGTCGCAAAAGAACCCATTTGGGTTAGCGATTATCTGTTCCCTCTCCCCCGTCACCGTCCTGGCAAGCCCGGCCGTCAATCTGTGCGCGCCGGCTCGACACACCGTCACATGCTGGCTAGGGAGGTTTAGAAAAAGAAAAAAGAAAGAAAGAAAAAAGAAAACGCTCCCGTCGTCGCTCATTCTCAGCTCCACTACACTTGCCCGTGACTAGTGAGACCTCCCGTACAGCCGCGGTTGTCTCAGTTTGCAACGGTTTCCTCATTTTATAATTGACTACGTACATAGTCATGAATCCTACTCCTTAACTCAGTGTTAAATCCCCATATTGGGGTTCAAAGTTCCAGCTTACCAATATCTCCAAATTTGCGGCTAACCACCCAGGTTACTCACATCGAGAACCATCACTGGCATCCATACTTTATGTTACGGCAAACTGACTTCCGGTGTATCCGATTGCCGACGAGCTCCGCGCCGTGTACATAACCCGCGTGGCCGCGTCGAGCTGTCTACGGGTCTGGGTCGACCAACCGCCGACCGCCATCGCCATCCTCCTTTGTCCACACATTTCTCCGAAACTCGTAATCGGATCGAGATCATTTTTTTATTTTTTTTATTGGATTATGTATTCTCAACTTAGGGAACAGTACGAGGTTTATCAAAAGATTTCATGGGTATTAGTTTTTTGCGCGAAACCCTAAGTTTGTTTCTAAAACAAATGTAGCCTATTTTACTCCTTATGTCATAAGCTATCTTCCAGTGGAAGTCCCGTCAAAATCGGTACAGCCGTTTCTGAGATTAGCCGGAACAAACAGACAGACAGACCCCGAGGGACGAAAAATTGAATTTCGTAGTATGGATCATCTATACTTTCACGATCCATTACAACAAAAACACTTTTTTTTTGTCTATCTGTCTGTCTGTTTGTTCCGGACAAACAGACAGACAGACAGATAGACAAAAAAAAAGTGTTTTTTTTTGTAATGGATCGTAACTTTATATTATAGTTTTGACATTATAAACAGACACTTCAATTTTATTTATCTGTATGTATGTATAAATGTATTTTTGTTGTATGGATCATATACTTTCATATGCATTTAGTAAAAAGCTGTTATTTAGACACTACAATTTTATTTATTTGTATTATACAGATTGTGGATAAAAAATAAAATATATTGAAAATCGCACAACACTCCCTGCTATATAATTTATAATATCTCTGGCATATTCTGAAAGAGTACATGGATCATAAATGTACTCATGTTCATTTGTTTCCAACAGCGATTCTTCATTCTTCATGAATGACATCGAAATTGGCATTTAATTTTCATCTATTTCCATAGCATCTGAAGAACCCTGAAAAAGTATATACTTTTGATTTTTTCTCCGATAGTGCAATACAAATAATATATTTTAGAACCTACTGTCTGATTTTCAGCTACAGTTTGAAGTTGACACAATGTTAAATGGACAGCTTGTAAAGATACCGTACTTGACTTTCAGCATGATTTGTTGTAGGAGAATTGTGATCAATTCGTATAATTTGCAATGGCTCGAAAAGAAAACGATATCTTCTCCAATTTATTAGCATGTAATTATCGTATCGATAAAAAGTATCTACATTACCTACATTACTAGCTTAACATAACCTCACAATTTAACGAATTTATTTTTTGAAAATAAATTCGCGATCACAACATAATTTGTAATAAAGATAGTTTGAAGGTATCATTATCAATCTAATATGTATGTTATCAGTGATCACATCCAAATATTTTGGGTGTATTTATACGAAAAATGTAAAAAAACACTTACCGATGAAAGCTTACAAATTCATTGTTTTTTTTCCGTGACGAATGTGATTTACACGTTATCACAAAACAAGCCATGTTAACAGACTATTGATAAGTCCTTTGCACCTTTCGTTTTTACAAAAATATTCAAAAATCTATTGGTTTTTAATAAAAAATGACCAGCACCTCAACCAGCACACGTACTGACATTCACGACGTAATATACGGCTAGATCAAATACTTGTACGGTTAACCGTTTACTAAGCAACTATTATGCTTTTTAAATTGGTCGTGTAAAAAGAGATCAACTGTGACCGTTTTGACAATTTCGATGCGTCCATTTATCTAATCTATAGACTCCCTCTATGCTTTAGTTATTACTCTGAGACAGTAACGTTCTGTTTTGTTTTACCCGTTTTACCATTACCATTTCCCATTTCAGTGAATTTCAAACATTCCTTAGGGGAAACCGTGGCCCCGGTCTAGGCAAGTCTGACACGCCCTTCCGCTCCGCCCAGAGCGGGAGAAGTCATTTGATGATTTCCCACCCAAAAAAAAAGTGGATTTCAAACATACCATATCTGTATCAACTGTATGAAACGTCAAAAGAAAAGAAGAATGGATTTTAATCAAAACCGAACAATGTTGTAATTTAACATTTTATAAATATCGTGGCCAATCAGCAATCATTTTTATTTTCCCTTATCTAATATTACATGTTCTTGTAACCGAAATAACAGTTTATCACTGGTGATTCGGCGACACGACACGACACGACGCCGTTCGACGCGGCCACAGAGTACTTTTTAATATAGACGCGGCAATACGAAGCCGAAGCTCCCCGACACTATCACTTCACCTCCTTCCTTTGGGCCCTCGCCCACGGCGACTTTTTGTAGCGTCTAGCGATGCAGTAGCGATGTTGTCGCGCGCTTGCATCGATACAGTCGCGAAGCATGTAATTATGTATGAAGAATCCTGCGCGATAGTAGCGATACAGAAGCGCGTTTACGAAACGCGCGACAGTATCGCTACAAAAAGTCGCCATGGGCGAGGGCCCTAAGCAGTCGGATTAGCTGCATTTCTGTGTTCCCGTCAATGATATTAAATATCATTGGTTCCCGTACTCTGAAGGCCAATTCTCGTACTTAAAAACGTTCACATTCTAGTCGCAATCTGTCAAACTTGTCAAAAGTGTTGGTAAATTGATTGTATTTTTGACAGATTGCGACTGAGATGCAAATGCGAACGTTCTTAAAAATTACGGGAATTGCCTCTCTGATGTGTCCTCCAGCCAGAGTGAATTGGAATTTTAGTGCCAATTTTTGTTTGATGACAGACAGTGACAGTGACACTGACAATTTAATTCATTGATTGTCATTGATTGATTCATTCACTTCACTTTACAATAGTCGTCGAAGTTCGATGCTATTGTTTCGAAAGATTTTAATCAATTTATGGATTCCAATAGCAGTTCAATAGGGAATTCGCAGTTAGATAATGTGATCTAATTGTCGTATTGATTGTGTCGTTGCCAGTTAACTGTATTTACCAAACAAAAACAAGGAAAAGTTTCAGTGGTTCTCAACAACACCCATTTTTCAGTCAACATGACTTCGATTTTCGACCAGTACGAGCAAGCGTCGCAGGGTTCCCAGCGGCCTAAACCTGTGTCCGAACCAATGGTGTCTTCGGGATATATAAACATGCAACTAGAAGATAATACACCCATGTTTTCCAAGAATAAAATGATGCTGAAGAATCTATCAGATCTGATAACACATGCTGCGGTGTCTAACGATTACTTGGTGCTCGCGATGGCTAATGGGAATCTATTTCGGCTTAATCTCAAGAAGCCTGATTGTGGTCAAGGTAAAACAAAATTTCATGTATATAAAAATTTGGTAAAATTGTATATTTATTTCAATAATTATGTATGACACTAAACCACCCCTAAGGCTACCCACCGACCCAACAAAATAATTATTTTCAGAAATCCAATACTCAAAATTCGTCCAGCCAAACTCAAAGCTAACGGGCATCTTCCTAGATCCACTTGGGCACCATCTTCTCATGGCATTCTCTTCAAAAAACAAAAAAGATGGGTCCCCAGAGCTCATATACTTGCATCAAAACAGTTCTAAATCGAAACAGGTTAGCAAATCAAAGAACTATGAAGTGACGGAAGTGGGTTGGAACTGGGAGAACACTTCAGAGATGAATACGGGTCCGATACTGCTTGGTACGTCCCAGGGGCATATCATTGAGACGGAGTTGGAAGCGGACAGTGACAAGATGTTTACGGCCAGTAACCAGTATTGGAGAGAGGTGTGTTTTAGTGTTATATTTTCAAAAGTTTAATTAATTTTATTCACTTTAACAGCTATTAGTGATATTTATACATGCATACATTTCGGCACGAGAGTGGCCAGATTGAAGTATTGTTGAAGAAGACCTGCTTTTTACAAGGTCCTCAGGGTTTTCATTCACCATTATTTAAAAGAAAATCAATATCTAAAGTAAAATGAATTTCATTTAACAAAATAAAGATTCAAAGTAATAATTAACAACAAAACATTTTGATAATGTGATTTGGGGGTGATCTGTGTCACAATTTGAGTTGTGGACGGCGCTTCCTAGAATCAGACTGTCCTGCATAGCTTGCTACGCTGTCTCATAAAGACCAGACCCTTCCACAACTCGTTTGATTTGCTGAGTGGGGCAATGATGTTACTAAATGTTGTGTTCCATTTTACGTTTTAATTTGCTCACGCCAACATACATAAACTCACTCGTTCATAGAGGTAGGCAGAAACTACAGAATGCAACCTCCTTATGATATTCAGTCAAGTATAAATGATTTGTTGATTTTTAATTGCCCTGATTACTCAGTAGTTGATCATTGGGCAAATAATGCCATCAAATTAAAAACACATCTGGCGAAATTTGTGTTGGTATGTTATGGTAAAAAGGACTGTTCTGTCACTAATTTTATATTTATTTGACTCACTGCACTTTTCTATAAACTACAATCTGTTTTATAATCTGAATTAATATGATTTGATTTTAATTTTGTTAATTTCTCACACAAGCTGCCTAGTTACCTTCCTCTGTATGGAAGCAAGGATATTGATGGTTTGGTAAACAAACATTTTTGCTTTCAATCATTTTTTTATTTTTGAATCTCAACTCGCTCGTAAATGCTTTACCACTTTTGACATATAGTATAAGGCGCGATCCACACAAAAGGGACGTAAGACGAAGAAGGAACGCCGACGCAGTGTCCCTTTCACGTATCTTCATTATTCTTCATATAAAATGTATTAACGCGATCTGGTACAAAACATACAGAAACGACAAGACGCAGGGACGACACTTTTCCGTCTTGCGTCCTTTTGTTAAAATACACTAAAGAGCTAAGACGTACAACGACACGTCAGTCACTTCATTGCTTCGAGATGGGTACGTGTTTTATGTTGACAAATATTTTTCAGTACAGGGTGAAGCGCTATCGTCCCGCGCGTGTCGCCCATCGTTTTTTCTATATAATTTGAAAAGTTTCATCCACATCTCGTCCATGCCGCGTCTGCATCTCGTCCTGGTCTTACGTCCCTTCCGTGACCCGCGCTTAAGCTAGGAACTATCTAACTGTCATACGACAAATAGTCCTTGTTGTTTTATGATGCATGCAAGTGAGATTAAACTTTAGGGTGATAAAGGAATTACGAGAGCTACTATAAGGGTCGCGCCACACCTGCCGAACGTTCCGCGGCGGAACGCTCTGTTGCGTCATGTTTGCTTGCATTTCTATGGACGTAACGTTCGGCTGATGTGTCATAGGTAACTTGAAAAACCTTAGGAGCGTATTCAACCGAACCTTCCGCCGCGGAACGTTCGGCAGATGTGGCGCGACCCTAATACAGTGGAACCTTTATTTTCTTGCTCCTTTTAAATCTGTAAAATGAAAAAATCTGGATTTTTACTTTTAGCCAAGCGGTAAATCGAATATGTAGACATATGTTCAGGGAAAATCCGTTCGGCTTAGCTCAAATTGTGTCGAGCCGACCCGATCTTGATTCAGCGAAGGTAGATGCCGAACGGAGTTTGCCGATCGACACGAGCCGAATATGTGTAGTAAAGCAATTGCTCTGGGTCGTTCAACAAATACCGAATAGATTGTGCCGACCCGAACAAAGTGTGCTTTCCTTATATACTTTAAAGAAAATCAAGGTTCCACTATAATGAGTTAAGGTTGTACTGACCAAGGTGTGCTGTAAATTGGTTTGATTTAATTCTGAAATATTGGGCCTTTTGTTAATATATCAAGCAGTTCATGTAAAATTAATGGCTTATGGCTTGGATGGCACTTAGCAACAGCAGTCCTATTGTTCTGGCTGAATATAATGTCGTAACTGTCTTTCCCATACTGTAAATACAACTGCTAGAGAGATTGTATTCAGAGGTATAAAGGTAACTGCTATAGATTAGCCTAAGTTTAATCATTTTTTTTAATCTTGTGCCTCAAAGCTTACGATTGTTAATCTTTTTAAAAGACCACAACCATTGACCAAAACCATTTCTATTTTCAGATTTTCGACATCGGCAAAGGTACTGACATGCCCATAACAGGCATACAGTTCCACAGAGTAAATAACACAAGTAAATACTTCATATTTATCACTACACCAACTAGGCTGTATCAGTTCATGGGCCATGCCATTACGAAGGATGATAAGCCCTCCTTACAGTCAATTTTTTTCTCATATTTGACTATTCCTGAAACTGGCTTCCAAGAAATCCCATCTACTTTGAAATACTCGAAGCTTCAGTTCTTTGATAAAAATGCAGTACCTAAAACATTTGCTTGGTTGACGGAGCCTGGGATATTTTATGGACAGGTTGGTACAAGATAGTCCTTTTTCAAAACTTTATCTAATAGAATTGGGTGGGAACCGACGTTGACGTAGGCCCAGAAGGAAATGGCGTAACGAGTTAGACTCCTATTTAAAATAGGCAGTGTATAGAGTGCCACCATTGGCACTCTATCCCTATCGGATAAAGTGCCACTACAGGCACCCTAGTAACACCGCCTCGGCCCGGCTCAAGTGCCGCAAACATTGGATTGTCATTGTCACTGTCACTAAGTCACGTTACTTGGTATTTTGTTTGATTGTTGAGGTTAGATCGCTGTAAAACACCACATTCCCAAAACATTACATTCTCTTGTGCCTAAACGGACCCTGGCACTTCGCCGGCCGCTACCGCGGCACCGCTCGCTACGCTCGCTCGGCTCGTGCGTTGTGTGGTCACAGTTCTAACCTAACCTAACCTAAATAACAAGTGACAGTGACATTGCAACGCTCACGGCACCCTAGCCGGGCCGGGGCAGTGACACTAGAGAGCCACAAGAAACTCGCGGCACTCTATACACTTCGTTTAAAATATTGCGCTCAAGTTGCAAATGATAGAGAAAAATAGAAATACAGTAGCAACACCATTGCCCTGCGGTACAGGCTCATAAAAATAAAAACTATAGCTAAGCACAAGCTAATAGAAGTCTGTCTACACCCCCTCCAAAATTCCATAAATAAAATAGCCAAATACCGTTCTCAATTTGAGAATGGAACCTGCTACAATACCCATACAACATTTAGGTTTCAGTGTAACAATGCATTACATTGATTACATTATTATTTCATTTTATAGTAAAATTTTCCTTATATTCTTGCCATTATCGTAACAAATACACGTCATAAACGGTTACAACCAAAATATATATGTAATTTGTCCAATTATTTGAACAATATTTTTGTCCTATCAGTTATACTTATCACACAATCAGCCTATAATTTAATATTGAGTCCTGCGTGTTCTGATGACGGCATGTTACAGCAACTGATGAACGCTATTGAAGGCGCCAACCTCATAGCCATATTCCGGGTCGACTCAATTTTAGAGGCCTCTTCTCTGTGAGACGCTTCATCAATAACTTCTCACTAACTAATTAGCCTGTATTGTCCCACTGCAGGGCAAGGCCTCCCTCTCCCTCTTCCACACAATTCTGTGTATTGCTAGTGTCGGCCAGTCCTTTCGGTAGGAGCAAGCTCTCTCGTCTCGACCTGCCGCGATGTCGTCGTGTGTTTAGGACCCAATCGGTGGTACTCTTAGCCTTTTTGTCATCTGACATGCGGCAGACATGTTCGGCCCACTCCCACTTAAGCTTAGCGGCTTTCGGGTAATATCCGTGATCTTGGTTTTGGCGCGCAGTTTTGTGTTCTCTATACGGTCCGAAATTCGAACCCCTAGTATACATCAATAAGTCTTTAATTTTTTAAATTGTTTTTACAGTTAGACCCAAGTTCCCAACAGAATTCAAACTCCTTGTTCACTCAAGGCGCGCTCATCAGTTATCCTACTGACGGAGACGAAAAGGAAAACGCTCCTCTATCTTTCGTCCTCACCGAGTTCCATGTACTCCTTATGTACTCAGACAGAGTCAAAGTAATCTCACTCATAAGCCAAGAATTAGTTTTCGAAGATAGATATTCAGAAGCCCATGGAAAACTAAAGAATATAGTGAGGGACACGAAAAAGAGAACCATATGGGCCATCACAGACAAGTCTGTGTTCAGGTACAAAGTTGTTCGAGAGGAAAGGAATCTATGGATCATTTACTCTGATAAAGGACAGTTCGATTTAGCTAAAGAGTATTGTTACAATAATCCTGCGCACATAGACGTTATTAACGTAAAACAGGCAGAACTACTTTTCAACCAAGGCAGTTATGAGAGGAGCGCTGAAATATTTGCCGACACGCAAAAAAGCTTCGAAACTATATGCCTCAAGTTTTTGGAGTTAGAGCAAATAAATGCTTTGAAAGTCTACTTAGGGAAGAGATTGGAAACTTTAAAGGAAGACGAAAAGACGTTGATTTCTATGCTTGTTATTTGGATGACTGAGTTGTACTTATCTCAGTTAGGTTTACTCCGACGTACAGGAAAGCAAGATTCCGAAGAATACCACCAAATCCAGAGCAACTTCGAGATATTTTTACTGCATCCAAAAGTTGCAAAATGTATGCAGCACGTGAAATCCGTAGTGTATGACCTGATGGCTTCACACGGCGACAAGCAAAACCTGATCAAATTAACGATTATTAACGAAGACTACGAGAATGTAGTAGCTCAGTATATTTATAAGAAATCATACTTAGAAGCTATTGAGACGCTTAAAACGTTGAAGAGACCGGAGTTGTTCTACCATTTTGCTCCGGTACTCATGGAGGAGTCGCCGAAGCAGACTGTGAGCGCTTTGATATCTCAAGGGGCGAGATTGAGCCCTTCTCAATTGCTCCCTGCGTTTTTATCTTGTAAGAACGACAAAGAACATTTGTCTGAAGTGATCAGATACTTGGAGTTTATTCTGCAGCATTATAACGTGAAGGATAAGGCGATACATAACTATTTGTTGACGCTGTATGTGGAACATGACCATGAGGCGCTGATGATGTATCTGTCGAGACAAGGACAGGATGTTACGATGGTGAATTATGATGTGCATTATGCTTTGAGGTAGGTTTAGGCTTAGCATTATGTTATTCATCCTGTTTGCGTACATAGAACATTGACACCCTTGCCCTTTTTCGTATGACCTTCCTCTTGTCGTGGTCTCAGTTCACCTACCAAAGGTAACAATTGCAACAGAAGGGAAGCAAACCGAATTGTATTTTTTTTTGTGCATTTTGGACTTTATCACCATTGCATAACGTTCAAAATTAGACATGAGACCATAAGCAAGCATCGTACCTTCCCGAAAACTTCAGAAAAATTGACCAGCTAAAGTAGAAAAGTACAGACGTTACATGCGCGTCAATCATTCCAATTTATACCTTATTACAATGTCATAAGAGTATCGCAAAATTTATGCTATACCGACTATCTTGAATTCTAGATTATGTCGCGAAAAGAACCTATCAGAAGCATGTGTGAAGTTATCAGCACTGCTTGGTCTATGGGACTCAGCGGTGGAACTAGCGCTGCAAGTGAGCCTCACTCTCGCCAAGAGCATAGCAGACATGCCGGAGCAAACTGAGCTCAGGAGACAGCTGTGGCTTAATATTGGTGAGTTATTTATTTATAAGAAGCGTGGGTGAAATTAGCAGCGTTAAGCTGGGTAACCTTGCCTTGAATGTGGTGCGGCAGACTGCCCAGAGTAGGATTTTATGACGGCTTATCTGCCGCATGCCAAGCAAATTGCGGGCTAAAAACCGTTGCCCTAAGCCACGCGGCAGACCTCAAAGTAGATGGCAGGAAGAATTGAATGGATTTCTCAAAAACTTAAAAGAAGCGGGCGTCATAAAATATGGGGAAAATGGTGAGAAACATGTCTAGGAGTATAAAAGAGCTGCGTTTTCACTTAGCATTCTGGAACAGTTCTGAGCGAGCAAGCGTTTGTTCACGCGGTAAATGAAAAAACTTGAGCGTACGAACATGTTTGTTCGGTTTGACCCGGCGTACGAATGTTCGCACGCACATTCTTTCAGTGAATACGACGTCACGGCGACCGAACATTCGTTTTCTCGTTGTAGTGAAAATAGATGTTTTCTGTTTTGAGCGAACATCGGCAGAACAGCAAACATTTGCTCTGAACAAAATGTTCGCTCGGCCGGGTATACTATAAACGAGGCTTTAGAAAAGTTTGACTTTGTAGAGCGTTATCTCTGTCACTCCTACCCATGACAGCCTCTTTCTAAAACTCGGTAAGTCATATTATCGGCCGCATAATGTTATTAATAATTTGAAAATTTCATTATAAATTTTTCAGCTGAAAACGAAATCACGAAGACTCAAGACATGCAGGAAGCGATGAGATTCCTCGAAGAGTGTCCGCTCATCAAAATAGAGGACATACTGCCATTCTTCAGCGATGTCGTCACCATTGATCACTTTAGACAACCTATCTGCGAGTCCTTACAGGTAACCTATCTTAAAATGTTGTGTTCTTCTTGACAGCCTATAAAGGCGCGATTCCATTAGGCAAGTTACTTGTATGCAAGTTGCAAATTGTATACAACTTGAACAAACCTGCATACAAGCTACTTGTGTGAGGTAGTTTTGACTTGTACATTTTTTAATTCAAGTGACGTGCAAATTGAACGCGCAAACGTTAGTTGCACATTTCGGATTTCGAACGAGTGACGTGTACGCGCATTTTTATCCCTCGCTGTACAAATTATAATATGGTAACATAATGGTATAATAATAATATCGTAACATCACTCGGCAAGCAGCACCAACCACAGCAGCACGTCTTATACCTGTTTGTACATTGGCGTGTGCTAGCTGTCATTATGGCAAATATATTTTTTTATTTAATGATTTGTGTTGAGTAATGTAAATGATTTGCATACTATTGTATAGAATCAAGTTTTTTTCTAACTGAACAGACAGCTGTGCTGCTGGGGAGTTTGTTGCGCCACTTCTTCTCTCCAGCAAAAGCACTAGGAAGTGGTGAAGGGCGGGCGTTTTTGGGGGACTGTCTTATGTAATTTTGACGTTCGAAAAGTGCTGATTCTCAGCCTAGTTTGAATAAATGACTTTTTGAATACCCATGATGTCCTACTCAATTGTTGAACATCTCCACTTGTATGCAAGTAAAACCTGTATGGAATTTGCACACTCTCGAAAACATGTTTCCAATACAAGCAAGTTTTACGCAAATGTGACGTCATACTTGCATGCAAGGCTTGCCTAATGGAATCGCGGTTTTAACGTCGCACTTTTTTCTGTAGTTCTAAATGCAAGGTCTTTTTGGAACGAAGTTCTTTAACTCGGCTTGCGGTTGGAATTGACTGGTAGAAATTGTTACGTAAGGAAAAAGCGTTATGCCCCCTCCATCCGAGTGTCTTGCTCTCTCTTTCTATTATACAGGGTGAAATTAAATTCATGGGCATCTCCATTGAACTCATCATTATGAACAACTTTTATTAGGGACCAACGCTAAAATCGCGAAAAAAATAAGCTGTTCCCTAGATTTATGTTCCGATAGCTCGTTCAAATGTAGGGAACCGGTCACGTTTTTTTAATGCTTTTGGGAGATTTTTAGTTTTAATCCTAACTACTCGTATATTCTAACTAGGGCATGCTATTCGAGTATTCGAGTATTCGTTTTATTCGAGTATTCGCCTTTTTTACTATTCGAATACTAGAAGACTAAGTATTCGAGTTTTACGAATTTTACGAATAATGTTATTTGTTTGAATGGTTGTTTTTTTAATTCTTATGGCTTCTTTCTTCGCGATGACTTAAACCAACAAAACACTGATGATGAGGAGGATGATGGAATTTTGAGCGAAATAAGCAGACAGCAGCAAAATGCAAATAACGAGAATTTGACAAAATCTATCAAAGAGCAATTGAAAGAAAAGGTTCAAGAATCTTTACAAAATAGAGCTACCATTTCTACTAGCCGACTGGTTACGAACGAAGATCTAGAATAGTATATTGTTTGCCAAGGGAGCAAACAACAATTTTTAAGGCGAGAGTGTTTCTTTGAAACCAAAGCGGAGCGAAGGATTCTAGAGTAGTAAGTAGAATCCTGAGCGCAGCGAGGGATTCAAAGTACATCACTCGAGCTTAAAATAGTGTTGCTCCCGAGGTGAACACTCTACTTTTTATCACCCTCTATGAGAAAATAAACGTGTGCGGTCCGACCCCTATCTGGAACGAATTTCCTACTCACGTATGATTTTAACACAAAACAAAAATTTTATGACAAAGAAAAACGGCCGACATCTTGGATTTACATTTTGACCTAAGTATCGACTTTACCACCCTCAAAAACTATGAAAACGATACCCATGCCGAAAATTTTTTAAATTTTCGCATCCCATCTTGGATTTTAATTTTCACACTTTCTCTCTCTCTTGCCAGCCTGTTACTTATTCATACAATGTTTGTGATTGATCTCTTTGGTGACTAGAACTTTTACAAGGAAAATCTACATTCCAAATTCTAATCACTTTTAGTCCCTAGAGATTAAAAAGCTATTTTGGTCCCTGTTTACGAGGATTAAACTACGTCTTTTTGAATAAATGTAATAAAAACATTCTTGCGTGTAGAATTGGCACAACAGTTTGATCGTGGGGGTCCTAAACCAGTTCATTTGTCACAGGCGTACAAATTTCTACTTTCCATCTCCGCAACCAGTGTAGAGCCCGAACGCGTATTTTCAGCGAACAAGTTTTTTTGTAACCATTTACGTTGTTCTTTTAACGACGATACGTTAGACGCGCTCAGTTTCCTTCGATCTTTCTACTTAAATAAAAAAAAAAAATGGTATTTTTTTCCTTAATTTGTGTTTTTTGAATGAAGTTTATAATTAAAATAAAAACTAATTAAAATACTGGATGTTTTAATAATAAATTATCCGAAACACAAAATATTCGAAAAAATCGAAAAACTCGAATTATTCGAATAGTTTGTGAGTAAATATTCGAAAAACTCGAATACTAAAATCAGACGAATATTGCATGCCCTAATTCTAACTAATATTATAAGTGCGAAAGTGAGTTTGATTGTTTGTTTGTTACGCTGTCACGCTAAAATGACCGAATGGATAAGGATGAAATTTGGCACACGCGTAGACCATGACCTCGATTAGGACATGAATACTTTTTATCCCGATATTCCCACGGGATCGAGACTTATGCGGCTGAAACCGCGGGGCGCAGCTAATTAACCAATAAAAAACAGATTAAGTAGATTTGACGATATGTGGCTGTACCATATATCTATGCCTAGTGCCTACCCCCGTTCGGGGAATGCAGGCGTGAGGTGATGTTATAATATTATAAAAGTTTTATGTCATTCTATTTACAGGAAAATAACAACCAAATTGAAGAAATGAAGACTGAAATGGAAGAAGCGATAGCATCTGCTGAATATGTAAGTTAAACTTTTTTCAATTATAAAGGGACGAACGAATAAAAATAATGTTCGAAGTTCTTGTCCATTCGAAGGTTGTCGTTACTGTTGTTCATTCTGAAACACACCTTGTGCGATTGAGATATACATAGTTAAATTTTTTTTTAACTTTGTCTAATCAAGATTGGTTCTCAAGGTTCTCATGTTTATTTCATCGCTCTCCATGTTCTGACGTTGTGTTTTTCTGATCTTTTTTTAACCCCCGACGGAAAACGAAGGGGTGTTATAAGTTTAACGTGTGTATCTGTGTGTCTGTGTATCTGTGTATCTGTCTGTGGCATTGTAGCTCCCAAACGGTTGAACCGATTTAGATTTTTTTTGTTTTGTTTGAAAGGTGGCTTGATCGGGAGTGTTCTTAGCTATGATTCAAAAAAATCTAGTCAGCCGTTTGAAGAATATCAGGTCTTTTCTAATTAATGAATGCATTTGAGCATCTTCCACAGGTCTGATTGAGTCTAAATTTGGTAATTTGTTACTTCAATGGTATTAGAATAACATAGTAACATTGAACTTATGCTGCAGCATTACCTGGTATTTGCAGGATACCCAACTCCTCAACAATTTACAGCAGTGGTATCGTGTTTGGGCTCATTGGAATGGTCTCAATGAATAGGTTATAGATAAAATTATATATTTATCAGGGTCTGAAGATAGAGAAGCAAAAAAAAAATCCGGATAAATTAGTAACTAACTTTACTGTGGGAAAAATACGTACAGCTGTGTAGATTTAAGCGAGGCACGTGTCGATCGTATCGTATGTACTAGTAATCTTAATATATATAAATCTCGTGTCACAATGTTTGTCCTCAATGGACTCCTAAACCACTTAACCGATTATAATAAAATTCGCACACCATGTGCAGTTCGATCCAACTT
This sequence comes from Conistra vaccinii, assembly GCA_948150665.1. NCBI lineage: Eukaryota > Metazoa > Arthropoda > Insecta > Lepidoptera > Noctuidae > Conistra > Conistra vaccinii. The sequence goes on along the minus strand of OX411323.1, from coordinate 4,664,263 downwards.
GAGAGATAGGATAGTTTAAATCTCAATTTATAGCCGCAATTTTAATTTATTGCTAATTAGGGCTACCCATGCGAAGCTGGGACGGGCAGCTAGTACGTATATAAAGTTTTAAAAGCTGAAAATAAAAGTTAAATTAAAAATTTAAAAAACCCCCGACACAAAAAAAAATCCTTTTAAAAGCTAAAAAATAAAATATACTGGCCCTTTAAGTTTCATATAATTTGTAGTTAATATTTTGTGGTCGCGTCGGGGGACGGCGAATGAAAAATTGAAAATATATTTTCTACAATAGCATGCCGCGTCCCCCGACGCAACGACAAAATATTAACTATAAATTATATGAAACTTAAAGGGCCAGTATATTTTATTTTTTAGCTTTTAAAAGGATTTTTTTTGTGTCGGGGGTTTTTTAATTTTTAATTTAACTTTTTGTCCAAAAAGATCAGAAAAAGACAACGTCAGAACATCCGTTCGTCTGCCTATTTTTGACGCTGACTGTAACTTTTTTATTTTATTCTTTTATTTTACTTGCAGGTCCGCGCCGAGATCCAGTCGTTCCGCAACCGAAGCGTCACCGTGCTAGTCTCAGACGTGTGTTGTCTGTGCGACATCGCGCTGTTACTACGCCCCTTCTACCTGTTCCCCTGCGGACACAAGTTCCACAGCGACTGCCTCACGCACGAGACGCTGCCTATACTCAGTACGTATATTGCAGAGGTCGTTATATCCTGGCTGTTTGTTGAATAGGAACCAATTTTTTTTTTGCGTCGATCGTTTAACGTCGGCCGTCGGCATCGTTGCCTCAAAATACCACCTCATCTCATACAAAATTTAATCCGAAATATTGTCACAGCGGCCCGCTCCTGCTTCACACGGTTTTTACTTGACAAAACATCGAGATTTCTTAAACGTAATTTTAATATTAAAGTATTATACACATAAACCTTCCGGAATAAATTCTCTAAACGATGATTGTGAAAACCTCATGAAAATCTGTTGCGTGGTTTAGAACATCAACGCGGACATACAAGACTAACACGAAAAGCGACTTTAATTTATAATATGTATAGATATCCTACATCGAAATGGATACTTATTCGAAATGCTTGCTTGTTCTTTGAAAGAAATTACAAAACCAGTGTAGCTAATGCGAAGTCGCATAGCAGAAACCTACTAACAGCGCCTTTATGTCGTAGGGGTAAGGGCGGTTTTTGTAGTTCTTTTGCTACCTTACCTCTCAACGTCTTTTTAGTCCTCTGATGCCTACCGTACCATTAGTCTTACCCTCTACTTACCCCACAGCACCAGCCCGTCGCAACAAGCTATCCGACCTCCAACGCCAACTCTCCGTGCTATCCAACATTGAGCTAACAACGATCCACACCAACGGCCTGCCTCTACGAGAGATCTTGAGGAACGAAATCGATGACTTGGTCGCCAGTGAGTGCATCTTCTGCGGCGAGTATATGATCAACTGTATTGATAAGCCTTTTATCACGGATGAAGATTGGGACAGGGTTATGAAGGAATGGGAGTGAGATATTTTTTATGTATATTGTAGAGATGATTATTCTGTATTATTATCGAGTTAATTTGATAACTGAACTGTCAGTCGTGACGTTATTCGCAAATATTTGATGAATTTGAACGGTATTAAGACGAATGCAGGACCTTTGGCGTTATAGCTGGCGTTCTTCCAGTGTTGAGTGTGGAATCAGAGTGGTAAATGAGAAAAAAACTCACGAATCCATGAAGCAATTCTGTTTCTCTCGCTTATGACTCTGCTTTCTCGTAAAACTGTAGTGGAAAGCCAGCCTCAGCTGGCGGGTGACTTTCATCCGACCAAGTTGTCCGTCTGTCTTGGTCAGATATTAACTATGGCTAGCGATATCGTTTATTTTTCATCTATGTATATCGTTTATGTAATAATATAACGCTCTGTAGTATGCCATGGCGTGGAAGTACTGCTCCGTAACGATCTAAAGCTTATCCACTCTGTAATGACTCGCTCCACTACCGCATTTACGCACACGGTTATTGCGGTAGTGGGACACGTCCTTTCAGAATAGACAAGCTATACTACGGGTCTGACTGACTCGATTTTTTTTTCTATTTATTTGTCCATGAAATATCACATAAACATTCTTCGAATTAGAACTTCCGCGCTATAAGCTTTATGTAATCATAGTTTAGCTTTTCAAAGTTAAAGACAGTCAAACAAAGACTAACTTTTCAATATTTTCTATTTTTGTGTAGATTAGTTCTATAATAAAATTAGTAAGTGATTGTGCATGTATATTTAGCTTGTCAGACTGATATATAGGGTATAATTATATTCTATGTGACTGTAGTATAAAAAATTATGTACACTTGGAAACAATCTCCATGTGCTTTGCATTCTGTGATAAAGTTATCCTACCATCATGGAGTCTAATTCCTATGTAAAATAAATAATTATTTAAGTAATATATGGTATGTAATATAGCTAATTATATTTTGTATTATCCAATATGTGTATTGTGTAGTCAATAATAAAACACTTATAAACGGATTCATTATTTATTCAGAAAATTGTGTTATCAAGTGATGATAAACAATAAATTAATTAAATATTAGGAGACAAGGAGACCGTTTCAAATCCTAGAGGACAACAAATATCTTTACACATTTGTTTAATATTAAAAACGTAAAATGTACAAACATAAACAATACAATGTCAACACCTGTGTTATTTATGCACAATATATTTAACACGAAGATTAAGGAAGGCATACACTTAGGCCCCGTGCGTGGATTACGAGTGTGTAACTAATGAGACAATTCACTATTGCGAACTAACTTTATTGACTAGCAGCACCGTCTACTTCCATCACCTGTGGCTCCGACTTATCACCTTTATCATCCACTTGCATTATATCTAAGTTTTCCTTCTTTTCTTCCTTATTGCTATCTTCTGGCTTAGGACTATCATTAGGTATATCTTTCTTGTTTTCTTTGCTTTTATTGCGTTTCTTTATAACTTTGGTGCCCTTCTTGGGGCTTTTGTCTTCGCCTTCCGCTATTTGTTCAATATTTTCGGCTGGTTTTTCGGGAGGTGTGTCCTCCGGTCGTGTGTCGGCCGCTTGTGTTTGTGTGGCGTCCTTGTTCTCGGCTGGCTCCGCTGGTGGTTGAACATCTTCGACCTTCGCCTCTGTCGTTACCTCCTGTGGTTTCTCAGTCTTCGCTTCCACTTCTGGGGCCACTTGTGCCGTCGGTTCGGCTTGCTCCTGTGGTTCGCCTTGGCCCTCCTCTTTGGTGTTTTCCTTCATTTCAACCTCACCATTTTCCGTAACCTGTTCAGCTGCCTGCTGTGCATCGGCATTTTCATTCATTTCTACATCTGTTGGTTGAGACTGGTTCTTTTCGGCAGCGTTACTTTCTGCTTTGGCTTCTAATACAGCTATACATTTTTGGATGCACTTGATGGCCTCCTTCCTAGCCTGCCGAATGTTTTCTTTGCCATCAGTTTCAATAGTGTCTAATTTAATGAGATTCCTAGTAAGCATTTCATCTAGGAACAAGTATTTCTTATCATTTTTGGCACCGCCAAAGTTTTCAACCTCAGTCATAAGATTTAGTACATCTGTTTGAATACGGAGAATCTGTGTAATAGGGTCGTTGACCGGGGTTTGTTTGGGTTGCGGCGGAGTCTGTTCCCGCTGCGGAGCTTGTGGCTGCGGCGGAGCTTGCTTCTGTTGCGGCGCCGGCGCAGGCTGCTGCTGCTGCGGCGGCCGCTGCTGAGTTCTGGACGGAGGTTCAGTCTTAGGTGCGTTCTGTTCATGGTGCACTGGCACTTTCACAAAATGTTCTTCGGTATGCGGAGGCGGTTGCGGTTTAGGTGATTGAGCGCGCTGTGGCGAGGCACCGCGGGCGAATGCAGCCTGCGGGTACGCTTTTTGCTGTGTGAATGGTTGCGGCCCCTGTCTAAATCCTTTGTTGAAGGGCGTGCCAAAGGCTCTCGAGAAGTTATGGGGATGGTGGTAACCAACGGGGCCATCGTCAGCGAAATACTGTTCTCTGTCGATGTGCGGCTGCGTGGGAGGTGGCACGTATGCGGGCTTAGTTTCACCGAAGTGCGTGCCGTGGTCTACTGATTTGTTAATGACCGGCTCGTCCCTGCCCTCCACGAATATAGGTATGTGTCGCACGTTGGAGTGCTGTTCGCCGTGCTGTGGCGGGTGTTCCTGGTGGTTCTGTCCACTCATTTTGAAGCTTTGGTTAGATGGTGCGCTACTGTCTGGCGGCGCTGACATAGACCTTTGATTTCTGTCGTCCGCATCGACCAGGCTAGGGTCGGCGGGGCTTTTCTGGCCGAGATCGACTGTGTTTCTTAGTCCGTATTGTGGTAGGTGCGCTTGTGGTTCGGGTTCTGAAGGGCCTGGTTGTGGTTCTTGTTCAGTCTGTGTGGCTGCGGTCTGCTGCTGCGCCGGCGGTGACTGCGGCGGGTGCGGCACGTGTTGCTGTGTTGGTTGCGGTTGCGGCTGCGGCTGCTCGTCGCGGGGTCCAAATCTACGGTTCCAATGTGAGGGGAAGTGTTCTCTGAACTCTGGCGGGATGTCGTCGAAGGGGAATCTGTCGAAGCCACCGAAACTGTCGCCGAAATCTGGAATTACGAAAGGTCTTTTAAACACACCTGCAAAAGAGGTCTTGTTTCAGTGGATGTTCCGAGACATCTCTACAGATACAGATAAGCATTAGTAACAAATGTATGTGGTCTGTAGGCAACTGAAATCTGACCTTTGTCCTCATTAGAAGAAAGGTTTTCTTATGGGGCTCGTTCTTATTTTTTCTCTCTATGTAATAAAATAAAAGTAATTCGTACCGTCTGTTGCGTCCTGGCTCGAAGGCCGCCTCTTCCTAGCCCAGGTGGCTGGGCGCTGACGCAGACGCGCCGCTATATCAGGGTGCCGCGACGCAAGCTCGCTCCACGCGCCCGACCCCTCCTCCTCGTCAAACGGGAAACCGCGCTGTTGACAAAAATATAAATAGGTTTATTGATTCTTCAAGGAAACAAAACGTAGTGTAAAAGTAATTTATCAACTACCGCTTGCACCACAAATCAATGAAACTGGCGACATGTGGATGTACTAAAGGTACACTGCCTAACCCTTCGAGAGGAATACAGGTGTAATGTTATGTTATGTTTAAAACATCCTTCTGTCTGTCATTTTCAAACTATTGACAGAAACAGACCGACGCAACGTTTAGAGGTAAAAGTATTTAGTTATTTGTAGTGCAAGCAGGCCTTTAAGTACTTCTGATTGGTATTAGACTTCTTGAACGTTTCATCAGATGGGTTTTACAAGCAATTTAATGTATTTAGATGACTAACCGGCTTCAAGATCGGAATGTCAAGAAATCGTCATTATACCAATGGTAATCAAGAACGTCATGTTCGCACGTGTTTATAATGACTTAATAATTTAGCTTTATCCCTAACATAGACTGGCTACTAACTGTCGTATTAATGTTAGTAAATAGTAGGTATGTTAATCAATCTGCCTAGCCCTTTCCCAACTATGTTGGGGTCGACTTCCAGTCGTAACTGGATGCAGGTGAATACCAGTATTTTACATGGAGCGACTGCGAACCAGATACCAACTGGTTGAGACTTTTGGGCTTCTGAGTTCTGACGACCCTTTAATGACTATCAAAGGTCTACGAATGAATGACAGTCGGGAGTTCGGGACCAACGGATTAACGTGCTTCCTAGGCACGGAGAGGTTTCGATATGTAATGGGTCACCCATCCGCGAATCGACCGCGGCAAGCGTAGCTTAACCTTTAATCAACCCGTGCGGCTGTTATTATTTAGCCACGAGCCCCTCCATTATGTAAGTGGTTATGTGTATCGGCTAAATGGAATTCTATGATTGAGCTTATTTATATGAGAAGTCACATGGCCAGCCAGCAGAGGCGGCCATTTCACAACGTGATCGTTGTCATTCCTAGACTGATAAATAAATATATCCGTTGTTGAATGATTATACGAATTGTATTGTTTAACGCAGCTACTTAATTTTCCTTTATTGAAAAAACATCCTCGAGACAAACATACCATCATTTAAATTGTCTTAAAGGAACGTCAATACAGGAAGCGCATATTTATTGCATCGATTTCGCAAGTATCCGGATGGAGCGCCTATAAATATGTAAAGCGACAAGTGCATGTACCTATAGTGGAGTCCGTACTTTGAGCCACCTTACTCCTCAAGTAGTTATGTGCGAAGGAGACAGAATACACGTCAAAACAGAAAAGGTACATAGTAGTCACATTTGCGTCGCCAGATACAACCATATAAGGCAAGGACGGCCGAGGAAGTGACCTTACAGTTGACTTTCGTATTTTGATACTACGGTATCATTACGCGAACGAACGCTCCAATGATTTACGCAGTGTGAATAAATATTAATCATTTGGATAAGTGCTTGCTTTTGACATGTTGGACACAAAAAATGGTCAATTAGCATAGCTCCATCGTAGGTTTATGATAACTTTATTGACCAACAATAATAAATAAATACGAGGGCTTTTGAATGTATCTCGCATTGTGATCTTTTCTTGCAGCCTTATGATAATAAAATAGATTGTTATCAATAATAACCTTCAAACGTAATTAGCAACGAGGCTTAACGTTTCTGATTCCGCAATTTATTCATTTATTTTACTCCTGTTTATAGGGATGCATCTCCAAAGATAAGAAGTGGTTTAGGGATACATTCTAATAATAGCTAAGCACATTTCGCAATTGCGACGACTGTTAGCACTTGTTTGATTCAATTTAAGATTCTGCGCTTGAGTGGGACGATAAATACAAGCCTAAAAATCGTTTCGCGACGTCTTCAATTATGTGGTGAAACAATTCAAAGCGTTTTGACAAAATCTTTTTGTAAACAAAATTAACTACTTCCATCGAAAAAAAGACTCTCGTCAGAAGTCACAGAAACAAAGAAAACATCATCAACATTAACAATAGATCGCGAACCGAACGCTAGACCAACAAAACCGGCAATTTATTAGTTACGTGGAAACAGCCAAGAATGTATATTGTTGAATTGTTGTGCTAGGAAAGCGGCATCATGGCACGAAATGTACAAAAGCAAAGCGATACTGATGATTGTAAACGGTGACATCAGCGTGTGGGTTGGAGTGAACAAAAACCGATGGAGATCGTTGCCGTTGCGTCATGCGATTGTGGACGATTGTTGGAATACGTAGCAAACGTGTGCTGGCGGGATCAGGGGCACGTGGACGATCTCGTGAGCTTATAATGCTGCCGTTGTGGTCATTTAAAAATAATTTAATTAACGAGATTCACGTGGTACTTGAACCAATAAATATCATTATAAATAATTATAAATAAACAAGATGATGTAACTCGACGATAACGGTAATTGAGGGTTCTTAAGTGTTTATACATCCGAAACTGCACTTAAACAGAATGAAGATAAGACAGAGGTATGCCATTTATAGGCGATGAGCTAATATTCACTTATCTTCTTAGAACTCGTCTTATTATGTATTGAACACTATGTTACATAATCTGTTACATACAATTATGCTTGACAGAAGCATCGAATTAAAGAATACCGTTAAAGTCGAGAAGATTTTGGAGGGAAGCCTTCAAAAAGTGAAGTATGTTTTTTGAAAATACTTTATTTTGTACAGTCTCGTTTAATTACCGTAGTCTTATATAAAAATGGCATGTCGTATTCGCATAATCGTTGCGCTAGAAATAAGTGCAAAATAATATTTTGAGACATAATCACGGAGGTGGGTGACGCAAGTGAAGTCGTTGACCGCCGAAAATACAACGTTCTGTTCTGAACTCAGAGGCAAGCAAAATTGAAGATGTTTACATCATTTAGGAAGAGATAAAGATGAGACGTGCAAAAAATCAATCAAGTTTTTGCAATTTTGCCGGAAATACCGCCTTTTCTGCAGTGCTTGATTCGCAAGTTTTATTTATTTTAATTTCAGTTTTGTCTTGTTCTTTTCATTTTACAACTTCATACATCATCTTTTATGGCAAATATTGAAACTCAATACTCCATAAATAAGACTGTAATTATAGTAGATTGTTATACAAGGAAGGAGCTAAAATGACCCATTATAACGAGGTAGTTTTACTCCCGAGCGTTAGCGAGGGTATAAAGAGAAACCGAGTTATATGGGTTTTTAGCGCCGTGTGTTACACTCAGCTTTTCAGTACGATTGCGAAAAAAAAATAATGATAAATAGAATTATATTATTTATTAAAAATTATTTCTTTTCCTTTCTCTTCCATCTGCAAATTAGAGTCTCCATTCTCACTAGATGATGACATTTTGACTGTTGTAAATTATATTACGGTCACCAATGCAATTTATAATAATTGGAGAAAAATTAGAAATATTTCGCGCAAATGCCTTTTTTTTTTCTTCTGTAGCCGCAACGCAATGCATGCATTCTACCGAACAGCCGCCGCTCTTAGTTCCATCCGCAATGCCGCTTTTAGTTCCATTTTCAAAAATAAAATGTTCTTTTTTTTGTTATACATACAGTAATAAGTCGAGTTTTTATTCATGATTATTCTACTTATGAACAAAGACGTTTTCGTTTTTGTAGGCTTGTTGGAAACAGACAGAAATAAAAAAATAAAACTTTTTCCCCTAGAGGATGATATGCTATTTTGTCCTCGCTCTGATACGCTACAATGACGAATTTTTTGAGCAAGAGGAGTGAAAAGAAAAAAATCTGATTGATCGATTCCCCGATAATCATACGATGACCCACTTAATCTCCATAAACAGAAACATGACAAACAAGGCGTGGGATGGAACTGTTATATCTACTCTAGGACTCTTTAAGGTCTTATATAAAACATCCGGTGATTATTACCTTCCTAATAAAGCCAATCTGAAGTAGGTTTCTTTCGTTCGTTCAAATTTGCATAGGACACAATCTTCGTGGGCGCTCGCGTGACGCACCGTCAAAGGCACAACGTTGAAGTCCGCTTATGTACGTGAACGGTGAACGATACATTTTACCTCCTAAGATCACACTGACATCAGTGACATCACCGTCTTAACTTAGCTGAATATTTACAAGATAATTTCATAGTCGGAAGACCGGTTATCCATAAACTTTAGTAACTCATTACATGCGTTATGTTTGTTAACTCTTCAAGGTGCGAAGACCATTGATTGGTTACTTAAAGTCTTAAATGATAAGAGCCAGCAATTTGAAATAACAATTAAAATGACCACAGAAAATTCGTGTTTTCAATTCTCCAAGTCTGAAGGACGACCCAATGACGAAGTCCAAGGCAAAACATAAGAGTGAATGATGATAATAATAAAATCACGTTTACAAATACCAGCAGTCACAGCTGGAAATATTTTGTTTACATATTTGTAAAGTCGAATATCACGTGGATACAAACATGAAAGTGATGTCGTAATGTACGAATATCACTTAAAATTATGGCGTCGTTTTGAGTCGAAACCCTGTTGGAATAATATCGCAAAGTGAACCACTATTATTGGGAGAGTATTTAGAGCGAGCGTGCACTTACAGATAAACAAAGCAGAAGGGGTTTAGCATTAACAGAAGCACGAAAGGTAAGTGAACTTTGACGAACCGCTCAAGAATAACGATGACCGAATATGTATTTTCGTTCATTATTTATGGAATTAATATTGATTATTCGAACTGTTTGATGTAGCTTTCCGTCAAAGTTAATTTTGTACCACAAATATAAATGATTGTGGTGCTTTTTACTAAAAATAAAGCTGTTGTTCTGCGAAACCGCAGTTTTAAATTAAACTTTGGAAACAAAATGCAATATTCTGCGGTTTTCAGATGGCTAAAGAAAATATTTTTCGTAGGCAGTCGCTATACATGGTATTTCGATAAAACCAAAGCGCCTCGTCGGCGTCGCCTCTGACTCACGAGACTCGGCGCATGACGTCGAAATGTTTACAATGATCTCGTGTTAGTTATGGACGTTTTTGTAGGCAAATATGCGAAGGCAGACGGCAGTGCTGTATAAATATACGGACTTTTAAAAGAAATTCAACTCGTGAAGTTTACACGACGGCTATTATGGCGCATCAAGTGAGTCAAGGCACTGAAGGAGTGAAAGATAAGGAATAAATATCGTACTTTTCAAGTATTTTGCCTTGTCTTTTCTAAAGGGATATTTGAGAAGATATTTAAATAGTAAATGGGGACAAAAAACCCAAAAATATAATTTTTAAAGCCAATTTAATGCAAACAGGTACTTTCTAGGTCTACTTTCATATGAATAGGAATTAGTCATAAAGTAATAATTTGAGCGAAGGTAACACCTGTGCTCCAGACAAGCAATGTCTTTGACCATGCCACCACCTGGCCAGTTTCCAATTACTAATGCGAACAAGGAAACATTCTGCAGGTCATTCGGCTTTCTCACACAGTATTAGATCATCACTAATTTAAATAGTATTGAGTATATAGTAGAAATCACTTTCATCAAATCTTTTACATAAATTAATAGTCTCAGCCTCAAACAAATTGAAGTTGTCAATGTTGAACTAAATTATTATTATTATCAATGAATGATAATGATCATCATGTAGAAGTAGCAACCTGGCATATTCAAATGCCAATTGTTGTGATCTTTATAGGTTATTCCTTGCAAGTTGCAGTGCAGTTGCATTGTGGAAACGATAACGAAAGATAATGTCATCCCTTCAACCAATGTTTAATTCATGAATTAATAAAAATTTACTTCCGAGTTTCTTAACGATTGTAAGCTGATAAGTTTGTGAAAACTTACTTCAGTGCCATGGTACTCCGGTGGTTTATCCAATACCACTGGGGATTCCATTTCCTTAATACAAAACACTGGAATGTTTCACTTATAACCACTTCACAAGTAAATAACGCGAAAGTACTGACGTACTTGGAGTAACGTTCGTCACTTTGTCTCGATTTATACTGCGGCGATCGACGCCGTACAATCGTATTTATACAGCATGTGGGAGCGCGGCGCCACGAGTTCGCGGACCATCCGGAGGGTTCGAGAACGACTCAGCAACGTCGCCGTATCGCAGACAACAAAAACTCTCGACAGAGTGTTATTGTTGGACGATATACATGGGCGCATCCGTTCTTACCAAAAGGCTTTTACATTGAGTTCGTTGTATAAAAACGGCAATGTACGTGTAACATGAGCGAGACAGTCTGGTTTCCCGTACTACTCCCCATCGCGCCTGCGTCAATTTTGTCTGGAAGCTTCCCGGGGTGGTTGAACACATAGGAGGGTGCAAAGTGCCCGGTGCGCAAAACAGATGCAACCCCTTTGGAACTTTGTCGAAACTTCTAGAGAAGGATCGATCGATAGCAATGACGATAAAGTTTGAGCACCTACGCTCTACAATAAGTTGTGGGCAATTGTGTGACAAAGTGGGGTTAGTAAAAAAATTAATTATGGAGTGAATATATAAATAAAAATAAAATAAACATTATAAATTTTCAGGTCATCACGTGTGAATCATTGTGGACAATGAATTTGTACTATAATGGTCTTCACAATGTCAATAACAGCTTGTATGAATTTATTTAATTTTTCCTTCAGCGTGCCTTATAAACCAACTGATTAATGTTGGGGTGTTGCATTCATACAGCCTCTCTACATTAATTTACGTTTCAATTGTTCTTTAATAAAAATGGATGGTAAAGGCAAAAGGTCCTTGTTGGTCAGACGTGAAATTAAAATTACTCTAATATTTAAAATGGTTAAAGAACTTCGTGATTTTTTTTTAAACAGTCATTATTTTCAATGAAGATACTCTTGTGCGGATGTTATATTTGTTCGTAGTTATTGTTGTTTGTTATTTTTCTGCTGGTTTTTCTCCAAAATTGGAAATTGACTTGAGTAAAAACAATTTTATCAGCTTTTGGTTTGGGTTGCAATTTTACTAGTTTTAAATCTTGATCGTCTGAAATTTTTATCGTACTTTACAACGAAGCTGTTATTGAACTCTGGAAGTTGTTTTATTTGCGGCATTACTTATGGTATTTATTGGTTGTATAATATTGTATTGCTTTTCGCTATCGCATACAAATCAAGATACTAAAGATGGGTTTTTAAATAAGCTTTGTCTGTTTCGTGCTTTCGTTCACTTTAGACTAGCACTATATTATTTGGACATTGGTTTTCGCTATCGCATACAAATCAAGAGATACTCGTGAAGATGGGTTTTTAAATAAGCTTTGTCTGTTTCGTGCTTTCGTTCACTTTAACTAGCACTATATTATTTGTACATGGGTTTTCGCTATCGCTTACAAATCAAGAGATACTCCTGAAGATGGGTTTTTAAACAAGCTTTCTCTGTTTCGTGCTTTCATTCACTTTGACATTAAAGTACTATATTATTTATTATTTCTAGGGTTGCATATTGACAACAAACTAAATTGGAAACTACATATTGACCATGTATGCAAAAAGCTGGGACAGTTTTCATATGCACTTCACAGATTGGGGAAAATAGCGAATCAGACTACTTTACTAACAGCTTACCACGGTTACGTTAGCTCTATTCTCAGATACGGTATAATATTCTGGGGCAACAGTACAGACAAGGAGCGTGCTTTCATTTCTCAAAAACGTTGCATCAGGGCTATATTTAACTTATGTGAAACTGACTCCTGTAAACCATTTTTTCAAAAGATGAATTTGTTAACACTGCCATGTATCTATATATTTGAGGCCGCAGTATTTGTCAAAAATAATATTGACATGTTTAATTACTACACGCGTATACGGCGTAAGGACAAATTGCGCACGGTAGCTAGCAAGACTCATTTAATGCATGAAAGTATCTTTTGTACAGCTTCACGCATCTTTAATAATATTCCGGGGCCTATTAGAATAATTACGGAAATTAAAAAATTTAAAAAGGATCTCCATGATCTGTTAGTAATCAAGTGCTACTACTCTATAAAAGACTTCTTATTAGACAAATCACTTCTTCAATACAAGCACCCTCAGTCATAATGAGTTCAGTGTCCCACTGTTGTTTACCTACCTATTTTTTTATTGTTTTGAATTCTATGTGTAATTTTAATCATAATTTTGTAATTAATAATGTACATTTTATTTCTGTGTAACTATTGTATGCCCTAAGGGCGGGACATAGCTGTTCACTATTTAATTATTTTAGACCTGTATTATGTACCTACCTATGATCCACAATAAAGATAATGATTGATTGATGATTGATTGATTGATTTGTACAGAACAATATTTTAGGTTTGGTGTACTAGTAAACCATGCCCAATTTGAAGGATAAAGTACGGTTTCTCAGTTATAGGGATATAACCTACTCGAACAGTGGACTATACCAGAATTTTCTCTTAGAAAATATGTAACGCCCAGCTGCTCTTAGGGAGCCCGCAGACACAATTTTGTTGTTGGCCGACTAAATCGCAGAGTATACTAGTAGTTATAGCGACAAAAGCTAGCCCGCACATCTTGTCCAACTAAATCGGAATCTGTATCTTAGTCATTTACAATAGTTGGTCGACTTACAATTGTATGTCTGCGGACTCTCTATAGAAAACAGAGAGACTCTTAGAGTGCAAAACAAATAGGGGCACTCCATGATTATTTGAAATGGATAGTCAAAACCAATAACTATGTCCTACGCTAGTTTTTAACCGCATTGAAAAAGAACATGACTATTATAGGTCTAGTCTAAGTTTCCAGAAACATAGTTACTACGAATATCTACTTTGAAATAAAACATATTGGTATAAATAGCTTGCTGCCAAAAGTACCGCAGGGCTATTATAGATGCAGTATTATTAATCATTGCTATTATAATCATATATTATTATACAAACATTTTTAGATACAATGACAGCCGAACAACTACACCAAGGTTGTTATTACTCATTGATAATCCATACTTCCATACTAATACCAAAGTACTGTGTAGGTAAATAATATAATGTCTGTAAGCTTTTCAGGCGGTACGGATTTTGACAGACAGAGTAACTTTGTTATTTATAAAATTAGTATGGATTGGATGGACATTTTTTTAATAAAAAAATATACGTTATAATTCACAATATTATATTTTTTTGAAAAAGATGTCAGAGTATGAATGTTTGCGCGAAATTGAAAACTTTAAAAGGCAAGAGTTTCGAATATTCGACTTTCTCGAAATATCCTTCAGTTTGCTCATAAGATTATTAGGAGTATGACACAAGCGATTGCGTATCAGCTTATCACTATACTGTTAATTTGATTATTTATCTTGATTATTGATTTTTGATTATTTAACTCCCTCAGGTGAGTTATAGGAAATTATATCAAGATTGCAAGAGTATTTGGATGTAATTTTAAATACGGTACGAAATTATGTGGTATTTTATTAAAGAAACTGATCCAGTTGACTTGCGAGAACTAGTGGAATAGTCTGGAATCTAGAACATTCATTGAAATACAACTTATGTTTGTTTGCAACAGTAAAAAAATACCTAGTTACTAAAATCCGTAACAATAGAACAAAACTTAAATAGCCAGTTAAGGAAGCATACACAGTTCATTTAAAATTCTTATCCTCAGAGTATTATTCAGAAATAATTGGTTGAATTTAAGTAAAACAGCTATGAACAAAGAACATACATAAATGTAATAATGCGATTATCCTTTTTTTTTACATTTGTTTACATACAACAGCCGGAACGTGTGTAAGGAACAAATATATAAGCTTTTTGCGCGTCTCACGACATATCTGTTTTATTATACTACACGATAAATATGTCGTCAACGCGGTCCAGACAGCAAAGGCGGTCTGTTCGTTGCTCACATACAATATTTCAAACGCGTCAGCCTAATGACGATGTCTTTGGGAGAAAATCAACAAGATAAAATAACCTAAATAGAACAAGGTTTGGAAGCCAAAATTCGTAAGACCTTCCTCCACTCGCCAAAATATTTAATTGGTTAACTAGATACTGCTACGGCTATTCGGTTTGTGATCCAAATGATTTAGAAACCTATATTAAATTGGGTAAATGCTTCGACCGCGCCCTGAAGCGTTTAAAAACAAACATTCGCGAAACAATGTAAACTGAAACATTAGTCCATACTTATCTAACGG
Source organism: Conistra vaccinii (assembly GCA_948150665.1). Classification (NCBI taxonomy): domain Eukaryota; kingdom Metazoa; phylum Arthropoda; class Insecta; order Lepidoptera; family Noctuidae; genus Conistra; species Conistra vaccinii. Next base: position 4,649,087 of record OX411323.1, on the reverse strand, counting down.
ACTATTATCAGCTGATTGCTATTTGGCAATCAATGCATGGTCGTTGACCGAGTATCTCACATGGTGTTGAGGACGCAAGTGGAATAAATAATAAGTTTCTCATTCATTCAACTTTATTCGTACGGAGTTGGTTAATTTCCTGCGCTAAAAAGGGACGACTAATCAGTCGAAATTAACAATTTAAAACCGAATTTTAATCAAGGTGTTTGCACAAAGAAAAGGAAGTGTTAAAGAAAATGTTTACACGTCATATGGCAGCGTCAGCGTCTTGCGCTGTACGTTTTTTTTTCATGAACGCCAATTTGAACAGGTATGCAGCAAAGTGGCTATTTTTAACAGCTTTAATGTCAGGATTCCTACAGGAAGCGAGCATCGATAGTTCACATAGCGTAGCCGTGATCAGGCTAAACGTTTTTAATTAGACCGACTAACAAGAGTCACAAAGAACACACTTTAAAAAAATTAATAGAAGTTGAATATTACAACGATAAAGTCACATGATGGGGTAAGAAACTTACAAGTTTAACACCATTTGGAATATAAGTGAACGTATTTGCGCTAAATGTTTAACTAGAAATACTTCAGGGTTAATCAAAATATAATAAACAAGCAAAGTGGGACGCACGGAGACGTAGGAGGGCAACTCGCTCCAAATACCTAACAATTCTTATAATAATGTTGTGCAACATGGAAACAATTCGACCCCTGTCTAAGATGCTAGGGACAAAGTGAAGAACAACATTCAGAAAATAGTGCACGGATCGTCTGAATGTCACATGCATATCTATTGTACAGATGTCTATGAAGTGCATAATATTATCGATGACGATTTTAAAGCTTAAATCAGTTAATTAAAGCGTGTAAACAAAACATTGTATCGTTGGCAGCATCGTGTGATCGGTGTTACCAACAAATACAATATTTGAAATTTTGAAGCTATTTATAATTTGTATGTAACGCCGCACGTTCGCACCGATACCAATGACTGTGGTGTACTCACGTTTCGCTTCATATTGTACTGTCACAGAATTATCTCACGTTATTATATTTTTTAACTGCCGTATTAACATTTAGCTGTTGGGATCAACACTGAATTTTATATATCCGTCTCAACACCACTCACTAGTTCACGTCTGCGCGTCGTCTTGCATGTGCTGTGGGTGGGTGCCGCGAATCACCGAAATAGAACTTTTGGAATAACACTACACAAATTATATTCCTTGCGTCACGGGTAACGTTTGACGAGATGAAGATCAAGATCGTATACGCAGACACTTGGATAGCACACGAAAATTGTCGCAAATAATCTATTTATCATTAGGAAGCTAGACAAAACATTGAATATATTTTTTGCTTGAAATTTTAATTTGAAACTGAATGTTGGTGCTACTATGTCAATCACTAAAACCTCTAGTTTTATATTATTTAAAATATCATTTTTAATACAGCTTTCTGGAATCAAACCGCAAAGTATCGTTATAACGTAAACGAAGCAAACAACTGGGTCACAGTAGGATCCCAAATAACTGAACGATGGTTATAGTGAATATAGGTTATACTGGAGAGCAACGCAATATCCTATCAACATCTGTAAACTTTCTATATGTAGATAAACTGCAAATTGTTTAAAACTGACTCTGTAATGAATGACAGAAAGCCTTCGACTGCAGTTTCATTGAAAATTACTTTGTTGCGGGACATATCGTAAAATAATGTAAGCAATGCGACGACGTCTCAAAGGTTGATGCGATCAAGGCGGCACGTGCTCCGTTCTCATTCTCTTCCTCCATAGGTGCAGTAAAAGGGAAGTCCTTGAGCAGCCCACTACTGTACTGATTCATTATCACCCACGCGCACAAATTGCATGTTATTTCTCGATAGAACACTGCAGTGTTGCAAGCGATTTGCGGTTAGGGTCAACAGTGTATGAAGTCAGAAATAATTGGTTTCTATCTGTCGTGGTTTACAATGTTATTCTTGTTTTTATTATTGGAATATATTTAGCAGCAAAAGGAGGAGTTTGTCTCGTTCTATTTCATAGCACATAATATCAGCAAAATTATCTACCTTCCAGAACCTCTGGCCTCCTCTTATCTTTTCCTGTACCTTTCCTCAAGTTCCCTCTAGCTGGCGAAAGCGTGGTAGCCAAGGATTCCAGAAATAAAGGTGTTGTATTTAACCATGTCTTATGTCTAACAAAAATAATTTAGACTTTTAGCCTTGGGGCCAGTTTTACGATTATTTTTATTATAGGCGAACGGCGATTTTAATCTTTTTCGGAAGCAGATTGCAACAGTAGAGAAGAGAAGACATTGAACCCGCAGACCGATGGTCCAATGATTGCAGTATCAGACGTCTTCTCTCGATTCTAAGTACAGAACAGCATAACGCAATGCAGTACCGATTTTATGCAGTGGCCTTTCTGTACGATGTTTTTGCGTGTGTGATTTATATAAATTCATCTGCCAATTTTATTTTAAGTAGGTACCTACTTATTTGATACTTATACCAATCGGAAAAATTTGGAACAATAATGTGTGTACTTACTTTAAAAACATTGCATATAATGTGTTTCAACCCTAAGGTATATCAAATAGCGAGAACTAGTGTTAATGATGATAAATAGATCCGATACCGTACCTACTGTCTTTTTATTCCGGTCGCTTATTTCATCGTTGCTGAGGGTTCGGTTTCATCGTCTTGATTACATTTCCTGTCATTCTCATAAAAAGACTGAGTAACACAAAGTTTATTCTTCGATTTTAAGACCACATTTTTTAAATTTTACTGTCGCTGCTCATCTTATCTCTTTTCATAACTGCCTTTTCTACTGCTATAGTTTCGTAGACATTTGGCTTAGATTACAATAATGCCTAGCCTTTTCCCAACTATTTTGGGGTCGGTTTCCTGCCTAACCGGATGCAGCTGAATACCAGTATTTTACATGACGACGTGCACAACCCAGTAGCAGGCTAATACGACATCCCTTGGTAAAACTGGTTATCAGACTTTCGGGCTTCTGATGACCCGTAACGACTGTCAAAGATCCACGAATGGCAGCCGGGACCAACAGTTTAACGTGCTTTCCGAAGCACGGTATGTAAAGATGGTCACCCATCCACGGACCAACACCGCCAATTGTAGCTTACTCTGATGGATCGACCCGTGCGGCTGCTATTACTTAGTCAGGAGTTGGCTAAGATTACTCATATACTACATAAATTACGTCGTGAAATTATCATAGAAAACATAAGTACGCATAGGTTTTATGAAATTGACAATTAAATGTCAACAGCAAACAGGCTTGGTCATTTATTTGAAGCTACGCAATTTCTGTCGTACGGCAAATCATAGGATATTTTAGGTCTTAACATAATTTACCTGGACGACCTTGCGCACTATTATAAAGGTACTTGTGTCACGGAATATTTTTATTTTATTTGCGAATTCATGCTAATGATATCACGCGATATTTGAGTATTAAAGCCACAATAATATTTAACATTGACAAAAAAATCTCGTAAGTGAACTCATTTTACGAAGTTCAACTAGGTATTTAGACATGATTCTCAAAACAAGAGTTCTTAGCTCTTAGGCTTTAACATCCTTCTTGTCGTACATTTAACAGGTCAATGTATTAGTGGGCAAGCCTCATATCGACATTGGAATAATTTTGTCGACCTAAATACTTCTAAATTCTACGCTGTTACACGAATAAGAACATAATTTTTATGTACTCCAGATCTGTCAAATCTTTCGCATGTTACGTGCGCTTGCGTCGATCCGATGTTGTATACAATGTAGACGTTCCATTTAGATTCGTCTTCAAATGCGGTCGTGGTTACGACGCAGATTTATTTATGTTCTGTGTAACGGAAATCATTTTGTGGTTCAAAGTTTGCGCCTCTGAAAACGTCTTGCGTCAAATTGCCTGCACATTTTTCTGGTTTGATAATTAGGTACAAAATATTCAACATTAATTTGTGCTGTCTTGGCATTGTACAGCCAGTATCACTAATTGATTTATTACTGGACTGGTAAAAGTAATCCTAATGATAACAGAAAAGCCAGAGGCATGAAATCGTCGTGAATAAACAACAGATGAAAAACGTTAGAATGTTCTATGCTTCTAATCATTCAATTAAGTCCTCATCAAGGAGTAGCATGAAATCGGTTGATTCCATCATTGGACCGTGACGAATCAATCAGTCACTGCCGATCAAATTTACGACTGGTGTAATTGTCATTTATTGCCCTTGAACTTGTGAATTAGATGGACCAATTATTTGTTATTTGTTTCTAACAATTAATAACAAACGCAAAGACAAGTTTCTGGTATAACAAACAATGGTTCATTCGCCGTACCCACGATAGGCCTGTGAAATGCCATTTTAACATTTTGGTATCGCTATGACTAAGCAGACTAGATGGAAAAGCCTATGCAGGGAAATGACCGATAACTTGACTCTGAGAAACACTAAAATAACTTTGTTTTGATTAATTGTTCAATTAAGACTATAATTACCCAGCAGAGATAAAAGCTTTCAGAGTTCAAGCTCGGGATCCATTCATTATTCTACTTGACAATGATAAGTTTACCAATCAGCTACTATATTACCGTTCTCGCGTTTAGAATTTAGAATTTTAATGTTTTGATCATTTTCAATCTAAGGAAATAAGTTACGTTTCTTTCTATAAAAGAAATTGGCAACCATATTTTCTCTATGAATTGGCTCGGCTGATAATTTTTGTGAATTCTTGGACAAATCATGAAAACTCATAAAGCTAAATTGTTATGTTTCTATTAATTAAACCGCTTGAGCTCTATGTAAGAAAGCACTAACAATAAATCCAAAGAATCTATCTCGCTATCCCCTAAGAACTCTTCAGAAAATGATCAGTATTCAGTACACATTTGCGCAGTTTGTTATGTTCATACCATATAGGAAACGTGTTATTACGTATTATATTAGCATGGCTTATGTAATCAGTATACGAAGCCGGATATCTAATGAAGCTTGTCTCACTATGTCCTGCTCCATGTTTGATTAAGGAGTTGATTTATTGATCACCAGTTCTTGTTGATAATGTTGATATTATAATTGCATTAGGGAAAGTAGAAAACTAATAAATTTTTCCTCATGCATTAGGTACCTTACTACCTAAACAAAAACATATTCTGATGGCGGTAAATTGACTCACAACGAATGAAGGAAAAAAATATGAGAAACCATCAGGTGCAGTGGGTTAAATACAAAATATACGTTTCCAGTGACCAATTTGAGGATAGGATAACACAACTATGCAGACGCAAATCTTGAGGCTAGTAGGAAAAACATTACAGTCGTGCCAATGCCCCGAACTGCCCATTGCTGGCTCGTCAAGTGACTGTCAATAGTGTAAATATTGGAGTCTATAAAAAAACTGATGTACGAAATAGATATGATATACTCTGGTGTGTAGTGTGAATAATATATCGTTGTTTTTGTATGACACAACATAACCGTGCGACGACACGCTTCATGCTTCGACGGCTCTCTGCATTGTTCTAAATACTGCACAGATGTACAATAACATTTAAATTGTAATAAAATAATTATGTGAATTTCTTGGAACTCTTGATTCATCGACTGCCAACAAGTTCTTGAATTAACAATTCATTTCTGACTACTCTAATTTTGTATTGTTTGTTTGTCAAGAATAAAGCTAAAAAATACTTATTAGCTTTGAATAAAAGTATATCATAATAATGACCTGACTGACTGATTCATGAATGCAGAGCCTTTTTTTTATGTGTGGGAAATTATCAAATAACTTCTCCCGCTCTGGGCGGAGCGGGAGGGCGGGCGTGTCAAGACTCTTACTGATTAAACCCACCCGTGTTCCTTCAGTTGCCTGTACGTTGCCAGGGGCCCCGGTATCCCTTTCGGACTTGCCCGCAACCCCGGCAGTTGTGCTGACATCTATTCGAGGCGCGCGTGGAAAACAACGCGCCGTCGACTCGGGCCTGGTCTTTATCGGACAGCGAGCTACCCATTGCTCACCGTCCGCAAACCCGCGCCTACGGTGGCCGGGAATCGGCCTGGGACTAGGGGCGTGAGGGCGCGAAGTTCGCCTCTCCGTCACGCGCTCTGCCTCCTCCTTCGCGAGCATTACTGCTTCGCAGAAGGAGGTGACGGCTTCCCAACCATGCCCTCTCGCTCCGTACCATTGCATGAATGCAGAGCCCAAACCACTAAACGTAGAATTTCTTAGTTTAGTCAATAGCTTCCTTATAGCTAGAAACTCTATCTCTATCGCTTTTTGTAAATTCTAACCTTAAGGGGGTTAAAAAATAGGGATATGAAAGTTTGTATGTAAATACGAAATTTTTTAAGTTATTACTAGCAGCTACTTAAAGTCAATGGTACTTTGAAAATATACAACACAAATTCTAAATGCTACCCCGAAAGGGGTTAAACAGGTGAATGCTTGTTACAATACAAATTTTCATCGATTTAATCCCTTTTCAAGTCCGAAATTTACGCGGACGAAATCGGTGACAAGGTCCTAGGAAAGGCGCTCGCAGACAGGCGCCACACAATGATGCGACGCGATTCTGGTAGAACAATTTCCGTAAAGTTTTCATAGAAATTGTTCTTCTAGAGTCATGTCGCGCCAGTCTGCGGGGTCCCTAAATGACACTACGTCCTGTACCTCCACCTACACGCTGAATAATAAACATTTATGTATCACCTGTTCAAAATTACGTGCTAGCATCACCATGCGTCAAGAATTACAATTGACACCAACAAGGAAAAAAGATAACATCATTTTATTACTTATTATTGTACTGCATACAAGTTTGCATCTTCGTCTCAGAATCATAGCATTGACCGATCTGTTGCCAAGGTCTTTATGACAAGAAGCTCGTGGATCGGTCGTGACATAGCAAATTTTATGACAGCCAGAATATTCCACCTGTGAACTCCCGAGTTTCTTTCGGTGTTTCTTCTTAGAGTTAAGATAGGAAACACCGACCTCATTTTGTTGTTTCGATATTATTGACGTGTAAAATCCTACTTACAGAAATAAACATCAATTATCCAGAATTCCAGATCTGACTCAAACCAAGAGATGCATTAGTAATGTTGGTATAGATGTTCTTGATTCAGAACTAAAGCTTTGATTCACGTCGCGTCGCTCTGATTTGTATGTGATTTTTATTTGTTCAGACGAAACTTTTCTTCAAATCGTATAGTAAGTATTTAGAACAATTAACTCGCGCAATGGAATAATGTAGTAGAAAAATAGCACGAAGCTATAAATTTTGTAAATAACTGGATAATTAGGTACTAATCCTTCTTGGCGCCTGATAAAGTATGCAAAACCAAGCGGGGCGCCAACTAAACCACTGCAGAAATTAACAATAATAAATTCTTCAATTGGATTGTTGAACTTAAAGCCTAGGTCTATTTAGTAATAAATGTGTGCATCTTAGGATTTAAAGTTACATGTTATAATAACTTATTGGAACGTTCTGAGATTGAAACGCTAAGAAGAAGAACTTATGACAATAATATACTTGAAAAATACAGGATTTAATCATCGATTTACTACGTAGGTATCTATTATGGGTTTACAATTTACATTTACATCCAAAAGATCTTCAACTGATTGTAAAATATTTGCCCATTTCAATCCCTACACAGATGCAGGTAACCAGATCGACGATGAATTCGTAAAAAACTAGGGTTGTGGTCATTCGTCAATTTACACAATCTCACTCAATGAACAGTCACAGTACATTACAGGTAACTATGACTAACATCAAAGTGTGCCAAGTCCAATTTTACGCAGTTGTGGGACGACTTCCAGTACGTATAAACACCGTACAAGATATTTTACACGTACATTAATGAGATTAATGACTACTGAAGAGAAATTGGCGTGGTTTCAGTCTATACTATCCAAACAATAAATCAATAATTAAGTTGTCAATTCATGGGCAATTAATGTTGATGGAGTACCCGCTTTAACTTAACCTCTATAGCTACGCGGCGCGAGTTCGCGACAACCCGCCAAGCCGCGCGGCACGCCCGCGGCGCGTCAGAGATAAGAGCTCGCTAACATAAACAAAAACTGAGAGCTTTTTTTTACGTAAATAGTCTTATCGTTAATGGTTTTGGGTTCCTGATTAGACAAAGGATTTTTTATAATACCTCGAATCTTTGTAAGCGAACGCTAGTATTGATAAATAAACATTCTTATAAGATTCTTATAAGAAATTCCGTTGTTCATTGTTTTGATTATTTATAATAAAACTACTGGTTCGATTCACATGAAATTTCGCAGGATACATTATGAATACATATACTATCGGTCAAAACCATTATTAACGCATAAACACAATAAATAAAAACACATATAATCAAAAAAGTTCAATAAATACACACATCAAAAGTGTCTAGGGATCAAGCATTTTTATGCGGATTTCTTGAGATTGAGATGTGGCTTTGTAATAAATTTATGATTTTATAAATTTATATGGATCCTTTTTGGTGCATTTCATAATTTGAATCAGGAACTGTGAATCAAATTCGAGTAAAAGATGAAAATCAGCTGTCAATATTTTCCCTATAAAAACATACAACGCATTGAAGACATTATTAGTGCTACTGTTTCCCTACTACTGATTAAAACCAACGTTATTATGGAGCAGCGACGTCATTTAAGCAGGGAAGAAATGCTCAGAGCCGTGGGAATGATAGAAGCTGGTTCCCGGCAACGTACTGTGGCTTTAGCTCTGAATACAAGTCAGAGTGTTATCAGTCGACTTTGGACACGTTACCGAAGCACTGGTACCGTGGCTGAGCGCCATGGAGGACGGTATCGCTGCACCACACGGAGACAAGACCGATACATTCAAATCTTAGCTCGAAGAGCTCCAACAATAACCGCCATGATGTTAGCCGTGAGGCTTCATCACTCTTCAGGGAACTTAATTAGCGACCAAACAGTCAGAAACCGCTTGCATGAAGTGAACCTTCATTCCCGAAGACCGCTACGGGTACCACCTATAGCAATGCACAATCGTAGGATTCGATATCAATGGGCTCTTGAACACAGAAATTGGGCAGAAGAACAATGGCGTTTCGTGTGCTTTTCTGATGAGTCTCGTTTTGGTATGAGACCGGATACAAGACGTATACGACACTGGAGAACCCCTGGACGCCAACAGCGATTAAAATCCTGCCAGGAAGTCCATCCTTATAGTGGTGGAACCATCATGGTATGGGCGGGTATTTGGATCGGCGGAAGAACTGAGTTGATTTGGATCAGAGGCAACCTCAACGCTCAAATTTATGCTGAGACGATTGTATCAGACGTCATCGTTCCTCTACAAGTGCAAATCGGTCCCTTATTTCAGTTAATGCATGATAATGCACGACCGCACACCGCAAGAGTTGTAAGACAGACTCTCGCCGCAGCTAACATCAATGTCCTGCCCTGGCCTGCTCAGTCGCCAGACTTGAACCCGATTGAGCATGCATGGGATATGCTACAGAGAAGAGCTCTGCCGAATATGGAGGGTATCCAGTCGCAAGAAGACCTTTTTTTGTTGTTGCAACGAACATGGGCGGCCATTCCACAGCGTGATTTGGATGAACTCATTTTGAGTATGCCAAACCGATGTTCTTGTGTTGTTAGTGTTCGCGGTAGAAACACGGATTATTAATTGTTTAAGTTACCCAATAAAATTTTAAAGAAAACTGTTATTTCAGTCTTTTTTTCGAACTTTAATGTTAGTGGTTCAAATGTCAAAAATCCCTTTATTAGGAAAATGGCAAATTTCTTTATTAATGCAAAGGTGACTTGGTTTATCGTTACTGTGACAAACGAAAACACTTTATTTGATGAATCCTTAAAGAAAATTTTAATTAATATCAATCAGGAGAAAAGTTATTGCAAAAATATATGTTGATCCCTAGACACTTTTGATGTGTGTAGATAACCGTATCATTACGTAACTTTATTTAGTTGACAAAAAAATATTGAACTCTTTTTTTTCTGTATTATGCATTTTTATTATTAATTAGTTATTCAAGAATATAAAATAAATGACTTACCAGCGATTACATGCACAAAACACACACAAAACAACAAATTCCACATCAACACGTTTTTTCACTAACGAGTTTGTTTACATTTTTTGATGGGTCCGTAATAGGTAATTACGATGTTATTTAGTGCAAGTATTAACTATATACGATGACGACACTACTTAATTATTGAATTATCACCATTTCCCGTCGATTTACACTTAAAAAACAATAGAAAACAAATAAATACGACGCGTAGTGCAGCGCGCTGAACGCATGCGCAGTCGCCATTTTGCCGTGCCAAAATGTCCAATTTTTACTTTTTTCTAGAATTGTTTCTGCATATTTTGACGTTTTAGTCGATGTATTTGACAAGTATATTACCAAATCCATAGAATAAAATTAACTGTAGACCATATTAGCCCCTATGCATAGTACAAATACAGTTTGAATCAGCGTGAACGTACTGTATCCGTTCGGCGACAGACCCGCTTTACGGTATTGGAAATTTTCGTCGCCGTTCGGCGACGGCCCCGATTTAGAGGTTAAGCCAAAATCGTTGCGCATTCTTGCCTTTATCTCTTGCCATTTGATCAATAAGGCAATCTTTTGTTCAACATCCCATAAAACCGTAATCAGAACGGGGAATCATATCATAAATCAGAAGAGCAATCAATTTCGAAATCATAACATAACATGTGCCCCAATCTGACAACTCATAATTAAAACATTTAACGCTACTCAGCACATGAATTATACTGAAATTAAAACAATACATATGTCGAAGTAACATGTGATATGACTCAACAAGCGATTATTAATTGATTATTTATTGTACCATAAGCAGAGTCTGGAAATGTGTGTTTTAGCAATAAAAGCATTTTATTTTAACATTAATCTTGTGCAAATCCAAAACTGCTGTAAAATAAACCTTTTGTAATATGTCTTTTCCCAGCACGCCAAGGGATGAAAGACTAATAACATTCATGTTATGGAACATCTGTTATTTATTTGTTTCGCCGCTAAAGCAGTAAAAGTCAGGCAACAACTGCGGAAAGCGATCAGTATTCAGATAGCAAATGCAATTTACTTCTTATGAGCAGTTTGCATGCAGGCCGCGCGAATGCACTTTGTAAGTGCCAGTGGAAAGGCAAAAGCACTTCGCGTGTACGCTACGACTACAATAACTCGTAGACTGTTGTATGTGCCAGTGACATAATGAGTAGTCGGCGTAGCATAATATGCAGTTACACAATCATTATAGGTCAACTGTAATGTTTTACAACAGCTACAAAGCAGAAATCGTTTCCTGGCCACACTCGGCAAATTGGGAGCACTCTTGTTAAATGCCTGCAAATTGTTTCCAAATTACCTGCTAACCTGTTTTGTAGTCCATTCAACCGAAAGCAGGTCGAATGTCGGTTACGATTTCTATGTTCATCTTAGTTTCAACTGGAAAACACGAGTGTTGACTTCAAATAGCCTGATATTTTCTAACTCTAGAACATTTACGATTATTCTCCAAGAAATTCAACATAACGCTAAACATTGGAGGTGAAACACTAGGGTCAAAAAGGTTTGTAAATAACATAAAATAATCGTTAACTAGTTTCTAGTTACGCTTTTTCATTGAAGCTAGCTGTCAAAGTTACAGAAGACCAGAAGACAGACAAAATTAAATGACGATATAGTAAATACTGTTCACCTCAATTTGGGAGGCGTCGATGGTTAGGTTGTATCAGGACTACGACGCCTTGATAGCTAGCTTTAAGTGAACGAAGACATGAAGTGAGAGATAAGCTGATGGATGAGTACTTAACCTTAAAATATAAGTGGAACCTAACTCACGAACATCAGCAAAAAAATTAAAACGCAAAATAAGAATTAGAAGGGGACAAAGTGATGAGCAATGTTTGTCCTTGAATTTTTGTAGATGCTCTTTTCTAAAAGTAAATATTGCGTCTCCATTAATTGAAGTCTAAGGAAACGATGCACACATTGGGAAGCAGACACAATATTTGGACATCAATAAAATTCATGGACTAGTTAAATAGGTCGGGTTTACGACTTATTGGCGTCTAAACAATTTTACGAGGCCCAACAAGTCAGTAGGCCAAATACAGACGCAGAGATTTCAGCGTTGTTCAAACAAAGCAAGTAATAAAATATCGGCATATTGATATATGGCTGAAGCAATGATACGCCTACAAAAACGCCCACCGTAGCCAAAAAAATCATGGGCACTGATGAAACCATTCATTACTTCTGGGGAGGCGGGCGACTAAAATTACTCAAGTAGTAATGAGGAGTATTTTTGAGTGTCAAAGCTGCACTGCGTTATACGGAAGTAACAAACAGTATCAAATAAAAGAATATTGGGCTAATGAGAGTTCGAATTTCCGATTCCGACCTTCGTTGAATTCATTTATTAACAGGTGACTTGCGTGTAGGAGTGTTTAACGACTTTTTACATACACATAGATGCTAAGGTTCTGATGACTTAAGTAAATATGGTAGAAGAAAACTCAATTTTCTTTTGAATATCATCAGCACAAAACATAGATACCCCAAAAGTCGAGTAAAATATCGATTCTTAAAATTAATAGGAATTATTTCACCCAGAACGGAATTCTCAACTTGCAATGCCCTTTCAAAGCGAGTTTGCAGATTGTTTATCAACAATGTTGTAAGGAACAATAAACGTTGAAAGAGCCTGTTTGACCCAGAAAGGAAATTGGCCATCCACTTCTATCTAGCTTTTATGTTGCTTCCTCTACGAACACTTTGGAGCCATTTCCGTAGCATGTTTCGTAACAAATGAGGTACTGAATTGGAGGTACTCAATAGGTTAAAGACCTCTGGCCCACAAAGCTTTACACAGTTTACACCCTTTTGCTTACGTGCTTGCATCATCACAACACGAAATACTTAGCAAGAAAATTACGAAAAACATAAATAATTGCATATCATATGCTTTAAAACCCCACAGCAAGTTGTTGCTAAACGTTAAGTATGCGAGTTAAACAAACAAAATGCAAGGAATTTGTATGACAGAAGCACCTCGCGGTTTCTAAGAAAAACAAGACATTCAAGGTGAGATAAGTACGAGCACATGAATGACGCGGAATCAGTGTCTGTCGAGCTAACGAATGGAGGTAATGAGAATATTTTATGATTGATGGCTTGTCTGACTCTGTGCTCGCCACTATAGGCTCGATACAATGACTGTGATTTACTTACAGCCAGTTCAGTTCTTGTAAATGGATGTCCTTTCCTTCCTTAATATTTAATCTAGATCATTCAATGGGATAGATTGTCGGACCGACAAAATGTAAACAACGCCATCCAAACTATTCTGCCACTAGAAAAACTATCATTTTGTCAGCTCCAACACTTGACAAATCGTAAGAGAACAGGAACAGCCGGAAAAATGCAACAACGCTGAGGCTATGCAATATGCATACTATTCAAATACACGATGAAAAAAAAATACATTGATGCAAGGATTTTCGTTTCGTTCAATCACTATTGTACGCGGACGATCTAACATTTGTCATTTGTGACCAACATCCGCTTTTATGTACAAAAGCTATCATTATTGTGCCTAGGTAAATATTTAGATTTACCTGGCTGGTGCTCTAGCTAGATCATGCCTCGCTTATTAAATTCCGCTTAGTAAAAGCAAACTAAATAGTCGCAATATTAAACGTCCTTGTCGGAATATGACCTTCAAGACAACTTTGTAGGCATAATTAACCATAATCATCCATTGAGACAGGTATAGTGATCGGAGTAAGGTTTCATTAGTAAAAAACAATTTGGATTTGTCACATCACAATACGAGAACCAAAGAAAAGGGTCCCTGCAGGACGTCAGAAATTAAACAAAAGTACCTATTGCATTCATTCCACCATCAAAACTACTGAATGAACCAATTTAATTCGATTCAAGTTGCGCAGACCTAAGCCAATTATACGAATTGCTATAATACAAACCTCTGCCCGATATTAAACAGTTTATTGCGACGTTTATTGAGTCGACGAGATTATTATGTGCATCTTATGTGTAAGATATGCATAGGAATTAGTGCATAATGCATTTAGCAAGCAAAGGAATAGGTACCTCCACGATGATTTATGTAAGTAGTATAATAAATCACTGAGGATAAAACGATGCCTGAGAATTACCGCAAACTAGTTTACATCAGATTCTACTGATGATTTGCTGAGAAAATTATTGTGAAAATATTGAATTTGCCCGATCGGCAATTGTAAGTTCAAACTGCATCCTAAACCGCTGGGTCTAAAAGCATGAAATTTTGCACAAGCGTTCCTTATTGTTATTTATCGAAAGCAAGCACTAAGGAAGGATTTTTGAATTTGAAAGGGGCTAAATAGGAAATGAAAGTTTGTATGGAAAAAGTCATTTTTGCCGATTGGAGACCTCCTCTGGCACACGGTTTGTTAACAAATATAGGACTTTAAACTTAACGTTTTTTACAGGTCAGTCACTATATTAGTAGCAGGTAATAAATAATATTGCAAAATAAATAAAGTAACTCTGCGGGATATTACTTAAGAACTGTTCAATAAGGAGATATATTAATTTCTGTAATTTATTCACGTCTCCGTAAACAGGGAAAGAGAACAGCTATTGAAAGTAGCTTAACACCTACGGACCAAGTGTTTTGGACATGATTGCCGGTTACGTAACTAAATGATGATAAATGATTCTTTAAACAAGATGGCTGGCCATTTATTTTACCTCATTAACCAAAACTGTACCGTAGATTTCTAAGTTACTAGCTTCTGCCCACTTAGAAGATACCATAAAACATATCCTATGGCACTCCTCTGCAATAGTGAACAGTTCGATCGAGGCTCGGAAGTGCGCTACTCGCTGAGCAGAACCTCACCCCGAACCATGAATTTGTTACTGCGCAGCCACTCGCCTCATGTTCCGAGCCGCCATAAGTTTGAATCGGGGTATATACTTAGCTTTCTATAAGTGATTTTTTTTTTAAGTAAGTGCTCAGTACTTAAGAAAGAAAAGGGAGTGAATAATAGAGTGAAGGTCGACAGGGGAGAATGGAAGAAAACTTGTTGTGCCAACCCTAATTAACACGACACAAGGGCAGAAAGATGATGATGGATCTGTACTTAGCACCACCAGAGATAACCACTTACAAGCAAACAGACAATTTTACCTCTTTATAATAGTAGTTTACATTTATTATTTGAACGCATCAGATGCTAATGATGGACCGTGGAAAGGCTGCGGCTGTAAAACTGAAGACCAGACTGTCTTCAACAGAATCCAAATACCCTATCGACGGAAAAAAGTTAGCACAGCTGCGATCCAAATGACAAAAGTTTTGGCATTGGGATAGAAGCGGAAGTAAATTGCATTTCAAATAGGAACATGCAGCGTTCAGCAACACCCACGGTTTAGTGACGTCACTAAACTTGTCATGTGCTACGTGAGGCCGATGTTTTAGATCTGTCTACGTGCGCGTGCGTATAAGCAGCGAAATGACCCACTAAATATTATGAACCTAGGAAGAAAATGAGGCAACTGTGGCTTATTGATTAGATTACAAAGCCTTATTCTAATTCTCCTTTTTTTAACGACTGGTGATTATATCATTGCATTGCTGCGTGGGTCTGGGCTGAGAAAGTGAGAATAGGTTCAGTACACTCCAATGATCTTCTCAGTTCAAACACTAGAAAGTGGTAAAGGTTGGGCAATATCTGGACTGTTTTAACTTTTGTCTTTTAAAAAGTGCAGTTTCTGCCTCTGAATAGGTGGATTTTAAAGAGCATTCACAACAGCCACGACACTTGATCTAGCTGGATCATGCTTTAAAACCAGTACGGGAGGGGGAAAAGATCTTTCTGTTTTCTGATAACTTTAAAGTGCAACAATTAGCCTGTAATAAAAGCGTGATTATTGACTTGACGACTATTAGGTATCTCAGGAATGTACATAATAATATATCATAACGTTGTAGACACGCTCATGCTATATCGCGTGTAAAACAATATTCATGTCGTCTGCGGACGTAGTTGCGTATGTAAATATCCTAATAACAGTTAATCGAGTGTGCCCGGCACAAAAATGTTAGCCCAACCCAATTCTCGGAGTGTCGGAACATGACGTCAATATATGTCGTGATTCGTACAATTATTACTTTCATTTATTTTGTGTGTTTGTCTAGAAGTTGGTTACCGCAGGAGAATATCAGAAATGTAGAAAAATCCAAGGTTTGCTCATCAGTCCTGAAATGTAGATATTCGTAAGGGCTGACATCTTTTTACATAAGGTCAATCCAAAGTTACTATGACTGCATAAGTTTGTGTAACTTTTACAAGTCACAGTACTCATGAATATGAACAATTTCTACTATACGACTTGGCCTGCATAAGCTTATAAAAATATTTGAAATTGACACTATCAAATACACAATCATATTTTCGCGCATCTGGTTTCTTTACGAACCAGCGACTCAATAGATCATCAATATTTTGATAGCACCGTTGCAATAGAACGGCATACATGACTGTGGTAACGAAATTTATTATTAGTAGAGAATACTTGTGTAGGCAGCAATAAATGTCAATCAGTTTAGTCAGAGTATAAATAAAGTTGGGCGAGGCGTGCCCAGAAGCATGGACGTTCCCATAAATATGTTGTAAACTTGTAACTATCAACTAGAGGACAATATAGTTCGACGTAGGACACACAAACTAAATAGAAATACTCTATTTAAAAAGCATTAGAAACGAAATTACATGGGCTTTTACAGTGAGTGGTTTTATCGCTAACGGAGACTACTTCTTATAAACAACTTTTTTATGGACTTAGAAGAAACAACGATTCAATACACGAAGATGCCAGGGGGGGGGGGGCAGGGGGTAGCAGCTGCCCCCCATACAGATCCAAAAATATTTAGTCAAAAATACAAGGCCTACTACAATATCTATTAAAGCCAATTTTGGACGACTTATATTTGGTTTTTTAAAGTTCCATTTCTCCTAAACGGAGTCTAATCCGGAGCCCGGAGACGTAATATTCGTATCTATGTGTTGGTGGTACGCCCAGTCATAATGCCTATTAGGTTTCACTTCTAAAGTTCTGAATAGTTTTGGAAAAACGACAGAAAGGTCCATTTCCAATGCATACATTGAAAATGGAAAATACTATTTTTCTCAGTTCCTATCGGGACTACCGAGTTTACACTCAAATGTACAGCAGCGTCGATTTTGCCCTCATTGTGCGCCGTGGAGGTAAGAGTCGACAAGTGTAAAGCTTCGAGCTCTTGACTATAGATTGACTGAAACCTACAAATCGTACTTTTTTTTTCCCATCCTCCATTATCAACTTGCCCCCCCCTGGGCTATAAGGCTGGCGACGCCCTTGGAAAGTGGAGCTAAGGATTTTTGATACTTCATCCCCTAAAGGGGTTTAAAAAGCGGATGAAAGTTTGTATAGAATTTTGTCATTTTTATCGATGGGTAAGCCCATCGGGCGGGCGTACGGCATGTCTATTAATAAAACTGGTAATATTGATTTTAATAAAACCTTTTAAAGACCCAATTTTTATGTGTTAACTAGCTTTTACCCGCGGCTTCGCCCGCGTGGATGTCGCAAAATATCCCACGGGAACGTTCTACCGGGAATACATACCTAATAGCCAAGGAAAAGATCATTGACTAACTTTCAGCGGACGCAGTGGTAGGCTACTACAGCGCCCGCGTGGTCAACCATAATTATTTTGTTACGCGTAATTTTGAAACTGTGATATCTCTTAAACTATTCATTTAAATGATGTGATGTAACGGCATATTTTAATCGAAATTGAATGCCCAATTTAAATAACCTATTTAATTGGATAAGGATTAATAAGATACCGGTCAAAATAGCTTCGGATATAACAATGAAAATTTTATACAATTTTGAAAGATAAAAATGGTTATTGTGGGTCACCCTTAAAAGATAGACATATGCCATCGCGGACTTTTTTGTTGCAATTTTTAAGATATACAATACTCTAGAACATAAATTTGATTTATCTCTCACGACTTACGCAGCGCACGCCAGTAAAGCTCCCAGTCGGCATGATTTTTTCCGACATCTTCAACAATAATCGTCATATTTCAGCCAATTTACACAAAACCTTAATGAATTATACACTAAAACCTTCCACATGAATCACTCCGTCCAATGGTGAAAACCGTTTGAAAATCCGTTCGGCAGTTTTTGAGTTTATCGCGTTCAGACAGACAGACAGACAGACAGACAGACGCGGCGGGCGACTTTGTTTTATAATATGTAAGGATATCACATTATCAAGTAACGCCGAACATTCGTGCCACTGCTATTAGTCTCTTTTGTCGCTATCACGAACCTACGAAAGCCAGATAAGTATGACATAGTCTTACAGTAAACATTACATGTACCTACTTTGTTCATGTTACATCAGTTCGTTTTTATTACGAGTTCCTTTTATAGAAACTATGTTAAGCTAAAGGAATGGTGGTGTCCTTTATCTATTCTTGGATAACTGCAAAACCAAACATGACCATAGAGTAAACAGAGATAAACTAACCTATTTATTACCTTTACCATAATAACATTTTCAATCAGTTATTTCTTTTGCTGTATGTACTTCCCTTTCTAATAGTAGCAATTCTTAATTTGAATGACTGCATTTTTATTAAATAATTAATTTCTATGAGAACAAAAACAAATTATTATCATCAGCCTATTGCATATACAATTCTTTTTTTACAAATTCTCTAATCACATAAATATATTGCAAAATAGTTAGACTTTCTTCTCTATTACTCAATAAACAAAAGAATGTTTAAGAGGTTGATGATTTGGCCAGTCACCAACAGAATTTAGCCAATAACTTTTACAATGTTGTAAATAATATAATTCTCTTTTCTGTTATGATAGTGTAACACAACTTTCACTTTTAAGGATACAGTAAGATTTCTACAGACGACTTTCTAGTTGCATATGCACTTACATCCTTGTTTGAAGAGTGAAATGACAATGTCAAAGGTGCGAAGAGTTTTTGGTCAATCATTGTTGTATGTAGGTTACCTACTGGGCCATACCCATATAAAATAATTTAAAAAAATTACATTTGGTTACCATCAACTCAAAAAGTTACTTTTAAAGTAGTTTTTAGTTACAATATAAAATTCGAACTTATTAATTGGCCTGGACAATGTTTTTAGTTTCTATTTTTATTTTATTTTATTTGATAAGGGAAAACAAACAGTAGTATATTAAACATAAACATAATAAACTTAATAATAAATTTAACGAATATACCACCCAATACATTTTCCACAGATTACAATTTAGATTTTCAGAAACTGATGGCAATAGTTATAAGTTTCAATAAAATAATGATAAACTTTTTCTTTAGCAATAATAAGTTTAGAACGTAAAAGTTTAATAGCAGAAATCTCTAAAATAATGCCATTAAATACAGTATATTACACAATATAGCTTCCGTCATTATCATCCAACATTACACCAGTAGCAACTGCCACCATACGTAGATCAGAGCAAACAGTTCATACGTGTAGACACATCAATATTTGACGTTTCATGGTTCAAAAATTTGGCTTCGCAATACTGTAAAAAGGACTTACTCACAGTTCACAATTTTGGCACAAAATGCAAATGCATTATTAAGCACAATTTATAGTTAGAACACCGCATAAATTTTACAAACAAATCAAATGCAAACTTCACAAATGAATGCCCAATTCTTGTTCAAATATTGGTTTATCTACAGCAGAGAGACAACAAATGTGTGACTAACCTCAAAAGCAGGCTGTTAGGAGGCACTCGGGAACACTTGTGTTATAGTAGGCACGCATCAACCATCCTGTGGAAGACCACCATATCAGACCTCTAGCGACACCTCCAGTTTGATCCCAAAATTAATGTTAATTAATATATTAGTTATTACACAGTCAAGGATACTACAGTTGGGTGTGTGCCAAAAATGTGCTGCAACTGTAAGCAAGCAAAACTGAAACTCATCGATGCAATCGTCACAGCACTTTACACATGAATATACCGTATTATTAGGTTAGTATGTCAATAATGCAGATGAGTGTAGACTACAGTCAAGGACGTCTTTAGGAACCCGGACATCGGACGGGAGCAGTGTTAGATACATGCATGAGATAGCAACGCTGCGCACGACATCGCTACACATACACAAATCGGAAGGAAATAAGATATCATATAACAAATGATCACTTACGAAACTTCTTCCTCTCAAAGGCATCTCACGCACTAATAAAAAAACACAACTATTGTCACTTATTATTGAATTGAGTAAAAGCACTAGTTTTACATACACAGTCTTTACACAATTTTTCAGTTCAATTTCAACAGCAGACAGCAACTTGTCTTGCAGATTGCAGATAATAATTTGACAGCAGAAGCAGAAGCTGAGAAGCGCTAACACAATTCTAGAACAATCATCACTCAACGACCATAGACTAAAAAAAAACTAAAACTAAAATTCTATCCATGCGTTTGCACTGGCGAAACACTCACATAGAAACATGTTGAAATCTCTATTTTCTGTCAAATATTGTATGAAATTCTAGTAAGTAGATATTTCAACATACTTGTACCTATGTGAAATAATGTGAATGTTTCGCCAGTGCAAATGCACAATAATATGCCGTCATGTCGTTAACCCCTTACTGCATAGCATGACATATCGGGCATCAAGAGTTTTTGTCGCCTCATTTAAATTTGACACAATTTTTTTCTTCTTGCAACTCTTAAAATCGAAAACCGATACTATGCTTTGACGTTTGCGAAGAAAATTAGTGTCCAGCACTAGTAGATTAAAAATAAAGTCAGTTTGTTCCGTAACGGTCGGTAGGAGGTAAGTGGACTCAGCTTTCGGGGTATTTTTGCATGGATTTTCACGATATACAGCTACGATAATTATTTTGCATACAATAGGCATCTATGCAAAGACAATAGGCAAAAAAAAACTAGATTCGCATGAATGATTGCAAATATTTTTGTTGCTGAAGTTAGTATCCATAAATGGGATAGTATGCAGTCGCGGGAAAAACTATTTGGCAGATATGGGATTGTATGCAGAATAACGACATAAAAGAGAAAACCAAATTTGGGATAGTATGCAATTGTGTCAAGACACAATCAATCTTCCTAGCCTTTTTCCCAACTATCTTGGGGTCGGCTTTGTGTCAAGCAAGCATAACATTTTGAAGAAGTGGCTACAATATTTTGTTTCCTTGGTTTGATTAGGCTTCCTTGCTTGTTTATTTTGCACCTTACGCTGCTTTTTTTTTCAATAGTTAAAACAATGCCGAGACAGAAACAAGTGCATGTAGTCAACATTCCAGATGGGAGTGAAGACGAAGAGCTTTCTGATGATGATACGGAATGGAGAGATAATCGAGGACAGGATCCGTTATATTTGTCTGAGTCCGATGAAGATAGTGACGTAGATTCACAGTCAGATATTGAATTGGAGCCTTTTACTAATTTAATTCCATCTCTCCTTACACATTATGCAATGATTGCATAGGCTGGCGTATGCATATGGCCCATTCGTGCTATACCCGTTAAACATTCTCATTTTAATCTTAATTTTTTATTTTGCCAGCTACTTCTGCATATAATGACATATTTGGCAAACTTGATATTAAAACTGCATGCAATGCCATATTTGGCATTGATAGATTTTGGTAAATATAAAAAAAAAAAACTAGGTATAGATTTTTATTTCTATTTTTTTTAGGCGTTATTGGGGTCATACTACGTTATATTTTTTTTCCATCCCAATCAAAAAATCCATGCAGTAAGGGGTTAAAGCTCTATCTGAAAAGAAACCCTATACAATATGTGAAAAAAACCCTGTCCGATCTGAAAGGGGCACACTGCAATGCAATAACATTACTTGTTTCGCCAGTGCAACACAATAATATGCCGTCATGTCGTTAAAGCTCTATCTGAAAAGAAACACTATACAATATGTGAAAAAGCCCTGTCCGATCTGAAAGGGGCACACTGCAATAACATTACCTACTAAAAATCCTTATCCTTACATAATATAAAACAAAGTTCCCCGCCACGTCTGTGTCTGTCTGAAGCTGAACGTGATAAACTCAAAAACTACCAAACGGATTTTCAAATGGTTTTCACCAATGGACGGAGTGATTCATGCGGAAGGTTTTAGTGTATAATTCATTAAGGTTTTGTGTGAATTGGTTTAACCCCTCTCTTCATCATCCTATCACTATTATAGTTGAATATACATGTCGGAAATAATCGTGCCGACTTGGAGCTTTACTCCGGTAGCAGCTCCGGAGCTTTACATAAAAATCGCTGCGATATAAATACGTCCTTGCGAATCTGGGCTACCACATTTCTGTAAGCAAAGTGACATTGTCCTACATTCAAGAGTAACTACGGAGGTGCAGTTGACTGTACATACAATTGAAAGTTTTACGAAACCTTATTTGATTAGATTTAGGCGATTATACGATGATCCCTCTAGCTAGGCTGTAGATAAAAAACGATAGGTGTTGGTCGATGGTCATCTGTCATCGTGGTTGTCATCCATCCATCACGCACGAGTGTCAATGTCATTTGATCACTTGAGAACACGGATGTGAGTGATGTGACCACCTTTTGAAGATTTATTTTGTTGTGTTTGAGCCTGCATTCTTGGTTAGAATGTTATAGTTGCTTATTTGAAAAGTATTCTACTACCGGCTGGCTCAACTGCCTTCACAATACAGTGTTTTTCTTAATGTTAACTGCAGTGAAACAAGCACTAAGATGGAATGTGTTAAGATACAAAATAAGATAAAGTTGTTATTTGAAAAACTTACCGAGCCGAACTATGTGCTCGATAGTTACTACGCCGATGGGCTTATCACGAAACTATCAAACTGCGCCGATCCTGGTAAGTATTATTTTTCTAACATTTTTGTAAATGGCCCTTACCTTTTACAGTTTTACCGTAGAGACGTGGGATAAGGTTCCAGACAGAACTAGCAGAGAAATGTAGATATGTAATAATCTATTGTGCAAGAGACGTAGTATTTGTATTTGATAAACAAGCCGATAGTGCTACAAATGTATAATGCAACCAATTTTGAGTGCTGTTTGAGAATTATTTAACAAATTTTCCTCATAAGGACATACATGCTTTGATTTGATAAATAATTTGCCCTTACTGTTAAGTCCTGCTTCTGAGAACACACACACCATACATCCTGTTAAAAATCAGTAAACATGTGGTACAAAATTTTACAAATAATACAAAATAAATAAAATGTACAAAAATAAAGCCTAAGATTTTTTTTTATAGAAAGAATTATTGTTCAGAACATGCTATGCATTCACATGGTTACTTGTCATGGTCTGTTTTTGTAACTTGCCTGACCATTCTAAATAATATTTATGTTACCTTTCCCATAAACACAAAGAATAAAAAAAGGCCAAGTGCGTGTCGGATGATGCATAATGAAGGGTTCCGTAGATTTTTTTTTTTAATTCCAATTTTAACCTGAAAATTGCAAATGTCCGTGTTCAGGTCACAGAAATTCTATGTGTACCAAACAACTAAATTGGTCCAGCAGATTCCGAACAAATTGTATGTGATAGACAGACAGACAGACAGACAGCCAGCCAGACAGACACACAAGTGAAGGTTCAGTTTTTTCATTTGGACGTACAGAACCCTCAAAATTCGTCATTTCATTAATATTTAATAATAATAATATTTTTTTTTTTATTGAATAAAAACGTTACAAAAAGTGTACACTTAGTCAACAGTAGAATTTCCCAAATAATAATGATAGTGCCTAAAAAATATGATAAACTAAAACTAAAATATGTTAGAACAGATGCAAGTAGGTAATGATGGTTCGGCATTACAATGTTAGGTAGCGACCCGCCCGAACTAGGTTAATTGAAACCTGTGTTTCAGGCAATCACTTTACATTTCAATTTGATTGGACCACAATTTTTGAAGAACTAATATAGAATAATCTATTAACAAAATATGAGAAAAAGCACATTGGTACATTAATATCTAAAACTAAACCTATGTAAATATACACATTTATATCTAAAACTAAACCTATGTAAATATACAAAAGTAAATACTCACGAGGGAATAAATTATGATCATGACAATATTTCTAGAAGTTTTTCTGTGTCTGTGTAATTGAGTATGGCTAAATGTTCAGATAATATTTTACTACATTTTTTATAACTTACACTATATAAGCTAAGTAACTTGTTGAGCCTATTGTACAGAAAAGGTCCTAAAAACACATAAAATCTATTAGCAAACGCATGTCTAGTTTGAGGCTTTATGCAAACCAAGTCCTTCCTTCTCTTGTCAGAAGGTACTGGCTCAAAAGGAACTGCAGTGTGCTGGTGTAGTACTATACTTAGTATAAATAATTGTCGTACTGTTAGAACATTACATGCTGTGTAGAGCACGTGCGAAGGAAATCTAAAAGGGCGAAAGGTAGCAACCTTTAGAATTGCTCTTTGAGCACGCTCTAGAGGGAGTAAAATTGTTTTTGCAGCGCCACCCCACGAAGTTATGCAATAGGTAAGAATGGATTGACACAAAGCTAAATAAACTTGTTTAATTAATTTATAGTCTGCTACGTTGCGTAAATTCTTAAAGACATATATTAATTTGCGCACTCTAGTACAAAGTAACTCGATATGTTTACGGAAATTTAAATTGGAGTCAATAGTGACACCCAGATATTTTAAATGGTCAGCTTTAGCTAAAGTGGGGCAGGAACATGCAGTGTCAGCGTACGTGTTACAATTATGTGCGTAAATGTTTAAATTAGTAAGCGGTATGTTAGTATTTCTCATTGCAAATAAAATGTATTTTGTTTTATCTGTATTTAACGTTAGTAGATTATTATGAAGCCAATTAGACACAATGTTAAAACCATTCTGAGCATGTTCGTAGACCTCATCTCTTGATTTAGCTGAGAACAATAGAGCGGTGTCATCCGCATAAGACATTATGATACCATTTTGGAGTGACAAGCGGCACAGGTCATTGATGTAGATTAAAAATAACGTAGGGCCCAAAATGCTCCCTTGAGGAATTCCAAAACAACCATTTTTAAGTTCAGAACTTGTATAGTGATCAATTTTTACACATTGCTGACGATCGCTAAGATAATCAGAAAATAGTTGAAGTTGTGCTCCTCTTATCCCAAGTGTTTCAAGCTTGTGCAAAAGTAAAGTACATGAAATTGTGTCAAAGGCCTTTGCAAGGTCTAGAAAGATCCCAATTGTGTGCATACCATTGTCTAGATTGGTAGTGACATGATTAGTCAATTTGAGTACAGCTTGGCTAGTTGATCTTTTGGGCCTAAAACCAAATTGATTATCGGAAAGCAGTTTGTTGTCTTCCAGATATTTTAACAATCTGCTGTTAATTATTTTTTCTAAAATCTTTGAAAGGCCTGTTAACACTGAAATGGGTCTGTAGTTATTCACACAGTTTTTGTCGCCAGACTTGAATACAGGTGTGACCAAAGCTTTTTTAAACAAATTAGGGAATATCCCTTGTGATAAACAAAGTTGAAAAATATGTGTTAGCGGAGGGGCAAGTATGTAATTAAATCTTTTAAGTATATTATTAGAAATGTCATCCCACCCAGTAGCACAAATATCCTTTAACCCGTTAATTATTCTTACTACCTCGTAAACGTCAGTATCTAATAATACAAATGACTTTAGTGTAGAGGAAGTCGTAGTTGGGTTTGGACGGGAAAAATTACTAGAATTTAAATTTTTTTCAGCCAAGTTTTTACCAATGTTAGCAAAAAAGTTGTTTATTTTATTCATTGCTGCGGATGGGTCAGTCTCTGTTGATAGTAAATCAAACGGAGGTTCGGGATTTTTAGATCTAAATGTATTATTTTTTATAAATTTCCACACAAGTTTACTATTTGTCCCCGCCTTCTGTAATTCATTTTTATCATATAGATTTTTTTGTTTTTTCAAAAGATTATTGCAGAAGTTTCGATATCTTTTATATGTAAGAGAAAGTATTTCGTTCTCAGGTGCGAGTTTCGATTTAAAATGAAGTTTGTCTCTATGTCTTATACAACGAATGAGACCGGGTGTAATCCAAGGTTTAATACAACTATACTTTCTAGGCAATTTCTTAGTGAATGTGTTTTTCCTTATTGCATATTGTAGCGAATCTATGAAATACTTTAACGTAATATTTGCATCGTTTGAATTATAAACTGGGTCAAAATTAATACCGCGTAAGTCATTTTCCAGGTTTGTCATATTGACTTTAGTGTAGCTACGCATGCAGTTTTTTCTAGGTGAGGATATTTGCAGTGTTAGTAAAACAGCTTGATGATCGGTAAGCGAAGAATTAGTAACCAATGTTTTGGATGGATTTTTTGATTTTAGAATGATATGATCTAAGCATGAGCCACTCTGATGCGTGGGGTGATTGTGAGCTGGTAAAAGTCCATGAAATGAGCAAATATTCAGATAATTATGTACATGGGTATCGATTCTCCCGGAAGCAATGTTAATGTTGATGTCGCCCAAAAGTACTATGTTTTTAAAAGATGTTATGTTTCTTAAGTTTGTGTCAAGCGAGTCTAAAAATCTGTCCATATTTTGAGAAGGAGGCCTATAAATAGCCATGACTACCGTATCGGGAATAATTTTGATTATTAAGCAATTACTATCTTGGAATGTAGGTTCTTCTATGATAGTTCGTAAATTATTTTTGATATAAACTACTAGTCCATCGTTTTGGTTTATGTTCCTGTCAGTCTTATACGAAAAAAACCCGTCAAGAGTTGGTACATTGACTGTCTGTTTTGACAACCAACATTCTGTTAGGACAATAATATCACAGCTAATGTCGAGATTCTGTAATAACACTTCAAATCCGTTCATGTTTCGATTAATGCTGCGAATATTCTGTGTGAGCAGGGTTAAAGTTTTTTCACCAGAAGGAAGAAGGTGCTTACAGTCCTCAACATTACAGATTTTTGATTCAGACACAGAAAAACTATCTAGATCACAAATAAGTTGATTTGTCATTATAGTTACTGACTAACTGGAAATATAAATAAACGATACGCTAACTGTTTGTGTGCTAACTAATAAAAGTATTCGGTGGCGCACTTAGGCGCCGTCATAATCTATTGAGTTGATGTAGTTGGTCTCTGCATATTTGCGCGCCGGGCAACTTACATCACCAGTTGGATGGTCACATTTCCTCTTAAAGCGCTTGCACGTCGCACATTGAACGGGAGAAGATTTGCTGCTACATTCCTTGGAGGTGTGTCCTGTCTCTCCACAGTGGTTGCAAGTAGGACTAGTTTCCCGGCAAAACTTGGCTGCATGTCCAAACTGCTGGCAATTGAAGCACCTGGTGACTATCGTGAAATCTCTCACAGGGCATGATGTCCAATTTATAAAAAGTCGGCTTTGATTGATGACAATTTTTCTTATGCTAGCAGGTAGTTCCAGGATGTAGTTACAGGTAGAAAGGTCTTTCTTACCCGATTTATGGCTCAATTTGATGCTCGCCAGGAAGGACTCACGAGTTATATTCGGCAACTTATCTGAAAGGTTCTGCTCGTAAATACAATCAAATACCTCCTTCTCTGTAAGGGTTACGGGAACACCAATGACGGCGACCCTAGGGCGGCGTTTAGAAGGTTCTTCTATTGTGAGGCCCGAAGATACAAGTTTTTCTGAATTCTTTAGTTTGTCAATATCGCCTTTGTTTTCGGTGCTAATCAAAACGCCCCCATTTTTTACTTTCCTCAGGCCACGGACATGAAGCTTAAGTTGTTCGGGAGAGATTATTTTTTGAACTAGCGACTTGGTGTCGTCACTAGTTTGGGTTTTATCGCTGGGATAGATGGCGACTGATCTCAAATTTGCAGGACGGACGAAGTTATCGGAACCTTTCTTCACCATGCTAGCAAATGAAGTATTTACTGAGGGATTCAGCTTCTCTTCTACGACCTCTTTGAACTGCTGGAGAGAGTTAACAAAGTTCTGGTGAACCTGTAGGTGCTGGATTGTGGTATGGGCCTGGATTGTTTTCTGCTTCAACGATTGGTATAAGACGGCCATCTGAGAAGTCCCACTTGACACCTTCCGGCAAAGAGTGGAGACACGAAGCTTCTGATCTGAGTTCATTTTCCCATCACCGACAATAGTACAGACTTCGTTTAAAATTGTGTCAATAGATCCTAACCATTTCTGGATCTCCGGCGTACTAATGACTTCACTCGGCAGTTCATTCTCTTCGGGTACTGGTGGGTTTGGGTCACTCGGGGGTAGTGGTTCAGTAGGCGTCGGTGGAGGACTTCGCCGTAGTAAATGGCTACGACCAAATGGGCTCGATCCTAGTTGAGACATACTACTAAACACTTTATTTATTGTTTATCAAAATTATTTAGTTCATTTTGCAACTTCGGTTGAAACACTCTCTTGAAAGTCGATAAAAACCTACAAGTCACACGCGACACACTTTACTGTTTACTGACGGCGCAAATAATTATATTTATTTGTCGCAAATTGTTTAATTCATTATATTTAATAAATACAAAACACACGTCCGCTTAGTCTCGCGTCTGGTAAAGCGATCACGGCCGGCAGCGGCTGGGTCGCTGTCGCCGGATACGGTGAAGAGGACTATATATATATATATAAATATATATATATATATATATATATATATATATATATATAAATATATATATATATACATAAGTATATCTATATAAAACCAAAAAGATAGATTTTAATAACAGTGCTATATTTGCAGCTCTAAGTCATAACCTGAAAGCCCTCTTTTGTTTTCTTTATTTCTATTAGTAGTGGGATATATCGGCGCTCTTTTGGTGATAAAATTACGAACACAAAAAAACTTAGCGTAGTGACAAAAAACGCTAACTTTGTTTCGTGTCTTATCCCCCGTTTTCACTAGCATTATTATTAGCCAAGATTACTTCTAAAACATAACTATAAATATTGCTTAGTCACCATTAATTATTGAAACAACTTTGGAGCTTACAATTTTTTATTTCATGTGGGTAACAAATACCCAACTATTAATATTGACATTGTTTTCATTTCATACATCTTTAAACGACCTTGAAATGTTATAAAATATCTTTAAGGTATGAAGTCATGTGTTATACCTACTGATTATATACATTTAGCTTTGTTTTTCAATGTAACTCATTGGTTAGAGCGATGGCACAGTTTCTGGAGGTTGCTGGATTGATTCCTGATTTATAGAAATACAGGATAGGGCTTATATTATAGGGCGAAAGAAAAGGAAATTAGGCTGGGTCGCTGTCGCCGGATACGGTGAAGAGGACTATATATATATATATAAATATATATATATATATATATATATATATATATATATATAAATATATATATATATACATAAGTATATCTATATAAAACCAAAAAGATAGATTTTAATAACAGTGCTATATTTGCAGCTCTAAGTCATAACCTGAAAGCCCTCTTTTGTTTTCTTTATTTCTATTAGTAGTGGGATATATCGGCGCTCTTTTGGTGATAAAATTACGAACACAAAAAAACTTAGCGTAGTGACAAAAAACGCTAACTTTGTTTCGTGTCTTATCCCCCGTTTTCACTAGCATTATTATTACACTACACTGAATCTACTACACATCACTAAACCCTTAAAAAGAAAGGTGTAATAAGAGTAAGGGTCCCTAATTGGGTTGTGCTCCCTTAATTCAGGGCCCTGATTCAGTGTAGTGTAATACCCGTTTAAGCTTAAATGAATGCCTTAATAACAGCGCGCTGTTGGATATTCCACTTTCGGCGATAAACCGAGCGTTCAATATCCAATAGCGTGTTCATTTAAGTGTCGCCTAGTTTAAGTGAAAACGAGTGTCAGTCTATTGTTATCTATTGCTAAGAGGCTACAGTATAACCTGCATAACAAATAGGTATTATACCAATAATCTGCCCACCCACACTCAGTTATTAATTATTATGCCTACATCAAGGTCGAAAAATAAACAAGAGATAACTTTTTGAACTCCCTTGAATTAATCAGCATGTGTCTAACAAAGTGCTGCCGTGCTGGGTGTAGCAAAATTTAAAAAAATCGTTTAAAAATCTGTATCCTGGCTACGGGAAAATAAAAGTGATCTAACAAGTTCAAAACAAGAAAATATTTCAGACAGAAATCAATACATAGGTACAAAAATGGTCAGGGTAAAGCCGTGGTCGCCGGTAACCATGTGGGTGACAGGAACACCTACAAAATTAACTGCTAAAATCATAACCCTTTTGGCTTTGCCGTAGTCGGGTAATAATAATTAACACTTTGAAGGGCTGTAAACGAGACTCTCGTTTACAGCCCTTCAAAGTGTTAATATGACGCGTATGGGCATTTTTTTACTTACTTTCAAAGTGTTAAAGAAAAAGATCCAATAAATCATATACCTACTAAAGTTCCATTTTGTTTGCATTCGTAACTTTTTCAGAATATTAATGCAAATTAACATAAAATTTAGGGAGCCTCCTCTTAAACATTTTAAACGTTCTTGTTGGCCATCTAATTGATCTAATACCTACTTACGATGCGCGTTT
Source organism: Conistra vaccinii (assembly GCA_948150665.1). Lineage (NCBI taxonomy): Eukaryota > Metazoa > Arthropoda > Insecta > Lepidoptera > Noctuidae > Conistra > Conistra vaccinii. The sequence continues at coordinate 4,618,287 of OX411323.1, read as the reverse complement.
TCATTAAATAAAACTTTAATGTCAACAAATTCGTGTCGTGATCTGTTTTCCGATAATATTATCCACTATCCGATAATACCTACCTAATGTCAAGAGGTGTGCAATCAGCGCCGATCATTGTTAATGATATAATTATGAATGCTTCACACATAAAAAGTTCAATCATTCATGAATTTCTTTGTGTTGCCTACAAAACACAAAGAAATTATATTATTTCATTATTATATTTGTATATAATTACGTGTATATATATATTATATTTATAGTTTTTAAATTTAAATAAATATTAATTCCTCAATTCTCGCTATCGCACCTACCACTGTTTGTCTCTGGACCACCCTTGACTGGTAGAAAATGCCTATGGCATTAAGTCCGCCTCAGTACATTTGTGTGCTTGAAGTAAATAAATTCACACATTTTTGGTACTACTGATCATGCGATGACCTAATCTCATCGTGTCGGTAAAAACTTTTTACTCACAAAAAAAAAATCAACCGACTTCCAAAAAAAAACTACAAAGTTATTAGGAATTCTTGAAAAAAATTTGGATAGTCGGTTGTGTTTTATTTTTGTAAATTTTTTTCTTTTTCACTTTTTAGTTGTGGTCCCACACAAAATCGAAATCCTCTACTTGCTATGTACATAACAGTGACAGAAACTTATTTTAGCATCATCCACATAGACTAAGTAGGAAAATACGTATTATTGAAGTTAACTCAAAAACTATTTATATAAAATTAATATGGGACCACTGCGCAAGTTTCCTCTACCAAATGAAAACAAAATTTTCAAAATCCACAATTGACGAAAATATCGATGGACAAACAAAAAATTAAACATTCACGAACATAGAACCTCCTTTTTGGAAGTCGGCTAAAATCTAAGAATACTGTTGTACAGGATGATCCAATCTTATCTACTGCAGCTTCACGAAACACCTGCACCGCTATCAATTATTTATAGTTTAGGAGCTAGATTTTTGCACGACTCGTAATGCTTCGCATTAGAGTGTGCTCTACGATCGAAAAATATTTTTTGCCCCATTTCTGCAACTGTTTTTATTGTTTCACTCCTGCTAGTACACAGAACCTACTTAATTTATATACCATTGTATAGATGATTAAATGGAGATTAATATTGTATTTTTTAACAATTGATTTAATGCAGCAGAAATGGAAAAAGCATCAAAATAGTTGAAAAAAAATTCCTGTCCGTCAATTTATGATCCCTGAAAACATTGTAGCTTGCGATAAAATCAATTAATTGAGTCAATTTTTTTTTTATACATTCGTTTCAGCCGTAGAAGGAACCCTATTGAAAATGGCTCTTTTATTCATAGTAGTTTAATTATAATTAATAAAATACTAACTAAAATATAATATCAATATCTAAATATTTTTAACCTTGATCCGGTGCCGTTGCCTAGCAACTGCCAACGTAAATATCTTTGTCAGTCGTTGACATTACGACTTCATGAAAAGTGATAAATTATTCATTTTTAAACTATGTTTTGAATTTCTTTTTTGTTTATGAATGAGTGATAAGTAGGAGGCGTGCACTTTTGGATTTTCCAAACTATTTTAAATAATTAATTACTCACTTAAAACAATGAAAACAAAAATAATATAAACATGTAAAATAGGTAATAATTCCAAGAAATGTTAATCAAAAGGATAAAAAAAAAATTTAACTGATGTCGAGTAAATAAAAATAAATTTAAAATTATGCTTACCTACTTGTCTTGATTTATACTTGTGTCAATAAATTATCCATGTTGAGGTAGTTACACAGCAATGATTGGCACCTTTCGATTCAGAAAGTGCTGTGTAAGCTAAGCACATACAGAGGTCTCCAACCAAGCTCTGTTAGAACTTGTGATAAGATACGATATCAACAACACACAACTTGTACCTACAAAAGTAAACATTGCCACAAACGGTTCACGTTGTGTGTTACGTAATAATTAAATTATTAAAGAATTCGGTGAGGGAGCACCTTTAGGTAAAAAATTGTTTTTATGATTAGTAGGATAAATAAACAAAACGTACCTACTAGAGACTAGGCAGGAATCGATAATTACATCAATGTAGTATGAGGTAGGTACTACTTTTTTTAAAGGATCAAATCAAACCACTTGTCGTGTTACTTACAACCTTTTACAATCTACTAGAAGGCGTAATTTTTTGACAATTTTAGGTGATTTATCTATGATTAATTAATATAACAATATCATCTTGTATCTCTGAATTTTATTTATTTACTTATTGTACACCAGAAAATACACAGCAAAAAAAGATATTGGTTTGGTTATAAGTTATTGGTTTAAAATCACATTGTTTATTAATTAAATTAGTTGTATTGATTAGGGAAAAAAATTGTGATCACATTACAAATCTACGCACGCACAGAGTCGCAAAATAATAATAAAAAAATATAATAATATAAAAAAGGTATAATAAAAAAAATGGGTTATTATTTTTATTAAAAAAATGGCAGGGATCGATTCAGTAAACGATTCTGAAAAAACTATACTTTCATAATGTACATCATTCAGTTACACATTGTATTGTTGTGTTACAACTTATAAGTACCATTTTATCTTAATTTTCATTTTTTATAATTTTTCAAAAAATTAAAAAAGTTGAAAATTAAAGTGTGTCCCCACCCCATACATACATAGTTGACGCCAATGAAGATAGTTCTTGAGGTGCATGGGCGCTCATACAATAGGGATGATTCCTGGGTAAAAAAAAAGAAATTCTATTTAGTCCGTCAGTCAGATAATAAAAAAATATTGGACACGTATTTTTTGCTTTATCATTTTAATAAAAAATACGCATTAAAGTTGGGGAGTGGGGGTTGCTACGTCACAATTACGAATAAAACCTACATACATACTCGTGATATCATGGCACATTTTACCTCAATGTATCGCCGTAATATTTTGATTAAGTTGTAATCATGTATGGGGTGGGGACACACTTTAATTTTCAACTTTTTAAATTTTTTGAAAAATTATAAAAAATGAAAATTAAGATAAAATGGTACTTATAAGTTGTAACACAACAATACTATGTGTAACTGAATGATGTACATTATGAAAGTATAGTTTTTTCAGAATCGTTTACTGAATCGATCCCTGCCATTTTTTTAATAAAAATAATAACCCATTTTTTTTTATTATACCTTTTTTATATTATTATATTTTTTTATTATTATTTTGCGACTCTGTGCGTGCGTAGATTTGTAATGTGATCACAATTTTTTTCCATAATCAATACAACTAATTTAATTAATAAACAATGTTTTTTAAACCAATAACTTATAACCAAACCAATATCTTTTTTTGCTGTGTATTTTCTGGTGTACAATAAGTAAATAAATAAACATAATAGTAAAAGTTCAGTGTACCTAGCAATTACCTACCTAACTATAAAAAAAATGATATCTAGAAGATTGTCAGTGTACTGCATGATGTCACATGCACATCTACGCCTTCAGAGATACAAGATGATATTGTAATCAGCAGCCTAATTACGTAATGTTCGAAAAAAAAATCTGCTCAATTTTTATTTCGAACTATGAAGCAATGGACTAGCAATCTGTTTCAATTCATTTCAATTTATTATTGATCGTGCATTACGTAATTAGGGAATTTAGATGCGTTTGGGGGCGCTGGAGCCCCTTAGCCCCCCCCTGGATCCGCTACTGCGTTACGAAACGTATACTATGCAATGTGGGTGTAACGGTAACCCTTATGTTAGACATAAAATAAAAAACGTCAGAATGTTTAGATTATATGAACTGTATCCCATCGTTTATTCATGGAAGTTTTTGAGTACCTAATTAACTGAAATGATCTACAATTTAGCATCTATAGTAATGAGGCACTTGGCATTATTCATCCTTTGTAATCTAAAATCTGCCAGTTCATCATTGCACAATGCACATATGTACCTTCTTTTGTCAGACTTCAAAATTCTTGTGTGATCATGATCATGAGTTGACAAAAACGTACCAAACTCCACATTTGTATATAAATTCGTAACACGCTCAAATGATTTATGAGACAATGATTCGTGATTCACATTGTGAGGACATAACATCAAAGTCATCCTTACTGGATTAAATAAGTTTGATAGGACGAGTTTAGCTTGCTTTATAAGCCCGAACTTGCTCTCTATAAATGTGAAGTAATAAGTACTTACTAGTTTTTTTTAAGTCGTGGTGATTTATTGATGTGCGAAGTCGTTAAATCAACATTAGGTAACAAAAAAATCGTCTATACGATGGACTGCTCAAATACTGTCGTTCTAAGTTTAGGTTCTTCGTCTTCCGAATTCCCATGCCCCACATGTTAAACAAGTATTATCGTATGTTACGTTATTATAATTATATGTTTCTCATCAATATCTTTATCTTTCTTTTCAGAGGTAGCGTTCCTTAAAAGTGCGCCCTTACTATCTGATATGATAATCGAAGCATTTGACAATGCTGACAATGCACACAATACAGTCAAGGTATTCCTCACAAGGGTCCTCGCTATCGCGTCGCAGAAAGAGCTACATTTTGCAAAAATGTTCGCTAAGCAGGGAGACAGAATGCGCGCAGGCTTTAAAGATATCTGCGCACCAAACACCAACCCCAGCATAAGAGTAGCATATATGGAAGCAGCATTAAACATTGTTAAACACAACTCAGGTATAGCTTGGCTTCTAGAAACAGGCGTATGGAAAGAAATACTCAGTTTATGCAATGAGAAATCAACTGTTTTTGTTGTACGCCAAATATACAAGTTCATGTCAGAATTTCTTTGGAGACTCAACGATCTTGGCGATGCTACTAATATCAGAATAATAGTCAATCACTTAATACAACCCATCAGTAAATACGATTTCATTAATATTCAAACACTAACCACAGAAGAGGAAGAAGAAATTTGTATTGCAGTAGAACCTACGGTTCAGATACTGCTCTCTACTGTGAGTAAGGAATGTCGCATCGAGAATACAACTTTACTTATAAGTATATTAATCAAGGAATTCTCAATTATTTCCTATTTATACGTAGCGTTCGAGCGGATACGCAGAGACGACCTGGCTTTAGTATTTTTGAAATTAATGTTTTGGTTGACACTCGCCAAAGTTTTTCTCGGAAAACCGATGACGCCCGGAACACTGTACAGTGCCGAAGATTTCCTTGAAGTAGCAGCTTTCAATTTTAATATCATCCAAACGTTTGTACAGCGTCGCAGTGCAACATTGATTCTAGACTTTTGTTCTGCTTGTAATATCATATGGAATCAGTTATGCAAAGATAAGGAACCTGGTATGTACCGAGAAGATGACCAGAAGCGAATCAAAATAAAAAACCAAATGTTATTTGTATTTTTAGTCCCTGTTTTGGTTTTTGTTACTTATGGGAAGCCTCAATCAGCTCTAACTGATGCAAGGATTCATGATTATATAGAGAGGCTTTTGAACCTCTCCTGCGAGTATACAGCGAAAGCCGCTTATGCTCTAAGAGATTTGACTGGAGAATTGGACACATTAGCAGTAATTCTTCAATGTGTAAAGAAACTCATCCATTTGAAGGATCATTTAAATGATGAGCAAGCAAATTTAGTCTTTCAAGCCTTGTTTTACGTCCTGCAAGAGTACAATCCGCTAGATATGAACGGGGACCCAAAATTGGAAAATTTCGAAGATGGGGAAGAGAAGAACCTTGTGATGACGTATGTGATGGACAACGTGCTGTCCTTGGTGACACATCGGAACATTAATTGGCATGAGAGTGTAGAAATCATGTGTTTGTACAATATTGTTATTAACAATCTGGAGAGATCGAACTTGAGTTGCAAGGTGAGTTGAGAATACATGTTATTTATTGTTTTTACCGCCGAACCCCCTTAAATATTTTAGTGCTCTTGTCCTTCGAATACTAGAATTGTAAGCATAAGTACTCTTTTCTTTTTCAGTTTGTGGTAGTATCCTTAAAAGTGATAGGGTTGACAGTGAAGAAGTTCTTGCAGCCAAATCTGAGTTTACTGGTAGATTCTAAGCCGGGAGGCTCGATCCACGACTTAGGCAAGCTCATATACAGGAAGATGCAAGACCGACATTGGGAGATACGGGACACTGCCTTGGAATTGTTGCATATATGCACTGAAATCGCGTATATAAGTATGTGGTATTAGTATTTTTGTAGTTTTTACTATTTTTAATTGTGTTATATTCGATAGTTTTTATGAAATTCTGAAAGATGTGCCTCCGTGTAGTTAATTTCAACAATACTAAACTAGTTTGCTATTTCTAAATAATTCAACTCAAGGTTGGTTCCAGGTTGTCTGTTTCGTTGTGTCTGCAAGACAACCATAGAAACGGGTTTTGGAATACGGAATAAAAGATAAAATGACAGATTGTGATTGTTTAACTGTCATTTTGTCTATTCTTCCGTCGACAAATCCCGTTTCTATTGTGTTCATGCTAAGTGTGCTGGCCGCCCATTGTGACACCCTTTGTTAAATTTCTTCGTTTATAATTTGAATCCATATAGTGTTCAAAATAAAGAGTATTCTATTCTACCCATAATAGCCTCTCTGAAAGTAATCACCTCAAATTGCCATTTACACACGTACTGTACTATAAGCTGGGGGCCTACGACCACCAGCAGAATTATTTTAATCTTACTTCACTTCAGTGGCGGAAAGAGATAGAGCTACGTCGTGTAGAGCTTCATCTCTTTCCCACACTAAACAAATATTGAAATAAAACTGCTGGTGGTGGTAGGCCCCCAGCTTATAGTACAGTACTCGCGGAGTGGGGCGCGTCTTTCTTCACTATCTATAAGTTTAGTACGTCTTCGTAGATGTCTATATTATTGCTTTTTCCTAATTCAAAGTACTGATAGATCCTTTTTTATTGGATTTCAGAGTACCCACCATTCCAGAAGCAGATATTGGAGAACAATCTAATCAACGTGGCAGCGACGATCGCCTTTAACGACTATGAGTCGTACGTGCAGGTTTCGGCGCTCAAGTGCATCGGTGCGGCCAGCCGGATCAACGTTGTGTGGGAGCAGTTGATCATAGAGTATCCTGATATAAAGGTACACAGAACTGATAATTGATAAATTGAAAATATAGGGTGACTGGTAATTAGTGACCGATACTTAAACACGTGCCTTTACTCATCATTATGAACAACTTTTACTATGGAACCAAACCTGAAATCGCGAAAAAAAAAACAGCTGTTCCATACATTTTGACGAATTTTGCGAACATAAATGTAGGGAACAGCTGATTTTTTTTCGCGATTTCAGGTTTGTCCTCAGAATAAAAGTTGTTCGTAATGATGAGTAAAGTCACGTGTTTAAGTATCGGTCACTAATTACTAGTCACCCAATATAATAATCGGTTTCAAATTAATTAAATCATCATACAAAAACAAATTAATCAGAAAGCGTACCTGTGGATGCCAATTTGTAGAGCCAATTACAAATAGAGTGCTTTGATTTTATTATTTGTCATATTAAATACAATATTATGTAAAAAAAACCTGTTCGATCCGAAAGGAGCATATACTTAGGTACAGACGCACATTAAGTTATTGTACTACAATCTGTCAAAATTCTTTAATAGATTTTCAACTTTATCGCTAAAGTATAAGGTTCAATGTTGATTGGCAAAATTTGATAGATTGGAGTAGGTTGATGTGCTGGCGTCTGTACCTAGTGCAATAACATTACCAAAAAGTATTTTTTTATTTATGTTTACATATCTCGGGACCGTGGGGTCCCGGTCCTTTGGAAGGCGTACGAGGGGCCGAAGCCAACTCGCAGAGGCCCCTTAGACAATTTTAAAGGGAATGAGACACTATAATTGAAAATAAAAAAGTTATTCACGTTTTTAGTACCAAAATTACCCTAATTCCATTAAAAATTCGCAAATTTTCAGCAGGGGTCGTAAGTTCATAACGCATAAGTTATAACTTTTCTTTTAGACACCCGCTGAACGACGCCGACGGCCGGCGGCCGCCGCTTGCGCCCAATGTAATAAACTAATAATTGAAAAAAAAGTGGGGATTTTTTACCAATTATACAAAAAAATTATTATCCAAAAATTATTATTTATCCAAAAATACACGTCATAAAAAAAACATAGATTCCTCATGTCTAGGGGTATTCGAAAATACCCCATGTATGTTCCGCGATTTTTTGTAGTTTTCGAGTTATTATTTTTTTTGTAATTTTTTCGAGTTTTCTTGCCGTGAGTATTTTCCAGTTATTTTTTTTTGCTACAGTATCGTCTTGAATGTTACTTTCATACATACAATAATAAACTTGCTAACAGCTTTGAGTAACTTGCAGGAAAAGTTACTCAAAAAAGTATCGATAGCAGGAATTTAAGTTTTTAGTGGTAAGACTGAAATTTTCAACTTCAATTTAAAAATACAAAAATGAGGTTCTATATATTCTAGCTTACTTTAAAAACTATGCAGGTTCCTAAGCTACGCAAAAAATAAAAAAAAGTTAATACTTAACCTTTTAATAATTCACTGTAATCGGCCTTCGAAGGTTAGGCTAAAAATCCTTTTAAGCTTTAAAATAGGTAGTCCAAATAATGATGCCATAAACAAAAACTGGAAAATACTCACTTCAAAAAAGACATGAATTCTTGAGTCTCCACCGCCAAAAAAACAAAAAAAAAATACAAAAAAAATTATAACTCGAAAACTACAAAAATCGCAGAACATACATGGGGTATTTTAGAATACCCCTGGTCATGAGGAATCTATTTTTTTTTTAATGACGTGTATTTTTGGTCCAACCTGTATAATATACCCACATAAATATACTCAGTACGATACCTAACAACACCCTCACGGATCGTAAAGGGTTTTTTTATATGTTGTATACACTTAAACCTGAAATTCTAACTTAAAAAAAAGATGCATTTTCACAATGTAAAGTTTATAACCTCAATTTTCGTCTATGATTTATCAATTACATATTAATAATATTATTCAAACAACAATTGTTGGAATAAAGTTTAAACCTTCTGATTATAGATGATTTGTGTAACTAATTCCCTTTAGTGACTGATTGCAAAAAACACTAACAGAACTTTTGGGACAAAACATACATAACCCCCATTTGAAATAAGATTAGACATTGAACTCAACCTTTTTTACAGTCCTGTCAACCGATTTTGACTTCTATTGCGTTGGTGGCATGACAAATGGCAGCTGCAGTGAACAGTTGGTATTGTAACCACTGTTTAGCTTTTAATGCCATCCTTATGTCTACGGTATAGAAGTCGGAATCGGTTGAACGAACTGTAAAAAAGGTTTGTCTAGTCTTATTTCAAATGGAATAAGTCCATACCTATTCTGTTATAATATCTGTAATTTTCCTTTTGCCAGTGTCGGTTACTCTACATTTTGCGCAACAATGAAGAAGGCATTGTAAGAAAAGAAGCATGCAGCGTCCTCTGCAACTTGTACCAGAACATGAAGCTGTGCCCCGGCGTCACTCAGTCCCTGTACGAGCATATGGCCTCCTCCGCCCTCACTGACTTCCACTGGGAAGTCCAGATCAGTGCCCTCAACTTCTGGAAACGTGTCTACTACTCGCTGCTCAACGGACAAGGTATGCTTGACGGCAACTTTCCCCCAGTTACATTCTCTAGGGAAACTCGAAAGATTGTCACCTTAAACGAAGCGGAAATACAGAAGAGATTGATAAAAATTCTAGACGAGCTATCAGCCATTGGATGCCTCACCGTCTTCGTCACTTTACTTCACGACCAAACTGAAGTATGCATAATGGATGCTACACTAAACATAGCACAGGAATTGTACGATATTCTCAAAAGATATAACGTGCCAGATTTATTGACACCAAAAGAGGGAGAAATAACTAGCGTCGAAGAACTCGTAGGCCATATCAAGGAGGAAAAAGTAGAAACTGATGATAATGTTGAGATGATGGACGTGCAGAACTCTGAAAATGTTATCGAAGATATACTAAACGCAGACGATGTAAACTTACTGGCAAGCATATACGAAAGACACATGACATTACAAAGTACCAAGACGCCAGACACCTTGGCACCTTTAAAACCAAAGATAAAACTACTGAAATTCGCATCGCCTTACTTATTTACTAATTACATAAAAAATACAGACTTCAAGCAGATTATTGAAGATAAAAGAAAATGGAACGACGGTATTAGAAGCTTATCGTCGCTTCTTGATGATGTTCTTGGCTTATATGAGATGAATCAAGAAGCTAATTCTTTAGATTGTTACTAGTGGTATAATGTTACTTATAAATAATGTTACTGTTAGTAAGCTTGAGATTATATTTTCGTTATAATCAATGTTTTTTTTTTTATTATAAAATATCAACATAAATAATAATACACATCAAAATACTTAGATCATTTGAAACTTAAATATGTAGTACTCTCCGTGCTTAAACCTAAAACTTAAACATCTAAAATTTCATCTAGCAACATGTCTAAACTATTATAAACTTCAGAATTCCATTTCTTTTTGTCTTTTATGATTGATCGAAAATCCGTTCCTTTAAATGTTTCTAGAAACTTATTTGGATGTATCATTTCTTTGCGTGGAATGTTCAATCTGTAATCTTCTTCCATTTCATCGGGTTTCGTTTCAAAATAACTGTCATGTAAATTCATGATGAGCTGACGTTGATCCATATTTAATATACTATCTATAACCTTATCTCTGGTATCCGTATTACTTGTGAAAGTCAAATCCATTGCCATTTCTTCGTCATTCTCTTCAACCTTTGCTTCCATTGGATATGTTATAGCGTTATCTTTAACTATTCCGAATTTATATTGATCTAGTATTCCTATCAGTTCTGTGGCCATGCAGTAGGCTAATTCCATAATTTCTATGTTGTATACTTCATTCATACATTCGTAAATTACCGTTAAGCAACCTATAGAAGATAGATCGTGCATTATTGAAGTGAGTTGTCGTAGAATTTCTTTGTCATGTAAAGTAATTATCTTCCTCTTCTCTTTTGAGAACGTGACGGACGGGAACTTTCCGTCGATCATTCCCCTGTAGGAGAGTTGACTACATATCTCGTGTTTCCAGAACTGTAATGCCTCCAACTGCACCTCCCAATGCAGGTCATCCAACGCCGCGGCCATCATTACTTCATATAACGTAGTTCGGAAGTTCGGTGTGACCTTTTGGTTCGTGTAGACCCTTGTCAGGACTTTCGCTGCTTCCTTTCGCACCATTCCTTCCGGATTGTTTCTTAGTAAAAAGACGAGTTGCAACTGAAATTTCAAAGCATTTTTTAAAGTACACGTTTTAAAGGTACGAGGTACGTATGTTCTTCTTATTTACTGGGTTTACTCCTGTTCGAAGAAGCATAGAGAGAGTAACAGTAACATATTTCTCTTTTATTTATTTATTTATTAAAACTTTATACACAAGTAAAAGAAATACTGTACAAAGGCGGACTTAATGCCTGTAGCCTGAGGCATTTTCTACCAGTCAACCTTAGGGTGATGCAGAGACAAAATATGGCAATAGACAACTCGAAATAGAAAAAAAATTATACTAATACATAGATACATACATACAATGTCGCCCATGCGCATGTGACCGCCCGTAATTTTCTGAATATTCATGAAAAAATATCGAAAATAAACTTCAAAAGGGGTCTATCTATAAAATTTTTCACTAGTTTTTTTAAAATTCATACACAATTTTTTACCGAAAAAATTACTTCGATTCCGTTTTTTTTTTCGTAGTCGATAATTTTTTGTAAAAATTTTAATTAACCTGTTAAAATAACTCATAAGCTTTTGGAAATAATAAACAGAATCCAAATCAACCCATAAACTTCGGAGATGTGTCAAAAAACAGAAAGCAAATCTTTAAAAAATAAAAAATTGAATAACATGAAAAATGGTATAGATAGACCCCCCCTTTTGAAGTTTATTTTCGATATTTTTTCATGAATATTCAGAAAATGACGGGCGGTCACATGCGCATGGGCGACATTGTATAAACAAAATAAACTTAGTCAAGAAAAATAACGATAGGTAGAGGAGAAAACGAATCCAGCAAATCAGCACTGGGATGATTCTGCCAACTTCTTATAAATGTGTTCACCTGCCTTTACTTTAAAATATAACCGACTGGTTGCCGTCCTGATGTTCAGAGGGAGCGCATTCCAAAGAAAGACAGCTTGGACAAAGAAAGAAGAGCGGATGAAACCAGAGCGGTGAGAAGGACAACCTTACAGACGATTGTTGGTGGAACGAAGATTTTTACTATGGGCAGAGCATAAATATTGAACATAGGAAGTCAGGTAAGAAGGAGAAGTGGGTTTGTCGAGTATAGTAAACAACATAGACAAAGCCTTAAACTCTCTGCGCTGCCGAATGGGTAACCATTTTAAAAGCAATCGATGTACGGATTTTTATTCCTTTATTTTTGCTGATGACTACTGAGATCCTGCTCAATATTAAGGTCTTCCTACTTAGTCAAGCATCATTCCATGGCACACAACGTAATATGTGTTCACTTGAAATTTTATTTTATTGCACCAATCAGTTGAAAAAGTGGTAAGAGAAAGCAATAAACAGAGAATAATGTAAAGAAGGTAGGTCATCTACTTACAAAAAATCTTAAATTCATTCATTCACTGACAGACAACGTCTAATGATGGATGAAGTTTTGTGAAGGGGTTAAGCTGGGAACCTCAGAGTAATAACTATACTCTGAGCTGGGAACAAATTATCGGACGCGTCCGCAGACGTTAACTGTCAGTTCGAACGTGAATTGACGTGATCGTAGGGAACTGATAGTTAACGTCCGCGGACGCGTCCGATAATTTGTTCCCAGCTTTATGGGAAGGTATTCATTTACAGTGTGATTCTTTATAATGTGCACATATCATACCGAAATGAGGGAATCTATGCTTAATTTTCTCAACGGCAATTTTTTTTTAATGGGATTAAAAAAAAATGTTCACTACTGTGACCCCAGTGTAAACAAAACGGTGTAACTTTTAAACTAAATAATCTATCACGATGAAACAAACTCCATAATGATAGGAAGTAATTAGGCGTCCTCTTAAAAAAAAACTGCTCTCAATAAAAAATAAGCATGTTTTTTTAAAGAAACTGTCTGTTATTATTTTTTTAATTTTTTTTTAAATATTTTTGCCGTCGACATTATAAAGAATCACATTATAAACCGATGGGAATCTTTTCGGGCACACAGAAACTTACATAAATATGAGGATTATCAACGAGCACTTCCTTCCATATGCTCTCGATCTTCGTAGCGGCTGCCAGGCATCTGAGCGCGGTGCTCTGAGCGTAGTACTCGGGGTCAGTCAGCGCCGCCTTCGCAGCGAAGATCATCAGGTTGTGCTCGCTGATCACCTTTTGCAGAGGTATGTATTCTGGAAAAACAATTATGTTTATTATTTAGGATAGATTTTGCACGCGGTTTAGCTCGCATGGAGGTCGGAAGTGATCCCGTTGGGAACGTAGTACCGAGATAGAAAAGTATCCTATGTCCCAACCCATAGAAATATAAAGAACATCCGACTTCGTTGGCATACCTATACCGACCGCCATTATGAAAAAAACTGGTTTTGGCGGCCAGTGATGAAACAAGTGTCAATCGATAGAGTAAGTGATTGCAAACAAAAAATATTTAGTGATGAATATCGTAAGTGATATACTTCCTGAGATATTTGAGTTAAAACATGAGAAAAAAAATAAAACAGTAATATTTTTTTTAAATATCTCAGGAAGTATATCACTTACGATATTCATCACTAAATATTTTTTGTTTGCAATCACTTACTCTATCGATTGACACTTGTTCCATCACTGGCCGCCAAAACCAGTTTTTTTCCAAATGGCGGACGGTTAGGTATGCCAGGTCCCATACAAAAATGTCGGAACCCCTTTCTTATATCTATGTCCCAACCCAAGTCATTGTCTATTCGTGTGGCCGTTAAAGCGTGAAAAGATAACAGACTAGGTCCGTATTACAGAACACCACTCAAGACTCAAGCATTACTTAAAAATAGTTTCAACCAATCAAAAGGCTTTAAACGAGTTTTAAGTAATGCTTGATTTTTGAGTGAGGTTCGGGGGCCTACCACCACCCTCTAAAGCAGTAACAGTATTAAGTATTTTAATATTAGTTTAGTGAATAGTGTGGGAAAGAGATGAAGCTCTACAGGACGTATAGCTCCATCTCTTTCCCCCACTGAAGTAAGATTAAAATAATATTATAGGTGGTGGTAGCCGGTAGGCCCCCTGTAATACGGGCCTTAGTAATGAAACTGAACGAGATCAGCGTTTCTAAAACGCGCAAGAGTTACTTCCGCAGTTATAATATTAGTACCTATGGCTATGAATTGTAAAACTGCTGTACTACGTATCGTGTGCCCCTTTCCATTGGGAGAAAATCTGTTTTAAGTTGTTGGCTGTGTAAATTAAGGTTACTAGACGACCTAGACGTAACCTTCTCAATATGTTTTGCACGTAAGTAGACGAAACTGCTAGCGCACGTAACATGTTTTTGTAAGTCTATAAGTTTTTGTTGAGTGGTTTGTCTACGATGTTTTTTTTGTTAGGTTAATCGTCAAATAGTTGCTAAAGACATACTAACAATTAAACACTGGTCAAAAACTGTTGACTTAGTTACGTCAAGTCCCCCTAAAACAACTATGCTTTCTTTTCCAAGAATTCACAATAGATTTCTAGATTAATCTTGATCAAAAAGAAGTCTATATCCATATTAATTTCTTTCTTCTTCCAAAAGGTGTTCCCGTGGTTTCGGAATAACAAATAAGTCGCGACATTACATAGTAGTTTCTTTTACGTGGTTTCGTTTGTAAATGAAACTGTGCGCCACATAAGCATGACCATGCATTTTTACATCGGTCGGGCATAAAGCCACAACACCACAACGATGATGTTAGTTATAGGTTGACCGATTCGGTTCTAGAGTTTGAGCCATAATCTGGAATAGTCCCTACTCCCGCCCGACTGAGAGAGACCAACTTGGGATTCTCCTTGTTCATTAACATGGCGTTTTGACTTCTATGTATCTTTCCCCCGGTTTCAACATGTCCAACTTCAACCTGAACCTAGGTAGGTACTACTACAAATGTGAAGTGATATTATTTGCTGTAGTTATTTCCGCCAGGCAATCCCAACAGTTATCATGTTTTTAACAATATTTTAGCAAATTTTTGACTTGCTTCGTCTCTCAGCGTTTGTCTCGTTGTGTTTGAGAAGTCATGGATAGAATATTAAATTAGTACTCACTAATAAAAGATATATCCGTACAACTCAGCAGCAGGTTCAGGGCGGAGTCCCTTACTTCCCAGTCCTCATGTTGCATGTACATCTTCATCACAGCACCTATGACTGTCAGGGTGCTCTCCTGCCGGCTCTCCACCAGCAGCGTCATGTTCGGAGACAGGAACTTCTTCATGCACAGGTCTATCAGATCTAACACTTGGACTACTTGCTGAAATTAGAGATACGAGGTCATTAATCACTTTATTGTCATTTACGTTGGGGTCTTTATGATTTCGTTACGTGATGTGCCCATTCTCAGCAGAGCTTTGAAATGGTACGGGGTCAATGTTCAGAATTTAGAGATTATTTATTAACCATACAGGTTGTTCGTTTTGCGATCACTAAACATAGCCAGGCGTTTACCTACACGATTTCTAGACTTGCAGAAAAGCCCAGCATCCCAACAGCGCGGAAAGACGCTTCCACATAAGAACCTTCGTGCACTCCTTGCGCTACGAATGCCGATGACTTTTATAGGGTCGGAGACTCTTTACATTGTATAACTAAATATTAAAAGGAAATGAGTATCCTATTTACCTTTGTATTCAAGATATCCTGTTTCAGTAAATTCATCAGTCCTTCTTGAAGGCTGGCGATCTCGACGTTCTCGTACCAGAATATTTTGTGTTCCTTCAGTAACATTCGAATCGCGTCCAGTACCAGTGACAACAGTTTCACATCGTTCGGACATTTTATAGGGCTCTCGGTCAGAATCAGTCCCCCAGCGCCATCCGACAATATGTAAATATCCAAAATGTGAAAAAGGCTCTGGAAATAAAGACCTGCTTGTGCTGCGGTTAGACGCTCCTTCAATCTAAATAGTTCTCTAATCGTTGCAATGGCGACTGCTGTTAAATCATTCGCTTCTATCAGTATCCTATATGTATAACAAGCGGTAAAGATATGCTCTGTCAAAGATTTTCCAATCTTCGTCATAAACTTATCCAGGAATTCGTGTTTCTCTTCCGGCGTACGCCCAGGCTTGTTCTCAAATGCATAAATCAACAGAGGCTCGACCAAGTACACTATGAACTGATTTGACAGCTCTAACTTCTGTCCGTTCCTCTCAAATGTTAGCGGTAAAGGTAATTTATCTTTGTTAGTCTTCTCGAAGTTTGACCAGAATATGTTACACTTTATAGAGAAATCTGTGACAGCTTGGATTTCTCGTTTCTTGATGCATCGCAATATACTGTTGTGGTAGAAAACAGCCATTTCATTACAAAACTCGTCTACTCTACCGCTGAACAACAAATGCCTATGAGATGAGTAGTAAAATCTTAGACATATGTCATTGACAAGTCCAAGCAAACAAGAGTACCTTGTTGCTTTCGCAGTTAACAGTAATGGGCGCTCTATTAAAAAATAAGACCGCAAAATAGACACTACGTGGTTAACAGGTACATTTTCCATCTCAGTTAAAATATTTAGTAGCGCATACATGTGCGAACCAATTTTTTCAGCAAAGGCTTTATCCATTTCATGATCTATAACTTTTACTGTGAGATATTCGCTCGTCATGATAGGCTTCACGACGTACTCCAACACTTCCGTCAGTTCTGCTTCCATTTCATATTCGTTTAACTCTCTTATAAGTTTTGATATGAATTTGTAGGCTTCTTTAGCAATTGGAATGGCTTCCCGGTGGGTGTCCGGATGAAGTATGTATTCCCATACTTTATGGTCTACAAGTAATTTCAATCCGGAAAGGTGTGTTATGTGCACCGTTGCAAACTTGATACAAGCCAAATGAAGTCCACGGCTCTTAATCTTCGTGCTCAACGTGTTGAGAATGCAATTTTTGAAGGCTTGACCTTGTAAAGCATGCATTTGCATTTTAGTGAATTGGAGCTCATTGTTGAAGAGTATCGTAATGATTTCAATAAAGAAAATTTTAACCGACGTCGTAGCATTTTTTAGGTTTGCGACCGAATCAAATATGACATCGGAAAAGCAGGGGTTCTCCAGAAGACATTTACCAGGACCTGGAACATAAAAAATGCACGTTAGGCAACTCGAGTTCTCTTTTTCACATAGTGTAACCCCTTTAATACGTGTACAGCTTGACTCCGCATGAGTGGAAGAGTAAACAATGAAATTATTTTGCCAATCACAGCGAAAATTTCAATACTTGGATATCATCAATTTATCAGGCGGAGATCAAACATTGGCAGTGAGATAGCTTGACCTGAATTGGCTTGGTTGAATTGGCATCTAATAAATCTAATAATAGGTAAGTTTGAGTAGGTCATTTCGAGTATAAGCTGACCTGCCCCCCAATTACGCAATGCACGATCAATTTTAAATTGAAACCAATTGAAAAAGATTGTCAGTCCATTGCTTCATAAGTTCGACAAAAAGAATCTGCTCAATTTTTTTTGTCGAACTTATGAAGCAATGGACTGGCAATCTTTTTCAATTGGTTTCAATTTAAAATTGAGTTTGCGTTACGTAATTAGGGTGCTGACCTCTCATTGTACGGAAATCCTATACCGATACGATGCGAGATCAGCATAAACTTGAAAATTATAGCTTGATATGTAGCCGTGGGAAAACAACACTAGCCGTGGGTAATTATATAAGTGTATATAATTTCCAAAAGATGACTAGAGGAAGTTTTTACGACATGACATAGCAATTTGTGATTTTGTGAGTCGTGGATTGGTGAATATTAACGTAAAAGGTGATTAGATTAGCGAAAAGAGAAGGCGGTGAATAGATAAGGAGGGAAACATGCTGGGGGTAGCCCGATTTGGATTCCGATACGACCGATTAGAAAAGGAATCACCTCGGTCACGGTCAAGTAAGGCAGTAAGCGAAGCGGTCTACGAAAACTTGAATTTATAGGTACCTACCTACACTTTGTCTACACTATAGGTACTTTCTTCTTCTTTCTTTAAAATTCAAATTTCCATAGACCACTGACGGCCAGCCGGCTCTTGAGCGTGACTTGGAAAACCACGTTGGGGCGGCCCACCTGATGATTAGTTCACCGCCGATCAATCAATCTGCCTGCATCCAGCGTAATCAGAGGTAACATGGTACCCATTAGTGGGACTGGTTGTTAGATTTTCGGGCTTCTGACTACCCGTAAATATTTCAACAATTACCCCGAAGAACAATGATCAGTCATCTTCAATCACTGAGTAAGTACCTACAGTCTACCTACAGTAATAATAGCTGCAATTATGGGTGGAGCTTCGCTTTCTCGGAGATCGGCTCGAAGGGTGCCAACTGCCCCCCTTTTGTTCGTTTCTCTAACTCCTGGGGGCCTATCACCAGCACGCGTAGTATGACCGCCGTAGAAACGGGTTTTGTCGACGGAAGAATAGACAAAATGACAGATAAACAATCACACTCTGTCAGTTTGTCTATTCTTCCGTCGACAAAACCCGTTTCTACGGCGGTCATACTACGCGTGCACCTCTAAAACAGTATTATTTTAGTGTGGGAAAGAGATGAAGCTGTACAGGACGTATAGCTCCATCTCTTTCCCCCATTGAAGTAAGATTAAAATAATACTGCGTTAGAGGTGTTGGTAGGCCCCCTGTTCTTGATTTTGTTAACTCGACACAGTCAGTTACTGTCAGTTATTATTGAGAGTCGGAAACTAGTTAGTACCCTATAAGAATTTGCACGACCTAGAAATCGAACTCGGGCGTTTGCGACCACTAGAACTACGGGCTCCTAAATAGTCACATTCCCGCAGTAGTTCCTATAGGATCGTTGTCCACCACAGCCACACCCTTCCTGTTGTAGGGTAGGTACCATAGATATAAGCTTATATCTATGGTACCTACCCTACAACAGGAAGGGTGTGGCTGTTCTTATTGGGTTTTTTTCGACTCCGGCGAAACCAGAAGGAAGGGTAATGTTTTTTTACAGACTATGTATGTAATGTATGTATCTTTGTATTTACCTACGTATGTTCCTCCGTTGCGCCTAAACTACTCATTCGATTTTGATGAATGAGGTGTCAATCGATTCGTTATTATATTATGGTCCTTCCGGGTGACATAGGCTACATTTCCGTCATATTGGTTTTATACGAACAAAATCAATATGTTCTCTCCCCTGGTCGTGTGATTGCCAACCCAGCGGACAATGACTATGAAAGAGGGAAGAGGGAAAGCACCTGTGTTAGCGCACAAACTTGTGCACTATAATACCCCTATGTCTTCCGTTCTTGGCTAATCCCTGTTGAGATTGGCCGCCGTGACTTAGTAAATTCGGTGGGAAGGATATTATTATTGGGGAGCTATATTAGACGAAGAAACAAAGTCCGTCGAGGTAGATATCAAGATATGTGTTCATAGGTAGTGACTGTAAATTGGAAAACGGAGGGTAAGCGTTTGCGGGGTGGCTGCAATATATTTGCTCAATTTTAATGTTACCTACTTAGTTTGATGTAGGTACAGGGGGACCTACCACCACCTCTAGAACAGTATTATTTTAATCTTACTTCAGTGGGAAAAAGAGATGGAGCTATACGTCCTGTAGAGCTTCATCTCTTTCCCAAACTTAAAGTAATATTAAAATCATACTGTTTTAGAGGTGGTAGTAGGCCCCCTGAATGCGTAGATTTCGGCTTAGTGATGGGTGGTTTAATGTTTTTACACTCTGTATAAGTTTAGCGATCCAATAAATACATCTATAATAGAATGTGAGATAAAGATTAAGTTACGTGCAATATTATTATGAAAAACAAATAAATTATTGAGTTGAGGTTACCTACCGTTTGTTATAAACTTATAATACATAGATGACATATGTATAACACACATAAACATAATGTACTCACTATTTTCACTAGGATCTTCCAGAAAATTCAGCAAATTCTCGGTTGTGTTCTCGTTTAACACCACTTTCCCTTCAAAAATATATTCCACAAGCAATTTGAACTTTTTCAAGTAGTTGCTCACTTCCATCTTCTGAGTAATAATGATTACTGGCACTATTTTGTCCCCGCTACGATTACATTTTTATCAACATTTTTATAGATTTGATAACGCACCCAAACACCGTCGCGTCGCAAATGAAGTTATTTCACACGAAATTTAATACACAACGCTCATTATTATTATTGCAACAAGTTGAGAATTAATGTCTATTTTATTTTTAATGTAATCCGTTACAATCACTTTGTACAAAGGTAATAAAATCATAGGTGCCACTTGCAAGTCAAGGGCGAACTAGGAAACACATAACTTGTTTCTCTAGCTGAGCATGGACAAAAACTAAATTCGTTTTATATAATTATGGTAATCACGTTTTTTCGCTGTCCGTCCGTCTCTCTCTACACGTGTCTAAATACTAACTGGTATTTATCCAACCAGTACACGTAGGTACCTACGTAGGTATTTATATTAGGAGTCTATAGGTATTATAGTAGGTACCTACCTATTATAAGCTAAGTAGGTACGGACATGTTTGTACAATTTTTGCTTTGGTATCACATCCACTGGCTGACTTAAGAGGGGCGAGGGGCGCGTACTAGGGGCCTTAGAAACTCTAGAAATACCTTCTTTTAATCAATCAAAATCACAAATAAAACTTAAAGAGGTACCTATGTTCAGTAAGTAAAAAGCAGTTTGTAGTTAGGGAGGGCCCTACGCATGCAAGGTAAATGTAAACGTAGGGTGCTAAAAGCTCATACGCTCGCTCTAGCATTCTCTTTTTCTCAGACTTCTCGTAAGGCGTAAGGCGACAAAGTAACTCCTATTTATGTACGAATTTTTAAAAGAACTCCCTACCTATTATATCCTATCTAGGCTTGCCACCTTTTTATTAAAGAAATATAGTATTTTTCTCAAAAGCTTGAAAAAATATAGTACTTTTGTAAAATTTTGGAAAAAAATATAGTAAGTACACATTCATTTTTATCATTGTTTATTTAATTATTTTCCATTTGTATTTGTTATTACTCTGCGCTTTGGCCATCAAGATTTTATTACCACCACAGAGTACTTTTTAATTCATGTAGATGGCACAGAGTTATTAATTTAGTGAAAATGGGAATTTTGCTATTCTTAATTTGACGGTTTTCATCTAAAAATTTTGATTGTCATAAATCTGACTATTTTTAAATCGCAATTAAAATGTTGTGGAATAAAACACATTTGATATAAAAAAAGCGCGACAGTTGAATTAGCGATGAAAATTATAGTATTTTTCGTACTATATTATTTTTCTATAATATATAGTACAATTGACTGAAATATAGGTAGTACGATACTATATAATATAGTACGGGTGGCAACCCTAAATTCCTATCTGTGGGGTGGGTGGGGTGCTAAGTAAAATACTCTTGTGAATCCCACATTTTCAGACTTTTCGGTAGGTAAGGATTTCCTATTTCTGTATGAATGGTCAAACTAAAAAATAAACCATGCGGGATGCAAAAAAATATATTTTCCGTCACGCTGTCAGTACCTATTCAGTATTCAGGGAGTGAATGACAGCGTCACGGAAAATAGGTAGGTCTATTAGGTATTGCTTCTCTATATCATTCCTCACACAATCCATCCATCTTTACTTTGGTCTTTCTCTCCCTCTCCATCCATCAACAGCTATGGCGAAACTTCGCAGATGTAATTGGTAGGTAGGTACTTATCGTTACATATTCTTACACTGTACACATACCTAGGTAGGTGGCTAAGTAGAAGTTGCGTTTGCATAAGTTTTTTAATATGTGTCTAGACACATAGGTACTTTGCTGGCTACCTACTGTGTTAGGAAACTAGAACCCAATCTAAGTATTTATAGCATTATGTAGGTACCTAAACGAGTTTTTAGGTATTTATGTAACATAATCAGCCTATTAATGTTCCCACTGCTGGGACACAGGCCTCCTCTTTGTGAGAAGGAGTGGGCCGTAATCTACCACGCGGGTCCAATGCGGGTTGGTAGATGTCTTCGAATTTTTGGTTTTAAGGCATGCTGGTTTCCTTCACCGTTTTGAGAGCAGTGGTGATGAAATTATTTACACAAAGTAAAGCGCCTGGCCGCCTGCTTGGGTTCGAATCGAACCCACGACCTACAACTCGTAAGTCGGGGCCGTTACCACTGGGCCACCACTGCTTTTTTTAAATTTTATTTATGTAAGCCATGATTAATATTCTGTGCCATTAGGATAAACAACCTTCTGATAAAGCACAGGCACGTTGACGGTGTAAAGTACGTTGCGCAGGCAATAGTGACAGGCGTTTGGGTATATAACGTCAGATTATTACTTATTCATAGGAATATGGAAGGTCGTACATACAGTGACTACATTTATTATTCAATTCAACTAATTATCTGTCCACCATCCATACTTATATTCAGAAGGTCACAGTCACTGTGTTTAAATTAAAGCATTCTTAAGTGATTTCTTTAACCAGTGTTGAACTGTTTTACAAAAAAAAAGGAATAAAAAACGTAATTCAAATGCAGTTTTATATTTTTATTTCAGTAATTTTCTAAATAATTTACACTCTAAATGCCTTAACCTAAACTATATTGCATCTATTCTATTTCTATGACTCCTCCAACTTTGCTGAGGGCTTCCTTTAGTTTCTCCGCCTCATCTTTGGACACGTCAGCCTTCACAACGGTGGGTACGCTTTCAACGAACTTCTTTGCTTGCACAAGATTGAATCCTTCTAGAAGACTCTTTACTTCTTTGATGAGTGCCACTTTCTGTTTATCGTCGAACTTTGTTAGTTTGACCTGAAAATTAAATATAATAGGTAAAATAATTGCTGTAAGAGAATGTTAATGAATATATTATAAGTCATCCAAAGCACAATATAAATATGAATCCATAGCTTAGGTCCTGGATTACTGCTGACAGACAATCTAAAGAGTTTTAAATACTTACAGTGAAGCTAGTCTTCACAGCTTTAGGGGTAGCATCTTCCTCATCCTGAGCAGCAGGGGACGCCATGGCAAAGCCCCCCATTGGCATAACAGGAGCGTCAGGAAGATTCAGCCTCTTCTTTAAGACTTGACTAAGTTCAGATACTTCAAGGAGGTTTAAGTTGGTGATTTCAGAGACAATCTTTTCAATTTTTGGGGAGACGGGCTTGTCTACGCCTTCCGGTACCGGTATGGACAGAGGAGAGGCTGCTTGAGCTACCTCTTGGCGAAGGATCGCACTGAAATATGACACATAGTGTTAGGTACTTACTGAAGAATCAAATTACATAAATATAATGCAAAAAATCTTTAAAAGTAACAAACTGAATTCTTTCTTATATTTTAGTAAAGGCCACCTAATTATAAAACCAATAGTGATGGATTTGATAACCTATTATTTTATTTATTAATGAGACTGTTAGTATCTCCTTACCATCGTGAAAAAGAACGCCACTGAAGGGGAAGGCTTTTGATAATTCTTATGCCATTCATTTTTGTTAAAATGTTGCTTTACTTCTTGAATATAAAATAATTTTATTTTTTTAGGTTAGGAATAGAGTATAGTATTGACACTTGAATCTTGATTTGACAGTGAAACATAGACAATTGAAAACATTTTGTTCAGTAATCAATCACAAAATGTTGGACTACACTTTTAGTAAACTACTGCTTACTGAAAGATGAAGCGATGAGATTTTATTTAAATCAATCTGTCTGAAGATCCTCGGTTGATCAGCGAACCAAGTAGCATGTTCATTTACTTTTTACTGATTAACCAAACAAACTTCAAAAACCCTAATAATCACATTGTCATTCAGTCGCCGCTGGCTTTTGGAATCTAGTCGAAAAATGGAAACTCTGTGGGGAAAGTGAACTGCATTGCAAACAAAAAAGGATTGAACTGAAGACATTTTGATCATATGTAAATAGTCGACTAACAGTGGGTGGTTTGGAGATTTGGACAGGACACCTGAACTTTGACAATGACGTAAATTATGACAACACTTGACAACAAGCTGTTGTCAACAGCTGACAACGACTTGTAAAAAGGGTTACAAGTTCTGTATGAAAAGGTACCCAAAAATGTGAAATCATAATGAGATCTAGATTATTTCATGAAGAAAATATTGCAAACACATTATTTCAGTCGCCGCTGGCTTTTGGAATCTAGTCGAAAAATGGAAACTCTGTGGGGAAAGTGAACTGCATTGCAAACAAAAAAAAGATTGAACTGAAGACATTTTGATCATATGTAAATAGTCGACTAACAGTGGGTGGTTTGGAGATTTGGACAGGACACCTGAACTTTGACAATGACGTAAATTATGACAACACTTGACAACAAGCTGTTGTCAACAGCTGACAACCACTCGTAAAAAGGGTTACAAGTTCTGTATGAAAAGGTACCCAAAAATGTGAAATTATAATGAGATCTAGATTATTTCATGAAGAAAATATTCAAACTAAATTTGCAAACACATTATTTCCCTTTTTAACTTTATTAGACTTTTGCTTGGGGTTCCCAGGAAACCCAAAATACTAATAAAATTGAATAAACATTTGCCGATAATCGTGGAAACCACAGTACCGACAGTTGGCAATACCAGACATGTCCGATTGTCCGTGATATCAATATTTTGTTTGTTTGCCTTGATAATACAGAAACTGTGTTTTTTAAGATTTTATGTATTTTTCTGTAATGATTTTGACGTGTTAGGGAATTCTTAACATTAAATTAATATAATAGTGGTCTGTGGTAGCTTCTGGTAATTAGATTTGAAGGCTATATTTATTGAAAATACAGAATTAAATGGGATTTGCAACTTCGATCAGCTGTTTCCTGTTTTCCGAGGTAAGTTTTCCAATTCTTTAAATCTTGGCAAATATTAACTAAAGAACTGATACTCATTTAAATAATTTAGTCCTGACATCAGAATCGCATTTCAGGAAATAAATACTTAGGTAATTTTTTTTCACCATGAGGCTTCGTAAATTCCTTTATGATATAGATCTACGTTATTTATACCTACTTATTCTACTACCTAAGAGAATGTCAACACACTGGTCATCATTCTCCTGCCATACTTATCATCCTAATTTATTTGTGGTCGGCGCCACAACCTTTTCTTCCATACTTCTCTATTAGTCGTCATCTCGGTAAGTGTGTTGGTTATTAGCAAAATATCCTAAATTCAAGTTTTTAAGCAGAAGCAGTCTATGGTATTCTACAGCAATTATCTATAATTATTACTCTACTGTATAAGTTCAATGCACACTTTTATTCTGAAGGAAGTAAAATAAAACTTTTTATTTATTTTCTTTCAAATCAAAACACTTTAGTAAGTAATACAAATATTTCAGTATATTTTAATTTTAATCTTGTTTTTTTTTGCTGCATCCAGTGATCATCATATCAGCCGAAAGACGTCCACTGCTGGACATAGGCCTCCCCCAAGCACAGCCACGTCGACCGATTCTGTGCTTCCCGCATCCAGCGGATTTCTGATTTTTGATCCATTCAGTGATAATAATTCATAATTGCTGTTACACAAGGTGCAGAGTTTATCTTGCAATACCTGCAGTAAAAAGCATATAAACTGTCTGTTTATAGCTAACTAGCTGCACTCCCCAGTTTTCTAAGTCCTCCAGGACATGGTTTACCCATGTGCAAAATTTCATCCAAAACCGTTCAGCTGTTTTTGTGTGAAAGCCAAACAAACAAAAAAAAAATTCAGTTTCAGATTTATAATATTAGTTAGGATATCATTGCCAAATGCTATTATGACAAGCTTGGCAGATTAAGTAACTGCATTGTAAACTACATACCTCAGGTAAAAGGAAAATGTTCTTCCTAGATGAGCTAGTGTGAATTTAATTAAGTTACATTCAATTCTTGATTTATTCTGCATTCGCTATTTGTTTTTCAGACATTGAAACAAATACGTGTTTTTGAAAAATATAACTTAAATCCCCACACATAAAGTTCAGTTTGCGCTAGAGCTTCATTTTGTTATAATGACTTTTTGATAGTACTAGTCATTCTGAAATCAACTTAATGCACACCAGAATAAAGTGGTTATTTGTTTAAGTGGAAATAACATCAATTTGGAAACAGATTTGATTATGGAATATGACTGTCTGTATTTTTTAGGCTTCTGTACCAAAATGGGAAAATAGAACCGTTTTCCCCCCGAAGGGAAGAAAACGAATATTTAGGTTTCAGCCGTAGCTCGACCCACTGTGAGACTACCCCCTTAAACTTTGCGCGTTTGCAGTGTGTTTGTACCTTCGTTTCCCTCACTTTTCCGATGTGACAGCCTGACAGGTGTCAGGAACGTGCGTAGCCGCCATCGCCGGTTAGCTTGTCATGTCAGTACTCTCACAATTAAAAGCCGGCAAGAACGGCAAATAGTGGGTCGAGCTACGGCTGAAACCTAAATATTCGTTTTCTTCCCTTCGGGGGGAAAACGGTTCTATTTAGGTGTTCGAGCCTACGCTCGACCCACTGTGAGATGTGTTTATAATCTGCCGGCGATGGCTAGGCGTACTGTGTTAGAACAGGGAAATGTTGTACATAATTCGTAAGTAAGACGCAAGTAGTACTAATGAAAAATAAAAGTTTAATCAGAATAACAAAATTATCAGTCTTCCATTATTATATTAATTAAAGAAAATGATTGACTTAAACTATCTAAAATAAAAGTTCAATCAAAATAACAAAATATCAGTCTTCCATTACTATATTTAAAGCTTAGATTGGAGAGAATGATTGACTTAAACTATCTTAATTCTCTTTTGATTGATTCGGGATTTCTTTAAAGTAATGTGTTAAAAAGGTATCCCTTGATCTCCAGTTCCCTCGTTTAATTACTTCATCAAGATTAAGGTTCCTATTGATCCAATTATCTGAATTGACTGCAGCCCTACA
This sequence comes from Conistra vaccinii, assembly GCA_948150665.1. NCBI lineage: Eukaryota > Metazoa > Arthropoda > Insecta > Lepidoptera > Noctuidae > Conistra > Conistra vaccinii. Next base: position 4,591,069 of record OX411323.1, on the reverse strand, counting down.
GCTTCCAGGAGACGCTTCAATTTGTGCATCCTTGAATAGCGTTCGAATCCAACCGGCAATAACGCTTCTGGAGGCCTCCTTTACTTTACCCCTGGTAGTTATGAATAGGCTAGTCAGGTTACCCCGTCTTGATTTGCTAATGGTAATCAGTCTATTAACCCAATATACTATATTTATTCTTTCAGTACCTTTACCATATAACTGCCAACCAGATTGTCTGTATTTAGAAGAGTCGGTTTTTGAGCCGAATCGTGGCCAAAATACAATATAATTGATGTGGGACTCGAACAGTTCTGGTCCTATATCCAGAAGCGTCAGGTCATGAATTCTTCTCCCCGATGATAAAAGAAGTAATGCAGCCACGTGCCGCGATATTTGAAAAATACTAGTATTGTCAATCTCATATGTCTTCAAGAAATCTACTAATTGTGAGACATTCCAGGTTTTTGGTTTTGGTGGTGGTGGTCGTGCAATGAAGACTGCTTTCATCATTTGTTGTACGAGTGGGTGACTGCTAAGTTTATCACTCATCTCCGGATTTGCAAACGTGGTAACCACGGATTTGTGAACTGCGAATCTGTGAAGGAAATGGATGTATTTCGCTACCTCTTGAGGTTTCGGGTTATCCATTTGGGAATTATTACTCAAGGCCCATGACTTCCAACGCTCCCAAGCGGAACTATAAGTTTTTAATGTTGACTTCCGCCACGACGTTTCTAGAAGTTCTCGGCTCTCGCTTGGCCATGATTCTACTAAACGAGACCAGCCCGTACCCTCCAGACCTGCAACCACAGGTCTTTTATCTCGGGAGGGGGGTGTCCCGTTCTCAGGTCTACCAAATTCCTGTGCAAATTCGGAATCTTGAATGATTGGCCCAGAGCTCGTTTCTTGACCTCGGTTTTCCAAAAGGTTCGTTCCCATTGTGGCGTCACCAGGTAGTAGGTTCCTGAACAGTTGTTGAGGTGCTGTAGAACGCGTGGTATAAGACATGGAGGGGGAAATATCCACCCCAGCTTGAAATTCCATGGCTGGCTGAAGGCATCCACAAATAGACAATTGGGGTCTCTGGCATCCTCGCTGACATAGTTGTTCATGATTGCTGAGCGGGCGCTTGCAAAGAGGTCGACTGTCGGGGTACCCCACTTCCGGAATACTGACCGCAGGATTGATTCGCTCAGCGTCCACTCCGGTATTGTCTTCGCTCTCGACAGGCTGTCGGACATCGTATTGTATCTTCCAGGGAGATAACGGGCTACCAAGTCTATCTGATGAAGTTTGGCTATCCGTAGGATTTCTTCGGTGATTTCCAAAAGCTTTGGGGACTTGGTTCCGCCTTCCTTGGTGAGATAAGCGACGACTGATCGGTTGTCTGACTGAATCATGACAGATTGATTTTTCATTTGGACTCCGGTTCTTCGGAGTGCTTCCAAGACAGCCCAGAGTTCTTTTCTGTTGCTGTGCCAAGTTTTCTGAGAATTGTCCCACCGGCCCTGTAGTTTTCGATTGTTGATTGTTGCACCCCAGCCGGTACTGGCAGCGTCGGTGGTGATGAAGATTGTGGCAGACTTTTGATAGATTGGTGATGGTTGTCGTATGTTGCGGAGCCACCAATGTAGCTTCTGAGCAACTATTTTTGGAAGAGGAAATTTTGTGTGTTTGTCTTCTTTTGGAAGCCGGTTGGCTGCTATTTGAATGCGACGAGAATGTAGCCTCCCGAGTGGGATGACAAAGGTTGCGAAGTTTAGATGCCCTAACAAGACTTTGGCTGTCCACCAAGACCACGTTTTATTTCGTAGGGTTCCTCGAATCAATTGTATTATTTTTTAAATGTTTGCAATCCAGTTAGTTATCTTTGCAAATATGTAGGGGGCTGTTGCAAGACCAAAAGGTAGACAAGTCATTTGAAATATTGTTCTATTATAATAGAAGGCTAAAAATCTACGGTGAGATTATGAAATCGGAATCGAAATTAAATCGGAATATGATAATAGGCCTGCGAAAGGTCTATTTTGATCATATAATCTGATTCGCCTAAACAAAGTGGAATTTTGTGGTGGTTAAGCGAAATTTAGGGGGATTAAAATATTCATTTAACAGCTTTAGATTAAATATTGGCCGGTTCGAGCCGTCCGATTTCTTTCTTAAAAACATGGGGGATAAGAATCCGGAAGGACTTTTACATATTTCAATTGCACCACACTCTAACATTTTTTCGACTTCTACCGTCATGTCCGTAGAGGATTTAAGCGCTAGCCGAGTACAAATATCAGCATTGAACACTTTTAATGGTGGGGTGCATACGAAAGGAATTCTGTAGCCAGATAATATAGACAGGAGATTTTTTGAGGCACCTAGGTCTTCCCAAACTAGCCATTTATTTTTTACCTGCCCTGCTATAAAATTAGTATTTCCTTCCTTCAAATTTAGTTTTCTTCGCTTTCGCGGCAGGTGTTGTAGAAGGGCGCTTTCCTGAGAATCTGCCCGAGAATCTGTCTTGTTTAAAGTTAGGTCTTCTGGCCTCATCACCGGTTCGTATCTTCGTCCTGGTTTCCTGATGGGTGACCGGTGTCTTAAAAGGCCTGGGTTTATAGGAGTTTGTATGGTTTCGTTGTTTTGCAGGAAAAAACTTATTTGGGCCTCCTTGCTCCTTGATTAGGTCCGATAATTGAGGTTCCGAAAAAAGGTGAGTAGCTGAAGGCGGAATTGAGTGTAATAATTCATTTAAAGTCTTATTGGTGGGTTTATAAACACTTCGCCTATGCTTTATTATCTCCGCTCTTTTTCCGCATGTGTATTGAAGAAGTGCATCAGATGTTTTCCGGAAATGACATTCTTGTCCCAAGAAATTCTTGCTGATGTGAGATTTCACCTCCAGAGAAGCATTTTTAAAAGTGTCCATGAAACATTGTCTCTGTTGAAGGAGGCCATGGGAGACTGCCGCTAAACACTGATCCATATTTTCTAACAACGAAATCATTTGCCAAGAAGGCGTTGTGCTTGCAAGAATGCTATTAACCTTTAAGGAAGTAAAAACCGGGGTTGCGGTAAAGTGTTTTTGAACATCTGCATATCGGATATTCTTCCACTTCTCGCTGTTTAATCTCTGAATTTGAATACCTTGCTTCGCGATAGATTCGTCTGCATCACCAACTTTTGCCTCTGATTCTTTGGTTTCAGGGTTGAAGTTGTTGAAATGTTGTTCTTCTACACAATCAGAGGTATTTGCTTGCCCCGCTGTAGTTGTCACACAAGATGAGATATTTTGGTGTAAGTCTCTTTCTTCTAATGTTAATGGTGGTGCAGCCCAACTACCGTCTTCACTATCGTTTGAAGACTCTGGCTCATCCACTAATGAATTCTGAGGAGCATGAGTCTTATTAGTAGTTTGCAGAAAATTCTGTAGAATTTCAGTTTGCTGTTCCATAAGACGTTCTAGTCTCTCTATCCTGGCAGTTTGATCCATCTTTGGGCTATGAGGCCTTTTGCGATAACTCTGTGTAGATGATAAGGGTGAAACTGATCTTTGAGCACGGGACTTAAGAAGTCTAGACGCTTCAGTTTGTGAGATTAACTGAGGCTTGATTGTTGGTAGAAACTCGTAAACTCCGTTAAAGGCGTCTATTGGGTGGATCATTTTCATTGTGGCGAGAGGCGCGTAAATGAGAGCGCGACCTATAGGCCAGTTAATCAGCTTCCTCTTTATAGCTTTATACTTTCGCTCACTTAGAGATGTTGGGGTACTATCACAAAAAACGTAGGCAAGCTGAACCGTGGGCATTGCAAAACGAAGTAAAATGTTGGCTACTCAGCCGACATCTAGTAGGCAGCGTAGCCGATGTCTGGATCTAAGTGTCGGCTGTACAGCCGACGTTGCGTGAATGTTTGCTGACTGCGCAGCCGACATTTAAATAAGCATTATCAATCCCTCAAGCTGTGAGGATATTATTGGGGGCTTACCCCATTGCACATATAATAGCGAGTCTGCCGTCCTGGGAGCGGGCATTCACAACAATTGCAATCCTGTCGATGATGATATTCACTTTATCACATTCACTAATTAAGAAGAATGTCCTTACCTCATTTACTCCGTGAAGAGCCATTTTGTATATACACTAGAAATTTAATATTATTTTCCTAACACACTGCTCACTGCAAAGTTTAAAGACGTACTGACATGACAAGCTAACCGGCGATGGCGGCTACGCACGTTCCTGACACCTGTCAGGCTGTCACATCGGAAAAGTGAGGGAAACGAAGGTACAAACACACTGCAAACGCGCAAAGTTTAAGGGGGTAATCTCACAGTGGGTCGAGCGTAGGCTCGAACACCTAAATAGTGTGTCTTTTTCGGACTGGTCCGTCTTTCACTGCTGTTTATTTCAGTACCTCTAATTGAATAGTTTTAAACCAGGCTTGCGTATTTTACCTATATCACAAACAACAGAAGGAGAAAAAATAAAGAATGATAAAATGCAATAGACGACGATATACGTCGTCTATTGCATTTTATCAGTAGTTTATAAAGGTTAGTAACCTAATCCGCTTAACTGTTCTTAATTAAAGAGTCGTAAAGAACCCTGTAAGAAATCGACACGTGATTCACCTCTCAACGAGGTATCCTCTGGATGACGATTGACTTGTTGCGAACCCGGAGACGACGTGTTGACACGACAAGTCCCGAACGCAAAGACAAATTTCGGACAAACGGACTTTGCGTACGGCGGCGGCGCTTTTTGTTTATAGGGCGGCAAAATAGACATTCTATTTTGCCGCATCGTGCCGAACTGACCATAGGCATTATGGTCGGTTCGGCATGATTCGGCATAATGTTGTGGCTGCGAAAAAAAATTAAAATTTTCTTTTTTAATATTCACACTTATAAATTGACCCGTCATCGAAATCTAAAACAAAAGTTACGTAACGAAATGCTTAGCACAGCTGTAACTTGCATAGTTGTCTACATCTAGCTTAGCACATAGGTAATAATGGTACAATCGCCAACATGATTATACGAAGTAAAACGTTGAATAAACGGTTTCTCACGCGAAAACCAACTTAATGCAGTTGCAATATAAGCAAAAATTTACTACAAAACAACGTTGTTTAAAACAGGCACTGGGTTGCGTAACGGGTCGGATCTAGGTCATTAGTAGCTTCGGTACCACTATCCGATAGGATTTATCTGACGAATCGAAATATAAAAAAATAGTATTCAATCAAAAAAATTGTAGTAGTCGTGTTTTTAATAGTAAAAGGAGTATGTTTGTATAAGGATCGTAACAGGTAGTGTTCTGCAGTTTCTGCCTACCCCCACATAGGAAGTAGGTGTGAGTTTATGTATGTAGTTTGTGATTTTATGTTTTGTGCCAGGATAATGGCAATAAGCTTAAACAAGGCGAAAGGGTATTACATAAATTAATACACCTATGCCTAGTGCCTTAATTATCATTATTTCAGCCGAAAGACGTCCACTGCTGGAAATAGGCCTCCCCCAAGCACCGCCACTTCTACCGATTGTGTGCTTCCCACATCCAGCGGTTTCCTGCGGCCATAACAGGTCATCATTCCATCTTGTGGAAGGCCTTTCAACACTACGTCTTCCGGTACGCGGTAGCCACTCCAAAACCTTTCGGCCCCATCGGCCATCTGTTCTGCGAGCAATGTGCCCTGCCCATTGCTACTTAAGTTTGCCAATTCTTCGGGCTATGTCGGTTACCTTGGTTCTCTTGCGGATCTCTTCTTCATTTCTGTTCACTCCAAGCATAGCCCTTTTCATTGCCCTTGGTGCCTACCCCTTCGAAAATACAGGCGTGTGTCCAGTAAATCGCTGTACAAGATTGTCCGTGACGTCATTTCAACTTGCTCATCTCCTTGCAAAATAAAACAGGGAGTACCACAAGGGCGTATTCTCGGGCCACGTTAATACGATAAAATTAAATTATGTAAAACGTTATGTGACTGCCTCGTTGGTCTAGTGGTTGCAAACGCTACTGCTGAACATGAGGTTCTGGGTTCGATTCCGGGGACGGGCAAAGTGTTATTGGGTTTCTATCTGGAATTTCTCAGTAGCAGTCCGGAGTCTGGATTTGAGCCCGGTTGATGGCAACAGGCTCGCCCTTTTACATGGAACTTATGAAATGTGGGTGTACCTACTACAGGTACACTTCTGCCCAATCCTTCGGGGAAACAAGGCGTTATGTTATTAAGTTATATAAAAACTTTTTTCAATTTTGTTGAAATTCTCTTGAAACCTTTTTCGATTGGTTACGCAAACTAATTTAGATCGTGATTGTGGGCTGTTTATTACTCACGTGAGTTTGCCAAGTCTCAAGTTTTAAAAGTCTTCCTTTTCAATTCCAAATAAATGGTTCGAACTTGCTCTCACACAATGAACCTTTAGAAAAGTTTTTGAAACCATATTTTTCTTAGTTTTTTTCCGTACAAACTTGAAAGGGGTTTGAAGATTTTGGCCCTAAAATCAGTCACCATTTTGATTTTTTTTCAAAATCGAGGTGCACAATAAATGTCATATATTTGGCACTTATACAAACATAAAACTTCATATAACATAACATCATAAAGCGTCACGTTTCTGAGATATTCAAAGATAAAAGTAAGAATTTTTATAACGAATTTATTTATTTATGTTGTAATTACTTCATGTTGATTAAGTTATTTATACTTACATGAATTAATTGACAACTATAAAGCAAAAACAAGATTTTTTAATCATATTCGGTATAAATAATATCATCCAAGAAGGCAGCGGGAGGCTGAATAGGTTTTTCTTGGTGTCGCGCCCATGCCATGCACCATATAATACATATATGTCGCAGGCATATTGTATGATTCGTCATTTTACAAACGGCGCCGTCCGTTTACAAACGCTTGCGGTTTTGCAAAATGCCTAAGGCAAATTGGCAACTCGTTCAATTGTTATAATTTCGAAATTCATTGTTATTGTAGGGCGACCATCACAAAAACACAGCTTGGACAAAACAGATATTATTCGAGCAATCAAGTACCTACAATAACTACATAAATGAAGACTTACGTAAGAGTAAATTATAATATGTGCTTAATAATTTAGAGGTATGAGGAACAGGGTGTAAAGTTCACTCATCCACCATAGAAAAGGGAGGATCCTCCGACCAGCCCCCCAATTACGCAATGTACGATCAATTTTAAATTGAAACCAACTGAAAAAGATTGCCAGTCCATTGCTTCATAAGTTCGACAAAAAAAAACTGTTTGTACCAATAATATTCTGCATTAGTCCTGCGAGCACCACATTCCATGGACACCTGAGCGTTTTTTTACGTGCCGGATAACCTCAAAAACTTCGTCATTTGTCCACGGCATTTTCCACTGTTCCCGTTCGTGAATCGTATAATTTTCTTAATAAATGTTTTTAAAATATAAGTTTTTTTGTGGAAAGTCCTTTGCACACGTAAAATTGCACTGTTTTCAATATTATTCACTGTCACAAAACCACTGCTTGACGCCATTTTTCTTGTTTTGATTAGCAGCGACGCGCGTGGTAAAAAATAGAACTAAATTCTTCAATTTGCCGCGGCATTTTGTAAACGGCGTTTGAATTGTCCATCAAATGTTGCGGCATATTGTATAGTGACTAGGCAATTTACATTTTGCCTTAGGCATTTTGCAAAACCGCAAGCGTTTGTAAACGGACGGCGCCGTTTGTAAAATGACGAATCATACAATATGCCTGCGACACATATACCATATAACACACTATAATTTTTTTTGTGCTAATCATATTTGTCCGAATGATAACTTGCCCGAACTTAATGTCACATAATATAACATGACATAAAATTGAAATCCCTAAATACAATATACCCTAAATTTGTTTGTCATAAATTATATTACAATCAATAATATACAAAAGGCTTAAAACTGTTTTCAATAAAAGTTAAAAGTCCTAAATTCAAATTATTTAATGTTTATTTATATTAATTGATTTTGAACATGTGGTTTTTTATTTCCCTGTAAGAAGCATGCAAATAAGCATACACCATATATGCAAGCATGCAGCATGCAAGCAAGCATGCAAACAAGCATGCATCATGCAAGCAATCATACAGCATGCAAGCGAGCATGCAACATGTCATGCAGCATGCAACATGTCATGCAGCATGCAAGCAAACATGCAGCAGGCATGGTTTCTGTCACGGCTCCGGCGCTGCGGGTCTCCGGCGGTCCCACGCGAGCTTATCGTCGCAGATGATTTAACGCTCACCACCGCAGCTTCGTCTTGCTGGCCGGCTTTGCCGGAAAGCCTCAGCCGCGGCGGCGAGCGTTACAACCACCTGCTCCTCAACTCGCGGGCCGCTTCGCCCCTCCGCGCCTACGCGATTCTAAATTACACTCTAGGGGTAGGGCAGACAAGACTGCGTGGAGTCGGATTTACAGCGATTCGTTTCTGTCAATATTTCAATGAAACCCATTTTTTTTGCAAATGTTTTAGGACTAACCATTTTATTACTTATTTAGAGGTATGAGGAACAGGGTGTAAAGTTCACTCATCCGCAATAGAAAAGGGAGGATCCTCCAACCAGACGGATTGTTATGTCTGGCGGGCAACTGCCCATATGTTGATTTCGGATAGTCTTATCTATGTTATTCGCTCAGTAAACTCTAACTGCGAGATGTAGGAATTGTGTGACGTCATGTCTTTTTGTTTCGTAATTTTTTGTATGTGGCGGTCTAACCGCTACATCACTCCCCTCCGGAGACCGGAGGTCGATAGTGGGCTGAGTCTTGGATCTTGCGATGCTTCACAGTGCCAGCTGTGGTTCCAGTGAGTCGGAACCGGGTGCCGCATAGTTCACGGTGAGTCGGAACTGTCTGCGGTGATTCCCCAGTGAGTCGGGGTGGCGCTGCGTCGTCATCCAGTGAGTCGGATGTGGTACAGCGCCGGGTTTTTGGCTGACTGCTTGCGTCGACCAGGAGAGGGTAGAATAGGCTCTGCTTGTGAGACCGGCCGGAAGTGCAGGTGCTGTGCCAAGGTTGCTGATGAGGCTGAGGGTGATGACCGGGAATGCGCGTTCGCTGCATGCTGGTGGTCAGGATACCCGTTGAAGCCGTGGGTGCTGGCTGGCTGTGTGACTCGCCTCACGAAAGCTTGCGTGAGTGATGATGATGACGTCACGCTGAAGTAGTTGCACGAAGGCTGCGTTGACGTTCATACTCGGGGTCACCAATTTAGGGGTATGAGGAACAGGGTGTAAAGTTCACTCATCCACCATAGAAAAGGGAGGATCCTCCGGCCAGACGGGTGTTGTGTCTAGCGGGCAACTGCCCATATGTTGATTTCGGATAGTCTTATTTATGTTATTCGCTCAGTAAACTCTAACTGCGAGATGTAGGAATTGTGTGACGTCATGTCTTTTTGTTTCGTAATTTTTTGTATGTGGCGGTCTAACCGCTACACTTATAAATGAACATTCGGAATAATACACATATAATACAATACTTAGGGCATATGACTTCATACCGTGCAAAATTAGGAGATTCAATTATTATAGTACTCGATATTATGACAGAATAGTTTTAGAAGTAAAGATAATTATGTAAATCAAAATTTCGAATTTTTGAACATTATGGTTACTGAAGTTTATAGCAAACGTGTTATGGATAATGATTTTCGGACAAAAAAAATTAGGAGAAGCAAGGGAGTCCCAGGTTTATTAAACCTTACCACGATTCTAAATGTTATAATTTCTTGAGTAATAAATAAATCCTCGTTGTCATCGTTGTCGTTGATGTTGCGGCGTCATTGGTCTAGTGGGCGCAAGCGTTACTGCTGAGCATGAGCTCCTGGGTTCAATTCCCAGGTTGGGCTAAGTAATACTGGGTTTTTCTATATGCAATTTCTCGGTTGCAGCCCGGAGTCTGGATTTGTGCCCGGTTGATGGCAATAGGCTCGCCCCCTATTACATGGAACTTAAACATAACTGACGAAATGTGGGTGTACTATAGTTACACCTCTGCCTAACCATTCGGGTAAACAAAGCGTGATGCCATGTTATAAATAAATCATCGTACAGTCGAACCTGGATAACCGAGAGTTTAAGGGACCACGAACTCTTTCTGCTTATGGAGGTTTCTCACTAACTCGTATTTCTAGCATATAGAGGTACAGGAATGGCCTTTCTCACTTATAGAGGTTAAGACTGGTTGAGAGGAACAAAAACAATTCCAATGTTAGTTCCACGAAATTTGAGAATGAGTCATATGTACCAGATTTTAAATAAGGCTTGACTGTCGCTTATAGAGGTACAGGCAAGTAGCAGTCTCAGTTATAGAGTTCCACGAGTGTAATACGAATTTCTCTTATATATGTTTCTGTTTCTCATTTATAGAGGTTTTAGAGGGTTAAAATGACGGGACCTGGCAATCACTCTCATTTATAGTTTTCTCGCTTACCCAGTTCTCACTTACTCAGGTTTGACTGTATTTACTCCTAACAAAGAACGAGACTTATACAATGGCTCACTAAACACAACTAGAGGTTTACATAATCTAAATGTCAATCTGTCAGTTCCATAACATATTCAATAGAAATATAGAATTAAACTTGCAATAATAACAAACACAGAACCTTGTTTCCAGCACCTAGGGAGGCATTCTGTTAGTGACAATGACGGGCCATCGATTTTCTAGCCAGACTAAGCTATAGGCTCCATATTCATAACAATGTATTTCTTAAATTGAATAAGTACAAGTTATCTATACTAATCTATACAATTTTTTTATTTTTATAAAGCTGAAGCGAAAGAGTTTGCTTGTTTGCTTGAACGCGCTAATCTCAGGAACTACTGGTCCGATTGGAACAATTCTTTCAGTGTTAGATAGCACATTTATCGAGAAAGGCGCGCGTATATATCACGCTCAGACCAATAGGAGCGGAGCACCAATGAAGAATGTTTCAAAATCGGTGTTCTTTTTAGCGTCTGTTTGCAATGTAAAAATAACAGCTTTTAACTAAATGCATATGAAAGTATATACGATACATACAACTGGTAAACGTTTATAATATGTCCGTACGTTGTACGTATTTAAAATATTCTTCTTCCAGCAGTCTTCTTGTCTACTTGAGGTCCTAACTAAGTCCATTAGAACCATAAGCTTACCATAGGTTTTGCAGATACCAAAAAGCAGCGACACTTACCATCAGGTGGACCGTAGCGTCGTCTTTTATGCCATCCCACTTCCCACTGCCTCTTCTCGTACAGAGAAGCCATGAGCATATGATCACTACGCTTGCTCAAGATGGATTGGCGGCATCTACCTTGTATCAAATTGTTCCATCAGTTTCTGTAACGGAGACTCCGTTGGAAGAGGAGATTGGAAGAGTAATCTGTTCTATATCTAGTCTAGTAGCTAAAACCAATCAAGCTAGTCTGGTGGAGTCTGTGCCAGACGTAAAACTGATACAGTAGATTCAATCTAGAGTATCGTGACGGCGACATTCAGTCATCACTTCACTGATATAATATCAACTAAGTAGGTACCTACTTAGACCTACACCACCTACTCTTACGTACGTAATGAATACTAGATAATAATATTATTTATTTTGTAATTAATGACATAGATGTTAAGGTGTGTCTAAAAATGGAGCGGCAAGAAAGCGGCAGCACAGCAACACGCGGCGTTTGCAGGACACATTTCCAAGAACCCTGTAAGAAATCGACACGTGTTTCACCTCTCAACGAGGCATCCTCGGGATGACGATTGACTTGTTGCGAACCCGAAGTCCGGACACGACGTGTTGCCACGTCAAGCGCCGAATGCAGAGACGACGACACCACGTGACGTGGGAACACGTGTCCGGGTTCGCAACAAGTCAATCGTCACCCGGAGGATGCCTCGTTGAGACGCTACGCTTGAATTTGTCGCCCCCTGAAGTTGGCGTCCGGGGCACGGTCCCCAGTTTACCCCCCCTAGATCCAAGGTTGAGACAATGCCCATGCTAACTATTGAATCGTCCCGAACAGTTAATTATTATTGCACGACTCGTAATGCGAAGCATTAGAGTGTGCTCTACGATCGAAAAATATTTTTTGCCCCATTTCTGCAACTGTTTTTATTGTTTCACTCCTGCTAGTACACAGAACCTACTTAATTTATATACCATTGTATAGATGATTAAATGGAGATTAATACTGTACTTTTTAACAATTGATTTAATGCAGCAGAAATGGAAAAAGCATCAAAATAGTTGAAAAAAATTTCCTGTCCGTCAATTTATGATCCCTGAAAACATTGTAGCTTGCGATAAAATCAATTAATTGAGTCAATTTTTTTTTTATACATTCGTTTCAGCCGTAGAAGGAACCCTATTGAAAATGGCTCTTTTATTCATAGTAGTTTAATTATAATTAATAAAATACTAACTAAAATATATATCAATATCTAAATATTTTCAACCTTGATCCGGTGCCGTTGCCTAGCAACTGCCAACGTAAATATCTTTGTCAGTCGTTGACATTACGACTTCATGAAAAGTGATAAATTGTTCATTTTTAAACTAGGTATGTTTTGCATTTCTTTTTCGTTTATGAATGAGTGATAAGTATGAGGCGTGCACTTTTGGATTTTCCAAACAATTTTTCCATTTACTTCGGACAGAATCCATAAAAGTGGCAAATCTGTCAAAAACTCACCATCGTGACACCATTATGACGTTTGTAAATTAGTAGACTCTGTCAAAAACTCACCATCGTGACACCATTATGACGTTTGTAAATTAGTAGACTTGGCCCCCTGTTCAATTGCAAATGATAGGACTGGCCGCTGGAATAAATAAGTCATGAAAGTTTCATGCATGTTTCATGAAACGGGCGCTGAAGTACCACAACTGTATAACTTATATTATACCCCAGTGCTGTCACGCACTAGATAAACTTTCTGTTAACTATCTTCTCTTGACCCATTCAGCCCTTTTTTCATCCCAATTTCAAATGAGGAGTTTGTTTTCCCGCAGCTCGACAACCACTGGTCGGTTGACTTTCAAAGGTTGCTTAGTGCTCCATGTTCCATATTCGAATACTTAGTAGAATTTTCTAGATTCCTAGAAGGTACGATTTTATTTGCAGCTGAGTATTGCGGAGTGTCGCGGTTCGCGGTGTCGCCCTCAGTACGCATTCGTCTCTCAAACTAGTGGCACGTGTTTCGTTTTATGGGTATCTCGATTTGAAATTGAACGAGTTTGTTGTGAGTATGAGTGAAAATGGTTTGTTTATTATGTTTTTAGTATTCAGTCATGATGTAGATGATGCGTAGACGGGTTGTGAGGATTGAATAATCAGTTTTATTGATTCGTCGGTCTTTAGTTTAATCAATAGTTTTGTTTAACCCGTGCATCGTTGCATAGAGTTGTGTGTACGTCTCGCACTCGAAGCGTCAGCTATAAAGCTATGCTAGGTTCGCGATACTGTTTACGGAAATTATTAATATAGTAACAATCATGAATAATAGGTACCTTGTTGTGTGTCACTATAATTTTTTTTTCTGTGTAATACAACTTAAACTGTGCATTCAGATTTACTGAAGCTTTTATTTTAGAGCAGCGACAATTTTATTGGTTTACAAATAAAACTATTTTTTTATAATATTATTTCCACGTCTGAAAAATTTATATGAAAACTAACGCTCCTGCTTGGAGGAGTTTGTGGCTAAGTAATATCGTACGGGTCGATCCATCAGGTTAAGCTACGCTTGCCGGGGTTGGTTCGTGGATGGGTGACCATCTTTACATACCGAGACTCCTCCGCGCCCCGGAAAGCACGTTAAGCCGTTGGTCCCGGCTGTCATTCGTGGATCTTTGACAGTCATTACGGGTAGTCAAAAGCCCGAAAATCTGACAACCAGTCTTACCATGGGGTATCGTATTACTCAGTTACTTACTGGGTTGTGGACTTCGGATAGGCACTCGCTCCATATAAAATATTAGTATGCAGCTGCATCCAGTTAGACTGGAAGCTGACCCTAACATAGTTGGGAAAAGGCTAGACAGATTGACCTAAGCGCCTGATTTTGGCATGGTCTCAAAATTAGATCAGGGATGTTTTCTTTTTTCATAGGTTTTTTCCCAATTATTATAAAGAGTTTAAAGCTGAATACTTACTATTTTTGCACTTGTGCTGAATGAGCTTAGTTTAAGCTAAGTTCAGCTTAGTTTAAAATACTATAACTACAACGATCAATTGTAATTTTACATCCCTTAGTAATACAATTTATATGGTAGGTAATACTCGTAGGTACTTAGCGCCGCAGAAGCGGCTAATTGGATCAATATTTCAATTAGGCTTGAATACAGTCTGCAACTGGTTAAAATGCCTCTATTTTGGTATATTTTGCGCTAACTTTGATTGAAGACGCTTCATTGTTCTGCCTAAGTCTACTTTCGTTCTTGTAGGGGGCATTTTCCAGCAAATCCGCGATCTCGCGTACTAAACGGCCACGACTCCGGCCAGCCGTGGCCGTCTAGTGGTATAGTATGGTATGCGGCTAGTTGGCCGTTGCGACCAAGTGCGCGATTCGTATCGGTTTCTACAGTTTACCTGGGCTTGGCCGTCTAGTGCGCGAGATCCCTTAGACTTCGTTCGAGTTTGAGTTACTTTTCTGTGTTGACTCAAGTTTGGTTGACTGCAACAATAGATTCCTATTTTTCGGGCATAGTATTTCCATATTTATAATCATCAAATGCCAGAAAATTGGAATAGACGAAAATAAACAGTTTTTGCTGTATAAATACTTAAATGGATCTTTATCATTTTTGGAAGAGTCTACATGCGGTAAACTCCTTTCACTTGCCTATTTCATCTCGGGTTCTCTCTCTTTTCTTATAAATCTGCAATGATAAAGGTTCTCCAATCTACCTAACTTACCTATAATTTGGAATTCCATCAGCCAACGCAACCATTTGCAGTGCTCAACCCGGTTCTCCGCATTCCGCATGTAGTCTTCCGTTCCTTCAAGTCATCGGTATACATCGCATAGATCATTAAAATTGAAATGTCTTTAATAAGTTCAAAGCTGTATGGGACTGAGGAAACACTTGAACAAAAAACATCGCATTACTCATATATAAGTTTCCTCGTTTTCCATTGCATAAGGATATGGTTTATACTTACATACTCGTATATTGACTTACAGTTAGTTGCATAACGTTATCGCCTATCGGGATTATGTCATAAAAGTAGGTGTTCTGCAGTTTTCAGGGTCATTTTGTTATTGATTACTGATTTGGCTAGCCTTCTACACGGTTATCGAGATTAAATTTTCCAATACTTTCTTCCCTGTACATTCTTTTGGCTTCAATATGTAACGGTTTTAAAACAGAAAATGAAATGAGTATTATTTTTATGTTTTCTCGTCGTGTTGCGCAAACGTCTGGGTTGTTCAAGGACTTTCAAAGGGCGATCTTGTAAGGTTTTTCGATGTTAACTGTTACGTCTGGTAATATTTCTCTAGACTTGAGATTTGGTGGGCTTCTGCTCATTTAATTTAAAACAAATTTCGTCGTTCTCCTGCCCTCATCGTCGTCAACTATTTTATGATACAAATATTATCTTCTTCTTCTTTTCGTGTGGTTAGTGTGGCTAACCTGGAGTCTTGTCCGAGTATTTCTCTTAAATATTATGGCTGTATTGTTTCTGTAAAAAAAGCATTATAAATAAAATACAATAGACGATGTATATTTAGTAAATTAATCCGCTTAACTTTTCTTAAAAAGTTGAGAACCCTGTAAGAAATCGACACGTGTTTCGCCTCTCAACGAGGCATCCTCAGACCTCAGGATGACGATTGACTTGTTGCGAACTCGGACACGACGTGTTGCCACGACAAGAGTCGTACGCAAAGTGATAGTAGTAGTAGTAGTGGTGAGTGGTGGTGAGTGTGTGTGGATTTCCGCAAAGTCACGCCTGAGTCAATTAACTAAAAAAACATTTTCAGCCCCTATCTCGATATGACGATTCCTGATGAAGAAGTCATGAATAAAGGCGTGGTCTTTTAAATCTATATTTGCTTGTACACAGGTATATAACCCTCAACCGCCACAATGCTTGGTGGAAGCGTCCTTTGGTTCCGGCACGGCTTGCGCTTGCACGACAACCCGTCTTTGCATTCTGCGCTAGAAGAGAAAGAGTTTCCCTTCTTCCCTATATTTATCTTCGATGGAGAAACTGCCGGTAAGTCTATTTTCATTCGGTTCACTTTTTAGCAGAAAGCTGAAGATAATTTTCATCCAACAAACTATAAGAACGCCGACTTTGCCAGAAATCCAGTGCTATGGGAGAGAAGATAATGCAGAAGAAAGCAAATGTTTTCGTACTACCGTCAGTTAGTATTAACTACCTCTAGCAGTTTTGAATAGGAAGTTTTGCAGTTGGGGTCTAAGGGCTTGTTAGACAAGCCCTTAGACCACGACTATCATATTAGCAGCGATTATCCTTTTGGAAAGGGTAATAAGGGTACATTAAAGATCGTTATCCATATTCGAGGGGTACCTAAAGAGAGAACAATAATCTTGGTTGTAGTTCAAACCGAAATCAACCCTTTGCTAGCTACGTCAACTTCGACAAGCATAATTTGCGCATAGTCCGAATTTCTTTGGCATTTTCAAAATCTCTCATTTTTCCATCAAGTTTTCAAACACGTGCCCAATTGATTATGTAACCAGTAGCTAGACAGCAACCCTTACACAATTATTTTAAAATAACTTTGTTACCTTGTCCGCATAAATGGGCAGAGTCGACTACAATTTTATGTCGGTAAAATAATCAGCAGAATTGAGGAATTCAGAATACTTCGGCCACGGTGGTCGTACTTATTTAAGAGCAGTCTTACTCGAATTCTAATCTAGGCATTCTAGGCTGTCTAGGACATCGAGATGGCATAAGAGCTCTGTTTCACAGTGACTCAAAGGTGTTATGTTATTTAAATGGTCACTATCTCTTATCGCTAATCATAAAGGTGATTTTTTTTTATCAGGCTCAGTTATTACAGTTATTAGTTATAACAATCAATGTTCCCCTAAGGTTCTAGTTTCTGATTTTCTTAACAATGACAAATCATGTAAGTACTATTAAACTTTACCAGGTGCACTTCGATTGCATTTCATCAAATAGTTCCTTTGCCGTTGGCTCCACTGATAAATATTAACAACGGACCAATTAGGTAGCGCCGTAGCGTATTCGTGTTCGTCCTACAATAGTAGGCATAGTAACTATTTGATGAAATGTACTCTACAATAATTTGTCAAGCTTTGACATTATATGACAGGTTAATCGACACATCGCAGCCACGCAGATAATATGAAGGCCCATTTTCATTGGTAAGCTGTATATCGATCGAGTTATTTGACTAATAAAAATGAGCCATGAGTGACAGATATGACACGCTAGACAAATTCTATATTTTTCTGAAACTCGATATGCCCTGGCCGTGTAGGTACTGTAAATGACTTTATATTATTTAACAGGTACAAAAGTGGTTGGCTACAATCGTATGCGGTATCTCCTGGAAGCTCTTGAGGACCTGGACAGCCAGCTCAAGAAGCATGGCGGCAGACTGATTATGTTAAAAGGAAAACCCAACGTCGTGTTTAGGAGACTTTGGGAGGAGTTTGGTAAGCGATGAACTTTTTAAACGTTACTTCTTAGATTCAGCAACCTTCGGTGCACGAATCCGACTCATAATTTGCCGGTGTTTGTTTGAGAATGGTAACTGCTGGATTTATTATTTCTTTTGAAAATTGTGTAACCTGTAGCGTATGAAGCCTTTGGAACACGCGTTTTATACACAATTATTAGTTCATTAACTCAGACAAGCAGGCGTGACTTTGCGGAAATCCATTATAAATAAAAGACAATAGACGAAAACACTGCGTTCGGCGCTTGGCGTGGCAACACGTCGTGTCCGTTTTCGTAACAAGTCAATCGTCATCCTGAGGATGCCTCGTTGAGAGGTCAAACACGTGTTGATTTCTAACAGGGTTCTTTATGACTCTTTAAGAACAGTTACGCGGATTAGGTTACTAAATATACGTCGTCTATTGTATTTTACAAAATTATTGTTTTTTCCATTTAAGTTTTGAGTTTACTGTTTCTCTTCCCGTTTCAAATTGAAATACCAGTCAAATATTGACTTGCATGGGATCAATTTCTTTCCTATAACTTAATGGCTGAATAACATTGATCCAGCGGGGTAATTGCGTTCACACTTACATTAGCAATGGCTTTTATTTTGACAGTTCAACAACATTCATTGCGTTTTACATTGTTGAGCAGACAATTTTTTCGAACATATGAAGCAATGTATTAGCACCCAACGTGAGTGCAACCCAAGTGAGCTACTTACTTTTTATCATCAACAAAATATTTGCACCCCAGGTATCCGTAGACTCTGCTTTGAGCAAGACTGCGAGCCGGTGTGGCGCGCTCGAGATGACAGCGTCAAGTCTGCTTGCAAGGAGATCGGGGTGGTCTGCAAGGAGCACGTATCCCATACTCTATGGGAGCCGGACACCGTCATCAAAGCCAACGGGGGCATTCCACCTCTGACTTACCAGATGTTTTTGGTAAGTAAGATTTTCAAGCAAAAGAAAAGAAGACTCCAAAGTTTTGAGTGACAAAGTTTTGACTTTTATTTCAATTGTATTTTTATAAGCTTTTTTTCTGTCTATAAAGACCGATTTTCTGTCAGAGTAAGCAGTTAAAAAAATATATCTTCCTGTGATCTTTAAAAGTTTTTGGTTCTGTACCGTTTAGAATTATAAAAGGTAAGTACTCTACGTATTAAATTACTTAAGTATATTCCCATTTTTTCTTCTGTAGCATACAGTAGCGACCATTGGCGACCCACCGCGACCAGTCAGCGATATCGATTTCACTGGAGTCAAGTTCGGTAGTCTGCCGGAGTGCTTCTACCAAGAGTTTACGGTCTTTGATAAGGTAAGATATCTTTTAGGATTTAGGATATAATTATTGTTAATGGTTTATAGCGTAGCATATCACCCAGTTACTGGGTTGTGGAGATAAGATAGGCAGTCGCTCCATTAAAATACTGGTATTCAGCTACATCCGGTTAGACTGGAAGCCGACCCCAACATAGTTGGGAAAAGGCTCGGCAGATTGTTTTTTTTAACGGTAATTTGGATTTCTTTTTAATACTGGTTTAACGTCCGATATGTGGTAATGTAAACTGTTTTGTAGTTTTACAATTCATATCTATAGCAAGCTTTACGAAGAGTGTGAACTGTAAAGGTCAGTGGTCAGTTCTATTATACATAGATTCGTCTGATCTGACCAAAATCCGAACAGTGTGTGGCTGTTACGACTTAAAAAGTCCTCGGGTTTTTGCCGTCGTTGGCCGAAATGATAACTGCTAGAAGGATATTTTTTCAAGGCAACAGTCAGATCATTTCTTTCATGTGGCTGTGGACGCGTACGGTCAACCAATCGGATCAGATTCGTCTGTTCGTGGTCATACAAAAGTAACAAATCACTTGGTCCCTACAGACCCCAAAACCTGAAGACCTGGGCGTGTTCCTTGAGAACGAGGACATCCGGATGATCCGCTGGGTGGGCGGCGAGACCACCGCCCTCAAACAGATGCAGCAACGTCTTGCTGTCGAGTACGAGACCTTCCTCAGGTAAGACTACGATGTGAATTACTTCGTGTGTAAGACATTATCCCTTTAGGGAAAACGCAAACGACGGTAAAATTTGGTCCCTTTAAAGTCTGTGAAAGAAGTGCAAACAAATGACTTGGTTCAATACTTCTACGCAGAATATGTCAATTAATGTCAGTCACATATCGGCTATCAAGAAATAGCGTTCGGCTTAGTTTTATTTCATTGGAGTAAATCTTCAAGGATGAATTTACGTCGAGTGCCAGCAGCGGTGCATGTAGATCTACAATTTGACTACCAGTCCAGTCAGTTTGACTAAAAAAGTCTTCGGTTGCGTACTGACGGACGAAACCGAAGTCCTACTAAGGGGTATCGTGTTACTCAGTTACTGGGTTGTGGAGGTCCGATAGGCCGTCGCTCACCATGTAAAATACCGGTCCGGTTATACTAGAAGCCGCATAGTTGGGAAGGGCTAGGCCATGGGGTCTCAAATCGAACAAATTATAAATAGTCTTGAAAAAAGAGCATAGGTAACAATTATGAAATTAACAGTCACTAAAAAGCGATAAACGGAAGATTTTGGCTGAAGTAAGATTAGTAAAAATCAAAATTTCCTTGTTTAATGCTGATTTATCTATTATAACTCATAAATCTCGTATTTTCAACAAAAAAAGATAAATCCTTTTTGTTTAGGTCTCGTTGCAATAGATGGCGTTTTACTCAATTTGTCATAACTGTAGCACATTTAGCCAGTCAATAGCCCGACTAGAGAGGTGTCATTTCTTTGTATGGAATTGGGTATCTGTACGTAGTATTATATTATCTGTGGCTAGGCAGACGATGATGGTCTGCAATTCAGCTATGCTTTTAGAGGTACGAGGAACAGGGTGTAAAGTTCACTCATCCTCTATTGAAAAGGGAGGATCCTCCGACCAGACTGGTGTCGTATCTGGCGGGCAACTGCCCAACGATTGATGTCGGAAAGTCTTACACAACATGTAAAAAAAACCCTGTCAGAACCGTGAGGGTTTTGTTAGATATCGTACTGAGAATATATTTATGTGGTAATTTTTAGAAAAAAGAAAAAAATCGACACATTTTTTTTCATTGGGATTTTTTACCGGGTGACAAAAGTCGCGGTCGTAGTCATAATTTATGATGACCCTTGTGGAAAATTTGCAAATTTTTAAGGGATTTGGGGTAATTTTGTTACTTATAAAAAATGTGAATTTTAAATTGCAATAACTTTTTTATTTTCAATAATAATAAGATTTTTTATTACTTTCTAAGTTTCTAGTAATGTTATTACAGTTCCTATGTGCCCCTTTCAGGATTTTTTTTACATATTGTATAATAATGTCGTTCGCGCGGTAACAAACTAGTTGCACGATGCAGGATTTGTGTGACGTCAGGATTTTGTGTGACATAACCCCTATTAATTAAAAATATGTATTATGTCTTCAGAGGTTCGTATTTACCGACGCACGGCAACCCAGACTTATTGGGGCCGCCCATATCATTGAGCCCGGCGCTACGGTTTGGATGTCTCTCCGTTAGGAGGTAAGGAATCTTAAAGGACCATTGACCAAATTTTGAAGTAAAATTACTAAGTTTTATTTTGAAATGCTTGATACAAAGAGCCTAATTGTAATAAAAACAATTTTCAGCTTTTACTGGTCAGTTCAAGATCTTTTCCGTCAAGTGCATCAGGGACGTCTCGCTACCCAATCCGCTTCTCATTTTATTACTGGTAAGATATTTTCTACTTAAGATTAATTAATCTCCGAAGTATTTGAAGGTCTTATAAAGATAGGCTAAATAGGCGCTTGTTTCAAAATAATTAAGGTTCAAGTCAAACACGTTTAATTTTTTTGGGGAATATATTTTACGAAGTGTATACAGTGCCGCGAGTTTCTTGTGGCACTCTTGTGTCACTGCCTCGGCCCGGCTAGGGTGCCGTGAGCGTTGCAATGTCACTGTCACTTGTTATTTAGGTTAGGTTAGGTTAGAACTGTGACCACACAACGCACGAGCCGAGCGAGCGTAGCGAGCGGTGCCGCGGTAGCGGCCGGCGAAGTGCCAGGGTCCGTTTAGGCACAAGAGAATGTAATGTTTTGGGAATGTGGTGTTTTACAGCGATCTAACCTCGACAATCAAACAAAATACCAAGTGACGTGACTTAGTGACAGTGACAATGACAATCCAATGCTTGCGGCACTTGAGCCGGGCCGAGGCGGTGTTACTAGGGTGCCTGTAGTGGCACATTATCCGATAGGGATAGAGTGCCAATGGTGGCACTCTATACACTGCCTATATTTTATAAACGCACTTTAAAAATAATGTTTCATACTTTAAAATGTATAGCTTTAAAATTAATTGAATGAACTATAAAAATAATGGTTTTCACAATAAATATGCTTAGCCACTAGTCTATTGCTTACTCAAGCATGCATATTCGGTATGGCTCGCTAATCCTTCCTGATCCCGAGGACACGTTCTTATCCTTACCATTACCGTGCCCTCCGGTCTACTCCCTGATATGCAATGGCTTCTGTAACCCCATGCATCATGAGGCACCAGGGGCTAGTGCAAATCTTGGGGTTCATTCGATTTATCGAGTCTGGTTAAACCACGCGGTGCATTTCATTCATTCATAAGCTTATTACTATGTCGTAGAATTGTCTAGTTATCTAGTCGCAGGCAGATTGTATGATTCGTCATTTTGAACTGGGTGATACAGGTTAGGTTAGGTTTCTAACAACCGCACGCGAGCCGAGCGTGCGCTTATTAACTCAAATGCTATGTCGACAGGCCAGTTAATTTGGCGCGAATATTTCTACACGATGAGCGTGAACAACCCTAACTACGGGCAAATGGCTGACAACCCTATCTGTTTGGACATCCCGTGGAAGAATCCTGAAGGAGATGAGTTGCAGAGGTATGTGTTAAAATATGTATAGTTTTTTAATAACGCATCTCATTATCATATTTATATGGGGTCGGCGGAACATGTCTTGAAACAGAGAAGGCTTTTCAGGGAGCTCCTAACCCAGCCTATTTACTGCAAGTAATTGGAATTGGTATACCATACCGTGGGGTGACCTCAAGGCCATGGACTTCTGATTTCAAAGACTGTCTAGAAAATACCGGTCAAACCCGACTATATCCATATTGATAGCAAACTAACACCCCCTTCAAGCCCGACGGTATCCACCGGGATACGCGCGTCACGGCGTAGCCCGGTGGACACGGTGGGGCTGGACGGATATTCCGTTTGGTCTGTGGATTGTTTCTCTCTATGGCCAAAAAATATAAACTTCCATTCGTGAAACGCTTGATAGCTTGTAAAACACGGTTGTTCTGTTATTATTGCACGACTCGTAATGCTTCGCATTAGAGTGTGCTCTACGATCGAAAAATATTTTTTGCCCCATTTCTGCAACTGTTTTTATTGTTTCACTCCAGCTAGTACACAGAACCTACTTAATTTATATACCATTGTATAGATGATTAAATGGAGATTAATATTGTATTTTTCAACAATTGATTTAATGCAGCAGAAATGGAAAAAGCATCAAAATAGTTGAAAAAAATTTCCTGTCCGTCAATTTATGATCCCTGAAAACATTGTAGCTTGCGATAAAATCAATTAATTGAGTCAATTTTTTTTTTATACATTCGTTTCAGCCGTAGAAGGAACCCTATTGAAAATGGCTCTTTTATTCATAGTAGTTTAATTATAATTAATAAAATACTAACTAAAATATAATATCAATATCTAAATATTTTCAACCTTGATCCGGTGCCGTTGCCTAGCAACTGCCAACGTAAATATCTTTGTCAGTCGTTGACATTACGACTTCATGAAAAGTGATAAATTGTTCATTTTTAAACTATGTTTTGAATTTCTTTTTCGTTTATGAATGAGTGATAAGTATGAGGCGTGCACTTTTGGATTTTCCAAACTATTTTTATTTTATTTTCTGACATTTGTCAACTATTACAATTCCAGATGGGTCGAAGGCCGCACTGGCTTCCCATTCGTAGACGCAGCGATGCGCCAGCTTCGAACAGAGGGCTGGCTGCACCACGCGGCCCGCAACACTGTGGCATCCTTCCTCACCCGCGGAACACTCTGGCTATCCTGGGAACATGGCCTGAACCACTTCCTCAAGTATCTGCTGGACGCTGACTGGTGAGTAGTGTCTATATCTGAGTGATGACTGCACCAAGCAACACTGGCATTCTTCCTCACCCGCAGAACACTCTGGCTGTCCTGGCAATATGGCTTGAACCACGTCTTCAAATATCTGCCCAACGCTGACTGTTTAGTAGTGTCTATATCTGAGTGATGGCTGCACAACGCAACACCGTGGCATTCTTCCTCACCCGCGGAATACTCTGGCTATCCTGGGAATATGGCCTGAACCACTTCTTCAAGTATCTGCTGGACGCTGACTGGTTAGCATAATCCATTGGGTGTTTTAATCATAAAGAACCATCGACCTCACCTGGTAAGCGATGAATGAGGTCCATGATGGAGCGAGAGTACTCAGAACATGCCTACTCATCATCATCATCATCAGCCTATTAATGTTCCCACCGCTTTAATGTTCCCACCGCTGGGACACAGGCCTCCTCTCTGTGAGAGGGAGTGGGCCATAATCTACCACGCGGGCCCATTGCGGGTTGGTAGATGTCACATGTCTTCGAATTTTTGGTTCTAAGACATGCCGGTTTCCTCACGATGTTTTCCTTCACCGTTTTTGAGAGCAGTGGTGATGAAATTATTTACACAAAGTAAAGCGCCTGCTTGGGTTCGAACCCACGACCTACAACTCGTAAGTCGGGGCCGTTACCACTGGGCCACCACTGCTCTCTACATGCCTACTCACTTTCGCTTATATACCAACAAATTTTAAATTCATAGTGCTACCGAACGGTAAAAAAGGCGCCACATGTTTTTCGCTTTGTAAAACCACGATTCTTCTCTCCCCAGGTCAGTCTGCGCCGGCAACTGGATGTGGGTGTCCTCGTCCGCGTTCGAGGCCCTCCTGGACTCGGGCGAGTGCGCCTGCCCCGTGCGGCTGGGCCAGCGCCTGGACCCCAGCGGCGAGTACGTGCGGCGCTACGTGCCCGAGCTGGCGCGCATGCCTGTGGACTACATGTGAGTACATAACGGTCGAGGAATTCTTGGACTCGTAATAGTAATAACAAAGAACTTGTGTGTTTTGCGTTTGGTATAAGCGTAACACAATTTTCGTTTGTTTCCAATTGCTGTTATTTTTATGTAAACGAATATCAACTTTATCGTAGTATAAATTAAGTTAATTTCAGAATGACTCGTACCTACTATTAAAAAAGTCATAAAAATGTTTGAAGTTGTAGCGGAAACTGAACTTTATGCGTTCATATTACAGTGACTTTTGGAAACTATATCGCGAACGCAGTATATATTGTTCCCACTGCTGAAATAATGAACAGGTTAGGCTACCGGATAGGTTGGTAGATGACACCATTTCTTTAAGTTTTTGGTTCTAGAACATTATCGGTTTCTTCATCGTGTTTTCCTTTGCCGTGTGAGCAGAACCCAGCTGTTTTAAATAAATTGAACGAATCTTTCTTCATGACATATTTCTCCTCAGTTCCCTAACATTAACCAAATCGTTCCTTCTTTCAGTTACGAACCATGGAAGGCCCCTATCGATGTACAAGAGCGCGCGACCTGCATCATCGGCAAAGATTACCCCGCCCCAGTGGTGAACCACCTAGTCGCCGCACAGAGGAACAAGAATGCTATGAAGGTATGTTGTGTGGTACAGCTTTTGAACCGTTACCTTAAGGGCTATTTTTGTCTACTCATTGCAAGATAGAATCTACCGACTCAGCATTATATATTTCGTAGTAATTCCAATACCGTAGTAATTTTTATTTATTTTATTTTATAATTTAATATTGTTTTCTATGCTCAGTGCCGTAGCTTCAAAGGTATGATGTGCCCTGAATTGATGTAGGAAAGATTTAAAAAACTGACGAATATACAATGTCGCCCATCCGCATGTGACCGCCCGTAATTTTCTGAATATTCATGAAAAAATATCGAAAATAAACTTCAAAAGGGGGGGTCTATCTATAACATTTTTCACTAGTTTTTTTTTAATAAATACAAAATTTTTACCGAAAAAATGACTTCGATTCCGTTTTTTCTTTCGTAGTCGATAATTTTTTGTAAAAAATTTAATTAACCTGTTAAAATAACTCATAAGCTCTTGGAAATAATAAACAGAATCCAAATCGACCCATAAACTTCGGAGATGTGTCAAAAAACAGGAAGAAAATATTTAAAAAAATTAAAAATTGAATAACATGAAAAATGTTATAGATAGACCCCCCTTTTGAAGTTTATTTTCGATATTTTTTCATGAATATTCAGAAAATTACGGGCGGTCACATGCGCATGGGCGACATTGTATAAAAGACGTACTGTGAAGCAATGAATCTTTGTGGGTGAACATTTTTTTTAATGTGTTATATCCTTCCTCTCGCTTTCCTGCAATCTGTGGGAGTGATTTCGGGACGGAAGTGTGTAACAGGAAGCCGGGGAAGCGCGCGCTATTTGATTAGACCAATGAGCGCGCGCGGTGCTAGAGTTGGCCGTTAGATGGTACCAACCCATTTTCCGAGAGGTTGGTACTGCCAGCCAAGACGTCAGATGTTACCATATGCGACTACTGTTTAGGCTCGCTCGTTATTTTTTTTTTTTACAAATTAACCCTTTTGCACAGCTACTCAAAATGACAATGGCCAAGGGATTCGAGAGCTAACAAAAAAAAAAAAGAAGTTGCATTCTTTTTTACACAAAAATATATTTCGTAAGTACAAAAATAAATTGTGTAATTTCAAAATCGAATAACAGGGTTTCAATAAAACGCACCACAAAGATTTATTAACTGGGTTCTTTGTTTTTATTTTCTACAAAATTGTGGTTTAAAACGTATACAATTTTTTGTATTATTATATCCGCAATTTGTGTGCAACCCTTCCTTATCCTAAGGGCACGTCTTCCCTACCATTACCGTGCCCCGGTCTACTCCTTAATATGCAATGGCCTCTGTAGCCCCATGCAACATGAGGCTCCAGGGGCGAGTGCAAATCTTGGGGTTCATTCGATTTATCGAGTCTGGTTAAAGCACGCTGGGATCGGAACATTTCATTCATTCATTCCATCATGTTCATTTTATACGTCATCCATCATATAAGTACCTATTATGTGCTGTTTGTTTTATACTATACATATTCTGTATTCAATCCCCTTGCTTTGTACAAACTATTTCGAATTCGTAAATAAGTTTATCGTTTTTTTAATCAAAACTGTTTACTCATTTATAAAGGGACGTATGTTGCTATTTTGACAAATTGTATTCCCCTTTATCTATCTACTAGCTGCCCGCCCCAGCTTCGCACGGGTAGCACTAAGTACTTATCTACGGCGCACCTACCTGTCTACGTACCTACCTACCCTAACTACCTGCCTACCTACATACCTATATACCTACCCTACCTAAAAACCTACCTACCCTACCTACTTACATATCGACCTACCTACCTACCCTACCTTCACCTACCTATCCTAAGAACCTTCTCCTTACTATAACAAACACAACAAAAAAAGAATTAGCGAAATTGGTCCAGCCGTTAACGCGTGATGCCGTGACCAAGGAAATAGGAATTCATTTTTATATATATATATATAGAAGATAGATATATATATCCTTACTAATATTATAAATTCGAAAGTGAGTTTGTTTGTTTTTTACGCTTTCACGCTGAAACGCCTGAACAGATTTGTATGAAATTTGGCACATTAGTAGACAATGTCCTGGATTAGAATATTCTTGCGGGATCGACACTTAAGCGGGAGAAACCGCGGGGCGCAGCTAGTATAAATATAAATCAATTCCCGGGTCGGGTAAAGTGTTATTGGATTTTTCCGTCTGGAATTTCTCAGTAGCAGCCCGGAGTCTTGATTTGTGCCCGGTTGATGGCAATAGGCTCGCTCCCTGTTACCTAAGACTTAAATATAACTGGTGAAATGTGGGTGTACAATAATAGGTGCTCCTCTCCTCTGCCTAACCCTTCGGGGAATATAGGCGTGATGTTATGTTATGTTCATATTCTTATATTTATCTATTTATGTCTTAATAAAATTTGTATAGCTTCGCCGATACTACTGTAAGGCGCCTAAAACCTGCGTCCAGATATGTTCTTTTGTCCGTATCGAACCCCGTTCGTATCAACGTCGCGATCTAAGAACGCTAGTTTGGACGCCGTACCGAATGAGCGTCCAAACTAGCGTTCTTGGATCGCGACGCTGATACGAAACGGAGGTACGGTACGGACAAAAGAAAATATTATTATCTGGACGCAGCTTTAGGTACGTGCACGGCGAGCTGGGGGGTAGTGCACGCCGCGCGTTCCGAAGGCGCGGTACTGCGGTGACAGTGAAAATAATAATGCGCTTTGTCTACTAATATTTTAATTAGCAGCTTCGCTTCAAATGCTGTTATGGAATTTCATCTAAATAATATTATGGTCTCAACTTTTCCTGGATTAATATATAACAACGCGCCTTTCTTACTGTCACGCTTTATATCCATTTCTCATGCGGATAATCACCGTCTGTCAATCTGTCATGCGGAATACGGAGCAAATATTATTCTTGGATTAGTTTTTCTTAGTATATCAAAGTAGTAGACATGCGTCAGATACATCAAAACGAATCTAAAATCGGATTTCAGTCAGAAATCGAATCGTATCGATAATCCGAACTAGACATTTCTGAACTGAATCAAGCTTTTTGACTTTACTTTACAAACCGATTTCACAAAATCACGTCAAGAGTAGTAGGTTTGCGTAAGAAAGAAAGAAAGAAAATACATTTATACAAGCAAGCAGCAGCTTTTTGTGCAAGTTTTTATTTGTAAGCAAGTATTTGTTTATGTTTCAATAGTTTTGATCGATGCACTTACAACCGAATAATATTACTAAGTAAGACGATCAAAACTGCGAGCCGGAGCCTCTCCTAAAATCCATTTTTAAAAACGGATATTGAAAACGATTTTAAAATCTGAAATCGGATATCATAAATATCTTAAAACGCCCATGTCTACTAAGTAGGTAGTTACTTGAGTAGTTGTAATGGTGTATTCAATAATAGACATCCCCTCAATTTGTCACAACAACAATATACACTAGAAGTTTGTGCAAGGTAATGCGAGCTCTCCTCCATGTTCCCTTGTCTTCCGCAGTGTTTGGGCCGTTCAGTAGCTGGCCGCCTGCAAAAAGAAAAATGGTTCGAAATAGTCGGGGTTCGTACACAGTTACATACAAGGTGTAATGGAAATAACTGAAAACCTCTGGGGTCATTGTATTTGTAGTCATAATAATTATTATGAACAACTTTTACTAAATATGGGACCTACCCATTCATCGCGAAAAAAAAACTACACCTCCATACATATGGGGCACCCCCTTTTTCCCCCCTTTAGAAAGTAAAATAAATAATAAAAATAAAAAAAATATTTTATTTTATTAATAAACAATTATGTATTGATTAATAAAGTATATTCGCATAATTCGACAAATTGCACAACTGATGTTTTCAGTGATTTCAGTGTTGATGAACAACTTTTGCTATGGAACCAACATGAGAACAATGAAACCTCTTAAGGGGTAGAAATCCCCTTAAGAGGTTTTCAGTTATTTCAATTATATCTTGTATAACCCACCGACGACGATACATATTCGTAAGCTTTACTCCAACTAATATTTTTTCCATATTTTATTTGTTATTATTTTTTTTGGTTTTACCATCTTTTTACTCTGTGTCCTATGTCATTCTGTTAATACACATAGTACATAAACATATTTACTCATATTATTATTTATTATTTATTTTCATTTTTAAGTGCTGCATACTCGTTCGATAATGAGTTTTACAATTCGTAATCTTTAAACGGTCATGAAACTCATAATCAAAACAATATGTATTTCTTTATATCATGCCTCCAAAGATTTTGTCCGTAAAGGGTGCTGCACACTATGTTCGCATGATTCGGCACAACCGATCGAATAATTATAATTTAATTTTGCCGCCCTGCTATTCCGATTGCAT
The DNA here is from genome assembly GCA_948150665.1 of Conistra vaccinii. Classification (NCBI taxonomy): domain Eukaryota; kingdom Metazoa; phylum Arthropoda; class Insecta; order Lepidoptera; family Noctuidae; genus Conistra; species Conistra vaccinii. The sequence goes on along the minus strand of OX411323.1, from coordinate 4,561,226 downwards.
GCCGAATCATGCCGACCCGAACAAATGTGTAACACGCCTAATGCATCAAGAAATCCTAGGTAATGTTTACTAACAAATGTTTAATTTTCTCCAGGAACTGCGTCGTGTTTTACAAAAGGCTCCCCCCCATTGCTGCCCCTCCTCAGAAGATGAAATCAGGCAATTCATGTGGCTCAACGAATAAACACGTGACGTACGGAATTAGACTCTATTTGTTATGACGTAAAGTTTAAATTTTAGATGAATGTTGTGTCAAGGTAAAGAGTAAATACGAAACAAATTATTTTCAAACCAAAGATTTATATGTCAGTGCATTTTTTTTTTTTTTTTTAAGATATTAGGCGCGTTGAGCGATGTTTGGTAGGGGATAAACTTATGGTTTCGCGTCAGCGACATGCTCGTGCCGTACTGCTGTACTATAGCAGGTAGATGGCGCTAATACCAGTTTTCACTTCTCTCGGCAGTCCCCCCATGCTTGCCGTTTTTTTTTATCCTTTGCTTCGTATTTTCGCAAAAAAGCTTTCCATTTTTGTTTAGGATAAGTTAATAACTAAGGGCCGATTTTTCAGTACCTAAATACTCGCCGGCGCGCCGGCGAATATTTAGGTTGATCGCTAACTGTTCACACCGCCGCGGCGGTGTGAACAGTTAGCGATCAAGTATACAGGGTGGCAGGGACATCGACGCGAAACCGGTTACCATGGATTCAGTACATGATTCTGAACCCCACTGCGTTAAAATTTTTCCTCGGTTATTTAAAAAAAAAAACAGCTGGTTTATAGAAAATTGCAATACCTATGCGGTCAAAATGTATGGAGCAGCACATTCTTGAGCGAGAAAATCGTTGATAGCTAGTCGCTTCCTCGTCGGCGGTGAGACAGTTGCCTCTAGGGCCCCCTAGAGGCCCTCTAGGCAACTTTCAAGTATTACGTAAGCAGATTTATTACAATTATTTGTAGCGGTTACACCGCGACATACAAACTACGCAGCAAAGACATGAAGTCACACAATTCCTGCATCGCGCAGTTAGAGTTTACCGAGCGAAAAACATAGATAAGACTATCCGAAATCAACATATGGGCCAACATATAACACCCGTCTGGTTGGAGGATCCTCCATTTTCTATGGTGGATGAGTGAACTTTACACCCTGTTCCTCATACCCCTAAATTGGTGACCCCGAGTATGAACGTCAACGCAGCCTTCGTGCAACTACTTCAGCGTGACGTCATCATCATCACTCCAGCAAGCTTTCGTGAGGCGAGTCACACAGCCAGCCAGCACCCACGGCTTCAAAGGGTATCCTGACCACCAGCATGCAGCGAACGCGCATTCCTGGTCATCACCCTCAGCCACATCACCCCGACTCACTGGGGAATCACCGCAATCACCTCAATCACCGCAATCACCTCAATCACCGCAATCACCACAATCGCCGCAATCACCGCAAGCAGTTCCGACCCACCGTGAACTGTGCGGCACCCGGTTCCGACTCACTGGAACCACAATCACCATCGCCGCAATCACTGCAGACAGTTCCGACCCACTGTGAACTGAGCGGCACCCGGTTCCGACTCACTGGAACCACAGCTGGCACTGTGAAGCATCGCAAGATCCAAGACTCAGCCCACTATCGACCTTCGGTCTCCGGAGGGGAGTGATGTAGCGGTTACACCGCGACATACAAACTACGCAGCAAAGACATGACGTCACACAATTCCTGCATCGCGCAGTTAGAGTTTACCGAGCGAAAAACATAGATAAGACTATCCGAAATCAACATATGGGCAGTTGCCCGCCAGACATAACAACCCGTCTGGTTGGAGGATCCTCCCTTTTCTATGGTGGATGAGTGAACTTTACACCCTGTTCCTCATACCCCTAAATATTTACCCCCCTGCCCCTAGTCAGCAAAAGTAAGCTAAGCTCTTACCCCCCTTCCATGCTTACGTAAACATTGGTATATGCATTTGTGGGAATCCCCGAATATGCGTTTCGTTTTCAAGCATAGACAATGTGTGGGTTGCCATATTTGTAAAAAAGTAATTAATTACTGCTGACGTAATCACCATCTAGACCCCCCACCCCCCATATCATCAAAAATAAGCAAAGCATAGACCCCCCCGCCCCCCTACAGTGCTTACGTAATACTTGAACAGCCCCTAGACAGAAGATATCTGATGTTGGAAAAATTAGCCCTAAATAGATTATATTGATAGATCTGTTTTACGTTTTCTGTAAGTACAAGATAAAATAGTTTGTATCGAGTCAACCCAGTGTCATTGTATCATCAGTGTTTTAGTAAACTAAGTATAAATGTTATTAGCATAAGCATAATCAGCCAATAATGTTCCCTCTGTTGGGACCTGGGACAGGCCTCCTCTCTTCGAGATGGAGGGGGCTGTAATCCACCACGCGGGCCCAGTGCGGGTTGGTAGATATCACATGTCTTTGAATTTTTGGTTCTAGGACATAGGGCGGTGTCCTCACGATGTTATCTTTCACAGTTTTGAGAGTAGTGGTAATGAAATTACACTGAGTAAACCGCCTGTCTGGGAACCCACGACCTACAACTCGTTAGTCGGGGCCCCACTGGGCCACCACTGCTTTCGAAATGTTATTATTATAAGTAAAATGTTTGTATTATGTACTTGTTAGTATTTAAATGTTAGATTTTATGGACATTATCAAGAAATTGGTAAAGTGATAGAACGATATGTGATGTATTTTTATTTTAGAAAAATGATTGTAATTTTGTCTAGTTAATGTGTATTAGGGTTAATTATGACGAAAAAGCTTTTATTATTTTTCTTTGCTATTTTAAATTGGTGCATATTAGCTTACCATAACATCACTCCTATTCCCCGAAGGGTTAGACAGAGGTGTATAGTACACCCACATTTCGCCAGTTACGTTTAAGTCCCATGTAATAGGCATGCCTATTGCCATCAACCGAGCACTAATCCACTCTGGGCTGCTACTGAGAAATTCCAGCCCGGGACCTCTTGCTCAGCTGTAGCACTTGCGACCAGTAGACCAATGAGGTAGTCACAATGTTTGCTTACCAATTTATTTATATTGGTGCTACAGGACACGTTGAAGTACAACTTTGTTTTAAGTTATATGAAAATGGATTTGAAGTCTTTGGACTCTAAAATGTTGTATTTTTTTGCTTTGAATTTATTTCTAGCTCGCGTTACGTTTTATGATATATTTTAGTAACGACTAGCGTTAAAACTCGACTCGGTAAGAAGCATTGAATTATTAACTTTATATCGTGTGTGGTAAAGTAACATTTCGGGTTGTCTGAATGCGGCGAGTTAATTATTACTAATTAATGTTGAAAATGTCACCCTATGTACTGACTAGATATACAGTTCAAATTTCAATGCTTAACTTTGTGTCGATTTGGTGTTGTATTCGTTCGTATGCGGCGGTCATTAACCGTTCCAACGTAACATACGTTGGAACGGTTAATGACCGCCGCAGGGTATTATTGGGCATACTATACCACCGTCTTTCAGTAGCTCGGCGATAGAATGCCCAATAATATCCAAATTATGCTCCATTCATTCTAGTCAAAGCGGAAACTCCAAAAGTTAAATGCGTTTGAAAAACTAAGATTTTCATGATTTTTTTTCTATATTTAAGCTATTGCATAGCTTCTATCGCGGGCCTTGAGCGTGGAGACCTAATCCAGAAATTTCGTAACGAAAATACTACCTAAGAAAAGAGTGTTTTGTATTGAAAATTATGTTTAACTGCTTGACAACAAAGTTGAAATTTACTTAAACGAATGATACGAGAGTGTTGTATTGAAAATTATGTTTAACTGTTTGACAATAAAGTTCAAATTTACTTAGACGAATGATCCTTGACTATTAATAGTTTAATTAAAACCTTTTTATTAGTTTGATGTTCCCGGCCATTACGTTGTGTCAAGTTTTAAAAACAATAAATGTGAATAACAGTTCCTGTCAATGTCATCATTACTATTTCTTGTATTCGGGTTAATATTTTACAATTGCGTAAGTTGATAAAAAATGCTATGCAATAGCTTCGCCGGGGCAGTCCCCGAGTGCCACACGTCTTTTTTTTTTTTCATTATTTTATATGGATGTCTGAAGAGGCAAATGTAAAAATCTGAATTATCCAAAAATATGTTTCGACTGATCCACGTGTTTTGACTGTAGAAGTACCTAATATCATACAGGGTGTCAGGGTACCTGTTATCATGGATTCAGTACATGATTCTGGACCTAACATTGAAATTTTTCCTCAAATATTAATTTAAAAAAAAGCTGTTCCCATCCATTTGGACCGCGTAGAAAAATTATTAAATAACTGACGAACAATTTTAACACAGGGTGGTCCAGAATCATGTACTGAAACCATGGTAACATGTTGTGCATCGATGTTCCTGCGACCCTGTATATTAGAATATATGTATGTTATTATCTAAATTGTATGTATGATTATCAAATACCAGGGTGTCTCAAACTAAAAGATTTTAACATTCACTATTTACTGTAGTACAAAATACTAGTTTTTATACAATAAGAATATACAAAAACCAGAAATAAATGCATTTTTAGATCGTGTTTTATGTATTTGATAGAGATATAAAATAAATAGACTCTTAATAACAGGATGCATTTTTATTTACACCATAATTCATCAACGGAATGATATCTTACATTTTTGCTTAAAACTAAATTGCACACAGTGAGCAATATTGAGGCAGATAGAGATAAAGGCAGTCAGGATGTAAGTCCAATACGGCCGATATAACTTGACAGTTCTGAACTTAGGCACTATAGGCTGGTTTTACAGCTGTCCGGGAGACCTGTACATCCCAGAACGGAGACACACGTGAGGAGCTAGAACATTGTTTCACAGCGACGCGGATTGGTCCGTACGCGACCCTCTCCGGAGGGGCTACAACTCTTATAAGTTCATGTAATCCCTTTGAATGACTATTTCATGAAATCATGACATTTGGGGATTATGCTAACCTAAGGAGTTGTATTGCTGATTCTAATGATTATAATTCTGTAAACCCATATTGGTTACGCTCGCAAATCATTTACGATTTATACTAGCGCAGAGTCGAAGCGCATCGAAGCGTCAAATTTTTTACATTAGCATAGCATTAATGTAATTGTAATGTCCTACTGTTCGCGCGCAGACGCGCGAATTCCGACGAATGTGCGCGTTACGCTGTGGAGTTAAGGTTGAATTTGTTATGTTCAGTTTTGGATAGACGCTTCGATGCGCTTCGACTCTGCGTTAGTATAAATCGACCCTAAGAAAATTTGAATTTCGCGGGCTACCTTGGCGCATCCCCCTTAACCATCTCGATTATACGCATCGACCGCGTTGGGCGCTCCGATTGGCCCTTCACCGGTGAAGGCCGGCCGGCTGCCAATTGAAACGCCGAACGCGGTCGATGCGTAAGATCGAGATGGTTAAATGGACCTCACACGAGACCCTCTGGTTGAGCCCGTACACGGACTCCCGTGTACGGACGGCCCATACGGGACTCCCCTGTACGGACGGCCCGTACGGGACTCCGGTGTGCGGACGGCCCGTACAGGTCTGCCGGACAGCTTTGAAACTAGCCTTAACTATCGCGCATGTTCTCTCACTCACACTCCTCACGTTACCATTTGGTTCCTATATAATGTTATTGCGCAGTCTTCTGCGCGAACTTCGAACTGCCAAGTTATATCGGCCGTAGGTGTGAATGGAATAAAATGGCTGATGTGTCTTTTGCTTTGGATATTACGTTGGCGTAGGTGGAGAACTAAATAACTCGAATTTTCTTGTTTGGCGAAATTATGCCAAAATATGCGGCATAATTGCATGGGTGTTACGAAAATGGTGAAAAGACAATTTGACAAAAAATCGCAGTTATTTAGTTCTCCACCTACGCCGACGATTAACACTTTCACTGTCCCAAGATAATTGGTAAATTCTACCATACGTCCAATAATAATATTGCATTGTGATGTTTTATGGTCATTCATTTTACGATAGCGAAAATTCGTCTATGACCCTCAGATAACCATTACTTACATTAAATTTTCAGAAATTCATCATGCAATGCACGGACGTATGAGCTTGACTGCCAGCTAAGGCAAAGGGAATATTCTTACCACATTTTACAGTTCAAAAATCTATTTCAGAATTACAAAGGCTATTTCAAAACTTATGAATCACTGACTAAATAATTAGGTATTAAAAAAAAAAGTTTTCTACCAATAATACATACACTATATTATAACCTAAGACTATTTGCATTGTTATCCGATTGCTAAATCGTTATGACTGTTAAAGGGTAAAAAACGTTGAAACAAATAATAGAACTGGTGCTATTATTTAATTTTGGTTAATTTCGCTGGAGTATTCGATAAATTATATGTATGTTATTCGAGAAAAAAGATAATTACTAGCACATTACATGTCAGACACGGACGTGGGATACGTCTTCAGTTCATTACATGTAATGCATGGACAGTGAAAGTATTATCCAGACTCGAATTTCACTGTAGGCTGACTGCCCATTTCAATATCTGCCTAAATAACATTATATTTTATAGTACATTATCAGACTTTCTTTAATATCAATGATAAAAACAAGAAAAAAAAACAATAGGGAAAGCAGACAATTATAACACTAACATACCACATGAATCACAAAACAATTTGGTTTCAAATGAACTTCTTAACCAACTATGGCAAAGCCAAAGGAGGGTTATGATTTCAACTGCCATGACTCATGGAAAATAGCTCTGACAATGCATAAATATTTGTTATACAAAAAAATATGCCACTTTAACCATGATTACATTACATACATACTTTTATATACAACCTCACAGTCCATTAGGAGCATCAGCCAGCTGATCAACCAATTCACTGAAGACTTTACTAGTTGTTGAGCCTGGCAGTTCTTTGACAGCTGATAAACCCTGACCTGCCAGTTTGCCAACTCTAGGGTCGATTGGCACACTCCCCATGAAAGGTATTTTGGCAATTTCTGCTAATGACTTGCCGCCACCACTTGAGAAGATATTGGTGCATTCACTGCAGTTTGGGCACTCATATCTGGAAAAGAAACATGACACTTTAGCAAGCACAAGAATTATGAAAGCAAAAGTTTTTGGTAAAAAAAATATCTCTTCTTCATCTGCGATCGGCTTTCTTAGCTATAATTTATTTTACTCTTTTTTTGTTTCTAGTATTGTTGTATAATGTTTCAAAGTCAAATAATTTATTTCTAATAGGCACATAAAATGCACGAGGAGCTCGTGGCTAAGTAATAACAGCCGCACGGGTTGATTCGTCAGGTTAAGCTATACTTGCCGGGGTTGGTCAGCGGATGGTTGACCATCTTCAAATACCGAGACTCCTCCGTGCCTCGGAAAGCACGTTAAGCCGTTGGTTCCGGCTGTCATTCGTGGATCTTTGACAGTCGTTACGGGTCGTCAAAAACCCGAGCGTCTGACACCAGCCTTTCCAAGAGGTATTGTATTACCCAGTAGTGGGTTGTGGAGGTCAGATAGGCAGTCGCTCCATGTAAAATACTGGTATTCAGCTGCATCCGGTTAGACTGGAAGCCGACCCCAACATAGTTGGGAAATTATAGGGATTGATTTTGACTGATATAAAATGCACTTTTGAACATTCTTTACAAAAATAAATAGAATTGATTCTAGTCGCCCATTCCAAAAACTAGTTTTCGTATGGAGAATCATGGAGAAAATGTTATTGCCAGTCATTTGCAATCTACATGACGTAAATGTAATCAAAGAAGATTTATCAGTACCAACCCAAATTAGTACCCACATAAATAAATTCTGACCCCCACTTGACCTCCAGATGTGGCCATCATAGTCATAGTGATAACAAACAACCACAGGATGTAGCTAACTGGCAATGTCATTGTTAATAGATAAAATTCGCCCACATAGTCAAACAATATAATCAAGCCACAAAGTATTGATAAAAATGTGTTATCAACCATAAATATTTTGAAGTGTCAGGAAGGTTACAATCACAAAAATTATGGTCAAATGCTGCAAAAAAGGATGCTGTACGTAAGGCTCGTAGCAAGTGGCGTTCTGTAGTCTCTGCCTACCCCCATGGGAAGAAGGTGTGAGTTTATGTAATCTGCGTTCGCAAATTAGTTGCCAAACATGTAAACAAACACGAGTTTTAGGAAAAACAACTGTTATTTTGAACACTGAACACATAAGGTTCAGTTTGCGCTACAACTTCATATTTTTTATGAGTTAATCAACAGTACTAGTTAGTCTAAAATCAACTTTATTTAAACTAGTACAAAGTTTATGTTTGTTTAAGTGGAAATAACATCCATTGGAATTTTTTTTCCTGGCTGTAAGCTACCTGTGTGCCAAATTTCATCCAAATCCGTTCTGCCGTTTTCGCGTGATTGAGTAACAAACATCCAAACTTTCACATTTATAATATAAGTAGGATTCTTTAAAAACTTCTATAATAATTGTTTAGTCTTACCCGCTCATATTTTCAATAATGCCCAGTATAGGGATGCCAGTCTTTCTGCAGAAGGTGATCTCTTTGCGGACATCCTCTATGGCTACTTCTTGTGGTGTGGTCACTATAATTGCACCACACTGTGGCACTTGACGGAGGTTCTCCATCACTGTGATGTGTTCATCAGAGGTTCCTGAAAAACAGCACAATATATTTGATGTGTGTGTGTTATTTCCACTCGCTTTCCTACAATCTGTGGGAGTGATTCGTGAAAAGGGATTGGGAAGATAAGTGTCTAACAGGAAGCCAGGGAAACACGCACTATTTGATTTGAGCGCGCGCAGTTCTAGTTATAATAGTACCAAGTATGCTTTGGAATAGACAACAACAAGCTTCATCTGTCTGACTGACCAACCCCTTGACTATTCAAAAGTGCCTGTAATAAAATTGGTTAAATTCAAATAAATGCTTTAAGTTTCAGCTAAGGCTACCCACCGACCCAGTTATTTAAAAATGAGACAAAAATCAATGTAGTTAGAACCAAACTCTTTTGAGGGTTGTTCCGATCAAGTTTTCTTTTCATAATAAGGACAAAATTATGTGATTTAAAGATAAGATATTAAGACAATTTACCTGGAGGAGTATCAATAACAAGAAAATCAAGTTCCTGCCAGCAAACATCTTCGAGAAACTGCTTGATCATTGATGTTTTCTTTGGCCCCCTCCACACTACTGCATCATTACGAGAGCCGAGTAGGAAGCCTATTGACATGACGCCCAGCCTCTGTTCATTGTCTAGGTACACTGGGATCCAGCCTTCAGGGCCTTGGTGAACACTTTGATTTTCCAAGTTGAGCAAATATGGAACACTGGGTCCACATAAATCTATGTCCAATAATCCAACCTGGAAGCAATTTAGGTAATACGGTGAATATAGGTAGGTACGAAAGGGATACACAAGTCATTTAACTAAGTTAAAAAACAAATAAAAATAATGATTACAGTTGAATAAATACCTTATAACCTCTTTCTTTTAAAGTTAGCGCCAACTGGGTGCTAACTGTAGATTTTCCAACGCCTCCTTTCCCAGAAAGAACTAATATTACACGTTTTACAGTGTCAAGCATTTTTACTTATTAAATATCTTGTAATAAACTAATAAAAAAAACGAAAATGAAAAAGTACAAAGTAAATAAAGTAGAATTTTGACAGTGTCACTGTGACACGGCCTGATGATTTTTATAAGTCTATGGACCAGTGTGACCACAGACTACTTACTATACTACGTATTGTGTGACATTCACATTATGCATGTTTGCATGCAGCAGTTCCAGTCAGACACAGATAAAGTACTGTTGAGATTACTTGAGATTGAAACAAATCGCGCAAATAATTGAAACACACTGTTTAGGCTCTTTTATATCAAATTTATAACTAATCGTAATGTAAAAGTATTTATTTTAAATTCTGTTTTTGTACGTTTCACCTTTTATTTTTGTTTCGTGTAGAGGGGTCACATCACTATATATTTTGACAGCGCTTGCGCTAATCGTCGATCGCAGCGCCACCATCCATCGTTTATATTTTTCAGTTTTATAAAGATTTTTGTAGCGGTGGTTGTGTTGATCGTTTGCCGGTGCACATAAAATAGGAAATGCAACATTTTTCATATTTTATATATGTTTGTAGGACGTTTTATGACACAATCAGTTCGTGTAATAGTTTACTGTGTTGATTTGCTTTAACATAAGTAGTGAACGTCTTGTGTTGGTGTGTTTTATTTTCGTATAATTTCAGTTTAGTGGTTGTGCAAGGATTTGTCCCATCGACAGTTGATTTGCTGCCTTGATCTGCATTCTCTGGGGTTTATGAGGTATTTATGAGAAATTTTAGCTTTGGAAACTGTAGATCTCATTAATAAATGAAGGTTTTATGTCACGAAGTTCGAGCATGACGAGAAGTGTTCTAATAAATTCTTACGATGCGGGCATTTATCATTAGACCCACCCCTGGGTTAAGCCGACGGGGATCGGTGAACGGATAATACTGTGCGTGTGCTAAATGTCATTATTTATTGTTACAGGGGTCTGTAGTCCTTTCATTTTTAATCCTATCGATTTTCTAACAAGTGCATTTTTGCTTTTCATCTAAGAGCTCTTCATAAATAGTGGCTGATAGCCGTCTTCGTATGTTTATTACCTTGAAATTAACTATTTCTACGTTTTCAGCCAGTATTTATGTAAACAAAACTTATTTAATTCATAATTTTAATGAAAATTCCTCTTTACAGAGAAGAAACTGATTCAATGGCAACCTATTTCTCATTTGGATCATGCCCATGAATTTATTAAGTAAATATGCAAGCTTCACTGCTAAACAAAACCTTTTTTTAGTAAATTTATTAACACATTCTGGTATTCTATTAGTACTCCAATAGGTAGAAGTAGAATATTAATTCCAATTAACATAATTATTTATGCAAATAAGTGTAATAAATAAAGTTAAACATGTAAATGGGCACAACACTTTTATTTTTACTTGTTTTATATGATAGGGTCTAGTAAATTAAATGACTCAATTGAAACACAATGTTCTTGTTATTGGAAGTTAAGTAATAATTATAAAAGACAGCTGCATTTTATTACTTAATTAAAATTTAATATTTCTAAAGTACTACAGTGTACTGCATAACTCAGTAAAAAAACGCAGCTATATTACACACACAGTCTCAGTAAGAAACAGATGTCATAGCTGTTTTTTACAGGTTTTGAAAATAGGTGGGTCTACTGAATAATTTACTTGTATTGTAATTGCTAACAGTATAATATTGGTTAAATAACACCAACATCGAGGAGCCACAATGTTTGTAATGGCATTTGATTTCAATATGTAAAAAACAACCAACTAATATGCAGCATTAATAATAATTATTGTTGTGAAATGCAGGTGTATATGTAGGTACCTACAACTCTGCTAAACCTTTCAGGGATTGCGGCCGTGATGTTATGTTGTTTATGCATTAGTACTTCATTAAATTGAAAATACAGTTGTTACTTTGACTGTGTGAGTATCATTTATTTTCTGATAAATCAGAATATCTATTAATCTTTTATTCGAGATTTACCATGTTATTTTGATTGACCGGTTAAGACCATAGACTTCTTATACGTTTTTCTGTAAACTCTATGTATAGAACTATTTTCTGTATTTTTTTCGAAATTTGAGGTTTAGTATTTTCGAAGATAGGGAGGGGGGTGAAATTTAAAAATTTCACCCCCCTCTCCAAATTAGTTAAATTTTCATTTATAATCTATAAAAAATAATATAATTGACACCCTAACAGTAAGCCCTTTCATTTAATACATAGTCACATGGTAGAGCATGCAAAATTTTTATTAAATTTTCTCATTTTTCTCCCAAAAGTGACCCCCATATTCGAAATTCATTTATTTACGTAACACGTCCATGTTTGAGTCACAGAAATTGATTTGTGTACCTAAGTTCAACTTAACCAGTCCATTAGATTCAAAGCAAATCGGCTGTGACAGACACACAAGTGATCCTATAAGGGTACCGTTTTTTTATTCGGACATGGAACCCTAAAAATTATTCCATGATATACCGTTGCAATGTCATGAAACTTGAATTTTATTTTTATTTACCTACATTAATGATAGCCATCTAATGGACGCCTACACAAAATGCAAACAAACTCAAATCACTTAGTATGCCAAATGTGTGTGTTTTGCATTTTACAAGCTCTGCATAATGATTAGTGAAACATTGTGGGCCGTCCTTCAACTTGATATTGTGTATGTAAATAATAATAATCTTGCGGTTTTTTTATGGTTTGCACAAATTATGTTGGTAAACATTTGCATAATAAATGTACCTTATGATATCGGTGAAGGAAAATATCTTGAGGAAACAAAATATATAAGTCGGAAATCACCAACCCGTCTTGAGCAAGCGTGGTGATTAATGTTCGTGCTTTCTCTTTGTGAGAGGAGGCCTTTTTCCTGCAGGGGGACAGTAACAGACTAGTATTATCATACTATGGCCTTTTTGCTTCGCACTTCTGGGCAAAGGTCTCCCTCTATTGCTTCCATCATTCGCGAGACCGCGCGTCCTCGGACGGAACCTATCTAGTTCGTTCGGGCATCTCCTACGTGGCTTGCCTACTATGTAGGTATTATGCTTAGAATATCTGAGAATTGAGAGCAGTGGTGGCCCAGTAGTAATGAGTTGTAGGTCGTGGGTTCGAACCCAAGCAGGCGCTTTACTTTGTGTAAATAATTTCATCACCACTGCTCTCAAAACAGTGAAGGAAAACATCGTGAGGAAACTGGCATGTCTTAGAACCAAAAATTCGAAGACATGTGACATCTGATCTACCAACCCGCAACTGGCTCGCGTGGTGGAATCCGGCCCACTCCCTCTCACAGGGAGGAGGCCTGTCTGTGTCCCAGCAGTGGGAACATTAGTAGGCTGATTATGTTATGATAATGAATTGAGAATTTGTATGTTGATACTGATGTAGGTCCACAATGGCGGATCCAGGATTGTCGTTTGGGCTTGACCCCGCGGTAGGTTTTAGCAAAGTAAACACTAAAAAAGCACACAATTATTTAATTTGCTTTGCGCTGGACACGATATTTTATGAGCTGCTCTTCTAGGAGAAGAACCTCCTCTTCTAGGAGCCAAACGCAATTCTTAACTTTGCCTAGAACCGACCAAAACGACCGACTGGAAATGAAATTAAATGTCGGGAGATCGACGTGAAAACCTTGCAAATGGGTGAGGAATAAATTGAATTTAAAAAATTCAGTCTGGATGCAACTCTGCAAGACACATTGTAGCTGACGTTCCGAAGTCTTGCCCTCTATCCATAAATTACAGAATCGGTAGTTATTAGGTACGAATTCGAAACATTTCAACATAAAGCTCACTTAGCCAAATAATCATTAAATAACTTTCGTTACTCAAACGTAATGTAAAACCGAATAGAGTTGAAATAAAAGGAACAATGCCGTCTCTAGGAAGGCCACAGCGGTGACCTCAATACGGGTCGACCACCGGGGGTGAGTCACCCTGCGCGTGGCTTACACTTCACTGTTCTGTTGAATGGACTCCTCGATTCTCAAGCTGATAGAAGTAGCCTAGGCCTACCATGTTCTTAAACGGGGTCGCATTTTGTCCTCCAGATGTAAAAAAAATGCAAATAAAGTCTGTGAATGACATACTGCCTACCGATATGATACGATATCATACCAAAACTGCACGTGCAGTGAAGAGAATCTGTGTCTGCTTCCAAGAATTTCGAGGTGTGCTTAAATACAAATTGTTGATCGCAGGTAATCGGATCTGTCTGAGTTTCAGAAGGTGCAATCCGCCTCTACGTCATTCGCATCGCAAAAGTTACAGCTCATGCAAACGGAGTATCTAAGAATATTGGTAATACCCATCAGTTTGCTTTTGCATACACTACAGAAAGTACCTAAGATAGAGTTTAAAAGGACTCCAACAGTCTGTTTTCTGCTATTGTAATAGATAGAAATAGTGTTTGCCACCCATCCAATCATGTCCAAAAACAGCTCTAGTCTCGCTTTTTGCAATACCAACAAGAAGAAATAGAATGGATATATTCTTAGACTAGAACCACGCGCCTGCAAAACAAACCATACACTTTCACCATCACGGTTGCGCGACGAATCTAAAAATAACTTCTACGGGATACCCAGTTATACTTAATTGGGAACAACCCCAAGGCCGCTTCGAGTATAAATAGGGGTGATGTTATTACTTCAGGTCACCCCCCGTGAGTTCAACCGGGGGAGGATTATGTCGCGTCATATTTTATGCACAAACCTCCCCCGAAATCTGATTCGGCGACATTGGTTATTTTTATGATTGATTTAGACACCTGCGTAGAAAACTGAACACGGAATAGATACGGAAAACATTCCCGTAATACTAAAACGTGGCCTAGTGCCTTCAGATTTTTAATCAGTATAAATAATACATGGCGATCTCTAGTGTAGGCCCCTGTGATCTTTGAATACAGTATGCTAAAGATATGCACGACTTACGCAAGTGTGTCGGAACGGGAGGGAAACTTGATGTTGGCACCGTACCGCGATCTCATTAACCTTTATTGGAAGCTTACCTAAACAATAAATACCGAGCGAACAGTAGAGCAAAGGGTTTTTCTTAGTGACATGTACGATAGCTGCACCCAGGAACAAAGCGGAGAGAAACTTGTGTAGTGGACTTTAATACTTAGAAAGTTAGATTTTCCACAAACAGTTCAATAAACCCATATTACTCGCGCATATGCGATATCAATTCGGAACCGCCTTATTCGACTTCTCAAGTAATAAATCAAAAGATTAATTCCGTAACCACCATGATTCGATGGCGTTTAACACCGTTCAAATCTCCGGAGTGAACCAGTTGTTCCGCTCAACCTCGGGGCACTTCAGTGCGGTTGCGTAAAAACTAAATGCCAACGCGTTATGAAACTGCAGCCGTAATCCGTAATGGCACAGAAAAAGTCTTTTGCATAATTGCAGACCAAAGTTGTTGGGATTTTTATAATGAAGTCGACCGCAGAATTATCCCATCTTAATGCTACCTGGACTTCTATTGCTCCCCTTTCATTGTGTTTATGTAAAAGCTTTCTTCTTGACACCGTTCTTCAAAAAGTATTGTTGAATTATGAGGATCATTAAAACTTTTGTTTTTCTCACCACGATCATTAGGACGATTTTGGGCGCATACTCGAGAGTCAAGTTACTTAACAGATTGCAGCTGGTGACACCGTGACAAATTATCCTGTTTTGCTACGACACTAGCCAGAAGCGTTCAAATGACTCCCTTTTCTTCGAGGTTTGATTTGTAATTATGTATCAGGAAGTATGTTTAATCATCCTTCTAATTTTAAACTGCCTTTAATTTTGGAATAATTTTATTACAGGCAACGTTTTGGGAGAGCCAAAACGATGCCTGTAATAAAATCCATTCAAATAGTTATATTACTGGCTACCGAAACATAGCAGTGGACATTCCGTGCACGTGGCCGGATGCTATGAAACTTCAATCGTTACTGGACATATGGCGAGCTGACGACACTGATAAATGACAAGGCTGCGGGGGCAAAGCACTCATTTTTCATCCTACTTGGTAACAACATTCAGAGCTATCATTTTGATAGACACACTAGCAGTTTGACACTTTTCTTTTGAACTGTCGCGCATGTCGTGAGTTTCGAAACAAAGGAGCACTTATTTCTTTTATGGGTCTGGCAAAGTTCTTTTGCCGTTTGCAAAACCGCGGGCAGTCGCTACAAGATTGCATTCTTCCGCCTCTAACAGCCAAATTATATTATCTGAATTGCTCAATGCTGTTTACGTACAATTCTAGTACTTCACCAGTAACTATGCAATAAAAATTGCAAACGCACATAAGTCCAGGAAGCTCTTAACCAAGAAGAGTATCCAGGAAGCCACCAAGAATAGTTTGGCGGAACTCGCCATTTAGCGTCATTCGGCAGGCTGGAACGCGCGCGCCAACTCGTGTGCCATAAATCATAATGATTACGTTACTGGAGGGGCTTCCACTCCACCAGATGCACACGGCTATTTGCTCTCCTTCCTCTGTTACGAAACGAGATTAGGCAGATTAGTCTTATAACCAAATTAAGCTCCTTGTTCAGATTTTGGATTATAAATGACGCGTGATTATAAATCAATTAGGTACTGTTTGAAAGCGGTTCTGTTTCGATTTTATTAACTACGTTTTAATGACCATGTTCGAAACGGTATTGAAGTTTGATGCGTCATGGGCATGGGGTACGGTTTATCGAGACTATACGTCTATAAATGCCTTATTGCCAGTTCCCTTTCTTTCCTCATTATTATTTTCTCATTTCGCTATAAGCTTTTAGAAATTGGGGATATTAAAGGAAACATCATTAATTTCGTTCCCTCTTTCCGCCTTAAAACGAAAAGAGGACAGGATGACAATACCTAGGTTCTCTTTCCGGCCTCATTAAGGTATTTCGCAGTGTTATAATAATGTTGGCTAAAAATATAAAGGCTGTGCTCGACGATACAGCGGCTCAGTGACCGCAGAGATGGTACTCGAGATAACCGACTCGCAGACTGTGACACTAACGACCCGCTGTGAATTGGGTTAATGTCTCTTTTTGCAAAACTACATCTGTCGAGGATAAAATATTGTTTCACTTTTATACAGTTTCAGAATGGTCGTAGTTTGTTATTCGTCAGGAGCTAAAAATCCAGATGTTTGAACGATTGACATGCCAAATGAATGTTCCACATTATAAGAATTTTAATGCTACTGGCATCTTTCAAATCAGGCAAAGACATAATATAATATTAAATCTCTTTGAAATCCGGCAACAATTGCTTTATTAAAATTCATAAGTAGGTTACAATGTAAACGTATAAAAGATTTATACAGGCCTAGTCAAGATGTGTGTAAATACGGCCAACAGAATTGAATTGCTAACAAGAATTCGACAGAGCAGACCAACTGAAATAAGCAATTACAGAGTATAATTTGCGTGCAGTGCAGTGAGAATAAAGAGCATGCGCCATGCAGTTGGGGTGGCTGTGAGTCCAGCTATGTCGTTATAGCCCTGTGATGGCGTTAGGGTGGGAATCCAATCAAGTCTCCATTCCCTTGAGCCACTGACTCGCCGGAATGCGTCATCAAATTTATTATTATTGCCTTTCATGATACTTTTAAATCTACCAGGACTTGTTTAATGTTTTGCAAAATCGACGAAATACGGTCCTGACCAAAATATATGAACCACTGAAATCAACAGATGTATGTATGAAAGGCTTTTTAACCGACTTCAAAATGGAGGAGTTTATAAATACGACTGCATCTTTTTAGGGTTCCGTACCCGAAGGGTGACAAACGGAACCCTATTCTTAAGCCTCCGCTGTCCGTCTGTCTGTCAGCGAGCTCTATCTCATGAACCGTAATAGGTAGGCAGTTTAAAATTTCACAGATTGAGCATTTCTATTGCCGCAAGAGCAACAAATAATAAAATTAAAAATTAAAGGGGGTCGCCATACAATAAAATTAAATTTTGAAAAAAAAATTATCTGACCCTGGCATATGGGGTATCATTTTTTTGAACTCATCGAGTAGAGAATAAATATAATTTTTATTTGTTTTTATCTTCAAAAATGATGAATTAGGGGGCCGTAGAAGTTGTCTGTTTTAGACCATTTTTGTACGAGCTCTATCTCAACAAATAAACAAATTAGGAATTTGAAACTTGTGTGTATCATGTAACATATACTGTTTATAATCAACAAATACTAAAAACGCCGATTCATAACGTATTTTATATAATATGGGCGATTTTCTGCAACTTAAAAAAATAATTTTGTATTTCATGCTAATATTATGCGATATAAATTCCACAGATAACTATTTCATAGTCGGAGTAATGATATGGAATTAGTAAGTACCTACTATCATGGCAACATATACTATTTCTATCATTTAAATTTCGATGATCCAAAAAGGTCTACAAAATAAACTTTCTTCACAAGATTTTAAAACCGGCCAGTATTTTTTGAGTTTAAGAACTTTATCGACTTTTTTCAAAGTATCCCTAGACGGTGTTGATGTGTGTACCTCATGTTAAAACTAAACTCCAATAAACAATATATTCAGTAACATTGAAATGAATGCTGGCACATACAGTGTACTATTCAGTTACTGTAAACCGTTGTGGATACAATTTCATATTGAGAAAAATTATTGGTGTAAAAATATTCGGCCACGGCGGCCAATCTCAACGGAGACTGGCCTTCGGCGCGGGAGATATTATAGTGCACAAGTGTGTGCGCAGACACGAGTGCACTCTCTCTTCCCTCACTCTCATAGTCCGATGGGATGTGTAAAAATAATAAGTAAGAAATAATAGATTTCTGTATGACTATCAAAAATAACGTAAATAAATACCTGTATTGACCCGTGCGTTTGCACTGGCGAAACATCACGACAAAACATGTTGAAATCTCTAGTTCCTGTCAAACATTGTATGAAAAATTGACAGAAAATAGAGATTCCAACATGTTTTGTTGTGAATATTTCGCCAGTGCAAACGCACAGTTATAATTAAAATTTGGCGTACTACTTACATTCTATTTTGTACAATATAGTCTGATGTAGCAAGAGAAATCCTTTTATTTTTAAGTAACTAGCTTTACCCGGCCCGGCTTCGCACGGTTAGCACTAAGTACTTATCTACAGCGCACCTACCTTTCCTAATTACCTATTTCTACCTAATTACCTACCCTACCTACCTACCCTACCCTACCTACCTACCCTACCCTACCTACCCTACATATCTACCTGCTTACCTACCATATATACCTATTTATACCTACTAATACTATGTTAGTAGCAAATAAATAACTTTGACTTTAGTTAATGCATGTTACTGGATAAAGTTAACTTGATATTTTTCTCTTAAAATAAATGAAATATACTCCTACACCTATATTTTAACACAACAACATTTTTTCATTAAAATTAGACAATTTCTTTACAAATCTTTGTTTTTTTATAGCGCCTCTGTTGTTACCTTTACGAAAGTATTACAAATTCATAGTGTTAAATCTTGTACGACATGGTATGGAACCCTTCGTGTGCGAGTCCGACTCGCACTTGGCAGATTTTATTTTTTGTTTGTATGTTTGGTACGCGATTACTCCGCCAATTATGAATTGATTTTGATGATTCTTTTTTTGTTAGGTGGGTCATACTTCAGAGGTGGTCCCATATCATTTTATTAACTTTGCTTCGGTAGTTTTTTAGTTACGAGTATAATACGTATTTTGCCCATTTAGCCTATGTGGATGATATGATGATAAATTCCTGTCACTGTTATTTACATAGCAGGTAGTGGTATTCGACTTTCTGTAGGTACCA
Organism: Conistra vaccinii; assembly: GCA_948150665.1. Lineage (NCBI taxonomy): Eukaryota > Metazoa > Arthropoda > Insecta > Lepidoptera > Noctuidae > Conistra > Conistra vaccinii. The sequence goes on along the minus strand of OX411323.1, from coordinate 4,541,724 downwards.
CAACTAAAAAGTGAAAAATTAAAACTATAATTTCGGAAGTCGGTGTCTTTCGTTTTGAATTTTCGTTTTTTGCCACCGACTTCCGAAATTAAAGTAATTTTATACTTTGTAGCGGTTTTTTGGAAGTCGGTTCTTTTAATTCGTAAGACTTCTTGGACACGGTTATAATTTTCCAATAAACAGCTTTTGTTATAATATAAGATTCACTGTACACTCATAACCTCAATCTTCACACATTAGTAGCTGCTTTAATTCAGTCACATTACCGCATTAAAATATTTATCGTAAAAATCTTAAACGGTTTAACATGAAATTGATTCTTTATGACATCGACAAAAAAAACAATTTAATGTAATAATAATATGGGGACGATCGGAACCGACTTGACCTTAACGTTTAAAGGTCAGTTGTCACCGAAACGTTACACCACCCAAAAGGTTATAAAACCACGTGTGATTTAGTTAAATGCTTGACGGTTAACTAATTAACCTGCCACCGCCACTTGTGGAACTTTGAAAGCGCGGCTTTTTCTTTCTCAATACGCTGATTTTCATCTCCGTCTTTTAAGTCCTTTTTAATTTATTGGCTTCGGTTACCTTTGACTTTTTTTCGCCTGGAAATTGGCCCGTTTATTAAGATTTATGAAACGAATTCTTTGCTACTGATATTTTTAAATTAGAGCTAATACTTTGCTATAAGTGTTCCGTAGCGAACGCAGGTCTTTCCGGGAAACCCCAAAATCTGCAAGAACGACTGTAGTACGGTAGTCTTCAGTGTCTTCACTAAATATTTTAATTCTCTGGTACTAAATAAAATTATAAGGGTGTTGTCTAGCAGAAAGGCCGTGCAGGGTTCAAACTACTTACCTTCTTAAGCTGTGATGAAGCCATCCATGAGAAAGGCTTAGTAATAGCTTAGTGGTATTGTGAGTAACTTATGTGTCACTTAAGTTTTCTGTGTATACTTGAACAGCGGAAAACAACAAACTTAAGTAACACAAAATGTTCCTTTTGGATTCCTGCGTAGTACCAAAATGCTTTTGGCCTGGCCTTGCAATAGTTTGCAGCATTTACCCCAAAGTCTTATCGACCGTGCGTCGTTCTCCCGTTTCGCATTATCACTTTATTTTTTTATAGCCCTCTGGTCCCTTCACCTGAGTGATACATTTAAACATCCCTTCCCCCTAAACACAATCCTGGGAACATAGTTGCAATCAGCTGTAAATTGCAGTTGTTATCATAATTCTCAGTTATCGCGGCGCGTTGGCGGCTGCATCGCTGCCCCGCTCCGATAACCGAGGTGATAAATTAATAACCTATATTGCATTGTTTGATGCCTAGTGTATAAATAAATCATTTGGAAGCAGGAAGGATGAGTCGTTCATAGATGAGTCAAGCTTAGGGCCGTATTGGATGTATCTAAATGTTCTGTTTTGTTAGTTTTTGTGTAATTATTGAATGATGTGTTCTCTATTTGTCTATTTCTGGGTACAATCTATTCCTACGTAATGCATGTTGTAGATTTCTTGAAGAATTCATCTATGTACTTATTCCTGTGGGAAATAAGTACACAATGCAACTGTTTAAGTTATCTGTGACACAGTATATTAAAGTAACAGAATTATATCTCGGCAGTGACCTGCAAATACCTACGGCCTCTCGGAGTCTGTAGATAATCCTTCCGCGTCCGTGCGTACTCGTAACTGCCGCGCATTCGATACTATTACGTACCGATATTATACACTGAGATTTCGAAGCGCGTCGTTTTGGCCGTTTTCTATGAAGATATAATCAATCAATCTTCCTAGCCTTTTTCCCAACTATCTTGGGGTCGGCTTCCAGTCTAACCGGATGCAGCTGAATACCAGTATTTTACATGGAGCGATTGCCTATCTGACCTCCACAACCCAGTAACTAGGTTATACGATACCCCTTGGTAAGACTGGTGTCAGACTTTCGGGCTTCTGACGACTCGTAACCACAGTCAAAGATCCACAAATGACAGCCGGGACCAACGGCTTAACGTGCTTACCGAGGCACGGAGGAGTCTCGGTATGTAAAGATGGTCACCCATCCACTGACCAACCCCGGCAAGCGTAGCTTAACCTGGCGGATCGACCCGTGCGGCTTGATATTACTTAGCCACGAGCTCCTTCTATGAAGATATAATACTGTTACTTATTTATACTGTGTCTGTGACGACAATTACAGTGTTACTGGGCAGTTGTAATGTAGGCTTGTATTTTATTTATTTTTATAACTGGCAGTTTGTTGTGCTCGGGAAATTCCCCACATAAAATACCAACATAATGGATGCGTTATCGTTAAAAATACTTACTAATAAATATTCTTTTTTCATATCAGTGCTTTTATAATAATGGCTCCAAAATAATAATTGTTATTACTTGGTAACCGAAATTCCGTGCCATATCCTACTAATTTGTTAACGATGTTCGGGCTGTACTTAGTAATTAACCCGAAATACATGATACTAATGTAATTAACGCTTGTTAATTGTGTGTGGACTTAATAAATATGTTTTCTGAAAACCAATAATATCCTTAAATACACCCACTGGGTTAATTTAACGTAAACTAATTACTTACTCTACGCTACGCTAACGAGACTCAATGTCCAAAACTATTGTGTCAACAACTGTCACTCCCCATTCCAACCAATTATCGAAAATAAAAACCGACATAAAAAAAAACACTACAAAGTGAAAAAACACTGTAATTTCTTTTCGTTTTTTGCCACCGACTTCCGAAATTAAAGTTATTTTTCACTTTGTAGTGTTTTTTTTGGAAGTCGGTTTTTATTTTTTTATAAAAAGTTTTTATTTTTTTCTTTTTAGTTGTGGTACCTACCCCACACAAATTCGAATACCACTACTTGCTATGCAAATATCAGTGACAGAAAGTTATCATATCATCCATATAAACTAAGTGGGAAAAATATGTATTAAGTATTGAAGTTAACTCAAAAACTATCCAAGCAAAGTTAATAAAATTTATATGGGACCACCTCGGGAACTTACCCTTTCAAACAAAAAAAGAATAAATAAAGTTATCCGCGAACAAACATAAAAAAATATATACGGTCGAATTGAGAAACCTCCTCCTATTTTGAAGTCGTTTAAAAATAAACGAACGTAAACGATAACCCGTAACCCGCATGGAACTCGGAACGAAATTGATATCCCAAAAACAAAAACACACAAACGTAACAATAACGTTAACGAAGGCGTTAACGTTAACACATCGATGTAATTAGCATCCCTCGCACCGAACCGCGCGATCAATCATGAGCGCGCATATAATTGCTTAAGTAATCCCATTATCTCGATTGCTCGGTGCACCGTTGCCACGTTGCAATGTTTTGACGATATGTCGGGATACGGGTTACTCTTGCAGTTTGTTGCAGAAGTTAGGTCGTTTTCTAAGGACGGAAACTGCTTTTATTGACGTCTTCACGATGTGTCGGGTTGCTCTTGCAGTTTATTGCAGTAATTAAGAGGTTAGCGGTATTACTGGTATGGTTTCTAAGGATAAGCATGTATAGGAATGTCTGGTTGGATAGAGTTTTGAAGCAGAGCTTGACATACGATAAATGGATCGTATGAACGATGATATGGCTAGAAATGGGGTGACTACTGAGATGAAAGCTGAAAGAGATTCGAACTTAAGAATTCATGGGTCGGTGGGCGCGGGGGTGAGGGGTGTGGTACTGCGCAGCGATTAACGCACTTCTGAGCCGCCATTAAGTTTGAACATAAACTTGTGTCTAAGAAACAGGCATGCTGTGCCGATCCCTAATATCGGAATAAAGCGCTGGTGGATGATAACAATGCTGTTGAGTTGAATGTGTTGATAGAAGAGCTATTTCGTCATCCTTATTTGCGTGTAGATTATGACTCATTTTCAATAGCTTCGATAACTCGGTCGATCAAGCATGCGGGGACTTCCCGCAGGAGGGGTAATGACTAAGGGCGCAATTTCATTAGTCGATAGGGCCCGCATGTGGGGTGCGAGATCCTTTCATGGATTGTATTACGATCCAATCGGGTGCGAGAATCATATCCCCGCATGCTGTATATCGACCGAGTTATCGACTAATGAAAGTCATAAGTCGATAACGCAGTCGGTACACCGTCTGCGGAGAAATCCGTAGCGGGCGTAGCGCAGCAACCAATGAAATTCATGGGCCGGTTAAAAGCGTGTGGGGACCCACACCCAATGAAAACGAGCCTTCAAAGTAACTGCCAAATGTGCGGTGCAAGTTCTTCGGATATCGCAATCGTTTCTTATTAAAACTGTTCCCCGAATGCGGGCCCTATGGCATGCTTTACAGAAATCTCCAGCACCCCACATGCGGGCCCAATCGACTAAACGAAAACGGTTCCCTGCATTACGCAAACGCAGCCCTTATCTTATGCGGGGCTCGGGTGCGCGGTGTGGGAGATTTCTGTAACCCATGCCGGTTACAGAAATCTCCCACACCCCGCATACGAGCCCTATCGACCAATGAAAATGAGCCTTTAGTTAAGTTTCAAGTTATATTCCTCAGCCTTTAGTCTTTATTCCTTACCTTTGCAGAATCCGCGCTAACTTACGATGCTAAATCACCGCAGGTGCGGCGCCTGCTCAACTACGCAAAACTGCTAGTTTTACCGCTCTTTTATTTGTTCCACTACTTGATTTATATTATGTGTCTTCTTTGTCTATTTGATTGACGAATGAATACGTTATACTGGGTTATATTCATCATTATAGATACGTGGCGTTACTGACATGTGTTTGCTACACATTGTGGTTTCAGTTCCAGCCTAAAAATCTCTAAAACGCTAAGTAGATTTACAAAGCAATTTATCAAGAGCAGACGGCTCTCCACATTAAGCTTTATCTGGCATGTTTGATGAATAATTAATATCAGCAATTCCGACGCGGTAAGCGAGGCTTAACCACATGAAAGATGAGACTTACCCATATCTTAGCACCGACACTCCTGCTCTAAGAAAACGATTAACGAGAAATTTGGACTATGATTTATATTTAATATCCCATTGGAATCCATCACGAATTTAAACAGGAAGCTTTAAGTAAACCAATAGTAGACAATGCTATAACCCTGCCCGGATGTGGGAGTGCATTGAATCAACGCTTCCCGTGGCCGAAGACGAGCTGCCCAAATACGTCGGTGTTGACAGCACAAACAAATAGGAAGCCATGCACCGCGCCTTGCATACTTACTCCAAAGTCCGATGATGAAATATTAATACAGATACTTAAGCCACAACTTAAGCACGCACACATCGACATCATGCCGATATTGCCGATACACGGATTTTAAAGGGGAACGAAAGGGAACTCCTTCCAATCTTGTCAGAATTTTGTGTAAAACTAGCGATGCGCGCGTTTGCACCAACAACGCATGTCAGAAATCGATTAACTGCATAGTCTATGTAATATTCTGTGCACAACCCATGCACGGGGTAAGAGCACGCTAACTGAATCCTAAAACTGCTAGCTCGTTATGTGGGCATTAGTAAACGCTACGTCATGCGTTCCCTTATGGGGCGAAGGCTCTGAAATAATGCGGCGATTAAAGGGTTACAAAGGTGTCTGCGAAGGTAAAACCTTACCTAAACGGTATCTACTGTTAATGCGGTCTTTAAACCTTTATTGTTATTGGTAGGAGGTGGAAAAGCTCTGTTACATTAATTCCTTTTCAATTCATCTGCAGTCGGCTTCGAAAATAATCGTTTGACAGCCAGTAATTATAAAATTAAACTCGTACATATTGCTCCATTTTGATGGGCACTAACAGTAAAATTCATAGTGATGAATAACAAAAATAATACTTAAACATAACATTCTGATTGATGATGATGACGCATATTTTTATTGGCATCGAGCGTCAATCTCAATGGGCTCACGGCTACATCTCATACGTCTCATAGACGCAATGGAATGACGTCAATAAAATGACCTACGAAAATCGGATAAAATGTCTTCGAGCAGTAATTTATTACATTAATAAAAATGTCTAGCTGTGGTCTGTTATTGGCTGAATATTACCGATTTGTTAAGAATGATTGAATGTGTCGAAAGCTTAAAGTAAGATCCGTTAACCAGTACCTACTTGGCAGATAAGCGCATGTAGTTTAAATTGTTGAATTTTGTAGGCACTCCAAGAGTTGTTCTTCGTAATTGACGCATGTTACTATTAACATAGTATTTGTTGATGGCTTGTTACTTTAAATCAAGAGCTTGTGTTGTCGGTTGCTGTGATTGCTTCATCAACTTCAATTGCCTAGGGCTTGTCCAATTCTACTCCTACTATGTTTAGTTTTCCTATAGGAATGGGTTCAATACATAATTTATGATAATTTTCCGAACATAATTAACTAATTTATACATCTTTTTTATTGGGCACTTAATTAATTTCTGTTTTTGGAGGTCGTTGACAAAAATTCAAGGTCAATATGGATATATTCATTGAAACAGTAAGACACAAATCAGTAAATCCACCGCTTCCGCTTCCACCTTCGGCCTGATCATCACTTACCATCAGGTGAGATGCAGGCCAAGAGCTTCCCCAGAGAGGATAAACAAATAATTGTCAGTTTGTTCTTATATCTGGTTAGCTATCGAATATACAAAGGGCCGTTATGAGAATATGGACGTATTTCCCATAGTGACCGTGCCATTCATGTGGTAACTTAGGTCCGCAAATGAGAGGAATGATTTCATTACTTATAAGTATTGCAGTTGTTTTGTTTAGATTGATTAGATTGAATATCGAGAAATCAAAGACGGTAACATAATCCCTGCCTTAATCTTCAAATTGGACCAAAACGCGCTTATTTCTTCTGGATATAAACAGGATCAATATTTCTGATCTAAAAGAAGCTTCAACCATCCGAACCTTAAAAGTAAACCCAAAACACCTTAATCCTGACTTAACGGTTGACTTTCCTTTGAACCCAAGATTTCGTAAATATAAGGAGGCCATTAGTGGCCCTGGAGGGCCTGGAGAGAGTTTGAAAATTGTTAACGCCTTATTTGCTACGACTTCAAAATATATTTACGCTTCAAGGGACACTTCTGTTCATTGAATAGCCGTAATGTCTTATGTATTGGGTACTCGTCCTTCCTCTTTAAACAAAACCCTGTGTAATGTTACTTGTGTTAGTATTTCTATTATGTCTATTCTAAACTGGGTCGTCAGAACCAAGCCTAAGTTCTGAATTAATAATACCTATAATGTGTATGTATTGTTGGGGTAATGGTGATATCTCTAACTGATTTATATACACATTTATGTATAACCGAGTTTCCATTACTTTAGTAATTTTTATTAATACGGATTCGATGATTGCCACATTAACTATATTGTGTCGGTGCTTAGCTGCGTTTTGTAACACCTAACTTTTTGTGAATTAAGTGGGCGAGGTCAACGGTCATGAAATTCAGATCTACCGTGCAAGGATGGGAGTTTTTTTTAACCGACTTCCAAAAAGGAGGAGGTTCTATGTTCGACTTTATGTATGTTTTTTTTTATGTATGTTCACCGATATCTCCGCCAATTGTGGACTGATTTTGAAAATTATTTTTTTGTTTGAAAGGGTAAGCTCCCGAGGTGGTCCCATATAAGTTTTATTAACTTTGCTTAGATAGTTTTTGAGTTATCTTCAATAATACATATTTTTCCCACTTAGTTTATATGGACGATATGATGATAACTTCCTGTCACTGTTATTTATTGCAGTTAGTGGTATTGGATATTGTGTAGGGTGGGTACCACAACTAAAAAGTGAAAAATAAAAACTTTTTACAAAAAAAATTAAAACCGACTTCCAAAAAAAACCACTACAAAGTGAAAAATAACTTTAATTTCGGAAGTCGGTGGCAAAAAACGAAAATTAAAAAACAAAGACACCGACTTCCGAAATTAAAATTATTTTTCACTTTGTAGTGGTTTTTTTTGGTGCAAGTTATCGTTAGGCAGATGACCCAAATGGTGTCATCAATATTGTTATAGAATTTAATCTAAATAGTGGGATGATCCTGTTATTTTACGTCTGTATAAACTTACTCGGTTCTATCATTTTCTAGTGTATGGATAAATGTGAACAATTTATTTATAAAACAATATCCCTAAGTAAATTTTTGAATTCAATCAAATTCGCTAGAATGAAGAGATTATTAAATTTTTCATAGCAGGCGCGAGCGGCGCGTTTAATCAAATAAACCTTTTGTGACATGAATTATTCATCGACACATTCGGAAAGTGGTTCACTATAACTTGTACTTAATGGTATTCAATGCACGTTAATAGTAATCCGTGAATGGTTTAAACATCAGTTACTTTGAAAACTAAACAGTTTACAAAGAATTATCGGCTTTGTTTTATATCGATGACTGTGTTCGCACGTTAAGGCCATCACATTTTGTCGTGCATACGAAGAAAATTAGGAAGTATTTATATTATCAGCGGCTTTGAAATTGGATCAAACTTTAAGAAGAACGGGAAATAAATTAACGCGTGTTAGTTACGTTAATTTCCAATCAAAACCGTTTGTCCATCAAGCCTATCGAACCAGTACACCTATTTAAATAAATTTAAAATTTAGCGCGATGTCCTATCGTTAATATAGTCAATAGTGCCGTCAGTATTTGCGGCCGCAGTTGTTCCTCGAATTATTACAGCGGCGCTATGAAATACGCAGAAACGTCATCTGCTGATAATATTGCGCCATCATACATGTTTACTATGAAACATATGAAATGAATAACTGTTAGTTAATTATGTTACATAGTAGAAACTATTTCCTTTTTACCAGTTATAAACAATGAGTTACTATTCCTAATTAAACAAATTGTAGCCTAATCAGGGTTGAAGCATTGTTGCATCGAAATGAAAGTAAAAGCGTAGGAGGTTTCTAAGAAGATCATTCAGAAGAGCCCGAAGATAAATAAACATGGAAGACAAAGTAAAAAATTACAATGGTCACTGCGTTGAAAAGAGCAAAATTAATATCCTCACAACGCTTCAAGTGTTCTCGAGGAGACTGGCGACTTGCCGACGATCCGCCTCAACGGACTAATGTAATTAATTGATTCGTGTCTTCCTCAGAACAAATCGACGATTTGAGTTTTACACATTTTCATCAGGCCGTTTTCAAAAATGTAACCTAAAAGTACGGAGTAAAGTTGATTTTGCGACGTGTGAAAGAGTAAGAGAATAATTTCGGAATAAACTGGATGATACCGAGCAATTGATTTGAGGATCATAATGGTTTTTATATGGAGATGGATAGGCTGAATTTGTGGATTGGTGTGAATGTGAATACGATAGTCAAATGAGAACAGCATACATACTTAGTACTGAACTAAGAATAAGATCACCAAATTCGAAATAAATAGTAAATCTAAATGAGAACATTTAGCTATTCTTTCGTCATCATGACATATGTAAAAGTAGTTAGTTTTAATAGATGACATCGATAATAATAACACTAAAGATAAAATACCAATAGAGCGGTTTTGTTGGCTATTAGCAAACAGTACAGTAATAATTTGAAACCAAGTAAAGCCAACAATGCACCATTGCATCACGTTCGTGGGAAATCTGCAGAAAATGAATACCGCAGAGCAAACGACTCACAGTAGAATCAATATTCAGAACTGTTAGTAGCTTTGATGATTCAGAAGTGATCGTTCGAACAAATTGAATAAATAGATCAAATAAACAGTAGAGTATCAAATTGGGATACAATTTGATATTTTACTGTTTATTTGATCTTATTTTAACTTGTCCCAAATGCAAATTGCTGCACTTAACCACAGTAGACATAGGAAATCCAATATGATATTATCTTTATATGTATTTAGTTCTCCGTAGATAATGTCGGATTGGAAGAGCAATGTTGCCAACAAAATCCTTAATGTTATGCATGAGGAGCTCGAGACGTCTTCATATATCATTCATGCGCGGGATGCACCGAGGATAATGCAACTTGAACTTTGTGAGCTGAGAAATTTATCCTGTACATTTTACGGCAATTTCGAGCTTCTCGCTGTTCTCTTTATGAGTTTGCTAAGCGTGTATCGGTGATTAATGAATTTTTGGCAACGTTCAACGTTGTGTCATTAAGAAGCGCCTTTGTTTGTAAACGCTATGTGTAAATTTGATGTGATAATTGTGGCTGAAACATGATGGATGACATCTAATTGAGTATGTTTAACTTTTTTGTTATTTGTTTTAATGATAAAAGAGTACCTACCACTGATTGCATTCTACTTGAAGACTCGCATATATTTGCCAAGATATCCTCCGTCTATCTTGATTGTCGACGTTCTTATGGCATTTCTAAGTCACACATTATCAAATCGTCCATATTGGCGATCACCAAAACATCTCTTCTAGCGTAGTCGACGTTCGTCGCTAAAAGCGTTTGAGAAGTCGTTCGGTATGAATCGTCGCAACTTTTCCACTTGTTTCCGTTGTAAGTTTCCCCGCCAGTCGCAGCACTTCCCCGGTGATTTGAGCCCCGACACCGAGTCTCGTTTCTTTGCCTTACAGTTGCGAAGAAAAAGCATTTTTGTTGTACACTTTCAAGTGGTCAGTTTGGTAGTCGTCTTTGTCTAAGTAGCTGCTATATCTCCGAGTACTGCAGTATCTAGTGTATTTGTTATCTTAAGTGGTATCATAGTAGTCTAATTGCTAACTGGTATAAAGATAACAGGTGTGCGAAATCGTCGTCATTATTTAGTTAGTTAATAAATGCTTCCTGCTTAGACTTCGTAGCAGACAGATTATTTCTTTCTTTCATAATTTTGTTATGCAGATTTTGCACTGCAGTTAATACGGATTAACTACAGAGCAGATATGAAAGACGGGTACGTACTAATTATTTTATTCATCTGTAAACTATAGACGATATATTAATAAACAAATAAATATTAATGGAAACGTGGCTCAAAGTCAAAAAGCACGTTGAACGGTTGAAAATATTACATTATTTTGAAGCTACTGTCTGATTCTGATGTTAAAATCTCTGAGGCCAGTAAGGTAACGTGTGACAAGGTCAGGCTTAACATTTTGTTTATATAACGTATAAACAAACCGTCCTCATTCATACATAGATTCTAAAAATAGAAAAGTTTTGTATGCTATAAAAGCAATTATTGCATTCTGACGCTCAATGACATCAGTAAAGGCATATGAAGTACAGCCCTGACTTTCTAAAAGTATCTAGCTTACTTAGTTATAAAAGAAACAATAACATCAAAGGCAGACCTGTTAGTAAACGGTACACGTTAGTCATCTATTGAATTTATAGCAGCGCTTTATTAAATAGTATCTTGAGGAACCTTTCACGCATTATCGTGTCATAACCTCTGTGTTGCAAAGTGCACAAAGTAATGCAGCACAATGATCGCGTTAGCAGACATTATATTGCCTGTAGTCACAACAGTTACTTTATTTCTCATGTTCAAGTGGCGAAGCTTGGAGCCGTGTCGAGACTGCCATATTGAATGGTGTCGGATTAAAATTAAAATGTAAAGGAATGTTTTGATGAAATTCTTGGATTATATACCGTAGACATATTCCAATTCTAAGTTTTTAATAAGCCTCTGTTCTGTTTTCATCGCAATATTCTTCTAGGTTTAATTACGCACTTTGCGGGAATGCTTTATTGCTAGATTCCATTTCTCTTACACCATGCATGACCTATGTTTCTTGTTATTCTTGTGTATGAAGTTTTTGATGGCATTCAAAGGCGTGCTCAGTGTCTTATCAAAACTGCTTCACAAATAGATGCATTGCGAATTTCGAAAGATTCTGCGTCTGGTGTAAATAATCGTCCCGAAATATTTACAATCTTTGAAATGTATGTCGGAAAGAGAAGGCACCCGAGGCAGAAAACGCAATTTCTGATGACAGAGACATATTTCACATGTTACATTTCCACCCCTTTTCCTTCAGCATGTTAGTAATTGCCTCTACATGGTGTGAATACAGTATACCAGTAACTCAAAAGGAAATGGTGTCAAGACTCAAAACTACAGTGTGATAGATAGCTTGTTAGCAATAGCTGTTTTCAGCGGTGTCAGATTTATGGGATGAAGCGCTAATTGGATTCTGGAATGTCTTTGACGGTATTCATAATGAGGCAAAAATATGATACTGTTATGCCATAATTTTTGCCTTGATCTAGAGTAATTTTTTACTTGAAGTGGAGGCCTTTTTTTAAAGGAAGAGTTTTTTTTTGTACCTTTAGGTGTGTAGGTACTATAGGTACACCTCTGCCTAACCCTTTGGGGAAATACAGGTGTGATGTTACGTAAGTATAATGAATACTGTGTGCGGGTATATTCTGTCAGACACATGACAGACCAGACTAAATTATATACTTAATTGAAAATAGTTTGGAAAATCCAAAAGTGCACGCCTCATACATAACACTCATTCATAAACGAAAAAGAATTTCAAAACATAGTTTCTAACAAAAATTAACAATTTATAACTTTTCATGAAGTCATAATGTCAAAGACTGACAAAGATATTTACTTGGCGGTTGCTAGGCAACATCAAGACCAAGGTTGAAAATATTTAGATAAAGATATTATATTTTAGTTAGTATTTTATTAATTATAATTAAACTACTTTGAATAAAAGAGCCATTTTCAATAGGGTTCCTTCTACGGCTGAAACAAAGGTATAAAAAAAAAATTGACTCAATTAATTGATTTTATCGCAAGCTACAATGTTTTCAGGGTTCATAAATTGACGGACAGGAATTTTTTTTCAACTATTTTGATGCTTTTTCCATTTCTGCTGCATTAAATCAATTGTTAAAAAGTACAGTATTAATCTCCATTTAATCATCTATACAATGGTATATAAATTAAGTAGGTTCTGTGTACTAGCAGGAGTGTAACAATAAAAACAGTTACAGAAATGGGGCAAAAAAAATTTTTCGATCGTAGAGCACACTCTAATGCTTCGCATTAAGAGTCGTGCAATATAATTCTTAACGAAACTATTTTGTCTTTCTATCCCGCTTGTAGACTAAACAAAAACTAGACAGTCTTGGACGGCCAAAATCATTTTTCATACTTTTGTCAACATAACAAATCTAGAATTCAAAGAATACTCAGTTTATTTCGATGATATTCGCATAACAACAATGTTAACAGCATTGCTGTGTTTCGGCGGTTAGAGGTAAGATAGCCAGTTCCTCCTTCCAGTTGGGGATTTCGGGTAAAGCTCGTTTCCACCTTCGGCCTGACCATCTCTTACCATCAGGTGAGATGCAGGTAGGCTTGCCACCTTTTTTCTGACAAAAATTGTATTTTTCTCAAAAACTTGCAAAAATATAGTACTTTTGTAAAATTTAGGGAAAAAATATAGTACACATTTATTTTTAATCATTATTTATTTATCGATTGTATTTTGTTATTATTGCTCTGCGCTTTGGCCATCAAGATATTATTATTTTTAAAATTTTCAATTGGTATGTAAGCAATCAAGCAAACACAATTACTTTTTCATTAACATCTTCTTTGCCTTTTTTTATTTTCTGTACTTCTTTTTGGGAGGCGCGCAAAAATCATTATCACTTTTCGTTAAAAACTTTTCGAATTTGTCTGGTATATAATAATGCTCTAATCACGGCGGTAAAAACAGCATTTTTTGTAATTTTTGGAGGGTCATATTTTCTTTACCAATAAGTTGCTGAAAAAAAAGGAAATAACAGGGACGTATCTACAGCAGACATTGATTTTATAAAAAAAAAAAATTGCTCTAGACGCCATTATTTAGGCAGAAAGAAGGGGAATACATTTGTATGGAGAATCGCAGGCCGTGTTCCCTCTTATAAAAAAAGCGCTGAAATAGCGATGAAAATATAGTATTTTTCGTACTATATTATTTTTCTATAATAAATAGTACAATTGACTGAAATATAGTACGATACTATATAATATAGTACGGGTGGCAACCCTAGATGCAGGCCAAGAGATTCCCGGTTGTGAACAAAAAAAAAAAAAAAATGTTTTTACTTCAAAAAGTGGTTCGTGGCTAAGTAATAACAACCGCACAAGTCGATCAATGATGTTAAACTTCGATTGCCGAAGTCGGTCCGTCGATGGGTTGTGATGATGACCCATACTCAGACCGACCTTTACGTACTGGGACCCTTCAGGTCCTTCCGGACCTCGGAAAGCACGCTAAGATGTTGGTCCCAGCTGTCAATCGTGGATCTTTGACAGTCGTTACGGGTCGTCTAAAGCCCTAAAGTCTGACAGCCCGTCTTACCAAGGGGTCTTGTGTTACCCAGTAACTGGGTTGTGGAGGTCATAGAAAATTGACTGATATTCCGTTGCGCCCGGTTAGACTAGAAGTAGACCCCAAAATAGTTGGTAAAATGCTAGGCAGATGACGATGGCTTTCAACAGAGAAGGTTGTAATTATATTGGACTTTTGTTTAGCTGTGTTACGATAAACCTGGCCCGAGGTTATCGATGAGCCAATTTTTATTTCTTTTTATTTGTTCATTGACGTCAGCTTATGATTTAATGGCTAACGGATGTGACCGCGAGGTCAAACTTAACGGTACTTTAGTTGGCTACTATGAGATTATTGCTTTATAATTTCGTTGAGAATTTTGTAAGCGTCAGCGTTTGGGAGATTAAGCTCTATAATTTGCTCTCAAATGTGCCTAATTATTTTTCCAGCGTATTTCATCTACAGGGGATTTTCATATGATGAGAAATCTTATATTTACGATCTGCTACACGTTCCGCTTACGCATGAGTAGGTAAGATTTGTAAGAGAACCCTCTTAAATATGCCAAGATCAGTATCCTTCCAGGGTGAATGTTCCCTAATCCTCGGGTAGCGGGTACTTCTTTCTGTGCCTTTAACTTTGCTAGATACTAAGCTAAATTCAGAGAGTACTGGGGCCGTACCATGAACATTTTAAATACTTGCCAAGTACAGGACAGGTCAACTTGGCATTTTAACCTAACAGGTTTTCTATTTGTACCATGAGCATTTCAGTCTGACCTGCAATGTATCAACTTCAGACCTGCTACGCTACCGTTGACCGGTACGTCATATTATAAACAAACGTTCGCAAATACTTTTTCGGAATGTTACCGGTTTTACGGTTATATAAAATTAATTTGATAACAGTATAAAATGATCAAAAAAATTAAATAAAATATAAACTAAAATATAAATAAAACTATGTTTCGCAGCAAAAAATCTTATGTAACACGATTATGATGTGGAGGCCTTTTAGATGTAAAATAAAGGTACCACCAACAACACCAACCTACTTGAATGAAAACTTACCAAAGTTATTGCTATTTTCGAACGACTATAGCGTGTCAAATAAATTGTCAACAAGACAAGAATATTTATTGATGACATATAAAAATTGGAAATATAAAAATATTAGATTTTTTTAATACTTAATCACAAGGATTGCAATGGGGTACATAAAAAGGGCTCAAACTCGATAAATGTCCCGCAGATTGTGGACGGAAGTGACGGAACATTGGAACATGATGTGAATTCTATTGTTGGTGGAGGCATGAGGAACAGGGTGTAAAGTTCACTCTTCTCATGAGAAATGGGAGGCTCCTCCGACCAGACGGGTGTTATGTCTGACGGGCAACTGCCCGAAAGTTGTTTTCGGATAATCTTATATATTTATCATGCAAGATTTTTGTAACGTCATGTCTTTACTGCGTAGTTCGTATGTAACGGTGTAACCGCTACAGTGCTATCGAATACTATCGATGATTCAAGAGTTGTTTTTTTACTAAGACTACGAATATTGTTTTTACCCAAAACATTTATTAAACATTAAATTGGTTTTTATTTATGTGTATTGTGTTCTTTCCACTACCATTTCTACAACATAGTAGACGACAAAGAGACTGTTTTTTTGTGGTCTATAATTTGAAATAACGCCACAATAGTATTATATTCACAAATTATAACATATACTTACGTTTTTTTATTTTAAATTAAAGAAAACAGTTCAATAAAAGTAAGTTTTACACGCCTGCTTAATATGACAGCAGGGCAGCTCAGTTTTCAAGGTTTTACATGTCAAAAATGAGTTGATGGTAGAGCCTATCGCAGGTCAGACCAGTGAAATGTTGTCACATGACCACTGAGCGGCTTTAGTCACGTGATCGCTGGCTCGCCTGTTATTTGACGTGTTCATGGTACAAAATAGCCCGACAGTTCACTTTCCGTCGAAAATTGACCTGCTATAAGAGTGCATGGTAAGCCCCCTGATATTATGACTTTCAATTCCCATAAATCCGTTAATCGGTGTTAAAGTCAATATTTATTCCAATTCAATGCATTGGCATTCATCTGATTCCATCTGAATATATTGAGTCGATCAATCGTTCGCCGCAGGTCATTCGTTTACCCAGTGCTATTCAATATGGCCAATTGCCCATATATTATTATCGGCTATCAATTAATTATTGATCTGTGGTCTATTGCAATTCAGTTGATACTCAGCGACCCGCTCCTGCTTCGCACGGTTTTTACGACTTGCCAAATATCGAGATTTGTTAGTTTTACGTAACTTTAATGTTAACGTATTATACACATAAACTTTCCGGGATCAATTCTGTAAACAAACGTCGTTGTGCGTCATGTTTGCCGCAAATAAACGTATTTTCTTTCTTTCTTTCTTTTTTCTTAAACGATGGTGAAAACCACATCTAAATCTGTTGCGTGGTTTAGAAGAGCAACGCGGACATACAGACAAACACGAAAATCGATTTTAATTTATAATATGTATAGATTACTGGATGTTTCATTGGTTAAACGTTGCATAGTATCAAATGAAACTGCAAGATTTATTCACGTCTTCGTGTTAACTTCCGAAATCGATATAAATTGATCAACTATTTTGTGGTTTCGTTTTGAGTAAATAAGATATAACTTATACACTTTACTGTTATCGTGGAGTCTTATTCAAAGCCAGTTCAAAGTAAAATCTGAATGTTTCCTCAAGTTGTCGGGTTATGATAGATTTTCGAGATTTAGAGCGTTTGAAGCGCTCTTGAGGCAGAAATTAATGTAAAGAAGTAAAAAACATTCAAAAGAATCAATGCTAAATGAAGGTGATGAAAATAAAACGTATTAAAATAAAGTAGAAGAAGTGTAATTAAGGATGTCTCTTATCAGCAATCAGCACTGACTAAATAAAGGAGGAAGAAAAGTTCTACAGAAACTAATTCAATTAACTATTGGAATAGACAGAGTGTGATTTGTATGCAGACGTAGATTCCTACGAGTTGACTTGTACTGGGAGAGTCGGTGTAAAGGCTAATTCGATATGCCCCGACACCAGTTCATTAAATGAATGGTTGGCCTACTTCCGAACCTACAGGATTGGGTGCATGCTGTCACTTTTATTTCCGATGTCAATTCACACGGCCAGCTATCGGTAGCGTGCAGGTGATAATTCTTTTATGTTTGATTTATAGTATTGACGGGATTTTTTATAGGAGACTGGTCAGAGATAAAATTAGGGACTCTGTTGTGGGATATGATTTATTTTAACATTTGTGTTGAAGTGAGTGTAATATGTATCATAGTTATTGCTTTTAACAAAATCGCTCAAGTTGTCGCAAAAATGGCGCCCAACCCAACGTGGCTTTGACCCACGTTGGGCGCCAGTCTTATTTATTTGCATCTTTTGTTTTCGATTTAGAAAATGTTCCAGACATTAAACTGTAAATCACGTAAGTTATTGGTTTTTTCGTCTAAAGACAGTTTACACGTGGTGGTACCGGTGAATGGAGCACGTGGGTAGGAGCGGGCGCGGCCGCTCGATACAGCGGAGGCTGCGCGCTGAGCTCCCGCCCGGAACAACCTCTCCGCCACCCAATCTTCGCTGACCTCCCCCGCTCCCGTCACACAGTTCACTGACCAACAACTGAAGGAAACATCCACCAAAATCCAGAGCTCTTTTACAACTGGACGCCTAAGCATCAACCATTCACACAAGACCTGTGATACTCCTGGAAAATTAATGCGATGTCTGAACAGATAGGGGTCTCAATTAGTTGGGCATGCAGATATTAAAGATTCCGCTCTCCCGGTACGAGCGTACGAGCCTCGTATCTAATGACACTTTTGATTTACGATAAGCTTTCTGTGTACGTTATTGTATTTATAATTTCATGCATATATTTACGAATTGATGATCTCAGACTGATATAATATTAAGTTAAATGTTGCACTATAATTAAGATGTGGTTAAATGATTTATGGTCTCGTAATGGATTGCGAGGTTTATTGATAGTTAGAGGACGTTCCAAGAATAGGGATGGTAGACGAACATTTTTGTGGTTTTGGTGAATAAATTAATTGAATGACATTTCATTTGGAGAATAAAACTATTCCGATTAAAATAAAAACAGAGCAACGTTTCGTGTATTTTTAAATAAAGATAATTTTTAAGTAAATCACCTCTATTATTTGTAAAGACTGCAGCACCGAACACTACAGCTAACGTCTTCATTCGTGAAATTGGGGTGGAATTCAACCGGGGTCTGGGAATGTATTCTAAGAGCAAATAACGTTACTTAAATTGAGTCATTCTGTAATTCTGTTGTTCATAAGGGAAGAATTAACTCGTCATCCCTCTGTATCTGTTAAACTCAAAGTTATTAGGAATTGTCTTTGCTTGAGCATACACTTCATCATCATCATCAAATAGTCCATCAGCTCAGTCCACTGCTCGCCTCTTCTACCCTTATCCAGCTGCTATCAGCCATCCTGCATAGATCGTTGGTGGTTTCTCCTTCTTCTCATGACTTATTTCCGACTATAGGTATTCAGATCTAAAACGAGTGCCCAAAATGTGACTCTATTCAAACCTAGCGAATTCTCAACGAGCTATCAAACGCCACATCCTCAAATCTCATCCGGCTACAAATGTACGCTAACAGAATAGTTACGTCTCAGCATCCTTGCTTATTTTTAGGTCGCCACACAAGGGAAGTGGTCCGAGGGGGAAGCCTCGTTATTCTGTTAGCAGGTTAGCACATAACTGCTACGCACTAAGGCAGCTTTTAGACCGTAGTTTTGTTCTTAGGACGGAAAGATGAATAAATTATAAAGGGACCCTTTACGGATGTACGAGAGGTCTCCTCGCATTTACTTCGGCGACTTTTTTTCTTGAGTTTTTTAGTGTGTGACCCCATTTTATTAATGCTTTATGGGTTCTTTAGTGTTCTTGTTTTACTTTAGAGATTTTTTTGTATTTGTGAATTAGAAGGGTTAGCCTTTTCTAGTTTATGTTTACATAAAAACAAGGGTTCATAAATAATCAATGATGCATGAGTATAAGAACGTTTGATCTGAAATTCGATTTGGTTGGTTTCATTATTGAGCAGAAGTTCAGAACAGCCCCGCAAACAAAGCACTGAAATGAGATTAAAACGCATAAATAGCAAAACGCTTTCAATATTTATGTGTTTTAATATAATTTTCCGAAATAACTTACCATTGAATATTGCAAACGGATTTGATTAAATCATAAACGGGCATTGCAAACACATTTAAATCCATTTCCGATCGCATTACACTAAACCGGAAAGCGATTCAATACAAAATCGAGTTTGCACAGCCGGACCCAAAATCTTTTATCTAATCTAGACAAATATTGGCATTGACTTGGCACATCGCGAAATTTGGACCAACCTTAACGCAGTGAGAGGACACGTGCAAAAAATTGAAGGCTTTAATACTATGAGAAGAAGTGCCAGATTCCCATATAGGGTAAATAAATATACTTAGGGTTGAAATATGCCTTATTGTTAGGAGATAAGGTCCATATCTTAGTATTGAAAAATCGATTAAGTTCCAAGGCGTGAGGAGATGCGGATTGTAGATAGATAAAAGTTGGTGTCCGAGATAAGGCGGGTTGTTGAACCCGCGCCTACGGGAGTTCTTCCCTTTTCTTATGTTGATTTCGTTTGGATTGAATACAACTTTTATTGTGTAAAGGAATCGGTTTTCGTTCTTTCGTTTTCCGTCTGTGTTCTTTACGTTATGAGTTTTGGTTAGTCTTTCAGAAATGAAATACCGAGATGAGAAAGAGATGAACAATTTAGACTATAATTACAATGTTGTTTTCAATGTTAGATAAATAATATGCTAAAAATATAAATGTTCAACATATGCAAATATTTAATGATAAACTTACTAAGTTAGAAGATATTGATGATATGCTAATAAAACGTTAGAGTTTTTAGTAGGTGTGAATTTACTTGTTCAAACACATATTTACAACGAGCTACCGATTCCATAGAATCAACAAAAAAAGGCAAACGGTATGTCTTATAGTAATTGTACTGTAGTAAACCAGTTTTGTGGTAGGTACCTGCAGGAATGTGCCCATGTGAGGACGACTCGTTTGATGACGCGTGGTATTTCTAATTATTCAACTGTCGCTTACGTAATTAACACGAATCTTCTAACGTGAATAAATTGAATTTGACGGATTTCCATTATGTTCTATTTTAGAGACGGGCTGCTTCTAAGGTTAAAGTGATGTGGTTTTTTACGGGGAGCAGTTGATTCAATGTGATGGGCGGGCCTAAGAATAAAATGTTTTCGGTTTAAAAATATGGGGTGGTGTTTTTAGGCATTTTATAGTTGTGGTTATTCCAATTAGGAGAATATATTCTTAAATAGTCAGCTTTAGCTGCGAATAATAACAGATTTCACACATAACGGCCTATGACAGACCAGAAAAACTAACCCACTATGATTGAAAGTCTAGTCGCATTTGTCATTAAAGGAGTTATGCTCGGTTTACGTTTTCCGATAAAACATACACACGTACATTTTTATTACTTAACCCGAAACAATAAAGTTAGCTGTAAACATAATTTATTATGCATATAGGCCAGCCTCCGACCGTTTAACATCTCTGAGAGAATCTCTTTTAAATATTTAAGGTGAAACACTTTGATATTTTTTCCATACAAACTTCGGAGGGTTTTTACTCCACTGTTTGACATCGTACATTCAAAGTTTAACATGATATAGTTAGGTCTCATTATTAAAATTGTCTGTACGGAAGCAGAATAGTAAAATAAAAAGCCATTAAAAAGTTATGAGCCAACAAAGATTCGTTTTTCTTGCTAATTTTAACGCAACTTTGGGCGTAAATAAGTAATACAAGAAGTGTGAAATCTCGAAAACGAAATCCGTACCGACACAGCAAAATTATCGAAGATTTCAATAAATTTTATTTGTAATTGATTTATGCAGTGGTTTTTTCAGAAAAACCTTTTTACCAAAGGCCTTTTCGTAATTTTTGACGCGCTCGTTTTACTATAAACTATTGTGCGTTTCACTCAATAATGTTCCCCCGGCGCGGGTGGCGCGGTGCGGAGGGTGACGCTCGCGCACACATGCACGAAATGTCACACGCCTGAAGCTCTTTCGTTTGATTCAGGCACACACGTGCGTGTTGTAGTGTTTCCACTTTTACCTACTTTATCTGTTTGACTTCGCCCTGAGAAAATTATCGTAGGTATCGTTTGAAATTAGAATAAAATTGTTGGTTTGAGTGGACGCTGCTGTGTCAGTGAATTTGTGTTGGTTGATTGAAGAACAGTACCTACCTACCAATCAATCTTCCTAGCCTTTTCCCAACTATCTTGGGGTCGGCTTCCAGTCTAACCGGATGCAGCTGAATACCAGTATTTTACATGGAGCGACTGCCTATTTGACCTCGGTACCGATACCCCTTGGTAAGACTGATGTCAGACTTTCGGGCTTCTGACGACTCGTAACGACTGTCGTCAAAGATCCACAAATGACAGCCGGGAGCCCGGGACCAACGGCTTACGTGCTTTCCGAGGCACGGAGTCTCGGTATGTAAAGATGGTCACCCATCCACTGACTAACCCCGGCAAGCGTAGCTTAACCTGATGGATGGACCCGTGCGGTTTGTTATTACTTAGCCACGAGCTCCTCAGAAGATTGAAGAACAGTACCGTAATTACGTAATACACGATCAATCAAAATTTGAATCGTTTTGAAACATATTACTAATCCATTGCTTCCTATGTTCGGAAAAAGATCTGCTCAACAACGTAAATAACGCAATGAATATTATTGAACGGTCAAAATGAAACTGATTAGTCGGAATCGTTTACAAAAATGTGTTGTGTAACAGACGCCAGCACACCAACCTACTCCAATCTGTCAAATTTTCTCAATCAACATTGAACCTTATTCTTTAGCCATAAAGTTGAAAATCTATTAAAGAAATTTGACAGATTGTAGTAACTTGATGTGCTGGGGCGTCTGTACAATTTATTATACGTAATCTATTTTCGTAGGTACCTACCTACCTCCTCGAGCATATTTTCTGTTATAAATTATAATATAATTATATCTTCTTTTGGCCAATACCTACTTAGGTACCTACATTTTCTACCTTACTGCTCGGCCACGACTTGCTTGAGGCTAAAGTGCCTGCTACACGGTTGCCAACCACGTCCCTGACAGAGGTGACCTTGGTTAGCGACCCGCAAAGTACGTTTGGTCGTATAAACATCATCTTCACGGTTGTAAGCCACCAAGGTCACCTCTGTCGGGTCGCGGTAGGCGACCGTGTAGCAGGCGTTTTAGCGACCGGCGCGGCGCGCGCGCTGTGTAGGTACGTTGGTACCTACCAACGTACCTACGAGCGTACGTCTTCTCTTGCCTACATAGGGTACCTACCCTATGTAGGCAAGAGAAGACGTACGCTCTTTGCATTCACACTCTTTACCGACGCCGACGACGCGGGCGCGCTATGGCTTTTATTTTGTGGTCGTGGAAATGGGGGGGAGTGCTCGAGTAGTAGGTATTTAGTAGGTACCTATTTCTATCTGGATTTAAAAAAATATTTTTGCATTGGTTAGCTCCATTCTTGAGAAAGACTGTAGGCCACCACGCAACAACACGCTAACATCACGCTACAACCCTTAGGAGCCGAGCAAAAAGAAAAAAGTCAGAAAGAACGCTAAGCGAAAACGAAGTAAAAGCGCGGGCGGGGCGATAGGATGCGATGCGGTGGGTCGGGGGCCGAAATTTCACACGGACGAAGTCGCGGGCAGAAGCTACTGTATATGTATTATAAAGGTTTATGTAGGTACTTATAACATTTATCGTAAATCAATATTACAACGATATGAAAAAAAATATATATATAGGTAAGCTTCCTCTGGCAGTCGGGTAAAACTTTATTCTATTGATAACGTATTTAGGTATGTACTATATGTAGGTAGGTACATACTTATACCAACTGTTCCCCACGCTTTTACCCGCGTTCCCGTAGGAACCTATCCTACTGCTCGGCTCCCATGAGCAGCAGTGTGATGTTTTATAGCCTAAAACATAACCAAAGGCTACAAAAAAATGATTAAACTGGTAGGTACCTACCTAGTTTGTGAGATTAGCGCATTCAAACATCAAACTAATAAACTGTACAGCTTTATAATATTAGTATTTTTAGATAAACCTAGTATAGTACCTATCTATAGATTACTAAATCAACAAATTGGCAGCAGCTGATTATGAGTTAGGAAAATACCTACGCCGCGTCGCGTCGCATGATCTTCGCCTCGCGCTTTCGTTCGAGCTGCGTGATAGCGTCTTCGTAAGCCGACGCGACGTTCGCGATTGGATTTTCGACACTCTGCTTAGCGTCGAGAGTTGAATATCCAACAGTGTATTTTCTTGACGCACTGGGATACGCGCTGAATGCGCTCTGTTGGATATTCAACTCTCGGCGCTAAGCAGAGCGTCGAAAATCTGATACGCGCAAAAAAATTGCGAATAGGTTTGCTGTTTTAATCATTGTCCACATAGCTTCCGTGGTCGAGCGGTGTAATGTGGCACTTGCGAAATCAGAGGGTCTAAGTTCGCACCTGGTTAGTCTATAATCTATCCGTCGTTTTTTTTAATCTCTTTGGTTTTTTTTTTTAAATCTTATCAAAAACAAAACAGTTTCGTCACATTTGCATTCTGCTTAGTAGGTACCTAATGAAATAATTACCTCGACTGTTTGTGATAATTTTGCTTGTATGAAGGTTAGGTATACAAGCAAAAATATCACAAACAGTCGTGAACACTAAAATGTAGGTAAGTAGGTACCTACCTACCTTATGCGTACGTCCATGAATAGGTAACTAAGTAAGTAGGTACCTACTTACCTAGAAATAAGAAGATAGTAGTAATTTTGTAAACAATTTATAGACCGTAGTCAACTATAACAATTAGGTACACATAGGTACATATCTATAATTCTCGTCGGCGCGGCGGCGAGCGACACAGCTCTACCGTGACACAGCGGCGGCGGTATCTTATAAAGTACTCTGTGGCGGCGCGCGGGCGGGGCGGTGCACTATTGTGTGCTTCGTATAACATCGTTTCAGTTCGGAACGGTGTTTGTGTGCGCGCTAACTAGACGTGCGGCTAGACTAGCGTCTAACTGCTCATCACTGATACTATCTCTGTCGCACAGATGCCAGATGAGATAGCGTGCTTTTTGGCCGCGCCCACCAGTGAGTTCGAGCCCGCGACTTGTCGGTTCTTAAAGACGGTTCAAGGCGTTTCTCCTTTCATTTACAAATTAGGTGGCGTAGGAATAACACGCACCGAGTTTAGATCTGAGATGAGATCTAGTATTTGTATCCTTGTGCAACCTACTTATTTAATTACATTCTAGTTTAAGAAGACATAATATGGCTTTCTTGTAATGACATACCTATTGATCAGCTATCTAATTGCATAACACATTTTCTTAAATGATTCAGACTAATCTGTTTCATTTTGACAGTTCAACAACATTCATTGCGTTATTTACGTTGTTGAGCAGATTTTTTTTTCGGACTTATGAAGTAATGGATTAGCAATCTGTTTCAAATCAAAATGATTCAGATTGTGATTGATCGTGTATTACGCAATCAGGGTGGGAGACAGGGAGTGACTAATGACTATAGGTACTGGGCAAGATAGTTTGTAATCACGTATCAACTATTCTCTCTCTATTGTCATAGTACGAGTATGTAAAGAGTGGATGCCAGTTGCTAGAGAAAACTTTTCTGCTATGTGCTTCATCCTTACTTAACTGTTCACCTCTAAGTGTCGGTGTCGTAATGGGAACGATAGCATCTATATCTTCTATCTCTCTCCACCTATACACTATCCAAATCAGATTGCAAAATGCTTTGAGATGCGGAAACTACAACGAGATATGTATTAGTATGGATCGAATATTTTTAGTGTTGCTAATAACAGAATCCGAGAAACAGTAGGATGACAATGAATTGTTGACTATTGAACTATTGACGCACATAAATGATGGGATAGAGGTAGGAATCATGAATCAGACCTAGACTTTCAACAAACAAACAGAAACTTCCTTTTTCCTTAGGGGAAATGTTATAGATAATTGAGTTAATAACTTCCCTATACCTACTGCAGTTCATATTAAGTTTAGTAATAAGTGTCATGTTCTTAAAGTTTCCAGCAAAGTCTAGGCTATGATAAAATTAGCAAACTTTCTTCTGCATGTAATTTTGTCGCACCGCGCAAGCTTTTTCTAAGTTAAACTTTTTGATAAATTATTATTTTTTATGGAAGCCAACCAAGATATTGTAGGGAAAGAATCCATAACAGCCTTAGTTAATTCGATCGTAAATAAAATTTTAATGAATAACAGATGGTTGCGTCCTCAAATGAATGACGAAACGTTTGGGAGTCCATTGATCAATTTACCAACAGGAGTGGTATAGACAAAGATATTGTTGAACGTGGAATTAAGGCTAAATGCGTCATTTGATGATGCACGTTTATTATTCATTCAATATTCAATTACGATCACAAGTACAGGAAAACATGAGATCATTGGAATACCTACTAGAACATAAATGATTGAATAATTAAAAGAAAGAAGCAGGAAAAGCATTATTCAACAGGGGATATAATTTTGATCTTCAAAACTATTTTTTTCCCGAATGTTGAGGTCGTTTTAAACAAGCTTTAAAACAATACTGGTATAGTCTTGCTAGAAACGATAAAGACTGTCGACACTCGACAGTTCGTCGATGTTAATAAGGTTACTGTTTTTATAGAATTATTTTTGGGTTACAAACTACACTTAAATATTTTCGATAACATCTATAGCAAGATTTCCATTAATGCTATTAAATTATAGTGCTGTGCTTTAGATACATATCATGATAACGGTACACTGAAAAAAAAAATTGTTTATTTTAATAAACATCTTGTTTAATGTGAACACACATCTTGACTCCATACGAGCCTAACAAGATCTTGACTTCTGAAGCTATGACAACTTTGTTAAATTATCATAGTTCCGTCTACTAAGTAATGCATTGGTTTAATTACGGGTAGTTGTTTAATTTAGCTCAAATGTTTGCCAGTTTAACAATGAAACATTGTCACATTAACACACTAAACTTGTAGATTCAACTAAGATCTTGCACGATACGTCTGTGAAACATTATTAGATCAATGAAATTCTTATGTTGTTTCAACTAAGATCTTGCACCAAATAACCGTGCTATCCTGATTAATGCAACTAACTTCGTATTCAACGTAAACATGAACCGTTGTCATATGAACTACTTCTATTTGTCAATCCAAGTCAGTATCTTTTGCACATCAACAAAGTAACTTTATTGTAATAATTATGGTTGAGAACCTACTTTTTTATAATGACTAACATCTTTGTGGTAAATCGTTACACTAAATTGTTAAAAAAATCCGCGCAGGAGCGCTAAAATTAAATATAGATTTATGGCAAATATTAAGCTTAAATCAAAATGTTTTCTTGTATGCTTATCATGAAAACTTTTTGAGGAGACCTTAATATTTGCTATAAACCGTCAATTAATTTCAGCATCCCCTACGCAGATATTTTTAATAACATAGCGTGACGATCCACCTCAAGTTAACCCTATAGGCCTTGTATAAAAAATATGAAACATGAAAATAGATATTAAATGGTATAGCAATCAAACAACAATATTTGATTTTTAATTTATTTATGCAGAACACATTACACAAAATACTTACATTCAATATAATTTACATCTTATAGAATAACATACTTTTCCATTGCTCAGAATATTTATATTGCATGTTACGACAAAAAGTTATGAAATTTTACATTTTCCTTTGCTTCTAGTTCTTCAAATAAGCAAAAATGAAAAAATAAACACATCAAATTCTATTGTTTGCAATAATAATTGTCCCATTAGAATCAGACTATTTGAATTATACAAAAAAACTTATTAAAAGTTGAACACAGCATACTAAACAAGTCACCATGGTAAATAACAAATTATGTACGCAGCTGAGCTACACATCAAGCTATACATTTCCAGTTTATGGTGATCTCGCATTGTAAACGATATCCCTGCAATGCGAGGTCAGCTTAAACTGGAAATGTATAGCTTGATGTGTAGCCGGTGTACCATGTACAATAAAACTTTATGAAGTTATTAAAAACTATTACAATTTAGCTTATTATATGACTTAGAATAAGCTTAACCAGATACCTAATTATTATTAACCAGTCTTAATATAGTCTGCAATATAGAAACCTAATAATATAACAATAATCAAATATTTCACAAATTTAATTAGAGTTAAGAGCTTTTTTTATCAGATATCTTTTAATCGTTTAATGACTCACCAATAATTATGTAAGGCTGTGATGTTGCCTCTTTATTCTGTAATGTTTTTAGCTGAAGTTCAATAGACAGACAGACCAATTTCAGCGTCAGATCACATCGGATCTTAAATGTTTGATGAACGCATACCGCGTTTCAGCCTTAGATGATTTTCAGCCACAGCTAGGCTCGACTTTTTTTTGTTTTTTCTTCTGTTTAATTGCCAAAAATGCTGCAAAATTTTTATCTTCTTCCTTAGGTGCTGAAATAAAAGAATAATTATATAGACCATTCGTTTTTCAGATAGTTCAAGTTTTGAAAGAGTCACATTAAAATAGGTACAAAGGCTTCAAAGGGAAGCCTGCAATCCGCAACTGGCTAGCATGGGGACAAGCAGCTCAAGCCCTCTGCGAGAAGGCCTATAGGGCATAGGCCCAGCTATGGGATGTGTATAGGCTAAAATTTAGCCGCTAAATGAATGAAGAAAAATATACTTACAATCAGCTAGAGAGATTATATCCTGGCCAAATGCAATTTTTTGATTTTCTATTTCTTAATAATTCCAATATTAAAAATTTTTGCAATAAACAAACAAATTATGTGTTTGGTCTCCATAGGCCGCCTCAAAGTCAATGTTCAACTAAAAAACACAAAACAGAACACAGTATAATTATTAACATTAAATTGACAAAATATAGCTCAAATTACATGTATATAAAATATAATTATGTGGCAAGCCTTACCAGAGTATAAACTTGCGGTTTATTTCTATTAGCACTGGGTATTCGTTCATATAATGAATAATAATGAATAGACTTTGGAATCTTTCCAAAGTCTATTCATTATTATTGTTGTGAAGACGCATTATTCGATATTTGAATGTGTTTTTCCATTTTATTTCCGTCAGCCTCCAAGTTTCTGATAAATTTCGAAGCCACTGTAAATCAACTTCAACATTTTCATCCAGTGTGTTGCTTTGTTGCTATTTAGGAGATGGTGAAGGTGAGGGTGCAGGGCTTTCCTCTCTGTTTCTCTTTCCTTTAGTTGACAGAACTCCTAACCGCTGTTGCTGTAAAAAATCAGTAAGTTTGTGAGTGCTATTCAGTGTTCAAAATCAATGGTGCAGGCTGCAAATTTCCTGTACTGACAAATAGCATTCTTAGTATACCTACCTAGGTATTATGGTTACCTACTGTATGTTTTATCTTACCTGCAAATTTTGGGATGAGATCCATATCTTTAATAATTCGGCCACTTCTTCCATGTGTTCCATTGTGTATAAAGCACTCGGCAGTATTTATGTAAATAGTTATTTCACTAATATTATCACCGACCCTAGGCGTTTGGCTTGGCGTATACACCTGTGTTCTTGGAACATAAGACAACCTGCACGCCTGCACAGATAGCCATAAGAACCACAGCATGTTTATCCTAGTCCTACATAATTATTATCGTACGCATTTTGAATTTTGACACCAGTATTATAATAGCGCTCTGTGTTTTGACAAGTCGACCGTCGACCGGCGCGCGAAGTTAGTTTACTATTACTGCAAGTGGGGGTGGGAAAAGCGCGGGGAGCGTTGCGTTTTGTTGTCATTACAAAGAGTTATTAGATGTGACCACTGATCTTGTTTTATTTAACTAAGCAGGCTATTTAATCAAACATGTTCGTTGTTAAAAACTATGATTTATATGATTTAATGCTAACAAGTTGCTTGTTACCATGAACTTAAATTATTATTTGATTTATAAAAGTTTTGAGTTAAAATCAAACGTGCTATGTTTGATGTAACAAAGACTGTTGAATAAACTGTGCATGTGCGTATTTGTTGATATAAATAAAATGAATTTGTTCTGGCAACTATGGTATCTTGTTTATAGTGAACAGATTATTAATTATTCCAAGCATTTTAATGCCAACTAAGAGAAAATGTATCTTAGTTAGTCTGCATTTTTTTCAGTGTAGCCTCACTACGATAATGTCATCGACGTATCGAGACTTGCTAGTCACATACATAGATGAAATCAGTGGTCAACAAATTGATTGCACGAGATACGAACATTTTATTGGTATTCAGTTCACGGGCATTATGTTCCTATTATGAACGCTTATTAATAAGCAACGTGCGACGTGCCCTGTGATTTGTGGCTACGAAGTCCACCTCAATGAAGGCTAGCTATTTGCTTCATAGAATACGAGGTACGTATTGATTGCTTATAATAACAGCAGATGAGTCTACCAGGAAAATAATATTCCCCCAAGAAAACCGTGCATTAACGATCAGGATGAAAGCAGACGAAGCAAAAATATTACGAAAGGATACCAAGTAAATGCGTTTCCATTCGACTCGGTACCCTCGCAGGAACATGCTCGCCTTTCCTCACTAGTAGACCGTTAATAATCTGTTACAGAATAAGATAAGGATAGCTGGCAGGGTTCCAGAATTTTACTAGCATCCTAATTAGGGAATCGTCGCCCTTGGCACAAGAGCCAACTTGCGAAATAGTCCAAAACGACAAGAAAGTTCGGTTAACTACCGGAACCGAATCAAAGTTTGTTCCGTCCAAGAATTTCTGAGTTTTAATCAGTTTTCAGATAAGGGTTAGATTCCCGGGGTTCGATAATGTTTAGTCTACCACGTGTCACAGTTTTGGGATGCTCAATTAGTATATTGTTAAAGGATTTACCAAAACTGCTGGCGTTTTATCCATTCCACATGAAATGATCAGGGTAGACTATGTTTACCCTCCATACAAACTTGTTTTTTATGTTTGTAAGAAATGATTGCACCGGTAGGGCTTCAGAAATCTTTAGACAGCTGGGTATTAGTCAGCGAAAACTCGAAACAATGGCGACCCATCGTACCGCAAGGCAAAACCTCGTCACCTATAAACAAGCCATGCATTTCGTTTCGAACAAACCCTCCGTCACCGGCTGCGACACAATATGGCACACGACCGCGTAAAAAACCGCCCTATACGGTCCTCGAGTCCCTGCAGACACTCACCCAAATGTGAACTTTACTTTCTGAATATAAAGTCGGAAAATCAAGCATCGACTCCAGCACACGTTGCATTGAAGGTTGAACTTTGACTCCAAATGGCGACACGTTCTTTTTTTGGTGAGTATGACGTTTGTTTTTTCATACAATAAAAGGACCTAGCTGCCATGAGTTACGGTTTATTCCAGAATGTGCGGTGAATTCTTTGTTAAAATACTCCACCAGGAGTCGGCGAAATGCTCACGTGCGTATTCCTTTTGTTGGAGGCTCCGATGGAGACTCGTACAAACCTCGACGGCGTTACTTGACATTTCATATGAATAATAGCATATTTTTATTCGTGTAATGCGTCGTAACCTTTTAGAGAAAGGATTTCCTTAACGCCATTTTGGGAGCAGTTTTATGGGTCGTGCCAACTATGTAACATGCGTTTTAAGAATCCGCTCTTTGGTCCTCCCCTATTTGTTTTGTTATTGTGTCTATTCGCATTTTTTATGCATTTTCAAGTAACAGATCTTTTTATGGAATCTAAAAATTCATATGACATGAAAAAAATGTGTATAATATGATTCAAGGAACGAGTTCTTCTACGTGATTGAATAAAACGGGTTTATACAATTACTTTATTGCTCTTATTTTAAGTGTCCAACGATCTGCGGTTGTCTTCAACAGTTTCTCTCACGATTATACTAGATATTTTAGAATGCGAAGCTTTTTGTGGTATAATTTTTTTAAACAATTGTTGTTCTGACTCGCCCTGATAATTTCGTTTTATCAACTTTCTTATTCGTCGACTTCAAGCTAGACTCTTGCCTGTGTGCCTTGCATTCAAGATTTCAGCTGCCCACTAACTGTTTAAGTACTATTTAACACGACATTTTCATTACTTGACATCGTTGATCGCTATCACAAGTTATCGTAAAATCTTAACATATGCACTTACATAAATCAAGTAGGTAAGTACCCATAAGTTTGTTAGAAGCACAATGGTACTACAACGTTATTGTTTCTTCACAATGGGCCAATGGGGTTTGGTACACAGTTGAATAAGTATATTAAGTATTATTTATATGTATTAACAAAACATCCATTGTGATTATTGGATATGTTAAGTCTAGTGAGTTCAACAAAACAAGGTGTTAAGGTGAAATTACCTAAGTTTATGTAGATGATTATGGGATTTGATGAAAAGCTTCGTACAAATCCATCAGGTTATTTCTTCGCTTAAAATTAAGAATGTTGAAGATTTTTTTAATTTAAATATGAGTTTTATTAATTCTTACTTCTTAATTTTTATTACCATACTTAACTACTTTTTCTTTTAATCAGGTCTTGATTTCTAAATATAGAATTTATCATGTCCGTCTTTTTCGACTTAAAAGTTCAACGTTCTCGAAGTTATCAGAAAACATATTCTTAGTTATAGGTCAAACACATTGCAAATAAAATAATCAATTGTAAATAAATGATGTCATAATTCTGTAGGGGATCAATGTGATTGGTTAGATTTCGGCAAATTCTATCCAATGATAACGCAATGGCCTGTGGTTGGCTTAATTTTATTGATAAGATTAATATCCAAATTAATGTTTACCATCAACCCTTTTGTTTTCTGAGGAGCATATTGCGTATTTGCGAGTAAATTGATAATATTTTCATGGAACTTATCTGTAAAAAACATGTCATCATCTATTTTCTTGTTAAAAAGTTGAGCAATATGTTGTACAGGTTGATGATATGGAATTATGTACTTGATCAGAAGGGATTCACATGTGGAAGCAATAAATATATTGAGTATTGGGATTCCCCGAAACATAAATGTTGTTATGCTCATCCTCTTTCTCTTTATGGCTTAGTACTTCTTTTGTTGTCATTTGTTTTCTCATCTCGTACGTTGCCTTCTCTTTACTTCTCTTACCTTAATAATTTTTAAAATTTCTCATATTACTTAGTATTTGTCCGTTTCGACTCTGCTAACGTTGTTCTGTGTTCACCTTTCCGTTTCTAACTGTTTATATCAAGTCTTTATTGATGTATAATTATTTAGTAGTGTATTGAGTACAGGGAACGAGTACAGAGGCAGGGTCTCGTAATTGATTACCGTCGCCATCGTCCGTGTGTCACGCGATCTCGCGGCTGCCTCATAAACAATAACTTGCGGTGGCTAGTTTTAGGGTTACCTTCGACGAATTAACATATTGCCCTCTAAAAATAATATTTGTTTTTTCATTTGCTTGTGATAGGTATTTTAATAATAACCAACTTTAACATTTTGCGTAGATAATGCAAAGTTAAGTCTACTGAAAAGATAATTGCACAGTTGGTTGCACACCTCAGACTTGACTGCGCATAATTCATCATTTTGATTTGATCTGCCGCGAGTTTACTGCTTAGGGAATTAGCACTAACCTTGTGTAAATGTCAAATAAAACGTTAATTTAATTAATCGTACCATGCTACTGGGATGAAACGCATAATTAGAAACGCTGTAAAACAACTAATTGAATCTACTGTGCTAATTTGGGTGTCTGCTAAAATATATTCGTTCGTTGTTACTTGTTACCGATCTCGTTTTCATACTAGCTGCACTTTGTTCCGTTGAATTCCGTTTAAACGCCTCGTCAAAGAGTAACTTTTGAAACAGACTGAATATAATTTATGGAATCCGAAGTTAAATGTAAATATTTCCACTCTGATTTCAGAATCAAAGACATATATTTCTGGAATGCTTTGTTGTCTGTCGTTGAGGAACGTTATTAACTTTTTGGTACAATAGTTTCAGTCGATTGACTGCTTCTGGACAACTGACAACGACTGTTTAATCTGTTAGAATCCCATTAACTTTAGTCCTTCTGCTCCATTCCATTTTATTATTTGAATTTAAATAAATTTATTATGGCATAACTTTAAACAGCTGTCTTTTAGTTACACTTAATAGGTGCAAAGCTGGCCAGTAGCCAGTAGTTTTAGCGAAACACTATCCATATTCATGAACTTCGTAGTATACATAAAATTATTGTTGAAAATAATTAAATTTTCGTGGAATGTTGTCCCCGAAACAGGAATTAACCTGGAGAGCTTCACGTTAAAACTGAATAATAGACTTCCGAGGCTACCTAAGTTATTTCAAGCTCGCGGCACGAGCTAATCCTTGCTTAAAGCAGTGGAACAGTCTGTTCGCTCAAACTGATTTCACGGATTGTCGCCTCCGTTCCGCCCTGTTGACATTCATTGTCCAAACAATTGTCGGAAAAACTGTAAAAAGATAAGTAACGGTCGCGTCTGATAACCTAGGCTTTGAAATGAGGCTGGCTATTACTGAAAAGTACCTATAACGAAACTGTATGATTAATTATGTTATTACCAGTAGCTTCGACTTTTTGATTAACTGCAGATCAAAAATGTGAAGCTTATTATTCTTTTCAATTCAAACAATAAATGCCAAACATTAACAAAAAGAAAGTTTCAATCAGAAAACTCCATTGTAATCCAACAATCGTTGAGTTATTACGAAAAATGGTCATCCATTTTCTCCATTGCTTTATTCCATGGAAAGCAACAACCGGCGTCAATTGAAAGCCTTCAATGAATGGCGAATACAACAATGGGTCGTTCGTAAACACATTGTATTATGTGCGTTGTATCGATGGGTTATTCCAAGAAGGAGAACCGCAATTGCCACGAATGCGGGTAATCGATATGGAATCGATGACCAACGCTGCAATCTCGTTAAACATTTACTCCACAACCTTGCGTTGTGTGTCACCGTACTATTGCCCTTGACTTGACAGTTTGTCTCATTACTTTTTTATTGGTCTGAGTTAATAGGTATCAGCAGCTACGGTTTCGCACGCTCAGAATGTAACATATATGTAAAACTTCCTTATGAAACAAGAACCTGATGGAAGGCTTGGCGAAAGTCTTTTCAGTTTTTGCGTTTACCAGACCAAAGGCGCTGTCCATGACCACATATATGTATTTTGCTAGATTCCCTATTTGATTTATAAAAAAATCGATCGTAGGAGCGGGAGATTTTTTTTATGACAGCATTCCGTGGCGAAATCTCGACTCAGTTCCCGCACTTACTTCAAAACTTCTTGTAAATTCTCTCACGCAAGTTGTACCGAAAGATACACTATCCGAAGTTCTAACTCGATATATGTATAGTAAATATTGCTCGCAATATCTTGGAATATTGGCATTTATTTCCTTATAAACCAGCTTTGTCTCACCTGCGATGTTTCGAGATACAGCGAGAGTTATTATTATAGGATCTACCTCACGTGGGCGGAGACTTACGACAGACTAGTACTTACAACGCCACTTATTATATATTATTATATAGGACATTTGTCCGTAGGCCAAGAATCGTATCGGAATAAGGACACTGTAAATAATCAAACCTATAGTTTCAATTACATTCTCTGAGGCGGGATTGGTTTACTTTTATGTGATCATTTCGCCACTTTTATTGTTGCTTCTGAAGCCAAGTCGATTCTTGTGTCAGATTCTATACTCGATCATGTCTTTAAGTTTTCTTCTGATTTAACAGAAACTGAATGTCGTCTAGTCTTTTCAATATTACGGCATCATACAACTCGATTATCTAACACAATGAAGTGAGTGCAAACTACTAGAAAACTGTGTGCGTGACAATGTTTAATTCGTTCAAAAATAACCACGACCTAATTCAGAATGAACGTGTATCAAGAAAATAATTAACAATGTTTCAGATTGTTATGTTAAAAGTTATGTAATTCTACTTCTACGTTCTGGGGCAATGTATTTATTTATTAACAATCTCCGGAGCTTGCTAATCAATGTCTTGTTGTAAGTTAGTAACAATCACTGCAGGCATTCTGTCTGATCCGACGAGGTCGTCGGCCTAAGGTCGGTGATACATTACATTTACATTGTTTTCTGTTTACCATCTACTGAGACTATCTCTGACCTAATGGTTCGTAACTAAATGTAATGCTTTGTAACTAAATATAATGGATCTTTGAGCTAAATAATAACGATGGTTTGTGTGTTGTTGCAGGTATGGATCAATTTTCTTGGCTGATTACTTCGTGTACGTGTATAGCGTAAGTTTTTTGTTACTCGGGTTTCTTGAGCTAAATTGATATGTTCGTTTTTTGTTGAGTTTTTGTCCTGTCCAGAACTATCACATACCTTAATCGTCGTGAGAAAATCCTGTCACAAAATAGTAAATTGAATCAGGCGTGTCTTTGCGGAAATCCATTATAAAATACAAGAGCCGAACGCAAAGACCATCTTGCATCTTGCATTTGGGTCTTTGCGTTCGACTCTTGTCGTGGCAACACGTCATGTCCGGGTTTGCAACAAGTCAATCGTCATCCTGAGTATGCGTCGTTGGGAGGTGAAACACGTGTCGATTTCTTACAGGGTTCTTTACGACTCTTGAATAACAGTTAAGCGTATTAGCCTAGGTTACTAAATATACGTCGTCTATTGTATTTTTCTGTCACAAAATATTATTTAAGTTTTAAACTACAAAATTTTGTTAAGTAAGTCTAAATTACTGAACTGAAAAATGTTTACCATCATCGAAATTCGAACTAGATTTTGAATTTTGATCTGAAATCGTATTTGATTGCAATTTGTTTACACTCGAACGCCTCTCACTCATGTATTTATGCATGCACTTGCTAAACGACTTGGCATTACCGTATGTATGCTGCATCGGGGGCGAGGCGAGGCGAGATATCTCACAGAATATCTCTCACTGCCCTATTGAAGTGAGTCCACAAGTCCACATACGTCACAGTAACAGTCCCGTAATCCCGTTTCTCTAAATCCTGTTAGCGTGTAATTTGTTAGTCGCCTTGGAATGAGAAGAAAGTTTCGTACGTTGGAGTTGCTAAAAACCTTCTACGGAACTTTTTGATGGCACTCGTAAAATGTCGTAGAATTTAAAATTAGAATCTCTGCTCTGCTCAGCTCTGCCTCAGACCAATAAAAAAGTACCTACTCTACTTCGTATTTTTTTTCTAATTTATTTTTAGTCTTGCAGCCTTCAGCCAGTATGTGCATACTTTTTTCTTTGAGTTATTTATTAAAAGTGTTTAGGTATGTCTGTGATCTTGACCTGGTTATTTCTGTTATAAATAGAAACAACAACAATAGAAGTTAATATTGGAACAGTATAAAGTAAATCCTGAGAGTAATAGCTAAGGGCATTATCACTATCCTAGATCTATAGTGTTGTAATGGGACAATAATGGCCAGCCATTCAATTTATCTTTATCTAGGAATCTTAAGTCTCAACTGACTCAATTGCCGTCTTTAAGCTGACACGTCATAAATACTCGAGTTTCTAGCTAAAGTGGCACCTCTCTAAATACAATCGATGTCGATACATTCTAAAAAAAAAAACAATTTGGTCCATTCCCCAAAAAAAAAAATATTTCACGTCTTCATCTTTGAAATTCGAAAGAAACTGTCGAACTACCTATCAAGGTGTGTGTAGACTAGTCACAGTCGGCAAACAATGGCGACCTTGGCGGCCAAGCGTCTGCACTGCAACATTTTGACGGCCAGTCAGCAAGGCCGCCGGTCAACGACCCGCCCGGAAATAGATAGCCCACGTGCGCCTGATTCCTTCGCCTACTTACGTTACGTTACGTAGGTACTGTAGGTTGACAGTACTGGTTTTAGCTGAATTGTACATACTAGGACTAAAGGAAAACTCTAGTTTCTAAGTGCTAGTTTCATAGAAAGGTTCTAAAGGACCAAGTGGCTTTTTAGAATAGAGTCCACTTTCACGGTAAGCCTTGAAAAGTGATTGTAGTTGTTGGAGTATAGCAAAAACAATCGACCCTACTTCAACACTCTAGTCTTTCTCACTCGAACTCATAAATATTATTTTTTATTATCCATAAAAAAAAAAAATTCAAAAGTCATTTATTCAAATTAGGCTGAGAATCAGCACTTTTCGAACGTCAAAATTACATAAGACAGTCCCCCAAAAACGCCCGCCCTTCACCACTTCCTAGTGCCTTTGCTGGAGAGAAGAAGTGGCGCAACAAACTCCCCAGCAGCACAGCTGTCTGTTCAGTTAGAAAAAATAACTTGATTCTATACAATAGTATGCAAATAATTTACATTACTCAACACAAAACATTCAATAAAATATATGCCATAATGACAGCTAGCACGCGCCAATGTACCAACAAAAAAAAAATAAAAAAATATCGAAATCTAAACTCAAGCAAAAATAAAAACTAAAAACGTAAACAGAACTTAATACCCGAATTATAAAGCCTCCAGGCATAAAGGGCGTGCCCGCTTACATATAGCTAATAAAGCTGTAACTCGAAGTCACATAATTAGATATGATAAACTAGGACCATTGAAGTAAAAATAAATCAAAAATAGATCAACAGTTAGTCAAGAATAATATATAATCTACTGTCGAGGTCGCTAGCTAATCACATATTGCAATACAACTCATACGAAAACATTGTAATGAGTAGATCATGTCAACAATAAATAAAAATAAAAAAAATTGTATAATAAAGTCAAATAAATTAAACATTCTATAAACATATAACCTGTCAGTAGGTAAGCTAAAACTGGAGAAAGAACATAAACATTGTCTTGAGTTAATCACAGCGACCAACTATTTTTATCGCTTAAGTAGTCATTGATAGAATAGTATGCCTTTGAACAAAGGTTGGACTTTACTTTAGCTTTAAACGCATTAAAAGGCAAATCTAGCAGAGAAGTGGGTAGCTTGTTATAAAAGGTTATACCAAGCCCAACAAATGAGTTATGAACCTTATGAAGCCGGTGAAAAGGAGCTCGTAATTTGTCTTTATTTCTGGTGTTGATATTGTGGATATCACTGTTTTTAGTGTATACGTGTATATTTTGCCTAATATATAAGATATTGGCGAAGATGAATTGTGATGCCACTGTAAGAATACCAATATCTTTAAAAAAATCTCTCAGAGAGACTCTGGTACCTAGTTGGTAAATTGCTCGGACAGCTCGTTTTTGAAGAACAAATATATTTTGAATGTCAGCGGCTTTGCCCCACAGCAGAATACCATAGGACATAACGCTATGGACCACCCGCCCTTACCACGTGATTGAAATCCTTACTTTCTCATAGTGACGTTTAGCGGTGCGTGTAGGGTTGCCAACTTTATTTAGAAGAAATGAAAGTATTTCTGTGTTCAGAGAGGGTAATTATAGAGACTTATAGGAAAGAGTATAACTTTATTTTATTTTTATTTTTAAAACATAATTTTCGTAAATTTTTGCTGATAGTAACAATTTTTTATGTTTTCTTTTAATAATTTACTGTATGTACGACTCTAGAAGTCTAGACTTCTCATTCTGAGTTCAAAATGATGAGGTACTCAGTTATTATCCATTTCAACAAAGCTCTGTTTCTGTCTTCCCGCCACTTTGCAATTTTGATCGATAACTGGGCCACCCTAACATATTGCCACCCGCTTCGAATAGGTTAGGTTTTCTGCAGCCTCTAGCTACGACGCTGGCATGAACTAGGGAGCCCCATGGACCCATGGATCGCGGGGCCCTGTGGCACTTGCCTTGAGATGGCCCTGACCGAAAAGAGTGTCAGTGCATGCTGAATTATTTCAATTCAAATTGAGAGTTAATTATAGAGTATTTTAGCGTTCGATATTGCTTTTGAAGATTATAAAGTACGCCTACGCGAAATAGAGTACAATTCTCTAAATTACAGTACGTTTGGCAACGCTAGTTGCGTAAATGCGTAGGATCGCAAGTCTCACGTATTATTAGTAAAACACATCTTCCAATACATTTTTGAAGTGAAAACGTCTTTAGCGGCGTTGTGCATGGAATAGGGGGCGAGCCTATTGCCATCAACCGGGCACAAATCCAGACTCCGGGCTATTACTGAGAAATTCCTGATGGAAAAACCCAATTAGACTTTGCCCGACCAGGAAATCGAACCCAGGACCTCATGCATGGTTTTATGTATAATAAATTAATAATGCGTCTAATTTGGGTATTGGGACAGCGCTCCTGGATGGACGAGTTCTATTACTGGCTGGACAAACGACGCTTTGCGTGAGCTCAGTACAAAACACGCAAGCTAACCACTCAAGGTCACTGGTATATAACTGCGTCTTAATAAGTAACTCTCTTGCGAAATTTCATTAAACTTCAGTCAAGTTTACGTAAGCTTCTGATAACTATGTATACAGTTTGTATATAGCAGTTTGACATGCTACAGACGAAGGTTCAAGATAAACATCTTATTCTAATAGATGAGGGTACTTAAACTAAGTTTACCTTAGTTGCTATCACGGCTGTATTACAAACTAACGCTTTAATACGAGGAGCCGTTTGATCACTTAATGATTATGTTAGAGATTACTATCTTGTTGAACTACGGGATTAGTACTTCATATTTATTTACCGTTTCAATTTAAGGAATTCTAGGGTAGGTGTCGGTGAGATTATGTGAATTTTGAGGAGTGGGCGTTCTCCTTTTTAACCTCCCGAAGCAAAAAGAGGGGTGTTATAAGTTTAACCGCTATGTGTGTCTGTCTGTGACACCGTAGCTGTTAAACGGGTGAAC
This sequence comes from Conistra vaccinii, assembly GCA_948150665.1. NCBI lineage: Eukaryota > Metazoa > Arthropoda > Insecta > Lepidoptera > Noctuidae > Conistra > Conistra vaccinii. The sequence continues at coordinate 4,501,353 of OX411323.1, read as the reverse complement.
CGATTTGAATGTGGTTGTTTTTATTCGAAAGCAGTTTTTCTAACGATGGTTCTTAGACATGTTTTATCAAAACCGGTTCAGCCGTTTAAAGATTATCAGCTCTTTTCTAGTTGACAAATGGATGTGAGCGTCTTCCACTAAGATCAATTTTAAATTCGATATTCTTCAATGATATTCGAAGTAGAAGGAAGGACATAGTAACATTGAACTGATGCTCCAGCATCACTTGGAATTTGCAGGATACCCAACTCCCTTACCAACTTACAGCACAGTGCACAGGGTCTGGTGATGGAGTATGAAAGAGGAAATGTTTGGGTCGGGGGTTTTTTTTAAAGGCAGTGTATAGAGTGCCACTAGCGGCACTCTATTATTTTTATTAACACCTCGGCCCGGCTAAAGTGTCAACAATCAAAATAAAAAAAAAGTGACAATGCAATGCTTACAGTACTTTAGCTGGGCCGAGGCAGCGTCACTAGTACTTATGCCGCAAATATTCTTGCGGCACTCTATACACTTCCTTTTTTAAATTTTAATATATTTTTACTTGTTGCTAATAAAGTAATAATGACAAGGTACTCGTACCATCAATCGATTCGATTCTATAGATGTAATTATGGCAATATATTTTACAGCAGCCTCTCTTTGCATCAGCCCACGAAGGCCCATAATCAACAGTGATAACACTAAAAGGCTGAATGGACGGAATTAATTCAGGACTTTATTATTTAATTTGACAGATAAGCGTAACAGGAAAATGTCTGCCTGTACATTTGTACCGACAAATTCTCGCAGAATTACGGTTTTACGAGGGCAATTTTATTAAACACTCAGTTTCCTGTACTTTGAAGTGGTACAATAAATATTCTACCAATCGAAAGCATACGAAAAAAAAATGGTTATCTTGTAATTTTTTTTTTTTTCACATAATGGTTACATTTTTGGTTTATAAGTAATAGCAAGATAAGCTTTGTCAGAGCTGCTATCTAAATGCGTAAACATTTTCGGTAAACAATTAAGATTAATGTGTTTCATTTTGACAGTTCAGCAACATTCATTGCGTTATTTACGTTGTTGAGCAGATTTTTTTTTTGATCTTATGAAGCAATGCATTATAGTGCACGCGGAACTATTTGGCCGCGCCTTAAGTAATAGATTATATAGAAATAAATTAAGCGCCTCTTACTTAATCTATTCCGGCGCCGTACTTCGCGACGGCAACACACGTTGAAAATTCCGGCTAGTTTAGACAAAACGCACATGAGATTGCAATTAGCAAGATGATTCCGCGCGCACTATAGCAATCTGTTTCAAAATAATTCAGATTGTGATTGATCGTGTATTACGCAATTAGGGTACAGGAGCTCATGCTCAGCACTAGACCAACAAGGCATTCCTACTCATCCCACTAACAATACTTTGTCCTCCTTGTTCATACATCGCTGTTTTTCTGAATTTTTTTCTCACGACATGGCGAGGTAGCGACACGAGTACTCGGCAGACGGGCGAGCATAGCAAGCTTAAGGCCTCTGCCTCGAATCTTGCGGGCAGCGGGGCGGCGGCGGTGGCGGCGCGGGAGCGGCAGGATAAAATGCGTAAAATCAAATTGACCGGCCCTTGAAACCAGCGGCGCGGCAGCGGCGCGGGAGCGGGCAACGAGCGGTGGACTCCAGTCAAGCGGTGACTGCCCGCGCGTCTGCATTGCAGTGTTGTGCAATTTATTAGCCACAATAAATCGAGCGTTAGGAACCGCCGTTGTTCAGACATTTCGTTTGCGAATAAAAACCAATATCTCGACGACACTAGAGGTTTGCACCGGAGCAGTGAGTACCGGAGAATAACCGGTGATTTACCGGTAAAAGTACTCGATTGAAATAATCGGTAATTAACCGATTGATCTCCGGTGATCCCGTGATCGACGCATATTATTTTTTTAATATAATAAACCTTTAAAGCCTTTAGACGAAATAGCCTTTAAAATACCTAGCTGTGCCTGCTACTCCTGTAAGGTCAGAGTTAGTATTTTTGGCGACAAATACTAAATGATAGAAGAAACATGTTACACTATGAGTTATGACGTTGTTGACTTGTTGTGTTTCTTAAGAGTCCTATTACATATTTTACGCAAATTCATGATTTTTGACGCTCTAATTCTCAGCAGCAGTATGATATTTTAATAATGTATAACGATAGTGCCATTTTCTTTGTTGTAAGTTAGAGTTACATATTTTAATTTTTCTTTTCGTGTAATTTACTATAAATATTTTACGAACTCAGTTTACAAGAAAAACCGTCGGCAATGAAACTTTGACGCTCAAATTCACATTGTTTCATTCAATTCTAATAAAAGTAAAAATTACTAAAATATACGTTGAATGTTTTACTTGTTTATTGGAGTTCTAGAATTTCTTTGAATTCCTTGAGTTTTCACGGAAAAAATCGTAAAGAAAAGCAATAAATGTTTTGATTCAGCATCCATTATTTAACAAATAAACACAATTTTATGAAATAAATTAATATGATATAAAACTTCTGTCTACAATGAATACGTTTCATTAGTTTCCGTTTCTCAATATAGTAAGACAAAATTACAATAAATAAAATAAAAGTACTATACATTCCGCGTCAATCCAGCAAATTACACGAAAATAATGTGTAAATCCAACTAACAAGAAAGAGAATGGCACTATCGTTATTATAATCAAATAATTAAAATATCTTACTGCTGCTAAACATTACAGCGTTAAAAATCATGAATTTCCGTAAAAAAAATGTACTTAATAGGACTCTTAAATCAAAATCAGCATTTTCTTGTCTTTATAAAACGTTTTTTTTTTTTTTAATCAATGATTATATAAAGTATATCAATTGATTATTCTTATTTCTTCATTTTTAATGTATAATTTAAAAAAAAGAAACAAAATTTCTTTATTCCCCGGAATCTCCGGTGACCTCCGGTTTTTCACCGGAGATTGTCCAATCACCGGTGAATTCAATCGGTTGTTAAAATCTCGCTCCGGTGCAAACCTCTAGACGACACAGCCACGAACACAACACTACGCCGCTATAGTGCCGCGCGATCTGCCCGCTGGTTTCGAGAACGGGTCTGCGTTGCCCGCGCCGCTACCGCCGCCGCCCCGCTGCCCGCAAGATTCGAGGCAGAGGCCTAAAGGGCCCGCCCGTGAAAGAGTTCCATTAAGACCGTCGATTAAACACATTAGCGGAACAGTCACATGTCAATGTCATAAGGGAAAGCACTGTGTATAATTATCTATGTGCGTGGAAGGTCCTTACTTATATGTATAGGTAATGCACATAATATTGGCGGAGGAAGTGGATGATAAGACTTGTCATTGGGTTTATGTGGGCGAGTACGAAGATAAAAAATATGTAAGTAAAAATCATGTTTATTTTTCAGAATTTATCTCTGCAGCTTAGTAATTAACTGGGTTTAGTCCACATTCAACCACCACAATCTTTACCCCCGACCATGTTGAACCCCTAAACGTTGTCCATGTTCAACCCCCCAAGGGTTTTTATTTTTGAATGTCTTTAATCCACGTTCAACCCTCAATGGACAGTAAAACACAAAAGTTTTTCTTATCTTTAAAGTCACATTTTTAAAGCCTGCCTACCTATCCTCTATTTGACCTACTACTTTGAAATACAAATGAGTTAATTCTATCTCATTAGTAGTTGGTCGGTTATTACAAGCGCATAACTTTATTAATAGTTATATAAAAAAGATTTTATTGAAGATGTTCGGTCGGGACCTGTATGACAGATCTCCAGGCTCAAATACGTAGACATTTGAGAATCAACCATAAATAATTTGTGGACGATGTTTCACGTAGGTTATTATTATTCATATATTTATTTGCATTCCATAATGTAGGTATACAGGTGTTACAATGGCTTAGAGCTAAAGTACAATAACGGACTCTGTAGGGCACAGCAAAAATAATAAAATAAATATTATTAAAATTAAAAGAAACAAATAAATTAAGTAACAATCAACAATTTTAAAATACTTACATTAAATGTTCTTAATATTAATTGAGGTCAGATAAATGGGTTGTAGTGCATAATAAAATAATAATTTTTTGCTTTTAATGCCATCCAAGCCTACGGTATAGAAGTCAGAATCGGTTGAACAAACTGTAAAAAAGGTTTGTTTAAATGTCTAATCTTATTTCAAATGGAAACAAGTATCTACTAAAGAATATTTTGGCCTTTGGTCTATCTAGCCATAACTAACAGAAAATCGTTTCTAACTAGCAGTAACTTACCCTATCAGAGATAGCGTTATCTGTAGGGTAAACGCACATATTGCTGTCCCAAAGACACGTTTTCGAGCATAAATAAGCGCCTACGCGCTAGCGGACTATAACTTAACCACCCGATGCGATGGTGAAAGTCGATTTGTAATAAACGTACTTCAAGAAAAGATATTTATATACTATTACGAAAATAATTGTTTTTTTTTTTAGTATTAGTTTTCTTTTATAATAATTATTATGACGTTTCTAATGATTTAACGTAATGAAGGTCGTTTTCGGTCAGCTTACTCGCAACCGGGAGCGGCGTGCGTTATGACAAGATGTGTGAACGTAAACGAAGCAAAAGAAGTAAGGATCGTAGCAAGTGGCGTTCTGTAGTTTCTGCCTAACTCCATTGGAACAAGGCGTGAGTTTATGTATGTACATAACCACATAATCAACCTATTAATGTCCCCACTGCTGGGCCGCAGGCCTCTATGAGAGAGGGTGGGCTGTAATCTACCACGCGGGCCCAGTGCGGGTTGGTAGATGTTACATGTCTTCGAATTTTTGGTTCTAATGCCGGTTTCCTCACGAATTCACGATGTTTGAGCAGTGGTAACGGCCCCGACTTAGGAGTCATAGGTCGTGGGTTCGAACTCAAGCAGACGCATTACTTTGTGTAAGTAATTTCATCACCACTGCTCTCAAAACGGTGAAACATGTATTTATGTAAGATCATTTTATTGAATTTGTAATACTAAATGCCTGCCTCGTTGGTCTAGTGGTAGCAACCGCTACTGCTGACCATGAGGTCCTGGGTTCGATCCCCGGGTCGGGCAAAGTGTTATTGGGTTTTTCTATCTGGAATTTCTCAGTAGCAGCCCGGAGTCTGGATTCGTGCCCGGTTGATGGCAATAGGCTCGCCCCCTATTACATGGGACTTAAACATAACTGGCGAAATGTGGGTGTACCTGCTACAGGTACACCTCTGCCCAACCCTTTGGAGAAACAAGGCGTGATGTTATGTATGTTATGTGTAATACTAAATTGTTGTAAATTTGTAATGATGTAAGTAGGTTTATTTTCCCGGACTGTTGCCTGTTGATGTTATATTTTATATATTTATGATAGGTAATCTATTTCTGTAGGTATGATACGGGTTAACCGCTAAACGATACGTAAGTAGGTACTTGTGGTTCTATAATTATGTTGTTAAACTGACAATTATATTTTGCGTTGTCATTTCATTTTATTATTGAACAACTTATAACAAAATAAAATCCGTATAGAGCAAAACGACCATTGTTTACTTACAGTTTAGTCTCTAAGCTCTAAAAATGAATTCTGAAAAATAAATAGGTATCATATTATTTTATTTGTTTTTTATCTTCGTACTCGACCACATAAACTCAATGACAAATCTTATCGTCCACTTCCTTCGCCAATATTATGTGCCTAGGACCTTCCACGCACATAGATAATAATTATACACAGTGCTTTCCCTTATGACATTGACATGTGCCTGTTCCGCTAATGTGTTTAATCGACTCTTTCACGGGCGGGCCCTTTAAGCTTGCTATGCTCGCCTATCTGCCGAGTACTCGTGTCGCTACCTCACCATGTCGTGAGAAAGATTTCAGAGAAACAGCGATGTATGAACAAGGAGGACAAAGTATTGAGTCCGTGTATCTCTGGTCAGTTTCCCTCAGTCGTCACTTTATTTAATTCTGTTAGGGGGGTGTGTAGGAATGCCTCGTTGGTGTTGGTCTAGTGCTGAGCATGAGCTCCTGTACCCTAATTGCGTAATACACGATCAATCAGAATCTGAATCGTTTCGAAACAGATTGCAAATCCATTGCTTCATCATAAGTTCGAAAAAAATCTGCTCAACAACGTAAATCACGCAATGAATATTATTGAACTGTCAAAACGAAACAGATTAGTCGTAATCGTTTACGAAAATGTGTTGCGTAATTAGATAGCTGGGTTCAATTCCCGGGTCGGGCGAAGTTTATTGGGTTTTTCCTTCTGGAACTTTTCAGTAGCAGCCCAGTGAGTCAGGAGTTGTGCCCAGTTAATGGCAATAGGCTCGCCCCCTATTACATGGGACTTAAACATAACTGGCGAAATGTGGGTGCACTATAGGTACAGTGGTACAGTACACCTCTGCCTAAGCCTGTATCCAACAGGCTGGATCAACATTACCTACTCATTTAAGTATAACAATGAATGAGTAGGTTATCTTAATTGTTTCATAGCAACTATTTGTTTAAGAATACGTCGCTATTTTCAAGTAAAATGTTGGCAACGAGCAATAATAAAGCCAACAACTCGTTGAGGCAGACTACATTAAAATACCCAAGTTAAGAAATTAAATACCCAAAAGACGTGCTTCAAATACCTTCATTTAAGCTCAACGCACTCCTACGCAAGGAGTAACCAACGTTGTTTATTAATAAAATAACGTATTCGCACGTATCATGTAAATTACGATAGCATGTAAACAAATGTGTGGGGGATCACCCTTTGTTTACTGTGCAAGGCGCCTACCATAAGGCCGTATTTATCAGTAAACAACGCTGAGGAATTATGAGCACAATATCAACTTTTAGTAACATTAGTAAGGAGACATAATGTTGGTAGTCTGTAACTGGCCTTATTATGGCGAACTGGGCATGCTGGCTGGTTAGACGACGCTGAAGTCTGAACGTACAAGACATGGAATTAGTATGTACTACATACAACTGAAGCACTTTAGTACTACCATTTACTATCATGTTTTACCGTCAGTAAAACATGATAGTATGTAATAAAGAAATCTAAACTTGAATGGACTGTACATTCATGAAAACTTAATTTATTATTAGTTTGTACGTACTCGTATATTATGAGAAATAAATCTTTTGCTTGATTTACTGGGTAAGTTTTCATTCACTCGATCTTTAATTTACTTTCTTCGTACGAGATGAATGGGGCTTGAATGAACGTTTTCTTCTGCCGGCTTTGCTTGTGCAACTGGGCCTTATGAAAAAATGTATAATACTAAATCAGATTTTATATCGTGTGCGATTAAAATAATCACTGCGAGCCACACATACCGATCGATTCTAACTGCGGGTGTGGTTCAAAAACCCTGCAAGCGGTATCCAATATCAACAACAAAATCACAATTAATTGTTATAAACCCTGCTGAACTAAAAGCTACACATTGAAAGCGATTAGTAGGCAATTATAATTCAACTTATAGGTACCCCGGGAATTCCCTGTCGTTTTAATATTGAATAATAAAGTGAGTGCTCGGCTGCCAGCAGTTTATTAAATCAATAAACCGCTGTAAACCCTCACATGCCGCTCAAATTTTATTTTAACCTCGAATTCTTTTGTTAGCAATTAAACGATGATTAAGGGTTAGGCAGAGGTGTACCTATAGTAAGTACCTACACGCACATCGCGAAAGCGTCAGGGTACCCCGCGAAATGCAATTTTTCTTACGTTTTTTGCAATTTGCAGGTCAGTCTCAGCCCCCCAATTACGCAATGCACGATCAATTTTAAATTGAAACCAATTGAAAAAGATTGCCAGTCCATTGCTTCTTATGTTCGACAAAAAAAATCTGCTCAATTTATTTGTCGACGTTATGAAGCAATGGACTGGCAATGTTTTTCAATTGGTTTCAATTTAAAATTGATCGTGCATTACGTAATTAGGGTGCAGGTTGTATCTTGATCTAAATATTAATTTATAGAATTATAATCATAAAAATCATCAGTACAACTCTCTTAAGTTCATTACATGTTCACTATTTTATGAAATCATGACATTTAGTATTATTCTAACGGAATTGTATTGATTCTAATGATTATAATTACGTGAAGCCATTTTTTTTACGGTCGCGAATCATATTGTAACCAACAAACGACCTGACACTGACCTGCAAATTGAAAATTTGTATTTGTCGAGCTACCTTAGCGCATTCCCCTTAAGTACCAAGTAATAAGGTGCGAGCCTATTGCCATAATCCAGGCACAAATCCAAACTCCGGGCTGCCTGAGGAAATTCCTGAGGGAAACCCAATACCACTTTTCCCGACCTGGTTATCGAACCCAGACCCTCATGTTCAGCAGTAGCGCTAGCGACCACTAGACCGATTTTAAAAAGCGTTTAATAAATCTCATTGCTTTATTTTACGACTGTATTACATTTTCAATCACGGCTCGGCAGCCATTACCGAAATTAACTCTCTTTTTATGCGGGAGATTGCCTTTACGTGCTATTTTAAACGACGCGGACGCTTCAACAACCAATTACGTTTCATAGTAAAATGTATTGGCAGTCGAGGGACTTTCTTCATTGATGAAATATAACCAGACTAAATGGCTTATTGTGCAAAAATTATCTGCTGTCTAAATGTTGTGTTTAGCGATGAATCTAAGTGCTAGTTTATTCTATCATTTGTATGCACACAGCCATTAAAATATAAATTTATTAGGAGACCCAAAGTAGGGATCCTTTTTAGTAACGTTAACGTTATCTCTAGTAGTTATTTCAACTGCTTCATCTATACTAAACAGTAAATTGTGACGATTTACGCGCTGATGTTTCGGCCGGCACCATTCAGTCCGTCCCGGTGGCTGCGAATTTGTTATCTCTAGTGGTTCATTAGGCGAGGCTTGCAAAGGCTAGCTGGGACAAAGGCCCATTGGACCCACCCTCGGAAGTCGTAGGGTTACACGAATATACTCGAGAATTACATTTGGGTTTTCCTTGTAGTTAAAATTATGGTATGGGATTTTGTTTTTATTTTATAACTAATACTTTTTTTCCTTTTGTTTCTTTTTGTTTACTCAATTTCATGAGTGTTTTATCGACAGCGTCTGCCGTAGACATATAAGTTTTTCGTAGCGATATAATTCCACTATCTTTCAAAACCGCTGTTGTCTGTTATTGCTATAATATGATCAACATATTTTGCTGACAGCTGCTGGTGGTACATTTTTTTTTTGCGATCCATAAAGCAATAAATAAAGCAGAGCCTTTTTCTTCTGAGAAAGCCTGTAGCACAGGAAATATAATTATGGAGCTATAAGTATGTCATGTCTTTTTGTTTTTGATCCGTGACTCGCTGTGTGTGACTCAGAAGTCTCGGTTATAAGTTGGACATTTTAAAATTTATGGCATTCGATACATTTAAAATGTTTCCGGTTTGACATTTCTTTTATTTGCTAGTTCTCTCTGCTCGATGTTATCTCCAAGTACCCTGTTGAAATAAGACTTAACTTTAATCCACACAAAATAATAAATAAAATCTGTCAAATGCGAGTCGGACTCGCACACGAAGGGTTCCATACCATGTCGTACAAGATTTAACACTATGAATTTTTGTAATACTTTCGTAAAGGTAACAACAGAGGCGCTATAAAGAAACAAAGATTTGTAAAGAAATTGTCTAATTTTAATGAGAAAATGTTGTTGTGTTAAAATATAGGTGTAGGAGTATATTTCATTTATTTTAAGAGAAAAATATTAAGTTAACTTTATCCAGTAACATGCATTAACTAAAGTCAAAGTTATTTATTTGCTACTAATATAGTATTGGTAGGTATAAATAGGTATATATGGTAGGTAAGCAGGTAGATATGTCCACTGGGGTTGCGGATAAGTCCTTAGGGGAAACCGTGGCTCCGGTCTAGGCAAGGGAAGGAACACGGGTGGGTTTTAGTCAGTAAAAGTCTGACACGCCCTTCCGCTCCGCCCAGAGCGGGAGAAGTCATTTGATGATTTCCCACCCAAAAAAAAAAAAAAAGCAGGTAGATATGTAGTAGGGTAGGTAGGGTAGGTTAGGTACCTACCTACCCTGGTAAGAAGGGTAGGGTAGGTAGGTAGGGTAGGTAATTAGGTAGAAATAGGTAATTAGGAAATGTAGATGCGCCGTAGATAAGTACTTAGTGCTAACCGTGCGAAGCCAGGCCGGGTAAAGCTAGTTACTTATAAATAAAAGGATTTCTCTTGCTACATCAGACTATATTGTACAAAATAGAATGTAAGTAGTACGCCAAATTTTTATTATAACTGTGCGTTTGCACTGGCGAAACATTCACAACAAAACATGTTGGAATCTCTATTTTCTGTCAATTTTTCATACAATGTTTGACAGGAACTAGAGATTTCAACATGTTTTGTCGTGATGTTTCGCCAGTGCAAACGCACGGGTCAATACAGGTATTTATTTACGTTATTTTTGATAGTCATACAGAAATCTATTATTTCTTACTTATTATTTTTACACATCCCATCGGACTATGAGAGTGAGGGAAGAGAGAGTGCACTCGTGTCTGCGCACACACTAATTGTGCACTATAATATCTCCCGCGTCGAAGGCCAGTCTCCGTTGAGATTGGCCGCCATGACCGAATATTTTTACACCAATAATTTTTCTCAATATGAAATTGTATCCACAACGGTTTAAGCTAGGTAACTGAATAGTACACTGTATGTGCCAGCATTCATTTCAATGTTACTGAATATATTGTCTATTGGAGTGTAGTTTTAACACGAGGTACACACATCAACACCGTCTAGGGATACTTTGAAAAAAGTCGATAAAGTTCTTAAACTCAAAAAATACTGGCCGGTTTTAAAATCTTGTGAAGAAAGTTTATTTTGTAGACCTTTTTGGATGATCGAAATTTAAATGATCGAAATAGTATATGCTGCCATGATAGTAGGTACTTACTAATTCCATGTCATTACTCCGACTATTAAATAGTTATCTGTGGAATTTATATCGCATAATATTAGCATGAAATACAAAATTATTACTTTAAGTTGCAGAAAATCGCCCATATTATATAAAATACGTTATGAATCGGCGTTTTTAGTATTTGTTGATTATAAACAGTATATGTTACATGATACACACAAGTTTCAAATTCCTAATTTGTTTAGTTGTTGAGATAGAGCTCGTATAAAAATGGTATAAAACAGACAACTTCTACGGCCCCCTAATTCATCATTTTTGAAGATAAAAACAAATAAAAATTATATTTATTCTCTACTCGATGAGCTCTAGAAAATGATACCCCACATGCCAGGGTCAGATAATTTTTTTTTCAAAATTTAATTTTATTGTATGGCGGGGTCGCCATACAATAAAATTAAATTTTTTATTTTTTTATTTTATTATTTGTTGCGGCAATAGAAATGCTCAATCTGTGAAATTTTCAACTGCCTACCTATTACGGTTCATGAGATAGAGCTCGCTGACCAATGAGAATTAAACCACTTGAGAGCTGATAGACCGATTTCGTCTAGGCATACGACTCACCACTGCGGGCCGGGGGACGAAGAAAATACAGCGGTTGTGATTGGCCGGTGCAACAATGACAGGACGTATGTTTTAAAAATAGTAACCCGCAAGTCAGTTTTGCACAATAATATCGATATCGATAAAATCGACGTCTATTAATTCTATATTTTTTTAAATTTTAATTGATAGGGTGTAAGGCTGCCTGTCCACTGGAGCGGAGAGGAGAGGAGAGGAGCGGAGATGTGCCATTATTAACCAATCAAATCTAAACTCAGGGGCGGAGTCAATATTCTAATGGTTAAAATTGGCACATCTCCGCTCCTCTTTTCTCCTCTCCGCTCCAGTGGACAGGCAGCCTTAAGAGGGTTTATTCTGAAAGTTGGCAACGTCGCAAATAGATGTCAAATATTTCGGTGTTTTGATTAATTTGATAATATTTCTGTATGGAAATAAAAAATGTGGCTAACTAGCGAACTAGAATATTGATTATGAAATGCAACAATTAATATCGTAACACCGAATTATTATTAAAAAAAGTATTTGGAAATTTTCCAAATGCCGTTTTTACACCTATCAAATTCAAAGTTGCAGTTCAATTGCAATTCATCATTAATATTCTAGTAAGTTAGATAGCCACATTTCTTATTTCCATACAGTATTATTTCCAAATTAATCAAAACAGGTAACTATTTGACAGCTATTTACGACGTTGCCAACTTTTAGGATGCGCCCCCTTAACTGGGTGCAAATAAAACACCGACGTTACACTTCAAATTTAACTTTATTCAATTAAATCAATGCTAAAATTGAATGAAGCTTATTTAATGGTCTGAAAGTATGTCTTATAAAAATAATAGCAATATTAATCCCTGTCGGATAGAACAATTAATTCTGATAATGTGAAATTCAAATTCAATTAATTTATTGTGCAATTAGGAATCACTTTTACAGGTCATTATTTGACAAGCTAGCTGGAGTCGAGATTTCCTAACTGATAGTCATAAGGAATGTAAAACTCATTAAAGTACCTACAGAAATTAATTGGTTTGTTATCTCTGCATCACCTTAAAACGGGTGATAGACATGCGTACTTAAAGACCGCGGTTTTTAAGCTCGACAACATGCGCGGCTCGCCGTCGGTGACACACGTGAAGACTTCTCACACTCTATCGCGATGTTTTCGACTTTTCTAAACCAAACTAAACAAAAATTACACAAATATCAAAACAAAATGCTGACTCGCGACTCGCGGCAATGACAGACGTACGAAACTACGAATTAAGGCGGGCTACGAGCAAAATTTCAAACTGTTGGATCGCCGGCGAGCTTAGTCGGCGGTTTTAAAGTGCGCGTACTTTGGGTGACACACGAGCGAGTAAGGTCGCCGAGCCATAAGACCACAGACCTGCTCGCCTGTCTGTCACCCCTTTAAGATAAACTAGCATAAAATGCCTAAGGCATTCCATTTCTCCTTTCTGAGTTTTTAATAGTGCATAAAATATTAAATAAATTGGCTTATTAAATAAATTGGTTTGACCTAGCCGCAAAATTAAATTTTTCATTATAGTTTTACAAATTTCATCTCTACTTGACATAGTATGTCGCTTGCGTGACAATAACGGTTAAGTAAAAACATCGCCCGCCGTTATTGTAGTGAATAGCGTTATTGACAAAATAAGGTGACGAATAGAGCTGAAATTTGCAAAAATCCAATGAATATTTTAATTTCGCGGTTAGGTTGGACGATTCCCCTTAAGAGGGTTTACATCGTACGGCATTTCATACAAACTTTCAAGCCCTTGTTTTTCGAAATGACTGAACCGATTTTAATGAAACTTCATACGCATATGCAAGATACAAAGGTCTAAAAACTTAGTTAAGAACATTTTTTAAATGTCTTATTTAAAAACAGATACCTGGATATCTCTGTTTCTATGGAAAATTTAAAATCGGTCTAATTTGGCTGTAACACTATTTTTCGAAAATGTTCTTAACTAAGTTTTTAGACCTTTGTATCCTGCATAAGCGTATGAAGTTTCATTAAAATTGATTCAGTCATTTCGAAAAACAAGGGCTTCAAGCCCTTGTTTTTCGAAATGACTGAATCAATTTTAATGAAACTTTAATGAAAAATTAATTTGAATGAAATGCCGTACGTCGTAAACTCTTTAAACATTAAACTGAAATAATGATCTATATAATAAAACATACCAAAACAGGCAAAAACAGGGTCGGTGTTGCTGTACTAAATAAGCGGCGTCGGTTCTTTAAAGTTTCAAAGCAATCTGCAGTGAAATGCCTTGAACAAACAACGCTAATTTTTTTTGGAAACCAATTTTCCCTGTGGACTGCATTAATCCACTTTTCTTTCAGTTCCGGAATATTTGGAAATCTAAGATGTAAACATTAAGTAATGTTACTTTTTTACCAGTAGGAAACATCGTAACTTTTATCGACAATATTATATAAAGACTTTGTTTTGAAGTTGTCACAACACTACAGCATTAGTAAAAATAAAAAGGGACAGATATATTGAAATACCCTAGTGAGAGAAAGGGACTTTTCAAAAAGACATCAACGCAGTGTAAATTTTTGTGCCTTTTTACGTAAAGAACCAGTTCAGCTTGAGCCCTGCAATTATTCATAATAATATTTTAAAATAAATATATTTTACTTACCGATGAAAAGTTATGCCATCTTTTTTATAGCTGGATGTTCTAGACGATTTCCCACACCATTTAATAGAACAGGAACTCATAATTGTTTATAATTATGCAGACTTTTTTTTTATGTGTCAAAATAATGTGTCAAAATAACCGCGTGTGCAGAGATCCAATAACTGGTCAAAACTAAAATGGCCAGTCATATTGTCATCTAATATCAGTGCATTTTCATTTATGTGTCGTGAGCCTGAGTCGCCCGTATGAGCAGTCAAGAGGATATATAGTCATTGTCGCTGACAGACAGACGGACAGCGGAGGCTTATGAATAGGGTTCCGTTTGTCACCCTTCGGGTACGGAACCCTAAAAACGGGCAACTTTGCAGTAATTTACAAATAAACAGGTAAATATTTAGATATCATTTAATTGTTTTGGTTGCGTTTTATTTTATCTCAAATGCGACGACGCGATCAAACCTTTGCATGGGCATTCCATAGCTGCATGAAACATAATGTCTCAAACTGATATCATCTCTTGCAATTATTTTGTTGTTTTACAATTGTCTTGTTATAATTTAGTATTTAAGTAACGCCAGCCGGTCATCAAGTGTTCTTTAATGGTGTCCCATTCGATTGTTTTGGTCCCGCTCCGCCTAGGTCGTCAATAAATCGAGTTACGTGATTCGAATAACCCAAATGTCACGATTTGGACATACATCCATATTGGGCCGATGTTTTGATGACAGATCAAGTTCAAATATCGAACCTTCCGAAGTCAGGATCGATGCCATAAATAATAGATGTTGAATTTAGAATTCTATGTTCCTTTCAGTGGAATATTAAGTTTTATATTTATTATTCAATGAATTCTTGACTTGACTACTGTTGATCTGTTACTTATCGTTTTTTTTTTTCAATTTGACATCGACAGAAGCAGATGTTTCTAATAAACGTTGTTGTATTAAGTATCTCAGAGCAAAGAATAATGCTGAACAAGATATTTTATATTAAGATTGTAGGTAAGTAGGTAGTTCATATATAGGGCTTAGAAATTTAAACTCAAATTGCTTTTAGGTATTTCTTTGGTCTTTATTGAGGCAAACTCTATGAAAGGCGCAGGTACTGCATAATGCTTTCACTCGTATTTCGCTGATTCATCCCTGCAAGAGTAATAGGTATCATGGGTGAAATAGTAGATTTTCGATTCGTACTCGACTAGCCATAATATTCCAATAAAACACTGGCTGGAGATATTTCCTCGTACCTACTGTTCAAAATTCGAACGACTGCTTTCATAGATATTGGTTTTTAATGACGGCGGTGGCACTGTGCAAATAAAAGACTTTAGAATTCCGAACGTTTAAAAAAAAAAAAAATTATGTTCAATTTCTGGTACAAGAGCTTTTGGAAATACACACATCAATCACCATCGAACAAGAACGTTTCCAATGCTAAATTTTACATACATTATTCAAATTATTCTGTCATTTTTAAATTGCGGGTATACTTACGTAATTTCATTCTGCACATTCCACTTTACACAACACTAATTATTCGCATATATCTCATCTGCTCGACGTCCGTATGTCACTGCAGGGATCCAGCAGAATATCAGCGTCAGGTATATTTGCCTGACACATGCTGAGTTGGACTCCCATTTGGTGCAACCTTGAGACGCACACCGCACTTTGTTTGTTGCATTTTAAAGTGTTTTAGCCAATAGTGTCATAACAATGTCTTGTTTTCTTTATTTATTTTTTGTATATTGGCACTTTGCATATTCATGTATTTAGTTATTATTTAATCATGTTTTTGTATGTTGTGCTATTTCTTTTGTGTGCACCAAATAAACGATTTATCTATCTATCTATCTATCTATCTATCAAAAGTGTCTAGGGATCAACATATATTTTTGCAATAACTTTTCTCCTGATTGATATTAATTAAAATTTTCTTTAAGGATTCATCAAATAAAGTGTTTTCGTTTGTCACAGTAACGATAAACCAAGTCACCTTTGCATTAATAAAGAAATTTGCCATTTTCCTAATAAAGGGATTTTTGACATTTGAACCACTAACATTAAAGTTCGAAAAAAAGACTGAAATAACAGTTTTCTTTAAAATTTTATTGGGTAACTTAAACAATTAATAATCCGTGTTTCTACCGCGAACACTAACAACACAAGAACATCGGTTTGGCATACTCAAAATGAGTTCATCCAAATCACGCTGTGGAATGGCCGCCCATGTTCGTTGCAACAACAAAAAAAGGTCTTCTTGCGACTGGATACCCTCCATATTCGGCAGAGCTCTTCTCTGTAGCATATCCCATGCATGCTCAATCGGGTTCAAGTCTGGCGACTGAGCAGGCCAGGGCAGGACATTGATGTTAGCTGCGGCGAGAGTCTGTCTTACAACTCTTGCGGTGTGCGGTCGTGCATTATCATGCATTAACTGAAATAAGGGACCGATTTGCACTTGTAGAGGAACGATGACGTCTGATACAATCGTCTCAGCATAAATTTGAGCGTTGAGGTTGCCTCTAATCCAAATCAACTCAGTTCTTCCGCCGATCCAAATACCCGCCCATACCATGATGGTTCCACCACTATAAGGATGGACTTCCTGGCAGGATTTTAATCGCTGTTGGCGTCCAGGGGTTCTCCAGTGTCGTATACGTCTTGTATCCGGTCTCATACCAAAACGAGACTCATCAGAAAAGCACACGAAACGCCATTGTTCTTCTGCCCAATTTCTGTGTTCAAGAGCCCATTGATATCGAATCCTACGATTGTGCATTGCTATAGGTGGTACCCGTAGCGGTCTTCGGGAATGAAGGTTCACTTCATGCAAGCGGTTTCTGACTGTTTGGTCGCTAATTAAGTTCCCTGAAGAGTGATGAAGCCTCACGGCTAACATCATGGCGGTTATTGTTGGAGCTCTTCGAGCTAAGATTTGAATGTATCGGTCTTGTCTCCGTGTGGTGCAGCGATACCGTCCTCCATGGCGCTCAGCCACGGTACCAGTGCTTCGGTAACGTGTCCAAAGTCGACTGATAACACTCTGACTTGTATTCAGAGCTAAAGCCACAGTACGTTGCCGGGAACCAGCTTCTATCATTCCCACGGCTCTGAGCATTTCTTCCCTGCTTAAATGACGTCGCTGCTCCATAATAACGTTGGTTTTAATCAGTAGTAGGGAAACAGTAGCACTAATAATGTCTTCAATGCGTTGTATGTTTTTATAGGGAAAATATTGACAGCTGATTTTCATCTTTTACTCGAATTTGATTCACAGTTCCTGATTCAAATTATGAAATGCACCAAAAAGGATCCATATAAATTTATAAAATCATAAATTTATTACAAAGCCACATCTCAATCTCAAGAAATCCGCATAAAAATGCTTGATCCCTAGACACTTTTGATGTGTGTAATTGAGTTCTTTGGCGCCGTGCTCGATTGTCCGCTTAGGTGAGTCAGCTTGTATTTCACAGAACGTGACTGTACCAAGAAATTTGATAGAAAGCTGGATAACGGTATTATGTTAAATCGAATTTGACGGCGGAAATTTCTTGCATTCGTATGTAAATATAATTTTCTATATTGGCAAGAGTTTGTCAAACTTAATAAATCTGTGAACTAAGAAGTAATTCGATTGTGACTTTAAATAAAATGGAAAAAGTTCTGCTAGAATTGATTAACATATTAAGCTAATTTGTTAAATAGGCTGAAAAGCTTCAATTTTTTCCTCTTCATAGTCTCGATCACAATGCTCTTTTGTCACTTGTTTTTTTTTCTTCAATTTCCATAGAGGGCGGCAGACAGCAACATTCTACTTATTACGGATTTCAAGGGGGGAATTCTTCTGCATATTAAACTCGATTGTTAGGGAAAAAAAATCGCAAACCCGAGGGATATTCCTGAAAGATATTTTCGCTTATTGCTTCTAAATCACGACCGTAAATATAATGGAGGTCGAATGTCTTCATTCTTCTTTTTATTTATTAGAGCCTGGTCCTTCGAGCCGGCTCAGTCTAAAATAATAAAGGATGTAACGGCTGAGGGGTGTTACCGTGATACTGTGTATTAATTTTGGTTTGTGTAGAAGTGTAAACATCTTTAGGGATGTAACCTTTATGAGATAAGTGTGATACTGATGACCCCGAAAATATAAAATTAAATGATAGTTTTGTAGGAGCACGAAGAGAATAAAACCTTGTATTGCACGACTCGTAATGCGCAGCATTAGAGTGTGCTCTAAGATCGAAAAATTTTTTTTGCCCCATTTCTGTAACTGTTTTTATTGTTACACTCCTGCTAGTACACAGAACCTATTTAATTTATATAGGTACCATTGTATAGATGATTAAATGGAGATTAATACTGTACTTTTTAACAATTGATTGATTGCAGCAGAAATGGAAAAAGCATAAAAATAGTTGAAAAAAATATCCTGTCCGTCAATTTATGAACCCTGAAAACATTGTATCTTGCGATAAAATCAATTAATTGAGTCAATTTTTTTTTATACATTCGTTTCAGCCGTAGAAGGAACCCTATTGAAAATGGCTCTTTAATTCAAAGTAGTTTAATTATAATTAATAAAATACTAACTAAAATATAATATCTTTAACTAAATATTTCCAACCTTTGAGTAAGTTGCCTAGCAACCGTCAAGTAAATATCTTTGTCAGTCGTTGACATTACGACTTCATGAAAAGTGATAAATTGTTCATTTTTAAACTATGTTTTGAATTTCTTTTTCGTTTATGAATGAGTGATAAGTATGAGGCGTGCACTTTTGGATTTTCCAAACTATTTTATTCTCTTCGTGCTTTTAAGTACAGACCCAGTACATCAAGTTACTACAATCTGTCAAACTTCTTTAATAGATTTTCAACTTTATCGCAAAAAAATAAGGTTCAATGTTGATTGGGAAAATTTTACAGATTGGAGTAGGTTGATGTGCTGGCGTCTGTACATAATCATTTTATAATATTGGAGTAAGAAAAGTTGAAAACTTGTAAATTATGCAAGTTTTAATCTCTTTCCGACTATTTGGTATTATTACATTATACAACAAACAGAAAAAAAAAACAGATTTTGGTCAGTGAGCCGTTAATCTCGTTTATCTGATCTAAGTAAATACTTAATTTTACGATTTGCGTAGGATGAATTTACTGATACAATAAGTTTTATGACCTTAACAAACGTATAATAAATGTCTATATTTACGATATTTCGAACAAAATTAGCTCAGAGACCTATAAAAAGACTCTAAAGAGGTAAAGAGACTTAAATAACGTAATGTTTTTGTTTTATTGATGAAATAAAATGACCCCGTCGTGTGACGATATTAAAATATACAACCTGGGCAGTAAGGGTATATAAGGTATTCTAGAAGAGCGGTGGTCGTCATAATAAATTATAATTGTGGGCTTAAAACGGCCGCTTTGGCAGAATCATCATCATCATCATATCAGCCGAAAGACGTCCACTGCTGGACATAGGCCTCCCTCAAGCACCGCCACTTCGACCGATTCTGTGCTTCCCGCATCCAGCGGATTCCTGTGGCCTTTACAAGGAAATCAGATCGGCAGAATCATAATATGTTAATATTATGAATTTATGATTCACACAAATTGTCACAAACTGATAATTCACAATATTATCTGCGTTCATTTCATATTACGCAATTCATCTGTTTGACAGTTTTATATTATAATGAAATAACATTTAAACTGTAGAAATAAAAATCTCAGTTGATTAATAAAACTGTACTTACATAAAAATTATCCGGTAAAATTACGGTCTTCATTTTTTTCATGAGGCAATATTTACACCAAATAAGGTTCTGATATGAATTGAATATGATTCAGCTAAAATAAGTGTCACCATAGTGGAATTGCTGGGAATTCAGAAAATGAATTGCTTTTAGAGGAATTGCTTAATGTGGCCGTTTTAGGCCATGCTGTCATGAAATTCTGTCATTTTGACATAAGGCGTTAAAAAATCAAATAATATTTGCTTAGAAAGCCGATAGTGCGTGATCGTTCACCGTTTTCCTAGGAAACCAAATTTTAAGACTGTGGTAACCCCTTTCTGAATGGGTAATTTCACCACGATAAAAGCTGTTGACGTATGGATACACATTCAAATGTATTTATTGGTACCTCTGCATGTTATAAAAACAAGATTCATAATCTTAATACTCATTTAAAATTTGTTTGAAAAACAATAAGTGCACATCAACACTCAAGCGCAAAAGAAGCCACAACCATTAACAAATTCTAAGCATATTTGTTTTTCTAAAACTGACCAGTGTTACCAGTATACAAATACACTGTAAGCAATCATAAAGCTTGTCTTAAGCGGTCGTTCGCAAACAATCAATGTTCTAATCTTTAAAGTTCCCGTAGTGTTTGACAGACAAACATACATTGTAGCCTTTTTGTAGTACACACGTTAGTTAAAGGTCGATGGAACTACGGAGCGGTTCAAAACACAAGCTCGGGGCGAACGAACTTTTTCGAAATAACTTCATAATAAACGTTACAATGAACAATCAAGGAAATGATTTTTGAAGTGAAAACTTCTTTAAACGCGATGAGCGATTTTTGGTAGGGGTTTTTATGAATTCGCGTAGTGCTGGGCTATAGAATATAGATGGCGCTCATAGCAGTTTTTAATTGTATAGATTCTTTTTGTGGGGGATACAGGGCAATAGAATGATGATGATAATTTTGATTTATTGTTTATATCATATACCAGTTTTCAGTTTTCACTTCTGTCGGCAGTGCGCATGTTTTTATCAAATTGACGCACTACGCTAATTGATCGTGTCACGTGTGCCATTTTATAGTCAAAGTATGACAGTTGGTGATTTGAATTTACGAACAATTTAGGTTGGTTTCATTTAGTATATCATTTAGCATTTGGTAGTTAATTTGGTTTCAACAGCTAATTTTGCCTGACTTTACTTGTGAAAGAAAGTTTCTATAAGTCTGCACTTCAAATAGCAACCGTGTAGACTTCCATTCCCTGAAAATGATAAGTACGAGTAGTATACTGTCTGAAAATTACTGTCTTATAGCAATTATTCAACGTAATGAATGAATGAATGAATTGCCCCGATCCCAGCGTGGTTTAACCAGACTCGATAAATCGAATGAACCCCAAGATTTGCACTAGCTCATGAAGTCTCATGTTGCATGGGACTTCAAAAGCCATTGCATATCAAAGAGTAGACCGGGTGGCGCGGTAATGGTAGGGATTAGATATGTGCCCTGGGATAAGGAGGGAGATGCGAGCCTACCGGATATGCATCCTTTATAGCAATTATTCAACGTAACATTGGAAATGATTGTGGAAGCTTATGAGTTTAACCGTCACTAACGAGACATCATAGAATTTTTATTGTTATCGACTTCTAAAGACAAATCGACAATTGAGCGGTGCCGGTGGGTGAAGCAGAACTTTATGTATATCAGGAACTCGAATAAAAATATCTCCTCTCTGAGCTCGAATATTTTCTTTCTTTCTTTCATATATTCCCTGTTTCCCTCAACATAACAATAAGCTATAGTCATGAATAAGGAAATGATAAAAGACCAACATTTATACAAAACACAAGGCCAAAATGCTTTTATCTGGCACTTCCATCCCGTCGCTCTGCGCCTATCTCCCGCACCGTTGCTATCGGCTTGGCAATAAACAAGTAGGTTTATTGGATGGCTCCAAGCTCGACTTGTCATGTGGAGACTGGAGTGCCTCTCTTGGTCCTTGAGTACTGGCCCGCCAGATGGAAGAGCTACGGACGGACAGCTGTTTGTTGTTACTGTCCTTGAATGTATTGGTGATGTGGTAGTCGTCGATATATTGAATTGAATTCATTCATATTAATAATAGCTTTTGTGGTTTACGGAGCACTTTGCATTACTAGCAGAAGGTTTCGGCGGTTAAATTCTTGTTTTCAAAGTTAAAAAAATAAAAATAAAATCTCCTGTGGCAATTTGCGATCAGTTTTGTACTTTTAGCGGATGAGTTGGAGAGGTAAATATTGGTAAAAATAAATATAATATTATAATGAGGCTTGTCTTTTTCTCGAGGTTAAAGACTTTTTGCACACGCGTCTTTATTATTAAATATTAATTAATAAGAAATGTAGGTATTATCAATTTGAATAAACAAGCATTTAGTTTTAATCGCATGTCGCATTAAATAAAGATGGATGGCATTCTATTTTGTGTGGGTGGACAATAATCATAGTTATGATTTAAGGGTCCGGCGAACACAATATTCCAAAATGCGTTTGGAATATTGTTATCTCTGTTCTGTTGTGTTTTTGTGTTGTTGTTGTTGTCTGTGTCTGTTGTGTGTTATGTGTGTTGTGTGTTGTTAGCGTTGTTACTAGCTATCGCAATTTATGATAAATTTGGATGTGTTCCGTAATACCAAAAATGATGAATGAAAACCTAATATTCTTTCATAATTTTTTCTATACTTTGTAACTTGATAATATAAGCTATGCTTCTGATGAAACAATATTCCAAATATTGTTGTTTATAATACAGAAAAAACAGTACGAAAACATGTCATTTAGCTCTAAAAATTGTGCGAATTTCAATTCGCTTAAACTTTATTTTAGGTAAGTTTTTTTGGAAAAAAAAGATGTACAAGCCTAGATAAATACTGTCTAAATCCGAATATTAACATAATATGATGGAAATATGCTCAAATTGCAAATGATTTAGGTATTACGTTTGTATGGAAAATTCTAGGGTCGCCGCGGTCTTAAATAACAGTTTGTTTTATTGACGAATGACCTTTGAAACATTTATCATATTATTTTCGAATTGAGATTAATTTGTTTTGGCAATATAAATGGGTGACATTCATTTTTAAACGACTCAACTGGCGAAATGGTCAGTAGATTACGAACGAGGTTGTTGTTTTGTTTAAGAGATCTGGAATGTATTGGTTATTGGCAGAAATAATTTCATGATTAGGTAGGTAGCTATAAAATACCAAATACGTTTCATCATCATCATCCACAGCAACCACAGCCCAACTTTACCTACTTCTGGGCTTAGGCAGTTAGGCCTCTCTTTTCTCGTGGCAATTTCCATGCTCCAAATCCGTTTACAATCAATCTGCCTAATCTTTTCCCAACTATGTTGGGGTCGGCTTCCAGTCTAACCGGATGCAGCTGAATACCAGTATTTCGCATGGAGCGACTGCCTATTTGACCCTTGGTAAGACTAGTGTCAGACTTTCGGGCTTCTGACGACTCGTAACGACTGTCAAAGATTCACGAATGATAGCCGGGACCAACGGCTTAACGTGCTTTTCGAGATACGGGAGGAGTCTCGATATGTAAATATGGTCACCCATCCACTGACCAACCTCGGGAAGCGTAGCTTAACCTGATGGATCGACCCGTGCGGCTGTTATTACTTAGCCATGAGTTCCAAATCCGTTTATATTATCACAATAAATTAGCATGCTCATAAAAAAAACAGTCAGCTGATCAAACATAGTTGTAACAGTTCAAAATTTTCCTTATAATGAAACAAAAGGTTGGGCCTTTTGTATCTTTATCAGTACTTTCTATCTTCTAGAGAATACATCTCGACAATGGACCCATTTGAGTCCACAGTTTAATAAGGGCACGTCAATTAAACGCTATGAATCTACACATCTATATCTAATTACTCGACCAGCTAATGAGAGCTCTTGCTGTGTAACATGCATTTAAATGTTACTGTTTCGTTGACCGTGTTGGGCTGGTGATGTTATTCCTGTCCGTTTTTCGCAGAGTTCGGGAATTTGTCTACGATTTCTCTCGAATGGATATGGTGGTCTTACCCAATGATTAAATTTTTTTTTATAATGAAACGGACTATTTTTTTAGCAGTATCATCTATGAATATGGCTTGCTAGATGGTGTATAACATATTTTAGGTGTACCGATTTTCTTAGTTACCTTCAATGTGAATGACAAGTCTTATTGTAATCCTATTTTAAATATTTATAGAAAACCCTGTAGTTCAATGCAAGCATGTCCTAAACTAAGTCATCTTGCGTCCATGCGAGGCAGGGTGGGTCAGTTTACAATGGTCGTCAGAAAGGCAATGCCGGGCCGAAGCTCAGCGCGCAGCCTCCGCTGTATCGAGCGGCCGCGCCTACCCCACGTGTTCCATTCATCGGTACTATACCAGTACCACGTGTGTTCGACCATAGTATCGGTTAAATAGGCCGTAGTAGAAATAAAAATAGTTTTTGCTTCTGTCTGCCGTATCTACCGTACGATGCAGACAAG
The DNA here is from genome assembly GCA_948150665.1 of Conistra vaccinii. NCBI lineage: Eukaryota > Metazoa > Arthropoda > Insecta > Lepidoptera > Noctuidae > Conistra > Conistra vaccinii. The sequence goes on along the minus strand of OX411323.1, from coordinate 4,476,805 downwards.
GTGGGGTAGACTACGTTTATTATGGTTAAATTAACTTTATCGATACCATAATCGAAATAAAACGTATTAATTGGCTTCGCGGCCTGCACACGCGATCAAACTATAAGCATAAACTTTATTCACACAAACTTAACTGTATTGTGGTTGAAATAAAATTGAGCTTTTGAGTCCCACGCTGGGCGCCAACTCTTATAATGTATTAATGGCGCCCAAGCATGGGACTTAATAGAATCTGAAAGGATGGGTTGTACTGCATAATTTAAGTATTAAAATCTTTGGTGAAAGGGAAATTATAAGTCCTACCATACCACTTAAAGTGGGAGCATAAATCTCTAGATAAATTAACAAAGCTAAGTGCCCACTTTTTTCTCAAAAGTTGTTTTATTATTATACTATAACTACGCATGCGCGTAGCCATTTAAAAGGCGGAGAAACATTTATAATTTTCGCGACTCTTTATAAAATATTAGCAGCATTTCTTAATTAGACCCTCGGAATTTTCTTTTCACGGTCGAAATTAGCGGGTCGTTGTACTGAAGAATGATCTCGATGAAAGAAACAACAAACTTTTATGTCATAAACATTCTGATCTGTTGTTTACTGGTTTTTAATTAAGTGAAATATGGTAACAAAATGATTAAGTTATAAATAAGCAAGTTAACGTTATAACCAGTAATGTAGGACTCATTCGTAAGTCCCTACATCCCAAACAAACATATGTTCACGTGCTCGCTGAAAGGGTTTCCTTACAGATTTACGGTGTATGCTGTCACAATTGAGGTAGGCTCTCGCCATATTTCGTCTTTTCGTTTTTTATCAAGTTCAGTGATATATTTCAATATACTGTATACCTTACTCTGAATATTGGTTTCTGTAGGTACTTTATTTTAACAAATACTCGTATTTATAAAATAAATTGTCCAAGTAACGAAATCGCTTTTGGAACTTAAATTAATCCCTTTGATGCGAACATCAGTCGTTACTCAAGTTATTAACGTAAAATTAAGACGATTATGTTTTGCACCAGCTCCGAAAGATACCTTATTTGATTTCGCTCTTTTCTCAAATTACCATTTCAGATATTATCCAAGACGGTTCTACCAATACAAATGTTTTCTTTTGCTGTTTCTTCTCAGCGAAAGTCTGATAAGAAACCGTCCCATCATGTAATCCAAAAAACGCACGAGTTAAATCTCCCGCAAACAGTCGCCACGCCACAGCGCGGCGCGACTAGTGGAACAATTTCTATAAAAACTTAATTGAAATTGTTCTACCAGAATCGAGTTGCGCCAGTTACTGCTGGGAGCCTTGATGCTTCAAACCTTCAGAAAAACTAAAGGTACCTACATATGCGAATGCGGTATTTGACAGTCCTCACATCTTGGCTTCAATTAAACAGTTTGTTTTCCAGACGCGACACAGAATCTGGTCAGGTAATTCAATTAGATCGCCTTGACTACACATTAAAATTTGATTGGAAACTTCCTCGCGAGCAGAACTATGTTAGAGTGAACAGTTGCTGGGCGTACATAGTTACAAATTGTGCTCTTAGGCCCCGCCGGATTGGCGGCTCCTAACAAGACAATTGATTTATAATTAGATTGCTGGAGTGGAGTGGCAGTACGTTGCGATTTCCTTAGAGGGTCCGCACCGATGGAGACGTCTTGCTGGGGACTGGGAGTATTTGGACATGAAAATGTCCTGATTCTATTTGATCTGCCTTCTGGCGCAAAGCCCAAAATTATGCACCGAAAAGAAAAACAGCCGGAAAATCAATAAGACATTTTTGGTTTTGATCCTTACAAGGGCAAAAGTAAAGGATCAAAAGTGTCTTATTGATTTAGCTTCGGTTAAATTCAATTGAATCTGCAATGCAGTCAGAGATGTTTTAAAGAGATGAAAGTAAGACGTGGAAATAAAATCAATTTGTTACATCGCCGCAGCGGATAGTTTCGAGACTCAAGCTAAAAAATAAACTCTTTCATAGCGGAAAGAGGGTCTATATAAGATGAATGCAAAAATTATTTTTCCTCCTAAAGAAGTCTTTCGAAGAGAAGGGAATCACATTATTTATTTCGTGTGATACGTATACTAAATGTCAGTGTTGTACGAGCAAAAACGAGAAGTAAAATGACTTTGAATTTTTACGCGGGTCTCGTTGGCTTGTTTCTATGAATATTCGCCGTGTTGTCCGTTTAATTTTGCACACGCTCCGCCAACCCACGGTTTTATGTACTTTACATATTGTTAAAGTTTGTTGGGACTAGGTTATGTTCCTACGGTCCGCTTAGTTGAGTTAAATGGGATACCCGTTTAGATTTCCGGTTGAAAATTCAAGGTTTGTGCAAGGTTATCGATTTCCATTGTGTATGTTTAATGAGAGTTATTTTAATTATAAACGCTAACTATAACTATATTGTTTTCAGCGATTATCTTTTCAACCGATTTCCTCGGCTCTTCAGCTTACGGACCAACCAGATGTGTCCAAGTAACAGTATTTGCATTAGCCATGAACTATTATTTCAATATTAATCTACTAAAAATAAAGTTGCCAAAACTTGGCATCCGCTGTATAAAGTTCCACAGTACCGTCCGGTGCCCGGCGCCGGATACTAGCCGGACGGCGTCCGGATATCGGATAGACGTTATCTACCGAGTGTCCGTCATCTGTCCACTGCAACGATTCTGTTAATCCATTAGCTACATTAGTACGATGAGCTATTCGTTGATGAGGTAGTTTGTTTCTCTACTGCTTTAAATTTTCTGTTGCATTGTACATTTAACTTCTTTATTTTTACCTAATCTACCATTCCCTTGTTTTTAGTTACTCAGTTTGTAACGAAACGTTTCTCCAATTCTTTTATCCATATTATGTAGATGATCTACTTTTGCCTGTCGTTAGGTGAACAGAAATATTTAAGGATCGTAGCGCGTGACGTCTGCCTACCCCCAAGGGAAGAAGGCGTGAGTTTATGTATGAAATAGAACGCCAAACTGAAAAGCCAAATTTTTCAGCCAATCAGCATATAGATCTACTGAACGCATTAATTATCTGTTTGATATGATATAACAACATGCCGCGTAGAAATATTACATAACAAAAAGTAGGCAAGTTAATCCTTTGTTCTACCGTTTTATTTATGTGGGTGCTTAACGTCACGCATTATCGACCGCAACAAAACCACCCACCGTTGTGGGAAATCCTGTAATGAATCATCTCTGCTGCTTCCTACAAGTAAAACGAGTTCGCGTGTCAGTTTGATCCCAAATTAGACTAGAATTTATGGTGTTATCCTGTACTATATTGTGGTTTTTAAATGGAGATTCCAAGAACTCGGCCAACGAAGCTTCATCTAGCTTTCTAAAGGTCACGTATGCAACAGTACGTGACTACGTGTGCCATGCACCAGAGCTGCAGAGGTACTGGTGTATGAAATTGTTTACGAGATGTCACACTACAGCTTGACTCCAATGCTACATTCGGTGCGGCCGTGCTTTAGATCTATGCTATCCAATTACAATGTTCAGTGAATGCAGGCACCAGGAGTGCAATGCTTAATAGAACTATTGAAGTAAGTGGTGAAGATGTATGTCTAACTGATGATTCTTACAGATGCTACCACAATGAGGGCAAATATAATGCATTACTGGCTCATAAGGAGAAAAGTACATGTGCTTTAAAAGAGACTAAGAAAATACTTGTTCAAAAGATAAAATTGTTGAGTACCAGACTACGATCATTGGAATAAAGATCCTTGTAGTTCTACACCAGTTGGTACGCTAATTTGTATAGATTTATGGTCACGAGACCGACATCGACGAACAACTAATAGGTAATCATGTTTCATGACAAACCACACGTACGCATTATTATTAGTACCACGTGTGCGGAATCACAATAGCCAAATAGCCACAATGGTCTCACAATAGGCGTCCCGTGGTCTGTCGTACTCCTGATAGCTTTGTATGTGGCCGCCAGTGTATTGATGTCGCCAAACCATTTGCGATGCATAAAACTGACAGACGACCGGGTCGAGTGGACAACTTGTTTGAAGAGATACCGTGGTCCGGAGCAATGACAGATTGGTGGTCGACACTGTCATAAAACAATGTTGACGACTGTTTTCATGTGTTTTTGGGGATGGAGTGTTAAAATTGGGGGTGGTTGTTAAGTTGCGAAAATGCGCTGCATACTCATTTGCATTCGTTGTAAATCATTTCAATATAGCTTTAAGGCTCACACCTGTTTTCCATGGGGGGTTGGCAGAAAATACAGATACAGTTAATTGAAAAGTAATAAAAGCAATACCGTACCTGATATTGGTTTTCTTCATATTTGGCTCGTGCCCAAGCACCCTCAACTTAAACACCGTGAGTCCGTGAGACTCTCCTCTAAGATACGTCATAGTGAAGCTTCACAAGGCGACTGTTTTGATAGCATTTCATTTGGCAGAGTTGGCTGGCTACCAACTCTAGGGTCACGCTGCCAAATGTGCCTGGGGAGTAAATTTTCTCACTTTATAAGACAGCTCGTGCACTATGTCACTTTACAACTTTGCACCGGTTTCCCAGTCAGGTTTTACGTGGCTCGCAATTTGTGTACGTGGCCGTTGGCACAGTAATGTCGACCAATGTTTACAATGCGACGAGTAATCGTTGAGTTTATGGCTGCAATCAAGCCGAATCACAATCAAGGCAAGTGGTGAAAGGCAATCGCAGCTTTATTGAATAACTTTTTACAAAAAAAAAAACAACCGACTTCTAAAAAAACACTACAAACAAAGTGAAAAATTTCTTTAATTTCGGAAGCGGTGTCTTTGGTTTTGAATAAATTCGTTTTTTTGCTACCGACTTCCGAAATTAAAGTAATTTTTCACTTTGTAGTGTTTTTTTGGAAGTCGGTTGTTTTTTTTTTTTGTAAAAAGTTTTTATTTTTTACTTTTTTGTTGTGGTGCCTACCCCACACAAATTCGAATACCACTACCCGATGTGCAAATAACAGTGACAGGAAGATATCATCATATCGTCCATATAAACTAAGTGGGAAAAATACGTCACCGTTGAATGTTATCAAAATGACATTTAAAAGATCGCACAATAAATATGAAACAAAAATTCATGACGGTCATAAGATAGACTAGAAATGTTAACTTTTGAATATTAATTAATGTCTTTCTTGAGCATTGATGCGTTGTTTAGATAAGATTGAATAAATGACAGCGCATTAAAAGTAACAACCGACATTACGTTTTGAAACGCTCTGGTAAAAGTAACACTTTTAAATGCCAAATTCTTGTGTAATATCCCCAAGTCCTTATCCAAGCCAAAGAGTAAAACCAAAGAGAAGTCTAGTAACAAAACAGTTTAAAAAAACATAGCAAGTCTTCCAGGGCTAGTTTTGAACATTTGGAAGTCACACGATGACACGAGACAGCAAACTTTGAAGAAAACAAAGTTCACACAGCTGCCATCGGTCACACTCTATCATTGTCCAGTGAAGTAGAAAGTTCTAGAAACAATAGCTTGTAAAAATTATAATTATCTCTTACAATAGCCAACACTGATTGATTGGGTGCTCGCTTTAAATTGAAGGTTAATGGAAGCATTGTTTCAAAGAATAATTTGGCTATGAAGAGTATGAAGACCTAATATTGCCTTTGTTTTAGTTGTGTGTTGGTTGTCGACCTTATCGTTCTTCTTTCTGCCCTTGTCACACTGCAGTACCATGATTACAAAGTTAAGAATAACGAAGTCAACTTATTTTTTTTCTTCAGAAAATTGCCAATTTGCCAATGCTAAAAATGTTACTTTCGTTGCCTCCCCTTCCTTGTTATCAAGTCCTTTACCGGTGCCGAGTGTTAATACAGGGATTTATAATTCGATACGAAAGTTATTTGCCTTTTTTATTTGAATAATTGGAGCGCTTTTCCAAGGCTTTGCCCAATTGAGATTCGTTGCTTAACATTTCTTCTAAAATGCTCACTGACTTACCAGCCATCTTTCAGAAGGAACTGGTTTTATTGTGCGTATAAATTGGTTCAACCATATGGTGTGCTTTTGGTTTCAAAAGCACCGTTTACCGTTGCATATTATGCATCTATATAGTACTTTCCTCATTCATAGTACACACGCGAAAACCTTAGATTGCATGATCTAATAGGCCACAACATATCGATTTGCGCAGTTCACTCTTGTATGTGGTGATGACATGCTATATCGGCTCACGTACCAAACTCGGAACAACTTTGAATCATGTTGGTTGTACCACTTGTACCCCTCCACAAAGGCGGGCATTCGAGATCGTGTAACGGTATGTATGGTGCAATATCCTATTCTATATTTGGTGCGCTCATACCACTTGCACTCGTTTGCTAAGGCTAATTTTGGCTAGCAGACTACCAAAAGCTAATAGAAAAAGTTGTATTTAAACTCTATTTAAATAGCAATAAGAGTTATGTCACGTTGTATTTCCGTTAGATTTTGGCAGTTAAGCAACTTTCAGTGAGTCATCGTTTTATACAATGCACGACGTCTTTGCTGATTCAAAGTATACATTAAGCTGTCGATCTTAGCTAATTTCGCCGAACGTATCTATAAAGTGCACAAAATGTAGCTTTGTATTCATTTGACACCAAACATTGGCAGATGTTCCAATTTTCACAGTTCGTTCTGATTTTCTGGGAACAATACGCGGATATATGCCACGTTGGCAACGCATTTTGGAATTGGAACGCATTGATTAGTTCCGACAGTCTCGTTGATGTTACACATTATGTCTACACCCATGGTTATCTGATCTGTCACCACTGACAGCATGATGTCGAAGGAAACAGTGTCAGAGATTTTAAATTCACACCTAAATTAATTGAATCATTTTTATCTTCCGCTTCCATTTCCATGTTGGGAACTTTGGATCGGCTCTCTTAGATTGTCCACTATCTTGATCTTTCGGATTCCTAAGATAGGCATGAAGCCTGCATGCATGAGCCTAGCATGAGCCACAAATATCTCTAAAATACCAATATTGTCATGAAACCCAGTACAAAAAAAATATATGTGGGAATAGAAGACGTTAGATATTATTTTAGTAACATTTTCCTCATTGTCTATCTTATACTATAGTATATACAGCTTTAATAGTTACAACAAGGCCAATTATATTTAGAAACTCTTCGATTTAACTGCTGTATTGTGTCTGGCGGATACTAAAGTTTTTATGACAGCAATACTTAACTTAGCTACTGTTTTGTTTTCTATTGTATTTAACACCTGCTATAAACTGGCATCGACGCTTAATCTGTGGTCCCTATAAAGCACAATTTCTCCAACTCAATATATTGCATTGGCAACAGTGTTTCAAGTCATGATAACATTATTACTTCGTTGTCGTGACTTCGTGAGTCTGTATAGGTCAATATCGTTTGTATAATAATGCACAGTTATTGTTTTATTCGCTGCGAACTGTGCGGTAATAGCTTTGTACGCCAAAGCGCGATAACACTGATAGCGTAATAAAGAAATCGTTCAGGTTTATGTTTTCTTTGTTTTATATCTGTTTTAATGAAGCTCGGGCTAAGTGTTTGGCGTGAAAACGACTTCTTTACTAGCGAGTAGCGAGCCAAGTTTATGAGCAACTTTCTTTGTGAGGTGAGTATAAGCACGGGCTGCATAGTAGAAAGGTATATAAAACTTAAGAAATAGTAATATTGATTCACCAAGAATTGACTGCAATGATTGGTATGTTTTTATTTGCTACCAATTTCAGCAATAGGAGTTAATCCGGATGATATGCTGTGATAAATTCATCCAGGGTTGAACAACAACAGAATCTTTTTCTCATATCCTCATAAACATATGCATGAATAACTAACAGGGTATTCTGAACTTTAGAACAGTGTGTCGACGAGAGCAGTCCCTCCTTATGGCAATAAAAGTTTACGAGGTCATACACGCGACTAGAGCTTTCTATCGATCTAGTTTTAGTACTTCTAACTATTCGCATGGCTCTACTGCGTTAGCTATTTTTAGAAACGGATAAAACTCGAGTACCTTTCTGTATAATGGATACTTACTTTACTTCTATTCGATAACCGGCGAATAAACGTCATCATTCAGTCGATAGACTTCTACTACCGGATATAGGCACCCTAGTCCCTATCCTATCATCGCCACAACGACTGATCCAGTGATTCCCGTATCCAGTGGATTCCCGGAACCATTACCAGCTCGTCGATCAACCTTGTAATAACAAAGAAACCCAAGCGACTCTATAGTATTGACGTTGTAAATCTAGAAATCACCAACCTGTGCAAAAAAGAAACCAGTTCCATTGCAAATTATATCAACATCGTTAATTGGATAATCAGTCTACCCTACTAAAGTTCTCACACGCAATACTAAAGGCGGATGAAGAATGCCGGGCATCTAGTTGTCGAGATAACTCCTGTCATACAAGGGAATGTAGACCAAGTTCAGTTGTTACTGTAAAAAAGGTGCTTTTCGCGTCAACAAGTTGCAAAACCAGTCATGACTCAGAAGCTCTTAGCTTTCGATACGGTCTAGGCTATGATATTAAGCGATTTGCAGCAGGATCGCTAACGTGACCATTTTATGATGCAATCAAGTTAAATGTTTTATTGACTGTTTGGGTTTTTTTATCCATTGAAACGATCGAATCGATTTCGAAATCTGACCACTAATGTGATTGCTTTATTACTGACCATGGTTGAAATCTACATAAACTAGCACCTGGGTGCAGACGACTATATAAATATAAAGAAAATGCATTCGATTACACTTGTTCATCACTTGTGGTATTTCTCATGTCGTCGTGCCGGTTCCATATTCTCGGGCGAGTATTGCACTACAGATGCATGGGAGCGTGCTGGGCGTCACAGAATTGGAATTTCAATACGAAATAATAATGGGCACGTGCCTGATCAGTTATGAGCACGCAGTTGTCCCGTTCGACCATAAATAATATATAGACGCTATGAATAATGTTATAACATTATTCATAGACATCCGGCTGAGGCTAACTTAAAGCCACCTAAGATCTATTTACCGGTCATTATCATGAGCAGCCTTGTTTCACTCACTACTGGGTATAGGCCTCCTTTCGGCCATCCTCACCTGTTCTGTGTGAGTCTCATCTAGGTCTTCCACGCGATCTTCTGTAGGTCGTCCTGACATCTGGCTGTTCGTCTTCACTCTCCCTTCTACCGTCTCTCGGCAACCATTCCATTTGTGTGTCTACCGGTAATTCCTGCCTTTAAGAAAATTACATTTTCCGGCCTAAATTGGCAGCAGTAAGAGGTGATCCTTTCAAGAAGCTCTCAGAGTCTCAGCTTCCCATAGCACATTAGATTATAATTAAAAGCTGCTTGTGCGCAACAGCTCAATAGCGCCGCGTTCTCGTCTCAATTGTCTGTAATTCGTGGCGTGACACCGCTCAACGCTCGTCTCGTAATGTCCCTTTATTATGATTTTAATGCGTTTACTAATGTTTCGCTTAGTTCTGCTTGCTTCATTGCCATGTTGAGGAAAAGTTTCTCGCATTGAATTTATGGAGGGTGGTGATACCTGCCATGTCGTATATGGAAATTTGGCTTGCTTTGTTTGCTGGTTTGCAGTATATTTGAAGGAAGGAAAATCTGTTTTGATAGCGTTGGTCGAACAACATAGAAGTAAGATTTTGATTCAAAGCCCACGCCGCACCACCACCTGGATAGTCCTAAGGGGAAACCGTGGCCCTCGTCTAGGCAAGGGAAGGAACACGGGTGGGTTTTAGACAGTAAGAGTCTGACACGCCCTTCCGCTCCGCCCAGAGCGGGAGAAGTAACTTGATGACTTCCCACGCAAAAAAAAAAAAACGCCGCACCACCTGTCACGTTATTATTATATAACTGGAGATATCATCACACCGTTTAACTCCGTCATAAAATCCTCGCCTGGTTTCGTAACACTATCCTAGACCACTCATTTAGTCCTAGTGTATACAGTGTCTAGTTATCTCAGAAATGCGAGCGAATGCATTCGAGATAATTTTAATGGTAGCGATAACACCACAATGTACGAACAACGGGCCATAGTTGGCGCATTTAATGGGAACTGGTGAGCCGCACACTGCGTGTGGTCGGTTGTGTTTAGCCCTCCTATGGACGGTACAACCAAACAAATTGTTGCTACGTATTTCATTCTGATTGTTTTACAATGTCATGGCGAACCTTTGAGGAGGACTGTAATGTGGTTTCTTATTATCGTCCATGTCGGGGAATTAAGGGAAATGTGTTGGGTTGGTTTTCAGTAAACAGTATGTCGGATTGATGATACAGAGTGTGGAAATGTTTTGATTAGAGCAAGCTGCCTTATTGATTGATTCAGAATGTGTTAATGTCAAGCTTTTAAGTCTTTTATAAATCGGCATACTCCCATGATGTTTCTCTTCCGTATTTTGTTTATTATTTCTTCACACGTCCTGTTGTTCTGGGATTCAGATCGCATCGCAATAGTCTGTCTGTCACATGCCGTCAATATGGAACTCTTCTGTTCTAGCCATACCATCGCTCAATATCCGGTATTATTGCATATATTAATTGAACCCCATCCTTTGTTACAGATGTCCTCTCGGTGAAAGTGAAGTACCAACTGTCCGGCCCACCATGGCGTCATAAGCAGAGATCCTGATAGATAGTTGCGGTAAGTATCAAGTACAAGTATATATACCTATATATGTATATTCGTTCCAAGCAGGAGACATTGGAAAGACAGGTCGACATCAATTTCAGACTAACCCTTGCCCAAGCAACAATCAACCATTGCTGTTAACCTGTAAAGTTTATAATCCTTTGTAACATCGCGTATACTTCGTGTCAGGAAAGTTTGCGCACATATCAAAACTTTGTCTGGAAAATTCTGTCTCGTGAAGGCATTTCGTTTCGTAATATAAGTATACATATGCTTCAGAGATATTATTGTTTGTTTTACTGCGCCTTAGCTGAAGTTTGTATAAGACAGTTTCATTTTGAATGTAAGTATTCAACTTTGTAAGGTTCTTTGAACTTTGAGTTTTTCCGGATACATGAAAGCCGCTTTAAATTTTTTCTTTACTCGATTATTTGTTAGTAGTATCGACGTTTTTGACTGTATCCCAAGAATTACGACTTCCATACTTCATTTGAAATGCGTCTTTGACTGTATTCCAAGATTTACGACTTCCATACTTCATTTGCAGTGCTCTTAAACTAGTTGCATTCCTATTGTTCTATTAAGTGCATTTTTAAGTCCTCTCGTCTCGAGAACGTGACGGCTACGACGTGCTAAAGATTAACAAACAATTCTCTTTTAAAACGGTTTACCCTTTACCCACTAAGAAGCGAGTAAACAAGAGAAAAATACATATTAATATCATTGCTGCCATTTTTGTTTGCGGATTTTCTGTACACTAGGATATGAGCATTTCTTTGGTTATAAAAACTTTTTAGTAAGTAATCTTCTTCTTTTCGTGTGGTTAGTGCCTAACTCAAAAAGTTTAAGACTGTATTCTAAGAACGATTTCTGTAGCTACAATGGTCAAGGTTACTGCATACTGCCCCTTCTCAAAAATCAACCTTGTATCGACATTTTCGTTAGATTACTTAGTGATACATCATCTGCCTAGCCTTTTCCCAACTATGTTGGGGTCGGTTTCAAATCTAACCGGATGCAGCTGAATACCAGTATTTTACATGAAGCGACTGCCTTTATCTGACCTCCAAAACCCATTTACTGGGTAATACGATACCCCTTGGAAAGACTGGTTGTCAGACTTTCGACCTTCTCACGATCCGTAACGACTGTCAAAGTTCCACAAATGACAGCCGGGACCAACGGCACGTGATTTCTGAGGCACGGGGTCTTGATGTGTGAAGATGGTCACTCATCCACGGACCAACCGCGGTAAGCGTAGCGTAACCTGATTGATCGACCTGTGCGGCTGTTATTACTTAGTCACAAGTTAGCAAGTTATTAATTAACTAGTAGTATCCTAACTAATGTTATAAATGCGAAAGTGAGTACCTATGTTTGTTACGCTTTCAAGCTAAAACGGCTGAACAGATTTGGATGAAATTTGGCACATGGGTAGACCATGGGATGACCTGGATTAGGACATAGGACTTTTTATCCCGATATTCCCACGGGATCGAGACTTAAGCTGGTGAAATCGCGGGACGCAGCCAGTAAGGTAGTAAATATGTTACTGTAGTTATATCATACCGATTAACTAATAAATTGAAGTACCTACTGTAGGTTCACCTACTGACAACACTTGTTGTTACCACTTGAAATGATAAACACACTTCAGAACTTATATCACTTGTCCTTATCAAAGTGTAAGTATACCGTAATGTGTTTAGGAAGACGATAATGTTCGTCTGACCTAGTGCCAAAGATACAATATCTAAAAGCCTGCACCATTACGTAAGCCACTTTTAATCATCATCTGAAAGATTTTGAAAGAAATTGCTAATCCGTTTCAACATGATGTTTGAAAAAATTTGTCTGCAAGGCACGACACGAACGAACAAATCATGGTGAACACGAATATCGAACACGGTACATTTGGTTCGTACGTGTGGACGTAAATTAGAAAAGCGAACACGAACATCATACGAGCACAGTTCGCGCTCAACCATCCCGCAGTCCCGCTCTCTTTAGTAGCCATGGATTCGAAATTGGATCGCCACGAACGTTTTTCGAACAAAGTGTTTATGTTCGTGTTCACCATGTTCTTGTTCGTTCGTGCGTACATACACGCCTGTGCGCGTGAGCGTGTATTCAAAAAGTTGGCAACGTCGTAAATAGCTGTGAAATTGTTCCCCATTTTGATTAATTTGTAAATAATACTGTATGGAAATAAGAAATGTGGCTAACTAGCGAACTAGAATATTGATTAAGAAATGCAAATTTAATTAATATCGTAACACCGAATATTTAGTTTTCGATGTAAGAAAAGTATTTGGTAGAACATCAAATTCAATGTTACAATTACAATTCATTATTAATATATATACAGTAATATTGCCAAAATAATCATAACAGCGAAATATTTGACAGCTATTTGCGACGTTGCCCACTTTCAGAATGCACGGTCACAACTCACAATATAAAGATGGATCCATCTTTATATTGTGGCACGGTCCTAAATTCTAAAACGACGTGTTGTTGAACTGTCAAATTGAAAGACATTGCCATTGTAAGTATTACACCATAACCTCGCTGTTTTGAAATCGCCTAAGTATCTTAATCTTATTGTTAATAATTGTATGAGTCATGGTGAATTTAAGTTTGTCTGTCTGTCGTTCGTGTGAGCTTTCACACCAGATGGTTCACATTTGCGAAGAAGGGTTAATTTTAGTTTACAATTAGCTAGCTGTGTTCACGTTTGGATAAAAATTTCATTGATTTTGTCCTCGTGTGAACCCAAGTAGGCCAGACATAATGAGGTTAATTATGTCTTCTTAATTAGGTCAGCGCAATAACTAGTCATGCAACGAACTTAGCTAAGCTTTTCGCATCGCTCCGAATTATTAATGATTTTCTTAAACGTTAATCAAGTAACTATTTCACTAGAAAGATAGATCTTTTATGATTTTTATGGTATCTAATACCGGCCTGAACTGAGCCTGCCTGGATGGTTACGGCCCACTCCCTCTAACTGAGAGGAAACCTGAAACGCAGAATGGAAATATCATTTGCTGCAGCAAATACAGAGTGGATTAAGTACTAACGCAGTGTGGATTATGGTATTTTTTATCGTAAATACCTACTTGTCGTCCTATGTTTACAATAGTATGCTTATTGTGTATATACCTGTTAATTTTCTGTGCGTATAGGTACCAAATACCAAACTAAAACTGCTTCATTCATCTTTCCCGTAATAGACCAACGATGTTTGAAATAAAATTGAAAATCATTAAAAGCCTTGCTACAATACTATGCTGGTTGCAAATGCAGGCCCTAAAAATAGAGGGAGGACTCACAAACCAACGAAGTAGGGAGCTTCATAGAATACACAAGCCACTTAGGCTGATTTTAGAGTCACGCTGACCGCACGCTGACCGTCGGCGCTGACAGTGAAAATCAGATGTCAGCGCTGAGCGGTTGACGTAATTTCATAGAATACTAAACTTTATATACATTGTCTTGTCAGCGCCGACGACGGTCAGCGTGAGACTAAAATCAGCCTTATTGCCATCGTCGTGTCTTGTGTGTTTTTATAGGCTGATAATGCTATCATTTGATCTGCAGGTGTGATCGTGAAAGGTCGCGATGGGCGCGCCGGGCGTCTCGGACGAGTACTCGCCGCCGCGTCTCTCGCGGCTGCTGCACGCCCTGCCGCACATCAACGTGACGTTACATCGCGTTAATGACACGTTCGCGCCGAACTCGCCTGTTTATCTGGAGGTAAGGTTTTGATGAACTTTTTTGTAAATAATCTAGAAAGTAACTCTCACTATGAGATTTGCTTTTTAATAAGTATACGAGCTGTGGCATTTAAGACAAGCCAATAAATCTGCCTAGCCTTTTCCCAACTATGTTGGGGTCGGCTTCCAGTCTAACCGGATGCAGCTGAATACCTGTATTATACGTGGAGCCACTGCCTATTTCGCCTCCAAAACCCAGTACTTACTGGGTAATACGATACCCCTTGGTAAGACTGGTTGTCAGACTTTCGGGGTTCTGACGATTCGTAACGACTGTTATCCACGAATGACAGCCTGGACCAACGGGTCGTGCTTTCTGAGGCACGGAGGCGTCAGCTGTCAGTGATGAATTTAAGATTTTAGTACCTAGATGTCGCACAGCACTATGTTCCTAGAACCTTTTTAGTTTCGTACAGGTGCAGAGCACAGTGAGGCCCAGTGGTAACGGCTGCAACTTACGAGTTATAGGCCATATGTTCGAACCCTGACAGGCGTTTTATTTTGTGTAAATTATTTCATCACCACTGCTCTCAAAACGGTGAAGGAAAACATCGTGAGGACACCGGCATGTCCTAGAACCAAAAATTCGAAGACAAGTGTCATCTACCAACCCGCACTGGGCCCATATCGTGGATTACGGTCCACTCCCTCTCTAAGAGAGGAGGCCTGTCTTCCAGCAGTGGGAACATTATTAAGGCTGGTTATGCAGGTTTTTGATACCTGTTAATTTTTTGTGCGTGTACCAAACACTCAAACTTGTTCATTCATCTTTCCTGTAATAGTCTGTTCTGTTCTGTTTGAAACAAAAATGGTAATAAATAATTGCCTTGCTAAATACTGAGCTGGTTGCAAATGCAGACCCTAAAAATGGAGGGAGGACTCACAAACCAACGAAGTAGGAAAGCTTCATAGAATGCACAAACCACTTATTGCCAACGTCGTGCTGTACTTACCACGTCCATAACAGTCTCACTACGACAAAAGATCACTATCTATATTAAAGAGCAGCAACACATCCCTCCACTCCACTTGCTCAACAAATCATGTCCCGGAAGTGTATACTTACTTGCTCAGTACGAAACGTTTGTCAACAACACAACATGACACTTCATTAAGGATTGTTTGTGCCGCGGGGTGAGGTGGTAAGCAGGTTCATTATTGAAGTTTACTATACTTGGCACGACTGTTTCAGTTTAGATAGAGCGAACTAAGCAAATAACGCTTTAATAGTGCTGAAAATCATGACTAGATTTAGTTTCAATTCAACTGGCTGCTGCCCGCGGTTTCGCCCTCGAGGACCACACAACCTCAGGCCTACTGGCGCGGCGCGTCACCGGTAATTGTTCTACCGTGAAGTTTTGTTAGAGTTGCGTCGCGCTAGTCTGCACGACGCTTAATTCTTTTTCTAAAATAAAAGTATTAACATAAGTAGTAAAGTATGTGCATTTGTAAATAGCAACTTTTCTCTTTCAAACCTGTTTAACATAATTTCTTCTCTATTTCCAGAGCTTGGGCATCCTCGGTTCTATACCAGGCGCGTGGCTGATCCTGACGCTGACCGTCCTGCTCATATATCTGTTAACAAGATGCTGCGACAGAAAGCAACGGCCGCCGAGAAGCATCACCGCTTTGAAGGTGAGATACGTCTTCTTATCAAACTCAAACTCAAAGCATTTAAACAGGCACTTTGTCAAGGAATCGTCCTGTCAGAAAGATAAAGTTGCCCATTCCAAAGCGTAGATAGAAATTTGAAATACCAGACAGATGGATTGCCATACCAGAGACAAAGTTAAAATCTCTCAAGTGCCAGTAATAATACCGGCGCCAACTACTTGGTGGCAGAAAAAGGTATCATGGTTTTGCTTTCCCGGTCGAGCCTTCCATCCTAAACGCTCGACTTAAACAAAATTGTATGCAAAAGGAACATCAAAACTTAGTCTGACAGCAAAATCTTATTACTCAAATCAATCTGTCTTGGGGTCGGCTGCCAGTCAAACCGGATGCAGCTGAATACCAGTATTTTACATAGAGCGACTGCTTATTGACCTCCACAACCCAGTAACTGGGTAATACGATACCTACTTTCGGGCTTCTGACGACCCGTAACGACTGTCAAAGATCCACGAATGACAGCCGGGACCAAAGGCTTAACGCACTTTTCGAGGCACGGAGGAGTTTCGGTATCTAAAGATGGTCACCCATCCACGGACCAACCCCGGCAAACGTAGTAAATCTTATTACTAAGCAAGACTTATTTGCTTTGCAAAGTACTAACGGGGAACTTTCACCATTCTAGCGTTTTCCAAGCGTCCTATTGTAGGAATCCGGAGTTCCTTAATTGTATAATTAGTGTTGTACTCATTAGCAGGGACATGCTAACTTCTTCCATTCATGATTTGTTGAAACAGCGTAAATTAAAAAAGGCCTATGTGTAGTGGACTGTTGGCTACTATAGGTAAAGTTTACATTTGTTGATTTATATGAGTGAGTAGTTATATCATCCATTCAGCTTTTTACGACCATAACTCTCAAGTCTCGATCAAAACAGATACTTGGGTACTTCTTACATAATATATTTTTGTTTTTACTTGAGTTTGGAAATTGAATAGCCTTCGTCATGTTACTTCAATAACTGACGTAACCTTTTCGCTGTTAAATCAATTATTCATTGTTTACTGACACCGTTACAAATGTCCTTCTGAATAAGTGATCAGTTAATTATAAGTAGGTATTCTTCATGTATTTTAAATGAAATAAATTCGATTTCCCGATACGATTAAAGTTCATAGTTTGACCCTTGAATAGACTTCATTTACCGAAATTGGTGTATTTGAAAACACCAGAAGGTCAATTCTCGTACTTATAAAACGTTCACATTCAAGTCGCAATCTGTCAAACTTGTCAAAAATTTTGGTAAATTGTATTGTTGACAGATTCCGATTGAGATTAGTAGTAGATTAAGGCGAACGTTAACTTTATAATCTCAATACACAATTGCTTATCCAAATCACTTTAGACATTAGCAGAATAGTCGACATCGGCTTTACTTGCCATTCAATAAAAAAAAAAAAAAAATGCGAACGTTCTTAAAAATGGGAATTGTCAATTATTGTCCTTCTGGTCAGTGTGGTTAGAGCCCATACAAGAAAACTAATTTGAGAAATGGATGACAAACTGCCTTTAAGTTAGTTGTAACTTACACTTGCTACGTAGAGAAGAGATCTCGCGCTCTAGGCGGCCACAACCACACGGCCACGACGAGGTAAACTATAGAAACCGATACGAATCGCGCACTTTGTCGCAACGGCCAACTGGCCGCACAGCATATACCACTAGACGGCCACGACTGGCCGTCTGGTGCGGGAGATCCCTAATGCCTCTGCCTCGAATCTTGCGGGCAGTGGGGCGGCGGCGGTGGCGGCGCGGGAGCGGCTGGATAAAATGCGTAAAATCAAATTGACCGGCCCTTGAAACCAGGGGCGCGGCAGCGGCGCGGCAGCGGCAACGAGCGGTGGACTCCAGTCAAGCGGTTACCGCCCGCGCGTCTGCATTGCAGTGTTGTGCAATTTATTAGCCACAATAAATCGAGCGTTAGGCATAAATTTTAATCAAAAAGATGTTGCCGCCGTTGTTCAGACATTTCGTTTGCGAATAAAAACCAATATCTCGACGACACAGCCACGAACACAACACTACGCCGCTATAGTGCCGCGCGATCTGCCCGCTGGTTTCGAGAACCGGTCTGCGTTGCCCGCGCCGCTCCCGCGCCGCCACCGCCGCCGCCCCGCTGCCCGCAAGATTCGAGGCAGAGGCCTTATACTTGCCAGTTACTTTCAAACAGGCGCTCCAAAGTAATTTTTTGCAGAACTTTTGACGCAATTGTAATTGCGGTGTAACACGTGCAAGTCCTATTTCATATGAAGCATCTTTTGTGACAAAGCTTTGAAGACCTACCAAAAGTTTCAGTGTACAAAAAATCATAATGTTATTTACACTACACCCTACGGGCCCAAAGTCGGCCTGTCTCAATATTAACACATCTCAGAGCTATTTCCCGACAAGGAATGATAAACTCATCATGTTCGCCCCGAGGGTATCGCGGCTCTATAAATACTCTGCAAACACAATCAAAATAATTCTCACAGAGAACTTTAACACGTGTTGAGGGCAAGTGTTCAAACGATCAGATGTTTTGTATATGATCTTAATTTTTAAAATCGTTACTTACCAATGATAGGAATTAATAGGGCACTGAACTTTAGATTACTTAGAATCTTTGATCTCTTGTTTAGAGTTGGTGTAAATATTTTTTTGAAGATCTTATTTCGGCTAACTTTATTAGTTTAGAAGTGATTCTTCTGGGATTATTTTGAGATCAAAGGGAATTTGTGAATATCAAAGGGCATAGGCAATTCGTTGCGTTTAGTTAACGTAAATTGTGTTAGATGGATCAAATGAGGAAGGCAATGTTTAATTTGTAATTCGTCGTTAGCTAGAACTTATGAAAGTTGCGCCACTGCGCTTCTTAAGTAGCAGGAAAATCTTGCCCTATCCACATCTACACTATCAAAGGTGCAACTATAATTTAAAAAAATAGAGACGTGTTGCTGTTGAGTTTGTTGGCCAGTTCTATTTCCCAGCAAAATTAATAGGAATTGTTGAAAGGTAGCTGTCATTTGCAATATTCTCCATCAAAAAGATAATGCTGATTCTCAGTCTTTTTGAATGAAACACTGAACTTTATTTTTGAATCTCATCCAAAATCTTCTTCCGCAGATAACGCTCATGATCCTATCGGTACTATGCTGTGGCGCTATCGGCGTCGGTCTCTTTGGCAACGATGACCTACACAACGCCATGCTGCAGAGCATCCAGGCCGGCAACCAGCTAGCTGCTCTCGTCAACACCGTTAAGAACCAGGTAAGCGTTTTAAGCTAAGAGTCATTTTAAACCTTGTTATTGATAAATAAATAAATAATAATAATAATAATAAGGAGTAATAGTGTATGGTCTTGACACAAAATCAGATATTTAAAACATCACTTTCTCTGTTTCTGTCAACTTCAAAGGATTGAAAAAAAATAGAACGTTGTTATACATTCGTTAAACCCTGCTGGTTTGTCATTAACCTGCCAAAAACAAAGTTTTAGGCTGCAAGTAAACGTATAGAAATCTCTCTGATTTCTGATTTCGTTCAGTTCACGCAACGTCTTTGTTAATTAAGCTTCTTTTCACTTTCTCAGAAGCACAAAGTAATTAATCATGAATTGTTTGATAAGAGGGTGACTATTGAAGTTTAGAGAAAAAGGAAAATTGCTGTGCTGTCCCGGAATAACTTGGTTTAAGAGCAGGAGGTTGATCATGATGTGTTTTCATTTCCAGTCAAGCATCCTAGAAGAAGCGATGGGTTCCCGCGCTCGTGCCCCATTGGCCCGACTAGCGGATGCGCTGGACGCGCCCGTAGCCAATCAGACGGCGCTGGGGACTTTACTGCGAGCGTTGTCAGCGCTGAGGAATAACGCCAGCGCTGCTGCTTCAGCCGCTGACAATCTACGACGGCCACTGGCGGCGCTTAATCTTGATGCTTTCATGAAGGTTAGTAGCATATTCAATTTAAAGGCCTATTGAGATATGAGCAATGGCGCTGCCACGCTCGGTAGCGAGCGATACTGGTCCAAACTGACTAACCAGAAGGTGATCAGTGTCACTACCGAGCGATATCGCTTATGTCTGAACAGGCGAGGGGTTTCGTAAAAATGACGGACTGTGTGATATCTTGTCGTTATAAACCGATGTTTAAAGAGTTAATAGCCACTTTTCAATTTAAAAGTGTTTAAATAAAAAGTATTCTTTGGTCTTACTTAAATTCTTTGCTTATTCTGTTCTTGCGGGAATGGGTTGAAGTAAATGGTTAAAAACATTACCTTCCATCTAGCACAGTCTTGACACAGGGTGAAATCCGCGAAAAACGGGCTTCATCCATTCTCATGATTTCACTGTATGCAAAAAACTTGAAGTCAGTTTTTAGTCTAGTAAATTTTCAAATCCATGATCCATTTGACGTTCTGTTTACTGCTTTTGCTGGTGGTGCCATCTATGCACCAAGGGGCCAAGTCTACTAATTTATAAACGTCACAATGGTCTCTCGATGATGAGTTTTTGACAGTGAACGATTGGCCCCCTGGTTTCGTGTACGATGCCCCATTAAAATGTCGTCCTTATCTCTTCCAGCGCGCGTGGGTGTGGGAGGCGGCGCGCTGGGCGGGCGGCATGGCGGGCTGGTGCTGCGGCGGAGCGGTCTGCGTGGCGCTGTTAGCGGCCGCTGCACGACGCTCGCGACGCGCGCTCTTACTGCTTTGTGTTAGTGTTCATACTGTTATACTATGGTCTGTTCTAACAGTATCTCATGAAGATGTAAACAAATTCTATTCTCAGGTAGGTATGGTTAAGTACAAAACAATGATCACAATGACGGGACTAGTGATTTTCGTGTTCATTAATGGTTCACCAAAACACCATTGACAATTTTTTTGTTTACAACCAACGTTTCGTATACTATTTATTTTACAAACAACTTATTCCTCAAATGTTTTATTTTGTAAACACTCGCTTTACAAACATTTATTTAGCAAATGTTTCTCTTTACAAATCTTTCGCATGATATTTGATCAAATAAATTTTTCATTTATATTTCTAGATTAGATTCTTTTAGAAAAATTACGTTATTACTAAATAAAATATCAATTCATTTTTTGCCAACAAATCATATTTTTTGCCAATCAAGTTACTGGTCAAGTGAAAATAAGTAAATATTTTTTTGGTAAAGGGCCTTTTCGGTTTCGGTCTTTTTAACGCCCGCAAGAAGGATCCTATAATAGTGTGGCGTGTTGTGCAGGTGGGCGCGCTGGGCGCGCTGGTGGTGTGCTGGCTGGCGGGTGCGGTGCTGGCTGCCGGGGCAGTGGCCGCGGCCGACGCCTGCCAGGAGCCCGCCGCCGCGCTGGCGCTGCACGCGCCGCACAACCTGCCCATAGACGTACGTCCTAACTACATTCACAATAACACACAAAGCTGGCTTCTTAAAACACGTCATTTTACGAGTCTCATCACCAGCTCGAGCCACGGCACGCACTGGCACGTGAAGCACGGGCTCGCTCATAGTGCGTGCTCACTTGTACACACGGGTACACATCAACTATACATTTCCAGTTTATACTGATCTCGCATTGTATAGGATTTCCGTACAATGCGAGGTCAGCTTATACTGGCTTGATGTGTAACCGTGAGTACAAATTGGCTTGTCACGAACGACTCCATGATTCATGAATCGTGAATAACTAGCTTTAGGCTGCCTGTCCATTGGGGCGGAGACGCGAGAAGAGGGGGGCAGCTGTGCCAATATTAACCAATTCAATATAAATTCTGGAGCGGAGTTTAGATTCTATTGGTTAATACAACCACAGCTCCGCTCCTCTCCTCTCTTCTCCACTACAGTGGACACAGCCTTATGCTCAAACTTTACTCAAAACCTGCAAAAAAAAAAACAATACTTGTCATAGTCTTGTCACCATCCCTTTGTAACATTTCAAAAATATTTTGTTTTTTTTCGTCTTTAAATTAAACCTTTAAATAATTTCTTTGCGAGGTGGTTTTGAGCTTCCCCAATACGTTACGTACGTACGTACGTACAGTTTCAAGCCGCAAATCCTTTCTAAAACATCCGTATATAACATTGACAGATGGTGCACTACTACCTATCCTGCAAGGTGTCTCGTGAGAACGTGCTGACGGCCGAGCTGAGGAACGCTCAACGTGCGGTGGTGGCGGTGAGGCAAGCCCTAGCGGTACTGGCGCGAGGGGCGCCGCAACTGTTCAATGATCCTGGTAAGACCACACACTTAAAGAAGTTCCTTTATCTTCCTAGCCGTATGATAACACGTGCGTTGAAACTGCAGCAGTTTCTTTGAAAATTGCAGCTTTGTAATTCTTCTTGCAAACACCAGTCTTGCACAAAATTATAACGCACAGTTTTTAAAATGGTGTGTTCAAAAAGAAATAATACTATTAATATTTTTTCACTATTGCTAAATTAAATTATGCAATATCGCTCTTTAGTGCACTCAATTTTATTTACTAAAATGATTATGTATTACAATAATATCGTATGGCTGTTTCAAAGATGAATATAGAATGAAAATGATTTATTTCTCTTCCAGGAAAATAAATAATATAAATTTTATCTAAAATTTGCAATAGGTTTCACCAAAACACATGTAACAGACTCTCCGAAATAATAATAATTTATTTTAAATATCTTTTTTGAGTATTTTTAAATAAATAATAATGATTGATTCGCAGGTCTGCAGCCCGCCCTAGGCGCGCTGGGCGCGGGCACGGGCGAGGCGGAGCGCGCGCTGGTGGCGCTGAGCGGCGCGCTGGAGTGCCGCATGGCGCGCGCCTACTTCGTGGCCGCCGCGCGCGCCGCCTGCGACGCGGGGCTGCAGGTACGGCCGACTAGATACACGATGCACTATTTCGACACATTCCGTTCTGAGGCTCTGGGACCATAACCATTTGCAGGGCAGGTCAAAGGATTAGTTAAACCGTACGAGGTACCGTAAGGCCCTTTGTACAGACGCAAGCACATCAAGTTACTACAATCTGTCAAATTACTTTAATAGATTTTCAACTTTATCGCTAAATAATAAGGTCCAATGTTGATTGGGAAAATTGGACAGATTGGAGTAGGTTGATGTGCGTCTGTACATGGCACGGTTTCCTTACGGCGGATAAACCGAGCCGTAAAAAAAACGTGTCTGTCAACAAGCTTCCATAGTGATCCATACAATACTGGCGAATAAACTGAAATGTTTCACGGCAAGAAAAACGTGTGTACAAAGGGCCTAAGATTGTTTAGCGACGCCACTTTTTAACCATCCTCTGCCGCTCTATTCTATAAAATCTCATCTTGAAAATGTTGGTGAGGTGGTCATTCCACCTGGTGCTAGGGATTGAGTATTGACATTTCATCCAAGTCTGCAGACTCTTCAACTGCCAAGTCTTAGTCTAGTCGGGTAATCTCCACGAACGAGGATTATTCCGCCAGCGTATCTTCGCGATTCGTAACGGAATCGCCGTGTACTCGCGACGACTCGTAACGGAATCGCCGTGTATCCGCGACGACTCGTTATGGAATCGCCGCGTTTGACGGGGGACGCCTGCGTTAAAACAGCGCGCTCGCCGCGCTGTCTAAAGGTCATCGGCCATTATAACAGCACCGCTCCAGCACGGTAGCGCCCCGGCACCGCCTCGAAAAATCTAGTCATCAACGCGCCGTAAGCCAGGCGACGGCTAGCCGCCAACGCGCCGTAAGCAAGGCGACCGCTCGCTGCCGGCACGCCACCGGCGAGGGAACAGTTTATTGTTTATTCACAAGCAAGGCGTCACCGTGCGGCCGGCGAGGCGTCACCGCGCGGACGGTGAGGTGCCAGCGAGCGGGCACCTCGCTTGAAGCGCGCTGTGGCCCCGACGGCTCGCGGACCGCTCACTACCGTCGAGCCGTTCACTATTTTGTATAGCCATCGTAAAATAGACTTTAATGCATTTGACTTAAAATCCTAACTTGATTGACAAGTTATTTGCCGTGTCGGAGCCGTGCTGCTATAATGAGCGATGACCATTAACGAGCGCGGCGGACGCACCGCCACGAGCGACGAGCGCGCCAAGATACGATGACGTTTCGCTCGTATTCAGCCACTCGTCGCATCGCCGCGATTCTCTCGCTCGTGGAGACGGCTCTAAGAGAATAGAAATGCGTGGACGACGACGATAATGTCGCCACGATTCTCCTGCTCGTGGAGGCGGCCCCTTAGGAATGCGCGGCAAGGCGGGACGGTGGGACGCCATGAGCGACCTGCACTGCCGTCCCGCGAGCCGCGCACATATCTAAGCAGCAGTATCGTGCAAACTATAAGTACGAATATCATTCTGATGCAAATAACACTTAGTTTTTTTATTTTAGGTTGAAATTGCGAATATATCCGAACAGTGCCGAGTCTTACCCGAGTAGTTTCATAACTTTAATAATGGCTTTGTTCTTCCAGGCGTTATCGCTCCAGCTGTTGGCCGCAGTCGCAGCTGGCTTCCTCTTCACCGCCATAGTGCTGGTCGATTCACACGCCTGGATATACATCAACACCAAGTAAGTGAAACTAATTATAATAATTCACTTTTATTAGCATCTCATCTCGGCTGGTGGTGGTTTTACTTCTTATTCAAGGATAGTATAAGATCTTTTGATATTATATTTGTTTCAAAATATGTTAACTGATTATTACGATGTTTTCTAATACTTATTGTGCTTTTGGCCGCATACGCTGTTCATTTGTGAACACAATGCATCTTTGGATGAAATTTCAAAGAGTACTGGCCTTCCGCTATCACCAACATTCATAAACACATGATTAACCTAGTAACTAACCTAACTTTACTGCAGACCTCCAAGGAAAAGTATGTACTTCGGAATCATCGTCTATCTTCGGAAATACGAACATGCGATGATGTGATCTAATATAGAGCTGTTACAACCATAAAACTACTTGCCTATTTTGTATTACTATGATTACAAAAGTATAGATTAACAACTCTATGCAATTCCAAAAACTTTTCAAAAGTCGATCTGCGACCGGAATAGGTAACCCGACAGAGTAACAGCTGCATACAAACGCGCATTGATAGGTGCACTACTACAAAGCGTGGTAGTACCAAACTTAAAAGCATTGACTCTGTGCAGCGTTACTCAGTGGCGCACCGTTCGTGCTAATTCGGAAACACGAAGATTATCGAAGCGCATACTGTTTCTGATTTACCTGTAACTGACTTTCGACCACGTCACGAGCTACCCTGAAAGCCTCGTTTAGTGTGCAACTTAACCTCGGCGACTAACTCGGCGCCCCGACATCACCTTTGGCATACTCCACGTAGGCACGGTGGCTTACCTCGTGGTGCTGCACACAGACGCAGCGGCGGCGGCGAGGAGCAGGCGCCGTTCCTGTCGTCGGGCGGCTCCAGCCAGGCCTCGCGCACGCTGCCGCGCGCCGCGCCCTACAACAACGGCAAGCCGCCCAGCTACGGCGCCGCCGTGCAGCTCATGGACCTGGAGCGACCCAGGTGATATGACCGCACCGGACTGCACCGTATTTCGATGCGATTTGATAGAAATGAAAACAAAACAGTTTTTCCGAAAATGACACTTGCATATCAATTAAAAGCTAACGAATTTTTTAATGCTTCTTTAATCCTTATTTAAAATGTTTTTTTTTTGTTTTTCCTGTCCCGTGGCATGACTGGGCAAAAGCCTCCCCAAAAGAGACTGACAAAATAATTTATATAACGTTTTTTTCGTAGAATTTTAATTATGTTATTCAAAGGAACTGGTGAGACATCTTCTAAATACAGATCAATGACTGATTCTGACAGTTACCAAAAAAAATTGTTTACTTTTCTATCAAATTGGATTGAAATACGGTTTACCACACTAGCTTACATCATTGACTAACTTATCATCAGCTCATACTGATATCATCGACCCAATTACTGGTACGCTACAAAACTAGAAAACTAAGTATACCGCTTATCGCTTGTCAGATGTTTTCTGACTGAATTATCTGCCTCTGAAATACTACAAACACCGTGGTTTTAAAATTCAGAGGTGTAATAAAAACTGTCACTAACTCTTAAATTCCGCGGCAAAATTGCCTGACTACGTAGATCTATAGATCTGTAGAACCTAAACTGCTTCGATCAACAATAGCACTAGATTAGGAACAAAACACATCGCTCAAGTGGTCACGATTGCATATAAATTTATTATAAACGTTTTATTCAACGTTTAACATTCATCGTTTGTAATATATTTAATACTTCGATTGAAAAGATTTATGGAAAAATAAAACATAATTTCTAAGCAATAAGGTTGAAAAAACTATGTTGCACTTTTTTATTGTTTTATATTATAAATGTTGGAACGCTGACGTCTCCCCTCTCGGAGGTGGGCGCTAATGGCTGCAACACAGTTTTTTAAACTAATGTAGCTGTTAACAAACACAAAAAAATTATGAACCTGCTTTTATTCCATTAAATATTTAAATATTCTAAAATAAAACCTGAACATTAATATTATGGTCCTATAAATTGTTGATCGAAGCTAAACTGGCAAGCAACCCCTTTGCCACAGTACCTACACTGCTATAAGGATCTTTTGGCGCCCAAATGACGATGACATTTGTCTGTGACATTTGTGCAAATGTTTTTTTAAACAAGTTAGCAGCGCTATTTCACATTTTGGTCACGCGTCAAAATAACCTTGTAGCGCTATATGTTTATCGTTCTGTCTAGCCCGGCCAAGCCACCGTCCTACGGCGCTGATGTGCAACTCATGGACTTCGAGAAGCCAAGGTAACTATAAAAAAAAATATTAGGTAAACTATTTGTGATGTTCTTGGCCCGAAATAAATGTTTTTTACGTGCATTTTTCGTTTTAGTTTAAATTTTTAACCATGAGATTTCTTTGTAGTTAAATATTTTTACCACCATAAAAAGGTCTCGAAATATGCACGTAATAAAAATTACACGAGTGACAAACAAAATCCTTTCTCCTGTTACTCTGTATTTGGAGCGACGGATATATTTTGTGTTTTTTAATGTGATGATAATTTACCAACTTTAAAGAATGCCCTAAGACCGATAGCTTTCTTGCGCATTTCATCTTTTCACTACTCAGCCTTTTTCAGTCAAACCCACATGGGTTTGACTGAAAAAGGTTTAGTTAGAAGTGGCGAAGACATCTTCGCCACTTCTAACTAAATCTGTAATTCTATATTTCTAAAAGGAAGAGGAGTCACAAAATAAAAATATATCCAGCCTCTTATATTGGCAGTTTACTCAAACAAAGTTAGAAAACGCTTGATGGGTATATGAATGCCTTGTGGGTATATGAATATGTTTTATCCCTCACTGTGTGTTACCGTTCTGTGGTGTTACCAATATAGTAGTAGATCGTTTGAACAAAAATTACGCGCCCTTCCACATTTTTTGATGAGTATAATCAGATTTCAGCATTTCCTTCGTTCATTTATTTAGTCGACGACTGAGGGACCAATGATAGCAGCATTTATGTTGTCTATAGGTTCTTTTTATAATTAGCTGGCGACACTTCTCAGACGCTATGCATATAGCATCTAATACCACAGATTAATACAGATGGTTCACTACGCAGAATCATTTAAATAAAAAGCAACTCTCGCTACGATACAATAAAGTGCAATTCAGGTCGCACAGTGCTAATTACCTACAGTTATATTCACCCAGAAGTTCTCACTCTTTCTATCCCGTAACTCTTAGATCTTCTGACTAAGTTACACTCACTGAATTGGCCCGACAAGACCGCCACCGCGTACTTGTAGCTTCATACCTAAAATGAGGAGTGAACTATCTGTATTACTTCTAATAGCAATACAAACAAAACCAGATTTTTTTATATAATATCATAATGTCAAGTACGTGCGCCACGCCTTCGTGGCGCACGTACTTACTTAAAATTATGATTCGTCATCGACATCGTTTTTTAGGGTTTCGTACCGGAAGGGTGCCAAACGGAACCCTATTATGCCTCCGCTGTCTGTCCGATTGTCTGTCAGCGGGCTGTATTTCATGAACCGTAAAAGGTTGACAATTGAAATTACAGATTGTGTATTTCTTCAAAAAATAAAAAAGCAATACCTAAATTTAAAAATTAAATGGGGTTCCCATACTAAGAAACCTGTTTTTTTGGCGTTTGCTAAATATTGTCCTGTGGTACGGAACCCTTTTTATTGGTATCCAGTCTGTGAAGTTTCGCCAATTAATTAAAAAAAACCTGTATACATACTTTACATACTGTGACCTATAGCAGCTATATGCAATATGAAGGCGCGTAGTTTCACCTTAGATGATCTCTACGCGTGTACCCACTGTAGCCTTGGCTTACGCCCGCAGGTCGCGCATGTCGGGCAGCGCCACGCTGGGGCGCGGCGCGGGCGCGGGCGCGGGCGCGGCGGCGCTGGGCGGCGCGCACACGCTGGGCCGCGCGCCGCACAACGGCAAGTACGCCACGCTCAGCAAGCAGTGCAAGACGCTCGAGAGCAGCGACTTCTACTGAGACCGGCCCGGCGGCGCGGGCCCACCCGAACTCAACGCAGGTACGCTGAACACCGTTCATCATAGACATTATTAATCTCCATTATTGATCATTGTTTCTAGAATTTTAACATTGTTGCATTTTTATGACACTACAGATTGATAAACACAATAAGATGTAAAGTCTGTGGGAAGGATTGTTTATCAGATTGACCATCAACTTAAATATCAATCATTTTGGGCCATACCAAAAGTTCATAAATCAAATAATGTTCCATCCAAAAGTTTTCTTTAAAAATCTTTTTTACTGATAAGACCGTCCATTGTGCTACCCTATGTGAAATTTCTACATTTAAATCAGTAATTTTTATTGTGTACATAATAAAGAATAATCTATGTTATAACTAATGTTCCAGGTCAATCCGGACGCTCAACGAGCCTCAACCGCTTCGACCCCAAGTACGCGTCGTTCGGACCGCGCGCGCCCCGGCCGCGCCCCGCCGCCGCCGCCGTGTCGTTGGGCACCTTCAGCACGCCGCACGCGCCGCACGCACCGCACGCACCGCACGCACCGCATGCACCGCATGCACCGCACGAGCCCGCCGCAGACAAGTACGCCACTGTGCGGCCCGCGCGCAAGCCTCACGGCGACCAGCCACAGCCGCTGTCGGCCGCGGCGCTGGAGTACCGCTCGCTGCAGCGGCCGCGCCGCGCCAACCTGCCCGCGCAGCCGCACGCGACGCATACTACACACCGCCGCCGTCAAGACCGCCCCGAGCGACCCGAGCGCAACGAGCGACCCGAGCGCGCCGAGCGTCCTGAGCGCGCCGAGCGACCCGAACGAGCCGAACGACCGGAACGACCCGAGCGTGGCGAGCGTTTAGACCGCGTGGAGCGCATCCACCCGCCGCACCAAGACACGCGCGACCTGTACGCCGTGACCGAGCTCTAGGGGCAACCTCGCGCCTCCTTAACTCCTCTGGATGTGTTTCTGTAACGCTCGGTGCCGCGCCACAACTCCTCAGTGCACCCCCGACTTCCTATGACACTGTTGTGTGACCCCAGTGTTCCTTCGAACGACGTAACGTTCGCGACACTCGATGTTCCGCTATGACAATCATAGCGAACGCGGAGTGAATATAGTTGAATGAGTCTATGTGGATAATGACAGATAAAGTTCTCGACTGTGGATACTCGTGTGTTTTGTGCTGACAGAATATTTAAACGCAAAGATTTTAAAAAGACATTTCAATAATTGATTAAAAAAATGGGAATGATGATGTTAATCAATTTTAAAATGAGTGATTTGTTGAAAGAATATTCTCATGTGAAAATTCTGTCAGCGCAGATGTTTCATTGAACGAATCATTTCTAACTGCGCGTGATTGCTCAAAATCTTCGTAATTTATTGTGAATACTGGTCTAATATTTATGTCTGGAATATTCTGACGAAGTTTATTTTTGCTGTTTCGAATTTTTGTAGGGAATCATTTTAACACAAATATTTAGGTAATGTTACAACGGTAACTCTCTGAAATCATCTTGATTGAGGCCTATTTTTTCATATATTTTTTATTAACAAGTCTTTTTGTTGTTTAAAAGGTGATTATGAACAGCGGTGACTTATTTATACGTTTATTTATCTGTATCATAAAAGTCTAATAAAGGCTGTGTTAGCAAATGTTGACGACCAATATTTTATAACAATTTTGTTGATAACTTTCACGTTAAAGTTTATAGTGACGACTGTGTCTTCAAAGACTTTGTATGTTTTTGAACTCGGGTTTTCGCTCAATATAGTTTAAGAAAAATCCGGCTAAGGTCTAACTTTTGAACTGTTAGAGTTAACGTTGATTAACGCTTTTTAGCGCTAACTTTAGGACGAAATCTGCCAAATTATTGGAAAAATAATAATATTCTTTTGGCATGTTTCTATTATATTAAAAAAAGTAGACGGCTCGGAGCCCGACAGTAGACATTTTATTGCATTGTATATCTCTTAATAACGTAAGAATGTACATAATAATAACAGTAGATATTTGTAATTTAAGTTCATCCTTTTCGTGTGGTCTTCCACAAACAATAAAAACAATATTTGGACTAGAAATTACAATTAATTTTGTATGAATCAGGAATCTCTACCAGGTTATAGTTCTTAATATTATTTAGCTTTCATATTTATGGCTCAAAATTGAAACTGATTTAAATTGCGTGGACCTAATGTAAATATAAGTTAGGGCTATTTAATTTTAAAATTTTAAATTAAAACTTATTTTATTTACAGCTAATCCATTAATTGTAAATAAAATAATAATAAAAATTAAGCATTCCATCGTGTGTGACTAGTAAGAAGTGGAATTGGTAGAAGCAATTTACATAAAAATTTATTAATTATTTGTAAATAAGGTGCAAATGATAACTGCCATTTGATGAACAAGAATAAATCTGACGTTTGTCTGTAAACAATGTAGTTTAACTGTAATGAAACAGCTCTTGCTATAACACCACAAAATGTAACTATTAATTGTTTAATAGAGGGATGTATTCTTGAAAATAATTCGGATACTGTTTCGTCCTTTGCATTAAAATTGTATCGCCTGGCGACAACACTAATAGATGCATGTTCTGATAGATATTATGAGATACTTGAACATGTTAAGGATTGTTTTCAAGTATACGTCCTCGAGATAATCTTATTAGCTGTATCTAATAAATTATGTAGACTAAGTAAGAATGGTACCATTTTTTATTCTATAAAGCGAACAGTTTTGTATCTCAGTATTAAAAATAGGGAATTTTGTGAGACTTTACAACGACGTTCGTACGGTTTTTTATGATCAAACGTATTTTTAAGTTTCTCAAATTTCACGGTACCATATGCAGTGTATTCGCCAAAGATAAAGCATAATTATTTAACTTAAGTATATAAGGTCTAGTTAGTTATAAGGTTCAAGTTTGTACAGCAGGAAGAGTTACTCGTCAATATCATAGTTAACTTCGTTCGCCCCCCTATAACCTCAACAATAACTAATTTATTACGGCCAACAGATACAGCAATAGCTTTCGAGTACTTTAAGGTCCCCGTCAGGAGAAGCTATAAATTTTGTAAACAAAGAACTGCTACTAAGTTAAATACCGAAATAAATAATCCCAAATTCAATCAACTCAAATTAACATACGTGTAATACGAAATAACAAGCAATTTCACTTGGTCGGGTTATATTTTAGCGATATAAATCGCTGTCGTCTAATGTTTTGTGGTACTGGAACTCAGACGCGTTCCTGTACCACAAAACATTAGACGACAGCGCTTTATATCGTTAATTGATTGAATTTGGAATTATTTGTTGTTGATTGAATTGTCGCTATTTGTAACTTAGTAGAAGATTTTTGTTTACAATATTTATAGCTTCTCCTGTCGGGGACTTTAGTCTTTGGGTTCGGGGTGAAGAAGACGCTGTTAATAATTGTGATTACTTTCTCGTCTGAATGAAGTAAACGAATAAAATGCAATACGAACACTTTAGAGACTACGAAATTTTTATATCTCTTTTTTACGACTTAAGAATTGTGGTGTCGTAATGTGACGTGGCTC
Organism: Conistra vaccinii; assembly: GCA_948150665.1. Lineage (NCBI taxonomy): Eukaryota > Metazoa > Arthropoda > Insecta > Lepidoptera > Noctuidae > Conistra > Conistra vaccinii. Next base: position 4,444,573 of record OX411323.1, on the reverse strand, counting down.
GCTATACTGTGTATATTTCAACGAAGCGAATAAACTATGCAATAACAAAAATATACTATCTCTACATTGTAAGAATACACAATTTTTCAATGTAATTACTGCACACTATTTATAATCGTAAATAATAACACATAGACAGTTGTAAAATATGTTACGGTTCTAACGAGGTGATTTCTTACCGGGCAATGTATCCGAACGTTGAATGATTCGCGCGAAGACTTTACTGAGTTAAAGTTCTATTAGCAATTCCGGGAATAGAAGTTGCTTCAGTTCTTTGAAGCTCTAAAGCAAGGCTGCTCAATCGCAGGCCCGCGGGCCATCAATTGGCCCTCCTAAAGCTATCAGCTGGCGATAGTCTTTTGAGAACAGATTTCAGGACTTCAAATCAGGTCTAAAAACTATATTGCTTGAAAATATTCTCGCCAACAATAAAACATATTTTCAGACTTGATTTTATCATCGAGCTCACATTTGTCGCTAAATATTGGCAAGTTATTGTATCAGTGAAACATTTTTTTTTGTATTATTCAAACTATGAGTAATTTAAAGTGTTATTTAATGTTAATAGCTATGAGTAGCTACTAGTAGGCAAGTTTTATTTACTAGAAGATGGCCCGCCGGCCGACACAGAATCAAAATTATAGCCAACCTAAATTGGTTGGGTGGCCTTGCTCTGAAGCTTATTTGTTTTTAATTTGCCTACAATACAATAAAGTTACCGTAGTGTGGTAATTATATTTACCTAAATAGAAAAAGTAATGCGGAAGTAAGAAACGCGAATTTTCGAATATTATTAGCCTTTTATTTCTAAAATAATGTCAATGAACATCAATTAATATAAGGTTAGTCATTTTTGTTCTGCATTTTCGTAGGAGGTTGGCTGTCATTGCTAATTAAACATTCACATGAAAATCAACTAAAACTTCGACAACGTTTTCCTCAGTTCTTAATTTATTTATGTTTATACAGGTTGTATCAGAAGGGTGTGGTCAAAAAAAAAAAACAAAATTGTGGTAAAAAAAAAACCATCGGGCAGTCTTTGGAGACTGTCGATCAAAGTGAAAACTAAGTAACTTTTTGAAACAACGTAACACACATTAACGAAAATGTCAGGAATTTATGTGGCTTGCTGTCAGTACAAGAACGAAAGCTGTAGTTCCATTAAAAAAAAAAAAACAACAAAAGGAGAGTGCACTGTCAACAAAAAAGTACTCAACGCGCCTTCGATGACGATGACGCGAGTTCCATGATTTATATTCACCCATAAAGTGCTCAACGCCTCTAAAGAAGATTCAGTTAAAAAAAAAATCTGTCGTCCTATACAAAACTTCAATATCTACTCGACCCAAAAGCTGATTATTTTTTTGCGATTACGATGCTTTATAGAAAATTGTTCAGTTTGATGGTCTGTACCACACCTTTAATTTTGACCACACCTTTCTGATTCACCCTGTATAAAATTACTCAATGTGGGAAGTGTTTGATTTTTCCTCTCTGTTAAAAAGTGCCATAAATTTTGTTGTTAATGAAAACTCAAGTGATTATTTTGCAGCGTTCCCAAATGGAACACTATTTCGAATGATTGAATTTAGAATTTACATGTTTATGTTTTTAAATATTTTTTGAAAGTCTCGCTTTATCGATTGTTTTGCTTTTTCAAGTCAATTATGGTGCGCCCGAGTATGTTAACGTAAAGTAAATGCATTTGATACTTTATATGTTGTAAGAGATGATTTACCATTCAATAAACTTTTCTTTTCAAATATTACTGTCTTCTCTATATACTTATTTTATTAAAACAATGAATTTGGACATTCCACTCCAAATAAAAGGCTGAGTTTCCGAATTACAATATTTTACGTAAATAAATCTGCTTTGAATTTTTATTAATAAAAATTAAATTAGCGGATTTATTTGTACGTTGCATGACTAGTTGTTTAAAATATGTTCAAAGTTACTATTTGTCTGACAAATCATAAATAATAGTCAGCCAAATAGTAAATAATTAAATACAAACATAAAATCACGTCTGTTTCCGATGAAAGGTAGGCAGAAACTCACAGAACGCCACTTGCTACGATCCTTCTTGCTTTTCTACTTTTTTTAAATCTTTTTTCAAAATGGCCGCCGTCTCTTACAACGCATGAAGTGCGTTAGTGTTTAAGTCTCATCTCGTGATGTATGACGTGTATAACGTAAATTATAAAAGGTTGATGATAGAACAAGTGTATGAGTTTACAATGAAAATAATAAATGGATTAAAAATATTTTTGTCTTTTTTATCTGACCTATCTTTGTTACACACTAGCTGACCCCTGCCTACTTGGTTGGGCAGTAAACATAAATAGCCTATGCTATGACACTCACAAATAACGTGGCTTTCTATTGGTAAAAGACTTTTCAAAATCGGTTCAGGACATCCAGAGATTTCCCCCTACAACCTCACAAACTTTATCTCTTTATAATATTAGTGTAGATTTAATACAAATCCTCAAACTTTTCATAGAATTGTTGAAGACAAACAGGAGATAAGCGCATATTGTAGCTGTGGCGGGCCGCAGTGCACCGCAAAGCAAAAATGCGCCAAAGCACATTAGCCTTTCCACTAGATATGTGCTATGCACATTGACATATATATTACTGTGTAAGGAGTGGGCGGACCGCATGTTACAATGACGCCTCGAACTTGGTCCCAAAATGGTCTTCCCTTTATCAAAGTGAACTAGAACGCGATCGGCTTTCTTCGGAAGCGGTTGTAAATATTACAAGCAAATAATGCAAATGTTTGTCGTGAAGGGTTGCGTGAATTACGACAAAAAGCACAACACTATTTATATCAATGGATACGCAGCTATGCTGCGAGGATGTGAAAGATAAGCTACGAAACTATGTGACCGTGTCCATTAATAATCTATGGACTGTAACGTCTGACAATCTATGGACTGTAACGTCTGAAATAAATAATTTTTATTTATGTATTGCTTAATGCTGAGCTGTGTAGCGGGGCGACTAAGATGTGCTATAAACATGCGCCGCCGCGAGGTATGCGATGTATATAGTAGGGAAGGCACTTAACTTTGCATATAAGTAGCTACACTACTCGAGCACCCACACGCATCCATCCACATAAAAAAAATATAACTTAGTTGAATCCGTTTTCACCAGTGCTATGCTATGTGGACCAATGAATATGATTGGTGGTTATCAAACGCATCCATAGCAACGTAGCATAGCACATCTCGCGACGGGTCGCACCGCCACACAATATTGTTTCAGACATTTCCTATATGCTTTGTGGTTTCCACTCTAGTGCAATGAGATGATAACTGATAACTTTTTAGAAGAAATAAAGTATTTCTGATTTGGAGAGGGGAAATAAAGAGTATAGATTTATAAGAAATAGTATTATCGGGGGCCCGGCAATTTAAATGGGGCCCAGGTATGCAGAAAACTTTAAAAACTATAAGAGCGAGCGGAGCGATCTCGAAAATTTTGCACCCTACGTTTATTTATATATAGAATACATAGGAGGCCCCCGCGGATCGCACCTGCTGGCCCCGCTTAGTCCGCTAGTGAGGCCGCTACGGACAATATAGGATCCAAACGCGATATAATATTGATCGAATAAGTTAGGTTTTCTTTGTGACCGTTCGTACAGAAATACTCGTAGAAGTAAGTTTATCGACTTAAGCATAAAAGTTAGAGAATTAAGAAAATATAGGATTCAAACTTTTGCACCCTGCCTTGGATAGGTTAGACTCCCTCAGAGAATGCTGAAGTTGCAGGAATTCATTCAATACAAAGTCAGACTCGATAAAGATACAGATTTCGGGTTACAGGTCCTCCTGCCTTCGGCCCTGACCAGTCTTAGCAAGGGGTATCGTATTACCAAGTTACTGTGTTGTGGAGGTCAGATAGGCAGTCGCTCCATGTAAAATACTGGTATTTAGCTGCATCCGGTTAAACTGGAAGCCGACCCCAACATAGTTGGGAAAAGGCTATTGATTGATTGGTAGGTACTGTCAAGTACTGGCCGGTATGCAGTATTGCAGTTCGTGCATTGACACTTGACAGCCAGCTGCCAGATGATTTAATTGTTGACGAGAATACGAAATGAAACCACCCATCTAAAATAAAATTATTTTGTGTACAGAATGATGAGATTATTATTAATCTCAAGTATTCATTTGCTTCGCGAATGCTAAGTTATGAGCAGTTAATATGATCGAAGTCCATAATGATATTGAAGATAAGAGATTTCGCCCCGTATGGAGTGACCTGGACACCCGGCCGTTGCCTGAGTGGTATGATAGAGCTAAAATAGGTATATTCCTGCACTGGGGTGTGTACGCCGTGCCTAGTTTTGGATCAGAATGGTTCTGGACTAACTGGAAAGGTATTTTTCATTCATACAAAATAAAATAATTATAGGATTGCAATTTCTGTGTTATTTACCTATTTATTAAATTTTCCAGCACCTGAAAACAACCAGAAATACATAGACTTCATGAAAAAGAACTACCCACCAGGCTTCACATACCAAGAGTTTGCCCCCATGTTCACAGCTGAGTTTTTTGATCCTGCATCTTGGGCACAACTATTTGCAAATGCTGGAGCAAAGTATTTTTATTAAAATTGATATTTCATGTGCTACTGCTGCAAAAATTGAAATTACAATTCTCTAAAAAAATTATTTCAGATACGTTGTCCTGACAAGTAAACATCACGAAGGTTTCACTCTATTCCCATCCAAGCGTTCATTCAGTTGGAATTCAGTTGATGTGGGGCCAAGACGGGACCTGGTAGGTGAACTTGCTGCTGCAGTCAGGAATGTGAGCTTAAAGTTTGGTGTTTACCATTCCTTGTACGAGTGGTACAATCCCATTTATGATCAGGACAGAAGCAATAAGTTTCATACCCAAACCTACACTGATACTAAGTTGTGGCCTGACATTAAACAGCTGGTTACTGATTACAAGCCATCATTGATTTGGTCTGATGGCGACTGGGAAGCTCATGACGACTACTGGAGGGCTACAGACCTGTTAGCGTGGTTGTACAACGACAGCCCAGTTAAAGATGAAGTGGTTGTCAATGACAGATGGGGTATTGACATCCCTGGGCATCATGGAGACTTCTATAATCATACTGATAGATTCAATCCTGTTTAGTGTTATTGAAAACATTATTAGTTTATTTATAACATTGCTGCATTTATTATTAAAGCAAAGAAAATAAAAGTGAGGAGTAGTTTATTCCTATTCTGTGTGCAAAATATCTAATTATGCACACTTTCGAATTCACCCATTTTCGTCGAGCTCATACGCCATGCCATGCCGCCATACATATTGTAAGTGGACCCTCCGGGAGGGTTTCCCGGCATTACGTTTGCGCTAAAGTTATTGCGGATGGTCAACGGCATTAAAACCGTGTTATAAAACACTGTAAAACGAAGTGAAATAGTGTTTTCTGGGGGTCTTGTCGCTATACGTAGTTTCCAACCTTTTAAAATTTTTTTGTGAATATTTGTAACCGTGAACAAAAAAAAAAAAAAAAATTAAGTCTTTGATTTGAAAACCAACGCATAACCTACTAATAAATCTTGTTAAAATATACATCTGATTTTATTTTCACGGTTTTAAAATGCTGTATTCGCTAAGAAAAACCTACATTTAAAATGAGCCCTACGCGAGGGTTCCCGGCATCCCATGTGCGACTAGGTGAACCCTCCAGGAGCACTGAACGTGTTAAATAGTTATTTTGAAAAAAAAAAAGACTGAATGTTCCAAATCTTTATTTTTATTTTCAGGTAAACTACTTGATCATAAATGGGAAAATGCTTTCACTATTGATAAGAAGTCATGGGGGTACAGAAGGGATATGCACATAAATGAAATATTGTCTATTGATGAACTGCTTTACCAAGTTGTATCTACAGTCAGCTGTGGAGGTAACTATAGTTTCATAATTCAAATATTTGTAATTAACTACAGGAAGATTTTAAGTAATGAATTTTGATTTTGAATTGACAATGCATGCATTTTCCAGGGAACGCCCTCATCAACGTGGGCCCAACTAAAGAGGGTACAATAACACCGATATTTCAAGAACGCTTGTTAACGCTCGGAAATTGGTTGTCAATTAACGGCGAGGCTATATACAATAGCTCTCCCTGGCATTCTCAGAACGATACTAGAAATGGCAAGGTTTGGTATACTTGCACTAAGGCGACGTACAATGCTACTCATCCTACTCTCCCACCGAGCGTGAACGATAAAATAACCGCAATCTATGCTATATTGCTCCAGTGGCCAGAGAAAAGTTTGCTCACAATTAGAGACATTACACCATATTTGCACGGTAGCAATTATCAAGTCGAGATGTTGGGCAATGAAGGACAATACTTGAACGTAAGTACTTATTCGTAATACTTGTGTATCTGTATCTTTGTGTATCTGTAAACAGAGGCGGCTCTAGCCCATGTAGCGCCTGTGTGCTAATACCCTGGCGACCTCTAGCAGAGGCGGACTAAGCCTGTCAGGGGCCCTAAATGGTGGAACTAAATGCCCCAAGCCCCGCTTATGAATTAACATTGAAATCTTTAGCACACCTGCCTCGAAAAGGCTAGGTTTTCTTTTGACCATCCATACAGAAATGCTTTGTCAACCACAGTAAAGCTAGAGGATCAGAAGAATGGTTGGATGGTAGAGCGAGCACAGCGAGCTCGAAAATTTTTACACTCTGCATTGTAAAAAAAATCTTTTGAAAATTTATACAGAAACAGGAATTAATGCAATGTAATGACCTATACAGATTAGTTTGAAAATGCAGGAGCGAGCGAAATGAGCTCGAAAGTTTAACACGCCACCCCGGATAGGTCGACTCCGTATCAAAGTTGCGACAAACAAAGGCGCGACAAATGCTAGGGCGACAGTACGATAGGTCGACCATCAGCGGTGCGACAGAACATCAGCTCGACGAACGTTAGCGCGACAGATTGTTTTCACGACAAACGATGGCACGACGAAACTTTTGATCTACGAACGTTATTGCGACTGATTGTTTTCACGACCATCGATGGGACGACGAAACTTTTGATCGACGAACGATAGCGCGACACAATTTTCGCTCGACAAACTAAAGCACGACAAACATTTCTATAATATTTTGTTGCTAATAGCAGATAAGAAAAAATTTAACGAAGTGTATAGAGTGCCGCGAGTTTCTTGTGGCACTCTAGTGTCACTGCCTCGGCCCGGCTAGGGTGCCGTGAGCGTTGCATTGTCACTGTCACTTGTTATTTAGGTTAGGTTAGGTTAGAACTGTGACCACACAACGCACGAGCCGAGCGAGCGTAGCGAGAGGTGCCGCGGTAGCGGCCGGCGAAGTGCCAGGGTCTGTTTAGGCACAAGAGAATGTAATGTTTTGGGAATGTGGTGTTTTACAGCGATTTAACTTCGACAATCAAACAAAATACCAAGTGACGTGACTTAGTGACAGTGACAATGACAATCCAATGCTTGCGGCACTTTGGCCGGGCCGAGGCGGTGTTACTAGGGGCCTGTAGTGGCACTTTATCCGATAGGGATAGAGTGCCACTGGTGGCACTCTATACACTGCCAAAATTTAAAGTTTTAGGTTCTTTAATACATGGTTTTCGCCTACCTTGCTCGTAACTACACTCGCGCACTGCAGTCATTTAACATTGCCAATAAAGAATATTGCCAATAAAAACATTAAAAACGAAAGTACTTAGTACTTCACATTTTTTTGTTATCTGCTATTAGCAACAAAATATTATAGAAATGTTTGTCGTGCTTTGGTTTGCCGAGCGAAAATTGTGTCGCGCTATCGTTCGTCGATCAAAAGTTTCGTCGTCCCATCGATGGTCGTGAAAACAATCAGTCGCAACAACGTTCGTCGATCATAAGTTTCGTCGTGCCATCGTTTGTCGTGAAAACAATCTGTCGCGCTAACGTTCGTCGAGCTGATGTTCAGTCGCACCGCTGATGGTCGACCTTTCGTACTGTCGCCCTAGCATTTGTCGCGCCTTTGTTTGTCGCAACTTTGATACGGAGTCGGATAGGTCAGTTTTTCTTTTGACCTTTCATACATAAATATTCGATGAGTATAAGAACTCATCTAATTTTAAGTAGGCGCTCAATATAAGTAGTCAACCAACAACATAAGTAATGCATGATATGCTTACCTGTAAGAGATTAGAGTACACTAGTCTTTATGTATATTAGATTATCATATCTTTGTACCCACCCGCGTATTCAATTGTTGGTGAGCCAAATAAATAAAATAAAATAAATAGGAATTACATTGTCTATTTACCTACCAGAGAATTCTAAGAAAAATGAGATTGTTGAGGCTGCAAGAGCGAGCGAAGCGAACCTGAAATTTTCACTGAACATGTTTCTCTTATCACATTTTATTTATTTCAGTGGAAGATAACTAATGGGGAGGTCGGAATACAGCTGCCAGATAAAACAGCCGTTAAATCTAATCATGCTTGGACACTGAGATTTACTTTAAAATAGATTTAGATGATGATGATTTCTGATTAGATTATCACTGTACCATTGCATTTTATTTTAGTTTTTGGAACGAAGTTCTTCAACGCGGCTTGCGGTAGTAGTTGACTGGTAGAAATAGTCACTAAACGAAAAAGTCGCGTTATGCCCGAAAAATTCAGTTTCAATTGTCATAAGTTTTTGTTTTTTAATTCAAATTCAAAAGTCATTTTAAATTCAAACTAGGCTGAGAATCAGCCCTTATTGAACGTCAAAATTACATAAGACAGTCCCCCAAAAACGCCCTTCACCACATCCTAGTGCTTTAGCTGGGAAGAAGAAGTGGCGCAACAAACTCCCCAGCCGTCTAGTATAAATTTTTAGCTTCTAAATGGCTAATAATACTAGATGGCTCTGTATTAATACATAATAAACAATGAAAGGAACTTCGTGCCAACCGGGTATCCCACGAAACCTCCCTCCCACTTTTTAAGTGATGGGAATATTGGGAATCTTTCCCCCTTTTGTTGTTGGGGGCAGCGCCAAGGTAGCTCAATTCAAACTTCTTTACGTTTTTTGCAACTTGCAGGTCTGTGTCAGGTTGTATCTTGATTAAAATATGATTCGCGACCGTAACAAATATGGCCTTACAGATTAATAATCATTAGAATCAGCAATACCATTAGCATTCATCGGGCATTATCTTCAGAGCCCGTGATATTACGGTGTTGGTGGTTAGAGGGGTTAATAATTCTTAAGAATGTTAACACATGGAAAAAAAAGAATACTATCCACATTAACACCCTAAACGCTAAATTCTGACTTCTCGAGACACAACTGGTCAAAACAACCTGACATACAAAAGGTAATGCTTGAATTACCAAACCGTTTATGCAAGGTTTCATTCCTGAGACCAATTTCGTGTTGATCAAAAAGTGTATTTGTGGATCAGGTTTTGAACTCGACAGGCTGGCAAACTTACCACCAGGGAACACAACAGAAAAGTTATGGTACACTATATTTATTAAAGCTGAAGAGTTTGTTAGTTTTTTGTTTGAACGCACTAATCTCTGGAACTACCAAACAGATTTAAATAAATCTTTTTGCATGTGATATGATTCCCAATTGATGAGGAATTCCGAAGGTTATAGGCTATTTAATGTCACGCTAGGACCCCTAGGAGCCGAGCAGAAAGAACAAAAGTCAGAAGGAACGCAAAGCGAAACCGAAGTAGATAATAGCGAGGGCGGGCGATGCGATGAGACGCGGTGGTTCGGGGGTACGAAGAATTTCATGCGGATGAAGTTACGGACAGAAGCTAGTAGAAGAAGATTAGTGTCTTGTTTTACTGGATATCGTCGCTACGCCGTAGCTGCGTAGCTATTTAAGAGCGTTTTACTGGGAATGCTACGCTTTCGTAGCAATAACTCGTAGCTATTTAAGAGCGTTTTACTGGGAATGCTACGCTTTTGTAGCAATAACTCGTAGCTATTTAAGAGCGTTTTTACTGGGAATGCTACGCTTTCGTAGCAATAGCTCGTAGCTGCGTAGCTATTTAAGAGCGTTTTTTACTCGACATGCTACGATTTCGTAGCAATAACTCGTAACGTAACTGCTATCTAAGTGCTCATATACACGAGCGGCACGCGAGCCAACAGCAGCCGTCGACAGGCATCTACGGCAGCCATGTGTATGCACTAAGAGCACTTTTACTGAAATGCTACGCTTTCGTAGCAGTAACCCGTAGTGTAGCTGCTATCTAAGAGCGTTTTTACTGTGAATCGTTGCTACATGGTTTCTACGCTTAAGTAGTTCGTAGCTATTTAGCTATCTAAGAGCGTCCTTCAAGTTAAATTTTTACAATCGTCGTAAATTATGCAAATACTTTATAAAATATTCATTGCCTAACCTAAAGTAATACATTTAAATTCACATTTCAAGATTAATTGCTAACAATCAGCATATATTATACAGGGTGGCAGGGACATCGACGCGAAGCCGGTTACCATGGATTCAGTACGCATGATTCTGAACCCCGCTGCGTTGAAATTTTTCATCGGTTATTTAAAAAAAAAACTGCTTTTTCATAGAAAAGTTAAATACCTACGCGGTCAAAATGTATGGAACAGCAGATTTTTTTTTTAAATAACCGACGAAAAATTTCAACGCAGGGTGGTTCAGAATGATGTACTGAATCCATGGTAACCGGCTTCGCGTCGATGTCCCTGCCACCCTGTTTAATCCAGAGATCGTATATTTTATCAACGCGGCAGGGTTTGTGTGTACCGACGTAAATAATAATGTTTACCTACGAAGCCACATCAAAACATGATAGTAATACAAATACGAAGTTTTAAGTGTTTATTTGTTTATCTAACTCAACATAGCAACTATTAGCTAAGGAACTGAACTTCGGAAGTTCTCACTTCGAGGTGGTGAGCCGACTACTCATTAGAAACTCACTCATGACTTGTTGATTAAGTATTAATGCCACAGAGTACCTGTCGTTACTTTTGTCACAAGTTCACAACTCAAAAACTTATTAGTAAGTAGGTTATAGGTGTCTTCCTACCTGCCTACTCTATTTTCATCACAGCGTGTTGGTATACTTGGTGCAAAGCCCGCATCGCTTCGTGAGATCATACGCTAGGTTAGCTGAAGACGCAGATATATTCCAGTCACCTTAAGATGGAAGCTTGCGTGTTCTGTTAGCGCTGTCTCAAATTAAACGCTTTATTAATTGATTATACTTACCTAAAAGAAAAGGTATTTTTATAAAACAAGTGCTCGATCACGTTGAACTCGCGGGCGCGGAGGCGGGCGCGGAGGCGGGCGCGGGCGCGAGCGCGGCTTCTTTCACCGCACCTGCGTTTGTACGTGACCACTTGCATATTATTCTATGTGTTTGATATTTCGTGACCGCGCCCGCCACCGCGGCCGCGATTTCAACGTGATCGGGCACTAGGAGATCAATAATTAAATTATCTTTGAAATGGTGAAGGTTTCAGACATACGTTTGATAGATTTTGCGTCACTCTCTGTTTTTTATTCGCCTTAGACAAAACTTTACAAATTAATTTCACTATGTTATATAAACATAATTTAAAATATTCATATATTAAGTTATTGAGAAAATTCTCTTATTTAACATATATTTTTTCCAAATAATTAACACTACTTGTTTAGACGTGATCTACAGTATATTATCATTAAAAGTCGGTTATTGTCGCCTAAAGTGTCACAAAATGACGTGCGTCCTGTCGTACCTACCTATATTTAAAAAAGGCAGTGTATAGAGTGCCACCATTGGCACTCTATCCCTATCGGATAAAGTGCCACTACAGGCACCCTAGTAACACCGCCTCGGCCCGGCTAAAGTGCCGCAAGCATTGGATTGTCATTGTCACTAAGTCCCGTCACTTGGTATTTTGTTTGATTGTCGAGGTTAGATCGCTGTAAAACACCACATTCCCAAAACATTACATTCTCTTGTACCTAAACGGACCCTGGCACTTCGCCGGCCGCTACCGCGGTACCGCTCGCTACGCTCGCTCGGCTCGTGCGTTGTGTGGTCACAGTTCTAACCTAACCTCAAACCTAACCTAACCTAAAAAACAAGTGACAGTGACAATGCAACGCTCACGGCACCCTAGCCGGGCCGAGGCACTGACACTAGAGTGCCACAAGAAACTCGCGGCACTCTATACACTTCGTTTAAAAAAATCTAGCTGAATAAGCAGAGCGGTGGAGGTACTTACCTAGTTTTTTCTACTTAGACTTGCAAGATTCGACCTAAACAAACTAACAGCGAGCGCCATAGACTGAAAGGGTGTGAAGTGAAAGCATTCGGTCCTCGACTTTTCCATCTAATTTTAGAGGAACGAGTGTGTATTTCGAGAGCAGTGGTGGCCCAGTGGTATCGGCCCCGACTTACGAGTTGTAGATCGTGGGTTCGAACCCGAGCAGGCGCTTTACTTTGTGTAAATAATTTCATCACCACTGCTCTCAAAACATCGTGAGGAAACCGGCATGTCTTAGAACCAAAAATTCGAAGACATGTGACATCTACCAACCCGCACTGGGCCCGCGTATATTACGGCCCACACCCTCTCACAGAGAGGAGGCCTGTGTCCCAGCAGTGGGAACATTAATAGGCTGATTATGAGTGTTTATTTGTCATATCAATGAAATAAAAAATAACAAGCATAATGTACTTAAAAATACGAGCACCTTTGACAAAAGTATTTTTCAATTTTCTTCTTGTAGTACTTACCTGCTGCAAATCATGCATCCAGGCAAAAGTTCACAGTCGTTATTCCCGCCACCGTCGCACCATTTCAATAAAATAAATAATTGTCTTTGGAACAATGTGCGCGGGTCGTGTCGTATGGGACGAGTAGCAATTTGCACAACAATGCTCTCGATAGCTCCCTTGTTTGTGTTGTTACCTACTTGTTATGCGTCTTCACACTTTATTTCTTTGCTTATTTCAGACATCTAAAGAGTAACGCCAATTTGTGTTGAGAAAAGAATCATAGGAAAGTAAACTTTATACCTAATGAGGAGTCGTGTATTTAAGGGTAGCTTTTGTAGCGTGATAGATACAGTTATTTACAGCGCCTCTTTATGTCAAAGCAGTAAGGCGCCATTTACACGGGCGAGAAAATCGCGGCGATTGTCTCGCCTGCGCAGCGAGCATACTGTGAAATAGCTTGAGTCACACATTTTATCATAATTTGGGCGATAAAACAGTTTGTCACAAATGCTAGCAAGGCGGCGTGAGATAATCTCTTGACTTGTGACATATGTTCTTGACGTTTATTTGGGATTCAGTATGTCTTATTTGCTACTATGGGCGCACCAATTTTGTCACAAATACCACGGACTGTCGTCCGTACTTACGTTAAAAATGAATTAGTTCACAACAAAATTAAAAAGTTGCAAAACTGTATGAACCTGCACTATGAAAACGTATTATTTTATTTGGTCGCATATTCAAATGATCACAGACATTTTAATTTTTAAAATTTTCTGTGTCACACTATGAAGTTAGCAACAAGAAAGGCATGTCGTGCCTCAGATTTTATCACATGGTTGACCAGTGCTAGCATTTAAGACAAATTGTAAGACATGATAAAATTTATCATGTCTTGTCACAAACGTCTTGGGTACGCCCGTGTTAGCCCCGCTGTGCCATCAAATTCAATTAGGGTTGCCAGGTATACGGCAAGCTGTTTTCAGACCAGCAGGGCTAGCACAGGGCGTAGGTACCCAAGACGTTTGTGACAAGACATGATTAACTTTATCATGTCTTACAATTTGTCTTAAATAGCATTTAAGACAAATTGTAAGACGCATTTTTTTCAATTGCACGGGTCAACCATGTGATAAAATCTGAGGCGCGACATGCCTTTCTTGTTGCTAACTTCATAGCGTGACACAGTAAATTTAAAAAATTAAAATGTCTATTATCAGTGAATATGCGACCAAATAAAATAATACGTTTTTATAGTGCAGGTTCATATAGATTTACAACTTTTTAATTTTGTTGTGTACTAATTCACTTTTGACGTACGGACACAGTCAATAAGTGGCATAGGGCATTTGTGACAAAATTGGTGCGGCCATAGTAGCAAATAAGACATATTGAATCGCAAATAAACGTCAAGAAGTTATGTCACAAGTCAAGAGATTATCTCACGCCGCCGTGCTAGCATTTGTGACAAAACTGTTTTATCGCCCAAATTGTGATAAAATGTGTGACTCAAGCTATCTCACAGTAGGCCATGCTCGCTGCGCAGCCCGATTAGTCGCGCGACGCGACACCGGTTATTGTTATACCGTGAAGTTTTGTATTGTTCGTGTGGCGTCGCGCGACAAATCGCGCTGGTCTGAAAACAACTTTAACGGGACATGTCCGGCTTTTTACAATCGTGTCCGGCCAAATATGTACGGCCTGTCCGGCTTTTGGCCAACCCCGCCCCGAGTGAGACAACAAAACTCACAATCTTTTTTCTAAATTGGAAGTTAATTGGACTGTAAAACAAACTTCGTATAATATCTAACGAATGATGTTGTTGACGTAACAAAAATTTTATCAAACACAATACATAGTATATATCGACAGGGGGTATGGTCGACAGGTAGTATGTGACAGGGGGCAGCGCAGGCCGCTCATTCGTCAACGCTCACGTCACCGCCGTCCCACCGCTCATTCGTCAACGCTCACGCCGCCGCCGTCCCGCCGCTCATTCGTCAAGGCTGCCCCCCGCCTCGATCTGGGTCAAACTATAGCAAAACCCAAAGTCAGCCCATCATAGTTTTTTTTTAGGATTTTGGTTTTAGTTATAAGATGGTTTCAAAACACTCCATGCACTTATCAGTGTTTTCATTTATGGTGGTCGTCCCCACCTTTTATGATGCCAACAACTTTAATACAAGTGCAAAATAATAGATAATAAAGAAAGGCTCTATTTATTTACATCAGGAAAACGCATAGTAGTCAGTTTTGAATTTTTCTCCATGTATTCGTCAGCTTCTTTTTTCATTTCCTCGTCGAAGTATTTGATCCAGTTCCCGGATATTCCTGTGAACGTGATTTTTTTGTGGTTAGTTACTTAAATATTTGTGTATGTACGGTCAACGCAGCAACCTACTTGGATGTCGTGTGTCACTAATATTATCCTATAATTAGAACGTTTTAAGTAATGCACATCGAGTCAACCAATAACTGTGGAACTAACCACTGGTCAAGAGAAAGAGTCGCTACCACTTTAACTTGTTAACCTTCTATATTTTAATATAACTCTAAACTCAACTTGTGGTTCTTTCTGTGTACTCTATAACTAAACCAACAACAACAAAGTGATAGTGTACGGTGCCTACAAACATTGGCTCCTACAGTGTAAAAAGCTAGGATTTGATTATTTATTGATTGATTCAATTGAAGACTTGATTGATTTTACCGTAGATTATTATACCTGTGTAAAAGACTGTCATATAAGGCGTATTTCAGCAATACAACAGTAATGAAGGCAGGTGAGTGTAGCTGTAGAGAGTCGTTCATCTATCTTCTCCATTCAAGCAGTTTGATAACATATTACGTGATAAAGATAAGTAATCTGACTGATCTGACTAATCTATAATAGTTTGGTATCCAAGTGCTACATACACACATCAAAAAAAGTATATGATCACTAGCAAAAGCTAAATTCAAATTCAAATATAATAATTCATATATAATTCTAATATATTTTTAAAATTTTACTTTATCAAGAAAAAGTGTTTACGTTATATCTTTTATTAAAGAGAAATACATTACCTGAAAGAATCTAAAAATAAGAAGAAATTATGATATAGTCTACTGTAACAAAAAAGATTTCAATTTTTCAAACTGATCGCAAACTTTTTTGATGTGTGTACGTGGCACTTCAATGGTAGCTTGTTGTTCCTAGTGCTTTAGCTTTATGGCCGAAAATGAAACATCTCCTTTACTTAGACGAATGATCCTTGACTATTAATAGTTAAATTAAAACCTTTTTATTAGTGTGATGTTCCCATTACGTTGTGTCAAGTTTTAAAAACTATAAATGTGAATAACAGTCTCTGTCAATGTCACCATTGCTATTTCTTGTATTCGGGTTAATATTTTACAATTGCATAAGTTGATAAAAAATGCTATGCAATAGCTTTGCCGCGGCAGTCCTCGAGTGCCACACGTCTTTTTTTCTTGGTTCTGTTTGCCATACCTAAACATTACAAGGTGGACTTAAAAGTTTGTTTGTCCGCGTTGGTCTAGTGCTCGTAAGCGCTACTGCTGAGCATGAGGTCTTGGGTTCGATGACCAGGTCGGGCAAAGTATTATTAGGTTTTCTATTAAAAATTTCTCAGTATTAGCAGCCCGGAGTCTGGATTTGTGCCCGGTTGGTGTCAATAGACTCACCCTCTGTTACATGGAACAGACACCAGCACATCAACCCACTCCAATCTTTCAAATTTTCACATTGAACCTTATTCTTTAGCGATAAAGTCGAAAATCTTTTAAAGAAATTTGACAGATGGTAGTAACTTGATGTGCTGGCGTCTGTACTTAAACATAAAGTGCTACTACACGGTTTCCAACCGCATCCCCGACAGAGGTGACCTTGGCGACCGGCAAAGTTGTTTCAACGTTTGATCGTAAACCATTAACTACACGTTTTTAAACCAGGGTCACCTCTGTCGGGACGCGGTTGGCGACCGTGTAGCAGGCGTATAACTGGCCAGTGTGTGCTATAGGCACCTCGTATGCGTTATGCTATGTCATACAAATAGAGCATGATTCTTAACTCACCCTTCCTAAAGAAAGTGATTTCATTTCCTTCTTTATTATTATCCGTCTTCACCATGGGCTTTTTCTTCATACTATCAAAATGGAGAAATTCAATGAGTTGTTGCTTCTGTTCGTTTGAATACTCCTTATTTAGGAACAGACACACTCTGTCTACAACGCTACGTAGGTCCTGCAAAAATAATTGTCTCCATTTGAAATTGTATGATATTTAACGAAATTATAAGATTTTATTATAAGATATTTAACTAAACCTTTTTTACAGTCCGTTCAACCGATTTTGACTTCTATTGCCTTAGTGGCATGGCAAATGGTAGCTGCAGGAAACAGTTGGTTTTGTAACCACTTTTTTGCTTTAACTAGTCGCGGGCTCGAACTCAATGGTGGGCCTGGCCAAAAACCACACTGTCTCACCTGGCATCGTGTCCGACAGAGATAGTATCAGTGATGAGCAGTTAGAAGCTGATCTACATGGACAACGTATAGTTCGCACGCACAGAAACACCGTACCGACCAATTTTAGTAAAACGAGCGCGTCAAAAATTACGAAAAGGCCTTTGGAAAAAAGGTTTTTCTGAAATAACCACTGCATAAATCAATTACAAATAAAATTTATTGAAATCTTCGTAAATTTTTCTGTGTCGGTACGGATTTTGTTTTCGAGATTTCACACTTCTTGTATTACTTATTTACGCCCAAAGTTGCGTTAAAATTAGCAAGAAAAACGAATCTTTGTTGGCTCATAACTTTTTAATGGCTTTTTATTTTACTATTCTGCTTCCGTACAGACAATTTTAATAATGAGACCTAACGATATCATGTTTAACTTTGAATGTACGATGTCAAATAGTGGAGTAAAACCCCTCCGAAGTTTGTATGGAAAAAATATCAAATTGTTTCACCTTAATGCCCCTACTTATGCCTACGGTATAGAAGTCAGAATCGGTTGAACGGACGGTAAAAAAGGTTTGTTTAAATGTCTAATCTTAAGTCAAATGGAGACCTATACTCCATTATTTTGTATTACCCATTGTAGGTACCTAAGTTAAAAAACATACACAGTAATATATTTCGTCCTTGATCGGAGAATCCACGTACCGCAATACGCCACCGATATGTAGATTTATTTTTTTGGCTAATTTCGTACATTCTGGTAGAGAAATTAAACTCTTTGTCGGAATCCGCAAAGTCACGATTAAATAGATCTACTCCTTGGTAAACATGCACAATCGTCGACCGTTCCATCACTACGCATCAGGTGAGATGGTGGTCAGCTTAATCAATCTGCCTAGCCTTTTCCCAACTATGTTGGGATCGGCTTCCAGTCTAATCGGAAGCATTTGAATACTAGTATTTTACATGGAGAGTCTGCCTATCTGACCTCCACAATCCAGTAACTGGGTAATACGATATCCTTTTGCTTACCAAAGGATATCGTATTACCCAGTTACTTGTTGTCATAGTTTCGGGCTTATGACGACCCGTAACGACTGTCAAAGATCCACGAATGACAGGCGCGCTATTGAGATAGTGATCGAAAGCGAGTTATAAATGTTTTCATCAAGATTCAGCCGAATAACGTCCACTCCACTGCTGGAAAAAGGTCTTCCCAAGGTCATCACCACAACGACCGTCCTGTTCTTTCCGTATCCAGCGGATTCCCGCAACCTTCACCAGGTCAAAAATAAAGGAAGGAATAATCGATGGAAATAAATGAAAATGATTTTGTTCACACTTACATTTTGCATGTCTTCATAGAATAGGAACATCATATTTGGGTGGTCGCGCATTTGCCAAGCCTCTTCAACATGCGGAAATATAGGAGTGTGCAGTACTGAAAGAGAGATATAAAATCATACCATCAGGCCCGGACTTAGAGACCCAGAGCCATTTGAGACCCCCATTCCGAAGCCATTAAAATGCACTAGTTCCAAACATTTTAAACAATTAGTTTTTTCACTTTTTTCAGACTTTAATAAATACATATATATAAACATCGATAAGTCAATGCGTTACACCAACGGTCGTCATACGCACCGTATAATATACCAAAGATATATACAACGTTATTTTTTGTTTATACTAAACCTCTTAAGGGGTCATTGTACTCATCATTATGAACAACTTTCACTAGGAACAAACGCGGAAATTGCGAAAAAAAATTGTTGTTCCCTACATTTATGTTCGCATATCTCCTAAAAATGTAAGGAACAGCAGATTTTTTTTCCTGCGATAGTCAGTTGAGTTTGATTGATTTTACTCACTTAAATCTTTCTTGAATAGGTTCCAAAACTCCTTAACTGTTACACTGTCGTTAAAGTATCTGAACAGCTTATGTGCGAAGTGATACGAGACAGCCACGTCGCGAGGGTCCCGGGCTATGTAGAAGACCTTAAAATTAAAGAAAGAGACAATTAGTTTATTAACGACAGTTTCAACTAATATCTATTAAGCGCAGACCACACCGCCAGCTTAGCGGGCGGAGCGGGCGAAGCAAACGAAGGAAACTATACAAACTACGCGAAATATTTCGCTCGCGGTGTGAACCGAAGTATGTAAAGAGGTGAAACGATGTTCGCCCGCCCGCCCGTCAGCTGGCGGTGTGGCTTGCGCTTTATAGTTCCATTAATCTGTTAAAAACTGTAAACTGTCAACAAAACAAAGAGGTTATGATATTTTTTTTTTTTCATCTGTGTACATCGAATTCTCTGTAATTCTCTGTGAAAGTCGGCCCACTACTGGGCCGATTTTTGGTAAATTAACGATTGTGTATGGCCTAGTACAGTCTCTTATCTCTTATTATGTCAAATATAAGGAAAATATTGTTTTAAGAACATAATTAATAGCAGTCGGTAATATAGTAAAGCAATTTTATTGCGAAGCTCTGGAATCCGGTCAAAAATATAGGTCACAATTTATTGGATCCAACATAAAAGCCTCTTGGGATATTAAAAATCAGTGAACGAAGTCTTGTGCAAGAATTCATTAAAAAAATCCATTCCATAAAATATAGCGCAGCTTACTTTGGCAGTCTCAAGTAATTTTGGCGGGAGAAGTGACAGCGGTAGATGTGATTTGACGTATCTTGGTGACGTCAAATTCGGCAAACTTCGGAAGTCTTCGTAGGTCGCTCGGGGAGCATTGGGGTCTGTAGGTCTTTCAGCTGCTATCTCGGACTTTAGAGTAACGTGCCTGTGACAAGACTGTGTTTATTAAGTTCAGCTGTATAGATTATCTTGTACCTAAAGTTGTCGGTTTACTTTGGGATCCGTGTTTTGATGTCATGTTTTGTCTATGTAATTGGACGACAATACGAGTATTACTGTATTTTTTTATTACTGACTAGTTGCTCTATTTGTCGTAAACTCTATTTATCGTGAGCTAAATGATCCAATTTCAAACATGCAGGAGAAACCCATTAACGCTGAATATTAAATATAATGACGCTTCTATAGAACAGGTAGTAAGTGCTGCATTTCTGGGCATAAAATTGGATCAAAATTGCAACTGGAAAATACATGTCCACTAAGAAGATTAAGAGCCACGGTCTCAACTGAAACGGCTCTTTGTGCATATCACGGTTACGTTTCCTCCGTACTCTCATACGGGCTCTTGTTGTGGGGTAATTCGGTGGATGTCAATAAAGCGTTTATGATACAAAAAAAATGTGTGCGTGCAATCTGTGGAGCTGGGTACATGGATAGCTGTTTAAAAAGTATAACATTTTACCGTTAGCGTGCATGTATATTAAAGAATTGTGCCTATTAGTACGACAACATACTGACAATTTTACTAAGCATAGAGATGTAACCAAAAGGAATGTTGCCTCTAGAGATAAACATAGGCTCTGCTTGCCGCAATGCAAGCTCGATTTATATAAAAGAAATTCGTTTATAATGGCTATTAAGGTATACAATAAATTACCAAACGCCTTTAAAGAACTACCTTTGCCTATGTTTAAAAGAAAACTGATTCAGTGGCTTAAAGAAAAATGTTTTTACACTGTTAGTGAATATATGTCACATGTCGAAGCAAGAAAGTAATGTAAATAAAGGTTTATAATTTCATTTATTTTCTAATTTGACATTTACTTACTATTTTTGTTTTTATTTTGACATAACAATATATACGGACATTAACATTTCAAATTAATACATCAAATCTGACATTTTATAACAATCGTATTGGTAACTGATGTAGGTAATGTTAAGACATTTTTAAATTATGTAATGTACTGTGACATTAAATATTTGCAATTAATTTATTTAATCAGACGCTTTGTAACGTTTTTAATGATAACTGATGGAATATTATGACATTTTTAATAATTTAATGTATTCTGGAAATATTTGCACACCACATGTTATGGTAGAATGTAAATGGGCCACATTTTTTTATAATAAGATCATACTACTCTGTACACCTAAATTTTGGCAAATAAAGTATTATTATTTACATTGTATGTAAATAAGTGGGTTCCATCCCCAGGTTTGGGCAAAGTATTATTAGGTTTTTACAGTAGGATTTCTCAGACAAGCTCGGCTGCACGTCTAGATATTGTATAAAATGCACTGATGCATAGTTGAAAGTTAGAATAATATAATATTTCTACTTTGAATTTTTTTTTCTAATTGAATCACCCGTGACGTCATGGATTATGATTCACTTTTAATGTGACCTTATCTACAATATTATCCAATGCTAATTTGATTGAATATAGTATCTATTAATTTGGTATCAATCATATATTATATATAGGTTTTCCCAGCATTTCGGTGACGACAATGCAATTATCTATCTGCATTTTTGAGGTGACTCATCAGAAGCATGCTTAGAGAATCTAAGGAAGCATGGCTTATTTATCTAATAAGTATTTTTATTTTATTTCAATGTCACCAAATAGTAAGTGAGCACTCCCACCTATGGCAATCGAACAACTTTTTTCCAAGGTAGTATTGTAACCGACGAAAAATTTCAACGCATAGGGGATCCAGAATCATGAGCTGAATCCATGGTATCAGGTTACGCGCAAAAATTAATTATTTATTAATTTTATTATTATATATATTTTTTTTAATAAAAATAATTTAAAGGAGTTCAAGTATTTAAAAAAAAAAAAAAATTATAACAAATTAGTATTGTAAGACAATGTTGAAATAAATGAAATATAAAATTTGTTAAAAGTAATTTTAATTTAAGTATGCTGTAAAGAGAGTAGATTTTTGAGATGGGGCAGTAAGGACAGGTACACATCAAGCTACACATTAAGCTATACATTTTCAGTTTAAGCTGACCTCGCATTGTACGGAAATCGTTTACAAGCGAGATCACCATAAACTGGAAATGTATAGCTTGATGTGTAGCCGTGCGTACACATAGATATAGGTATGTATTACTATACTATCCTAACTATTTAACATAAATGCGAAAGTGAGTTATGGGTGGTCGGATACTTGTTCCCGTGGGATAATATCCGACCTCCATGCAGGCGAAGCCGCGGGCTAAAGTAAGTTTAACATAAAGATAGTTGGCCTAAGAAGATTAGACCGTATTATATGTTAGCCTTGGTTTTTTGTTCTCTGATAAACTATCAATGGGATAGATAAAAAAATATTACGACTACGATCATATCGTTATCGCGTAACGATACATAACTTTCGGTAAATTGTGATAATGTTTTGGTGATCTCGCATAAAAACCTTTATACTGGAGTGTTAAAAATAGAATAGAATAAAAAAAATATTTTTACAATAATATTTAAAAAATCTATATAAAACATACAGATAAATAAAATACATAAAAATAAATAAAATTGAAGTGTCAGCCACATTAAGCAATTCTTGTAAGGGCCTATTTCACGATGTCCGAATAGCCACTACTTACCAAATAAATTAAAAAATGGAACAGAATTTGTATGAAATTATCTGCCAAGTAAGTTAATAGGAACTTTATCGTAGGTGGTGAAACAGGCGATAATTCCTAGGTGACATCTGATCATCATTTCTACTGAGAATGGTCAAATGTCTATACCCAATAACACTGCATGTCTGGAATCAAATGCAGAATCCTCATTCAGCATAGCTATTCACAAACATTCGGCAGGCTGTTTCGGTTAGCCCAAGAATAGCGATTGTCTATAAGATTTAACTGTCAAAATTTTCGGGTTTCCGATTTGTGAACCGCGTTTAGAGAACTCCTTCGATAGGCACCGAAGCGTATCAAATAGTTGTGAGTAGCTATGCAGCAGTCGTTTTGCGACCACTAAACGTAATTGTTTGAAAAACGAACAGAGCCAAACTTACTCAATATAGGCAAATCTCTTAGTAACCGACACGGCCCTCGCAGTTTCGAAATCAAGGTTGTTAGCAACCAACCACACGAGCTCTTGCAACCAGGTGGTTCCTGAAAAATAACGTTTCACATTATAATACCTACTTTCATAGTACACATATCAAAAGTGTCTAGGGATCAAGCATTTTTATGCGGATTTCTTGAGATTGAGATGTGGCTTTGTAATAAATTTATGATTTTATAAATTTATATGGATCCTTTTTGGTGCATTTCATAATTTGAATCAGGAACTGTGAATCAAATTCGAGTAAAAGATGAAAATCAGCTGTCAATATTTTCCCTGTAAAAACATACAACGCATTGAAGACATTATTAGTGCTACTGTTTCCCTACTACTGATTAAAACCAACGTTATTATGGAGCAGCGACGTCATTTAAGCAGGGAAGAAATGCTCAGAGCCGTGGGAATGATAGAAGCTGGTTCCCGGCAACGTACTGTGGCTTTAGCTCTGAATACAAGTCAGAGTGTTATCAGTCGACTTTGGACACGTTACCGAAGCACTGGTACCGTGGCTGAGCGCCATGGAGGACGGTATCGCTGCACCACACGGAGACAAGACCGATACATTCAAATCTTAGCTCGAAGAGCTCCAACAATAACCGCCATGATGTTAGCCGTGAGGCTTCATCACTCTTCAGGGAACTTAATTAGCGACCAAACAGTCAGAAACCGCTTGCATGAAGTGAACCTTCATTCCCGAAGACCGCTACGGGTACCACCTATAGCAATGCACAATCGTAGGATTCGATATCAATGGGCTCTTGAACACAGAAATTGGGCAGAAGAACAATGGCGTTTCGTGTGCTTTTCTGATGAGTTTCGTTTTGGTATGAGACCGGATACAAGACGTATACGACACTGGAGAACCCCTGGACGCCAACAGCGATTAAAATCCTGCCAGGAAGTCCATCCTTATAGTGGTGGAACCATCATGGTATGGGCGGGTATTTGGATCGGCGGAAGAACTGAGTTGATTTGGATCAGAGGCAACCTCAACGCTCAAATTTATGCTGAGACGATTGTATCAGACGTCATCGTTCCTCTACAAGTGCAAATCGGTCCCTTATTTCAGTTAATGCATAATGCACGACCGCACACCGCAAGAGTTGTAAGACAGACTCTCGCCGCAGCTAACATCAATGTCCTGCCCTGGCCTGCTCAGTCGCCAGACTTGAACCCGATTGAGCATGCATGGGATATGCTACAGAGAAGAGCTCTGCCGAATATGGAGGGTATCCAGTCGCAAGAAGACCTTTTTTTGTTGTTGCAACGAACATGGGCGGCCATTCCACAGCGTGATTTGGATGAACTCATTTTGAGTATGCCAAACCGATGTTCTTGTGTTGTTAGTGTTCGCGGTAGAAACACGGATTATTAATTGTTTAAGTTACCCAATAAAATTTTAAAGAAAACTGTTATTTCAGTCTTTTTTTCGAACTTTAATGTTAGTGGTTCAAATGTCAAAAATCCCTTTATTAGGAAAATGGCAAATTTCTTTATTAATGCAAAGGTGACTTGGTTTATCGTTACTGTGACAAACGAAAACACTTTATTTGATGAATCCTTAAAGAAAATTTTAATTAATATCAATCAGGAGAAAAGTTATTGCAAAAATATATGTTGATCCCTAGACACTTTTGATGTGTGTTATTGGACTTTTGTTTAGCTGTGTTACGATAAACCTGGCCCGAGGTTATCGATGAGCCAATTTTTATTTCTTTTTATTTGTTCATTGACGTCAGCTTATGATTTAATGGCTAACGGATGTGACCGCGAGGTCAAACTTAACGGTACTTTAGTTGGCTACTATGAGATTATGGCCTTGTAATTTCGTTGGGAATTTTGTAAGCGTTATAGCGGTTGGGAGATTAAGCTCTATAATTTGGTCTTTAATGTGCCTAATTATTTTAGGTTAGACTAGAAGTAGACCCCAAAATAGTTGGTAAAATGCTAGGCAGATGACGATGGCTTTCAACAGAGAAGGTTGTAATTACACACATCAAAAGTGTCTAGGGATCAAGCATTTTTATGCGGATTTCTTGAGATTGAGATGTGGCTTTGTAATAAATTTATGATTTTATAAATTTATATGGATCCTTTTTGGTGCATTTCATAATTTGAATCAGGAACTGTGAATCAAATTCGAGTAAAAGATGAAAATCAGCTGTCAATATTTTCCCTATAAAAACATACAACGCATTGAAGACATTATTAGTGCTACTGTTTCCCTACTACTGATTAAAACCAACGTTATTATGGAGCAGCGACGTCATTTAAGCAGGGAAGAAATGCTCAGAGCCGTGGGAATGATAGAAGCTGGTTCCCGGCAACGTACTGTGGCTTTAGCTCTGAATACAAGTCAGAGTGTTATCAGTCGACTTTGGACACGTTACCGAAGCACTGGTACCGTGGCTGAGCGCCATGGAGGACGGTATCGCTGCACCACACGGAGACAAGACCGATACATTCAAATCTTAGCTCGAAGAGCTCCAACAATAACCGCCATGATGTTAGCCGTGAGGCTTCATCACTCTTCAGGGAACTTAATTAGCGACCAAACAGTCAAAAACCGCTTGCATGAAGTGAACCTTCATTCCCGAAGACCGCTACGGGTACCACCTATAGCAATGCACAATCGTAGGATTCGATATCAATGGGCTCTTGAACACAGAAATTGGGCAGAAGAACAATGGCGTTTCGTGTGCTTTTTGATGAGTCTCGTTTTGGTATGAGACCGGATACAAGACGTATACGACACTGGAGAACCCCTGGACGCCAACAGCGATTAAAATCCTGCCAGGAAGTCCATCCTTATAGTGGTGGAACCATCATGGTATGGGCGGGTATTTGGATCGGCGGAAGAACTGAGTTGATTTGGATTAGAGGCAACCTCAACGCTCAAATTTATGCTGAGACGATTGTATCAGACGTCATCGTTCCTCTACAAGTGCAAATCGGTCCCTTATTTCAGTTAATGCATGATAATGCACGACCGCACACCGCAAGAGTTGTAAGACAGACTCTCGCCGCAGCTAACATCAATGTCCTGCCCTGGCCTGCTCAGTCGCCAGACTTGAACCCGATTGAGCATGCATGGGATATGCTACAGAGAAGAGCTCTGCCGAATATGGAGGGTATCCAGTCGCAAGAAGACCTTTTTTTGTTGTTGCAACGAACATGGGCGGCCATTCCACAGCGTGATTTGGATGAACTCATTTTGAGTATGCCAAACCGATGTTCTTGTGTTGTTAGTGTTCGCGGTAGAAACACGGATTATTAATTGTTTAAGTTACCCAATAAAATTTTAAAGAAAACTGTTATTTCAGTCTTTTTTTCGAACTTTAATGTTAGTGGTTCAAATGTCAAAAATCCCTTTATTAGGAAAATGGCAAATTTCTTTATTAATGCAAAGGTGACTTGGTTTATCGTTACTGTGACAAACGAAAACACTTTATTTGATGAATCCTTAAAGAAAATTTTAATTAATATCAATCAGGAGAAAAGTTATTGCAAAAATATATGTTGATCCCTAGACACTTTTGATGTGTGTATTTTTTATATTATATTAGCCCAGGTTCGCGATGATCTAGGTAGACTCTCGGGCACTGGATTTTCAACGCTCTGTTTAGCGCCGAGATTTGAAAATATAACAGCACTGTGATGCGCTCTGTTGGATTTTCAATGCTCGGCTCAATTACGAGAGTACATAGTATGCAGTGCGCGAAAAAAAAATAGCCCGTGCGAACCTGGACTTGTTCTATTGGAACTTCCGTACTACGCTAGGCCAGTTCAAGGTCAAAGGTCACGGTTTACATAATCATCATCATCATCATGTAGCCGAAAGACGTCCACTGCTGGACATAGGCCTCCCCCAAGCATCGCTCCACCGACGGGTCCTGTGCGTCCCACATCCAGCGGAATCCTGCAACCTTCATCAGGTCATCTTCGTCCCCTTTGGCCTTAAAATATTGCGCCTTCCATCAACTTATTTAAAAAATCAGCACACGTTAATAAAACGCTCGTTTGACCGTAAAGGCTCGTGTAGACCAGCGCGACATGCCGCGCGACACGACACGAACGATGCAATGCAATTACATTTGAAATAAGATTACACATCATTTAAACAATCCTTTTTTACAGTCCATTCAACCGATTCTATACCGTAGGAAGGTATGATGACATCTTTCTAAGTATTTAAGGTTAAAGGTTGTCTGTAAGAGATCGCTTTTAGCAATAAGACCGCCCATTAGGTCATCCTATGTAAACTAAATCTAATTTGTAATTTTTATGGTGTACATAATGAAGAGTATTCTATCTATTTATCTATCTATTTGTGTTACTATATTAAAAGAATGGCTTGTAGATCGGGTGTATTGAAGATTATAAATGTTATAATAGCTCTTGCCGCAGTCAATTCGTCGAAGGGTGATCATCCATTACACATGATGACATGACGTAATGTATACATTTATACTCCAAAAGCACGTGAAACTGTTGGTCCCGGCTGTCATTTGTAGATCTTTGACAGTGGTTACTGGTATTCAGAAGCCCAGGGAGCCAAGTCTACTAATTTACCAACGTCACAATGGTCTCACGATGGTGAGTTTTTGACAGATTTTGTATGGCAAATCTGTCAAAAACTAACAATCGAGAGACCATTGTGACGTTTGTAAATTAGTAGACTTGGCCCCCTGGTCTGACAACCAGTCTTACCAAAGGGTATCGTGATACCCAGTCTAAGTTGTGGAGGTCAGATAGGCAGTCGCTCCATGTAAAATACTGGTAGTTAGCTGCATCCGGATAAACTGATGGAAGCTGACCACGTCATAGTTGGGAAAAGGCTAGGTAGACGGTTGAATGGTAGCAGATGAATGGGCTTTTGTACGCTGTTGAGCTATACAATATGTAAATAAACCCTATCCGATCCAAAAGGGCACATTAGGTACTGCAATAACTTTACTAAAAAGAAATAAAAATTTGTATTAATATTGTATATAAACAAGTTATTGCTATTTAAAATTCAAATTTTGTGTATCAAAAATTACTCCAAATCCATTAAAACTTAGCGGGATCATAAGTTATAACTTGTAGACGATCGCTAAACAACGGCCGCCCGTGCTCCATTTAATAACCCGGTAAAATGGTTCACTATAATAATACCCAAATGATAATAATGTCCAAAAATAAAAATTGACCAAAAATAAAAATGTCCAACAATAAAAATGACCAAAAGTAAAATGACCAAAAATAAAAACGACTATTGAAAAACAAGTGGCGATTTTTTTTCTTTTTTCCTGAAAATTACATGTTGTTTATGCCTATCATACAACTGAAGAAGAAACTTTCACCTGATCTCGAGAACGTGGCGACCCATACATCATCAGGTCTGACTTCAAGGTTGTAGATCTCCGCGGCGTGGTCTCCGTAGCCAGCATTTGAGATGTACCCCTTTGGACCTACTCTGATGAATGGTCTCACGTAATCTGTAAGATGGGTATAATATTTTACTTATGTCTTATGTCTCACTTCCAATATCTTTGTTCTTCACACGCTAAGAATTTGCGTTCTTCCAACAATCTTCTTCTACTTTGTCCTTCTCATACTTCTGACTTTGTTCATTCTTCCTTTCATATTCAGTCCATTCTTCTATGGAATGCGCTTCCTCTTGATATCAGAACGGCCACCAGTCGGTATGCATTTAAGCGGAAATTGCAGAGTTATTTTCAAAACAAATAGCGTAGAGTCATCTCAATTACCTCTTTTTTTTACTTGTATCCTATATATGTATATATTATAATGTAGGTATATATTATAGTTAATATGTATGTATGTGTATTTTAAGCTTATAACCTATATATGTACTTGTGTGCCTATTTTATTTATAAGGCATTTAGATATCTTTTTAATAATTTTTTTTACGGTTTCTCCTCTTATTCAGAGCACCTGCCATCTTATCTCTTCACCACCCTTGGTTGACTGGTAGAGAATGCCTAAGGCATTAAGTCCGCCTTTGTACCTCAATGTGTGCGAGAAGTTTAAATAAATAAATAAATAAATAAATAAATATTTTATCAAAATAAGAAAAAACATCAAAAATCCACGAATATTATGACGAAAATATAAATCTCAATTTTGTAAAGCGTCATTTCTGCTACTAATGCTCTGCTAACCACTTACCTATTTGAAATTATCATTCTTAGGCCGCGCGCACTTTGGATACGAATTTGTATCATACGTAAACGTACGACCGTGGTCGTACGAATTGAGTGTGCCATCTGAATACGTTTTTCGGTCGTCGGAACTATACGTACGTATACGTACGACTGATTCGCACTCAGTCTGCGCGCTCCATTTGTACTTGGAAGGTCGGAGTCTTTCGTGCGTGTTCGTACGAGTGAAATTCGTACGAAGACGCATCCAAAGTGCGCGCGGCCTTAAGCTCAATGTTCCATATTATTGGCTAAATACCTTACAGCAGCCTTACTAGAGTTGCGTACTAGTGGTCGAAGGGTTTCTGCTGAGCGTGAGCTCCTGAGTTCGAGTCCCGGGCCGGGCAAAGTATCCATCTGGAATTTCTCAGTAGCAGACCGGAGTCTGGATTTTTGCCCGGTTGATGGCAATAGGCTCGCCCCCTGTTAGACGGGAGTTAAACATAACTGGCGAAATGTGGGTGTACTAACCCATCGATGATTAGAGGCGTGATGTTATGTTATAGAACGTGCTGCTACAATGGCGACATTAATTTAACACACGGGTAGGTCTAGTGGCCAGTAATCATAAAAATATAATAAGAAAAAAAAATCGTTTAATTGAAAAATTAAAATTTTCAAACGCTTGCCGACATGGGGTCTCACTTTCATTCAATTCGGCTTCTTTTTGCACGTTATTCGTTTTATTTTCATTGATGCGTGACCCCGGTAAATGACCTCTGCGCTACAGTAGTTAAGTATAAAAATCCTATTTTAGAAATTTTTAAATAAATCATTAAATAATAACGTTCAATGAAATTAAAATATCTTAATAAAAAGAAAACGCTAATCCGTTTAAACGTGTGTTAAATTAGTGTCACCATTAAAGGGTCACGCTGTATATAGGTTCATAGTAAAGTTATCTACGAGTAATACTAAAAGAATTACGAGTTTCATGTCTTACCTTTATAATATTTTTTAATAATTTTGTCCTCCTCTTCAGTAACATATTTAATTTCATACGGAAATTCTTGGGATGCCATTTTCTCTTGCTAAAAAATAAATTATGTTTCACTATTAATTTATGCACTTATTTATTCCTAAACATTTCTTGTTACATTTTTAATTAAATGTTAGTTGAATACCTACTGTCTGAATCAGATTAAATAAAGACAGCACAGACGAGCCTAATTTCGAGTAATTTACTAATGAAAATATTAGGTATAGTCTTCAGACTGCGGCTATGTAAATCTGATATTTCCATTGCAGTTTATAAAATACCACCTAGGGGCCTTGCATTAATCATGTGAGGCTCGAAAGAGGGGCGGGGTTTGGAAACATCACGAAAAATCACAAGGGGGGGTCGTGTAGTGAGCTATCACTTGTATTTATTTTATCGTTGAATGCGCGATTTCTAAACCGAAAAGCGACGCGCCATTGAAAAGCAACGATTTCTCCGTCCTGCGCCTGCCGCTGTCGGGACAACCGTCCGACTCGGAAAATGAATATTTTAAAGATACTTTGTACCAAAAAAATACACGTGTTCTTGGGTAGCTGGAGGGGGGGGGGGTTGGTCTAAAACTTCACCACGCGTCACCAAGCACCCCTGGGCTTGGTGAAACCCACGGCAGTGCGGGCTAGGGCTAGGGCGGAAAACGGCAGTTATTGTAGCTAGGTTCATTGACAGATTTTCATTACAAAACTAGATAACCCGACAAACCCTATGCGAGACAAAGCCCAGCGCTGGGCTTAGTAGCATGCACTGCGGTGCGTTTTGGTACCGCAAAATCTGTGAGATACACAGCTACTACTGCTCTGTGTACCACTGTATGAGACACAGTGGAACCGCGCGCACTGGGCGAAAAAAAAAGCATTCGAAAACAAAGCAGGATTTTATTCGTTGCGGCGAAAAAAGGCAACGCAAGTCACCGCACCGCAGTGCACGCTAGGGCTTATAGCTTCTTAATCAAATCACTTGTTATGAATTCGATAGTCAGTAGTGAAACGCTTATTTCTTTCAGAAACATTGGGTATGTCTGGGATAAAAGCTTTTCCGTCTATTATTAACTTGAGCTGAAAAACCAAAACTCTGTCAGCAGAGAAATCGTTTAAGATATTCGAACTGTCGAAGCTTTTACCCGTGAATATTAATGCCCCGTTTCATTACTTATGAATCGCCGGTGACAGACGAACAGACAGATAAGTACCGTCGTGACAGAACTCATCGGAACAATGTTAATGAATAACGCATCGCCACCGGTACGCGTTATGAACGTAAGTACAATGGCGGACAGAATTCATAACCTCTCCGTGTCTGGAAAACTAGTTAAAAACATTTTTACAAAAAACTGATAAGTGAAAAATAATATTTTAGTGTAACTAAGCTCCTAAACTAATTTAAGTAACAAATTTTGAGTCGGCGCCAAACAATAGTATATTATGCAACTAATGAATAAAGGACGGATTTAAAGCGAGGGCCATAGATGAATCACGAGCGCAGCGAGTGATTCAAGTGTTAGAATCCTGAGCGACGCGAGTGATTCATGGCCCTCGATATAAATCCGTTTTATTCAAGAGTTGCATACTATACTTTATACCATGACTACGAGAAAAAGAAAGATTTAAGCGAAAATAGACATTTAATAAAAGGTTAACACGTTCAGTGTCGGGAGCCCTCCTGGAGGGCTCATTTTAAATGTAGACATTCGGTGTCGGGAGCCCTCCTGGAGGGTTCACCTACTTGGATATGGCATGTCGGGAGCCCTCGCGGAGGGCTCATTTTAAAAGTAGACATTTAGGGTCAAGAGCCCTCCTGGAGGGTTCACCTACTTGGATATGGGATGTCGAGAGCCCTCGCGGAGGGCTCATTTTAAATGTAGACATTCAGTGTCGGGAGCCGTCCTGGAGGGTTCACCTACTTGGATATGGGATGTCGGGAGCCCTCGCAGAGGGCTCATTTTAAATGTAGACGTTCAGTGTCGGGAACCCTCCTGGAGGGTTCACCTACTTGGATATGGGATGTCGGGAGCCCTCGCGGGCGTTGCCACCAACTATGAATAATAAAAGTCATAGACTTTTATGGCGGAATCGTGAGTTATGAGTTCTATGAAAATGGGTGGAGTCGAAAGTGTTAAGGAGGTTGTATAGCATTGAGATAGAGGTCGAATACATTGGTGTGTTCTAAATTCAAACACCAAAATAGTGATTAAAAGAGCTTTTTATTCACTGTTTTCAGTGAATAAAATAAGCTTTTTAGAGGGGGAATGGTATAAACAAATTAATTACATTATTTAAAGCATTATGATAGCTTGGTGGATATTCATTGAATGTGTGTTTGAATAAATCAAGAATCGTTCAAGTCGGACTACTCAGTAAAAAGTTATGCGTGGTCTCGTCCTTTTTTTTTCGTCGGTTAAAAAAGAGAAAAGAGGCTTGATTACGCTCGTAAAATATTTGAAAAGGGAACAAAAAAATATTCAGGACTAAAACCCTTTTAAAGCTTGAGATACTGTTTCCAGTAGTAGGTACTCAACAATACCTTGTGTGGAACTCATAACGAAAGAACTTTAAAAATACATTTAAAATGTTCAAGTATTTCTGGCCAATAGTGCTCAAATGAAACACCTCGGTGGCTCAATTTTAATTACAAGAAAGCTGAAATTAAATCGATTCGTGTCGAGATCAAAGTGGATGGGCCACAAAGGTGAAATTACTTTGAAGTGTCGCAGCAGCTAACGAGGGAAGTGGAGGGGTGTTGCGGACTGAGCGCACACGAATCTAGTTCTAATCAACACCACCATTTAATTGCTAGATGGTTTGGCTTTGACGGCTTTGACAGATTAAGCCTTCTCATTAAAGTTCCTAATAATTAGGAACTCGCATACTCATACGTTATGCGCATAAGTTCAGTTATTGGTGAATCGGTTGCAGTAAAAATACTTTGATAGGTACCTATATTTTACTTGGAGCTTTTTCAATGTGTAGTGTGTGTGTTTGGTGTGTGTAGTACGTAAGTGCAATTTAATGTTGTAATTTTATTTTAAGGGTGTGAGCCTGGAGATCTGTCATACAGGTTCCGAACCCAGTATAGACTCCAGCTCTCACAAAGGTTAGATTCTGCCTGTTAACCTACATACCATGTACCTGTATCTTTTTGAGAGAAATAAAATAAAATAAATTATTATTATTGATATTCTGTTTTGTGCATCTATAGGCCGCCGACAGGAGAGAGATTTTACCCAAAAAAACACACAGTTTTGATGCAACAAATCAAAATACAGGATGTCGATTTAATCTCCTGCTAAAGGGGGTGATTTTACCCGTCATACTAAACACATTTCGATATGAAACTTTAATACATTTACATATATACGAGTCGTAAAAAAAAGCTATTGAGTGCGTCATTGATTAAGGAATTTATAATTAATTTACTTAGGTAATTTGAATTTCCGTGCATTGTTTGAGAAAAACACTATACAAGCCTTGGCCGTAACCAGGCATTGATGGACAGGCATGTATCAGGTGCGCCTCACGATTATCCATCAATGCCTTAATGCCCTAATAACTGGCCGCGATAGTTCTCAGACGAAATAAAAAACCAAGACATAGCGTTGCGAACAATACAGTGAAGTATGCCAAAACTACACCTTCGCTCTGTGCTCACACGTACACATTTACAATCATACTACACATCACCAAGTGCACACCATGTTTACGAAACTAGTCTTACGTCACTACTGTTGACATAGCTTTGTCTTGGTTTTTATTTGGTCTGAGATTTACGACGGAGTCGCACTACTCGCACTACGGCCGCCACGCGTAACGTCCGTTTATGGCCCTATTGTATTCTTGAAGGTGCATTTTTTCTCGGATCAGTCGCGTGACAGCCGTTCTACCTAAGTACACTCAACGTTAGGAATGCCTGTGATGAGATTAGAATCACACAGATCATATTACTATTTTGTGAAGCATGGTGCTAGGCTAGGACTATGCGAGCAGACTTATCAGGCCAAATACAATAGGGCCATAAACGGACGTTACGCGTGGCGGCCGTAGTGCGACTCCCGTCAGATTTACTGCAACACGATAGAAATAGCACAACACACAAAAGCATAATTAATAAAAGATAAGCATTGAGGCCCGCTTGCAAAACAAATGAGTAAATACGTTTAAATTTAAACGTAGGTATTTAAATTTAAACATCGTTCTGTTTCTGTCAATCGTTTGAAGAGAGACATATTGATATTTTAAATATGTTTAGCATTAAACGTATTTAGTTATTTGTGAGTCCTAAGTACTAAATATAAATTTGAAAATACCTACATGCAATATTCACCGAAGTGGCGCCAAGACTAAACATTAAACGTATGCAAAGGACTTGGATCTCAAATCACCCGCATTAATTTAAAACCAGTTCAACAACATTTCGATTCTTATGTATTTTGTGGTATAATAATATCGTCCAGACCGATTTGCGGTCACTGGCGGTCAATCGCAACCGAGACTGGCCAGTGGGCCATACAATCGCTCCTTATAAATAAATTGAGGATAACTATACCAGTAATACTGGATAGGTACAAAGTTCGCATAGAATCTCTGACAGAATCTGTTATGTAGTTTAGATGTGAGTAGGACTGTTATTAAGGTGACGTACCTGCATAATATGACGTCTGTACTCTCGAGACGTACAAAAAAAAGGGTAAAGAACCCCAGGTTTAATATAATGCATACATACATATCATACCTTCTTCCCATGAGGGTAGGCAAAAACTACAGAACGCCACCAAACCACGCCGATCCTTACATACTCCTTTGCCTCGTTTAAGTTCATACATCTACGCACGGCGGCGGTAACGAGTACTGCGCACCTGTCCTTTTCTGAGGAATATCACCAATAAGGTCAGTATATGTCCTCCTAAGTCGTCTCCTCCCAGCGTTTCCAGTCACATCTGCCTTGTAAATACATTTTGTTAGTCGCCTTTCATTCATCCTCTCAACATAACCAAACCATCTCAGCATACTCTTTTAAATTTTTGTCACTAAATCTTCTTTTAAGTCACTCCGTTGTCTTATCACATCATTCCTACAGCCTATCATTCATAGTCAGACCACACATGCTTCGCAAGGACCGCTTCCGCATTCATTCATTCAAGCATTTATTCTACTTTCATGCTTTTTTTGCCACATCCAGTATTCACTTCCATACATAAGCGTTGGCCTTGGCACTAGCACACCATTGTGAATAACCAGTCGCGCCTCTTGAATGAATGAATGAATGAATTGCCCCGATCCCAGCGTGGTTTAACCAGACTCGATAAATCGAATGAACCCCAAGATTTGCACTAGCCCATGAAGTCTCATGTTGCATGGGACTTCAAAAGCCATTGCATATCAAAGAGTAGACCGGGTGGCGCGGTAATGGTAGGGATTAGATATGTGCCCTGGGATAAGGAGGGAGATACGAGCCTACCGGATATGCATCCTAGAGTAAGCCTAGGAATAGCGGAGAGACAGGTTATAGTTCATTGGATGGGCATCTTTTTACGACGTCGCCACTCGCCGTTATGTCGGTTCACATAGATCTTCGCCGGTGGTTCTTGAGATGGGGTTACGCTGCTTTCTCGGCTCTTTTCTATATCGCTGCTTTGCTGTGTTATATTTAGCTGTTTCTAAGTCTTCGTCAGAAGCCTCGCTGCTATCCGTTTCAGGTTTCTTGTAGATCTCGCTGGCAGCCTTCATTATCTTGTTTCGGTCTGTAGCCGTGTCCATCCAGAAGTTGACTTCCTTGTCGAAATAACTCGAGTCTTGTTTAATGTTGTCGTTCCATGTGTAGTTTGGACGTCCTAATTTCTTGGTTTTGGCCTTATACTGCATTGCTGCGTGTAGCAGGTGTAGTTTGCCTCGCCTGTGAACGTGTGCGAGATAGCACATCCTGTGATTCTTGATGCGTTTGGTTACTGTTTTTCCGTCCAAGATTTCGTGCATCTTCTTATGTCTTGGTTTGTTTCTGGCGTGGTTATTCAGGTCTCTCAAGATGACTCGCTCATATCTTCTCAGCATTGACCTGTTAGCTTTGGTGATTGCCGATACTTTCAAACCGTATATCATACAAGGTAGGATCACCATTCGGTACATGAGTCTGGCTAGTTTCCAGTCCATCTTTGAGTTTGTTATGAATGGTAATAGTGACTTTGCGTTTCTAGTAGCCTGTTCGCATCGTTTCCTAATAGTGCTTCTCCTGCTTAAAGCAGATGTTATATATGTGCCTAGGTATTTAATTTCATCGACAGTATGTAGATTTAATCCGTTCATTGACATATAAGTCGCTTTCTGTTTAGCTATTGGGTCCCTAATTAAATTTTTTGTTTTAGTTTCGTTTATTTGTAGGCCGACACTACCTAGTAGGGGTTTAATAAGGTATACGATTCCTTCTAACCCTTTCAGATCATCTGTAATGAAGATCAGGTCGTCTGCGAATGATAGCACCAGGGGGAGTGAGATTCCCCGATCTTGGTCTAATTTTATTAATTGACTTTCCTCTTCGAGGGTTCTAAGGACTTCATCCATGACCAGTGTAAAAAGGCGAGGCGACAGCGGGCAGCCTTGTTTGACACCTTTTCCTTTGGTAATCCAACTAGATTGCTGCCCACACCATTTGATGTGCGTGCGTTCATTCATGCAAACCTTGATTATCTTATTGGTTAGAGTCTAGTTAGTTCTTTGTATTAGAATGTCTCGCAGTGCTTGGAGGTCGACGTTGTCAAAAGCTTTTTCAATGTCCAGAGCGAGTACATAAATTCTTTTTCCTGCTCGCCATTCTTCGTCCAGAACCCTTTTTAGCGTAAATATGTGATCATCTGTGGATCTGTTGTTTAGAAAGGCTGCTTGGTAGTTGCCCAATTCTTTTATTACTTCGTCTAATTTTTTAAGAACGTAGGAGGCGTAGATTCTAAAGCCCGTGTTGCAAACCGATATTCGTCGATAGTCATTTGGGTCTTTAGGGTTGGTTTTTTTAGGGATTGGTACCTGCATTGTTTCTAGCCACGTGCTGGGTGCCTCATTCTGTGTCCAGGCTTTGTTAATGTGCTTAGTGATGGCTTCCTGTAATACTTTGGGCATAGCTTTGTAGAGCTCTATTACTATCTGATCTGTTCCGGGCTACTGAACTGAATAGTTTGCGCGAGAGACACTTCCAAAGTGGTAAAATGTGTGCCCCCCCCCCTGTAACTTCTAAACTAAGAGAATGATAAAATTAAAAAAATATATGATGTACATTACCATATAAACTTCCACCGAAAATTGGTTTGAACGAGATCTAGTACATAAGTAGTTTTTTTTTAATACGACATAAATCGTAAACCGTCATTTACCTTTAACGAACTACAAGCTCTTTTATATTATATTACTTGCTGCTATGGAACCGTTCATGGGCGAGTCCGACTCGCACTTGGCCGCTTTTTTTTTTTTTTTTTAGGAGGCGTTAATTCTGTAACCCGTATTGCAAACTGATATTCGGCGATACTCATTGTATCTTTAGGGTAATTTTTTTCGGAATAGGTACCTGCGTTGTTTCTAGCCATGTATCGGGTATTCGGGTGTTTCATTTTGTGTCTAGACGCTTTGTTCATATTATGTTTGGTGACGGCTTCTTGTAATATTTGTGGTATCGTTTTGTAGAGCTCGATTACTACTTGTTCTGTTTGGGGCTGTCCCGTTACGCATGATGTTAATGATTCTGCTGGTCCGTGTATAGTATATGTATGTGTCCATCATGTACTGAATCGCCGGCAGGTGAATACACCAGTATGTTCTCGTAATTTATGTGCACATGCACATTTACGAGATAGAATTCGGGCGCAGTGATTATGATGTCTTCTTCACTCCAGAACGTCTCGTTATACTCCACGGTTATGTATTTTGTTATTATTTGTTCCTGGGAAAGCTTGTTTCTAGGAAGAAACGCATGAATGTTTTTTAAAAAGGTGCGAAGCGAATTGGCGTCACTTCGGTACGTTGAAACATAAGTAGCAAGGTCTTGGCGTACAGACATATGGTCAAACGTCAGCCCCATTATGTTTTTTGTTTGATGGGATATTGCTAAGTAGGCAGTTACCATCTTTTTGCATGGGCGCTATTATGACCATTGTACAAAGTTTTGTTTGGGTAATAAAGTGGGCTTCTTTTCGAGGGATACAAAACTTTGACAGGGCTGCGGGTTGCGCGGAGATTTATTATTGCATCTTAGTTTTCCTGTAGCATTGGATCTTGCTATGTAGACTTAGATTTCGGGGTCAATTTTTGTTTTTTGTTGAATGGGCCTCTCCACTCATGTGCCGTCACAAAAAGCTTGTGAACACCGACCGAAGTCCTGCGCGCATACGGGTATACCTTTATTAATGACTGTCAGAATTATATTTGTTGATGGGGTGACTTTTTTTTATAAGGCTAATGAAATAGCCATTTAGTTTAGGGTCGTTTCTGGGAGTTTAGCTTGATGTTCTACCTAATCGTCAGAAAAAGAGGTCAAAACACACTGGTCAAAATAAGAAATTTTATGGGGAAAAAGATTTTGTACTAAATCTAAATCGATTATGTTATTTTGTTAGAACCATTTTGTATATTCGTTTATTTTGCCAGAATATATTTTATATGCACAAGTGTGATGTGAGCCTATATAGCATTAGCTTAGAAAATAATATAATAATAAATAGATGAATGTACGCTTGAAATCAAACGCCAGTTACTTCACCACTGCAAATGAGCGTTCGCGATATTGTGCTAGCGATTTTGCAGAGGGAAGCAACGACCAGAAAGATCTCACCAAATTATCTTGGGTTCCTTGGTTCGCCTGAAGTCAGGAACGCTCGTAGGTAGGCACCTCACTTTAGCACTATTTTAATATTTATATTTGGCGGTTATTAAAGTCACTGTAGTATTAAAACAAAGAATCACTGTTCTATGTCGCCGATAAGGGCTGCGCGCGTCACATGTGCATGTAATTTTTTGTTTTTTTTTTTTTTTTTTTTTTGGGACGGAGCTCGCACCCGGGACGACTGCGCTCTATGACGTCCAACGACCGAGTCTCTGAATAACCAGTCGCGCCTCTTTGGCATAAACTGGTTGTTTGACACAAATTGACACAATATTCACACAAAAACAAAAAACAGTCTTGTGTGCCTCACGGCTGCGCCAGTGCCTATAATAAGACCCAATTTCACCAAACACAAAAATTTGCTAACAGGTCATTAAACTCAGGTTACTGCTTTGATTGGCTCACTGACATGACAACAGCCAATCCCAGCAGTTGACATGTGTGTTGACAGTCTGTTATATCTAACAGAGTATGGTGAAATTGAGTCTTAGGCTGCCTGTCCACTGGAGCGGAGAGGAGCGGAGATGTGCCAATATACCAATAGAATCTAAACTCCGCTCCAGAGGTGCGATTCTATTGGTTAATATTGACACATCTCCGGTCCTCTCCTCTCCTCTCCGCTCCCGTGGACAGGCAGCTTTACGCTGGTTTTCAACTGCATTCTTTAAATTATGTTATAAGGACGTCTTACGGATGTAAATCAGTTTTAAAGTGTCTGTAAATTTTAAAATCATCACGGGCTAGTCTTTTTTATGTTGGGCTCGGCTTCCAGTCTAAGTCAGTGGCAAAAAATGAAAATTCAAAACCAAAGACATCGACTTCCATAATTAAAGTTATTTTTGAGTTTGTAGTGTCTTTTTTGGGAGTCGGTTGTGCTAATAACGGTATAAGCCTCAATAGGCCCAGAACCCCATTTACCCCACAGCTCTGTCTTTGAAGGTATATTGTCAATACAATACATTCATGTATTCAAAGCGAGAGTGAACATCTTCTGGGGTCGCTCGCTTGTTCCATCTCGGACTTCATCCATCGCTTTCCATCAGGTGCGAGAGTAAGGTAAAGAGCAAGCCTATACACACTAAAAATAAAAATAAAACTATGCTGAATTGCTGAGCAGTTTCGCTTGCCAACAACTAGACGAGTGAAGGAGTTACATAATATCTCACTAGGCTTTTGCGTAATGATCAGTCTATATTAACCCCACTGCTGGGACACAGGCCTCCTGTCTGTGAGAGGCAATGGACCGTAATTCACCTCGCGTGCTCAGGGCAGGTTGGTGGATGCCATGCTAGTTTACTTGAATCTGACCAAGATTCATGCAAAATTATGGTGTTCTTCTGTATTTAATACCCGGATATGAAGAAAAAGTTATGTTAACTACCTAATTACATAATTATCTAATCCGAACATAAAAACAAATGCGGCATAAATGTTTTTTTTACGATGATAATCATATGTGATAAGTGATAGGTACGTGCATACGAATATAACTCCGCTAATATTCGTACCTAACAATAATAATGACTGGACTTTGACTGATCGAAGGGGCTCGTGGCTAATTCAAAAATTGAAATCACAATATACATCCCTTGGGTGTAAGCCGAAACTATATATAGCCGTCACCTCTTTCTGCGAAGCAGTAATGCTCGCGCAGGAGGAGGCGGGGCGCGTGAGGGAGAGACAAATGTCGCGCCCTCACGTCCCTAGCTGCCGCAGGAGACGCCCTGGGCGTCGGGAATCGCGAGCCGATTTCCGGCCACCGTAGGCGCGGGCTTGCAGACGGAGAGCAATGGGTAGCTCGCCGTCCGACAAGGACCAGGCCCGGGTCGACGGCGCGTCGTGTTCCACGGGCGCCTCAAATAGATGTCAGCAAAATTGACGGGGTCCACTAGGGCCCCTGCCTGCCGGGGTTGCGGGAAGTCCTAAGGGGAAACCGTGTCCCCGGCAATGAACAGGCAAGGGAAGGAACACGGGTGGGTTTTAGTCAGCCAAAACTATAGATGCTACGCTTCTTACATACTCCTTTTGCTTCGTTCAAATCGAAATCAAAAGTCATTTATTCAAATTAGGCTGAGAATGAGTCAAATTAGCTTTTTGAACGTCACAATCAGTGCAAAACGCCGTTCACCTACTCCTAGTGCTTTAGCTAGGAAGAAAAGGTGGCGCAAGAAGGGAGTTTCTTGCGCCACCTTTTCTTCCAGCAGCAACACTAACCGACTTTTAATTATTTTATACTGAAGATCACGTCTAAACGAGTAATGTTAATGTTTTGGAAAAAATATATGTTAAATTAGAGTATGACTTAATCTGTGAATATTTTAGATTGTGTTTAAATTACATAGTATAATTAATTTGTAAAGTTATGTCTAACGCGGATAAAAAACTGAGAATCACGCAAACCCTATCAAGCGTATTTTTCTGAAATCTTCACCATTTGAAAGATAATTTAATTATGTATCTTTTATTATACGTGGAGAGGAGCTCGTGGCTAAGTAATAACAAGCCGCACGGGTCGATCCATCAGGTTAAGATACACTTGCCGGGGTTGGTCAGTGGATGGGTGACCATCTTTACATACCGAGACTCTTCCGTGCCTCGGAAAGCACGTTGACTGGGCTGTCATTCGTGGAACTTTGACAGTCGTTACGACTCGTCAGAAGCCCGAAAGTCTGACACCAGTCGTACCAAGGGGTATCGTATTACCCAGTAACTGGGTTGTGGAGGTCAGACAGGCAGTCGTTCCATGTAATAATACTGGTATTCAGCTG
This sequence comes from Conistra vaccinii, assembly GCA_948150665.1. Lineage (NCBI taxonomy): Eukaryota > Metazoa > Arthropoda > Insecta > Lepidoptera > Noctuidae > Conistra > Conistra vaccinii. The sequence goes on along the minus strand of OX411323.1, from coordinate 4,402,546 downwards.
CATCCGGTTAGACTGGAAGCCAACCCCAAGATTGTTGGGAAAAGGCTAGGAAGATTGATCTTGTATTATAATTATGTATTTTACTAGAATACCTTTTGTTTTACGTATAATAAATTAATAATGAGTCTAATTTGGGACAGCGCTCGTTAATAGGCGAGTCCGGCGCCGGCGCGGCGACAGTTGAAGATCTTAGCTACATATTATGTGGTTTTGGCCTAACAAATAGGTATTGCTACTATTAGTTTTACGTCAATCGTATTATTATTGTTGATTAATCTTAGATTAATATCTAAATAATCACCTGAGGCTAATGTTTCTTTTGAAAAAGATAAAGATAATATTTTATCAAGCACATGGTATTCATATTAGCTGTGTCCTTTCTTTGGTATTGTTCGCCGAGTTGAGCTCCTTAAGTTCTGAGTTGAGCTCCTTAAGTTCTGAGTTGAGCTCCACGATTACTGACAAATGCTTGCACTGACTAATGACTGGACAGGTCCACTCAAATCTGTGCGGTTCTTTACTCAAAAGAACATTTCAGACACTAATCTACTAATCTTATAACTTGACATACTAATCTTATAACTTGACATATCATTTTAAATTAAATTTTGTTATAATAATATTTTGTATAACTCATTCGTTTATTTTAATTGCATTTGACATTTTATTTTAATTCTGTGACCATTATAATTTGTACCTATTTAATTTCATTGCGTTGACATTTTACTATTTTTATAATTTGACATATAATTTTAATTTAGATTCTGTTGTAATTATAATTTGGATTACTCATTCGTTTATTTTAATTGCTGTATATTTTATTGCAATATTGTAAAATTTTATTTTGTGTAAATATGGGTTTTGCCTGAATTAAATGAATTTTATTTATTATTTATTTATTAATCTACATGGTTCTCATATGGCTTGACCAAGATTATGTCTGGACTTTAAAAGAGACTGCGACCTCTGAGTTTGTTTCTGCCTTTCGTCTCAGAGTAGTCAGTTAGGAAACGCCGACCTCATCTAGCTTATTTTAAACATTTACTTTTTTTAATATGACGTGTAAAAGTGATTCCGATATCCTATTTACAGAATAAACAATTTCATTTCATTTGTGATTTCTGATAAGCAAAAGACCACTAAAGAGTAGATGTAAGGAGGATGAACCGCAGCTTTATCTATGTTTCTATTCTATATTTTTCTTCTATATTATGTATACTTACACATAATCAGCCTATAAATGTTGCCAATGCTGGGACACAGGCCTCCTCTCTGTGAGAGGAAGTGGGCTGTAATATACCACGCGGGCGCTGTGCGGGGTTGGTAGATGTCACATTGCTTCGAATTTTTGGTTCCATGCCGGTTTCCTCAAGATGTTTTCCTTCACCGTTTTGGGAGATGTGGTGATGAAATCATTTACACAAAGTAAAGCGCCTGGTTGGATTCGAACCCACGACCTACAACTCGTTAGTCTTGGCCGTTACTACTGGGCCACCACTGCTCACATTTGTATGGGTTTAAACATAACTGTACACCCACATTTCGCCAGTTATGTTTAAGTCCCATGTAATAGGGGCGAGCGTATTGCTATAAACCGGGCTCAAATCGAGACTTCAGGCTGCTACTGAGAAATTCCTAATGGAAAAACCCAATAACACCCCAATAACACCCCAATAACACCGCAATAACACCGCAATAACACCGCAATAATACCTGCATAATATCGCATAAATTAAATAATCACTTGTTATGATGACTGGTCATAATATTTGCATATCAGCTGATTGTATGGACTTTAGTACTGCGCAGTTTTAGTGATAATCTTTTTATAATCCAAAGAATCATAACATATAAGGACTTCTGTACTTGAAAAGGCACAAGGCCGCCTACTGAGCATTATCTGGAAAGGCTCATGATACTAGGCTGGGTGTCCCGGCAAACGCCCTAGAGACAGCACTGGCAATATGGTCAGATGCGATTAAGAAGGCTGCTGGAGGCAGAACGTATCGCACGGTCTACACTGCAGAAGGTGGCATAACTTGGAGACGCGTCCTATGTGGCCGCAATAACCAGAATTCAGGTAACGACGAAGAAAAAGGAGTAAGTAACCTCAAAAAATAAAAAGTTTTGTATTATAAATCAACTAGCTTTTTCCACGGCTTCGCTCGCGTGGAAGTTGGAAATTATCCCACGAAAATGAACTACCGGGATAAATGAGTATCCTATTTTTGTTAATTCAGGTTATAAACTTTCTGCCTGCCTCATTCATATCCTATGAGTAGCACAACATAATGATTGAATACTATCGTGAATTCATGCAAGCCTAGTACTTTTTGTTAGTTTACTGCTCAGAAATTGTGCACTATCTAATGATTGAAATACTATATCGTGAATTCATGCAAGCCTAGTACTTTTGGTTAGGTTGTACCAAGATTCAAGTTTATTAACTCAAGGAATAATAAGATTTTTCATACAAACAAAATCCCCCCTTTTCACCCCCAAAGTCGAATTTCCAAAAACCCCTTCTTAGTGCTCCCCTACATTATATAAGGAAGCCGTGTGCAAAATTTCACGTACTTAGTCCCAGTAGTTTCGGCTGTGTGTTGATATGTCAGTCAGTGAATTAGTTAGTTTCTCCTTTTATATATATAGATAGATATAAAAACCTTGCAAAATTCCAGTAAATTACAAATAAGCACTTGGCTTACTGTCCACTTAAAAATTCATACAAAACCGGGAAGCGGAGCGGGGAAGCGGGAGTGTGGAAGCGGAGCGGAGAAGCGGAAAAAAACCGGCCGCAAGGGTATTGCAGCCTGCTCAAATTACTCGTCGTGAACTCGGCCTAGCTTCGCACAGTCTGCAACTCCGCTCCGCACTACCTCGCTCCGCATCAATGGACAGATAAAGTCAGCAACTCCACTCCGCATTACTCCCTCGCTCCGCTCAGCTGCCTCGGTCTGCGTCATGGGACAGGCAGCCTTAAGGTAGATAATTTTTTTTGTTTGCTATTTATAGGTAGGTACTTATTATGGTTGTCAAAACGGACCTGATTCACTCTGTTCCCCATACTAGTATAAACTGTATCAGGGAACAGTTTTCCTCGTTCTCTGTAAATGTACTTATAGAAGTAGACTAGTGACAATTATTGTACTGTTACTAATACTGTTATAATTGTACTAGTAATGTACCAGAATTTTAATCAAACAAATGACATTATTGGTATGAAGGTTGCTAAGCTCTGTCATGCAGTACAATCGCACTTGAATTGTACTAAGTGGTTAATCCCAGAGTTATTATAATCAAGATAATAATATGCCTAGATATATAAAGGTGAATACCAAACTCAAAGGACGATGTACGAATAAAATTGATTAATCTATTAAGTAGATGGTTACGTGTGGGTATTTTATAGTAGATAAGCTTCGAATTGCATAAGAAATTATGAATGATAAATGCTAAATTGCATGAATTAATGACATAGCGGTGGAAGACCTCCTACAAGGTGGACCGATGACTTTGTAAAGGCCGCAGGAATCCGCTGGATGCGGGAAGCACAGAATCGGTCGAAGTGGCCGCCACTTCGACCGATTCTGTGCTGGCTTATGTCCAGTAGTGGACGTCTTTCGGCTGAAATGATGATGAAATACTAAACAAACGTCATCTCTTACTGAGATAACTTACCTACTGTGCAAATTTAAGGGTCTCAAAGCTGTCTCATGGTTTTTTGGTTTTATATATCTAAAATGTTCCGCAATCATTTAGAAATAACCAACTGCTTTCTCCTTTGGCGAGACGGTTTATACAGGTATATTGTGTCGTTGTCGTTGCGTTTCTCAACTTGAGAACCAATTTATACATATGTTACTAGCTTCTGCCAGCGACTTCGTCCCGGTGAAACGGCCCCGACCCGCCGCGTCGCATCGCATAGCCCGCCCGCGCTATTACTTTCAGTTAGTGTCCTTTCAGACTTTTTTTTATTCGGCTCCTAAAGGTCGTAAAGTGATGTTAAAAACTCTTCAGATTAATGATTATTATAGATTGTATAGCATAAGGGCCCATGAAGGCCCACACGGTAGTAAGTACATACCAGAACATAGCAGATGCCTTGTTATCCCAGAAAAAAAGCTGTAATGTGTCTTAATGACACTGGAGTCCATACTCTCCAAAACCAAAACATTGCCATTTGGTGGCAGAATCCATACTCTCCCAAACCAAAACATTGCCATTTGGTGGCAGAATCCATACTCTCCCAAACCAAAACATTGCCATTTGGTGGCAGAATCCATACTCTCCCAAACCAAAACATTGCCATTTGGTGGCAGAATCCATACTCTCCCAAACCAAAACATTGCCATTTGGTGGCAAAATCCATACTCTCCCAAAACAAAACATTGCCATTTGGTGGCAAAATCCATACTCTCCCAAAACAAAACATTGCCATTTGGTGGCAGTATACATACTCTCCCAAACCAAAACATCGCTGTTTGGTGGCACAAAAAGGTGTGGTGGTAGTACTTCCCCGGACGAAGCTCTTACACAAAGAGCTCTAAGGGCCTATTTCACGGTGTCCGAATAGCCACTACTTACCGAATAAATTAAAAAATGGAACAGAATTTGTATGAAATTATCTGCCAAGTAATGTAATAGGAACTTAATCGTAGGTGGTGAAACAGGCCCTAACTGTTACTAGGTAGTAGCTCCAAATTAAATTAATAAATATTATTTTCCTTCACTTATTTTACAAAGATTATACAAAGTAGCAGTGTGTATTCACCAGGCGAGCTGGCGAGCTGGTCGAGGAACAACTATCAGCTCTCGGCAGCCCGTATAATGAATACTTTAAATCTTTGTGCTAACTTCGGGGACCTTTTTCGTTTCTGTCATAAGCTGATAGCGATTTGGAGAAGTATTTTATTTTGACATAGAAAAGGGATAGTTTTGGATTGTACTTTAGACAGCATCCGTTTTTAGAAAATATGAACTTACGTATATCATGCGTGTAAATAAGTAGTAGAAGTACTAGAAGAGCTAGATGTGGCTAAGTAATAACAGCCGCACGGGTCGACGGATCAGGTTAAGCTACGCTTGCCGCAGTTGATCCGTAGATGGCTGACATACCAAACCATCTTTACATACCAAGACTTCTCGGTCTTGGATGGGCGGCCATCATTACATACCAAAACCCCTCTGTGCCTCGGAAAGCACGTTAAGCCGTTGGTCTCGGCTGTCATTCGTGGATCTTTGACAGTCGTTACGGGTCGTCAGAAGCCCAAAAGTCTGACAACCAGTCTTACCAAGGGGTATTGTGTTACCCAGTAACTAGGTTGTGGAGGTCAGATAGGCTACATGTAAAATACTGGTATTCAGATGCATCCGGTTAGATTAGACAGATGATTATGAAGTATCTACTTACTAGAAGTCATTTCGAGAGAAAATCTATAATTATAACATCATATTATCAAGGAAAGGCACACATGCAAAGGCGCTAGGGCATCGATAGATAGGTAGGTACATACCTACAAAATATTATAAGTACCTAATTATAAAATCTCGTTGGTCTAGTGGTCGCAAGCGCTAGTGCTGAGCATGAGGTCCTGGATCCGATTCTCAGTTCGGGCAAAGTGTTATTGGTTTTTGCATCTGAAATTTCTCAGTAGCAGCGCGGAGTCTGGATTTATGCCTGGTTGATGGCGATAGGCTCGCCGTATAACACGGGACTTATACATAACTGGCGAAATGTGGGTGTACTATAAGGTGTGGTGATTCTGCCTAACCCGTTCGGGGAATACAGGCGGGACCTTCTTCAATAGGTCCCTCATTACTGAGGATCACACGGACAATCTGCCTTCATTGATCCGGTCCAAACTTGCCATCACCACCTGCTGAAATTAGCTTGAGGACGTAACTTCTTTTACTTGGTCGGACCCTCGTGTTGGCGACCAGCCTCGTGCTCTCTTTCCTTCGGTATTGCCAACAATGATAGGCGTGATATTAAGCTAAAAAACCTTGTATTACGCACAATTACTTGTTCCAGAGTTCCAGTGGACCACATAGTCAGTAAAATAATTCTAAAACATCATTGCACTCTAGAAACTTCCAGTTATTATTCTTAACTTACCGAGAAGCAGGAACCACGACAAACAACTTAATATTAGATCTAAACCGCAGCAAACACCTTACTGTATGAATGTGTAACACAATATAACTTGATCTCGTAAGGTTTGCCACAGAATACATGACTGTGTACATATTATTATCAGACTGTTTATCGTGTCCACACTGTCCATGATAGTTCATGTTAGTGTTCTTACATGATGTAAAAACAGCAGAACACTGACTTCTAAGTCACAGGATTACGTAGTTTAGGAGTTCAGGGTTTACCTTATCCTTTATCCCTATGACCTTAGTTTACCAAATTCTGTATCTTAGTCTTATCTCAAAGGTTTTTGTGTCAATAAAGTTTTTTTTTACGTTTTAAAGAACATATTTATTTTATATGATCGTCTAAAATCTTATTGTAGTTCTAACGATGGACACTTCTCCTAATCTTGCTGTAACCGACAGGGTCCATATTGGTCTTTTACTTTGTTATACCATCTTTGTAATACATATGGAATGCAATAAATAATTGAGTATTGAGTACTTTTTAAAATGAATCAACCTCTGAAAAGTTTTTGCGTCTCTCATCATAATGTACACGCTTTAAAAGGTCTTGACGCAGAATGTCCCATTCGCAAAATGTCACTGTGAAAACGAATGTCCTATTCGCGAAACGTCCTATTCGCAAAACGTCCCATTCTCAAAAAGTCCCATTCTCAAAAGGTCCCATTCGCACAATGTCCCATTCGCACAACGTCCCATTCGCACAAAGTCCCATTCGCATAAAGTCCCATTCGCACAATGTCCCATTCGGGAGCACCAGTCATAAAAAAAGGAAATCAGCTGTTCCATACAATGTGTTTAATACCTACTCGACCTGATGTTTTCTCGCGATATGACTGGCACTCCTCTTATCCTCTAGTATTTTTTTTAGTATTGACTAGTGCTGTATATCTGTTAAAAAATGTGCACTGATAAAAAATTAACCCTGTAGGTATATCCGATATATTCATGGCCTAGTCAGTAGATGAAATAATTATGATTATGAGGGAAAAAATATTTGCTACATCATTGCATGATTGCATCAGGCGCATTATTTTATAACTCGAAGGAAAAAACGGATTTGACGCAAACTGTCTGGAAAATCTATATGGTAGTTTCCGTTGACCTAGAATCACGAAATTTGGCAAAAAGCAAGATCTTACAGCACAAATGAAGGAAAAATTCCTAACAATAAAAAAAGTTGAAAATTAAAGGGTGTCCCCATACATACATAGTTGACGCCAATTAAGATAGTCCTCTGAGTTATATGGCGCTCATACAATTTAGAGGACTAGTTTCTAGGCACAGAACTATTTAGGTACCTATACGAATGAAGTTCCTTACGGAAACCTCGGTGCGCGAGTCCAACTATGTAGCTGTCGACGGGTTTTTTTTAACACTACCTTTACATATTTAAACATGCCTTTGGACTATTCTAGCAACCAAATCTGTATTTTAAACTACCTATTAATTTCCATTGAGGTATTTAGTACAATAATACCTCAATGTTAATTTCATCTTTTTGTAAAAATATTAGAATAACTTAAGGCGACTCCCCACGCGTGCGCGATATTGCAGACGCACGCGGATTCATCTCGGCAGACGTGTCACCGAGCAAGACACCGTAGTTATTGACCAAACGGTTCTTTCGGCTCGCTTAGGAATTCTTTAGAATTAGTCAGATTATTGAATGAGAGCCTTTTTTTAGGTTCACTTAACACCCCTTTAGAAAATCTGACGCGCTCGATTATATATTTTTTTTTTCATTTTCAACCCTTACGTACGACCACCCGCATCATGCAAACGATCAGATTAACATTACAATATCTGACGCGCTCCAGTATGGCCATGCAACAGTATTTTTTTTACATATTTTAAACTCTATAGCCGCTCCCCCCACCGATGAAAAAGTATACATTATATAACATTTTTTTCTTCTTATCATCTAAGCTTTGCAACCCAATAGGTCTCTATGACGCTCGAATAAATCCCCATTTAGCATCGTGGGCTCCCCTACCATTGGTATTTGACGCACAATACAGGGTGTTAAAGTAATTGCGGGCCATAGCTTCAGAGTGAGTTCAGTATCAATAAAGGAACCCATAAAAAATAAATACCTTTAAAAAAAGTAAAAAAAAAACGAAAATTATCATAAGATGAACCTAATGTACATACCTACTAATTAAATAGCGATCGTTTAGAATTGCTTAAAATGGTTCTTTATTTTGTTTAAATACTAATTCGTAATTTCCTAGAGTTACCTACCTACCTACCTACTATCGAGCGCAATGAAATACCTACGCCTGAACACTTCGATAACACCGAGTGAGGGATAGGTAACTAGGTACGTAAATATTACAATTCCAAGTATTTCTTCTTCCTACTTTAGCGTGCTTATCTCCTTCAAAATGAAAACCTACAAATTATAAAAAAGGTGATCTTGCATTTTTTTTTTAATAATATTTTTATTTTGCCTCGGTTCCTTTATTCAGTATCTACCCTGAAGCTATGGCACGCAATTACTTTAACACCCTGTATACGAGTTTATACGAATGGGACATTGTGCGAATGGGACTTTATGCGAATGGGACTTTGTGCGAATGGGACGTTGTGCGAATGGGACATTGTGCGAATGGGACCTTTTGAGAATGGGACTTTTTGAGAATGGGACGTTTTGCGAATAGGACATTTCGCGAATGGGACGTTCTGCGTCGACGGGACTTTTTGCGAATGGGACATTCTGCGTCAAGACCCTTTAAAATAATTGAGCCTCTTTTTTAACTATCTAGCCTTTTCTCACAGTTAAAACGCTAGATTTTCTCACAGTATAAACGGGCTAGTTTAGGTTGGAACTGTAAACAACCACGCGCGAGCCGATTGGTCGCAGTACCTAAGCTAGGGCACCCCAACCAAATAAATAGTAAGTAATATATGATAGAACTGTTTTAAAAAAAAGAGGAGCAATCAACAATATGTAAGAGTTTCTATTAATATTTTTAGGAAAGCAAAATGATAATAATTTGAGGTTCCATTAAATACATGCCGGTTTTTGATTAAGTATAGAAAATCATTTTATATTATCCCGTTGTTTACACCCAATACAAGTATTGACTTGCCAAAAAAATCGTCGTGTATACATAATTATGTCGAAGACTTACAAAACAGCTCCGTTATGAAAAAGCTGAACGACGTTTAGCGATTTTTGCTGAACTATAAAACAAACGAATTGAATAAACATTTTATAAATTGCATATGGCCGTGTCCTAATGAAAGCAATCGTGGCGCTAAATCGCGAACGTCGACCGTCGCGTTCATTTTGTTCGGCGAACCCGAACGCGTCGTCACGCCTCCCGTTTTTCCGAAGAAATCAGTCACTTATGAATCCGACGATCGTGATTGGGTATATAATCATCAGTCTACAGCAGTCCACTGCTGGACAAAGACCTCTCCAATTGCACGCCATTCAGCTCGATTATTGGCAACTCCCATCTAGTTTCTAGTAGCCACCCTGCGAAGATCATCACTCTACCTAGCCTGACAGCGTTCTACCTTACGTTTACCATTTCGCGGTCTCCACTCAAGAACAGGAGACGGGGTATGACCTTTCCTAATTCAAATAATACTCGCGTACAAATACGCGTACTCGGCATAAACCGTTGCGACTTTTTCAAATATAAACCGCTGACCGCTTATGACTTACATGACGCCGTTTTAAAACAGGATTTAACAAAGTCAGACTTCTTTGTTGCATTTCGGGGAAGTAGGAGTAAAATACGTTTATTAAATTTGTTTTCTCCATCGTTTAGGGGTAACGTTCCGAATTTAGCTCTGTGCTATTCTATTTGTTTTGAGTTTTAATACTTTTATTGTATTCGCCAGGTGCCTCTTATAATAAGAGAAGAAGATTATTAATGATTTATTCTGCTCCGTTACTTTATTTTGTCTCGGCAAGCCACGTGGTAGGCTATACGGTGCCGGTAGGGAATAGATTTAGTGTAGCGGCACACCAGGCGGAACGTTCGGCGCCGACACTTCAGCGACGGAATTATCGGTCGTACTATTCGGTTGGCATGACACACCAAACGCGCCGAACGGTCGGCGGCGTTTACTTCAGCGCGTTACGCGACGTAACTTTCGGCTGATGTGTCATAGGTAACTTGAAAAACACTACGAGCGTATTCAACCGAACCTTCAGCACCGAACGTTCGGCAGGTGTGGCGCGACCCTTAGAGCCCTGCCTCATTAGTGCGTTGCGTTGCGTTGCGTCGTCGCAGCATCAAGGCTGCGTCGTTTTCCATATATTTTAAATGATAAGCGACAAGCGTTGCGTCGTCGCACGCGACGTTTCAACGGATAGGCGGACGAGAGACGAAGCGGGGGAGGGTGATGCGCTGCACTGTTGGAGCTCCAGTGCGACGAAAGACAGTATGACAGTGCAACAATAGAACACGTTTGCTCCGATCTATTGTGAAGCCTGACTGAGGTGCGTACGTCGTCCTCTTACGCTGCGACGTCGTGCGTCGTCGCAACGTAATGTGGCATACATCTCGTTGATCCGTTGCGACGACGCAACGCAACGCACTAATGAGACATCGCCCTAACCTGTCAAAGAGGTTGGAAACGGGGCTGAGTGAACAGGGTGAGCATCAAACAGACGTATACTTGTCAGTCATGTTTGTGTGACAATTTTGTTCTAAAGCTCTGGCCTCAATGAGGCGAATCCCGCGCGGGTTACGGGACTCGACTGCGTGAGTAGGTTATAATAATTAGGAAGCTACGCGAGTGCGATTATTTGTGCCAGTTAGAACTCCTTCATGTGTAAAAGTTAGTTCACACAATTGGCGCGAGTGAATATCGTCCTGCATCCCGCGCGGGACGTGCTTCAGTTTCGCCGGAGCTTTAAGCTTGATCGATGAGTCATATTAAAGCTAGGGTAATTAGGTATCGCCTCTTTAAATGCTTCAACGACAGGCCTTTAAATAATTTATTTGTCGTCAGTATTTCAAAAATGTTCAGTTCATATTGAATCGACATAATACCAAGGCGTGGAATCATTGATCAGTAAATACTGGTACAAACTTAATCTTTGTTTTGATTGAGGCCCGATAATTAGTGTTATCATTATTAATTACCAACGCCCTATTGATAATTAAAAATGTTTTAGTTACGCGTGGCATGTGCGAAATGATTCCACGGCTGATTCATCGAACTGATTTGATAAAAATTAAAGATAGCTTGATACTTGGTGAAGGTCATGATTATGTAATTCGTTAAAGTTGACACAGATCTGCAAAAATCCCTAGAGGAACCTGTAATTTCGTACACTTTGTATGAGTTATCGCACACTACAGGCGCGCCGAACATTTCTGTATTGAAACGCGATGCTGTTGTAATGTGCGCTTACCTTTATACTCTTTTTAATCAATTTACACGACATCAGATCACGCCTCGTTTTCCCCAAAGGTTGGGCAATTTAACAAGACAAAAATCTCCTTTCTCTTTATAACTTTGTTCACAGTGCCTACAGATTCTCCCAAAAGTATTTACCTGGTAAAATGTGCTTATAAGGGGCGACCCACATAAAAATATGTCTGTACGCACATACGCGCTTAAATACGCTTACAAAAGCCTCCATATCCGTAAAATGGCACCTAATCACAGACTGCTGTTAATTCGAGCTTGAAGCCTGTCTAACTGTGAAACCAGTGAGCAAACTGTGCTCTTATTGATTCATGTATAATCTAATACTTTCCGTTTGGCCGACTTCCTTTAGCCATTCCGAGTTAATCCGTGAATAAATCCTTCTACATAACCCATTCATTTATCTCCTCCCTTATTTCTTACTTCATAAAGGTTATTTTTCAATAATGCAGTGTAAATATAAGTTGGTAAAATTGTGACTTACTGGCTGTTACTCAGTCAAGTAATTCTCAATTGAATTTATTTGAATGAGTTAAAAGGTCCTCTGTTGATTTATACCTGTATTGTGTGCCGAGTTTTAATCATAACCCAGGAATATCGGATAATTCTGTTAAGGTTAATTTAATTGCGGCATTTATGACGGATAAATAATTTTATGACTAATTTTAGAATGCCTCGTTGGTCTAGTCGTAACTCTAACGCTAGCGACCATTGACCATAAGGTCCGGTTCGATGCCCGAGTCAGGGGGCTTACTCCCAGGCGCGGTCGCAGTCAAAGACTTTGGGGGGGGATCACACAGACAAATACTTCTTATTGAAAGTAAAAAATTAGACTTTATTGCACAAAAAACTTACGAGAAATGATTTCATTTCATTGTTTTTGTTTACGATTTAAACTATTACATTTTCAAAAAAAAAAATTAAAAGAAGGATTGTCAATTTGACGTGTACAATTTTTAGGGGGGGGTCATGACCACTAGCACCCCCTCCCCCCCCCTCGGACCGCGCCTGCCGACTCTATAAGCGAAATCCGTGGTATCGGCCATCGTTACGAGCGCTTCGTTCTCCGTCTTACTTACGGACATACGGATTTCGCTCAGAGAGTAGGCCGCAGAGTTATTAGGATCTCGATAGTAGCCCGGAGTCTGGATTTGTGCCCGATTGATGACAAAAGGCACGCCCCCCATTACATGGGACTTAAACATAACTGGCAAAATGTGGGTGTACTATATTCAAAAGTCATTTATTCAAACTAGGCTGAGAATCAGCACTTTTCGAACGTCAAAATTACATAAGACAGTCCCCCAAAAACGCCCGCCCTTCACCACTTCCTAGTGCTTTAGATTTAGCTATAGGCACGACTCTGCCCGACCCTTCGGGGCAACAAGTCGTGATGTTATGCTATGTTGGTTAAACTTGCTTTGATCGTTATTAGTCTTTACCAATACCATGACATGTTATTTAAACGTTTATGAATAATTATGGAGCAGTGGTGGCCCAGTGGTAACGGCCCCGACTTACGAGTTGTAGGACGTGGGTTCGAACCCAAGCAGACGCTTTACTTTGTGTAAATAATTTCATTACTACTGCTCTCAAAACGGTGAAGGAAAACATCGTGAGGCAACCGACATGTCTTAGAACCAAAAATTCGAAGACATGTGACATCTACCAACTGGGCCCGCGTGGTAGATTACGGCCCACTCCCGCTCACAGAGAGGAGGCCTGTGTCCCAGCAGTGGGAACATTATAATAGGCTGATGATGATGATGATGAATAATTATGTATTTTAGATTTATACTACGTCAGTCACATTCACTGCGGATACAACCACAAATCAGTGGTGGGGAAGTGGTTTGTGTGGTTTAGCGTAGTGGTTGGTTTACCTGCTGTCACTATGTGGTATAGTCACAGTATTTAATTCTGTGGTTTTGGTCTCTTTGGCCCACAAAGTGTGTGGTTCTTGCTGTAGTATAAAGGCATTATTAATTTAGATATCAAATAATTCTTTGTTGACATAATATGTTACAGAAACTTGTTTGAAACCTCTGCCTCTTGAAACAGGTGTACCTGTATGCGTCAGCCCCTCTTCCATATAATTTGGCTTAGGTATTAATGTCAACATAGGAATAGACAAACATAGGTAGGTATGTGCTAAAATTACAATGTATAACTGAAAAGAAAATTGGAAAAATATGAAAAAACATAAAAAATATAACAATAATGTAATGTACATACATTACATTATTGTTATATTTTTAATGTTTTTTCTACTGTGACTCGGCTAAGAATATTTGTAAGATGTAACATCATTCATCATTGCTCTATCTATCTATATAAATTAAAATTAAATGCGCTTCGTTAGCAAGCGCATCAGTTGAGAACGGTTGGACCGATTTGCGAATTTTTTGTTTAAAAATGCTCGTAATTGGGCCGAATTAGAATTGGCTGACACAACAGATGTTGTCATAGAATTAAAATAAAAATTAAAGTTTTTTCCTATGGGATGGAATTTGGACAGGACAACGTCGCGGTCGATCGTGTCAGCTAGTTGTGTTTAAAAATAAACAGTCATATTTATGTCATCACGGCTGTTTTCCACGAAAGACATTTTGTATAGTACAACCACTTAATGTATGTGCCAATGAATTTATATACCATGTAGGAAGCTAGCCTATTACCATTCACAGGGCACAAATACAGACTCCGGGTTGCTGGTAAACGAGGATCGAACCGATATTCAGACGATGCGCTTGTGAGCATTATGCCAACGAGTCTAAAACATCTCGCGTAATCCAATGCTTAGAATAGGTATAAGTACAATCGCTCTGACAAGTTATACAGAAACAATTATATACGGAGTATTTAATTAAATTTCTAAGTTTATATTAAAACATTGGATCAGTACAGTCGCGTGCAGATGGCGTCCAGTTTTGTCTCTAAAATTATTTCTTAATTAAAGTTCGCTCCGCGAATTCAGGAATGAATTAAAATTGTAATATTCATGCTTACTCAGTTGCTGGACTTGGTTATAGTTGAAATTAATGTTTTTACAGTTGTTTGTTGAAGTAATAAATTGAAAACAAATGTTATTAGTGAAAACAAAGGAGAATAACAAAGAGTAGGTATTCTAAATAACAGTGTTATTTTAGAATAGGTCAACTATAATTCATTACTTCAAGAAAAAAAATTGATCCCTTATGATTATTTATCGAAGATTATTTCCCTTCCTTTTTCATTACACGTACCGTCGACCAGGGTTACTTTGATCAATATTGAACTTTCAAAGTCCATATCTTTTAAATTTGTGGGTGTAAAAAAATACAAAAAATGTCTAATTATCTGTTTTTTTATTGATATCGATTACTGTAATCATAAGTGAAAAAATATGTCTTGAAATTGAGAAAAAAAATAAAAACTGGCTGATAAAGTTATACGTAGAATGGGGGTTACTTTGATACCCCCGGTTTTATTACGTGATTACAAAGTAGCCCCAATAAAAATATTGCAGCACAGTTATTTAGAAGAAGAATACATTTAACTTTTTCAATTAAAAATCGTTGATGAATTCCCAGCGCGTCCTCAAAAAAGGATTTAACAGTTCTTCAGTGTTGCTAACATTGAAAAAAAAACTACCAAATTGCGTTTCGTTTAACGCAATTCGCGATTTTATATGAATGGAAGTTTCGATCAAAGTCACCCCGTGATTCAAAGTAACCCTGGTCGACTGTACATATTATTATTTAAGACTGAGCGTAGATTACAAGTAAAATTTTATTCTAATTAGTCACAGATCTACGAATAATAAAAGTCATTTTTGACATTGTGATTTTCATCGTAAGTTTATTAAGAAAATAAGAAAACTAAGCATGAACAAGTGCATTATTGATCGAAGATGGACAACGTTTATATTCGCCGAATGTATAACTCTATAAAGGGTGTCAGGGACATCGACGAGAACCCTGTTACCATGGATTCAGTACATGATTCTGAACGCCCCTGCGTTGAAATTTTCCATCCACATCCTGTATTTATAACTTATTTTAAGCATTGTTCTCATGTAAGTGACTTTGAGTCTTTTTTTGAGAATAAATATCTTTAAACCTAAACATAAATACCAGTGTTTCTTCACTGCTGACCATGCACAACACGTCATACTTATACCTACAGATATACTGTTAACATTAACATGTCGGTGACGCGAACCCATAAGATTTTCTTCTACCGAAAACTGCTCAACGAATCTGAAAAAGTTTTCACTCCAAAAGCCTCCAATATCGAACAAATCGATTTAATTTCCAAGAGTATTTCGAAGACCTGTCGCAGTAAAAGACAGAGGGCTCCGTAGCGAACACATCTGAGAGTGGTCCGTGACGTGGAATTAATTAATGTGTCTCGGGACGCTCATGAAGCCCCATTGTTACACCATTTATTACTAAACATGTGTAACCTGACTTGCTTGAGTCCGTGTACAAAGTGTAGGAAGATTGGAGCAGGCAGTCTTTTTGTTTGCTGGACAGAATTCAACTGAATTCGAAGGTTATTTTTTTTTATTTGAAATATTTCTTTCTAGTATTGAATGAATAATAGGTACCTAAATAGGATTCTGTTCTCTTTACTCGAATTTAACTCGATATTTCTGGTAAATAATTTAATTTTAATTATACGACTTGCGAAAAAGTCACTTTCCTACAAAATATTTAACATTTTTAAAGTAACCCTGTATATCTTGGACCACCCATGAATTTGTAGTAAAAGTATTAAAAATGATATACCTAGCTTACTAAAACGATCCTGAATCCATGAAGGTCTCGGTTTCGTAGCACGGCCCACGGCTACGGCGCGCGTAGCGCTGTGCTACGAGCAACAGAGTTCGGGAACGCGTAGCAATTAGAACTATTTATACTATACAAAGTGTCATTAATGTAAGGTATGGAAGAAATAAAGGCTTATTTATTTATTATTATACTATACTAGCGACGGTTTTTACGACTTGATAAAACATTGAACCTTCCGGAATAAATTCTCTAAAATTACTAGAAATTTTGATTGGGATTTCCATAAAAATTGTATTAATTTATGATATGTGTAGAATTTTAGAGGATGACGTGATGAGCAGAGCAAATTCAATCATCTTGATGTCCGAGTAAAATATTTTATTAATGTGTATTTGCCTTATCCACCATCTCCTACTCCAGAAACTGTTACCTCTCACAAATGCGTCCACAGTGTGTACAAATTACATAGCTTTTCTATACGATATATCATCTCTTGCCATGTACTAATAATATTACAATGTTTGTATATTTCATTATCTGGATATATGTTCTGATAATATTGTCTTAAGCTGGACGAAAATGTCAACTACACTAACGAGGGACTGTGTATTTATTTTATTACTTCGTTGTTACAATACATCTAAATCTATATATTCTATATCTACTATAAATAATATTATATATTAAAGTCGCTTTTAATGTCTGTCTATGTGTGACTGCGTTGTGCTTACTAAAGGTCCACCGGAATCTCATGGCATAACATTTTTTTTTTTGTGATTTTCATTATGGCAATGTCAATTGTCATATGAAATCTTATCTTAAATATATAAATTACGCGTCACGTTGTTTGTCCGCTATGGACTCCTAAACTACTTAACCGATTTCAATCAAATTTGCACACCGTATGCAGTTTGATCTAACTTAAAAGATAGGATTGCCTTCATCTCAATTTATAGCCGCAATATTATTTTATTGCATATTAGGGCTACGCATGCGAAGCTGGGGCGGGCAGCTAGTTGTTATATTTTTTTTTATGCCATGAGATTCCGGTAGACCTATACGCAACGGATTTGATGCGATTTTCACTATCATTTAGAGAATGTATTCTGGAAGGTTTGTAAGTCATCATCATCATCATCACTTCAGCCAAAAGACGTCCAATGCTGAACGTAGGCCTCCCCCAAGCACCGCCACTTCGACCGATTCTGTGCTTCACGCATCCAGCGGATTCCATCGGCCTTCACAAGGTCATCGGTCCATCTTGTGGGAGGCCTTCCAACGCTTCGTCTTCCGGTCGCCACTCCAGAACCTTTCGGCCCCATCAGGTTGAGGTTCAGGTTTCAGGTTTGTAAGTATAATAATCGATGATTTGTCAAGTCGTATAAACCGTGTGAAGCCGCGGCGGGTTACTAGTACATAATTATAATATTATTTTGTTATTCTAGTATCAGTACATTTTTGCTATAAGATATTATTTGAACTGTATCATGTTTTGATAATAATGTTAAAAAAAAATCGGTATAATATTTGTTAGGTAAAATCAGCTCATTTAGCCGGCTAACGCTGAGAAACATTGTTGTAAATGTCGTAGCATAAAGCCTCGTGCAGACTGGCACGACGCGAGTCTAACAAAACAATTTCCGAGAAAACTTCAAGGTAGAATTATTACCGGTGTCGCGTCGCACGACAAGTTGCGCTAGTCTACACGAGCCTTTATAAGGACCGTTTTGCCATAATATGGCAAAACGGTCCTTACTTCATAAAAACGGTCAGGAAAGTATATTCTACTTACCTGACCGTTTTTGTCAGAACACGTGACCTGATAGAATCTTCGTAAGACGGACGGAGAGTAGACATCCGGCGCGGCGTAAGCCACATAAATTCCTGACATTTTCGTTAGATGGCGTTACTTAGTTTCCACTTAACCAAGACTGCCCCGTATATTTTTTTTGTTTTGCTTTTTAGGGTTCCGTACCCGAAGGGTGACAAACGGAACCCTATTCATAAGCCTCCGCTGTCCGTCTGTCTGTCAGCGAGCTCTATCTCATGAACCGTAATAGGTAGGCAGTTGAAAATTTCACAGATTGAGCATTTCTATTGCCGCAAGAGCAACAAATAATAAAATTAAAAAATAAAGGGGGGTCGCCATACAATAAAATTAAATTTTGAAAAAAAAATTATCTGACCCTGGCATGTGGGGTATCATTTTCTAGAGCTCATCGAGTAGAGAATAAATATAATTTTTATTTGTTTTTATCTTCAAAAATGATGAATTAGGGGGCCGTAGAAGTTGTCTGTCTTAGACAATTTTTGTACGAGCTCTATCTCAACAACTAAACAAATTAGGAATTTGAAACTTGTGTGTATCATGTAACATATACTGTTTATAATCAACAAATACTAAAAACGCCGATTCATAACGTATTTTATATAATATGGGTGATTTTCTGCAACTTAAAGTACTTAATAATTTTGTATTTCATATTTGGCGTACTACTTACATTCTATTTTGTACAGTATAGTCTGTAGCAAGAGAAATCCTTTTATTTATAAGTAACTAGCTTTACCCGGCTTGGCTTCGCACGGTTAGCACTAAGTACTTATCTACGGCGCATCTACCTTTCCTAATTACCTATTTCTACCTAATTACCTACCCTACCTACCTACCCTACCCTTCTTACCAGGGTAGGTAGGTACTACATATCTACCTGCTTACCTACCATATATACCTATTTATACCTACTAATACTATGTCGGAGCAGCAATACACAAAAATCACCACTCAGTGGATCCCAAATAACAGGAAACGACTACGCGGCAGGCCCAGAAAGAGATGGCGGGATGAGCTGGACTCCTTCTTAAAGGATTGGCCCACAATCGCAGTAGACCGGGAAAAGTGGAAAGAAGGAAGGGAGGCCTTTGCCCTGCAGTGGGACAACACAGGCTTCTAATAATAATACTATGTTAGTAGCAAATAAATAACTTTGACTTTAGTTAATGCATGTTACTGGATAAAGTTAACTTAATATTTTTCTCTTAAAATAAATGAAATATACTCCTACACCTATATTTTAACACAACAACATTTTCTCATTAAAATTAGACAATTTCTTTACAAATCTTTGTTTTTTTTATAGCGCCTCTGTTGTTACCTTTACGAAAGTATTACAAAAATTCATAGTGTTAAATCTTGTACGACATGGTATGGAACCCTTCGATGTGCGAGTCCGACTCGCACTTGACAGATTTTATATTTATTGTGCGTCACTATTATACAATAACGTTTTTTTTGACGTATGTATAACCAGCGGGGTAATTGCTTAACACACTTACATTAGCAAAAGCTTTCATTTTTCTTTCACCAGTAGAATGCTATATTAATACTCAGTAAGATAAAATATAATATAATAATAAATATAATAAGACCCTGTTCCCGATAACGGTGGGCTACAATTTTTTATATTTTTAAAAGTTTTTTTTTATGATTTTTATAAATATATATAAAAATGTTTTGAATAAGTATAAAAATGAATAATCGGAATATAATAATATATAATTACAAAGATATCACGCGGGAGAAGACGCTGGAGGAAGCTAGTTTGCAATAAATATATAGATATATATATATATATATATATATATATATATATATATATATATATATAGTCCTCCGGACCGTATTTCAGCCATGGAGACCAATCTTAACGGAGACTAGCCGTCGACGCGGGAGATAGTGCACAAGTATATGCGCAGACACAGGTGCACTCTCTCTTCCCTCACTCTCATAGTCCGATCGGAGCAATCCGTCACGACCGGAGAGAGATCAGGTGCAAGACTTTCCGAGGCACGAGATATCGCACCGTCAACTTCCAAACTCCGCGCTGTTTCTAATAAACCCAATTACACTTTGCCCGACCCAGGCATCAAACCAAGGACCCCACGCTCAGCTGTCGCGCTTGCAACCACGGGACCAACGAGGAAGCTATAACAGTAAGAACTAGGCAAGTGTAGGTATAGATGGTGATCAATGCTCATTTCACTTAGTAAGTACCAGATGCGTTCTCCCATACACACTGTAATTGTAATGCTTGAAACGTTAATTATATCCCCAAATTGTATGAAATTTGGGGGAAAGCACCCTAACTCTTGAGAGACCAGAGGGCTGTTGAAGGGTTCTCTCCCCTAAAAACCATTAATTTTCCATGGATCCCTCGTCTAAGTACCACCTGACTCCATTAACTATGGTTGGTGTAAGTAATAGGGTATCAAAGACCAATTGCATCATTATGGAATATCGTTCCGGTAATTTGTAGGGGTACGAGGTGGTTCAAAAAGGTGAATAATATACCTTGTTACAAAAAAGATGGAATTATATTTGACCTATTTTTTTACAAGAGCTACAATGAATTCGTGAAATCAAGTACATTATTTAATTTATTTCAACCAAAATGTAACAGGTAGTTTGATTTATTAACATTGCACGTAAATAGTACTTAAAGTAAAGAAAGAAAATACGTTTATTTGCGGTAAATATGACGCAAAAAAAGAACACAATACAAAAAAAAAAGAATAAGTTGGGGGAAACAATGCGTCACACACGCATCGCTCAGCATAATGACCCTATGCGAGGCAGAGTCCCAGCACTGATTAAGTAATAAAAGATACTGTTTTTAAGACCATTTTTACTTAAAAGAAGGATGAAGATTTCTGCACCTGCCCTCGCGACTTATTGAAACAATTATTCTATTCGCTAAAACGGGAATGTTATGATAAATAGACACAACGTAATATTCATAATTCCAATCAAAAAAGTCTAAATCAACTAATTTAACGTAGAACGGAGGCCACTCAAAACTTGGCACTTTTACACAAACTTTTCCATCCACGAGTCATTCGAAAACCACTTTTATTAAACCAACTTAAGGTGTATATCAAGTGCAAAGATAAATTAGTACAAACAGCCTTCGAACCCAAGGAAGTTTAATGACTAATTACCCCCCTAGGGGAGAGTGGCCCAAACTGAATCGTGGATTAAGTCAGTACGGAAAATTTTAAATTACCATGGGTTTTACTGAACTTTTTTCCCCACCTTATTTATGGCGTAACGTTGGGTGCAGAAATAAAGAGGTTGATGCAGTTTCAAGGTTTTATTTCTCGTAGAAAGAACTCTAGGAGGTGCAAAAGTAGTATTTGTCTGCAGTTTTCATTAAGTTTTTCGGAGAGAATGAAGCTGTTTCTTTATTTTCAGTTGCTGTTTTGTAATATTCTTTTAAATTCAAGTTCAAAAGTAACTTTTAATATACGAAAATGGCCCTTACTGCTACGAAATATATGAGAACATAAGAGAAATATTTTTTACCTTTTATGAAAAGGTTTGATGAGTCACAAGCTACGTGCAAAATATAAACATTGCTGACTCATAGATAAACTGATTATAGTCATATATTTAGGATTAAACTTGTCATTAAATAATGAATAATGCAGATTACTGAGTGTGTGTTTAGTGCAAGTTCGGTACAGTCAAACGCATGTTGGTCACAAGAGTCCGACCGAAAACTGATTTATTTTTCAGCCGAAAATGGAAACGGATTTTGCCTTGATTTTCATTTTCAACCGAATACAGACAACGAAAAAATGTTTTTGTGTTTGGTGATAAGTTTTTGTTTGATAAAAGTAAAGAAATGCTATTTTCACCTTTTTATCATTGTATTTTATTTATTTAGACCTTCTGCTGTCATTAACGAGACAATAGAATTTTAATTGTTATGCCCATCTGATGTCCACTTGAACAGTCAAGCGGATACTTTATTGTACACCACAAAAATACATAACAAAAAATAAACCAAACACTACAAAATATACAATTATAATCATTTAAAAAATCAATACAGTTCTCAAATTATTTTTTATTGAAGATAAGATAAGATAAGATAAGATTTCTTTATTTGTTTAAACATTGTATACATACAAGAGCATGCAAGATATTACATGAAATAATACTATTTCGTGTTAAACGGCGTAATAATAATTTATATCATCAATAGATGATTATTAGATGATTTAAATGATTATAATTTAGTAAATATGTCATTTAATGTGAAATTCGCGGGCAAAATTGAAGGAATCACTGTAAGCATAAATATTACATGAAAATAAACGGTTGAATTCATAAAACCCACCTCATATTTATTTGGTTAAAAATAAGCAAATATTTTACTACGTTCTATTTATTAGTACGTTCAAAGAATTCTATAAGTGTAATTAAGTAAAGAATGGCTATTTTTCGAAGTTCAAACATAAACACGGACTTCTAAAGATGATATTTCAGGTTTATTTTAATATCAACGCGAATTTATTAATTCCCGGAACTTTAGTGACGTCACACTCACACAAGTTACAGGACGATAGCGTTTCGTAATGAAATTCCATTCTTGGAAATTCAGTTGCTATTTATACAGGGTTATTTGTAAAACACCAGCAACCTCTTAAGGGGTCATTATACTTATCATTATGAACAACTTTTGCCATGGGACAAAACCTGACATCGCGAAACAAAAATCAGCTGTTCCCTACATTTTGACAAAAAAAAAGTCGCAAATAGGTGTCAAATATTTCGCTGTTTAATTTGATTTAATTGGGCAATATTACTGTATGGAAATAAGAAATGTGGTTAATGATTTTGATTATGTAAGGCAATAATTAGAATCGTAACACCGAATATGTATTTTTAAAAGTGTTTGGAAACTTTCCAAATGCCTGTTTTACACCTAAAACGGGCAAAACATCAAATTCAATGTTATAATTGCAATTCATTATTAATATTCTAGTTCGCTCGAGTTGTAGGTCGTGGGTTCGAACCCAAGCAGGCGCTTTACTTTGTGTAAATAATTTAATCGCCACTGCTCTCAAAACATTGAAGGAAAACATCGAGAGGAAACCGGCATGTTTTAGAACAAAAAAATTCGAAGACATGTGACATCTACCAGCCCGCACTGGGCCCGCGTGGTAGATTACGGCCCACTCCCTCTCACAGAGAGGAGGCCTGTGTCAGGAGTGGGAACATTAATAGGCTGATGATGATTAATATTCTAGTTCGCTAGTTAGCCACATTTCTTATTTCCATACAGTAATATTGCCAAATTAGGTAAATCAGAACAGCGAAATATTTGACATCTATTTGCGACGTTGCCCATTTTCCTAAAAAACGCTCTTAAGTAAGTGGTCGTCATTGGTCAGCCAAAATTATAACAACCAATTCTTGAAGCGAGTGTTGGAACAAGCTATGCTTGTACTCTTCTGAGGGATAGAATCCCGAACGAGGTGATCCGGCAGAAAACAAAGTTGTCGACATACATAGCTCAGAGAATAAGCAAGCTGAAGTGGCAATGGGCCGGCCATAGTCGACGTGTTCTTGAAAGGTAGGTGGAGCGACGATCTTCGCAGTGTGGCTGGTAGCAGCTGGATGAGAGTTGCTGAGAATCGAGCTGAATAGGGTGCAATTGGGGAGGCCTATGTCCAGCAGTGGACTAGTAGGCTGATGATGAAGCCTTGAAGTTTATTTGGAATTTGACAAAGAATAATATTAAACATGGGACGCGTTTTTTAAACGAAAAGAAAAATTTCATAACTAGTTCGCTAGTTACCCACATTTGCTTTTTCGTAAATTTTTGACAGGTATTTGCAACGTTGCCAACTTTTAAGAAAAACGCTCTTAAATAATAATTTGACAGAAAAATTACCTAACTAGTTATACCTTTACAAGTTATACATTGAATTCACCGGGTATCGTGAATTCATTTAGAATACAAAAATCCTCCACATAATCCTGAGAAAAAGGGTCTTGATAGATAGACAGACGGACAACGAAGTGAGGGAGAGAGTCCTATAAGAGTTGCATTTTATACTTTTTTCAAATAAACATTTAGCCACTATTGTCCATGTGGTGTGAAGAACGGAAGCTAGAACTAACCATTATGGATTTTCCGGGCACCTGTCAAAAGTGTCAAATCATCTATTATTTTCTTTAGTCGTGACTGAAAGATGACCGAATGAAACAAATGATCAACGTCATCATATCTTTTCTGTTCATTGTCGAAATGGAAGACCTGCTGTCAAAGAGGCGCCAAATGGTAGCGAGAATTTTCATGAAAATTCTATCTTTGTGACTGTCAATATTACTCAATTACATTTTATCGAAACTTTTCTATTCGGAAGAGAAAAAATGTTTGTTTCAAAATTCAATCAAATACTTCGAATTCATTGAATCAATTCTTCAATTTTCAATTCCAAAGTTATTTATGCAAACTAGGCTGGGAATCAGCCTTTTCGAACGTCAAAATTACTTAAGACAGTCCCCCAAAATGCCCACCCTTCACCACTTCCTAGTGCTTTAGCTGGGAAGAAGTGGCGCAACAAACTCACCAGCAGCACAGCTGTCTGTTCAGTTAGAAAAAAAAAATGATTTTATGTAATTAGTATGCAAAATAATTTACATTACACAACACAAAACATAATTTAAATTGATAGCCATATGTCACCTAGCACACGTCAATATACCCACTTGTTTTCATTGTGACACTTTTGTACTTGCGTACTTATTAGTATGTGAGTGGCCAACTGAAGTGTTTATTGATTTGCTTCAAGTGCTGGAAACAGGAAGTTCATGGTAACGTAACATACCAGCCTATTAATGCCCTAGTGCAAGGCCAAGGCCTTTTCGAAGATGATCAGTGCTCCAGCCTTTTCTATGCGAGAACACTCACATAGGAAAGGCCCCTAATCACCCCGTGCGCTTGGTGGCAGCGACCGTTAGCTAAATCAAGTAGGTCAATCAGCTCAGTTTAGGTCAAATATCCATAATCATCTTAACACAGAAAAAAAAAAAACAATAGACGATGTATATCTAGTAAATTAATCCGCTTAACCGTTCTTAAAGAGTTAGAGAACCCTGTAAGAAATCGACACGTGTTTCGCCTCTCAACGAGGCATCCTCATGACGACGATTGACCTGTTGCGAACTCGGACACGAAGTGTTATCAACGCGAGCCGAACGCAAAGTGATAACACTTCGTGTCCGAGTTCGCAACAGGTCAATCGTCGTCCTGAGGATGCCTCGTTGAGAGGCGAAACACGTGTCGATTTCTTACAGGGTTCTCTAACTCTTTAAGAACGGTTAAGCGGATTAAGTTACTAGATATACATCGTCTATTGTTTTTTATGATGGATTTCCGCAAAGTCACGCCTGAGTCAATTAACTATCTTAACACAGTTCATCCATCGTTTCTTTGGTCTTCGCGTACTTTTATTAGCCATCCACAATCATACTCCACATTTTCTTCACGATATTTTCTTCATTCCTCCGCATCACCTGGTCATACCATGACAACCGAAAAAGACACACACACAGCGGGTGCGTGACGGGCGCGGGTCGGGACGGTAGTACGGCGGGCTTGTATATATTGTAATTCCTTGTATTGTATGGATGTCAGCACACGAAAAGCGTGCGTGGCTCCCGCTCCCGACCCGCACCACGCCCGACCTGCGCACGCGTTTCATGTGCAAGGAATTACAATATATACAGGGTGGACCAAAAATACACGTCATAAAAAAAAAATTGATTCCTCATGTCTAGAGGTATACGAAAATACCCCATATATGTTCCGCGATTTTTTGTAGTTATCGAGTTATTATTTTTTTTGTAATATTTTCGAGTTTTCTTGCCGGTGGAGCTTCAAAAATTCATATACTTATTTTTTTGTAGTGAGTATTTTCCAGTATCGTTTTGAATGTTACTTTCATTCATAAAATAATAAACTTGCTAACATTCCTGCAAGATACTCAAAAAAGTATCGATAGCAGGAATTTATGTTTTTAGTGGTAAGACTGCAATTTTCAACTTCAATTTAAAAATACAAAAATGAGGTTCCATATATTCTAGCTGACTTTAAAAACTATGCAGGTTCCTAAGCTTCCCAAAAAATAAAAAAAAGTTAGTACTTAAACCTTCTAATAATTCACTGTAATCTGCCTTCGAAGGTAGGCTAAAAATAATTTTAAGCTTTAAAATAGGTGGTCCAAATAGTGACGCCATAAAAAAAGACTGGAATATAC
The DNA here is from genome assembly GCA_948150665.1 of Conistra vaccinii. NCBI lineage: Eukaryota > Metazoa > Arthropoda > Insecta > Lepidoptera > Noctuidae > Conistra > Conistra vaccinii. Next base: position 4,376,099 of record OX411323.1, on the reverse strand, counting down.
TCACTATAAAAAAGACATGAATTTTTGAGGCTCTACCGGCAAGAAAACTCAAAAAAAATACAAAAAAAATAATAACTCGAAAACTACAAAAAATCGCGGATCATACATGGGGTATTTTCGAATACCCCTGGACATGAGGAATCTATTTTTTTTTTATGACGTGTATTTTTGGTCCACCCTGTATAAGCCCGCCGTACTACCGTCCCGACCCGCGCACGCATTGTGTGTGCGTTGAGCTTAATCTACACAAAACCGTTATTTCGTTACCATAGGGATAATACAATTGACGTTTGCCAAAGTACGCTCAAAAGTGCTTGTGAGCTTATAGTAGTTTCTGGTACTCCCTACCTTCACTCAGAATTTTAAGTAGCGCGACGTACGATATTACTGTTACCAACCGAAAGTTTCCCTCAAACGTGGGAGCATTATAATAGGCTTTATTTTTCTTTCATCGTTATCTATGAATTTCTGTGGATCAAAGAAATGTTTAAGATTTGTTTATGTTGGGTTTATCGGGAGTTGGTAGAAATCAATTTATTTATTTATTTACTAGCTGTGTCCCCAGTTTTGCACGCAATAAAAATCCATTTTTGCGGATTAGTGATTAAAAGACTTAATTGATTTTAAGGTCAAAATCCACGTATAAGCACTACGGTCAAAATCCACGTATAAGCACTACACCGAATCGGCATCAATCTTCCTAGCCTTTTTCCCAACTATCTTGGGGTCGGCTTCCAGTCTAACCGGATGCAGCTGAATACCAGTATTTTACATGGAGCGACTGCCTATCTGACCTCCACAACCCAGTAACTGGGTAATACGGTACCCCTTGGTAAGACTGTACTACCTGTGTACTTGGTACACCGAATCGGCATCACTTGGGTAATTTTTTGGGTTCCGTAGTCATCAAGGAATCCTTTTAGTTTCACCATGTCCGTCTGTCTGTCTGTCCGTGGCTTAGCTCAGAGACTCTTAGTACTAGAAAGCTGTAATTTGGCATGGGTATACGCATTAATCATGAAAAAAAAAAAATTGTGGGTACCTAAACCGTACACGTACGTACAGTGGGGATGTTCTTTTTCTCGTCTATCCCATGAGTGTATATGTTTGTCGTTGAAAAGGTCGTTGCGAGTGTGTGAAAACCATTTTTGCTACCATTTTTTTAAACATTTTTTCTTACCTTTTCCGGGGTTGTACGTTTTAATCGACATAAATAACCAAATTAATAAATAATATTGTTACTATGATCTCTGACAATGCAAATAATTTAAAAATTTAGCCCAATACAATCCCCATTCAAGAAAATACAAGAAAATTGTCTTTAAAGAAAAATGTTTCTGTGCTGGGTAATCCGAACCCACCAGTGTTTCTGATAGTCAGGAGAGCTCACCGTCAGGGTGGTGGTTCAGGTGTATTGAGACGGGTTCGTAGGTATAGATTCAATTAAACAGCTTGTCTTTTGGTACGGATTTTAATAAAACAACACGATACGACAATTTACTTTAACCTCGTGGTTCGGATTACCCAGCAAAGAAACATTTTTTTTTTAAAGACAATATTTTTGCGGCAGTTTCAGTAATTAATTTTTATATTTATTTATTCAGTTTCGGACAACAATACAATCCATGTTGTTAATGTAAAAATAATATAAAAATGATCAGCATAATTATATAACTTCCCGACATCAATCATTGGGCAGTTGCCCACCGTCGTAGACTCATCCCTTTTCTATAGAGGATGAGTGAACTTTACACCCTGTTCCTCATACCTCTATAGTTTAATTTTGAGTCAGCGTGCTTAGTTATCAAAGGTACGCTACTTATACGTAACTATCTCTATAGGCATATGCCGTGGTAGTCGCTAGTCAAGTGTATTAGGAGACTTCCTTAGCATTGTTTACAAGGCCTAGAAAGAGCTCTCGACAAACTCGGAATTACCTATAATTATTAAAAGTCCACTCACTATTATTACTCACTTTATTTACAACGAGTGATGGAATAGGAATGTCTTTCAAAAGGGTTGTAGTACTCGCAACCAGCGCACGTGTATGAACTGGACGTAGCAAAAGGAGTAAGTATGTTGTATGCTGCCTTCAAAGCAAAAGTAAACAGGCATCTTCTGGGCACGCTCGATCCATCATAGACCTCGTTTTTCATCAGGCGCGATCGAGGTCAAGAGCAGGCCCATACAGCAATAAAAAAAAGAATAAAAAAAGTATTTTGTGACTTTATTGAGTTATGTGGTATCCACCAACCCGCACTGGGCCCGCGTAGTGGATATGTCCCACTCCCACTCACAGAGAGACGCGGCCTGTGTCCCAGCAGTGGGAATATTATAGTCTGACTATGCTTATGCTAAATATATTATTTAATAATCATTTTATTATTTATGTAACAAAAAAAGTGCATTCTCTACCAATCAACCAGTGGAGTTTTGACGGGGTCCGCTAGGGCCGATGCCTGCCGGGGTTGCGTGAAGTCCTATAGGGAGACCGTGGCGCCTGGCAACTAACAGGCAAGGGAAGGAACACGGGTGGGTTTTAGTCAGTAAGAGTCTGACACGCCCTTCCGCTCCGCCCAGAGCGGGAGAAGTGATTTGACGATTTCCCCAAAGCCAAAAAAAACAAAAAAGGTCTTGGAGTTGGACAGAAAACATGAAAAAATATTTAAAATCAAATCAATTTTAGTAGCTTCTTCAAATTAATTTGATAAAGTTCAAATTGGACACGTGCCAGAGATAGGTACCCCCAGCGAATTGGGAGTTGTGAATCATGTGGATGTACTTAATGTTAAATATAAACCTAGTCAGACACAAAATATTTCATACGTCATAAGTACTGAAGAGGGCAGATGCGTCACCGAGCTACATACAAAATGTAAACATTGGTGACTCATTGATAAATTGATTAGGTACAGTCTAACATTTGATATCGGACCACGTCAGTTATGACTGTTATGGAAAATATAGATTATCTAAAGGCAGTATTATTGTAACTATGATCTAATATGACTGATTGTTAATGCACTTTATTTTTATCACCCAGCGATGCACCCAAACCTTTACCAGTTTAAGTTCTTCTTACGAATAGGCTCGAACCTTACTATAAATATAAATATATAGACTACATCAGTTATTAAGATTTCCCAAGTTTAAATGGAACTTGGTTGACCAGATCTGTCGCATACTCCTGCATGCGACAGATCTGGTCAACCAAGTAGCCCATAGCTCCTGCTATGGGCTTGAATAACTATCAATCTCAAGCAGCAGCAAACGGAAACGCGGTAGGCCCAGGAGGAGAAGTCTAAAATATTGGCCACATACAGCAATAGATATGGATAGGTGGAAGGAGCGAAAGGAGGCCTTTGACCTGCAGTGGCATAATATTAGGCTGGTATTATAAGATGCACTTTAGTAACGTCGGCGTCTCATTCTGACGCACTGAAAACTTTTTCCAGTAATATCTATCCTCTTTAGTCAAGTTCATGTAAGTAAAATAATTATTTTGTGTTTTTTTTTTCCTAGAGTATCTATTTGATTAAAAGTAGAAGTTCATTATTTAAAGATAATATTGTTTATTTTATGGTTATTAAATTAAAAAACATAAAAAAAATATAATGATTAAGAATGAGGTAACAAAAATCATATTCATATTTTGTCGGACGTCACTTGTTTGACCGATTTGTATTAGCAACTCGTATTTCTGATGATTTCAAACTTGCTGTCTTCGCTGATGAAGTGTTTCTGGGTGAATGATGAAAAAGATATATAAGTATACGACTTATCCGTGTATTTCCGCCTTCTCTCTGAAAAGTATGCCAACAAATTAGTTTTTTTTTTGCAAAAATCAATGGCGTCGTTGCTAAGCCAAATGGTAAAGACGTCATTTCGTTTATCTTATCTTGATACGTTAAATCTGCGGTACCTACGCAGGTACATTAATTAGCAAATAAAAATAAGCTTACTAAAAGTTAAAAAAATCCCTTTTGGGTGTATGATTTACCATTAAACAGCAAGCGTCATAAAATTACAGTTCATTATTTTCCAAAAATTATTTGTTACCGACCTGGCCTGCTTTGACTTAGAATATGCTTCCATCACATTTTTTTCTGCTTTGCATTGTTTGTGCAACTGTTCCTTGTCTGTCTGTTCGTATAGGTAGATCTTTCTGAGGCCTTAAAATTGTGTTTCCTATAAGTCTTCGATGGTCGTGGTTTATCTCTTTCATCTGGTTTTGGGGAAGCATCTTTTCTTTTTTCTTTAAGCTTATATTTGCCTGGGAAAAACTTGTGGATTCCTCCATTTTCTTTTACTAGTTCGGAGAGTTTTGGTTCAGAAAACAAATGTGTAGATGATGGCGGAATCGCATGTAGAAGCTCGTACAAAATTCTATTAGTTGGTTTGTAAATACTTCGTCTTTGTTGAATAACCTCTGCTCTTTTACCACAGGTGTACTGAAGAAGAGCGTCTGAAGATCGGCGAAACAAAGATTCGGAAGACAAGAAGTATTTACTTATAACTGACTTAACCTCCAGTGTAGCTTTTTGGTAGATCTCATGAAATTCCTTTCGCTGTTGTAACAACCCATGAGTTATCGCTGCTAAACAGAGATCCATTTTCTCCAAAACTATAACTAGTTGCCAACAAGGAGTGCTTTTAGTTAGATTATTGTTGACTTTCAGGTTAGTGAAAACAGGAGCAGCCTGAAATTTTTTCTGTGCCTCTGCGTAACTAATATTCCGCCAACTGTCTGTTCCAAGACGTTGGCAAGCAATTCCTTGTTTTACTAGGCTGTCTTCGGCAACGCTCAGCTTTGTATCGATTTCTATTGCCTCAGGTGACACCGAGTTGGCTGAATCCTCAACCAGTTCGTCTTCCAGCTCTCTAGTCGGCTCCTCATGTATTTCTTGGTTATAAGAAGTCGGGCAGCTTTCTTCTTCACTTGAATCGTAGTATTCAGATTTTTGCTTATCTGGTTTTGTAGTCTGATTGGATATTTTGTTATGAACCAGTCTGATATTTTCATTTTGGTCTTCAGAGAGTTGACACAGCTTCTCAAGCATGGCATTTTGTTGTTTCATGAAATCAGTCAAGGTTTCACAATCTTCATAACGGCCTTTTTTGTATGGAGGTTCCGAGCTATGCGCCCGTTTCAGGCTAGTTGATGACATGGTAGATGAAGATCGGGACTTTCTTTGTGTAGATTGGAGAATTTTGGCTGCTTCCGCTCGAGATATTAATTGACCCTTTAGTTCTGAAAGCACTTCTGTGAATCTATTACCAGCAGCAGTTGGGTGAATTTTCTTCATTGTAGCAAAAGGACTGTATATGATTGCTCTGCCAAGTGGCCATGTAATCAGCTGTCTTTTAATGCGTTTGTATTTGCGTTCGCTTAAAGACGGTGTGCCCTCGCTAAAAGCATATGCCAAATGAATTGTAGGCACGGCGAAGCGTAAGCGGCATTCCTCGTCTGATGAAATTCTATCACCGAAGAGATCTTCATATGAGACGTTATTCACTTCCCAGCTTCGCCAGTCGTCTGGGTAGAATTCGTCTATGACGCTAATAAATCTTTGAACATAATCCATCTCATCGGGATTGGGTGTTTCCCATAAAGCAAGTTCGCCTAGTGTTGTGCACTGCATGATCTGAAATAACAAAAAAACTTGTGTAAGAAAAAAATATTATTTCAAAGTATTACATAAGCTAACAGTGTTGGCAGCCGACACGGGACTGATGTCTCAGCTGACTTCCGTCAGCTAAGGAGCCGACATTTGTCAGTTAAGCAGCTGATGGTGGTCAGTCACGTAGCCGATATGTGTCTGCTAAGCAGCCGACATTTGTCTGCTAAGCAGCCGTCAGTCGTCAGCTTAGCAACAGATAAAGGTAAGATAAGCATCTGACAACCGACAGCTGCACAGCCGGCAGTGTCGGCTGTACAGCTAACGCAATTTATCGTGCAGCCGGCACGCAACTCGAGTTGTATCGTTCTGCAGGCCATCGGAATTCAGTCTAGCTTAATTCAACATTTTGGTCCTTGGTTTTACCAAAGCGACCAGTCGCAAGCTGAAAGAATTATTTAACATTTCACTTTTTAACACACAACATCATGCCTTGTTTCCCCGACGGGTTCGGCAGAGGTCTACCCGGTACACTCACATTTCACCAGTTATGTTTAAGTCACATGTAATAGGAGGCGAGCCTATTGCCATCAACCAGGCATAAATCCAGAATCCGGGCTGCTACTGAGAAATTCCAAATGGAAAAATCCAATAACACTGCCCGACCTGGGAATCGAACCCAGGACGTCAGCAGCTTGCGGCCACTAGACCAACAAGGCAGTCATAAAACGATTTTTAATCATGAAATAAAATAACATTCACTTACCTCAGTTACTTGAGTAGTAATTAATACATTATAAGGTGTTTTTCACTCTGCTCATTATTTCAAAACGAACCGACAACCGACGATATTATTATTACAAGACGGCGATGTCAACCGTTTCAAACAATTTAAATCTCGAACATTGAGGGTAGAATCACACTGCAACAGTGTAAAATTTACAGTACCTAGGTCAAGCAGAGGTTTTATTTTTTTATGACTACTCAACTGATTCTATTTTGTGTTGGTCGTTATAGCCCCACTATCCTAACCATGAAGGCTGGTGCAAAAGTAATGACCTAAAGTACCTAATGATTTGTCGTAAGATAGCTTGGTTTTTTCTCTACTGCCTTCTTTCTATGGAAGGCTTCCGAAGACACTCGGCTATTGTTAAAAAAGCCAAAGACCGTGGTAGACTTAAAAAAGTCCAAAAAAGAACAATTGAGAATGAGAATAGTGATGAAAATTTATACTTGAAAACGTGCCGGTGGCTTTAAAGATTATTTTTACTTAACCAGGGATAAAATTACTGGTCTTTATAAACGTAACTTCCTAAAATAATAATCGCCTTAGAAAATTAGGGGTCACATTTGCCTTCCTATATTATAGTGCGTTCACTGTTAGACGCTGCCGGAGGCCTATGCCTCACAAAACAATTTCCGCAAACCTTTTTATACACCACAGGTGAAATGTTCCTTGCCTGAAAAAGTTCTGATAAGCCACAAAATATCGATGACTCACAGATAAACTGATAGCAGTCAAATATTTAGGATCAAACCAGTAATTACTGTTATGAGTCATAGGTAAATTATTATTATAGTTAGGATTTTAGGTTGCACTTAATTTAGTATTGTCACATTCGTGTTGCACTTAATTTGTACTTTTGTCAATTGGTATTTAAGCCAAGATCAAAGTTTTTTGGTTATGATTTTTTTTAGCATTTTTCAACGATTGTTTTATTTTTGACATATAAATCATTGTAGACGTGACTTACCCATGGGAAAATATGTTCTCTTCAGTATAGTTACAGCGAAAAACGCGAATGTACCTATGCAGACATTTTTGGGATCTTTTGTTCTCGCACCAGCAAATATTTTCATTATGTATCCTATTGCAGGAGATCGTAGAGATGTTAATATTATACATTACGCATGGTGGCTTTTTAAAATAGTCCTATTTTATAGTCTGAGATAGATGTGCTCAATATTTTAAAAGGTCATCATTAGTTTTGATTTAAAATATGATTGCAATAACTTTGGCTCAACTTGACCAAATTATTGATCCAATTTAGACATAACACCAAACTAAAAACAAAAACTTTTTATAAAAAAAGAACAACCGACTTCCAAAAAAGACACTACTAAGTCAAAAATAACTTTAATTTCGGAAGTCGGTGTATTTGGTTTTGAACTTTCGTTTTTTGCCACCGTCTTCCGAAATTAAAATTATTTTTGACTTTGTAGTGTCTTTTTTGGAAGTCGGTTGTTCTTTTTTTATAAAAAGTTTTTATTTTGCACTTTTTAGTTGTGGTACCTACCACAACCACCCATACAAATTCAAATACCACTAACCTGATATGTAAATAACAGTGATTGGAAGTTATCATCATATCATCCATATAAACTAAGTGGGAAAAATACGTATTATTGAAGCTAACTCAAAAACTATCCAAGTAAAGTTAATAAAATTTATATGGGACCATCTCGAAAGCATACCCTTTCAAACAATTTTTAAAATCGGTCCACAATTGACGGAAAAATCGCGTAACAAACATACAAAAAAAAAAAAAAACATACAGACGAATTGAGAACCTCCTCCTTTTGGAAGTCGGTTAAAAATAATGTTCACGCCATCATAGCCAGAAGATGTCTACTGCTAGACATAGGCCTCTCCCAGTAATCTCTACAATCATGTTAATATGCAACAGGTAATTCGTGCGTAAAAAAGGTCTGATGAATCATAAGTTGCGTACCAAAAAATATAAACATTGATGAGTGTGATTACTCATAGATTAACTGATTGCAACCTTATATTTGGTATCAAAGCATCTCAGTTATTATGACTGTTATGAGTCATTCTAGATTATTATTATGATGCAGGCATTTAAATATTGTTACACTCGTGATGCACTTAATTTGAACTTTTGCCAATAGGTATATTTGTTAGTTAAGTTCAAAGTAGAAATTGATTGTCTTTTTTTTTAAGTTTTTGATATTCGTTAAAATATATAATTTTGTACGTGACGTTGGTAAATATTAAATTAAATTAGACAAGGTCAAATTCAATTATTTTGCGAAACTCCGCAAACCTATACGTATCGATATATCTATACATAAAATAAAAATTAGTTTTGGTGATTTTTTTTGTTGTGTATACTTCACGGACGTTATGCCTATCAATATTAAAACACGACAGAATAAAAAAATACGCTGACTTTTTGTGGATCTTGTTGTCCCTAATAAATAATTTTGAATTTGAATTTGAATTAAGTACCTACACTGTCAACGATCGATGACCCCAAAACAGTCACAATTTTAACGTTTTTGTTTTATTATAATTAAGATATTGAAACAATCACATAAGTCAAGTTTTGCTAACTAATTTTGTTTGACCTTATATTTATTTTGAAAATGATCAAACTTGCTTTTTAAATTATTATAATAGTAATTTTTGACCTTATTTTGGCGAAGTGAAGGTACATAATTATGTACAAGACATATTTCACGGCACCATCTTATCAGCCAGAAGACGTAAATCTTCCTCGATAATTTCCACCAACATTTTCATAATGCTACATGCAACATTTTTGCGTAAAAACGGTTATATGAGTCACAAGCTGCGTACAAACTAATATAAAAGCATGTTAAAACATATAAACATTGGTGATTCATAGATAAACTGATTGTATTCAAATGTTTCAGATTAATCATGTCAGTTATGTATGACTGTTATGACTTATGAGTAATGAAGATTGGGAGAATAACGTGCACTTTAGTATTCTTACACTCAAGTTGCACTTACCTACTCTTTTGCCAATTTTTTATGTATTTTGGAAAACCAAAACGTTGGAATATTTTGGTTTTCTGAGATGCACGTAAATCATGTATTTTTTAATAATAAAATAAAATAAAATAAAAACTTTTTATTTCAGACTTAAAAAATCCATAGAATGTTAGTACAGTAGAACTTATGAAACTAGTGTTAGTAAAAGTAAAAAAACTTATAAATACTTATTTTCTAATGTGGGTATTAACCCAGTGCTGGATGTAACGCGTGTCAAGTCTATGTGCAATAACAGCCAGGATGCTGTTGGTGCTGGCGCGCAACCTGCCGAGCGCCGCGGCGCATCGCTTGCGGAGCACGGCGTGGAAACCGTCAACGTGTGCGTCCGCAAACATGCCCGACGCACTGCACCAGCGCGGCAGCCCCAACAGCGCCCTGAACGCATTGTTATATTGAACGCGCAGGGCGCTGAATGATCTTTGCGTATAATGAGCCCACAAGCAACACGTGTATAGTGACGAACAATGCGCTCTGAATAGTGTTATTTTCACTTGAGCATTACAACGTTTAAACCTGTGGGCTATCATGTTTGCTCTGATAGACAGCGCCCTACGCTCCCTGTCCATGTCCTCATCATCGCGTAGGAGATCAGTGACTATGTGCCCAAGATATTTAAAACAGGTGACCACTTTCATGGGCACTCCGTTCAAAGTCACAGGAGGAACCTGATCCGGTGACTTGGTACCTGCTTTAAATATCATGAGCTCACTTTTCGTGACATTATATTTGAGGCCATGAATAGCTGCGTACGTCTCACACACACTAACTAAATTCCTTATGCCACTGATCGTTGGGCTCAGCAGCACCATATCGTCTGCATAACTCAGATTATTCACACAGATATTGTCTATGTGACAGCCGACATGCATGCTGCTGAGCTCAACGATTAGCGCATTTATAAACAGATTAAATAAAACTGGGGATGATAATCCACCTTGTCTTACTCCACATTGTAGTCCATATGGATCCGACAAGATGCCAGCCCATTTTACATAATTGACCTGACTCTGGTACCAATATCTTAGGATAGCTATTGTCTCACCAGGTAAATTGGTTTCCTTAAGCTTATCCCAGAGTTTATCATAATTAACAAGGTCAAAAGCTTTAGAGAGGTCTAAATAACAAGCATAAATGGGCGTTTTCCTACTCGTGTAATACTCAACAGTGTGCTTTAGGCTCAGTATAGCACTCTCTGTAGAAAGTCCAGCACGAAAACCAAACTGAGCATCATGTAGGTGTATAAACTCTGTTAACTGAGCCTCAAGCATACTGTCTAAAACCTTTGCAATAACGGTGGCCAGTGAGATCGGCCTATAATTAGATTTGACCGAGCTATCTCCGGTCTTGTTTTTTATTATAGGAGTAACTATTGTTTTAGTTAGTTCACTAGGTAGGTAGGAATGTCCAATGCACAGATTAAAAAACATCGATAAAAGTCTAGAGATGTGTGGCCCAGAATTCTGTAGATGTTCGACGCTGAGCCCGTCATGTCCCGGTGATTTTCCACCTTTCATACTTTTCAAAATCTTTCGTATGTCCTTAGCACCCACTTTAAGCCTGATGTTTTCACATACGGGGTCAGCGTCCAGCATCCTCTCGGAAGTGCCTAAAGGAGATTCCACGGTGAAGTGATCTTTAAACATGTTAGCGACCATCTTTGCGTCGGTGACACCCTCGACACTCAAAGGAACGCCAGGCCTGACGTTCAATTTATTGGTCTGTTTCCAAAATTCACGAAACTTATTATTTGAATGCAGTGTCGCTAGCCGATCCATCTTTATCTGGTCCTGGTGTTGTTGGCACCATTTAAGCTTAGCTTTGAAAATCTTTCTGCTATGACACATTGCTTCATGAATGAAACCTGCTTTAGGTTTACCAAAAAGTAACCAGTTTTGAAAGTCAAGCCTGGCCACCCCATGAGCTTCGGCAACATACTTATTCCACCCCATAACCTGTTTTTTCCTACCGCTCGTGCCAACCCTATAGCTAGACTCTGAAGCCTCACAAAGCGCTGAGACAATATCATTATACAAATTATCTAGGATCTGTCTATGTTCAACATTATTACACCGTTTATCACAACATTCTCCTAATACCATTGGAAAGTCAATTTGTTTTAACAAGTCATTGCAAATTTTTGTATACATACCGATTTGTTCAGGCTTTCTTTCACCCCAAGTCACTTTACTTTTAGGTACTACTGGAATCACATTTTGAGATGGAATTATATTACACTTAATGGACACAGGATAGTGGTCAGACCAGTACACATTATAATCAACCCAGATGTCTGTAACAGAGGGCCACGCTGCACTAGTAACAATTATGTGGTCTAACCAACGCTTACAACCATGCGCTTCACTCACAAAAGTGTGCGTATCAGAGTCCACCCCACATTTAACAATGTCGGCACATACCCAGTCCAGGTCATCACAAAAACTGACTAGCTCATTATAAAAGTTCTCATTTGGATGTGCATTGAAGTCCCCAAGAACATAAACATAGTCTATACCACATTCTTCAATTATAGCATGTATAGCGCCCATGCATTGGGTTAACTCAGTCATGTTTTCCGCACAGTCTGTAGGCATGTATACCGATACACACAGTATGGGACGAACACTAGTCACTATTTTGATTGCACATATCCTGGGGTTGTTACATTCAATAACCGTAACTGACGGGAACGAACTTTTACGCCACAATATTGCTGTCCCTCCATGAGGTCTGCCACGGAGTATTCCAGCAGATGTGTCCACTGCTGAAGTTCCAGTATAGCCAAAGTCAGTATTGATACCGCTGAGCCATGGTAAGTCACAAGGCAGTAGCCAAGTTTCTTGAAGAGCAATTATGTCTGACACCAATGTTAGTCGTCTAACATCTTCAATCGATCGCTTAACATTTTTGCAATTAAATGTACTGAAAGTACAACTGGTGTCGTTGTCATCCATTTATATTATATGATAGGTTGCAAAACATTTCCAACGCGTGTATTAGGTACTGGTTACCTTCCCAGCGTTATCACGACTAAATTCTACAAAACGTCGATACAGGATGCCATCGGGCCAAAAATTCTCATCCATAAACATGCTCAAATGGCGCCTCGGTACAGAAATCTTAAAGGCATTATATTCTTTTTGAGACTTCATATTGATTTTTTGTAGGTGTACACGCAACTTCGCCTTACTAAATATATGATCGGAGATGTCACTTTCGGTAGTACTCTTATCCACATTATAAATAAATAAAGGTACCTTAATATCAACCGCCTTGAATTTTCCTTCAGGTTCAGTGACTGCCGTACCTTTCTGTCCCACAAACTTATTTTTCGACCGATTTTTCTGAACAAGTGTCCATTCTTCTGAAGGTTCTACCGTCTTCCATTGATTGGGTTTGTTGACTAAATCGGCAAATGTCGTCGGTTTCGCTAAAGAATCCATATTTTGTGTCATCACAGTATTTACTTGTAATACAGCCGTTTCGGTTACGTTGTTTATATGCGGGCACATCGTCGTTTTTAATGGCGCATCGACATTTGTGGTATTGAGCGCACATAATGACGCGCACAAAGTACTTTCTACTTGCGCACGGGCCTCGACATTGGCTGTTTTAGACGCGCACTCGTTATCTACAAAATCAACTGACTGCGGGCTGGATGCGGCCGAACCGGTGTCCTTGTATCGCATGTTAACAGTATTGATCTTTGATTTATTTACATTCGGAAAATTAGATCTCTGTTCTAGTGGCGATTTATTTATTCCTGATTTCATAGATACATATTCCAGTCCCATTGGCCCACTGTCAAAGGAATGACTATTAAGAAGGTGCGCACCTCTTTTCCTGTTCACATTACTTTCGAAATAATTAACAATCGATGCCTGTTTTAAGTTTTCCACTTCACTTTTCAACGAGTTGAAAGTCTCCATTGACACATATCCCTCTTGCACGTTCTTCAGATCACTACGCAATAGCAGTAGGTATTTTAAAAGCCGCGTTACATCAACATGATCAAATGTAATGGGAGGTAGTTTGTGCAGATCGCGGGCCACGAATATAGGAATAATTTCAGGATCGGTGTTCTTTAGCAATGTTAACACGTCTTCCAGGTCCCGCTGAGACTTCCCCTCACGTTTGCGAGTTTTCATGCGCAATGATGTTGGCAATGAATTGAAAAGAAGTTTCTTAGCCTCCTGTATTTCTTTCGCAGAGAAAGCACTTCCACATATTCTCACTAGACTTTCTTCGTCCATAACGTCTATTTTATTGCTCACAAATGCTAAAACTTCGTTTATAACGATGTTACACTTGGCACATTTTACAATATCCGACTCCATAGTTCTAGTACACAGAAACACATCCGTACGCTACGGTGCGGCGCAAGAACTCTTAATCAAATATCTTAATAAATATAATATGTTTTGTTTGCACTTGAAAATGCTCCAATTTTTTTTAAACATTGTTTTAATTGCTGCGATTTTATCAATTAATTATTGTAATTTGACATGATTATTTGTATTAAAAAACTATGTTTCATTATTTTTTTGTTGAGAATTTAAATTTAAACATTCATTGCATTTGCAATCAATGTTTAAATTGACAATTCTAACATAGTTTTTTTAAGATAAAAATCATCAATTCAACCGAAAGACGTCTACTGGGATATAGGCCTGCCCCAAGCACCGCTACTTCGACAGGTTCTGTGGTTTTCGCATCTAGCGGATTCCTGCGGCCTTCACCAGGTCATGGCTCCACCTTGTGGGTCTTGTGGGTGGCCTTCCAACGCTACGTATTCTGGTACGCGGTAGCCACTCCAGAACCATTCGGCCCCATCCGCCATCTGTTCTGCGAGCAATGTGCCCTGCCAACTACCACTTAAGTTTGGCAATTCTTCGGACTATGTTGGTTATCTTGGTACTCCGACGGATCTCTTCATTTCTGATTCGATCACGCAGGGAAACTCCAAGCATAGCCGTTCTAACGTTGACAATATTTTTAACGAATTTTTGTGAAATCGATTTACGTTTACTAATAATATTTGTGGGCACAATCTTATCAACCAGAAGATGTCCACAGCTGAACATAAACCTGCACAAATAATTTCCACAAACATTATCATAATGCTGCAGGAAAAAGTTTTGCGAGTTTCTGAGTCACAGGTTGCGTGGGTACAAAAAAATATAAACATTGGTGACTCATAGATAAACTGATTGTCTTTAAATATTTCGGATCAAATCATGTCAGTTATGTATGACTGTTATGACTTGATATGAGTAATAAAGAGAATATTTAGGACATTAGTATATATACAGGGGGTATGTATAAAGGGGAGTGTACTACAGGTACACTTCTGCCTAATGCTATGCCTGATGTTATGTGTGTGTAGAACATTAGGGTACAGTTTCGTATTATTAGTTATTTCTATTGATAAAAGATTAAGTGCGTCTCAGAAAGCCAAAATGGTTCAAAATCATGATTTTTATATTAAAATTAATAATTTTTTTGAAGGAAATTGTTTATTGTTTAGTAATTAGGAACACCTGTTTTGAGTGTTGGTAAATGTAGTTGACCATATTTTAATAAAAAATAATAAATAATTTTTATTTAGGTCGATATAATGTTAAACTTTTGACCAAATTTTTGTCAAGTGAACCTGCATTCCACAAAAAATATTTCCCGGCATCGTGTTACAACCAGCAGACGTCTACTGCTGGATATAGGGCTTCCCCAATAATATTCATATCCATTGTCTCGTATGAAAAGTTCTGATGAGTCACAAGATGCAATAGAAAAATGTAAACATTGGTGATTCATAGATTAACTCACTAATCTGATTGTAGTCAACCAAGTCTGTTATGTCAGTTATGTCGAGTAATGAACATTATATGTAGGACTTTAAGATGTACTTGAGTATGCTCACACTCATGATGCACATAAACTTTTGCCAATGTAGACCATTCTTTATTTATTTTTGAAATTTGTATTTAAATAATCAATAAAATTGTATTTATTCGGACAACAAGGATCCATAAAAAAAAACAAAAAAAAGAATATTGCCCACATTGGCAAAAGTTTAAGTGCAGCATGTGTTTGAGCATACTGAAATACATAATATAATCCAAAATAAAATCAACATTACTGATAAAAAAAATATTTCAAGTAACTTGGCCAATTTTAACCAAACTGAATTTTGGCAAAATGTGCATGATGTTTAAAAATACAGCATTCCTACCGGCCAGAAGACTGCCAAATAAAAAAACATCGAAATATGACCTCTAATGTATAAAAATGTTGGTGTTCCATCGGGCATCAAGATTTTTGGATGCTATTGGCAAAATATTTTGTTCCTTCTCTGTACGAAAAGTTCTAAAGAGTCACAATCTACCTACGTCCAAAATGTAAACATTGGTGATTCATACTGACTTATATTTGATATTTATTTGTTAAGATATCAGAACATGTATCTTAGTTATGTCATTTGAAGTATGAGTAATGAAGATTAGATTTAGGATTGTACGATGTCGCATGGTCAGATACTTCAAGATAAAAAAAAAGGTAAAACTGCCATAATTTTAAATAAATCGGTCAAGTGCGAGTCGGACTCGCACACGAAGGGTTCCATACCATGTCGTACAAGATTTAACACTATGCATTTTTGTAATACTTTCGTAAAGGTAACAACAGAGGCGCTATAAAAAAACATAAAGATTTGTAAAGATATTGTCTAATTTTAATGAAAAAATTTTGTTGTGTTAAATTATAGGTGTAGAAGTCTATTTCATTTATTTTAGTAACATGCATTAACTAAATTCAAAGTTATTTATTTGCTACTAACATAGTATTAGTAGGTATAAATAGGTATATGTGTTGTAACAGTAACTGGGTTGTGGAGGTCAGATAGGCAGTCGCTCCATGTAAAATACTGGTATTCAGCTGCAACCGGTAAGACTGGAAGCCGACCCCAAAATAGTTGGGAAAAAGGCTAGGAAGATTGATTGATTGAAATAGGTATATGTGGTAGGTAAGCAGGTAGATATGTAGGGTAGGTAGGTTAGGTTAGGTAGCAGTTAGGGTAGGTAGGTAGGGTAGGTAATTAGGTAGAAATATGTAATTAGGAAAGGTAGGTGCGCCGTAGATAAGTACTTAGTGCAAACCGTGCGAAGCCGGGCCGGGTAAAGCTAGTTACTTATAAATAAAAGGATTTCTCTTGCTACATCAGACTATATTGTACAAAATAGAATGTAAGTAGTACGCCAAATTTTAATTACAACATTCCGTCAATACAGGTATTATGTTATTTTTGATAGTCATTATTCAAATTCAAAAGTCATTTATTCAAACTAGGCTAATTACATAAGACAGTCCCCCAAAAACGCCCGCCCTTCACCACTTCCTAGTGCTTTTGCTGGAAAGAAGAAGTGGCGCAACAAACTCGCTAGCAGCGCAGCTGTCTGTTCAGTTACGAAAAAAAACTTGATCCTATACAATAGTATGCAAATATTTTACATTACTCAACACAAAACATTAAATAAAATATATTTGCCATAATGACAGCTAGCACACGCCAATGTACCAACAAAAAAAAATATCGAAATCTAAACTCAAGCGAAAATAAAAATTGTTTTTACACATCCCATTGGACTATGAGAGTGAGGGAAGAGAGAGTGCACTCGTGTCTGCGCATACACTTGTGCACTATAATATCTCCCACGCCGAAGGCTAGTCTCCATTGAGATTGGCCGCCGTGGCTGAATATTTTTACACAAATAAGTTTTCTCAATATGAAATTGTATCCACAACGGTTTAAGGTAACTGAATAGTACCCTGTACCACCATTCATTTCAATGTTACTGAATATTATTGTCTATTGGAGTGTAGTTTTAACATGAGGTACGAGTACACACATCAACACGGCAACACCGTCTAGGGATACTTTGAAAAAAGTCGATAAAGTTCTTAAACTCAAAAAATACTGGCCGGTTTTAAAATCTTTTGAAGAGAGCTTATTTTGTAGACCTTTTTGGATGATCGAAATTTAAATAATCGAAATAGTATATACTGCCATGATAGTAGGTACTTACTAATTCCATGTCATTACTCCGACTAGTAAATAGTTATCTGTGGAATTTATATCGCATAATATTAGCATGAAATACAAAATATTATTTTTAAGTTGCAGTAAATCGCCCATATTATATAAAATACGTTATTAATCGGCGTTTTTAGTATTTGTTGATTATAAACAGTATATGGTACATGATACACACCAGTTTCAAATTCCCAATTTGTTTAGTTGTTGAGATAGAGCTCGTAAAAAAATGGTCTAAAACAGACAACTTCTACGGCCCCCTAATTCATCATTTTTGAAGATAAAAACAAATAAAAATTATATTTATTTTCTACTTGATGAGCTCTAGACAATGATACCCCACATGCCAGGGACAGATTATTTTTTTTTCAAAATTTAATTTTATTGTATGGCGACCCCCCTTTATTTTTAATTTTATTATTTGTTGCTCTTGCGGCAATAGAAATGCACAATCTGTGAAATTTTCAACTGCCTACCTATTACGGTTCATGAGATAGAGCTCGCTGACAGACAGACGGACAGCGGAGGCTTATGAATAGGGTTCCGTTTGTCACCCTTCGGGTACGGAACCCTAATAAAAACGAAAAGGTGTGATTTTAAAAACGAAAAACTCATGATTTTTTGGTAATAACTACTTATTTTTTCATTTATTTTTTCAGTGTTCCTTTTATGAACTTAATTATCCTTCCCCAAAAACCTGCATTATAAACATGTTTAGATGCTATAGGCAAAATTGCGTTTTATAAACAGGTCTAATACAAACTGTAAAATGTGCATGTAAAAAATATAAACATTGATGATTCATAGATAAACTGATTGTGGTCTAATATTTACGATTCAATCATGTCATTTATGAGTTACACAGATTATATTTAGGAGTTTTCTCGCACTTGAGATGAACTTAAGTAAGTCAAGTTTGAACTTAACTTACCTAACGTAAGTGCAAACAAAAGTTAAGAAAATCAAACTATACCTACTTTATATTTAAAACACAACTACGAATGTTACTATTACAGAAATGATGAATATTCTGAAGGCTACCTAGGAAGACTCCTACCTACTTTATTTTTTAATAAATCAATGTGTACCTGTTAATTATCTAACATTTCTATCTTTCCTTATTACTTACTTATTTTTTGTTAGTTAATTGACACGTCCAAGACTGATTGAAAGTGCATCAAGTATCTGGACGTTAGTATGACGCACCGAGCTTTAGAACGAGATATAAATAATTAGTAATACAGATTAATTAGTACCAAACAGATACGTCCAACATTGATTGGAAGTGCCCCAAGTACCTGGGCGTTAGTATGACGCACCGAGCTTTAGAACGAGACTGACATTAATAATGAGTAATACAGATTAGTTAGTGCGTAACAGTTAAGTCTATGACTGATTGAAAAGTGCATCAAGTACCTGGGCGTTAGTATGACGCACCGAGCTCTAGAACGAGACTGACATTAATAATGAGTAATACAAATAAGTTAGTGCGTAACAGTTAAGTCTATGACTTATTGAAAAGTGCATCAAGTACCTGGGCGTTAGTATGACGCACCGAGCTTTAGAACGAGACTGACGTTAATAATGAGTAATACAGATTAGTTAGTGCGTAACAGTTAAGTCTATGACTGATTGAAAAGTGCATCAAGTACCTGGGCGTTAGTATGACGCACCGAGCTCTAGAACGAGACTGACATTAATAATGAGTAATACAGATTAGTTAGTGCGTAACAGATACGTCCAAGATTGATAGAAAGTGCATCAAGTATCTGGGCGTTAGTATGATGCACCGAGCTCTAGAACGAGACTGGCATTAATAATGAGTAATGTAGATTAGGTAGAGCGTAACATTTACGTCCAAGATTGATTGAAAGTGCATCAAGTATCTGGGCGTTAGAATGACGCACCGAGCTCTAGAACGAGACTGACATTAATAATGAGTAATACAGATTAGTTAGTACGTAACAGTTACGTCCAAGACTGATTGAAAGTGCATCAAGTATCTGGGCGTTAGTATGACACACCGAGCTCTAGAACGAGACTGACATGAATAATGAGTAATACAGATTAGTTAGTACGTAACAGTTACGTTCAAGACTGATTGAAAAGTGCAGCAAGTACCTGGGCGTTAGTATGACGCACGGAGCTTTAGAATGAAACTGACATTAATAATGAGTAATACAAATTACTAGAACGTAATAGTTACGTCCAAGATTTATTGAAAGTGCAGCAAGTACAGTACGACACAACTTAGATGTAGCATCGGCAAAATTCGTAAAACCGATCACCATCCGAACTGAGTGCGCCTTCAAAATCACCAATCGCTATTACTGCTTTAGGTGAAAATGATCTTTCGAAAACGCAATAACTTGTAAAGTCTTATAGCCAAATACATTCGTAAAATTGAAATGAATGAATGAAAATGTTCAAATCTATGCTACATCTAAGTTGTGTACTGTACCTGGGCGTTAGTATAACGCAACGAGCTTTACAGCGAGACTGTCATCCACGGACGATGCTCTTCAAAGTTAAACATAACAATCATCACGCGTGTAGTCCCCAAGGGTTAGGTTGAGGTGTACCTACATTTGTCTCGTTTTGTTTAAGTCTCATGAAATTATAGGGGGCGAGTCTATTGACATCAATCAATCGGCCTAGCCTTTCCCCAACTAAGTTGGGGTCGGCTTCCAGTCTAGGATGCAGCTGAATACCAGTATATTACATAGAGCGACTGTTGTTAGCCTATTGCCATCAATTGGGTATAAATCCAGACTTCTGGCTGCTACTGAGAAATAAATTTCTGGTGGAAAATTCAATAACACTTTGCCCAACCCGGGAATCGAACCCAGGACCCTCAGCAGTAGCGCTTGCGACCACTAGACCAGCAGCTACAACGAACAAAGTTGAAGTTTTATATAATTAACTGTTCTGTAGAACTGATGGCATCTGGAGGTCCTGTATCCTATTCAAATCATGGACCCTTTCTGGCATAGCAAAGTAAAAATTAAGCACTGTTAGTAATACTTCCTGACTGTTCAAGACTGTGTGGCGATAGTCGAAGAGTCTACCAGAAATTATTCTCTGACTAAGCTTATTCATCTAATCGACGCAGAAAGAATGGCTGGATGACACATTCCGTGTTATCTTGGCCAGAGGCTAAGCATTGCCATAAAAAAAATAGTGCACGCCGAAATTAAAGGCATACTAAGAGATCGATATATTATCTTAAGAACCTTCTGTATCTTATTTTAAACAAATAAATGATTTTCAAAATCATTTCGAATTAATTGATTTTTTACAACGTAGTAATGCCGCCAGTCTCTTGGGTACATTACCTATCGACAGTGATGCGGAGGAATTTTTAGAAGCCATAATTATTTAAGTTAGAATATTATATTTTTATTTTTTATTTAATTAGGTATAAGTGGCTATTTATGAATATTTTATTTTAATTCTGAATAAGTATATTCTAACACAAGTGCATGCACCTCACAAAAAATACATAAATGCTATTGTATGATTTATAGAACATCTGAAAATTACACAAATTACATAAATGGAGAAATAATGTATTGGTGATTCATAGATAAACTGATTGCAGACTAACATTCGGAATCATAGAGAGTCTTTCTCTTCGTCATAATATGAGTAATGCAGATAAGTTTCCTGACACCTTTTAAATGATAGTTTGGTGGCACTGCATTTATCTACATAAAATATTGTGTTATTAAAACTAAATCTTTAAGTAATTTATTGTCATTTTTATACACACTATAAACTAATTGAATATTTTATCTCTCTCACTTCTGCTGTTTTTTGTCGCGTAGTAATTATACTTGATTTGAGGAAAAAGTTGACTACTCTCCCGACAGAGCTTCAAATAACTTGTAGAGTAAGCCCACGTGCGCACGGACGTAAACATATCGCGGCGAGATTTTATCGTGCATCGGATTTTCAACTCTCAGAGTTGAGCCGAGCCTTGAGAATTCAACAGAGTGCAGCGCGTCGAAAAGACACTCAAATATAGCCGCGGGAAAAAATCGCCCGTGCGAACCTGAGCTTAGCAAACTGAAGTGGCAGTTCACCGGCCATGTTTTTCGAAGGACCGCTGGAGCAGAAGAAACTTTGAGTGAATACCAACTGGACAGCGTCCATCATCCAACTAGTTGGACCGACGAGATCCTTTAAAAGACAGCTGAGACAGACTGGATGCCGAAGACTGAGAACAGCGTGTAATGTACAGCTTGGGTGACATTTATGTCCAGCTGTGGACTGCGATAAACTGAGTATAAATGTGATGCTGTTCCACAAACAATGGTATACTTGATATCGTGTCCGGCATGTCCTGTTGTTTGTACGTTACAAGAACTAATGTACGTTACTGAAGGTGCCCAACTTGTAGTCAAATTTTGGCCCGAATCTATTTAGATTCCCATCGACACGCTAAGAACAAGGACTGAGTTGCTAGATTGATTATAATTATTTATAGCACAGGTAGTAATCAAGGATTAAACTTAGTCTCAGAAAATCGCAGTATTATAATAAAATAATAAAGCTTCTTCATTCCTTAATTAAAAAATTAACAAAGTATAACAAGAAACAACCCGCCTCTGTGGTCTAGTGGTTAGACCACCTGTCTCAGACCCAGAGGTCCCGTGTTCGATTCCCAGGGGGGTTACATTTTTTTGTTCGGTTTAGTTGGTGGTAGGGTTTGTTCTTAGTTCGCCTGGCTAGCTACCACCATCTTATCCAGTCTGTCGCCATAATCATAATGTTAGCAGCATTGTTGTGTTTCGTCAGTTAGAGGTAAGATAGCCAGTTCAGTTCCAGCAACTTTTTCGATTTTGTCGATCTTTCTCGGGCCCGTCCTTGTTTTCGTTTTCCTTTTGGACCTGCCCAAATTGCAGTATAGTTTCTGACAAATACTGGTGCAAATTCTTCCAATTACGATGGGACACGTACTGCGTCACTCTGATTCATTACACGGGTGCAAAAGCAATAAACTGAATTAACAGCAGTAATTTCTGAGACCTTGATCTAATAACGTTACCTTACCGAGAGCCGCTAATTTTACGTGAAAACTTCATTCTCTTGATGACGTTAATTGTTCTAAAGGTACTGAGGAACTGAGTCAGTGATTGTATCTAATTGTTAGTATGACAGCTAGCATTTCCCGGTTTGAAGATCCTTAGTTTTTTCCATGACGTAAGGTTTTTATTCAAGGTTTTTGGGTTCTTCGCTTAGCAGAGCTTGTGGCTAAGTAATAACAGCCGAACGGGTCAATCCATCAGGTTAAGCGAGGCTTGCCGGGGTTGGTCCGTGGATGGGTGGCCATCTTAACATACTGAGACTTCTCCGTGCTTCGGAAAGCACGTTTAGTGGATCTTTGACAGTCGTTACGAGTCGTCAGAAGCTTAACAGTCTGACTGTAAGACGGGTGTCTTACCAAGGGGTATCGAATTACACAGTTACTGGGTTGTGAAGGTCAGTCGCTCCATGTAAAATACTGATACTCAGCTGCATCCGGTAACACTGGAAGCCGAGCCCAACATAGTTGGGAAAAGGCTAGGGGGATTTATTAGGTTCTCCGCTTAGCGAAATATTAAACTGAGTGGGTAGATAGTAGTATTTACGAAAAAATCTTTTACACTGACTGTGCCTACTCTGCACGTAGTTTTTTTTGTATCTTAACACAGAAACATAGGAAAAAATGTTGAAAATAAATAGGGACATTATACCAGCCTATCCCACTGGGAGACAAATGCTTCTTCTCCCAAAGAAAAGATACAAGTTTGTTTATTTTTATAAGTTTACTAGCTGCCCGCCCCAGCTTCGCATGGGTAGCCCTAATTAGCAATAAATTAAAATTGCGACTATAATTTGAGATTTAAACTATCCTATCTCTCAAGTTGGATCGAACTGCACATGGTGTGCGAATTTTATTATAATCGGTTAAATGGTTTAGGAGTCCATTGAGGACAAACATTGTGACACGAGATTTATATATATTAAGATATACCTATCTAAATAGGTATTGAAATAGGTTAGTTTAAAAATCAATTTATAATAATAAAGATTATGATTGTTATGGCTCCTACACACGGCCAAGCACCGCCGGCACTGCCGCCGGCCTTGCCGCCGGTCAAGTTGCGGTGCGCCCGGCCCTGCCGCACAAAGGAAATGAAGGTGCAAAAGCCGGTGGCACGTGCCGCGCGACAAAACCTTGCGGCCTACCGCCGGTACTGTGTGTAGGAGCCATTATGGCTCCTACACACAGTGCCGCACAAAGAAAATGAAGGCGCAAAAGCCGCTGGCACGTACCGCGCGGCAAAAGCTGGCGGCCATGCCGCCGGCACTGTGTGTAGCAGCCATTATAACTTTTGTTTTTTTTATTAAAAAAAAAACTCCTCTACCATAGTTCTGACACAACAGTCAGACCTATGAAATAATACGCTTTCAAAAAGTGAACCAGCATACCCAGTATTATATGTATTTGGTCAACAATAAATATAATTTATATGGTAACAGGTGTTCTCAATAGCGCATGTTATTTATTCGTTGGTGTATAGGGGTCCCATCCTACACCTGGGTATGGGCTTATGGTTGTACATGTAGTTTATATAGAAAAGGATAGATAGATAGAATACTCATGTACACCATAAAAATTACAGACATTGATTTAGAAATGAAAAAAAAAAACAATGTCTTCTCCTTTCTCTCCTTTTCCTTTCTCTTCTTTTTTCTCTTCTTCTTTTTATTCTTTTTTATAATGTTTAGAAAAGGATTGGCTGAATACTTGAGGCGACGATAACCGAATTTAATGATTTTATTCTGAAGATCACGTCTAAACGAGTAGCGTTAACGATTTGAAAAAAAAAAATATGATGCTAAATTACAGCATTTTTTTAATAACTTAATATAGGAATATTTTAGATTATAATTTCTGAAGTTATGTCTAACGCGGATTAAAAACTGAGAATCACGCCAAATCTATTAAGCGTATTTTTTTGAAAAATTCACCTTTTTTTAGATAATTTAATTATTGATTTTTTTGTTTACGTGTTTTAATAAAATATTTTTTGTTTATCTAGATAATAAATTAATAATGCGGCTAATTTGGGACAGCGTTCCTTGATGGGCGAACCTATTACTGGCTGGACGTACGACGCGTTGCGTGAGCTCAGAACAGAAAAGGCAGGCTAACCTAGATTTTTACGTAGATTTCGACTCCCTAATTACAAACCTACACACGGCCAAGTACCGCAATAAAAAAGAAAGTAGGACAAGACACAATATTATCCTTTAGATATGTAATGACTAATAACAGATTGACTAACATAATGATGATAACAATATGATACAAGCGAAAATAAATTGATAATAATAATAGCATATAAATAACGACCTGTATGTAATTAGCGATTAATCACGATTTAAAATAAATCCATTCACATGAATTAGATGAATAAGTTACCTAGTCTATGCTTAAATTTTTTTCCTCCATAAAAACCAAGGATACGAGGAAAAACCAAAACAATAGCGATTTACATAATTATTATTTCCTTTATTTCATCTATTTATATACTTATACTCGTATAATTTACATTTTTAAATATTTTTATTAAAACACATATTAAATATATAATAACAATTAGTAGCCCACCGGTATCGGGAACAGGGTCTAAGCTACCGGTGGTCAGGGCTCCTGAGAGAGGAACCTCCTAACGATACGCGCCGTGTCTAGAAGTAGGTACCACATTCTGGATCAAGCCCCTGATTCAGCTGCCTAACGAGAGCCTCCTCAGGTGTTGGGCGAGGCTCTTGGCTATAATGCTATTGGCCGTCACGACTATCGGCACAATGACTGCGACACTTTTTAAATTAATGAACCTCTAAGAACATTTTGCGCTTCTTATTTTCACTTTCTTTTAATAAATGAGTCTCTTTTTAACTTTCTGATCTTTTCTCACACAGTTGGTCGCAGTAAGTAAGTTAGAGTAAGTTTCGACCAAACGCTGTTCAGAAAAAGAAGCGCAATCATTGTATTAAGTAGAGTGTTCAAGAATATTTTTAAGCGCGAAAAATGGGAATTATTCGAGGTTTAATTAAATGACATGCCTTTGAAAAATTCGCTTGCATTTTGATAATTCAACAACATTTCTTCTATTTATTTTGTCGACGGAAGTGGAAGAAATATTGTTGAATTTGGCATTGCCATTGTAAGTGTGGTTCGCAATTACCCCGCAGTTTCCTTCTGTGAGGGATATTTTTCTATCTTTTATCATATCTCTAATATTTCCCTTCTTTGTAAATGTACTTAAGTACTACCGAAGACTTCCGAAGATTTTGGTTACTGAACGAAGCTGACGGCCGGAGTCACCACTCCCTGAAGAGAAACTTTTAAATTGATGACGGCGCGGCAGCGTTTCGTATTTGGTCAGACCGTAAGAGTTCAGATTCATCTGTTTAGAGGTTCTTCTTTCTATGGTCTTTTAGCAAGGCCTTAACAGCCACACACGTTACGATTTCAATCGACAGAGACAGTAAAGCTCATGTTTGGGAGCACAGGAAGCCTTAACAGGTTCAGAGAGACATAAATGTATCACGAACATGCCAAAGACAATTAACTGACAACCTAAAATTAATGGAAGCCCGTATCACTTTGTTGTAGGAATTGATATCACCGGCCTCAAGTTTGATAGGTACAAAGGGATCGGCAATGATTAATTTGTATCTGCCTACGTGAGTAATTAAGGAATGTACATCTGTTACGGTTAGGATAAGTTTAGCTATAGGTAGATGACTCATAGCAGCATTGGAAGATTAGTAAAATTGTGAGGTTATCAAATTCAATTCAAAATATTTTATTTCACATAAATCTACATGGGTACTTATGAAATGTCAGCAGCTACGCACGGTTCCAATTGGTCGTTTCCTATGGAGAAGAGCCGGCAAGAAACTCCATGGTTACTCTTTTAAAAATAATTTTCTTTTTATGATTTATTTAATGATGAGTCCCGCACCAGGTGGACCAATGACCTGGTGAAGGCCGCAGTTATCCGCTAGATGCGAGAAACACAGAACCGGTCGAAGTGGTGGTGCTTGGGGGATTAATTTTGTTTTAATAAAAAAAAAACATTTTAAGATAACCTAATAATTTAAAAAAAACATTTTAAGATAATATGTAGGTGAAGCAAAAGGAGTATGTAAGGATCGTAGCAGGTGGCGTTTTGTATTTTCTGCCTACCCCCATGTGTAGAAGGAAAGGTATGAAAAGTTAGAAACGGGTAGGAAAAGGTAGGGAAAGGTAGGAAAAGGCATGAAAACGTAGCAAAAGGCAGGAAAAGGTAGGAAAAGGTAGGAAAATGTAGGAAAAGGTAGGAAAAGGTAGGAAAAGGTAGGAAAAGGTAGGAAAAGGTAGGAAAAGGTAGGAAAAGGTAGGAAAAGGTAGGAAAAGGTAGGAAAAGGTAGGAAAAGGTAGGAAAAGGTAGGAAAAGGTAGGAAAAGGTAGGCAAAGGTAGGAAAAGGCAGGAAAAGGTAGGAAAAGTTAGAAACGGGTAGGAAAAGGTAGGATGGGTAATTTGTAAATGTGGGTGTGCGTGTTTTGTAGGTATAGTGTTTTTCACTTTTCCCTAAACAAATAATGGCTACTATGAGGTTTAACTGAACTAAGAATTAACTGTAAACCTGAAAAGGGGTATTTGTACTCATTATAACAAAAATTAAACCGCGAAAAACAATCATATGCTGCACCATACATTTATGATCGCACAACACGACAAAATGTAGGGGGAATAGCTGATTTTATTTCCACGACGCGTTCAGTGTTGGCCTCTTATTAAAAGTTGTACAAATAATGACCTCTGAAAGTTTTCAGTTATTTCAATTACTCCTTGTATATTCCTTAAATTAATATAAATCTTTTCCACTTTTTTACATAGCGTACGATTGCCCTATCGAAACGTTGATCACTTTGGACTTTGTGTCATTAAACTCGTCACTTGTCAATTGATGTGTATTGACGTCTTTGATACGGCATTTTTTATGTGGATATATTGAATATATACGTATATTACAAAGTTCTAAGTACCTATGGTTTTCGTAGGTCGACAGAACAACGAAATTAGTGACATAAAATAGAGCGACTTTTTCGTACAAATGTGGTGAGAGCGTCAGTTGCTCGCCCGCGTGGACCATAACACTGTCACCAAAGAAAAAGTCTCCCTATTTTAGACTTCCCTATGTCATTTCATATCACTAATTTCGCAACGTATTTTTTGTAGTACTCGTACAAAATCTGTCAAACGATACTGTCATTGATCAGATAAAAGCTGATATCTAACGAAATGCTGATATCTAACGAATGAAAAAATTAATTAAGCCTTGAAAAAATCAATGATTGGATTTATGTTATGTCACAGCTTTGCCCACATTTTGAATGTGTCATATTATAAATCATCATAAATAAATACTGTATATATTACTGTATAATCTTCACCTGTTAATCCCATCTATTACTCACTCCAAAAAGACTTAAACGCCTTAATGTTAACACTCGTACTTTGTTCTAACGCTATCACAACCATTCTTATCGTACAGCGTCAAAATTTCGTATGTTCCCGTTGGCTATAGTCATTGTTATCAAGGTAATAGATGAATCGATACAATGATTAGATTAGGTACAAAAGATACATTTATTGAAAAGCCTTGGTATTGCCAATTATTAACACAGTGTGTGAACGTGCGTACATGAAATAGCAACTATGGCTCCGTGGTTGGAATTACCTTACGAAATGAAAAATGTGACAGCGGAGGAAGACAAGATTATTAGAAAATGTCTCATGGGTGCGTGTAGTGTTGTGTTATGAAAATTTGTTTTTAAATGTGTTCAATGGATGAGGTTTGTCCGGGAAAAAAAGTATGATATTTTCTAAATTTTTTTGCAAAAAAAAATCGCTGCCTTTTTGACAGCAGAAATCTTTCAAACCCTTTTCAACTTACAGTTGAGCATTTTAAATTAAACCACGAAGCCTCTATTGTTCAAATAAATAGTCTGGTGAGCATTAATTTGTGAAAATCAAACTATTCTGTTTCAATGTAATTAATTTTCCACAGCAAATACTTGGAACAATATAATTAACTGAAACTTTGAACGTTTCACACGAGCTTCGGCTGAATTTCCACAACATTTCATTAATGCTTATATGCATGATTGCCTCTGATTATAGCATCAAAGTTACCTGTAATTTGGCAATACAATAATGATAGAAACTTGGTAAATAGGTATTAACGCAGTTTTTTTCGAAAAACAAGTAAAACTGAGTGAACACACTTTTCAGATGTACGGTTTTTTTAATACTTAGGTTTATTATATCCTAACTAATATTGTAAATGCGAAAGTGAGTGTGTTTGTTACGCTTTCATGTTAAACCAGCTGAACGGATTAGGATGAAATTTGGCACATGGGTAGACCATGACCTGCAGAAGCACATAGGCTACTTTTAATTCTGGATAGTATACAAAGTCGCGGGCAATAGCTAGTAGAACAATAATTGTATTATGTAGTTTTTTTATTTCTTGTTGACTAAGAGACAACCTTTTGGCCTACTTTCTTGTATTAGTCTATAGGGCTGCCATGAGTAGTGGTGGCCCAGTTGTAACGCCCGCGACTTACGAGTTGTAAGTCGTGGTTCGCGAACCAAAGGATGCATTTTACTTTGCGTAAATTATTTCATCACCGCTGCTCTCAAAACGGTGAAAAAAAAACATCGTGAGGAAACCGGCTTGTCCTAGAAGCAAAAATTCAAAGGCTTGTGACATCCACCAACCTGCACTGGGCCCGCGTGGTGGATTACGGCCCCCTCCATCTCACAGAGAGGAGGCCTGTGTCCCAGCAGTGGGAACAATATAGGCTGATTATGCTATATTATTTAATCCATTTGTATTATAATGCCTCATCTGACTGAATTAAACCGCTATAGCGATATCTGAAGGGATTTATCTCTCACTGTATCTTAAGATAAGACTACATCTGTATCGCGTCCCTCGGAAACAGATCTAGGTTATCTTAGTGGTTGATGTTTGTATGCTAAGATGTATGCGAGATGTAAATTACGAGTATTATAGTGTTTGTTTGTATCTCAGTTCTCTTGGTAACTAACATAATAACCATTTTTAATGAGTTAGCTTATTTCATAACAATTACAATGACGTAAGTTTTATAAACAGCTTCCGTAGAAAACTTTAGAGATATCGTCATTTTAATCTCAAGTGGTCACGCTTCTGGGTGGTCTCGAGACCACGCACGGAGTGGCGAGACTGATGCGCGTATTACGCCAAATAGGTACGCCGCGACAGACGAATCTCAATGTTATTTGTTTTTCTTAGACTTTAGATTTTTCGTAGTTTTCAAACAGGCATTTAGTGCCAATGATTTCCGTATTAGTAATACGGAAATAGTGACACTGTTGCTATCAAGCACACAAAGTAGGAAGGACTCACGGTTAATTGTTAAAAGATAACGTTTGATAAGTATTGCACGCTTCGTTTCGGTTTTACGAACTGTAAATACATGAATAGCCAAATTTTAATAATTAAAATCGACATTAGCAGCCCGAAAAAGTCTACTTCTTCATACGGAATTATGGACCCCTGATTCCACAGCTAAATTCAAAGTAATTCTGTAAAGATGCGTCCAGACAGCGCGAGGCACGCGTCGCAAATGCATTTTTTATATTATGTAATATGCCTCAGTCTGAGGCAGCCGTCAAATGCGTGTATTAACATTCGAAGCACATGTCTCACACTGAGACGGACGCACCATGTATTCATATATACCAATAAAGTGCTTGATGGGCCTTAGGCCTGTTTGTTAAACTAAAACTTAGTCTAAAGACAGTAAGCAAGCATGCCAATAAAATATAATAACATACATAATCAGCCTATTAATGTTCCCACTGCTGGGACAGAGACCTAGGCCACCACTGCTCATGCCTATAAGAAACAGGCCTTTGCCCTGCGATAGAAACTATAGGCAGGTACAATTATGATGTCACACATTGCATATAAATATGTACGTCGGTAGATAGCTAATCATTTAAGAAATTTATTGTTTTATCGCTGTAGATCACTTTATCGTGGTTCGACAATCACTCAGTGCTTTTGTACTTATGCAAATTCCTTTTTACGATATAATTGATAACCTAGTGAGAAGCGTTAATGTTTTGCCTGTATTAAGTATTGTTGCTATGACCCGATTTTTATAACTGCGCCTGTTAATGTCAAAATATTACAGTTTAAATAATAACAATATGGCAGAAATGTGAAGAGGACACGAGTTTTGAAGACCGTACTAAAAGGCGTCGGGGCACTGAAGAGGTAACCGGGCGAATTCAAAACTAACAACCTACGGCTTTGAGAGGTCCAAGTGAATAGTTATAAAAATCGAGTTAAGGGCGTGCCCCAGTCTTCTTCCTAAACGCTTACAGAACAAGTGT
The DNA here is from genome assembly GCA_948150665.1 of Conistra vaccinii. Taxonomy (NCBI): domain Eukaryota; kingdom Metazoa; phylum Arthropoda; class Insecta; order Lepidoptera; family Noctuidae; genus Conistra; species Conistra vaccinii. The sequence goes on along the minus strand of OX411323.1, from coordinate 4,345,076 downwards.
GCAACATAGTGTGTAGTGTGCCGTTAGTGTTTTAGTTTTGTCGTGTTCACTAATTACCCACTCATAGGTAATTAGTGCCTATCTTTGTGAAAGAGACTATCTGTACCAACTGTTGTTTCAAACTATCTTATACATCATAGGAAGATTATCGATACATCTACCGGATTTTTCGTTAGCTAGCCTTCTTTTAATTTGATATAATACAATAATAAAGGTTTCTGCCAAATATTGACAATAACTTGATATTCAAACAATAAAATTGTTTAGTTTAAAAGATAAAAGTATAGTTCTGTGTAAAACATAAACAAATAAACACATTTTTGAAGATTAAACACTTATCGACTACGGCAATCACAAGAAAAACATTAGGATTGAGAAATCCTAATGTTTTTCTTTCGTAGATCTTAATTACAATAGTTACAGCCCTAAACTATCCTTAGTTTTGGGCTGTGTAATTAAGTTCTTTCAATAGAAGATGAACAATAAAAAAAATATCTAAGTAAGCTAGCCTTTTAAATATGTTTACTTGTAAAATATTTCTTTAACGTCTAACAGTGTGTCTGACATCCACTAATGAATTTCATTTTCTCGTTACTATAAAACAATTTCGTGCCAACAGAACTAATTTCAGGTGTACAAAAGGTTGGATATTTTTTAAATAGTTGTCGAAAATTACAACAAAGGGATTAGGGTGTTATGACACTCGCAGAATTGACGTCGAATCGATTCCTAGATCAAGATCATCGTCGATCTGGAAGATGTACGAGTACTGATGCTCACGAATACTCACGATGATCTACGATCATAGTTTGTAAAACACATCGAACTAAAACCGATTTTATTATTGTGTATAGATAAAACTGTTAACCAAAGCAAGGTTTTAATCGATTTGGTGTAATCGCACTTAACAATCGACTTTTATCAATTCCATTGATCGATGTTATACGTATAGGTGGTATCATACGTCAAAAGGGTAGCATAAAGTATAATCAGCGTATAATGTTCCCACTGCTGGGACACAGGCCTTCTCTCGGTGAGAGGGAGTGGGCCGTAATCTACCACGCCGACCCAGTGCGGGTTGGTAGATGTCACATGTCTTCGAATATTTGACTCTAGGACATGCCGGTTTCCTCACGATGTTTTCCTTCGCCGTTTTGAGAGCAGTGGTGATGAAATAATTTACACAAAGTAAAGCACCTCTCTGGGTTCGAACCTACAGCTCTTAATTCGCGGGCGTTACCACGGGCCCATTCTGCTGCAAAAGTATAGGCCATGACCATTTTATTTAACAAAGTTGGTCATTAATAGTTTTGACTGTAGTTTTTTTAGTGGGACTCACACATAAAGTGCTAAATACATAATATTGTTCATGACGATACATAAATAATATTATCGCGTTGAGACACTAATTATAAATGTATTTCAGCGCTTAATCACTGATAAATTATAATCTGTTTACTATATTATTTACTCTGTGGAGCAAACAAGTGCTTGAGTCAAATTAAACAGTCAATGTACTGAGTGGACTGACGGGTGCATATTTTTAATCATATATTTGCTCAGTGTTAATTCATGATATTTATCCGGAAGGGGCCTTAATATAGGATACGTAGTAAACTGCAATTGTCATTAGGGTGCATCACCATCATAAGCATTAACTCTCGAGCATACGTTCTCGTATATTTGTTCTCGAGTATTTATTCTCGAGCAGACGTGCTCGAATATTTGTTCTCGAGTATTCGTTCTCGAGTATTCGTTCTCAAGTATTCATTCTGGAGGACGTTCTTATTTTGTTTGCACGCTCCATTGGGCATCGTCCTTTCGGATGACTGTTCGAATAGCCATCATTTTTGTTCACCAACGAATGATTGGCTCGCAATAGGCAATTACTTGCGGTGCGATTGCAACTTTAGATATCATTTTCTATGCAATTTGACAGCTTGGAATTGGCAATTGGTTGCATTTATTGCTATTGATAACGTTAGCTCCCGTAGTTCAGATATCATATACGTGCAACACACGCAATTAGCATAAAATATTAGGTAATATAAAAAAAATCGTAATCTTATCACTGATAGGTACCTACCATTTATCTCCTAAGTGATACTTAGGAGATATTTGGTAGCATAGATAGTAGGTAGGTACGTATCTAAAAGTATTCGTTGTATAATATCGATACTTCAACAAAACTTGATGAAGAGTATTTGTAAACAAAATATCGAGTAGTTTAGATTATTCAAGTGGGTATTATAATTTTTGACTGGAGCAATAAATACTTGAATCGTTTGAAATCTAATGATGAAGTAACAAAATTGATCAAATGAAAACAAATGCTCAAATTAATCTACGTTTACGAACATGAAAATTATGTCACGCTTTTTTTCATGAAACATGAAAAACGATGATAATGATTCTAGAAAGAGATCTCGTACAATCTCACTTTTTAAAGTAGAATTCATAAAAAATCCACAGCAGTGCTCTCACTATATGAAATGGATGCTTTTAGTGGAATCGTATTTGTATATAAAACATTGCTTTTACCTCGCAGAGGCCTCCCAGTATGAAATATGGTAGAATTTTCGCAACATTGAATAGGTCTTTTAAAATTGTTTATTTTTTTACATATTCGTAAGTGCTTGTGCTTGTAAAGGCAAGCTTGAATTTATTTTCAAATTTTTTTTATTTTAATGAAGAACCACTTTAAAATATAAATAGAACGTTAATGGACTAAGAGGGTGCATCCTAAAAGTTGGCAACGTCGTAAATAGCTGTCAAATAGTTACCTGTTTTGATTAATTTGGAAATAATACTGTATGGAAATAAGAAATGTGCCTAACTAACTAACTTAATTAATAATGAATTGCAATTATAACATTGAATTTGATGTTGTACCCGTTTTAGGTGTAAAAAAGGCATTTGGAAAGTTTCCAAATACTTTTTTTACATCTAAAACTAACTATTCGGTGTTACGATATTAAATGTTGCATTTCTTTCAATATTCTAGTTCGCTAGTTAGCCACATTTTTTATTTCCACGCAGAAATATTATCAAATTAATCAAAACAACGAAATATTTGACATCTATTTGCGACGTTGCCAACTTTCAGAATAAACTTTTTAAACCTTTTTAAGAAGGCATTGTTGTTCGTTCGAGCTGACACAATTTGTATGTAAAAGTAGCATCGTCACTTTGGCAGAATTTTTATTTTATTTGTTTATCTACTGTATATTACATTGTGTGCCTTTTAGTCTGTGCTAAATGTATTTTCTTCCTTCTTTCCTTGTTCCAATCACAGTTGAGTATAGGCCTTCTCCTTTTGTGCCATGCTTGCACAGCCTGACGCCGGTAGCACACCTCCGCCGCGAAACCGGTAGCAGCGAAAAATCAGTGGTTCAATTCAACTGACTCACGTCATCGAACTCTAGTTTCGCTTTACGAATTTCGCGTAACGGATCATGCGGCGACCCAGTTGAATTAGACTACGGCGGTTTCGCTGCTACGGTTTCGCGGCGGAGGTATGCTACTGGGGTGAATGATTTTGAAAGATATTGCTAATGCATTGCTTCATATGTTCGAAAAATTTGTCTGCTCAACAACGTAAATAAATAACGCAATGAATGTTGTTGAACTGTCAAAATAAAAACCATTGCTACTGTAAGTATGTTACGTAACTACTCCGCTGGTCTGTGTGAGTTTCATCTAGGGGCCTATTTAATAAAACCGATAAGCGACGTCCAATTCGACAATTGTGTAAGTTTCTTTCGTTTTCGGTTTTATTTATCAGCATCTGTCGCGAAAATGTGTCAATTTTGTCAAAATTGTCGGTTATATTAAATAACACCCTGATCTTTCCCGTGATATTTTTTTGGTCGGTCCGCCCTTCAAGCTGTTGGTGTGCCAAATTTTTACACTAATTTTGTACAATTTTTAATTACAGGCTACACGCGACCCTTCATAAAATGTGGGGAAAGCGGGTACTTGATGCCGGGAGCCTTCAAGAAACACGCGGAAGCCATATACAACATGCAAGTGCGACCTGACGATGTGTGGGTCATCACATTCCCTAGATCTGGTGAGTACAAGGTTTCTTCATCCATTCCATCCACTAGAGGCCCATACCGTGTTCGGTGTTCGCCACGAATGCTTGACGAGAGCGAATGACGCAGGTATACAAGAGAAAGCGAGATGACCAGATGAGCAATGGCGACGTTCGCATTGCGGCGCCGCACGCAGTTTCGTAAAACATCGGTGTGATAACGCTCTAAGAGGCGTTTGAGGGCGTTTTAAATAAGTTGATAAGTTTTGATTACAACATGGATTATGTATGTGACAGGCTGTATAGTAGTATGACGTCAAAGTATTAATTAGTATGCCATTCATTGCCGTTAGATTAAGATAGCCACGTTTAGTAGTGAACAAGCATAGATAATGTTTGTTATAACCTTTTTTTTTTGTGGTCTCTATGGAATTATTTTTAGGTACACTTGACAAATCTTAAGTACAATATACGAATTAAATATACATTATAAACTTTTGGTTTCAACAAAAAGAAATAAGAAGTTCTGCCGACCGACTGATCTCACTATATCAAACTACCAGTAGCCACTGCATTTTATGAGCCTTCCAATAAACGCGGTTCAAGAGTAAATGGCGGAGCCAGCAAATATTCTTTGTTAATTCCAATATTTCTAGTCATTTTTGGTTATAACCAATCCTTTTAATAGTCAACGTAGTTAACAAAAACGAGCTCTAAATAAACCCAAAAAACTATGCAACTAATATAACTAAAAGCTTTTATTTTAGCTGTCAAATATAATGGTCCGATCAAACGGACAGGTCAGGAGTTAGTTACTGAAATGTTTTGTGAAATTTTTTCATGTTGTGGTTTTTGTTATCACGATAAAGTCAATCCATCTGATAAATGCATATAGGACGTATATAATCCTGGCACATTTAACTGATATTGGTTACAACGGCTTAGGTAACGTGGTTTTTTTCCAAAATATTTGTGACTCATCGTTTACTTGTGTGACAGCTGAGTGAGTCACATGATAACCAAAAGTAACTTCGCTTAAAGGGCAAAAAGGCGACATGGATATTGAAATCAAAAGTAATTTATTCGAATTAGGCTGAGAATCAGTACTTTTTGAACATCAAAATGACATAAGAAGGTCTATCTTATGTCAAAACGTCCTAGTCTTTTAGCGAAAAAGAAAAGCGCAGCAAACTCTGCGCTTTAGCTAAATAAAAAGAATTTGATTTTATAAATAGTATGCTTTAAAAATTGGGCAAGATTCGTTAAATTGAATAGGCAACCTCCTTTTAATCATCTGCAGATCCAAATTATGATTTACCTACTTGTCTAAATGAGTTATAACTTAATTTTTCAGGTACAACATGGGTTCAAGAAATGGTATGGCTGGCAGAAAACGACTTGGACTACATAACAGCGAAAGAAACGCCTCTGTTCAAAAGATTCCCCATGCTCGAGTGAGTACCTATTTGTTATGTTATCTTTTGAATGTTAGTAACGTTATTTTACAACCAGATAACGACTTGTAATAGGTAGGATGAATTGGGCCTTTTTCAAGTGTTGTAATTTTTTACTTAAAGTCTCAGACCAAATAAAAAACCAAGATAGCGCTGTCAGCAGTGACGTGAAGCCGGTTTGTAAAAATGGGTGCGCTTAGTGAGGTGTAGTTTGATTGTAAATGTGTGCGTGTGAGCGTGTATGCACAGAGCGGAGGTGTAGTTTTGGCATGCTTCACTGTATTGTTCGCAGCGCTATGTCTTGTTTTTTTATTTGGTCTGAGCCTACAGTGCGTTCCTTCAAATTCAAGCATTCCTTTGATAATTATTATTATCTTTGAACTGTACTATATCATACGATACTTAAAGTATTTTTATTGCTAAGTTTTTGCCTACGGATATATATCGAGTACCTACACTTAGATAATTAAATATTTAATATCTTTTATTAATAAAATGTCTTAGATAATAGATTTGAAAAGAACAAGTCACTTTATACATGATACGACAATGATAATAAATATGCAGTATCAATATTTAATGTTCATAATATTTATCGATTTATGAGTAATTTGTTTTTGAAGAAAAGGCGTACTTAATTACAGCCTTGATCAGTGCTAACTCAGTGCAAAATTACCATACTGTGGAATAAGACTAGACTAGAATGATTGGTTATCCTAGGTTCGGGTCGGCATTTTCGGCACAGCCAAGCGGCAAAATACATAATTCCGATCCGAAAAAGTGTGTATAGAAACATATTTATATTTAAAAGGGTACTTACTAAAGTATATGTGCGGAAATCGGTTGTGTGTGTGGTATGGGCATGTGATGCGGAGGAATGAGGAAAATGTCGTGAAGAAAGTTTTAAGTATGAATGTCGATGGCTATAAGAGTAGGGGAAGACCAAAGAAACGATGGATGGACTGTGTGGAAGATGATATGGCTAGGAAGGGGGTGAGTACTGAGATGACGACTAATAGAGAAGTATGGAAAAAAGGGACATGTTGCGCCGACCCCAAATAAAATTGGGATAAGGGCAGGAGAATGATGACTTACTTAAGTATCCCACTCTGCAAACGGTCACCGATTGATATTTATAATAGCGACTCCGTTGCCATAGTAACCCTATACTAGCATCCAGATCTAAAGGGTGATACAGACGTGTTAGGCTCGGCAGATTCGGGCGGCATAATCAAATATATTATGTTGATAAAATGTCGTGATGGCCCCTTAACAACCATAAAATACTGACCTATTTTTTTTCTCTTTACAGAACTACACCTATCCTCCCAGAAATAGCGCATGAACTGATAAAAATGAACTTCTTCAATCTAGGAAACTTTCAAGGCCTAGACAAGGCAGTGAGGGAACACAGTTGGAAGTCAATAGAAAAGTTACCTTCACCTAGGTTTATTAAGACTCATCTTCCTTTGTCGATGCTACCTCCAAGCCTGCTATCGACTGCCAAAGTATTGTATGTGGCAAGAGATCCCAGGGATGTGGCGGTCTCATTTTATTACCTACATAAAATGACCACGAAGAAACTGTTGAGGGCGAATTTCACTCACTTCTGGGAAGCCTTTAGAAGAGATTTGTGTAAGTATTTATAGTTTTCTCGTTCTTATTTTTATGTAAATATCATGTAAGTTCTGATTCTGGAGAGGCAACGGCGTACCGGAACACATAGCGTTGGAAGGCCTCCCACAAGCTGGACCGATGACCGTGTGAAGGCCGCAGAAATCCGCTGGATGCGGGAAGCACAGAATCGGTCGAAGTGGTGGTGCTTGTGGGAGGCCTATGTCCAGCAGTGGACGTCTTTCGACTGAAATGATGATGACGCTGTTGATATGATTTGTTGTTGGTAGTTTATATCTCTTATATGTGTTATATTTGTTTCCAGTACCGTGGACTCCGATAGTGGCGCACACAAATGAAGCCTACACAAAGAGACATCATCCGAACCTCCATTTTATGTTCTATGAAGATATGAAAAAGGTATTTACTACAACAAACATAAGTACACCCTTATTTCTCTAGTTATATTTAAGTCCCATGTAAAAAAGGGAAGCGCCTTTTGCCTTAAGGGGGATGTGTTATGGTAGCCCGCGAAATTCAAATTTTCTTACAATTTGGAAGTCAGTGTCAGATAGTGTGTTGATTAAAATATGATTCCCGACCGTAACAAATATGGCTTTAGAGAATTATAATTGGTTGGTTGTCTGCGCCTCTTTTTAAATGAAATACCTACGGAAAACTGGCGACTATCCTAGTTAAAAGCACATAAGGTTTTTCATAAACTTCACTTATCATACATATTAACATAAATCTTTAATTTCAGGATCTGACAAAAGAAGTTAAGAGTGTGTGCAAGTTTCTGAACAAGGACTACTCTGACATTCAACTCAAGCGGTTGGCAGAACATCTCAGTTTCGACAGCCTTCGAAAGAACAAGAATGTCAACAACAAAGTAGATGAAAACATTCAGTTTATTAGAAAAGGTGAGAATTGTTTAGTGTTATTTATCACGCTTATAACTAGAAAAGGTAGGCAGTTATGAGTTTGATGATAAAAACAGCGAGCCCATAGATATCTACTATCGACTTTCTCTACTCTCTGTGTAATTTTAGGTACTTATTCTTTATTGTACATCATAACAAAAATATACAATAAAATTTGACCCCACTACTATTCGGTAAACGGTTAGAAACCTTTGGGCTGCTACACAGAATTCTCATAATAGGGACTAAAATTATTTTTTTGTCCGTCAGATAGATTATTAAAAAATATTGGAAACGTATTTTTTCTTTTTTTACGTAATTAAAAGATTACGGCAATACATCGAGTTAAAATGTCGCATGACGTCACTCTCCGGTACATTTTATACTGAATTGTGACATAGCGAGCCCCCATTCCCCAACTTTAATGCGTTTAATTTAAACCATTTTTTAATAATAAAGCAAAAAATACGAGTCTAATAGTTTTTTAGATGTGACAGGGGGTGGCCTAAATAGTTCTTTTTGCCAGTCAACATCCTTATAGGACAATTGAATACTTTGCTCCCCCCGATCATTAGACTGCCGAAGCGCTCTTAATACGATCTAACTATTACATTTAGGTTCTCTAATCTTGCTGAAAGAATAGCATCCTTCATCTTTGATTGACGGTTAGCAAAAATTATCAATGAAACTCAAGTCTTACCTATTTTGTTCCAAATTTATTATAGTTACTTATCTATATAAATGTTAAACCAACGAATAGTGATAATGATATCAGTATTGATAAAACTGTGAGCAAGGTCTTTCAAAATATTGGCAAAATCGACGTCAATGTAACTATGGAGAATTTAGAGAACATTATCATGATCAACAAGCTTGAAAGATATTTTTGATTTTCATTTAGTTTTGTTAACTGCAGTAATTTTTTATGTTAACAATGATAATATTACAAAAGTTTGTTAAATAAAAACTACACTCACATCATGTTAATTGTTAATTATTAAAATGATAATAGTTAATGTTAACAATGATAATATAATATTACAAAAGTTTGTTAAAATCGACAGTCCCATCATGTTAATTATTAAAATGATAATAGTTAATGTTGAAAATGATAACTTTAATTCAATTGTTAATGTTAAAAATAATACTTAATATTCATTTTTCTTATTGTTTATTTATTTTTCTGACTTTCTGAGCAAATTGTCGGCGCATCTGTCTGTAATATCATCGTATGTTGAGCCCATTGACAATTAATGATACATTTTATAATTTTTTAAATATTTTCTTTGCAGGTGAGGCTGGAGGTTGGCGAGCACATTTCGATGAGAAAATGCAGCTTCAGGCCGAAGAGTTCCTCACTGAACGACTGAGAGGTCTCCAGCTATCATATCCCTCCTTCCCTTTATATGAATTAACTAGGTTATAATATTTATTGAAGAAAACGAGCCGTAGTTCAAAAACTTTGTCATTAATTAGGTATTTTTAAGTCGTGGAAGTGTGTGAATGATTGGTCCAGTTTTTATTGTAAATACCGACTTTAAATTAGTATTTTTCTGATTGAAAAATTCTTAGTTTTTTGAATTCATGAATGGGGCTGCCAAGAGCAGCTTTGATGGGACGAAATGTAAATAGTAGTTTTAGGCCCACTTGCCCACATTTAAAGCTAAACGAATTCACAACATCGCTATGTTTCTGTAAAAGGATTGGAGGTGATAGAGACAGAATGTAGATTTAAATACCTACATTTAACGTTAAATTTATTTAGAGCTAAATGTATTTAGGGATTGGAGATGCAATCGGGCCTTAATGTTTAAAATATCAGTAACTCATATTTTTATTTAATTCTCTTTATTTATATGATTAGGTTAGTATATTCATAGATGACATTTATGTGATTTTAGTTGATGTTAATTGTACATACCCCTTGGTAAGACTAGTTGTCAGACTTTCGGGCTTCTGTCGACCCGTAACGACTGTCAAAGATCTAAGAATGACAGCCGGGACCAACGGCTTAACGTGCTTTCTGAGGCAAGGAAAGTATTGTTCGTAAAATATTCTTTGTTCTGTTCAAAATCGGCAAAAGTAACAACAGGTATAGGTTATATTTTCCGCATTTCAAAGATTAGATATATTATATACTTACGTACTACCTATAAGTGTATTTTATTTTGTGGTAAATTTTACAATCGATCAAGCAAACCGTCCTTACCTCTATCCGATATTTATAAGTTAAGATAATTTTTATCAGAGGCTAGATAATGAATGAATAAAGTAACTAGTGGAATTTTTGAATGAAATAAAATTTCGTCACGTAACGAAATATTATTTTCTAAAACTGTATATAATATGTAATTTAATATTGTCAAAACAGCAGACTTATTCCGTCTCCTACTTCTGAATCGAATCGGTGTGAAATATTCTAATTTGATTTAATTTCTGACTATCTAGAATCTAGATACTCAGAAATTGAAACTTATCGAATGGTATTCTGTGCTATCTAGATTCTAGATAGCACAAATTACCATTCGATAAGTGTTTTCAATAGCGTTCTAACACACAAATTCGATTCGATTCAGAAGTTGAAAATGTCGGGAGTTTTCATACTACAATGCTGGGATCATAGTTTTTGGCAAAACAATAGGGATAGCCTATCTCCAGCAGTGGACGTATTTTAGTTTAGATGACGATTTAAGGAATGCGCTGGCCGCAAACTATCGTGTGTGAATGAATATTTATTAGAACCTGTCACTAGCCCAGTGTTTATAAAATGTAAAAATCGCAGCCTTTTGGTTCAAACACTTTTGTCACAGTTAGATGAAAATGTATTCACAGATTGGTGAAAATGTATTCACAGATTGGTGAAAATATATTCACAGATTGGTGAAAATGTATTCACAGATTTGTGAAAATGTATTCACAGATTGGTGAATAAGTGTGATTATGGCTGTTATTTTGGCTAAGAAGCGCTTCAAGACTTAAATGTTTTATAATAAAATGTTGTAAATACTAATTTAACATAAAATTACGCCTGTACTCACTGAGGCAGACGTGTACCTATACTTAGTTGTTTTTTTAATAAATTAATAATCATATTTATTACAAAACTTTCTGTTTGTTTTCTATTGCCTTCTTCAACACAGAATTTGTCATATTATGTTCTATTACCAAATAATTCCAACATTAACTTTATCAGAGTAAATTCATGGCGATAAGCTTTATTACACAAGGTCAATTTCGTAGCGTATGGTGATAGCTGACAATATTTCCTCACGCAAAAGGTTGGTTTGGTTGGTAGGGCTTGTTCTAAGTCCGCCTGGCTAGCTACCACCATCTTATCTAAGTCTGTCCCCATAACAACAATGTTAACAGCATTCTAGTGTTTCGGCAGCTAGAGATACGATAGCCAGTTTCTCTGTGGTTGACGATTCCGGGTGAAGCTCGCTTCTACCTTCGGCCTGATCATCACTTACCATCACGTGAGATGTAGGCCAAGAGCTTTCCCGTTGGGGGTAAAAAAAGGTACAAACGATTGCCACTACTAAGCAACTACGTAATGAAACGAGTGCCCAATCATTCGGTGACTCGGTGAGTCTTGACACGTCAAGAAAACGTGGTTTAAACTAAGCTTACAAAAATGCACCTCAAGAAATTCCATAAAATCCTGTAAAGAAAATCAAATAATCTAAATCAAAAGTAATTTATTCATATAAGGCTGAGAATCAGCACTTTATGAACGGCAAAATTACACAACAAAACGTCCGTTCTTCTCCTTATTTTTAATGCTTTAGCTGGAAAGAAGAAGTGGAGCAACAAAAACAAGCATTATGCTGAGCGATGGCCGTTCTACGTGGATGTGTCGCATATTTTCCCCCAACTTGTTCTTTTTTGTGTTTGTGTTCTTTTTTTGCGTCATATTTTCAGCAAATATACATATTTTCTTTCTTTTCTTTTTATTTTCTCAGCAATTACTTTTAAAACAGCCCAAAATAATACCTTCATCTACTAAAATAAAGCAAAAACCCGCACAAGTTTATCATACACCGCCATTTATATCTAGAGTAATGCGAATGATTAACGTGGCGCAGTTTTATTATCCCGCCCGCCCTACAAAGTGCGCCGCCCGCCCTACGCAATATCAGTCTATTGTCTGCCCCGATAAATTAGGCGGAAGTACTTTGAGCCTGTGTTTAGTGTATTATTACGAGGGATTTTAATCTTTCATGATTTTGCAGGTGTGATATTGTTGTGGAAAAGTGGAACGATCATAAAGGGTAAGGCCATGGGCAACGCCAAGGGGGGCAGGAGGGGGGCAGGGGGGCAACAGCCCCCCCCCCCCCCCTTGAGATTAAAAAACATATCTATAAACCCAATTTTGTTTATTTGGACGACTTTTATTTGGTTTTTTAAAGTTCCATATCTCCTAAACGGGGTCTAATCCGGAGTCCGGAGACGTAATATTCGTATCTTTGTGTTGGTGGTACGCCCAGTCTTAATACCTATTAGGTTTCACTTCTAAAGTTCTGAATAGTTTTGGGAAAAAACTACCGAAAGGTCCGTTTCCAATCCATACATTGAAAATGGAGATTATTACTTTTCTCAGTTCCTATCGGGACTACCGAGTTAAAAATAAAATTTCCACCAGCGTCGATTTTGGCCCCATTCTGCGCCGTAGAGGTAAGAGTCGCACTACAAGAGTAAAGCTTCATGTGCTTTTGACTGTACCTTCAAATCATACTTTTTCCATTCTCCATATATCAACTTGCCCTCCCCCTGGGCCATAGGCTGGCGACGCCCTTGGGTAAGGCAGTGGTAATCTTGTGTCAACAGGCAAAGCTGAAAACTGTGTGTGCTTGTAATAACACCACACACCTCTTAAAACTGGAACCTAGCAACGTGAGTACTGAGTGTACAGCTCAACAAATGAGTGTGCGATTAACGCTTGATGCGACAAAACTTTCAAAATTCAAAAGTCATTTTTAGGGTTCCGTACCCGAAGGGTGACAAACGGAACCCTATTCATAAGCCTCCGCTGTCCGTCTGTCTGTCCGCGAGCTCTATCTCATGAACCGTAATAGGTAGGCAGTTGAAAATTTCACAGATTGAGCATTTCTATTGCCGTAAGAGCAACAAATAATAAAATTAAAAAATAAAGGGGGGTCGCCATACAATAAAATTAAATTTTGAAAAAAAAAATATCTGACCCTGGCATGTGGGGTATCATTTTCTAGAGCTCATCGAGTAGTGAATAAATATAATTTTTATTTGTTTTTATCTTCAAAAATGATGAATTAGGGGGCCGTAGAAGTTGTCTGTTTTAGACCATTTTTATACGAGCTCTATCTCAACAACTAAACAAATTAGGAATTTGAAACTTGTGTGTATCATGTAACATATACTGTTTATAATCAACAAATACTAAAAACGCCGATTCATAACGTATTTTATATAATATGGGCGATTTTCTGCAACTTAAAGTAATAATTTTGTATTTCATGCTAATATTATGCGATATAAATTCCACAGATAACTATTTAATAGTCGGAGTAATGACATGGAATTAGTAAGTACCTACTATCATGGCAGCATATACTATTTCGATCATTTAAATTTCGATCATCCAAAAAGGTCTACAAAATAAACTTTCTTCACAAGATTTTAAAACCGGCCAGTATTTTTTGAGTTTAAGAACTTTATCGACTTTTTTCAAAGTATCCCTAGACGGTGTTGATGTGTGTACCTCGTGTTAAAACTACACTCCAATAGACAATATATTCAGTAACATTGAAATGAATGCTGGCACATACAGTGTACTATTCAGTTACCTTAAACCGTTGTGGATACAATTTCATATTGAGAAAAATTATTGGTGTAAAAATATTCGGTCACGGCGGCCAATCTCAACGGAGACTGGCCTTCGGCGCGGGAGATATTATAGTGCACAAGTGTGTGCGCAGACACGAGTGCACTCTCTCTTCCCTCACTCTCATAGTCCGATGGGATGTGTTAAAATAATAAGTAAGAAATAATAGATTTCTGTATGACTATCAAAAATAACGTAAATAAATACCTGTATTGACCCGTGCGTTTGCACTGGCGAAACATCACGACAAAACATGTTGAAATCTCTAGTTCCTGTCAAACATTGTATGAAAAATTTACAGAAAATAGAGATTCCAACATGTTTTGTTGTGAATGTTTCGCCAGTGCAAACGCACAGTTATAATAAAAATTTGGCGTACTACTTACATTCTATTTTGTACAATATAGTCTGATGTAGCAAGAGAAATCCTTTTATTTATAAGTAACTAGCTTTACCTGACTGGCTTCGCACGGTTAGCACTAAGTACTTATCTACGGCGCATCTACATTTCCTAATTACCTATTTCTACCTAATTACCTACCCTACCTACCTACCCTACCCTTCTTACCAGGGTAGGGTAGGTAGGTAGGTAGGGTTAGGTACCTACCTAACCTACCCTTCCTACCCTACATATCTACCTGCTTTTTTTTTTTTTTTTTTTGGGTGGGAAATCATCAAATGACTTCTCCCGCTCTGGGCGGAGCGGAAGGGCGTGTCAGACTTTTACTGACTAAAACCCACCCGTGTTCCTTCCCTTGCCTAGACCGGAGCCACGGTTTCCCCTAAGGACTTATCCGCAACCCCAGTGGACATATCTACCTGCTTACCTACCATATATACCTGTTTATACCTACCAATACTATATTAGTAGCAAATAAATAACTTTGACTTTAGTTAATGCATGTTACTGGATAACGTTAACTTAATATTTTTCTCTTAAAATAAATGATATATACTCCTACACCTATATTTTAACACAACAACATTTTCTCATTAAAATTAGACAATTTTTTTACAAATCTTTGTTTTTTTATAGCGCCTCTGTTGTTACCTTTACGAAAGTATTACAAAAATTCATAGTGTTAAATCTTGTACGACATGGTATGGAACCCTTCGTGTGCGAGTCCGACTCGCACTTGACAGATTTTATTTATTCAAACTAAGCTGAGAATCAGCACTTTTCGAACGTCAAAATTACATAAGACAGTCCCCCAAAAACGCCCACCCTTCACCACTTCCTAGTGCTTTAGATGAAGTGGCGCAACAAACTCCCCAGCAGCACAGCTGTCTGTTCAGTTGGAAAAACTTGATTCTATATAATAGTACTGATGCAAAAAAAATATTTATATTACCACATATAGCAACAGAACTAATAAAATAAAAACATTGTAATGATGACTATGTGAACAATAAATGAAAATAAAAATAAATAGTTTGGAAAATCCAAAAGTGCACGCCTCATATCACTCATTAATAAACGAAAAAGAAATTAAAAATATAGTTTCTAACAAAAATGAACAATTTATCACTTTTCATGAAGTATGTTTTGACTGCGTTTTTACCCATCAATATGGGTAAATTTCTAATCTCGCAATCCTTACGTAATGTCAAAGACTATTTACAAAGATAATTATTTACTTGGCGGTTGCTAGGCAACTTACGCTCGTCAAGTCAAAGGTTGGAAATATTTAGTTTTATAGATATTATATTTTAGTTAGTATTTTATTAATTATAATTAAACTACTTTGAATAAAGGAGCCATTTTCGATAGGGTTCCTTCTATGGCTGAAACGAATGTATAAAAAAAAATTGACTCAATTAATTGATTTTATCGCAAGCTACAATGTTTTCAGGGTTCATAAATTGACGGACAGGATTTTTTTTTCAACTATTTTGATGCTTTTTCCATTTCTGCTGCATTAAATCAATTGTTAAAAAGTACAGTATTAATTTCCATTTAATCATCTATACAATGGTATATAAATTAAGTAGGTTCTGTGTACTAGCAGGAGTGTAACAATAAAAACAGTTGCAGAAATGGGGCAAAAATTTTTTTTCGATCGTAGAGCTCTCTCTAATGCTTCGCATTATGAGTCGTGCAATTGACTTATAAGTACAGTCAAATAAAATAAACTAAACGATTATTATGAGAGATCATAATTATAGTGTCATGTAGTCGTTGATTCTAAAAACACTTGTTAGTTGCTTCGGGGGGTATGTACATTGGAGTAACTTATAGTCCCAAGCCTTTTTGACGTCTAAGTAATCTTTAAGAGGGTTTACGTCGTACGGCATTACATATAAACTTTCAAGGCTTTGTTTTTCGAAATGACTAAACCGATTTTAATGAAACTTCATACGCTTGCAGTATACAAAGGTATAAAAACTTAGGTAAGAACATTTTTTAGACCTTTGTATCCTGCTTATGCGTATGAAGTTTCATTAAAATCGGTTCAATCATTTCGAAAAACAAGGGCTTGAAAGTTTGTATGAAATATCGTACGACGTAAACCCTCTTAACTTTATAGAAATATTTTTGACATAGATTGAACTAAACTGCGACTCACTATAGTTGGAATGCACTTGTGCGACACACTGAACCTCGAAATCACGCTAGTACGAAATTGAGGACTCAAACTTAAGATGTCGTAAGGGGCTGAGATTTACAGCAACGTTGCTTGGAGGCAAAAATGTGGTAGTATTATCCCTGAACAATCTTCTTGACGAAGAGCTCTACCATACCACAGTGTAACAACTTACAGTGATTCAACTGGAGCGTTTTGGGGATGTGTGTGTCGATGGTTGACGGGGTAAGTGGGCGGAGTGAAGACCTGAGAAATATAAAAAAGACGACATTTCTCAGGTCCTGTCAAATGTATGCTCCATGAACCACTGTTGGGCTGCCTGTCCACTGACACGGATCGAGGCAGTGGTGCAGAGTGAGGGAGTAATGCGGAGTGGAGTTGCGGATTGTGTCTGTCCATTGATGTGGGCGAGGTAGTGCGGAGCGGAGTGGCAGACTATGCGAAGCTAGGCCGAATTCACGCGACGAGTTATTTGAGCAGGCTGCAATACCCCACTGCCGGATTTTTTTTCACCTCTCCGCTTCTTCGCTTTGTATAAATTTTTGAAATTTTTAAACAATTTCGCAAATCCCAGTCCACTGATGTGGAGCTTAATATTGGCACAGCTCCGCTCCGCTCCTTTCTTCTCAGCTCCAGTGGACAGTCAGCCTAATGCTCCGGGTCGGATCAATGAAACGCTCATTTAGATTTATAGCTTAATTATTGAAATCATTATATATATATACTTTTTTTTACTTTTGTATGACATCTCTGCATCTCTGTCAGGTCGCTAAGCTGACTGTCTATTGTTTTTTTTCATATTTTTAATATATGTAAAACAGCTTGTCTCATAAGTATGCCATCAACTTATATACCGGACGGGCGTGATCGCTGGATACGGGTTCAGGTAGGTTGTAAGGCTATCCTGGTCCAAGCGGCGCTGACGTCCTGTACCGAAGTTTTTGCTAGCTATTTTCGAATACTCACATGGATATGCACTCGACCTTTTGAAGGAAAACGGGCTCGGCAGGAATGATTACACTGTTTATTGATAAGCCTTCATAACTATTCAGGACACGATTTCAGGACTCCTCAGGACTACTGCTTTACTTGTTAGGTGGAACTAGTTTCCATGTTGATGACTACAATTTCTAGAGATGGCGTGTTAGCTTAGCTGGTAGCGCCCTTTACCCTATAGAGACCCATGAATCGCCTCCTGTTTTCGTAACTTTATTATTTTCAAAATTCTTATAAAATTACATTTCTTATAGCTAAACACACTTATTTCAATAGCTATATACATCATGTTATACATCATGAGATTCACAAAATTGCCCCCTTTCTAATGAGGGTTCTTCCAGGATTCTGACTATTCCTGTTGAAAAGATATTTCAGGATTATCGGTATTAAAATGATTAAATAAATATTTAATTATTTGCAAGTGACTTTTCAGACAAAGTTCTGATCCGATTTCCACCATACCAAAAGAACACTCGGGCTAGTCTATTCCTCTAGAGAAATCTAGTATTTTATTTATTGTATCTAGATTTTTCAGCCAGTTATAGGCCTCTGAATACAGGTAGGGTAGCCTTTATTTTTACAAATCCGCTTTGCGGCATTCTAACTCGATTAAGTAGGTATCCTGAAGGGCTAGATTTCTAGAAGTTAGGTCCAGGGCTAGGTCTCGGTCTAGGTGACCTGGATGCCATAAATGATTTTACGTTATATCTGTCTAACCTACCTAATCAAGGAGTGCAAGGGCTTTGTTTACCTTTTTTAGTCAAATTTTGATATTTGGATGGTGTCTAGCTGCTAGATAGCATTACTAATACCTATACTATTTTCATATTTGAGTTAGTATAGGCGTTGCCCACAACTTGTATTATTTTGTTTTGCGTTATTGCAACTTTAGTTTTTCTTTTATAGGTGTGCAGATTTTTGGTATTTCAACATCCGGATAAATAGAAAGGTCTTTTCTAACAAAATATTTTGATGACGCATTATTGCGTATAACAAGGAATCTACATACTACATGCTATTATTACGCATATTGCGAAGAAATACTTATCCTATACATACAAGTTTTTAAGCTAAGTTAAAATTAATGATTTTAAACAAGCTAAAATTGACGGTGACGCCTCGTCGCGAACATCTCTCCCGCCATGCAGTGCAGTGGCGACTAGTAGCGACGTCGGCACGGCGCTGCATCACACCGGTGAGCGACGACCGTAGTCGCGACGCTCGC
Organism: Conistra vaccinii; assembly: GCA_948150665.1. Lineage (NCBI taxonomy): Eukaryota > Metazoa > Arthropoda > Insecta > Lepidoptera > Noctuidae > Conistra > Conistra vaccinii. The sequence continues at coordinate 4,326,380 of OX411323.1, read as the reverse complement.
CGCCGCGACGCTCGCCGTCTCGACGCCTCGTTACTTCGGTAAGGGGACGAGTTTCTTCACCGGACGCTTCAGGGTGCCGCCGGCAGTGCGCACCTCAGCAGTCCGGACTTCACCATCAGCCCCGGGGAACACGGCGATTATGCGGCCTCGCGGCCATGTGTTGCGAGGCAGCTGGCCGTCAGCAATGAGAACAGGGTCACCCACCTGCAGGTCTGGTCCGCGGCTATGCGGCTCCCGCCGGTTTTGTAACTCCGGCAGGTACTCCTGGACCCAGCGGCGCCAGAACATATCGGCTAGTATCTGTGAGCGCCGCCATAGTTTCTTGCTGTCTATGTCTTGATCGGTGAATACCCCGGGTGTTGGGAGTCTGGCCGACCCACCAAGTAGGAAGTGGTTCGGTGTTATCGACTCGTCGTCTTCACTGTCCACTGAAACGTGTGTCAGTGGACGGCTATTCACTGTGTACTCTGCCTCACACAATAGTGTGGACAACACCTCTTCATGTGGGTGTTTCTCAAGTAACACAGTGTACAATGCGGACTTCACGCAGCGTACGAGACGCTCCCAGGCGCCTCCCATGAATGGCGCCGATGGCGTTATAAAGCGCCACACGATGCCTCCTCGACTTGCCTCTTTTTGAAACGCGTCTCGGAGCTCCTTGTCGGCACCGTGCATGTTGGTGCCGTTGTCGGAGTGCAGCTCGGTCGGGCAACCTCGGCGAGAAGCGAATCGGCGCAGCGCCAGTATGGCGGAGTCTGCGCTGAGGCTGGCGGCGATCTCAAGGTGGACGGCTCTGGTGGTTAGACAAGTGAATAGTGCTACGTACCTTTTTTGATGCTGGCGTCCGACAGTAACGGACAGTGGGCCGAAATAGTCAAGCCCCGTATAGGTAAACGGCCTCTGGTGATGCGCGAGGCGCGTCTTCGGATGGTCGCCGGTCGCAGGCACGGGTGGTTGTGCCTTGCGAATGCGACATTGTAGGCATCTGGCTAGCACCATTTTCGTGGTCGGCCGCATCTTGACAACCCAATAGTGTTGTCTCACCTCGTTGATAGTGAGTTCTACTCCACTATGTTGTAGGCTGCGGTGTGTCCAGTCTATATATAACTGGGTGATGTGATGGTCGCCGTGTAATATCGGCGGATGTCTCACGTCATCTGATATCTCGTCTGTTGCGGCTATCCGGCTTCTTAGCCGTAGGATATTGTCCACTACTTCGATCTGCAGTGGCCGCAAACGACTATCTTTCTCCAACTTTTTCTCTTCTCGCAGTTTCGCTATCTCATGAGCGAAAGACTGCTGTTGCACGACTTGAATGAGTATTTTCTCCGCTTCGTGGAGATACTCTGCTTCTAAGATTTGCTTCACGATTTGAATTTCAGACGTCTTTGCTGTCTGTTTCGGAGGACTTGGGGTCGTCTTCTTTTTCCGCCAATCTGGATCTTTCTCTGCGTTTTTCCTCGTTCTTTTGTAGAACGTTTTCTCTGTTCTTCCTCGGCAGAGAGCAATGAAGCGAAGAACACTCGCTGTCGCACGGAGTAACCGTTCCCATCTCGAGAATCTGGCCGGATCTGGTATGGCTTCTGCTAGCTTTCGCGTGTTAGCTTCTTCGACGGCAACGAGGGTCCTTTCTTCCCCTGTCTCCTCTTTGATGGGAGGTTTTTCTGCAGGCCATGACGACGGTTCTTCGTATAGGAAGCTAGGGCCGGAATACCACGCATGCTTTGAGTCAAAGTCACGCGGTACATCACGGGTAGCGATGTCCGCGATATTCAATTTGGTGGGTACCCAACGCCAATCTTCTACTTTGCTGTTTTCCTCTATGGCGGCTATGCGATGAGCAACAAATGGTTTGTATACCCGTGCTCCTCTCCTGATCCATGTCAAGACGGTCTTACTGTCTGACCAGTATGTCACCGATGCGGGTTTGATGTCGTGCTCACGTATCACGGCTGCAGCCACGCGGGTTCCCATCACCGCGGCTTGCAGTTCGAGGCGTGGTATAGATTGCAGCTTCAGTGGTGCCACCTTCGCCTTTGCCATGACGAGGCTGACTTGCTGCTTGCCTTCCATCGATGTGGCCCGCCAATATACTGCTGTTGCGTATGCCATCTCGCTTGCGTCGGTGAACACATGGATTTGTGTCTCCACAGCATCACTATATCCAGGGTAACATCTTGGTATGCTGATATTCTTGAGTTGCTGCAGGTGCTGTATCCAACTTCTCCACTGAGTTGCCAGGTCCTTATCTAGTGGATGATCCCAGTCGACTCCTCGCCTCCATGCCTCTTGCAGTATTTGCTTGGCTCTAATTGTGACTGGTGAGGCGAGTCCGAGCGGGTCGTACAGCGACATCACAATTTTCAGTGCCTCTCTCTTTGTGGGCGCTTCCTTCTCTAGAACACCTTTCGGTAGGCGCGCGAGCGTTAGATTGAAGCCCAGCGCGTCTTCACCCGGTCTCCATATTAGACCAAGTATCTTTTCGGTGTTTTCTGCATCTCCGATACTGATAACTTCGGTTCGGATCTGTGACGGATCTATATTTTGTATGACTTGCGCACTGTTCGATACCCATTTCCTGAGCTCGAACTTCGCTTTCAGGTGTATGTCCTTCACCGTTGTTGCGATGCGCGTTGCGTCTTCGACCGTCTTGTAGCTATCGAGGTAGTCGTCCATGTAATGGTTATGGATGATAGCTTTCACTGCCTCGGGTTGCTCCTCGAAGTGCCTTTTCGCATTCCAATTCTTTGCGAATATGGCTGTGCACGGCGAACTTGCCGCACCGAATATGATGGACGTCATACGGTATTCTTCCGGCGCTCCCTCTCTCTTGTTGCCTCTCCATAGGTACCGGAGTGCGTCTCGGTCCTGAGCTCGCACCTTTACCTGCATAAACATCTCCTTTATGTCACCGGAAATGGCTATGCAGTGTCGGCGAAATCTCATCATGACGCCGGGCAGTGACTGCAGCAGGTCTGGTCCTGTGAGAAGGAAGTCGTTGAGCGACAGTCCTCTCGACTTAGCGGCAGCGTCATGTACTATACGGAGCTTGTCTGGCTTCATGGGGTTGAATACGTCGAAGTGTGGTAGGTACCATGTTCTACCTGGTGTGCTCGTGGTGGGGGCTTTCTCTGCGTATCCCTTCTGCATGAGCGAGTCCATCTGTTCTGTATATCTGTCTCGAAGAGCAGGGTTGCTGTCGAGCTTCTTCTCGATTGAGACTAGCCGCTTGAGCGCTGTCCCGTAACTATCGGGCATCTCTATGCTTTCATTATTCCAAAGCATAGCGGTTTCTATATGTCCATCTTCTAGCTGCTGAGTGTGACGATTTAAAATGTCTTCCGCTCTTTTCTCGGGATCTGAGCTTGGTCGCTTCGGATTGATAGTTAGCGATTCTAAGGCGAAGAACTCACGAAGTCGCTCGTTCAGCTCTTCATCACTCGTTGTCAGTCGGTTGACGTAGTGTACCTGTTGACCTAAGATTCTGGTGTGCGCGCCATGCAGGGTCCAGCCCATTGCGGTAAGTGATGCGATAGGCTGGTGCCTCGGACCTCTGCGTATCTCACTGGCCAACAGCAGATGCCAGTTGTCTTGGCCAATGAGGATCTTCGGTGCGCCAACGTCGTACGTCAGCTGTTCCTTCAAATCGCTCAGGTGTTTGCACTGGGCGATGTCTTCTTCGCTGACTGACTGCGGTGCTAGGTTGAGCTTCGGTATCGTGCGCGCTCTGAAGGGCACTTTGCTTCTCAGCTGGCTTGCAAGGTCGACTGTTACTCGACGCGAACAAGGAGTGTCAATCGTAGTGTTGCCAATCGCACCTATCTTCAGAGGGTCGATGCGGCCCTCTGCCCCGATTTCCTTTGCGATGTCTTCGTCTATCAGCGAAACGGTTGACCCATCGTCGAGCAGCGCAAATGTTGCTGCTTCTCCCGCCGGTCCGATTACCCGGACCGGTACTATTTTCAAGTACGTCTGGTCTGACGTTGATCTCGAGCTGGCTACCGTTTCCTGAGGCTCCTTCTTTACTGGGGCATCAGGCTTCTCGGTACTTTCTGCAGCAGGCTTCTTCTTTTCTTTATGAAGAAGCTGATGGTGAGTGCCTATACACTCCTTGATCCCACACATTTTCTTTTTGCATGGTTTATCCGACCGATGGACTCGCAAACAACGGAAACACAGTCTCAGTTTCCTTGCAAGTTCCCATCTTTCATCTGTGGATGCTTCTTTGAACTTCTTGCAGTCATAAGCATCGTGCCCTTCTTTCTGGCAGACACGGCATTTCCAAGCCGTCTTGTCTGTTGCTGTGTGTGTCCTTTGAGTGACACGCCTAGTCGCTGTCGCTTCGCCGGGATTTATATTTTCGGGCGGAGCGAAAGCACTGCAGAAACGGGCTTGTTCGGTGATGAAGTCGCTGAGCAGAGATAAATCTGGCAGCGATTGGTACTTCTCGGTATAGGTTCTATACCACTGTACCCTTAGGGAGTTTGGCAACTTCTCAGTCAACAATCGCATTAACTCGGCGTTGATTAAGTAATGTTCTTTTTTCAACGCACGTAGCGTGACTATACCACTCCTTACTCGGCTGGCGAACGTGCAGATATCCTTCGGAGATTCACTGCAGCGCGGCAGCCCACGGAGCCTGTCCGTTTCAGCTTGAGCTATCGAGTCTGGACGGCCGAACTGCAGCTCGAGTTCTCTCATGATGTCATCTGGTTTGGCATTTCCGATGAGTTCTGAACTCACTGTTTCCAGTGCTCGTCCGCGCAGGCTCCTTCTCAGCCTAGCTGTATTCTCAACATCGTTGAAGTATCGACGAGTTGTTTCATAGATGGCACGGAACGATAACCATTCCGTGTGAGCCCCACTGTAATTTGGCAGGGTCATGATGACCTTCGACGCCGAGGGATTATTTACTGTCCACTGATCTGTTTTCTTGTCGGCTAGCGACGCTATAGCAGACGTCAAGTCCGTTATAAATGAACGGAGTTGACCTTCCCCCGAATCCTTCGATGGTACTACATTTTTCACTTCTTTTTCTATAGGATGATGTAACACGGGTACTTGCTTTTGATGGAAGTCTACTATAGGTTCAACATCCTTGGAGGGGCGTGGAGCAGCAACGGCGTCCCGTCTTCTATTGCTCCCGTTCTCTTCAGCGGCGTTGTCTACAGAAAGTGCTTGATCGCTTATCTCGCAATCATGGTTCTCCACCTCTGCAGAAGGGACTTCCTTCAATGGCTCAGGCGCTGGTGCGTCTTCTAGCCACGATCTCACGTACTCGTCGTTGGAATCTCTGTCATCCATGTATCCGTCGGAATTTTCTTCCTCGGCATTCTGAAGTGCTATCTCAGCAAGTTCTAACCTAATTTTCAATAGGTCTTCACGAGCTTTCATTACTTTTAGATGGGACCGCGTCGTCTTAATTGTCGACGGCGGTCTACGTTCGTTACGGGCGTCACCCCGGGTAGTCATCGGAATAATTCCTCTATAAGTTCCATCCCGTTTGTCAGCTGATGGCTTCACTATTTTGTTCGGATTCACTGATTTATTTGAAGGTTTTAATGTTCTATCTGAAGTTCCTTCCAGTCTGGTTTCCTTCCTGGAAGTCGTTGGTTGTTCGATTTGTTCTGTTTCCTTCGTTTGTGTTGGTATAGGTACGTCTTCACCCCCGGTTAGGGCTTGTGGTGGTGGTGGCACTTGCTCAGTCCCTTCCGTAGTGGACGGCGAACGTGGAGGTAACTCATGACGTATAGCTGTAGAGGTACGCGTTCTGTCCAGCTCCACCGTCCATGCTTCAGGCGCTTTGCCTTGTGACCTTGTGATCGGCATGTTGGTTTAGATTCGGGGACGTCACTTCACTATAAACGCACTATACTGTAATCCTCAACACAAATCTTCAAAGTTCCAAGTTGTTTCTTCTATCTTCAAAACAAATCTTCAAACGTCAAACTATTTTCTCTATGTTAAATGTTAATTCTTCAAAGTTCAAAAATAATCCTTCAGGAAATAAGTCTTCAGGATCCAAAAATAATTCTTCAGGAAAAAAGTTTTCAGGATCCGAAATTAATCCTTCAGGAAAAAATTTCAGGAAAAAAGTTTTCAGGAACCGAAAATAATCCTTCAGGAAAAAATTTCAGGAAATAAGTTTTCAGGATCCAAAAATAGTTCTTCAGTCTTCAAAACAATCCTTCAGGAAAAATAACCCTTCAGTTATAAGTCTTCAGGATTCGAAAATAATTCTTCAGTCTTCAAAATAATCCTTCAGGAAAAAATAACTCTTCAGTCTTCAAAATAATCCTTCAGGAAAAAATAACTCTTCAGTTATAAGTCTTCAGGTTCCAAAATAATCCTTCAGCCGTAAGTCTTCAGGTTCCAAAAATAATTCTTCAGGAACCGATTTTCTTATTCCAGGAATCTTCCTTCTTCGGTAATCCTTCAGTCTTCAATTGAGCTCTCCAGGATTCGAAAATAATCCGGCTTTCGAAGGACCAGCAGATATACCGGACGGGCGTGATCGCTGGATACGGGTTCAGGTAGGTTGTAAGGCTATCCTGGTCCAAGCGGCGCTGACGTCCTGTACCGAAGTTTTTGCTAGCTATTTTCGAATACTCACATGGATATGCACTCGACCTTTTGAAGGAAAACGGGCTCGGCAGGAATGATTACACTGTTTATTGATAAGTCTTCATAACTATTCAGGACACGATTTCAGGACTCCTCAGGACTACTGCTTTACTTGTTAGGTGGAACTAGTTTCCATGTTGATGACTACAATTTCTAGAGATGGCGTGTTAGCTTAGCTGGTAGCGCCCTTTACCCTATAGAGACCCATGAATCGCCTCCTGTTTTCGTAACTTTATTATTTTCAAAATTCTTATAAAATTACATTTCTTATAGCTAAACACACTTATTTCAATAGCTATATACATCATGTTATACATCATGAGATTCACAAAATTGCCCCCTTTCTAATGAGGGTTCTTCCAGGATTCTGACTATTCCTGTTGAAAAGATATTTCAGGATTATCGGTATTAAAATGATTAAATAAATATTTAATTATTTGCAAGTGACTTTTCAGACAAAGTTCTGATCCGATTTCCACCATACCAAAAGAACACTCGGGCTAGTCTATTCCTCTAGAGAAATCTAGTATTTTATTTATTGTATCTAGATTTTTCAGCCAGTTATAGGCCTCTGAATACAGGTAGGGTAGCCTTTATTTTTACAAATCCGCTTTGCGGCATTCTAACTCGATTAAGTAGGTATCCTGAAGGGCTAGATTTCTAGAAGTTAGGTCCAGGGCTAGGTCTCGGTCTAGGTGACCTGGATGCCATAAATGATTTTACGTTATATCTGTCTAACCTACCTAATCAAGGAGTGCAAGGGCTTTGTTTACCTTTTTTAGTCAAATTTTGATATTTGGATGGTGTCTAGCTGCTAGATAGCATTACTAATACCTATACTATTTTCATATTTGAGTTAGTATAGGCGTTGCCCACAACTTGTATTATTTTGTTTTGCGTTATTGCAACTTTAGTTTTTCTTTTATAGGTGTGCAGATTTTTGGTATTTCAACATCCGGATAAATAGAAAGGTCTTTTCTAACAAAATATTTTGATGACGCATTATTGCGTATAACAAGGAATCTACATACTACATGCTATTATTACGCATATTGCGAAGAAATACTTATCCTATACATACAAGTTTTTAAGCTAAGTTAAAATTAATGATTTTAAACAAGCTAAAATTGACGGTGACGCCTCGTCGCGAACAACTTATAAATGATGAAGTTTGCAACTTTGCATGGTAAAACCATGTAGGCTAAAGGCTCTTGCAGGACACACGCAGCGACTTGCTAGCGATGTCAAAATCTCACGTCCAAAAACAGATATTAATTTTCTACCGACAAATCGGCTGTCATTTGTGTCTGTTGCATTTTGACATCGCTAGCGAGTCACCGGCGATCGGAAGTCGCTGTGTTTGCACTTGGCATAGTTCTACCTTTTTATATTGTGGCTGGTACTATGAGCACGTCGTGTAGGTAGTAGGTATTAAAGAGCTGAGTTTAATATTTGGCGAACTATAATCTAGTTACGAACTATGACGATCACAAACCGTGCAGGCAAAATGCACTTACAGTACACACGCACGCAACGATGTCAAAATCTGACATCCACACACAGATTGAAATCGCTAGCTACAAATCAGCTGTCAAAATCCGTGTCAATGGGAGTCTCCGGCGGTCTAAGTCGCTGCATATGTACCTACAACAGTACCTTGTTAAACTATACTATGGCTGTATGTACTATGAGCACATCGTGTACGTACTAAAGTGCTGTGTTTAATATTAGGCAAACTATTGACGAGTTACGAACTCTGACGATCACAAAGCTCAAACTTAATTGTTGTGTTCACGCTTCCATCGCTGCTTCAACTGTTACTAACTGAAATTGATGTCCTTGGGAAGTTTTCAGTGGTGCCAATATTGGCGGTTTATGCAATATACTGTAATTACTATGACGAAAAGTATCGGAAATATTATTATTATAACAAAAACTTACCTCGATAGTACTGTCAGTTGAAACAATGGTTTTTACTAAAAAAGACATGTGCGTTCGTTTTTCAAAATGGGGTCAACGAAAATGAATAATGTTATGGACTCTTAATCCCCATCCAGATAGCAGCATTTTCCAGAATCTTAACAAAAGCATTTGTTATCTACATTGTAGGTAGGTACGCTAAGCATTAATATATCGTACCTTTGTTAAGTTTTAGCGCCTAATTCAGTAAAACAATTTAGTTGAACAGAAACGTTTATTAAATTAAATTAATTTTATTTCAGAACCAGTAATTATACATACCTACATGTGAAATTAAAAATATTAGATACATTTCTTAATGTATCTAATATTTTTATATTAATTAAAATATTACAATAAGATAAACACAAAAGTCATTAATAAAAACATAATAAATTACAATTTTACAATAACAAAAAAATTCAAATACACATAAATGTTTCATCTTAGTCTAACTTAAGGTTTGGATCCGGAATGCGCAATATGCAGCCTGGTCATATTGTATGTACCGCATTATTTATTTATTTTCTTTTATTACATTTTTATTTTTATCGGGCTATCCAGATCCATTCTCCTTGCGAACAGTTGAAGATAGATGTGTTGGAACTGCCTCGTATGCGGCGCATCAGGGTCACAACTCTCTTGCAAATAATCGCCGCAAATCCCAAACATACCTGACGTGCTACAGACTAACTAACTATGGTATTGATCACCATATTATCAAACAAATTAAAAACCCCAAAATGGATAATTTATCTCAAATGAATAGGTCCTTAATGCACAAACTGAAGTTCTCAAGAAAGGCGTAAAAACTGCCAAAGCCAAACTATTAAACTAGAACAAACTATTACTTAAATCAGTGGTTTAAATATGAGTCGCTTGGCACAGCACAGTTCAACTCGGCAATTTGGTGAAACAGTAGTTATAAAACAAATGAATTGTAAATAAAAATGTCTGGATGCAAATTAAATTGTTCTGTGGTGACGTATATAGGCATTATGTCATGTATATGTCATAAAATTTTCATATTTTGTATGGAAATGAAAAAGGTTCGGATAGTTTTTGTGTTTGAGTTATATAGAATGGACTGTTCTGTGTTTGACATTTCATTCGTATTTAAATTTAAAATGGCCGGTGAATTTTGTTTTATTTATAAGCTTCTGAAACGATGGGGCCGAAAGTTTTGGAGTGGCGACCGTGTTCCGAAAGACGTAGCATTGAAAGGCCTTCCCGAAGAGATGGTCGATGACCTGGTGAAGGCCGCAAGGAATTCGCTGGATGCAAGAATACTAAAACCGGTCGAAGTTGCGATGCTTAGGGGGAACGAAAGACGTCCACTGCTGAACATAGGCCATGTTCAGCAGTGGACGTCTTTCATAATAAGCTTCTAAAACATTTGAACGACTTTTTGTCCTCGGAATGACAAATGTTTCAAAGTGCGTGTAAATTACCAAGGAAATCAAGCATTTCTTGTTTTTCTCTGAATTAAATACCTAAATATGAAGTCAAATGACATATTTTTCAGTCCTTTATAATATATACGCCTGCAGCCAAAGCATTGCAAGGGACAGCGCGTGAAATAAAACATAATGCTAATAAAAAAGACTAGGCGCTTTGAAATGTGTTCAGTTAACTCTGGGGTAGCACAGATGGCGCTAGCGATTAATATGGCCGTTCTTGGTATATTTGCATTAATTATGTAGAAGTTATTGAGAATAATTGTATAAATTAATAGGTATTTATTTCAATAATATGATATGTATATAAGCATAATGTAAGTACATATTGCTAACCATTGAGGATTTAATTTATTTTTAATATTTTTAAGATTGTTTTTATAAAGTTTATTTATTTATATTATTGAACTAACAGTGTCGAACGAAACGTATGTAAACAGACGTGTGAAAATTGCTTGTAATTCTAAATTTCTTCACTAATTTGCACTTTTTTATTTAATCCAGACATTTATCAAGATAAATAGTTTAATTATTGTATAAGTAGGTACTCAGAAAGTCAGAATCCATTCAGAATTTACAACAGCCTCTATTTTGTCCATAATTTAAATTATAATTATAAAGAAAGCGAGTCTACGAAAATTGAGGTATCAAGAACCACTTTAATTTGTTTCTATAAAATTATTAGGCATTGGTAATGACCTTGGCTTGCCTAATCTTTGTAGGTATATTTTAAGCGATCGACAATAACACTGCAGTAGAATTAGATTCGGCGATATGATATTAGTTTGATGACGTACCTACTAGAGATTATTTAATAATTTTAATTAGGAGCCCTGTACCTACAAATCATATTTTTTTTATTAAAGGATTTATAGAAAAAAAAAGGATTTTCTTAAGGCTATCTCAATTATCGTCATATGAAAAGCACTTTTTTTTATGCCATGAGATTCTGGTAGACCTATTAATACCAATGAAGAGACATTATATTTAATGTTAGGGTGATGCTTTACATCACCCTAACATTAAATATAATGTAATATATAATGCCATGTCATTAAACTTATGATTTATATTAAATCTCGAGCACAAAAATATAAAAATAAAACAAGAAAAAAAATTAAGTCTAAAACTTATGGATTTTATTCACATCTTTATTATATAACATCTGCAATATAAAATATTTAAGCTTTTTGTCCATAAAAAAAACATTTTATTAGACTGGACCACCGAATGTTGTAAGTTTGTAACCTACCTACGAATATGAAACTCGTTTTTTCTATTTTACTAGCGACCCTGCTTTGCCCGGCTTTTTGACTTCTCATAAAATCGAGATTTCTGTATTATATTTGTAAGTTTAATATTATTGTATTATATACACAATAAACTTTCCGGAATAAATGGTTAAAGTTTAGAAACGTGCTGTCTCTATAGGGGGTAGGGGAGGGGGAAGGGGGGAAGGTTTTGTAACTCTCCCCATCGGAGATACATAGTTTTTTTTAAAGGATTTTTTAATATGACATAATTCTCGTATAAATTGAATGAATAAGTACAGATGTGGAAGGGAAGAGAGAGGAAGAGGGCAAGTCATCCCCCCACCCTATAGTTTACAGGATACACATTTTCAGGGTTAATGTCAAACGTCTCGAAGGTCATGGTTATACAGTGTGTCCGGACATGGACTAGCGATATTCTAAATACTTAAATATAAACTATTTTAAAGTACAATTACACTGTAGGCTTGTAATAATTATTGGTTGAATTGCATAATTTTTATTTATTTTTTATTTTTTCGACTTTCACATTTTTTTTCAAAAGTTATGGAATTGAGAACACATTGCTTTGTAATGCCGATGGTAGACAATATTATTGCCTTTCGAATAAGCCTATTTTTATCTCAGTATGACTAAAACTTTGAGATATATGATATTTTTTGTTAAAAAACAAAATGGCTGCCACATAGCGGGGAAGTGTATTGGACCCAAGCCTAGAGTGTAATTACACTTTAAAATAATTTATATTTAAGTATTTAGAATATCGCTAGTCCATGTCCGGACACACTGTATAAAAAACATAATAATGTTTACCTGGTAAATATAATTTGTTTGAAGTCTAGCTAGTTTTTGTTCGTTTGTTTCGCTCGCTCATAGACCCCACCAGTCCCTTCGATCCTAACCTGTCCAAGTCAGGGTAAGTACTCCAAACTCGCTAACCTCGCTCTTGAATTCGTAAATAAGTAGATATTTTTTTCAACTTACAAAAATAGCAGTAATAAAAAAAATTGTGGAGGGTTCAGGAGACCCTTTAGAACCTCCAAATAACCTCACATTCTTTCTAACAAGGCGAAAAAACCTAATCCGAATAAATACTTAAGTGATGGTGAGAACCGCATCAAAATCCGTTGCGCTTGCGCATTTTAGAAGAACAACGCGGTCACACAGAAAGACACAAAAAGTGACTTTATATCATAAGTCAGTATAAGAATAATATAAGTATAGATGTGTAGACCAAAACATACTGTTTTACATAACGACACCAGTGTGTGGTATTTATTATGATAATGAGATAAGGACAGCTCCACACGACGACAGTTGCTACGGGATGTTTTTGTGAGCATAATTTTGACATAACTGACGAAATGTGGGTGCACAGCATATTTAAACCTCTGCCTATCCCTTCGGAGAATACAGGTGTGATATTATTTTTTTTATTGGAGTCCGTCCGCCCGTTTTGTCCGTGCTCCGTGGAGTTTCTTGCCCGTTCTTCTCCATAGGTACCTACTACGCTTTGGAATGGGCATCTAGCTTCATCTTTTCTGACTGACCGACCCCTTGACAATTCAAAAGTGCCTGTAATTAGTTTATTTGAAATAAATGCTTTGAGTTTGAGTTTAAGTTTATTGCCATATTTTACATAGTCAGATTGGCATAAGCGTAAAGAAGTTTTAGTGAATTTACTAATTTTGTTAATTTGTAATTTAGTTGTTTGTTTTTCAGATTGGCACTTTAAGGTAATACTGTATGTAGTAGTTTTCATAGTTATCAAACAAAAATATCTGAAAATGTTCAAATAAATATTTGTATATATTTTATTTATATTAGGTATTGTAATTATTTTTTTAATGGGGAATTTTTATTAGTTTCGTAAATTAACAAACCAATTAAATATTTTAATCTTATATAATGTATAATATAAAATCTAATAGGTACTATCTAAACTATGTGTATACTATATTACTATTATATTATCATTATGTACAAGTATGGAAAGGTAAACACGTTTTTTTTAATAAAGACAGAATTTTTATGTAATCTACAAGATTTTCGCCACGCCTTCACCAATTACGCTGGTCATTCCACTAACGACTCCCACTATCTTCATGTGTCGATAGCATTATTGATAATAGTATCAAAGCAACGTGGCCACACCAGCCGGTTTAGTAGCGTTGCGCGCGCGCCGGTTAAACAACGTGCGGCTAAATAAAGAAATCCAAGATGGCGTCGCGAGGCACACAGTGTTTTCTAACAGTGACAAGGAAATATAGCTCAGCTCCTGACAAAAATGTGGCTTTCCTCGGTCTTGGGAACATGGGTGGCTTTATGGCTGCAAACCTGGCCAAAAAGGTAACTATTAAAAAGTAGTGGCTGCAATTTAATGTCAAATGTAGTTCTGTATTCAAATCAGCTTAGTTGAATTTGAAATTGGAATTTATAAATAATTGTTCGATGATTTAAAGTTATTAAGGCACTCTATGTATTAAAAACTTTTGGTGAAAAACTCTTTGGACAAAACTATAAAGATTTTCTTTATAGTATAATGGTTCATTCAGACCTATTTATCAATTTGCATATATGAATTTAAATAAATTAAATTCCAAGGTTTCCTGTTGATTCTTTGATTAGGTAAGTATATTAATATAATTTGTAGATAATAGTTATAGCTGAGTAGGTATTATCGTAAGTGACAAACTAGATTTTTACTTACTGATCCAAGAAAATATAAAGACACTATATTTTGTGATAAGTACGTGACAATAAACAAATACATCAGTAACTAGTTGCGCTTCGCGGTTTCACCCGCAAAAGTCTGGATCCAGTGGGAATATCGGTATAAAAAGTAATCTATGTCCTAACCCAGGTCACTGTCTACCCATGCGCCAAATTTTATCTTAATCCGTTCAGCCGTTTTAGCGTGAAAGCGTAACAAACAAACATACATACAAACTTACAAAAATCTAATATTTTCTCTTTATAACATTAGTAATTAGATTTAGATTATAGCAATAAAAGCTAAGTAGAGTACATAGAAGGTATGTTTACTTATACATACATTTACTAAAGAAATTAAATCCATTTCTTGAGTGAGGGTCGATCGTTCAGGCTTGCCGCGGTTGGTCCGTGAATGGGTGACCATCTTTAAATATCAAGACTCCTCCGTGCCTCGGAAAGCACGTTAAGCCGTTGGTCCCGGCTGTCATTTGTAGATTTTTGACAGTCGTTATGGGTAGTTATAAGCCCAAAAGAGTGACAATCAGTTTTATTAAGAGGTATAGTTTTACCTAGTAACTAGGTTGTGGAGATCAGAAAACATCGTGAGAACACCGGCCATGCCTGAGAGATATTTCTCGACGGCATGTGAAGCCAAGTCTGAGTCTGTTATTGCGTAAAACACGATCAATCACAATCAGAATCATTTTGAAGGATATTGCTAATCCATCGCTTCATATGTTCGGAAAACTTGTCTGCTCAATAATGTAAATAACGCAATGAATATTGATGAACTGTCAAAATGAAACAGATTGTGATTGATCGTGTGTTACGCAATTAGGCTGCAGGTCCCAAACTACTGTTAACTGCTGGCAACATCAAGTAGACATCCGGGTATGACGTATCATGCAGTGATTGTATCACATTGTAATTCATATTTAAATGTACTACAATTGATTCGATTACGTTTAATTAATTAATACAATATTACTTTATAAAATTTCCAATAGTAGCTTGATTGCATTTCGACTAAAATTGAAAACGTAGACTATCAATAATAACTTAAAGAATAATAATAACAGAACTGTGGAGATGACACGAGTTGTGTAGACTGTATTAAGAGGGTGCATCCTAAAAGTTGGCAACGTTGTAAATATCTGTCAAATAGTTACCTGTTTTGATTAATTTGGAAATAATACTGTATGGAAATAAGAAATTTGGCTAACTAACTAACTAGAATGTTAATAATGAATTGCAATTATAACATTGAATTTGATGTTGTACCCGTTTTAGGTGTAAAAAAGGCATTTGGAAAGTTTCCAAATGCTTTTTTTACATCTAAAACGAATTATTCGGTGTTACGATATTTATTGTTGCATTTCATAATCAATATTCTAGTTCGCTAGTTAGCCACATATTTTATTTCCATACAGAAATATTATCAAATTAATCAAAACAGCGAAATATTTGACATCTATTTGCGACGTTAGCAACTTTCATAATAAACCCTCTTAAGAGGCGTCGTCGGGGCACTGAGGAGATAACCGGGCGGGTGAATTCAATACTTACTAACAACCTACAACTTTGACAGCTGAAAGCGCACAGTTAAAAAAATCGAGTTATATTCCAAGATCCCGGTATCTTGGAGTAACTATTCGAACAATAAAACTAGACAAGTAACTTTCATGAGTTTAGAAATGTCAGTTGACAGTATAATGTACTTATCTCTTCTGTTGACCATAACTATCAGTTTTTATGGCAATTACACAATAGTGATAATACTTCTTACAACATTTTGTTATCAGTTTTGCTTATAAAATTACATCATCATCAGCCTATTAATGTTCCCACTGCAGGGACACAGGCCTCCTCTCTGTGAGAGGGAGTGGCCCGTGATCTACCACGCGGGCCCAGTGCGGGTTGGTAGATGTCACATGTCTTCGAATTTTTGGTTCTAAGACATGCCGGTTTCCTCACGATGTTTTCCTTCACCGTTTTTGAGAGCAGTGGTGATGAAATTATTTACACAAAGTAAAGCGCCTGCTTGGGTTCGAACCCACGACCTACAACTCGTAAGTCGGGGCCGATACCACTGGGCCACCACTGCTCTCAATAAAATTACATAATAATTATTATTTATGTAATTAGTTTGTTCTACTTAATATTCTTAACAAATGAATATTGGGTCATCTAGTACCCTGGAGTAGGTAATGTTACCTACATTTACCTCTAAACATTTGGGGATTATATAATTTTTTTCATTGGTCATTAATTATACGTAGCCATTGTAATTAAACCACAGAATCACAACTGATAACCTTTGATAAGAGCCAATAAAATAACTGAAAACATGAAACGATTTGCGACATATAAGAGCGTGTATCCTAAAAGTTGGCAACGTTGCAAATAGCTGTCAAATATTTACCTGTTTTGATTAATTTGGCAATATTACTGTATGGAAATATGAAATGTGGCTAACTAGCTAACTAAAATTTTGATTATGAAATGCAATAATTAATATCGTAACACCGAATATTTAGTTTTAGGTGTAAAAAAGTATTTAGAATCTTTCCAAATGCCTTTTTTACACCTAAAACGGTTAAAACATCAAATTCAATGTTAATTGCAATTCATTATTAATATTCTAGTCACATTTCTTATTTCTATACAGTCAATCAATCTGCCTAGCCTTTTCCCAACTATCTTGGGGTCGGTTTCCAGTCTAACCGGATGCAGCTGAATACCAGTATTTTACATGGAGCGACTGCCTATCTGACCTCCACAACCCAATATCTGGGTAATACGATACCCCTTGGTAAGACTGGTGTCAGACTTTCGGGCTTCTGACGACTCGTAACGACTGTCAAGGATCCACGAATGACAGCCGGGACCAACGGCTTATCGTGCTTTCCGAGGCACGGAGGAGTCTTGGTATGTAAAGATGGTCACCCATCCACTGACCAACCCCGGCAAGCGTAGCTTAACCTGATGGATCGACCAGTGCGGCTTGTTATTACTTAGCCACGAGCTCCTATACAGTAATAAGGCCAAATTAATCAAAACAGCGAAATTATTTGACATCTATTTGCGACGTTGCCCACTTTCAGAATACACGCTCGTAGTAGTATTTGTTTTCGATAATTCAATACCTACATCAGTTTTTGAATTCGATTATTGATATTTTTGACCTTAATATTGTCGTAATACCATTGATGTCCTTTTAATATATCAATGCGTAATACATTTTTGTCAAGAATTAGAAACACGCCCCCTAAATAAACGAAAATGGTACAAGAAATGTCCCGTCGACAAACAACGCACTGACAACGAAACGTCACTCGTACGATAAACGAGTCGTTGTATTAATAAACACGTTTGACATTGACCCGAACACATTCAACTGTAGTCCTCTGTACTGACCGAGTGCCCGAATAATTGTCTCACTCACTCGTGGGTTTAACATCATGAGTAAAAGAGAGAGCGAAGATATTTGAATGAGAGCTTATGATAAGCTCGATCGCGTTATCGTGCTCTCAGAATACTTGATTAGGAGGATTTTGTTATGGTGTAGATGTTTTTGAACAAATTGGGCGTACTACATGTTTCTCTTACGAGTATGACCAATTCCTATAATTAACGAACCGTTATTGGTTAAAATTAAAACTCTTGTGGCTTTATCAATAATGAAGTAGGTAAAGACCTCATAGCTTTGCATGGTAGACCCTCCCGTATGGAAGTAGCTATCACAGGTTATATTAGCTTACGAATCTGTTTATTGTATGCTCAGTTTGAAGAAAAAAATGCTACCATTTCGTAAGCAAAACGATTCGTTTTTGTTGTTAAGAATCGAGCAGGATAACTTGATTGATAAGATAGACGGTAGTCAATGAAAATGTTTATATTGACAAGGCGAATGGACATGATTAAGGATGCCATGCATGGAGACAGGAGAAATCAATTTGAGCAGAGAAGAACAGTTCGACCGGATGCGTCAAAATGCTATCGACGTAGGTAGTTACAAAGAACAATATTATAGATTACTGACAGCTGAGAAATTAGACCACATGTAAGCCAAAAATGATACTAAGCAGAAGCCTAGGAACATATAATTCAAAGATCTTAAAATGCATAATATATTATGTAAATAAAATCATGAATATTTATCAATACATTAGTAAAATCTTGACAGAACAGCCACAAAGTGAATTTCCAATAAGTGCCAAAAAGAAGAAGATGAAATCCTCTTCCATTGGTTAATGGTACATTAACTGTAATTTAAAATTAAAATCCTTTCAGTTGATTCAAAGATTATGCAAAGTTATGTAGATGGCAGCTTTTTACGTAAACCAATTTAAGGTTTGAAGGGATTTGCTCTGAACAGTTCGATTTAGGGGCACGCCCTGTTAATTCTGAAAGGGATTTTAAGACCTTCATTGGGTTTGTATTTTTAAGGGAATTGTGTTAATGTGTTTTAGAGTCACCTGGGTTTCATCCAGGTGCTGATAAGTGGGTTGTTGGGTTTAAATATCAATAATATTTCACTTTTATAGGCCTTTTAAAGTCTAGTTCGAGCGCGATTGGTAGTCACCTTCCGACTCCTTTTTATATTTTTATTTGTGGGAAATCATCAAATAAGTTCTCCTGCTCTGGGCGGGAGGGCGTGTCAGACTCTTACTGACTAAAAACCCACCCGTTCCTTCAGTTGCCTGTACGTTGCCAGGGTCCACGGTATCCCTTTTGGACTTACCCGTAACCGCCTGACTCCTGAGGTATGTAAGCGGTGGGCCTTTGACAAAATTGGCAGACTGAGTTAGCTTGGCCTTTGTCTACCTGTCTAGAGCGCGGGGAGACGGGGGGTCTCACCGCGCTCTTACTTCAGGTGGTGACTAGCAGTCGCGCGCGGACTATTGCAATAATATTTCACTCTTATAGGAAACGATATGCTTCCTAGCTCCAAAATAAGTAACACAATATGTTGGAAGCCAACACCAATTATTATTTATGTTTGCCTTTCTTTTAAGACGTTTATGATTTTGTTTTTACTTACTCGCTAGCTTCTGCCCCCGACTTCGTTCGCTAGGATATCAACTATACCATTAAACAGATCCCATGGCAATTCAACAACAATTCACAAGGCTGACTTAAAGTTAATGTGTACAAAAAATGTCTCAATTGATTCCACCTTTTGTGAGTGACTGGTGCCTGATATAGGTTTTTGGGAAAAAGTTATTGTACAGATCAATTGAATTCCATTTGGCAATGGGCTTTAAATCAGTGAAATAATTTTTGTAATGAGATCAGTACTTCCAGAGATTACCTCTTTTGCTTGTTAAACATTTTGATCTCTAGGCGATTTACAGCTTAGACAATTTGCTGTGTAGACATTAATTATTTTAGGCATTTTGCTTCGTAGACGAATTGAATGTTAGACAAACTGATCATAAATAGGGATTTTAGCACTTCTTAATAAAAAAATTGTTTGGCTGAAAATGGAGTCACTGCTTAAATGTAGGTAAACTAAAAAAAGAAAAAGCTATGCAATAGCTTAATAATTTTTTGTAGGCAGCTAACTATATCTACTTTTATCATTAAAATATAATTATCGAATCACATAAATGTAATACTTTTAACACTTTTATAAGTTACAGAACCTGAATCAGAATCTGAATGTATTTATTTGTAAGGATGTATGGTTTTTGTGTGTATACATTTTTGTGTGATTTTTGTTGTGCCTATCATAGACGTTATTTTATTACTTAAATTTTTTTATGTCTCTCAGACGTCACCTCAGCGTTGGTACACTGAATAGGCCAGGCACTCAAAGGTTAAAACAACATTAGGTAGGTAATAAACCAAAAATCCGCAAATCCAAGCTAAGCCACACATTGGTACATCCTAGTGAATGTTTATGATTTCAACGAAAATCCGCATCCGAAAATGAAGCGAATTTCAGCTCCCAGAAAATGGTGAACGGTGAACGGCAAAGCAAAAGTGTACCAAATAGTTTTATTTTGTCGGCGTACCTTTTAGGTATTTTTGGCCTGCGGTATTCCTTTTTATTCCTTGTATTTTTCTGCCATATCGATGGTCATATGCAGGTGTGATTGCCAATCAGTGGTATTAACGTGCACTGGGCGATATAGCTAGGATTTATCGACATCCAAGACATGAAAATGAGTTAGTAACAGCCGGGCTCGGATTCTAAGTTCTTCCTTTTCGTTCTTCCTCGAAAAAATATTTTAAAAGTAAATGTACCTAATGGAGTTTATTCGAGGAATTTTCCGAAACAACGTCTTGAAAAGACTTTGCAGAATGGTGTGTTACGCAGGCATTTGAAATAATTATAAGGATATTCCTGTCATTGACATATCAAGCCTATTGAAGATCCTACTTTCCTTAATAATTCTACAGTTAAATAAAGGCCTAATCTCACCTAACGCATAGATACGAAAAAGTTGGTATAGTCCGTGCGCGACTGTTAGTCACCGCCAGAGGTAAGTGAGCGGTGGGGCGGGGGAGGGCGGCATTGACAAAATTGGCAGACTGAGTTAATTTGGCCTTTGTCTACCTCCCCCGTCTCACCGCTCAGATACCTCAAGCGTTGACTAGCAGTCGCGCACAGACTATACCTATACCAATAGTATTTCACTCTTGGAACCGTGCACCTAGCTTCTGACGTTTCATAAGTGCCCATAAAGGTTTATGTGAAATAAAATATTTTATTTAGAAAGGAACATCTATTTTCAGCATTTTGTCTAAACTAGCTGGTACTTTCAACGCGCGTTGCCGTCGCGAAGTGAAAGTTCCGGCTAGTTTAGACATAAAGCACATGAGATTGCAATAGCGAGATGATTTGTGATGAGATGAGCGGCCAACTAGTCGCGTGCGGACTATAGCAGTCGTGCGCAGACTATACGTATAGACACCTGAAATAGACAGAGCGGCAAAATGACTTATTCCTACTTTACTGTGGATGCAACCACAGTCAGTCACCGGCTTCACTTAATCCCCGTTTTCGAATTGGCTTCTTAATTTAAATATGTCCCATTTTTTCCAGGGGTTCGCAGTCCGTGGCTACGACCCATCCAAGGAGGCTCTAACAGCAGCCGCCAAGAACGGCATCACTGAAGCTTCCTCCATCGCCGCGGCCGTAGACGGCGCTGATGTCGTGGTCTCCATCCTGCCTAGCAACAAGGTTGTGCTGGACGCGTACCTTGGCAAAGATGGTGTGGTTAAGCATGTGAGTATTAGATTTATTCTGGAGGGAATTTAAGGTGATGACGTGTCTCCGTGCTGAGTGAGGTAGATCGACCAGCTGGTCAGTTCTACAAAAACCACTGAACGCGAGATGCATGGGACCGTTTCTATAATGTTTTGAGGAGGCCTTTGTCCAGCTTTCGACGTCTTTCAACTGAATGATGATGAATCTTAAAACCTTTCATTTAATCCAGTTTTAAACTGGTTTTCATGCATGAGTATTTAACAGAAGAGCATAGGTGGATAACATTTTTGTAACTGAGAATATTATAGGACAGTTTAATGAAACTGTAGCTAGAATTCAAAAAAAGAAAGTAAATACGTTTATTTGCGGTAAACATGACGCAAAAATAAGAACACAAAACGCAAAAAAGAACAAGTTGAGGAACAATATGCGTCACATCCACGCAAAATGGCCATCGCTTAGCATAATGCTGTGACCCTATGCGAGACGGAGCCCCAGCGCTGGTTTTCAGCGACAGCCGGCGTTGTATGCAGCATACAATGAGATATACATAAAAATAAGAAATAAAAAATTATAAATATTTATATAAATACAATAATACCAAAATTCCGTTTTATACAGAATTCACAAGATTTCTTGCGAGACCATGCGAAAAGTTTATAGAAAACCGAGCATTGAGGAAATATAATATTTCCTTCAGTGAAAGTTGAGATCACGTCTAACTTACCTGCGTTCAAGTAATGTGATATTCACGGAAATATAAGTTCCTGTGCTACTAAGTTATGAAGTCCTGACCACAACACAACTTTCCTAAGTTATTAAACTTATGACAAACAGTACTTACATAAGTTGGGACATCAAACAAGTCAAAAAGATGAACTTTACAGAGAAAACAACTTTGTTATTCTGTAAAGGCGTGTCCATGTACGCACGAACGAACAAGAGCATGGTGAACATGAAAATAGAACACTTTGTTCGCTTGTGCGTCAAAAATGTTCGTTGCATTCGAATTTCGAATCCATGGCTACTCCGTGTTCGTGTTCGCTTTGCTCGTACGAACTAAATCTTCCGTGTTCGATGTTCGTGTTCACCATGTTTTCTTCGTTAGTGTTTACACGAATCCATGTATTTACACACAACATTTTAACCATAAACACCGAATAGTGCACTATTCGGTCTTTATGGCTAAACTTTTGGGTTCACTAAACCACATCACTTTGTTTTGATGGTATTGTGAAAGGCAGTGTCGATTTATTTATCCATTGCCTTAGAAGGAAATGCGGTCGAGTGGTCGCGGTCTCAAATATTTAGTTACGCCGAAACACAAAACATAGGGACATGGCAGTGGTAGATAAACACTATTGTAAAAAAATATTTCGACTAGTATCATTATCCAGGGAGAAATCAAAGGAATAGTAGTAGTATGGAATGAACACCAACGATTATGTAACCGCATTTTCTATTAAAATACGTTAACAACTTCAAACCTGTAGCATTTGTTAGCGAGCACTGAGACGAGCATGAAAATGGTTGAGAATATTACATTGTGAGCTGTAGTTACTCGTATAAAAAAGGGCGCTGCTCATTTGAACGTTCTCATCACCAAATAATGCTCTCTCGCTCAGAACCACTCGGATTCTCACAGTGTGAACGCAACTTTATATCGAATTCTGAGAATAAAATTAATTCCAAGAAAATAATAAGTACACTTCAGAATCCTTTGAAATAATCGCTCTTGTGTTTCGTGAAATTGGCACCCTATAATTGTGGTATAAATTATTTTTTGTGAAATTCATACATAACAATTTTCTTTTCAACTTATACATATATCTATCATTACAGGATAACCTATTGCTATAGTGTGCTAAACTCTTATCCTAACATATTATTATAATTAAAGGAGACTGTTCATATATGTATGGGAAGTTGCCTATGAACCAACAGCGATACGGTTTTGTTAATTGTGTAGGGATATTTCATCTATACCCTTGTGCAAAGGGGCATCAAAATCGAACTCGGCAATTTCGAGAAAAATATAATTTTAGAATTAACTCGATTTTCAAGGGCAGGTACCTTATCCGTTGTAGCTACAGGAAACTGTTCTAAGGAGACTGACTCCCATAACTTGGGGCATAGATAACGTGACCATTTATTTTTGGACTCAAAACGGGACATCGGTTTATTTATTTCAGTTAGAGGGCCGATTCATAAAGGAAACTCCATTTTGAGAATACCAGCCTAGGTTCACAAAACAACAAAAAAAATTGTTTATAAGTATATCAAAATTATTTATTACAAATATGAAAAGCTCAGCAAGAAAATTTTTCAGTCATTTTTATATTTGTCAGCAAAACATGATTTTAAGTAAGAATAAAAGGCTTAGTTATCAACATCGCCATATGGACTAGAACCTGTATCTGGATTCTTTCAGTCGTCCCTTAGAGACTCTTTTATTCATTCAATGCGGACGTAGTGCACTTTTCTATAAAACAGCGTATTTTTTTAAAATATCCGAATTTTCGACGCAGAATTTGAGAATAATATACTAAATCCATGGTACCTACCAGGGGGCCAAGTCTACTAATTTACAAACGTCACAATGGTCTCTCGATGGTGACTTTTGACAGATTTGCCATACAAAATCTACTAAAACTCATCATCGAGAGACCATTGTGACGTTTGTAAATTAGTAGACTTGGCCCCCAGTTTTCGCGTCGATGTCCCTTCCACCCTACATATATATATTCAATTATAATACAAAAGGGTTGTTGGTGTGGAAGTGTTTGAATACTTCCTTCCACTCAACGACGGTTTCTGAAAACGGGACAATTTTGCGTCTCCAGGTTTTTTCGGGGACACCGGGACGAAGGACCAATAAAAGGGACGGTCCCGTTCAAAACGGGACGTATAGTCACATTAGGCATAGACCACTTTTGCTCAGTGTCTTTTGTAATTTTAATAGACAAACACTGCATTATTTTTGAACTCACTCAGAGAACAGCAGCATAGGTCCGTGTCTAGTTATGATGTATTGACAGAACATTCCCACATTATTGTATGCATAGCTGGGCATGGGTTCGATCCCCAGGCACAGGTTTCTATTAGGAATATCCTAGCGGCAGTTGCCCGATCCAGGCTTTGTGCCCCCATTGATGCCGTTGAGCCGTTTAGGTGTAGACTACCTACGCCTCTGCCGATACCTTCAGGGACTACAAGCGTGATGTTATCTTGTATATAATTTGATTTTTGTTGTTTCTAGGCCCGTAAAGGAGCTCTCCTCATTGACTCTAGCACAGTTGACCCCAACGTGCCCAAAGAGATCTTCCCCGTTGCTCTCGAGAGCGGCAAGGGCTTCACAGATGCACCCGTTTCTGGAGGTAACAATACTGTTCTAACTAAAAAAAATAGTGTAAAATATTTTAAGGGGTGATAGATACTTACTACTCAACTTTCTTGCCATTGGCCCCGGCTGTCATTCGTGGACCTAATGGAGTTGATTCGAGTAATAACAGCCGCACAGGTTTATCCACCAGGTTTAGCTACGCTTGCTGGGGTTACATTACATACCGAGACTCGTAGTAAGTCTCGATCCACGAATGACAGCCGGGTCCAATCCCGGCTCTTCGATCGAGACTTTGACAGTTGTTACGAGTAGTCAAAAGCCCGAAACTCTGACAGTCTACCCAGGGTATACCCAGTAACCGGATTGTGGAGGTCAGATAGGCAGTCGCTCCATGTAAAATACTGGTATTCAGCTGTATTCGTTTACTACGAAAGAACTTTGTAGTTGTTTTCCTTGTTTACTGTTTTGATCGAAATATTGCAAGTTGTTACACAAATTATCTTTCAGTCCTAACAGCGTGGATGAACAAAAAATGGATTGAATATTCAATCCTTCGAATCACCCACGCGTTTCAAAGTAATTGAAAGCTGTCAAATAGAAAGTAAGCAATAACAAATTATTTACGAAAAAACGTTGTTCGTAAATAAAATGCTTTTAACGGAAAAAATAATGTATTAACTTTGAAATCATTTTTACTAAAGATAACTCAGCAACAATGATGAGGAAAGAGGAAACGCATGTGACTAAAAGAGTGATGAATATAAATGTTGATGAATAGAGAGGGACAGGAGGGCAAAAAAAAGATGGAAGAATTGTGTGAGGAATGATATGAAAGTGAAGGGAGTGAATAATAGCGCGACGGTTCACTGGGGAGAGTGGAAGAAGAAACGTGTTTTGCCCATGTCACATGACACTAGGGCAAAAAGATGAGACGGCGGATTACATACACGCGCGCTTTACGTCACTTTTGTCATTTTTTGTGACTCACGCCGCGTGAGCCGACTGTGACCAATTGGTCACAGTGGGGCTTAAGCGGTGAAGTATCGATTTTCATAAGGCCCACGTAAGGTACGGAAATTTGATTAGGCGTGAAATTTATACAAGCGTTAACTTTTTGTATTGTGTTTTATTCGTAAATAACACGGATTAAAATTTTCAAAAAAACATAGGTAAATAGGTAATACCTATGTTTTTTTGAAAATTTTGATCTAGATATTTCAGCTGCGCGATACATGATTACTTGCGAGATGCGTTTATTTACCCTTTGCCTATGTCATATTTAAATTAAAGGGGATGCGCCAAGGTAACCGCGAAATTCAACATTTCTTCCGTTTTTTGCAATTTGCAGGTCAGTGTCAGGTCAGGTTGTATCTTGATGAAATATGATTTGCGACCGTAACAAATATGACTTTACAGATTTATAATGATAACAATCATCAATACAACTCTCTAAGTTCATGTAATCCTATTGTATGACTATTTCTTGAAATCACGACATTTGAGGTAATGCTAACATTGCTAACTTAAGGAGATGTATTGCTGATTCTAAAGCGCAATACACATTGAGCCCGCCGGGCCGCCGACATTTATGTCGGCAACTAAACGTTTTAATTATAATTTTCGTTTGATTCGCCGCCGGGTTGTGTCGCCGGGCTTTGTCGGCGGCCCGGCGGGCTCAGTGTGTATTGCGCTTAATGATGATAAATCTGTAAAGCCATAAGTATTTGTTATGGTCGCAAATCATATTTTAATCAAGATACAACCTAACACTGACCTGCAAATTGTAAAAAACGTAAGAAAATTTGAATTTCGCGAAATTTAAGGAGTAAACTTCAGTCGTGCGTCGTAGATGACACACATACACTTTTTTTACTTTTTTATTAAGTTCTAATCCATCTTCAAATGATATTTCAGCCACATACCTGCTGTTTTTTTATAAATAAAGATAAGAACATACGTGGACCACAGCACATTTATCGTCAATTTGATAACGATTAATATTACATTTACTGTAATAACGAGATTGACTAGCGTGATTTGTTTATCAAATCTTTTTATTGCATCAGTTCTGTGATAAGGTTATCACTGTAGGTAACCTTGGTTGGGGATGTGTATTTAATAAAGTAGTTAATTATTTGCTTGTTAAATTGTTTGGTTTTAAAATACTATTACTTTGATGTCAATAACTGAATTTCTGCGATGGCAGTTTATAAAAAAATAAGTCATAACTCAGAACTGATGTTGCGATGGCCCAGTGGTTGTGGGACAAATTCGACTACCAATTTGACTTTTTCAATTCATCATTATGTAGTTTCTGACTTTATATTGAAAATTACTGACATTCGTACTTCACCGAAGTACGAATCCACAAGATTTAAAACTAGTGGAATCTGCCCCACTAAGTCGAACCAGTGGGGCAGCTTGGGGGGGCAAAGTGAGAATGTTGTTGAACTGTCAAAATGAAACAAATTAATCGGAATCGTTTACGAAAATGTGTTGCGTAATTAGATACCTGTGTGGCTACCATGAGTTTCATTTTACCATCTCGATCAAACGCATCGAACGCGTTTGGCACTCCGATTGGCAGCCGGCCAGCCTTCACCGGTGAAGGGCCAATCGGAACGCGCCGAACGCGCTCGATGCGTTTGATCGAGAAGGTTAAATGAAACTCAAGGTAGCCACACTGGACTTATAGTTACTATATGTCTGAAATCGCCAACCCATCTTGAGCAAGAGTAGTGCTCATCATGCCTACTCTGTATGAGAACAGGTCTTTGCCCTGCTGTGGGTCAATAATAAGCTGGTATCCTAACTTAATATTATTAAGAATGCGAAAGTTAGTTTGTTTGTTCGTTTCGCTTTCACGCTAAAATGGCTGAACAGATTTGGATGAAATTTTGTACATCGGTAGACCATGACCCGGAGAAGGACATAGGTTACCTTTTATCCCGATATTCGTAGACTAAGGCTGCCTGTCCACAGGAGCGAAGATGTGCCAATATTAACCAATAGAATCTAAACCTCCAGAGAGAGGTGCGATTCTATTGGTTATTTTTGGCTTATCTCCGCTTTTCTCCTCTCCTCTCCGCTCCAGTGCAGCCTTATAAGGGTAAAACCGCGGGGCCCAGCTAGTTATTTAGTTAGCGAACACTGATTACGTTCATGATTGGCTTATTGTGCAGAAGAAAAAAAGATCGCAGTTAGTAGCAGGCCTTAAAATTGAAGATGTTGTAGTCAGTACCAAAAAACTCAAATGGAGGTGGGTAGGCCACATGGTGAGAGATAATAGGAACAAATGGACAAAAGATATAACGGAGTGGACGCCTAGATTCCAAACAAAGAGAAAACGAGGAAGACAAAGGAAACGTTGGTCTGATGACATCCAAAAGATTGCAGGTCCATTATGGTATAGAACAACTCAAACAAGAGCAGACTGGAAAATGCTGGAGGAGGCCTTCGTGTCGCAGAGACACGCCGACGCCCAATAACTAATCAACTAGCTTAACTACTTAGATGATTAATTAAATAACTTATTTATTGTTAAATAAAAATAAAAATAAAAATGTAAAATTCTATAATGTAAGATATAAAATAGATTTTTTTTTTGTTGGCAATAAAGGCTTATTAATAATAAAAAGTAGCAGGCCTATTATACATACCAGAGCCTATACCAGGTAAATAACAAGATAGCCATATCAACTAATGGGTGTAACGATAATTATCATGGCAACACCTCTACGCATGAAAATACATCACCAAAGGTGGCCAATGATAAGCTTATTATCATTATATAACGAAATCATAGCAAATATCATAATTATCACACCAGCGCTAATAACTGTAGTAATCTCTTTGTTACTAAGGAATTTTACGTGATGTTTTTTTATTACGACTTCGTAGTGATTTTGGATTGTATAAAATACTAGCTGCACCCCGTGGTTTTACCCGCATAAGTCTTGATTCCGTGGGAATATCGGGATAAAAAGTATTCTATGTACTAACCTAGGTTATGGTCTATTCATGTGCCAAATTTCATCCAAATCCGTTAAGCCGTTTTAGAGTGAAAGCGTATCAAACAAACTCACTTTCGTATTTATAATACTAGTTAGGATTATTATAGTTAGCCTCCCACAAGATGGACTGATGATCTTGTGAAGGCTACAGGAAGAAGGCCAGCAACGCTTTAGTGTCACTGACAATCTCACGTAGGGTACCTGGGTTACCGAAGTACTTTGCGGTATGCGGCGACCACCGAACAGTTTTATAGCACATGAGCTGCTGTCTCGTCGTCCTCCATGAAGGTTCTGCACAGCGGACTATTATGTGACTCCTATGACAAAGAGGTGTTTATTAAATGGCCCATGGCTAGTTACAGCTGCTGTGACTGTACGCAGCTGTTGTTTCGTTAGTCGGAGAACCTGTTTCGTGAGGCGGCCATCGAATGTAGGAAGTGCCTCCTTGGCTTGCCTATACACCGTGGTCCGACCATAATTTCAGATATACTCTATCAAATTACCCTGAAAATACTCTATAAAACTCTATCCCCCATTTTCAGGTGTAATGGGCGCCCAAAATGCAACCCTAGCTTTCATGGCTGGTGGTCGCAAGGAGGACTTCGAGCGGTCCTTGCCCTTCCTCAAAGCGATGGGTGCCAAGCAGTTCCACTGTGGCGAGGTTGGCTCCGGCCAGGTCGCCAAGTTGACCAATAATATGCTCATGGGCATCACTGGCATGGCCACTGCTGAGTGCATGCATATGGGTATCAAGTAAGTACTTGTTTGTTTTATACAACTTCAATGATGTTCTAGTACGCTAATTGTAAGTGTTGTGCTTTCCTGTAATTTAGATACATGCGAGATCTATGTTATTACAAAGACTTTGGGTTAACGCTGCGTATGTGTTTAGTTGGTAAGCCTTTAAATAAATAAATAATAAACTTGTAGGTAATGTAAGAAAGTAAAATCAAGTAATAATAAAAAAGAGCTTTCTAAGAAACTGGAGTCGCTAAATAACAAAAGGTAAGGCTGCGGACGAGTGGCAACAGCATTCTAAAAACTATGGCGGAGAGTATCGACTCTCCGATTATTAAAAGTTTTGTACGAAGGACAATCAATAAACATTAATTTGGGGATGTCCTTTTCACAATACTATTTATTCTGTCTTCTTCTCTATTTTATTTTAACTACTAACACTAGTAATAAGTTATATTATGGTTTACTAACACGCTGGATTAATTATAATATTGCAATATTGCATCAAACTGCCAAGATGGCCATCACACAGAGGACCTAAAAGCTGTGCCGTCACTTTCATAATGATTTAATTGAGGCGGTCGTAAAAGTATGGCCAATAATTGAATGACGGCCGTCATAGAACGATCAGTCTTGTTAGTATCCACAGATTTGGCTTTAGAACACAGTTACCATGCAATCCTCTTTACCGTCCGGCTTCTTTTCCAGAATGGGTCTCGACCCCCAAGTGTTGCTGGATGTGCTAAACAACTCCTCCGCTCGCTCTTGGTCCACCGAGGTGTACTGCCCCGTCCCCGGCCTGGTCGCCACTGCACCTTCCAGCAGAAACTATGACGGTGGATTCAAGAACGAACTCATGGTTAAGGTAAGGGCAAACTTTTACTGCTATTCTTTCTTTCTTCTTTAAAAAGAGAATGCACCCAGCAATCCTTCTTTAGAGAAACAAAGAAAGAAGAAAAGAAAGTGGAGAAGAAAGAATAAAATACAGAAGAAAAGAAAGATTGGGTGCATTAAATAGCAGTGGTGCTCTAGTGGTATCGGCCTCGAGTTACAAGTTGTAGGACGCATGTACTTTGGAGCCCACTCTTCACAGATAGTAGCGTGGGTCCCAGCAGTGGAACCATTTTAAGCTAAAATAATATAATATATATACAAGGGATAGGGATACGTCTAGTGCACTGGTCAGTCAGTTCCGCTACCAATTTTAGTGACATGGTCTTTTCGCTATGGCATGATCTATTATTGTAAAACTTGTGATGACAGGATAGACAAACAAGATTTATTTATTAAACCATTAATGTATCTGTGTAGACTGTTTATATAAGAGTTAATATAAACAGACAAGAAGAAAAGAACAGAAAAATACGTACAAATGTATATTGTACGGTTATTATTTATTCGACAAAGTTTCTTGACGAATCTAAAACATGTTGCGTGTATGTTGACAGAATAAAAACTATAGATTTTTCAATTCTAATCCTCTACGTAAGTCGATAAGATAAGAACTTGTTTTTCTATCGCTCATGAGTAAACACGGAATCATGACGTCATAAATATATCAACATGTTATATTTTATTTAAACGTTTTATTTATTATCCAGAATGTAGATTTTGGACAAGTTCGTAGATAGATTCAAAACTTTGCCCAGCCCGTGAGATCGGGCAAAATTTTGATACTATAGGTACATGGACAGTTCTACCATCAGACCCGTTCGATCTATCCAAAATCCGTAAGGTATTGATTGCCTTCGATGGCTGGAACGATTACCAAGATAGTATTAATAACAATAATTAAAACTAAACTTTCCAATCGTTTTGTTTATGTGCCCAATCAACAGCATTCTGGCAGACTGATTGGGCCAGACTCGATTGTTCAGATTTACTTCTCGTGTATGGCCTAAAATTTTTGATGTGAAAACATCTTTAAACGGCGTGATGCACTTTTTTTGGATAGGTAAAAATTTTTAACTCGCGTCAGAACATGCCGTAAGATCCGTTGCCTAGCAACCGTCAAAGTAAATATCAAAATAAATAGTCTTTGACATTACGTAAAGATTGCGAGGTAAGAAATTTTACCCATATTGATGGGTAAAAAAAGCAGTAAAAACATACTTTATATATTGTTTATTTTTGTTAGACTATATTTTGAAAATAAATAAATATACTACTAACTACTACTAATGAATATTGTATTTCACCACATAAATTATAGTATTTTTATACTGATAAATAAAGCAATTCGTGCGAAATTAAATTCCCTAACCATTCCAAAATATTCAAAAATGCACAACGTTAATGTTCAAGTTTTCACTTCTGCCGGCACTCCCGGAGTGCAACCCGTTGTTTTTTTTTTAGGGAAAACGTTAAGAACAGATAGTTTAAAAACTTACTTTCTTCCTCAGGATTTGGAGCTAGCCAGTACAATGGCCCTCGGCATCCGGTCCCCCATCCCGCTCGGCGCCGTCGCAACGCAGCTGTACCGCATCGTGCAGTCCCGAGGATACGGCCAGAAGGACTTCTCTTACATCTTCCAGCTCCTCAAGGAAGATGCCAGCAAAACTAAATGATCAAACTAAAGTATTAAGTGAAAATTTTGTTGTTTTATTTTAGACCCCGAAACCTGAGGACCAATTGCTTTCAAAGCGTTTCGTAGAAAAACTTTTAAGAAGGTTTACGTTGTACGGCATTTCATACAAACTTGCAAGTCCTTGATTTTCGAAATGACTGAACCGATTTTAATGAAACTTCATACGCATATTGCAAGATACGAAGGTCTAAAAACTAAGTTAAGAATATTTTCGAAAAATAGTGTTACAGCCAAATTAGACCGATTTTAAATTTTCCATAGAAACAGATATTTCCAGTTATCTGTTTTTAAATAAGACATTTCGAAAATGTCTTATTTAAAAACAGATAAGCGCGGTATGAGGCAGCGGGAAGGGAGGGTAACGGCCATCTTGAAATGAACGGCTAGTAAGATTTTCGGTAGCTTATGTCAATACTTTGACTTTTTCATCATCGTTTAGTTTACATTCAACGTTCAACGTTTACATTTTGACTTCTTCATCATCACTTGTCACTTTTTCTAGGCCTTCTGGAACTTAACACAGAATTAACCTCTCGGAAAGAATGATGCGTAATTTTGGCCGGCGAACCAATAAAAACCACTTATACCTCAAATTAAAGCTTATATCATAAGCATCAATTTTCATTATGGGCAGAAGGCTGTGAAATACCGGGTTAAAGAGATATCAGACCTGCAAGTACCATATAAACGTATTAGCTTATGACGCTAATGTTCACTGCAGTTCTCAATAATATTAATTATAGATTCATAACATTATCATACTGTTACATAAATAAATAAAAAACAGGACTAGTGTCCAGGACCTGAATGTGGAACTGGAATTTCTCCATAGGAACTCCTCAATCAAACGAGATAGCACCATCGTGTTTGGACTCATTGGTTATGTATTGACAAGTGCTATTACACTAGATAGTGTCCAGGGCCTGATGATGGACCTGCAAGGTGGCCATAGGAACTCCTTAACCAAACAAGCTAGCACCATCGTGTTTGGACTTATTGCTTATGTATTGACAAGTTCTATTACACTAGGTGGTGTCCAGGGTCAGATGCTGGAGCCGCAAGGTGGCCATAGGAACTCCTGAACCAAACAAGCTAGCACCATCGTGTTTGGACTTATTGCTTATGTATTGACAAGTTCTATTACACTAGGTGGTGTTCAGGGTCTGATGCTGGAGCCGCAAGGTGGCCATAGGAACTCCTGAACCAAACAAGATAGTACTATCGTGTTTGGACTTATTGCTTGTGTATTGACAAGTGATATTACACTAGCTGGTGTCCAGGAGAACAACATAACAGAGATGCTTTAGTGCATCACTGTTGTACGTGTCTGACCGTGCAACGCACAATCGGCACTTGTACTCATATTATTTCAATAATATGGTATTTAGGCATTGGACGTCATGACGTATTTATTGTCTCCTGCATTTTACTTAGAAGATATCATTGTTGATGAAGAATAAATGAAAACCACCTCTGACCAGTGACAAGACGCCATAGCGTGTAGGTACTCAGTGGTCATTATTTTTTAAATGTTAAGCTGGAGCAATAAATCGCTCATGCCTTCCTAAGCCTAAATACTATAATACGGAAACGATATGGGCACAGCTCCCATCTGTTCTTCTACCAATCATACAAGTACAATAGTGCCGAATTATTGCATTTCTGCTGATTTGATCTCTGTCAATTAAAATATAGGAATAATAATATACCTATGCGAGCCCCTCACATGCCGCGACTGTATCTGTACTCGTAGTAACCACACATTATTTTGCAAAATATCGCATTCTTTTAAATCACAATAATGTAGATATTATCCCTAAACATTTCAATCGAATAAATGCTATCGTGAAAATATTCTGCGACATAATGATTTTGTTAGCTTCATAATTATGGTATGTCCCTAAGGCTGCCTTTCCACTGGAGCGAACAAGAGAGGAGAGGAGCGGAGCTGTGCCAATATTAACCAATAAAATCTAAACTCCGTTATGGAATTAAGCTGATTTTAGATTCTATTGATTAATATCCGCACAGATCAGCTCCTCTCCTCTCTTCTCCGCTCCAGTGGACAGGCAGCCTTATGCGTGCAATATTCTGGTCTTCAGTCGGACAAGGAAAATCACTCGAGAACAGAGGTTTGGTTCCATTTTTGTAAAAGTTCGACGTTGTCTGTTAAGGTTTTTCATTTCGATGTAATCATATAAACGATTGGGAGTATTCATGTTTTCATTAATAAAACTCATGATATCTAGAACTAGCGTATGATCTTTAAAAACGGGATGAAAAGTATTTAACAGCTTGCGCCAATTTTAAAATCGTGAATTATATCGGGGAGAGCTCTATTAAAATATGTTTGTCGAAGTAATCTATAGTATTTTTTCATTTTGCATAAAGAACAATCCCTTGCATCGGATGTAGTCGCAGATAAAGGGCCAATAACCGTCAGTACATACTATCATGAAAGGTTTGAATAAAATCTCATATTTGTGCGTTCATTACTTTCACCAGTACGAAGTTTTGCTATAGTTGTCTGGTATAATATTAGGTATATTAAACTGCTCATAATTAAGACCCACCCAAAAATATATATCATCGTCGTCTACGTGTGTCATCATATCAAAATCAAACCTGGTGGCTTACTGGTTGCTTGCCCTCTTTAAAAATATTACATAAATGTCTGTTACCTGAGCACAGTTAAAATCGAGATACGTTTGAATTTTATTAATTCATTAATTCCAGTCGTTGCTTTCCAAATGCTGCTGTCACACTATGGCTACTTCGGGCACATATAAACTATACTCGCAAAGCATGTGTATTTTAAGCCATTTAGGAATCCTCCGCCGTGGTCCATTCACGCAGTTATAGAAAAAACAGCGATCTGCTCTGTTTGAGGCTCGTTTATACTCTGGCACTTGCTTTTCTTCGCTGTTCCTGCGCCCGCGTCTGTACAGCTTCATATGGCTGTTGTTGTTGTTGTTGGCGGTTATTATTTTTATCATCTTTTAATATGATGACTGTTATAACCTTATTAAATGTTTACTTGTATTAAGCTTTATTTTGATGCAGTCCATGTCAAAATTGTGTTAACCACCTAAGGGTACATATCAAACTGATAATTTTTGGCCGAAAAAGGCAGCACATAGACCTAGCATAAACCTATTATGCTATTTATTTGTTTTTACAAAGAAATCGTCATAAAAAATTGTAACGATTTTTGTCCTCGACTGTACAAGCCCCGTTGCTTTTAGAGATAAAACATTTTGTTATAGTAATTGCCGGCTATAAGCAATAAGATGACATGCATTAGAACTCTATTGGTCATCAGGCCAGGCTTCATAGAAAAATGCCCATCATTCTTTGCATGACAAAAATAAATGGTAAACTCGTCGTCATTTATGATTTTTTGTGTGTGACCTTGTTGCCATAAAAAAAATCGAAAGTTAATTTATTCAAACTATGCTGAGAATCAGCACTTTTCGAATGTCAAAATTACCTATGACAGTCCCCTAAAACGCCCGCCCTTCACCACTTCCTAGCGCTTTTAGCTGGGAAGAAGTTGCACAACAAACTCCCCAGCAGCATAGCTGTTCAGTTAGAAAAAAAACTTAAATAATTGAATAGAATTGAAAGAAAGAAAAACCGACGAGCTTCGGGATGGCTTCATCAGCTGGATGAACGTAGCCGAGGGTCAATTTATGTGGAGATTGCAAAGACCTATATCCAGCAGTGGACTACTATAGGTGACACTGATGAATTAATGAGGGTTTTCATGAAAATTCACGCCATCAGGTGGCGCCACTTTGCCAAGAGGTCTTCCATACGCCAATGAATATAAAATATATGATGACGTTCATGATTCGTTCCTCGTTCAGCTACGACTAAAGAAAATATAGGCACTTTGACACTTTTGACAGGAGCCCGGACCTGGCGTCTCAGTGCTGCCACCTAGTGAACGTCATTTCGTCATTTCAGACAACCCTCATTGGTTGGCCAGCCAGGTCATATTATACATATAGCTTGATCAGTTGATCGTATATTATCAAATTAAAATGACGTGTCTATTACAACATTAAGGCTAAGCGTATGCTGACATGCAGGTAACGCAGATCCACGCAGCGCAGGGCAGAGCAGAATTTGTAATGCATGAACGTACTGACAGCTGCGTACGCTGCGGTGCAGGCACGTGCGATACAGACATGTGTCTGTACTGCTCTGCGTCTCGTTGTAGAGCCGGCACAGATTTCTGTGCGACGCGTGCAGGTCGTCACTTGTTTATTACCGCTGATTCATAATTTCGTTTCAATGACAGATTCTTTGTACTAGCTAGGACGCAAATGTGTTTGCGTAGCTGCGTCGCACCATACGTTCGCGGCCTTTGTCTGCCTCGCCTGCCCTACCCTGCAAAACCTGTACTGTTCTGTGCTGCGTCACCTGCGTCTCAGCATACGCTTATGGTGAAGGTTATGTTTGCAACTGAACTGTAGGATGATAAATCATAACAAAATTATTTATCAACCATTATTTACCTACGTAGTTCGATATTAGTAGAAACATGTTTATCTTATGTCTGGTACAATGTTTGAACTAGTGATTGGAATCAATCATTTGAAAAACTGAAGCAAAGAAAAATAAACTGATTAGGGAGTTGATCAAGTTCGTTACAGAAAGAAATGGAAGGATTTTTTTTTGTTTTTGTTTCGAAAACTTCTCAAGAAAATAGTAATGCAATTTAAACTTCGGAGATAAGACTTTGTTATTTTACTTGTATCTAGCTTTTACCACAGATTTATACAGATGGGACATTCCGCAGTTTAGGTAAGTTAGGTTTAGGCAATAGACAGGTGCGAGGTAACGGCGCGACGCGACTCTAACAAAACACTTTGTAAGAAAAAAAATCGGTACAAAAATTACCGGTGTCGCGTGGCGCGTCAAGCCGCACCAGTCTGCACGAGCCTTAAGCTACAAGTACGCGGCGGGCCCGTCTTGCTGGGCTAATTCTGTGAGTGTAATGTAGTCAGAAGATCTAAGAGTCACGCGATAGAAAGAGAGGCCACTTCTAGGTGAATATAACTGTAGGTTTGTAGGTCATTAGCGCTGTGCAACCTGAATTGCACTTTATTGTGTCGTAGCAAGAGTCGTTTTTTATTTATATGATTTTGCGGAGTGTCCTATCTGTATTAATCTGTGCTTTTACTAAGGATAATCTTTCCTAGTTTGTTGTTTTTGAATTTTCTTGAACCCAATACCTACTGGTGATAGGTACCTATATTATACACACCCTCAGACATAACATTCTAAATTTTATCAATTTTTTTAGGTTGTTTCGGCCGTTGCCGCTGTGTACCTATGTAAGGTTTCGAAAATAATTAACGTTAGACCTGATATTGAATAAATCGGTTTTATTCTCTGAACAAATCTGTAGATCTGAAAAAGCGATACGTCCGCCATGCGATGTCTGATGAATGCCTTCTTTTTTCAAAAAACTCGTGTCGCCTCTTACGGCGCGAAAAGCACAGGCTGGCATAGCGGCATGGCTACAGAATGGTCTAAAAAAACTAGGTCTGGCATTCCGGGAGTGACACATGCCTACGTCACTATCCAGTTGCCACTTTATTGCACCGAAACACGAATTAAGGAAAGATTTTCAGTCACCATTCTGTTAAAAAATACAAAGCATTTAAATAGTCCTTTCGTTTGTCTAATGAAACGAAATAATTCAATTTAAACATATACCAACGTAATTGATAATTAAAACCTCATTGTTTTATCGGATTCGCACAGGTAATTTATTTATTTATTTATTTATTAAACATTAATTGTAGACTTAACAGGTCAAACCCAAAGCGTCTACAAACAAGTTACATGTTCGTAATATACGCGTGCAGTTACAATTTGTGCTTAACATATTAATTATTATTATTGGATACAAACCAAGTAATGCTTAACGACTAACAATAAAATAAGTACAGCTAAAATAAGTACAGCTCAGCCCGTTTCGTCGATATCATTTAGATTGTAGTCATACAGTGTGAGAGGTGGACATTTGCCGCAGATATAATTTTGCACAGTTTGTCAGTGAACAGGTCTACATCTTGAGTAAGTATGATTGAGTTGAGGAGCGCAAGAGTACGTCGCGTAGTTGCATTTCTAGCGGCACGGGTCCGTGAACCAGCGACCGCCAGCAGGGGCCGCCGCCGACGCAAACCATGCTCCCCCGCACCCCGCATAGCTCCCATAGGGACGTTTAGGCTTATATCTGCCAGTGCTGAGGGATTGTCGATTTTGTTGGTAATTAAATGGTACAAGTGTATAATTGCCTGCAGGCTCCTCCTTAGTTCCAGAGTGTCAAGTCCGAGCATACCTGTTACAAAAAGCGAGGGATAGAGAAAGGGGTAGTATCCGTACTTTTTCTTGTATATGTATCGGCAGAATTTTTTGTGTATTTTTTCTATCATTGTTTTGTACTTGGCTTCGTACGGGTCCCAAATGAGAGCATTATACTCTAACCGACTGCGAACGTACGCATTATATAGCATGATTGCCGGTCTACAATCCTGAAAGGACATCATTCATTTCGTACCCAAAAATGAAAGTGCCGGCCAGAAAAAAATAATGCTGTTTTCATATGGAAAATAACATACTGAACATTTTTTACTATTACAACGAAAGTCTACAATTAACCCCCTGGCTGCTATTTGAGTTTGAAAGTACCAAAAATCATATTTTTGCCAACAATATTTTGGACAATCGATAAAGACGCAAACATTTATTGCCCGTGCCACAACCATTGCATTTTAACCGCCTCTGTGGTCTAGTGGTTAAGCCACCTGTCTCAGACCCAGAGGTCCCAGGTTCGATTCCCAGTGGGAGTAAAATTTTCTGCTCGGTTTGATTGGTGTTAAGGCTTGTTCTAAGTCCGCCTCGCTAGCTACTACCATCTTATCTAAGTCTGTCACCATAACAACAATTTTAACAGCATTGTTGTGTTTCGGCAGTTAGAGATAAGATAGCCAGTTCCTCTGTGGTTGAGGATTCCGGGTGAAGCTCGCTTCCAACTTCGGCCTTATCATCACTTACCATCAGGTGAGATGCAGACCAAGAGCTTCCCCGGTGAGGGAAAAAAAATAAAAATGCCCTGCTTAAGAATTATAGCCTAAATATAATTATCATCAAAGTCAAAGTCAAAGTCGCTTTCCAGCCCTCCGAATAAGCCGGATTCCGTAAAGGCTTTAGCGCCGTAGACCACATACATACGCTGCGGTAGGTTGTACAGAGACCGAAGAGTACTATAATGCCTCTTGCTTAGTGTTTGTGAACTACGAGAAAGAATTCGATCTAAAGTTGGGCTGTACTTCTACGGTGACAGATTCACAATCGGTAAATCGAGGTGTCTATACGAAAACACTGGTGAGGTGAGACAGAGAGACGTTATCTCTCCGAAACTGTTAACCGCTACATTGGTCCTCCAATGTCCAGACAGAAGAAATCCTTGTCTTCAAGGTTCTGGACTGGAAAGGGGTAGGCATCAAATTCAATGACAACTATGTCACTTAGCTTCGGTTTGCCGACGATATAGTATTCATGGCTGAGATTGTTTCAGCTAACTATATCGGAGGACCTCAGTACAATGCTCGATGACCTCAGTAGAGCCTCCGACAGTGTGGGTCTTAAAATGAACATAGACAAGACAAAGGTCATGTCAAATGCCCATGTAACACACAACCTCATGAAGATCAGAAACTCTACACTCGAAGTTGTGGACGACTACGTTTACCTAGGACAAACTGTCCAGTTAGGTTGGTCCAATTTCGAGAAAGAAGTCCATCGTCCAATCTATACAATTTCTTCTCGTCTCACATACCGCGGCAGTCGTGACCAGTGCATGTTGCCAGTGATGACCTATGGAGCTGAAACGTGGGCGCTCACAATGGGCCTCATTAGAAGGCTGAAAGTCGCCGAAAGGGCAATGGAGAGGGCTATGCTTGAAGTTTCCCTGACGACGTAATCGAATCAGAAATGAAGAAATGGCCGATGGCCGATGGGGCTGAAAGGTTCTGGGAGTGGCAACCGTGTACCGGAAGACGAAGCGTTGGAAGGTCACGTGGTGGAGGTTCCTGCAGTCTTCACCAAGCCTATGACTTGGTGAAGACCGCAAGAATCCGTTGGATGCGAGAATCACATAACCGGTCGAAGTGGGATGTCGAATGTTTGGGGAGGGCCTATGTCCAGCAGTGCTAGTGAGTCAGTGTAGTGAGGGGATATGTCTTCGGGCTGAAATAATGATGATGAAGACGTTAGTTAGGTTGTTTCTCGTTTTAAACATTAATGTAATGCACGAAACATTTTAATTCAAAATATGATTTTTAGTATTTTCAAACTTAAATAGCAGCGGAAGGGTTAATTGTATACTCTCATTGTAATAGTAAAAAAAGATTAGGGTGTTATTTTCTATAAGAAAATCGTATTTTTTTTTCTGGCCGTCACTTTTGTTTTTGGGTACAAAATGTTCGAACCGTGAATGATGTCCTTTGTAAGTTTGACACATAATAAAACCGAGTGTTCTGTTAGCAGCTTTCGCCATGGAAACGATATGTTCCCTAAAATTAAGGCGCGGGTCAAAAGTCACGCCGAGATCACGCTTCTCTTGGACTCTTGTCAGCGTAGTGTCTAGCAGTTGATAACTGTGTTGAATGGGGGTCCTAGTTCTAGCATAGGTCATAACTCGACATTTTCCTTCGTTAAATTGTAGACGATTTCTGGTACTCCAGTCAATAACATTGGATATATCGTTCTGGAGATCTTCACAGTCGCAAACCGACCCCACGCTCATGTATAATTTAAGGTCGTCGGCGAACATCAGACATTTTGCACTTTTGACGACTTGGGGTAGGTCATTGACCACGATTAGGAATAAAATAGGCCCCACCGTACTTCCTTGGCTTACCCCAGATCTAGTGTAATAGGACTGTGATTTGTACCCAGCGAGTTGAACGTATTGCTTACGGTCACCTAAGTAACTAGCAAAGAGTTGGACTAATTTTGGTGTAAAACCTATTGCTGAAAGTTTGCCTAGGAGCACATCGTTATCGACCCTATCGAATGCTTTCTGTATGTCAAAGTAGGCCGTATCTACCTGCCGCCCTGTGTCGAGTTCAGAATGCGTATAATTTACAAAGTTAACATGATTGGTGGCAGTAGATCGACCAACTCTGAATCCGTGCTGGGCGTCGTCCAGGCGCATTTTAATTTGTGAGCTTATGCGGCTCGCCAATATGGTTTCAAAGATTTTTCCAAACACGGAAGGGACAGCGATAGGCCTGTATTCGTTTATTTTGTGTCTAAGTGAACTCTTTGGCACAGGCGTAACCCTAGAAGTCTTCCAGCGGGTAGGGTAAGTGCTGGTTGTTATAGACAAATTGTATATATGAAGCAGTGGAGTTTCCAAAACTGAAGCGCAATCTTTCACAATGTATGGTGGAATGTCGTCAGGACCTGATGAAGAAAAAGGTTTTATTCGCTTTAGGGTGCGTCTGAAATCCTGAGGGTTTATGGAATCGACAGTAACACGTAATGAATCTGGAGCCGGGCTCGTATCTAAATTAATATTTTCAGGGTTTAAGGTAGGAATGTCTTTAAGGAAGACCGACTCAAAGTACTCTGCGAAGGCGTCAGCAGCTGCAGTCTGTCCAGATACTGTCTTACCGTTATATAAGTATTCAGAGTTCGGCTGTTTATCGTTACGTTGCCGTTGGTTCTTAATAAATGTCCAAAACTCGGACGGTTCTTTACGAATTTTATTCTGCATAGACTTCATATAATTAGCATATGATTCATCGATTTGTGTTTTTACTAATTCGAGATAGTAATAAAGGTGGTTGGGGAGTTATTATTACACACTACTGGTAACACAGATGTAATGACATAGACTTGTGTCACCCACGTGACCACGGTGTCTCGGAATGTTATACATGGTGAAGTATATTATTATACCATGGGCTAAAGTCCCGCCGTGCGCGGCGGGGCCGTAACAAGGTTCGAAATAAACATAATCTATATACTACAATTTAATTTTACATTTGCTGCTACGTGAAAAAATTACATAACATAACATCACATCATCAAAACTATGTTAGTAGCTAATAACTTAGTCCTCTACACCAGTGGGCTGTCTATTGTTTAACTTATTGCCTATTCCACTCAGGATGCTGTTACGGCTCCCACGCAATCTGCTTAGCAGTGAGGCTGTCTAAAAGCATCCGTAATAAAAATATAAAAAAAAAACTCAAGGTAATAAAACTAAGTGGAAATTGAGGCGTAGGAACGCAATTTCTACAACATTTTTAATTCAACAGAACAATGCGAAGAAAGAATATACGATTTATCTCAAAAAATATTTTTGAAAATAATAATGTCAGTCGAAAGTAATTGGGATATTAATTAGTAACAGAACAATGGGTGACTTCTAAAGTTGAGGGAACCCTTTGACTTATGATCACTTTGATCACTTATAATTTAATCTTTGATCAAGCCAATCAAGAGCGCTCATTTCTTTTTTTGTTTTTGTACCTCAATGCTTGAGGGTTCTGATAATTTGTATATACTATATCGTATTGTCAACCTCGTAATTTCAGTACCACTATTGACAACAATTCCTAGAAAACTGAAACTTTACTAAGGTTAGCTTTACGAAGAATTGCCAAACTAAAGTAGCAATGGGCAGGGCACATTAGTCGCAGAACAGATGGCCGATGGGGCCGAAAGGTTCTGGAGTAGCAACCTCGTACCAGAAGACGTAGCGTTGGAAGGCCTCCCACAAGGTGGACCAATGGCCTTGTGAAGGCCGCAGGAATCCGCTGGATGCGGGAAGCACAGAACCGGTAGAACTGGCGACGCGGCCTATGTCCGGCCACTGCTGGTCTTTCGGCTGAAATGACTTAGGTTGAAACTGACACATAGACAAATAGACCGTCGCGCGTCGTTGAATGACGTGCAAGTCACATTGAACCATAGGGTGATACAGTAATTACGAGGTCGACTATACTTTTAAGTTGTTGAAATGCCTTAACAATTAAACAATAGAGCTTTTATTAACAACAAAAATCCTGAAATCTTAATCAAAATGTAAGTTTAGAACTATGTGGTGATTCATAAGGTTTCGCTTCTTTTGAATGCTGCAATAAGACACACAATAAAATTTCTATTGCAGATATCTCGCGTGTACTAGTGTTTTCTCTTTGTCAAATGAATAAATGATTCTCAATACCGTTATTATCCAAAGTTCGAAAGAAAAAAAATCAACACAATAACTGCTACTACTCAAAGAATACACTAAGATACCCACACTTGTGCGCAAATATAAGTTTAAACATCTCTAAGCGCTTAACAAAATGTAGTACATGCAAAAATATCACATAAATAATTCTGTTGAAACGGCATTAGGCAACGGTTTGCCAAAAGTCGCACAGTCGCACACATGGCGCGGGCGAAACGAAAAAATGAAATAAAAGTAATTTTATTCAAATTTAGATCGGATGTCGGTCCAATTTTGCGAGTGCCGCCGTGGGGCGAAATGTGCGAGGGTCCACAAATGTTACAGCTAGCTGAGTACCTACCTAATGCGATAGAATAAGCAGTTAAAGAAGTACCAGATGCTCACTACACGAACATTATATTTCTAACTTATTTGGCTTGATCAGATTTATATTTAATTGAGATTCACATTTTTTGTTTTTATTTCTGGTTCAAATGTGTTACTTGCTTGCGGGACTGGGGTTCTACTCCCTGTTAGACATCCGTAGTTTCGGCCAAAGTAACAGCAACAGACTCCGTCTCATATAAGGCATGTGCGTAAGTAAGACGGAGTACGAAACGCCCGTAACTTCGGCCGAATCTACGGATATTATTAAGGGAGTGGACACACCGGTGCCAAATAAAAAAAAGTGTGTCTTATCATATCTAAATATAGGGGGGTGACTGGTAATTAGACCGATACTTACCTAAACAAGTAAAACACGTGACTTCACTCATCATTATGAACAACTTTTACTATAGGGCCAAACCAGAAATCGTGAAAAAATAAACAGCTGTTCCATATATTTTCACGAGTTTTGCGAACATAAAATGTTGCTGGACTGATTTTTTTCGCGTTTTTTGTTTTTACCTTTTTATTACAACGCTTTTAACGTGCTCGTCTTTCTCACATAATATGTATAATTTCGACATGAATGATGTAACCAATAGTATGATTTAAAAAAGTGTCTGTGGAATTACTTGCCCGTTCTTCGTCATAGGAACCTACTATGCTTTGGAATGGGCACCTAGCCCGACCTACCCCTTGACAATTCAAAAGTGTCTGTAATTGGTTTATTTGAAACTAGCTGACCCCTGCCCACGTCGTTGGGCAGTAAACATAAATATATAGTTTAGGACACTCAAAAATAACGTGACTTTCTATTGGTAAAATAATTTTCAAAATCGGTTCCGTAGATCCAGAGATTACCTCCTACTACCTCACAAACTTTACCTCTTTATTTATAATATTAGTCTAGATTACCTCTTTATTATAAGTGTAGATAAATGGATAATTGTCTAGCGAAACTCCACAAAAGCGATGGGTATCGAAATCTAAGCATAATTTAAAAAAAAGTATTGACGTTTTTTTCGACCGCTTTTACCGTTGTTAATTGAAGTATGGGTTAAGAAAAACTGTTTTCTTAA
Organism: Conistra vaccinii; assembly: GCA_948150665.1. NCBI lineage: Eukaryota > Metazoa > Arthropoda > Insecta > Lepidoptera > Noctuidae > Conistra > Conistra vaccinii. Next base: position 4,281,740 of record OX411323.1, on the reverse strand, counting down.
TGTTTTATCGTGTTTTGATATTGGTACCCATGACGTCTATGAAGTATACAGAAAAAAAAAACAGATCTTTTAAACCAATATTTCAAGTGATAACAACAACTGCAGTCGATGACCCCACAATAAAAAATAAAAATAAATGTTTTATAATGTTTAGCTATCGATACCGTCGCGTTTGCGAAGTTTAGCTAGCCAATTTAAAATAACCCTGTTTATAAGTACTAGTAGTTGTATAATTAGGTTGGTATGCAGGTAATACTCCCCGGTTGAGCTGGCGAGTTAGCCTTCTGTTTTTACGTTATTTCAATACGCAGTGATCGAGTTCAATCAATGCTGAAAAGTAAAATCAGATGGGAGTAATAAAGATTTGTTAGGGTTCCGCGTAAAAATCGTAAAACTCCAGCATTGATTGAATCTGGAATCGGGGAAAATTGATGATTAATTGAATTACTTTGTTTGTACGATTACGCCCCCGGTGTTATAAAAATAAAATGGTGCAGAAGACTTTAAGTATTCCTAAAAAGAAAAAGTTCCTAAATGATTTAAAATAAACATTGCATTTCTCCAAAAATAAAATGTAAAAATAGTTGATTGCTTGCCTAGGGAGCAAACAACTATTTTAAAGCCGAGAGTGTTTCTTTGAATCCAGAGCGGAGCGAACGATTTTAGAGTAGAATCCCGAGCGTAGCGAGATTCTCAATAGTGCCCAGCTGAGGGCAACAGACTTGTCTCATAAACCTAGGGACTTAAACAGACGAAACGTGGAAACCTACTCTAAACACCTCAGCCTACTCCTTCAGAAAACACTGGCGTCATGTTATGAGAACAAGTCTCTTCTAAAATGATAGGTCTGTAACTTGATAAGTATGTAGGTAGCTGATACTTACGTTGTAAAAGTTAACGGAGAGAGACGAGTTCTAGAGAATCTCGTCGTGATTTATGACTTCATCTTTATGACTGTACGGGGAGGTAAAGGTACTTGTTAAATGTATACTAAAATTATGGTGGAATATAATCTTTTGCCAAAATTTGAGGAATAGGGATGTCGACAAAACTTTATTTTTTGTCCTTAGGGTAGATTATTAAAAGATATTGGTAAAATGTGGCATGACAGGTACGGTCACTAGCCGGTAGATTTTACTGACTTAAAATTGTGACGTAGCTAGCTCCCACTTCCCAACTTTAATTCGTTTTATCTAAACCATTTTGCACGACTCATACTGCGAAGCATTAGAGTGTGCTCTACGATCGAAAAATATTTTTTGCCCCATTTCTGCAACTGTTTTTATTGTTTCACTCCTGCTAGTACACAGAACCTACGTAATTTATATACCATTGTATAGATCATTAAATGGAGATTAATACTGTACTTTTGACCAATTGATTTATGCAGCAGAAATGAAAAAAACATCAAAATAGTTGAAAAATAATTCCTGTCCGTCAATTTATGAAACTTGAAAACATTGTAGCTTGCGTTAAAATCAATTAATTGAGTCAGTTTTGTTTTAATACATTGGTTTCGGCCATATAAGGAACCCTATTGAAAATGGCTCTTTTATTCAAAGTAGTTTAATTATAATTAATAAAATACTAACTAAAATATAATATCTGTATCTAAATATTTCCAACCTAGTTACATTCTCCGAACCAAGGTGGGTTCGCTGCGGTAGAGCCATAAGCTCGTACGCTGCATTTTTGCTCTTATCAGCCAGACATGGCGTGATGTGAAGGCGCCAGTGACCACCAGCTTAGTTGTAAGTTCTACATATGTATTAAGTTAGATAGATTATTTAGTCTTACATCGAACTCTGTAAGCTCGGGTCGTTTTTGCTAATAAACTCTTAGTTGAACGAGTCCTAAGGTTTTATTTTTGGCCATCGCTCCGCTCCCGAAATCCAACTGGCGCAGCCGGTAGGATTGCCGTAAACTGTGGCCTTCGCGGAAAGTCAAGTGAAAAACACTGTGAAAAGTGAAAAAGAACACTAAGGAACTTATTCGCGATTGGTAACGTAGAGTCGTCGCTACTTAAAATCAGTGAGACGTTCTTGGCAATCCTCGAACCAAATAAATAAGTTTAGATAACGCGTAACGATAACGTGGGTGAGCAGAGATGGTGATAATTTATAAGGCGGTTGGACTGTGAGTAACCTTCTACTTCCTTCCTAATTCCCCACACTAATAATGTTGATACAATTTTAACTTTTAGTATTATTTCGTTTGTTAATTTAGTTTTATTTTATTTTTTTATTTTCGGAATTGAAGTTTTATTATTAGATACTTAGTTTTTTAAAATTATAAATTGTTGCTTATCTTTTGATTTTTCTACAATTTAATTTAAAATGAATCAAGGCCAGATCCCTGTATCCGCGACAACGGGTCCAGCCCCGTCGCCGTCGGCTCGAACTGAAACGCCGTTTATCATGCAATTTGCTGAATCGTTAATACCCCGGGATGTTTTAAATTTGATTCCCGATTTTAGCGGTGAAACTAATTTGCTTAGTTTATTTTTAAGAAAGTGCGAATATGTTATTGAAAAATATCAAGGGACCACGGATCGAAATGAATTTTTAATGCAGAATATTACGAGTAAATTAAAGGGTAAAGCGGCAGCCTTAATTAGTGAAAGAGGTGATTTTGAAACCTATAGCGAATTAAAATCTTTATTGATTCAACATTTTGGTGATCCCAGGAGCGAAGAATGCGTAGCTATTGAACTAGAAACCCTAAAAATCAAACAAAGTGAGTCATACTTACAGTTTTGCAGTCGTATTCAAGACATTCGTGCTATATTAATTTCAAAAGTAAATCAGAACAGCTCTACAACGTTAAGAGAAGCAAAGAAAATTATTTATAACAATACTTCTCTTAATATATTCATGTATAATTTACCAGAACATTTGGTGCGGATTGTTCGTATTAAAAACCCTACCACGTTGGAAGAAGCTTTAAAATATGTCCTTGAAGAAGTTAACTTTCAGGAGCAATATAATTTACGTAGTAAAATGTTGCAACACCGACAGCAAGGTCATATGTTACCATCACGCGATAAAGAATTCGTTTTTAATTCACCCAATCTGAAGCCTTTTAGCGCATCGCCCCTTTTACAGAATAATAATTTTAGACCTTTTACAAACCAAACTCAATTCAAATTTGGTATACCTAATCAAAATTTTGTACGACCAAATATACCGAATCAACAAATTGGTTCACGACCACAAATGGCTCAATTTAGACCACCAGTCTTTGATAAAAAAAATCCCCAGCCATTAGACTCCCGACCTCAAGTAGGAGTATTTGGCTACAGACCCCCAACAGCGCAATTTGGTTATAGACCCCAAGTAGGACAATTTGGCTATAGAGATAGACCCATTCAAGCTTCGGCCTATCGTCCAACCAATAATTTCTACGATAGTGACGTGACAATGAGAACTGCTCCAGCACCGGTTAGGCAACAACAAGGTTTTCCTGTGAATGAACTTTATATGGATAATGAACAATACTACTACAACCCTAATCACGACGATTACACTCATAATATGACGACACACTGTAACTATGACTATACAAATATGTACACTGAAGATGGTTACGTAGATGAGAAGCCTAGTGTAGAATTTTCTAAAACAGCTGAAAATTTGCATCCAACCGAAAATAACAGTGATCCGGAAGCTGTTAAAAATTATCAAATAAAATTTAATACAAACCTGCCAGAAATGATAAAACTTCATTTTGACGCCAATTTACATCATCCATACATATACATTCCTGAGATAAACGGTAAATTTATATTAGATACAGGAAGCACACGATCTTTTATAAGTCCCAGTAAAGCTGATGAGTATTTTCCTCAATTAAAATTCTATGAACGATTTACTGTTACAAGCATACATGCAACTAGTGAACATTATGAAGTAGCTAAAATTCCCCTATTTTCCATTTTTAATGATGACGGGTTACATAAATTTTATATTTATGATGTGGACAACAGATATGACGGATTGATTGGAATGGACCTTATATCCCGACTAAATGCTGATTTATCGTTTAAGAACAACACTTTAAAGACAAACGGCGTCAACATTCCTATAATCTATTCCACTGACCTTGAAATTAGACTAGAACCGCGGACCGAACATCGAGTGAAATTACCTGCAAATCAAAAGGATGGCTATGCCATAATAGATAACGAGCAGTTTCATGAAGGCATTCGAATGCCAGCTGCAATTGTTAAACGCCTAAATGCCCTAGAGGGAGCCGACGATTTAGACAATTGTTCAATGATTGTTAATTTAGACGAACAAAAAGACACGACCAGACAAAGTACAGACGGTTCTACAACAATTTCTATATCTGACTCTGAAAGAACCGCCACAGCTAGTCCAATAAGTATAGCAGAAACTGAGGCAGTTCTTGACAAATCACCTCATTATCCCATACCGTCTGAGACTTCTTCCATACAGACAGTTCATTCAGCCAAAGATCTTGAATCCAGTGGCATACCGATCTTAAGCGAAGCAATAGATACCAAGCCTAATCAAATACTCGTCTTTAGCTGGTTTCGTAATGAGATTCAAGTAAAAGATTTATCTAGAGACAAACAAAAGGTGTTAGAGGTATTTTTGCCGCTTCACAATTATAATCTCATCACAGGATTTTTGAAAGACTACATAAAACCAAAAATGAAGTATTTCATTTATTTTGAAAATCAAGAACTTAGAAAAGATTTCAGTAAAATCATAATTTCTCTGTTTAAGAAAGATGTAGTTAACTTCTTTGAATGTACCGAACGTGTTGTTTATGTCGAAGATAAGCCTAGGTACCAAAAGGCCATTGTCACAGGTCAGATAGAACGCAATGTTATACCAATTAAATTTAAAAATAGGGATACCAAAGTACCTCTCAAAAACATAAAACGTCCTCCGCAGGTGGAGTTTGATCCTGGTGACATGGACAACGACCAATTGGACTCTTCCAAGCCAGGCCCTTCAAGCAGTAAAGATTAGTCAAAATCCTGGTATTCTTCCGGTAAAAATGGGTCAAGCGTTTATTCAATACGATAAGTGGTCTATTGTTAAAATAATCAGTCTTAAGGGCATAAGTACTGACCTTTCTTTCAATATTCGAAAATATTCTGAATTCAGCCAAAAATTATACCCAAACAAATCCTACACAGAGGAGTTTATGGGACTTAAAACACAAGTGGAGTATATTCGAAATCAGACCATAGAGAAATTACAGCAATTAATTCCTTCCAAAAGATTCAAACGTGGTATTGTAAATCCTTTGGGATCTATTATCAAAGTTATAACCGGTAACCTTGATCATGGAGATGCGGTTAGATATGATAATTTAATTTATAATATTCAGACTAAAGAACAGGCAATAACCAATAAATTCACTGTGATTTCTAAAATGTTGGATCACTTCCTGAACTCTACTGAAATATTGAATGAAAATACAAATAAAATTAACGAGCGCCTTAAATTACTTGAAGGCCTTGTAGCTAATCTTAACACAAAAGATAATCATTCAATTTATATGACCTATGTATTTGGATTACTCAATCAATTTATTGTGAACTTTAGGACTATCTTTCTTAAGCTTAGCGAATTAGAAACTGCTTTGGCATTTAGTAAAACATCTGTTTTACACAAAGCCGTAATAAATCCCGACGAATTGTTGAATGTATTAAAACATATTAACGAACATGATAACTTAATGTATTCTGTAAATGATAGAAATTTAATCAATATAGAAGAGTCATTGTCTGTAAAAGCTTACCTTAAAAATGAAGAAATAACCTTTATTATTGAAGTTCCGCTAATTTTAAATGTTACTTATAATTACTATAAATTGTATTCCTTTCCTATGGATTCCTTAAACCAAACCTTTGTTGTTATTCCTGAATTTCCTTACCTTTTGGTAGAAGGGTCCAAATATCTTCCAACTGATCAACCATGCCAAGAGATAACAGTCAAAGAATACCTCTGCTCTGAAAATAACTTCATTCAATATGTGGAACCTACCTGTATCGAACAACTAATGAAATATCACCACAATCTGTCGAGTTGTCTTCCCCGTCAGATAAAGTCAGAATTCCTGAAACTACAAAAAATTAGTCCGAATAGTTGGATAGTATATACGAAACACAAAAGAATTATATCGCAAACTTGTGGCAATGACGACACCAAGGAACGCATACAAGGAACATACATCATAACCATAGAACCGCAATGTGATGTTTCTATAGAAAATATCCAACTCCACGGACAGCGTTCTCACTTCCTGCAAACGGAGTATAAGCCTGTTCCAGTGATAAACTTACCTGATTTACATGAACTTACCTCTAACACCGCTAAGTTGGAACCTGTAAACCTGAAAGGAGTTAACCTGGACGACATACGCCATCTAAATTACCTTCTGAAGAATAGTGCGAATAGTGAAATCAGTGAAAGCAACGGTGATAGCGTCAGTGTCGCTCTTTACTCTCTGTACGCGATCGTCTTTTTATTGTTAGTAGCTGTAATTATGTATAAGTATATTGTAAGGAAAATGTATAAAGGGCAGGATCGTCGTTCGAATAGTGTTGAAGACAATCCTACTCAACAGGAGGAAAATAGAGTCATTCAGAGACCTGTTCTATTAGTGTCTTAACTCTATTATTCTCAATGTATGATTAAGCGTCTTAAATTAGGTCCATAATTGTTATAAAAGCTTAAATTTTGTAATTGTTAGTTTTATTATTTTGCGAAGTTCTCAGAAAACCCCTGTTTTTCCGATAACTTCGGTCTAAAGGGGGAGGAGTTACATTCTCCGAACCAAGGTGGGTTCGCTGCGGTAGAGCCATAAGCTCGTACGCTGCATTTTTGCTCTTATCAGCCAGACATGGCGTGATGTGAAGGCGCCAGTGACCACCAGCTTAGTTGTAAGTTCTACATATGTATTAAGTTAGATAGATTATTTAGTCTTACATCGAACTCTGTAAGCTCGGGTCGTTTTTGCTAATAAACTCTTAGTTGAACGAGTCCTAAGGTTTTATTTTTGGCCATCGCTCCGCTCCCGAAATCTAACTACCTTGACTTAACGTGTTGCCTAGCAACCCACAACGTAAATATCTAAATAAATAGTCTTTGACATTACGTAAGGATTGCGAGGTTAGAAATTTACCCATATTGATGGGTAAAACAGCAGTCAAAACATACTTCATAAAAAGTGATAAATTGTAAATTTTTGTTAGAAACTATGTTTTGAATTTCTTTTTCCTTTATGAATGTGTGTTATGAGGCGTGCACTTTTGGAATTTTCAAACTATTTTATTAATATGATAAAGCAAAAAATACGAGTCTAATATATTTTTATGATTTGACTGACAGACTAAATAGTTTTTTTTTCCCAGTCAACATACCTATTGTAAGATTAGTTAAATTTTTTCATTATAATTATGGACTATTCATGTGTGCTAAGTTATTATGTCGTGAAGGTTGTTAAGGGGTGGGGGGTGTGTAAAGGTTGTTTGTAAAAGATCGCTTTTAGCGATAAGACCCCCCATTGTCACCCTATGTAAAATTTCTACATTTATATCTTTACTTTTTATGGTGTACATAATAAAGAATATTCTATTCTATTCTATTCTATGACGTATGCTGAAGTCGTTCTAAGGAACAAGTGTTAACAACTTTCTTTTAGTATATGTAATTTTTTTTTATTGATTAAAGACTTAAGTTACGCAATGATCATTGGCGTGTTGTATTTTTACCTGACTGCGCGACACAAAGGAGGGTAATGTGTTTATCAGCCTATATATAATGTATGTTTGTTTCTTTGTGGCGCTCTAGATACCAAATGCGTGGGCCGATTATGATGAATGTTACGTCAATCGAATTGTCTTAAACTTGTGAGTGTCACTAAATACATGACAGTAATCGAAATTCATGGTGACTACCAGACGCCATTGTGAAAAAGAAAATGGACGAACTATGTCAAGTGGAGGTATTATTGAATAAACCTTTGAAAATCATCTTTATTAAGTAATTTTATTAACGTAAAGCTATTACAACTAACAATCAATAACAAAAACTTTAGCTTCGTTGTACGGTACCTACACAAACTCTATCAACAAAGGGAAAAATTAATAGCTATTAAACTGTATGGGTCAACACGTCTCAAACAGAATAATCTATCATGTAATTTGTTTCTTTTATCACGCTGTCCAAAAACTCGCCATGCTACGAAAATTCCCGCCCAAAAAATCTCGCCCTAGTAACACGAAGGGGGGAAATAAAAATCCATGCTTTATATGGTCCTGACTTTCATTTATTACCAGTTCACATTAACGTAAGAACTCCTTTGTGGGAGAAAAATATGATTATGACATGGACCGGCCTTCCTATTGTCCTTTATTCGATTTTTTTCCCTCTAAAAACCACAATATGGCGGACCTTTTTGCTGTTCGTGGGCAGTAGGGGAAATTAAAAAAATAACCATCGTTGTTTATGGTAAAGTGTTTTCTTACACACATACCTAACATCACGCCTTGTATCTTCGAAGGGTTGGGCAGAGGTGTACCTCTATAGAGAGCAGTGGTGGCTCAGTGGTAACGGCCCCGACTTTCGAGTTGTAGGTCGATTATTTTTTTATCTGAAATAAACTGACTAATAAATACACAGTTTTATTTTTATATAGCGACGTACGGTGAGCAGTGGTGGCCCAGCGAATTGAAGGTCGTGGGTTCGAACCCACGCAGTTGCTTTACTTTGTGTAAATAACTTCATCACCACTGCTCTCAAAATGATGAAGGAAAACATCGTGAGGAAACCGGCATGTCCTAGAACCAAAAATTCGAAGACATGTGACATCTACCAACCCGCACTGGGCCCGCGTAGTAGATTACAAACCACTCCCTCTCACAGAGAGGAGATCTGTGTCCTAGCAGTGGGAACATTAATAGGCTGATTATGATATGAAGTACCTACCTCTATAGGTGTACTATTACACCCACATTTCGCCCGTTAAGTTTAAGTCCCATGTAATAGGGGGCGAGCCTATTGCCGTCAACCGGACACAAATCTAGACTCGGGCTGCTACTGAGAAAATCTAGACAGAAAAACCGGATAACACTTTGCTCGACCTGGGAACCGAACCCAGGACCGTATGCTTGCCAGTAGCGCTTGCGACCACTAAATCAACGAGGCAGTTGAAGTAAGTATTTTCTTATACTGTTATATTTTTTATCCAGAATTTCAAATACAGTTTTTTATTTCATAATTGTCAATTTTCGTGACGTGCTGAGGGAAATTGCACTCTCTGAGGATGAATATTGATTGGATTTTAAGGTTTTCTGACGTTTCGTTCGGTAGCGTAACTCGATTTAATCAGGCCCCAGCTTTTTGCGAAACGAAACTACTGAGATTTATATTTTAAGACTTTTATTTTTGATTGACGTTTCCAATTATATCAGAATACGCTAGGGGTTTACAGCTGAATGTTTTGGGGATACAAAATATTTTAAAGGTTAGATTTTTAATACACTGACGAACAATATAAAAAAAACCACTTTGTAAAGTACCAAGAAAATCTAAATATCTCCAACAGCACATAAGAAGTCAAAAAAAATTTATACAGATTTATTTGTTTTTTTTTTAACCGCTATTAAAATACACTTGAATTAATTAAGCTTTTTACTTCAAGAAGCTATCTTGTGTGGCTTAGGAACTATTTCATGATAAGTTAGTGGCTTTTTTAAATTGCTCATCAGTGTATTTGGATACTTTCAGTTTTTGAAAACTAACAGCAACAACAATTAACAAACAATACACAACAATTACAACAACAATTATTTTAACCAATTGATTGTTATGTAGCTCACTAAATTCGTCTTAAATGCTACTACGATATTTTATTTATAACCCTGAAAAACAAGAACGAATCAAATATTCATAAAAAGAACTCCACACAACCCCAAGAGGCTAAACCAAAGAGAACTAACAAAAAAGGCGTTATCAACTTACGGAATTAAATAAAAAATGTACAAAAATAGCGAATCCCGATCCCAAGGCAAACACTATCAGTATGACGATCACGTATTTCTTTCCCACAAAAGAAAATTAAGGGGGGACCGTGTTAAATTTTTCTGCGTACTACAGTATATAAAGTGTATCTATCGAGGAAATTCAAATGCTATTCCTGTCACGATCGCCCATTACTTGCCGACAGTGACTTCCAATTTCTAACAACACAACACTATTAGATCTACATTCCTTTGTATACACGATCAAAAATAAACTTTAGCTAACAAAAAATAAAGTTCAAAATAAACAAAGTGTTTTTGGGACATGTAACGTTGTTGCAGAGTGACGAACAACATCGTAACGTGAAAATTTTAAATTTCGTGTTTAAGTGAATTTTTATTGGAAATCCTTATTTTTATTGGGCGTATTCCAAAACGTTGGTCGGGGATAGTAAAGGATACTAAACTGTATTAGAACCGCTACTATCGCATTAAGTCTGAAAAGTAGAAGCTGGAATTTAACCCAGTTTTATTCTATTTACTTTACCTCTTGCATCTAGAGATGAAATACATAATCTTTATAAATATACGTGGGTTCTTGCCGCCTCTTCTCCTTAGCAAACGACCAAATTGGAACCGTGCACCTAGCTTCTCATAGGTTTATAAATTAAATAATATGTATATTTTGAAATAGAATTTTATATAGTTAAAATAAGTATAAATATTGAACTCTATGTGAACGTATTTGAAACAACTTGAAATGAAAATAAAGTCTAGAGTCAGTAAAATTTTTGTAAGTACTCTTTTTATGGAATTTTAGATGTATTACATTTTTCACAAACCCAATATTATGTTTAGTTTTTCTCATATTTTATCTGGCTCAGCAAAATAAAAAAACATATTGTGCTCACTGCCTGTTCCAATAGAACGAACTCTGGAATCTATTGGAAAAATCTAAAAATCAAACAGACATTCAATTACTAACTGCCAGTCTCAATATAGGTTCAAATATTCTTTTGTGTGACGTTAGGGCGCGTTCCAACTATGTCTCGAGGCGATTAATTTGCCGTTGGAAAATTTTAGAAAAACGTCGTGGACGGCAGTTAATCGTATCGCCTATATGTGAACACCTCCATTTAAAGACACAAGCCACGACGCTATAAACGACACGATAATCTGTCGTCACGACATAGTGGGTACGCGCCTTTAGTTTTATTCAAATGTTACTTTAAACAAGGATTCAGATTCCATCAATAGGGTGTAAATAGACACGGTGTGTGTGTGTGTGTTGACAACAAACATGGGAACAATACCAATACACACACATCGACGAATCCAGTTCGCACCGGTTATATCCAGCCAAGTTTAGAGCTGAGCTCGGTCGAAATTAGAAATTTAGATTAACTTTTAATAAGGCTGCCTGGATCGCTGATCAGTTTGGCGTAGCGAGAAATTGACGTCAGGATTATCGATAATTTTAGTTTGGTAACCTATCAAGCGACTTATTAGCCTTTAGGAGCTGGTTATCGGTTTTAGGTATGCTGCTTGAAAACTGGTAGAGAAATTTTAATATAAGTACTGTGAAGACTACAATACAACAATAAATGAAAATAGTTTGGAAAATCCAAAAGTGCACGCCTCATACTTATCACTCATTCATAAACGAAAAAGAAATTCAAAACATAGTTTAAAAATGAACAATTTATCACTTTTCATGAAGTCGTAATGTCAACGACTGACAAAGATACTCGTATTTACTTGGCGGTTGCTAGGCAACTTACGGACATCAAGTCAAAGGTTGGAAATATTTAGATAAAGATATTATATTTTAGTTAGTATTTTATTAATTATAATTAAACTACTTTGAATAAAAGAGCCATTTTCAATAGGGTTCCTTCTACGGCTGAAACGAATGTATAAAAAAAAAAATGACTCAATTAATTGATTTTATCGCAAGCTACAATGTTTTCAGGGTTCATAAATTGACGGACAAGAATTTTTATTCAACTATTTATATGCTTTTTCCATTTCTGCTGCATTAAATCAATTGTTAAAAAGTACAGTATTAATCTCCATTTAATCATCTATACAATGGTATATAAATTAAGTAGGTTCTGTGTACTAGCAGAAGTGTAACAATAAAAAGAGTTGCAGAAATGGGGCAAAAAATATTTTTCGATCGTAGAGCACACTGTAATGCTTCGCATTATGAGTCGTGCAATACTGGCAATACTAATGCATAAGAGTATTTTGGAACTATCAAATAAATCCTAGCATCGAAATTAGAAAAATTAGTTTTTCAAACAAAATAAATAGTAGTGTATGCCGAATTATTGCCGATCCACCCAAAGCCTGTAAATTCCGTTTATCCAACTAGGCCTAGGCTGGATTCTCGCGCATACGTTTCCGAGCATCCACCTTAGGGTGGATAAACGGAATAACCCGAGCCGGCTATGGATTTTATCGATCTTCTACTAGCTATACTGACTAAACTATTGAATATTATTCGATTGAATTTTTGTATGCAGAATGTGAACGTCATTAGAGACACGCCGTTTAATTTATTGTTGTATTGTCGTCTCCACCTTGTATATATGGGCAGCGCGTGATGGCTTGGGTGTTTAGGCAAAGCTGAACCTATATAGTACACCCACATTTCGCCAGTAAAGTTATGTTCAAGTCCCAAGTAAAAGGGGGCGAGCCTATTGCCATCAACCGGGCATAATCCAGATCCCGGGCTGCTACTAGGAAATTCCTGATGGAAATTACCAATGACACTTTGCCCGACTTGGGAATCGAACTCAAGACCTCATGTTCAGCATAGGTATGCTGACCTTTACCACAGTATATTAAAGAAACAGTATTCAATCTCGGCAGTAACCTTGAAATAATTACCTATGGCCTCTCCATAGATAAAACATCTGCGTCCGTGCATAAATGTCGCACACTCGACACTGTTGCATACTATAAAATGAGATTTCGAAGCGCGTCGTTTCGGCCGTTTTCTACGAAGATAATACTGTTATATATTTATACTGTGCCCATTAGGATAATTTATTGCCTGTATTTTAATTGACAGATTTATCGATAACTCATTTACGACACTAATTTGATGGGATAAATATTATCATACAGAATGTAGACAAATAAAATCATTTCGATGCTGATTAACTAAATCTACCGATGACAATGTATTAGTTGATAAACACAAAATAATTAGTTGATTTACTCTAGCGATATGATTGAGTTAAGTGTTCGTGTTAATTGCACTGTGGTGTTAATATTTTAAGTTAATATTTTATTTTATTTCAAACTAGCTTCCGCCAGCGGCTTCGCCCGCGTGATTAATTTATAAATTATAGCTTAGTATATTATGCATGTATTATACATATAAACCTTCCTCTTGAATCACTCTATCTATTAAAAAAACCGCATCAAAATCCGTTGCGTAGTTTCAAAGATTTAAGCATACAAAGGGACATAGGGACAGAGAAAGCGACTTTGTTTTATACTATGTAGTGAAGATACGAACAGTTTTGTAAATGACTAATATACAACGTACCACGACGTACGTACGTGCGTACGTACGTACGTATGTGTTGTGTATACAGCTATTCAAATAAATAAAATTGAAGGATCTGTTTGTAAAAATAAGAAATAATGCGTTACATAACAAAAAAACGTTTTTTTTTTATCTGTCTTTTTGTTCCGACTAATCTCCGAAACAGCTGGGCCTATTTTGACGGGACTTTCACTGGCAGATAGCTGATGTTATAAGGAGTAACTTAAGATACATTTATTTAAGAAAAATAATTACGGGTCCACGCGGGAGAAGCCGTTATGAGCTGGTAAGTAATATAGAGATATACGTACGAGAAAGTTTATATTTAATCTACGAAGTAAGTTGTATACGAGTACATGCATGGTATACAACATTAGATTAAACTTTCACGCTCTATGTGCACTTCAGATATTGGATTTAAGTATTAATTCGATGTATTGTTATAGGTAGGTACTAGGAAAAAGGTAAAGCCTTCTGATAATAAGTGTGCTATTAACTAAGTACATGCTAAAATTATGTTTTTAGAGGTATGTGGTGGCGTAACCGCTACATCACTCCCCTCCGGGGACCGGAGGTCGATAGTAGGCTGAGTCTTGGATCTTGCGATGCTTCACAGTGCCAGCTTTCCAGGTTCCAGTGAGTCGGAACCGGTTGCCGCATAGTTCGCGGTGAGTCGGAACTGTCTGCGGTGATTCCCCAGGGAGTCGGGGTGGCGCTGCGTCGTCATCCAGTGAGTCGGATGTGATACAGCGCCGGGTTGTGACTGACTGCTTGCGTCGACCAGGAGAGGGTAGAATAGGCTCTGCTTGTGAGACCGGCCGGAAGTGCAGGTGCTGTGCCAAGGTTGCTGATGTGGCTAAGGGTGATGACCAGGAATGCGCGTTCGCTGCATGCTGGTGGTCAGGATACCCGTTGAAGCCGTGGGTGCTGGCTGGCTGTGTGACTCGCCTCACGAAAGCTTGCGGGAGTGATGATGATGATGACGTCACGCTGAAGTAGTTGCACGAAGGCTGCGTTGACGTTCATTCTCGGGGTCACCAATTTAGGGGTATGTGGCGGCGTAACCGCTACACGTTTCTGGATAACATTACATTCCAGGAACATTACGAATTGTATCGTTAACTGGTTTTTACGGTAGTAGACTGTACGGACTCAGGCCTCCTTTCATTGAGCATGTCCTCAGGTGGTTTGTGTACACGATAGTATCATACAAAGCATTACCCTCCTTCTGGGGCAGTCAGGTAAGAAGTGACGCAAGAATTGCGAACACCTGATAAATTTTCTCCTCGTGGTATTGATAACCAGAGGAAAACGTTATGACAAAAGTTTTGAGTATGAATTTCGATGGCTATAGTAGTAGAGTAGGGGAAGACCAACGAAACGATGGATAGATTGTGTGAGAGATGATATGGCTAGAAAGGGGGTGACTACCGAGATGACGACTAATAGAGAAGTATGGAAGAAAGGGACATGTTGCGCCGACCCAGTACTCTATGGTAAATGTGTAATGTCTATTCACCAAAGTCAGTCACTCATTCCTGCCTTCATACGATCTATCTTATCGGTCATTCTCACTCGTGTTTGAATGAGCGCGGGTAAATTCAAATTAAAGTAATGATAGTTATATAAAATCGGCTGTTGTAGATATAATTTTGTTCTGTTAATTTTTATGTTGTGCCAAATGTTTATATAATTAGTTGTGTTGTGTAAATTGAAGATTGATTTAAATAATTTCATGTTTAGTCAATATTTTCAACCCTATGTAAAGATAATTGATTAATAAAATTAAATGTGCCTTACTATTAATATTTGCATGCCAAAATATGGCAAAATGTGTCATCGTTCAAGTATACTCATTTTATACCCTTGTATTACCGCATTTGAAGTAAATAACGTTGACTTTGACTTTGACCCCAAATAAATTTGAACGAGGGCATGAGAATGATGGTATTGATATTCAGAAAACAAGAAAATGATATAATCTACCTATTGTTTTTATTTTCTTGTTCTGCTCGAACTTATTATCTTTTTTTTTATGCACGTGTTTCTGTGACGAATAAACTTATTTTTCTTTCTTTCTTTCTTTCATAAATGTATTCATGTCAATTAAAGGTTAAGCTGCGCTTGCCACGGTTGGTTAGTGGATGGGTGACCTTATATGAAAGCACATTAAGCCGATGATCCCGGCTGTCATTCGTAGATCTTTGACAGGTGTTAGTGGTCAGAAGCCCAAAAGCCTGACAACCAGCCTTACCAAGGGTATATCGTATTACCCAGTAACTGGTTTGTATAGACAGTCGCTCCATGTAATATTCTGGTATTCAGCTGCAAACGGTTAGACTGGAAGCCAACGCCAGCATAGTTGAGAAAAGGCTAGGCGGATGAAGACAGTTAGAGCCCTGACACACTAGGACGCCATGACAACGTCGCTGGCTAGCCATGGCTACTTCTGGCTACCTAAATGAAGTTGCCATATAAGTAGACAGTAACACGCGGGCGTACGTCCTGGCGATCGGTTGGCTACTGAGTGAGGGAAGCGTAACTTACTTGTATTCAAAATACTGGCGACTTGGCTACGCGTCGCCAGGTCGCCAGAGTATCCAGTCTCCACGTAGGGGCCCGGTCGGTCATGGCCGTTTCCAAATTGGAGACGTTGCCGCCTGACTGTAGCCAAGTTAGTTAACTGTCATACATTTCAATATGAATTGTTTAAATACGTAGCCGTCGACTAAGAGCAGTGGTGGCCCAGTGGTAACGGCCGCGACTTACGAGTTGTAGGTCGTAGGTTCGAACCCAGGCAGGCGCTTTACTTTGTGTAAATTATTGCATCACCACTGCTCTCAAAATGGGAAGGAAAACATCGTGAGGAAACCGGCATGTCCTAGAACCAAAAGACATATTATGTGACATCCACCAAACCCGCACTGGGCCCGTGTGGTGGATTACTGGCCCACTTCTTCTCACAGAGTGGAGGCCTGTGTCCCAGCAGTGGGAACATTATAGGCTGATGATGTTTCCGGCGACGTTGCCATGGCGTCCCAGTGTGTTAGCGCTCTTAGAGCAGGAATCTTTCAACGATGTTTTAGTATAGTAGAGCTCTTTGTGAAGGATATCGAGTGGGAATTAACTATACCACTACAACAATTTCTGCCGCCAAGCAGCGAGGGTAGTATTATTGAACAAAGTCGACTCGAAGCAATTACTTCACATTCTTTGGCTTTCATTCGGTTCGTGCCTATCAGCAAACTCTGTTTGGCATCTACCATTACCGAGTCATGTTCGGGTCTGCTCGGCACAATTTGAGCTAAGACGAGCTTTTCCCGAACCTCTATCTGCATAACATTTCGTTTGTCGCCCGACTGTGACGAATCATGCCAACCAGAATACACACCCCGTTACAGGCATATGGAGCACTTTAGCTTCATTTGTTTGTCACCCTATATAAAATAGTTCAAAACTGATAAAGAGAAAATTCATACATACATAAACTCACGCCTTCTTCCCATGGGGGTAGGCAGAAACTACAGAACGCCACCTGCTACGATCCTTACATACTCATTTTGGCTCGCTTACGTTCATAAATCTGGTCATACACGCACGCCGGTTGCGAGTACTGACCTGACCTTCTGAAGAACAGCACCAATAAGGTCACTATGAATATCCTCCTATGACTCCGGCGTTTCCACTCACGCCTTTTCTGAAAAGGCAGATGTGTGCCTTTTGTTTTCACAATGAGAAAATAATAAAGGAATAAGCCTCCATTTCCCAATATAATAATGAATGATTTCAATATAAATAACGCCTCCAAGTATCCATTTAACCAATGTGAGGTGGAAAAAAGATAAATTTTGCGATGCAGTATCCGAATGGCGTCGGGTCTTAATTGAATTAATAGTCTGTGGCAAGTATATAAAGTGGTGGCTACATTATGTATCGCTCGGAAACATATTGTTTATCCTTGCCGTACGCGGCGTAAATAATTTGGCAGAAACGGCCGGTGAATGCGAAATATTCAGGAGGTTTCTGAATACCGTAATTATAATTATTTTGGCAAATAGTAAACGTTTTCATAAGAGGAGATCGTGGCTAAGTAAGAACACCCACACGGGTCGATCTATCAGGTTAAGCTACGCTTGCCGGGGCTGGTCAGTGAATGGGTGACCATCTTTACATACCGAGACTCCTCCGTGCATCGGAAAGCACGTTAAGCCGTTGGTCCCGGCTGTCATTCGTGGATCTTTGACAGTCGTCAGAAGCTCGAAAGTCTGGCAGCAGTCTTTCAAAGGGGTCTCGTATTACCCAGGTACTGAGTTGTGGAGGTTGTGGCAGTCGCTCCATGTAAAATACTGGTATTCAGCTGCGTTCAGTTAGACTGGAAGCCGACCTCATCATAGTTGGGAAAAGGCTGGGTAGATTGATATATTGAGTAACCGTTTTCGTATTAGGGTTTTCCGGGAAAATATGTGCCTAAAAATGTGAAACCATACAATAGACTTCAATTTGTGGCGTTTTCTGGAATAGTCTGATAATGTTAGGAAAATTGCCAGTAAACGGGTCTTTTTTGCACCACTATTGAAAAGGCAGTGAGCATTTTAGAAAACGTTTCAAGGATTATAAAACATCGTAAGGGTATAAATGAGCCGTAAAACAATGTGAAAACTACTTTATTTTCTTATGCTCGTAAAATTTTATAGGATTCTAAATAAAAATAACTTTACAGCGTAAAACACTTTTTCATAAAATAAGGTTATACCCGACTATTTTATTTTTTTAAAGTACAGCCACTGGGGTATACCCTATTAACAAAGCCTTCATAAAATCTAAGAACGTCATTTATCGTTTCGCGCCAATTTTTTTATTATAAACCTGCTTAGTCCGTGGACATCAATCCGTGTCGGAGCCCATTCACGTCACGCGCTATTTCTTTTGTCTCCTCTCAAAAGGGGGAGGATAACGGTACCCAGAGCACAGCATAGATAGGTACAGAAGGCCAGCTCTTTACAACGAATGAAAACGCAAACGCACATAGACGCGTACGTATGGCGATCTCATCGCCGACGAGGAAGTGATTTTCTCGCTCAAGGAACGTACAAAATGTTGTAGGTTTCGTGTAAGTAAAAGAGATAAATATATTAATAGTTGATCGTAGACACCGGCGGCGAGTACTCGTTTGTCACAACGACAAAAGCTATCGAAGAGAATACTCGCTCAATGATGATCGCTTGGCGGGCAGATCACTCGCTGAGAGACTCACGCTTGGTACCAAGCGTGTGAGTCTCTCAGCGAGTGATTATGTACATAAGCGTACCAGCGAGTAGGTAATCGCTCGTCGCCATCGCGCACTTGAGCTGCTCATTGCTCACTAATTCTTTTTAGTTGCAAGTTTTACTCGCTTGTCGTTAAGGGGACTACGGGAGCTAAACGCAAGTTTTATAATGCCTTAAAGTAATATGATCCACTGCAGTAACCAAAATCAGAAGATAGGATATTCTTCAGGATATATGCTGGTCGGATAGTGTGTTGATAACATAATACAAGTAATTTGATACAACAGAAAAAAAATCACGACGGTACATCAAAAAATTTCTTTTAACGATTAAACACCATTGTATGCAATAATTCTGTTTTTTTACCGATTATTCCACAAGCAACATTTCACGTAATAGCGTTTAAATTTTTTAGTCTAATTAATACATTTTTTGTAAATAGACAATTGCTTCATATATATTTTGTAATAAATTACCAGCGTTGTGTCAACGCGCTTCTCTTTCTTTTCAATGCAGTTCGACAGTGGCCGCGTTTAGCTGTTTTTAGCCTCTTAATCGCCGGGCGGGGCCGGCAGTGAGTGGGACTGGTGGAGAATTCCAGTCGCAAGTGCGCTTGCACTCGCTGTACGTGAAGCGTGTCTATGTGTGTGCGTTTTCGCTCTATGTATCGAGGTGACCTTCTGGACATATCTATTCTGTGTCCACAGGGTAAGGAGGGGTGAGGGGGACATTTTTACGACGTGCAAAGAAACATCCTCGCGCCCCAGCCTCGCATGTCGGGAATCACAATTGAATTCCTTTTTTAGTTATTTTTTAAATTTTAGAATTGTGGACGCAGATTCATTGCCGTTATTGTTCTGTGGAGTGTAAGTTATTCTGTTTTTGTTGAATTTTTTTTGAGAAATAATGTGAAAATAAGCGTTTATTTATGAAACAGTAAGTTGGTAAATCGTGTTGAAAAATTGCTCATTGAAGGAAAAATAATTCATTGCAACACAGAATCAATGAATTATGAAACAGTTGAGTTTTATTCCTTTATATAATTCTTAACTGCAAATAAAAAGGAAAAAGAAAACAATTTTTTTTACGACTGAAGATCACGTCACATGATTTTGTTCCCTTCGGTTGAATAAAAGCCCTTTTTATGTTCTCGCGGGTTTAAGGGAAATCCCTTTTTAGTGGTTTTCCACATAATAAAAGCAACCTCATAATATCGCGCTTCTAGGAAAAACGGTTCAGTTTGGGCTTGCAACGCTAATCTTTCTCTTTCATTACACTAAAGGGAAAATTTAAACCGTAAGTACATTATCCTCTTATATCTTTGAAATTATATCTCTCGAGCTCAACAAGAAGCAAAGCCGTTAATAATTTGAATATTCTAATATCTCGAATCCCCCCAATAAAGATAAACTAAGGCGAAATCCCTGGAACAGTGGAGCAGTAGATAGAATCCACTGTGCATGACAGTTCATATTCTCAACGGCATTTCGGAACTCAATAAGGTATTTTCCTCAAGAAAACTGTCGCGAAGTTATTTCAGTCACGGATTTACGGTTCCTCGGAGTAAGACAAACGGCTCGTAGCGTGTTCGCAAGCAAATTTTGTGGGTAACAGAGAAAAAAGGAAATCATAGCTACGTGCCGCGTTGATTTTCGACGTGCGCCCTCAAAGAGATGTCGCTGACAATTGAGGAGCGGTGCATGACGAATGACGGGACGATTTTGAATTTGGAATGTTTTGTTTACTTTACATAGCGTGAACGGCCAGTTATGTTTAAGTCCAAACTATTAGGGGTACACAGTGTCCGTTTAGGTACTGGCAATAGGTACCTAACCGGTTACCTACCGGGGAGGAACAGTGGTGGCCCAGTGGTAACGGCCCTGACTTACGAGTTGTAGGTCGTGGGTTCGAACCCAAGCGGGCGCTTTATTTTGTGTAAATTATTTCATCACCACTGCTCTCAAAACGGTGAAGAAAAACATCGTCAGGAAACCGGCATGTCCTAGAGCCAAAAATTCGAAGACATGTGACATCTACCGCGTCATAGATTACAGCCCACTCCCTCTCACAGAGAGGAGGCCTGTGTCCCAGCAGTGGGAACATTAATAGTCTGATTATGATGATTATGAACCAGGTATGATTTCAGATTCCGTTCTGCCGCTGAGAAATACTTGATGGAAAAACTCAATAACTCTTTACCCTGGATCCCACGTGCCTTAGACTTAGACTTAAGACTATCGAGGCAATCTCTTTCCAGCTTTATAAGTTTAATTGTCTTTAGGTTATTTTATTTTAAGTCAACCCTTTGTTACAAATATCATGATTATTTATTTATTTATTTATTTAATACTTGTAATGTAACGCTCAGCTCCTCGGAGCTAAACGTTGATACAATTAAAATAAAGAAAGGTTAAAGGTAAAGAGTTAGGGTCTAGAGTATAGTTAGGTTATAAGAGGTAAAAAGGTTAAGAGGCCGGCTTCACACGACGTGGGATGCTCAGGATAGGCGGGACCAGGACCGAGCTGAGGTGCAGGTAGGCTGACGGACAGGAAGGCAGGCAGGCAGGGAGTACAGAGGAGCCGCCGCACACGCCACACGCTGAGTAGGAGGTTCCTTCACCCTGTTGAACGGAGAGGTAGGTGTGAGAGGTAGCTAGGAGGCGGAGGTACTTTCGTGGTACCTCACGCTAACAGGAGGGACGCGTCGGCGTCACTCATGACGTCGTGCTGTGAGGGCTAAGATCACGACTCCTGACGTCACGTCACTCGACGTCGGCGCCCTCTCTTATTCGAGCAGTATATGTGACGTTTGAGGCGTGGCGTCTTGAGCCACGCGGCCAGATGGCTGGTGTAGGGCCCTCTATAGGGCTAGGTGAGAAAGTCGGTTGAATGATAAGCCGGGTAGACACTGAACACCAAAAGTTTATTGATTGAAACTACACAATAGTTTAGGTTATACACAGTATTATGTTAGTTACACTGAATTAATCAAGCTAGGATTTAAGTAGTAAAATTAGATTCAAGGTAAAAAGTAGTACATCACACGGCTAGAGCCAAACTTCAACTCCGTTAAGAAAAGAACCTGTTTTTATCGTTCTGTGTCATATTTTAAAACATTTCAAACATCTATCAAGTTAATTCTTAATTGAATGATGGCCAGAACGGATAAAAACGGTTTACAGAGCGATAGTCTATAAACGTCCTTATTGCGAACAATACAGTGTATTCACCTGCTTTATAATAGGTTTAGCAGAATATAAAGTGTCTATAGCACATTATGTCTATGATTAAGAAAAGTAAATAAGACAGGTGACAGCTTTCAATTAATATAAAATATTCTGTCATCTTTACAACAGGGAATCAATAAATAGTATTTAAAACAGAATTTAGATGCTAAAACAATCAAAGAATATAAAAGTATGCTATTACAGGAATAGTGTGATTAAGAATAAATACAAGGAAGTTTACATGAATGATGATGGATTTCATAGTTAAGTTATCAAAAGGTGAATTGTTTAGAATAGTAGCTTAAAAAACATAAAAGTAGATCAAAAATTGTGGTTCTGCACAGCAGATGCCACATACTTCAAGCACACAAATGTACAGAGGCGGACTTAATGCCATAGGCATTTTCTACCAGTCAAGGGTGGTACAGAGACAAACAGTGGTAGGTGCGATAGCGAGAATTGAGGAATTAATATTTATTTAAATTTAAAAACTCTAAATATAATATATACACGTAATTATATGTAAATATAAGTACAAATAAATGCATATAAATATACTAAAGCTACTAAGATAGTCAATGGGAAAACATTACCGTTGTGATGATACTGCCAGCTTCTTGCGAATGTGCTCGCGAACTTTAATTCTAAAAGATAAAATCGGTTGGTCGGCATCCTGATTTCCTGGGGGAGTGCATTCTACAAAGAGATAGACTGAACGAAGAAGGAAGAGTGAATGAAGTCTGTGCGGTGAGTGGGACATAGAAGGAAGACGATTGTGAGATGAACGTAGATTTCTATTGTGGTTGGCGCAAATGTACTGAAAGTGGGGGGCTAGATAAATAGGAGAAGAGGGAGAGTCAAGAATTGATTTTTGACTGCACTCATAATTTTCATCATATATACAGGGTGTTAGGGTAAACACCGTTATCCTTCAAACCAGTGGTTTGGTTTCGTTTATAGAACATAAATTCAATGGAAAATCACAACTTTTTTTTTTAAAGATGTACATTTAGAATCGTCACGCAATTCCTAAGGTAGGTATTTTTGCCTGTCTTAAGTCAGGAAAAGGTTGTATTGTATTTATTCATGTGTTGTGTAGGTAGGTAGGACGGGCGGCGATCGATTACGTCACTCGGGCGGGTGCATATCCATGAATTTGCGGACGGTGTCGGACAATAACATTTTTAATATTTGTTAAAGAAAATAACGTAATTTTTTTTTACTCGGTTTTTTATGTTTATATTTAAGCCAACTACCCATAGTTTCAGTGACAACGGTGTTTACCCTTCCATCCTGTATAAGGTTTTTCAAAATTAACCTATGTGACCAACTATGAAATCGCGAAAAAAAATCAGTTGTTCCACACTAATGTTTCATAACTACTGGTCTATTCTAAACTACATACACACATCAAAAAAAGTTCATGATCAGTGTGAAAAATCGAAATCTTTTTTGTTAAGGTAGACTATATTATATAATTTCTTCTTCTTTTTAGATTCTTTCAGGCAGTGTATTTCTATTCAAAAAAAGATATAACGTCAACACTTTTTCTTGATAAAGTTAAATTTTAAAAATATATCAAACTAGCTAGTGATCACAAACTTTTTTTAATGTGTGTATATGGAACAGCTGTTTTTTTTCGCGATTTAAAAGTTGGTCCCGTAGTAAAAGTTAGTCAGTTCGATAGTTGAAGCACCTCTTAGTTTGTAAGGTTAATTTTGAAACACGTAATGTATGGTTACAATACTACAGTAGGTTATATGAGTTGGCTTAAGGCTTGCCTCCATATAACTAGAGGCAAATTCTTAGTCACAAGACCAGAATAATAAATGTCGAGAAAATCTTTTAACTGAGACAAAATCTAGACTGAAAGAAAAAAGTATTGTAATACAAATTGAAATTGATTAAATAAGCTTTTCTCTGGGGTAAACACGGTGTCACTCACAGACAATATTATTATAAAAGAAATGCCTCTACGTATTATTTCTTGTATAAATAATTTTATTTAATCAAGTTTTTCATCTGACTGTCACACCATTTTGAAAGCGAGTGAATTTCAGTGTATCAGGTCTCACTTTTTGCCATTTAATTTGATTTAAAATAATTTAGTTTAATTTGATATTAATTGCACCCTCTCACCGAGAGAGGAGGCCTGTGTCCCAGCAGTGGGAACATTAATAGGCTGATGATGATGATATTAATTGATTTTATTTTATTATGTTTGTTTTTTTTTATTTTCTTTATTTAGTTTGATTTGCTCTTATTTGGTTATTTCTGATGATTTCTTTAATTTTATGTATTGCGATGGGTGTTATTTACCTGCAATAAATGAATTTATTGGTTATTTAAGGTTGAAATTCGTTTCCGACAAAGTTCTTCAATATTCACGGTTATAACTTTATCAGTGATATAAAGTTGCCGTAGCATCTACTTGGCTTAATTTTAAAGACTGATAATTTAGCCTTCACCGGATCTAAAATGGTCAGTACCTAGTCGATTAACTTCTATGACCATAATAAAGAGCGCTTCACAACTTTCACAAGTATACAAAAAAAAAAAAAAAAACACCTATTCCATATACCAAAGGATAAAAGAAATAGGAAATGGTCCTTTTTAAACAAGAATGTATCTGGTACGAAATTAAAATATAGGCAATATTACGCTACGGTGTGATAGACGGCCACTTTTTATTGAATAAACTCGTTAGGCGTTTGTTGGAAACAATTTTTTTTTCCGAAACGTTCAAATTACAATTTAATTTATTTTCCTTTGTCTTATTTTTCTTTTTGCGATGGTAACAGGAAGTTGAGTAAAAAGGTATAATGTCTAATTGTTTTTTCTTTTTTTACTTAATTAATTTGAAGGGAACGAGGGAAATATAAAAAGTGACGGCTTTTAATGTTTTCGATTTGTTTTTCTGGGAATGAACGAAAAACAAATGAAGCTCAGATTTCATTCGCTTTTTAAATATTAATTAGTTTCAGGTTTCATTGAAATTTAAAAAGGTTCGTACTGATTTCGTGAAAACACTCGATTTTTCGCGCGATTTCGATAAGCATTTGACACGCGATCTAATTTTAAATCAGCCGCGGGGCAATCTAATCTGGTTTTACAGAACGTGAGGGCGGCCCTTAAATTCGACAGTATTTGCAATTAGCAAATACTGTCGAATTTAAGGGCCGCCCTCAAATTCGACAGTATTTGCTCATTTTAAGCAGGATTTAACTACGCTGACTTGAACTTTGATAGAAAATGTTATCTAGCAGTGCAATTAGCTATTGAAGCTCTTCTTCAATAGCTGATTGCACTGCTAGATAACATTTTTTATTTAACGCTTTCATCAAATAATAACACATTTTGTATAATTGTAATTATTTATTTCGCTGTTTTATTTATTTCTCATTTTTATAATTTGTAATTGTATGGATTATTTTTTATCTGAAATAAACTGATTAATAAATTACACAGTTTTATTTTTATATAGCGACGTACGGTGAGCACTGGTGGCCCAGTGGTAACGACCCCGACTTACGAGTTGAAGGTCGTGGGTTCAAACCCAAGCAGGCGCTTTACTTTGTGTAAATAATTTCATCACCACTGCTCTCAAAACGGTGAAGGAAAACATCGTGAGGAAACCGGCATGTTTTAGAACCAAAAATTCGAAGACATGTGACATCTACCAACCTGCACTGGGCCTACGTGGTAGATTACAGCCCACTCCCTCTCACAGAGAGGAGGCCTGTGTCCCAGCAGTGGGAACATTATTAGGCTGATTATGTATGTTGGTTATTGTTTATTCATTCTTTATTGATTATTGTTAATTAAAACGGTAACATCAATAGGGTATTACACCCATTTCTGAAAAGTGTCTCAATTGGATTCTGTAGTGCTAATGTACCACTAAAAAATTCACAAAATTTTTATTCAATCGTTAAGTGCCATAAAAATGCATTTAAATTTTTCATTTTCAAATTTCGCGCGTAATTTGACGGAAACGCTGAACGCAGTGGACGCCATATTGCTCTGTTGTCATGACGTCAGTTGGCTGTGTAAACAAATGCAGTGATTGGAGGTACACTGATAGTTGACAGTTGACACTTCTAAGTTTAGGTACATAGCCGTATGACGTAATAACATGGCGAAGTGTTATGAAACAGATTAAAAAAGCTGAAACCTTTGAATTGAATTTATTTATTTATTTATTTATTTATTGATAGGAGAACCAACAGCTATAACAAATCAATAACAATTGTTTAAGAAACATAGAGCCAATTACAGGTCCTCACGGGTAAAAACAGAAAAAGTAGTAGAAATGTTAGGATCACTAACAAGCACGATAAAAAAGATTAAGTAAATAGATTAATAAATAATATACATAAATAAGGTACAATAAGAACTATGCACTTTTAAAAAAGTCAGCGTTAAGCTGAGCGCGTGCAGAATAGGTTTTGGTGGTAAATGGGTCAAATGCGAACTCTTTACAAAGAATATTAAAGTCCTTACTCGCCCGCACCATGTATGAGTTTTGCCTGTAGTTAGAGGAGGAAAAAGGAATGGAGATAGGCGGATTAAATCTTACTGATCTCTGAGGAACATTGAAACGTAGTTTATGTAGAAGATCAGGACAGTCAATCTCGTTAGACATAATTTTCAAAAGGAAAGTGCAATCTGCTAGTCGACGACGATTTATGAGTGGCTGTAAATGAAATTTCTTGCATAGATTTATGTAATTATCAGAATGGTATGGTATACGTAGCCTAAAACATAGAAAACGAATAAATCTCTTTTGTATATTCTCAATACGTTCAATGTACTTGCCGTAACACGGGTTCCAGATTTGTGACGCATATTCAAGATGACTTCTCACAAAAGAGCAGTAAAGAATCTTAAGGGTCTTGGCTTTCTTGAAACACCCTGCGAGTCTCATAACAAAACCCAATGACTTCGAAGCTTTGGCCACTATTTGCTCGATGTGCACGTTAAATAAAAGTTTGGAATCATGAAAAACGCCCAGGTCGCGTACACCGTCGGATCTGTGTAATACTTGCCCTTTAAGTTTATAAGTTGTAGGGAGAGGGACGCGTTTTCTGCTAAAGGAGATTACTGAACATTTGACAGGGTTCAAATCTAGTTTATTAATCAAGCAATAATCATCCAATCGCGCCAGGTCAGATTGGAGAGCATCCATGTCATCATCCGATGATATTGCAGAAAATATCTTCATGTCATCAGCAAAACAAAGTAAGTTTGAATTGTGGAAACACGAGTCGATGTCGCTCACATAAATGATAAAGAGTAACGGACCCATCAAGGAACCTTGAGGAACACCACTAGGAGCTGAAACCCAGCTCGACATGTAGTTACTGATAACGACAGCTTGAGATCGGTTTTCAAGGTATGAAGTAAACCAACGAAGTAGATCTCCTCTGATACCATTGTTAAAAAGCTTTGTTTTAAGGATATTGTGGTCAATTCTATCAAAAGCCTTACTGTAGTCCGTGTAAACGACATCGACCTGTGCCCCATTGTCCATTCTGTCCGTTAGAAAGTC
The DNA here is from genome assembly GCA_948150665.1 of Conistra vaccinii. Taxonomy (NCBI): domain Eukaryota; kingdom Metazoa; phylum Arthropoda; class Insecta; order Lepidoptera; family Noctuidae; genus Conistra; species Conistra vaccinii. The sequence continues at coordinate 4,254,130 of OX411323.1, read as the reverse complement.
ATTGAGCAAAGCCAGGTTAGATGCAGTTGAGCGACCCTTAAGAAATCCGTGCTGAGAAGGGCTAAACGACTGACTCAGCGCTGCGTAAACTTGGTCGTAGACAACCCTCTCAAAAATTTTAGCTAATATGCACAGTTTGGAAATAGGTCTGTAATTAACTATTTCATTTTTAGGCCCCTTTTTATGCACCGGAGTTATGAAGGCAGACTTCCAGACTTGGGGAACAGAACGAGAAGAGAGCGATTTAGTAAACAATAGAGATACTGGTAAGGCTATGGTTTTAGCACACCCAATCAAAAATTTTGGTGATAAGTGGTCCGGACCGGCAGATTTGAACGGATCAATTTTACTAATTAGTTTAACTATTACATTTAGGTCAATCTCAATTGAGTGAATATCAGAGGGTATATTATAATTTGCAGTTTGAGGAGGACAGTAATTCGTAGTCGCAACATTGGTAGGATCAAGAAAAGTAGAATAGAAGTGGGAAGAAAATGCATTACAAATAGACTCGGGAGAAGAAATCGTCACATCACCATACTTGAGGAAACTGGGTATTGCATTGGACTTAGATCTCTGCTTCACAAAGCTCCAAAAGCGTTTAGGGTTTCTTTCGATGGAGGCTTCTGTATCAGCTAAGTAGCTAGTGTAACAATCCGCTTCAAGTTTATTAACCCGCTCACGTAAATGTTTAAAGGTTGCCTCATCTGAAAGTCTGCTATACGTCTTAAATTTACGGAGATATTTAGCCTTCTCCTTGATCAAGCGTTTAAGTGCCGGGGAGTACCAAATAGGGTATGAGCTGTGAGAGACTGTCTTAGTTGGCACATACTTATTTTGAATTTCCGCTATAGTAGTATAAAAGTAGTCAACGGCGGCATCAAGCGACATGTCAAAAAATACGCTTGTCCAGTCTATAGCTGCTATTTCACCGTTAATGGCCGTAAAGTCAGCTTTACCGTAAAGGTAACGAGTAAAGGGAGCGGGAGTTAAATAAGTGTACTCTGCAAAGTTCACGTCGATACAGAGGGCCGGATGATATTTGTCGACAGGTGATAAGGGCACCAAACATTCACACACTGAAACAATTTCATTACATAAAACTAAATCCAAAATCTTACCATAACCATTTAGTATTCCATTATATTGACTGAACCCTAAAATACGCAATTCATCAGTTAGCATGTACTCGTCGCCACTACAAATATTCACAGGTAATAATGTGTTGTTATTTAATTGCCACAAAATTCCACTAAGGTTGAAATCGCCAATTACTAGGTATTTATCAGTTGGATTGTTTAGCACTATACCACTTAAACTATGGAGAAAATTTGATAGCTGGTCGGAAAAAGAATAACCATGGTTTTGCTTACATAGATATATGACGCAAATATTCAATTTAAGGTAATTTCTTGTGTTGGGCTGACGTACACTCAAAGTTAACCACAAGTCTTCGGCCGAAGAGTGAAATAATGGTTGGGGAACAGCAGATATACACTTACGGATAGCTATCAAGACACCACCGCCACGAGACTGACCCGTGAGACAGTAATCCCGGTCGCGACGCCACACAATATACTGATCACCAAATAACTCCGAGTTAAATATGCCATCGACCAACCAAGTTTCGGTTAAAACAATGACATCGTATGAACATAGGCATAGTTGGCGATAGAAGGATTCAGTCTTGGTACGGAGCCCACGAACATTCTGATAATAGACATGCAATTTGTTGTTACCGTCTATAGCCATCGATAAATCGCACAAATCATAGCAACACAATTAATAGTATGATAACAACCACTCAAATAACAAAGCGCTAAAAGACTAACGATTGCACTGTCTATGACAATGTTCACGGATAATAAATACTCAACGTTAGTGTAAAATAACAAAATAAAAGCGAGTAATAAGCAAATAAGTAGGGTAATTAGGTATACACAATTCATAAACGGCACAAAAAACGTACCAGCAGGACAGGTAATTGTGCGAATAAGCAGGCAGTAATTAGATTCAATAATGAGTGCAAGCGAGATAAGCATAAAATGGGATATTGCGACGAATAGAACAGCGCGATAAGATAAGCATAAGGCCCAAATACGAGTACAAAAGTGAGGTGACGAAGCTTGGAGCACGTCAGAGACGCTAAACCTTTTACAAAAATTAAAGTGATAAACAGTTAAGGCTATTAGCACGTAATAAATAAAAATGAATTTACGTCTAGACTTATGTTTTAAACTATGTTTATAAGACAATGATAACCGAAAGATGCGCCGCTCTAAGTTAGCTTGTTTAAATCTTTCTCCTTAGAAATTACAAAGACAGCTGATCCCTCCTGCCTGCGGACATGAATCTTTCCGTGTTTGACCCATACGTGCTTGTACTCTTTCTCTTTAGCTAATGCTCGGGTTTTATTCAGCAACTTTTTGGAGTCAGGGTTGAGGTGATCATTCACATAAACTCGGTTCGATTGGCTTGTGAATCCAAGGTCGTGGGCGGATAACGTCTTACAAGAGCGTGCAGCCGCGACAAAATCCTCCTTCACATATCTATTCAGAAAGCTGACCACAATTAACTTATCCTTTGTGTTGAACATTGGAATCCTGGATATGTAGTTGACCTGGGTTTTAGGAAATGTAAAATTAACCTTTTGGCTGATCTTATCCAGGATAGCGAACAGATTTTCGTCCTTTTTTAGGGGAATGCCCTTAATTTCCACATTGTTCAACCTTGATCTCTCGCTAGCAGACAGCTCCGACTTAATCAAGTCAATGTCAGATTGAAGAGAGCAAACAGATTCCTGAAGATTTTCAAGACCAGCAACCCTAGTCTCAATGCCTGCAAGTTTGACAGAGAAATCATCCAGCCGATTACCATCGAACTCACGACTGACTTTGAGTTCTTTGAGTTCATCTTTAATGGATTTGACATCATCAGACAGCATCGGCAGGCCAGCCAATTGAACCTTGAGCTCACGAATCTCATTTAGGATCGTTTCCAGAGACGCAGGTTCAGGTGTTGGTAGTGGCGACGGGATGGGGGTCGGTGACGGTGAGGAAATTCGGCACGCAGGACATTTCCATGCCGCCCTTCTGTCAGCTCCTAGTTTTCTCCATCCACCCTCCGTGATGCTAGCGCAGCCAAAATCGAGGTGCCGTTTGCATGAGGCACACTGAACGCCATCATTGAAGTCAGAATTACAACTGGCACACTTCATCATAGTTGACGTTGAAATATGAAGATGAGTAAAATGTTTAGAACCACTGATTAAAAGAACCGGTCGAGCGGGGCGCGTAGGCACGGCGTAGGTACTTGCGTAGCGAACGCGCGAAGTGCGACGGTAGCGGACGAGCAAAATGCGTGCTTGCGAAGTGCGTGCTTGCTAAGTGGGTGATCGCGAGTAACTGAAAATTTAGTTTGCTATTTTATGAACTAAGACTAACGTTTTCAGACTGCTTTTTGCCTAAACTATCTCAATAATATATTTTTAGATTTTTTCGCATATAGAGTAAAATACCCTATTACATTAATTAACATAGAGATTGAACAGATAACAATTTTGCTAAAACTAATATACAATAGAGGACAACCTAGCATACTTACTCTCGCAAAAATATGTTGTTAAGTTAGTAATAGTTGTTATGTATAGCGACGTAACATATTCATAATTATGTTCATATTTATGGGAAAAAAAACAAGAAAACAAGACGTATTGTAGAGTACTAAATTAATGCAAGAGAATGAAGAAGTACAAAAAAACTTAATTTTTTTTTTTGGAACGAAGTCCGCCATCTTCTTTGACACTTTCTTAAATGTTTTCTGACAACGCTCTCTGTCAATGTCATTCAGCAGGCTCCAAAGGTTCCTTGTAGCAGTCTATGTCGAATCCACAAGAATATTCAAAGACAGAATCAAGTTAACTTACTACAATACTTCACAGTGGTACGTCTCGAAAGCCCTTCGAATTAAAAGTTGGCAATCTCAATCCCATGTCACGCGTAAATCGGCCAGACATCCAATTTGGAGCCGTTACGTGGTGTGAACACAGTGCAGCTGGAATACAGTAGTTTTGTTTGAGAAAATTGTTGTATAATGTGTGGCAAATGCTTTTTTATCGTTCCATGTCGATAGATGGATGACACAGTGTCATACATTGGTGTGACAATATTGATTGCTACTGTAGGTCTGTGTCTGTACAATTATTTGCAAATAATTTATTAAAAATTTCTATAGAAATAAGCTTTTCCTTTGTACTTTACTTATCTTTATCGTCGCGTTTTTTTTTGTATTATGCTTTAATACATCACACAATGTTTTTTAGTTGGAGTTATTGTAGGAATAAATTAATGACACTTCAAGTTGAAAATATTCTGTAAAATAAAAGTATGTAAATACAACTTAACCCAAATGATATATAAAAAATCCTAAACACTTTTAAAATGTCTTGCATTACTGCTATTCTTTTACAGGATGCGTGAAAAAATTGAAAATAAATTGATCGTGCGTAAGTCGCGCGCGAAGTGAGAGCAATCGCTTAGAAAGAACGCGATTACGTCACGGTGAGCGGCGAGCAGGCGCGCGGGCGCTCGGGCGCTAGTTGTTGGGGCATTCACCCTGTCTTGTGATTCGAAGGGGGATATGCAGCGTTGATATCGCTTGAATAAAATGTAGTGGCATGTAAATACGTGAATCGTAAGGTGAATAATGTTAATATAGTTTTCCTGGAAGCAGTGGCTGGGTAAGTTCTAATTCGATGTGGGTGAGGTAGATTTCGCGAGGCCCTGGTGGCCCAAGAAAATGTATTTTTTATAGCAATTGAGCCTTTAAGGTATATTTCGAGATATAGGATAGGTTGTTCAAAAATATTGCGGGTCTGTGAAGCCCAGATTTCGATTCAGGGATCCGTATGCGTAAAAATAAAAGTTAAAGTACAAAGGAGAAAGCCGTTTCTGGGCCCAACCGTTACACGAATGAGATATGTACCAAAAAAATCTTCTATTTTTCTTAATTAACCCATTTTAATTTTAGCCTCATTAGCAATGGCCAAGTGTAGAAAATAAGTAGATTTCTATTTTATTGTTTTAAACCTTTGTAAACCGTTACAACACTTATTTCATTAAACGTCATTAACTTCACAAACGCTGGCATTATATCAATAGAGCGTACCCTAAGAATATTATCGAGTTCGTAGAAATCGATACTGTTACAAATAATACTACATTGTTTTGATATAATTGTTTTTAGGTATTAAAATCAAAGAAAAATAAAAAAATCTGGAGTCTAATTGATTTTTAATGTAACCACCATTAAAAAATCATTCAAAGAAGTAAATAATCGATAAAATCAATTGCACCACGGATTGCACTAGTAAACGGCAAATGTCAATGTCAACGTCTGTCAATTGTCATGATTGTACTCGTACTGTCATGTCATGTTATTGTTGTCATTCGCCACGCTAATGATTTTCCGTATTTCTCGGGATTTATTATTTCTGACTTCTACTCGAATACTGGCCTCCGAAATTGATTGCCATAGACTGCCCTCGCTTGAACATTGGGCACCGTATCCTGCCACTCCTGCTGACCTTTGCTGGAAAACTGGATCTGTATAATGCTCTTTTGACTGGATGACTGGATACAACGACATCAAGAGCCTGTGCATTAATTGCGGAATAGCAACGGACCGCGCTGCATTACAATGGGAAGGCGAAGACTGAAAGATGAAATGATTCTTTCAATTGTACAGGAATGGGTCGCGCATCAAACGGTTAGTATCCGATATATCTATATCGCAACATTTTCGTACTTACTATGAAATTATTTCATGTAATCAAACTAAATAGTGTTATCGCTTATGTTCAATTGACTGTTGATAGTTGTATTTTATAAAATGATACCAGCGCATGCAACAAACTCATATTCAATCTAGACATGTGACATCTCCAATCTGGACTGAACCTGCATTGTAAAATTACAGATTTTTCCCTCTCTCAGAGAGGAGGCCTGTGTCCCTGCAGTGGGAATGTAATAAGGCCGCTTATGTTTAAGTACCCAAATGTGCCAATCAGATGTTTATTGCTAAATTCTAGTGCTAGACCTAATGACACATGTTTGTTTTCTTCAGGTACTTAAATGAAAATGACTATCTGCCAAGCTTGCTGAAATCATACCAATGCTGTATGCATGCATCTCTTGATGGAAATGGACTAGAACAGACTGAACAGACACCGATGAATAGAACTGTGTAGAGGTGAACGGTGGCTGCAAGGGCTGTCAACATCGGACTCAACCTGGATGTTGAGAGGAAGAATAAAATCCAGCCAAATATATCCTATTACTAATAGGATATATTTCGTTTATATGTTAGTCGACACTTCGACAGCTCTCTAAGTGGGAGGGATGCTATAGTCCAATATAATTGCACCTGTATCGTTGGCAAAAGAATGGTTGGTTGCTGTGCCCACACCATGAGCATAATTATGGTATTTTAGTTGGGCTTAGTTGGCACGGCACCAGGGTAGGTACTCAATTGCCTCCTGCACAATTTCTGGATACTGTATTATATAATGATAGTCCTAATGAAGATGGTGATTAATAAAACGATTCATCACAATTATGTGTGTTTTACTTTAATATATTATTGCAATCTCAGATTACTGTAATCCGTGATTGCATCAAATCCCGTAGTAGATACATACAATATTAGCAAATGCAAGCCAGTAGTGTTCTAAGTGGGCCTTGTCTAATAAACATAGTTTTCAGCTGAGGTTTTCAGTAAGATCATACAGATAAATCACCTGCTAAGCGCTTTTTATGAGGGTACCTACCAGGAGGTTTTAACCGCATCGTGATAGGCTGCAGGTGCTGCAGCACAGCGCATGTGGTTGCCCAATTAACGTAGGAAACAAACAAAGCCTTAAAAATATCATTTTTTATTTGAATACCTCAAATAATAAAAATAACCTAAAATGTAAACATTGTCTGATTTTACCAATTTGGCCATTGCTGGGAGACGTGAAAATTGGCGTCGTGAATCCTTCCTAAATGTTCTAATTTATGGCTAAATTCCAGCCCTGTAACGCTGGGCCCAAGTTTCTATGGAGTTTGGTTTTCTCCTTTTTGTTAAAGGATTCAAGTGCCAGCTAAATGGTTGTTGTTGAAGAAAACTTCACAGCAGTAGCATAATTAACGAAGGTAAAAGGAAAAGTATCACTGCTAAGTAGGCTTAACAAGTTAACGAGTAATAGTCGAACAACTTGCATTTGCAGTTGGAATGTATGGGAGGACATGTTTTTCAACTACATGTTCGCGTTCACGGCTTCCTAACCTTCGAGGTGCGAGGCCCCTTGGACCGCGAGGCCATAGGTGGCGGCCCACGACGCCCACTCCTTACGCCGCCTCTGCCTGGAACATATCGCAGAAAGCGATAAGGCCGCCAATTGTAATTTTGTAGTGTTTAATTTATTTTAATGCTATGTTTTTTTTCTGGTCCGCAATAGTGTGCGTTACGATTGCTCCGCCAAGTTATCCAAACAAAAAAAAACTTCGCCCAAAAAATTGTCGGAATTTGTCAAAATCGAAGGGAACAAACCAAAAATTTGTCAAAGTAGAAATAAAGAAGATACAAGGGTTTTAAGTTGGCCGCGCGAACGTAACATGGAGGATTGCGCGGCCATGGAGATCTCAGCAACTACTTAGGTTAGAGATCTATTTTTTTTTGTCAACTGAAGACTGAATTTGTCAAAAATTGTCGAAACAAGAGTTATAAACTCTAGATCAAAATTTTACGAAATATTCGACTTGGAAGTTATGGCCGCGCAATCGTGCACTTGTTGTTTCTTGATTGTTGATTATTTCTTTAAAACTGAAGACTTCATACGGTAAAACTGTTACCAGAAGAAAGGCCTTAATTTGTCAAAACTAACGAAAGCAATAAATTCTACAAAAGTTCAGTTAAACAGACGAAATCAGTCCATAACAAAGAGTACGTGGCCGCGCGATCGAAACGTTACTTTGTACGCTAATATCTCACTATCTATAATTGCTAGGATTTCGGTGTGAACATCCAATTATTCGACATATTAACCTCATTAGAATGACATATCGTTTTACCCTCAGAACGGTTTTTAAAGCGTGTAATCTCAATAATATGTTATCTCATACAATGTTCGAGCAGGGTAACCATAATTTCGATTTGATTTGGGAATAAGTACCTCTAACTGGAGACTATCTATCATTGACATAACGATCCCGCATGACGGGAACCTCGTGAAAGCCGAGAAAGATAAACAAATCAAGTATCTTGACTTGGCTCGCGAGGTTGTCGTCATGTGGAATGTGGACTCAGCGATCATTGTGCCGATAGTCGTATCAGCCAATGACTTAATTGCCAAGAGCCTCGACCAACACCTAAGGAGGCTCTCGTTAGGCAGCTGGGTCAAGGGCTTGATTCAGAAAGCGGTACTCCTGGACACGGCTCGCATTGTCAGGAGGTCCCTCTCTCTGGAGCCCTGACCGCCGGTAGCTTGGACCCTGTTCCCGATACCGGTGGGCTACTATTTTTTATATTTTTAAATGTTTTTTTTTATGAATTTTGTAAAAATATTTAAAAATGTAAACAATATGTACAGTAAAAATGAATAAACGATAATAATAATTATTAACATTGATCAGGCAGGGGCCATAGTCCAATATATTTGGTTCCATATCCTGCAATAGTCCTACACCAACAGAGGGTTGTCCTTGGGTGCACTTGCATAGTGCATACAGCGATAATCGTCGGTTGGCGCCATTGAGGTATACAATAATACCTCAATGGTTGGCGCCTCATTTCTTTAAAACGTTCGGCCCCTCGTACGCCTTCCAAAGGTCCGGGACCCCAAGGTCACGAGAAATGTCAAGAGACAAAAACTTGTTTATATCAATAATATGTTTATTCATCACAGCTTACACAATTTTGCGCTCTCAACCTGACAATCATATGATTTCACACTCGCACAACTGCTGGGCAGCCGACCACCCCGGCCGAATGATAGCCGCTTGGTTGCCGAGAGCGGCCACGGGTAATAATAATAATAATTTGATTATTGATATAGCGGTCCCGCATGACGAGAACCTCGTGAAAGCAGAAAAAGATAAACAGATTAAGTATCTTGATCTCGCTCGCGAGGTTGTCGACATGTGGGATGTGGATACAGCAGTCATTGTGCCGATAGTCGTGACGGTCAATGGCATAATAGCCAAGAGCCTCGACCAACACCTTAGGAGGCTCTCGTTAGGCAGCTGGATCAAGGGCTTAATCCAGAAAGCGGTACTTCTGGACACGGCGCGTATAGTTAGGAGATTCCTCTCTCAGGAGCCCTGACCACCGGTAGCTTGGACCCTGTTCCCGATACCGGTGGGCTACTATTATTTATATTTTTAAATGTTTTTGTTTTTGTTTTGTTTTTATAAAAATATTTAAAAATGTAATTAATATGTATATAATTATATGGAATAAAGGAAATAATAAAAATTTCACAAATATCAGGTCCAAATACAAACCAGAGCAATTCCCGTATTTTTTAAGAAAAGATTAAAATGCGAACGCGCATTCTAATCCCATTCGCAATCTGTCAAAAATAGGGGAGACTGGGTATGGTTGTCTCACGGGTTGGTTGTCACAGCGGTGTATGGGGGCCGCGGATCGCATCGCCCGACTCCCCGCGCGATCCCAGCCGGCCGTTGCTCTACGCAAGTACGTTCGTTGTTGAAGATTTTAATACTGTGACGGTACGGCCCAACCGCCCAATCCTTCTCACAGACAGGAGACCTGTGCATTAGTGTGCAGGGAATGGTAGGATGATAAAATTGAATGTTGTCTCGACTTTAATTCTTGGAATTACTGGTATTAAATACCGGCATTCAGCCGCATCCTGTTAGACTGGATGCCGACCCCAACATAGTTGCGAAACGGCTAGGTAGATGATGATGAGTACTTGGAATTTCCTCTGCAGCAACGTCCTCGACCTGGCATGGTCGAAATTGTGTTTTGCATTTTACACAAACACAATCTGTCACTGGCAAGCGCTTACATTTCCTGCGGGTGTACGTCGGCAGCGGAGTCTTTTGGCGGCTTCTTGAATGTGAACGTTTTTATTAAATAAACAGCCACAGTCAACAGCCAGGTTCTTTTTACCAGAATATCACTGCAATGTCCAATCCGCGATATTTTACCTAGTGAGTGATTTTTTTTTAACAAATCTTAGAATCGTCTCAGAAGGAAAAGTAATTATTAAATATTTTTATTTTTATGTAAGTATGTAGTGAACCAGTACCAGTACGGTAAGAGCAGTGGTGGCCCAGTGGTAACGGCCCCGACTTACGAGTTGTAGGTCGTGGGTTCGAACCCAAGCAGGCGCTTTACTTTGTGTAAATAATTTCATCACCACTGCTCTCAAAACGGTGAAGGAAAACATCGTGAGGAAACCGGCATGTCTTAGAACCAAAAATTCGAAGACATGTGACATCTACCAACCCGCACTGGGCCCGCGTGGTAGATTACGGCCCACTCCCTCTCACAGAGAGGAGGCCTGTGTCCCAGCAGTGGGAACATTAATAGGCTGATGATGATGATGATGATGATGTAGTGAACCACCTTTTTATTTTTTAAATCTGTCACGCGATTTTTTGTATTGTTGCTAAGCTGCGAGGCAACGCGCTCGTAGCGCTACCCGTGGCCGCTCTCGGCAACCAAGCGGCTATCATTCGGCCGGAGTGGTCGGCTGCCCAGCAGTTGTGCGAGTGTGAAATCATATGATTGTCAGAGTGAGAGAGCAAAACTGTGTAAGCTGTGATGAATAAACATATTATTGAAATATACAAGTTTTTTTATTTAATAATTATTTTTTGTCTCTTGACATTTCTCGTGACCCTAGGGTACCGGACCTTTGGAAGGCGTACGAGAGGCCGAACGTTTTAAAGAAATGAGGCGCCAACTGACGATTATCGCTGTATGCACTATGCAAGTGCACCCAAGGACAACCCTCGGTTGGTGTAGGACTATTGCAGGATATGGAACTAAATATATTGGACTATGGCCCCTGCCTGATCAATGTTAATAATAATAATAATTATTATTATTATATTTGTTATTTTTTACAACTAGATGTTGTCCAATATAGTCTCCAGTTAGAGGTACTTATTCCCAAATCAAATCGAAATTATGGTTACCCTGCTCGAACATTGTATGAGATAACATATTATTGAGATTACACGCTTTAAAAACCGTTCTGAGGGTAAAACGATATGTCATTCTAATGAGGTTAATATGTCGAATAATTGGATGTTCACACCGAAATCCTAGCAATTATAGATAGTGAGATATCAGCGTACAAAGTAACGTTTCGATCGCGCGGCCACGTACTCTTTGTTATGGACTGATTTCGTCTGTTTAACTGAACTTTTGTAGAATTTATTGCTTTCGTTAGTTTTGACAAATTAAGGCCTTTCTTCTGGTAACAGTTTTACCGTATGAAGTCCTCAGTCTTAAAGAAATAATCAACAATCAAGAAACAACAAGTGCACGATTGCGCGGCCATAACTTCCAAGTCGAATATTTCGTAAAATTTTGATCTAGAGTTTATAATTCTTGTTTCGACAATTTTTGACAAATTCAGTCTTCAATTGACAAAAAAAAATAGATCTCTAACCCAAGTAGTTGCTGAGATCTCCATGGCCGCGCAATCCTCCACGTTACGTTCGCGCGGCCAACTTAAAACCCTTGTATCTTCTTTATTTCTACTTTGACAAATTTTTGGTTTGTTCCCTTCGATTTTGACAAATTCCGACAATTTTTTGGGCGAAGTTTTTTTTTGTTTGGATAACTTGGCGGAGCAATCGTAACGCACACCCGCAATAAAGTATATTTGAATAAACTCTTGTCTGCCTCATTGGTCTAATGGTACGAAGTGCGACTGCTATACACATATTCGGTTCGATTCCCAAGTCGGGCAGTTTTTAATCATTAGGATTTTGCTCAGCAGCAGCCCGACGAAGTCTGGATTTGTGCCCGATTAATGGTAAAAGGCTCGCTTCCTATTATCTACATGGGACTTAATGTTACTGGCGAAATGGGAGTTTGCGAAATACTTTGCCATCAGATCCAGATTCCAAGAGATTCCTAATAGGAAAAGTCAACTTGGGAATTGAACCCAGGAGCTCATTCTCTACCGTCGCGGTTGCAACCACCACCCTAACGAGACATAATCACCCTATAATATTCTCACTGCTGGGACACAGGGCGCCTCTTTGTGAGAGAGAGTGGGCCACCATCGTCTTCGGATTTTTGGTTCTGGGACATGCCGGTTTCCACACGATGTTATCCTTCATCGTTTTGAGAGCAGTGGTGATGGAATAATTTACACAAAGTAAAGTGACTGCTTGGGTTCGAACCTTCGCCCTACAAACTCAAACTCAAAGCATTTATTTCAGTTAAATGCAAATTACAGGCACTTTTGAATTATCAAGGAGTCGGTCAGTCAGAAATATGAAGCTAGTCACCCATTCCGAAGCGTAGTAGGTACCTATGGAGAAGAACCGGCAAGAAACTTAACGGACACTCTTTTTAATCAAAAAATTGTTATTATTGGTTACGTCATTCATGTTGAAATTATACATTTGAGAAAAGTGAAGAAAGACGTGCAAGTTAAAAGCGTCCGTAATAAAAAGATAAAAACAAAGAACAATCACATCATCTTAGTGATATTTATTTTAGAAATGTAAGTAAGTATTATCTCATATTATGTGTTTTATTTTATTAAGTAATGAATTGTTTTAATTTTATGTATTTTACTTTCTCTCTACTCTTACACACGGTGTCTACATCTCTTTGTATCCTCTGTCCTATCGCTGGTATGCTGGAAGAGATTTCTTTAGAAATAAGCATCACCTTTGTACGTATTTTTCTGTTCTTTTCTTCTTGTCTGTTTTTAAATGTGTGTACTTAAATGGTTAAATAAATAAATAAACAATTCAAAATAAATTATAAATTAAAATAAGCACACAACACAACCCCTAAGGGTTGATTTCACCAATGAAACTGAGCGCGATCAGCATTTCTAAAACGCGTTCAAGAGCTGTCAGTGTCAAAATTGTTATGAAATATTGTAGACAGTTCTTGAACGCGTTGAGACGTACTGAACGCGTTCAATTTCATTGGTTAAATTCGCACTAAGTCGTGGCCGTTAACACTGGGCCATCACTGCTCAATGCCGACAAGACACCAGACGAAAACTATAACCTTTTAATCCGATAAATATCAAACACAGCAACTTCAGCTTCAAAGTACTGCTAACTCTGAACTATCCGGTTCCCTGCGCAAAAAAAATAAGTTTTAACTACTCAAGTTTGCGCATTCTTTGTTTAAGTTGTGCTAAGTTGTGCCAAGTTGCGCTTAGTTGTGCTAACGATTGAACTTAGCTCGCTCATAGTACTTCGATGTTTGTCCTCCGTCTTCTAAGTTACATCAATCATTTTTGTTGTGAGAATAAGTTGTGCGTCGACTTGATGTGATAGCTTAGAAGTGTTGTTTCGAGAAGATATTAAGAGTCCTTTTACGTTTTTAACGCAAATTCATGATTTTTGACGTTGTAATTTTACACGGCACCAGTAAGATATTGTAATAATTTGATAATGAAAAACGATAATGCTATTCTCCTTTTTGTAAGGTGGAGTTACACATTTTGATTTCTCTTTTCGTATAATTTACTATAAATATTTTACGAACTCAGTTTACAAGAAAAACTGTCGGCGATGGAAGTTTGACGCTAAAATTCACATTGTTTCATTCGGTTCTAATCAAAGCTAAAATTACTAAAAGATAAATTGAATGTTTTTCTTATTTATTGGAGTTTCTAGAATTTCTTTAAATTCCTTGACCTTTCACGAAAAAAATCGTAAAGAAAAGCAATAAATGTCTTGATTCAGCGTCCTTTATATTCCAAATAAACAGAATTTTATCAAATAAACCAATATGATATAAAACTTCTATCTACAATGAATGCGTTTTATTAGTTTTCGTTTCTCAATATAATAAGACAAAATTACAATAAATAAAATTAAAGTACTATATATTCCGCATCAATTCAGCAAATTACACGAAAAGAATGTGTAACTCCAACTTACAAGAAAGGAAATGGCACTATCGTTATTATAAACAAATAAAGCGTCGAAAATCATGAATTTCCGTAAAAAATAATAATAGGACTCTTAACAAAACTCTCGAGGGAAACCGAAAAATATGTTTAACGTTGCAGGATAGCCTACACCAGAAGTGTTCATCGTATCAGTGGTTGAGCAGCTTCCATATCATCAGGATTGTGAAAAATAGCAGCAGTGGCGTAGCGTGCCTTGGCGGGGCCCCGTATAAAAATTTGTTTGGGGGCCCTTATGAAGGGCAAAGATTTCTCACAAAAGAAAAAAAAAGTTTGCATAAAATTAAAAGAAATATTTATTGTTTTCTTATACCTATCACGTATGGACTATAGTGACAGGTCTAACAGGCTTTCAAGTCCCATCGAAGTTCTTAGGTAATTTTTTATCAGTTTTAATTTTGAAAAACTTCTTTCAGCAGTTGCGGTTGTAACTGAAAGAAATTGCTTTTTTTGACTGTTGCCATTTCTGAAATAAAATAAAAATTGGGAAGTTTTTATTAATTTTTGCTTACGCACGTCGGGGTACCAGTATAACTGATACGGCAGATACGGCGGTAGCTACGCCCCTGAATAGCAGTTAATCTTGGACTTGGTATGACAGCGGCTCCTCGGACGTCCTCTCTGTCATCAGAAGACAGCCGCCACGCAACCATCGCTGCGACGCTCTGCTTGAGTGACCGAACGTCTCACCGCTCACATACGTCACGCGGTGACTAACAGTCGCGCACAGACTACACCTACTGAAAAAGTTTTGCTCTTAAACTTCTTTTGCTGAACATATACCTACCACTCAATGAATACTGAAACTAATATCTGCCATCGGCTGATTGATCAGAAATTAATAATTGCAATATTCAGCAATTGTGAAAACAGCGGTTATGTACTGCTGTTTTCAACCTAATTGACTAATTATGCCAATAGCACAAAACAATCATAAACATTAATATTTCAAAACCCACACTGCTCATCTCTAATTATAACTATTCTGAAGCAATAATTCAGCACACACACGGACAACTACAAACATTGCCCTAAACGTGACCCAATAAACACCACAAAATGGTGTCATAGTGGAATATTAACACACACGAACTAAATGCATAAATTAATTAAAACTTTGCTGTAAGTTCCCCTCAGTGTTGTAATATTAGAGATTATTGCTGACTTTGTCTGGCACTGAAACATGTGGGAGATATATTATGGCAACATCGCTTAAAGCCTGATAAACCATAAGTTTTTTCGTTTCGTTACTGCACCTACCACTGTTTGTCTCTGCATCACCTAAAGGTTGACTGGTAGAAAATGCCTATGTCATTTCAGGTCAGCAAGCACATGCCAAGAAACCAACAAAAAACATCGAAATCGTTACTTAAGCGAAAATGAAAACTGAAAACGTAAACAGAACTTACTACCCGAATGCCTCCAGGCATAAAAGGTGTGCCAGCTTACATATAGCTATATTAAAGCTGTAACTCTTAGCTGCTGCTGTTGGGTTTGACGTACCTGACGGCGTGGCTGAATTCTGGACAACATAACAAAACATCACGCCTGTATTCCCCGAAGAGTTAGGCAGAGGTGTATATAAGGAGTAAATCCACATTTCGCCAGGTATGTTTAAGTCCCATGTAATAGCGGGCGAGCCTATTGCCATCAACCGGGCACAAATCCAGACTCCGGGCTGCTACTAGAAATTCCACATGAAAAAACCCAATAACACTTTGCCCTACCCGGAGATCTAACCCAGGATCTCATGTTCAGCAGTAGCGCTTGCGACCACTAGACCAATAAGGCAAAACTGGACAAAACTCATATAACTTGGCACCTTCGAAAAGACAAAGACCTTCACATCGATTTATTGCATTCCCAGATGTATAAGGCAGTATGTAAAGATTCATTTCATAATGTCCCATGTACACACATCAAAAGTGTCTAGGGATCAACATATATTTTTGCAATAACTTTTCTCCTGATTGATATTAATTAAAATTTTCTTTAAGGATTCATCAAATAAAGTGTTTTCGTTTGTCCCAGTAACGATAAACCAAGTCACCTTTGCATTAATAAAGAAATTTGCCATTTTCCTAATAAAGGGATTTTTGACATTTGAACCACTAACATTAAAGTTCGAAAAAAAGACTGAAATAACAGTTTTCTTTAAAATTTTATTGGGTAAATTAAACAATTAATAATCCGTGTTTCTACCGCGAACACTAACAACACAAGAACATCGGTTTGGCATACTCAAAATGAGTTCATCCAAATCACGCTGTGGAATGGCCGCCCATGTTCGTTGCAACAACAAAAAAAGGTCTTCTTGCGACTGGATACCCTCCATATTCGGCAGAGCTCTTCTCTGTAGCATATCCCATGCATGCTCAATCGGGTTCAAGTCTGGCGACTGAGCAGGCCAGGGCAGGACATTGATGTTAGCTGCGGCGAGAGTCTGTCTTACAACTCTTGCGGTGTGCGGTCGTGCATTATCATGCATTAACTGAAATAAGGGACCGATTTGCACTTGTAGAGGAACGATGACGTCTGATACAATCGTCTCAGCATAAATTTGAGCGTTGAGGTTGCCTCTAATCCAAATCAACTCAGTTCTTCCGCCGATCCAAATACCCGCCCATACCATGATGGTTCCACCACTATAAGGATGGACTTCCTGGCAGGATTTTAATCGCTGTTGGCGTCCAGGGGTTCTCCAGTGTCGTATACGTCTTGTATCCGGTCTCATACCAAAACGAGACTCATCAGAAAAGCACACGAAACGCCATTGTTCTTCTGCCCAATTTCTGTGTTCAAGAGCCCATTGATATCGAATCCTACGATTGTGCATTGCTATAGGTGGTACCCGTAGCGGTCTTCGGGAATGAAGGTTCACTTCATGCAAGCGGTTTCTGACTGTTTGGTCGCTAATTAAGTTCCCTGAAGAGTGATGAAGCCTCACGGCTAACATCATGGCGGTTATTGTTGGAGCTCTTCGAGCTAAGATTTGAATGTATCGGTCTTGTCTCCGTGTGGTGCAGCGATACCGTCCTCCATGGCGCTCAGCCACGGTACCAGTGCTTCGGTAACGTGTCCAAAGTCGACTGATAACACTCTGACTTGTATTCAGAGCTAAAGCCACAGTACGTTGCCGGGAACCAGCTTCTATCATTCCCACGGCTCTGAGCATTTCTTCCCTGCTTAAATGACGTCGCTGCTCCATAATAACGTTGGTTTTAATCAGTAGTAGGGAAACAGTAGCACTAATAATGTCTTCAATGCGTTGTATGTTTTTATAGGGAAAATATTGACAGCTGATTTTCATCTTTTACTCGAATTTGATTCACAGTTCCTGATTCAAATTATGAAATGCACCAAAAAGGATCCATATAAATTTATAAAATCATAAATTTATTACAAAGCCACATCTCAATCTCAAGAAATCCGCATAAAAATGCTTGATCCCTAGACACTTTTGATGTGTGTAATTGGAGGCGAGCCTATTGTAATAAACCGGTTACAAAACCAGACATCGGCCTGCTACTGAGAATCCAGATCTCACACTTAGGAGTCGCGCGACCTCTAGGCAAACGAGACAGTCACTGCCGCCGTGTCAGATACCAATTTATGAGCAAAAGCAATAAAAATAAAGTTCAAAACTTCTTCTTTTCGTGTGGTTACTGACTAACCTTGTAGCCGGAGGCCCTCTGTGCCTTCTTGCTAGCTCAAGTGAGGGAGACTCACCGGACAACGTTGGTTGGAGACTTGGGAGTAGATAAGTAAGAACAATGAAACAGGTTGCAGTTAACTGTTTAATAACTCAGCACATTACATGTTAATAGAAAACTTGTTTAATAATAATAAGCACATTATAAGATAGGTATAAACTATAGAAAAGTAATTGTAGGTATAACTTTCCAAAAATATTATGTAGTGTGTGTGGCTTGCGCAAGCTTTGAGATGGTTGTTAAACCCTCGGGCTTCGTGAGGGTTTTGGGGGTGTGCTCGCTCACCTTGCGAGCTGGTGAATGCTGAAGATGGATAGGTCTTGCGAACTCTTCGGGCTTCGTGAGGGCCACAATGACACTATCCGAGTGGTTCCCTACGTTCTCAAAGGCTGACTTAAAAAATGAACCCACCTATATACCAAACGTTTATACCACCTCTGGCGACAGTACTGAAAATGAGAGTGCATGAAAGTATGTGGCGTTCTGAATTTGAATTGAAAATAGAATGATGAAGTGGCCAGACATAAAAAGACTGCCAGCAATAAGTGATCGGATGAGAAAGGAGGAAGGACCTCGTCACAACCGTCACGTGTCAGAGTTTTAAAGCCGCCCATGGGCCTCTGACTTGGCTTGGCATGCAGTCGAAAAATATCTCTCAGACATGCCGGTTTCTTCACGATGTTTTCCTTCACCGTTTTTGTTAAAACCGAAAACCCGACTACGACAAAAACGCAAACTATAAAAAGGTTTAAGCTATCAATGTCGATTGTTTTCGGTTTTCGCCACACGAACGATTATGCTCCTTTAAAAATACTCCTATTGGCTTTGCCGTAGTCGGGTAAAAAGTTAGCCCTTAGCGAATTTAACACATACTCTAAGTATAGTACGACACAACTTAGATGTAGCATCGGCAAAATTCGTAAAACCGATCACCATCCGAACTGAGTGCGCCTTCGACATCACCAATCTTTATTACTGCTTCAGGTGAAAATGATCTTTCGAAAACGCAATAAATTGTACAGTCTTATACCCAAATACATTCGTAAAAAGGAAATGATGAATGACAATTTTCAAATCTATGCTACATCTAAGTTGTGTCGTACTGTACCAGTCTCATTTTCCAAAACAATCTGAACTGTGACAGATATTCCAGTAGGTGCGTTATTACCACCGCTTGCAATTCTGCCTACTCTCTCACTACGAGTACCTATTAAAAGCGCACATTACGCAGTATTGGCTGCAATTACGCGCGCGTCACGCGTCGCGTAATTATTTATCACCATTACGCGAGGCGTAATCACCGCGGCGGATGTCGTCGATAGCCTACAAATGTAACCTTTTTTTTAATCGTTCATGTAAACAGCCAGCGATTTAGACGGCGCCTTTGCTTTAAAAAAAGTAAATTCTGATGATCGTTGGCGACAGTTGGCGCTCGACTTTATGATTCGGAATTTGAATGTTAAAATATGGCTGCGGGTGGAAAAATGTTTTGTAAAATCTTATTTTTATGAAATGACTGAGTTTGTTACTACGATAATATAAATTAATATATTAGAACAGACTACGTATGACATTTATAAGGTACAGATAGAAGATACACATTCTACAGTCCAGCCGTTCAGAGAATGCACCTGTCAGTTTCATACTAACAAGTGTTTTGCAAATATAATCCTATTTACTTCTAGAAATTATCCAACTGACAGATGTCAGGAATGCAGTCTCTCGACGGACGGACTGTACTAAAATACACTGATAATTGCACGACTCATAATGCGAAGCATTAGAGTGTACTCTAGGATCGAAAAAAAATTTTTGCCCCATTTCTGCACATGTTTTCATTGTTACACTCCTGCTAGTACACAGAACCTACTTAATTTATATACCATTGTTTAAATGATTAAATGGAAATTAATACTGTACTTTTTAACAATTGATTTAATGCAGCAGAAATGAAAAAAACATCAAAATAGTTGAAAAAAAAATCCTGTCCGTCAATTTATGAAACTTGAAAACATTGTAGTTTGCGATAAAATCAATTAATTTATTTTAATACAATCGTTTCGGCCATAGAAGGAACCCTATTGAAAATGGCTCTTTTATTCAAAGTAGTTTAATTATAATTAATAAAATATAATCTTTGACATTACGTAAGGATTGTGAGGTTAGAAAGGGGTTTGAAGATTTTGGCCCTAAAATCAGCCACCATTTAATTTTTTTTTCAAAATCGAGGTTCACAATAAATGTCATATATTTGGATAGGGGACACTTATACAAACATAAAACTTCACGTAACATAACATCATAAAGCGTCACGTTTCTGAGATATTCAAAGATAAAAGTAAGAATTTTTATAACGAATTTATTTATTTATGTTGTAATTACTTCATGTTGATTATGTTATTTATACTTACATGAATTAATTGACAACCATAAAGCAAAAACAAGGTTTTTTAATCATATTCGGTATAAATAATATCATCCAAGAAGGCAGCGGGAGGCTGAATAAGATTTTCTTGGTGTCGCGCCCATGCCATGCACCATATAATACATATACCATATAACACACGTCCTCATTTGGCGGGGGTATACATATATTTTTGTCTCTTTCGCTCTTAACTAAAATATTACCTATACATGACGCAATTAAGTTTTCATAGTTCAATATACTTACCTGAAGGGAAAAAAACAAAAAATATCCTTGTTTCAGAGTTCAGTTTTCGACTTATATTTCGGTGAATAACTCCGAAACGTGACGCTTTAGGATATTATGCTATATGACATTTTTTGTTTGTATAAGTGTCCTCTATCTAAATATATAATTTTCGATTATCACCGCGATTCTGAAAAAAAAAACAAAATGGCGGCCTCACATTAGGGCCACCCTCCATACAAAAATCTTCAAACCCCTTTACCCATATTGATAGGTAAAACAGTTTTGAATTTCTTTTTCGTTTATGAATGAGTGTTATGAGGTGTGCACTTTTGGATTTTCCAAACTGTTTTATTTTATAGAGGAAAGATTTGCATTTTTCTTTGTAATGAAACTAATGAATAAACACAAAAACAATTAAACAAACCCATTTAAAAAAAAAAAATGCGAGGCAGTCTTCGGAGACTGGCGATGGAAGTGAAAACTAAGTAACGCCATCTAATGAAAAGGAATTTATGTGGCTTGCTGTCAGTACAAGAACAAAAGCTGTAGCTCCAATTCCAATTCCAAAAAAATAAAACAGCGTGCGCTGTCAACAAATTCTACTCTCCCTCCGTCTTACAAACTTTCGATCAGGTCACGTGTCCTGACACCTGACGCGAGTTAAAAGTTTTTTACCCATCCCAAAAAGTGCTCAACGCGCCTAAATAAGATTTCACTTCAAAAATTCTTTCACCAGTAGTATGCAATATTATCACTGAGTAACATAGGCTAAATATTATAAAGAGGATAGATTTTTTTGTTTGTTTGTTTGTACCGAATAGGCTCCGAAACTACTGGTCCGATTTGAAGAATTCTTTCAGTGTTAGATAGCCCATTTATCGAGAAAGGCTATAGGCTATATATCATCACGCTAAGACCAACAGGAGCGGAGTACCAATGAATAATGTTTAAATGTCGGGGTTTTTTTTAGCGTTAGCCCAAAGTAACTATTCCACGTGGACGAAGTCGTGGACAGAAGCTCTAGTAATTTATAAAAATATCACGCGGGAGAAACCGTTGGCGGAAGTTAGAGTATCTACAATAATGAGAATATTGATATCACAGTATGATAAAGTAACAGTATTATGTCTCGGCAGTGACATTGAAATGATCACCTATATACGGCCGCTCGGTAGTTAAACCTTCCGCATCTGTTCGTAACCGCCGTGCACTCGAGACTGTTGCGTTTTTCACAGATTTCGAACCGCGTCGTTTCGGCCGCTTTCTATAAAGACATGATATTGTTACTTATTTAAACTGTGGTGATACCACCTCGATATTGTGTATTCCAATATTATTATTTGTATCTGAAGTCAACAAACGCAAGTAGGCTTCGCATAATATTCAGTTTGCTATTATAGTTTGATGCGTAGAATTCAGGGTACAGTTTTCACAACACAACAGGTTTACCTACGCATAAATATGCTCCATTTACATGTCGCTTTTACCACGTCACATTTTGATTAAATATCAATATGAAGAGCACTCTATAAATATACGTATTACAAAAAGTTCCAAAAGAATGACGATAAAAAATTATGCCATGGCATTACTTTCATATAGACAATTCGACAAATACCTGTCAAGAGACCATTTACAAATTGCTTGAGATATGAAATGAAATGAAATTGTTTATTCTGTAAATAGGATATCGGAATCACTTTGACACGTCATATTAAAAATAAATTAGATGAGGTCAGCGTTTCCAAATTAAAGCTGTTTTCAGATCAGCGCGATTTGTCGCGCGACGCGACACCGGCTATTGTTATACCGTGAAGTTTTGTATTGTTCGTGTCGCGTCGCGCGACAAATCACGCTGGTCTGAAAACAGCTTAAAAAAGACATAAAAAATACCAAAGAAAGGAAAGGCTTTGGGTCGCACAAATCATGGAGAGTGGCCTTTGCCCAGCAGTGGGAAGATATAGGCTAATAGTAGTAACAGAGTCATCCTGAGGATGCCTCGTTGAGAGGTGAAACACATGTCGATTTTTTACAGGTTGTTACTAAAAAGTCGTTTATTGTATTTTAGTAACAGAGTATTGTGATTCTAATAAATCTCCACTTAGAGATTGACAAAAAGCCATACATGACACCATCGTACGTATCCAAACCAGAAACACTACCAAAATTGCATTAATACAAAGGCTCGCTCTAGAAACGTATTTCATCTACACGCAGTGTGCATGAAATTGTTGTATAATGAAACAGGCACCCGAGGGACGTCCCTGAAATACGGAACGTGTTGTCACCACGTTGATTGAATTTGTCACGCCAAAGAGTCATGCGTGTCACTAGAAAATTTGGCGAAATGAAACATTTTTCACCGGACTATCTAGGGATGTCCGTCAAAATTTTTTGGCGTTCCATAATTGAAGGTTCAAATTGAAGTATGTTACTGGACTTGTTGGTTTGATGAACGGTTTTTGTTTTGTTTTTGGAATATTGGGTGGTCTGTTTTTCGACTGGGTACATCGAGATGAAGATAGGGATGCATTTGTTTAGTTTTGATCCCGTATTGTCTAAATATTATTGAGTGAATTGTAAATTCTTGTGTCTTGTAGGGAAAAACATCCGATGTAAGTATGCCAAACATTTTTAACCCACATTGTCGGTTCTTTTCGGTTTATTTCATCACTTATGTTTACTTTGAAAGGATAAGTGTTTCCAATGCTGCTAACGAGGGGCTCATAGCTAAGTAATAACAGCCGCACGGGTCGATCGATCAGGTTAAGCTACGCTTGCCACGGTCAGTCCACGGATGGGTGATCATCTTAATTCTTAACATACTGAGACACCTCCGTGCCTCGGATAGGTCCCGGCTGTCATTCTTGTCATCTTTGACAATCGTTATGGGTCGTCTGAAGCCCGAAAGTCTGAGAACCAGTCTTACCAAGTGGTATGGAATAATCAAATACTGGGTCGTGGAGGTCGGATAGTCAGTCGCTCCATGTAAAATACTGGTATTCAGAGCATTCGATTAGACTAAAAGCCGACCCCAATATAGTTGGGAAAAGGGTAGGCAGAGTGATTGAATTCTTAACGAAAACTATGCCTGGAATATTAACCTTTTCAGTGGCAGAAACCTCACAACAAGCATAGTTTCGTGTGTAAAGAAAACAGGATACTTCCAAAAATACAAGAGACGACGACTTGTCGTGGCAACACCACACACAAGTCAATCGTCATCCTGAAGATGCCTCGTTGAGAGGTGAAACACGTGTCGATTTCTTACAGAGTTCTTTATGACTCTTTAAGAACAGTTAAGCGGATTAGGTTACTAAATATACGTCGTTTATTGTATTTTATAATGGATTTCCGCAAAGTCACGCCTGAGTCAGAATATTTCCATTAAGGTGGAACTAGTCGCGGGCTCGAACTCAATGGTGGGCATGGCCAAAAACCACGCTGTCTCACCTGGCATCGTGTCCGATAGAAATAGTATCAGTGATGAGCAGTTAGAAGTTGGTCTACATGGACAACGTATAGTTCGCACGCACAGAAACACCGTACCGAACGATTTTAGTAAAAAGAGCGCGTAAAAAATTACGAAAAGTCCTTTGGAAAATGGAGTTTTATGAAAAAACCACTGCATTAATCAATTAGAAATAATTGAAATCTTCGATAATTTTGCTGTGTCGGTACGAATTTTGTTTTCGAGATTTCACACTTCTTGTATTACTTATTTACGCCCAAAGTTGCGCTAAAATTAGCAAGAAAAACGAATCTTGGTGGCTTATAACTTTTTAATGGCTTTTTATTTTACTATTCTGCTTCCGTACAGACAAAATTACTAATGAGACCTAACGATATCATGTTAAACTTTGAATGTACGA
Source organism: Conistra vaccinii (assembly GCA_948150665.1). NCBI lineage: Eukaryota > Metazoa > Arthropoda > Insecta > Lepidoptera > Noctuidae > Conistra > Conistra vaccinii. The sequence goes on along the minus strand of OX411323.1, from coordinate 4,229,701 downwards.
TATCAAACAGTGGAGTAAAACCCCTCCGAAGTTTGTATGGAAAAAATATCAAATTGTTTCACCTTAAACAACGGGTCAGAAAAACATGACTTTACTGCGACAAAAATATTCCTGGACAAAAATCTGTTGTGTCCTGTCACAAGCCATGACTACTCGTTACACCCAATTTTGTGTAGTGGAAACAACTGGAAACTTGTCAGTTTTTCACGTCCGTACATATTGGATGGACTATAGACAGCTTGATATGTACAGTGCTATGTCACATCGGGACTATGAATACGAATTGCGCTACAACTATTGGGACGAATTGAGGTGAGAGTTATGTATGAGAGATTTTTTATTATTTTGGTTTGGTTTCGCTATAATTTTGCCTTCATTTTTGACACATGATAAAACAAAAAAAAATACAGATTTTCTCAACTATTTCAAGTAACTACACTAGCATTGACCCCAGAAAAAAACATCAAACCTTTATTTTTCTTTGTTTTTTCGTGTTTAGGCATCGATACCCACCAGGTCAGCGGAGTTTTGCTAGCTAATTCAATTTGACTCTGTAGTCTGTACACAGCATGATCCAGAAAGGTGTGGTCATATTTAAGGGCCACACCCTTAAATCCCTTAAACCACAAGTAAAAAAATACTGTACAAAGGCGGACTTAATGCCTGAGGCATTTTCTACCAGTCAACCTTAGGGTGATGCAGAGACAAAACATGGCAGGTGCAACATAAGGGATAGATAACTTGAAAAATAATAAATACTAATACTATATAAATATAATAGTCAGGAGAAATAACAATTCAGCAAATCAGGAGTGTGATGATTCTGCCAACTTCTTACGAATATGTTCATATGCCTTCACTTTAAAAGATAACCGACTGGTGGTCGTCCTGATGTTCAGAGGGAGCGCATTCCAAAGAAAGACCGCCGAATTTACGTTACCTTTTCGTCAAATTAATAAAAAAAAATAGCACTGTCAGACAAACTATTCCTCAAGACAGAACACTCTTCCAACTAAACATGTTCCCACTAATCTCGACTAAAATTATTGGGCAGGCATAATTTCGGAACTCCCAACATTACAACATTATATTCTGAACTAAAACCAATATCCAATCGAAACTTGTACAAGGGGACGTGTCGAGCAGTTTATCGCTGGAGCCCTGGAGGCTGGAGAGGGGTTCGGCGTGTGCATAATACAACTGCCGGCGACCGTCGCACTTTCGCGTTTTGAGGGATAGGTCGGGAGCTGGCAATGTATCCTAACTTATATAATAAATATCTTGTCAACTGAGCTCTGCTCGGGGTGAAAATGTAAACATATCGTCCAGGTACACCAAAGTTTAACCTTTTGAACGCTATAGTCATATACAGGATGACAGGGAAATTCGAACTATTCCTTGAAAGAGGTTATACTAGAGGTCATTAGCAACAAATTAAGTCCAATGAAATAGGAGTCAAAACTGGATGGTTCTCGAGCTGTGACGGTTCTTCGATTTTGTAGAAATTTTCTGACTTGTTACCAAAAACAATTAATTATGAAAGAAGTCGGTTAAAAAATACTCCACTCTCTCTGCATTATTATTAGAAAAATGTTATTAATGTATAAAAGACTTTTTAAATGTTATAAATATATAACAATTTAAAAATATAAAATGACATTCGAGAATTTATATTATAACAGAATGACTTAATTATTAATTTAGATGAAAATTGTATCGATAGTTGTTTGCATGATTTTATGAAAATTGTATTGTTTTTAGTTTTTACGACTTAGCATGCCGTAAGGTAGAATGTAGCGGAAACACTTAGTGATGTACCATCTTATTCCTGTACCTACATTGTTGGCAAATAAATGAATCTGAATCTGAATCTGAATCTAAACATTTAATTGATACTTTTCTGAAAGCTGAAAAAGGAGTGATCATTGTAAAAAAAAATGCTTGCCCAAAACTTACATAATCTCAGAAATAGAAGGTTTTTAGTAGCAATTATTTTTAATGATTGTATTATTCCCGAACATTGAAGTAGCTTACTTAGGACTTTGGAAAAAAATTGTATGACAGTTGGCGTACAAATATGTAAAATGACTAACTGGTTTCATAAGCTTTCCAAAAAGGTACAATTGTCATAAACTTTCTGAGCGGTTTTTCAAAAATCAGCAAAAGGGCACTATAGGTCAAATATTTAATTTTGATTTGTTAATTGAATTCAGCTCGAAAAGTCAACAGTATACAAGAATTGCTCGTTTAAAGGTATTAGATTATCCTAACAAATATTATACATGCGAAAGTGCGTTTGATTGTTTGTTTTTATGTTACGCGTTAACGTAAAAAGGGCTACACGGATTTGGATGAAATTTAGCACATGGGTAGACCATGGCCTGGATTAGGATAAAGGATACTTTTATTCCGATATTCCCACGGGATCGCGACGTATGCGGATGAAACCGCGGGGCGCAGTTAGTAATAATATAATAAACGATACTGAGTTTGTTTGTTACGCTTTCACTCTAAAACGGCTGAACAAATTTACATGAAATTCGGCACATGCGTTAACCATGGCCTGGAGAAGGACTTAGGTTACTTTTCATCCTGAATAGCAGACGAAGTCACGGGCAACAGCTAGTTAAATTTAAATTCACAAGTTTCACAACCACAGACAGATTGTTTTATGCTTAGAATAGGAAAGCAGATATAGCCCATTGCCATATCTGCTTTCCGTATTAAGCGTAGAACCAATGGGATAGACGTAGTCTTGAGTGGAGACTAGGAGAAGACCAATCAAAAGGAAAGATAAGACGCACAGAGGCTCGGTACCTAACGGTAGCAACTGGATGAGAGTAGCTGATTCTCGAGCTACATGGCGTTCGATTAGAGACACTGATGTCACATCTGTTAGGCTGATGATGCTAGTTTTACATCCATCCTGCACACAGTCGAATCTTATGTATTTAATCTATAACTTCCCATGAGCCGGTATACTTAACAACACCTGCGCAGTACTGATAATAAACGTTTTGAATTAATTTAGCAGACCTAATAATGAAGACAATAAGTGATTGTTTGAAGAAATTATCAGCTGCCTGGCCTTTTCCCAACTATGTTGGGCAAGAGTTAGGCTTCCAGTCTAACCGGATGCAGCTGAATACCAGTATTTTACTTGGAGCGTCTGTATAACCGTCCTCCACAACCCAGTTACTGGGAAAGACTAGTTGTCAGACTTTCGGGCTTCTAACGACCCGTAACAACTGTCAAATATCTACAAATGACAGCCGAGACCAACGGCTTTACGTGATTTCCGAGGCACGGCGGGGTCTTAGTATGTAACGATAGTCACCCATCCACGGAGTAACCGCGGCAAGCATAGCTTAACCTGATCGATCGACCTATGCGGCTATTATTATGTGGCTATTACTTAGCCACAAGCCCCTCCATGTCCTCATTGTATGAAGAAGTCTTGAAACATAGACTAGTTTCAAACCCAGCTCCCGGTCTACAAGTAGAGTAAGTGGGACTAGCAGGCTAAGTCTAGGTACAAACTTGTACCGACCGTCCAAGACATCTGTCGAACTTGCACAATGTCACCGTCCCGACTGTACTTCATTAGTATATCAGACTTAGTTTAATAACTCACTTACGAGAAGTACCTAGTACCTGCTGACTGAATTTGAATTCTATGTTAGTTTCAGTGGAAGATTTGGATGGGATGGTGGGAAGAAAGGAGTGTTTTTGGGTTAAGTAGATAGAAAAAAAGAAAGAAAAGTATTTTATTTGGGACACGCACCGGAAATACAAACAGTAATAAAAAAAAAAACTAAAAGGAGCATCTAAAACTAACAATTAAACGAGTTCGTATTAACCAAAAATTAAAAGATCAAATAATTAGTTAATTAGTTTAGTTAATTATTAGATCGATGTTTATGGTCTGTAGTTTAGTGATACATTGGGGAAATTACAATAGCGGTACAGTATCTATAGTGATGGCTTGTGACTTTTGCACGTTTCTAAATCTAAGGAATCAGATGCTCAACTGTCCGAAAGACTGATGCAGCTCGATAACAAAAAAAAAATTGTGTTTCATTAATGAAGTCAAGCGTATACCATGTTACATTATTGTACGGGCCGCAAAAGTAAGAACTAACTTGTGGACGTTTTAGTGATGGATAATACTTTATTACATTTTAAAAGTCGATTAACTAATTTAATGATTATTAATCGTACCTTTAAGGGATCTCGCGTACTAGACGGCCACGACTCCGGCCAGTCATGGCCGTTTTTATTATTTTATTGCAATTTAAATGTGAATATGACAAATCTTACTTTTATTAAGACGCAGATATACCAGTGACCTTGACTGGTTAGCTTGTGTTCTGTACTGAGCTCACGCAACGCGTCAACTTGATAGATTTTGCGTGATTATTCAACTTTACAAATTAAATTCACTATGTATTATAAACATAATTTAAAATATTCCTATATTAAATTATTAAAAAAATGCTCTAATTTAAAATTTATTTTTTCCAAATCACTAACACTACCCGTTTAGACGTGATCATTCAGTATAAAATCATTAAAAGTCGGTTATCGTCATCTTAAGTCTCCAAGATGTTTTTCATTTGACGTATAACCTTACTTTTCTTCCAAAATTTTTAATTTTCACTAACTAGATGTGTTTACATTTCTGTTAACTTAGATTAAAATACGGTTTACCTGTGCCCACAAAGTATACGTACACACGGCTATACATCAAGCTATACATTTCCAGTATAAGCCGATCTCGCATTGTGTAGGATTTTCGTAAACAGCGAGGCCAGCTTATTCTGAAAATGTATAGCATCAAGCTATAGTCTATAACCTATAGTGTATAATGTATAGCCGTGTGTACCTGTCGTAAACTCTACCCTATCTATGTACGTATGTGCCTAGTGTTAAAATACACCTGAGGGAGATAGTCTTGTCTAAGTTATAGCCAACAAATTGATCGGGTCGACGTGTCTGGACGTCTATTCCGGTATAAGATGTTTCCTTTGGGTCTGGCGTATGAAATGATAATGGGGTTATTTGGGATGTGCCATTGTGCAGCTTCGAGCTGTGTATTGTTTTAGTTAGGTACTCGTTTAGATAACAATAGTATGTTAGTTTAGATAAAAGCAGGTACTTAAGTAAATAGTTAACGATTTTTGATGTGTAAAATCTATTCTCTCGCTTTCCTGCAATCTATGGGAATGATTTCGTGAAAAGGGACGGAAGTGTGTAACAGGGAGCCGGGGAAGTGCGCGGTATTTGATTTGGCCAATGAGAGCGCGTGGTGTTAGTGTTGGCCGTTAGAAACGACCTTGACCAGGCTCCGCCCATTGCAATGCAACATTGTTACATTGCAACATGTTAAGTAACATTTAACTTTTTAATGCAATCAGAACAGATGATGATATATCCAAACTTAAATGCAATGAGAACAGTGCCAAGGACCATATTAATAATTAGTTTTATTGATATCCATTTCCTTTTATTCTTTTACCGTAACTATCCAATTTTGTTAAGTAATTATCGTCTGCATGTTTATTTGTTATGTGTACTAAGTATAAAACATAGTTTTTGTAAATTAAGCCCCGTCAACATAGCTTTTGAGTCAAGGTTATTTTCCCACTTAATGTGTTTATTGTGTTTAATAGATTTGGTGATCATAGATATACATTGTCCTAGTACTGTAGTTAATACATATTATATTTTTCTCAATTTAATCAAGTGTTGTGGTCTGTACTGCCTGTTTTATCTGATATCCTTATTTATTCATTTTATTTTCATGCTTACATTCTATTCACAGTGTGAACACTCTCATATCGTTTACATGTATTTATATTGTCGTATTACAAATGTCTAATAAACATATAACAATCTTCTACCAAAACTGTAGGGGCATTCGCACAAAACTAGATCAACTATACAAGAACATCCTTGTGAACACTTACGAAATCTTAGTATTAACTGAAACTTGGCTGACACCTGAAATCTACGACAGTGAGTTCATAGACCAGCGCTATACAGTGTTTCGATGCGATCGTGATCGTATTGCTACAAATAAACAGGATGGTGGCGGTGTATTGGTTGCAATTATGAGCTCACTCAAGCCGTCTGAGCTAGATCTCGCGCTAACTAACCGTAGCGACTTTTCACACAACCATATCGAACACCTCATTGTTGAGTTGCAAAGCACTAGTAATAAAAAACGTCACATTGTAAGTGCTGCCTATATACCACCTAAGACTTCTTCATTAGTGTACAATAAGCATTTCGAAATGTTACAGGAAGTGTTGAGTCATCCTACTGTTGACAGCTTCTATATTATGGGTGACTACAATCTTCCAGAAGCCAATTGGTTAGCATCCTCTGTTGCGGATTCCTCTGGAGGTGCCATCCTCTACTCTATGGCGTCTGCGACCTGTGCTAACTTACATAATCTCATTTCACTTCTCGGTGCTTCTCAGCTCAATAGTGTGGTGAATGACAAAGGTAAAATACTTGACTTAATTATATCTAACAACACATGTATAGTTTCCCGTTCCACAACTACACTACTACCTATTGACATTTACCACCCTGCTTTAACCTGCGAGACCTGCTTGGATATTAAATTTTCCCCTTTGACAATGATTCCCTTACACAAATATAATTTTCATAAAGCTAATTTTGACAACATTAACCGTAACATACAACAAATGAGTTGGATTAACTTGCTTAGCTCTAAAAATTCTGAAGAAGCACTGGCTACTTTTTACGAGGAGTTAGATAATATTATTAAACAAGACACTCCTTTGGCTCGTGCCAGATCAGTTAGTTATCCTATCTGGTTCTCAAGGAGTCTTATAACTATCTCGAAAAAGAAACTCAAGGCGTGGGTTAAGTGGAAGAAATTTCATAACATTTCGGATTACAATACATTTGCTAATTACAGGACACAATTTAAGGATGCGTGTCTAAAGTGTTTCAACTCGTACATTAGGTCTGTGGAGGATAGCTTGTCTAAAAACATTAAGCACTTCTGGACATACATTTCGAATCGGAAAGAGAAACCTGGGATACCCGCTAAACTTCAATACAAAAACTCTGAATCTAATGATCCGGTTTCTGTCTGCAATATGTTTTCTAATTTCTTCTACTCCGTTTTTGAACCTGCTTCACCGTCGTTGCCTCAATGGAAGCCCCCGCTTGACAATACGCTACACGATACTTTGATCTGTGATTTATCTTTTAGTGAAGATAAAATACTGAAAGAGCTAAAATTTCTTGATGCATCAAAGGGACCTGGACCAGATGGACTTTCTCCTTATTTCTTGAAAAACGTCGCCGTTTCTATCTGCAAGCCTCTTTTTATTATTTATAATAAATGCATGTCGGAAGGTGTGGTGCCCAAACTGTGGAAAGATGCCTTTGTTGTGCCTGTACACAAAGGTGGATCAAGACGAAATGTTGAACACTATCGTCCTATTTCTATCTTGTCTGCCTTGTCGAAGCTCTTTGAGAGGTTAGTGCACAATGAAATATATCCTATTCTACATAATATTATTAATCAACAACAGCACGGTTTTGTTAAACGGCGGTCTACAATCACTAATCTCTTACTATTCTCAAGCTTTTTATTTGATAATGTTGACAGTCGCGTACAAGTGGATGCAGTGTATACAGACTTCTGCAAGGCTTTTGACAAGGTAGATCATGAAATGTTACTCAATAAATTGGCATTTAATGGAATCCGTGGTAACCTACTGAGGTGGTTTGCTTCCTACATCACTAACCGTAGTCAGAGAGTTGTAATTAACGGTCATTCTTCTTGCATCGCGGAAGTCACTTCTGGTGTACCACAAGGTTCTATTCTTGGTCCTCTTTTATTTGTTTTATATATTAACGACATCAACCAGTGTTTTCTTAATGCCAAAGGGGTTTGAAGATTTTTGTATGGAGGGTGGCCCTAACGTGTGGCCGCCATTTTGATTTTTTTTCAGAATCGCGGTGAATTTCGAAAGTTATATATTTAGATAGAGGATACTTATACAAACAAAAAATGTCATATAACATAATATCCTAAAGTGTCAGGTTTCGAAGTTATTTACCGAAATATAAATCGAAAACTGAACCCTGAAACAAAGAATTTTTAGTTTTTTTTCCTTTCAGGTACATATTGAACTATGAAAACATAATTGCATCATGTATAGGTAATATTTTAGTTAAGAGCGAAAGAGACAAATTGCATGTATACCCCCCGCCGAATGAAGACGTGTGTTTTATGGTATATGTATGATATGGTGCATGGCATGGGCGCGACACCAAGAAAATCCTATTCAGCTTCCCGCTGCCTTCTTTGATGATATCATATAAACTAAATATGATTAAAAAATCTTATGTTTTATCCACTAGCCCCCTTACTAGTAAACGTTGTATATCGCCTGTATAGTTACACACTGATTTCTCTCTTTCAAACGTCAGTAATTTAACATTCGAAAGAAGAAGACAAAGCGTTGTGTAACTATACAGGCGATATACAACGTTTATTAGTAAGGGGTAAGTGTATTCAATTAATCCATGTGTAAATAACTAAATCAACTTGAAGTAACTATAATATAAATAAATAAATTCGTTATAACAATTGTTATTTTTATCTTTGAATATCTCAGAAACGTGACACTTTATAAGTTATGTTAAATCAAGTTTTACGTTTGTATAAGTGTCCCCTATCCAAATATATGACATTTATTGGGCACCTTGATTTTGAAAAAAAATCAAAATGGTTGCTGATTTTAGGGCCAAAATCTTCAAACCCCTTTCTCTTATATGCCGATGATCTTAAGGTATACAGAACAATACGCGATGTAAGTGACTGCATTCTGTTACAACAAGACTTGGATAGACTATCAAACTACTGTCGTAGAAATAAGTTACAGCTTAGTTTACCTAAATGTAATTTTCTAAACTACACAAAAAATAAGAACATCGTAAATTATACATACACACTGTGCGATGTTCCCCTAACAAAAGTGGACTCTGTCCGCTGAGCTTTGCTTAGACTTGCATATTAGCAAAATAGTTAAAAAAGCGTACCAACTTTATGGATTTGTTATGCGCTCGACATTAGATTTTAAGAAGCCTTCGTCATATATTTGCCTATATAAATCTCTTGTACGCTCTCAACTGGAGTATGCCGTGTCCGTATGGAGTCCATATTATAAAAAATACATTGAGGCGATCGAGTGTGTTCAACAGAAATTCCTACGTGCTATGCATTTTAGATGCTTCGGATATTATTTGCCATATCAGGATTTACTTAATAAGTACAAACTGACAACACTTGAAAATAGACGTAAGTACTTAGAGGCCGTGAATCTTTATAACATTGTTAGTAACAAATTTGACTGCATTGAGTTAACCAACATGTTATGCTATGTTGTCCCTAGAACAGTGTACAAGCGAAAGGTGCGCGCTGGCAGTCTATTTTCCACGCGTACTTGCCATTCTAACACCGGTTTGCGCTCACCTGTTCGCAGAATGATAGATGCCTACAATGGGACTTTTGAACATATTGACATTTTTGCATGTTCTCCCAGTATCTTCAAAGGTCTTATACTCAAGGAACTCTCTTGATCTATGTTTAATATATCGATGAACATGATAGTTAAATTTAGTTTTTTATATTTTTATGTATTATTTTATTACCCTAGCGTTTAATTTACTGTTTATTATATTCAACAGTTTATCTGTGAACAGCGCTGTGGGCTACAATATTGTAAAATGTTATGTGTATCTCTTTTTCTATATTGTATATTGTAGCTGTTTGTTGTTCCTTTTGAATAAAATAAAAAATAAAAATAAAATAAAAATAATGCAGTTAAAGACGACTTTGGAGGTTGTCCACAAGTCAATTTTCAATTTAATTTTTAACCGCTTCTGTGGTCTATCGGTTAGACCACCTGTCTCAGACAAGAGGTCCCGAGTTCGATTCCCACTGTGGGCAAAATTTTCTGCTCGGTTTGGTTGCCGGTAGGGCTTGTTCTAAGTTCGCCTGGCTAGCTTCCACCATCTTATCTAGGTCTATCGCCATAACAACAATGTTAACAGCATTCTTGTGTTTCGGCAGTTAGAGGTAAGGAAGCCAGTCCCTCTGAGGTTGAGGATTCCGGGTGAAGCTCGTTCCTCCTTCAGCCTGATCATCACTTACCACCAGGTGAGATGCAGGTCAAGAGATCCAAGTAAAAAAAAAAACTTACACCTAAAATTTCTACGTTTTATAAATCCAGACAAATAAGTACGAAAGTAGAATTGTCTCATTACTCTTTACTAACAAGGGTTTCGATTCAATAACGCCTCTGGGACAAAGACTGTAATTAGGTTTTTTCAGTTAAGTAACGTACTCATTCACAACCCTACTAGTCGTTTAGTGTAATTGAACAGACTCTTTAGGAGACTTGTCAAGATCGAGTTAATGCTTAATTAACTTTCAATTTGGAGACTGAACAAAGTTTTAAGATGCCGTGAACAGTTGGTATAGCGAATAGTCGAATATCGATTAATTGCAATTCTCTGTGGTGAATAGTTGAATACTCGCCATTATTACTCGACATATAAAAAGGATTATAAAAAAAACGAGGCAGTCTGGGACTGCCGATTGAAGTGAAAACTAAGTAACGCCATCTAACGAAAATGTCAGGAATTTATGTGGCTTGCTGTCAGTACAAGAACGAAAGCTGTAGCTCTATTAAAAAAAATCCAAAAAATTTAACAGAGTGCGCTGTCAACAAAAACTGGAACGTCTTACGAATTTTCGATCAGGTCACGTGTCTTCACGCGAGTTTAACATTTTTTACCCATCCCAAAAAAAGTGCACAACGCCGCTAAAGAAGTTTTCACTTCAAAAAAAGATTATTTATTCTCTAATAATAATAAAATCTTGGTAGATGTCACATGTCTTCGTATTTTTAACCGACTTCCAAAAAGGAGGAGGTTCTATGTTCGACTTTATGTATGTTTTTTTTTTATGTATGTTCACCGATTTCTCCGTCAATTGTGGACCGATTTTGAAATTTTTTTTTGAAAGGGTAAGCTCCCGAGGTGGTCTCATATAAATTTTATCAACTTTGCTTGGATAGTTTTTGAGTTAGCTTCAATAATACATATTTTTCGCACTTAGTTTATATGGATGATATGATGATAACTTCCTGTCACTGTTATTTGCATAGCAGGTAGTGGTATTCGAATTTATGTGGGGTAGGAACCACAACTAAAAAGTGAAAAATAAAAAAAAAATTACAAAAAAATTAAAACCGACTTCCAAAAAAAATACTACAAAGTGAAAAATAACTTTAATTTCGGAAGTCGGTGGCAAAAAACGAAAATTAAAAAAACTTTTTACAAAAAAATTAAAACCGACTTCCAAAAAAAACCACTACAAAGTGAAAAATAACTTTAATTTCGGAAGTCGGTGTCTTTCTTTTTTAATTTTCGTTTTTTGCCACCGACTTCCGAAATTAAAGTTATTTTTCACTTTGTAGTGGTTTTTTTTGGAAGTCGGTTTTAATTTTTTTGTAAAAAGTTTTTATTTTTCACTTTTTAGTTGTGGTACCTACCCCACACAATATCCAATACCACTAACTGCAATAAATAACAGTGACAGGAAGTTATCATCATATCGTCCATATAAACTAAGTGGGAAAAATATGTATTATTGAAGCTAACTCAAAAACTATCTAAGCAAAGTCAATAAAATTTATATGGGACCACCTCGGGAGCTTACCCTTTCAAACAAAAAAATAATTTTCAAAATCCGTCCACAATTGGCGGAGATATCGGTGAACATACATAAAAAAAAAAAAAAACATACATAAAGTCGAACATAGAACCTCCTCCTTTTTGGAAGTCGGTTAAAAACTAAAGACACCGACTTCCGAAATTAAAGTTATTTTTCACTTTGTAGTATTTTTTTTGGAAGTCGGTTTTAATTTTTTTGTTAAATTTTTTTATTTAACTGTAGGACATGTCGGTTTCCTCACGATGTATTCCTTGACCGTTTTGAGAGCAGTGGTGATGAAATTAAATACCTACACTAAGTAAGGTGTGTGCCTGGGTCCGAACTCAGGACCTACGACTCGGAAGTCGCGGCCGATACCCCTAGGCCACCACTGTCCACTGCTCTTCAAGGAAATTCTTGTAATCAACGTGACTGACTGTTGTTTTGGTGGTAAAGTTATAAAAAGTTAAATGCAATTGTCCATCTACCTAAAATATTCATTCACATTTACAATATCCAAGACTACCAAATTCAAACCCGTATGAGGTCCTGGGTTCGATTCCCGGGTAGGCCAAAGTGTCATTGGGTTTTTCTAAGTATCTAGAATTTCTCAGTAGCAGTCCGTAGTCTGGATTGGTGCCCGGTTGATGGCAATAGGCTCGCCCCCTATTACATGGAACCTTTAAGCATAACTGGCGAAATGTGGATGTACTATAGGTACACCTCTGCTCAACCCTTAGGGGAATCAAGGCATGATGTTATGTGAGACAGAACATAATTCATCCAATTTTTCCCACTTACTCCCAGACACTCCCAGATCAAGGCCATTTTTTTCGATTCTCCCCAAACACGAGAACGACAAAGTAAAATGAATTCCACAGCAACCTTTGGATAGCAGTGAGAATGATAAAATTGGAAAATATGTATAGCAATGGTACGCAAACCCGCAACAATTCCATTTTGTTTTACAATACAACTTTGCATCGGGCTAGCTGTGACGCGGGCGCGTTTGCACCGTGACGTAACTATTTATTATTACAACATTTAAATTTTTAAGGTTGCGTAACCGAAGGCTGTCAAACGGAACTCTACTACTAAGCCTCCGCTGTCTGTCCTTCTATCTGTCAACGGGCTGTATCTCATGAACCATAATAGATAGACAGTTGAAATTTTATAGACCACTGATACCTTTTGACATTGAAAAATTAAATGGTTATAATGATGTTCCAATTTAATCATTTTGTTATATTTATTGTTTATTCAGCATGGTGTTTTAATTTATGGTGTAAAATTTTGCATGCCCAAGTGACGGCAGAGCATGGAGAACATTATAAAATATGTATGACATCTATAGCCCTACCCATGTTGGCAAAAAATAATTGATTTGATTTGATTTGATTTTTATATTGTGTATTGCCGCTATAACAACAAATAATAAAAATATAATAAAGTTAAAAACGAAAGGGGGAGTTTAAAATTATGGGGACACGCCCCATACAAGAACGAAAACTAGGCTGGTTTAAAAAAAAATCGTTGCTATTTTTGTAAAGATATAGGTAGAATAAAAAAATCTGATTCTGTCAGTATTGTTGATGTCATGTGTGTTGTAATCATCTCAATAATTTCCAATATCAATTTTTCAATAGCTGTTCCTACTTTTTCATGTATCCGTTTTCAACAAACATCGGCTTACATACACTGTCAATATGCTGTCTCATTTTAAACGGAACACCGTCTCCTGTGATACAGTTTTTAACTATTACAGAATACAGGTAACTTTTTCCACTAAAGTTAAGTACTGTGTTGTATTGTAGGTACACAGTTTTTATGTGCACAGTTTTTGCTTATCCATAACTGGTGGAAAAATAATTGTAACACTGTTTTTGTAACAATATTTATTTATTTATTATGTATCTATTAAGTAATTTATTCTCTAGATTAGTCCTAGTTGGTTAAAAAAAAATATCTCATAAAAATAAAGGGCATTCATAATTCGCTGCCAGTAATAAAACTACTGCCGTAAGTGATGGTTACATCTTAGTTATCAGTCTATTAGCGAACAAAGGCAATATTATACACAACGGTGTAACAAGCGGCCTACAAGAATACTCTAGGCATCTTTGAATGTTTTCTGCTAAGGCATGGCTGACGGCTCTCCGAGAAAAAAGGAACAATTTAGCTATTCTCCGCCATTGCAATGCTTTTGGAACAGATGCAAGATGGTACAATATCTGTATTACCTAGTATTGAACAACATACGCAAAATTATATCTGTGAGATGGTTTTATAGTGGCTTAATAAATAATAACAGCCGCGCCGGTCAATCAAAGGTTAGACTACGCTTGCCCAGGTCGGTCCATGGATGGGTGACCATCAATTACATAGCGAGACTCCTCCGTGCCTCGGAAAGCACGTTAAGCCGCTGGTCCCGGCTGTCATTCGTAGATATTTGACAGTCGTTACGGTTAGGCAGAAGCCCGAAAGCCAGACTAAGGCTGCCTGTCCACTGGAGCGGAGAGGAGAAAAGAGGAGCGGAGATGTGTCAATATTAACCAATAGAATCTTGACTCCGCCCCTGAGTTTAGATCAGTGATCCTAAGTCAAGATTCTATTGGTTAATATTGGCACATCTCCGCTCCTCGTTTCTCCTCTCCGCTTCAGTGGACAGGCAGCCTTACCAAGGGGTATCGTTTTGCCCAGTAACTGGGTTGTGGACGTCAGATAGGCAGTCGCTCCATGTAAAAGTACTGGTATTTAGATGCATCCGGTTATACTGTGAGCCGATCACAACATAGTTGGAATAAGGCTAGGCAGATGATGAGATAGTTTTATACTTGTAAAAGAAAGATACAAACAAAGAATGTATAATACTAGTGACCGTACTAAAACAGGGCCGTCTGGGACTGCATCTAACGAAAATGTCAAGAATTTATGTGACTTGCTGTCAGTAGGTACAAGAACGAACCCTGTAGACCCATTTAAAAAAAAAACAAAAAAAATTAAAACAGAGTGCGCTTTCAACAAAAAAGTGCTCAACGCGCCTTCGGTGACGATGACGCGAGTTCCATGACACGTCATTGGTAACACTTTAACCTTGAGCTAGCCCAGCGTAGTGCGGAGTTTCAATAGAATGGTAGCTAGAATATGTGCGATGCGCTGGTGCGAAGCGATGATGCGATGTAATTCTGGTAGAACAATTTCCACAAATTTTTTATAAAAAAATATTCTACTTGAGTCGCACCGCGCAGTCGCGTTGCGCCTGTCTGTGGGACCCTTAAGACGCCATCTTATGTGTTACTACTACTACAGTGCGGCCGTACCTGTTAAAATCGCTTCCGCAAATATTTTTATTTACTATTGATCAGTTTATTGGTATTCAGCTGCATCCGGTTAGACTGGAAGCCGATCCCAACATAGTTGGGAAGAGTCTAGGATTGATTGACTTTTGATCAGTTTACTTTAGACGGTTTATACGTACCTATTTACAACAAACAGAAATACATTTCCACAAAAATATCTAGTAGGCACCAACATATACGTACTCTCATTCTGAATGTAGCGGAGGTTCTGAAGGAACCTGGCCTTCAGAACCTACTATCAAATAAATTCGTCAAATACTAGACAGAACCGATCAATTGACAAGAATACAATTCAACCTTTTTACGATGATTGTACCACCATAGAATATCGAATATATTTCATCACTGAAATATATCAACTTGTCGGGACAAAGGCGAGAAATACCGAAATATACCTCTCGTAATATGAAACTTGTCGGAATTATTATCTAGCACCCTTTTCATCTGCTCATACCCCGTGGTTGGGGGTGGATGATACTTTATTGTTGGTAACTATAATAGGGGGCCCGAAGGGATTGCTGCGTCTTTTGCAATATTGTTGAAGGGACTGGCGAGTACATAATATGTTATAGATATGTTATGTATTAGTTTTCTAAGATATCGTTTGAGGAAATTGGAACTCTTTGTTGGATGATAAAGGTTTAATACCTACATATCTACAACTTAAAATATAAAAATTATGTTTCCTTTATAACAATAATTTTAGGAATAGTATAATGTGTACTACTTTTAAGGAAATGTAAAAATTCTTTATTTGGTCAATAAACGATTTTATTATTACTTATTTATTTAAATTCGGAGATACCGACATACTATAGCGTTTATATTGAAAGTTGGCAACGTCGCAAACAGTTGTCAAATATTTCGCTGTTTTGATTAATTTTGCAATATTACTGTATGGAAATATGAAATATGGCTAACTAGTGAACAAAAATATTAATAATGAATTGCAATATTTGCAATTATAACACTGAATTTGATGTTGTAACCGTTTTAGGTGTAAAAAAGGCCTTAGGAAAGTTGTCAAAAACTTTTTTACATCTTAAACGAAATATTCGTTGTTACGTTACTAATTATTGTTTTTTTTAAACCAAAACGTGTATGTTTTTGGCCTGCATTTCACCTGATAGTAACTAATGATCAGACCGAAGGAGGAAGTGAGCTTCACCCGGAATCCTAAACCACAGAGGAACTGGCTATCTTATCTCTAACTGCCGAAACACAACCAGTGTTAAGTTGTTATGGCGACAGACTTAGATAATATGGTGGTAGCTAGCCAGGCGGACTTAGAACAAGCCCTAACACCAACCGAACTGAGCAGAAAATATTGCCCATACTGGGAATCGAACCCTGGCCTTCATTGTTTGAGACAGGTGGTCTAACCACTAAACCACTGAGCAATTTGTGGTGCCACTGTGCAAGCAGACCTAATAGTCTTTTTAAAATTAAGATTCGAAGAATCGATTTTAAACATCTCCAATATTGCTTGCAAAGCGTTCATTCGATTATTCCTCCCGCATTTTTCATCGAACTTCTTAAACTATGCAGACAACGTAAGATTACGGACGATAACAGTCCCGGAGGTGGATTCTATAATTGAAGGCATACATAATTTACCGGCTTCCCGACTTGGTCGAACAGCTTATTAATTTAATTTTATTAATGCAAACGCTATTTCTTGGGACTTCGCCAATGCGACATACTGACTGTGGTTTTGTTTAGCTAATTGGCGAGAAAATTTAAGTTAATAATTGAAGGTAAATGGAAAAATCTGGCAGTTGTATTTGTTTAAACGGTTCAGGTGTTTTACTAGAGTTTTGTTGTTGTGTGTAGAACAGTTAGTTAGTACTACAGTAACTTACTTTATTAATTGAAATGATGTTGAAATTAAATGGCTTTATTGCTTTTTCTGTTCTTAAAAATGTGACTTTCAACCTTTGATACTTTGAAAAGTTCATGTGACGTATTTCCGGAATCTACGATTCTTAAGAAAAACGACCCGTTTTTGGAAACCGTGTTGCAGTATGCTTCACGTGTAAACAGCATTTCAATCTAAATATAGGGCTGCAAAAAAACCTCAAACTTCCCTTTTCAAGACCTTTCATCTCTCAAACTAGGCTTCCAAACAAAGGCATCGTTCTTTTCCCCCACAAAGCTTTTCATCTGGCCCGTCTGTGTGTTCCTAAGATGTCCTGCGCTCATATCCAAGGGATCCACCACAGAGCAAGGAATCGGCAGTGTGTAGAGACGGCAAAACAAAACAAAAACCGGGCAGTCTTTGGGGACTGTCGATACGAGTGAAAACTAAGTAACTTTTTGATTCTCGCGTTGATGTCTTTCGTTAACTCGGGTTGATGTATTTCGTTCGAGCGTTAGGTGACGATGACGCAAGTTCCATGGTTTTTGTTCACCCTTTTGTGTTCAACGCGCCTAAAGATGTTTTCACTTCAAAAAATGGCGGCGCCAAAAGTGCGTTGAGTGCACAAACTCTGTCACGGACCGAGTTCTACATCGTTAGATTCTGTACGTCATCTGTGTCATAGTGTAACGCGTGGTTTGTATGAAAACTTTTGACAATGCCGCCTCTACCAGCAGCCGTCGAGACGTCTACGTACTCTGTGGGATCCACATTACTCCACGAATATTCGCTGCTTGACATTACTGTCTGAAATAAAAGAGGCATTCTCTTGAGCTGCAGGCACGTTGACGTCGGAGTTTGGCATGAGGTATGTCAATTTAAGGGTTGGTGTGACTGTTACGTTTGGTTAAAACTCTGTTTTGTTGAGCAATTGAAATAGTGGAAATACAAAAATTTAGTTAGGTACCTAATATAAATGATTAATTATGTTTTTATTTTTTTTATTTATTGATATAATACTTTGAGCACACAAATGTACAGAGAAGGACTTAATGCCAAAAGCATTTTCTACCAGTCAACCTTTGGGTGATGCAGTGACAAACAGTGGTAGGTGCAATATCGAAAATTGTGGAATAAATATTTATGTTATTTAAATGTTTATTTCTATAAGTGTAGGTTTATAGGTACAAACATTTTACTGTACTTATCTATATCAAGTTAACTTGTCACTTATTACTTGGCTTTGAAAGTATCATTCGGCCTCAAGTTTGGTTTTGTGCCATTTCATTAAATGCGATAAGATCGTCCATTGTGGCACCCCGGATGTATATCCGGGGTGTCACCTTGCTGCTGGAACTCGATGGGACATTGTAGGCTGATTATGCTAGAGTCAGCCTATAATGTTCGCACCCAGGCCTCCTCTCAGTGAGAGGGAGCGGGCCATAATCCACCACGCGGGCCCAATGCGGGTTGATAGATGTCACATGTCAAAAGTTCTATTGTTGTGTAGGTATTTTGGTGTAAAGAATAATCTTTATACATTCTAAACTACCTTCCAGCGGTCAGGTAACAATCTTGTCTCTATATTAAAAGTCTAACACTATATTTCATCTTACATCATTAATTCCAAACCACGCAAATTATAAAGGAAGCTCCATTGGGAACGACGACGTAGCTACAATATTTGCGCTCGTTAAAAATGCCTGAGCATTCTATAGAACGTTATGCTTTTAAGCATTTTCAGGAACATTGTTTATATAGACGAGAGAGACTGGATGCTTAAGAGTGCTCGAGTGCTCTACTTTATTTCAGTTATGCTGTTTTCGTGGTTCAGCAGTATAAGCAGAGGATTTTTGTTTGTAACTATTCCATTACAAAGTTTCTATTTTAAACCTCTACTGTAAAATATGTCGTCATCATTAGAACCTACTTTGTCACTTCTTTGTCTACGGTAGGATTATTTATTTTATTCCTATTAGATTTCGATGTTTTTGCATGTATATAGCGTGTGCTAGCTCACATTATGGCAAATAATTTTATTTGATGTTCTGTGTTGAGTAATGTAAATTGTTTCGCATAAGTACTATTGTATAGAATCAAGTTTTTTCTAACTGAACAGACAGCTGTGCTGCTGGGGAGTTTGTTGCGCGACTTCTTCTTCCCAGCTAAAGCACTAGGAAGTGGTGAAGCGTGGGCGTTTTGGGGGACTGTCTTATGTAATTTTTCCGTTCGAAAAGTGCTGATTCTCAGCCTAGTTTAAATAAATAACTTTTGAATTTGAATTTGAGATGGTAGATTTTTTTTAATAAAGAGAATACAGGGTGTTAGGGAAATCGATGCGTAAAGTGTTACCATGAATTCAGTACAAGATTCTAGAACTCCGGCGAAGACACTTTTTGTCAGTTATTCTAACGCCCTAATTTAGTGACCTTATTGGTGAAGTTCTTCAGAAAAGTCAGGTGCGTAGTACTCACCACCGGCGTGCGTGTATGACCAGATGTATGAACGTAAACGAGGCAAAAGGAGTATGTAAGGATCGTAGCAGGTGGCGTTCTGTAGTTTCTGCCTACCCCCATGGGAAGAAGGCGTGAGTTTATGTATGTATTTGTTATTATGATATTCGAAATCATTAAAACAATTTCTCACTCACTACATCTACATCTGGGGATTTTGTTGTGCCACTTTTTTTCCCAGCTAAAGCACTAGGAAGTGGTGAAGGGCGGGCGTTTTTGGGGGACTGTCTTATGTAATTTTGACGTTCAAAAAGAGCTGATTCTCAGCCTAGTTTGAATAATTGACTTGTTTTTTTTAATTTAATTTTAGTCCGGAATCTGGATTTGTGCCCGGTTGATAGCAATAGGTTCGCCCCCTGTTAAATGGGACTTACATAACTGACGAAATGTGGGTGTATATAGGTGCCCCTCTGCCTAACCCTTCGCGGAATGCAGGCGTGATTTTATTTGATGTGTAAAACCATATAATCGAAAGCATAAAATAAACCCCTTTGTAAACAAATAAAAAAGGTTCTTCAACAATATTGCAATTTTATAAAAGAAAAATCACACCACAAAAATATTTCTCGAGGAAATTATTCCATATTCCTAATGACCCCCAACTACTCTTTGTCACAAAGAAAATAACGAGAAGTCTTCTAACTGATTGTGACCGGCGAGGGGAGACGGGGGAGACATACACAAATGGATGAATAAAATCTTGGTAACGAGTGGCTACGATCCTTTGCGGTACAAGGAGACCGTGCATTGTGTTTCGAGTAGTGTGTGGGTTGTGGTCCAAATTAGTGGAGGGAGCGGGTAAGATTGTATGATGATGTTTTGTGGTTTGCTGGGTTTGTTCTCTTATTGAGATATAGTTTAGCATCCAGAGTACATAGCAGCAAGTAGTCTCTACACATGACATACAGCATACAGCTATGTGTTAGAAAGAGGTTGAGCGGTGAATGAAAAGGAGGCATATACATCCTCATTTTCACATCAATGTTGAAAATGAGGATAATGCAGCTTCAAAACAAATGAGACGAGAGTTAAGGAAACTACTGTCGTAGCAACTGTAAACATATCGCAGACGACTGTCATTTTCAAAATCGTAAAAACAATATAAATAAAAATTAAACAGTTCATGAACAAAAAACAAAGATTTTTCAATTTAAAAAATTATATAATATTAATTATTAAGTTTTTAACATAAAAATTGCAGTTGCACGTTCTACCAGTAATTACAATTCGACCATCAATATTATTCTGGGCTAGGTTTACAATGCCGAGTAATGCGCATTGAATTTAAATTGAATTGTCATGAAACTTGTCGGTTGTTTAATACTATTGTGTGACGTCGGTTTTGTATATGCAAATATTTAGAATTATTAATTTTCAAATGACAAAGCAAATATGAGATGATTTGAACAACTATTTGTAAAGCCTATGTGCCATATTCAACCAATTCTCTTTTAGGCATAAAAGCTATCTAAATAATATCCACTATTTAGACATATTTTTTGTGTGGGATGAATTAATATCTACATGCTTTTTTTTACAAATGAGGTTTTTCAATACGAAAGGTATTTTGAGTTGCCTATTTAAATGATCTAATCCCGCAGTCTTGCGTATATTCTGCATATGAGAGACACGATTGAGGAAATAAGAAAACCTACTCTTTTTATACATAACTAGCTTCCGCCATCGGCTTCGTCCGCGTGATATCTTTATAAATGATATCCTGTGTTATTAAGTGATAATAGAGCATTTTAGCCCGCGTAATTTATATCTTTATAAATTATTTATTCTATGTTATTCAGTGATAATAGAGCCTTCTGTTGGTGAAAGAATTATTAAAATCGGTCTTGTAGTTTTGAGTTACACACAAATATACAAATCTTTTCTATGTATTAAATTAGTTTAGAAATAAAGAGATGCTATTTCTGCTACGCCAAAAAATAGACGGTACTTTTTTTTTTTCTCCTTAGACCACACCACTTCAGGACGTATGTACTAGCAAAAGTACTAGTAACGTCTTTGAGTCGCGCCAGCATTGAAGTCTAACCATGCAAATTATGAGGCAGGTACACATTGACGGCTCGCGCCTTGCCTCTGCGGTTGCTGTGTTTGAGACACGAAGGCGACGTGTGTTCTGGCTTTAGTTGGGGTAACATGGTAGGGAAGGGTTATTTACAATACATGTTGCGGTGTCTTTGTTTGTTGGTCGTGTGTTCTCGGGCTAAGAAAGCCATCTTATTTCTTTTTAGGGTTCCTTACCTGAAAAGAAAGGAAGCGATCCTATAAGGCAGTGGTTCTTAACCTTTTAGTATTAGGGGACCATTTGTCAAAATTTTGGTCTTGCCATGGACCACCAAATGTTTGGAGCTGGTAATGTACAGTAAATGTAAATGAATACTTAACGCGTTGTTCTGTCTATAAATAAAAGACGCATAACAGTATTTTATTTTGTGACTACATATTCTTACGAATACCTTTGTCCTCGCAATGGCTTCGCGGACCACTTGGGGTGCTTGCAGGGACCACCAGTGGTCCGCCGACCACCGGTTAAGAACCACTGCAATAAGGTATAGGATCGCTTCGTTGTCCGACCGTCGGCGTCGCCGCCGATAAAATAGGGTCTTAAACGGACGTTACGAGTAGCGGCTGCAGTGCGACTCCATCGTTTTAAAGTGGAGATGAATTCTTTCATTTATAGTCGGTCGTAGCTGAATGGAAATTTTAATAGATAGTTATCATAACATTATGATAACTACCTACCTACCTACCTGACCTAGTAACAAAAACCTCTTCAGACTTAATACGTCTGAAGAGGTTTTCGTTACTAGGTCAAAACTTGGATACAGCATGATATAAGTGAGGTGCAAGACGGATACATGTTTAGAGGTATGAGGAACAGGTGTAAAGTCCTCTCATCCTCATAAGAAAAGGGAGGATCCTGCGACCAGATGGGTTTCGTGTCTGGCGGGCAACTGCCCATATTCGCACGGTAAAGTCTAATTGCGCGATTCAGGATTAATGTGACGTCAGGTCTTTGATGCGTAGTTCGCATGTGGCTATGTAAGAGAAGATTTCATCATCATCATCATCAGCCTATTAATGTTCCCACTGCAGGGACACAGGCCAGGCTGGGGCCAGGCAGAGAAGATTTAGAACATCATAATTCAAATCTAAGCCTAGTATCTCTCTGTTTGCTTTGGTTTTGAATTTGGCAAAGACATAAAGGCATTTGTTATATATATATATATCTATGTATATTTATATAGATAAGTTTATGCTTTATGTATGTATGTATTTATAATTATATGTAAATGGTACACCACTGACTACCTGCAGTATTGCCTCTCCTTCTTACTTTAATCCATCCAAAGGTTGTCTGTAAAAGATCGCTTTTAGCGATAAGACCGCCCATTGTGTCACCCTATGTTCTAAAATGTCTGCAATTTTTATGGTGTACAATAAAGAGTATTCTATCTATCTAAAGACATATTTTGACGAAGACATTGAATTATTTTCAGTGAATAGTAACTAATTGAAACTTACTAATACGGGGATGAAGTTGGAAGACCTCCCACAAGATGGACCAATGAGCTTGTGAAGGCTGCAGGAAACCGCTGGATGCGGGAAGCACAGAATCGGTTGAAGTGCCGGTGCTTGGGGGAGGCCTATGTTCAGCAGTGGACGTCTTTTGGCTGAAATGATGAATACGGGGAAAACAGCAGGTAAATCTTCTACTAATATTAAAATTGTATTTAAATAATTGAAATACATTTTCGATTGCATCATTTAAAATGTGATACATAATATCTTATTTATCTTCAGCAAAATAATTTTGCTTTTCATTAACATCTTTGACTTTTGAAAGTCAACTTAGGTACATTTATTCAAATTAATATCTCTGAAAGGCAAATAATTTTGATGTGCTTAAATATTTAATTTGAGTGACGTTAATTTTAATATTTACTTAGCAAATGACAGAATAAGTAAGTATCTTGATCAAATATTATGAGTAGCACCTATAGAATTATTTATTTTTTGTTTTATCGTAATTTTACCGTCTGCGAAGTTCCGTTAATTTAATTGAACCCTGTATACGACCATCATGGCCAGGGAAGTTAAGGACCACTGGATACGCATACTCTCGGACAGCATGGCTGTTCTGCAAGCGCTAAACAGTCACACTGTTGACTCCGGGCTGATATAAGAGTGCCACCAGCGCCTTAACCAGGTAGGTAGCCTCAATAATATAACCATTCAATGGATCAAGGGACACAGCGGTTCGCGGGGCAACGACGCAGCTGACGAACTTGCCAGAAGGGGTTCGAGCATGGCACCAGTGGGGCCTGAGCCCATCGCACCTCTCCCCTTCGGGTACCTACGCACTCTGGTAAGGAAACGAACCAGGGACCAACATCACAAACTATGGTCGGACCACGCTGAGTGTAGGCAAGCCAAGGAGGCACTCCCTACAATCGATGGCCGCCTCACGAATAAGGTTCTCCGACTAACGAAACAACAGCTGCGCATAGTCACATCAGCCGTAACTGGCCATGGGTCATTTAATAAATACCTCTTTGTCAAAGGAGTCACAGACAGTCCGCTGTGCAGAGCCTGCATGGAGGACGACAAGACAGCAGCTCATGTGCTGTTAAACTGCCCGGTGGTCGCCGCTTACAGGGCAAAGTACTTCGGTAACCCAGGTACCCTACGGGATATTGTCAGTGACACCAAGTCGTTGCTGGCCTTCTTTGAGGAGCTGGGGTGGATCGAATAACCAATCTTCCCACCCGTACGCAAAATACGCGCTTTGACGTGGAGTTGCGGATACCAGCCCGTATCATTGGTGGATTGATTTTAAACATACCTACAAATTACTCACAAAAGTTCAATATTCTATTAGCGATTTGTGTAAGACTGTTTGTTTTTTATATACATACATAATCAGCCTATTAATGTTCCCACTGCTGGGACACAGGCCTCCTCTCTGTGAGAGGGAGTGGGCTGTAATCTACCACCCAGTGCGGGTTGGTAGATGTCACATGTCTTCGAATTTTTGGTTCTAAGACATGCCGGTTTCCTCACGATGTTTTCCGTCACCGTTTTGAGAGCAGTGGTGATGAAATTATTTACACTAAGTAAATCGCCTGCTTGGGTTCGAACCCACGACCCACAACTCGGTAAGTCGGGGCTGTTACCACTGGGCCACCACTGCTCTGTTTGTTTTATACTTATGATAAAGTCCGGGAAATGAAATGAAATTGTTTATTTTTTATTTATAACCGACGTCCAAAAATGTTCTATGTTCGGAGAGTATTCATTTTTTTTATGATTTTTTTTGGGGATGTCCACCGATTTCTCCGTCAATTGTGGACCTGTTTTGAAAATAACTTAAAACATTTAATTTCCCTGTCCACGGTAGGTCAGGGAAATTAAATGTTTTAAGTTATTTTCAAATGTTTTGAGTTATTTTACCTTAAAGAAGTTAAAATTATGAAATACTTGCCAGCTCTGATTCTACCCAAGATTCGAGCAATGAAATTATATCATAAACAAAGGCTTTTCTCTCATATATTTTGACAGAGTACCTACTTGTAAGATAGCAACAAAACAAGACATTAAGCTCGCCTCGTTAACTCGTATAATTAAACTAAATTAATTAGAGTAGAATTTTGAACGGGGTAACAAACAATTAAACCATGGCTTAATCTAAGCGGGAATGTATTGTTGAGACGCGGTCATATTGCTGAGTCGTCGTGTGTAGGGAGTTGAGTTACATACGAGTACATAATTATTTGTTAAAAAGGGTAAGTGTGGTATACACACTTATTTATAATATGTGCCTATATGTATGATAGACGTCCGAAAGCCCGAAAGTCTGACACCAGTCTTACCAAGGGGTATCGTATTACCCAGTTATTGGGTTGTGGAGGTCAGATAGGCAGTCGCTTCATGTAAAATACTGGTATTCAGCTGCATCCGGTTAGACTGGAAGCCGACCCCAAGATAGTTGGGAAAGGCTAGGAAGATTGATTGAGGTATGATAGATGTATTTGTCTAAAAGAAACACACACACAAACACACACTGAAACACGCTCACACATACACACATCAAAAAAAGTTTGCGATCAGTTTGAAAAATCGAAGTCTTTTTTGTTACGGTAGACTATATTATAATTTCTTCTTCTTTTTAGATTCTTTCAGGCAGTGTATTTCTATTTAAAAAAAGATATAAAGTAAACACTTTTTCTGATAAAGTTAAATTTAAAAAATATATCAGTTGTGATCAAACAGTTTTTTTGATGTGTGTACACGCACATGGATACACCCACCCACACACTTACGCCTCAAGCAGGTATTGTATAATTTAAAATTGTTTAAATCTTATTGCATAATATCTGTGTAAAACTACTGGCAGAAGACACTGATTCTTATGTAACACAGTTTACAACCTAGTGCAGGAGTCACGGTTTCCGTATACAATGTGTCTGGTCACTCTTGTCCGACTCGTTAAGGCAAAGCAATATGATCAATTTTATCGACAAATCCAACACTGGCGTTTTGCCACAACTGTTTTTTTTTTTACTGAATTTGCGGTTTGGACGATACAGGCATTGAACCTCTAAGGTCCTACCCTACGGTCAGCGTTGCAATTGCCACCTCTAGACTAAAAAAATAGTTTAGACTACAATTTTCTTCTTTTCGAGTCGATGGTAAACCATGTATTATGTTAAACGAGTTGGGCCCAGTAGGTGGCCACGCCAATCGTGGCATCAGTGGCAATTTTTTGGTCCCTGGAAGTGCAGGTGTGTGGACACTTTGGACACTCCAGCATATGGGACATGGTTTGGTGAGGAGTAACGCATTCGCACTACGTGGATCTACTTGGGCAGTCGATTGATCGAGTACAATCTACAAAGTCGATATTTTTCAAAAATCCGGTGTGCCATTGATCACCAGCTTGGAATTTCCCTGCGTGATCGAATCAGAAATGAAGAGATCCGTAGGAGAACCAAGGAAACCGACATAGGCCGAAGAATTGGCAAACTTAAGTTGCAGTGGGCAGGACACATTGCTCGCAGAACATACAGCCGATGGTAACGAAAGGTTCTGGAGCAGCGATGTAGCATAGAAGACTTTGACGAAGGCCTCCCAAAAGGTGGAACCATAACCTGGTGAAGATCTCAGGAATCCGCTGGATGCGGGGAGTCCAGAACCGGTCGAAGTGGCGGTGCTTGGGGGAGGCAGTCCAGTAGTAGACGTTGGCTGAAATGATGATGATGATTAATGTTTAATCACCAGCTACTATAATATATGACACGGCTGTAGAAGCTTTCAAAATTACATTGTTCTGACGGTTCGCATGTTTGGAAAACACAGAGTAGTTACTATTAAACTTTACACGCCGCCGGCTTCCCTCTGTAGGCTGTAATGTTAGACGATATTTAGGAGAATATTTGGTAATGAGAGCATAGCAGGTGGTTTCATTTCCGCATTATATTAGCATAAATTATAAGTACATTGTCAGACGTTGTTGTACATAAACTAATATCCCCGACAGGAGATGTTATAAATATTGTAAACAAAAAACTTCTACTAAGTTACGTAGCGACAATTCAATCAACAACAAAATAATCCCAACTTCAATCAAATAACGACATAAAGCGCTATCGTCTAATGTTTTGTGGTACAGGAACGCGTCCGAGTTCCAGTACCACAAAACATTAGACGACAGCGATTCATATCGCTAAAATATAACCACCAAGTGCTCATTAGTCACGTGTGTTACTACACGTATGTTACTTTGAGTTGATTGAATTTGGGATTATTTATTTCTCTACGTAACTTAGTAGAAGTTCTTTGTTTACAAAATTTAAAGCTTCTCCTGACGGGGACTTAGGAGCTCAACTGTACAAAAGACTGATGCAGCTCGATAACAATTAAAATTTTATTGTGTCTCATTAGTGACAGTCAAGCGGCGACACAGCACCATGATTGAGTAAAATCTATATACTAATAATAAACCTGAAGACTTTGTTTTTTTTGCACGACTCGTAATGCGAAGCATTAGAGTGTGCTCTACGATCGAAAAATTTTTTTTGTCCCATTTCTGTAACTGTTTTTATTGTTACACTCCTGCTAGTACACAGAACCTACTTAATTTATATACCATTGTATAGATGATTAAATGGAGATTAATACTGTACTTTTTAACAATTGATTTAATGCAGCAGAAATGGAAAAAGCATAAAAATAGTAGAAAAAAATTCCTGTCCGTCAATTTATGAACCCTGAAAACATTGTAGCTTGCGATAATATCAATTAATTGAGTAAAATTTTTTTTTATACATTCGTTTCAGCCGTAGAAGGAACCCTATTGAAAATGGCTTTTTTATTCAAAGTAGTTTAATTATAATTAATAAAATACTAACTAAAATATAAGATCTTTAACTAAATATTTCCAACCTTTGACTTAATATCCGTAAGTTGCCTAGCAACCGCCAAGTAAATATCTTTGTCAGTTGTTGACATTACGACTTCATGAGAAGTGATAAATTGTTCATTTTTAAACTATGTTTTGAATTTCTTTTTCGTTTATGAATGAGTGATAAGTATGAGGCGTGCACTTTTAAATTTTCCAAACTATATCTTTTTTGTTTGTTTGAACGCGCAAACTACCAGTAGGATTAAAAAAAAAAACTTTTTTGCATTTGATAGCTCAATTCTTGAGAAAGGCTATTTAAGTCTATTTAACATAATAACATCCAAAAAGAAAAAAGCGTCTGAAAGAACGCTTAGCGAAAATGAAGTAATAGCGCGGATAGACGATGCGATGCGACCCCAAACATTACTTAAAACGTAACATTTTCTTATGTCATCTACCCAGACCCTAACCTAGCACTCTAGCTAACGGAGTATGTCCAAGCTATTAGCAGATGAAATAGCCTCGTTAACGTCTCCATGACAACCGACCTTAGTATCACAAACTTTGATGAGCCTATTAATGGGTTCCAGAGCATGTGCCTTCGAATTGAACAATAAATTCTCGATTAATTGTTCGTGTTAAGTTAATTGTTAATTTAGTTATATTAGTTACTCCTTGAACTTTACGCTCAGTTAACTTTAATCAAAGAAATGCCTGGTATTTTGGCAGTTAGAGTGGCAAATCTGTTAAAAGACAAGGATTTGGGGTCTTTTTCATGGGTGTGTCTTATTGGTAACTAAAAAGTAAGAAAAAAACAAAAAATTGTCATTAAAATTACAATTTGACGTTCGAATAAGAACTTTTTTTCTGAACTTATAATATTTTGTGTAAAGTTAGCAAATGTTGGTCGCAAGCGCTACTACTGAGCATGAGGTCCTGGGTTCGATTCTCGGTCCGGGCAAAGTGATATTGGTGCCGATTCTCTTATACACCGAACTAAACTATCACTAAAATTCCTTACTTTTGGCTATGAAAATCTTATAGCTATTCTGACAAAAATATTCTCTAAATTAAAAAATAATTTTGACACATCTAAAATCGAATTTGACAATCGCGTTGCGACTGCACGTGGTACTTGTTTACCCCGTGATTTTTTTTAGAGCCGGAGGCGCGCAGTGTTGGCAGCCTCGACGTGTTTTCTAAGGAATTTTTAAGTTTTTGTATGGAATATATAAAAAAAAATAATAATAATGTTACCAACGTGTTGAGGTATAGAGGTTTAAGGGTTTCCTAGAGGAGGTCGAAATTTTCATTATTTTTGCGATAGGACGCACCATTTTCGAGATATCAGCAAAATAAGAAAAAAAATACAGTACCTACTTAACTGTTTTTGCACCTGAAGTCGAAGTGTTGGTGTGAATTTTAGTTCATGACAACTAATTTTATTCCACTCCTTTTTAATCGCGTTTAAAAATAATCAGATTTAATTGGATACACCAAATTTTTAGGTGAAAAACGTCAAATTCAGAATAGCAAGATTGCCATTTTCACTAAACTAATAACTCAGAGCAATCTTAGTGCTGTCAAACTAAAATATAGTTAATTTTTGTCACTTTAGTCTATTTCAGAATGGGAAATCCTTGTTTGACAGGACTAAACAAAATTTTAGTGATTTTTAGTTTAGTTTAGAGGCATTTGTGACAAGAGATTCGGCACCATTGAGTGTTTCGATCTGGAATTTCTTAGTGGCAGCCCGGAGTCTGGATTTGTGCGCGGTTGATGGCAATAGGCTCGCCCCCTATTACATGGGACTTAAACATAACTGGCGAAATGTGGGTGTAACTGCTACAGGTACACCTCTGCCCAACCCTTCGCGGAAACAAGGCGTGATGTCATGTTATGTCATGTTCATTTTTGAGAAAAAAAATTTGTGAAGAGTAAAGTACTTAACATACACACATCAAAAACAGTTTGTGATCACTAGCAAAAACTAATATATTTTTAATATTTTACATTTTCAAGAAAAAGTGTTTACGTATATCGTTTTTTAAATAGAAATACACTGCCTGAAAGAATCTAAAAAGAAAAAGAAATTATAATATAGTCTACCGTAACAAAAACGATTTAGATTTTTCCAACTGATCGCAAACTTTTTTTTATGTGTGTATATCGGGGTCTACGTATAGTCTCCCTATTCCCTTTACTAACTAGAGCTTATTACGAGCCAGTATAGGTAGACATTACGTTGGTAATAGTTCGAAACGAGATCGTAAACGTTATGGTGTACTAACATTACCTACTGTATGACGTGTTGTATGGCAACACTTTACTTGATCGCCCTGTTTACGTTAGTGTTGCCATATACTACTCCGTTACGTTAAGCAGAGCACATAAGCCTATCTTGTTACGTTACTATGTAGGATTAGTATAGTTTTTTACCCACAACGGGGAAGCTCTTGGCCTGCATCCCACCAAGGGGCCAAGTCTACTAATTTAAAAATGTCACAATGGTCTCTCGATGGTGAGTTTTTGACAGATTTGCCATACAAAATCTGTCAAGTGTCAACTGTCTGTAAGTGATGATCATGCCGAAGGTGGAAGCGAGCTTCACACGAAAGCCTCAACCACAGAGGAACTGGCTATCATTCTTATCTCTAACTGCCGAAACACAACAATGCTTTTAACATTGTTGTTATGGCGACAGACTTAGATAAGATGGTGGTAGCTAGCCAGGCGGACTTAAAACAAGCCCTACCACCAACATAACCGAGCAAAAATTTTTGCTCCCACTGGGAATCGAACCCGGGACCTCTGGGTCTGAGACAGGTGGTTTAACCACTAGACTAAAACAGGTTAGTGTCCGCAAGTGAAGTTGCGGACACTAACCTGTTTGTCCAAGCACGTATTTTACGCGTGTTACAGACAGCTTCATTGGTCCAGTGGTCGCAAGCGTTACTGCTGAGTGTGAGGTCGTAGGTTCGATTCCCAGGTCGAAAGTATTATTGGGTTTTTCCAACAGGAATTTCGCAGTAGCAGCCCGGAGTCTGGAATTGAGCATGATTTTGTTACATGGGTCATATAACATAACTGGTGCAATGTGGGTGAACTACAGGTGCACCTCTGCACAGCCCTTCTTGGAAACAAAGCGCGATGTTATGTATGTTGGATATAGATATTTCTCCGAAATATTGCTTCTAAAAGTGTCTTTGTACAGTTCTGTGCATTTTTGATACACATTCTCAAATATTTCATTAGCAGTGTAATTTTTTTCAACTTTATAACATATGGTACCTAAACATAATGATCTCTTCTAATACATAACGCAGAAACGTGGTGTCTCTCATGTTGTTTCCCCTTTAACAATAAAACTCGCGTGCACATTACTGTATGTACACTCTTTCTTACTATGCTATGTCGTCTTTTACTATGTTCCGCAGAAGAATTGGTGATCGGAAAACGAAGTTAAGGCGATGATAGCCGACTTTTAACGATTTCATACTGAAGATCACGTCTAAAAGAGTAGTGTTTATGATTTGGAAAAAATATATGTTAAATTAAAGCATTTTATTAATGACTCAATCTGAGAATATTTTTAATTATGTTAAATATTACATAGTGTAATTTATTTGTAAAGTTATGTCTAACGCGGATAAATAACTGAGAATCACGCAAAAACTATAAATCGTATTTTTCTGAAACCTTCACCATTTTAAACATAACTTAATTGGAACGAAGTTCCCTTTCGCGCGTTGCGAAAGGGGGCTAGACGAAAAAAATTGGGACCAAAAAATGTAACGACACTTTTTATTTTTTATTATAACGCCATCTGTGAGCGACCACAGGTACTAATTAGTGGCATGCCTTTGTTAGGTTCATTCCATAACTTCGTTCCATCCGGGTGTCCCTTGACACCTCTCAGCTTTTTATTTATGTTTTTGTATACGTATTTTATCAAAATACTTTTTAATTTACGTATAATAAATTAATTTGGGACAGCGCTCCTTGATGGGCGAGTTCTATTACTGGCTGGACCTACGACGCGTTGCGAGAGCTCACAGGACACGCACTCAGCTAACCACTCAAGGCCACTTGCATTATATCTGCGTCTTAGATAAGATTAATAACCCAGTTGATCACTACACATCCACTTAACTAAATATAAGTCTCCTCCTAAAAACACGAGGAACTAAAGCCTATTTTAAAATAGAAGCTACAAGGTCATTAATTTAAAAAGCCATACTTATTTAGGACGAAAATCTTTTCACGTTGTCTACCTAACTTAAATACCGGTAGTACAAAGTGCTCTAAAAGCAATTAACTAATGTATAAATGAATAGGCGGCCGCCATCTTGAATCTAGACATTAAAATGTAAACGGTATAATGATACGACATAAGATTAAATGAACAGAAGTTTAACTCCACATAGTTCTAAATAATAGCCGCACGGGTAGATCGAAGGTTAAGCTAGGTTGCCGAGGTCGGTCCGTGGATGGGTGACCATTCATAACATATCGAGACTCCTCCGTGCCTCGGAAAGCACGTTAAGCCGTCGGTCTCGGCTGTCATTCGTAGATCTTTGAAAATGATCTCCAGCTGCTGCGAGCTCAGTGGACGGTGGACATCACACCCATTTTTTTATTGTTTGGGAATTCATCAAATAACTTCTCCCGCTCTGGCTCCCAGGGCGTGTCAGACTCTTACTGACTAAAACCCACCCGTGCTCTTTTAGTTGCCTGTACGTTGCCAGGGTCCACGGTATCCCTTTAACACTTTCCCGCAACCCCGGCAGGCATCCGCCCTAATGGACCCCGTCAGTTGTGTTGACATCTATTTGAAGTGCGCGTGGCGAACCTTGTACTGCTATAATGTTGGTAACATTATAGCACTAGAAAGACATCACACCCTTAGTAGTCAATCAGCCTAACCTTTTCCCAACTATGTTGGGGTCGGCTTCTAGTCTAATCGAAAGCATCTGGATAATAGTATTTTACATGGAGCGACTACCTATCTGACCTCCACAACCCAGTTACTGGGTAACACGATACCCATTGGTACGACTGGTGGTCAGACTTATGGGCTTCTGACTACCCGTAACGACTGTCAAATATCTACGAATGACAGCCGGGGCCAACGGCTTAACGTGCTTTCAGAGGCACGGAGGGTATCGTTATGTACCACACCTACACTTCACCGCACTGCACTACACGTCACTAATCGACAACATAGCACACCACACCACACCACATCAACACACTTCACTGGTACTCACACTCTTCAATTATAACTTTTAATTTCTGTATCATTTTATTATTTTCTTTTATTTTTTTGTTAAACTGCGTTCCTACCAAAGATAAAAAATAATTATAAATCATTACTCAAACAATGTTTTTGGGAGGGGGGCTGGAAATCTGTGTGACAGGTTTTCCTAGTGCAGATACCAGTCTCCCACAAAGGATTTATTAGATATTATAATATATTATAGTTTTAACGTAATAGTGGAAGAGAAATAAAATGTTTATTTATGTAATCGATGGTCACCTATCTACAAAAATCACACCCTTAGCACTAAGCCTTCTAAACTTCATCTTCATCATGGCGTAGACTGTGTTCTCTTAATTGCAACGTAATTAAAGTTATGAAAGGTTCCTTTTTATTTAATTACTTATGTTTTTAGATTCCTCCTTTGATGACGAAGCAGCTTTATGCTTGGGTGTTCAATTAGAATGTCCGCTCGTTAATTGAAACCTCCCAGCTCCTTTTAATTGGTTAAATCTTCAAATAACAGGTGGCGACGGGTCCCTGGGTAAATATGTGACCAATTTCTTTAATGGGATTGGTGTTATATGAACGATTAAAGGCTCATTTACGGGAGAAGAGTTTCTTGACCGTTAGGAGGCCAGAGCCTAAATAGTACTTTTATTTATTTATGTTCTTTAATGACCAACCAACAATTGTTTACTTTGTTAAAATTTAAGGTTTGTGTAAAAATATCTATTTTTATATTTTATATAAAACTAGCGGACCTGGCAGACATTGTCCTGCCCGAAGAGCGCTACCTACCGGGTCCAATTGTATTTTCAAACCAGCCAGAGACCCACTTAAATATACACACAAAATTTTATCCAAATCGGTCCAGCCGTTTAGGAGTTAAGTGGCAAACACACGTACTGAAGAATTATATATATAAAGATAAAGATTAATAAACTAAATAGGGAAAAAAATTAAACGAGTTGAAAGTTAAGTGAGATAATAAGAGTTTAAAAATAACATCAAAGCAAAATTAACCTAAAATATATTAATTGGAGGCCCTATCCGAGGCAAACTTATAGGGTTTTTTTTATTTTATTTTAAAAAACGTTGCCCCACTTCATTCGACATGAGACCAAAACATAATGCTCGATATTCGCCTTTCACCTTTGCTTCCCAGTTTTTCGAGCATTTGATGTCGTAGCCCACCAACCCTGTCTACTCGCTTTTCAAATGCTTTCTGTGACATTCAAAGGTTTTCACAATTTTCAAAACCTGCTAACAACATACGACGTGAATAAATTCTGCATGCCTGTAACCTTAATGACGTCGCCATGCCAATTACGACCTTAAAACAAACGAATAAAAAGACATCTTCATTTGTTTCGCCTAGCTTTCTTTTAAATTTTCTCGCTGATTAGACAAAGAACAACATTTTCATAGCTTATTCATGGACGGAATCTTTTTAGCGTTAGCTACGCGTCCTGTCGTGACGAAGAAAACTTATCTTCTGTACTGTGTTGTACTTTCGACTGTTTTTTTTTGAGTTTCTGTGTTCTTTGAGTTTGTTATGCAATTACCTTAAAATGTGAGTTCTTTTTGTTATTGTTAAAAACATTTTTCTTAAAAGTATTGGTTGTTTTTTTGGTTGGTATTTTCAAAGCATCGGGCAGATTGTTGGCAATATTTAAAAGAAGGTGCTGACAGTTAGGTGTGTGGAAAAGCTGGTAAAGATTTTCTCAAAAGCGATATAATATATTTAGCGAGTGTTTGTAATAATTATCGCAAAAAAAAAACAGAATTGTACGAATACTGAAATAGATAAGCAAATTCATACACTTTTTACTAAAAATCTGTGAATAAATAATGATGCTTCAATAAAAAAAACGCACATATTTTACTGAAATTCACAATTTAGAATTTCTTTTGTAACATAACGCGAAGAAATTAATCATTTTTCACATATATTGGATTCTTTAAAACCGTATTCAAAGCGGAGAATATGTAAACTAATACATCACAATTTTCTCGCCAAGCGCATCAAATATTGTATTCGAAATAGTGATGTAACTCCAACAGGCTCCAAAGAACTTTTATTTCTTTTGACAACGTCGAAGGGCGAAAAAAGGAAGAGAATAGCGAAAAATAAACAAAGGATAGATGGGCCAATAAGCTCTTCCGATGCCATCACCTTTCAAATTAAGTTAATACCGATTGCCGTAAGACATAGTAGCTAGTTGATTGAAAAAGTTCTTTAGGGTTCTCTCTTTGAGGCGTCGAAACGGAATGAGTCTATAGATGTTCAGTATCTCTTGTCTGAACTAGTTGAAGGTTTCTTTTGTTAAAAGAGAATGGGGTTAGTTTCTTTTCGTTTAATTTCTGAGGCTTGAAGTGTGAGGGTGTCGATTGTGAATACCACTCTAATTAAGATAGCCGTTTGGTCGTAACTGAAATTGTGCTGATAAGCATCATTTTGTGTGCTTATAAAGTAGTTACTTAACTCTTAGCTCGTCATACGAGAAAAGATTTTAGTCAAAAGATTAGAGGGTGTAGCTGCGTCGTTATCTGAGGTTTCCTGAATGAACAGAGTGCCTCGGTCGTTCTTTAGTGTGCTCACTCGTGAGTACAGCCTAAAATATTATGAATGTATCTGGACATCCTATACAAATATTGCTCGTTTAATAACGAGCAATATTTGTATATGTCGGAGATGGTCAATAGTACGGTCGCTCAACGAAGCGCGGCACGTAAACCGAGTGGCGGGAAAACTAACACTCGGCTTACTTCGTGCTACGACAGAGTCTAGCTACTGGAGTGCGCGCCGCCGGGGCGAGAGGACTTGCCTTCCAACCGTTTAGTTGTGTCGTATACCTAGTGTCTGATAGCATTGGAGTTAAGACGTCGCGGTACTGTATTCGATTCGTTGTGCTCTGTGCGTTGTAGTTAATTGTAATTTGTGATCATTGTGATAATTTGTGATTTCAACAAACGCCGTGTATCGAACCCAGTGTGTTTTCATTGCACGAAACCCATCTTCTGCCCACATGATATCTGAATCTAATGGAATAAATCCTGACGATCCGACATATATATTATTATTGTATGTGTAATCGAAAACGTTATGTTCTCGAAAACGGTTCTAATGATTTCGATGAAAGTTGCAATATAGAGGTTGCAGGAGAAAAATCGATCTAGCTAGGTCTCATACCTGGGAAAATTCGTTTTCTCCGTATTTCCACCCTAGCAGAGCTTGGTCGCTCAAAGTTTGGAACAAGAATAATGACACCTTAGAATAATGACAAGGCAGCATGGAATTAGTATGAACTCTCTTATACTATTAAATGAACATTCTCTATTTTCACCAGAGCAGAGCTTGGTCGCTCAAAGTTTGGAACAAGAATAATGACACCTTAGAATAATGACAAGGCAGCATGGAATTAGTATGAACTCTCTTATACTATTAAATGAACATTCTCTATTTTCACCAGAGCAGAGCTTGGTCGCTCAAAGTTTGGAACAAGAATAATGACACCTTAGAATAATGACAAGGCAGCATGGAATTAGTATGAACTCTCTTATACTATTAAATGAACATTCTCTATTTTCACCAGAGCAGAGCTTGGTCGCTCAAAGTTTGGAACAAGAATAATGTGACACCTTAGAGTAATGACAAGGCAGCATGGAATTAGTATGAACTCTCTTATACTATTAAATGAACATTCTCTATTTTCACCGGAGCAGAGTTTTGTCGCTCAAAGTTTGGAACAAGAATAATGACACCTTAGAATAATGACAAGGCAGCATGGAATTAGTATGAACTCTCTTATACTATTAAATGAGCATTCTCTATTTTCACCAGAGCAGAGCTTGGTCGCTCAAAGTTTGGAACAAGAATAATGACACCTTAGAATAATGACAAGGCAGCATGGAATTAGTATGAACTCTCTTATACTATTAAATGAACATTCTCTATTTTCAGAGCTTGGTCGCTCAAAGTTTGAAACAAGAATAATGACACCTTAGAATAATGACAAGGCAGCATGGAATTAGTATGAACTCTCTTATACTATTAAATGAACATTCTCTATTTTCACAAGAGCAGAGCTTGGTCGCTCAAAGTTTGGAACAAGAATAATGACACCTTAGAATAATGACAAGGCAGCATGGAATTAGTATGAACTCTCTTATACTATTAAATGAACATTCTCTATTTTCACCAAAGCAGAGCTTGGTCGCTCAAAGTTTGGAACAAGAATAATGACACCTTAGAATAATGACAAGGCAGCATGGAATTAGTATGAACTCTCTTATACTATTAAATGAACATTCTCTATTTTCACCAGAGCAGAGCTTGGTCGCTCAAAGTTTGGAACAAGAATAATGACACCTTAGAATAATGACAAGGCAGCATGGAATTAGTATGAACTCTCTTATACTATTAAATGAACATTCTCTATTTTCACCAGAGCAGAGCTCGGTGCAGAGCAGTGGTGGCCCAGTAGTAACGGCGCCGACTTACGAGTTGTAGGTCGTGGGTTCGCTTTACTATGTGTAAAATAATTTCATTACCACTGCTCTCAAAACGGTGAAGGAAAACATCGTGAGGTAACCGGCATGTCTTAGAACCAAACATTCGAAGACATGTGACATCTACCAACCCGCACTGGGCCCGCGTGGTAGATTACAGGCCACTCCCGCTCACAGAGAGGAGGCCTGTGTCCCAGCAGTGGGATGTAGTAGGCTGATGATGATGATGATGAACCACGACGGTGAGCTTGTTTTTTATATGGTGTGAACTTATGACATAATTAGGTATACCAAATAAGTATGTTTTCTTTTTTTTCTGAGCGTGGTGTCCTGGATTTGTTCTCCGGGGCAGGAAACCTGTCATTAGCTTATTCCATTAGGAATTTCTTAGTTTGGTGCTAACATCCCAGATTTTTGCCCAGCTTATGGCAAGGCTCGCCCCCTAACATATGGGACATATAGATGAAGTCAGTCGCTCCAAAAAAAATAAATAACTGGTATTCAGCTGCATCTGGTTCGACTGGAAGCCGACCCCAACTTAGTTGGGAAAAGGCCAGGCAGAGTGATAGATTAACATAGGCTGGTGAAACATGGATGTACTACAACAGCCTACGCCTTCAGGGAATGCAAAGTCAGTTCTGGCGTACCAGCAAGAAGAATTAGGCCGAAATTCAGGAGAGGAATCTGTTCTACATAGATGCGACATTTCGGATTTCCAATTCGATTTCCCTCGCCGAATGTTAGGAGAACTGATACATGCCGTTTCCTGTTACGAACCGGAGACTTGGTTTCCTTGTAAGTGAAAAACCGTGTAAGTTCTTTGTTGGGGGTGAACTTATACAGGGTGTAAAAAGACCCATCACAAAGCCGTCACCTACGCCTTCTGTACTTCAACTTTGTAAAAAGAAAACTGCTGAGAAACGACTTTTGTTTTTGCTGTGAAAATTCGGGAATATTATTGCATTTAAATATGGTTTTCTTAAAAAAAAAAGTTTGAAAAAAGTTGGAACTTTAAACGTCTTCTTTATTTTTCTCATCGCGCCGTAGAAATATTTTAATTTCTTCCGATTCTACGGTGTTCATGCTACGCAAGCAGAATACCATAAAAATAAAGAAACGGGTTGTACTCCGGGAGTACCGGCAGAAGTGAAAACTTGAACGTTGTGCATTTTTGAATATTTTGGAATGGTTAGGGAATAATTGCGCACGAATTGCTTTATTTATCAGTATAAAAGTACTATCATTTGTGTGATTAAATACGATATTCATTAGTAGTAGTAGTATTATTTATTTATTTTCAAAATATAGTCTAACAAAAAAATAAACAATTTATTTAAACACTTTTCATGAAGTATGTTTTGACTGCTTTTTTTACCCATCAATATGGGTGAAATTTCTTACCACGCAATCTTTACGTAATGTTAAAGACTATTTATTTTGATATTTACTTTTTCGGTATCTAGGCAACGAATCTTACGGTCACGTCCTGACGCGATTTTAATTTTTTTTACCCATCTCAAAAAAAAGTGCACAACGCCGCTAAAGAAGTTTTCACGACAAAAAATTAAGGCATCTTCGAGAAAATTCGTCTAAGAAACAAAAACAAACCTTGCCTCACATAGTTTCCTTATTTTTGTTTAATTCCATACTCTCATCTCGCGTTGTTGATTCTCAAAACACGGAACCTTCCAATTATTGTCTCCGTTCACATCTCATCGTTTTTTCATTCGCTCCGTTTTTTAGCTAAAAGCTGGCTTAGGGGAGCCCCGAAACAATCAATTAGGGAACTTTGAAACACCCTTGAATTGTAAATGTGAGATGAGACAGTTTCTGTTTGTTGGTAACACTTTCTTTTTGTAACGTTTTTATATAATTGTTGTGCTGTTTTTATTTCGGTGTTTTTAGTTGTTTTTTAGTTGTTTTGTTTTAATTGGGAACTAATTCGTTTTGTGCTATGGTAAAGTTTGTTTTTAAGAAATAAACCATAGAAAGTTGTCGTGAAAAAACACACATGGAAAGAGCTTCATTGCAAAACACTAAGAATTTAAGTAACATCATCACAACTGTATTCCAAGGGTTAGGCAGAGGTGTACCAGTACCTAGTCCTACACTCACATTTTTCAGTTATGTTTAAGTCCCATGTAATAGGGGGCGAGCCTATTGCCATAAACCGGGCACAAATCCACACTCCGGGCTGCTACTGAGAAATTCCAGATGGAAATCAATAATAACACTTTGCCCGACCCGGGAATCGAACCCAGGATCTCATACTCAGCATTAGCGCTTGCAACCACTTCACCAACGAGGCAGTCACGGGTGATGGACTTGAGCATTCACTTGTAACAGAACATCGAGCATTCGCCGTTTTTAATTTTGTCGAACTGGACAACGAACAGAGCCAAGGATAGAGCCGAACATCGCTACGAAAATTTTTACGATCATTCTAGCGAACGTCAATGCTCGTCAAAAAAATATTCTTCACGAAGATGGAAACGGAAGAAAGAGAATGGCTCGGCTCGGTAAAAATATCGAAGCAAGTTCACTGACGGTTCGCTGAAACGCTCCCGTTAATTTTTCTGTAATGTAACATTCGTTAGAATGCTCACTACAAGTGAATGCTCAAGTTTATCAGCAGCACCATGACGTCACGAATGAAAGTAGATGCACCCTTAATGGAACGTTGGAAAAACTGAGAACAGTATTCTTTTGCCAAGTAAAAATAATGGGTATTTCAATACCGTTGAGAATACATCAAACTTCATGCTTTTTATACTTTTTCTATTTAGAAGACTCGCTCGTTACTCTCTACAAACAAGAGTGCTCAGAACAAATGCAGAAATAAATAATTCTTACTTTTCACTATAATAAATAATTTGGACGAAGCCAAGCGAAAGTCACTCAACGTTTATTTGTCAAAAAATAAAACTCAATAGGTACAACACTTTTGTTCAGACGAAGCGTATTTACCACTACTACTTAATTTTTTAAGATACGTAAATTTTTCAGTTTTCATAATGTTTTAAAATGTTAAATCTATATAAATAAAAACAATGTTTGTTTGTTTATTTGTCCTCTACGAACTCCGAAAGGCCTGGATCGATTTTGATAAAACTTTGGTAGGATGTCATGTTCTGCGGACGCCCGCGAGGGTTTCGGGCCCAAAAAATCTATACAAAAAAAGTGGCATTGCAACGCGGGCACATGCATTGTATTAGATGCAGCTAGTACCATAGATAATACACTAGTACTGTATAAAAAACCTATACGAAGTGGTGATATGTGTGGCGCACATTAATTTCTTAAATTACTGGTTTAAACGTATACTGCATTCACGATTTAGTTTTCGAACAAGTAAACAAATATGTGTTTTTGGAAAAATATCTCGCTCTATGCTCGCTCATACATAAAGTTCTTTACAAGTTTTTGATGACTTTTCAATAGAAGGTAAGAAGTAATTATGAAATGAACTTACTTAGATTCACTTAAAGTTGATATTCGGTTAAGTGGAAAGAACATCAAATTGGAAACAAGAATTTGAATTGACTTTAGGTTTGTTTATGTTTTAGGATGCAGTCACTTGGTAAAGTACGAATGAATATCTTGGCTTTGCGTGGGCAACATCGCAAATAGATGTCAAATATTTCGTTGTTTTGATTAATTTGGCAATATATACTGCACAGAAATATGAAAAGTGGCTTACTAATGAACTAGAATATTATTGAATGAATTGCAATTATAATACTGAATTTGATGTTGTAACCGTTTTTGGTGTAAAAAGTCATTAGGAAAGTTTTTAAATACTTTTTTTTCATCTAAAGCTAAATATTCGGTGTTACGATGTTAATTATTGCATTTCATAATCAATATTGTAGTTCGTTAGTTAGCCATTTTTTTTTCATATGCCAAATACAGCTAAATATTTGACAGCAATTTTCGACGTTACCAATTACTTTTAGGAGCTCCCTTAAGAGGGTGCATCCTAAAAGTTGGCAACGTCGTAAATAGCTGTCAAATATTTACCTGTTTCGATTAATTTGGAAATATTACTGTGTGGAAATAAGAAATGTGGCTAACCAATTGACTAGAATATTAATAATGAATTGCAATTATAACATTGAATTTGATGTTGTACCCGTTTTAGGTGAAAAAAAGGCATTTGGAAAGTTTCCAAATACTTTTTTTACATCTTAAACTAACTATTCGGTGTTACGAAATTAATTGTTGCATTTCTTAATCAATATTCTAGTTCGCTAGTTAGCCACATTTTTTATTTCCATACAGAAATATTATCAAATTAATCAAAACAGCGAAATATTTGACATCTATTTGCGACGTTGCCAACTTTCAGAATAAACACTCTTAATACAACCGAAGTACCTAATCGTTATTATTCTTTGTGTAGCCATAGATAAATAAAATGACAACAGTTCGAACACGAGCAAATTCCTTCAGTTTTTGTGCCAGTCTTTAAAACAAATAGTAAGGTCTTTCAGTACTCTGCCTGGTACTAAAGGTCTAGCTTCCTAGGAGCTCGGCACAAATAAAAAGTGCTCGTTGTTCACTATAAACACGCTCTTTAGGTTCTTCTTGTACTTTTTATACTTTAGAGAAACAGTCGCTTTGTCTTCGTCTAATAACAAATAGTTTTTGTGAGTTCTTCGCCAGTTTCTGGCGGTATTTTAGTTAGTTTTGCTTTAAGAGGAATGCTTTAGCATTTTCTGTGTAGGTACTAACTTCTTCAAGATGTTTTTATATTTTTTTCTCTTAACGTTGAAATCTGTATATAAATTGACTATTATTTACTGTCCTCGCGACAACTTCTGCGTGTGTTTTGTATTACATCATTTAACATGAATATCCAGGATAAAAGTAGTCACGCTATATCCATTTCTAGGTTCCAACCTACTGTCCTATCTGACAAATTTCATAACGATCGGTTCAGTGTTTTTGGTGTGATAAGGTAACAGACGGACAGAGCTACTTTCGAATTATAATAATATTAGTATGAATGATAAATGATTTTATTTCTGTAAGTAGGTTTGTACAAACACTTTTACACATCAATCATATTTTAAAAACTGAATGAGGTCGGCATTTTTTATAACTGACTACTCTGAGAAGAAAGACTAAAACAAACTCAGAGGTCACAGTCTCTTTTAAAGTCAAGACATAATCTTGGTAAGATCATGTGAAGATGTAGATTGGTGTCTAAAAATAATGAACTTTTGAGGAAAGAACCACACAGATTGAGTGCACCTGTCCAGTCGGTGCACACATTTGTCAGTTTATGGATAACAAGCTGCAAAAATAATAAAATAAATGTTTCAACACTTTAGTAGAAGGAAGGAGTGCAATACCGTAATAAAGTGCTGAAATACAAGTTGTACTTTGTAATTGCGGTCGACTTGGCTCGTCTTTAACGGTTTAAAATATGCAATGGGCACGTCTAGACTAGCTGAAGACACGGATAATGTATATACAGAGTGATATGTCACTAATTTCTACATAGAATCCCCGCTGCACTCTCGCGTCCCCTGTGCAGCTCACAAATTCGGAGCTGCGTTCGTGATTGGTCGATTAGTGGTGTCGCATAATATTCGAGGA
Source organism: Conistra vaccinii (assembly GCA_948150665.1). Classification (NCBI taxonomy): domain Eukaryota; kingdom Metazoa; phylum Arthropoda; class Insecta; order Lepidoptera; family Noctuidae; genus Conistra; species Conistra vaccinii. Next base: position 4,186,400 of record OX411323.1, on the reverse strand, counting down.
ACACCTGCATCGTCATGAAGCTTTGCGTAATGAAACGATACACCTGGATATAATGAACTGATGCTAGCCTAGCAGAACACAGTGGATTGCGTCTCAGTCATTGCATGGATTTAGCAAACAAAAAAAATCCGAAGCCGCCATTAGCTAATATTTTTTTAACGAGCAATAGGTACATACGGTGCTAAAACATACTGTATTGCTGTACTGTATTGCTTAGTGACGATGGGCAGGGCTCCAATATCAGAATGGTTGCTTCCGATTGGTCACGTTATGCACAAAAACCTTCCCCTCGGCTGGTGGGCAGACTGCAGCAGCCTGCACGTTATGCAGGGCAAGTATAAGGCCACGCGCACTTTGAACACGAATTTGTATCGTACTTAAACGAACGACCATGGTTGTACGAATTGAGTGCGCGCATTGAATACGTTTTTCTCCATCAAATAGGTAGTGTTCCAGTGATATCGCATTGAACGCACGAACAATCCCAACAAGTTCGAATTGTTTTTAGACGTTGGAACTATACGTACGCATACGTACAGTTCGCGTCAAATAACTTTGCCGCTCTGAAGTTAGGTTGCGCATGCGCGCTGGCATGCGCACTACTGTTTTTTATGGCAGATTGACTACTGCGCAGTCATTTGTAGCCTACTTCAGAGCGGCAAAGTTATTTGACGCGAACTGTACGACTAATTCGTACCCAGTCTGCGCGCTCCCTTTGCTTAGAAAATCGGGATCGTTCGTGCGTGTTAGTACGTGTTTGTACGGGTGAAATTCGTACGAAAACGCATCCAAAGTGCGCGTGGCCTTAGTTCTCCATTTTTACATTACTCATAATGCATTCATATTGACACGCCCTAGTTACTTTCGGGACATTCAGTGCATTAGCTCGCTTGGAGCGTTGTTACGAGGTCGTGTTTCTCAAGATTATGTGTTCAGTTGAAAAATTACAGTCTCGTATGAATGTGATACATGATGTTAGTTGAGCGCAAATGCATTTTACTATGTGCTTGGAAAACCAGCGGGACTTAGCATTTTAATACTATTTAATAAACAAATATGCAGTCTTGTTAGTAGGGATACATTATATTGAACAAAATATATGGAATGTCTTAGACATTTAGACAGGTTCAGGGCAGTGAGAAATTGAGGGACCTCAGACATAATATTTCACTGAAAAAAAGTAACTGTTGGAATTGCTTACTTGTTCCTTAAATGTTGCTTACCTATACCGGATTCACACGGCTCGATTTTAGTTGAATTTTAGTTGTTAAAAAAAAATTACGTTGAATTTGATATTCAATTTCATTGAAAGTCTGTTCAGACGGGTCAAAACGCTTTCGACTTAGCAATTGATCAACTAAAATCGAACCGTGTCGGGTTCACACGGTTCGATTTTAGTTGATCAATAGTATTAGTGATGAAGACCACGAAATCGCAACACAATGCTGGCATTTAATATAAACGATATTCAATTAATATAAAAAATAAACATACATTTAATAGACGTGATGGGACGGATACGGATTTATTCGTCTGCGGAGTTTCACTAGCTATTTTAATTTGACCCTGTATTGACTAATTCTAATAAAGTTCGTGCCAAAACAACAAAAAAAGCCTGAACTAAAATTACCATTCCCTGCAAATCCCTAAGAGAGTTTACTCAAGACTGTTCCTTCACTTTAATTATGTACAGAAATAAAACCTAACAGCAGGCACCTGGAGTTAGTTAACATAAACGATTTGTTATTTGTGTCACGTAAAACTGATAGTGGTTTTATTTTAACACGAGTAATCTCATAGTGCTTCACCTTGCGCTGAAAGTCCAAAGATTATCGCGAAAAAATGGTACAGAACTGAGACAAAAAAGGGGCTAGTATTGTGCCTAAAAGTTGGGAGTCTCTGTGAGTATTGACTGACATCACTCAGTTTAAAAAAAAAAATTGTTGTGTAAAACATAACATAACATCACGCTGATAATTCACGAAGGGAGACGAAGGGCTAAGCCGAAGTATACCTATAGTACACACACATTTCGCTAGTTATTTTTAAGTCCCATGTAATCGTGGTGACGTATGTGTTATTTAAAATCAATTTACGGATTTTACTAATGTAGAGGTTCAATTTTCGGTATTGATACGTAAGCTTTGTACTAAAGCTGTAAACCAAGTAGGCTTTTAATTTGTAACGACTGTAATAAATAAACGCCCGTAAGTTTCTTGCCCGTTCTTCTCCATAGGAACCTACTACGCTTTGGAATGGGCGACTAGCTACATCTTTCTGACTGACTAACCCCTTGACAATTCAAAAGTACTTGTTATAAATATATAAAAATAAATTATAGTTTATTTTCAGGTATTACCCATAGCAATAATTATTACAATGCATTGTTATTAAAATATTACATCATAATAAATTAAATTAAATTACATTAAATTTAAAAAAAAAATTAGAAATAGTAATTGGTTTATAAAATTTCAAATAAATGCTTAGAGTTTGAGTTGAGTTTGGAGTTTATACCAATCAATAAAACCAATTCACAATGTGCATTTTAATATCTTAGGTAACTACATCTTAATCGACATGCATGCACCCCGCCACACCACTATGTGCTAAACGCTAACACATCACAGTAATAAAGTTGAATATCGCGTGCGCTCTCTGATCGTGTTCGAACACGGAACTAAATGGCGTAAGTCTCCATTTTTATTTCGTTTATAACTAAAGTAATCATTGATCTAGAGAAAAAATATCATGTGGCTGGATAATAAACTATGTTTTTTTACCGAGAAATCACCATTTTATTTAAATAATTAAAAAAAAAGATGACTTTCGAATAATAAGTGAATCGAGCGAAAATGTTACAATTACGTAACTGTCTTGTACATGAAAAGAAAAAGACCCAATAAATCATATACTAAAGTTCCATTTTGATTGTATGCGTGACTCACAATTTAGGGAGCCTCCTCTTAACTGAAACGACTCAACATTATACATGTTTAATCTATAGAAACCTCACTACAATTGCTGCTATTGCATGCAAAGTAGCTCTATTCAGAGTACACACTAAATACCTACATCAGCATGACAAATACCCTCTAATTTCATCTAGTCTTTGTTAGAAAATGTTGTTTTCTGCGAATTAGTCGAAGCTCTCTTGCCCGTGGCGGATTGCTTATTTGCATACAAAGCGAGAGAAGCCTTGATGATTTCTATTATTTCCGCACCAGTGTTGCTCTTGAATGTTCAATTATATTGCAACATATTTTTTTATATTGGCTCCTCAGAATGAAAGGAAGATGGCGGAAAATCCGAAGCGGGAAAAGAACTTTGGGAAATAAGTTGTTACTTATTACTTTATTTAGTTGATTTGCGAACTTCGGTAAGTGGATTTTACTGGATGTTGGTGGATAAAAGCTATCTGTCATGTGTTGGTAAAGTAAATAGGTTGTGTTAGACATATGTAAAACAAAGATATAATTATAGATATATAGAAGTTTCGTTTCCGGATGAAAGCGATGCGGACGACTACTTCGACGTCTGTGTCCTTTTATTTTTGTATATATTTGTATAGTTATTCTGTTATTTTATTTAGTGTTAGACCATATATTGTAGGTATGTAAGATTTGTCGTTTATGGTTATTATAAACCTAACATTTTGTTCTTGGAATACAATTCGTTATAATTCCATTAAATCCAGCACATAATAATTTGTAATGTCTAGTCATACTTACCTCATTAATGTAAAATATTTTAAACGATTATAGGAATTAAGGGTTCCTGAGATGAGCATGTTAATGGACCAATCCTATAATATTAAAAAAAAACTGCTATTTCATTGACAGTGTGAAAACGATATTTTTTACCCGACTACGGCGAAGCAAAAAGCAGGGATGTTTTTTTTTTTTTTAAGTAAATGTTTACATGATTAAGACCGGTATTTATGTATGTTTTTAAATACCTATGTATGTACGTATGATCTGTTACCTCATAATTTCTAAACTACTAATCATAATTTGACAAATGAGGTATCATTGGAATCGTCTTAATCGTCCATTGGTTATAAGCGTCATATAAAATGTCACATTTAATCAATATGTCGCCCTCTACAGGACATAAAGACATGAAACATAAAAAAAAAGCTTTGTATCAAATGAAAGGGCTTAAATTAGCACATTTCAAAAATATATATTTTATGTTATAACCCCAAACTAGTTTAATTAAAATTAAAAGTTATGAAAACTAAAACCCAATTATTGCCATTCCTAGAAGTTTCTGTTATAATATTTTGTTGTGATCTTGCTTGAAAAGTAATTTCAGCCTTCCTTAATGAAGATATACCTACTGAAATCTGCAGACAAATAAGTCAACCAATAAGGTTTATCTAAGACATCACAGACAGTCAAATTAAAGATCCACGTAATCTGTTCGATTTATGGGCTAACACAGTCCAGGGTCCATATTTTTTTCATTAATTTGAAGTCTACCAACTGTTTTACAAACATTATTATAGAATTGAGAATTGAAATAAATGCCCTCCCTTGTCTTATCTCGTGCCGGCACGAGTGAAGAACTTGTAATTACACTGATGTTATTTGAATCCCTATACACCAAACCCTATTATAACTCACACCAGTACTATAATGTACGGTGTAGCGTAGTTCCAAACTTCACTTATCTGAGACAGCTTAGGGACTTCCAACTTCTGTCTTGTTCAGCTTCCTGCATGGATGGAACGGTTTCATTAAGAAACTATTAATACATAAAATTACATAAAAGTTACATAAAAAGGGAGATAAAAATGAAATAAATAACTACAGACCTATATGTCTAATGTCTAATCTTTATAAAGTTTTTTCTAAAATAATACTTGGCCGGATAACTAAACACCTAGAAGAAAACCAACCAAGAGAACAAGCGGGGTTTCGTGCCGACTATTCTACCATTGATCATATACACGTTGTGAAACAGATCATTGAAAAACTTAATGAATATGGCCAGCACTACTACATGGCATTCGTCGACTACAATAAAGCTTTCGATTCTCTGAGTCATAACTATATCTGGAAGACACTAGAAAACCAGGGCGTAGAAAGAAAATATATAAAAATCCTAAAAGAAATATACAAAAACTCCACAGCAAAGGTCCAACTTGAGCAGCAAGGAACAGAATTTAGTATTCAAAGGGGCGTCAGGCAAGGTGATCCACTTTCCCCAAAACTTTTCACGGCAGTGCTAGAAAATATATTCAGAAATATAGACTGGGACGATTTTGGAATAAACATAAATGGAATTAACCTTAATCACCTAAGATTCGCTGACGATATTGTGATATTCGCAGAGAGACCAGACATACTACAAATCATGTTACAGCAATTAGATAATGAAAGCAGGAAAGCAGGTTTATCAATGAATCCAGCGAAGACTAAAGTAATGACAAATGCAACAAAGGAAAACATAGAAATAGAGACAGAAATAGGACAGTATGTTATCGAATATATTGATGAATATATATATTTGGGACAGCTAATATCAATAAAAGACCAATATTCAAAAGAAATTGATAGAAGAATAAGCAACAGTTGGAAACGTTATTGGTCGCTAAAAGAAATAGTTAAAAACGAAACAATACCAATGTCGGTGAAAAGCAAACTTTATAACACATGCATTCTCCCATGTCTCACTTATGGGTGTCAAACTTGGCCTGTTACGAGCAAAAACAATCAAAAACTTATAATTTGCCAACGCAACATGGAGCGAAGTATGCTAAACATAAGGCTACGTGACAGGTGGACGACCACAAAAATAAGGAAAAGGACCAAAGTAAGCGATGTTGAACTAAAAATAAAAAAACTCAAATGGAACTGGACTGGTCACATTATGAGAACGAACCGAGGAAAATGGACAAAAGACGTAATGGAATGGTATCCTAGAAATGGAAAGAGACAAAAGGGACGGCAAATCAAGAGGTGGGAAGATGACTTGCCAAAAGGATGGAGAAGAATAGCTCGTGACAGAGATGAGTGGAAGAAACTAGGGGAGGCCTATGTCGAAGGACAACCTGACCAACAAACTGGTTGCTGAAGAGTGTGTATTTCGAGATATAGTTTGTTAAATTAGATAAACTAAATTTTGTTTTAATTAAAAATTAAATTTTGGTAAACTTATAAAGTTAAAACTGTATTTGGTCAGCGAATAAAGGTTTTTTTTTTTTTTTTTTTTTTTTTTTTTTTTATTTAATACATAAAATTCACGCCTTCTTCCTATAGTGGTAGGCAGAAGCTACAGAACGCCACCTGCTACGATCCTTACATACTCCTTTTGCCTCGTTTACGTTCATACATCTGGTCATACACACACGCCGGTAGCGAGTACTACGCACCTGTCTTTTTTGAAGAACATCACCAATAAGGTCACTATATATCCTCCTAGGCCGTCAACTCCCGGGCGGCGTTTCCAGTCACATCTATCCTTGTAAATACATACATTTCCTTAGTCGCCTTTCATTCATTCTCTCAACATGGCCATACCATCTCAGCATACCCTTTTCAATGTTTGTCATTAAATCTTCTTTTAACTCACACCGTTGTCTTATCACATCATTGCTCAGCCTATCATTCATTATAGTGAAGTCTGTGGTTTTCCTCAACTCAGATTCAACAACTCAACTGCAAGTAACTGGCTACCTCTGAGCCATACAGATAATATTCTTTGTGTTTACTGTTTCAGCACATTGTAAAACGTACAAATCCTACAAAAGACATAAACGCAACAATCTTACACACAAAATACGACACAAATAAAGTACTAAGCATACGTCATAAAAACTCGCGCCTCATAAATTCGCCACTTATCTCCCGCGCACAATATCCGACTACCCGCACTCCAAACATTTAATGACATACTCTACAGATAATACTTATCCCCCTAACTTGTTCATTCAGGCCCCATCGGCACAAAATAGATAGGTAAATAAAGAAGGCCAGCTCCATACAACGAGTGAAAGCATGCGCACGCACACAGACACGTACAGCGACCTCAACCTGCCTTAAATTAATAGTCGGTCAAACTATAAGTATCAGGTACCATTCATTTAAGGCTTACCATGCCTTTGGAATGCCCGGCGAAGCGGGGGACGGGACGCCGCCGCGCCGCCCTGAGCGTTGACGAGTCAGCGGCCTGCTCTGCCCCCCATCATGCCGCGCACATACATATTGCACAGATTAAATAAGAAACAGTACTTTATCTTCATAGAAAACGGTAGAAATGACGTAGTTCGAAATCTCAGTACGCATCAGTCTCGAGTGCATGGCAGATACGCAAGGACGCTGAAGGTTTATCTACCGAGCGGCCGTAGGTAATTATTTGAAGGTCATTGACGAGACAGCGCGGTACAGCGGTACGTATCCAGCGTTCGGCATTTAGTTTCCAAACATGTAAGCAAACTATGTTTTTGGAAAAAGAACTTAAAATACGTTTAAGTTTTTTGAAATTGTAGTCAATTTCAAATCATTTTTATACTTTTTCAATAAAACCAATCATTCTGAAATCAACCTTATTTACACTTACAAAAGGTTGATATTTCTTTGAGTGGAAATAATATCAATTGGAAACAAGCATTTGAATATTCGTTCGCTCATTGTATAAAGTTGACCTTCTGTAACTAACCAATTGTTTTTGTACCATTCAAGTCCCCCGTGTGACATCCCCCAAACTTTAAGATTAACAATGATATTTTTCACGTTCACCACCAACTTTTTCGAAGGGTTCCTAAAGGAGGTATAAGTTCCAAAGAATTTGACTCCCAAGAGTAGAATTTGTTGGAAACTGTGTTTTGTTTTTTAATTGTGTACAAGTTCGGCAATTGTTTTTTATTGTTATCTTTATTAGTTGAATTAGTACTTTTGTTGGGAAAGCGTTTTCTTTATGACAAGAGCAAATCCTTGGTGTAAATCCCGTTTATGGTACAAAATCCTTTGCATTGGTATCAGGGGCCTACTTCAAAGTTTTGCAGTCATTTCTTTTTATATTCTGCAATCTCAAATAAAAGTTATCAAAACTAAAACCCAACTACGAAAAAAAAGTGGGTATAAACAACACATCATACACAGACAAATAAAAAATTCGGAGTCAGACGTGTTAGGGCATAAATCAAACAAATTACGTGTGACTCCGGATTATAATTTAAACTTTTTTTTTGTTTATGACTTTATGTCCTATAGAGGGCGACATATTTGTAGCGGTTAGACCGCCACATACAAAAACTACGAAACAAAAAGACATGACGTCACACAATTCCTACATCTCGCAGTTAGAGTTTACTGAGCGAATAACATAGATAAGACTATCCGAAATCAACATATGGGCAGTTGCCCGCCAGACATAACAACCCGTCTGGTTGGAGGATCCTCCCTTTTCTATGGTGGATGAGTGAACTTTACACCCTGTTCCTCATACCTCTAAATTGGTGACCCCGAGAATGAACGTCAACGCAGCTTTCGTGCAATTACTTCAGCGTGACGTCATAATCATCACTCCTGCAAGCTTTCGTGAGGCGAGTCACACAGCCAGCCAGCACCCACGGCTTCAACGGGTATCCTGACCACCAGCATGCAGCGAACGCGCATTCCTGGTCATCACCCTCAGCCACATCACCCTGACTCACTGGGGAATCACCGCAATCACCTCAATCACCGCAATCACCTCAATCACCGCAATCACCACAATCGCCGCAATCACCGCAAAAACAGACCCGGTTCCGACTCACTGGAACCACAATCACCATCGCCGCAATCACTGCAGACAGTTCCGACCCACTGTGAACTGAGCGGCAGCCGGTTCCGACTCACTGGAACCACAGCTGGCACTGTGAAGCATCGCAAGATCCAAGACTCAGCCCACTATCGACCTCCGGTCTCCGGAGGGGAGTGATGTAGCGGTTAGACCGCCACATACAAAAACTACGAAACAAAAAGACATGACGTCACACAATTCCTACATCTCGCAGTTAGAGTTTACTGAGCGAATAACATAGATAAGACTATCCGAAATCAACATATGGACAGTTGCCCGCCAGACATAACAACCCGTCTGGTTGGAGGATCCTCCCTTTTCTATGGTGGATGAGTGAACTTTACACCCTGTTCCTCATACCCCTAAATATTTAAATTTAAATAATTAATTAATTTGTTTTATTCAGTTTTAAACCATTTAAAAGTACTTAAGGATGGTCAATTAGGCAGAAAGGCATCAGTTAAAGGTTATCAGTTCCAAGTAGTATTTTTTATGGGGAAGAAATGACAAGACAATATGTCCGTTGAACTCTTTTATCATTAACTAGCTTCCGCCAGCCCGCGTCATATCTTTATATAAAGTAATTTATATAAAGATATGTCGCGGGCTGGCTGACTGCGCCCTGCGGTTTCACCCGCATAAGTCTTGATCCCGAGAAAATATCGGGATAAAAAGTATTCTATGTCCTAACCTAGGTCATGGGCTACCCATGTGTCAAATTTCATTCAAATCCATTCAGCCGTTTTATCGTGTAAACATAACAATCAAACACACAAAAAATCTATTTTTTTCTCTTATTAATAAATTTTTTACAAAAAAATAGAGATGACATTGAAATTGATATCCTCCTCCTTTTAAAAGTCTGTTAAAAACACAAATCTTTTCTCTTTTTAATATTAGTTTATATAATACACCGACAGTAACAAAACAGATTGAGATAACGAAGCCTTTGCTAAACTCCGTATTTATCATACATTTTGTGTCAGCCTGTACACTATTACATAGAAATTAAGCAGTTCCATATGCAATGCTGTTCAGTAGCGAGTCACAATGAGACATATCACACGAGAGAATGCGACGCACTGCGTTATATATCTACCTTAGTGATAGAAGAAGCGAGAAATATTTATATTTAAAGCGTATTATTCTTTACTTGTTATATTAAAACAGCACCAAAGTTGAAAACTTCGAAATAAATGATCATCAACTGATGGCACTGGGCTCGCCCCTTAGTTATTGCATAGCGAACTGCTGTACCTCTGCAGACCTTTTCGAGAAATACAAGCGAGATGTTATGTTAAATATTACTTCCTCAGATCTTTCATTCTTTTTCGTGTAGTTAGTGAATAACCTGGTGTCAGAGTTTTAAAGCCGCCCTCTGAATTCGCTTTACATGCAGTCGAGAAATATTATTTCTCAGTCATGCCGGTTTCCTGACGATGTTTTCCTTCACCGTTTTTTAAGCTAGTGATAATTATACAATACGCACATGAATCTCATCTCATCATGAATTGCATGATTAGTTTAGCGTATAGGTGAAAAAGTGTAATAACTAATAACTATTTTATATGTGTTTAAACACATATAAAATAGTTATTAGTTATTACAGGAGTCTGCCAACAAACTGCTGTGCAGTTTGGCGGAAGTAATTATTTTATGTAAAAAAACTATATCTGCGAATAAAGACTTTTTCATTTCATTTTTTCATCTGAAGAGAGAGAGAGAGAGAGGGGTGTGTGCCTACTCAGATGAACTATACGCTGCCTACATGAATCCAAACGGCGGACGCGCTGTATGTTGCCAATCTTCAAGAAAATGGCCGAGTTCGTCCCACCATCTCCTTCTGGACCTGCCGCGTTGCCGTTTGCTGCTTTTAGGGACCCACTGTGTGGTTATTTTAGCCGATAGCTCCTTCGGTATGCGACAGACGTGACCAGCCCAGTTTCACGAAAGCTTGGCCGTGGCCCACAAAAGCAATTTAAGTTTTGGAACGCAATGAAAGATAAAACCGCCCTAGTGCGAGTAGAACTCACACATAAAGGGTTCCGTGTACCATCGTACAATATTTAGCAAAAAAATTACAAAAAAAAAAACACTTTTCTTTTTTTACGACCCCCTTTTATTTTGTGTTTAACTTTATTTTATTTTTATAGTCTGCCAGACAGACGGCCGTTTAGAGGGTTGAGGAACAGGGTGTAAAGTTCACTCATCGTCTATAGAAAAGGGAGGATCTTCTGACCAGACAGGTGTCGTGTCTGGCAGGCAACTGCCCAACAATCTCGGACGTCAGGTCCTTGATGCGTCGTTCGTATGTGGCGATGTGAATGCCGCCACAGGTAGATGGAAAGTGGAATTTTTTTAATAGGGTTCAGTGTGGCGTTCTTCAGGTACGCAACCCTAAAAATTAAGAGAAAGTGAAGTGATATCTGCTTTACTGCGAAAATATTGCCTGCTCGCTCCTCCTGTCACAATGGCACGACCACAGCAAAGCAACGAGAGACACCTACAGTAATTGCTTGGGATAGTTAGATGAGAGCTATTGTGACTAGACGCGCTCGTAATTATGTTGGCTCAGGATATTCACTCGTTTGGATTCGTGTTGGGAGTTTATAGTTCATCTGAGGAAGTAATATTTTACATAGCATCTCGCTTGTATTTCTCGAAGAGGTCGGCAGAGATATAAATATTTTACATTAGTTCTCTATGCAATAAGGGGCGAGCCCAAAAACTAATATTTATTAAAATAGTTGATTCGTCCAGATTCGTACGAGTTAATTCGGGCGAGTCACCAATAAGCCAGTGCCATCAGTTGATGATCATTTATTTAGAAGTTTCCAACTTTGGTGCTTATTTAGGCTTCCGTACGTCCAAATGAAAAAATGGAACCCTTGTAGGATCACTCGTGCGTCTGTCTGTCCGTCTGTCACAGCCAATTTGCTCCGAATCTAATGGACCGATTAAGTTGTTTGGTACACATATGATTTTTTATGACTTGAACACGGACGTGTTACGTAAATAAATGAATTTTGAATCCTCATTATTCAAAATCAGTTTTGGAAGAAAAAAAAAATGCGATTACAACCTTACATTTGCAGTTGTAGAATTCTACAACTGCAAATGTAAGGTTGTAATGACCGTGACGGATATCAATGTATGGGAGAACATGGTTTTCAACTACAATGTTAAGTTTGTTCTTGGGATAAATTCATTCCAATTACGGACCCCTTCATTGTGAGTGGTCCAACACGCATCTTAATTTTAAACTTATTTATTTTTATGCATAAGTAGAGGTCGAAATAAATAAATGGATTTCCTAAGTTATCTATAGATAGTAAGATTCTCGGTGAGTATTTGGAAGGCGCCTATAAATCATTGATTGTGATCTGAAAATGTTAGTTGACTTTATGGACTTGCTAGCTTGAGCATGAGGTCCGAAGTTCGATTCCCAGGTCGGGCAAGGTGCTATAGAGTTTTTCCATCAGGAATTTCTCAGTAACAGCCCGGAGTCCGGAGTTGTGCCCGGTTGCCGGTTGCCATGGGACTCCAACATAACTGGCGAAATGTAGGTGTACTACAAGTACACCTCTGACTTAGCCATCGGGAAATACAGTCGTGATGTTATGTTATCTTTATGAAAGAAATATTTTCTGTTATAAACATATGCACCAAGATTCCCGAGCCAATCTTTTCCAAACGAAAACTCCACCGGTCGATACACCGCGCCGTATCCAACGAACCAACTAATCCACGAAAATCCAATATATTTCTAAATCCAGCTACAAGCGGATGATGTATATTGGTGTTTTGAGTTCAGCCCCAGCAGACCGAGGTTAACTAGGTTAAACTACGTTTAGAATACTAAACAGAAAACATTTTGTAAAAACCTGCTAGCTTTGGCGTGCTTAAAATTCCCGAGCAGTGTGTTTCTGTGTGAAATTTTCAACTTAATATAACAAAGAAGTGATTACATTGTAACAACTGCAAAAATCTAAAAAAAGTCGGATCTTTAGGAGTCAAGAGCTGGCGAGGAGCCAGAGCGCTCATTACCAGGACATTAATTGAATCCTGCCGACGAGCTGAGCGGGCTATGTAAGCTGTTTTACCTTGCCTGGGAGTGAGGGTGAGGATTTTTGCGGTGCCAATTACAAGTTGTGGTGTGCGGGTGAGTTTTTAATGTAGTTTTGACGATGTCGGTTTTCGTGATGTCTGGGGAGCTTGAGTAGTTTAAAAAAAAATTAATGTTGTTTCTTTGTAAAGGCCTCACATAGATGTATGTTGAACTTTCCCTTGATTGGCAGTTCTGTTCAAGAAAGTGGTTTTTCTTGATACCTCAGTTTTCAATTACGGATAAAGGTTCCGTTAAGTCGATCCAAAATTATCATCGGATTGTTTGAATTATTACCATCTTAGAGTGAGACTGATATTTTCGTGAAAGGTTTCAAATGTATACTAAAAACAAATATTGTAATAATAAAAAAGGCCGAGTGTTTTCGATATCATCATAATCAGCCTATTAATGTTCCCACTGCTGGGACACAGGCCTCCTCTCTGTGAGAGGGACGACAATAAATGTAATCTACCACGCGGGCCCAGTGCGGGTTGGTAGATGTCACATGTCTTCGAATTTTTGGTTCTAAGACATGTCGGTTTTCTCACGATGTTTTCCTTCACCGTTTTGAGAGCAGTGGTGATGAAATTATTTACACAAAGTAAAGCGCCTGCTTGGGTCCGACCTACAACTCATAAGTCCCCCGTTATCACTGGGCCACCACTGCTCTAGTATACGAGTATACGTCTACCAAATGTTTGTGTTGTTGATTCTATCAGTTTCTCCCCTGATTCCGAGCTACTAACCCTTTTCAGTACGATTATGATATAGCGTATCAGAATGTCGTCAGTTACGGTTTTATGAATACTCTGTAAAGAAAGTGATTTGCTGTAACTCAAATTCCTCATCTTCCTTTTTTTTTCAAAATATAAAATGCAATTGTAATGTAATTTCTGGTAAGACGTGTAAATACTTTGTAAATAACGCTAATACTGTTTAACAAGGGATACGATTTTTCTTGTCACTATGTAATAATAATATTATTTGTTTATGGAGAACAATACAATGTTCATCTATCACAACAACAGTACAGTATGTATGTAAGTAAGTATGTATGTATGTATTTATTTATATATGTAAGAATGTAAGTAAGTATTATCTCATATTATTGTGTTTTATTTTACTAAGTAATGAAATGTTTTGATTATAATAATGTATTTTACTTTCTCTCTACTCTTACACACGGTGTCTATATCTCTTGTATCCCCCCTGTCCTATCGCAGGTATGCTGGAAGAGATTTCTTTAGAAATAAGCGTCACCTTTGTACGTATTTTTCTGCTCTTTTCTTCTTGTCTGTTATAAATGTGTGTACATAAATGGTTAAATAAATAATAAATAAACAATAATTTGACAAAACATACCCAATAATTGTTTAAAATACTTGCTTTTGCCAGCGGTTTCGACCGCGTGTATGTCGGTAATTATTCCACGGGAGCGTACTACCGGGATAAAAAGTATGTGTTAATCCAGGTTATAAACTATCTGTTTGCCAAATTTCATCCATATCCGTTCAGCCGTTTTTGCGTGATTGAGTAACAAACTTCCAAACATCCAATTATCCATTCAACCTAACATCTAAACATACAAACATTCACATTTATAATTTATTATGTAGTAGGATTATCATCGCCTACGTTTTCTCTAACTGCCCAATAACTATCCAAGATATATCGATTGTCAACTTTTTCTGTACACACCTCCTCCTTTTTTGAAGTCGGTTAAAAACAAAACAACTTGACGACAATTTCTCTCTCAAAGTAAGTCAAATACGTCTGCAAATAACATTTATACAGCATTTAACAAGACAAAGATACCCCAGTGTCTCTAGCTTATCCATTACATTTCTTCCATCAGGCTAATGAGAAAGAAATTAATCTCGTCGAATTAAGGAGCCGTCAAGTTCTTACATAAATATTCTCTGGGGAATTAAAAATAATTTTATTGTAATATAATACAGCACTTTAGCTAAGTGGGTGCTTGTACTATGAATTATTTATTGTTTAAGTGTGTGCTTTGTCGTTCGACGATCTTGAAGTCTAACTCCGCGTCCTGTTTAAAAGCGATCCGCGTCCTAATGAACTTGAACGCGTAGTCGCGCCGACAGAGGGCGCGTTCCCGTTTTCAGAACAAAAAAAATTACATAATCATCGTGAAGATCGCGTATTTGCGCGACGTTTGCTTTTAAATAGGATGCGGTCTAAGATGATAATGACGGCAACTAACGATACTAGAAATAAAAAAAGCGGCCAAGTGTGAGTAGGACTCGCCCATGAAGGGTTCCGTAGCAGCAAGTAACATAATATAAAAGTTCTTGTACTTCGTTAAAGGTAAATTGCGGTTTACGATTTATGACGTATTAAAAAAAAACTACTCACTAGATCTCGTTCAAACAAATTTTCGTTGGAAGTTTACATGGTAATGTAAGTACCTACATCATATATTTTTTTTAGTTTTATCATTCTCTTATTTTAGAAGTTACAGGGGGGGCACACATTTTACCACTTTGGAAGTGTCTCTCGCGCAAACTATTCACTTTAGAAAAAAAATATATTTGAGTTTCAGTTCCAACTATCCTCTGGACCGTTGGTGGGCTGCGTCATGACCCACGTCAAAAAAGTCTGAAATGTTCATGGGTCACGACGCAACCCGCCTGTGCCCAGTCCATTTTGTCTGTTATTTGTATTATAAATAGTGTTTACTTTTGTGGAACAGGTTTATATTTAAAGTCTATGAACGAACGATGACATAAAACATGACATGACCGACATCTGACAGTAAATTCATTGAATAAATTCAATATTTATTCAGTTCATACGGTCTGCGCGCAAAATGGCCGCGCGTGTGGTGTTTGTCTCGTGTTTTGTTTTCGATTTTATTTTGTTTTAGTTAATTTCGGTAGTCCTCAAGCCTTTGTGTAGTGTTTTCCCATGAGTAAATAACATCATAAGTTCGAATGTACATTCAGATTTGAGTATAGTGCAACGTAATAAAAACTGTGATCCAAATAAAACGTTCGTGTTAAAACTTTTAATGGCGTGGTCAAACGTGGTGTTATTTTTGTTAAAAATAAACAATTATATCAGTTGAATCTCTGTTAGCTATTGTATAAATGACGAACAAAAGATAAACTTCAGTGTAAAAAGTGTTTGTGTGTTAAGTGATAAGGAGAACAAAGAAAAAACAGGTTCCGTTATCGGGCCGGCGGCCGTCGGAAGGTGACGTCATTGCGCCGGTAAGTAATAAAATATTTTTTTATGTGAATATTGTGTGGAAACGTGTAGTTTTTTATGTAATTCTTTAACGTTAATTAGTATATCAATTTAAAAAAATAATAATAAGTGATAAAAATATTTTCAATATTTTTCTATTATTTTTTTCTTTACGGTAATGGGGAAAAAGCCCCCTTCTCGTGACTTTACATTAAAATTAAGAATATAATAGGAAAATAACATTTAGTTATCTAGTTTTATTGTGTTAGCTTATTTTATACCGATTCCAACTACGTAAGTATTATAAATAGCTCCCATACGAAACTTTAGAGATATAGTCGTTCTAATCTCAAGTAGCAGGCTTCGTGGGGGGTCTCGGGACCACCCACGCGCCGTTTGACAGCAGACGGCTTTGCGCCGGCGCGGCGCGTGACAATCCAGAGGCTATGGGAAACCGCAAAAGTAATTTTTTTTTTTTTTGGTCTTAAAATCTCAATGCGTTTCACAGAATACAATTACTTACCAAGTTTCAACAGTATAGTTCTTATAGTTACGGAAAAAAGTGGCTGTGACATACGGACGGACAGACAGACAGACATGACGAATCCATAAGGGTTGCATTTGTTGCCATTTGGCTACGGAACCCTAAAAATTTGTCTAAAATGTAACGTTAGGGAATCAAATTGACTATCAACTTAAGAGGTCCGTATATTTAAAACACAAAAATGTCAACTTTTGCCAGATGTAAGAAATTGCTACAACACGGTAAATTAATTTCCCTAACCGTAAGTCATTATTATAGTAGTTTGAAATAGTGTTAAAAGGATATTTGCACTTCGTCCGCAAAGATTTCGGGCCTACCCTTTCAAACTTCAACACCACGCAATTAACGCCTGGTGTTGTTTTTTCATCAAAATCATTTTAGCCGTTTAGCCTTCAAACGAACAGATAGACATATCACTTTTGCAATGCACTGTGAGTATAGGCAGATGGTCGATTGTAGATATTTATTTGCGCTGATGAAACTGTTGAAAAAATAGTTTTTGACAATATTTTCGATCACAAATAAATAAGTAAAGTCAAAATATCTTATAACCATCATGAAAACAAAAACTAATAAGCATATAAACCTAAGAAGAGATACGAAAAAATAACTATACCGGTCTATGCTTTACAAAAGCAGCAGTGTATAAATAACGAAGTTCATTCGATATGCATTAAAAAGAATACGACGGAATTAATTATTCGGTATTTGTTTACGCTTTACACATTTTTATTAGTTTATTTTCATTAAAAAAATATTATGGTATTTTTTATTTTTATTATTTAATTTATGGTACTTTATTATTAATAATATTCTTCCTTACATTTTCTTTAATTTACCTTAAATCATAGAATAGAATAGAATAGAATAGAATAGAATATATTTATTTGCTTTAAAACATGGTACATTAAGGTCTTATAATATAGCAATGATCTTACATGTTTTACCATGGACTGGCATACAAATATTTAAACATGTTATAAGAAACTTTAAACCACACAGTTTTTCTTTACATATTTCATTTGTTAAGGTTTCGTATCTATTTGAACATTTAATAAATAATAAATAGGTACATAAAGTAGGTAATTTAATAAATCATTATCTTATCATATATTTATCTGTTACTTTTTTGTCAAAAAATTCTTTTACACTATATAAACAATTTCTAATTAGCCATTTGTGTAGTTTGGATTTAAAGTGTTTTAGAGGGAGTTCCCTTATTTCTTTTGGGATATTATTGTAGATTTTAATTGTTGTGATAAAGCTATTTTTATGACATAATGTGCTTTGATGTGAAGGAATTCTTAGCCGTGTTGGGTCTCGACAGGATTGAATGCAAGTCACACGTTATAAAAAATTTAGAGTGTTCTTTCACAAATACACCAGCTTGCATTATGAGAAGACCTGTTAAGGTTAAAAGGTTAAATTTTTTATAGAGAGGTCTGCAGGATGTTACAGGACTGATACCACAGATTGCTCTAAGGCATTTTTTCTGCACTAGGAAGGCATCATTTATATTCGTCGAGTTCCCCCAGAGTAGGAGCCCATACCTGAGTAAAGAGGAAACATACCCGTGGTAAGCAGTAAGTGCTACAGCTTCACTCGCGGTACGTCTTAAACGTTTAAGAGCAAATATAAATTGGTTTAGTTTCTTGCAGACGTGCTCTATGTGTAATTTCCAGTTACAATGCTGGTCTAGAATAAGTCCAAGAAATTTGTATTCACTTACTTCGTTAATTTGTTGTCCTTGACAATTAACTTGAAATGTTTTTTGTTTAGAATTATAGTTTTGAAAATTGATGTATTTGGTTTTATCCAGATTTGCACAGAGATAATTCTTTTCGAGCCATTTTAAAACTTGATTTACTGTTTCATTAAGGTTTTTTTCATGATTTGTTTCTGATTTACTCTCATTAGTTACGATTACCGATATGTCATCAGCAAAAAGTATGCATTGTTGTTTCAAAGCTGTAGGTAAATCGTTGATGTAAATGAGGAAAAGCAATGGGCCAAGTATGCTTCCTTGGGGTACTCCTGATATAGTTTGACTATATTCAGAACTATATGATGTGGACTCATTATTTTCGTTTATTGTGCTTATTTCTACTTTTTGTTGGCGGTTAATTAAATAGCTACTAATCCAATCAATAACTATTCCTCTAATTCCGTAGTTATTGCATTTTTGTATGAGTAAATTGTGGTTAACAAAGTCGAAAGCTTTGCTCATGTCAAAGAAGATGACAGATACTGGAATACGTTTATCAAAATTTTCAATTACATTTTTAATCAGTTTAAATGCTGCTAAAGTAGTCGATTTTCCCCTTTGAAAGCCGTTTTGTTCGTCTTTTATAATATGAAATTTTTCTAAATAATTTGTGAGTCTACGATGCATGACTTTCTCAAAGATTTTTGATAAGTTAGATATTAGTGTTATCGGACGGTAACTAGATATGTCTTTTGTGTCACCTTTTTTAAATAAAGGTTTAACGATGGATAGTTTGAGTTTATCTGGAAAAATACCTTGCCAGAACGAGAGATTTATCAAGTGTTCGATGATTGGGGATATCATGGTGGCACAGGATTTGAGAATGTGAGTTGATATACCGTCAAATCCAACCGATTTTGTGTTGTTAAGGGACATGATGGTATTTTTTACTTCATTTTCATCACATGGGTGTAAAAACATTGTTTGCGTCATATTCGGTAAATCGAAATGTTTTTTCTCTGATGACGTTTTATTTTTGTTATAGAATCCTTTGGTAATATTTATAAAAAAATCATTGAAACTTTCAGTAATTTCTTTAGGATTGTTGATATGATTATTGTTGATTTTAATAGTATTAATATTCGTTTTAGTGTTTACTTGATCAGTTTTATTTTTGATAATCTGCCATGCAGCTTTACCTTTATTATTTGCCGATGACATTATTTTTGAATTTATGAGGTGTTTTGAACGGCTAACGCATTTTTTGAAGATAGAACTGTATTTGGTATAGTTTGATGTATCGTCTTCAGATTTGGACATATATTGGCGATATCTTAGTTTTCTTTTTTGTTTACTTGACTTTCTGATTCCCATTGTTATCCATCTTGGTGACTTATAGGAGCTAATTTGGCTCCAATAGGCAAGAATAGTGATTGCTAGGCGATGATATCGGGATGGTCAGAATTCTTACTGAAATCAAACAAACATGTTAAATGTTGATGTTTAATAATAATAAAATAGTGGCGAAAGAAAAAGTAACTGCTACGAGCTAAAGATAGTTTTAAGAATTTTTGTCCGTTTGTTTGTTTGTCTGGATGTATGTTCCGGATTGGCGCAAAAACGGTTGAATGGATTTGGATGAAATTTGGCACATGAGTAGACCATGACCTTAGTTAGGACATCGGATACTTTTTATCCCAATACTCCCACGAGATTGAGACTTGTGCGGATAAAACCGCGGAGCGCAGCTCGTGTTGAATAAAAAAAAAAGAATAATAAAAAAATACTGTTCGAAACAACATAATATCTTTAAAAAAATTAACTTTTTTTGTTATTTATGACGCAGATAACGTAAATTTTAATATAAAACCAACATACTTTATCTGAGAATTCATACGAGAATAATCATGAAAACATATCAAATTCGTCCATTTCGATACGTCGAGACTCAACGAATGTATCGATACGCGATTAAATCGTTCGATTTTGAATCGATTATGTATTCGAGTCACAGCTCGGCTGCCCACTCCGATTCTAATCAACGGCCAGATTCAAATTTCAATTTGAATTTCGAATCAATATGTGCCGCCGTACTTTATAGGCTTCTGTTACGCTTTGAGAGTGCCGACAATGTGGAAGCGTAGGGTACTTATAACTACGAATATAAGTATTTCATGAAATCCAATATTTTGTTGAGTGTATTTTTTTTCCTGTGTATCTGGTAAACATACATGGCGTGGGATGTAAATTTTCAGAAAATTAATGTATTGGAATGGCGTATTCATAGAAGATTTTGTATGGAATTCATGCAGTGTGTGATTCTTTTTATTAGTAATCAAGATAAAACACATGACATCACGCCTGTAATGCCACATGGGTTAGGCAGAGGTGAACCAGTTTCACTATACTGCATTTGAAATAAACCTTTTTTACAGTTCGTTCAACTGATTTTGACTTCTATTGAGTTGGTGGCATGACAAATGACAGCTGTAGTAAACAATTTGGTACTGTAAACACTTTTTTGCTTTTATTGTCATCCTTAAGCTTACGGTACAGTACGACACAACTTAGATGTAGCATAGATTTGAAAATTTACATTCATTCATTTCAATTTTACGAATGTATTTGGCTATGAGACTTTACAAGTTATTGCAATTTCGATAGATAATTTTCACCTGAAGCAGTAATAAAGATTGGTGATTTTGAAGGCGCACTCAGTTCGGATGGTGATCGGTTTTACGAATTTTGCCGATGCTACATCTAAGTTGTGTCGTACTGTACAGTTATGTTTAATCCCATGCAATATTATAATTTACTTTCGTAAAGACTGCATGCAGCCTTGGTCTCGTCTCGTATTCGCAAGTGTGACTGCTGAGCGTGGGGTCCTGGGTTTGATTCCCAGGTCAGGCAAAGTGTTATCTGGTTTTTCCATTAGGAATTACTCAGTAACAGCCCGCAGTTTGGAAGTTAGTGGTGTTGTAGCGGTTAGACCGCCACATACAAAACAACGAAGCAAAAAGACATGACGTCACACAATTCCTGCATCTCGCAGTTAGAGTTTACCAAGCGAAAAACATAGATAAGACTATCCGAAATCAACATATGGGCAGTTGCCCGCCAGACATAATACCCATCTGGTTGGAGGATCCTCCCTTTTCTATGGTGGATGAGTGAACTTTACACCCTGTTCCTCATACCCCTAAATTGGTGACCCCGAGTATGAACGTCAACGCAGCCTTCGTGCAACTACTTCAGCGTGACGTCATCATCATCACTCCCGCAAGCTTTCGTGAGGCGAGTTACACAGCTAGCCAGCACCCACGGCTTCAACGGGTATCCTGACCACCAGCATGCAGCGAACGCGCATTCCTGGTCATCACCCTCAGCCACATCACCCCGACTCACTGGGGAATCACCGCAATCACCTCAATCACCGCAATCACCTCAATCACCGCAATCACCTCAATCACCTCAATCACCGCAATCACCACAATCGCCGCAATCACCGCAAACAGTTCCGACCCACCGTGAACTGTGCGGCACCCGGTTCCGACTCACTGGAACCACAATCACCATCGCCGCACAGACAGTTCCGACCCACTGTGAACTGAGCGGCACCTGGTTCCGACTCACTGGAACCACAGCTGGCACTGTGAAGCATCGCAAGATCCAAGACTCAGCCCACTATCGACCTTCGGTCTCCGGAGGGGAGTGATGTAGCGGTTAGACCGCCACAGACAAAACAACGAAGCAAAAAGACATGACGTCACACAATTCCTGCATCTCGCAGTTAGAGTTTACCAAGCGAAAAACATAGATAAGACTATCCAAAATCAACATATGGGCAGTTGCCCGCCAGACATAATACCCGTCTGGTTGGAGGATCCTCCCTTTTCTATGGTGGATGAGTGAACTTTACACCCTGTTCCTCATACCCCTAAAGTGTGTCTACCTTGGAGTTCCTGCGCCTGATCTCTCTCCAGTCGTGTCGGATTGATGTACGATCGGACTATGAGAGTTAGGGAAGAGTGAGAGCACCTGTGTCTGCGCATACACTTAGTGTACTAGAATATCTCCCGCATAGATTCTGATGGCTAGTCTCTGCCGAGATTGGCTGGCATGACCGAAATACGGTCTGGAGGACTATTTTAAGTTGGTGACTGATGCGAAAAATCATTAACGTAGGTACGTGTATGTTACCAAAGTCAGACACCAGTCTTACTAAGGGGTATCGTATTACTCAGTTACTGGGTTGTGGAGGTCAGATAGGCAGTCGCTCCATGTAAAATACTAGTATTCAGCTGCATTGGGTTAGACTAGAAGCCGACCCCAACATAGTTGGGAAAAGGGTAGTCAGATTGATATTGTGTATGTTTACCAAAATGTAAACACTAAGTCCGGATTTCACCAATGAAATTGAACGCGCATATCTAAACGCGTTCAAGAGCTGTCAGTGTTTAATATTCCATAACAATTTTGAGAATGACAGCTCTTGAACGCGTTTTAGAAATGCTGATTGCGTTCAGTTTCATTGGTGAAATCAGCCCTAAAAAGCTAAGTATAAATTCACTCGTAGTATGCTTTTGCTATATCCTAAAATAGAATGGTAATATTGAATGATAAAAATTGGTAATACATACGTAGGTGGAGTTGAATATAGTTTGTTAAATGGCAGGCATATATTTGAACTTATTCTGCGAATTTAAATAGGGGTTTGTAGTTCAATCTGTTTTAAAATTTCTCTCTTGTTTTTAATAGATTTTATTTTAATATTTTTTTTTTCGTTGAATCGCCTACTTTTTTTAGGGTTCCGTACCTGAACGGTGACAAACGGAACCCTGTTACTAAGCCTCCACTGTCTGTCCGTCCGCCTGTCTGTCAGCTACCCATTGGTAGACGATTGAAATTTTCACAGATCGTGAATTTATATTGCCGTTCTAACACCAATAATGAAAAATTAAATAATGTTATAATAATGA
This sequence comes from Conistra vaccinii, assembly GCA_948150665.1. NCBI lineage: Eukaryota > Metazoa > Arthropoda > Insecta > Lepidoptera > Noctuidae > Conistra > Conistra vaccinii. Next base: position 4,163,064 of record OX411323.1, on the reverse strand, counting down.
AACCCTGTACTATACAACAACCTTTTGTTTTCGACATTTTTTGCTCTTTCTTAATACGTTTTTTTATCCTCAACGGGGAAGCTCTTGGCCTACATATCACCTGATGGTAAGTGATGATCAGGCCAAAGGTACCCTTAATGTGCGAGTCCGACTCGCACTTGACCAATTTTTATAATTTATTTTCATTTTTATTTAATTTCAATTTGAGAATCAAATTAATGGCAACAGCGTCAGCCTTCGAAATAGATCACACAATATCGGGCTGGCAGACGATAATAATATAGTTACACTAAGATGAATGATAACAAAGAATAGATATATTATATCAAGCAGACATGTCTATCATTCCAATATTCTGATTTACGACTCTCGATAGAAGGCATGAAAATGATGAAAACACTTACTTATAATATTATATTAGAATGTTGCCTTTCTATACGGCCATTGGCTTGGAAAGTCGATTTCATTTGTTTTTGATGTTTGCTATTTGTTTCAGAACGAGCTCTGCTTGGGTGAAAATAGAAGAAGCTCATAGTTCATACTAATTCCATGCTGCCATGATAGTACATACTCACTAATTCCATGCCGCCATGATAGTAGGTACTTACTTACTCCGTGCTGATATGTCATTATTATAAAGGTCATCGCTCATTATAGCAGCACGGCTCCGACACGGCAAATAACTTGTCAATCAAGTTAGGACTTTAAGTCACATGTATTAAAGTCAATTTTATGATGGCTAAACAAAATAGTGGACGGGTCGCCGGCAGCGAGCGGCCCGTGAGCCGTCATCCGTCGGACCGACAGCGCGCTTCAAGCGTGGAGCCCGCTCGCCGGTGCCTCACCGTCCGTGGGGTGACGCCTCGCCGACCGCACGGTGACGCCTTGCTTGTGAATAAACAATAAACTGTTACCTCGCCGGTGGCGTGACGGCAGCGAGCGGTTGCCTAGCTGACGGCGCGTTGGCGACTAGCCGTCGCCTTGCTTCCGGCGCGTTGACGACTAGCAGTCGCCTGGCTTACGGCGCGTTGACGACTAGATTTTTCGAGGCGGTGCCGGGGCGCTACCGTGCTGGACCGGTGCTGTTATAATGGGCGATGACCTTAAGGTAGCCATCTCGTTCAAAACTTTGGGCGACAGAGCTTTTCTGGGTGAAACGCCGCAACCCCTATATTACAACTTTTATCGAAATCGTTAGAACCGATGACCTGGTGAAGGCCACAGGAACTCGTTGGATGCGAGAAGCACAGAACCGGTCGAAGTGACGGTGCTTGAGGGAAGGCCTATGTCCAGCACTGGACGTCTTTCGGGATGGTGATGTAGGTACTAGTTAGGAATTTTGACTTTTTCTATGTACTTAAGCTAGTCAGTGAAATTCATTTTTAATCAAATTGACTACTAACTTAAATTTTCCGTATATTCAAATTACAACTGTCATTCTTTGTTTCTTGTTACAGTTGTTTGAAATGGCTATAACGCGGCAAATTGACGTAGGATGTCAATTTACTTATGGACTTATTTCCCTGACTGTATTTACTTTTTGTCATTAGACACAGATAATGTAAAGTTTTTTTTCTACAGACTTGCTCGTAAAGTGGCTCTTATTGAACCGCTTTTAGGTTCATCGGAATTAAACATGAGTGTTTTTAATTAATATTAGCGCACTAGTGCGGTAATGTGCGCCATAGATAACTATTTACTAGTTGGAGATGTTCGCTTTTTTAATCTTATCAAAGACACTTCGTGCCTTTTTATGCCTACTGTGTAAATAAATAAAATATAATAAATTAACGTAATATTGTGCGAGCAACTATTACACCACGAAGGTGTTCTTTTTCTTGCAGAAATGGTCAAATTCGAGTATAATCTTAAATAGGGGTCTTAAATTGGTAAAAAGAAAGTATTTCCCCAAAATTGAGCTTTAGCACTGCTCTTTTTATTATAGTTTTCATTGTTTAAGCCCCATCTCAAAAAATCAGTCGACAGTCTAATTGATAAAATAAAAGCATTTATTTAATCGAAGCTCAAATAAACCAACTGTGAGAAAAGGCCAGAAAATTCAAAAGCTATTTTTTTTTAAATTTAGTATCATAAGCCCAAAAAGTATTTAGAGGTTTATTAATTTTAAAAAGCATACACCATTACAAGTTCAATAAGTAAAGTTTAGAGGATCAGTTCCCTCCGGAGCAACTGGACAGATTCTCACCTGGACAGATTAGCAACTGGACAAACCGTGTACAGTTATTTACTTTCCTAAAATAAATCCACACACAACAACCACTATCCTCTATTACAACCGCTATCCCAAATACTATCAACAACGAATATTGCCAATACAATTTTAATTACAAATGTCATTCACATTTCGGGAATGAAAGCCACTCAAAACTAATACAATACGAGTAGATTCTATTTTGAAACATGAAAGTTATTCACGTAATTCCGGGATCATTCAGACGTCAGAACTGAAAATACATAGGAAACTGTGTTGTTTAATAATACCATAATGTATTTGTTACGTAATTTGCGTTGGTTGTTGATTGTAGTTGTAATTGTTTTCAGGTGTAAATTGTGGCTTCCTAAGTGCGGATAATCACCAATGAAATTAAACACGTTCAGCATTGTACACTGACAGCTCTTGAACGCATTTAGATAAACGCGTTCAAGAGCTGTCAGTGTACAATATTCCATAACAATTGTGGCGCCGACGGCTGCGAACGCTTTCATAATCTGGCTCGAAGGACCATAAAATGTAGGCAAAATGTGGACAACTGACTTTCATTTTGACATACATAAAAACAAAATGTAAAAAGAGTAAAAAACCATAAATATATATAAAAAGGTTGCAACAACAATTTTGACACTGACAGCTCTTGAACGCGTTTTAGAAATGCTGATCGCGTTTAGTTTCATTGGTGAAATCAGCCCTAAGACTGCGGTGGCTGGCACATACCGTCCGCAATTTACTGTCCAATAACGTCACTGAAACATTATTTAAGAAAATAAGTTGATGTGTTTTCCTAGAGAGTGTTTTTGACACCGTAATGTCAAACCCCGGCGCCGTAATTTTCATGACGGCCGTCACTGCGGCCGTTACGCTCTTCTAGGAATCCGAAGCTTAATTGAAGTATGAGACCACAACCATTATAGGTAGCGTGTTGACGTGCGTAGTGGTTAGCGAGAGGTTGTGGACCGTGGTTCAGATACGAACTTTGTGACTAAAATGCCAGTGGCCTCGTGTGGTTAGCTGGCGAGTTCTGAGCTGAGCTCACGCAACGTGTCGTACGTCCAGCCAGTAATAGGACTCGTCCATCAAGAAGCACTGTCCCAAATTAGACACATTATTAATTTATTATACATAAAACCAAAAGTATTTTAATAAAACACGTATATTAAAAGATAAATAATTACATTATCTTCAAAATGGTGAAGGTTTCAGAAAAATACGCTTGATAGTTTTTACGTGATTCTCAGTTTTATATCCGCGTTAGACATTAACTTTACAAATTAATTATACTACGTAATATAAACATAATCTAAAATATTCACAAATTAAGTAATTTAAAAAATTAAAAAATGTTGGTGTTTTCCAAAAGTTTAAAAAAGGCAAACTTTCAGAAAGCTCAGCGTGGCAGCCCCTTCAAATTCAACCTGAAGATTGCCGAGTCTGTTGACAGTCGACAGCAGACCGCGTAGAATCGTGTGGCATTGTTTAGTAGTGAATGTCTTTCGGTTCAAAGATAAAGAAAAAAAAAAGAAGATAAAAAAATGTGATTGCAATAATCTTTTCATCAACACATGATACTTTTTGATTCTAGAAGACTTCGAAGTAATTTTAACTTAACAGACCGACCAGTCGCTACTTTCATAGCAATAGCAACTAGTAACCAAAACAATTTACACAATACTACCGAACATGTTCGTTAAATCGAGTTACATTAATTAATTTTACGCGTTGTTCCCCGACACTGGATTAATAAGTGAATCAAGTGGAATTTCATTTGTGAAGGTGGCTCGGTTTGACGTGACGATATTTATTTGCTCAATAATGTTTAAACATTGTTATTTATTGAGCTTCCAGTGACAGGGATTGGGAATTTAAATGTTTGTACGTCAGTTTGGTTTTTAAAAGGATTAACTTGTAGGGATGAATGGTGTACAATATTGCGTTACTGGTTTATCGATGTTAGCGGTTTAGGATTAGATTTTGCGGTCAGGACTGCGTCTTCATATTGGTAATTCTGCTATTAAGCTGGTCAGTTGTACGGACTTTTTAAATATGAGCAGGGCTTGAAACTAGTTCGAAAAATACCTGGGTACCGATTCCTGACGGGTATTAGTACCTCCACCGTACCAAATTCAGGTACGAGGCGCGTACAGCATATCTCATATTTTTGTACGAGGAACATCGTACGGTTGGCAACCTAGATGTTTATTAACTATATTTAACTATATTATCTGTTTTCTTACTCTAACTTCCGGAAATATTTTTTTGGTACCGGTACAGTACCGATACTGATTTGAAATACCAATAGTACAGTACTACATCTGGTACCGGTAGCAATGGTACGGGTACTACGTCTGGTACCGGTATCACACCAAGGCCCGCTTACCAGAAATATTGGTATTTCAAACCCCAGATATGAGTTTAAGATTAGGGTAAAACGGGACACGTGGCAAAACAGAGTGATTTGAACTTTAAAATTTTCCTTTTAAAGTAGGTTGTTATACATATATAGCCTTATTTATAAAAATCTCGATAATCACTGATTAGCGACTGATTAGCTAAGCAATTGGTTAGCTCTTAATGAATGCTTAAATTTTCTTTATTTATAAACGCTAATTAGCAAGTGATTAGTTGCGAAACGGAATAGAGGTGAATTTATGCCTTCGGCACAGGTTATAATCAAATTAGTCGACTAAAAAACAGAATTTTAAGAATAAAGTTGTCAATACCACGATTTTTGTATCTGTCGTGACTTTGACAGACAAAAGTCAACAATTTCATTTGATTTCATTGGAAAATATGAATTAGAATAAAATCATTTAATTAAGTTTATTTCGTTTATTTCATTGTGTTTGCGATGTTAGCAATGAAAATAATAAGCTCCAATAAATTGGAGTAAACAGGAAAAGGTATTTATCTCTGAATTTATATCTAATTACTTAAACCAATGTAGTCTGACCAAATAATATGTTAAAGCAGAAGATTATGTATTTTCATGTCCTGTATGCTTGATAATACGATTACACTGTTTTAGAAATGTTTGCAGATACTTGTGTCTGCTTTATATTTCTTCCTATTGCTTTTGCACCAGGGTTTCAGTATCTTTTAAAACAGTTCTTATACTTATTTACAGGTTCAAGTTTAACTGCTGCTATGAAACCCACTAGCGCCTAGCACAATACTATTCAACCTCGTAAAGATGAGGGAGGACCATGCTACATGTAAAAGATGAGGACTACGAGTGGCATGAGAAAAGAAAGGCACCCATGTCTTTTGAGAAAGAATATTGGAAATCAAAAATAATGAATTCATAACAAAAATGTAGCTTTATTATGTATCAAAATAAATTGTTTTCTATAAAATTCTCTTCTTATTTATGTGCGACTGGGCCTTAGAGCTAGCGCCATAAGATGAGGGGCACATGGGAAAACACATTGGTTCACAATCACTATCTCCGATGAGCCTCACGAACTCATTCTCCTCAAACCACCACCTGAGCACCTACTGAGCCTCCTCCTGATTGAGCTTTCCCTATAAATCCTTGTATCCTGTGTACTTCGAAAGGGGAATATTATCCAATAGGTAATCATTAGACTCGTAGCTTTTGTAGGTCTTCCTCCGTCTACTTCGCGCCGGTATTTCAAAATTATTTAATTCTTGTAAGTAGATCATTCTGAATTCCCGTAAAAGATTGTCGAAATCCATATTTACTAAGGCACAACTTGATATTAGGAACAAAATAACCTCGAAGCACACAATAATCCCATTGAATCGATCAGCTGATTCAAATAAAATCCGTCATCTTGCATCTTAGCATCCTCTTAGCAGTGGACCGGTGGTGTTTAATTTTGACAGCTACTAATCAATTGCTTAGCGACCTCTTAGCGCTAAATAGCGTTTATGAATGAGAATTTTGCTAATCAATTGCTTAGTAATTGATTAAAATTTAAGAGGCGTTTATAAATAAGACTGATAATGTCTATCTTTTCACTAACAAGTAAACATTGAAAAATATGCCAACATTCTGAGATATACATTTATGGTATGCTATGAATGTTTTCATTTTGGCAATGGAAACGAAACTGCGAAATATCATTGAAACAAAAGAAAAATACATAAGAAAAGAAAGCACCAATGAATTTCACATAAAAATATTTATAGGCATATTTCCAAATAAACATCTGAATAATCCAAATAAAATTAACAATAAACTTGTATTTGCTACTACCACTATTTTGCTCCACGTCATTCGTTCCAAAAACTTCATTCCCTAGGGGGAAGTTACAATCATTTCCCGTAAGAAAATAAAAAACTCTTAATCCCGTAGGAGCGAGATAAGTCGTAAAGTCTCGCTTTGTTTTATCCACTTTCTCGTCTGAAAGGTCACAGGCGACACATGCTTGACGAGTTTTAAAACTTTTCGATAAAAAAGTGAGAAAATGTTCTGAGGTACCCATGTAAATGTATGTGGTTCCGTAGTTATTCTCAAAATACTTTTTGTTGATCATTTGAATATAATAGAAATGAAAGTATGTAAACATAATAAGTTATTATACTCCATATAACATCAGCTATCTGCCAGTGAAAGTCCCGTCAATATCGGTTCAGCCGTTTCAGAGATTAGCCAAAACAAACAGAAAGACAGACAGCCAGACAATTAAAATTAAAATAAATGTTTATTCTATGAAAGTACCATATATACTTTCATATATGCATTTAGTAAAAAGCTGTTATTTGACATTACAAACAGACACTTTGATTTTATTTATTTGTATGTATAGTATGTATAGATTTAAAGGTGTGATGTAAATATTGACTGCTTTTTCATCCTAGTGATTGAAAGTGCGCCTGCTGAGCGTGTGGGGTTCGATCACCAGGTTGGACAAAGCTTTGTTGGGTTTTTCAATTAGAACATTTTCAGTAGCAGTATGGGTTTGTGTTTAGTTGATGACAATAAGCTCGTCCCCCTATTTTCTTGGAATTTCAGTCATCATCATCAAGTCTTTTAGATTGAAACAATCTGTCTAGACTTCTCCCAACTATGTTGGGGTCGGCTTCCAGCCTAACCGGATGCAGCTGAATACCAGTATTTCGCATGGAGCGACTGCTTAGCTGACCTCCACAACCCAGTAACTGGGTAACACGGTATCCTTGGTAAGACTGGTTGTCAGATTTTTGGGTTTCTGACTACCCGTAATGACTGTCAAAGTTATACGAATGACAGCTGGGACCAACGGCTTAACGTGCTTTCTGAGGCACGGATGGGTCTCGATATGATGGATGGTCACCCATCCACGAACCGACCGCGGTAAACGTAGGTTAACCTTCCATTAACCTGTACGGGTGTTATCATTTAGCTCACGTGCCCATCAATCATGTCCTTTTGATTATGAAAGAAAGAGAAGGAAAGAAATATATTTTAATTGTCGACATGCACAGGAAATACAAAACTAACATCTAAAACTAACAAAAAAAAAAAAAAAAAAACGAAAAAAAAAAAAAAAAACATTAATACTATTAATTATCTGTGCAAGGGCAAAAAGGCCCTTATCTCAGCATATTTAAAAAATTAATACCGCAGCGCTGGTATTCTGATAGAGCCCGCTGTGATGCTACGGACACACCTACGGATACATAAAATCACAACAAATCCCACTAGGAGATTATAAAATAAATAGATTATGAATACCTATCCGAAGTCGTTATTTGCAATAAGACCGCATTGTTATTGGAACGAAGTTCCTTTTCGCGCGTTGCGAAAGGGGGCTAGACGGAAAAAATTAAGACCAAAAGTTGTAACGACACTTTTTAATTTTTTATTATAACGACACATCTGTGAGCGACCACAGGTACTAATTAGTGGCATGCCTTTATGAGGTTCATTCCATAACTTCTTTCCATCCGGGTGTCCCTTGACACCTCAGTTTTTTTCATTATGACTTTCATGGTAGGAAACCATGAGGGTATGACGATCACGGTTCTTTATCAAAGGAACCCTAAAATATTTGGCACAATCATACTCAAGACTGAAGCGTTCACAAACTTCGCTAAAAGCATTTCGAAAGATTATTCCTACTGCTAGGAAAATAAATGTAGTACTTACTTAAAAATCTATTAGTGTTGTTTTGTTAGTAAGAGATACTCTACTGTCATCGCTAAAACCGAGGGCCTATTTGCTAACTAATATAGAAAAAAATACACTACGAGTTTGACTGACTAGCTTAGATGTCGATTTTGCTAACTCTAAAATAAATTATAATATATTATTACTTTGTTTTACAATATAGCGAGGAGCTTGTGGCTAAGTAATAACAAGCCGCACGGATCGATCCATCAGGTTAAGCTACGCTTGCCAGGGTTGGTCAGTGGATGGGTGACCATCTTCACATACCGAGACTCCTCCGTGCCTCGGAAAGCACGTTAAGCCGTTGGTCCCGGCTGTCATTTGTGGATCTTTAACAGTCGTTACGAGTCGTCAGAAGCCCGAAAGTCTGACACCAGTCTTACCAAGGGGTATCGTATATTACCCAGTAACTGGGTTGTGGAGGTCAGATAGGCAGTCGCTCCATGTAAAATACTGGTATTCAGCTGCATCCGGTAAGACTGGAAGCCGACCCCAAGATAATTGGGAAAAAGGCTAGGAAGATTGACTTTGTTTTACAATATTAAAAACAACTATTTACACTAGGTACTAAATTAACCCTCTGCCACTGAGGTGGTAGTCTGTCAGACACCGTCAATCATAAAATTCGTTGCCATTTCGCAATGTCGCGTGATGTAGCTCTGTCACGCTCGGTACCTTCCTGTATTAGTCCGCGGCATCGGGCAGTGTGGCCTGAGCGGCCGTGCGATCTACACCTTCGGTGCTACGAGCATTTGGTGTCCCTCAGACGTAAGTACAGCAATATGATCTGATTCTGATAGACGTTACCTCATAAAGATCGACTGTAGTTCCATAGTGTCCAATATTCGTAACCTCAGTAAAAATATGTAAACTGCCATAGTGTCTCTCCTACGTAACCTCCGTTTTTTTTTTCTTGTAGTTTTAGCGACCAACCAACCTACTTTGATTGTTGATTACAACCACACCAAGGCCGGAGTCGATGAAATCGACAGTAAATGTTCGATCTATTCAAGCATTTGAAAGACACGTCGTTAGCCATTGGCCATATTTTACAGGATGTTGGATCTAGCTGGTGTGAATGCCTTTGTCTTGTACCAAGGTTGTCCTGGTGCCAAATTGCGGAGAGGAGACTTCTTACTATCCTTAGCAAGAGAGTTAGTACTTCCCAGCTTGAAAGAGCGCGTCTATAATGACAGACTGCCGAGAGAGCTTCGATTGACAATCAGAAGGATTTTAGGTAAGGATTTGCCTCCTCCTCCTCAACCTCCTCCACAACCTGGACCATCAGCAAAAAGCATATGTAGCATATGCCCCAGCAGATTGAAAAGGCAGACAAAATTCAGCTGCTGTGCTTGCAAAAAAGCTATTTTCTTGCAATGCTCGGTTTAAATTTGTGAAGACTGCAAGTTCTAGATGATAAAATTAGGGTTGATTTTGAGACTGATTTGTGCCTAAACCTATCATAGGATATTCTTGTTTTTTTTTTCCTAGCTTTTAATTGTAATGTTAAAAATAATTATGTTTGCTCAAAGATAGAATAACCATTAAGTTTTTTTTTTTATAATTATTTTGTACCTTTATGTCACTAAATGTGTAAAATGTTGATCTCATTAAAAGTGATTCGTATTAGTCAATGCATTGTTTTATTAATATTGTTATTTATTTATTTTGAAAGTTTAGGAACCACTACAACATATAAAATATGCATTTATATAATAAATCGTCAAAATATAGGCAAATAAGGCTAATAGAGCTGACGTCTGATAGACAACACCTCAGTCAAATGTTAACAATAAAGTCACCTCAGTTGCAGAGGGTTAAAAGACTGACTTACTTCATAAAATAACATCAAACCTATGATCCGAAAGGATTAGGCAGAGGTGCACCTATAGTACACCCACATTTCTCCAGTTATGTTTAAGTCCCATGTAATAGGGGGCGAGCCTATTGCCATCAACCGGGCACAAGTCGAGGCGAGAGCAGTGGTGGCCCAGTGGTAATGGCCCCGACTTACGAGTTGTGGGTCGTGGGTTCGAACCCAAGCAGGCGCTTTACTTTGTGTAAATAATATCATCACCACTGCTCTCAAAACGGTGAAGGAAAACATCGTGAGGAAACCGGCATGTCTAAGAACCAAACATTCGAAGACATGTGACATCTACCAACCCGCACTGGGCCCGCGTGGTGGATTACGGCCCACTCCCTCTCACAGAGAGGCCTGTGTCCCAGCAGTGGGAACATTAATAGGCTGATGATGATGGGCACAAGTCAAGACTCTGGGCTGCTATTGAGTTTCTAATGAAAAACCCAAATAACACTTACCCGACCTGGAAATCGAACCCAGGACCTCATGCTCAGAATTTGCTCTAGCGCCCAATAGACCAACGACGCAGTCTTACTAACTAACTATACAAATAAATACAAAAACAAAAGTACAATCGTCGAAACCGTCGAAGTACTCGTCCACATCACTTTCATCCGGAAACATGCCCAGACGACTGGCAGCTTTGCCACGTAGAATGGAAATGTCAGCCCTTTGGTCACGTGAAGTGTCAACCAGTCGATGAGAAATTTCCTTAAAAAGGAGACGCGCTCTCAGGGCCCATAACCTGAGCATTTCGCCCCTTAACGGCTCAATCTGTAGTTACCCATAAGGTTACAGTATTTGCGCCGCTTGAGGGTCAAAGCAGCCACAGCAACGGCGCCAGCACAGTCCGCCGTGATATTAACATGAGATGGCGCAAGAGTGTCGATACAGGTTGCGTCCCACCCCAAAGATATTCTGTTGATTTGATAAAATAAATAAATATTGTTTACTGTGTTAACGCAACCTTATTATAAGCTTTTATGCTGAGGTAAATTCTCCTTCTTTTCGAGTCGATGGTGAAGGTAAAAATATTGTATTCTGTGAGAGTTGGGCCCAGTAGGTGGGCATGGCAATCGCAGCATCAGTGGTTTAAATAATAAGTGATGATAAATATTTCTGTAAATTGGTTCAAATAAAACACTTCAAAGACACATTTATACGGTTTGGAACGTTCAAGAGCAATAATCACATGCCATAAAGCACGTTCAATTATTACCATTCAAGAATTGCATGCAAGTGTTTACACGTGTGCGATTTCCATAATGGCATACAATAATTGAATGCAAGTTTTGCCGTTCAATAATTGCATGCGGCTTCTGTTTATACCAAGGCGATTATTGCATGCAAGTTTTACCTTGTCTAAACACAAAAATAGAGTAGCACGTCCTTGTACAATCGATTCAAGTATTGTCCGAATTTGCGCTGCCTATTAATTATATATCATTCAATTATGTTGAACGTACTCTCAAGATTTTTTTAAACGTGTTTCGTTCTTTTCCGCACTCATGTTTGATTTTCATGCCAGAATTGAATGCGATTTTATTGTACGTGCTGTTTACACCTATACCAGTTTTGAACTGCAACTAACTTGCCTGTGTCGTGCAACAATTGCACGTGTTGTTTAGACGGTGTCAGTCAATTGTTGCTTCAATTTTATGGTATGCCTTATGCAATAAACTTGCATCATGTTTATGGAGCTTTACAAGTCGAGGGGTGAAAAGATTTCACAAAGCAAATCTGTTGGCAGGGCAGACAAGGCACTGTGGCTGCAGTGTCTTTGACATTACCATCATTTCAGCCGAAAGACGTCCACTGTTGGACATAGGCCTCCCCCAAGGTCCGCCACTTCTCTCTCCACTCCGCCGTTTTTGTGCTTCCCGTATCCAGTTTCCTGCGGTTTTCACAAAGTCATCGGTTTGTCTTGTGGCGGCCTTCCAACGCTACGCCTTCCCGTATGCGGTCGCCACTCCAGAACCTTTCGGCCCCGTGGGCCATCTGTTCTGCGAGCAATGTGCCCTGCCCATTGCCACATAAGCTTGGCAATTCTTCGGGCTATGTCGGTTACATTAGTTCACCTACGGTTCTCTTGATTTCTGATTCGACCACGTAGGGAATCTCCAAGCCCTCTTCATTGCGCTTTCAGACTTTTAGCCTTCTGATAAGGCCCAATGAGTATAGTAATATTGTGCCCACTACTTAACAAGAATAAGAAAAAGCTAAAAATACTAAATACTTCAAACTTAATTAACTAGAAATTACTAAAGTACAAGAAACTTTCTTTCATTAATTTCGACTGCAAATTGAGTTAGCTCAACAGAACCTTATAATTATAAATCAAAAGTCATAAGGCATTGTTGGCTCAAGAAACTGTAGGGGAGAAGAACAATTCTCGGCTGCCAACTTCACGAATTTATCTTTCTTTCAATTTCAATGTTACTGCGAAGTTTGCTCTTGGTATTAATTGCCTATTGTCGAACTTGTAAGACATTGTAACGAAAATGTATAGAAGAGACGAGGGACTTAATAAAAAGATTCCGATGCGAGTATTGGATTATAGAGTTTTTCTATTTTCAGCCTTATTTTGTAGTCATAAGGTTCATAATATGTTGAGTAGGGTTGTGTTTAGGGTGGCATAGATTTTGACGTTGATATATCAATATCTTCATTACGCAAGTGGTCAGTGTGGTAAGTTAATCTGGTAGAAATAAATGTGGAACTGGTAGAAATAAATGTGGAACTGGTAGGAATATTTATGAATGTATTTTTGAAGTGAAAACTACTTTAGCGGCGTTGTGCAATTTTTTTGGGATGAGTAAAAATGTTAAACTCGCGTCAGGACACATGACCTGATCGAAAATTCGTAAAACGGAGGGAGAGTAGAAATGCGCAACGTTAATGTTTTTGAATGCGCACTCTGTTTTTTTTTATGGAGCTACAGTTTTCGTTCTTGTACTGACAGCAAGCCACATAAACTCCTGACATTTTTGTTAGATGGCGTTACTTAGTTTTCACTTCAATCGACAGTCCCAGACTGCCCCGTTGTTTATTCTTTTTTGTTTTAGTAAGGTTTTATCTCCAACGAGAATGTGTGAACTACGCATCACACTGACGTTAAACTAAATCCTACATCGCGCAAGCAGAGTTTACCGCACGACAAGTATATGCACAAAGTTCCAACATCAATCGTCGGGCAATTGCCAACCAGACACAACAGCCGTTGAGTCGGAGGATCCTCCCTTTTCAATAGAGGATGAGTGAACTTTACACCCTGTTCCTCAAACCTCTTTATAATATTATGCAGATATTACATAATAATATGTTGTTAGTGTTGATGATTTGAAGTCAAGGCGACGATCTGCTTCGATCGCGTAGCTTTCGTAGTAGCTTGCTACGTCGTAGCAAACAAGTTTAAGAATTTTCACTAGCATTTGAGTGTTCAGACCGTATTTTCAGCTATTTTCTTACATATATAAAGGTAAGAAAAATCTTTAATAACTACATATGCAGATTATAAATCCGTAAACACTTTATCTGCTTTGCCGGTCATGTGGTACAACTACGTAGCAGCTACGGCGTAGCAATGGCGTAGCTGCTACGGCGTAGTAAACTTCAACGAAGTTTCGCATAATTATTATTATGGTTTTCGTAGATAAAGTTCAAATTGATGAGCAATATGAACATTGTTGTTTAACAATTTATTGGGGAATACAACAAACAATAAATTACTTCCCTTTCAAGAACTTACATACACGCAACACTAGTCAATAGTGTGACGATCAATATAATAGACAGAGATATGTATGACTTCTAACTTAAATTATTCGTATAATCACAACTGTCATTCTTTGTCAGTTATATGAAATGGATATAAGACGGCAAATTGACGTAGTGTGTCAATTTGATAAACAATTTATTTACCTGCCTGTACTTATATTTTTTAGATGGTGGGTTGCCAAACCCCGTCCGATCCGTGAGGTCGCTGTTAAGTATCGTTCTGAAAAGAAAAGAAAGAAAGAAAGAAAACGTTTATTTGGTCACAAATTACAAAGTGAGAAAAATCAAAATTTGGCACTTTTTTTATGGTGAATTTTATCGGGATTTGACGTGGTGCACGGACGGCCGCTGGTGTCCATAAGTCATAACTTATGACCCCTGTTGATTATTATTTTTAATGGAGTTGGGATTTTTTCATGAATTTTAAATAGCAATAACTTTTTCATTTTTAATTAAAAAAATAAATATTACTGTTGTTTTTGCAGTACCTATGTGCACTTTTCGGATCGGACAGGGTTTTTGTTACATACTGTATACATAATATTGCCACCCGGCTAACCTGAATCGTGTCAAATTATAACCCGAACAAATATGTCTAATAATTTTGCAAAATGTTCTCGAAAGTCACTAAACACCAATCAGCCAGCAAGTCCTACATAAACACGTATAAATACCGGTTGTTGACTTATCCAACGCCCCCTCCATCTGCATGAATGAACCTTCGAGCCATTTGAAAAATTAATTGCTTAGTCCAACATGAAACATAGCTTTCACTGCATTTGGTACTTGGCAGCCGATGTTGATGGGTATTTGATCGATGGCTTCAATTATATTTTATTACATGAATTTTTTAGCACATGCTGTGGCTTTTCGTATCTAAAATTAATGTATAAATTTTTTTTGTTAATATTTAGGTACTCGCTGGGAATCGGGTCGTGGTTAAATAGAACTGATAGGATGAATTTATTTGCTGGGCATGGTGTATTATTGGGTTAAAAGCCATGCGTCCGATAGGATAACCCATTGACAAAGATGACAATTTCCATAGAAAATATCAACCCCTATTTAACAGGTTTAGAAAACCAGTTAAAAAAATCCATAGTGCTCACTTTCGTTATACAGGGTGGCGATTTACAACTCTCCTTGGTAAGGCTGGTTGTCAGACTTTCGGGCTTCTGACGACCCGTAACGATTGTCAAAGATCCAAGAACGACAGCCGGGACTAACGGCTAACGTGCTTTCCGAGGCACGGACGGGTCTCGGTATGTTAAGATGGTCACCCATTCACGGACTGACCGCGGCAAACGTAGCTTAACCTGATCGATCGAGCCGTGAAGCTGTTATTACTTAGCCACGAGTCCTGCCCAACTTGCACTATAATAGCTAAATTTAACCGAATTACAGTAACTATCTACTCATTCCCTGAACACACTTTATTAGATAAGAATCAACTTCTGACATTAAACACATATCATTCATATTTACGACTAAACAATTTATATACCGATAACATGGGGACCACGGCTCATTATCTCCCATCTTCAAGGTCACATATCCCATCGATATTATGGTAATGGTCCCCACTACACTTCAGCCTCCCATAAAAATACGCTATAAAAGCCTTCCTATGTCCCCTTTTTCTGGTTTTATTGCTGATATCTCCCCTATAATTAATGGTAAGTTCTCCATGGAAGGATCTAGTGTTTTGATATTGATTAGATGTACTGTCGGCGGCCTTTAATCTGTCAAATGATGTCTTACGAGTATTCACAGGGTGTTTGTACACTTGGTAAAAAGCGACCTTGGTTGACTGGTAGAGAATGCCTGAGGCATTAAGTCCGCCTTTGTACCTCAATGTGTGCGAGAAGTTTAAATAAATAAATAAAGCGCAAATAATCGCTTTTTGAGATAAAAAATATTTACCGATCTGTTTCTACAACTCGATGTGTCATGTCGCCCGGAAACTAAAGAAGGTGAAAGGTTTAACGAGGGACAAACAAACGATCTCATCTCTCTACTTTAAAGGAGTGTAGTTCTCAGGAAAGTGACAAACTTTTACTGTGGAACTAACCACTAAATCGAAAAAAAAAATCAACTGCGAAAAGTGTGTTTTGTTTGTGTAGAATAAACAATTTTTTTAATTTTTTTTTTCTTTTCTTTAACTGCTCCTTACGTTCACATTATTCGACATTCAAACGCAAGCCACACCTGTGAACGAAGCAAAGTTCATTTAGCTTCGCTCACGTAGTTAACTAGCTACCGCATCACCGCGAACTATGAATCGAAGAATGAAAAGACCAAAAAAATCTAGTGTGGCCAGCACTTTTGGGAACAGCAGATTTTTTTTTCATAGTTGACCCCATAGTAAGAGGCGTTCATTTACATGAGTACTACCGGTCCCTATATGGACTTAGTTTAATCTAACACCCTGTATAGCTATGTGATACCTAACGTTCCAGGTACACAGCTACACAGTTTAGTGTAAATATTACCGTGTTGCACTGTTTACAACAAACATGCAGAGTATTGCAGAGACACGAATATGTAACACATTACGCAAAATGTTTATTCCAGACTAAAATAACAAAATGTTACGACATCGCCTTTGGTCCAGCTGTAGGGCTTCGTTAAAAGGACTTTGAATGATTAAAAAATCTTATATTGCACGACTCATAATGCGAAGCATTAGAGTGTGCACTACGATCGAAAAATTTTTTTTGCTCCATTTCTGCAACTGTTTTTTATAATTTACATAGACATTAGTATTTACAAGGCAGATGCGAGTATATACGATGGTATGGGGACGCCCTAGAAGGACATAATAGTGACCTTATTGGTGATGTTCTTCAGAAAGATTAGGTGCGTAGTACTCGCAACCGGCATGTGTGAGCGTAAACGAAGCAAAAGGAGTATTTAAGGATTGTAGTAGCAAGTGGTGTTACTACAAATCTCACCCAGAAAACTGCTTTAGCAGGATTGGGCCGACCATGTTTGTCAAGGTATGTGCTCTGAACACGACACCACGTCAGACCAAGGTGAAGATAAAATACATTTTTTTTTTACTGTTCTTAATACATTCAAGGACGAAACACAATAGCAATTTTATTGTTATGACGCTTATGGGCGTATACTGTCCTTCAAAGAGTAAGAGTCATAACCTAACCTAACCCTCAATCAAGTAAGAAATCGATACTTGTATCACCTCTCAACGAGGCATCCACAGGATGATGATTGACCCAGACATAGCCTGTTGCCACGCCAAGCGCCTTTCAATCTGCGTTCGGTGCTTGGCGTGGCAACACGTTGTGTCCGCGTTTGCAACAAGTCAATCGTCATCATGAGGATGCCTCGTTGAGAGGTGAAACACGTGTCATTTTTTACAGGGTTCTTTATGCCTCTTTAAGAACTGTTTAGCGGATTAGATTACTATATAAACGTCTTCTATTGTATTTATTCATGGATTAGCGCAAAGTCACGCTTGAAGATGGCGATACGAGCTTGACGTTAGTAGGAAAGAGAAGTGTGTTGAAAAGGTAGGCCTTTGTAGTTAATACAGGCAAGATACATAAATATCAACCTTTATAACAACAACAAAATTACCTAATTTACAACGATAAACATAAAACAGTGCAGCCCAGGGTCGATCGTGGGCCGTATGCTCTTAATTAGTACGGTGTAATTTGCTCGCCCGCCAAATAAAGCAATTTGAACGACAACGCGGGCGTGAAATACGGCCCTGTTTGAGTGCCACTATTACACTTCGGTGAGTTTGGTCGGTGGGTACCTTTAAATAGACTACGTTAAATTAGGAAGAATTGCCTTAAAGTGGCAATGGGCAGGGCATATTGCTCGCAAAACAGATAACCGATGAAGCCGAAAGGTTCTGGAGTACCGGAAGACGTAGAGTTGGAAGATCTATCACAAGATGACCCGGTGAAGGCCACAGGAAACCGCTGGCTGCGGGAAGCACAGACTCGGTTGAAATAGCGGTGCTTGGGGGAGGCCTATGTCCAGCAGTGGACGTCTTTCGGCTGAAATGATGACGATGAGACTAGGTTAACAGATTAGACATGAAAAGTGTGGTCTTGTCTTTTGTCTGTGCTAAATAAATATATTTTCTTTCTTCTTCTTTCTTTCATGTTACCTATATAATTATTGAGAATGTGAGATGCACAAAAGTACGGTACCAAGTCGAAGTGACTGAAGAATTATAACTACAGTTTTCTAGAAGCACGATGACCGTCACACAACGGCTGCAGTGACGGATGTCATGGGAATGTTTGCAGCGGGTTTTGACTTTACAGCGTTAAGAACGCTCTCTAGGAAAACAGCAACTTATTTTCACATGTAACGTTTCAGTGACGTCATTCACCGGTAACTTGCGGTCGCTATGTGACGGCCACCTCTCTTCTACGATACCGTAGCTTAAAGGACATCGCTCATTATAACAGCACCGCTTACACATAGATTGACAGAGCGAAAGTACTTTTTTTGAAACTCAATGTGCCGTATTAATGGCCGTGTACAGAACCCAGCACATAAACCTACTCCAATCTGTCAAAATTTCCCAATCAACATTGAACCTTATTTTTTAGCAATAAAGTTGAAAATCTATTAAAGAAATTTTACAGATTGTAGTAACTTGATGTGCTGGCGTCTGTACATTATGTTTGTCGTTATGTAACACTATTCTAACCAACTGTTTGTTGGGTATTATCTAATTACTGAAAAGCGGTAATTCAGTGTTAGATCCCCTTGGCGTTGCATTGGCGTGAAGTCTTGCATTAACAGCAATCAGTTGCATGCAACCACCATTGCTCGAAACTACATTATCATAGTTGTAACTACTGTGTAATTAACACTATCAAACTCAAACTCAAAGCATTTATTTCAATTAAACCATTTACAGGCACTTTTGAATTGTCAAGGAGTCGGTCAGTCAGAAATATGAAGCTCGTTGCCATTCCAAAGCGTGGTAGTACCTATTGAGAAGAACTTACTTTCTGAATGTTCACCATTAAGTGACTAAATAAAAGAATGAAGTAATCAGACCATTGAAAAAAATAGCCCTTGATAACATGTTCTGTGTTGTGACAGATCTTTTTGCATAATCCAGATCTGTTTGCCCACAGTGGCGTCCTCTCCGTCATAAAACCACTTACTCAACGATATCAAACTTTTTACTTACAAAAACACGTACAGCGCTAAGCTGAAACACAAACGAAAGGTACATTAACCTGCACGTAGCAACAACATGGCGTAACAAGCCGTTGTCCGGTAAATACCAGTTTTTACCAGATTAAGCCGGCACAAGTCGGATATGCAAACTAGGTTATATGAGAATTTACCGCTTCTGTATGCAAACGCGTAGTTAGTTCCTGAGTTTTTAGAGTATTTTGTATATAAAAATTGTTAGTGAGAGTTTGAATTGTTTTTCCTTTTGCCGAGGATATAAATAAAAAAAATATTAAACGGAATTGTTTGTGTGGAGTTGCACGGTGTGGGTTATAATCTGTGGAAATAATTTTAATGTATTTGAGCTGCTTTGTTTTACGTTAAGCTGTTGGATTTTGAACATATTTATGTGTAAACACTTAGCCTGACCTGGAAACCAGTACCTCATGATCAGCAGTAGCGCCTTCTGTTTTATGTTTAATTATTTTTTTAAACAGCTGCAAGAAGTTTGTATTATCATTAGTTATCATTTGTAGTTAATTGACTCAGGCATGACTTTCCAAAAATCCATTATAAAATACAATCGACACGTATATTAGTACTGAAATAAATCGACACGTGTATCACCTCTCAACACGACGTGTTGCGACGTCACGGCGCTTGACGTGGTAACACGTCGAGTACGGGTTCACAACAAGTCAATTATCATCCTGAAGATGCCTCGTTGAGAGGTGAAACACGTGTCGATTTCTTACAGGGTTCTTTATAACCAGTCTTACCAAGGGGTAAGACTGGTTATCAGACTGGAAGCCAACCCCAACTAGTTGAGAAAAGGCTAGACAGATTGAAATGTATTATCATTAGGTGAAAATATCACCGTATTGCCTATTTTCACTTCATAGTAGAACAACATAGGGCAGACATGTTTTAGCCATGTTCAATTATACGATTTAATTATCGCTATCAAAGCTAATTTTACCACGTTTTAATTACGTGATTAAAATGACAGTTATTAATAAATGGTTGATTGTTTTTTGAATGAATACTTCTGTACATTATTTAATTGGTCAAAAGAAGCTATTAGTGGCAATGCTGCCAGTCTTTCCCTGTTGCCAGCAATGCGGACGAAATTTTTGATGCCCTCTTTTTTATATTCATGTAGTCTGTTAGCTTAATATTATGTAAATATTATATTCCGAATTAAAAATAATCAGTAGTATTAAAACAATTTTTCACATTTGACTGGTAGTTCCGGACACTACCCCCTACATACAAACTTGCAAACGAACAAAACAATACCTCTTTATAATATTAGTATAGATTTATTATGTTCTGGGGAGTTTGATGCGCTACTTCTTCTTCCCAGCTAAAGCACTAGAAAGTGGTGAAGTGGCGTTTTTGGGGACTGTCTTACGTAATTTTGGCGTTCGCAAAGTGCTGATTTGAATAAATGACTTTTGAATTATTAGTATAGAAGTATAGATGGAAGATGGGCAAGGCATTCTCAGCAAAATATGAGTGTTCTCAAAACCACTATTATTAATGGATGATAAAATAAATATTGGTTTAATATATCACTAGAACTTTCAATGATCTCAGAGATACAGAACTGGTAAATTAATTCGAGGAAATATTTTAAAAGTTCACCTAAATTGCAAAAAATAAACTGTGAGATGAGTAATAAATTCAATTTCCCATCTTTTTGATGAAAACCTCGTTTTAACCCCTTAATAGACTTGGGGTCATATAAAAATTTTGACGAACTCCAGCAGACTTAGTTCTTTTAAATTGGATTTCACTTCAAAGGGTTGGGTCTTATATATTTTTTTATTTATATTCCAATCGCCCTTGCTACGTCGGTACAGTTTGTTTTAGAAACAATTTCGTAGAAAAACTTATATCTTTTGAAATAAATAATTTATTCCAATTTTATTAGGTCTTTTATTTAATAAACAAAGTTTTAATCTAAATTTTATTTATAGGAGTTTTCAGTTACTTTGGAGTGCGAATCGAATTTATATTAGGTACAATTCGCCTCAAAAAGATGTAAATATCGACAAGAATTCATGTAATTGTCTACAATTTTTGTTTCATAATATTGTGTCAATGGGTACTTACCCAATGTGTAATATTATGTTTTGTGACAGTTAGGTAATTGTAATACTAAGGGCCTGTTTCACCACCTACGACTAAGTTCCTATTAAATTACTTGGCAGATAATTTCAAACAAATAGGTACTGTTCCTTTTTTGAATTTATTCAGTAACGGGGTGTCCTGCGTGAGCGACGAATGCGATGCGACGCGACTTATTTGTACGTATTTGTTTTGAGGGCGACCACACGCGACACCACGAACCATTGCATCGTGTCGTATCGCGTCGTATTCGTCGCTCACGCAGGACACCCCGTAAGTAGTGGCTATTCGGAAATCGTGAAATAGGCCCTAATTGATAGAACACAAAGATAGGCAATTAAATGAATTCTGGCTGATGTATACATCTTTTTGAAACTGACTGTACTTAAGCATGTTAAAATTGGCTCTCCATCCAGTAACTATAAGTTAGTTAGTTAATCATTTCATTAAGTACCTATGTAGTGTAAATAGTTAGTTGTGTTATTGTATAAGATATATTATTTGTTTTTAAATTTCGAATTAAAATATTAGGTAGCTAAAAAAAAAAGAACTAAAATACTGAAATTTATATTGTCAAAATGGACATTACTTTTGATAGGATGCTCAATTTTGTGATATAAACAGAAAACAGTAAACAGTATTTTGAAAAAATCAAAATACTGTTTACAATTTATGCTCTTCATCATCAGCCAACAGCAGTCCACTGTGGCGCATAGGCCTCTCTAATTGCATGCCACTCCATTCTCGGCCACTCTCATCCAGCTGCTACCAGCCACCCTGCGAAGATTGTCGCTCCACCTAGCCTGAGCACGTCAAACTCAAACTCAAACTCAAATCTTTTTATTGTGGGCATAGGTTATACAGACAGATGTAAGGTATATTACAGTTCCATTATGTCCTGCCTAATAGGCATACAATAATTATGTCAGTATGCAGTATAAAAAAATCTCAGGTATCACTTTTAAAGAAAATCTTACAAAATAACAATTATTATGTATGGTGACAGATTGTAGTCATCATCATCATCATCATATCAGCCGAAAGACGTCCACTGCTGGACATAGGCCTCCCCCAAGCACCGCCACTTCGACCGATTCTGTGCTTCCCGCATCCAGCGAATTCCTGCGGCCTTTACTAGGTCATCGGTCCATCTTGTGGGAGGCCTTCCAACGCTACGTCTTCCGGTACGTGGTCGCCACTCCAGAACCTTTCGGCCCCATCGGCCATCTGTTCTGCGAGCAATATGTCCTGCCCATTGCCACTTAAGTTTTGCAATTCTTCGGTACAGATTGTAGTAGATACTAATTATTAAGATAATCTTGGATCGTGTAGTAAGCTTTGTCAATTAAAAAATTACGCAATTTATATTTTGAATAGTGGGAGTTCCTTTGTGCTTAAAACGTCCACAGGTATCTTGTTGTAAATTTTAGATGCCATTCCAAAAAAACTTGCCCAGAAGAGCAGTTCTATGTGGTATACTTCAGAATGTATCGTTTTGATTTTAGTTCACCGAATATATTTTTATTTACGTCCTACCTTACATTTGCCGATTCGCGGTCTCCACTCATAATTACGTCTACCCTAACGGTCATCGGTTCTTTGGCTAATATGGGCGGCCCATTGCCACTTCAGCTTGTATGTTCTCTGAGCTATGTCGACAACTTTGATTCTCTGCCGTATCAACTCATTCTGCCGGATTCTATCCCTTTGAGACATTCCAAGCGTAGCTCGTTCTATAGATCGCTGAGCAACCTTGACTTTATGGACCAGCCGTACTGAGAGTGTCCGAGTTCCCGCTCCGTAAGGGCGATGCCTCATTAGTGCGTTGCATTGCGTCAATGCAACGGATCAACGCAATGTATGCCGCACCTGCGTTGCGACGATGCATGACGTCGCAGCGCAAGAGGAAGACACACACACCTCAGTCAGTCACGGAGCTCCGACAGCGCAGCGCATCACCCTTCCCCGCTTCGTCTCTCGTCCGCCGATCCGTTGAAACGTCGCATGCGACGACGCAACGCTTTAATGTGGCATGTCATTTAAAATAATATGGAAAACGACGCCGCGTTGACGGTGCACGACGCAACGCAACACAAGGCAGAGCTCTTAGTCATAATAGGTGGGCGGCACTGATTGAAGACCTTAGTCTTTAGGCTGTATAGAACACGCGGAATATTTAAGAGCGTTTATCTCAAAAGTTGGCAACGTCGCAAATGGCTGTCCAAAAGGAGAATGGCGAGGTTGCATGTACAATGGGACCCACTGTTAGGAGTACCGTACAGTATGGAAACTTATAACTACACACATCAAAAGTGTCTAGGGATCAACATATATTTTTGCAATAACTTTTCTCCTGATTGATATTAATTAAAATTTTCTTTAAGGATTCATCAAATAAAGTGTTTTCGTTTGTCACAGTAACGATAAACCAAGTCACCTTTGCATTAATAAAGAAATTTGCCATTTTCCTAATAAAGGGATTTTTGACATTTGAACCACTAACATTAAAGTTCGAAAAAAAGACTGAAATAACAGTTTTCTTTAAAATTTTATTGGGTAACTTAAACAATTAATAATCCGTGTTTCTACCGCGAACACTAACAACACAAGAACATCGGTTTGGCATACTCAAAATGAGTTCATCCAAATCACGCTGTGGAATGGCCGCCCATGTTCGTTGCAACAACAAAAAAAGGTCTTCTTGCGACTGGATACCCTCCATATTCGGCAGAGCTCTTCTCTGTAGCATATCCCATGCATGCTCAATCGGGTTCAAGTCTGGCGACTGAGCAGGCCAGGGCAGGACATTGATGTTAGCTGCGGCGAGAGTCTGTCTTACAACTCTTGCGGTGTGCGGTCGTGCATTATCATGCATTAACTGAAATAAGGGACCGATTTGCACTTGTAGAGGAACGATGACGTCTGATACAATCGTCTCAACATAAATTTGAGCGTTGAGGTTGCCTCTAATCCAAATCAACTCAGTTCTTCCGCCGATCCAAATACCCGCCCATACCATGATGGTTCCACCACTATAAGGATGGACTTCCTGGCAGGATTTTAATCGCTGTTGGCGTCCAGGGGTTCTCCAGTGTCGTATACGTCTTGTATCCGGTCTCATACCAAAACGAGACTCATCAGAAAAGCACACGAAACGCCATTGTTCTTCTGCCCAATTTCTGTGTTCAAGAGCCCATTGATATCGAATCCTACGATTGTGCATTGCTATAGGTGGTACCCGTAGCGGTCTTCGGGAATGAAGGTTCACTTCATGCAAGCGGTTTCTGACTGTTTGGTCGCTAATTAAGTTCCCTGAAGAGTGATGAAGCCTCACGGCTAACATCATGGCGGTTATTGTTGGAGCTCTTCGAGCTAAGATTTGAATGTATCGGTCTTGTCTCCGTGTGGTGCAGCGATACCGTCCTCCATGGCGCTCAGCCACGGTACCAGTGCTTCGGTAACGTGTCCAAAGTCGACTGATAACACTCTGACTTGTATTCAGAGCTAAAGCCACAGTACGTTGCCGGGAACCAGCTTCTATCATTCCCACGGCTCTGAGCATTTCTTCCCTGCTTAAATGACGTCGCTGCTCCATAATAACGTTGGTTTTAATCAGTAGTAGGGAAACAGTAGCACTAATAATGTCTTCAATGCGTTGTATGTTTTTATAGGGAAAATATTGACAGCTGATTTTCATCTTTTACTCGAATTTGATTCACAGTTCCTGATTCAAATTATGAAATGCACCAAAAAGGATCCATATAAATTTATAAAATCATAAATTTATTACAAAGCCACATCTCAATCTCAAGAAATCCGCATAAAAATGCTTGATCCCTAGACACTTTTGATGTGTGTAGTTGTAGAACTATATAAAACTAGC
This sequence comes from Conistra vaccinii, assembly GCA_948150665.1. Lineage (NCBI taxonomy): Eukaryota > Metazoa > Arthropoda > Insecta > Lepidoptera > Noctuidae > Conistra > Conistra vaccinii. Next base: position 4,137,881 of record OX411323.1, on the reverse strand, counting down.
AAAAAAGCAAATGGGCAGTAAGTTGTAGAGGCTGGGAGAAAAAAGATATGCAAGGTAAAAGATTATAACCTAAAACGAATCTAATAGTGCTTATTTAATAATACAATATCTTTTTTTATGTATTATGTAGTTTCAAAAAGCTGTTCATTTAGAATAAAGATATTTACCAACACTACCATCGTGGATCTGCATCTCTCTGGCCAAATATAGGTACCTACTTACCTACTCAAAATAAAAAATACATACCTACTATGTCTGGGAACTAGGAACTACAGTCACCTGGTCAAAACGAGATATGAAATACTGTAAACATAGACTAGATTGTTATAGGATGAAACTATAATCATTATTGGTAAAAAAGTAAGCTGAAGGGGCTGCGCAGACGACACACTTTTTGTGCGATCGAGTCTGTGGCGCACGCGTTACTGCATAGTAAATTCATATCATTGCTTAGGAGTAACGCGTGCGCCACAGACTCGATCGCACAAAAAGTGTGTCGTCTGCGCAGCCCCGAAAGAAGCGTAAATATCTAGCAGAATACCTATGTAGTTTTAAGGCTCTATTGGCGCGACGTGTCTAGTTGCGGCCGAGATTCTTTCTAAAGTCGGGTCGCACCTGCGTATGGAGTCGTGTGCTATACACTCACATTTTGCCAGTTACATACGTTTAGCTCTCATCTATGAGGGGTGAGCCAACAGTTGGCTCACCCCTCATAGAACTCTGAATAATTGCCCGGTCAGTGACAGTTACTGTCACTGACCGGGCAATTATTCAGAGTTCAGGCTGATACCGACTAAGAATTCCACCTTACCTGACTTGGGAATCGAACCCAGGACCCCACGTTCGGCAGTCGTGCTAACGATCACTAGACCAACGAAGCAGTCGAAAACGAAGTATAGGTACCCAATAGGAATAAATATCTATCTCCCTCCGTGAAAAGGAATTAAGCAAAGATGCGATGTTACAGACTATTAGGAACTTGAATGTTTAAGGTGAAACAATTTGATATTTTTTCCATACAAACTTCGGAGGGGTTTTACTCCACTATTTGACATCGTAAATTCAAAGTTAAACATGATATCGTTAGGTCTCATTATTAAAATTGTCTGTACGGAAGCAGAATAGTAAAATAAAAAGCCATTAAAAAGTTATGAGCCAACAAAGATTCGTTTTTCTTGCTAATTTTAACGCAACTTTGGGCGTAAATAAGTAATACAAGAAGTGTGAAATCTCGAAAACAAAATCCGTACCGACACAGAAAAATTTACGAAGATTTCAATAAATTTTATTTGTAATTGATTTATGCAGTGGTTATTTCAGAAAAACCTTTTTTCCAAAGGCCTTTTCGTAATTTTTGACGCGCTCATTTTACTAAAATTGGTCGGTACGGTGTTTCTGTGCGTGCGAACTATACGTTGTCCATGTAGATCAGCTTCTAACTGCTCATCACTGATACTATCTCTGTCGGACACGATGCCAGGTGAGACAGTGTGGTTTTTGGCCAGGCCCACCATTGAGTTCGAGCCCGCGACTAGTTGCACCTTAACAAGAGGTTTGTTGAATAAAACAAATATTTAGGATATAAAAACAAATCTTTTATTTCGTTTGTGATTATAAAATACAGGTTGTGATAAAAAATAGGATAAGGGCAGGAAGATGATGATTTTAATAATTACTGATACTTACAGTAATTGTATTTTTGTTATACCTTGTTAATGTAAGTATCAGTAATTATTAAAATCATCATCTTCCTGCCCTTACTGAAGTACTGAAAGTATTGATGACCATCTTTTTAAGTACTGGTTTGGACGGACAAAAGATGAATATCGTGAGATATTAATAGAAGTACCGCGATTAAATAACCATAAAATAAAAAGCGGTTCTAGTGCACTTCTGTGTAAAATGCGGACTGGAGATAGTGATGAGAGAATCTCAGCATTATTCTAAATACCTAGAAGAACTCTTGAAGACTATATGCAGCAGGCACGAGAAATTCTTTGCCAGGACTATGTGCCTAGACATTTGGGATGGGCACACAAGCCCAGGGAAGAATTTGTTGCCAAAAATTCTTTGCTTGCTGAGCATCTTTTTGGCAATCCTGAAGCGCCAACTGAAGAAAAACGTTTAATTGCCATTGCTGATGGCACATATTTAAGCACTCAAAAGAGTAGTAACTATTTATTTCAAAAATAAACTTATTCCCTTCACAAATATTATAATTTAGTTAAACCTTTTCTCATAGTTTGCTGCGATGGTTACATCATTGAGGCAGTGGGTCCGTATCCAGCCACCAAAAATGATGCTTCGATCATGAATGACCTTATGTCAGAGCGAGGTGCCTTTACGGATTTATTTAGGGAAGATGATGTTTTTATTTTAGACCGTGGGTTTAGAGACTGTGCAGACAACATGGCAACTAAAGGTTTCTTAGTACATATCATACTTGCAAATCGGAATCCAAAGGTAAAATCGGTTGTCTAAGTCGGTATGTAGAATAGTCAGTCCAAAGGTAAAGCCAAGTCGTCAAGAATCCACAAAATCGCATACAAAATAATAGTTATCCCACGTTAGTCGTTGAAAACAAACAATAATTGGTTTTGACACTGACAGCCAACTCCTGTTGACAGTATAACGTTTCATTCTACGATAGTACAAATAATCGTAATAATTGCAATATTGTACTTTTTTGTATAAAAAATGTGAATGCATTTTTATTATTTATTAACTTTTGTATTTTTTTCTTATATTTTAGTAGTTTTGTTTATTAACAAATAATTGACAAGCGTAAACGTCTACAAATGTAAGAACGTAAATCATGTAATGTTATGGTTGGAATGTAATACGAAACACGGTGCGTTTAATAACTGCATGATGACTTATTTTCAAGTAAATAAAAATATTTTCTAACTTTTAATTCCCATCATCTAGTGACTCAATATTTTTTAAATAATCCTCTTAAAAACTCATATTTATAATAAATATGAACTTGCAAGTGAATGACGCTTCGTTAATTTATAAATAATCTGAGTCCAAACTCGCCATCCTTCTTTACCTCTTTGATTAATTTGGCAATATTACTGTATGGAAATAAAAAATGTGGCTAACTAGCGAACCAGAATATTAATAATGAATTGCAATTATAACATTGATTTTGATGGTGTACCCGTTTTAGGTGTAAAAAAGGCGTTTGGAAAGAGTCTAAATACTTTTTTTTTTACATTTAAAACTAAATATTCGGTGTTATGATATTAACTATTGCATTTCATAATCAATATTCTAGTTCGCTAGTAAGCCACATTTCTTATTTCCATAAAGTCATATTGCAAAATTAATCAAGACAGCGAAATATTTGACATCTATTGGCAACATTGTCCACTTTCAGAAATAACGCTCTTATGCCCGTTTTCACCTTCACTAAGTGACACTAAAATAAATATGAAAGTGCACTGTTTGATTTTCATTGCTAGGCTCAGCGCTGAAAGTTTAAAATCCAACAGTGCACTTTTATTAAGGGATTCATTTAAGTGTCACTTAGTGAAGGTGAAAACGGGCATAAGGCTATCAAGTGTTTATGAACATGTTCTAATACATCGCACCGTACTCAAATTAAAAATCGTAGGTAGTTAATTACCAGTTCATTTTGCAAAAGAATAAAAGCCATTATTTTACAACTGAAACTTTTTAAAATCACAATTACGAAGCTAAATAAAGGCAATTTGTATTCTGGAGCGGTACGTGTACTGGGTTCGATTCCCGTGCAAAGCAAACTCTTACCAATTCAGTGCCGGCACCCGGTTTATTGTTGCTTTTTTTGTCTGTTTGTTCTGACTCGGTAGCGGTAGAGTGACCAGTAGGAGGAAATTATTTGGGAGTATTTTTTAACAATTTGCTGAGTTTACCAGTAATGAACAACAGTAGTTTAATGTGTATTGAAACACAATTAGAAATGAGAAAGCCATGTGATTGATTAATTTATTTTCTTACTAGCTGTGCCCCGTGATTTCACCCGCATAAGTCTCGATCCTGTGGGAATTTCGACACTAAAAGTATCCTATTTCATAACTCAGGTCAGGGTCTACCCGTGTGCCAAATTTCAACCAAATCTGTTCAGCCGTTTTAGCGTGAATGCGTAACAAACAAACAAACTACCTTTCACATTTGTAATAATTATAATTTCTTTTACACTATTTTCATACATATTAATCATATTTTTTAATATTTTTATGAAAATACACTTTTGAAAAAATAGTCGCCCATTGGCATTATTATTATAGTTACGATAACTAGTGCTTGCTTTATTACAAAAATGAATTTGGGATATTTGAGTAAAGCTAAAGCTCTCAATATTTAGATCTATATGATATCGATATGTCGTGATCAATGTCTATCCAGTTATTCAGATCACAAGGATAAGAAGACCAGTTTAAAATCAAAATTTATCATGCCCACGAACTATTTTAGGTACGTAGTCTGCCGACGGCAATCAATTACCACCTGGGCAGACAACCCGCTAGTGCGGGCGATGACAAACCGGACCCGTTCTTTTAATTACTAAGTACTAACATAGGCTAATTTATTTTGTTACTAACACTAGACCATTGAAGTCGAAATAAATAAACATTAATAATAATAAATTCAATAATATAATAATAATCAGGATGGCGACCAACCGATTATCTTTTAAAATTAAAGTTCGCGAGCACATTCTCAAGAAGCTGGCAGTATCAGCACAACGGTAATGTTTCCCATTGACTATCTTAGTAGTTTTAGTATATATGTATTTATTTGTATTTATATATTATATTTATATATAATTACGTGTATATATTATATTTATAGTTTTTAAATTTAAATAAATATATTCCTCAATTCTCGCTATCGCACCTACCACTGTTTGTCTCTGCACCACCCAAAGGTTGACTGGTAGAAAATGCCTATGGCATTAAGTCCGCCTCTGTACATTTGTGTGCTTGAAGTATTAAATAAATAAATATTAAAAGTCTTCAATTTGGTCACTCTACTCGGTAGGTACTCGGCTTGATTTTATTCAGGCGTGTTTCATCCTATCCGGTTTAAACCCAGTCTGCTTAGCAAATTAGGCATATATTACTGTAGCATTTCACTGGCCCTTGTTTTTATTTAAATACAATAAAAGCTTGTGTGAAATGTTTAGGTATTTGCACCTCGTAAATTCATAAAACGTAATATATAGCTTTTTTCATGACATATTTTTGATTTTTAAACCTGATAAAAAACGTTTGTAATAGACGGCGTATTTTATGTTTTTGTGGTTATTTAAACAGCAAAAAACCTGTCAAGTGCGAGTCGGACTCGCAAACGAAAGGGTTCCGTACCACAGTATAATATTTAGCAAAAACATTTCTTGTATTGTTCCTTGAATTTTTTATTTTATTTATTTTTATTGACTGCCTCGTTGGTCTAGTAGTCGAGTCGCAAGCACTACTGCTGAGCATGAGCTCTTGGGTTCGATACCAGGGTCGGGCAAAATGTTATTGAGTATTTCTATCTGGAATTTCTCAGTAGCAGCCCGGAGTCTGTAGTTGTGCCATGACAATAGGCTCGCCCCCTATTACATGGGACTTAAACATAACTGGCGAAATGTATGTACATATAGACACCACTGCCTAACCCTTCAGGGTATACAAGCGTGATGTTATGAAAAATTTAAAATAATACAGAAACTATTTCATTTAAAAAATCGTTGTGTTTTGGACAACTTCTTTTATTTTTACCACTCTTCATAGACGCTTTCTTACAAATACATTTTCGTCTTTTTTTAAAGTGAACATAAAATTAAACACAACATCATCTGCCTAGCGTATTCCCAACTATATTGGGGTCAGCTTCCAGTCTAACCTGATGCAGCTGAGTACCAGTATTTTACATGGAGCGACTGCCTATCTGACGTCCACAACCCAGTTACTGGGTAGGGTTATACAAGTACGATACCCCTTGGTAAGACTGGTTGTCAGACTTTTGGGCTACTCGTAACAACTGTCAAAGATCCACGAATGACCGCCGGGACCAGGTACGGCGGGGTTTTGGTCACCCATCCACAGACCAACCGCGGCAAGCGTAGCTTAACCTGAACGATCGACTCGTGCGGCTGTTTTTACTTAACCACAACCCTCTCTATAAAATTAAACATAACATGAAGCAGAAAATAAGGCAAGGTTCCCATGTGCACTGTTTTCTTACAATCTCAGCGGGCGCCGTTCATAAATCGATTAAAATGGAAACTTCCTTCCTCCCTTATTAGATACTTATTATTTATGACATCGTAAATCACTCCTGAAGCTGTTAGAATTTTTCCCCGTACATATTTTTAGATGCTTGATGTTTTTACTTGGGTTATTCTTTTAGAAAATGCTTGATGATATTTTTGTTTGGTTATAAATTGAGAGCCAATATTGAGGACTTTTTTTGATATGTGGGTTAGATTAGTTGTTGGAGTTTTTTTTTTAAGTTCGTTAAGTGTTGCAGTTCCAGTTTGTAATGCATAGAAATAGTAAAATAGAGATTAATTATGTATTTTATTTTATGAAGAAAATCATCCGAGTTTAGCGAACTCTGTCGCATCTTCGCCTTCGTCGATGACTACCTATGCGTTATTTTTGCATTATCTTAGCTTCAATAATTGTGTCATACATACTTGCATACACATAAGAACATTTAAAAATTATGAGCATCACGTGCATTTTCAGAAAACTATTTTGGAAACGGAAGGATATCTATTGAACAAAGGAAATGATTTAAGCCTAGGTGAATATAGACCTGTCAAAATTATAATTGGAAACAGTGTGGGTCTATCCGGCAGGCCCCGACGAGATTATCAACAGGTTTACATAAGGACATTATTTTGTACCTATAGAATATAAATAAGATATATTTTGTACCTCGACAGTTTTTGATTAAATGACGTTTCGTAGTCGACTACCTAACCAAAAGTTCTATTTTTAAAATTCATTCCCACCCTAGAGAGCGAAACATTTACTATGAGTCTTTCGCGCCCAAAGATGGGAAGCAGCGTCTTCCACCCGCTACTCGGATCAAACAAACACTTCTTTGTGAGTATGAGAAATGAAAACATATTTTTCAATAATATAACACAACCAACTCAAATCCTCAAAATAAACAAAAGGGGTTTATAATCCTTTCAGATTTAATAAAAAAAAGCCAACGCAGCTGGGATTATTAATTAAGCTGCATTCCCAAAGGGACTTATGCTCCTAAAGGGTCTGCAGCGAGCCTTTGATCAGAATAGCATAATGACGTTGTTGGTCACAAGGATTGAGCAGGCTGCAGAGGCAATGGACTGTGTTGCATACTACAGGATTATTATTACGTATTGCGCTATGGGTTGAATTTATGACATAACTATAGGTTATATGTAGGTATGTCATATTTGTGTGTATCAGTGAAGGGCATGTTTTTAATCGAAACGGAAAAATACTATCGAACACTCTAATATGATGACTCTAATACGATTTGCCGGGGTTGGTCTGTGGATAAGTGACCATCTTGACATACCCTCGGAAAGCACGTTATGCCGTTGGTCCCGGCTGTCGTTCGTGGATCTTTGACAGTCGTTACGGGTCGTCAGAAGCCCGAAAATCTGACAACCAGTCTTACTAAGGTGTATCGTATTACCCAGTTACTGGATTGTGGAGGTCCCATAGGCAGTCACTCCATGTAAAATACTGGTATTCAGCTGCATCCGGTTAGACTAGAAGCCGACTCCAATACAGTTGGGAAAAGGCTATGTAGATTGATATATAGATAGCACAACAGCCTTGTTTATAGCCTGTTTTAATTAAACAGAACTGTCCAAGCGTCCAAATAGCTTGACAGTACTGTCGGCTCTCTTACTGAAATTGTCCTGGTTGTCGGCGACACCTTTGTATATGTTATGTAAATACGATGCTGGCTTGACAAATAAATAATGTTTTGAAGCCAGACACATCTAGTTTGATGTACAAATATTGAGCATCGATTCTTGGAACAGGAAATTTTCAGGGAATTTTCCTGCTAGTTTATTATGGCTGCTGGATATTTGAAAGCACTGAAATATTTCAAACTCAAACTACATTTATTTCAATTAAACCATTTACAGGCACTTTTGAACTGTCAATAAATCGATTCAGAAAGTTGAAGCTAGTTGCCCAGGTAGGCAAGAAACTCCATGGACACTCTTTTAAATATAGACATTACAAAATCCTGGGTACATTATTCTAGTTTGCTTCTATATGTGAGAACAATGTAGGAGCTCGTGGCTAAGTAATAACAAGCCGCACGGATCGATCCATCAGGTTAAGCTACGCTTGCCAGGGTTGGTCAGTGGATGGGTGACCATCTTCACATACCGAGACTCCTCCGTGCCTCGGAAAGCACGTTAAGCCGTTGGTCCCGGCTGTCATTTGTGGATCTTTGACAGTCGTTACGAGTCGTCAGAAGCCCGAAAGTCTGACACCAGTCTTACCAAGGGGTATCGTATTACCCAGTAACTGGGTTGTGGAGGTCAGATAGGCAGTCGCTCCATGTAAAATACTGGTATTCAGCTGCAACCGGTAAGACTGGAAGCCGACCCCAAGATAGTTGGGAAAAAGGCTAGGAAGATTGATGTGAGAACAATGTAAAAAAGAAAAAGAAAAACAAATCAGAATATAATGTATTTATTTAACCATCTATGCATAGGTACACATATAAACAGACAAGAAGAAAGCCTTGGCAGAATAAGAGATGACCAGTCTCAACTGACGGCGCCCGTTCACGTATTTGGAAGCAATAAAAGAAAACATTTTAATAAAATCCAGCTCTTGAATTTCATTAAATTATTTTGTTGTAGTTATAAATTGAAGACCTTTCTTCTTTATCAATTGTTACATCACTACCAGAGAATATTACTAAATGTTCTTCACTAGTAGCACTACTATAAACTCTGTAGTCTGTAGAGTGGTAATCTCTCAAATAAATGAACGTTACAAATTATTTTCACTGAGCTTATAGATGTAGAGCTACGTTAAGCAATTCAGATAAAATCCAACAGCAACCTTACAGACAAAACTAACAAAACCAATTTTATAACTAACATACAACCCATTTATAAAACCAACAATTACCCAGAACCCTGAACTACCTAATCGCGGTCAAAACGACCGGCCGCCCAAAATATTTGTTCACCGAAAACGTCGCAACACGTTTTCGCCGAAAAAAGTCCAAAAGCGATTTGTCACGCGTCCGTTGGCCCGGCATCCATCACGGGATAGACCCCGAATTATTATTCTTTATTCGCCGTAATGACGCACCTGGGGTCTTCGTCGTCAATCTCGATGATCAATGACGCGTTTTGACGCTCCATTGAGGGTGGATTAACGTGGTTTTCACTTGCAGGGTAGAAATAAATGTTTATAGATTGAATGCTTTATTGTTGCCAAAATTGTAACACAGCTCATTTATACGGGGGAAAAGGAAAATGGTAGATTGGTGAAATGTATTTATAAAAATATGACATGTGTTGAAGAAAATTGATGCAAGGTGTAGAGGACATTACTTCATCACGCACGAAAAAAAAATGCGGGATGAGGCAAGAATATATACCTAATAATCTTTATTGACATAATATGAGGTTACAGAATCAAGCCTCTGTATCCAAAACTGGGTAAAAACCTGTATGTCAGGAGTCAGAGCCTTCTCCCATTTTCATTACACTAATTGTTATTCCAAAACAAAAAGTAAATTTTAGATTTACTCTCAAAAGATTTACTCACGAAAGAAAAGAATAATAAAGTATAAAGATGCAAAAATACAAAAAAAAAAAAGATTTTTTAATTTAGCTATAAAACACTTTTCTGCTTTAACGTTATACCTACCTATAAATTTTTCTAACCTATATTCTGAAAATGGCAAGTTTTTTTCAAGTGAAAAGCTTTCCTATGTTAAAAACGTAGGTAACGTAGAACGTGTTGGAAAACTAATATCAATTATATCAACATAAATAAACCTGGATAAAACCAGATAAGCGTTGGAAGATTCTGCCACATTTTATAAACTTTTCCTTAACCGTTGTAATATGAAAACCAATAACACCTCGCGGTGGAAACTTTCATAAGATTATGTGGAAAATATTATGTTGTCGCTTACCTACTCGTTTATTAAAAGTTTTATAAAAAAAATAAACGTTATAATGTTTATTTTTGATGTCAGCAAATAAAATAATACCATCGCTATGTAAACCATAACCTTGCCACTGATTATGCAGATTAATTCTTTCTTTCATTTAAAATAACTTTAAATGAAAGAAAATGCATTCAGACTTTAAGATAGCTTAACCAGCTAGCTGAGCTAGCTTTGATAGCTTTTTTTTGTCTTTTGGCTACTTTGTATGAGTGTTGTGTACTGGCCCATCACTAATGGGTTTTGCTTAGACAGTTCTTTTTGTTTTCGAATTTATTGTTGCTTTTTTTAATTAGTTTATTTGATTACTAGTTTATTTATTTAGTAGTATAAAAATTATGTATTAGGTATGTTGAAACTGTTTGTACTCCCCGTCACTTGTCCTTAGGGGTTCATTAGAAAACCAACGTCAGACAGCATCTGTCTGGCATTAATGCTGAGATGAACGTTTTTGGCGCAGCCGTGAGGCACACACGTATTGTATTAAGATTATTTTGTTGTTTTATATTTTTTTGTAATTTGTGTTTCACGAACTGTGTCTAAATAAACGTTTTCTTTCTTTCTTTCTTTCTTTTCTTTCTTTCTATGTAGTTTTATTTGGAATGTGCGTTTTGTTTGTGCAGATTAAACAATTTTTCTTTCTTTCTTTTCTTTTTCTTTTCTATATTTAAAATCCCAAATTCATTCAGTCTTGTGTAGGGCTTTGTCAATAATGTGCCTAATAAAAAATGAAATTAATTCAATTATCATAATCTATATAATTCCTATTCATGTTATTATTTCGACTGTAATGTGCGGCATTTTAAAGGTTCGCTTACTACTTTAAACGAAAGGGTGTTTTTATGCTATTCTTATCAAACAACTCTTTAAATTCCGTTCCACCAAACGCGAGCTACATTTCTACTCAATTAATTTCATATTAATCTTGATACTAATTTCTTTCAGCAACTTTGCTACCAGTAGTCAGTGATATTAGTACCCTGATGACTTTTTGACGATGGTATAGCATGGCCCTGATTGGCCCTAATGAAACACATTATACTACCCCCATTATCGGCAGTTTATACTTTTAACGAATGATTGTATGGAAATGGAAGCCAATTTTGTGGGAGAAAATTATAGTTCTATGTGCATGATTTTTTAAGAACGCTGATTACCTTTACAAAGCTATCCAAAACGTGCTTGCAACAACTCTCTGTGTAGTTGCGAAGGATAATTATTTTTTGCGTTTGAGGCACTATTCCTTTGTAGAACAAAATATTTGCTACTAGGTTACATCAGTCGGTAACGGTACATCAGATACCTATAAAGAAAATGAAATGAAATGAAATTGTTTATTCTGTAAATAGGATATCGGAATCACTTTTACACGTCATATTAAAAAAAGTAAATGTTTAAAATAAGCTAGATGAGGTCGGCGTTTCCTAACTGACTACTCTGAGAAGAAAGGCCGAAACAAACTCAGAGGTCTCTTTTAAAGTCCAGACATAATCTTGGTCAAGCCATATGATAACCATGGAGATTAGTGTCTGAAATGATCTTTAGAGGAAAGAACCACACAGATTTGAGTGGACCTGGCCAGTCAGTGCAAGCATTTGTCAGTAATCGTGGAGCACAACTCAGAACTTAAGGAGGTCAACTCGATGAACAATACCAAAGAAAGGACATTTGGATAGCCCGCATCCACTACTCAATCTGCCAGACCATCATTAAACTACCTGGGAAATAAAATTTAAAAAAAAAAAGAGGAAAAAAAACCCACATAGTATAATTAAGTTGACAAAATCAATAGTCGATACTTTGCTTTTTGATGATCAAAATAATAATAATTTCATTGATTTTCTCCCACAAGCTAATCTTAGTTTACATTACAATGGTTTGAAGATTGGGAGTCACAAATATGCGGCCCGGCGCCGTTGTGGCTCCAGCGGCATGTACAAGAAGCCAGCAGGGAGCGCTTATATTATATTTTATGATTTCACGTTCCGATCGACTAACTAATAATGCCAATAATGCCGACACATACACCTCAGAGAAATCGCGGGCACAGTCAGATATAAGCTATCATCGTACCTTAGTATTAGTAGAACTTACTAATACTAAGATAGGATCTTAATACCTATTAGTAACAAATGGTACTAAGGTACGATGATACCTGCATACGTTAGCACTGAGCAGGTCTTGTGCACCATGTCACAAGAGATAAGTTGTGGAGCGGGACGGTACGAACAATTTTCCAGCTTTAGCTTACCTGTAATGCGTTTAGGAGAAATTCTAATGTATATTCGCTGTTTTGCCACAGAAAATACTATCTTCTTCTTCTTCTTTTGGAGTCGATAGTAAACCATGTATGTTATACGAGTTGGGCCCAGTAGGTCTGGTGGCCACGCCAATCGCACTTTTTTTGGGTTGAGTAAAAAATGTTAAACTCGCGTCAGGACACCTCGTCAGGACACGTGCCCTGTTCGAAAATTCGTAAGACGGAGAGAGAGTAGAATTTGTTGACAGCGCACTCTATTTTATTTTTTTGGAATTATTTGGAGCTACAGCTTTCGTTCTTGTACTGACAGCAAGCCACATAAATTCCTGACATTTTCGTTAAATGGCGTTACTTAGTTTTCATTTCCATCGGCAGTCCCCAAAGACTGCCCCTCATGTTTTTTAGATCCTCAGAAGTGCAGGTGGGTGGACTTTGGACACTTCAGGCAAATGGGACATAGTTTGGTCAGGAGCATCGTATTCGCACTGGGTATCTGTGGGATCTTTTATCCCCCATTTTGCTAGATTGTGCTTGCAGCAGCCTACTTGGGTCCGCAGTCGATTGATTAGAAAATACAATAGGTACATTATCTCGTATATTGTGTATGTAGTTTATAACCTATTTATGTACTTTTATACCTATTTTAGTTATAATGCGTTATGATAAATCTATATCTATACTAATTATAAAGCTGAAGAGTTTGTTTGTTTGCTTGAACGCGCTAATCTCAGGAACTACTGGTCTGATTAGAAAAATTATTTCAGTGTTAGATAGCCTATTTATTGAGGAAGGCTATAGGCTTTATATCATCACGCTAAGACCAAAGCATCAATGAAGAATGTTTCAAAATCGGGGTTTTTTTGTGTTAGCCCAAAGTAACTACTTATTACACGCGGACGAAGTCGCGGGCAGAAGCTAGGTTTTAATAAAAAAAATCTTGTTCCTCTTAAAAAGAGCACCTGCCATCAAATCTCTTCACCACCCTTGGTTGACTGGTAGAAAATGCCTAAGACATTAAGTCCGCCTTTGTACCTTTTTTGTGTGCGAAAAGTTTAAATAAATAAATAAATTGACGTCACACCAACCCAAGTGGAAGGGCAGAATCATTTTACGTACGAATACAATCATAATAATAATTATAACATGTATTAATATTATGTCAATGAATACAAACGGTAGCTACATATTGATTTGAGAAGATTGAAATTTTGATGATGTTAAATGGGAATGAACGTTGTAAATTACGAAATTTAATTATATTAGCGATACTAAATGCTTACAACAGGGGTGTGATAGAAGGGGCGGTCCTTTTGTGAGCGTAAGAGCTCCCGCAGACATAATGATATTGTAATTTGGCCAACTATAGTAACATACTAAGATACATATTTAGATTTTACAGATTTTGGACAAGATGTGCGGGCTAGCATAATTAATGTCACTATACCTATTGGTGTACTCTACGATTTAGTCGTTCAACTTATAAAATTGTAAAACACAGTGTCAGCGCGGCTGCGGTGTCGTCTACGCCAGCCCTTATTCTGTGTAAATTTCACCTGATAAAACAACCCAGCGGTGGAGCAGTGGTAGCCCAGTGGTAACGGCCTCGACTTACGAGTTGTAGGTCGTGGGTTCGAACCCAAGCAGGCGCTTTACTTTGTGTAAATAATTTCATCACCACTGCTCTCAAAACGGTGAAGGAAAACATCGTGAGGAAACCGGCATGTCTTAGAACCAAAAATTCCAAGACATGTGATATCTACCAACCCGCACTGGACCCGCGTGGTAGATTACGGCCCTCTCCCTCTCACAGATAGGAGGCGTGTGTCCCAGCAGTGGAAACATTAATAGGCTGATGATGATGATGATGAAAACAACCCAGTGACAGACCGACTGACAGCTGGTGGCGGCGTAGGCTTAGTAATAGGGTTCTCTTGATACCTGTTGGAAACGGAACCCTTTTAGTGCAAATATCCTCTTCCATGGGCAAATATCCTCTTCCAGGTTGCTGAATAGTGAATTCGCGACAGCAATTTGACGATACACTCGACTATTTTTGTTTACACTCTCTAGTTTGACGGACGTGTTGCATGGTTGCACGGAGTTAATTGACAAATAGCTGAAACGTTTGTGACTATTTATTCCTAGTTTACAATATAGCTGCTGAACGTTTCAGGAGTCTCAATGATTGACTGGGTTTTTAAAGCAAAGTGGACTAGGAAAACCCGCCAAGTGTGAGTCGGACTTGCACACGAAGGTTCCCGTACCGTATTAAGATCGAGCAAAAACGCTGAAAAAAACGTATCGGGAGACCTTTTAACTTTAGTTTTTGTTATAGCGGCAATGAAATAGACAATCAGTGAAAACTTCAACTGTCTACCTATTACGGTTCATGAGATACAGCCCGCTGCCAGACAGACGGACGGACGCGCAGCGTCGACTTGGTAATAGCGTTTTGTTTGGCGCTTTCCGCTTACAGAACCGTGCGCACTTTAGACGCGTTTTCGTACGAATATTACTCGCGCAAACACATACGAACCCGCACGAACGATCCTGACCTTCCAAGTACTAGGGGAGCGCGCAGACTGAGTGCGATTTATTCGTACGTAGGTATACGTACGTACTCGTATAGTTCCGACGTCCGAAAATAACCCGATCTTGTTGGGATTTTTCGTGCGTTCAATGCTATATTACCGGAACACTACATAATTGACGGAAAAAAACGTATTCACACACCCCTCTTTTTCCTTAGGGGGTTAAAAAGAGATACTCGACGCAGGATGCACATACAAAAATCTTTTAATTATCATCCATTTTAGTATTACTAATTTTCTTGCCATGTGATAACTACGCCAGTAATTTTTTTTTACATTTCTAGGAACACTGAAAATCCGAAAAATCCACATTTAAAATTCTGTGAAAAAGTTTAAAAGTAATAAGAATTGTAACCAGCCTCTACGTTACATTGCTTATGCATTGACTTTCACTGAGAAGTCAAATCAAATTAAATACTCACTCGAGTCTCGATGCAAACTCACTACTGTTTGACAGCATCGTTTAAGCAGTATTGATACTATGGGTTATCCCTCTAAGGATACCCATAAAAAGCGAAAAAGGACGATTATAATCCTAAGGCTGCCTGTCCACTGAAGCGTAGAGAAGAGGAGCGGAGCTGAGATGTGTCAATATTAACCAATAGAATATAAACTCCGCACCTCAGGTGCGATTCTATTGGTTAATATTGGCACATCTCCGCTCCGCTCCTCTCCTCTCCGCTTCAGTGGACAGGCAGCCTAAAACCACAAAGCGAGCCCGGTTGCATCCCAAACGGGCCTCGATTCAAACCAGGTTTACATCCTTTAAGGGCCGGCACAGACCTAGCAAAGCGCGGTCTCATTGCCAAATAAATATCAACATTGTGATGCTTGAAATAAAGTCGAATCGTCCACTACAAAGCACCACGCTACGCACGAATGCGTGGCTGGCAAAACAAATATATAATTATATACCTAATATCATTTTATTTAGGAACATAAAGGTTTTGTAGTACATGAGGGACTTATAAAGTAAGCATCATTAATAATATGGCGTAACTACAATGAGTTGCTGGGTGAATCGCTGCTCTCCTAGCTAGAGCAGCGATTCAAATCAAATGAACCGCGCAGCTCACGTGGGTAACCGCTCCGTGCATACCCCCCGTACCAGTGGACGGTTGACTTTATTATGATCTCGCAGAATAGTCGAAGATTATCTAATTCAAACCTTATTTCAATAAGTGTTAGGTTCACATTTCTTTACCAGTGAAAAACGCGGTTTGTTGCGCTCCAACTCTAAAGCGATTGAATTACCCTCCGTCACTCGATCCCTACACCTGCCACTGAATCTGTGCGCCTCCAATTAGTGAGGCTTAACGCTAATCCGAGAGGAACAAGCCGAAAATAACTACAACACCATGTGAATAAGCAAACACCCTGTGTAAGGATTAGTCGGAGCGCGAGAATTTATTTTAATTACGAGTGAAATCGCGGATCTTCGCCATTTGTTTAGTTTAGGTGGGATTACCGAGTTTCTGTTACGGATTTTTGTTTAAGGATTTTCGAGTGCTTTGGTGACAGTTAACTTAATTTATTGTCTAGGAAAACTATTGGAAAGTTTGGCGGTAATAAGCTAGGTGAAGGTAGATATTGGTGAATATGGACGGGTGGTGGCCCAGTGGTAACGGCCCCGACTTACGAGTTGAAGGTCGTGGGTTCGAACCCAAGCAGGCGCTTTACTTTGTGTAAATAATTTCATCACCACTGCTCTCAATACGGTGAAGAAAAACATCGTGAGGAAACCAGCATGTCTTAGAACCAAAAATTTCGAAGGCATGTGACATCCACTAACCCGCACTGGGCCCGCGTGGTGCATGACGGCCCAGTTCCTCTCACCGAGAGGAGGCCTGTGTAACCCGCACTGGGCCCGCGTGGTGCATGACGGCCCAGTTCCTCTCACCGAGAGGAGGCCTGTGTAACCCGCACTGGGCCCGCGTGGTGCATGACGGCCCAGTTCCTCTCACCGAGAGGAGGCCTGTGTAACCCGCACTGGGCCCGCGTGGTGCATGACGGCCCAGTTCCTCTCACCGAGAGGAGGCCTGTGTAACCCGCACTGGGCCCGCGTGGTGCATGACGGCCCAGTTCCTCTCACCGAGAGGAGGCCTGTGTAACCCGCACTGGGCCCGCGTGGTGCATGACGGCCCAGTTCCTCTCACCGAGAGGAGGCCTGTGTCCCAGCAGAGGGAACACTGAGGGAGGGCTGATTATGCTAAGTACAAGCAAGCAGTTTAACAGATTTGTAAGGTGAAGGTAAACAGTACAGTAAACTTAATTTATTATCTCGTAAAATAAAACTCTAGAGATTTCATTCCAAAGGTCGGATATAAAGAACCTATAAACTTAGGGATAGAAATCTTTTAGAACCTTGTAATATAAACATAAACTATGAATAATGTTGGAGCAGCATACGGCAGACGAAGATTTATCATCTACTTAATCTGACCTCCCCGTTGGTCTCGTGGTCGCAAGCGCGACTGCTGAGCGTGGGCTCCTGGGTTCGATTCCCGCGTCGGGCAAAGTGTTATTAGGGTTTCCATTAGGAATTTCTTAATAACAGCCCGGAGTTTGGAAGTTGGCAGTGTGATATCCCCGTGCCTCAGCAAGCACGTTAAGTCGTTAGTCCTGCACCTGATCTCTCCCCGGTCGTGTCAGACTGCCGTCCCATCGGACTATGAGAGTGAGGGAAGAGAGAGTGCATCTGTGTCTGCGCACACACTTGTGCACTATAATATGTCTTGCGCCGAAGCCTAGTCTCCGTTGAGAGTGGCCGCCAGGACCGAAATACGATCTAGAGGACTATTATTATATCCGACCGACAACCTAGCCTAGAAGCTGGGTCTAGAAGCATGAAACGTAGCACAAGCGATTGTTTTAAAAGGAAGGTGAGCGCTAAGAAAGGATCTTTGAAAATACAGCCCTAAGGCTGCCTGTCCAACGGAGCGGAGAGGAGAGGAGAGGAGCGGAGATGTATCATTATTAACTAATCAAATCTAAACTCAGGGGCGGAGTCAAGATTCTATTGGTTAATATTGGCACATCTCCGCTCCTCTTTTCTCCTCTCCGCTTCAGTGGACAGGCAGCCTTAAGGAGAAAGCGTCAGGGTAGCCCGCGAAATTCAAATTTTCTTACTTTTTTTTTGCAATTTACAGGTCAGTATCAGGTTATATTATGTTGATCTAATTATGATTCGTGGCCGTATCAATTTTTTATTTAAAGAATTTTAATCCTTAAAGTCATCAATACAACTCTCTAAGTTCATGTAATCCAATTGAATGACTATTTCATGAAATCATGACATTTGAGAATTATGCTAAGGAGTTGTATAATTCTGTAAAGCCATATTTATTACGATTGCAAATCATATTTTAATCAATATATGTATAACCTAACTTACCTGTAAATTGCAAAAAAAAACGAATTTTGCGGGCGCAAGGGGATGAAAGAAAGTTTGTACAGAAGTTCTTAATTTTTGCCGGTGACACGGCGTTTATACGGAGATGAATCTTCTAGCGAAAATCATTCTTGTATAAAATATATGCTTGATCTTTGCCTATACAGATCTCATTTAGAACTTTCCAAACAGCTCTTAAAAACAATTAAACTACACGAACAATTCTACGAATTCCAAAAACGGATCCATTTATAATACAGCCTAAAGCGCGTTACAGCGAAATTCAGCGCTTAGACTTAGCCATCGCAAATCCTTTGCAGAAGTTCTATATCTTCAACTTGAGAAAACAACAAAGTGTTTACAATCTCGAGCTTTATTAGGAACAGATAAACGATAGACATAACGAATTTATCGTCTGGAGTTTACAATTCATGAATATTCAGTGCTGAGCAAACACCTGGAGGTAAGGTTTACTATTCAACGTTTACAACGTAGACGTTTATTCGCGTTTACGGCCTGAGTTGGATGTTTAGAGCATTTTTTACGAGCACCCTGTATTGCTACTGGGACTGGGCTAAAGCATAAGATGTAGCGGCAGCGATTTCCTCTTGCTTCAGTATGATGATGATGTTTATACCGATATTTTCGATAAATGTCGAGGTTTTTAAGATTGAATTTCTGATTTTCCGAAGACGACTTATGAAAACAACCTTTATCTCCTTGAAGATGTTTTAAGAACTAAGGGTCAGATTGGAATCAAAGCTGCTCTTTCTACAGCTCAGAAAATTAACAATTTACGTAGTAGTGCACCGACAAAAGCTGCGTTGCTAGTTGCGGTGTGCACTGCGCGCGTTTTCCTAAAATCTTTCGTCAACCCTCGTGTGGTTACGACCTTTCAATTTGCTAATTATTTTTAAATATAAAATTTCAACTATCTCATAAATTCAAGCTTGCTGAGTATTTAATTTCGGCAAACGATATTAAGCTGCAATTATGTCGAAGCGGAGTTAATTTGCCGAACTTAATATTATATTGCATCTACTTTGTATTGGAAAACAGTATTAACTTTTAATCTTTATTTAACAATGTTGCTATTGATATTTCATTTATAAAGTGGGCTTGGATACCTACCATTACCACCTACCTACTTTTAATAACTTCATAAGGTTATTTTTTTATTTAGAATTGCTCAGCGTTTAGGAGCAATTCTTGAAAGATAGAAGAAGAATAAGAAACCGGAGCAGTGGTGGCCCAGTGTGCAGTGGTAACGGCCCCTACTTACGAGTTGTAGGTCATAGGTTCGAACCCCAACAGGCAATTTACTTTGTGTAAATTATTTCATCACTGCTGCTGTCAAAACGGTGATGGAAAACATAGTTAGGAAACCGGCATGTCCTAGAACCAAAAATTCAAAGACATATTACATCTACCAACCTGCACTGGGCCCATGTGGTGGATTACGGCCCACTCCCTCTCGAAGAGAGGAGGCTTGTGTCCCAGCAGTGTGAACATTATGGGCTGATAATGCTAACTAGGGTTTTGATGTTATGAACATTGACAGTTCACGAGTCATATCAAGGGCAAAAGATTAGATAGAAGAAAGCATTGAATTAATGTCATTTTATGATTTAAAAAATCAAAATTAATAGTAGATTGTTATACAAGGGTGGAAAGAAATCAATTCCCATACGAGGTATTTAGACGCCCGAGCGCAGCGAGGGCGGCTATAGTCCGAGTAGGAATTGATGTCTTTCACCCGTGTTAAACACTCTACTTTTCATTTCGAATATAAGGAAAGTAAAAAATAGTGTTTAAAATATTTATTCATATTGAATAACATGAGTAGTATCGAACTAACAAGTTAGAACAATTTGTAAAAATGTTTAAATATGGAACGCTTTTTGGAAAGTTTTTTTTTTTTTATTGACACTGGCTGTTTATAATATACTCACAAGACCGGAGCCCAGTGCTTCCACTTTTAGGGATTTCTCCCTTTTTTTAGGGAAAACGGCTAATAATAAGCATGGTTTACTGATATTTTATTTTGGCAGGGATTTAGGGAAAAATTTAACTTGAGTTGTTAGCCCTATTGTTTAATTAGTAGGCAGAACCCAATGTACTACTTTACTCTATGGCACCACCGATTGATTAAAGGGGATTTCCTGAAACTTGTAATGATTGTTATTCGTCTAATTTTAGTTTACCATGTTATTGTTAATAGTACTATTTCCGTGGCTAAAGACGACATCAGAAATAAGTCGCATTAAACCTACAGTTGGTTTGTTTCGTTTGTCTCGATTAATAATGAATGTTTTCTAGGTATTTAATGACATAAAAATTAAAAATTCCCTAAACCAAGGAATTTTTATATTTTTTAGGGAATTTTAGGGATAATTCATTAAGAAACTGGGGAAAACCAAAAACGTAAGTGGAAACACTGCCGCAGCTTTTATTTTTATTCTATTCGATATTTTTCTTAAAAAGTTTCGTACCCACAAATATTAATCTAACTAGATGATGCGATTGTACGTAAGTATGTACTTCGCGTGTCAATAAACGGAGTAAAATTACGATCAATGATCGTAATCTGAGATTTTCATTTAGCATTATCGGCACCGGAAATCCACCAAAATCTAGAAAAATGTCTTTTTAAGCCATATTGAGCTGTATAGAAAAATTGAAAAAGTGGCACGCTTGGTTTTCATAAAGATGGAGGGACTTGCGATATCTAGTTAGATTTATATCTGTGTTCGTAGCCGACTACCTAACCATAAGTTCTATTTTTAAAATTCATTCCCGCCCTAGGGCGGGAAGCAATTACTATGAGTCTTTCCCGCCCTAGAGCGGGAAGCAGCGTCTCCCACCTGCTACTCGGATCAAACAAACACTACTTTCCGAGCATGAGATATGAAAAAGTCATTTATTCAAATTAGGCTGCGAATCAGCACGTTATGAACGTCAAAATTATATAAGAAAGTCCGCCAAAACGCCTATCCTTCACAACTTCTTAGTGCTTTAGCAGAAGAAGTGGCGCAACAAACTCCCCAGCAGCACAACCGTCTGTTAAGTTAGAAGTAATTATGTCAGTTTCAATTTATAATAATAATATGCTCTCTACTTTCTGCAGACTCTTTTTAGAAGATTTGTTGTAGTGGTCAGGAGGCCAAGTCTACTAATTTACAAACGTCACAATGGTCTCTCGATGGTGAGTTTTTGACAGATTTTGTATGGCAAATCTGTCAAAAACTCACCATCGAGAGACCAATGTGACGTTTGTAAATTAGTAGACTTGGCCCCCACGTGGCGTGCCGATATCATCCATAGGTGGCGACTGGCCTGATTTGTATGTTGTACGTACGACAACGATGGACTTACGCCAAGGTTTCCTAGAAGAGCGGTTATTGCCACATAATGGCCGTCATAAAAATGATGGCACCGGGGTTTGAAAAACGTTCTCTAGCAAAACACACCAACTGACTTTTATATAGAGGCTGGCTGGGATATTGACGCGAAAACTGTTACCATGGATTCAGTTCATGATTCTGAAAAATTTCATAGCAATTCAATAAAAAAAAAACAACGGGTTGCACTCCGGGAGTGCCGGCAGAAGTGAAAACTTAAACATTAACGTTGTGCATTTTTGAATATTTTGGAATGGTAAGGGAATAATTTCGCACGAATTGCTTTATTTATCAGTATAAAAGTACTGTAATTTATGTGGTTAAATACAATATTCATTAGTAGTAGTAGTCCCTGCCACCCTGTATAAAGAAAAAAGAGAAAGAGAAAGAAATAAAACACATTTATTTAGCACAGCCTAAACGCATAACGTTTCAGTGACGTCATTCGTCGGCAAATTGCGGACGCTATCTAGCGGCGGTCGCAGTGGCGACCGCACTCTTAGGAAACTCTAGATATACCCAGGGCAGTTGGTTCCGCTATCACAGTGGAGTCTGGCAAATACTATGTTCTCATGAATCTCACCAATACGAGAGACGATGTCCAGTTCCCAAAAAATCGCTCACCTTTCATTCCTTGCACCACAGGTCAACTTGCGTCATTATAACAGCGCAGGATCGGCACATTAAACTTGAAGCTGCTGTAAATTCTCGCTGATTGTTTCTTATATTTTTTCTGTCGGCCATTTTACGAATATGTGACGTCATAACGGCTGTGCGAATTTGTTGTGCAATAACCGTTTCGGGAGGGTACTGTTTAAGTGTTAAACTGAAGTTACTGTTAGTTATGGTGGCACGGATTTTTAATATCGGTGTTTTTATTGAGCTTTGAATTTCTCGAGAGCAATTTCTGAATTGTTCAGTTTTTAATGTTAAATCTTTGGGCAAATTGATTTAAGATTTTTTTATTAATAATTTGAAGGTCAGCTGAAACGGCTGCTTATAAAAAATAATATTTGGATTTTTGGGAAATTTTTTCTATGAAGATAAAATCAATCAATCTTCCTAGCCTTTTCCCAACTATCTTGGGGTCAGCTTCCAGTCTAACCGGATGCAGCTGAATACCAGTATTTTACATGGAGCGACTGCCTATTTGACCTCCACAACCCAGTTACTGGGTAATACAATACCCCTGGGTAAGACGTCTGGTGTCAGACTTTCGGGCTTCTGACGACTCGTAACGACTGTCAAAGATCCACGAATGACAGCCGGGACCAACAGCTTAACGTGCTTTTCGAGGCACGGAGGAGTCTCAGTATGTAAAGATCACCCATCCACTGACCAACCGCGGCAAGCGTAGCTTAATCTGATGGATCGACCGTGCGGCTTTGTTATTACTTAGTCACGAGCTCCTCAATGAAGATAGAATACAGTACTTATTTGTACTGTGCTAATACCTTCGTAACATCGCAATTGCAACTTTTATGGTGTTCCATTGACCCCATTCAAGAAAATAATGGAATTTTCTGCGGCAAATTATTGTTTTTATGCGCCATTACTATAATCGTGAAGCGTGCGACGAACATTCTGATTTATAAAAGCTGTTCAAGCAATCTCTGGTAAAAAATATGTTCATTTTATTCTTGGCGTTACCGATTAATTGTGTGTAAGTGTTTGATGTTTATTTCCATACTATTAAATAGTACTTTGAAAGTAGCTAATCATTTTGTGCAAAAAGTTGGTACATTTTACGATAGACTGTATTGCAATGGTAGCCTTTATTGTGAAGGATGAACCACTGATAATCTATGCTAATATTATAAAGACGTATTTGTTTGTTTGCTTGTTTGTAAGTTTGATGGTAGGAGGTTACCTCATTCTTTTTGCATTGGGTAGCCTAATTGTTGAAGAAGGTTATAGGCTCGCCAAACTTTTTATTTTTAAACAATGGTTAGTTCTTCCTTCAGATCCGATGAAAATCCGTACTGTGAGTGGCTGTAACGGCCTGAATACGATCACCTACGAGACTACGATGGCCGGTACGATGACTTTGACTATTATCAGAAGTAAATCTTTGACAATGCTTAAGAAAATAATTTATAGCGGTCCGGGAACAACATAGCCACCAAAGTTGGACTTCCCCGTCACTTTAATATAAATAACTAAGTCGTAAACAACGTCCAGTTCCAAGTCAGCAGCACGTGCAAACCAATTAATACCTCCAACTCATTAAGTAGAAAGATCTATAAAAAGGAACGAAAAACTAATAAAACTTCTCTGAAAGTTCAACCGTCCGGGGCAGGTCGAAAAGTTAATTAAATGTACGTACCGGGCATCGTGTGTTTGACTTTAGAATTAGGGCGAAATAAAGACGGTAAAATGATTTGAAGAATTTATTTACTTAAACTTATTTTTTTTTTTACTTTCCTCGCATTTGACCTTCAAACTGCTAAATTACGCTATGATGAAGTATTTTATTCAATTTATTTTCAGTAACAATTTTATTCACATTGAGTTCGATTAGAATCCAGCATGAAACAAAAGTATTGATTTACCAATATATAAGAATACATTCAATCCAACATTCAATTCAATTCTCAAAGAGTTGTCAGCGAAGCTGAAGGGGTCCGTTAGGGCCGATGCCTACCACCGGGGTTGCGGATAGTCCTAAGGGGAAACCGTGGCCCCCGTCTAGGCAAGGGAAGGAACACGGGTGGGTTTTAGTCAGTAAGAGTCTGACACGCCCTTCCGCTCCGCCTTGAGCGGAAGAAGTCATTTGATGATACCCCACCCAAAAAAAAAATTAACACTGCCTCGGCCCGGCTAAAGTGCCGTAAGAATTGCATTGTCACTGTCACTAAGTCAAGTCACTTGGTATTTTGTTTGATTGTTGAGGTTATATCACGTGCACCGATTACTCGCCTACCAAATGATCGAAAAATGAAATGGAGCAGATGAACGTTCATACGTATATAATTTCGTTGCTCTCGTGAACGTGGAATGAAATAAAAATTAACATTGACCCGAGTGGTGAAGCGAGACCAGCTTATAGCACTACATAATCAGCTTAAAATGTTCCCACTCCTGGGGGTCACACACAGGTCTCCTCTCTGTGAGAGGGAGTGGGCTTTAATATACCACGCGGGCCCAGTGCGGGTTGGTAGATGTCACATGTCTTAGAATTGTTGGTTCTAAGATATGCCGGTCCTCACGATGTTTTCCTTCACCGTTTTGAGAGCAGTGGTGATGAAATTACTTACACAAAAATGTGCCTGTGATTCTGTTTTTTTATATTTTTATAAAAGATAACTTATTTTTTTTGTAATGCACTTTCTGTGACAAGTAAACCTACTTTTTTTCTTTCTATTTCTTCTTAGTTAGTCTCCTATATTTTGCGCCGGTACGAGAAAAGGTCCCTTTTCCTACTTAGCTGTATATCAAAACTCTAACTCAAGGTATTTATTTCAAATTAACCAATTATCGTTCAGACAGAAAGATGAAACCATTCCAAAGCGTAACAAGTTCTTATGGAGAAGAGCGGGCAAGAACCCCAAAAAAAAAGTAAATAAAAAATATATAAAAAATATATTTAAAATATAAAAAACAAATAAACTAATATTGAGTTTATATTGTGAAATGCCGCTACTATACGAATACCTAGTTATTGAATTCAGGTACGGTTTATACAATTGTATCTCTACCACGAATTTTTGTGCGGTCAATACTCGTGCGTCCACGTAAAATATTTGTGTGAAAACGCCCGTAGCAGTGCCAGTGGTACGTGAGAAGCCATGGCAAAAATATACATTTTTAAACCGTCGGGCCTAGCTCGAACACGCGGAGTAAACGTAACGTATTGTAAAATCGAATGATTTTAAACATTGCAATTTATACTCGTTTCGCACCAATAGTACCAGCCTGTTATTGTCCTATTACAGGGTACAAGCCTCATCTCATACGGGGTGGCAGGGACATCGACGCGAAGCCGATTACCATGGATTCAGTATATGATTCTGAACCCCCCTGCGTTGAAATTTTTCGTCGGTTATTAAAAAAAAAATCTGCTGCTCCATACATTTTGACCGCGTAGGTATTGCACTTTTCTATGAAACAGCTGTTTTTTTTGTACATGATTCTGAACCCCACTGCGATGACATTTTACGTAGGTTATAAAAAAAAAACAGCTGTTTCATAGAAAAGTGCAATATACGCAGTCAAAATGTATGGAACAAATGTTTTTTTTTAAATGACCGACGAATAATTTCAACGCAAGGAGGTTCAGAATCATGTACTGAATCCATGGTAACAGGTTTCGCGTCGATGTCCCTGACACCCTGTATATAACTAATCTATATGGCCTGACCAAGATTATGTCTGGACTTTAAAACAGACTTTGACCCGTGAGTTTCGTAAGATAGAAAATGTCGACTATAAATCTAACTTATTTTTTTATATGACGTATAAAACTGGTTTCCGGTATCCTTTATCCTACAGAATAGATAAACAATTTCATTTCATTTCTACACGGTTGCTTGCTCAAAGTGTCGTTACAACTTTTGGTCTTAATTTTTTCCATCTAGCCCCCTTTCGCAACGCGCGAAAGGGAACTTCGTTACAAAAGAATCCTAATTTAAAAATTGAGTTTCATTCGTTCAATTATAACATTTTTAAAACGTCAAAATACAGACCTTTCTTTTCAAAAAGAGAACATGAATAAAAATGTGTCATAAAAATAAAATGGGCGCCGGCGGGCAGGTGCCTCAATATTTGCAAACAACGTCCACCAATACAATATACGGCTATGAAAAATGCTATCGTATTATAGATTTTAAGTGCTCTTTGTCGTGTATACGATTTATGTATTCCTGAATGTTACAGATACAATGAAATATTGTTGCTATAAATAATTTTGTGAATAATCGCTCGAGGGAGCGTGATGGTTTGTAATGTATGGGACATTAGGTTTGCGCTTGTGAAGGGTTTATCTACGCTCGTGTACTTATTGCTTTGTAAATAATGGCGTTATTTTTGTTTTTGGTTGAATACTTACCTATTTTCGTTGTGATCGATTATCTATTTTGATATATATTTCATTCTTTCATTCTTATGATTGTTCTGTTTGGAATTTTAGAAAAGTCTAGGTGCCGTATAAAGGTAAAAGTCTGTAGCCGACTGCAGGCAGCAACAGCAGGCGACGTGTCTTCACGACACTACTAGTTTCTAGGAAATACCTACCTTCCGTAGCTAGCGACACGTCGATAACGTAGAAATATTGTTGACTATTTTTATAGTTTTCTACGGAATTGTACAGTACGACACAACTTAGATGAAGCATAGATTTGAACATTTTCATTCATTCGTTTCAATTTCATGAATGTATTTGTAAGACTTTACAATTTATATTGCGTTTTCGAAAGATCATTTTCACAGCAGTAATAAAGATTAGCGATTTTGTTGGCGCACTCAGTTCGGATGGTGATCGGTTTTACGAATTTTGCCGATGCTACATCTAAGTTGTGTCGTACTGTACCTTCACCATAGTATGCATGTGCAGATGTTTCGAAACTTATCCTATGAAACAAATCTCATAACTTGTTTTGTTGAACAAACGGTCGTACTGCACACAACATATATAGATAGATGTCAAGATTTGTTGTTAGTTGCGTTCGCAATGTCTAGAAACATATCAATAGACTACTGATTCGACAATCGAATTGGTTCTTATTACCTCGCAGTAGGTGCGAAAATTAGAGTATTCTCCTCGGGAATAAATGTTTCTTCGTCTTGGGTGAGCTTGGATTCCTCGCTGCACTCAGGATTCTATAGTCTTAACTCAGAGCTCCCTCGCTGCGTTCGGTAGCCCTAAAATCCTTCTTTACGTTCGGGATTCAAAACAGCACCTTAGTGAATAAACTAGTATTTTTAATCCCCGACGAAAAACGAAGAGGTGTTATAAGTTTAACGTGTGTATCCGTACAGCTGCGCAGATTTAAGTGAGGCACTTGTCAATCGTAGCGTATGTACTAGTAATTAGTATACAATAAAGTTTAAGAAGCAGGAAATAAACTTTAAATTAAAAATTTAAAAAACCCCCCGACACAAACAAAATCCTTTAAAAAGTTTCAAAATAAAATGTACTGGCCCAGTATATTTTATTTTGAAACTTTTTAAAGGATTTTGTTTGTGTCGGGGATTTTTTAAATTTTTACTTTAACTTTTTTTAAACACGTGTTTCTGTGACACTAAAACAATTTTTCTATTAGGTGCGGCGTGGTGATACGTAGGCAATATTTCCATGAAGCAGCTGCTTACTAGATTCGCATTGGAGCCGTAGGCGTTTTATAAGGTTGTCGACTGATAGGTAGGTACTGATGGAATGTATAATTATAGACGGATTTATTAAATAAAACTTTTGTTTTTGTACAAAATATATTTTTATTTTTTTAACATTACCCATCCGGTAAATGCTAACAAAATCTAAATTACTGTCAAAATAAAGCTTTTTAAATTATTGTTGCAAACAATAGGTACGCTCTAATTTTTATAATTGTACTTAAAATAAGGGAAATGGTACGAGCAATATCCATCACAACGATATATCAGACAGGTCGACCTGTCTAAATAAAGGTCAAAAGATGTTTACCTACAATTAATAACACGTCTTTAGACCTTCAATTATTATTAAATTTTGTCATTGTTCGCCTTCCATTACTTATGTATACAAATGATAAGTGAGGACTTAAATATAGTACATCGCTAAGCGTAGTTTGTATGTGGTGTTTAATTTTATTACATTTTTTAAATTAAAAAAGGATATAATCATGCATTTATAATCTCAAAACTTTCAATAATAACTTAGGCAAGGTTTTTTGTACGATACTTTAGTGAATGTCCCCGCCATTCTGACGTCAGCTTGGCGGGTGTACGAAACTATTGCAATAACTTGAGTTTCCACGAGGTACAAATTAATTCACAAGTGGTACAATTTGGTACTAATTAGGTACAATTTTTTTATAAAATATTCAACCATTTCTGAAAAATACACCCACGAACTTGACATTTACGATATTTTAACCGACACTAGTAACATCTAATAGATATTCATCATCTAAGGCTTTACAGTCGGGTGGGCTTTAGCCTGGTTCCGACAGTTCTTAAATCTTGATCTACGCCATACACCTTTCTGAGCTTGGTTCGCTCTCGATTTCTCCGGCCATCTGATTTAAGTTATAAATCCGTAGCCGACTGCTAATGTTAGATATAATTTAGGTAAAAGGGTATATACACTATTACAAAACATAGTCAATTTGAGCGCTCGGAATCTTACCCTCCTAAAATTAAACACGGTAAATATCGGGCGTGTCTTCGATAAAGTGCATTCAAATTTGGCGTACTTAAGAAGAGTAGAAATATAATGACAGCTGGCGCTCCAAGCAGTTACAAGGAAACTTTTGGCCACACAACGGTCAATGTTAACAAATTGCAGGCCGCAGCAGACAGCAGAAAGACGAAAGTCTTTGACCAGTGCGTTACCAGTGATGACTTATGGCACTGAAACGTGGTCGCTCACAATGGGCCTTATCAGAAGGGTAAAAGTCACCCAAAGAGCAATGGAGAGGGCTATGCTTGGAGTTTCCCTACGTGATCGAATCAGAAATGAAGAGATCCGCAGGAGCACCAAGGTAGCCGACATAGCCCGAAGAACTGCCAAACTTAAGTGGCAATGGGCAGGACATATTGCTCGCAGAACAGATGGCCGATGGGGCTTAAAGGTTCTGGAGTGGTGACCACGGAAGACGTAGCGTTGGAAGGCCTCCCACAAGATGGACCGATGACCTTGTAAAGGCCGCAGGAATCCGCTGGATGCGGGAAGCACAGAATCAGTCGAAGTGGCGGTGCTTGGGGGAGGCCTAAGTCCAGCAGTGGACGTCTTTCGGCTGATATGATGATGATGATGAGGCCGCAGCAGAAGGTGCCGTGTCGCCGTGACACTCTGGTCTTTATGGTATTTCTATGGAATCTAATCGAATTTCTATGAAGTCGCCTGCTGCAGTTGCCTTCAGTTGGTTACGGAATTGTACCTTTTAGTGAAGGTATAATTCCGTTACTTTACGTTTGTTACGTTACGTTACGTTCCGTTATTACGTTTACTTGTTAATACAAGTAAACGTTTGGGTGCTCTAATAGATATTGCTCATACCAAAATACAAAGGTATACTCGATTCAAATTGTAAATTTTATCCAAAGCATTTATCGTAAAGGCAGTGAAAACAATCTAACAGCTAACAGTGCAAAGTATACAAATGTTATTAATAAACAAACGTTACAAGTTGATAAATTATTGCAAATGCAGAACTAATCGTAGCTAACAGCAGTGCGTACTGTTTATATTACATTATGGGCAGATATCACTGATTTCTGGTCACACTTATCAGGCTAAGACAGAATATAGGAAAGAGAGAGACAAAACATGTTTCCAAAGTAATCCATTCAATAAAGCCATTGATATTGTTTCTGTAGAACGATAACAGTAGTCTGCACTATGAGAGTGAAACTTGCACCCTACAGTATGAATTGTGTTCTTCAATCACTCTGGAACAAAGCAATAAAAACGATTCGAATAGAATGAATCGATTTGAATAATATTATCGTTGATACTATATTAGGTTATGGTACCAATGATTCTTGAAGAAAGAATATACCAATAAAATTGAATGAAGAGGTATAATTATTAAAAGAAACTGACTGAAACTTTTTTTTTTTTTTTTTTGGAATAGAAATAATTTAATGTGTATTTTAAATTAACAACTAACATGAACTTCCAAAACTAAAAATAATTAACCTAACTTAGGTAACTAAAACTATTAGGAAACAAACAATAAGGCATCGAAAAATTCCTCCGCATCGCTGTCGACTGGTAATGTACCCAAGAGACTGGCGGCATTGCCACGTTGTATGGCAATGCTTAGCCTCTGGCCCAGGTAAAAACCAGCCCTTGGGTCACGTGAAGTGTCAACCAGTCGTTTGGAAATGTCATTGAACAGATCATGAGCACTCGGACCCCACGGCCCTAGGGTTTCAACCCCAAACGGCTCGAAAATATAGTTACCTATGAGGTTATTATACTTTCGCCGCTTGAGGTTTTCTGCAGCCGCAGCGGCAGCGCCAGCACAGCACGCTGAGCCAGGAAGATGGGATGGCGCGAGAGTATCGACACACGTTGCGTCCCACACTAAAGGCCTACCCATCTTCCATGGAAATAAAGACATACCGTCCGGTCTCTTGCCATCGTCGCGTGCCAAGCCATTGGGTTCTAATACAGCTGGAACGCCGACGGCGACAAGAGCTCGTCGGATGATGTCATTAATGTTCGCGTGCCGCGCTAAGCGGCCCGCACTTCGGCTGCAAGACAGGCCGTGGTGTCCGAGGCTGTTGACAACTTCGCCACAGTGACAGCGATGAGGAGAACAACAGGGAGCTCCTAGTCGCAAGGAAGCAGCGATGCGGAAAGTAGTGTCGTCGAGCAAAGTACCTAAGTTCGACGACGGTAGTGCATGAAGCCAGAGGCCCGACTCCCACTTCCCCACAGCCAGCAGGCGCGCACGCTCCGCAGGAGTAGCAGACGTGTCAAGTAAATTGTTCTGTACTACTCTGCAGAGCGGCTCATCCCACCGTCTCTGGGAAAAAAGGTGGTTGGGCGGATCTGAATCCGAATCCCGACTGAAACTATTAAAATAGTAATAAAATATTAATACAAATTAGACAGCAGAGGATTAAACTTTGTTATAGAAGAAAATGATAAGAGGTCCCCGAAATGATCAATTGCCATAAAATTTTCTATTGTAGTAATATTGCCAATCGATTCAATTGCATTTGGTAGACGATCAATTTGCGCATCAATATGTATGAATCACGTAAAAATTGACAATTGCAATTGATTGTTTCGGGGACCTTTAACGGCTCTGATATTCCAAATTGAACGTTACACAGAATTTTTACATAAAAGTCATTCAATATTCAACTACAGATTACATTATAGACGAGAAATCAACAATATCTGCTATTACTTTAACTAGTAACGATCTTAATGTCTAGTCAAATATATTTACATTACAACGAGTAGATTATACGATGCTCGCAGTCAGTCAAATCGCTTTGAAGCCAGCGTGTACGTAAAAATACGCCAAGTTCGCGTCTCAAATTATAATTTGATTGTGCATTTTATTTTACAATATTGATATGGGAACTGGTAACTTAGAGAGTAAAAAAATTATGAATTAACGTTTTTGTGAGAACGATTTGTTAAAAATGCCTCTTTATGTGAACTTGGCGATCCTTTTACGAGCACATAATGATAGAAGTCAACATGATGCCGAACAAAATGAGTTCAAAAATCATAAAATTGAACCCATTCCCTTGATTTTTATCAGGAATGTTAATACTTATGCCATGTTATAAAAACATTACAGCTATTACTACCTAAATTGATAATGACTTAACTGTTTGGCTACTATCACCTTGCCCTAACCTATGATCGTTCGATTGAAGCATCAATTAATGTTAGGTATAATTTAGGTATAAGGGTATATACACTAATTACAAAACAACGTCGTCAATTTGAGCGCCCGGAATCTTACCCTCCTAAAATTAAACACGGTAAATATCGGGCGTGTCTTCGGTAAAGTACATTCAAAATTGGCGTACTTAAGTAGAGGAGAAATATAATGACAGCTCCAAGCAGTTACAAGGAAACTTTTGGCCACACAACGGTCGTTGTTAACAAATTAGACTGATCCACCTCAATCGTAAATTTTCTACATTACCAAAATTTCTCCGGAACACGCAACGCCAACTGCTCGCTACTGCCTTTACACAGAGATATTTATAGACAAATTCTTATTGAAAATTGACAGGATTGTGAACTCTTAGGTATCATGATTTTCACCATTATTCGGGTAACAATAACAAGTAAAGAACTTGGTTCTCAGTAATCAACAAAGGAGGGCTCCGGCGCTCAATATAGCGTCTGTCAATGGAGGCTCCAGTCCAGCGGCAGGTCCCGCGACGTGGAGCGCGACTGCAGCGACGGCGGCGCGGGCGGCGCCCCGCGCGCCGCGTGTCAGTAGTCCAGCGACTCCTCGTCCGGCGAGCGCTTGCGGCAGCACACGCGCCACGCCGCGCCCAGCGCGCACACGCCCACCGCCACCGCCAGCCCGGCGCCCAGCGCGGGCGCCGTCCAGTCGCCGCCGCCGACACTCCGCGCCCTCGCACACAGCTCAGGCGCTTCATCGTGCAGCTGTCCCAATGGCAGTCCTCCTAACAAATCCAAATAACCCAAACGTCGGAGACTGTCTTCAGAATACACTTCTCTAGCTCGTTTTTCATCAGCTGTCCAGAATTTCCTATCTCCTGAAGTCACATTGGGACAGTTAACTACTCCATTGCAGATCAATCTAGCTGGAATACATAGAGCTTCACCTGGACAAATGAAATCGCAGTTGTGACCTGAATCAGAAGATTTCATTTCTCCATCAGTCAAGCGTGACGTCATTAGAGTTCCATCTGAATTCTTGGGTAGATGGTACAGCCCAGTCCAGGCAATTTTGAAGGCAGCCCGAGCTGGTGATGCGCTGCCGATGAAGACTATACGAATTGACCTCGTCTTTTCTTTTTCAATCACTAAGGGGTCATCTAAAGATTCGAATCCAAGTTCGCCAGCTGATAATATTGGCAGCTTTTCAGTTTCTGTAACATTGTCTCCACATACAGATAAATAGGGATCTAACCGTCCAGGCAAGTATATCTGAATGTTGCCATCTTCACAATGGCGTGAAGCAAACTTGATACTTTCGAAGTGTAACCAGATGTCCCTCTTTTCTTCGATTTCAAGATCCCAAATGCACTGTATCCTCTTTGGTGGTTCCATGTAACCTAGGGCTTCTAAATGTGGGTAGACTATTTCACCGTCTGAGGCAGCTGCCAAAACGGCTGGTCCACATAGAGGGCCATGGACGAACTCATAACGCGCTTCGAAGAGTGGTGAGGGGTTTTTGAAGTATGATGCTGCAGCGTGGGCATTATCAACAATAAGTTGGAGGTTCAAGCTTTCCCCTGACGATACTACTCTGTATGGCCTTGCTCTGGACACTGCGTTTGCATGTTTGGCGCAAAGGCATGAGCCTAAGGATCGCTGGACAGCTAAGTGGAGTGGAAGAGGGGTGGTGCTGACTCCTGGAGCGGTTATGTTGGGTGACTTCCCAGCTGGGTATGGCTCCCAGATGATCAGCTTATCTGCGCGGTCTTCGTAGCAGTTCTGGCAGGTTACTGAAGTGTAGGGGTGTTCCTGTAAGAAAAACATTGTTATAATCATATTGGACATTAATGTTAACTTGTTAGTGGTCATACACACGAGCGGCACATGCCAACGGCAGAGGCAATTTCAGCCGGCGACACGCGTGGGCGGTTGTTGTTGGATCCAAAAATGATAAGAGCTATTGTTTTAATTATAACGAGTTTAGGAGTTAATTGTGTTTAAACGTGTTTGAACATATGTTTTAAGGGCACACTAATAATTTGAACAAATCATTAAAATTTTACCAACATAAAGAAAACGAAAACTACAGAAAATGATTCAACTTGGAATATTTTGTAAGAAACTTTCGATTTTCTTGAAACTTAATAACTTGGAAGAAACTTTGTCTGTACAGAATAAAAAAAATATTTTACTTCAAGAAATGTAAACGGAAAACTAATTAGAAATTACTTCAAGTAAACGAATATTCAGATAAAATTAATTAAAGTTGAAGTAACTGGAACTAAGATAACATTTAGAGGAATTTTGTCGGTTGTTTAGAAGTTAAAGTAATTGATTATCACATTTAAAGTAAAGTCTGCTTTGTACATACGAATTAATTTCAGAAGTTGGAACTTACCTACTGTAAATATTTCCAAAGCCTACAGGCCTAATTAATCCAGATCTATCTACGTACAAATAGTGTCATCCACGAAAAAGTGCCCCACTCTTTTTCCTAATCGCTTACAGTACTAGTGTGCAACATATCGCTAGTGTTTTACTTTTGTCGCGTTTACTAATTACGTACTCATAGGTTATTATACTCCATCTACACTAATATTATAAAGAGGAAAGATTTTTTTGTTTGTTTGTACCGAATAGGCTCTGAAACTACCGGTCCGATTTGAAGAATTCTTTCAGTGTTAGATAGCCCATTTATCGAGTAAGGCTAAAGGCTAATTATATCATCACGCTAAGACCAATAGGAGCGGAGTATCAATGAAGAATGTTTCAAAATCGGGGGTTTTTTTAGCGTTAGCCCAAAGTAACTACTCCACGTGGACGAAGTCGCGGGCAGAAGCTCTAGTTTGAAATAAGATTAGACATTTAACTAAACTATTTTTACAGTCCGTTCAACTGATTTTGACTTCTATTGCTTTGGTGGCATGACAAAATATGGCAGCAGTAAACCATTGGTATTTTAACCGCTTTTTTATTTTAATGCCATCATTATGCCTACGGTATAAAAGTCATAATCGGTTGAAGGGACTGTAAAAAAGGGTTGTTTAAATCTTATTTCAAATAGAGTATAGTGTGTATTGACAATACTAAAACAGTAGCGGAAGGTTGCACTCTTGTACTGTAAGCGTTTAGGGAGAGTGGGGTGCCTCTTCGTGGATGGTACTATTATATCTACTCGGATACATCTATAACTATCTACAATGTGCGATTGAAGTAATGCACATTATTAAAGTAGTTTGTTCAGAATCGATTTCTGTCATTTTTCATAAAGGTTATTATTTTTCCAAAAAATTATTAAAACTTTGTAAATTACAGTCACACTTCTGCTGTACATTGTAATAAACCAAAATGAACGAAGTACTTACTACGCTAGACCCTTATACGTGTGCGAATGTGTGGTGTGCGTGCGTAGATTTGTAATATGACCAAAATGTTCTCCCATAATATTAGTGTGACTAATGTAATAAATAAACAATGTTTTAGGCCTCTCCGGCGCACTTTTCTATCATAAAGTGCGCCGGAGTGGCCAGATTGTACTCATCATGCTACATTACTCTTTGTTCACCGTATGTGTGTACGCCCATACGGCGAAATCGGCCAGTCCACGTGATGTGAACCAGCCCCTCAGTCTTGCACTTTGTAATTTAACAGTGACTGGAAAAACGCTTCGCCTTACGTGTAAAGCAACGTTTATAGAACTCGGCTTAACAATGTTTCTCTACCCCGAACCGTGAACAGGACGTCAACGAGAAACATTACGCGGCAAATGTACTGTCTCTACTTCGGCGTCGTTATCCTTTTCTCACCCCAGTAGCACACCTCCGCGGCAAAACCGAAGCAGCGAAACCACAATAGTTCAATTGAACTATTTCGCGTCATGTTCCGCTACTCGAGTTCTGCGTCTTGAATTTCGCGTAGCGGAACATGACGCGAGCCAGTTCCATTGATCTGCTGCGGTTTCGCTGCTACGTTTTCGCGGCGGCGGCGGTGTGCTACTGGCGTCAATGACGACCCGTTCACAGTGCGGTGAACAAACGGCCTTAGCGTTAGCTACATAATATTCATATACCTACATTTTTCAGTGTAACTTTACGAATTAATTTTACTTTATAACAATACGAAAACCATCGCTCTGCATAATTTAACTTGTTTCCACATATTACGAAAACAATTTTGATGAAAACGAACAGACTTATCAATGATTCAACGTAAAATTTCACGTTGGTTGCGCATAAAAACTTGCTATATTTAATTTGGGTCTCTTTTTTGTACGCGGTATGCCCATGTCGGCTTATACGGAGTTTTGATTTCATCCAAAAATATTTTTTGCCGATATTTCCAACCAGAACTTCATCTGTTTGGGTGGTTTGGGTTTGTTACGTTTTGGTATCTCAAAACTGATTTTTTTGAGTACACCGTTGAAACTCAAGATTATTTTTTTAATCCCTTCAAATAATTATTCTGCATTGTGAGTCATCCAAATATTAGGGATTCTTTTTTGTCAATATTGAATACCTATCGTTTACAAATAAATGATAGTAATGATAGAATAAGGATGTTGACAGGGAAAAAAAAAAACTTTTTATCACGTCTATTCAAAAAGACGACTTCTTTCTTCTTTTTTTTTTGAATTTGATCAAAATTAAAATCCAAGATGGCCGATTCGTATTTTTTTTTTTCATCGTTTTCGACTGTGGTAAAGCCGATAGTGAGGTCAAAATTTAAATCCAAGATGGCGGATGCAAAAATTTTCAAATTTTTCGTCATGGGTATCGTTTTCGCAGTTTTTGACGGTGGTAAAGCCGATAGTGAGGTCAATATGTAAATCCAAGATGACGGACGCGAAAGTTTTCAAATTTTTCGTCATGGGTATCGTTTTCATAGTTTTCGAGGGTGATAAAGCCGCTAGTGAGGTCAAAATTTAAATCCAAGATGGCGGATGCGAAAATTTTCAAATTTTTCGTCATGGGTATCGTTTTCGTAGTTTTTGACGGTAGTAAAGCCGATAGTGAGGTCAAAATTTAAATCCAAGATGGTGGATGCGAAAATTTAAAAAAAAATCGTCATGGGTATCGTTTTCATAGTTTTCGAGGGTGGTAAACCCGATAGTGAGGTCAAAATGTGAATTCAACATCACGACTGCAATTTTTTTTATTTTCATATTTTATTTTTATTTTTTGTATATTAGTGTAGTAGGAAATTCGTTCCTGATGGGGGTCGGACCGCACACGTTTGTTTTCTCATAGAGGGTGATAAAAAGTAGAGTGTTCACCTCGGGAGCAACACTGTTTTAAGCTCGAGTGATGTACTTTGAATCCCTCGCTGCGCTCAGGATTCTACTTTAGAATCCCTCGCTACGCTCGGGATTCTACTCTAGAATCCTTCGCTCCGCTTTGGATTCAAAGAAACACTCTCGCCTTAAAAATAGTTGTTTGCTCCCTTAGTAAACAATCTACTAATTTAGTCTGTCAGTTACATAGGTAATAAAATATATTAGACACGTAGTTTTTGTTTTCTCATATTAATAAAAAATAGTTTAGCGTAAAACGCATTAAAGTTGGGGAGTCGGGGCTCGCTACGTCACAAATCAGTATGAAATCTACATACTCGTGACGTCATTCCACATTTTAACTCAATGTATTGCCGTAATCTTTTAATGACGTAAAAAATAACAAATACGAGTCCAATATTTTTTTATAATCTACATTACGGATAAAAAAAAAATTGTCTACCTCCCTATCAGCAAAAATAATTTGGTATGCTTGAATTCTGTTAAAGATCTTAATAGCTAGAAAGGAGGAGAATACTGAGATGACGCCTAGTAGAGATGAATATAATTGAAATAGAATGCAATAGGTTCTGAGAATTACGATGATGAAAAAATTAAAGATACTCACTTTGAAATTAACACTTAAAATCGTCAAGATGACTCTGGCATAAATCCTCTTGTCAGTCACAAATCTGTAAAGGCAATGGACGTCTTCTCCTGGAGAAGCTTGCTTATACACCAGCGTGTTCAGGGGAGACCGGAGTCTTCCAGCTCTTTGTTTCCAGGAGGCTATGATCTCGTCACAGGCCGTTCCTGGTACTGGTTCTCCGAAACGTGTGTTGTTGAAGAAGTCGTAATGAGCCCAGTAGTATAGTGATGATCTGGAAAGAAGGTATTTGTTAGATTTTGCTAGCAATATAGACTTTTAAAAGTTAGGACCTATTTTGTTACGAATGATATAAAAAACCAATGGTCTAAGATCCGCTGTGGCACGACCTTCACCCATCTGCTTAATGAATGTAAAGTATTTTATATCAAACTTAATATGTTTAAAAATTTATTGCGAGTGGGTGGTTAAAAATTTCCTGGCCGACTATGATTAATAAAAGATTCAAAAATGACTTTTTTCAAATTGCACTCAAATTAGTTTTAGTAACAAATGTTTCTCTTAAAAAGCACTGTCCATTGATAATATGATTGTATCATTATAGCTATTGGGCGCCAAAAACATTCCTAAACTTAGGTGGCCAAGTATTTAGGTCATTAACTCTGAATTGAATAACAATTGGCTAAAGTCGAGTTGGTAGCAAAGGTTCTCCTTGAAAAGCTCTTTCAATTGGTGTAGGTATATCTTGCAATGTCATTTTTGAATTTTAATTAATCACAGTCTGGCTAGGAGTTTTTTAGCCACCCACGATATATTTCTAACATACTTGATTTAAAATACTTTTCATCCATTAAACAGATGGGTGAAGGTCGTTTCTCTGCGGATACTACAATAATTAGACACGAAATCTTGACTGTAGTACGTGTAAGTGATCTTATGCGGCTTGCCAAGCGAGTTCGATCCCAAAGATGGAAAAATTGTTATTAGGTTTTGCTATTTAGAATTTCTAGGTGTAACCGCGGCTTTGTTAATATCTCACTGCAGCTAATAGACACCCGCAATACCATAACCAAGACATTGCAGATGCGTTGCCGTTAGCGCTAAAGAGCGTTTACCCAAATTAGATGCATTATTAATTTATAAAACAAAATGTATTTTAATAAAACACGTATACTTTAAGATCAATAATTAAATTATCTTTAAAATGGTGAAGGTGTCAGAAAAATACACTTGATAAATTTTTGAGTGATTCTCAGTTTTTGAGGTGAAAACTTCTGTATCGGCGTTGTGCACTTTTTTTGGGATGGGTTAAATGTTAAACTCGCGTTTGGACGTGATCCGTTGCCTAGTAACCGACAAAATAAATAGTCTTTGACATTACGTAAAGATTGCGAGGTAAGAAATTTTAAAACATACTTCATGAAAAGTTTGTATTCAAAAATGCACAACGTTAATGTTCAAGTTTTCACATCTTCCGGCACTCCCGGAGTGCAACCCGTCGTTTTTTTTTTTATCAGCGTTAGACATAACTTTACAAATTAATTTCACTATGTAATATAAACATAATCTAATTTATTCATATAGGTA
Source organism: Conistra vaccinii (assembly GCA_948150665.1). NCBI lineage: Eukaryota > Metazoa > Arthropoda > Insecta > Lepidoptera > Noctuidae > Conistra > Conistra vaccinii. The sequence continues at coordinate 4,098,050 of OX411323.1, read as the reverse complement.
TTAAGTTATTAAGGAAATGCTTTTATTTAACATATTTTTTTTTCCAAATCATTAACACGAATCGTTTAGACGTGATCTTCAGTATAAAATCATTAAAAGTAGGTTATCGTCACCTTAAGATAAAGCTGAAATGTCTTATCGTTGCTTTTATTACTACAACACCGCAAACATGCATTTTTCCGATATTCATTTTTGAATGTCATTGAATAGAGAAAAAAATCACGCGTTGATTGCACCAATCGCATTCAAGGTAACTCGTCAATCAAGGGCTAGAATTCAAAATTTGAATCACCGCGAATGCCGGTGATTGGCTAGTTTGGCATAAACATAGTTAAGAAAGAGGCATATTCGCGGTGTTGTAATAATATAAGCGACGTTATCATATATGTTAATAATTACACCGCATCCATACCGGGACTACATACTTGTGTTACTAACGACAACCTACTGGTATCTAAGAATAACCACTAATGATACACAAGCCGTGTTCACCACAATCGTTCCATATTTCTTCAGTTGTTTACTCATTTCCTATTCAGATTTAATTGATGGTATACTGTGAAACTCTTACGTAAACAAACATAAGCGCCGAGGGGTTTGGTGCGATTCTACTTGTTTATTACAACCGCTCTCATTAGGACTGCTTAATGTGTTTCAAGCTATAAAAATTCCGCGAAATTAAGTTGGAGCGGGTAATAAATTATGTTTTATGTTGTTTTCTGTTCCCCGTGCGGTTGCGGTTTTGAATTCTATGGAATTATTGTGTAGCCCCTTACTATCGGTAGAACAGTTTGCTAGTATGGGTATAATGGACCAAGAAAAAGTTTAAATGCTAACAGAAGAAGAAAGGAAACGTGTTTACTTAGGCCACGCACAGGAAATTTCAAAAAAGAGGAAAAGCTAAGAACAATTAAAACTAATAAGAGAAAACACCTGGGCGAGGCCGATAAGGGTCCCATCTTAGTTAAATGCTGTGACAATGTAAATAGACAAGGCTATTCTTTAGTATTGGATCAAGACAATACAGGGTGGATTTTTGAGACGGAGCAGTAAGGTACTTTAGAGGTATGAGGAACAGGGTGTAAAGTTCACTCATTGAACAGGGAGGAACCTACGACCAGACGGGTATTGTGTCTGGCAACAGCCGGAAAGTTGATTTAGGATAGTCTTATGTCGTTCGCGCGGTAAACTTTAATTGTGCGATGCAGGATTTGTGTGTAGGTACCATAACTGTTGTAGCTACAGGAAAACGGTCTTAGGAGACTGCCCTTGGTTTTTTTTGCGATTTCTGACTTTTCTAGTACTCAAAGCTCTAATTGAGTTTTTTGATCAAACAGGATCGATTGGCATAATTTTTTTTTTGTGAATTTTGCCCGTATTCTTGCTGCCTGTACTTTTGTTTAAAATCTGTGAATGCAGATCAAAACGTCTCAAAAAGTTAAGGACAGTCTTCTGAGACCGTTTTCCTGTTACATCTCAAAAATCCATCCTGTTTACGACCGGGTATTGGAGCTATTCTCTAAATAGTAACAAACATGGCGACAGTAACATTATTATTTAAAATCAAAACTTGAAGTACACTTACCCACTGTAACTGCCAGTCTTGCTCTCAAACCTGACGAACATAGCATTGCCAGTGGAGACAAAGTCGTGTTTCTCCATAGGTCTGCTGAAAGTGTCGCAGAAAGTCTTGATGATGCGGGCATCATCAGGTCTTGGAGCATCGTACAAGGTTAGGGATTCTCCGCAGTCACCAGTCCAGGGTTGGATAGGAGACTCTATGCGGTTGATTCGGAAACTGTTGACAAGGAATTGTGTTACAATAATGTTGATGTTTCTAAAGTTTATCATTCTCCTGCCCTTATCCCAATTTATTTGGGGTCGGCGCAACATGTGTCCTTTTCTTCCATACTTCTCTATTAGTCGTCATCTCAGTAGTCACCCCCTTTCTAGCCATATCATCTTTCACACAGTCTATCCATCGTTTCCTTAGTCTTATAGGTAGCCATCGACATTCAAACTTTCATCACGACATTTTCTTTAATCCTCCGTATCACATGGGCACATACCATGACAACCGGTTTCCGCACAACTTTTCAGTCACCGGTGCCACTTTCAGAGTTCCTCTTATGTACATATTTCTTGTTCTATCCATTCGTGTAACACCTCACATCCCTCTTAGCATTCTCATCTCAGCTGCATGCAATTGCCTTTCATTCATACATACAAGACAGCAGGTATAATCATTGTTTTATAAATCTTCCCCTTAAGTTTAAGGGAAATGCGGGAGTCGCAGATTGTTCCCGTGACCTGCCGCCATTTTTCATCCATCCAGTGTTAATTCTGTGTTTAGTCGCCCGAGCTACTTTGCCACGAGTTGGTGTTTCTAAACTTATTTTACTTTATTTATACAGACTACTTGATTTAATCTACTGTGTACTTAACAATTTCAGTTCGCTAGATATTGCGTTAAACGCAAAAGTTGTTGTTTTAACTTTATACTGGCCCATAATTACATCACTCATATTGACACTTTTATGTTTTATTTAGTTCAATGAGCTTATTGTAACTTCGAAATCATAGCACATCAACAGCGTCGAAATATTGTTAGAACAACTATAAGAACGAAGCTGAATATATTTACTATTAGTGTCAACATCGTGAAGAAACTAGGAAAATATAGGTTTATTTGTCACAGAAACACGAGCATATAAAGAGACAATATTCAAACAAAATAAAGAACATAAATAGTCGGCAGCTGCACGTTATGACTGTGACAAGAAGGCTACCAATCAGCATAATGCTGTGCTATGGGGGACCCACAGCACAGCGCAAATTTTCAGTGGTCACCCGAAAAAACAAAAAAACATCAAAGACATCTCAAACATTCCTGATAGAAACTTACCTCGGAAAATATAACCTAACGACCTGCCCAGGGAAACCCTGCATCAGATACGTGCAGGAAGTATGTGGTGGATACCAATGAGCCACAGAGAGGAAGATGCCTTCAGTGTCTCCTGACTTCTTGAGGGTCTCAGCAGTCAGCAGCCAGTCGCAGGTACCGACCTTTGATCCTGGAGCCTCGACGTGGCCAGGCCAGTTGCCCACGTTAAAATGGAAGCCGGTGTTTAGAAGTGGACCTAGTGAAACAGAAACGTTATTTTGAGTCTATATTATGTTTGTTTGTAGAAGTTTATAACAGTCTTCTACTGAAACAATGTCCTTTCGAATCTTAAGAGTTATACTCGTAACTCACATACATTATAACTTATACAAAACGTTCACTCATTTAATTAAATAAGCTCATGTAAAATGTCAGTCTGCTAATTCTTTGTTATATTAATTTACTCAATAGTAAATACGTTGAAAGTACATTATGTAAATTGAGGCTGCGAGAGCCAGAACAACGTAATTAAATTTAATAAAAAATAGTGTTAGTCTGGACCTATCGTCGCGCCGTCAAACATATTATATGTTTTATAAAAAGCAAAATGGCCTAACATTGATCTAACGAACCACCAAGAGATGGCGTTAGTACCACATTTATTGCATTATTTTTTTTATTTAATTTCTTTGATAGTCTCAACATGACAAATTAGTAGTAGGCCGTTCTTGCTCTCGCGGCCTCAATTTAGGTTGTGGAAGTGGGAAGGTGACATAATACAGGCATTTATTTGCTTAAAATAACACTTTTATCACTAAATAATGTAGAACAAAGTTTGAAGAACAATTAAACTATTTGTAAGATTTCGAATAGGGTCGATTGAGATTCACGACTAAGACTAAAATCACACTACTGCTATCTACCATTTAATTTTGGATTGTAACTCATTATGTTTTCCAGATCAGAAAACTGTTTCTCAATTTAAATAGTAGAGCATTACCTTTCCTCTCAACTGTGAGTATTTATATACCTAAAGTATGTATGTCTATAAAAAGCTTTATGTATATATTATGTTAATTTGTTACGTTATACGTGCATGATAATTTTAATATTTTAGTTTAAAACTTCGCATATTTATATTTTTCTCTTCTTGTTCTCACACACTATAATTGACTGCATTTCTTTCTCATTTCTCCTTTCGCAGGTCTGCTGGAAGAAATTTCCTGTACCTTTGTACTTATAATTATGATTGTCGTATCTGTATGTATTTTACTATGTGTACATAAATATTAAAATAAATAAATAACATAAATGCATCAGTACTAAAGGTGCGGCTACAAAAGGTCAACTTAAATTGAGATATTGCTGAACTGTGACGTCTCGGCAACATTGAGCTATTTACTGCGATGCCGAGACGGTAGTAATGGTCGAGAATTAGCAGTTTAACCCGTGTGTAGCCCGTGTGTCCACCTTAACAGATGATAATCTTGCAAGATACTAGGAAAATACATAAAATAGCACGATTTTCAAAATACTGGTACTTTACCTGCAGGAGAACTCACGAACTCCACAAACAGATCCTGAGAAGTACCGATGATGGAGTATGGAAACTTGCCCATACCGCAGAAAGTTCCGATGACTGACGCAGATTCGTCCTTCCCATCGTAGATCCTTATGTAGTCGTAAGGACAGTTTTCTGACCCTGAGTAAAAGAAAAGGGTTATTACATTTTCTACTTCACGTAAATCTTTGTAATCGACCGCAATTTGGCAGGTAAGTGCGGTTTCTATTTGATGCTTCTACCGTCTATAACTCAAAGTATTCAGATGTATAAAATATAGACACGATCTTAAACGTCTGGCTGTCGCTACAATACACGTGAAAGTGACAAGACAGAAACAAAATATACAATTATTTTCTTTTTCTTTTTCTATATACAGCTGAAGACTTAAATAAAAGAATAACAACTTCACACACAACTCAATATTAAAAGCGTTTATCCTAAAAGTGGGCAACGTCTCAAATAGCTATCAAAAATTTACCTGTTTTGATTAATTTTTAAATATTACTGATGGAAATAAGAATTGTGGCTAACTAGCGAACTAGAATATAATTATAGATAATGAAATTCAATCATAATTATCGTAACACCGAATATTCAGTTTGAGATGTAAAAAAGGTATTTGGAAACTTTCCAAATGCCTTTTTACACCTAAAACGGGTACAACATCAAATTCAATGTTATAATAAAATTGTGATTCACATTTTTTTTTTTACAGCTATTTACGCCGCTGTCTACTTTTGGGATAAACCCTCTTAATATTGAGTTGTATGTGAAGTTGTTATTGTTTTAACAAATGTATTAGGCCTTTACCGATAAAACGACCTATTCCGTATTCGCCCCACGAAGATCAAGACCACTGTTGATATTCCTTGTTCGCCCCACATTTCATTCCACTTATTTACGTTAACTTTAAAATAAGAACACAAACTTCTCCAAGCTGTTTCGTTTTAAATTCAAATCACCCATCAGTACTCGTATGGTAAACCAATTCAAGTTCAACCATCTGCTCAATAGCGAAGCGATACACAGACACACATTTCATATTCATATAAAACAGGACGTAGCAAATCACGGACTATCTGCTAGACTACTAGTCTGCTAGCCTGCTACACAATTTTTCAATACGCTAGCTTTTCTAAAACGTGGGTAAAGTCGGGGCGGTCTAAGAATTTAATATCGAGTAAGTTGCTGGCCGGCTTGATTTAATAGCGGTTATTGGATAGCTGTTATTTATGGTCTTCATAAATTATTACACCTTGCTGTGTTATGTAAAAATGTGGGGGTAAATGGTTGTTTTGTTCTTGGAGTGTTTAGCTTAGAGTTAGATAAATGAGTAGGTACCTTAGTGATTCGAACTGCTTATTTTTTAGGGTGAATATTTATTTTCCCGTAGTTACAGTTCAATACTTTCCGAAATATGTATTTATATAATAATATGTTTTTTTTTTAAATATAAGTACCTATACCGCCTATTCAAATGAATAAAAGCGGCAAAACATCCAAAGAATTTTGTAAAGTTTTCTATAACTACGCACCGTCTAGGGATACTTTGTATAAAGTTCTTAAATTCAGAAACTACGGGCCGGTTTTAAAATATTTTGAAGAAAGCTTATTTTGTAGACCTTTTTGACCTTTTTGTATAAAAATATATACATGTTGTATGTTATTTATAACTGAGTAAATTGAGAAAATCCGAAATATCCCTAGACGGTGTTGATGTGTGTAATAGTGTTGCACTTGCACCCATCACTACTTTAATTTCCATGTTTAAGGTAAGTCAGTAACAGTATAAAAGATAAATACAGCAAAGTCATTTTATAGCTTTAAAGGCGATATACCGAAGTTAAATATACACAGCGTTATCTTTAAACCAGACTTATCGATCGTAGCCCAACACCGTACAGGAAAATTTAAAGTGAAACCCAAACATACACTTTCTATTTACACGACCAAAGTGCAATCTCATTTTATCAAGAACGCGGCAACCCTATTTGCTGATGCAGGCCTATTCTGATAGACACATTGAACCGGACTCGATTGCCTTTTTAGTGGAATCGAACGTTCGAATTGGTGATTCCGTCCAAACGATTGTACATTCAGCAAAGTGGCCTATTCAAGTCAGCGGTAAACGTAGTTTAGATATTGCTTCGCGTTTCAAGGAAAACTAATTTTCTCGAGGTGGTTGATCTATTTTTAGAGTAGAATAGGTTGCATCATTGTGGCTAAAGTTGCCTGTTCTCTACGGAATATTATTTACCAGCAAATAGAGGTTATTTTAAGGTGAAAGCGTCAGGGTAGCCCGCGAAATTCAAATTTTCTTACGTTTTTTGCAATTTGCAGGTCAGTATCAGATTGTATGTTGATCTAAATATGATTTGCAACCGTATCAAATGTTTATTTATAAAATTATAATCATAGAAATCATCAATACAACTCTATAAGTTCATATAATCCCGTTGAATGACTATTTCATGAAATCATGACATTTGGGGATTATGCTAACCTAAGGAGTTGTATTGCTGATTCTAATGATTATAATTCTGTAAAACCATATTGGTTACGCTCGCAAATCATATTTTAATCAAGATACAACCTGTCACTGACCTGCAAATTGCAAAAAACCTAAGATAATTTGAATTTCACGGGCTACCTTGGCGCATCCCCCTTAAGAAGCTTAGTCGATAGTCTATCACTAATTTCACTTACCTTATCTAACAACATTGACTTAGCACTAAAAGGCTACTTAACGTAGACCGAGTCATGATAACTCCCTGCATTGGGGACTTAAGAACGGATAAAAATATAAAAGCGATTCCTAAGAATCTAAATGAGAATCCCGAATGTATAAACAACATTGGAGGGAAGGTTTTTTATCTCGAGTATTTTTAATCAAGTTCTCCAAATATTTGTGCCACTTACCAGAGGTTATGGGTCTCATAGGACAAGTCATGATGTTTTCGCATCGCTGTCCATCTATATTGAATTCTTCGTTTTCTATGTACAGCTTTATGTATGGTAGCCTTGTGTTGAGATGATATCTAAAAGAAAAATACAAATTAGTTGACGAAATCTCGTAGTTTTGAAAACATTAATCTTTTGCGTCATTCAAGATTATCACCACACAATTCATGTTTCATTTTCGTTTCATAGCATTCTCTCAACCATAAACATAGAGCATGACTGAGCGTTAGCCTCCCAAAAGTGACCACTCTCTAAAAAGAGACAAAGCGACTGTGCGGTCTATACCTGTCTCTTTTCTGTAAGCCTGAAAGTCACAGTGCCCCTAGAGAAATATTTAAAAAATTAAAGAATTCTTAAATTTAGAATTCTAGAAAGAGACAATGGCCGCACATTCGCTTTGTCTCACTCGTTCGGTCTGTATTCCTTGCACAACTGAATGTGGAACGCTCGAAATTTCGAACGCTAATTCTTCCCGGTTGATTGCTCACTACACACTTAAGTCATCAACATGCTCTTGACATCAAAGCGATGAGTCAAAGCATTTGCACGTACGCTCAAACATTAACGTAGCAATGTGTTAATGGGTCGTCGAGTGGTCAGCAATTGGAGAGCATGAAATTAACCAGGCAGCACCACTTTGCGATGCTGTTACCACGAATTGGTATATAGGTGGCCATTTTGACATCTGCATCTGTCAAACTGATATCTCTTCATGATACTAAGCAACTCTCTCTACGCAAATCGATTGAGATTAGTAAAAAAATAGACAGACATTAGTCTGTCTATTTTTTTACTAATCTCAATGCATGTAGAAAAGGTGTAATCTCAATGCATGTAGAAAAGGTGTTTTATATTTATAGAATGACCCACTTGAAGGTTGCCGGTGACTAAATCTTCAACCAGTATAAGAAATCAGGGAATTGTTTATCAAATTGACTACCAAATTAAATTGTCCGTATATTCGAATCACAACTTTCATCCTTTGACGGTAGATTGAAATGTCTTTCACACGGCAAATTGAAGTGGTTGTGTCCATCTAACAAACAATTAATTTTCCTGACTGAACGAGAACATACTGAAGAACTGTGTCAAGGCTTTCAGTGCTACAATCTTCTTTGTCAGTTGGGCCCAAAGCTCCAAACCATTGTGTTATCTCTTATAATAAAAACGAAACTGTTGGGAGTTGACGTAAAGAGTACAAAGTGCTGTCGTCTTAAACTGTGGGCCTAGCATGAACGCGCGGAGGAAAAACAAACGTTTATACGAACGATTTTAAAATCAAAAATACTCGTATCACACATAATATTTACGTAGTTTTTAGACTTTATTAAAGGATCTCGCGCGCTAGAAGGCCACGACCACGACCAATGGTCGCAGCAACCAGATAAACTATAGAAACCGATACGAATCACGCACTTCGTCGCAACGGCCAACTATAGCCGCAGACAATACATTACCACTATACTATAAGGCCATGACTGACTGGACTGGACCGTGGCCGTCTAGTGCGCGAGATACCTAAGACGAAATCGGCATGTCCTAGAATGAAAAATTTTAAGACATGTGACATCTACCAACGCGCACTGGACCCGCGTGGTGGATTACAGCCCACTTCCTCTTGAAGAGAGGATCCGAGGCCTGTGTCCTAACAGGTGGAACATTATAGGCTGATTATGATGAAGTAGAGATGTAGGACAGTTACTGATGGGTGATTCTAATTGTGTTTCTCGCAAAATTTAATAAAAATCCTATAGGTAGGATAGGCTTAAAGGCTTTAAAAACTTTCGATTAAAAAAAAAACTAATTTTCGCAACGTTTTTTTCGCACGTTCGTGCTAGGACTTTTGTACCGGGAAAACAGCGTTGACAAACAAAACTTAACGCTCTGGGCCTAAACAAACACATTTGTCCAAGCCAGGTCTACCCTCATCAAAATTTCTGCTATGCTCCATGACTTTGAAGAGATACTTCACTGCCATCTAATTTATTGGGCTAAAAGACCTAATTTGGGTACCTAATGCTGATATTCTAACTAATATTATAAATATGCGAAAGTGAGTTTGCTATATTTAGCTTTCTAGCAAGCTATGCGAAATTAAGCTTTCACGTTAAACCAGCTGAACGGATTTGGATGAAATTTGGTACATGGGTAGACCATGACCTGGATTATGAAATGAATGTAAAAGAAAAATATGCAAATGGTTACTAAATAGAAGCTACGCTGAAACGGAACAAATCCTTGAGATAGTAAAGTAACTAGGTATATTTGTCATAACTTGTGTATATTATTTATTAAATTATTCATATATTTTTTATATTTATATATCTAATATTTATTATATTTATATATCTAATATTTATTATAATTAATTATACTATATATTTATGAAATATTGTACGTATTATAAGTTTTGGCATACACACACGCGCACACACATACGCACACACACACACACACACACGCACACACACATGCACACACTCAAACAAACATGCACTCAGACACAAATCATCAACCGCTCGCAATTGTACCACGTTGACAATCTTTACTATGTATTACAATGGGGGACCTGGAGTTCTAAAATACAGGCCTAGGCTTAGTTTAGACTTCAGATCTCCCACAAATTGCAACATTTTGTCAACTTCGTATGTAACTAGAATAAGAATGTAATTTGTGGAGATAAATAAACATAATTTAATTTTTAATTTTAATTTTTAATTAGGACATAAGATACTTTTTATCCGGGTAGTACGTTCCCGTCGGATAATTTCCGAATTTCACGCGGGCGAAGCCGTCGACAAAAGCATTTGTTTAATAAATATTATTTGCTCAGCGAGTTTATCGGTTTATCGGGACATCACCAAGCAGTTGGTCAACTTTTCAACGTGAATAGAGGGTTGAATTTTTAGCCCAAATAATTATCTTTGCTATTCAACGTTGCAATGCTGCCAGCCTTTTGGGCATTTTCAGAACACTGTCACAAGGATGCAGACAAATTTTTTGATGCCCAATGAACTCCTCTCCTTTTTTATAGACTTGCGAATCATATTATATATTTTTATGTTAGCGTGTATAATGTACATTATATTCCACTGCTAATACAGAATTTATTTTGTAAAAAAAACAATAATATACATTGTTCAAAATACTTGATTTCCAAAGTCACTTTAGCGAATTGACATTTAACTATAAATTCAAAGAATGCATTCAATTTCAATAACACTAATCGAATGGCTTCCAACAATAAACCTATCAAACAAAAAGCTTTTAAAAAACGCTATCCCTAATGAACACCAACTTAAAGTAAAAAAAGTAGCACCCAATGACTGTTCAACTATAAAATAAGGTACACTTGCCTGCAATGAAGATTTCTTGGATACACTCCAGGATAGGCAGCCGACTGAACATAACACGTTTGCAGCCGACAATCTCGAAACACTCGCTCGCAGTAAGACCTGAGAAAAATTGGTCCCGTTCATTAAGTTAATTCGCTAACAAAGCTGAACGGAGTCATTATTCCTGACACTTTTAGTTGGGAGGTTATGCTGTAATTTTTTCGGCACTCCTCATATTTTTACACGGGATTTCTTAATTGCTGAGTTTTAATATTTGTTGAATTTTTAAAACTGTGCAGGTTTTGGCACGGTTCCTGTAGTAATTGTTTATGAACCTAATTCTTATTTCTCATTAGTACTTAATCATTATAATTATTAAGCGCTGGCCACACTGCACACTGGGAACGAAGTATATGAAAAGGCGGTAGCTACATGAGCGAAGACAAACAAACTTCGCTTCGTTTTCAGTGTGGCCTGCGCTCTAGAAGTGTATAAACTAGTTGTACGTTTTTATTGAACATGATAAGTTTATCGTATAATAAGGAATTAGTGCAATAATTAATCATATTTTAATGAATATATAACTAAGAAGAGTTCAAGTGATCTACCCATAAAATAGATTAACCTGCTATGAGTAACGCCATCCTCTGTAGAGCTAACGTGAGAAACTTATGCAAGGTACGAATTTTTACGATCCCAAAATTTAAGCATTTTTACACCTCTCTCTACTCTAGCATGAGTTGCAACTTTAACCATATTGACATCGACCTCCACAGCCAAAGTGGTTATAAAAAATGCGTCAGCAAAACAAAATACGCTGCAAAAATTCTGCACAGTCACGTTTATAAATAACATTCCCTAAAGCACCCTTTCGAGCCCTCAAAAAGAGCTCCTAATTTAAAAAAAAGAAATCCCAGAATCAGCAACTACGCACCTCACTCACTTTAATTCGAGTACTTGATTACAACGCATAAATCAATGTGGCTGCAATAATAGGTGGTCAGTGAGCCCGAGCCGACATTTCAACACGATTTATAAGCCATTTCGGTCACGTACCCACCAAAGTGGAGCCATTTGGAGCCAGTCAGAATGATTCTAGAACGTTCGCGACATTCGGGATAAGCCTCTTAAGTAATTGGGAACTCGAACTTGATTTATGCAGTGGCCGTCCAGTGATGATTTGAAGTATTGAGTTAGTGATTTATTGGGATGGAAATTGGGTGTCACGACTTTGGGCAAAGCTCTTGGTTATGGAAGGATCGTAAAGTTTCTGGTCACGTTCTGTAGTACCTTAACGGTCTTGAGGACGTTAAAGGTGTTGGAATCATTAACAGTATTTGCGCTTCTAATTTGATTGTCTACAGTATGTAAAAAAAAACCTTGTTCAATGCGGGCACATATTCTGCGTTCACAATTTATTTGCCAAACATGTAAACCAACACGAGTTTTAGGAAAAACAACTGTATTCACTATACATAAGGTTCAGCTTGCGCTACAACTTCATATTTTTTATGACTTTAATAGTACTAGTCAGTCTAAAATCAACTTTATTTACACTACTATAAAGTTGATGTTTGTTTAACTGGAAATAACATCAAATGGAAACAAGGTTTTAAATAGACTATAGGTACTGCAATAATAATTATTACCAAAAAGTAATATTTTTTTAATTATTATAGACAATTAAAAAGTTATTGCTATTAAAAATTCTAAATTTTTTGTAACAAAATTACCCAAAAATCCTTAAAAAATTATCAAATTTTCAACAGGTTTAACTTGTAGAAATCCGCTAGACGACGGCGACGGCCCCCCGGGCCCCATCCCCACGTAAAAACCCGATAAAATTCCAAATTGTAAAAAAATTGGCGACATTTATTTCCTTTTCCTTAAAAATTACCACCTTATAGACTGTCAGTAGGTACTTACAATATTATAGTAGCAAAAAATCATTGATCGATTGAATTTCGTTTCTACGCCTACATTATTTAAAAAAAAAAAAAAAACCCCAATTTATTTTATCAGTGTTACGTTAATCATTTTCAAATGTTAGAAAAAAAAACGAAAAAATTGGAGTACGCATTAACAAGGCCTTAAGTACTTTTCAACAAAAAATATAAAAATACAAGCTTTCGTAATCGATAGCACACTTAGTTTAATATAAATCCTGAACTTTTCCTTTTCCAATGTATTTATTTGTTATAAACGAGAATATAAATTGTTCGGAATGTGATACTAAATTATTGAAAACTTTCGGCACCAAAATTCGGCGGCAACAAATAACAATTTATCGTTCCCAGAATTAACTGTTACTGAACTTATTTACGGTTTTTATTACTCAGATTTTAATGAATTTACCGTTTTTGTTAAAGGGTAATTTATTTTTATACTTTTTATGGGCTGTTATAATTTTCGTTAATAACCTAACAGCTGACCTTTGTTAATCTAAAAATCATTACAATTAAAAGTCATATTGTTTCAACCTGGAAACTGCCAAGGTTTTATTAATTACATAAATTGCAAAGCTCATATTTACTCGTTAATTCTTTTCGCAGTATTATTCTCTTTTCAACGTTCACAAACTATACAACGTTTTTCAAAAATAAATAGTTTAGAAGATAACATAACACTAGACTGTCGATGTGTGTATCTAAGTTTAAATGATAAGCACGAGTAAATCATTTTCATTCAAAGCAATTCATATTTAAACATAAAAAAATCATCAGGTGTGCAGGTGACAGGGCATGCGGAGCAAGATGGGAGGTGAGCCATTGTTTGTGGAGAGACGCCGCATACGCACCGAAGGTCTGAGCCGTCCATGAACCCCCACTTGTGGAGGTTGTCCTTGCTACGACCTACCTGGGCACGAAGTCTAGTTAATGTCAGCGAACGGTATCCGCGTTGCTGAGTTTTGGGCCAAACTTTAAAAAACTTAGAACATAATTATATTATGTATTTATTTCGTGTTACTTTTGCCATCGACACGCTAAGAAGAAGAAGAACAAAAAAAAATGCGACGTAGTAATTTTTTTTTTATAGACAATATTATAGTCTCAATTAAATGTTTTTCTTTATATTTCACGTAAGGGTTTTGTACATAAATAATCGTGACTCTGTCGAATTATTTTGTATGAAAATTGAAAATGAAAAAAAAAAAAATATATTAGTTGATTCTTTGACATGGTCTCATTAATACCCTAGAAATATGGGATATCAAAAGGAACACGTTGTATAGTTTCTAGTTCAATACAATAATAAACAGAAACGTGATCTTTCCATTTCCAAACACCCTTTGTGTTCTCAACACATAGAATCGATCACACTCAGAAGTAAGCGCAGACAATACCGAATAGCTTTTCCAAACGATTTGCTTTAAAATGTTGATCACGTACGTTTGAATTCTCTTTGAAGTCGGCATCGCAATTTGGCAAATAATTTAAATAAAGTCGGGCTGTGGACCGTTCCTTGTGGAACCCCGTTTATGTTTTGTTTCATGTTTTATCTGATTTCGATAAAATTATCTTTTTAAAGCCATTTGTGTTGCCTGAGGTAATGTTTGTTAGGGCTGACTTCTCCCTCTGGTAACTGTAGATGTGTATCACAGAACACGGAGACATACGGCCGCAGTTAGATGCGGCATTGTCAATACTTTCCATTCAAAACAAGCATGTCACTGTTTACTCGCACAGTATATACAATGACATGAATATTTACTTTGTAAAGTATTATTATTATTGTGAATGTAAAGACTATGTGGTTTATTTTATTTTTTTCTCAATTTTAATAAAGGTCTAGTAGGTTGAGTAATTTTTGCGGCCTACGCAAATGTCGTTTCTTTGGTATTGTTCGTCGAATCGTTGAGCTCTTGAATACTGCGCGGGCAATCGGAACGTTGACGCTGAAGTCATACGTCCGTACGTCGCATATAGCATAAAATAGGAGACCAAAGCCTGATTGCTTTGAAGGTGGTCCGAGACAAACTACTATCATGAACCGTATCCAAAGCCGTCAGCCGTTCACGCTCAATGCACTTTTGGCGCCACGAATTTTTATGTAGAGTCCGCGCCACCATTGAAGTCCATTTGACGCGGCTATTGTCTATATATCATTGTATCACATTGCATCTTCTACTTCTTTTCGTCTGGTTTGTTACTATCCTGGTGTCAGAGTTTTAAAGCCGCCCAAGAACTTCTAACTTAGCGTCACATGCCGTCGAGAAATATCTCTCAGGCATGCCGGTTTTCTCACGATGTTTTCCTTCACCGATTTTGAAGCAAGTGATAATTATACAATACGCACATGAATCCAAAAGTCAAAGGTGCGGCGTGCCTTGGGTTCGAATTCGATCTATGACTATCACATTGCAATAAAAAAATGTAGTTACAGAATTTTCCGCCAGCTTTCTTTCGTGGCGCGCGCTCTACTGTCTCTGTCACAGCCTTCAACTCCGTGCTCTGTGGTGTATACTCAAATGAATCTATTATTAGATCTCGTTAGGAGCGTATGTAAAATGAGACGAGGCAATTTTGTTTCGTAAATTCTTTGTTCTTTATTTATTTATCATCATTAATCTTTCCTTTCTTCATGGTTTTTACTTTGTGTGAAGGTATGCTTGCTTTGAATAACGATAGGGAAAATAACAAAGACTGCGAAATTGTTTTACGTTATGTAGGTATAATGACAACGTCTTTGGTTTAAAAATTGCTTTGAATTTATTAGGAACTTAGGCAATCTACTACATTATTTCCATAATTGATGATCCTAATAAAATCTCCAGGGCAGGTTGCTACAACAATGCTTAATATGCAAATACAAATGAAATACAAATCCATTAATAATTTCATGCGATCTTGAGTAATGATTCAAAACAAGACATTTCTAGTGTTTCTTTGAAATTATACGAATGATTAACAATAAATTGTTTGTCTTTAATCCTATTAGCCTGAAAATGTGTCCTTCATTATTTGATTCTACATTTAAAACAGAACTTCAAACATTTACAGTTTACTTTCGTTATCCAATTAAACATTAAACTTTGTAAGTGCGATTAACATCTTGAGGAGCTCGTGGCTAAGTAATAACAAGCCGCACGGGTCGATCCATCAGGTTAAGCTACGCTTGCCGGGGTTGATCAGTGGATGGGTGACCATCTTTACATGCCGAGACTCCTCCGTGCCTCGGAAAGCACGTAAAGCCGTTGGTCCCGGCGGTCATTTGTGGATCTTTGACAGTCGTTACGAGTCGTCAGAAGCCCGAAAGTCTGACACCAGTCTTACCAAGGGGTATCGTATTACCCAGTTACTGGGTTGTGGAGGTCAGATAGGCAGTCGCTCCATGTAAAATACTGATATTCAGCTGCATCCGGTTAGACTGGAAGCCGACCCCAAAATAGTTGGGAAAAGGCTAGGAAGATTGATTGAAGTGCGATTCATCACAGAACATCTATAGAAAAATGTATAATACGACACCATTTAAAGGTTGACACGATGTTGCTAATCTAACGGCCAAATTAGTTATAGCTTTCGCTACACTCAAGAGAAGCCTTCTAAAATCAAAACACCCTGTCATCTTCGAGATGACAAGTCATGCCTGTCTATCATTGCCTACTTGAGTTGGTTTATACTGCAAAAAGTTTATCTGGCCCGGTTGCTTTAATTGGAACTAATAGGTACTGAAATCACTACTGCAATCATGTCATTTTTTGTTCACCGATTGCGCGTCGTCACAGGACTAGATGCCTATTTCACGCAACTCAAACTCAAAGCATTTACAGGCACGTTTGAATTGTCAAGGAGTCGGTCAGTGTTACATATGAAGCTAGTTGCCCATTCCAAGGCGTAGTAGGTATCTATAGAGAAGAACGGGCAAGAAACTCCACGGACACTTTTTTAAATTATATTAAATTGTTACGAAAATGCTAGTTAAATCAGTAATGTTGTTTAATTTTAAATTATATAAGAGAATGATGTAAAAAAAAGTAGAATTTGAAAGCGCAAAATCTATAGGAACAAAAATTCGAAAATAATATTTACAATACGACTTATTCGACAAATAGACTCATTTTAACGGCATGCAATGTTCTTAATGCACTAAAATATGAAAAAGCTTTACAAAATTGTCGAATTATCCGCCCTTAAAAGGCCCCAGGGGCCTATTTAGTAAAAGCGGCAGGCGACAGGTGTCATTTGTCACCATTCGAATGTGACTGAAAACCTAAATCGCACTAGTTCGAAAGTTATTTGCAAATTTTTATCGATGGAACCTTTACGGTGTGTCGTACTATATGTAGCTAAGTGAATTGTAAATACATATTATTTATATATACTTTATAGTACACCAGAAAATACATAGAAAATAAATAAATTTAACACTACAAAACATACAATGGGCGGCCTTATCACTTTCTGCGATATCTTCCAGGCAATCTTGGAATGGACAGTGATTGCGTGGACATAAAAATGGGGTTGTCATGGGTGCAAAATAATAATTATATAGATACAATATACTATAATAGACACACAGATATATATGTACATACCCAGCAACAACTTCCCCTCTTCTATTTGGATATAATTCCGGATGCTGTCCGTAGCGCAGGTACACTTCAAATTGTTGCTCAGCTCTGTAGAGGAAATTAAAACTTTTGTATATACTACTGTTTGGTTCGGTAATTTAATTTAAGTTTCGTTAGATATTAGACGATATACAATGTATCAAGTTTCTATGTTGAATTAACATTACTAGAGCATGTTGCAGCTACTTGTAATATCAACAACAATTTGAGTGCAGCGTTGTTCACAATATGACTCTCATGCTGGAATGTCCCAAGAGTCCATATACCAGCACCTTTGAGGATCAAATGAACGTCACTGACGCTGCTATTAACCCATTAGAAACGAACGTTGCCATATAGCAACGTAAGTAGTCAATTTAGTTTCCAAATTATAAATGGTGTTAGGCAGATAGTTGAACATACAAAAATGGCGGATCCGTGGGTCCGTCAGCTACGTGTTTAAGCCCAATAACAACACCTTCTAAACATAATCTAGATGAAAATAAAAATAAAATTATACCAGTTTTGAAAAAATTTAAAATAGTCATTTAAAAAAATCGGCTACCTAATTACGCAACACATTTTCTTAAACGATTCCGACTAATCTGTTTCATTTTGACAGTTCAACAATATTCATTGCGTTATTAACGTTGTTGAGCAGATTTTTTTTTTGAACTTATGAAGCAATGGATTAGCAATCTGTTTCAAAACGATTTAAATTCTGATCGATCGTGTATTACGTAATTAGGGTACCGTGTGGCCTGGGTATTTTTATTGGGCCTAAACACGTAGCAGACAGCAAAACGGATCCGCCAGTTTCGTACGAGTATGTTTAACCGTATGCCTAACACCCTGTATACTGGGCCCTACTATTCTGAAGACTATCAATGATTTCAAAATAAAACGAAAAATAGGAGGACAGGAGCCTTTTAGCACGTCTTTTTTCTTGTTTTATTTATTTTGTTAGTATTAAATGTGTATCCCAAATAAAATATTTTTCTTTCTTTCTGTTGTTTCACAAACTTCACTTTCTCAGTCATCATTAAGATGATGCAACATGCTTTTTTCTCCCATACTTCTTTTTATAAGTCGTAAAAAAACATAATTTACCTAATTGCAATTTTATTAAAGTAATTACATCTGAAAAGTCATAATTGAATCGAAAACTAATAACACGAATACTTTATCAACTAACTCCAAGAATTCAACAACGAACTTTAAATCTAGTCTACCCTTTAGTTCTATATTAAATTAACCCGTTAAATGCTCACTGACCTGGAGTCGAAGCTGAAGTAAGTTTGATCAGTGAAGTTGTCGGCGTGGAACACAATCTTGACGAAGTTGGTCTCAGATATGAACGTCTGGGGCTGTTCTATCTCGCCGCAGAAGAGACCTGGCTCTTTCCTGTTTGAAACGTCAGTCTTCGCGTTGCCGTCGACTATCTGTGGAAAGTTGTTTATTTTTAGTGGAATATTTGTTGGTTTTTGTAAGTTTTACACTCAGACCAAATAAAAACCAAGACGGAGCGCTGTCAACAGTGACATGAAGCCGGTTTCGTAAACATGGTGTGCACTTTGTGTGGTGTAGTTTGATTGTAGTGTCATTGTAAAAGGTTGCAAATGTGTGCGTGTGAGCGTGTATGCACAGAGTGGCGGTGTAGTTTTGGCATGCTTCACTGTATTGTTCGCAGTGCTCTGTCTTGGTTTTTTTATTTGGTCTGAGGTTTTACATCCTGTTACAGAATTAAGAATTTGAATTTGACAAGTTGTCGGACTTCACTTTAGCATAAGGTGATTCCATCAATGTACCCACGAAATTTCAAATTCTGGATTCTGAAACGGGGTTTTATGGTAGTAAAGGCAGACAATTTGATTAATAAAAAATTAAGTTTTAGAAACTGTAACCCGACTACGGAAAAATAAAAGTGATCTAAAAAGTACGAAACAAGAAAATATTGTAGTCAGAAATCAAGACATAGGTACAAAAATGGGCAAGGTAAGGCCCTCGTCACATGCCTTTATAATTTTGTAGTTGTTCCTGGCACATCGACAAGACAGTAATACAGACTATTTAATAGTTTAGCTATAATTCCATTTCAGATTACAATTATGTATATTAATTCTATGTTTTAATTACTTAATGTTCCCACTGCTGGGACACAGGCCTCCTCTCTGTGAGAGGGAGAGGGCTGTAATCTACCACGCGAGCCCAGTGCGGGTTAGGAGATGTCACATGTCTTCGATTTTTTTTTGGTTCTAAGACATGCCGGTTTCTTCACGATGTTTTCCTTCACCGTTTTGAGAGCAGTGGTGATGAAATTATTTACACAAAGTAAAGCACCTGCTTGGGTTCGAAACCATGACCTACAACTCGTAAGTCGGGGCCGTTACCACTGGTGGCCCAGTGGTAACGGCCCCGACTTACGAGTTGTTTTTGTGACCACTGCTCTCATTGCTTTTATTTTGATACAAAGAGTTATAATTATATATTTTAAGGGACTCGTTGGTCTAGTTGTCGGAAGCGCTACTGCTGACCATGAGTTCCTGGGTTCGATTCCCAGGTCGGACAAAGTGTTACCAGGTTTTTCCATCAGGAAGTTTTCAGTAGCAGACCGGAGTCTGGATTTGTGCCCGGTTGATGGCAAAATAGGCTCGCCCCATATTACATGGGACTTAAATATAACTGGCGAAATGTGGGTGTAGTAGGTACTAGGTACCTACTACACTGCTGCCTAACCCTTCGAGGAACACTGGCGTCATGTTATCATAATATCCTATAATATACTAATATTCTAATTTAAAATTATTGTTTCTCAGAAAAGAATAATGTATGGCAAAGCAATGTTAATGCGAGTTCAGTTCGCGGAACATAGTCCACTTCTAAAGGCCTATTCAGATATAAACGATATCACTGTCGCGGTCGATAGCGATACTGGTCCAAAGTGACTAACCAGAAGGCGGACCTGTATCGCTACCGGAACATGGACCACTTCTAAAGGCCTATTCTGATATAAGCGATATCGCAGTGGCGCTCGGTAGCGATACTGGTCCAAAGTGACTAACCAGAAGTCGGACGTGTATCGCTACCGGAACATGGACCTAAAGGCCAATCTGATATAAGCGATATCGCTACTGGTCCGCCTTCTGGTTAGTCACTTTGGACCAGTAACGCTACCGAGCTCGACAGCGATATTGCGTACCGATTCAGTATCGCTACCGAGCGCGACAGTGATATCGCATATATCTGAATATGCCTTAAAAATTGGTTGTTTGTCTTTGTTTCAGTTCTCGAAAAGAAACAATTATTTTCGTTTAATGTTCAGTTATTCTACGCATTTATTTGTTTTAGATCTAAGTACTTAAGCTCTTGTCACATTATGTCCTTCTTGAAAACCCTCAACTCAAAATAAAAATAGCGAAAGTGAGTCAGTTTGTTTGTAACGCTTTCATGCCAAAACTGATCTGAATGAAAGGAGGATGCAATAAAAACACCCAGAATCGATTAAAATTATTCATGCACGGTGAGGAAGGGTGAACATAGTATGTCACAATTATGCTATTTGTTTTTGCTGAAACGATCCCCAAGAGAGAGCAGACCTCGGAGTTCTAGAATCACATTCACATTGGGTAACGGAATCTATCAACGTAATTCATCAACTTATAATTCTCGTATCGAAATGAAACTTTTCATTTATAATGTAGTTTGGATAACACAACTATAATTTGGAATCTCGGAGCTGATCTGATGGTGGAGCCAGGAGGTGGATAGTGGAACTCTTCAGTAGCTACTAGTAAACCCCTCGAGTTTGGACTCATATGATTCGTTTTCACAAGTCCAATAGATTGGGCTTGGTAATGAGGGTCTGGTGATGGAGCCAGGAGATGGATACTGGAATTTTTCAGTGGCTACTAGTTAAACCCTTTGAGTTTGGGCTCATATGATTTGTTTTAATGTGTCCAATATATTGCACAAGGTTTCGAGGGTCTGATGATGGAGCCAGGAGGCGGATAGTAGAACTCTTCAGTGGCTACTAGTAAACCCCTTGAGTTTGGGCTCATATGATTCGTTTTGCCGAGTCCAATATATTGCACTGGGTGTCGAGGGTCTGATGATGTTCTTAGGAGGTCAATAGTGGAATTTTTAAGTGACTTCTAGTTTGAACCAGTCGGGTTTGGGTTCATATGATTCGTTTAGACGATCCCTAAGAGAAAAAAGATGTCGGGGCTCTACATTCACATAGTATATTTTTTGTTACGAAACCAAACTATTTATTATTGGGCTTGGTAACGAGGGTCTGGTGATGGAGCCAGGAAATGGATAGTGGAACTCTTCAGTGGCTACTAGTAAACCCCTTGAGTTTGGGCTCATATGATTCGTTTTCACAAGTTCAATTGATTGGGCTTGGTAATGATGGTCTGATTATGGAGCCAGGCGGACCCTCATTACCAAGCCCAATCTATTGGACTTGTGAAAACGAATCATATGAGCCCAAACTCAAGCGGTTTACTAGTAGCCACTGAAGAGTTTCACTACCCACCTCCTGGCTCCACGATCAGATCAGCTCCGAGATTCCAAATTATAGTTTTGTTATCCAAACTAAATATAAATTCAAAGTTTCATATCGATACGAGAATTATAAGTTGATGAATTACGTTGATAGATTTCGTTACCCAATGTGAATGTGATTCTAGAACTCCGAGGTCTGCTCTCTCTTGGGGATCGTTTCAGCAAAAACAAATAGCATAATTGTGACATACTATGATTGCCCTACCCCACCGTGCATGAATTATTTTATACGACTCTGGGTTTTTGGTCTATACATGTAGTAGCATTCTCCTTTGACATTTGGGTAGACCGTGACCTAGGTTAGGAGATAGGATGCTTTTTATCGCGATATTACCACGGGATCGAAACTTATGCGTGTGAAAACGCGGGGCACAGCTAGTTATAAATTTTTAGAAAATGTTTGTCACCCAAAAAATATTTCAATATCTTGTCTGTTGATAATTCTAATAACGATTCCAGCTAATAGCTGTTTCATCTCAAATATGCGTAAACATTTCAAATCCCAATCACCCTGGAATCCCAAAGTTTCCCAGTTTGTAAACTCACAAATCTACAAACGGAGAATGATTCAATAATTGCGCTCAAATTGGTCCGCTCCGAGTTCCCAGTTCCGAGTTCTTTCACCCGTCAGACGAGTTCAGAAATTAATTAGTGGAATTTCGAAAGCGTGCGCCGTCTCAATTAGTAGTAGGTACTCGTGATGGCGGCCGATTTTCATGACTTTATGACTAAGAACTTTTTGTTTTAGCGATCGCCCTTTCCCCATTTCATCATTTCCGTTAAAGACGGTTATAAATGAGAGAAAAATATAATAAGAATCCATTCTTCTATCGTTAGATGTCTGCTTTTGACAGGCTTTATAAAAAATCTCGTTTTCTTTTTGTTTTTGAATTAATAATGAAGGTTAAACCATGTACCCGAAGCGTGCCTAACGGAACGGCTACGCTAGGCGGCCGGCAGCTTCCGCTGTCCGTCCGTCCGTATGTCTGTCAGGGGGCTGTAGGTATCTCATGAGAGAGGAGAGAGAGGGGAGACCCCTTTACAGTCTCCCCAGAGATGTGCCCTAACTGGCGCTGCACAGAGCGGGTTCCGGATTGGTCTTTTGAGAGGAAACGGTGCCCCTTCCATGTGTGGTTACCCTTCCAGGTAGTTTTAGTGAAGTAGGAATCCCGCACTCCCCGGTCTTATCCCCAAAGATGGGGCGCCTTTTGAAGGTTTACCCCAGAAAAAAAAAAAAAATTGTATCTCATGAACCGAAACGGGTAGACAGTAGAAATTATCACAGATTGCGTATTTTTATTGCCGCTATAACAAAAAAAAAGAAAAAAACTAAAAGAGGTCCTCATACAAGAAACGTGTTACCTATATGAAACGACCGATTTTAATACGGTATGGAAACAAGGCGTGATGTTATCATCTTTAGTCTAGAGTCTAGCCTTTTGTTTCACCGAGTAAAAGTCTTCAAAAAAGATACGTAAACAGAACTTACTTGCATGTATCCCTTGTGGCACGTCGTACCGTTGATCAACGTACCAACTTTGAACTTTTTGAACCTAATCCTCAGTATCCAATCTTTGGGCGACCCTCGGAAAGCTCTAAACCTGCGAACAAAAAGTTTTTATAAGAAAAAATACCCCACGTAAGTATCATTTATTGTTATCTAACGCAAAGAAAAGGAGAAACCATTATTTTTGTACAATATTGGCTCAAATAAATTACGACAATTTATCATCGGTATTATATCCGACGAAAATGCTCGAGACTTCCTTATCGCTAGTTCCTGTGTGCGAAAAGTATTAATCCTGACATTTTTTACGATATTGTGTGTGCTCTTCTTAGGTGGTAAGTTATTAAGATTCAGGTCAGCAAGGTAAACAGACGGGAAATCTATAATGACCTTAACTGCAGTAGTAGACAATCTAATAAGGTCTCTAACTGATTTCAAAACTCATGTACTCGTATAAATTAACCATAATTAAATTTTTGTAGCAAATCACTTTTTTCATCAATTTGGCTGATTTATATTTGCATTAATTAGTTAAGTTAAAACGAGTTAGGCCGGCTATATACAGACGGAATTCTGTTTCGGAATTTCAAATCGGAGAAAATTTCGAACAGAGAACTTACTGTATGTGTGTGATAGATCCTAAATTTTGTATGTATTTGCAGAAATTCCGAATCGATATTTCAAATTCCGTTTCAGAATTCCGTATGTATGTATGTGGCCGGCCGGGCGGCCTTAAGTTCCTTGACGTCTTTAAGTGAACCCTTTCATAATGAAAATCTGGCACTTTTGAACTGAAGTTTTGACAATTCTTCCCATTTGAAAACACTATCGCGTTATTAACATCAAATTATGCTGATTTTTGTGTGGATTGTGGTGCTCATTAAAATAACTTAAAAAAAAACTTATACCTATATTTTCAAAAAACTTATATGATTCAATACACATCAACAAGTTTCATTAACCAACTAGTATTGGATTGGGGTTTTGTAATTTATTAGTTTTTAATTTCACTCATTGGCTCTTAACAATTCCAGCTAATGTCAGGTGTCTGACATTAGCCGGAATTGTCGGCTTGTTCTACGGCTAATATGCTTCAGCTTGCTTATTCTGTGAGCTATGTTGCCAAAATCTGCGGATCACCTCGCTACTTAACTAATGCAAATGTTCTTTAGTCAAAACAACTGCTTTTCCAAAGAAAGAAATATTTAATACTACTAACTAGGCACTTACTATTTTAAGTGGTATACAGGGTGACTTGTAATTTGACGTATTCCTTCCAGGACGTGAAAGTGTGACCCATTTGCAACAATTAAGCACCCTATAAAGCCTAGGCGAAAATACACGGGATCCGAGAAAATACTTGGAAATTTCCCAGAATTCGTCACTAAATATCATTTTCTCCAAAACTTTTCTCTCTTTTTATAAAGAATGTATACATCAGCCACTGTGAATGTTCCCACTGCTGGGACACAGGCCTCCTCTCGGTGAGAGGGTGTGGGCCGTGATCCACCACACCGGCCCAGTTCGGGTTGGTATATATGTCACAATATGTCTTCAAAATTTTGGTTCTAGGACGATGTTTTTCTCACGATGGTTTCCTCACGATGTTTTCCTTCACCGTTTTGAGAGCAGTGGTATGGAAATAATTTACACCAAGTAAAGCGCCTGTCGGGGTTCGAACCTACGACCTACAACTAGTAAATCGCGGCCGTTACCACTGCGTCATCGCTGCTTATAACTCATAAGTGCTACGATTCTGTGAATGGAACGATAATGACTTAATTAGATAATGCCCAATTAACGACGACTTCCTGTAATCGTTACGCTTGACGCAAACCTATTAGACGCCGCAATTCCATATAATTAACAGATATAGAACACTGACATCAGTGCTTCTGATATAATCCCTTCACGACATCAACGGATAAGGATGAAACAATTATCTACTATGTCAATCACGACACAGATCGCGGCATAGAAGTCCAAAATGGCGGTCGTCCGTGCAGGTAAAACTATGATTATACTTCGATTGAGACCCGAAAATGTTTTTTTGCGCATTTAAGGTTGCGTGCCGTGATCTGTAACACATTTTTGGGTCTCATTCAAAATATAATCATAATTATAACTACGCGGAGGAAAAAACAAAGAAAAAAAAATTGACTCAAAAAACTCAACATAAACATAACTGGCGTGAGGTCCTGGGTTCATTTTCCAGGTTAGGCAAAATTATGTAATGAATTTCTCAGTAACAGCCTAGAGTTTGGATTCGTGCCCGGTTGATGGCAATAGGCTCGCCCTCTATTACATGGGACTTAAACATAATTGGCGCAATGTGGGTGTGCTATAGGTGCACCTCTGCCTAACCCTTCGCGGATTACGAAGTGATGTCATGTATGATGTTTTTTGAAGTGAAAACTTCTATAGCGGCGTTGTGTGTTTTGGGATGGAGAAAAAAAATTAAACGCGCGTTGGACGTGACCGTAAGACCCGTTGCCTAGCAACTGAGAAAGTAAATATCAAAATAAATAGTCTTTGACATTACGTAAAGAGTTTTACACATATTGATGGGTAAGAAAAAACAGTCAAAACATACTTCATGAAATAAATTGTTTATTTTTGTTATTTTGAAAATAAATAAATATACTACTACTACTAATAAATATTGTATTTAACCACATAAATAATAGCTTAACTTAAATAATAACTTTTATACTGATAAATAAAGCAATTCGTGCGAAAATATTCCCTAACCATTCCAAAATATTCAAAAATGCACAACGTTAATGTTCAAGTTTTCACTTCTGCCGGCACTCCCGGAGTGCAACCCGTTATTTTTTTTTTACTGGCGATATTGTGTAGGTACTGTCCTACACCTCTGCCTACCTCTCTGAAGAGTCGGTACTTACGGACGTGATCAGCACAGAACACGCAAGTTAACCACTCAAGACCCTGGCATAATTATATAGCCGTCCTTATGGTCTATACAAGATCTGTCAAAAGTGATGCGTATGTCCATCACTAAATACAACAAACTTTCTTCAAATGATACTAGGTACTCTTTTCATGTTCTTATACTTTGTAGTTTTCCTTTGATCCCTAGTTCACTAAGGAAGTAAAACTCCCTACAAATAACATCAATCATCGCTCCTTTGTACAGCGAAAATGTTCAGAGTACGTGCGAACTTCGAGAAAGTTAGTAAGCTACTGACCTATTTGTAGGGGTGCAGGAAAACTATCGATACTTAGTATATTACTCGATAGTTTTCAACTGATGGTTCACTCCGCATTTTAGGTATGAATTCAGCTACAAGTACGCGGCGGGCTCGTCTTGTCGGGCCAATTCTAAAAATAAAACGTTGTCAGAAGATATAAGAGTTACGCGATAGAAAGAGAGGCAACTTCTAGGTGAATATATCTTTACGTATTTAGCACTGTGTGACCTGAATTGCCCTTTATTATGTCATAGCAAGAGTTGCTTTTTATTTAAATGTTTTTGCGAAGTGAATCATTCTCGAGTTGTCACATCAGTTACAGGTGTCCTTCAGTCAGAGAAAAGGATTGTCTATCAAATTGACTCTCAACTTACATTTCCGTTTATTCGTACCATAATTTCATTCTTTATTAGACATAATGGAATGGCTTTATGAAGGAAATTGATGCAGTATATCAATCTGCTAAACAATACATTTCCCTGGTGGTGCTTTGCAACTTGACATACCTAATGTTGTTAATCTTATATTATTACAATGAGACATTAAGTACCTACGTGACGTGTCGATACACTATCTTCCGAATCCAAATAAAAAATATCGTCTATCATATTCATTTCGCTCATCAAAACTATCGATACTTTTATTCTCAACATTACATCCTTACCTATATGTGCAAGTGAGGGGCCTCCCGAAGTTCTCAGAGGTCACAGGAGGGGAGGACACGTCCTCATATATCTCCACCGTCTTGTTGCAATGGTCCCGTTTGGAATCTGGAACAAGGAATGGCTCATTAATGTTGGGTACTTTTGACACCGTATTGAGGAGATCAACACTTTAATCTTAGGGGTTACATTAAACACTCTTATAGCAGTAAAAAATAAGACGAAAAGGGAAGTGTAATGCGATTTTAGACCATAATTATTTAAGACACACATATCTGAACACCGTAAGGACTATTCCTGCTTGCAGCGCTCGGCAGCTATAGTAAAGCTTACTTACAAAAAACAGGGGCGGTAAACAGAATTGTGGTCATTGTGTGCACGAGATTTTGATTCTAAAGTGGTTAATAATGATTAGCAGCAGTGGTGGCCCAGTGGTATCGGCCCCCGCTTACAAGTTGTAGGTCGTGGGTTCGAACCCCAGCAGGCGCTTTACTTTGTGTAAATAATTTCATCACCACTGTTCTCAAAACGGTGAAGGAACATATCGTGAGGAAACCGGCATGTCTTAGAACCAAAAATTCGAAGACATGACATCTACCAACCCGCACTGGGCCCGCGTGGTGGATTACAGCCCATTCCCTCTCATAGAGTAGAGGCCTATGTCCCAGCAGTGGGAACATTAATAGACTGATTATGTTATGTAGTAATGATTATGGCAAAAGGCATACAAAATAATAACGCTTTTCAGTGGTTCGTAAGGAAATATAAACAAACAACCAACCAATATACAAAACAATCACAAATAAAAAACAGAGAGGTACAGTACGACACAACTTAGATGTAGCATCGGCAAAATTCGTAAAACCGACCACCATCCGAACTGCGTGCGTCTTCCAAATCACCAATCTTTATTACTGCTTCAGGTGAAAATGATCTTTCGAAAACGCAATAACTTGTAAAGTCTCATAGCATAAATACATTCGGAAAATTGAAATGAATGAATGAAAATTTTCAAATCTATGCTACATCTAAGTTGGGTCGTACTGTACAGAACTAGACAAGCAAATGACATAGCGTTGCGAGTGCCTAGAACAAACTATGGCGGAGTACTATTCTGTATGAAGGAGCAGAACTTTACAATAAATTGCCTTCGAATGTAAAAGATCAAAAATCCATGTATTCCTTCAAAAAACCTCTAAAGAAACACATTTTAGCGGATTTAATTTAAGCTGTCTGCGAGTACTGTACTAATCTAACTTATTTTTGTTGTGTAACCGTCGCGTCGCGCCAAAAATGTATACCTACCTACTAATTATGTATAAACAAGTCTTTTTCTCATATATATTGTGAATGTAATTATTTTTGAGAAATAAAATTATTAAACCATAAACCATAATATTGGTATTTTAAGAACTTTCTTTCTTCAGTTATTTTGTTCATAATTTATTATATAAGTTTGCAAATCCACATACACTAAAACTGAATCGTTTACGAGTAAATATGTTTTTAATTATCGTCTAAAGAAATAAAGACATCCCCCCACATTACACGGAAAATCAATTAAAATCCTCTAAACACATTTCCACTATAAAGCTTAGTGTTCATTAAAGCCTGACATTACAGCTCAAATGAGAATAAAGTCATTAACGCTAGCGTTCCTGGTAAAAGCTATTAAAATACACCATTAAAGGAATATATTATACTATATTATGTAGTAATACTTCCACATAACGTCGGGAATTCTAATAAAAAGAATAAAAGCCGACCCTATTCGTAATTACGTGGTGCCTGACGTGCAAATGAATCGGGAATATGCTCTCTCGTTGACGTTCACGCCAAAGCCTTGCTTTGATACTAAAGGTTAAGCTGGTTAAAGCTGGTGGCTCCAGGAATATAGTCACGTCATTCGCGTTCTATTTTTGAATTGAATCTTTGTGTTGTGGCGGGAATAACTGGCTGGAATTTAGTGTGAAAAATTAAAAGAACCTGGCATTTCATTTTTTGAAAATGGAAAATGAATTTTTGTATTGCGATGGATAAGTCGTTTTGGAAAAACAATTTATTGATAGTTCCTTTATACTGGGTTCACACGGTTTGATTTGAGTTTATCAACTGCTAAGTCGAAAGCGATTTGAACCGTCTGAAAGGACTTTCAATCAAATTGAATTTCAAATCCAAAGTATTTTTTGTTGAACAACAAAACTTGCTCAACTAAAATCGAAAATGTGTGAAATCGGTATTAAATAAAAAAAGTTAAAATAGTGCTGCATTGAATTATCTCTAATTAATTTCGAAACAACAATCATTAAAAAAATAATTGATTAATTAATCAATTATTTTAAGAGACACGCTAAGAATTAGTTTCAGAAGTAGAGATACATACTTTATTAAAGAAGTAAGAAACATTTTGGTTTTTGTTATTGTTTTGCGTAGTCGCGTAGTGTCACTTACACTAAGCAAAACAAAAACTCACCATAAAACAAAAATCTCTTTCTTCAAACTACTTTAAAACTACTACGAAACGCAAAAAAGATTCAATTTTAAAGTTGCAGAAAACCTGGACGTATTTCAAGTTGACGGCAGTAGTAGCTCATTGCGCTGGGGGCTATAAGTAACTCCACGGCTCCCAGTTCATAGATATTTGTCACGGGAACGCGGGTGGCAAAGGCAATGTATCCAGACTGTCACGTTTCATAAAAAGTATTTGGTATACGCGATAAGATGCATTGAAATTGTTGATGGAACAGAGGTTTTTGAATTTGGAGTGATGGTGTTGTAAGAACAATAAATAATTTGTGTTTCGGCAAAAAGACTAACGAATAGATATAAAATAACTAAAATAAAAAAGGTTTTATTACTGTACTTTTAAAAGGTGTTAGGTACTTTTTGGCGCAGCCGTGAGGCACACACTGTTGCCAAATACTGTATGAATGGCCTGCGCAAATAAGAAAATAAAACATTCATTTTTTAATCGAAAATTTTATTACTTTTAAATACAAAGAGTGCTGTTTCCTATTCTTTTTACATATTTTTATGATGCTAGAGCTACATAGTCGCGCTGTCGCGAACTATACTTCCCGCGCTCTGTGTTGCTCAGCGAGAAGCCGAGCGCTGCGCGAGACAGAGCGCACGAAGTTTAGTTCGCCTTAGCGGGACAATGTGGACCCAGCATGAGAATCATTCATTAGAAATGAATGATTGTTTTTAATCACATATTTGTCTTAGGACTACCTTTGAACTCAAACTAAACCTTTATTCATGAGATCATCACGCAGCGAGGTCGCCAGTTAAACTCGATTCATCACGTTTAGGGAGAGGAGTGGCCCAGTGGTAACGGCCCCGACTTACGAGTAGTAGGCCGTGGATTCGAAAGTTCGAACCCAGGCAGGCGCTTTACTTAGTGCGAATAATTTCATCATCACAAACGGTGAAGGAAAACATCATGAGGAAACCGGCATGTCCTAGAGCCAAAAATTCGAAGACGTGTGATCTAACCCGCACTGGGCCCGCCTGGTAGATTACAGCCCACTCCCTCTCGAAGAGAGGAGGCCTGGGCCCAGTAGTGGGAACATTATTCATCAAAAGAGGGTACCTTCTTTCTTTCTTGTTCCTGTGGTTAGTGAGTAACCTTGTGTCAGAGTTTTTAATGCCACCCATGGGTCTCTGACTTGGCCTAACTTGCCGTCGAGAACTATCTCCCAGACATGGCGGTTTTCTCACGATGTCTTCTTTCACCGTTTTTGAAGCAAATGATAAATTATACATTACGCACAATCGCACATGAATCCGAAGAGTCAGAAGCCCTATTACCTATTTAACCTTATTTACTCTTACTGGAGTAATATTTACACAGATCTTTCATTTCCGCAGTTAAAAACATTAAAATTTCTCATTCAGTGATATCTGGATAAAAATCTTTTTGTACATTACGATGAACTAGAATTTTTTTTTCTAAAACAAACATCCTGCGAATTCACACGAACAAAAAATGAGAAGTGAGCTAGTTCGACTCCGCTTATGACGCGGTTGGTAAGCCCTGCAGTTCTCAAACTTCCCTATTGGCTAGTGCACACAGATGTGAAGTTTCACCAACTTGTTGGTAATGTTGGTGTTAGTTCCTGCCAAAAGGCCAATTTTGCCAACGTGTGTTTTGATATTTGCATATTGGTCGAAGTATGATCAACTAGTTGGTATGTTTGTCTAATTTGGCCAATCTATTGGTTGAATAGCTCGCTTGAAGGGATGTTTGTGCTTTCTTTATTTGATTTGTATTTATTTGCGAGTTTGAACACGCGTACCTAACTACTATTTTTTCTACCGAAAATGTATTTGGAATATAACAAATATTGATTTATCCCTAATTGGAATAAAATGAAATCAGTTGAAAAGCCTATTAGTAGGTACATAGCAAATAATGTTATTACCGTTAGTGCTTCGTTTCTGATTAAAATGAAAACAGACATTTAAACTAATTAGTTCTGTGGACTCTGTATTAATGTTTCATTATAATTTTAGGCGTGTTACATATTTGTTCAGGTCGGATTAATCGGCATAGCCCAGCTATGTACAAAATGTATCTCCAAATGATGTCTTAAATGTTTGATGCCCATTTTGACCCACCATAGGAGCTCGTGGCTAAGTAATAAAAGCCGCACGGGTCGATCCATCAGGTTAAGCTACGCTTGCCGGGTTGCTGGTTGGTCAGTGGATGGGTGACCATCTTTACATATCGAGACTCCTCCGTGCCTCGGAAAGCACGTTAAGCCGTTGGTTCCGGCTGTCAGTCGTGGATCTTTGACAGTCATTACGAGTCGTCAGAAGCCCGAAAGTCTAATACCAGTCTTACCAAAGGGGTATCGTATTAAGCTTTTTTCAGACCAGCGCAATTTGTCGCGCGACGCGACACCGGTTATTGTTATACCGTGAAGTTTTGTATTGTTCGTGTCGCGTCGCGCGACAAATCGCGCTGGTCTGAAAACAGCTTTACCCAGTTACTGTATTGTGGAGGTCAGATAGGCAGTCGCTCCATGTAAAATACTGGTATTCAGCTGCATCCGGTTAGACAGGAAGCCAACCCCAACAAAGTTTGGAAAAGGCTAGGTAGATTGATTGCCCATTTACCCACTCTTCCCTTTTGCAGGAGATAGTTTGTTGAATATGTGATGTTGTTGTTGATTTTGGAACCAAAACAATATTAGTAAACAGCATGAATCAGAAAAGTGTGGAAGTGGTATAGACCATCAAATTGAACAACTTTCTCCATGGGACTAACACGACACGGAAATCGCGAAAAAAATATCAGTCCCTATTTGAGTCGAGTAGTTTAGGTATTGACGTTTTTAGGGGACAGTTTTTTTGTTAATCATTATTGTCCCACTGCTGGGCAAAGGCCTCCCTTTTTTTTCTTTTTTTTTTGGGTGGGAAATCATCCAATGACTTCTCCCGCTCTGGGCGGAGCGGAAGGGCGTGTCAGACTTTTACTGACTAAAACCCACCCGTGTTCCTTCCCTTGCGTTGCCAGGGGCCACGGTTTCCCCTCGGGACTACCCGCAACCCCGGCAGGCATCGGCCCAAGCGGACCCCGTCACTTTTGCTGACATCTCTTTGAGGCGCGCGTGGAACACGACGCGACGTCGACCCGGGGCAAAGGCCTCCCTAAGGCCTCTCTTTCCACCTCTCTCTGTCCAGGGCTGCCAAGGACCAATTTTTATTAAAGGAGTCCAGCTCATCCCGCCATCTGGGCCTGCGGGGACAGTTGATAATTTAATTTTATAATGTAGATAAATGATCACACGACTAAGCTAACCCTGGCGGTAAAAATCAACTGCTACATGCCAATGCAGCGAAGGTAGTCGAAGTATACCGATTGGCACGAGCCGAATGTAACGTGAATAATGTAGTAGTTGCTTCTGGTCGGTTTTGCTGTTCAACAAATACGAATCGAATTTGCCGACTTTGAAAAGTATGTAGCTTACACTAATTATAGTCTGCTATATGCATATATAGGAGCAACTACGTAGTTTAATTATATATTTAGGTATTTTCACAGTCGAGGTTGTGAATTGGGAATTGGTGACAAAAATAATCAACAAAGTCACATTTTGTAATATAATTATTATTATTACGATGAGCGTTTAAAAAATAAATATTATGATTTTGTACCTACAGATATTGTTCTAGTGGTTTTTAAGTACATACGTACCTTCCTAAGTACCTAATTAATTTGATTTTAAATGAAAATATATCTTTAGAAATAAAGAAAGAAAATAGTTTATAATTAACGTAACATTACGCCTATATTTATTTTCAACCGAATTAAAGAAAGGAGGAGTTTCTACGTTCGTCTGTAGTTTTTTTTTCTGTAAGTTCTTCGATTATTGTGAACCGATTTTGAAAAAGAATTTTGATTTGGTAGAGGAAGATTGCACGGTGGTCCCACATAAATTGTATAACTTTTGAGTTAGCTTCAATAATACTTATTCTTGCCACTTAGTCTATGTGGACGATGTTATAATAACTTCCTGTCAGTGTTATTTACATAGCAGTTAGTGGTATTCGAATATGTGTTGTAGGTACCTACCACAACCAAAATCGAAAAATAAAAACATTTTACACGAAAAAAAAAAAACGTCTGTGGCAAACAACGAAAATACGAAATCAAAGACATTGACTTTCGAAATTGAAGTTATTTTTGACTTTGCAGTGTTTTTTTTTAAGTTGGTCGTTTTGATGAGTTATACATACAGGGCGTCCCACGAATATGCCACGTGGAGGGAAAGTATCTTGAATATTGTAGATGGAACATTTTACTGAAAGAAGACATTATTTGAATTTAAAAAACAATTTGAACTGCATTAAAATATAGAAAAATAATCACCCTGTAGTTTTATCATACCGATCGAAAGGCTTCATCATTAGGATTATTTTTTGCTAAATAACATAGTATCAAAAATAAAAGGCAGACCATGAATTTTAACATTTTTAATACAAAATTAATCAATTTATCAAAATTAAATACTCTAAATGAGTTCCTTCCTATATAAATAAAAGAAAACAAAGTCGCACTCTTTTGATTATTTCGCTCCTTACAGCAATGCCAGGTTTTCATTTTTCTGAATAAAATTTCACATCACATGTTAAAATTCATGGTCTTTCTTTTATTTGTGACACTGTGTTTTACATGTGGAATATCCGTGGGACGCCCTGTATAGTGGTGTGTGGTATCAAAAGGGGGCGAACCTGTCTCCGTTAACCAGGTACATCTCTCGTCTTGCTGCTACTGAAAAATTCCATACTGCTAATACCCAATAACAAAATACATTTTCCAACATGGGTATCGAAACTAGGACCACGCTTTTGACCACTAGACCAACAAAGCACTTAACGCCTTAGTGCGGATTTTATCAAAGAAATTGAACGAGTTCAGCATATCTGAACGCGTTCAAGAGCTGTCAGTGTACAATATTCCATAAAATTTTTGACACTGACAGCTCTTCAACGCGTTTTAGAAATGCTGGTCGCGTTCAGTTTCATTGGTGAAATTAGCCCTTAATCTTTAACTTCCAAAGTTGCGAAAGTGAGTTTGTTAGTTTATTACGCTTTTACGCTAAAACGGCTACACAGATTTGGATGAAATTTGGCACAGGGGTAGACCATGATCTGGGTGAGGATATAGTATACTTTTTATCCCGGTAAACGCAGACGAAGTCGCGGGCAGAACCTACTTAGTAATCTTACTCTACATCTATCATACTTATGTATAATATTTCTGTGACTGATCCTCAAATATCATTCGAAGCCAGACTAAATACTGTTCTCCCCGTCTCATCAATTAACATCCGTATAATCTGATCTCGATTCCCCCGGTGCCGAATAATTCAATTAGTTAACTTATATCGTGAGCTATTGACGGGAATTCCGGATACCCATCGTCTTTGCAAAGTCAGAGAAACGGATGTTCTAACAATTTGACTGTCAACTTTTTTAATTGTCCCTAAATTCGAACTGCAATAATCATTCTTTGTCATTCGTTGGCTATAAAATAGCTATAGTACAATCACAAGCATATTTACTTACGAAATATTAATATTGGTTTACGTGGACATACCAACAATATTAGAAACAAAGATTTAAATATAGAACAGTACCTAGTGTCTCAACAATCGAATTCTCTGACTCATCATCATTATTATCATAATCAGTCTAAAATGTTTCTATTGCTGGGATACCGGCCTGCTCTCTATGAGAGGGAGTCTATCAAGTCTTGTCTATGATAGGGAGTCTATCAAGTCCTGTCTATGATAGGGAGTCTATCAAGTCCTGTCTATGATAGGGAGTCTATCAGGTTTTTCCAACTGAACAGACTGAGAGAGAGAGAGCTGAGCAGAGCTGTACTCCTGGGGAGTTTGTTGCGCCACTTCTTCTTCCCAGGGAAGTGGTGAAGGGCGGGCGTTTTTGGGGGACGGTCTTATGTAATTTTCGAAATTTCGAAAAGTGCTGATTCTAAGCCTAGTTTGAAAAAAATTACTTTTGAATTGAATTTTAGTCGACCAAACATTGATAATTCGTTATCAAAGCTTTAAATACACCTTTCAATTTCATCAAAAACAGGCTACTCAAAACAAAGCAATAAATAATACACCTCAATAGTTTTCTCTGTCCATGTAACCTAAAACTCGTCTACCCTTATCAATAATGCACGTACTCTAAAGTACCGTAGCACTTAAATACAATGATCCTAAAGGGGTGCTTACACGGGCAACTTTATTTGAGCATTTCTGGGCAATATTGGTAAAATAATTGTTATGACATGAGGTCTTGGGTTCGATTTCCGAATCGGGCAAAGTGTTATTGGGTTTTTCCATCTGGAATTTCTCAGTAGCAGCCCCGAGTCTGGATTTGTGCCCGGTAGATGGCAATAGTGAGCAGTGGTGGCCCAGTGGTATCGGCCCCGACTTACGAGTTGTAGGTCGTAGGTTCGAACCTAAGCAGGCGCTTTACTTTGTGTAAATAATTTCTTCACCACTGCTCTCAAAACGGTGAAGGAAAACATCGTGAGGAAACCGGCATGTCCTAGAACCAAAAATTCGAAGACATGTGACATCCTAGCGAAATGTGGGTGTACTCTAGATACACCTCTGCCTAACCCTTCGGGGAATACAGGCGTGATGATGTGTTATGCAATAATTATGACGTCACAGCAACACCCAGCAAGTGTTACAAGAAAAACTGCCACACAATATTGAGCGATATAATAAACTAGGTAACACATAATAGCAATACAGAATTGCCGAAACTATTTTAAGCATTTTTAGATTTTTATAATAATAAAGAATTTATCAGTAAAATCATTATCATTATAAATTCTATGAGTAATACGAGTACCCATAGAATTTTTTGGCATTCCATTTTTTTATTCGACTAATATTACTCCACTACCTTCGGTAATAATTGCCGAAAAAGTGACTGTGTTATCGCACCTTTAGGTATTCCTGTATTAATTTTTAAACACTTCCAACTTGGCACCTAGTGGATCTCAACCCATCTGTCACTTACGGCCGAGTATCAGGTGCGTCCTGCAAAGTGCTCTAACTAAGAACTTACGAGGGGCTAGGCTTAAAACTTAATACGTACAATTTGTAACAATATGTATAGTTGCTAGAGAACCCGCCCTAGGCAATATATTTATCTATACATATATGGATCATTAGAGGTAATTTTACTGTCCTAACAATTGAAGCTATTTAAAAAAAAAAAAAAGACGTGTGGCACTCGGGGACTGCCGTGGTAAAGCTATTGCATAGCATTTTTTATCAACTTATGCAATTATAAAACAACTAATGCCACCTAGAGGCGAGTTGCTGAACTAAAGAGACAGGGGTGTTATGTTAGGTTATTTTCGTTACGGAATTTCTGGATTCGGTCTCCACGCTCATGGCCCGCGATAAAAGCTATGCAATAGCTTAAAAACAACAAGATTGCTCCGATACCTTCTGCACCTGTTGCATGGCAATAGTTGCAGAAAAAATTGCCCGTCTAAGCGCACTTTCAGCTATATCCCTGTAAGAATACCTCTAGTATTCTTATTGCGGGAACCATGAAAACATTTTTTCGGAATTAAACTAAATTGCTCCGATACCTTCTGCAACTGTTGCCGAGCAATAATTGCGGAAAAAATTGCCCGTCTATGCGCACCTTTAGCTACATTCCTGTATTTTTTTTTTAAACATTTCCAACATTACACTTAATGGACTTTCAACCCATTTGTCACTTAAGGCCGAGTATCAGGTGCGTCCTCCGAAATGCCTCCAACTTAGGAGGGCTAGACTTACAACTAAGTACGTAGATTTCGTAACATGTACCTAGGTATTGTTGCTAGAGAACCCGCATATTATATTGAGCGATATGACTCAGAATACATTAATCTATGCACAATAAAGTGGAGCAATTAGAGGTAATTATGTATTATTGCGCAAACAATGTTTTTTTTTTTGCTGTTATACAAAGTTGCTCCGATACCTTCTGCAACTGTTGCTGAGCAAGAATTGCGGAAAAAAATTGCCCGTGTAAGCGCACCATTAGCTATATTCCTGTATTAATTTTTAAACACTTCGAACTTGGCACTTAATGGAGTTTCAACCCATCTGTCACTTAAGGCCAGGAGTATCAGGTGCGTTCTCCGAAGTGCCTTCAACTTAGAAGGGCTAGACTTGAAACTTAGTACGTAGAATTATGTAAGTTTTAAGTGTTAATAAATTAAATTGGCGAGGGTTGACTAAGTGTTGAACTTGGTAAGTACTTGTAAAATGGCAGGCTTTCTTAGGTAAGGTGTTCACTTCGTTTGACCGAAGATTTATTTATAGTTGGGACTTATTTGGGGATTGTAAGTGTAAGTAATTTTATTGAAGATTATTAATAGCTCTGATTGAAAGTTTGTAGAGTAAATTGTTTTACTTTAAGCCACTTATTAGCAGTTCTTTTTGTTAAATTAAGTGAAAAATTACATTATTTTTTGTTACTAAGAATCTAGTGCTGAATATGCTGAAATCGGAAGTGCTGTTTGGTTTTGTAGAGAGCTTATCATACAAGATTATTAGTAGGGAGTGGTTGAAAGTTTGTGGAATAAATAGTTATTCTTTAAGCCACGTCGGTATTGGTACCTAGTTATTTTTGGTAATTAAGTGAAAAAAAGACATTATTTTTAGTAGTAGAAAATCTAGTACTGAAAATGCTGAAATCGGAAGTGCTGTTGGTTTTACAGAGAGCTTATCTAAAAAGATTATTAATAGGGAGTGGTTGAAAGTTTGTAGCGTAAATTGTTTTCGATGCGACACCGGTAATTGTTTAACCGTGAAGTTTTCTTAGAAATTACTTTAATAGAGTCGCGTCGCACCTGTTTGCGGGGGCCTTTAAACCACGTTGGTTGTTCTTTCTGTAAAGCGAAAAGAGATTTTTTTTTGTAATAAAACATCTAGTGCTGAAAATGGAAAGTGCTGTTGATTTTGCAGATAGGTTACAGGCATCTTTGAGCAGAATAATACAATAACATCTACGTTTCTTCACGATGTTTTCCTTCAATAAATTGATTGTAGAAATACTATTATCAGAAAATCATATTTTTTTCATACATTTACAGTTCAGAAAATCTTTTTTTTGTTTTATCGTCATTAGATATCAATACCTATAATTAGTGTACGTACATGAAGTTTCTCCAGCTAATTTTATTTGACCCTGATTATATAAGTTTTTTTACCAAATCAAAATCAGTTTTTATATCCCGCAAAATGCGTGCCTATCTGCCCATCCGTATGTCGCCCACATAAGACTAACAAAAACCGCACAGTTTTTTGTTTACCGACGACTAGTTCCAACCCCCGGGATTTTTGCCGGCTCAAACTTTCATCCCGGGGGCCGGGGCTATACATCACGGGAACGTCTCCTGGTATTATGTTCCCGTTACATTCCTTGAGTGTCGACTTGCCTATGTTGATTTTATAGAAAAGTGATAGATGGAAATTTTGTTTACGGATGTAGGGGGTAATAGAGTTTGAAGGTAATCGGTTTTTTTGCGCGATGAAATTGGTGACTCTGTATTTGGGGTTGACGTTGAAGTAAACAGTGGTTGAGTGCATAGAGGTATGAGGAACAGGGTGTAAAGTTAACTCATCCTCTATAGAAAAAATAATATAATATAATAATAAATCTTTTATTTCTCCATAAGTGCATTAACAATATTCTGCTCGAAAACTGGCTTGATTTAGTGCTCTAGAGTGAAAAACCCTGACTTCTAAACTAGGTTTATGTACCTGTATCTTAGAAGCCAGTGACCCTTCAAAATGATGTGGATTTAAAAGATAGGACACACATTATACACAAAAATCCATTGGGCAAGTCCAAGAGAAACAAAAAACATAAAAAAATAAACAGAATACAAGAAAAAACAAAATAAAATAATAAAAAAGACAAACACTAAATGAAATTATGAAAATGTTGTGTATGTCTCAAGTGTGTTTGTCTGGAGTTATGAGTGAGTGGATGTTTGAAGGTGTGTGAATGTAAGTGAAAGAGTGAGTGTGAGTGAGCGAGCAAATGCGCGAGTATATCAATCATAATCATAATTTTTCTTTTATAAAAAACCTTAACTATTTATAAATATTTCCAAAAATTCCCAACAGAAGATCCTCCGTATTGCGATAATTATGTTAGTTTTAGAAGAAATTCCTGCAACTTACTTTTGAAGTGATATTTAGTATCTGGAAAAAATTTCAGTACTTTATTAAGCTGGTTATACAGTTTCGTGCTGGTGACATAATAGTGTCTCATGGCAAACGAGGTTCTGTGCGGCACTTGAGGAAAAACCGTGTGTTTAATTCTGCCTGTTGGCTCAGAGGACGGACGAGTAGGGTGTTTACGGAGCATTGACTGAAGGACATACAGCTGCCTGACAGTCAACACTTTAGATTCCGCATACACCTGTACTGTGGAATATCTTAGCGGCCGAGAAAGCAGAACCTTCAGAACAGCTCTTTGTGCTCGTTCCAGTCGGATGAAATGGTTTTCAGTAGCACCACCCCAGACTGGAATACAATACGCTAAGATTGATTGGCACAAAGCAAAATAAACCACCCTCAATGTATCCCTATCTGCGGACTTGCGCAATTTTTTAAAAACGTATATCAGCTTGCGAGTTCTACCAGAAAGTGCGTCTAGGTGTTTGCGCCAATTGAGATGTTGGTCTATATGAATGCCTAAGTATT
This sequence comes from Conistra vaccinii, assembly GCA_948150665.1. Lineage (NCBI taxonomy): Eukaryota > Metazoa > Arthropoda > Insecta > Lepidoptera > Noctuidae > Conistra > Conistra vaccinii. Next base: position 4,057,553 of record OX411323.1, on the reverse strand, counting down.
TAACACTAGTGGACTTAGAGATTTCAAGGCAGTCACAATTGGTGGAAGGCTTACATATATGGGCTTTAAGAGTAAGAGAAGGTGATGGGCATAAATTTGACCTGATTGCAAATGGTATATAAACCGTTTTACTGACGTTTAGAGTAAGCAGGTTGTTACTCAACCATTCCATTATACTTGTAAGCGCCTTCTCAGCACTCCGATAGCACTGGGCCCAATCTACTCCATCTACAAGTAGGGCAGTATCATCGGCATATGTAAAGATTTTACAGTTTTGAATGGGCAGTTTACAGAGTTCATTTATATAGATAAGGAATAAAGTGGGTCCCAGTATGCTACCTTGGGGCACACCTAGTGATGGGTCGGGAGAATATTCTCACACGGAGAATATTCTCGGATCGAGAATATTCTGGAATATTCTGCAATGTTCTTTTCGCCTGAGAATATACGAGAATTTAAAATTGGAAGTAAAATTGCTAAATTTTAGTACAATATGTTTTGATTTCAAGGTCTAAAGTCAACTTCTTTTGTTTTTATTTTATACTTTACTCGAAAAAAGGTTACTGTATTAAGTTTCGGAGTGGAAATGGCGCCGATTCTCTTGTACACCGAACTAAACTAACTAAACTTTCACTAAAATTCGTTATTTTTGGCTATGATAAGCTAAATTTTTGCTTATTCTACAAAAAAAAACTCTTTAATTTAAAAAATAATTTTGACATTACTAAAATTGAATTTGACAATCGCGAAACCACGTGATATTTCTTTGCCCGTGATTTTATAAGAGCTGCTTAAGGAAATTTTCACTGTTTGTATGGAAAATATGAAAAAAAAAAATACCTACATGTTGAGCTGTAAGGGTCTACCGGGGTTGCGGGTAGTCCTAAGGGGAAAACGCGGCCCCTGGCAAGGCAAGGGAAGGAACACAGGTGGGTTTTAGTCAGTAAGAGTCTGACACGCCCTTCCGCTCCACCCAGAGCGGAGAAGTCATTTGATGATTTCCCACCCAAAAAAAAAAAAAAAAATGGTTAATGGGTTTCATAAAGGGGGTCGAAGTTTTCATTATTTTTGCGATAGGACACACCATTTTCGAGATATAATAAGTATTTTAAGCAAAAATGTTTATTGTAAAACCAAACCCGACTGTTTTAAAAAAAAATAAAAATAATTTTGTCACAACTAAAATCGAATTTGCCAATCTCGAGTCCACGTGGTATTTGTTTGCCCTACCGCGTGTTTTTTTTTAGAGCTGGAGCTAATATTTTTATATATTTTCCATACAAAAAGTGAAAAATTCCATATAAAAACACGTCGACGCTGCCGCGCGTGCTTCCAGCTCTAAAAAAAATCATGTGTTAGGGCAACCAAGTAAGTACCATGTGGAGTCGCGATTGTCAAATTCGATTTTAGTTGTGTCAAAATAATTTTAAATTTAGAGTTTTTTTTGTGTATAAGCACAATTAAGCGCGATTAAAAATCGCGTTTAAAAATAGTCAAGTTTGGTTTTTTATAATAAACATTTTAGTTTAAATTCTTATTTACTTTAGCTTATATCTCGAAAATGTTGTGTCCTATCGCAAAAATAATGAAATTTTCGACCCTCTTTATAAAACGCTTAAACCCCTAAATCTCAACATGTAGGTAATATTTTTTTATATTTTCCATACAAAAAGTGAAAAATTCCATATAAAAACACGTAGACGCTGCCCCCTGCGCGCCAACCTTTCTTATAATGTTGTTTTCTTATTAATTTTATTAATGCTGATTATTTTAAAATTTAAAATAGTCAAGTTTGGTTTTTTACAACAAACATTTTAGTTTAAATTCTTATTTACTTTAGCTTCTATCTCGAAAATGGTGTGTCCTATCGCAAAAATAATGAAATTTTCGACCCCCTTTATAAAACCCTTAAACCCCTAAATCTCAACATGTAGGTAATATATTTTTATATTTTCCATACAAAAAGTGAAAAATTCCATATAAAAACACGTAGACGCTGCCCCCTGCGCGCTAACCTTTCTTATAATATTGTTTTCTTATTAATTTTATTAATGCTGATTATTTTAAACTCATAAAGTTCGTTTTAATACAGAAATTGTACTTTAACATTACTACCATACGAAATTTAAGAGAATTTATGAGAATTTTCACCGGAAATATTCTCAGGAATGTTCTCGCTCAGGAGAATTTACTGAGAATTTAAGTTGTGGTGTAGTTTATTTTAAACTCAAACTTCGTAAAACGTTCAAATGCACTAAAAACTATTAATCTAAAAAAAAAACGATTCAATACAGTCATCCAATTTTTAAATTCTCGTAAATTCCCTACCAAAAGAATGTTCTCGAGAACTTAACAGCAAAGTTCTCGCAAGGAGAATATTCTCGAGAATTGCCCATCACTAGGCACACCATATGCAATGAGAAGCTCTTCACTCACATTTTGACCGATTCTAACCATCTGAGTGCGATTCCTCAGGTAGTCCCTAAAGATATCCAGCACCAAGCCACGAATTCCAATGCTTTCCATCCTATTCAGCAAAGTCGGCGCATAAACGGTATCAAAGGCCTTTGACAAATCAAGAAATATACCAAGACACTTTCGCTTGCTGTCAACAGTCCTAACTGCGTAGTCAGACAGAGCCATTATTGCATCTTCAGTGCTCATACCCTTCCGAAAACCAAATTGGTTGGGGGCTAAAATATTGTTAGCATCGAGGAAACTGACCAGACTCTTGTTTAAAATACGTTCCAAGATCTTTGACATGGCAGAGAGGACTGAGATAGGTCTGTAGTTGTTGACGTCGTCTCTGCGACCGGCCTTATGTACTGGATGAACTACGGCTTTTTTAAAGACCACTGGGAAGACTCCAGATGAAATGGCGAGATTACAGACATGTGTAATGATTGGGACCAACACACATCTCGTGGACTTGATGATGCTAATGGGGATGCCATCCCAACCAGTAGCAGAGTCGGACTTGAGACAAAGAATAATGTCTTCAACATCCGCCTCTGTAACCTCAAGGAGAACCATAGAGCCACTCGAATTTGTTGCCGAAATTGCAGGCGTGGCAGACACAGGCGTTATTTTAGAAGCAAGGTTTTTACCAATACCAGCAAAGTAGTTATTGACCTTATTAAGAGAGGACCCTGGAGAGTCAGAAAGATGCAACAGTTCAACAGGGGGAGAACAGTTTGAACGAAGGTCAGATACTTTTTTCACCACATCCCAAGTTGCTCTGATGTTATTCTTTGCCTTAGAGAATTCTTCCCTTTCATACGCGCGTTTAAGTTTCCTTAATAATGAGTTGCAGAAGTTACGGTAGCGAGTATATGTTATTCTCAGAGTTTCATTATTAGCAGATTTTTTTAATTTGACGTGCATACGGTCACGGTTTTGGATACAGCGTAGCAAACCAGGCGTGATCCATGGTTTAAGAGATCTTTGTCTCCTGGAGACTGTATATTCATGTGTGTTGTTCTTTATGATTGTAGAGAGACCTCCAATTAAGTCTTCCGCTGCTTTATTTGGATCCAACACCGCCAAGATAGGGGACCAGTCTTTGCCATTGATAGTTTCTACAACTGAATTGTGATTAACTTTACATTTGGTACGGGGTAAATTACGATACTTATTATCAGTTTTCAAAAATAGTAGCAGAGGTTCATGGTCAGTTATAGTTGACTCAATGACAATAGCTGTGGCTGATAAATTCGTTTTTAAGAGTATGTGATCCAGACAGTTGGAGACACGTGTGGGGAACAGGTGAGCGGGGAGAAGACCGTGCGCGGCAGCACATGTTAAATATTCGTCCGAGTGTGAGTCGTTGTTGCCAGTCTTGATATCGATATTAATATCTCCAATCAAAACAACAGTCTGTGTGGCATGAGCACTTTATCCAGACTTTCAATGAAGTTGTTGATGTTTTTATAAGAAGGAGAACGATAGAGAGCAACAATAGAGATGCTGTCAATATTACAGATCAGGCAATTTGCATCAACAAAATAGGGTTCAACAACATCATGTTTCATTGAAGATCTAATATATACAGCGCATCCGTCATTTTGATTGAAAGTATTTTTCGTAAAATAGGAAGTGTAACCATCTAAAGTTGGTAGGTGACTTGTTTTACTTAACCAACACTCGGACAAGACGATAACATCACATTGAAAACCCAGAAGTTCCATTAACACAGAGATTTCGTCAAAGTTTTTAGTAATACTCCGAATATTGAGATGCAGTATTTTTAAACCTTTATTCGGATTTTGAATATACCGCATGCAGCTTTCAGGTTGACATTTATAAGATTTAGCTACAGTAAGTGAATCTAATTCGTGGTCTACGCTATTAAGGTTAGCCATTTGTAAAAAAGTATAAGATAACCCAAAACGCGGCACAGGAAATACAGACATTATGAAAACAAGGCATAAGGTAATTTACAGTTAATGATGCTAGAGGTTTAGTATTATGAAAAGTTGATTGAGATGTGATATAAATTATATTTATGGGATGATCAATATACGCATGCTCAGTAATGACAAAACGCACAAGTGTTGAAAATATGGAAGACTTACGTGTGTGGTTGTGTGTGTGAGAATCTAAGCTAAGTCTAAAAAATACACTGTAAAAACTGAAGAACCGCAACATTGATAAAAGTAACAGGAGTCATTGATTCAAATCCAACTCACGCAGGGTCTGTTCCGTTTTAATGAGGATTTGTTTAGCGCCTTCAATTTTACGCAAAAATACGTTCCCATTATTGGTCCAGCAGAACTTGAATTCTTTCAGCTTAGCAAATTCCCTTGCAGCAAAGAACAACCTTCTAGAACTCGGTGGAAGATATTCCGCAACAAAAATTGGGCGACGGTCCCCATCCGCACCGATGTTCTTGGTACTCAGCCGCTCTTCCTTAGGATATTTCTTGTTGAAGTTACGTACTGATGTAAGTACTAGGGATTTCGTTTGGACGCTGGTAAATTCAGTGACAATCGGTCTACTAGTGGATCCCGGTTTGCCTGGGAGCCTGTATATGTCACGTATGTGCGTGGAATTTAAGGGAACATTTACTGCCGCTCCTACTTTAGAAATAATGTCAGTCAATTCCGCCACAGATTCCTTTTCTTTCAAGTGCAGAACATTGCGTATCTCGACAGTAGATGATCGTGTTGATTGCTGGAGATCTTGAATTTTTGCTTCAAGAGTTAGAATGTGATCCCTGTACCCTTGTTTATCCTTTTGTAGGACGTCGATCTGTTTCAACATGTCATCATACTGTTTGTTAATAAATCCGATAGTTTTCTCAATTTCCATGTTTGAATTATGGATAGCAGTATTTTGACGTTTTAATTCTGCTATTTCGGACACCAATTTCGTCATAGATGAGCTTTGTTCGTCCAAAAATGACTGAATGAAAAGGGAGGATCCTCAGTCGTGTCTGGGGAGCAACTGCCCGACGATTGATCTCGGGAAGTCATAATGTTGATCGCTCGGTAAATTATGCTTGCGCAATGCAGGATTTACGTCACGTCATTGTGGTGCGTAGTTCGCATGTGGCGATGTAGGTGCCGCCATAAGTGGAGGGGCTTGTGGCTAAGTAATAACAGCCGCAAGGGTCGATCGATCAGGTTAAGCTACACTTGCCGCGGTTGGTCCGTGGATGGTCGACCATCTTTACATACCAAGACCTCTCTAAGTCTCGGAAACCACACTAAGCTGTTGACCCCGGCTATCATTCGTGGATGTTTGACAGTAGTTACGGGTCGTCAGCAGCACGAAAGTCTGACACCAACACAAACACATCATGATTCAGATTATGATTGATTGTGTGTTACGGAATTACGGTGCAGGTCAACTCCCTGGACGAGCACCTTTACAAGGAACTACTATAGGAACTACTATCGAAACTACTATCGGAACTGCCATCGGAACTACTATCGGAACTACTATCGGAACTACAATCGGAACTACTAAACGAACTACTATCGGAACTACTATCGGAACTACTATCGGAACTACTATTGGAACTACTATCGGAACTACTAAACGAACTACTATCGGAACTACTATCGGAACTACTAAACGAACTACTATCGGAACTACTATCGGAACTACTATCGGAACTACTATCGGAACTGCCATCGGAACTACTATCGGAACTACTATCGGAACTACTAAACGAACTACTATCGGAACTACTATCGGAACTGCCATCGGAACTACTATCGGAACTACTATCGGAACTACTAAACGAACTACTATCGGAACTACTATCGGAACTACTATCGGAACTACTATCGGAACTACTATCGGAACTACTATCGGAACTACTATCGGAACTACTATCGGAACTACTATCGGAACTACTATCGGAACTACTATCGGAACTACTATCGGAACTACTATCGGAACTACTATCGGAACTACTATCGGAACTACTATCGGAACTACTATCGGAACTACTATCGGAACTACTATCGGAACTATTATCGGAACTACTATCGGAACTACTATCGGAACTATTATCGGAACTACTATCGGAACTACTATCGGAACTGCCATCGGAACTACTATCGGAACTACTATCGGAACTACTAAACGAACTACTATCGGAACTACTATCGGAACTATTACCAGTACTACTATCTGAACTACTATCGGAACTACCATCAGAATTACTATAGGAACCTTTGCATAAGTGATGAGGAAATCGATTGAGTTCGTTATCAAACTGCCCAGAAACAGATAATTGCGGTTTAATATCAAACAATGTTACAATAAATAAAGGGGTACTATTTTAAATGATGCGGTCGGGTCTGCGGCCATTTCTTTGTAGCGTCGTAGTCTGACACCAACACAAACACATCATGATTCAGATTATGATTGATCGTGTGTTACGGAATTACGGTGCAGGTCAACTCCCTGGACGAGCACCTTTACAAGGAACTACTATAGAAACTGCTATCGAAACTACAATCGGAACTACTATCGGAACTACTATCGGAACTACTATCGGAACTACAATCGGAACTACTATCGGAACTTCTATCGGAACTACTATCGAAACTACAATCGGAACTACTATCGGAACTACTATCGGAACTACTATCGGAACTACTATCGGAACTACTATCGGAACTACTATCGGAACTACTATCGGAACTACTATCGGAACTACTATCGGAACTACTATCGAAACTACTAAACGAACTACTATCGGAACTACTATCGGAACTACTATCGGAACTTCTATCGGAACTATTATCGGAACTACTATCGGAACTACTATCGGAACTACTATCGGAACTACTAAACGAACTACTATCGGAACTACTATCGGAACTATTATCGGAACTACTATCGGAACTACTAAACGAACTACTATCGGAACTACTATCGGAACTATTATCGGAACTACTATCGGAACTACTATCGGAACTATTATCGGAACTACTATCGGAACTACTATCGGAACTATTATCGGAACTACTATCGGAACTACTATCGGAACTGCCATCGGAACTACTCTCGGAACTACTATCGGAACTACTAAACGAACTACTATCGGAACTACTATCGGAACTACTATCGGAACTACTCTCGGAACTACTATCGGAACTACTAAACGAACTACTATCGGAACTACTATCGGAACTACTATCGGAACTACTATCGGAACTACTATCGGAACTACTATCGGAACTACTATCGGAACTACTATCGGAACTACTACCAGTACTACTATCTGAACTACTATCGGAACTACCATCAGAATTACTATAGGAACCTTTGCATAAGTGATGAGGAAATCGATTGAGTTCGTTATCAAACTGCCCAGAAACAGATAATTGCGGTTTAATATCAAACAATGCTACAATAAATAAAGAGGTACTATTTTAAATGATGCGGTCGGGTCTGCGGCCATCTCTTTGTAGCGCGTGCTACTGATAGCTCATAGCGACCGGTCGCGCGACCACTCGCTGCGGTCGCAGTCGTTTAGTGCGATGACCCTTGGCGCTATTGGGATGTGGTTATTTGTAATTTATTGTGGCTAATTATAAAAATGGGGTCCCTGGTTGAGTTTGGGGTTTAAAGAGAATGTGTGAAAATAAACGAAAATTAATGTAGGTGTATAGGTGCTTGCAAGTTGCAATTGGATTTGAGTAGATTATTTATTGTTGAATATTGATCGATTTTAAAAACTTTACTTATCCTAAGTAGAGTAAGGGCGCTTTCAATTTAGACGTTTCGTATCGAACCGCTGCGGTGCCGAAGCAGTGCGTTTGTCGTATTGCGCACGGACAGTTGTTTGTTTTCATACAAAGCGCGCGGTGCAGCAACAGTACGGCGTCGGTACCGGGAACGCTCAACAACAGGACGGTAACGTCGCAAACTCCACGTGTTCATTCATTTCGCTGTCAGTCGTCAGAGTCCATGGCTAACGGTTGTCAAATATATTTAAAACATCACTAGCATACAAACGCACGGCAGTCAGATACGCTTTCAATTTAGGCGTTTGATATCGGACTGCTACTGTACTGCAGCGGCTCGGCAGCGTGTTATAATCAGCGGCATGGTAAACGTGTGGCAGCGGTCCGGCACGAAACTTCTAAATTGAAAGCGCCCTAATAACTATACAAAAAACAATAAGTTTAAGTTTCGCTTTCCTCAGACAGCGGTATCACGCATTTATCGGCAAAGTCACCATCATAAAAATGACAGCACAGTTATTTGACTTTGCGGTGACAAAAAACTCTCTGTATTCTAATGACGACCGTTATACGACGGCACCGCTTTCTAAGGAAACACAAGCTTTACGAAAGAAAAATCCATGGCTGTAAAGTAGAACTCGGTACAAGACTTTCTAAGCACAACTACATAGTACGTGGTTAGTAAAGTTAGACGGCAGACTTTCTTTTATCCGAAACTTAGGTCCCCGGGCGACAATAAAACTATAAGTATGTAGTGAATATGCAGACTACATGAAGTTTTAAGATGCATTTTGTTACAAGAATTTTGTTACATTTTTCGGATATCTACCGTATGTCGGATATTCGGATAGAAAACGGCAAGTCAAGGAACATTTTTTATTTAAAAAATTATGGCTTTACTAAATAAATTGTTTAAAATGTTTACGTAGGTATACTTAAAGAGTTAAAAAAAATTGTATTCTAAAAGTAAATATTGTAAAACTCTGCCTTTGTACGGTGGATGCTATAAAAGTCGCATCTTTTGGTAAACAAATTCAAATATTTTTATTTTTATACGAATACACAACACAACTTTAAGCCGCGTTTACGATACAACAGAATAGTAAATCGATGTTCCGTAACTCAACTGAAACATTCAAAGTCCCCATCAACCTTCTACAGAAAACGTCAAATACTTAATAACAAATTTAGTTCAAAAAGATCCGAGTGGAAGATAAAACGGGGTTCCGTTGAAAACTTCATAAAAACCAACTAAAAGTCCCTCGCCCAGTAGAGTGTCGTGGAAACTTGGGTTACTTCGCAACTTGCTCGTTTCATAGCATCAGTACTTTTTTCCGATTATAACTTGGGTCCCAGATGCTCAGTGGAGATGGATGGAGTTCCGTATAGTGTTTAGTATGAAAATGTGTTTCGATGTTGTAATGTAAGTAGATTTTGTTTTTGTTGCGGGTTTTATTTATGATGATACAGTAAGCTGTGAATTTTGAACTGTTATGGTAGGAGCATGATAATATGAAATTTAATGTTTTAACCGCGTTGTGTGTTTGTTAACAGGGTGTTTATTAGGTGGTTTGTCTAGTGGTAGCAAGCACTACTGCTAAGCATGAGGTCCTGAGTACGTTTCCCGGGTCGGGCAAAATGTTATTGGGTTTTCCCTTCTAGAATTTCACAGTAGCAGCCCGGAGTCTGGATTTGTGCCCGGTTGGTGACAGCAGGCTCGCCGGGTATTACATGGGACTTAAACATAACTGGAGAAATGTGGGTGGACCTATTATAGACGGAAAGCAAATAACAGCTGTCAAATTAAAAAGCTAATGGCGCGGAAGAGATTCCATATACATCGAGTATAAGAGAAAATTCGTCTTTTTATAGCGTTGTCTCTCACTCATACTAGTGTCTCTTTCTAAAGGTCATAGGTGCATCTCTGCCCAACCCTTCAGAGAACAGGGAAACAGTGATGCTACGTTATGAACACAAACTCTTTATCTGAATATTGCACGATCAGTATTCCCTTGTTGCATAGGTAGTAACTAGATATAACTATCTAAATAATCAATTCAGTTTCTAAAGGTAATAGGAAATAGCGTGAATAGACACATACTGCTCTATTCAAATTCAACAGACTATTATGTGCCTTCAATCGATATGAATTGAAACGTTTCGCTTTCATGGTTTTGACAACCTTACACTATGATGTTCCATGGACACGATAAGTAACGAACATATCGAATGGGGTTACCAAAAAAGGTTATAAATTACATTTAATTTCTATACGTAGGACTTAAAATTTGGTCATGTTTTTAGGAGAAACAGGTAAAAATTAAATAACTTGAAATTTTATTTTATCAAGGTTTCCTGGAAGAGATCCCTGAAAACGATGACGCTGCCCATTGTATGTTTTGTAGTGTTAAATTAATTCCGTGTACTTACAATAAAGTATAGTACAGTACGACACAAATTAGATGTAGCATCGGCAAAATTCGTAAAACCGATCACCATCCGAACTGAGTGCGCCTTCAAAATCACCAAACTTTATTACTGCTTTAGGTGAAAATGATCTTTCGAAAACGCAATAACTTGTAAAGTCATATAGCCAAATACATTCGCAAAATTGAAATGAATGAATGAGAATTTTCAAATCTATGCTACATCTAAGTTGTGTCATACTGTACCTGATCGAATGAAAATCGAGAATGCTCATTTACCTAATAGTATAGGATAGTTCATACTAACTCCATGTATAGTACATACTAATTCCATACTGCCATGATAGTGGGTACTTACTTATTCCATGCTGCCATGTCATGATTTTAAGGTCGCCATCTTGTTCTAAACTTTGGGCGACCGGGCTCTGCTCGGATGAAAATACGGAGAAAACGAATTTTCCCATAAATTTATGAGACCTAGCTAGATCTATTTTCCGCCCCCGTAAACCCCTATATTGCAACTTTCTTCGAAAACGTTGGGGCCGTTTTCGAGAACGTGACTACAAATATATATAAAATTTATAAATATTTCATTTAATATTAATAGAATAAATAAAAATATATCACAACGAAAACAAGTGCCAGTATTAGCATATAAGTCACAACGTTCAATAAAATTCACCTAAAATTTTTGGTGTTGTGCAAATATAAATAAAAAGGCTTCAGTACTCGTGTCAAGGATTAACCTATGCCTGTTTCCTTAAGCCAGTCTGTACTGTGTCGTATTTATAAACATATCCCACTTCCAATCTGTTCAGTCAATAAACACACAAGGAAATAAACGTATAAACACCAGTCCAGTCCAGACGGAAACCGCAGACCTTTCACGGGTTAACTCCATTCCCCATTATGTCAGTCTAGTCAATACAAATTGCACCGCTGATGCCTTTATCAGACGGGTCCATTGATAATAATCCTAGTGGACTCGCTAACGAATACTCGAGGAATTGAATTTGCTAAGAGAATGCCCGTTTGGGTTCTAGTATGAAATATGAAAAGTAGCGATATTGAGGGATATTATTGATCATGATATATTTTTATCGTCAAGATATGAAATAGAAATGTAATATGTATGTATATTATAGTTATTATGTATGATTGTGTGTAGTAAGTTTATAATCCAATAGACGATGTATATCTAGTAACTTAATCCGCTTAACCGTTCTTAAAGAGTTAAAGAACCCTGTAAGAAAGCGACACGTGTTTCGCCTCTCAACGAGGCATCCTCAGGACGACGATTGACCTGTTGCGAACTCGGACACGAAGTGTTATCAACGCGAGCCGAACGCTTTTTGCGTTCGGCTCGCGTTTCTTTAAGAACGGTTAAGCGGATTAAGTTACTAGATATACATCGTCTATTGTATTTTATGATGGATTTCCGCAAGGTCACGCCTGAGTCAATTAACTAAGTTTATAATCTATATGTGTACTTGTGTTCCCATTTTATTTATAATGATATCATTTTGATATCTTTTTAATATTTTTATTTCGTTTAATCATTTTTATACATATTCATTTACATTTTTAAATATTACTTTTAAAAAAAAATATATAAAAAAGATATATTTTTATTATTGTTATCTCCTCTCATTCAGAGCACCCATCTTATCTCTTCACTACCGTTGATTGATTGGTAGAGAATGCCTAAGGCATTAAGTCCGCCCTGGTACCTCATTGTGTTCGAGAAGTTAAAAAAAACAAAAACATTTGTTTTTTAATTAAAATCAAACATGTGTTCAGAGACAGCTTTATCCTGGAGTAAAACACTTCTGTTGCGGCGATGACTTTTAAAAACAAATGATATTAATCCTATATTTTTTTCTTCTCGGAATATTAGGAACTTATCTCCATACTATCAATTTGTACTATCGAAATTGTGCTATTTTGTATATCTAATACTTAATCATGTTTGACTGGTTACTGTCAGCCTGTTTCGTTGAACTGCTGGGCAATGTCCTCGCCCTCGTTCAGTTATTTCGATGCATAACGAATACTTACATTATGAGAGCAGTGGTGACCCAGTGGTAACGGCCCTGACTTACGAGTTGTAGGTCGTGGGTTCGAACCCAAGCAGGCCCTTTACTTTGTGTTAATAATTTCATCACCACTGCTCTCAAAACGGTGAAGGAAAACATCGTGAGGAAACCGGCATGTCTTAGAACCAAAAATTCGAAGACATGTGACATCTACCAACCCGCACTGGGCCCGCGTGGTAGATTACAGCCCACTCCCTCTCACAGAGAGGAGGCCTGTGTCCCAGCAGTGGGAACATTAATAGGCTGATTATGATTATGATGTTGATCATTATTTCTAGTTGGTTTTGTCCACCTCGTCCCACCTTCTTCTAAGTAGTCCAACCCAAAAATTTTAACCAACAAATGGAACACTAATCGTATCCTCTCATATCTTGGGCCACCTAAAACAGTAGATTCATCTAATTATATCAGCCCCGGCCGGTAATATGAAAAGAGACTGCAGTACTTGGTGCGGTCGGCGGATATTTAAATCTGATAAGCGCAGCTTTCCAACAATTTATCGTCTGCGCGGTTATTACATAGAGATTTGTTTCAAGTGATTTTCGGATATTCGGATATCTAAATTTTAGATATCTCCATATTTTTATGGGGTTTTCGGAATGGATGTCTTTATTCTATATGAACGTGTTGGAAATGTTAAATGAGCCTGTGGAATATCGAACTTCATTGAAAAATTCGAGTAAAAAATGCCACATAGACGGTTTTGAATTTCACGGTACTTGAGATTATTGTAGCAACATAACGTCCGGTGATTATATTGACGATATAAAGCCCATATTTTTTTTTTTTTGAAATTTAATAATAAATTAACTGTCGAACATTTGATGGAAAATATCTACAGTAGTTATAAGTTCTTACTTTTACGAGTCTCAATAAAGGAATTAAGATATTCAAATAAGGTGAAGAAAAGGAAATTTGCAACTATTCTCACCGTAGAAGACACTTCCATCAAAGTACAAAGTCTGAGTACGTTGAAGAGACTCGGTTATACTTAGTTCAACATTTAAGTATTCTTGCGGAGAATTCAGAAGTTAAACAGGTGGCAAGAAGAACTTCTCACTACCGTCTACCGTCCCGGTGTCACTTTACACATTCGTTGGAACGGACGGCGAATGTAGGGCTAACTTTTGTGGACGTTTGAGCGCGTTTTATTTCCTTTATTTAATTTTTTACATATTAATGATATTTTAAATTTATTTAAGTATTTAATTTATTTTATTTATTATGTAGATTAAGTATTTAAAAAATTATATTTAAATATTAGGATAAAAAAATATAACAACATTTAAAAATATAACAAATAGTAGCCCACTGGTATCGTGAACAGAAAAGGGTCCAAGCTACGCGGTCAGGACTCCAGAGAGAGGAACCTCCTAACAATGCGAGCCGTGTTCAGAAGTACCGCTTTCTGAAGCCCTTAATTATTGTGATTATTATTGTGGTTATTTCATAATGGGAATAAAAATGAAGAGTGAATATTTTTTTGGTTCTGAAATAACTCTACCTATGAAACCCATTTCCTCAGACAAAAACATTGACAATCATTTACAAGAGCGTGCACGAATGTGTGCTAACGCACAAATAATAAAAAACCCCCGACACAAAAAAAATCCTTTTAAAAGCTAAAAAATAAAATATACTGGCCCTTTAAGTTTAATATAATTTGTAGTTAATATTTTGTCGTCGCGTCGGGGGACGCGGCATGCTATTGTAGAAAATATATTTTCAATTTTTCATTCGCCGTCCCCCGACGCGACGACAAAATATTAACTACAAATTATATTAAACTTAAAGGGCCAGTATATTTTATTTTTTAGCTTTTAAAAGGATTTTTTTTGTGTCGGGGGTTTTTTAAATTTTAAATTTAACTTTTATTTCCAGCTTTTTAAACTTTATATACGTATTACTAGTACATACGATACGATCGACACGTGCCTCGCTTAAATCTACGCAGCTGTAGCTGTATTTTTCCCACAGTAAAGTTAGTTACTAATTTATCCGGATTTTTTTTTTGCTTCTCTATCATCAGACCCTGATAAATATATAATTTTATCTATAACCTATTCATTGAGACCATTCCAATGAGCCCAAACACGATACCATTGCTGTAAATTGTTGAGGAGTTGGGTATCCTGCAAATACCAGGTAATGCTGCAGCATCAGTTCAAGGTTACTATGTTATTCTAATACCATTGAAGTAACAGATTACCAAATTTAAATTCAATTAGACCTGTGGAAGATGCTAAAATCCATTCATCAATAAGAAAAGACCTGATAATCTTCAAACGGCTGAATAGATTTTTTTTTATCATAGCTAAGAACACTCCCGATTAAGTCACCTTTCAAACAAAACAAAAAAAATCTAAATCGGTTCAACCGTTTGGGAGCTACGATGCCACAGACAGATACACAGATACACAGACACACAGATACACACGTTAAACTTATAACACCCCTTCGGTTTCCGCCGGGGGTTAAAAATGGCACGCCGAAGAAAAGTTTGGTTTTGCTAACAAGCCGAGACGCCCCAATACGCCGCCTGTGAACATCTGCAATAAACACAGAGACAAAGCACAATGTTGCTGAAATGGCACTTAAACAAACGCGGCCCGATCCAATTCGTACACCTGTATGTTTTCATGACAACACTCTAAGAGAAAAGTTCTTTTAGCTTTTAAACTTCGGTAAAAGAATATTAATGTGACATTTACGTATACAAGGAAAATGGAGATACGTGACATTTTAATGTCAATTATTCATAACATTTTAAAAATATAAACTCATAACAGGAAAAGTCATTTTCAATATTTTTATTGGAATCAATAATAAAACCTACGGCAATATTGCAAGCATGTTTTTTATCGTGTTTGTATTAATGCCTCGAAGATCAAAGTAAGTAATTAACGGTAAAGTTTATTTTGCGCTGGCAGTAATTAGCATCGAAAGTCTGTCAATAATTTGTTATATTTTAATCATAGTTTGTTTTACCTTGGCCTACCGTGTTGGTCTACTGGTCGCAAGCGTTACTTTATTATAAATTCTTGTACATTGTAATTTTTTTTATTTCTTTTGACTTTATAATTTATTCTTTGACATCATGATTTACATTTTTTATTAAAGTACTTATTAATATTTTGACATTATAAATAATGCATTTTTGATGAATGTATGATGAGTCCAATTTGACATTCAAGCTTAATCCAAATTTTCATAATTTAATATGAAATTTTTATGAAATTTCTTATAATGTATGTACTTAACCTAGTTCTGATTTGCATGTACCTAGCTTATTCTTGAATATTTCTACACCAGCAATGGTAGTATGTGTGAAACAGTGTTTTAATGTAAGATCTTAATGTACCATATACTGAGAAATAAATAAATACAATACAATACAAACTTCTGAGTATGGTGGGGTCCTGGGTTCGCCTCCCGGGTTGCGCAAAGTGTTGTTGGGTTTTTCAATTTGGAATTTCTCAGTAGCAGCCCGGAGTTGTGATTTGTGCCCGGTTGATGGCAATAGTCTCACCCTCTGTTACATGTGACTTAAAACATAATTGGCGAAACGTGGGTGTACTATAAGTACAGCTTTGCCTAACCCTTTGGGAAATACAATAAACGTTAAATGTAATTTAAAAGGTTCTGTATCTTAATGTTGTACAGTACGACACAACTTAGATGTACTCGTAGCATCGGCAAAATTCGTAAAAACGATCAACATCCGAACTGAGTGCGCCTTCAAAATCACCAATCTTTATAGTAATAAAGATCTTTATAGTAATAATTTGTTATAATATTTTAATCATAGTTTATTTTACCTTGGCCTACCGTGTTGGTCTACTGGTCGCAAGCGTTACTTTATTATAAACTAGCTTTTACCCGCGGCTTCGGCCGCGTGGATGTCGCAAAATATCCCACGGGAACGTTCTACCAGGAATACATACCTAATAGCCAAGGAAAATGTCATTGACTAACTTTCAGCGGACGCAGTGGTAGCCTACTGCGCCGGGTTGTCGTCAACCATAATTATTTTGTTACGCGTAATTTTGAAACTGAGATATCTCTTAAACTATTCATTTAAATGCTATGATGTAAAGGCATATTTTAATCTAAATTTAATGCCCAATTTAAATAACATATTATATTGGATAAGGATTAATATGATACCGGTCAAAATAGCTCCGGAAATAACAACGAAAATTTTATAAAATTTTGACAGATAAAAATGGTTACTGTGGGTCATCCTTAGAAGATAGACATATGCCATCGCGGACTTTTTTGTTGAATTTGTTAAGATATACAATACTCTAGAACATAAATTTGATTTATCTCTAACGGCTTACGCGGCGCTCGCCAGTAAAGCTCCCAGTCGGCATGATTTTTTCCGACATCTTCAACAATAATCGTCATATTTCAGCCAATTTTCTCAAAACCTTAATGAATTATACACTAAAACCTTCCGCATGAATCACTCCGTCCAATGGTGAAAACCGTTTGAAAATCCGTTCAGTAGTTTTTGAGTTTATCGCGTTCAGACAGACAGACAGACAGACAGACAGACAGACGCGGCGGGGGACTTTGTTTTATAATATGTAAGGATTCTTGTACATTGTAATTTTTTTTATTTCTTTTGACTTTATAATTTATTCTTTGACATTATGATTTTTCTGACATTATGATTTTTCTGACATTATGATTTACATTTTTTATTAAACTACTTATTAATATTTTGACATTATAAATAATGCATTTTTGATGAATGTATGATGCATTGCATTTTCGTAAAGATCATTTTCGTGAAAATGATCTTTACGAAAACGCAATAACTTGTAAAGTCATTATAGCCAAATCCATTCGTAAAATTGAAATGAATGAATAAAAATTTTCATAATGCTACATCTAAGTTGTGTCTTCCTGTATCTTAGTTAGGTATAAGTAGAAGGCCCATCCTATTTAAAAGCGATTGTCCCGCGAATCAGCGATCATCGCGCTCTTTGTCACTTTTTGTTCGTTGAACCTGAACGTGTAGTCGCGCCGACAAAGGGCGTTTTCCAGTTTTCCGAATAAAAAGTATATGCATGCGATGATCGCGTATTCGCGCGGCGACCGTTTTTAAATAGAACGCGGGGTAAGGGTTAGTTGTAGATGGATTTCTAAAACCAAATCCTAATCCCTGTGAAAAACTCCATCTGTTTACTAATAATACTTTGTTTGTTTGTAAGTTTGTCAATCAGTCTGCCTAGCCTTTTTCCCAACTATGTATGTTGGGGTCGGCTTCCAGTTGCAGCTGAATACCAGTATTTTACATGTAGTGACTGCCTATCCTGACGTCCACCAACCCAGTATCTGGGTAATACGATACCCCTTGGTAAGACTGGTGTCAGAGTTTCTCGCTTCTGATGACTCGTAACGACTGTCAAAGATCCACAAATGACAGCCGGGAGCAACGGTCTAACGTGCTTTCCGGGGCACGAAGGTGTCTCGGTATGTAAAGATGTTCAGCACAGGCCAACCCCGGCCAGCGTAGCTTAACCTGATGAATCGACCCGTACGGCTGTTACTACTCAGCCATTAGCTCCTGCTGTTTTCAATAACCTTGTGCGACTGTCAAAGATCCACGAATGACAGCCGGGACCAACGGCTTAAGGTGCTTTCCGAGGCACGGAGACTCGGTATGTAAAGATGGTCACCCATCCACTGACCAACCCCGGCAACTGTAGCTTAACCTGATGCATCGACCCGTACGGCTGTTATTACTTAACCACGAGCTCTTTGTTTGTAAGTTTGTATGTAGGGGGTAATCTCCAGAACTTCCAGTCGGATATGAATAATTATTTTGCATTGGATAGTCCAATTCTTGAGGGTGCTCGTAGACGAAGTCGCGAGCAGAAACTAGTACTTAATATTTTAATAACAGTTGTGGTTGGTCTATATCTATATTTAAAAACACATACATATCTATTCATGTTTTCTGGCAGTGTAGGTGATACATACTTCGTTAAGCTCTTCAGCAACAAGACCTTGCAAAAGGCTATCACGAAAAGGTCCTTTCGCCAAAGTAAAAAAAAACAAAGCCAATTACAAGTACAACATACCTAAACTTAGTTCGAACTAATCTAAGCTCCTGTGACATTCAACTTACTTCTAATTCTCTAACTAAGTTACAAATAAGTAAGTAAGAACAAAACTCTCCAAGCGCCTGATCTATTTAGAAATATTACTGTACTCTAACTTCAATACTCGTAACTATATTAAGACTAACGAAATAGCCAGTTTATCTAATTTCCTTTACTACTAAATTCACGGTAGATACTAAAGCCGTCTTCACATATGTGGGTCCCAACTCCCCAATGAAACCTATACTTTGTTTTCTACACGATAGAGCATACATTCGGTTGGTACGTTGACTTTAATCAGCTGATTGCTGAGAACAACTTTTATACGTTGTAAGAACGCAATTTGTGCAGTTCGAAGATACATGGATGTCATAAAGTTGATTACCCCTATCTTGGCTGGATGCGGCATTCGTTACTTGAGTGCGAATGAAAAGGATTGCTTGGCCGTTCACTTGAAGAAGTATCTTCGTTATTTTAATTTGTTTAGGTGGGAAATAAATGGGACTGTATACGTTGCATATTTGAAAATAGAATTGAATTTACATTGCGATAGAGTTTAATCTTCTGTAATTGCTTTTTGGAGTTGGTAATTGAATTTAGACGTGCGTGTTACCATCTGAATTTGGGACGTCTGAAGGTATTGTAGCTACTTTGTTCTATTATTAAAATAAACTGGACTGAGATAATTCCTACAATTAACGTAATGGTACAGATTAAGAGTAATGGGTTCGAATTAAACGTGAAATGAAGAATCACTAGTTAGCAAATAGTGGGTCTCATTGACACTCATGAAGGGAGTTTAAAAATACATTTCAATCAAAGACTAAAAAATGGTGACAGTAATTACGCAATATTGTCTTTGGTCCGTAGTCTTGGCAGAGCCGCTTTTATTGGTTGAACGAGACTTTTGTATGTAATTTTTTTAGGTATAAAAAAAAAAATGTGTGATTTGTTTGTGCAGAATAAACTATTTTTCTTTTTAATAGAAGAACTTATCTAATAAGCTACAACAACAAAACAACAAAACAACAAAGTACAACAAAATTGCAACACTTGTATTTTTTGAGTTTATTGTCTTTATTCTGCCCTTACTTAACATCTTTCCTCTTGTTTTCCTGCAATCTGTGGGAGTGATTTGGTGAAAAAGGACGGAAGTGTGTAACAGGAAGAGGAAGTGCGCGCTATTTGATTTGACCAATGAGCGCGCGCAGTGATAGTTGGCTGGCAGATGCTGCCAATCCATTTTCCGAGAGGTTGGTACTGCTAGCCAAGATGTCAGATGTTACACATCATAATATGTATGTGACTACTTAATAGTGGATCCACATAGCCCGGCGGCATGTGCGGGCTTTGCGCGCGGCAATCGCAACAAAGCCGGTGGCCATTTTGCCGGCGGTGCCGCCGGCCGCACCTCGCGGCATCTGGGGAACGTCTTCTTTAGCTCTTTTTTTGCTTTTTAAGACAGAGAATATACACCAAAATTGCAGCAGCAATTGCGATGTTATCGGCCATTTTTGTCTCCAGTATCTGCGTACAACTCACTTCACCGAAAGTCACAAGATAACTGAAAATATTGATTCCCAGCCGCACTTGTCTGCCGGCGATTTTGCCGGCGGCATCGCTTGTGGTCAAGCCGCCGGCTGTGCCGCTGGGCTGTGTCCACCTGCGTGTAGGTCCACCTGTGGACCTATATTACATTTGAAATAAGATTAGACATTTAACTTAACCTTGTTTTACAGTCCGTTCAACCGATTATGACGTTTATTGCGTTGGTGTCATAACAAATGGCAGCTACGCTTTTGTAAATATTAAATAATAGTTTTTGTAATGTTCATCATTGATCATCACTGTAATTGTCTACAGAAAAACCAAATCGTTATGAACTCACTACTGCAAGCTTATGTTCCAACACCTCTATATCTCTTAAACCAATTGTCATAGAATCAAGTTCTTGGTATCATTATTTAGGTAGACTAAACGTCTGTTAGACAAGTAGATAAAAAAAGATGAAGTTCCTGGGGTGAATTTTGTAATAACCTTGATAGACTAAAAAAAACAATGTTAATTATAACGTGATATTAATCTGTTAGCATTTATTTCAATATAATGCCGTATTTACTGTCAGTATTTGAGTTATTTAACCAACATATTGCTAACACTTTTCGCTTATTAAAAGTTTTTTTTTACGATATTTGGACATTCAATTCCAAAGTTAAAGTACTTTTAGTATGCACGCTACATAAAATGCGATCAAAATATAAAAATGGCTGCCATTCAGGGGTTGGGTTAAATTCCGACCCCCCATGTTGAATTATTTTATTGATTAAATAGAGCAAACTACCTTCCCTTTAAGTTTGTACAGTCCGAGACCAAATACAATGTATTATTCGATCATTGCACGTAGTTTCTTAAAAACAAAAAAGCAAGCAACTGTAAAATCTTGTTAACATTTTCGCGGTTCCCGACAAGATTGAACGCTCGGTGGCGTGTCGTGGACTCGCGGAGTTTCTTAGCTAACAACTTATTCTGACTGCCAAGTTAACTCCAACTATTTGCTTTTTATTTTTATTTTATCCTCTCTTTGTTATGTGTTCGAAGAGAAGAATAAATTTTGTTTTGGTTGCACAAACGTTTAGTACCTTAGCGTTTTTAATATTTTATGTTATTGACCGAGTAATAACAGCCGCACGGGTCGATCGATCAGGTTAAGCTACGCTTGCCGCGGTTGGTCCGTGGCTCGGTGACCATTTTACATACCAAGACTCCTCCGTTCCTTGGAAAGCACATTATGTCGTTGGTCCTGGCTGCCATTCGTGGATCTTTGACAGTCGTTACGGGTCATGAAAAGCCCGAAAGTCTGACAACCAGTCTTACCAAGGGGTATCGTATTACCCAGTAACTGGGTGGTAGAGGTCACATGTTAGCACAGCTCTTTATTATGTAGGTACACCATTATAAAAGATATAAATGTAGAAATTTTACACAGGGCGACGAAATGTGCGGTTGGAATATAGAAAAAAACCTTGGCTTAAAATGTATTTCTTCAATATGCGAGGAAGGACCCTTTTGAATTTCAGAAGGAACTTGGCATTAACTTGGAAATCTTCAACTCCTTTCTGAATAAATGTTACTTCTAGGCCAGTGAGCACTAACGTCTACCACATCATCATTTACTTTCAGATGAGATTGTCATCAAAATTTTCACGATGAAAAGAATAATAACCATAATATGGTTATTATTCTTTTCATCGTGAAAATTTTCGGCTCGGGCGCGGCTTCCAGTCTAACCGGTGGCCACCAATACCATATTATGGTATTGGTGGCCACCGGTTAGACTGGAAGCCGAGCCCAACATAGTTAGGAAAAGGCAGACAGATGATGATGGTGATAGAGGGCAAACAAACTGAAGACCCTCCTGATGACATGTGGTCACCGCCACAATATCAAAGATATCGCAGATGCGTAGCCATCCCTGAGGAAACTGACATATTTCATGTACCTGTGACTACGTACACAGGCTATACTCTTCAGACCAGGACACAGCAACGATGCTTGGAGGTTAGAAGATACAAAAAAAAAAAATAAGCTCTACGAGTGCTGGTCAGTACCTTTCGCGACTACCACACAATTTACGTGTGATGTACCCGGGCAGTTAGCCCCGCTAACACTTTATTGACGAGCTTCGAGTTGCATCACTCAATTGAGAATCCGTCGTCGGACATATATTTGTAAAGCCTATAGTTAGTTTTGCCATGTGTGCGGTAATCGTGCATGGAAGACTTGGTTTAGTTAACACACACGCGCTACAGAAGAAACATACTATAATGTCATCTATGTAACTGATTCGTTGGTCTACTTCTAAGCGTGAGGTTTGGTTCCCAGGTCAGGCAAAGTGATAATGGGGGGTACCTTTGTACTTAAAATACTTATAATTATGTCGTATCTTTATCTATTTTACTGTGTGAACATTTTTTTTTTTTTTTGTTTAGACGTGCGGTCAGTCTTTTAGACTATGAGCAGAAGAGATGGTTCTGTTGTCATGTAGGGCGCTACCACTGTGTGTACATAAATAATAAAATTTATAAATAAATGGGTTTTTTGCATGAAGAATATTTCCTTAGCAACCCAGAGTCTGGTGGGAATACTTCGGCTTCACACCTATCACAATCACACAGAACTTAAACATAACCGGCGTAAAGAGTTTCACTCTACACCTCCGCCCATCCTCCGCCATAAGCTGCCTGTCCACTGAAGCGGAGAGGAGAAAAGAGGAGCGGAGATGTGCCAATATTAACCAATAGAATCTTGACTCCGCCCCTGAGTTTAGGTTTGCTTGATTAATAATGGCACATCTCCGCTCCTCTCCTCTCCTCTCCGCTCCAGTGGACAGGCAGCCTTAACCTTTGAAATAAAGGCGTGATGGTATTGTCATCTGTTGTTATTTTTCAGTCTATTTGAAAGTTTTTCTAGTTTCTTTAGGTCGTAAAGCCTACATCAACAATAAAAGTTAAATTCACAAAATAAATGTGGGTACATTATCAGACTACTACCTACATTTGTCTGTTTTTTATGAACTCGTACCTCGCAATGTCAAAGCCATTACATTACTTACAACTAAAAAAGAAATCCATTTTAGTGCTCACAAGTACAAAACCTTAATCTATCTAGAAAGTACTTTTAATATATTTTCCACTTTATCTTTGCCAGTCCCTCATAAAGCTAGATTATTATCTGAAAACATTTTCACTTAGAACGAAACTTGTAAATCTCGGGCTTCACTTGAAATCACGTAATGTTCCCTTTATTTAGTATTAAAAGGAGTCTGAAGTATGGTCTGTCTCTTTAAAGCTGTTTTTTAGGCTGCCTGTCCACTGAAGCGGAGAGGAGAGGAGCGGAGCGGAGATGTGCCAATATTAACCAATAGAATCTTGACTCCGCCCCTAAGTTTAGATTTGATTGGTTAATAATGGCACATCTCCGCTCCTCTCCTCTCCGCTCCGCTCCAGTGGACAGGCAGCCTAAGATAATTTCTTGTAAGTTTTAAGGTTTTAAAGGTGACTGGCTGACTGTAATTTATTGGCCGGTATTGTGGTGGTTTACATTGCCACATGGAACTACGCATCACACTGACGTCATGTGCAATCCTGCATCAGCATATATATAACTTCCCGATATCAATCGTCGGGCAGTTGCCCGCTAGACACGACACCCATCTGGTCGGAGGATCCTCCCTTTTCTATGGAGGATGAGTGAACTTTAAACCCTGTTCCTGCTACCTCTAAAGTATTACCAGGTATTATGGGCTTTTTTGGCGTGGCCGTGAGGCACATTTTCCTGCTAGTTTCTCACATCGTACTCAGAATGCAATCATTGCGACTCAAAGTTCCAGCGGTGAATGAAACTCCTCTCAAAGGATACACGACATTTTAATTGGAAGTTGTAATATGGCTTCGAGTAACGATAAAAATGTCCTTGATGAGCCAGCAAGATTGCCTCATATTTTTTATTTTTTATCGCAACAATTTATACCAAAGAGTTTTTATTTAGATTCTACAGTATTTTTCAAGCTCGATTTTATTGCGAGTATCGATTATTATTTATCATTTATTAAATCTGACTCATACACAGTATTTATTATTACACACAAAACAGACAACACATTAACAATATAAAACAAAACAAAATCCTTCGGGCTAACAACACCTACATTAATCGTTCGTAAGTCTTTCTACTAACAATATTATGGGCCCGTGAATGAAATTTTTTTTTTTTTTTATAATGACCTTCGACTGTAGTTGACGTGCAAGTTACTGCAGCATCTAATGTATGAACAGTCGAGCCTGTCTGCTATCATCATCAGCACGCTATTAGGGCTGCTGTGCACCCTGCGCACCAGAGACGCGCCCCATAGCGCACTCATCGTTGCATAGAAGCAATCGACGCTAGCTTCAGCGAACATGCTCGAGGCGCTACATTTTCACGGCAGCCTCATCACCGTTCTGCAAGCGTTGTTATAGGTAGATGTAGGTAGGTAAGTAGGTAGGTAGGTCGGTATGTATGTAGGTAGGTGTAGGTAGGTATGTAGGTAGTTAGGTATGTATGTAGGTAGGTAGGTATAGGGTAGGTAGGCAGGTAGGTAAGTAAGTATTTAGTGCTACCTGTGCGAATCCGGGGTGGGCAGCTAGTATCTAATACTTTCAAGGCCACGAAGACCAGTATAAAATCTGAAGCTACAAATAAATCCCGGAGTCTGGATTTGTGCCCGGTTGATGGCAATAAGCTTGCCCCCATTACATGGGACTTAACATAACTATCGCAATGTGGGTCTTTTTCTTTTTCATGTGGATAATGACTAACCTAGTGCCAGTCTTTAGGCCGCCTTGGGAGGAATTGTACCAACATACTAACAATATTCTTTTTGTAGCGTAGTTAACCATAGGTTTAAGTTTAAACATACATAAATTCCATTCCATTCTTCCATTTGTACATAAAATCCATTTTTGTATTGTAGCGTTGTTTATACTGAGCCAGTTATGCTATCAGACAGGAGAAGCAGAGTTTGCAATCTTATTCTGTCATCTTTGGCTATCTCATCTGCAATTCAACACAAGCCTGTCATTTCGAACTCGTTGCTGTACTACTTATTGAAGCTTACCTAACCGCTTTTGTGACAGGTGGGTATACTATAGATAGATACGCTTCGGCCCAACCCTTCGAGCAAACAAGGCGTGGTGTTTACAAATAAATAAAACTATAAAGGATCTTAGAAATTTTTACTATTTAAAATAATATTTTTTTTGTAATTTTCATCCTATCCTACTAATATAATAAAACCTGCTTAATATTATAAATGTGAAAGTTTGGATGTTTGGATGTTTAATGTTACATAAACACGCGAAAACGACAGATCGGATTTAGATGCACACAGATAGTTTATAACCTGAATTAACACAAAAGATATTTTTTATCCCGGTATTAGGTACGTTCCCGTGGGATAATTGTCGACCTCCACGCGGGTGAAGCCACGGGCAAAAGCTAGTATATTATAAGTATGCTTTATAGATTATTAAAAAAACTAAATAATCAACATTTAAAATTTCCTTTTACCAACCATTATGTCGTTGCTCAAAAGGACCAAAAAAAGGACCTTGGGGAACAACCACAGAGTTATTTAAAATAGAGACACAATACAAAAAGGAAACTCCTCTCGTTCTACAAAAGTGCGGAGACAAAGAGGAAGCACTGTATTCAACTCGACACAAAGCCTTAGTAACGAAAGAAACCTCTCTAGAGACACAGATGTTAATTGAAAATAGCGAAGAATTCAATTCAGTTGAAAATTCTGTCGCTTTTTTTTGTAGCCAGTAGTAGCGTATAGACAACTTGTTTATAGAGGTTGAGGTTGACTTCATGAAACTTTTTAAAAGAGTAATTAAACCTTCAAGTGTCATTAACGAGACACAATAGATTTTTAATTGTTATGTGGGCATAACAATTAAAAATCTATTGTGTTTCGTCCTGATGGCCACTGTAACGGTTGAGCGGTGGAGTTTTGGACATTTCTTTTTCATACGATACTACCTTTTAGTAGGGGCGCCTAGAATCAATTCTATTTTCTTAAAATACAATAGACAAAGACATATTGTAGTGACCAAATCCGCTTAACTATTCCTAAAGATTCATAAAAAAACCCTGTAAGAAATCGACACGTGTTTCACATCTCAACGAGGCATCCTCAGGATGATGATTAACTTGTCGAGAACCGGAACACGACGTGTTGCCACGCCGAGCGCTGGTCGCAGAGTGCCCTTTAATGGCCTACTTGAAATAAATGATTTGACTTTCAAGTAGTTACTGAAATAGGAATAATTAAGTTATTTTCTATCATTACACGCTATCACATCACATAACACATATGCAAGAAAATGCTAGAAGGATTATATTTCCCATGTTTTATAAAATGGCTGATGCCGTGGACGTCACAGAAGAAGAACAATAATTTTTTGTTTTATTAATAGAAAAGCATAATAAAATTTAGATAAAGAAGTTAATCCTGAGGTAGAAAAAAACTAATCCCGCCCCAGAAACGCATTTATACCCAGCAATAAACAAACGCTAGAGGCATAAAATTATAACAATAAAGAAGAATACCATTAAGTTACCTATAATCTATTATTTTATATAAATGCACAGCAGTACGGTAATCTCCTACTAAATATTTATGCAGTATGGTAAACAAATAGCATCTACATTTTTCTTCTTTAACATCAAAACCAACAAAACTACTAAACTAAGCATACATAATGAATAAAAACTGGACAAGCTTTTCTACCATCTCCAGTCCGTAGTACAATCGAACAAGTTATTTGATATACATGAAAAATATTCATCTTTCCACTTTTAAGCGTATGTCATACTTATGAGAGCTAAACCACTAGGAAGTGGTGATGGGCGGGCGTTTTTGGGGGACTGTCTTATGTAATTCATCAGTAAATCAAACTATTTCGAACGTCATGTTCGAAATAGTTTGAATAAATCACGTTTGAATTTTGAATTTTTAAAGCTATGCAAAGAATTGATTACTCGGCACACTTACAAAATTGTTTAAAAGTAGTAGTGTTGCAAGTTACAAGTATACAAATTCAAATTAATTTATTGTTTGTCTCATGTGGAAAGTCAGTATGTCTTATAAGATTACTAGCTGCGCCCCACGGTTTCATCTGCATAAGTCTGGATCCCGTGGGAATATTGGGATATAAAGCATCCTATGTCCTATTCTAGGTTATGGTCTACCCATGTGGTAAATTTTATCCAAATCTGTTCAGCTGTTTTAGCGTGTAAGCGTATCAAACAAACTCACTTTCGCATTTATTATAGTAAGGATTAAATAAAATATATGTCTGTAACATATATTATCTACCTATCTATATGGTGTACAATATTCTAAAGTAATTCAACATCTGAAATAGCTTTTTCGACTGTACTATCCCGTATCCAACGGCTGCTAGCGAAACGATATATTACGTTGCTCAGCAAACAGAAAAAGCAAATGACGCTCAGTTTGTTGCAAACGTTCGCAAAAACTCAACTATACTCAACATTGCGAAGTATCTGACGTTAATATCGTCCGCCTTGAAAAAGGAAATATATTTTCGTGTTTTATTAAAGCAATTTTGGTCTTTGGTCGTTCTTTGGTAGGGTCGCCGCTTTGTTTGTTATTGTTTCAGTTTTTAAAAGGCCTGGTTGTTTCAATTGTTTTTTTTTAGACCTGAATCTAAAGCTGTGGTACGCAATTTAGGATTAAGTGCTTTTTATAATTTATTTTCATCGTCATCAGACTAGTCATGATCATGCTTTTTAATTTCTTCTTTAGCTTCCGAAATCAATTATGCCGCTGTCTATAGAAACTACATATTTGCCGAATCGTAGATTTCATTTGATAGTAAGTTTGCGCACATATTATATGTATACGGTTAAGTACGCACCAAAACTTTTGACGTATATTACCAATAAATAATCATGAATATCCGTTCCGAAGTTATTGCATAAGTTTACGAGAAACGCAAGATTTCCCTTTTAAGAAGCAACCCTTATAAAGCAGGGGTTAATGGAGCTACCCGGAGTATGAATATTATGGCAACTAAATCTTTTATATTACTGCGGAGGCACCATCTTTGTAACGCTACATCGAGTCATGAATTAATTTGATATGCAAATTAATCTTAGTGCTACTGCTATAATTATATGGTTGATTTTAGGCTGTATTTTAATAGGTTCTAATAGTCTTGGTGATTATGGCAATTGTCGTTTTGTGTCCAAGGCCCATTTGGCAATAGTAAGGTTTCTAGAAATCATTGACAGAAATATAATGTTTTTATTGCGTTCTGATATGAAATGAGTTTATTTATAGTGTATTTAAACAAACCTTTTTGACCTGCTCACCATTAAAGTGAGCTTTAAACACACATTAAAATAACGCTACGATTATTCGAATCCGAGTAATTACCAAAATTATAGGTAAAATTAAAGGCAATATTGCCGAACTGTATTCATTTGCGATACTTGCCGCGGGCGATATTTTACATTCAGTGTTAAGCACTTAATTCAATAATTAACAATTTTGAGATCCATTATTGAGTCCGATGTATGAGCATTTTCGTAGGTATATTTAATTATGAAGTTCTTGTTTAAGTTTAAAATTGAATTTATGACCGTTGATATTCATTGCTGAATACGAACTCTCAATATGGCTCTTGTAATTGTTAGTGTATTGCTGGTGTCGCCCAAAAGTTTCGATTTTAATTTTAATTTTTGGCCGACACTAGCAATATACAGAA
This sequence comes from Conistra vaccinii, assembly GCA_948150665.1. NCBI lineage: Eukaryota > Metazoa > Arthropoda > Insecta > Lepidoptera > Noctuidae > Conistra > Conistra vaccinii. Next base: position 4,028,371 of record OX411323.1, on the reverse strand, counting down.
TTGTGTGGAAGAAAAGGGAGAGGGAGGCCTTTGCAATGCATTAGATTAGATTATTAGTTTTTAGTTTGGGTTAAGTTTTTAATTTTGTAGAAGCTTGTAAATGGCAAATGTAAGCGCTATTGTGTATAACTTACCTTAACATAGGTTAGACTAAGCTTTCTGAAGAATAAATAAATAAAAAATATGAAACAGTAACACAGCGTTTGGTAAAAGCATGGGCGAGATATAACTAACATATATTTGTCATGATAATGACTTACCCAAGGGAAGAAAAAAGTTAAGCATTAGTAACAGATTATATATTTTTTTTTTCAAGGAACCTTGACGAGACCATTTACAGTGCTTCTTATTTCTAGCAACAAGCAAGGGTAAAAATAGAACAATATTATTAGAAACCAAAAAATCACGGTAATCATTTTCAAGAACATGAGGATAAAAAAATTATAATGATGACAAGTCTATTCCATTTATAGAACGAAATCTTTTAAAGATCCATTCAAGACAACGTCTCACGTAAATCCGGATGTAAGTAAACTGGACAAAAATATATATCATCGTAATAATCGTATTGGCAAAAGAAAATCCTGTGAATATACTATTTATAGATTGAATAAGCCCTTTATAACAAGACGGATGTTATACCAGAATATTATTACCTGAATTGTTAAAGAAAACCGTGAAATAACCATGACATAAAAAGAGCAATTGATTGTAAGGTGCTTTTAATCACGTTCATCTGAATAAAATTCAGTTTCAGTGAATGAAAATAAATAGAATTAACAAATTATTTAGAATCAATTTTGCAAATGTTTGCTCTTGTTTGAATGATTTTATGGCGGCATCTACATCACTACTTGCGAACTACGCATCAAAGACGTGACGTCACACAGAATCCTGACGTCACACAAGTCCTGCATCGCACAATCAAAGTTAACCGCGCGAACAGCATATACAGTATGTTAGCTAACAGAGGGCGTTCCAGTTAACCCGCAATAGTATAGCGTCCAGACATACTAGAAAAAATATTAACATTGAAAAAAAAAAAATTTTTTTTTAATAAAATTTTGTATTTTTTTTTAATTGATACGTAAATGTAACGCTCTGTATACGCGCACTTGTCTTTCAACGTGGAAAACAAGTGCGACAAGTGCGCGTGTACAGAGTGTTTGTTTTACGTATGAAATTAATATTTTTAGGGTTCCGTACCTCAAAAGGCAAAAACGGAACCCTTATAGGATCACTCGTGTGTCTGTCTGTCTGTCTGTCTGTCTGTCCGTCTGTCACAGCCAATTTGCTCCGAATCTAATGGGCCGATTAACTTGAAATTTGATACACATATGTATTTCTGTGACCCAAACACGGATGTGAAACGAAAATAAATGATTTTTGAATATGGGGGTCACTTTTGGGGGGCAAAGAAGAAAATAATTAAAAAAAGTTTTGCAAATTGTACCGTGTGACATATCAAATGAAAGGAATTATTACAAGAATCTCAAATATTATTTTAAAATAATTTTTAAACAAACGTTTTTTGAGATATTTACGAAAATTGATGAAAATTGACCATTCCCCCCCCCTTATCTCCGAAACTACTAAGCCTAAAATTATGAAAAAAATTCAGAGAATAGTTTCTTACTCATAGATTATAGGAAAACCTATAAGAAGTCTATGGTCTTAAAATAACATGGTAAATCTCTCAATATTGTGCTTACAAACTTACAATTGCGGTTGGAATGTATGGGAAAATTGGTTTTTCAACTACAATGTTAAGTTAGTTTTTGGGATAATTTATTGCTACTGCTAGTTCGACTAAAGCTCCCAGTACACGTTCAACGGGCTCGCCCAACGTGTACTAAGGCGAGGCATCCGTCACTTCTCGTACCTTCCGCGAAGCATTCTGTTTGCCGATTTCATAGTACTATTGTAGTATTGTCGGCAAGCACTGCTAACACATTAGCTTTAATTATAACAGTCTGTTCTAAATTCTACCATGATTTGGCTACTACATCCAGGATTGTCTTCAGACGAGGGAACTCCTCAACGGTCAACAGTACAAACAGCAAATTTTATATACCTACGCTTTAATTATCATAGTCCGTTCTACATTCCATCATTTATGGCTGTTGCACCCAGGATTGGCTTCAGGCGAGGGAACTGCTCAACGATGAACAGTGCAGGCACGAAATTTTATGTACCCTTTAATTATGATAGTCTGTTCTAAAGTCCACCATGATCTGACTGCTGCACGAAAGATTCGCTTCAGATGAGGGAACTCCTGAACGGTACACAGTACAAACTCGAAATATAAAGTACGCTTTAATTGTGGTAGACCATTCTAAATTCAGCCATAATCTGGCTGCTGCCCCCAGGACTGGCTTCAGATGAGGGAACTCCTCAACGGTCAACAGCACAAACAAGAAATTTTATATACGCTTTAATTATCATAGTCTGTTCTAAATATCACTAAGATCTGGCTGTTGCACCCAGGATTGGCTTCAGGCGAGGGAACTCTTCAACGATCAACAGTACAGACACGAAATTTAATATACGGTTGAATTATCATGGTCCGTTCTAAAGTTCACAATGACCTTGCTGCTGCACCCAGGATTGACTTGAGACGAGGGAACTCTTGAACGGTACACAGGACAGACACGTTTTATATATGCATTTAATTATGATATTCTTTTCTAAATTCCACCATGATCTGGCTGCTGCACCCAGGATTGGCTCCAGACGAGGAAACTCCTCAACGGCCAACATAACAGACACGAAATATTATAAATGCTTTAATTGTGATAGAACATTCTAAAGTCCACCATGATCTGACTGCTGCATCCAGGATTGGCTTCAGAAGAGAGAACTCCTGAATGGTTCACACTACAGACACGAAATTTTATATTGTATATGGATAATATGTATTGTGCTAATAAACTAGATGGGACTAGGGTCTGATGATAGAGCCGGAAGATGACCATAGGAACTTCTAAAATAAACGAGACAGTACCATCGAAATTGGACCGGTTCGTTTTGTCCTGACAAGAACTATAGCCCAAAGTAGCATCCAGGGTCTGATGATAGAACTGAAAAGTTATCAAAGAAACTTCTCAACCAAACATAATAGTATCATTGTGTTTGCGGTCGTTGGTTTTAAATTAAATTAAAATTAAAATCATTTATTTCGAGTGACATAGACTCATATTAGTATAGAAACATTTATACATAAAATAACATCAATAATGAAATACAATTAAAATTAAATTAAATTCAGATAATTACATAGTTATATTTAAATTAATAAAAAATAACAATGAATAAAAATCAAGCACCCGTAATATGCCTGCTACAACAATGCCCAACATAGGGGCAATCCAGTCGCTGAGCAATCATGTCCAGGACAGTGTTGGAGCTAGCCCGCACCCTGCGCACCAAGGACGCGCACCGCTTGCGCATGGTGGCGTGGAAACAGTCAGTGCGCAAACATGCCCGAGGCGCTGCAGAAGCGGGGCAGCCCCAACACTGCCCTGAACGCGTTGTCTTACAAAGTACTGTAGCCTAAGGTGTAGTCCAGGCCCTCATGAGAGATCTGGAAGGTCACCATACGAACTCCTTAACTAGACAAGATAGCCCCGTTGTGTTTCGGCCGTTTGGATTTGTTTTGTTTCAAAAGCTTGAGGCGTGAACGGTTTTCTTAAATAAAGATAAGCCTCAATCTTTTAAGAAAACATTAAACTTATCTGTTTACGTAAGTCTTATTTTGTTCTTTTTAGTTTAATAAAAGCTTGTTTAAAAAATATTTTTACTTATATTTTATTCAGCCTAATACAGGACGTAATCCGATGGCAGTTTTAGCTCGTGCACCATTGTGGGAACCATTTAGCCTGTTTCTAATGAGCAAAATAATGCGTCAGAGGGATGATCCATTTGACATTTTATTGGCAAAATTGTTGACATTTTTATATTAATTTGACATTGACTACAGTCAATGTCAAATTCAAACGATTTGACAACGTATAATTATGTATTGTTGACTACAGTCAATGTCAAATTCAAACGATTTGACAACGTATAATTATGTATTGTTATAAATTGTTATTTAAAATTATAATGTCTTTAAATTTGTGTAAATTAAACATGATTTGCATGCCTTTGTGACGGTAGAACATGGAGGACTTTCATAATAAAACATCAATGTAAAAATTACCCATGTTTGCAAAGAATTATGATGATCTGAATTTTGCTACTACATTAAATAATATGGCAACTGGTAATATGAATGACGTTGATATTCAGCTTAAAATTGCCGTCGAATGCATTAAGAATTCTATCAGTACACACGAAAAGATTATCATAGCGGGAGACTACAATATAAATTTTAAGGAATAATCAAAAAATAACCTTATTACTAACTTAAAAACTAACATTGATAAAAAACAAATAGCTCTTGGGATCTTCATTGATTTAAAAAAGGCATTCGACACTGTAAGTCACAAAATTCTTCTTAAAAAACTGGAAAGTATCGGTATTACTGGCTTAGCTTTAAAAATATTAAATTCTTATCTTACTAATAGATACCAAGTAGTCGGTATTGGTGAACATCGAAGTGAACCCAAACCCATTACCTGTGGGGTACCACAAGGTTCTATACTAGGGCCTCTATTATTCCTTATCTACATCAACAATATTAATGAAATCGGACTTAAAGGAGTTATTTCACTGTATGCCGACGATACTAGTCTTTTTTACTTTGGCAGTAATATAGAAGAAATTATTAAAGAAGCACAAAGTGATCTTAATAGACTAGCTATCTGGTTCCAATGCAATCTGCTTACTATAAATGCTAGTAAAACCAAATACATGATATTTAGTGCTAAAAATAAAAAACTTCATACACATGGTGAATTAAATATAAATGGTCAACCCATATTAAAAACAAATACTGAGAAATATTTGGGTCTTACTCTTGATGATAAACTTACAATGAAACCGCACATTGAGAAAGTAAGAAAAAAGATATCATCACTGACTGGTGCACTTAGAGGAATTGTCCGATGTCTCCCACTACAGGTCAGATATATTATTTATAACTCGATGGTTAAACCACATATCGATTATTTAATTGAAATATGGGGAAGTGCTGCCAAAACTCACCTTAAGAAACTACAAACCTCTCAAAATAAAATTATTAAAGTCTGATTTAATTATGATTACTTAACATCTTCACAAAAGGTTTTAAAAGAAACAAAATTAATGAATATTGATCAAATTTATAAATATAACACTTGCATACTAGTTCGTAAAATAATAAATAGAGACATACATACACAAATAACATTTACAAAACGACTGCAAGTTCAAAAGCGCATGACGAGGCAGGCTAACCATGTAATTTTAAGAGCACCGAGGACAAACTACGGTAGAAAGACTATCGTGTATGAGGGGGCTGAACTCTATAACTCTATACCTAAAGTAATTAAGGAATCGAAATCACTTCCAACTTTTAAAAGGCTATTAAAGCACCACCTAAATAATGTATGAACTGTAACCGTTGAAACCGTTTATTTTATTTTTATTTATTACTTTTGTTTTTGGGTTTATTACTAAGCGAAATCGTCGCTTATCTTAATTAATATGTTTTTCCTCATAGAAGTGAATAATTGTATTCTTTTTGAGCGAAATAAATTTCTTAAACCGTAAACCGTAAACCGTAAATATCGGAATACCTTCTATCACTCGGCGTTAGTCCACGTATTCAAGAATATACGACAAGACAGAATTCAACACTATTGTTTAATTCTATCTTGTCTATACAATAATATTCAGAAATTTCCCTCTACAATCCGGTACCATACATAGTTTTTTTAGTTACAACAAACAACGGGTCAGATTAAAAAAAAAAAAAACATGGTATAGGCGGCCCGCGAGCTGTGGAGCAGGTGGTTTTAACGCTCACCACCGCAGCTTCGGCTTGCTGGCCGGCGGCGGTACATATTCATCGTACGGAACCCTCTCCACGCGAGTTCAACTCGCACTTGACCGGTTTTTTGTGAATATTTTATGATAAAAAAATAAAAAATGTTTTTTATTTTTCGATTTTAATATTTTTTCTAGCATTTATGGACGCTAAACTATTGCGGGTTAACGGGAACGCCCTCTGTTAGTTAACATACTGTATAACATCCCCGACATCAATCGTTGAGCAGTTGCCCGCCAGAAACGACTCCCGTCTGGTTGGAGGGTCAAGTTAGTCTTTTAATCTTATGATGACGGGAATAATGATGAAAGCATTTTTATTATAAGTGAACACATCACTTATAACAAAAATATTTTTACAGATTGTCCACGATGAAAAATCTAAGGTAAAATTAACTAAACTACCCAGCCAACACGAAAAAGACTGAAGGTGGTCACACACGTAACTGCAACCATGACAAATCTGCATGAACAATCATTTTGTGCAAGTGGCATGAAGATTGATAGAATGTTCACTATGCAGCTTGAACAAGCCACGCTTGTGCAAGCATGCTTGAACGTGTGTATGCAAATTAAACTTGCGGAATTATACGCATGCCAGTTGCACGCAATTAATGAAACTAAAGCAAGCACGTCGTAGTCGTTCATCGCTCAAGCTAAAACTGAGCTGCTCCAGCTTGCTTGTACGGTGTGTAGCCTATAGGACAGTTGTGCACGCATGCACAAAATGATTGTTCATGCAAGCTTGTCATGCTTATTTTACATGGAAACAGTTACAGTTCATACAACAGACCTCAAACTGTTCTTTTAAAAGTAAATAAAAACAATAACTGAAGCTCAAAATGTTCTCATTTCACAGAAGTACACGATAAAGAAAATAACAACGAACATAGAGAATGTAACCACGTTATTACTGGAATGAATATAGTTGACATTGTATGAAACAATTACACAGTAGTTTGGAGACGACTGTACCTACGGACGGTAAGGTCGGACAAACGATTTACAAGAGTAGTTTGAGGTCGGGAAAAGGTTAGGCACTTGTAGAAAAAGGTAGTTAGATACTTGTAAACAAAAGTGTAACGCAATGTTTTTGTGGCGTATACGTTAAATGGTTCGCACAGTAATAAAAAAGGAGTATGTTCTTTTTTACAATAAGAGTATCGATGTTTGAGATGCATTGTTGGTAAGTATATTAATAATGAGCTGAAAATAAACAATTAAGTTTTTCGTACACTAGGACCAATATCGCCAATATCTACCTATTGCTTTGAGTACAAATTGCTTTTGTTTTTTTTTGCTAAACTACAACGTGTCCCACAGCTGGACAATAGCATCTTCTTTCTCCTTCCAAAACTCTCTGTCTTGTGTGCGATCTATGGCTATGTTTGCCATGTGTCACTGAATATTTTTTAAATATTAACTCACCCATTCCTAAATAGACATTTTAAAACCCTAATTCAATCCCATCCTCTAATTCTAACGTCCACATCCACGTACCACGGATGGATGTATCCCCCCCGGACATAAAACCGTTTAGTGGATAATGAACTGACATTAACGAGCCGCGGGAGTGGGGCCGAATAGGATAGTCAATTGTTTTGTGTGACTGCCGTTTTTGAATAAAGCATTCCAAATTGGAGCCTTTAGATTGGTGCGTTGGGTTTAGGTGGATTTGAAAATAGAAGTGACGATGATGGAAAGAAAAAGTCTTACATTTTGTTGAAACTTATGGTACAGTAGGGCCAAATGGACTACCCATTCATTGTTTACTTCAACTGAATGAAAAACGCACACTATGCAGCCAAGCATATTATAAGTTGGGAGATTACATCGCTGATAAGAATGCTTGGCTCAACGCTGGTCCTGCTCCATAAGGACGCATAAACTAATTGATTAGCATTTGAAAATACTGTTGGAGCTGTGGAAGATTTTAAAAACTATCTTTGCTTGGTTTATATTCAATCTCTTAGCATTGTATAATTGCATAGCAGATGTGTGAGTACTATGTACCGACTATAAAGCTACCATTTAGGTACTGGGTATGTGTAACTGAGAGTATGTCATGCTCACTCTAATGTCTCGCTGACGGTGGCGTGTGTGCTGGATCATTTAGCTCCCTTCAAAATGGTTGAGCTGAATGGTGCTAATCCATGCGTCATGTTCGTGAACGGAAGTCGTTAGTGTGGTCATCTCTTAGCTGCCACGGCTTATTTTAACTTTATTAATTTTTTTTCATTGTTTTTATTTTAATTTCTATTACGGACGCTTTTAACGTTTTGCATCGTTCTCACATGTATAACTCCAACATGAATGATGTAACCAATATTTTGTAACAATATTTTGATTTAAAAGAGTTCCCGCGGAGTTTCTTGCCCGTTCTTCTCCATAAGTACCTACTATGCTTTGGAATGGGCATCTAGCTACATCTTTCTGACTGACCGACCCCTTGACAATTCAAAAGTGCCTGTATTTGGTTTATTTGAAATCAATGCTTTGAGTTTGAGTGTGACTGCCGTTTTCAAATATTTTCGCAATCAAAATCTTGAGTGTTGAGTTGAATATCAATGGGAGTCGGGTGAGTGGATTATTAAAATAGAAAAGTAGGAAAAAAAAGTCTGACATTTGACATAATGATAGCACAGTAGGGCCAAATAGGTTACTTGTTTAGTGTGACTGCCATTTTTGAATATTTACTACTAAAGCCTTTCTAATGGTGCGTTAAATGTCAATTGGAATGAGGTCAATGGATTTTGGAAATAAAAACGTAGGAAAAAACGTCTGACATTTTATTGACAAACTAGCGACTCACTCCTGCTTCGCACGGATTTTACTTTGATTTGACAGAACATTAACATTTATGATAATTATATTTTTAAGTTTCTATTAATATATTACACAATTATACCTTGCGGAATAAATTCTCTAAATTATGGTGAAAACAACGTGGCCACACATATACGGTAGGAATAGCTACTTAAATGTACAATACTTGAATGAGCAGTTGATTTTTGTTTCGCGATTTGAGAGTATAGATAGATAGATTTATCACGTCACGATTTCAAGTTAGGTCCCATAGTAAAAGTTGTTCATAATGATGAGTAAAGTGACGTGTTTAAGTATCGTTCACTAATTACCAGTCACCCTATATAGGGTAATACATTTATTAGTAAAATACATACATAAAGATGTGTTTTTTTTTATATTTCCGAAAACGAGTTAAAAATGTTTCTACAAACTGCAACATAAGCTCAACCATTTTCGGAATGAAATTTCATTGGTTTGGAACACAAACAAACAATTTTATGTCTCGATCAATATTGGATACAGTTCGACCAGTAAAATTATTCTCTCCATGCAGTGAATTTACTTAAGAATTTGGTCACGAGTGAAAGAGAATCGATGCGGTAGCCTAAAAGCGGACTGGCTCAAATGTAGCTAGTCCGTAGCGCTGAAGTATTATCCCCACGTTCGAGAAATATAGCGCAAAGGCAAGGTAAGTAAGACTCTTCATAAATAAACAAGTCACTTCGCACAAATGAAAATTCAGGGGTAATATCACAAATTCAGGGTAATATCACAGCAGCGACTGTAGCACCTCTAGAGAAAATTTTTCACAAATAAATAAAACGCTGATTCAGACATACCCTATTTCATACGGACTACGGACTCAATTTTCTTGAGTGCATTACGGTTACCAAATAAAATATTATTCCTTTCGCCGGGTGGTCGTTACTTAGCAACCAGCACGGTCATAACTCGGCAACCGGCCGGTATAAACAACCGGCAACCCGATATTTTATTGGCGGATTTATGCGGATATCCGGATATCCGCAGGGACATGGTTTTTGTTAGGGTTATTTTATGGAATTTGCATGTGGATAGTAATGTATCGTTTTCGGATCAGTTGGGCCTTTTGACCGGGTACGAAGAGAGAAGACGTTCAAATTTTATATCGTCGCTCACAGTGAGCAATAGAAAGCCGTTCAAAGATAACTGAAAATGGTGCCTCTATGAGTACCAATTTAAATTATTGTTTGTATTATTGAAGCTCAAAAAACCGAATGCTAGGATTTTTGTTTGAAAAACGCAGTTATGTCGTTGTGGTTTTTGTAAACGTTCCGTGTAAATTAATTGTTTGCGTAATCAAGAATAATTTACTTTATGTCTTCTATAACAAAACCTGGAAAATAGTATTAAAATTACTCTACGAAAAACATTCTAAATCAAAAACCCATCTCACAAAGTAAACACACGATTCAAAGTTCCGAAGTTATACAGCTATTTACATTGCAAGCGTATTTGCAATTCCATCTTTTTCAATCAATCCCTTCATGTTCCGGAACCCGGGAAGCCAGACCCAGGACCCTGCCCGTTGTCATAGCAACCAGTCAACAGCCCGAATAATTCCGATGCCAAGATTAATCGATCGACATCTGCGAAAGGCGGACAGAGTGTTTCCAGATTAGTCAATTGGGATTACTCTCTACCCTTTCCATAGAATTTTGACCCCTATGTTGTATGGCTAACGGTGATTTTCGCTCGGGATCTGAGGACTAGGGTAATAAGTCGCGGGAGGCTCGTTTGGAATAAGTGTACTGTTTATTCGAGCCTAATTTATGTGGTTCTCTTATTGTGAGCAATGGGCATGTCATAAACAGAGATCCCTATATTTCGCCGCCAGTATTTTTGTGTCGAACAAATGGGAATAATAGACATGTAGTCGTAAATTGATTCTGAGATACGATATTATTGAGATATCGTATTTTTCGAATGGACTTTATTACGTACTAGCTTTTGCCCGCGGCTTCGCCCGCGTGGATGTCGGAAAATATCCCACGGCTATGTACTACAGGGATTAGATACCTAAAAGCCCAGGAAAAGGTCATTGACTTTGACTCCTACCGCTGCGCCCGCGTTGTCGTCAACCATAATTATTTTGTGACGCGTAATTTTGAATCTGCGATATCTTTTAAAGTATTCATTCGAATGATAATTTATGATGTCGAGGCATATTTTAATTTAAATTAAATGCCCAATTTAAATAGCATATTTTATTGGATAAGGATAAATAAAATACCGGTCAAAATAGCTTCGGAAATAACAATTAAATTATTATCAATTACTGAATGATGAAAATGGTTACTATCTATATTCTAAGGATGACCCTCCGTAGAAGATAGACATATGCTATCGCGGACTTTTTTGTTGAACTTTTTAAGGTGTACAATACAGTAATACATTATTTTGATCTATCTTATAGGGTTCAGCCAGAGTTTGCAATGTAAACGCAAAAAAATATGTTTATTTACGACATCACATTAGAAACCTCTAAAATGATCAGTGTTTCTCTACTATGTTATGCATGTATTATACATAATAAACCTTCCTCTTGAATCACTCTATCTATTAAAATCAAAATCTGTTGCGTAGTTTTAAAGATCTAAGCATACATTGGGACAGACAGCGGGAAGCGACTTTGTTATAAAATGTGTAGTGATTTACTAGTTAAGTATCGAATAATCAATAGTCAATTTATTCAAATTAGGATGAGAATCAGCGTTTTTATACGTCAAAATGACATAAGACCTTTGGGGTCATATGTCATTTTGACGTATAAAAACGCCCGCCCTTCCTAATGCTTTATCTGGGAAGAAGAAGTAACAAACTTCCCAGCAGCATAGTCTGTTAGAAGAACTTGATGATACAATAGTATGTTAAGTATTTGACATTACAAAACAAAGAAACACAACACATTATGGTCGCGAATCATATTTTAATCAAGATATAACCTGACACTGACCTGCAAATTGCAAAAAAACGTAAGATGAATTTCGCGGGCTACCCTGACACCTTCACCTTTTTGCCACATGTCAGCCAGCACACGCCGATAAAGTGAAACAGTCATGGAAATAAATTCTACTGAAATTCAATTTTGAAGATCCTTCACAGCTATACATTTCTGGGAGTATGGAAATTCAGTCGGACGGAACTTCCAGTAACAATGATTGATCTAAAAACTAGCTCCAGGAACCGTAGTTCAATATGGAATGTTTGCGGAGCTCTCTTGAGCTAAATTTACTTCTGGAAAGTTTAAAAGCGGGTAACATAGACGTGAGTTCTTGAAGAAAGATGGTTTATACTGTATTGCTTATTCGTGTTGGAATGAATTCAGTATTGAAAATGTTAGAGTAGACTGTTAATGATGGTTATGCATTTTATAAAATAAGAAAATAGGATCAAGCCGACAGACGTCTTTGACGTCTGTCAAAGATATAATGTTCATAAAGTGAAAAAAAAAACGATAAAAAATTATACGAAGTGTATAGAGTGCCGCGAGTATTCTGTGGCACTCGAGTGTCACTGCCTCGGCCCGGCTAGGGTGCCGTGAGCGTTGCATTGTCACTGTCACTATTGTTATTTAAGTTAGGTTAGGTTAGAACTGTGACCACACAAGAGAATGTAATGTTTTGGGAATGTGGTGTTTTACAGCGATCTAACCTCGACAATCAAACAAAATACCAAGTGACTTGACTTAGTGACAGTGACAATGACAATCCAATGCTTGCGGCACTTTGGCCGGGCCGAGGCGGCGTTACTAGGATGCCTGTAGTGGCACTTTATCCGATAGGGATAGAGTGCCACTGGTGGCACTCTATACACTGCCAAAATTATAACCACGGGGTTGTCATATCGTTAATGAAATGCCTAAACTTTGGCTGATTTATGTTATCAATCAAATCCATTGCCACCATCCAATCACTTCATTGACAAATAATCAAGTCATTTGTATTCCACAGTACTACTGACTCTGAAAAGTAACAAACTCAGCATATTGTCATAAAATAGATTAGTACAGAAAGCTGACTCCATACAACATGTGCGGCAATCTCAAAGTAAGTCAAACGAATGACAGTTGCGAGTGCGCTTGTAGTACCTATTGAGAAGGCACGAGCATTGATCATCAGGGCTTGCTAAAGACGGGATGGCGATTTCAGACTTATATTACTGGGCCATCATTATATAATTGAAACAAATGACCACAGCAAATGACAGTCGTGAGTGCGCTTGCACTATAGTCCGCGCGCGACTTGTTGGCCGCTCATCTCATCACAAATCATCTAGTTATTGCAATCTCATGTGCGTTTTGTCTAAACTAGCCGGAACTTTCACTTCGCGACGGCAACATGCGTTGAAAGTACCGGCTAGTTTATAGCTGTACGTGATGTCTATTAGTGCGTGCGGCTTTGCTCGTTGTATAGAGCTGCCCTCCTGTATTTATTTATTTTGTGATATTGCCTACACAATATGCGATGGCAATGTGATGAGGAAAGGAAAGGAACAGGAAAGTTTTGAGTATGAATGTCGGTGGCTATGAGAGTAGGGGAAGACCAAATAAACGATGGATGGACTGTGTGAAAGATGATATGGCTAGAAACGGAGTGACTACCGAGATAATAGAGAAGTATGGAATAAGCAAAGACATGTTGCACTAACCCTAAATAAATTGGGATAAGGCCAGGAGAATGATAAATACGCGATGGCAATCACATAAGATATTCATAGTTATCTATGTTAAAGTGTCACACATGATGGCACGGCAATCGGTAACGATGAGGACAGCAGATTAATGATTGGTGGATTTAATATTTAGTGAGTGATGTTTAATCATGCGATCTAATGCAGATGCAATCGGTGCAGAATGCGAAATCAGATGGCATAATATAGAGGTGGTTTATATTAGTAATAAGTCAGATGATGGTGATGAAGATAATTTGGAAATCAAAGATAAAATAAAATACATACACCTCAAACTCAAATAATTTATTTCAATTAAACCATTACAGGCATTTTTTAATTGTCAAAGAGTCAGACAGCTAGTCAGAAAGTTGAAGCTAGTTGCCCATTCCAAAACGTAGATCTCTGTGGATAACACCGGAAAAAAACTCCAAGGACACTCTTTTAAATCAAGGTATTACAAAATCCTGCAACATTATGCATTTACCGAAACACCAGAGGTGTATATAGCATATCCATACTCCTCAAGTTAATAAGCACCATGCTTGTTGGCATCTACTGGACACAAATTCAGACCCACGCTGCTACTAATAAACTTATGGGAAAATCCAATAACACTTTGTCCAATTTGGGGCTCAAATCCAGTATCCTATACTCTACAGTAGCACTTGTAACTGCTTAAATAACGACCTTTGATCATCTTCCTTTAAGTTAATGAAGTCATAATGATTCGGATCCCACAAACAATTTGAATAGTAACAATGTCATCAAATTGCCGAAACAATACGCATGACAACACAGACGATAGCAATCAGTGTTAGTGCCAATACACACAATCACACAATGGCACCACAAAAGAGATAACTACAGAAGATTAGCTCCAAAGAACGAGTGAAAACAAATGAAAGAAGTTGCTTAGAGTATGCCATGACTCCGCGCGGTACGCGATTTGCGGATTCTAAACAAATGAAGCGCGTGCGTGTCGCTTGACGCAAGTTGTGTTTCGCTCAAGGCCGTGAACGGGGCCTTACGGAAAGCGAGTGCAAGCGTACTTTTCACTGGCTTTCTTTTGAGATTGCCACATTAAAGGTCATCACCCATTATAACAGCACCGTTCCAGCACGGTAGCGCCCCGGCACCGCCGGATCGAAAAATCTAGTCGTCAACGCGCCGTAAGCCAGGCGACTGCACGCCACCGGCGAGGTAACAGTTTATTGTTTATTCACAAGCAAGGCGTCACCGTGCGGCCGGCGAGACGTCATCGCGCGGACGGCGAGGCGCCGGGGAGCGGGCTCCTCGCTTAAAGCATGCTGTCGGCCCGACGTGTGACGGCTCGTGGGCCGCTCACTGCCTGCGAGCCGTCCGTTATTCTGTATAGCCATCGTAAAATAGACTTTAATGGATTTTACTTAAAATCCTAACTTGAATGACAAGGTATTTGCCGTGTCGGAGCCGTGCCGCTATAATGAACGATGACCTTTACGAGTCTATGTGCGTATGTCTATTTTCGCTTATTGTATGTAGCTGGCCTTCTACGGCCATCCATTTTGTGACGACACAGGAATAGGTGACGACATAACTGAGCCATCTGGATCAATGATTGGATAACGTATCGATATGTGTTACGTGGAATATTTGTCATTGGAGATTGAAATCAAAGACAAATATGCAATCTGAATGTCTGACAAGGGAGTAGAGATTATATTAGGTTGAAGTCACGTATTTACTTTACTGTGTGCTTTCTTATTTAGGTACACGATTGTGTTTTTGGTAAGTAGACCACGTTGTCTTAGTTACATTGCAGAAAAAACAGTTTTTTATTCATAACTAGCTTCGTCCGCAAGCCTATAAACCTTCCTCAAGAATTGGGCTACCCAATGCAAAAATAATTTTCCAAATCTAACTGGTAGTTCCGGAGATTACCCCCTACTTACAAACTTACAAACAAACAAACATACCTCTATATTATAATTATTATAGAGAAGAATATAGTTTAAACACCTTAATAGTCGCTCTAAGTAAAATACTGCTATTCAGCCTGCTGCTTGCGGTTAAACTGGAAACCAACCAACATAGTTAGAAAAAGACAGATTGATTGTTTTTTTTTGAAGAACCTAATCAGTAATATTGGAATGGTGTTGGGGATCATGGAGATCACGTAAGGTCTTCTTGCATGATCTTCTTCTAACTTCATTCTCGGTGCGGTCATTTCAGCGAGGTTCGAAGTGAACATCATTATCAGCTGAAAGACGTCCACTGCTGGACATAGGCCTCCACCAAGCGTCGCCACATCAACTGGTTCTGTACTTCTCGCATCCAGCGGATTCCTGCGGCCTTTACAAGGGCATCGGAACGCGTACTTGAAGGCGTAGCGTTGGAAGGCCTCCCCCAAATTGAACCGATGAAGTGCACATAGCATTAATGATATTAATAACTTTAGTTACACACAGAATAGATTCAGTTGGTTCAGGTTTGCAGCCTTCACAAGGTCATCGAAAGGCGTACTTGAAAGCGTAGCGTTGGAAGAAACGAACAAGGTGAACCGATGAAGTGAACATAGCATTAATGATATTGATAACTTTAGTTACACACAAAATAATTAATTCTACTAATGGTATTATATATTCGATTGTTGTTTCAAATAGAAACATATCAAATTATCTAAATGGCTCGTATGACGGTAATCACAAGCACTAATACCTATTAGTGTTAGTGTCCAATTACATGAAACGGAACTGCTACGTAAGCCCCATGTTAATCTAGAAACCTATCGGGTTGGATATTGTTTCTTATCAGTATTATTATTTAAACCCTTGAATTTAGCTTTTGTAGACACTTTAAAAGTATTAAGTCTTATCTTATAAACTGTGGGAAAATTATAGGTACCACCGCCGGTTTAACCTCTTGGCCATCCTCTCACCTGATGGTAAGTGATGATCAGGCCGAAGGTGGAAGCGAGCTTCACCCAGAATCCTAAACCACAGAGGAATTTGCTATTTTACCTCTTACTGCCGAAACACAACAATGCTGTTAACATTGTTTTAACGGTGACAGACTTAGATAAGATGGTGGTAGCTAGCCAGACGGACTTAGAACAAGCCCTACCACCAACCGAATAAGTCCTACCATCATGTTTATGCTTATGAAGAATAAAGAAAATGAGTCAGTAAATATAACATTTCGGAAAAGAATTTTATTCTCTCGGACATTCTGTATTTCCACGAAATCATGAGTTCGTGCGTGTCAAACACAGAATAAAAATGAAGTAACTGGTAAAATAAGCCGTCATTAACCTTAATCCGAATAGTATTACATTTCTATTTAATGTTTGTGTTTACATCGCAAAAAATGCGGCGATTTCAACATTCACGATTTGGCGTAGCAACCACCAATGAAGATATCGCACCTTTAATAATAAACCGTAATAATACAAAAATATGAGTTTTTGACATTTAATCAAAAAACGAATTAAGTCCACGTAAAGAATAGGTACAGTCTAACGGGCGCTTGATTCGGCCAACCCAAAGCGAAATAGTGGAAGTTCTGTCTCTTTTTGTTTGACGGAGTAGGCCAATGAGTATTCACAAAACGATACCATTTAGAGTTACGCCAACAGTGACAAGAGTGAGACGTGTATGTCATATTATGACGACGATATTTTGATTTGAAGTGTCATAATAGGTAATTTAAAAAGCTTTGCAGGCGTAAACAGGAACTTTCTGTCGCATAAGTTCGGCAAACGTGTACACACGGATACATATCAAGATATATAATTCCAGTAAATGCTGATCAGCTGCTGGTCAGCATATTATACCTACTGGAAAAGTATAGCTTGATATAAAGTCGTGTTTACCTACACTAACCCAATCCCGAACGCAGTCCGTGTTAGTGTCTGTTCACACGAAACGGAACGGGTCGGCAATGAGTGATATCCGACGGCGCGCTGTCATTAGGGATCATCTCATTTCCGTTATCGACAATTGGGCGCTTGTTTTCGCAAGCGCCTTTTCTGTATTAACTTCAAGCTTATTTTTTTTATTTAAAAGGTAAGCAGAGATTGAGTCATCAAGAACAAATCCATGTACCTAAGGACCATATTAATGCCACTATTATTTTGACTCTACTCGAAATAAAAATAATAATTTACAAAGTATACCTTGTTAACAATAAAAATAATACGTGTAGTAAGAAAATATTACCTAAACGTTGAGAATCACACAAACACCAGTAACATAAAATTGAACATTAGTATACAAACAACCAAGCAAGCAAGTACTGAATAACATTTTTATTAAAGCGGTTAAAGTTGCTATAAGTACAAATAAAAATCCTACCATACCATGAGAAACTGCCATAAAGCGGCCATCGCTGTAAAGCGGTGTAGCGGTAATAAGTAATATCCGACAGGATAGGAGGTGTTACTTTGATTATTTAATTTCCTCCATTGGCCCCTGAAATTCGTTACAATCCAATTTTGTTAAAGGAAGATGATAGCAGGCTCGTCTGTTAGTCTCTTTATTAAGAATTCAAATTCAACTGAATAGACAGCTGTGCTGATGGGGAGTTTGTTGCGCCACTTCTTCTTACCAGCTATAGCACTAGGACGTGGTGAAGGGCAAGCGTTTTGGAGGACTGTCTTATGTAATTTTGACGTTTGAAGAGTGCTGTTTCTCGGCCTAGTTTGAATTACTTTTGATTTTGATTTAATGCTACGGATTTTCCTGCTCAGTAGGCAGGATAACAGAACAAAGTGACATTTTTTATTGCTGAAAACGAAATCAGGGTATTAAAGATTCCAGAATGTTAAAAAAAATCTTGTTTCATAGTCACTGTTCGTTTTTTTTTTCAACTTTTATAACGTTGTAAAGTTAGGGAACTGGTTTTATGAGGAAATAAAAAGTAAATGAAGAAAAATTGACTAAGTATCAATTTAAAGTCGTAAAGTCAAATCACAACCGTCAATCTTTGCCATTCGAATGAAATGGATAGTCCGTGCGCGACTGCTAGTCTCCGCCTGACATATGTAACCGGTGAGACGGGGGAGGTAGACAAAGGCCAAGCTAACTCAGTCTGCCAATTTTGTCAATGGCGCGACTAACAGTCGCGCGCGGACCATAATTTCTCGATCAGCTCAACGATCAAGCTTGCTTGTAGGTATTCAACCAAAGATTATTTGTGTGGAAAATGATTACGTTTAAATTCCGTTATAGTAAAAATAAATTGTAAAGAGAATCATGTACTGTGTGGCTGTTCAATCATAATGAGCCGTACCGTACTGTAGGAGTAGTACCGTAAAAACATAGGTACATATTATGTAGGTGTGTGGAAAGTATCCCATTGTATATAAGGGATACTAAATCTAGGAGCAATGGATACTTGAGTATCCATTCAATTAGTTATTGATATCTAATTGAATGGATTTCAAGTTCTGGTGTATCGACACTATTAAATGAATTTGAACTATGTATGTAGCTAGTTTTAACTAGTTTTTTAATTTATTTTATTTAATTTTTATTGAAAATTATATTTTTTGTCCATGTTTTGGCATGGTGTTTTTTATTTATTTTTTCATTTGAAAACATTTTAATTTTCAAAACAATGTTTGTTGTTTATTTATTTATTTATTTAATGCATGGAGGACTTACAGCTAATAAAAACAGAATAAAAGGAGACGACAGTCATGTTGTGTGATATGATTGCAATATTTAAATTAAAATTATTTTAAAAAAAAACCTTTTGATTTTAATTAATAAAATATATTTGGTTATTATTTTCAGAATTGTTCTTCGATCGTTATTAAAAAGACAAGACAAGACAACGTGCTTAAATAACAAAAAAGCTATAAAAGAAATAAAAGCTTTTGAAACAAACTTTTTTTCAAAGAATAATTAATCGAAGTAATATAAAAGAAGTCTTGATTGACAATTATTTTCGTAAATGGACGATCCATTTATTAGCAGTCAGGAGACTTAATTATATAAAAAAAATTATTTGTAATTAGGTTTCTTGTTAAACTTTTCCAGAGTAAGCATATATTATAACTAAAATAATCTACAGAATATAAAGCAATTTAAGTTAAGTCAGAAACAGTTTGATGTTATTACTATTAGAATGAGAATTGTCTTACCTACGACAATAAACAAATATTCTTTTGAATACATAAAAATAATGTTAATCAGATAAATTATATATTTATTAAGTTATAATCATTTACTATTAAATATATTGTTAAAAGAAAAGTATAAAATATAGTTAACCCTGTAGTTTTTAATTTTTTATTAAGTTAAAGTTTCTAAACCTGACTAATTCTAATATGAAATCATTCTTCTGCCCTTATCCCAATTTATTTGGGGTCATACTTCTCTATAAGTCGTCATATCGGTACGATTCATATTCATACTCAAAACATTCCTGACGACATTTTTCTTATTACTTCGAATCACATGCCCATATCATGACAACCGATTTCCACACAATTTTTCAGTCACTGGTGTCACTTTCAGACCCCCTTTTATAAAAGTACTATTTTTTTTTATTTATCCATCTAATTACTATAATTTTCTTGGAATTAAAATACTTTTAGTGATTAAATGTCACTCGATCATCCGAAAAAAAGAAGCGAGGATTGAACGGTATTATCCAAATATATAACTAAGTTAAGACATGTCAAAAATCCATAACAGTGGGTCGATATTCTTATAACAATACTGCTTGCATGTGACCGTTTCTAACTTCCACTACTCTTACAAAGCTCACCACAATAAACAATCCCAACGCTACTATATAACTATTCCTAAATAAAACTTGAGGAAGCAATATGAAAAATTCAAACCCCGTTATTGTTTTCTTGGGTGGAATAAAGCTATTTTTCAAGCGTGCATTAAAAGATTATGATATCGGGCGTAGAGTTCACGATATTAAAGAAGAAAGAAAAATAAACAGTTGAAACTTAATCCCACCTTATCCGCTAGGTGCGGGGGGAGGTAGGTAGCTACATAATTTTATGTTCATTCCATCGAACCATCTAGCGATCTTACAAAAGCAGGATACACGTACGAAGAGAGAGCGATTTTAGTGTTCCTATCAAATTAAATATTTTGAGTATGTATGTGGCTGGTTTTAAGAATAGAGGTAGACCAAAGAAACGATTTATCCAGGGGTTTTGTAGAAGATGATAATGGCTAGAAGGAAGGTTACTTCTGAGATGAGATATTTAAGGACGATGAAGATATACTGCGCCAACATCAAATTAATTGGGATATAACGTCTGTCTCACCCGTCTGGGTGGTGAAGTAATGATAAAAATCTTATTTTAGACTTCTTTGTCAACCATTTCCCTTTTACCAGAAATGCTATAAGATGGAGATGTTCCGGCTATTTTTAGGCTTTACCCTCACATAAAATATTTTATGTATATCTGTTAACCTTATCAGTATTATTAAATGCAGACTTACTTATACGTTATAAGCAGTTATTTTACCAACTTTCTATTCCTTGTCAAACTTTTTTAATAACTTCATAAGTAATTACAGAAACTTCGACGTTTAGGTTATTATCATAATTTATTCTCTTCTCTATTATTATGTTGTGGTCGTTAACAGAATTCATAATTACTAAAACTTCATATGGTTTTGTTTGCCTAATTAATGATTCCAAATTATCAAACATTTACCTCTTATTAATTTTGGCGAATTGTTTTGGTAAATATTACGTGATTGGTAATTTATTTACCTGACCTCATTAAAACTACATCAGTTGATATTGGTTGAGAGAGTAATTATTTCTGTCAACTATTAATTATTAAACGAGAGTATACATTATTTTAGTAGTCATTTCGATTAGTAGTTTATAACTGTCATTACCAAATTAAAGTCTTATATAAGTATCTATTGATTAAATTCCTTATTAATCTTGAATATGAGTACAAAAAGCTTTAAAGAAAAGAATTTTCTTCAGTACATTGTCATTAAAAACCACATTTACCTTTTTAAGAATGTAATTATACGGAAAAGCACTCTCTCCTCGCTTAGACCGAAGCACTTGGCTGCAATTTCGCGCTCGCAGTGTGTAGACGGTATTGTTTGCTAGAGGACCGCCTCCGGAGAGTCGAGTGCCACACCGGCACACCTACCTGATCGCTATAGCTGTAACGTAACTCCTTATATTGTTCGTACATTTATATTACGAGCACAAACCTCCACTGCAATGCAGAAATTAAATCGTAAAATATTAGTTCTGGGTGGCGACAACATTTATATTTATAGAATAATATATAATTTATTATTAAAATTGCTTATAAACTGTAATTGATTACTTGCAATGTATATATCTTGCCAGGTTTATTTGATTAAAATACAATTTAGTAAGTTAATGAAAAAAAACTATTACGTCATCGAAATATACTGAACATAAACTATTACTAATGCTCTTCCATTACTTTTAGTAGCAACCTCATTACAATAACAAGTAATCCTATAAAGCGCCTACCTAACTATTTTCATAAATAGGCCTGTAGCCGTAAAGCTCGCGTGGATAATATAATATGTTATTAATATTTTAATTTGGTAAAAGCCCGAAGCTATATCCAGCCAACATTGATGTTCGTTAAAATAATATATTGAGCCATATTTACTATTTAATGTATATTATGCTTAAATCCCTGAATAGTCAGATACAGTTCACTTTTATAACATCGTTTAGCTTTATTATAATACTAAATCTAGGGATCAGGTTTATGACTAAGTATGCACAATGCACAGTTATTAAAATATGAATTGCTTTATAAACTTTTGAATTTAAATTACCAGGTAATCTCATAACGATACAACACGTTACAACTATTACAACTATTATAAAACTTAAAGCTTAAAATGAAAATAGCGAGAAAATAAGGCAAAGTGTTCGTCAAAGTTTAATAAATGAAGTCATCGGTACGTAAAAGATAATCCCTGTATAACCTCAAAACCTTAATTTAGTTAATAAAGCGTAAAACAAGAAAGCGTTAAAATTTCCCGCTTTGAGGAGCTTAAAACTAAAAATTGCATAATTAAAAACTAGTTAAATTAACTTCGTAGCGTCTTAACAAAGTTGAAATCATGAAGTTGGTAGCTCTGTCTCTGCTCTACCACGAATTCTCATCTCGATTAGAGCAAAATTTTAATCCCAAAAAGTTTTGCTGAAATTACACAAAAACAATTTTCATTCACGAAATTATTGACAACTTTGATAACACCCAACTAGCAAAAGACTAGCTTTGTGTCAGTAAACATATTAGTCAAGTACATATATGCACTGCATTGTTTCTTAAAATAATTATAAAGTTGTAGCTATTTTTATGTTTCTTCAATTACAATCATTCAGTCTAGAAGTTAACTCTGCAAAAAACACGTTAACGATCTGTTTAAGACCAAGATTCTGAAATAGTTGTGCACAACAGCGCACAAGAGCTTGAGAAGTTATTCCCACAATTTGTTATACTCAACATTCCCGTAGTTTCGAGTTCCCGAAGTAAGATCTTGAACATCGATGGACTTGGATTTCGAGTTCACTGCGATACCGCTCGTTGAGGAGTGAGATAACTTGTAGGGAATAATTTGAAATTTGCCCGAGGCCAATTTTATTATAGACGTTAAATGGGTATTACCAGTTGGGAATCCTTAAACGCCTACTTTAAATAGGAATTAAGGAAATTTTGAGTAAATTCGTTGAGATGTTTTAAACGATGTACTAAATATTTTAGGAACTTTGTTAGGTAGATACATATTTATACAGGTTCACAGACCTTAAGTATAATATTGAATCCTATTAAAAAACTTAATAAGTAAGACTTATTAAGTTTCTTTTTCTCCTCATAACAAAAAAATCTTTCCAAAGCTGACTCAGTGAATATTTTCTTCGGTGTGTTTTACTAAATCAGGTAGACTAGGTCTTTCGTTACGAGTACCCTAATAAATCGTTTCCTTTAGTCAGGCCTTGCAACATATGCGGGGCGATAAGAAACAGGCTTAGTTTACGTTTTTCTTTCTGTCTTAGGTCAGCATAGAAATGTGTGTTTTAGGCTTGCTTTTGCGTTTTCTACGGTAGTAACATTCGCGTTTTAATTGGATAGAGGAAAACCATTGATTATACTAGTTCAATGTTGCTAAGGGTATGTAAAAGATATTGTTCCGCAATAATACGACATACTTCATAGTAATGTAGAATATATATTTTTATGAATTAGCTGACCCGACAGAAGTTGTCCAGTTTAAAATAATTCATACAACATTCCCAAAGACATTGCAACAATTTTACCATCTTTTCAATATTTTTTTCCGTAAGAACCTTATTCGAACTACTACACCTTTTAAACCGGTCCAGCCGTTCTCAAGTTATGTGCTTACCAACATACATCATTTCATTTTTATAAATACATTAATCTATGCATACAGCATAATTATATTTTATCAGAAATGTGTATTATATAAAAACTTAACGTCATTTTAGAATCTTGGAATGTAGATCGTACTCATATTATAAATGTGAATGTCTGTGTGTTTGAATGTTTGTTACTCAATCACGTAAAAACGCCTGAACGGATTTGGATGAAATTTGGCACACAGATAGTTTATAACCTGGATTAACATAAAGAATACTTTTTATCCCGGTAGTATGTTCCTGTGGGATAATTTCCGACCTCCAAGCGGGCGAATCCACGGGCGAAAGCTAGTGTAATATAACTTTAACTTTTGATAGCAACAACAATATCAAAAGATTTCTCATCTACCCGGTGGAAATAGACCCGTGTAGGAAAATAAGCAGTGAATATTATTTTCTTTTATATTGTCCCAGTTGATTCAAAGGATCTGGCGAAAACATAACTCTGAAAGGTTTCAATTTCGTTAGCGTCAACGCTTTGTTCACATGTATTCAGTAAATAAACTTTGGCGATGACTACGAAATAATACGATACCTTTTTGAGGGTTCCGTAGTCAACACGGAATTTATAGTTTCGCCATGTCCATGTCTGTCTGTCTGTCCGCGACTTAGCTTAGGACTCTTAGTACTAGAAAGCTGTAATTTGGCATGAGTATACCATAAATTCACGCAGACAAAATTTTTTTTAAGGTACCTCCCTTAAACGTGGGCAGTGTCGTTGGAAAGGTCGTTCAAAAATATTGTGAGTGTTTGAAAACCATTTTTAGATTTGGAATGCATTTGCGAAATAATAGGCTTATAAGTGCTAATTTTTGTTAGAGTCAAGTGTCGTCGTTGTCGTCGTCGTCCCCCGGCCAGGTACCTAAATGGTGGGTTCAGGTTATGTAAAAAAACTACAGTAGTAGTATATAGTGAAATTAAAAGGAAAACTATCACAGATAAGGCTCTACAAGTTAACGAGTATTAATCGACCAACTTACATTTGCAGTTGCAAAAACATGTATTCCGATATATCGATGTATGGGAAAACATGTTTTTCAACAACAATGTTAAGTTTGTTCTTGGGTTAAATCTATCCCAACTACGGAACCCTTCATTGTGTGTTGTCCGATACGCTCTTGGCCGGTTTTTATATATTGGGAATCACTATCAGTAGGTACTAGCTATGAAATGAAGATAGATTTTCCTCGTTTTAAAATGGTTTTGACGTTAGCGTCAAGACAATACTTATATATATCTGCTTTTTTTTTTTGTTTCTTCTGCGGTGCAAAAATAACGTGCGGAGAGAGTGGTAAAAATTATCAACCACCACCTACCACCTACCACTACCATTTTAGCCAAAAACTTTTCCACTCCTAGTGAAGAACCAACTACTAACTTATTTATCGCTCAATATTACCTAAAACCTTGTTAGGTTTACCTAGTGAAGAGAGAATTTTACGAGTTCCAACAGTGTTGGTGCTATTGAATTATTTATAATAACGATCGTCAGCTGGTAATACGACAAGTCACTTGCTTTTAACGTGACAACAGTGTTCGTGTTACACGCTATTTAGATTGCACGTTGAACGCGTTTGCCCGTAATTTTACACTTATTTCACAAGTAATATTCGCACCGTAAATTAGATTTTTTAAGTTGAAAAGCAGTTTTGTTCGTGGTGAAAGAAGTGTTAGGCATTTGTTTTTTATTATTTATTATTTTATAGCAGAATAATTTACATTTCATAATTTGTTAGTAGATATTTGTGGTTATACTTATAACTTTGTTATTAAAATTATTTATTGTTGAGCTATTTAACATTAAAAAGGGCCAACCTCCAGATTTTCCCCTTTTTTATGGGCTTTTGTGATGATTTTTTGGGAATGCACTGTTGCATGCAAAACATATTAATGATTTAAAAACGTTTTTTTATGAAAATAAAATAATAGATCCGAATTGAGATGAAAGCGACGAATAAAACAGTAGTACCGATATTGGTAAAACAAAACACTACGAATAACAAAAAAAAACAGAAAAAATAAAGAATGCCAACATGTTGCAGCTTTAAAACAATCTTACTTGTAAACCAAGCTTAACAAACCAAGCGACGATACTTTTATCTAAATTCGTATAAACAGGCAGTTTGAATAAAACCATTCCAATAACCACAAACAAAATATAAAATTCTACAATTTCATATCGAAAACAAAGTTTTTTGAGAAAAAATTTCAATTCTCTCCGTATAATTTTAAAGTTTAGCAGACAGTCTTGCAGTAAAAAGTAAGTGCTACAGTTTTGGAGGGTAGTATTCTCATAATACTAGACTTGGCTGCGAGACCCGAACGAACTTTACCTTCCCGAATTTGAATATGGAAAATGTTCGTTTGTTTTTAATCCTACGTGGGTATATAAGTAAAGGCAGGTTCATACGCGCCCAGTAATGTGACAGTACATAAAGTCAGTCACTGACTTGTTTATTTATTTGTTTATTTGTTTATTTGTTTATTTGTTTATTTGTTTATTTGTTTATTTGTTTATTTGTTTATTTGTTTATTTGTTTATTTGTTTATTTGTTTATTTGTTTATTTGTTTATTTGTTTATTTGTTTATTTGTTTATTTGTTTATTTGTTTATTTGTTTATTTGTTTATTTGTTTATTTGTTTATTTGTTTATTTGTTTATTTGTTTATTTGTTTATTTGTTTATTTGTTTATTTGTTTATTTGTTTATTTGTTTATTTGTTTATTTGTTTATTTGTTTATTTGTTTATTTGTTTATTTGTTTATTTGTTTATTTGTTTATTTGTTTATTTGTTTATTTGTTTATTTGTTTATTTGTTTATTTGTTTATTTGTTTATTTGTTTGTCTGTTTATTTGTTTATTTGTTTATTATAATACGGATTTAGACGAAGTTTAGCACATGGGTAAACCATGACCTGGAGAAGGATATAAAATACCTTTTATCCCGATATTCCCACGGGATCGAGACTTATGCGGGTGAAACAGCGGGGCGGAGCTAGTACAACGTAATTAAACATAGTTTTAGACATTTATAATTTTACCAAGAAGTTACTGATAAAGATCGCTCGTGTGAAATTACGTTTACTGACAGGTATGAAATATAGCTAGAAACATTTGCACGTAACTTGATACTAAATAGCACTATATTTATGGTATTATAGCGTCACTTACATAAGCATGTGCTACACTACTTGACGTGGTAATTGTAGCGTAAGTTTAAAATGTTTGCACCATTTTACATAGTATAAGTAATTGGATGCTCTTGATACTTTACACGCTACTCTTCTAACAATAGATATTAGTAATGAGGATATGAATGTAAGTATATTCGGCCTATAATGTTCCCACTGCTGGGACACTGACCTCCTCACTTTCAAGGAGTGGGCCGTAATCTACCACGTGGGCCCAGTGCGTGTTGATAGATGTCACATGTCTTCGAATTTTTGGTTCTAGGACATGCCGGTTTCCTCACGATGTTTTCCTTCACCGTTTTGAGAGCAGTGGTGATGAAATAAATTATACAAAACGACTGACTGGGTTCAAATCCACGACACTTGAGTCGGGGTTTGAACCCTTGAAATAAAAAAATAATAAAAATCAAATAGAAGCTCAAATAGAATATTACCCATTAATATTATCCAATACAATCGGGTCTT
Source organism: Conistra vaccinii (assembly GCA_948150665.1). NCBI lineage: Eukaryota > Metazoa > Arthropoda > Insecta > Lepidoptera > Noctuidae > Conistra > Conistra vaccinii. The sequence continues at coordinate 4,000,810 of OX411323.1, read as the reverse complement.
TGCAGAACAAGTCAACTGACCCGAAAAGAAACAAACCTTACAAATCAATTAAAATTCGAAAATCGAAATACCGACCGGTCATTCGGTCAATTCCTCCTGAACCCTCCGTAACGTTGCAAATCATTCACTGTCAACAAACATTAGCCGTTCATTTGCGGGCTATTTGTTCATTCGTTCGTTCATTTAGTAACATCGTTAGTATACCTTGGACCATTTTTTTCCGAAGAAAAACCTTTTTTTTCGTTCTCCGAGTTAATTTGTTTAAGAGAATGAATGTGTTTAGACAAATGTTGAACATTTTTTTGCGCTTTGTTTTCGCGCAAATGCGTTATAATACAGTGTTTCTCTCTGAGGGAATGAGTTGGTAATCTTCTTTTTTACAAATGAGTCTGGATGTTTGAAATTAAGTTTAATGTTTCGAGGGTTAATTTTGGGAAACAAAATGGTGTTTCCTGCTCAACAGGATTATTGTTGAGCCTTTAAAATTGCGTTGGTGCATTACTTTCTATTTGATTAGATTGCCAACATCCCTCGGGTTTTGCGGAAGAAATTGTAGGAATATTTGTTTAGAAAATTATTTTTCCTCTATCCTTATCATTATGAGCCTTTCGCTGTATATTTTTAGGCTTTCTAACGCCTTCATATTTTTCTTATTCATATTTTACGGGGTTTATTCTAAACTGGTGCTGTTTCTGACCTAAAATCACATATGTACCAAAAATCAACCTGAATATTTCGACAAAATTTCCAACTGGGTTATCCCAAATACGTATATCATTAACAAAACACACAGTCCCAAACTCCATGGACCAAAATCCAAATTATCATACGTAATTCAAACTACAGGGCTTATCACAATAACATACAATCACGAACAAACATCAAGTTACGGAACAATACCGGTTGGAACCGGTTTCGACCGGAGCTATCTAGACTACACCGGTGTGAGATAACAAGGGGTGTTTAACTAACATTGAGCTTGCAGGGCTAAAACAAACAGTAGACGATGTAATTATAACTACTGAATTTCAGGACGATGACGTCATTGATGTTGCTATTAGGAAATTGTGGAATAATCGCAGAGAGATTATTTTTGAAAGAAGAGACTGTTCTGTAAGATATACCAAACAGGTTTAATATAAGAGACTCTAACAATTAAGTCGTCTAAGTATAAATACAAAATATCTTTAAATCTAAGCATACGTGTCCGGGACATCGACGCGAAGCCGGTTACCATGGATTCAGTACATCGTTCTGAACCCCCATGCGTTGAAATTTTTCGTCGGTTATTTTAAAAAAAATCAGCTGTTACATACCATGACCGCGTAGGTATTGCACTTTTCTATGAAACTGTTGATTTTTTTTTAAATAACCTACGAAAAATATCAACGCAGGGGGGTTCAGAACCATGTACTGAATCCATGGTAACCGGCTTCGCGTCGATGTCCCTGCCAACCTGTATACATGGGACTAAAATTGTTCATATTGCATTATAACGTGGTTTGTTGTGACCCTTTGCCACATTACTTTCTATCTTTTATCTTGTTCGTCCAGATCAAGATTCACTTTTAAGCTATTCACTTGTATTTTTCAAAATTGAGCTTATTGTTCCATTCAGCGCCTTTCTCTATGACCTGTAGTTTGAAACTTACACTGGTAAGAAAAAAATATACCCTAAATATGGTTCATGTTCAACATTTATTTTAAAATTGCTGATCCAGCAGATGTTGTTATGTTCAAATTTCAATAACTCATACAAAATTCCCATTTAAAATGCACTTTCAATTTTCCCAACAACTTTTCAATAAGAGCCTGATTTGGACTATTACAAATATTTAAAAACAATAAATAGCCAAATCGTTCCAACCGTTCTCAAGTAATGCGCTTACCAACAAACAGCATTTTATTTTTATAATACATGTAAGACAATCTCATCTAACATGATTTACCTACATGATTATGATCTCATCTGCTCAAATAACTTTCAATACAATGCTTACATTAATTAATAATAGATTGAAATACCACATGTGCATTCAACCCCTCGCCCTATTTAATTCACCCCCTTTCTTTCACCCCTCGTTTAATTTATTTATATAATCGACAATGATTAGTGTCGGCAGTCTCAGCCCCTATGGTTATGGGCGAAGTAATTATGAATATTTGCACATACTATTTGGATTATTTTCCTGTTTTCCAGTCAGAATTAGAATTCTGACTTCGCCTATAATCCTCGTTTAACAAGCGATACTGTAGTTAGATTAGCAACTTTACTTGTCGGCTTGTACTTAATCTGGGGGTGAAGCTGTACTAGTGTTTTGGTTCTTGATACAAAATTTATATAGTTTCGTATCAAGATTACAAGCTTAAATTATTCTAAGATGGTTTAAACAGATCAGTTTATGTTATACTAAATATTTAGTTTAACTTTATCTTTCAGAATGAAAAGGATTTCTAGAAACTTATAAATTAAGTCCGTGTTCATTGAGAATCTATCCAAAGAGATGGCCTACTGCCAGAAAGCTCCATTCTCAATCCCTTCACAAACAAAAGTGATTGTGAGCTCAGCACATAAATTAAGACTCCCTTGAAAGTATTAGATGCCTTTGAAAAGCCACCCCTTGCCCTCGTCCCATTTGTCCACTCATCCCTGCTCGCCACTCATGTGTGGCATGATATATTTAGATCGGCAAACATCGGTTGTTTTCGGCTAAATTCGGCAAGACTTGATCATGTGTTAGCGCTTAGTACAATAAATTGCAAATGTCGGTAAATAATTAATTTATCAGGAATAAAGGCAGTGTAAATAGACTCCTTAGTAGGCTTTGGTATCAAATGACCCTGACGACCTGTAATCGCTCTCAATAATAATTAAAAATCGTCATTTGTAGTGAGCAAGCTAAGTTTGGATATTGATAAGCCTTATAAAATTTTATATGCGTATTTTTCTAAATATTAAAGCATGATTTTATCCTTTATCGAATCAAATTGAACGATCGTAAAAAAACGGTTCACCCCTAAGCCATCATAACAACTATGAAATTAATTCAGCACGTAACACCAAAATGGAATGGTGTCCAGCGATTTAGTTTCAATAACGATGCTAAGCAATCTCCTTGATCGCTAGTAACATAATAAGACTATCTAAAGTCCTATCCACAGTCATAGGGCGAAAAACTATGCAATTTGATTTTGTAATATCGCTTAACGATACACCCTTTCGAGTGGGGTTTATAATAAAGTCCCATGGGAGGACCTTTTGAGACCTCTTACCCTGTAATTGGGCGTAGTTGCCGACGTTTGGCCGAGTCACCGTAATATGTCATTTATTTTTAGTTGAATGGCTTTTATCGGCAGCTTTATGCTGTCATCATCAGAAATGACGTAAGCGTAAAATGGTCGTAGAATTTGAAGTAGATGGGTAGTGAACTCGATAGAGTTACTCAGTTACTGGTTGTGGAGGTCAGATAGGCACTTGCTTCTAGTTCTTCTGCTAGTGTATGATCTGACAAAAAAGAATTAAGATATTTTTTATAAAAATGATATAAAATGGTCGTATAACATGAAGTACTTAGAGATGGGTACTCAAAATATAGGTCTGTATAAAATGTGTTTGATCTGATAAAATAGAAATCTCAAGGAAAAAGAATATAAAAATCATTGAATATCTAGTGTGTAGAGTTTGTCTGTATCCACTTTCGTTTTGATCTCAAATATTCTTCACGGATTTGGGTTTAGAAGAGACATCCAATGTTCAAAGCTAAAGTGGGTTATACTTATGTTACGGCGCCAGATTTTCAGATCCTTATCTTTTTACGCATTGAACACAATATCTTTTCAATATTTGCTTCTTTTGTTAAAAATTTACTAACAGTTTTTGCAAAAAAAAAAAAAACATACTTACGTGAAAAATAAAACGTGTGTGAGTCAGCTCCAACGCATAACTGAAGTTAACTCAGTACTTTGCATATGCAATAGGCAAAGAGAATAAATATATAAACGTAACTCTTAAAATAAAAAAAAAAAACAAGAGCCCTATCCCCACCCTAATATAACTCAATAATATAATTTAGACTCATGTTTGCAATTTAATTGGATGCAGTAAAGTGCAAGTAATCGTATAGCGCATGGCCGAAATAATTATCTATATCAAAGTGTGAAATGTTTTTTTACAAAATTTAAATCTATTTTATTTACGAATAAAACACAATACAATACGTAACCCTTTTGAGTTAACGCTAGTATACATTTCACTCCTCATAAAATTTCCATACCGGGGGTCTTTTATGAAAATCGATTCTTAAAGGAGTAAACACCAAAAAATTATAAATATCTGAAACATCACGAATTCCAAACAAAACCGTACACAGCTAGGTCAATTAAACACAAACATCATCGCATATATCAAACGTTTACGGCTTATTTTTCACTTTCATCCCCCTCACACTTACTACTTTAGAGAGGGATGAATCTACATGCGTTATTTCACCCCGCCGAAAATCGTGGCTGGGTACAATCGTTACATATTCATGAGACACGGAGGCACGACGGTCCTAGTAAATGCGCTGAAGTTATGAGCGCTGAGCGAGCAAAAGTGCCGAGCAAACAATTGTGTTAGATTATTGTTTCTAGGGAAATGACATTCTCTAAGTTAGTTTAGTAGATATTGTTTTACGGGATGGTGAATGCGTTTTATGCCTTTTGTGATTACATTTTTCCTGTTTTTCTTGAACTCTGTGATAGACAAAAAGGTTTGTTGTGGAAGGAAAAATGCTAAAATTGATGCTAATGAAAAGAGACGAAAATAAAATTCAAGTTATTGTCATTCAAGGACAAATAAACAATAATATCGGATACTCCCGATTATCTTCTTACGAATTCTATAATAATTCTGATTAGTAACTTCAGGTGTCAGATATAACAGAAAAGTAACATTATAATTAGATTACAAATCTTAGCATTACCTCTATGACTACCCAAATACACATAAAAATATAAGTTTACAGAGCCCAAAGCCTAAGGAAAATATATTAAGACTAAGCAAAGAAAGGAACGAACCCCATTATTTCAGTAACCAATAAACAAAGGGAGATAACATCTCTTAAAACTTGCGCCCCCAGCAAAAAGGTACACGAATGACCTTGACCCCGTCCCCAGGTGTTTACCTGCCCGCATGGCATGCCAATGTAGAATCTTACGTGTCCCTGATATCTTGTACACTCCCCGATATCTGGTACACTCCCCGATAGCAGATTGAAAGAACAGGTATCTTGTTGGCGATCAATTTTAGATTACGTAGACGGGGGGTGAAGTCAATAGTAAGATAAAAATACGGCAAATATAATTCTGATATGTTTATGGAGATTTTTGTACAGAGATTAGACTGTATTTGCTAAATCGTAGTATAGTCAGCGAAGTGTATTATTAACCAGGTTGACATACTACGTCAAAGTTATAATGTCACATTAAAGTTATGTCACCGATGACGTCATTGAAACACCATTTTTTTGACGTCATTATTATTTATTTATGTAAACTTTTCACACTCAAAAAAGGTACAAAGTTAGACTTAATGCCTTTAGGCATTCTCTACCAGTCAACCAAGGGTGGTCCATCGTATGATATCAATATAATCCTACCAAAAACATTTTCATGTAAAATGTTGCCAAGATGAGACCATATGGCTCGCACTGTCAAATGTTATCAGATCTCATGTACCTAGAGAAAACCAAGCTTCTAACTCTACAAGCCCTAACTTCACAAAATCTACACCTTAGTCAAAATACATGGCGAGGGTTCAAAAAAAAACAACGTGTTGCACTCCGGGAGTGCCGGCAGAAGTGAAAACTTGAACATTAACGTTGTGCATGTTTCAAAATTTTGGAATGGTTAGGGAATAATTTCGCACGAATTGCTTTATTTATCAGTATAAAAGTACTATAATTTATGTGGTTAAATACAATATTCATTAGTAGTAGTAGTATATTTATTTATTTTTAAAATATAGTCTAACAAAAATAAACAATTTATTTAAACACTTTTCATGAAGTATGTTTTGACTTCTTTTTTTTACCCATAAATATGGGTAAAATTTCTTACCTCGCAATCTTTACGTAATGTCAAAGACAATTTATTTTGATATTTACTTGGTCTGTTGCTAGGCAACGGATCTTACAGTCACGGATCTGACGCGAGTTTAACATTTTTTACCCATCCCAAAAAAAGTGCACAACGCCGTTAAATAAATTTTCACTTCAAAAACGACGAAGCGCTTCAAGAAAAAATCGGTAGTGCAATTGCGCTTAGTTGACTTAGCTCGTCTTGGCGGGGGAACTAGTGCCCCCAGACAAGGTTCTCAGTAGGTATGGTTAGTGTTTTCACAGGCTGATGATATCAATAGAAACATTAATAAATAACATTACACATTCCACGCATGCAATAATCTAGTAAATTACCCCAAAGTTTCTGGTATTCTAATTACTTACTGGGTTTGAAATCGAAGGGATTTCAATTGAAAATCGAGCTCAGAAATTACTGAAGCGAACCATGGGTAACCATATTATTATATATTAATATCTATTTCATTATGGGGGTTGGTATCAATATTGAAGATAGTTCCGGGATAGTTTACCAACCCCATCGATTTAATTTTATCTACAGGATGAAATTGAAAACATGCGACAACTCTTAAGGGGTCATTTTACTCATCATTATGAACAACTTTCACTATGGGACCAACCCCGAAATCGCGAAAAAAAAAACAGCTGTTCCCTACATTTTGACGAGCTATGCAAACATAAATGTAGGGAACAGCTGTTTTTTTTTCGCGAACTCTTAAGGGGTCATTTTACTCATCATTATGAACAAATAATGATGAGTAAAATGACCCCTTAAGAGTTGTCGCATGTTTTCAATTTCATCCTGTATATAATATAAAAATGAGTCGCTGAATGTGTTGCTAAGCGCAAAACTCGAGAACGGTTGGACCGATTTCGCTAATTCTTTTTTTAAAATATTCCTTGAAGTACGAGGATGGTTCTTACGGAGAGAAAAATTAAAAAAAAAAAAAAAAAAAAAAAATCCTGAAAAAGTCTAAAAACAACACTTTTCTATACTCCCATACAAAAGATTTGTGTTATTACTTAAAAGTCAATTTGAACTTTAATACCATACGATAAAGTTTGTGTTAGTGGAGAGGTTCCGGGAAGGCAAAACAATTGAGTGACATGTAATTATTGACTTATTAACTTAAAAAAATAAAAAATTAAAGAATCGACTGTTAGGCGATACGAAGTTCGCCGGGTCAGCTAGTTTTAAATAAAAATCAGATATTGTGTGTTTTTTTTTAGTTGATCGTAAGATCCTGTATGTTAGAAATTCTGCCTAGCTGTAACTGGTATACTCTTTCTCTTTTTGTATTCCATTTCATTTTTCTTCTTACAAAACACTTTAGGGGGTGAAACGCAGTGATATTTAGTAAAAGTGCCCTCGGGAGATACTTATCTCTAAAAAAAGCGTGAAATACGCGTTGTTATCGCAATTATCATTAAGAGAATCCACCCTTAAATCTGATGGAGGCCTCCATTGTACCATAATAACTGCCCTATTTTAGGAGCAAATCGTTTCACCCCCCTTTTAAAGGCGCGTACATACAACTGGAAAGCCAAAGAAGGAAGAATTGTGAATTAGCTAAAAAAAAATGTATAATGTATAGTTTTATGTTATCTTCTGGAACGTAAATCGTTAATATTTAACGTTAATATTTTTCTTGAACGAACTAGTGGAATGTGTGTATAATTATAGTGTGTAATGCGTATGTCACCGTAAGATTGTGAGAACCGTTAGTTTATAATCTATCGGTATTATTTCCGTTAAATGGAGGGATAGACTGGTTAGGTTAGAACTGTGACCCAGGGCGCGCGAGCCGAGCGAGCGAATCGAGCGCGGCCGCAGTGGCGGCAGGCAAGTGCTACTTCCAAGTTGCTCGCAGTTACTCTAGGCAGGCTATTTAGTATTAGCGGAAGGTGCGTTTTATCGCAAGTAAGTTTGATATCAGTTCATAATTTGTCGGTCTCCCATGGATAGTATAGAAACTATAGAAAAAGAATGCGTTAAATTGTAAATGATTTGTTGCAGTTAACAATTTTTCGACGGTTTATGATCTAAGGGAAATAATACCGATAGATTAATTATAAGATAAGATGTTCATAATTATACGATGTCATAGATATATACAGAACACATCACACACTATAATGATGATACATCTCTGTCAATCCCATTGAAAAATTCATGCGTGATGATACGTAACTTTTCATGAAGTTATCTGATAAAACAAAATTCATCTGGAGAAAATATACCAATTTACATTTGAATGTTTCTATAGATACACACTGTAATTTAAGTTATTTTCTATTTTACACGAAAACTTTCCCAATCTTTATTATTCAGTATTTTTAAAACGTAAGCTTTTTAAGCGAGGCTCACTTCGTTATAAGCGACAATAATCCTCATTATCTAAAATTACTTCTGAATACGTAATTTAAATACGAAATGGTTTCCGAAATTCGTTCACATTAATTTATGTCAAAGTAATTTGGTATCTTCCAAGTGCTGTAATTTGGGCATAATTAGGTATTGTTTTAGAAAACGTGAGCTCTAAATTGTCTGTATCCTGACAGCGTAATGAGGTACTTAGTAATAAATTGACTTTCGTATAAACCTGTTTAGGTATGTGATATAATACATGTTTTTTTTACTTTATTTAACACAACTGACATACATACATACATAAACTCACGCCTTCTTCCCATGGGGGTACACAGAAACTACAGAACGCCACCTGCTACGATCCTTACATACTCCTTTTGCCTCGTTTACGTTGTACAACTGACATACTTTGTATAAAACATCCATCTTAGATAATATGTACTCGTATGCAACTTAAAAATTTAGACAAAAAAAAAACGTAGGTACAAGTATATAAAAAAGGAGGGGAAATTATCATAGGGCATCAAAAAATAAATTCGTCCGCATCGCTGTTATCAGGAAAAGTGCCCAAAAGGCTGGCAGCATTGCCACGTTGTATGACAATCTATCTGAATTCCACATCCCAGTAACTGGGTAATACGATACCCCTTGGTAAGACTGGTTGTCAGACTTTCGGGCTTCTGACGACCCGTAACAATTGTACAAAGACCTAAGAATTTCAGCCGGGACCAACGGCTTAACGTGCTTTTTGTGGCACGGCGGAGTCTTGGTATGTAAAGATGGTCATCCATCCCGGACCCCGGCAAGCGTAGCTTAACCTGATGGATCGACCCGTACGGCTGTTATTACTTAGCCACCAGTTCCTCCTGTTTTCAATGGTCATGCGAAGATACCCTAAATATAATTTAGTAGTGACAATTTATTCTCTATTTTGTACATAAATTGAAACTGCCTTACGCAAAATATTAACAAAATTGTATAGTATAAAGTACCTAATAGAATAACAGCTATTAAAAAACCATGTCTCCAATAAGGAAAAAGTATACAAAAGGTTTAACAACCCTGAAAGTATATCGCAAATAAAATATGAATAAAAAAATACAAAGTACTTTTGATCCTACATATTGTGTCCAAGTCTTAGCCGCTCCATTTCCCTCTGAAAATCTTTTCGCCCCTTTTATCTTTTAACGGAAGAAAGAGAAAGATATCTCAGCTTTTATGTTTTGCGTTTTGAAGTGTTCATTAAAAGGGTCTCTCTTTGGCTGTGTGGAGTTTCCTGGCCGTGACCTCTTAACTTTGCAGAGTTCCTAATGATGTGTTGTGGGTCTGTGGCTTAAAATGTTGGTGCTTTTGAATTGTTCCGGAAAAGATATAAATAGATGGGAATTTTCTCTTACAAAATAGGCAGTGTATCTAATATGTATTTCCTAAAACGGAGAACTTGATGGCATATTGATCATTGCAGCATTTTACATGGCCACCAACCAGCGTTTCCTAACATTTGTCAGCTATTATATGTCAGCATATTAAGGGGTCATTTCCTAGGGGTCCGTCCCTAGGAAATGACCCCTTAATATAATAAAAAGAGCAATAAACGGACCATATACTTTAGTACAAAAAAAAAAAAAACCTTTTTTTTTTTCGTTGATATAAATGCGTTAGCATACGAATCTATGAAGGTTAGTGTTGCTTTTTAAGTAAGCGTAGTGATAACGACGCATTTGGTGGCATTTATTTATTATTGTTAAAATAATAATCCAGAGATGAGACTGCGAATGGACATGCTGCAATCGTCTTTCAATATAGTATTGTTAAGAATGCCCATACATAAATATACTCCGCACAGGCGGACCACAGGTTTTATGAAACACTTGCCTTATTAACAATACTATATTGAAAGACGATTGCAGCATCCGTTGAAGAGTTTATTCTCGATCTAAAATATTTTATTTCTCATCATGGCATTTGTTTCACGAGACAAACAAGAGGGAAAACTATTCTGACAGAAAAACAAATGCATATCGTCTCGGAATTTTCGGAGATGATACGAGGTACGCTACTCAGAGTACTGATTTCAACGGGACTTGACCGAACGGCACCTGAGTTGATCCACGAACGGCACTGAAATAAAAATTTTATAAGTACGGTTCGGTGTAATAGGTTATTACTATTACTTTCAAAGACATTTTTAGTGGTGGGATGTATTTTTTTCTTCAGGGCGTTATCAAATAAAAAATTATGATGCTATACAAATCAAACGGAATCTTCTTGATTATTCCACCTTATTGAATTATGGAAGAAAAAGACATGTTGCGCCGGCAGGAGGATGATTATATTCCATCTTGTTCACCACTCGAATTGTTAACCTCCTCTTTTCTAAAGTCAGTAAATAACGAACTCTTCTTCATGGATACTTGGCCCGGGAACTGAACCCCGCACTATCTAATAAGGCTTTAAAAACAGGTAACAGATGTCTCAATTTCACATCCAATCGACGTTTCCAATTTGGCATACATTCAGAAATTCAGGAAATTCATTCGACGCGAGCTAGAATTCGATTGGTTTTCCTAATTGTTCCGAAATTGGGATGTTTCTAGGCAGTTAATTACTTATTTTTAAACGGTAGCCACTAAACAGAATAATTGTGTGGTTGTAAATCTACATCGCCACATGCAAACTACGTATCAAAGACCTGACGTCACACAAATCCTCCATCGCGCAATTAGAGTTTACCGCGCGAACACCTTGCAGGGTGTCAGGGACATCGACGCGAAGCCTGTTAGGTACTATGGATTCAGTTCATGATTCTGAAACCCCCTGCGTTGATATTTTTCGTAGGTTATTTTAAAAAAAAACAGCTGTTCCATACATTTTGACCGCGTAGGTATTGCACTTTTCTATGAAACAGTTCAGAATCATGTACTGAATCCATGGTAACAGGCTTCGCGTCGATGTCCCTGACACCCTGTATTATTATTATATAACTTCTCCGACATCAATCGTTGGGCAGTTGCCCGCCAGACACGACACCCATCTAGTCGAAGGATCCTCCTTTTTCTATAGAGGATGAGTGAACTTTACACCCTGTTCCTCATGCCTCTAAAATTGTATTGTTATAAAGTTAAGTACTTAGGATTGACATGTTATCTCATTGTCTAAACTAACATAGTTATATCGAGTGATTGTTTGTACAACGGCTTCAATGACCAAGCCACACAAAACAGCGAATTGAGTTAAAATAAATTGTGAAGTCCGTAAAATAGTCAAGTTCATAAGTCTTATCCTCCGCTAACTGAACACAACATTAACAATCCAATCTTCCTAGCCTTTGCCCAAATATCTTGGGGTTGGCTTCCAGTCTAACCGGATGTAGCTGAGTATCAGTATTTCACATGGAGCGACTGCCTATCTGACCTCCACAACCCAGTAACTGGGTAATACGATACCCCTTGGTAAGACTGGTGTCAGACTGTCGGGCTTCTGACGACTCGTAACGACTGTCAAAGATCCACGAATGACAGCCGCGACCAACGGCTTAACGTGCTTTCCGAGGCACGGAGGAGTCTCGGTATGTGAAGATGGTCACCCATCCACTGACCAACCCCGGCAAGCGTAGCTTAACCTGATGGATCGACCCGTGCGGCTTGTTATTACTTAGCCACGAGCTCCTCCTTAGCCACAACCTACAATTATTCTACTGACTGGGATTCAGGCGTCCTCTCTGTGAGAGCGACAAGGCCGTAATTTACCACGCTGGCCCATTGAGGGTTGATTCTTCTTTAGTACAATATAACATCACGCTTGTATGACCCGAAAGGTTAGGCAGAGGTGCACCTATAGTTCGTCTGGTGATCCTTAGGGAGGTGTCTCCCTATGGGTTATCTTGACGGGGCGGGGTGTCTCATCACAGGTGCATGTGTGTTTTTTAGAGTTATTTATGCAGTTTTTTGTTGTCCTTTGTAGTTTTGTTTAAGTGTCTAAGTTTTTTGTATAACTACTAACACGTGGATCTTGTTGTCCCTAATAAATAATTTTGAATTGAATTGAATTGAGTACACCCATATTTCGCCAGTTATGTTTAAGTCCCATATAATAGGGGTCGATCCTATTGCCATCAACCAGCCAGAAATTCAGCCTCCGGGCTGCTACCGAGAAATTCTAGATGGAAAAAACGAATAACACTTTGCCCAACCCGGGAATCGAACTTAGGACCTCATGCTCAGTAGTAGCGCTTGCGACCACTAGACCAACGACGTAGGTACACATACATTACATCATCAACCTATAATGTTTCCACTGCTGGGACACAGGCCTCCTCTCAGTGAGAGGGAGTGGGCCGAAATCTACCACGCGGGCCAAGTGTGGGTTGGTAGATGTCACGTCTTCGAATTTTTGGTTCTAGGTCATGCCGGTTTCCTCACGTTTTCCTTTTTGAGAGCAGTGGTGATGAAATAATTTACACAAAGTAAAGTGTTTGTCTGGGTTCGAACACACGACCTATAACTCCCGGTAAGTCCCGGCCGATACCACTTGGCCACCCCTGCTTTCTTGTCTTTATTACATGTAAAATATTAGTACGAAAAGAATATACACATTCAGTAAAAACAAAATATATAAAATCCTATTAAAAAATGAACGTCCATCACAAAAGCAGAGCAACATGAACTAACCAGACAAAAACTGTACCTAGAATAATAATATTATCATTTGTTCATAACTGCAACAACTCGGACGCTTAAAGGTCTCATGCATAATTCCACAGGTCGAGATCACCTGGCTGGATGCCAGGCGGACTGCCCTAATTCCGGCCTGTACGTATTCTATCAGAAATGTAATGTGGACCTGATGTTTGGCGTTTTTGGGGCAGCTTATGAGTTGGGAATAATTGAAATGAAATTGTTGATAATTATTATCTTTATCTTGTTGAGTAAGTTTACTAAGTTATTCCAGTATGCTTGAGAAGGCAATATTTAAATAAGTTGGATAAAGTTTTATAAATCGAAAGCATAGTTTTTGGCCGAATAGACAATTCCAGAAATACGTACCGCTCTCAAATAAATTAACTTCGTGTGAATCGCCTCAAGACAAAAATAATATTATTTTATAATATCGTTATGGGTAATTAAATTCGTGCGAATCAACCAAGAATAAAAATAACTTGAAGTGCGCTATTTAAAACAACTTGCACTAAAACTTACAAGTTAATGTTTTTAGATTGATAAAGAAATCCATGTTTTCTAACAATTCGTAATATTTATAAATAACACTTTCGGTGGTACTCTTGGTAGCCTTTAAATTAACAAAAACAAAATCCATAATAACAAGATACCTAATGAAAACTAAAAATAAAAACGACCTATAAAAACACACTTCAATAAAGTTTAAAACGTTTCACCGAAAATGAATCCTTTCCAAACATTTATTTTTCCTGAAAAAAAGGCCATTTCCCGCGATTTCAATACCTGTTTTGGCTTTTAAACATTTATTTTCCCCCGACAAATGGCTGGTCTTTTTAATAGTCCCTCGAATACTTTTCTGTTTATTAAAATCTTCCCAATAAAAAAAAAGCGGCCAAGTGCGAGTCAGACGCGCACATTAAAGGTTGATCGTACAATATGTATGGCCCTTAAATGTTTTACTTTATTTTAATATTTGTTGATATAGCGACCAAAGTAAAGCAGTAGGAGCTCGTGGCTAAGTAATAACAGCCACACGGGTCAATCCATCAGGTTAAGCTACGCTTGCCGGAGAGACTCCTGCGTGTCTCGGAAAGCATGTAGCCTTTGGTCCCGGCTGTCATTCGTAGATCTTTGTCAGTTTAACATGTTGTTGCGTTTGCGTAAAGATAATTTTCACCTAAAACAGTAATAAAAATTGGTAATTTTGAAGGCGCACTCAGTTCGGATGGTGATCGGCAATTACCTATCTTGCAGAAGCAATGCGATAGCGATCATTTGTTTCATTTTGACAGGTCAACAACATTCAATGCGATAATTACGTTGCAGAGCAGAATTAAATTTCGAACTTATGAAGTAATGGATTAGTAATCTGTTTCAAAACGAATTGATTGTGTATTACGTAATTAGGGTACCGTTTTACGAATTTTGCCGATGCTACATCTAAATTAATGTGTCGTACTTTACACGGTCTGTGAAAATTTCAAGTGTCTACCTACTACTGTTCAAAAGATGCCCTGTGACAGATGAATGGACAAACAGTGGAGCCTTAGTTATAGGGTTCCGTTGGCACCCCTCGGGTACGGAACCCTACAAATCAGAATATGATCCGCTCCTTACAACACAATGGTTTTTACGATTCAATAAGGAGAGGGAATATGATTGGACGGCTGGGATGCTGCACGAATAATAGACTGGCTATAAGAACTGGATTATTGTAAATGATGCTTTATTGTATGCTCACAATATTTCTATTGAGGGAGAGAAGGCTTTTTCAACGATATTTTTTGAATGGGGAATTATTTTGGGACGGTTTTCTTGATAAAGCCAAAACGGTATGAATTGTGTACGCATAGGTATTTGAAGAATATTTGTGATTAAAGTTGTGCGAATACCAAGTTTATTTTATTTAAACTAGGTATTATGACTATTTCATGAAATCATGACATTTGAGGTCAATTATTATAACATATGGAGTTGTAATGCTAATTTTAATTATTATAATTCTGTAAAGCCATATTTGTTACGGTCGCGAATCATATTTTAATCAACATACAACCACTAATCGGCAAATGCATTTTTTTTTTTTGAAAATATTGAATTTAGCGGGAAACATTAGCGCATCTCCCTTAAGTCATGACCACCTACTGTCATCTATACTAATATTATAAAGAGGAAAGTTTTTTGTTTGTTTGTACCGAATAGGCTCCGAAACTACTGGTCCGATTTGAAGAATTCTTTCAGTGTTAGATAGCCCATTTATCGAGTAAGGCTAAAGGCTATATATCATCACGCTAAGATCAATAGGAGCGGAGTACCAATGAAGAATGTTTCAAAATCGGGGTTGTTTTTTTAGCGTTAGCCCAAAGTAACTATTCCACGCGGACGAAGTCGCGGGCAGAAGCTAGTCTATCATAATTATGAAAAGAAAAGGAAAAATAGCTTGAAAAACCAAAAGTGCACGCCTCATATGTAATACTCATTCATAAACGAAAAAGAAATTCAAAACATAGTTTCTAACAAAAATGAACAATTTATTTAAACAGTTTTCAGTATGTTTTGACTGCTTTTTACCCATCAATATGGGTATTTTTTTTTAACAATTTTTATGTATTTCTCGTTTCTGCCACGTTAAATCAATTTTTGAAAAGTACAGTATTAATCTCCATTTAATTATCTATACAATGGTATATAAATTAAGAATGTTCTCTGTACTAGCAGGAGTGTAACAATAATAAAAACAGAACGTTGCAGAAATTGGGAAAAAAAACAAATTTTTCGATCGCAGAGCACTCTCAAATACTTCGAATTATGAGTCGTGCAATAATAGTATTTAGGGCTTAAACACATTTGGTATGGCCCTCATATAATGGGCCTCCCTGGCTAAGATTATGTCTGGACTTTAAAAAAGAGCATAGGTTTCTTTTTTTATGGAAACCTCTGCCTCTGCGACTTCATCTCGTTTGAAAATATAATTTAAGTTTGTAGTGTAAAAGAGTTTTTTGAATAAATTTATAAACAAATAAATATCATTTAACACAGATAGTGGTAGTAGATAGTGGTGACTCAGTGGTAGCGGGCGCGACTGACGAGTTAAAGGACGGGGGTTCGAACCGAAGCAGGCACTTTAATTTGTGTAAATTATTGCATCACTACTGCTCACAAAAGGAAAACATCATTCGAAGACATGTGGCATCCGCCAATCCCCACTGTACCAGCATGGTAAATTATAGACCTCTCCCTCTTAAAAAGAGAGGCGGCCTGTGTCCCAGCAATGGGAGCATTAATAGGCTAATTATGCTACAAATAAGATAAATTCTTTTATCAATGTCTGTGAATATAAAATCTCTCATCTATTCTACGAAAACGAGAATAAGAGTACTAAGCTACAATTGACTACACGAGAAAGCCTTTCAGAGGCTTTACCGTGAAAAGAGCGTTTAATCAAATATCAAGCGATGTAGGTAGATGTTATTTTTACTTTTCTGGAAACGTATGATATTCATTTTTCTTTTCTCGTTCCACAACATAATGGTTTTCTGATTTTTAGGGTGCCAAACGGAACCCTATTACTAAACCACCGCTGTCTGTTTGCCTGTGAGTCAGGGGGCTGTATCTCAAGAACCGTGATAGGAAGAACACTGAAATTTTCACAGATTGTATACTTATTTCTCTTTCCGCTATATCAACAATTAATAAAAATAAAATAAATTTATAAAATTCAAGGGGGTCCTGTCCAAGACATGTGTTTATGCGGCGTTTTTAGCTATATACACGGAACGGTACAGAACCTTTCGAGTACGAGTTCGACTGCACTTGGCTGGATTATAGTTTTACTTAGTTGATTAGTTAGTTAGTTAGTAGTAGTAGACGGTAAAGATCAGAAGCAAAATTATATTTTTTTTACTCATTTGTCTTGTATTTGCAAGCACGTCTGCTGAGCTCGGGGTCCTGAGATGAATCCCCCGGTTAAAAACGTGTTATTTTGTTTTTCTGGCCTATGGCAGTCCACCACTGGACATAAGGCTGCGCCACAACACCCTGTCCTCCGCCTTCCGCATCCAGTTCTGTCCCAGCCACCTTCTTAAGGTCGATTAGTTCCTCTTTTAGGATTTATTCAGAAACTGCCCGGAATCAGCTACCTAATTACGTAACATATTTTGCGTAAAGGATTACGACTAATCTGTCTTATTTTGACAGTTCAACAACATTCATTGCGTTATTTACGTTGTTCATCAGTTTTGATTTGTGATGCAATGGATTAGCAATCTGTTTCAAAACGATTCAGATTCTGATTGATCGTGTATTGCGAAATTAAGGTACTGTATTTATTATTATTACCTAATTGGTGAATGAGGAGTTATCTCGAGAAATAAAATTAAGTACTTAACTGATTGTTTTAAATTTTTTACGATGAATTGGTTTACCACCCACACAACTGGCGAAATGTGGTTGTACTACAAGTAGGTACACCTCTGTCTAACCCTACGGGGATTATAGGCGTGAAGTTATGATATAATCGACCTCTCAAATAAAATCCATTGCCATTGATATCAAAAACCATGTCCTACAACTGTAACAAGTATCGTAACGTATCGCCTCGCATCCTAGACGAGGCTACGGAAGACCCGGGCTCTATGTAACGGGAACAAACAATGAAGGGACCCACTAATTGCTAACTATTGTTACTTGCCCCGACATTGTAGTATGGAAGCTAAATTCTGGAGAAATGATATAGTTATTTTGAATGTGTAACATCTTTCCTCTCCCTTTACTGCAATCAGAATCTAAATGATCAAATCTGTGGGAGTGATTTCGTGAAAAGGGACGGAAGTGTGTAACAGGAAGCCGAGGAAGCGCGCGCTATTTGATTTGACCAATGAGCGCGCGCGGTTCTACAGTTGACCGTCAGAAATGACCTTGACGAGGTCCTCTTTAATGTTGCTTATGTACCAAGGTAAGCTACACTTCATAATTATGCGAATACTGTAAAGCTCGTTCGTTTTTTTTTTGCTCTCATGCACACATTTTACAATAGATCATTAATTGTCGGTTTTTGTTTATGAACTCTGTCAGGACTTAGCAAAACAATGTTGGTTTGCTGTTGAGTTAGTGAGTTAGTAAATAAGCACCATGTCGCAGAACGTAATGATATTTTTAACACTAAACTTATCTAAATACGAAATTAATAAAATTTGTCCGTTTGTAATGTCAAAATAACAGCTTTTTACTACATTCTTATGAAAGTTTATATAGTAAGGACTTTTAACAAAGAAACCATTATATATTTTTTGTCTGTCTGTCTGCTTGTCCCGGCTTATGTCCGAATCGGAAGGCCGATTTTGACAGGACTTTCACTAGCAGATAACTAATATAGGTAGGAGCAACTAAGACTACCTATTCATGTTTTAGAAAAAAAAAATGTCCACGTGGGCGTAGCAGCGGGCAGCACATTAGTTTATTATAATTTCAATGAACTCTTGTCTCTGAAGTAACTATATGTTAAACACTTTCAAACATTCAGCTGTCATTAACGAGACACAATAGAATTTTAATTGTTATGTCCACCTGATGTCCACTTGAATAGTCAAGCGGTTAAGGTAAATATAATGACTCCGTATCAAAGTTGCGACAAACAAAGGTGCGACAAATGCAAGGGCGACAGTACGATAGGTCGACCATCAGCGGTGCGACAGAACATCAGCTCGACGAACGTTAGTGCGACAGATTGTTTTCGCGACAAACGATGGCACGACGAAACTTTTGATCGACGAACGTTAGTGCGACTGATTGTTGTCACGACCATCGATGGGGCGACGAAACTTTTGATCGACAAACGATAGCGCGACACAATGTTCGCTCGACAAACTAAAGCACGACAAACATTTCTATAATATTTTGTTGTAATAGCAGATAAGATTTTTTTTTTAAATAAATGTTTTTATTGGCAATATTCTTTATTGTCAATGTCAAATGACTATTGTGTCAAATCTTTCCTCTCTGCTTTACCTTTAATCTCTGCAATGTTTGTCGTGCTTTAGTTTGTCGAGCGAACATTGTGTCGCGCTATCGTTTGTCGATCAAAAGTTTCGTCGCCCCATCGATGGTCGTGACAACAATCAGTCGCACTAACGTTCGTCGATCAAAAGTTTCGTCGTGCCATCGTTTGTCGCGAAAACAATCTGTCGCACTAACGTTCGTCGAGCTGATGTTCTGTCGCACCGCTGATGGTCGACCTATCGTACAGTCGCCCTTGCATTTGTCGCACCTTTGTTTGTCGCAACTTTGATACGGAGTCAAATATAATTACCTATAATATGCAGGTCAAGACCACTAAATGACTAACAGAATATTAAAAAATTAACTTCTATTTGAAAAATAATATTACATAAACAGTGAAATATTGAGTATGGATAGTCTTGTGTATAAATCTGTATAATATGAATATCACAATCATGGTATATCAACTAATTATGTTCGGCTGCAGGCGAGGATGCAAAGAAAACCGATATAATTTACTTAAAAGGTTTTAATTAAAATAATTATTACAATTAAATCGGTAAAACTAAGATGCGTGACAATTGTTCGATATGAGAAACAAGAGTGATCCACCAATACACTAAAATTAATATTAATCACTCGTATTGCACAATCTTCGATCTCACGCCTTCGGATTGCTGAGAAGGCGAATCTCACGGTGCAGAGCGCAATGCGGGTGGTCATTGTCAATGCGGTAGGTATTAGTCATAAGAATTTAGGGTTCCGCAAGTAGCGACATAACATCTCCCTCCACGAGATCGGCAACTATTTGAAAACTCTAGTCGAAAATAGTGTCGATGGCGAAGCTGGGTCAATCTCGGTGTTGCAGACCTCCTTATCCTTAGCCTTAATATCGATTCCATCAGTGGCTTTCTGTAGTTGGTTCAGTCTTTGACGACGAAGTATAATGATGATAATGAGTACACATGCACCGGATAGTAGAATATATACCGGTATAGTAGTGTGGTATATGGCTTCAGTGTTCGACGACTGTAGTATTACAGGTTCTTGTAGAGCGATTTCAGAGTTACTTGAATGCAAACTGCCAAGGTCAATGGTATCTAGTTTTATAGTTTTCATTGGTACATTATACAAATTTTCCTTTATAATTGGTAAGTCCATAATTTTCAATATCTTTCCCTTAGTTTGATCATGACGATTGCTTGCAGTAAATGCTGTGGTTCTTAGCATACAGCCTTTAGGTATGATAGATAAGTAGCTTCCTTTCAGCATTCTATAGTTATCTTCAGAACAAGTTAAACGAACTTTCGTAGGTTTAGGAAAGCTGACAATGAAGTGTTGGTCGTCTAGCTGTTCCATAGCTTCAGAAGACAGGATGACTGATGTAAATTGACAGGATTCATTAATTTTCTGGTGTAGTATAAGCTGCTGGATACAGTCCGATTGTTTGCCATGGTGGTGACTTAAATTATCCTCGCAAAGGTGACCGTGGCTATACTTCGGACATTCTGTCTCCATGTACAATAGATCTTTTTCGTGAACCGCTAAGAAAGGATAAGTTGGAATCAGGACCTTATTGTCACTATTAGGAGCCAGGGATAATTTATATAGGATAAAGTTAGTAGGATAAAGTATCGGAAATTTCATAACTATCACTATTTTATTCCCATTGTAATAATATCCTAGTCTAATTATTTCAAAATATTCTCTAAAACTGATATCTAAAAATTGATCCTTATTATATAACATACCTAACCTATTCATCATATCCTTAAACATAGCATAATTCAATATAGAATTATGAATACTTCTAGCCCTAATAAATGCCAATAAATTTTGCAATTTGTCAAGTTCTTTAGACAAATTATCTATATTGTCTCCTAATATCATTAGTAATTGTGCTAAATGAGCATATTTAATGGTATCTGTTTCATATCTACCATTGCTAGCTAAAATTGAATTGATAATTTTCTCGATTTTATCTTGGTTTTCTACAATTTTATCTGTAACGTTTGAGCTACGTGAAACCCACTGCTTGCTTAAACTTATTTGATGATTCATTTCAACAACTAAATTATTTTCATTCTGTTTTAAGATTGCAATGGCATTATCGTATTTTAATGCATCAGTGTAATCTAAATTACCTGAAATGCTCTTTATTACTGAACCAAGACCATCTATGAGACCTCTTTTAACACGCTTTACCTCAAGTGTTTCTAACTGTTCTGATATTTCTTCTAATTTAGTACTTAGATATTTAACGTGGGGTTCATAGAGAGATCGCGACATATTACTCAACTGTGGCGTAAGATTTCGCAATTGGCCGTTAACAATCTCGAAACTATTGCGCATATCATAAAGGTTTATAATTTGGAGAAAGGAATGGAAATGTGAGATAATCCTTGTGGATCCTAGGTTGAAGGGCAGAATACCTGGTCCATCGTTAAGACTGTCTAGCGTTATCTCGTCTGCTCGGGCCAGGGCCAGGGTCAGGACTAGTAGTATTTTCAGTGTCCTGTAACAAACGAGCACTATTAGGTACCCGTTTTAGGCGTGATTTAGGCACAGTGCCCTTTTTCTTTTTGGTATAGATATGAATAGGCAAATCCGCTAATACTGTATCATGAGTATATCGAGCTGCTAACTTTTGCCTATGGCATAAAGGATTCCTAATAAAAACTTGTTGCTCTGGTTCATAATCTTCTTCAGCTTCACGACTCTTATTAACATTTTCAGTAATTTCAGTGCGGCGATGAAGTGAAGTGTCGTTGAGAATATCGTATACTTTTGACATTCGTCTACGGTGTTCCTGGACATATTGTTGTAATAGATGTTCTGATAGATTCATATCTAAAGGGTCCCGGGGATCAAAATGACCAGTAATTATATCGATAGGCCTACATTTTGTAAAGCTATGTATTGAGCTATTATATGCCAATATAGCATACGTTATAAGATTAGTTATGGATTCTCCTCGCTTTTCTAGTTTTAATATACGCAAATGTTCTAACAGTGTAGAATTTAGTCGTTCTACCATTCCATTTTCATTGGGTGTATTAGGACAGGTTTTATGATGTTGAACTTTGTGCAATCTAGTAAATTCTGAAAATATTTGATTGTTGAATTCCGGACCATTGTCTGTTACAATAGTTAAAGGAACTCCGTGATGAGTAAAAAACTTTAGTAAAGCTTGCACGACGCTAATAGCTGTAGCATCTCTCAATAAGTATGCTTGACCATACTTAGAGAATGCATCTACTATTATAAGATACTTATTCATCTCAATACTAAGCAGATCTAAATGTACAACCTCAAAAGGCTTTGTAGGCGGAGGTACAATTTGTAACCTTGGTCTAATTGGATTGCGATCATATTTAGCTTGCCCGCATATTCGGCATTCATTTATATACTTCGTTACATGCTCTTTCATATTTGGCCAATAGCATCTACGCGATAATGCTAGATAACACTCGTTGATGCCTCTATGATTGGTTTTACCCTCGTGATATTTCTTTATAATTTCCTGTTGCTTAAAATAATTTTTAACATTTTCTACTTCAGTTTTGGTAAGTACTAATTTCATTGCAGAATTCTTAAAATATTTTTGAATTATAGGTATTATAGAGTACATTTCTAATGTAGGATTAATTAAAATACCTGTCTTTACTTTTGGATTAACGTATTCTTTAATTGCGTTAATAACGTCTTGTTCTAAACTAGATTTTGAAATTTGTATGACAGTTTTAGTATGTGTATCAAATGGTTTAGAAACGCTAGGCCTACTTTTTATATCTCCTACAACATTAAGATATATTTGCTTATTAAACTTATTAAGGGGGTCGTCGGAAATAGGAATTTCTAATATGGGACTTTCTAAATCACTATGGGCAGTTAAAGTCCTAGAATCCGCGCTTTCAGTTCTAGAATCTGAGTCTGAAGGTGCACCTTGTGAGGTGTTAACTACTATCGAACTAACTTCTTCATGATGTATTTCTATTCGTGACAAAGCATCTGCATTAGTGTTATGTTTTCCTTGCTTATACATAACTGTGAAATCAAATTCACTTAGCCGTAATCGCCAACGGGTTAAACGGGAATTTGGCTCTTTAATACTCATCACCCATTGCAAAGGGCGATGGTCAGTCACTATTTTAAATTTTCGTCCGAATAGATATGGCCTGAAATACTTGGTTGCCCAGACTATAGCCAATAATTCTTTTTCAATAGTGCTATAGTTTATTTCACTAGAGTTAAGCGTACGCGAAGCATAAGCTATAGGTTTATCAGATCCAATAGATCCTTGTGAAAGTACTGCTCCAATTGCCAAATTTGAAGCGTCCGTAGTGAGTACAAATTCTTTTTTAAAGTCAGGGTATTGAAGAATTGGGTCATTGACCAGAAGGGTCTTACATTTTTCAAAGCATTCGACATAATTCTGATCAAGTGTAATTTTAGAGCCTTTCTTTAAGCATTGAGTCATAGGTTTAGTTATTTTAGCAAAATCAGGGATAAATTTTCTATAATATCCAAGAAGTCCTAAAAACCTCTTAATTTCGGTAGGGGTTTTAGGTAAGGGGTATTTTTGTATTGCTGAGATTTTATCTGGGTTAGGCTTTATTCCATCTTTGCCTATGATATGTCCTAGGTAAGCTGTTTCTAATTTAAGGAACTCAGATTTGTCCATTTGTATCTTAAAGTTTGATTCGCGTAATCTATTAAAAACTTTTTCTAGGTTGACTATGTGCTCTTGCAATGATGTACTAAAAACTATTATATCATCTAGGTATACTAGACAAATAGAATTCTGAAGTTCTCGCAACACGTTATCCATTACTCTTTGAAAAGTAGATGGACTATTTTTAAGTCCCATGGGCATTCTTAAAAATTCAAAATGCCCATGTTCTACATTGAATGCTGTTTTCGTAATATCTTGGGGGTCCATTTCAACTTGATAGAATCCACTAGCTAGGTCTAGCGTAGTAAAATACTGGCAGTTACCTAATTTGTCTAAGACATCAGCTATATTGGGGATAGGGTACTTGTCATCTATGGTTTTCTCATTAAGTTTCCTGAAATCTACTACAATACGCCACTTCGCCTTTCCTGATGCGTCAGCTTTCTTAGCTACTACCCAAATAGGAGAACTCCAAGCAGAGTTTGAAGGTCTAATTATACCTTGTTCTAACATTTTACCTATCTGTTCTTGTACTTCCTGCCTATGAATAAACGGATATCTATAACTCTTTGTATAGACCGGAGCCTCATCTGTGGTTTTAATTGAATGTTTGATTTTATTTGTGAATGTTAATTGTTCACCTTCAATATAAAATACGTCTGCATATTGTGAGCACAATGATTCTAGATTAATGCGTTCCTCTTCATTTAAATGGTCAGTACGAAGGCGCGATAGCACGTCTTTTACGCGTTGCTTTTGCTGTTTAGTGCGCGCGCACTCGTCATTATGAACTTCTGCAAGCATTGCACGGTCCATTGAAAAGATTATATCATTTCTACTTGGATTCTGTACTTCTAATATACCCCTATTCTGTTTAACCGTAGTAAGACATTCACGTATGATACAATTTGAAACAGATTGTTCAGGAATATAAGCTTCTCCGTCGCGAACGTTAATAGGAATCTTTAGTAACTTAGATGAACCTGCTGGAATAATATTCTCATATAAATTAGTATTGCGTGAATCATAGATTCTAATAGGGTTTGAAGCGAACTTAGTTGTAAATAATTTATTTTTATAATCTATTGTAGCTTCCCATTTTTCTAACAGATCGGTACCAATAAGTCCATCAAAGTAATCGTGGAACTTATAGATATCAAATGAAACTGTACTTGAATCATTGAATTCATCAAAAATAGGTAAAGTAATTGAATAGTCGTTTCTAGTTTTAGCATGAACACTATGTACTTCAAATGGAGAATAATTCAATGGAAAATCACTAAAATATTTTTCGACAGCATTAGGACATAGAAATGACTGGTTCGCACCTGTATCTATTAAAAGCTTAAGAGGAGGTGACGAAATTTGAACGTATGGGAGGTACCGTTGAGTTTGGATATTTATTTCTATTTTAATTTGTCGGATTTCGGAGTTTTCTGAAAATCCGGCTCCTTTGATTCTTTGGCGTCCTCTTTTATACTTCCGGACGGCTGGGAATATTCTACACATTCCTGAGGGGATGGTTGATATTCATAGTACACATTTTCTGGGAACTCATAGTAATCGTAATAAGTTCCATCATAATCGGCAAAGTAATCATTGAACGAAGGATCATTATAACAATCACTAAAATGCATCTCCCGACTTTTAAAATAATTATTGGGTGGAGGATTGCCTGATTTGCTCCAATCATGCCTAGAAAAAGCGTTAGTAGGTGGTAATTGTCTGCTTACGAAATGGCTAACACCACTCATTGGACGTGGTTGTGCTGAACCACTAGGCTGGTTAGGAGAATTTTGTTGGACTACTTGAAACGGGTTATTCTGACGGTTGTAGTTCGGTGGGGGTGCCCTGAATACTTGCTGAGTTCGGGTCGGACCAAACTGGCGAGGTTGGAAATAATTCGGTTTCCATTGCGATGGTTGTTGAGCTGGAAATTGGAATCGTGAAGGTCCTGGCATGCTATAATTATTAGGCCTTGGATCGATATTAAACGGCTGAGAGGGGGGCATTTTAAAATGATTACCAGGTTGGTTATTGCTATTAATTCTTTTATCGGGTAAACGGTCGTTACGATTTTGCAGATACATGGTATTAGTTTCCTCATGAACGAATTCTAATGCTTGTTCTATATTTTGAGGGCGCATACAACGCACGCGTGATCCTACAGGATCTTTTAATCCGCGCACGAACGCCTGGAGCGTTAACTTTTTGTATAGATCCCTTTTAGCATCGATGGTAGTTTTTAAGGCGTCATGTAAGGAAACGTACGTCATGATTGTACTAAAAAGATTCTGGCAACGCTCATAGAACTCTTGCGGAGTGTTAGAGCCCTGTGTTAAAAGAGATAAATCGCTATAAAGAGCGGTCTCGTCCCTTTGGTCAGCAAAATTATTTATTAATGCCTTACGGATGCCATCCCAATCACTTGCTATACCGTTCGAGTTGATTAAGCGAGCAGCAGACCCTACAATTTTATTTAATATACCATTAATAAGTGCAGAGTTAATTAATTCGGAACCACCTTGAACATTATAATATTCTTTAACTAAATGATCACACAATTGAATAAACCTTGTCAGCACATTCGGGTTCCCGTCAAATTCGGGTACCAAACGTAATGCTTTAAAAACGGTATCTAAATCCAAAGACATTTTCTCAGAAAACGATTCTGTGTCCTCGTATAATATATCTAAATTAATATCTCGTCTAGAATCTATCACTAATTCTCTACTACTTCTAACTATCCTAGTATTCCCGGATTTTCGTGGAAAGAAAATTTTGGAAAGTTATATTAGTACAGGCTAGGAGAAAGCGGTCACTAGAAATAATCTAATGTACTTACATGAACATTATATCAGCCCCTTTGCGTAATCAATGTCTGGATTCCTCGATACAGCACGACGTGTAGATTCTGGATACTCTGGAGCGACTGGATAGCCGCACGGGCGGCTTTTGCGAATACGGAAATCTTCCTTACGCGAAACCGACCGCGAGTATCCTACCGGCTGCGCCAATTATGTTCGGCTGCAGGCGAGGATGCAAAGAAAACCGATATAATTTACTTAAAAGGTTTTAATTAAAATAATTATTACAATTAAATCGGTAAAACTAAGATGCGTGACAATTGTTCGATATGAGAAACAAGAGTGATCCACCAATACACTAAAATTAATATTAATCACTCGTATTGCACAATCTTCGATCTCACGCCTTCGGATTGCTGAGAAGGCGAATCTCACGGTGCAGAGCGCAATGCGGGTGGTCATTGTCAATGCGGTAGGTATTAGTCATAAGAATTTAGGGTTCCGCAAGTAGCGACATAACAAACTCATGAGCTCAGGAGTAAATAAATTTTGTGTGACTCAATAATATACCTACCTATATTCGTAGGTAGGAAGCCACAAAAATCCTCAAACGGGTCAAGTGGCTCTCAGGGTTACGTAGCCCCTAAGTATATCGTTGAGGGTATTAGGTACAATAACAGTTGAAGTAACTTACTGTTTATAGCTAGGAAAGTAGGCCGAATTTAAGGGTACGCTAGTCCGTCATTTTTCCATATATATAAACGTACTATGGTGATTACTTGTCTGTTTGACGTGTACGTTCAAAACTAAAAGTTGTATCCATTTGTCATGTCATTGTCTAGCCCTGTATGGTAGCAAAATTGAAAAAAAAAATAGGTTTGAAAGTTATGAGCGTCGAAACTTCCATTTTAACTCGTATTTGGCGCAAATAAATAACTTACATAGTAATATAATGGCAAAATAGAAACCGTACAGGGATAGATAATTTATTAAATAGTCCAAATAATTTTATATTGAGGAAATACTTGCAGTAAATAAGTGCAAGAAATGAATAAAAACCCGATAAATAATAAAAATCAAATAAATAAATAATTAGCATGCACCAACGAGTTCGACTAGTGTACCCTGTTTTTTTTTTTTTGTTTGGGAAATCGTCAAATGACTTCTCCCGCTCTGGGCGGACCGGAAGGGCGTGTCAGACTCTTAATGACTAAAACCCATCCGTGTTCCTTCAGTTGCCTGTACGTTGCCAGGGGCCACGGTCACTCACCCCTTAGGACCTTCCCGTAACCCCGGCAGGCATCGGCCTTAGCGGACCCCGTCAATTGTGCCGACATCTCTTCGAGGCGCGCGTAAGTAAGAGCTTTGTTTTTAAAAACCCAGTGTATTTAATCGTATCCCAAATAATTCCCATTTTCAACCAACTTCCAATAAGGAGGAGGTTCTTATTTATTTTTTTTTGAAAATTCATTTTTCTTCTATTACAAGAAGCTTGCGCGGAGGTCCCATATAAATTTTATTAACTGTGCTTGGGTAGTTTTTGAGTTAGCTTCAATAATACTTATTTTTCGCTCTTAGTCAATGTGGATGATGTTATAATAAGTTCCTGTCACTGTTGTTTACATAGCAAGTAGTAGCAAATTTGAATTTGTGTGGGGTATGTACCACAACTAAAAAAATTATAGACTTGAAAAAAATCACTACAACGTGAAAAATAACTTTTATTTCCGAAGTCGGTGCCAAAAAACAAAAATTCTAAACCAAAGACACCGACTTCCGAATTTAAAGTTTTTTTTTTTTTTGTAGAAAGGTTTTGTTGTCCTAAATTATTAATGTACACTCAAACATAATAAATGTGCCTCTTTTTGTGAGCTTCAATTAATTTTTATTTTGTTGCCCTAAACACTAAATAGCTAATTACCTGCGACCAACTTGGATGTCCCGCTTGGTCACAGTTCTATCCTAACCTAAATCCGAGATTCATGAATTCCGACCACAAACTCATTCATGAACACATTTAACATTAATTTGTTTGTCTCCAACAAAATAACAGAACTATTGTGGCATGTGACGTCACCGCTACAAGTAAGTACGAACTTTGAACTACTTTGTATACTTATGTTTATACATTGTCCCACAATGCTGTGTGAACTACTAAAGAGTAAAGATATTATTCAGAATGCATATTTCATAAGGACTGTGAGCTTGTTACGCGAATCCCTTGGGAAAGAATCTAGAGGAACGTTGAAGCCCTCTTTTTAAATAAAGGAATAAAACAACCTTCATTATAGTAATCCTATTCTAATAAACGAGCAATATTTTAATATATTTATATATATTTTTAACTTCGTTTTCGAAAACGGCTCTAACGATTTAGATGAAAGTTGTAATATAGGGGTTTTATACGGGGGCGAAAAATCGATCTAGCTTGATCTCATATCTGGGAAAGTTCGTTTTCTCCGTATTTTCACGCGGCGATTCCGTTACGAGTCGCGACGATACGCTGGCGGAATAATCCTCGTTCGTGGAGATAACTCGACGTAGAAGGGCGGATCCGTTGCGATTCGCTCGCTCGTGGATGCGGCCCCTTAGACATATCGAGTGTGTCCTAACGCCCGGGTACTATTCAATGTTCATTATGGAACACTTTAGGCAAACTTAGCAACATTAAGAGATACTACGGTTGCTCATTCCTTCGTGAACAAACACTGCTTTAGGATTAGGCTGATCTACTTTCCAGCATCTGAACGGTTGCATTCGGATTCCAAAATCGTTGCCATTTCGAAGCATTGTGTAGGTTTATACAACGTGTTTTGTCCAATGGAAGTAAACGGACTAGGCAACCAAAAGCTTGTGCAATTTTTCATTTATAAATTGATAATAAACTAAATCTACATTAAAATAGAGTTCAGAATAAGTAGCTGTAATATTTGGTGGCATATTATGTCTTTATAATCTTTATTCTAGTAGGAAAATTATACCTACTCATAATAATCAGGAACGATGTTCCTTACGCACCACTCGCACACACACATACTCCTGTATAATAGAAAGAGAGAGAGAGAGAGAAAGCCGCATCGAGGGGGCATAACGCTCTTTCTTTACATGACGATTTCCACCAGTCATCTCCTAACGCCAGCCGCGTTGTAAGGAACTGCGTTCCAAAAATTGAAGAAAACTTACCAGACGGTCCTTGGTTCCCTTCACCCGTTAGTCAGAAATCAGGAACTTACCTGTAACAAATCAAAATTTTACTGCTTTGTAGTCTTTCCCTGTTTATGGACACTTCAAAGGGTTGTTGCATTATGTAGCATTTCCATAACTTTGAAATTCTGGTTACCTACCCATAGGTACAGATAAAGCTTTAAGGGGTTCATGGCTAAATATAATAACAGTTGCACGGGGCGATCCATCAGGTTCAGCTACGCTTGCCGGGGTTCGTTCGTGGATGGGTGACCATAAAAGCCGTAGTTCCCGGCTGTCATTCGTGGATCTTTTATATTTCGTTACGGGTCGTCAAAAGCCCGAAAGTCTGACAACCAGTCTTACCAAGGGGTATCGTATTACCCAGTTACTGGGTTGCGAAGGTCAGATAGGCAGTTACTCCATGTAAAATACTGTTAATCAGCTGCATCTGCTTAGACTCGAAGCCGTCTCCAACATAGTTAAGAAAAGGCTAGGCAGATTGAACGTATAGATAAAGCTTTTTTTTTTTGAGTGTAGCCTAGCGTAGCCCTTATGGACGGGATTGGTTCATATTGGCGCTGAATCAAGTTGAGTGAAAATAGGAAATGGAGGCCTTTTTTTTGGCACAATACAGGCTGAAATATTATTAGAACAAAAAAAAACCTTCCCAAACTCTGGAAACACCAAAAGTCTACCAAACTCCAATCAATCACTCACAACATAACGAACAAAAAAAAAGTTCCAATAATCAATCGTATCTTTCAGTAGGTACATACGATTCCGCATTTTCATTCCCAAATACGTATTACTGGCCAGTACGAGTATTGACCATCGCAATATCTCAAAGACTTTTTATTGGAACAAGCCTTTTTGCCAGAGTTTGTGGACACATCGGTTACACACGAACTTTCTGCGAACTTTTCTTTTTTTAAAGAGGTGCCTACTGTTGAAGTTTTAGCAGATTTTTTGTTGGTAGTTGTATGTATAATGGGTTGTTATATCTTTGTTTGGTTTACTCTTCGTTTATGGTTGTTTTGGTACTTGTAAACGTCCTGAATATTGGTAGTCTGATAACTTTGTATACAATAAACACTTGAACAGCTATTTAATAACGCAACACATTTTTGTAAACGATTACGACTAATCTGTTTTATTTTGACAGTTCAACAACATTCATTGCGTTATTTACGTTGTGGACGAGTATTTTTTTTTTTTTGAAGCAATGGAATCAGAATCTGAATCGTTTTGAAACAGATTGCTATGTTTCAAAACGATTCAGATTCTGATTGATCATGTATTACGCAATTAGGGTACAGGTAGGTTTTTTCTCCCAAGCAGGCGCTTTACTTTGTGTAAATAATTTCATCACCACTGCTCTCAAAAACGGTGAAGGAAAACATCGTGAGGAAACCGGCATGTCTTAGAACCAAAAATACGAAGACATGTGACATCTACCAACCCGCACTGGGCCCGCGTGGTAGATTACGGCCCACTCCCTCTCACAGAGAGGAGGCCTGTGTCCCAGCAGTGGGAACATTAATAGGCTGATGATGATGATGATGATGATGGTAGGTTTTTTCTATTCCGTGGATTTTCTAATGTTCTGCTAGGCAGAAAAAGTGTAAAGACTCTGTTATTGCCTAGAATTTCCAATAGTTAGGTACTTTTGATGTCACCCAGCGGGGTAATCGTGAAACACAACAAATTGCATTCGATTGCAACACCTTTCATTTTGAAAATGCAGCCACGTTGATTGCGTTATTTACGTTGTTGAACTGACAAATTTTTCAAAGGTTTGAAAAAGTCAGTTCAGTCAGTTCAACGATTGCCATTTCAAGTGGATACTAGAAAGTAATGACTATTGCTATAATCAGTCCAGGTTGATGACAGATTGTGAGGTAAGTAATCCAGCATAATTTTTTTATAGATACAAGATTCTCGTCTTTTAAGGAATAATCAAATTATTATCTTGTTTATATAATAATATGCATGTATTACATTTAGTTATTTTTAGCTACGGTTTTAAAAGTTAATTAAAAATAGGCGTACTATCTATAAGATTATTTACATAACATGTTTTAAAATATTACCTACAGGTAATATTTTAAAGCATGTTAACCATTCATAACAAAATTAAGGCAAATTAATTTTCGGAACGCAATAAAAAGTGGAATTATGTGGACGCATACAGTGCCAAGAACTTCATCTGTACGATGACCTGCAGTATAACTGTCAACACTTTTATCATATAAATGTATGATTTTAATTTTAATTATTAAAAAGATGAAATGTTTAAAGTTGGGCTCGCAACGTCCAGCGCTAGTCCTGGTTTCTGAAAGCCGCAATAATATTGTAATTAGTGGAATGGATATTACCAGTTAATTAAATAGTAGTAGTTTTTCTCTGTACTAAATAAATGAATTTTCTTTATTTTATTTTATTATTTAAGCACACACCGTAAAATACATAGGAATACGACAAAATCTTACTTTACCTTATAACTTGTTAATACATTACCCGTCTTTTGGGGCAGTCGGGTAAAAGAGTAGGTAATTGATTTTTGCCAGCTATTTTGGCAATATATGCCAAAATAGCTGGCGAAAATCAATTACCTTTGGAACGGCCATCTTACTTTCTTGGTAATTTTCAGACTGAAATATTCATGAGAATTTAAAACTGTCAGTAAAATATTAATGCTCTATAGTTTAAATTTATATGCTTTGACTTTGAGCTATGTTTGGTATCGCTCTAGAATACGATCCTTAAACTGCAGGTACAATTTAACATGCAATGATGGTTTTCATGAATATTCACGCCACCAGTAGCCGCCACTTTGACAAGAGGTCTTCCATTTCGACAATGAATTCAAAATATGTGATGACGTTCATCATTCGTTCATCGTTCAGTCACTACTAAAGAAAATATAGGCGCTTTGAGGCGAATTTCACCAATAAGACTGAACGCGATCAGCACTCCGCTAGAAGTTATAATGTTCTGTGGATTTGCACCTGTAAACCACGTTCAAGAGCTGTCTGAGTCAATATTCCACAACAATAATGACAATGACAGCTCTTGATAGCGGTTAAGAAGTGATGATCGCGTTCGGTTTGGTGAGATTTGCCCTTTGACACTTTTGACAGTGCGTGGA
Organism: Conistra vaccinii; assembly: GCA_948150665.1. Taxonomy (NCBI): domain Eukaryota; kingdom Metazoa; phylum Arthropoda; class Insecta; order Lepidoptera; family Noctuidae; genus Conistra; species Conistra vaccinii. Next base: position 3,967,828 of record OX411323.1, on the reverse strand, counting down.
CCTGACGTTTTAGTGGTGCCACCTAGTGAACGTCATTTCAGAAAACCACCTACCAACAACATTGCATGTATCATATACGTAACAAGTGACGCCAGTATGCAGATGAACTTTAACGTAACTCGCGCAACAGGAAACGAACCCATCGGCTATTAACGGAAACAATTTCAATAGCTAACTCCATTGAAATTGTTTCTGTTAATAATCGATAAATTCGTTTGCTACTGCACTATTTCCTGACCTAAGATGCAAATAAATGCAGTTTGATAAATATTATTATATTTAATTATTTCTATTTCACCCTTAAATAAGGGAGTTACACATAACTGGCGAAATGTGGTTATAAAATAAATATGTAGGTACACCTGCCCTTCGAGGATCACAAGCGGGATGTTAGGTAATGCTATAATTTATTGCACGACTCTTAATGCGAAGCATTAGAGTGTGCTCTACGATCCAAAAATTTTTTTTGCCCCATTTCTGTAACTGTTTTTATTGTTACACTCCTGCTAGTACACAGAACCTACTTAATTTATATACCATTGTATAGATGATTTAATGGAGATTAATACTGTACTTTTAATAATTGATTTAATGCAGCAAAAATGGAAAAAGTATCAAAATTGTTGAAAAAAAAATCCTGTCCGTCAATTTATGAACCCTGAAAACATTGTAGCTTGCGATAAAATAATTTAATTGAGTCAATTTTTTTTTTATACATTCGTTTCAGCCGTAGAAGGAACCCTATTGAAAATGGCTTTTTTATTCAAAGTAGTTTAATTATAATTAATAAAATACTAACTAAAATATAATATCTTTATCTAAATATTTCCAACCTTTGACTTGATGTCCGTAAGTAGCCAACCGCCAACCAACCAACCAACCGTAACCGCCAAGTAAATATCTTTGTCAGTCTTTGACATAACGACTTCATGAAAAGTGATAAATTGTTCATTTTTGTTAAAAACTATGTTTTGAATTTCTTTTTCGTTTATGAATGAGTGTTATGTATGAGGCGTGCACTTTTAGATTTTCCCAACTATATTTAGAATTATGGGGGGTTTGTACGTAGTGTCTTAATCACCACGCTTGTCACCGAATGTTTGGTCCAGGACATGCCGCGTATTTCCAATATTTTATAGGCAGTGTTTAGAGTGCCACCAGTGGCACTCTATCCCTATCGGATAAAGTGCCACTACGGGCACCCTAGTAACACCGCTTCGGCCCGGCCAAAGTGCCGCAAGCATTGGATTGTCATTGTCACTGTCACTAAGTCACGTCACTTGGTATTTTGTTTGATTGTCGAGGTTACAATTCCCAAAACATTACATTCTCTTGTGCTTAAACGGACCCTGGCACTTCGCCGGCCGCTGCCGCGGCACCGTTCGCTATGCTCGCTCAGCTCCTGCGTTGTGTGGTCACAGTTCTAACCTAACCTAACCTAACCTAAATAACAAGTGACAGTGACAATGCAAAGCTCACGGCACCCTAGCCGTTCCGAGGCAGCGACGTTAGAGTGCCAGAAGAATACTCGCGGCACTCTATACACTTCGTATTTTATAACTCCCTTCGCTACCCTGCACGGCGACGGCGGGGCGCCGCACGGGTAGCGGGGGGAGTGTCTTGTCCGAGCCAGGTGTCAAGTTAATGCGCCCGGGTTATACAAAACTTACGCCTGACAAGAGTTTTAAAGATATAGTTGAAGCGAGCGAGCGTAGCTAGCGGTGCCTCGGCAGCGGCCGGCGAGCACGACTTCCAAGTTGCTCGCAGCCAGGCAGGCTATGTAATTTTAGCGCAAGCTGCATTACGTCGAAAACAAGTTGGATACCAGTACAAAATTAGTCGCAATGTATACACGATTAGTCCGTATGCGTACTGGCACTGTATATTATAGAATAAGGTAGTTAATTAGGTCACTACGAAGTATAAACCAGTATTTGCGTACTACTCTTGTATAGATTGGAACATGGGATTAGAAGACACCCTTGCGTTCTGGCCTTGTACAGAAAGGAAATACGTGGACATGCCAGCTTCCTTACGAACATTATTATAGTATAACGGTACCCAGATCACTCACCCCAATGAAAATGATATTAATTATAATAATTTCACAATTAGTACATTGTTTTCTTATCATAAAAGGCCCGTATCCTTTGTCTCCCGTTCGCTCCGTATCGTAGAGAGGAACAATAGTCGTCATTTATCAAATAATAACAATATGCATTTTTTCTCTCATTGTCAACGCGAGATGAGTGATGAAGATAGTATAATGACGGGCGTATTTATGAAGGTTCATTTTACTAGAGTGTATTGTTTTGATTCAATGTTTTTTGAAAAATATGGGGATTTATTTCGGGCTTTTACTTGAAGCACTTTTTTGTTTATTAAAAATATCGCAGGTTCCCGTCAATTTAGGCTCCTTGTCAAATTAATCAGCAATAATTAAAAAAATCAAATACCCGATTGCCAAAACACAAAACTGGTAAGAGAAAAACAAACATTATTATATATAGAATTTTATGATATTGCAGGCCCGCAAACAAAAGTTACACCATATTTTCAGGTTATTGGTTTGTCTCCCGCCTGCAATACCATAAAATTCTATAGACTATAATACTTGTTTTGCACGACTCTTAATGCGAAGCATTAGAGTGTGCTCTACGGTCGAAAAATTATTTTTGCCCCATTTCTGTAACTGTTTTTATTGTTACACTCCTGCTAGTACACATAACCTACTTAATTTATATACCATTGTATAGATGATTAAATGGAGATTAATACTGTACTTTTTAACAATTGATTTAATGCAGCAGAAATGGAAAAAGCATCAAAATAGTTGGAAAAAAATTCCTGTCCGTCAATTTATGAACCCTGAAAACATTGTAGCTTGCGATAAAATCAATTAATTGAGTCAATTTTTTTTTTATACATTCGTTTCAGCCGTAGAAGGAACCCTATTGAAAATGGCTCTTTTATTCAAAGTAGTTTAATTATAATTAATAAAATACTAACTAAAATATAATATCTTTATCTAAATATTTTCAACCGTTGTCTTGATGTTGCTTAGCAACCGCCAAGTAAATATCTTTGTCAGTCTTTGACATTACGACTTCATGAAAAGTGATAAATTGTTCATTTTTGTTAAAAACTATGTTTTGAATTTCTTTTTCGGTTATGAATGAGTGTTATGTATGAGGCGTGCACTTTTGGATTTTCCAAACTATTTCTCTTTTCAGTTAAGCGATTTTAGGTTTGGTATTTTTTTTGTTATTAACATTACTTACTATATTGCGATGAAAATTATTGGGTTTGTAGCGGTTAGACCGCCACATACAAAAATTACGAAACAAAAAGACATGACGTCACACAATTCCTACATCTCGCAGTTAGAGTTTACTGAGCGAATAACATAGATAAGACTATCCGAAATCAACATATGGGCAGTTGCCCGCCAGACATAATACCCGTCTGGTTGGAGGATCCTCCCTTTTCTATGGTGGATGAGTGAACTTTACACCCTGTTCCTCATACCCCTAAATTGGTGACCCCGAGTATGAACGTCAACGCAGCCTTCGTGCAACTACTTCAGCGTGACGTCATCATCATCACTCCCGCAAGCTTTCGTGAGGCGAGTCACACAGCCAGCCAGCACCCACGGCTTCAACGGGTATCCTGACCACCAGCATGCAGCGAACGCGCATTCCTGGTCATCACCCTCAGCCACATCACCCCGACTCACTGGGGAATCACCGCAATCACCGCAATCACCTCAATCACCGCAATCACCTCAATCACCGCAATCACCACAATCGCCGCAATCACCGCAAACAGTTCCGACCCACCGTGAACTGTGCGGCACCCGGTTCCGACTCACTGGAACCACAATCACCATCGCCGCAATCACTGCAGACAGTTCCGACCCACTGTGAACTGAGCGGCACCCGGTTCCGACTCACTGGAACCACAGCTGGCACTGGCACTGTGAAGCATCGCAAGATCCAAGACTCAGCCCACTATCGACCTCCGGTCTCCGGAGGGGAGTGATGTAGCGGTTAGACCGCCACATACAAAAATTACGAAACAAAAAGACATGACGTCACACAATTCCTACATCTCGCAGTTAGAGTTTACTGAGCGAATAACATAGATAAGACTATCCGAAATCAACATATGGGGCAGTTGCCCGCCAGACATAACAACCCGTCTGGTTGGAGGATCCTCCCTTTTCTATAGGGTATGAGTGAACTTTACACCCTGTTCCTCATACTCCTAAAGGTTTTTAAGACGAATCTATCGATACCTTAACTGTTGAAATCCATCGACCCGTTTGGGAGATACGAGGTAATAAAGTTTACAAATATACATACATACAAAATACGCTCGAAAAACATAACCCTTCCTTGGCAGTCGGGTAAAAATGGCAAGACCTTTTCGGCAAAATTTTCGGTCGATTCATCCGGTGAACATTACATCAAATAATATGCCTGAACATTAGTCCATTAATTGAAAAGCGGCCTTGTCTCGTCCAGTCGTCTTTGGGGTAATGACTGCTGGTATTTTATAACAAATAATTCAATTTAGCACCTTACGATTTGTGTCCACCTACATAATCAAGTGATTTCAACACGTATTTGTTCCTCTAATTTAAACAATACAACAAGTAGCTCCTTTACCAATTCTCAATTCAGTTCAACCCTAAACAAAACCAGTAGCGGTATCTACCTCTTATCAATTTACTTAATGAAGTGCATGCCCTAATTCAGGGTTGGCAAACTTCCAACAACGCTAACTTCGCGCCTCTAGCGACCCAGTTAATGTCAAACATTTGTTATGTTTGTAACAAACGAAGCGATAGTTGTACATTGCTGTTTTAGCACGAAACTTTGAACAAAAGGTGTTAAGGGAACTAGTAATGGATTGTGTGGTGGTTGTTTCAGTTTTTGGTGCAGGGGTGGGTTATTGATTTAGTTATGAAAACAATGCAACGATTTCTTATCTTTACGTTGGGGTTGTAAAACTGGTGGAGTAATCGTTTTTTTTTACCGTATGCAGGCGATAATGCAGTTTGGTTTTATAAGAGAATATATTATAATAAAATTACAAGAAATGGTTTTATAAGGTTTGGCTTTTTAAGGGAATATATTATAATAAAATTACAGAAAGCCTCTAAGCTTAAGTGGGACTGCGCCGGACATGTCTGCCGCATGTCAGATGACAAATGGGCTCAGAGAACCACCGATTGGGTCCCACTAAACGTACGACGACATCGTGGCAGGCCGAGACGAAGATGGCAGGACGAGCTTGACTCTTACCGAAAGGACTGGCCGATACTAGCAACAGACAGAATTGTGTGGAAGAAGGAGAGTGATGGTGAGAATGGTGAAGAGAGCAGTAGTGGCCCAGTTTTATCGGCCCCGACTTACGAGTTGTAGGTCGTGGGTTCGAACCCCAGCAGGCGGTTTACTTTGTGTAAATAATTTCATCACCACTGCTCTCAAACCGGTGAAGGAAAACAACAACAACCTCGGTGGTAGGCATCGGCCCTAACGGACCCCTTCAGCTTCGCTGACAACTCTTTGAGGCGCACGTGGAACACGACGCGCCGTCGACCCGGGCTTGGTCCTGATCGGACGGCGAGCTACCCATCACTCTCCGGAGAACACGGCGGTGCTCCGCCCAAGCCGGGCAAACCTCCACCGTATGCTCCACCGTGTCCTCCGGGCGATCCACGCAGTGGTGACACCCGGGCGTTTCCTCCTGCCTTATCTGAAACAGGAACCTCCAGAAACTACCGTGTCCAGTGAGGACCTGCGTCAGGCGGTAGGTGAGGGCGCCGTGGCGCCTCTCTAGCCACTCCTCAAAGAGGGGACTTATCGCCGCAATTGTGGCGTGCCCAGACTTCGTCCGCGTGGAATAGTTACTTTGGGCTAACGCTAACTTTAACCCGCGACTGAATTAACCTAAAATACTACAAAATCAAATAATGTATCCATTTAGTTATGGAAATTAACAAAAATAACTAAACTAAAACAAAACTTATTACCAACTTTGTCTCAAAAGGAAAAAAAACACCCCCGATTTCGAAACATTCTTCATTGGTGCTCCGCTCCCATTGGTCTTAGCGTGATGATAATAGCCTATATATAGCCTTCTTCCGCGTCTGTATCTCACAGAGCTAACTGGGGCTACCGGCCCACCGCCCTTCATGACTGCCCGCCGGCGCCGGCCGGCCTTGCACATCATAAATGCGCGCGCAGAACTTGATCATTATTTTGCTGCGATGTTATTTTAAAACTGTGATATCTCCTAAGATTGAAATCGAATGATGTGAAGGGCAATTTTGTTTGAAATTAAATACTTGTGATTATTAACGTATTAATTTGGATAAGGATTAATGTCATGTTTATAAAAACACTTTCGCAAATAATGCATTAATTTAGAACAAATTAGGTTAGCATAAAAAAGGTTATAGTTAGCCAATCTTAAAAGATAGACATATGTTATTGCGGACTTTTATTGAGAACTTTTAAAGGGGAACAATTCTGTCATACATGATTTTGGCGAAACTTTCACCGTTTACGCAGCGCACGCAGCGGAAGCTCTCAAAAGGAAAAAAAAAACCCCGATTTTGTAACATTCTTCATTTGTGCTCCGCTCCTATTGGTCTTAGCGTAATGATATATCTGCTAATATTATCCATAACCTGACATTGCAAAACAGTGAGCAAGTCAAACTCGTTGCCTAAAAACGTCTAAAAGAAAAACGTAAGACTCAGCAGTCTGGCTCCCATCCAGACAAAACTTCTCAGTAATATAATAATAACATCTTCGCTAAATGGAAGACTTAATTGTATAAGTTCAATGTCTTGTCTACTATCTAAGATGAGGTGGGAGGTGATTTGAAAAGTTTCGGTCGATTTGTTAAGGAAATTAGGTGTTCGGAAAGCTGGTTAATGTTTCTTGTGGAACCATGTATTTTATTGGCAAAAATAAGACACGTGTATCGATTGTAAACATCCAAGCATAATTCATTTGGAGGGGCTCGTGGGACATTTTTTTTATTAGCATAAAAATATACATAGCTGGTAGTACTTGAAAATAAAAATAATAATATTAATGACAACAGTTTTGCAGGCTCGGAGCATTTAAGTGACTCAGGCGTAACTTTGCTTTGTCCATGATAAAATACAAAAGACGACATTATATTTAGTAACCTAATCCGCTTAACTGTTCTTAAAGAGTCATAAAGAACCCTGTAAGAAACCGACACGTGTTTCACCTCTCAACGAGGCATCCTCAGGATGACGATTGACTAGTTGCGAACCCGGACAAGAAGTGTTGCCACGTCAAGCGCTGAACGCAGCTAACGCTATTATAACCTTTAACATATGAAATTATTGTATTGTATTAAATTTTCATATATGTGGCTAAGTAATAATAAAATGAAAATAAATGAAAAAATATTTATTGATATAAAACAATTTTCCAGGCAATATAAGAATTCCCTGACTCCTACGCTAGTAATAACTGTGTTGCAGGAGTAAATAGCCGCATGGGTTGATCGAAAGTTAAAGTACGCTTGCTGGAGTTGATATCGGGACCCCTCCGTGCCTCGGAAACACGCATGCAACCATATTCGTAGTTATTTTCGTATCAGCTTGAACGACATAAGGTCGCCTTTTCCTTTACAGTACTTAGTGTAACTTATTTCGTCCTACTTATTGAAACAACGCACTTCCGCACCGAAATCAACGTCAAACTTACTAGCTCAAAATTGTTTCAGCCATGAACAGTCAGGGAAATGTATTATGTAGCAGTTTGACACATTCCTTAAAACCGTATGCATGGTAGAGTCATACGACTGATAAAGAATATGAGTCGTGATTTGAATTTACGGAGAATTTATAGTCAACTAGCTGTGCTCCGCAGTTTTATGCGCATAAGTCTCGACCCTCTGAGAATTTCGGGATAAAAAGTATGTTTTGTTCTAACCTAGGTCATGGTTTATCCATGTGCCAAATTTCATCCAAATCCGTTCAGACGTTTTAGCGTGAAATTATAACAAACAAGTTTGTTTGTTATGATTTAACTAACTCACTTTGGCATTTATATTAGTTAGGATTTGCCAAACTATTCATTTCCACGACTGTACATTCATTTTATTCTTTCACGCACACACATCTACAATACAACACACACCCTCGACAACTACGCTAAATGCATAACAGAGCGGCGAGCTTAAACTGTCCCTCGAGCTTCCATTGTCTCGAGCAGTGATAAATTGTTAGTACCATTGCTGCGTCAGTGTGTACACTGCGCGTCACTTTAATTGGCACACTTGTGGTACACTGCCTTTATGGTGGCTGGCTTCGGTGTTGCCGTTTATTTTGTTAGAGAATTCAAGGAAATGCTGGGGCCACATCCGGCTAAGGAGGCTGGAGGCGCACATAGAAACCAACTGTCACCGTTGAGCTTCTGAAAATAAGTTGAGCTAAACGTTGATGGACTTTTCCCAAAAGCTGTTTCAGACATTATATTGCATGGTTCTGACATAATATGATCAGGATAAGGGTTAGAATACAGAACCTGACACTTTAGTTATGTTTCAACCTCCAGGCTACTACAATATTAGGATCATGCCTTATCTTAATAGAATCTTACAGAAAGTTTACTACTCTAGGAATACATTTTTTATTGCTTTGCAAAAAGGGCATCGGTGTTATTCTGTTTTCATTTCGTACCAATCGTACCTCACAGAGGCCGCAAATAATTCGAAAACCTTTTTATAGTTAATCATAACAAGTTGACATTTCGACACTGTTTGAATTTGGAAGTGACGATAAGAGAATATTTGGATTACTTTTGCTGTTCTCTTTGTTGAACAATCACGTAAAGGAATAGTTTAGCAAATTGGCTACCAAATTCACTACCCGTTTTTGATTATGTTATCATTGGAACTGTCAATATACATAATCAGCATAAAATGTTCCTACTGCTGGGACACAGACCTCCTCTCGGTGAGAGGGAGTAGGCCGTGATGCACCCCGCGGGCCCAGTGTGGGTTGGTAAATGTCACACGTATTCGAATTTTCGGTTCTAGGATATGCCGGTTTCCTCGCGATGATTTCCTTCACCGTTTTGAGAGCAGTGGTGATGAAATAATTTACAAAAAACAATAGACAATGTATATTTAGTAACTTAATCCGCTTAACTGTTCTTAAAGAGTTGGAGAACCCTGTAAGAAATCGTCACGTGTTTCGCCTCTCAACCAGGCATCCTCAGGATTCTCAGGGTTCTCTAACTCTTTAAGAACAGTTAAGCAGATTAAGTTACTTAATATAAATCGTGAATTATATTTTATAATGGATTTCCGAGAAGTCACGCCTGAATCAATTAACTATCTGAAATAATTTACACAAAGTAAATGTCAATATAACGTGGCAGAATTAGGTAGTCTTTCAATCTGCCAAACAAGACATTGCACATTGCACTGCACTGCACATTCAATTTTCTCCAACATAAAAAAAAAAATACTGTATAGTGGCAACATCAGCGAATGCAGCCCAACATAAATGACGGTGGCTTAAGTTGTCTCAAGAGGACGGTCGGTGGCATTGTCTTGTGACAAATTGTCTGGACCATTATCTACGTCACTGTACTTTGTGAGTGCGTGGGGTGTTTTAATTGTGGCCAACAGTGTACATAATATTTTTGTTTAAATCATATTTTGATATTGTGAGCCTGTCAGAAGCCTTTAAAATAATCCAAGAAAAATAAAAATGCTTAAAAGAATACCCATTTGTATGTTTTTCTTTCTGTAAAATAATGTAAATATTTCCCATTTGATATTTCCGCCGTATTTATAAATTTGTGTATCTTTACGAGTATTAATAACTACTTACTAAATTAATAAAAATAAAAAATTGCTAAATTGGTCCAACCGTTCTCAAGTGATGCACTCACCAACGAACAGTATATCATTTTTGATAAAAATAAGTTTAACAAATAGGACCATATACAGGGTGAGATTAAATTCGAAAAAATCTGTTGTTCCCTACATTTATGTTCGCATAGCTGGTCAAAATGTAGGGACAGCAACAGCAGATATTTTTTTAGCGATAACATGGTTGGTGCCATAGTGAAAGTTGTTCATAATGATAATAAGAGAATGGCAATTTCACCCTGTTTACGCGTTTTTAACACACACACAGCTTTATTTTACAGTAGCCTAGCCTTCGAAACTCACTCGTTACAATAAATCCTTGATTATTTCGCACTGAGTCTTAACACATTTTGAGAGAGACGTCGACGAAAAATCTCGGCTCAAAACCACAGTCAGATAGAATGACGTCAACTCGTCTAGATTATCCCGATATCAGGCGACGAGTCTGAGATAGGTGACGCAATCTCCGGCGCGGCTTAGCTTAGCACTGATATCTTCAAGATACCGGGTCCTAAGCGGTCGACGTCACTAGCTAGGTACACTATTGACATACAGTATCGTGATTAAATCTGTAAATAGTCGTAGGGAGATTTGGAATTACGTTCAGGGGATTTTAGAAGTACGTAAGTAGCTATGTAGGTAAACAATCTACGTGCCTAGCCTTTTCAGATAGTCTTACAGTTGTGATTTGAATATACGGATAATGAAAGTTGCTAGACAATTTGGTAAACAATTAAATTCCCTGACTTTTCTTAATCGAAAATTTAAAAGGTTTGTGAACTTTGATACTTATTTAAAATTTTACCGTGCCCGAAAGGGTCCATAACTTAATCAATCTGCCTAGCCTTTCCCCAACTATGTTGAGGTCGGCTTCCAGTCTAACCGGATGCAGCTGAATACCAGTATTTTACATGGAACGACTGCCTATCTGACGTCCACAACCCAGTTACTGGGTAACACGATACCCCTTGGTAAGTCTTGTTGTCAGACTTTCGGCCATCTGACTACCCGTAATGACTGTCAAAGATGTACGTATGCCAGCCAGGACCAACGGAGGGGGCTCGGTATGTTATGCATGGTCACCTATCCACGGACCGACCTCAGCCAGCGTAGCTTAACCTTTTATTCCCAAGAGGTAAGAGCATTTATATCATATTTGCAGAGTTGCAAGGATATACATAAATCTATGTTCATAGATTGACGTTAAAAATGTAAGTACATACAATACAATTATAAATACAAAACTTTAGCTTTCATTTGTTTTCTGCCTAAGAAAGCTGTACATAAGCAAGCAGTCTATAGAATCACTTTAGTAATAAATCTAATATTACATTTACAGCTCAATTGACAGAGAAACAATAAATCTATCGTTAAATCGTGTCTGAGAATTCTTCAATGCTTTTATTAGTCTCGAGCGGGTCACAATGGAGTCGTCCCTGTGATCAATTGTTTGTTGGGGTATCGCTAGAGGTCAATATACAGTGGGTGTCATTTTCATTGGTAAAGTTCAAGAAGGCTTTTGACACTAGGATAATGAATGTTTGTATTAAAATAATGAGCTTATATTAAAATAGTGAATTTTATCTCAAAGGCTTTTTTTTGGAGGTCTTCAGAAAGTTAAAAATAAATCTCTATTGCCAAAAATAAATAAGTTATTAATAGAATATACCTTCAAAGAAGGCATTTCTTCGCACAAAAAATAGTACCTACCTATCTTAATCTATCAACTTTGGATCGAGGTAAATACACCTATACATTTATCCCCTTATTCATAAACACTGCTTAAAGTTAAGTAATGATTAGCGCCTGTTTAACCATACATTTTTGACGTTTCAACGTCTCTTAACTTTAAGCAACGTCAAACGTTTATGAATAAGAGGGTTATTCATTAAAGTAGGTAGGTACTTCTAGTAAAATGGTACTTAATAAACGCTAAATTGTCCTCATATTTTTTGACATGAAAAATAACAAAGACAACACTCGTTTATAAAACACTAGCTCCTGCGTGCGACTTCGTCCGCGTGAAATTTCGGTTCCGACACACCGCGTTGACCATCGCCCGCCCGCGCTATTACTCGAGTATTTAAATATTATTTATTTAAGTATTTATTTATTTGCTAACATGTAAAAAACTGGTTAGTAGGCATGCATTAAAATTTCATGACACAGTATTAAGACATGAACCCTGCAAATGTTTCATATCAAAATGATTAAAATATATACTTAATTCTAATTATCACAATTCATTACATTTAATTAACATTACATAATTAATTATTACATTACTCATCATCCATCATTATTCTCATTATCATTTACTTCGTTTTAGCTCTTAGCGTTTTTACAAACTTTTTTTCTTTTTGTGTGGATCCTAAAGGTCGTAGCGTGATGTTACATAGCATATATACTGAGTGGCAGGGATATCGACGCGAAGCAGGTTACCACGGATTCAGTACATGATTCTGAACCCCCCTGCGTTGAATTTTTCTTCGGTTATTAAAAAAGAATCTCCTGCTTCATAGAAAAGTGCAATATCTACGTGGTTAAAATGTATGGAACAGCTGTTTTTTTTTTTTAAATAACCGACGAAAATTTTTATCGCAGGGGGGTTCATAATCATGTACTGAATCCATGGTAACAGTATTCGCGCCGATGCGCCCTGCCATCCTGTATAACTTTTTTTCTAATTCTTTTTTAATTCGATTTTTTTTTCTAATTCTACTGTTTTATCTGGTGATTACCCTCTACATACAAACTTACAAACAAACAAATTTACCTTAAGGCACAACAACAATAAAAAACAAACAACAACAATTAAGCTAAAATCGATAAAGTCAGGTTACTATGTCCGAAAATAACATTGGACTTTTCTCAAAGCAGCATCTTTTCAAAAGATCGTAAGAAAGATATCACTTAAGAGACACAAGAAATCTTTCAACTACAATTTGTAGTAGTCTTATTAGTCCCAAAAGGATTACAACAGAGGCGATGTCTCGTCGTGATAAATTGTTCGTCGCCACCGTCGATATACAGCGTGTTCACAAACTGGGAGTGTTTAAGTTATTAAATGTCTCAGATTTAATATGGTTAAAAATGAACACATCGTACTTTGGCATGTATATTTCTATGCGTGCGGAGACGATGACATTAAACATAACACACGACATATCATCATCACGCCTATAGTCCCCAAAGGATTAGGCAGAGGTGTACCTATAATACCTACACCCACATTTCGCCAGAACTGTCTAAAAGTCATTTAAAAAAAAAGACCGTTGCCAATGTAAAATAAATATAACATTATACACGCAATAAACAACAAAGTGATACATAACCCTCTCAATGCATCACGGAACAAGTCAATGCCAGTATTGTGACCGACTTGGGACTAATAAAGCGCTGAAGAAATCGCTGTTGAAGGGTTGTTTCAATGTTTGTACAGAAATTCTGAATACGGGATGTGCATATATAAGTGAAGGGAAATCATTTACATGCAGGGACTATTTATTTGACGTTTGGGAGTAGGTAATTTAAATTATCACGGTTTGTTTGTTTTATTTACTGTTTGTTTATTTTGCTGTTGGTTTGGGAGCAGTCAGAGACTGTATTACAAAAAGGGCAATATTTAATTGCTCCGTTAAAAACCTATTGACCTTCCGCTTTCCTGCTATCTGTGGAAGTGATTTTGTGAAAAGGGACGGAAGTGTGTAACAGGAAACCGGGGAAGCGCGCGCTGTTTGATTGGCGCTATGTGCTAGAGTTGGCCGTCAGATAGTACCAACCCATTTTCCAAGTGGTTGGTTGTTGAAAAAGTGTATATGATGTGATGTATATTATACATCATTATGCGACTACTGTCTCGTTTTTTTAAAATATTTTTATATGCCTTAAAAACTTATTATGCCTCTTATTTTTATCGATCAAATTATATTAATCATTTTAATTAAATTGTTTAAGTAAATTTTAAAGGTTTTTTTTGCATCCTAGCCTACAGCCGAATGTAGTTTACCTTCACTCAAAATATAATAAAATTAAATGTGCCTCTTTTGTGTGCCATAAATCCCATTTTTACACGACTGCCCAAAAAGGAGTGTAATGTGTTCATGTTCTCCTACAATACTAAATAGCCAATTAACTGCGACCATTTGGACGTAGCGGTCGCAGGCCGCTGCCGCGACAAACTTGGTGAACGCAGTTCTAACCTAACCCACACATTTGGTCGGGGTGCCCTAGCTTAGTTACGGCAACGAACTTAAAGATAATGCCAGAAAGTTAAAAAAAAAACATTTTTTATATACACACGTACACACACACACACACATTCACATACATTATTTCATTTTTTTTTTTGTAAACTCTATTTAATAAATTTATTCTTATTCTTATATCAAAAAGCGTAGGTAATGACGTACCTACGAAGATTATCAGGTCTTTCCTAATTGATGAATGGATTTGAGCATCTTTCACAGGTCTGATCGAGTCTAAATTTAATAACTGTTAATTCATGATATTAGAATAACATAGTAACCTTGAACTGATGCTGCAGCATTATCTGGTATTTGCAGGATACCGAACTCCCTCATCAATTAACTCATTGGAATGGTTTCAATGAATAGGTTATAGATATATATATTAATCAGGTCTGATGATGAGAGGCAAACATAAATCAGGGTTAATTAGTAACTAGCTTTACTGTGGGAAAAATACGTACAGCTTCGCAGATTTAAACGAGGCACGTGTCAATCGCAGTGTATGTACCTACTAGTAACGAGTATAATAAAGTTTAAAAAGCAGGAAATAAAAGTGAAAATAAAACTTTAAAATACGACGCGACCAGTTCATTCTCATACTTTGAAGTGAGCAGACGTGTGCGCGCCGCGCTGCGATTTTTAATTTGTGTGTGACTTTTTGCGTTCCGATTGGCTGACGTTCTTGTTTGCGATTCCTTGTCGCTCCTGGGGTGCTGTTACGTGCGGTCTACGCCCAGTGGGCGGAGCTGAAGTGAGATAGAAGATTTTGGTGAGCCCCGCTACGAGTGACAAATTTTAAATCTTCACAAATTTTAAATCTTCATTGAAAAACTTACAAAAAGTTTTGCATGTGCCTGGGCGCGAACCCGCACTTTTTCGACGCTCGCTGTTTGAGTCAACGCTTGTGCACACCGAACCAACTCGTCGTACAGCTGTTTATGCAAATTAGCTGATCTATATCTACTGCCCTGCCTTCTGACTATTACGGGTGCTACTTTTTAAGTTTCTACGGATTTTGAACCGATTGGCCAACCATGCCTCGCGTGATGCGCTCACCTCCACAGGGCTCCCCTAATGCCCGTGTTCTATCGGAGACACAATCGGAACCCGACCTTTCTCCTGCCGTGTTGGCCCCGGAAAGTAACACCTTTGGTTCGGTAAATGTTGCTGCAAGGCCGAGCTATAAGCGTTTTCGAGGCGACGATAGCTGTGTGGAGCCACTGGAGCCGGATGGTCTCGAAGAATTAAAGAGCTTGCTGCAGTCTTGGAAGGTCGACCAGGATAAAATACTTAATAAATTAGTGTCAGATGTGTCTGAATTAAAACAACAGAATTTCTCTATTCAAAAATCATTTGAAGAGATTGAAAAATCTGTTAAATTCTTTAATGTGGAATACGAGATCATGAAGACTCGCTTAGATACCGTAGAGGCAGAGCATAGAGAATATGTGAAGCGGTTCCATGAATTGGCCAACGATAGTTGCGATCATAGGGTGGCCATACTTGAAGCAAAAATTGACTCCATGGAACAACAGGCACGCCAGTGCAACATTGAGATTTGCAATGTGCCCGAAAAACGGAATGAAAACCTTATAACCATTATGGAGTCTATAGGAAAAATCATTCATTCGCCGGTGCCGCTAAATGATATCGTGTCAATACATAGAGTCCCACATGCACAGCAGCAAGACAGCAAGCCTAAGAACTTAATTGTAAAGCTCAGATCGCGTATCGTTCGTGACAATATACTTAGCGCCTACCGTAATACGAAGAGTCTCAAGTCGGATCAGATAGGAATTTCAGGCGCTACTACGGTATCTGTCTACTTGAATGAGCATCTAACCCTTAAAAATAAAGCTTTATTTCGTGAGGCCAAAGTACTCGCCAAGAAACGTGGATTTAAATATGTTTGGATCAGGAACGCGACGATACTTGTACGTGAGCGGGATGGAGTCAAGTCAGTTGCGATTCGATCCGCTGAAGATCTCAAAAAGATTACTGCTGGTGAGAAAACCGGTACCGAGAACTAAATTTAACAACTCGATGTGCGTCACTGTCTTATTTTTTCGATTATTGTTTTCCATTTGCTTGTCGCTTTTATGTATAGTATGTGCTCTAATCTACGCTTCCTCAGAGCTTTGTATGTACTGCTGTCCTTTTTCAACTTGTCATATTTGCTTGTTTTCATGCTATGCGCTTTTAACAACAGTTCCAATGTTATATTTCCTCCAGTGTCTTAATTGCGTGTTGTTACAGTTTTATATTTTAGTGCCTAAGTGCCTGCTTAAAGATTTACATAGCGATGCATCGGACCTCATATTTGGAATTACCTTTTCAGTGTCATGGATCGTAAATAACTATATTAATTATTATTATTGTTGTAAAATTTTAATTATCAATGGCTACTAATAACATTGTGACTTATTATCAGAACTGTAGAGGGGTCCGCACGAAGTTACACACATTGTACATGAATATTATGGCGTGTTCCTATGACGTCATTATACTGACGGAAACCTGGTTGATTCCCAGTATCCAGGATAACGAATTTATTGACGATCGTTACGTGGTCTTCAGATGTGATCGCGATCGTTCCATGACAAATAAGGGGGACGGAGGAGGAGTTTTAATAGCTGTTCTCCGTGAACTGCGTCCTACCAAGTTACCAACACAATTCGTCCGGGCAGAAGTTGAACAAGTCATTGTCCAACTGCCTGCTTCCCAGCACAATAAACGCCATATCATCAGTGCTACGTACATACCACCGCGAACGCATGAGGTAATATATACACATTACTTAGACATGCTGCAAGACTTAGCTAACGACCCTACTACCGAATCTTACTTTATTATCGGTGATTTTAATCTACCTGACATTGATTGGTTGGACCGTGGGAATCAAGCAATCGCACAAGTTTCGAACACAATCGGGCGATTATTATTGAATTTCATTAATTTAATTGGTGGCTCACAATTCAATGTTACTAAAAACAAATTAGGTCGAATACTAGACTTGTTTATCTCAAATGTTGACTGCCAGTCTGTATCATGCAATGCTCTACTTGAACCCGATAGTCATCATCCAGTTTTTTCTATATTGACTTGTCTGAACACATATTACACTCCGCTAAAATATCGCTTGGTTCGTAGACATAACTTTTATAAAGCTAATTACGATCATATAAATTCTGACTTGAGTAAAATTAACTGGAGCTTGGTACTATCTCACCTTGACTCTGATCAAGCTGTTAACGTCTTTTATGAGACATTATACGGTATTATCAAGTCACATGTTCCGCTGACTAGAATAAGAAACTCAGGTTTTCCTGTCTGGTTTACACCCTCTCTCATAAGAATCTTTAAAGCAAAAGAACGTGCTTGGATAAGATGGAAGAAGTACAATAATCAATCTGACTACTTTACATTTTCTAACTATCGCAAGCTTTTCCATGGTGAGATATTTAAATGTTATCGGAAGTACATTGATTCGGTCGAAAACAGCATTCCTAAGAATATAAAGCATTTCTGGTCCTACATCTCATCTAGAAAAGGAAAAGCTAACTATCCGGCTAGTATGTATTTCAGAAATGTTTCTTCAGATGACCCTATAGACGTTTGCAATCTATTTTCATCTTTCTTTTCCTCTGTCTACGAACCCTCTACTTTGGACCCTGGTAAATGGCAACCATCTGGTCACTCTGCAAATGGCTCGTCTTGTATGGCTGATCTCTATCTATCTACGGAAGCAGTACGCGTGGCTTTAAAATCTTTAGATTCCACTAAAGGGGCCGGACCTGACGGCTTACCACCCAGTTTTTTCATAAAAACGCATGATAACTTGTGTACTGCATTACATATAATTTTTAATAAATGTTTGAGTGCCGGTGTTTTTCCTGCAATTTGGAAACGTGCGTTTATAACCCCTGTTTATAAGGCTGGTGATAAGAACAATGTAGAGAATTATCGCCCCATCTCTATCCTCTCTACTTTGTCTAAGGTTTTCGAGAGTCTTGTGCATGGCGCCGTGTACCCCCACATTCATCAGCTTATTTTACCTGAGCAACACGGTTTTGTCAAACGTCGTTCAACCGCAACTAATCTGTTAGTATTTACCAATTACTTATTTGAGAATTTGGATCAAAAAGTTCAAGTGGACGCTGTGTACATGGACTTTCAGAAGGCTTTTGATAAAGTAGATCACACGCTGCTTTTAGAAAAAATAGCTTTCAACGGAATACGTGGTAATTTGCTTAGATGGTTTGTTTCATATATTTATAACAGGACCCAAAAAATTGTTGTCAATGGTTATGAGTCGGACCCTATAGTTGTTACATCTGGCGTGCCACAGGGATCCATTTTAGGCCCTCTTCTCTTCATTATATTTATTAATGACATTAAGAAATGTTTTATCAATTCTAAGTTTTTAATGTATGCGGATGATATAAAAATTTACAGATCTTGCAAGAATATACAAGACTGTCTGCTTCTTCAAATGGACCTAGACAGATTATATACATACTGTAACAATAATAAGCTCTTTCTCAGTCTACCTAAATGTCATGCCATCTCGTTTACCAAAAAGAGAATTAAATTAAATTTTAAATATGCAATTAATGATGCACTCCTAAATGAAGTTACCTCTGTTCGTGACTTAGGTGTCACACTGGATGCCAGTTTGCACTTCGACAAACATGTTGATAATATAGTAAACAAGGCGTATCAGATGTATGGTTTCGTCATGAGATCGTCACGTGACTTTGTGCGGCCCTCTACGTTCTTATTGCTTTATAAGACTTTGGTGCGATCCCAGTTAGAATATGCCGTCCCCATCTGGAACCCTTTCTACGACAAATACGGCACTAGAATTGAAAGGGTACAGAAGAAGTTCTTGCGGTCGATGAACTTTAAGTGCTTCCAATCAAAGGTTCCTTACGTGCAGCTATTGAAACGGTATGGCGTTCTGGATTTGGGATCTAGACGGCTGTTACTTGATGTAATGACACTGTATGGCATATGTAATAACAAATTTGACTGTGTTGACCTTACTAACAAATTATGTTACAAGGTACCCAGAAGTGTTATTCGAAGGGGGGTGCGCGTGCCTCAACTGTTCCATACAGACATATGCAGGACTAACGCTGGAGAACGTGCACCTCTACGTCGCCTTGTTGATTCCTACAACACGCATTTTATAGAACTAGATATATTTTGTCTAAGTAAGCAATTATTTAAGAAAATGGCTCTGGACATTTTGTTTTGTTTAGCGAATAATTTAAGTTAAGTTAAGAAACGCAGCAATATTGTGGCAGCGACTATTGTTTTTTTTTTGTTTTGTTTTTTAATTAATTTTATTTTTTTATCACATGTCTTCAGCACTTCTTTTAACCTTTAGGTAACACGTGGACAATGGTGTGGGTTACATGTTTGTTAAATATTAGGTTAATTATTTCTTTGTATTTTGTAGCATGTAACTGTTTTTTGTCCCTAATAAATAAATAAATAAATAGACGCGACGACAAAATATTAACTACAATTTGTATTAAACTTAAAGGGCCAGTTCATTACATTTTATAACTTTTTAAAGGATTTTGTTTGTGTCGGGGGTTTCATTCATTTTTGACTACAAAAATGAATTAAGAAACCCCCGACACAAACAAAATCCTTTTTTTTGGGTACTCAAAGAATGCTTAATAACTACTAAGTTATTAAGCATTCTTTGAGTACCCAAAAATCAATAAAAACAAACAATGTGGCAAAATGTGTGTTTGAAACTACGTAAAAGAAAATCAAATTGGATTGAACAAATTCACTTTATAGCATAATGCAAATATTAGCGGTTTTTTCAACCCAATCTATTACAGAACAACGTTTCTATCGTCACAAGAACGCACCCTGTATATGTCTATATTAGCAGATATAGATATATACGAAGACTGGTACCGATATCGTTGATGTGCTCTATTAGTCGTAAATAACGCCTTTCCGAACTGTTTGTGTGTGCGCCATAAATGGAGGGAACAAAGAATTTTTTCGTACGATTTTTGTGTATGAATTTGTGTAGGTATGTGTGTGTCATAATTTTTGGGGTTACCTATGTCTTTATTCTTCATGGTGTCTGTATTATGAAGGAGGATGTGTTTTGTGTATATAATACCCAAGAATACCTCGATTGTTATTCAGTTTTTAAGTATTGGGGTTTTATGAAAGCATCTTTTATATTATTTTTGCCACTTGTAGAACCATTGTTGGAGTCAACAAGGCTTTCACATTATTTTCGAAAAAAAAAAATTGTCTGGTTAAAGGTCTAAGGTTTATCTTTACTCTATACTAATATTATAAAGAGGTAAAGTTTGTGAGGTTGTAGGGAGTAATTTCTGGATACTGATTTTGAAAATTCTTTTGCACATAGAAATCCACATTATTTGTGAATGTCATAGGCTATACAATGTCGCCCATGCGCATGTGACCGCCCGTAATTTTCTGAATATTCATGAAAAAATATCGAAAATAAACTTCAAAAGGGGGGGTCTATCTATAACATTTTTCACTAGTTTTTTTAAAATAAATACACAATTTTTTACCGAAAAAATGACTTCGATTCCGTTATTTTTTTCGTAGTTGATAATTTTTTGTAAAAATTTTAATTAACCTGTTAAAATAACTCATAAGCTTTTGGAAATAATAAACAGAATCCAAATCGACCCATAAACTTCGGAGATGTGTCAAAAAACAGAAAGCAAATCTTTAAAAAATTAAAAATTGAATAGCATGAAAAATGTTATAGATAGACCCCCCCTTTTCAAGTTTATTTTCGATATTTTTTCATGAATATTCAGAAAATTACGGGCGGTCACATGCGCATGGGCGACATTGTATATTTATGTTTACCGCACAACGAAGTGGGCAGGGGTCAGCTAGTCAATAATAATTTATCTAAAATGTCAGCAAAATAGGTTTGATCCCCAAGGTACCGAAGTAGGTATTCCTTTGGAGTGTTTACTCAGAAGATTAACTCCACGGAAACCTTTCATCACAATATCTATTTCAACGTAGGTAATTTCAACCAATAAAATACAAGAACTAAAATATGTTAACTGTCAAATAACTAAAAATCAAATAAAAATTATTTGGTGGAGCATCAGCACTTTTTAAATGTCAAAATAACTTGAGTCCCTTAAAACGCCCACCCCTCAACACTTCCTAGCTGGGAAGAAGAAGTGCAAGGCAACACATCTGTCGCTCGACTAGTGATGGACTTTATCAGCAGGCTTTGGCGATTAGCTAATATCAAATTGCGATTCAAATCCATCTGCCACTAAGGCGGATCCTATTATTAGGCCCAACAATACGGGAAAATTACTGCTGAAAGCCTGGCCTGGTTTAATGAATGTGCAGTTTAATCCTAACACGAATCAGAGAATAGATAGGTACAGAAGATCGGTTTCAAAGAATGAGTGAATGTGTGCGTGATTTAGTTTCCAAGCATGTAAACAAAAACGTGTTTTTGGAAAAACTACTTTGATACACATAAAGCTCAACACACATACGAAACGCGAGTGCTGGTCGGGCGCGGAGCGGATCAGGTGTGAGCGCCGCGCACGCGTTTCGTGTGCTGACATCCATCAAATCAATCTTCCTAGCCTTTTTCCCAACTATCTTGGGGTCGGCTTCCAGTCTAACCGGATGCAGCTGAATACCAATATTTTACATGGAGCGACTGCCTATGTGACCTCCACAACCCAGTAACTGGGTAATACGATACCCCTTGGTAAGACTGGTGTCAGACTTCGGGCTTCTGACGACTCGTAACGACTGTCAAAGATCCACAAATGACAGCCGGGACCTTTCCGAGGCACGGAGGAGTCTCGGTATGTAAAGATGGTCACCCATCCACTGACCAACCCCGGCAAGCGTAGCTTAACCTGATGGATCATATCGATCTGAATAATACGAGTAAAATACATACAAGAAATTACAATATATGACACGCACCCACTTTGCGTTTCAACTTCAAAAATTTTATGAGTTTGCAATGGTAGGTACTCGTCATTTGAAATCAACTTAATAAGCATACGTTGAAATACATTTGTTTTAGTAGAGCTAACATCAATTTGGAAACAACGATTTGAAAATGGAATAGATGCGTACGAACGACGATCTCAAACAAATTCCAGTCGCGAGTGCGCTTAACACTCACTCTACGTGAAGCGTGTCTATATGTGCGTGTATTTTCGCTGATTCTATGGATACCTGCATGATGCGTGCACAAAATAGATTACAGAATGAGAAGGTCCCCCCTTCTGATTCTGTAATCTATTTTGTGCACGCATCATGCAGGCGGCGACCAATCATCACGCACTCCCATGGGATCGCGGTCGTGACTAAAATTCAATGATTCTGTTAAGCCAACCAGCTTTGGCTCGCTTTCATTACCTTTGACAGTTGCCTTAGGCACTTCGTGATAACATTACGTATGTAGTCATTACTGTTCGATTTTGTTATTCATAGGTATATCTGAAGATGATAATAATATCACTTTATGTTACAAACTCCAATTTGTACTGTATACTCATGTTTTTACTAATAAATTATCTTGTATATCTTTTGTTCATTACTTAGAAGCCTTTATGATTATCCACTAGCAAATTGAATGTGATAAAGTCCATGTAGCATACAACTTACTCATATACTTTCCTACATAAAACAAACTGTACCTGTCACGTCGTTGCATTTCACGGACGCGCGTCAGTCATTCCAATTTATACCTTGTAACAAGGACATAAGAGTCACATGACGCGTGAATTGTAATATCTGGAGCTTCGTTGTACCTCCTATATCCCGAGCGCAAATGTTAAAGCGTCATATGTCGGCAAAACATACAGGAAAGTCAGGAAAGTTAAATAAATTAGACGGACATCAACATTCAAGACGTGTAACCAGGGGGCAGGACCGACGATGAGTGATGCATCACGCGACGGAAGAGGGGCACAGAGTAATCAACAGATTCTACACTGAGGCGGGAGGTTAATTCGGAGAGAAATTGGTAGAGGATTCTTTTTTTCCGCTGATTGTCAAGCTTTTTAACGCAAGTAAATTGAGGATCGTGGTTTAAAATAGTAAGATAACTGACAGAGGTACGTACTGTTTTGTCCTCAAAATGCTGAAACTGGAGGGTATACTATACATTCAGACAAAAAGTGGACTATCATGCGAAGTGTCAAGCGGTTTAAAACCATGTACGCATCAACTTACTTGCTTGACTTACTCTGCAAAAAAACTGCCCTGCAAATGTTTATTACAGGGCCCGTGATATAGAAAGAGCCACGTTCACAACGGAAGAGGGGCACAGAGTAATCAACAGATGCGACACGGAGGGGGTTAATTCGAGTAATTGCCTGTTTGTGTTGCGATATTACATATTTTGGCCGCTGAGCGTTTGTTGTCAACGGCCTAAGGCCGCTCGCCCACGGCGACTTTTTGTAGCGATGCAGTAGCGATGCTGTCGCGCGTCCGCATCGATGCAGCCACGATGCTGTAATTATGTATGAAGAATGCTGCGCGATAGTAGCGATGCAGAAGCGCGTTTACAAAACGCGCTACAAAAAGTCGCCGTGGGCGAGCGGCCTAATACTCTAACCAATATTAATATAGGCATGCTATTACGTCTATTATCTGTCGTGGTTTGGTAGCTACATAACTCATAGCGAAGCGTTATTGTTTTATACTCGAAATGCTGAAACGCAATAGCTGGAGGGTAACCATACGCTCAGACAAAAAAGAAACTGTCATGCGAAGTGTCAAGTGATTTTTAGATATGTGCGATGCAACTGTTAGCTACCAGGTTGAATGATTGAAAATGCCTTATGGCAATAAGTCTGGCTACATACTACACAAAAAAGAACATGAAGTTTATATAAAAAATCTACATGCGAATGTTTATTGTTTTTGTTATAGAAAGTGACAACGTGACGTAAGAGGGGCACAGAGTGATTAAAAGATGCGACAAAGAGGGTGGGCGGTTAATTTGAGTGATAGGTACTGTTGCGATATTGTTTTGGTGGCTGAGCGTCGGAAAAGGACGTCAACAGCCTATACTTAAGTCATTATACAAGAGTATGTATACTGTCGGTCGTGGTTTTAAATACTCGATTTAAAAAAGGAGGAGGTTCTCAATTCGACTGTATGTTTTTTTTTTGTATGTTTTACGCGATTACTCCGCCAATTATTTATTGTTTGGTAGGTTATACTTCAGAGGTGGTTCCATGTAAATTTTATTAACTTTGGTTGAGTAGTTTTTGAGCTAGCTTCAATGATACGTATTTTTCCCACTTCTGTATATGAATGATATTATAATCAAGTTCGTATTCGAATTTGTCTAGGGTAGGCAGTTAGGTAGCACAACGAAATAGTGAAAAATAAAAATAAAATACAAAAATAAAACAACTGACTTCCAAAAAAACACTAAAAAGTGAAAAACTAATATCGGAAGTCGGTGGCAAAAAACGAGAATTTAAAACCAAAGACAAGCGAATTCCGAAATTAAAGTTATTCTTAACTTTGAAGTGTTTTTTTTTGGGAGTCGGTTATTTTCAGTATTCAATTATTGAAAAAAGTTCTCAAAATGTAAAAAAAAACTGGTAAAAATTAAATTGTGTGGCTTGGTGCAGTCCACAAAAAGCTAGCCAAATATTAAGAAATACTGTGTAGAAGTTGTATTTCAGGAATAGACAAAAATACTAAACGTACTCTGAAAATCTTTTACAAATAAGACTAGACATGACCTCACAGCGTTGTAATCACGTGCCTACCTACAAAAACTGTTAACAACGTCCACAAAAAACCTCCCATTATGAAAGCCTTACAAAAACACGTCAACCGCCTGTCCAAACTCGGCTTTAATAACCGTCACGTCTTGCCAACTTATTCTTTGCGCATTAGAACACGGGTCACGCATAGCTCAGGCCAGGGGGCGCGTGAAAAATATAACCGCGTGACAGATAAACAGGCTCTTGATTTGTTTCTGCTGTCCCGTGGCAAATAACAAGACTGATGTTAGCAGAAGCTTTGATGTTATCAGATTAGGCATTTTCCTTGTGGTTTTTGTTGAATCTCAACGTTTGATGTTGCTAGGGGAGATGTTAGTGGAATAATGTAGGGAATTCTTGAGTAAGTACCTACCTACAGTACTACGACATACCAAAGAAAACAGTTTCTTTTTATAGTCACAGAAAACGTGCAGATAAAAAAGATAAGTTAACTCGAACGAACGAGTTTCACCGAGTAAGGTGAAACTTAAATTAATGCATAAATTAAAGAGTCGTTGGGCGTGCCCGCTTACATAACATACATACATAATCAGACTATTAATGTTCCCACTGCTGGGATACAAGCCTCCTCTCTGTGAGAGGGAGTGGGCCGTAATCTACCACTCGGGCCCAGTGCGGGTTGGTAGATGTCACATGACTTCAAATTTTTTGGTTCTAAGACATTCATGTTTCCTCACGATGTTTTCCTTCACCGTTTTGAGAGCAGTGGTGATGAAATTATTTACACAAAGTAAAGCGCCTGCCTGGGTTCGAACCCACGACCTACAACTCGTAAGTCGGGGCTATTACCACTGGGCCACCACTGCTCTCGCCCGCTTACATATAGCTAATGATAAACTAGGATCATAGAAGTAAAAATAAATAAACAGTTAATTACTAATAACAATAACAAACAGTCACCACAAGCAGCAGCCGTTCACGAGATAACGCAAAGATCAGCCATTACTCCCTCGCCATATTTGAGGCAGTTCGTTTTGAGGTGGTAGGAGTGTAAAGGATTATTTCCACCAAACGGCTCACATCGCATCGCATCAGAACGGATTTTTCAATCTTTTAACCGATTATAAATCGTGTACGTGTCGTGTGTTTAAAGTCTATTTTACCAAGTCGCGCACCACAGCAGCACGGTAGACGGTAGGCCAACTTCATAGAAACGGACGAAGCGCGAGCTATACCTACGCGCCTCGATCGAGGTATGCGCGAGGTACGCAGACAGTCGCGTCTGTGCCGCAGTGACGAACGAACGGTGTGTTGTTTTTTTAACAATAACCGCGTGATTTTTACACTAAAAATAAATTCAAGTACATATTTAATATGACGAGTAGGATATATTGTTGCTGTTTTTGGTTGCATGAATTTGGCAATAACGCATCCAGAGATAACTTTTTTTAGATTACCTGGAAACTTTGAAAGGTATTATTATTAACAAACAACAACAACAAAATTATTTTATAGTCTTACTATAAAATAATTTTACTTACTGGTAGGTAGGTACATATTGTGTGTATTTTTAATGGATAAGTATTTCCTATTATCTCCCGAAAAAAAGATGTCTGGATTAATAAATAAAGTGAATAGAGTAAAGGAAAGTGATAACACGAGTGAAATAGGTAGTTATAGGAGGTTCATGAATTAATACGGTAGGTACGCTTGTTTTAAAACCTCGGGCATTTGTGTTTTGTTTTGTTATTCAATTCACAAAGTATTTTATTTATTTGTGTAGATAAAAAAAGTATATTTACAATCACAAAACTAAATGGAAACACAAAGTAGGCAAATGTAATTAAAATACTGGAGGCGGGCAGCCCTATCGCATGTTTATGTACCGCGCGGCTGTAGGCACTTATTTCTAAGATATGGCTTAGTTATTCTACCGTCTACCGTGACAGCAGCTTGACCGCGGACGTCTTTCGCGACACGCGATCATAGCCGAAAGTATGCTGCGACGCACGATCGGTTCTGTTCGCCGGTCGTCGTTCCGTATCAGTTCTTCTAATGCAGTAGCCAACAATACTACGTCAACTTCAAGTGACAGTACGCAGTCGATTGTATGCGTCGACATCCTGCCGGACGCGATCGGCTGTCGCCGCATCCGTTCGTATCCTTTCCGATCCGATGCGATGCGATGCGAGCCGTTTGGTGGAAATCATCATTTAGTGAAAATGGGCATTAATAGGTACCTAAAACAAAACAAATCTCTAACTTATAAGTAAATAAATTCTCTAGAATAAACTAAATTTGAATTATATAGGCTTCCCGTACTGTAAGAGGTAAGCTTTTATACTGAGAATTGGTAAGTCTCCGTGCGTACATGTTATGTATAGTACTTAATTCTGTGACCTTTACTCCTGTAACTAGAGATATAAAGAGATATAAGGACGTTTCTCTGTAACTATGTATAAAGACTTAACTTGTATCACATTTTATTGCAAGGTGAATAACCCTTACACTGTAAGCTCAATTTACATTTTAATAAAATAGTTTCGGCAAAATTGCTACGTTGTTAAAGTTTGTAGTTACATTATAATGGAAGTATAAATTTAAATAAAATTGAGGTTATTTATTATGGTGCATAATTCTTATTTTTCGTGCTTGCATGTAGGCCAGAAAATTTTCGTTGTTTTACTATGGCTACCCGGAAATTGCTTCATGCTAGATTTTGGCATCGTCAAAATGATGGAGTATTATATGTTATAGAAAACAAGCCATTGGCAAAATGACGAAGTTCCATACAATCTCTCATTCTCTATTTAACCCCTTGAGGGGATCAATTAAGATTTCAGGTCACCGTAGGCGCGAGCTTGCGGACGGAAAGCAATGGGTATCTCGCCGTCCGATAAGGACCAGGCCTGGGTCGACGGCGCGTTGTGTTCCACGCGCGCCTCAAACAAATGTCAGCAAAATTGACGGGGTCCGCTAGGGCCGATGCCTACCCGGTTGCGGGAAGTACTAAGGGGAAACCGTGGCCCCTGGCACAGGCAAGGGAAGGAACACGGGTGGGTTTTAGTCAACAAGAGTCTGACACGCCCTTCCGCTTCGCCCAGAGCGGAAGAAGTAATTTAATGATTTCCACCCAAAAAATAGGGGATTAATAAAAAAAAAACCTTCCTTACTCCTCACCTTCGATCAAATTACCTTCCTATCAAACGATGATATGAACAACTTTCTCCATTGAACAAAAATCGTAATCGGGAATTATCAGCCGTCACATCCAATACCATAGTAAAAAAAAAAACATGCGGAGCAGTCTTTGGAGACTGCCGATGGAAGTGAAAACTAAGTAACGCCATCTAACGGAAATGTCAGGAATTTATGTGGCTTGCTGTCGGTACAAGAACGAAAGCTGTAACTCCATTAAAACAATTCCAAAAAAATTAAATAAAGTGCGCAACAAATTCTAGCCTCCCTCCGTCTAATGAATTTTCGATCAGGTCACGTGTCCTGACGCGAGTTTAACATTTTTTACCCATCCCAAAAAGAGCTCAATGCGCCTAAATAAGTTTTCACTTAAAAAAAACGACCGTCTCAGGTTTGTTTTTGAAGTCGGTTGATTATTTTCTTAATTTTTTTTTTTTCACTCTCAAACTTACCTGTATCGGTCTCATAGTAAACAATTACATTTTTACCTAATGGAGCTCAATGTATAAATAATGTTATTAAACTCTATAAATAACTCCAAAGTAACGTATGTAAACCGACTCATGAATAATGTACTAAGTCTAAATCGTGAACTGGTTTATATAAAATTCAACAAGGTCAACTAAGTTTTCAACTTTCACACAAATTATATATTTATAAACAACATGTTCCAACTCATGTGGGCAGACTTACTTAACATACCATTTATAAATAAGTTATTTTAAGTCCCATGTAATAGGGGACGAGCCTATTGCCATCGACCGGTCACGAATCCAGACTCCGAACTGCTACTGATAAATTCCTATTGGAAAAATCCAATAACACTTTTCCTGACACGGGAAACGAACCCAGGACTTCACTCAGCAGCCTCGCTCGCGACCACGAGATCATCGCGGCACTCCTCCATCCTGTACAAGGCACTTAAAAGATCGTCGGATCGATATAATAATACTCGTATATTTTTAATGTATACAAAATATTGTAAAACATTTTTAAAAGAGTAACGGTGGAGTTTCTTGCCCATTCTTCTCCATACGAAAACCACCCTTTGGAAGGGGCGACTAGAATATTTTTTTGTAAATTTTGACGTTCAAAAGTGCCTTTCATGTGCTTTGAAATAAATTATTTGACTTTGACTTTGACGTCAAATGAACATAATGTTTCGTATGTGAAATAGCTCATTAGTGAGAAAAGTAAGAAACTTTAGACATAAGCCTAAAATAACTAAAAAGAAGAACATCGTAATTCTCAAACATACTCGTAAATTGCGTACAGTTCACAAAATAACAATTTTATACATGTTCCCTGAAAAAAGAAGAAATTCAACGTCAATGAGGCTCGTTACTGGGATTCAAGAAATATTAAGTCATATGAGCTGTGCGGGAGAATACAGTAGGTTCATTTATTTTGATGAAAATAATATATACAAGGTGATACAGAAAGATGGAAAAACGAAGCATTGGATTTGAAGGCTTCATTAGTGTTAATGTAAGTTAAGTTAGCTTTATGGCATAAATATTGTTAAAAAAATTCATGTAATTTTTTTTTATGAATATTATTATAAATCTGTTTCTAGCCAAATTGCAAGATTTATATGCATATGTCACCATATAATTAAAAAATTCGTTACTTTATAATCTATCGGTATTATTTCCGTTAGATTAAACTGACGATAAATTGTGAACTGCAACAAACCGTTTACAATCAAACGCATTATTTTTCAATAGTTTATAATCTAACCAAGGGAAACCGAGAAATTGTGAACTGGTATCAAACTTGCTTGCGACGTAACGCACCTTGAGCTAATAATAAATAGCCTGCCTAGCTGCGAGCAACTTGGAACTTCCAAGTTGCTCGCAGCTAGGCAGTGACCAAACGCGCGCGAGCAGAGCGAGCGAAGCGAGCGGGGTCGCGGCAGCAACCGCCGCTACTTTAAGTCATTGCACCCAGTTCACAATTTTTCGACAGTTTATAATCTATCGGAAATAATACCCATAGATTATAAACTAACGCTTCTCACAATCTTTCGATGATTAATAATTAATGCGTCTGTGTAATGGTGTCGTAACTTTAGAGATTGCCTAGTGACTGGTGAAATATTTTTTGACGCTAAATAACTACTGTGGCTAAGTAATAACAGCCGCACGGGTTGATCTAACAGGTTAAGCTATGCTTGCCGGGGTTGGTCCGTGGATGGGAGACCATCTTTACATGCCAAGACTCCTCCATACCTCGGAAAGCACGTTAAGCCGTTGATCTGTCATTCGTGGATCTTTGACAGTCGTTACGGGTCGTCAGAAGCCCGAAAGTCTGACGACCAGTCTTACCAAAGGGTATCGTATTACCCAGTTACTGGGTTGCGGAGGTCAGATAGATAGTCACTTCATGTAAAATACTGGTATTTAGCTGCATCCGGTTAGACTGGAAGCCAACCCCAACATAGTTGAGAAAAGGCTAGGCAGATTGATTGAAGTTGAATGCCTACGCATTACATTTAGATTTTGCCACGTATGTATTTGTGAAAAGGGTCATAAGTTTGTCACAAAGTAAGTTAGTTAGTCTTAGAAAGCACATAATATAAAATTGAAAAAAAAACACCCCTGGATGACTAGCTTTTAAACTTACTTCTTAAGTATAAAATAGTATAACTTCGTATAAACTTAAAAATCGGGTCGTCAAACTTTTTTAGTTCAATAACTCAAGAAAACTTGCACAACTTCGGCAAAATAAACGCAATATTCCGTAGTATTAATGCGTCAAAGTACTCTTAGGGAAGATTTTCCGACATTCAATTGATTCTAATGGTAATTGAAATTCCATTCTGTCAGTTGGAATCCATTAATTCACTTCAAGTGTTTCGTGTTGTCCATTCTGAGAGCGATTTTGGAACCATTAGCAATAATTTTGTTTGAAGGACGGGAGCTAATGTATATTTTTTTTATTTTTATTGTTTTTAGGTAAATTATACTTCTTTTCTTTATTAAAATTTATCCCTCGTTGATCTAGTGGTCGCAAGCGATACTGCTGAGCATGAAGTCTTGGGTTCGATCCTCGGGTCGGGTAACGTGTTATCAGATTTTTCATCTGCAATTTCTCAGTATCCATACGGAGTCTGGAAGAGCTCGTAGCTAAGTAATAACAGCCGCACGGGTCGATTCATCAGGTTAAGCTACGCTTGCTGGGGTTTGTCCGTGGATGGGTGACCATCTTTACATACCGAGACTCGTGCCTCTGAAAGCACGTTGGTCCCGGCTGTCATTCGTGAATCTTTGACAATCGTTACGGGTCGTCAGAAGCCCGAAAGTCTGACTACCAGTCTTACCAAGGGTTATCGTATTACCCAGTTACTTGTTTGTGGAGGTCAGATAGGCTGTCGCTCCATGTAAAATACTGGTACAGTACGACACAACTTAGATGTAGCATCGGCAAAATTCGTAAAACCGATCACCATCCGAACTGAGTGCACCTTCCAAATCACCAATCTTTATAACTGCTTTAGGTGAAAACGATCTTTCGAAAACGCAATAACTTGTAAAGTCTTATAGCCAAATACATTCGTGAAATTGAAATGAATGAATGAAAATTTTCAAATCTATGCTACATCTAAGTTGTGTCGTACTGTATGCAAATCCGTTTAGCCGACCCCAACATAGTTGGGAAAAGGCTAGGCAGATTGAGTACCGAGTCTGGATTTGGGCTCAGTCGATGGCGATAGGCTCGCCCCTATTAAATGGAACTTAGACATAACTGGCGAAATGTTGGTGTTCTATCCTACCTCTCTGCCTAACCGTTCGTTGATTACAGACGTGATGTTATGTTATGTGTTCCTTTTTTCTCTAGATTTATTATAAGGAAATTTGTATCATTCTATACATGGATCACAAGAAGATAATTTAATTTTTCTTTGAAAATCACAACAATACGGCGTACGTCCTCAGGCGTGCTACTGCGTGGTGATTCTGGCTTATCTATATTAATGTAACTTATTTACATAATATAATACCACATGTGTATTTCTCAGGAGGTAGCATAATCAACCTATAATGTTCGCACTGATGGGGCACAGGCCTCCACTCTTCGGGGGAGTGTGCTGTAATCTAAGCACGCAGACCCAAGAATGTTTTCGAATTTTTGGTTCTAGGACATGCCGGTTTTCTCACGGTGTTTTCTCACGATGTTTTCCTGCACCGTTTTGAGAGCAGTGGTGATGAAAATATTTACACTAATAAATTAAAGCGCCTGCCTGGGTTCCAACTCACGACGCCCGTCGTGAGTTCCCAGGCAGGCTCTTAACTTGTAAGTAGGGGCCGTTACCATTTGGCAACCATTGCTCTCAAACCTACCACTGCTGGAAGGGGTAAGCAAAGGTGTATTTAACACCTGAATTTCACCAGTCCCGTGAACCTATTGCCGTACACCGGGCGCAAATCCAGTAGGCTGCTACTAAGAAATTCCTGACGGAAAACCTAACAGCGTTTTGCCCATCCTGATAATCGGGCTTCAAAAGACAAGGCAGTCAACACTAAAACTGATTCACATCCGTCACATCACACTCTCGTGTCCAGTTGAAAACAGCGTCAGGCACTTAAAGTTGTCTGGCATTTTTTGCTAAACTGAGCCTTTTTAGCGCAGCCGTGAGGCACACTACCCTGCTAATTTCTTATATTGCATTTTACACTTTTTCTTTGAGTGTATTTTAACTTTTTTTATCTGTTGTAAAACTGTGGAGGAGCTCGTGGCTAAGTAATAACAAGCCGCACGGGTCGATCCATCAGGTTAAGCTACGCTTGCCGGGGTTGGTCAGTGGATGGGTGACCATCTTTACATACCGAGACTCCTCCGTGCCTCGGAAAGCACGTTAAGCCGTTGGTCCCGGCTGTCATTTGTGGATCTTTGACAGTCGTTACGAGTCGTCAGAAGCCCGAAAGTCTGACACCAGTCTTACCAAGGGGTATCGTATTGCCCAGTTACTGGGTTGTGGAGGTCAGATAGGCAGTCGCTCCATGTAAAATACTGGTATTCAGCTGCATCCGGTTAGACTGGAAGCCGACCCCAAGATAGTTGGGAAAAAGGCTAGGAAGATTGATTGATCTGTTGTAAAACTGTGCTTTTGAGTCTGTTTGTTAAATAAATGTATTTTCTTTCTTTCTTTATATCAAAAATAACCCAAGAGCCGTGCAAACCTAACTTTCTGCCAAACGAATGAGTATGTCTCTCAGCTCCCCATCGCAGCGACGTGCCTACAACCGTGTCTGTAATACATTACGACCGCTCACCACTTCACTCTGCTCAGATAGTTAATGTGTTATGCTATATTAGGCAGAGTTGTGAAATGGGAGCAGAGGATATGTTGATATAATAATATCGTGTCATAGTATTTGTGAATCTGTTGGGATTTTGCTGAGAGTTTGCTGTGAAAAGAGTCGAAAGGTTTGAAGGGTGGGTCACATTGTAAATACAGGGGCATGAAGCATCCTGCGGACGGAATGCAATGGACAGGTCGCCGTCCGATAAGGACTAGGCCCGGGTCGACGGCGCGTTGTGTTCCACGCGCGCCTCAAAGAGATGTCAGCACAACTAACGGGGTGCGCTAGGACCAATGCCTACCAGGGCCGCGAGAAAGTCCGAAAGGGATACCGTGGCCCATGGCAACGTACAGGCAACTGAAGGAACACGGGTGGGTTTTAGTCAGTAAGAGTCTGACACCCCCTCCCGCTTCGCTCAGAGCGGAAGAAGTTATCTGATAATTACGACACAAAAAAAAAAGGTCGTGAAACGTTCCAGCTTTGTCTCTGTGATGTTAGCTTATAATTACAAATCTGCGATTCCTCTCGTTTTGTAAACTAGCTACGCCCGCGGTTTCACCCGCATAAGTCTAACTCCTGTGTAAATATCGGTATAAAAGGTATACTATGTCTTTTTTCAGGTCATGGTCTACACATATGCCAAATTTCATTCAAATCCGTTCTGCCGTTTTAATGTGAAAGCATAACAAACAAACCAACTCACTTTGGCATTTATAATATTATAAGTTAGGATGTGGTGAGGCGGCGGTGACTGCTTTCCGACATCTGGGCGATCGGCTGTGTCCAATAAGATAAGAGTTTTATTACTAAAATAGTTAATTGACTCAGGCGTGACGTTGCGGAAATCCATTATCAAATACAATAGACGATGTATATTTAGTAACTTAATCCGTTTAACTGTTCTTAAAGAGTCTTAGAGAACCCTGTAAGAAATCAACACGTGTTTTGCCTCTCAACGAGGCATCCTCAGGATGACGATTGACTTGTTGTAAACTCGGACACGAAGTGTTGCCACGACATGAGCCGAACACAAAGTGAACTTCAACCGCCCGTCAAACCCACTTATATAGGATCGCTTATCGGCCCACCTCGGCTAGGATCGTTATCAGTGCGATAAGCAAACAATCGCAACGAAGGTGTTTTGGCAGTTAGAGGTAAGATAGCTAGTTCCTTTGTGGTTGAGGATTATGGGTAAAGCTTCCAGAAAGAAGAGCTTCTGAATAACATGCTCAGCATTGAATATGAGTAGGTATAGGAACAAATCACGATTCATTCCTAACAGACTGAAAAATTATTCGCAAGCAAACGTGGCGATTAATAATCGTTGGTTCTCTGTATGTGAAAAGGATTTTTCTCTACAGTGGTAAAGTTACATGATGATTTTGTGATATTTTCAAACTTTTCTGTCTTTCACAGTTTTTTTCAGACGTTTTCGACGCAGTATTTTCATAGGCCACCCTTTTTATAAGGCCTCCAGTTTGTTGACAAGCCAGTACAAATCATAGTCCGTAGTATTTTTAATGCCCGACTCAAAAAAAAGGGTGTTATAAGTTTGACCGGTATGTGTGTGTGTCTTTCTGCGGCTCCGTAGCTCTTAAACGAGTGAACCGATTTGAATACAGATTTTTTTATTTGAAAGCAGGTTTTGTAGCGATGGTTCTTAGACATTTTTCAAAATCGGTTCAGCCGTTGCTCTTCAACCTTTTTCTAGTTGATGAATGGATGTGAGCATCTTCCACAGGTTTGATCGATTTGCAATTTGGTATTCTGTTACTTCAATGATTTTAAAATAACATAGTAACCTTGAACTGATGCTGCGTCACCTGGAATTTGCAGGATACCCAACTCCCTTACCAACTTACAGCACAGGATCGTGTTTGGGCTCATTGGAATGGTCTCAATGAATAGGTAGATAGATGATGAACAGGGTCTGGTGATGTAGTAAGAAAGAGAAATGAGGAAATTTTTGTATGGGGGGGTATTTAAATTTTGATATAATTTCACTTGATCCTACCGAAAAAATACCATAACAATTGTTTATTTAAATACCGTTCAAAACAGCTGAGTTATTTTAATAATAAAATTAAACTCATCAAAGCAAGTACCAGGGAAACACGAAACAAAGAAACAAGCTTTTATAAATCGTGATTTTAAATCTGGAACATTTTATGGAGACAAAATGGTCGTATTATATTTTCACGTTTGCCCAAAATTTTAAGACCAAAACGTTGCGACGCCAGTTAAATCATCTTTACTTCAGCTCAACTTATATTATGTACACGCATTATGTAAATAAATGCTTTAATATATACGTGCATACTCAATTATGCAGAGTCGTGTCGGCAAATGTTATTATACCAAATTACACGGGAACATTTCAGTCAAATGTCAAACAATAGATGGCAAACAATGAAAATATACGGCGGAGGGAATGGAACGCGCCCGTGGTTTGTCCCCAACGCGCTTTCTTGTTGAAATGTTGGAATGTTTCAGCGGAAATAATAATATAAGGATGGTAGGAAGAGATTGCGCCGCTCATTTCTCATGGTCGTCGTTCATTCGTATTTTTTGTCATATTCGTGGTATTTACGTTTTCTGCTACTGTGTGGGACTCTGTGATGTAAGTAAGATATTCAACGAACCAACTACTTGCTATTGAAATCTATTTTGATTACAGTCATTTATTTACTTTGGCATAGAAAAGTTTTGTTGCATTATTTATTTCATACTTAATTACAAAAAATTCAAATATTACACTAATTATTAACTGAATGTTGTCCAATCATTGGTGACGAGATGATAAAATATAATCATTTGTCAAAAGGTTTCATTTTAATCTAGTGTTTTGGAATTCATTAACGAACCGAACAAAATACGTTCAGTATCACAGATTAATTAACATTTTCTGTATTCTATACGTATAATTTTTAACACCAACCCAGTACAGAATGATTGCTTCAAAACTCCACGAGTATTCCGGCACGTACAAACTACCCTACCGTATGTTTCCCCACAAACAATCACACTAATGTAAGATTTGGAACTGTCGCCATGTACAGAGCGCATTTTAGCGAAATTATTGTTATTATTATAGTGCAGAGTCATAATGGCTGAAAGATGGGATCCTGGAGCTCGTAACATAATGTGAGGTTGAGAATACAGGTAAGATGGATGATTTTCGTAATTTGTGTCGGTAATAGTGGTTTGTTGCACGTTTTTCTCTGCATAACGGGGTATGCTGTTGAACTTGGTACTTGTTGAAAGACCTACACTTTCCACGCATACCTAATGACACAGTTTTTTTTTTTGATAATTAATAATGTAAAACCCAATTATTTTTAAAAGAGTAACCGTGGAGTACAATTGCGGCGATAAGTCCCCTCTTTGAGGAGTGGCTAGAGAGGCGCCGCGGCGCCCTCACCTACCGCCTGACGCAGGTCCTCATCGGACACGGTAGTTTCGGGAGGTTCCTGTTTCAGATCAGGCAGGAGGAAACGCCCGGGTGTCACCACTGCGTGGATCGCCCGGAGGACACGGTGGAGCATACGGTGGAGGTCTGCCCGGCTTGGGTGGAGCACCGCCGTGTCCTCGTGCAGGCGATCGGCGGCAGTGACCTCTCACGTCCGGCCCTGGTCCAGGCCATGGTGCGGAGCGAGAGGGCATGGCAGGCTGTCACCTCCTTCTGCGAAGCAGTTATGCTCGTGAAGGAGAAGGCGGGGCGCGAGAGGCAGAGACTAAGGTCGCTCCCTCGAGCCCCTAGCGGGCGTCGGGAATCCATCGCGGATTTCCGGCCACCGTAGGCGCGGGCTTGCGGACGGAGAGTGATGGGTAGCTCTCCGTCCGATCAGGACCAAGCCCGGGTCGACGGCGCGTAGTGCTCCACGCGCGCCTCAAAGAGTCGTCAGCGAAGCTGAAGGGGTCCGTTTGGGCCGATGCCTACCACTGGGGTTGCGGATAAGTCCTTAGGGGAAACCGTGGCCCTGGTCTAGGCAAGGGAAGGAACACGGGTGGGTTTTAGTCAGTAAAAGTCTGACACGCCCTTCCGCAAAAAAAAAAAAAAACCGTGGAGTTTCTTGCCGGCTCTTCTCCATAGGATACGACCAATTGGAACCGTGGATTCTGACGTTTCATAAGTGCCCATGTAGGTTTATGTGAAATAAAATATTTTGAATTTTGAACGGCTTTGAATTTCTGACTAATGAAACGACTTCTTATTGTAAAATACTAGCTGCCCGTCCCGGCTTCGCACGGGTAGCACTAAGTACATAAAATCTACGGCTACCTACCTTACCTTCCCTGAACTACGACAAACATTTCAAGACCAAAATCAGCCAAATCGGCCCAGCCGTTCTCGAGTTATAAAATTACAACGAAAAGTGGCATTGATTTTTATATATTTAGATAGACTAGCATATGCCCGCAGCTTCGCCCGCGTAGAGCTCCCACAAAAATAAACTGCTGGGATAAAAAGTATTATATGTCCTAACCTAGGTCAAGGACTATCTGTGTACCAAATTACATCGATATCTGTTCAGTATTAAGACTTGAAAACGTAACAAGTAAATAAACTAGTGAGTTACGACGTGTGAGTGCGAAACAAGTTGCGCCCCGCGGTTTTACCCGCATAACTCTAGATACCGTGAGAATATCGGGATAAAAAGTAGTATCCTATATTCTTATCCAGGTTATGGTCTACCCATGTGCCAAATTTCATCCAAATCTGTTCAGCCGTTTTAGCGTGAAAGAGTAAAAAACAAACAAAGAAAATCACTTTCGCATTTATAATATTAGTAAGGATTAGATTTACAGCAGTTTTATACTTGAAACGATTCAAAATTATTTGTTTATTGAGAATTGTGTAACTTGGCGCCTATTTATTTAGTCTCATTCCTTATATCTGCAGGCATAGGTACGGTACTCGTTTATCAAGCTTTCTGCCACCACAGTAGTTACATCCTTTTTGACGAGCTAAGCCTAGAATCTTAACGATACCGAGTAGTTAATAAATGAAATTAATCTAGGCATCACAGCTAATCTTGGGCTCGTGTTCTCCAACATTTAAACGGTTGATTAATGTTGATGGGCCAAAATGATCAATATTTGGACACACCTGGAGCGCTGGTGTCGAACACCTACACCTTACGATAAAGCCAAAACAAATGACAAGCACAAATTGCTTAACTTATCTCTTACGGCAAGGATTGTCACAGTCCCAAAGTTTACATGAGATTTATGTGTTAACAGTTTGGCCACGTAATAATTGCTATGCTATGATTTATGTTGTCCGCGGTGCAGCACAGTCCTTACTGCGATGTTACAGAGGATTTATGTACCAAGTTAGTGTAGTGTTGTTTGTTATTGTGTTGTAGAGGGGCGTCCTGTGGGCAAGGGTTGTATAAAGGGGGTAGGAAGTTATGTCTGGGACACTAAAGATCTCTTGTACAAGTGACAGATAAGAAAAGGGGTACCCCCCTTTTCTTAACGGTAATGAATGTACCTGATTTGTTCATGGAACAATTTTCAATCAATTTTCAGTAGAAATATTAAAAGATTAGTTATGTGGTGATCAAACTTCTGATGCTCTCTTTTCATATTCATTCTTTTCAATGTAAATTCTCTAGAGAATTATTTGTATTGAACAACGAAATTAAAATAGCTGTGAAAATTTTAAACAAACAAAAATATGATCTCGGTAAATGCATTCGTAAATGTTTAGTTTTGGAGAATTTTAAAATAAAAAACAAAAATTCCGATGTTTTTAAAAGTATGTACCTAAGCAATAACTTGCATGTCTGCTTTATTTTTTCTTGATAGTAACTTTGTTGCATAGAAGTTGCAAGCTGCTTGAGAATATTCTATTACGGATAAGAAAACTACGATGTTATCTTTCGTTTGAAAAATAAATTGGGTGTTAGATGCTAGTTTGCGTCCTGCGTTTGATTAAAGACATAAGAAGATTCAATAATAAGTAACTGATCAAGTGAAGGCTCCCAGAAAACAGGCATGACACGACTCTATAGTATAACCATTTCTATGAAAACTTCATGGAAATTATTTTACCAGAATCGAGTCGAATCATCGCCTCGCGCCTGTTGGCGGGGGCCGTTACATAATTATTAATTTGAGAATGCGTTTCTGACATACAATGTTGGACCCGTAAACTTAACAATTACCCCATTCATAAATCATCCAATTTTTGATACATTAAAACACAAACTATTTCCCAGTGTAAAAGCCAGCACAGTGAGGGCTCACGAGCAGCAAGTTACAGCAATAACATATTAAGTTAAAAGATTAAAATAGTACTCGCTGGTTGGTCGTTAATCATCGTTTAACTAACAACTACACATTCCCTCTGTTAGCTTAGCTGTAAGCTATGGTTTATGTTTTTGTTGTTCGTTTGTTTTGTGGCAGTTTTTGTTTTAGTCACTTTTCTTTTTTTCTTGCTTTCGTGTGAATAGTGACTAATCTGGGGTCAAAGTTTTTATGCCCCCATGGGGCTCTGACTTGGCTTTGCCGTCGAGAAATATCTCTCAGGCATGCCGGTTTCCTCACGATGTTTTCCTTCACCGTTGTAGAAGCAAGTGATAATTATACAATACGCACATGAATCCGAAAAGTCCGAGGTGCGTGCCTGGGGTTCGAATTCAAGACCTATGACTTGGTATTCTGACGGTCACACCACTAGGTTATCACTGCATTAGTAACTAATGGGACGGTTTGGGTACCTCATTGTTTTAAGGCAGTGTATAGAGTGCCACCATTGGCACTCTATCCCTATCGGATAAAGTGCCACTACAGGCACCCTAGTAACACCGCCTCGGCCCGGCTAAAGTGCCGCAAGCATTGGATTGTCATTGTTACTGTCACTAAGTCACGTCACTTGGTGTTTTGTTTGATTGTCGAGGTTAGATCGCTGTAAAACACCACATTCCCAAAACATTACATTCTCTTGTGCCTAAACGGACCCTGGCACTTCGCCGGCCGCTGCCGCGGCACCGCTCGCTACGCTCGCTCGGCTCGTGCGTTGTGTGGTCACAGTTCTAACCTAACCTAACCTAAATAACAAGTGACAGTGACAATGCAACGCTCACGGCACCCTAGCCGGGCCGAGACAGTGACACTAGAGTGCCACAAGAAACTCGCGGCACTCTATACACTTCGTTGTTTTAATGTTCGCAAACTGAACGTAGTCTTGAGTTCGATTACGAAAAGGCTAATTTCCGTAACTAAAAACGTTCAAAATCTAATCACAATCTCATCAAACCGACAGTCAATGTCAAAATCTTGTCAAAAATATAGGCAAAGAACAGGATTTTTTGGCAGAATGAGACTGTTATGAATGAGAATACTCATAAAAATACGAGAATTACCCCTCAAGTCGAATAATGTTAAATATTGACAATTTTCTTCAGAAATTTCTTAGTACCAGCACGAAGTTATTTTGGCTGTAATCGTACCCGGTTGACGGCAATAAGCTAACCTTCTATTTCTTCATGGGATAGAGCGTTTATACAGAAAGTAGCCAACGTCACAAAAAGCTGTCAAATATTTCGCTGTATTGATTAATTTGGCGATATTATTGTGTATTAATAAGAAATATGGCTAACTGGTAAACTAAGATTTTGATTCTGAAATGCAATAATTACTATCGTAGC
The DNA here is from genome assembly GCA_948150665.1 of Conistra vaccinii. Lineage (NCBI taxonomy): Eukaryota > Metazoa > Arthropoda > Insecta > Lepidoptera > Noctuidae > Conistra > Conistra vaccinii. The sequence goes on along the minus strand of OX411323.1, from coordinate 3,926,711 downwards.
ACCGAATATTTAGTTTTACGAGTAGATGTAAAAAAAGTATTTGGAAACTTTCCAAATGCCTTTTTTACACCTAAAACGGTTATAACACCAAATTCAGTGTTTTGCAATTCATTATTATTGTTCTAGTGCCCTAGTTAGCCATATTTCTTATTTCCAAACAGTAATATTGCCAAATTCATCAAAACAGGTAAATGTTTGACAGCTAATTTGCGACGTTGCTAACTTTTTGGAGAACGCTCTTAAACATGTAGGTGTATCTCTATCTGCTCTTTCACATAACATCTTTTCTTTGTGGGATAAACATACAGGTTATGTTATCATGATAAAAAACTACTTACTTTTCCAAACTTATTTGACAAGAAAACGCATACCAAAATGCTAAAACAAACCCAATCCAAACGTCACGTACAAATACCATTCAATAAATGTTAGCAGTAAACCGTTTTGCGTCGAAAACTCGAAATTCGCAGTGACGTCATAGCTTGCATCCCCGGGGGAGCTAGCACTGTCTCAGTGTAAATGACGCGATATAAGTGACAAATACCAGTGCATTGCAGTTTATGTTTGTATATAGTTGAAGTAGGACTTGTGAGACCATGTAATGTAGCACGGACATGTAGCAAATAGTCGAGATCTCGCATTGCTGTTGAGTTTTGTGTTAGCATTACAATTCTTAGATTCTCAGAATTATAGGTTCACATAACATTACAACTGTATTCTTGAAGGGTTAGGCACAAATCTAGACTTCGGTCTGCTACTGATACATTCCTAATAGAAAAAAAAAACCACTTTTCCCGACCTAGGAATTGAATCCAGGATCCCACTTTCAGTAGTCGCATTTACGACTATATCAATGAGGCAGCTGAATATTTTATTTTGTAAGTAAATACTCATATCCATTAACCTTTAACAATGTATAAATTAATCGACAAATAAATCAAACAATTCGTTCGGACATGTCAGGCGATCACAAATCACATAGTGTTGTTAGTAATAGCCTTCATTGACCTTTCTAGTCGATAATTTGATATCTTTTGTAAATATATAATTATACACACACATTGTTGTAGCAACATAATGTAATAATATTATAAGTAAGAGATTTACGGATAAAAAAATGTCATAATTCAAGGTCGCTCAGCGCTCAGAGCGGGCTGGGAGTTTCTTCACTACATAGTATAAAACAAAGTCGCTTTCTCTGTCCCTATGTCCCTTTGTATGCTTAAATCTTTGAAACTACGCAACGGATTTTGATGCGGTTTTTTTTAATAGATAGAGTGATTCAAGAGGAAGGTTTATATGTATAATATATACATATTATAGTACAGAAAAGAGTCCACGCGGGCGAAGTCGCTGGCAGCAGCTAGTTGAACTATAAAATCAGAAATGAAGTTTATCGGAAAAAAACCCGAGTTACCGACATAGCTTGCAAGCTGGAGTAGAAATGAGATGGCCTTGTTTGTCGAAGGACCGTTGACCGGAGGAGCAGAAACCGCGTATCGGCAAGCGTAGTGTGGGACGCCCACCAGCTAGATGGACTAACGACCTTAAAAAGGTTTTTTTTACCTCTATCGGAATGGCCTTGGCCTGTATCTCACCTGATGGTAAGTGATGATCAGGCCGTAGATAAAAGCGAGCTTCACCCGGAATCCTTAACACAGACAAACTGGCTATCTCATCTCTAACTGTGGAAACATAATAATGCTTTTAACATTGTTGTTATGGTGACAGACTTAGATAAGATAGTGGTAGCTAGCCAGGCGGACTTAGAACAAGCCCTACCACCAACTCTGGGTCTGAGACAAGTGGTCTAACCACTACAGAGGCGGCTGGCTGGTACAGACTGGATGCAGAAGAAGTGGAAGTGGAAGTAGTGGACTGCAATAGGCTGAGTCGATTGACATTGTCATGTTTTTAATACATATAAGGCTGATTTTGCAATAGTCAGATAACATCTATTATCATGCCTCATGTTTTCTTTCAGTTAGAGTAACACGATACCCCTTGGTAAGACTGGTTGTTAGACTCTTGGGTTTCTGACTACCCGTAACGACTTTCAAAGATCTATACGAATGACAGCCGGGACCAACGGCTTAACGTGCTTTCCCAGGCACGGGGGGGTCTCTATATGTAATGGATGGTCACCCATCTACGAACCGATTGCGGCAAGCGCGGCTTAACCTCTAATTGACCCGTTCGGCTGTTATTATTTAACCACGAGCTCCCCCCAGAAGGTTTATATGCTTAATACATTAAATGTAGGGACTTCAGGTACTAGTAAGTAGCTTAATATTTATGGTCATCTGAATAGACTTTATCTTGTACACACGAATTTCATTTACTCTCCTTCTCCAACCACGACCCTCATAAGGTCCCAACATGAAAGAAGAAAAGACAACTATTAAGCAATGGATGGAAAAGATGAATGGATGGTCTGCGGGACCTGCAGTCATAGCGGCTCAGCAGTCGACCATACCGCAAGATTCATATGCGTAAATGCAAACATTTGGTTTGAAAATAAAAAAAAACATTAAAGGGGGACCGGAGGTATGTAGCAGTAATGCTCGCGGTGCAAAATGCAATGTTCCCCGCGCATAGAGTTTAGCAGCTTGTGGTTTTCCCAGCGCCCGTGGCTATAACTTGTGTACCGTGTAACTAATGTAAGAAGCGTCATTGTGCGTAATATTCATGATCATCTGAATAGACTTTATCTTGTACACACGAATTTCATGAACTCTTCTTCTCCAACCACGATACTCATAAGGTCCCAAAATTGGTGACCCCGACGTTATCTTAGAGACATGGTTGTGGAGAAATAGGATACGATCAGTGCGTTAAAATAAACAAACAGTAAGTAGATGGTTTGAGTGTGCACGCGCGGAAAACGACGACTCGATCCGACCCGACCCGATCTGTGGGGAAGTAGTCACCATATCTTCGGCTGCGTCATCGTCAACGTTGGACATAGCGACTCTAATGAACGGGTTAATTATTGAGATAGAACCGCTAAGGAGGACGCCTACGTCAACGCAGTAGGGAACGCAAATACAGTGGAAACCGACCTCGGTACTCAGAAGGTCCCAACATTAAACTTACATAAAGTGAAGAAATCTCGATGTTGATGTCAAGTCGTAAAAACTATGCGATGCAAGGGCGGGCCTCTAGTCAGCAATAAAAGAGGTATCATAGACTCTTTACCATCCTAGAGATAGAGTAACAAAATGTCTCATGACTCTGTGATTTCATCAGCATCATGTCTTTAAGACCCCTATTGTTTTTTTACGCTAATTCGTCATTTTTGACGCTATAATTTTCAGCACCAGTAAGATATTTCAATTATTATTATTTATTGATTTATTTTTATTATTAATTTATTATCATCGTTTATTTGTTGTACTCTTGTGTCTTTGTGTTATTGTTTCAAAATAAACTTTTTACTATTTTTTACTATTTGAAAATGAATAACGATAGTGCCATTCTCTTTCTTGTAACTTGGAGTTAAGGACATCGCCCATTATAACAGCATCTCCCCGACTCGGCAAATAACTTGCCATTCAAGTTAGGATTTTAAATAAAATGCATTAAGTCTATTTTACGATGGTTATACGGAATATTGGACGGCTGGCCGGCCGCTCGATTCCCGCGAGCCGTCACACGTTAAATAGACTTTAATTAATTTGATTTAAAATCCTAACTTTAATGACAAGTTATTCACCGTGTCGGAGCGGTGCTGTTATAATGGGCGATGTCTTTTACACATTTGAATTTTTCGTGTCGTGTAATTTACTATAAATATTTTACGAACTCGGTTTACAAGAAAAACCGTCGACGATAGAACTACATTGTTTAATTCAATTCTAATAAAAGCTAAAAATTACTGAAAGATAAGTTTAATGTTTTACTTGTTTATTGGAGTTCTAGAATTTCTTTAAATTGCTTGAGTTGTCACAGAAGAAATCGTAATGAAAACCAATAAATGTCTTCATTCGGCGTTCATTATATTCCAAATAAACACAATTTTATCAAATAAACTAATTTAATATATAACTTCAAAATTACATAAGACAGTCCCCCAAAACGCCCGCACTTCACCACTTCCTAAAGCTTTAGCTGGGAAGAAGAAGTAGCGAAGCAAACTGCCCAGCAGCAAAGCTGTCTGTTAAGTTAGAAAGAACTTTTCCCTTTTCTTTAACTCTTTTCTCAACCTAGGAATCGTATCTAGGATCCTACTTCCAGCAGTCCCACATCCCACTTTACCTATGAGGTAGCCGTATATTTTATTTAGTTAGTAGGTAAATACCCACACAAATATCCATTAAGTCTTAACAATGTATTCATTAATTGATAAATAAATCAAACAGTTCGTATCGACATGTCAGGCGGTCACGAATTAGCCGTTAATGTCGTTAAAATTATAGCCTTAATTGACTTTTCTACTTTTTAATTGATACCCTCAGAAGGATCAATCAATCTGCCTAGCCTTTTCCCAACTACATATTATGTTGGGGTCGACTTCCATTCTAACTGGATGCAGCTGAATACCAGTATTTTACATGAAGCGACTGCTTATCTCCACAACACAGTACCTGGGTAATACGATACCCTTGGTAAGACTGGTTCTAAGACTTTCGGGCTTCTGACGACGCGTAATGACAGTCAAAGATCCACGAATGAGAGCCCGGACCAACGGCTTAACGTGCTTTAAGAGGCACGGAGGAGTCTCGGTACTTAAAGATGGTCAGTCATCCACGGACCGATGACCGACACGACGGCTAAAGACATATTCATTGTTCATTTATCAACAAACTAAAACATTTTGCATTTATCATGATAACGACGTAAAAGCAGGTGGTGGCCCATAGGTAGGTCGTGAGTTCGAATCCAGGCAGGCGCTTTACTTTGTGTAAATAATTTCATTACCACCGCTCTCGAAACGGTGAAGGAAAACCACGTGAGGAAACCTTGGCAAAGGCATGTCCTAGAACCAAAAATTCAAAGACATGTGACATGTTATCAACCAACCTGCCAGGGTTCCACGTGGTACATTATAGCGCAATCGTTCTTGAAAAAGAGGAAGCCTGAGTCTGTGTCCCAGCAGTGGGAACATTTTAAGCTCATTATGCTGAATTGTAAAATCTAGTTAAAAATATAATTAAACTTAATCTATTTACACCAGTTAAGTTTTTATGGTCGCTGTTTAATAATTTGCTCACAGAAAATTAGTTTAAAATAATTTGATGAGGCGAAAAAGTTAAATTTTGGTTCACACGGCTCGCTTTTCACACAAGGTTTTATTTTTATTAATACAAAGAGATGAAGAGAACACAAATAGGTTTTTAAATGAGCTGTGTTGTTATTAAATTAATTAGTGTAAGTGTTTGGTAGAACTGCAGATACAAAACCTTTTACAAAAAAAAAAAAAAACAACAGACTTCCAAAAAAGACAAAGTGAATGAAGTCGGTAAAAATAACTTTAACTTCGGAATACGGTGTCTTTGGGTTTTAATTTTCGTTTTTAGTCACCGACTCCCAAAATTAAAGTTTTTTTTTTTTACCTTCTACGGGGGAGCTCTAGGCCTGCATCTCACCTGATGGTAAGTGATGACCAGGCCGAAGGTGGAAGCGAACTTCACCCGGAATCCTCAACCACAGCGGATAATTCACTTTATAGTGTAATTTTGGAAGTCGGTTTTTTTTTTTTCGTAAACTAAAAACCACTACCGTCTATGTAAATAACAGTGACAGGAACTTATCATCATATCATTCACATAGAGTAAGTGGAAAAAATACGTATTATAGAAGCTATCTTAAAAAATATCCAAGCAAAATTAATAATAATAAAATATAAAAAATCCACAGTATTGTTATTATGGTGTTTAGCACGCTTTATTCCTTACGCTTAAGAGTCTTACAGTGAGATAATTATAAAATTAATAGAGTGATAAAATATTTATCAGTAATAATACAAGGCTATACTGTCCCACGGCAGGCCTCTTCTCATTCAGAGAAGGCACGAGCATTGATCATCAGGCTTGCTGAAGACGGGTTGGCGATTTCAGACTTACATTAACTATATAGCCCAGGTTTTCTCACGATGTTTTCCATCACCGATGTTAGTTTATTTATTTATTAAAACTTTATGCACAAGTAAAAAAAATACTGTACAACATCGGACTTAATGCCCAAGATAAATTTAGAAAGTGCAATTATGAACTGAAAAGGTCACATACAAAGGACTCACAACCTCATGAGAGGTTAGGTCTTAACCACTGAGCCATCATGATAGTATTATTTTTAATCTTCTACCTACCTACAAAGTGTATTCCACTTTAATCTTTTAATAATAAAGTTTATTTCTTAGAACTAAGAAAATTTATAGCTAGATCTAGAAATTAATCTACGTTGAGAAAGCACTTTGGTATCCACGATAATAAACCTAAGCCTGTACAGTAATTAAGAAAATTAATTCGAGCTTGGCTCATTACGAAAACAAAATTATGAATGAATGGCATTCGAATAACGTTTTGAATAAGTAAAATTACATATATCTGATTAAAATGTTATTTCAAATAGAAAAGCAAATTATAATAATAATTTATTATAATAATAATTTATCCAAGATTATGGTTGGACTTCAAAAGAGACTGTGACCTCGGAGTTTGTTTCGGTCTTTTTTCTCAGAGTACCAACCCATATTATAGTTTTAAAACATGAGTTATTTATGACGTATAAAATAAAAACTATTTTTTCAAACTTATATACTGAAATAAATATAATTTAACATAATTATGGTTTGTCTGATGATTTTCAACAATTTCTAGTAAATCTAAAAACTATGACCAGAATTTATAAAAAAATGGCGCAAATATTCTTAAACATCCAATCGGCGAAACTGTCATTTTTGCAAATGGCTTTCTATTTCCTTTTTATGTTGATATTTGTGAAGGACACAGGGGTAAATTATACGTCTATAAACAATGGAGTACTAAACTGTACAAGAAAGTATTGTATAAAATGATTTCTCATTGTTTTTAAACAATCGGTTGAATAAGGGTTATTTTTAGAAATTTGTACCATACGTGACTCAACTGGCATAAGCCGTCAGTTGGTCTGTCTGTCCAACTGGTCGTAACACTATGACAGACAGTTGAAGCAGACGTCTTTTTATCCGTTAGAGATAAACAATAAAACACTTAGATAATATTTGACACTTTCAAGGAAAAATAAGAACAACGCGACTTATATATAATAAGCGGTTCAAATGAGGACAGCCGATGGCACAGCAAAATTCCCTACCCAAAATAAAGCGGTAACCCCCAGTTGATACAGCTGCAGTAGCTCTTAGGTCACGTGCACACAGGACGTGGTGTACGTGTGCATTGCGCCCAGAGACAAAGTCGAAGAGTCTCCTGTGTGTGCTTAGCCTATAACCCTTCAAATGGAATGCAACATTGCTGGTTGGCGGCAGGAATGGGTTTTTGCAGTAGAAATACGTGGAAGAACTTGCTGAACATCTCCATTCGATGTTTAAAATATTTTGCTTTTATGACCGACCTCGTGGATGTTTCCTGATTTTCAATTTCATGTTATTTAGATTTGGAACAAACTATTATCAGGATTCAAAACCTAAACTGCACGTTGTTCTTCTAGAAGTAGCTTTTTAAGCTACGGTATTATTTAGAGGCAATAAAGAAAATTCACGTAGGCAAGCAATAATTAATAGATACTTCTTCTAGCTGTCTTAAATTAGTAGCATTATAAATAATGTTTTCTGCGGCTGGTAAATTATTCACGTGTAACAAAACAGTTTCCACCCGAACACAGAAATGCCTGTGAAACAGAATATTCAATCACATCAAACCCAGAGTGAAATACATTCAAGACAAACATCGAAACCATAATTTATAAGCCGCCCAACTCCTCCTTTGTTCTAGCCGTCAAACTGCCAATCTATGCAATAAGCTAACCGCGCAGAAACTAAATTATTAACTTGTACTGACCCATTTTTGCAGGGTTACCGGTTGCCGGGTAGAAAAGACAGACCACCAGTAACAAAGTCCACTCCATTTTAGCACAATTTAAGTCACAACACTTTAGATAAAAAACGAAAAATTTAATTGAGCAATTTTTACCACGAGTGTACTTTTCGTATCACATTTTTGGCCCGTAGCACTTTTACATCGGTGTCGTAGCGCGTGCTACGGCGTAGCGTATTTCGTAGAGGCGACCGCTCCGCGCTACGGCGCCCAGACAACTAAAGCAAGCTTCGGCCACGCTTACCAGTCGACTGTTATTGATTCTTTAAAATGTTATTTTTGGTGATTTAATGTGTTATAGGTTGTGTTATTGTTGCATTAATTGTTAATATTGAGTGATTTTTTATTATGATTTACCTCAAATTTGGAAAAATAGTGATAGAGGTTTTAAATTAACAGTTAAAATGCTTGCACGATTATAATATATTATTAAAACAACAAAGTTAAGCAATCAATACCTAGAATTTTAAACACTCTGAAATTTCATGCTTTAAATAAAACATATTTATAATAATTAATAATATTATTGTTATGAGGTTGCTAAAATGAGAAATATTAGATGAAGTGCAACATTTTTTTATCCGTCTTCCTCTTTATTAACACCCAGTGAATCGCAGATCATGTTAAAATATTAAGCCCAGTCAGACGATTCACCAAAAACTTCCGCGTTAAATTAAAATACGGGATCGCAGGGTCCGTCTAAAAGGATATTAAAGTTTAAAATTAAAAAAAGAAAGTTCGCTGATATTTTGTTTACCGAGCACTTTTTTCTTGGTCTCAGCATTTTCTCTGCTTTTGTCGGAGTCCTGGGTTTACTCAAAGTACCGAAGTTGGAGATATTTGTTTTATACTTATTTTTGCCAAGTTATAAACGATAATTTTTATTTCTTTATAAAGTAAATAAGAGAGAAAGTGAGGGATATCTTTTAGTGACGACACAAAGAAAGAAAATAGTACTAAAGCCTGTGTACAATTCAATTCAATTAATTTATATTGAATGTACACAAACAGGTACCTAGTAAGTATGAATAAATACAAACAGTTATAGACCCTGTGAGCGGCTCGTCGCTAAGTAATAACAGCCGCACGGGTCCATCGATCAGGTTAAGCTACGCTTGCCGTCAGTCCGTGGATGGGTGACCATCTTAACATACCACGACCCCTCGAAGCCTCAGAAAGTAAGTTAAGCCTATGGTCCCAGCTTTCATTCTTGGATCTTTGACAGTCGTTACGGGTCGTCTGACAACCTGTCTTACCAAGGAATATCGTGTTACCCAGTAACTGGATTGTGGAGGTCAGACAGGCAGTCGCTGCATGTAAAATACTGGTATTCAGCTGCATGCATCCATTAGACTGGAACCCAACCTCAGATTGATTGAGTTATTGACCCTGTCAGGCACAGCAAAATTTTAAACAAGTTGTAGTAGTAGATTTAAAAAAAAATCTTCGATTATCAGGAAAATATAACACTTTCCTTAACTAATTTGTATTAACATGATTAAAAAATTTACAGACTTAAAATAATAATATATATAATAATTATGTACAAGTATTTATAAAAGAGGGGGGGGGGGGGGGAATAATCATAGGGCATCAAAAAATTCTTCCGCATCGCTGTCGACAGGAAAAGTGCCCAAAAGGCTGGCAGCATTGTCATGTTGTATGGCAATGCTCATTCTTTGGCCGAAAAATAGGCCAGCCCTCTGGTCATGTGAAGAGGCGACCAACCACTTGGCGATGTCTTGAAAAACCAAGTGGGTACTCGGACCCCATGGCCCTAGTGTTTCAACGCCAAACGGCTCAAACATTATTCCCAATAAGATTGGAATATTTGCGCCATTTGAGGTTTTCCGCACCTGCGGCAGCAGCCCCAGCACAGCTCGCCGTGCTAGGAAGATGGGATGGCGCGAGGATGTCGACACACGTTGCATCCCACACCAAAGGCCTACCTACCTTCCAAGGCATTAAGGTCATACCGTCTGGTCTCTTCCCATCGTTGCGTGCCAAGCCATTGGGTTCTAAAACAGGAAAATTAATTGTTTTTCAAATTGACTACATTATGCGTGTATTCAAATCACAACTGTCATTCTTTGACAGTTCTATAAATTGGTGGATAACACGGCAAATATTGAAGTAATATGTCAATTTGTTTAAAATTTAATTTCCCTTACATATTACAACAGTTGTATATTCTAGTTTCTTAGATAATTTTAGATACCTATGAAACTGTTATCAGTTGATTAAATGTCAATGTATACTTAAACACAAAGGCAGCAGAATAATATACTCTATCATGGTAATTTTGCCCACACAATCTTAAAATCAATCATAGTATGCGCAGATTAGAAGGCACATGTTTTGCTATAAATATATGAGATTAACATAAGCTCAGATTAACTTGCTATAAGGTCGACGCTCGAGGCATTGACGTGACCCTATAACTTTAATATTAGGTCATAACAAATTCTATTTTAAGTCTAAATGCAAAGAGTTGTAATTGGCTTTCTGTCAACTATTGTTTCCTTTTTTTGTTGTTCTTTTTAGCTGCAAGTCTTCCATGCTGTAATGAATAAATAAATAAACGAATGAATAAATAATTAATAAGATTCCTTTTTTAAGTGATAGTTTTTAAATTGTTTTTTTTTTAATGGACTGCTCTCAATCTGGTCACAAAGTGGTGTTTGTGTAACTGGCATTGGAGGTGCCTTGACAAGGAAAGCAAAATGTTTCATGTGCAGACTCTATTATTTTTGAGCACAGCATAATTATAGTAAATATCATGTTTTAACTGGAACAAAATATCATCCACAATTATTAAAGCGAGCAGTGGTTTCCCAGTGGTAACAGCTCCGACTTACGAGTCGGTAAGTCGTGGGTTCAAACCCAAGTAGGCGTTTCAGTTTTTATAAATAATTTCATCACCACTACTCTCAAAACAGTAAAAAAAAATATCGTGAGGAAACCAGCATGTCCTAGAACCAAAAATTCTACGACATGTGACATCTAACAATCCGCACTGAGCCCGCGTTATAGATTGCGGCCCACTCCCTCTAGAAGAGAGGAGGCCTGTGTCCCAACAGTGGAAACTACGCTAAACTACGCAGGCTACTTAATCAAACTGAGACCTTATTGAAACCATAACATAAGTTATGATGGCATCGGGAGTTACATTTGCGGAATTCCATGACAATAAAATGTTATGCATAACATAATGTAACACAACGTCTGTATCTCCAAAGGATGGGCAGAGGTGTACCTTTCGTACCCACATTTCACCAGCAATTGCTATCTTCTAGTAATGGGCTGCTATTGAGAAATTTCCAATGCAAAAATATTTCTGCTCAACCTGGGAATCGAACCCATAAATTCATGCTCAGCAATAGCACTTGTGACTACAAGATCAACGATCACAACATTGATTTCTTAACTTATAATATAATTTAAAAATTCTTGTTTTAGCTTCACACTAAAAAATCCTTAAATATTCTTGCTTATTAACATTTTCAAGACCGTCAGACATAATTTCAAGAATCAATATTAAGTACGAACCGTGTCTGACATTCCGGTGGCGCTACCTAAAGAATGAGAATTTTTTAATTTTAAAATCCTTCGCATTGCACCGTGGACGACCTCGAGACAGAATATTATAGCCTGGCATCGCTTTATTAAATATCGTAGGGTATTTTGTAAATATCATTCGAACGCTAATTTCTGAATAAAATGGGGGATATTACATTTTTGTAGTCATTATTTCGACAGAGGAATTTATTATAGATTTTTTTTAAATTTTGACGACACGGTTGGCGCAGTGGTTAAGCGATTGACTGCTGCGCTGCGAGTCGCAGGTTCCATTCCGCACGGAACAAATATTTGTATGATCTGCAAGTAGTTGTTCCGGGTCTGGCTGTTTGTGTATGTGAATTTAAATGTTTGTAAACGCACCCACAATATAGGTGATATTCATAGTGTGGGCAAAGTTAAAAAAAAAGAAACGAATTTGGAGTGGTTCAAGTATTAGTGTTGTAGTGCCCTGTTTCTATCCTCTAAGGTCAAAGAGAATTAAGTTTTCTATAAGCTAACCATCGGGTTGTTATTACCGTATTACGAAAGAAAAATTAAGGGTTATTTTTTACTTAAGAAAGGCCTGCAGCATTCTTTCGCCTGGCAGCCCTCCAGTGTCATCGTCATTTCCTAAGCAATCAGTTCCACTAGTAAACTTACTGTCTGTTGAATCTTCTGTATCACAGCATAGGCAAAGAAGACAAGATTCATTTCGTTTTTTCCCCCGCTTCTTTTTCTCTTTCGCTTTGTTTTACCATAATATATGAGAGAGGAAAACTTCTAAAGCCACAGAAAAAAGATAGAACAAAAATTATAAAATGATCTCCGCTTCATATCAAAAAGGTACAGAAATATTAAACTGTTGATAACTTTATTTAAACAGGCGCAACTAAAAGAGTTTGAGTAAATAAAACAGTATATACCCACATAAATAAAACTACGAGTATATGTACACTTAGGGCCGGCGCAGACAAAACAGCAAAATGCACGAGCAATTTTCATTTAGGTATATGTTTTGTGTGTCACAAAATAACTTAACATGACACCTGTTTTTCCCGAGGGAAAAAATAATCTAAAATCACAACTGAAATAGATATCAAAATAGCGTGCAACAGATAATCATCTCCCAGTGGGAATCCTCAGTGCCGTGTGTTCGCGTAGCCAGATAGGTTCAGAAGCCAATCAAACTCTTTGGATATTTCATTGAATGTCTATTTTTACGACATTAATTTTATCTGTCGTTGCTACATTTTTAATTATTTTAACTTATTGTGTGGTATAGTAATTTTAATAATTTCATTTAAAAGTTTTACAAAATATTGTAAATTTTTTTTTTTTGAAGACTAACCGTTCTTGCCCATTCTTCTCCATACGAAACTACATATTGGAAGGGGCAACTAGAATTAATTCTATTTTCTTGTAAATTTTGAAGTTCAAAAGTATATTATATGCCTATTTGAAATAAATGTTTTTGACTTTGCGTATGCTCGCGTATGTTTTCATTTAAGCTTTTGCTGCCCAGTATGCGCTGACGCTTAGTATCAATATAAGAGACGTCACAGACAAAGTGCTCCTCTATATTTAACTTCTATTAAAGGGAAAAGGTTTTTATGCCGAGTACTCTGGTATATTAAAAGGTTGTTTGTATTGCCCCTTTACAAGTTTTGTTAGTTCTTTGTATAGGACATGACTTGTCATCCTAGTTTGTATTATGAATGAGAATTAAATGGACACAAATAATAAAATCTACGTAGGTACTTTACGTGCTCGACATAGTAAAAATCTAATCAATACTCATATTATAAAGAAAGAGACTGAATTTGGTGAGTTTGTTTATATGTGGAGGGTAATCTATGGAACAACAGCTCCTAATTGAAAAACTATTTCACTATTTTAAAGGTACATTATTATTTATTATTATAAACCAGTAGTACCGTATTACACAGTTACTGGGTTGTGGAGGTCAGATAGGCAGTCGCTCCTTGTAAAATACTGGTATTCGGCTACATCCGGTTAGACTGGAAGCCGATTCCAAGATACGAGTAGTTGGGAAGAGGCTAGGAAGGAAGGATATATACCAGTAGTTCCTAAAGTTGACTGAACCGCGACCCATCTATCAAAAACTTAGAAATTCGGGACTCACCTCTTGGCTGTCATGATGACAAAGGGGAGATAATTAACTATATGAATGAAGGACTGTTACTGGTATTCAGCTGCATCCGATTAGACTGGAAGCCGACCCCAAGATAGTTGGGAAAAAGGCTAGGAAGATTGAAGATTGATGAATGAAGGACTGTTCAAATAAGAAAAAAATCATTCAGTTAAAATTACCGTTACAGCAAATCTCTGAACATTCCAGTTGTTTTTTTTTTTTAAGCTATTGCATAGCTTCTATCGCGGGCCTTGAGCGTGGAGACCTAATCCAGAAATTTTGTAACGAAAATACTACCTAAGAAAGAGTAGTGTTTTGTATTGAAAATTATGTTTAACTGCTTGACAACAAAGTTCAAATTTACTTAAACGAATGATACGAGAGTGTTGTATTGAAAATTATGTTTTACTGTTTGACAACAAAGTTCAAATTTACTTAGACGAATGATACGAGAGTGTTGTATTGAAAATTATGTTTAACTGTTTGACAATAAAGTTTAAATTTACTTAGACGAATGATCCTTGACTATTAATAGTTAAATTAAAACCTTTTTATTAGTTTGATGTTCCCGGCCATTACGTTGTATCAAGTTTTAAAAACTATAAATGTGAATAACAGTTCCTGTCAATGTCACATTGCTATTTCTTGTATTCGGGTTAATATTTTACAATTGCGTAAGTTGATAAAAAATGCTATGCAATAGCTTCGCCGGGGCAGTCCCCGAGTGCCACACGTCTTTTTTTTCATTTTATATCCCAATTCTTGAGGAAGGTTATTTTGGTTATTTACTAACACGCTGCGATATTTAGGAGCCGAGCAGAACGAAAAAAAAACAGAAAGAACGCTGAGCGAAAACGAAGCAATAGCGAGGGCGGGCGATGCGATACGATGCGGTTGCTTGGGGGCCGAAACCTCACGAGGACGAAGTCGCGGGCAGAAGAAGCAAGGCAAGTAAATTATAATGTATCGGTCAAAAGTTCAACCATTAATAATAATGGCAACGTTTTTTTTTTGACGCACGTTGCATGTTATTTTTTTTAATACAGTTTTTGCCCTAACTTTAAGTTAGCAAATGATTTTGTTTTATCTGTGCAGTATCATTTAGTTTTCAAATGCTTCTAAATCTACTAATACAAATTTTGTCTTATATTAATCCTCTTGCAGCGAATAGCTGTGATCCAGATTACGAATGACTTGTTCATGGTATGGTTGTTTATGGTACCCAATTCTTGAACCACTCGCAATCGAAACGACGCCGTCGGCGTCGTGAGGAAAGCGGCATTTCCAAGAACCAAAAAATAAAGATATGTTGTAATATCCACTGGACACGCACTGAGCCCGCGTGGTGGATTAGAGTATACAGAGAGGTCTGTGTTCCAGCATTGGGAACATTATAGGCTGATACATAATAATATGTGTCTGCAAACCAAACAAAGTCGCATTGTACGAGAATATAGGTTTAATTTAACTGACAGATACCTTTTAGTTACGAGCGATGTATGCGTCAATCGTAAATACCAAATATTTGTTTGTTTATTTTTTTGATTTGATTGCGTTTTTATTACCGGCGATAAAAAAGGTTAGGTACAGTACAACAGCTGTATCTGCAGCGACTTTTATGAAATATTGAATAAAAATGTTGTTTGATGATTTATTATTTTATATGAAACTAGAAACTACCATAACATACCTTTTTACAAACATGTACTATTATTATTTGAAGTCAATTTATTAAAAATCAATGCGTGGTCAAATAATAGTGCTACTAATTTAATCACTGAAATGAGTGTTCTTACGCAAAATAGTTATTGGGTTAGAAAGAAAAAGCCTTTACTCACACAAACAATTGAGGATGTAAAACAGACTGAAGGTGTTTCTGTGGATATTCTTACAATACTTTCGAGACTTGGTTATCAGCAGTGGATTTTCATAAATGCTTAGTTATTGGATTGGAATGTATATCACTAGCTAAATCAAGATATGAGGCAAATACCTTAGTTAATGAAGTTGTGAGAGAATTGAATATCAATTATCGTGGGTGGCGGAAATTATATTCTGATGGGTCTAAGAGCGCTCATGGATTAGGCGCAGCGTTTTACGATCCAAGTTGTAATTATAGAGCAGGTTTTAAGATAATGTCAGATGTATCAGTCATGACGTTGGAACTCATTGCAATTTTGCAAGCCTTGTCCTATGCATTAGAGGAAAAATTTGATAAAGTTGTTATATTTACCGATAGTAAAAGTGCATTGCACCACGTAGCTCGATGCGCCTCTGGTTTCAGAGGCACATCGATAGCTTACGACATTTTAAAAAAGATTTTCAAGTATATTGGAAATAACATAGAGTTGAAGTTGCAATGGGTTCCAGCGCATGTTGGTTTACGGGGTAATGAGGAAGCTGATTTTTCAGCTAAATTGGCAGCGAAGGAAGGAGTCGAGCTGGATTTATACCAGATTACGTAGAATATGTGTCAAAATTTAAAATGAAAAGTTTTAATAACTGGAAACAATATTTTAACATTAAGTCAGTAGACAAAGGAATATGGTACAAAACAATTCAAAATGAGCTTCCTCAAGTGCCTTGGATTGACAGTAGCAGGTTAAGTAGAAATTATGTGAAGTTAGCTGTAAGATTACGGTCTGGACACTATCCATCGGCAAAGTTTGCATTCCTCATGAAGAAAGTAAGTTCCCCCAACTGCAACACATGCTATGTTCTTGAGGATGTATATCATTTGCTGATGGATTGCGTCAAGAACCAAGAAGAAAGGAGAAATTTAGTTAGTGAGTTTAATTTAAATATTTCACAGGTAGGTTTAATTCAATCAATTTTAGCACAACCAAAGTCAGATGTGGCGAAAAGATTCAGCGAGTTGGTGTACTGTATTGATTAAGATTCTCCATTTAATTTAAGTTGAAAGTATTGTTTTGTAGCAGATTGTATAAGGCATGATAGGGTTGGCGTATCCATTGGGATAAAAACCCTAATTATATCAATAAAGATAAAAAAAAAAAAAAAAGTCTAAGTTTTTAAATCATATTATAAATAATATTTCGAAAAAAGTGAATAAAAAAAAATACCGCACGACCAACAAATCCAACAAATTATGCTCTACTAACATGGTGTTATATCACCATAAAATAAATGTAAGTAGATAAATCTCTCACTGACGTCATCATCATCAAAATCCCAAATTATTCAGGGTTCATGACGTTTTCTTCTACTATACATCTCTTACCCTTACCTCCTTACCCTTACCCTTAGACATCACTTAGTATTCATTATACTTTCGAGCAATATCACCTTTCAAGCAATCCATCTAATAACCATCCACGATCATACTCAACACTATCCTCCCAGACTTATGAATGCCTTGTTAAGTTTACAATCAGTCTGACAGCCGCACTAAGTTCAAACGTCGTGAAAAATAATAACAAGTATATTTTAGGAACGCTGTTACTTTAAACGACATATTCAGATGATTTCCATTTTGCTGACTTGTGCTAAGATACGCTGGTCATTAAAATGAATGATTGATTATTTTTAAAGCATGTATTTACTTGAACCTCAAATAATTCCTATTTTGCTATTATCCTATTATCCTAAAAATATTACTGAACACTCTAATATAATGATTGCGCCTCTTTTCGTTAACCTTAAATATTTCTTATTTTAGGGTAAGTATTAGAAATACTAAAGAACCTATACGAACCAAACTTAGAATAGCCAAGTAACTGCTACCAACTTGGATGTAGCGCTCGCCGGTCGCTGCCGTGGCACCGCTCGCTTCGCTCGCTCGTCTCTCGCGCGGTTCGTTACAGTTTCAACCGAACCTAAACCGCTTGGTCAGGGTAACCTAGTTTAGTTACTCCAACCAACTGTGAAAAAGACCAGATAGATAAAAAAACAGGCTCAATGATTAAAGAAAACGTGTACATCATTAGAAGCGATAAAGTTTTTAGAGGTTCATTTATTTAAAAAAGCATCCACCATTAAAAGGCCCATTATTTTTTAGAGGATCAGTTAAATATTTCCCTATTTTTAAGGGGTGCGCCAAAGTTCACCTACTCCGATAATTGGAAATCCGAAAATGTTCATCCTAACATTTTTCATCCTAACAATCACAATTCCTAACTACTCTGTCTCTAATGTTCATAATTTTGAAGCATTCATAATGTGTAAAAAAATTCTTGGTAATGTCAGTAGCAATAAACATCTATTATACTTTTATTTGTTTTCCTATATTTTCTCAACATAACCATCTTTTACACTATTATTCAAAGTCATAAATTTTTTGTTAAGATTAGGATTAGGTTAGGTTAGGTTAGGTTAGAACTGTGACCAACTACGCGTGAGCCATATATTTACATTAATGATATTATTAATTACAATTTTCGGAAACATGAGTGTTATGAACATCGCCGGTAGCACTACAAATAGTATGAATGAAAACTTTATGATGAAAAATTTTAGGAAGAGTGATCAGTTAGAAATCATTAGGAAGAACAATTTCAGGTAAAGAACTTTAGGTGAGCCAATATGGACCCACTTTTAAAATATCTCAGTGCGGTAGAAATAGATTTAAAAACCTTTTTAATTTTACGAGTGCTATTAAAATAGAGCACTTTCAGGCCCTCTAATGTTTCAAGTGACTTGCGTTTCGAAGGAACAAAAGCGTTTGGCTTCTATAGCCAGGCGTGCGAAGTACATAGTGGTTTCTTCCTGTTTCCTCTTTATAGTTATAGTACTCTAGTTTGTATTTATATTTTCTCAGTAACAGTCTGGAATAGTGCCTGGTTAGTGGCAATAGTGAAAGAAAGAAAGAAAGAAAGAAAAATATTATTTGGCATTAAGTCCGCCTCTATACATTTCTGTGCTTGAAGTATTAAATAAATAAATATTTGGACACAGTTCGTGAAACACAAAATACAACAAAATAAAACAGTAAAAATAATCTTTGGACATTAAGTGTGTGCCTCACGGCTGCGCCAAAAAGGTTCATGTCAGCATTAATGCCAGACACATATTTTCTGACGCTGGTTTTCTAATGAACCCTAGGGACAAGTGACGGGGAGTACAAACAGTTTCAACATACCTAATACTTTACTTTATAACATTTAACTAGTAATCAAATAAACTTGTTACAAAAAAAATACAAAATGTACGAAAACAACAAGAACCGTCCAAGCAAAACCTGTTTTTAGCGATTAGCTAGATTGATTCGTGTACCATGCACTCATAATAAATTGCAGTGCAGTGGTGGCCCAGTGGTAACGGCCGTGACTTACAAGTTGTAGGTCGTAGGCACCTTGACCGGCGCTTTAGTTTGTGTAAATTATTTCATCACCACTGCTCTCAAAACGGTGAAGGAAAACATCGTGAGGAAACCGGCATGTCCTAGAACCACAAATTTTTAAGACATGTGACATTTACCAACACGCACCGGGCCCGCGTGGTAGATTACGGCCTCTACCTCTCGCAGAGAGAAGGCCTGTGTCCCAGCAGTGGGAACATTATAGACTGATTATAATAGATGATGGCAATAGGCTAAGCCCAGTACTACATGGGACTGATAACATATATAAATACATAACATCACGCCTTGTTTCCATATAATAGAGTAGAGTATTTCATAGAATAGAGTACTCTCTATTATCCATATGGATTCAAAATATGAATGAAGAAATTTTACATAGGGTGACACAATGGGCGGTCTTACTGCTAAAAGATGCTGGTAAAAAGACTAAATATGCAAAGTAACTGCGTCCAACTTGAATGTACAAGGTTTAAGTGTTTATTACTTTATTTACTATTAAACTGACCTACGTCATAGATTAATACAGATGGGATTGTGGGGTAGTAGCCGTATGTATTATATTCGTATAGTATTCGAAGACATGCCAACCCGCACTGGGCCCGCGTGGTAGATTACAGCCCACTCCCTCTCACAGAGAGGAGGCCTGTGTCCCAGCAGTGGGAACATTAAAAGGCTGACGATGATGAGCCGTAAGTACATTAAAATTTATAATTTTATAACAATGTGCTATGATATTAAAGGCAATATTGTAACAGCACTCGTTGTATCATTTACTTACTCCTAGAATCCGCCCTCCGTACATGGCGACCGTGACAGTAAAATAGTCGCGATCAGTGTTTACATTCCTTAGACCAAAAGGGAACAAGTGGTGTCATAATCTATTGCATCGATATCATCTTCTGCACACAGTTAGTCGGGGTGAACCATACTTTACTTTGTGAAAATTTAAAATGGCTACTACCCCCCACGGCGGAGCGGATTCTAGGAGTAAATAATACACACACAATATTATAATATTATATAATATTTAATACATAGCACATTGATTTATATAAATGTATGGTTGTTTATATAAATGTACTGACGGCTACTACCCCTCATCTCCCCCTTACATTTAAATAAAATAAAAGTTACAATTTATTTTATTGTTAAGATTAAAATACAAATTATAATAACAATGTGTATTGTATAAACATTGATACTCCGCATTTTAGGTATAAAGCTGTTTTCAGACCAGCGCGATTTGTCGCGCGACGCTTAAAGCTACAAGTACGCGTCGTGGCGGCGAGCCCATCTTGCTGGTGCAATTCAGTGAGTGTAACGTAGTCAGAAGATCTAAGAGTCACGCGGTAGAAAGAAGGCAACTTCTCGGTGAATATAACTGTAGGGGATTAGCGCTATGCGACCTGAATAGCACTTTATTGTGTCGTAGCAAGAATTGCTTTTTATTTAAATGATTTTGCGGAGTGTTCCATCTGTATTAATCTGAGCCTGCGTATAATAGAGAAAATCTCGATGTTTTTAAAATTCGTATTAAATCATGCGAAGCAAGTGCGGGTTGTTGGTCATATTATAATCTATAGGTATATAATATCATTATTATTATACCTACTGTTATATACGGCTAATGTACTGGGCACATTAGTACCATGTGTTGCTTCAATAAATTTTGACCGATCATAATATTTGAATGGTCGCTATCTAAAGGCCGGCGCACACCGACGGACGGCGGGTGACGGCATCGAGGAAGATTTGCCGCTGACCAGCGCACAGTGATGATTTCATTATTCATTGCGTTATTTTTGTTTTTGCGCAGACAATTTTTTGAACATTATGAAGAAATGCACTAGCAATAACCTTTAAAATCATTCACATTGTGATTGTAAGTGAGTTAACCAATTTTTTTATTTACCACCAAGTCCCAATATACTAATCACAACTACATACAATTCATTCATTTCATTACATCATTAAAATAATAGTTATTTGTTATACAAGAGTGCAAAGTTGCTTTTTAACCGCGTGTTCAATTTTGATGACCGAGCAAGCGAAGGATTCTAAAATTGAATCACGAGCGCAGCGAGTGATTCAAAATTAGAAGCCTGAGCGTTAGCGAGGGAATCAAAAGAGCACGAGGTGAAAAATCTTTGCACTCGAGTGCAACACGTAACTTTTCATTCCACCTCAGCGAGGAAATGACTAAATGCAAAAAAAAAAACGTTTACAATCACAAGATAGGTACACTTTTATTTCAGTTTAGGTATTAATTACTACATTATAACAGGTAAGTATTACAGAATAATCTTTAAATTATAACAAAATAATACTAAGGTATAATTAAGAAAATTTTAAAGTAACGTTGCTACAGTTATTTAAATTGAGTGTAATATTTTTGTTAGGTACTGTAATATTGGTGTTAGTCACTTGTGTACTGTTTTTCGGTAAACTATCTGTCATACTTAATAGTTGTACCGATTCATCGGATTCCCTTGGCGTGAATGTTGGAGAGAGCGGGAGATGGTTAGGTGTTTCATAACGGCTTATTTTTGATGTAGAAGGGCCAGTCCAAGGATCCGATTGAGGCTCTTTCAGTGTAATGGCTCCTACGATGCCTTCACATATTTTAGACTTATTTTGGATGGAATCCTCTATGTATCCCTCTACAACTGCATTGGACTTCCAGCCTCCGTGGCGCTTAAGGGACAGGAGATCAGCTCCGGAATCAGCCAAAAGTGTGGCTGAAGTTCGTCGGAAACAATGACCCGTGTACAACAGGGGTTCTGGAAGTTCAAGAAATGTTGCTATTTCTCGTGGGATACTGCCAATTTTATTAGTACCCATAGGCTGTCTAACACACTTTCCATTGCGATACTGTAGAAAAAATCGATTGATTGGAGTGTTAGGCGGGCGTAAGGCTTGATATTTCTCAACAATCGTTACGTATTCCTTGCGAATGACGAAGTTGCGGTCTCTTTTTGTCTTTGTATTAGGTAAATTAATTAATAGTAAGTCATCTGAATGTTTCTCAATGTTTTTGACATTAAGTTGTGTTAGTTCATTAGTTCGACATGCTCCGTTTATTCCAATAATAAGAACAACCTGTAACGTAAAGAGTATTGTAGTAGATAAATGAATAAAATTGATATGAACGCATAATTATGCCTATCAACATCTACTAAGTATACTATTTAATTGAGATTAATATACTTAAGTAGATACTGAATGTGCAACTGACTTACTTTTGCCGCCAAATATACGGAATCGGGTGCTTCGTTAAGAAACTTTTCAATATCAGATACTGTGAAAACCTTCGATTTTTTTGGTTGATGACCAGATGAGGCTCTTTTTAAAAATGCCACTAATTTAGGATAGGTATCGATATGTTTGTCTTTTTTCATCTTTATTGTTGCTTTTAGCATCGAATACGTACTCCATAGAGTGCTTGCTTTCTTGTTCTCGGATAATTCTATAAAATATGCCAGCAAAACGTTTTCTGAGAAAGTTTTGGCTCCTTTTGCTAGTCGCCACGTGTTGAACATATCGTACTGTTTTAAATACTTCTCGCGTGATTGTTGAGGGAGAAAGCTCATTTGCGCATTATTAACAGTTTCAGTCAATTCTGTTGGCGTCAAGCAAACTTCCTCGTCGCTAGAATCACTCATTTTAGTTTTTTCACTTGTTTTCAAGTTTCTTGTTTTTAATAAAAGGTTTAACAATGACGTGAAAAAATGCCGCGTAAAGAACCGCGTACAAAGCAAATTGAAAAAAGAACACCAAGAAGGTTCCGAGTCTGAGTTTTTAAAAAAATAAAAAAAAAGTTGTATGATATATTCGGCACCATAGAGGTAGCAGTAAATAGGTTTAATGTTTTTTTTAATTCACAAACTTAGTGCACACGATGTTCTAAATTCAATTTACTTTATCCTCTAGCGAATAAAAACGGCTTTTCCACTCAGATATTGAAGATTAAAAATACTCTTTCCGAGATGGTGGGATGAAAAATAAGTTACATTACAATTCATTCGCAATGAGGGTGCAGGTCTCCAGTAACTGCACACTAGTCGTAAGCGACCTCATTTGTTTTTAAAATCGAGACTCGTTTGTGTTGAAATCTCGAATTCACACGTTGACACCGTTTTCGAATGTATTCTTGTATTACCTACTGAAATATAATAAAAATACTTACTGTGGTTTCTGTTTTTTTTTCGAAACATGAATTATGTTTCGCTGGTCTATAGTCTCACGCGTGACTGCTTAGTGTGGGCTTGGGTTTGATTCCTGGGTAAACCAAAGTGTTATAGAACGAAAAGAAAGAAAGATAAGTTTATTTGTCACAGAAACACGTGATCAAAACAATAGATTTAAATACAATGTCGCCCATGCGCATGTGACCGCCCGTAATTTTCTGAATATTCATGAAAAAATATCGAAAATAAACTTCAACATTTTTCATGTTATTCAATTTTCGAAGTGTATAGAGTGCCGCGAGTTTCTTGTGGCACTCTAGTGTCACTGCCTCGGCCCGGCTAGGGTGCCGTGAGCGTTGCATTGTCACTGTCACTTGTTATTTAGGTTAGAACTGTGACCACACAACGCACGAGCCGAGCGAGCGTAGCGAGCGGTGCCGCGGTAGCGGCCGGCGAAGTGCCAGGGTCCGTTTAGGCACCAGAGAATGTAATGTTTTGGGAATGTGATGTTTTACAGCGATCTAACCTCGACAATCAAACAAAATACCAAGTGACGTGACTTAGTGACAGTGACAATGACAATCCAATGCTTGCGGCACTTTAGCCGGGCCGAGGCGGTGTTACTAGGGTGCCTGTAGTGGCACTTTATCCGATAGGGATAGAGTGCCAATTGTGGCACTCTATACACTGCCTTCAATTTTTAACTGTTTAAAGATTTGCTTTCTGTTTTTTGACACATCTCCGAAGTTTATGGGTCGATTTGGATTCTGTTTATTATTTCCAAAAGCTTATGAGTTATTTTAACAGGTTAATTAAAATTTTTACAAAAAATTATCGACTACGAAAAAAAAAACGGAATCGAAGTCATTTTTTCGGTACAAAATTGTGTATTTATTAAAAAAAAACTAATGAAAAATGTTATAGATAGACCCCCCCTTTTGAAGTTTATTTTCGATATTTTTTCATGAATATTCAGAAAATTACGGGCGGTCACATGCGCATGGGCGACATTGTATAACCACGAGCTTAAAACAGAAATAGATTTTAAGGAAACTGGTAACCTAAAATCCAGTACTGGCTGAAGTAATGTGTAAAGTATTAGTTAAAAGATCCGGTTACGGTTTGTGGTTTGGTTGGTATACATATCGTTGGATGATTTGATAATTCGAATTTTCGCGAATACTAGGGATATTGCGAAAACACTGATAATAATTAGGCAATGGTGAAAACATTTCTGCGAGCAACTTGGAAGTAGCGCTCACCGGCCGCTGCCGCGGCAGCCTCATGTTCCGCTACTGCCATCCGATTTAAGTAGACGAACATGATGTGAGCCAGTTGAATTGAACTATTGCGGTTTCGCTGCTATGGTTTCGCGGCGGAGGTGTGCTAGCGGCGATAAACATCATCAATAAACCTCCTTTGTAAAAAAAAATAACACAAAATCAAACTAAAGCTCAATATTTACCTGACTGACTTCCGACATCCAAATCCCGGGATGCCGGGATCCCGAATTCACCCCGTATTAACCCTCAAAAATCTTTCTCCGGGATAATGTACCATCACTTATTTTCGTACGTGATGCATAAAGAAATTTTTATATTCTTATGGAGCAAGCGTTTTAGTAACCCTAAAATGTTATGTAGAATTATTGAGTTACAGGATCTGGGTCTGATTCCGAATGCGAAAGTTTTACAGAGTTGGTAATAATGACGTGTGTGAACTTGACGAGTGATATTTTTCATGTGATAAGGAGGAATGAGGAATGTCGTGAGGAAAGCTTTGAGTATGAATGTGAATGGCTATAAGAGTAAAGGAAGACCAAAGAAATGATTTATGAATTGTGTGTAACGTCACAGATTAATACAGATACACTTCGCAAAACAATTAAATAAAAAGCGACTCTTGCTACTACAAAATAAAGCGCAATTCAGATCGCACATAGCTAATTACCTACAGTTATATTCACTTAGAAGTTGTCTTCCTTTCTATCGCATGACTCTTAGATCTTCTGACTACGTTACACTCACTGAATTGGACCAGCAAGACGGGCCCGCCGCGTACTTGTAGCTTCATACCTGAACTGCGGAGTGTCCCATCTGAATTAATCTGTGGTAACGTTATGGTCTGGCTAAAAATTAAGTCACTACTGAAATAACGGCTAATTGTCAAGAATGGGAGAAGATTAGACATGCAGCACTGACCGAAATATAGTAGGACAGGATGACGACAACGATTTTGATAGTAGGTTAAACTTGGGCGAATTATTTTCGTTTTTTGCCTCTTCTTTTTAATTCCAAAACTTAAGATTTATGAAAACAACGCAATACAAAAGTTATAAGAAAGAAACAAAAAATGTCGTTATTTAAAGTAGTATTTTTTTTCTGGCGAAGACAATCCACAGGTATTATGAATGGTTTTCAACTTTATCGTTAAAGAATAAGGTTCAATGTTGATTGGGAAAATTTGACAGATTGGAGTAGGTTGATGTGCTGGCGTCCGTACCTACCCTGGATCGATCCTGCTAACTTACTAATCAGATAATATTTTTCTTATTTATAACGTAATCCATCACGTAAAATAATAAGTTATAGTGAAATTGCGTATTTAGTCTACTAAGCTAAATGCTTGTAATAATTGATTAAGAACTTATTTTCTTATTAATACAGCGGAAAGAAAAAGATCCGATGGTCAGACATGAGTATGTTTTTAAATAAAATTTAATTTTTATTTGTAGTTTTATTTAGGTACGGTGTGGCGGTAGGGGGAGGATGGGTAGGGGATGGGTAGGGTATGGATGTAGGTATTGTAGGTAGATCATGGTTATTGTTTTTTTTTTTTCTAATCTTTAGAACCTGTCATGTGTATACTTAACATAACATCACGCCCGTTTTGCATAAGCGTTAGGCAGAGGACTGCCCTGGGAATGGAATCCAGGACCTTATACTCAGCAGTAGCGCTAGCGACCACTAGACCAAGAAGGAAGTAATACCTTGCAAATACTCAATGGTAACATGCTCAATGGTAACATGCTCAATGGTAACATGCTCAATGGTAACATGCTCAATGGTAACATGCTCAATGGTAACATGCTCAATGGTAACATGCTCAATGGTAACATGCTCAATGGTAACATGCTCAATGGTAACATGCTCAATGGTAACATGCTCAATGGTAACATGCTCAATGGTAACATGCTCAATGGTAACATGCTCAATGGTAACATGCTCAATGGTAACATGCTCAATGGTAACATGCTCAATGGTAACATGCTCAATGGTAACATGCTCAATGGTAACATGCTCAATGGTAACATGCTCAATGGTATGACCGTCAGACTGCCAAGTCATAGGTCTCGAGTTCGAACCCAAGGCACGCACCTCTTAGGCACGCCACAATTGCGGCGATAAGTCCCCTCTTTGAGGAGTGGCTAGAGAGGCGTCACGGCATCCTCACCTTCCGCCTGACGCAGGTCCTCACCGGACACGATTGTTTCGGGAGGTTCCTGTTTCGCATAAGGCGGGAGGGAACGCCCGGGTGTCACCACTATGTGGATCGTTCGGAGGACACGGTGGAACATACGGTGGAGGTCTGCCCGGCTTGGGCGGAGCACCGCCGTGTCCTCGTGGAGGTGATCGGCGGCAGTGCCCTCTCACGTCCGGCCCTGGTCCGGGCCATGGTACGGAGCGAGAGGGCATGGCAAGCCGTCACCTCCTTCTGCGAAGCAATGCTCGCGAAGGAGGAGGCGGGGCAAATGTCGCGCCCTAGCAGCCCTAGCCGCAGCCGCCGCTGCGCCGTAGGAGACGCCCCGGGCGTCGGGAATAGGTAGCCAATTTCCGGCCACCGTAGGCGCGGGCTTGCAGACGGAGAGCAATGGGCAGCTCGCCGTCCGATAAGGACCAGGCCCGGGTCGACGGTTCGTCGTGTTCCACGTGCGCCTCAAAGAAATGTCAGCAAAATTGACGGGGTCCGCTAGGGCCGATGCCTACCGGGGTTGCGGGGCCTGCCTAAGGGGAAACCATGGCCGCTGGCAAGGCAAGGGAAGGAACACGGGTGGGTTTTAGTCAGTAAGAGTCTGACACGCCCTTTCCCACCCAAAAAAAAAAAAAGTTACGCACCTCTAACTTTTCGGATTCATGTGCGTATTGTATAATTATCATTTGCTTCGAAAAAGGTGAAGGAAAACATCGTGAGGAAACCGGCATGCTTGAGAGATATCTCTCGACGGCATGTGAACCCATGACGAAGACCCATAAGCGGATTTAAAAAACTCTGACACGACGTTAGTCACTACACACACAAAAAAACAAGAAGAATTTAAGTGCCTAATAAAAATGAATGAAACAGTGCTCGTGGCTAAATAATAACAGCTGCACGGGTTGATCGAAGGTTAAGCTACGCTTGACAAGGTCGGTCCCTGGATGGGTGACCATTCATAACATACCGAGACCCCTCCGTGCCTCGGAAAGCACACTAAGACGTTGGTCCCGGCTGTCATTCGTAGATCTTTGACAATCGTTATGGGTAATCCCGTCTCGAAAGTCTGACAACCAGTCTTGCCAAGGTGTATCGTGTTACCCAGTAACTAGGTTGTGGAGGTCAGACAGGCAGTCACTCATTGTAAAATACTGGTATTCAGCTGCATCTGGTTTGACAGAAAGCCGACCCTAACACAGTTGGGAAAAGGCTAGGTAGATTGATTGCAATATGGATGAAACTGCCAGCGGAACTGAAAAGCGATCTAACTGACTTAGCAAAAAGCCACCTAGTACCTTACCTACTAAACTTGTGTAAACTAGGCATTATGGTAAACAAATGACTGTCGAAATATCGTGACTTCCAAAAGTCAAATGTGCTAAGCACATTTGACTTTTGGAAGTCACGATATTTCGACAGTCAGGGAGGAGGAGCCCTATGTAAGCACATTGTGCTTACATTCGCGAAGACATTCAAACAACGATCGGCAAACATCGATTTTGTTCGTATCTTCGTTCGTAAAATTTCATGTACGCATCCTACGTTACTGTTATGTCGTCATTTGGGTAGCGGCTCGTTGTTTAAGTTATCTTATAACAACGTTTTAACACGTGTAATAACGTTGTAATACCTACACAGGTGTGGAGCAGTGGTGGCCCAGTGGTATCGGCCCCGGCGTACGAGTGGTAGGTCGTGGGTTCGAACCCAATCAGGCGCTTTACTTTGTGTAAATAATTTCATCACCACTGCTCTCAAAATGATGAAGGAAAACATTGTGAGGAAACCGGCATGTTTTAGAATAAAAAATTGGAAGACATGTGACATCTACTAACCCGCACTGGGTCCGCGTGGGTGATTACGGCCCACTGCCTCTCACCGAGAAGAGGCCTGTGTCCCAGCAGTAGGAACATTAATAGGCTGATTATGTATGTTATGTACCTACACAGGTATCATTAGTTTATTATAACGTGATGTTTTGAGGTCGAGTTGGTTTCAAAAGGAGCGGAAGTTGGGTTTGTTGCTTAATGAAGTTTTGCTCAAACAAGAGATGGTTATTTTATACCAGTCCTTTTGTCTTACAGATAGGTACCATACCTGCAATATAAATATATGCTCCGAAAATGCATTTTTCAGAAAGCAATCAAAAGTTCATTCCAAACTTTTTTAATTTAAAATTATTCTAAAATCCTTACAGAGTAATCCAAGGTGATGCTATAATGTAGAAAAAACATTTTTATCTAATACTGTAGTACTAAACTTTTATAAAAAAACATAATATCTTTGCCCTTTCAAAAGAACACTACAACTACAATTATTTTCATACGACATACAGAGGACGACAAAAAAAAAGTAACACTTCCTGCGCTAACTCGATTTTCCGTGTTACCGTTATATCAACATCGTTCACTACGAGAATATACCCTGTCCACAAAATAGATAGGTAAGTACAGAAGATCAGCTCCATAAAACGAGCGAAATCGTACGCACACATAAACCCGCGTGTATGTAGTACAGCGACTGCAAGCGCACTGGCAACTGTCATTTGTTTGTCATTGTTTGAGATCGCCCCACGTACTATCGAAAAACTTCATAATTCTAAGCAGTTTGAAAACATAATTCCGTGAATACGATGACCACATCTGTTACCGTCTGCCTGCAACCTGCAAGCAAAAATAGTCCTCACGGTGTATATATCGTTGGTTCGAAGGTAAAAGTCATTATTTTTTTATTGTTTTGGGAAATGTATAATGATTTTTTCCTCTTGATAAACTTCTTAAAAACTTTACTTTTACTTTACGGATTTTTCTAAAACTTTAGTAATCAGTACAGTTAACGAGTTTTTCCTATGAAAGATTGTGGCGAATTAGTGACGAAAATTAAAAGAAGTGAATTTTACCAAAAATTTCACTTAGTGAGTTTTACCTTTTTACCAACGATATGAACTCCTTCGATGGTACTATATCTATAATTAGTTTCAAAAGTGTAAACAAACCCTGTTCAAGTTAAATTCTTTCGTAAATCACTCACTAAAGGAAAGTAATAACACAATCATCTGTATTTAGTTGATTTCAACGTTACTTCTCAACACTTTGTTCAGCAATATTATTGTTTGAATAAAATTATTAAATTGTAATTCAAAATCGCCGACAACTTAGGTTATAAAAATGACCAACATTTACACATGAAAATAATTTGAGGTGGTTATCTCCTGATCTTAAATCAGTATTTAAGGTGATTTAAAGTTAGAATTTCGGGTTATAGTTTTCAAATAATCAAATCAAAACAAACAGTTCAAATTGGCATCCACAAGTACTTTTTCTAACCCATTTGTTTTTGTTTCGGAACAGAGTATACAATAGCGTGTGCCAGTTTTCGAAGCCGGCCTTCTGTAACTAACTATTCTGTGCCCCGTATATCCTTCATATAAGCTATCCTATAATCACATCATCGGATCGAAGTTCCGGCGCGAGTCTGATTTATATCCGTACGTCCTGTCCCCTCATCCACTCGTCCACTGTTTTATGATTTGTCTTCATAAGTCATCGGTGAATGATTTAAGGTTTATTTTCGTTTGGCTGAGTGGGGCTGGTCAATGGTTGAAATTAATTGGCAAGGCAGATCTTTGTCATTTAGGTATAGTTGTTCTCGTAATTGCTTAACGAACGGTTGTATGTCGTTGGCACGTCATAAAACGTCATGGTCCATTCAGCGGTAGGCCCATAACTGTCACAGTTACCAGTAAACTGTGACAGTTATGGGCCTACCGCTTATCTGAAACGTTTCCTGAGGTAGCTACGAGAGTTCAGTGATTCATCAATTTGAGTCAATTGTCACCCCTCCTGCACCGCGGAGCTACCTCAGGAAACGTCTCAGCTAAGCGGGTTAGGTCTATAGAACCTTAGTAAAGTTTATATAATTATGGTGGGCGTTTTTATCAAAAGTGTTAAGGTACGAGGTCGGGCTTACAGTAGAATATTTATTATTTTGAATTGAAGACAAATATACTGAAAAAAAAGCGTTGAGTCGCCAGAAAAAAAAAAATTCAAAGACTACGCAACTACATTTCTTGGAACTTCAATTTTACCAAACTATTCAACAACCCTTTGATTCCTAATTTCAGATAAAACTTCCAATAATTTCTCATAAAAATATCGTTCTATATGTATCTGACCTTAAATACATTCACCTGTCCTTAAAGAAATCGTTCAAGGAACTACATAGGAATTCTTTGACAGCTCATGTGTGAAGACTAAACAGGCTGTATATGCATCTTCTATGGAAGGTCTCTGAATGTTAGCTATGAGGTTGCCATAGCAACATAGTCACTATTAAAAAGATCAATCGGTGACCGGATGCAGAGTGGGTAGTTTAGTAAAGGGTGCTACACACATTGTCATGTTCCACAGTATTGTTGATCGACAAAACCGACCCGAAGCAATGTGTATACACAAACTTTCAGCTTTCATTAGGCTCGTGCCGATCGGCAAACTTCGAGCTAAGATAAGCAGTTGTCCCGAACATTTAATATTAATAATATCAGCCTATTACTATCTCACTACAGAGTAAAAGCCTCTTTTCATAGAGAAGGTACGAGCATTGATCACCACGCTTGCCCAAGACAGGTTGGTGAAAATCCAGATTTCCTCACGAAGTTTTCCTTCACAAACAGTAATGTCCAAGATAAACTCAGATAGTACATAATATGTCCTCCGCTGTCCGTCTGTCTGTCAGCAAGCTCTATCTCATGAACCGTAATAGGTAGGCAGTTGAAAATTTCACAGATTTAGCATTTCTATTGCCGCAAGAGAAACAAATAATAAAATTAAAAAATAAAGGGGGGTCGCCATACAATAAAATTAAATTTTGAAAAAAAAATTATCTGACCCTGGCATGTGGGGTATCATTTGGCAGCCGACCCCAAGATAGTTGGGAAAAAGGCTAGGAAGATTGATTGAGTACATAATATGAATTGAAAAAGTTACATTGGTACTTGCCCGGATTTGAACAACCCCTTGCATGAAAGGCGAGGCCATTAACCAATGGTCTATCACGACATTTATCAACCTAATATATTCGATTTTGCCGGCCGAATCATGCCGAACCGAACACGTGGGTAGGACCACTTAGAGCGGGTCTCACACTGACGATTTGTGAGCGTGCTCTTCGCGGGTATGAAGCGAATTAACCACGACTACGTGACGTATACGGCGCGTTTTCACAATATTATACCCTCGCTTGTCTCGCTTTCTCTTGTACTCACGTCAATCGCTCTTGTTACAATCTTCAATCTACAATCGGCTCGCTGATAACTCGCTGGTAAATCGCCAGTGTGCAACGGAGCCACTATTATAAAGATCAATCGGTGACCGTTTGCAGAGTGGGGTACTTTAGTAAGTACCCTTTTAAATAGAAATTTATGTTTCTGAGTAGGTACTGTTGGATTTATTGAAAGTGGGGCTTAATGCTTACTTCTAAATATGTAGGAAAAGCCTGAATATTAGAAACATGTAGTTATACAACATACCTATTCATGGGGTCCGAGTGCCCAGTCATATTTTCGAGACATCGCCAAACGGTTGGTGAAACGTGACCAGAGGGCTGGCCTATTTTTTTTCCAAAGAAGCAGCATTGCCCTGCAACGACGTGGCAATGCTGCCAGCTTTTTGGGCACTTTTCCTGTTGACAGCGATGCGGACATTTTTTGATGCCATACAATTATTTCCCCTCTTTTTTATATACTTATACATGTCGGAAATACGTTACTGAGTTGAATAATGCCAGTTCCGCCTAGCGGTGGCGCTCGGCAGATTCTACAACATAACGCTCGAACTGGCTAGAAATAAGCAGACTTCATGGGTAGCGGTCAAGCGATGAAGACGTTTAGAAACTGTCGCACGTTTCGAATAATTGTGTCGTGTACCTACCGTGTGGGAAATGCTAGTGTGATCGTGAATTATAATTTGATATGAACTACAAACTGTTTTCTATTGCGCAATAACCAACACTACCCATAGTACGCCCACAGTAGTTAAAATATGGCTGATAATAATGAGAGAGACACATAACTTCCTCTTTTATACATATTATTTTATTATTTTTAAGTCTGTAATTTTTTTAAATTATGTAAATACAATTGATTAAATATAAAATTAATGATGTAGATACACATATAAAAAAAAAATATACATTCAAATAAATATTCAAAAAAACGTAAGTTCTCAGTATCTTTCTTGTTTGTTTTATTTTATCAAAATAATGACACACTAGGAGATTTAAATTATTTTCACTTAATTTAATGTGAACAAACTTTAATATAATTACTCGTATATAACGGTCTTTAACCTTCACATATATCTAAAATTAAACGTCAATCAATCTGCGTAGCCTTTTCCCAACTATAGGTCGTCTTTCAGACTAA
The DNA here is from genome assembly GCA_948150665.1 of Conistra vaccinii. Lineage (NCBI taxonomy): Eukaryota > Metazoa > Arthropoda > Insecta > Lepidoptera > Noctuidae > Conistra > Conistra vaccinii. The sequence continues at coordinate 3,893,563 of OX411323.1, read as the reverse complement.
CCGGATGCAGCTGAATACCAGTTTTTATACATGGAGCTACTGCCTATCTGACCTCCACAACCCAACTGAGCAATACGGTACCCCTACGGCAGAATGGATGCTGAGTCCACATCCTACATATCGATAACCTTGCGAGGCATTGCTGTCCATACTATTGTATAGAATCAAGTTCCTCTAACTGAACAGACAGCTGTGTACTGGGGAGTTTATTGTCACTTTGTCCCAGCTAAATCACTAGGAAGGGCGGGCGTTTTGGGGGACACTGTTATTTAATTTTGACGTTCAAAAAGTGCTGGTTTACAGCTTATTTTGAATAAATGACTTAAGTACATGTAAACTTATATGAAACCTAATCAAAATCCCTTAAACCTTTAATTTAAACTAACGAAGTCTGATAATTTACCCCACTTAGATAACATACTTAACAAACAGGCAAGCCAACACACCAAGGATCTAAAAGAGCATTCTAATTCAACCACAAACAAAGCTAATGAACTGCTAAATGAATTAAACATGCAACAAAACAGAAGGCAAAGAATGCCACTTCTTGTAGCTAACGAACTGGGATGATTCAGTCTGGTTCAGCTTTTTTTTACAGTTTCCTAATAATTTAAACAAATAATGACGTATAAAATGACGGTAGAAATGGTTGCAAAATAGGTTAGCGGATTTACCTAATTAACCAACTTAAGGTGGATCCGCAGAGTTAGTCAGCGATAAAAATAGTTGGTCGCTGTGATTAACTTAAGACAATGTTTATGTTCTTTCTCCAGAATTAGCTTACCTACTGACAGGTTATATGAGTTATATAATTGTTTATTTTATTTGACTGTTAAGTCAATTTATTTTAATTTTATTTTCATTAATTATTGACATAATCGACTCATTACAATGTTTTTGTTTAATGAGTTGTATTGCAATAAGTGGTTAGCTATAATGACCTCGACAGTAGATCATATTATTCTTGCCTAACTGTTGATTTATTTTTACTTCGATGGTCCTAGTTTATCATAATTATGTGACTTCGCTTTATTAGCTATAATGATAAGCGGGCACGCCCTTTATGCCTGGAGGCTTTATAATTCGGGTGTTAAGTTCTGTTTACGTTTTTAGTTTTTTAGTTTTTATTTTTGCTTGAGTTAAGATTTTGATATTTTTTTTGTTGGTACATTGGCGTGTGCTAGCTGTCATTATGGCAAATATATTTTATTTAATGTTTTGTGTTGAGTAACGTAAAATATTTGCATACTATTGTATAGAATCAAGTTTTTTTTCTAACTGAACAGACAGCTGTGTTGCTGGGGAGTTGCGCCACTTCTTCTTTCCAGCAAAAGCACTAGGAAGTGGTGAAGGGCGGGCGTTTTTGGGGGACTGTCTTATGTAATTTTGACGTTCGAAAAGTGCTGATTCTCAGCCTAGTTTGAATAAATGACTTTTGAATTTAAAATTTGAAATTTTCTTACGTTTTTTTGCAATTTGCAGGTCAGGTTGTATCTGATCAAAATATGATTCGCAACCGTAACAAATATGTATTGACAGAATTATGATCATTAGAATTAATACGTTTCTCTAAGTTAGATTTGTTCCATAACAACAAATCGTATATGGAAAAGTACGGGGCTAATAACTACGGATCCTACATAAGAAGTTGATTTTTTCTCCATAAGAAATAGCGTATCAAGGTCTGTTTTTTTCTGTAGTAATGTACAATCAAGTAATGAAAATGTGTAGCACCTTAAGATGAATTTTTACTTGAACATTTTTATTTTACCGATTACGTTTTGTCAATTTTTTTAATAATAATGATAGTTCGAAAAGGTGACATAAGCCTGCTATGCGGGAAAGAAACACGTCGACGTCCATGCATAACAGGTACCTATATTTCCCTTTTAAACGTCCAGCTATTTAACATGGCTTCCTAATCGACCGCCACAGCGAACGATTGTGATACACTTGACATAATCCCTTAGGCGGCTTTCCCGACACGAACAAAAAAGGGGTTACATTATTGAAGAGATTGATTTTATATTTCCGTTTATTACATTTACATACATATTAATTACATTTTTTTATATGTATTTTTATAAAAAACATTAAAAAAAAAAAGATGTGACCCCTCGACATCAGGAACAGGGTCCAAACTGCCAGCGGTCAGGGCTCTAAAGAGAGAAACCTCCTCACTAAGCGTGCCGTGTCCAGGAGTACCGCTTTCTGAATCAAGCCCTTGACCCAGCCGCGCAATGAGACCCTCTTGAGGTGTTACGATTATCGGCACATGTCGACAACCTCGTGTGCTAAGTCAAAATAGTTGAATTTTATATTTTTATTATTACATGTACGCTGTGCCTCGCCGAGGTTGAGCTGGGTGTCGGTACAAAGCGCTGACATGACCTGTGCCTCGCAAGCTGTCGAAGGCGCACAGCGGAGTCGAGAAGAGATGTGAGCGGCATGCAGTTAGCGGCATCGCTAGTTCTCCCGCGTCGCACAACTCGCCCGCCCGCTCTAGCTAGTACACAAATCTCTGCTCCGGTCTAGCCAGTACGCATCTCCGCACAGCTTAGATGGATACACCCTAGCTGAAAAACATCTCTTCTCGGCTCCGCTTCGGACATCTCCGCATATCTTCGCTTTGGCGGAGTCCGGGCCTTAACAAGTGGCTATCGTTTTCAAAGCGTTTCTACAACGACTTTCAACAGAATTGACATACGTTTTTCGGCAACGTATTATATTATCATTAATAATAATTATTTCAATTCAATTATTATTTTTTTACTTTTTCATCATCATATTCGTTGATAGAATAATATTTTATACAGGGTGAAATTTTTGAACGCCACCTGGAGGGAAACTACTCTAAATACTGGAGATAGCAAGGGAAAAATTCCTTTATTTTTTTAAATAAACACATCTGCATTCAAAGGAATGTTACCTTTGAGTAAAATTTGCTATCTCCAGTATTTATAGTACTTTCCCTCCAGGTGGCGTTCAATAACTCCATCCTGTAGTATGGAGGATCTTTTCTTGATTAGGTACATCACCCTTGTTTACTTTGTGTTATGCGACTTCAAAACTGGTTTTCAGTGGGGGGTTCCACATTACACATTCATAAGGAAAGGTATTGGACAAAATTGAAGTGTCATACGGTTTTGTGCTTTGTGTGCTTTAACTATTAGCGCTCACATTAACGTAACCTGTTCATCACCTACCCTGCAAATGAATATGATAGGACCCCAGTTCGACGATGCTTTTCGTGTTAATGAGAGACTTAAAAAAAATCTTATCCGCTCAACCGTTACAGTGCCCATCAGGTGGGCATAACAATTAAAAATCTATTGTGTCTCGTTAATAACACTCGAAGGTGTTTACTAATTGTTTCATAAAGGAAGGAGTGTTATAGAAATAGCTCTGCAGAGTGTAAAAAAAAAAAATGGTGTTAAGAAAGCAATTCGTGAAAATACTAAAGCAGTGTTCGCTAAAGAATCGAATAATTTCGAAATATTTTATTAGTTTCTTTAGAGTTTTAGCTCTAAAGAAACTAATAAAATATTTCGAAATTCATGAGTATACTAGGGTCGTATCGTAGGCAGCCATTTCTGTTATAATTATCCTAGGTAACGAACTGTGTAGCTATACACAGTTCGTAACTGTGTAGTACACTAATTAGGGATAGTTTGGTAATGACCTTATTGTTCTTGGAAACACGTAGTAGGCATAATATTATATAATTATGAGAATACTCTGGATTAACGGCCACCTGCAGAGGCGCTACGGAATATCTTTAACAAGAAAGCCTAACTAATATTATAAATGCGAAAGTTAGTTTGTTTGTCTGTTTATTTGCTTGTTACGCTTTCACGCTAAAACGGATGAACAGATTTGGATGAAATTTGACACATGAGTAGACCAAAATTCAAAATCGAACGAGGCGTTTCACTACCTTGTTGTCGTAGCTTCAAAATTTAACTATAGACGTATGATCAGGAACAGGGTGTAAAATTCACTCATCCTCTATGAAAAGGGAGGATCTTCTAAGCAGACAGGTGTCGTATCTGGCGGGCAACTGCCCAACGATTGATGTCGCGGAAGTTATATACAGTATGGTAACTAACAGAGGGCGTTCCCGTTAACCCACAATAGTATAGCGTCCATACATGCTAGAAAAAATATTGAAAGGGATTTTTTTTTTTTTTTTTTTTTTATTTTTTTTTATATATTTTTTTTATTTGCTACGTAAATGTAACACTCTGTACACGCTCACTTGTCTTTCAACTTGGAAAGACAAGTGCGACAAGTACGCGTGTACAGAGTGTTTAGACATTTATTTATTTTTTTCGATTTTAATATTTTTTCTAGCATGTATGGACGCTATACTATTGCGGGTTAACGGGAACGCCCTCTGTTAGTTAACATACTGTATATGCTAATCGCGCTTTAAAACCTGTTTGCGTGATGACCGGAGGTCGATAGTGGGCTGAGTCTTGTATCTCGCGATGCTCCACAGTGACAGTTGAGTCTGCGGTGATTCCCCAGTGATTCAAGGTGGCGCTGCGTTATGTTCCAGTGAGTTGGATGTGGTACAGCGCCGGGTTGTGGCAGACTGCTGGCGTCAACCAGGAGAGGGTAGACAGAGCTCGGCTTGTGGACCGGGCAGTGCAGTGTGCTGTGCCAAGGTTGTCGCTGCATGCTGGTCGACAGGATAACCGTTGAAGACTTGGGTGCTGGCTGGCTATGTGACTCGCCTCACGAAAGATTGCGGGAGTGATGATGATGACGTCACGCTGAACGGCTGAAGTAGTAGCACGAAGACTGCGCTGTCGTACATACTCGGGGTCACCAGTATAGATATAAGAGGAACAGGGTTTCAAGTTCACTCATCCCAAAAAAGAGAGGAATCCTCCGACCAGACGGGTGTAGTATCTAATGGGCAACTGCCCGACGATCGATGTCAGAGAAGTTATATATATGCTGATCGCGAGGTAAACGCTGTTTTCCGTGACGATACGTAAGATTTTGTGTGACGTCAGGTCTTTGATACGCATATACCCAATAAAAAAAACTACAAGGACATCCACTTTTCCTTAAACGTTTTCCTTTAGACGTAGTGACACGAAACTCTCAAGGTAATTAAGATAGGGAATCTAAAACTGAAGTTGGCACAACCCTATTAATGTTTCAAACTGGGGGACTATTATCAAAGCGAATTTCCGTTCGATATGTTCGGTATTGAATTTTAGTTGTCGCTAGCACAGGTTGACGGTTCTTTACGTCGGGGTTTGATAGCTAATTTGTGTGCACTTTGCAGTTTGAGCAAAGTGCTGTTTAGTTACCGAAATCCATTAGCGATGAAGTATGAAAATATGGAGCTTTTAGACGTTGTAGTGTGTGGGTACTTGATATTTATAGATTTATGCTTTATTACTTTTTGGTGGATAAGCAATTACATTTTCATTTTCCTTTGAGCTATAATAAAATTCTACATAAAGATTCTGGTAAGTGGCTTAAAGAAAATAAATTTATTTGACCCAGGTTAAGGCACAGAATTATCACACAAAAACAAAAAACTTGTGTGCCTCACCACTGCTGATCTAGGCATTATTTTTGTATTGTTTTATTTTCTCTTTTTTAATCATTTGATTAAAGTGTGTTTATAAAAGTGATTGAATTGGCATAAAGTTTTTTTCTGTCGATACGTATCAGGATTGATTGGTACATCAAAATGCCAAATATTTTATGACGCTACTGTTGTAACCTTCAAAGAAAACTTTATTTATATATAAATACTTTTCTAAAAACAATAAGGGCTCGTGGTTAAATGATCACAGCCGCACAGGACGATCAAAGGTTAAGCTACGCTTGCCACGGCCGGTTCGTAGATGGGTGACCATGCATTACATATCGAGACCCCGCCGTGCCTCGGAAGCACGTTAAGCCGTTGGTCCCGGCTGTCATTCGTTAATCTTTGACAGTTATTACGGGTAGTCAGAAACCCAAAAGTTTGACAACCAGTCGTATCGTGACATCGTGTTACGCAGTAACTGTGTTGTGGAGGTTAGATAGGCGGTCGCTCCATGTAAAATACTGGTATTTAGTTGTATTCAGTTATACTGGAATCTGACCCAAACATAGTTGGGAAAATGCTAAGCAGGTTGATATTGACATTTCTTAAAACAATTTTGTTTTCTACAAAACAAACATCAATAAAAAAATATTACGAGTGAACAACAGAATAGGCACACTGTGCAGGTGGCGATACGCTTATTTCAATTAAAAAATTGGTCACGGATCGCGAGCTAAGATTGCAGGGGTGTGTTTGAGTTCCACCCTTAACTACTTTAATTAACTTTGAATATTTATACCCCAATGAAATTATATTACTTTGATAATTGCAGTCGCTTAAAGTACTAACAGTTTTATTGTTCTTTCAATTTGTGAAGGTTTTGAGTGTTTTAATTATCTGTTTTTCAGCATTTTAATTTATTTTTCTGTCATTTAGTTTTTACTACTGCGATGCATTTTTCTTTTAGAAAGCAAATAGAAGGAAAGGAAGAACTTTATTTATTTGTTTAATTATTTTATAGCGTACACAGGAGCTTGTGGCTAAGTGGAAACAGCCACACGGGTTGATCCATCAGGTTAAGCTACGCTTGCCGGGGTTGGTCCGTGGATGGGTGACCATCTTTGGTTCGTGGATGGGTGACCATCTTTACATACTGAAACTCCTCCGTGCCTCGGAAAGCACGTTAAGCCATTAGTCCCGGCTGTCATTCGTGGATCTTTGACAGTTGTTACGGGTCGTCAGAAGCCCGAAAGTCTGTTATCCAGTCTTACCAAGGAGTATCGTATTACCTACCCAGTTAATGGATTGTGGAGGTCAGATAGACAGATAAAATACAGGTATTCAGCTGCATTCGGTTAGACTGGAAGCTGACACCACATAGTTGGGAAAAGGCTAGGTTTATTGATTTATGTTTTATAGCTTACCCGAGAACTCAAAAATGAATCAAGTATAAACGTTCATGTTTTAATTTAATTAGGACCTCGCTTTTCAAAACTTTGCACAATGGTCCCAAACTATTCAATATTAAAGCTCGTTTCAATACGACTTTACTCAAATAACCCACTCGAGGCTATCAAACATAGTTCCACACTGAAAAACCGAATGAAAAAAGCCCTTCATAAAAATGAACCCCGGAAATAGAAAAAAAAAAAAAACATCAAAGGAATTATAATAAAGTCGGGTTCGCCTACGGAAATCCGTTACCCATAATAACTAGGGTACATTATAACTTCAAATGGTAGATTAAGTTGACCTTAACTTCGAGGATATCGTAAGGAATTTTGATAAAAGGGATATTTTCTGAAAATGCTTTGAAACGTCTCGAAGCCTTTCAGAGATCAGTTTTCAAGTTGCGATCATGTGGGTAGATGTAATTTCCTATATTATATCAAGACTGAGGTTGGTTCTATTCTTAGATTTATTGTGAAGCCTTTCAAGGCTTCAACTTAATAATAAATTGTTAGGAAAGTAAATAAATTGAGACCAATAATTTAACAGTATACTTCGTAGAGATCTTTGTGATAGAGCTCATCTGGGGAAATACTTCCACATAAATAAAAACCCATTTATTCAATAAATAAATATTAATATAGAATCAGCACTTTTCGAACGTCAAAATTACATTAGACAGTCCCCCAAAACGCGGCCATTTACCATTTTCTAGTGCTTTAGCCGGGAAGAAGAAGTAGTGCAACAAACTCCCCACTAGCACAGCTATCTATTCAATTAGAAAAACTTGATTCTACACAATAGTACCTATGCAAAATAATGTACATTACGCAATTCGAACCATACTTAATTCTACGCGCAAGCAAGGTTGCTATACCTAGAAAGAAAAGAAAGAAATAAAATACGTTTATTTGCAGTAAACATGACGCAAAAAAAGAACACAAAATAAAAAATAAAACAACGGGTTGCACTCCGGGAGTGCCGGCAGAAGTGAAAACTTGAACATTAATGTTGTGCATGTTTTAATATTTTGGAATGGTTAGGGAATAATTTCGCACGAATTGCTTTATTTATCAGTATAAAAGTACTATAATGTATGTGGTTAAATACAATATTCATTAGTAGTAGTATATTTATTTATTTTCAAAATATAGTCCAAGAAAAATAAACAATTTATTTAAACACTTTTCATGAAGTATGTTTTGACCCTATGCACGACAGAGCTTCAACGCAGGTTTTCAATTACAGCCGACGTTGACGTTATGACGTCGACGGTTTCAGTTTGAAAGATATGGTTACCAGTGTATTACAGGCACATTAGATATTTCAGTTTTGTCCCTGAAATGGCACCGCACCTGCGAAATCTCCTGTAAACTTACAATTGGGTGGGCAATCAAAGGATCCACAAATCGTTGTAGGAGTTTTGTCGGTTTAAGGGGTTCTATACGCGAACAGAACCCTAATACTAAGCCTCTGTTGTCCTTCCGGCCGTCCGTCTGTCTGTCAGCGGGCTGTATCTCATGAACCGTTATTGGCAGACAGTTGAAATTTTCACAGATTATTTATTTCTATTGCCGCTATAACAACAATTATTAAACATATAATGAAGTTATAAATTAAAGGTCCTCATAAAGGAATTAACGTGTTCTTTTCGGCGTTTTAAGCTAAATATTGTACGGTAACTCACCGTGTGCGCGTCCGACTCACACACGACTCACGCCCATATTTTTTCTTTTTGTCACTGTAATAATTTTTCCCCCTTTTTTTCAAATCTCACTCACATTTCACATCTATCTAATACTAATTATAAAGCTGAAGAGTTTGTTTGTTTGCTTGAACGCGCTAATCTCAGGAACTACTGGTCCGATTTGAAAGTGCGGCTATCTAACACTGAAAAATCTTTCAGTGTTAGATAGCCCATTTATCGTGGAAGGCTATAAATTATATATAATCACGCTAAAACTTATAGGAGCCGTGCACCAATTTTGATGTTTCAAAATCAGGGGTTCTTTTAAACGAAGTTGCGGGTTAAAGTTAGTGTTAGCCCAAAGTAAAACTATTCCACGCGGACGGAGTCACGGGTAGAAGCTAGTTATTAATAAAATAACATAACGGTCACCCTTCCCTATAACTCAGTCAAAACTCATAGCTAACCCCCCTATCCCCAATAATCTCTTTCTTTATCTAGACTAATGTCCTTTCAACAAAAATAAACCTAGACCTAACCTTGGCTAAGTCCTGGAAAAAAGTAGTCAGAAAAGACAAATATGAGTGCCATAACTCATCAGGGCAACTGGCATTTTGCCAGCGAAACAGGCAGAATGTAAATTCAATACTGAACGAATCGAAGGCACTTGCCAGACTGGTATGGCATTATTTAAATCCGTCTGGACACTCGTATCGGTTGAAGTAGACACTCATATTGCTTGTATCCAATACTTGTATCTTTATTTGAATATGCTACGATTTCAGATTTAGTTTTGTGAATGTAAATTGTCGATGTGAATTGTCCACAAGATGGACCGGTGACCTTGTAAAGGCCGCAGGAATCCGCTGGATGCGGGAAGCACAGAATCGGTCGAAGTGGCGGTGCTTGGGGGAGGACTACGTCCAGTAGTGGACGTCTTACGGCTGAACTGATAATGATGAATTTGTCGATTGTAAAATTGATTGTAACCATTGTTGAATGGTTCTCTAGTGGTTGTAAGCGTTACTAATCACCATGAGGTCCTGCTAGATTCGATTCCCAGGTCGGGCAAAGTGTAATTGGGTTTTTCCATCTGGAATTTCTCAGTAGCAGCCTGGAGTCTGGATTTGTGCCGGGCTGATGGCAATAGGCTCGTCCCTTTACATGGGACTCAAACATAACTATATACCAATATTTCGGAATTTTATATTAGGCAAAAATTTTTTGACAGAATGTTGACATGCTAAAAAAATAAATATCCTTGACATAAATTTTGTTCATTGACATTAGTATTGTTTATTGACATCAGTTTTTATATTGTGTTGTTTGTATATTGACCTACGCTTGCGCATACGCAGTCTCCAATCCGTCCTCTCCATCCTAGTTCTCGTCTGCTTGATAAGGATATCCTTTGACAGATAGAGCGGTCTGCAGTTCGCTAACTCTGCAGGCTATGTCGGTAACTCTAGTTCTTTCCCAGATTATTTCATTTCGGTGGCGGCCGCCGTAAGCACTGTACTCAAATACACAAGCGGCGGCACGTTCGGCTGCGTCCGCGTCGACGCGTGTCGGTTGCTGCAGTTGCTTCTACCGTTAATGCGTGCCGCTAGTATAAATGAGCACTTATTTAGTCAACAGTAAGATATTCTTTAATAATTTTGTTTACATAGAGGACTTGCTTTTGCCTGCGGTTTTGCCCTCGAGACGTCGGAAATTAACCCACGGACCGTACCTACTACCGGGTTCAAAAGGATCCTATTCTATTTCCTATACCAGCTATCTAATTACGCAACACATTTTCGTAAACGATTCCGACTAATCTGTTTCATTTTGACAGTTCAAATACATTCATTGCGATAATTACGTTGTTGAGCAGATTTTTTTTTTGAACCTATGAAGCAATGGATTAGCAATCTGTTTCAAAACTATTAATATTCTGGTTGATCGTGTATTACCTAATTAGGGTACAGGTCATGATCCATCATATTTTTTTACTTAAAAGGAGGCCTCTATGTAAGATTAAATATTGTAGAAGTTTGTAAAGTTAACTAAATAAAATGTATTATTTATTTATTTATTATCTAGCTGTTTGCCAAATTTAAGGCGTTAAGGCATGAAAAGGTAACATACAGTTTTTCTTTAGCATTTATAACATACTAGCCACCCGCCCTCTGGTTCGCAAGTTTTTTATAACTTGACAAAAATCGAGTTTTCTTAAATACACACCACGACACACATGCATGACATGGCTACATGACACCACGACTCAGCACAATACGTCGCCGACCCAACGTAAATAAGATTTTGTAGTGATGTTTATAATTTTATATAATAGTTTATTATTTTGTAAGATTATTTGTGTATTTTGTCTACGGGCCTTAGTTGCCTGAAAATAAAGCAATTATTATTAAATATCTATAAATTTTATATTAAATGTATAAACATCAACATAAACTTCCGAAATACATTCTCTAAGTTATGTTGAAATCCTCATCAAAATCCGTTGCGTATTTTATAAAAACAGCTCCGGACATACAGACAAAAGTGAAAAGCAATTTTGTTTTATATAATATTGTATAGAAGTAGGTATGGATGTGTCCTTTTCTTCATACTTTATTAAAGTGAAAACTTCTTTAGCGGGGTTGTGCACTTTTTTTGGGATGGGTAAATAATGTTAAACTCGCGTCAGGAGACGTGACCGTAAGATCCGTTGCCTGAAAACCGACAAAGTAAAGGTCAGTAGTACCTAAATAGTCTGACATTACGTAAAGATTGCGACCCCGACTCGTTCGGCCCCGACTGAGAGCAGTGGTGGCCCAGTGGTAACGGCCCCGACTTACGAGTTGTAGGTCGTGGGTTCGAACCCAAGCTGGCGCTTTACTTTGTGTAAATTATTTCTTCACCACTGCTCTCAAAACGGTGAAGGAAAACATCGTGAGGAAACCGGCATGTCTTTGAACCAAAAATTCGAAGACATGTGATATCTACCATTCCGCACTGGGCCCGCGTGGAAGATGACAGCCCACTCCCTCCCACAGAGAGGAGGCCTGTGTCCCAGCAGTGGGAACATTAATAGGCTGATTATGAAAGATTGCGAGGTAAGAAATTTTACCCATATTGATGGGTAAAAAAGGCAGTCAAAACATACTTCATAAAAAGTGTTTATTCAAGAATGCACAACGTTAATCTTCCAGTTTTCACTTCTGCCGGCACTCCCGGAGTGCAACTCGTTTTTTTATTTGAAGGTAACATTTCACTCGTCGTCGCTTCGACTGCATCGTGTTTTAAATCGTAGATTCTCAAGCGAAAACACGAATAGTTAAATGCGTACCAACCCTCAGTTATTCGTATGTAGGTTATACATACAGTTCCGTCCTTTATGCAGCGAATTGGGTTTTAATAGCGACAATACACGGCTCAGAGGCAGTTTGAAACCGCTTTAGTAATAATGTGTTTAGGAACACGGTGTGTTTAAAAAGATAGGGTTGCCAAAAGCCCGCTTTTTCGAACCAATACCTCACAAGATAGTTTCTTGACTCAGGCGTGACTGTGGAAATTCATTATAAAATACAAAAGATGACGTATACGAGTATATAGTAACCTAATCTACTTAACTATTCTTAAAGTCTTAAAGAACCCTGTAAGAAATCGACACGTGTTTCACATGACGTGTTGCCACGTCAAGCGCTGAACGCAGGGCGCTCGGCGGGTCGGTGCTTGACGTGGCAACACGTCGTTTCTGGGTTAGCAACAAGTCAATCGTCATCCTAAGGATGCCTCGTTGAGAGGTGAAACACGTGTCGATTTCATACAGGGTTCGTTATAAGTCTTTAAGAACAGTTTAGCGGTCGTCTATTGTATTACTTTTAATTATTATTTTTTTTCAATCTAGGAATCGTTGCAATGCATGTATTTTCAAATTATTAATAGTCGACCACTTAGTCAAAAACTCCTTTTTATAATATCCTTGGGTCACCTCTTTTTTCTGATATTTGAATCGTAATTCAAATATCAGAAAAAATATAGGGCATGTCTATAAAAATGGATTTGATAACTTTGATTTTACCCTCATTTCTTGACAGTACATCTTATATTATATCTCTAGACAGTCCTTTTAAGAAATATCAAATTACATATTCCATTTTTCCTGATAAAGCATAAAAACCTTAAAAAAACGTCCGAGCCTCGAAATATCTAAAAATCTCCAATACAATCCAATTCTAATAAAAATCGTCGCCCATTTACAGAAATCGCATAAAATCATGTTTTACGATATCCCACTGCGTATATTCTGAATTTAATCCCTGAATTTATACAGGGTCTCTGAAGGAAGGATATTTCTATAGGACATCCTGTATAGTTTATGTGTCCAATAGGAATCATGATCGAAGTGGTTGTTATCAGACTGGTTCGGTTCGGACGGACTTAGGAATTAGGGCGAGGGTACGGTGATAAGCGTTGCGTGTAAATTAGTATTATTATAACTATGCACGGACAGAGAATGTTATTGTAAATACAAATTGCTGTTGTCTGCGGTTAATAATGCCTTAGATACTCCTTATTACATCAGCTATCTGCCAGTGAAAATCTCGTCAAAATCGGTCCAGCCGTTTCGGAGATTAGCCGAAACAAAAAGACAGACAGACAAATATTATAGAATATAATTTTTTTGTTATTTGTACCGTTTATACTTTCCTTATATGCATTTTGTAAAAAGCTGTTATTAACCGACTTCAAAAAGGAGGAGGTTCTTAATTCTTCTGTATGTTTTTTTAATATTTTTTTTTTATATGGTTGTTGTGGACCGATTTTGAAAATTGTTTTTTTGTTTGAAAGGGTATGCTCCCGAAGTGGTCCCATATAAATTGTATTAACTTTACTTGGATAGTTTTGAGTTAGCTTCAATAATACGTATTTTTCACACTTAGTTTATATGGATGATATGATGATAACTTCCAATCACTGTTATTTACATACCAGGTTAGGTATTGGAATTTGTGTGGGGTAGGTACCACAATTAAAAAGTGCAAAATAAAAAACTTTTTACAAAGAAAAGAACAACCAACTTCCAAAAAAGACACTACAAAGTCAAAAATAACTTCAATTTCGGAAGTCGGTGGCAAAAAACGAAAGTTCAAAACCAAATACACCGACTTCCGAAATTGAAGTTATTTTTGACTTGTCTTTTTTGGAAGTTGGTTGTTCTTTTTTTGAATTTGAAGTTATTTTTTGAAAATTGAAGTTATTTTTGCCTTGTCTTTTTTGGAAGTTGGTTGTTCTTTTCTTTGTAAAAAGTTTTTTTTTGACATTACAAACAGACACTTCAATTGTATTTATTTGTTTATTATACTACTGGTAATAATAGCACGCAATAATGTCAAACTTAACACGTCAAATACCTAGCAGACCGTTTATTTTCTACGATTTGCTTTTATAATGATCGTTTCGGCCTTGTCAATCGATCTTGAGGCTGTCACAATTATCACGGTACGAATTTTGGTCAGATCAGCCGTATATGAAGGAGGAACTGCATAGCTGTTCAAAACCATTTGACAGGCTGTCGTGTCGAAAATGACACAATTTCTATTACCTGATTTGCCTTGTCACCGAAATTAAATATCTCTGTGGTCTAGTGGTTAAGCCACCTGTCTCAGACCCAGAGGTCCCGGGTTCGATTCCCAGTGGGAGCAAAATTTTCTGCTCGGTTTGGTTGGTGGTAGGGCTTGTTCTAAGTCCGCCTGGCTAGCTACCACCATCTTATCTAAGTCTGTCGCCATAACAACAATGTTAACAGCATTGTTGTTTCGGCAGTTAGAGATAAGATAGCCAGTTCCTCTGTGGTTGAGGATTACGGGTGAAGCTCGCTTCCACCTTGGGCCTGATCATCACTTACCATCAGGTGAGATGCAGGCCAAGAGATTCCCCGTTGAGGGTAAAAAAAAAAAACTGTCGTTAGAATAGCGGTCATCTATTTGAATTCGATACGGAAGCGTATCGTATGATAGCTATGCTGAATAAGTATGGTAGCGTTTACTTTATCCTTTACCAAACTCACAGCAACCCACCCTCATACTATTGAATACATAATCAGCGGTCGCCATAGTCTCGGAGATAATAACTACAATATTCCTCCACCCTTGGTCAGTCCTGCCATATTTTAGCACAAAATCTGCCGTAAACAAAGAAAAAAGATTGCGTTTAAACCCAATATACGGTTACCTACTTGTAAATTGGTAGCGAAGGACGCCACGGCTTACCTTGTCATAATTTACGGTTTTTCATTTTAATAAAGAACCGGTGGATGAGCGAAAAGTGGATGAGATTATCATTATCCTGGCCTTGTTTTAAAGTGGACAGATTAATGATATTATTAAACGGTAAAGAATAGACAACTTGTCATATTTACGTGATAAAACGTGGTTTAAATTAAATTGATCCTCTAATACCTTTTTGCAATTTTTTTTACAAATAATCACTACTTAACTTGGTGAATTTGTTGATGATAAAATTTATGAGTTTACAGAAGCATGATGCTGCCTAACTTCTTTAAAATGCGATTTGACTGCAATGATCTCACTATTAAATAAATAATTATGGTCAGTAATTAATAAAACGTATTAATCATCTGTTCACTTAAATGTCAATTCTGAAATGAGAATAACTTCTATATAAGTATGTAAGAATAACTGACATAAATGAGCAAAACTTTGACATAAATGAGAATAACCAACATTTAAAATGAATTTCGATTTTGCAAGTATTTTTTTAAACAAAACCAGTAATTCAAATGTTAGGTAGAAGTACCTAATAAAAAGCACATTTATTTCTCCTTACACCTTAAATTTCATCCAAATCCTATCCCCCTGAATCGATCGCTCATAGCTTAACCAGGATACGCCTCAGGTGAAGCAGATGTCCAAAGTTTCCTACCCTTGTCAACTCAAAATGTCATGTTTATTTTTATTTTTCTCCTTTGATGGGAAAAAAAAAATGTTTTGTGATTATTCGCGGTGGGGAACGAGGGGCTATGTGGGTATGTTTATTTTTAGTTACCCGGTTTTAAGATAGCGAGGGTTGTTCTGATACCTAAATGAATGGCCGATTCAGATATAACTTACATTTGCAGTTGGAATGTATTGGAGAACATGTTTTTTAACCACAATGTTAAGTTTGTTTTTGGGCTAAATTCATCCCAACTACGGAACTACGTCCTTCATTGTACGTAGTCCGACATGCACTTGGGCGGTTTATTTTTAAGGGCCTCACTTATATCATATTTCTATTTTGTACAATCTCTGGCCATGTTGACCCGCAAATATGATTAGTTCACCACACCTCCAATTCAATCCAATTCAAAATATTTTATTTCCATAAACCTACATGGGCACTTATGTGCTACGCACGCTTCCAATTGGTCGTTTCATATGGAGAAGAGCCGGCAAGAAACTCCACGGTTACTCTTTTAAAAATAATTGGGTTTACCAATATTTTCAACAAAAAAAAAAACCGTGTTATTAGGTATGCGAGGACAGTGTACGTCTTTCAACAAGACCAAGTACTTAACAAAATAGAAGATGGTCAACAAGTCTACAGTTCACTAAGCCTACAGCATTCTCACATTCACAAAATAGAAAAGAATCTATATAAAAGATAAATAAATTAATAAAAATAAAAACCAATTTTAAACGAAATGACATGATCACCTTCGTTGTAGTCTACCTCGACGGCGATATCCTCCCTCAGGCCTCAAGTGAGTGACTATGTAGTCATTCACTGGAGGCACAGGACATCGGCCAGCCCACTCCTACTTCAGCCTGGCAGTTTTTTCTCCAATATCCGCTTGGGTTATGGAGCTGTCTTACTTTATTTATTTATTTAAACTTTTCACACTCAAAAAGGTACAAAGGCGGACTTAATGCCTACCTACTACTTTACGGGTCTACCTAGCCTTTTCCCAACTATGTTGGGGTCGGCTTCCATTCTAACCGGATGCTGCTGAATACCAGTATTTTACATGAACCGACTGCTTATCTGACCTCCACAACCTAGTTACTAGGGTACACGACACCCTACCCTTTGGTAAGACTGGTTGGCTTCTAACTACCCGTAAAGACTATCAAAGATCTACAAATGACAACCGGGCCCAACGGCTTAAAGTGCTTTCCGAAGCACGAAGGGGTTTTGGTATGTAAAGCTAGCCACCCATCCACGAACCAACCGCGGCAAGCTTAGCTTAACCTGATCGATCGACCCGTGCGGGTGTAACAACTTAGCCACAAGCCCCTCCTTTGTTTACAGGTAATAATTTGTAAATCAAACAATATAACAACAAAAACGGAACCATATCAGTAAGACGCAATATCTTCCTAATTGAGGGAAAAAAATACCAGTAGCAGTTTGCCCTTCCCTCGCATAGAAATCGCGTGATCATTAGCCGTAAGCTTGACCGTGACGTCACATGTTCGTTAAGCCAACTGACCTTTGCGTGTTAATAAATCTAATAATCTTTGTTATACCTACTCGGATACTGTTAATGAGGCCTCTTTTATGTTACTTTCATAAATATAGGAAGAAATATACGGGGGACGTACGTGGATAGACTAATTGATTTCTATTCATATAAGCAACTAGCTACTAGAGGGATGATGACAAAAAAAAAATAACCGTCTTGTAGATTATTAAAAAATATAAGACACATTTTTTTTTAATCGTTATTTTCAAAAGATTACTGTGATACATTGAGTTAAAATGTGCCATGACGTCACGAGTATGAAGATTTTATACTTCCTTGTGACGTAGCGACCCCGTCTGGAACTTTAATGCGTTATATCCAAGTATCTTTTTATTATTATGATGAAGCAAAAAAAAAGTGTCTAATATTTTTTTAATATCTGACTGATGGACTAAAGAGAATTTCTTTTTTTTGACCCAGGCATCATCCCTATTCTATTTCTAAAATAAAAACATAAATTACTCCATATAACATCAGCTATCTGCTAGTGAAAGTCCTGTCAAAATCGGTCCGGCTGTTTCGGAGATTAACCGGAACAAACAGACAGAGTGAGAGACACAAAATTAAAAAATTAAGTATTTTGTACCGTACCGTAATAGGTACCGTATAAACTTTCACATGCATTTAGTAAAAAACTCTTATTTTGAAATTGCAAACAGACACATCAATTTTATTTATTTGTATTTATAGCTTAATCTAAAGAATTCATCTGTCATAAGTTGTAGCACAATCTAGGTATTTATGTAATAACCTATAGTTTAAAGAACCATGCCCAAAATCCAGTATAAGCATACCCTAACCAAAACAATTATATCCAAAAGCTATACATGGTGCATTTAAAAGCACATAGATTTTGAAAGAATTTCTTTATTTTTAATTTAACGCTAATTTTGTTGTATATTTCATAACAAAAAAAATATACTTTTCCTGCCAAACAGCTCATTCGTTAGACAAATTATTGATAGCTAATCATTTTCTGTCAGGCGTTTTAATACACAATTTGTTTAGTATCGAATTTCGATTTAAATAACAATTGGTGTAACCTAGTAGCGCTTGACTAGATTTAGCAACATAAAGAGCACAGAGGATCCCCGTAGTGAGAAAAAAAAAAACTAAATGTTGTGGCACAACTCGCCACTAGGCCATCACCGCCAGCGGCTAGGACCAGCTTGATATGTACCAAGACTGTGGTGAGCTCTACTACTCATCTGATCACATTGACCGAATGAACGGAATGAACTGTAATCTTTCACTTATCGTCGCCATTAAACCGAGAATGTAACCGGAACTACAAATAATATTTATTTTTATTCAATCTTAAAAAATACCACTGATTGACTCTCGACTTATAATATCTAATAAAATCTAGTTTGAATAAATGAAGGATACTTATAAATATGAATTGGCTGGATATGCTTAGGGTATATAAGGCCATCGTCATTTGATAGAATTTACGAATAGGTAATTAATTATTTTATATATTAATAAAGTGATCTAAGGCCCAGTGGTTATGGCCTCGCCTCGCGTGCACGAGGTTTTGGGTTCAAATCCAGGCAAGCACCAATGTGAGTGTGACCCACAATAGCACTGTGAAAATAGTTTCACAGTTTCACAGTGGACAGTGTAGTCGATCTCGTAATATCTTTGCCACTTTTGACTAAAACTCCCAGTAAATTAAAACTTCATTAACATTGAAACTACCTTACTGTCACATTGGTTTTAAAGCAAAAATGGATCTTGACGTTTTATGACTAGTAATCGACATTCAAACTTAAACTTATAGCATTAATAATTTCAAATAAACTCAAAGCATTTATTTCCAATAAACTCAAAACATTTATTTCAAATAAACTCAAAGCATTTATAACAAACAAACCGATTTTAGGCACTTTTGAATTGACAAGGAGTCGATCAGTCAGAAAACCGGGCAAGATACTCCACGGACACAATGATGTCATGTCAATAAAAAAATAGCCAGAATAATGTCTGTCCATAACTACTTCTAAAAATTTTATAATATTAATTTCTTCTATGTCATTATTATTTTATGTATTCTAAACTTAGTTTCATCTCATTTCCTAATTGTTTGTAGTTTTTCTATGGCAATGTTTTATTTGTAGTAATTGTACTGTTATCTAGCATTTTCTATACAGGGAACTTTATGATTCAACACAAACGCCACCACCAGCGAGACATTTGAATAAGCATGACAAACTCTCAGCCGCCAGGGCACATTCAAGTCAATAAAAGATGTACCCAGTAAATACCTAGTTGGTATATAGTTCTCACAAAAAATGTGCTCAATCTCGACTATACATCAAATCATGCATTTTTTCATGGGGTAGATAATTATAGTACACACAGCTACATTATCTAGCTATACATTTCCAGTATAAGGTGATCTCGCATTTTATAGGATTTCCTTACAGTGAGAGGTCAGGTTATACTGGAAATGTATAGCTTGATGTGTTGCCGTGTGTACCTACTTACGTTTTAAATCTGTAATGTTATGTATAATTAAATTAATTAAATAAATAATTTCATCACCACTGCTCTCAAAACGGTGAAGGAAAACATCGTGAGGAAACCGGCATGACTTAGAATCGAAAATTCGAAGACATGTGACATCTACCAACCCGCACTGGGCCCGCGTGGTAGATTACGGCCCACTCCCTCTCACAGAGAGGAGGCCTGTGTCCCAGCAGTGGGAACATTAATAGGCTGATGATGATGTATCATTAACATCAGAATAATGAACGATATTTTTTATGATTTTTTAATAAAAATATTTAAAAAACTCAACAGTATGTATCTAAATAAAATAAAGAGATAATTACGAATTATTTTACTTCTAAACTCGATGTTTTGTAATTTTTTAAGCTTCGTCGATATCTATATTACATGAACTCCGGTTGCCTTCTCCGTGGTTGCAGTCGTTGTTGCGAACCGAGTTCTCTTGCATACCCGCGGATCTAAAAATTGTAATGATTAGTTATCAAATTAAGGTAGTCAAATTATTTGAAGAGATAATTTGATCATTGTTTAACAAAAAATTAAACCGACGAAAATAAAAAATAAAAAATTAAAAATTGCCTTTGAGTGACAAATTGATGACCCTCAATAAACAAATGAGGCGGCACCAAACAAACAAATTAATTACTTTTAGCGTAAAATGTTAGCTTGATTGATCTTCGTTGAATGTGTTATTATTTTTTTTCAAAAAAGGTTTTTATTTTTCGCTTTTGAGTTACCATTTAATGTTTGCCTCAACCTTTGACCATCGATGACAGTGACACCCCAGCTAGGTCTAAAGTTCTCATCAGGGTGAATGAAATAAGCCCAAACACGATGTAGCTGCTGTAAACTGATGAGGAGCTCTCGCGACTGTCTTCCGATTCCATCATCAGATCAACTCCAGGTCTTTACGGGTAGTTGTGTCATCAGAACTACATTATATGGGCGAAATTACAACAGAATCGGTTCACAGTTGAAAATTCAGTACGTGAATCATCAATGAACCCCAATTTTTTTACACTTAGGGGTGGGTTTAAATGTTTTATGGGACTAACTTCCAGGTATACCATCCCCAATAAAAAAATAATCGTTACAATCGGACTATCCAGTCAAAAATAAAGCGTGGCCATAGATAAAAAAAAAATCGTGTTGAATTGAGAACCTCCTCCTTTTTTTCGTCGGTTAAAAATACAGCTTATGTGTATTATTTGTAGAAACACAAACCACGCCGGGAAAGTGGTGCTTATAAGCTACGTGTGAGACGCAATAGCAACTAGACTTAGACATACATACAGCACGTATCAGAAAGGTTTGGTAAAATTTAAGGGTGTGGCCATCAAACTGAGCAACTTTCTCCATAGGGTCCAACACCCTAATCACAAAAAAAAAGTATTGAGACTTTTTTCGAGCCAGTATTAGTAAATTCTAAACTGCGGGTCACAGAAAAAGATACTGAAAGGAACAAGCGGAAATGTCAGATATTATATGTTAGACCAAGAGCGTTTATTTTGAAATTGGGCAACGTCGCATTAGATGTCAAATATTTCCCTGTTTTGATTAATTTGACAATATTACGTGTATGGAAATAATAAAAAAACTATTTGGAAACTTCCCGAATGCCTTTTTTACACCTAAAACGGTTACAACATCAAATTCAGTGATTTATATGAAACTGAAAAAAAGAGGTTTTTTTGTTATTAATATTCTTGTTCGCTAGTTAGCCACATTTCTTATTTTCATATACTGTAGAATCCGTTTATTATGACACCGCCTATATTGACCAACCGATTATTATGACGTAATTACATTGCGAAGTTTGGTTTTCATATAAAATTCTTTATAAAAAAGTTGGATATAATGACTTCCCTTACAGTGACATGTCGCTTATTATGACCCATTTTTAATAAATTATGTCCGGATATAATGACCGACATGATTCTTTACACCTTCGGTAATGTTCATTGATTCCCGACGAGCGACGTTCGGCACGTGGATCGTTTTTGCTTTGAATCTCAGTGAGTAATTGACAAAGGTCACGCATTGTTTTTCGTTTGTCATTTCTGTTTTTATTGTATTTACTGTGAAAAAAATGTCATCTAAACACCGAAAACCATTTACCATTGAGGAAAAAGGTGCAATAATAATGCAGATTAGAAAATGGAGAATCAAACTCATCTCTTGATGGAATGTGACCGCAACATATTCGATAGACAAAATTCGCTTGGTGTGGGATTTGAAGTGTGGGCATGTAACAGCATCCTAGCGTCCCCTTTGCCGGAGGAGGCTAGGATGTTGTGTCGACTGTTGTTGGTTATTTGCCAAAACCAGAACCAGACCGGATATGGACAACACTATTAAGTGGGTCGTAGGTGTAGTAATAACTGTTCATTACAGTTGATACTATAGTTATGACACAACTGTTTACAACTGTTAATTACCCATTGTTTAGTTTTAAATTGTTGAATTTTTTCTACGGGGGTGACATTATCACTGAGTGATAAAACCCTTTTAAATAAATAAAGTTTAAAAAAAATAACTCATCAAGGAATTTGGCGTGGGTCATTCGACAATCTCAATGATTTTTAAAAACAAGAACCGCATTAAGTAATCGTTCAATTCAAATGTTTTGTAACCGAAGAGGCTTCGAAAAAAGGTTTTTTTTCACAAAACGCTTTGTATGACGTCCGCTTATTATGACGTGTTTGTCAATTCCTTTCGATGTCATAATAAACGGATTCTACTGTAGTAATATTTCCAAATTAATCAAAACAGGTATACATTTGACAGCTATTTACGACGTTGCCAACTTTTAGGATAAACGCTTCTGCATACCCATTTTGTGGTATTTCAACGACAAAACTGCGAGACAAAACGGTGATACTAGTCACACTGAATGACGTCTTGTTGTGACATTGTCTGTTTACGGAGACCGTCAGTGGGAACTTCGAGGTGCATGATAGGAGCCTCCCCGAGCAACGAACCCTCCGACCTTTTGTTACGTCCGAGGCACCCAGGGCAATCGACTTCTGTCGATTGGCTAAAATGGCGAATCCAAACCACGATAGCAAAATATAAGTGGAACCAAGATCAGTATAAGCTGGCTTATTCTTTTATTTTAAAACTTAAACAGAACTATTATGTACACTGTCATGACTATGATCATTTTCTTGTGTAATTTAACCCCGTGGCCACGAGCTATACGCTCAAGCGACACGACTGCGGGGACATTGTTTGGAATACAACACGAGTCACCAAGACGCAACTATGGATACGGGTTCAGGTTCCTAATAGAGCGGTGGAAACACACCAACTTACTTTCATAAATAACGTTTACGGTGGCCACCGCAGTCCCTTGTCCGAACGAAACCCTTGCTTTACGGAACGATAGATGACGAGCGCGTATCACTTGATCCAAGTCGAATCACAAGTCGCATCGCTCGAGGCCATGAACGGGGACTTTAGCTCACTACCAACATTAATTACATATTTACTTTTACATTCGTCGATCGTGTTCATGCAACATGTATCTCTTGTTGCCGATGGTAAAAATCCTCGGTGGTGGCTGCAGATGTGGGATCATCAGCTTTCTACCACTCCGAGAGGATGAGTCTGGTAGAGGATCATTATGATGACGATTGATCTTGATTGAGTTATCCATCTCAATACAATTGTAGTCATGCAAGATGTATCTCCTGTTACCGATGGTAATGACCCTCGGACATAGGATCGTCTGCTTTCTACCACTGCGTGTTGATGACTCATGTTTCCATTTCTCGCGTGATCGCTCCATCTTTATAGGACGGGCTGTAGTTGTGGTTTTAGCTTCTGAAAATTGATAAAGAAAGAAATAATAATATCTCTGAAAACAAAATGGTTTGTGATTATTGCTACCAAGGAACCAGGAACAAGGAACCAAGTGCCATGTGGGTATCTTTATTTTAAGGTACCCAGTTAAGATAGCGTAGGTTGTTCTGATGCCTAAATATGATGAAAGATATTTTATTTATATTACTGCCTCGTCGGTGTAGTAGTTGCAAGCGCTACTGCAAACTAAAACCTAGGACCTCATCCTAGGTTTTATTCCCGGGTCGGGCAAAGTGTTATTGGGTTTTCCAACTGTCATTTCTCAGTAGCAGCCCGGACTCTGGTGTGCCCGGTTGATAGCAATTACTACAGTAGAGCTTCCGAAATAGTGGATCTAAAAATGAGCATAGACCAGACAAAGGTCATGTCAAATGTCCATGTAACACCCACTCTCATTAAGATCGGATAAGCTACGCTCAAAGTTGGGGACGAGTATATTTACCTAGGACAAAACTGTCCAGATAGGTAGGTCTAACTTCGAGAAAGAGGTCAATCGTCGAATCTGACTCGGCTGAGCAGCGTTCGCGAAGCTATACGACAATATTTTATGGCACTGAAACGTGGTCGCTCACAATGGGCCTTATTTGAAAGCTCAAAGTCACCCAAAGGGCAATAGAGAGGGATATGCTTGGAGTTTCCCTACGTGATCGAATCAGAAATGAAGAGATCCGCAGGAGAATCAAGGAAACCGACATAGCTCGAAGAGTTGCCAAACTTACGTGGCAATGGGCAGAGCACATCGCTTGTGGAACAGAAGGCCGATGGGGCCGAAAGGTTCTGAAGTGGCAACCGCATACTAGAAGACAAAGCGTTGGAAGGCCTCCCTACGTGGTGGACCGATGACCACCTTGTGAAGGCCGCAGGAATCCGCTTTTTTTTTTTTTTTTTGACTAGGGCATCTCGCAGGTTACCACTAAGGTACTCGCTGCTTAACCGGACTTTCCTGTGGCTGCCTTAAGCTCCTAAAAGAACTCAAAGCCTCCAGCCAGGGGCATACAAACTAAGCTAATTAAAACTAGGCGAACGCTCGCTAAGGGCACCCCCTGTGGGGTACGAACCTCGGCTTAGGGCGTTCGCTGGGGGGAGGACAGCAAGAGGGACAGGCTGGATCAAGGATAGATCATTATTATTATCAGGGGAGTTTAAAGCTACAGGCTCAGCAAAAACGCGGGCTGGCGCATCGTTATCGAGCAAGGGTCGGGGGGGGCAGGAATCCGCTGGATGCGGGAAGCAAAGAACCGGTCTAAGTGGCAGTGCTTGGGGAGGCCTTCGTCCAGCAGTGGACGTCTTTTGGCTGAAATAATGGTGACAATAGGCTCGCTCCCTATTACATGGGACTTACAACAACATAACAGGCGAAATGGAAATGTGAATGTTACTTTTTTTTTCTCCTTTAAGTGAAGAGGTACACCTACTTAATGCCCGATGTTGCCCTTTAATAATTGTGAGCGTCTTTTGTTGGAGATCCTAAATAAACAAATAAGTAAATGTGTGTATACTATAGGTACACCTCTGCCTAACCCTTCGGCCGTGATGTTATGGTATGTTATAATTTATGTAAAAAAACCGGTCAAGTGCGTGTCGGACCGCGCATAATGAAGGGTTCCGTAGTTGGGATGAATTTATCCCAAGAACAAAATTAACAATGTAGTTGAAAAACATGTTCTCCCATACGAAGTGTATGGGAGAAGATGTTTTTGCAACTCTAAATGAAAGCTGGTTGATTATTACTAGTTAACTTGTAAAGCCTACTTAACTGAGATGGTTTTCTTTTTAAATTCGTTATTTACAGAATGTTAACTAACTGAGGGATTTCTTGTTAACCCGCAATAGTATATCGTACATACATGCAAAAAAAAATAGATCGAAAATAAAAGTTTTTTTTTTTTTTAAATACTTTGGAAAATCCAAAAGTGCACGCCTCCTACATAACACTCATTCATAAACGAAAAAGGAATTCAAAATATAGTTTCTAATAAAAATGAACAATTTATCACTTTTCATGAAGTCGTAATGTCAAAGACTGACAAAGATATTTACTTGGCGGTTGCTAGGCAACTAACGGACATCAAGTCAAAGGTTGGAAATATTTAGTTAAAGATATTATATTTTAGTTAGTATTTTATTAATTATAATTAAACTACTTTAAATAAAAGAGCCATTTTCAATAGGGTTCCTTCTACGGCTGAAATGAATGTATAAAAAAAAATTTACTCAATTAATTGATTTTATCGCAAGCTACAATGTTTTCAGGGTTCATAAATTGACGGACAGGATTTTTTTTTCAACTATTTTGATGCTTTTTCCATTTCCGCTGCATTACATCAATTGTTAAAAAGTACAGTATTAATCTCCATTTAATCATATATACAATGGTATATAAATTAAGTAGGTTCTGTGTACTAGCAGGAGTGTAACTATAAAAACAGTTACAGAAATGGGGCAAAATAAATTTTTCGATCGTAGAGCACACTCTAATGCTTCGCATTATGAGTCGTGCAAAATATTTAATTGATACGTAAATGAAACACTCTATACACGCGCACTTGTCGTTTAACGTGGAAAGACAAGTGCGACATAGACATACAGACAGACAGACGGACATGGCAATGCTTTAAGGGTTCCTTGTTGATGACGGAATCCTAAAAATATAGTTGTATCACAGTGTAGGTAAGTACCTGTCGTTTAAATTTGACAGAATTTGGGAATCATTAATTATTTTACATAATAATTAACTGATCTTTTGCCCAGTGACCCACAACCTCTTGTATGAGAGGCGGGGTTTAATACCCCGCCTCTCATGCACGAGGTTGTTGGTGGGTTCAAATCCAGGAAAGTACCAATGTGAGTGTGACCCACACGTGGACAGTTGGACACACGTATAGTGGACCTCCTAATACCCACTTTTGACTTAAACTCCCAGTAAATTAAAACTTCATTAACATTGAAACTACCTTACTGTCACATTGGTTTTAAAGCAAAAATGGATCTTGACGTTTTATGACGAGTAATGGACATTCAAACTTAAACCATTCATTCCAAATAAACTCAAAGCATTTATTTCAAATAAACCCAAAGCATTTATTTCAAATAAACCCAAAGCATTTATAAAAAAAAAACTAAAAGCATTTATTTCAAATAAACTCAAAGCATTTATTTCAAATAAACGCAAAGCATTTATTTCAAATAAACTCAAAGCATTTATTTCAAATAAACTCAAAGCATTTATTTCAAATAAACCAATTACAGGCACTTTTGAATTGTCAAGGGGTCGGTTACTCAGAAAAATGAAGCTATTTGCCCATTCCAAAGCATAGTAGGTTCCTATGGAGGAAACCGGCAAGAAACTCCATGGACACCCTTATAAATCAAAATATTGGTTACACCATTCATCATGAAATTATACATTTGAGAACGATGTTGAAAGACGAGCACGTTAAAAGCGTCCATAATAAAAAGATAAAACCAATTTAAACTAGCCGTGACAGCTAACAGATGACCAGTCCCTACAGACGGCTTCTGCTTACGTGTCCTCGTGGAGGCGATCGGCGGCAGTGACCTCTCGCGTCCGGCCCTGGTCTAGGCCATAGTACGGAGCGAGAGAGCATGGCAAGCCGTCACCTCCGTCTGCGAAGCAGTAATGCTCGCGAAGGAGGAGGCGGAGCGCGCGAGGGAGAGACAAATGTTGCGCCCTCGCGCCCCTAGCCGCCGCCGTAGGAGACTCCCTGGGCGTCGGGAATCGCGAGCCGATTTCCGGCCACCGTAGGGGCGGGCTTGCGGACGGGGAGCAATGGGTAGCTCGCCGTCCGATAAGGACCAGGCCCGGGTCTTCGTATTCCACGCGCGCCTCAAAGAGATTTTGATTGACGGGGTCCGCTAGGGCCAATGCCTACCAGGTTTTCAGGAAGTCCTAAGAAGAAACCGTAGCCCCTGGCAAGGCAAGGGAAGGAACACGGGTGGGTTTTAGTCAGTAAGAGTTTGACACGCCCTTCCACTTCGCCCAGAGCGGGAGCAGTCATTTGATGATTTCCCACCCAAAAAAAAAAAACCATTTTGAAGGGAGCTTAATTATTCAACACACACGCCACCACCAGCGAGACATTTGAGTGAGCATGACATACCTACTCTCAGCATTGCAGCAAGCATCAAAAATGTATGAGTTTATGTATAGTTGAGATTCAGCACATGTATGAATACTATTTTACCTACTATAAAGCTATCATTTACTGGGTACATCTTTTATTGCCTTGAATGTGCCCTGGCAGCTGAGAGTTTGTCATGCTCACTCAAATGTCTCGCTGGTGGTGGCGTTTGTGTTGAATCATAAAGTTCCCTTTAGAAAAAACGTTAGATAACAGTACAATTACTACAAATAAAACATTGCCATAGAAAAACCACAAAAAAATTGGAAATGAGATGAAACTAAGTTTAGATTAAAATAATAATGACATAGAAGAAGTTAATATTATTAAACTTTTAGGAGTAGTTATGGACAGACATTGCAATTGGAAAGCTCAAGTAGATAATGTATTGTCTGTATCGTTCTAGTGGTTACAAGCGCTACTGTTGAGCACGAGGTCCTGGGTTCGATCCCCGGGTCGGGCAAAGTGTTATTGGGTTTTTCTATCTGGAATTTCTCAGTAGCAGCCCGGAGTCTGGATTTGTGTCCGGTTAATGGCAATAGGCTCGCCCCCTATTACATGGGACTTAAACATAACTGGCGAAATGTGGGTGTATCTGCTACAGGTACACCTCTGCCCAACCCTTCGGGGAAACAAGGCGTGATGTTATGTTTTTTATGTGATTTTATAAAAAATATAAAAAAGTGTAAACAATATTATGTATCAAAATAAAATAAAAAGAATAACAACGAATTATTTTAATAACATTTATATAACAAAAGATTATTTTATATGTGTTTTTAATAAAAATATTTAAAGATATAAACAATAATTTATCTATCAAAATAAAATAAACACAACGAATTATTTTACTTCAAAATTCGACTTTTTGACATTTTTTACGGTTCGTTGATATCTATATAGATTACATGATCTATGCCTGCCGGTTTTATGCCTGCCTGTTCTATGCCTGCCTTTTCCGTGGTCGTAGTCGTTGTTTCGATTCGGGTTCTCTGGCGTAACCCTGGAAGTAAAAATTTTAATTATTAAATAATTACGTATCAAATTAAGGTAGTCCAATTATTTGTAGAGACAATTTATTCATTTTATTGTTTAAAATTACAGCATAAGTGTAAGATTGGTAGAAACACATACCGCACCGGGAAAGTGGTGCTTATAAGCTAAGTGTGAGACTCAATAGCAAATAGACTTATCCACTCAGACATACATACAGCATGTATCAAAAAGGTTTGGTCAAATTTAAGGTTGTGGTGCAGACCATTAAACTGAACAACTTTTTCCATGGGACCAACATCAAAATCGCAAAAAATAAAAATAAATTATATATGATGATTTTTAAGGTATTTTAGGGTGACCAACGGAACCCTATTATTAAGCCTCCACTGTCTGTCCGTCCGTCTTTCTGTCAGCGGGCCATAACTCATGAAACGTAATAGGTAGAACAAAACCAAATCATCTATATTTAAATAAAAAAGTAAACTGTTTAAAAACTAAAACCCGACTACTGAAAAAACACATTCTAAAAAGTATGAAACTGTCTTGATTTCTGTCCGAAATATTTTCTTGTTTCATACTTTTTAAAGTGTGATTTTTCAGTAGTCGGGTTTTAGTTTTAGAACTTACTTTTTTATTTAAATATACCTAGATGATTTCGTGCAACTGCTATAAATAACTTTTTAATTCATAGTATCATAATGAAATACAAAATCGTTGTGCTTTTTTTAAATTTGAGATGATAATTATTTTTCGTTTAGTATTTTCATTTATTTGCTTTTTATTCAAGCTAGTATTAGTGTACATAATGCGATGCGGAGGAATGAGGAAAATGTCGTGAGGAAAGTTTTAAGTATGAATGTCGCTGGTTATAAATGTAGGGGAAGACCAAAGAAACGATGGATGGACTGTGTGAAAGATAATTTATGGCTAGAAAGGGAATAACTACCGAGATGACGACTAATAGAGAAGTACCCTATGGAAGAAAGGGACATGTTGGCTGTCCCCAAATAAATAAGTAATAACAGCCGCACGGGTCAATCCATCAGGTTAAGCTACGATTGCCGGGGTTGGCCAGTGGATGGGTGACCATCTTTACATACCGAGACTCCTCCGTGCCTTGGAAAGCACGTTAAGCCATTGGTCCCGGTTGTCATTCGTAAATCTTTGACAGACATTACTGACACCAGTTACTGGCCACCAAGGGGTACCCAGTTACTGGGTTGTGGAAGTCAGAATAGGCAATCGCTCCATGTAAAATACCTACTGGTATCCAGCTGCATCCGGTTAGACTGGAAGCCGACCCCAACATAGTTGGGAAAAGGCTAGGCAGATTGATTCACTTTAATTGGAAATAATTATAAATTGGAAGATGTTAGTCAAAAATATGAAACATAGAGAGATTATAGGTTTTTTTTACGTTTGTTAATTTGTTAGAATAATAAATTATAATAGTTATACCTGGCAATGAGAGCAGAAGTGGCCCAGTGGTAATGGCCCCCGATTTACGAGTTGTAGGTCGTGGGTTCGAACCCAGGCAGGCGCTTTACTTTGTGTAAATAATTTCATCACCACTGCTTTCAAAACGGTGATGGAAAACATCGTGAGGAAACCGGCATGTCTTAGAACCAAAAAATTCGAAGACATGTGACATCTACCAACCCGCACTGGGCCCGCGTGGTAGATCACGGCCCACTCCCTCTCACAGAGAGGAGGCCTGTGTCCCAGCAGTGGGAACATTAATAGGCTGATGATGATGATGATGACATGGCAATGGGCCCGTCCCCTATCAGGTACATTGAAGAACTTAATATCTATACACCGTAAGGACTATTTCTGCTTGCAGCGCTCGGCGGCTATAGAACCGGGGCGGTAACAGATGTGGTCATCGTGTTCACGGGATTTTGTTATCTAACTGCTTAAATATGAAGTTCTTATAAAGTACATGGTACTTAAATATAACTGATGAAATGTGCTTTTAGATTTAAGTTATTTATTATTTCATTTATTCCATTTAAATAGGTACTTATTAATAACATTTTTAAATAATAGAATATAAAAACATATACCTAAGCAGTTTTATTATTAAAGAATATTGCAGTAAGAATATAAAGCTGTTTTCAGACCAGCGCGATTTGTCGCGCGACGCGACACCGGTTATTGTTGTACCGTGAAGTTTTGTATTGTTCGTGTCGCGTCGCGCGACAAATCGCGCTGGTCTGAAAACAGTTTAATCCATGGTTTCATGTATAATATTTAATCGTTAATTAACTATAACCTCTGCATAGCCCTTTGAGAATTACGAGCGAGATGTTATGTTAGGTTATGTTGTTTTTTCAATTTAAAACAGTACGTATTAAGACTAGTATCAAGCAATCTATTACGCTACCTAATTAAGAAGTTCTGATTAGATCTCAAATGATTTCGTACTAAATGAACACTTTAATTTGTTGTTTGTATACCATATTTACGAGCTTAATAAAATTACAAAAAAAATGTTTGATTGGAATCTAGACCTTTCAAAATGATTCATGAAACGTTGTTATTAAATCATAATATTGTTATAATTTTCCCTTCATTATAATCCCAATTAACTACATAATAAACATCTACTCATTGTTGAAGAAAAACCTTGACTTCTTTTTTTTTGACAAAATGGGAACTCAAAAATGATTGACTCAAACTCCCAAAACTAAGACGAAAGTATATTCGATACTATTTTTGTGGTAAGTATAAAAAAATTCATTGAAAAAAAATTACCAAAGAAAAATTGCCGAAACTACGGCTAATATGAGCGACACGGCTTGTTGGTGATATCATGATATACTGGGGTAATATTTTTTTTATAATATACTAAATTGACGCAGTTGTTCCTAAAAGCAAACTCTATCTCTGATATTTTTTATTCCACACTAACCCTAAACACCCATATTATAACTGTGGCCAATTGTTTGCTGAACCTTATGATAGGGGTTATACCGCCACATACGAACTCAACATCAAAGACGTCAAATGACGTCACACAAATCCTGCATCGGTCAGTTGAGAGTTTACCGCGCGATTGACATATACATATAAAGACTATCCGAAATCAACTAACGGGCAGTTGCCCGCCTGAGTTAACACCCATCTGGTCGAAGGATCCTCCCTTTTTAATGGTGGATGAGTGAACTTTACACCCTGTCCCTCATACCACCAACTGATCAAAACTAAAAATTACAATAATTATAACATCACATCATCACGACTGTAATACCTGAAGTGTAAGGCAGAGGTGGGCACATAATATATGTATAGTACAGCCACATGTCCCACATTTCACCATTTATGTTTAAGTCCCATGTAATAGGGGGCGAGCCTAATGCCATTAACCAGGCACAAATCCAGACTTCGGGCTGCTACTGAGAAATTCTAACCGAATACAGCCAATAACACTTTGCCCGAACTGGGAATTGAACCCAAAATCTCATGCTCTCATCTCATTTGCGACCACTAAACCAACACTAAATATTGCAATAAGTATGTATGATTTCATTTACTTCCTGCATTATAGGCTAGCGAAGGCACTGGCACTTTCTCCTTTATAATTCTCCATACATGCTGGAAAGCATCCTGAAAAACATAGGTACATACTTAACTTATACAGGGTTAAAATAAATTAGTCAGCGAAACTCTACAGACGCCATAGATTTATCAATATCTGAAAATGATAAAACAGGAAAAAAATAACATGTTTTTTTTTTTGTGTCACCGACACGAAATATCCATTTTTTTATTTAGTAAAAACTCATAATTCAGACAACTTATACTAGTTCGTTGATCCAAAAAAAATTTTAAACTTTTTGGTTTTGGTTTTATTTTGTTTGAATGGATTATGTCTGGACTTTAAAAGAGACTGTGACCTCTGAGTTTGTTTCGGCCTTTCTTCTCAGAGTAGTCAGATAGGAAACGCCGATCATCTAGCTAATTTTTAACATAAATTTTAATATGACGTGTAAAAGTGATTCCAATATCCTATTTACAAAATAAACAATTTCATTTCATTTCATTTCATAACCATCACGTCTGTGGAGTTTTGCGAGCTAATTATATTTGTCCGTGTATAAAGGTCTATTAGATTAGTGTTATAATAATAAGGAACCTGAGTTTACCTGATATAACCTGAAGAGAAAATGCCTTAAAATTCTGCTCACTACCGGTGTAGAGAGGAAGAAAGATGGTGGTAATAAGATTAGATTCTTAAAACCAGATAAAATGTTTAGGCTTACGGTTAACACCGCCTCGGCCTGGCTAAAGTGCCGTAAGCATTGCAATGTCATTGTCACTGTCACTAAGTCACGTCACTTCGTATTTTATTTGATTTGATCGCTGTATAACACTACATTCCCAAAACATTACATTCTCTTGGTAACAGCCGGTGAGTGCCAGGACTCGCCGGCTGCTGCCGCGGCACCCCTCACTACGGTCGCTCGGCCCGAGCGTTGTGTGGTCACAGTTCTGACCTAAACTAACCTACCTTTCCGCCATTTTCATGCTATTTGCTAAGCCAAGACATTATGGCACCTAAGTTTAGCCGGCTCTAAATGAAAGAAACTAACCTCAACAATCAATCAAAATAACAAGTGACAGTGACAATGCAATGCTTACGGCACTTTAGCCGGGCCGAGGCAGCGCCTCTAAAGTGCCACAAGAATTCTAGCAGCACTCTATACACTCCTAAATTATTTATAAATAACACCAACTGCAACATTATCAAAAATGACGAACGGTTATATTCCGGTGTCTTCAAATGATCATAGACGGACTTTACTAACAGTGTTACTTAGGACAATATTTAACTGATACAGATTGATCCTACAAAGTTCTTATCTCGAAGCCAATGAAAGATAAGATCACTGCCACCTCTATTCATCATTCCTTAGAATCTCGTAAGTCCCAGAAAGCGATAACCCGGCCGGGAATCTCGGAGCGAGCCCTGCAATCAGTAACATTACATAACCGTTCACCCCTCGTCATTTATACGCATCATTTCGCAGACAACACTTGAACAACACGCGGAAATGTCAGATATGTTAGGAAGGTTTTCCGCATATACATCTTGTGACATTTCAACAAACAAAACTCCGTGAAAAAACGATGATACTGACTAATAGGTATCATCGCTTTTTCACGGAGTTTTATTTGTTCATTAAGTGTGACTACACTTAATGAACAAATAAAACTCAGTGTGACTACACTTAATGATGGTGGACGATGTCGCGACATTGTTTGTCTACGGCGACCGCACGTGAGAGGGAACATTGGAGTGCATGATATGAGGATACGGAAAATGTCGGCCTCCAACCTTTTGTTACCTACGTTCGGCGCATCCAGGGCAATCGATTTCTGTCGATTGACTAATCCATTCTAAATTCAAAAGTCATTTATTCAAACTAGGCTGAGAATCAGCACTTATCGAACGTCAAAATTACATAAGATAGTCCCCCAAAAACGCACGCCACTAATTCTTAGGCTTTAGCTGGGAAGAATCGGCGCAAAAATCTCCCCAGCAGCACTGCTTGCTGTTCAGTCAGAAAAAAACTTGATTCTACACAATAGTATGCAAAATAATTTACATTACTCAACACAAAACATTAAATAAAAAAAAATGCCATAATGACAGCTAGCACACGCCAATATACCAATAAAAACATCGAAATCTATACTCAAGCGAAAATAAAAACTAAAAACGTAAACAGAATCTAATACCCGAATAAAAGCCTCCAGGCATAAAGGGCGCATTTACCACGATGGCAAAGATAAGTGGGACCAACATCAGTATATGCTGGCTTATTCTATTGGCAGACATTAGTCACTACACTACACACCCACAGACACACACACACACTACATACACACCCACACACACACACACACACTATTGTGGTTTATAGCATAACGTCTATTTTTACATTTTCGTTGAAATAAAATACCGTGGAAAAATACACCGACCAAACAATATTCGTTAAAAAATAATTATACTGTTTGATAAGTTTGTTAAAATAAAAAAATGTGATTATAAAACTCATTGAATTATGTTTATGCGAAATATGTTTCATTCAAGTAAATAGTCGTTGAAACAATAATAATCGAAATAAAAATACAAGGACCACATATTATATTCAACATGTGTTGCGAAACGAAATTCTATGAAATTTCTGTCTGCGAGGCAAGGGCACACCAGTCTACAGTCTTTTGCAACAATTAAGCAGCCCATAAAGCCTAGGATAAGTTCATGGGATTCGAAAAAACCTATAATAAATTCCTTTTTTTGAAATTTTTCCGGAATTCGTACTAAATATCACTTTTCTCTAAACTCTCTGTAGCGGTTATACGAACCGCCACATAAGAACTACGCTTCAAAGACATGACGTCACACAAATCCTGAATCGCGCAATTATAAGACTATCCGAAATCAACTTACGGGCTGTTGCCCGCCAGAAACAACACCCGTCTGTATGGAGGATCCTCCCTTTTCAATCGAGGATGAGTGAACTTTACACCCTGTTCCTCATACCTCTAAATTGGTGACCCCGAGAATGAACGTCAACGCAGCCTTCGTGCAACTACTTCAGCGTGACGTCATCATCATCACTCCCGCAAGCTTTCGTGAGGTGAGTCACACAGCCAGCCAGCAACCACGGCTTCAACGGGGATCCTGACCACCCGCATACAGTGAACGCGCATTCCTGGTCATCAGCCTCCTTGCACAGCACCTGCACTTTCGGCCAGTCTCACAAGCAGACCCCATTCTACCCTCTCCTGGTCGACGCCAGCAGTCAGTCACAACCCAGCGCTGTACCACATCCATATACGTCATCCAATGGATGACGATGCAGCGCCACCCCGACTCACTGGGGAATCACCGCAGACAGTTCCGACTCACCGCGAACTATGCGGCACCCGGTTCCAACTCACTGGAGAATCAGCTGGCACTGTGAAGCATCGCAAGATACAAGACTCAGGCCAAGATTGACCTCCAGTCTCCAGAGGGGAGTGATGTAGTGGTTATACCGCCACATAAGAACTACCCTTCAAAAACATGACGTCACACAAATCCTGCATCGCGCAGTTAGAGTTTACCGCGCGATAGACATTATATTAGACTATCCGAAATCAACTTACAGACAGTTGTCTGCCAGACATAACACCCGTCTGGCCGGAGGATCCTCCCTTTTATAATAATAATAATAATATAAGATGTTTATTTTCTCCACACAAGTGCTAGTATTTGACAATAGTGCACGATTTTCTATGGTGGATGAGTGAACTTTACACCCTGTTCCTCAAAACTCTCTAATTAAATGGCGTTCATTTTAACAATTTCCAAAATCGACTTTTTTGCAGCATTATCAACATTTTCATCGGCACCTCACTAAATATTATTTTAACTTAGCTGATTAAATAAAGCTGTCTATCCCGTAATTTAAACGCTTAATGCCATACTAAAATTTTGAGATAGCTGATGCCAAAGTTCGAGTACGTAGATGATATTTGAAAAAGGCTAATAAACTTCTTCCTGTTTGATGTTTTAGAAAATTTTATTACATCAAAAGGTTTATTAAAATATTAAGTGCCTAATGGTATAGCAATGAAGGCCATTCAATTTGAGAGTTTAGAGAAAAGTAATATTTAGTGACGAATTCTGGAAATTTTTAAAAACATGATAAACATTGGGTATTTTCGAATCCCATGAATTTTTGCCTAGGCCTTATGGGGTGCTTAATGTAATGCAAATGGGTCACACTACTCTTAGACGGAATATGTCAGATTACAAGTCACCCTGTAGACATTATGAGAAGACTGAAGAAGTATAGTAGGCTCGTCAGTGGTAACTTTGACTTTGCGCCGGCCTAGCGTAGTACCATAGTGGTTTTTTCAATGAAATAAGAGGTTTTTTTATCACTGACCTGCGTCCTACCGTAAAGAGATCGTTAACCACTAACTTAAGTTAAAATAACAACATGGATTCATTCGTCAATACATTTTATTTTTAAGTAATTGGTTTTTGTCTTGGTTGTGTATTTTTCGTTTTTCTTTCAATTATGTACTCTCTGCTGCTGTAAGTTACAAAAAGGAGAATTAATAATAGATTATAAATTATGGGGTTTTCTGCAAGGAGACAAGTATGTCTCCTTGCGCCTTCAGAGAAGTTCCATGACAATAATCAGAATGAGAAGAGGATGGATTCAGAAAGTTGTATACCAACGTCGCAAAGAGCTATCAAACATTTCGGTATTCTGTCAAAATGTAATGATGAAATACCGCCGTGTAGTGCACTGAAATATTGATTATGAATTGCAATAATAAAACTGAAAATCTGCGTATTTGGTTTAAGGCGTAAAAAAACTGCTTATTATACCAAGCATTGGGAGGCCTGTGTCCAGGAGTGGACGTCTTTCGGCTGAAATGATGATGAAAACACAAAACATTTAAAAAAGGCATTTTTTAAGTGATTATATTTTAGTGGACTACATTGACAAGATATGTCTTGGAACGCTGTCATTTCAATTTTGATGATATTTAAGATACGCTGGTCAATTAGGGTTAAAGATTAAATATGTAATATTATTTAATAAATACAGATGTTATTTAATAAATAACATCTCTGAGTGCGACAATAACCTCCGTATTTATGATAAACATAAGTTGTACAACATGTTTATGTGCTGCGGGAAACCAAAATTTAAAGGGTTCAGGGAAAAAAAGATCATTGTCAATTTTTTTTCCAATTTCGAGTTAACAATGTAAGAGAAAATTAAAAAAAAATTAAGCTATGAAACGATAATATTATAATATGTTAACATCGTAACCGTTAGATTAAAAAATAGTTTGCATATAAGGAGCAATAATGATCCTATGGAGTTTTTCTCGTTTACATTACAACTGTCATTATTATTAGAAAAATAAACTATATAAATATTATTGCATAAATTAGTCTAAATAAATAATCTATTTCGAGTCAATTTAATCACAAACTACCAAAGTATTAAATATAAAACTTGTAAAATTAATCAGGATTACTTCAAAATCAACCGAAGATGGTGTTATTTGCACATGACACATCATTGATC
Source organism: Conistra vaccinii (assembly GCA_948150665.1). Lineage (NCBI taxonomy): Eukaryota > Metazoa > Arthropoda > Insecta > Lepidoptera > Noctuidae > Conistra > Conistra vaccinii. The sequence goes on along the minus strand of OX411323.1, from coordinate 3,855,732 downwards.
TTTCAAATAGACCGACGGTCGACGACGTGAATAACTCTATTCTTCAGGTACAAGATTGGTTTACGGTGGTTTACGGTAAATAATTTGGTACTAAATGAAATGAAACCAAATGCAGTAGATTTAAATGACCGAATTTTAGAAGTAGCGAATGTGACAACATATTGATTGGAGAAAAGCTGGAATTTATTAATTAAACGGTTTTCCTAGGGATCACGCTAGACGAAAAATTACAATGGAGCCCATATAACATCTCTTACGAAGGCTAAGCTCGGCCGCTTATGCTGTTAGAGAGATAAGACAATTAAAAGATGTAGAAACCGTGCGTTCGATCTATTTTAGCTACTTCTACAGCATTAAGTCGTATGGCATTTAACTGTGCGGTCGGACTGCTGACATTGAATCCATCTTTATTTTGCAAAAGAGACCAGTCAGAGCCATTTATAATTTACGTCCGTCGCTGCGAATCTCTTAGGGAGCTATTTAAAAAGATTAATAATGTAACGGTACCTTGCCAATTAATTTATGATAAAATATATAAGAAAGAATCTACATTTGTTTAATAAAATATGTGATAGGCATAATATTAATACTGGAAATAAGGAAAAAAATTGTTCAACTATTTTTCAGATTATCTAAAGTACATACATAATTATATCTTTTATAGGATACTGTGTTAAATGTTACAACAAAATACTTTGAGATAAATGAAGAGCACCGCCATGTCCTCGTTTAGGTGATCGGCGGCGATGATCTCTCGCATTCGACCCTGATCCAGGCCATGGTACAGAGTAAGAGGGCACTGGAAGCCGTCACCTCCTTCTGCGAAGTAGTAATGCTCGCGAAGGAGGAGGCGGAACGCGTGAGGGAGAGGCAAACTTCGCGCCCTCACTCCACTAGTCGCCGCAGGAGACGCCCTGGGCTTGGGGAATCTCAGGCCGATTCTCGGCCACCATAGGCGCGGGCTTGCAGACGGTGAGCAATGGGTAGCTCACCGTACAATAAGGACCAGGCCCGAGTCGACGGCGCTTTGTATTCCACGCGCGCCTCAAAGAGATGTCAGCACAACTCACGGGGTCCGCTAGGGCCTGCCAGGTTCGCAGGAAAGTCCGAAAGGGTCACCGGGGCCCCTGGCAACACACAGGCAACTGAAGAAACATGGGTGGGTTTTAGTCAGTAAGAGTTTGTTACGCCGAACCACACGAGAAATTATTTGATTATTTCCCAACCAAAAAAAGACCTTAAATATGAGCACACCTTTCTTATACATGCTGTATTATGATAATGAACTTTCTTTCCCTGTAGATACCCTTCGTTGCATACAGTTTGAAATCTTGTGAAAATGAAGAAGTAGTATGAATGAATTGAAGTATAGATATTAAAATAATAATAACCTATAGATACACGTGCTACGTCGTGTATCTACAATCAATCTGCCTAGCCTTTTCCCAACTATGTTGGGGTCGGCTACCAGTTGTAGCGTTGTGAGCGGTCTCATTGTGAGCCGTGTCAACCGTGAATAGTCGAGTGATGCTAAAATAACACAATTAATAAGTTCCTAACCACATCACTATAAACGTGGTACATCACTGGCTTTCTATAGATACTCTGTCATCATAGATAATACACTGTCTGTAATTTCAACTGTGACCAGCTTTACTATCGGTTAATCCTCTAACTTACTCTATGTGCCCCGAATCTAGGGGCTCTTCGTACGGGCTTAGGGCAGGACCCCTCTTACCCAATCCTGCACACTGCTGACGCGTGGCTGTGCTGTAAACTAGCCACGCACACTACAACGGCCTGACCTACCTGTGGTCTACTGTCACAAGCTACCTGCAGAGTTCAGACAGACCGTCGGAAGCCATAGAGTCCTGTCAGCTCAGGCTGACAGGACTCTACGGCTTCCGACGCTCGCTGCCTGTCCTCTTACGAGGGCCTGCCGGCCTACTGCTGAGCCTGTGCTGAACTGGCCCCCACGTCTGCCACGTGCTGCTAAGGACGGTACCCTTCTTCTATTAAGTGTGCGAGTGCTCAGGGACCTGTGACCTTACCCACGACCTAGCCGAGTGTTCTACTTCCTAAAATATATGTATTAACCTATCCGGCTGTTTCAATTAGGTAGATAAACCTACCTATCCGTTAACGGCCTGCGCAGCCTACCCTGCGCAGCCCTAGCCGTTACACAGTCTAACTGGATGCAGCTGAATACCAGTATTTTACATTGAGTGTAAAACCGCAACCCAATTACTTGGTAACACGACACCCCTTGGTAATACTGGATGTCAGAATTTCGGGCTTCTAACGACGCATAATGAGCGTTAAAGATTCCAGAATGGAAGCCGGGACCAACGGCTTAACGTGCTTTCCGAGGAACGGACGGGTGGGTAAGTTAAGATGGTCACCCATCCATGGACTGACCGTGGCAAGCGGTATATTAATATTTTTACATCTATTATACATTGGTCTAGCAGCTGTAAAGTTGAAACAAATATTATTAAAATGAAGACTAGACAATGTCATTGTTTCATCTTTATTATAATAATATGTGTGTAATCTTCCTTCAATCTCATGTTGATATTATTAGTAAATTCCTTCGTAGACGTATCAATAACATTTCATAATATTACAAAACAATTGATTAAAAGCCACCTTTGATGAACTCGAAACTGTAGAGACCTAAGGATCTTTTAGCGCCTGAATTACTTTCGCACGAAACGCAAGATGGCGGAATTCATCTGTCATTGCTTCATTTTTAATTATTTTTACATATTGTGGTATTAATTTTATTCTAGGTGCATCGTACATTAATTATATATTTACACAACATGTTGCTTTTCATGTCCCATAACTTTAGAGTTATGGGACATGAAAAGCAACACGTTGTGTAATAATATACGTTATGATCACCAATTAGTTTGGTTGGGGGTCCATTTTTTTTTATATATGACTGCCGCAGTCCTTTTGGTAGACGGCTACTAGCAACCAATATTAACAAAATAAATTAAGAAATACACCGAAAAGAAACATTTTGTATTAAGTAGGTACTTAATAAACGAAAATAACAGTCTGTGACTACTCAGGCCCAAAAGAGATGAGAGTATACACCGACGGATCGAAGACCGACTCCGGTACCAGAGTCGGACTCTTCCCACACGACCTCAACATAAATATATCCAGCCTGCTGGGAATGTTCAACACCGTCTATCAGGCGGAGAGTGTTGGCATCCATGCGGTCCACGCCCTAAAAGCCAGGAGTGCAACGGACACCCACATACCCTTTGTTCGCTAAAGAGCAAATTCTTAAATGGGCAAATTCTTATAATGGCATATTCGCATGACTCCGTATAATAGTTGCGACAAACAAATGCGCGACGCATTTGTTTGTCGCGAGCAAGCGGACAAGGGCAGGAAAATGATGACTCCTCCGTGCCTCGGACAGCACGTTAAGCCTTTGGTCCCGGCTGTCATTCGTGGAACTTTGACAGTCGTTACGGGTCGTCTGAAGCCCGAAAGTCTGATAACCAGTCTTACCAAGACGTATCGTATTACCCACTAACGGGTTGTGGAGGTCAGACAGGCAGTCGCTCCATGTAAAATACTGGTATTGAGCTGCATCCGATTAGACTGGAAACCGATCCCAATATACATAGTTGGGAAAAGGCTAGGCAGATTGATTGACATTGGACACGCGTCAAAAAATCCATGTACTACTCTATACTTCAATATTTCAGAAAGGGGTAATTGACATTTTGAGCGATATTTTAAATGTTAAACACAATGTTAACAACGAATAATATGGTAATGTGGTACTACGACAGTTTTCGTTTTATTGCGTATTCGGTGTTTAGAGCATTCATTACATCTTGTGATTTATTTTTAAGCTATTGCATAGCTTCTATCGCGGGCCTTGAGCGTGGAGACCTAATCCAGAAATTTCGTAACGAAAATACTACCTAAGAAAAGAGTGTTTTGTATTGAAAATTATGTTTAACTGCTTGACAACAAAGTTCAAATTTACTTAAACGAATGATACGAGAGTGTTGTATTGAAAATTATGTTTAACTGCTTGACAACAAAGTTCAAATTTACTTAAACGAATGATACGAGAGTGTTGTATTGAAAATTATGTTTAACTGTTTGACAATAAAGTTCAAATTTACTTAGACGAATGATCCTTGACTATTAATAGTTAAATTAAAACCTTTTTATTAGTTTGATGTTCCAGGCCATTACGTTGTGTCAAGTTTTAAAAACTATAAATGTAAATAACAGTTCCTGTCAATGTCATCATTGCTATTTCTTGTATTCGGGTTAATATTTTACAATTGCGTAAGTTGATAAAAAATGCTATGCAATAGCTTCGCCGGGGCAGTCCCCGAGTGCCACACGTCTTTTTTCTATGTATATTTATGAAAGTACAATAATTTCAATAGAACCGTAATAAACATAACAATATTACTCCCTTAAAATCTAAACACACTTTTTGCACGAATAATATCATAACAAGTCATTACCGATTATGCAATAGTTAACTTTTCGGTAAGCGACGATTACCATTTTCTTCGCGTATGAAATGCATATATTGTTGCACAAATCGAAAAACGAATAATACTGTAATGCATTAATACTGACTAGGATATCGTTGAGTTTACACACGAATAATATAGTAATCAGTCATTGCGTTTTTTGCGTGCTTTTGACCTGTAATTTCAGTAAAATTATTTTCGTCAATAACTTTATTTTGTAAAACTATTTAAAAAAAACATAATAGAAAATAGATTGTAAAAGATTAGTTTTGTTTTGACGTTTAAATGGCTATCCTACGATCCACCCGTGCTGAGATAGAAGCATAAAACAGTTTTTTTTCCCTGAATTAGAATTTACGATTACCATAATTATTATTCGTTGGGGGGTGCGATTTGTTCCGTGCCGCGACACAACCCGCGACATCGCTTAACCACTGCGCGAACCGTGCCGTCGAATATTCTTGTATAGTTTTATACCCCGTGGCCACGAGCTATACGCTCAAGCGACACGCACCATGCGACAACGACAGCGGAGGACACAAATGAAAGAAGTTGTTTGGAACAACACGACTCACAGAGACGCGACAAAAATAATTAGTAGTTCCAGCCCGTGCCGCACAGTTTCGTGAAAACATGTAGTGAAACAGTAACTTTTTTTAACGATGTTATTTAATATTTACAACGAATTTCAAAAAATATGTTTAATGCATTCCTAATGATGCAGCCTTTCATCGATTGTGATATTTTTCAGTCCTGAGCAGATTTATGGCGGATGACGACATCTTAAATTTGCAATAGATTTTGGGTTTCTGATACTGCCGGTGCTATTGTTTTGACTCGGCACTAGATTTGTTAGGCTCATTGCATTCCTTATTATGGCGAGCTTTCTTCGATTGGGATTTTTTAAATTTATGAGCAGATTTACGGCCGATATGAGTCTTTATATGAATTTATTTTGCTGTAGAATGCATAATCCATTTTTACCTCTATTTTTGAATGATTTTTGTTATCTCTTTAGGTCCTGGTAGTCCTTTGTCAACTTTTGTGAACGACACCAGAATCACCGTTCTTGCTGAACACTTTATTATACTATACGATTTGGAATTTCGACATTATAGTAAAAAAAAGCATATAAATAGAGGTTCGCGGGCACGCGCCTGCCCTCGCGATGTGACGACACAGGCAAAAGCCTGCTTCAAAATTGTTATATATATTACCTATCTTTTGCGTGTTCAACCATTACTCTAGCATTAGAAGTCTTTTAGTTATTAGCGATTGAAATCTTACATGTTTTTGCCGGTTAAAAATATTGAACTTGCTACTCCGAGCGAAAAGACGTTTTCACGTCAAAAGATGCGAACGGGTTTTGACTTTACGATGTCAAAAACGCTCTCTAGGACCTACTTAATTTCTTAAATAACGTTTGAGTGACGTCATTCACCGGTAAATGGCGGACGCTATGTGGCGTCTACCGCTGTCTTAGGAAACCCTTGCTTTACGGAGTGACATTTGGAAACAGGTTGCACGCATGTTGCTTCACGCAAGTCAAATCACAAGTCGCATCACTCGAGGCCAAGAACGGGGATTTTAGCTCACTAGCAACATTTATAACATATTTACATTTATTCATTCGTCGAACTTGTTCACGCAACATGTATCTCTTGTTGCCGATGGTAAAGATCCTCGGTGGTGTCTGCAGATGAGGGATCATCAGTTTTCTACCACTCCGAGAGGATGACTCTGGTAGAGGATCATTATGATGACGATTGATCTCGATTGAGTTGACAATCTCCGTACGACGTTCTGTTTTTTCGGTTTTGAGTTCTGAAAATTTATAAAGAAAGAATTAGGAAATTTATTTTGAAAAAGTTCAGAAACACGAAATACAAAACGTAAATAAAAAGCGAAATGTTTGAAAAGATTAACAAACAATGCTTATTATAAAGTTAAGTAGCGATAAACTTCAGTGTCAATATCATGGCCAAATCACAGAATTGACCATTTCGGGAAATGGTACGCTAAAATTGACCATATCGTTTCTTAATGTCAACGTTTAATGTTATGTCAGTTGACCTTTGGCCATATTAATAATGTAGGGTATCCATGGTTTAAGGTGTAGTAAAAGTAGCCAATTAAACTGCGACCAACTTGGTAGTAGCGCTCGCCTGCAACAAATTTTAAGTGCATTCATTTTAAGTGTTAATTTTTCAGTGCCTGTTGTTATTTTTTGTGTTTTTGTTGCTTTTTGCGCTGCGGCAGCGGCCGGCGAGCGCTACTTCCAAGTTGATCGCTTTCCATAATAATAATATCATATTTGGAAAACCAATAAAAGCCCATCGACTTTATTTGCGTGATCACCCTGCTTTGTTTGATTAGTTGTATGTCGCCGCCATGATGCACAACAAAAACAAAGCCACATCAACGCCTCTACCGGTGGATAATCTAACTATTTTATTTACGATATGATCACTAATGTTTAGTCGCATCATGAAGTAGTTGTGCGTTCAACTGTTCATATGGTCAAACGTTGAGTATTCAATGGGCCAGACCACATCATGATGTGACCAGCGGTCCAGGTTTTATTTCATGAAATGATCAATTCTAAGATCTGGCCACGACTTAAAACGTCTCTAGTAAGGGGGTTAGCCTAAATGTCACATGGTAAAACACACAAACATTGCAAAACTAAAATGCAATTTCGGCATTGATAGGATGTACAAACTGATAATAACTGCGAACGCTTATGTATCACGGTTGAACTCAATCAATATTTCAATCAGTTAACTCATTACTGCCAGTTTTTCATACTAGTTATACATATAATATATCCGCAAAAAGTGTGTGCTTCAAAAATACGAACGCACGATCTTGAGATCTACGAGTAGTATAGAGCTGATACGACCATGGACTTGTCTATTTGTATTGCCATGATTACAAAATGATCGATGTGATGCGACGTTCGTGCTAATTCGGAAACTCGAAAATTACGGAAGCACATACCTTTTCCGGTTTACCTGTACGTACACATCAATTCATCACACACGCATTCACAGTTTCATCAAACATACACTCACACACCATCACATAGATTTTTAAAATATTATTTCACCCTCCGTCAGATTTTTCTGTGTACTTCGTAATTGTTGTAGATAAAGCACGTAATACACATCGATCTCGCATTTTATAAGATTTCCGTACAATGAGAGGTCAGCTGATACTGGAAATGGATCCTTGCGTTTTTTGCACGACTCGTAATGCGAAGCATTAGAGTGTGCTCTACGATCGAAAAATATTTTTACCCCATTTTTGCAACTGTTTTTATTGTTACACCAGGAGTGTAACAATAAAAACAGTTGCAAAAATACAATATAAAATGCTAGTACACAGAACCTACTTAATTTATATACGATTAATAGATATAGATGATTAAATGGAGATTAATACTGTACTTTTTAACAATTGATTTAATGCAGCAGAAATGAAAAAAACATCAAAATAGTTGAAAAAAACATCCTGTCCGTCAATTTATGAAGCTTGAAAACATTGTAGCTTGCGATAAAATCAATTAATTGAGTCAATATTTTTTTAATACATTTGTTTCATCCATAGAAGGAAACCTATTGAAAATGGCTCTTTTATTCAAAGTAGTTTAATTATAATTAATAAAATACTAACTAAAATATAATATATTTATCTAAATATTTCCAACCTTGACCTGGCGTGTTGCCTAGCAATCCACAACGTAAATATCTAAATAAATAGTCTTTGACATTACGTAAGGATTGCTAGGTTAGAATTTTACCCATATTGATGGGTAAAACAGCAGTCAAAACATACTTCATGAAAAGTGATAAATTGTAAATTTAGAAACTATGTTTTGAATTTCTTTTTCGTTTATGAATTAGTGTTATGAGGCGTGCACTTTTGGATTTACCAAACTATTTTAAATTTACTTTGCCCAAAGTGACATTTCGAGAATTTGACATTATGCGAAAATGGCATTTTGTTAATGTGACGTTTTGCGAGTTCCGCTACCAAAGCACCAGCAGTCAATCTTCCTAGCCTTTTCCCAACTATCTTGGGGTCGGCTTCAACGGCTTAACGTGCTTTCCGAGGCACGGAGGAGTCTCGGTATGTAAAGATGGTCACCCATCCACTGACCAACCCCGGCAAGCGTAGTTTAACCTGATGGATCGACCAGTGCGGCTTGTTATTACTTAGCAACGAGCTCCTCGGCTTTCCTTGCCATTTAATAAAATAGTATAGATTAGAACGGTTCTGCTATACTTACTGTCAGTAGTACCTGTTATCCCTGTTAAAGCTACCTATTATATGGATCAAATAAAAATAAATACATATAATATACATAATAACTGTCGCAGTATTTAAAAGAAAGGGTGAAAGAACACTATCTTTCCACTATGTCATAGTTGCGTAGGTATTTATTTTGTATTTTTCATTTTTTTGTTACATTTCAATTAACATCATCTTAGTGATATTTATTTTAGTAGTATGTATGTAAGTATGTATTTATGTATGTAAGTAAGTATTATCTCATATTATGTGTTTTATTTTATTAAGTAATGAATTGTTTTAATTTTATGTATTTTACTTTCTCTCTACTCTTACACACGGTGTCTACATCTCTTTTTATCCCCCTGTCCTATCGCAGGTATGCTGGAAAAGATTTCTTTAGAAATAAGCATCACCTTTGTACGTATTTATCTGTTCTTTTCTTCTTGTCTGTTGTTAAATGTGTGTACATAGATGGTTAAATAAATAAATAATCAACCTAATATTCCCACTGCTGGGACACAGGCCTCCTCTCTGTGAGAGGGAGTGGGCCGTAAGGGAGTGGGCCGTGGGAGTGGGCCATTGCTACTTTTGAAGAAAATTGGTTTTGCTTCAAATATGTACATAGCCTCTTACATATACAGGATGACAGGGAAATTCGACCTATTCCTTGAAAGGGGTTATACTAGAGGTCATTAGCAACAAATTAAGTCCAATGAACTAGGGGTCAAACCTGGATGGTTCTCGAGCTGTGACGGTTCTTCGATATTGTAGAAATTTTCTGACTTGTTACCAAAAACAATTAATTTTGAAAAAAATACTCCACTCTAAACATTTAATTGATACTTTTCTGAAAGCTGAGAAAGGCGTGATCATTGTAAAAAAAAATCTCGCCCAAAACTTACATAATCTCAGAAATAGAAGGTCTTTAGTAGCTATAATTTTTAATGATTGTTTTATTCCCAAACATTGAAGTAAGCTATTGGAAAAAAATTGTATGACAGTTGGCGTACAAATGTGTAAAATGACTAACTGGTTTCATAAGCTTTCCAAAAAGGTATAATTGTCATTAACTTTCCCAGCGGTTTTTCAAAAATCTGCAAAAGCGCGCTATAGACCAAATTTTTAATTTTGATTTGTTAAATTAATTCAGCTCGAAAAGTCAACGTGTAGAGTAGTGAATAAAAAATTAATGTAATTTGATACAGTTTAATACAAAAAAAAAGCAGTTAACAAAAATTACACATCCTTTTCGAATTGCCTGCCATTGTTGCGTATGCAGCCTACGACATACTTCACTCACTGGCACTCGCGTTGAAAGTGAGGTTTTCATGTGTTCGGCAGCTGCCAAAATCCTCTCCCTCAACTCTTTAATGTATGTCACTGGTGTAGGGTACACTAAGTCCTTCATGTGACCCTAAAGATAAAAGTCGCATGGCGTTAAATCTGGACTTTCAAAGATTTCAAAGGGCCCACCAGAGAAGATTTTCGTTAAATGTTTGGATGGGGATTGGCCATGATAAGTTCAGGCCATTCTTCTTGCCCTGAAATTTGAGTGGCATAACGTAACTACGAAAACTTTTTAAGAGAAGAAATGAACACGGTTTTGGAAGATGTGCCTCTAGCTACGAGAAGAGATATGGTGTACCAGCACAATGAAAGCCCAGCTCACTTTTACCGAGGTGTGCGACAATGGCTGGATGACAATTATCCGCTGAGATGGATCGGTCGAGGTTGCCCAACGTCATGGCCGGCAAGAAGTCCATATTTAAAAGGGTTTATTCTGAAAGTTGGCAACGTCGCAAATAGATGTCAAATATTTCGCTGTTTTGATTAATTTGATCATTTTTCTGTTTGGAAATAAAAAATGTGGCTAACTAGCGAACTAGAATATTGATTATGAAATGCAATAATTAATATCTTAACACCGAATAGTTAGTTTTAGATGTAAAAAAAGTATTTGGAAACTTTTCAAATGCCTTTTTGTCACCTAAAAGGGGTACAACATCAAATTCAATGTTATAATTGCAATTCATTATTAATATTCTAGTCAATTAGTTAGCCACATTTCTTATTTCCATACAGTATTATTTACAAATTAATCGAAACAGGTAAATATTTGACAGCTATTTACGACGTTGCCAACTTTTAGGATGCACCCTCTTAACGCTATGCGACGCATCAATGGCAGGCAATTCGAAAAGGATGTGTAATTTTTGTTAACTGCTTTTTTTTTGTATTAAACTGTATCAAATTACATTAATTTTTTATTCACTACTCTACACGTTGACTTTTCGAGCTGAATTAATTTAACAAATCAAAATTAAAAATTTGGTCTATAGCGCGCTTTTGCAGATTTTTGAAAAACCGCTGGGAAAGTTAATGACAATTATACCTTTTTGGAAAGCTTATGAAACCAGTTAGTCATTTTACACATTTGTACGCCAACTGTCATACAATTTTTTTCCAATAGCTTACTTCAATGTTTGGGAATAAAACAATCATTAAAAATTATAGCTACTAAAGACCTTCTATTTCTGAGATTATGTAAGTTTTGGGCGAGATTTTTTTTTACAATGATCACGCCTTTCTCAGCTTTCAGAAAAGTATCAATTAAATGTTTAGAGTGGAGTATTTTTTTCATAATTAATTGTTTTTGGTAACAAGTCAGAAAATTTCTACAATATCGAAGAACCGTCACAGCTCGAGAACCATCCAGGTTTGACCCCTAGTTCATTGGACTTAATTTGTTGCTAATGACCTCTAGTATAACCCCTTTCAAGGAATAGGTCGAATTTCCCTGTCACCCTGTATACTTATACTTTAACCGTTTTGTGTGTGTCTTGACGGTTCAATATTAAGAATCACAAATATACTTACCGACATCATCGGAGCTACCTATTATATAAAAAAAATTAAAAATTAAACACTTCTGATGAAAATTGGTTTTTCTTTTAAGTTTGTACCTACTTTTTTTTTACAAAACAGAGAGATCACACTGATCTACATAATTTATTAATTAGGAGACCGAACATTATTCTTTATTGATTTTGAAAGAACGTTTTCAATCTTATGCCAATTTATGTGGTGGTCAGTTATAACATACTTTTGTGTAATTATGTTATAGTTACTGAAAGTTGTGGAACCACCTATTATTTATATAAAATTTACAAGAAAAAAGATCTAAACAAAATTTGGTTTTGCTTAATTGGTTTTGTTATTGGTACACTAGGAAGTTAAGATATCTGAGGTAAATATAATGTATTGCACACACATCTTTCGGAATGTACATCTATATCATAATACATTCAAATTTCATCGATTTAAAAATAATTGTAAATGTATCTCATCCATAATACCATAAATTAATTACGAGTAATAAATGTCGTGAGGAAAGTTTTGAGTATGAATGCCAAAGGCTATAAGAGTAGGGGAAGACCAAAGACATGATGGATGGACTGTGAGAAAGATCATATGGCTAGAAAGGGGCCGATTACCAAGATGACGACTAATAGAGAAGTATGGAAGAAAGGGACATGTTGCGCAAACCACAAATACGAGTATATTAGAATAAAGACAGGAGCCACCGTAGGCACGGGCTTGCGGATGGAGAGTAATGGGTAGCTCGCCGTCCGATAAGGACCAGGCCCGGGTCGACGGCGCGGTTGTGTTCCACGCGCGCCACAAAGAGATGTCAGCACAACTGACGGGGACCGCTAGGGCCGATGCCTGCCGGCGTTACGGAAAAGTCCGAAAGGGTTACCGTGGCCCCTGGCAACGTACAGGCAACTGAAGGAAAACGGGTGGGTTTTAGTCAGTAAGAGTTTGACACGCCCTCCCCCTCCGCCCAGAGCGGAAGAAGTTAATTGATAATGTCCTAACCAAAAAAAAAAGAGCAGAAGAATGATGCCTAATTATAATTATTTATAGTTAGTTTTCATTGCATGTTTTGTGAAAGATACAGCGATGTGTATTTTGCAGCTAATTTATATTATATGTAAGTACTTACTGGCAGTTGTGGAGCGACCTAATATAAAACAAAAATAAATAGTTTTAAAGAAACTTGGTTTTTCATTAAGTTCATACATGCATAGACTGCTAAAAATTATCCCTTCCTTTTGGCTTCGCCATAATCGGGTAAAAAAGAGAAATCTCACTTATAATTATTAAGTTTAACTTATTTATTATTAAACTAGTTTGACTGATCTCATTCTTGACTTTATTCTGTTTAGTTTTTATTTATTTTGTGCTTTCTTTTTACGTACTTTGCATGCCGAAAGGTAAAATATGGTTATACTAAAAGCGTATCAATATTTGATTTGAAAAATTTGCCAAATGTGAGTCGAACTCGCCCACTCAGGGCCACACAGTAATAGAAGTACTTGGTCGTTTTTGCGGTACCAACCACAAAAACATTTTTTTTTTGGCATTCGGTTTTATCTGAGCTGTAGACATGACTGTCTAAAACAACAGTTATTAAAACGAACCACGTTAATAAGCATGAGATTGAAAATGTTCTTTCCAAATAAATTATAAAAGAATGTAGCTATGTCAAATCAAATATTGATACGCTTTCCTACTTTTAATTTTCAAATATCTAAATTCAAAATAATTTATTTGCAAATAATATGTGAAAACAATGTGTAGATGATTGTCTTAAATTCATGTAATAATTGTATATTACAGTCTTAGTATAACCATATTTTACCTTTCGGCATGCAAAGTACAAAAAAAAACACAAAATAAATAAAAACAAAACAGAATAAAATTAAGAATGAGATCAGTTAAACTAGTTCAGTAATAAAGGTAAACTTAATAGATAAGTGAGATTTCTCTTTTTCCACAATTTTGATATTTGAAAATTAAGCGTATCAATATTTGATTAGCGCTAGCGCAGACTAGCGCTACGCGACACCGATTATAATTATTATTATACCGTGAAGTTTTCTTAGAAATTATATTGTACAAGTCGCGTCGCGCTGGTCTGTACGAGCTATTACGCGTATTCTGTGAAATTTCAAAAAGCTACCTAGGTTATAAAGACACACACACACACACCACACTCACAGACAGCCTTCTGACAGACGGTGTAGATTTAGAAAGATGGACATTTTAACTTTTAAAAAATATTTTAAGAAAATACTCACTTCCTCCCTTGCCAATCCGTTTTATTTTGACTGGATGTTTGATGGCATCCTCCAGAGAGCCCCAAGCTATACTGAAGGCTTTCTGAAAGGAGAAATACTATCAGATTATCTACCAGGTTGTGTGCAATCAAAAATACACTTAATTAAATCACAAGAGCAGAGAAAATTGCCTATATGAATAGACTATATGAAAATAACGGCAGTTACTAATGCACATTACAAATTAAATAACTGAACCATGCCACGCTTGTAGTGGCTAATTTCAGGTTGGTTTGTTCTAACAAAACTGGGCCAAAATTTCAAAATTAATTGGTGAGAACTTACCATTCTGCCAGTACTTATGTTGTTTTCGTTTAAAGCTCTGGTCACACGGAGGCGAATCCCGCGCGGTCAGCGGGACATGACTACGCGAAGCGATTATTTTAATGATTAAGAAATCACGACACTATTCGCGCCAGTTGAACACTTCCAAAATCAATCTGCCTAGCCTTTTACCAACCCCCCATGTTGGGGTCGGTTTCCAGACTAACCGGATGCCGCTGAATACCAGTAATTACATGCACCGACTGCCTATCTGACCTCGACAACCCAGTAACTGGGTAATACGATACCCCTTGGTAAGACTTGTATCAGACTTTCGGGCTTCTGACGATTCGTAACCACTGTCAAAATTCCACGAATGACAGCCGGGACCAACGGCTTAACGTGCTTACCGAGGCACGGACGTAGGAGTCTTGGTATGTATAGATGTTCAACAATCCACTGACCAACCCCGGAAAGCGTAGCTTAACCTGATGGATAGACCCGTGCGGCTATTATAACTTAGCCACGAACACAGTTTGAACACCTCTATATAAATAAATTGACACATACAGCGGCGAATTTCGTCCCACATCCAGCGCGGGATTCGCTTCAATTTGGCCAGAGCTTATGCCAGTAGCATTATTAAATCGTATTTTTTTTTTTAAGTCTTTAAATTATTCAATTCCGCAGTATAGTATCTACCACTATAAACAATATTCCGGAGCATTTGCTGGTATTATTGTCATTTTATAGAATAAAATAACTACTACTTTGTAATCAAGGGTAACATTTAAGTCCTAAGGGCCCTGGCAACGAACAAGCAAGTGAAGGAACACGGGTGGGTTTTAGTCAGTAAGAGTCTGACATGCCCTTCGCTCTGCCCAGAGCGGGAGAAGTCATTTGATGTGTCAAATTACTAATAAAGACAAAAAGCTTGGGATTGAGCTGGTGAGAATATAATAATATTACTATTATATTACCTACTTACATTAATTATTAATATTTATTATTATTAGATTGTCATTGCTGAATATTATACATGCAAAATGACATGATTACTTTGTAAAGTAATATATATTATTTTAATAATTGTGAATGTGAGGACTATGTAGATAATTTTTTTTTTTCAGTTTCTTTTAATGCTGGTCTGGCAGTTCGAGTACTTCATGCGGCCAAAAATGTCCTTTCATTGGTTTTGTTCGTGGAATCGTTGAGCCCCTTAAGTTCTGAGTTGAGCTCCACGATTACTGACAAATGCTTACACTGACTGGACAGGTCCACTCAAATATGTGTGGTGCTTCCCTCAATTAAATTTATTCAATTCTAGGTTTCTAGAATTAATACTGTTTATTAATAAAAACCGTTCGCCATATTTGATGTAATGATAAATATTATGTGCATTTTGAACATGCTAATAAGATAATTATAATAATTGTTTTTAGTAAGTGCGAGTTAAGTAGCATGCAGCCCAATTATATTATTAGGGCCTGTTTCACCACCTACGATTAAGTTCCTATTAACTTACTTGGCAGATAATTTCATACAAATTCTGTTCCATTTTTGAATTTATTCGGTAAGTAGTGGCTATTCGGACATCGTGAAATAGGCCCTTAGTCTTCTTACTTACACACCTACTTATGTAAGTATAGTTACTTTTTCAATACTAATAAAATAATACCAGTTAATTAATACATATGAACGTAAACGAGGTAAAAAGAGTATGTAAACATCGTAGTAGGTGGCGTTCTGTAGTTTCTGCCTTGGTAAGCAAAAACTATAGAACGTCACGCTCGTGAGTTTATAATTTATGATTCTATCTTTTATTAAATTAAATGATTATTTAAAGATTTGAACATTATATTTAATTTAATATTTTTTTGGATTATTATAAGTAAATGTATAGTAGTAAAAATACTAATCAACCCTAGAAGCCCAATCCACGTCGTTTTGACTTACATACACTCAAACGCATATTCGCGATCTCTTTCTCACGCTTGCTTCGATCGCTGTGATCGTTCCAACTAGGTTCCAACCATCTAAGTATCGCCAAAAGCTTCAAGAAGATGGCTTCCTTGTCTTGGTAAGTACCACATTTTGTATTAATCGCAATTTTTTCTGCCAAGACTAAGAGCTCAACCGTCCGAAAGACTGATGCAGTTGGATAACAATTAAAATTTTATTGTGTCTCATTAGTGACAGTCAAGCGGATTTAAATCTTAAATTTTGAATTGTTTCTGTTTTTTTTTCACATTGTTCACACATATAAAAGCAACAAGAATAATGTAGGTACCCAGGATTTTGTAATAAAGAGTGTCCTGAGAGTTTCTTGCCCGTTCTTCTCCACAGAGATCTACTATTTGGAATGGCCAATTAGCTTCAACTTTCTAACTAACTGATCGACTCTTTGACAATTCAAAAGTGCCTGTAAATGGTTTATTTGAAATAAATGCTTTGAGTTTGAGTTTGAATGTTGTACGTCTTTTTTACGTCTTTTATGTTTGGCTTTTGTGTAACTTTTGCATTCATCACAGTTCGGTATTTTTCAAGGATTTACTGCTGTTTTATATTTTATTTTTATCTCTAAATCAATCTTCCTAGCCTTTTCCCAAATATCTTGTGGTCGGCTTCCAGTCTGACCGGATGCAGCTGTCTGTTATTTTTATCTCTAAAAAATATTATAAAATTCAAAAACAAAATAATGGCTTCAAAACAGCTGAATGTTGAAGCCAGCATCAATTTTGGTAAATGATGATGACTATGCTCCCGATACACAGACTCAGAAGACGAAGATTTGAGATTTTGGGTCTCAAGATGTAGTCAGAATTGATGTCGATGATGAGATGTAGGATCACGTTGAATTAAAAAATCAGCCAGCCCACCGAGATTCTTCAAGCCCTGACCCATCTAATGAATATGGGCGAAAATGCCATAAAATATGTAAGAAACGCATAATTGATGTGTTTCTAAACTGTTTATGAAAGCTAAATATCTATTTATTGTTATGACTGTTTTATAATTGCTAAAAGTTTTTTTTTATTGTAATTTTATTGTTTATTTTTATTTTTATATATGTAGGTATAAAACCCAGAGGGTCTAAAGTTTTGTGCCAATTTTCGTATGCTTGTAATTCTATATATTTTTTTATAAATAAATATTTATTTTATTCTTCGCTTTTCTACTGCATTGGTAGTTAATTTAAATAAACATTATTTAAATAATAGGCACTTTTATTGTTTGTCGTCAATTCAAGGTACGATTGGGCTTCTAGGGTTAAATAAATAAATTGGAATAAAGACAGGTGAACATCATGATGTTGTATAATAAAACTCTATTTAAAAACAGATCTAAGATTTTGTTAGAATTTTACTTACTACCCAACTAATACAGAAAAACACTTACCGATATTTCCGAAGGTAGGTTATTCATAAAATCCGCGAAAGTACCATCACTGTACTCCATAAAACATAGTACTACCAGAGATACGGCGACCAAAGACCTCATTTCACTGTTTAGCAGCCATAGACACCATTCCAGGTCAACGATTCAATGAACAATGGTATTTTAATCTCGAGCCCATGCAAGTTGAAATAATAATAGAAACTTCTCCGCTATAAATGTCAAAACTATAAACATTATTAAGTGCGTAGTTTAGAATGGAAGTATTTGTTTTGATATAATAAGTCACTACCTACTTATTATTATACTTGAGGAGTAGTCGTAGTTCATCACTATGTATTACGGCTACGACTACGCGACTACTAGTCGTCGTCAGGAGAGTTTTAAGTATGAATGTGGATGGCTATACGAGTAGGGAAAGACAAAAGAAACGATGAATGGACTGTGTGAAAGATAATATGGCTAGAAACGGGGTAACTACCGAGATGACGACTAAAAGAGAAGGTTTGGTGGTATGAGGAACAGGGTGTAAAGTTCACTCATCCTCATTAGAAAAGGGAGGATCCTCCGACCAGACGGGTGTTGTGTCTGGCGGGCAACTGCCCGTAAGTTGATTTCGGATAGTCTTATCTATGTCGTTCGCGCGGTAAACTCTAACTGCGCGATTCAGGATTTGAGTGACGTCATGTCTTTGCTGCGTAGTTCGTATGTGGCGGTGTAACCGCTATAAAGGTATGAAAGAAAAAGACATGGCATGTTGCGCTGACCACAAATAAATTGAGTTAAGGGCAGAAGAATGATGAATAGAAGTAATGATGAAACAGATATACGTATATTATAGCCTAACTGACGAACTTCCATACAAATTAGGGGCTGAATTAACACAATTTTAGTGCTCACTTTCATTCTCTTAGACGCAACGGTTTAAGCCCCATTTACACGATGCGTTCTTGCCTGTGGCATTAAATAAAATTGAAGCAACATAATTATGAATTGCACCGTCTAAACACTTTTTAGACGGTGCTACTTTTATTGTTGGTTTAACTTACAGCATGCTTTATGCAATTTAAGAGCGTTCGTTCTATACGTTGGCAATTAGCTGTCAAATATGTACCTATTTGGTATAATAATTTGGTAATATTTCGCTGCCGGGGTTGCGGGAAAGTCCAAAAGGGATACCGTGGCCCCTGGCAACGTACAGGCAACTGACGAAACTCGGGTGGGTGGGAGCAGGAGAAGTTATTAATTGATGATTTCCCATCCACGAAAAAAAAAGGGTCGTTCATGACATATTTATTGTATGACTAATTTTGAATTATTGCAAAATGTTCATATAATCATTTCATGTTCATCATTCAATCAATCATTCAAAATGTTCATAAATGTTCATTCGGATCACCTTCAGTAGTTATTTTTATGGTTACTACTAACAACAGTTTGTTTCATGCAAGATTAACGGGAAAAAGACGACACAAATGTAGTTTTATTTGCGTAGTAGTTTTTATATCAAAACATGAAATAATTTTGTCGATGTTTTGAATATTTTTGTACTTTACTGAAAATTAAAAATAGTTTGGAAAATCCAAAAGTGCACGCCTCATACTTATCACTCATTCATAAACGAAAAAGAAATTCAAAACATAGTTTAAAAATGAACAATTTATCACTTTTCATGAAGTCGTAATGTCAACGACTGACAAAGATATTTACGTTGGCAGTTGCTAGGCAACTTACTCAAAGGTTGGAAATATTTAGTTAAAGATATTATATTTTAGTTAGTATTTTATTAATTATAATTAAACTACTTTGAATAAAAGAGCCATTTTCAATAGGGTTCCTTCTACGGCTAAAACGAATGTACAAAAAAAAAATTGACTCAATTACTTAATTGATTTTATCGCAAGCTACAATGTTTTCAGGGTTCATAAATTGACGGACAGGAATTTTTTTTCAATTATTTTTATGCTGATTCCATTTCTGCTGCATTAAATCAATTGTTAAAAAGTACAGTATTAATCTCCATTTAATCATCTATACAATGGTATATAAATTAAGTAGATTCTGTGTACTACCAGGAGTGTAACAATAAAAACAGTTACAGAAATGGGGCAAAAAAAATTTTTCGATCGTAGAGCACACTCTAATGCTTCGCATTAAGAGTCGTGCAAAAAATACATCCAGATGAACTTAGAAGCTCCTCCTTTTTTTTGAAGTATAAACAAATGCCCTACGTAGAGTGAGTCAAAAGAAAGATCACGTATTTATGCTCGTTTAATAAGAACTAGAAACAAACACGTACGGTTTTGACAAACTTACATTATTTAAAGGTTCTCGTAATAACAACCCGTTTTCCTTGTGTCTTTCGAGGAAAAAAGGAGCACTTTTTTCATGCACTCAAATTTTTCTTCCTAAATCGAGATGAGGAAAAAGTACGCGTTGTGCCAAAAATCTTTGATGTCACTGTGACATTGTATCTGATTTGATTGCCAAGATAAACTACAAGGAAATATCATGGAAATACTACGTTGCATAGCACAAAATACTATGTTGAGATTTCAGAAATAAGACGGAATAGTTATGTAGGAATACATACATAGGTATCAATTTTAGTTTGTAATTATTATCACCTTGGGAAAAAAATCTGTAGCTTCTATAATAGAGTCCATTCACACGTACCTATAATCGAAGAACGTCATATCTAAGCAGCTTGAAAACAAAATCCCGTGAACACGATGACCATATCTGTTACAGCCCCGGTTTTATAGCCGCCGAGCGCTGCAAGCAGAAATAGTCCTTACGGTGTATAGAAATGAACTTCTTCGATGGTACCTAGCACAACGACACCACATTGCAGCGGCAAAATGGGCAAACACTGTGCACTGGTAACGTGTGAATAGTGTCGCAGCAACTTCTTGCAGTTGCGTTGTGGTTGCATTGTCGATAATGGTTAAGATGTGGTAACGTTGTTGCTAGTGTTTGCTGACAGACAGATCGTTGTGTTTGCGATGCCGGCTGCTCGTGCGCGGTCGCGGTGGTGGTTGCGTTGTGGCTGTGACGTGGCTTTGATGTCAATGCAATGGTATCGCCCACACGGTTGATTTTGACGGTCAAATGTGGTTCGTGTGAATGAACTACATATTATAAATTTTCATACAATTTAACGCCCGACCACGATGTCATTGTGATAGTGATTGTAGTGTGGTTTTGGCACTTGTGATCTGGCTCTTATTTGAAGTCAGGGATTGTCTACCTACATAAATTTTTCGTATATTCAAATTACAACTATTTCGTATATTATTTACGTAAACACTTAATTTCCCTAATTGTTCTTAAAAAAACAGATAATTATGTGTATTAAGACACCTACCTTGCTCCTTATTGATACCGTGAAGCAGATAAATATTATAATTCTCCGAACAATTTAAAAATTAAACGTTTCCGAAATATCAATTCACTACGTTTTCCTTCGATTTCCAGTTCAATTACGGTACAGTTCAAATAAGTACCTAAAAAAAAATTGAAATCTGTTCAAAAATTATTGCAACATTTTTGTCAACAGCAAATAGACCAAATTAATTTATACACAATTTTTTCAACAAAATCAACTAGTTACCAAAACTGTACTTACTCCGAGCAAAGAAGCCATAAAAACAAATATCTGAAATTGCAACTGTTAATAAAATCTTGCGCTTCAACTCACGAAATAATGGAAAAACACGAAAATACGTCACAATTCGATAAAAATTACGAAACGATAAAAAGTCGAATGCTGTGCAACCAACTAGTACCAAAAGTACGGGTTCTGTATCGGTACTTTGCGGTTCTTCCCATTTCGGTACTTGGGTAGGTACCGGTTCCAGACCGGTATCCGGCACGTACCACTAATCTCATATTTGTACGAAGAACCTCTTACGGTTGACAACCTTCAAGTTATTTTTCTAATACCTATTAACTATCCTTTTTACTTACTAAACCTATTTTCTCACTCTCTTACGGAAATATTTGTTTGGTAGTGGTTTACCGGTACAGTCCTGAGTCCTATCTACTGGTACTGATATCACACCAAGGTCAATGGTACCGGTTCCCAAAAATACCGGTATTTCACGCCCTGGTTGCAACACAATCGATTGACTGATTTGAGATTAAATAAATTCTGCTTTATCGTGTTTACAACCTTTAATGAGCCAGTTACAATTACAACGTGTTGAATAACAGCGTAGTAAAGTGAGGTGCATGTGTGTGTGTACTATTGTTTGTTTAGCTTCGTTTACAGTTCAACAATTAATCGTTCCGTGGACTGTGCTGCCACAGAATAAGGCGGGACGATCATAGCATTATCAGCCTCTATACAGGGTGTTAAAGTAATTGCGTGCCATAGCTTAGGGGTAGGTTCAGTATTGATAAAGGAAACTAGGAAAAATAAAAAATAAACCCAGAAAAAAAAAAAAAACATTAAATAAAAATTGCAAGGTCAACCTAATTTAGTACCTACTAACTTAAAATAGCAATCAAATCAATTTAAAACATGAGTAAATAAGTTGATTTTTAATCTTTGTAAATACCTGATTCCAAACTAAATTAGGTCGACCTTGCAATTTTTTTTAATATTTTTATTTTAAATTATTTTTCTGGATCTTTATTTTTCCTAGTTTCCTTTATCGATACTGAACCTACCCCTAAGCTATGGCACGCAATTACTTTAACACCCTGTATAATGATCTCACTGCTGGGTAACAGGGCTGCTGTCTGGGAGGGAATGTGCAGGGCGGTAGTCCAGCTCGCGGCGACACTGCGGATTGGTAGACACATTTGTCATGTCTTCGAAATTTTGGATCTAGGAGATGCCAGTTTTTTCACGATGTTTTCCTCCTCTTTCTTTTTTGTTTTGAGAAGTGATGAAATAAAGTAAAGCGCCGTCTAGGACCCACGATGTACAAATCTTAGATCAGCGAATTTACAACCACTGCTCCTGAAGATACATGCAACGAACAACAATATGCGCACAGTGTACATTCACATAGATGTGTACATACGATGATCTCATATTATTATGCATTGATCACACGTACCGAGAAGATTGGCGAGACTACAAAATGATACTAGGCCGAGAGAGTTATTTATTTATTTATATCAATTGCTTGCTACACTTCAGTACTTTTTTTTACTACAGTAAACACCAAAGCGCGCAGCAAGCCAACAACAACATTTAGCTAAAAAACTTCATGCGAATATTTAACATCGATTTACTGCTATACATAAATATTATGTCAACATCGGGCTCCTGAGCAATCAGGGCGTTCAGCAGATTGATTGCCTGGCTTGTGGGAGCATATCGAGCAGTATGGGTACGCACTGGCGGAGCCGCGAACAGGCACCGGGAGGCACAGGCGCGCGACCGCCGCTGCCGGTCCGGAGCAAACAATGAACAGCGAGCTAGAGTCGTCGCGTCATCGATCTTATTATTGAGCAATAAGTAGTAGTGCATCAAAAGTGCACACTTGCGTCTCAGTTCCAAGGTGTTGATGCCTACCATTCCCGCAACAAACAGAGACGGATACAAATAGGGATAATACCCATATTTTTTTTTTATATAGGTAGCGAGCAAATTTCCGTTGGACCCGTTCTATCATGAGCTTCTCAAGTTTACTACGCACAAACGAATAATAAAGAGTCAGTATAGCATTCCTGTCTTTAAACCTACTTGCCTGTCTCATGACAAAACCAAGTGATTGGAAGGCCTTGCCACAGATGTTATTAATGTGCTGATTAAAGATCATATTCACGTCTAAGGTCAGTCCAAGATCTTTTATTTAGTTGACGCGCTCCAGAGGGACACCCGATTTGTGGTAGCTATGCTGAATGGGCGCACGCAAACGGGTAATAGAAATAGTCTTACACTTAGAAGTGTTAAATTCCAAGTGATTGGCTTCACTCCATTTTACCACCATATCGATGTCTCTCTGCAGCGCCTCACAGTCATGCTTGCTATTAATACCCAAGAATAACTTCAGGTCATCCGCAAACATGAGACACCGTGCCGTCCTGACAACCTTCGGCAGGTCATTCGCCATTACAATAAACTGTGTAGGCCCCAGGGTGCTACCCTGGCTTTTTTTTTTTTTTTTTTTGTGATTGGCATCTCGCAGTTGACCTCAGAGGAGGTCGTAGCTGCTTAACCGGACAATCCTGTGGCTGCCTTAAGCTACTAACTTAAAGCCTCCAGCCAGGGGCATGTTATTTCTAACTAATTAAAACTAGGCGGACGCTCGCTAAGGGCACCCCCTATGGGGTTCGACCTCGGCTTAGGGCGTCCGCTAACGGGAGGACAGCAAGAGGGACAGGCTGGATCAAATTAGATTATTATTATTATTCGGGGAATTTAAAGTTACAGGCTCAGCAATAACGCGGGCTGGCGCTTCGTTATCGAGCAAGGGTCGGGGGGAAGCTACCCTGGCTTACATCAGAGGAGGTTATATAAGGGGCAGATTTATGGCCAGAGATTTGTACATAACTTATAACGGTCACTGAAATAGCTGGAAAAGAGTTGAAGCAACTTCGGGGTAAATCCTATTGCGGATAATTTTCTAAGAAGTACGTCATTTTGGACACGATCAAACGCCTTTTTAAAGTCAAAATACGCCACGTCTACTTGCTTATTTTTATCCATTTCGGTGACAGCAAAGTCTACAAAATGTATGTGGTTTGTCACAGTTGGGTGGACGAGTAGGTGTTCACACGTATTATTTTACTTGGCATCCAGTCAGTCGGTTCACAAAAATCGCAGAAAACGGTAGCGTGCCGAGTGGCGAGTACACACCGAGTGCATGCAGAGTGGGCAAGCGAGTTAGTGTGGGGAAGTGCGGCGCTGGACTGTCTCGCCCTTTAACTCGGCGGAGCACACGGTGATGTGTTTACACGTACCGAGCACTCGGCAATACGAGTAGTCAGATACGATACCCCTTGGTAAGACAGGTTGTGTCGTGTAACCCGATTATTGAGTTATGAAGATTCTGATAGGCAGTTGCTCCAAGTACCCACAATACACAAGAAATTCCTAGAGGGGCAAAGATTAAAATAAAAAAAAACTACGGGTTGCACTCCGTGAGTGCCGGCAGAAGAGAAAACTTGAACATTAACGTTGTGCATTTTTGAATATTTTGGAATGGTTAGGGAATAATTTCGCAGGAATTGCTTTATTTATCAGTAAAGTACTATAATTTATGTGGTTAAATACAATATTCATTAGTAGTAGTAGTACATATTTATTTATTTTTAAAATATAGTCTAACAAAAATAAACATATTATTTAAACACTTTTCATGAAGTATGTTTTCACTTCTTTATTTATATTCTTTACCCATCAATATGGGTAAAATTTCTTACCTCGCAATCATTACGTAATGTCAAAGACTATTTATTTTGATATTTACTTTGTCAGTTGCTAGGCAACGGATCTTACGGTCACGTCCTGACGCGAGTTAAACATTTTTTACCCATCCCAAAAAAGTGCACAACAACGCTAAAGAAGGTTTCACTTAAAAAAAAAAAAAACAAACAACTCGGTTAGACTGCAAGCCAGCCCCGACTTAGTTGGAGAAAGACTAATTGTATCTTTTTGTTAAATAAACGCATGTATCAAGAATTATGTTTGAAAGTAGCTCGAGCAGCGTGACACACATTACAGTCCCGTAAGTGTTGAGCCAGTCTCACCTACATACCCACAAACATAAGAACTAACTAGGTCGCTTTTGAAATGCACGTCTATTCACGATGTATTTAGTGCTTACAGCGTGACGTGTTCCAGAATGAGAAACATAGCATAACGCCTGCATTCCTGGAAGGGGTAGGCAGAGGTGTATACTGTACAGTGTGTAATAAGACCCTCACACGCCAGGTCCAGTTGAAAACCAGCGTCAGGCACTAGTGGTCTGGCATTTTGGCGTTCACCCGCGAGGCATACTTTGAGGCATACGATGATGTCGTCACGCTGAAGTAGTTGCACGAAGGCTACGTTGGCGTTCATACTCGGGGTCACCAATTTAGAGGTATGAGGAACAGGGTGAAGAGTTCACTCATCCTCTATTGACCAGAGAGGATCCTCCGACCAGACGGGTGTCGTGTGTGGCGGGCAACTGCCTAACGGTTGATGTCGGATAGTCTTATACAGAGTAGCAGAGTATCGACGCGAAGCCTGTTACCATGGATTTAGTACGATGATTTTAAACCCCCTGCGCTGAAATCTCTCATCGGTTATTTAAAAAAAAAAACAGCTGTTCCATAAATTTTGACCACTTTTCTATGAAACAGCAGTTTTTCTTTCTATTACCGACGAAAGATTTCAACACAGGGGGGTTCAGAACCATGTACTGAATCCATGGTAACAGGCTTCGCGTCGATGTCCCTGCCACCCTGTATTTGTCGTTCGCGCAGTAAACTCTAATTGCGCGATGCAGGATTTGTGTGACGACATGTCTTTGATGCGTAGTTCGTAAGTGGCGGTATAACCGCTACACTATAATAAATGGAGTATATTATGTAACTTTGTGCAAAACAATTTGCTTTTAACTATTAGGAACGACTGGCATTTTTGGTCGTTGCAAAAATTTTCCGGTACTGAACAACGTAACGCACTGAACACATTGTGCTTACGCATGCAACAGTACAGGGATCGTGGAAGTATTTAAAATTAGGTTATAACATTCGAAACTGGTTTTCGTGGAACAAAACCTTTAAAAAAAGTTGGGACTTTGAACATCAATATCTTCATAACCAGGAGGTTCCCAGGTATGGTCCTTTATAAAAAAATGACGTTTCCATTCGAAATTATGTTTTTCGAAATTATGTTTTTAAATTTTAATGTGAATTCAGATTGTAATCTTGATTTAATTTAATTTTAATCTAATTTAATTTAATTTAATTTTAATATAATTTAATTTAATTTTAATATAATTTAATTTAATTTTAATATAATTTAATTTAATTTTAATCTCTATTCAATTTAATTTTTAATCTTAATTTAATTTGTAAAAATGTTATGTTATTATGTTATGCCTATACCAATTGTTATTATGAGTCTATTATGTTACTTGAATTAAATGATTTGAATTTGAATTTTGAATTCTGTATTAAAAAGTTCAATCGATAATATTCCATAGTTTAGTCAATATAGCTAGTAGAAGATCGGAAAAATCCATAGACGGCTCAGGTTATTCCGTTTATCCACCCCAAAAAATCCACCCTAAGGTGGATATTCGGAAACATATGTCCGGGAATCCCCTGGGCCTAGTTGGATAAACGGAATTTATAGATTTAGGGTGGATCGGCTTACAATATTATTTAATTTGTTTGAAAAACTCATTTTTCTTAATATGATGCTAGAATTTATTTGATAATTTCAAAATAGTCTTATGCATTAATAGTGCCAGTATTTTCATTTATTGTTGTATTGTAGTCTCCACATTGTATGGAAATCTGTGCACATTCATGAGTTGGTCCTAAGAGCGCGCAGCGTGACAAAGTTTCACGTTTATATAAAGTATTCTCGATCAAAACTTTCTTTCTGTATCTTACAACGAAGATTACAACCTACAAATAGAAAACCTATATAGAAATGCGTGCAAATTCATGGGTTGGTCCTTACAGCGTGACAAGATTTCGGTTTCAGAATAAAGTATTCTCACTGAAAAACTACGACATAATATTTCTTCTTGTGTCATATAATCAAGATTACCTACAAACAGAGTGCCCCTACAGAAATCTGTGCAAATTCACGGGTTGGTCCTAACAACGTGACATGGTATAGTTTTTTACTAAAAGTATAAAGTTTTTCTCGTGCCACTCTAAGATATTTTATAACATGAAAATTGCTCAAAAATTACAACAATGAAGTATATAAGGTCCCATTAATATTTAGACAAACTTTTAGAAATCATTCAGACCACCAAAGAAGAAAAGTTAGACGTACTGAATGCTGTGTTAAAGTTAGTGCATCTATTTTAATAGAACCTTGTATATTTGAACCTGAACCAATCAAGATTACCTACAAACAGAGAGCCTCTACAGAAATCTGTGCACATTCATGGGTTGGTCCTAAGAGCGTGACGCAGCGGTTTGAGAGTTGGTAAGTCGGAGTGTCGCCGACACTACTTGAGGTACGACTTCCGCTGAGTCACGTGACAGGGACACACCGAGTGGTACTTACCCTTTTTTTTCTGAAGGATTAGATGTTTGTATATTGAATTTGAGATTTTTCAATAACCTTTTTCTGCGTGTCTTTGTTTGAAACATTGTGAGAATTTTCGCAATGAGATCACCGAAAATTGTACAATGATTTAAATGAATTTATAATTATTATAAATGCGAAAGTGAGTTTGTCTGTTTGTTCAGTTTCACGCTGAAATGGCTGAACGGATTTGGATCAAATTTGGCACATGGTAGACCATGACCTAGGTAAGGAAATAGAATACTTTTTATCCCGATATTCCCACTGAGAGATGATTGAGACTTATGCGGATGAAACCGTGGGGTGTTATCTGCACCCCCTTGGACCCGGTAGGTGGTGCTGTTCGGCAGGACAACGTCTGCCAGGTCAGCTAGTATTTTATATTTTTATCTTGCTTAATAGCAATCCTAAGATTTCTACTACCTGTTTCTGTTTTTTTGGCTGTCTGTTACTAATCCAACCATTGGTCCATCTGTTATAGCTGTTGGTTCTCCAGCACATAAATAAAAAACTTCTGGTATCAATGAACCTTAAAGAATTTAAGACACATCAAACACGCACCTACAACGAACATATCCTCCATTATTACAATACACGCCCTATTTCAAAACCAAAATATAATATGACAACACTACTCCCATAAATCAAATAAAAATATCATAAACAACACCGTTCCCCCACTGTATTACCAACTCCGGCAAAGTTTCCCATAACTAGTCGGGAGGTGACTCTCACTTTTGAAGCGCCCTCCGGAGTGAAAAGGCGATATTTTCCTCACAGCGAATGAATGAAAAACCCGCCACAGTTATGAGGCACTCTGACCGAATGTACTTTTGTAAGGAAAAATTGAGAACAAGTTTTTGTTGTTTCTTTTCTAGTGAAAAGCGTTATGGTGAAATGAAATTTCTCTTCGGAAATGTACTAATGGGGTTTGAAACAAACTAGACTTGGCTAATCTCTGAAGCTTGCACCTGATTTCCTAGTTGAACTACACGGTTACTGACAAATGCATGCACTGACTGAACAGGTCCACTCAAATCTGTGTTGTTATATAATTAGAAGACCATTTTAGATACTAAAACTACGTTCATACAGCGACTTTTTTCCCGTATACCGTACACGAGATTTTACCGAATAGAGCAGTGGCAGTAGAAAATTACATTAGGTACATTGTTCACACGGAGACTTCGTGTGAACAATGTAATGTAATTTTCTGCGGGAAAATATCGTGTTCGAGAAATATTTTTTCCCGTATATCGTCCGAAGTTGTCATCAAGGAGGCCGCGTCTCGAAACGATTTTATCGAATACGACTCACAGTGGCGCTTATTTTCATGTTCTATCATTCACCCGAACAAACTTTTCTCTAGTGTACGAGACTCGCGCGCGAGTGAACTAAACAATTGACTGCTTTCACAATTTGTTAAACTTTTATATGTTATGAATCTTGAATACGAGGCTTTTGGCTAACTTGTTTAGTTTGTGCAGAATAAACAATTTTTCTTTCTTTCTTTTCTTCTTTCCATTCGATTTTATCGTAACGTTAAAATTTAATGGAAATGGCAGCCGTGTGAACGACTGTCTCATTTCCAACTTCAACCCTTTTCCGTTGCTTAGCAACCGACAAAGTAAATATCAAAATAAATAGTCTTTGACATTACGTAAAGATAGCGAGGTTAGAAATTTTACCCATATTGATGGGTAAAAAGACTGTCAAAACATACTTTATGAGTAGTGTTTAAATAAATTGTTCATTTTTGTTAGATACTATGTTTTGAATTTCTTTTATACCATTCCCCCTCTAAAAAGCTTATTTTATTCACTGAAAACAGTGAATAAAAAGCTCTTTTAATCACTGTTTTGGTGTTTGAATTTAGAACACACCAATGTATTCGACCTCGTATCTCAATGCTATACAACCTCTTTAACACTTTCGACTCCACCCATTTTCATAGAACTCATACGCCATTCGGCCATAAAAGTCTATAGTATTTTTAGGGGTCTTGAAGTTTTTTTTTTTTTTTAATAAATCTTGTTACAAGATACATCAGATTTTATTTCCATGGTTTATAATCTATATTCGTTAAGAAAAACCTACATTTCAAATGAGCCCTCGGGGGATCCCGGCATCCCATATACAAGTAGGTGAACCCTCCAGGAAGGCTCCCGACACTGAACGTCTACATTTAAAATGAGCCCTCCGCGAGGGCTCCCGGCATCCCATATACAAGTAGGTGAACCCTCCAGGAGGGCTCCCGACACTGAACGTCTACCTTTAAAATGAGCCCTCCGCGAGGGCTCCCGGCATCTTAGAATCCTTCACTAGCTCGTGATTCATTTAGGGCCCTCGCTTTAAATCCGTCTTTTATTCACTAATTGCATAATATACTATTTCGTTTATGAATGAGTGAGTATGAGGCGTGCACTTTTGGATTTTCCAAACTATTTTAATCTTACAGTGGGGGAAAGAGATGGAGTGATACGTCCTGCATAGCTTCATCTCTTTCCCACACTTAAAGTAATATAATACTAAAATAATTATAGTAAAATAATACTGCTCTAGAGGTGGCGGTAGGCCCCCTGAGCGGTGTGACTATCTCCGATCAAACAATAAAACAACTTTTCAGTTTCATCAGACAATACGAAAGACTAAACAAAGCGCCTTCCATTAATAAATTCTCAATAATTATTAACAAAATAGGGGGCTGTCTATCGTAGTAGCAATTACGTAACGAGTCGGACTTTGTCCGTGCTACAACAACATAGGAACGCTTTTAGACGCTTGAATATTTTAACACAAGTCGTGGTGAAGACTGTCATTTTGTACTATATCATTTTGTACTTGCTTTTGTTAGTTTTTACTTAGCTTGTGCGTGAAGACTCATAGTGGAATTTGTATTTCTTTGTAATTTTCTATCATTGTTTCACATAGAAAGTAACCGTTTGTTTAAAATCACATTGCAGGGCCAATTCATAACATGACATTATTTCATTTCAATCTATGTTAATGACTGTTCACATCGACCCAGAGTGGTCCATAGCAGTCGGATTACTCATTGATAGCTAAGCATTGCCATACAACGTGGCAATGTCGCCAGGTTCTTGGTTACATGTCGTAACCAGTCGACAGCGATGGGGAGGAATTTTTCTACTACAATCATATTTAAGTTTGTTAATAATATTTTAGTTAGGTTAGGATATTATATTGATTTATTTCATTAATTTATTAGGTATACTTGTTAATAAATTATATATATTATGTTTCTATTTTAATCCTACTACAATATAAATGTCTTTCACATTTATATTGTAGTAGGATTAAAATATATAAAAATGGATTGGATGTTTTTTACTCAATCACGCAAAAATAGCTGAACAGATTTGGATAAAATTTGGCAAACAGATAGTTTATAACCTGGCTATTTGATTGATTAACATAGGATATTTTTTATCTTGGTAGTAAGTTCCCGAGGGATAATTTCGCAAGCGAAAGCTAGTTCTGAATAAATACAAGATCTTTCTAAATTACCCATTGATTATGTTTTGAGGCGATCAATATAGGTACTAGACTGGTCGACGTCAATCGACCGCAATCTACTGAAAATAATATGATTTGTCAAAGTCTCATACTTTGACAAAGTAAACGAAGTGGTTGTAGGCCCAGTCATCCAAATCTTCTCTCTGGTTGCATGTCTAAACGAATCAAAGAAGAATTAAAGACTGCATATATTGGCTCAACCAAAAGATGAAATCTAAAGCCAAAATAACGTTATTTAAACGTTACGTTAACGTCAATCAAGATAACAATTTAGGATCCAACTCAGACTTTCAACGGAAACAACATGGAATAGCACTCAAACTGTTTAATGTTTTATTATTAACCGATAGGGTAGAATGAATTAATGACCGCCATTTTGAATTTAACTTCAGCTTGTCTGTACAGTCCTTCATTTTCATAGTTATTTTACCTCTGGCAGTTAATGTTAGGTCCGTCGTCCAGGAGACTATTCAAAAGTAAAGTTTTGGAGACCATCGGCAATAGAAGTAATTACATCTGGCATGACTACGATCAACGAATCAATAAATGTTGCTAGCTTAGCTTCGAGCGATGCGAATTGCGACTTGAAGTCACTTCGCTCCGTAAAGCAAAGGTTACCTAAAGCTAAATACAGACGACACGCGCGTCATCACCCTCGTTTTGATTTTTTTTCTATGCGTAGTTGGTGCAGGTTATCTAATAACCCGCGCCGTGGACAGTCAACGGTATTTTAACGTTCCCTCGCTATGTTTGCGGTTTGTAGTGAGTTAGGGTTGAATCGATTACATAATTGAGCCTTTGACATTGATAATGTCTCTTATGTATTCCTTTTGTTTAATATATTAAGTGTAGGTATGTGAATTTTAATTATCACATTCAAATTCAAAAGTCATTTATTCAAACTAGGCTGAGAATCAGCACTTTTCGAACGTGACAATTACAGAAGACAGTCCCCCAAAAACGCCCGCCCTTCACCACTTCCTAGTGCTTTTGCTCGAAAGAAAAAGTGGCGCAATAAACTCCCCAGCAGCACAGCTGTCTGTTCAGTTAGAAAAAACTTGATTCTATAAAATACTTTACATTACTCAACATAAAACATTAAATAAAATATATTTGCGATAATGACAGCTGGCACACGCCAATATACCAACAAAAACATCGAAATCTATAGTCAAATGAAAATAAAAACTAAAAACGTAAACAGAACTTAATACCCGAATTATAAAGCTTTGTGCAGACCAGCGCGACTTGTCGCGCGACGCGACACCGGTTATTGTTATACCGTGAAGTTTTCTTAGAAATTGTATTGTTGTGTCGCGTCACGCGACAAGTCGCGCTGGTCTGCAAAAGCCTTAAAGCCTCTAGACATAAAGGGCGTGCCCGCTTACATATGGCTAAACTTTATATTATCTATGAATTTAACAGACTCCAAAAAAGACGGTGATGCTAACCACGAGTTTTTTTTATGTAAAAAGACAACAAAATAAAATCCGTCTTCCGAAACTCACATTATGTCTTCACTTTCTAGTCACTTTTGTGAGGATTTGTTTTATATTGACTGTTTTTTTAAATATAATAATGTGGACTTCCAAACTGAACTCCGACAAACAGTAATACAACAAGATTTTATTTCGACATTATGGAACTCCAACAAGGAGCTTCATCACCATCATCATCATCAGCCTATTAATGTTCCCACTGCTGGGACACAAGCCTCCTCTCCGTGAGAGGGAGTGGGCTGTAATCTACCACGCGGGCCCAGTGTGGGTTGGTAAATGTTACATGTCTTCGAATTTTTGGTTCTAAGACATGCCGGCTTCCTCACGATGTTTTCCTTCATCGTTTTGAGAGCAGTGGTGATGAAATTATTTACACAAAGTGAAGCGCCTGGTTGGGTTCGAACCCACGACCTGCAACTCGGTAAGTCGGGGCCATCACTGCTCCACTGCACTGCCACTGCAACAAGGAGCTTGGAGCAAAGTAATAACAGCCGCACGGGTCGATCCGTCAGGTTAAGCTATGCTGGCCGGGATTGGCTGGTGGATGGGTGACCATCTTTACATACCGAGACTCCTCCGTGAATCGGAAAGCACGTGAAGCCGTTCGTCCCGACTGTCATTCAGGGATATTTGGCAGTCGTTATTGAGTCGTCAGAAGCCCGAAAGTCTGACACCAGTTTTACCAAGGGGTATCGTACCCCTTGGTAAAACTGGTGTATGTATTACCTGGTAAAACTGGTGTATGTTTGTTGTAGAGGTCAGATAGGCAATCGCTCCATGTAAAATACTGGTATTCATCTGCATCCGGTTAGACTGACAGCCGACCTTAACATAGTTGGGAAAAGCCTAGGCAGATTTATTGATTGAACTCCAACACGTCTTCATTTCAACAATACTTTAGTTCGAAATACCTGAAGTCTGTTCGACACTAGTGGACTCCGAAAAAACGTCATAAATTATGTAATCTATCAACATTAGGATACGCAGCTACTTTGAATAATTACTCAGTTAAGTCTCCCACTAACAGAAAATAAGATATTTGTATCAAAACGTTATTTATTTCGAATAATCCGTAATCAAATAAACAAGTCAAAAGGATCGTACTTAAACTCCAAGGAAGAAGCCAATTTACTTAAAGACGAAGGTCTAAAAAACATTAATTATGTAAGTGCCTTCTACGGGCCAAGACTAAAGCCTTAATAAATTATTTGTCCATAGAACCTATTAAATACATTCAGCTTTCAATATTCCGGAATTAATTGCGGCCTGTTTTAAAGGCTTGAATATTCTAATTAAATGCTAGAGAGAGACGGCATGAGAGTGAAAGAGAACACGAAACGTCAACGACACCTGCCACTGATTTATTTGTTCGAAAGAATTTGGATTTTGAAGGAAAAACGGAGCGATGTTTGTACAGACTAGCGAAGATTAACTATTAATCTTTGTTTAGGTAAAAATAAGATATACTTACTAAGTTGTTTTTCGATGGGTCTTGTACC
Source organism: Conistra vaccinii (assembly GCA_948150665.1). Lineage (NCBI taxonomy): Eukaryota > Metazoa > Arthropoda > Insecta > Lepidoptera > Noctuidae > Conistra > Conistra vaccinii. The sequence goes on along the minus strand of OX411323.1, from coordinate 3,821,310 downwards.
TGACGTGACAAAATTAATGGATTGAACGTGGCCTGGTAGAAGGCCTGCAGATTTGTGAGGTAAATAACGATTAGCGAGGGCGGTAAGGCTGGTTTACACCTGTCGAGAAAATAGAAGTTTCTCAGGCAATTTCTTATTGTGATATTGTATATAAAAATATATATAGATTGATTGTGATGAAAAAAAAAAAAAATTTAATGAAAAAGTGTCTATTCACGGACATAAAAAAATCTTACAAGACATTATTACCTCTTCCAAACTGATTTGCAGTCTGTTGGCAGACGTAGTTCGTTAAATAGTACATTAAAGTAATGTATAATTACACTTTTTAAATTAAACCATTCGTGCATTATTTGAATTCCAAGATTATTAACGCCATGATGATAAAACAATAAGTAAGAAAGCACGTGGAAATGCCGATATTTAGTTAAAATCACAACTTCAAACACTATTAAATAACCGTTACTATTCAAATAAACAGTAACTTCCAAGTCAGTTGCACAACCAATATTCCAATTTCCTTGGAAATGAACTCGACGCGTAGCGGTCCAGTTATCTGCTACGAGAGTGCTACTGACGTAGCTGTGACGTCATCATGTTGGCTACGCCGTAGCAATAGAACAATGACTGTGATGTTCTCACTTCCTATCTATACTGTGTCTGTTTGAATATACTATATTAGAGAGGGTATTCTAATGAAAGGTATTGACAATAGGGAAGCCATAACATGACACACGAGATTTGACGAGACAGACATTAGACACGCATGAAACATAGTATCTCTGCAGAAACTTAAGTACATAACATAAACTAAAACCTTCTTCCAATGGGTAGGCAGAAACTACAGAACGCCACCTGCTACGATCCTAACATTTTTTACGCAAGTACTCGACATAAAATTAATTTATACGACATAAAGTATTAACTAAAGGCTACGCCTGTTGTGTGTGCGTCTCGGTTGCGTAGACTAGAATACTCCACGCTGACGTCATTCATCGTCTGCATATTATGTGTGCATGCACACGTACGTGAGGCGTTAAAAATCACTAACCATACCTACAGCCCACTTATTTGCCATTTAATAAAAAAAAAACAACGGGTTGCACTCCGGGAGTGCCGGCAGAAGTGAAATTTGAACATTAACGTTGTGCATTTTTGAATATTTTGGAATGGTTAGGGAATATTTTTTTCCAATTGCTTTATTTATCAGTATAAAAGTACTATAATTTATGTGGTTAAATACAATATTCATTAGTACTAGTAGTATATTAATTTATTTTCAAAATATAGTCAAACAAAAGATAAGATAAGATAAGATAAGATATTTTATTTGCATAAAAATAAACATTATTATTATTTAAACACTTTTCATGAAGTATACTCGTATTTTGACTGCTTTTTTTACCCATATTGATGGGTAAAATTTCTTACCTCGCAATCTTTACGTAATGTCAAATACTATTTATTTTGATTTTCACTTTGTCGGTTGCTAGGCAACGGGTCTTACAGTCACGTCCTGACGCGAGTTTAACATTTTTTACCCATCCCAAAAAAAGCGCATAACGCCGCTAAAGAACTTGTCACTTCCAAAATATACTTTAACGTAATTATTTCAGTATATTTTCAATAAAACCCCTGTTAATTATTGATCAAGTGTGAGCGCACACTTAGAAAGAGAGGGATGTAATTCACAAATTGACAGTATCTTTTGACATGTCTGAGGGGAAGCACGGGATACACAGCTCACAGGGGACACCGGGGATATAGGGGTCGCATTAAATAACGGTGTGGCATCGATTATTTTTATCGTACACTTTTTTGTAGAGGTGTAAATAAATATCAGGTGGGGGAGTGAATATTTTGAGTTCGGGTGTACATTTAATACGTTTAGGTAAATATCATAAATATGCTAAAGTATAGATAGAGGAGTAGTGGTGGCATTGGTAACGGCCTCGACTTATTTGCCTTACTTTACTTAGCATGAGCATAATCAGCCTATAATGTTCCCACTGTTGGGACACAGGACTCCTCTCTTCGAGAGCTGAGCTGCAAATGCTGTAATCTACTACGCGGGCCCAGTGCTGGTTGGTAGATGTCACATGTCTTCGAATTTTTGGTTCTAAGACATGCCGCTGTCCTCACTATGTTTTCCTTCACCGTTTAGAGAGCAATGGTGATGAAATTATTACACAAAATAAAGAGACTGCCTGGGTTTAAATCACCACCTACAACTCGTAAGTGGTGGCCGTTACCACTTGGCCACCAGTGCTTTACAGGGACACCACAGCTTTACTAAGCCACCACTGCTCTACTGGGCCACCACTGCTCTACTGGGCCACCACTGCTCTACTGGGCCACCACTGCTCTACTGGGCCACCCTTGCTCTACTGGGCCACCATTTCTCTACTGGGGCACCACTGCTCTACTGGAACACCACAGCTTTACTAAGCCACCACTGCTCTACTGGGCCAGCACAGCTCTACTGGGCCTCCACAGCTTTACTGTGCCACCACTGCTCTACTGGGCCACCATTTCTCTACTGGGGCACCACCGCTCTACTGGGCCACCACTACTCTACTGGGCCATCACTGCTCTACTTTTTTTGTGTATTTTATATGAGACAAGACAAGACGTCTTCCATTTCAGCAATGAATACAAAATAAATAATGACGTTCATCATTCGTTTCATTCATTCGTTCATCATTATGTCACAACTAAAGATAATATAGACACTTTGACACTTTTGACAGGACCTGACGTCTCATTGCTGCCACCTAGTGAAACTCATTTCAGAAAACTCTCATTAGAGAGGGGTATGTCCAGCAGACTGCTGTAGGCTGGTGACGATAAGCATTAGTGAGCATTATATCAGTTCAATCATCATAAAACCAGCAAAGTATCACATAACAATTTTAATAACTCAACCACCACAAAAACGAATAAGACCATCTCCATAAAAAAGACACACAAACCCAATGAAATAAGTAGCTACCATAAACATCTTCATGATTATCTAATCAAGAAAATGTCAAGACGATAAAGCGACTGACCTTTAGCTCTATAACTTCATTAATACCAATTACAAATACAACCATTGTTACTTGACTCCTGAAAACAAAACAATTGAATGTGACAAAGAGGTCAATGTTTCCTGGGTTATTTCAAATGAAGTACAGTCGAACAAGTAATTTTATAAATAGGTAAAATTGTTTGTTTGTAAAGGTGGGTTTAGATGAAACGAACATATAACCAGAATAAGACCTAGAGCGTTCTTTTGTTGATATTCTAGACATTTTAGTTGTCATAGAGAGACCAACAAAGTAATATTCTGTTCCGGTTTACGTGCGTACTTTTTAAACTTATAGCATACTTAAAAGTGTGTTGTAAAACAATTGAATACTCGCAGCGCTCGGTAATCCGGTACTACTAGTGAATCCAACACGTACACAACAAAATGAATATTGGCAATGTACCTATTTGAAATGTGAATATTTTTGTCTGTACATATACTAACCTAGCTTTCAGACGTCCGAGCTTAGCTCTCCTACCATAGATATCCGTCTCCTACTCTGTAATCCGACAGGCTTAATACAAAAGTGCCGGATCCGGTCCGATTCTACGACGAGGTAATACGTAAATTAATAAGGTTTTTTTGTTAAATTATTTTTAGCTTTCGCCCTCGGTTTCGCCCGCGTGCAGGTCGGAAATTATCCCACGGGAACGTAATACCGGAATAAAAAGTATTCTGTGTTAATCTAGGTTATAAACTATCTGTGTGCCAAATTACATTCAAATCCGTTCAGCCATTTTTGCGTGATTAATTAACAAACATCCAAACATACAAACTTTCACATTTATACTACTATACTAGTAGGACTAGTAGGATAGTAGGATAGTAGGATAGTAGGATAGTAGGATAGTAGGATAGTAGGATAGTAGGATAGTAGGATAGTAGGATAGTAGGATAGTAGGATAGTAGGATAGTAGGATAGTAGGATAGTAGGATAGTAGGATAGTAGGATAGTAGGATAGTAGGATAGTAGGATAGTAGGATAGTAGGATAGTAGGATAGTAGGATAGTAGGATAGTAGGATAGTAGGATAGTAGGATAGTAGGATAGTAGGATAGTAGGATAGTAGGATAGTAGGATAGTAGGATAGTAGGATAGTAGGATAGTAGGATAGTAGGATAGTAGGATAGTAGGATAGTAGGATAGTAGGATAGTAGGATAGTAGGATTATAGTAGGACTAGCTAGCTGAAATTTTCTATAGAAATCCAGTAATCCGGTGTTTCCGATAATCGGTTCCGTAAATTGGTGAAAAAAAACCGGTCAAGTGCGAGTTGAACTCGCGTGGAGAGGGTTCCGTACGATGAATATGTACCGCCGCCGGCCAGCAAGCCGAAGCTGCGGTGGTGAGCGTTAAAATCACCTGCTCCACAGCTCGCGGGCCGCCTATACCATGTTTTTTTTTTTTTTTATCTGACCCGTTGTTTGTAGTAACTAAAAAAACTATGTATGGTACCGGATTGTAGAGGGAAATTTCTGAATATTATTGTATAGACAAGATAGAATTAAACAATAGTGTTGAATTCTGTCTTGTCGTATATTCTTGAATACGTGGACTAACGCCGAGTGATAGAAAGTATTCCGATATTTCATTTTTTGATTATTCCTTAAAATTTATATTGTAGTCTCCCGCTATGATAATCTTTTCGTGTGCACTGATAGAATTCTTAATGCATTCGACGGCAATGTTAAGCTGAATAACAATGTCATTCATATTACCAGTTGCCATATTATTTAATGTAGTAGCAAAATTCAGATCATCATAATTCATAAATCATTTATTTCTTTGCAAACATGGGTAATTTTTACATTGATGTTTTATTATGAAAGTCCTCCATGTTCTACCGTCACAAAGGCATGCAAATCATGTTTAATTTACACAAATTTAAAGACATTATAATTTTAAATAACAATTTATAACAATACATAATTATACGTAATGTCAAATCGTTTGAATTTGACATTGACTGTAGTCAATGTCAAATTAATATAAAAATGTCAACAATTTTGCAGTAATAAATAATAAAATGTCAAATGGATCATCCCTCTGACGCATTATTTTGCTCATTAGAAACAGGCTAAATGGTTCCCACAATGGTGCACGAGCTAAAACTGACATCGGATTACGTCCTGTATTAGGCTGAATAAAATATAAGTAAAAATATTTTTTAAACAAGCTTTTATTAAACTAAAAAGAACAAAATAAGACTTACGTAAACAGATAAGTTTAATGTTTTCTTAAAAGATTGAGGCTTATCTTTATTTAAGAAAACCGTTCACGCCTCAAGCCTTTGAAACAAAACAAATCCAAACGGCCGAAACACAACGGGGCTATCTTGTCTAGTTAAGGAGTTCGTATGGTGACCTTCCAGATCTCTCATGAGGGCCTGGACTACACCTTAGGCTACAGTACTTTGTAAGACAACGCATTCAGGGCAGTGTTGGGGCTGCCCCGCTTCTGCAGCGCCTCGGGCATGTTTGCGGAAGCGCGCACTGACTGTTTCCACGCCACCATGCGCAAGCGGTGCGCGTCCTTGGTGCGCAGGGTGCGGGCTAGCTCCAACACTGTCCTGGACATGATTGCTCAGCGACTGGATTGCCCCTACGTTGGGCATTGTTGTAGCAGGCATATTACGGGTGCTTGATTTTTATTCATTATTATTTTTTATTAATTTAAATATAACTATGTACTTATCTGAATTTAATTAAATTTTAATTGTATTTCATTCTTGATGTTATTTTATGTGTAAATGTTTCTATTCTAATATGAGTCTATGTCACTCGAAATAAATGATTTTAATTTTAATTTAATTTAAAACCAACGACCGCAAACACAATGATACTATTATGTTTGGTTGAGAAGTTTCTTTGATCACTTTTCAGCTCTATCATCAGACCCTGGATGCAACTTTGGGCTATAGTTCTTGTCAGGACAAAACGAACCGGTCCAATTTCGATGGTACTGTCTCGTTTATTTTAGAAGTTCCTTTGGTCATCTTCCGGCTCTATCATCAGACCCTAGTCCCATCTAGTTTATTAGCACAATACATATCCATATACAATATAAAATTTCGTGTCTGTATATACTGTGAACCATTCAGGAGTTCTCTCTTCTGAAGCCAATCCTGGATGCAGCAGTCAGATCATGGTGGACTTTAGAATGTTCTATCACAATTAAAGCATATATAATATTTCGTGTCTGTTATGTTGGCCGTTGAGGAGTTTCCTCGTCTGGAGCCAATCCTGGGTGCAGCAGCCAGATCATGGTGGAATTTAGAAAAGAATATCATAATTAAATGCATATATAAAACGTGTCTGTCCTGTGTACCGTTCAGGAGTTCCCTCGTCTCAAGTCAATCCTGGGTGCAGCAGCAAGGTCATTGTGAACTTTAGAACGGACCATGATAATTCAACCGTATATTAAATTTCGTGTCTGTACTGTTGATCGTTGAAGAGTTCCCTCGCCTGAAGCCAATCCTGTGTGCAACAGCCAGATCTTAGTGACATTTAGAACAAACTATGATAACTAAAGCGTATATAAAATTTCTTGTTTGTGCTGTTGACCGTTGAGGAGTTCCCTCATCTGAAGCCAGTCCTGGGGGCAGCAGCCAGATTATGGCTGAATTTAGAATGGTCTACCACAATTAAAGCGTACTTTATATTTCGAGTTTGTACTGTGTACCGTTCAGGAGTTCCCTCATCTGAAGCGAATCTTTCGTGCAGCAGTCAGATCATGGTGGACTTTAGAACAGACTATCATAACTAAAGGGTACATAAAATTTCGTGCCTGCACTGTTCATCGTTGAAGAGTTCCCTCGCCTGAAGCCAATCCTGGGTGCAACAGCCATAAATGATGGAATGTAGAACGGACTATGATAATTAAAGCGTATATAAAATTTGCTGTTTGTACTGTTGACCGTTGAGGAGTTCCCTCGTCTGAAGACAATCCTGGATGTAGTAGCCAAATCATGGTAGAATTTAGAACAGACTGTTATAATTAAAGCTAATGTGTTAGCAGTGCTTGCCGACAATACTACAATAGTACTATGAAATCGGCAAACAGAATGCTTCGCGGAAAGTACGAGAAGTGACGGATGCCTCGCCTTAGTACACGTTGGGCGAGCCCGTTGAACGTGTACTGGGGGCTTTAGTCGAACTAGCAGTAGCAATAAATTATCCCAAAAACTAACTTAACATTGTAGTTGAAAAACCAATTTTTCTATACATTCCAACCGCAATTGTAAGTTTGTAAGCACAATATTGAGAGATTTACCATGTTATTTTAAGACCATAGACTTCTTATAGGTTTTCCTATATTCTATGAGTAAGGAACTATTCTCTGAATTTTTTTCATAATTTTAGGCTTAGTAGTTTCGGAGATAAGGGGGGGGGGAATGGTAAATTTTCATCTATTTTCGTAAATATCTCAAAAAACATTTGTTTAAAAATTATTTTAAAATAATATTTGAGATTCTTGTAACAATTCCTTTCATTTGATATGTCACACGGTACAATTTGCAAAACTTTTTTTAAATATTTTCTTCTTTGCCCCCCAAAAGTGACCCCCATATTCAAAAATCATTTATTTTCGTTTCACATCCGTGTTTGGGTCACAGAAATACATATGTGTATCAAATTTCAAGTTAATCGGCCCATTAGATTCGGAGCAAATTGGCTGTGACAGACGGACAGACAGACAGACAGACAGACAGACAGACACACGAGTGATCCTATAAGGGTTCCGTTTTTGCCTTTTGAGGTACGGAACCCTAAAAAAGTGCCGGATTACTGAGCGCCTACTGTAGTTGCAAGTTAGCTGTCTGTATACCAAATAGCTGGTTCGTCTGTACCAGTTACTATCCAACGGTTACTAGAAAAACGATATATTACGTTGCTCAGCAAACAGAAAAAGCAAATGACGCTCAGTTTGTAACAAACGTTCGTAAAAACTCAACTACTCGTAGCTCGTACACGAAATAGTTTGTTCAACTATACCAACAACCCGCAAAGAAATAATCCAAGATTGGTCGTAAAACAACAGGAGGAGATGGTACAGTTAACGATGCTAATTTGTGCACAGATAACGGCACACGACACGTGTAGATGGTACGTCAATCTTGTACGACAGATAACCGGATTACTGAGCCAGGTCCGAGTGATTGACAGCGGAAGGCGGGCCACAAAAAGAATGGGTCATCAATTTCTTGTATTTTTTTTTTTCATTAACTGTAGCATGCAGGCATGCTTAATAAATGATAAAACACAATAGACGATGTACACACATCAAAAGTGTCTAGGGATCAAGCATTTTTATGCGGATTTCTTGAGATTGAGATGTGGCTTTGTAATAAATTTATGATTTTATAAATTTATATGGATCCTTTTTGGTGCATTTCTTAATTTGAATCAGGAACTGTGAATCAAATTCGAGTAAAAGATGAAAATCAGCTGTCAATATTTTCCCTATAAAAACATACAACGCATTGAAGACATTATTAGTGCTACTGTTTCCCTACTACTGATTAAAACCAACGTTATTATGGAGCAGCGACGTCATTTAAGCAGGGAAGAAATGCTCAGAGCCGTGGGAATGATAGAAGCTGGTTCCCGGCAACGTACTGTGGCTTTAGCTCTGAATACAAGTCAGAGTGTTATCAGTCGACTTTGGACACGTTACCGAAGCACTGGTACCGTGGCTGAGCGCCATGGAGGACGGTATCGCTGCACCACACGGAGACAAGACCGATACATTCAAATCTTAGCTCGAAGAGCTCCAACAATAACCGCCATGATGTTAGCCGTGAGGCTTCATCACTCTTCAGGGAACTTAATTAGCGACCAAACAGTCAGAAACCGCTTGCATGAAGTGAACCTTCATTCCCGAAGACCGCTACGGGTACCACCTATAGCAATGCACAATCGTAGGATTCGATATCAATGGGCTCTTGAACACAGAAATTGGGCAGAAGAACAATGGCGTTTCGTGTGCTTTTCTGATGAGTCTCGTTTTGGTATGAGACCGGATACAAGACGTATACGACACTGGAGAACCCCTGGACGCCAACAGCGATTAAAATCCTGCCAGGAAGTCCATCCTTATAGTGGTGGTGGATGGGCGGGTATTTGGATCGGCGGAAGAACTGAGTTGATTTGGATTAGAGGCAACCTCAACGCTCAAATTTATGCTGAGACGATTGTATCAGACGTCATCGTTCCTCTACAAGTGCAAATCGGTCCCTTATTTCAGTTAATGCATGATAATGCACGACCGCACACCGCAAGAGTTGTAAGACAGACTCTCGCCGCAGCTAACATCAATGTCCTGCCCTGGCCTGCTCAGTCGCCAGACTTGAACCCGATTGAGCATGCATGGGATATGCTACAGAGAAGAGCTCTGCCGAATATGGAGGGTATCCAGTCGCAAGAAGACTTTTTGTTGTTGCAACGAACATGGGCGGCCATTCCACAGCGTGATTTGGATGAACTCATTTTGAGTATGCCAAACCGATGTTCTTGTGTTGTTAGTGTTCGCGGTAGAAACACGGATTATTAATTGTTTAAGTTACCCAATAAAATTTTAAAGAAAACTGTTATTTCAGTCTTTTTTTCGAACTTTAATGTTAGTGGTTCAAATGTCAAAAATCCCTTTATTAGGAAAATGGCAAATTTCTTTATTAATGCAAAGGTGACTTGGTTTATCGTTACTGTGACAAACGAAAACACTTTATTTGATGAATCCTTAAAGAAAATTTTAATTAATATCAATCAGGAGAAAAGTTATTGCAAAAATATATGTTGATCCCTAGACACTTTTGATGTGTGTATATCTAGTAACTTAATCCGCTTAAAGCGGACTAAGCGGATTAAGTTACTAGATATACATCGTCTATTGTGTTTTATGATGGATTTCCGCAAGGTCACGCCTGAGTCAATTAACTATCTTAATAAATGATTGTGTTTGCGGCTACGCTTTAACACTCACCCAATTGAACTTCGATTCGTGAGTTCTTAGCCTTTTGGTGCTACTAGATTGCGGTGGATTAAGTCCAGTCGATATCGAGGAATTATATCAATTTATTATTGACTAAGGGAGCAGTGGTGGCCCAGTGGTAACGGCCCCGACTAACAAGTTGTAGGTCGTGGGTTCGAACCCAAGCAGGCGCTTTACTTTGTGTAAATAATTTCATCACCACTGCTCTCAAAACGGTGAAGGAAAACATAGTGAGGAAACCGACATGTCTTAGAACCAAAAAATTCGAAGACATGTGACATCTACCAACCCGCACTGGGCCCGCGTGGTAGATTACAGCCCACTCTCTCTCACCACTCTCACTCCACTCTCTCTCTGCCTGTGTCCCAGCAGTGGGAACATTAATAGGCTGATGATGATGGATATATGGTTAGCCTATTGGTGCTTCAACATTGTGCAAATCACTTGAGCTTGGTATCATTACTAAGGGTCTGTTTGGAGTCCAAGCATAATAGATTATCCAAATATATATCCTTGGACTAACCGACCATCCATTGGTGTATATTTTGAATCAAGCTGCATGGTTTGATCGATTCCAAGCTATTGATCGACGTGGAATAAAAACGATAACATCGAACGTTCAAATCGATCAACGCCAGCCGGATTAAGATTATCAATAGGTCATCGATTATTTTTTAAGGCTACCAGTCGACATAGATGTCAATAAACCACAATTATTTAGTTGCACGTATAAATATATCAAAGCAACAATTTGGATTTTCAGCCAATCTCCCAGCGGATCCCCACTCCCGTTTCATGGCCGCACTGACGCAAGGATATCCGCTTGTACCTATCGCTGATCTAGCCTGATTGCGCATTACCATGTCAAGCACACGGCTAATGTCTGCTCGTTATCGGCCTTCGAACGCGTACCTTTACATATATACATATAATCTATACATCGCACGCATGTAGGCATATATGTGTATACGCATGTAGACATATTAACCGATTGCACGCCGTCCGCCGATGACGTCAATAACGCTTAAGCCCCGAAGCGCATTCCGAGCGCGCCGGATGTTAATGACCTTGATAACAAAAAACGCTCTCCCGCTGTTTGAAGTGGCTCTCGGCACAATATGAATACTTTGTTGTGTTCTTGAATACACAGAGCATCATGTTATGTATAAACAATGCTCGTAAGACGAGAATCGTATTTATAAACAAAATGTAATTATCAGATACGGGGGAAAAAAACGTGTTTATTCCGGTTTCATGTCTATTTCTGATAAAACTACTGTATCAATTTACAAGAAATTTTGCAAATTACATTATGAATAGTTATGTAATCTAACAAAAGCATTTGTTTGATAGTCCTACGTAATATTTTCATATTATTGAAACTGAAACTTCATAGCGCGGGGTGCCGACTTTGTCTTTTGTTTTACGGGGAACATTTCTTTGTTCAAAAATAAATTTTTATGATGGTATTTCGTGATAATATTATCTACAACGATGCATTATGTACTTCTAAATGAATATTCATCTATTTGCTGTCAATTACACACAAAAAAGTCGAAATTCATCATAGAATGATAACGCGTCACAACGGTTTTGGCGCGTAAAATTACTTTGCTCAAAAATGTGATTTTATGATGCTATTTCGTGAAACTATTATCTACAACGGTGTAATAACTACTAATAAATGATAATATAGCCACTTACCTTTTAATTATCACACTTTATTGCACAAAACAACACAAAACAGACACCGTCACCCGCACTGCGCCGATCGTTTTCTGAAGTATGAGTAATGTCAGTTTGACTTTTTTTTTTTAATGTTGCGTTCCGTATATTTTTATTTTTGAATGATATAATCGAGTAGAATATTTATCCGACCATAGAGTAAAACCATCCTTATTGGAGACTAGCCTTTATTTGGCAGTAAAAATTGAAAAAAGTGCCGCGCGAGAGGGTGTTACACCAGGTGCGTCACCGGGGCTTGACGGATATGGACGACTTGTTACACGGCGAGTAGCGATTTGGCGCCATCAAGGGTGCTATTCAAGCTTAATGTTGATGTGGAGTTTGTTCCGCCACTTCTTGACGTGGTGCAGGGTGATTCGGGGCTGTCTTTTGAGACTTTTAGCTTGTCTTTTAAGTTTTAGTCTTGATTTTTGACCTTCTTAGATTATGATGATTTTAATTTTGATAAGGTCTGGAAATTCATTAGTATTTTTGATTTCAGCATCTCAGTGGTGAAGGGCGGGCGTTTTTGGGGGACTGTCTTATGTAATTTTGACGTTCGAAAAGTGCTGATTCTCAGCCTAGTTTGAATAAATGACTTTTGAATTAAAATTCTACTTTTAAAACGGTGATTAAGAAACAAGTATGTCACCGGTGTGTAATATGTTGTGGCCTATAGGTGCCGTTTTATACGTCCCGGTTGCCGGATAGCCGGTGCCGGGTACCCAGTGTCTAAGTCTATGGGCATAGTACGTTATCTTTTACACATACCCGCCGTAAGATAACGTACATGCCCATACACTTAGTCGGTACGGTGAAACGAAATGGGTTCAAAGTCACCCAAAGGGCTATGAAGAGGGCTAGGTATGCTTGGTGTTTTCTCGGTATAGACACTTGATCGAATCGAAAACGAAGAGATCCGCAGTAGACCCAGGTAACCGACATAGCTCGAAGAATTGCCAAATTTAAGTGGCAATGGGCAGGGCACATTGCTCGCAGAAGAGATGGCCGATAGAGCCGAAAGGTTCGGGAGTGGCGACCGCGTACCGGAAGACGTAGCGTTGGAAGGCCTCCCACAAGTTGGACTGATAACTTTGTGAAGGCCGCAGGAATCCGCTGGTTGCGGAAAGAACAGAACCGGTCGAAGTGGCGGTGCTTGGGGGAGGCCTATGTTCAGCAGTGGACGTCTTTCGGCTGAAATCGTGATGAACATGAAATGTAACACAAATCAGCCGTTATAATTTATGATTTGAAACATGAACTGTAACACCGTAAGTTGCATTTCAAGTCACTTTTCAAAAATATGTACCCGGCATAATGTTTTGTTTTAAATAGAGCGCAAAGGGGATTTCTTACAGTGTACACAGGAAGGTAAACAAGTTAATCTTTCCTTTGAGTATGTTATGGCAGCTTTGGGTCTTACAACAAGGAACATTCATTATTAAACAAGGGAGTTGTTATCATGGAATATTATGGAGCTTACACTGACAGTTATGCGTATGAATTTACTATGTAATGAATAAATAAAAAATATTCCAGAGTTTTATACATTTAGTGAATATTTAATTTTTGATTCCCACACGGAATAATTTGTTTTATAAGCGGTTTTGGTGACGGCAAAAACACAGTAAACTCCAATTTCAAAACTCAATTTGAGCAACAACAAACAATACTTATTTATTTTCCTAAGCAACCTTAGGAGAGCAGTGGTGGCCCAGTGATAACGGCCCCGACTTACGAGTTGTAGGTCGTGGGTTCGAACTCAAGAAGGCGCTTTACTTTGTGTAAATAATTTCATCACCACTGCTCTCAAAACGGTGAAGGAAAACATCGTGAGAAAACCGGCATGTCTTAGAACCAAAAAATTCGAAGACATGTGACATCTACCAACCCGCACTGGGTCGGCGTGGTAGATTACGGCCCACTCCCTCTCACAGAGAGGACGCCTGTGTCCCAGCAGTGGGAACATTAATAAGCTGATGATGATGATGATGATAAAGCAACCTTATAAATTATACCCATATAACTGCGCTGGTTATAAAATGTAGGTACCTAACGTAATAAGCTTATCAATATTCATAGTATTAGTATTCCTGGGTAGTTCGTACCCATATATTGTTTGCATTGGTCGTCACAATATTTGTTTTATTTAAGGTCGGATTCCGCGTTTTGGGATTAGCGAATGGACCTTTTCGTACTTTGGTGTTATTTTTAATTAACGTTATAATGGTCTCGTAAATGCTCTTTTTGTTTTATTGATAATTATTTTCATAATAACTATACAAGAAGGTACAATATTAAAACAAAATATGATCTTTTGTCGGCATTTTCATCGCCACAGTCATGCGAACTACGCATCAAAGACACTTTCGAGATCAATCGTTGGGCCACCCGCCAGACACGACACCCGTCTGGTCTAAGGATCCTCCCTTTTCTGTAGAGGATGAGTGAACTTTACACCCTGTTACTTATGCCTCTTTATAATAATTTTTTTATAAATAATTTAAAAACTTTCAGAAGAAGCCTTTTGGTTTTGGTTAAAAAGACAGAAAAAGTATTTATTGGGACTCGCACAGGAAGATGAAATATTCTACAAACAGAAAAAAAAGACCTGTACGAGGCCAATGAGTCGATATCTCAGCATAGTTCTGTGACATTTAAAAAAATTAGTGGCACAATGATGTTTGCAAGTATTTAAAAAAAATATTATTTATCAGCTAAAGAATCCTGATTGATATTCAGCATAAGTAGATACCAAGTTCATTAAAAAGACAAATAACGTGAACCATCCTTACTATAAACTCTACACTTAAAAATAAATCACCCTTGGGTTTAATTAAAAACTTCCAAAACAAACATTGATACAAATTAATCCCACGATCCTAAACAAATGTTGGACATAAGTTTGCCAAACGAAAGTTTTATAGGCTTAGGATATCTACTACAATAGTATGTCATTTGTTTTTGTTTAGCCAATGTTGGTTCTTCGAGACAATATTTGGATTAGAAACTGATTTGAAAATAGATCGAAAAACAAAAGATAGCCGGATCAGTCAGCATTGAAAATACTGTTAAATGTTCATAGTCCATTTTTATGGCAATGTGTAACTCATTGCAATATTGAAGATAACCCACTCTTACAAGTCTGATTTGAGGGTTTGCTGGGAAAATTTGTGAGGTACAACCCTATCTACATAGTGATCACTATTTACCAGTATCTATCAACCTAACACCCGACTTACGAGTGGGAGCAGTGGTGGCCCAGTGGTAACGGCCCCGACTTACGAGTTGTAGGTCGTGGGTTCGAACCCAAGCAGGCGCTTTACTTTGTGTAAATAATTTCATCACCACTGCTCTCAAAAACGGTGGAGGAAAACATCGTGAGGAAACCGGCATGTCTGCATGCATTATTATATTAACATGCACCATTTTCCAATCTTTTCATAGATAAATAAAAGTTAAAAAAATACAATAGTTGACGTATATTTAGTAACTTAATTCGCTTAGCTATTCTTAAAGAGTCATAAAGAACCATTTGCGTTCGGCGCTTGTTGTGGCAACACGTCGTGTCCGGGTTCGCAACAAGTCCATCGTCATCCTGAGAATGGCTTGTTGAGAGGTGAAACACGTGTCGATTTTCTACAGGGTTCTTTAGGACTCTTTAACCGGTCAGTCCGGAGGTCGTCCCCAGGCGAACGAAAACTCCCAATACCGTCAAGCCTCGTTGCGTCCCCGGGAACACAGTACGTTCATGCAGATTGCAGCTCTATTTATACGTAATATACGGGCTGATATGGTCTGTGGTTGGTTTTGATTTATGGTAGGATAATATACCTGTCGAATAAATCGACCATAACGTCAAAATATGCAGAAACAATTCTAGAAAAAAGTAAAAATTGGACATTTTTGGCACGGCAAAATGGCGTCTGCGCATGCGTTCAGCGCGCTGCACTCCGCATTCTATTTATTTGTTTTCTATTGTTTTTTAAGTGTAAATCGACGGGAAATGGTGTTATTTCAATAATTAAGTAGTGTCGTCATCGTATATAGATAAAATTTGCACAAAATAACATCGTAATTACCTATTACGGACCCATCAAAAAATGTAAACAAACTCGGTAGTGAAAAAACGTGTTGATGTGGAATTTTGAGTTTTGTGTGTGTTTTGTGTATGTAATCGCTGGTAAGTAATTTATTTTATATTCTTGAATAACTAATAAATAATAAAAATGCATAATACAGAAAGAAAAAGAGTTCAATATTTTTTTGTCAACTAAATAATGTTACGTAATGATACGGTTAACGATTTATTGAACTTTTTTATTTATATGTGTTTTTATTTATTATCATTGTCCGTAAATAATGGTTTTGACCGATAGTATACGTATTCATAATGTATCCTGCGAAGTTTCATGTGAATCGAACCAGTAGTTTTATTATAAATAATCAAAACAATGAACAAAGGAATTTCTTATAAGAATCTTATAAGAATGTTTATTTATCAATACTAGCGTTCGCTTACAAAGATTCTAAGTATTATAAAAAATCCTTTGTCTAATCAGGAACCCAAAACCATTAACGATAAGACTATTTACTTAACAAAAAGCTCTCAGTTTTTGTTTATATTAGCGAGCTCTTATCTCTGACGCGCCGCGATCGTGTCGCGCGGCTTGACGGGTGTCGCAAAATCGCGTCGCGCGGCTTAACCGGTTAAGAACAGTTATCCGGATTAATTTATTAAATATACGTACGTATTTGATAATGCATTTCCACAAAGTCAGTCAGTCAATTAACTAAATAGAATCCGAATTGGAACCGTGCACCTAGTTTCTGACGTTTCATAAGTGCCCAGTAGTGTATATATATATATTTGGCTTTTTTGAATAAAAGGATTATTTATTTATTATGTAAAATAAAATATTTTAATTATGATATTGAAATAAGTCATTAACTGGAAATTTACATAAGAAACACAGAATTGCCCTGATTCCAAAATATACATAGTTTTCAATGAAGAAGAATGGACAAAAAAGACTAAGTTTTTTTTATAAATAATGACAACTCGCCGAATAAATCTACACCTACCTAAAAACAAGTGCCAAAAGACTTGATGAACAATAGCTTACTACTTCGCTTTAATAAATTCCACTTTGAGCAGAGAATCGAACCGTTCTTATGCCAGTGGTGAAGCAGGGGGACATTTGTCAACATTCTAACAATACTGTGAACAGGGGAATGCTTTCAAACGATATTGCTTTATTTATTGAGCTGCTGTAGTGAAAGACTAATAAATTTTAAGATGGTTTAAATTTCTATTGGACGTGTCGAGAGGATTTAGTGAGCTGGTAGATTTAAATAAAGGTTTTATGCGCGATATTCGGAAAATTTTGTTTATTGTTTATTGAGTTTGGAAGTGAAATTGAAATTAGGAGCTCGTGGCAAAAACATAACAGCCGCACACGGGTCGATCCATCAGGTTAAGCTACCCTTGCCGGGTTGGTCAGGGGATGGATGGTGGGACCATCTTTACATACCGCGACTCCTCTGTGCCTCGGAAAGCACGTTAAGCCGTTGGTCCCGGCTGCCTTCGTGGATCTTTGACAGTCGTTACGAGTCGTCAGAAACCCGAAAGTCTGACACCAGTCTTACCAAGAAAGAAAGAAGATAGAAAAAACATCAGATTAAAAAAAAATACAAACAATAAAAAACATTACCGTCCTTCTGCGGCAGTCGGGTAAAAAGAAATCTAACAAAAAGTGTAAAATGCGATTTAAATTAGCAGGGTGAGAGTGTATCACGGCTGCCCTAAAAAGGCCCAATTCAGCAAAAAATACCAGACAACTATAAGTGCCTGACGCTGGTTTTCAACTGGACCTGAGAGTGGTGTGATGTAACGGATGTGAATCAGCTAATTAACTAATTACGCAACACATTTTCGTAAACGATGCCTACTACCAAGGGGTATCGTATTATCTACTTACTGGGTTGTGGAGGTCAGATAAAATACTGGAATTCAGCTGCATCCGTTTAGACTGGAAGCTGACCCCAATCGACCCCGTCATCTTGATGCTCACCATAGTAGGCTAGGCAGATTAATTGAGTTGGGAAGTGAATATTTAGGACTTGACAAGTTCCATCGTGGTCACGCATATCTAACCACTTTGAATACAAAATCCCGTGCACACGGTGTCCACATCTGTTTACCACCCCTTTTTTGTAGGTGAGCGTTACTATAGCGGGAATATTCCTGCTTGCAGCTGTGACAGTACCTAAATTACCCTAGGCTGATAAAATTTTCGTTTTTCCTAATTATGATGATATTAGTGTTTTAGATCGGTTCCCCCTTTCGGGGAAAGGCCGCACACCGCCCCGTACGGCCTTGTAGAGTTCGTCTCCGGACTGGACACTCTTCCACCGAATATGAAATGAATTCTCAAAATAAGCAGAAGTTCGCTGCCTTGTCTAATAAGGCAGGAAAAGGTTTGAATGCGATTGTAAATAAGGCTTAAGAATTCATAGTTATGAGATTACATTGGATGTGGTTTTAGAAAAGTAATAAATAATAGCGAGGTGGAAAGTATATTACCACATAAATCTGTGAGTAACCCTTACGTTAGCGTAACAGGTATTTGGTCAGTCATTACTCACACGATACCTCACATCTGCACTCGGAGTACTCAGAGCAATACTTCCATAAAGTGACGCATGCGGCTTTTCAGCGGCCTGGCGTCTGCATCACGCTCTTTCGAGACATGGTCCCTAGCAGTTCTTTCGAACTGATATACGTGACGCAAGCGGCTTTCCCTGCGGCAACGTGCGACAGTCCTCGTTCAAGCAACGGGCTGCTAGTTCCAGCGGCAAATACGTCGGCATCATGCTCTTTAGGAGACATGGTCCCTATCAGTTCTTTCGAACTGAATATAAGATATATATGTGGTCACCCAAACCCCTGGAAGTTCACCCTTTGCACAACAAGCACATCTGCAAGACACGTGTTCATGTCAGTCTAACCGAATTATTGGTCTGAGATAATGAATACAATATTCAAGACTTACTAGATAAGAGAGTTGAGAATCGATGCTCAAAATCCTTATTTATTTAATAGAGTTTCGGATACTCTCTCTTAAAGTCCTGTTATCGGTCTGAGGCAAAGAATACAAAATTCAAGATTTAGGTACTAGGTAATAGAGTAGAGAATCATAATTCAAGAATCATTAATTAATAGAGTTGTGAATCAACTCTCTTAAATGCCTATAGACAGCCCCCCAAAACGCCCACCCTTCACCACTTCCTAGTGTTTGAGCTGGGGAGAAGAAGTGGCGCAACAAACTCTCCAGCAACACGGTTCTGTCTGTTTAGTTACGAGAACTTATCAGCCAAGAATAATTATTAATCTGAAGGACTCACCCAGTCGCGCCAACAAACACACACACATACTGCGTTAGACTAATCACTAATACTAGTCACTAATACTACATTAGACTAATCTGGGCTTCAACCCAATTATATTTAACTTAATAAGTAACACTAGCTATCTTACGACAGCCCACTTGGACATGGCCTCTTTGGTCTGTCATCTAACTTATTTCGCTAGCCTAGATTCGGACGTCCGCCTATTCTCAGGGTCTAGAACCAACTATCTTTAAAATATCAATCTCCACAAAATTCGTTACAAAATCCCCCGTCGTGCATCGGATTCTCAGCCCCCTGACTTAGGTACGGGTTTTTTTTGCAACAAAGACTTAAAATCTCTTGTTTCTCAATGATATTTATGATAAACAGATGTGGC
Source organism: Conistra vaccinii (assembly GCA_948150665.1). Classification (NCBI taxonomy): domain Eukaryota; kingdom Metazoa; phylum Arthropoda; class Insecta; order Lepidoptera; family Noctuidae; genus Conistra; species Conistra vaccinii. The sequence goes on along the minus strand of OX411323.1, from coordinate 3,801,737 downwards.
TATACTAAAGTGCCATCCTTGGGTCCAGGGATAGCCAATCCTTTGAGCCCGATGACGAGTTATAATTTTTATACATTTTATTATAAAACATACAAATGTTTTAGCACAAGACAATATTAAAGTATTTTAGCTGGCGGCTAGAATAATAAAATAATTAATCCAATAATATAACTACAGTTATTGGATTAATTAATAGCTACATTATTGGGAGCACTGGCTTTGTATGTCCCATGAATGGCTCATAGGTTTTAAGTTTCAAGCATGGCTCTAGATTTCTATTTGTTAATTGATTTCTTTACCTTACTTTTGTTATATTCATGTATGAGCACGTTTGTTCATACAACTTTGCGGCCCGTATGTTGACGATCCCTGCCATGGTATCAAGTCCCTAGAACTCGTCAAAGTGCTTCCCATAAAGTATAAAATAATGGAATTGTAAGAGGCTCAATATTGTTTTTACAATTTTGAAGAAATTGGATTTTTTTGTTATTAATTAGGGTAACGTGTCGAGCTGACAGACCATAAAGTTGAGATTTAATGCGTTCCTAAGGACCTCGAACCGGCCCATATGTGACGGTTTTAAAATACATATAATTATTTGTTATTAAATTAGAGTTTACGCGACATACATCACACAGCGCTCGGCAAGGAGGAATAGTCCTTACGGTGTTCAGATATGCGTGTCCCCGATAGTACCTACGTATATTAATTAAAACTTATGAGTGTGCATTATTTTTATAACATACTTTTCCAGTTCCCCACACCAATATCATGCTCTGCAATAGCGCTTGCGGCCACTAGACCAACGAGGCAGTGGGGCAGACTGCGCTATTTCTGAGCATGATTTGTTACGTAACAAAGGTGAATTACTTAAGGGGGGGTAGGTGTATTACTTTTTCTTTTTGTAATGTGTTATCTGGTGTACAATAAAGTATATATAAATAATAAATAAATAAAGGTGTCGTGACGATTAAAATGTTACACTTTTTTTGGTCTAGCTCTCATTCGCTATGTGTGCAAAAGCGAAAGGAACTTCGTTCCAACCGGGTGTCTCACGTCACCTCTTGACTGATTTTAGGGTTCAAGGAACCCTTATAGTTTCGCATGTCCGTCCGTCTGCCTGTCTGTCTCAGACAATGTTAGTTTTTTATATTTCAACGCTCAAGACGCGCAGCTTCCCTACCGCCGCTGATTCGTCAACGCTGCCCCCGCCTCGCCGCGCATTCCTAAGGTGTGCAACAGCGGTCTCGGTCAACTATAGCTCAACCATACTTTCGGTTACCTTCTGGGGTGCTAGTAGGAAGTCTCCCCGAGCCACGGTTATAAAGTCCAGCAGACCTACACCACAACATGAGCTAACTTCATGTTACAGCACAGCTCATAAAGGCACGGGAACAGGAACTTAGCTTCTCTTAAGACAAAGTCATGTAAATTTCTCAATGCGCCAACAATTAAAAGTTGACGGAAGCGCTCTAAGAACTAAGTCAGGTTGACATTATTATACAGTATGCAAATGTCTTCTCTTTTGAGAAGTGCAGCCAAAAGCGGTTCAGTTGTAACTTGTTGAGGCTGACTCCAACTCGGTCTAAGTTCAATAATTAAGCTTTTGTCACGCTCTTGTTACGTTTAAGACTTGTGTTTAGTTTGGGGCTGTCTAAATTATGTCTAAAATTGTAAAGCTCTCTCTTCTACGTAGTTTTATACTAGCTAGTTGTTGACCTAACTAACACTACAGAATCAGCAAGCTAAAGTGGCAATGGACCGGCCATATTAGTCGTAGAACCAGAAGGTTGACGTGATCTTGAGTGAAGACCACGAATGATCAGCAAACGTACCATTGAAGAAGTTCATAATATATCTATACACCGTAAGGACTATTTCTGCTTGCAGCTCTCGGCGGCTATAGAACCGGGGCGGTGACAGATGTGGTCATTGTGTTCACGGGATTTTGTTTAACTGCCTAGATATGTTAAGTTCTTCGATAGTACTTATTAAGGTAGAACGCCCTCAGGCTAGGTGGAGCAACGATCTTTGCAGTGTGACTGGTAGCAGCTGGATGAGAGGCCTATGTCCAACAGTGGACTGCTGCAGGCTGATGTTGATGGTGAAAACTCAATCTGCCTAGCCTTTTCCCAACTATGTTGGGGTCGGCTACCAGTCTAAACGGATGCAGCTGAATACCAGTATTTTACATGGAGCGACTGCCTATCTGACCTCCACAACCCAGAAACTGGGTAATACGATACCACTTGGTAAGACGTTGGGTGTCAACTTTCGGGCTTCTGACGACTCGTAACGACTGTCAAAGATCCACGAATGACAGCCGAGACCAACGGCTTACCGATGTTTACGAGGCACGGAGGAGTCTCGGTATGTAAAGATGGTCACCCATCCACTGACCGACCCCGGCAAGCGAAGCTTAACCTGATGGGTAGACACGTGCCGCTGTTATTACTTAACCATGAGTTCCTCGTTGATGATGGAAACCATTCTGTAACATCAAACGTATCAAATTCTGTGAGGGCTCCATATCACGCGGGTGTTAAAATGGCAAATTGTGTTTCAGAAAGACTGTTCACATCTTGAGTTATCAGTATCCTGTGTGATGAGCTGTTTCTAATTTCTAAATATAACTGTTTAATTGCTGTACCCACGTCAATGTCAATTAAAAGGCTCACTGCAGAAGGCAGAACTTTGTTTAAAGCTCTGAAACATACTGAACAAAAGCTATAAAATCTACTTAATCATTCCGAAAATGGTCCCAAAAAAGTTAATAAAACACCTACATTCGCTAAAAACATGATAAATTTCTCGCTTTATCCGACGGAAAGTGTTCACAGCCTCAAAGTATGTCCTCGGAGACATAGAAACGCTTTTATCTCGATATCTGATACTTTCACTCCCCTCTCAGAATAATACCTAACAGTAGTTAATTTAAGCGAGAACTTAATGACGCATATTTTTGACGTTCCGACTCTGGATTTTACATAACATCACGACTGTAATCCTAAAAGGATTCGGTAGCGTTGTACCTATAAGTACCTTTAGGTACACCGCTGCCTCTCAAAACTCAAACTCAAAGCATTTACGAAGTGTATAGAGTGCCGCGAGTTTCTTGTGGCACTCTAGTGTCACTGCCTCGGCCCGGCTAGGGTGCCGTGAGCGTTGCATTGTCACTGTCACTTGTTATTTAGGTTAGGTTAGGTTAGAACTGTGACCACACAACGCACGAGCCGAGCGAGCGTAGCGAGCGGTGCCGCGGTAGCGGCCGGCGAAGTGCCAGGGTCCGTTTAGGCACAAGAGAATGTAATGTTTTGGGAATGTGGTGTTTTACAGCGATCTAACCTCGACAATCAAACAAAATACCAAGTGACGTGACTTAGTGACAGTGACAATCCAATGCTTGCGGCACTTGAGCCGGGCCGAGGCGGTGTTACTAGGGTGCCTGTAGTGGCACTTTATCCGATAGGGATAGAGTGCCAATGGTGGCACTCTATACACTGCCAAGCATTTATTACAATTAAACCATATACAGGCACTTTTGAATTGTCAAGGAGTCGGTCAGTCAGTGAAGCTAGTTTGCCAGTTATCTAATACGGGGCGAGAATCCAGACTCCAGGCTGCTGTTGCGAAAATCCTGGTGAATAAACCCAATAACACTTAACCCGACCTGGGAATAGAACCCAGGACTTCATGCTCAGCAGTAGCGCTTACGACCACTACATAGACAGTCATAGACAGTCATAGACAGTCATAGACAGTCATAGAGAGTCATAGACAGTCATTCCTGTGTTTTAAAAATAGCGCATTTGAAGTGCCTGCTACACGGTTGCCAACCGCGTCCCCATCAGAAGTGACCTTGGTTGGCGACCGGCAAAGTTGTTTCAACGTTTGTTCGTAAACCATCATCTACACGGCTGTAAACAACGAAGGTCATCTCTGTCGGGACGCGGTCGGTGACCGTGTAGCAGGCATTTTAATCTTTATCTCAATCGGATAAAAAGACCTCTTTACTACATTTTTTACAAGTTTTTAACATTGATTGGCACTGAAACGAGATTACAGTTTCATCGTTTTTAATTGGCTTTCAGACTATTAGATTAACATAATATACCAATCAATCTTCCAATTTCTGAAATTCCTAAAACGAAGTACTTTGGAGAATTTACACTTTAATTCTACAAATTCCTAAAAACTTACGTTTAAAAAAAAATGTTTATGATGTTTTATAATTTACAATCATATTGTTACGAGCGGAACTTCAGTTTTTCTTTCCTAATGTGAATATCAAAAAAGCCTGTCAATGTGAATTACGTTCCATTTTCAAATTAACACCATCAGAATGGCCTCCGTAATTCCGTATAAACAATCGCCGGCCAGTATCAACCACTTCGCACAAAGCCAGGTAAATAGACAGCGGGTGAATCCAACAATCCCGCGATCCCGGGATCACGGTCGCTAATTCAATTAGCGGGACGCGCGGCCCACTATTACGGGATTGTTACGTCACCGAGATTTATTTGCTTTAGCTACCTTCTAACGGTGAAATGGCGCGTTTGTGTTAGGTAGGTTGTGTGTAAGTGTGATTAACACGTGTTTCTTTGTACGATATCTTAGGGCTTTGGGATTTTATTTAATCCTATCCTATCCTATCCTACTATAAAAATGTCCTATTGTAAATGTGAAATTTTGTATGTTTGGATGTTTGTTACTCAATCACACAAAAACGGCTGAGCAGTTTTTTTATTTTTTTCCCCTTAACGGGTAAGCTCTTGACCTGCATCTCACCTGATGGTAATTGATGATCAGGCCGAAGGTGGAGCGAGCTTCACCCGGAATCCTCAACCATAGAGGAACTGGAAATACAGAAATACCTTACTATACCTTTGGAATACAGATAATGTATAATCTGGATTATACATATTATATATTGGATACTTTTTATCCCGGTAGTACCTACGTTCCCGTGAGACAATTTCCGACCTCCGCGCGGGCGAAGCCGCGGGCGAAAGCTAGTTAAGAGGGTGCATCCTAAAAGTTGACAACGTCGTAAATAACTGTCAAATAGTTACCTGTTTTGATTAATTTGGAAATAATACTGTATGGAAATAAGAAATGTGGCTAACTAACTAACTAGAATATTAATAATGAATTCCAATTATAACATTGAATTTGATGTTGTACCCGTTTTAGGTGTAAAAAAGACATTTGGAAAGTTTCCAAATATTTTTTTACATCTAAAACTAACTATTCGGTGTTGCGATATTAATTGTTGCATTTCATAATCAATATTCTAGTTCGCTAGTTAGCCACATTTTTTATTTCCATACAGAAATATTATCAAATTAATCAAAACTGCGAAATATTTGACATCTATTTTCGACGTTGCCAACTTTCAGAATAAACCCTCTTAAAACTATGTATATGTGTAAGAGTATTGTTTTTTCGGGACAGTTTTGGACCAGCAGTGGATCTATTTCAAAATGCAAAAACACAAGATGACCTTAGCGCCGTTGTAAGAAATCTGTCAGAAAAAGTGTTAGACATAGTAAAATGAAAGACTTTGTATGAAGGCTCTTGCCAAGAAGAAAACAGTGGTGTAATGCGTAAAGACGCACATTGGATGCGAATTTGCATCTAACGTAAACATAACATATTTTGGATTGTGTTTTTCTCCGTTGAAATGCTAGTAGTGCAGAGACTGAAATTCGTATGAAAATGCATTCAAGTGTAACCGACCTAACACACTCACAATCCCAATGTCATTAATTTTGACAATTTTACAATATCCATTGCTTGAAAGGCGATAGCGCAATGCGACTCTTGGTGAACAATTTCAATGAAGACTTCACGGAAATTGTTCTGGTCTCACCGTTGTCGTGCCGCGCGTCTGTTCCTTGATGTGTTATAATATACGTTCTCGAAGCGACGATTTTTTCAAGCAATAGGGGTGCAGGCTTTAAAAAAAAAAGTGTGCGTCTCGGGACGCCCGACAGAAGTGATAACTTAAACTAATCCAAGTTGAACTATACAGACAGATTGGCGCCGTAACGCGTTACGTAACGCAGCAGTTTACCCTGCCATAAGAAGTTATTACTTTAAAAAAAAAATCGTATGCTTTTGATATTTTATATATCAGCAAACAACTCCGATAACATTGATGAAATCAACAAACTGTACCTACCGTTATAGAAACTTTAATTACTTAAAAACCCTGATACTTCATTAAAATGCATGAAAGATGTAACGAAACATCGGTATTCCGTGCTGCTGATTGTGAACAGATACATATCAGTAAATAGACAGGTAGGCACAAAAGGTTCTCTCTATAAAACGCGCATGCAAACACGGTCGCGCACGTACACAGGACTCACACGAATGCCGGTCGCGAGTACGCTTGTACCCCCTGTACGTGAAGAGTGTCTATGTGTGTAAATATCCGAACGCAAAGTGAGGTACACCGTCCGACAACCGGGCGGTGCAGCTCACTTTGCGTTTGGCGCTTGTCGTGGCAACACGTCGTGTCCGGGTTCGCATTCCTGACAAATCTTATAACGCACTTTACACGTTTTATCTGTTTTTTTTTAAATATCTTTTACTTGTAGTATAATATGTTGTGTTGTGTGCCTTTTAGTCTGTGCTAAATAAATTGATTTTGTTTCTTTTTAAAAGTCAATCGTCATCCTGAGGATGCCTGGTTGAGAGGTGAAAGACGTGTCGATTTCTTACAGGGTTCTTTATGACTCTTTAAGAACAGTTAAGTGGATTAGGTTACTAAATATACGTTCGTCTATTGTATTTTGTCTATGTGTGCGTAGGTTTTCACTCGTTGTGTGGAACTGACCTTCTGAACCTATCCGTTCTGTGCAGGTATTGTAAAATCAATCACAGTTTGTTCTAGGATCTCAGTTCGTTAGAGCCAGTAATGAAATCGGACACAATACGTGCCCGGCACGATTCCTACCTATTTTCTTTGGACAGTTGCCACACTTGGCGATAAAACTCCCATTTTTGTGGTGTCTCATGGTTTTTATGGTTATTTTAAATTTTTGGTTTGAATATTTTTTCTAATACTTAACCGTCATTTTGATAGCCAATGAATAAACTCTCTTTAAGATAAATAATCAAATATTATTATTATATTATTTACGAATCCTTACTTTTTGTCTCTGTTGAGTTTCCACGGTAGTTTTAATAATACATCTATGGTTTCCTCACTCAGAAATAAAAGTCCATTTATTTAAGGAAGCATTTTACTAAATATAAAATGACGGGAGAGAAAGGGGGTGACCACCTATTTGACGACTAATAGCGAAATGTAAAGTATGAAAGAAAAAGACAAGTTGCGCTGACCACAAATAAAAATAGGATATGGGTAGGAGAAATCAGAGGATTTTTTTTGTTGAGATTTTATGTATATTATATAAATATAATATAATTATTATATAATAATTAAATTGTTATTATATTTTTTTGGGGTTTTTTGGAATAAAAGATTTATTTATTTTATTTTATTTTTATTCGATGATGATGATTATACTAAATATCGTTTAACAAAGTCGATCTATATTTCTTTCATTCTTTAACAACAGTGTCAACGTTATTGATCATCTCTGTCGATATTTTTTTGTCCATTATTTACTTCAACATATTCATACGCATGTTTGGGTCTCGTTCTAGCTGTAAATCAAACATTAACAGAATATTAATACAACATAACAATATTTATTTAACTAAAAAGAATGATGAAAATCTTAAGACTTATTTTATCAACGTCAGATAACCTATGACTGTGGAATCTGGAAGCACGGCAGGCAGTGCCCTCGCCAAGTCGAGCAAAACAAACAAAATAAGGCACAGCCGTGTTCTCGAAGCCATTCATGACATTTTCGATCCCCCTGTAATTTTGTGGTGGATAAAGCTAGAAGCCTAAATTTTCAGTGACCAAGAGGGCTTAGTATAAAATTGACATCAGTTTTTGTACGGGGAAACTGAGAAATGTAAACAAATTGAAATTGTTCCTTGTATAAAGATATAACTTTGGAAAAATTTGCCCTGAATCTCTACATAATTATAAAACCAAGTCGCTTTTCATGTTCGTGTGTGGGGTTTTAAAAATCATTAAGAGAATTTATTCCGGAAGATTTATTTGTGTAATGAATTAATATTACATTTACATAGAATATTGAAATCTCGATGTTTTATCAAGTCGTAAAAAAACCATGCAAGCGGGTCGCTAAGTAATGTTATATGTAAAAATAGAAACATCTTTACATATTATATTCACCTGGAACGTCATCATCAACGATTCTCAAAAATCTCGAAGGTTTTCTCAATGTTATTACTTGTTTCCGACGAAGTTTCCTTTTCCTTTGTGTTGGAATTCTAAAAAAATATATAGCGTTTGATTATTGCAACTTACAGAACATTTTCGTATGGTAGCTAAGTATATCTGATCATAGGGGATCTCGTGCAGTAGACAGCCACGAGTTCGGCAAGTTTTGGCCGTCTAGTGGTATTATGAGGCCAATGTGACGGGTTTACGTGGTGGAGAGAAATATAAGAGCACGAAAAAATATATTTTTGTAAAATACGAGAATGGGGGTTATGGTCACAAGACTCCCTTAATTTCCTTGGGAGTAGCGCAATACTCTACTGGCTCATCCTGGTATGACGATGACCCCAGCGGGTGTGGAACCAGATGCCAGGGATGGTGACGGTCGGCGGATGGTCGCGCCAGACCAGTAAACAGCTCGACGTGGCCGCGTGGTAAAATATGTACCTGGCTCGGAGCAAGATGTTTCCGGAATTTACCGGAAGGTAGTGGCTCGGAACCCAGCGATCGGATGATAACGATAGGGTCCGGTTAATCTTCGGTGATAGTAGCCGGTATTGTATGTTTTGCGGCCAGTTAGCCTTTGCGACCAAGTGCGCAGTTCGTATTGGTTACCTGGTCGCTGCGACCACTGGTCGTGGTCTTGGCCGTCCAGAGCGCCAGATCCCGAAGGTCTACTAAGGTCAAAGTACTTACTTGCGTTCCGGTTGTAGCCTGTAAACATTTTATGAAAATTAATATCTCTGTTTTTTTTTGTGCGTTTTTGTGATGAAGAGGGAGGAAACGCATGTGATTATGAATATAAATGTTAATGGATAGAGAGAAAGAGGAAGGCCAAAGAAAAGATGGATGGATTATGTGAGGAATGATATGAAAGAGGAGGGAGTGAATGCAAGCATGACGGTTGACAGGGGAGAGTGGCCAAGCACAGATTAGTAAAGGGACATTCGACAAACCCATTTAAAGCGACTCTTGTTACGACACCATAGAGTGCAATTCAGACTTGCAGCTCTAATTACCTACAGTTATATTCCCCCAGAAGTTGCCTTTAACGCGCAACTCTCGCGCGCGTTATCGCGTAACTCTTATATCTTCTAACTACGTTACGCCTACTGAATTTGACAAGCAGAACCCGCCGCGTACTTACTTGTAGCTTCATACCTAAAATGCGGAGTGTCCCATCTGTAAACATGTGCCCCAAGTAACATAGGACAAGGGCCGGGCGGTAAGATGATGAGTTTCTATGTATTTCTTATTTTATGTCCGTAGGTGTGTCCGTGGCATCACAGTGGGCCCTATCAGAATACCAGCGCTACGGTATTTGTGTTTTTTTTTTCAAATATCGTAGCATTATGCTGAAATAGGAGCCTTTTTGACCTCGTACAGGTCTTCTTTTTATTTTATTTGTGTTCAAGATTTTGTTAGCTATTATAATGTTCTTTTTATTTTCTTTTATTTTATTGTTGTATTTCCAGTGCGTGTGACAAAAAAATATATTTTTCTTTCGTTCTTTCTTTCTCTGGAAAAAACCAAGTACATAACTATTTTTATAATACTTACAATTGCAACAATAAATCTCGTAGGCCGTTCTTATCAATGTTAGTTTTAGCACGATCATTCCTTGTTTTATCGATAAACACGGTTTCTTCGTTAGAGCTGTTCTCTTCAAAATCGCTGTTCAAAATATAAATATGAGTATCTTCATTGAACCTCTTGTTTTTCTCCTTACCTCTCAAAGACTTCAGTTTCTTGATCAAGTTTTTAGCGAATTTGATTTCATTTTTCTCAGTTTTCTCAGATTTTGGATCACGAAGTAACTTGAGAAGTGAGTCAGGTTTTTGGTTATTTTTGGGATCGGAATTCAAGTTTTTGAGTTGAAGCCCATTGTCGTTTTCGCGTATTTCAAATATTTCAATTTTAGTAGCCCCTTGAACTCCAATTGTGATTATTAACAGGAAAGCTGAAATCGTTTAAATGTACATAGATAAGTGAAATGTACAATAAATAATGATTTGTCATATGAAATGGCTAAAGCCCCTAATAATCTTTAAATAAACGGTCTAGGGCTGCAGCAAGGAGCGATAGCCAAGCAAATTGTTCCGTCGCTACCGCCCGGTAGCGACGGAACAATTTTGTACTATTTCCGTCGCCAAACTCGGCCACCGCTCCATATTACATCATTCCTCAGCCTATCATTCATAATTACACCACACACGATTCGCAAGGAACGTATTTCCACAGTATTTATTCTACTTTCATGCCTCTTTTGTCACATAAGCGTAGCACACCATTGTGAACAGCCAGTGGAGCCTTTTTGGACATTAATTGGCTGTTTGGTTGGTTGGTGGTTGGATGAATTTTACTTAAAACATTCAATTCTTAATATTTATTGCATCCATAAAATAATATAAAACTGATTATACTCACAAATCTCAAAAAATAATATCATTTTATCGTCTTCAAAAAATCCCCAATCGTTTCTTTCTAAGGGAACATTAGAAATAATAAAAATTCAGTTTTTTATGTTATTTTTACGAGTGAAACCCGTCGGTTATTATTTTATCCTATTGAATATCGGTAAATCATAAAATTTGGAAGTTTCATTTATTTTATTGCTGATCGATTGTATGTGTTATTACTGTGAGGTTTTTATTTCAATTTTATATGCGGAATTATTTTCATGTTCTTTTCTATGTGGGTTTTCAGTTCTACGTGTAAGCCTTACACGTTTGTTTTGATAAAATGAGAATACGCAAAATAAATTAATATTAGCACTTAAGTTAAAAAAATAATAATCAAAATATGCCTTATCCTCAACCAAGTTTGTTTTTCACAAAGAGGAGACTTGAAACCCTGCAGAAATAATGTATTAATTTCTGGATCCCAAACATTTGATATTGACAAATATGCCTAAGCTACAACATGTTTAATAATATAAAAAATAAAGTCCTCATTATTTATTTTTTATATTTATTTACTTGTATTAAACAAATGTTATATTTTGAAACTTAACAGAACTACTACAGAATTCATAATATAAAAAATACACAGATAGAATTGAAAATTCAGAATAAAACTAATTGTTTTTTTTTTCCAGTTATGTCACAAAATAAAAAACATAACAGACACACCCTATAGGTATTATTTAATATAGAGCTCCACAGAAAAATGCGGGCGTTACACTAATGTACGAAAATTAAATGAAAAGTTTATTTATGACCACTTCCGCCTGAACCCGACGTTGAGCCGGAAGGAGATGAATAAACACCTATGAGGTAACAGATTAATAAAGCCATTTAAAAATTAGCAGTATTTTATTCAAACTCAATTATTCAGTGATAAATATTTACATTGTTATCCCTCGTCTGATGAACAATCGTTTTTTTTTTCTTTCATTAAAATATTTGGTTTTACTAGTAAACTTCAGCTCAGTTCAAAACAGAATTTCAGAATAAGAAAGAAAATTATTTTGAAACATTTTCAAAATTAATTTGCTCCGAAAAATCCCCGATGATTTGAAATTCCCTGATGTTACGGGAAAAACTTCTAATCTGGCAATTTTGCTCTTTCACTATTTCATTGACTTTTTTTGCTGTCGGTCCCTTTGGGGTTTAGTTGGTTTTAAACGAACTTCGAATGTCTCGCAACTTTGTGTTGGAAACTCTTGATTTTGGTACGATAGAGAGTAAATCGAAGTTGTGTGGTTTTTTGTTTTTTTCTGTAATGTAATTTCTTAGGGAGTTCGAAACGTGCATTACCACGTTGCAATGCATATGGAAGACAAAAAAAAACGATGGATGGATTCTGCGACGGCTACTTTATTTAAGATAGTAGAAAGGGGGAGCTACTGAGTAAACAACTGACCGAGCTGCTGAGTAAACGCCGATTTCAAATAAATAGGAATAAAAAGCATCCTACATAGAAAGATAAATAGATACGCATGAAAAACATCACCCTGTCTCTGTTGTCGCGCAGTCGGATAAAAACAAGACTAAAACTCAAACCATTTATTTCAAATAAACCAATTACAGGCAATTTTAGAAAAGCCAGAAAGAGGTAGCTGGTTGCCCATTCCAAAGCGTAGTGGTACAGCTCTGTTTCTACATAGCTGTACCACTACGCTGAGAGAAGAAGAGAAGAAGAGTGTCCGTGGAGTTTCTTTCCTGATCTTCTGAACGGGAAAGAAACTCCACGGACACTCTTTTAAATCAAAATATGGTTACAAAATATTGGTTACATCATTCATGTTCTTCGTTCTCACAGTCATGTATAAAACATGTGATTAGTACATTGTTATTAAAATCCTCTCTCTCTCTCTTTAAATTATATTCAATAATACAAATACACCGGAATACGAGGTTTCATTATTAAAATCATTGCAAAAAATCTCAATATTCATTATCATAAAATGAAAATAATGCCCAGAGGAAATAAACAAAAAATACATTACGTTCGGTTTTTATTTAAGTAAAAGTATTCTTATTTTTTAAATAAAGAGGTACGAATCTTTTCACAGGAAAAATAAAACATTACTAAACGAATGTTCGTTCACCTACTTAAAGTTTTTATGTTTTTTTTTTTAGGATGGTAAATCAGAAGGCCGTGCCAGACTCTTACTGACTAAAACCCACCCATGTTCCTTCACTTGCCTGTACGTTGCCAGGGGCCACGGTCTCCCCTTAGGACATCCTGACAGTCAATAAGCGAAGCAAAACGTTTCCCTGACATCATGTTGATGAAAATGTCAAGTAAAAAAATAATGATATTGCGAATGCGTGCTAGGGATTCATAAGACTGCGATGGCCGCCACATAGCATCCATAATTAAACGTCGAATGACGTCACTAAAACGTAATTTTATTTATGAAATTAAGTTGGTGTTTTTCCCTAGAGAGCGTTTTTTTGACACCATAAAGTCAACCCTCAATGCTATAATTTTCATGATGTCATTGTGACCGTTATGTAGCGGCCACTGCTGTTGTAGGAAACCATAGAAACCGTCAATGCTGCCCTTTTCCCAACTATGTTGGGCTCGGCTTCCAGTCTTACCGGATGCAGCTGAAAACCAGTATTTTACATGGAGCGACTGCCTATCAGACCTACACAACCCAGTAACTGGGTAATACGATACCCATTCGTAAGAATGGTTGTCAGACTTTCGGGCTTCTGATGACCCGTAACCGTCAAAGATCCACGAATGACAGCCGGGACCAACGGCTTACCGTGCTTTCCGAAGCACGGTTGTAAGTTGTAAGGAACCGTAGTAATTATTAAAAATAAATCAGAAATTATTTTAGACTGTAGGGTTTATTAGTATCTCTATCACCAAATTCCTACGAGAATCTGTCACACAATATTCCCTTTTTACTTCCACTATGAATACTTCGAAAATCTTTACTCCATGACGTCACACGTCTCATTTCATACCGACATATTCAGAGCAATAATTTTCACCGATTCTCTCGAAAAAATCCTTTGAAACAACATTAGATTTTCAACTTTACCCGTCACACTTTAAAATTGCTTTTAGTTTGGTGGGTTCCCTTTGTAGAGGGCACAAACAACAATCAACTGTCAGATCGAATACGCGTAACGTGGAGGTAACAGTGATATAGATATGATACGAAGTAACGAACTGTAATGCCACTGTGGAGCCATATAGGTGGCGATAAATTTTCTACATTTGACGTTGGTTTTCGTGAAGGAAATATGTAATAGCTGCTTGATTTTATGTACAAGAGTGCTGTGCCAAGTTCGGTATTGTCCAATTAATGTGCTTTTATTATGTGTATGGCAAAATGTGGCCCGTGTACCTTTGTCTATACTTTCGGATTACTGGCGTCATGCTTTGTTATTATGTTCGTTTCAAAAATATCGTAACGCCCGTTTTCAAATCACCAACTTACAGTACCTTAGTTAACACAAGACATGGTTAAATTAATGCGTTCTTGCGATTTTTTTAAGGAACTTACAGCCTTTTTTTGTTGTTTATTAAAATCAAACACCTTTTTAGGGTTCCGTACCTCAAAAGGTAAAAACGGAACCCTTATAGGATCACTCGTGTGTCTGTCTGTCTGTCCGTCTGTCACAGCCAATTTGCTCCGAATCTAATGGACCGATTAACTTGAAATTTGGTACACATATGTATTTCTGTAACCCAAACACGAACGTGTAACAAAAACAAATGAATTTTGAACATGAGGGTTACTTTTAGGGGGCAAAGAAGAAAATTTAAAAAAAATGTTTTGTTTATTGTACCGTGTGACATATCAAATGGAAGGAATTGTTACAAGGATCTTAAATATATTTTTTTCATAATTATTAAATATATGTTTTTAGAGATATTTACGAAAATAGATGGAAATTGACCATTCCCCCCCCTTTATCTCCGGAACTACTGAGCCTAAAATTATGAAAAAAATACAGAGAATAGTTCTTTACTCATAGATTACAGGAAAACCTATAAGAAGTCTATGGTCTTAAAATAACATGGTAAATCTCTCAATATTGTATTTGCGGTTGGAATGTATGGGAAAATATGTTTTGCAACTACAATGTTAAGTTAGTTCTTGGGATAATTTATTGCTATTACTGCTAGTTTGACTAAGGCCCCAGTACACGTTCAACGAGCTCGCCCTAGGTGTACTTAGGCGCGGCATCCTTCACTTCTCGTACCTTCCGCGATGCATTCTGTTTGCCGATTTCACGATGCGCTAGTACTATGCCGGCATTGTCGGTAGGCACTGCTAACACATTAGCCAGTGAGCTATGTAAAGTTTAATTAATCATTTTAGACGAAATATCTATGCTGAGAAGTAGGATATTCAATCATATTAGTCGCAGATTACACCAAATTTTCCATACAGACATCGCGTTTGCTGGTAAATCTATTATTTCTGTAGGAGATTTTAACCAATTGCCGCCAGTTGGAGACAACTGGATTTTTCAGCCTAAAACAGGACGTAATCCGATGGCAGTTTTAGCCCGTGCACCATTGTGGGAACCATTTAGCCTGTTTCCAATGAGCAAAATAATGCGTCAGAGGGATGATCCATTTGACATTTTATTATTTTATTTCAAAGATAAACACATGGACCATTGTTGAAAAATAGTGTTACAGCCAAATTAGACCAATTTTAAGTTTTCCATAGAAACAGAGATTTCAAATCAAATCAAATCAAATATTTATTTCATAAGCCTAATACATAAGGAGAGAAACATTAACAATGTATTACTATAAGTAACCAGGATTCGTAAGTATTAGACTAGTACAGCATGCTCAGTTTCGTGAAACTGCAGACACCCGAACTAGGACGAGTCCTGTATCTCAGGTGTCAGCGTTCCTTTGATTTCCAGTTCATCAGTTCCTCTTCCTCTTCCGGTACGCGGTTGCCACTCCAGAACGTTTCGGCCCCAGGCCTATCGGTCATCCGTTCTGCGAGCAATGTGCCCTGCCCACTGCCATATAAGTTTGGCAATTCTTCGGGTTATGTCGGCTACCTTGGTTTTCCTGCCGATCACTTAATTTCTGATTAGATCACGTCGTCATGGAAACTCTAAGCACAACACCATTGCCCTTTGGGCGACTTTCAGCCTTCTAATGAGGCCCATTGCGAGCGATTACGTTTCAGCTAAATAGGTCATCACTGGTCCCGACTGCGGTATGTGAGACGAGAAGATATTGCGTAGCTTCCCGAACACTGCCCAGTGGAGTCGGATTCACACACAGACACTGCAGCACCTCGGGTTTACCGACAGTAAATCTGGCACCGTTGAAAACACTGTGCACAGCCAAATTCTCGATCGAATCGAAGGCTTTATTGTAGTCCACAAACGCTAAGCAGAGAGGCAGGTCATACTCTTCAATGTTCTGTATAACCTGCCGCAGCTTATATTATGTACGAGTATGTGGTCTACGAGGTTCGAAGTCGTCAAACCTTCGTGCGAGACGGTTCGTGATGACTCTTGAAAACAGCTTGTAGACATGAGATGTGCCTATAATTCTTAAGCAGGGTATTGTCGCCCTTTTTAAAGAAGAGTTTACCCTCCCGGCGGTTTACCCTCGAGTATGACGGAATCAAACAGCTTCTGGGGGGCTTAAGAGCGGATTTTCCACTGGCCTGCCTAGCTGCCTCATGATCATCATATCAGCCGAAAGACGTCCACTGTTAGACATAGGCCAAGTACCCAAGTACCGCCACTTCGATCGATTCTGTGCTCCCGCATCCAGCGGATTCCTGCGGCCTTTACTAGGTCATCGGTCCATCTTGTGGGAGGCCTTCCAACGCTACGTCTTCCGGTACGCGGTCGCCACTCCAGAACCTTTCGGCCCCATCGGCGATCTGGTCTGCGAGCAATGTGTCTTGCCCATTGCCACTTAAGTTTAGCAATTCTTCGGGCTATGTCGGTTACCTTGGTTCTCCTGTGGATCTCTACATTTCTGATTCGATAACGTGGGGAAACTCCAAGCATAGCCCTCTCCATTGCTCTTTGGGTGACTTTTAGCCTTTTGATAAGCATTGTGAGTGACCACGTTTCAGTGCCATATGTCATCACTGGCAACACGTACTGGTCAAAGACTTTCGTTTTGTGACACTGTAGTATGTGGGACGAGAAGATATTGCGTAGCTTCCCGAACGCTGCCCAGCCGAGTCGGATTTGACGATTGACCTCTTTCTCGAAGTTGGACCTACCTAGCTGGACATGCGCAGTTTGTCCTAGGTAAACATACTCGTCACAACTTCGAGCGTAGCGTCTCCGATCTTTATGAGGGCGGGTGTTACATGGGCATTTGACATGACGTTTGTCTTGTCCATGTTCATTTTAAGACCCACTCTTTTGGAAGCTCTACTGAGGTCATCGAGAATTATACTGAGGTCCTCCATGTTCTCAGCCATGATAACTATATCCCTTTCCAGTCCAAAACCTTGCTGCCTGCTATTGTATAATAAAAACATTTCCTTCTTCCTTTCCTCATCTTTTTGTCGTTATTTTTTTAATATTTATCATACCTTATTATACCTAACGCTCAATACTCATGTCCATTTCTACAATGGGCAATAAATGTATGCGTCTTTAAACGAATGTCCAAAATATCATTGGCAAAAATATGAGTTTTGGTACCTACTTTCAAATTCAAATATCAGTCAGGGGGTTAATTGTAGACTGTCGTTGTGATATAAAAAAATTCTCAAGATCTTATTTTCCATAAGATTTTTTTTTTCTGGTTTAATTTTTATTTTTGAATACGAAATGACGCGATAGCGAATGGTGTCCTTTGGGTCAGATTTAAAAAAAACATGGTAACATACGTATAACGTATAATACTTATACAGTGTTATTTGTAAAACACCAGCAACCTCTTAAGGAGTCAGTACACTCATCATTATGAACAACTTTTACTATGGGACCAAACTTGAAATTGCGAAAAAAAAAATCAGCTGTTCCCTACATTTTAACAAGATATGAGAACATAAATGTAGGGAACAGCTGATTGTTTTTTTTGCGATTTTAACTTTGGTCCCATAGTGAAAGTTGTTCATAATGATGAGTACAATGACTCCTTAAGAGGTTGATAGTGTTTTACAAATAACCCTGTATAATATAACATATTCATCGTACGGAACCCTCTCCACGCGAGATCAACTCGCACTTGACCGGTTTTTTGGAACGAAGTTATTTAACGCGGCTTGCGACAGGAGTAAACTAGTAGAAATCGTCACGTAACAAAAAAGCGTTATGCCCGAAAAAATCAGTTTCATGTGTCAAAAGTATTTGTTTTTGTTAATACAGAGCCATCTAGTAGTCTGTATTATATGTATATACGTAATATATATACAGCGAAAGGAACTTCGTTCCGACCAGGTCTCCCACGACTTCTCCCGACTTTTTTATATCTACAAAAATTGGTTGATGTAAACACGTAGATCTAGATGTCACTAATATCCGTCAACTAAGTCTTGTCCCAAAAAAAGGATAAAAGCCAAATAAGAGCCTCGCTTGCACCTCTATAAGTCATCAATCACCCGCCGTCCTAACAGCCACACCCTCTATCCTTGCTGGCGCATCCCGACCCACCCTGTATCAATTAGGACAGATTCGGTAAATAAGCCTTGATCCTGATTGTGCCAGCTTTGTTTTCCACGCGCTCGTCCTGCCATTGTTGGCCTTTTTAGGGTTCCGTTGCCAAATAGCAAAAACGGAACCTTTATAATTTGTCCATTGGTCCGTCTGTCAATGTTTCCGTCTGTCGGGATGTGCCAGCATTCCGCCATTTTACTGGGAGACTATTAGCACTATGTTGATGAAATTGGAAATACTGTGTGTTCTGTACAACGCTAAACAACGATGTTATGAAATTACGAAAAAATAAGTAGGGGTGGTACTCCCCATAGAAGTGAAACCGAGGGATGCAAAAAGAAACTGCACCACATGAGCATGGTGGGGTATTTTTGAATCCCAAAATCAAAAAGATTATAATTTATCTAAGTGACTTCGCTATTTAAGTCAATTGTTTTTGAGATATGAAATATTTTCGGTTAAATCCACCGCAGAAATATCGTAAATTTTCATAGATTTTTCGAGAAAGACTATGAAATACAAACTTATTTTTGCTACCGGTAAAATCAATACCTACTTTGCATGCATCCCAACATTCCCAACTACGGATCCCTTCACTGTGCGTGGTCCGACACGCACTTGGGCGGTTTTTATTTTTATTTTATTCTTCGCCTGGAACCAGTACGTTTGCGAACGTAATGTGATTCCGCTAATGAAACCCAGCTTTCATTATCAGTGTTTTTTAAATAAAGGTATTTTTATCTGTGTTTGGTATCGGATACTGAAAACAGTGTTGATAATTTCGTTATGTTCAGTTGTCGGGATTCACGTTTCGGTGTCAATAATGATTTAATGTTCCTCTGTTTTTTTCAGCAACTGTATTGTGTATTTATTCCTAAAAGAGCCTGTGCAGACAACGTTTCATGCGCATCGTCACGCGTTTAAAATCAGAATGCAAGTTTCAAAGGTTTTTTTTTTGTTTTTTTTTTTTTGCTAGGCGTTTTTGTCTCACTGCTGGGCAAAGACCTCCCTACTCTCTTTCCATCTCTCTCGGTCTAGAGCTGCCAAGGACCAATCTTTATTAAAAGAGTCGAGCAAAAATGATATACACACATCAAAAGTGTCTAGGGATCAAGCATTTTATGCGGATTTCTTGAGATTGAGATGTGGCTTTGTAATAAATTTATGATTTTATAAATTTATATGGATCCTTTTTGGTGCATTTCATAATTTGAATCAGGAACTGTGAATCAAATTCGAGTAAAAGATGAAAATCAGCTGTCAATATTTTCCCTATAAAAACATACAACGCATTGAAGACATTATTAGTGCTACTGTTTCCCTACTACTGATTAAAACCAACGTTATTATGGAGCAGCGACGTCATTTAAGCAGGGAAGAAATGCTCAGAGCCGTGGGAATGATAGAAGCTGGTTCCCGGCAACGTACTGTGGCTTTAGCTCTGAATACAAGTCAGAGTGTTATCAGTCGACTTTGGACACGTTACCGAAGCACTGGTACCGTGGCTGAGCGCCATGGAGGACGGTATCGCTGCACCACACGGAGACAAGACCGATACATTCAAATCTTAGCTCGAAGAGCTCCAACAATAACCGCCATGATGTTAGCCGTGAGGCTTCATCACTCTTCAGGGAACTTAATTAGCGACCAAACAGTCAGAAACCGCTTGCATGAAGTGAACCTTCATTCCCGAAGACCGCTACGGGTACCACCTATAGCAATGCACAATCGTAGGATTCGATATCAATGGGCTCTTGAACACAGAAATTGGGCAGAAGAACAATGGCGTTTCGTGTGCTTTTCTGATGAGTCTCGTTTTGGTATGAGACCGGATACAAGACGTATACGACACTGGAGAACCCCTGGACGCCAACAGCGATTAAAATCCTGCCAGGAAGTCCATCCTTATAGTGGTGGAACCATCATGGTATGGGCGGGTATTTGGATCGGCGGAAGAACTGAGTTGATTTGGATTAGAGGCAACCTCAACGCTCAAATTTATGCTGAGACGATTGTATCAGACGTCATCGTTCCTCTACAAGTGCAAATCGGTCCCTTATTTCAGTTAATGCATGATAATGCACGACCGCACACCGCAAGAGTTGTAAGACAGACTCTCGCCGCAGCTAACATCAATGTCCTGCCCTGGCCTGCTCAGTCGCCAGACTTGAACCCGATTGAGCATGCATGGGATATGCTACAGAGAAGAGCTCTGCCGAATATGGAGGGTATCCAGTCGCAAGAAGACCTTTTTTTGTTGTTGCAACGAACATGGGCGGCCATTCCACAGCGTGATTTGGATGAACTCATTTTGAGTATGCCAAACCGATGTTCTTGTGTTGTTAGTGTTCGCGGTAGAAACACGGATTATTAATTGTTTAAGTTACCCAATAAAATTTTAAAGAAAACTGTTATTTCAGTCTTTTTTTCGAACTTTAATGTTAGTGGTTCAAATGTCAAAAATCCCTTTATTAGGAAAATGGCAAATTTCTTTATTAATGCAAAGGTGACTTGGTTTATCGTTACTGTGACAAACGAAAACACTTTATTTGATGAATCCTTAAAGAAAATTTTAATTAATATCAATCAGGAGAAAAGTTATTGCAAAAATATTATATGTTGATCCCTAGAAACTTTTGATGTGTGTAGTTTATTTTAATTCTCTAACGAGGTACGTCAGAGAACAACTTGATTCCACTTCAAGAGATTATTTATGGGGACTGAATAAAACAGACACCTTTTTCTTGTGAAATATTTACAATCGGTCTAAAACACATAAAACTATCAAATCGCTGACAGAAACCTCTAGTGTACTCTCCACGCCAATGCGGCGATCGTTATCTATTACAATCAGCAATCAGGAACATTCGCAACAGAGCATAGGTCTTGTCTGTACACTACCAACACTTCGAACACAGAATAGTAGGTTCAGAAGGTCGGATCTAATAACTGAGTGAAAAGGGACGCACATATAGATACGGTTCACGTACAGATGTCCCAGCAAAAGTATACCTACGCTTCGACAATCATCGTCTATCTTCGGCAAGACGAACTCGCGATGATGTGATTGAGTTTTTGAGCGGTTACAACTGTGGAAGTACTTGCTTATTTTGTATAACTATAGTTACAAAATTAAAGACTGAGACTGAGAGAGCTAAAAAAAAGACCTTTATTTTCCAAATCGATATAACAACTTTGCACAATTCAAGTAAGTTACAAATAAGCAGTAAAGCTTACTATACGCTGCATCAATTCTAAAAAGTTTTTCATAACTTTTGAGTGACAGATGGCGAAGAGCGATCGGTGTTGGTTACCCACCCAACTGGGATAAAACTTCATACAAACGTACAATGATAGGTGCACTACTATAAGTATAAAGCCTGGTAATACAAATCATAAAAACTTTTCTTAGATAGCTCTGTGACGAGCTACGTTCGTACTCATTCGGAGACACGAAGATTACCGAAGCCAGCAGCGAATGCACGCGCACTCGTGACTGGCTTTCGGCCGAGATCACCGAACGTACGAGTCTATAAGTGCGTGCACTTATTTTCGTTTATTGTATGGAGCCGACCTTCTGTACTATTCGTTGCACTGAATGCACGGAAACGTTGAATCGGTCAGAAAGGGGAACGCTGTGTCCATTGACACACATAGAACCATTGGTACATTTGTACTGTGTTCATTTAGGGCAAGGCTACCCAACCAATTTGGAAGGTGGGCCATAATTTTGATTCCGTGTCTGCCGCCGGCCCATTTAGTAAAAATTTCTTACAGTTATGATAGACCTAGTCTACCATAACTGTAAGATTTTTTTTTAAATAATTTAAAATTTTAAGAAGTCTAAAAGAAGTCTTAAAGACGTCTATTAAAATAAAAAATAAAAATTAAGTTACTCATAGTTTGAATAATCTAAAACAAATGGTCACTGATACCTATGAAGAGGTTATTTGGCTAACAACTTATCAATATTTGGCGACAAATCTGAGGTCGATAATAAAAGTTGGTGATCCAGCTGATAGCTTTTGGCGGGTCAATTTAAATGTGTAGGCACTCGATGGCCCGCGGGCCTGGGGTTGAGCAGCCTTGATTTAGAGCATTGAATGT
The DNA here is from genome assembly GCA_948150665.1 of Conistra vaccinii. Lineage (NCBI taxonomy): Eukaryota > Metazoa > Arthropoda > Insecta > Lepidoptera > Noctuidae > Conistra > Conistra vaccinii. The sequence continues at coordinate 3,779,216 of OX411323.1, read as the reverse complement.
AGCAGGTTTAGGATCAGAATGAATTTATTTGAATGGAAACTGATTTAGCACTGCAACTCTGACCTGCCTAACCTAACGCTAATAGCGTAAAACATATCTACTGAATATCACTTTAATTATTTTGTCAGTTTCAGTTAGTTTCAGTTTGTAAAATCAACTACGTTAAACATCGTAGTTGATTTTATATCACTGTCTTATCTAACGGACATTATTCAAGTGAAAACTTCTTTAGCGGCGTTGTGAACTGTTTTTGGGATGGGTAAAAAATGTTAAACTCGCGTCAGGACGTGGCCGTAAGATCCGTTGCCTAGCAACCGACAAAGTAAATATCAAAATAAATAGTCTTTGACATTACGTTAAGATTGCGAGGTAAGAAAAAGCAGTCAAAACATGCTTCATGAAATGTGTATAAATTGTTTATTTTTGTTAGACTATATTATAAATAAATAAATATACTACTACTACTAATGAATATTGTATTTAACAACAGTTATAGTACTTTTATACTGATAAATAAAGCAATTCGTGCGAAATTATTCCCTAACCATTCCAAAATATTCAAAAATGCACAACGTTAATGTTCAAGTTTTCACTTCTGCCGGCACTCCCGGAGTACAACCCGTTGTTTTTTTTAAATGTATAACAGCTTATCTCTCGCTATCCTGCAAACTGTGGAAGCGATTTCGTGAAAAGGGATGGAAGTGTGTAACAGGTAGCCGGGGAAGCGTGCTATTTGATTGGACCAATGAGCGCGCGTGGTGCTAGAGTTGCCGTCAGAAACGACCTTGACGAGGCCCCACCACCCTTTTAATGTTGCTTATTACCAAGGTGAGATGCATATTTTATAAATATGCATTTGCAACATAAATATGCAACAAGTGTAAGTCACACAGTTTTTTTTTTTTTTAGATAATATTATTGATCTAAATTCCGTAGTCACGATTATCAACTTAAATAAACAATGTTTTATAATAATATTATTATAATTTTATTAATAATATTATTGTAAAACATTATTCATTTGAGAGAGAAAGAGGCGTAGAAAGTTCTTTGTTAGGACAGAACATAGGTACAAACACGAACACAGGTGGGAACGTGGGACAAGCCGTGAGAACAATATCTAGTTATTATTATAATAAAGCAGCACAGGTACTGCTGCAATTTAATCTATTAGATGTAGAAAAACATATTTTTCCCAGACTTATCAGCATAAATACTCTTTTTACTTCAAGACGCAAGAAACCAGCAATATTGAATAACAAGATTAAACAATACCGCGGTAACTCCTACATTATTCCAGCACTATAACAAGGGGTTACAAGCGCCACGTAACTCGCTCAATAACGAACTATAAATCAATTTTCACGTTAATCGCGAGTTTAAACTTAGTTCCCGTTAGAGCGATACCGTCTTGACTGGAGTTCCGACAGGCGCTGAGCTTCCGGACGCGCATTTAGGAACGATGGTAGGAAATGAGGCCGCGCTGAGAAGGTGTACACTATTACTGATTGAATGTAAAACTTTACACAATATTAACAATTTTTGTTTTGTCTTTCTATTGTTGAAAGTTTGAAGTTTCAGTCAATTATGAAGCTAAAGTCAAACTTACATTACGAAATTATAGACATGAAAGGACAATGTTATGGGTAACTCTATTGTTGGTGACAGACCTTGTACAAAAAAGTAGCCTTATAATTTTATGTCACTAATTTTGTAATATAATTTTACCTTAAAAGTAAGTAAGCAATGTATGATAATAATCAATTGCATTTATACCATCACTATAGGTAACAATCCGTTTTATTTATAAATACTGATTGACCAACATTTTCACAAAGTAAATACCAACCTACCTATGTTTCCATAAAATTACATGTAGGTAAAACCAGTTACTTTAATTTTCCTTCACCTACCAAAAGGTATGCCGTAAATCTATACGATCTCAACTCTAACCAAAAATAACTTTTCAAAATACGCATTCCTGTGAAACAGCAACGAAGCTTATCGTTATTTCGCAACAAACTGTTATTCGTTGTTTTAATGAAGTGAATTTAGTGAGAATTTGCTTGTTTTGCTAAAAACCATTGTTTCACTTAACAAATAAAAGGCACGTTGTCTGCCTTTTTTTATTTGCTGCATTAACTGCACTTGTTCTGGCATCGTCAAATTGTTTTGCAGATAAAACTTTGTATTGTGTGTTTATTTCAATTCTGTTTGAGAATAAAGGAAAAACTTTGTAGTCATGTTGAGTTAAATAGACGTGCTAATGTTACAAATGAGTTCTCAAATTGTAAGCAAAGTTAGAAATATAATCTCGATAGTATTATAATTAAATAATGTCATTTTAAGTTTTTTTTTTAACATGAAATGTTTTTGACATCTCGGGACCCTAGGATCCCGGATCTTTGGGAGACGTACGAGGGGCTCAAGCCAACTCGCAGAGGTTATTATTATTATCATAATAAAAAGTAAAAATTAAATCTTGTATGATTTCAATAGTAACAATTGAAGTGTTTTTGTAGATTTTTATTATAAGGTATGCTGGAATATATAAGTAAGCAAAATATGAGCAACTTGTTACATATGACCATTATTGATGTACCATTTTTTATGCAAAACAAAAGAAGTTCTAATTCTCCTACATGCTGCTCAAAAAAGTATGAGGAATAAGAAGCGAGACAGAAGAGTCTCTGATATAGTTTTTGAAATATTGTTTAACATACCAATACAGATAAATTCCACGAAAGGTTGTAGCGGTTAGACCGCCACATACAAACTACGAAGCAAAAAGACATGACGTCACACAATTCCTACATCACGCAGTTAGAGTTTACCGAGCGAAAAACATAGATAAGACTATCCGAAATCATCATTATGGGCAGTTGCCCGCCAGACATAACAACCCGTCTGGTTGGAGGATCCTCCCTTTTCTATAGGGTATGAGTGAACTTTACACCCTGTTCCTCATACCCCTAAAAGGTCAAAGACTACTGCGTGTACTCTATGTTTTAGTCGTTTGGTCGTTTGGTGGTGGTGGCAGCAATCCTACTGCTACCAACCGGGCGCTATTCCAGATTTCTAGCTGCTACTGAGAAATTAGGACAAAATCCACTTAGCTCTGCATACGAATCCAGTACACAAACCCATGCTTGGTAGTCCTGCTTAACTACGATAGACACTCAGCAATTTTATTGATTTGAGTGATTTTTTGTAGGACTAGGACTGGTAGTTACGAGCACGTGTACCTATACATTAACCCCCTTACTAATAAACGTTGTATATTGCCTGTATAGTTACACAACGCTTTGTCTTCTTCTTTCGAATGTCAAATTACTAACGACTGAAAGAGAGAAATTGGTGTGTAAGGAATAGAGGCGATATACAACGTTTATTAGTAAGGGGGATTTATATAAACTTTTAAAAGTGGTTTTCTCCTTCCGTATTAATAGTAATTTTATGATAAGTGCCCAGTGTTTTGGTACCCATAATATTATTATCAAATAGGTCATGTCTTTGTGCGAGCGTCTATATGTACAGAATAAAATAATATTTTTTCTTTTTTTTAAGGGTTTCTTACCTCAAAAGGAAAAAACGAAACCCTTATAGGACGACACTTCGTTGTACGTCCACGTCCGTCAGTCTGTCAAGACCCTTTTTCTCAGGAACGCGTGGAGGTATCAAGTTGAAATTAATAATATAAAATACGTAGGTCTTTGATCCTTTGGAGCTTTAAAATAATCAAGCGTCTAAGTCAACACTATAGAAAAATACGACCATCGCTAATAAATCAAAATCTACAGGGTACTTCCCGTTGACCTAGAAATATGAAATTTGACAGGAAGCAAGGTTTCACAGCACAAGTAAAGGAAAAAGTCCGAAAATTTAAAATGAGTAGTTTTTTTTTTTTTTTTTGCCGTTACTTTACATTTTGCAGGTGGAGAATTAGCCATGTTGGTTCAACAGAAATAACATACCCACGTGGACCTACCAGCAAGGTCCACGAGAAAACACCCATATCGATGTATTGGAGATTTATTTTTTCAACTACAAAGTTAAGTTTATTTTGGGATAAATTCATCCCAACTACGTAACCCTTCATTGTGCGTGACACTTGGCCGGTTTTTTCTTTTAAAATAGTTATTCCACGTGAAAATCGGTATTGAATTTAGCTTGTATATATAAATATATATAGTCCTCTTCACCGTATACGGCGATAGCGACCCAGACTAATTTCCTTTTCTTTCGTGAGCTCTCTGATGACTAGCAAAACCTTTGGTCTTGAAAACCTGGACCCCGAACCCCTTGATTTAGCTTGTATACATCAACTGTATTAGTCGTGAATTACTTAACCTGAGGAGCTCGTGGCTAAGTAATAACAGCCGCACGGGTCAATCCATCAGGTTAAGCAAATGTTGGGCTGTGGATTGGTGACCATCTTTACATACACAGACTCCACCGTGCCTCGGAAAGCACTTTAAGCCGTTAGTCCCGGCTGTCATTTCTGGATCTTTGACAGTCGTTAAGGGTCTTCAGAACACCGAAAGTCTGACAACAAGTCTTACCAAGGGGTATCGTGTTACCCAGTAACTAGGTTGTGTAGGTCAGATAGGCAGTCGCTTCATGTAAAATACTGGTATTCAGCTGCATCCAGTTACACTGGAAGCCGAACATAACATAGTTGTTTTGTTTTTTTTTTTTAAAACGATACCCCACACTAGGAATTTCTCCTGTATTGCGGGTGCGTTTAAAAACATTTAAACTCACATACACAAACAGCCAGACCCGGAACAACTACTTGTAGATTATACAAATATTTGTTTCGTGCGGGGATCGAACCCGCGACACGCAGCGCAGTAATCAATCGCTTAACCACTGCATAGTTGGGAAAAGGCTAGGCAGATTGATTGACTGTACCTACATAACCCGAATTAATTCATAGTAATACGAACCCCTCGTATCGACAGTTCAATTAAGTTATAGTGTAGACAGCGGTACACGTAAGATGTAATCAGAGCTCAGTTTGAGTGCACTGTTATCAGACTTCACATGCGCCCCTCGCTGCACCGGTTAATTGTAAGGGGCGAGTGTAGGGGGCGAGTGGAGAGCGGTTTTTTAGCCAAAAAATCCGATAAATGCGGCTGCTGAACGTGGGCTCCTGGTTTCCCAGTTGGGAGAAAGTGTTATTTGGGGGCTTCTATTAGGAATTCCTCAATATAAGCCTAGAGGCTGAATGAATTGCGTTTGGTTAATGGCCATAGGTTCCCCCTATGACATGCGCTAAACTTAACTGGTAAAATGAGTCTACTTAGTTACACCATTCCCGGACTATTCCAAGAATACAGGTTTGATGTTTTCGAATAAATTCATAGATAATATTATGAACTTCTCGTATCTATACCTCAATTAAGCTGTAGCAGTTACACCGAAACATACGAACTACGCAGCAAAGACATGACGTCACACAATTCCTGCATCGCGCAGTTAGAGTTTACCGAGCGAAAAACATAGATAAGACTATCCGAAATCAACTTACGGGCAGTTGCCCGCCAGACATAATACCCGTCTGGTCGGAGGATCCTCCTTTTCAATAGCGGATGAGTGAACTTTACACCCTGTTCCTCATACCCCTAAAAAGCTATGGTGAAGATATCGGTGCATGTAAGATGTAATTAGAGCTCAGTTTGAGTGCACAGTTATCAGACCAAATCTGCACCCCTCTCACTGCACTGGTAATTGTGGGGGGCGAGTGTAGCGTGCGAGTGTGGGAGGCGAGTGTGGGGAGCGAGTGTAGAGGCGAATGGCGAGCGTGTTTGATGCAGGCTCCCAGACATTGACAATTCTCCTGTTTAGATTCGCCTCATCATCATTCGTTGTAGGCTAATCATGATGAGGCGAATCTACTCTCGGCAGTCTACTGCTAGACAAAGGCCTCTCCAATTGCACGCCATTCAACTCGACACTCGGCAATTCTCATCCAACTGCTACCAGCCACCCTGCGAAGATTGTCACTTCACCTAGTCCGAGGGCGTCTTACCTTACGTTTTCCGATTCGTGGTCTTCACTCAAGAACACGACTAACCCAAGGGTCATCGGTTCTACGGCTAATATGGCCGATTCGTCTAATTTGAAAAGTCCATACAGTGTGTCGCTGTTACGTCTTTAAGATAGATCGCCTACGATGCCCGGGGCGATGATCCTTTGTAAAACTGGTTGTCAGATTTTCGGGCTACCCGTAAAGACTTAAAGCTACGATCTAATGGGTTCTGCGAAGGATTAATGGTCGTGATGGAGGAGACGGAGCTTGTGAGGGAAAGGCAAATTTTGCGCCGTCATGCCCCTAGTCACCATTTTCACGCATTCCGGATGGTCTTGCGGACGGCGAGCAATGGGTAGCTTGCCGTCCGATAAGGACCAGACCGGGGTCGACGCTGCGTTGTGTTCCACGCGCGCCTCAAACAGATGTCAACTCAACTGACGGGGTCCGCTAGGGCGGATGCCTGCCAGGGTTGCGGGAAAGTCCGAAACACTCTCCCTCCCGCTCCGCCCAGAGCGGGAGAAGATTGACAATTTCCCAACAAAAAAAAAGCCTCAGAGGGTTCTCGGTATTAAATAGACTAGTGAACTGACTGCGGTAATTATACCTTGATCAATTGGTGCGTGCGCCAGTTACTTAGCCACGAGGGCCTCAAAACGCAGTTTCTTCCACCTTGTACCAAAATCATAACCGAAGAGATAGAGTAACTGGGACACCTTCAATTGTCTTGCGGATCCGGAATCATAGTTTGTAGCTGACACACATCGCTGTTTGCGGGATGCATTAATATGAAACGTAACTCTGTGTCATAGAAATATTGTAGGTATTGGATTTGTTACTGGTTCACTTCTGAACTGTAACTTAATAACTTAACTGTAACTGGTAGCAATGTACCTAGGTTAGAACTTTGTAGGCGTGTATAAAACTAGTAGATACTTAATTATTCGCTTTTACTCAACAAATTAAGCAATTAAATTATTAAAGAACACAGTTACCTAAAAGAAAGAAACAAAAAATGTTTTATCTTCACAGAAATACATGTATGTAAAAAAGATTAATCACAAGTAAGGAAAATAAATAGTCGGCAGCTGGAAGTCGTGACTGTGACATGGGGAACCCACAGCACAGCTCTGATTTTAGCTGCACGTCGTGATTCTGACATGGGGGACCCACAGGGTAGCGCTTATTCCAGCTACACGTCATGATTGTGACATGGGGGACCCACAGCACAGCGCAGATTTCAGCTGCACGTCGTGACTGTGACATGGGGAACCCACAGCACAGTGCTGATTTTAGCTGCACGTCGTGATTGTGACATGGGGGACCTACAGCACAGCGCTGATTTCAGCTGCACGTCGTGATTGTGACATGGGGGACCCACAGCACAGCGCTGATTTCAGCTGCACGTCGTGATTGTGACATGGGGGACCCATAGCACAGCTCTGATTTCAGCTGCACGTCGTGACTGGGACATGGGGGACCCACAGCACCGCGTTGATTTTCAGTGGACACTTAAAAACAACCTACGGAAACCATGTCAGGTATTTATAACAGTGATAACTTATAACAGTTTAGTCAATTCATATTTTGTGAAAAATAATACATAAAAACCATATTTATTACCACGTCATTTTCTCTATTTCCTCGATATAATATAAAGATAACTCCAAATTACTCTTACCAACGAATCTAATACCCTCACAAGGCGATAAAAATAATATCTGAAATCGCGAATAGTTCCGAAGAAATAAATGTCCCATCAGTCTTTTAAAATGGGCCCAATTTCCCCGAAACTACCCTTAAGCACGCATGACCATTGCTTTGAGCAGACGATTTTAAACTTTAATGTGTGTGGCTTAAGGGTTAATTTTGACTGTAGTAAAACGAAATTAGAGAAAAAATTGAAGTGTACTAAGCGCAAATCGCGCCCAGCGGGAATTTGAGTAGAGTTATCAATCTTGGTTGGATGATACTTCGATTTAGAAATAGCTGGATAGGAAGTATGTTGACAGGTTTGATATAATTAATATTATTCTCAGCAGTAGCGTTGCTGTGTTCCGGTTTGAAGGGTATAGGGTACCTATCTAATATACTCCATTTGAAATAATATTAGACATTTAAACAAACGTTTTTTACAGTCCGTTCAACCGATTTTGACTTCTATTGCGTTGATGGCATAATAAATGGCAACTGCAGTAAACAGATGGTATTGTAACCACTTTTTTGCTTTTAATGCCATCCTTATGCCTACGATATAGAAGTCAGAATCGGTTGAAAGGACTATAAAAAGGTTTGTTTAAATGTCTAATCTTACTTCAAATGGAGTATATAGGCACATGAGACATTGCAGCCATGTCTCTAAGATGGAAACGCATGTCATTGGTAATGTATCTTCTTTCATGCATACAGCTTGTTTTCCATTCAAACGAAATTACAATTTGAAGACTTTCAAAAAGAAGAGGAAAGGGAGAAAAAGATCCAGAAAAAATAGTTCTGTCTTGGGCACTAAGGACTTCTTTATATAAAAAGAACTGTTATCACACGAGTGACTTACCTATCTTTATAAAAATACCGAAAAACTTAGAGTTACCTAATTAAAGATGTGGCTGCTAGAGAAACGATTTTTTTTGTCATCATCATCATCATCAAATCAGCCGAAAGACGTCCACTGCTGGACATAGGCCTCCCTCAAGCACCGCCACTTCGACCGATTCTGTGCTTCCTGCATCCAGCGGATTCCTGCGGCCTTTACAAGGTCATCGGTCCATCTTGTGGGAGGCCTTCCAACGCTACGTCTTCCGGTACGCGGTCGCCACTCCAGAACCTTTCGGCTCCATCGGCCATCTGTTCTGCGGGCAATGTGTCCTGCCCATTGCCACTTAAGTTTGGCAATTTTTCGGGCTATGTCGGTTACCTTGGTTCTCCTGCGGATCTCTTCATTTCTGATTCGATCACGTAGGGAAACTCCAAGCATAGCCCTCTCCATTGCTCTTTGGGTGACTTTTAGCCTTCTGATAAGGCCCATTGTGAGCGACCACGTTTCAGTGCCATAAGTCATAACTGGCAACACGCACTGGTCAAAGACCTGAAGAGAATTTTTTTTTGTAAGTAAATTAAATTATAAATAATGTTAAGAAATTGGTTTGAAATTATCCTAACTTAATATTATAAATGCGAAAGTAACATTGTTTGATTGTTTACGTTTTCACGGTAAAATGGCTGTACAGATTTGGATGACATTTGGCACATGGGTAGACCATGATCTGGGTAGGATATTCCCACGGGATTGAAACTTATGCGGGTGAAACCGCGAGGCACAGGTAGTATTGTAACAATTGTATAAAATTGTATTTATTATAATTAATAATGAATCGATTATGAAAATAATAAACGATAAAAATTATCATTTAACCCTAGCGTTAAATACATTGTATAGTTTGCATGTCAGATTTCTGTTTATGTATTACGAATTTTATTTACTAATTCTATTGTCTAAGGTCTTTTTAGATCTACTTTGACCATTGGGTCAATGTAGATCTAAAAAGACCTTATTGTACATTACCTATTGTAAATAAATGATTATTATATGTCGAGCAGTGATAGCCCGGTATGACCATCAGACTTCCAAGTCATAGGTCTCGAGTTCGAACCCAAGGCACGCACCTCTGACTTTTCGGATTCATGTGTATCGTAATTATCACTTGCTTCAAAAATGGTGATGGAAAACATCGTGAGGAAACGGGCATGTCTGAGAGATTTTTCTCGACGCGGATGGCATGTTGTGAAGCCAAGTCATAGGCCCAAAAACGCGTTTGGCTTTAAAACTTTGGCATCAGGTTAATCACTAATCACACGAAAAGAAGAATATCTTCTATAGCTCTTATTATTCTTATTCTTATGAAAATAAACTATCTTCTACTGCTTGTAGCCCTATATCCTTTCTATCTTTCTTTGTCAGTGAACTCTTGACAAAGCGGTCGTGGTCATCACGTTGCAGTTAGATTTCGGACAGCCGTGATTTGCCTCACGATGCGACGCCATCTTTCTCTGTCGGCTGTAACATGCGTACATTCGTGTGATGGGCAGCCCACTGCGGATTAGATCTGGTCGGTCCATCGCATGAGCGATCTGCCTCGTGTTCTTATTCCTTCGACCTTTCCCTGTACTACAAGACGTTCTATGGAATTATTTCCCCGTCGTGACACATGCCCAAAGAATTTGATGCCGAGTTCTTGAAGTATGATGAAGATGTGTTGGTGCGAAATTCTGTCCACGCCCTATATCCAAGTATATCAAATACTGCGAAATCCCATTTCCATTTTTCTTAAAGCCAAATAAGCTAAAATAAGCCCACTCCAATACAATAAACAAGAACATTAAAACAATCTCCAACAATAAATTGCCAGTAATCTAAAATGAGGCGTCAATTTATCTCTCAAAGTCCTATCCAGATCTTGTAATCCAAGAACCCGGGAACCCGTTTCAACGTTTATTTATGTTTGGTCAACGGTTTTTGGAAAATGAAATAGATAAGGGGTCCCTCTTCGTCGTTATCTGTTGCGTTCGACCCGAGTTTCGGACCCTTTCGAGAAATGCGTTTCAAGTTGGAGTCAAATTATTTTCGTTTTTCGAGGGTAGTTTTGAATTGAAGATGTTTTATATAAGGGGTGCGCCAGACCTTTCCGCCCGGATGAGCATTTTTCCGTAACGGTTTCTCTTTCTACATAATGTAAATACCTGTTTTTTTCTGTTCTGTGGTAAATACATAGGGACATAAACTCAGTTCCTTTTCGCATGGAGATAACAGAAACTACAGAACGCCATCTGCTACAATTCAAAGCTTTGGTTTGTCCACGTTTATAATATACTAGCGGACCTGGCAGACGTTGTCCTGCCCGAGCAGCGCCACCTACCGGGTCCAATTGTATTTTCAAACCAATCAGAGACCGAAAGTAAGTACCTACTATCATGGCAGCATGGAATTAGTAACTATCTTGTACTACACACATCAAAAGTGTCTAGGGATCAAGCATTTTTATGCGGATTTCTTGAGATTGAGATGTGGCTTTGTAATAAATTTATGATTTTATAAATTTATATGGATCCTTTTTGGTGCATTTCATAATTTGAATCAGGAACTGTGAATCAAATTCGAGTAAAAGATGAAAATCAGCTGTCAATATTTTCCCTATAAAAACATACAACGCATTGAAGACATTATTAGTGCTACTGTTTCCCTACTACTGATTAAAACCAACGTTATTATGGAGCAGCGACGTCATTTAAGCAGGGAAGAAATGCTCAGAGCCGTGGGAATGATAGAAGCTGGTTCCCGGCAACGTACTGTGGCTTTAGCTCTGAATACAAGTCAGAGTGTTATCAGTCGACTTTGGACACGTTACCGAAGCACTGGTACCGTGGCTGAGCGCCATGGAGGACGGTATCGCTGCACCACACGGAGACAAGACCGATACATTCAAATCTTAGCTCGAAGAGCTCCAACAATAACCGCCATGATGTTAGCCGTGAGGCTTCATCACTCTTCAGGGAACTTAATTAGCGACCAAACAGTCAGAAACCGCTTGCATGAAGTGAACCTTCATTCCCGAAGACCGCTACGGGTACCACCTATAGCAATGCACAATCGTAGGATTCGATATCAATGGGCTCTTGAACACAGAAATTGGGCAGAAGAACAATGGCGTTTCGTGTGCTTTTCTGATGAGTCTCGTTTTGGTATGAGACCGGATACAAGACGTATACGACACTGGAGAACCCCTGGACGCCAACAGCGATTAAAATCCTGCCAGGAAGTCCATCCTTATAGTGGTGGAACCATCATGGTATGGGCGGGTATTTGGATCGGCGGAAGAACTGAGTTGATTTGGATCAGAGGCAACCTCAACGCTCAAATTTATGCTGAGACGATTGTATCAGACGTCATCGTTCCTCTACAAGTGCAAATCGGTCCCTTATTTCAGTTAATGCATGATAATGCACGACCGCACACCGCAAGAGTTGTAAGACAGACTCTCGCCGCAGCTAACATCAATGTCCTGCCCTGGCCTGCTCAGTCGCCAGACTTGAACCCGATTGAGCATGCATGGGATATGCTACAGAGAAGAGCTCTGCCGAATATGGAGGGTATCCAGTCGCAAGAAGACCTTTTTTTGTTGTTGCAACGAACATGGGCGGCCATTCCACAGCGTGATTTGGATGAACTCATTTTGAGTATGCCAAACCGATGTTCTTGTGTTGTTAGTGTTCGCGGTAGAAACACGGATTATTAATTGTTTAAGTTACCCAATAAAATTTTAAAGAAAACTGTTATTTCAGTCTTTTTTTCGAACTTTAATGTTAGTGGTTCAAATGTCAAAAATCCCTTTATTAGGAAAATGGCAAATTTCTTTATTAATGCAAAGGTGACTTGGTTTATCGTTACTGTGACAAACGAAAACACTTTATTTGATGAATCCTTAAAGAAAATTTTAATTAACAGGAGAAAAGTTATTGCAAAAATATATGTTGATCCCTAGACACTTTTGATGTGTGTATTAAACGGGCTATGTTGAATGTGTTAATGTCTCTATTTTCATCAGAGCATAGCTCAGTCGCCAAGGTAGCAGTAATACAACAAATAGACGTATTATGACTATTGAATAAACAATTAATTTTCCTGAATTACGTAAAAACCCTTTCTCCAAGCTCCCCTATGTTAACAAAGCTTAAATATATTCAACCGTCAGAAATCTACATCCGAGTAATTTACGAGCAGCACTTAATCCGTGTCGTAAACACTCAAATATAGACACAAAATTTTATCCAAATCAGTCCAGCCGTTTAGGAGGATTTAGGTGACCAACACACGTTCGGAAGAATTACATAATTATAGGGTGACTTGTAATTAGTGACCGATACTTAATCACGTGACTTTACTCATCATTATGAACAACTTTTGTTTTCGCGATTTCCGGTTTGGTCTCTGATAGTAAAAGTTGTTCATAATGATGAGTAACACACACAATTCCAGATTCCGGGCACAACTCCAGATTCCGGGCTGCTACTAAGAAGTCGGCTTCCAGTCTAACCGGATGCAGCGGAATATCAGCATTTTACATTGAGCGACTGCCTATCTGACTTCCTCAACCCAGTAACTAGGTAATACGATGCCCCTTGGGAAGACTGGTGTGAGACTTTCGGACTTCTGACGACTCGTAACGACTGTCAAAGATCCACGAATGACAGCCGGGACCAACGGCGTAACGTGCTTTCCGAGGCACGGAGGGGTCTCGGTATGTAAAGATGGTAACCCATTCACTGACCAACCCCGGCAAGCGTAGCTTAACTTGATGGATCGACCCGTGCGGCTGTTATTACTTAGCTAGCCATGAGCTCCTCGATTATTGATAAAGATTACCAATAACGGACCGTATATAATAGAAATCGGCCATAAGTAAACTTTGTAAACAAAAGATCACAAAACTATAATAATATAAAGTAAAAATAAAATATCTCCACTCTCAGTAGAATCGATCACATGTTATCTCGATCACAGATTCGGGATCCAATAAGACCTCTTTTTTCCAGAACTGGGCATTTATCTTCCGAAATGGGATCAAGTTAGAACTCTGTTGAGTACTTTATGTGTATAGATAGCTATTATACACCCATTGTTGGGTTATTTTATGGGTAATTTTGGATATATTTCTTAGATTTATTGGATTAATAAATGGTTTCTGGGTAAGCTTCACATTCATTGAAAGGAAAGCACTTATACTATGATATATTTATTTATTATTTATGTTCAAGGATTTATTTCTTAGTAGTAAGTTTATGAAAATTAATTTATCTTACATTAATAATTATACCACTTACGCTTAAAAATACCTACTATAGTTGAGCTCCTAAAAGTTGGCAACGTCGCAAATAGCTGTCAAATATTTACCTGTTTTGATTAATTTGGCTATATTACTGTATGGAAATATAACTAGTGAACTAAAATATTGATTATGAAATCCAATAATTAATATCGTAACACCGAATATTTAGTTTTAGATGTAAAAAAGTATTTGCAAACTTTCCAAATGCCTTTTTTACACCGAAAACTGTTACAACATCAAATTCAATGCTATTTGCAATTCATTATTAATATTCTGGCTAGCTAGCTATTCTAGCTTCTTATTTCCGTATAGTAATATTGGCAAATTAATCAAAACAGCGAAACGTTTGACATTTACGACGTTGCCCACTTTCAGAATAAACCCTCTTAGTGTGTTTAAAATGGTTCCATTATTTTCGTTAGATGGGTGCTTTAAGAAAACTCATTTGACACAATAATTAAACTTTTTCAATTAAAATTCCAGTATACATCTTAGAATTTTATCCATGATTTTTAATTTGAAAAGTTTCATGAGGTGTCAAAATAATGTTCTTAAACCACCTACTTAGGTACAAGAGAAAGACTAACGCTCGCTAACAGAACAAATCACTAAATGTGTTTAGCGCTAAACGGCGACCTAATTATGTACGTAACATATTTTGCGTAAACGATTGCGACTAATCTGTTTCATTTGACAGTTCGGCTTTAATAAATGGTTCTGTAGGTATCTGTCAATCGTTTAAAGATAAAGAAAAGAAAGAAACAAACAAAATAAATTTATTTAGCACAGACGACAAAGACATAATAAAATAGTTTGGAAAATCCAAAAGTGCACGCCTCATAAATAACACTCATTCATAAACGAAAAAGAAATTCGAAACATAGTTTTTAACAAAAATTAACAATTTATCACTTTTCATGAACTCGTAATGTCAATGACTGACAAAGATATTTACTTGGCGGTTGCTAGGCAACTTACGGACAACGGTTGGAAATATTTAGATAAAGATATTATATTTTAGTTAGTATTTTATTAATTATAATTAAACTACTTTTGATGCTTTTTCCATTTCTGCTGCATAAAATCAATTGTTAAAAAGTACAGTATTAATTTCCATTTACTCATCTATACAATGGTATATAAATTAAGTAGGTTCTGTGTACTAGCAGGAGTGTAACAATAAAAACAGTTACAGAAATGGGGCAAAAAAATTTTTTCGATCGTAGAGCACACTCTAATGCTTCGCATTAAGAGTCGTGCAATAACAAGAATTTTTTAGTAGTAACTAAACAAAACACACACATTCCTCTCTAGCTTTTCCTACAAAACAGTCTAGCTATCTCTATAAAACCCTCAAAGTCAACATAACAATAAAACACAGTACCAGAAGCAACATACGTCAAGCCGCGTACCGGAAGTGACGGCGAATATTATAAATTCAAGCGGAAACGGCTCCCAGCGGTTAAATCACATAGAAACATCGCGGGCCACGCTTTAAATAAAATGCATTGCAGACTGTTAATACGCCATGGGGATAGAGTTATTGTTTATGTTTTTTGTTTTGGTTTTTCTTTGTTGTTCTTCTCAAATTCAAATTCATTTATTTGCATAAATAAGGTACAGAAGGTTGGTAAAACGTACAAAATGGTTCTCTTATTCTGCCTTTAATTTCGGCGTGCAAATTTAAAATAAAGTTACATAATATTTTATGAAAATTAATTGATCATAATCATGCAGTCATTAAACAGACAATCCCATTAAAATTGTATTATTGAATTAAATAAATGTCAATACAACAATGAAAAAATAAATAAATGTCAATACAATAATGAAAAAATAATAGTCATAATAAATGTCATTAATACATAGTCATGTCAATAATAGAAGAGATTACCACAATAATAATAATTTAAAATGACCGTGCAATTTACAAAACTTACAATTTATAATCTAAAAACTCATGTACACTATAAAAGCATTTTTCAATTAAAAACCACGTCAAATTATTTTTAAATCTAGAAAATGGTAGCGTTTTTATGGAGTTTGGTATTTTGTTATACAATTTTATGCATGAAGGCAGAGGGTCCGACATCTTAAATGAAAGTAAGGAATATAGCAGAAATCATCTTTTATTCCCATAGCTTATTTAACACACTAATTCAAATTATATTTCCAACGATTTTATTCTAATTCAGACTACAATTAATTCAGTATCTAAACGCTACAACATGTGCACCGGGCCGAGCCTGCGACAAGAATGATCCCCTCCTCGCTGCGCGCTGGTTTATGTAGAGCGGCTCGAGTAGTAGGGAAAGTAGGCGAGGCCTTGTTTACGCATTCCACTGCGCAGCTGCGCCGTTCGGCCCGTTGCACGTGCTGTTTACAATAGCGACGCCGTCACGGCCATGCTGACGTGCGGACGTCCTCGTGCGCGGAGTCTCATCAAACAGTATCTAAAAGGACAGAACGATATTATTAATGTTCGTTCATCCTGACTAACAATTCATCCCTTGAGAGTTTGCTTATAATTCTGGACCGCTCGTAATTGAACCTTCATGACTAGCAATCTGGTCCGGTTCACCCCTTCAGAGTTTGCTATTAATACTGGACCGCTCGTAATTGAGCCTTCATGACTTTAGCAATCTGGTCCGGTTCAACCCTTCAGAGTTTGCTACTAATACTGGTCCGCTCATTATTGAGCCTTCAGGACTTTAGCCATCTGGTCCGGTTTACCCCTTCAGAATGGGCTACTAATTCTGGACCGCTCGTTATTGAGCCTTCAGGACTTTAGCCATCTGGTCCGGTTTACCCCTTCAGAATGGGCTACTAATTCTGGACCGCTCGTTATTGAGCCTTCAGAACTTATCTTATTTTTTTATTTCTTTTTCATTTATCACTTAAAAACTCTGCAAAACTATTATCTCCTGGACCAGTCATTACCGAATTTACAGGGTCACTTCTTTTGCTAATTATTGTGACTGCTTTTATTAGTAACAATAGCATTTGAATCCGAGTTGAGAGACTATCGATACAGAACGTGACTTAAGATGTTTCGTATTTTCACCGATAGTTATTAAGGTACGTGAGTCAGCAGACATTGTACCACTATTAATTGATATAGTATCACTATTTACAGGCAATGGTATCACTGTTTTCCAAAGTTACATTACTGTTAGGATAGTATTTTTTTTTTTTTTTTTTTCGGTATTATCTCATGGCTTGTTTCGTGAACATGGATATCATCATCATTACTACCCGCCGTCACGTCATCATAATTTTTTACGATATTTATCTACCAGAACATTTGGACCATGCGGTACTTCACGTAATTTTATGTGAGAATATTTATAGACCTTATTAGTTCCATCAATATATCTCAAGTAGTTCCGGTAATTTTTTTAAACAGTGGTCTCGAATGAAATATAAAAAAATCTTAAAAGCTGAATTATCATAAGAACTCCCACGATTAGAAATTATTCGTTTCGGCGCGCCAAATAAATGAACTGGATTTTAACTGTTTTTAGCAGAAACGAAATTGTACAGCGTTTGTAACCACCTGACTATTCTAACTTTAAGTTGCTAAGTCATTGACTCGGAAGAGATTGAGCCTTGACCTGGTCACACGTTGCCGTGGCCGTCTTGGAAAACTTTAAACAGTTTCCGCACTCAGGTCGGCCGCTGTAGAGACCATAGATGGTCGATGCTCCATAGATGGGGTTTCTCGGATGGTTCCAATCCTCAATGTATAAGCGGCGTCTCCCCGCATACCATGGCCCACCTTTCATCTTGCGCCCCTTATATCTGCATCAGAGAACGGTGTTAGCATTGCGGAGTTCTCCACAGGAAATTAAATTATATTTGCCATTGACACGCTAAGAAGAATATCGATTTTATCAAAGCTAAGAATGATCACCCTTACGTTAGAAACGCGTTTACCCTAAACGGGCACAGCGTATTAAAGCAACCACCAACATGTATTAAGCCAACATGATCACCTGTGGTGCCAAGTAATAACGGTATCATTAGGTTTTTTTTTTTTTTTAACTGGGTCATAGATAATATTATACTACGTACAGATACCCAATCCCATACAAAGAAATGACACCTCTCTAACTCGGGCTATTGACTGGCTACAGCGTAAATGTGGTACAGTTATGACAAATTGAGTAAAACGCCATCTATTGCAAAGAGCCATAGAAACAATAAGTTTTATCTTTTTTTTTTGTTGAAAATACGAGATTTATGAGTTACAAAAGATAAATCAGCATTAAACAAGGAAGTTTTGATTTTTACTAATCTTACTTCAGCCAAAACCTTCCGTTTATCGCTTTTTAGTGACTTCATTTCATAATTATTACCTATGCTGCCATCTATGATCTTTTTTCAAGACTAATTATAATTTGTTCGAATTAAGACATGACTGGGTATAAATTTACGAACGTATGTAGCTAAATCATTCAATTCTGTAACTAATAATTACTGAAATTCCGTGTTCTAAAATATCACGACCAAATTCCAAATTCACCCGGGAATACAACGTGAATTATCTCAAGCACGTGGTTTTATACCATGGTTGGACGTTTAAGTTGAAATGGGCCCGCTTCTTTACTTGGTATAGCATGGTATTATTTATAGGTGTCAACTATACTCTTTAGGATCATTTAATTTTGTTCATGAAATTGCTAACCTTTAACGAGATTTCAATTTATTACTATGTTTTAAAAGCTACATTCTGATCCAGAGTCAAATATAATAAGCTAATCTGTATCACTTATCTGTCACACTTATATTCCACGAGCTGCTCTGAAGTACAGGTTCACTTGCTTGGTGCTCGGTGCTGAGTGCTTCCTTCATCCAGCGCTCAGGGCAGGCGTTGGCCATTTATACCTTGCTCACTCACATGGAGCGACTGCCCATCCGATCTCCACAACCCCGCAACCGGGCAGTACGACAACACTAGGTAAGACTGGTTGTCAGACCTTCGGGCTTTCGAAGACCGTCAAAGATCCACGAGTGTAGCGGGACCAACAGCTTAACCTGCTTTCCGAAGCACGGAGGAGTGTCGGCACGTAATGATGGTCACCCATCCACGGACCAATCCCGGCAAGCGCAGCCCAACGTGATGGCTCGACCCGTGCGCCCGTTATCACTTAGCCACGAGCTCCTACGTCACAATGAAGTCTACATCCTCTAATTTCTTTTTCTCAATAACTATCGTTTCACTGAGTGCACGCCAATTAACAATTTCAGATTCTTTTATCGTTTATCAGGATCAAAAATAACGAGCACAGCTTTACTTTGAGTAACAGGCATCCGCAATTTTTTTAAATGTAACGATCTCGCCAGCAGAGAACAATGAAAAGTTTTACATTAAATTACTGTTGCTATCATTAGTGGACGGTGAATCCGATCCCACTTCTGATGAAGGCAGAGGGTCCGACATCTTAAATGAAAGTAAGGAATATAGCAGAAATCATCTTTTATTCCCATAGCTTATTTAACACACTAATTCAAATTATATTTCCAACGATTTTATTCTAATTCAGACTACAATTAATTCAGTATCTAAACGCTACAACATGTGCACCGGGCCGAGCCTGCGACAAGAATGATCCCCTCCTCGCTGCGCGCTGGTTTATGTAGAGCGGCTCGAGTAGTAGGGAAAGTAGGCGAGGCCTTGTTTACGCATTCCACTGCGCAGCTGCGCCGTTCGGCCCGTTGCACGTGCTGTTTACAATAGCGACGCCGTCATGCACATACTCGTAATATAGCTGTTGTTACCTGTTAATGTGAGATTTGTCCTCGGTTGAAATAACTTATTAGTATACTTAGATCGCGGGGCATAGTAGCTTGTCGCTTGCTGAACCTTCTAACCTTTTTTTAGAGGAAAATTAAAATTCTTGCTTGGACTTACCAAGCAAAACACGGCTATCTTTTTAGGGTTTCGTAACCGAAGGCTGCCAAACGGAACCCAATTACTAAGCCTCCGGTGTCCGTCCGTCAGTCGGTCAGCGGGCTGTATTTCATGAACCGTAATAGGTAGACAGTTGAAATTTTCACATATTGTGTATTTCTATTGCCGCTTTGCAACACATAATAAAAATTAAATAAAGTTAATAATGGACCTCCTTTAATTAATAACTTTATTTAATTTTTCCATACAACAAGAAACGTTGCTTTTTTCGGGGTTTTTTGCCGTACGATGTGGAATCCTAGGAGTGTAAATCCCGTCGGTGCTCCATGGACCAATTGAAATTTGACCAATTGGTCTATGAGGAAAATTACATGTTTCCATCGTCCAACTATCAGCTGGGCTATGGAGAATTGAGAAATGTTCCACTGCCCAGTTTAAAAGGCTTGTCCATATTTAAAAAAAAATATTTCATTTACAATAGGTTAACTTAATTATTTTTATACAAGTAAGAGTCGAACGTGTTAACTTGTTCTTAAAAAGTCATATTGATGAAAGATCTACCGAAGAGTACTGAATTTGGTAAATTCCTCGTACCAGTCTTTTGCTTGAAGTAATTAGCATTAATTTCGTACTAGGCAAAATTAAATACCTAAATATGTAAAAAAAAGTAAAATTTTATAATTTAATTAACAAGCTTTCAAGAACCCTTTACCAACCACCAAAAAATAAAAAACGCAAAGGAAACAAAAATAAACCAATCCTTAAAATTACGGTCTTTATATTATGAAAACATTAAGAAAATAAAAAAAATCACGGTCGTCCCAAAGGATGTTTCCTCAAAATAAACATTTCAAAACCGCAACATTTATGCGCAAAAATTCTTAAATATATCAACGTTGATTCAGTATTCTGCACTCGACGCAAATGTGGAACGGGTTAAATCACTCGGAAACCAACACTACCTCGCCGACTGAGGAAATACGTCTCGCAGGTTCCCGCGAAAAAAGGAACGGGGCCTTCTAAAAAAGAATCGGGGCTTTCTAAAAAAAGAACGGGGCCTTCTTAAAAAAAAAACGAACCTTTAAAAGCTCGTTTAGACGAGGAGAGTTTTGAAGCGAGCATGTCCGAGCGAGCTTATTGGCACGACTCGCTAGCCAATATTACGAGTATACTATAAGGAAGACTGCCATGTGGCCTTATATACCGGTAATATCGAAGACATTACGCATACAAATTATTAATAAACAAATTGTCGCATTCATGATTGTGTTTACACTCAAGCGAGAAACAAAAACTCGAGATTATGTCATACGTACGAGAGTCGCTGTTCTAACTATGATTTGACAATTCTGTTCCCGATAGAATACGAAATTTGATTTTTTACCTGTCAATTTTAGGCTAAGCGATTGACGTTCGTCCTTCGCATGTGCTTCTGTGACAGTAAAACAATATTTTTTGTTTCTTTTCTTTTCTTTTCAAGGTAGTAAATACTTGTTACACTTGTCAAATCCATCTAGCGCGAGAAACGTGTGTAACAGACCCTTTAAAAAAGAAAAGAGGATTTCAAATATCGAAGATGTTACTAACGTTTATGAAAATACGTTTTTATATTTTCTGAGAAGTCTCATGTTTATGGAGCGTTGATTTTGTCGCATTTTTACGGGTTGATGTATATTATTGTACTGAAGGTAAAATATTACGTTCGTTTCCTGGAACTCTTATAAAAACCCACTCAAGTATACGAGTAAATAAATAAAAGCTAAAGTATACTTCTATTCACCACAAGTTTTATGAAATATTTTTTTATGCCTTTCTTTTGTTAAAATACTCTCAAGGTAAAACCATATTTTCAATAAAGTATCAAACTTATTCACACTGAATTTACAAAACTACTCACGCAAAGTACTTACCACAGTCACAACATTACTCAGTAACACATAAAAGAATTTCTGCTCAAGAAAATTTAATATAGAAAGTAATGTTACTTCGCAAATTAAAGTCATCCTTTTTCTCAAAATAATTTACAGTAACGGCTTCCTTTCGCACGTTCGTAATACTAAATTAAAACACTGAATTAAAATTAAAATTTCGCGCTTGTATTTCGCGACACTGAACCTCAACCGTTGCTTTTATCCATAATCTCGTAACCCTTAACTGTTGTGTTAGCACAATTAAAATAATTCAGCGTTCCATTCCTATGGCCTCGTCCAGGGTGAACGTACAGTGATGAGCGGTAGCGGGCGCGGGGGCGGGTGCGATGTGCATGGCGAGTCGATGTAGCATAGACGTGTTTCCAAAGGGTAAGACTATCAACTGTCTCTCGCTCCCTACTTATAGCACCACATCGTTTATTTCGCGCGTGGTCAAAATATTAACTAACGCCGCCATCTTGCTTTCAATACATTACGCAAAACAATTGCTCAAATGTTTACAAACAGCGCCCCCATATCAACGTCATTCGAGTGCCAAAAGATCCTCGTAGCAGTACTCTGATTTTGCATCGCTACCAAAACCACAGTGAGCTTTATTCTTGTTACAATAAGTTTGCTATTAGGTTGTTGACACTGACAAGTCTGTCAAAATTACAGTGATCTTCATTCTTGTTACAATAATGTTGCTGTTGGGTTGCTGCTGTAAGAAGACGGGACTGTAGCTAGGTCACTGAGTCCGGTCGCGTAGGCACCCGCCGCGCCGTAGTCACTCAGTACCTATGCAAATGGCAGTTTCACAATGTTTGACATGTCGCTACCGCTCTAGCACACGCGAAAGTTCCTCACTCTGGACGAGGCTTATCAGTGATATCATGGCCTCAGGAAGTTCTCACTTGCTTCCGCTGCGGTCCTCTTGTTTTCACATTACCGAAATTCTATTTTCCACACCGCAGTCTAAAACCAACCATAAACTTAAGTACCTAGAGTTTCATTTCCTCCGGAGGTTTTCTACCTAATTCATAGTTAAGTTAGCTACAGTCTAAATTGGAGCAAAAATAGCAGTTAGGTACGATAAACTGAACAGTGAATTGTATGTAGATTGAGTTGTTCGAGTAACGTTCGAGTATTTGTGTTCGTTTGCTGGGGCTTGGTGCATATAAATGAGATTCCTTTAAACTAAACATCTCTTCTACCAATTATACTGTTACCATGGATGCAGTTACAGTAGCTGCAATAGTACATTGACTCAAAAAACTGTAAGTACTAACCTACCAAATATACATACCTGTAATCTTTATTTAACTTTTGACAGATAAAGTAATGATGCCAAATTGCATTTCTGACTCGGTTTCGAAATTCATGATGGATTTAATCGAATTTAATTAATAATTAAAATTAAATAATTGAAATAATATTATCATCGAATTCATAAATCGATGAAAAAAAACAAAGTGCCCTGACTCTTTGACAATTCAAAAGTGCTTGTATATGGTTTAATTGAAATAAATGCTTTGAGCTTGAGTTTGAGTTTGCCCATGGGCGGCATAAAAACTCTGACACCAGGTTAGTCACTAGCCATAACAAAAAGCCATAACAAAAAGAAAGAATGAAGAATTGCGTTTCGTCAAATTCTACGCTAAGATTGTGACCATGTAGTTGTAAAAGTACACTCTTATAAAATGTAGAGTTAAGAAGCAATTATTTTGATTTTTAATAACCAGTACCTGGTCGAGCTCTGCTAGGGTGAAAATAGATAAACTTATTGTCCAGGTATACCAACGTTGTATCATACCCGAGGCTGTGAAAATAGAGAAAACAAATTTTCCCAGATATGAGACCTAGCTAGATAGATTATTCGACCCCGTAAACCCTATTGCAACTTTCATCGAAATCGTCAAAGCCGTTTTGGAGAACGTTATTACAAATAAGTATTTATAGTATGAGGAGCTCGTGGCTAAGTGATAACAAGCCACACGGGTCAATCCGTCAGGTTAAGCTACGCTTGCCGGGGTTGGTCAGTGGATGGGTGATCATCTTTACATACCGAGACTTCTCCGTGCCTCGGTAAGCACGTTAAGCCGTTGGTCCCGGCTGTCATTCGTGGATCTTCGACAGTCGTTACGAGTCGTCAGAAGCCCGAAAGTCTGACACCAGTCTTACCAAGGGGTATCGTATTACCCAGTTACTAGGCTGTGGATGTCAGATAGGCAGTCGCTCCATGTAAAATACTGGTATTCAGGTGCATCCGGTTAGACTGGAAGCTGACCCCAAGATAGTTAGGAAAAGGGGAAGGCAGATTGATTATTTTTATTACAAATAAGTATTTATTTAAAAGTTATAGCAAGCTAATTTAATAGTAAAAGATTTATTATGCAAAGCAAGTTCTTACATAATTAGTTTCTCCTTTTCTTTTTGCTCAGGAATTACTTCTACTACCCTCCTCTTTGGCGTAAAGTCTAGAAAGTTGTTATTTGAAATAGAATTTTTATTTTTATTTAGATGTCCTTTGCAGGTTCCGTACCAAATCAAATAAAAAAGAAAACAGCTTTCCCTCCTATATTATTTACAGTGCTTTCCACTTTAACTTCACTAACTCCCACTTAAGACCCTCAACTAGTTCATATCACGCCCCACGACTCCTCACACATTCCTCCTCTCAAGATTTATTGCCCCCGGCGTCGACCGTGTCCTGAATTTCAATCTACCCCCAGTGGACTAGCTGATTAAATTTTTCAGCATGATATATATGCCTTATAATATAACACGAAGAGTCCTGGAATAAAATTGAATGTGACCACGAAAAATATGTGGGTTTGATTAAATTTTTTGAGATGATCTGAATTTCTTGGAGTGGAAAAAGTTTGACATTTCGTGGTCCTTTTGGTAACAATTTTTTCGATATTTAAATATATGAACGGTCTCATCAACCGTACATTTACTTTGCGAATGCAGCAACCTACTTGGATGTCGTCATCATCATCATCATCATTAGCCTATCAATGTTCCCACTGCTGGGACACAGGCCTCCTCTCTGTGAGAGGGAGATGGATGATGGGGATGTCGTGCGTCACTAATATTATGCTATAATTAGAACGTTTTAAGTAATACACATCAACCAATAACTGTGGAACTAACCACTGGTCAAGAGAAAGAATCGCTACCACTTCTTGTTAACCTTCTTTAATTTAATATAACTTTAAACTCAACTTGTGGTTCTTTCTGTGTACTCCATAACTAAACGAACAACAACAAAGTGATAGTGTACGGTGCCTACAACCATTGGCTCCTACAATATATGAAGAACTTTATTGGGCTGATGTCCGCAACTCCACGTCCACGCGTATTTTGCGTTTATATTGCGAACTTTATTGTATGCATAATCAGCTTATAATGTTCCCACTGCTGGGACAAAGGCCTCCTCTGTGAGAGTAGGCCGTACGTAATCTACCCCGCGGGCCCACTGCGGTGTGGCAGATGTCACATGTCTTCGAATTTTCGGCTCTAGGATAATGCCGGTTTCCTCACGATGTTTTCTTTCAAGTGATAATTATACAATACGCACATGAATCCAAAAAGTCAGAGGGTCCGAACTCGAGACCTGAGATTATATTATTTCTATATACGATATTTCTCGACGCATGTGAAGCCAAGTCAGAGGCCCATGGGCGGCTTTAAACTCTGACACCAGGTTTGTCACTAACCACACGAAAAAAATAAGAGTAAGGCCGCTTGCCCATTGGTCGGTATTTTACCGCGCAGTACTGTACAGTACTGCGCGGTACTGCTTATGTTTCCTCACTGGTCGGTAAGCACTCTGTACCGAATCGGTACTGCACACAGATATAGATATACCTAAATAGCGCAAGAGCATCTACTTCGCGTGCCCGAACGTGGCTCAGTGTGTCTCATTTTATATAATACAGTATATGGTCTGCGCCTGTCCGCCGCGCTAGTCGGACATAAATAATAAAATAGAAAATGCCTATATTCGTAATACTTTATAGCTTTTTACTAGGAACGGTTGATGTGACGTTGAGTGTTAACAGGTTATGACAATCGAAACAAGTGATACTATCGTATATCGCTTCAGTTTCATGGTATAGGCGCTTTGATCATTTTTCAAAAATGCCGCATGGTTTTCATACAGATCGTGATACTTGCCTTATCTAGGTATTATTATATATCTATATCTGTGTACTGCACTGCTTTCATCTAGAATTCCAAATTCAAATTAATTCAATTAGTACGAGAGAGCATGACCAACATTTTTGCCTTATCGTTTTACGAACAAAATCGTATAAAAACGATAGATTTGGTTATTCTTAAATTCAAAAATCCTATTTTCAGAAATTTTCCGCGTCACATCTTCTGACCTGACCGCATTTTTAAATATGTCGATAATTCTTTTTTATCATGTTTAAAATGATAGATTTTACATACCGAAAACACCATTTTCAGAAACCCGTAGCTTCGAGTACGTACCCAAGAGACCATTTGAAAAAATTAAATTTGAGGCAAACAATAAAACCCATAGAAATCAATCTGAAAATCTTGTTTTCTGGTGAACATTGGTCAGTTGATTCGAATACGTCATTTTTGGAAATGTGCTCAGGCCACGTTTGACACGCAAAGTGACGCAACGGAAATATCTGAAAACAAACTTTTTAGTAATAAAATTACGAAATCTTTGTATATTTTTATTATCAGACACATTGTGATGAAACCGTCTGCCAATTTTTTTTGACATAGCAGAAATAGGCTCCCATAAAACTGTAACGTTTCTGACCGGTACTGCCCACCGAGTCGGGTTCAGAATCATCAAAACGTAAAGATTTTTTTACAATTATTCCCGTAAAACGATGTGACATGGTTTAGGTCATGGGCTCTCGTACTATATAATTCACTTGTTTTTGGATTTTCCCCAGTTTCTGAATGAATTATCCCTAAATTTCCCTAAAAAATCTTCAAATTTCCTTGGTTTAGGGAGCATGATTATAAATAATAAGGTAATGGCACAATTAACATGGTAAATTAAAATTTGATGAATTGCATTCATTATGAGTTTAAGTTGAGGGAATAAATCGGTGGTTGAATAAATCGAATCCTTTAATAAATCGGTGGTGCCATAGAGTCAAGTAATATAATGGGTGATGCCTACTATAAACAATAAGGTTACCAACTTAAATTCATATTAACCCCTAAATTCCCCAAATCCCTGTCAAAATAAAATATCCCTAAACCAAACTTAATATTGGTATTTTTTCCCTAAAACAGGGAGAAATTTTAAAAGTGGAAACACTGCGCGGTAAGCTTCCAGTACCGATGCAGTAAAATGCGTGACGTCACGCAGTACCGAAACGATATCGCCCCGCACACTTACCGACCAGTGGGCAAGCGGCCTAACAAAACAAGTGTACGTATACGACATCACTTTCCTCATTCTTTTCCCTTTCATTATTGCTTCCTTGGTTCATTCATCTACAACAAGGTAAACACCGCTCTTTCCATCTACCAACCTACCTACCACCTTTACATCTACTATCTCTACTATCTTTAATGTAAACTATCCATAAGCTAGCTTTAAGCACTACTGTACTGTGACTACTACATTTGTGAAGAGAAATAAATATACCTATATAGGTACTTTCACCACTGAAATACCCAAAAAAACTCTCAAATCCAGTTAAAACCATCTTGTGATACCCAAGCTATTCTTTTCCGAGAAAAAGTAAATGAGAAACATAAGTATGTCGAAACAAAAATAATAAATTCGCCGCAGCTTTGAGTGGCTCACTGTTCAGCCACTCGCTGGAGTACCTAGCGACATTTTAATGATGCAACTCTGTGTGCTAAGGGGCTTAGAATGTATAGAATTGGCCAATTTTTAGGGTTCCAATGGCAAAAAACGGAACCCTTACCTATGGATTCGTCATGTCTGTCTGTCTGTCCATCCGTATGTCACAGCCACTTTTTTCCGAAACTATAAGAACTAAACTGTTGAAACTTGGTAAGTAGATGTACAGTAAATTTTGGGGGTTCCCCATACTTAGAACTGAAACACAATTTTTTTATTTTTCATAAAACCCATACGTGTGGATGTATCTTTGTGGATAGATCTTCTTGACATGGTAAACTTTAATTGATTTGATTGAATTTGTTAATAATTTTTATATTGAGTCAGTCTTTATTATTATTTAAACTGTTTGCATGCCTTAGTTAAGGTAGTTAGTATATAGATCATTTTATTAAACTTAACATCTGTAACTTGTACCTACTTTCTGTGCAAATAAAGAACTATTATATTCTATTTCTATTCTAAAAATGATATTGAGGTAAACTGAATAGTTTGCGTGAGAGAAACTTCCAAAGTGGTAAAATGTGTCCCCCCTGTAATTTTAAAATAAGAGAATGAAAACTAAAAAATATATATAAGATGTACATTAAAACTTAACCATGTAAACTTCCACCGAAAATTGGTTTGAAGTAGGTAAGTAGTTTATTTAATACGTCATAAATCGTAAACCGCAATTAACCTTTAACGAACTACAAGAACTTTTATATTATTACTTGCTGCTACGGAAACCTTTATGGGCGAGTCCGACTCTCACTTGGCCGCTTTTTTGTGTAATGGAAACGGTGTAATTAACACATAACATAATAATTCATCATCATCATCATCAGCCTATTAATGTTCCCACTGCTGGGACACAGGCCTCCTCTCTGTGAGAGGGAGTGGGCCGTAATCTACCACGCGGGCCCAGTGCGGGTAGGTGGATGTCACATGTCTTCGAATTTTTGGTACTAAGACATGCCGGTTTCCTCACGATGTTTTCCTTCACCGTTTTGAGAGCAGTGGTGATTAAATTATTTACACAAAGTAAAGCGCCTGCTTTGGGTTCGAACCCACTAAGTCGGGGCCGTTACCACTGGGCCACAACTGCTCTCACATAATAATTATTACACTTGTATTCCTACCTTTAGGCAGAGCTGTATCATTCTGTCCTTGGGAGTTTGTTGCGCCACTTCTTCTTCCCAGCTCAAGCACTAGGAAGTGGTGAAGGGCGGGCGTTTTGAGGGACTGTCTTATGTAATTTTGACGTTCGAAAAGTACTGATTGTCAGCCTAGTTTGAATAAATGACTATTGATTTTGATTCATAATCAGCGTACAATGTTTCCACTACTGGAACATAGGCATCCTCTTTCTGTGAGACGGAGTGGGCCGTAATCCACATATGGATGTCATTTCGAATGACTGGTTCTCTGACATGCCGGTTTCCTCACGATGTTTTTCTTCACCGTTTTGAGACCTGTGATGATGAAATAATTCACACAAAGTAAAGTGCCTGCTTGGGATCGAACTCACGACCGGAAAGTCGTAAGTTGCGGCCGTTACCACTTGGCCACCACTGCTCCAGAGTTGTATACCAACAGTTTGCCAGTCATGTTTAAGTCCCATGTAATAAGGGGCAAGCTTCTATCCATAAAATTGGCACAAATCCTGACTCTGGCCTGCTATGAAGAAATTCATGATAGCAAAACCCAATTGTATTTAACTCAACCGGGGAACCGAACACAGGGAGGTCAGCACTTGCGCATTGTAAAAACCGTCCTATCAAATAAAATAGAAAAAAATGCTTGAAATATTCAAAATCACTAATCTATTGAATTGCATTCAAATCCATATACATAGTATAGCCATTTCTTTTATTGCTCATTCTATTGAATTGTAGTTTGTAAGGATCGTAGCAGGTGGCGTTTTGTAGTTTCTGTCTACCCCCATGAGAAAAAGGCGTTAGTTTATGTTTCTATGTGTATGTGTGTTCATTCAAAAAGTCAATCAATCAATCAATCAATCCACCTATTAATGTTCCCACTGCTGGACACAGGCCTGCTCTCAGTGAGAGGGAGAGGGCTGTAATCTACCACGCGGGCCCAGTGCGGTTTGGTAGATGTCACATGTCTTCGATTTTTTTTTTCCTCACGATGTTTTCCTTCACCGTTTTGAGAGCAGGTGATGAAATTATTTACACAAAGTAAAGCGCCTGCTTGGGTTCGAACCTACGACCTACAACTCTTAAGTCGGGGCCGTTACCACTGGGCCGCCACTGCTCACTATTCAAAAAGTACTCAACGATAAATGGTTAGAAATCCAAAAAAAATCCACTCCTCCCATTTCCCTATTTCCAGTCCATTCCAGTCTAAACCTCTCCAAGTCTATGCTCTTAAAAGGCCACAAGTCCTGCAGGATAGTAGGGGCTCTCCACACGAGCGACGCGCCGTGCCGCGACATTTTAATGAAGCACCAGTGTAGCCCACTTGAGCCCTTTCATACTGGTAGATTTTACACACGCCTCTATAGGGCCCTAGTAACTCGAAAATATATTGCGTCATTTATTGTGAACGACAAAGGTGTTATTTTTAGAGAAAAGTCACCGTCCTCGTATAATTTAAACAAAAGAAACACTGGGAAAAATATTGAAAATAATCGTGTTTTCTCAAGTAAGCCACGAAATAGGTATTTATGTTTTCTGTACGGGAAAGAATAAACAAGCAAATAATTAAAATTGGTTGCGAAAAGCTAAAAGTATGTATTCTCAAAACAAAAAAATATGCTCTTAAAAAATCACAAAAATAGTTTGGAAATTCCAAAAGTGCACGCCTCATAACACACAAAAATGAACAATTTATCACTTTTCATGAAGTCGTAATGTCAAAGACTGACAAAGATATTTACTTGGCGGTTGCTAGGCAACTTACGGACAAAGGTTGGAAATATTTAGATAAAGATATTATATTTTAGTTAGTATTTTATTAATTATAATTAAACTACTTTGAATAAAAGAGCCATTTTCAATAGGGTTCCTTTTATGGCCGAAACCAATGTATTAAAAAAAAATTTACTCAATTAATTGATTTTATCGCAAGCTACAGTGTTTTCAAGCTTCATAAATTGACGGACAGGAATTTTTTTTCAACTATTTTGATGTTTTTTTCATTTCTCTTGCATTAAATCAATTGGTAAAAAGTACAGTATTAATCTCCATTTAATCATCTATACAATGGTATATAAATTAAGCAGGTTCTGTGTACTAGCAGGAGTGTAACAATAATAACAGTTGCAGAAATGGGGCAAAAAATATTTTTCGATCGTAGAGCACACTCTAATGCTTCGCATTACGAGTCGTGCAAAATAAATAATTGAAAAGATTTAAATTATTATAAATTAAGGACCATGAGATGAGGAGGAGGAAGGAGAGAAGAGGACGAGGAGGTTATTTTTTTTATTTTTTTCAGTAATTTATGCCACTCCCACTTTGTATTCCTACTATAACATTTCTCTAAACTATAAAACCTTGATTACCACTCCCTACAATACAATACAATACAATACGGAATACATTTTAGTTACATCATCTGTTTACGAGCAGGAAACTATGTGAGAATTCTCCGTAACGAATCAACATAGCATCAAATAGAAGTATGTACAATCAACAAAACAAATGAGTATGCTGGGGCCTTATTGTTTATTATTATAGGTCTTGCATAGAGCCTGATCGCAATGACAGTACGCACATGATAGAAAATCGCATGATACTTCGCATATTAATTCACTTTTCGTCTTATATTGACCTGCTATTAAGAGTCTATGGTAAACTCGCTAACGGCAACTTAAACTATATTTTAGAGGTATCAGAAACAGGGTTTAAAGTTCACTCTTCCTTTTTTGAAAAGGGAGAATCCTCCAACCAGACGGGTGTCGTGTCTGGCGGGCAACTGCCCAACGCTTAATGTCGGTTATATGTAGTTCGCGCGGTAAACTCTAATAGCGCGATGCAGGATTTTTGTGGCGTCAGGATTTTGTGTGACATCAGGTCTTTGATGCGTAGTTTGCATACATGTGGCGATATAGATAACGCCACAATATTATTACCCATGTTGCGCATATGTTGAGTAATCAAGGCTTTAGCATCGCTACTCTGAGTACTTGAAAAGTCATGTTGCACTCAGTAACAATAGAAGTAGAAGCAATTAACTTCGAACATGGTGTATGAAATCATGATTCTATATTTGCAATAATAAACAGTGAACTTCAAACTAGACAGCGATTTTCCATGATATATTCTTATGCACAAGTATGGGCTTCCTAGTCCAATATCAATCTTCCTAGCCTTTTCCCAACTATCTTGGGGTCGGTTTCCAGACTAACCGGATGCAGCTGAATACCAGTATTTTACATGGAGTGACCGCCTATCTGTCCTCCACAACCCAGTAACTGGGTAACTTGGTAAGACTGATCTCAGACTTTCGGGGTTCTGACGACTCGTAACGACTATCAAAGATCGCGAATGACAGCCGGGACCAATGGCTTAACGTACTTTCCGAGGCACGGTGGAGTCTCGGTATGTAAAGATGGTCACCCATCCACTGACCAACCCCGGCAAGCGTAGTTTAACCTGATGAACCGACCCGTGCGGCTGTTATTACTTTAGCCACGAGCTCATCATATGCTTCATGGGCTTCCTAGTGCATTGATGTTTATTCCTAACGTGGATGGCTAACTCTTTTGTCGACTGTACTCGAGAACTACTGACCCGGTGAAGACAAAGTATGTGCTCAGACGGTATTACGGAGATGTGAGCACTACGTACAGTCGTGTCTAAAATGCAATTGAAATTCTAGAGATTTTTGCGTAAACGCTTTGCGTACCTAATAAGTTTACCTAGAATCATTTTTATCAAAGGAATTAAATATTCTAAAATAATTTCTATGTCTGTGTGTTAAAAACAAATGGTTTACGTTTCGGCGTTGTCAAAAGAAACAAAGAATTATTTTATAATGTTATATTAAAATAATCTAAAAGATGTTTTTTTTTTAATTCGTAAGTACATGAAAAAACGATCTTCAAAAGTCTGATATGCTCGATAGTTGCATATCTAGACATGACTGTACCTATGAACCTATGAAATATGTATGTAAGATATGTAAATCATTCTACGACGATTTCTAGACAAGTTAGAAAAACTCAGACTACCTCTTTTTAGGCCTTTTCATACGAAGTATTTTATGAATTTTTTACTTTTCTTTTCAAGAATTTCGAGACATTCATATTGTTTCTCTTCGTTACATTTACATAAAAATGAGTGATGGAGGTATTTG
The DNA here is from genome assembly GCA_948150665.1 of Conistra vaccinii. Taxonomy (NCBI): domain Eukaryota; kingdom Metazoa; phylum Arthropoda; class Insecta; order Lepidoptera; family Noctuidae; genus Conistra; species Conistra vaccinii. The sequence continues at coordinate 3,746,299 of OX411323.1, read as the reverse complement.
AAATGCTTCTTTCTTTAATAAGAGACACCTTGTATATATTCGTATTTATAGAATAGCACGTGTAAAAGGATCTGTACTCGAGCGCCATTTTTCCACGTTTTTGTAGGTAGGTACTACTTATAACTCAAATAGGTTTTTTATTTCTTTATATATTAACTTGTCAGATATATATGCCATTAATGAACGCAATATTTAAAAGAAACCTTGAAATCTGAATTCAAACTCAAAAGAACGCATGAAAAAAAAAAAAAGTAATTCTTTATCTGAAGAAGATTTTTCCATTGAATATCTATTACCTGTACCTACGTGTTTATCTTTTTTATTTATTGGAACTCCAACACAGGATATACATGTGTCAGACTCTTACTGACTAAAACCCACCCGTGTTCCTTCCCTTGCCTTGCCAGGGGCCACGTTTTCCCCTTAGGACTACCCGCAACCCCGGTAGGTTTCAAACCCTGACTGGCGCTTACGTACTTTGTGTAAATTATTTCATCACCACTGCTCTCAAAACGATGAAGGAAAACATGGTGAGGAAACGTGCATGTCCTGGAACCAAAAATTCGAAGACATGTCACATCTACCCGCACTGGGCCCGCGTGGTGGATTACGACCCACTCCCTCTCACCGAGAGAAGGCCTGTGTTCCAGCAGTGGGAACATTATAGGTTGAATAAGCAATAAGTTTGCCAAATACGAAAACATTCTTAACTCCCACAAGCGACCAATTCACCACAAAAACAAAGTTAACATTTCCCAAAGAATATTAATATTACAGGGTGTCTAACAAGCAACAGAATACCAATAAGCAATGGCTCCTTAAAACGCGAACGTTTATTTACCTCATTACGATACTGCGAAGCCGACGCCCGCGCCGCAACGATTTATTATTGTTTGCTTTACTCAATTAATTTCTTCAATTCCGGGGGTTGGTACCAACGGGACGGGGTGTGGATATAGAGAATGTGGATGTGACAAGAATAGAAAATAAAATGTTTAATTGCTTAGAATGGACAGGTCTTCTTCTTCATGGCGTGCCGAAGGCAATCGTAATGGACTCGGCCTAGAATTCGGCTACGTTTTCAGTGCCATCACTAGCGTTCATCAGTTCCTGCAATGTGCAGCTGACAGCATATGCAGGACGTGATATTAGGTGTCCCATCGTTGTCATGGACAGGTGAGTTGTTACAATTAAAATGGTTTGATTGCAGGAACAATCTACCATTTGGCATGAAAAATTTGTACTTTTATTATTGATGACTCTAATTCTATACTCTTTAATAAAATACAATACGTGACTACAGTTTATCTGCAAAAAAAAAAGCGACGTCCACTGCTGGCTATGTCCAGCAGCCTCTCCCAAGCACTGCTACTTCGACCGGTTCTGTGTTTCCCGCATCCAGCTGATTCTTGCAGCCTTCACAAGATCATCGGCTCACCTTGTGAGACGCCTTCCAATGCTACATCTTCTGGTAGGTATAGTAAAACTTACAAGTATTAGAAACGACGAAGTTGTTAGTTACTAGAACACAATAACTTTGTTTTGTTCGTAGGTACGTAGTGCTTTTTGAGGAGGAGCTCGCCCGAAGAAGTAATTACCATCTCTACATATTTTTAATTTTTTAAATGTATATTTTAATTTTGTAGGTTCTACTCATACTTAATGCAATTAAAGATATTTAATATAATCTATAATATCTTGACTCTTAACTGTTTTGTAAACTGGTAGTTCTGCTAATAGTAGACCTCGCGAGCACAATTTTTTTTGCAACAATTATACCACTACTCACTACTTTTAGTGAAAATAACCATGTCAGTTTAAAAGCCCATGATTAATATACGTACGCAACTTAAAAAAAAACCCAACTGCGGCTGTAGGTTACTAAAAAGTAATTGTGGCAAAACGATAATTAAACAGGAATAAACTAACCCAAAACTAACCATATTATCTGGACGGGGTGGGCTGCAGAGAAACCTCAAGGTTTCTCTGCAGCCCACCCCACTATTCGGTAATTTTCCCAAACATTGCAGGCACGCAAGAACGATCATTTTGCGCTATCTAGGCTTCTGTTATTCTTTATATCCGAGTTACGAACGAACGCAACTTAATATTTGCATAATCTCTTTGATTTGCAAAATAATAAACCGGTAGAGTTTGTGCTTTTAATAATTTACCGTAATATTGTGTAATAAATGGTATTCGTGAATCTTTGGAGCTTAATCGGTTGTTATTGTACAGTTTCGAACGCTTTTCTGACGTTGCTTGGGTAAAGTTTAAGCTGCTTGGGAACCAAGGATAAACATAATTAGGTTTTCATAATTATATTGGTTTCTTAGTTTAAGCTGGAGGTCGCTTGGTTATAAGTTTCTTGTTCAAAATCAAAATATTTTATTTCACATAAACCTACATGGGCACCTTATGAAACGACAGAAACTAGGTACACGGTTCCAATTGATTGTTAGCTATGGAGAAGACCCGGCAAGAAACTCCGCGGTTAGTATTTAAAAAATAAAAGCTTTTAAAAATGGTTTTTACAATATTCTCAAATTACAGCATTAATAGGTATGAGAGGACAATGTACCTCTACCTATCTCTCAGGGAATTAAATGCGTGATGTTATGTTTGTAGTTTCAGCTCTATAGTTTACATAGAAAACATATACTTAAGTGGGTATTTGTTTGGTTCATAAATTAAAACTAGCAAAACCAATCCTTGCATTCCATATATGTTGAGTTTAAAGCAAACCGTTTAGTTTAAATTCACCGTGTTTGGAAAGCGGAACGTAATTTGGTAGGAAACTACGAACTGGACGGTAGTCGGTTGTTTTGTTTACGTTACCATAATTACCTCGATTTCGTGTGCAAACCGGTAGAGGTGATGGTGAGTTGACATAATTGATTAGAGCTTTAAGGCCCCGACCACAACCACACCACAACGAAAACATGTGGATGGGTGCTAATTTGTATAAAAATAAATAGCTTATTCACACGGACCATATTTGACAGTCAAAATCAGCCGTGTGGGCGATACCGACCGCATCAACGCCACGTCGCAGCCACAATGCAACCATCAGTGAGACAGTCCGCTGTGCAGAGCCTGCATGGAGGACGACGAGACAGCAGCTCATGTGCTGTTAAACTGCCCGGTGGTCGCTGATTACAGGGCAAAGTACTTCGGTAACCCAGGTACCCTACGTGAGATTGTCAGTGACACCAAGGCGTTGCTGGCCTTCTTTGAGGAGCTGGGGTGGATCGAATAACCTATTTTCCCACCCATACGCAAAATACGCGCTTTGACGTGGAGTTGCGGATACCAGCCCGTTTTACCGGCTCCGTCTCTGAATATCATATTCTCAAAATATCATAATCGCAAAACACCACATTCGCAAAACATCATATTCTCAAAACATCATATTCTCAAAACACCATATTCTCAAAATACCACATTCGCAAAACAGCACATTCGCAAAACACAACATTCTTATTATACCACATTCGTATTTTATAACATTTTCTTACCTGTGTGTACTGTTATTAACAAAATTCTTTGTGTAAACTCTTTTTAGAAAATCATCCTGGCCGGATTATTAATTCCTCTTACGACTAACTAGCTTTTTCCCGCAGCTTTGCTCGCGTGGAGCTTGGAAATTATCCCATGGAAACGTACTACCGGGATAAAAAGTATCCTATGTTTATATCTTAAAATTCGTAATAAATCCCGGATTTAATTAGTATCATGTTAGTTGTTAATTTAAAATACACATTATATAAAATAATGTGTATTTTAAATTAACAACTAACATGATCTTCTTCCAAAACTAAAAATAACTAACCTAACTTAACTAAAACTATTAGCAAACAAATTCGTAATTGTTTTAGTAAAAGCTCAATAAATCGAGGCATTCAAATATTGTCGTAAACCCGTACATATATTATCAGTAAAATTACAGTCGCACGTCATTTTCCCCGTACGAGCCGAATAATTTAATTACAAATTAATATCTAACCACGTATTCTTTTTATTATATCTTATTCTGTTCAAAAACACTGAGACACTGCAGCGGCGTGAACGAATGTAAAAATAATGAATGACAAAAAGGTACTTTAGTAGCGTTGCGGTAGCTTGTATGTCATCAAATACGCGCGGTTACATCAACTGTGTTAGGCCAAAATTGTTATGCCTGATACCGCTACAGTTGTTCTTTAAAATTGAATGGAGATATTTCTTTATAGGTGCACCTTCTTAGGTCTTTTATTTGACCACCGATTAGTTTTTACAAAACTGTCTATGATCTTTTATACAACTAAATTTTGCTGGTTGGGTCTGCTATAATGTTGAGGACTGTACTTTGACTGTGGTATAATGAGAATGTGGTGTTTTGCGAATGTGGTGTTTTGCGAATGTGGTATTTTGAGAATATGGTGTTTTGAGAATATGATGTTTTGAGAATATGATGTTTTGCGAATGTGGTGTTTTGCGATTATGATATTTTGAGAATATGATATTCAGAGACGGAGCCGTTTTACCTATTACCTAACCATCAGTGAGTCCACGCGCTAGTACTCAGCTACATCGCAAACACAACGATCTGTCTGTTTGCAAACACTGGCGAAAACGTAACCACATCGTAAGTTCTAGCGATATCGCCACCACAACGCAGCTGCAAGAAGTTGCTGCGACACTATTCACACGTTACCAGTGCTTGCCCACATTTTGTCGCTGCGATGTGGTCTGGTTGTGGTACGTGTGAATGAGCTAAAGGCTTTATTTAATTAATTTTAGTCTTCCCGTCACCCTTGTATGACAGTCATAGTGATGTCTGCTAGACAGATCACTGACATGATGGACATACGGCATACTATATCCTAAAAGATTTTGTATCCCACGACCTGTATGAAAATGTATTAAAAAATTCAAATTCAAAAGTCATTTATTCAAACTAGGTTGAGAATCAGCACTTTTCGAACATCGAAATTACATAAGACAGTCCTCCAAAAACGCCCGCCCGTCACCACTTCCTAGGCTTTAGCTGGGAAGAAGAAGTGGCGCAACAAACTCCCCAGCAGCACTGCTGTCTATTCAGTTAGAAAAAGAACTTGATTCTATTTTCTTCTCCAGTAATATGCTATGTATCGGTTGAATTGTATAGTTGTTTCATAGATTATATTGATATAGCTGCGCTCCGCGGTTTTATCCGCATGAATCTCGATCCCGTGGAAATATCGGGATAAAAAATATCCTTTGTAAACCAGATCATGGTCTACCAATGTGCCAAATTTTATCCAAATCCGTTCAGCCGTTTTAGCGTGATGACGTTACAAACATAATTATAAAAAATCAAATCTTCTCTCTATAATATTCGTTCAGATGAACTGCAGTAGGTATAACTAATTCAAACCAAAACACCAAATAAAACAAACCACCGAAAATCATAACACAGACATTTATCTCATCCCCCAAACGATTATGAAAGCATCTAAATGAAAAGTGTTGACGCCAACAGTGACTGTGAAGTAGTTGATGAAAGAACTTAGTGGGGGCGCGGGCGCCGATAGCGAACCAAACTGTAAAACAATCAAGACGCCGTGAAACGCTCCGGGCGTGTTACACGTAGCTTGGGTGTGGGGCTAGGAAAACTGAGGGGACTGAGGACTATTTATACGGTCAGATTCCTATAAGCGTTTCTCTAATGGGAAAAATAGGGTTGTTGTTGCCCACCCCTCACGAGGGGTACATTAATTTCGTAGTACCATGATTCTTACATTATATTTCTTTTGCTTCGATCAAGGATATTTCGTCATCACACGCGCCAGCTGCGATTACCTACTAAGCACCTAGGGGCCCCAGGCTCACTAACTGCAGATAATTATGTCTTTGGTTACGTTTGTCAGAAGCATGTCACGACGAAATTAGATATTTACATGAATTAATAGACGTAGTTTATTAATTGTATGCATGTTACTGTACATATAAATGCTAAAAATATAGCCTAACCTGGGTTTTATTGGTGACAATCTGAATTGTCTATCTTGTACTATTTAAACCAGCTACATGTCCTGCTTGGCCCAAGTTTGTTGTTAAGGTCATCATGTTTTTTAAATACTTAACATAGTTTTGTTTGTTTGTAAGTAAATTTTTTGTAACATTAAGGGTCTATGTAACTCGAAAATATGTTTATATTTATTTGTTGCACGGTCTTTTAAAATGATTTTCGTATTAACATAAAATACCCAAACAAGAATACTACAGAAATAAAATGATCCTCAAATCTGAAATAAGATTATATTGTAACACCCCTATTTTTGCGTCGGGGGTTAAAAACAATAAACATCACAACCGATTCCGAACCAAATCAAAAACAAAAAAAAAAACATAAAAAATCAAACCTCATTTCTCGTGGCCCCGCACCACGTTGAAGAACGCAGACACCGCTCATATTAACTCCGGACAGGCAATGATGGCCGACAATTTGTTAGCGGCGTTGTGTTGCAAAGAAAATTACAACCTGCACTGAACCTTAATTATATGTCGTTATACACAAATGAAAGGGATCGCTATAAAGCTGGGTGTTCAAAGGTGAAACGTATATTTCTTAGTTTTTTACGCCACAATACGATTCTATTGCAGAAATTGACACTGAGTTTTCTTAGAAACTACGACAAATATGGCGTAGAGACCATTAATGCTCAGGCATATTTAACCCCCGACGCAAAAAAGGGATGTTATTATTTTGACCGCTATGTGTATGTATGTGTATATCTGTGGCACCGTAGCTCTTAAACGGGTGAACCGATTTGAATACGATTTGTTTAAATTTGAAAGCAGGTTTTCTAGCGATGGTTTTTAGATATATTTTATCAAAATTGGTTGTGCCGTTTGAAGATTATCAGCTCTTTTCTAGTTGATGAATGGATGTGAATGTCTTCCACAGGTCTGATCGATTGGAAATTTTGTATTCTGTTACTTCAATGATATTAGAAGAACATAGTAACTTGTTGCTGCAGCATCACCTGGAATTTGCAGGATTCCCAACTCTCTTAGCAACTTACAGCACAGGTATTGTGTTTGGGCTCATTTGATGGATGATGAACAAACGGGGTCTGGTGATGGAGTAGGAAAGAGAAATGAGGAAATGTTAATGCCGGGGGTTTTGTATTAATAATAAAATATCACTTGTTAAGTAAGATGGCAAACAAACTGACAGCGACCACCTGAGAGGCTATTTCTGTATTTTGGCATTCTGATCTCAGTCTCAATCGGCGAAGAAAATCTGTAATTAAATAATTAGCCTTCTGATGGTCAGGATCCCTTATAGACACCTGCAAAGTCAGAAGCAATGCTGGTTGATAGCCATTGCAGAGAAAAATCACCTGGTTTAATCTAGTTATCAAGTGCAATGATTAAGTAGTTTCTTCCATTAGTGTATTTCATGCTATTCCTCTTACAGCGGGCGTTTTACTTTGTGTAAATAATTTGATCACCACTGCTCTCAAAACGGTGAAGGAAAACATCGTGAGGAAACCGGCATGTCCTAGAACCTAAAATTCGAAGACATGTGACATCTACCAACCCGCACTGGGCCCGCGTGGTAGATTACGGCCCACTCCCTCTCATAGAGAGGAGGCCTGTGTCCTAGCAGTGGGAACATTAATAGGCTGATTATGTATGCTATTCCTATCACAAAAGACTACAAACATATTTTGTCAGATATGTTACCAGAACAAAGACTTACATCTATGAAAAAGATGAAGCTTGATTAAAACTGACAAAAGACGTCGGTTTGCAATAATAATGATTGCAAAAGTTTATTGAACTCGTTCGTTTCAATAAAATCTACACTTTATTGACAATTTGACTTCAGAAGAAACTCTAAGCTATGACAGTTTCGAACCTAGGACCTCAGTCTTGGGTTCGATTCCCGGGTTAGGCAAAGTGTTATTGGGTTTTTCTATCTGAAATTTCTCAATAGCAGCCCGGAGTCTGGATTTGTGCCCGGTTGGCAATAGGCTCGCTCCCTATTGGCGAAATATGAGTGTACCTGCTAAGGTACATCTCTGCTGAACCCTTCGGGGAAACAAGGCGTGATGTTATGTGTATGTTATTTTATTTATATTAATTTGTGGTACAAAACTTGTATAGAACAAAAATATTTTTGATACAAAACATTTTATGGTCAATAATCAAAATCATAATATTTTATTCCACTCAAACCAACAAGGGCACTTATGAAACGTCAGAAGCTAGGTGCACGGTTCCAATAGGTAGGTATTTCCTATGAAGAAGAGCCAGCAAGAAACTCCACGGTTACTTTTTTTTTATAATTGACTTTTACAATATTTCCAAATGATGAGTGTTAATAATCTCTCAGGTCTACACTGTCCTTGCATACCGGACAGTGTAGACCTGTCAACAAGTACACACGGCTATACATCAAGTAATACATTTCCAGTTTAAGCTGACCTCGCATTGTACGGAAATCGTTGACAATGCGAGGTCACCATAAACTGGAAATGTATAGCTTGAGGTGTAGCCGTGCGTACCAGGTACTTAACAAAATAGAAAACGGTTAATAAGTCTACAGTCTACTAGGCCGTATTTAGTTTTGTAGTGTGCCAACTCTGCCTTTTTTATTTTTTTTTTTTTTCTCGGGGTGGAAATCCTCATGGATGTCCTCCGCCCTGGGGTGGGCGAAGGGGTCTGTCAGACTCTTACTGACTAAAACCACCCCGGTGTTCCCTCGCACACTTGCGTCGGGGGGCTGCGGGAGCAAATTGCGACTTCCGCTGCCCCGGACTGGTGACGGCCCGCACTCTGCGGGCCCCGTCCCGTAGGGGGAGTGAGGTGTGCAAACTCCCCCCGTTACGTCTTAGAGTGGCGCGCGTGGAACACTACGCGCCGCCATCTCAGGTCCTGTGTGATGGGGGGCGACGGATGTCCCCGGATCCGTCGCCCCTGGACCCATTTAGGGGGGCTGGAAGAGGGCGTTATCCGCCCTCCGCCGACGCCCGGTGCGCCTGCTGCGGGCCGGGTGAGTGGACGAGATCTCCCTCTCCCTTTCCGCAGCCTCCTTCTGCGAGATGACTGTCTCGCAGAAGGAAACCACCGCGTCCCACGACTCGGCACTCCCGACCATCGAACGAACGACGGCCGGCAGTGACAAGTCGGCTCCAACTTCTGAAACGAGGGCACGGCGCGGCTCCTCCCACGCGGCACACTCTGCCAATGTATGCCGCGCCGTGTCCCGACAATGGACGCAGTGGTGACACCGAGCGTCCGGCTCCCTGTTTATGCGACACAGGTACTTCCCGAAGCAGCCATGCCCCGAGAGCACCTGCGTCACCCGAAACGACAGGGAGCCGTGCCTCCTCCCGAGCCAGTCGTCGAGCACCGGCCGGACCGCCTCGATGGTGACGAGGCCGGCGGTGGGGCGTGAAAGCCTTTCCCGCCATTCCGCCACCAGGACCTCGCGAAGCTGAGACCGACGCAGCTCCATGTGTCGCTGCATCGGTCGCTCGCCCCGCGCTGTGGCTTCCTCGCGCCACCGATGAAGTGACGCGAGCACCTTCGCCTCCAGGTCCCAGGGCGGGGATCCGGCCAGTGCACAAGCCGCCTCGTAGGAGATCGTGCGATACCCCCTGATGACTCTGACGGCCATCGCTCTCTGCGGCTTACGCAATACAGCGATGCTACCGGCCGTCAGGTCAGCCGCCCAGATCGGGGCCCCGTAAAGGGCCATCGACCGCACGATCCCCACGTAGAGCCGCCTACAAGCGGCGCTCGGGCCCCCCAGATTGGGAAGCAGCGTTGACAGCGCCCCAGCAGCACCCAGCAACTTGGGCGCCAACCGTCGGAAGTGGGGCCCGAAGTCCCACCGGCTGTCGAGCACCAATCCTAAGTACTTCATGGTAGACTCGACAGCGATCCGAGAGTGCCAACTCTGCCTAAACCAACTTCAACGAAAGTATTGGGCAAATGGCGATCCTAATTCAGTAGCCTAAAACAATAGATTTATGGGCTTCTTTGTCCTTGCCAACAAAGTGACCTTCATTTTGCAGACTGGCTGTTTTTCAGCATGAATATTAAATATCCACTCGACCACCATTGTCTATTCTGTACAAAAAAAATGAATATTAATATTTTCGTGTACATAAAAGATTGGCAAAGGTCTTTTGTGACGTGGAGGCAAAGTTGGAATATTATCTTAATGTGATAATTGGCCGTCGGTGATTTCAGCCTTTTCACCCAAATAAAGAAGAACTTTTAGAAGTATGAGGAGTAAAGTTCACTCATCTTCATTAGAAAAGGGAGGACCCTCCGACCAGACGGGTGTTGTGTTTGGCGAGCAATGGTTGATGTCGGATAGTCTTATATATACCGTTCGCGCGGTAAACTGTAATTGCGCGATGCAGGATTTGTGTGACGTCAGGATTTTGTGTCGTCTTTGATGCGTAGTTCGCATGTGGCGATGTAGACGCCACCAAAAACTCATACGTAATATTATAAATGCGAAAGTTACTGGTCTGTCTTTACCTTTTCACTCTTTAACGGCTGAACGGATTTCAATGAAATTCGATAAACTCAAACTCAACCCAAAGCATTTATTTCAATTAAACCATGTACAGGCACTTTTGAATTGTCAAGGAGTCAGTCAGTCAGAAATATGAAGCTAGTTGCCCATTCCAAAACGTAGTAGGTACCTATGGAGAAGAACGGGCAAGAAACTCCACGGACACTCTTTTAAACAAAAAATTGTTACATAAAATTGGTTACATTATTCATGTTGAAATTATACATGTGAGAACAATGTAAAAAGACGTGCACGGTAAAAGCGTCCGTAATAAAAAGATAAAAATTAAGAACAATTCAAAAATTTAAATTAATTAAAATAAGCCATGGCAGCTAAGAGATGACCAGTCCCAACTGACGGCGCCCGTTCACGAACATGATACATGGATTAGCACCATTCATTCAGCTCAACCATTTTGAAGGGAGCTAAATGATCCAACACACGCCCCACCATCAGCGAGACATCTGAGTGAGCATGACATACTCACAGCCGCCAGGGCACATTCAAGTCAATGAAAGACATATTACCCGGTGAATGGTAGCTCTTTAGTACATAGTACTCACACCTGTGCTATGCAATTATATAATACAAAGGAGATTATACAATGCAAAGATGGTGTTACAATCTTCAGCAGCTCCAACAGTATTTTCAAATGTTAATCAATTAGTTGTGGTTGTGGAGCAGGACCAGCATTGAGCCAAGCATTTTTATCAGAGATGTAATCCCCCAACTTATAATATGCCTGCCTGCATAGTGTGCGTTTTATACAAGATTTGAATTTCGTCTCATTCAGTTCAAGTATGTGGGCAGGAATTTTATTATAACATTTTAAACAGTACCCCATGAAGGATGAGTCTACTTTTGCCATTCTAAAACCTGATTGAACTAATAGGTCCCTATTTCTTGTGCTATAATTATGTCTATCACCTCTTTTACTAAAAAGATGTATTTTTTTTCTTACGTACATGATGTTTTCATAGATATTATTATATTGACAAGGTACCGTCATGATGTTAATATCCTTAAACAGTTCCCTTAGAGAGTCACGCCTGCGGAGATAATATATGGCTCTGATTGCTCTTTTCTGCAGAATAAAAATAGACTCGATGTCTGCAGCCCATCCCCACAGTAAAATACCGTAAGACATGATACTATGAAAGTAACTAAAATAGACCAGCCTTGCGGTATCTACATCAGTAAATTGACTGATTTTTCTGACGGCATATGCTGCTGAACTTAGCCGTCCTGCAAGAGATGTTAAATGAGGACCCCATTGTAGCCTTGAGTCGAGCGTGATCCCTAGAAAAACAGTTTGATCGACGAATTCTAGTTTCTCTTGATTCAATACTATCTCACAGTCACTACTTTTGACATTTGGTAAAGAAAATTTTATGCACTTAGTTTTTTTTCCATTTAGTACTAAATTATTAGCAGTAAACCAATTTTGGACCTGCAGTAGGGCGTTATTTACGTCGTCAAAATTTGTAGCACGTCTATCTACCTTAAAAATTAAGGAAGTATCGTCAGCAAATAACACCATTTGTGGTTGATTTTTTAATAAATGGAGTAGATCGTTAATATACACTAAAAAGAGGAATGGACCCAATATCGAACCCTGTGGCACACCCATTTTTACTTTTAAACCTAATGAATTGATACCATTTATTTGAACTTGCTGTTGTCTATCATTTAAATAAGATTATACTAAATTGAGCGCAAGTTTTCCAAGTCCGTAATGCTCAAGTTTCAAGAGCAAGGTTTCGTGATCGACGCAATCAAATGCCTTGGAGAGGTCACAAAAGATTCCAATGGCGTCTTGGGCCTCTTCCCACGCGTTAAAAATATGTCTTAATAAGGTTACACCAGCGTCGGTCGTACAACGTCCCTTAGTGAAACCAAACTGTTGATCGTGAAGGATTTTATTCGTGTTAAAATGATTGAGCATTTGATTAAGCATTACCTTTTCAAACACCTTGCTGAAAACCGGCAACACGGATACGGGTCTATAATTATTGGTGTCTTTACTGTCCCCGGATTTGAAAAGTGGTATTACTTTACTGTATTTCATTAAATCCGGGAAGACTCCTTGATCTACACACAAATTAAATATTAAGGCTAAGTAAGGCGCTATGGTCTCAATAATGGAGGTACAGACTTTAACGGACATTCCCCAAAGAAGATACACATGTAGACCATGAATGTGGGTGTACTATAGGTACACCTCTGCCTAATCTTTCGGGGAAATCAGGGTTGATGTTACGTTATGTTGTTAGGTAGACCTTGTTGAGCTAATTTAGGACACAGAATAATTTTTATGCCGGTTGTACGTTAACACTAAACGCTAGCGAAGCCGGGGCAAACGCTAGTATAATAGCTAAGGTGTTTAAAAATTGTTTTAGAAACTTTAAGAGGTGCTTTAGACCAATGAACTGAATAACGAACTTGTGCCTCCGCTGGATGCGTGAGGCACAGAATGGACGTCTTTTGCCTGAAATGATGAAGGGACCAAATTTCAAATCGCAAAAAAAAATCTGCTTCAGGTGTTCCATTATGATAGTAATGTTTTAATACCTACTAATTTTTAATACCTACTGTTCTAAACTGTATCGGACAACTTTTTTTTTCGCGATTTTAAAGTTGGTTCCATAGTAGAAGTTATTCAGTTCGATAATATCGACTAAAGCACCTCTTAAAGTTCCTATAGTAAATTTTTTAACTCCTTATCTATCATCTTGTACATATTGTAACACTGATCAACCTCAGAGTCAGGAGCCGGCGCTCAACTCAAATTCATAAACCTAGAACCTACATTTTCTCCTTATAAAAACAATAGCTTCACATACACGCCTCCCTACTTCTTATTCCAAATCTTTTCCGTACCAAACAAAACTTCACTTCATAAAATCAGGTGAACAATATATGCAAAAAGGGAAAACAACGGAAAACCATTTTCCTAACACAATTTACACTCAACGTAGAGTTTTTTTTTTATTAAAACCCCCAGCGAGCCGTAAAGACAAGGGGGGTGAAGAAAATTTATTCATTTCGGGACATAATTCTGAGCATATTTTAATAAAAATGTTACTTGAGTACCGGTACCGAGTTCGGGAATTTGAATTCTGATGCAATTCCTTATTTCACTCTCGAGGACAATCGGTAATATTCGGGTTATGCGAACATTCCGGTATTCCTTGATTTTTGAGATTCTTAATAGGCATTGATATACTGGGTGCTTGAGTCTGTGGTGACTATATTTGAATAGTTTTAGCTGTTAGGTGTTTTAATAATAGTAGCTGGAAATTGGAACGATTTTGTAATTACAAGATATAACCTAAAGATTTCATAAAGAAATATGAATATAAGTACTACAAGCTGCTTCTCACACGGACAACAGTACGTCGCTTGCTCCCGAGTCACCAGTCCTGACTCTCTGTATATTTTGGCTGCTGGACAAACGTAGTATACAGGGAAGTTAAAAAAAATGTGGCTGTTATTGTAGTATATTGTGGAGTCTTACGACTACCCTGTGAACGAAGTCGCGGGCAGAAGCTAGTAAGTACTATTATTCCCGAACACTAGATAATTTCTCAATCAATATACACATTTTAAACATAAAAATATTTAACACATTTGCTTAAAAAATAAAAACCTCCAAAGAAAATGAGCTCTTAAAAAGTAAAAAGAGGCACACAGCCTAAAAAGATCGCATCACATTACAGTATATCAGGTTTTGGGACAGCGGGAGCATTAAAATGCAAAGAGTGACTTAACTCGATACTATCTCTGAAGAAATAGGATAAATCTTAGCGAGCATTTCATTTACTTACAGAAGCCAAGGAGGGTATGTTTATTTTTTAAATGTATGGATCGTCTACTGTTTTTTGTATTATTTGAATATAGATTCTTTATACCATTCCCCCTCTAAAAAGCTTATTTTATTCACTGAAAACAGTGAATAAAAAGCTCTTTTAATCACTATTTTGGTGTTTGAATTTAGAACACACCAATGTATTCGACCTCTATCTCAATGCTATACAACCTCCTTAACACTTTCGACTCCACCCATTTTCATAGAACTCATAACTCATCATTCCGCCATAAAAGTCTATGACTTTTATTATTCGTAGTTGTAAGTGAAACCTCCGGGAGGTTTCACTTCCAACGTCCACGAGGGCTCCCCTCATCCCATACCCAAGTAGGTGAACCCTCCAGGAGGGCTCCCGACACTGAACGCCTACATTTAAAATGAGCCCTCCGCGAGGGTTCCCGGCATTCCATATCCAAGTAGGTGAACCCTCCAGGAGGGCTCCCGACACTGAACGTCTACATTTAAAATGAGCCCTACGCGAGGTCTCCCGACATCCCATATCCAAGTAGGTGAACCCTCCAGGAGGGATCCCGACACTGAATATCTACATTTAAAATGAGCCCTCCGCGAGGGCTCCCGACATCCCATATCCAAGTAGGTGAACCTTCCAGGAGGGCCCAGACCCTGAATGTCTACATTTAAAATGAGCCCTCCGCGAGGGCTCTCGACATCCCATATCCAAGTAGGTGAACCCTCCAGGAGGGCTCCCGACACTGCATGTCTACATTTAAAATTAGCCCTCCGCGAGGGCTCCCGACATCCCATATCCAAGTAGGTGAACCCTCCAGGAGGGCTCTCGACACGGAACGTGTTAACCTTTTATTAAATGTCTATTTCTTTTTCTCGTAGTCATGGTATAAAGTATAGTATGCAACTCTTGAATAAAACGGATTTATATCGAGGGCCATGAATCACTCGCGTCGCTCAGGATTCTAACACTTGAATCACTCGCTGCGCTCGTGATTCAATCATCATGAATCACTCCCTACGGTCGTGATTCAGTCGATAGAATCCTTCACTTGATCGTGATTCATCTATGGCCCTCGCTTTAAATCCGTCCTTTATTCATTAGTTACATAATATACTATTTTACATGTTTCTTTATTTTACTATTCCTAAAAAGCTTTACATAGATGTGACTGTTTGTGGTTCAATTAAAAACGAGTATGTAGAAGGAGCACTTTGCGTGTACGTGAAAAAGCATTATATTGCTTTTATTTCTTAAGGCTCGTGACTAAGTAATAACAACCGAACGGGTCGATCGATCAGGTTAAGCTACGCTTGCCGCGGTCTGTCCTTGGATCAGTGACCAACTTAACATACTGCGACCCCTCTGTACCTCGGAAAGCTCGTTAAGCCCTTGGTCCCGGCTCTCATTCTTGGATCTTTGACGGTCGTCAGAAGCCCGAAAGTCTGATAACCAGTAACTGGGTTGTGGAGGTCAGATAGGCAGTCGCTCTATGTAAAATACTGGTATTCCGCTGCATCCGGTTAGACTGGAAGCTGACCCCAATATAGTTGGGAAAAGGCCAGCAGATTAAAATTGCTTTTATTTCTTGAAACTAAAGAGATAATTTTTTTTGTTTATTTAGTTTTAGTCTGTTATGGAGAATCTTGAACAAGTAAAATAAGAACAATTCTCACAAAAAAAAAATTGGTGCTGTTTGTAGAAATACACTTGTTTAACAAGACAGACGAATTATCACGTTACAAAAAGTGACATGTGCTCCTAAATCCTATTCACCAATCAAGTTGTCCATTCAAGATGCAATATAAAACATTTCTGACACCCGCGTTTATATTAAAACAAACTTTCTTTCTCTAATATTTTCTAAAACAATTTTAACCAGTCTGATCAAAATTTTCAGACAAAATTATTTTCTTTTTTTCTTTATATAAACAAGTCAAGAGTTCGTGTCTAAAACAATCTTTGAATGTTTTTGATGTTTACTTTCAGTGGTTTTAAAGAAGCTAAATCGTTTGCTTATTCTAATTTTTGTAATAAAAAACTACAACGTCATTATCATGAACCACAAGGTTGGGTGCAAGTGGCAAAAAAGATACAGTAAAATTAGTATGTTCAAGTTTATGTGCACCATAAATGATTTCTCCTTCAAAACAATCGTTGGTATTGGTATATCAAAGATTTCTTTTCAGTGTGTGATTGGATGTAATGTTATTTTTGAGTAAATTATGTAAAATAATTGCATGATATTTTTCGTGATTACTTCTGTAAAATAATTACAAAAGTATTAAGGAATTCTTTTTCCTATCCTCACAGTAGGTTCGTCTGACAAGGATTAGGGTTGTTTTCCGAAGACATGAGTGGCATCACCAGCAAGTTGCTTTTTGTCAAACGGTAACGGTTGCCAAAGCCTGCGTTTATGTATTTTTTTTCATTTTGTATCAATCTGTATCGATCTTAGCATCCTCCATAGTTCCCTTCTCTAACCTAAACTTCTGCGACATTCTTTCAGCGGTCATTATATAGCGGGGGAAAGTGGATACTGTATAATATTCGCATTATATCCCCCTTTACTGGCGTTTCTATCGGCTATCAGCCGTTGCTCAGCATCTTTGCGGGACTCCAAATGATGTCATTAATGTTTGATGCCCATTTTTACCCACCCTCCCCTTTCGCGGGAGATAGTTTGTTGAATATGTGATGTTGTTATTGATTTTGGAACCAACACAATATTAGTATACAGCATGTATCAGCAAGGTGGTCATATGTAAGGCTGTGGTACAGACAATAATAAAAAATTATCAACTGTCCCATACAAAACATCATATTTCGATTCAAAAATTCAATACCAACTCGAGCTAAATGTCGCGATTACGATGTTGGTCCCAAGTCCAATGGAGAAAGTTGGTCTGTTTGATGGTCTCTACCACAGCCTTAAAAAAATAATATGACCACAAAAGTGTGGTCATATTATTTTATATGTTGCAGTAACATGGTTGAAGTCGTGATATAGTTATATCCCAAGGGATATCTAGGGATATAGCTATATACGTTAATATAGTTATATGTAAGCGGTTCATAACTGCCTCACTAGGAATATAACTATGATACGAGCATGATCTAGTACTAAAACTATTATGGCAGACGGACCAAATAGGTTAGGTTAAGTTAGAACTGTGACAAACTACGTGCGAGCTGAGCGGTGCCGCGGCGGATTCGCTACGTCGAAATTGGTCGCAGTAACAAAGGAGGACCGGACAAAATGGTCTCCACGACCAATAACAACCACACATATATCATTAGATAGGCATTTTAATATAGAGCAACAACTACTATGGCGGCTCATTTCAAATCGCTGTGTGAAAAAATTTGTGGCGATGTTTCGCAGGCCTGACCTGGACGGTAGATAACGGTAGTCGGTACACTTGAATATTAATCGCTTCTGGTGGTCTAGTTTGAATATTTTCAAATGTATTCCTGGCGATGATAATAAAATAATATAGTACCATCGAGCAGATCTGATGATGGACCTGGACGCTAGTTAATGGAACTCTTGAACAGTTGCCAGTAAACCCATCGAGTGTGGGCTCATTAGAATTGTCTCAACGAGTCCTGTTCATTTTACCTGATGACGAGGACCTGATGACTGACCTGGACGCTAGATAATGAAACTCTTGAACAGCTATTAGTAAACCTATCGAGTGTGGGCTCATTAGATTTGTTTCAACGAGTCCTGTTCATTTTACCTGATGACGAGGACCTGATGACCGACTCGCTAGATAACGGAACCCTTGAATTGGGTTTACTAGTGTTCACAAATGAACCGTACTCGTTGAGACACAGTTAATGATTGCTGCTGCTGTTCATTTTACATTGAATGGCTACAAGTAAACCCATCTAGTATCGGCTCATTAGATGTGTCATAACGAGTACAGTATGTAAAGCACTTTATGGTTGGCCTGGAAGGTGCATAACGAAGTTCTGAGTTTTACCTTGCGCATGAATACTTTTTTGCGATTAATATGGATGACGGTATGTAATTATAAAACTGTTTACTATTTTTGTTTTTTGGAGCAACAGCACCAAACGCAAAATAGATACGGAGGGTGGTGGAGGTTGAATTTGTCCATAAGTACTGAGTAATATAGGTATACCTCGGCCAAATAGTCCTGTCAGACGACACAAGATACAGATGTCACTCGACGCACCGAGAACGCCTAGAAGATTTATTAGTCAATGAAACATGTAATGAAAGGACCACTTTCACTTTCAATCAAAAGGAGACTCATGGACATGTGCATCCTTCCCACCCTCACATGGAGCACAAACGTAGTCATTAATGAAGCGTCAAAAATCCGCAGTTGGGGTCAGCCAGCGAGCAATAGGAAGAAGTAGGTATTCTTGGAGTCAAACTTACTGACCGTATAAGAAACAGTACCAATACTTCGTCACAAAACACAAATCGGCGTAGGCAACACAGCCGTCAAATTAAAAAGAAACTGGGCAGCCCACATCTGCTGCTTCTGCTGTCGCATCACAATTATTGGGCAAAAGTAGTTACAGATCAGGCACGTATACAGAGGGGGGGATAGTTGGGATTTATCCCCCCCCCCGAAATCTGACTGAAAAAAAAAAACGTTTTAAGCCATCTGTTTATTTATTCGCTTGCGTGTTCTTTCAATAAGTAGGTAAAATAAAAATTGATAGATCTTGATCTGATTATGTAAGCGACGTTACTAGTAGTGCCATCTAACCTATTTAGAGAGAAACCGAGAACGAAAACAGTAATGAACGACATCTATCGTCGAGTAGAAAAACTAATAGTAGAAAGATCGTCGCGTTGAGTAGCGAAATATCGAGAAGCTTCCATAACTTTCTGCTACCAGGTAGTAGATGGCGCAATATTCCACAGTGTTCCAGAATACGAAAATGTAGTATAAATACGGCGGGGGCCGGAGTCCGGGAACCTGCATGTCAGTTTATTTCGAGAGCGATTCAAGTGAGAATCGAGAGCGACAAGCGAGAAGAAAAGTGAAATATCTCTGCAATAGTGACAGTATAGTGCAATAGACCAGTTTATTTTGATATTGGTTTCAGTTTTATAGAGAGTAGAGTAAATTCCTTCCGACTTGGTTCACCTGATACTTTGCCCGTGCCGTGAAATAAAGGAAAAAAACTTCAAAACCACTGTTTTCATTGGATTCGCCAAATCGCCAGTCCGTTACGTACGTGAGATAGTGTTGGACAATTTTGGACCTGCAGACGTCATAATTTGTTGGACCGTTCGCCCTATCCATCACAGATTACTTAAATAAAGTAAAGTAATGTGTGAAATGTGAGTGCTTCTTGATTTGTGCTTGTTTGAACGTATATATACGTAAATTGCTGCTGCTAAAATGAAGAGAATTGACAACTTTTTCAAGCCAGTGGCAAAAAAAATTGTTACTACTAGCGAGGAAAAAACTACTCCAAGCATGGCTTCTGCTGTTGATAGTAGACAACTAGAAACAACTTCGTCAAAATTTACAGAAAAAAATGTGATTTCAGCCGAACCGGCTGGAAGATGTAGAGATGAAGGAGAATGTTCAACTTCAAAAACGTGCAGTTTAGATACAATGATTTTATGTGAAACTTTTCCTGATATCGGCGTGGTTTCTAATGCCATATATAACACACAGTATCCTCCTCTTGTACTCACAGATGAACAGAAAAAAAATATTATTACACAGCCGTTTGTCCCAGATGCGTCATTTTCGTTTCCGGCTAGTAGCTTTGGAAAGAGGAAACTTAGATTTCGAAGAGAATGGATGGGATCATGGGAATGGTTAACATATTCGCCGAGGAGGAATGGTGTGTTCTGCAAATATTGCGTTGTCTTTTCATCAGGCACCGCTGGAAAAGGTTCCCACCAAACACTTGGAAGTTTTGTCAGCAAACCATTTGATAATTGGAAAGATGCAACAGAGAGATTTCGCGAACATTCTGCTGCTAAATATCACCAGTTTTCTAAGTTATGCGCAGAAAATTTCTTACGCGTAATGGATTCAGCAGCTATAGACGTTGCATCGCTGCTGATATATAATATCAAAGATAATGATCAAAGGCTCAAAGAAAAGGAAAGAAATAGAACAGCACTAAAACCTATAATCGCAACTATCATCTTCTGTGGAGAGCAAGAGTTGCCGCTTCGTGGAGACAAAGACAGTGGACCATTGACTTTAGAAAAGCCACTTAGTAAACATGGAAAATTCAGGGCTCTGCTACGATACCGAGCAAGCTATGATAATATCCTGAAAGATCATATCATTACAACCCCTAAAAATGCAACGTATTTTAGCCCTATTATTCAAAATGAAATATTAGATACTTGCGGAAAGATAATTCAGAAAAAAGTTGTGACACAAATAAATAGTTCAGAGTGTTTCGCGATTCTTGGCGATGAAACTTTAGATGTGAGTGGAACTGAACAATTGTCTTTATGTGCGAGATACGTTTATAAAGGTATTTTGAGGGAGGACTTTCTCAGTTTCATTGAAATACACGACCTAAGTGCCGAAAATATAAGTGCAGAAATTTTAAAGAAATGTCAAGAGACTGGTTTGAATCTCGATAAACTAGTTGGTCAGGGGTATGACGGAGCTGCTACCATGGGAGGACACATCAGTGGTGTGCAGACGAGAATCAGAAAAGAATTTCCTAAGGCCACATACGTACATTGCTCAGCACATCGTCTGAACCTAGTTCTTTCAAAAGCTCTTTCAGTTCCCGAGGTGAGAAATTCAATAGGCGTTGTGAAGGAAGTCTGCAATTTACTTCGCAACAATGCAATGGCCGGGAAACAGTTCAAGGAAAATGTGAAAAAGCTCACACCAGAAAGTAAGAAAAAAAGACTGGTGTGACACTAGATTTATAGAACGTCACGACTCTATAAATGTATTTGGTGAGTTACTCGAACCTATTGTCATTACATTAAGAGAACTATCCTACACAAACAGAACTGTCGCCCAAACTGCCTCTACACTCATAGCTGCGATGGAAAAGAGTAGTTTCTTGATTTCTCTAAAAACCTGTGAAAGATTTTTCAGTTATACTCTCCCACTGTCAGCATATTTGCAGAACCCTACACACGACCTGGCCTCTGCTATGAAATTTTCCGATGACATTATCGGAAAACTAAAAGAGATACGTGACGATGTTAACCCGGTATTCTCAGAAATATATAACGCATGCTGCAAAATAGCGGAAGATGTCTTGCAAATAGAAATTCATCGTCCTCGAGTTACTGCCCACCAAACTGCACGAAGCAACCCTCCCAGCGATACTGCTGAAGAATACTTCAGAAGAACTATTTTTATACCGTGCTAGGACGATTTGATATCTGGCATGAATGATAGATTTGCGAATCAAAGAGAGCTGCTTTCTTCTTTAGAAATTATTCTTCCGAAAAATGTGGACGAGAGGAAAATAAGTGAATTAGAAAATATGAAAATTTATTGGGAAGAAAGTGTTGGAGAATCACTAATAAAAGCAGAGTACAGTATGTGGTGTGCCAAGTGGAAAAACACAGATAAGAAACCAGTCGAAATTATGGAAATTTTAGACACGTGTGACAAAGTTTTCTTTCCTACCATTAACAGGCTAATACATATTCTGGCCACCCTTCCGGTTTCAACGGCATCTGTGGAGCGGTCATTTTCATGCCTGAAGAGAATAAAATCCTTCCTAAGGAATAGAATGGCGGGCGAAAGGCTTACTGGTCTCGCTCTATTGTCTATTCATTCCGCTTTGGCGCCAGATCCTGATATGGTACTAGACGTAATGGCTGCCAGCGGAAACAGAAAAATACTTATATAATTATAGTATAGTACAGTGAAAATTATAGTACAGTGATTACAGCGATTTTCACACAGTTCACATGGTTGTTTCAATGTTTGTCCCCCCCCAAACCAAAAGTCTGGATACGTGCCTGTTACAGATTGAGTTCCGAATAACGATATCGGTGGCTCCTACTACCTAAAGGATTGGGCTCTAATTGAAAAAGAGAGAAAATGAATGTTGTTGTTGATGCAATATTCCTGCATGTCCATGGGTGCAGTGCACTGCATAGTGCATATAGGGATAATCGATACTTGGTGCCTCATTAGGTCATGATCGTCATCAGGTAAAATGAACAGAGTTCTGTTCATTTAAACGGTAAAATGAATAGGACTTGTTGCGACAAATCTAAAGAGCCCACACTCGATGGGTTTACTACACACATCAAAAGTGTCTAGGGATCAAGCATTTTTATGCGGATTTCTTGAGATTGAGATGTGGCTTTGTAATAAATTTATGATTTTATAAATTTATATGGATCCTTTTTGGTGCATTTCATAATTTGAATCAGGAACTGTGAATCAAATTCGAGTAAAAGATGAAAATCAGCTGTCAATATTTTCCCTATAAAAACATACAACGCATTGAAGACATTATTAGTGCTACTGTTTCCCTACTACTGATTAAAACCAACGTTATTATGGAGCAGCGACGTCATTTAAGCAGGGAAGAAATGCTCAGAGCCGTGGGAATGATAGAAGCTGGTTCCCGGCAACGTACTGTGGCTTTAGCTCTGAATACAAGTCAGAGTGTTATCAGTCGACTTTGGACACGTTACCGAAGCACTGGTACCGTGGCTGAGCGCCATGGAGGACGGTATCGCTGCACCACACGGAGACAAGACCGATACATTCAAATCTTAGGTCGAAGAGCTCCAACAATAACCGCCATGATGTTAGCCGTGAGGCTTCATCACTCTTCAGGGAACTTAATTAGCGACCAAACAGTCAGAAACCGCTTGCATGAAGTGAACCTTCATTCCCGAAGACCGCTACGGGTACCACCTATAGCAATGCACAATCGTAGGATTCGATATCAATGGGCTCTTGAACACAGAAATTGGGCAGAAGAACAATGGCGTTTCGTGTGCTTTTCTGATGAGTCTCGTTTTGGTATGAGACCGGATACAAGACGTATACGACACTGGAGAACCCCTGGACGCCAACAGCGATTAAAATCCTGCCAGGAAGTCCATCCTTATAGTGGTGGAACCATCATGGTATGGGCGGGTATTTGGATCGGCGGAAGAACTGAGTTGATTTGGATTAGAGGCAACCTCAACGCTCAAATTTATGCTGAGACGATTGTATCATACGTCATCGTTCCTCTACAAGTGCAAATCGGTCCCTTATTTCAGTTAATGCATGATAATGCACGACCGCACACCGCAAGAGTTGTAAGACAGACTCTCGCCGCAGCTAACATCAATGTCCTGCCCTGGCCTGCTCAGTCGCCAGACTTGAACCCGATTGAGCATGCATGGGATATGCTACAGAGAAGAGCTCTGCCGAATATGGAGGGTATCCAGTCGCAAGAAGACCTTTTTTTGTTGTTGCAACGAACATGGGCGGCCATTCCACAGCGTGATTTGGATGAACTCATTTTGAGTATGCCAAACCGATGTTCTTGTGTTGTTAGTGTTCGCGGTAGAAACACGGATTATTAATTGTTTAAGTTACCCAATAAAATTTTAAAGAAAACTGTTATTTCAGTCTTTTTTTCGAACTTTAATGTTAGTGGTTCAAATGTCAAAAATCCCTTTATTAGGAAAATGGCAAATTTCTTTATTAATGCAAAGGTGACTTGGTTTATCGTTACTGTGACAAACGAAAACACTTTATTTGATGAATCCTTAAAGAAAATTTTAATTAATATCAATCAGGAGAAAAAATATTGCAAAAATATATGTTGATCCCTAGACACTTTTGATGCTGTTCAAGAGTTTCATTATCTTGCGTCCAGGTCAGTCATCAGGTCCTCGTCATCTGGTAAAATGAACAGGACTCGTTGAGACAAATCTAATGAGCCCACACTCGATGGGTTTACTAGTAGCTGTTCAAGAGTTCCATTAGCTAGCGTCCAGGTCCATAATCAGATCAGTTCGATGGTGCCATATTATTGCATTATCATCGCCAGGCATTCATTTGAAAATATTCTAACTAGACCACCAGAAGCGATTAATATTCAAGTGTTCCGTTATCTACGGTTCAGGTCAGGCCTGCGAAACATCGCCATAACTTTTTTCACACAGCGATTTGAAAGGAGCCGCCATAGTAGTTGTTGCTCTATATTAAAATGCCTATCTAATGATGTATGTGTGGTTGTTATTGGTGCTTGGACCAGCTTCCATACATTTTTGCCGATCATCCTTTAGGGCATTCCAACAGTTATGAACCGCTTTCATAACTATATTACGGTATATAGCTATATCCTTAGGGATATAACTATATCACGCCTTCATCTACTGTGACGTATAGAGCATGTATAAAAAGGTCTGATACATGATGTAAATATTTTTTTAAATAGCATTGGACCTTGGGAGCCAGTATTTTAAGAGAGAACCTTATTTATATTAATTTTATTCCCATCTGGGGGTGAACGGGCGTAGTTTATTCCATGCTTGTTCGTGCAAAATGTCTTCTGATAACGGTTGGTTACGAAAAAGGTCAGGAGTTCAGGACCATATTTTTTAATAAACTGTTATCTGCCTTCGCTGTTTAATCTAGGAAATATGAAGCGAGGTGCAAGACTTTTTGCAAAGGTATTGGTTTTTAATTATGAAAAGAGATTTCGTACTTTTACGTGGGATAAAAAAAGTATTTTATATCGTTTTGAAATTCCGTCTAGTATGAGTAAACATACTTCAAAAGAAACTCACAAATTGAGATTCTCCACCTTTTTGAAGTCGATGAAACTTTTCTTTTTGCTTAGGGCTATAATAAAAATACGTAGCAGAATAGGTTCTTTTTTACTTAACTTAATATATCGCCGTCCCCATCGAATAAAACGGTAATGTGCTATTACGATAGTTTTAACTTTATTGCATATTCGATACTAAGAGGTCCGATTACACTTTGTCAATTTTTTTCAGACATTTCCTATGGTTATTTCAGAAGTTACGAGATTTTCATGTGTATTGCAATGAACTTTACAATATTATTTGTATGTATACTTATTAGACTTTTTGCAACGAATAAAATTGTTATAGACTATTACAATAATTTTGATACGTTACATTTCCAGTAAGATGCTATTACCATTATATTCGCGGGAAAATATTCAACATAATTTGCGTAAAGCTTATTACAATTTTATTCTGATAACTGACAATTTTATTTTAAAATCGTTAAGGTTTTTTACGATACATTTCATTACAAATCGAAGAAGGTAATATTGATTAGTCGACTGCCTCTGATGCAAGAATACATCACCCTCTAACCAGTGTGTTAGTAATACTCTACCGCCTCTATTAATTTTTATCTTCTGCATGCATTGGACCTCAATGCATGCTGCGTGGGGATACTGTTTAGAGGAATACTATACTTAAGTTCACGAAACGGTAGAATTATTATAATATGGAACGCGGTTAGTCAGGGGTTTTCTATGGGAAGTTAAAATTATATTTTATAAAATGTAATGATACAGTTCTGACGGAAGTTTGAAGAGACAATGAAAATTTATTAAACTTATAAAGTATATCAAGTTTCCGTTTCTCAATTCCCCAACGATCAATTTTTTTTTAAATATTGGGCAGACATCAACAATAGGTTTTATGTAAACGTGGCTGTTACAGATTACCTTCAAGTATTTTAACTTGAATATTTACACTTAGTAAACTGTGAAGGATTATTTTTGAAACATTTTAATGGATAGCCATGGCAATCAGAGAAGATAACTCTAGCGATTTTCATTAATAGTGATAGTTTACCTGATGTATCTTAAGCTCCATTTTGTGTGGATTTCATGTTTCAGGCCTAGCTATTTTTTCACAGTGCCTACCTAAGCCAGAAAAGGTAACAAAATTCGATGCAATGTCATTGGTAATGTTTAAACTGATGGTGAACCCCAGACCTATTACCTACTAAAGAATAAAGTGCCACCACGCTTTCATTATATATCTCAAATAGAATATTTTAAGTTAACATTTTATTAGCAACAAAGTGAAGTGCTAAAACGAAGTCTGAATATTCCATAGAACTGGAATTCAAAGAGTAATAATAAAGAACCCCACCACCGTATCTCTACATTGACGTCGTGGTGGAACTTGCGCGCTCCTGAACTCTAGGCCTGTGGCGGTAGAGTTTTCCTACTTTACCGAGACAGATCTAGGGTGAGGAGCCAGACCAAGAGAGATACATAAACTCGCAGGGTTGCATGTGGGGTGATGTTGGGCAACAGCGACCCCATGTAACCTACCTTCCGCGAGAAGGGTTGTTCCTCACATATGGCTTGCCTTTATTGGCCAGCTGGAGTGAACACTGCCGAGGAACACAGCTCACACCTCTTTCTTTCCTTTATTGGTCGGTTTGAGTGGAGATTCGCAAGAGCAAACGTGCTCGCAGGAAGGAAATATTCCAGTAAGATGCTGGTAGAGATTTTGACCATCTTCCGGGTTAAAGGATTGTCCTGATAGCCGTGGAATACCTCTCCTCTCCTCAAATACCTCCGGATAAGTTGCCCCCTTGTCGCTACGTTACTATGTGTTAGCGACAGTTTCTGGGGGCCGATTATTGAGTGTGCAAGTTACCCCATGCCATTTTATCCGTTTTATATTATATAACATATAACATTGGTCAGTCAGGGGACAAAATTCCAGTTCCATTGCTCAAAGTTATCAATCCACTTTAGCCACCCAAACTCATAGCCCAATATGTTTTGTTCTGCAACTCTCCTGCACCTTGTCCTTGCCCGTGCACTTGCATAGTGCATACAGGGATAATGCAAAAGTGATGAAGCATGAAATGAAGCAGCCTGACTTTTCCGACCTAAAAAGCCTTACTTATTTCTGAAAAACACTGGCTAAAAGACACTCAAGGAAACCAAATAAAATTCCCATTTAAAACAAGCTTATGATCAGCAAATATCTATAAGTAAAGTGCTACATGCAGATTTATTAAGTTTGTGTACTCCCACAGCACTACCATTCGTTTTATGACTCCCTCACAAGCTACAAGGCTAACCCGAGCAAACATTCAGACTCTAAACTCTCTGACCGTGTAGACGACGAGGTTTAGAGCTACCCAGAGTAAATGCATCTTAAAAAATAAGAATTAAGTACACACACAATTAAAACAGTTCTTAATTTGTTGATTTTGATAAAAAAATATTAATAATTATGAATAAATAAATAATTATTACACAGATTTCATTTATTTCTTGAAAAAATACCGTGCACAGGTACAAAATATTGATTCAGTATTCGATACTTACCTCTAGTTAGTATATTACATTTTCCATGGAATACACACGTAAGTTGCTATTACAGTAATCTGTAATTGACTGTTTGTCAGCGAATAAAATGGTAATAGTACATTACGATATGAGATCCTATCACAATTTATCAACCAATAACATAGCAATGCATTATTACGCAAACGTATAACACGAGATTTTACGCGAATAATATCGTAATGTTGCTTTACCGTTTAAGTTTGTGCCTTTAATTCATGGTAATTTTAATTTCGTTAATAACTATATTTCTAAAAACGTTATATTTTTTAATATAGTATACAGTTGTTTTGTAAAAAATCACCTTTCTTTTGGTATTTGAACAATTCCGATAAGTGTATTAGTTATTAAGATATTCACGAAAAACAGTTTTTTATTTTTCCTGTAAAATTTAGTTTTTACGATTACCGTTTTATTCGCCGGGGACGGCGATATGTTGTCGACAAGATTTTGAAGACCCTCAACCAGTATTTAAATAACATAAAAGTATTATACATACACACTGTGGTCTGTGATTCTAACAATGGTGAACAGTTAATCTAATATCAGAAAGAAAAAAAAAAAAAAAAAATACGTTTATTTGCGGTAAACATGACGCAAGGAAAGAAAAAGAAAACACGAAAATAACAAATTGGGAGAAAATATGCGTCACATCCACGCAAAACGGCCATCGCTCAGCATAATGCTGCGACCCTATGCGAGACAGAGCCCCAGCGCTGGTTTTCAGCGACAGCCGACATCACACACTCCTAAATACTTGGTTCACATTGAGGTTCACATAAATATTCACGGTAAGATTTTTAAGAAATTAAGAAGGTTAAAGAGAAAGAAAGAAAATACCTTTAGTTTTGTAGCGGTTAGACCGCCATATACGAATTACGCAGAAAAGACATGACATGACAAAGCCTGCATCGCGCTGTTAGAGTTTACCACGTGAATAACATAGATAAGACTATCCGAAATCAACTTTCGGGCAGTTGCCCGCCAGACACAACACCCGTCTGGTCGGAGGATCCTCCCTTTTCTATGGTGGATGAGTGACTTTAGACCCTATTCCTCATACCTCTAAAGTTTCGTTAAACATGACGCAAACAAACACAAAAAAGAACAAATTGGGGGAAAATATGCGTCACATCCACGCAGAAAAAGCCCAAGCCATTAGACTTTTCGTCCCTTCACAAAACCCATGAAATTAATATTAAAAACATATCTTCCGTCTCAAATGGACTATAATTACATCTCTTTTACCATTTAAAGGCAGTAAGTACCTACCATATCTCCATTTAAATTAATCATACTTTTTTTCATAAATACATACAGCAGACAACCACGGACGCAGAAAGACACAGTGTTAATTTCCCTTCAAAAGGAACTCAGGATCGTGTACTGTGTAAAATTATGTTACTTGTTGGAAAACGTCGTAAGATAAATTTTCAATTAACTAAGTAAATATTTATTTATTCAGACTCCACAGACGGTGGGGAGTGGGGGTAATTTGAATGAAATTAATTTATTAAAGGCCATCTCAATGGGTGTGGCGCCAAGTGAGATATCTTTTGTTTGCCTGCAGAGGATAAAATAAAGAATTGCAAGGTGGTTTTCTGCGGAGCTAAATGCAAATTGTGTGACTCTTGCCTGGTAAATAGTTAAGAACGAATATTTCATATAATATTAAAAAGAACGAAAAATAAAAAGACATTTTGTTCTTATATTATGAAAATAATAAAAGAAAGAAAGAATGAAAAATATTTTATTTGGGGCGCACAGGAAATACAAACAGTAATAGTAAAACATAATAAATAAAAATTAAATATAAACAAAAGGGAGCATTCAAAAAAGAACAAAAATTAAAAAAAAGGACAGACAAAACATACAAAAAGAAATAAAGAGAAGGAAGAGAAATAATAATCAGGTTTATTTATGTTTTCTGTCTTTGCTGCATTTTAAAAAGTACAAAAAAAAATGTGATTTTGTTATTACCATAAATTCGACAGCACTGCCCAAAACCTCCACACCAAACTTACTTAATAAAAATGCGGAGCTCTGACTACTAAAGGCATAAATCACAATAGCAAAAATACTCGTTAATCTACCATCCACCCATAGTCGACGAATCAAATCATCTAACCGATTAGGCACACCCATCCAACATACTCTGCGAGGCTAATTCGGGGAAGCTCTGTGTTTCCAGTTCCTACATTTATTTGTACAGCCCACAAAATCGAGTACAGTTTCACGCGTTTAACATACCTCTAACACTCTCAAAGTTTGGTGTTAAATGACCTTTATAAAATACGATTTAAATACTATGTAGTGAATGTTCGTTCAGTTCTATATCTATAAAGAGTGTCAAGCCAAGACTTGTGTGTGCACCTAGTTTTTCTAAACCACTATGAATTTTATTGCGGGTTTCACGGTCAGTCTGAGAGATTATTCCGGAAGGTTTATTCATTTTTGATAAGCTTCTTCGTAAATAGTATAAAACCAAGTCACTTTTCTAGTTTGTACTAGTATGTGTGTGCCTAGTTCTTTTAAATCACACAATGTTTTGATGTGGTTTTCACACTTCTCCGGAAAGTTTATGCGTATAATACTTTAATGTTTAGCTTAGGTGTAGCACTTTGATTATCACAGGTATCTTGATGAATAACACATTGCCGCCACATCAGTAGATTGTACTGATGGATCGCCAGGTGTTTTTATTTTATCTATCTGCATTAAAATATTTAATTTACATAATTTTAAAGTACCCGGGTACCCGAGATGTGAGTCATGGACCCTAAAAGAAACTTTGGATTTATTAAAATTTATGATGGCATCTACATCGCCACATGCGAACTACGCATCACACTGACGTCACGCAGAGTTTACCGCGCAACTTACATAAATATTATACATACAACGTTCTGACATTAATCGTAGGCATGTAGACCACCAGATACAATATCTGTCTGGTCGGAAGATCCTCCCTTTTCTATGGAGGATGAGAGAACTTTACAACTCTATATGTTATTCTTAAAATTATATCAAAATAAGAGAAATACACTTTTACAAATACAAAACAGCAACGTTTTCCATCATTTTAGAAGCAACGAAAAAGAATGGTTTGGAATAACAGGGTGTCAGGGACATCCTGTTACCATGGATTCAGTACATGATTCTGAACCCCAGTGCGTTAGTTATTCGTCGGTTATTTAAAAAAAAAACAGCTGTTCCATACATTTTGACTGCGTAGGTATTGTACTTTTCTATGAAAAAGCTGTTTTTTTTTTTATAACCGGCGAAATTTTTTAACTCAGGGTAGTTCAGAATCATGTACTGAATCCATGGTATCAGTTTTCGGGTCGATGTCCCTGCCACCCTGTGTATTATTCTTAAAAGTATATCAAAATAAGACAAAAACACTTTTATAAATAAAAAACAGCAATGTATTCCATCATTTTGGGAGCAACGAAAAAGAATGGTTTCATTTCTAAAATTGAGACACACAGTTATTGCTGTGAAAAGTTTAACTCATGTTTTATGTGAAGATATTATTATTATGAATGTATGCTCTCCGAAAATCTGGTGGAAATATGTTTGCTTTTTAAATAATGAGAATTGCTATAACAATAGGACTATTCCCAAAGGTAAAAAGGTGTATCGTGTAGGTGTAATACACACCCACATATCGCCAGTTACGGTAGTCTCTGTAATAGTGGGCGAGACTATTGCCATAGTGGGCACAAACCATGTTTCCTTAATTGCTTTATGCCCAATGAGTTCTTCCCTTTTTTAATACTTTTACATAATATATTATATAAATAGTATTCGCTTGTTTAATGTATTTTTCTTTTTTTTTATAAATAAAAAATTTGTCATCATAGCCGAGAGCTCTTGATAAAGTAATAACAGCCGCACGGGTCGATCCAGCAGGTTAAGCTACGCTTGCCGGGGTTGGTCCGTGGATGGGTGAACATCTTTACATATCGAGACTCCTCCGTACCTCGGAAAGCACGTTAAGCCGTTGGTCCCGGCTGTTATTCATGGACAATTGTTACGAGTCAGAAGCTCAAAAGTCTGACAACCAGTCTTACCAAAGGGTATCGTATTACTGGGTTGTGGAGGTCAGATAGGCAGTCGCTCCATATAAAATACTGGTATTTAACTGCATCTGGTTAGAATGGAAGCTGACCCCAACATATTGGGAAAAAGCTAGGTAGATATATAGATAGAATACTCTTTATTATGTACACCATAAAAATTACAGACATAGGTTATATAATGTCATCATAGCCAAAAAAAAATTATAGTATACATAAGTGCTATGCTAGTTTTTCGAGGGCGACAGCTAAGTAGGTCCTGTCTGGGTAAAGAGTGTTCAGACTGCTATACCGAATACTGCCGCTTCGCTTGTGACCACCTAAACCAACACGGACGTCCAAAACTAATTTAGTTTTTCCATCCATTTAATTACCAACTAATCCAAATCGTGTCGTGATCGTCACGTATCTCACAAAAGCCTTGTGTTAATATCCTTTGGATTAAGTCAAAGTAATGAGGTGTAAAACCCTCTTGTTTAGTGAACTAGTTTCAGCTCATGTTATGGCATTTATAGACGTGCAGGTAGCCATAATGGCCCTTAAATTGTGAACACTAAGGCCTAGATTAGCGTGTGGTAAATGGGTATTGGAAATGCTTTTAATGGGACATAAACAATGAAAGTTTTGAAGCAGCTGGTGGTCTTAGGGGGGTTAATAATACATACTTGGGTACACATACAAGTCTACCTACCGCTACACAAAGCTTCTATGAAAGTCCTATTCATTGTTTTTGGAGAGAGATTCTAAACAGAAGAATAACACAAAAACTTTTTACAAAAAAAAAATGACTTGTATATAAGACACTACAAAGTCAAAAATAACTTTATTTTCGGAAGTCAGTGTCTTAGTTGTGGTATCTACCCCACACAAATTCAAATACCACTACCTGCTATGTAAATAATATGCACAGGAACTTATCATCATAATATCATCTACATAGGCTAAATGAGAAAAATACGTATTATTGAAGCTAACTCAAAAACTACCCAAGTAAAGTTAATAAAATGTTTAAGACACCACTTCTGAGGTATGACCTACCAAACAAAAAAATAATCATTTAAACCAACTCATAATTGGCAAAGTAATCGTGTAAGAAACATACAAAAAAAAAAACATACAGTCGAATTGCGAACCTCCTTCTTTTTGAAGTCGGTTAAAAATAACACAACGTAAGTAACAATGCATTTATATACCAATAAAATAACGCCTCTATTCCCCGAAGTTGTAGTGCTAGGTGTGTAGTGCGCATTAAAGCAACAAGAATAATGTACTATCTTGATTTTGATTGCATATTTTAATATCTTGATTTAAAAGAGTGTTCTTGGAGTTTCTTGTCCATTCTTCTCCATAGAAATCTACGTTTTGGAATGGGCAACTAGCTTCAACTTTTTGACTAACTGACCGACTCTTTGACAATTCAAAATTGCCTGTAAATGGTTTAATTGACATAAATGCTTTGAGTTTGAGTTTATTGCACCTACCTACAGGGTGGCAGGGACATCGACGCGAAGCCGGTTACCATGGATTCAGTACATGATTTAGAACCCCCTTGCGTTGAAATTTTTCGTCGGTTATTTTAAAAAAAATCAGCTGTTTCATAGAAAAGTGCAATACCTACGCGGTCAAAATGTATGGAGCAGCTGATTTTTTTTTTAATAACCGACGAAAAATTTCAATGCAGGGGGGTTCAGAATCATGTACTGAATCTATGGTAGCCGGCTTCTCGTCGATGTCCCTGCCACCCCGTATATTGTTGGTGTCCAGTTCATATGTTCAAGCTATAGTTATTATACATTTAAAACTAATCTATACAACCAGTGATAACATTTCGATTAACAATTTCTTTTATTTTATTTTTTGTTTATTTTAAAGAAAAATTATATCTATTCACACTTTCTTCTTCAATAATTTTGCCACTTCAGAGGTTACCAAAAGATGTTCGCAGCCACCCATCCTTGAAACAAGATCAAAAGAAAGCATTAACTTGTACCAAGTTAATGCTTTCTTCTGATCTTATTTCGGTTGGATGGGTGTTAATTCAATGGTGAGAGGCTCGTGACAATGCTATTTATTGATCGAAGGCTCATAATAGCTGGGAAAACGACCATTTTCTGGTAACTAGTAAATTGAACAAGCATCTTTTGGGCACACTCGTTCCATCATACACCTTATCTCTCGCTTTTCATCAGGCGACATAGAGTACAAGAGTAGGACCACTCCGCAAAACAAAAAAACAAATATGGATATTGGGTAAAAAAAAACTATTTAGTTCAGTCAGATTATCCGCTTGACCGTTATGCCAGCCACACACGTAACGATTTGCTTGCGCAAACTTAGGCTTGCGCAAATCTAATTTGACGTTTTTTCAAAGAAATTTGCGCAAATTTCGTCCCACACACGTAACGATTTGACAAATCGTAACGTGTGTGGCCAGCATAACAGTGGACATCAGGTGGGCATAACAATTAAAATTCAATTGTGTCTCGTTAATGACAGCTGAAGGTTAAAAACATATTAGACCCCTATTTTAGAGTTTATCATAATTAATAAAAAAGAGCAGTGGTGGCCCAGTGGTAACAGCCCCGACTTACTAGTTGTAGATCGTGGGTTCGATTCGAACCCAAGCAGGCGCTTTACTTTGTGTAAATAATTTCATCACCACTGCTCTCAAAACGGTGAAGGCAAACATCGTGAGGAAACCGGCATAGAACCAATAACAATAATGCTTATAAAATAAAAACTACTGAACCAAACTGAAAGAAATTTTTATGGGACCACCTGGCAGCTATTTCGCGTCAAACAAGAAAAGAATCACGCGAATCAGGCCATTAACCGCGGCGTAATCGATGTACATACATAGAAAAAAAACATACCGGCCGAATTGAGAACCTCCTCCTTTTTGGGAAGTCGGTTAAAAAATTCGAAGACATGTGACATCTGAGTCATATCCAAAAAAGTTGTACCTTTTTCATTAGTAGGAGTGTCACATGAAGTTATCTCGATAATTTTTGCAAGAACAATTTTGATTTTTGGTAGAATAGTTTAACTGAACATAAAGCTAAGCAATTCATTTATAAACACAGCTATAGCTCAATAAAAACAAGAGAAAATAAATGTTTATTGTCTAAAAATGGTGAAATTTATGAAAAAAGTCAGTGTCATTCTTCAATTGCAATTTTTATAAAGTCAGTTTTAGCACTATTAATAGCTATTATTCCATTTATCTTAACGAAATATGCAAACCAAGAACTGTGAATTCATGATTCTATGCTTTTTAATTGATAAATTAAATAAATAACTTAAAAAAACCTGTAAAAGAGAAATGTCAGAATTAATCGAACCATTTACTCACACTACATAATGACGCGGATTTTTACTCTAACAATTCATTGAGCCATAGTAGCGTTATGAATATCGATTATGGCACTAATGATACGTTTCACAAATAAGCTCGCCATCTGGTTTTCTTAACAGTTCTCTTAAAAAAAAAAAAATTCTGAGTGGTGGATGTGAGGGGACAAAAAGTGAACCAGTTTACTGACGGTGTTTAAACTGTGAAAAAAGTGAGTTAAAAACATGTTTTACATTGTAAACATAAGGAATCTAACATTTCGTGAGATACAACTGTGTAGAAGTGATTATATTAAACAATCTGAAAAGTTATAAGAAAAGTTTAGTCATGTCCATCAATTTATTGACACAATTTCATGACTTTCCTGACGTCAATAAATTGTAACCCTCAATTTCTTGACACAATTTCATGACTTGCCTGACATCAGTAAATTGTAACTCATTATTAGGCCGAGGTCACATAACAAGAATATTTTTACCATACAGTTTATATAGAAATATTATTTTAAATGCAGTATTGTTTTGTTTATTAAACCCTACTTCAAAACAGGAGGGAGGTGCTCAAGTCGTCTGAAATGATTGAATTTATAAAATTTTTGTGAAATAGTTATTTTATTTTGAGATTTTTAGATGCTGTTAACTGCTGCACAGCGCTAAAAATCTTAAATAGTACGCTTATATAAAGAAAACCGTTCAAAAAATGAAGAAAAAAGAAAAAACCATTTGGAAAAGGTAAAAAAGAGACCAAAAAAATAATTTAAGACTTGTCATCTATTGTATTCTGTAATGTTAAATAAAATATTATATAAAATATAACATTAACGATGATTAAGTATTTTTATTAATTATTCAGTACACACCTTTACATTTACCATTTCCTAAAATTTATTGACAAAACCATTTCCTAACCATTTCCTGACATACCATTTCCTAACATTTCTTGACATAACCATTTCCTTACCATTTCCTGAATGTACACTTTTTTTGGATATGACTCATCTACCAACCCGCACTGGGCCCGCGTGGTAGATTATATATAGCCCACTCCCTCTCCCAGAAAGGAGGCCTGTGTCCCAGCAGTGGGAACATTATTAGGCTGTTATGATTATGAATAAAAATATATTTAGATAAAACGTTTTAAATTTGAGGAGGGGGGACTCGCACGTCACAATTCAGTATAAAATCTAACGGAGAGTGACGTCATGTCACATTTTAACTGTTTTGCCGTACCTAATCTAAGAATACATAAAAATAGAAAAAATATAATGTCCAATATTTTTTATAATATATCTGAGTGAAAAAATTATTAGTCAACATTCCTATTGCCTGATTCACTACACTCAAATTCAGTTATTATGTTTTACAAAAGAGCTAAGTTAGCTAAGCTATTGCTATAACCTCGATGGCTTTTTGACCACAACTCGAACTGTGTAGTTCATCGTGATTACGCTAATCTCAAAACGGTGAAAGAATACATCGTGCGAAAACCGGCATGTCCTGGAACCAAAAATTCGAAGACATGTGACATCTACCAACCCGCACTAGGCTCGCGTAGTAGATTACAGCCCACTTCCGCTCACAGAGGAGACAGGAGACCTGTGTCCCAGCAGTGGGAATATTATAGGCTGATGATGTACTGACAAGAAAACCTTATTCTGATAACTTACTGTTGAAATTCATAATATTGAATTTAGAATTTCCTCATTTATGTAAACTAGTTTTCAATTGTCTTCATCTTTTATCCGAGGAATAAAATTGATGTTTGGCGAATTTTGTACCATAGAAAAAGCAGAAAAAAAACTGACAACAAATTGTTTCTCCAACGTTGATTGAAAAATCAACCCTGAATCAAATTAACACTCGAAACAAAAAACTCGCATAATGTTACAGCTTAAATTGATAAATAACGCATAACCTTGTTCTGCGGTTAAAAGCATTAAATAACAACCGCATTAACTTTGTTGCGGGGTTCATAAAGTACGTACATAATACAGCGGTAGTTAGCGAGGTAATGCACGTCCGGTTTCAAACAGGAAGTGATGTAATTGAGCCAACATTGCTGAATAATTTCAATACACTACGCTATCTATGCGGTTGAATTGTGTAGGTGTATTTAATGCTGATTTATTGTTTCTCATGTCTCGTGTATCATGTATGTATGTATGTATCGTAACGTAATATTGTAGGGTATCCATGGTGTAAGGTGTAGTAAAAAAAGTAACTGTACTACTAGTAAAAGTAACTGCGACCAACCTGGAAGTAGCGCTCGCCTTGCGGCAACGCTCGCTTCGCTCGCTCGGCTAGCGCGCGGTTGGTCACAGTTCTAACCTAACCTAAGCCATATGGTCGAGGTGCCACATAAGAGGAGTAAAATCTATTTTTAAAAACTAATTTTAAGTTTAAGTTATACAAAAATATGCAGAAGCTATGAACACAGACTTCATCATCACGTGAATGTTGAGGCGAACCAACTCAATTCTCAATTCTTTATTGCATTCCATAATGTTGATGAACAGTTGGTAGGCTTAAAATTAAAGTAACAATTATGGACCCTGTCGGGCACAGCATAGTAGAGGAGGAAGAGCGTGTTTATATTATTTAATTAAGTAGGTATGTATTCTGAATCTGGTAATTGTATTTTCATTTTGTTACTTACCACTTTTTCTTCTTTTCCTAATATTTAAGTATTTTAATTATTATCATTTAAGTATTTTTTGGCTTTATTGCTATATAAATAATACCTGCTTGGGTAAGTACGTTTTTAATAAATTATACCAATATAGTTTTGGCTAATTATTCCAGCTGTTCAGTATGTGTTTAACTTATGATATTTGGTTATTATACTAAATTTATTGCATGATTCTTTATTTTTTAACGACTAGATTGCATTATTAATTTAAAAATATGTTATTGCATATATTTATTATGAATTGATTTATATTGATTATTATATTTGTTTAATTACCTATCTATTTATTATGTAGATTTTGTAAATGGAAATGTATTTTTTATTTTATTAAGTATGTCTTTCTTATAAATTATAATTTATCGTCTAAATATTCTTTTATACTATAATAGCTTTTGTCCAATAGAAAGAGTTTTAATTTATTAATAAAACTGTTATCATTTATTTTTTTAATGGGTTCTGGTAACTTGTTGTATATTTTTATAGACATGACGAAGGTACTGGAGGAATGCATTTTTAGTCGCGAAGTTGGTATGTTGAGTCTGTTTTTATATCTCAGTGTAATTTTAGCTTGTATGTTTTCTCATTTACTATAGAGTTCCGGGTATTTACGAACAAATTTGCTCTCCTTGACAACACTGAATTAGTGCGAAGGCTAAAAAGAGTAAAACCTTTTGACTTAGTTTAGTGCAGTGTAAGTGAACTTAAACTGTAGTGCAAGTGCTGACTTTTATAAAGAACACGTGAATCAAGTGTCTTCCCCTTAACTTATAGTGAACAAGAAAGACGTTTTTGGACGACTTCTTAATTTTATAGTTACTTATCAGTTTAAGTTATATTAAAATTACTTATTAGCTAATAGGCTAGATGGTAATGTGCATAAAGTATCACCAAGCAAGTGTGAAACTTTATGAGGAAAAAAAAAATGTTTGTGCTACGGTGCATTTCACGCCGCGGCGCCAGCCGGCGAGCGCTAATTTCAAGTTGATCGCTTACCATAATATCATATTTAGAAACCCAATAAATCTCCATCGACTTTTTTTCGGTGGTCATCCTACTTTGTTTAATTTGTTGTATGCCGCTGCCAATCTATGATGCACAACAAAAACAAAGCGACATCAACGCCTCTACCGGAGGATAATCTAACTATTTTACGATATAATCACTAATGTTTGGCCACATCATGAAGTAGTCGTGCGTTTAATTATAACTGTTCACATCGTTAAACGTAGAGTATTCAATGGTCTGGCCGGGCCACATCATGATGTGACCAGTGGTCGATGTTCATTTCATGAAAGGACCAATTAAAATCTGGCCACGACATATACAAACTCACGCCTTCATGGGGGTAGGCAGAACGCCACCTGCTACGATCGTTGCATACTACTTTTGCTTCGTTTACGTTCATAAGTACATGTGATCAAAAAACTCCTTGACAGTTCAAAAGTGCCTGTAAATGGTTTAATAAAAAAATTAAAATTCAAACAACAAGACTCCGTTTGTAATTTTTTTTAGTGTCACTATACAGGTTGTTAAAGTAATTGCGTGCCATAGCTTAGGGGTAGGTTCAGTATTGATAAAGAAAACTAGGAAAAATAAAAAATTAATCCAGAAAAATAATTAAAAAAAAAACATTTAAAAAAAATTGCAAGGTCAACCTAATTTAGTACCTACTAACTTAAAATAGCAATCAAATCAACTTAAAACATGAGTAAATAAGTTGATTTTTAATCTTTGTAAATACCTGATTCCAAACTAAATTAGGTTGACCTTGCAATTTGTTTAAATGTTTTGTTTTTAATTTATGTCTGTATTTTCTTCTTTTTTTTTCCTAGTTTCCTTTATCGATACTGAACCTACCCCTAAGCTATGGCACGCAATTACTTTAACACCCTGTATAAGCAAATAAATAAGTGATAAATAGTAATAAATACATAAATTTAATTGAATGACGTAAAACATTACGTAAATGCTTTGATTTTGCGTTTGAGTAACGCACACCGGTTGCGAGTAATACGGATCTGCCATTAAAAAAAACCTAACGTTAGATAATTATATCTCGTTTAGTAATAAGACGGCTTATGTTTCGAAAAGCGATGTTCATCTGACTAACACAAATCGTATTGCGTACGTATAATTATCGTTATCGATAGACAGATGAATGGCTCTTTCCACTCACTGGACATAATCCCTGACTCTCGTCTTTCCTTACGATAAGATTATTGGGTACCTAATTTTGAAGCGGAGAAACCGTACGCCTATAATTAGAGAAGTAGGCGAGTTTTACATAATAATATTATATAGAACATTCTTGATTCATTTTCATTTATTTTGTCCACATAACCACATATTACCATATTTCACACTCCACGTACTTACGTGCGCTAAACTACCGGCCGCCGGGTCGCGCGCTACCCATTTCTCAGTGGGTTGGCGACAGCCGCGAGGCGCGTAGAGGCAGCCTTGGCAATTCACAAGCGGCGCGCAGCTACAAAGCAAAACTCACTTTAAGCTTGTAAGGTTAGGTACATTTTCGTTCGCAGCGTCTAGCGAGTTGAAGGTGTAGGCTGTTATAGCAGTAGGTATTGAAAATGTTGTATGGAGTGCGACATACGAGTAACTTTCATCCATATGCGGTTTCACCCACACAAGTCTCGATCCCGTGAGAATATCGAAATAAAAGGTATCCTATATCCTTTTCCAGTTCATGGGCTACACATGTGTCAAATTTCATCCAAATCCGTTCAGCCGTTTTAGAGTGAAAGCATGACGAACAAACAAATCCACTTTCTTATTTATAATATTAGTTAGCATGCGAATTAAACTCTGTCTGACTGCTACTTTTCACGACAAGTTTAAAGGTTGAACGTCAGATCATTTGAGGACCATTTCTGAAATGGTCTATAAATGAGGAAAGAACCATACAGAATATTTGAGTGGAAGAAATAGTGGACCTGTCCAGTCAGTGCACGCATTTGTCAGTAATCGTGTAGCTCACTGCTCAACTCAGAACTTACGGAGCTCAACGACTGCAAGTGCCATTAACATTACATATGAGAATTATTCTTCATTATGCCTCCTAACATAACTTTCACCCTTTCAGATAAATTTCATCATTCCGGAATCAAACTGAAGAAAGCTATTTCACCCAAACTGATTCGCAAACAACTTTAGAAACGGAATCGTAAACGTAAACTGCTTTCAACTCTGAAACATGATAATTCTGTTATCACGGAAACTTTCTGCGCATAATATAGATAAAGATATGGAATTATTATCTAAGCCTAGTTCCTTACACAGCGAGTTGAACTAAATCTTCAGTAAATCTTTTAACAATCCAAGTCTTGAATGGTGGTGTGTGGTAGATTTATGTTAATTATTAAT
The DNA here is from genome assembly GCA_948150665.1 of Conistra vaccinii. NCBI lineage: Eukaryota > Metazoa > Arthropoda > Insecta > Lepidoptera > Noctuidae > Conistra > Conistra vaccinii. The sequence continues at coordinate 3,705,073 of OX411323.1, read as the reverse complement.
GGTTCTTATTTGTTCAGTTTGAAGGAGCCTTTAATTGTTCTCCGATTTGAGGAGAGTAAATTAGGAATTACTGAATTCCGATGTCAGTACTTCGACGATAAAAAATAATCACGTTAAAATTGCTTCGAAATCGAATTCACTGGTTAGAGAAAAGCCACTGCTGATTTAAAAAAAATGCAGCCTATTTTTTGGCCAAAGAATCAACATTGCCATACAATGTGGCAATGTAGATATTAAACTTCATTATAACACCTATTTCGTAAGAAACAATTAATATTAAACCAGTGTTTTCTCACCAACTTTAGCAACCTGCGGCCGCATTTGCATGTATCGTGACAAAGCAATACGTGCCGAAGCTTCGTATGTTGCGCTCGCTAAAACGTTATCGCGCTAATGTGGTGGTCACACCACATTCTTATGTACCGCCAACCAGGCGATAAGTGCTACGCAGCCCGAACTATCGCGACGATAACCGATAATGGTTGATCACATCTGCGTGTATCGTATCATTGTGCGAAGCTTCGTCACGATAGACGCAGATGCAGCCACAGCATAACAAAAAATATTAACCCTTTTAAATAATTAAATACAAATAAAAATAAACAAAGGACTACCGCCATCTATTTTCAAATTATCACCGGCTGCCTCTATCTGTCATGGCGGCTCGCGTCTCGCGTTCCCAACTAATTCGAGTTCATCACAAATGCAGCCGCGCTTATCTTTCCCTCTCCCCCACCCAACTTATAAATTTAATGTCCTAAAGGATTTACGAGAGAATTATAACTTTACAACTTTGACTTGTTAACCCTTACTATGATTGGTTGCGGTAAAAATCGAGTAGTTGGGGGATGAGAAGAGTAAACGTAGAGTTTCTTGCCGGCTCTTCTCTATAGGAAACGGCCAATTGGAACCACGCGCCTAGCTTCTGACGTTGCAAAAGTGCTTATGTAAGTTTATGTGAATTTGAATGTGATATCTTCAAAAGCCGATAAATCATTTTCTTGTACCTTTGAAATAATTGGTATCCTAAAACCTAGAAAATAATTAAAAGGGTTTGACTTTATCTTACTCTGAATTAAACTTAAAGGTGACTAAAATATGTCACCAGGAAAACCAAATAGATGGAAACCTATTTCTCAAATAAAATCATTTGTGAGTGATTTAAAGTGATCTACAGTAGATCTTATAAAATATATAAGTGCTCAAAAATCTACCCATTGTGCTTACACTATTTTATATCGAACAAACTCAAATAAGAGTGCTTCTATGAAATCATCACCTCAACCGATCATCACAGCATGGCAGTTGAAACAAAGCGGCAGCGGCAAGCAGTGCGGTGCTCCTGAACAGACTGTGCACAGACACAGCAGACAGACAGTGACAGACAGTGTGTGCAGACTGTGTATGTGTGTGTCTTGCTAGAGTATCCCAAAAATGTCCGTGCACCTGCCCCCTTGACTGTCTGAACAACGCCTCTGACGCCGCAATAAATACGGCTACCTACTGGGCCCAAACTGTATAAATGTCGCAGTTAGATGGTTATCGCCGTGATACAGATATCCCTGGGGATATAGCTATATACCGTAACATACATAGTTATATGACGGTTCATAACTGTCTTACTAGGAACATAACTATAATACGATCACGATCTAGTAATATAAGTATTGGAGCACTCCGACCAAATAGGTTAAGTTATGTTAGAACTGTGACGAAATACGCGCGAACCGAGCGAGCGGTGCCGCGGCAGCGGCCGACAAGCGCTACGTTGAAATTGGTCGCGGTAACAAAATAAGAGCACTCTGACAATTATGAACCGCTAGGAAAATCCCTAGGGATATAACTATATCACGGCTTCAACTATCTTAGTGCGATACCCGACCGTCGAAATGAAAAGAAGAAGAAGAACCAAGTCACAATTTTTCAGTGGTGCTGTGTTTCTCTTAGTGTAAACAGAGTGAAAATTTATTTCTCTTTTATTTAAAGTGTAAACAGTTCCCAAGTATTTATTGCCAAGTACGAATACTCTAGAGGAAACACATACGAGTAAATATTTCGAATTCGCGAACAATTAGTAGTTCCCGTATCCGACATCTCTATGAAATATTGAGTTAGACTTTCCATCCTTCTTATGCGGACAACATCCTCTTATGTTATATGCCATAAGGTTCATTTTAATACAGTTATTTGTTCTGATATATTTGTAAGCTTGCTCTGCTGACAGTTGTTTTATTGGAGTAACTTCACAAGTTTAGATGTTCAGTTGTTTGTTTTGTCTGATACATCATCATTTTCCCTTCATCACCACGTTTGGTGATAACTCAAAGAAAATGTTAGTTTCAAAATAATGGCAGCAGTTTAAAATGTTTTGTTGCCATTCTCTTAGCCATTTTATGGTGATTTAGAAATGGAAGTTTTGGAAACTTTGGATGTAAGTATTTTCTTTAACACTGATTATGAACGAAGAAAGGAACTTTAGAGTTAAGCTGGAGTCCGTTGACATAACAAAAACACTTTCTAAGCATAATTTTTTATAAGTTTAATAAAGACTTTGTCGATTAGCGACCTTATCGCCGAGTACAGGAAAATACAAAAATGTTAATTACAATCTTCCTTATTACCAAATCGTTCAATTTACTCTGTCTAAAATCACCTTACCTGGGGGCCAAGTCTACTAACTTACAAACGTCACAATGGTCTCTCGAATGTTAGTTTTTGACAGATTTGCCATACAAAATCTGTAGAAATCTGTGACAGATTATGTATGGCAAATTGACGTTTGTAAATTAGCAGACTTGGCCCCCAGTTAGCATGATTATAATAAGCATAGTCTAGAGATATATAAATTTAATAACAATAATTTAACAGTCACTTAGTCCAATAATCGAATCCTGTCTAAGATAAACCTTCAACAAATACAGCCTATCAAATCAAAATACATTCATAAATGACATGTTACCTAACTATTGATAAAACTATTACCAAACTAAAACATGGCGTAGAAAAATTCCTCCACATCGCTGTCGACTGGTAATGTACCCAAGAGACTGGCGGCATTGCCAAGTTGTATGGCAATGTTTAGCCTCTGGCCAAGGTAAAAGCCAGTCCTTGGGTCACGGGAAGCGTCAATACTGTAAGTGAAAATCGCTTTTACGGCTTCCACAGACAGATCAATTTATCGGAAATTGTTCTATCGGTGTCACGTCGTGTCGTCGCGTCGCGTCGCGCCTGTTTGCAGGAACCTTTAATAAAAGTTGATCAGTGTTTACATTATAATAGTCTACACCTTTATCAATTCTATACAGCCTTTTATAGGATTAGTTATTGATTCTCCTACTGTATTGATTGTATTTTTATGAAGTTACGAACTTAGTATTTGTATAAAAAATGGAACACAGTTATAAAATAGGTCTTAATATGGCAAAAATGCGTCCGTTAGGCTGCCTGTCCACTGGAGCGGAGAGGAGAAAAGAGGAGCGGAGATGTGCTAATATTAACCAATAGAATCTTGACTTAGGATCACTGATCTAAACTTAGCGGCGAAGTCAAGATTCTATTGGTTAATATTGGCACATCTCCGCTCCTCTTTTCTCCTCTCCGCTCCAGTGGAGAGGCAGCCTTATTCCTCGAGAAAGTTGCTTTTCAGTTTTGCTACTTGTGACTTTTTCAGATCTAATCAATATCTAATCCACAGTATATTGACCCCTGGTTATGCCCCTTTAATACCTGCGTAACATGACCTTTCTTTTACGATGTTTTACTCGAGAAAGTAAAATATTTTTGTAAGGGTTGCTAAGACTATAAAATTAACTGTTATTTTTTTACGATCACAAGCTCTTTCAAACCTTGAAAATATTGTGAAATATTTTGTATGTAGGTACCTACTAAGGTTTTTCACTGTTCATGATTGATTTGTAATAAACAGTAAACAAAATGTTGATTTAATCTCTGGTTGATGCCTCTTTTATAAGGCAGTTAGAGCGATATACTGACGATTTGCCAGCGTGTTTCGAGCGAGGCGATTTGGGAACGTGCTCTCTGCGGTTGCGAAGCGAACTAACCGCGACTACGCAACGTATACGCCTCGTTTTCACAATATTGTCCTCTCGCTTTTCTCGCTCTCTCTTGTACACTCACGTCAATCGCTTTCGTTACGCAAACGTGGCGTGCTCGCTACGCACACGTAGCGAGCACGTTGAATAATTGCCTCGCTGATAACTCGCTCTCATATCGCTCGCTAAGGCCGTAGTAATTTATGGCATAGAGCAGTCCATCCAATGTAGTCTTTTATTAAAAAAACATATCACGATGTAAATGGATGCTCATACTTTTAATTAATTAATAACACATCGCAACGTTTTCAAACGCTGTCTATCCTCCTCGTTGTTTTAAAATCCTTTTTGTTAAAGACGGCTAGAGATTCAGAGAAATAATAATATCCTTCACTTATATTACGTAAAGCTTAAACATATAAATTCACACATACCATAAAGCGAAATAATCAAAATAATCCTACCCTTATCCACCCAAATATCTGAAATAAACATAACACAGACTCATTAAAACGAACATAAAACGATTGTGACACAGTGTACGTACATAATTATATGCAAAAACGTCACTTCAACAGGTCTCCATAAAGCCCTGGTTTTATCAACGTAACAACATGATGAGTAAAGCGCCCTGTTCAGGCTACGATTTCGAGAACAGGAAATATGAATGTGCGGAGTTTTGCGTTTGAGATGCCAAAGTCGTTTGTTACTTGCAGTCTGGAACAGTTTCGCAGTCAAACGTTTGAATCTTGTGTTAGTGTTGTGTATGTTATTTGGCAGTTAGTGTGGAAAATGATACGACATTAATATTGCTTTTGGCGTATGAACAGATTTCTTAACGGGTTTTGTCGATCAGCCGAACTGAACTTTGGTGGGACAAGAACCGGTCGCATCAGGGGTATTATTATCCTGCAGAATCTTTCTATGTACTAGGTTTATAAAGGATTTTGGCTGGAGATGATACGGTAAACAACCTGAAGAATTTTTAAGAGGCGTACCTACTGACAGCGCGAGGCATTCGCTGCGAATGCTTTGCTACAGGATGCTTGAGGCATTACGTTCTTACGCGTGGCTTACGTTCGCAGCGCAAGCCTCGCTGTCTGTACCTCCGCACTTTAATATGACTGTATGAAAGTGCCTTCTTTGTGATAAGATTTTGGATATAATACGAGTTCACGTCTTTGGCAGGAGAGATCCGCGAGGCCATTCAATTTAAAAGCAAGACTGTATATAAATCGACACTGTCCTTCACAATATTTTCAGCGCTAACTTTTGCAAAACCTTTATATCAGTATAAGATTTACATAATCTATAAACAAAGTCGCAAAGTCGCACGTGTATGTTCTTCTTTAAACACTAAAACTCAGCGTCAACTTATAGCCTGTTTGAGGACTTTATTAGCTACTGACAACACACATAAAAATTTTACTGTGCCCTAAATTCTGTTGCGAGCTTAATTTGACGTACGCGCGAATTTAACATAACATTACATACGTATCATTACCTACGGTACCTTGATGTTTGGATTATTCTGTCGGCTGTTGAAATTGTGAAACGTATTTTACTATTTCGTTATATCAACAAATACAATGTTGTGATGGCCCAGTGACTGTCACTTCTCGTGCACGAGTTTATGGGTTCAAATCCGTGCAAGTTCCAATGTAACTTTTTCAATTCATATCTACTTTCTAAGTTTATCTTGAATATTACTGACATCGTTAATTGACTCTGCGTGACTTTGCGGAAATCCATTATAAAAAGTAACCTATTCCGGTTAACTATTCTTAAAGAGTCATAAAGAACCCTCTAAGAAATCGACACGTGTTTCACCTCTCTATGAGGCATCATCAGGATGACGATTGACTTGGTACGAACCCGGACACGACGTATTGCCACGACAAGCGCCGAACGCAAAGTCACACGTGTCGATCTTACAGGGTTCTTTAAGACTCTTTAGAACTCTGAAATTTTCAAAAGTCATTTATTCAAACTAGGCTGAGAATCAGCACTTTTCGAACGTCAAAATTACATAAGACAGTCCCCCAAAAACGCCCGCCCTTCACCACTTCCTAGTGCTTTTGCTGGAAAGAAGAAGTGGCGCAACAAACTCCCCAGCAGCACAGCTGCCGAAAACAATGTGTTCAGAATTGATTCGTACGGTACTTTCCCAGCGTCGATATTACCACAATATACCCTACTTATTTCAGAGTAGAGCAGGTTGTAATGACTACCTTCTATACGGCGTCAGGTCGTCGTCTTGTATCCTGAATAACAACTAAAAACCTTTTCAACTAAGTTGTATTCACGTGGTCTGTCTCGTTGGTCTTGTGGTCGCAAGCGCTACTGCTGACCATGGGTCCTGGGTTCAATTGCCGAGTCGGGCAAAGTGTAATTGGGTTTTGTCATCAGCATTCATCTGGAATTTTTCAGTAGCAGCCTGGAGTCTCGATTTGAGCCTTCCAATAGGCTGACCCCCTATTACATGGGACTTCAACATAACTGGCTAAATGTGGGTTTACAATAGGTACAGTTCTGCCTTACCCTTCAAGGATTACTGGCGTGATGTTATGTTATGTGTATGTATTTATATAAATGCTAAATTAATTCCGTCGATCTCTCTGTCTGTTTTTCGCACCTTGTAGGTTGAACGGATTTCGATGAAATTTGGCTCACAGGTTCAATGCAGGTAGGCACATAACCTGAGTTTGGAAATAAAATACAATATATTAAAGCGCACTATAGGTATGTACACCTCTGCCTAACCGTTCGAGGATCACAACCGTGATGTTATGTTATGTATTCACGTCAACTTCATACTCTACAAATTATTTTCATAAACACGGAACAGTCGTATACACTTTAATTAGCTTCTGAAATGATACAATTCGCAGTACGTGGTCACTGTAATGAACTCAAAGGAAATACCGTTGCAATTGCGACTATAATTATTATGCTCCGAACAGTCCTCTCAAATTGCAATTTCCAGGAATTTTCGTTCAAGTATAATTATTATTACTAAAATCGAATACTAAGGACGTCATATTTAAAAGTATAATGTTTTTAAAGGAGGATGCTTAAAAAAACCAGCTCCGGGGGAAAAGCGATGTATCTCAAATCATCAATAATAATAAGTACTAAAATAATAACCGGTTATGATGGTGATCCTTACTGGCAAACATATAAAAATTGCCAGTTAATAAAACTGGCAGTTTTTATAAAAAGACAAAAATAAGAAATAGAAAATTTTTGGCACTTTTCTTACTGACAGCGATGCGGACGAATTTTTGATGCCTAATGAGTTCTTCCCCTTATTTTTTTTTTCCTTTTTATACTTGTACATAATATATATTTTTTTATGTTAGATTGTGTATTATATTTAAGATTTGTCAAGAGAATAAATGATAATTATTTAGATTAAAGATATAAAAATAAAACAAACCTACATCAAAATAACCACACCAACAAACTTTCAATCAGAAAACCCTATTCACAAACTATAAGGTTTCATTCCCAGGACCTTTACACCCGACTCCATATTTCATCAAATAAGTCCAGATTAATACTAACGACCAATTTGTACGATGATATCAATTCCTTTTTTAGGAACCCTTGGGGGTTCGTTTCTTGTACTGATAACTAAGGGACAGATGTATGGAGTATAATTAATGATAATAAAAGGGTTTAGACCCACATATATCATGCTGTGGTCGAGACCCCAGCGACAAGAAATCACAGAATTAACGGATTTATGCTCAGCGGCTTGGACAATGATTGGGAGGTATATTATTGTAATTTGTTCCTACGAGTGCTGATGTCATCGTTGCGCCCAAGTAGCACATTAGTGAATTTTGCAACTTATCTTATAGCTTTAAGTTGTAAATAAGTGGTATAACAGTATTTGATAAAACTTATAGCTTCAAACACTACTCATATTTGTATATGAGTACCTCCTATCACTCGTAGTTGCATAAGAGTGTATTTTGTTTATAATTTATTTCTTATGGTTGCATAGAGTCGATTTTGTTACTTAAAGTTGAAAACGGGTTTTAATTGTTACCAATTTAGAAGCAACAGTGGTATATGAGGCCTTTAAATCACTTGTAAGCAAGTGTTCCATTTAAGCTGTAACATACCCTTATTAAGCACTTCTATTTCCAAACGAGTAGTATAACAGAGTAGTTTATCACCTGTAGTGGCTAAAGGGATCATTTTGCAACCTTTTTGGAACCTAACGTGATTGCATCTTTCAGGCCTATTATACTCTAATATGCCACTCCAACGCGTAGATAAATTTCAATAGTGGGTTCTTGAAAACCAACAGCAGCTATTTCCACTTATTTAAAACCACTAACGATGTACCAGTTCCCGAAATACATAATTGTGACCTATTATTACTTAAGTCAGATCGTCCTACGCGTCACTCTGTTGATAGCATTTTTTGTTTCTGTTGTTGTAAAGTTCATAGTTTAAACTACTTCATCAAAAATGAATTCCGTGAAATGGAAAAAAATTAAGCGATGTGGTAGTTATCATGGGCAGGTTGTACGTGCTAATTATTACTGCTGGTAGTAGCATCCACTGGTCAGCCACTAGCAACATACAAATAAGTGATTTTTAGACCTTACAGTTCCAAATAGGGAAACAAATAAATGAAAATAAAAACTATGAGATGCCATAAACATCGCCATGTTTAGAAAATGGTTGTCCTTGAGAATATTTTGTTTTGAAAGTGTTTTATCACACTGACGCATAATCACTGAGTTTTGTTCATTGTAACTGATGTACTTTGACATTATACTTAGTCTAAAACCATTACGTTAGGTTTTTAACAGTTTTATTTTTTTATACTATTGTTTCGCCAATTGATTTAGCACACTTTATTTAATTGTTGTTGATCAAATCGAAGGCGCTTCGAAATTTACAAAGAAACCATACTATACTTTCACAGTAACAAAACATTCGCAAGAATTTTGTGCTGTAAATCTATGCCTGCATTATATCAGTACACGTGAAGTTGTAATACTCAAATGGCTGTTCACAGTACAAATTCAAAAACACATAACTTATCGCCACTAAAAAGAACTTTGCGTTTCATTTGTCACTCAATGAATGAATTGAAACGTCATATCATTCAATCAACCGTTCACTGCGCACAACTTACACACATAGTTCTAATTGCCACTTAAGGTGATCGTGACAACTCCTATGGATTTCATTTGGAACCAAAATTAAGCTGCAATTTTTCTCCCCGTGGTTCTTTATTGTTTGCATATGGGTTCTCTCCACCTATATAGAACTTATTCATGCCTATATATTTCACCCAAGGTTACAAACAGATATGATATGGAGCTATTTTACCACCCAGTTGTGTTACTTGGGCGGGGTTTTGTTTTAAACTAAATACTTAAAAATATATTTTTTTAGGAGCCCTGTTATTCAATTCAATTCAGTTCAAAATATTTTATTTCACATAAACCAACAAGGGCACTTATGAAACGTCAGAAGCTAGGTGCACGGTTCCAAATGGTCGTTTCCTATGGAGAAGAGCCGGCAAGAAACTCCACGGTTACTCTTTTAAAAATACCTAAATGGTTTTTCCAAAGATTTTTTTAAATTACAGTTAATTTGAATGAAACTCGAAACCACTTTGGAACTTGACAAATAAAGAAAAGTCTTGAAACTGAGCTGAGCTAGCAAATAGATACGATACCAAAAAGGCATTGACCATGATAGGTAAAAAATATATATATAATTACATATCTTGACTTTTTAAAGGTGTTAAATTTTAGCCCTGACTGCAGAGCTAGGTGGTATTTTGTGTTACAGGAGTTAGTGTCTTCACCCGTTTTTGGAACATAACAATTTATGCAATAAAATTAAAATAACGTAAAATGAAAGGAAGTTAGTGCACTCGTACTACGTGTGTGTGTGTGAGTGATTGTGCTTGGTGGCTGGACTTAGGGATACATCTGGGAGGTTGTTTGTAATGTAGGATTACTATTTATTGATCAGGAGTATTGTTCTTTAAGTAAGTTTTCTGTCTGTGGGTAATCCCGTGGTTGAAGCCATGTGTTTAGTTTCTTCTTAGTTTTATTTTTAGTATTGAGAATTGGTACATATCTACGGGTATGTACCATTTCTACCAATCATGGTTATCCTGAAATCTATCAAAATTGGCACCAATCCAAAGATTTATATTTCGTGAGTAACAAAGAGTGTGGCGGTGTACGAACTCCTTCATCATAGCAGACCTCTGTGGCGGCTGTCACTACGTCACAGCCTGACAGGGATGTCAAGAGAGACTTGCCAAGAGGCCCCGATATGGGCACGCATTGTTGAAATATAAAGTTTAACCCTCAAGCGCTTTTCTTTAACCTGACCCACCCCGACCACATTCTAACACTCTTTGTTACTCACGAAATATAAATCTTTGGATAGGTGCCATACTGATATATATCTAACCGTGCTAAGTGCAGCATAACTTCATAGTTGCTACATTGAATGTTATTCATCTAATACCATTGAGATACTATTGTACTAACGTACTACACTTTTTATTGAGAGACCCCAAGAAAACAAAATAATCAATAATCACCCTCCTTAAAATACATACTATATCATTTTTATTACATCAAAATATTCAAAGGGGAGACGCGGAAAAACGTCTGAAGTCCTTTTTTCAATAAAAGAACAAGTCAAACGAATAAATCATGAAATTCTCGTGAAAGTTTGCGTTGGACGAGAAATAAAGCGGTCTGTGTTTGATAAGCGAAGCGAGACGGAGTGCTTCAGCGATTTGAAAAGATAAAAGAAATGTAGTTTCGTGATTTTCAGGGGTTTTTTTTTCTTTTCATTTAATTGGACAGGTGGTTCTTCGGGGAATGTCTGTGTTAAGGTGAATTTGTTTTCGTCTTTTTATAGCAGTTTCCTTATATCTTTATTGAGCAGTCTCTTAAAAGTAACGCGTGCATGGAAATGTTATCCAGAAATTAGACTGGATAGCCGCTACCTGGCTGAGCTGATCAGTAATCATGAGACGAGAAGAATAATTTAAATTAATGAGAATTTTGCAGAGATGCATTACTACCCTCCTGATTTCAGCCAGTAAACAAGATTCTTATGTTCGAGGAATCTGGTGAAGGTCGTGGGAATCCACTGGATGCGAAAAGCACAGGTCCGGTCGTTATGGCGATACTTCGGCGAACTTTATGTTCATCATTGTGGCAACGTTATAGGGACGCATATGCCCAGCAGTGGACGTCTTTCGGCTTAATGATAATGGTAATGAACAGACAGTCAAAAAGAAAGACCATACATTTTATAATCCAATCGATCAATTATTTTATAACTAAATAATAGAAAATACTACGTTATTTTTTGTGTATACTAAACCTCTTAAGGGGTCATTGTACTCATCATTATGAACAACTTTCACTATGGGACTGAAGCTGAAACCACGAAAAAAAAATCATCTGTTCCCTACATTTATGTTCGCATAATTATCTCGTCAAATGTAGGGAACGGCAGATATTTTTTTCGCGGTTTTCTATTTGGTCCCATAATAGTTGTTCATAATGTAAAGTCACGTGTTTAAGTATCGGTCACTAATTACCAGTCACCCTATATAATATCAATCTGCCTAGTCTTTTCCCAACTATGTTGAGGTCGGCTTCCAGTCTAACCGAATGCAGCTGAATACCAGTATAATATTAATATAATTTATAGGGACCTAGTCCTTATAGTATAATATAAATGCGAAAGTTTGTATGTTTGTGAGTTTGGATATTTGTTACTCAATCACGCAAAAACGGCTCAACGGATTTGGATGAAAATTGGCAGACAGGTAGTTTATAACCTGGATAACACATCGGATTTCTTTTTATCCACGTATGTACGTCAGGTAATTACCGATCTCTGCTCGGGCGAACCCGCTCCGCCACTCTCCGCCATTTCCCACAAATTCACAATATCAGTGCAGTCTGAACTATCGAGACTGGCTAATTTGTTCTGTAAAGAGTGGGGTAACTATTGTTAATTTATGGCGCACAAAATGGCCGCGGTGGACCGTAGTTATGAAACTGTGGCTGTAATGTTTCTCTGCTCCCGACAACTTTCCCGGCGATTAGCTTTATTTGCTTTTTGTCGAGTGGAATTGTATGGTGAGGTAGTAAAGGAAGGTATTTGGTGGAGTTTGGGGTTTTCAGTTTCTAGTGTAAGGGAGGTTTCTGATGCAGCTGCTTGTATAAAATAAAAAAAACTCAAACTGAGGCCAATCCAGCGCGGGACACGGGATGAAATTAGCTCGCACCGATTGTGCCAATTTACTATTGTGCTGACTTACGGGTTGTAGGTCGTGGGTTCGAACCCAAGCAGGCGCTTTACTTTGTGTAAATAATTTCATTACAACTGCTCTCAAAACGGTGAAAGAAAACATCGTGAGGAAACCGGCATGTCTTAGAACCAAAAATTCGAAGACATGTGACATCTACCAACCCGCACTGGGCCCGCGTAGTAGATTACAGCCCACTCCCTCTCACAGAGAGGAGGCCTGTGTCCCAGCAGTGGGAACATTAATAGGCTGATTAATTGCTTGATTGACTATTGTGTGTTGAAAGTGACACCAATAGTGGCGTGGCTTCTTAACCATTAAAACAAATGACGCGCGCAGTCACGTCCCACGCGATTTTCGTCTCAGTTTGGACAGTCCTTTAAACGAGCATTCATACAATATCCAATATTTCTATTATCATGGTTAGTCTCTCCATCATCCATAGGTTGCATGACCATAAGCATAATCAGCCTATAATGTTCCCACTGCTGGGACACAGGCCTCCTCTCTGTGAGAGGGAGTGGGAATCTGCCACGCGAGCTTAGTGCAGATTGGTGATGTCACATGTCTTCGAATTTTTGGTTCTAGTCCTACATGCCGGATTCCTCACGATGTTTTCCTTCACCGTTTTGAGAGCAGTGGCACAGATAATATAATACTACGTACAGATACCCAGTCCCATACAAAGAAATGACACCTCCCTAGTCGGGCTATTGACTGGCTAAATGTGCTACAGTTATGACCAATTGAGTAAAACGCCATCTATTGCAAAGAGCCCTAAACAAAAAGGTTTTATCTTTTTTTGTTGAAAATACGAGATTTATGAGTTACAATAGATAAATCAGCATTAAACAAGGAAGTTTTGATTTTTACTAATCTTACTTCAGCCAAAATCTTGCGTTTATCGCTTTTTAGTGACTGTTAATTTCATAATTGTTACCTATGCTGCCATCTATGATCTTTTTTCAAGACTAATTATAATTTTTTCGAATTGAGAACCCATGGCAGTGGTGATGAAATAATTTACAAAGAGTAAAACACCGGTCTGGGTTCAAACCTACGACCTACATACAATTCGTTAGTCGCGGTCATTACCTCTGGGCGACTGCTGCTTAGCCAAAGGTTGACTGGTAGAAAATACCTATGTCAAGACCGTCTGGGGACAGTCAACAGCACGCCATGTCCATAGTAACACTTTTACTATGACAACCGCCTTATTTATATTTTTGTCCTCAACGGGGAAGCTAATCACTTACCATCAGGAGATCAGGCGATCTCCTGATGGTAAGTGATGATCGGGCCGAAGGTGTAAGCGAGCAGAAATTGTTGCCCCTTTTGGGAATCGAACCTGAGACCTTTGGGTCTGAGACAGGTGGTCTAACCACTCGACCACAAAGTTGGTTTTGTACCCGTAAGAACGGTTTTCGTAGTTTTGTGTTAACTACCGTTTTACAATTGTGTGAATAAAGAAAGGATTTTATATTAACAATTTAAATCAATTCGATATATTGTAAATGAGTACACCTATATCCAGGAGTTACTGCCACGTGATGTTGCCACCGTTGCCACCCACTGAATGGCGCAACGTTTGCCCCTCAGAAGTCATATAGCTACCATTTATAAAACCCACATCAAACAATCTTCCTAGCCTTTTCCCAACTATCTTGGGCGACCCCAAGATAGTCCAGTCTAACCGGATGCAGCTGAATATCAGTATTTTACATGGAGCGACTGCCTATCTGGCCTCCACAACCCAGTAACTGGGTAATACGATACCCCTTGGTAAGACTGGTGTCAGACTTTCGGGCTTCTGACGACTCGTAACGACTGTCAAAGATCCACAAATGACAGCCGGGACCAACGGCTTAACGTGCTTTCCGAGGCACGGAGGAGTCTCGGTATGTAAACATGGTCACCCATCCACTGACCAACCGGGGCAAGCGTAGCTTAACCTGATGGATCGACCCGTGCGGCTTGTTATTACTTAGCCACGAGCTCCTCGGCCTTATAAAACCTTATAAAACCCACAAACATCCCTTTATATTTCTCGAAATAATCTGAAGTATCTTGGTAGGTTTCTGTCTAGACATGTCGACGCCTACAGGGATATTAAAGTATCACAAACAAATATATAATCGACTATGACATCGAAGTTAGACCACCTGTGTCTTTAGGGGTAATAAGAGGAACATTATCAGCAATTTATGTTCATAAAAGATAAGATCATGAAAGAGTTATACCCTAAGTATTTTTTTAAATAAGAAATAGATATTTGTCTCACAAGGGGACAAAGTAATATTTTGTTCTTCCAGGGCGTTATTTTGAATTGAGAGCGAAGTAAAGGATTGTAAAGTAGAATCCTGAGCGTAGTAAGGAATTCAATATCATTACAACAAAAGTTTGTGCAAGAATAGAAAACGCGCGAAATGTATTCCACCTTCGTTCATAATTGTTTACTGAAAGTCGGACTTTACATTTTATAAAAAATGAGTGTATCTTCCTCAAGTAGTGAGAATGAAATAAATAAACGTAGGTGCTATTCTTATTCATAAGTTGCACTTACTTATTTTCTCATATAGGGTGATAAAAAGTAGAATATCCACCTCGGGAGCCACACTATTTGAAGCTCGAGTGACGTACTTTAAATTCCCGAGCACAGCGAGGTATTCTACTCTAGAATCCTTCGCTCCGCTGTGGATTCAAAGAAACACTCTCGCCTTTAAAATAGTCGTTTGCTCCCAAGGCAAACAATCTACGATTGTCTCATTTAATTTAAACTGCATAAAAATTACACTCTATAGCAGTTCATATAGGTATTCAATTATCAGTTTATATACTCATAATAAATATCACGCTAACACAGACGAATATTTATTCAAAGTCAAAGAATATAAATTCAAATTGCTTACTCGTATGAATACAAGACACGTAATTAGCGTTACATTTACGTTACACGATGTAATTACCGTTACTCGTAGACATTACAGCGAAAGCAACGCAATTATTTCCAACTCCGAAAATTCTAGAACATATAAGACTATTAAATACATAATTAAACACATTAATCACACGAAGAGTCTGACATTTGTCGTTAAAATTACGAAACGATGTCTCTAGAAACAGATTACAAATTATATCAAAAGCTAACACTGCTCTGAGATAAACTACAGCTATATTTCAAAGAGATGTCGCGGTTCTTGGGTTAAGTTTCAACCCTCACCCTTGGGATTGGAGGTTCAGGTGACAGGCGAAAGCGATTGTGTTACACTTTTTATAAGAAAATATTGCATCATCTTTGATTGATTTTTTAGTCTCGATGTTGAAATAAAGTAAAGCTAAGAGAGAAAAAACAGTTTTCAATCATTATAACGTCTAACAATAATTAGTGTAAAATGTCCCTCTGGATATAAAGAACAGTGAACAGTATATCAAAAATATTTTTTGTTTCAAACTATTACTACGTGAAACAAAAAATGTCACTTATGGTTGGTACCAACCGTCAAATATGGTTAAACAGTCGCTAATCATTACTTAACTTTAAAATACGTTTATAAATAAGCCCCGAATTGCGTAACACACTTTCAATCACAATCCGAGGGTTTTGAAGGAAAGTCCTAATCTATTGTTTCTTAAGTTTAAAAAATCGTCTCCTACAAAGTTAACAACGTAATGAACGTGGCTGAACTATCAAAATGAAAGGCATTGCGATCGATTGCCATTATAAGTGTCTTTGGCAAATACCCTGATTGTTTATCAAAATGAGGCATCAATTTCGAACTTATGTGGTTTCTGGGCAAACTATGTTATTCTGCCAAAGTTATTAGTGCACATTCACGACTGGTTTACTAATACCTAAAAATTACAATACGAAAATTTTCAGCCAAAGCTCGCCTTCGGATATAACTTGGGCCAATCGAAACCACCGTTTGAGGCCTATTTCGTAGCAATGGTAGTTTGTCAGGTCCCGATTAAACAGACCTCGAGGACATTTCTTTACACTGGCACACACAAGTAGACAAAACACACATTTCTAAAGGGTCACCGCATCTTATGTTGCAGAGGTGGGTCCTGAATAACTCTCTTTGTGATCTGTAGGGTGACTATCCGTGATTAATTCTTCAACGAGATTAACATTACCTACCTTTTTTAGTAGTGATCATCTTTCACTGGTCGGGCCTCGCCTCTCATGCACAAGTTTCGAACTTGGGCAAGTACCAATGTGACTTTTTCAATTCTTATGGGATATTTTGGACATCGGCATTTCCTGTCCGACTATTCTGAGAAGAAAGGCCGAAACAAATTCAGAGGTCACAGTCTCTTTTAAAGTCCAGACATAATCTTGGTCAGTCCATGTGAGGACCACGTAGATCTAGTGTCTGAAATAGTGTTTTGAGGAAAAAACCACACAGACTTGAGTGGACATTGTCCGGTCAGTGCAAGCATTTGTCAGTAATCTTGTAACTCAACTCAGTATTCTGAATGTTAGCAACGTCGCAAATAGCTGTCAAATACATCACTGTTTTAATTAAATTGGCAATATTACTGTACGCAAGTATGAAATATGGCTAACTAGTGAACTAAAATATTGATTAGGAAATTGATTTAATTAATTAATTATTATTGCCAAAATTATTGCCTTTTTTGCACCTAAAACGGTTACAACAGCAAATTCAGTGTTATTATTGCAATTCGTTAATAATATTCATATTCACTAGTTAGCGATATTTCATATTTCCATACAGTAATATTGCCAAATTAATCGAAACAGGTAAATATTTGACAGCTATTTGCGACGTTGCCAACTTTTCTAATGAACGCTTCTAAGGAGCTCAATTACTATTCGCGTATAACTTACGCCATCTTCAATATTCCGAGCTCTGTATCTCAGCTGAGTGTAGTTCAGCGTTTGATGAAATTACACGTTCCACTGACGATTCTTTGTGCGGTGTCAAGTATTGGTATCTCGTTTCATGAAGACTTGTCAATGGTTAGCGTTCATTACGAACAATGCTTTGAAGTCAGACCGTTTTCAGGGCAATTATTCATGCCGTAATTGGAGGAAATTAACTGTTTGTAATTGGAGTTGTAGTTAATGTACCTAGCTATTTTGTAGTAGAATGTATAGTTGAACAACCTACCTATTTGGCAGATAGAAATTTTCAGATTTCGATCTCAAAACCAATATTCATATTTAAGGACCTCGTGGCTGCGTAATAACAGCCGCACGGGTGGATCCATCAGGTTAAGCTACGGTCGTCCGGTTTGGTCCGTGGATACACCATCATACCGAGACTCCGCCGTGACTCGGAAAGCACGTTAAGCCGTTGGTCCCGGCTGTCATTCGTTGATCTTTGACAGTTGTTACGAGCCGTCAGAAGCCCGAAAGTCTGGCACCAGTCATACCAAGGGGTATCGTATTACCCAGTTACTGGGTTGTGGAGGTCAGATAGGCAATCGCTCCATGTAAAACATGGTATGATTAAAAAACATTTTTTTTTCGTTCGTCACTATAATGTCCTCTAGAGGGCGCCATATTAAATTAAATGTAACGTCACATAGTCCTGATTGTGCACACCAGCTGACAATCAGGACGCTTCCAACGATACCTCATTTGTCAAATTATGATCAGTGGTTTAGAAGTTATGAGGTTACAGATGAACATACATACATATATACATGCCGGTCAAAATCATATCATCCTTTTTGCTTCGTCGAAGTCGGGTAAAAATACTGGTATTCACCTGCATCCGGTAAGACTGGAACCTGACCTCAACAAAGGTGGGAAAAGGCTAGGCAGATTGATTTGTCAATATATTCGTACTTATTGTGTACACACTAACTAATATTATAAATGCGAAAGTGAGTTAATTTGTTTATTTGTTTGTTACGCTTTTACGCTATAAACGACTTAACGGATTTGGATGAAATTTGACACATGGATAGACCATGACCTGGAGATGAATATAGACTAATTTTCATCCTGGATTTCAGATGAGGTCGCGGGCAACAGCTAGTGAGTAACACATTTTGGCTATTAAATAAAAGCAAAAAAAAGAAAGAAACTGTGTATTCCGCACAAACAAAAACAACTTCAAATACATACAAAGTACCCAAAAGCCTCGTAATCAACCAATAAAAACTTGTCAATTTTGTCCATTGCTTCATGTGGCCAGGGACGAAAGACAATTAAGCAATCGTAATTACTCTGTGTTGCACTGGCAAAATAACAAACAAAGAATCAAAACAAAATAAAATGTGTGTTATGTTTTTTTTTATTTTAATTGTGATTGTGACTTGAATTGAATGATTGTAATTTTATCTTATTTTATTTTTATTTTATTTTATTTGTAAATGTTATGCCTCTATTGTTATTATGACTGTAAGTTACGTACTTGAATTAAATGATTTGAATTTGAAAATGCTGATTGCAAAGTATAAATATGTCTTAAGGTACCATTCCGTACCCGACCGCAGGCGGCAACTGCAGGCGACGTGTCACAGCGACACGTCGCGGCATCATGTCGCAGCAGTCATGATTCCGAACCCGACCGCAAGCGGCAGCAGCCCATAATCCAGTCGGTAGATAGAAGATAGAAAAACGTGTTATCGCTCGAGTGTTCACTGCACTACTTGGTCTGCGGTCGGGCTACGCGTGTCGCCTGTCGCTCGCCCGTAGCTGCCAACGACGTGTCGCTACGGAAGGTATTTCATAGAAATTCATAGACACCAAGTGATTTCGCGGCGACACGTCGCCGCGTCGCCTACCGTTGCCTCCTGCGGTCGAGTACGGAACGGTACCTTTAACATAATCTCTCATCTTATGGCGTACATCAGAAAGTAATGGAACAGAATTTACTAATCGAGTTACAACAAAATCAAGTTACATAGCAGGCTGTCTATAACCAAATAATTTGTTCCACTGTACCTACCATAGTGTAAACGAGAGGTAATAGATTCTGTCGAATACATCGTTTTACAATTACTGTTAATTGGACTAAAATTCGTTGAAAGTCCGAGTGAATCGAACATTAATTAATTTTCATTAAGTCGAGCTGACTCGAGCTATTAATGCTCTAAATGTTCTGCGAAATTGTTTATTACATTGAATTCTAATAGCGTTAAGTAATTAATAGAAATATCTATACCTATTTCATTCGATGAGAATAATTGAACTTGTTAAATAGAGGAGCTCGTTTCTAAATAATAACAGCCGCAAGGGTTGTTTGAAGGTTAAGCTACGTATGCCGAGGTCGGTTTGTGGATGGGTGACCAACCATAACATATCGAGACCCCTACGTGCCTCGGAAAGCACCTTAAGACGGTTCCCGGCTGTCATTTGTAGATCTTTGACAGTCATTACGAGTAGTTAGAAGCCCGAAAAGTCTGACAACCAGTCTTAACAAGGGGTATCGTGTCGCCCAGTAATTGGACTGTGGTGGTTAGACAGGTAGGCGCTCCATGTAAAATACTGGTATTCAGCTGCATCCGGTTAGACTGGAAGCTGACTCCAACATGGTTAGGAAAAGGCTAGGCAGATGTATAATTAAAGTAGTTAAGGGAGATGTTTAGCGCATCAAATATGGCTTTACAGAATATTTATAATCATTAAAATCAGCAACTCCTTAAGTTAGCATAATCCTTAAATGTCATGATTTCATGAAATAGTCATTCAATATGATTACATAAACTTAGATAAATGTATTGATGATTCTTATGAATATTATTCTATAAATAAACATTTGATACGGCTGCAAATCATATTTATAGCTAAATCAACATTATAACCTGACACTGTCCTGCAAATTTCAAAAAACGTAAGGAACTTTGAATTTCGCGGACTATCTTGACGTTTTCGCCTTAATTACTTGTTATGAGTACGTTCAATATTTCCGCCATCGTTTATTCGCTAACAAACACTGAATCTTCTGCCTAACTCTTCTCAAATATCTACTAGACGTAATACAAATGATAATATTCTATCCAGTCATCTTGTTCCTAATCCCCGTCTAAACTGGTCTTCTAAGCCGGTTGTCGGACTTCCGGGCTCTGACTAGCCGTATGCACATAATAACCGGATCCGGCAGCTAAGCATGGTACCGGGGAACAAGTGGACTCCATGTTCAATGTGTATAAATGGTCCTAAATGCAGGCAAACACCTAATACCCTCCAAAATTGAACAATTCACGAAGTTATTTGCAGTCCCTCATAAAAAATACAGCTTTGAGTCTATGTTCCGAAAATTAATACAAATATGGCTGTAAACCAATCCCTTAATCCTGTCAAAACACATGACGATATTTGGAACGTTCCAATCCGTTGTTCTGCTCATTTACCTACATTTTAATATTACATCAAGCGACGGAACCCTTAGGGATGGACCCAAAACGTTTTTGTGGTCAAGACCACGACATAGATGGGTATCATGCCGATTTTAGGGGTAAATTAAATCTTTACTGGCCCAGTTATAGGTAGAGTTCGGTTTAATGTAGTCAGGGACCTTTTTGGGACTAGTTAGGGAGATCTAATAAAGATTTTCTCGTCATTTAAGGTTAAAATTGAAATTATAGTAACCGAAAGTGAGTTGTTTAATTACACTTTGTATGTATATTTCGTGTCTTATATGGCAACGTATTTGTTGCCTCTTGTATTGCATGATCATGTTCATACGCGACTTATGACTACACGTACACACCATCACAAAGGCGGTGTGATTGTTTGCCATACATACATAGCTATTCAATTACAGAAAGTCATATGCTGCGATCCTTACATACTCTTTCTCTCACGTTCACACACCTCAGGGCCCAGACAAAATGTCATACTAAAGCTGACTTCTATGACTATGAGATATAATATTACATCTCGAGATATAAATTAATATCGCGCACCGTACTTTTTAATGGAACACTGAGATAAACACTGATATATTACATCTCTCTTTTGTTATCTCGGGATATACTATAATATTATATCGCATAGTGAGAAGTCAGATTAACCACGATGACGATGTTTTTTTTTTTTTTTTGGATGGAAATGATCAAATGACTTCTCCCGCTCTGGGCGGAGCGGAAGGGCGTGTCAGACTTTTACTGACTAAAACCCACACGTGTTCCTTCCCTTGCCTAGACCGGGGCCACGGTTTCCCCTGAGGACTTATCCGCAACCCCAGTGGTAGGCATCGGCCCTAACGGACCCCTTCAGCTTCGCTGACAACTCTTTGAGGCGCGCGTGGAACACGACGCGCCGTCAACCCGGGTTTGGTCCTGATCGGACGGCGAGCTACCCATCACTCTCCGTCCGCAAACCCGCGCCTACGGTGGCCGGAAATCGGCGATCGATTCCCGACGCCCGGGGCGTCCACTACGTCCGGCGGCTAGGGGCTCGCGGGAGCGACCTTTGTGTCTGCCTCTCGCGCCCCGCCTCCTCCTTCACGAGCATTAATGCTTCGCAGAAGGAGGTGACAGCCTGCCATGCCCTCTCGCTCCGCACCATGGCCGGACGTGAGAGGTCACTGCCGCCGATCGCCTGCACGAGGACACGGCGGTGCTCCGCCCAAGCCGGGCAGACCTCCACCGTATGCTCCACCGTGTCCTCCGGGCACGATGACGATGATGGAAAAGACAAAAATGTAAATATGTCGAGATATACTGTCAAAGCTGTGAACTCGTCGAAAAAACATACAGTAATGCATGCACACGACATATAAATAATCAAAGGACATAAGGTCCCGGAAAGCTTATGTCAATCCTGTTCAAAATCGTTGTAGAAATACGAAAAGCTTCGAACATGCACGTCTGTTGCGAGTACTATGCATCTGTACTGCTTGAAGGAAAACTTTTAACTTTCTGTTTGCCATTCAATAACATAACAAAAATAAAATGAATGTCGCATCACTGCTATTCTGATAGGCCTCGCAGTGATGTATGCATAGACAACATATAGTTTGGAAAATCCAAAAGTGCACGCCTCATACATAACACTCATTTATAAACGAAAAAGAAATTCAAAATATAGTTTTTAACAAAAATGAACAATTTATCACTTTTCATGAAGTCGTTATGTCAAAGACTGACAAAGATATTTACTTGGCGGTTGCTAGGCAACTTGGTCAAAGGTTGGAAATATTTAGATAAAGATATTATATTTTAGTTAGTATTTTATTAATTATAATTAAACTACTTTGAATAAAAGAGCAATTTTCAATAGGGTTCCTTCTAGGGCTGAAACGAAAGTATAAAAAAAAATTGACTCAATTAATTGATTTTATCGCAAGCTACAATGTTTTCAGGGTTCAAAAATTGACGGACAGGAATTTTTTTTCAACTATTTTGATGCTTTTTCCATTTCTGCTGCATTAAATCAATTGTTAAAAAGTACAGTATTAATCTCCATTTAATCATCTATGCAATGGTATATAAATTAAGTAGGTTCTGTGTACTAGCAGGAGTGTAACAATAAAAACAGTTACAGAAATGGGGCAAAAAATTTTTTTCGATCGTAGAGCACACTCTAATGCTTCGCATTAAGAGTCGTGCAATACAAGAGCAAAACAAAATGCATCTTCAACTCCAGCTCCTCATTAAGTCGCTATCCGCCACAATCAAACAAGGTAGTCAGTCATTTCTTCCAGCGGTGGACCGTGGAGTCGTCAATCTTATGTAAGTGATACAATGTGAGGGTCAAAATAAAACACTTTGTCTGTGGTTTTTACGGCAAATATTTATAAAATTTTGTAAGTAATTGGTTGCTACGCAACCCGGTAATAGTTTATCTAAATGGAACGCATCAGCGAATTGGTGTCGTAACTTAAGTCATCGCCTTGTGGTTGCTGAAATATTCTTCTCCGTTAAGGAAAGCTTAGTTTTCGTGAAAGCGGACTTTAGTCTCATACGAAGCACCGTATTGCGATGCCAATAATATAACAGATGTCCATATACAGCGGTGACTTGTTTGCCATCCAATGACAAAAATAAAATGCATCTTCCAGATCCTCATTAAGACCCTACCCGTCACAATCAGGCACGGCAGTCAGCAATATCTTCCAGCACTGGGGACTAGTCAATCTTATGTAAGTGATACAGTCTGAGGCTCCAAATAAATCGGCGGTCGGGGGCCGCTTGACTTGTGTTGGGGTTGCAGACGTGGAAGTAGGCATAAAGGGACTTATAGAGAACCTAGCTTTCGCCCGCGTGTAGATCCGAGATTATACTACCGACATAAATATCCTTTGTCCTAACCCAGGTCATGGGGTATTCGTGTGCCTTTCATCCAAATCCGGGCTATAAAAGGTGACAGACAGTTTCTTATTTATAATACAGGGTTTTAAAGCAATTGCGTGCCATAGCTTAGGGGTAGGTTCAGTATCGATAAAGGAAACTAGGAAAAATAAAAATAAAAATCTAGAAAACATTTTTTTTTTAAATATAAAAAAAAATTGCAAGGTCAACCTAATTTAGTTTGGAATCAGGTATTTACAAAGATTAAAAATCAACTTATTTACTCTTAAGTTGATTTGATTGCTATTTTAAGTTAGTAGATACTAAATTAGTTGACCTTGCAATTTTTTATTTAAAAAAAACTGTTTTTTTTTTCTGCCTAGTTTCCTTTATCGATACTGAACCTACCCCTAAGCTATGGCACGCAATTATTTTAACACCCTGTATATGTACGCGCCGTCCTGCTGAAACCACATGTCGTCCAGATCCTTTGAGTTGTGGCACATAATTATTACCTTGAGGCCGCAAGAACTCCGTTATGATGTCCTGTAACGAATGCCGTTCACAGACAGTGCAATTCTGGCCAAATTTTCCCCATTTTTGTGATCATTTTCCACATTGTTGTGATGGGTTTTCATAATGATCGCGCATCCTTCTTTTATGTAGCGCTTCATTTATAATAATCGGAACTAACATAGGTTACAGCTGTCAAAATTCAGAAGTACAGAGTTGCACACAAACAAAGATACACTAAAAAAAATTGCACGTGTAAGTATTTTAGTAAATAAGTTATTGAGACACCCTAGAAAGAGTAATCTCTAAAAAGCCGCACGTTTTCAAAAATTTCGTCCGGGTACTGTTAAGATAAGATAACATAAAGATTATTGAACAAAAATGGTTGAACAATCAAACACTTACAAACAACACCTTTAGTGTTATCAGCAGTCTTTGTATGAACTCTGGTATCCAAAGAAACATTTAACTTGAACTGTTTGTCTTATCTGGTAACCAAACTCGTATTTCTTAATCTCTGAAGGGGGAAAGCTGTATTGATAAATTGAGCAATCGACTGGGACGAAGACGGGGGCACTGCAAGCGACATAATAATTTCTACGGCCCGCCGGGAAGATGAGAAATTCAATCTCGGACTATTCAGGCGTGCTTCAATTTTTTCGGTTCCTATTTTTAAATCGATGTTTTAAT
Source organism: Conistra vaccinii (assembly GCA_948150665.1). Classification (NCBI taxonomy): domain Eukaryota; kingdom Metazoa; phylum Arthropoda; class Insecta; order Lepidoptera; family Noctuidae; genus Conistra; species Conistra vaccinii. Next base: position 3,680,272 of record OX411323.1, on the reverse strand, counting down.
TATCGTTGCGGGTTTTAATATCTGTGCAAGGCAGTCTGGCCGAACGTGTATTCTTCGTCTTTCAATTAAATGACTGAGATCAGGAGTGAGGATTCTATTGTGGTGGATATGGTCTTTTCTTGTCTTGGTTTTGATTTGAAGTTTATTAATGTTATAATTATCATCTTTTTTGATAAAAAGGAGTGTGTTCTCAATGTTGTGCGCTTTTATTTACCTACTCAGTTAATTTTTATTTTTTAATTTAAATGCCTGTTTACCAAAAACGTAATATTATTAAGAACCTACTCCTCATATGTTTCAATCTAATCCAATAAAAACTTGTAAATTCATCAAAAAATCAAGCTTTTAAAAATACAGTGTAACTAATTAAAAACTGTAAACACTACTTAGTATTCAAACCACTTTATTTACTCACCGACTTAAAATATTTTAAAAAGTCCCCACACAATTCACAAATAAAACAAAAACAGTTACAAAATTACAAGCAAAAGAAAATTCTAGCGAAGCGCTTTAAACCGGTTCAATCCAGTTTTATCTGGTAAATTGCAGTTAGCACTCGGCATGACTAGACAACATCTAACTGAGACAATGCAAATGTACTGTGAAATTGAAAATGTTAAATTGATTGCGAAGGAAACTTGAAGGAAAATTAGCTTTGTTTGTGAGAATTGTTACATAAAGGAAGCGGATTAATGCATTTTCTGCTAGAATTTATTTATTTATTACAATAATACCAGCCTTTTATTGTCCCACTGCAAGGCAAACGCCTCTTCTCATACAAAGATGGCTTATGCATTGTCAGTATGTTTGCTCAAGACGGGTTGGCGATTTCAGACAAAAAACACCGGCCGACACGAAGGATTCCTTTCGTACTGTAATTAAGATCGAGCAAAAAACGCCGAAAAAAATACGTTTCTTGTATGGTATGACCCCGTTTTTACTATCTTTATTTATTATTTGTTGTTAAAGCGGCAATAGAAATAAACAAACTGTCAAAATTTCAATTATTACGGTTCATGAGATACAGTCTACTGACAGACAGACGGACGGACAGCGGAGGTTTAATAATAGGGTTCCGTTTGGCACACTTCGGGCACGAATCCCTTAAAATGGTGTAATTACTAAGTAGAAAACTACGACTGTTACTGGTTCGTACTTTTATTCCCATTTTTACGTAACTTTTTTATGCCTCGAATTCCACTTGTGAGCAAAAAAACCAACCACATTTTTCACTATCATCATCTATGTTCCAACAAAAAAAAAACATTTTAAATAATACCCTCTAGTTCGGTTCTCTCATAAATCGCCAGCACCGCTCACCCAGTTTTAACCGGAGATTACCGAGTGCTTTGCGGCTTTCAACCGGACAATATTTTCAGCCGACTTCTTTGTAGGCTTGCGGGCGGAACGATGCGGATCGGGCACGAACCGGCTTTGTTTACTCACGATTCCGTGCCTCTTATGGATTGTTATTTTCAACTATGTATTGGATTTTGCTTCGGTTATTGAAATTATAATGGAAGAATAAAATACGAAAAAAATTATACTAAGTAAGCATGAAAAATAAAAACAGAGATTTAAAACGTACTTCTTTAATACCTAATTCTTAAGGCTATATTGGAATTTCTATGAAAACCCTTGCCAATCGTGCTAAAATTGCTGAGTAATAAACAATGATCACTGATCCATATATGTAAATATACAAATTGCACTGATATCTAACGGCAATTTTCTATTTTAACGTAGTTCTTCACGTTGAGCAGAGCACTATTATAGATACAGAGTTGTGCTGGTATGATAAGTCATCCTTGGAAGTTTGGAACACAATGTTAACAGTATAAGTACACATTTTACCAATAAAACTTACTCATACTGCTTTAAATAATATGAAAGACACTTAAACACTTATTGAAACACCTCCACGGTAACAACCAAAATATCTTCCAAAATACCTCAATGGATAAACACAGAATTAATCAAATAACTTCTAATTCCAAAATTTAATTAAAACATACAAATTGTAACAACAATGCTCTCAAAATGTGGGTATACAAGGAATGGTACAGTAAACAATTCTCTTATATTTAATACAAAATATTAAATTATTTTCGCCACCTACAAAATTAAATTATGTCAAATACAATAATTTACTGAATTTATATTCTATATTGAAAATGGAGAACAATAATGTTTGTTTCAACATCAAAATTCAGTTTATGGAACAATATTCAGTTGAACTTGTCTGACTTGTCTATTAAATAATGACGTACAATATTTAATAAACAAGCCATAACATTTGAAGTGGACTGTATATTTATTTGTAGGGACCTTTCTAATAAAAGACTTATTTGCTTCAAGACTTCTTCTATTTTCTTGTTCCTTGTTGAGATGTTTCTTGTTCGAGCGCTGAGATCCGACTGTAACGTTCCGCTCGACCCGCACGTCTTTTATAGAGCGATTTCGGTACCTTATAGAGACCGCTGATTTTGAGACCATTTTAATGTTCAAAATTTCTTACAAGATTCCCATTTGAACCCCCGTTTCAATTAGTTCCCGTGGTCGGATCGTTACAGTTTTTACATATTTTTCAGCTTACATATGCTCCAATTAAATGACATAATTACTTTTACCATAACTTAATAAACAAAAAAGTTTCTAGAACATTGACTACTAAAAATTAAGGTTTGCTACATTTTGATTACTTTACACGCTTATATCTTCGGAACCTGTGGTCCGATCTTAAAAATCTAAACGGAATACAACGTTTCTAATTAAACCCTGTCGTTTGACACTAATTTGGTGACGATATCACCATAAACAAAAAACCTCAATTTCAACTTACGTAATTTCCTACTTTCGAAAAATACGTAACTTATTTCGCTTTTGACATTCTTATTAGATTCTAATTACAAAACTATCTTTAAAAACATACAAATTGGAACCTAATCTAACTTAATTAACCTAATTAGAACATAAAATAGAATAAAATAAACATCAAATTTCCGCTGAGGTCCCGCCGCTAGTTGCGCCTACGTAAGAGTTGACCTCAGGGCAACATACACATTATTTGACTTTGCTATTTTCTTAATTTCTACCTTATTTCTAACCTATTTACATACATGTTATGTTTTTCATGGTGCTGTGCTCGGCGTCCTTTACATTTCTCCCCCCGGCGCAGCTCGCGTAGCCTCTTCTTTCTTCATCACGACGACGAGCTTGCTCACGGGGCGTCGGAAGGTGCCGGTCCTGGTGCGCACCTCGACGATCCTGATGCCGCCGTCTGGTCCGCAGTGTGTCCGCTCGACGACTCCCATCGGCCAGGTGTTCCTGGGCAGCGTGTTGTCGACCACGAGGACCACGTCGCCAGCTTGCATCGGTCGCACGTCGTTCTGTGACTCGCCGCGAGGTACCAAAGTGGGAAGGTACTCGCGTAGCCACCGTCGCCAGAAGTGATCAGCGAGCGCTTGACTCGCTCGCCAGGTTCTTCTGTCCGTCTCGTCGCAGGGTCCCGTCGTTGGCAGCCCATCTGATGACCCCAACAGGAAGTGGTTGGGGGTCAGGGCCTCGGGATCGCTGGGGTTCACGCTGACGTGGGTCAGCGGTCTTGCGTTGATGGAGAACTCAGCTTCTGTCAGTAGAGTTCTCAGGACTTCTTCTGCCGGCGCCTTCTCCCGTAGTGTCACGCTGAGAGCAGTCTTCACTGAGCGCACCATTCGCTCCCACGCGCCGCCTTGGTTGGGCGCGCCAGGAGGTATGAAGCGCCACTCCATACGATGCAGTAGCCCCTCGTCGTTCAGGGCAGGCAGCCACTCGGTGTAGGCGTTGCGAAGCTCTTGATCAGCCCCGCGGAAGTTGGTCCCGTTGTCGGAGTACATAAGTCTTGGCCAGCCTCTGCGCGCAGCCATACGTCTCAGCGCCATGATTGCTGAGTCGGTGGAGAGTGATGCGACGAGCTCGATGTGCACGGCGCGGGAAGTGAGGCACGTAAAGAGTGCGCCCCACCTCTTCTCTCGGCGGCGCCCCACCTTGACCATCATCGGCCCAAAGTAATCCACCCCGCAGTTGGTAAACGGGCGGTGGAACGGGTCAAGGCGGGCGTGTGGCAGGTCCCCTGTAGCTGGCGGCTGCGGCGTCGCTCGGCGTCTTCGGCAGAAGGCGCAGTTCTTCTCTACGGCGCGTACCGTGGGTCGTAAGTGGATGACCCAGTACCGCTGCCGTAGGTCGTTCGTCACGCGCTCCCTGTTGGCGTGACCCGCAGCGCAGTGCTCCCGCAGAACTAGGAGCTTGGTCAGCTGATGGCGGCCGTCCAGTATGACTGGCCGCTTCGTCTCGGTTGGCGCGGAGGAGGCCTCGATCCGGCCCCGCACCCTCAGGATACCGTCTTCCAGCACTGGATCCAGTCGATACAACCGACTCGTCTTCATGATTGGACGAGCAGACCGGATCTTCTTCAAATCTTCCCCGAAGCTGTCTTCTTGCGCCTGCTTTATCAGCTCAGCCTCGGCGCGCTGTAGATGGCGATGTTCCATCGTCGTTGCTTTCTTCCTGCAGATGTCGGTGAAGGCGATGGCTCTGGCGGTAGCCCTCACCAAAATCTCGTACTTGGAGAAGCGGGCTGGGTTCGGCAGCCAGCTGTCTTGCTCTGTCTTCTCTGCAATGTGGAGAACCTCTTCGTCCTCTGGCTCGTTCGTCGTCGCCATGGGCCACTGCTCTTCCGGTAGGTACAGGAAATCCGGCCCCTGGAACCACCGATCTGCTTCGTTGATGGGCGTGTCGACAAGCCGGGTGGCGTCGTCGGCAACGTTGCTGGCTGTGGGCAGCCAACGCCATTCTTCCTTCTTACTCAGCTCGGCGATCTCTCCCAGGCGATGCGCGACGAACGGCGTGTAGCGTCGCATGTCGTGGTGAATCCAGTGCACCACCGTTGTGGAGTCAGTCCAGTAGGTTGTCTGACTGACCTCGATGCGATGCTCCTTCCTTATGGTGTCGGCCAGTCTCGCTCCGATGACGGCCGCTTGTAGTTCCAGACGAGGTATGGTCTGGATCCGACGAGGCGCTACCTTGGCCTTGGCGGCCACCAGCACGACGTCCACGCTCCCATCGGTGTTCTTCATCCTCCAATAGGCGACGGTTGCGTAGGCTTGCTCGCTGGCGTCGCACAGGATGTGTAGGTCGATGCGCTCGTACTTCTTCCTCACGTAGCATCTTGGCAATCGAAGATGGGTGAGCTCGTTCAGGCGGGCGAGCCAGGTTGCGAACAGCTCGTTCTCTTCTTCTGGCACCTGCTCGTCCCACGTGATCTGAAGTCTCCATAAACTCTGCAAAATAATCTTCGATCGTATAGTGTAGTGGCTCAGCAGTCCTAGCGGGTCGTATATAGACATCACAGCGCTGAGTGCTTCACGCTTTGTCGGCGCGCGGGTTCTTGCTCGTACTTCAGCTGGAACTCTGTTCATTGACGTGTTGAATCCCAGCTCATCTCGTTCCGCGTTCCAGTACAGCCCCAAGATCTTGCTCTCGGGCTGTTCTCCCCCCAGTTGTGTGGGAGAGGTGGCGTGTAGCTCCGGAGGCACGTCGCGAAGCACCGTCCTATCATTGGAGCTCCATCCTCGGAGCGTGAATCCCGCGTGCGCGTGTACAGCTCTCGTTTCTTCGACCGCTTTCCATGCTTCTTCGGGGTCCTTGTAGCTGGCCACTAAGTCATCCATGTAATGACTTCTCTTGATGGCTTCTAGGGCGCGTGGACACTCCTGCCCGTACACGTCGGCGTTATAGTTGCGGACGTGGTGGGCCATGTACGGGGAGCTCGCAGCGCCGAAGATCATACTTGTCATCTTGAATTTCTTCGGAGGCCCCTCTCGTTGGTCGCCTCTCCACAGGAACTGCTGCGCTGGTTGATCTTCCGGCCGTATCTTGATCCTCAGGAACATCTCTTGCACGTCCGCTGTGATCGCCACTGCCTGTTCCCGGAATCGAAAGAGGATTCCTGGCAGTGACAGCAGTAGATCGGGTCCTTCCAGCAGCTCGTCGTTCAGGCACACGCCGTTGCTCTTCGCCGCTGCGTCGAACACCAGCCTGTGTTTGCCGGGCTTGTTCGGGTTCTGCACCGCGAAGTGTGGCAGGTACCAGCAGATGGTGCTCTTCTCCTCAGATCCGTCGCACGGCGTCGCGTATCCTTTCTCCAACAGGTTATTTATCTGCTTGGAGTACTCACCGGCGAAGTCTGCATCAGCATCCATCTTCTGTTCAATCTTCCGAAGTCTCCGGAACGCTTGCCCGTAGCTCGGTGGCATGGTGACGTCGTCTCGTCGCCACGGCAGTCCCACCTCGTACCCGGTGTCAATCTTCTTTGTTGTACTCCCGACGATCTTGATGGCCCGTAGATCTTCGTCCTTGATCCTCGGCTTCCCTTGTATGCCGAGTGCGTCGATCCTGAAGTGGCCCTCGACCAAGTCGTGGAGTTCCTGGCTGCTCGTGCCCGTCGTTCGGTCGGGCTCGTAGACGTGCAGCACATTCCCTTCTTGACAGATGGCATGACGTGGCGCTGTTCCGTGCACCACCCATCCTAGTTGTGTCCTTGATGCGGCCGGTTGATTCGGCCCGCCGACTCGTAGCTCGCGGGACACGATGCACTCCCAGTGGTCTGTCCCCACTAGAAGCCCGGGGCGCGCCTTTTCATAGCACACCTCCTCCGGTGTCAGGTCCTTCAGGTGCTCGTAGTGTAGCAGCGTATCTGGGATGGACTGCTGATGCAGGCGAAGGTTCTTCATTGTCCTCGCTCTGACCTTGTAGCTGCCGTCGTTCTTCAGTCCTCTGACTTGGACGTTGACCAGTTGACTCTCCATCTCTTGCTGCGACATGTTGACCCCGTTCAGATGAAGTGGCTGCGATGGTCCTTCTGCTCCGATGCTCTCCGCCAGGTCCTTGTCGACGAGGGTGATGGTGGCTCCTTCATCCAGGAGGGCGTATGTCCTCGCCTCCCCCCGTGGTCCAGACACGACGATAGGGCACATCTTCAGCAGGACTGACCTTGATCCAGCAGCTTTGGTTGCTACCGACAGGACCGCTTCTTCCTTGGCTGGTTCCGCAGGCTTCGGATCTTCCTTCTTCATCTCTTGATGGAGGCTCGCATGATGTGGTCGGCTGCACTGGTTTACTCCGCACGGCTTCGCTCTGCAACTCATGCGCCTGTGTTGCTTGTGGGCGCACTTGAAGCATATCCCCTTTTCCTTCAGGAACTTCCACCGGTCTTCTATCGCAAGTGCCTTATACTTGGGGCACTGCGCCAACATGTGAGCTTGTTCACATTTGGGACACCTATCCCGTTGCTCTTCCGCACCTGCAGTTGTGTTGAATACGCTTGCCTTCTTCTTCAGCATTATCGTCGGTCGAGTCTCCTTCTTCTGACTGGCGGCGCACGTAGTTGGGGCGTACGTGTACCTCAGGGCTCGGTCCGCTTCGCGCATCAGGAAGCGAGACATGACGACAATCTCCGGGTCCGATGTTCCTTCTTGATCGTATGCGTAGTCGCACCATCGGGATCGTAGATGCGGGCTCAGCTTCTCCAACACTTCTCTTGTCATCAGGGGGTTGAACAGGTATCCTCTTCGGTCGATCGTTTTCAGCACGCAGATGATGTTCTGCAGCTTGATCGCGAAGCTGTTGAGTTCGGCCGCTGATGTCCCAGGTTTCGGCAGCTTCTTCAGGTCTTCCAGCGCCTTGTCGATGATGACTTCCGGTCTTCCGAAGCACTGCTCGAGGGTCTTCATCACGATGTCTGGATCGGTGGCCGTATGCAGAAGGGCGGCCACAGCATCTCTTGCATCTCCCTTGAGGCAGCTCCTCAACCGCTGGATGTTCTCTGCTGCAGAAATTTGGTACATACCGGTCGTATCTCTGTAGGCTGCCTTGAACGGCAACCACTCGTTGGCCGCTCCTGAGAAAGTCGGCAGGTCCGTGTGTCGAGGCCTGGGCCTGGCCATCTTCTCTAATGTGGCTGCCAGGTGCTCGATGCTGTTCCTGTTCCTCGTTGGAGTCGGCGATCTTCCACGTTGAACCTCGAATCGCAGCTGCTTCTGTTCTTCGCGGGTTCCTTCTTCTGCCCGTGCTTCCTCCCCCCGTGTACTGAGGGGGTTGGTCCTCAGCCATTCGTCCACCTTCTGATGTGGTTCCTCACGGGGAGGGGCGGGTCCTTCTTCGTGGATGCTATCTTCATCGTTGATAACTGAAACTTCTACGGCTAGTCGCTTCTTGACCAGGTCCGCTTCCAGTTCCAGCTCCCTCTTCCTGATGGCAGCTAGCTTCTCTGCTGCCTCCAGTTCCACCACTCGTAGCCTCGTAGTGATGCTCGTTGTTGACCGCTGTGACCTCACCGATCTTGTTGGTGATCCTAACCTTCGCTGTACTGCTGTTGCTGTCGTTTGGATTCCCGATGGTCCCGCTGTGCTGGTGTATGCTGGCTTGGAGAATGGTGACGCTGGTGGGTCCAACGAGAGTCTTCTCTGACGCTCTCGCTCGATCAGCTCCGCTTCCCTTTGTCGCGCCTCTTGCTGCAACTGGATGCGTCGCTGTTCCTCCATGTCCGCTGCATCCCCTTGGCTCCTTGTGACCACCATCTTCTAAGTCCTGGGCACCTTTTCTTCGGAAATCTTCTTGATCGCAGGTGTCTTCGGATCTTGATCGATCTTCAAATTTTGCGTTTTTCTCAGGTTCGGGTCGGCACGTTCGGTTCGGCACGTTCGGTTCGGGTCGGCACGTTCGGTACCGCACCTCTTCGGTTCGGCTACGGCTCGGCAACTCTTCGGCTTGGCTTCCGGTCGTCGACTTTCCGGCTCGGCGCGTCGATCCCCTTCGGTTCGGGTCGGCACGGCTCGGCACGGCTTCGGTTCGGCAACGCTTCGGCTTCAGCTCCTATTCTTCGGCTCGGCTTCCGGGTCGGCGACTTTCCGGCTCGGCGCGTCGATCCTCTTCGTTCGGGTCGGCACGGCTCGGCACGGCTTCGGTTCGGCAACTCGTCGGCACGGCTTCGGTGACGTCGGTTCGGTGACGTCGGTTCGGTGACGTCGGTCCGGTGACGTCGGTTTGGTGACGTCAACACGGCGATCTTGACACGGTGACCTTCACTCGGTGACCTTCACACGGTGACGCTTGACACGGTGACGCTTGACACGGTGACGTTGACACGGTGACGCTGACACGGCGATCTTGACACGGTGACCTTGACACGGTGACGCTTGACACGGCGGGTGGGTGACGATACTTCGGCTCGGCGATCTTGACACGTCGAGTCGTCACGTCGGTTTGCCCGCTGGTTGACGCGTCGGTCGATCGGTTGGGTGACCAGTCCAACCGGTCGAGTTTAAACCTGTCGTGGGCAGGTTCAAACCAGTTACGACTGACGAATCTCGTTCTTCGCTCTTGCTGCAGGGTTCTTCGTTCTTCCTTGCAGCTCCGTGGACCAGGATCCTGTGGCGGGTTCTTCGTTCTTGATATCCGCCGCTCGATGGACCAGACTGAAGTGGACTGTATATTTATTTGTAGGGACCTTTCTAATAAAAGACTTATTTGCTTCAAGACTTCTTCTATTTTCTTGTTCCTTGTTGAGATGTTTCTTGTTCGAGCGCTGAGATCCGACTGTAACGTTCCGCTCGACCCGCACGTCTTTTATAGAGCGATTTCGGTACCTTATAGAGACCGCTGATTTTGAGACCATTTTAATGTTCAAAATTTCTTACAAGATTCCCATTTGAACCCCCGTTTCAATTAGTTCCCGTGGTCGGATCGTTACAGTTTTTACATATTTTTCAGCTTACATATGCTCCAATTAAATGACATAATTACTTTTACCATAACTTAATAAACAAAAAAGTTTCTAGAACATTGACTACTAAAAATTAAGGTTTGCTACATTTTGATTACTTTACACGCTTATATCTTCGGAACCTGTGGTCCGATCTTAAAAATCTAAACGGAATACAACGTTTCTAATTAAACCCTGTCGTTTGACACTAATTTGGTGACGATATCACCATAAACAAAAAACCTCAATTTCAACTTACGTAATTTCCTACTTTCGACAAATACGTAACTTATTTCGCTTTTGACATTCTTATTAGATTCTAATTACAAAACTATCTTTAAAAACATACAAATTGGAACCTAATCTAACTTAATTAACCTAATTAGAACATAAAATAGAATAAAATAAACATCAAATTTCCGCTGAGGTCCCGCCGCTAGTTGCGCCTACGTAAGAGTTGACCTCAGGGCAACATACACATTATTTGACTTTGCTATTTTCTTAATTTCTACCTTATTTCTAACCTATTTACATACATGTTATGTTTTTCATGGTGCTGTGCTCGGCGTCCTTTACAACATTTATACATTGCTGTCAGTTATGTACTATATTATTGCTTTTTAGCACTTCAAATAAATTTTTCAAAGTTAATACCTATTTAAAATACTTTTTATGAACAATTAAAAAAAAAACAATCATCTTTTTAAATAAAAATGTGATGTCTGAAACATAACATTTTTATTTAAAATGCTGTAAAATTTTTGGAAATTCCACAAAAACTATAATCCTATAAAATGTTGCATTATTATCATATCTACTTAGCAGATTTTTTATAAAAATGCGATGTGCGACAAATGGGCCTCTAAAACACGGAATGTTAACATTCTCACAGTTATTAAAAATGTGTTTCTGTTTAATTCGTCCCGAAGTGTTCAAGGTTTAAATTAAATAAAAACAAAACACGTTGACATCGTTTATAGCCGCCCATTGAATTTCCTTGTTATTTAAAGTCCTAGCAATTACTTGAGCTGCCATTGCACAGGATTCCATTCAGAAGAAAAATTAAAACGAAGCCATTGGAATCCAATCGGACGTGGCGAATGAACATGGAAATGGACGGAACGGAATTTTCCTATTAAACTTAAGATTAAATAAATTCAAGTGAAAATGTGACCGGGTTCCTTTATTGGTTGAAAAGCCTAGCTGCGTGCACAATTCAACGATATATTCTGAATTAGTGCCCACTAATATTTTTAATGAAAATTTTGTGAAGGTCTTCGTTAGGTACTCTATCACGCACAAACGACTGAACCGGATTTGGACAGACTTTTGCCATACAGATAGATCATGTCTTAGATAAAGGATGCCCTTCCATTCCGGCCAGCTCCTGCAAATATAACCTTCGGTGTTTACGCCGGTACCACACCTCCGCCGCGAAACCATAGCAGCGAAACCGCAGTAGTTCAATTCAACTGAGTCGCGTCATGTTCCGCTACTTGAATCCGAGGCGAGTAGCGGAACATGACGCTAGTTATTTCAATTGAACTACGGTTTCGCCGCTTTGGTTTCGCGGCGGAGGTGTGCTTCGGCGTAAAAGATGGGATATCAACTTTTTTCCGGAGTAGTTTCTCGAGAAAACATAATCATTCATTCATATTCTGCTCGGTTTAGTTGGTGGTAGGGCTTGTTCTAAGTCCGCCTGGCTATCTACCACCGTCTTATTTAAGTCTGTCGCCATAACAACAATGTTAACAACATTTTTGTGTTTCGGCAGTTAGAGTTAAGATAGTCAGTTCTTCTTTGGTTGAAGATTCCGAATGAAGATCGCTTCCACCTTCGGCCTGATCATCAGGTGAGATGCAGGACAAGAACTTCACCATTGAGGATAAAAAAAGGAATTTCTCTATGTACCTACGGAATATGCGACAAATTACGCAATTGTAACAGAACAAAACGTACGAAACGAAAAAAGCATCTTGCACCTTTCAGGCACCATCCACCAGCTTCAAAAAATTCCTTTTCATATTCTATCAAAAATATCGACCTTCATCATCATCATCATATCAGCCGAAAGACGTCCACTGCTAAAGGCCTCCCCAAGTACCGCCACTTCGACCGATTCTGTTCTTCCTGCATCCAACGGATTCCTGCGGCCTTTACAAGGTCATCAGTCCATCTTGTGGGAGGCCTTCCAACGCTACGTCTTTCGGTACGCGGTCGCCACTCCAGAACCTTTCAGCCCCATCGGCCATCTGTTCTGCGAGCAATGTACCCATTGTACCCTGCCCATTGCCACTTAAGCTGGGCAGTTCTTCGACCTTACCTACGACAAAAAAATTCACAGAAGTCATGGTCCCACGACCTTCCGGCGCAAAATGACTTTATTTCATTAAGGCACTTAAAAATCAGAGGAGTAAAAAAAAAGTGTCTCCGAAAAGGGTGTATATCTACGTGATATCTACCATTAATTATAATCCTAACGAAACCAGCATGGTATCATTTTGAAGCCCTTTAAATTCTCCAGGATATTAATTTTTATTTTTTTGATATATTTTTTTCGTTTTTGAGAACTTTAAGATTCTTTGAAAAATGGTTCAAAATGTTTTGTGCGTCTATTTCTGTTGTGTGGGTGTCTATGTGTTCGTATTGTATTGTTTGGAAGAAACATGTATTTTGGATGATTAAGATAACTTTTGTACATAATTTATTTGAAATAAATTAATAATTGAATTGAATTGAAAAGAAACGACAGAGGTAACCTTGGTGGTTTACAAGATCAAACGTTGAAATAACTTTGCCGATCGCCAACCAAGGTCACCGGCGACCAAGGTCGGGGACGCGGTTGGCAACTGTTTAGCACTTTAATCATCGAAGACGTTAGCCCCCAGTCGCACTTTTCTTGAAAACGGATACCCTACTAAAGCGATCAAAAAAGCATTTTCAATGCTAAAAGTCGCACAGTTTGCGCTGTAACCTGTATCTGTTAGTATTTATTCATGCACTCATGTCTAACGGCGGGTGTACACTAGCGCACATATGCGCTCATCAATTATTACTGACACTTAATGCGCTCTCAGGCCGACGGGCGCCCTATCATCAATAATGGACGGCCCGACGAAACACCTGACGCTTTTAAACGTCATAAAAACGTAAAGTTTCGGCTGACGTATTGTTTTACATGTAGGTGGGGTAGGCAGGGTTACATGTTCTGTTGAAACGATTGTGCGTTACTAACATATAACATAACATCACGCTTGTATTCCACGAAGGGTTAGACAGAGGAGTACCTATAGTACGACCACATTTCGCCAGTTAGTTCCATGTAATAAGGGGCGAACCTGTTGCCGTCAACCGGGCACAGATCCACAAGGCCGGGTTGCTACTGAGCAATTCCAGATCGAAAAACCTAATAACACTATGCCCGACTCGGGAACCGAACCCAGGAGCTCATGGTCAGCAGCAGCGCTTGCGAACACTAGACCAACAAGGCAGTCACTAAGCTGCTATACTACGAGTATAATACAATATTAGAAAGAGGTAAAATTTGTTTAACCTTATTTTATTACATTAATATAACATATAAAAGACGATATACATTTAGTAACTTAATCCACTTAACTGTTCTTAAAGAGTCTTAAAAAAACCCTGTAAGAAATCGACACCTGTTTCCTCAACGCAAAGACCTCTCCTTTGCGTTCGGCTCTTGTCGTGGCAACACGTTGTATCCGAGTTCGCAACAAGTCAACCGTCATCCTGAGGATGCTTCGTTGAAAGGTGAAACACGTGTCGATTTCTTACAGAGTTCTCTAAGACTCTTTAAGAACAGTTAAGCGGATTAAGTTACTAAATATACATCGTCTATTGCATTTTATAATGGATTTCTGCAAAGTCACGCATGAGTCAATTAACTATCTTAATATAACATAACATACATAATCAGCCTATTAATGTTCCCACTGCTAGGACACAGGCCTTCTCTCTGTGAGTGGGTCTGAGGGAGTGGGCCGTAATCCACGCGGGCCCAGTACGGGTTGGTAGATGTCACATGTCTGTTCGAATTTTTCGGTTCTAAGAGCACCATTTAATTTTAAGAGCAGTGGTGATGAAATTATTTACACAAAGTAAAGCGCCTGGGTTCGAACCCACGACCTACAACTCGTAAGTCGGGACCGATACCTCTGGGCCACTACTGCTCTTACATTGATAATAAAAATAAAACCAAATGCATTAGATTTAAATTACCTTATTAATTATTTTAAAAATAAAACCAAATGCATTAGATTTAAATTACCTAATGTTAGAAGTAGCGAATGTGACATCATATTGAATGGAGAAAAACTGGAATTTATTAATCAAACGGTTTTCCTGGGAATCACGCTAGACGAGAAATTACAATGGGGACCTCATATAACATCTCTTGCGGGGCGGCTAAGCTCGGCCGCTTATGCTGTTAGAAAGATCAGACAGTTAACAGATGTAGAAACCGCGCGTTTGGTCTATTTTAGCTACTTCCACAGCATTATGTCGTATGGCATTTTACTGTGGGGTCGGGCTGCTGACATTGAATCTATCTTTATTTTGCAAAAGAGAGCTGTCAGAGCCATTTATGATCTCCGTCGTCGCGAATCTCTCAGGGAACTATTTAAAAGGATTAATATTATGACCGTTCCTTGCCAATTCATTTATGAAAATATTATGTATGTAAGGAAAAATCTACATCTTTTTAATAAAATAAGTGATAGACATAATTTTAATACTAGAAATAAAGATAAACTAGATCAACCATTTTTCAGATTATCTAAAGTACATACATCTTTTATGGGGTACTGTGTTAAATGTTACAACAAAATACCTTGTGATATATTACAATTAAATGAAAGAAAATTTAAAACTCATGTAAAAAGTACACTTTGTAAACAAGCATATTACAGATTAGAGGATTATATCCAAGATAAGAATGCTTGGAAACATGCTGGTCCTGCTCCATAGGACAATTTAGAGTCTAGACAAAATCAAACTGGTTGCTTACTTAATTGTATTTGTTTTTTATTATATGACATTGATTTTACGAGTACATCCTGTGATTACTTCCTCACACACTGACTTATTAATTGTAATTTTTTAGTAGATTCGTCTATTTTTACAATGTTTGTGAATATGTGAACACCATGTATCTACCACATAATTAATTTATCTGTCGTTTGCTCGACTTTAAATTCTTTTTACTTTATACAGTTATTTTATTCTAGGTGCATCGTCTTCACATATAATTATATAAATAATGTACCTATACAAAATATTGTAAAACATTTTAAAAAGAGTAACGGTGGAGTTTCTTGCCCATTCTTCTCCATACGAAAACTACCTTTTGGAAGGGGCGGTAGAATCAATACTTTATTTTGTAAATTTTGACGTTCAAAAGTGCCTTCAAGGGCCTATTTGAAATAAATGATTTGACTTTGACTTTGACTTGACTTTGAATATAATAAATACATTTTCTTCAGGATGTCATTAGTAAACTTCAAAAATTCAATCTAATTGAATAAAGTGGTCAGAATCACAGACAACAAAATTGGACGAAACCACACATGCTAATTCGTAACATGTCTCCTAATTTCAGCCATCTTATCTTCCATCCCAAGGGATTTGAGACTGAACCCGACTCAACCCGGTTCAAATTCTCGACCCTCATTCAAAGCCCGATTATTTTCCGAGGTGCACAATAACAATATGAACAAACAGCCGGCCAGTTTCAAAACATCAAACAGTGATTTTGTTAACGAACTAATTTTGTAACTCTAATTAAATTGTTTACGTTCCCAAGTATTCGGGGATTGAGTTAAAAGTGTTATTAGTTGACAATCTCGTTCGTTTTAATTACTTTGTAAGTCGATTTCGTTGTGCTGTCGGTGATAACGACTGTTTGTCTTGTCTTGATAAGTCCTCAATTACTTGGTCTTATCGAGCTAGTTCTAAGATTGGCTTTGAGCCGTCAATCCGTTGAGTTTGTACTGAAAACAAGTTGAGGAATTGTTAAGTTTTGAGCTTAAAACTGAGTATTGGACTCAACATGTGGGTGTTATGTTTCAATGTGGACTAAGTAAGAATGGGTCATCTTGCGTTAGTATACATAATCAGCCTATTAATGTTCCCACTGCTGGGACACAGGCCTCCTCTTTGTGAGAGGCAGTGGACTGTAATCTACCACGCGGGCCCAGTGCGTGTTGGTAGATGTCACATGTCTTTGAATTTTTGGTTCTAAGACATGCCGGTTTCCTGACAATGTTTTGTGTGTGCGTTAGTATAAATCCCCCTAATCACCACGCCTGGAAATTGCCAGAATCACCACGCATGGCAACCGGATTTGTGGTTTTTAGGTTTTACAAACAATGGGGCCATAATAAGCCCATCTTTTTTGATGATTTCTTCAAAGTGGACTTATCCAAACCGCACCTATTTATACAGGGTGGCAGGGACATGGATGCGCAGCCTGTTACCATGGATTCAGTACACGAATCTTGACCCCCAAGCGGTGACATAGGTATCTAGTCGATAAAAAACATGCTGTTCGATACATTTTGCACTGCATAATTATTGCAGTTTTGTAGGAAACAGCAATATTTTTGTATAACCGAGCCAACTTTTTTTTAAACAATCCAGATATTTTTACTAAATCTATGGCGACAGGTTGTGCGTCAATGTCCATGCCACCATTTAACAAAACTTTCTTGTAACGAAGAATTTTTAAAACCAAAATAAAGAAGTCAAATAGTCATAAACTCAACACTGATACTCAATCCTCATAATACCTAAAATCCTATCCTTTTCGAAATAGAAGGAATCGTTAGCGACACATAAATAAACAATTCAATCGGATCCTGACAGGTCAATCTCCCATCAATTCGACTTGCGTATTCCTCCATCGTTTATTTACGAAATAAAGCTTCACATTATAAGAAACAAAATCAAGACTATTTTTTGTTTCAAGTGTACTTAGGGTTGATCCTTTCCAGTGCTGAAGACGCCTAGGGTATCATCATCATCCGCCTACCCTATTCCCAACTAAGTTAAGAGTCGACTTCCAGTCTAACTGGATGCAGCTAAATACGGGTTATTCCGATTATCCATCTTAAATTCAATAACATGTTTAAACATGTTTTATGCAAATAAAATATCTTATTTTATCTTATCTTATCTTAAAAGATCCACCCTAAGGTGAATACTCGGAAATATATATCCGAGAATCCACCCCAGATGGGGTGGATATTTGGATTTCGTATATTATTTTTCTTCCGATTTTCACCCATACTGTGTACAGTCATTTAGAGAAACATGATAGAAAAACTGGCCCAGTATCTGGCTGGCCAATGGCTGGTTCTATACGTGAGGACTTGGCATTGGCTCTTTGGTGACTATCGTCTCCTTTTATTCTGTTTTTATTAGCTGTAAGTCCTCCATGCATTAAATAAATAAATAAATATACTTAGTTGACATCAGCATACCTATAAAAATGCATGCATACATGGTATTCTTCTTTGAAGCTGAAATCGTTTGTAATTACCTATCATTCAATTTGATAATGACTGTACTTGGGGTAAATAGTCGGAAGAACAATCAAAAATGTTTTCCGAATATCCACCACGTCTGGGGTGGACTGAACACGCGTTCCCGAGTATCCACCCTAGGCTGACTGTTTTAGCGTTGACAAACGGAATAACCACTAAATACCAGTATTTTACATGGAGCGACTGCCTATCTGACCTCTACAACCCAGTTACTGGGTAACACGATACCCCTTACTGGTTGTCAGACCTTCGGGCTTCGGCCTACCCGTAACGACAATCAAAGGTCTACAAATGACAGATGATCGGGACAGATTCGTCTGTTCAATTTTACTTGCCCGTTTAAGGTAATTTTAAGAAATTACGCTTCTTCTATCTTTCTCCGCATTAGCAACCCTACTCGTCCCAGTTTTTGTTCCAACACTAATGCTATCCAATAAGGTTCTGTATCCTCCGATTTGTTCTTGCCATATTTTTTCAGTGACGTCAGAGTGCGAAATGATAAATGATCGTGTTCGAACCATCTGAGGGACGGATGCTTCAAATTTAATGACGAAATGAAGCTGGCGGTGCAATTTATGGCAATGTGGCGGTGCTGATGTAGTTTACTGAGGAGTAGTGAAAAGAAAGGTCCTAGGATAGTTTCCTCTCTAGTAATTACAGGTATATTTTCCTCATATGTACCTACTAGCTAAATTCAAATTAAATTTAATGAAAACTTTTATTCAAATTAGGTATATATTTTGTTAGTTAATTTATTATTTGGTTTGATATGCAGTGTTATGTATATACTAAGCTGTTTTTTTTTTGTGTGGTGTCAGAGATTTTACGCCACCCATCGGCGTCTGACTTGGCTTTAAATGCCGTCGAGAAATATCTCTCAGGCATTCCGGTTTCCTCACGATGTTTTCCTTCACCGTTTTTGAAGCAATGATAATTATACAATACGCACATGAATCTGAAAAGTCAGAGGTGCGTGCCTTGGATTCACCACACCACTAGGCCAAGACAGCAAAAAAATAAAAAAAATGTTTATAATATTATTTTTGTAATAATAAAAGATTTATTCAAATGAGACTGAGAATCAGCACTTCATTAAAGTCATATGTTACGAAACACAGCACCCAAAATACCATCGTTTAATCTTAATGTCTTAAAAAAGTTTTACGTGTGTGAATCCAAAGCAACAAAAATTCGATCTAGAATTTTCCTCAGTCATAAAGTTTTGCAAACGAATTGGTGATCCCAATCGAATTCAAAAATTCAATTTCAAAATATTTTATTTCACATAAACCTACAAGGGCACTTGTGAAACTTCAGAAGCTAGGTGCACGGTTCCAAATGGTCGTTTCTTATGGAGAAGAGCCGGCAAGAAATCCACGGTTACTCTTTTAAATATAAATGGTTTTTACAATGTTTTCAAATTACAATGTTAATAGATACTTAGCAAAATAGAAGAGTAGGTAGTTTCTTCTGTAGATAGCTTCTTAAGTTCTTACAAAAGTATGCAACTTATTGCCAAAAAACCTTGAAATATTTCCAGATATTGTAGCGATGTAAGTAGGTAAATATTGTAGGTAACACTCCAACCGCTTATAACTCAAATAGTGTCATAACTGAAAAACGATTTGTTTCGCTGTATCGAGATAATTCGCCATTTTGTTTTTATTTACATCAATCGTAGCAATACGTTAACTTATTGATACAAACTTTTTGTACAAGTTTCTGTTAATATTCTGGTTATAACATATCATAACATCAGGCTTGTATTCCCCGAAGGGTTAAGCAGAGGTGTAGGTAAGGGCTACATAGTACCTAAAAACACATTTCACCAGGTATGTTTAAGTCCCATGTAATAGGGGGCGAGCCTATTGCTATCAACGAGGCACAAATCCAGATACCGGGCTGCTACTGAGAAAAACCCAATAACACTTTGCTTGACGGGGGAATCAAACCCAGGACCTCATGCTCAGTACTAGCACTTGCGACCACTAGACCAACGAGGCGTTTATATATGTCACTGTCTTACTTATTGTTGATTCTTGTGAGCGCTGCTTCACCCAGTACGTAAGCCGATTAAGTTGTTAGCTCACGTGTCGAGTTCTCATAACATGACAATACAATATAACGATGTTATTTAGCTGATATGATCATAAGAACAGAAGGTGAAAAGGTTTTAAAGTTATATTTAGTAGAGACAGAACATCATACCTGTCTGAAAGGGGTCCTTTCAATCACTACATCTTCTAAAACAAAGTCCTTCCGCCGCGTCTGACTGTCTGAACGCGATAAACTCAAAAACTATCGAACGAATTTTCATACGGTCTTCACCAACGGACGGAGTGATTCATGAGGAAGGTTTAAGTGTAATTAATTAAGGTTTTGTGAAAATTGTCTGAAATCTGACAGTGATTGTTGAAGATGCCGGAAAAAATCATGCCGACTGGGAGCTTTACCGCCGTCGCCGCGTAAACCAATAGTATACAATAGAAATCGATCAAATCATTTGAAGTAGTCTAACTTCAATCATAAATGTGGCATTGGACGACTGCGCGTGGCTGCAAGTCACACTACCCATTCGTTTTGGTGGGCTCGGCGTCCGCAAAATTTCCAGTGTAAGCTTACCAGCGTTCCTGTCCTCGGTATAGACCACCACCGAAAAGTTAACCACAAGAATCTTAACCACTTCTCAGGTTGACTCTGAAGTGCCGTAGTTGGCTGATGCGATGAACGCCTGGAAAGTGGCTTGTCCGAACACCGAGCAGCCCGAGAACTTGTCTTCCCAGAGACAGTGGGATGAGCCGCTCTGCAGGTTGGTACGAAATAACCTCATTAAATACCACCAGCACTGCTGAGCGTGCCCGCCTATTGGCTGGGGGAGAACGGGAGTCGGGCCTCTGCCTTCAGGTGCTACCGTCACTCGACATAGGCACTATGCTGTGTGACATCACTTTTCGGCTCGCTACAAGTCTGCGTTTGGGGGCTATGCGGGGCTCCGCATCGCTGTCAGTGCGGTGAAGCAGTCGACCGCTTCGGACACCATGGCCTTTCCTGCAGCAAGAGTGCTGGTCGTTTGGCACGGCACGCAAGCATTAATGACATCATCCGTGGGGCTCTTGTCACCGCCGGGGTGCTGAAACACTAGGGCCGTGGGCTCCGAGTGCTCATAGAGTTTTTCGGGACATCACCAAGTGGTTGGTGGACTCTTCATGTGACCAGTGGGCTAGCCTATTCTTCGGCCAAAGAATCAGCATTGCCATACAACGTGGCAATAATGTGCAAATAATTGGTCCAATGTCATTGAAATATTAAAATTCATGATCAGCAACTTTTGTCGCTGTCTGTACTAAATAAACTACAACCCTACACTAAAATATTCCCATTCCAATAAAATGCAATAAAGTTCCACAATTTAGTTATCGATAACGGCTGATTTACTTCAGCTCTTAGGGAGGTAATAGAAACTCCCATGAAATGACGGTGGGTGCTGCCCGCAATTTAGTGGCGAATTTTCGACATTACCCGTTATGTTTGCGTTCCAATTGGATGCGAAGCGGTATCGAAGCGTGAAATACATATTTTTTTATAACTGTCGGTGTCATCGACTCACCAGAGTCCAGTGTGAAGATTAAGATTGAATCTATGTAAAAAAAATTGTGTCTGAATAAAGGCTTAAATTATTATGAAAAGAGCCGGCAAGAAACTCCACGGTTACTCATTTAAAATTAATTAGCTTTTACAATACTTTCAAGTAACAGTGTTAATAGGTGAGAAAGGACAGTGTAGGACCTTTCAACTTGAAATAAACCCCCATTTTCCTTCTTTTGCTTAGTCATAACTTACTTAAATGTACGTATAACACACACTTTTCCTCACAACTTTGCCAACTTGAAGCCAAAAGTCTCCTGCATGATCAAAAGTCACGTACAGCTATTGACTTAAAGTTTTCAATATACTGAAACTTAGTGTCATATCTAGCGAACTTGCTGCAACTGTTTGGTATACATAGAAATATAGGTTTATACAGTTTGGAAACTATCTGTAGTAGAACCTGGATAAACAAGAGTTCAAGGGACCGTGATTTTCTTTCTCGCTTATACCTTCAACTGTCATTAACGAGAGACAATAGAATTCTATTTGTTATGACCTTCTACAGGCCAATCGACAAATGATCGGTTAAAGAGGTTTCTTACTAAATCGCTTTTCTAGCTTATAGAGGTACAGATGTGGCCTTTCTCACTTATACTAGTTGAGGCTGTTTGGGAAAGCTTGAGAGGAACAATGAAAGATGATGAGAAAAACAATGTTAGTTCCACGAAATTTAAGAATAAGTCAATAGCAGATGTTAAATAACACTCGATTATCGCTTATAGAGGTAAAGGGAAGTAGCAGTGTCAGTTATAGAGGCCCTCAAGGGAAAACGATTTCCTCTTATACAAGTTTCTGTTTCTCACTTATAGAGGTTTTAGAGGGTTAAAATGACGGGACTGGAATTTACTCTCATTTATAAAGTTTTCTCGATTACCCAGTTCTCTCTTACTCAGGTTTGACTAGTTACAGGAATTTCATCATCACTACTGTTGGAGGCTGTATACCTACATGACAGTCTTGTAAGATTCGAATCTGTCACTACAAATTGTTCCGTCAAGGAGAAAAATTAGTTGTGTATTTGTGGCAACACTAAATCCTAACGTCACACAAATCCTGTATCGCGCAATTAAACTAAGCGTATTCTGAAACGCAGGTGACGCAGCGCAGGGCAGACCAGATTTTGTAATGCATGAAGGTACCGACAGCTGCGTACGCTGCGGCGCAAGCACGTGTGATGCAGAAATGTGTCTGTACTGCTCTGTGTCTCTTTGTATAGCCGGCACAGATTTCTGCGCGACGCGTGCAGGTCGTCTGTTTTTTACCACTGATTCGTAATTTTGTTTCAATGACAGATTGTTTGTACTAGCTAGGACGCCAATGTGTCTGTGTAGCTACGTCGCAGCATGCGCTCGCAGCCTATGTCTGCTTCGCCTGCCCTACTTTGCTAAATCTGTACTGTGCTGTGCTGCGTCACCTGCGCCTCAGCATACGCTTAGCCTTAAAGTTTACCGCGCGAACAGCATATACATAACTTCCCCGTCATCAATCGTTGGGCAGTTGACCGCCAGATATGACACCCGCCTGTTCGGAGGATCCTCCCTTTTCTATAGAGGATGAGTGAACTTTACACCCTGTCTTATGTCATCCTCTAAATATTATAATTATTTTGCTGTTAATAAATATGTTCCATCCAAATAGCCACTTTATTCCATTTACTCTCCTTCTCTAACCACGATACTAAGAAGGTCCCAAAAAAAATTACAAAAAAAAAACATAAAATAAATATCTCTGTATCATCGTTTGCAAATAAAATATTTTAATTTTAATTTTAAATTGACTTACATAAACTGACTGACTCAAAGAGCGCAAACAAATAAAGCGCACAAAACACAAAGTACCTACCTATATCTTGCGCAGTGGAACACAATCTCAAACCACTGACCCCACATTTTCTTAGATTTACTATTGGGTGTAATCTGAAAAGTTCTCCGTTTGACGTGGTTACTTTCATGCTTGAATAAATATTCAATGTTTACGTGTTATTTTGCCGTTTTGCGTTCAATGTGTGTTGCTACGAAATACGGCACGGTAGAATGAAAAAGACTGCGAAAAATACAATTCTATGTTGGTACAAAAATAAAATGTTTAATTAAATAATACAATATTATATCTTGTAAGTCTGTACTAACTGTTGTAAATATAGATAGGTAGATAGATATATCTTCTCATATAAAGAGAAAAATCGTGCAAAGTATTTCAAAATAACCCTGTCATGGTGCAAACGAAACTAATTAGTCTCCTCTGCACCATTGATGGTGCTGCACCCTAATTACGTAATGCACGATCAATTTTAAATTGAAACCCATTGCTTCATAAGTTCGACAAAAAAAATCTGCTCAATAATTTTTGTCGAACTTATGAAGCAATGGACTGGGAATCTTTTTCAATTGGTTTCAGTTTAAAATTGATCGTGCATTGCGTAATTGGGGGGCAGGTCCATGGTGCATACGGTACAACGGGGTCCGATCTATGAGGGGCTCATAAGTACTGCAATAACATTACCAAAAAGTAATAAAAAATCTTAAATTATTATTGAAAATAAAAAAAATTGTTATTTAAAATTCTCATTTTCGATACCAAAATTGCACCAACTCCATTAAAAATTTGCAAATTTTCAACAGGGGTCATAAGTTATGACTTGTAGACACCCGTTAAACGACGACGGCCGACTCTGCGCCCGATGTAGATGAATAACACGTGAAAATATAATCGGACGAATAATATAATAAGACGAATATTATATAATCTGATGTAAAGCCAACATCACACCTTACCACAGTTTTGTTTACCCACGAAACCATTGTTGACCTGCTTCATTAGGTTCCTTGGTAGACACGCTGGAATTTGATACCAAACAACGCAGTAATTAATCTCCCTCAGTGTAACTAATGAATGCACCTTGAGGCGAGAGATAAAGCTGGTGATTTGCTTACCTACGTTTGTTTTAACCTATATTAATTAAGGCGGTCCCTCATCGCGAGCATTCGCCCTTAATGTCCTTGGTGCGCAGGGTGCGGGCTAGGTCCAACACTGTCCTGGACATGATTGCTCAGCGACTGGATTGCCCCTACGTTGGGCATTGTTGTAGTAGGCATATTACGGGTGCTTGATTTTTATTTATTTTTTATATAACTATGTATTTGAATTTAATTTAATTTTTATTGTAGTTTATTTTTGATGTAATTTTATTTGTAAATGTATCTATTCTAATATGAGTCTATGTTACTCGAAATAAATGATTTTAATTTTAATTTAATTTAATGTAACAATCCTAGATCCCACTGTAAAGGTTAGGGCTTTGCAAGGGGACTGCGCAGGCCGTCAACTGCTTGGTAGGGTAGAGACTGACGGGGTCCGCTAGGCTGACGAGGTACTAACTAAGTTTTGGAGGTGAGCTACGCAGACGCTTCATGTAAAATACTGGTATTCAGCCGCATTCGGTTAGCACTGGAAGCCAACCTCAACATAGAGGAATAGGCTATGCAGATGATGATTCTGTCATGAATGGCATCATATGTTATGATGCCATTCATAACAGAATCATGATCATCTGCATAGCATGAATGGCATCATAACACCCTGGTATAAACACATTTCAAAAACAAAATAGCTCCATCACTTCATCAAAAGACTCCTAATCTCAATTACAGCACAAGACGTAGGTGCCTATTGTGTCGTCAATCACTCCAACAAGTACACACAACATACCTGTGTGTACATTGCGTACACGAAGGTGCACAAACGCGAGTATAGCAGTAAGTAACAAAAGGCCACAACTTCTCTCATTTCGCGCCGCGTGTCGTGAAAATCCTGAGAACTTTTTATCCGTTATTTCCAAGCTTATGTAGGTTAAGATGTGAACTTTCAGCGGAGTTCAATATTATGAATGTGGCAAGGCAAGGGAAGGAATATGGGTGGGTTTTAGTCAGTAAGAGTCTGACACGCCCTTCCGCTCCGCCCAGAGGGGGAGAAGTCATTTGATGAACTCCCACACAAAAAAAAAAGGTTCAATTATCCTACCAGTTTGGTTTAAAGCTTTTGTGAGCACAGTGAGTATAAAAGATGTCTTAAATTAACTAAGTTAATGTCATGTGCGAAACGAGTATTTAATTTTCATTTTAGAATCGTTTGAATTTACGTTTGTTTTACTGTGCGCGTTTGTAATAGACCCACTGACAAAATTCGTGCCGTTACAGCTTCGAAATAGATCGAAGTAAAGGAAATCGTGGAATCTTAATAGTCTGATCAGGTCAGTATGGTCTGTTCCAAATCTCTCTCTCTTTAGATGGATAGATTATTCTTAAAAATAGATTATAACTTACGTTGCGTTGGGCGCTCTTATCGCCAAAAGCGGTAGCATGCTAGGCCACCCCGATCAAATGGTTAAAATAGAGGTGTGACGTACTTAGGAGCGCAAAATGGGAATTAGGATGGAAATGTTTGCACTGACTGGACAGGTCCATTCAAATCTGTGTGATTCTTTCCTCAAAAGACACTTTTTAGACACTTATCTACATTGTTCTCATATGGCTTGACCAAGATTATGTCTGGACTTTAAAAGAGACTGCGACCTCTGAGTTTGTTTCGGTCTTTCTTCTCAGAGTAGTCAGTTAGGAAACGCCGACCTCATCTAGCTAATTTTTTTTATTTTTTTTATTTGACGTGTAAAAGTGATTCCATTATTCTATTTACAGAATAAATAATTTCATTTTTCAGGAGAAGTTCGATTAAATAAATGCCATTTAAAAATTATCAGTAGGCTGTATCAGCTTATGAGATGTACCTGAAACGAACAAAGTATTGTCTCATATCATCATTTCATTATCTTCAATGAAGGGTCAGTTCTCATACCTTGGTCTACACGATAATAACTATTTACTTTCGATTACCCACACCGCTATCACCCATCTCTTCCTCCACAAAATAACGAATGTTTGCACAAATATTTGCCCTAAACTGATGGAAACGGTTTCCAACTTTCCATTGTCTACTTTTCCATTATATCGTACAAGTTTACACACGAAAAGCCTCCCTGTATCGTTGGCTCCAATGCTGGCGTCCAATATTTGCATACGGTAAGACAACAACCATGTATTGTACGTACTACATTATATTAATTAATGCAAATAAGTCTTGTTAGAGTAATGGATTGTATAATATGAACATTTATATTGTAGCACTCGGAAATATCAAATACGTTAATGTTCATCTGCTTGTAATGGAACATTCTAGGCGCGTCTAGGTTTGTGAATTATGTTTGAGACTGTCTTTGCATTTTAAATGAAGAAGAATCACGTTTCCAGACTTGTTTAGTTATTAGATTATGTCGTGTTGAAATGGTTGTATTTTGTAACAGAGCAAAATCTTGAAAGGTGCTTAATCCATACCTATAGTATATTATAATACAAAGACGATGACCTGGTTGACAGCAGTGGTGGCCCAGTGGCAACGGCCCCGACTTATAACGAGTTGTAGGTCGTGGGTTCGAACCCAAGCAGGCGCTTTACTTTGTGTAAATAATTTCATCACCACTGCTCTCAAAACGGTGTAGGAAAACATCGTGAGGAAACCGGCATGTCTTAGAACCAAAAAATTCTAAGACATGTGACATCTACCAACACGCACTGGGCCCGCGTGGTACATTACAGCCCACTCCCTCTCACAGAGAGGCGGCCTGTGTCCCAGCAGTGGGAACATTAATAGGCTGATGATGTGACCTGAAATGTCAATAAGATTTCAAACCTCCGAGCAGACACATTGGCCAAACAGTCGCCTTGATGTGATCACATAGGGATGTGGCACAATCAATCTGTCTAGCCTTTTCCCAACTATGTTGGGGTCGGCTTCCAGTCTAACCGGATGCAGCTGAATACCAGTATTTTACATGGAGCAACTGCTTATCTGAACTCCACAACCCAGTAACTGGGTAATACGATACTCCTTGGTAAGACTGGTGTCAGACTTTCGGGCTTCTGACGACTCGTAACGACTGTCAAAGATCGATGTTCTACAAAGGTACTATATACATAGTTTGAATTTCCGCGCATTATTTAAGAAAAGTACTATACAAGCTTTGGCCGCAAGCCGCAACCAGGCATTAAAGGACTCACGTATGTGTTTTCATGTTCGTCCACCAATGCCTCTTGTGCCAGCCGCTGCAGTAATGTACTAGTAACTTGGATGCCAAGTAAGTTGATAATAATAGCAAACCTTCAAATTGCCATTGTTATCTCTCATATCTACTGTTCAATGTTTATCTAGCTACAAAAGCATATTCCAGAGTTTAAAAAACCTTTTACCTCCTTGCATTAAAGGCGAGGCATTTATATCTTTTTTTATAATAAAAAGGAACGATTCATTTGCAGAAGTATCATAACGTTTATTTCCCTTGTGAGATGATCGTGGTTAAGGCTTTGGAAGAACTTGATGACAATGGACCGCCGAAGGTACTTACTTAGGATTGTTTGCTTACCCCAAAACTTCTGGAAAAAGCTTTAAAAGCTAAGCTATAAGTGTAATTTAGATAACAGTTTCTTTACCTGATATTTACCTCCTGATTCTTTGACGAAACTTTAACATTAAGACCATATCCGGGTATAGGTAAATATGGCACATAAGTTTTATAACGAGGTGGTGACACCGGCAAGGGTGAAAGTAATTCGATGATCCTAACAATCCTAATTGTCCTAACTAATATTATAAATGCGAAAGTGAGTTTGTTTGTTTGTTACGCTTTCACGCTAAAACGGCTGAACGGATTTAGATGAAATTTGGCACATGGGTAGACCATGACCTGGGTTAGCACATAAACTACTTTTTATCCCGATGTTCTTACGGAATCAAGACTTATGCGTGTGAAACCGCGGGGCGCAGCTAGTATAATATTATAAAAGCGAAAGTGAGTTTGTTTGTTATTTTTTCACGCTAAAACGGCTGATCAGATTTGGATAAAATTTTGCACATGGGTAGACCATGACCTAGAGAAGGACATATGCTACTTTTAATTCGGGATCGCTGACGAAGTCGGGGGCAACAGCTAGTAATTAATAATCGGGTATTACTGGGGCTCTCTACAGTTATTTTACCTCAGACAGCCATAGAATTATGATTGATTTATGATGATGACCTTAAAGCAACGAAAATAAAGCTGACTCACATGCAAAATCAGAGGTGAAGTAACTATAAACGGTCGCTGGAAAACTTCTTAAACTGACAGAGACAGCAAGTCACGTATAAAAATTTTTTTTTTTTTTAAAGAGTAACCGTGGAGTTTCTTGCCGGTTCTTCTCCATAGAAAACGACCAATTGGAACCGTGCGTAGCTTCTGACGTTTCATAAGTGCCCATGTAGGTTTATGTGAAATAAATATTTTGAATTTGAATTTGAATTTAAAAATTGTAAATTCCAGAACCAATGACGAGCACAACAATAATTTTTCACGCACCAATAATTATTTATGTCATTTTTTTGTTGTTCATTATTTTAACACAACTAACATAAGTAGCATCAAAGTGTGTTAATCTACCATGTGAATGAAAACAACACCGAAAAAATGAATAATATTTTAACTTTATACCTGCAACTTTCGCTAAATCATCATACCACCATTTATGCTCCCGGGAATCCAATCAGCATCAACTCACAATTTACGCGAAACACGGCATACATTGCAGGCCACACCTGTCGAGTTACACAAGCCGACGAAATAAGCCGTCAATAAAGCACACACATAACACAACTTCAGCCTAGATGACAGATCTGCTACACAATTCCATTTTGGCAAAAATAAAAGCCACAGATTGTTGAAATGAGTGAAGCTTGGCTTTGTCGCTGCAGTATACTCAAAATGAGCATACTGTTTTTTGTAACCTATTACATATTTGCTACTTAGAAAATACTGGTAGAAAAGTCCAATAACACTTTACCCGACCCGGGAATCGAACCTTGGACCTCATGCTCAGCATTACCGCTTGCAACCACTAGACGAATGAGGCAGTTGGGGTTTGAAAAAAGTATTAATCCAATAACATGAAACTTAAATATAGTGGGCTCTAATTAAAATTCACGTATTTTCCCGTTGTCCCCGTCAAGGGCCCAAAATTGGACGTCATAATATTTCCTTACCGTTGTCCCCCTTATGTACACGGGCAACGGACAGTTAGGATTTCACGTATCGTTCTCCACTTAATTTTTTTTTCTTTTATAAACGTGGGTATTTAAAATTTAACGTGGCAAGCCTGAAACTAAAATGAAATATATATATTTTGCATTTACCTACTAGATTTTAATAAAAAAATTAGAAATAAACACCTCCGTACTGAAATTCTAAGCGCGGCTGTATAAGTAAATCAATTTTACAAAAATCCTGCCTACCCACATTTTAATTCCCAGAGCCATCACATATTCACATCGCCATTTTTTTCTATAATCTGAGATGAATGGCAACGCAGCGGCTAGTGGGTCTCGCTGCATGAATAAATGAGATGGCCAGTGATTGTAGCTGAATTATTCAGAAGGGTACTCTTTTTTTCTCCCACCGTCGAAATACTCATTCGCTATTCAATATTGTAATCTTCCACTGTTGAATTTAATATAGACTGTACCGCGCTTGATTCAGAATTCGTCTCTAAAAATGGGTCGGTTTTTTTATTCTTTTTTTTTTGGGTTCTTAAGTCCTTTTTCATGTTGCGGGCGGATTTGAACGATTCTTTTTCTGTCGGTTCTGAGTAGGTTGTTATGAACTGTGTATTATTTAAGAGATATAATCGGATCGGTCTGAGTAAGTAGAGTAGTCATAGTAATGGTGGAGATTCTTGCCCATTCTTCGCCATACGAAACTACCTTTTGGAAGGGGCGACTAGAATCAACTAGAATCAATTATTTTTATGTGTTTTTGACGAATTTTTGAATTTTGTCGTTCTAAAGTGTATTTTATGTGCCTATTCGGAATAAGGAGAGCAGAGGAGACCCGGTGGTAACGGCCCCGACTTACGAGCTGTAGGTCGTGGGTTCGAACCCAGCAGGCGCTTTACTTTGTGTAAATAATTTCATCACCACTGCTCTCAAAACGGCGAAGGAAAACATCGTGAGGAAACCGGCATGTCCTAGAATCAAAAATTCGAAGACATGTGATATCTACCCACTCGCACTGGGCCCGCGTGGTAGATTACGGCCCACTCCCTCTGACAGAGAGGGGGCCTGTTTCCCAGCAGTGGGAACATTAATAGGTTTATTATGATGATATGATGATTCGGAATAAATGATTTAACTTTGACTTCAGTACATAGAAAATAGTATTGTTTTAATTATTCATCGAATAGAATAGAATATAATTATTAATGTGCAAAGAATGAAGGTACAGGGTGGCCAATTAAGAAGTATACAACTTTTTTTAGCCCCCATTTTGATTTGACACCAAATTTTGCAGTTGTTTGTTATCTATTATCTTATTAAAATGCGGCAATTTTATTATGCACAATCTATAAGACCTTGACCACCGCAATACTTTCATTAATTTTATCCTGAAGTTCTTAAACGAATTTAAAAACCACCCAATTTCTTTTTTAAACATTAAGACACGTCCTGACTTTTTTGTGTGGGGTTATCTAAAGGGACCTGTCGTGGTCAAGCTTGAATATGAAAAGCAGAATATTTGTGACTTTGTTAGTGCGATACCTAATACAGTATGCGAAAATTATAAAATTTAATGAAAAACACGATGAAAAGCGATCGCGTAAGAATAAAAAAGGAGAAAATTAGGCAGAAATTATTCACCGTATAAAATTCCCAAGTAAGAATAATATACTTATAGAAAAATATCCGGTAATTATCGTTTGTAATTAATCTTAATTTAAAGATGGATACTTCCTAATTGGCCACCCTGTATAATTGTGCGGTTGTGTCTTAAAACCTGATACACAATGAAATAATCAATTTAATAACAAGTTTTCATGAGTAAACTGCCTTTATTTATTTAATTAACCGTTTATGTACACACATATAAACAGACAAGAAGAAAAGAACAGAAAAAATATAGAACATACATACGATAATATAATTACCTACATAAATACCTCATAAATAAATATCACTAAAATATAAATATAAATAAATTTCGATCGTAGAGCACACTTAATGCTTCGCATTATGAGTCGTGCAATACATACGCAACTATGACGTAGTGGAAATATAGAGTTCTTTCACTCTTCTCTTAAATACTGCAACAGTTTAATTCCTTTGTAAACCTTTTCCCAAATCGTTGTCCGTCTATTTATATTCGACAAACTCACAAAAAGTGCTACGTGCTACGACGATGCTACGCGCTACGCCGCTACGAAATCGCTACGCCATAACAAATTATGAAGACAAAGTTTAAATGCATTCAGGGGCGCCGTAATTCCCATTTTGCTGCTACCATGCATATTTGTATGTATACTACGCATGTATACTTTATACATGTATGTACATTCATGTTGTTTACATAGGTACAAACGGCTCGATACATCGTTACGAGGCTTAGTCGCGTTACTAATTGAATTCTATGATTTATGGATCGTGTTCCACCTCTATTTGTATTATAGAGATGTGCAATAATGTATGGAGCAACTGAATATAGCTACGTGTTGAGTTTATAGTGATTTAGTGTAAATTATGAATGAGTTGATCACTGTTTATGTATTTCTAAAGAACGGTGCATTGTTTTAGTGGTGGACTTGTCGACCATCTTCTATTATGTTAAGTACCTGATATTTGTTGAGACTGATATTTACTGAGAGAAGACCTACACTGTCCTCCCATACCTAATAACACTGTTATTTGAATACATTGTAAAAGCCATTTATTTTTAAAAGAGTAATCGTGGAGTTTCTTTCCAGCTCTTCTCCTGAAATTGACCAACTAGAACTGTGCACCTAGCTTCTGACGTTTCATTATGTGCCCATGTAGGTGTATGTGAAATAAAATATTTTGAATTTTGAAATGTTTTTTATTTTAATGTTACTGGATGGCAAACAAGCTGTCCAAACTGTGTGCTGTGTTGTGTGTATGTGTGTGTTTGTCTATGGGAATATTATAATCAGGCATCACAGAAGCGTTGCCATCCTTGAGACAAAACTGAAATGTCTCATGTGTCCCTTATTACACCAACACCCATATATACCCTTCAAACCTGAACGCAGCAACGCTGCTTGCTGGTAGAATTAGGCATTGTGGTTGTCCTTTCCTAGAGGGGATCTTTCTCAAACAGCTGTATTATTCTTCAGTTCTTCAAACCTGGGACATTTTATCTCAGTCTATAGTTCCGAAGCATCATGTACCTAGCCTTTTCCACATTATATTGAGTTTCGGCTTCCAGTCTAACCGGATGCAGCTGAATACCAGTATTTTACATGAAGCGACTGCTTATCTGACCTCCAATACCCAGTTACTGGGTAATACGATACCCCTTGATGAGACTGGTTGTCAGACTTTTGGGTTCCTAACGACCTGGTACGACTGACAAAGATGCAAGAATGACAGCCGGGACCAACAGCTTCACCTGCTTTTCGAGGCACGGAGGGATCTTGTAAAGATCCCCATACCCATCTACCTACCGACCTTGGCAAACGTAGCTTAACCTCATCGATCGACCAGTGCAGCTGTTATTACTTAGTGGGCCCCTCTTTATAGTTCCGAAGCGTTGTAACCTATCTACCTCAGTTATAATATCACTAGGGACCCGCCCCTACTTCGCACGGGTTCGAAGCAGGAATTTACTGATATCGCAACATGTCAAAACTTGGAGATTGATGTGCTATTTTCTAAGTTAAAAATATTAATGTATCTTTTAAATAATGAAATGATGTTCATTATCAGTTGCATTACTTCAGAACTGCTGGACCAATTTGGCATTGTTTTAAAAAGTTTGTAATAGTCCGAATCAAATTCTTACGGAAGGAAGAATTTGATAAGTTGCCTAAAAAATTCGGGAACAACCTGAAAGTGATTTTTTTCTATAGATCGAAATTTTTATAGAACTATGTCTTTGAGTCGTGTGTCCCCGACATCAATCGTTGGTCAGTTGCCCGCCAGACACGACACTCGGCCGATCGGAGGATCCTCCCTTTTCTATGGTGGATGAGTGAACTTTACACCCTGTTCCCCATACCACTAAAAACGAAATATTTATGTAGAAATCGACATCAAAATGTGTGCACCGTTGGGTGGTTTAGAAGAACAAAACGGACCAAAAGCCAGATACAAAAAGCGACATTGTTGTATACTATGTATAGATTGCCTTAATTCTTAGGCCGATCTTCCACGATGCTACTCAAAAGTAACCAGTTATAAATTCAAATCAACAATGACTGTCACAGGACTAGTATTTACATGGCGGTCCGTACACGGCGCAACCAATAGAAAGAAAAAGTTTGGAAAATCCAAAAGTGCACGCCTCATACGTATCACTCATTCAAAAACGAAAAAAAAAATTCAAAACAATGTTTAAAAATGAACAATTTATCACTTTTCATGAAGTCGTAATGTCAACGACTGACAAAGATATTTACTTGGCGGTTGCTAGGCAACTTACGGACATCAAGTCAAAGGTTGGAAATATTTAGTTAAAGATATTATATTTTAGTTAGTATTTTATTAATTATAATTAAACTACTTTGAATAAAAGAGCCATTTTCAATAGAGTTCCTTCTAAGGCTGAAACAAATGTATAAAAAAAAAATTGACTCAATTAATTGATTTTATCGCAAGCTACAATGTTTTCAGGGTTCATAAATTGACGGACAGGAATTTTTTTTCAACTATTTTTATGCTTTTTCCATTTCTGCTGCATTAAATCAATTGTTAAAAAGTACAGTATTAATCTCCATTTAATCATCTATACAATGGTATATAAATTAAGTAGGTTCTGTGTACTAGCAGGAGTGTAACAATAAAAACAGTTACAGAAATGGGGCAAAAAAATTTTGTCGATCGTAGAGCACACTCTAATGCTTGGCATTACGAGTCCTGCAATAAAGAAAAAAAAATGTGATTGTATTTTTCAATCAACTCTAAGTCGATATTATTCATATCAATATAAATATCATAAGACCTGTATGGGAATATCAATCGGCAATAAGTCCAAACTATTTGTATCTTTTTCAAAGTATCTATGAATGTTATTGTTAAAATTTTCTTTAAAAAACTTAGACACAGTCGATAGTCAACACTGTATAACACTGTTAATACAATATTCCATAACACTAATGTGAAACTAAAACCGTAAAATTCCCAAATTTTACATGTAGTGGACTTATGGCAGTTTGAAATTTATCAACTCAAATATTCTACACAAACAAAACGCACATTACAAAAAAAATACATAAAATACACACATACGAAGTAGCCAAAAGCCTCGTATTCAACCAATTTTTTTATTTCATTGCTTGATGTAAGGGCAGGGACCAAAGACAATATACATGGCAAATGACAACAAACAAACAATCAAAACAAAAACAAAATGCCGATTGCAGACTTGACTCAATTACAAACTAGTTAATAACACGTTGGTAATTCACGTCGTTTACGAAACGAACGTTTTTAACTGGTTACTTTTGAGCAGCAGGCTCTGTCCGCTGATCAATGACTGGTCGCATGGTTCGTAGAATTTACATACGTTTTCCGTGCGATCAGCTAATTTACTTTAGTAAATTATAATTAGCTAAATAATATGCGTAACTGCCATCAAATTCAAATTTAAATTCAAAAGTCATTTATTCAAACTAGGCTGAGAATCAGCACTTTTCGAACGTCACAAAATCACGTACCCACGTCATCATGTACCCATGATTATTGTGTGTCATGTTTATGCTGTTAACAGCTATAAAAATATCTCATATAAGCTTTGAAAGGTGAATCTCTAGGCTCATAAAGTGTTATAATTTTAATGAGTTAATGTGACTTAGGATAAGTGCATGTTGTTCATGTATCGTGTTAAATAAAATTAATTAAAAAGAAAAAAAAAACTGCTGCGCTGTGGACGATGGGCCTTACAATCTAAGTACAAACACCTCCACTCTCTCATAAAACACTTAGCGAATACATCACGCGACTTCCTCCACCAACAAAGGCGGACCCTTGCAGCGCTTGACCGCTTTCTATCGCTTCCTGTCGCTGGCCGTAAATCAGGTTACGCTCACCATTCATCGCTTTTTGCTGGAAGGAATGTGTGCCACGATTCATTTGTTTTTCTGTTAGGGTTGACTAGAGGTTAAAGCTGAATACAGACTTTTTATTCTTGAGTTTTTTTGTGTGTTGTTTAGAATCTAACTTTGCGTTGATAAATAGAAAAGCTTAAATGATAATAAATTAAATAATTTAATTAAGATTATTTAATTAAAAAAAAAAACATAATTTAATTATTTATTTAACTCTTTCTTTTAAGTCTAATTAAATGCAAAATTGCAAAAAAAATTTTTTTTTTTATATAAAAGCAATTCAATCTTCCTAGCCTTTTTCCCAACTATCTTGGGGTCGGCTTCCAGTCTTACCGGTTGCAGCTGAATACCAGTATTTTACATGGAGCGACTGCCTATCTGACCTCCACAACCCAGTTACTGGGTAGTACGATACCCCTTGGTAAGACTGGTGTCAGACTTTCGGGCTTCTGACGACTCGTAACGACTGTCAAAGATCCACAAATGACAGCCGGGACTAACGGCTTAACGTGCTTTCCGAGGCACGGAGGAGTCTCGGCATGTGAAGATGGTCACCCATCCACTGACCAACCCTGGCAAGCGTAGCTTAACCTGATGGATCGATCCGTGCGGCTTGTTATTACTTAGCCACGAGCTCCTCCTTTATATAAAAGCAATTGTAAGGCAAATAAAGCAGTTCGTTGATTAACAAATGATTCTCACACAATAATTATACAAATGGTGAATCCCAATTGTATAATTATTGTGTTACCATAACAACCAAAAATACAAGTAGGTATAAGAAATGTTGTATAGTAGAGTGGAAAAGCTTACTTTTAATTAAGGGTTCCGTACCCAAGGGGTCCAAACGGAACCCTATTACTAAGGCTCCGCTGTCAGTCCGTCTGTCACAGGGGAATATCGTAATAAGCAGACATTTGAATAATATAAATAAAATAAAGTTAATTTTTTTTTTTTTTTTTTGTCTTAATAAGAACGGACGTTCTTTGTAATTGATTACAATCTAGCCTAATAGACTAATAAGTAATTTAAATCTTACTTAATATGTTACGTGATAGATTATGTTATAACTAAGAAGAGTGTCAATTTGCACTTTTACACAAGGTCAATTTCGTAGCACTTTCTTAGGGTCTGATAATATTGTCAAAACACTTTGTTCATGTGTTACATGTATAGCACAGCATTGTTACTATTTATTATTAATTCAATATTTACACACTACACTAACTCAAATGGTTTAGTTCTCTTTAGCCTACGCACTATGTCCGTGTTGTCTAGCAGCTGAATTGCCTCGACATTCACATGTCGGTGGAGTCTGTGTTCGTGGGCTTCAGCAAATTTTTGGATGATGGTGGTGACGAGGTCCATTTTAAGGTCACGGTGGAGGTCGTCATTTCTAATGTACCATGGTGCATTAACAGCATCCCTGAGTACTTTGTTTTGGAATTGTTGAATTATTTTGACGTTGCTTTGTTTAGTACAGCCCCAAAGTTGAATGCCATACGTCCAAATTGGCATAAGAATATGCTTGTATAATATAATTTTATTATGTATTGATAGGCAGGATTTCCTTCCGAGTAACCAATACATACTTTTATAACGTATGTCGAGTTCCTGTCTTTTCTTTTTGACGTGAGATTTCCAACGCAGTTTAGCGTCAAGAGTTATGCCAAGGTATTTGGCTGTATTAGCATAAGGCACTTGCATGCCATTTATATAGATTGGGTGGTAATCGCAGTGTTTATTAGTGAAGTCAATATGAATTGATTTTGATTCATTCAGTTTGATCTTCCACTTTTGTGTCCAGTCATAAACTTTGTCCACAGCTAGTTGAACTTTTTCGACTGCTTCTTTGTGGCTTGATCCGGTAGCCATAATAGCAGTGTCATCTGCAAAGGTCGCAATGGTGTTGTTTTCCAGCTCTGGGATATCGCATGTGTATAGCAAATACAAGATTGGGCCTAGCACACTTCCTTGTGGTACCCCAGCTTTTATAGTTTTTAGCTCGGAATATGCATCCTCTTGCCTTATTCTAAGCATTCTGTTACTTATATATGATTCTAGAATGTCTGCAAATTCTGGAGGTAGCATGCGTCTGAGTTTACATACCAGACCCTCATGCCAAACTTTATCAAAAGCTTGCGCGACATCTAGGAATACGGTGGCGCAGACTTGCTTATTTTCGAGTGTTTTTTCAATAATGTTAGTTATTCTGTGTACCTGGTCTATTGTAGAGTGTTTTTCCCTGAAGCCAAATTGATGGTTTGGTATTAGGTCTTTTTCTTCTATTATTGGGTTTAACCGTTTTAACAACAGTTTTTCAAATAGTTTCGATAATACGGGCAACAGGGAAATGGGTCTATATGATGATGCTTCATGGGGTGGTTTCCCAGGCTTCGCAATCATAATAACTTCAGCAACCTTCCATGGTTCAGGTACATGTTTTAGCATAAATGCAGCATTGATAAGTCTGGTCAGCTTTACTATGGCTTTGCGCGGGAGGTGTTTTAAAACTTCTCCTGTTATAAGGTCGTAACCCGGGGATTTCTTTGAGCTAATGTTGGTTTGAATTTCTCTCAGAACTTCTTTAGGAGTCACAAGTCGAATCTTTTGGCTTTGTGATAACTTTTCACTCTCAAGTATGTCTATGGAGCTCTCATTGGGTTGAAAAGTGTTTTCTAAGTATTGGGCAAACCTAAACGGTTTTTGTTCATTGCTTATGGCCCAATTTCCGTCGCTGTTTCTGATGGGCGGTATTTGCATAATCGGCCTTTTTAACTAAAACTTGTAGCTTTCCAGAGAGAGAAATTCGTTGATTGGTCGTTGGTTAGCTGCACAAGGTTAGCATTCAGACAGTCATCCTCAAATTGAAGAATTTTCCTCTTTAACCGTTAAGTTAGGTTTTTTAATTGTTTGGTACCACCGCTTTCTTTGCTTTCTTTTCTCAGATAGTAGATTCACAATTTCCTTGGGATAGATATGTCCCATAGATTTACGTTTTAACTGTGGCGTATTGTTCCACGCACATTGTTGGATATTAACAACATATTTGTTTACTTCCGAGTCCAGCTGATCCTGATTTTGTAACGGGGTTTTTAGGTCAATAATATTATTTAGATCATGGGCAAAACTATCCCAATCTGTAGACTTATTAACCAGGGTTAAATGGCTTTCTCTTAGTAGAATTTTTTGACTGAGTCTTAGGATAATCGGGGAATGGTCCGAATTCATGTCAAAACCTTCCTCCAAATTAACGTAATTGGTGGATATATTTTTGCATATGAAAAAGTCTATAAGATCCGGTATTTTCTGGTGGTCAGTTAGCCAGTATGTTGGTTTCCCTGTGCTCATAACTTCACAATGTGAATCTTTAACTGCATTTAAAAGCTGCCTTCCCTTTGTTGTAGTAAGTCTTGATCCCCAGTACGTGTGCTTGGCATTGAAATCACCGCCTAGGATGAATCTCTGGTCTAGAAGTTTAAAGAATTGTAAATATCGTTCTTTTCTTATCATGTGCCTTGGCGGACAGTATATGGCTGCTATCGAAATGTGACAAAATTTGGTTTTAACAGATACTGCTACGGCTTGAATGTCTGGTTCTTCAAATTTACTTTGTTCGTAATGATTGATATTTTCTTTGATTATAACCGCGCTACCTCCTCTGGTGGAGTTGTCAGGGTGGAGCGAATTATATACTTTGTATCCTCTAAATTTTATGAAAGATTGGTTAGTGAAGTGTGTCTCGGAGATCAAACACACGTCTATATTTTCTGTCTCTAGGACTGCCTGTAACTCATTCTGATGTTTGAGGAGCCCATTGGAGTTCCACGCCATTATTTTTAGTGTGTTACTCATTTTTGACAGTTAAAAACAGCTGTTTTGGTGCTGGATTCTAGCTTCTCTAATCTTTTGTCAAATGTAGTAATACACTGCAAGATCTGATTTATCTTATCCTCCAGGTTCGAAGGTTGTGTACCTTGTTTCGCAGCTTGTGCATAGGAGCTACTTGCTTGAACAGGTTTCGTAGATGTCTGGAAACTTACTTTCCGTACCTGTCTTTCAGGATTTCCTATGGAAGGAGACTGTTGAGCAGTTGGCACAACAATTTTCTTTTTGATGCTTTTGTTTTTCATAATTTGCATCTCCTTGGCTACTTCGCACCCTCTGTAGTTGGCTGGGTGGGGTAAGCCACAGTGGACGCATTTTGGTTTCTCTTGCGGAGATTTAGTACAGTTTGCTGTAAGATGCTTGCCAGTGCATTTTACACACCTTGGCTCTTTTCTGCAGTATTTATGTGTATGTCCATATGCCTGGCATCTCTTACATTGAGGAATGAGTTTCGGATTTTTGAGAGGGTGTATTTCAATTTTGCACCCTAAAATGTGTTTGATGCCATAGATTTTGTTGACATCTTCGTCATTATTAAATGATAAGACGAACATATTGAGTGGTTCTTTACTCTTCCAGCTCAACTTGCTGTCAACTTTTTCGATTTTCAGACCTTGCGATATTAAATCATCTTTGATTCGTTCTGGCTGGCAAGAAGAATGTATTTTTTTTACTACAACTCTTATTGGTCGAGCCTGTTTGTTCTCGTATGAATGCCAAAGATATTCTTTTTCTGACAAAAGTTTAGCAATCGTTCTATAAGAGTCCTCGGTTTTAGCGTTGATCTTCACACAATCTCCATTCATCATTTTTGCGGTGAATGATTCAGTTGGTTGGGTTTCAGTTAGTGAGTCGTAGAACATTTGGTAGTTCTTGACTCCATCTATTATGATTGGCGGCGGTGGAGGCACTTTTTTGACTAATGTCTGTTCTTTCTCACATTTTTGTTGTTGTTGGGCGCTTGTTCCAGTTTGTTGTGGTGGAGAGAGGGAGATGTTTA
Organism: Conistra vaccinii; assembly: GCA_948150665.1. Lineage (NCBI taxonomy): Eukaryota > Metazoa > Arthropoda > Insecta > Lepidoptera > Noctuidae > Conistra > Conistra vaccinii. Next base: position 3,640,180 of record OX411323.1, on the reverse strand, counting down.
GCTTCCTTTTCTTCCTACTTTTAGCCCTAATCCACTCAGTCTCTTTAGCGAGTTCTTCCTCGTCTGTGCAGTAGTCGACATTTTCTTTTTCAGGTTGAGAAAATTGTATGCTGCTTTTAGCTTCCAATTCCTTAGGGACATTATTTCTCTTGGAGCTGGGGTTTTCATTTTGACGGCTTTGGAATTGTCGCTGGAGACCTTCTATTTGGACCTTCATGTCATTGACAAGAAGTTCCAGTTTCTCTCTCTGATTTTTCTTGGATGTAACTGTCATACAACAGCTTTTCCAGATCCGTTTTAATTTTTATCTTAGTTGACAACATTGTAAGGGAAGTAAAAACTTCACCTTCACAATTATTTAATTCCACTGTTTACACTAATACATTATAATTAATAACTGGGTCATCGCGGCGACCTTGATAAACCGATTTCGCAACGCGGCGACGACGGTGTTATTGTGATGCGCCAGCGAATTACTCAGAACTAGAGCACCCGCGCGCGAATGATATACGTCCGTTCTCGGTAGAAGCCAAACACGGAACTGAAGTTAAAAATTTAAGGGCTCCCCATACAAGAACCGAAATTAAAATCGAGCATAAAACGCCAAAAAAATATTTTGGCGTTTTATGCTCGATTTTAATTATGGCAATACATAAGAACGTCTAGCTAATAAAATATGTAGTGTTAAATATTATTCGCGTTTGCGTCGCACTTGGCCGCTTTTTTCGATGTTATCTACATGGTTCGGACCGTATAATTAATTAATACGTATTTGTTATTACGAATTAATTCTGAACATTCGCATTTGATTATGACGTGACATATATCTGAAACATTTATCACTATGTCCTACCTACTAATGTTCAAATTTTTTTTGTATGTACCAAAATCGTCATCGTCGATCGATGATCATAAACCACAAAGAAACACTTGTTCTTCTTTTTTTACATGCGACAAGTAAACTAGCCATAGCCATCCCTTCAGTATAAACCTCGTTAGTTTTTCTTCTCAATAACCTCTTAGAACTTGCAAACTTATACGTTTTCCTTCCTTCGCATAAATCACAGTTCTCCATTCATCGCTTTTTGCTTCAGAAAACGAAAAATTCGAATGAGGTTTTTTTAATACGGCCTCTGGAACTGTGTGCTTGACTGCTTGTGAATATATATATAAATATCTACACACCTATTTACTTTAATAGTAGTTTTGGGATACTTTTATACAATAAAAGCTTCTGCCGCCGACTTCCTTCGTGTGGAATTCGTAAGATACACATTATACTAAACTGACAACCATATTTTTATGAAACTCTCTCAGCCTCCAACCCACCGTGTCACATCACGCGCCTGCGCTGACTTTTCGTCTTTTTCCTCTGCTCCTAAGGGTTGTAGCATGATGTTAAGAGAGAGACCTACGTCTCACAGATCTTCACGAACTAAAAATCGTGATTATTTTAGCACCCGATTTTCGTATAAACTTGTTAGTTCCTGTACCTTTTCCCCACGTCCCTGAGAGCCACGCAACCCCTCGTCGAGTTCGTAGATACGTGCATTTGACTTTGGTAAGAAGAAAACTATCGTCGTGAGTCTGAGAGACCCCTGGCAGGTGGTTACGTTACTTTTTTCAAATTGTGTATTTATTATCGCCTTAGTTTAAAACGGATTCTAATGACGTCACTATCGAGAGATGGTTCGAACAAAATCCGTCAGACGAAGAACATATAACAAACGATGAATGTAGCGATGTGGAGTCTGATGTAGGACTACAACGTGCTCTAGAAGAAAGTTGCGGGTCTGATTCCGAATGCGAAGAGCTAACTACCAAAAAAACCTCAGATAATACTTTTTTATAACCAAACTAAAATTGGAGTTGATCTACTAGACCAAAAATTTTCTAATCACTCCACATGTCGTCACACTCGCAGATGGCCCTTGGCAGTAGTTACTTTTTACAGATTGCTCGATATTTCTGCCTCAAACTGCTATGTCGTGACCGTGAGCTTATCTGCCCGATCTGAAGGACAATAGCAGAACAGCTAAATGTTCAGCTAGAGTCTTTACGAACTTGAACCTGCTTTCGATCTTTCGATATCCGAATTGCTATTCGACGTATCCTCTACAATAACGAGGATACTTCATCATTAGGAGTTCCAAGAGCAGCGGGGCTGAAGAAAGGTTGGCGGTTCGAAAAATCTATTGAACTTGCAACAATACAAAGACACGCAAAACACAAAAGTTACTTGGGTTTCGAATGTAAAGCACCAATTTGCCTCGAACGCCCAAAAAAGCTGTGCATTTGCTGTCATGGAGAACTAGAAGTTTAGGGCCTGCAATTTTGTTAAAATCTTGATTTGATTGATATTATTTATATTTGATTATGTTTGTTGATTATTGAATAAGTAAAAACAATTATAAAAATGTTCCTAATCTAGGTGATTATTTCTATGAGTCTCTTTTTTCAAATATGTTAGTTTGTTAGCTTAAAATACGAGATGGTGATAACTAATTAAGATTTTTTTTAATATTACCGCATTTTTGTGTTTTTCTTTTTCTTGTATATAGTATAAAGTGTGCTTAAACTGAGTTTTAGTTAAAAACAACACTTTACCATACTAAATTTTACAAAAGATAATCATTTTACTCCCGGGTCCCACAGACGTATGGCAGGTGGTTGTGTGACAATAATAGGTGGTAGGTGGTTAAGGGTTAAATAGCCTATAACTTTCCTCATAAATCACTCCGTCCATTGGTGAAAACCGTATGAAAATCTGTTTGGTAGTTTTTGAGTTTATCGCGTTCAGAGAGACGTGACGGGGGGGACTTTGTTTTATAATTAAAGTAGTGATGTCCCAGAATTAAGGCTCGTACATCAGACACCCCATTTAGAAAATTATGTTATTATCATAATGCTGCGGCCGCATCTGCGTCTATTGTGATAAAGCTTCGCAGTGATACGATAAACGCAGATGTGACCAATAATTATCAGTTATCGCCTCGATAGTTCGGGCTGCGTAGCATTTATCACCCAGCTGGCGGTACATAATAAACGTGGCGAAGCCGCTAATGTGACCACCGAATTAGCGCGATAACTTTTTGGTGAACAAAAATACGCAGCTTCGGCACCAATTTCGGCACGCATTGCTTTGTCATGATAGACCCAAATGCGGCCGCAGCATAATAGATACACTGAATTGTCATTATTATTTATAAACTTTTTTTATTCATACTTATTGTAAGAGAAAATTGTGATCACATTACAAATCTACGCATGCACACATTATAAGGGTCTAGCGTAGTGGGTACTTCGTCCATTTTGTTTTTTTTTTTGACTGTACAGTGGATGTGTGACTGTAATTTACGTAGTTTAAAATATTTTTATGATAAAAAATACGTTTATTAAAAATTACAGAAATCTATTTAGTAAACGATTCTGAACAACTTAAACACATCAAAACAAGTTTGTGATCACTACCAAAACCTAATAATATTTTTTAAATTTAACTTTATCAAGAAAAAGTGTTTACATTACATCTTTTATTAAATAGAAATACATTGCCTGAAATAATCTAAAAAGAAGAAGAAATTATAATACAGTCTACCGTAACAAAACAGATTTCAATTTTTGAAACTGATCGCAAACTTTTTTTGATGTGTGTACTTTCATAATGTGCATTAATTCAGTTTCACATTGTATAAAGATGCTATTCGTATTTTCTAGTCTACCATGTTGGGATTTGCAGTAAAAAAATGATAGCTTTCGTATAAATATTACATTTTTGTAATACTTTTACTTTTTCACCTTCCATTATAAACACGAAATAAACAAAAATAGGTTCTAAACCGAGCCATGAATTTCGGGATTTCGATTAAAAATTCCATTCGCGCTATATCTTCAAGGCGTCCGGCGTCCGGTGCCGGGTGTCACCGTAAAACCGGCCACGGTTCGGCTGTATCACTTGACTCGTAAATACGTCGATGGGAGCTAAACCTTTCATTTGGAACTATTCCGAACTGTTAAAAGTCCAACGAAAATTAGTTCTGACCGAATTTCAGTTACGGCGGACTTTTTTAACGGAGATTGGTCAATCACTCTGGCGCTGGAGATACTGCTCTCGATCACACTCGCTACGTTATCAGATGATTTACCTGTTCTAGGTAGGTAAGTACCTGGGCAGCTCGCCGTCCGATAAGGACCAGGCCCAGGTCGACGGCGCGTCGTGTTCCACGCGCGCCTCAAAGAGATGTCAGCAAAACTGACGGGGTCCGGGACCGATGCCTGCCGGGGTTGCGGGTAGTCCCAAGGGGAAACCGTGGCCCCTGGCAAGGCAAGGGAAGAAACACGGGTGGGTTTTAGTCAGTAAGAGTCTGACACGCCCTTCCGCTCCGCCCAGAGCGGGAGAAGTCATTGGATGATTTCCCACCCAAAAAAAAAAGGTAGGTAAGTACCTGTTAGATTTTAATTTTGACAATTGTACAGCTTTGCTCTAAAGGCTTAAGGGGCAGGTGCTTGTTATTGCTGAGTAACTGAAAGTAAGGTAGGTGCGATTTATGGCATCTTAATAGTGCATGGCACGTAAAAATTAGTACTGAACATTTTTAACCATTTCTGCACATATTTTGTAAAAGGGGTTCCATAATGACACTGAATATTCTTTGTGAGAGAACAGGGGCTTTATATAAGCATAGATAAGACGAGGTCCTCTTGATGTCACGAGTAGATCGCATGATAAACCCATAGAATTGGCAAGCTTTACTTACAATTTTGTTAATGTGTAAATCTAGGCATAGTTTGGAATTTGTAATGCCAAGATCGCGAATTGAGTTTAATTTAGTGAGAGGCTTGTGACAAAGGGTTTACGCGAAGTTAATTATTATCTGCTTGTTTTTGGTGAAAGTAAGGTAATTTCATTTAGGTAAACTGAGCTTTACTTTGTTCCTATGACAGTAGTCGGTTAGCCAGTGTCTTGTTGTAATAGAATACAATCATTAACAGTTTTGATGAATTTCTAGACCTTCAGATCATCTGGATACAACAGAAACTTAAGTTGTGAAAACAATAACCTGTAATTAACAAATATGTTAAATAATAACGGCCCAAGGAAAGATCCTTGTAGGATAACGGATGTAACTTCAATTTATCTACATGAGGGCCCCATTGAAGCCATTGGATTCTAATACAGCTGGAACGCCGACGGAGACAAGAGCACGTTGGATGATGTCTTCTGATACTAAGATCAGCATCTTCTAAAAATCATCTATCCAGAATAAGTCTTCAAAACTGCATAGCCATAAAAGCACATGGGTTTACTACCAACGTGATGTTACATGTACGACCTACGGCTCGTTCCCGACCCGTTCCCGGCGGGTTACCGGACGTTTTACAGCTGGTAGTTGAAGTGCGAAGCACGTATTTATTTGTCTTATTCAATTCTTTTGTGACCTAAAACCTACCACTATTCTACCTTTCGCTGGTTTCAGTAAAATATTACTGGCACGTAAAGCTTTAAAATGTTGTCTCTCAGGATGAAAAACCAAATTGAATTCCTTAATATTCCTATAATTCCGTTGCTTATATATTTTCTATTAGATTTATCAGTCGATAAATCATCAGCACCTAGAAGACAAGCAAATAAATACAAAAAGGGTAAAAAACAAACCACGCCCAAAACGAACTGAATAGCATGAAACAAGAAAATATTCCAATCTGTAATCCTCACTCAAGTCCCCAAATCACGTCTGAACACAATGACATAAGAAAGTTAAGGTGACCGTCCCCATATTGCTAACACTAATTAACTTCATTAGACACCTACCTACTGCATTAACATTTAAATGTTCTGTTCGTCTCCTGAATTAATCCTGAATTAAACATAGTTATAATACACGTAATATTGTACTATCTGATTACCTATTTACTCGTAATAAAGAAGTCATGCTGTTGGTACAACAGAGCTACATAAGATGGGGTTAGGGCTCGGGAACACAAAGCTGCGAATTCGCATCGCATCGCAAAAATCTGCGAGCTCCTAAAAACAAAACTCCTCTAAAAACCTGCGATGCGGCGTCGCATCGCAGTTTTGTGTGAAAGCCCTTAGGTTATAATAATTAAAACATCACTACAACAGACCATTTTACGCCTCCCCCAAGCACCGCCACTTGGGCCGGTTCTGTGCTTCCCGCATCGAGCGGATTGCTGCCTTCTTCACAAGGTCATCAGTCCACCTTGTAGGGAGGCCTTCCAACGCTACGTCTTTAGGTACGCGGTCGCCACTCTAGAACCTTTCGGCCCCATCGGCCATCTGTTCTGCGAGCATCTGAATAGATATATATTTTATATATTATATTTCATATTTTTGACTTTCATTAACAGGGCCTGTTAATCGAATGTTGGCAAATGTCACACAAAAAATCAGTTGACACGAATAACTTTCTTTTACACCCACGTAACTACTAATACTGAATGGATTATGGTTGCGCACACAAAACGAGTATCTCTCACTATTAGTAAGATTTTTATGACAGGATGTTATCTTTAGGGGGTATAATTAATAACCCCTGATTGTATTTGATAGTAGTTAACGTTTTCCTTATTCTCGACATTGTGTGGTTTTTATTGTTAATTTCAATTATTTGAAATATTTGTACGCTGGAAACAGCAGAATATTATGTACATCATAATATGTGTAACACATATTTAACACTACTACTACTTGCTTACAATATCGTAATCAAACATTCTTATACTTTACTCAAAAATCGATATAATAATCGATTCGATGGATTTTATTTTATTTGTTTATGAGTCTTTAATATTATGTCTGTTAAACATTTAGGACTAGTTATTGTATTTATTTTATTTCTTATTTTATTATTACACTATACAGGGTGGCGCGAAGCCGGTTACCATGGATTCAGTACATGATTCTGAACCATTGTGACGAAAAATTTCAAAAAAATCAGATTGATCGATGCGATAGCGTCGATGTCCCTGCCAGCCTGTATACTGCACCGGTGTTGCTATGCGATGTTGTATGCTGAGCGATGGCCATTTTCCGTGGATTTGACGGATATTTTCCCCCAAATTGTTATTATCGTGTGTTTGTTCCTTCTTTGTGTCATGTTTACCACAAATAAACATATTATTTTCTCTCTTTTTTATGATTTCTTACAGTACAATCCTTTACTTTAATCCTACAGAGTTCATAATGTTACCTAAGCTTGCCATCCTTTATCAGTATGAAATATATACATTTACAAAGATATGAATATTTTAAATTAAAAATGTAGGTAATCTTATAAAACATTAACCTGAATAATGCAGACAAATACATTATCCTTTGCACCAAAAACCTACTTTATTACATCAGATAGAAGCACCACTTGAATTTTAACAAATGGCCGACCAACTATAAATATTTGTGAGCCATTACCGCTGTTGTTAGCGTTATTACAAGTAAGACATATGATCTATGTGTAACTGAAACATTGCAACGCGAAAATGCCGTCCAAATAGTTCAGCGCAAATTTAACAAATGGGATTGGCCGCGGGTTGCATTGCAATGCGGGGCTTGGTCCAAGTTGAATTGGGAACAGTTTTAAAGTAGGCCGTAAAAATTGCGCATCGAGATAAAGAAAAAATCGGCTTTGTAGAGTTTCGTCTCAGTCACCCCTAATTATGTGTTATTTCTAAATCAGTACCTACTTACCATTTAAATTTTGACAAAAGCTACGGCGAGTCCTGTCCTTTGCTTTCGTGTGCTTTCGTTTCGATGCATGACAGAATGCAAACTATCAGTAAGAAGGCATGCGTGTGAAAAATAAATGAGAATTTTATTTAAAAAAACTCGACTACAAAAACAAATAACTGAGAAAAATAGCAATATTGTTGTAATTTATTAAAAAAACCTTACCGTCCTTTTTTTTGTATTTGCAGATACAATTTATATAAATATTAATTATAGCCTCCGCCTCACCCCATAAATGGTAAAATCCATCAAGCCGTTTAGGCTAGAGAGCATACCAAAGAAATAGACTTACATACATACTCTCGAAAAACATCACCCTCCTTCTGGGGCCGTCGGGTAAAAATAACAACCAAACCCATTGTCTAAGTAACACGTCATTAAAATAGGACCAATTGCAAATCTCACACATTTACATATAATAAATAAATAAAATAAAATTCATTTAATTCAGGCATAACCCATATTACATAAAAAACAAATTTCACAATACTGCAACAGAATAAAATGACAATGCAGTTAAAATAAGTACAAATTATATAGGTCACAGGATTAAAATTAAAATTAAATGTCAAATGAAATCAAAATAAAAGAATGCGTTGTACAAATTATAAGGGTCACAGAATCAAAATTAAAATTAAATGTCAAATTAAATCAAAATAAAAGAAATAATAAGTAGAAAGAAATAAGATGTCAAAAATAATACTCAAACTTCAAGCAGACATACAAAACACCCTTGACCAAAATCTTCAAAACGTCCCTAAACCCAAATTATATAGAAAACCCGAACATCTTAAGCCCCATTCAAACTCCGCCATCTATATATGGGACCATACAACAAAAGTCCGCGGCTTTTCACGCACATTCAACAATTCAAGTGATTTATACAAGCAGTAAACTAAGCCGGGGCTCCGTTGTACCCCAGTGTAACTGCGGCGACGAGCGATATTACACCACTTTTGAGCTTTAACCCCCTTTTGTTTTATTGTTTATTTTATTTAAGAGGAGTTGCAGTATTACACTTTTGGTCATGTAATATGTCTCCGTTGGTATTTATGTGTGAATTAAGGTGGGGTAACTTAGTACACCCGCATAATTTGCCTGTTTATTTCAGAGGCCTTGATCCAGTCATAATCTTAAATATGGGTACCGAGCTTCACTTAGGTATTTATGGTACGTTTTCTAAAAATTAAACCTACCTAGATCGATTTATCGCCCCCGAAACCCTCTGCATACAAAATTTCATGAAAATCGTTGAAGCCGTTTCGGAGATTCAGATTATATATCTATGCACATTATACAAGAATTGCTCGTATATAGATTAGATATCATAATCAGCTTATTAATTTTCCCACTGCTGGGAGACAGACCTCCTCTTTTTAGAGGTAGTGGGCTGTAATCTACCACGCGGGCCCAGTGCGGGTTGGTAGATGTCACATTCACGTCTTCGAAATTTTGTTTCTAAGACATGCCGGTTTCATCACGATGTTTTCCTTCACCGTTTTGAGAGCAGGAAATTATTTACACAAAGTAAAGCGCCTGCTTGAATTTGAACCTACGACCTACAGCTCGTAAGTCGGGGTTATCACCACTGGGTCACCACTGCTAATTCAAGAGCAATAACTGAAAACTATATTTATTTAAAAAAAAGTAAACAAAAAGGAAAGAAAATATGTTTATTATGCATAATGTCAGAAGTACACGCACAGATAATTGTCATTAGAAATACGTCAATGGAAAAATACGTAAAATCGTATATTAGTTTTGCTAGACTATTTGTTATCCTTAAAACCTCACTGTGTTGTTAATCACTCCAGAACTTCCTATAATATCAGACATTCCTAGCATATCTGTGCTCATCATCAATATCATAATTTCAGTCGAAAGACGTTCACTGCTGGACATAGGCCTCCCCCAAACTACATATCTATCTGTGGTTTTAGAATCGTAGATACTGGATTTTTTCAGGGTAGGGAAAGGCCACTTCAATCAAAAAGGTAGTAATGTCAGTAGTCGAGTGCTGTTGAATACAATACATCAATTTGGTCACTATTTTCATCGGGGATGTAACTCAGTGGTAGAGTGTCTGCTTCGCATGCTGAAAGTCCTGGGTTCAAATCCCAGCATCTCCAAATTGCTCTTTTTGGCTTTTTGATTTTTTTTTTAAGTGTATTGGCGATATTTTGTGGTACCGCTCGATTATTTATTTTGATTTTAAATAATTATCTAGTTAGTAAACATGGTATTTAATATTTTTTTTACGAAAATGTTTTTATAAGTATTGTTTTTTTACAATTCACAGGTTACATCATACGTCGAGTAATCTATTCGTATTCTGTTTTTGTACCAGACATTTTCGTAGTGAGAGGCTACAAAAAATAATAATTAAGAAAATAATATTCAGGTCCAAGACTCAAAAGTAAGTACTTTCACATTAATCTTTCTATCCCGCTTATCTTTCTATTTTCGTATCGTCTGTACTTTCAACAAACACATTCAACATCTTCTGCAATGCTTTCAACAATACGTCTAAACTCCCATCAGAATTGTTCCCAAATACATTCGTGAACAAAATGAAAACTGACAAACTTTGTGCTTAAGAATTTTCAAGTTGCCTGTACCCTCCGGTTGTATTGTCGTCGGGATAAATCATGACGGGATTTTCACTTTTGTGTGTCGGCCGCCATTTTGGATAGGACAAGTTGCAGGTGAAGTGGAGCAAACGGAAAGAGATTTGTTAACTTTTAATAGTAGTTTTTAAATCGCATCTCAATCGTTTTGACTTTGACATTGATATCTTTTACCGGAAGTCGTAGGCCTATACCATGTTCTATACAACATGTAAAAAACCCTGTTTGATACGTGAGGGCGTTCTTAGGTATCGTACTGAGAGTATTATGTGGTAATTTTTAGGAAAAAATAAAAGAAAAAAATCGCTCCATTTTTTCTATACGGGGAATATAGAAACATATGTATGGTTATGGTTGGTGTATATGTATGGTTTAGTACATAGGACGCGGGCGGCTGTCGTTTCGCTTGTGTCTACAGGTCCTAACTTACGAACCCTGTTGATTTTGGTATAAAAAATATGAATTTTAAATAGCAATAACTTTTTTATTTTCAATAATAATATTTTTTTATAAATTTTTGTTAATGTTATTGCAGTTCCTATGTGCCCCTTTCAGATCTGACACGGCTTTTTTTTACATATTGTATATAGTTGACCAACAGATGACTAGTATTCTGTAGTATACATGGCTGACAGTACAACAAGACAGTATTTAGTATGCATAGCTGAACAGAAATTAGCACCAACCATAAAAATTATGAGAATGTCAAAAGAAGAATATTTTTAGATACAAAATTCAACACACTACAGACTCTTTCCAGAAAAAATTACCCAAAATAACAACAGTAAAGTAATTTTCCTCCATTTTAAAATTCTGCAACACTACTTTTCGTTGCATACTCAATTGATATACGGTGGAAGGTGCAATTTTCCAGAATTACTCGCTTTTGTGAGATCTACAGAATGCCATCAGTAGAAAACGGGGCGAGAGTAGCACTTTGAATATTTCAGATATTTTAGAATACCTACAGTAAGTTTTGAATTTTGAGTATTAATAAAGCAATAGAGCGCTAATGTAGGTTTTGGCATCAGCAGGTTTTACATAAGCATGAAGAAAACTGTGTATTATTAATTTAAGCTTTATTTCAGACATAAACATACAGAAATACAGTCCATATTTTTACAAAGAATAGCGTTAGTAAGGGCGCAGTGGGAACCGTTAGTATAGATTTGCCTGTTTTCCAAAACCAGAGAATTCTAGATATTTTATAAATATTGTGAAATGTTGGCGTTTTATTAATAGAAGAAACTCTCGTTTAAAAACAATTCCACTTAAAAAGTACCAACTAAAACCACAACATGTTACAGTCATTATCAAAATTCTGCTTTCCTGAAATAACCGAGCCGATGCAGGTTGTTAGTTAATTAAAAACACATAATTATGTTTTTAACTTCATGTCTTAGATACATGAGGCACTGAGCAAAAACAAATGTTGACTTTCAATCGTGCCTCAAATTCAAATTGAAATTCAAAAGTCATTTATTCAAACTAGGCTGAGAATCAGCACTTTTCGAACGTCGAAATTACATACGACAATCCCCCAAAAACGCCCGCCCTTCACAGCACAATATAACCAGCCTACAACATTCCCATTACTAGGAAACAGGTCTTCTCTCTGTGAGAGGGACAGGGCCATAAACCACCACCCGGGCCATGTACGGATTGCTGGATGTCAAAATGTCTTCTTGTTTCTAGGACATTGCGGTTTCCTAACAATTTTTGCCTTCACCGTTTTGTAAGCAGTGGTGATAAAATAGTTTATACCATGTAAAGTGCCTGCTTGGGTTCGAACCCACAATCTACGACACGTAAGTCGGTGCCATTACCACAAGGCCACTACCTCTCCAAGTGCCAAATTGCATTAAATATTTACAGTTTTTAAGATTGAAGTGATGGTCAATCTGCATCATAGACGAGAACGTAAAAAAAATTTTCATGTATACTAACTGGAAATTGTGTTTTTCATGTATACTATTTAGGTATGCTCCTGCTTGTCTTATTCATACTTCAGTGCACTGGTCAAATAAACTCATAACGTAAGAATCCATTCTTGGAGTGGCAATATTGTGCTAGCAAACAAATGAATGCTCAGTTCTAGGATTTGTTTACACTGGTGAGAATGTTTGAAGATTTTATGTTACTTATCATTCTCGCTTGGGAGAGGAGAATAAATGGGCATTGGTTGAACAGCTGGTCTTTTGTGTTGGGTGTTTTTTTAAAGAACATTTATAAAAACACCCAACTAGGTGCCTATATCACTACAAAATACATAACATATCAGCCTTAATTAATGTTCCCACTGCTGAGACACAGGACTCCTCTCTGTGAGAGGGAGTGGGCCGTATTCTACCACGCGGGCCCAGTGCGGGTTGGTAGATGTCACATGTTTTCGAATTTTTGGTTCTAAGTCATGCCGGTTTCCTCACGATGTTTGCCTTCACCGTTTTGAGAGTAGTGGTGATGAAATTATTTACACAAAGTAAAGCGCCTGCTTGGGTTTGAACCCACGACCAACACCTCGTAAGTCGGGGCCGATACCGCTGAGCCACCACTGCTCTCCTATCATCATCATCATCATCATATCAGCCGAAAGACGTCCACTGCTGGACATAGGCCTCCCCCAAGCACCGCCACTTCGACCGATTCTATGCTTCCCGCATCCAGCGGATTCCTCCGGCCTTTACAAGGTCATCGGTCCATCTTGTGGGAGGCCTTCCAACGCTACGTCTTCCGGTACGCGGTCGCCACTCCAGAACCTTTCGGCCCCATCGACCATCTGTCTCTCCTATCACTATTAATAAAAAAAGCAACCGACGCGATGCCTGTACTATTTTCGCTTAAGTTTTTTTATTTTTTTTATTTAATACTTTAACACAAATATATCACGATGGAACGATTGCAGTTTCAGTACTTCATGCGACCTACCCAAATGTCCTTTCTTCGGTATTGTTCGTCGAGTCGTTGAGCTCCTACAGATCTAAGTTGAGCTACACTATTACTAGGTAATAAAAACCTGCACTGACTGGACAGGTACAGTCAGCTGCAGAGAAATCTCACCCCCTAGCAATGTATTTTTGCATTGCTAGGGGGTGCGATTTCTCTGCAGCTGACTGTACCTACAGTTAATTACTGACCAAAATATTTTATTCGAAACAGAAAAAACATTAAAAGATATACTAGAGATATACTCATGGAAATTGTTCTACTAAAGTCACGTCACTGACGTCACCCTGTCGCCATGTCGCGTCGCGCCTGTCAATATGAGTCTTAGATTTGTTACAATTTAGATGTGTAAAAGTCGCTGTTGTTTATCGACTTTTGGCGCATACCGTATAAGTCACTATTCACATTATTAACACTTTGAGTCTTTGAGTAGTCAAGGAGAGCCATAGCTTTAGTCCTTTACCATCAGTGCAAGATAAACAAACACTCAACCGATGTCCAATACATCACCCGTGTCGTCATACATCGTAAAGTGAATAATATAAAAAGGAAGAGCAGATGAATCCGCCGGCCGTCGCGTTAATGTTGCAGCACAATCACTGACGGCTCTAATATTCATGACTTGACGAGGTCGGCTGTTGATGTAAGAAGATATGTGGATAGTCCTTATCTATCTATCTATCTATATGTATATAAAAATGAATCCCTATTTCCTTGGTCACGGCATCACGTGTGAACGGCTGGACCAATTTCGCTAATACTTTTTTTGTTGTGTTTGTTATAGTAAGGAGATGGTTCTTAGGATAGATATGTGAAGGTAGGGTAGGCAGGTAGGTATGTTGGTAAAGTAGGTATTTAGGTAGGGTAGATAGGTAGGTAGGTATGTATGTATGTAGGTAAGTAGGTAGGGTAGGTAGGTAAGTAGGTAGGTAGGTAGTTAGGGTAGGTAGGTGCGCCGTAAATAAGTGCTTACCCGTGCGAAGCCGGGGCGGGCAGCTAGTACTAGAATAAAATATGTAAAGTCTTAAGAGAAAATGATATAGAGTCTGGATTTGTGCCCGGTTGATGGCAATAGGTTCGTCCCCTATTACGTGGGACTTAAATATAACTGGCGAAATGAGGGTGTACTGTAGGTACACCTCTGGCTGACCTTTCGGGGATTATAGGCGTGATATAGAGGATTTAGTGAGGTGGGTTTAAACTGAGGGAGAGTGCTGTGTTATGACAATGATCATAATGAAAATTAATTTCTTTAAGTAGACCTTCAAAGACCCTTTTACACGTAAATTTTTTGGTCAAGATTTTTAATCGCCTCTGTGGTCTAGTGGTTAAGCCACCGGTCTCAGACCCAGAGGAGGGTTCGATTCCCAGTGGGAGCAAAATTTTCTGCACGGTTTAGTTGGTGGTAAGGCTTGTTCTATGTCCACCTGGTTAGCTACCACCATCTTATCTAAGTCTGTCGCCATAGTAACAATGTTAACAGCATTGTTGTGTTTCGGCAGTTAAAGATAAGATAGCCAGTTTCTCTGTGGTTGAGGATTCCGGGTGAAGCTCACTTCCACCTTCGGCCTGATCATCACTTACCATCAGGTGAGATGCAGGCCAAGAGCTTCCCAGTTGTAGGTCAAAAAAGAAAAATGAAAAGGTAGGTCGCTCTCGCATCTGGAATTATGCAAGAAAACAAGAAGTTTATATTAGTGTATCAACATGGTGTGATCAATTGACCACTCCTCAACCTTATTGGAAGTTTAGACTCCCAAGGGGTGAGACGGAATTCAATTAGGTACCATAGGTACTTCAGATTAACTTAATAAGTTTTACATGCTTGCAATTTTACGAGATTTTTATAGAAAACTAGCTGTGCGCCACTTTCGACCAGCATAAGTTGATGCGACTAACGAACTCAATTGTTAACTAAATAAGACTATTTTTATTATTGTTTTTCTGTGTGCCTTATTGTAATTGAATTGAATTGAATTGACATGAATTGGATTGCATTGAATTGAGTTGAATTTAATTAGTAATGTTGTGTATGGAATGTGACTGTAAGACTGTAATGTTTCTGTTATGAGTCAGTGATACTCGAAATAAAATGATTTTATTTTATTTTATTTATAAGACTCGAACCCGTGGGAATATCGGGATCAAAAGTTAAAATCTTATATCCTAACCCAAATCATGGCTTACCCGTGTGCCAAATTTCATCCAAATCCGTTCAGCCGTTTTAGCTTGGTAGCGATACAAACAAACTCACAATTGCATATATCTAGTTAGGATTCCCTGCGATTCAAACCTGAAGACTCACATAAGTATCACAATTTTTATTGACACCTTCAAAGTGCATAATAAAATGCAAAAACACAAACCTTCTTTGCATTCCGGTAAAAAAAAAAGAAAGACGCCGACATCTCACCTCAATGGCGCGACTACAAAAATGCACAACTCGACAAAGACCCCTGACAAAGTTCCTCCGCTTCCCCATCTCGCCTCAACCCTTTATGACCAAAGAGGGGAGGCGGGTCAACAGGTCCTGGTCTTTGATGTAGGCTTTCGGGTCAGTCATGAATGCGATGTGTTCGAGATTTTTTGTAGCACACCCTGTACCTGTGGGGGACGTCAAATAGATTGAGTTAGAAAGGGCATTTCTTATTAATTTTTCTGTGAACATTTTTCTTTTTAATTGGTGAACAGGGAGACGTTTAGGTAGGGTCATTGTGGGGGAATTGAGTTTTTATTACGTTCTTTTTTAGACTACCTAGTGTGTCACGTGGTAGCAAGTGTAACTGCTGAGTTGAAGTCCGTGGGTTTGATTCCAGGGTCGTAGGATTTTTTCATCAATATTTTTTCAGTACTTAGATACTCGGAGTCTGAATTTGCGCCCGTTTATCGGCTATAACACAGTATAAATAAATACCAGTATTATGTCTCGGCATTAATCTTGAAATAATTACCTACGGCCGCTCGGTAGGTAAACCCTCCTCGTCCGAGCGTAACTGCCACGCACTCGATACTGTTGCGTACTAATATACACTGAGATTTCGAAGCGCGTAATTTCGCCCGTTTTCTATATAGATATAATACTGATACTTATACATACTGTGGATATAGGCTCGCCCCTAACCTATTACTTAGTACTTAAATATAACTGTTGTAAGTAGTTGTACAGTCACGAGCACCAATATGTATCCACATAACAAAATTCAAAAGCGATTATCTGGTGTAATATTAACTGCAACTTTGAGATATGGCCTATTTCATATGGGTTCAAAAATACTATATTCGTAACAACATAAAATAACAATCAATACAGTAGGAGCAAATCACTTTCAAGTATACATATTGGTGCTCGTGACTGTACCTACTAAATACCTACTCGTACTTATGCCCTATTATACTTATATTATTTTATTCAATAAATAGAAAACAGAAATGTTCTACTATTGACCAGACCCGAATAATCTAAACCCACAAACTATATCACTTACATCTAAAACCGAGTAACTGTTGGTAAACTAAATCAATTTTAAACAATGGCCGCCAAAACACGTGTTCAATCAATTATACCACATAGCCTGTTTGAAGTCTAGACATGTGATATTGATACGCTGTATCTGAGGCCGAACATGTTTGGGACGGGTGAGGTTGATACAGCGGAGATATTGCAGAAGGTTAAGTTTGTAATGTCTGCAAAGCTTGTCATGTTTGGGACCTCTCTTCGTGCAAAGAGCAGCGATGAAAAACGAGCCTTCATTCATGAATTATTCCATTTACAGATAGATAGTAAGAGTAATTTCTTAACATTGAACATAGTGTGACATGCTATAATAATTTAATATTACATCTGTATAATTTTATAAAAATTTAGACCATTATTTTAATTTAATTTATTTGATTGTTAAGTTACATGTATTTTAATTCATCTGACAATTATTATTTTTATTTTTAAACTTTTGACGTTTGTGAATTTAAGTTATTTAATTTAATAATTGGTTGTTTTTTTTTTTTTTTGAGTGTAATAATTTTGTAATGTTATTTTAATAATGATTTAATTTGATTAACAATAATATAAAATAATATTTGCACACCTTATTAGGTAATGATACAGAGTAGGTACTTTATATTTATTTGTAACATCTGTTTATACCTACCTGTATTAAGCAAATAAATAATTTGATTGATTGACTACACAAATATAAATTAAATAGGAGGAGAAGTAATTCTACAGGCATAGCCAGCAACAAAAGTCGATTGACAGTTTAGTTTTTTACGTGTTACGTACCCGAGGGGTGCCAATCGGAAGCCTATTAGTAAACTTCCGCTGTCCGTCCGTCCGTCTGACAGACATGAACCTTAAAAGATTGACAGTTGAACTTTTCACAGATTGTATATTTATTTCTATTGCCGTTATAACAACAAATTATAAAACAAAGTTAACAATTATTTAACCGAGTTTGTTTTTACTAAATCATTTAAATAAGTAGGTAATGTTAAATATTGTACGGTGGTTCAGAACCCTTCATTTACGAGTACGATTCGTACTTGGCTGTTTTTTTTTAAATCAAGCCAATTAATATTGAGCAAAATATTCGTAAAAAATTGTGTGTTCTGAGAAATAAATTCAAGAGATAATTATTACTATTAAAGATGAGATTTTTTAATAGAACAAGATGATTCGTTTCGCTATTGAAATAAAATGCAAAAAAGCAGTGTAAATGCTATTGAAATAAAATGCAGAAAAGTAAAAAATCGTCATTGCCAACCTGGGTTTAGCCCGATGTGTCATTTTTACGCCCGAGTAGATACTGTACTTCTACCATTTTTCTCGCTTTTATTATATTTTCCCAGAACCATTGATCTATAGCGGCACATGCCAGCCATTTTGAAGACTTAACTATCTGAATTATGTGGGGCGTCCCATTTCATCTGTGAACGAAGAGTGAAGGCAAAGACCTCGGAATTTCATTTGTGAAAATATTCTATTTGAAATCTATCATAGGTATTTATATGATAGAATAAAATATGCTACATACAGATGGTACAGTACGGCACAGCTTAGATGTAACATAAATTCGAAAATTGGCATTCTTTCATTTCAAAAGGAATGTATTTTGGTTAGATGACTTTACAAGTTATTGCGTTTGCGTAAAGATCATTTTCTTCTGAAGCAGTAATAAATATTGGTAATTTTGAAGGGGCACTCAGTTCGGATGGTGATTAGTTTTATACGACTTTTGCCGATGTTACATGTAAGTTTTGTTGTACTGTACAATAAATAAAAAATACCTAGATAACAAACTATGTAAGTACCTACTGACTAGGGCCCGCAGGCCAAAATGCCTGATTCTCTTCGTAAAATAACTATTTAATTTAATTCTTAATTTGGTGTCATTACCAGTCAACAGCAATGTGGAGGACTTTTTAGACGCCATATTTTAGTTTGTTGTATGGTTTATTTTATTATTATTATTTTTTAATGTGTATAAATAGTTAGTTATTTAATATATAAATTTTTAACAAGTGATAAGTAATCCATTCCCAAGCAGTGAAATTATAATGACGTCTAATAAAAAAAAATCTATACAAGAAATTGAAATGGGTATAAACCATGCAGTGCATCTGTCGCAGTAAGATAAATCGCTATATCCCTAGGAATATAACTATATCACGGTTATAACCATCTTACTGCGACAATCTATACCTGTATTCGAGAGACTTTAGTTACAATATCTCAAATACTATATGTATTTGTGATCTTGTACCTAAAGTCTTCAAAATTCCTTCACGGAATGTATTTCAGTTCAGTTCACATTTTCCAGTTCTGTACCGTTGTTTATTTAGTCTATATAACTTCAAGCCGTAGCTCGAGCTTCAGTTTTTCCGCTCTCGAGAATACTCTCAAATTCTCGAGTTCTCGAGCTATGTGGAAAGTAATGAAGGAGTATTTCTAAGGGTTTTCATTTGAGGACTGCACTTCGCGTTTTATTGTTTTAGACTGCGTCATACTTTTGTCAGGGTTCGCTATTTAAGTTTAAATTGCAGTTAAGATTTACCATATGTAAAGTTGTATGTATAATTTTAGTACTGAAAATTAATTTAAATTCGATTCAATCATGAGCTTTAAAGAAACCGTTAAAAGTTTAACGTAATGACAATAAAATAAACATATACATATTAGACTAGCTGCAATTATTTTAAATTTTCTCTTCACTCTATTTAAATTAGCCTCATCATTGTAAAGCTACCACTTATGGGAAGAGCGAGACACAAGTACTATTGTAACTTACTGGGGCTGCCTCAATTTATGTATGAAACAATGTTTTGGGTAAAATAAATATTTTTGTATTTGTATTTAGCTGCGCCTCGCGGTTTTACCCGCATAAGTCTCGATCCCTTGGGAATAATGGTATAAAAAGGTATCCTATGTCCTAACCCACGTCATGGCTTACCTATGTGGCAAATTTCATCCAAATCCGTTCAGCCGTTTTAGTGTGAAAGCGTAACAAACAAACTCATTTTCGCATTTATATAATATTGTAAATACAAATAGAAATAATATTTATTTGCATAAAACATGGTATTTATAGTTGTTACATAAAAGACTAGCCTCTGCCCGCGACTTCTTCCGCGTGGAACTTTGGGTTATCGCTTAAAAAACCCCTCAATTTTAAAACATTCTTCATTGGTGCTCCGCTCCTATTAGTCTTAGCATAACGATATATAGCCTATATTAGCAAATAGGCCAGCATCATAAATTATTTGTATATTCAAATTACAACTATCGTCCTTTGACAGTTGTATGAAATGGCTGTAACACATTAAATTGACGTAGGGTGTCAGTTTGATAAACAATTACTTTCCCTAAACGCATACGAAGTTTAAATAAATGATAATCAAAACAAGTATAAGTAATAAAATACATCAGCAATGTTACAAAGTGTCTTTGCTCAAAAGCTCTAATACAGTTACTGAGTCCGTGTTTATGCACAAGTATAAGTCATGTTCTTAAACTTTGCATGAAAAGCGAAAATCTTCAGTGAAAGTAGAATGAGAATGAATGAAATTAATATCACTCTTGTGAGCGCTTACTTAACTGCTCACACGCGTAAGTTTTCACTTAAGGTACATGTTGAATTTGCTTACGATATCTACGTGACGCGATAAACTTAAGTACGGTCAGCAGAACAAGAAGTATGGTATTCTTATCCTTTTACATAGGTTTTTTTTGTTTTGTTGTCTAGTTCATGACAATGATTTTAATATTGTAAATAATTACGTCAATTTACCATTATTTGTTTAAAAACATAATTTCGGATAAAATGTACATGCTAAATAAGGTTAAAACGAAAATAGTACTTACTATGCACTTAGAATTTTTTTTTACCTACTTATTATTGAATAATCCAATAATTATTCATAATAATCCACTTAGACATGCAATTAAGGCAACAAAATCCACGGGCAATAAACATCAATATAATTTTGTAATTAATTTCATAAACATCATAAGCCTTTTTGTCCAACGCTACCTACGCGTGTTCAAACCATTTATTTGCGTATTTGATGGTAGAACATATTTTCAATTAAAGCTTGGATCTAATTAAATCGCAAAAGGAGGCTGTTTTCGACTTGTGGAACTTCGTCTACGTGTGGCAACATATGATGAGACCAGCACATCCTGACCTCCGCTGCCCCCCTTTCTCTACGACATTAAGACCATAAAAGGGGTAAATTGATCAACATCCAGAGGCCACCTCACCTGGCCTTGTTACGATTTGGTGGGAATACAAACGATCCCACTTAAAAGTTTTATGGGTACCGTATAAATTCCATTAACGTTTTACGGTTTTACATTTTAAACAGATGTTTTGTAGAGAATTCGCGGTGCCATCACGTTTCGTACTTATGCAGATGGGCTGGTTGGAGAAGACTTAGGTTTTGTTAAAAACTCAAACCGCAAGCCAAAGATACCTAGAAGAACTAAAGCTAGAAATATCAGAATATAGCCAGTAGATGGCTAAAATTAAAAGTTTACTAGGTAATTAAGTATACCCGAAGAAATGAAACTAAATGAATGAATCTAATCAAATTAGTCTTACCGGTTGTCCGGTTGTGTGCACATCCTACTTGAAACGATCGGACTGTTCAGCTACAACAAATTCCTTATTATCTATTAACTATATTATGGTAACAGCAACAATCGGTACACATTATGGTCAGATTAGACGAATCCGAAGGTAAAACTGACCATGTATGATGGATTGGTAACCTTTAATAAATATACACAAAACTCGTTGACATCTTAGCATAGATGAGCCTATAACGTTTCCACTTCTGTGACACAGGCCTCCTCTCTGTGAAAAAAAATGGGTGGTAGTCCACCTTGCGGGCCCAGTTGGTGATATCACAACATGTCTCCAAATTTTTGTGTCTAGAACATGCCAGTTTCACTACAATGTTCCCTACACGATACCAACTTGAAAATAAACAAACATAGCTTCCAAAGTCAAAGTCAAATCATTAATTTCAAATAGGCCCTTGTAAGGCACTTTTGAACTACAAAAAAATAGTAATGATTTTAGTCGCCTCTTCCAAAAGGTATATATATTCCAAGACACTCATCAGATACGCACGCCGCCGCGACGCGGTAAATCTGATTGTTCAGAAAAGACGTTCCCACTGTTGGGACACAGGCCTCCTCTCTGTGAAAAGAAATTGGTGGCAATGCACTACGCGGGCTGCGGGTTGGTGGATATGACATGTCTCCAAATTTTTGCGTCTAAAATATGCCAGATTCCTTACAATGTAGATAGCTTTCCAAAATACTAACAGAGCAGTGGTGGCTTAGTGCAGTGGTAAAGAGCAGTGGTGGCCCACTGCAGTGGTAAAGAGCAGTGGTGGCCCAGTGGTAAAGAGCAGTGGTGGCCCACTGCAGTGGTAAAGAGCAGTGGTGGCCCACTGCAGTGGTAAAGAGCAGTGGTGGCTTAGTGCAGTGGTAAAGAGCAGTGGTGGCCCACTGCAGTGGTAAAGAGCAGTGGTGGCCCAGTGGTAAAGAGCAGTGGTGGCCCAGTGGTAAAGAGCAGTGGTGGCCCACTGCAGTGGTAAAGAGCAGTGGTGGCCCAGTGGTAAAGAGCAGTGGTGGCCCAGTGGTAAAGAGCAGTGGTGGCCCACTGCAGTGGTAAAGAGCAGTGGTGGCCCACTGCAGTGGTAAAGAGCAGTGGTGGCTTAGTGCAGTGGTAAAGAGCAGTGGTGGCCCACTGCAGTGGTAAAGAGCAGTGGTGGCCCAGTGGTAAAGAGCAGTGGTGGCCCAGTGGTAAAGAGCAGTGGTGGCCCACTGCAGTGGTAAAGAGCAGTGGTGGCCCACTGCAGTGGTAAAGAGCAGTGGTGGCTTAGTGCAGTGGTAAAGAGCAGTGGTGGCCCACTGCAGTGGTAAAGAGCAGTGGTGGCCCAGTGGTAAAGAGCAGTGGTGGCCCACTGCAGTGGTAAAGAGCAGTGGTGGCCCACTGCAGTGGTAAAGAGCAGTGGTGGCTTAGTGCAGTGGTAAAGAGCAGTGGTGGCCCACTGCAGTGGTAAAGAGCAGTGGTGGCCCAGTGGTAAAGAGCAGTGGTGGCCCAGTGGTAAAGAGCAGTGGTGGCCCACTGCAGTGGTAAAGAGCAGTGGTGGCCCAGTGGTAAAGAGCAGTGGTGGCCCAGTGGTAAAGAGCAGTGGTGGCCCACTGCAGTGGTAAAGAGCAGTGGTGGCCCACTGCAGTGGTAAAGAGCAGTGGTGGCTTAGTGCAGTGGTAAAGAGCAGTGGTGGCCCACTGCAGTGGTAAAGAGCAGTGGTGGCCCAGTGGTAAAGAGCAGTGGTGGCCCAGTGGTAAAGAGCAGTGGTGGCCCACTGCAGTGGTAAAGAGCAGTGGTGGCCCAGTGGTAAAGAGCAGTGGTGGCCCAGTGGTAAAGAGCAGTGGTGGCCCTGTGCAGTAGTAAACAGTGGTGGCCCAGTGCAGTAGTAAAGAGCAGTAGTGACCCAGTGCTGTGGTAAAGAGCAGTGGTAGCCCATTGCAGTAGCAAAGAGTAATGGTGGCCCAGTGTAGTGGTAAAGACCTGTGGTGGCCTAGTGCAGTGGTAAAGATCAATGGTAGCCCAGTGCAGTGGTAAAGTGCAGTGGTGGCCCAGTGCAGTGGTGGCCCAGTGCAGTGGTAAAGTGCACTGGTGGCCCAGTGCAGTGGTAAAGAGTAATGGAGACCCAGTGTAGTGGTGGCCCAGTGTAGTAGTAAAGAGTAATGGAGACCCAGTGTAGTGGTAAAGAGCAGTGGTGGCCCAGTGCAGTGGTAAAGAGCAGTGGTGGCCCAGTGCAGTAGTAAGGAGCAGTGGTGGCCTAGTGGTAAAGAGTAGTAGTAGCCCAGTGCAGTAGTAAAGACTAGTGGTGGCCCAGTGCAGTAGTAAAGAGCAGTGGTTGCCCAGTATAGTTGTAACGACCAGTGGTGGCCCAGTGAAGTAGTAAAGACCAGTGGTGACCCAGAGGTAATGGCCGCGACTTGTACGACTGACCTGACGAGTTGTAGGTCATAGGTTCGAACCCAGAAGGAGGTTTACTTTGTGTAAATTATATCATCACCACAGGAAAACATTGTGAGGAAACCGGCATGTCCTAGAATCGAAAATTCGAAGACATGTGACATCTACCAACCAGCACTGGGCCCGCGTGGTGGATACAGGCCCACTCCCACCGAGAGTGAGCAGGTTGTACCAGCAGTGGGAACATTATGGGCTGTTTATGCTTACCAACATCTTAAAGTCAACACTACACAAGCATCGCTTTCAAGACACTCATCAGATACGCACTTCCTTATGCTGATTGTTCAGAAAAGAATTTTAACAGCTATCATGTTTACCTAGATGGACCAGTCATTGTCAATTGTCACTGGAACGACTTTTATTTTGTAAATAAACAAAGCTGTTGTTATTCTCACGTAGTAGTCTTGAGGCAGTCAAAGATTTGTTACCGGTACAAATGGACGGAAGGATTTTAACCACTATATTGTTTTTAGTGCTATCTCCTGTTTTTATTGTGAGTAAATAAGATTTTTTATTTAATTTCGTTGTTGCCGGTTTAGTGTTTGTAGTTTTTACGAGTTAATGTTCGAGTTTTGGCGTCGTTTTGAAACGATTAAGACCGATTCACCTCTCTTTGGCGATATCGAAATATCGTCAAGCCAATTAACTAGTTAAAGTGCTTACATGTTCCTTAATTATCTTCGTCACGGTGCAAGTTTTACAACATCAGAACTTGAAGTTCATGTTAATCTAAACCTAATAATTTTGTTTTTTGTATGTTTGTGTTTATTGTTACGCTTTCACGGCTCAATGGCTAATCCGATATTGATGAAATTTTGCATGGGGATACTTTGAACCCTGGGGAAGAATATAAGCTACGTTTTATGGACGTAACTTGTGCGTGAATCTGCGGCCGAAAACTAGTTTTAAATACGCCAGTTTGTTTCGAACTTCTGTATAGTTAGGTTTAAACTCGGTAACCGTGTTACAATATCACTTCAGTTAAATGACAGTAGCTGCACATAAAACCCATGAAGTAAAAGGCAGTTGTAGCACCAACCCGTTGATCTTTGTTTATATAAAGACTGCTGTAGCCAAAATTCACCTTAAGGACTACTTTTGTCTGCTCATTGCACGATAGAATCTGCTTTAAAATATTGTAAAACATTTGAAAAGAGTAACGTTGGAGTTTCTTGCCCATTCTTCTCCATACGAAAACTACCTTTTGGAAGGGACGACTAGAATCAATTCTACTAATTTGTAAATGTTGACGTTCAAAAAGGCCTTTTATGTGCCTAATTAAAATAAATTATTTGATTTTGACTTTACCGGCTCAGCATTATTTATTGCATCATAACCAGTGATCGGATATTCGGATGCATATTTACCTAAAGTTACGTTTTGGCAAAGAAATTATAGAAGTGGCTTTAAATATATACTTTCTCTCAAATTTTGGAAAAGGTATCCAAAAACGACGTGTGAACGTCGACGGAACGCGCACGAGCACACAACCTCAGAATGCGAAAACTTTTAGTTAGCGTACTGCTGGCTGGGTGAGCGAGCAGTATCGATTCAAAGATAATAAAATCGATTCAAAGACGCCACCGCGTGCGGCGGATTTTATTTTCCCATCACTAAATAATGCTTGTGACGTCATAGTAGGTAGTCAAAAAATGGGACGCTTGGTTTTCATACAGATCGTGATACTTGCGTTATCTAGGTCTATCTATATCTGTGATGCATCCGAATAACCGATCACTGATCATAACGTAAATATAATGCGTTTCAACAAATAGTTCCTATGCCGTAATGATGGCTCTTCTGTTGTTGGACCAATACGAATACGCTACGCTGCTGCTACGGCGCTACCTAATAGATTTGTTTTTTTTATTTAACAGTAGTACCAACATTATGGCATAGGAACTATTTGTTGAAACGCACTCTATTTACGTTATGCCTAGATAATAAAAGATTTGACTGTACTAACTACTATATTTATTTACAGTCAGCATGGTCTTCAAGAGAAGAGAGAAGAGACACCCGCGCTGTCGATCGAGTCCCGCGCAGAACGATCCACTACCACACAAAGAGACATATGCTACCTGAACCCGACTCCAAGAGGAGGGCCACCACTACAAGAGCTAGGGAGTTAAGGAAAAAAGTATGCAGATGTAGTTTTAATTATGATGGATTTATAAATAGATGTATAGTTGCCTGTTTGGTCAAGTGGTCACTAGCACGACTACTGAAAGTGAGGTCCTGGGCTCGATTCGTAAGTGTTATTGGAGAGCAGCGCGGGCTTAGTGGTATCGGTCCCAACTTACGAGTCGTGAGTTCAAACCCAGATATGCACTTTACTTTGTGTATTTAAAATTTCATCATCACTACTCTCAAAGCGGTGAAGGAAACATCGTAAGGAAACCGGCATGTCTTAGAACCCTATATTCGAAGAAATGTGACATCCACAAGCCCGCATTGGTTAGATTACAGCCCACTCCCTCTAGAAGAGGCCTGTGTTCCAGCAGTGGGAACATTATAGGCTAATTATGCTATTGGTGATGTGTGGCATCATCTTGCCCCACAGCAGTGTTAATGGAGGTAAACATTACTTCGCTCCCTTCAATTTGCGACAGAATACTGTGATTGATCGCTACAGCTTGATAATTTTTGGGCGTTAAAATAGCCCGTTCACACACCCATTAATTCTCTTGGTACGGTATTCGACTGTTTTCCCCGTACACCAGACGAATTAGATCTTCTAAAGTGGAAACTACTCTATCAAGAGTCTCTGGAAGGGCCACCTCACCGTTTTCTTCTGGTAGAGTGCCTTCATCAACTTTTAGAAGAACATCGGAGAATTCTTGAGGCCTAGATTCTTGTCAGCCCTAGTTCCTCGCGTCCCCACAGGCAGTGTTTGCCGGAAATCACCACGAAACAGAACTGTGACACCATCCACCACCATCAGCTTCCACTGCTTTCCTGTTTGCTATAATGCATTCATCCCATACGATGAAAGCGCAATCCGTAAGCACGCGCCCCTTGTCACTGTTGCGTAACATCCCACAAACTGGCGTTTCGTTGCTCTCTAAATCCATGGGAATCTTAAACATGGCGTGCGCTGTTTTGCCACCAGGAAGCAATGTGGCAGCGATTTCAGAAGACGCTACCGCGATTGCAATTAGGAATTGCCTCCTAACCTGTGTAAAGATGCCAGTGGTAATGAATGTTTATCTTGTTCCACCAGGAGCATCTAAGAAAAATATTTTACCCTCACTGAGCCCACCGATTTGAAGAACGGTATCCCAAATGTCACTTTTCTCTGAGATGAACATAGAGACGTGGTCATCGTTGACGATGGTACTCATTGCGTCGGCGGCGGCGAATTCCAATTTTTCGCGGTCTTGATGTAGTGCCAATGATTGCGGAAACGGTAACCCATACTCGATCAGTGGATTGGTACCGATGGAAATGACCACGTATTGAAGTGAAATATGACAACTCTTTAGAACGCGTTCAGCATTTTATTCAATGTCACCTTCAGTAGTATGCCGCAAAGTTTGTAAAAAGTCTTCGCATAGATGATGCCCATATTTTTCCCACAACAGAACTAGGTTTGCGATTTCACAAAACACTAAAATGATGGCACATAAATGTCGCATACGACTGGGACTGTCGCTGACGCTGGCCTCCGCCAGAGTGTCATCCCAGTGTTGGTCATCGTCAAAAAGGATGCCAAGGATGCGCGGAATATGGGATTCTTTGAATCATCAATTGAACGCAGATGACATTGGGCCCCATATTGTGTGAAGTAATAACCGCATTATAATTTTTTTTAATTGTGATCGTTTATTTATTTTTTGTCGATTTCTACAACAAATCTGTAGCAATTTCCCATTGCTTAACATTGCTAACCCTATATTGTATCAAAAACTCAGTCGTCTTCTTTTTTACATGAAAATTATGTCAGTTTGGAAACACATTAGTAAAAACTATAGGATTAGGTACACATTCAATTGATTCTCACAATTAAAGCGCATTTCCCACCCCAGCTCTCAATCAATCTGCCGAGCCTTTTCCCAACTATGTTTGGGTCGGCTTCCATTATAACCGGATGCAACTGGATAATAGTATTTTACATTAAGTTATTACCTATCTGACCTTCACAACCCAGTTACTGGGTAATACGATACCCCTTGATAAGACTGGTTGTCAGACATTCGCACTTCTGACGAACGAACCATGGCGACTGTCAAAAATCCAAGAATGACAGCCGGGACCAACGACTCAAAGTGGTTTCCGAGACCCGGAGAGGTCTTGGTATGTAAAGAAGGCCACCCATCCACAGACCAACCGCAGCAAGCGTAGCTTAACCTGATCGATTGACCCGTGCCGCTGTTATTACAAGCCCATAACGAAGCAGCACTAATAAATTAAATTTCATTTCAGCCATCAGGTCATCTGACGCCTCTAGAAGAAGATGACATTGACAACGACGAAGTAATCTCCGTCGCCATTGGTCCTCCTCCAATTAGACCGAAATACGACAAAGTGCACTGGAAGCATCCTCCCAAACCCGTCCCACGCAACGTTTCTAACACGACAGCTACCACCATCGTAAAAGACGTTTTTATCCAACTCGGCAGAGAGTTTCTAACAAGACAAGTGAGTGAAGACTTCATCTTCGGACAATACATAGGCAATGCAATGAAAAACTTAACAGCTGAAACAAAACTCAAAATGCAACATGAAGTCTTGGAACTAATACTCAAATATCAGAAGATCAACCAAGCCGAGCTTGTCAAACCAGAAGAGAAGATAAGCAATCCTTTGCCGACGATAAAGGACGTGAAGAGTGAAATCAAAAAGTTTACTGCAGCCAACGAGACGGAGGACACGTGGCCAGATTTCTCAAATCTTGCTAAAATTGTTGGTTGATTCTCAAATCTTGCTAAGATCATAATTTTTTTTGTGTTTGTTAATTTGCCTTTTTGTTAATACATTGTTTTATTATTAAATGTTGTACTTGTTATTTTCAAACTGGTGCGTTTGTGTATGGAGAAGGCTAAGACTTGAAGTTAATGATATCACCGTGCATGCTTTGTTGATGCTCATATTTCTTCCAGATATTTCGTTTGCCTAAAGATAAATGTTCTCTTTCTATTTAAGTTTTGTCATCTTTTCTCTATTGTTACTTATAATTTGACGTTAGCAGAAGCTTTTTCGCTCTTTGTCCATCTTTAACAAACAGTACCTAAGCCTCATTGTAACAATATTTTTGTCTTTCAAAGATTCCAGGTTTTACCACAATGTAATTTTACAGACGCACATGCCACTTCCTATATTTTTATTCAATCTTCTTACCCTTTTTCCCAACTATCTTGGGGTCAGCTTCCAGTCTAGCCGGATGCAGCTAGATACCAGTATTTCACATGGAGCGACTTCCTATATTTTTATTACACAGCCAAAATTGGAAAATCCTTTATATAAATCAGACAAATATTCAAATAACTTTTCCTGTAGAAATCAATCACATTTAACAATATTTACAAGAGCAGTGGTGGCCCAGTGAAAAAAACCGCGAGTAACGAGTTGTAGGTCGTAGGTTCGAACCCAGGAAGGCATTGTACCTACTTTGTGTAAATTATTTCATCACCACTGCTCAGGAAAACGTCGTGAGGAAACCGGCATGTCCTAGAATAAAAAATTCCGACTGGGCTCGAATGGTGTATTATGTATGACCCACTCCCTCTCACACATAAGAGGCCTGTGTCCCAGCAGTGGTAACATTATAGACTGAATATCCTACTCATATTATAAATGTGAAAGTTTGTATGTTTGGATGTTTGTTACTCTATCGTGCAATAACGGCTGAACCGATTTAGATGAAATTTGGCACAACGATAGTTTATAATCTGAATTAACATATAGGATACTTTTTATTCCTGTAGTACGTTACTGTGGGATAATTTCCACCTCCACGCGGGCGAAGCCGCGGGCTAAAGCTAGTATAACAATATTTCGAAATAACACTCCAAATTGTTTTTTATTGTAATGCCAATAAACGCATTTTTCTTTTTTTCTTTCAAATAAATTAATTTCACTGGCTCAAAATTCTACGTAAATTAATTAATTATGGCTTGTACATCTTCCAAGAATAATATACTAATATTATAAAGAGTATTTTGTGAGTTTGTATGTAGCGGATAATTAATCTTCGGAACTACTGATTCGTTTCTGAAAATTATTTCACTAGTACAGCTACAGTACCTTACCTTGGTACCTTGGTGGTTTACAACCGAGTAGATGATGGTTTACGACCAAACGTTGAAACAACTTTGCCGGTCGCCAACCAAGGTCACCTCAGTCGAGGACGCGGTTGGCAACCGTGTAGCGGACACTTTTGTCACAATAACCGTTTTTTTGTTCAAATTAGTCAATCAAAACACGGGTAGAATCATAGATATCGTGGGTAGAATCGAAAGATGATGACATTCGTATTATGATATTAATCCATATTCATCTAAATTGTTACATAAGTTTATAACCTGAATGGATTCACTCATTTGAATCCCGGTACTACGTTCCCGTGGGATTTTTTCCGACATCCACGCGGGCGAAGCCGCGGGCAAAACCTAGTTTTCAATAAAGGTACAATTCCGAAAGCGACGGCAGATAACAAACGGCAGCGGCGTTGCTGTTGATAATAAACGCAGGCATCTGCAGTACCGCTGCAGTTTCGATTCCGTATGCAACGTCACATCTACGACGGCTTTGGCACTTCTCTTATCAAGTTTTGTGAAACTAATTTATGAAATAAAAAATACGACTTGTCACTCTGTTAGTGACAGCAAATAACAGCACTATCTACTTGTTTGCTATCTGCAGTCACCACTCGACCGCAGCAGCAAACGGCACTGTTGCAATCTACGAAAGTTTTCATAGAAATACATGGCAATCAGTAGCGTCGCTGCGGTCTGTTATTACTATTGGACGGCTCCACCGCTGCGGTCTGCCGTCGTATTCAGAATTGTACCTTAACTGATTTTCATGAAACCTCGTTTATTATAATAATCCTGGCTGCCTTGACAAAGGTTGGAAGGTCGAAAATTTTGTGTATTCGCAAACTGTCGTTATCTGACCGCAGTGTTTGACTTTAACCCTGGGGACCGGACTTAATCCCAGATTAAAGAAGCAACGGAGATATGCTATGGTCATTTTTATGGCTGCAATTCTCTTAAAATGGAAAATATTACAGTAAATGATAGTAAGGATTGGATGATGTTGAACAAAGAGTTTTGATTTCAGTCCGTTCAAATAAATTCGTTGAATTCGCGTGTTTTACGATGACTGTTTAGTTCAATTTGCCAGTCGATCTCAAAATATTTCACTTATTAAATAATTATGTAAAAATCTCACAAGTTCCAAGGTTGAAATTGTGTCTTTTAGTACCTATCTAGTTAATAGTTTTTGGTCCTCAAAATCTGTAGCAGTATCTCTGCCAGATTTCTACATGCTACATAAAGGCATGAGTTGCCTTGGGTAATCTGGAAGTCTTTAAACAGGCAGGTTAGCCGAAGCACGGAACACCTGATCAGGTGGAGATTCATAGACGACTCCGCGTTGTAGTGTAAATGTGGTGCTGTTCCACAAACGATGGGACACTTAATATCATGTCCTGCGTGTCCTGTCAGCTGCACGTTGCAGGAACTGATGGACGCTAGTGATGGCGCCAAAGACGTTGCTGAATTCTGTGCTGAGTCGAGTCCACTTAGATTGCCATCGACACGCTAAGAGAAGACATAAAAACACGGTGACAAGGACCAATCTTTAGCTTTGATTCTATATTTTGTTTTACCAGTAATATCACATCTCTCCTTTTTCTAAAATCCTTAACCTCACCTTGCTCTCTGCAAGTGCGTAGGTACCGATGAAAATATCCCTAACTAGTGTAATCGCATTACCCGTAATAGGATTATGGCGACCGACTAGTGAACGAAATGTGCTAGAGCCGCCATTTTGATTCTGTTCACGGGATTTCATTCTTTTGTTTCGACTCGCTTTGTTTAGGGATTTCAGCTTGTGGTTGGTGGTCGTATTTTCAAGAGATTTTCACAAAGCTTGTTGAGTGTGTTATACATTTTTAAAAGTGCTTGATTAGGTTTTGATAATTTGGGACTGTCACAAAAGATTTTTTTAATCTAAATAAGCAAATACATGTGTGTGATTCGGTCTCTTTGCATGATAAATCTGGCAGTGAAAGTGATTAAAATGATGAAAGCAATTTATTTATTTACTTCTATTAAAACAGTAAAAAATCTATTACAATAAATAAAGACGCAAAAAGGTACCTTTGGCGAAACCGCCAAGGTAACCCGCGAAATCTAAATTATCTTGAGTTCTTTTGCAGTTTGCAGGTCAGTACCTACCTAACAGATATTTTTATCAATATTTTTAATCAACATACTACCTAACACTGACCAGTAAATTGAAAAAAAAGTAAGAAATATTAATTATGTAGGCTACCTTAGCGCTTCCCCGTTATAGAAAAACATAAAGTTGAGGTTAAAATAATAATCAGTCTTCTCAGAAAATTCAAACTGAATCACTGGGATTGACAATCTTATGAAACATTCAATTTCCATAACACATTAGTCTATGAGAGTACCTTTCAGAAAAATATATCTTGTTTTGAATCCTCGTAGGTACAATGATATTAATATTGCCACTTGCAAGTAAGTATTCCCATATCCCGGTAAAAGAAGAATTATTTGAAGAAAGGGTGAAAAAAACAAAAAAACTGGGCACTGCCCATGACTTATTCCCGCATTACTTAAGAAGAAAATATTCCCATTGATGTTATCTTCAAAGTATATTTTCTTTATATTTTTTATTGGACAGGATACTGACCTCCACTGGCCTTGACAACCCCCCATGGGCATAAAGCCAAAAGGGTGTCCAACAGCCCATGCTACGGAAGACACCAAATCTAGTGGGTGTATTTGGTAAAATATTATATTATTATTTGTGTTGCTAGTAGGTACAGTCGAGGGCAAAAATATGTATCCTATACTTTATTATTATAGTATAGTATTATACTTGGCGCTTGCACCATAAAATGGCTTAACGCGTTTAGGTCTATAAATAATAAATAAATCATTTATTTGCCTAAAACAGACCCTAAACATATTTAGCGATTTGTGGTGCAAAAAGGACTTAGTGAAATTTAAAAACGACTATTTTCTCCATAGAGACATTTCTCCACAGATAATATAATACTACGTAGTCGCACATTATACTTTTGTGAATTATTATTGTTTTATATTTCAGCATTTGAACCGATAATATACGAGATAGATAAAGATAAAATGTATTTTATTTTGCAAATATGGGTACAATAAGTAGTGATTATAGGGAATAGGTTCAACCACATTTCATTTTACCAGTAGGTATGCAAAAGTTACAAAAAAATATAAAGAAATATGTTTTTGAATTTTGCTAAGCTTACATATATTTTTGCAACTGTCTGTACCTACACATTGTGAGCCCTATTTTGTGAGGAATTAATCTGAAGAGGGAAAATGAATTAATTATTATTGTGTAGCCAAATATCTTATGGCGTGAGGCGCGTAAGATAAAGTGCGTTAAAAAGAACATAATCTAGTACCAGCTCCAAAGCGCGAGAAATTTTCAAGTAATTTTTACCAGCACAACTTCAATTAAAAGGCAAAGTGTTAAAAGGGGAGGTATATGGGATGATGGTAGAAGGAATTTCAGAAGCTATCTCTTATGACAGTCACAACAGTTACACAGCAAAGAAGTAATCACAGAAACAACCAAAAACGTAATTTCCACGTCTAAACAATTCAATTTAAATGAACACAGGAACACTAAATTCAGGCCATCTCGACAGATGTTTACATAATTACCGCTTCTAACATTTATGCAGGTAGACTGGAGTAGAGTGCTCTAACTAATGGTCTACGTTGCTGCCCTGTTATTTTAAATTGCGGCGCTCCCAGAGACAGTCGCGAAAATTGCTCCAAAAGCGAAAATTCTATCCAGTTTCTTGTTTTAAAATGTAGCGCTTAAATTTTCGGGGCTGATGAATTTTTCGCACCAACGGATACTCCAGCCGCTTTGTGTGGTAAAGATATGAAAATTTGAATTAAAATAATTCAGATGCTTTCCTTTTTGGAGCTTTTCGAGTTTTGTTGCAGCTGAAATTTTCCGGTGTAGTAAGTTTTTTTGCAGTTTGCATCTTTTGTTAAGTGGTTTTGAGTAAGGGGGACCTACCTACATTATTTTTCGTAATACCTTAGATAAAGACATTGAAAATAAATGGTTTATTCTGTAAATAGGATATTGGAATCACTTTTAGACGTCATACTAGAAAAATATTCCAAATTAGCTAGATGAGTTCGGCGTTTCCTATCTGATTACTCTGAGAAGAAAGGCCGAAACAAACTCAGAGGTCACAGTCTCTTTTAAAGTCCAGACATAACCTTGGTCAGGCCATATGAGGACCATGTAGATTAGTGTCTGAAATGGTCTTTGGAGGAAAGAACCACACAGATTTGAGTGGACCTTTTCAGTCAGTGCAAGCATTTGTCAGTAATTGTGGAGCTCAACTCAGAACTTAAGGAGCTCAACTCGACAACAATACAATATAAGGTGACAATAACTTCATCATCGCCTGCTTCTTTCATCGAGTACTGCTTCTGTTTCATTGACTCAGTTCTATTATTGATATTCTCAATGAAGACTTATACCATTGCAATTAAATATGCAATATTACATCACTGTCCAGCTGTCCAGTGCAGCTGTAGCCAAATTTGTGATGATGTACTCTTGTACTGTCCACATAACAAGGTAATTACTGTGCCTTGCGCATAAATATCATAATTTTCTGAAACAAATTGTTTTACACAGTTCTAAAACAATTCAAATTTTAATTTCACCTCTGCGTCTCCTAAATGTAAGCACTTAATGAGCTTAAGAACTCTAGGCTCCATTCCTCGAACGTACAGTTTACAAAAACACCTCCTTCTCCGAAAGCTTGACAAATCACCGACCCTTTCAGGTCATGAATCAGCTTTTTTGATTTACTAATTGATGAGGGACCAACCCAAACGTCTGGCACGAATATCACTCAAACAATGGATTCCAACTAATCCATTAAACTTAGTAGTTCGGTCCTAGTTTCTTTGATATACAAATATAAGGATAATTATGTCCGTAAAGTTTTGGAAGCGTGACCCAAAAGTCTGATAAATAAATAATGAAGAGAAAGTAGGAAAGTTGGAGGGCCAAGATAAACAGATAGTGAGGGGATTAAACACAAACTGAACTCAAACGGGACATGTTGGTCCTTTTCATTGATTTGAACCTGGGGGAAAGTTTGGAGGGTTACCTTCGCAAGGCATTTTTTAAATAAGGGGTAGTTTGGTAAGTGATAAACTCGTTCTAAAGGGTAGTGTACACATACAATAATTTTATTCTTTGATAAAGTGACCGGAAATTCTTTTATTAAAAAAAAGGCTAACGAGATCCTTCTAGATTATTGAAAAAATAACAGCAAACAGAATCACCAATTACATCTGAATTCTGGTCTAATCTATGTCTACATTTCTATACTAATCTATACTCTATACTAATATTATAGTGTATTATTCTTTGACGTTCAAAAGTGTCATTTATGTGCCTAATTTAAATAAAAAAGTGGTAAACTTTGTTTGTTTATTTTTTTGTCAATTTGTATGTTTGTTTGTAAGTTTGTTAGGGGGTAATCTCCGGAACTGCCAGTCGTAATCTAAAAATTCTTTTTGCATTGGTTAGCCCAATTCGAGGAAGGCTCTGGCTATGTAACATTACGCTACGACACATGGGAGCCGAGCAAAAAGACTAAAGCTAGAAAGAACACTAAGCTAAAACGAAGTAATAGCGACGGGATGCAACGCGGTGGGTCGGGGGCCGAAATTTTACGGGGACGAAGTTGCGGGCAAAAACTAGTACTATGATAAGTTACTTAAGAAAATTATCCTAGTGTTTATTTGATTATTGAACATTATACGACGTAAACAAAGGCATTCTCTTCCAGTCAACCAAAGGTGGTGGAGAGCTAAACTGCCAGGTGCATTGTCTTGGGTGGGAAAAACAAAACTAGCTCAGTCAGTCAGTGCAGCTGTACCTAGGAGAGGTCAGCAAAACAAACGGAGAACTGTATAGACGACTCAAAATTCAGTTAGGCATAACATTTTCACGACAAACTTCATCAAACCAACGCAATATGACGGTACTACCCTCAGCTATTATTTCCGAAACCTTTCACAAAACCGGACACTCTCCGGAACAGTCAAAAAGCAAAAGAACAGACAGGACCACAAGAAAAACTAGTTATTCGTTTGTGGGTACACAAAGCTACAATATGGCGGGCGTCCATTACTCGATTAGGGTTCCGTCGGCCGCGAGCTTTTAACACTTTGGATGCAACAAAGGAACCCTGATTTCGTTATTGTCAGTTTTGTGTCCGGTGAATTTATTTTGTATTGTTGGCTGGTTATTGTGGTGACAACCTTGGTTCAATCTTGAAATTTAAAAAGTTTGGAAGTAGTTTTTTACAGTTCTTTAATTTTCATGTGGTTAGTGACTAGCCTGGTAGCTTTTATGCCGCTGATGGGCCTCTGACTTGACTTCATTATGCTGTCAAGAAATATCTCTCAGGCATGGCAGTTTCCTCACGATGTTTTTTTTCACCGTGTTTGAAGCAGGTTGGCTTCCGGGATTGGCCACTTCTTTTTAGGTAGGAATCGTAAAAGGAGATTGAGTCTAACCTGCACATAACTCATTTTCAATTACTATCCGAATGATTTAGAAGAGAATTACTACTTCATTCATTGCTATACAGGATTGATAAAATCGTCTGCTCAACAATGTAAATAACGCAATGAATGTTGTTGAACTGTCAAAATTTAAGTCATTGCCATTGTAAGGCTTGTGTTTACGAACATTTAAATCAACTGATTAAATATTTGCAACTCAAAGCAATTGATGCCACAACAGCGAGACACCACGAACAGCAGGTGTTCGAATCAGCGCGGTAGCCAGCACTGTCACGGCATCAACGCCCAACAGCACTGTACGTTCAGCGGTGCTCGGAATCAAACCTTAAAACTCGATCAATTCCTCTCGCATTTATACAGGGTGTTAAAGTAATTGCGTGCCATAGCTTAGGGGTAGGTTCAGTATCGATAAAGGAAACTAGGAAAAATAAAAAATAAAACCACTAAAATTATTAAAAAAAAAAAACATTTAAAAAAATTGCAAGGTCAACCTAATTTAGTTTGGGATCAGGTATTTACAAAGATTAAAAATCAACTTATTTACTCATGTTTTAAGTTGATTTGATTGCTATTTTAAGTTAGTAGGTTCTAAATTAGGTTGACGTTGCAATTTTTTTTTTAATGTAATTTTTAAAATTATTTAACTGGTTTTTTTTTTTCTTGTTTTCTTTATCGATACTGAACCTACCCGGATAAGTCCTTAGGGGAAACCGTGGCCCCGGTCTAGGCAAGGGAAGGAACACGGGTGGGTTTTAGTCAGTAAAAGTCTGACACGCCCTTCCGCTCCGCCCAGAGCGGGAGAAGTCATTTGATGATTTCCCACCCAAAAAAAATAAAAAATAAATAAAAAAAAAAAAACCCCTAAACTATGGCACGCAATTACTTTAACACCCTGTATAAAATTGTATACATACTCGTACAGTGGCAATGTTAATTAAAAAGTAAAGTACTCCAGTCCATTAAAACATAAGTATTGATATTTAATTTATGTTAATAGGTAGGTATAGTCTACTCATGACTTTTCAATTACTTAATTAAAAACTGAATTAATTGAACACGGATAGGCTATAAATACTTTATTTTGGCAACAGTGAATAATTAACTTTATTTAAAGCTATTCTTCCTTATTGACGAGTATAATTATAACCCTTTTATTATTTCGTTGTTTAGCTGATTTTTATTTTTATTAAAACATTATTTTATTAAGTAAGCTGATAGTAGATAATAAATGGATAGTTCAAATTGATACATAGCTTCAGAATACATTATATACTATATTCATGCATAGGTTCACCGCGATTATCACAATGCACCGCGCTCCGTCGCATAGCGCGGGGCGGCCATAGCAAAGAATTTGCAAAATTATCCTAATTGTGCACAATCGTGTTTTTTATACAAACTACAAAGTTAAATCTGCCGCCCCGCGCTACGCGACGGGTCGCGGTGCAGGGTGATAATCGCCAAAACTAGCTACATTTACAACAACAACATAGCTACTAGCATTTTTAGACTTACTCAAAAACTGATGACAAGGAACAGAGGTATTCCACTCAGAGCACTGATTTCAATAGCATTTGTCCGGACCGCACCTGAGCAAATGAGATAATCGAAAACATTTAAAATCGATGAAAATATGGAAAGTAAATGGGACATCTATTATAAATTTCCCCGCCACTACTATTTTATCAGAGCCTCATACTAACAAATGTTTTTTTTCAAAATAAGTACTTAATCCTCTCTCTAGCCGATTCACCTCTCATACATCGCCAATTAAAGCGACAACACTCTTAAAGGGTCTTCTATCTATTTGACCACCGAAAACAATGTTTGATCTGTATAGGATCCGGATATAAGCTGGCCGTAATTACGGGTCTAAGTATACGTGAAGCCGGTTTTAGGGAAAGAGGCTCTAATTAGGGTCGTTCCAAAACTTTTATAATTGGACTCTTAGCCTGACCTCTCGACTGTTAAGTTGAGGGCACACTGTCTATAGGAGAATTCGTGGGGGATGGTGTACTTCATGTACTTGAGATTTTGAATTGGGACCTTCGAAATGCAGACGTGACGTATCGCATTTTAAATTTCAACGTTATATATAAAGTAAAAAAAACTGTCCAATCCGTGAGGCTGTTGAAAAGTATCGTACTGAGAGTCTATTTATGTGGCAAATCCATGAAAAAAGAAAAAAAAATACGCCGCAGCTCTTTCAATGGGGAATTTTACCGGGATAATACATGGGGCGCGGGTGGCTGTCGTTTAGCGGGCGTTTACAAGTCATAACTTTATGACACCAGATGACAATTTTATAATTTTTCATGAAATTAGGCTAATTTCGGTACCAAAAATCTGAATTTTAAATAGATTTAAAATTTTCAATAATAATAAGATTTTTTATTACTTTTTGTCATGTTATTGCACTACCTATGTGCCCCTTTCGGATCTGACAGGGGGTTTTCAAACATCTAAACAAAGATTATAAAAAGAATAGATTTGATTTTTATGTGTTTTTGTTTGTAATGAATAAACTCAAAAACTAATGCACCGATTTAAAAAAATATTTCAGCTGTTCCATACATCTGCTTGCATTGCACTTTTCTATGAAACTCATATAAACTATGATATTTTTTTAATAAACGACGATATGTTTCAATTCAAGGGGGTTCAGAATCATGTACTGAATACATGGTAACAGTTTTTGCGTTGATGTCCTTGGCACCTTGTATTTCATAGGTCTCTGGTTAAGACTCGCACCGACCAGGCAAGCATGGCACAAAAGGAGACAAATAGTTATAAGGCCACATTAAAAGGGGCCCAATTCCAGGTGTGTCCTCACCTTAACTTAGAAATCCATTCTAATTAATCATGATTTATTAAAATTAATTCGCTCAATAAAGGTAATTAAGTCAAAGGAAATTAGGAGACGGAGGGAAGTCATCACGGTAATCCTCCTCGAGGGTAATCAGAGTGCCAGAGCTATTTATAATGGTGGATGATTGATTTGTTGCTATTTTAAGGTTTATTTGTATCTTTACTTTGGACACAGATGTATACAGATCGGACACTCCGCATTTTGGGAATGAAGCTACACTACCTACGCGGCGGGCTCAACTTGTCGAAATCAGTGGGCGTAATGCTGCGGCCACATCTCCGTCTATCGTAACGAAGCTTCGCACAGTGATACGATAGACGCAGATGTTACCAACCATTATCGGTTATCGTCGCGATCATTCGGCCTGCGTAGCACTTACCGCCCAGGTGACGTACATAATAAACGTGGCGAAGAAGCTAATGTAACCATTGCATTAGCGCGATAACTATTTAGCGAGCAAAATATACGAACTTTTGGCATACATTGCTTTGTCACGATCGACGTAGACGTAGGCGGCCGCAGCATAACGTAGTCAGAAGATTTAAGAGTTACGCGATAGAAAGAGAGGCAACTTCTAGGTGACTTATAACTGTAGATTATTAACGGTGTGCGACCTGATTCGCACTTTATTGTGTCGTAGCAAGAGTCGCTTTTTATTCAATTATTTTGCGGAGTATTCCATCTGTACTAATCTGTGCTTTGGACAAAATGGTGTTGTAGCTGAATGATTTTACATAACATTATAGCATGTCTGTTTTTCGCGAACGTTGAGGTATAGGTGAACAGTAAGTTAAGTACGCCCGCACTGACTGACTAATCATAAATTATTTAAAACTCATCCAGATACGATTTTAACGAGAAAATTAACTCAGCAGTGATAGCCTAGTGGTGTGACCGTCGTACTGCCAAGTCATAGGTCTCGAGTTCGAACCCAAGGAACGCACCTCTGACTTTTCGGATTCATGTGCGATTTTTGCGTATTGTAAAATCATGACTCGCTTCAAAAAAGGTGAAGGATATTTCTCGACGGGATAAGACAATTCCGAACCCCTAGTGGGCGGCATAAAAAAAACATGGCACCAGGTTATTCACTAATCACACGAAAAATAAAAGATGAGAAAATTAATGTCTTCGCGTCTACGATATCAATCAATCAATCAATTTATGTATATTTTAGGTATATTATATATATAGTTTTGATAGGTATATGTATATCCTTAGATTTAATTAAATATTTATTCCACAATTTTCGATATTGCACCTACCACTGTTTGTCTCTGCATCACCCAAAGGTTGACTGGTAGAAAATGCCTATGGCATTAAGTCCGCCTCTGTACATTTG
This sequence comes from Conistra vaccinii, assembly GCA_948150665.1. Taxonomy (NCBI): domain Eukaryota; kingdom Metazoa; phylum Arthropoda; class Insecta; order Lepidoptera; family Noctuidae; genus Conistra; species Conistra vaccinii. The sequence continues at coordinate 3,599,281 of OX411323.1, read as the reverse complement.
TGTGCTTAAAGTGTTAAATAAATAAATAAATAAATATCAAGGTATTTCAAGTAGGTACATCCATCAACTTCATTTAAGTTTAAAACCTGAAACACAAAACAACTCACTCACTTACGTACCAATTTACCCCAACATTTACTTCAAACTTACCCCTTCCAACTATTTACTTACCCTTTACCCCAAATAACCCTAACCACAACAACAGCAAAAAGCATTCCCACATCAAATCCAATGTTGTACAGAAGAGAATTTGATTTTACTACATAAATAGATGCCTGCCATAAGGCTTGGGGCATAATTGCGCTCCCAGCGGACTATAAAATTGTGCCTAAAAGCAAATAGTAATAAAAAGAAAGAAAATTATCGTTTACACAGAAAGGTTCGCGAAGCATGAGAGTGAGGCGCGGTGCCACTGTAAGCGGATTTATGAAAATGCGTCAAAACTAATATGTTAATTTATTGATAAATGATAATAAATCCTCCTGTTTGTTCTTCTTAGGGTTCCGCACCCAAAGGTTGTCAAACGGAAACCTTTTACTAATCCTCCGCTGTCCTTCCGTCCGTCTGTCTGTCAGCGGGCTGTATCTCATGAACCGTATTAGGTAGACAGTAGAAATTTTCACATATTGTGTATCTCTATCGTACTTCACCGTCGCTATATGAGCAAATAATAAAAATGTACATTATAAAGTTAACATTTAAAGAGGGTGCATACAAGAACTGTATTTTTTTTCGGCTTTTTTGCTCTATCTTAATACGGTACGTCCTTTTGTTGTAGGTTGTACGGTTATTTGCAGCCTCTTCTCATACAGAGAAGGCACGAGCATTTGATAACAATGCTTATTCAAGACAGGTTGGCGATTTCAGACTTACCTATAGTTACCATAAATGCATGTTTCTTCACAAATTTTTGCCTTCACCAATATCAGCAATGTCCTATAAACTCAGAAAGTTCATATGAATTGAAAATTAAGTCACACCTCCTTCATCACGAAATTTACATTCGAACGATGCATCCTACCGACCTATTACAGGTTTGTTTTTTTACCGCTTCGGGTAATCTCTTGGCCTGCATCCCATCTGATGGTAAGTGATAATCAAGCCAAAGGTGGAAGCGAGCTACACCCGGAATCTGCAACCTCATCTTACCTCTAACTGCCAAAACATAACAATGCTGTTAACGTTGTTGTTATGGCGACAGACTTAGATAAGATGGTGGTAGCTAGCGAGGCGGACCAACCAAACCGAGAAAATAATATAGTTATGGTGTATCTATACAGATAGGTACACCTCTGCTGTTTTAATTTATAGTTATCACCAATAAGGTCAGTGCCACCACACCCAAGCATCGGTCAGTTAACAACATCACTAAACCGTGTTAAGTACTCAGTTAATTAAATCTTACCCTCTAAAGACGTTACCCACTTTCAAAACGCGGAAACGATATCGTGGAAAGGGTTGAACTTCATAATTTGTAAAAATATTTTTTTGGGTTCCGTACCTCAAAAGTAAGAAAGGAACTTAAGGGGGATGCGCCAAGGTAGCCCGCGAAATTTAAACTTTCTAACGTTTTTTGCTATTTGCAGGTCAGTGTCAGTGTCAGTGTGAACTACGTAATCCTTCATGACACGCACACGGACGTTTTATTTCACGTACTGTAGGCCACTCGTCATTGATAATACTATGACCTTGAGTGACGTGCGGTCTACTGTAGAATCGGGAACTGGGAGTAATAAAACACTTTGAGCTTTAGAAAGATACTGTCACACTCTGTTATGAGTTTAAAAAACAAAGGCAGAATATAAGAAAGAAAGAAAAATTGTTTATTTGGGACATAAAAAGGAGCATTTAAAATTAGGTAACAACATTAATTTAAAACATGAAGCTCCACAAAGCCGAATCTTTTCTATAACTTGCCACCTACAATACTAGGTATATTCCAGAAGATCATTAAGTTATTTAAGCAGTCTACAGCAAAACATAGGCCTAAATAGAAAATTACAGCTTGAACATTAATTACTCCTCTAAACATTAAACACAATAGATCACAATCAAATACGTTGCCATTATTAGAGATTCTGCTAAAATCGAACTAAAATCTCTCTCCGATTCCCGCTATCAAATTGCAATTGAACAGTGAAAAGCCTACAATACGTCACCATCGACAGCTCATTCTCAATAGTCACGAAATAATAGCTCTACAAATTGAAACATTCACAATTCAATCAAAAACTAACCTTGTGTGTCTACAAATAGAATACTTAACGATCGCACTGAAAAAGTTGCTCAGTGACATGAAGCGTCCAGTTTAAAATTACCTGTACCAACAAGTGTTCGAAGTTTGGGTACAGGTCAAGAAGTAATGGATGTTGGAAGCAACACATCACACGTCAGCGGAATCGCAACGCCCGGACGAGAACAAAGTGCATGTAGTTAAAACGGGTACACAATAGCGCCATCTATATTGGCCGGTGCGAACCCTCGTCCTCGATCCAAAATGGCGACCGTGACGTTGTCGAAGCCTCGACACATTGTGACAGTGGGAATTACACAGAGTAGTTAAAAGCAGAGGGGATTTAAGACTTAATTGAATTTTAATAGAATCATCATCATCATCAACATCATTCCAGCCGAAGAACGTCCTCTGCTGGACATAGGCCTTCCCCAAGCACCGCCACTTCGACCGGTTCTGTGCTCCCCATATTTCAGCGGATTACTGCGGCCTTCACAATGCTATGTTTACATTCACTTGAAATTAAAAAAGAGAGATTTTTATATTCTACTGTAAAAAGTTACAAAAACACCCTGCAACTTCAGAACCATGGCGCAAAAGGAAAGAGGCTGTATCCTGCATTGGGTGGAACAAAACTAGCTAATAAACGAACCTACTGTATTAATCATCGTCGCCTAATACAGTATTTCAGGAGAGCAGTGGTGGCCCACTGGTAAAAGCCCCGACTTACGAGTTGTAGGTCATGGGTTCGAAACCAAGCAGGCGCTTTACTTTATGTAAATAATTTCATCACCACTGCTCTCAAAACGGTGAAGGAAAACATCGTGAGGAAACCGGCATGTCTTAGAACCAAAAATTCGAAGACAAGTGACATCTACCAACCCGCACTGGGCCCGCGTGGTAGATTACAGCCCACTCCCTCTCACAGAGAGGAGGCCTGTGTCCCAGCAGTGGGAACATTAAGAGTACTCTATTTCACACTTATACTCTATATACAGTTCACCTGTACAAAAAATAAACATCCGAATCAGAACTATGTCAATATTCAATATTTGTTCTAAACATTGAAATACAGTGAGTGTGTAAAATATTGTACGTGAAAAAGTGTTTTACACAGCAAAAATTTTTTACATGGTTACCTCTGCCAAACTGCAAAGCAGTTTGTTGGCAGCCATGGATCTCTTTTTAGATTTATACATAATTTTTAATTAAGACTTTTTAACCTTGTAAGCTAAACTATCTATGTATTCCTTAAATATTATCCTGCAGATTTTAAAACAGACACACAAGCAAACAAGTTTTTAAATATTCCCCCTACAGTGAGACTTTAGCAAAACATATCGATGAGATACTTACTTAGCACCTATGTATTTTATTTAAAAAAAGAGATTTTTAAAATCTAGTGACAATCACATTTATGTCAAAAATATAGGTAAATAACAGATATTTTTGACATATTGAGCCAGAATAGAATGCGATCGTCTTTAAAAATACGAGATTGATGATTGGTTTTGGATTTGTCAGGTAAACTATATAACTGTCAAGCATAAATAGGCACAAAAGAGACACAGATCATTAAAAGTGATTACCCGATTTAAAAAAAACAAATATTATAAATATTTCATAATCATTACGCTCCAAAGTGTAATCAAGTAAGTACGAAATTTTACAGTAGGGATTATACAGCTAATTCAAGTATACAACTAAAATTAAGAAAAACTTTGTTATTACAAAATACACTCTGGGGCTTTCAAACTTTCTCCATATTTTTTTACTACTACTGTATCCAGTTTTTCTTGAAACTTTTTGAAACACTTTTTACTTAGCCTTAGAGACAAGATAATAATTATGGCAACGATCTTTATTATACGTAGAAAGGTTTAGGTTTCATCAAGTTTTTAAGACACTGGAGTAACTTTTAAAATCCTGAGCCTGTACAGCATTTTTGGCGCCTAAGGGAGTCTGTCCTAAACCTAGCAATTTGGAACGGTCTCCAAATAAATTTACTTAATAATACCGTATTTAAACATTAACAAGGTAACATTTAGAGCAGTGGTGGCCCAGTGGTAATGACCGCGACTTACGAGTTGTAGGTGGGTAGGCGCTTTACTTTGTGTAAATTATTTTATCAGCACCGTTCTCAAAACGCTCGAAAAAGATCGCTAAGAACCGGACTTAACGCGTGCGATATCTAGAAATGATACCCATCACGTCTGTGGACTAATAAAATTTGCTTCATATAGGACATTTTGTTAAAGAGTCGTTTTGGTCGTTTTGCTAATACGACTATTTGCTATTAGCTAGTTTTAATACGGAGCGAAATAAATTATTGAAAATCTCCACAAAGCCTTTACTAGCTATTCCAACGAAGATTCCTACGTCAAAATAATTTAATCCGATGAAGGCAGGCTAGCCCATATAGCCGATATTAGTTCACTATGGCAATAGCATCGTCTACAAACGCTGTTATATTGCCGCCGAGCAAATAGACTGAAACAAAGGCGGGCGACAATATCCTGATATTTTCAATCCTCTCTGTACGTATTGAGTTGTTAAAGAGTATTGTGAATTGCTGCATGATTTTGTATTATTTTCGTATTGAATAAACAAGTATGTTATAATAATAATAATACCATTTATTTCAGGCGTCACAGGCCCATAGAAAAATACGTTAACCTAAATATACATTATTTTAATATAGACAAAAACTTGTATTAATAAATAAGGCTTAGACTATGTTAGTAGCACTTCACTTTGCACTAGCTTGACTCTGTGTTGTCCTGTGGAACTTGTCCGCGGAAGCGACGGAACAATACGTCCTGCGGTCAAAAGTCTTCTTCCATGACGAGGGACAGATAAAAGTTTGGTACACGCCGGTGTTATAGTACCGGAGTATTTATTTGTCATATCCAGTTTTTACCAGACTACGCGACAGCAATTTCCATACAGGAATATTTATTGCCAAATTAATCAAAACAACGAAATATTTAACATTTATTTGCGACATTGCGTACCGGCGATTTTTTTTCCACTTACAAACACAAAAAGATAACCTAGAGTTATGTTTTTCGCGCGTGTATATGTATCTTTTTATGTTTTGTGTTTAGGCAATGTCGCAAATAAATGTCAAATATTTCGTTGTTTTGATTAATTTGGCAATATTACTGTATGGAAATAAGAAATGTGGCTAACTAGCAAACTAAAATATTGAATATGAAATGCAACAATTAATTTCGTAACACCGAATATTTAGTTTAAGATGTAAGAAAGTATTTGGAAACGTTCCAAACGCCTTCCAACGCCTAAAACGGGTACAACATCAAATTCAATGTTATAATTGCAATTCATTATTAATATTCTAGTTCGCTATTTTTTTTATTTCCCTATAGTATTACAAAATTAATTAAAAAAGGTAAATTTTTGACAAGTATTGCCGACGTTGCCAACTTTTGCGATAAACGCTCTTAAGGCTCCCACAGACAGGCGCGACGCGACGGTGCGTCACGATTCTTGTAGATCAATTTAAATGAAGTTTTCATGTCAATAACATAAAATTCACACGACGCGCCCTGTTTATTTGCTACAACTTGCATATCATAACAAACATAATCAGCCTATTAATGTTCGCACTCCTGGGACACAGGCCTCCTCTCTGTGAGAGGGAGTGGGCCGTAATCTACCACGCGGGTCCAGTGCGGGTTGGTAGATGTCACATGTCTTCGATTTTTTTTGGTTCTAAGACATGCTGGTTTCTCACGATGATTTCCGTCACCGTTTTGAGAGTAGCAGTGATTAAATTATTTACACAAAGTAAAGCGCCTACCTGGGTTTGAACTCACGACCTACAACTCGTAAGTCGGGGCCGTTACCACTGGGCCACCACTACTCTACAACTTAGGACAATTATTATAATTTGTGACCATACTGTAATGTTTTCCTTCCTAGTGTCCTAAACTTTTACTTAGAATAAGATGGGTAATAGTGGTAAGAACCATAATATTTATTCACCAGACTAAATAAAATAAGATTTGTACAACTACCTTTAGCCTAGTAGTGCTTAGATCACATCAATATTCATCCATTTATTGTATTTGCATATAAAACAAATACGCTTTTCATATCCGTCTGCGAGACCGCTTGATTATTCTCATTTAGAGAATTTTATTCCGAAAGGTTTATGTGCCTAATGAATTATTAACTTATATATGGCACAGAAATCTCAATGTTGTGACATGTCGCCTAATTAGTGAATTGCACCCGTGTGAAGCAGAGGTAAGGTCTGTTCAAATCCTTGTTTTCAATTAATTAAATACCAACTTTATGTTAGTGTATATTAGGTAGATTTAGAAAAAGCCAAAATTTTTGTACCCCGAACTGAACGTTATCTGTGGGTATAACAGTAAATCCAAAAACTCCTATTTGTATATATGTATAATTGGAAACTAAATGGCGGACACCGAATAGGTCGCTAATTAATTGGTAAAACTATGTTAGATGTGAATAATTGTTTAACAACCAAGGATTTCTTATGAAATTGCAAGATCATCAGGCGGTGCTCCCACGGTGACGCAAGACGAGGGGACAGACCACTACATACGTAGATACTGTTGTGTTCGGCATTGTGCATCTGCGCTGCACCGGTTGACGTCATCACGTCAACGCCGGCTGTCGCTGAAAACCAGCGCTGTGCTCTTTCTCGTTTCTGCCCGCAGCATTATGCTGAGCGATGGCCGTTTTGCGTGGATGTAACGCAATTTTTTTCCCAAATGCATCAAGTTTAACGCAAATAAACATATTTTCTTTCTTTCTTTACGAGTAGGGGTGCATACGCATTCTCATTGGGTAACAAGGACAATGCCACAAACACAAGTACAACAAGACAACAACAACACGTATTTATTTACAACGGACAAGTATTTATTGACTCCATTCTCCTTGCATTCTCCTTGTTACCCAAGGAGAATGCGTATGCACCCCTACTCGTTGTAAATAAATACTTACGTACCTATTGCGATGCACAAATCGTCTTGACGCGTGTCGTTCCGGCTTGCGGCACAATGAGAGACTCGGAGGTTCAATGTAAACTAGACCAGACACGGCGAACAAAATTTTTGCGCAACATGTTGTTGTCCGGGACAACAAACGTCTCAGTCTAATAATATCTGAATACGCTTCCCGGGACACATCTTTAGTTTGTAATAGCTGCTCTAGTTTACATTGAACTTCAATGGACTTGCTATACTTACATTGTCATCGAATCAAACAATTTGTACAAAACCTCCAACAGAGATAAAGCCTCAGTATTTCATATTATTATGAGAACTGCTTTTAGAACGTTCTATAATTAATTCTGTGACTGCTAGCTAATTTTAAAACAAACGCAAGAATGGTTTTGACGTATTTTATATGAAATATTAGTTTGTACTAGTGACTGACCGAAGTTTCGGTTTCGGCAAGTTTCGGCAAGAAAATCTAGTTTTGGCATCAGTTTCGGTTTTGGCAGAAAATCTGCCGAACCATCGGCCGCACCGAAACTCTGCGTTCGTGAATTATCGCACGTCGTTTGGCTGACCTCGGGTGAATTCGTGGATCGTGTGTCACCCCATCATCAGCTTTTTGTTACACACAATTTTTTGTTCCAAGAAGCAGTTAACAATTTTTAGAATTCAAAGGATTCAAAAAAATAAAAAAAAAATTGTTTAAATATATTTTCCAATTATTGTTTTTTTTTTGCATTTAACACGTGTTAAATGTCTGTAATGTGTAAAAAATAAGCCAAATTTCAGTTAACCATAGATTTTTAACATGTCTAATAAAGTTTCGGTTTCGGATTCGGATTCGGCCGAAACTGAGACAGATACCGAAGATTCGTTTTCGGTTTCGGTGCAAAGTCCTGTTTCGGTCGGACACTAGTTTGTACGGACATGCTTTCATTCTTTGTATTGTGTATTGTATTTCATCATCATTCTCCTGCCCTTATTCTAATTTTTTCATATTTATTCCATCACTATAAGCCGTTTTCTCAGAATTCAATTCTTTCTCAGCCATATCATCTTCCTCACTATCGTTTCATCTTTAAACCTCCTTAGGCTCATTAAAGTCAGGCAAAAAGTGTCATAATCATGTTCCACAACAGAACTCGAGCCTCCATCGAACAGAATGATAAGGTAATGCGATACTCATTAAAACTTCCCTGAAGATTCTGACTCTCACGAGTTCCATAGCTTGTTTACGTACGTTTGTGGACGTACGTTTTGGAAGCAAGCCAACGGAACGCGGCGATCACAACGATGTGATGCTCATCATTTTACGTTTAGGGATGGGGGGATGAGACCAGTATCGATAGTCGATAAATTTGGCGAAACGGCGTGTGTCAGTGGTCCAGTTGAAAACCAACATCATACACTAGTTGTCTGACATTTATACTAGACTGGGATTTTTTGGTGCAGTCGTCAGATACAAAATACTGCTATTATAACGTCATTTTTTACTCAATTGCGTGCCTTACTCTGGGACATTCTTTTTTTATGACTTCTAAAAATTACAAAAAAGTTCCAACGACGAAAACCATCAAATATGATCAGTTTTTAATTAGTACGATTTCTAGCTCCTTTATACTTCAAGCCACGACAGTATGACAGAAAACGGTATCATGTGTAGGCCCCACACTGGTGAACTGAAGATTTGGTGAATGATGTGATACTGCAGGAAGCAGTAAGAACGCTTCGTCGAGAAAGGTCTAGGTTCAGTTTTGGACGTTTCTCGCCTTAGTGATAATATGATGAATGACTGATGATTGTGCCGATTATTGTGTCAGCCCAATGGCTTAATAGTCAAGTCGACCAACAATTAAGGAGGCTCTCGTTGGGCAGCTGGCCAAGGGCTTGATTCAGAAAGCGGTACTTCTGGACACGGTGCGTATCGTTAGAAGGTTCCTCTCTTTGCCCTGACAGCCCTGACCGCCGCCGGTAGCTTGGATCCTGTTCCCAATACCGGTGCATGGGCTACTATTTTTTATATTTTTAAATGGTTTATTTTTTATTTTATGAGAATATTTTTAAATGTGAATGATATGTTTAAAGATGAAATAAAGGAAATGATGATATCTTGTATTAGTCTTCCATCTATCTTTAAACATTCTTAATTACTATTATTAATATTTTAACTTCATTAGCTTAGTTGTTAACTTTATTGTGCATGCTGTGGTCTCCTGTAACTGAAGGAGTACACCTACTTAATACCTGAAGTGGCCCATTACTTATGAGTGTCATGTTTTGTGTTACATATCTTTTGTAAGAGGTCCTAAATAAATAAACAGCTATAACAGGCTGTTAAAGATTAAATAACCTATCTATCGCCAGTTTTGGCATACTGGAGATAGAAAAACCTATCTATCTATGGTTTTAACGTACCAATAATCTGTCTTAGAATAAGGAATCTTACGGAATGACATTCAATGACAGATAGAATTATACTGTCTACCATCAATAGTAGTAGTTTTGTTCTGATTATTGGTTATATAGGTTATTGGGTTCGATCCGTAAACGGTTGTTAAATGCCTTTTGTTTCGATAAATTGTACCTGGGGGCCTAAAACGGCCACATTAAGCAATTCCTCTAAAAGCAATTCATTTTCTGAATTCCCAGCAATTCCACTATGTTGACACATATTTTTGCTGAATCATATTCAATTCAATTCATATCAGAAGCATAATTGGTGGTAAATATGGTCGCATGGTAAAAATTAAGACAGTAATTTTACCGGATAATTTTTCTTTACAGTTTTTATTAACCAAATGAGTTTTTTATTTCTACAGTTTAAATGTTATTTTAATATAATATAATACATTTAATATAAAAATGTCATACAGATGAATTGCGTAAAATGAATTGAACGCAGATAAAATTGTGAATTGTCAGTTTGTGACAGTTTGTGTGATTCATAATAATTATTATTATAATAGGATTCTGCCAAAGCGGCCGGTTTAAGCCCCCAGTTTTATCGACAGTAGCTGCGCGCATCACTACCCTTGTAGTGATGGTCTCGTCACGTAAAGCGATCTCTACCGGCTCGGATGGAACGTTGTTATGTTAAAACCACCTCAATGGAGCGCATCAAAGATGAATGTATGTCTTTATGTCTATTCCCGTTTCACGTCTTAATGGCTGAACGGAATTCGATGAAAGGCACACAGGTAGACCATGACCTGGGTTAGGACAAAGATTACTTTTTATCCCGGTAGTACCTACTTTCCGGGGAGAAAACTTTCCACACGAGCGAAGCCGCGGACCACAGTTAGCCCATCGTTTGCACGGACGTAATAAAATCGCGTTTTAGATTTCCGACGCTCTGCTCAGCGCCGAGAGTTGAATATGTTTGTTCCCAACAGTGTGTTTCCTTGATACGCACTGGATGCGCTCTGTTGGATTTTCAATGCTTGGCTCAATACCGAGAGTTGAAAATTCAGTGTACGAAAAAATATCGCCGCGATTTTATTACGACCGAGCGAACGTGGGCTTAGTCCTTTATAAGTTTACATAATACGTGCTCAATGTAACTTATCATCCAAATCTTAAAGTTTTTATGCTATCGGTTGTGAAAAACTAGGCATCCCACCTACTGGTTAGTCATCACCCCCACCAAAGGATATCTACAATGCCAGAGGCATCGCAATGCGTCACCATTGCAAAACAACACTGAAATGTCTCTAAACCGGAACACGATAACTGTGTTTGGCGGGCGACAGAATGCACCATAACTATGTATCATATTTATGGTGAGATCTGGTTTTTCCCCGGAAATATTTATTCACGAAAAGCACTAGTCCCACAAAATGTTTAATTTCGCTTATGCTTTTACGTGACTAATAAAAGTTAAGAATTACTGAGTAGTTAATCTAATTTTAACCGAAATAACACACCTTTTGTTTTTTAAGGAAATACAATTTGGGTTTGAATATGCGAACTTTTTGAAATTGATAGGGTTTTTAATTTTTTCTCATCTTTATAATCAAGACTCTTTCCCTTTCTCTGTCACTAATGCCCGTTTTCACCGACAACTAAGTGACACTTAAATGAATCCCTAAATACTAGTAGTTCTGCGAACAGTAGACCTCGCGAGCACAATTTTATGGCAACAATTAACCGCTTAGCTTGAGGCTTATCTTAAAAGTAAAAGAACGACCGCGACGGTCACGCCTCAAGCTTTTAAGAAAATATTAAAGTTCTGTGTTTACATAAGTGTTTACGTAAGTTTTATTTAGGTAGTACTTTTTAGTTTAATAAAAGCTTGTTTAAAAAAAGTATTTTAACATAACATCATCATCATCGTATTCCTGTGGCCACCTTCCGGCACTTTCATCAGACCTTAGACAACACCTTGGGCTAACGTACGTACTTATCGAAAAGGCCTAAACACAACGGGGCTACCTTGTCTAGTTAAGGAGTTCAGTATAGTGACCTTCCAGATCCATCATGAGGCCCGGGACTACACCTTGGGCTACTTAGGCAAGACAAAATCGATGACCGCAAAAACAACAGGGCTATCTTGTTTAGTTGAGGAGTTTTTATGGACCTGGACAGCACCTAGTGTAAGAACACTTGTTAAGAGAGTCCAAAAACGATGGCGGTGGCATTGAGATCAATGTAAACTGCGGTGGCTCGGGGGAGGCTGGATCGCTTCAACGCGAATGTATACGTACATCCGTGGTGGGGCGACCCGGACTGCCAGGCACTTCTTCTCATGCAACCGAGCGGGTGGGCAGGTTGCGGATAGCCCAACTCCGGCTGCGGGACCGACCACTGGCGATCACACGGACTGCCAGTGGGCGATGCCGCACTCGGAGCATCTCTATAAAGTAGATCCCGGACAAGAGAAGTTCCCGAAAGCCCAATCCCAGGCTTAGGGTAACCTATATACCCCTATCCTATGTACCTATCACCTAACCAAGCCATATCCCTCCCGATCCATACACATCCCGTCGATCATAAATCCCTAGGCCAACTCCCAGACCTAGGGTGACCCCCAATTGAGAACATATCCCCCATCCACTAATTGCCTTCCCTCCCATTCCCTTTATCCCGTCGGTCCTAGAGGAAGGGTAACCTCGATTCCAAAAAAGCCCACCCCCCACAAAACAATGAATAACATGCAGAATGATGATGATTCTACCCAGGTGGGTCCCGGCCAAGCCGGGGAATCCCACACCGCTTCGGCGGTTAGCCCCTATCGTAATATGGGGGGGGCCTCAAACTGCATTATCGACCAATTAATGCCGCACTTTTCAGCGCGGCCGGCTGCTGATCTAGCGCCCACTACACAGGCTGCGTTTAGCGCGCCCATGAACCCAACTTCGGTTGCGACCATCGCGCCAATACCCACGACAAGGACTATGCCTCCCACTGGCCTCTGGGAACAGAGTGCCGTGCGGAATAGCAAGACCAACCCCGACATTGACCCAGAACAGCACAGACATACAGGGACGGGGAAAGATGACGGACCCGGCAGCCCTAGCACTCTTCCGGTTGCCAACGAAGAAGTACGCCCGCTGACAAAGCGCGAAAAATTCTTGGCCCGGAAAAAGAGAGCAAGCGACCGAAAGTGGAAACCTCGCGAAGGCACTAGCCAGCGCGAAGCGCGATTGGACGCTCAAGGGGAGGTGCGCGATCGGCCCCAAGTACGCGTAGGGGAAACCCAGCGCGAAAAGGGGCCGGACGCACGCGACAGGCCGCAAGAGCGTGAAGGGGAAACCCAGCGCGCAAAGCGGCCGGACGCGGAACCACGCGTGCGTGGGCAGTCTTGCGAAGGGGCAACCCAGCGCGAGACGCCTACGCACGTGAGCGAGTCCGCCGGGACCGACAGCCGACCCCAAGACACAGACACGGACGGACCCCACGACCGACCTCGTCCTAAGCACAGTAGGGGCAGGCGGGGTGGTTCCAAACACCCGGCGTTGCCGGCAAAAAACACCCAGCCAGGCACCTCCAAGCCGCAGCCTGGACCGAGCGGTACAGGGCCGGCGAAGAGGGGACGCCCTGATGATACGGCTTCACCAAGCATGTTCCAGGGGGACGCCAAACGGGTGAGGATCCATCTGCTCAAGGGGAGCAGAGGACCTATGCGCGAGCCACGAAGGACATCCCAGCGCGGCTTGCCGTAGCAATCTGCCTCCCCCCACCCTCCAGAGACCTGACTAGGGACGAGGCCGACTACATAAAGACGAACCTCGAGAACCTGGTCATGGGCACAGACTCTGCAGCGCCACTCCCTGCCTTCCGCGGATACCCACGGATAGCGGAAGGCACCGTGCAGATGTGGTGTGAGGACGACTATGCCCTGACCTGGCTGACCCAGAATGTACGCTCGATTAAACTACCGACTACTGACTCGACACTTATGGTACTGAGACAGACTGACGTGCCCACCCGTGTCCGAGTCTCGCTTTTTGTCCCTCGTTACAGAGGCGACATAGCCAGACTCCAGGGTATTCTGATCCGTCAGAATACCTGGTATGACATTGCATTCCAGTCTGCACGCGCGTACGACAACGATCAGACGCGTTACTGCTTTAACCGGTCGGTGGCTCACGCGGAGGACAATGACCTCTAATACGGTGAAGTGTGTTAATTGTAATATTGTCATTAACGAACTTTTAGCGTTTTTACGAAATGTGTTGGGCTTTATGGATGAACAAAGCATACATCAACTTTGTACTACGTCTTTTACGGCGGACGACATCGTGAAAGCCAAATCTTTGCTATTCGAATCACTTCCAAATGCGAAGAAGATGCCACTCAGAAGAAAAGACGGGAAAAAGAAGATGTCACGAGATCTTGATGATATCATCAGACTTATGACTAGCACGGACGAAGAGTTGTTTCCAACATTTGTGGCAAAAGAACTGCATAAACTTCCCCCAGTAACCTTTGATCACGTCGATGTGACGAGGCTCCTGAAAGATATATTGAGACTACAAAATCAACTCAGTGCACTGGAGGAGAAATTTGTGACTACAGAAAGGTTTGACGTGCTTAACCAAGAAATTGAGAATATGAAGCACGCGTCTATGCGAGATAATTGGTCATCAAGCAATTATGTGAATAAAAGACGAGGAGCATGTTTACAAAATAGCCCTTCTGATAGTGGACCATTGGGTCTTAATTATATGCCTATTTGTATGACACAAACAGCTGATGAGGTGAATGGCCGCACGAAACCGGCAAGTCATTCCCCGATAACAAGGACTAGCGAGGAACGTCCTATCTCTTTCTCGCAGAAACTAAAGGAAGCGACAGATACATGCGGACACGTGGAGGCGCAGGCGGTGATGCTGGTTTCGAAAGGTGCGAGCGAGAACGGTGGTGCGCCGGCTCAAGGACAACGCGGATGTATGGTACGCGTAGAGGACGAGACGACCAATACCAATGCGGTTTCGAATCAGCGAGGCGACGTACGGGCCGCGTTAGAAGAATAAATAATATAATAATAATAAATAATAATAATAAAAAGTTTATTGAGGTAAAAAGGTAAAACACTAAATACAAATTTGCTTAAATCTACGAAAAATTCAGATGTGTTATGTGCCTGAACTAGGTCATCCTGTGTTTCAGGCGTGGCAAGGTATCATATTTCTAAATAATCACATTAATTATAAAATCTAGTAGGTATGTAAAATGGTGTAAATAGTACAATAAAACTAAAAATCTTAGTACCTATCCTAACTTAGCTAAAATTAATTAGTACAAATACAATTTTTATTTAAGTACAACTAATAATTTCTCTGTATCTTCATAGGACATACTTTGGAGAGCTTTCTTGAGAGTTCTTTTGCAATTTATATAATTAAGAGAATAAATGTTGGCTCTAGCATTTAGTCTGTTATAAAGTAGTGGTCCTAGGAAGACAAAAAATTTGGCTGCGAAAGCATGTTTTGTACTTTTTGTAGGGCAAACTATATCTTTCCGTCTCTTTTTAGTAAATTCAGTGCTATATGGGAGGGCTGCGTGCTGTTTTAATACGATGCTCATTATGAATAACTGTCGAGCTGTTAGTACTTCACAGGATTTATAGAGTAGGTTAGTAGGAAAAAGGAAAGGGCGGCCAGTAGACACCTTGAGAATCGCTCTTTGAGCTCTCTCGATAGGTAGTAGCAAACTTTTACCTGCTCCACCCCAAGAGGTGATGCAGTACGTCAAAATTGACTGGCAGAGAGCAAGATAAACTCGCCTAATTAATGTTGGGTCTGCAATATAACGTAGTTTTTTGAAAATGAATATAAGCTTACGCATTCTATTATTTAAGGCTTCTATGTGTTGTTTAAAAGATAAGGTTTCATCTATTATAATACCCAGATATTTTATTTGATTAGTTATATTAATATTAGGACACGTAAGGAGGCAGTCTGCCGGGGCCATACAACAGTGAGCATACATCGTTGAGGGCAAAACAGATGTTTGTTTGCGCATTGAAAACTTAATATAATTTGTCTTAGCCGCATTTAGTGTTAGTGAGTTATGCTGAAGCCACTTATTTACAATATTAAAACCGTGTTGCGCAAACTTGTAGACTTCATGTTCCGATTCAGCAGAAAAAAGGAGGGCAGTGTCATCAGCGTAAGATATTATAGTGCCGTGCTCTAGGTTTAGATTACAGAGGTCATTTATGTATATCAAAAATAGAGTAGGCCCTAAAATACTTCCTTGGGGCACACCAAAAGACGTGTTTTTTTCGTCTGCGCTGAGAACATTGCCAATTTTAACGCACTGGGTTCGGTCTTCTAAGTAACTTTTGAGAAGTTTCAGTTGAATGCCTCTTATGCCCATTGTCTCAAGCTTGCGCAACAGAATAGGAATGGAGACTGTGTCAAAAGCTTTGGCGAGGTCCAGGAAAACTCCAACTGTGTGGTTACCCTTGTCAAGTTCTTGGGCTAGATAGTCAGTCAGATGATGTACGGCATCGGCAGTTGAAACTTTAGGTCTAAATCCATATTGACGGTCCGACAAAATTGATTTATCCTCCAGATATCTAAACAATCTTTTATTTATGATTTTTTCTAAAATTTTTGACATAGAACACAGTAAAGAAATTGGTCTATAATTTGTTACTTCCTGTTTACTGCCTGTTTTGTATACAGGGACAATAACTGCTTTTTTGAGGCACCCAGCGTCATCAGTTCGCCAGTATCCACAGCTGCGAAACATCGTGCGATTAACTCGAATGTGCCAACATGTCCGCAATTGATTGCGAAGGGTATGACCAGGACTACGCCGGAGTCCGAGTTAAGTAGTGAGCAAGCGGGAAGGGGGAAAAATACTGAGTGGACGTTAGTGCAACGAAAAGCGTCAAAACAGTATAAACTGATTGGTCAAAGAGGTCGCGCAGTTACGGCCCCAGATGGCAAGTTTAAGGCGGCGGACGTAAAAATACCGCTATTTATATCAAATGTTAGTGTTGAAACTAGTGAGCTCGATATTATAAGTTACATTAAGGAAAAAACGAATGAGGAGGTATCGTTAAAAATGATAAACATGAAAACGTCTAGAAAATACAATGCCTTTAAGTTATTTGTTTCAAAAAATAAATTAGAATTGTTTTTGAATGACGGGTTATGGCCAGATGGCATCACATTTAGGCGTTTTGTGCGGTTTATGTACCGAAATAAACAGGAACAAGTTATAGCTTGATAAAATCTTATTTATGAACCAAAACAATAACAAACATTGTAAGATCATTACTTTTAACTGTAAGTCTGTTAAGCGATCGATGGAAAGTGTTAGAAGGTTATGTAATATGTGCGATATTGTATGCCTCCAAGAAACATGGCTTCTACCCCATGACATTCCTATTTTAAGTACCGTATCAGATGAATTTGAATATACGGGTAAGTCAGCCGTTGACACAACTGCCGGATTACTGACTGGTAGGCCGTATGGGGGAGTAGCCATTCTGTGGAGAAAAGGTGTTTTTGATACAGTCACGGTGCTGGAATGTAACAGCTGTCGCCTAGCGGCTGTCAAAGCTAGCATTGGTGGGCGCTCGATTATTGTAGCTTGTGTGTATATGCCGACTAATTCACCCGATAACTTGCCTATGTTTACGGAAGTGTTAGGTGAGATCAGTGCAGTGGTTGCGAGCGGTGGGGTCGAGAGTTTGTTTATACTGGGTGATTTTAATGCACATCCAAACGAATTGTTTTTTAGGGAACTTACTAGTTTCTGTGCAGATCATTCATTTATGTGTGCTGATGTTGAAAGACTGGGAATAAATTCTAATAGCTATACCTTTATAAGTGAGGCACATGGATGTAGGAGGTGGCTTGATCACTGTATAGTCTCTCTGTCAGCCTGGGCTGCGGTGAACAAGGTTACTATAATAGAGGACGTATATACGTCAGATCATTTACCACTTTGCATTGAGTGCGACTTAGATATAGTGAGACCGAAGCGGGTAATAATTCCTATTCTTTGCAATAAAGTTATTTGGGGGGAACGAAATGATTCGCAAATTGACAGATACCGTGAGCTATGTAACAGCAAGCTGCGTGAAATTGATTTCCCTCCAGAATTTCAAGAGTGTAGCCATAGTTTTTGTAAGTTAAGCGAGCACAAAGCTATTTTAGATGAAGTGTATAGTAAGATAACACATGCATTATGTGATGCCGCCGAGCAGACATGTGAAAAGGTAGGGACTGTAATTAAAAGTAGGAACCACAGGACATTGTGCGGGTGGAATTACCATGTAAGAGATGCACACCGGGAGGCGAGGCTTAAATTCGAAATGTGGGTGTTACATAATCGACCAACCTCTGGAGTTATTTGTGAACAAATGCGAGCGGCCCGTAACATCTTCAAGGCTCGGCTAAAATGGTGCCAAAACAACCAGGACCAAATAAAGATGGACATGTTAGCAAAAGCAAGAGCAAAAAATAATTTCGCTAAGTTTTGGAAGTCCACGAGTAAGCTTGATATTAAGCCTGGCCTCTCTGTGAATATTGGCGGGAGGAGTGATCCGGGGGAGGTTGCAAATATGTTCAAGGAACATTTTACAGTGCGATCTCCCCTAGGTCCCTCGGTTGATATGTTCAGTGCTGAGCGTGAAATTCAGGGAGAGACGTCATTACTGTTCTTTCCGGCTAAACAGGTTAAAACCATAATTAAAAATATGAGCAGAGGCAAATCTCCCGGACATGACGGGCTCAGTATTGAGCATTTCAAGTTTGCTGGGGTTCATCTGCCAAGGGTTTTGTCGTTTTTTTATACCATGTGTCTAAGTCACTCTTACTTGCCGGCAGAACTTATGAAAACACAGGTGGTTCCCATAATTAAGAATAGGACGGGCGATATATCAGATAAGGCAAACTATCGTCCTATATCTCTCGCAACCACAATGGCAAAGGTGCTGGACGGTGTGATTGATTCTAGATTGAAGGAATATCTATCTGTGCATGACTCACAGTTTGGGTTTCAACCTGGACTGTCAACGGAAAGCGCCATAGTAAGTCTCAAACATACCGTCCAGTATTACACTGATCGTAGAACCTGCCTGTATATGCCTGTTTTCTGGATCTCTCCAGAGCCTTCGATCTGGTAAATTATGATGTACTCTGGAGAGAGCTGGAGGATAGGGGTGTACCGACAGGAGTCCTCAGGATCTTACAGTATTGGTACGGGAACCAGGAAAATGTAGTTAAGTGGTCTAATGCACTCTCTGAGACATATAGGTTAGAATGTGGTGTGAGACAGGGTGGCCTGACATCTCCTAGGCTATTTAGCACATATGTAAATAACCTAATCGTGGAACTCAGCAATATGCGGGTCGGATGTAGCGTGCATGGTGTAAAAATCAATAGTATTAGCTACGCTGACGACATGGCGTTGCTAGCGCCAACGGCAGGTGCCATGAATGAGATGCTGAGGGTCTGTCAGGCGTATGCTGCCTCACACGGGCTTGTTTACAACACTAAAAAGTGCGAATACATTGTCTTTAGGGCCGGAGGTGAATGCCCAGATACTATACCTGATATTACCCTAAACGGCTTGAACATCAAAAGAGTGACAAAATTCAAATATCTAGGGCATTTTCTCACTGACGACCTTAAGGACAATATTGATATTGAAAGGGAGCGTAGGGCATTGGCGGTCCGAGGTAACATGTTGGCCCGAAGATTCGCTCGGTGTAGCAAGCTAGTAAAAATAACACTTTTTAAGGCATATTGCCAGTGCTTTTACACGGGGAATCTTTGGGTCAACTATACCAAAAGAACGCTGGATGACCTACGCGTACAATATAATAACATTTTTAGGATGCTGTTGGGACTACCACGGTGGTGCAGCGCGTCTACCATGTTTGCGCAAAACCGAACTGACGGCTTCCACGCCGTCATTCGCAAGAAAACCGCGTCGCTGTTATCAAGGTTACGGGCTAGTGGCAACAGCATACTAAAAACTATGGCGGAGACTATTGACTCTCCGATTATTAAAAGTTTTGTGAAAAGGATAATCACTAAACGTTAACCTGGGGATGTCCTTTTCACAATACTCTATAAGCTGTATTCTTCTCAAATTTATTTTAACTACTAACACTAGTAATAAGTTAATTATTGTTTACTAACACGCTGGATCTTGTTATCTGATAATAAAGAATATAATAATAATAATTGCCAGGTGGACACTGCACAGGGCGACTACCGTCGGTGGCGACAACTATGGGACTTATTTGACCCTGGGTGTGCCACCGGAGGAAGCCGTAAAGGTCCGGGCCCGGGAGCGGCGTATATCATACCTACTTGGGTCGATATACGTACGCTTCTGGCCCACGGCCCAACCCCCCGACGTCCAGACCGACAGCACAGACGGCAAAACCTTACCACCGACGACACTGACACAGACGACCGACTCCGACATTGACCAACTGGAGGAAGTCATGGCCCGAGCCGTAATGGCTGACGCCGAGGACAGCATACCGCCCGAATCACCTGGCTGGAGCGAGCGTCTACTCGCCTCGTCGCCGGGTGAGCTCCAACACGACAACTACAGAGAGGAGGCGGAGAGACTGTCTGATGGATCCATCAGCGACTAACTCCTCTCCACCACCTCCATCCCCCCTAAACATCATCCAGACCAACCTCCAGCATAGCCAGACTGCCACGGCCAGCTTACGCAGGGCACTGGAGGTAAAGCCCCGAACCATCGCACTGATCCAAGAGCCGTGGATCAGGAACAACAGAGTATGCGGCCTCGGTAACATCGGAGGTAAGCTAATTCTCGACACACACAGCTCAGACAGGCCAAGAACCTGCGTCTACATACCCAAAGAAATTCCTATCACACCACTCACTCAATTCTGTTCCAGAGACCTGACAGCTGTCAGGCTCCAGACCGAAGGTAGTGTTCCAGATGTTGTACTGGCCTCGGCATACATGCCAGGCGACGACCCGGACTGCCCGCCAAAAGAGCTGGCCGACCTGGTGCAGCACTGCGAACGCTCCAAACTAGACCTGATCATCTGCACCGACTCAAATGCCCACCATCCGCTCTGGGGCAGCGATGCACCGAACTCCAGGGGAGAGGTACTATCCAACTATTTATTCTCTACTAACCTTAACATCGTAAACCGCGGCTCCGAACCCACTTGGGTTACAGTCCGAGGACAAACGATTATAGATTTAACACTCGCTACAGAAAACGCGACTAACTCTATCACAAACTGGCACGTATCGGACGAGCCTTCTTGTTCAGATCACAGAAGGATCCGCTTTACACTAACTACAAACACTAAAGAACCACCACCGAGGCGTAACCCGAGGCGCACCAATGTACCAGAGTACAAACGCCTCCTGGCCTGCTTATTAACAAGACACCTAACACAAGTAACCCTAAGGGACCAAGCACAATTGGAATACACCGTCACAAAACTATCAGAGTACCTAATCGAGGCTTACCACGCATGCTGTAAACTAAGAGCGCCACAAAGGAAGAACGAGAGGAATCCCTGGTGGAACGCTGAACTTAGCAAACTCAGAGATGCGCTACGTAAGCAATTTAACAGAGCTAAAAACACGAGACTCCCGGACGACTGGGAGATATACAAAGAAACCCAATATATATACAAAAAACAGATCAGGACAGCCAGGAGGACTGCCTGGCGTAAATTCTGTGAATCTATCGAGACAAACAATGAGGCCGCAAGGGTAAGGAAGATCTTATCGACTGATCAGGATCGAACCCTTGGCGCGCTTAAAAAACCCGACAACTCATACACTTTAACTGACTACGAAACCAGTAAGGTCCTTCTCGAGACTCACTTCCCAGACTGTAAAATCCTGGAGGACGGGACGTGGGAGGCTGAACCAGAATGGACCCCAACGGAACATGACTGGTCAAGAGCCCGCTATATAGTAACAGAAGACCGAATAAAGTGGGCTATCAACACCTTTCAGCCATACAAGTCGGCAGGGCTGGATGGCATCTTCCCAGCCCTGCTGCAGTGGGGGGTAGATTACCTGACACCATGGCTAGTAGAGATCTACCGAGCCTGCATAGCACTCAGATACACACCTCTCGCATGGCGCGAGGTGAAAGTCATCTTTTTACCCAAACCCGGCAAAACCGATTATACACAACCCAAGGCTTATAGACCTATAAGCCTCACATCCTTCTTACTGAAAACCCTCGAGAGACTCTGTGATAGGCACATCCGAGATGGACCTCTCCGGGTAAAACCACTGCACAAACAACAGCATGCGTACTCCACAGGCAAATCAACAGAATCCGCGCTGCACAGCGTGGTTTCCAAAATTGAATGCGCAGTGGACCACAAATGTTCAGCACTGGCCGCCTTCATTGACATCGAGGGCGCCTTTGACAAGACCATGTTTAACAGCATAAACATAGCCCTCGACAGACACAGCATAGACTCAACCCTGAGTGGCTGGATCACCAACATGCTCAAAATGAGAGCTGTACAAGTCACAGTAAATGACACTACAAGGGCCATCGTCGCGAAAGGCTGCCCGCAAGGGGGCGTCCTCTCGCCGCTCCTATGGAACCTGGTAGTAGACAGCCTCATCAAAACACTCAACGACAAAGGTTACTTCACCGTAGGCTACGCCGATGACTTAACCATAATAATAAACGGAACCCACGAAAACACACTATGCAACCTCATGCGTCAAGCCCTGAGGATTGTAGAGGAATGGTGTAACAAGCATCAACTCTCAGTGAACCCCACAAAAACCGAACTGATTCTCTTCACAAAAAAGAGAAAACTGACGACACTACAACTACCACGATTCTTTGGAACAACCCTAAGCCTTTCAACTGAAACCAAATACCTGGGCATTTATTTGGACAAACAACTGAACTGGGCAAAACATACGAACTACATTACTACAAAAGCCAGCATATCCCTGTGGCAGTGCAAACGACTGCTTGGCAGGAATTGGGGGATCAGCCCCAAGGTCACCCACTGGTTATACACTACAGTCATCCGACCAATTATCACATACGGCTCACTGGTCTGGTAGCCCAGGACGGACCTGAGCACAGCCCAAAGAGATCTCGAAAAACTGCAGCGATTTGCTTGCGTCGCAATCACGAGCAGTATGAGAACCACACCCACCGCCGCCCTACAAGCAATGCTGGGACTGCCGCCCCTGCACCTCATTGTGCGGGAGGAGGCGGCTTTAGCTGCCTTTAGGCTCCATTTATCAGGGACCCTAAGCAATGACTCCAGAGTTAAGCACACACGCATAAAGGAAGATGCGATCAAACGACGACCAATGATGGCATCACCTTGTGATAAAGCCCCGAAAACACACCACTTTCAAAGGCACTACAACATTGTACTTACAGAAGAACAGTGTGACTACTCAGGCCCGAAAGAGATGAGAGTATACACCGATGGATCAAAGACAGACTCCGGCACGGGAGTCGGAGTCTTCTCACACGACTTCAATATAAATATATCCAGCTCGCTGGGAATGTTCAACACCGTCTATCAGGCGGAGTGTGTGGGCATCATACAAGCGGTCTACGCCCTAAAAGCTAGGAGGGTTACGGATACACATATACGTATATGCACGTGACTTTTAAATAAATCCCTAAATAAAAGTGCACTGTTGGATTTTCAACGCTAGACTCAGCGCTGAGAGTTGAAAATCCAACAGTGCACTTTTTGACCGAGCGAGCGTAGCGAGCGAAGCGGGTATTATATTGTTTTCCATAATATTATTTGTCCTATTATTGTTTTCCATAATCGTCCCCACTCATAATATTTACTTGCACTATTATCATTTATACTAATAACGCTTGCCATATCAACTTATTTGTCATAACTTTTATTTGCCATAATATTAGTTTCCATAATAACATGTGTCATAATCATTAGTTTCTATAAGTAACACATTACATAATCGACACTTGACAAACATAATTTAGAAACGTTACAGACAGATGTCCTCAGTATTGTATTATATGATATGTATTATTCCGAATGTTCATTTAAATACATACATACGTACATTTGCAAAATAGGATAGGTTAGGTTAGGTTTTCTTGTTCAGACAATAAACAGTTTGTCAAATTCGAAACGGGTAGGTTAGGTTAGGTTAGAACTGTGACCAAACAACGCGCGAAGGCGAGCGAGCGTAGCGAGCGTGCCGCAGCAGCGGCCGCCGAGTGCTAGATTTCCTCTTTTGCAAAGCAAGCATGCATGGCAGATTAGGGTAATTTTTAAGTTTTCTTGTTCAGACAATAAACAGTTTGTCAAATTCGAAACGGGTAGGTTAGGTTAGGTTAGAACTGTGACCAAATAACGCGCGAAGGCGAGCGAGCGTAGCGAGCGTGCCGCGGCAGCGGCCGCCGAGTGCTAGATTTCGTCTTTTGCAAAGCAAGCATGGTGATTTTAATGCTCAAATCGGGGAAAAACAAAACGAGGAGGAGTATGTATTGGGCAAACATGGACATGGTAAAAGAAGCCCCAACGGTCAAAAGCTTGTAGAATTTTTGCTAGAACACAACTTAATACTTCTGAAAAGTATATTAAAAAAAGACCCAAAGAATAAATGGACCTGGATTCCACCAGATGGTAGACATAAAAACGAAATAGATTATATAATAAGCAATTTTCCCAAGGCATTTTGAAATACAAGCGTGATCTCAAAACTCAATTTTAACACAGATCATCGCATGGTCAGAAGTACAATTCTGCCAGCACCACCAAAAAAAGCAAGGAAGAACATTACCACTTATAGTCCAACCCAAATCACCACGGAGAGTTTCAAAGAACCAGATAAATTCAAAAATGGCCAGTCGTTAACAGATAACCTAAAAGAGCTGACGTATGAAAACGAAGGCGATATCATAGCAAATTATGGAAAATTGTAAAAACAATTACTTACCATCACTAATATACCAACAAAATTAAAAAAAACATTAATACCAACAAAAGCAAAAGCACATTCAGCGATGAGACCATCCAACTCATAAACCGCAGACAATCTCTACTGGCTCAAGGAAAAAACAAAGAAAACTTAAAAATAATTACAGAATTATGCAAACAAATTAATAAATATATTAGAAGTGACCGCAAAAACAAAGGACTAGAAGTGTTAGAGAGACAAATAATGAGGCGGTGTAAAAAAAGCTCTGAAAGAACTTAAGGAAACAGGAAAAGAGTGGGTGCCTAAACTAAGGAAAAAAGAAGATACTATCACAAACAGGAAAGGTATACACGAACTGGCCACGGAATTCTACAAAGAACTATATTCCAACAAAGACGCATGCAAGCACCCTCTCACACAACCATCTATGAGTAAAATAGCAAACAGCCTGCCAGAGTGGGAACCTGATATTTTGTAGAGTGAAGTGGAAAATGCAATAAATGAAGAAGGCACCCGGACCGGACAAAATTACAAACGAGATGTTGAGGGGGACTATTGATGAATTAGTACCAATACTTACTAAGATGTTCAACCAAATTTTGAAAAGTGGATATTTACCAACACAATGGGAAACTTCTTATCCTGCTACACAAGAAAGGCGCAAAGGACGACATCGGGAATTACCGGCCAATAAGCCTTATGTCGAATGTGTACAAAATATTCGCAAAGATCATCTTGGGCAGGATAAGCGCAAAATTAGACGAAAGCCAACCAATAGAACAAGCCAGTTTCAGACGGAACTTTTCAACGATAGACCACATCCACACACTCAAACAGATAATTGAGAAGTATAACGAATATAACAAAACACTGTACGTTTACGCTTTTATAGATTATGCAAAGGCATTCGATTGCATTAGTCATAAGTAGTGATGGGTCGGGAGAATATTCTCACCCGGAGAATATTCTCGGATCGAGAATGTTCTGCAATATTCTGGAATATTCTTTTCGACGGAGAATATACGAGAATTTAAAAATGGAAGTAAAATTGCTAAATTTTATTACAATATATTTTGATTTCAAGGTCTCAAGTAAACATCTTTTGTTGTTATTTTATACTTTATTTGAAAAAACGTTACTGTATTATGTTTCGGACTGGAAATGGTGGCGATTCTCTTGTACACTGGACTAAACCAACTAAACTATCACTAAAATTCCTTACCTTTGGCTATGAGAAACTTAAAGCAATTCTGACAAAAAAAAAATAACTTTAAAAAAAAAATTTTTTGACACATCTAAAACTGAATTTGACAATCGCGTGACGACTCCACGCTGTACTTGTTTGCTCTACTTCGTGAATCTCAGTGCAATCTTAGTGCTGTCAAACTAAAATATAGTTAACTTGTGTCACTTTAGTCTATTTCAGAATGGGAAATCCTCGTTTGACAGGACTAAACTAAATTTTAGTGATTTTTAGTCTAGCTTAGAGGCACTCGTACACCGAACTAAACTAACTAAACTGTCACAAAAATTCCCTACTTTTGGCTATAATCTTAAAGCTATTCTGACAAAAAAAAACTCTTAATTAAAAAAATATTTTGACACATCTAAAATCGAATTTGACAATCACGTGACGACTCCACATGGTAGTTGTTTACTCTACCCTGTGAATTTTTTTAGAGGCGGAGGCGCGCAGGGGGTGCAGCCTCGACGAGTTTTATATGGAATTTTTCACTTTTTGTATGAAAAATATGAAAATTATTACCAACATGTTGGGATATAGGGGTTTAAGGGTTTCCTAAAGGGTGTCGAAAATTTCATTATTTTTGCGATAGGACGCACTATTTTCGAGATATAAGCAAAAGAAAAAAAAAATACAGTAATGTTTTTGCACTGAAGTCGAAGTGTTGGTGTGAGTGCATGCCAACAAATTTTTATTCTATCTTTATAATTATAAACCCTAACTTTATATCTTTATTTTTATAAAACCCTTAAACCCCCAAAACTCAACATGTAGGTAATATTTTTTTATATTTTCCATACAAAAAGTGAAAAATTCCATATCAAAACACGTCGACGCTGCCCTCCTGCGCGCCTCCGGCTCTAAAAAAATTCCCAAGGGAGGGCAAACAAGTACCACATGGAGTCGCGATTGTCAAATTCGATTTTAGTTGCGTCAAAATTATTTTTAATTGTTATTTTGTTTTTAATTATTTGCACCATAAACCTTTCTTATAATGTTGTTTTCTTATTCATTTTATTAATGCTGATTATTTTAAACTCATAAAGTTCGTATTAATACAGAAATCGTACTTTAACATTACTACCATACGAAATTTAAGAGAATTTATGAGAATTTTCTCGGAAATATTCTCGGGAATGTTCTCGCTCAGGAGAATTTACTGAGAATTTAAGTTGTGGTGTAGTTTATTTTAAACTCAAACTTCGTAAAACGTTCAAATGCGCTAAAAACTATTACTCAAAAAAAAAACCGATTCAATAAAGTCATCCAATTTTTAAATTCTCGTAAATTCCCTACCAAAAGAATGTTCTCGAGAACTTAACAGCAAAGTTCTCGCAAGGAGAATATTCTCGAGAATTGCCCATCACTAGTCATAAGGCAATATGGGAGAGCTTAGGAAGGCAAGGTATACCTGCAACATATATCAACATTATCAAAAATATATATACAACCAGTAAAGCAAAAATCCAATTGGAAGCTTTGGGCAAAGAATTCCAGATCAAGCGAGGAGTTAGACAGGGAGACCCAATGTCCCCAAAGTAGGTTTCAGCAGTTTTAGAGAACGTCTTTCGCAACCTTGGTAGGGAACATATAGCCTCAACATAGATAGACGGAAGAAAACTAAACCACTTAAGATTTGCGGACGATCTCGTTCTACTAGAAGAAAATCCAAAGGCACTCGAGAAGATGATCCAAACTCTGAATTCTGAGAGCTCTAAAGTGGGCTTAAAAATGAACATAACAAAAACGATACTGATGACCAACTCAGAAATGGAACCCATTGAAATTGAAGGACAACAAATAGAATATGTCATAGAATATTGCTACTTGGGCTAGATCATCTCCCCTATATTGCTAATGGGTGGAAAAGATACAGGTCTCTCAAGGAAATTGTAAAATCTAAAGACGACAGTATGTCAACGAAAAGAAAAGTATTCAATGCTTGTATTCTTCCATGCATCACCTACGGCTGCGAAACATGGTCCTTTACAAAATACCATAGAGACAAACTAGGAAAGTGCCACAGGGGTATGGAACGAAGCATGACAGGAACAAAAAGGCAAGATAGAATTAGCAATGTGCAATTAAGAGCAAAAACCAAATTAACCGATATCCTGGAAAAAATTTACCTCCAAAAATGGAGATGGACCGGCCATTATGTTGAGATACGAATATATATTACAACGAATTGGTATCCAAGAGATGGCAAGAGATTTCGAGGACGACAACAAATGCGCTGGCAAGATAAGCTGAAACTTACTGCGGGACCCAAATGGAGAAAAGTTGCTCAAGACAGGAAGCAATGGAAACTACTGGAGGAGGCCTTTGCCAAAAGGCACACTGAGTTGAGAGACATCCTATAGCCAAACGAAGCATAAAATACAGTCATAAAGATTAATCTCACTCAGTTTAACGGGCTAAATAAATAAATAAATAATATGCCAGTGACCTTGAGTGGTTAGCTTGCGTGTTCTGTACTGAGCTCACGCAACACGTCGTACGTCCAGCCAGTAATAGGACTCGCCCGTCAAGGAGCGCTGTTCCAAATAAGACGCATTATTAATTTATTATACGTAAAACAGAAGGTATTTTAACAAAACACGTATACTAAAAGATCAATAACTAAATTATCTTTAGAATGGTGAAGGTTTCAGAAAAATACGTTTGATGTATTTTGCGTGATTCTTAGTTTTTTAGCCGCGTTAGACATAACTTTACAAATTAATTTCACTATGTAATATAAACATAATCTTCAATATTCGTATATTTAAGTTTAAGAAAATGCTTTAATTTAACATAATATATATTTTTTCCAAATCATTAACACTCTTTTAGACGTGATCTTCAGTATAAAATCATTAATAGTCGGTTATCATCGCCTTTACTTAACTTAACTTGAAATAAAAAGCTGTGCGTTTTAGGTGTGATCTCACAGTGTTGGACAAGTTCTATGAGGAGTGGCCGCATGTAATGCTCTCACATCATTAGCATCCGCACCTTCTGAGCCCTCTCTGTTACTTCCTCAGTGTCTGTCATCGTCGTATTGTGTAGTGTTTTCAAAAACAAATAAATATGAAAGTATTTATTTTGCTTCTGTTATCTATTTGTTACGTTAATGCGTCGGGAAACCTGTTTGAATTTGGCGCAGCCCTTGTTGCCAAGACCCTTAAATGTAAGTAGCTTTATTATGTTTAATTATGTCAAACTTTCGAATTCAAATTAATCACAGTTATGCATGAAATATCATACTATTGTAATAAAGATAGACAGCCTCGTTGGTATAAGTAGTGTTCGCAAGCTTCTACTGCTAAGCATGAGGTCCTGGGTTCGATTCCCGGGTCGGGCAAGCGTTATTTGATTTTTCCATCTGGAATTTCTCAGTCTGGATTTGTATCCGGTTGACGGCAATAGGCGCGCCCCCTATTACATGGGACTTAAACATAACTGGCGAAATGTGGGTGTACTATAGGTACACCTCTGCCTAACCCTTCGGGGAATACAGGCGTGATGTTATGTTATGTAATAAAGATAAAGAATATTATAATATTCAAAGAGATTATACATTCTCAGACCGTTAATAATAAAGAGCATTATAATATTCAAAGAAATTATACATTCTCAGACCGTTAATAATAAAGAGCATTATAATATTCAAAGAGGTTATACATTCTCAGACCGGTAATAAGATTGAAGGAAAATATGTATACGGCCAAGATGGCTGCCGCGAGTGTAGTTGAGTGTTACAACGTTAATTGACAGGCTTCAACAAATAATTTCAGGTCGACTATCAAGAAACTTGAACCTGGACGTCAGTAAGATCAACGTCTTCTTCTACGATTTCCGAAACCGCGTCTCCAGATCCTTCCCTGTTGACAACGCTGCCCGAGGAATATTGTCTATACATAATCTCAACAAAGCGAAGAAATTCTTCATATACGTCGGTGGCTTCAAATCACATATTGAGAAAAAGTCAACAGAACATATAAAAAACACTTTCAAATATATTGACAACAGCTACCTCATTATTGTGGATCATTCAGCCTACACACACGACAAGGATGGATATAAGACGAGCTACGAACGATCCGTCAAACACGTCCCAAATATTGGAAAAAAGGTGGCTGAAATGTTGGCCGGCCTAAAAGCAGGTGGAGTTTCGCCCAAAAATATCCACTGCATTGGCCATAGTTTGGGAGGCCAAATATTGGGGCATGTTGGCGAGAACTTTTTCAGATTTACTCGTCAGAAAATTTCAAGGATAACAGCATTGGATCCTGCTGGGCCATGTTTCGCTGAGAAATCGGATGAGGAGCATATCAGGTCTGGTGCTGCGGATTATGTGGAAATATATCACTGTAATGCTGGTAAATTTGGCTCTGATAAGTCATTGGGTGACGTTAATTTCTTTGCAAACGATGGAAAATCACAGCCATTCTGTGGAGATCCTTCTTCTTTGTCAATCTTCAAAGCTTTATTAGTATCAAAATGTAGCCACAAAATGTGTGTGATGATATGGACGGCGTCCGTGCTGCATCGAAACTGGTACCCGGCGTACAAATGTCAAAAACACAAGTACTTTAAACATGGCAAGTGTTCTCAAAACGAAATTACCACCGCTGGCTTCTGGAATCCTGGTACTGCGACCGGCAAATTTTATTTTTCTACCGATGGTTACAACTTTAATTCATTTTAAACGCATGTCAGTGGTAGCTTATACCTTGAGGTGGCCTAGCGTAGTACGGAGTTTCAATATAAAGGCTAGTACAGACTGGCGGGAATTGCCATGCGATGCGATCACGCGACACGGTTATTGTTCTACGTACCGTGAAGTTTTCTTAGGAATGGTTTTATTAGAGTCGCGTTGCGCTGTCACATTGCGCCTGTTTGTGGGAGCCTTAAGACGATGCCAGCACCTTAATTGCTTAACACACTTTCACAATCACAATCAGAATGATTTTGAAGAATAATGCTAGTCCATTGCTTTATATGTTCGAATAAGTTTGGCTGCTCAACAACGTAAATAACTCAATGAATATTGTTGTAAGAAGGACAAACGAAAGCTATGCAATGTCAATGTTAAATATGCGCATAAAAGGTATCTTTCTCCACCGTTACTCTTTTAAAATGTTATACAATATTCTGTATAATAATATGTTAATGATATATAATTATATGCAATGTTATGAATGAAATTCAAAAGTCATTTATTCAAACTAGGCTGAGAATCAGCACTTTTCGAACGTCAAAATTACATAAGACAGTACCCTAAAAGCGCCCGCCCTTTAGCACTTCCTAGTGTTTTAGCTGGTAAATATCACTATCACTACATATCACTACATAGTATAAAAACAAAGTCGTTTGCCGCTGTCTGTCCCTATGTATGCTTAGATCTTTAAAACTACGTAACGGATTTTGATGCGGTTTTTAATAGATAGAGTGATTCAACAGGAAGGTTTACATGTATAATACATGCATAATATATTAGAGAAACACTAATAATTTTAGAGGTTTCTAATGTGAGGTCAGAAAAAAAAAAATTGCGCTTTAATTGCAAACGCTGGCTAAACCCTACAAGATAAATCAAAATAATGTACTACAGTATTGTACACCTTAAAAAGTTCACCAAAAAATTCCGCAATAGCATATGTCTATCTTTTAAGGATGACCCACAGTAACCATTTTTATCTTTCAGAATTTGATAATAATTTCATTGTTATTTCCGAAGCTATTTTGACCCGTATTATATTTATCCTTATCCAATAAAATGTGTTATTTAAATTGGGTATTTAATTTAGATTAAAATATGCCTTGGCATCATATCATTCAAATGAATACTTTAATAAAAGTTATCGCAGATTCAAAATAGTTTGGAAAATCCAAAAGTGCACGCCTCATACTTATCACTCATTCATAAACGAAAAAGAAATTCAAAACATAGTTTAAAAATGAACAATTTATCACTTTTCATGAAGTCGTAATGTCAACGACTGACAAAGATATTTACTTGGCGGTTGCTAGGCAACTTACGCACGTCAAGTCAATGGTTGGAAATATTTAGTTAAAGATATTATATTTTAGTTAGTATTTTATTAATTATAATTAAACTACTTTGAATAAAAGAGCCATTTTCAATAGGGTTCCTTCTACGGCTGAAACGAATGTATAAAAAAAAAATTGACTCAATGTAACGTGCCAGCACGCTCCTCAGCGTTTCATAGCTTGCGTGCCATGCGCGTATGACGCGCATGCGTTCTAAAAGTGATCTGTCAGAATGGCAGCTAGGTTTACATCTTAAATGACGTGAGATTTTTCGTGTGTGACTATTTTATTTTAGATTAAAGTATTGTCATTAAAAACATGTGGTATCTTTGAAGACAATCCTTTTACACTGGCGCCCAACGTGGGGTCTTGTCACGATCCTCGGGAGCTACAGCAACCTGGAAGTAACCTGACCGAAGGTCAAGGGTTGACATGAACTCAGCCGTGACTCATAGCACAGGTTATTCGCCTGCTATGGTAACGTTCGGGCGTGAATTACGCACACCCGGAGATGTCGTTAACGACATGCGCGCTATTGTAGATAGTGATAAATTTATAGCAAACGTGACGCCTTTTCTTAAGCGTCTGTCGACTGTCCTACTGGACGCAAGAGACGTCCACGAGAAGGCGCAGCAGACTCAGAAAAAGTACGCAGACGAGCATCGCCGTCCTGCTCCTGATTATAAAGTAGGTGATTTGGTGTTGCTCAAAACCCAAGGGGCTAATGATGCTGGTCGAGGGCAAACTCCCAAATTTATTCCCAGGCGTGATGGGCCGTACCGGATACGCGAGGTATTGAGTAGTGCGACTTACAATCTCGAGCGTGTCCATGGGGGGGAGACATTAGGGAAATATCATGCTTCTCAACTTACGCCCTTTATCGGGCAGGCGCAACCCCCTTTGCAAGGGAAGCGGAAGAGAGGCCGCCCGCGTAAATCTTAAATTCACAGAGTTCGTTAGCGTTTTTATTTTTTGTTTTGTACTACTCCAAACGCGAGGACGTAGTGTTTGGACTAGAGGGGGAGCCTGTAACGTGCCAGCACGCTCCTCAGCGTTTCATAGCTTGCGTGCCATGCGCGTATGACGCGCATGCGTTCTAAAAGTGATCTGTCAGAATGGCAGCTAGGTTTACATCTTAAATGACGTGAGATTTTTCGTGTGTGACTATTTTATTTTAGATTAAAGTATTGTCATTAAAAACATGTGGTATCTTTGAAGACAATCCTTTTACATCAATTAATTGATTTTATCGCAAGCTACAATGTTTTCAGGGTTCATAAATTGACGGACAGGATTTTTTTTCAACTATTTTTATGCTTTTTCCATTTCTGCTACATTAAATCAATTGTTAAAAAGTACAGTATTAATCTCCATTTAATCATCTATACAATGGTATATAAATAAAGTAGGTTCTGTGTACTAGCAGGAGTGTAACAATAAAAACAGTTACAGAAATGGGGCAAAAATAATTTTTCGATCGTAGAGCACACTCTAATGCTTCGCATTACGAGTCGTGCAATTACGCGTCACGTAATAATTATGGTTGACGACAACGCGGGCGTTATGAGTCGAATTAATTTTTCCTGGGCTTTTATGTATCTAATCCCTGTAGTACGTACCCGTGGGATATTTTCCGACATCCACGCGGGCGAAGCCGCGGGAAAAAGCTAGTGTGAAATATATTGCTACTGTTATACTGTTTTACGCAATGACTCCGCAGCTTATACTGTTTTTTTTTATCACTGACGTGCGGTCGGAAAATACGACCAACAAACTGACACACAAAAGCGAATTTTTCCAGACTTGAAGCAGAGACGCTTCGCTCGCTCGGTCAATTTTGTGCAATTCTATATAATGCAATTCTATAATAACTGTCTTGTAAACGAGGCGTTTACTTACCGAGACACCTCCGTGGCTCGAAAAGCACGTTACGCCGTTGGTCCCGGTGCCATTCAAGATCTTTGACAGGAACGGGTCGTCAGAAGCCCTAAAGTCTGACAACCAGTCTTATCAAGGGGTATCACATATTAGGGGTAAATATTAGGGGTATTACAGTGTTACTGGGTTGTAGAAGTCAGATAGGCAGTCGCTAAATTTAATATACTGGTAAAGGCTACATCAGGTTAGACTGGAAGCCAACCCCAAAATAGTTGGGAAAAGGCTAGGCAGATTGATAGTTGACTGCCTCTCTGCCTTGCCTCGTCTAGTGGTCGCAAGCGCAACTGTTGAGCATCAGGTCCTGAGATTCGATTCTCGGGTTGAGTAAAGTAATATTGGGATTTATCCATCAGAATTTCATCAGTAGCATCTCGGAGTCTGGATTTGTGCCGGTTTGATGGCAATAGGCTCGCCCCCTATTACATGGGACTTAAACATAACTGGCGAAATGTGGGTGTACTATAAGTACGCCTCTGTCTAACCCTTTGGGGAATACAGTCGTGATGTTATGTTATGTTAAATTGTCGCTGCGGTGCGTCAGCAGCGTGCGGTGGTGACCTAGCTGGGTTCATGTTTGGAACTTATTTTACTTAATTAACTTATTAATTGTATAACACCTTTTAAACAATGTCAATAAGTATATAAATAAATAAGGAAAATAACAAGGTGTCTCCTGTGGGGTAACACAGGAGATACTTTGTTATTTTCCTTTGCAAACTGTCTTCACGTTGACCTCATAAATATAAGGAAAAATAAATTAAGGAATTGATGTGGTAACCACAAACTGTTCCAAAACAACAGCTTATTACACAAAACTCAAACTCAAAGCATTTATTTCAATTAAACCAATTACAGGCACTTTTGGATTGTCAAGGGGTCGGTCAGTCAGAAAAGAAGAAGCTATAGTTGCCCGTTCCATAGCGTAGTTGATACGTCTATGGAGAAGATTGAACAAGAAACTCCACGGACACTCTTTATTTCAATGTTCTAACTGGGACTCCTTGCTGAACTCCGGGTTCAAGACTTTATTGAGAATTACCAAAAAAAAAGACATTTTTTGTATGCGTCTCCGGCAAAACATGTTTTTAGTGGAGGGTTCAAGAGACCCTCTAAAACCCCCAAATAACCTCACATTCTTTATAGCGAGGTGGCACGTTTCTAAACCCAACCCTGTTGCTGAGAAATGATCGATGGAATAACCTGATAATACTTTTTCCGACCTGGGAGTCAAACCCAGGACCCCAGTTTGATCAGTCGTACTAGCAAACACTAAACCAACAAAGTTATCAAAAAGAAAACCGGCCAAGTGCGAATCGGACTCGCACACGAAGAGTTCCGTACCACTGTACAATATAAAGCAAAAAAAGCGTTTGTACCGCCTTAAATTTTTTTCTTTATTATTTATTAATATAGAAAGAAAGAAAGATAGAAAGAAAGAAAAATATTTTATTTGGGACACGCACAGGAAATACAAACAGTAATTGTAAAAACATAATAAACAAGAAAATATAAACAAAACGGAGTATTTGTGAAATTTTCAAAATATAGCGGCAATAGAAGTACACACTCTGTGAAAATTTCAACTGTCTACCTATTACGGTTCATGAGATATAGCCCACTGACAGACAGACGGACGGATGGACAGCGGAGGCTTTTAATAGGGTTCCGTTTGGCACCCTTGGGGTACGGAACCTTAAAAATGATAACTCTGCGTATTTCCTAATGCACACCTCTGCCTTCATCATCATCATTATTTCAGTCAAAAGACGTCCACTGCTGAACAGAGGCCTCCCCTAAGCACCGCAACTTTGACCGATTCTGTGCTTCTCGCATCCAGCGGATTCCTGCGGCCTTCACAAGGTCATCGGTCCGTCTTTTGGGAGGCCTTCCAACGCTTCGTCTTCCGTTACGCGGTCGCCACTCCAGAACCTTTCGGCCCCATCGGCCATCTCTTCTACGAGCAATGTGCCCTGCTCATTGCCACCTAAGTTTAGCAATTCTTCGAGCTATGTCGGTTACTTAGGTTATTCTACAGATCTCTTCATTTCTGATTCGATCACGTAGGGAAACTCCAAGCATAGGCCTCTCCTCTCATCACCGCTGCCTTCATCATATCATCATCATATCAGCCGAAAGACGTCCACTGCTGGACATAGGCCTCCCCCAAGCACCGCCACTTCGACCGATTCTGTGCTTCCCGCATCCAGCGGATTCCTGCGGCCTTTACAAGGTCATCGGTCCATCTTGTGGGAGGCCTTCCAATGCTACGTCTTCCGGTACGCGGTCGCCACTCCAGAACCTTTCGGCCCCATCGGCCATCTGTTCTGCGGGCAATGTGTCCTGCCCATTGCCACTTAAGTTTGGCAATTCTTCGGGCTATGTCGGTTACCTTGGTTCTCCTGCGGATCTCTTCATTTCTGATTCGATCGCGTAGGGAAACTCCAAGCATAGGCCTCTCCTCTCATCACCGCTGCCTTATCCTTCAGGAAATACACTTATGTTGATAATCAAACTGTCTTCTGTTACTTATATAAACTCACACTTTCTTCCCATGGGGGTAGGCAGAACCTACAGAACGCCACCTGCTATGATCCTTACATACTCCATATACTTCGTTCGCGTTCATACATCTGATCATACACGTACACCGGTAGCTTCTTCAGTTAATAAATAGTTGGAAGTCAATTTAAGTTTTGGACTATGCTAAAAAATTTCTTTCTTAAAAGACAAAGGGCTTCAAAAATACCACCTTTAAATCGAAACTTATTGACGCAGCGATGAACATAATAACAATAACATAATATGAACACAATGATAACATAAGTTTATTTATAGTATGTTGGGAATTTACAACTTAACATACTACTATATATATAACTGGGGGCATCCTTGTCTCCTCGCAGTACAAGCGGAGCGGCCCGCATACGGTGTTCCTGTATTATTGGACCTCCTGGGGCCTTTTCATTCCTTCGTGAAGGGTTTTCAAAAACAAATAAATATGAAAGTATTTATTTTGTTTCTATTTTTATCTCTTGGTTACACAAATGTATCGGCGGGAAAATCTATTCAATTTGGCGCAGCCGTTTGTATCAAGGCGCTTAACTGTAAGTAGCTTTTTCGTTTATACTTTTAGCACTAAAACATTTCGGGACTCTCGATGCACTTACGAAAACAAGTAAACCAATGTTTACCCTTTCTTTCAAAACATACCTTAAAGGGGATGCGCCAAGATATCCCGCGAAATTAATTTTTTTTTACGTCATTTGCAATTAGCAGTGTCAAGTTGTATCTTGATTAAAATATGATTTACGACCGCAACAAATATGGCTTCAAAGTTTTATAAACATTTGAATCAGAAATACTACTCCATAAGTACTTAAGCATAATCCTCAAATGTCATGATTTCATGAAATAGTCATTCAATAAGATTATAATTATGAACTGGAGTTGTATTGGTGATTTACCTGCAAATAGCACAAAACTAAATAAAATTTGAATTTCACGGGCTACCCTGACGCTTTTGCCCGCAGTATTATAATGAAATCAATATTACGGCATAGCGGAGCTTTTTCAGACTCAAGATGATTGGAATACCGAAAAAAAAAGTCACTGCGAATGTGATTAGCTATTACAACGTTAAATTGACAGGCTTTTATTAACCATTTCAGGTCCATCACAGTTAAGAAACTTGAACCTGGATGTCAGTCAGATCGACGTATACTTCTACGATTTCCGAAAAGGTGTCTCCAAATCATTCTTCCCTGTTGATAAGGCTGCCGAAGGAATATCGAAAATAATACATAACAACAAACATCGAAGCATCAGGCATCGCAACAAAGCGAATAAATTCTTCATGTACGTCGGTGGCTTCAGATCACATATTAATGAAACGACAATACCACGTTTGATCAACACTTTCAAATATTCAAATATTGACAACAGCTACCTCATTATCGTGGATCATTCAGC
Organism: Conistra vaccinii; assembly: GCA_948150665.1. Lineage (NCBI taxonomy): Eukaryota > Metazoa > Arthropoda > Insecta > Lepidoptera > Noctuidae > Conistra > Conistra vaccinii. Next base: position 3,561,481 of record OX411323.1, on the reverse strand, counting down.
CTACACACACGACAAGGATGGCGCTAAGAAGAGCTACGAGCGATCCGTCAAATACGTCCCAAATATTGGAAAAAAATTGGCCGGAATGTTGGCCGACCTCAAAGCACCCGGGGTATCACCCAAAAATATCCATTGCATTGGCCATAGTTTGGGAGGCCAAATATTGGGGTATGTTGGCGAGAACTATAGACAACTAACTCGTCAGAAAATTTCAAGGGTGACAGCATTGGATCCGGCTGGGCCATGTTTCGATGAAAAATGGGATCATGTCAGGTCTGGCATTGCAGACCATGTGGAAATATATCATACTAACGGTGGTGTATTTGGCACAAAGAAGTTATTGGGTGACGTTGATTTCTTTGTAAACAATGGAAAGGCACAGCCAGAGTGTGGAAATCAGTCCTTGTTTTCACCCCGTAAGGCTGTACAAGCATGTATATGTAGCCACAATACGCCTGTGATGATATGGACGGCGTCCGTGCTGCATCAAGACTGGTACCCAGCGTACAATTGTCACAAACACAAAAACTATAAAGCTGGCACGTGTTATAAGAATCAAAATACCACTGCTGGCTTCTGGAATCCTGGTACTGCGAAGGGCAAATATTATTTTTCTACTGATGGTTACAATTACAACTTCTAATGATTGTCTAGTTCTAATGACCTTCGGAAATTGTCTGTCAATTTTATTTTAATAAATTACCTATATGTAAAACTGTGTGATTTTACTTGACAACTCTTACTGATCCTTTGGAAAAACAATCGGTTCTGCATACCCGATATTAAATTGAGAAAATTTCCACATGAAGCAATGCTAAAAAGTGTTTTTAAGTTTTTTAAATGTTCTCATGTAAGTGAAATCTTTGTAATTTCATATTGAGAAATAAAATTTCTTTAACCATAAAAAGTGTACGCAAAAAGCGTGCGTTGGACGTGGTTGCGTGCCATAATACTTTAAAAAGCTTAAACACTTTTTAAACTAAAAACTCCTTTTAATTGACAAATTACGTTTTGTTTGTGCAGAATTAACAATATTTCTTTCTTTCCTTTTCTTGTTTTCTTTCTTTAAAAGTACCTAAAATTAATTCATAACAGTGTACCAAAAGACTAGTGACTTAGACAATGTCAACAGAATACACTTGAATGAGCTAAGACGTGTTTTTATTATCCCCTAAAAGTGCTGTTGTCATATTATACAGGGTGGTTTTTGGAGATGGGGTAGTAGGTAAGGACAGCTACCTGAACCGTTTTAGCTACAGGAAGACAGTCTTAAGAGACTGCCCTTAACTTTTGGAGAGACATTTTGATCTGCATTCACAGATTTTGCAAAAAAAAGTATAGTCAGCAATAAAATGAGCAGTTTTCACAAAAGCTTTTTGAAGTGAAATCTTCTTTAGGCGCATTGAGCACTTTTTGGGATACGTAAAAAATGTTAAACTGGCGTCAGGACACGTGACCTGATCGAAAATTCGTAAGACGGAGGGAGAGTAGAATTTGTCGACAGCGCATTCTGTTTTATTTTTTTGGAATTATTTTAATGGACCCACAGCTCTCGTTCTTATACTGACAGCAAGCCAGATAAATTCCTGACATTTTCGTTAGATGGCGTTACTTATTTTTCACTTCCATCGGCAGTCTCCAAAGGCTGCCCCGCATGATTTTAGTCTAGTCTAGTCTTATAATAAAAATAAATAACTATGATTACCTAATCATAGGTATTTATTTTACAGTCACCTGACTGTAAGGGTCGCGACACACCGGCCGAACGTACGGCGCTAAAGGTTCGGTTGAATACGCTCGTAGTGTTTTTCAAGTTACCTATGACACATCCGCCGAAAGTTACGTCGCTTAACGCGTTGAAGTAAACGCCGCCGACCGTTCGGCGCGTTTGGTGTGTCATGCCAACAGTTGGCATGACGGAATTATCGGTCGTAGTATTCAGTTACTGAATACTACGACCGATAATTCCGTCGCTGAAGTGTCGGCGCCGAACGTTCCGCAGGTGTGCCGCTACACTTAACTGCTAGCACTAACAGTATTTTAGCTACACTGGCGGACAAGTTTGATGGACCATTTAGCAGGCTCTGGGCTGGCCAACCTGTGCGTGCACATATTCATGTAGCCAATTAATGTATAAGTATTGTATTTTTAAGTTATTGAGTTTACTAGCAAAGGCTAAGTTCATACTAACACTATATGGATCCCTTGGTCTGAAATAAAAATTTTAAGTTAACGAGAAATCACGTTTGTTTACATTATTTCATATTATTTTAGTGATAGCCGTTCGTAAGGAATAATCTGCAAAAATGCAGCAGTCAGTGTTTCAGAGTTATAATACAGTAAGCTTCAAAAAGCTGTATCAAGCTGCCTAGCCTTTTCCCAACTATCTTAGGGTCGGCTTCCAGTCTAACCAGATGCAGCTGAATACCAGTATTTTACATGGAGCGACTGCCTATCTGACCTCCACAGCCCAGTAACTGGGTAATACGATACCCCTTGGTAAGACTGGTGTCAGACTTTCGGGCTTCTGACGACTCGTAACGACTGTCAAAGATCCACGAATGATAGCCGGGATCAACGGCTTAACGTGCTTTCCGAGGCACAAAGGGGTCTTGGTATGTTAAGATGGTCACTCATCCACGGACTAACCGCAGCAAGCGTAGCTTAACCTGATCGATGGACCCGTGCGGCTGTTATTACTTAGCCACAAGCCCATCTAAATAAAACAAAATAAAATAAATTTATAATAAAAATTACGTAATAAATCATGCAGGAACGCAGCCGGCCGTTCATTAATTCACTAAAATTAAAAACTTCGCAAGCAATGGGAAATTGCTACTACTCGTAAAGGCTGCGACTTCAGGACGAGCTGCTTTTCACACGAACAACTTTACGTCGCTTTCTGCCGCGTCACCAGTTCTAACTCCCTCTACATTTTGAGTTCTGAGACCATAGAAATAATACATCTATGACTGAGACCAAAACTACACACGGTAGTTTACATTGTACTCTTATTAAAAAAAACGAGGCAGTCTGGGACTGCCGATTGAAGTAAAAACTAAGTAACGCCATCTAACGAAAATGTCAGGAATTTATGTGGTTTGCTGTCAGTACAAGAATGAAAGCTGTAGCTCCATTAAAAAAAATCCAAAAAAAAATAAAACAGAGTGCGCTGTCAACAAAAACTTGAACGTTTTACGAATTTTCGATCAGCACCCTAATTACGTAATGCACGATCAATTTTAAAAGATTGCCAGTCCATGGCTTCATAAGTTCGACAAAAAAAATCTGCTTAATTTTTTTTGTCGAACTTATGAAGCAATGGACTGGCAATCTTTTTCAATTGGTTTCAATTTAAAATTGATCGTGCATTGCGTAATTAGGGGACGGGTCACACGTATCCTGACACAAGTTTAACATTTTTTACCCATCCCAAAAAAAATGCACAACGCCGTTTCACTTCAAAAATGTGGCTGTTTTTATTTATTATTATTTATTTATTTATCATAAGCAAAGTTTACAAATACTATATGCTATTTTAGTATATTATGGTCTCTTACAACTTGCACGCGAACGAAGTCGCGGGCAGAAGAACAATACAATAATAACTACCGCTAACCACAATTCAATAAATTCCTGTTTATTTCAGAGTATCTTTAGTTCTAAAAGTGCTGTAGACCTGCCATAATGTTTTTTTTAAATGCTCTTAATTAAACGTAGTTCCAAATGATGTTGGTTCAAATTGCGGCTTTGTTATACGGGTATGTTCATTTAAACTTTTTTTTTTTTGGGACCTTTATGTAACTAACATAACCTGACTGTGTTCATTTAAACTATTTTTAGAACCTACTATTTAATTTGTTGTTAATAATAATAATAATATTCATTAAAAACATCTAACGGGCCTCTGCGAGTTGGCTTCGGCCCCTCGTACGCCTACCAAAGGTCCGGGATCCCAGGGTCCCGAGAATAGTTAAAAGAAAAAAAAAAATCTTCTATACTATACAACATATAACGTAATTAACGCACACCCTCAAACACCCCAATTAGAATATTATGTTATAATCATAATACATACACTGAATTTTTAATTTAACATGTATATGCATTGTTATTTACTAAATTAGTTATACCAATTCTTGGAGAACTTTGTAGTCATACTATTACGCACACAACGCACACAGTCGCACAAGCAGTTATCTGTTAGTTACTATATATTATACTAGCTTTTACCCGCGGCTTCGCCCGCGTGGATGTCGCAAAATATCCCACGGGAACGTTCTACCGGGAATACATACCTAATAGCCAAATAAAAGGTCATTGACTAACTTTCAGCGGACGCAGTGGTAGCCTTCTGCGCCGGGTTGCCGTCAACCATAATTATTTTGTTACGCGTAATTTTGAAACTGAGATATCTCTTAAACTATTCATTTAAATGATATGATGTAAAGGCATATTTTAATCGAAATTTAATGCCCAATTTAAATAACATATTTTGTTGGATAAGGATTAATATGATACCGGTCAAAATAGCTCCGGAAATAACAACGAAAATTTTATAAAATTTTGAAAGATAAAAATGGTTACTGTGGGTCATCCTTAGAAGATAGACATATGCCATCGCGGACTTTTTTGTTCAATTTGTTAAGATATACAATACTCTAGAACATAAATTTGATTTATCTCTAACGGCTTACGCGGCGCACGCCAGTAAAGCTCCCAGTCGGCATGATTTTTTCCGACATCTTCAACAATAATCGTCATATTTCAGCCAATTTACACAAAACCTTAATGAATTATACACTAAAACCTTCCGCATGAATCACTCCGTCCAATGGTGAAAACCGTTTGAAAATCCGTTCGGTAGTTTTTGAGTTTATCGCGTTCAGACAGACAGACAGACGCGGCGGGGGACTTTGTTTTATAATATGTAAGGATTACATATTATAAAACAAAGTCGCCCGCCGCGTGCCTTTACATCACATCATTAAAATGAATAGTTTAAGAGATATCACAGTTATGGTTGACAACGCGGGCGCTGTAGCCTACCACTGCGTCCTCTGAAAGTTAGTCAATGATCTTTTCCTTGGCTATTAGGTATGTATTCACGGTAGAACGTTCCCGTGGGATATTTTGCGACATCCACGCGGGCGAAGCCGCAGGTAAAAGCTAGTAATATTATAAAGCTGAAGAGTTTGTTTGCTTGAACGCGCTAATCTCGGGAACTACTGGTACGATTTGAAAAATTATTTCAGTGTTAGTTAGTCCATTTATCGAGGAAGGCTATAGGCTATATATCATTACGCTAAGACCAATAGGAGCGGAGCATTAATGAAGAATGTTTCAAAATCGGGGTTTTCTTTTTCCTTTTGAGAGCTTCCGCTGCGTGCGCTGTGTAAACGGTTAAAGTTTCGCAAAAATCATGTATGACAGAATTGTTTCTCTTTAAAAGTTCTCAAAAAAAGTCCGCGACAGCATATGTCTATCTTATAAGGTTGGCTCACTATAACCTTTTTTATGCTAACAAAATTTGTTCTAAAATAATGCATTATTTGTGAAGGTGTTTTTATAAACATGACATTAATTTATCCAAATAAATACGTTATTCATCACAAGTATTTCATTTAAAACAAAATTGGCCTTTACATCATTCGATTTCAATGAATATCTTAGGAGATATCACAGTTTTAAAATAACATCGCATCAAAATAATAATCAAGTAATGCGCGCATTTATGATGGCAATAGGAGCAGTGGTGGCCCACTGGTATCGGCCCCGACTTACGAGTTGTAGGTCCTGTCGTGGGTTCGAACCCCAGCAGGCGCTTTACTTTGTGTAAATAATTACATCACCACTGCTCTCAAAACGGTGAAGGAAAACATCGTGAGGAAACCGGCATGTCTTAGAACCAAAAAATTCGAAGACATGTGACATCAACCAACCCGCACTGGGCCCGCGTGGTAGATTACAGCCCACTCCCTCTCGCAGAGAGGAGGCCTGTGTCCCAGCAGTGGGAACAGTAGGTAATAGGCTGATTATGTATGTTATGTAAGGCAGTCATGAGACTCATGAGCAGGAAGGGCGGTGGCCCCAGTTAGCTCTGCGAAATACCATGCCGCGCGGCTCAGACGCGTGGTTAATTCAGTCGGGTCGTAGCCCAAAGTAACTATTCCACGCGGACGAAGTCTCGGGAATCGATCGCCGATTTCCGGCCACCGTAGGCGCGGGCTTGCGGACGGAGAGTGATGGGTAGCTCGCCGTCCGATCAGGACCAAGCCCGGGTCGACGGCGCGTCGTGTTCCACGCGCGCCTCAAAGAGTTGTCAGCGAAGCTGAAGGGGCCCGTCAGGGCCGATGCCTACCACCGGGGTTGCGGATAGTCCTAAGGGGAAACCGTGGCCCCCGTCTAGGCGAGGAAAGGAACACGGGTGGGTTTTAGTCAGTAAGAGTCTGACACGCCCTTCCGCTCCGCCCAGAGCGGAAGAAGTCATTTTATGATTTCCCACCCAAAAAAAAAAAAACGCGGACGAAGTCGCGGGCAGAAGCTAGTAATATTATAACTTCACCGTAAACCAATATAAACTACTCAAAAGAAAATAGGGCCCACTAAGTTTTTCAGCTTTTTTTTAAAACTATTAATGATTAAATGGTTTTTATGGATAGATGTGTTTAGAGTAGGGATTAAAATTATTTAAAATTAGACAGTGGTTAAGTTTGTCTTTTTTGATCGATTTACACAAACAAATCACTTTTTAGAGAAATAAACTCAAATTAACTTGAAAAATAAACTTAGTCTGTCTCCCATTTCCTGTAACCATTTGATGAAAAATGTTTTGGTTAGTAGCAGTGGGGGCCTCCTCTGCTTTATATGCCTTTTCTGAGACAATTTGGTACACTTTCAACAAGATGGGTAACATTTAGTTCCGGAACTCGTTCCCAATCGAGTTTTAACACGTTATGAGCTCCTGCTGACTGTTACCATGGCTCTAGTTTTCTTTAAGGCTTCTTTTCAATAGATCCCTTAAGTGCTCGATGGGGTTGAGATCGAGACTGTTAGCTAGCCATGCCAAAACCGTGACATTGGTCTCAGAAAGTGCTCTTTGTGCAGTACGGGCCGTATGTGAGTAAGCATTTTCATGCATAAAAAACAAAGTTAGCGACCACTCTTTGTGAAAATGGGATGACGTGAAGTTGGATTACCCGCCCAACGTAACTGGTGGCGTTTACACTATCCCATCCAGAGTTATCAGCTCTGTTTTGCCTACCCAGCGTTTTGTTCCGTGGATGTATGGTTCTGTAAAACATTCAATACATTGTTTTCACACGCGGACGCGTTTATCATCACTAGAAAACTTGACCTTGCATTCATCTCTAAAGAGTACAGCCCTCTTGTTATCCATTACCAGTTTAAATGCTCGATAGCATATCTTTAGCGCCCTGCTCGAAGGGCTCTTGTCAGTTTGAGTCCAAAAGCACGCTCTCGGGAATGTTGATCATCTTCGTAGAGACGATTACGAATTGTTTGATCACTGACTCTGGTACCAGTAGATTGCCGCAGCCGGTTTTGTAATGCCCGGGCGGTAACAGCACGCTCTCGTCGTGCAGTTAACCTGATATACCGGTCTTCCTAGGAAGTTGTAGCTCAATTTTTTCCTGATCCAGGCCTCCTAGTTAGACTCCCGAGCTCCTGGAAGCGTTCCCACACGTTGCAAATAGCGCGTTGTGACACACCGAGAAGTTTTGCTACAGATATCTGAGAGCCTCCCTCCTGAAGCATAGCAACAGCACTTGCTGCGCTTTCCATGTCCATATGACGACGAAAACCAGGCATAATAATCATGATTAACACCGAATAAAAAAAAGGCTATGACAGAAAGTGACGGGTAACGTCAAAGCCTAGAATCGGACTGAGAACACAAGTCACAGAATTTATGCAACAAGTGTTTTTTCAATCACTTTACACTTTTTTTGTCTATTCACTTGAATTTTACGCTAAAATTAACGCTGGAAACATTGTTAAGAACCCATAAACATGTCAAGAATAAAGTTTAGTGCTTTACTTTACAAATGCTTACCTAATTATTGATTCTTAGACAAATTTCTAAATTAACTTAGGGTGGGCCCTATTTTGTTTTGAGTAGTTTATATCCATACTTCCATACTTAAGGCTCGTGCAGACCAGTGCGACTTGTCGCGTGACGCGATACCGGTAATTGTTCTACCGTGAAGTATTCTTAGAAATTGTTTTGGTAGAGTCGCGTCGCGCTGTAGCGCCGCGGCGGTCTGCACGACGCTTTACTTATATTTTATGTTAATTTTATAATTAACTGGATTGCCTCATTGGTCTAGTGGTAACAAGCGCTACTGCTCAGCATGAGGTCTTGGGTTCGATTCCCAGGTCGGGCAAAGTGTTATTCGGTTTTTTCATCACTAATTTCTCAGTAGCAGCTTGGAGTCTAGATTTGTGCGCGGTTGATGGCAATAGGGTCGCCTCTTATTACATGGGACTTAAACATAACTGGCGAAATGTGGGTGTACATTGAGAACCCGAATGGTTAGTCAGAGGTACACCTCTGACTAACCATTCGGTGATTACTGTCGTGATGTTATGTTATGTTTATGTAATTATATAAATGTGAAATTAACTCCGTCGATCTGTCTGTCTGTTTGTTTGCGTCTTTTCACGCCTTATCGCCTGAACGGATTTCGATGAAATTTAGCACTCAGGTAGACAACATGACCTGAGTTAGGACATAAAATACAATACACTAAAGCGCATTATTAATTTATAAACCAAACGGGAAGGAATCAATAAACATAACCTATTCTTTGCGATGGGAAAATACACGACGTATTTATACACCGTGAAATTTGAATCACAGTTTTGCTAGAACAAACGTTGTTCAGACCATGGTCTACTACCATTCTATACCGTCTAATATGTTAAACAAGCTAAACTAGGCGTTCTCAAATAAGTCTTATGTTGCTCAAACATGTTCAAACATTAACCGTAACATCAAAGGACTCATAGCGGTAGCAATATGGCATTCAAAAGAGTTATGAGGAGTCCACGTCGACTACAAGGATGTCCGGCCAATGCGAGCCGAAATGCAAATAAATAAATCAGTCTTTTTTGTGTTTTTTTCAAATACCATTGACGTTTTTTTTTATTATTGTATGGTATAGAATGGTAGTAGACCATGGTCTGAACAACGTTTGTTCTAGCAACACGGTGTATAAAATGCCTTAGAATTTACGCATACTTCCATATATGACTACTGCGCTACTGCTGAGCATGACGTCGTGGGTTCGATTCCAAGGTCGGACCAAGTGGTGTAGGGTTTTTCTATTTTGAATTTGTTAGTAGCAGCCCGGAGTCTGGATGTGTGTTGTAAAACAATAATTATAATTATAATTCTTAAATTCAATTCTGTATTAATAAGACAGTATAACTTACTAACTACTTAACTAATAATAAAATGTATCACATTAAATACCCAGTGCTCTTCCTCCTCTCTCCTTTATCTATGCTGTGCCCGACAGGGTCTACATTTAACCACCTCTGTGGTTTAGTGGTTAAGCCACCTGTCTCAGACCCAGAGGTCCCGGGTTCGATTCCCCGTGGGAGCAAAATTTTCTGCTCGGTTTGGTTGGTGGTAGGGTTTTTCTAAGTCCGCCTGGCTAGCTACCACCATCTTATCTAAGTCTGTTGCCATAACAACAATGTTAACAGCATTGTTGTGTTTCGGCAGTTAGAGATAAGATAGGCAGTTCCTCTGTGGTTGAGGATTCCGGGTGAAGCTCGCTTCCACCTTCGGCCTGATCATCACTTACGATCAGGTGAGATGCAGGCCTCAACGCTCTTGGCCTGCAAGCTGCAGGACAAGAGCGTTGAGGGTAAAAAAAAAATTGTGACTAATATAATTACTTCCATACCAACTATTATACGAAACGAATATGTGTTTTGCGAATTTGATCCTTATTACTACTTGACCGATTGGCAGATTTCAGGAACGCATTATCTCGACGACCGAACTATAGCATTTCTATTTCCATTTTCTGTGGCATTTCCATTTAGTGACGTCAGACGCCCAGCATTGGCCATTCCCGGCCATTCCGTTTAAAGCGAGAATATCCTTTCACTTGTTCTTTAGTAGTTCACTGTCTAGGTCATTTATATCAGTCACAATTTATATATACATTACGGCTTGTTAGCTGTGATAAGGCCTTATCAGCGATTGGTCGACGCTTCAACGTAAATAGCTGTGATTCGCTCTTGAATGAGACGACCATTGAAGTAAGATTTGTAATGAGGATAGTGTTAGATTTTATTATACTGCCTTGTGTTGGAAAACGTCTGCAAAAGTCATGATATAATAATAAAATAAAACGTATTTATTTCTACCACCAAAATTCATTTTATTACATGCAAATTTTTCAACATAGTTCTATACTATCTGTGGTCACCTCTTTGGTGTAGGCTTCCTCCAAATCTCGTCAAAGTATTCTGTTTCGTGAACCAATATAATAGTTTTCCGGGGTCACCGTCCGAACAGATCTATTTGAAACTAGAAATTTTTCCTGGAATCACCACACGGATACGAACAGTAGATATTTTATTATTTTTGCAGTATATTGGCATACCTCCTATATCTACCCAAATCCAAATAAAAAGATCACAACAAAATATTATTTAAGATCTAAATGGTGTGGTTCGTCTTTAAAAGGTAACATTCAACACATTAAAATAAATACATAAATGCATTCCGCATTACTTATGTAAATATTTTTTTTAGGAGTACCGAACCGAGTATGAAAGATTAGACACTAAAAACATTAATATAGAAAACATAGCATATCTACTAACACAAACGGGGTAATTGCGTAACACACAGTAGCAAAGGTTTTCATTTTGACAGCTCAACAACATTCATTGCGTTATTTACGTTGTTGAGCAGACATATTTTCCGAACATTGAATCAATAGATTAGCAATATCCTTCAGAATTATTCAGATTGTGATGTGCAGCTTGGCATTGTGTAATAATCTATTAAATTATAGTCCATTAAATTAAAAACTACATTATGTAAATTAAAATATTACTATTTATTTCAAAAGGCTATTTAATAATATTACTCACATTATGTTATCTACACAAAAGAACTCGTAATTTTATGTTTGTTAAACATTTTCGTTTTAGTTTTTTCGGCCAAGAATGCAGCTCTTGCCTAACTGGTGAAACGTTAGTAGAATAGACACTTTAAATTATCCACATTTCGAAACCAATGTCACTACGTCACTAAAAGCCTTTTGTAGTGACGAGCGTACTCAATCCGCCTTTCCCAAAACTATACTTCGTTGGTTTAGATAATTATCTAAAGGTAAACAAAAAAACCACGTGACGATAGAGCTCCTGTCATTTCAGTTGTCATGCTACGTCACAGTTGTACCTACTCTTCAATTTAGCAACGTTATAATTCGTTGAGGTTGAGAGCCTGTCTTTTTGGGCTCTTTACAATAGACAGATTACAAAATATTATAAGTATTATTATTATAAATCTACCTAAAAAAATGTGCTCAAGCAGTTACCTACGTCAAGTAGTTTAAGAATAAAAGATAGTTAAATAAAAGAGAAACGTTCGTCAAAATCATAAATTATTTACTTTTAACGTAATTTTAAACAAGAAAGTGTCATCAATAAAAAATTCCTTTTTACGATTTGTTTAACTTAAACTATTATAATGGAGTATAATATGTTACAGTCGGCTTCCAGTCTCACCGTATGCAGCTGAATTCCCGTTTATTTTTGTTTGTGCTGAGCGTACTACGCAATAATAAAAGCGTAATAACTTACGTAGACAAACTTACCCAATGCATTCGAGACGAGGAAAAAACAATTAAAATAAGGCAGTGTGTTTTTGTCACCAGAACAGATAAGACGAAGTGACTAACAGATGTTTTACAATATAAGCAGCTCGATGCGGCACCTCCCTACACTATTTATAAGGTCGCGCCACATAGTGCTCTTATGTCATTGGCATCAGCGACCGTTTACCCACTTTATAAATTTTCTGTTACTCGCGCAGCGTGTTAAAATACCGAAAATAACATGAAAATGTTTATTTTTTATTTATTTTTATCATATTTTGGTTTCATAAGTGCGTCTTTGGAGAGATATGGACCACTGAGTTTGGCTTTGAAGATGGTGAAATGTGAGTATTGTGTGTTCTTTGTTTTTATTTAGAAAGTGAAAGGTTTTCGTATTAAGTATGTCATTGTGTTTCTCGTGACCACTCGACTCTTATTAAATAAATAAACAATGAACGTAATAGAAAAAGTACAAAGATTTTTCATTATGATGATTAAAATTGTGCTATTAATAGGTAAGCAAAAACATTAACAGGTATTGCTATAAATAATTGAACAGCTGTTTTTATATGTACCTAGTGTGTATTTAGTAGTACATCACGTGGATTTTAATCAAACAAAAAATTGTTTTGTTTCGTTTCACTACTGTAGGCACGTGTATCTTTCATTGATGATAGTCCAGCTATCTAATTAGTAATCACGTAACATATTTTCGCAAACGATTCCGACTAATCTGTTTCATTTTGACAGTTCAACAACCTTCATTGCGTTATTTACGTTGTTGAGCAGATTTTTTTTTCGAACGTTTGACGCAATAAATCGTTTAGAAGTAGATTGGTAAAACATAATTATGTTTTACCAATCTATTTCAAAACGATTTCGAAATTCTGATTAATCGTGTATTACGCAATTAGGGTACAGATTAACCGATTGCTATTAACCAAGCTTGTTAAAAAAGAATTGGTAATTGTAAAATGTATAACAGGCAGAAAAGATTTATGGCCATAGACGTTTTAATTTAATTTTGCACAAGAGTTCCTTAAACGTACAGGGGCAAAATAAATTATCCTGCAAAACTCTGCAGACGTGGTGGGTATATCAATATCTAAACACGATAAAATAAAAATTAAAACGTTTGATGTTTTTTTTGGGGTCAACGACCGTTGCTGGTGTTGTTACTTGAAGTATCATTTATTCATTACATAATCATTCATTCATTCATTAGAGTATGAGTTGAGAATCTGTTTCTTTTGTGTGTTAAGATATTATGACTCATCGTCATCACGTTTGTAAAGTTTACACAAAAAAAAGGATTTTTTTAAAACGAATATTTCAAGTAACTACACTATCACTAACTACGGTCGATGACCCCACAAAAAAAAACATCCAATTAATTTCATATTTGTTTTATCATGTTTAGATATCGATACCCATCACGTCTACACAGTTTCGCTAGCTAATTTAATTTGATCTTGTCATATAACGAAAGTGAGTATTAAGAGCGAACATTCAAAAAATTGCAAATTGCTGTCAAATATTTCCCCGTTTTGATTAATTTGGCAATATTACTGTATGGAAATAAGGGAACCACTGTACAGTTATGCCCGGCGCTTTTTTATAGTAGCTATTTTTTTGGGTAGAATAGACCCTTTTTAGTGTATTTTTGAAAACCCCAAAGTGCGCAAAACCATGGCTGACGAGAAAAAAATCGCCAGTTTCTTTCGGTATTGCATGGTGGGAGTTTTAAGGGAGGGGAAGATCACGTGGCGGGTCTAAATTTGTTTCCAAACAATATCTAATAAGCGTAGTCGATGTTATTTTTGCCGCTCAGAAATCCCATAGGCTTGTAATAAAGATAAGTCTGGATGTTTGTATAAAATTGCACTAAATACTTGCGAAGCATCGTAAGATCAAACTGAAAATCTTTATTTTATCTTACGAGGAAGTAGGTTAATTAGACAAAGGTTTTCAGGTTGTTGCACTGTTAGTATGCTAACACAATATTAGTTTTCCAACCCCGTTCTTTCATTGTGATCCCAATTCATTCGTTTAAAATGCTAGCAGAGAAATCTTCTTTTTGAGACGATGGTACTCGTAAATACATGTATTATGTTAAATGAGTTGGCCTACCTACTGGGCGTAGGTATCCACGGCAATTGCGGCACCAGTGGTATTTTTAGGTCCTCAGAAGTGCAAGTACACTCTGGACAATCCAACATATGGGACATTATAGATGGTGATGATAAAGCACTACATAGTATAGGCTTGTTTCGTGGTGTTCCAGTACGCTACTGATATTGGTAATGTTCTTATTACAGGTGAACACAGCAGAGAGCTGGACCTTGACGTCAGCGGCATCGACGTGTATTTCTACGACTTCAAAAATGGCGTCGTTGAAACCTTCCCCATCAACGAGGCCGCCCAAAGAATACTGGCCATCAATAACCTCGACAAAGTCAAGCAATTTTTCATGTTCGTCGGCGGTTTCAAATCCCATATCAATAAGAACACAGAAGAACGAGTGAGACAGGCTTTCACAACGTTCCCTAACAGCTACCTCATCATCATCGACCACTCAGCCTACACCAACGACAGACAAGGCAGGAAGAAGAGCTATGAACGATCCGTCAAATACGTATACTATATCGGAAGACAGTTGGCACAAATGTTGGTTGGCCTCCACCAAGGCGGAATTTCACCTAAAAGCATTCACTGCATTGGCCACAGCTTGGGCAGCCAAATGTTAGGCCACGTTGGAGAACAATTCTTTAAAGTGACAGGCCAGAAAATTTCAAGAATAACAGCTTTGGACCCAGCAGGACCTTGCTTCTCTAACAGTTTGATTCAAGAACAGGTCAGGTCTGGCGTAGCAGAGTACGTGGAAGTATACCACTGTAATGCTGGCGGATTGGGCACTACAAGTGTGTTGGGTGATGTCGATTTCTTCGTGAACAAAGGCGAGACACAGCCGAAATGTGGGACTTCCCTGATCCCAGGAATCATTGACTCGTCATTATCAGCGAAATGTAACCACAAGACTTGTGTGACGATGTGGACAGCGTCCGTGGCGCATCCGGACTGGTACAAAGCGTACAAATGTGACAAATACAAGTACTTCAAAGGTGGGATGTGTTCTCTGAACGATAGAACTATTGCCGGTTTCTGGAATCCTGGTAACGCGACTGGGGTGTATTACTTTTCTACTGAAGGGTACGATTTTAGTTAACAAAAGTAGTTTTTTTCTGAATTTGAGAATAAATGAATATTCTGTTGCTAATGTTTGTATTGTTGCGGTTTTATAGTCACCCAAATGTCTGCTTCTATATTTTTTTCCGCAAAGCATGACTCTCGGTCATGGTGGGCTGCTTGTAGGAAATGTAATGTATATTATTGTAAATATGTTTATTATATGATGTCTGTGTATTAGACGCGATCTCAATGACATTATAACTTTAAAAATATCTACTTGTATGTATTCAGTAGGTACACATTATTTATTATTAAGGAAAAAGCCATCTATTTTATTGTGCTTGGTAATAATAGAGACATTTACTAGTCTTACTGTTTATTTATTATTTTCCACCTAACTATTACGATAGTAATAATTAATTGCTGCTTAACTACAATAATGGCCTTGTAGTTAAGCAACCGCTGCCTCAGTTTTTTTTATGGTTTAAGTTGGCTCAAACCATTAAAAAAACTGAGGCAGTATTCTTACCTATTATAGTGCTGAGTTTTTTTTTATCGTAGTCGATAAAATTATTGTCCGTATCCAGCACGCTAGCATGACCACAATAGATACGCGGGTTTTGTCGACGGAAGAATATTATAGACAAAATGACAGATTGTGATTGTGTATTTGTCATTTTCTCTATTCCTCCGTGGACAAATCACTACGTGGACGTGGTGCAAATCTAGTAGACTGTATAACAAACCCATAAGGCCATGACACTTCTTATATAAAACTAACTCGTTGGTTAGCATGGTCCTGGGTTTGATTCCCAGGTCGGGCAGAGTGTTATTGCGTTTATCTATCAGGAATTTCTCAGTAGCAGTTCTGAGTCCGGATTTGTGCCCCCTATTACAAGGGACTTAAACATAACTGGCGAAATGTGAATGTACTAATGAGTACATTTTTGCCTAACCCTTTGGAAAATAAGGCGTACCTAATGTTATGTTATCTTATGTTGTGTTCTGTGACCATTCTCCTCCAATCCCATCTAGAATCATCCCAGTAGTACTAAAATGTAGAAATACAAATAAAACAAGAGAAATCTGTTTCGCGACGTAACATCTGTTTCTCAAAGACGTTGCAGTAGTCACGGGAGACCGCGGCGTCGGTAAAGCCCCTTCACACTAAATGTTGCGAAACGCTGCGTTTTTTTTTTATCCGATTATGAAACAATATTTTACAATGTAAGTGGTGCACAAAGAGTGTTTATCGCGCAGCTGTACGATAATATTAAGAAGAATTAAATACAAAAACCTGCCTTATCGGCGCTTCTTTTACCTACCTATATGATAAGATACATATTGCATCAGATGCATTAAGGCTTCTTCTTAGCGTTTCGATGGTAAAATAAATTGAGTTAGCCCAGAATTTGGTTACGAGCTTAGCGCCTTCAGTAGCGTCCATACAAGTCCAGACAAGGAAAAGCATTCACATACATAACCCTGCTATCGAGTAACAATTTGTCTCTTCTATACAATAAGCTGACACTAGCAAGTTACAATGAATACAGCATACATTAAAATATAAATAACATGATTTAAATACAAATGAAAACAATACAATTATATACTCGTTACTAACAAAAGCGCTGCAATTCAATAGGTTGTGTCAAACCACGACAGAGTATAGCGCCTGACACACTTAAATACGCAACATTTATACGATTTGATGTTTTTCTTGAAAAGATCTATCACAGATTTATCTATTTTATTAATTATATCGAGACACAGAATTTATTTACAGTCCTTTCAAGTTCGGTACATCTGAATGATCCCCAATGTCCGGGTATCATTACTGACGGTTATCAGTCTGATCAGTCTAATATAATAAAAGCTGTTTAGCTATGTGTGTTCGTATATACAATCATATTCCAAGTGACTCAAAACTTTAGATCTTGTATTGTTTAAAAAAATACTTCATAAATGGTTAAACTACAATATCGTTATCTGGCATAGTGTGGCTGATACTGTGTAAAGATCGATCGCTTACGATGACCTAAGCGACCTTTCCATGAAGCAAGTCTTTTCCAAGTATATATTATTTTGTGTGTAAAGAATTAAATTAATAAATTACATCAGATAAGCTCATCATAATGTCCATCAATCCTTAAACCGTAGTTCCTAACTAAAGCTACATTTTCTTGAAGAGGCCATCATATTATAACGCTGTCACAAAATCTGTCATTTTCGCCAGTTATGACATTAAGGTGTCAAAAAACGCTCTGTATTTGCACAGCTGTTATTAAGTGACCATTCACCGTTTATTTAGGACACTAAAGCCTCAGCCACCCACAATTTCCACCGTTCTATAAACAAGAACGCAGCGTAATGTCCGTGTGAACAGCTCTAATATGCACTTAGCGCCTAGACACGACAGCTACACACTACACTTTTCTTAAAGGAAAGCTTTTGTTTTAAAAAATGACATTATTTCTCTTCCGCGCCGGGGAATGGACAGATTGCACTCCGTGTGACAACGACAAGAATATTCTATGTTGTTATAAAAATCTTGTTGTATATTCCTAAGTTATGAAGCAAAAAATCGCTGATGAAAAGGAATAACTGCCATTTTGGTTCATGGTGACTTGCGGCTAAGTAATAACAGCCGCATGGGTCCATCGATCAGGTTAAGCAACGCTTGCCGCGGTTGGTGCATGGATGGGTGACCATCTTTACATACCAAGACCCCTCCGTGCCTCGGCAAGCACGTTAAGCCGTTGACACCAATGACAGCCGGGACGACTGTCATTTTGTAGATCTTTGACAGTTGTTACGGGCCGTCAGAAGCTCGAATGTCTGACAACCAGTCTTACCAAGGGATATCGTGTTACTCAGTTACTGGGTTGTGGAGATCAGATAGGCAGTCGCTCCATGTAAAATACTGGTATTCAGCTGCATCCGGTTAGACTGGAAGCTGACCCCAACATAGTTGGGAAAAGGCAAAGCAGGTGATGGTCTTATGATTTATTAATTTAAGTTTACTTAACATTACAAAATTGAATCCTAAAGCGTTGTACAGAGCAATTTACAAACTAAACTGTGACACACATACCTTCATAAGTAGGTTAGGTAAAATATAATTAAAAAACATACATAATATGTAAACGAGAAAATAACAAAATTTTAAATTCTAAAGAAAATTAAAAAACATTATTTAATAATCAGCCTACAATGTTCCCACTGCTGGGACACACTGCCGTCCGTTTACTAAAAGGCCGTTAAGTGACATTTAGTCAAATATGAGTTTTATGTACTACGTAAAAGAGCAACTTTTTTTCTATCAGTCAGTCTGGGTCATATTTGTCTATCTTTATTTACGCTAAAGATCTGGAGACTACACACACGGCTATTTACATCATTTTTGAGATCTTTCAACACTTAAATACGGTTATGTCATTTTATAACACTATAATACGGCTACACGCTTGTAACCGTCTGTTTAAAATTTATATTATTTCACTTTGCAATCTTAGAAAACGGTTACATGAAACTACAACAGTATTAAACCGTTACATCACTTTATAAGTATTTTAATGATTTATAGTAATACAAGGCGCATTGGCATTTACGACATCTAAAAGACAGTTTTCTTCAATTACTACTCTACAAAACCGTTACTCACACTTAACTGGCTAGTCGTTGGTAAGCCACCTTGATTTTGGAGCATATACAATTCTATAAGACAGTGACCGTTATTTAGATGTGACTGTTTCAAATAATGTGTTATCGAATACAATACAAAAAACGGTTAAGTGACATTCCAACGCTAAAAGACGTTTATGTAGATACCTTCCCGGTATGCCCCGCACCTCGCACACTCCACTTGCCCGTAACTCCGCGGAGAAGTAAGACGTGTCTGTGAGCGATTGTGTGCTTACCCGCCAAAAATCGCCACGAACGGGAGGTAAGGGTTCTGTTTATATTATTTTTAAGATGAATAAATTGCTGTTATTTATTCCGTTTGTAATGTAAAATACAGTAACCTGTACCTGTTTCCATTCTTTTTAAGACTAATAGATTGCGTTATCATTTATTCAGTTCGTAATTTAGATGTTAAAGCAATAAATTCGGTAACCTAGTACTGATTGCTGATTATTCTTATTGCTTCCGTTGTTTTTGAATTTTGCTTGCCTGGATTTATACAGCGTAAGTTTTTTTATGGTCTCTATGGCAGCTATGCTAATCGTTCGAGATGGAAAGATTATTTCTTAGAAATCCATCTCGAGGTTTTGAAACGCAATAAAGCTACATTTAAAGATATTTTTTATTTTTTTTTTCGGTCCGAAATCAGAGAAAACGAGTGTATACAACTTTTAACTTTTAAAAAGTAGGTAAGATTTTCGTAAAAGAATATATTATTTTCCGTTTTTGGGTCGAAAAACATTTTCAAAAAATCTTAAATGAGTTGAGTTAATACGTCTTAAAGCTAGACGGATTTCTAAGAACAAATCTTCATCTCATCGTCATATCTTTAATGTTCAGTTTAATAGCTGCCATAGAGATTCCTAAAAAACTCACTCTGTATAGGTGCTCTAGTGCTTACATACCTATATTTTTTGGCCAGGTGCAGGTCATTTGATTACTAAAAATAATAAATGAAATTGCAAAAATACATTTTTGCCTTATTCTTCTTATAGTTTTATTTCTAAATTTAAGAACACAAGAGTCAAAGCGATGTTAGAGATATGCAATGATAGATCTATCATTGCATATCTCTAACATCGCTTTGATGCCAACCAAACGTGGATAAAAATAAAGAAAACCAGCCACCGCGTCATCAACGTCGTCAATCTTCCACCGACGCCGAGGTATGCAAGAAAACTTCGTCAGGCAGTAATAAACATATCCCAAAACATGTAAAAATAATGGTCAACTCATTATATGCAGCTGATTATTCAATGACGTGAAGTATTTTTCATAAATTGAATGAAACAAAAACTCTCTCGATTTGGGACTAGATTTCTCCGAACTTGTTTCTACTCTTAGTGCAGATCGACTACCTATCTTAAGCAAAGAAACTTGTTAAGAAATTATGTCACCTACGTCGTCGTCACCGTTGCCTTCACGTATTTCTTCGGTATTGTGTGATTCCTCTTACATAAATGATAACCGTACCGAAATATTGTCGCCAACACGGTCAAACCACTCAACATCAGTAAGTGCAGATCGACTACCTAACGTAACCAAAGCAATGTCTTTAACATGTAAAGAAATTATGCCACCTATGTCGTTGTCACCGTTGCCTTCGTGTATTTCTTCGGAATTGAGTGATCCAACTATATCTATAATAAATGATAACCGTACGGAAATATTGTCGCCAACACGGTCAAACCACTCACTATCAGGAGATTTTTCTTCAGATGATTCAGTTAAAGATAAGGGTTATTACCCATGTAATGAAACCTCATCAGATGACGACGACGACGACAACAGACAGTCAAAGCCCTATCAGAGATCCCGTCAAAAACCTTTAAGTCCTACTACCGATGTTACTTTGGAGCCTCGTCCTGAAAATAACTCTATGCACCCGGAAACTTGTTCTTCGTCTGGTATTGTAACTGCAGCAAATGAATCTACGAATGAAAACCGTATAACGATGACTGTGAAGGAAAAGAAATTAAAGAAAAAACAAGAAAAAATACTAAGTTATAATGTGAAGATTGGATGTGATGAAAAATATTCCAAAAAATGTTCAACTAAGTTTACAACGGATGCACGAGAATCTATCTAAATAAAAAAATAAATTTAAGTGTGACAGTCAGGTATTTAAAATAAAACATAAATATTTCATTAAAAATTTTATTTTTTTTATTTTATTTTCCTATTTGATTACACATACTGAAAAGAATTAAAAAATTTTGTTTTATTTTAAATACCTGACTGTCACACTTAACACGCACACAAAAAAGCACAAAAAGCTTGCCCAAAATATAACACATAGTTGTCCATTTGACTTTACAGCAATATGAGTTAGCCAGTAATTTCTAAACTAAAAGACAGTTATTGTGCACAGATTATTTAGAAACTGTATTTTAGATCATAAATCTGTGTAATATTAGTATAACTAAACAATAACATAAACAGTTAAAGTCTAATAACGTTTTTTCACAAGTGCAGTTCATTAAGTTTCAATTAATTTACAATTCTAAAAGAAGGTTTAGCGATTTAACTGTTATTTAGCATTGAAACTTCATTTAACTGTGACTCGAAGTAAATCTATAGCGGTTACAATTCCATTACAACTCTATAACACGGCTGTATATCAGCCAACCGTTTTTTAGTATTGTAAGAGGTCCCATATTGTAATAGATAAACATGACAAAAACACAAAACCTTAAATTAAAACAACATTATTTCACTTAGCACTCATTAAAACACATAGAATGAAAGCTTAACAGCTATCAAGTATTTTGGTAAATTAAACATAGCTGTATGTCTAATCAATTTCTAGGGACATAATTTCCCACCTTTTAGACCGTAGCTCAAAATCAGGTTTATTCACTTAACGGCCTTTTAGTAAACGGACGGCAGCACAGGCCTCCTGTCTCCGAGAGGAAGTGGGCCCTAATCACATGTCTTCGAATTTTTGATTCTAGGACATGCCGGTTTCTTTACGATGTTTTCCTTCACTGTTTTGAGAGCAGTGGTGATGAAAATATTTACACAAAGTAAAGCGGCTGCCTGGGTTCAACCTCACGACCTACAACTCATAAGCCGGGGCCGTTACCACTGGGCCACCACTGCTCTCTCTAAAAAAACATTGTCTACACTTATCTACATAATTATCTTTCATCCACAAAATCTTAAACATTCACGCACGACACACATCTATCTTATCTATCATAATGATAAGACTGCCCATAGTTATATTCCACACTTAGAACACTTCACTTAGGTACCTACCTAAAGAGTACAGACTTACCTACTCCAGTTTCTCGAGGAAGTTAATATTTGAATTTAGGAAATAACGTTACAATTAACCATGCAGTCACGTTATTTTCTTAATTAAGTAAATATTGTAGTTATTTCCTTAAGTAAATATTTATTTACCTTAGATGTTATTTCCCCATTTCAATAGATTATGGTTTGTTCCAGTATAGTGGCCCAACGCTCTCGACTTACGAGTTGTAGGTTGTAGGTTCTAACTCAGACAAGCGCTTTACTTTGTGCAAATTATTTCATCACCACTGCTCTCAAAACGGTGAAGGAAAACATCGTGAGGAAACCATATATTAGAACCGAAAATTCGGAGACATGACATCTACCAACCTGCACTGGCCCCGCGGGGTAGATTACAGCCCACTCCCTCTCAAAGAGAAGCCTGTGTCCCAGCTGTGGGAACATTATAGGCTGATTATACTATTTACTCAGATGTTTTTATTTTCATTTCCCTTGATTCCGTTGTATTAATTATTTAGTCTCGGTCAATACTGAATCATCCACTGTGTTCATTCCTTATAGACGCGGTAAATCCCTGTTGCTCTCAATACGACAAAACAGTACGACAAGATAAACAAGATAAAAGTATTGTTTACATTATTAAGATAACAACGTCTAGGTATTCTTTAGCAATGTTTTTTCCCTGAAGAGTAGGTAAACTAGTCAAGTACCCACCTAATTAAACAGATTAAAGCACTTACTAAGACAAGTGAAGTAACCACTCAGGGTCACGCTTATATTATCCTCCAGACCAAATTTCGGTCATGGCGACCAATCTCAGCGGAGGCCAGCCTACGGCGCGAGAGATATTATAGTTCACAAATGTTTGCAGACACAGGTGCACTCTCTCTTCCCTCACTCTCATAGTCCAATGGGACGGCAACCCGACACGACTGGAGAGAGATGAGGCGCAGGGCCAACGGTTTTACGCGATTTCTGAGGCATGGGGGTATCACACCGCCACTGTTACTGAGAAATTCCAGATGGAAAAACCAAATAACATTATACCCGACCCGGGAATCGAACCCAGGACCTAATGCTGAGCAGTAGCGCTTGCGACCACTAGACCAACGAGGCAATATGATAAAAAGCATCACAAGAAAGGTATGCTGATAGGATCAATAAACCTTCAAAAAAAATTATTCAAAAAACAAAAAACCCGACTGCAAAAACACATAACTGAAAAGAGAAAAACAAGAATTATAATATATGAGTGTTTCTCAAAACAAATGTACGTAACGAAAAAGTTGTTACGAAATATTGTTACGAAATAGTCCTAGATGTAACTAAATAGTAAACATAAGGCTTGTTACACATACATTGGAGAATTATAATTTATTTATTATGTATATTCGTAATTTTTATGCATTGTTCTCTTAATTATTTATTGTAATAAGTACCTACTTGTATTTGATAGGACCATTTTATGGGATTTAAAATAAATCAAGGGAATATTCTTTTACATAATTATTATTAAAGGAAAGTCAAAAATCGTTAAAATAAAAAAAAACAAGAAAAATAATAATGAAAGTGTGCGTATGTGTGTGTATTTGGGTGTGTATGTGTGTGTGTTAATGATATTAAAAAAAGTAAACCAAATTTAAAAAACACAAATAACATAATAAAACAAAATTTTAACTTAATCACTATCCAGTAACGATTTATAAATTTCTTCATTATTTTTACACAAATTTAAATTAATTTTTGGCAAATAGGTTAAAAGAACTGTATACACTCAGCTTTACACTGTACTTTTTCGTAACGTAACGAAATTCATAAGAAACGTTACGAAAAAGTAATAAAAATTGTACAAAATTGGGTCTTAAAAAATCAATGGTTTGATAAAACCTGAAACTGCAAATAATATAATACGCTTAAAAGTTCTTACGACACGTATTACAGTAATTTAAGTAAATCAAGACTTACTTAATGTGAAAAAATGCTATAGTATTTCTTGTAACGAAAAAGTAATCTCACATAAACAACACGTTCAAAACTGATTTTCACATTAAAAATTAAGGCGGAGACGTCAGACCAACAGCCAATCAGAATGAAGCTAGTGTTGCCCGTGTTAAAAGGTAACGGATGCGTTCAGAAATTACGTGGAAGTAGGAATAAAACGTAACTAAAGAGTAAGTTACTAAAAAGTAAATGAACAAGACTCATTTTGTTTTTCGCATTTTTTAAATCTTTTTATTATGAAACCCCATAGAAAATCACTATTATACAGAAACTCAATTTAATCAAGATCCGTAATACACAAAAATGCATAATATTAACGCGACCTAACGTATTTTATGAAGTGTTACAGGTATGAGGTCGTAGGGTGGCAATTTGATTTTTGTATGAAACGCAAAAAACATCGTTTTGAAAAAGCTTTCTAAAATTAGGTAGTTATTATGATTATAATATTTATTCTTCACAACTTTAAAGTTTAATAGTTTTTATTCACAATTACGCTATTTTTTGTACGTATGGTTAAATAAAAACATCGTAATTTTGTTACTATTTCGAGGCACACTTTTTTTTCAACGGATGTACATTTATTTTGAGAAATACTCATATAGAATTTTGGTATCGCAGGCGGGGACAAACAAAAGTTACACCTTATTTCCGGTTATTATTGTTATATTATTATTGTCCCCGCCTGCGATACCAAAATTCTATATATATTATAATTCTTGTTTTTCTCTTTTCAGTTATGTGTTTTTGCAGTCGGGTTTTTTGTTTTTTGA
The DNA here is from genome assembly GCA_948150665.1 of Conistra vaccinii. Lineage (NCBI taxonomy): Eukaryota > Metazoa > Arthropoda > Insecta > Lepidoptera > Noctuidae > Conistra > Conistra vaccinii. Next base: position 3,536,709 of record OX411323.1, on the reverse strand, counting down.
ATAATTTTCTTTATTTCAAGTTTTTTAGTTTTATTAATATATCTTGATTTGGAATTGACTCATTACTAGCTTTTATTTGATACCAATATTGTTGTAATTTATTTTTAAAAAAACCTTCCCCTCCCTTTTTTTTGTATTTGCAGATGCAATACATAAAAATTATATAGCCTATGTCACTTCTACGATTAAGACGAATCTAACGACACCTCTTATGTTAAAATCCATCAAGCCGTTTAGGCTACAGAGCGTGCCAAAGAAATAGACATACATACATACATACATACATACATACTTACATACATACTCTCGAAAAACATTACCCTCCTTCTGGGGCAGTCGGGTAATAAAGCAATTTTTGCTAAAACATACCGAAAATACGAACTGCGCTGCGAACTACGAACTATTTCAATTGAGCGAGCTCTATACACAAAGCAGGCCACAGATATTCAAGTTGATCCAATAAGTATACCAGGGGTGGATATATGCGTAGGAGATGTAACTATCTGCACTATTTAATGGAATAACTTGTGAACAAAAGTTTATGGGAGAAGCGAATATTTATTTATTTATTGATTGTATATATACTTTATTGTACACCAGAAATTAAACAGCAAAAAAATATCTTTAACACTGCAAAACATACAATGGGCGGCCTTATCGCTTTCTGCGATCTCTTCCAGGCAACCTTATATGAATATCGTCGACCTAATTCTAATAAAGCGTAAGTCAAAATTTTACGTTATTGCGATTTTTTGCAGACATTATGTGAAGTTGACGCCCTCGCCGGTAGAATTCCTCCGCCGCGAAACCGTAGTAGCGAAACCTGTAGCTGTAACTGGCCCGCGTCATGTTCCGCTGCTCGAAATTCAAGTAGCGGAACTCGAGTAGCGGAACATGACGCGAGCCAGTTGAATTTAACTACTGCGGTTTCGCTGCTACGGTTTCGCGACGGAGATGTGATACTGGGGTCAAAAGATGCAGAAAACCGGTATAGTACATGGTTATTCTAAAATTTGGCCATGTCGCAAATAGCCATCAAATAAGTCGAAAGAGGTTATTTGACTAAGCATTATTATTGCAGTTTGCTCTTTGCATGTTACATACTCGCATAGCACCTAAACCGTTGACAAGCATTAACCCAATTACCGCGCATGGCATCCGCCGCGGACACGAGGTGCCGCCGCGGACACGAGGCGCCGACGCGGACACGAGGCGCCGACGCAGAACAACGTCATGCACCCCAAACGCGGCCCTCGCGGAATCGTCACTTTTGGCACAACATCATTCGGTCAACCGTCGACTACTTTAGCCATTAATTAAAATTGATTTTTTTTAAATATATTAAAGATTTCAATCATCCGGCTACTAACAGCCTTCGTAATTTGCATCATGTATACCTCAAATAAACATACCTATTTGCTTTCTTTCTTTTCAGCTATAGGAATGTTGGTATATGTTAAATTTTCGGTGGGTACTAGTAACCTTACCTTGTCATCTAAGCTGTCTGTTAATAAACTTTGCTGTTTAAAGAACTTATTCTCATAAAGAACACAACAATTCACTTTAAATATAAGATTACAAATAACTCGTGCAGTTGTACCTGTGGCGCCATCTATATCGCCACATGGGAACTACGCATCAAACACCTGGCGTCACACAAAATCCTGACGTCACACCAAATCCAGCATCGCGCAATTAGAGTTTACCGCGCAAACAGCATATTATATATAACTTCCCCGACATCAATCGTTGGGCAGTTGCCCGCCAGACACGATGCGTGTCTGGTCGGAGGATCCTCCCTTTTCTATAGAGGATGAGTGAACTTTACACCCTGTTCCTCATGCCTCTAAATACCTACTTTACATAAGAGTCGATAAAACATATAAAAAAATGTGTGCGTCTCGGGACGCCCGACAGAAGTGATAACTTAAAGTAATCTAATTTGAACTGACAGATAACGTAACAAATCGGTTTACCCTCCTATAAGAAGTTACCACTTCAAAAGTAGGCTTCCGAAGATCTTAAGTTCTAACAAATATAAATTTTTCATAGATTATTTCTTGCTCAGTTACAGGTTTCTAAACCAAATGAAAAATATACTTTGAAAAAGGCTTCACAAATATCTAATAACAAATTCGTAATTTATTATAGAACCTCCTTATTTTTTCCAAGGTTTCTTTCGCAGCAAAACATTATGGTTTGAGCATATTATAAGGCTCAATTTACATTGCCGCAGAACGGAGTGGAAGCAAGTTTTCGCAATCATATTGTACATAGCAAAATGAACTTTATGTCAATTGTCTAAGGTACAAAATAGATATAGGCTTGTAACTGTGGGAATTCGAGAGAATGCGCGAGTATTCTCCAAAAGACGCGTGACCTGTTATTTGGCTCGTATCTAGTTTGTGCGTTACACTATTGACATAAAGTTCATAATGCTATGTACAAAAAAAATCGCTGCCATTCCGTTCCGCGGCAATGAAAATTGAGTGTAAGGGCCTGTTTCACCACCTACGGTTAAGTTCCTATTAACTTACTTGGCAGATAATTACATACAAATTCTGTTCCATTTTTGAATTTATTCAGTAAGTAGTGGCTATTCGGACATCGTGAAATAGGCCCTTAAGGTTGTTAATTACTTTTTTTTTCTAAAAGCACTCTATTTGTTGCTTTAATAGGCATTCCTTTCATTAACGGAGATGAAAATATATTTTTTATGGCCGACTTGTTTTCACATTGCTGTTTTGGTCGTAATTATTAAAAACTTTCTTAAGTCGTAATGTATAGAATTTTAGAAATTTATTTATTTACACATAACCGAATAGTAATTGATTGTAAATCTATTTCAGACTTAACTATAATGGCGTCTGGCGCATCCTTTGCCGAATTTTCGTGAAAGGTGCATGAGCAGCAGCTCTTCTTATTTATTTCGTGCCGATACAAGAGGAGGTAGTCTTCGAAGAGACGCCCTTTACCAAGAGGTAAACTGTAACTGTCTCATGCGTCTGAAATCGTGGAGAATGTATGCGTTTCTACACGCCTACAAATAAGATCCTAGCAATGTTGCTCGGTGACAGAAAGTGTTCTAGTTCGTAAGGTTTTCCCAGATTTCTACCTCTACAGGGATAGTGCCATCTACGAAGACGCGCCCCACTCTTCTTCCTAATAGCTTACAGTACAGCTTATAGTACAGCTTACAGTACAGCTTACAGAACAGCTTACAGTACAGCTCACAGTACAGCTTACAGTACAGCTTACAGTACAGCTTACAGTACAGCTTACAGAACAGCTTACAGTACAGATTACAGTACAGCTTACAGTACAGCTTACAGTACAGCTTACAGTACAGCTTACAGTACAGCTTACAGTACAGCTTACAGTACAGCTTACAGTACAGCTTACAGTACAGCTTACAGTACAGCTTACAGTACAGCTTACTGTACAGCTTACAGTACAGATTACAGTACAGCTTACAGACAGTACAGTAGTCAAGTTTAAGAAGAAGAGCGGGTCGCGTCTTCGAGGATGGCACTATCTTGTTATGGTTTAGTACAAAGACTGATGCTTATTCCGTCTCTATTTGCCAATTATAGTTTCAATAATCATTTATGGAATCCTGTAATCAAATGCAGGAATTAATTGGTAAGGTACATGTATTACCTTGAGACAAAGAATTCAGATCTAAAAAACAAAAATACATTTCTGTCCAGACAAAATTATCAATTTTAATAACGCAGTACGGTCTTAATTACAGAAACGTTGTTATGAAAACAATATTTCTGCTTAATAGTCTGTTAAATTTGAATTATATCCGACATTTTAAGGGTGTTTCGTAATACGAGGTGTTTGTTGTAAATATAAGGTTCTATACTTGGCAAATTGACCCATTCCAAGTTCACAGAGTATGAGAAAATATTGGTATTAGGTACTTGGGCATTGAAACAGCGAAGGTCTAATGAAAGTAATGGTTATTACGCTCGTATATTTTAAATAGTACCTTTGTGAATTGTAACGTATGTAAAAACCAAACAAGTAGGTAACTAAGAACATTTTCTGAATGCTGTTAAACAGAGAACCTTTTAATAGCCTCCACAGGTGACGATGTTCAGTCACGACACGACCACTAATATGTACACAGCATGCAACAAAAACACTGTCTGATCAGTGAGGGTGTTGTTAAGAACCATACTGAGGGTCTATGTGGAAATTTTCCGGAAAAAATATCTGATATCATTACTCGGGTCGAGCTGTCACTGACTCAAAAGTCTGACAACCAGTCTTCTCGTAACTGGATTGTGGAGGTCAGATAGGCAGTCGCTCCATGTAAAATACTGGTATTCAGCTGCATCTGGTTAGACTGGAAGCCGACCGTAACATAGCTCGGACAAGGCTAGGCAGCTTGATACAGCTTTTTGAAGCTTACTGTACCTATACATGAGTATAAGGGTCGGGCCACACCTGCCGAACATTCCGCGGCGGAACGTTCGGTTGACTACGCTCCTAATGTTTTCAAGTTACCTATGACACATCAGCCGAACGTTACGTTCATAGAAATATGACGCGACGGAGCGTTCCGCCGCGGAACGTTCGGCAGGTGTGGCGCTAGGCTTAGTGCTCGTGAAATTGTGACTGCACATCCGCGCACACTGGACAGTCAGCCCTCACACCAATCTTGCTGGCTATCAAATCACTATTATTTCAAGATTTTATATCAAGAAATTCACAGTAGCAGCCGCCGGGTCGATCCATCAGGTTAAGCTACGCTTGCCGGGGTAGGTCAGTGGATGAATGACCATCTCTACATACCGAGACTCCTCCGTGGTTCCGTTGGTCCCTGCTGTCATTCGTGGATCTTTGACAGTCGTTACGAGTCGTCAGAAGCCCGAAAGTCTGACACCAGTCTTACCTAGGGGTTATCGTATTACCCAGTTACCTGTGTTTATGGTCGAGGAGGTCAGATAGGCAGTCGCTCTATGTAAAATATTGGTACTCAGCTGAATCCGGTTAGACTGGAAGCCGACCCCAACATAGTTGGAAAAAACTAGGCAGATTGATATACCTAAAACGTGTAACAAGCAAAACAGCCATGAAGTTATACAAGTAAACCTCTGAACAACCTCTCCTGAATAATGTAAACCAAACTCCAAGATACGGCACAATTCCTACAGGTATATTTAAAAGACATTTACCGCTGCACCAGAAGCCTTTGAAAAACGATGCCACGTCGTCATAACCCCTAACCAGCCACCATTACGGTTACTGGCGGGTAGCCAAGCACACGTACGAGTGGTTTTACCAAAGGTTTATTATTCAACTTGTTTCATAAAATATTAGCGCAAGGTTTAGAATGTAAGTGGGGTCTCTTTATGAGGGAGGGCTGACCTAATAATGGGGTTTGTACACGATGGCTAATGGTGGGCAGCTTTTTAAACAGATGAAAAGCTGGACTATGTAGATTTGTATAATCGACCTTAGTGCTCAGGGCGACGACGCCATCGCCGCGCTGCCACGCCTCGAAGCTGTGTACATACATGCAACGTTGCCAGCCGCGAATTATAGAGTGATATGGTAAAATCGAGCAGAGACGGCGCGGCGGCGGTTCAGCGACGGCGCGGCGACGGTGCAGCGACGGCGTGGCGGCGGCGCTTCAGCGTTCAGTCTACATGATTAAGCGAAGCGGTGTCGGCGCGGCTGCGGTGCCGTCTACACGAGCCTTATACCTTGGCCTATAATCACAAAACTGACAAAGAAAACGGAGTATAATTATACTAAGAATAGTAGCAGGTTCAGTGGCAGCAGCAGCAGCGTTCTGTAATTCTTTTTTGCATACGCATTTGGGAAAAAGGCGTACCTACCAATAAATGTCGAAGTGCAAGGAGCAGAACTTTGCCCAGCAGTGGGGAAAGCGTCTATTAGTGGAGAGACGTGTGCGGTCGGGGAACCCCCGTCAGGAACTTCACGTATGATTTATAACATAAACAAAATGTTGTTTTACAATTTGACCTTCGAAATCTATGAAAATGATACCCATGATGAAAAATTAGAAAATATTTGCAGCCACCATCTTGGATTTTTATTTTGACCAAATTCACACTTTCTCTCTCTGCACTGTACCCCGAGTACACTTTTTCATCATGGGTATCATTTTCATAGATTTCGAAGGTCAAATTGTAAAACAATGTGTACAATATTTTATCCCACGATAATGTAATCACTTTACTCTTTTCTTTTGGTTTTTCTGACAGCGTTCTCTCTCACTTTCTCTTTGAATTAGAAGAAGAGAGTCGCAAGTATTAACACTTTTTAGCGTGACTGTTTCTGAAAGTTTACAAGCCGCGTTATAGAACTTCGTTCCAAATAAAATCCAAAATAAACCGTTAAGCATAAAATCTAATCACGAAGATTAATGGTTTAATTATTACCTGGTTAATGCACTTTCAACGAACAACGCCCCAAATCATTATTCTTCCCTTGTCAAAGCCCACAGGGGACCCCAGAGTCAGGGCAGGCAAGCTAAACTGTAAGCGCAGGTTCGAATCAGGCCACGTTCCGTTTTAAGCTGCATTACGTGATCGCGCCAGTCTGTTGCTCGAACTGATATTATGTGTTTGCTGTCATGGCTGTGGTCTGAGGAGTAAGGGGACAGCGATTTTAGAATTGTAATTTTTTTGAGGTGATCTGACTCTTTCTAAGGCTGGTTTCACAGCTGTCTGGGAGCCCGTAGGGGCCGTCCGTATATGAGAGACCCGTACGGGTAACACCCACAGTTCTCTAAAATGACGGAGTAGTACGATATGTTGTACGGGCGGGAGCGGGTCGCGTACGGACCAAGCAATCCACGTCGCTGTGTCTCCGTTCCGGGAGCCCTTACGTGTCTCCCGGACAGCTGTGAAACCAATGGCCATTGGAATAGAGGTGTTCTTGAGTGGAGACCGCGTGCCCTAAGATTAGGTAAAGCGAAGATCTTCACAAGGTGGCGGGATAAGAATAGCCGAAAATTCCGTGCGATTATACCAACATTGGAATCCTTTGGGGTGATTATTACGATTATTTTATTCAATTACTAGAAGCAGTGGTGGCCCAGTGAGAGCAGTGGTGGCCCAGTGGTAACGGCCTAGACTTACGAGTTGTAAGTCGTGGGTTCGAACCCAAGCAGGCGCTTTACTTTGTGTAAATAATATTTCATCACCACTGCTCTCAAAACGGTGAAGGAAAACATCGTGAGAAAACCGGCATGTCTTACAACCAAAAATTCGAAGACATGTTACATCTACCAACCCGCACAGGGCCCGCGTGATAGATTACAGCCCACTCCCTCTCACAGAGAGGAGGCCTGTGTCCCAGCAGTGGGAACATTAGTAGCCTGATTATGTACTAGAAAAAGGCAGCGTGTGGCCGGTCTTTGTGGTAATGGTTAGGGAAGTTCTATATTTATGTGTTCGCACGGTTAACTCTTATTGCGCGATGCAGGATTTGTGTGACGTGGTTTGCATGTGGCGATGTAAATGCCGCCACTCCTCTATCACCATTATTATGACCACCAAAAGACATCCACTACTGGACATAGGCCTCCCCCAAGCACAGCCACTTAGTCCGGTTCTGTGCTTCCCATATCCATCGGATTCCTGCGGCCTTCGGTTCACCTTGTGGGGGAGTCCTTCCAACGCTACGTCTTCCGGTACGCGATCGCCACTTCAGAACCACTATAGATTGCATATATCAAGATCAATAAATATCCATCGCACATGACACTCGTTTGCTCCTTCATCATCTTCTAAGGCTTTACAGTATATTTCTAGAACGTGACCTATTTCCGGCTTTTTCTCTCCAATTTCTCACTCCTTCAGTTCTAAAATCTTGGTTTACGCCATGCACCCATCTGACCTTAGTCGCTTGCTCCTTGCACCACCTCAAAGAAATATGAGCTAGGTATAATGCCGTCAGAAAGCTCTTTAGACAGTGACTTAGAGATTTCTGGGAAAACGTGATGTTAATTCTTATAAAGAGCGACAACGTGACAACCTGTGACAGCTTTCTTTAGCTGCTGAAACATTAAGTGATATGGACTTATTTTATTCACATGTTGGAGTATTTTGATGTAGACTTTCTGCTCGTAATTTGATGGCTTATTGGTGACTCGCCCGAATTAACTCGTCCGAATCCGGACGAATCGACCATTTTAATAAATATTCGTTTTTCTTGAGGCGATTGGTACGAAATCAATTAAACGCCTGCTACACAGTCGCCAATTGCGTCCCTACAGAGGTGACCTTGGTAGCATAATTAACTTGAAACTGTGAAAATAATACAGGGTGGCGATGTATTCACATGCATCCGTCAAGGGGGCCATTCTCCTTGTCATACTGAACAACTTTCAATATGAAATTCAAAACAGACTCGTCAAAAAAAAAATGCATTGAAATAGTCCTGTTGCATAGGAATTTGTAATTATTTTCCCGAGTCGGATGTAAGTTTCATAGCGAAAGTTGTTTAATATGACGTGTAGAATCTCCCATGGTTGAGATCATTTTAATCACCTGATTTTAATCAGTCATCCATCAAGGGGGTGATTCCGAGGTTGATAAAAATCAAGACTTTTGCAATGAAATCAAAATAATCGGATTAATTTGATTTAAATGTTTTTTTTTTCATATCTTTTATCATTTGGAAGACCGTTGTTATAAAAAAAAATCTCTTTGTTTATTATATCAAAAAAAATCTTACAAAAAAAAACAATGTGTTTTTTTTTCTAAAATAATTTTAATTTCGGAAGTCGATGGCAAAAAACGAAGCAAAACCAAATATACAAAAAGTTTTCGAATACCTGCTTTTTCAATAACAGTGATCATACGTATCATCATTTTATCCACATAGACAAGTGGAAAAAAATACGTATTAATGAAGCTAACTTAAAAACTATCCAAGCAAAGTTAATAAAATTTATATGGGACCACGGACCACCTCTGAAGTTTGACCTACCAACCAAAAAAATATCATCAAAATCAATTCATAATTGGCGCGGCAATCACGTAACAAAATTTAAAAAAAATACGGCCGAATTCAGAACCTCCTCCTTTTTGAAGTCGGTTAAAAGGAATCAAAATTGCAATTCTTCTAAAATTATCAATATCACATAACATTCAAACAAAAATCAACAATGAAAAATTAATAAAATCAACAACTTAAAATTGACATTAACTGTTTGGGTATTGGTGCAGTCGCAGTCATTTAAGGCGACGATTACTTACTTTTAATGATTTTATACTGAAAATTACGTCTAAACGAGAAGTGTTAAATGATTTGGAAAAAATATACCTATGTTAAATTAGAGCATTTTCTTAATAACTTAATATACAAATATTTTACATTATGAAAATATTACATAGTGAAATTATTTTGTAAAATTATGTCTATCGCAGATAAAAAACTTAAAATTACGCAAAAGCTATCTAGCGTATTTTTCTGAAACCTTCACCATTTTATAATTACCACCATTAATCTTTTAGTATACGTGATTTTTTTTAATACCTTCTGTTTTATGTATAATAAATTAAAAATGTGTCAAATTGGTGACAGTACTCCTTGATGCGTGAGTTCTATTACTGGCTGGACGTACGACGCGTTACGTGAGCTCAGTACATAACACGCAAGCTAACCACTCAAGGTCACTGGCATATATCTGCGTCTTAACAGCTATTTTGATGAGCGAAAATACATACGACGCGGTTGGCGACCGTGTAGCAGGCCTTTGAATTGAATTCGTACGAATCGCCATAAGAAAAACTAATATTTATTAAAATGGTCGATTCGTCCGGATTTGTACCAGTTAATTCGGGCGAGTCACCAATAAGCCAATTTGATTGGTAAAAACGTGTACGGTACCTAAATACGATTTTTTTTGTCGGTTGTTTTACATGCAAGTGTTCACAGGTACACTGTCATTACGTGTACTGAACTAATTTTAGCAGAGGGTTAACCGTGAAACCCAAACTCAATGTATTTATTTTTATTTAATCATTTACTTCTGCATTGTCAAACAAAGGTTATTTTATAGTCCACCTCTTACTTGATGTACCACGTTAAATATATATTTTGCTTTCATTGATATAAGCAGTGATAACCGGTGGTGTGACCGTGGGACTGCCAAGTCACAGAACTCGAGTTCTAACCCAAGGCACGCTCCTCTGACTTTTATTTATTTATTAAAACTTTATGCACAAGTAAAAAATATACCGTACAAAGGCGGACTTAATGCCAGAGGCATTTTCTACCAGTCAACCTAAAAGCCAACTCCCACGGTGAGCCATATCGCGGACGCGCACCAGCCCGCACGAGGACGCACCGCCACGCACGCGTTCAACGCGCGTCTGCGCTACCACGCACGCTAGGTTTCCCACGGTGCGTCGTGCGCGTGCGTCCGCGATATGGCGCACCGTCGGAGGGCGGCTTTAGGGTGATGCAGAGACAAAACATGGCAGGTACAACATACGAGATTGATAACAAGAAAATAACTATAATATACAAGAATAAATATATACATACATACTTACATAATAAACAGAATAAACTTTGTCAAGAGAAATAACGATCGGTAGAGGCTTTTCTGATTCATGTGCGTATAAATATTGTATAGTATATCACTTGCTTCAAAAACGTTGAAAGAAAACATCGTGAGGAAACCGGCATGCATGAGAGATATTCCATCGAGAAATATCTGTCATGCATGCCGGTTTGACGCCAAGTCAGAGGCCCATCACATGGATGGTTTTATAACTCTGACACCAGGTTAGTCACTAGCCTACGGGGCACAAATCCAGACCCCGGGCTGCTACTGAGAAATTCCAGTTCGATAACCTCAATAACACTTTGCCCGACCCGGGAATCGAACCCATGGTCAGCTGTAGTGCTTGGGACCACTAGAGCAACGAGACAGTCATTTTGAAATAATAAATAGTCCAAATTACTGCTTGCATTCAGCAAGCAGGATGGATGCTTGTTCGTCCTCTGTTTTAAAAGCGGCCTTCGCCCTGCAGTTAGGCAGTAACATAATGCATTAATTAATGAGTTTAATAACAAAATAATAAATATATAAATATCTAATAGAAAGCTATTATAGTCATTAAAATCGTACTGTGGCGAAATGGTGGTAACAACATAATATAATCCAATTAACATTATAAAATGAATTAATTACTAAATTCGATATAAACTATTCGGACTATTACAAAGCTTATTACTTTTATGTTAGTCATTATAAAGGTCATCGCTTATTATAGCAGCACGGCTCCGACACGGCAAATACCTTGTCATTCAAGTTAGGATTTTACGTCAAATCCATTTAAGTCTATTTTACGATGGCTATACAGAATAGTGGACGGCTCGCAGGCAGTGAGCGGCCCACGAGCCGTCATACGTCAGGCCGACAGCGCGCTTCAAGCGAAGAGCCCGCTCGCCGGTGCCTCGCCGTCCGCGCGGTAACGCTTCACCGTAAGCGCGGTGACGCCTCGCCGTCCGCGCGGTGACGCCTCGTCATCCGTGCGGTGACGCCTCGTCGTCCGCGCGGTGATGCCTCGCCGGCCGCACGGTGACGCCTTGCTTGTGAATAAACAATAAACTGTTACCTCGCCGTTGGCGTTATAATGGGCGATGACCTTAATATTTGAATCTAATATTTTCTAATAATGGTGACACTATGAAAAATGTTTTATTCCAGAAACATCATAGTGTTAAGAAAAACGCTCTTTTCTTGCTAATACTTTTAATGCACACAACTGTACTACTTCACAATCAAACGAAGACTGACTATCCATTACATTTTACCATTTAAAACGACTTTCGACCCCACCCAGAAATAACGATAATATCATAACCGTTATTTCTAAGTGTTGTCAAAGTAAAATAATACATTCAGTTGCCATAATGGAAATACATTTAAAAGTTTCTTACAATATTAATCATTTGTGCTTTGACAGTGTTGCCACAGTGGATATTATAAATCGATATTAAAATCATACATAGTTTTTTCAAATTAAATTAAAGAAATCACGACACTCGGCCATCCGACGGCGTGCTAACTCCGAAGCACGCAATAATCACGACACTGAGGCAATACATCAAATAACAAATATAAGTAACTATACAAAAAATATAGAATCAAGATAATTATGTACAGAATACCTGCCCTGAGAATGTTACCAATTAATATTCCGTCAATAAATTTTCAAAACATAGCTTTTGATAATGTAATTAAAACCTTAATAATGACATTAGTACTTTGACATTATGAATTCTTGGACATTGTAATTTTTATTTTGACATTATGATTTATTCTTTGTTCCTTCCAATTCTGCACCAGCAATGGTAGTATATGTGAAACAGTATTTTAATGTAAGACCTTAATGTACCATGTACTCAGAAATAAATAAATACAATATAATATACTATACAATAGACATTTGTGACAGGCAGTACCTATGCCTAACCTATCTATACCTGATAAAAGAGAAACGAGTATGCACTTCACATCACATCACATCACTTCACTTCACTTGTATAAATCCTCTTGAACGAATCCTCCCGGCCACGAGGCGGCCAATCTCACCAGAGACCAGCCACGGGGCGGCCAATCTCAACAGTGACCAGCCAAGCAAGCAGGAGGCATAGTGCATAAGTGTGTGTGCGTAAACAGATGCACTCTGCTCTCCTGCTCTCCTACAGTCCGACGGGACAGCAACCCAACACGACCGGGTAGAGATCAGGCGCAGGACCACCAGCTTCACGTGCTTTGCGAGGCACGGGGTGTCCAACGTCCAATCGCCAGGCTGCTACTATGTAATTCCTAGTGGAAAAATCAAAGAACACCCTGCCCAACCTGGGAATCGAACCCAGGACCCCACGCTCAGCAACCGCACTCGCGACACGAAACCGACGGGGTTGAAACTAATTTTAACAACCATTTTATATTATAAATAAATTAACGATTTATTAAAAGTCTGACAAATCAATGAACCAGAGGATTTTTGAATTCCTAACGATTTGATGTTGATCCACGGTGTCAAGAAATGAAATGAATGAAACACCTATTTATTTAATTTAAGTCTGGCATATTACTTTATTCCATCTTTGTTGAAATAAATAATCTTTTATACGTCTTTGGTTTTTGTATATTTAACCGAATTGCAAAATGATTCAAATATAATTAGCATTAAACAAGATTTAATTACAGGCTTTAATTCTTATATTTCGTCAATATTTGAAGGAATGGGTACTAAATCTTCTACCTACAGATTAGGCTCATTATTCTGGAAATTGTTTTCAGACGACCCTTTAAACCTAATGTCGAATAAACAATTCTGATGCACTTTATTATTTATTTATTGTCGCGATAATGGCGTTGATGATGATGACCCATCGCACTTTAACCAGTTGCTGGTTCAAGATGCGAACGAACGCAAACTCAAACTTTTGAGTAGACAAGGTCGTCAGAATCGTCTGGTTGAACCTATAGGCTTGGCAATTTCCTCCAGGACAAGTAAGCGATTAAGCGTTTAGTAAATTTTTAACTTCCCTAGCACAAAGTCTTTAAGCTGTTTCGAAGGGAAAACTATGCCATGATCTGAAATTAAAATGATTCTAGTCGGTGCTTGTAAATTTTCGACACTTTTGAGTTGGTCTACCAATGAGATATTTTGTAAATGCATCAATAAATCAGTTTTACGTAAAATTTATTAGATAGTATTTATTGGTGACAAGGTAAATAGCCGGATATGCCATAAAGACACTCCAGTTCCCACCAATAAAATTATTTAAGAGAAATGTATACTGCATGTCTGTTATAATATCTATCCATTTACCAAATTCCGACAGTATTAATGTATTTGCACGCCATATCATGGCAGGATAAAATTACTGTAACATCTATTGTACCATATTCTAGCAAATAAATCTTTTTGACTCGATTTGATTTGACTATGGATAAATTATTATAATTGGAAAAGTAAATGGTCTAAGTATATGGCATGGACACATGATGCAATAAATAGCCCATTACGCGTTGTTGGCGCATTATCTTTGAAATATGCACCATCTCTACAAGATGTCACATAATTATTAGATATATTCATATTTTTACATAACGTCCTTTAGGAAACCAATATTGATTTTGAATTCGTTTAAAGGTTTGTCATAGATATAAGTTTATATTTCTTTTATATTTCTATGATTTGTGTAAAATAAAAGGTATTAGGTTATTTTTTATTAAAATAACCTAATATAATAATATTAGATTTAGTTCGGAAGATTGATGATAAGACTAAGACTATTTTGCTGTGCCCGACAGGGTCCATAATGATCACATATAATTTTAACTTACCACCTAAGTACACATTGTGGAATGCAATTAAAGTATTGAGTATTAATTATTTTATAAAAGCCTTGATGTAAACGATATTCTTGATTTGGATTAATTCGTGTACTTCAAGTCGAGATAATATTGCCCGAGTAATGCTCCTATGGTAGACTCTACCTCAACATAATTATAGACGTAAAGTTCCAATTGATATTAAATATATATCGGTCACTTTATTTGAAGGGTATAGAAAATTCATTATCCTTCATAACAGTAGTTCAATAAAATTCTGTCCCATTAATCACTGATTCAGTTTCAATATCAACTCTGAAATTTCGGTTTGGTAATAGAACTTCCAGAACCGTTTATGTTTGGCAGATCTTAATACAAAACAATGGCGAAATCTTATTTGAAACATCTGAAAAGTGACACTTATTCGAAAGAATTGACTATCTAGGTCTCTGTGTGTTCTTCCTTACCTAAGAATATTGCAAAAACTAGGAAAAATGTCAAAAATGTAATAATAATTTTGAAATAGGATTAGAGTCCTAAAAAAATATGTAGCTTGGTTCGACATTGTCAACCATTGACAGTTTACAACTCTTGACCAGATGCTTGTGTTACTAAATATTAATCTCTGCTTTCTCTAATAAAAATATTGCACAAACTAGTTCAGAAAATGACGCAGAGCTAAATAGGATATTTTTCATTTAAAGACGCAGTGATCTAATTTCAAATAATACAATGTGTGTAACAAGCTGCCATTGTTCTTTCTTCAAGACAGTTCTTTTGCTTTCTAGCATTCCATAATTTATACAATCTACTGCCTTTCGGCCATCATTTTCACACCTACATGACTTACTAACAGCACACATGGCTGCATAGAATAACATAAGTGCCTTCGTTAAACTTTGAACTACAGCTCACCTACATGGCTGCATAAGATTAAATAAGCAGGTGCTTATTGTAACCGAGTTTAACGTAGGTACGTTGAACTCTGAACTATAGCTCACCTATATGGTTGCACAAAATTACACAAGCGCCTACGTTAAACTCTGAACTACAGCTCACCTACATGGCTGCTTAAGATAACAAGGCTTTGCACTTCAGCTCACCTACATGGCTGCAATAAACTAAACGCGTACATCTCCATAAAGCTCACCTACATGGCTAAACTAGAGTGCAAGCCGTAAAGAACTATAAGTTATACTCGTACATCTTTATTTTTAAACTCTGAACTACAGCTCGCCTACATGACTAATAAACTATACGCATACATCTCTAAAGCTCACCTATATGACTGAACTAGAGTGTAAGCCGTAAGGAACTAGAAGTTATACTCGTACATCTTTATTTTTAAACTGAAGTACAGCTCGCCTACATGGCTGTAATAATCTGTACGCATACATCTCCATAAAGCTCACCTACATGGCTAAACTAGAGTGTAAGCCGTAAAGAACTCTTAAACTTTACAGGGTCTATCTACACTATACTCGTACATCATAGGTCGCCCACATGGCTAAACCACAGTGCACGCCGTATAGGGATCTACACTATACTCGAACATTTTTGAACAGCTCACCTACATGGCTGAACCCGAGTGCACCCCGCAAGGAGTCTACACCATACTCGTACATCTCTGAACAGCTCACCTACATGGCTGAACCCGAGTGCACGCCGCATGGGTCTACGCTATACTCGTACATCTCTGAACAGCTCACCTACACGGCTGAACCCGAGTGCACGCCGCATAACAGTCTACACTATACTCGTACATCTCTGAACAGATCACCTACATGTCTGAACCCGAGTGCACGCCGCATAGGAGTCTACACCATACTCGTACATCTCTGAACAGCTCACCTACATGGCTGAACCCGAGTGCACGCCGCATGGGTCTACTATACTCGTACATCTCTGAACAGCTCACCTACATGGCTGAACCCGAGTGCACGCCGCATAGGAATCTACACCATACTCGTACATCTCTGAACAGCTCACCTACATGGCTGAACCCGAGTGCACGCCGCATGGGTCTACTATACTCGTACATCTCTGAACAGCTCACCTACATGGCTGAACCCGAGTGCACGCCGCATAGGAATCTACACCATACTCGTACATCTCTGAACAGCTCACCTACATGGCTGAACCCGAGTGCACGCCGCATGGGTCTACTATACTCGTACATCTCTGAACAGCTCACCTACATGGCTGAACCCGAGTGCACGCCGCATAGGAATCTACACCATACTCGTACATCTCTGAACAGCTCACCTACATGGCTGAACCCGAGTGCACGCCGCATGGGACTACACTATACTCGTACATCTCTGAACAGCTCACCTACATGGCTGAACCCGAGTGCACGCCGCATAGGAGTCTATCTACACTATACTCGTACATCTCTGAACAGCTCACCTACATGGCTGAACCCGAGTGCACGCCGCATAGGAGACTACAGTATATTACATTTTATAATACAATATCTCATGCAGTCATTAGTCATAACCGCAATCAACAAAATCTAAGCTGCTGCTTAAACAAACCAGCAAACAAAACATAACCAAACTACCATACCACCGTACCATCAACAAACTATAAAGCTGCTCAGAAAATTCAGTGAACGGAGCAGACAGAGTTAAAATACTATTCAAAGTGAAATCCTGTGGCGAAATTCCCAACATTCACTCGTACAATTTTTAATTTATTTATTTTCCAAGTTGTCCAATGCAATGATAGATCTATCGAGGAGTTGCCTCGACCAAGAGTACCACGTGCACTGGTCCAACTATTTTACTTATTGTTTATAATTAGTCCAACGCAACGATAACCCTATCGAGGAGTTGCCTCGACCAAAGGTAGCACGTGCATCGGCCCAACCATTTACTCATTATATTATTTTAAATTAGTCCAACGCAACGATAACCTTATCGAGGAGTTGCCTCGACCAAAGGTAGCACGTGCATCGGCCCAATTACTTATAACTATGATTTAAATATTAACCATCAGGGAAATACGCCACAATGATTGCTACCGAATCATGAGACTACATAATAACCATACTTAATGCTCACTGAAAATAACTGGGATAAAAATAACGAATAATGTATATAGAATTCATAAAACTACTTACGATTTTACCAACAGCTAGCTCGTGGTTCTTGTCACTTCTGACTTGTAAAGAAAAACGCTCTTTTCTTGCTAATACTTTTAATGCACACAACTGTACTACTTCACAATCAAACGAAGACTGACTATCCATTACATTTTACCATTTAAAACGACTTTCGACCCCACCCAGAAATAACGATAATATCATAACCGTTATTTCTAAGTGTTGTCAAAGTAAAATAATACATTCAGTTGCCATAATGGAAATACATTTAAAAGTTTCTTACAATATTAATCATTTGTGCTTTGACAGTGTTGCCACAGTGGATATTATAAATCGATATTAAAATCATACATAGTTTTTTCAAATTAAATTAAAGAAATCACGACAATAGGTAATTACTTACTCAAAGACTGATATTCAAGAAGTGATGATTTATATTATATAACGGAGGAGGGTGTGAGGGTATGAGTCTCTTTCGTTATTATCAGGCATATTTTAATTACTCTGGGCGTACTGTGGGTTCTGTGAGTTATTGCGCAATAGAAAAACCGTTTGTAATTCAGAGCAATTCACACACTGTAGGTACACGACACAACTATTAGGAATGCGCGACAGTTTCTAAGCGTTTTCACTGCTTGACCGCCACCCATGAAGTCTGCCAAGCTCCAGCCGGTCCGAGCGGTCATTTCTTGAATGTCAGTCTTTGTGTTTTGATATTATAAGATTTATAATATACTCTTGCATTCTAACCGAAACCCGACACGCACATTTCAAAACGAACAAACATAACAACACACCTGTATTCCTAAGCATAGGTACGACAAGTATGTTTAAGTCCTGTGTACACTTACAGGACACCAATCCAAACTCCGGGCTACTACTGAGAAATTCCATAAGTGTAGAAAAATCCAACAACATTTTACCCGTCGACCATGCCCACAACCCATCACACACAATATGTTACAAAAAAAGAATACACTAGTTAATGATCGCATTAACAGACAGTTCGAAACCAGAACTAAATACAGTTTTATTAACACCATTAGGACAAACGACGGGAGAGTTCGTTAATGATCACGTAATTAACTTAATTTGATCATTACGTTTTTGGGGATTTTCGAACAGTTAATGGAATGAGCGTGTAGTTTTGGGATTGATGGGAGTGGTCAGAGTGGTAAAAGCCTATGTTGTGGCAATTGCCACCATTTGGTCATAAATGCCATAAGGTCATTTTGTGAAAAATTCAAAATTCTTTTATTGACCCCAGTAGCACACCTCCGCCGCGAAACCGTAGCATCGAAACCGCAGCAGTTCAATTCAACTGGCCCGCGTCATGTTCCGCTACGCGAAATTCGAGTTTACGGGTTTGCGGTGGCGGTGTGCTACTGGCGTCAAACCAGGCTGAGGATCAGCACTTTTCGAACGTCAAAATTACATAAGAGGACTGCCTTATGTAATTTTGACGTTCCCCAAAACGCCCACCCTTCACCACTTCCTATTACTCAAAGAAAGCGTAACAAACAATCATACAAACTTACAAACATACAAAAAATCTAATGTTTTCTCTTCATAATGTTAGTTTAGAAGTTTAGATAACAATAGTACATTATACTTTTCAGGGGTTACAAACTTATTCTACCCTCAATGTTATGTCGATATTGATGCCATTTTTAAACCTGCGCCGAAAATTTTGATTTGTATCGCCCCTACACGTATCACACGTGGGATTCATTATGCTTTCATAGAAAAATTAGTAAAGGCACAGTTTACGAGTTGGTTGCTAAAGCTTTTTGTCCAACTATTCATAGCAAGTACTATTATGAGTTTTCCGCTAACCAAACTAATTAAGTGCGCATCGAGCTTTTGCCGCTAATGAATGGGATAGAGCGGGATAAAGGATGGGCGGTTCGCGCGCTAATTCCTTCGTATTATTAAAACAAATACACATTTTGAAAATGTAAAATATATACGTTATCGAAATCATTTAGTTTCGTTATTAATAAAAAACTGATGACCTTTCATGAAGTACTTACCTACGCCGTACTAAAGGTTTATGTTGTTTTTGAAGATTTCTTTGAATATTTTTGCAAAATATGAAGCAATTGTCTATTTACTCAAAAATGAGTTGAGTAATCGAGCAAGCGAGTATTCAGGCATCCATAGCGTCGGTAAAGCACGGGACATCAGAATTAATCAGTGATGGGGGCTAAGATTTTCCTGATTAATTTCTCAGTACCGTGGACCGACGATAAGAAAGCCGGTAATCTTGTTAACACGATGTTATTTTAATTCTGAATGTCAAAGTTCAAATAAAATGTATTAGTTTTTAACAATTCTCGGGACCCTGGGGTCCCGGACCTTTGGAAGGCGTACGAGGGGCCGAAGCCAACTCGCAGAGGCCCGTTAGACGTTTTTAATGAAATGTGGCACCAACCGGCGATTATCCCTGTATGCCCTATGCTAGTGCACCCAAGGACAACCCCCGGTTGCTGTAGGACTATTGCAGGATATGGAAAGAAATATTTTGGACTATGGGTTTGGGTGGCTAAAGTTGACTGGTGACCTGAATCTATGGAAGGACTATGGCCCCTGCCTGATCGATGTTTTATATGTACACGGATAAAATGGCAGGGGGTGACTTGCACACTCAATAATGGGCCCCCGAAAACGGTCGCTAGCACAAAGTGTCGTAGCGACAAGGGGGCAACATGTCCTGAGGTGCTTATGAGGAGTGGAGCGGTATTCCACGGCTATCAGGACAATCCCGGAAGTACGGTCAAGATCCCTACCAGCATCTTACTGGAATACTTCCTTCCTCCGAGCACATTTGCTCTTGCGAATCTCCACTCAAGCCGGCCAATTAAGGCAGGAATGAGGTGGGAGCTCTGTTCCTCGTCAGTGTTCACTCCAGCCGGCCAACAAAGGCAAGCCAGAGATGAGGAACAAGATTTCTCCCGGGAGATAGGGTCCGTGGGGTCGCTACTGCCCAACAGCTCGCCACATGCTGCCCTGCGGTTGTGCCCGTATTAGTTAATTATTAACTAATTAAAATAGATTCTCAATAAATTGAAATGTCTGTTCGAAAAATAAAGATTTTTTACAGAAAATTACGTACCGTAATGGTACCTTGAAAATAAAACAAAATTAAAAAAGAAGCGTTTTGTACGCCTCTTTTCGGGCACACCAAGTTAGGCAGCCCTTTAAGTTACCTTTTTTAAAGGGTTAAAGTCAGAGGCGGAATAAAAACTTTGACACCCAGTTAGTCACTAAACTCACTAACCACACGAAAAATAAATAAATAAGGGTTAAAAACCTTACACAATGGGATGACCGACTTGAATTGTCCAATTTGGGGTTCTATGTTTTTTCGAAGCGAACACAAAAATAAGAGACCTGCTGAGCGGGGCTGCAAAGCCCCGAAAAACTGAAATCATCTGCTTAAATTCAGAGCTTGGAGATGCTTCGACAGTCATTCGTCGGCGTCACTTGGTCACCAAGTGTATTTCATGTAAACTTAAAACTATGATATGCAAATATTTTCATAACGTTAACAGGTACACTTCCTCCTAATTAATGTTAATAACTCATTAGTTGCCTCTCAGAGAACATAATTAAACTACCCACAACGTACATATTTACCCACAGGGTAAGCTTACCTACACAGGCAGTAATTACCGGTTAGGCAAAATAAATACCCGTTCCGAAACCGGTTTAAAATCAAACACAAAGATAAACTACATACGGCCAGTCATTATCCGGTTCTCATTACCGGACCGGCTTGGTAATGATACCGGACCGGACCGCAAAACGATTAGAGGTTTCGACCCCTTGTTTATAGCTAAACATTCTGGCTGGTTAATTAGATTTTTATTTCTTTGGTTTTTAATTTTAATTAAGTTGGTCTTAATGACTTTGGTTTGAGGAGAAGTGCTTTGTTTTGTTACCATAGGTAAATGTGATCTTGGACGGTTTTGAGGGAAGTTGCTTGAGTATAGATTTCGATGTTTTTGTTAGTATAATGGGGATGTGCTAGCTGACTTAACTATACTGTAATACAGGGTGGCAGGGACATCGACACATCCCGACACTACATGTTTCTGAACATTCTGAACCCCCCCCTGCGTTGAAATATTTTCGTTTGTTATTAAAATAAAAATCAGCTGTTTCATAGAAAAGTGCAATACCTACGCGGTCAAAATGTATGGAACAGCAGATTTTTTTTTAAATAACCCCCGAAAAATTTCAATGCTGGTTCAGAATCATGTACTAAATCCATGGTAACAGGCTTCTCATCGATGTCCCTGACACCCTGTATTATTAAGAGGTTATTTGTAAGTTTGTATGCAGGGGGTAGTCTCCGGAAATACCAGTCGGATCTAAAAAAATATTTTTGTATTGGATAGCCCAATTCTTGAGGATCCGCCGGCAGTAATAACTAAAAAAGTATAAAAAGGACAATGACGCGGGTTAGATAGCCCGTCGATGCTAATTGAGTGATTCATCAACTCGTCCATTTATTGAATGAAACAGGATGCTGCATTTAAAAAAAACCAAAGAATTTTTGTATTGGAACTCTCTGCCAGCATCTGTGTTCCACCTACTATTACTTCAGTCTTCAAAGCAAGAGTGAACAAGCATCTTCTGGGCACGCTCGTTCCATCGTAGAGCTCATCCATCGCTGTTCATCAGGCTAGATCGTGGTCAAGTACAGGCCCATTGTATAATAAAAACAATAATACTGCCTATTTTGTTCCTATCCTACAGCTTAATTTACTTAACAGGGAGTGACTGCCAGACAGCCAATCCCACCCTTTCACGACCCCGTTAGTAACTGACGCCAAATCAGTTAGAGCTGGGAGTGAATTACATCAACTTGTTTGCCTGGCCTGGCTCGGCCTAAAGGATAAACAGATTCGCTCAGTTGTGAGACAATTGGATCAGCTGATGACTGATGAACGATAAACAGATAAGTAAATAGACTAACACTAGTTACAGTTGCTGCGTCGTTGGTCTGCTTCTGAGCAAGAGATCCTGGGTTCGATTCATAGGTCGGACAAGGTGTTATTGGGTTTTTCCGTCTTGATTTTCTCAGTGGCAGCCCGGAGTCTGGATTTGTGCCCCATTGATGGCAATAGGCTCACCCCCTATTACATCTAATACCTTTAAACGAGCAATTAGTGTATATTTATGTATATACAATTATTTGAGCTCAACCGTCCGAAAGACTGATGCAGTTCGATAACAATTAAAATTTTATTGGGTCTCATTAGTGACAGTCAAGCGGGTATTAATGTTATTCAAACATAAATTGTTGATATCAAGTTGAAATCTTCGAAATACAGATAAATGTGTTACTAATTCCCTTTAGTGAGTGATTATACACCCTATACACTGCCTTTTTCGTCGTAGTTGCGTGTCGTCATTGTGTCAAAGCGGAAACGCAAAAATACTTCCTTAATTTGAGTATATGTATACTCTGTCAACTATAATATCAACAAACCACATGACCGGTTAACACAGGTTACGTCGGTAAAAAAACATACAATCTACGGTGGATTTAATTCAGTAAGCGTTGTGTGAAATACTCGCGTCGCTGTGAACGCGGAAAATATGCGAGGGGTGAGACAGATGGCAGGTGATGCAGAAGGCCTAGTTTAATTTCACTTAAAATACCTATCAGTTAAAAAACCCCGGTTTCTTTTTTGTACACTTCATAATATGTTTACAGATTTCATGGGTATCAACAACTAAACATGATAAAACAGATTTTCTCAAGTAACAAAAACAACCGACTTCCAAAAAAAACACTATAAAGTGAAAAATAACTTTAATTTCGGAAGTCGTTGTCTTTGGTTTGGATTATTTTTTATGCCACCGACTTTGAAATTTCACTTTGTAGTGTTATTTTTGAAAGTCGATAGTTTTTTTTTTTTTGTAAATGCTTTTATTTTTTACTTTTTAGCTGTGGTACCAAGAAAATCAATTCATTATTGGAGGAGTAATCGCGTAAAACACATACAGTCGAATTGAGAACCTCGCGCAACACACAGACAAAAAAAAACTTACAATAGAATTGAGAACCTCCTCCTTTTTAAAGTCGATTAAAAAACTAACAGCGGTCGTTGACCCCAAAAAAAAACATCATCTAATCTTTTTTCACTAGCTAATTTAATTTGACCCTGGAAAGTGAGGTGAGGAAGAATGCTAGCGGTGAGGACGAACCCCCCAAGGTTCGTCCTCACCGCTAGCATTTCTTCGCCAGTACCAAACATTGACAATGATCCAACAACGACCGCCCTTTCGCATCACTATCATATTATGATCGAACGTGAATGATTTGTCTTCAAAGAATTTTCTTCAACCACGTGAACGCTCGTCAAGGATGGTGAATGAATGGGAAGCACTTTTTCCAAAAAAGGAAAATGGACCTTCTATGTGGTTTTTTAAAGGTTTGGGGTGAAAAAACAGCGGAGCGGTAAATTGAGCGCGCTAGTTCAGTCGCTGAGCAGTGTACATGCCTGGGTGAGCGTAGGCCAACATGGGCCAACGTGGGCCAACACACTAATTACGATATTCTATGATCGGCGACGGAAAAAAATTCGCCGAGTGCGAGTCGTGATCTTATGGATTAGAAGCTCATTTAATTATTTTAAAAGAAAAGCAAAACTAGATAGAAGTACTTATTTCAAAATAACAGAATAGAAAATAAATCACAATAACGTAAAACCGTTAGACACTGAAATATTTGAAATCTACAGGTCCTAATACTCGTCCGTCGCTTCCGAGTGCCCAAGCAAGAGTCATCGAGGTGCGTGAGCGCCCCTCTAACGTCGTGTCGCCCCTTCCACTCCCTGCGTCACAATAGTCACGCGCTATCGCTGCGGTCTCTCTTGACAAATCCTCTAGAAAATTTCAACTGTCTACCCATTACGGCTCATGATATACAGCCCACTGACAGACAGACAGACAGCGAAGGCTTAGTAATAGGGTCCTGGTACCTATCGGGTACGGAACCCTAAATAATGATGTGATAATCAAAAGCTTATTGCGGATGTTTTGAAAGATTTCATAAAGCCATTGTCAACTCCTTTTATTGAAAAGAAAATTAACTTTTTATTAAAACTTTCTTTGTATTTTTTTGTAAGCTCGATCAATAAAAACATAGCATTGAACTAAACAAAAGCAACTATTCTATTATAATAACGGTACTACTGAATATGAGGTCCTGGGTTCGATTTCCGGGTCGGGCAAAGTATTATTAGGTTTTGCTATCTGAAATTTCTCAGTAGCAGCCCGGTCTCTGGATTAATGCCCGGTTGATGGCAATACGCTCGCCCCTATTACATGGGCCCTAAAAATGTGAGTGTAATATAGGTACACCTCTGCCTAGCCCTTCGGGGAATACAAGCGTGATGTTGTATAATCATTAAACAATGAAGTAGCAAAATTTATTATGAAAATACTAACTTTATTCACTCAAATACCCAATATGTTACAGATACAAAACACAAAAGGGGTAGGTATCTAAATTACAATACACCTAATGATTTATGTATAATATTCAGACAATGTGTAACAATTTATGTGTTCAATATTAGTTAAACAATAGCGTTCAGAGCTGTCTATTATACGAGAAAATTATGTGAGCTTCCATCATATTATGTCTGTTATTATAATAAAGGGAAAATAAAACGGGAATCGCGGTAATGAAAACAAAATGAATTTAATTAGAACTCATTGTTATTTATTTTCATATTTTTGACAGGGAATTATTTGATATGAAGTCACTCTAACTGATGGAGAGGCGACAAAATGTCAAAATTCAAAAGTCATTTATTCAAACTAGACTGCGCATCAGCACTTTCTGAACGTCAAAATTACATACGACAGTCCCCGAAAAACGGCCGCCCTTCACCACTTTCTAGTGCTTTAGCTGGGAAGAAGTGGCGCAACAAACTCTCTAGCAGCACAGCTGTGTGTTCAGTTAGAAAAACTGGTCTGTTTGTCACCCTATTTTTCCAGCAGTAAACCATCCCACTTTTTAACTACCACTGGACCTGGTGAATATGAGCATATCACTCATCGGCTTTCAGAAACAGTATTATGGGAAATGTTGCTATGAGAGCGCCTTGTACCAAAGTTCGTTAAAATTAGCTTTCTGGTACCACGTAACTTTGTAATGCTCCTATCTGAAGGGTAGAGCTGGTAAAGCAAACCACATTTTTCAAGCTCGTCTCGATGATCAAAAATCGCAATATTGTTTCAGGTGTACCAGTTCTAGACTCCGGGCTGATACTGAGAAATTCCATAGGAAAAACCCAATAACACTGGGATCAATCAAACCAGCAGTCAGCAGCTGCGCTTGCGACTAATAAAATAGACCACCGAGTTCGTGCATAATATTAAAATTCGCTTATGAAAGTGACAGAAAATTCATTTTTGTCTCCATGAAAAAAATTTGTAGCTATATTAATCTAAATATGCTCATTAACTCAAGAAAGCACAATAAGTAACTTCGCGAAGGAAGAAAATATTATTTGACAAAAGCTCATTACCCGAACCCATCATTAGTACACAGACTCATTATGTAAGACTATAGTGCACAAAACTAGATATAGGAATGCATTTAGGTAAAGGTGTGAACACTTGACAGAAGGGAGCCTTGATTTTCGGGAATTTTCTTTGTATGTAAAAGTTGGAAACGAACCTTAAAGTCTGTCAGTCATTCAGCCGAATGACGCCCTATAATCAACCAATAATGTTCCCACTGCTACACAGACCTCTCGGTGAGCGCGGACCCAGTGCGGGTTGGTAGATGTCACCTGTCATGTCTTCGAATTTTTGGTTCTAGAACATGCCGGTTTCCTCACGATGTATTGTGTACCTAAAATGTGTGAATTGGTAGTGTGATTAATTTGATAGTAAATTATAATTTGATCTGAACAGTAAACGGGTTTTCTAATGCGCAATAACCAATACTATCCACAGTAGGTACTTAAAATATGCCTGATAATAACGAAAGAGACATATTACCCTTGTCCGTCATGTATGTATTCTTGTTATAGGCTCATTTTGGTCCTTCCATCCACAAGACTTGCCAACTTAAACACAGCCTTACTTGCAACCTCGCCCGTTAAGGAAGACAGCACATAAATTGTAGCGCACATGCATTACTGCTAATGTGTTCTAGAAAATAATTGAGTGCCTTGCATCGACTTTACGTTATGTTGGTGGAAGCAACGTTGCTTGAAATAGGCAGGCGTATTGTGTTTCTGTTTAAAATCTAATATCTTTTCATTTAATAAAGCAGTAGAATCCGGTGTCAGATTTTCATGTAGTTTCCACAGGTATACAGAGATTAATAATTTGAAGCAGAATAAAGACTTTGTATTAAAAAAACAGATGTTACAAAAAAAAGTTATCGTCATTCAAGACGGTATTCTGTTCACGACACGTGTTCAATTTCTGAGAGTAGGTATCAAAAATAGTACTAGGCTTGCATGAATTCAAGATAGTATTACAATCTATTGCCGCATGTAGGTATAAAAGAGCATCACTAGAAAATGTCTCGACCGATTTGGCAGTTTTTTTTTTTTGTTGAATTTGGAACTGTCTAAACAACAAGGTCAGCATGAAAGAAAATTTTGGAAAATCCACCGGGAATGTCGGAAATACACCCGGACGATGCCGGGCACGAACAGCTGGTAAATAAATAAAAAATATTTATTTCGGGCGAAGACACGAAGAATTCAATATTCACAACCATAGCAAAAATTTATTTTATTTTTGCGGAAATCACTAGAATCAGTTAGATTTGTTCCCAAATGTCATAATTTCATGAAAAAGTCATTCAAAGGTACAAATCTAACTTAGAGAGATGTATATGTTTGATTCTAATGAGTATAATTCTGTAAATACATATTTGTTACGGTCGCAAGTCATATTTTGATCAAGATACAACTTGACACAGACCTGCAAATTGAAAAACGTAAGAAAAGTTAAATTTCGTGGGCTACCAATGCGGATCCACCTTAAAGGTAAGTATTTGTTGTAGAGTAGAGGGAGAGGGGGAGTTTTAGTAGTAGAAGTATTAGTTATAGCTTTGGTTTTGTTGGAAAACTGTAGAAAAACACCTCAAATAGGCTCAGATTAGAATATCATTATTACTTTCTAAGCATCATGTCTTATGGTACAGTCCGTACAGTGCGACACGGTCTGCAGACACTGATTCAATTTTGATTTGTAGAAAATAACACTGAATTTTGCAACTGCAAATGCAGTTTTATAGTTTAGTTTCAGACAAGATAAAGATAAAGATCAATTTATTTGTTCAAACATGAAACATAATTTTACCGGACCAACATGTTTTGCCTCACTCGGCGTATAAATATAGTTTGTCAGACTCATACATAAAAATTATAGGTAGTGAAAAATATAGTCAGTAATTCAATTTACAACCAGAGTCAGTACAAAAAGTAGTCAATATTAATTACAGGCAAAATATATGTTAATAGGATATAATAAAATTAAATCAACAGACACAATATTGCCTTTTACATGAACTCAACACGAGAGAAGGTCTTTTGAATCACTGTTACTATTCGACTTACAATAAAAAGCCTCACGACATTAACAATGTAGGTACCTTTTGTTGGAGAAAATTAAATAAAAAATATCCAGCATATTATATTTCACAATTCCAACAGTTAAAACGGACAAAGCAAACTTACAACTTTAAAACAAAAAAAGCGAAAAAAAAACAAAACAGAATCGCAGCTAAATCGAAACTTTCGTCGCAGTTTAAATGGGAAATAGTATTTTTACGAAGTTTCGACCCTGGTAACCGAGCAGTGGAATTGTATCAACTCGTACGAGCTCACTCCGCGGTTAGCGGTCGGACGGACCCCTACTGCTTGTTTTAGTTAGGGCAATATTATTGCCCCGGTTGAAAAGAACAAAGGGCTGCAATTGGATGGTTTACCCGTAGACTGAGTACATACTTAGCTTTAGGTGTTCCGGCTTTGGTTTTCACAAAATGCAATAAGTACTTATGACCTAGGTATGAAAATGAGTCAAGAATTGGCTTTAAGTTTAAAGATAGTTCCACTGCGAGGTAATTTTACAATGACAAGGATTCCTATAACTATTTAGACATAGGTATCCGACTATTCAGAGATACTAAACATTCCGAGACACAAAACAACACACAAGTATGAAATGGCTACAACACGGTAAATTGATGCTGTCTGTCAATGCACATTGATGCTATCTATCAATGCACATTGATGCTGTCCGTCAATGCAAATAGATGCTCTGTCAATGCAAATTGATGCTCTCTGTCAATGCAAATAGATGCTGTCTGTAAATGCAAATTGAAGCTGTCCGTCATTACAAATAGATGCTCTGTCAATGCAAATTGAAGCTGTCTGTCATTGCAAATAAATGCTCTGCCAATGCAAATTGATGCTATCTGTCAATGCAAATTGATGTTGTCTGTCAATTTGATAAACAATTAAATTCTCTAACTGTGCATAGGTAGGTTATATATTAAATCCTGCTCACCAACTGAAGGACAAACAGTTTGATAATGAACGCAAGCTACGTATTCCGATCATTATCTCCCATCTCAATTGGTCAAGTTTAATCAAAGGAAGCGTTTATCCACTGCGAGGTAATTTTACAATGACAAGGATTCCTATAACTATTTAGACATAGGTATCCGACTATTCAGAGATACTAAACATTCCGAGACACAAAACAACACACAAGTATGAAATGGCTACAACACGGTAAATTGATGCTGTCTGTCAATGCACATTGATGCTATCTATCAATGCACATTGATGCTGTCCGTCAATGCAAATAGATGCTCTGTCAATGCAAATTGATGCTCTCTGTCAATGCAAATAGATGCTGTCTGTAAATGCAAATTGAAGCTGTCCGTCATTACAAATAGATGCTCTGTCAATGCAAATTGAAGCTGTCTGTCATTGCAAATAAATGCTCTGCCAATGCAAATTGATGCTATCTGTCAATGCAAATTGATGTTGTCTGTCAATTTGATAAACAATTAAATTCTCTAACTGTGCATAGGTAGGTTATATATTAAATCCTGCTCACCAACTGAAGGACAAACAGTTTGATAATGAACGCAAGCTACGTATTCCGATCATTATCTCCCATCTCAATTGGTCAAGTTTAATCAAAGGAAGCGTTTATCCACTGCGAGGTAATTTTACAATGACAAGGATTCCTATAACTATTTAGACATAGGTATCCGACTATTCAGAGATACTAAACATTCCGAGACACAAAACAACACACAAGTATGAAATGGCTACAACACGGTAAATTGATGCTGTCTGTCAATGCACATTGATGCTATCTATCAATGCACATTGATGCTGTCCGTCAATGCAAATAGATGCTCTGTCAATGCAAATTGATGCTCTCTGTCAATGCAAATAGATGCTGTCTGTAAATGCAAATTGAAGCTGTCCGTCATTACAAATAGATGCTCTGTCAATGCAAATTGAAGCTGTCTGTCATTGCAAATAAATGCTCTGCCAATGCAAATTGATGCTATCTGTCAATGCAAATTGATGTTGTCTGTCAATTTGATAAACAATTAAATTCTCTAACTGTGCATAGGTAGGTTATATATTAAATCCTGCTCACCAACTGAAGGACAAACAGTTTGATAATGAACGCAAGCTACGTATTCCGATCATTATCTCCCATCTCAATTGGTCAAGTTTAATCAAAGGAAGCGATTATCCAATGAGTCTCAACAGTACGATAATTTCACGGTTCAGGTCAAGTGAGCTCGCAACTCACGTAATTGAAAGACTAAATGTTTTTTTTTAAAGATAAATTCACTTGAATTTGATTTTTTATTTATTTAAACGGCAGAAAATAGTATCGATATGTAATTGTCTTTTGTTTACGAAAGGTTGCCTTTTTAAGCGATTTTGCACCACAAAAACATGTTTCTGAAAAATTGGAAAAGAACGCTGACGCATTTACTAACGGCATCTACATTGCCACATGCGAACTACGCATCAAAGACCTGACGTCACACAAATCCTGCATCGCGCAATTAGAGTTTTCCGCGCGAACGACATAAATATATAAACTATACACATTTATATAAGTACACAACTTCCCCGACATCAATTGTTGGGCAGTTGCCCGCCAGACACGACACCCGTCTGGACGGAGGATCCTCCCTTGTCTATAGAGGATGAGTGAACTTTACACTCTGTTCCTCATAACTTTAAAACCCATTTGTCCTTTTACCTTTGATGTATAGAAAGTTTTACTCACCCAATCCAACCAAATTTTCACTCGACTTCCGCAAAAAAAGAAAAAGCAATTCCAACAACGTGGTCCTTTTCAGGACCGAAGGACCCAATAACGCTACGACTAACAATAGAACAGGTACATACTACGGGTAGGTATACATCCACGCTTTCAGCACATAATTCTTCGGAAACAATCCAATTCCATCGCAAATGTCTCCAAAAAAACAAATATGGGCTCTAGGACATTTTTCACAGGAGACATTACGCACCCCATACAGATATATCTCGCTCACACCATGAGGACCACGTGAGTTATGGTGCTCATCATTTCTTCTTATTCCAAATGTCTTTATGGATGCGTATAAATTGAATGTTATATGTCAAACTTGGGTGGAGAGGGGTGTGGAGGTACGTAGGATTTTTGGTCGTCTTGCTTTATAGGAAGTGTTTTTTTTTATGTGTAACATCTTTGATCTCGATTTATGCAATAAAAATCAAAATCTAATTAATCATATCTGTGGAAGTGATTTTTTGAAAAGGGACGGAAGTGTGTAACAGGAAGCCGGGAAAGCGCGCGTTATTTGACCAATGAGCGCGCGCGGTGCTAAAGTTTAATTTTGCTTATTACCTAATGTTGATTTTTACCAAGGTGAGATGTCAGATGTTACACTGTATCAATATCAATCAATGAATCAATCATTTATTTTGTTAAACATAGGTATGGTTACAGATAGTATTAGTCTAAAATATGTGCACTATGTTTTGCCAATATATGGCGTACAAAATTAACATAACAATTAAGGTGACATGTCAACAGATAACAATAAAAAGTCAGTCCTAGTCATTCTAATTGTGATGGTGTAAATCCCCGGTTGCTTTAGAAACGGTAATTCTTTAAGGTAAACCAGATTTTCCTGTGTCGTCTTAAAAATCTGCACAACGTAGGTAGGTACTTTACCTACTTGTTATGCGTTCTTTAAGGAAAAACTCTTTGAGGAAAACAGTCAATATGGCGATAAGATTTTAACGCATTTATTCGTGGTTGTAGAGACGAATTTAATTAATACTGCAGGTATTATTACACAAGTAGGACGAGAGCAGTGGTGGCCTAGTGGTAACGTTCGCGACTTACGAGTTGTAGGTTGTAGGTTTGAACCCAGACAGGCTCTTTTACTTTGTGTACATTATTTCATCTCCACTGCTTTCAAAACGGTGAAGGAAAACATCGTGAGGAAACCGGCATGTCCTGGAAACTTTTTTTTTTTTTTTTATGTATGACCACGCATAACTTTTTACTGAGTGGTCCGATTTGAACGATTCTTTTTTTATTAGGAAGGGTATACCTCGAAGTTGGTCCCATAAAAAAATAAAAATTGAAACCCACCCCTAAGTGTAAAAAAATTGGGGTTGATTGATGTTTCACGTACTGAATTTTCAACTGTGAACCCAGGCACGTATACAGAGGGGGGGATAGTTGGGATTTATCCCCCCCCGAAATCTGACTGAAAAAAAAAAAACGTTTTAAGCCATCTGTTTATTTATTCGCTTGCGTGTTCTTTCAATAAGTAGGTAAAATAAAAATAGATAGATCTTGATCTGATTATGTAAGCGACGTTACTAGTAGTGCCATCTAACCTATTTAGAGAGAAACCGAGAACGAAAACAGTAATGAACGACATCTATCGTCGAGTAGAAAAACTAATAGTAGAAAGATCGTCGCGTTGAGTAGCGAAATATCGAGAAGCTTCCATAACTTTCTGCTACCAGGTAGTAGATGGCGCAATATTCCACAGTGTTCCAGAATACGAAAATGTAGTATAAATACGGCGGGGGCGGGAGTCCGGGAACCTGCATGTCAGTTTATTTCGAGAGCGATTCAAGTGAGAATCGAGAGCGACAAGCGAGAAGAAAAGTGAAATACCTCTGCAATAGTGACAGTATAGTGCAATAGACCAGTTTATTTTGATATTGGTTTCAGTTTCATAGAGAGTAGAGTAAATTCCTTCCGACTTGGTTCACCTGATACTTTGCCCGTGCCGTGAAATAAAGGAAAAAAACTTCAAAACCACTGTTTTCATTGGATTCGCCAAATCGCCAGTCCGTTACGTACGTGAGATAGTGTTGGACAATTTTGGACCTGCAGACGTCATAATTTGTTGGACCGTTCGCCCTATCCATCACAGATTACTTAAATAAAGTAAAGTAATGTGTGAAATGTGAGTGCTTCTTGATTTGTGCTTGTTTGAACGTATATAAATTGCTGCTGCTAAAATGAAGAGAATTGACAACTTTTTCAAGCCAGTGGCAAAAAAAATTGTTACTACTAGCGAGGAAAAAACTACTCCAAGCATGGCTTCTGCTGTTGATAGTAGACAACTAGAAACAACTTCGTCAAAATTTACAGAAAAAAATGTGATTTCAGCCGAACCGGCTGGAAGATGTAGAGATGAAGGAGAATGTTCAACTTCAAAAACGTGCAGTTTAGATACAATGATTATAAGTGAAACTTTTCCTGATATCGGCGTGGTTTCTAATGCCATATATAACACACAGTATCCTCCTCTTGTACTCACAGATGAACAGAAAAAAAATATTATTACACAGCCGTTTGTCCCAGATGCGTCATTTTCGTTTCCGGCTAGTAGCTTTGGAAAGAGGAAACTTAGATTTCGAAGAGAATGGATGGGATCATGGGAATGGTTAACATATTCGCCGAGGAGGAATGGTGTGTTCTGCAAATATTGCGTTGTCTTTTCATCAGGCACCGCTGGAAAAGGTTCCCACCAAACACTTGGAAGTTTTGTCAGCAAACCATTTGATAATTGGAAAGATGCAACAGAGAGATTTCGCGAACATTCTGCTGCTAAATATCACCAGTTTTCTAAGTTATGCGCAGAAAATTTCTTACGCGTAATGGATTCAGCAGCTATAGACGTTGCATCGCTGCTTTATGATCAAAGGCTCAAAGAAAAGGAAAGAAATAGAACAGCACTAAAACCTATAATCGCAACTATCATCTTCTGTGGAGAGCAAGAGTTGCCGCTTCGTGGAGACAAAGACAGTGGACCATTGACTTTAGAAAAGCCACTTAGTAAAGATGGAAAATTCAGGGCTCTGCTACGATACCGAGCAAGCTATGATAATATCCTGAAAGATCATATCATTACAACCCCTAAAAATGCAACGTATTTTAGCCCTATTATTCAAAATGAAATAATAGATACTTGCGGAAAGATAATTCAGAAAAAAGTTGTGACACAAATAAATAGTTCAGAGTGTTTCGCGATTCTTGGCGATGAAACTTTAGATGTGAGTGGAACTGAGCAATTGTCTTTATGTGCGAGATACGTTTATAAAGGTATTTTGAGGGAGGACTTTCTCAGTTTCATTGAAATACACGACCTAAGTGCCGAAAATATAAGTGCAGAAATTTTAAAGAAATGTCATGAGATTGGTTTGAATCTCGATAAACTAGTTGGTCAGGGGTATGACGGAGCTGCTACCATGGGAGGACACATCAGTGGTGTGCAGACGAGAATCAGAAAAGAATTTCCTAAGGCCACATACGTACATTGCTCAGCACATCGTCTGAACCTAGTTCTTTCAAAAGCTCTTTCAGTTCCCGAGGTGAGAAATTCAATAGGCGTTGTGAAGGAAGTCTGCAATTTACTTCGCAACAATGCAATGGCCGGGAAACAGTTCAAGGAAAATGTGAAAAAGCTCACACCAGAAAGTAAGAAAAAAAGACTGGTCGGCATGTGTGACACTAGATTTATAGAACGTCACGACTCTATAAATGTATTTGGTGAGTTACTCGAACCTACATCATTCATCAGTCATTACATTAAGAGAACTATCCTACACAAACAGAACTGTCGCCCAAACTGCCTCTACACTCATAGCTGCGATGGAAAAGAGTAGTTTCTTGATTTCTCTAAAAACCTGTGAAAGATTTTTCAGTTATACTCTCCCACTGTCAGCATATTTGCAGAACCCTACACACGACCTGGCCTCTGCTATGAAATTTTCCGATGACATTATCGGAAAACTAAAAGAGATACGTGACGATGTTAACCCGGTATTCTCAGAAATATATAACGCATGCTGCAAAATAGCGGAAGATGTCTTGCAAATAGAAATTCAGCGTCCTCGAGTTACTGCCCACCAAACTGCACGAAGCAACCCTCCCAGCGATACTGCTGAAGAATACTTCAGAAGAACTATTTTTATACCGTGCTTGGACGATTTGATATCTGGCATGAATGATAGATTTGCGAACCAAAGAGAGCTGCTTTCTTCTTTAGAAATTATTCTTCCGAAAAATGTGGACGAGACGAAAATAAGTGAATTAGAAAATATGAAAATTTATTGGGAAGAAAGTGTTGGAGAATCACTAATAAAAGCAGAGTAAAGTATGTGGTGTGCCAAGTGGAAAAACACAGATAAGAAACCAGTCGAAATTATGGAAATTTTAGACACGTGTGACAAAGTTTTCTTTCCTACCATTAACAGGCTAATACATATTCTGGCCACCCTTCCGGTTTCAACGGCATCTGTGGAGCGGTCATTTTCATGCCTAAAGAGAATAAAATCCTTCCTAAGGAATAGAATGGCGGGCGAGAGGCTTACTGGTCTCGCTCTATTGTCTATTCATTCCGCTTTGGCGCCAGATCCTGATATGGTACTAGACGTAATGGCTGCCAGCGGAAACAGAAAAATACTTATATAATTATAGTATAGTACAGTGAAAATTATAGTACAGTGATTACAGCGATTTTCACACAGTTCACATGGTTGTTTCAATGTTTGTCCCCCCCCGAACCAAAAGTCTGGATACGTGCCTGTGTGAACCGATTCTGTCGTAATTTCGCACACATGTGTAGTTCTGATGACACAACTACACAATAAAGACCTGGAGTTGATCTGATGATGGAGTCAGAAGACAGTCGCGATAGCTCCTCACCAGTTTACAGCAGCTACATCGTGTTTGGGCTTATTTCATTCCCCCTGATGAGAACTTTACACCTAGCTGGGGTATGACTGTCATCGACGGTCAGAGGTTGAGGCAAACATTAAAACCGCTTGGCCACGGAACGGGCGGCGCGAACGGCGCGGCGGTGCGTCTTGCGGGGCGAAATTCTATACATTTGTTTTAGTCGCAAGACGCTTCGCCATTCGCACCGCGCGAATTTTCGCTGTAGCGAATGTCCCGTGGCCAGGCGGTTAATGGTAACTCAAAAGCTAAAAAATAAAAAACTTTTTTGCAAAAAATTAAACCGACGAAACAAAACTGAAAAGCGAAAAATAAAAACTTTTTTGCAAAAAAAGCGAAAAATAAAAAATAACTATGTATTTAGTGACAAATTGATGACCTTCAAATAACAAATTTTGAGGCGGCGCCAAACAAACATATTATAATTACATAAAGCGTAAAATGTTAGCTTGATAGATCTTCGTTGAATGTGTTTTAGGCGCCGCCTCAAAATTTGTTATTTGAAGGTCATCAATTTGTCACTAAATACATTATTTTTTATTTTTCGCTTTTTTTGCAAAAAAGTTTTTATTTTTCGCTTTTCAGTTTTTTTTCGTCGGTTTAATTTTTTGCAAAAAAGTTTTTTAAACTCGCTTTATGGCCATAAACTTAAAAAAAAAAAAATAATATCGAAAAAAATAAAATGGCACTAAAAACATTAAATAAATACCTACGTAAAAGAAAAACTCTGTACACACGCTCTTGTCTTTCAACGTGGAAAGACAGTTAGTCAGCATACTGTATTTAATATTACGTACATAATTATATTTTATTTTTATATATTTAATATTATGTACATAAATGGTTAAATACCTAAATGTACCTAATCAAGTTATCATAACTACTGCCTAAGTTCCTATCTAACATGCACTAGTAAGTAGATACCATAGCAATGAAAACAATAGCAAACGGATATGATTTTTTTGATTAACAATCACAATGACTGACTAGGTACTACGCCTTTGTCAGTTGACGACGCGGCGACGTAAGCATAGCATTTTGTATTGTACCAAAGAATTGAGTAATACCATTATACCAGTCTATAGGTAAAAAGGTATAGCTCAAAGACAAAGCATTTACTTTCTAGCTAGCTTCTACCCACGACTTTTTCTGCGATTCTATAACCTTCCTCAAGAATTAGGCTATCCAATGCTAAAAGAATATTTCAAATCCGACTGGTAGTTTTAGAGATTACCATCAATTTTATCACTTTATAATGTTATTAGTAGGTATATAAATACATACATTAGTATATTATTATTAGTATATTAGTATTGGTATAAACCAATACTAAATAGCTCTATGATGTTATTAGTGTATAAATATATGTATTTGCATTAGTATATTAGTATTAGTATATTAAAGCAAGTATATTAGTATTGGTCTATAGTCTATAGCTATACCAATACTATTTAACTCAATGTTGTTATTAGTATTTAAGGAAGTCGAGAAGGTCGTTTTCAAAAACACTGGCTTAAAACGGGAGCTTGTGGACCTTCATCAGCAATACCTGGATGTTGTTGATGAACGGGACAAACTGCGGGTGGTCACAAATGGTTTCAACAACTGCAGTATCATATATGAGGAGGCTTTATGTAAGGTTAGGGACCTAGAAGAAGAATTAATGCATGCAAATGAAAGAATTACTCATTTACAGAAACAAAATTAATGTACTCAGGTTAAGGAAAATAATAGCTTGTATAATGAATTATTAAATACTACTTGCAACCCGCATTCTTTAATAACAATAGATCTTACTGAAGATACCATATTGAAACATAATAATAGTAATTATAAAGTAAGTCAAAATAAAATTAAAAAATATGCAAAGCTAAATAAAATAATAAATAAATGCAATAAATATAGGAAACAACAAAAACACAGTTCCAATAATATTAAACTAAGGAAAGAACGTGGTTTTCTTATAAATAAATTAAATAATTTTCAAATTAAATTAGAAGACAGTAAGAACATTTATGAGTTTGACACTCAACAATTACAGTCTGAAATACAGGTACTAGAAGCGTCACTACAGTCACTCTATACTAAGTATGTGAGGTCTGAAAAACAAATCCAAGAGCACATCCTTGCTGCAAATGAATTAGTGGAAATGTGCAACTCAAATCCAGACAAAGTGGACTTGCTGACTCTCAGAAGCCCTCAATCTTCATTGCAAAGGGAATCCAATCTTGGCACTCTCCAACCTGAGGCAACGGAGGTCCCGTACCAGTCAGGAAGTGCTCAGGTCTCTATTCCCAATAAAGATACACCAGATGCACAAGGACCATTGCAAGTAGTTCATACAGAAGCTAGTCCTCCCCCTTGTAGTAGTGAAGTTTCTTACTGTTCCATCATGTTTTCTGACAGTTTTGGAAAAGGCTTAGGTAAATTACTTAGCAACAACCTGAGTCATTCTTCTCAAAATTATTGTATGCCTCAGAATTCCTACAAACAAATAATGTCTTCAATTATTAACAAGGAATATGATCCTAATGCCATTATTACTGTTCTTATAGGTAATAGTCTTAATGTTAAAAAAGATGATATAAATGATAGTGTCACCGAGCTATTGAAGTTAAATTGTAACAAAATAATTTTGTGTGCTTTTCCCTACTTTGAGCACTTGTCAAACAGGCAAAACAACTACATTCACATGTTAAATAATTACATGCATTTCTTAGTTAGTCACCATAGTGACAAGTTTATATTTTTTGACACCAACATTTTTGTTGATAAGCTAAGGTCGACTAGGGATACAGTGTATCTGCCCATTAGTTTTAGACGTCAAATAGCTAGGCTATTAGCTTTTAATATTAACCCAGACATAATTAGTATGTCGAAGTCATCTATAATTAGCACAACAATTAGTAATAGTACTAATAATATTAATAGTTTAAACTAGTTTGTAAGACAACAGAAGGTACCACTAACAGTATAGTTACACTTAATAACAAAAAGGTATTTTCTAGCACTAACATAGTTAACTGTACAAAAGGGGCTAAGCAGAAATCCTTGAAATTATTTCATCAAAATATTCAAGGTTTTTCTTCCAAACAATTGGAGATTGAATTGTTTTTAGAAAAAACAAAGTTTGACATTATTTGTTTAACTGAGCATTGGTTAAAAGATTACGAAATGTTAATTAACTTTGAGAATTATAGTGTGGCCAGTTGTTTTAACCGAAAATCAATGCTGCGTGGTGGTTCATTAATCTTAATTAAAAGTTGTATTAAATCAAAAACCCGTAATGACATAGTTGAACTATCGGTTGAACATAGCATTGAACTGTCTTGTGTTGAGCTAGATAAGCATGTTATAGTGTGCGTTTACAGACCCCCAAATTATCAAAACTACTCTATATTTGAGTCAGTAATGGAAGATGTTTTGGCAAAACTTGCAACTGGTAATAAATCAGTAATTATCTGTGGTGACTTTAACATTAATATTTTAGAAAATAATTCAAATACCAGTAGATTTTTAAATTTGTTCAAATCATTCAATTTGTCAAATGTGTTTATAGAACCGACCCGAATAACTTCGACTACTGGTACATGTATTGATAATGTGTTTTGTTGCTGCGATTATTTAGATAAAGCCATCGTTAATTATCTCCCTTCTGATCACAGTGGTCAAACCGTAACTTTTGAGTCCAACATACCAATACAAAAAGTGCAGATACAATTCAGACCAGTAACAGCTGTTAATTTAAATAAATTTAATAGCACTTTACTTTGTAAATTAAGTAATCAGCACCTTACATTAAATAATGTTAATATTTTGTATAATGAATTCTTTTCGGTAGTTCAAACCGAGTTCAATAATCATTTTAAGAAGAGTACTAAAATTATCAGCCCTAAGTTTTTATTTAGTGACTGGGCAACTAAAGGACTCAGGAAAAGTAGAGAAAGACTTTTCGAGCTGTATGGCCTTAAGCCTTATATTAACACGGAAACTTTAAATAAGTATGTTGCTACTTACTCTAGAACTTTTAAAAACACTTGTAAGGCAGCTAAAGCCTTATATATTAGCAACAAAGTTAAGTCAGCAGACAATAAAATAAAGACGGTTTGGAAAATTATCAATAATGAAACTAACAGGAACAAAAAGCATAATTCTGATTACACACTGAAGACCTCATGTGGTGATCTTATTTGCGATAGAAAAATAGTTGCTCAAGAATTTGTAGTTTTCTTTACTAGTATCCCACTTAAAACTACTGAAACTTTAAATTCCTCGCCCTCTCTATCTTTTGATTTAGTAAGGGCGAACGTTCCAGCTTGCCCGATTGAATTTAACTTTAAGCATATTAACCCCATAATAGTAATAAAAGCTTTTAAACAAATCAAGATCAAATTGACCGAAGATCTTTGGGGAATGTCCATTAAAGTTTGTACTTCCATAATTGAGACCATAGCGCCTTACTTAGCCTTAATATTTAACTTTTGTGTGGATCAAGGAGTCTTCCCGGATTTAATGAAATACAGTAAGGTAATACCACTTTTCAAATCCGGGGACAGTAAAGACAGTAATAATTATAGACCCGTATCCGTGTTGCCGGTTTTCAGCAAGGTGTTTGAAAAGGTAATGCTTAATCAAATGCTCATTCATTTTAATACAAATAAAATCCTTCACGATCAACAGTATGGTTTCACCAAAGGACGTTGTACGACCGACGCCGGTGTAACTTTATTAAGACACATTTTTAACGCGTGGGAAGAGGCCCAAGACGCTATAGGGATCTTTTGTGACCTCTCTAAGGCATTTGATTGCGTTGATCACGAAACCTTACTCTTGAAACTTGATCATTACGG
This sequence comes from Conistra vaccinii, assembly GCA_948150665.1. Classification (NCBI taxonomy): domain Eukaryota; kingdom Metazoa; phylum Arthropoda; class Insecta; order Lepidoptera; family Noctuidae; genus Conistra; species Conistra vaccinii. The sequence continues at coordinate 3,496,097 of OX411323.1, read as the reverse complement.
ACTTGGAAAACTTGCGCTCAATTTAGTAAAATCTTATTTAAATGATAGACAACAGCAAGTCCAAATAAACGGTATCAATTCACTAGGTTCAACAGTAAAAATGGGTGTGCCACAAGGCTCGATATTAGGTCCATTCCTCTTTTTAGTGTATATTAATGATCTACTCCTTTTATTAAAAAATCAACCACAAATGGTGTTATTTGCTGACGATACTTCCTTAATTTTAAGATAGACGTGCTAAAAATTTTGACGACGTAAATAACGCCCTACTGCAGGTCCAAAATTGGTTCACTGCTAATAATTTAGTTTTGAACGGAAAAAAAACTAAGTGCATAAAATTTTCTTTACCAAATGTCAAAAGCAGAGATTGTGAGATAGAATTGAATCAAGAGAAGCTAGAATTCGTCGATAAAACTGTTTTCCTGGGGATCACGCTCGACTCAAGGCTACAATGGGGTCCTCATTTAACATCTCTTGCAGGACGGCTAAGTTCAGCAGCATACGCTGTCAGAAAAATCCGTCAATTTACTGATGTAGATACCGCGAGGCTAGTCTATTTTAGCTATTTTCATAGTATCATGTCTTACGGTATTTTACTGTGGGGACGGGCTGCAGACATCGAGTCTATTTTTATTCTGCAGAAAAGAGCGATCAGAGCCATATATCATCTGCGCAGGCGCGATTCTCTAAGGGAACGGTTTAAGGATATTAACATCATGACGGTACCTTGTCAATATATCTATGAAAACATCATGTACGTAAGAAAAAATTTACATCTTTTTAGCAAAAGAGGTGATAGACATAATTATAGTACAAGAAACAGGGACCTATTAGTTCAACCGGGTTTCAGACTGGCTAAAGTAGACTCATCTTTCATGGGGTACTGTTTAAAATGTTACAATAAAATTCCTCTCCACATACTTCAACTGAATGAGACGAAATTTAAATCTTGTATAAAACGCACACTATGCAGGCAGGCATATTATAAGTTGGCTGATTACATCGCTGATAAAAATGCTTGGGTCAATGCTGGTCCTGCTCCACAACCACAACTAATTGATTAACATTTGAAAATACTGTTGGGAGCTGCTGAAGATTGTAAGACCATCTTTGCATTGTGTAAACTCAATCTCTTTTGTATTATATAATTGCATAGCACATGTGTGAGTACTATGTACTACAGAGCTACCATTTACCGGGTAATATGTCTTTCATTGACTTGAATGTGCCCTGGCGGCTGAGAGTATGTCATGCTCACTCAGATGTCTCGCTGATGGTGGCGTGTGTGTTGGATCATTTAGCTCCCTTCAAAATGGTTGAGCTGAATGGTGCTAATACATGCGTCATGTTCGTGAACGGGCGCCGTCAGTTGGGACTGGTCATCTCTTAGCTGCCGTGGCTTATTTTAATTTATTTTAATCTTTGAATTGTTTTTGTTTTATCTTTTTATTACGGACGCTTTTAACGTGCGCATCTTTTTACATTGTTCTCACATGTATAATTTAAACATGAATGATGTAACCACTATTTTGTAACAATTATTTATTTAAAAGAGTGTCCGTGGAGTTTCTTGCCCGTTCTTCTCCATAGGTACCTACGCTTTGGAATGGGCAACTAGCTTCATATTTCTGACTGACCGACTCCTTGACAATTCAAAAGTGCCTGTATATGGTTTAATTGAAATAAATGCTTTGAGTTTGAGTTTTTTTGAGTTAAATATATTAGAATTAGTACATTAGTTTAGTTTTAGTATATCATTATTAGTATATAATATAAAGCATTAGTATATTAGTATTGGTATAGATAACCTAATTACAGGCACTTGTGGCTAAGTAATAACAGCCGCACGGGTTGATCGATCAGGTTAAATTACGCTTATCGCGGTTGGTCCGTGCATGACCATCTTTACATACCAAAGCCCCTCCGTGCCTCGGAAAAGTCGGAAAGCACATTAAGCCGTTGGTTCTGGCTCTCATTTGGAGATCTTTGACAGTTGTTACGGGTCTTCAGAAGACCGAACCTCTGACAGTCAGTCTTACCAAGGGGTATCGTGTTCCCCAGTTACTGGATTTTAGAGGTCAGATAACAGAACGAGTGCCCGTTCCATGTAAAATACTGGTATTCAGCTGCATCTGGTTAGACTGGAAGCTGACCCCAACATAAGTTTGAAAAGGCTAGGCAGATGATGAATTACAGGCACTTTTGAATTGTCAAGGGGTCGGTTAGTCAGAAAGATGAAGCTAGTTGCCCATTCCAATATGCGCTTCAGAATCATAGCGTACATTTTTTTCGCTCGATTATTTTACTTTATTTCAGTGATTCGGAATTCGAACATTTGAACTATCTTTGCCGGCCATGGGTCTTTGACCTACTAGTATTCGTCTGGTGGTCTCAACGCGTTAACATGATATTGATAAATCTTAAAACAAAAAAAAGGTACCTCGAGTCTCGACTAGAATGTTAATTGTTATTATTATTTTATCATTAATTCATTATTGTGGTATTTTCAGAGAACGTCATGTAGGATACATTTTTACGTGATAACCTCATGACTAATCTATACAACTCGATTTAAACTTACACAAAACAAACAGCTCGGAACATGAGGCGAGTCGCTGCGGAGTAACGAATTCATGTGTCAGCGGAGTTGAGGGGTGGGGTACTGAGCAGCCACTGGCTAACTTCAAACGTTTGAATCGAACTATACCTATGTAGAGGTACACTGCCTACCGTAAGTAAACTACTAACTAACAGATAAGTACGGAATCACTTAACTTATGTCGTTAACAAACTAGTTATTCATGTAGTTTTTATTCAACAATACATTTTCCTTATCGATTAATCTTATCTGTTTAAAACATTTAAAATTACTTATCTAAGTACTTAAAAAAACATTGATCAATTTTAGTAGCCATAATTTCTGCTGATAATGCAAACGTCAAACCGAATTGTAGGTAATTAGTGAAAACAAATGTTTAGAAGTTAACAGCTAACCAATTATGCACAGTTCCAAACAAAACATTGAACAATACGAGTGTACAACACAACGCTATTGAATACAATTCCAATCAATTCATACAACGTACCAACAATGGTGGTTTTCCATTGATTATTCTATTCCATACATTTCCGTGGACACATAGAAAACACCAGTAGCATTCCCAGGGTTATTATAACCAGCAATGGTCACCTCATTGGCCGCACATTTACCTTCAGAATAATGATCATAGGAGTCACAGGCCCACGCCAAAAATCCGTTCTGTAGATGTACGGACATAGAATAATATCTTACACACGCTTTATGACTGCACTTGGCTGCATCACTCTCCCCCTTAGCTGGTATTAAACCTTCATGGCATGAAGGTTGCTTATGGCCTTTTTTATTGAAGAAGAAGTCAATATCCCCCAGTACTGCAGTCGTTCCCAAGCCGCCAGCATTACAATGATAAATTTCCACGTAATTAGCAACTCCGGACCTGATCTGGTCTTCGATAAAACTGTTGGAGAAGCAAGGACCGGCTGGGTCTAAGCCAGTGATTCTCCAAACCTTTTCATTCGTGACTTCAGTGTATCGGGTTCCAGTGTAGCCTAGCATTTGGCTGCCCAAACTGTGGCCTATGCAGTGGATTTTATTTGAGGGGAATCCTTTAGCATGTAGACCAGCCAGGAAGTTTCCGAGTGCCCTTCCGATGTAGTAGGTATTTTTGACAGAGCGTTCGTAGCTGGCGATTTTTCCTCCTTTGCTTGAGGTATAAATTGAATGGTCTATTATTATCAGGTATATGTTTGGTAAAGTGCTGAATGCCTGTCGGAGGAGGTCCTCAGTGTTCTTGTTAATATGAGACTTGTATCCTGGAACGAAGAACACTAGCTTCCTGGAGATATCCAGGTTATAGCTGCTGGTGATGCCTTCGACGGCACTGTCGATAGGAAACGTCAGGTTGAAATTGTTCTGGAAGTCATAGAAGAAGACTTGTGTTTCGCTGACGCCGGTGTCCAGGGTTTTGTCGTGGTCACCTGGAAATTAAAACAACGTGATGATTGACGATGGATGTTTTGTAATCAAGATACGGTTAAAGAAGGAAGCAAATCAATAACTAAAGTAGGCTCAATTTACATTGCCGCGAATGGAAAGCAAGCGAATTTTTTGTCGCGAAATTGGATCTAAGCATAATGAACTTTTTGCTAATTTTGTAACGTACAAACTAGATATAAGCAGAAAAACAAGTCACGCTTCTTTCGGGGAATTCTCGCGCATTCTCGGGAATTCCTGCAGCAGCAGCTTGAATCTTGTTTTGTATGGAAAAACAATTGACATAAAGTTCATTATGCTTTACACAATTTCGTTCCAAAAATTCGCTTCCATTCCGTTCCGCGCCATTGTAAATTGAGCCTTAATTAACAATGATGTCTAAACGAAAGTCCTATGACTAAGTATTAGCCGAAGCGCGACGTTCGCACAGACGTATTAATCGCGGCGATTTATTTTCGCGTATTGTATTTTCGACGCTCTTCTTAGCGCCGAGAGTTGAACATCCAACAGTGTATTTTCTTGACGCGCTGGGATACGTGCTGAATGCACTCTGTTGGATATTCAACTCTTGGCGCTTATCAGAGCGTCGAAAATCCAATACGCGAAAAAAAATCTCCGCGATTTTATTACGTCCGTGCGAACGTCGGCTTAGATACCTATTATAATCTGATATACCTACATCAGCTGCCAAGTACTTATTATGTACGAGTACCTACATATGCTACACTATGACTGCCATTTTGACAGGTTGATAGCCTATCCATCATTATGTAATATTAAATACATAGGACAATTGTGATGAACTCATACCCCTGGTATACTTTATAATTTTCTTTAAGATTAAATTACCCATATAATACCCAATTATCCGAAGACTGGTACCTGACGTGCAAGTAAAATCAGTGTCAGTGTATAATTAATTTTGTTATTTATTAAGACTACCTAATAGGTTAGTTAAAGATAAAGATTTTTTTTTGCATAACTGTGTACATCATTACTGATTCTCAACAATGGGGATATAAACCCATTGTTATGTAACATAACAATATAAAATAATAATAATTGTTTATGACCCATTTCTAATATGCAATAGTATTTAAAAGGAAATAAATTGCATGTTAACATTATTTTTTACCAAAAAAGCTCATGCAGATTATAAAATAGGTTAGGTTAGGTTAAATACATTATCAATTAACAGTTTTTTCTGTTATGTACCCAAAGGGTGCCAAACGAAACCCTACTACCAAGTGTCCGTTGTCCGTCCGTCAGTCTGTCAGCGGGCTGTATCTCATGAACCATCATAGGTAAAAAGTTGAAATCACAGATTATGTATTTCTATTGCCGATTTATCAACAAATAATAAAAAGTAAATAAAGTTAATAATTAAAGGGGGCCCCAAAACAAGAAACGTGTTTTTTTCGGTGATTTTTGCTCGGTCTTAAATCTCGATGTTTTTAATATTTTAAATATGTTTACATCTAATTAATAGTCGGCGGTAACTGGTTGTATATATGAATAGTTCATATTTTAATTCTGTTTTTTTTTATAAACAAAGCTAAAACTCGGCACAAAAAAGTAATTATCTAGATAAATTGTGCCATATTTGTCATCGGGGCAAAACATTAATATAGCTTGGTAAGAAAACATTGTGTTTTAATAAAATAACGTCGTAATAAAACTTCATCAGAACATAAATATGAACGGCAACCTATTTTAATTAAGCCTTGAAACTTATTTTATTTTTAATATAATATTTTGGTTGGCAATTAAGCTCGATGGTTCAGTGGTTCAAAGCATGATTGTTGCAGGTTTGATTAGAACGGCTTCTAGATTTTTAAAAGCCGTTTACAATGCGAATATTTTCAGGCCAAAAAGAACCTAAACGCCAAAAGATTTGTTTTTCAGAATTTTAATACATTTTCTGCAATAGCCCTCAGAAAACATCTGCCTATATAAGGTAGGTATGACTTAAAATTAAATAAAATACCGCTGTATTCTATGCAAGGTTAAACAATCAATGTCAACTAGAAATTGCAACATTCACGGTTACGGTTTCCGGGGCTAACCAAACTTGATGTAAGGAACAAGAAATCATTCGTTTCTAATGAGGAAAAAAATGTTTCTTGGCACTGCAAAGACAGACGATTCATACCATAACTAAATTAAGAAACGTATCACCGTTAACCAGACTAAACCAATTGAAGGTAATCGACCTCTTATTGGCGGTATTGACAAACATGGCCTCAAACAAATAAATATCTAAAAATAAAAAATGACGTCACTCACATGTTATCCAATCAGAATACAGTAGCGCCCTAAATGGCCCAGCACACCCACATACTAGCACTGCACTTAAAACAAAACAAAATAAATAATAATTCATCGTTGATAACCTTTACGACACGTCCGTCGCAGTTGACGAACGAACGATAAATGACACACGATCACACACACGTGGGTGGGGGAGTCTGGGGAGTGGATCATTTAATTTTATAGATCATGCGCTCGCGCATTGAGCGGGAAAACAATAGCAAATTGATCATAGGTAATATTGATCTTGTTCATCAGTTAGTTATCTATGTAGGGGCATGGGAAAAACACATAATGTTGTGTTTACGAGTTATCATGTGTCTGATAAAGAATTAAGATCAGTTATCGTTGAGATGAGTCAATATTGTCTGAGTAATATTGGTATGTAAATCACCTGTTTGGTTGTGGGAAGGTCAGCAAAACAAACTGAGAGCAATATTTTTATGTGGACACGAGACACCTTCTTGAATATTAATTTACAATTATCACGCATCTTTTATCCCAGAAAGGATATGGCAGAGGTGTATTACTCCCACATTTCGCTAGTTAAGTATGTTTAAGTCCAATATAATGCCATAAACTGGGCACAGGTCTACTACTGAGAAATTCCCGATGGAAAAACGCAACAACATCGACCGGACAAACGAACCCATAGACCCCACGATCAGCAGTTGCGCGTGGCATCTATAAAGACAGGACGTCAAAAAACAGGTTTGTTCCCAATAGTACTACTGAACAGTTCTACGGTAGAACTAATGGGATTTTTTTTTCTCATTAGTCCTACGTTATTAGGAGTTCTAAAATAGTAGAACTAATGGGACTCTTTATTCCGTTCGTTCCCAATAGTACTACTGAACAGTTCTACGGTAGAACTAATGGGATTTTTTTTTTCTCGATAGTCTGCATACGATATTAGGTGTCACTTGCGTAATATTGGTGTACCTAAGTACCTACTACACACACACCCACCGTCCTCTGCCAACACTTTCGTTCCTACACATACATACATAAACTCACGCCTTCTTCCCATGGGGGTAGGCAGAAACTACAGAACGCCACCTGCTACGATCCTTACATACTCCTTTTGCCTCGTTTACGTTCATACATCTGGACATACACGCACGCCGGTTGCGAGTACTACGCACCTGTCCTTTCAGAAGAACATCACCAATAAGGTCAGTATATGTATTTCTAGGTCGTTCCCTACCGGCGGCGCGGCGGCGTTTCCAGTCACATCTGCCTTGTAAATACATTTTGTTAGTCGTTTTTCGATCATCCTCGTTCTCGTTCTCGTACAAATCAATTCTTTAGAAGAAAGTTTCCAACGGAGAGTGAAAATTGTATTATTCCTGTATTAACCGTGATCTTGGTAAAACAGGAAGGCGGAACAATCCCTCTGAAGTGGTAAATTAACTCACCTTGGGTAGACAGCGAAGTTTTTAATTGAGTCTAGTCGATCCTCAGGGTAAAGCTGCGCTTACAAGAGCTATTTTTTTATTAATCTCATAATTATACAGGATGAAATTGAATTCATGCGACACCTCTTAAGGGGTCATTGTACTCATCATTATGAACAACTTTCACTATGGGACCAACCCTATATCGCGAAAAATAAAACAGCTGTTCTCTACATTTATGTTCGCATATTTCGTCAAAATGTAGGGAACAGCTCCAATAATTAAACAGCCCATAATGTTCCCACAGTTGGGACACAAGCTTCCTCTCTGTGAGAGGGAGTGGGCCATAATCCACCACGCGGGCTGTGATGCGGGCCCAGTGCGGATAGGTGGATGTCAAATGATCTTCGAATTTTTTGGTTCTAGGACATGCCGGTTTCCTCACAATGTTTTCTTTTACCGTTTTGAGCAGTCGTGATGAAATTAAATACACAAAGTAAAGTAGGCGCCTAGAGGTTCGAAGTTTCGAACTCACGATCTACAACTCTGCCGTGCTAATTAGAAACGCAGTAAGGAAAGATTTATGGAAAATTGAGTTATTTATATATATACCTCCGTGCTGCAATTTTAAGCGCGGCTGTATAAATAACTCAATTTTCCAAAAATCCTTCCTTTTTGGTTTCTAATTAGCACGGCAGAACTCGTAAGTCGAGGGCGATACCATTTGGCCACCACTGCTCATCTCTAATAACTTACTGTAAGTAAATAGGTGATAAAAACTTTAGTGAAAACAATATTATATTCATTGAAAAATATAATAACTTGGGTACTGAATAACCGTCTACTTTGCGCTCACTATGACTACGCCCTTAGCTTTTATCCGTTAATCTGGCGTCCCGTCAGCTCGACTATTGATAATTTGCCGATTCAACTCCGCTCCCTCTGATCAAGTTTCAGAACACGACATTTGTAAATCAGTGTAGCTGCTATTTCTAGTTTCAACAGTGTTCAGGTACGGTCAGTAACGAAATAACACAGAATTCTTATCCAGTTTATTTTTGCTGACAGTCCCAACACCGATGGAATTTCACTATGAGTTGTTTTCGTATTCTTTCTCAGAATAGTCGGTTATGAACTTATGAAACAAAGGCCTCATCATTTTTTTTTTTAATATTGTGGACGTATAAAAGTGTTTAGGTATATAAACCTACTTAAGTACAGAAATAAATATCGTTTATATATTTTATGTAGGCATGCATGCAACTTCCGTTATATTCATCTCTGGAATAGCTTCCACAATATAACGGAAGTACTTATCTATTAAGAAAATATATGAAAATGACCATTCCCTATGGTCAATTATCATACATTTTCTTTAAAAAAATATATATTATTTTAATATTAGAAAAAGAAATAGGTACCCTCACAGTAAGCCCTTTAATTTAATATTTATAAGGCGTCAAAAAAAGGCTTCCAGTCTAACTGGATATAGCTGAATGCCAGCAATAATAATGTGTTAAAAAATATAATTAAAAAAAACAGCTGTCCCATACATTTAGAACAGTAGGTATTACAACTTTACTATGGAACAGCTGATTTTTCTTCTGCGATTTCAAAATTAGTCCCATAGTAAAATTTATTCAGTTAGCATCTCTTAAAGTTTCTAAAGTAAAAGGATTCCGTTTTTTCATTCGGACGTACGGAACTCTAAAAACCGCCTGAAGCGAAGTTAATCTTCCACAAATCTCATTTACCGTCCCTATGACAGCGCTACATTATCTGATGGGCAAACTAATTGTCCATAAGATTCGTCGTAATATCCCGCGAATATAATGTCCTACGCTTTATTTCCTCCAGCCGACATAACTTAATGACCCTCGGTTTCCTGCACGAGTTTTTACATTCCGTTTTGCGTTAAACGACTGCTATACGGTCGCCAAAAGCGTCTCAACAGGCGTGACCTTGGTGGTTTACAACCGTGTGGATGATGGTTTACGAACAAACGTTGAAACAACTTTGCCGATCGCCAACCAAGGTCACCTCTGTCGGGGACACGGTTGGCGACCGTGTAGCAAGCATTTTAGTGTTTACTTTGATACAGTCGTGAACTCGTGACATTGGTGGATCCAGGATTGTCGTTTGGGAGGGACCTGGCCGGGTCAAGTCCCTCCCAAACGACAATCCTGTATCCGCCAATGTCACGACTGTATTCCCCGAAGGGTAGGCAGAAGTGCACATTTACTTAGAACACACCACTAATTATGATTAAGCCTAGCATATTCAGCCTATAATGTTCCCACTGCTGGGACGCAGGCCTCCTCTCTTCGAGGGAAAGGGAGTGGGCTGGAATCTACCACGCGGGCGCAGTGTGGGTTGGTAGATGTCACGTCTTCGATTTTTTGGTACTAAGATATGCCGGTTTCCTCACGATGTTTTACTTCACCGTTTTGAGAGCAGTAGTGATGAAATTATTTACTCAAATTAAAATGCCTGCCTTCGAACCTAAAACTCGTAAGTCGGGGCCGTTACCACTGGGCCACCAATGCTCTCCCTGCTAGCCTTATGTAACGATTGTATTACCATCAACCGGGTCAAAACCCAGACTCGAGCTGCTACTAAAAATTCCTATTCAAAAAACCTTATAAGGATAAGAACTCACGGAGCGATTTTCACCCGCGCCCGCTGCGGTGGGGGGATCGTAAACACTCGTACGAACACGATTTAGATATTAAACACGACGCGGTTTATCCCTGCGGCTTGCGCGATTGTTTTCGGGTCCCGCTGCAGCCGCCGCCACGGCGGGCTCAGCTAAAAACCGCTCCGTGAGTTCTTAGCCTAACAGTTGCGCTTACGACTACTAGGCTAGTAATGAAATTTTTTGTTGATTAGTATTCTTATGATGTTTCATGTTTGTAGTTTATGGTTAAGTAATAACAGCCGCACGGGTCGATCCATCAGGTTAAGCTACGCTTGCCGGGGTTGGTCCGTGGATGGGTGACCATCTTTACATACAGAGACTCTTCCGTGCGGAAAGCACGTCAAACCCTTGGCTGTCATTCGTGGATCTTAAGACAGTCGTGACGGTTCGTCAGAAGCCGGGAAGTCTGACAACCAGTCTTACCGAGGGGTACCGTATTACCCAGTTACTGGGTTGTGAAGGTCAGATAGGCAGTCGCTCCATGTAAAGTACTGGTATTCAGCTCAATTCCTCCCTCTAACATAGTTGGAAAAAGGCTAGGCAGATTGATTGTTTCATGTTAGTACAAGGATTTAAAAAAAAATACACTTCATACACATTTATTTCAATTCGTTTGTATTTATGTAGATGGACATACAGACATCATTCTGAGCACAATATTGTGTTAGTTATTAAGACTTAGTAAACTTATTCCCACACGTTAGTGCTCATACAGACGAGCGGCACGCGTCTACGGCCTGTCGACGGCGACGTCTCGACGCGTGCCGCTCGTGTGTATGAGACCTTATTTACATTTCATACACACATTATTTTAAAATGTGTGTAACAATTCCGTTATAGTTTGATTCAAACTTAATGGCGGCTCGGAAGTTAGCCACTCGCTGCGCAGTACCCCACCCCTCACCACCGCTGTCCCGTGAATTCGTTTCCGCGCAGTGACTCGCCTCATGTTCCGAGCCGCTATTAAGTTTGAATTGGGCTGTACTACTGATAAAGTTACATTACATAAAACAAAAAATGCATTGAAATGATACCAATATAAACAAATTCATTACAAAAGTCACTAAAAAGTTTTATCTGGTAACTAACCCTAAACATCATAACCCACTTATTTCTACCATTGGGCGAACCCGATCTACAAACTTAAAATATATCGACATAATATATCATCGATACCGTCTCCCACATCACTTGCTGCTTTGTGACTAAAAACGGCTATACGACTAGATGACCGGACTTTATTTATTTATTTATTTACGTTCGCTCTTAATGTAGGTAGATTTATAACGAATCACACTCAGTACACGAAGATCATTTGCTTAAGTATTATAAGTTCTGTCAAAGTGAAATTTAATTTTATCAATGTTACTTGTTACAATCTTTTATAAAATAGTTTAAAATAGTGTTATAAAGTGCGTTTGTGTCTAATCATCGTGCTGTACAGTACAATATATAATTTACGTAAGTAATATGATACCTCTGATTCATAACAACAACTAGTTTTATACAGTACATAATATGTAAATGTTTTATATAGGCGCCAGAGTCTGCACAAAACACCTAATCATACTGTTTCATGCTTCTAGAATAAGATCTGAATGTCATTATCTGTTTTTGTTTATGTTTAAATAAAGAAATTTTTAAAATAATCTAAACCTGTATAATTAAAAACAAAAAAGTTTCTCTTTGGTTTTCATAATACCTTCAAATTATAGTTACGATTAATTTAGTTATAACAAAAACAAAATGCCTTGAGCATGAAGTCCGCCTTTGTGCAGTTTTTTTTATTGTGTACAAAGCATTAAAAAATAAGCATACGCATTTATTATTTAATATTATTTTATTAAACAATTAAAATCGAACACTATCTTAACAAAACTGTTACAACTGTTATCCATCTACTTTCTGTGATCAGTCTTTCACTTAGCACTTTCTCTTCCAAAAATATACATTTTGAAAAATACCCATAAGCTGCAGTCGTATCTGCGTTTATCGTGACGAAGCTTCGTACAGTGATACGATAGACGCAGATGTGACCAAGCATCATCGGTTATCGTCACGATAGTTCAGGCTGCGTAGCACTTATCGTCCGGGTGGCCGTACATAATAAAACGTGGCGAAGCCGCTAATGTGACCACCGCATTAGCGAGCAAAACATACCAAGCTGTATGTGTGCTGTGCGGCCGCAGTATTAGAGTTTCGCAAAAACTGCAGTCCATAATTTGTCCCATTATGAGACGATTTTAATCTGCCTCTTCGGCTTTCAGTCTTCACCAAAACTATCTCTATACATTGTGATTGTTTATCTATCATTTTGTCTATTCTAATCATGCTAAGCGTACACTAGTATAAATGAGTCTTCACTCTGGAACAACAGGTCTGACACTGGCTTCAGAAACAAATCGCTCTCTCGCTCTCTCGCCCAGTTTAGTTATCTTAGTTATCAGTGGTTCAATGTAACTCATGACCCATTCCTCAGTACTCCTCTCGCCCGTTACTTCTCGAAGATAAGTATTCGTATCAGCTTTGATTACTTGCAGTTCTGTCAGACAGCTGGAAATAAATACAATTTAGGTTGAAGATTATAAAAATAATAGTCAAAGGTTAAAATAACATGAGATAGCAGAGATTGTAGAAGTATTTATAAGTTTTACGCGCATTTACTTCAAGTGATTCCTAGCGGCTGAACCCGGAACTCGCTCGTGTAAAGGAAATGGACCATTTATGCTAGACCGTGCCAAGCCATGCCGCGTACTGGGCACGGACTAGGCACGGTTTTAAAACAGTACGAACTGTTCGTAAGTCCACATTTCACCAGGTATTGTTAAGTCCATGGGACTGCCTCGTCTATATAGTGGTTATGTGGGCCTGGGGTCAATTCCTAGATCGGGTAAAGTGTTATATGGAGTTTCGTTTTTGCCTTTTTTTTGGGTGGGAAATTATCAAATAACTTCTCCCGCTCTGGACGGAGCGGGAGGGCGTGTCAGACTCTTACCGACTAAAACCCACCCGTGTTCCTTCAGTTGCCTGTACGTTGCCAGGGGCCACGGTAACCCTTTCAGACTTTCCCACAACCCCAGCAGGCATCGGTCCTAGCGGACCCCGTCAGTTGTGCTGACATCTCTTTGAGGCGCGCGTGGAACACAACGCGCCGTCGACCCAGCTTAGTATCAGCTGTAGCTGTAGTACAACTGCAGACTCCAAATTCACTCCGCAAAATCATTTAAATAAATAGCGACTTTTGCTACGAGATAATAAAGTGCAATTCAGATCACACAGCGCTAATTACCTACAGTTATATTCACCTAGAAGTTGCCTCTCTTTCTATCGCGTAACTCTTATATCTTCTGACTACGTAACGCTCACTGAATTGGCTCGACAAATCGAGCCCGCCGCGTGCTTGTAGCTTAATACCTAAAATGCGGACTACGTCTGGCCTGACTTGGCCCAGATCATGACTTCGGGCAACTACTAATTTCGGTGTGCTTAATGGATGAACGATGAGGTTGATAATAATGAAAACTAATAACAATGAACACTCACTGCTGTGCTGTAACCAGAATGCCCTCTATGTGGCCTGGAACTGTGTATTTGCGTGATATCTGCCACGGATTTAACCAAGTATTCACTCTGAAATAATACAGCAAAGGTTAGTTGATAAATGAGCGTCAGGGAAATCCTGTACAACACCGTCTTTAGTAGTCATAATCAGCCTATAGTGATCCCACTGCTGGGACACAGGCCTCCTCTCAATAAGAGGTAGTGGGCCGTAATCCACCACGCGGGCCCAGAGCCGGTTGGTAGATGTTACATATCTTCGAATTTTTTGGTTCTAGGACATGCCGGTTTCCTCACGATATTCTCCTTCGCCGTTTTGAGACCAAAGTCATTTGAGAGTCTTAGTATCCACTGATAAAAAAACCACTTAAAAAGTATTGATGCACAAAATAGAGTCGAATTTAAAGTATATTGACTGGTACATTCGTAGTATCGATAATTCTCGAGTCATCACGAAACTGTAACCGTGCGTCTAGCTTCTGACGTTACAAAAGTGCCCGTGACGTCTTATGTAAAAATTTAATTTTTGTTTTTTTTTAAATAGCGTTCTATTAACTGTACGAATTAAGGCTATAGTTTTTACCAAAAAATCTAACAGAAACGATAACTCACAGGTCACTGCTCAAGAGCGCAAGGCTTCGCTCCCTAGCGACATAATAAGTGTGTACACACCGCCCCACCTCCTCGCCAGGCCACTCATTTGACGGCAGCACTTCGTTCGAAGGTTGATTGGTGTCTGTAATAAAAGTATTAATTGTCATCATTAAACGTTTGGTAAAGTAAGGAAAATAAATTGTTAAGCGAATTGACACCCTTCGTCAATTTGCCGTAATTATAATTACCGTAACTCAAAATCTCGTATACTTACTTCGTGCTCAAAATCATAGGTATAGTACGAGTCCGACTTTATGGCGGCTGTGAACTGAGCTACTCGCTGCGCAGTACCCCACCCCTCACCCCGCGGTCACATGAATTTGTTACTGCGCAGCGACTCGCCTCATGTTCCGAGCCACCATAAAGTTTGAATCGGGCTGTACTACCGAAACTAAAAGTGATAACCTAGTTATAAAAATAATAAATAATCTTGCAGGCAATAAATGACTAAGGGATAAAATTAAAACAAAGGGCAACAGTGACTATTTCGATATACATATATAAAAATCCATTGACGTGCGTTAGTCAGTTGTTGCGCGCCGGAGAAGGTTTCTAACTAAACAAAAACCAAAAAGGCACTGCAACGAATTGCCTAGTAAAATAATAAGAACTATTGTGGTGCACCATTGCTCACACAATCACATTAAGCTTACAGGGATTTGCTGCACTAATGGCGCAATTACACTTAGTTTTGTCGCATTCTGAAGCCTTTAGAATTCAGCCTACCTACACGACGAACGATGTCGACTATAGTCCGTGCTAAAATTACAACAGTCACTTATAAATTGAGTGTTTTGATTTGATTATAACCTAAACCCGAAATTCTAATTGAGATTAATTTCATAAACTCAATGTTCGACAATGATTATTCAATTACAATTTAATTTGTTGTAAAACGTGGCGAGATATGAGCTTGAAAATCTTCTAAATACTGATGAATGTGTTACTTAGGCATCCCCCACATTAGGCGCGCGCGTTCCTCGAGCGTGTGACGACGCGGGCGCGGCGGCGGCGGGGCGGGGGGCGGGCGGGCGCGGGCGGGGTGCGGACTTTCTTTACTCACACGCCCGAGGAACGCGCACGCCTAATGTGGGGTCAGCCTTAGTAGTACCCTTCATCATCGTCATATCATTTCAGCCGAAAGACGTCCACAACCCAATTTGGGTTAAATTCATATATGTATAATGATTCACTTTGTAAACGTGAAACAAATCTTTGTTTACACTTGCATTAGATACTTTTGGAACATACCATACGTCCGTCTTCGGGCAAATTTCGTTCAGCTTCGTCCTCCAATTTCATTTACAACCGAATTCGGAGAAGAATGCTTGTGTAAAAAACGAGTCGGATGTCCAAATGCAAGTTTTTTTTTAAATTACGCTATGTCCCTGCTCTTGAGCAAAATTTCGCCTGATGGAAAGCGATGAAGTCTACGATGGGACGAGCTTGCCGGAAGATAAGGAGACGTTGAAGACAAGGAAGTTTGGCAAATTCCCTCTGCACATGTGGCTTCCCTGGTACCTCATTAACGGCATAACTATATAAATGTCTATTAACTGCTCCCAAATTACGATGATTATTTTATTTTATCCTGCATACTTCCTTGACATAATCCTTTTATTGTTTGACATTATATACCTTCAATATATAGTTTTTTTTTTACAATTGTATTTTGTTACAGCTGTAGCTACAATCATGCATGTAGTTTAAATAGATTTTTATTATTTTATTTATATTTTATATGGATAGATTCTTTTCCTATAGATTTTGTGAATGTGAGAACCTTGTCGGCTTAACAGACTGTATATCTGTGGTCCATTTTCTATTTTGCTAAGTATCTGGTACTTATGATAGGCCTACACTGTCCTAGACATACCTATTATCACTGTAATTTAAAAAACCTTATTTTTAAAAGAGTAACCGTGGAGTTTCTTGCCGGCTCTTCTTCATAGGAAACGACCATTTGGAACCGTGCGTAGCTTCTGACGTTTCATAAGTGCCCTTGTTGGTTTATGTAAAATAAAATATTTTGAATTTGAATTTGATGTTTTTGGATACCCAAATGCGGGCTAACGACCAAGTGTAATTGCGCATTAGGTTTTGTTCAAACACAATGACAGCGCAAAAAGAAAGCAAAGTAATGCACCTCGATGTTTGTTGTGCAGTTGGAAGTATATTTGACGTCTGATGGACAGCGGATTGAATGGACTGCGTACGCGTTCTGGAACCCCTGCCACACCAAAGAAATTATGTGGAACATGGGGACTTTTTGTGAACATGGTATCCATTTTGTAACAGTGGTAATAATAGACTACAATTTTGTATATTAATTCATTTATTTTTTGTAAAAATATTTAAATTAGTTTTTACAAAAATAATTAAAAATGTAAACATATTGTATTGAAAATGAAATAAAGAAAATCATGTCATTTAGTCATTGATATATGGTTTTTATATGTCAATGCATTTCGTTTAAATAGGTTTCTTTTTCTATTCTTTTATAATGTAGATTATTTTCTATCTTGTGAATGTGAGAACGTTGTAGGTCTTGTAGACCCATATATGCTTCGGTTTGATGACCATTTTCTATTTTGTCAAGTACCTGGTTGTTGACCGGCCTACACTATTCTCCCATACCTATTAACACTGTAATTTGAAGACATTATAAAAATCAATTCTTTTGAGTAACCGTGGAGATTCTTGCCGGTCCTTCTTAATTCTCTCTTTCATAAGAAACGACCAATTGGAACCAACTGAACCTAGCTTCTGACGTTTCATAAGTGCCCACATAGGTTTATGTGAAATAAAATATTTTGTAATTTGAATTTGACCACTTAGCAGACCCTATCATTTATTTGAACTCAGGTGAGCAGTAAATTATTTGGCCGAGTATAGATAAATAGATAATGGTGCTAATTCTCTTGTCTTGTCTCAAGTCTTGTATGCTATATCCCTAGGGATAGAACTATATCATGGCTTTAACCATCTTGTATATTATATACAGGTCAGCAGGTTAATTATGTAACACGTTTTGTATTCAGAATATCATGCCAAATTTCGTCTGAAACCAGTCATTTCTGGTCCAAAGTTTCTTTGATCCGTCCTTTTGTTCAGGCCTTTGTTGCTTTATCGTTCATAAACAGGATTCAGATCGAATACGCATCTAATACTGAATACGTTTGTGTTACAGAATTATCCTACTGTACTATATTGTGTTTATCAGTTTATTTAGAGTAAGTTTTAACAAAATGGTTACCGATATCTAGACCCTCGGCCTTGGTTAAAATCCTCATGCAGGCAGCCAGGCTTGGAAGTGCTGACGGCAATAATTCACACAGTGTGGCGTAGTGGTCATATCTGTTAACAAAACAAAAAATAAGAATGAATAAATTAAATGTTTATGCCACCTGTAAATGTCCGACTGAGGGCAAAGAGTCTCTTTTCATACAGAGGAAGAAGGTTTTTCAAGGAAAATTCTTCACCACGCATTTACTCATCTATATATATATATAAATGAATCCCTATTTCCTTCGTCACGGCATCACGCCTGAACGGCTGGACCAATTTGGCTAATTCTTTATTTGTTGTGTTTGTTATAGTAAGGAAATGGTTCTTAGGATAGGTAGGTGAAGGTAGGATAGGTAGGTAGGTAGGTATGCAAGTAGGAAGGTTTGTATGTTGGTAAAGTAGGTATTTAGGTAGGGTGGGTAGGTAGGTAGGTATGTATGTTGGTAAAGAGGTATTTAGGTAGGGTGGGTAGGTAGGTAGGTATGTATGTATGTAGGTAAGTAGGTAGGGTAGGTAGGTAAGTAGGTAGGTAGATAAGTAGGTAGGGTAGGAGGGTAGGTAGGTAGGTAGGTATGTATGTAGTAGGTAGGTAGTTAGGGTAGGTAGGTGCGCCGTAGATAAGTGCTTACCCGTGCGAAGCCGGGGCGGGCAGCTAGTTCAATTATAAAGAAGCAATAATGAAGCTTTGTCTAGGTTTATGTCTAATGTTCACGTTCCATATATGAATATGATTCACTGAGATGGGTCAATGTGAAAAATATGAAACCTTAAAAATCCTGAGTTATGGTAAAAGTTTTTTTAACAATCTTTGAATGCACCTCTAAAATCGAAGACGTCTTTTTCAGTCATTGCTCAATAAATCAATAACTCAATACTGACTCAGTGTTGACAGAATTTATAACATATCTAAACAAATGAGTTTGTATTTGAACGTTTTTGTAGAACAATCATGCTTGCCCTGCACGATCTCTCTACAATCGTGCTTACCCTGCACGCTAGCTCTACGAAAATGGTCGCATAATTAGCTCATCATCATACCAAATTCTTCTTTTCCGTATGGTTAGTGACTAACCTGATGTCAGAGTTTATATGCCCCTCACGGGCCTCTGACCTGGCTTGGCACATGCCATCGAGAAATATCTCTCAGGCATGCCGGTTTCCTAAACCGTTCATAAAGCGAGTGATAATCATACAATACGCACATGAATCCGAAAAGTCAGACGTGCGTGCTTGGGCTTGCCTTGCCATTACAGCGAATGAAATGTTAAGTCCAGGCATTGTAAAGACAATTTCCACGCAAGCTACGCCCCAATGCACCCCGTCACTCCACTATGTGCTAAACGTTAATACATCGGTAATAAAGTTGAACATCGCGTGCGCTTTTTGATCGTGTTCGAGTAAGGAACTAAATAGCGTAAGTCTCAATTCTTATTTCGTTTACAACTAAAGTAATAATAGATCTAGAGAAAAAATATCTTGTGGCTGGATAACAAACTATATTTTCTTATTGTTAATACTTATTTTAGACAGAAAAGCGGAGTAATCTAGATTTTATTTTAAATAATCGATTCAAAGATTTTCGAATCAAAAATTTATTAACCGAAAATGTAACAATTACGTAACTGTCTTGTACATGGAAAGAAAAAGATCCAATAAATCATATACTAAAGTTCCATTTTGATTCTATGCGTGACTGTTTTAGATTTTTTATGGAAAATAACATATAATTAAGTGAGCCTCCTCTTAACATAGGTGGGCTGTGACTGTGATACACAATACATACCTTGACCAACCGGTAAGTATGACACCGCAAAAGCGGATACGATCCATGTTAGCGTGCACCTGGTCTACCCACGCCTTGTGGTTGCTGGTGTATCGGGCGGTCGGGGATAACACCTGGAAAAATGATTGTACTAGCTTTAAAGTAAGTAGTGATTATAAATCGATTTTTGAAGATTATATTGAAAATGCACTTTGTGGCAAGTACAATAAAGTGCAAAATTTAACGAAAATCAACGCAGACATTAAACGCCAACTAGGGCGTGTAAGTCTGCACATTATCACGCTGATAATCATTCAATCTGCCTAGCCTTTTCCCAACTATCTTGGGGTCGGCTTCCAGTCTAACCGGATGTAGCTGAATACCAGTCTTTTACATGTAGCGACTGCCTATCAGACCTCCACAACCCAGTAACTGGGTAATACAATACCGCTTGGTAAGACAGTACCCTAATTACGTAATGCACGGTCAATCAGAATTTGAATCGTTTTGAAACAGATTGCTAATCCATTGATTCATAAGCTCGAAAAAAAATCTGCTCAACAACGTAAATAACGCAATGAATATTGATGAACTGTCAAAATGAAACAGATTAGTCGTTTACGTTTACGAAAATGTGTTGCGTAATTAGATAGCTGGTGTCAGACTTTCGAGCTGCTGGCGACTAGTAACGACTTTCAAAGATCCACGAATGACAACCGGGATCAACGTGCTTAACGTGCTTTCCGAGGCATGGAGGAGTCTCGGTATGTAAAGATGGTCACCCATCCACGAACCAACCCGGCAAGATCGACCCGTGCGGCTGTTATAACTTAGCCACGAGCTTCTCCTCCTCGTGTTATGAACTGAGTCGTTCGGCCATAAACGTCAACTCCGTAGCAGTAAAAATGTGCAACGCCTTGTGTAGTTGTGTATTATCGATAGTTTGCTACCCGCTCCATAAGCTCCATAAGTGCGAGCAAGACAGCAACAATAAGAATGTGTTATGGCCCAACGACTCAGTTCATAACCCGGCGACTATAGCAATTCAAATAGTATAATTATCACCTGGCAACTCCCATTGGCCCCTTTGAACGCAGTTCCAAACAATACTTGAGGAAACAGCCCACCATAAAGGTCCAATAATTCTTGCTTTATGGAGAAACTTTCTTCAGGGCTGTAGTTCCAAACTACTGGTATCACATGCTGTCCTAGATTGTAATCTGAAGTTGAAAAAAATATGTTTATTTTTACTACCAGAAAGCGGGCAGGAGGAATTTTATACCAAGCTGAAAGGCCACACTAGAAACGAAGCTAAGTTCGTTTAGCTTCGCTCATGTAGCTACCGCGTATTTGACTATTTTGGTTCACACCGCGAACTACGAACTTAGCGTCATTTGGCCTGCGCTTTAAATAGAGATTGTCAAACAGGCCCAGGTACGCACGGACGTGTTTCTATGGGATTTTCGACGCTCCGCTTAGCGCCAAGAATTGAATATCCAACAGTGTGTTTTCTTGACGCACTGGGATACGCGCAAGATGAGCTCTGTTGGATTCTCAACGCTCGGCTCAATACCGAGAGTTGAAAATTCAGTGTACGAATGAAAATCGCCGCGATAAAAACACGTCTGTGCGAACCTGGGCTTATAGTTTGACCGAAACACTGTACAAAAAAATTTAAAAGAGAATATTTCAAATAAGACTGGTAGTTCCAGAGATTAGCGCGTTCAAACAAACAAACAAGCTTCAACTTTATTATATTATATTATAGTATACACTATACATTATAGATATATTTTCGTAATTACCTTGCAAGATCTCAAAATTCATGGTCCTAAGCATGTCATCCCACATAAGAACTGTGATATCTGGTCTCTTCTCCTTAATGTATAGAACTAAATCTTTTATATGGTCCAGGTACAGTGCAGCTGCCTTGTATTTGTGGTTCGAAGCCTTTTCTCGGCACTGCGAGCAAATGCCTAGGTGCCACACCTGAAAAAAAAAAGATGATTTTCTACCTTCGTCGCGTAACGCCAAGGTAGCCTGAGAAATTCAATTTCAATTCAATTTTTCTTACGTTTTTGCAATTTCCAGGTTTGGATGTACGTGTATCATTCATTCATTTCATATTTTGACAAATTTAAAAAAACATGAGAAAATTTTAAAATGAAAATTGTTTTTTTTTTATCATTCATTCATTTCATATTTTGATTTTTTTGTTAAAAAGTATGAGAAAGTTTGTATTCCGCTTATTACCGTGGTGGTTTCGCCTTTATGAAAGGCACTTCTAAGTTGATGCAATTAACTAATTATAGAGCCACTGTTTAAATCAATCATAGAAATATAAATACCAGGAGAAGTGGCATGGGGGCGTGTCAGTGTCCGCGCGTCATGCTAACGTTGCTCATGTTCTCGGCAAATGGCCGTCTCCGCGAACTAGTGCGCTTTCGACCGCGATCGTGTTAAAATTTAAGAATACCGTGTTGTTCAGTGGTTTCTTGTAAAAATCGAAGCCAAACTAAAAACTTTATAAATCATAGAACTACCTAAAATATATCAGCACAAGTATTTGACTCTATTTGTGTTGAAAATCAAGAAAAACAACAAATCGTAAAATATTTCTCGCCTTTACTACGTAATTATTTTTATAATATATCACAGCGACTGTACTATTTTTGCAGTAAATACATTGCGTCTTAACCACTACCTAAAGTATGTCGCTAACTGACTTGACAAGCAATGTAAAAATCACAAAACGATACTACACATATGCGGTTGCATAAGTTGCATTGCGTAGTACGGCCGCTGTGTCTTGCCGAGCTAGTGATGCGGTTGTGCAGATCCACTAACGTAGGTTATCGACTAAAGTGTCGATTATCGTATGAATTTATATTACTATTAAAGTTTATTCTTCAATTTTTCAACAGTTATAGCTTGGTTGGTAAACCGATGTGAAATCTTGTTTTATACTCATTTAGATTTTCTTATAATGTTGAAATTTTTTGTTTTACTTAATTATTTTTTTTAGCTGCGTATTGTTTATTTATATCATGAAGCCCGAAAGTCTGACACCAGTCTTACCAAGGGGTATCGTGTTACCCAGTTACTGGGTTGTGGAGGTCAGATAGGCAGTCGCTCCATGTAAAATACTGGTATTCAGCTGCATCCGGTTAGACTGGAAGCCGACCCCAAGATAGTTGGGAAAAAGGCTAGGAAGATTGATTGTTTATTTATATCATCTTTATTATATGTATTATAAATTTTTTATTAAGTATTCGTTTTCAAGAACTCCCAATTTTTTTTATACGATATTAAATGAGAGAATTGATAAATATCCTTTTAATCAATCACTAGCGTATAAGTAAAATAAATGGCTTTTGCACAGCACAACGATAGCGATCGATGTTTTCGTGTGAGTGAGTTGTACGGTGCATGGTAAATGCACGCTGTTTGATGGGATAAGGTTTATAATTGATTGTATAGTACATTCTGATTTTGAAACGAAATGTGTGAGTGTGACTTCGTATCTATTGGGTTTACTGATGTGCATGTGTAGTTGTGGCGCTGTGGAAGGGAGGAGTTGGAGACATTAGGTTTCGATACATTTTCAACTACCGGGCATATCTCCTTCTTTCTTATATCTATGAAATCAATAGTATGTTTTTGAGATTGGTGCCAAAACACTCAATAAGATGAACAACTTTTTTCAGTTTGGCAATATGTGTGGTCACCAACTCACAATCTATAGAGACAACTGCAATACAAATAACAGTGCATGTGCATTGACATTGCCAGTGCCATCCCAGATATAAATCAGAAAACTCTGAGCTATCTGTAGTTAAAGTAGCACCCACAACATTTAGACTTTTTATTTCTATATTTATTTAGTTTTTCCAACAATCATCAGCATAGGCCTTACATACATTAACAGAAGGTCCTGTCTTTTGCAACAGTTTTTTTTAACTTGTTGTGTGCGATATTTTCCACTAAAGTTAAGTACTGTATTGTATTGCATAGTTTTTGCTTATCCGTAACTGGTGGAAAAATAATCTGTAACACTCTTTTTGGAACAATAAAAATTATTATTAAACTAGAACACGCCAACACGGCAATGCTGATTCGTGCCAGGTTTCCTTGAACAAGCTCCATCACAAGGAGCACTACATTTTACTACATCATACCAGTTTGCCTCACCTCATCAGCTCCAATATGAAAGAACTTAGCATCAGGCTGTAACTCCAGTGCTTGATCTATCATTTGTCTCACTACCACTTGAGATCTAGGTTTAGAAGGACACAGCACAGCAGGTGACTTTGGGATCTCTTGTAGTTCATGGAATGGCGGATGTTTGAGGACAAACTCCATATGCCCTATGGTCTGGACTAGCTGGATCTAAAAGTAAATTAATAAAAAAATACTTAATTATATAAATAAGGTATACAAAACATTGTAAAACATTTACTCTTATAAAAGAGTAACGGTGGAGTTTCTTGTCTATTCTTCTCCATACGAAAACTACCCTTTGGAAGGGGCGACTAGAATCAATTCTATTTTTTGTAACTTTGACGTTCAAACATGCCTTTTATGTGCCTTAAATAATTAAAAATATAATAATAATTTGAAAGGGGTTAGAAGATTTTTGTATAGAGGGTGGCCCTCACATGATGCCGCCATTCTGTCTTTTTTTTCAGAATTGTGGTGAAAATCGTAAGTTATATTTAGATAGAGAACACTTATACAAATAAAAAATGTCATATGGCATAATATCCTAAAGCGTCAGGTTTCGGAGTTATTCACCAAAATATAATTCGAAAACTGAACCCTGAAACAAGGATTTTTTTTTTTTTCCCTTCAGATATGTATATTGAACTATTAAAACATAATTGCATCATGTATAGGTAATATTTTAGTTAAGAGCAAAAGAGACAAAAATATATGTATACCCTCCGCCGAATGAGGACGTGTGTTATGTGGTATATGTCTTATATGGTGCATGGCATGGGCGCGACACCCAAGAAAATCCTATTCAGCCTCCCGCTTCTTGGATGATATTATTTATACCGAATGTGATAAAAAAAATCTTATGTTTTATCCACTAGGTGTAGTCAATTAATTAATGTGTAAATAACTACAACATAAATAAATAAATTCGTTATAATAATTGTTATTTTTATGTTTGAATATCTCAGAAATGTGACGCTTTATGATGTTATGTTATATGAAGTTTTATGTTTGTATAAGTGTCCCCTATCCAAATATAAGACATTTATTGTGCACCTCGATTTTGAAAAAAAAGCAAAATGGTGGCTGATTTTAGGGCCAAAATCTTCAAACCCCTTTAAATAAATTATTTGACTTTGGTTTTGACTTTGAAAAGTAAGGGATCCAAAAGTAAATATTATATTTCATTTACAATTTTTTATTTTATTAGCTATTTTGAATGTCAATAAATGTACAATTGACAGTCCCCAACACCGCTGTCACCCTTGCTGGTATTTTAGCTGGGACAACAAATACGTCTCTGTATTTTTAGATACAGAGACGTATTTTTTGTCCCTTGGGCCTTATTTGAAATGACAATTTGGAATTATGAGGCTACAGCTTTTAAAAGTATTAATCAACATAATTATACATTGGAATGTAAAGGGACAGAATACATGAAAAACTTACGGGATCCATATCATTGGCTCTAATAAACTGTATTATATGATGCACTTCTGCAAAGTTGTACATATTATCACCACCAGCATTGCTCAGACTGCCGATATCTATCAGTTCTCCAGCATATGGGAAAGTATCTTCCCATTCTAAGAGTATGCCGGTTGCGCCCCATGACTTGACTGTCACAATAAACTAAAACAGGGAATGATGTTAGATTTGTAGTTGTAGAGACAATGCAAATAATTTTGTTGCATTAAAAACGAAAATCTATCAAAGTCCTTTTATTCTTATGTATTTCTTACCTTTTCCAAGTATGCAACCTTTAGTGGAGCGCCTTTCAAGTCCAAATGCACAATTCTAGAATAATATTTTAAAATATTAAGGAATATAAATTACACCTACACACTATTGCACACCAAATGATAACAACACACATTTCGACTAAGAGTAGTTAGCAATTTACGAAGATCAGTTAAAAGTATTTAGCGTCCTGCCATTTGGCAACTAAAATACCTTGTTGCTAGCATGTTGCTATGTTTGTAGCCATCTCAAATTGGAAGATAAATTAAATATTTTATCAAAGGGAATTCATTGATATCCTCAATGTTACGACAAACTAACGAAATAGAAAACTTAACACTTACCTATGCGTTAAATTTAGTCTCATTTTGGATTTGGAAAACAAAAGACGAACTAAATATTAGTCCAAAGAATTTTTATTTTGAGAATCGTTTGTTTACATTCCATCAATCAATCAATTGTTTAAATTCCACTTGATACTAGTAATTTGATTTCCAATAAATAAAAATTGATGACACACACATTTCAAGAATTACCTAGGCATTACCTATTATTATTGTATTGATAGTGATAAATAATAATTGAATTTCAAGAGAAGAAACGGAAAAACCAACCCACTTCAAACCACAATATTTTGACAAATTATTGACCACAGATTAGACAACTAAAATTGACATTTGTTTTGCAGTTTTGCTTTTGGTAAATAATGTTACCAATTTAAAAAATAATAAATATAATTCTCCCATAAATTCAGGGTAAAAATGCTAAGTGCAGCAAAAATATTTTTTTACGATGAAATTACATAATTTTCAATAGTTCTAGTAAAAAAGAGTTCACTAGTTAGCCATATTTCTTAATTTCATAAAGTATTATTGCCAAATTAATCAAAACAGGTAAATATTTGACAGCTATTTGCGACGTTGCCAACTTTTTGGATGAACGCTCGTAATTCAGAATAGCATATCAGGTCACAATAGGCGCTTGATGTGGCTTCTAATGCCAAATTGGTCGCAGAATATTATATTATCTGTGATCGCAGTAAATAATGTGCGTTCGCAATTCCTTTGCCAAACATGTAAACAAACACGAGTTTTTGGAGTGCGTTCCTCTGTGGCCGGACCACAGTTTAGTACTCAGATGCTATAGTTCGAAATAATACCTACCTAAAGTCAACACTGTAAGTTCAGTTTGTGCTACAACTTCATATTTTTAAGACTTTTTCAACAGTACTAGTCGGTCTAAAATCAACTTTAATTACACTAATATAAAGTAGATGTTTGTCTAAGTGGAAAACTCGTGTTTTTGCGAAAGTAGATTGCGAACGCAGATTAGGGCACCCTGACCAATTGGTTTAGGTTAGATTAGAATTGTGACCAACCGCTACTTTCATGTTGGTCGCAGACCGCAGTTTCTTGGATAATTAGTATTTTTGGGACTGACTTTCATAAAACTGTGATGTTTTCACTTGAGTTAGGGTCATTTTCACTCTTAAAAACTCGTTTTATTTATTTCTGTTTTGGACACCATTACTGTTTGGCACATAAAGCCACGAGCGACATAATTTAGAACTAAAATCTACAATCTGGCATTTCATTTCACGCGTTTTACATTATCCTCTTATCGATGTCTTGCTGCATTGATAAATGCAAAATGTGTACCTATGCAATTCTGTGTTATACTCGTAGTACAGAAATTAAGAAAAACCGCTAAACGTCGTTCGGCTATTTTCCATAACCGAGCTGATTTGTAAAACAGCTAGTGGGTAAACAGCTTATTAAGCAATCCATCTGCGACATAATCATACAGACTGAAGAATTCAAAACACAGGTAGTGTTTTGCCTCGACTTTGCCTGTATATTTTTGTTTTAATCAATTTAAAAGGTCTGAACGAACTATACTCCATTTGAAATAAGATTAGACATTAAAATAAACCTTTTTTTACAGACCTTTCAACCGATTTTGTCTTTTATACCGTAGGCATAAGGGGCATTAAAAGCAAAAAAGTGGTTATAATACCAACTGTTTACTGCAGCTGGTATTTGTCATACCACCAACGCAATAGAAGTCAAAATCGGTTGAACGGACTGTAAAAAATGTTTTTTTTAAATGTCCCATTTTATTTCAATTGTAGTATAGATGTGTAAAAATATAACGAATTTCATGAATACAAAATCAAACACATCATCTAAAATAGCAAAGTTTAATTTTAATAGCTCATACATAATACAAGGTATACGTAAGGAGTTTAAATTCTAAGTAAGTAGATAAACTTATCACCTAAAATACTTTCAAAATTTCATGTAAAAATAAATTCATTGTTACCTTGATCGGTGTTTTAAATGGCAAGTATATTTCAGACGAAAGTATCAGGCACTTGTATATAATTTATATTTAATCATTATAATAGATATTAAGCTAGAAAACATACGATTTCTAAAAAAAAACTTTAAAAACAGCTAAGGTCTTTTACAAACTATCATATCATTTATTTTCGGGGATACAAAATCGATACTTATGGCATTTTATGATGCCTGCTTATAGTAATTATATGGGTATTATGTAAACTACATAAAGGCACACAGTATTTAACCTCTAAAGAATAAAGGAATACTATATCTCCTTAGGAGACTTTTTAAAGCAAACAAATAAATAACATACGAGTGCATAGGTATATACTATGTTAATATGATTACATTTCTAGTTTAACTCGCCACGAACACACACACTTCTTGCTACATAATCAAGGTACCATTTGTTTGAAATCTATTTATATTTTACTACAATCAAAATGTTATGTATAAAAATTAAGGTAGGTACACTCCCTATTTTAAATAGGTTTAGTTACATATTCTACAAATAAGCACATAATAATGAAATTCAGAATACATGAATTCTAAATTATTGTTTAAACTAGGTATATAAGTGTATATTGATTTCAATTCAATAAAGTCATACAAATTAATTCAAATATCTCAGCAAATCACACAATCGGGAATATTATTACCTAGGTAGGTACTCCTCAAAAACAAAGAATAAGAAAAACATTAAAAAAATGTAGGTATAAAATAAGCTTTTAAATCAAGGCAGAAAAAAAGCAAACATATTGTTTTACTATGAAAGAACACCAAAAACACATTTTTACTTTTCCGTTGTCACATTTTAATTATTGATTGAATGGGTATTTTTTCATTTTTAGTGGGCAATGATGATTTTTACCCCTGGATCGGGTTCGCCCGCCACGTCTTTAGCGAGGGGTGCGTTACCACAAATACGGAAGTTGTCAGTGAACGGTATAACACCGACCAAAAACCCAGAAATAATGACCCATAAGCCAGCAACATAGAATGCTGCATCCCACTCTCCAGTGACGTCTCTCAGCGCACCTGAAATTGGAAACACAATATTATGTAGGTAGGTACTTATTATACAAGTACCTATGTAGATTGCGAAGTTCGCCATTAGCTTTACAGCGTTCTCTCCTAGAAAATTCCGAAATTTAAGCTGACTGACTGGAAAATAATAGGATTTCAGACTATAGGAAAACATAGCTGGGATAGCAAACTTAAAGTTTGATGATTTGCTTGTGATTAGAACCAAGGTGGAATGTATTAGGAGATCAATTTATGAGGCATAAAAACCCCGTTATTAATAGCAATAACAAAGCATATCAATGAGGCCAATGACTTAGATTATTCTTGCAGTGTATTATTAAAGTACATACGAGCTCAGATAATCCTGGCCCATTGTAATGCAGTGCTCTTTATAATTCTTTAGAAGAAAAAAAAATTAAATTTAAAACATTTGCAAAGGCTGGAAGAAAACCTTGTTAGACATTGACATGCAAAGAGCTAAAGTTATGCAAACAACCTTTGTATTCATAAACAGTGCAGGTTATAGCTAGGTTTATGAGTGTTCACACTTCATTTTATGATTGTTGTTACCGCAACTGTTGCGATAAGAACCGCAATATTTATCCTCAGATTTGTAACTTGAAAGACAAAAGTCTTTACACGGTTCTGACAAATTTATTATATACATTTGTGGCAAAAAATTGTGAAGAAAAACAAGAGGTAACGATTGTTGATCATTCCACTCCGTTTGTGTGATTCAACTTGGGTAATTCGATTCTAGTGTTTAAAAAACAGTGGGCCAAGTAACGGTTTGTTACGACTTGTTCACTGTTATTGAGATTAAAATTATGCATTGATTTCTGAGCATTGCTACGTGGCGGTGACATCTGATTTCAGAGTCTCTTTGAGTTCTGCTGACTTATCCTTCAAGGAACCTTGTGTTAAATACTTAAATTATGTTTTTATTTACAATGGGATGCTTTCCAAGTGATTCCGAATTCTAATAAAAAAGATGCATTCACTCACCAGCCATAGGCGGTCCAATAAGATGTCCAATGCCCTGACTCAACAACACCAAACCATATGCCATTGTGAATCTTTCCAAAGCGATCAATTCCACCAAAATGCTCGGCGTATACGAATATGAGCTTGAGAACATCAGTCCGAACATGACGGCATTTAATGCTAATATATAGAAACTGTACGGGGCTTCTGGGTCCATCACACGAATTAGCACAGGGAACAAGATAATAGTTATGCCGCAAAATATAAGGCATAATGCGTATGTCTTCGTTACATTCACCCATGGTAGATCTCCCATCCAACCCAGGCCAACCTGAAACACGAGAACAATATAATTTAGGTTAGTCTCAAATACATTTTGATAAGGAAAAACAAGAAAATAATAGAACTGCTTTAGTAGGAGGTGAAAATTATTCCAACTTTTTACTATTTCAACTAATTAGCTTGTTTAATAACGGGATTTTAACAGCCAGCGTTTAATGTTGCGATAGTTACACTTTTGCAACGGCACACTAACGGGAACTTTATAAATCAATAATACTCACAATGCCGATAATAGTAGCAATTCCGAAGACACTCAACATCCAAGAGCCATGAACCTCAGAGTATCCACGCATGAGCATGAAGTTTGAGATGTAGAAGTAAGGCACGATGAACCAAATGAACAGCACTAAAGTAGATAGATTCATCATCAGGAAATGGAACTCAGTGAACATGTTGAAGTCGAAAGTTTTGTTGATTGTGTCCAGTAAACGTCTGCCCCAGGTCTGAAAAAGGAAAAAAAATATGTTTAAGGAACGTATTCATAATTTAATGGCTGAAGCATAAAATTTTACTTCGCGATTTATACAAAATGATATCAAAAGGAAAACAAGACAAAAAACAAACAAAGATACTTACAGCTTCTTCCTCCACGGACCACATCGAATTCCTATAAATATCGGGACATGAAGACGCTCGCAGTTTGTACTTGGCGATATTCATCATGGCACCACGATGCATGATCGAGTTACGATGTACTCGGATACCTCTCAAGTAATGATGATCAGTAACAAACTGCTTGGTCCACCAGTCCTGACGTTCTCTCTGTACAATCACTGCAGGCTTGTTCTCTGGTATAGGCTGCAACAACTTCGTTCTGACCTGATCCAGTTTGGTCTCAAACTCTTTCTTCTTCTCTTTCTCTTTTTTATTGAGTTTCAACTTCATTGACATCTTTATTGGTTTAGATTTTGAACCCTCTGAAGGTTCTACGTTCAACTTCTGCTCTGATGTACTTCTTAGTGCTAGCAGCGATGGATAGTTTTGTAAAATAATATTGTAGAGTTTCTTGTTGGATTGAAGTTGGTCTAATACTTCAGCAGGCACCTGAAAAACATAAAATATATAATTAAATATTTCTTCAAAAGTAGAAGCGTAACGTCCGATGGAGTAAACGGAAATGAATGTTACCTTTTCACTTTGTCTCAAGAACGTAGGCAGATTTATTACTGAGCTAACTTTATGATATTGTGACATGTCAGCATTTCTTTTAGTTGCTGCTTCCAAATCCTCAGCTTCAGCAATAGAAGCTACTAGTGTTGTGAGTATATATTCAGGCGTTTCACCACTCTTCATCAATGTCTTTAACTCTTCTGCTCCAGGATAAACAGATTCTCCACCCCCAGATTTAGCTGATATAGACATAGTACTAGATGCTCTCTTCGACTTATTCAATTTTCTCTGCTTTTTCTGCTCAATTATTAACCATTCAGGATCTCTCATTACAGCACCACACACGCATACATTAAGTACAGTACCAGCTAACAGTAGTAAGGTACCTCTCCAACCAAATTCTTCCAATAAATATGACGTTAGTGGAGAATATATGAAAGTTCCGAAACCAACTCCACAAGAACCTAATCCAACAGCTAAATTGCGTCGTTTCTCAAACCAGTAAGCGATGGATACCACAGCAGTGACGTACAACAAGCCAGTCCCGAGGCCAGCCATAATACCATATGTAACATACAAAACTTCAACAGAATTGCTGTATGAAGCAGCTACAAATCCTATAGTTGAAGCTACTCCGCCAACTATTGTCATACTTCTGCATCCATATCGATCTACCAAAGCACTCATAATAGGCCCAGCTATTAACGGTACGGATATGAACAGACTTCCAATCAAAGAAGTTTTTGCTTCACTGGATTCAAAAAAGATAACAAACTTGTCATGCATCAAGCCATAAGAAAAAGCTAATCCATCGGCCACAGTAGCAATGAGGAATGATGCGGCTACGACTACCCATCCCCACCCTCCATCTGGGATCGGAGGCGATGCATCATCTAGTGGTGGCTTACTAGAACAAATACTGTCAGAGTCCCCAAGGCCGAAAAACTTAACACCTTCATTCGTTGAAACGGCATCATCATCACTTTTTGAGTCTTTATGATAACCTACAGAAAGATGGTTATCTTTAGTATAATTCGGTTCCGTTTTCATAGAATTTACAGTATCCAAATCATCTTTAGGCTTTCCCATATCTCTCATTTCATTTTTATCATCATTCACTCCATCTATAAACTTGATATCATTAGTCCTCTGAAGGAGGGGAGACGTAGTCTTCTCCTCTTCAGACGGTACTTTATGTTCATACTTGTTAGAAGGATCTTTGCCTGGAATTCCATTTGCATACGCTCGTTGTGATTCCATTAGTCTTTTAGACGATCTCTTCTTAAGTACGGTGCTAAGTACGTACTTTGTTGTCTCTAATTCGGTCCTCTAACGGACGTCGTGAAAACTACCAGAATTGGATTGATAATCCAATTAGAGAAAATTCTTCTACGTTGAAGAAATCGTTAGTTCTCTCGACCAGTGTCTTAATCTTGGGTCTCTAGCCGAATAGCGGCAAAGTCTCTTCGATATACAAAGCGTTAGGGCGCAAGGGTTGTAGCTTGTCGAGTACATCAAGGACCGGCTAGTCCTCGATCTCACACTTTTGAAAAATTCACTTTCTATATTGTCACACGTTCGTCCCGTGAACGTCGTGTACCTTCTTGACATTAATTAAAGTTTTAAAACTTGAAATCTTTGCAACATTTCAAGTTCGTCGAAGACAGGGTTGAATCTGTAACAAAAGAAAAACATTGTTGATTATATTGGAAAATTAGTTTAAAACATGGCAATACCATAGCGTGGTAGTTTTTTTTAAGGGTAACATTAACAAATTAGCTGGCAACTTTTTAATGCTTCGCACCAGTCAGGGCGCTCAATCTTAGAACAAAAAACTGGGGACACCAATGGATACAATGATACAAAATCACGAAGTTTATGTAGTCCCTGTACAAAATAAGTTTAAATATGTTTTTCAATTTTGTTGGATTATAATCGAAACTTTTCGCCGACTAGAAAAAACAGATGGCAGCGCTGTAGTAGTCTTCACTTTAATTCAAATAGATGGCGCTAAAGTAAATCGCAACTTGTCAACATAGCGAAGCTCCGATAGCTCATTACTACTAAAATAGTATATTTTTAACCGAATTCTGGTTTGATATATCCAAACAATATTTTTAAATATAGATCATTGTCAAGGGTTTTTATTATATTGATCGCAAAGTATGTCACTTAATTATTTTTTTTACAATTGTAACAATAATTTTCACAAACATTTTGCAAACATTCATTGGGGTGGTGGTAGAATTGCCTTGGTGGTTATATTAATAATAAACTGGTAACCCCAATACAAATGGCTGCTAATCTCTGAAACTTGCGCCGGTGCTTTGCGATATTTTGTGATATTTATTTCTGTGTTTTAAAAAAATGATTTTGTGAGTGGTTGTGTTAAAAACTGAGATAAAATTATTTTAGTGCATCACAAGGGTGTCGACCACAGAGTACTTTATACTTACTATGTTTCAAACGATGTGTGATGGTGGTGCGTACGGGATACTTTAACAATAACTTAAAATGTCGAAAATGCAATGCATCACGGAACAATTATTATTCGGCAGTGGTCTTACAGCGGTATGTATAATATAATCCAAAGTATAGTACCAATTTCAATCGGTATTATCATTCTGTTGTTGATCAAACAATTCAACCCTAAAATCATATTTTCAGGTTGTATTCTGTGGAATTTCAGAGTAGCCTCTTTGTAAGCCATAAAATGCTTTGTGACTTACAAGCATTTTCCCGAAACTGCATTTGTTCAAGACCATTTGCAAAGGAAAAAGCTGCATAGATATGCCATTCCGTCTGAACTCACATCAACACGCAGCTCTCAAGTTGAGATGCCCATTGCTGAAACTGGAACCAGTCAACAGCCTGAAACCTCAGGAGCCTAAGTGCACATTGCGGAATACAAATAAAGTATTGAGCATCTGATTTAATCGACTCGTTTGATGTAAGTTCTCTTTTTAATTCAGAAGTACAAAGAAAATCTTTATTTGAATTAAAATCTAGCTGAGCCTAGGCTAATAAGTAAAATGTAGGTATATAAATTTTTTATTATTTATTATTTCGAAATAAATTCAATTTATTTCGAAACAACAATATTATATGTTGCTTTTTTCACAATTTTGTCTCTTTCAGTCAAACTTCTGTTTATCATTATTTCAATATTTTAAATTGAATTACCTAATAAATAACAAAAGCTACTGATAGGAATATAAATTAATAATTGCATGCAATTTGTTTCAGGCATGCATGCAGTTCTTCATGGATTTCCGGACCATAATAAAGACAGATTACAATTCAATACCTGGCTATATTCTATTATAGGTGATATTTTGGGACTTGACAATGCATCCATTACACCATCGAGTGTGTCACAGACACTTTCAAGATAAATATGTATGTCGCAATAACAGAATAAGCAACATTGCAGTTCTAAACATTATATTTACTAGGTTTGTTCATTACATAATGTTACTTTGTATATTATTAGAATAATAAAATTACTATTACTACAAATATTTAGCTTAGGACTTAATAAAATTAAATGATATGACCTTCATATCATTATAAATATGTTTACTACATAATTATTATGAGTAGCCACTGTTGCTTTAACTATTAAAGCAATTATTAATGCAGTTATTCTTTTATCCTTGACTGCCTCGTTGGTCTAGTGGTCGCAAGCGCTACTGCTGAGCATGAGGTCCTGGGTTCGATTCCCGGGTCGAGCCAAGTGTTATTGCGTTTTTCTATTTGGAATTTCTCAGTAGCAGCCCGGAGTCTGGAATTGTGCCCGGTTGATGACAATAGGCTCGCCCCCTATTACATGGGACTTGAACATAACTGGCGAAATGTGGGTGTAGCTGCTACAGGTACACCTCTACCCAACCCTTCGGGAAACAAGGCGTGATATTATGTATGTATGTTATTCCTTTATAATTTTTTCAGGTTTCAATCTAGCATCACAACCAAAGTAACCATATTGTATTGAAAGAAAACCATTGCAAGGACTTGAAAATCAACCAATTCCATCAACTTCTACAGGTATTTATTATATTATGATATTTTATATTATTCTTCTTGGGTTCCAATTCAGAATATGTGTCACTATGGCCTCTATCGTAGCAAATAAAACAAAGTGTAATAGTTTTGGTGGAATGGAACCCTTAGTGCGCGGGTGCCAACTTGCACTTGGCAGGTTTGCAATTGAATATTTGAATAAATGTAATAAATCCTACCGATTAGAAAATAAACTTTCTTACCGTGCATTACTTATGTTTGTATATATTTTATTTTAGCTCCTGAACCACATCAGCAGTTGATGTACACATCTACAAGCATTGTAGAAAATACAATGCAAAAATAAAATATTGGTAAGTACTATTTAGCATGAAATATAATAAGTGTTATGTGTTTGTGTTTACATTTTTAGGGTTACATAGCTGGCATAAGAGCGAACTTGACCAAACTTTTATATCTAGTATAAACTAGTCTCACATTGCGAATAAATTTTGAATTTTTGACTGATATTCCATACAAAAGTGCCAGACTTCGATTTAATTCCACTGAAGTAAAACCTATCTTACTCATCAGCAACTCTCATCTCATTAGCCCTTTATAGTATACTAGAGCTTCTGCCCGCGACTTCGTCCTCGTGGAATAGTTACTTTGAACTAACGCTAAAAAAAAAACCGATTTTGAAACATTCTTCATTGGTACTCCGCTCCTATTGGTCTTAGCTCCTATTGGTATAGCCTTACTCAATAAATGGGCTATCTAACACTGAAAGAATTCCTCAAATCGTACCAGTAGTTTCGGAGCCTATTCGGTACAAACAAACAAAAAAATCTTTCCTCTTTATAATATTAGTATAGAAAATAAAGTAACACACGTGTCTGTTTCATAGAGTAAATACCTACCCCGTATATCGCATCATAATCCATTATTTTAGAAGTAGCAAGATAACATACTCGTATAATTCACAAACCTTTGTATTAATTTCAAAGACCTTTATTCTTTTATGGGGTACCATTAAATTTTGTCATGTATTACGACCTACAAGTCATAAGTTTCAAAGACACAACATCCACCAACCAACACTGGGTCCACATGATTGATTTCGCCCTGCTCATCTTACAAAGAGAAGGCCTATGTGCTAGTTGCTGGAACATTATTAAGCTGGTGATATTTGTGTTTCTAGCCAATAGTCAGTGATTTAAATACTTTATACTACAAACAGTTATAACCTAATGTTATTGCATGACATACACATACTTGACCAGCCTAGAGTGATACTGATTTATTAATATTTCAGATCCAGAAACAGTGGTATGTGAGCAAGTGCCACCTTCAACTTCTCAGAGTACAAAACAAAATTTAGGTAAGTGTTGTTAACATGTATAAACAAAATAAGTTTGACGTTACGTGATCTTCACAGTTATCTTTGATAAGCTGCGCCCCACAGTTTCACTTGCATGGAGATTCCCATATCAACTGTTTTTCTGGCATAAAAAGTATCCTCTGTTACTCCGTAATAGTGTAGCTTTCTGTCAGTGACATGATTTGAAGTTGGATCAGTATATCCGAATATTACCTTTATCCAGATATAACAGCTTTTGCTGAGGTTTTCATTTTACCATCATTAAGATTAATTATTCCGGAAGGTTTATGTGAATAATACATTAATGTTAAACTTATACATAATAAAGAAATATTAAAAAAGCTTAAAATTTATATGCAATTACAGTAGAGACCAGTTTCCAGGAAGTTTTTTATCATGAAATATTCACTAGATACCCCAAACGTAAATTGTGTAAATTATTTCATCACCACTGCTCTCAAAACGGTGAAGGAAAACATCGTGAGGAAACCGGCATGTCTTAGAACCAAAAATTCGAAGACATGTGACATCTACCAACCCGCACTGGGCCCGCGTGGTAGATTACAGCCCACTCCCTCTCACAGAGAGGAGGCCTGTGTCCCAGCAGTGGGAACATCAATAGGCTGATGATGATGATGATGAAGAATGAATAACATTTTTTTCTTTTCTTTTTTTTAGATAAAGGAATTCTACCCGAAGAATGCAAAGAAACCGCCGATTTGCTGTTATTTATGGACGACATCCCAGCAATGCAGCAGCCTTCCGAGCAGTGGGAACATTATAAGCTGATTATGATTATGATGGACGACATCTTCGACTCTGTCAATGGAAGTCACAACAAAAATAAAAATGCTAAGCCCAGCTATGCCAACGTCTGCCGATAAAAAGACCTGGGTTGAAGCAAAAAGGGTTTTTAACTCGATGGAGTTTGTGACTTCTGCTAGCAGGGTCGAAACTGTTCCTACCTTAAAAAAATGGGTGTGGACACTGGAGAGAATCCAAGTTTTACTTCATAAATTAAGTGATGAATACGGTGTAACATCAGTCTGGAGGCGGCACCTTAATCAAGATCCATTCATCCTAGAGAACTTCTTTGGGGCGATTAGAAGTCACAGGTCCCGCAACATTAACCCGACATACGACCAATTTGAGTCTGCTTTTGCCACTCTGCTAATAAACAATTTAAACAGTGTCCACACCCAAAATTGTGAAAATGATTTTTGTGATGCTTTATGCTCCTTCGTACTCAACGAAAACACTGAAGCCACGTCGACCTGTATTGTGTTATCTTGAAAATATTTTTGATTTCACAAGCGAGGATGAAATTGAATAGATGAGATACAGGGAGTATGCAAGTCGACGATGGCTTTTTACTCCCAGTAATTTTTTTTAAAACTAATATATTTTTTTGTCTTGTTTTCAAAAACGTATTCAAAAACAAAAATTAGAAGCGTATTATTTAAAGGACATAATTAAAATG
Source organism: Conistra vaccinii (assembly GCA_948150665.1). Taxonomy (NCBI): domain Eukaryota; kingdom Metazoa; phylum Arthropoda; class Insecta; order Lepidoptera; family Noctuidae; genus Conistra; species Conistra vaccinii. The sequence goes on along the minus strand of OX411323.1, from coordinate 3,457,769 downwards.
TCTCTATTGAGGTTAGTCATTTTGATTTTATAAAATGATAGATTACTTAATTAATACTGTGATTAGATTTATGAATTTTAATTATTGCAAAATAATAAAAACAATGTTATCTGGGAGAAGACAAGTTGATAATAAAGAAGATAAAGTATAAATGAAAGCGAAAAAATATCAGTAAATGTTTTTAAAGAAAAATGTAAATGTTATCTTATGGTGTCAGTAGATCCACGGTGGTAACCCGCAAAATTCAAATTTTCTTATGATTTTTGCAACTTGCAGGTCAGTGTCAGGTTGTATCTTGATCAAAATATGATTCGCGACCATAACAAATATGTATTTACAGAATTATAACTAGAATTATAATTGTAATTAATACAGCACTTCTCAAATGTCATGATTTCATGATAAATTAATTCAATTGAACAAGTCTAGCTTAGAGAGATGTGGTAATGATCATAATTCTATATACATATATTTTCTATGGTCGCGAATCATATTTTGATACAAGATACAACCTGACGCTGACCTGAAAATTGCAAAAAACGTAAGAAAATTTTAATTTCACAGGCTCCCACTGCAGATCCACTTTATATTAAATAAGCAATTTTCCGAAAGGTGTATGGATAGTCCTCAGCTTCTGTACGTGCTGGAGATGACTCAGTTGTGTAAAGAACTGGGAAGAACTTATAAAATTGTTCCAATATTTGAGAGAATTTTTTGAATAGTTTTATCGTTTTTCATAGTTCAGCAGCCTAATTTCGTAACACACTTGGAATAATAATCCCTTTCATTTTGATTTGACAATTCAACAATATCTATTGCGTTTATTTTGTCGTCGAGCAGGCGAATTTTTCAAACATAATTATGAAGATTGATTTATAAACATATTATTATGAAGATTTTGTTGTATTGTCAAATTGAACGGCATTGCCATTTCAAGTGTGTCACACATTTAGGCTGCTGTAGTGTAGATGGGCTGAATGGAACTTCTACAGGCTCTACAGTGTAGAGCCTGAAGACGTTCCATTCAGCCAATAGTTAAGCGATAGGCAAGTATACAAAATAATGTCAGCTGGAAATCTGTTTATTGAGCAGTTTAGTGCTAGTAGTACGCAAAATATTGATATAGGTTATTATTAGATAATTATGGAGAGAATTGAGCCCAGGCCAGACTATGTTTATTTTTTGTCAAATAATCTAGTAGCTAGAAATGTTTCAAATATGTACTGTCACGAGCACTAATATTTATACAGTCAGCAACTTTTAAAAGTGATTTTCTCCTACTGTGTTGATTGTTATTTTATGTTGTTACGAATATAGTATTTTGGAACCCATATTAAATATGAAATAGGTCTTATATTAAAATTGCAGTCAATATTCCACGAGAAAAACGAATGAATGGATGAATTTGAATTTGAATTGAATTTTGCTAATGGATCCATATTAGCGCTTGTGACTGTAGTAGTACATAATAGTGTAATAAAAATAAAAAAATGGATTTGCGCCACACAGTGAAACGTATGGCCATGTGACACTAGCTGAATTATATAAATTGTATGGTCAAACATAAACCATGAGAATATACAATGTTTGTGTGTAAAATTTATGACTTTTTTATGTTTGTACAAGAATTTGGCCATACAATTAATACTTTACCAATACTAGCAGTAGTGAAAAGGAGTTTCGTGTTAATCTATTTTGATAAGTGTACTAAAACTGCAAGAAAATTGTAATTTTCGAAATATTCACTCTAATTTTTGTAAAAATTTACCTTTATGTTAAATGTCATGTCATTGCTTAATTACTTTGATGCATAGTAATAAAAACATGATTACTATAATTGTATTTCATTTAACAATCCTTGAATAGTAAAATACTACAGAATAAAATATATATCTATATATAGCTATAGGTATACCGGTATCCTATTCAAAGGTGTAGTTCTAACTAGAAATTTCAGATGGCGCTAGTTTCTTTACGAATGCAAATGACCCCGTTTCATGGTACAAGATTGGTCTCTATTTCAGTATGTTATAATGTACTCTGTGGCACCAGTGCACCAACCAGCCAATAAAATAATACTGGATAACTGGATTTCCGGTTTTCCTTTCAATACAATACAACCGCTGTTAGTTGGGAAAAAATCTTTTCGTAATTTATTCTAAGTTCCTATTCAATTGTGCGTAAAATAGAATGACAGCTGTATTCGTATGAGATGGATCTATTTACGTAGATCTAATGTAGCAATCTGCTGAACAGTAGGTACTTAGGTAGGTACATTACCCTGACTGAACACTACGAAAAATAGTAAAGGCTTTTACCTATGACCAGTTGCCAAAACCTTCACCTAATTTTGGATAGTTATTATTCTAGGAATCTGTGCTGAAAATCATGTTGTTACACGAATAAAACACATAATGTCACCGCACCCAGGCTAATGATGTTTAATTACACGTTAACCTTATAAGAAGATTTATTATGTGAATTAAATGTCTGGCTTCACGTAAGTAGGTATTTAATACTGAAATTAAGGTCACATGAAAATGTATGCTGGTAGCGGTCTATCTACCTACCCATGTGTGAAATCCATGTATATACTCTGCCTATTTAGTTATCTATGACTAGTGAAAAATACCTTCTCATGACAACTGACGATTGTGATACCTATTCGAATTTATTTATTTATTTTCGGTTTGATTTAGTATTATTTTGACCTATGTTTTAAAACTATGATTTTTATTTATTTGTATTATTTTTACCCAACTATGGCGAAGCAAAAAGGAGGTTATGATTTTTTTGTTATTTGACTTTGTTTATTTTGATATTCTTTTTATTGTTTGACTGAATCTAAATGACAGTGTTATATGAGTGTAAGAATCTATTATTCCCAATAAATTACTATGACTGAACAACTTTTTCTATGGAACTAACCCTTAAATATTAAAAAAACTTCAAATCACTCGTCGGAACTGTGTAGGTAAACAGTCAGTACCTACCTACACAAAAATAAACCGGATCCAAAATGCGGAGTAGTATTTTCCAAGCAATTTCCTCACTAACCCACTTAGCAAATAATGGTGTCATTACACGAAGGCAATCATCGCATTCAGGTAAACGTAGGACAGGCGAAACGAGACTAATTTCAGTCAATGGGAGTAATTTGACACTTCCAAACCTGGATATAACTCGATAGATCTCCCTCGTGTAACAGAGGTAGATTAGGTACCTACCTAACTGGTTTTATATTACCGTATGTGTAGTGGAGAACACACAATCATGACCTTAAAAATCAGTCATTAGTGTAAAATGTCGTACCTATGTGGCTGTTATACACCGGTACCCATAAGACTCGTAATAAGTTTATCATAGGGTGATCTAAATAATCCAGTCACAACAATGCTGTTTGGCGGCACAAGTAGGTAGGTAGTTTTGGTGGTAGTACAGTCAACTGGACAGAGTTTTCGAATTGCGTCGTTTCGGCCGTTTTCTATGAAAATATAATACTGTTACTTATTTACACTGCGATAATAGTAACAATTTGATACTGACAGCGCGTACATCGCTGCAGACGCAGTAAACACTGATGTGCGGTTGGATTTGTCTACTTACTGGTGGAGTTCTAGGGTTGTGCCACTTTTCGGCAATCAAATAAATGCAGTCTTGATCAGACGTCTGGCAATGACAACACAAACGTTTTAATTTTATCGACACAAATGATGGAACGCAAACAGAGATGAAGTACAAAGAATGCTAAGTACACAACAGCATGTAGGTACTCGTCGGGACCTAACGTTATCTCGTCTGATAATGATAGTTGTATGAACTGCACACATCAATGACGCATTATTCAGAGATAACAAATGTCACCCGCCTGGCTGGCTGTAGAAACGCTGGAACTCTCATGATGTATTCCCAGTAGTCATACCTACCAAATTCGTAATAAGTACTAGTTTGCTTTATATACACAAACGTAGGTACAGAGGGATTTTCTACCAGTCAACCTCTTGGTGGTGTAGAATGGACAAACAATTTTAAATAGAGCCCTTCTCAGGGGTCTACAAAAATACAGCTTGCCCAAAAAGACTTGGAAAAAATTTAAGGCGCCACTATCGCACTGAGGTCATTTCGAATGAGAAATAAATTGTTAAAATAAATGTGCAATAATAAAAGCTGCTTGTGGTTGACTCAAATCAAAATCTACTAGCACTTGTCGAGAAAGTAGTGCCATTATTATAGGTCTGTATCATTGTTTATCAATGGTCTTTATGAAGTATAATATTTAGTACCAAATGTCACCACGGTCACGAGTCACGAATTTTTGACCAAGCTGTAAGTCAGTTAACCAGTGAGACTAAACGGAAACTACTTATAGCACCAACACTACGGACTACGGTATCGCGAAGTTCAAATGTATACGCATTTTGCAGGTTAGTGTCAGGTTGTAAGTAAAGTATGTTGATTAAAATATAATTCGCGACCGTAACAAATATAGCTTTACATAAATATAATCATTAGAATCAGCAATACTTTAGTCAGAACCTTTAGTCAGAATTGGCCTCAAATGTCATGATTTTATGAAATAGATATTCAACAGGGTAATATGAAGTGAGAGAGTTGTATTGATGATTTTTATAAATTTTAATATAAAAATTTGATACGGCCGCGTAGGTATCATAATTTAGATCAACATAGGTTCAACCGATATTGACCTGCAAATTGCATAAAAGTTAAGGAAATATAGCACTAAAAACACTGAAGGTGAAGTGTAAAAATGATCTAAATAGTTATCCAATTTATAAAACCCTATGGTTTCTAATAATAAATTCATTACGCACATACATATTGAAAAAATGAAGTCATAGGATCATCGTCATCATTTCCAATAGCTATACTAGTGCCTACATACGCCAGTAGTTTCCGTAAAGGGTTTCATAGGCACTTGACCTAGTAACAAGTAGTTGCATAGGTAGTTAAGGTACAGTCAGATAAGGAAACGCGGTTCCAGTTGAGGAAACAGTGCTACAGTGGCATTAAATTCACACTGGTGATTAATTGACGATATTACCTTCTACGATAAAATTGAAGTTATTACTACAGTACCTGATCGACCGAGCTCTGGTTGGGTGAAAATAGATGGACATTATTGTACGTTGTATTACATTCCCGAGGCTGTGAAAATAGAGAAAACAATTCCCAATTTTCCCAAATTTTCCCAAATTTTCCCAAATTTTCCCAAATTTTCCCAAATTTTCCCAAATTTTCCTAATTGAGAGCTAGCTAGATCGATTTTTTACCCGAAAACCCCTATATTGCAACTTTCATCAAAATCGTTAGAGCCGTTTTCGAGAACGTGATTACAAAATATAATATTTAAATATATATGTATATTTTGTATATGTATTATACAAATATGCAGCGGTGCAATGAGCAGTGGTGGCCCAGTGGTAACGGCCCCGACTTACGAGTTGTAGGTCGTGGGTTCGAACCCAAGCAGGCGCTTTACTTTGTGTAAATAATTTCATCACCACTACTCTCAAAACGGTGAAGGAAAACATCGTGAGGAAACCGGCATGTCTTAGAACCAAAAAAATCGAAGACATGTGACATCTACCAACCCGCACTGGGCCCGCGTGGTACATTACAGCCACCTCCCTCTCACAGGGAGGAGGCCTGTGTCCCAGCAGTGGGAACATTAATAGGCTGATGATGATGATGATGATGATAATGATACAAATATTGCTCATATAATAGTATAGGATACTTGAGACGAATGAAAACCAAAGAATGGTTGCATTCTTCAGACACATTTTTCGGCACGAGAGGTAATGATTTTTATTGTATCTTCAAAGAAGCGGCTAATCGTGGTGTTGGCCGTTGGTTGAGAAACTTTAACAGGTGGACCTGAGTGCTAAGCAGTATCATACCTTGGTCAAGTACAAGGAGACACTTTTAGAATTGATTGCCAACCTTCAGTAGTCGGAGGAGAAGCACCAGAAGAGAAAGAATTACAACAATCATTCAAAAAATATGAAGGACGAGTCTTGCTGCAATCACAGTTATAAGCAGAATAAGACATACCTACTGACCCTTTAAAATTTATAATTTCTACCCCATCCTTCCCGAAAGAAAACCTAATAAAAATCCACACAGAAAAAAACAAAAATAATCAGCACAATAGAAAAACCTGATATATATTATGGCTTATGGATCACGCGACCTCCCTTGAGGACGTACACTATTGAGGCCAGTAACAGTTTCACTAGTCGAGGTCAGATTGATGGGACTCCCAGAGGCGACACCATTGAACCTACGTTATGTGGTGGAGTCACGGAAACGTTTGCGATTGTAAGTTTGTTACTGAATAGGGTACTTTGGGGGCTACCACAATCTATTATTATAGCATATCATTTCAGTCCACTGCTGGACGTAGGCCTCCCCTAAGCACTGCCTATTCGACCGGTTCGGTGCTCTTTGCATCCACTGGCAGATTCCTGCGGCCTTCACAGGGTCATTGGCCCACCTTGTGGGCGGCCTTTCAACCAACGCTCCATCTTCTGGCACTCTCATAAAGCAGGGTAATTTTAAGCTTTGCACCATGTGCAGTAACAGTACTAGCACGGTAATATAATATTACCGTGGTACTAGCTCTGTACATAACCCTGCAAATGTTTATGGTAGGCCCTTTGCTTTTCTTGTACTTGTGTTTTAAACAGCTACAAACAAGGTTAGGTTTACCCACAGATATAGATAGACATAGATAACGCAAGAGCAACTACTTCGCGTGCCCAGCTTACGTACAATAATCGTAAGCTGCCACTTTCGCGCTCAGTCTGCATCGTTGTGCCACGCTAGACGGACGTCAGTAAAATAATTTAAAATGGTTAAATGCTCAGTTATACATTGAAAAAACTTTACAAATGTGAGGAGAAAAAATAAAGGAAACGATTCCTTCCATCGATAAGTCATTTTGTGATTAATATTATGCGTATTTAATATTAAAATCAATTATTTTTAATCTAATACTCTCTGTAATACCAAATTTGAGAAAAACATAGGTCATCAAACGTAAACTGAATATTCGTATTACATTGCGGCTTTTCCTTGAAGCGGTTGATGCGACGTTTTGTTTTAACAAGTGATGAATATCGAAGCAAGTGATACTATCGTATATCGCATCGGTTTCGTAGTACAGGAGCTTTTATCATTTTTCTGTCAATTTTAGCGATTAGTGCTGTTCATCGTATGCAACACAAATCGATTCTCAAGAATCGATTTCGGAAACAGAGGAATGATTTTGTATTTTATAGGTAGTAATTATGTAGACAATTTTAATAAATTATCGTAACGTTTAGTGATTTTTTTAGTTTCCCACATGAACCCAATTTAAAAGAAAAATGGATTGAGGCGACGGGAAATAAAGATTGGTTCCCAACAAAGCATAGCATTATAATATTTGTTAAATACATTTTGAGGAAGCATGCTTTGTTGAAGGGAAAAAGTAACGAATATTAACAAAAGCAGCATATCCGACTATTGATGTACTGAAGATCACAACTTTCTTTATCTTTTTGCTGTTGTAGCTCAAGTAATTTTGCATCCATTTTAATTTTATTATATCGTATTTTACTGGGTTTTCGTTTACCTTCTAAAATTTCTTCTCTGGTTTTTTTTTTGTTTCTGAAAGATAATCTACAACAATTACAAGGAATAAGTAGGGAAATACTAACAATTTAAAGAAATTATAAATCCCTTACTGCCTACTAAGCAGATCAGAAATTTTTATTTTCCTCTGTTTATCTCATTCCTCTGTCTATCTCATTCCTCTGTCTATCTCATTCCTCTGTATATCTCATTCCTCTGTCTATCTCATTCTTCTGTCTATATCATTACTATGTCACAAAATCGATTAATTAATCTATTTAAGCGATTCTCAATAATTCTTTACTGTACACGATTACTCAATAAATAGAGAAATGGTATAATAAAAAGGCGATCTTTATTCAAAATTGAGATGAAAAAGGGTAGAATCTCGTTGCTTTTGTAAAGATTAGAACTAAATTGAATATAAGGTATTTCAATCGAATATTCACGTATTTATAGTGGTAAACTTACTTGAAATTTTGGAAAAGGTATCCAAAAACGACGTGTGAACGTCGACGGAACGCGCACGAGCACACAACCTCAGAATGCAAAGACTTTTAGTTAGCGTACTGCTGGCTGGGTGAGCGAGCAGTATCGATTCAAAGATAATAAAATCGATTCAAAGACGCTGCCGCGTGCGGCGGATTTTATTTTCCCATCACTAAATAATGCTTGTGACGTCATAGTAGGTAGTCAAAAAATGGCACGCTTGGTTTTCATACAGATCGTGATACTTGCGTTATCTATGTCTATCTATATCTGTGGGTTTACCTGTTGTTTGTATACCTACATACTGGTTTGTTGCTGTTTGTTTATGTTGTCAATTGCAGGGGGCCAACCACCACCTCTTGTAGCAGTATTATTTTAATACTAGCAGCGTCCCGCGGTTTCACACGCATCGATCCCGTGGGAATATCGCGATAAAAAGTATCCTATGTAATATTCCAGGTTATATACAGGGTGGCAGGGACATCGACGCGAAGCCGATTACCATGGATTCAGTACATGATTCTGAACTCACCTGCGTTGAAATTTTTCGTCGGTTATTAAAAAAAAAATCTGCTGCTCCATACATTTTGACCGCGTAGGTATTGCACTTTTCTATGAAACAGCTGTTTTTTTTTTAAATAACCGACGAAAAATTTCAACTCAGGGGGGATCAGGATCATGTACTGAATCCATGGTAACCGGCTTCGCGTCGATGTCCCTGCCACCCTGTATATACTATCTGTGTGCCAAATTTCATCCAAATCCGTTCAATAGTTTTTGCGTGAAAGAATAAGAAATATCCACCCATCCATCCTTAGAAACTTTCGCGTTTACAATATTAGTAGGATTACTTCACAGAGGGAAAGGTGGTTCATCTCTTCCTCACACTGAAATAATACTGCTAAAAGGCGGTGGTACAGTAATAAGCCCAAATTGACCCAAAAGGCTTTGCTCATAAACACTGAGAACGAGCCTCGGGTTAGTTCAAATCAGCATTCAGTACCTACGAAACATCAGGGTTATTGGCTTTATGCCGGCAATCCGTTAAGGGGATGTATGAGAGGTCATTTGCAACCAAATAACCCCTCATGACTCCTATGCCATGTGTTGCCATTATCGAGTAATTTGACATTTTATATTTTAAAACGAATGACATAAAATGTCAAATGATTCGAAAATTTCTGACATTTGCATAGGAGTCAGAAGGGATCATTTGGTTGTAAATGACCTCTCCTCTCCTACACCTCCTTAATGGATTGCCGAGATATTTAACCAAAATAACCCTGTATATTTTTCCATTTTCCGAAAGCAACTAAATACTAATCTATCCAATGATATTAGTAATCATCTTGATAAGGACAATAATTAATTTACTGCAGAATCCATCAGTATCTAATGATTAAATCAGCCAATAAGAGGTTCATTCAAAGTGAATTAATTACGCAGCAGGCGAATCATTTGGCCAATCATTGGAATATACTATGCAAATAGGTGTCTTGGGAACGCCGATATTCAACATTAAAATATTGCTTATACAGGGTGAATTTTCAAAGTGAGCGTGAAGTGAGGAGGGAATTTCATTTTTCAAAAATCGTAATAATTATACTCTTAAAATAATCAAAATGGGCCCCTCGAGACTCCTTTTGAGTATTCCTACCCTTTGATTTGGTCATACACGCACGCACATTTGGGAAAATAAACTCTGTATAAATATTGTTATATTGAGTCTGTATATTTACTTTGTGTATTGGTACATACCTACTTTTATTATGTAATAACGTATGCACATAATTGATTGCCAGGTCAGAGTTGATACTGCACAATGTGTTTAACAAGTAATAACAACAATATTAATAGACGTACATACAGACATACCTACATACAGGCGGTATATTTCCACTACAAGTGTTTGTATGAATTAATATATTAGTATAAAGGTAATCATTTATTATAGCGTTACAAAAGCACTAGCCACTTTGGACGTATAAGATATTTAAATTGTTCTAATATTTGAATTTAGATCAAAATCGAACATTTGCAACCGCATCCAACCTATGGCGGAACCGCGAAAATCGTTTCGTAAGGAAATAGAACAATGCTCCCTTTATAAATATGTAATTAAGTAGGTATAAAATATGTAATTATGTAGAAAATATGAGATAGCGATGTATTAGGTAAATGTCCCGATAACTGTTCTAACAGCTGATGGTCGGCATTGAGAGGTCAAGGCCAATCGATTCATTAATGCCACCCACGGCACACGAATCGCGATTCCCAAAATAAACTAAAAGCACTGATCTACGCATACCTAGGGGAAATAATAAAAACATTTTCCAATACAACACAAATTCTTTAAGAGCATTTATTCTGAAAGTGGGCAACGGCGTAAAAACATGTCAAATGTTTTGCTGTTTTTATTAATTTTGCAATATAACTGTATGGAAATATGAAATGTGGTATAACTAGCGAATTAGAATATTATTAATGAATTATATAAGTATAACACTGGATTGTATGTTGTAACCGTTTTAGGTGTAAAAAAGGCATTTCGAAAGTTTCCAAATACTTTTTTTACATCTAAAACTAAATATTTGATGTTACGATATTAATTATTGCATTTCATTATCAATATTTCAGATCACTAGTTAGCCACATTTCATATTTCCATACAGTTATATTGCAAAGTTAATAAAAACAGGTAAATATTTGACAGCTATTTGCGACGTTGCCCAACTTTTAGGATTTAGTAAGTAAATATTAACACCTACAAATCGCTGTCTCGTAAACAGCGTAATGTGTAGACACCTTAACAGTATGATGTCATAGATTTGTGAAATATCCTGGTAGTGCATTTTATGGTGTGTATAACCACGACTGTTTGTGTGCTCAAGCGCATAATTAGAACAAGTTATCAAGTAGCCGTCATAAAAAATATACCTACTTATTTGTTGACACACTATTTCCCAAAAGAATATTTTTTAAATGATTGTTGTCATTAATTATTTGATATCGATATGTGTGACTGTATAGTTCCGTCAAACAATACTATGCCGCGAAGTAACTATCCCATAAAATATACGGGGTGGCAGGGACATCGACACATTCGACACGAAAACGGATACCATGGATTCAGTACATAATTCTGAACCCCTCTGAGTTGAAATTTTTCGTAGGTTATTTAAAAAAAAATCTGCTGTTTCATAGAAAAGTGCTATACCTAGGTACGTTGTCAAAATATATGGAACAGCTGTTTTTTTTTTTTAAATAACTGACGAAAAATTTCGACGCAGGGGTTTTCAGAATTATGTACTGAATCCATGGTAACAGGCTTCCCGTCGATGTCCCTGACACCCTGTATATTTTATGGCATAGTTGGCTTCTCGAAGACGGAGTCGCGGGCAAAGCTAGTACCTGAAAAAATGCAGTAGGTATTTTTTTTTTTTTTTTTTTTTTTTTTGACTAGGGCATCTCGCAGGTTACCACTGAGGTATTCGCTGCTTAACCGGACTTTCCTGTGGCTGCCTTAAGCTCCTAAAAGAAACTCAAAGCCTCCAGCCAGGGGCATATAAACTAAGCTAATTAAAACTAGGCGAACGCTCGCTAAGGGCACCCCCTGTGGGGTACGAACCTCGGCTTAGGGCGTTCGCTGGGGGGAGGACAGCAAGAGGGACAGGCTGGATCAAGGATGGATCATTATTATTATCAGGGGAATTTAAAGCTACAGGCTCAGCAAAAACGCGGGCTGGCGCATCGTTATCGAGCAAGGGTCGGGGGGGAGTATCATTTACTCGGGTGGGTCGCGGTCGCGGACCTCTACGGCGAGGTCTGAAGTTGTGTCGGTGTGTCTTTTTGTATACTGTACTTGTGGCCCTACTGCTCTCCTGGAGGAGAGTTATGGGGTCATCTGGGTCTGAGAGGACATGCCTAGGGCGGCGGGCCTTACTAACTTGGTTATTGAACGGGACATAGCAAGCTGCTTTGACTATTAGGGGATTCCTATGTTTGACTGCGGAGTCAAAGTACCGCTTGGACATTCGTTTAAGGAACTGACGGATTGTGGGGATTTTGAGGTCGAGATGGAGGATCTCGTTCCTAACAAACCACGGGGCTCCCGTGGCCCTACGAAGGACACGGTTCTGTAGTACTTGCATCCTATGGATCGCGGTGGGATTCGCGTGAGCAAAGACGGCTCCCGCATAGGTCATGATTGGACGAATGCACGACGTATAGATGCGCAATTTGCACTTGAGTGACAATTTGCTGCGTGCATTCATAACGAAATAAAGTCTACTAAGCGCGAAAGCGGCTCGCGCGCGTACCGCTTTTACGTGTTCCGAAAAAGTGAGATGATGATCCAGGATTACACCTAAATATTTGGCTCGCTTCTCCCAAGGGATCGGCTTGTCAAACATGGTAACTGGACGAGGAAGGATGGGCCTATGTTGCGGCTTAGAGAAAAAGACCGCCTGACTTTTGTCGGGATTAACGTCGATTCTCCATAACCTAAACCAGGCGCCGAGCTTGTCGACGGCCTTTTGTAGGTTAAGGATTAATCGGTTGGAGTTATACCCGGTACAGTAAATGGCCGTATCGTCTGCGAACAGAGCCAACTGCGCCGTTATACTTCTAGGTATGTCACTGGTGAACAGTGTAAATATGAGGGGGGCAAGAACAGAGCCCTGAGGGACTCCTGCGCGAATGAGACGGGGAGAGGATAACGCTCCTTCGATACGATAGCGAAAGGTACGATTTGTCAAAAAGTCCCGTAAGATGAGTACGAGACGATCTGGCACACCGAGCTGGTATAGCTTGTATATTAAGCCATTGTGCCAGACTTTGTCAAACGCCTTTGCTATGTCGAAGAAGATAGCACCGGTCACGTAACCACGATAGAAACCAGCGCTAACGTGTTCCACGATCCGGTGGACCTGATGCACGCTAGAGTGCTGAGTTCGAAAACCGAACTGCTCGTTTGGAATGAGGCCCTTGGTCTCAGCATAGTCTCTGAGTCGCTTATAAATAAGTCTCTCATAGATTTTTGCCATTACCTTGAGCAAACTAATGGGACGATAACTAGATGGATCTGACTTGGGTTTACCGGGTTTAGGGATACCTATAACTACGGCTTCTTTCCACGATTGTGGAAAGATATTTTTACTAAGAGCAGCACTGAAGATGGTGCACATTAGAAGTATGAGATGAGTGGGGAAGAGTTGGACCACCCTATTGGTGATGCCATCTAACCCGGGGGCTTTGCGAGTTTTAAGACCCTTAATGATATCTTGGACTTCGTCTGGTGTGACGGGAGCCAGAGGATTATCAGGGTCTTCTACGGGGGGTAGAGAGGTTCTACGTTCTACTTCCGTATCGACCTTATTGAGTTGAGTTTGGTCTACGGGTAGGAGGCTCGGGGAGCATTGCGCTTCGAGACTGTCGGCTAGGCATTCTGCTTTGTCGATGTCGTCGAAAGCGATTGATTTATCGGGGCGAACTAACGGGGGCATGGAAGCCTCTTGTTTGGACCTAAGTTTCCTCTGGAGTTCCCAGAAGGCTAAGTGATTGGGAGTGAGTTCGCTCAGAGTCTTGTCCCAATTCGCATTACGCAGCTCCTCCACGCGTGTCTTTACAGATCTCTGTAAATAGCGCATGTGGGCTTTGTTAGAGGCGCAGGGAAAGTTATCGTAGGCACGGGTGGCCGCGTTCTTCTCAGTCATCAGAGCACGCACATCGTCAGGGAGTTTAAAGCGAAGGGTATCCGTCGCTGGAACCTCCCTTGAACAGTTGTTCAAGACGGTTTGCACATGCTCCGTGAGTGAGTCGATCGCGGCCGTCGTGTCTGCGACTGAGTCAAACTGGTCTGGGATTGATTCTAATAGGGGGGACATGGGTTTCAGCTGTTCGCCTACTTTCCTCCAGTCCGTGACCCTTTTGGTAACGGGGGGTTGGTTGGGGTCGTTAGGGTGACCTGTGCGGGAAGCCATTTTAATTACTACGGGACGGTGGTCAGAGGTAAGCTCTGACGCCGTTTCTATAGAGACTAATCTGAGATTGACGTTCTTAAGGAGCGCCACGTCTAGGACATCCGGAGTCCAGTTAGGATCGTGAGGGAAGTGAGTAGGTGACATCGGACCGATGATGTCAAAGTTAAGGGAGGAGGTGAGGTCGAACAAGTGTTGACCTCTGTTATTAGTCTGAACGCTATTCCAAGAGGGATGCTTTGCATTGAGATCGCCCGCTATGATAACGGAGTCACTCATGTCTAAAAGGATTTTTAAGTCGTTAGCTATAGGTTGAAAACTCTCTGAAGGAGATCGCGGTGGAATATACACCGAGACTATAGTAATCGGCTGATGGCCTGTCATGCCTAGGCGGCACATAGAGACTTCGAGTCTGGCAAGGGTGGGAGGATCCATAGGTATGCAGTACAGTTCCTTTTTGTAATAAATAAGGGTTCCGCCTTTATGGCAACGCGTCCTATCATTTCTGATAATACGGTAGTTAGCAATAGAGGGGTTTCGGTGGCTAGGTTTAAGAAATGACTCCTGGATGAGGAGTGCATCTATTTCGTGTTCGCGAAGGAATTCCGCGATCTCGTCTTTTTGACCTTTAATACCATTTGCATTGAAGATGCCTAAGTTAAGGGATCGGGGTTTAAATCTAGCGATTACGGCGTTAGACATGTTGGGGGGTCATTAAGGAAACTAGGGCTTGCGAAATCTCTTGATTTTCGCTGTAAAGGCGTTGGATGCCGGCTAAGTCACCGACGCTCCTACATACCATAATGTCGTGTACCAATTTAGTGGCACGGGGAGTACAGAAAACCTGAAAGGTTTGCGCGAGGAAGGGAAAGTTATTCTCTGGGTTAAGCAGTGGCATGGAAAGAAAGAAGAAAGAAAGAAAGAAAATACATTTATTTAGCACAGACTTAAAGACACACAGCACAACATAATTATAATACATTAAAAAAAATAAAAGATAAACAGGAATGTGTGCCTCACGGCTGCGCCAAATAGGCCCAGTTCAGCAAAAATGCCAGACATTTAGTGCCTGACGCTGGTTTTCAACTGGACCTGGCGTGTGAGGTGACGGATGCAAATCAGTTTTATACTACAGTATGTGTGTATGTATACTTAGATAAAATAAATTGTGTAAGATAATAATAATAATTACAAATACCAAATTCGATTAATACAGCAAATATGTGTATGTATCTATACTTAAATACTTAAGAAAGACCAGTGTAAAAATAATTAATAATATTCTAATATTTAAAATTGCAAAACAACAAAACAAATCAACCTGATAAATAAATAAATGAGACGAACGCATGATATAATATAAAACTAACGAAACGAACACAATAAAAAAGCCTGCTTTGAAACGTTGCCAGACTTCCACATTCCAACAAACATAATTAGATAATCCGTGCACTTCAGCGTCTTCATCGCACAATACGCTGCAAGCAGCCGATTGCGACGGACTATTCACGGACAGTTATGTCCGTGAATAGTCCGTCGGAGGGTCATGGGAGGCATGTTCACTGGCCTGGGATCGGGTCGCGGTGCTTGAGGAGCAGGGACGTTACGCGGTGCTTGAGGAGCAATAGGTACGGATCGCGGTGCTTGAGGAGCAGGAACGGGTTTCGCGGGTGGTGCGGTAGGGGGGGGAACGCGATTTCGGGGGTCCATAAGGCCGTAAAGGGGGGTGTTAGGGGGGGGGGGGAGCTGGAAAAGCCAGCGTTGGGAAGGCCTTGTGGTGGTTTAGTTGATGCCAGGGACTAGGTCTCTGAGGACTTAGTCGCTCTGGCATTTGAGATGAAGGGAATGGGATGAAGTCCCTCTGCCTAACCTGGCGCTCATCGATACGCTTGGCTGATTTTAGTAACGAGGCCTTAGGGGCCTTTGGGCAGCCACGATAGTTGGCTGTGTGGCCTTCTTGTCCACAAAGCACGCAGCTAGGTGGACTCAGGCATAGATTCCGGTCTTTTGGGCGGGTACACTCAGAAGTGCCATGGTCACCCAGGCACTTTACGCACCTAGGTTTAGCATGGCAATTCTTTTGTGAATGGCCATATAACTGACAACGATGACATTGTCCTACCGTGCTATTCTTCCAGGGTTTCTCAATTGAAAAACCCACGAGATTGCAGATCGATTTAACGTTAAAAATGGGGTGATGCCCCTCGTAAGGGGAGCATATGACAAGAACCATGTCATATGCTTCCCTTCCGCGCGAACGGTGCATCCGGTGCACTTCGTCTACGGGAATGTTTTGGGCCCTAAGATCGGCTAAGATGTCGTTGGAGATAATCTCCTTTGGGATACGTTTTATTACGACGCGGGTTTGTTTGTCTTCTGGGAGACAGAAAGAATGGAATGACACCTTTCTGTCTTTCAGGAGATTTGTTAAATTCCGATAATCGGTTGAGGTCGGGACAATAACTTTAATACCCTGCTGGGTAGAGCGGGCGTTTGTGTAGCCAATTTTATGGTCTACACACCACTTTGAAATTGCCGTCCACTTCTCTTTGTCCTGAATGAACAATGGAGGTGGCGGCGCGACCTTTTTAGGGCCAGTTCGCGGAATTGTTTGTGCACCCTGCGCGGAGGGTGACTCACTCGGACGGGGGGAAGTGGAGGGGGAAGCTACGGGGGCGCAACTCGCGGGTGACACCGGGCTATCCCTATCGGTGTAGGTCGTCGGAAGGACTTCCTCTATTGCGGCTACTTTGCTCGCTTGCGTCGAGCTATGCTTTTTCTTCTTCCTCTTGTTCCTTTTGCCTTCGACTGGCGTAAAGCCATCGTCGTCAGACTGGTTACAGGAGGAAGAAGAAGCTGAGACTAATGTTTCCGTATCGGACGGATGCAGTAGGTATTGCAAGTGATTGCTTTATAGTCATTGAGGTATTATTGTACTATACCTCAATGTTTATAGTAGGTTCTTTATTGGCGTATTCAATTGTTTTCCATTAAACGGTTTCTCGAGAAATTGAATCGGCAATAGAATCAATCAGTCGTTTCAATTCTCCGTACTGCGCGTCATTGGATGCGGTTGATGCAAAAACTTACCAATTGAATTCTTTTGAATGGTATCGGAAAATCGATTGTAACTACCTACCTAGTATTAACATACTGTGCACAGTGCAACTATCAATTTAGGAAGGTACTTAAAACTACATTGAAAGGGGTTTGTATGGAAATTCGGTAAAGTTCTGCCCAAACTGCTAGTTACCGCATTACTGGTAGGTACTTCGGTAGGCAGGTACCAAATTGTTCCTCTATGTTGCTCTTTAAAATTTACAAATGACAAAAAAAAATTGCGGTCAACTGAAAATAGCGGATGTTATAAATATGTCTATGTCAATAGCTTTTTCTTTCAGTTTCATTTACTTTACTTTTCATTAAATCATAAAAATAACAAGTGATTTAAAATAACGACATCCGTCCAACGTATTTTTTTAATAGTTTTCTCAACAATGAAAATTGCGATAAAGTAAAAAAAAGTCAATAAAAAATTATATCGGATTATTGGCGAAAATCCAGAATTTCAAAAGAATAAACTAGAAGAAAGGAAAGTTGTCACAGTGATAAACGCTGAAAATTATTTTTACCCGAGCGGTTAGTGTTTAAATATCGTCGCCATGTCAATCCATCATCATCATCCGTCTGTCTTTATCCCAATTTATTACGCAAAACGGCCATCGCTCAGCAAAATGCTGCTATTATTCCTTATCTCAATTTATTTTTCCTTATCCCAATTTATTCATCCTTATTCTAATTTATTAGGGATAAGCCGTGAGCCCGAAGAGATTGCCCACCGGCAAAAATGACGAACTCCCATTTAAACTTTCCTCCTTCCTCAGTGCTCACTTTCGTTATACAGGGTGGCAGGTAAATCGAGGTCCTAAGAAACATATTAGAAGCCTCTCTCCAAGGGCTTTCCGAAACACCCCCATTTGTTTAGCCGCTAGACGGTTTTTTATATTTTTTGGGAAATCTCACTTCACTTCAGACTTTATTTTTCTCTTTCTATTTATTGTCGCATGTATATACAATGTCGCCCATGCGCATGTGACCGCCCGTAATTTTCTGAATATTCATGAAAAAATATCGAAAATAAACTTCAAAAGGGGGGGTCTATCTATAACATTTTTCATGTTATTTAATTTTTAATTTTTTAAAGATTTGCTTTCTGTTTTTTGACACATCTCCGAAGTTTATGGGTCGATTTGGATTCTGTTTATTATTTCCAAAAGCTTATGAGTTATTTTAACAGGTTAATTAAAATTTTTACAAAAAAATATCGACTACGAAAAAAAAAACGGAATCGAAGTCATTTTTTCGGTAAAAAATTGTGTATTTATTTAAAAAAAACAACAACAACAACAACAGAAAGAGAAAATTAGAGTTTTTTGATTATACTTAAAACTTTAATTTAAACAAATCATGACCAATGATCGAAAAAAAAATACCATCCATCTAAACATCGCCCAAACTGACTAAGACGTACTCAAAGAGAAAATTTTTGCTCGAAAAGATTCGTTCTAGATTTTCAGTGCTTAAAAAAGAAAAAAAGAAGGGTAGTAATGACCCCAAAGTACGTTTAAAACTTCCAAGAAGCCTTCAGCTTTCCAAAGCAATACAAAATAAAAAGTACTTTTCGGGACATGAGGACATTATTTGGTGAAATTAGAGTCGGAACGAGGTAAGGCGAAAAACACATTTTTTTCATTCTTGGTAGTATATTGTGTGTTTCCGGTTGGTGTAATCCATTTTTCCAGTACCCATTTCTAAAAATACCTTCAAGATGGTTTTCCTCATCTTTCACAACTTCACAAGATCCGCCCATCGTTCCTTTCCTTATAACTATGCATGCAGCAAGATGCGCCAATTATGCGCCCTGCGTCCAGACCGTCGCGTCTCTGTGGCGCATTCTATGTTTTCCCATGGGAAGTTCTAGTTGGGTTTCTCCCTGATCATAGATTCGTCTCATCTCCAGAATTACATTGGTATGGACAACGTACTAGATGTTTATTCTCAGAGCTGCCAGACTAGATTAAGATAGATAATCGTGACTGTCTGTAATTTATGATCTGGATAGCTCCACATCCATAGAGAGATAAAAAGAGGTTTATATTATAGTATAGTTAATATGAATGTATGTGAATTTTAAGCTTATAATTATGTACTTGTGTGCCTATTTTGTTTATAATGCATTTTGATATTTTTTTAATATATTTTTTTTACTGTTTCTCCTCTCATTTAGAGCACCTGCCATCTTATCTCTTCACCACCCTTGCCTTGGTTGACTGGTAGAGAACGCCTAAGGCATTAAACCTTTGTCCCCGAGAAGTGTAAATAAATAAATGACGTATAAAGATTTCTGGATAGACCGCCGTGTTTGTGCAGTGGGTACAGCAAGCACGATTGCTGAACATGATATCCTAGATTCGATTTCCAGATCGCGAAATGTTGGATTTTTCCATTACGAATTTCTCAGTACTAACTGCCCAAGCTCTTGATTCGTGCCCGGTTTGGTGGCCATCATAGGCTCACTAGGATATTACATGGGAGATAGAGCTCATTGGTGTTCACACCAATTAGTAGTAGGATGATGTGTGATGATGTGACAGTTTGCTAATACAATATAATATGATATTATATTAGCACAGTCTCTATCAAGATCAGAAAACATCGTGCGGAAACCGATAGGTACAGTCAGTGCTATGCATTACCTGACCCCTCTTCACCTCTTCTTCTTTGTTAGAGGGGTCAGGTAATGCAGGGCATTGACTGTACTATGTCCTAGAACCGAAGTTATTCGAAGACATGTGAATTCTGCATGCCTAACTGGCGATATGTGGTTATACTTTACACATCTGCGTATCCTTTCAAGGAACACAGGCGTACCTAATGTTATGTTATGTTAAAGATTTCTAGCAATATACATACTCATAGATGCTAATGTTATGACTAGTTTTCCTTGTGCTAAGAGTGTTTCCGTCAATAGTGCAATAGCGGTTCGATAACTTCCGCACCGCTTTAGTAAATAATTGCCGGTTTTATATTTATAATCATTACAATAATTATCAAACGTTTATCTACATGGTAGCAGGGACATCGACATGAAAACTGCTACCATGGAGCGCAGGGGGTTCAGAATCATGTAGGTACTGATGCTGCACTGAACATTTTGATCGGTTATTTAAAAAAAAAACTGCTGTTTCATAGAGAAGTGCAACACCTACGCGGTCATAATGTATGGAACAGTATACAATTTCAATGCAGTGGGTGTACAGAATCATGATTCTGTACACCACTGCGTTGAAATTATATACTGCGCAGGGGATTCAGTACATGTACTGAATCCATGGACAGTTTTCGCGTCGCAATCCCTGCCACCCTGTATGTATATGTTTAAAACAAAGTCACTTTTTTGTCCGTCTGTGTGATGCTTAGTTATTCTTAACTACACAATGAATTTTGATGCGGTTTTTACCATCATTTAGAGCATTTATTCCGGAAGGTTTGTGTGTATATTACATTAATATTTAATTTAGATTTCGTATAGAAATCTCGATGTTTTGACATGTCGGCATTGCATCCAAGTGAAGCAGGGGCGAGGCTTATTTACCTATAGTAATTTCAATAATTGTAAAGCGTTTATTTATAATCATTTGCAAGTAAGAGGATATAATTATCCGTCGTTAAAATTATGGTAATCAATGGCATCGTAAAGTTAAGTGTAGTTGACACTGACGTCGGGAGAGAAGGATAATGGGGGTGACTGCATCACTCGATATAGGAATGTGCAACCTTTAGTACTTAGTACTTATCAGGTCTTATGGGCAAAACGTGATAACTATACATAACTAACCTTCATAGACTTAAACGGAGTTTTAATGTATCGAAATCGAAACTGCCAGAAGCGAGCAAATGGTGGTGAAAGATACAACGCAAGAAAACTTATTTCCAATTTTCCGGTATGAAAAGTATACTATAGGTAGATACTACGAGTATTTTCTTCTCGATCGTGCTTCTCATAGTTTTCTTTCAAACTCTGATAGATTAGCAGCAGTAGTGAAGCGAAACCGTCGGATAAATATCCGAATTCAAAAATCCACAAATAAAAACAAAAGAATGTCTCAAATTCTCAATATAAAAATAAAACAAAAAGACATCGCATCAGAAAGACCGATCATTTCAAGTTTGTTTGATAAACGTTTTTTATACGTATACAAGTTTTGTTCCGTGCGCCATGGAATATTCCACACGATTCCTGCGCAGTTTAAACCGCTGCAGTGTTTTCGACTTTTATACTTTATTCACCTGACGACGTCAGACCAGCTGTGTGTCGGTCGTGTTGACTACCTTAACCTAACCCAACACGACACACTTACCGGTGTGTTGTGTAGGTTAGGTTTGTTGATAGAGCAAGGTGGTGCCAGAAAAAACAATATTATTTATACTACAAGTAGGGAAGGTTTTGAAAAGAAGCGTATAAGTACATAATTATTTAAAGTTTAGTGCAAGAACTGGAAAGGACTTTAGCAATCATTTGGAAGGTTTCTTAAAAAGTAAGGGCATCATCAGGCATCATGTAAGGATCGTAGCATAATATGGAAAAGGGTGAATATTTATAATGTAAGTATGGATGAGACTGAATGTAAAGCTTATAAAAACTTACTCTCGTGACGAGGACTATAGATAGGTACAACTAGACAAATCAAAAGTGCCTGTAATTAGTTTATTTGAAATAAATGCTTTGAGTCTGAGTACATTTGTACAAAACGGTCTGTAACAGATACGACCTGCGGTGAACCTAGGCAGTTTTTCCCGTCACTGAAAAGTAGCCCCTTGGCTAGCAGCAATACACATCATTGACTATTGACACGAATTCCTAACTAAACATCGTTTCCTGCTGAGCTATTAGATATTACACTTATAATAACGTACGGGAGTAAACAAAACATGAATTACATTATTTTCGTTGAAGATATACCTACCAGGCTGCATTTACAAAGTAGTGTGAGTAGTTGGTCAAATCCGAAACGAATTAGCCCACATATAAAAAATAAACGAAAAATACTCGAAGAAGTCTCGGAGCAGATTTTGTTAAAAACCAAAACAGCAGCGGGAGGTGTCTGCCGTACGGTCGTACTATAAATAAAACGATTTAGAATATTTCGTTTGATACAAAGCTCTGAGAAACATGTTTAATAAACCTAGACCTCAATATACGAACAGTAAAGCAAGAAATAGCGTAAAATATCAGAAAAAACTTGCACAACATACAAATGAGCTAGCACTCTCTTCAATCTGCGTCATTTCTTCTTCCCAGCTAAACCACTAGGAAGTGGTGAAGGGCGGGCGTTTGCAGAGAACTGTCTTATGTTATTTTGACGTTCGAAAAGTACTGATTCTCAGCCTAGTTTGAATAAATTACTTTTGAATTTTAACTAGCACTGAGTGGAGTAGGAGGACAACAGCACACGAAGCTGAAGAGATGTGACATCCCCCCCAGTCTCCGCGACAAATTCACAAAGAGAGATGAAAGCTACGCCACACTGAGAGATGGAAGCTCTCTCATAGCAATAAATAAATTAAAACCATAAAGATTCGAAGTTGGTCAACACAGTGGATTATTGTTCTAGGACAGATTGCAATGGCGCAGAAAAGAAAAAATAACTTTTGATAACGTGATAATTTTATAAATGTGATGATCAATAAATGATACAGCTGTTGCACTTGTCTTTAGGATTTATGTAGTCTTACAAGATATAAGTAATACATCGATAATTCGATACAAACAATAGCAATCGATGGATATCAGGTATTAAAGGTATGACTGATTAGGCTACTGAGTACCGATATATAGGTATTGTTTACCTACAGCATGACCTGATAAGATAGGAATGTTCGAGACCACCTACTTGAGAATGTTATTAAACAAAAGATATGGTTTTAGTGGAATATGGTTTTAGTACAGTCTTTAGAAAGGCAATGGGTCCTCAATGTCCTCATCCTCACGAGTCACAAACAATTATTGTAATTGAATCACAATTCAATTCACCATCATGTTCTTCTTTTCGTGTGGCTAGTGACTAACCAGTACCCTAATTACGTAATTAATACACGATCAATCAGAATTTGAATCGTTTTGAAACAGATTGCTAATCCATTGCTTCATAAGTTCGAAAAAAAAATATGCTCAACAACGTAAATAGCGCAATGAATGTTGTTGAACTGTCAAAATGAAACAGATTAGTCGGAATCGTTTACGAAAATGTGTTGCGTAATTAGATGGCAGGGTGTCAGAGTTTTAAGGCTAGACCTAGCTAGCCTGGTGTTAGTTTTTTATTCATTTTTTGAGTTTTTATACATAAATATAGCTTCATAATAAATATAGAAGAAGTATAAATAAATTTAATATGAAAGGTATTTTATTATTTGTTCCAATGCTGTTATCCAACTTCCAGGTGGAAGGAATCTCGAGATCAGCAAATTACGTGCATAAATAAACATACACACATCAAAAGTGTCTAGGGATCAACATATATTTTTGCAATAACTTTTCTCCTGATTGATATTAATTAAAATTTTCTTTAAGGATTCATCAAATAAAGTGTTTTCGTTTGTCACAGTAACGATAAACCAAGTCACCTTTGCATTAATAAAGAAATTTGCCATTTTCCTAATAAAGGGATTTTTGACATTTGAACCACTAACATTAAAGTTCGAAAAAAAGACTGAAATAACAGTTTTCTTTAAAATTTTATTGGGTAACTTAAACAATTAATAATCCGTGTTTCTACCGCGAACACTAACAACACAAGAACATCGGTTTGGCATACTCAAAATGAGTTCATCCAAATCACGCTGTGGAATGGCCGCCCATGTTCGACTGTTCGTTGCAACAACAAAAAAAGGTCTTCTTGCGACTGGATACCCTCCATATTCGGCAGAGCTCTTCTCTGTAGCATATCCCATGCATGCTCAATCGGGTTCAAGTCTGGCGACTGAGCAGGCCAGGGCAGGACATTGATGTTAGCTGCGGCGAGAGTCTGTCTTACAACTCTTGCAGTGTGCGGTGGTGCATTATCATGCATTAACTGAAATAAGGGACCGATTTGCACTTGTAGAGGAACGATGACGTCTGATACAATCGTCTCAGCATAAATTTGAGCGTTGAGGTTGCCTCTAATCCAAATCAACTCAGTTCTTCCGCCGATCCAAATACCCGCCCATACCATGATGGTTCCACCACTATAAGGATGGACTTCCTGGCAGGATTTTAATCGCTGTTGGCGTCCAGGGGTTCTCCAGTGTCGTATACGTCTTGTATCCGGTCTCATACCAAAACGAGACTCATCAGAAAAGCACACGAAACGCCATTGTTCTTCTGCCCAATTTCTGTGTTCAAGAGCCCATTGATATCGAATCCTACGATTGTGCATTGCTATAGGTGGTACCCGTAGCGGTCTTCGGGAATGAAGGTTCACTTCATGCAAGCGGTTTCTGACTGTTTGGTCGCTAATTAAGTTCCCTGAAGAGTGATGAAGCCTCACGGCTAACATCATGGCGGTTATTGTTGGAGCTCTTCGAGCTAAGATTTGAATGTATCGGTCTTGTCTCCGTGTGGTGCAGCGATACCGTCCTCCATGGCGCTCAGCCACGGTACCAGTGCTTCGGTAACGTGTCCAAAGTCGACTGATAACACTCTGACTTGTATTCAGAGCTAAAGCCACAGTACGTTGCCGGGAACCAGCTTCTATCATTCCCACGGCTCTGAGCATTTCTTCCCTGCTTAAATGACGTCGCTGCTCCATAATAACGTTGGTTTTAATCAGTAGTAGGGAAACAGTAGCACTAATAATGTCTTCAATGCGTTGTATGTTTTTATAGGGAAAATATTGACAGCTGATTTTCATCTTTTACTCGAATTTGATTCACAGTTCCTGATTCAAATTATGAAATGCACCAAAAAGGATCCATATAAATTTATAAAATCATAAATTTATTACAAAGCCACATCTCAATCTCAAGAAATCCGCATAAAAATGCTTGATCCCTAGACACTTTTGATGTGTGTAAGTTCTATGCTACATTATTTATAGGTATCTAGAGGTATTTATAAACACGAAACGGATATTTACCATAAACATCATAATGTAGACAAATGGATAATGTGTGAAATTACACGAATTGTTAATTTTGGAACAGGTATACAGACGCTTATTACATTTTGTGTTTGACCAAGCAATTCGTATCAAAGTAACAATTTTTAATCCACATACTATGCTAAAATTGGTTTTTCCAACATTGATATAATTGATATAGTTAGGAGGTGTCTACTGCGAATCAGATTTGAAAGAAATATCCGAAATCTTTTATACGGCGAAAAATATCCGCACTTCATGTTTATGAACTAAGTTTCTATGTAGGCTTTTTTTTTTGTATCAAAGAGATGTTTTTTTTACAATGTCCTTTATAAATATTGTTCAATTAAGTAATAGGTATTTATTATTACCGCAGTATGCGAATACCTACTAAAAACGAGACTGCTACCAATTATATCTACTGTGCTGCTAGTAGTGACAAACGATAACTATAAATGACTATGTTTGTATCATTTTGTGCCAACCTTACAAAGGACAAGTTTTAGTTCAATGAAATACCTAAGAGCAGACCTGGCGAAGCGCAGCGCAGCGTGGTTTTCACTGCCAAACTAATTTCGAACTTGTAGTTGTAGTTGTACAAATAAAGTTGAAAATAAAATAAAATTAATTTAGTCCGAGAGCGCATACAAGCGGACAGAGGAGCGCGTCTGAGGTTATTTATTTTTTACTTTATTTTAAGATACACAATGTTGATATTTCTTTGGCATTAAAACCCGCTCTGCGCGGCGGTCCGTCAGGTTTGCGCGCACTGGCCCTAACTGAAAAACTGTATCTGACCTCGATTCAAATAAAATACCTACAAATTGTTAATCGGTTTCTTGCTAATAGATACAAACAATGAATTATAGATATTCTTAAAATAAAACAACAAATAGTTTATCGTAGGAATTGAATGTTAAATGGACGAGAATATTTTACACTCTGCTTGGTTTAGTAGTTCTGTCTTAATCCAAAGTGCGCCTTTTGTATCAACAACAGCCAAAGCAGAGAAATGGGTAGGTAGGTACTTGGAAAATTAACTAAGCAGTTCAGCAAAAATAACTTATTCCTATTACCTAACGAATAAACAATATTAAATATTATTGGGGTAGGTACCTACTGTGGGTTAAGTGGTATTTCTCTCTTTTTTTAAAACCCGTTAGTGGCCGTTGTTGGAACAAAAAATCACAGCAAAAACTATCCGCGTACACAAAAAACATGGAGCGAAAAATTACTAACATCACTAGTATTTTAGATCAAGCTTATTTTATCTAGAAATAGTTTAATAGTTGAACAACCCGTATATGGCTTGTTTTGGGTTTCAATAAAACTGTATTTATTTTCCATTTTAGCCTTCAACGGGAACTAGTAAAATTAGAACAGCAGGATTAGCACTGCAGTATCATTATTTGCTCTATTACCACCGACTACGTAAAACAATTACAAAAATATCCGTATCCGAATTCGGATCTAGTTAGTGCAAGGTACGACCCGAACTAGAAATGTTGGGACGACCGAAGTCGCCGAAGTACGTACTATTTGTATTACTAGTAATACAAATAGTACGTACTTCGGCGACTTCGGTCGTCCCAACATTTCTAGTTCGGTCGTCAAACAATCTATCAGTGGTTTCTAAGATCAGGGGCTAAACCATGCCATGCCTTTAATTACACATAATATTATATTAGATGAATAACTAGCTTTTGCCCGCGGATCCCACGCGTGGAGAATATCCCACGTAACTACCCTATGTGTTAATCCAGGTTATAAACTAGATAAGTGTTCCAAATTTCATCCAAATCCGTTCCGCCATTTTTGCGCCAATGCTTATTATCATTATATATATGTGTTTACATATCTCGGGACCATGGGGTCCCGGTCCTTTTGAAGGCATACGAGGGGCCGAAGCCAACTCGCAGAGGCCCCTTAGACAATTTTAAATGGAATGAGGCACGAACCGACGATTATCCCTGTATGCACTATGCAAGTGCACCCAAGGACAACCCCTGGTTGGTGCAGGACTATTGCAGAAAATGGAAACAAAACATATTAGGCTATGGGTTTGGGTGGCTATAGTGGATTGCTTACCAAGAACTATGGAATGTTTGTCTCCTGCCTGATCAATGTTATGGTATACACGGATAAAATGGCACGGGGTGACTTACACACTCAATAATGGGCCCCCGAAAACTGTCACTAGCACAAAATGACGTAGCGACAAGGGGGCAACATGTCCTGAGGTGCTTGAGGAGGAGTGGTATTCCACGGCTTTCAGCACAATCCCAGAGCCCGGAAGATGGTCAAGATCCCTACGAGCACTTACTGGAATACTTCCTTCCTCCGTGCACGTTTGCTCTTGCGAATCTCCACTCAAGCCGGCCAATTAAGGCAAGAATGAGGTTCCCGGGAGCTCTGTTCGTCGTCAGTGTTCACTCCAGCTGGCCAATAAAGGCAAGCCAGAGATGAGGAACAAGATTTCTCCCGGGAGATAGGGTCTGTGGGGTCGCTACTGCCCAACAGCTCGCCACTTGCCGCCCTACGGTTTTTTGTATCTCTCTTGGTCTGGCTCCTCATCCCAGACCCGTTCCGACAAAATTAACTCTACCGGCACAGACCTAGAGTTTGAAGCGCGCAAGCCCCACCACGACGTACTGCGTACAACGTAGACATACGGCGGTGGGGTTATTATTATTATTATTTATTGCACGACTCGTAATGCGAAGCATTAGTGTGCTCTACGATCGAAAAAAATTTTTTGCCCCATTTCTGTAACTGTTTTTATTGTTACACTCCTGCTAGTACACAGAACCTACTTAATTTATATACCATTATATAGATGATTAAATGGAGAGAAATACTGTACTTTTTAACAATTGATTTAATGCAGCAGAAATGGAAAAAGCATAAAAATTTTTGAAAAAAAATTCCTGTCCGTCAATTTATGAACCCTGAAAACATTGTAGCTTGCGATAAAATCAATTAATTGAGTCAATTTTTTTTTATAGATTCGTTTCCGTTGTAGAAGGAACCCTATTGAAAATGGCTTTTTTATTCAAAGTAGTTTAATTATAATTAATAAAATACTAACTAAAATATAATATCTTTAACTAAATATTTCCAACCTTTGACTTTAAGTTGCCTAGCAACCGCCAAGTAAATATCTTTGTCAGTCGTTGACATTACGACTTCATGAAAAGTGATAAATTGTTCATTTTTAACAATGAGGTTATACAATACTAGAGGGGCAGCGTCCTACAAACAATTTCTGAAAAATGTCACCACTTACGAGTTTAAAGACGTAGCTTTGAAACGGATACATAAAATGTCAATCTGTCAAAATAATCTATGTTTGTCTCATTTCTTCTACCGTCAAACTAATGACGTTGGAATGAGACAAGACATTGCTATCGGAAAAACGACCAGAGTTGCCAATTATCAACATAATTTGCCCAGAATGAATGAAGGTTTTATTGAATCAATTAGTTATGTACTATGAAAGGTTGTGTTAT
Source organism: Conistra vaccinii (assembly GCA_948150665.1). Classification (NCBI taxonomy): domain Eukaryota; kingdom Metazoa; phylum Arthropoda; class Insecta; order Lepidoptera; family Noctuidae; genus Conistra; species Conistra vaccinii. Next base: position 3,428,975 of record OX411323.1, on the reverse strand, counting down.
GGAACTTTCACTAGATAATAGTTACTTATGCAACTGGGGGTATAACAAGTGGTATTAAAACACGAATGTGGGTTTGTAAAAAATAGTATCACATGAGTGTTTTAATACCTAATTATAACAGTTGCATTCAAGACTTTATCTACACCCATGATATGAATCCTCTATAAACAACAAAGTAATAAATTTTTGCAATACTAATATCTAACAAAAATGGCGGGATACGACGTGAATTCGAAGAACCTACTCAACCTTTTCTAATTGTGAAACGCGCGTGCATGACAATGTTCTTTTTTTGAAATTCATAAACATACCACGAGAATGTGGCTGTTCGATGAGTAAAAAACGAGTTGCATTATGAAATTTAGTACAACATTATAACACCCGTTTGGATGTCATTAGGGTTACTATGACATTGGCTGTTTTAATTTTGGCAATAAGCTAACTGTTTCAGGAACTTTTATAGAGGACTTATAGCATGGGTGTAGTTAAAAGATTTTAAAAAATTTACAAGGATTACGGTATAATTACAAAACATAGGCAAAAAAAAATGTTTCAAAAGTTTTAAGATTTGGGACAAATAATAATGTTCATAATGGAATATATAATTTATATATTCATGACAATCGATTAAATTAATTAAAGTGATGTAAAGCACTAACCAGCGACATTCACTTTTTTTAGAATAATCTAAATCAATCTTCTTAGCCTTTTCCCAACTATGTTGGGATCGGCTTCCAGTCTAACCGGATGCAGCTGAATACCAGTATTTTACTTGGAGCAACTGCTTATCAGACCTATACCTGTAAAACTGGTTGTCAGACTTTCGAGCTTCTGACGACCCGTAGGTAACGACTGTCACAAGATCCACGAATGACAGCTGGGACCAACAGCTTAACGTGCTTTCGAGACACGGATTAGTCTCGGTATTTAAAGATGGTCACCCATCCACAGACCAATCCCGGCAAGCGTAGCTTAACCTGATGGATCGACCCGTGCGGCTGTTATTACTTAGCCACGAGCTCCTCCTCCAGTTCAAACTTAGAACAATAACATCAATTAAAAAATAGTTAGTAGTAGTTTATGAAACTGTTGGAGGGGTATTAAAATACGAGCGTTTTAATACCTAGTTATGTGCAGTTTTATACACACTACTACATCTATCCCTACTAAATAAATGATAAAAGTTAAAAGAGTACGAAATATTTTTACATGTCGTCATTCACTAAACTCCCAACAGTCTGGCAAAATCAACATCGTTTTTCCTGGTAACATTGATCGCAAAAACAATGTTTGCTAAATTTATTTCGTTTTGTAATGTTTTTTGGATAATCTGAAGAAAATTTAGCAAACTTGATTGTGAAATGTAACACCACATGCTTTATTAATCCTTTCAGACCGTGACATACTAATTTTAACCGCAAATTCCACCATTTTTTATTTTTTATCGCTAAGCAATTGCTCACTTGACGTCAAGCTGACAACTGAATTCAGATATGCCTGCGGACACCTAAGTAGTGGTGACGCTTTTGTGCCGTCCACTTCTCCTCTAGTATTGTATAACCTCATTGATTTTTAAACTGTTTTGTATTTCTTTTTCGTTTATGAATGAGTGATAAGTATGAGGCGTGCACTTTTGGATTTTCCAAACTATTTATTTATTCAGACAAAGTCCATATTGTTATACATCCAGACAAACGGAAAAAAATTCTTAGTTACTATTAATATAGTATAGATTAGAGGTAAGAACAGTTGAAAAAAAATCATTTTACTGTTTACTGTCAACAATGGCGCACTATTCGGTACAGTGAAGATAAAATGAAAGTAACACAAGTCTGTGACGTCCGTCTAATATTAGCGAAATTTTTGCTTGTATCTAGTCTTAGACCATACGACCTACCTAAGGTAAACCAACAAAGCCTTACTTAAGGGCGCCTAAAAGTTGACAAACTCGCAAAAAGCTGTCAAATAATTACCTGTTATGATTAATTTGGCAATATTACTCTATGGAAATATGAAATGTGGCTATAAATATTGGACAACTATTTGCAACGTTGCCAACTTTCAGAGTAAACGCTTAAACCATTTTAAATGTGAGTAAAACCGTAGAAAAAATCGTCTTAAGTCAAAAGCTCTCCAGATTTGAAAATTACCTAAGTTCCTACTTATGTTTTCCTACAGCATAATCATAATCAGCCTATAATGTTCCCACTGCTGGGACTCAGGCCTGCCCCCCAATTACGCAATGCACGATCAATTTTAAATTGAAACCAATTGAAAAAGATTGCCAGTCCATTGCTTCATAAGTTCGACAAAAAAAATCTGCTCAATTTTTTTTGTCGAACTTGTCGAGCTATTGACTGGCAATCTTTTTCAATTGGTTTCAATTTAAAATTGAAAATGTATTACGTAATTAGGGTGCTGCTCTCTTCGAGAGAGATTGGGCTGTAATCCACCACGCGGCACCAGTGCGGGTTGGTAGATGGCACATGTCTTCTATTTTTTGGTTCTAGGACATGTCTGTTTCCTACAGCAATAAATATTACAGTTTTCCAAAGTAAGACAAAAACGTAGGTAAGTATTATTAGAAGAAAAAATTCCATACAAAACCAAAGTAACAAATTGAAAACAGGTACAACACAGAAACAATTATGTTAATAAATAATAGGTACATAGGTACTACTTTTGCCTTGCCTGTATAGCTACCTGATTCTATTTTTAAACATAAAGAATTCACTGAGCGTCGCGCAGCCGGCTGCCAGACAAGTCAGAAAAACAGTTTTTTTCTTCACGCATTTTTGCTTGTTTTTGTTGTATGTAAAGTCAACATCACGTCTGACGTCAGTTCACGCCATTTGGACTTCAAAAACAAGCGAAAATCGTTGAAATAAAGGCGCTGTCGAATGTCAAATTGTTACCATGGCATGCGGTTGACTATACTTGTTCGGGTCTAAACTATCTGTGACATTTATGATGTCTGGTGATTGTAGAAAGATAACAAGATTAAAATAGGCTGTTCGTTACGGATTACTTTTTTGTTGGGATTTCCATAGTCAATTCTTAGATATTTGTTTTATTTTAAAACATGACTAAACTACAAAAATAATCTCGCATTGAAAACGTTATCAACACAATCTTAAGATATAAAATGTTTCTATAGCAAGTAATTAGAAGCCGTGCGCCCGCCCGGATTTCCCATCGGCAAAATGACAAAATTCCATACAAACTTTCATCCCCTATTTTCACTTGGCCTTAAGGAACTCTTTTGTAAAATTCCATGCTCCTAGGCCCACCGGTTTAGACTGTGCGTTGTCTGACAGTGAATTTAATAGGCAGACAGAGGCACAAACAAAACACTAAAGACAGACGTATAAAAAACGTCTATGACTAAAGAAAGAAATATTTTATTTGGGAAACGCACAGAAAATAGGTACAAACAATAAAAAGAAGAGACACCTAAAACTAACAAAAAAACATTATTTAAAAAAAAAAACAAACAAACAAATAAATTGCGAATGCGAGGCCAAAAAGGCTCTTCGCTCCCCGCATAATCCTGCGGTGTTTAAAAAATAAATACCGCGGATCTCTAATTTTTTTCCCCATATTTACATATGGAGTTTCTTCATTTTCTCAGATTATAGCTAGGGCTTACTTTTATCCAAAGTTATGGCAGTGCGTCTTTAGAAAGCGAATAAATAACCAGTTTCTCAATATGGCTAGGCATTTGTGATTTATGTCAAACCATAAAAACGTCTGAGTCTGTGGCGTTGTCATTTTACTGGCGGAGACAAGTTTATGCTGTCTGGCTTGATATACCTAGTTATTAAGGGTTAGACGACATTGGTCAAGTCAGATATTTGTCAAATCGGCAATTCGTCAAATTTGATATTGGTCAATACGTCAATGCAGTATAATGTGAAAAAGAGGTATATCACTCAGAGTAAGTACCTACTGATTTCAACTGGATGGACTTATCCGAACAGCACCTGAGCACTTCCACTAACCGCACTGAAATAAAACTTTGCTAAGGGCGGTTCGGTGGAAGAGTTCTTCTACACAGAGATTTACTTTTTGGAATGGGCGACTAGCTTCAACTTTCTGACTAACTGACCGACTCTTTGACAATTCAAAAGTGCCTGTAAATGGTTTAATTGAAATAAATGCTTTGAGTTTGAAGGCCCCGAACGGCACCTGCATGTAGGTAGATGGGACGTATGTATTCAGGACCTTACCAACTATGTATAATAGCCAACTCCCACGGTGCGCCATATCGCGGACGCGCACCAGCCCGCACGAGGACGCACCGCCACGCACGCGTCGTGCGCGTGCGTCCGCGATATGGCGCACCGTGGGAGGGCGGCTTAACATATCGATACGGCAAGTGCCTATCCAACCACGCACAGTAAAGGGCTCCGATGTCGTACGTTGAGCGAGTTCTCAGTTCTTGCACCGAGATGCAGGAGATTGGATAAGGTTCCACCTGTTAGGCTGTGCAAGACTAAACTTGGAAGAGTCAGTGAATCCAAATATCTGGGGGATATATAGTCACGGACACTTTGGACGACGAACTTGATATGGAAAGGGATCCCAGAGCGTTGACAGTCAGGGCTAGTATGCTGACCCGAAGTTTGCCCACTGCACAAGAGAGGTACCTACAGATTATGTTATTTAAATCCTTTGTCTAACGTTTTACTTCAGCAGCCTGTGGACAGCATATACGCAAAGGGCCATCAATGCTGTGCGGGTCCAATACATTCAGGATGCTGCTGTGGATCCCTCCGTTTTGCAGCGCGTCCGCCATGTCCATGGTGGCGTGACCAGATGGTTTCGCGTCAATTTTACGTAAGGAAGCGGCGTCACTGCTGCACAGAATGCGTGTGAGTAGCAACAGCATCCAAAGTGTGATAGCGGACAGGTACGACTATCCGTTATTCCAACATTGTATGCGTTTATGTGTGTACTAGCGCTACTATTTAACAAATAGCGTTGTTAGTAACAAATGTTACAAAAAAAATGGATCAATGTTTTCTGAATAACGAAATAAAAAGAAATCGCTGTAACTCTGTAAGTATCGGAAAATTAAATTGATAAATTATGAAAAAAACATTGCTAACTAATTAATATTCCCAAATGACTCGAATAACGAATGAAAAATAAAATTGTAAAAGAAAACTCGGTACCTAGTGACAAATATTTAAATAAATTTTTCACAACTGATAATTTATTTAGACATTATTGATCACAAAAATAAATCAATCTATCAATAACCTATCAAAACACTATGTTTTTGTAGATAAGATGTGATTGATAACATCATTCAGTAGCTGAAAACCAGTATTTTACATGGAGCCACTGCCTATCTGACTTTCACAACCCAGCTACTAGGAACCAGTCCCTACCTGGGTATTGCCCCTTCGTAGGGACTGTTTGTCAGACTTTCGGGCTTCTGCTTCTGACTACCCGTAACGACTGTCAAAGATCTACGAATGACAGCCGGGACCAACTGCATAACGTGCTTTCCGAGGCACAGAAGAGTCTCGGTATGTAATGATTGGTCACCCATCCAAGGACCGACCAGTCGGCAAGCAGTGCTTTACCTTGAAGATCGACCGATGTAAAAAACACAGTGAATAATCGAAACGCAAAATTTTCCCTCACAAATCGCACTAAACCGACACATTTACGTACCAACAAATCAACATTGAAACATAAAACTTTCGTACATACGACAATTACAAATTGGCATCGCATGTTTCCTCTCACGTGCAGTATCTGCTCATGTTTACTGGAACAGGCAGTGCCAAATGACGTCACCTGTCGCGTCGCAGCTATTTCCAAAGTCTCCTTGAGACGGCTTGCGCCAGATGATCCAAAAATGTTGGTCTGTGCAGGGCTTTACGCCAGTTACGATGATTTACGCGGTCGCCGCGCGTACGCCGCAGAATTTTATGAGCTGAGGTTAGGTTTTGAGATGGTTATTTCGGTGTGTAGTGATGACGTTGGTGTTTGATGGCGTTGTATACGTTTGCTTTTGACGCCTAAGTCAAAAAATTCGGTGGGTATGTTTTTCCCATTCAGAATGAGTTTAGCAAGTTCTTCTCCCTGAAAAAAATCCGTTGTTTGATGGTCTATCATCAAACCTCACCAAGTAAGTAAGATATTGGCAAAATTATGGTAACTGTTCCATAAAAGCTACTAATCAAGTTTTGAAGTTGACTTTGACAAGTAAATCACTATATACAGCTCCATAATTTCCTTTTCATGGTTGGTTCCTCCATAAAAAGAGTTTGCTACTAATTCAAAGATAGTGAAGACACTGATTCTCCTATTCATTCTATTCAACTGCATATAACGGTAATAAGCGGTAGTTTTCTCTAATTTCCGTAGTATTCTACTTTGAATTGAATCTATTCAAGAATAAGTTGAAAAGGAGACTTACAAATACTTATTATTAGATGTAGGTAGGTAGGACGCGTGAGTTCGCGAAATATGGAAGGAGGGTATGATTGACATGACCACCATGAGGGATTTTAAATTTGATAACACAAAAAAATTGTTGAGAGCAGTGGTGGCCCAGTGGTAACGGCCCCGACTTACGAATTGTAGGTCGTGGGTTCGAACCCAAGCAGGTGCTTTACTTTGTGTAAATAATTTCATCACCACTGCTCTCAAAACGGTGAAGGAAAACATCGTGAGGAAACCGGCATGTCTTAGAACCAAAAAATTCGAAGACATGTGACATCTACCAACTCGCACTGGGCCCGCGTGGTAGATTATGGGACACTCCCTCTCATAGAGAGGAGGCCTGTGTTCCAGCAGTGGGAACATTAATAGGCTGATGATGATGTTTTGTCGATAAATCTCAGAATTTGTCGGTCACTGGTTCATAAGTTTATAGGTGGCCAATCTGGGGAACATCTCTCCAACTGTTGTTGAGAAAGCAAGTTTACGAAAACTTTTCGTAAACTCTTCGATCTAGCTCTTGGACTATACCTTAAAAATTAAACTAATTCTAAACGTCTTAATCTGTGACTTGGCGAAATATTGCGACTAATTAGCGACAACATTTGGAAGAGAACAGATATTCGCTAAATGCCCTAGTTGTTTAAATTCAAATTAGGCCAAGCTTGGGAGATGCTCCTTAGGACGGCCCTCTATAAACCCTTATAACTTTTGAACCAGTGACCGGCAAATTCTGACCATGCCAGTGTCAGTCACACGGAAGTAAACCTTTGCCGAGGTAGGACAGACCAGGACACAAAAAAAAAAAAAATTGGTGTATGTCGAAATCTTGTATCTATGTAACTACCTTTCAATGCTTTAAAAGTAGTGATGCAACGAATACTACTTTTACGAATACGAATATCAAACCTACTATTCGGCGAATACGAATACGAATACGAATATCTCGCCATGGTAATAAAAGACTTATTTATTTGATGAATGTTTACTGTTCTAATAATTAAAATTTACAATAGGCAAATTTTTATTTAAAAAACATAAAATTTGTAGATTTTCTGGTTTTAGGCGATTTCTTTTTTCAGTCTGAATGTTCCCAGCCGTTGAAAAAAGTCTTTCCGAGGCGACTGTACATGGAATGAATGGTTCGTAATCGTAATGATAGGGAAACTCCCGGAGCCGCTGAAACTGTATAAACTATGGCCGGGGAGTCCCCCGTCGCGTCGTCCGCGTCGTTGCGGTTAAGGGCCCCTGCATACGTTATATTTTTACGCGCGTTTTTCAAATCTGCAGTAATTAGAGTTGCGTACAAAAATATTAGTTTTTAAATATTCGTATTAGTATTCGCCGAATACGAATATTCGGTAATTGTCTACTATTCGGCGAATACGAATATTCGTATTCGTATTCGTTGCATCACTATTTAAAAGTATAAAAATGACAAATAACTAGGCACCTTTATAGTTTGTGGTTAGCCTCCTTTTCCGTTCCTTTGAACTTATTTTGCAACAATTACTAAAAGTAATTTCCCTTTTTAAAACGTTTGATGAATACTGCTATAACTCCATAGGTACCTACTTATTGAGTTATAGTAGTATTCATCAAACGTTGTACTTGTTTTCACTGAAACATACATTATTTGCATAACATTGTGATTAGGTACTGAAAACCTGCTGAAGTAACTATTCGCAGATTATTACTCACAATGTTTACTCATTTTCCTATTACGGTTACCGTATTCACGAGACAACTATGTTGGACTTAGGACTAATCTATGCTAATGACATGTCACGATCTCACAATCTTCCGAGAAAGAAATTATAAAATGATACAAACGATTATGTTCCTCGTCGCTGTTAGTTACGACTTTTTTGTTAGTTACGACTGTTTTATGTGAGTTACGACTGTTTTCACGCGCAATCTCCGGTAGCAAATAGGTCACCCCACTTTTTCTCGTGTCGTAAAACCGGGTAACTCATTATGGCTTAGAATAGCTCATTATTTTAGCTACAAGTTACAGAACAAAGCATCAATATTGTTTAAAACATATTCGTGCTTAAAGCTGGGGCTTTTAAGTTTTTTACTGGAGGGGCTCGTGGCTAAATCTATGTTTTTACAGGCAATGGCTTCGAAAATTCAAGAGCTTCCCCGTTAGGAGTAAAAAAAAAATACTTGTTCGTATTTCAATTTGATATAAGAAACTTGGCAACCCAACCCTTGTTGAGACACCTCCGTGCCGCGGAAAGCACGTTAAACCGTCGTCGGTAGGTTGTTGTAGATCTTTGACTTTGACAGTTGATCTTTGACTTTGACAGTTGATCTTTGACTTTGACAGCTGTTAAGGGTAGTCTAGCCATAAAGTCAAAGTCAAAGCATTTATTTCAAATAGGCCTTTGAAGGCACTTTTGAACGTCAAAATTTACAAATAAAACTCTGACAACCAGTCTTTGAGTTATATCAGGTTATCGTAAGTGTTACCCAGTAACCCAGTAACTGGGTTTTGGCGATCAGATAGGCTGTAGCTCCAAAAAACACCAGGTATTCAGCTGCATCCGAATAAACTGGAAGCCGACACCAACATAGTTGAGAAAAGTCGATTAAGAATGATAAAAGTCTATTCTATGTAAGCTAGGACGAGGACAAACTGGTATCTTTATATTGACCACGAGAATTTTACCCGCATAACAGTCTCCTCATAAATATGTCAGTGTACACCACTATTGTTGTTCCTATAGAAGTATAGATGGCACCCTCTATTCAATGAACAATGAGAGTTTGACGGCAAATATCTATAGTCTATGCATTTAAAAACATCGTCTCGTCTGCATAGCACAGCAAGGCATTGTTCTTGTGAAATGTAAACAGTAAAGCGATGGAAGTTTGCGTTTCTATGCGGATGAACTAGCATGTTTGAAGTAAACAAATACCTATCATGGTGAGAGTTCCTTAGGGTCGGTTACAGAGTCAATTAACATGGATAAATAAATGTCGATCCCGTAGGAATATCGGAATAAATGGTATCCTATGTCCTTCTCTAGGTCATGGTCTATCTATGTGCCAAATTTCATCCAAATCCATTCAGCCGTTTTGGCGTGAAATCGTAACAAACAAACAGTTTCGGATAGTTAGGTTTTACCTAGTAGCGACCTGCCCCAACTATGTCGATTTATACAGGGTGTCAGGGACATCGACGCGAAGCCGGTTACCATGGATTCAGTACATGATTCTGAAACCCCCAGCGTTGAAATTTTTCACAGGTTACAAAAAAAAAAATCTGCTGTTTCATAGAAAAGTGCAATACCTATGCGGTCAAAATGTATGGAACAGCAGATTTTTTTTTAATAACCGACGAAAAATTTTAACGCAGTTGGTTCAGAATCATGTACCGAATCCATGGTAACCGGCTTCGCGTCGATGTCCCTGCCACCCTGTATAGAAACCAATCAAACGACCTGACCAAAGAAACCTGCGCTTAGCAAAATTATTCATACTTATGTTAGTAAACCTATGGAAATAAACGACAACTATATAAATCAAGTTTTCACATTCCATTACTAGGATAGGACTAGCATTGAACCATGCATTGGTAATAGATAACCAGTTTACTAGAGATTTATGCATTAAATGGTGGCCTAGTGGTAACGGCCGCGACTTACGAGTTTTAGGTCGTAGGTTCGAAACTTCGAACCCCGACAGGCGCTTTACTTTGAATAAATATTATTATTTCATCACCATTGCACACTGCTCTCAAAACGGTGAAGGAAAACATCGTGAGGAAACCGGCAAGTCCTAGAACTAAAAATTCGAAGACATATTGTGACATCTACTAAACCGCACTGGGCCCGTGTGGCGTATTACGGCCCGCTGAGCCCGCTCCCCTCTCACAGAGAGGACACCTGTGTCCCACTCCCAGGCTCCCAGCAGTGGAAAGCGTTAAAGGTCGATTATATATGCATTAAATGTAATACACTGACTACTGAGGTGGAAAGTTGGCGACCCATCCAATCAACCAACTAGTTGTAACTTAAAATCAATTGCGCCAATCACTCTCCCTCAAAATACGAGTGTGTCTGATACTTAGCGTGTCTGCTCAGGTATTCACCGTCTCAAGAGACTCCAAAGTCTAGCAGGATATACCATGTTATGTACTGACATGCTTTTTTAATACAAGTTGCTAATTAAGAACAGTTTCGATAGTATACCTAACGTGACCATACGTCCCGTTTTTAACGGGACCGTCCCTTTTTTCGGTTCTACGTCCCAGTGTCCCCGAAAAACACCTCGGGACGCAAAATTGTCCCGTTCTCAGAGTCTTTCTTTAATAATAAATTGTGGACGTCTGTAAAAACCCAGTTACAGGCTTGGCGATGTTGATTACTAAGTTGAATATTAAAAAAACGTGCCAAGAACTTTATTCTTATTTAAAATCATCACCAGCTGTATTAAAAGAAAGTTGTTCTGCTGACAAATGTAAAAATGACCGAAAATTTATCCTGCTTAATTTTTAATTAAGTAAGTAAATCATATTGATAAGATTTTTTTTATTAATTTTTTTTTTTTTGCATTGAGAAAATGAGAACATATTCTAGTATTTTCAAAATTAAGTTTCCTTTATGAATCTGCCCTATTATAATTGAGATAAATAAACCTATGTCCCGTTTTGAGTAAAAAAATAAATGGTCACGTTAAGTATACCCCGATATTTTTCAAAACTGACTAAAACGCCTGCTATACGGTCGCCAACCGCGTCCCACCAGATGTGATCTGGGTAGTTTACAACCGTTTAGATGATAGTTTACGACGAAACGTTGAAACAACTTTGCCGGTCACCAACCAAGGTCACCTCTGTCGGGGACGCGGTTGGCAACCGTGTAGCAGGCGTTTTAACGAAACAATATTGACTTATATTGTATACCTATCACCGTAAGATTGTTACACACACTCATTGTATCAACCAAAAATACAATTATTGTGTTGTAGTAAACTTTTCAGTTACGCTTGTTTACGGTCATAATTTTATAACCCGCGTCTAATTCGACTTTATGGCCAAAATATACAAAAACATATTTTATGGATTCTGGAAGCCAGAGTTTTGGCGAACGCACTATAGGTCTAATGCCAATATACTTTGTGGTCTGCATCTATTCAGCGCAAATAATTCATGGGCTCTGCTCTGGTGAAAATAGAGAATGCTCATTTAATAGTATAGGAAAGTTCTCATTAGTGAATTCCATGCTGCCTTAATAGTAGGTACTTACTAATTCCATGGTGCCATTATCTATACTAATTATAAAGCTGAAGAGTTTGTTTGTTTGCTTGAACGCGCTAATCTCAGGAACTACTGGTCCGATTTGAAAATTTCTATCAGTGTTAGATAGCCCATTTATCGAGGAAGGCTATAGGCTATAAATCATCACGCTAAAACCAATAGGAGCCGGGCACCAACAAATAATGTTTCAAGATCGGGGGGTTTTTTTAACGAAGTCGCGGGTTAAAGTAAGCTTTAGCCCGAAGTAAAACTATTCCACGCGGACGAAGTCGCGGGCAGAAGCTAGTTCTATATATATCTATAATTATTCTAAGATGTCATTGTTCTTGTTCTAAACTTTGGGCGACCGAGCTCAGTCTGCTCGGATGAAAATAAGGAGAAAACTAATTTTCCCAGCTATCGAGATCTAGCTAGATCGATTTTTCACCCCCGTTCACCCCTATATAGCATATTTCATCGAAATCGTTAGAGCCATTTTCGAGAACGTGAGTACAAATATATATTAGTGGTTTACAAACGTGAAGATCAGCATATTCCCATTTGCCGGGTCGTGACCCGGTACCGGGCCATCAAAATAAAATATCGGGTCACAACATTCCCGCCTTGTTTTACCGACGTGAAGTGGAACCAGACCTTAGGATAAAACTTTCGTCATTTTCCGCAAACTTGGATTCTTTAGTGAAAAATAAGCAGCAGCTTTATACTTTGCACTAAAATTTTGTGACTAAATACCTACGCGATACCAAAATATAGTAGTATATTAATAAATGTGTATTATTTTACCTACAGCTTGGGTTTAAAAGTAGGTATTAAGAGGGTCAGGAAGGGGCAGTGTGAAAATTACCGGGCCATGGCAGAACAATCTATGGGACACACTGGTGTGGATGATGGTTTACGACCAAACGTTGAAACAACTTTGCCGGTCGCCAACCAAGGTCACCTCCGTCGGGGACACGGTTGGCAACCGTGTAGCAGGCTCTTCAGGCTTGCAGTCCATGCAAGCTGCCATGGAATTTTTACGAGGAATTTGAAAAAATCCGCGACATAATGTCATAATATCTTAACCTGTCACTATTCGCACAATTCTGCATACATATTGTTTCCATGTAACACCGTGATTCTTGGAGACATGTTTTTTTTTACGAACAGACCGGTTTATTTAAATAAGATTAGTTGGACGAGTACAAATTTACTATTCACTTCTTCGAAACATAAATAAAGGGTTAAACCATAGACATCGCATTCTGAGAAATGAAGGCCAACATATATTATGTATACGATCAGATCAGATGTTATTCTATTTTTATGAGGCAAAGGCGTCCATTTGACTGCCTCTACCAATTGTTCAATTAGAATACATTGGATAGGGCTGTGTTAACAACTGCATATTAAAATAATTTAATAAATATTATAACCAGCTAGTATAAAAAACAACATTACTCGAGTCTGGGAAACTAGTTTTTAAGTCACTAAAAATATCAACATCTGCAATTTTTTATTTTTTTTTTATTTTAAGCAAAACTTGAATAACTGCCTATGACTTACCATGTGTAGACATAAAGCAAAATATAACTTTTTTTGTCACATATAAAATCATTGGTCTTGTGGTCGCAAGCGCTACTGCTGAGCCTGAGATCCTGAGTTCGATTCCCAAGTCGGGCAATGTGTTAGTGGGTTTTATCCATTAGAAATTTCTCAGTAACACCCCGGGGTCTGGATTTGTACCCAGTTGATGGCAATAGGCTCGCCCCCTATTACATGGGACTTAAACATAACTGGCGAAATACACTCATTTATAGGCACACCTCTGCCTAACCCTTCGGGGAAAACCGGCTTGATGTAACGTTAAAATTATAACATTATTCACTTCTTCGATATTCACTTATACCGATCCAATGTCTTCGGTGTAAACAATGACAACTCAAGTTACGTTCGCGTGCCATCCCTAAATTGTAATGGTAACAATAAACGTTTGTTGGTGCGCAAAGTGATCCAGACGGAATTGATCCAACTCCATTCAATTAGCGGTAAGTACTACGGTTACTTTCCAGAACTTTCTGAATAAATATCACATGTCCTGTTCACACCTACACGTAATGCATTTAGTCTCTGAAAGGCTAGTCTACACTCACGTAAAATGGTAATTGGCAGACAACAATAACAACACTACAGCCGTAGACAACAGTCAATCAATCACTTGACATGAGACAATCTGTCAGCTTTTTGGCTTAATTGGCCTTTTGGAAGCTGTTTGTTTCGTATCGACAAAAATGTCATAAAGACCAAAATTAAATAGATAATATCCTCTGGATGGGGCACCATTGCGAATCCAGCAAAATCTGAAAGAGTTTTTCTTTACCTGTATCTTACTTAGTCACGTCATGTCAGCTATCACACTATAGCTCATACGACGTAATATTTCTTGACCTTCTGTGACAGGAGGATCAACAGAGAGACAAAAACAGACAATAAAATAAACAAGGGACAGTCATACATCTCCCGATTACAGCACGGTTTGACAGCTCAAGATAAAAACCGACAACAATACTTGTCCATCTTCGCATTAGCACGGTAGACGGTAGGCCAACTTCATAGAAACGGACGAAGCGCGAGCTATACCTACGCGCCTCGATCGAGGTATGCGCGAGGTACGCAGACAGTCGCGTCTGTGCCGCAGTGACGAACGAACGGTGTGTTATTTTTTTAACAATAACCGCGCGATTTTTACACTAAAAATAAATTCAAGTACATATTTAATATGACGAGTAGGATATATTGTTGCTGTTTTTGGTTGCATGAATTTGGCAATAACGCATCCAGAGATAACTTTTTTTAGATTACCTGGAAACTTTGAAAGGTATTATTATTAACAAACAACAACAACAAAATTATTTTATAGTCTTACTATAAAATAATTTTACTTACTGGTAGGTAGGTACATATTGTGTGTATTTTTAATGGATAAGTATTTCCTTTTATCTCCCGAAAAAAAGATGTCTGGATTAATAAATAAAGTGAATAGAGTAAAGGAAAGTGATAACACGAGTGAAATAGGTAGTTATAGGAGGTTCATGAATTAATACGGTAGGTACGCTTGTTTTAAAACCTCGGGCATTTGTGTTTTGTTTTGTTATTCAATTCACAAATTATTTTATTTATTTGTGTAGATAAAAAAAGTATATTTACAATCACAAAACTAAATGGAAACACAAAGTAGGCAAATGTAATTAAAATACTGGAGGCGGGCAGCCCTATCGCATGTTTACGTACCGCGCGGCTGTAGGCATTTATTTCTAAGATATGGCTTAGTTATTCTACCGTCTACCGTGGCATTAGTGTCATACTGACTCATACTGCATGAAGAGTTACGACTAAAGGCGGCAAATCTTTTCAATTTTGTCTGGTAGCGACTAGCGTGAAACAGCTTTATGCTCGCTTGTCATTATAAAACTAACAAATCTATCTAATTTATCTTCTGTGTCTAATTAAATTGTTGATTTTTATTTTTTATTTGGAAATTCTCATCTTTATTTGTTATTTTTGATTTTAATTAGGATTTTAATTTTTAATTGGGATTTGAATTCTAATTTTTATATTTTTTATTTATGTGATATTTTATTTTTTTATGGATCATGGTGGTCTGCAATAACGATTTTTTTTATTTTTATAAAACTGTGACGGCTAAACTAAAACGAGCGATCTTTACAATGTGTTACATCTGTGACGACTGACGGTTGGTCTGTGGATGGGTGACCATTTACATACCAAGACCCCTGCGTGCCCCGGAAAGCACGTTAAGCCGTTTTATCTATTCTGTGATTTCTGTGGTCCCGGCTGTCATTTGTAGATCACACACAGACATAGTCACAGTTTGTGACAGTCGTTACGGGTAGTTAGAAGCCCAAAAGTCCGACAACCAGTCTTACCAAGGAGTATCGTGTTACCCAGTAACTAGGTTGTGGAGGTCAGATAGGCAGTCGCTCCATGTAAAATACTGGTATTCAGCTGCATCCGGTTAGACTGGAAGCGGACCCCAACATAGTTGGGAAAAGGTTAAGCAGATGATGACAAGCATGTATAGGCGAAGTACTAAACCAGTGAAATCGCATCACTACCTACATAGTATAATGGTAGCCACACACGTTACGATTTGCTTGCGCAAATTTAGGCTTGCGCAAGCAAATCGTTACGTGTGTGGGAAGAAATTTGCGCAAATTTCTAGGCTTGTGTGATTTTAAATTTTCGATTCCAAGCTTGTGCAAATTTGAGTTTGCGCAAATTTGCTTGAGCGTGTGTGGGGCATGTGTTCAAATTTCAGTAGATTTTTTTAACCTACCGAACGGATTTTCATACGGTTTTCACCTATGGACGGAGTGATTCATGAGGAAGTTTTATTGGCTGAAATATGACGATGAAGACGATTGAAGGTGTGAGCTTTACTGGCGTGCGCCGGGTACAATTCCGTAGTTGATCACAGGCGGCAACTGCAGGCGACGTGTCGCCGCGACAGGACTGGTTTCTATGTATTTTAAAGAAGGCGACGTGCCGACGTGTCGACGTGTCGCTAGCATCGGAAGGTACTTCATAGAAATTCATTGAAATCAGTCGGGTCGCGGCGCACATGGTTCGGTTTATTGTACCTACGTATATTTTTTTTTGTAGCGATTTTTGGCGACCACACACGTAACGATTTGCTTGCGCAAACTTAGGCTTGCGCAAGCAAATCGTTACGTGTGTGGGAGGTTTGCGCAAATTTCTAGGCTTGTGTGATTTTCAATTTTCGATTGGAAGCTTGTGCAAATTTGAGTTTGCGCAAATTTGCTTGAGCGTGTGTGGGGCATGTGTTCCAATTTCAGTAGTTTTTTGAAGCAAAAACTTCTTTGGCGGCGTTGTGCACTTTTTTTGGGATGGGTAAAAAATGTTAAACTTGCGTCAGGACACGTAACCTGATCGAAAATTCGTAAGACGGAGGGAGAGTAGAATTTGTTAGTAACCTAACAAAAAGTACTAGGCTTGCATGAATTCAAGATAGTATTTCAATCATTAGACGTTGTGCACAATATCTGAGAGAAACCTAACAAAAAGTACTAGGCATGCATGAATTCAAGTATTCAATCATTATGTTATGCTACTAATAGGATTTGGATGAGGCAGATATATAGTTTATTAACTGGATTAACATAATATTATAGGATACTGTTTTCACTTCCATCGGCAGTCCCCAAAGACTGCCCCTCATGTTTTTTTTTATCAACAATCGAGCTACCCATTGCTCTCCGTCCGCAAGCCCGCGCCTACGGTGGCCGGAAATCGGCTCGCGATTCCCGACACCCAGGGCGTCTCCTACGGCGGCGGCTAGGGGCGCGAGGTCGCTACATTTGTCTCTCCCTCGCGCGCTCCGCCTCCTCCAACTATTGCCAAAGCGTCATCAATTGATGCCATTACCGCGTAACACACCTGGACGGTCTCTAAACAGAAATGATATCACAAGCAAATTTGAGCCGTGTGTGGTCAATACCGGCGTCAAGCAAATTTGCGCAAGCAAATCGTAACGTGTGTGGTCAATACCAACGTCAAGCAAATTTGCGCAAGCCTAAGTTTGCGCAAGCAAATCGTAACGTGTGTGGCTACCATAATAAAACAAAGTCGCTTCCCGCTGTCTGTCTGTCCCTGTGTATACTTAGATCTTTAAAACTATGCAACGGATTTTAATGTGTTTTTTTTTAAATCGATAGAGTGATTCAAGAGGAAGGTTTATATGTATAATACATACATATTATAGTACAGAAAAAGTCCACGCGGGCGTAGCCGCTGGCAGCCGCTAGTACTTTCATAAAAGTGGGTAATGGTCAATTATGGATTAGGTAGCCATAGTAACGTAACCTCGAAATTATAACAAGGAAGTCCCCTAATGGATTACTATAACAGATTAAAAGACGCTTCCTAATAACCTTTCTACTGCGGCCTCCACGAATCTATAAAACTTAGTAATTGGCCCACGGCTTCCAATAACCGCCAAAGGCTGCCACTCCTAACGCCACCGATTAGCCGTTGATGGATGAGTATAAACTATAGCCATTAAATGAACGCTTTTATAGACCATAAAAAATGGAATCGTATCATCATCTGAGCATTTAGCTACTGCCGTAGATGCTCAACTGTCCGAAAGACTGATGCAGCTCGATAACAATTAAAATTTTATTGTGTCTCATTTCATTAGTGACAGTCAAGCGGGCGGTAAATAAGGGGTCAAGTTAATAGAAAGAAAGGATAATGTTTATTTGGACACAGTTCGTGAAATATAAAATAACAAAATAAAAAAGTGAAAATAATATCATAGCAATAATGTGTGTGCTTCACGGCAGCGCCAAAACGGCTAAACCTTTTTGGCAGCATCATCATCATATCAGCCGAAAGACGTCCACTGCTGGACATAGGCCTCCCCCAAGCACCGCCACTTCGACCGATTCTGTGCTTCCCGCATCCAGCGGAATCCTGCGGCCTTTACAAGGCAGCATGAATGCCAGACAAATGCTGTCTGACGCTGGTTTTCTAATGAACCCTTAAGGATATAATACCAATACATTTATTATTACCCTTAAGGATAATAATGTATTAGTATAAACAACCTAGGCATGCAGCATGTATTAGAAAAGGTGTAGTCATGTTTAAGGCTGTGGTACAGACAGACCATCAAACTGAAAAACAGTTTCCATTGGATCAGCATTGTCATCGCGGAATAAAAACGCGGGGCAGTCTTTGGGAGCGCCGATAGGAGTGAAAACTAAGTAACGCGATCCAACGAAAATATCAGGAATTTATGTGGCGAGCTGTCAGTACAAGAAGGAAAGTTGTAGCTCCATAAAAAAAAATCCAAATAAATAAAACAGAGTGCGTTGTCAATAAAAAATGCTCAACGCGTCTTCGGTGACAATGACGCGAGTTCCATGATTTTTGTTCACCTAAAGAAGTTTTTACTTCAATAAATCGGTTATCCTATACAAAGCTTCAATACCGACTCGACCCAAAATGTAAATTATAAGAGACATCTGATAATTTGTCTTCTTTACTTCACTCAAAGCAAAGCTCACTTCACGGTGAGATTTTCACGTAAAAGACGAGCATATAAGGTGAAGTTGGTGCGTTTTACCATGGAAAAGCGGTCAATGCCCTTTCCCTAATATCTTTTTTTGAATTCGAACAATAAACTATCTATGTTTTTTCATCAGTGTCTGTAAAACTGTAAATAAATGTGGGTAGGTCAATGACTGCTATTGCTAACCTTATTCACCAAGTAGTAGATTATTTTATGCTATAAAACCTATAGGTAAAGCACCTATTTCGTACTTCATTTATTTATACACGTGCCTACTCTTGGAATGAATAATAGCTCGGTTTATCCCCAAGAGGAAAAGTGTACTTAGGTACCTAAACGACATCGATATAATAATAAATCGATGTCGTTGAGGTACACTTTATAACAATACTAAAGTTTACGTTTTTTGCCATGCTCATTGATATTTTTTCCTCATTTATTGTGAATAATTTGTAAGGTTATGATTAATTTTATTTCTTCTTTTATTAATAGGTCTGTATCTGTAATTAAAAGACCAAAATATTGCTATTTGATTTTAGTTTAAATTACAAAATGTCGTATAAGTTAAGGTGAAGGCGTCAGGGTATCCCGCGATTTTCAAATGTTCATACGTTTTTGCATTTTGCAGGTCAGTATCAGGTGGTATGTTGATACCACCATAAATATGATTCGCGGTCGTATCATACATACATTAATTTATAGAATTACAATCATAAAAATCATGAAGACAACTCTCTAGGTTCATATTACCCTATTGAATGACATTGTCATGACATTTGAGGCCAATTCTTGCTGATTCTAATGATTATAATTCTGTAAAGCCTTAGTTGTTACGGTCGCGAATAATGTATTTTGTGTCAAATTGTATTATTGTAGACCCAATTCAGTATGTTCACATAGAACTTTTTTGGGTTGGTGAATTAACAGTCAAACTGACGCTTGACTTCGAATTTTTTATATCTCTTTAAGTTACCTATATATATTTTTTAAGTTTTTTAGGTTATTTTTTTTTCGTTTTAGTAGTTAAATTCAGCTTACCTAGTGTCCCAGCTCTCAGGAACACAACCAGATTGGTCCTGAAAAAGAGGAAAAGAACATTAGCATGTTATTGCAAATGCGACGCATTTATACCTACCTACATCTATTTATCGTCGTTGGTACCTATGTATAAAATAATGATGTATAAAGTGATATCGCTAATGACTACAATAACTAATTGTTCTCTTAATAATTACGCTTTATGTTTGCGTGATCAGCAGATAGGGGATGTGGGGCGTTTTCCAGAAGACGTAGCGTTGGGAGGCCTCCCTCAAGGTGGACCGATGACCTTGTGAAGGCCGCAGGAATCCGCTGGATGCGGAAAGCATAGAACCAGTCGCAGTGGCGGTGTATGTAGAAGACAGTCAGAAATAAGCCGAAAAGAAGCATTCAAGATTTTACCATGTTCCACTGACAAAAAAACAGTACTGCCGAAATGAAACCCTGTCCAATCACAATAATTTACAGTTCCTGAATATTCCTGACCAATGTCTTTTTTTACAGGTAAATAAATAATATTAGCAGTAGTTAATTCCTTTCCTAATTATTTTTTAAATTAATGTATGCTGTTGGTGTTCTTTGATAGATAAATAAATACACTTTGAATTTTTGGATGAAAAATCTTTTTATTACTTGTACGAGTATAAGTAATGTCCCTGTACTGTTAGGCTAAAGTCTCCTTTTCCCTTTTCCACAAAACTATGTTTTCTGCCATTACGCGCCAGTCCTTTCGGTAGATGAGTGTGAAGAAAATATTGCAAAAATAAAATAAAAAATTATCCATAGCCGATATTGAATAATTCAGTAGATAGAGTTAACCCTGAAATACCAGCATCATCCAAAGATCATTCTCAGAACAAAACATCAATCAGCGATCGACGGAAATAAACAAAGGAACCGCATTTACAAGCCTTGCTAAAACCTGTACCGTACATAAACGTGTGCAGAATACCAGTGCGTCAAGGACTGCCCTCAGTACTTTTCCACTCTGT
Organism: Conistra vaccinii; assembly: GCA_948150665.1. Taxonomy (NCBI): domain Eukaryota; kingdom Metazoa; phylum Arthropoda; class Insecta; order Lepidoptera; family Noctuidae; genus Conistra; species Conistra vaccinii. Next base: position 3,408,124 of record OX411323.1, on the reverse strand, counting down.
TGCATTACATCACGGATGGGTCAACGACCTTAGCCAGTTGGACCGCTTGGTTCCAAGTTGTTGGCGTGCATAATAATTTGCTCGAGGTCGAAAGAAAGTGTTTTTTTTTGTTTATGGAAAATTGCTTTTTGAATATGGAACTAGTTTGACCGTGAATAGCAACAGATGTTTTGTGGGACTATACATAGTAAGTTTGACGAATATGGATGGCTGGACGAATTTGACATTGACATACGTCATGCTGCATGAGGTATCAAAATTAACACTCTCAATTTCAATGCCCGCGAAGCAAACAAAATGGTTAAATCACTGTGAATCATTGGTGATCCCTAAACTGGGAAAGGGTTAAAGACCTAGGCAATGGCCTCGTTAACCTAAGCTTTTAACCCTTTCTGTTGAACTTTGTCATTCACTAGCTATGTTTGTCTTAATATAACACATGTTGTTAGCTTTTACAAGTTTTTCAATTAGTGGTGATTAATGAGAGACTTTTAGAAGTCATAAACCAAATTAGTCAAATGGCTAGAATCAATGAAAATTGGTATTATTTTGGTCTTACGGTTAAAAACCATAGAACTCGTATTTCAGGTTTTTTGTTTTTTTTAACCCTCGCCATCTCCACGGACTAGAGAATCGCGGCGATAATCTTGCCATGCCATCAAATTCAATATAAGTAATTATAGAAACTCTATGAATCGATCTCCACACGGCAATATCATCGCGGCGATAATTTGAAGGCACAGCAATTCACAGCGTGAGTCGTGAACTCGTGACTATCGCCGCGATTCTCTAGTCCGTGGAGATGGCGCCTAAGGGCCTGCGCCCATTGGCGCCACAACACGGCAAAGGATTTTTCGTGCCGTGTTGCAAGTGGGTGCAGGCCCTAAGAGGGTCAAATAGAAAATGAAACATTTTAAGTATTATAATCCAATAATTTGAAGAAATTAATTAAAATGAATGTTGCTTAGGGTTTCGGCAAAATTTCTTCCCCAAAGGAGGAAATATACGAGATATTTTTATGGGAAAGTCTGAAATCTACGTAGACAAAGTCGCTGGTAAAGTGCTAGTTATTTACATAATTCTGCTAATAGACAACCAGTTGTCTTCAATCGCCACAATAGATCAGTTATCAGATTGATGAATTGCACTACACAACTGAGTAAACGTCTCGACTTCTTTTACACACGATATTCAACCTTACCTTATAACGACAAAGTTCAATTTAAAAAGAAAAAAAAATACGGGTACCGCTGAAAAAAGTAGCATGTATTCGCGTCATTGAACTTTGAACTCTACTAGGTAGTTGTAAGGTCGATAATTGTCTGTCAATAAGTTGTGGTATTTGCGGCCAAAGAGCAAGATAGGCATTATAGCAGCTCCCAGATAAGGCAGCACGTGTGTATGTTTAATCACGTTCGTATAAATAGTACCTAACCTATTATGTTATAGTTATAGTAGAACCGAGTTTATCGATGTGGCTAATAAGTTAATAACACCCAATTAGAATATCTATAATTATATTAACTATGTACTTCTACAATATTATAAAGAGGTAAAATAAACTTGTTTTTTTTTTGCATTGGATAGCCCAATTCAGGAAGGTTATAAGTACGCGGACGACGTCGCAGGCAGAAGCTAGTTTAGTTAAAAATACGAATAAAACATTATTGTATGTTGTATGTACTTATTCATACTGTCTGTCTGTCAAGGTCCATTTTAATTGCTTTTTAGTCTTACTGCTTTTAATTAATGTAACCCGTGAATGAATAATTATCTTCTAAGGTAATTATAGAAAAATACATATCGAATAGATTTTCCGTTTATAAGGCCATTTCTCGGATACTTCTATGTGCGTCATACATAATTATAATTATTCTGATAAAATTATATGACATACGATTACTAAGATAATAAAAGCTTGATAGTCATCGATGGCTTTCACACCCACAAAAATAATGTTTACCTACTTATAGCTTTTCCAAATTTTCAACACATTAGTATTATCATATAAAACATAGTATAGGTACTTATATAAACTCACGCCTTCTTCTCAACTAAATCAAACAAACGTCTTCAAACATTAAAAAAAAATGATTTATCTATGAAAAAAAAAATACTAATGTGCTAACGTGGGTAACTCCATAGACATTATTACAAATTCCTGTGATGCCAGGACGTTGTTGTTGAATTGCACAATTGCCCGTGTAAAGAGTTTACTTTTGAACCACATTGTTTTGTCAAAACATTATTTTTATCACACGACAACGACATTCTTCATTCGAGTGAGCAAGTCGTGCACCGTGTGTCCGACATATTTTTCTGCGACACGACTCGAATGACTGGCATATTAATCTACTCTACAGTGTACGTGAATAAAATTAATTTGTTGTCGTGACATTGTTTTGTCTACGATCTCCAATACACTCTATTGCACTTAAAATGCCTATTTATCTTAATCTTTGACAGTTTACATGTAAGTAGATGCTACTTTATAGGGACAGTCATCTAATCACCCTGTATATTAAAAAAAAAACCCCTGATCTAAGTAGTGATTTAGCTTAATCTTACCCTGTATAAAGTTTTTTTTTTAATACCTGTATATTAAAAAAAAAACTTTATACAGGGTAAGATTAAGCTAAATCACTACTTAGATCAGGGGACTGGTTTTTTTGACCGTAGAATTTTGAACACAATATCTACCGCAAGCGAAAATATTCTCTAAAAAATACTAATGTACTCAGACATCCGCAGAAAATTGGAGTCCAGACCATGTTTCATCATCATCAAGATACAGCCTAAAGACGTCCACTACCTGTAAGCAGACAGGTTTCTCCAAAGCATCTCCAATGCGAGAATGCTTCTCGATTTCCGCAACCTTCTTCGATATCCAGCGGATTACCGCGACCTTCACCAGGTCATCGATCCTCCTTGATACCAGTACACTCTGTAGTTTACCGGCCTCTTGTAAACACTTTTTTTCCTTGTCTCGTTGTATAAATAACACGTTTATTTTTTAAATACTTTAAGTAGGTATTTCAAACGTTCACGGGGACAATATGACGTCACCTACTGACGATATCATGTCGCGAATTCAGATGTGAACCCAGGATATTTATCAAAACATGAAGCCAATTATTTTTATCGCGTGAGATGTGGACTTCCTGCCTACGTAAGTAAGTACCTATTTTCTCCACGCTTCAGAACGTTACATGGTAAATTATAATCGTCAGTAACTATTATAGGTAACTAAATAATAAAATACGACTATGGATACTAATTTATGTCGGTATTATTTAAGAGCGTTTATCGCAAAAGTTGGCAACGTCGGCGTCGCAGAGCTGTCAATAATTTACCCGTTTTGATTAATTAGGCAATATTTCTGTACGGAAATAAAAAAATGTGGCTAACTAGCGAACTAGAATATTAATAATGAATTGCAATAATTAATACCTATCTTAACACCGAATATTTAGTCAAACACGGTCTAATAGGTTACAACATAAAATTCGTTGTTATTATTGCAATTCATTATTCTAGTTCGCTAGTTAGTTTTTTTTTTGTTCACGGTTACAAATATTCACTAAATTAATTTAAAAGGTTGGATACTTATACTTATAGCTACAAGATTCCCTGAAAACACTATTTGAATCTGTTTTACAGTGTTTCATAACACGGATTTTTAAACCTAATGCCGTTGATCGTCTGCGATGGTTAATTTTAGCCCAAAAATGCCGGCAGCCCTCCTGGAGGGTTCACTTCCAAAATTTTTGGCAGCATGGCGTAGGAGTTCTATGAAAAGTGGGTGCAGTCGAAAGATTTTTATTATTTGATGGCAAATACGCCGATACCGCCGTATAGGGCATCTGCGATTCCCAATACCATACCAGAGGCATCACAGATGCTTTATCTTCCCAGAGACAAATATAATAATAGGGGCTAGAGTTCACTATTATAGTCTAGAACAGATTTACTAAACTGTACATCCTTACGAACACAATTACACGCAAGTCTTCTTAGGACGGCAACCGAAGCTCTACAAATGTAGCAATAATACTTGTGTAACTAAAATTGACTCGGTCCATGGTCAGAAAAGCAAGACTGAATAGAACTGCTTGCGTAACAAACGATCAATCATAATCTGAATCATTATGAAGGATATTGCTAATCCTTTGCTGCATATGTTCGAAAAAGTCGTATAGTCGAATCCGATGCAAGCTACTGCAAGTATCGCAAAATCTGGCAGAATTTAGATATAAAAGGAACAGGGTGTAAAGTTCTCTCATCCCCTCTATAGAAAAGCGAGGATCCTCCGACCGTGTCTGGAGGGCAACTGCCCGATGGTTGATGTCGGATCATAGAAATATCTTATATCTATGGTTCGGATAGTCTTACGTCATGGTAATATTATCATAATGCTTATGTCGTTCGCGCGGTAAACTCTCATTGCGCGATGTAGGATTTGTGTGACGTCAGTATTTTATAGAATAGATGCCGCCACATTTCTATTACTGAATTAGGACATAACCTTTGATGAAGAATAGTAAAAGATCGAGGGGCTAACCGATATGAAGTTGAAACTCCACAGTGAACATCGAGAGAAACTGCGACGCAGAATGTAAACTAATAATATGTTCGCGGTTAACATAACTGGCGAATGGTGGGTGCACGATAAGACATCTCAACCTATCCCTTCAGGGAATAGCGTCATATTATGTTATACTAACAGCATTACGCTACTCCAAGTCATATTTCAAATACTGTGGTCTGGAGAGTGTGCACTTATGACACATTCAGGATATTTACTGCTAAATAATGTTTGTATTATAATGTACTAGCTGCGCGCCGCGGTTGCACCCGCGTAAATCTCGAACCCGTAGAAATATCGGGATTAAAGTTATCCTATGTCCTTTTTCAGGTTGTGGTCTACCCGTGTGTAGTTGTTGTATTTCATCCAAATCCGTTCAGCCGTTTTAGCGTGAAAGCGTAACAAACAAATTAACAATAAGTTTGAAATATATGTGGCTTACCTAGGTAGGTAAGTATGTTGTGTGTAGATATGGAAAAGTTTGATACGCTGTTCATTCAGTACTTATACATAGTAGTAGATTAATTGCACATATTCGTACTTCTCGACCGATAAATAGTACTCCACAATACTTTGGCAAACAATATACTGTAAGAATGACATGTAAGTACCTAACCTTAGGGTTACATGTTTTCTGTAGTCATCAGTAATCGGATCCAGCAAACATCGTCATTACCTGAAATCCGAAGCCGTTTGGCAGCCAAGAAGTCACTCTGACACTGTCACTTTTGTCAAGTCTCAAAATACCTAAATTAAATTAGTGCTTCAGTTATCAAAATAAAATCTATTATTTATAATTGTTGCGTTGTAAGAGATGAAAAATTGTGTAGTTAAACAGTCGCTAATATTTACTTACCTTTTATAAATAAGCTGCTTAGTGCTAGGTTGGCATGAGTAATTATGAAAAAATCTTCATAACTTCCGATGCCTGAAAGCATATTCTTAATCCTTGCTTTTGTTTTTTTTATAAGTACTTGCCTACCATAACTAAGTAGTTGTGTAATAGCTAATACGTTAACTGTGGCTGGATCTAGTAATCCTGTACCTACCCTAATAACGTAACGCATTTTTGCAAACGATTACGACTAATCTGTTTTATTTTGACGGTTCAACAACATTCATTGCGTTATTTACGTTGTTGAGTAGATTTTTTTTCTAACTTATGAAGCAATGGATTAGCAATCTGTTTCAAAACGATTCAAATTCTGATTGATCATGTATTACGTAATTAGGGTTAATACTGGACATTCCTGGGGATAAAGGGCCAAAAGGTTGCCTGCCATTTTTTTAATAGAGAGACTTTAGCTGGTGCTCCGGTGCTACTATTGAAACAACAAATAAACAAATCCTCCACGTGCCGTAACCTAACATCAACACAAAACGCCTAATATAGATTTACTACAGAGTGCTACAGATAAAGTCCCTGGCCTACATATACCGAAACAAACTCACAAACAAATTAAATATCAAAGTCTCCGGTAAACTGACGCTGAAGCTGAACTACATAACAATCATAAAATAATGGTACAAGCTAGAGATGGGTGACATAATTATAAAGTTTATTCGAATTGTAATTCACACAGGAAATGACAAACAGAATCATTCAGATTATGAAAGACGAATAAAAATAAAATCTGAAGGTATAAACAGGTAATGAACTAAATAAGATTAACAACATATACAAGATAGTAATCGAAACATTCTAATCATAAGTTTTCGAAACAATCATTCGAATACAACCAATGAATTCGAATCACTATTCGAAAGCTTAACAGAACATTCGATTACTCCAATTATTATTTCTAATCGCCCAACACTAGTAACCTCCTGCCATGTCTAAATATACTAACTAAACACCCGACCGCGTCTATACTGACGTCATACGCAATCAAAAATAAACGGAGAATACTAGAAACTAGTTTCGAGTAACGAGACAATAAAATATACAGAATAAAAAGAACTGTCCGGTGGAAAGAAAGATCTTAATCATAAGAGTTCTTACGTAAATCTTTGTCTGGTTTTCTATCTTTAGTCCGATTGAGGATGTCTATCTATTCATTATACATAATAATATTTCGGTGTCTAATCTTGATTATTCTTGATGGCAGTATATGAACAGCACACAATAGCTTGATCAGAAACTGGAAAACTGCTGGCGTCAGAATTTGATTGCTTCAAATTTTGTCACCACCATCTTTATCTAGGTGTCTCCGTTCCTCGGAAAGTACGTTAAGCTGTTGGTTCCGGCTGTCATTCTTGGATCTATGAAAGTCGTTACGGGTCGTCAGAAACCCAAAAGTCTGACAACCAGTCTCACCAAAGGGTATCGTATTACCCAGTAACTGGGTTGTGGAGGTCAGATAGTCGGTCCATGTAAAACTCTCGTATTCAGCTGCATCCGGTTGGACTGGAAGCCGACCCCAACATAGTTGGAAAGAAGCTAGATTAAGACCTTTATCAAGGTGTTCCTAGTCTTACCAATGTATGATATAAAACACAATTCATAATATCTGCTAATGTCAAAAGGATATGCAGTAGCACCTCTTGTGCTAAGATGATTGTCCAAGATGAAGAGACCCAATCTAGGGGACTATTTGTATATCTAAATAAACCTGCGAGGGTTTATAAGCCAACATCGATTTAGTACTTTAAAACACAAAGAATTCATATATCCTGTGTTCACCATCATCACCCTCCGCAGCATGTCTTCATCTTCCATATAACTCTAGATTAGCCGTCATTTTATGAATAATCCTCTTTGTAATCGTATCATCTTTTACACAATCCAGCAATCGTTTCTTTGGTCGTCCTCTATTCTTATAACCCATACTCATACTCAAAACTTTCCTCAAGACATGTTCCTCATTCCTCCCCACCATGCGTGATTCATTCAACATCATAAAACTGTATTTTTTTTTTCTTCGCGGGAGAGATTAAAAATACCTTCATCAGGGCTTTAATACATTAAGATCGTATGTATAAATTATCTGCATATCTACGTTATTATAATACGGGATTTCCTTTTGCGAAAGATGCGCGTTTACCATGGAAAGATTTGTATCTGTATCTATAAATAAGGAAGATGAGCAGTTTATTAGCTTTAATTCTCTCAATAAACTTCCCCAAACCACATGGCAATTAATTACTGAGTTAGCATCTGCATCGCCATGGCTGCGGTTCTGACGTAGCGCAAATGGTGGCAGATTAAATACCGGATCAAATTGAATTAGCTAGCAAAACTCCGCAGACTTGACGGGTATCGATATCTAACACGATAAAACAAAAATAAATTAATTTGACGAGGTTTTTTTGGGGTCACCGACCGCAGTTAGTGTAGTCACTTGAAATTACACAATTTTTTATTTAAGTTTCACAGATGAAATCAATCGTCGATCTTCGTGTTAAGAAATTCATACCCAAAACGACTGCGGAGTTTCGCTAGCTAATTTAATTTGACCCTGTATAAGCAAAATACTGAACGCATGTGGGTAGGTACAGTCTAGTTGGAGCTTCGATATTCGCGGTGGCTGGTAGCAGCACTAGCAGCTGGATGAGAGGAGAAGCCGAGGGACTGGTGCCGATGCTGATGTAGCCGGGGATAATGATGGAATATTGAACAGAAGGACTAGAATCAAAGCTAAAATTACCTTAGTACGTATTTATTAAAATGCTTTAGGTCGAGCTGATGGAAATGTAAGAAAAATATATTAAATATGTTCGCACACCTTGTAATGTAACAAAGATTTTACTTATACATGAAGAACTCTTGGATGCAGTGGAAGAAAAGAAGTGAAACGATGACAAAATGCAGTAGAAGTAATTGGCACGCATTTGTCTCCTTATCCAGCCATGGTCTAGTCTATCCACATATTAGAAACGCAGAGATGGCACATGAAGCATGCTGCAACCTTGAAAATGTCTATGAAGGTAAGGCCTGAGCTTTAAAGTAGAAGATTACCTTCATGAAACCCTGATATCGTGCCAAAATGCATTTAGTGATAAATACAAATAAATAAACTCAATCCTTGAAGAAGGTCCTACTCAAAATATGTGTTTACGGGTTTCGGACGGCAAAACAGAATGTTAACGGTACTGATAATATTTTTCTTAACTTAAATAAAATAGACTGCAACTTATTGACGAACCTGGAACGGGAACTGAGCAGATCTTCATCTAACAAGGTGTCGAAGATTGTTTGTAAAAGATGTTACTGCGCAAGTTTTAATAAAAATCCTTACATGAATAATTCTACAGGTTTGAATAAAGACCACAGCATTTCAGGACATTCATCTATTTAAACCCACCCTAATCCTTAACTTTTAACAATGAACTTCTATAAGGTCAAATGGGCATTATACCTTTCAATGACTGGGCAGCTACCCGTCCGTATACTCCTCAACAATAACTGAAATAGCTAGTAACCATAACAGCTTGAGACATAAAAAAGCATATGAAAGGACAGGTCTGTTTCACTTTTAGAATAATATAAGTTAGAAAACTCTAAAAAGCTTGGTATCGAAAGCAATACAGTAACTACAAATCTGCCTCCACGACATGATGATAACTTGTAATAGGTACCCATGTATTTTGTTTGATTTTTAAATGAACGTAATACGTAAACGCATTTAGATTTAGTTGCAGTGATGCACCTTTGCTTGAAATCATCAAATCCAGAGCCAGATCTTATAAAAAAATTAAAATTAACACTGTGTTCATGTCCAAACTGACAGATTCTCATACAAATCTTTTTCAAATTCAAATCATTATTTATATTCTAAGAACAGGCCTAAACATAAACAATAAAACGTCTCGTGAGTCGTGTCACTTCACAACAACATCGAACAAGTTTGAAAGTAGACACGGTACAGACCGAGACGCGGGCGCAGCTCGCTGTGAATAAACTTTGTGTGCAGGCAGGTAGCTATGGAAACTTCGAGAAGGCATGAAGCGCTAAAGGTTCCCTTTGTTCAAGAGGGCCGAGGTCCTTCGGTAGACTGGTTATAATACCGCAAGATGTGATATGAAGGATAAAGAGTGTTAGGGTTTGTTGTTTGAAACTGTGTGTCAGTAGCTTAGCATAGCTTTGAAAATCTCATTCCATGCCACCAGAGAGGGATAAAAATTTAGGTTTTGACATTATGTGGCAGTCGTTTTTAGGGTTCCGTACCCGAAGGGTGACAAACGGAACCCTATTCATAAGCCTCTGCTGTCCGTCTGTCTGTCAGCGAGCTCTATCTCATGAACCGTAATAGGTAGGCAGTTGAAAATTTCACAGATTGAGCATTTCTATTGCCGCAAGAGCAACAAATAATAAAATTAAAAATTAAAGGGGGGTCGCCATACAATAAAATTAAATTTTGAAAAAAAAATAATCTGACCTTGGCATGTGGGGTATCATTGTCTAGAGCTCATCAAGTAGAAAATAAATATAATTTTTATTTGTTTTGTCTTCAAAAATGATGAATTAGGGGGCCGTAGAACTTGTCTGTTTTAGACCATTTTTGTACGAGCTCTATCTCAACAACTAAACAAATTAGGAATTTGAAACTTGTGTGTATCATGTACCATATACTGTTTATAATCAACAAATACTAAAAACGCCGATTAATAACGTATTTTATATAATATGGGCGATTTACTGCAACTTAAAAATAATATTTTGTATTTCATGCTAATATTATGCGATATAAATTCCACAGATAACTATTTACTAGTCGGAGTAATGACATGGAATTAGTAATATACCTACTATCATGGCAGCATATACTATTTCGATCATTTAAATTTCGATCATCCAAAAAGGTCTACACAATAAGCTCTCTTCAAAAGATTTTAAAACCGGCCAGTATTTTTTGAGTTTAAGAACTTTATCGACTTTTTTCAAAGTATCCCTAGACGGTGTTGATGTGAGTACCTCATGTTAAAACTAAACTCCAATAGACAATAATATTCAGTAACATTGAAATGAATGGTGGTACATACAGGGTACTATTCAGTTACCTTAAACCGTTGTGGATACAATTTCATATTGAGAAAACTTATTTGTGTAAAAATATTCAGCCACGGCGGCCAATCTCAATGGAGACTAGCCTTCGGCTTGGGGGATATTATAGTGCACAAGTGTATGCGCAGACACGAGTGCACTCTCTCTTCCCTCACGCTCATAGTCCGATGGGATGTGTAAAAATATTTTTTATTTTCGCTCGAGTTTATATTTCGATATTTTTTTTTGTTGGTACATTGGCGTGTGCTAGCTGTCATTCAATCAACTCAGCCTATCGCAGTCCACTGCTGGACATAGGCCTCTCCCAAGCTGCGCCACAACACCCTGTCCTCCGCCTTCCGCATCCAGTCTGTCCCGGCCACTTTCTTAAGGTCATCGGTCCATCTAGCTGGGGGGCGTCCCACACTACGCTTGCCGATACGCGGTCTCCACTCTAGGACTCGTCTGCTCCACCGGCCATCGGTCCTTCGACAGACATGGCCAGCCCACTGCCACTTCAGTTTGCTTACTCTGCAAGCTATGTCGGTAACTCCGGTTCTTTTCCGGATAATTTCATTTCTGATTTTATCCTTCAAAGAAACTCCAAGCATAGCCCGCTCCATAGCGCGCTGAGCGACCTTGAATTTGTGGACCAGCCCAACTGTCAGTGTCCACGTTTCGGCACCGTATGTCATCACTGGCAGGACGCACTGGTTGAAGACCTTTGTCTTCAAACATTGCGGGATAGGCGACGTGAAGACTTGACGCAGTTTCCCAAATGCTGCCCAGCCCAGCCGGATCCTCCTGTCGGCTTTCTCAAAGTTGTGTCTACCGAGCTGGATGACTTGCCCTAGGTAGACATACTCCTTCACAACTTCGAGAAGCGACCCTTCGATGTGAATTGGACTCGGCAAGACGTACGAATTGTGCATGACTTTCGTCTTGTCCAGATTCATGCCAAGGCCAACCCGTCGAGAGGCTCCAAATAGGCTGTGCAGCATCCGGCCTAATTGCTCCATGGTCTCTGCCATTATGACGATGTCATCGGCAAAACGAAGGTGTGAGATGTACTCGCCGTTCACATTAATACCCTGCCCAGTCCAGTCTAGGGTCATGAAGACGTCCTCCAACGCATTGGTAAACAGTTTCGGGGATATCACATCCCCCTGTCTTACCCCCCTGAGCAGTTGGATGGGGTTGGTTTTCTGATCCTGGATCTGGACAGTCATCGTGGCAGCGTCATACAAGCATCTCAACACTTCGATATAGCGCCAGTCAATTCGACAGCTGTCATTATGGCAAATATATTTTATTTAATGTTTTGTGTTGAGTAATGTAAAATATTTGCATACTATTGTATAGAATCAAGTTTTTTTTCGTAACTGAACAGACAGCTGCGCTGCTGGGGAGTTTGTTGCGCCACTTCTTCTTTCCAGCAAAAGCACTAGGAAGTGGTGAAGGGCGGGCGTTTTTGGGGGACTGTCTTATGTAATTTTGACGTTCGAAAAGTGCTGATTCTCAGCCTAGTTTGAATAAATGACTTTTGAATTTGAATTATGACTATCAAAAATAACGTAAATAAATACCTGTATTGACGGAATGTTGTAATTAAAATTTGGCGTACTACTTACATTCTATTTTGTACAATATAGTCTGATGTAGCAAGAGAAATCCTTTTATTTATAAGTAACTAGCTTTACCCGGCCCGGCTTTGCACGGTTAGCACTAAGTACTTACTTACTCTACGGCGCACCTACCTTTCCTAATTACCTATTTCTAGCTAATTACCTACCCTACCTACCTACCTACCCTAACCTACCTACCCTACATATCTACCTGCTTACCTACCAATATACCTATTTATACCTACTAATACTATGTTAGTAGCAAATAAATAACTTTGACTTTAGTTAATGCATGTTACTAACATAAATGAAATAAACTTCTACACCTATAATTTAACACAACAACATTTTTTCATTAAAATTAGACAATTTCTTTACAAATTTTTATGTTTTTTTATAGCGCCTCTGTTGTTACCTTTACGAAAGTATTACAAAAATGCATAGTGTTAAATCTTGTACGACATGGTATGGAACCCTTCGTGTGCGAGTCCGACTCGCACTTGACCGATTTATTTGAATCTCTGTATAGCAAATCCCAGTTATTCCTTATGTATGATGTGAAAGTTTGTGAAGATAAAATGGTTTTTTTTTACCAACTATCTGGATGGTCGCGACCCGCCAGAAGCAATAACATTGAACTTGCCTGGGAATTTAACGATATTTACGTGTGAGTGTGTGACTGATTAAATACGCACTAAATAGGATACACGTAATATGACACCTAGTATTAAATAATTGCCACACGATCCTATAATGTAATTAGGGATGAGTTTAGTACCTGAGCACAAAGGGAGGTACTGAGAATGTCCTAAGTCCTAATAGAAAAACTATTGAAATTAATTGAAATCTAAATTGTAGATTCGTCTGTAAATTGTAGTCTTAGGCCACTGTAGTTATCACATTGTCTTCTTGGTGTAGAATGGAATATGTGTTAACAAAGGTTTTTTATTCGTTTTCTGCAATATGATTAAGTACATTATGACAGTGATCTTTCTTTCCCTGCATCCTTCATTTGTTTTATCACACAGAAAGCTGCTGCCGATCCTTGAACATACAAACTGCCCCCCAATTACGCAATGCACGATCAATTTTAAATTGAAACCAATTGAAAAAGATTGCCAGTCCATTGCTTCATAAGTTCGACAAAAAATTGAGCAGATTTTTTTTGTCGAACTTATGAAGCAATGGACTGGCAATCTTTTTCAATTGGTTTCAATTTAAAATTGATCGTGCATTACGTAATTAGGGTGCTGGGGGCCAAGTCTACTAATTTACAAACGTCACAATGGTGTCACCATGGTGAGTTTTTGACAGATTTTGTATGGCAAATCTGTCAAAAACGAACAATCGAGAGACCATTGTGACGTTTGTAAATTGGTAGACTTGGCCCCCTGCAAGTTCACATTCATCTGGAGAGCTCACGATCTGACTGCACACAGAGCACATAGGTATAGCACTGGATTCCACGTTATCAGTGATAACGCTATCTAATCTAGTATTGTTTTTGTGATACCACTTTATAAATTATATGGCTTGCTGCTTTTATCGTGTGTGCATCTTTAATGGGTTTAATGGGATGACTGGTGTGGACGTCATCAGAGGATTGAGTAGACATGATTGAGTTCAAGAGAATCATATTTTAACATACAAGTATCTCATAGTTTTTATTTTCCAAAAGTCTCCCATAAAACTATTAATCTATATATTATATAAAAATGAATCCCCATTTCCTTGGTCACGGCATCACGCGTGAACGGCTGGACCAATTTCGCTAATTCTTTTTTTGTTGTGTTTGTTATAGTATGGAGATGGTTCTTATGATAGGTAGGTGAAGGTAGGGTAGGTAGGTAGGTATGTATGTTGGTAAAGTATGTATGTAGGTAGGGTAGCTAGATAGGTATGCAAGTAGGTAGGTATATAATGTTGGTAAAGTATGTATGTAGGTAGGTAGGTAGGGTAGGTAGGTAGGTATGTATGTATGTAGGTAGGGTAGGTAGGTGCCCGTAGATAAGTGCTTACCCGTGCGAAGCCGGGGCGGGCAGCTAGTTAATTAATAAATAAGTAATAAGTTTATTGTACAGTCAGCTGCAGAGAAATCTCACCCCCTAGCAATGTATTTTTATATTGCTAGGGGGTGAGATTTCTCTGCAGCTGACTGTACAAAGAGAAACGCATAATTTTGTCACATCATTGTACAAGTGGATGTCAAAATCAGGTAGAACAGCTGGCTCCAGAACTAAGTAAAAAAATATACTTGTATTTCAGGAGTCAAAAACTACTATCTACTATCATTCCAGGAGAGGATTTAGTCAGTAACAAGCCCCATGTAGGTAATATGTGGGAACCACTAATCAAGTAAACATTTGATTCTGGGCCCTGGGCTACAAAGGTTCCTAACGAAAAGAACCAATAACACTGCCCGATCAGGGGATCGAACTCGTACTTAGCACTTAGCAGTAACGTTTGCGATCACTAGATCACCAACCACGCAGACAATACGCAATTACGCATCTCCATCAATAAATGGCGTTCCTTGTACCTTCATCGTCGGTACAAATGATATGTTTTTTTTTAAGTCCTTGCTAAGTGTTCGATCTCTGGAACCATCTATTCAAAGGGGTCCTCGAAACGATCAATTGCTATCAATTTCTATTGTAGTAATATTGTCAATCGCTCGCTTCAAGTAGACGATCAATTTCCGCATCAACGTGTAACAATCACGTAAAAATTGACAATTGCAATTGATCGTTTCGGGGACCTAAAGGACTTTTAGATTTTTACTCCCTAGGGAGCAGTCAAAATACAATCTATATAAATCAATATTATGGTTTAAACGACGCCGACGAACTTACGATGGCGAATGGCGTGTGGACTTTGGACAGACAACCCAAGCGAGGTACCTACCTACCTACCTTCTTCTCATTCCAAGAAGATAATTTAATTCCCCAAGAAATGATGTCCCAAAATTTTACGTAGGTATACTGGGTGGCCCATAATGTTTAGGCGTAAAAAAAATTTGGAACTATTCTTGGGCCACCTGTATAAAAATTTGAATCTATAACGTTTCACTTAGTTTTATTTATTGCACGACTCTTAATGCGAAGCATTAGAGTGTGCTCTACGATCGAAAAAATTTTTTTGCCCCATTTCTATACTTAACTGTTTTTATTGTTACACTACTGCTAGTACACAGAACCTACTTAATTTATATACCATTGTATAGATGATTAAATCTAGATTAATACTGTACTTTTTAACAATTGATTTAATGCAGCAGAAATGGAAACGGCATCAAAATAGTTGAAAAAAAATTCCTGTCCGTCAATTTATGAACCCTGAAAACATTGTAG
The DNA here is from genome assembly GCA_948150665.1 of Conistra vaccinii. NCBI lineage: Eukaryota > Metazoa > Arthropoda > Insecta > Lepidoptera > Noctuidae > Conistra > Conistra vaccinii. The sequence continues at coordinate 3,392,581 of OX411323.1, read as the reverse complement.
CTTGCGATAAAATCAATTAATTGAGTCAATTTTTTTTTTATACATTCGTTTCAGCCGTAGAAGGAACCCTATTGAAAATGGCACTTTTATTCAAAGTAGTTTAATTACAATTAATAAAATACTAACTAAAATATAATATCTTTATCTAAATATTTCCAACCTTGGAATTGATGTTGCCTAGAAATGAAATGAAATGAAATGAAATGAAATGAAATGAAATGAAATGAAATGAAATGAAATGAAATTGTTTATTCTGTAAATAGGATATCGGAATCACTTTTACACGTCATATTTAAAAAAATGTTTAAAATAAGCTAGATGAGGTCGGCGTTTCCTAACTGACTACTCTGAGAAGAAAGGCCGAAACAAACTCAGAGGTCACGGTCTCTTTTAAAGTCCAGACATAATCTTGGTCAAGCCATATGAGAACCATGTAGATTAGTGTCTGAAATGGTCTTTTGAGGAAAGAACCACACAGATTTGAGTGGACCTGTCCAGTCAGTGCAAGCATTTGTCAGTAATCGTGGAGCTCACTCAGAGCTTAAGGAGCTCAACTCGACGAACAATACCAAAGAAAGGACATTTGGGTAGGCCGCATCAACTACTCAAACTGCCAGACCATCATTAAAACTAAATGTGAAAAAAAAAAAAAAAAAAAAAATTAAAACATTAAAGAGAAAAAAAAATAAAAATACCCACATAGTCCTCATATTCACAATAATTAAAATAATATTATACTTTACAAAGTAATCATGTCATTTTGTATATAATTTTATTATGTTATTATTTTAAGTAGGTATATGTTTTATTCTTTTATGTAAATATTTTTAAATCTGGTTTAATTGATGATTATAAGTAACAATTAAAATATCAAGTTTTATGGTTTTATCACAAGGTATAGCAGAGCGAGCAGCTCAATCCCAAGCTTTTTTATCTTCTAAATAATCTGAAATTTTATAGTACCCTTTTTTACAAAGTTTGGTTTTAATACAGTTTTTAAATCGTTTAATGGGTAAGTTTCGAATGTCAATGGGAAGTTTGTTGTAAAAGCGTATACATTGACCCATGAACGAGTTGCCTACTCTGTGAAGACGTGTGCGATGTACAGCAAGGTTGTGTTTATTCCTGGTATTTAAACTATGAACATCGGACATTTTCTTAAAATTTGATATATTTTTGTGTACATACAATAGGTTTTCAAAAATATATTGTGAGGCTACAGTCAGAATATTTATTTCTCTGAATTTCTCTCGAAGTGAATCTCTTGGACCTAGGTTGTAAATGGCTCGAACAGCCCTTTTCTGTAGAACAAAGATAGAATTAATGTCCGCACAGGTTCCCCAGAGAAGAATCCCATAAGACATCAGACTATGAAAATAACTAAAATAAACAATTCTGGCTGTATCTACGTCAGTTATCTGCCTAATTTTTTTAACAGCATATGCGGCTGAACTAAGCCTTCCTGACAATTTTTCTATGTGTGCGCCCCATTGTAATCTACCGTCAATAGTTATTCCAAGAAAAACTGTTGACTCAACAGGGTCCAACTCTATTCCATTAACTTGAACATTGGTAGTTAGTTGCCTGACATTTGGCGTTGAAAATTTAATGAGTTTAGTCTTTAGCAACCGCCAAGTAAATATCTTTGTCAGTCTTTGACATTACGACTTCATGAAAAGTAATAAATTGTTCATTTTTGTTAAAAACGTTTGAATTTCTTTTTCGTTTATGAATGAGTAATATGTATGAGGCGTGCACTTTTGGATTTACCAAACTATTTAAACTTTTCGCACACAAAAAAAAGGTACAAAGGCGGACTTAATGCCTTAGGCATTCTCTACCAGTCAACCAAGGGTGGTGAAGAGATTTGATGGCAGGTGCTCTGTTTGAGAGGAACAAAGAAAATTTTTATTAAAAATTTATCATATTATAGTTTTAATGTTAAATTGCTGACTGTACATTTCAAAGTACTTTCATTGAGCGAATTTTTGTTTTTGTAGGAAATAAGTTACCTATTTTTAAGTAAATTAATAAGTACTTCACAAGACAAGTTAAAACGATTGATCGAAATGCGGACGAAAGATGCTGCAAGACATCTAGCTCATAATAACCTGCTCTCGGATTTCTCGCTAATTTTCCATAACATCTTAGTGAGAGAAAATATGATTGCACGGAATATTTCATGATTCAAAGTTATAATATGAGTCACACGGTGATTTTACGAGCGTTTTCTTGAAAACCATAAAATTCTGTGCAGTACAAGTTTCAGAGCGAGATAGGAAATACTTTTTTAAATCTCTCTCTCAGACTATTTGCATGTCATTGCCGAGTGTAAATACCAAGATGATAATGGAGGCAATTATGCTTATCAAGTAATTGGATTTAATTAAGATATAGACATAGATACAGTTAATGACAGGTTCTGCTTTAAGTTGTGAAATACACCTCCATAAAGTGTTATAAAAATGTACAATATTCCTACAATGTTTACAAAACTTATTCCGGTCAGCGCGTCACTCGAATTACAGATTACCGGGGCCCTGACTCAGTGACTTATATTTTTACTTTACAAGGGACAATGACCTCACTTAAAAGTTCAAATGCTCCCGTACAAGTCAATGCAAAAACACAACAACACAGTTAAAGAGATAACTAGTATCGCACACTACCAATTGACATCAATTCGACCACAATTTCTGAGCAAACTGCATGAAATTGAACCTCAAACATTCGAATTATGCTAAAATGTACGAACTCACACATCAGACGTTCATTCATGAATTCCATGACGCAAGTGTGTTCGAAAACATAAATGAAACACACGATTTAGCACCTATTCCACTTATTATAAGTTATAAAATAACTGTACTTACCTCCTTATGGGTTGTAACACACAGTACACACAATCAGCTGTTCACAATGCGAAAAATTCACACAATATTTTTGTAAATAAGGCAAGCACGTGCGGCCGGCTTGACAGGCAATACACATCTGGACAGTTAGTTTGGGTCGCCGTTCGAGTCGAGACGCGGGACTGCCGCGCCTCTAACCACAACACCGCATTTTTATAACACAAAAGAAATTCGCCCCCAAAAATATTCCCTTACGCACTCAAAATGCGCCTTCACACTTCGGCGTTCCCACTTCGAATGCTATCATTTACGTTAATTATATTGTTTACACAGTAACAGATATAAATGCTTATTTAAGTTTAACAATCCAGATAGATAACAGTGGAATTTTACGTAATAATTTTTTTGTTGATAAGCAAATAATACTTTTTTTCTTAAAACTTCAATGTGACGGGACAATGACTTTGTCACTCCATCAAGGTTAACAAAAGTAGGTTTTATATTTAATTTTCCACCTCATTTTAAGATTTCATTACATTTTAAAAATGTCTAAAGTGTTTTTCAATTGCACGCATTCATGTAAAAAAATTACAGCGTATTCTCATATACTTACATAAGTAGGTACCTACATATTTTTGTCTCGAACCTGAGCTGTGCTCTGTCTTGTTTTCTGCCTGTCTATCTGTACACTGCATGCCACTAAAAGTGAACCCGTTTTATAAAACAAAATAACGCATGCGCCATTAGCTCATCCTGATCATTTTATGGACAAAGTTGAGCATCAACAGCTGTCAAAAAATTATAACATAACGCCTATAATCCCCGACGGGTTGGGCAGAGATGTACCTGTAGTACACCCACGCCAGTTATGTTTTAGGTGCCATGTAACAGGGGGCGAGGGGGTAGCCTGAAATTCTGATAACCAGTTTTACCAAGGGGGCATCGTGAAGGTCCGATAGGCTCCATGTAAAATACTGGTATTCAGCTGTATCCGGTTAGTCTGGAAGCCAACCCCAACAGAGACAGATGATGCAGTAACAGAGGGGTGAGCCTATTACCAACAACCGGGCACAATTCAGTGTCTCCAGTAAAAAAGGGCACAACTCAAATTCGTCACTTTTCAGGAGAGGCAAAAAACAACACTTTTAATGTTTTTTAGTATTTCGCAATTAAAATCATAACTTCTTTCGAATTTGTATTGTAGATAAAAAATTGCCCTTTCATTTAATAGTAATCACTTCCACATTCAGTCACTCCTACCATATTTTTTTTAAGTTTTTCTCGAGTTGTTCCCTTGTTAACGAAGTGTTAAGGGAATAACGTTACTTATACTAGTCAGGTTGGTCGTATTTAAAGTAATATTGCGAGTTATTCCCTTATTTTATAAATGCCTAAGGGCCTATTTCACGATGTCCGAATAGCCACTACTTACCGAATAAATTCAAAAATGGAACAGAATTTGTATGAAATGATCTGCCAAGTAAGTTAATAGGAACTTAATCGTAGGTGGTGAAACAGGCCCTAAGACAAATATAGTAACGACTTATTTCCTTCTGCTATCGATCAAACAAAAAATGTATAATTAAACAAAAGTCTAGAAAATCTTTTATTTATTTATTAAGTCTACACTTTAAATAAAACATCTAACAGTAAAAGAGATTGTAAAAATGAAAAAGGATGAAAAGGAAGAAAAGTGCCTATAACAGGAAATTCTCTGATAACTACAGGGCCAATGTGTTAAGCTGTTCTGGAAACAGATAAGATTGGGTCACGGAGTGACAGGACCATCGAGAAGGATTATTATAAGAGAAGAAGATGGATGTTTACTAAACGAAGAATGAAAGGTCTTGGACACTAGAAGGGATACTTTGGAAGTTTATTCAGTTGTCAGGATAGTGTGCAAGGAGTGGGTAACTGGACAGAAGCAAGTTTTGAAGACTCTAGCTCAAAATGCACGTGATGGAAATGAAATAGAAATAGATGAGATTGTTAGAGTGTTGAAAGGAATGAAAATTGGGAAGCTCAGGGAATGGCAGAGTGTCTGCTGAAATACTGAAGGCAGGTGACGGGGTGGGAGCAAGCCTGTTGTGACGGATCTTTAATATATTATATTGGAGAAATGGCCGGGCGCCGGATGCAAGGTGGTTTTTTTTATGCAAGGCTGTAATCGTACCACTTTATAAGGGAAAAGACTCTCAGCAGCAGTCCAAAAACTGACACGGCATTAGTCTTTTGAGTATTGTCCGCAGACTCTATGCGAAGGTTTTAATAAATAGAGTAATAAGAGCGATAGATGAGAAAATATTGGGTGTGCAGGCTGGATTTAGATAGAAAATGGGCTGTATGGATCAGATCTCTTTAAGGTGCATAGGCGAAAAACATCTGACAAAGAACAAGAAAGTCTGTTGTGTTTTCTTTGGCTTAGAGAAGGCCTATTAGTGGTGTGAGATGATGGTGTGGAGGGAAAAACTGTGGTCAACACTATCCGTGTACGGTGTGGACTGGCGCTTGGTACGGGCACTTTAATATTTCCACAAGGATACTAATGCTTGTGTTATGATAAATGGGGTATGCACAGACTGGTTTTGCATCTCAAGGGGTGTTAGGCTGGGCTGTCACGTCACCGTGGATGTTCAACATGCACACGGATAGCTTTTTGCTAAATTTGAAAGGGGGTGAGTGCGGATTGAGCATGAATGAGTTGCCTGTCAAATACCTTCTCTACGCAGATGATCAAGTTCTACTTGCATCGTAAGCTGAACGGTTGCAAGACATGGTGACTGTGATGGATGAAGCATATAATTTAAAAGGGATGAATATATTATTATTCAGAACTTATTCACATTGAATAAGACGAAGCTTATGGTATTTGAAAGAGAAGAAGATGTATCGGTGTGTGATGTAAATAAAATAAATGATAAGAGTATGGAGAAAGTAAGTGTAATAATGTATTTGCAGAGTCAGTTTACAAGGGATGGAAAGTGGAATGATGAAGATGTGGAAAGAAAGTAAATGCGGGAAATAAAGTGAATAGTAGTAGTGGTAGTAGTAGTTTAAACATGCGATTGTGATCAACCAGTCGATGCCCAAAAGGGCTCGACTAGCTATTCACAATGGGGTGCTGGAGTGCTGGTGCCTACGTTTATGTATGAAGTGAATGTTGGGTGTGGCAGAAGAAGCATGAAAGTATAATAAATGCTGTGGAAATGCGTTCCTTGCAAAGCATGTGTGGCGTGACTATGAATGATAGGCTGTAAAATGGTGTGATAAGGCAACGGTGCGGTTTAAAAGAAGATGTAGTGACAAAAATTGAAAAGAGTATGCTTAGATGGTTTGGTCATGTTGAGAGGATGAATGAAAGGTGAGTAACAAAGCAGATGTGAGTGGAAATACCGGGAGGGGACGCCCTGGAAGGACACATAGTGACCTAATTGGTGATTCTTCAGAATGCTCAGGTACTCGTAACTCGTGCGTGTATGACCAGATGTATGAACGTAAACGAAACAAAAGGAGTATGTAAAGCTAAGTAAGTTTATATATGTATATACATATGTTTAAATAAATAATTTCAATTGTCCTCGCTGTCCTCTTCATTGCCCGGTACAAAACTTAAGTCAGGATCGTCTTCTGCTCTTTGCGGTTCTGAAGTCAGCAAATTCTTATAGAAGTCGAGATATTCTGTGTTTATAGATGAGAGAAGTGTCATTATATATTTGAATACTAGCTTAATGATGTTATAACACTTTTAAAAGCTTGAAAATTAATACGCGTAACACTAATTTAATTATTACAAAATAAATTAGCAAACTACAAATTAAGGAATAAAACGACTTATTTCTAAAAACAGTACACCACACGCTAATCCACGAATAGCGATAAAGTGTTAAGTGGGGATATACCGCTTGAGACTTCCTGAAGCAAACGCAACAAATGCAGTTGTTCCCTTTCAAACATGCTTACCAAATGGATTATCTACATTTATTTCTTACTATATTTAAAAAACTTTGGAACTACATGAGTTGTGTCTTTTTGTAATTAAGTTAACTGTATTTATGCCTTTTAGTTCGATTGTGTTTTGGGGTTTCTTGTAGTTATGTCTATTAAGCAGTGAAATTTACTTGATATCTGGAGATGTGCCTTTAGACGCAGTCGAGTTATGCCTTTGATATATTACAAAAAAGTATGTTAGGATGCAGCTAGAGTTATGTCCTTTTGATATGTTATGTAACAGAACACGTAGATTACAATGGTGCTATAAAAACAAAAGGGCATAACTCGACTTATGCCGTTTTTGACTGGAGGCACTGAATTCTCCGGGCTACTACTGAGACATTATCAGTAGCCCGGAGAATTGTGCCCGGTTGATGGAAAAACCCAACAAAATTATACATATAAAATACTTTTAATTTAATTATATATTTATATAAGAAGCTAATATAATATTGCTTTTAATTTGAAAAACTTGTGCATGCATTTCTCTGAGTGTGCCTACTCTGTAATTGTACATGTATTGTAAACAATAATTGATGATATCGTGTCAGTGCGAGCTCAACGGTCACGTTCATCAAGCCACGTTCCGTTCATGTCAAATGTTTGCACTAACAATCGTAATGTACTAATTACACACTCCCTTATTATTCTACTACACACCTACAATGACACTTGTGTAATAATGACAGGTTGAGATAAAAGCGACGTAATACGTTCATCACGTTTCAATAAAAACTCTACCAATACAGGAACCAATTAATTTGATTTATCATGACTTCTCTGCAAGTCTGGAGCAATGTCGGTGTGCTTTCTCCCATGGGTAATTTAGGTGTGATATTTTGAATACCTGCTATATTAAACAATTCGTGCATGTAATTTGAAAGGCCTACCTATACCTATGTCCAGCAGTGGGCTAATATTTTGCTGTTGATGATGACGTAAGAATAGGTAGACAATCATGCAGGAAAAGCTGGGTCATGATTAGGGTTGCCAACTGTCCTGGTTTCTCAGGACATGTCCATTGAGTGTCCTGCGTTTTGGGGGAATTCCTGGGGTGTCCTGGAGAGTTTTTAAGTAAGCTGTGTAAGTTTAAGTAACCTGCACCCTAATTACGAAACGCAAACTCAATTTTAAATTGAAACCAATTGAAAAAGATTGTCAGTCCATTGCTTCATAAGTTCGACAAAAAGAATCTGCTTAATTTTTTTTGTCGAACTTATGAAGCAATGGACTGGCAATCTTTTTCAATTGGTTTCAATTTAAAATTGAGTTTGCGTTTCGTAATTAGGGTGCTGGGTTTTTAAAACATTCTGGTAAAGTCCTGTTTTTTAAATTTCGCGCGTTCAACCTTATTGTGCGCTGTGCTTGTTGTCTCTTTCTTACTACTATTTTAGCGCACTAGAGCTCTCTCTATCTAACGGTTAGATAGAGCTTAGTGGAGAAAATGGAGTTTCGTTGAACCTATTTTCATTGCGTGTTGCTATTAACTAATACTGCTCTTATACTTTATACTCGTCCAGTTTTTAATCCGAAATGTCCTGGGGGCCTACCACAACCTACCAACCAACAAGCAGTATTATTTTTATCTTACTTCAGTGGGGCAAAGAGATAGAGCCATACGTCTTGTAGAGCTACATCTCTTTCCCACACTTAAAGTAATTTTAAAATAATACTACTTTAGAGGTGGTGGTAGGTCCCCTGGTATTTTCACCTTCTAATCTAATCCTAGTTTTCAAAATTTGGGGATCGCACCCCTGGTCATGATGGCTTTATTCCCAGAACGGTTGTCAACTTCACTAACATTTCGTACTATTGCGAAATAAAAGAACCGACCATACCTTAGGTTTATTGTATATTCACACGGAGGTGACCGTTTCTTCGAACTATTTGTAACTTGAGTCTGAACCGTTTGGTGTTTGATATCGTTTCATTCAGCGTATTGCTGTTGTGAAATTTTGGAGTGGATGCTTTGTTATTTATTTATAATACCTAAGTATACATTGCGACAGCGACACATTTGTTGAGTGGCTTTCTTGATTAAGAAATTACCTCATAGGGTATAAAAAAGATCTCATTCTTAAGACGCAGATACATGCCAGTGACCATGAGTGGTCAGCTTGCGTGTTCTGTAGAGCTCACACAACGCGTCGTACGTCCAGTAATAGGAAATAGGACTCGCCCATCCAGGAGCGCTGTCCCAAGTTAGACGCATTATTAATTTATTATTTATGAATCAAAAGGTATTTTAATAAAACACGTATACTACAAAATCAATAATTAAATTATCTTTAAAATGGTAGTTTCCGGAAAATACGCTATATATAGATTTTGAGTGATTCTTCGTTTTTTATCCACGTTAGACGTAACTTTACAAATAAATTTCACTATAAATATAACCTGAAATATTCCTATATTAAGTTATTAAGAAAATGCTCTAATTTAACATTATATTTTTTCCAAATCATTAACACTACTCGTTTATTTATTTATTTATTTTATTAATTTTAAGAAAACTTACAGCTAATACATTTGAGTAGTCAGTAGCAATATGTAGAAGGAAGCCAATTACAAGTTTCCACTTATTTAGACGAGATCTTCAGTATAAAATCATTAAAAATCGGTTATTGTCGCCTTAAGGAAGGCAAGACGATAATTTAAGAGTTGAGAGTTTGTAGATAGTTCATAGACAGCTGAGAGCCAGACGGTTAGAGTAGCTACCTACTGCCTACATCTCTATTGCCATCTGTTCAGAGTTCAGACCTATGGAGTTTCTTACCCAGTCTTCTCCATAGGCCATACGAACCTACTACGCTTTGGAATGGACAACCTACTTCATCCTCAGCCCAAAAATCCAGACCTACCTATTGGGAGAAGACACTGGCCGCTGTAACACAGGTGTTTTTACCTAGCGCAGGAGTCTGGGCTTCACTTTGTTTGTACACATTTTTAATGCCAATAAAAAGAATTTATTTATTATTTATATAAATAAAAAACCAAGACATACCGCTGTCAACAGTGATGTGAGGCCGGTTTTGTAAACGTGTGTGTACTTACTTTACTGTGTAGTGAGGTAGTTTCATTGTAAATGTGCGCGTGTGATCGTTTATCCAAAGATCGAGGTGTAGTTTTGCATGCGTCACTGTATTTTTCGCAGCGCTATGTCTTAGATTTTTATTTGGTCTGAGGCTTCATCTTTCTGACTGACCGCCTTCTTGAAAATTCAAAAGGGCATGTAATTGGTTTAATTGAAATAGGTACTTAAATGCTTTTATTTAGAGTTTGAGAATCATGTCAAATTACTACGTCATTGTGTGTCAGGGGTATCAAAATTGTGAGGATGCGGGGTGAATCAGTGGTGGACCTTTCGTTCGCCAGCCCCGCTCTGTCGCCGCGTGTCGCCGACTGGCGCGTCATGGAGGGGGTGGAGACCTATTCCGACCACCGGTACATCCGGATTGACGTCTCCGCCCAGTCCTCGAGCGCGCCGGTCCGACAGGCCCCGAGTGGTCCGCGATGGGCGCTGAAGCAGCTGGACCGGGAGCTAATCCTGGAAGCCTCGATCGTGCAGGCCTGGGTGTCATCACCGGACAGGCCTGCCGATATCAACGATGAGGCGGAGTGGTTCCGGGAGGCCATGTCCGATATATGTGACGTGGCAATGCCCCGGGTCCAGCCCGGCCGTGCTTCGCGCCAGGTGTACTGGTGGTCGCAAGAGCTGACGACTCTGCGCGCCGCGTGCGTTGCTGCGCGACACCGGTACGCCAGGCACCGCAGGCTTCGTATCCGCCCTCCGGATACGGAAGCCATTCAGGCGGAGTTGTACGAGGGGTACAGAGCGGCGAAGACCGCCCTCCAAGCGGAGATCCTGCGGGCCAGGGTACTGGCCCGCGAGGAGTCGCTGGCGACTCTAGACAGGGACCCGTGGGGACGCCCATACAAGTTGGTGCGGGAGAAAATCCGCCCATGGGCTCCCCCGCTGACTCAGAGTCTCCGGTCACAGCTTGTGGAGGACGTGGTGAGCGCTCTGTTCCCCTCGAGATGGGAACACTCCGCCCCGCCCATGGCCCCGCCTGTTGCGGTGCCCGCTGCGGACCACACCACCGACGACGACGACGATGCTCCGGAGGTGACCGAGGTAGAATTGATAGTGGCGGTACGTAGGCTGAGTGCCAAAAATACCGCCCCAGGACCCGACGGCTTACCTGGGAAAGCCTGGGTCCTGGCCATGGAGGCTCTCGGGCCTCGACTAAGGGGGCTCCTTAGCGCGTGCATGGAGAGGGGCCAGTTCCCACTTCGCTGGAAGACGGGGAAACTGGTCCTCATCAGGAAGCCGGGGCGCCCTGCGGACTCTCCGTCCGCTTACCGGCCCATCGTGCTGCTCGACGAGGTGGGCAAGCTCTTTGAAAGAGTTATTGCAAACCGCCTCGTCGGGCAGCTGGTGCGAGTGGGGCCGGATTTGGCGGATAGCCAGTTCGGCTTTCGCCGAGGGCGCTCTACGGTGGACGCCATCATGCGCGTGCGAGCCCTCACGACGGGGGATGCTGTGGCCCGGGGTGGGGTCGTCTTGGCGGTGTCTCTAGACATCGCCAACGCCTTCAACACCCTACCCTGGAGTTGCATCAGGGAGGCACTCCGGTATCACCGGATGCCGACCTACCTCTGTCGGTTGGTCGAGGCCTATTTGACGGACAGGGCCGTCATCTACCCCGGTCACCAGGGAGAATGGAACCGGCGAGAGATGTCGTGCGGTGTCCCACAGGGATCGGTCCTGGGGCCGCATCTGTGGGACATCGGATACGACTGGGTGCTGCGCGCCGACCTCCCTAGTGGTGTCAGCGTAGTGTGCTACGCTGACGACACGCTGGTCCTGGCGCAGGGGAGGTCGCACGAGGCGGCGGCCGAACTGGCGACACGCGGGGTTGCGACGATCGTCGACAGGATCCGGCAATTGGGACTCGAGGTGGCCCTGCACAAGTCCGAGGTCATGTGCTTTCATGGCCCTCGGAACGCGCCACCGTCGGGTTCCCAAATAACGGTAGGAGGAGTTCACGTCGGCGTCGAGGTGACGATGAAGTACCTGGGACTCGTCCTCGACAGCCGGTGGAACTTCGTGGAGCATTTCCGACGTTTGGCTCCCAAACTGGAGCGGGCCGGGGCTGCCTTGAAGCGGCTTCTGCCCAATCTAGGGGGTCCAAACGCCTCCTGCCGGAGGCTCTACGCGGGGGTCGTGCGGTCCATGGCCCTTTACGGGGCACCGGTGTGGGCGCGAACCTTTAGGTTGCGGCCGGCCCGCCGGTTGCATGCAGCCCAAAGGGTCATGGCTATCCGGATGGTCCTTGCCGGAACGCCGCCATGGGATCTGGAGGCGAAGGTCCTCGCCCACATTTGGGAGTGGCGCGAGGAGATGAAGTGCCGGGGTGTAACTCCGCTGCCGCGAGAAATCACGGTACAGCGGACAGAGCTCCGGCGGGATCTCATGGCGGCTTGGAGTGTGCGATTGTCGCAACCCAGATTTGGGCACGCCACAATTACGGCGATAAGTCCCCTCTCTGAGGAGTGGCTTGAGAGGCGCCACGGCGTCCTCACCTTCCGCCTGACGCAGGTCCTCACCGGACACGGTTGTTTCGGGAGGTACCTGTTTCGCATAAGGCGGGAGGAAACGCCCGGGTGCCACCATTGTGTGGATCGTCCGGAGGACACGGTGGAGCATACGGTGGAGGTTTGCCCGGCTTGGGTGGACCACCGCCGTGTCCTCGTGGAGGCGATCGGCGGCAGTGACCTCTCGCGTCCGGCCCTGGTCCAGGCCATGGTGCGGAGCGAGAGGCATGGCAAGCCGTCACCTCCTTCTGCGAAGCAGTAATGCTCGCGAAGGAGGAGGCGGAGCGCGCGAGGGAGTGGCAGAGGCCGCGCCCTACCAGCCCTAGCCGCCGCCGCCGTAGGAGACTTCCCGGGTGTCGGGAATTGATAGCCGATTTCCGGCCACCGTAGGCGCGGGCCTGCGGACGGAGAGCAGAGGGCAGCTCGCCGTCCGATAAGGGCCAGGCCCGGGTCGACGGCGCGTCGTGTTCCACGCGCGCCGATGCCTGCCGGGTAGTCCCAAGGGGAAACCGTGGCCCCTGGCATAACAAGGGAAGGAACACGGGTGGGTTTTAGTCAGTAAAAGTCTGACACGCCCTTCCGCTCCGCCCAGAGCGGGAGAAGTCATTGGATGATTTCCCACCCAAAAAAAAAAAAAAAGGGGTATCAAAATGAAACTGAAACGCGACTATGTTTTCAAGCTATGGCGAATCTAAAGATTTAAATCTTTGGCGTAAATAAATGCTTTGACATTGAGTTATGTATGAGTTTAATTTCATCGGCACGGCACTGACGGCACCCATGGATATCTCGGAATCTTAGAAAGAAAGAATGGAAGGCTATTGCAGAAAATCAAGTAGGTATGGCACCTTTACAGTCTAAGGCGTTTATTTATAAACGTTGCTTAAAAGTTAATTAGTGTTCAATCAAACGTCAAAAATGTATGGTTAAACAGTCGCAAAAAAATCAACGTTTATAAATAAACCCCTAAGTATCTAATTTGACTGTTATATCAAACTTTTGTTTTGTCATGGAGGATTTTTCGGAAGATAACGACACAAATTTTGTGGATTAGTCCGATTTTTTCATACATAGATAACAATGCAGTTTTCAACGTTATTATCAGTCAGCGTGCTTCATGTATCTTACAAAAGAGAATTCTCCTTTTACTGTTTGAATTTTCGTTAGGGACAAAATAATAATGTCGGTGTTTTTACCCGACTACGGCGAAGCAAAAAGGAGGGTTATGATTTTGACCGGTATGTATGTATGTTCATCTGTTACCTCATAACTTCTAAACTACTGATCAGAATTTGACGAATGAGGTATCGTTCGAAGCGTCTTGATCGTCCGCTGTTTATGTCAATATGGTCAATATGGCGCCCTCTAGAGGACATAAAGTCATGAATTAAAATAGCTAAAGCCGTGGTCGCATGGCTATACACATACAAAATTATAATGGCATGCGACGACGGCTTTATCTTGACCATTTTTGTATGTCTTGATTTCTGTCTAAAATATTTTCATGTTTCATACTTTTTAAAGCCTGATTTTTCAGGAGTCGGGTTTTAGTTTTTAACTAAAATTTTTTATATGTACCACAAAGCATAATCAACCGATAATGTTCCAACAGAAGGAGCAGGCTGTAATCTTTTCTTTCACCGTTTTGAGAGCAATGGAGATGAAATTATTTTCACAAACTAAAGCGCCTGCCTGCCTGGATTCGAACCACGACATAATATATATACTCGTAAGTTGGGGCAGTTACCACTGGGCCACCACTGCTAATGACTGCAAAAAAATTGGATTTTCTTAGTTCATCAACCCTTTTTTGTAAGCGGCAAATTAGAAACAACAAATCCAATAAATAATTTTAATAACATTCGATTACGCAATGTAAGTAATAATAATTAACATGTTCAAAACTCCTTAAATATTTCGTTTTATATAATTCATAGGTAAGTCCAATAATAAGATCTTAATAATGTACTTTAAATACTTATAAATAAGGTAGACATTAATATTCAATATTACAATGTCATTCCAAAATGTTGTGCATATAAAGGTGTTAAATACAAGAAATTGGTATAATTTGTTTTAAAACTAGAAAAACTTGACACTATAATTTGTGCATAATTTTCTACATAATTTAATTATTATATAATCTTAGACCCAGAGCTAGCGTCTGACTTTGCAGAATCATCATAATAAAATATTATGGCATTGTAAGGGTTGGCAATAATTATAACTATAAATTTTAAATATCATTGCGGTATTGGCCAAAATGTACCTACAGTAAAATATAATTATTTAAATGATTGAATTACTTTTACAGTTAATGGCACAATATTTTCAACAAACATTTGTATGACACTTTCTTTGGAAATTGTTAGAGGTCAGTACCTACATAGTACATACATAGAAATACTACTTTAACTTGTGAAATTTAAAGCTCAGGATTAAAGAAATCTCAGCAACAATTATATAAATAAATCAATAGATAATTTAAGTGCTCAATTTAGACTTATAAATAATTAAAATCCTAAATACATAAGTAATTAACTAATACTCTGCCATGGATAGCAACGACAACTTAAACGATTGGCATCACATTTTTACCTAATTTTATACTTAAATAAAATTATAACAATAATTTAAAATTTATTTTATATCTTTTTTTAAAAGAAATATTTAAAAATGTAAAGCATATGTATGAAATAAAAGAAATTTAACATAACATAACATCACGCCTGTGTTCCCCGAAAGGCAGAAGTTATGTTTAAGTCCCTTATAATAGGAAGCGAGCCTAATGCCATCAACCGGGCATAAATCCAGAGCTACGTGTAATTTGGTAACTGTCTAAGAGGTAAACCGTAAGAAAAAGAAACAATTTCTTCCATTTTAATAACTAAACCATTTTGCCACCAATAATGCATTTAAAATTTGAATGAAAGTAAAATGATCACAATTTAAATAATATCATTCTACGAAGATGACTCGTTGCTTAAACACGCGTTCGACATCACAAGGCGGATTATCTTAATTGATTTAAATTGGTGTTTAATTAAAATAAATGGCCCAATTGACAGACACGCCTTCAATTGACTAACAAATTGTAAAGATTTAAAACGTCTACTAAAAATAGGGCAACAACACAATATTGTTATAAATTAGATTCAAATAACTTACTAATATATTCGACCCGAGTATTAATCAAGACTACATTAAGTAAACAATTTAACTACTATGGTAAATGGGAAAAAAGTCGTGTATATTGCATCATATTTATAAAATACCACAAATTACCAGCCTAATCTAATTGAATATAATAATAACGTGTTCGAATAAAAGTGTCGTTTGCAACACGAAGGGTCACAAACTCACAAATCTAAAAACTACAGTCCTACAATTTCATACTAAATAATTAAATACCTACAAAAAATTTAACAACTTCGTTCAGGAAGATCAATTACTTATCAAAAATTAAATATACTCGTATGTTTACATACATAACTAGAGGGGTAAATACTCTTAAAATACTAGCTATATATTTATACAATATTATGGGAACCGTTTATAATGTAATCTGTGCCATTTGGGTGATTGTATTTAACGTAGTGCTAGCCAGCTCTTAGCCTAGGCAGTTTTCTTTGCATTTTCAATTAGTACCTTTTGAAACTCAGCCAATCAGGCATCGGCGCAAAAACACTATTAACCTATGAAACCTATGACGGAGAAGGCAACACAGGTTATGATCAATCAGACTGGAGCAACGTCGTCATCATTGGCTATATTTTCGCATTATTATTTTGACTTTAACTAACGCATGTTTTAAAAAAAGTGTTCAAGGAAAGTTAAAATACTTTAAGAGGTAAATGTGAACACCTTAGAGTAATACATATTAAACCATGTTGTGCGTGTGCGCAGTAGTCGAATTCCTACGTAATGACACGATGTCTAACTTCTTTATTTGTAACTATCTATTTCTTTAGTTACAACTTACAGCCAGGGAAATAGACTGTTTACCAAATACTGTAAATACATACCTTCAATAACTGACAGTCAATTTACTAAACCCTTTTCATACGACTGATCTGTACATGGGCGCCGGGAGATGGGTGCAAGAGGGTGCATTTGCACCTCCCTGAATTCAAAATATAATATAGGTGTAAAAACAGTCAGAACTAAAGAAATATCCGAAAACGTCTAATACAATAATATAAAACTTAACCAATCCCATTCAAGGCGAGATGGAAAAATTATCGAGCTCGCTACGCTCGCTCTTGAAGTATTGAATCTTATATTCTCTTATTTGTGAAGCTTGTCTTCTTAAGTTCACAAAGGTACTCTTTGTATGAATGGAGAAACGACAACCTAACATAACCGAGTTGAACTGCAAAAATTATCGAACTCGCATCGTGGAGCTAAAGATCAACACCACTGAAAGTAAACTTCGCCCATGGATTTGTATGTATTTCAAATTCTGCTATAATGCAGTGTGTCAATCTGCTAAACAATACATTTTCCCCGACAGTACATTAACCGTTGCACTATACATTATTACTAAGCCATGCTGATCTCATCCAGAGCGTCGCGACGCAGCTGGTAGGTCCTGACTGGCTGTATGAGGGAGATCAGCATGCCTGCCACCACTATCCACCCGCCAGCCAAGTAGAATGACAGCTCCCAGGAAAATGTCACGTCGAAAATAAATCCTGGAATTAAGAACAAAACGTCACGCACGCATTATAGTGAGGTGCTCGTGGCTAAGTAATTTAGGAACAAAATAAATCCTCAACCTAATCCTTTTTGTTTAGGTTAAGCTAAGCCGACCCCTCCGTGCCTCAAAAAGCTTATAAACCGTTGGTCCCGGCTGTCATTCGTGGATCTTGACAGTCGTTACGGGTCGTAAGAAGCTCGAAAGTCTGACAACCAGTCTTACCAAGGGGTTTTGTATTACCCAGTAACTGGGTTGTGGAGGTCAGATAGGCAGTCGCTCCGTGTAAATAACTGGTATTCAGCTATATCTGGTTAGACTGGAAGCCGATCCCAACATAGCTGCTCTATGCTATATTATGCTATGCGCTATGAGAAGCACTCGACTCATAGGTACAATTATTTTGTCCCTTGAATGTCCAGTTATATGCTGTCTCTTAGCCGTTTAAAAACTTAAAGCTTAGAGTCATGTACCTATGCTTAGTAGCAATGTTTTTTAGGTAATAAGAATTGATAATAAGTACGTAATATAATTAAAATTTTCTAACCAGATAGCGGTGGTCCAATAAGATGTCCTATACCCTGAGCGAGCAACACTAGTCCGTATGCCGAAGTGAAGTCATCCAAGGACACCAGCTTCACCAACAAACTGGGTGTGAACGTGTACGATGCTGCGAAAAACAACCCAAAGGCTGCAGCCGCAGAGGCTAAAATCCAGTAACTGGTGGCTGCAGCCGGTGGAATGGCAGCTACGGAGGCACCGCATAGGACTAAGCATACAGCGTACAGGCCGCCGATGGATACTTGGGGGAAGTCTCCAATCCAACCCAGACCGACCTGGAATAGAAAGAGGTACTTAAATGTATGATTACAGAAGGATATAGGCAAAGATTACAGAAGGATAGGCAAAGAAGTCTATCTAATCTGTACAAACACTGTTAAAACCATGGTGAAGTAACAACAGTGTCAATTCTGCATCAGGCGGAATGACAACTCACTTCACATTAGTAAGTTTTCACGGTGATCTTTACTTACAGAATAGGCATGTCGAAAAGACGAAAAGTGAAGAGTCATGCGATTTTGAAGGTACTATCGCGGACACTGACGGTGGACCACTTTTCAATTTTATTTCAGAATCAGAATCAAAAAAGAGGTGAAAAGTTGTCCCCGACCATTGTCCGTGGTTGTACCATGTGCGTCAACGTTACCTTGACCTGCCCTGCACAAAAATCTCGTCAAAATCCTTGAAAACTTTTGTCTGCAAACAATAATCTAAAATAACATGGGCTCCACTTTACGTAAATAATATGAAATACATTTAGAATCCGCCACGGCCAGAATTTGGCACAGGCAACGTCCCAAAACATATGGAAACGGGATAGCTATCTATTTTGGGCCGCAGTTATGTCAAATCACCTCGGATTTTGTGGACCTTGGAGTGAAACCAGATCGAGATCGGTCTTGTGATTCGTGGGAAGGCAGACATGAACAATTTACAAGGGAAGACATTAATTATGCAAGTCTGGGACTGCCAAAAGGCTTGGTCAGAGCCTTGAATAATTGTGTCACCCTCTAGAATCAATGGACAATGTTGAATTATTTATGCAAACAAATGCAACTGTTCTGAGTAATTTCTGAACAAGTTCTCCTGTCTTCTATTATTCTCTATTATTTCCTTCTTCGACCACCAAACAAATCTGCCTTAAAATGCAGAGATTAAGTACTTAGTTAGCCGCTATCTAATTTATTACTCCTGCGTCGATGACTACCCCAAGTTGAGCTGTGTGACAGTGTGTTAACTCCACTTTATTTTGAAAAAAAAACAAACTTATGAAGAAAGCGAAGTAATTTCTCAGACATACCGTAGTGAACTAGGTTGGCTGAACATGGTCTGCCGTAGGTAGGTACTGTATAAACAATATTCGGAGTTTTTGCACATTTTATTTTACTTTGGAACAATGTTGATAATATGTATTGGATTGATGCCCTAATTGATTTGTGGAATCCAATCAAAGTAATAGGTAATTAAAAATGCTTTGGAAATTTTCTCCAGCGCTGGCGACAGTCCAAAATCGAGGACTTTATTGGGACACGAGAGACGAACACTACTACAGACGAACTAGGCGGCATGCCAATGAATTACATTATACATATTATTTTACATATATCCCCAAGTTTTTGGCAGAATATTGGAATTTTAATAGAAATACTAGAAAATACAGATTTATTAACGTGATAGATTGTTATTGTTTTGGTCAATTATCACATGAGATTTGGCAACAGATTTAAAAGTAAGAAACTAGATCAATCTTTTAAAAACCATCCGTCAAAGGCTGATAGAATATAGGAACTGAGTAACGCTTACCATTCCAATGGTGTTAGTGACTCCTATCAAGCTCAGCATGACAGCTCCATCATCTTCGCTGTATCCCTTGTGGATCATGTGTTCAGCGAGGTAGAAGTAAGGCACAATGAACCAGATGAACAGAAGGATGGTACCCAAGCACAGAAGGTTGAAGGTCATTCGCTTGAAGAGATTCACATTGAACATGTCGGCGAGGCAGCTGACGCAATCGTCGTACCATTTCTAGAGGAAAAAACAATATAGGTTTAATTTATAATCTTAAATCACTAGTTGCCAGCACTATGTAGTTGGGCCAATGGTGCATCCATTGGCACCATAGACAATGACAATGTTAAACTCGAAGGATATACAGAATGTATTACAATAAATACAAACATGGATGGGAGTATACTGTACTATTATAGGTACACCTCTGCCTAACCGTTCGTCCGTATTTTAAAATGGATATTTATAAGGCATTAAAGATTGTCAGCTCGGAATTCCAAGTATAATAAATTATTCCTCCTCCGGTACAGGAGACACCTTGTAACGGTAAGACATTATATAACTTAAAAATATTAATTATTTCAAATAATTTCTTACCTCTTCCTTGTCATCAATAGTTATCATAGAATTCTTAAATATATCCGGACATGACGACGCTTTTAACCTGTACCTTTTTATATTAAGCATCGCATTCCTATGACTTATGGAGTTCAAAGGCATCTTCAAGTCCTTCAAGTAATGGTGGTTTACTGACAACTGTTTCTTCAGCCAATCTTTCCTGTTTGCTTTATTATCTGGCTTTATCAATTCCTTGTCCTCCCTAGTTTCTGACTTAGCCTTTCTCAGAACCTTTTTCTGTGGATTCTTTAGTTCATACTTGTCTGAAGGTTTATCTGTTTTCTCGAATTTTTCTGAATTTGTTCTTTGTATGGGATGTTTCGTGTATTTAACCATAGGAGGGTCGTTTGATTCGTTGCTCGGTTCTTTCGGCGGTGGCTTCTTGGTTCGGTTTATGGCGAATGATGGATACTTCACCTCGATTCCGTATTCTCTACTCGTCTTCTTTACTAAGGTGTCTAATGTTCCCATGGATAGCTGAAATAAGAAAATTTTTATAATAATGTTGTGTCAAGTCCAACGCTAATAATAGCGTCGCCCTACCGTTATCTACCGAAAATTACATACCTTTTCGCTATAAGTGAGGTAGGTAGGAAGGTTCTCCACAGATTGTGACGTCAGTTTTTGACGTTTGCACTTCTTAAGCTTCATAATGTCCTGATGACGCCTGATAGTCTCTGCTTCTTGACTGATCACCTTTTCTGGAGACACTCCTCTTCTGATCAACCCACCCATACTCTTGCCTCTCGTCGGTGCATCAAAATCAAAGACATAAGGATTGGATATGGAGGCTGAACTAGAATGTCTGGACTTATCTTCTTCTTTCTTAAGCTTACCTTCATCTCTGCTACTCCTTTGCCTTTTTTGTTCCAGAGTCCACCATTCAGGGTCTCTCATAACGCATCCACATACACATAGATTCAAAAGTGTTCCAGATAGCAAGAGAATTGTACCTCTCCATCCGTATTCTTCAATGAAATATTGAGTCATAGGCGCATACACGAACGTTCCGACGCCTGTGCCACAAGCTCCCAACCCCACTGCCAAATTTCTTTTCTTTTCAAACCAGTAGGCTATAGACACAACAGCTGTAACATACACAAGCCCGAGACCCAAACCAGCAATAACTCCAAATGTAATCATCATCATTTCTAGGGTTGTTGAAATCGATGCTAGAACGAATCCCAATGTTGAAATTATGCCGCCAAGTATTGTCATGCTTCGACAACCATATCTGTCTACTAAAGCACTCATTACCGGCCCAGAGAGAAGTGGAACAGCAATGAACAGACTGCCGATCCAGGCAGTAGTTGATTTACTGGCTTGAAATTCTTCTAAAAACTCAATGTAGAGCAGGCCAAAAGAGAAGCTGATTCCATCTGCGATCATGGATATTACGAAAGATGATAGTACAACCACCCATCCCCAGCCACCGTCAGGAATTTTAACTTTATCTTTGACAACTTTTTCATCATCGTATTTCTTAATATCGATGTCTCGATCAGCAGGATTTTCTGTTATTTTAACATGATTGGTTTTTGGTTTGTTCAGTAAAGCAGTAACTTCGTCATTGAGGTTAGTTGGATTTTTCTTCAACTGAATTGTTGGAAGCCGTTCTCGTGTGCTAAATTCAAAGTCAGGGCTTGAGAACGAAGCAGTACCAACACTAGAAGTATCATCTTCCTCGCCTCTACATATTCCTGATGTGGATTCAGAAAGTAAAGATTCTCTCACTGCGCTTTCCCTTACCACCTCCCTGTTCCGCGGAGTCCTGGAAGATCTCAAAATAACTGGTTCCCAATCTTGTTCCATTTTTAATTTTGTACTACAAATAATACCTTGGAAAAAATACTGGCAGTTATATAGTTTTGATTGGTTTGATTTAGGTTCTTAATCTCGGGTCCCGGGCTGAGTATCGACTAGCTTGCCGGGCCGCACTGTTGAGTTTCAAAGTGTTTGGCTTGTTTTGACCGGCCACCATTAAGAACCAGGGTAGGATCGTCTGCTCAGTGACGTCCTCCATGCACGCGTGTTGACGGCGAGTGGCGCGATGTTGCGCCACAACAAGGCCACTTGGTAGACGCGAACCTCGCGGTTGAGTTATGTTTTCATCTGCAAAGTAAAAAAAAAACAGTTAAAGGTGATTTAAGTTTCTTTTGTCAGATTCCGACAAATCTTACAGGTAAGATTTGCGCAGACTTTCAATCATAATCTGAATGATTTTGAAGGATATTGCAGATCCATTGCTTCTTAAGTTCCAAAAATGTAACATAGTCAGAAGAATAACATTTTAATAAGGGTCTGCGATTTGTTACTAATCTTCGAAGATTACCGTCTATTAAGTCATCATGAACCTCTCGCCGTTCCCCGTACCGGCCCTGTCTCAGTTTAAAAATTTGCCTGTCTGTCGAAGTCCAATCATTATTTTGTATGTGTTCTTCTTCTTTTCGTGTGGTTGGTGATTAACCCGCTATTTAATTACGCAACACATTTTCGTAAACGATTCCAACTAATCTGTTTCATTTTGACAGTTCAACAACATTCATTGCGGTATTCACGTTATTGAGCAGATTTTTTTTCGATCTTATGAAGCAATGGATTAGCAATCTGTTTCAAAACGATTCAGATTATGATTGATCGTGTATTACGCAATTAGGGTGCTGGTGTCAGACTTTTAAAGCCCGTCATGGGCCTCTGACTTGGCTTCAAATGCCGTCGAGAAATATCTCTCAGGCATGCAAACATGCAGTGTATGTGATGCATGTTAATGTTATTTAATAATTGAATTCTATAATATCATTATCTATAATATCATAGAGTTGACGTAAACCTAATCTATTTAAGTGAATAGGGACGTCTGTTTACCCCTCGCGGAGGTCACTGCGAAACATAGTACTAGCTGTGGGGCGAGCACGGCCTTGTGACATATGGCTCGAGTCACACATTTTATCACAGTTTACTCATACAAAATGTGATAAAATGTGTGACTCGAGCCTTGTCACAGTAGGCCGTGCTCGCCCCCCAGGTATAGCTATAGTGCTATAGAAATAGAACAAACACATTATGCCACTGATTTTATGATAAAGTTTCTGGAGATGATTGAAAATCGATCACGTATGAACTAGCTAGACGGGCTGAAGACTGAACAGGACTTGAATGACGCATTTGACACACTTAAACCATGACCTGGATTAACACAAATGATATTTTTCGTCCGTGCAGAAGATCGAGAAATAGTCTAGGATACGCGATGGAGGCAAGCAACTCACAACCAGGGGCTTACCTACCAATCTTTAGCAGGCCAAAATCTATACCAGCCTTTTCATATACAGTATGCTTACTGCAGTCCAAGGTCCACCGAATCCCTGCGCAGGGCACTCCTCCTTGGGCACTGTGCAAGGTTTGGTGTCCTTGTACTTTGTAAGGTTGGCGCACTTGGCGTCTTCTACCACTTTCACGCCTTCCCCAGTCTTGTCATCGTAGTACATGCCACTGTATTTTGACCGCGTAGACCTATTGCACTTTTCTATAAAACAGCTGACTTTCAACCCAGAGGGATTCAGAATCATGTACTGAATCCATGGTGTCAGTTTTCGCAGCGATATCCCTGCCACCCTGTATCATATTATAAAGAGGTCCTAAGTACCTATACCACTATAATCAGCGTATTTTTTTTATTTATTTTTTTATTGACACCAAAAATATTAACACTATAACAACCATATTGCGTAAAAAGAAATTTGTAGGCTATAATGAAAATAATACAACATGGGAGCATCTGTAGCCGAACTAGGTGAAAAACCTGTATCTCGGCATACAGCGCCATTCCACTCTGATATAAACAGAAAAGATTTTAGCCAACATTTACAATTTTATTTAATTAGGTACCAGTCGGATTTGGAATATTATTTTTGCATTGGATAACCCAATTCATGAGGAAGGTTATACATAATAGGCTCGCGGACGAAGCCGCGGGCAGAAGCTAGTTTGGACATAAAGTGAAGTGTCATGTGTTCCGGTACCATGTAGGTACACAGAGCAGCTACACGTCAAGCTATACAGTTCCAGTTTATGCTGATCACGCATCGTATAGAATTTTCTTACAATGCGAGCTCAGCTTATACTGGAAATGGAAACGCGATACGATACCGTTTGGTAAAACTGCAGCCTAATTACATAATGCACGATCAATAATAAATTGAAATGAATTGAAACAGATTGCTAGTCCATTGCTTCATAAGTTCGAAAAAAAAATTGAGCAGATTTTTTTTTATAGCGTATTGGTTGTCAGACTTCTGACGACCCATAGCGAAAAAGATACACGATGACAGCCGGGACCAATGGCGAGGGGGTCTTCGTATGTAAAAATGGTCACCCAACTACGGAAAAACCGCGGCAACCGTAACTGATCGAACGACCCGTGCGGCTGTTATTACATTAGCCACAAGCCTCGCATCAACTGCCCTATAAATGATTATGGTGAGGCTGCTCGATCAATACAAATCTATACGAAACCCGTTTGCCCATCAATGGACAACTGTACCAACACTTCGAAGATGTTGGTTAGAGACTTTTATACCCCTATGGGTATAAAAGTTCGAGGTTACCTATGTAACCTACTGTAGAAGCTTGCAAATCGAACTTCCTTACCTACATGGCATGATAACCTTATCAAAAAAATAGAGATTAATTATCACATTAACGATAACGTGGTGACCTTTGAGAGCAAAGATATAAACTTTGCTTATTTAATTCTTATTATATCGTTCTGGCGCCATCGTATTAGGTACCTATACGATATAGGTACCTATCAAATAAACGAAATAATGTTACTAGCAACAAGAAAGCCACTAACAAGACAGATAGATAGGTAGATAAATTGTTTATTTGGTGCATACAAAAGAAATAGCACAACATACAAAAACACGATTAAATAATAACTAAATACATGAATATAGATACAAAGTGCCAATAAACAAAAAATAAACAACCAACAACAACCTAACACCAGTCGACACCAGCCACCAGCCACCAGCTACCAGCTACCAGTCACCAGCTACAGCTACCTACCACCAGCTACAGCTACCAGCCGCAGCCTAACAGATTGACAGATTTCGGTACCGTGTGAGCTGTTCTCGTAAACCTCAAAAATTTACGGAAAATCAAACATTGACGGAACAGTATTTGAGAAAATACCTCAAAACCCTCAGAAAAAAGGAAATGCAAATGCAGACAATCGCATTTTTTCCATAATACTTAATATACATTTCGACTTGTGTGTGTACCAATTTGTAACAATTTATAAACGGAGAATACTACATTAAGCTCGGTATGTTAACTAAGTATTACTATATCCGTAAAAAGCTTGGACAATAATGTTTTAATTGAATAGGAAAAGAAAAACAATCATTTTCACGGGCGCGGGAAACAACAGCTGACAAACTACACTGAAGGTACAATTTTCTTCCAATTTTAAAATTTTAAATCCGCATATCAAGCCACAGAGTCAGAAAAAAAAATCATAATCTTCACTAACCTGCATAAAACCTTCAAGGAAAATAATTGTAGGACAGACGAGCACTCATAACGGTATCCCCGGTCTATATACGACCGGCATGAGACGACGATCAATATGGGGTGGCCAGGGTGGCGCCTCCACAGACACCACCAGGAACCGTGACCTCCTACACCCCTCTCTACGCCTATCAACGCACAGTGATCAAGGGATTTTATTTAGTAGGTCAGAGGTCTGTTTAATCTAGACATGTCTGGCTGAAGGCTCGTTGCGTAGCCGTGACGTCACATAGAAATTTATTGCGTTATTGTGCAAGAAGGTAGAATGCTGTTTAGCTCAGCATGGTTTTCTTGGTGATTAGTAATTTATTAGATACGTTCGTCATAGAAATGTCATTTCTTGGAACAGCGATTGAACTACCTACATTTTATAAATAGGATTTAAGCACAGATTAATACCTAGTAGACCGTACAAGTTAAAAACGCAAGTAGCTCTGCTATTGCATTCATCAACTGTGATCTGTAACATTATTTTGCGTTAAGTAATGTTGTTGCGTGTGTTTCCAAAAAAAAATATTGTTTTTTCATTTAGATTAGAAACGCATTATGGAAGATTAGAAAGTGTTTAAAAGCGCCTGTAGAAAAACATTGAGCAAACACGCCTTTGTTAACTTTTTCAGGTTCTGTTTGAGCACTGCAATTAATTATACTATATTTTATTCTTTGCACCTTGTTATGGTAGGCGCTTTGACGCAAAAACCTTTGACGCAAAAGAAGACTGATCCCTCGAGGGCGATTTACATAATGGTCTGTCAACATACGCAGCAAACATAAGTTGTTATGATAGAATGGGGTGCCTGAAGGAAAAGTTCCCGTTGATACTTGATAGGACATGACTTTATGAACCTATGACGTTAACACAGACAATTACGTTAGAGGGCCACACTTGTTTTGTTGTGGTTATGGTGTAGTATAGTTAGTTTGGCAGCGGGTAGAAAATTTTCATGTATTTAGTGTCTATTTTTGCTAGTAAAACCGAGTAAAACGCTTTTTAGATCTTGGCTGGTAAGGTGCTCATCACTCCTAATCAAATCAGTCACACTTCAAGTCAAGCTTATCATGCATCTATTATATGTACATAATGTAAGTACCTACTGCAGCAAACTGCCAGGCTAATTCCAAACGCAGTAAGGAAGTAAGATTATAAAAAAAAAATTCAAACTTCTAATTAGCGCGGTAGTTTAAGTACTTAACTCAATTTTACAAAAATCGTTCCATATTGCGTTTCCAATTAGCACGGCAGCAAATTGGTTCCAACAATGTGATTGCTATGAAGAAACTATCAGGCGCCAAGAACAAAACAAACAAACAATAATTATAAACTATCGCAATTTGGGAATTTCCTTTCCGTGTTTTTACTTAGCTAACATCCATTAGAGTAATAGATTACCTCATTTATCTTCTGTCATTGACATTTTCTCTTTGCCGTGAATTGGGATCTTTGTGTGTTTTTTTATGTAGGTACCACTCTCTAGTTCTATTCCGAAATAGGCAAGCGTTTTCGACGAAAGTCAAAAAGTATGATTCAGTAATGGATGAATGGAATGTCAGTAAAAGAATGTTTATTTAAAACTCAGCGTTTAAAAGGCAGTAGGGCAATAGATAAGTAGCATGTATGTCATGATTACTCATGATACAGTACTGATACTTGATATTAGCAACGAAGAATTTAAAATTCACAGTTTTTATGAAGTTATGTACTTAAGTACCTAATAATTAGATAGGGTCAGGGACATCACAATCATAACTTCATAACATCGGCCTATAAAACATCCATTCCACCTATTTAAAACTAAATTTATTGATTTCGGTTTCCCCAAAATAAAAGCGCATTAGTAACTTTCCTTACTGAAAACAAAATGGTTTGCCGAACATTCATCAAAGGTCAAGGTTTATTGCCTAATGCCATGGAAATAATAAATAATGCGGCAATAACCATCGACTTACAAGTAGGTAAGCTATGTAACATAGCGGCAAAAGAAAACCATGAACTAAATTATGTTACGCATATAAACACAATATTATGCTGGATAAATCGTAAATATGCAATAATAATTTATAGTTGTTCCATTGAAAAAATATAAATTAATAATTAGAACGCTTTGAACGCAGTTATTAAGTTTTGGTGAACGCGTTATTTTCAATTATGTTACCAACTCAAAAAATCGATATACTTTTATACACAGCTACAATAAAATGACCCACAAACAGTGTAACAATTTGCAAATTTATATAATTTTGATTTCGTTGGTCGTATTGTATTTGAATAAATACATAAACGCAATAAAATATGTTTTTTATTATGTATTCCCTGACAAGTTTGGTTAGTAGGAAATTCCTCTTTTAACACTGGCAACATTGGAGCGCCGTTCTTTTTCTCTGAGTGTTGGAGACACGTGCGTCGTTTACGGCGAAATCTCTAAAATAATTCAAAATGACTGAAGGAACAGCAACAATTCGCACGCGCAAATTCATGACCAACAGGTAAATGTGGAAATCTTATGGTTTCGAAGTTGTGCGAGTTAAAATCCTTGCGAAAAGTGGTCGCCTCGCCATGACAGGTTATGTGTAACAACGTTTTTGATATTTTTGTAGATTGTTGGCGCGCAAGCAGATGGTATGCGATGTCCTCCACCCAGGCAAGCCTACCGTCAGCAAAACTGAGATCCGCGAGAAGCTAGCGAAGATGTACAAGGTGACGCCTGATGTTGTGTTCGTGTTCGGCTTCAAGACCAACTTCGGTGGTGGCAAGTCAACTGGCTTCGCCCTGATCTACGACACGTTGGACTTAGCAAAGAAGTTCGAGCCTAAGCACAGACTGGCCCGCCACGGCCTGTACGAGAAGAAGAGGCCCACACGCAAGCAGCGCAAGGAACGCAAGAACAGGATGAAGAAGGTGCGTGGTACCAAGAAATCAAAGGTAGGCGCGGCCGCCAAGAAGTGATGTGACTTAGGACTGTAAGTTAATAATAAAATCCAAAAAAACTTTTGTTTTTGTTTAATTTTATATCCAGTGCTGAAACCGGAGTGACATTTTGCATCGTGAGGTTAGCTTTTCTAATTCAGTGTGAGCAACCAATGATAAGTTAGTAGTTGATAAACAGTACAATGTCAGTTGAGTTGAAAGTATTTGTTACTAATTTCAGTGCTGAAAACTTACCATTTGGAAAAGAAAACAAGTTGTCAGTTCAATAATAAATGTTTATTCCAATTTATCTCGTACATTTGATGACATCTTACACTATAAAGTAAACATAATCATATTTATATTTGCAATTAAGTACAATCTTTCATGAAGACAAGAAACTCAGTGGACTACCTTGCCTAGACGAGTTATGATTTAACAGTTGTGGCGGCCAACTTAAGATTCATTTTCTAATAGTGGATTTATGTCAAATAATAATTTATTCGATTTAAACCCTGACCAAAGATAAATAAAAACAATTTTAACATGGAACATTTGTAATGAATGCTGCCACACAATGATCTGACTGAACAATTACAGCCTGATACTATTACACGTTTTCAAGTGTAACCTGTGTAAAAGCAAACAGGTAGAATGGCTTCAGGTGGAATAATAATCTTCACACAGTGCCTGGTAACAGTTGCACGAGAATAGCTGCGCATCGTGATAACGGTGTGCGATTGGAGAAGCCAATAACCAGTGGTGGACTGCAATAATTCGATACCTTTAGACTCAAAAGGCGTAAACGCCAAAAGGCCACTTTTCAGGAAAAGCAAAAAACAAAAAATATTTTAAGAAAAAAATCATAACATTTTTGTTTCAAGACTGAGTAAGTTCATTTTCGGCCCAAATGATTAAATGTTTAAGATACACAGTACGATTATATATTATTTAGGATAAATTAATAAATAAAGAAAATAAGATTGTAATACGCCCCCAAAAAAATAAAAAAATGTTGTTTACAACCCAAAATTTTACATTGTCTGTAGAATGCTTAGGGTGTATAGGTCACTTAAAGCGTCCTTTCTTGCTGAAAAGGGGTGTATTGACAGTCAACGGAGAAGTATGTACTTAATATTCATACCATTATGATAAACGGTTAGGGTTTAAACGTCACCAGAAGCATCTATTGTTGTAAAGAAGGGGTATATAACACAGTCACCGGAGAAGTATTTAGCTAATAATTATACAATGCTTTTAACAGCTCGATTGTTATTTATAAATCAAAGTCATCTCCTTGTTATTATCTATTTTATAATTATGTGTTCATAAAAACCTCTACTGAAAAAGTTGGCCATCGTGATCTCAAACTTTTGGCTTAAGGTTACGCAAATACTAGTTGACATTGAAAAACATGGCTTAGATTAATTTACTAGAACTAAAACCCAGATAAACAAGAGCTTGATACGGAATCAGTATAACAAAAACAATTAATCATTTCAAAATCTTTATTATCATTATTACATTAATTAGAGTCTATGCCTGAGCCTGAGCCTGTGAAGAAGTGCGTTTTTCTATAAACTTTAGGGTAAGAGTTACTTACGGCAGTTTTTATTTGACTATTAATGTGCCTGTCAAAGTATACCTTCCTTTCCTGCATTAGAGCTGTATCAGATTGTTTTTTTTAATCCAAATACTTAGTATTTAATATTATCCGTTATCCAAGGCTTGGATCGGTCCCTAAATATCTTACTCTTTATGGGGGCATGTAAGTCAAATAATTGGGTAATAAGGACATTAAAATATTCAATCATGCTATTAACATCGGGCAGTGAACCAATTTCAACCCATGGCATCAATTTCAGATCCACTTCAAAGTAATCGACCAATATATCCCTTAGAGGCCGATAAACAACTAGCCTAGGTTTGCTTTTTATCTTCTTTATTACAGTATCACACACTATGAACGAATGATGACCAAGTTCACTGACATGACTGACCAGTACATTACTAACCCCCACATCGGTACAGATTACATCTATAAGAGTACTGCTATCCCCTACAAAATGAGTTGGTGACTGCACTACCTGATTCAGATTGGTATAGTTAAGGAATTTCATTATATCTTTAGTTTTTGTATTATTTGTATCCAATAAATTAATGTTGAAATATCCCAGTGACACTAAATGATCGTAAGGTGCCAATGCGCTAATACTGTCAGTTATAAAACACAATAGACGATGTATATCTAGTAACCTATTCCGCTTAACCGTTCTTAAAGAGTTAGAGAACCCTGTATGAAATCGACACGTGTTTCGCCTCTCAACGAGGCATCCTCAGGACGACGATTGACCTGTTGCGAACTCGGACACGAAGTGTTATCAACGCGAGCCGAACGCAAACTTTATCTGTCATTTTGTCTATTCTTCCGTCGACAAAACCTGTTTCTACGGTGTTCATGCTACGCGTGCAGGGCGGCCTGTATGCGGTGCCAATCAACAACTTTCTACCATTTACAGTTAGATTTAACCACGTCTGCTCAACATCAGACTGCTCTGAGTGTGGCCGTACGCGCGCCCTAACTCCCGTTTTAATGTAAAACGCTACACCTCCGCCCCGTCTGCCACGTATAGTCACAGGGCGCGGCACGTGCTTCAACCTATATCCCGGAACCTTAGGCGCGCGTCCCTCCTCTCCAGGTCTCAGCCATGTTTCGTTGATTGCCATGATATCTACCGAGTGTTGTGACATGGCAATTAGAAACTCGTCCTGGTTAGTTGCCAGAGAGCCTGCATTGAATAAACCAAACTTTAATAATTTTGACTTAGTCATTTTATGTAAATAGTAATGGCTGTATAATTGTATAATATTTGATAATATTTTATATTTGGTAATAATTTATAATATTTTATATTTGCTGATATTTTATAATGTTTCATATAAGATAATATTTTATTCATATATTTACTATTGTTTTGCTTAATTCTTTTGTTTAAGTAATTTTTGTACATATGTTTTAATTCTGGTAGCGTGCTATCGTCGCTCGTCCGCTATCTCGCTTGCACATAATGGCGTTATTGGCGGGCGTGCAAGAAACAACTATCAAATACTAGTTCAGGTTGGTAAGAGCACTGGCCGGCGTGAGAGTACATATTTCTATCTACAAACATAACTTTTGCTCATAAGACTATATTGATAAGTGTAATTCAAAATTATTTTCGGTCGTAATACGCTAAAACTAAAATGATAAAATAACTAATATAAAGTATAGGACACAGTTAATTTTTTCGAGATAATATCAGTTAGGGCGTATAAGTCATCTTTAATTTTATAACGGAATAATAGGGGTGTATGCACCATATATGGCTTAAGAGCGATGATATGACCAACATTTTGCGGCATCAACGTTAAGTCGTATGAGTCAACTTTATTTTTATACGAGAATAAGACGGGCGTATGCTCAAGTTTTGGTTAGCGACTTTATTATACGACCTTTAATTTTTTTAATAATTGTGCATGTTACCTAAATAATCAATAAAATAAAAAATTATATCAAATACGCCTCGTGTCTTTAAAAAATCTCCAAAAATCACGTGGGCCGTATTAGCCCTAATTTTGCGAATTTCGCAGTTTTAACTACACAGATTGGTAGAGAAAAAAAAACTGAACATAACTGCATCAAAAAGTCATTTTGGCCAAAGTGGCGTTTACGCCCTTTGAGTCTAAAGGTATCGATATGCTGATGATTTTATAATTTTATGTCAAGTGTTCCTGCTGCTGTCGTAAGTATGTGGGCACTATTCCAGATCGCAGTCTCGGTCGATTGTGAACTCTCCGCTCATGTCGGCATATCATTTTTCTGAAAAGATACAGAACATTTCGATTTTTAAAACCTGTATTCGTTATAGGGGTAAGCAGAAGTATGAAGTACATCCTTTTTTTACCAGTTGTTTTATTGCCATCTAAAGGGGCCAATGGATGGTAACTCTACTTGTGCATAAATTACACACTTACCTAGTTGAAAATGATTTTCCACATGAATTACAAATATGGGGTTTGGCAGTACTGTGCTGTGTTGCTAAATGGTTCTGAAGTGCCTGTGAAAAGTTAGAAAAGTGTCATCTTCCATGAATAGAATATGACAATTATAATATGTTATGGAGTTTAGATCTTGTTCCTACAGTAGAATAAAGCTTCTTTTAACCCAAAGTATAGGAAACTGGTGTGAGCTCAGGGTTATAATGGAATATAGTTTTTGTTTAAGTCCAGTGATCATGGCCCAGTCGGTATTTGGATGATGGAAACATGTAATTTTCCCCATAGACCAATTGGTCCATCAATGGAGCACCAACGAATATACAGGACCCACCACCACTTCATGTCACATGGAGGGAAAGTTCTGTTAACCAATGTCCATGTCTTTATTTCATAACAACATGGCCCATGGATAATATAGTTCAAGTTTTATGACTGACGTAAGGAACTGCCTAAAATATTTTTGATAATTAACTATATAATAAAAATCTTCATATTCCACAACTCAAATAAATCCTTACCTCTTTGAATCTAAAGCCCTTATCACACATCTGGCAGTGATAAGCCGGCGGTAGATGCCTTCGTTTGTGCGACGCGAGGTTCGAAGAGTTGAGGAAGGTGGCTGGGCAGTGTGGACAGGCCAGTGGCCGCACGCCACTGTGTGCTCGCTCATGGACCAGCAATGCGTACTTCGTGCGGGCACGGTAAGGGCAGTGAGTGCATGGGTAGTGGAGCTCTCCAGTGTGAATCAGCCTTAAATTGAGAATTATATGGTAAGAATATTATTATGGGTTACATTAATTTGTGTAGGACTGTAGTCACCTACACAGACCCAAGTGTCAGACAGCTGACTATGTGAACAATCGTCTGTCTGACCCTTGGGTCTGCGGATGGCACTTCATTTGACGTACATTTGAACTTAAATTCAATCTAGTTATTTCGCTTTTGCAAAATGAACTTGAATATTTTTTTATGGACATAGGATACAATTTATTTGCCTAAAATGTCGTGAATATTTGGGCAAATGTGCCAAGTGGAGAGTGAATAAGTGAGCATAATAATATGGAAAGGGAGAGAGATTCTTTACCCGTGTCTCTTCAACCTGGTAATAGACTTCAGTTCTAGTCCACAAGTCTCACATACAAAAAACTTGTTACTGCTGCGACACGTCGGCAAACTATCATGTGCCGTGAAGTCCTCCTAAAATTGATCAGAAAATAACTTAAAATGTACAAAGATACAGCCAACAGCACGTCCTTGATAACAATTGGTCCTTACGATCCCAGTTAATACTTGATTAGATTATCATACCTGGCTATAAAACGTCTGTCGACATTTGCCACAAGCCCATTCCCGTGCGACCCTCATTCCTCGCTTCACAAAGTAACCCCCGTGATGACAGCTCCCTTTTTTTTCACAGTCTGATGCCACCGATGTCACTGCAAAGTTTTTTTTTCGAAAATTGTTCATTAGGTAATCATCATGTTTTTTCCGACTTGGAGGAGGTTCTCTTTTCGACTGTAACCCTGAGGCCACACTGTCGCGCTATCGCGAACTTTACTTCGCGCGTTCTCCCTCGCACATCGCTCGACGTCTCGCTGAGTGCGCACGAACACGAAGTAATGTTCGCGATAGGTAACGCGACAGTAGCCCCAGGGTATAAGTATTTTTGTTGTAAATTAGACATGATTGCTTTGTCTAAGTGATATATGGGTACTAGGTACTGTTTATTTGGGTTTGGCCCGGGATATTTAGTAGGTTGCAAAAGTGACTGCAAGGTTGCAGGCTCACCCACATACCCATTTCAAGTTCCTGCTGCAACCTCCACTGTGTGACCTCAGCAGTTTGCCTCAGTAGCTCGGCATTTCTTAACACTACCTCACATGATCTGCATATGTGCTGTGGTTTACCATCATTTTCAGTCACCTTTAAATACATAAAATAGGAAGTTATACATGAGTTTTAAGAAAAAATTGTGGTGTAAGAGGCATGAGGAACAGGGTGTAAAGTTCACTCATCCTCTATAGAAAAGGGAGGATCGTCCGACCAGACCGGGTGTCGTGTCTGGCGGGCAACTGCCCAACGATTGATGTCGGGGAAGTTATAATATATATACCTACTGTTCGCGCGGTGAACTCTAATTGCGCGATGCAGGATTTGTATGACGTCAGGATTTTGTGTGACGTCAGATTTTTGATGCGTAGTTCGCATGTGACGATAGATGCTGCCTCATAAGTATTAGAAATGTTGATGGACAAGAACTACAGTTTCTTTCATAAAATTAAATTCCTTAATTTACGGGTTGGATTTCTAAGGCCCTTACAGCCTTGTTTTCAAACTAAAATAAATGTTAGTAAGTAAGTACCTGTATGTGCAATATTTGTTTGATCCCAGCGACAATATCAAAGTCATGATTATCAAATATCTTTCTGTAGCCAGGCTTAAGGCACAGTCTGCAAGTTTTTTTATGCTCTTGATTTTCTAGCACCTTTTTTAGAGATCTGTAATAAGTTGTCCGCAGTCAAGTTTTCATATAAGTTTAAAAATGGAATAGTTTGATGTAAACCATTGTGCACACGGTTTCTGGTTAAGAAACCGGATATTGGGTCAGTACCTATGGTCAACCGCTGGTTCAAGGTAATAATTTAACATTGACACCTCCTTAATGTGGTAGCCCTAGAGGTTGTCCTAACTAATGTGATTGTTCATGCTATTCATAGAAATATAAATAACAGATGCTATTATTTACTTTCTGTTAATCCTCGGCATTCTCAGCAACACCAACAACTGATAGTCAATTTACAGTTTCGTTGACAACTTCATAATACTTATTTATTGTATGAGAAGGACTTTACGTTGAAGCGGGACTTCATCATTTCAGCCGAAAGATGTCCACTGCTGAACAAAGGCCCAAGCACCGCTACTTCCGACTGACCGTTGCAGTGCGACTTTCGTTACAGGCTATTAGATATACCTAATTCTTGATACTTTAAAATCAGCAACATATTCTATGAAACAACCCACAAACTTACTAACTAAAACCAAATAAACTTACTAAAAATAAAAGTGTCAACTTACGAGATTGTTTTATGCATTTTCTCCGTGTTGTTTGCTCTAAGCCATCTTATTTTTTCGAATTCGCTCTTGCTTAACTTTACTGACACAAGTTTTTGGATCAATAAAGTAGAGGCCATCTATTTATCTTTCAAATTTTAGAAAATTGTATCACAACTTCACAAAAATCACAACAAACCAACAAACAGATTACAGATGTGACACTGTGTGACACTGACAGACACTACACTAGCACAGTGTTGTCACACCTGATTTTAGAAAATCGGTAGATGGCATGTCAAAAATAGGTAGAAATAGGTAGATTTTAAATCAAAAATTGGTAGATCTACCTCCCTAATTTCAGTACATTTTCAGAATGAATAATTCGATTAAATAAAAAGGTTTTCTGTTCTAAAGAGGTTTTATTAGTTTATTGGTGATGGTGATGTGATGATAACGAGACGAGAATAGGTAAAAAAGCACTAGCAGCAGTTACATACAAAATTCAAATGGCCGCGAACGAAATTTAAACAAAACGCGCGAACTCATTTTTCATCAAAAAATGTCAAACGTTCCGGTTCACGATAATTTTGTCCACAAACAACCCACAATGTATCGTTGTCACGCTCACTCCGCTTCCGCTCACATCAATACCGACGCGCGACGCGACGGAAAGAGAAATATCGCGCCAAAATCAGAGCACAGAACCTATCGGAATGCTGCTAACTGTCAGTGTCAGTGTCGTCTATCCGTCATGCATGGCTCAAATTGTGTGTTCCTAAAAAATGTTTTCAATCGTAATGTTTTGAAAAATAGGTAGATTTGAGGCCGAAGTTGGTAGATAGGTAGATGGGAGGTGAAATAGGTAGATCTACCACAAAGTTGGTAGATGTGACAACGCTGCACTAGCACTACCTACAGACTGTCAGGCAAGGCAACTGTGACCACAGATTAGTAATAGCTAACTGTGACTGAATGTAGAGTAAATCATTTTTAACTTTTTCATCTAAAGCCAGGTTTTCACTATACGAGTACTCTCGGACCGAGTCTACAGTACAGTAAACACGTGATCAGAGCGTACTAGGACAGCGGCATCCTATCAGAGTGGACTCGGGTGCGGTTCTATTTTCACAAGTTCACTTGGATCGTTTTATAAAAACAAAATGGCGCCAACTAAGAAAAAGTGGAATGAACGTGATAGGTACTGTGAGGTTTGTGAAGAATATGAAGTCTATTTGAAGCGGAGGAAGTGTTGTGAAACGTGATACTAAATAAAAGAGTATTAAAAAGACTCCCGCAATGCCGTAATAAAACGCATCATTCATGATCATGACAAAATTAAATGCTACTTTGACGCTGAACTCGTTACGTGTCAACCAAATTACAAATGGACTCTTATACGATCCAGCTCGTATGAGCGCGCTCTGTCCGAGAGTACTCGAATAGTGGAAACCCGGCTACTAGCCGAGTACTAAAACCACAGCTGATTAATGTCCGAACCCCTGAAACCAGTTTTTTTATTATTAACCAATTTCTTTTTTATTAATTATTTACTCGTTAAGTAAGAGTCAGAGCAAAACGAATGATCCCCGTTTTGGAATGTTCTTTCACAGGTAACTTGTTTTGTTGTAGGGTGACCACTATCAAACTGTCCGTCACTAACACCGCCTATATCTGAAAAACGGTTGTAAGGTCAACCGGGGCATTAGCGTCTTTGGGGCAATTGCGTTTATTTGAAATAATTTAAAATCTGTTTTAAAACCGACCTCTCCTGCCATCTAGTTTTGTTTATTATGAATAAAATTAAAAATTATAGTTTCAATAGATGGCGTTGAACCGCATAGATTCAAAATATCGGCCATATTGAAAATCATTTGATTTTTGTGAAGTTGTACTGCACGAGGTGAGTGATCAAAATCCTTAAAAATCCATATTTTTTCTCGGTTTTCCGTTTTTATTCTGAAATGTACTTAAATAATATATTATAGCCTGTCTATATCAATAGTTATTTTTATTGAAATCGTTTTGGTTGTGGAGAAATGATGATTAAATTTTTTTAGGTTAGGTCTGAGCTTATGTGGTAAATGCATCTGCAGTTTCGGGGTTATTGCGTCTATATGACGCATTTGCCCCAAAACCAGAGATGTTAACCGGTATCGTCCCGTTGGCACCATTTGGCGCCACTTAAGATTCTGGCATATGTCATATGCTAGCATTCGTGATTTAAAAACTATTTCTGCTTTCAAATATCGATATATTAATTATTATTAATATATAATTATATTTAATATTTATATATATATTTATATATATATAAATATTAAACTTAATGTTAACCTTTATTTCGTGTTTTTTTTTATTTTTATTTAATAGTTAATTTATTTTCGTAATTACCTAAATGTTTCAGAGAGTTTTGTTTAGCTTTGAATTTAAATTTATCTTTCTTCATTTTTTAACTTTTTGTGAGAACTTTAGCGATTATTTTTTGCTATAGTGAAGTTATCAATTTGTGTTGCAGGTAGAATACGATCACAATGGTTATATTGAGATACATTGATATTTTATTTATTTAGCACCCATTTTAGGTTTTTCTAGGAGAGTTCATTCTAATTTTACTTTCACAAATAAAATGTTCTTAACGTCTGGATTTGACACGGGGTAAATGCGTCTAAGAGAAAATAGTCGCATTTACCCAGTTTATATGACATAGCTTCTGATGTGATGATTATTTAATATTTTTGTAATTTACTAAAAGATTCGTATAAAAAACTTTAATTGAAGGAAAATATATTCATTTCAGCCTTCAAACGTCACAGGTTTAAAACTTATTTAATGAAGACGCGTTTGCCCCAATACGGGAAAAAGCGTCTAAAATTCCAATTTAAAAAAAAATGCGTATTTACTCGTATTTACTGTGACTAATGGAACACACAATAAATTAAGGATGCACACAGATAATTTCTATATACATTTGAGGATTTCTCTAATAAATTTATAATTAGTGTGATATGAATTTTCAATCCTGTAAGGAATTTTTATGACGCAATTGCCCCGGTTGACCTTACGTTGTTTTATAGAGAATAGTTTTATAGAATTTCGTTTCACATAAAAAATTTCATAAATTATCATTTCATATAATAATCAATACGCAGAATACTTTTATTGATTTTTGTTACATATAAAATTAAAAGTTTGGATATTCATATCATAGAATAACAAATCAAATATTCTTTATTCTCATACTGTTTAGTTAGTATAAAACTTATTACCAAGAAAATCCCTAATTTTGATACTGCGACCAATTTCGATGTAGCACTCGCCGGCCGCTGCCATGGAACCGCTCGCTACGCTCGCTCGGCTCACGCGTAGTTGGTCACAGTTCTAACCTAACCTAACCTATATGGTCGGAGTGCATAGTTATATTACTAGACACTACACTACACAAACACACACTATTGTTGTTTATAGCATAACGGCTATTTTTACATTTTCGTTGAAATAAACAAACAATATTCGTTAAAAAATAATTCTACAGTTTGATAAGTTTGTTAAATAAAAAAATGTGATTAAAAATTCATTGAATTGTGTTTCTGTGAAATAATCTTTCATTCAAGTAAATAGTCGTTGAAACAATAATATTCGAAATAAAAATATAAGGACTAAATATTATATGAAACTTGTTGCGAAACGAAATTCTATGAAATTTCTGTCTGCGAAACAAGGCGACACCCTGAAAAACACATAGAAAAACACGGAATCTGACGACGCGTCATCATCACGCGTCAGACACCATAATATCTAATATTATTTCATAGAAATATTTTTTAATAATAGTATTCAATGACTGGCCAGACCACATCATGATAATGATCAGCGGTCGATGGTCTATTTCATGAAATGGCCGAACACTACATGAAATGATCAATTTTAAGATCTGGCCACGACATATAAACTAAGCTTTATACAAGCTTTACATTCACGCCACAAAATGGTTTCGAGACTTTTGCCTGTTCTGATAAAATGAATACCTACTTTTTGGCGGAAAAGCTACTGCTTCAGTCCTCTACTTAATATAGTTCGATCAGAAAACTTTCACAGATACATTTACTGAGGAAACGATCAAAGATCGGCCAGAGGGTCATCTTAGCCGCTTGACTCTCACTAATGAGACACAATAAAACTTTAATTGTTATTGAGCTGCATCAGTCTTTCGGACAGTTGACCATGGGTGGGTAAGTCTACTGAAAGATCAACACTTAAGGCGACGATAACCGACTATTATGATTTTATACTTACTGAAGATTACGTCTAAACAAGTAAGTAGTGAAACAATATAATTATGGCATTTTCGTACTAATAATAGGAATATTTTAGATTATGTTTATAAATATTAAATCATCAAAATCATCTTCAGCCAAAAGACGTCCACTGCTGAACATAGGCCTCCACCAAGCACCGCCACTTCGACCGATTTACATAGTACAATTAATTTGTAAAAATATGTCTAACGCTGATAAAAAAAAAACTTTTTACAAAAAAAATTAAAACCGACTTCCAAAAAAAACCACTACAAAGTGAAAAATAACTTTAATTTCGGAAGTC
Source organism: Conistra vaccinii (assembly GCA_948150665.1). Classification (NCBI taxonomy): domain Eukaryota; kingdom Metazoa; phylum Arthropoda; class Insecta; order Lepidoptera; family Noctuidae; genus Conistra; species Conistra vaccinii. The sequence continues at coordinate 3,352,308 of OX411323.1, read as the reverse complement.
GGTGTCTTTGTTTTTTAATTTTCGTTTTTTGCCACCGACTTCCGAAATTAAAGTTATTTTTCACTTTGTAGTGGTTTTTTTTGGAAGTCGGTTTTAATTTTTTTTGTAAAAAGTTTTTATTTTTCACTTTTTAGTTGTGGTACCTACCCCACACAATATCCAATACCACTAACTGCAATAAATAACAGTGACACGAAGTTATCATAATATCGTCCATATAAACTAAGTGGGAAAAATATGTATTATTCAAGCTAACTCAAAAACTATCTAAGCAAAGTCAATAAAATTTATATGGGACCACCTCGGGAGCTTACCCTTTCAAACAAAAAAATAATTTTCAAAATCGGTCTACAATTGGCGGAGATATCGGTGAACATACATAAAAAAAAAAAAAAAAAAAAAAAAAAAAAAAAAAAAAAAAACATACATAAAGTCGAACATAGAACCTCCTCCTTTTTGGAAGTCGGTTAAAAACTGAAAATCATGCAAAATCAATCAAGCGTATTTTTCTGAAACCTTCACCATTTTAAAGATAACGAGCCACCACTCATAAAGCACATCGAAATGGTTCTTAAAAATAAATCCGCCCTTAAGGCGACCCACTGACCAAAAGTACTACCTAATTGCTACTATTTGCTACCTACAATAAATATCTCACGGGAACGTACTACCAGCAGCCTAATTACGTAATGCACGATCAATTTTAAATTCAAATGAATTGAAAAAGATTGCTAGTCCATTGCTTCAAAAGTTCGACAAAAAAAATTGAGCAGATTTTTTTTTCGAACTTATGAAGCAATGGATAAGCAATTTATTTCAATTTAAAATTGATCGTGCTTTACGTAATTAGGGTACAGGTTATAGACTTCGTTTTCACTCTTTATGAATTACTCTCACTCCACCTTTGTAAAATCCGTTAACTGAGGGTAAAATTACTTACTACTTACATTGTTATTCACCCAACTTGGGGTACCGTGGGGGGTATAGACTATATTTTTTTTAGAATTATAAATTCCTAGCTTTTGCCCGGGGAAAATATCCCACGGGAACATACTACCGGGATAACATATAAGTAATAGCCGAGGAAAAGGTCATTGACTCATACTGCTGCGCCCACGTAGCCGGAAACCATGATTATTTCGTTAGTACCTACCTACGCGTAATTTTGAATCTGCGAGATCTTTTAACTATTCATTTAACAAATGATAGGATGTGATATTTTAATATAAAATAAATGCCCAATTTAAATAACATAGGTATTATATTGGATAAGGATAATATCACTCCCGGATTAATGATACGGTCAAACTAGCGCCGGAAATAACAATGAAATTTTTAACAAATTCTGAAAGATAGTAATGGTTACTGTGGGTCATTCTTAGAAGATAGATATACTTATGCTATCGCAAACTTTTTTGTTGAACTATTTAAGATCTTTAATCCTGTAGAACATAAAAGACCATGACAAGATATGCCCTAACCATGTCCAGCGAATTCATATTTTTAAGTATCCTTCATTTATTCAAACTAGATTTTAGATAATAGTCTAGAGTCAATCAAAGGTATTTTTTAAGATTGAATAAAAATAAATATTATTTGTAGTTCCGGTTACATTTTCGGTTTAATGGCGACGATAAGTGAAAGATTACAGTTCATTCTGTTCATTCAGTTCATTCGGCCAATGTGATCAGATGAGTGATAGGAGAATACCTTATTTTTGAGGTACAGGAGATAACCATGGAGGCCACCATATTATCCACAAGTAACATACAAAAATCACATACAGTTTTAGTTAGGTATTGTGAATTCGTCACTTACAGGAGTGCACAGCACTGGCAGAGAACTTATTCTTTATAGGATGTATTCTTATTGTTTGAATATGAATGATGTTACCAAGATATTTTATTAATTAAAATATATTTTGATTTATAAGTTCTTTTGTAGGTAGATAATAGTAGGTAGGTTGGTGTAAGTAGTATTTTATCCGAAGCAAATTCTTGAAAAGGTTTTGGGTAAAAAAATACAATTAACTGGAAACACTGATTGTAGGTGTCACTCTCTCACATTCACTCGATTGTCACTCGTCGCCATAGAAACCTACTGTTACATTCAAACTGGTGCTCTGTACGTGTGGTATTGTTTGTTTGTTAATTTATTGTTTATTTAACACTTACCCGTACGTTTTTTGCACATTTTAGCTCGATATACATATTCTTGAAAGCGATATCTCATTGTCGATTTTGGTTTTTCTACTGGACTTACGATACGTGTCAGTTTAAAGGTGAAATACGATGTTGCAGTGCTGAGTTGATTGAAATCATGCATCAATGTTTCGGTACTACAAATGTGTTTTGCGCGTGGATCAGTGAATTATCCGTGCTACTGCAAAGCATCTTGAGAGAGTACAAAACAACATGACGTGTTGAAAAGAATTCAGTTCCCTTCAAAGTGGCTAAGCTAAATGGTGGTGGGACTAGGTTGTTGGGACTGGCTATCTCTTCACTGCCTTGGCTTATATTTATTAAAGTTTTGAAATAAATGCCTTAACATTGAATAAAAAAGGGGTACCTACGTTCTTTTTGAGAGATTTGTTTTATTTTCCTCTACACTATATGATCTGCTTTATTAGTACCGTATGTGGAATACTCCCATAAGTTATAAGCATCTGGTAGGCCCACTCCTGATATTTAAAACTATCCTAAAGCATCCTTTTCACCAGAGATATGCTAAGCAGCTTAGCGATCGATCCAATAGGATTATTTGATTTTCATAATCTAGTACTTATGGTTTAATTCTGCTTGAAAAGGGTTAAATGAAACAAAGTACCTACACATAGTTTGGAAGCCTAGATTACTCTTAGCGACCTCGCATATACTTTATGGAAAGACATCCCAATTCTCAGGTTTAAAAATATGGGTAAGTACATCGTTCTCACCACAGTCTTGGTACATTTTAAGCTGGCTCCAGCTGCTGCCGGACCTAGTGACGAGTTGTGCTACAACATTTAGTTATTTATGTTGCTAAATCTAGTCGAGCACTACTAGATTATGTACACCAATTCTTATTTAAATTGAAATTCGATATTGAACTAATTGTTTATGAAAACGCCTGACAGAAAATGATTAGCAATCAATCGTTTTTTGAAGTCTATCGAATGAGCCGTTTGGCAGGATAAGTATTTTTTTTATTACGAAATATACAAAAAAATTACCATTAAATTAAAATATAGTAATTGTTTCAAAATCTAGGTCTCATGTGCTTTTAAATGCACGATTTGTAACTTTTGGACATGATTGTTTTGGTTAGGGTATGCATGTATGCTGCTTTGGTCATGGTCCTTTGATGTATCTCTTACGGCTTATGCGGCGCACGCCAGTACATGCTCATGTACCGCCGCGCCGCCGCCGCGCCGCCACCACGCCACCACCGCGCCACCGCCGCACAACCGCCTGACAAGCATGACCTAATTGGCTACCCAAGATTAGCTCCAGACGAGGAAACTCCTCAACGGTCAACAGTACAGACACGAAATTTTATATACGCTTTAATTATAATGGTCTGTTCTAAATTCCACCACGATCTGGCTACTGCTTCCAGGATTGGCTTCAGACGAGGGAACTCCTCAACGGTTAACAGTACAAACAGGAAATTTTATATACGCTTTAATTATCATGGTCCGATCTAAATTCCACCATGATTTGGCTGTAGCACCCAGAATTGGCTTCAGGCGAGGGAACTCCTCAACAGACACGAAATTTTATATATAGTTCGCTTGACTGTCACTAATGAGACACAATCAAATTGTAATTGTTATCGAGCTGCATCAGTCTTTCGGACATTTGAACTCATATGAATCCCATCTAGTATAATAGCACAATATACTATTATATTAGATGGGATTCAGGGTCTGATGATGTACCTGGAAGATGAACATAGGAACTTCTAAAAAAAACGAGACTACCATCGAGTTTGGACTGATTGGTTTTGTCTTGACAAGAACTATAGCCTAAAGTAGTATCCAGGGTCTGATGATAGAGCTGAAAAGAGATCAAAGGAACTTCTCAACCTAACATAATAGCATCTTTGTGTTTTTGGTCGTTGGTTTTGTCTTGCAAAGCTACTATAGCCGTAATGATAGATCTGGAAGGTCGCACTGATAGGAACTCCTTATTAGACAAGATAGCCCCGTTGTGTTTTGACCGTTTGGAATTGTTTTGACAAGTAGCTAAAATAGCTAGGTACCGTTAGCCCAAGGGTAGTCTAGGATCTAATGATGGAGTCACATGATCGCTATAGGGACTTCTCAACAAAATAGTATTGGCCCGGGACCACACCATAGGAACTCTCACAGAAACAAGATAGCCCCGTTGTCTTTCGGCTATATTGATTTGTCTTGACAAGTACCATAGCCCTGGTTGAAGTCTAGAGTGATGGTGGAGCTAGAAAGTGGCCACAGGAAATCCTCTACTAAATAAGATCTCTTGACAAAAACTATAACCCAAGGTGTAGTCTAGGGTCTGATAATAGTGCCGGAAGGTAGCCTCAGGAAAACCTCAACTTTACAAGCCCTTTTGTGTTGAACTCGTTGGATTTGTTTGGACAAGTACCTTACTATTGAAAGTGACAGAACAGCACCCTAATTACGTAATGCACGATCAATTTTAAATTGAAACCAATTGAAAAAGATTGCCAGTCCATTGCTTCATAAGTTTGACAAAAAAAATTGAGCAATGGACTTGCAATCTTTTTCAATTGGTTTCAATTTAAAATTGATCGTGCATTGCGTAATTGGGGGGCAGATATTTTATCAAAATTCTAATACTAAAAAACACAAAATAAAATATAAGTAAAAATCTTTTTAAAACAAGCTTTTATTGAACTAACAAGTGCATAATAAAACTTACGTAAGCAGATAACTTCCGTCCTTCCGTCCTTCTTAAACATAAACATAAGCCTCAAGCTTTTAAGAAAACATTAAAGTTATCTGCTTACGTAAGTTTTATTTTGTACTTTTTAGTTCAATAAAAGCTTGTTTTAAAAAGACTTTTACTTATATGTTATTATTTATTTATTAAAAAATACAAGTTCCGAACTTAAAATTTCTTTCATTTGAATACTGAAAAAATAAGAATGTAATATCTACTTATCTTAACTTAGATATTCTTATAAATTACTTGGGAATAAAATTAAATACATCAAGTGACAAAAAAAGATCCATCACCAAGCTGACAGTCATTTATTCTTCCAGTTATTCATTAAATTATTTAATCAAATATGATTAAAACAGCTTTGGGCTTTATTGGACCGAGCAATTTGAGGTTCTATATAGTCGGGTTGTGTCCTTGTTAAGTCCCAAATTCTTCTCCATACATCTTGTATATCGTTGGACAAAACTCTTGAGCCATTCTTTCATATGGAGAATCCTTTTCTATTTTCATATTATGGGTTAATTTATTCCAAAAATGGTGAGTGTAGGCGTTCTCACCTTTCTTCAATTCTCCAGGTTTAAAGTATTCGTAGTCTTTGGAATAATGTACCGGGTAGAAATACTCTGGGCCATATACTTCGATTCCTGAAAATAGATTAAATTTTAGGATAAGATTTTTGAACTGAAAACTTTTTCAGGCACGTTGCAGCACTTTTTGGGTGAACGAAAATCATGGAACTCGCCTCATCGTCACCGAAGGCGTTGATGTCTTTCGCTCGATACATATAATCGAGCGAAAGACATCAACGCCAGAATAAAAAAGTTACTTAGTTTTCACTTCTATCGGCAGTCAGTTTTTTTTTTGTTATAGTCCACCCAATTGATCAATAAACGAAATTCTGTGACCTAAAGACATGGTTTACCTAACACAGAACTATGCTTACTGCAAAAAAATCACATCATCGTAGGTAAGTACTTCCTTTAAAAAAAAAAAATCGGTGTCACGGTGGCCGTTGTAAAAAGCTCAAATCTATTTCTGTGCTGCACTAAGTGACGTGGGAGTCCCCATTCTCTCATAAAGAAGGCACTTAGGTATATTTTAGACAAAATCTGCAGTGTTATGCCATATTTTTTACCATGTCAGCTTCAAATACGTATATTTTGTTCTCATATCGACCTGCTTTGCACATCTTCTGTCCTGCAAATGATTATGATTTCTTGCCATGTAGCAGTTAGTGTCTATATTTTTTCTCTACCAACTATACATTCCCAGTTGTACTGGCTATTCGAGATTATGTTTTGTACTTACTTACTTGTTACGCGAGAACCACTATAGAATGTGTAGTTGCTGTATTGTCTTCGTTTACAAGTTCTTTTAGTGCGGTTTGCCCCTATTGATGATGTTAATGTAATAGGGTTCTTTTTCATTGAAAATTATTAGTACCCGCGCCCGGCCAGCGGTCTGGATTAGTCTGTCTGTTCACCGCAATTGGTTCATCTCTGTGTACCCCATAATGAAATATAAGCGTAATGTTATTGTTATGCTAACACCAACCTTGACAAGTGTCAGACGACCAATCCTCCAGCTTGGATGTATTGCACATTGTTTGTAGCACTCTCGTTATGGCACCAGGTCCGTTATGTATCCATATATCAGGTCTATACGTTGTTTTAGTTTCACTGGAAATATATAGCAAAATAAAATTCGAGTTTGCTAAAAGACAATATGACATACATAGATGAGAAAGATAAAGTTAATCGTTTAATTCCATTTTGTTATCTTTATCAAAATGAATGTACGCGTAATCGTCGTGATCAAGGTGTTAAAAAGATGAAGTTATAGCATATGTGCTGGGAAGGTAGGTATGTGATCATGTGAGTCAGCGGGCGAGTATCGATCGATAGCGACAGTTGTGTGTGTGTGACTTGATTTAGATAGCATACGTAGGGCTTATTTCAAAAACTCAATCTGCCTAGCCTTTTCCCAACTATGTTGGGGTCGGCTTCCAGTCTAAACGGTACCAGCTAAATACCAGTATTTTACATGGAGCGACTGCATAAGTGACTTTCACAACCCAGTTACCGGCTAACATGATACCCCTTTGGTAAGACCGTGACAACCCGTAACGACTGTCAAAGATCCACGAATGACAGCCAGGATCAACGGTTTAACGTGCTTTCAGTGCTTTCGTGGGGGGTATTACGCTATCATAGCTATGATAGTGTAATACCCCCAAGCCCCTCAAAGACAATTTCGGGAAAGGCAATTCAAGTGCGAAGCTTTATGCGAGAATGCTACGTAAAGTCGATACCGGAAACAATACTTTTAGATTTTCGATAAAACTACACTTACATGTAAAATAAAGAAATTGAATTGTGTGTGATGGAAATGAGTTCTCGATAGGTACGTACTTGATGAGAGCTTCAGCAAGTTTTCTGCCTAGGTGATCCATAGAAATAGCGATGGCTGCGGCATTTACCAAGCCGGTGCTTTCCCTCGCCACCCAGTTGTGTCCCAGAGGCGTCAGAGACTTGACGACCAGCATATCCGAGTCCAGATACACCCCTCCCCACTTGTACAAAGTTAAACATCGCATAACATCAGAAGTATGTTCCACCCGCCAGTGGCTTTCATTAAAAGGGTCGCCTGCCACCATAGCTTCCAAAGGAGTGTTTTTAGCGTAATCAGTTATGTGAACCCTAGCGAACTTGACGTTTGGGAGGCGCCGTAATTCAGCGATGCAACTCCTTTGATACACGACGTCGCTGACGGGTGCACTGAACATCACATAAACTTCTTGGCTTGGGTGGGCTCTCGACGCAGACTCGATGGCACATGCCTGACGCGAGTCTAGTCCTCCGCGGCAGGATGTCTCGTGAAAGAATATTGAGTTAGGTGTCGGCAAAAAGTTCCTGTCTTCAGCTGACGGCAGTGCATCGTTCTCATCTACGTAATGACACGAAATATCATTATCCGTGGTGTCCAAATGCATGATAATAGTCTGTAAGGTTGACACATTTTGCGCGTTGATATAGTAAATAATAAGACCACAAAAAATTATAAAAGATATAAATATGAACACATGTTTTCTTAGTACGAAGTAGTTTTTCTTTGGTGTTTTTAACGAGTACATATTTGAACTTTTGCTACGATGCAGATGTCAAGAAGGCCAAAACGAAATATTTTAATGGCACATTATAAAATCAGATACAATCTACGAACGCTTTTTAGTTGTAACATGAGATTTCGATAAAGATTGTTACAATTACTATTGTTGTATAATGCACGTCTGTTTTGTCACAAAAAAAGTAACGATTAAATACGATCTATATTTTCCTGCTTTAATATAAAAGATAAGATAAGATAGATATTTATTTGCTGAAACATGTGCACACATACATGGCAAAAATAAAAATGTGCATACAGGAAAAATACAGTCAAGTTAATCCATAATTTACCTTGAATTCAAAGCAAACAATAATCATTACATATTATAAAACAAAGTCCTGGCCTGTTTGTCTGAATGCGATAAACTCAAAAACTATTGAACATATTTTCATACGGTTTTCACCAATTGACGGAGTGATTCATGAGGAAGGTGTGTATGTATAATTCATAGCGCCAATGATACTCTGAAGGGAGGTGCTTGCACTTCCCTTGCCCCTGGTGGCCTGGCGGCTAACGCCCCGGGTACCAGCGCGGGCGCTGGTCCGGCTGTGGCGAGAACCACAGCTAAGACCAAACCCAAAAAGTCCCAAAATAAACAAAGGGCGTCGGCGCTGATTGGGACCAGTACCGGCCCTTCCAAAACGCAGGTGAAGACGACGGCGACGATTAATGCCACTGCCGGTCCGACCCTGTCTAAACAGATCCCGGCGCTGGGTAACCCTGGCACCGGGCTTCCTGATAAACACCCTTCCACTCCTGTGGCTCCTCTAGCCGCCTCCCATCAGACGGCCGTCACCGGTCAGACGGAGACGGCCAGCTGCACTGAGGATGTGTTCTCGCACGCCTGGCAAGTGGTGCAGAAAAGCAAGGGCATGGGTAAACGCACTCAAAAAGCCCGATGCCCTTGCACCGACCCTTCAGGTCCACCGGCAGCATCCTCACAAAAACGCAAGGGCAAGGGTAAACAAACTCAATTAGCCCGTTGCCCTTGCACAGACCCTTCAGGTACACAAGCTGCCTCAGTTCAGGGCAAAAAGAGGGGTGGAGTGACGAGGAAGGAGCGACGCCAGGAACGACGCCAGGCTCGTATAATGGCAGGTAAGTGCTCTGGTAAGAAACAGATCACTGCCCGTTCGGACAAACCGACCAGCGGTAAGCTGTGCTTCTCCGCCGGAAAGGGGTCGCAGGCAGAGGCCGGCACTAGCCGACCAATGCCCAGTCAACCTCCAACCGGTGCTCCTGAGAGGCAGGCTGCAGAGACCAGCACGCAGCGACCCGTTTGGAAGGATCAGGCTACGGCCAAGCGAGCTCTCAACGAGACTTTGACACCTCGTGGAGAGCATAAGCGGCCGCGACTTGATCAATCCAAACGAGTCGAGAATCGAAGCTACGCCCAAGCTGCCAGCGCTACTCTCGACGTCGTGATCACCTGCGACCGTACGGGAATCCTCAGCAAGGGCGTATCGGATCAGGTACTCGCTGCTATCCAGAAGCAGATCATACTCGAGGCCTGCTCCCCCAAGCAAGACACTCCAGGGCCGACCTTCAACGCCAAGCCGCTGTTCGCCGGGGGTGTCCTGAAACTGTGGTGCGGTAACGACCACACTTTAGCCTGGCTGAAGAAAACTGTCTCCGACTTGGTTCTTCCAACTAACATCCCGTTAGTCGTCAAGAGCCAGTCGGAGATCACGAAACGAGCACGATGTGGTGTCGTGATCCCAAATGAACAGGGGGTCTTCGGAGAGGCTACCAACATTGGCCGCGTTCTCTCCTATCAGAACCCGTGGGTCGACATTAAGAGGTGGGTTCTTCTGCATGCCGACCAACAAGCAGCGGCATGGTTCGTGGTGGTCGGTGTTCCCGTAGACCAAATCCCGACCCTGATGGAGGCCGGACGCCGTCTCTCACTGGGACTTGGGACGGTGTACGTAAAGTTCCAGGGTCGGAACGGCAGGTTCACCGACGTCCCCGATGGTTGGGACCCCGACACGGGATCCATCTGCGAGGCGCTGCCGCTAACACCAGCGGGGGAGTCCACTCCCCCTTCACACAACCCGGAGGCATCCGCGGCGGAACCTGCTCTGGTAGAGCCCGCTGCCCCTGCTGCCGCCACCGTGGGCGCCGTCCCTTCATCGGGCGAGGAGCTGGACGACATGCTCCTTTCCCCGGTTTCGGGCCAGGGAGGGGACGGCTTCGACGAGGGCGACCTGTTTGCCGGGCTCAGACTTGGGGGGGACGAGGAGGGTTCGACCAGCGATGGCGTCCCTTTCGTCGAACTGTAGTGTCCTCCAGGCAAACCTCCACCACAGTCAGACCGCGACGGCTCAGCTTCGCAAGTGGCTGGAGGTTCAACACACGGCCATTGCCCTGATCCAGGAGCCGTGGATTAGGGCGGGTCGCATACAAGGGCTCTCCAATCTTGGCGGTAAGCTACTGGTCACTACTGATCACGATCATCCCAGATCGTGCATCTATGTCACAGGTAACCTTAAAACACAGCTCTTAACTGACTTCTGTTGCAGAGATGTCTCTGCAGTAAAGCTGCTTATACAGCGTGACAACGCCAGGGAGATTGTGATCGTTTTCGCCTCGGCCTACATGCCCGAGGCGGAGACTCCGCCCCCCCACGACCTCGCCCGTCTCGTGAGCCATTGCGAGAGGTGTGGGTTCGAGGTCGTAATCGGGGCCGACGCAAATGCTCACCACCAACTGTGGGGTATGGACACGCAAAACGAGAGGGGTAAGGCCTTGGTTGACTACCTATTCTCAACTAACCTATCCCTACTAAACACTGGCTCTGAACCAACGTTCGTAACTAGGCGAAGCCGCACAATCATTGATCTCTCTCTGGCAACGGAGGGCGCGGCGGAGATCATCACCGGGTGGCAGGTTTCTAAGGAGGCCTCCTGCTCTGATCACAGGTGGATCCGCTTCGACATACAGGTCTGTGTGCTACCAACACCTCCACGGCGTAACCCGCGTAACACGGATCGAGCCACCTATACCCGCAACCTTGATTGTAAGCTTGCGACTTTAAACAACCCGTCGACCTATGCGGACACGACACAGATTGAAGTACAAGTAAGCCACCTTACAGAGTCAATCATAGACAGCTATCAGGCTGCATGCCCAGAGACCACGCCGCGCAACACACCAGGTAAACAACCCTGGTGGGGCGCCGATCTGGAGCGCAAACGCAGCAAGGTAAGAACTGCTCTGAATAGAGCCATGAACACATGTGCGGATGAGGACTGGGACAACTACTACGCGGCCAAATCCAGCTACAAAAAATGCATCAGATTCAGGAGCACCTCGGGATGGCGTAAATTCTGTGGTAGCATTGAATCTTGTCAGCAAGCAAACAGGGTAAGGAAAGTACTGGCGCAACAGAATACATCTGGGCCCGTCACGCTCCGAAAACCGGATAACACACTCACTTCGTCGCCTGAAGAAGCAAGACGCGTCCTAATCGAAACTCACTTCCCTGGATGCGTCTTCGCGCAGGTAATTGACTGGCAAGATGAAACCCAAACACCGTCAGACAATGATTGGAGGTATGCACACAGGGTGATCACGTTGGAGAAACTCCAATGGGCCATCCGGAGCTTTCATCCTTTTAAGGCAGCTGGTCCTGATGGAGTATTCCCCGCTTTACTACAGTGGGGGGGTGCTCTGGTCGCAATAAGATTGGTACCTTTAATGAGAGCGTGCCTGGCCTTCAGATACGTTCCAAAAGGATGGAGGGAAGTGAAAGTGATATTCATCCCCAAGCCAGGTAAGGGTGACTATACAAACGCCAAATCCCACCGACCAATCAGCCTGACCTCCTTTCTCCTAAAAACTATGGAAAGGTTATGTGATAGGGAGCTGAGGGACGGCGCGTTAAAAACTATACCGTTACATGGTAATCAACACGCTTACAGCTCAGGTAAGTCGACCGAATCCGCTCTCCACCAGGTGGTCAGCCAGATAGAGGACGCGATTCATCAAAAAGGCACCTGCCTGGGCACTTTCATAGACATCGAGGGAGCCTTCGACAAAACCAACTTCTCCAGTATCAGCAGCGCCCTCTCCAGACATGGAGTAGAACAGGTACTAACGGACTGGATTACAAACATGTTAAGCAAACGAGTGGTTCGCCTTGAGGATGAGCGGCAGTTGGCTATGATAGCCAGAGGCTGCCCCCAGGGAGGGGTTCTGTCCCCCCTTCTATGGAATCTGGTAATCAATGACCTCATTACTAAACTCAACGCTAACCGCTACTACACAATAGGGTATGCAGATGACCTCGTAATCCTTGTATCGGGGAAGGTGACGGGAACGATCTGTAACCTCACTCAGCAAGCACTACGCATCGTAGAAAGTTGGTGCAGGGAATTTGAACTATCAGTGAACCCCACTAAAACTGAACTAGTCATGTTTACCCAAAAACGGGCATTAGGCCCTTTTCGCCTACCCAAACTGTTTGATACAGAACTTCAGTTGGCCAACGAGGTCAAGTACCTCGGGGTCATTCTTGACAGTAAGTTAAACTGGAGTAGTCACGTGGACAACAAGCTAAACAGGGCCTGCATCACCTTCTGGCAGTGCAGGAAAATGATAGGTAAGAAGTGGGGCCTATCCCCCAAAATCATAATGTGGCTGTACACAGCAGTGATCCGCCCCATGATCGCTTACGGGGCCGTGGTCTGGTGGCCCCGCACTGAGCTGGTTACAACTACCAACAAACTACAGCGCATGCAAAGGCTAGCCTGTGTGGCGACCACGGGCTGCATGAGGACTACTCCGACCGCAGCAATCGAAGCCATGCTGGGTCTGCCCCCGCTTCACCTGTTTATACAACAGGAAGCGACAATGGCGGCGGTGCGCCTTAATACAATTAACCTCTGGGGTAAGAGGAAAACACAACACACCGCGTTGCTTGAGGGGTTCAATAATGAGTTCCCTATTACGAAAGCCATTAATGACCGGATACCCAAACAATTTATCTTCGATAAAAAATACAAGATCCAACTTCACGAGGATAGCCGGTGCGAGGGTTTGCGCCCCGCAGAGCTGCGGATCTTCACCGACGGATCCAAAACAGGTAGTGGCACAGGTGCTGGAATCTTCTCGGAGGACTTCAACATACACATAGCCACGCCATTGGGAGTCCACAACACAGTGTTCCAGGCCGAATGCATGGGTATATCTCTTGCCGCTTCAGCCATCATGGCCAGGGAAGTTAAGGACCACTCAATACGCATACTCTCGGACAGCATGGCTGTTCTGCAAGCGCTAAACAGTTACACTGTTGACTCCGGGTTGATATACGAGTGCCACCAGCGTCTTAACCAGGTGGGTAGCCTCAATAATATAACCATTCAATGGATCAAGGGACACAGCGGCTCGCGGGGCAATGACGCAGCTGACGAACTTGCCAGAAGGGGGTCGAGCATGGCACCAGTGGGGCCTGAACCCATCGCGCCACTCCCCTTCGGGTACCTACGCACTTTGGTAAGGAAACGAACCAGGGACCAACATCATAAACTATGGTCGGATCACGGTGAGTGTAGGCAAGCCAAGGAGGCACTCCCTACAATAGATGGCCGCCTCACGAAAAAGGTTCTCCGGCTATCGAAACAACAGCTGCGCACAGTCACAGCAGCTGTAACTGGCCATGGGTCATTTAATAAACACCTCTATGTCATAGGAGTCACAGACAGTCCGCTGTGCAGAGCCTGCATGGAGGACGACGAGACAGCAGCTCATGTGCTGTTAAACTGCCCGGTGGTCGCCGATTACAGGGCAAAGTGCTTCGGTAACCCAGGTACCCTGCATGAGATTGTCAGTGACACCAAGGCGTTGCTGGCCTTCTTTGAGGAGCTGGGGTGGATCGAATGACCTATTTTCCCACCCGTACGCAAAATACGCGCTTTGACGTGGAGTTGCGGATACCAGCCCGTTTTACCTATGTATAATTCATTATGGTTTTGTGGAAATGGTGTGAATTACGATGATGGTTGCGATATGTCGGAAAAGACAATGCCGACTGGGAGCTTTATGACGTGCGCCGCGTAAACCAATAGAGTTATATGAAAATGATTTATCGTTGGTGAAATATATCAATACTTAACACTTTCGACTCCACCCATTTTCGTCGAGCTCATTTTGCAAGTGGACCCTCCGGGAGGGTTCCCAGCCTTACGTTTGCGCTAAAGTTAACCATCGCGGACGGTCAAAGGCATTAGGTTTAAAACCGTGTTAAGTACTTACGGAGTATCCAACCTTTTAATTTTTTTGTGAATACCTATTTATTTTGTACCATGAACAAAAAATTAAAAAAAACTCAATGTCTTTGATTTTAAAACCAACGCATATACTAATAAATCTTGTTAACATATACCTACATCTGATTTTATTTTCACGGTTTATAATGCTGTATTCGCGAAGAAAAACCAACATTTAAAATAAGCACTCTGCGACGGCTCCCGGCACCCTATATGCGACTAGGTGAACCCTCCAGGAGGGTTCCCGGCACTGAACGTGATAAAAACTACAAAAACATGGTTTTACACGAGGTGAAAAAAACGGTTCTGTATTTGTATTACTTACCTAACTTTTTATCTATAATCTAAAGTGCTACTTATATATTTTTTTGTCCTAATCATCATTTGTCCGAATGATAACTTGCCCGAACTTAATGTCTCAGAATATAACATGACATAAAATTGAAATCCCTAAATACAATATTGTTTGTCATAAATATTACAATCAATAATATACAAAAGACACAAAACTGTTTTCAATAAAAGTTACAAGTCCTAAATTCAAATTATTTATAGTTAATTTATATTAATTGATTGTGAACATGTGGTTTTTATTTCCCTGTAAGAAGCATGCAAACAAGCATACACCATACATGCAAGCATGCAAGCAAGCATGCACCATGCAAGCAAGCATGCACCATGCAAGCAAGCATGCAACATGTAAGCAAGCATACAGCATGCAAGCGAGCATGCAACATGTCATGCAGCATGCAAGCAAACATGCAGCAGGCATGTTTCTGTCACGGCTCCGGCGCTGCGGAGCTCCGGCGGTCCCACGCGAGCTAATCGTCGCAGATAGTTTAACGCTCACCACCGCAGCTTCGTCTCTCTTCCTCAGCCGCGGCGGCGAGCTTTACAACCACCAGGGGGCTTACCATGCACTCTTATAGCAGGTCAATTTTCGACGGAAAGTGAACTGTTGGGCTATTTTGTACCATGAACACGTCAAATAACAGGCGAGCCAGCGATCACGTGACTAAAGCCGCTCAGTGGTCACGTGACAACATTTCACTGGTCTAACCTGAGATAGGCTCTACCATCAAGTCATTTTTGACATGTAAATCCTTGAAAACAAAGCTGCCCTGCTGTCATATTAAGCAGGCGTGTAAAACTTACTTTTATTGAACTGTTTTCTTTAATTTAAAATAAAAAACGTAAGTATATGTTAATTTGTGAATATAATACTATTGTGGCGTTATTTAAAATTATAGACCACAAAAAGACACGTCTCTTTGTCGTCTACTTATGTTGTAGAAATGGTACAAGTGGTAGATGTGAAAGAAATAGAAATAAAGAACACAATACACATAAATAAAAACCAATTTAATGTTTAATAGATGTTTTGGGACAATATTCGTAGTCTTAGTAAAAAAACAAACTACAGCTGCCCAGCCTCTTGAATCATCGATAGCACTGTAGCGGTTACACAGTTACATACGAACTACGCGACATGACGTTACAAAAATCTTGCATGATAAATATATAAGATTATCCGAAAACAACTTTAGGGCAGTTGCTCGTCAGACATAACACCCGTCTGGTCGGAGGAGCCTCCCATTTCTCATGAGAAGAGTGAACTTTACACCCTGTTCCTCATGCCTCCACCAACAATAGAATTCACATCATGTTCCAATGTTCCGTCACTTCCGTCCACAATCTGCGGGACATTTCTCGAGTTTGAGCCCTTTTTATGTACCCCATTGCAATCCTTGTGAATCTAATATTTTTATATTTCCAATTTTTATATGTAATCAATAAATATTCTTGTCTTGTTGACAATTGATTTGACACGCTATAGTCGTTCGAAAATAGCAATAGCTTTGGTAAGTTTTCATTCAAGTAGGTTGGTGTTGTTGGTGGTACCTTTATTTTACATCTAAAAGGCCTCCACGTCATAATCGTGTTACATAAGATTTTTTGCTGCGAAACATAGTTTTATTTATATTTTAGTTTATATTTTATTTAATTTTTTTGATCATTTTATACTGTTATCAAATTAATTTTATATATCCGTAAAACCGGTAACATTCCGAAAAAGTATTTCCGAACGTTTGTTTATAATATGACGTACATGTCAACGGTAGCGTAGCAGGTCTGAAGTTGATACATTGCAGGTCAGACTGAAATGCTCATGGTATAAATAGAAAACCTGTCAGGTTAAAATGCCAAGTTGACCTGTCCTGTACTTGGCAAGTATTTAAAATGTTCATGGTACGGCCCCTGCTCCTTAACTCGCGGGACGCCCCGCCCCTCCGCGCCTACGCGATTCTATATTACACTCTACGGGTAGGGCAGACAAGACTGCGTGGTTTCGGATTTATAGCGATTCGTTTCTGTCACTATTTCACTAAAACCAATTTTTTTGCAAATGTTTTAGGACTAACCATTAATGTTATTACTTATAAATGAACTTTCAGAATAATACATAATTATATAATACAATACTTAGGACATGACTTTATTTCATGCAAAATTAGGAGATTCAATTATTATACAAAATTTCGAATTTTTTAACAATATGGTTACTGAAGTTTATAGCAAACATGATAATGGATAATGATTTTCGGACAAACAATTTTAGGAGAAGCAAGGGAGTACCGAAAAAAAGTTTCATTTCTATAGTTTTTGACCGTTTGAATCAAAAATTGTGATGGTGATAGTGATTTTAATCAAACTAATTAATTGCGTTATTATTCTGCGCCTGCTGTGCTTTTCTATAGTGTCCGGCCGAAACAGGACTTTCTACCGAAACCGAATTTTCGGTATTGATACACATACCGAAAATTCGGTTTCGGTAGAAAATCCTGTTTCGGCCGAAACCGAAACCGCAACGTTATTAGACATGTTAAAAATCTATTGTTTACTGAAAGGCTTATTTTGTACACATAAACAAACACTGAACACGTGTTAAATGAAAAAAAAAACAATAATTGAAGTACTTATGTGAAAAAAGAAAGAAAAGTTTTTGGGAACACCTCTTACATTATAAAAAATATCAAACAATTTGTGAGTAACAAAATGCTGATGATGGCGGGTGACACGATCCACGAACTCACCCGAAGTCAGCCGACCAACGCGCCATAATTTACGAACGCAGAGTTTCGGTGTGGCCGAAGGTTCGTCAGATTTTCTGCCGAAACCGAAACTGATGCCGAAACTTGCCAAAACTGAAACCGAACCTTCAGTAAAAGAATAGAAAAGAAGAAAAGTAGTGGCCGACCGGCCACTACTTTTCTATAAGTATTGAGGTTTGCAGCGTACAAATTGTAAAGTAATAGAAGCATTGTTGAAGAGCCTAATAATAAATAAAATAAATAAACATTTCAGATTACGGATCTAAAATGTAGATAGAAGTAATTGTTTCAAAAATTGAGAACCAGCTATTTACCGCGTAGATATAATAGTTATTTGTGTTACATGGGGACAAAGTAATATTTTGTTCTTCCAGGGCGTTATTTAGAATTCAGAGCTAAGCGAAGGATTCTAAAGTAGAATCCTGAGGTTAGCGAGGAATTCAATATGCACCGCCCGAGAACAAAATATTTTGTCCCCGAGTGATACACACTATTTTTCATCCCTACCTACATATGAGAAAAAAAAAAAAAAACGAGTACGTAACTCGACTTTTTTTACATTAAACCTTCGGTTTAAAGAACTTTATTTCTCATAAGAACTAAACTAGTTCGCTTATAATGAGATACATTTATGTGGTTTTTAAACCTTCACGCGAGCGCCTCTAACCTAACTACACAAATCAGTACGCTATCAAAAGCGCGGAGTGGACGCCATAAAAAAAAACTGAAAAATACTCACAACAAAAAAGATATGAATTTTTGAGGCTCCACCGGCATGAAAATTCAAAAATAATTACAAAAAAAATTATAACTCGAAAACTACAAAAAATTGCGGAATATACATGGGATATTTTCGAATACTCCTGGATATAAGGAATCTATTTTTTTTTAATGACTGGTATTTTTGGTCCACCCTATACAGGGTGGCAGGGACATCGACGCGAAGCCGGTTACCATGGATTCAGTACATGATTCTGAACGCCCCTGCCTGGAAATATTTCGTAGATTATTAAAAAAAAAATCTGCTGTTCCATACATTTTGACCGCGTAGGTATTGCACTTTTCTATGAAACAGCTGTTTTAATAACCGATGAAAATATTCAACGCAGAGGCGCTCAGAATCATGTACTGAATCCATGGTAACCGGCTTCGCGTCGATGTCCCTGCGGTGGCAGGGACATCGACGCGGATTGACGCGGAGTATACAGGGTGCTGTATACTCCGTCAATTATGCATTGATTTTGATGATTCCTTTTTGTTTGGCAGGTCATACTTCAGAGATGGTCCCATATTAATTTTATTAACTTTGTTTGGGTAGTTTTTGAGTTAGCTCAATAATACGTATTTTTCCTAAGTGGATGATTATGATGATAAGTTCCTTTCACTGCTATTTACATAGCAGGTAGTGATATTCCAATTTGTGTCGGGTACCGGTATAATAACATTTTACAAACAAAAAAAAAATATTCCGACGAACTGAGAACTTCCTCCTTTTTTGAAATCGGTTAAAAAGCAACAGACTTCCAAAAAGACAACAAAAGATGACAAACATAAAAGTCAAAAATAACTTAAATTTCGGAAGCCGGTGTCTTTAGTTTTGATTTTCGTTTATGCCACCGACTTCCGAAATAAAAAAATTTATTTGTTTTTTTTTTGTAAAAAGTTTTTATGTATTATTGATATTTGTGTCACAATTTTTTCTTGTTTCTTTTTTATTTATTTTTTATATAAGTATTATATTTTAGCCATTCCGCCCAGCGTGCCGCTTTGTCAAAATTCGCTTGTAGACAGCGAATTCTCGCTGCGAGTATAATTCGCGGCGAATTCACTCGCAGCGAGTACCTACTCGCTGCGTGTGACCGAGGCTTTACACTTTAGAAAGAGTGCAACGGCTCAGTTTTGACTTGTACCACGAATAGTAAGATATAATACGATAAATATTATTAGAATTTGATAATGTTACTATAAATACTTACTTATATTTTATCAATTAAATATTTTATCAATCAAAGTTCACATTTTTTTAATCAAACAGATAATTGCACGACTATGTATGTGCAATTATCTGTTTGTAATGGTTATCCATAAAGTATTTATGATGTCACCTCAAACGGGCACGTGTAACCTACTTACTTAGGTACTTTACCTATAGACATAATACATACCTACTTAAACATATTTAAAAAAAATAAGTTTAAAAACTGTAACCCGGCTACGGGAAAATAAAAGTGATCTAAAAAGTACGAAACAAGAAAATATTTCAGACATAAATCAAGACATAGGTACTGCTTTACCCTGACCATTTTTGTACCTATGTCTTGATTTATGTCTGAAACTTTTTAGATCACTTTTATTTTCCCATAGCCGGGTTACAGTTTAAAAAAAAAAAAAATTAAAATATACTTTTCCTTTTTAACGCTTGATAAACGTTACGACCACGTAATTAGTCAGTAATAAATAATCTATTTTAAATTCAAATAGCAAGGAATTCGTTTGCAGTAAACTTTAAACAGCGAGTTGTGATGAATATTGAAAATCGTAGTGTGAACCTCAGTTCTTAACTCGTTTACAGTTGCATAGGATTTTAGACATAATATCCCCATAAAAAATCTAAAGACAATTAGGTACTTATAGTTAGGTACTAATAGATGTAATCTGGTGGACCTTTGAGTAAAAGTGCTTTATCTTGTCCCATTATATTTATAAGTTTAGAATCGATTGATCCCTTAAAAATACAGGGTGTTATTTTAACAGATTTCAGCTGGTTCGATTCTCGAGTGTAGGAAGTGAATTTTCGAAAATCTTTTCAAATTCAAATTCAAAATATTTTATTTCACATAAACCAACAAGGGCACTTATGAAACGTCAGAAGCTAGGGGCACGGTTCCAAATGGTCGTTTCCTATGGAGAAGAGCCGGCAAGAAACTCCACGGTTAAGCTAGGCATTCACGGTCGCGCCGTTCGGCGTGGCTCCAAATGGCTTGGCGCGGCGCGATGGATTTTGATGCGAATGGAAATCCAGAGTTTTACATCATGCCAAAAGGATTTCACATTCACAATCAATATTTGGACGTATATCATGCCATTTGACAAGATGGCATGACCGTGAATGCCCACCTTTACTCTTTTAAAAATAAATTGGTTTTTACATAGTGATAATAGGTATGAGAGGACAGTGTAGGCCTATCAAAAAGTACCAGATACTTAGCAAAATAGAAAATGGACCACAGATATACAGTCTGTTAAGCCTACAAGGTTCTCACATTCACAAAATCTAGAGGAAAAGAATCTACCCATATAAAAGATAAATAAAATAATAAAAATCTATTTAAGCCAAATGCATGATTGTAGCTACAGCTGTAACAAAATACAATTTAAAAAAGATTAATCTATATATTGAAGGTATATAATGTCAAATAATAAAAGGATTATGTCAAGGAAGTATACAAGATAAAATAAAATAATCATCGTAATTTGGGAGCAGTTAATAGACATTTATATAATTATGCCGTTACTGATGTACCAGGGAAGCCACATGTGCAGAGGGAATTTGCCAAACTTCCCTGTCTTCAACGTAGTCTTTAATCTTATAGTATGTATTTTGATAAGGACACGTTTGATGTAGGTTTTAAACTTTCCATCGCTAAGTTCTGTAACCGACTTTGGCAACTTGTTATAAAAGCGGATACTGTTTATAAGAAATGATTTACTAGTTTTAGCTAATCTAAATTTGGGTATCACAATTTCATGATTACTACGTGTATTTATATTAGGGAAATCGCTTCTTATTTTGAAAAGTCCCAAATTTTTGCGAACATACAAAATACTAAGATATAAAGAGAAGGCAGGGTTAGTATATCAATTTCTTTGAATTTATTTCTAAGGGACTCACGAGGACCCATTTTATAGATTGCGCGAATTGCTCTCTTTTGTAAAATGAAAATTGAATCTACGTCAGCTGCCGATCCCCACAGCAGAACGCCGTAAGACATAATACTGTGGAAATAAGCAAAGTATACTAACCTAGCTGTGGCTACATCAGTCAACTGCCTTATTTTTCTTACTGCATATGCAGCTGAACTTAGTCTACCCGAAAGAGCTCTAATGTGGGCGCCCCATTGTAATCTCGAATCTAAAGTAATTCCCAGAAATACAGTTTCCGTAATAACATCTAGTTTCTTGCCATCAAGTTTTAAATTTAGACCTACTTGAGGTACATTTGGTAGTGAGAACTTAAGACATTTAGTTTTGTTCGCATTAAGTAAAAGATTATTAGCTGCGAACCATTTCGAAAGAGCTGCCAGACTATCGTTAACATGTAAAACATCCGTATCTTTTCTATCTATTTTAAATATAAGAGAGGTGTCATCAGCGAATAGAATTATATCTGATAAGTTTTAATGCAGAATTGTTTTTTTTTTTTATAAAGGCTTGTTTCCTTTGAGTAAAATTTGCTATCGTCAGTATTTAGACTACTTTCAATCGAGGTGAGATTCAAAAAATCCACCCTGTATATACATATTTGTAATGTGCTCGTAAAGACCTTTCTTTTTATACCAAACATGTCATGATTATCTCAATTTAATTTTTTTCGAGGTTATAAATTTAACTGTAAAGTCCGCGATTTTAAATTTAGGGAAAATTTATATAACCTATGCGTTTGTATGTCCGCGTTGTTCTTCTAAAATACGCAACGGATTTTGATGAGGTTTTCAACATAATTTGGAGAATGTATTCTGGAAAAGTTTGTATATAATTATAATTATTTTATATTAAACTTAAACGTACTGCAACAACTGACAGGGGTCAATGACCTTTCCTCGTCTATTATGGAACTGCGATTATTACCGTTTGATGACAGTGGGGTGGTATCTGAAGCTGAAAACCATTAATAATTAAGTATTTGAATGTCCTAACTCCACTAAAGTGGGTGATAGACGTAAGAACTTAAAGTACACGGTTTTTAAGTTCGGGAACTTACTCGGCTCGTCGTCGGTGAGACACGTGAAGCTTACTCACACTGTATCGCGATTTGAATGAATTCTCTGAACCAAACTAAACAAACATTACACAAATGTCGAAACAAAATGGCGGCTGACGACTCGCGGCGATGACAGACTTACGAAACTACGAACCAAAAAATGAACGACGAACTTACTCAGCGGTTTTAAATTACGCGTATTTAGTATGACACATGGACGAGAAATAGCGCCGAGCCATAAGACAGTAGGGTGGTCACATTTACAATGTTTAAATTTTTTACTGCCTATATATTCTTGGTATAGCAATAACATTTATATATCAATGGACAGGGTATCTAATCTAGTTTAAAAATAAATGAATACTTTTTGACTATAACATTATCCATTGAGGAAAAATTAAATATTTGAGAAAAAAGAAAAGTGTTATTTTTAACCGTGTGGGATGGTTGTCATGGTGTCTGGAGTAGGTAGTCACAAATTAAATCAAGGGGGTGAAATAAAATAAAAACACAGTATTTTTATCAAAAAGAATGTTGAACTGATACTCAAAAAAAAAAAATCGTATTCATTATGAAAAAGAATAGTCATTAAAATTCGCTATAAGCGGATAACTTCCATGTAACAAAATTAGTATGACTTATAGTAACGAAAACAAAAAAATATATAAACATTGTCAGTGGACGCAATATTCTTAAATAAAAGTACTTATATGCTAACGATTGATTAAGTCAGTCTAAAAATAATTCAATATAACGTCGACCGTAGGTTCAATTGAGGTAAGGGACAAAATACGATTTTTCAGGAGAGGTCGACAAAGTTTTTTTTCGGACTAAATCACCCATAACTTTTTTTGTAATTAACCTTTTTCGGATCTGATTTCACACATAATCTTGTATTTTAGTGCTCTATCTACCTGTGTAACATTTATTTAAATAAATTAGCTATTTCAGAAAATAGACGTCCCTTACACCAACGTATTTTGTTATTAATGTCCCTTACCGACCAAGTATCTTGTAGTCCCGTCCCTTACATTAAATTGACCTCTACGTTGGATCATTTGGATCCAATCTATTAATGAAAAAATAGTGTAAAGTACTTGTTGAAAAAATTGATGAAAAAAAATACAGTGTAAAGAGATTTTGACAGAAAATGAAGTACACACTTTTAACGTACGGATATCATAAATTTGGAAATCGTTATAAAAAATCATTTAAGAGACATGAAAATGTATTAGAACCGTGTGTGTGCTTTTTTGTGTGTCGCTTACATGCAATGTTTATACATTTTAATAGCCAATTTCTATTTAGTTGCTTTTTTTTTTTTAAAGATTTAATAAGTTTATTATAATCAAATTATTAAAAAAAATGGTATATATTTTACCTATACTTACTTTGAATTCTTATTCAAACAAAAGAGTAGCTGCCAATAATCATTATAGAGCCTATAAGGCATTGTTAATCAAATTAAATTAAACAATTTTACTTCTACCGCCTAATCAGCTTTTAATATGAGATCAATGTTTAATCATTATAATCATTTAATTTTTTTCTAATTAAAATTGAGATCAATAAACGTTTTCAGAATTAGAGGTTTTTTTCATCAACAATTTTCTTAGTCCGTTTGATTCAAATTGTCAATCACTTTAGCGCAATATGGTAGCTTCAAATAATCTTAATAACATCTAGGTACTAGGCATAGCATTCAAGCACAATTTTTAAAATTCTTTGTATTTTGCCAACGATATTGGCAGCCTGGTGTTATACAAAGGTCTTAGTTCTATGCAATTATTGTCCACTGTTATATCAGGCGAGTCTGCTAGTGGTGACGGCACACTAACAGATGTTTTACTCTTATTATAACATTATCCTTTCCCGTCCCTTTTCCTTTTCCCTTCCCACTTTTCGTTTTACGTTCTGGATTACTCCCTATCTTTTTGGCTGCCAATTCTCCTTTTATTTTGACGATATAAACAACCGCTTCTTTCTTCATAGAGTGTTTAGTCCAAATGAGCTATATCTAATTTTCGTAACTTGCAAGTCCTTCGTCTTTTGTGGAAACAGTTTTTCTGTAACGGCTTCCCAGTCAATGAAGTCCTTGTGCTACATTGCGAGCGTAGGGACGAGGATTTGCCAGTTGACAGCATGCACTCGGTTATTGAACGAGAAGTGCGAAAATTGAGTATTTGGAGTTACACGCAATGGCCTAGTTACTACATTAGTTAGTTAGCACATTTCATTGCTAGAAAGAATCCTCGTCCCTACGCTCGCAATGTAGCACACGGATTTCATTGACTGGCACCCTGTTACAGAAAAGCTGTTTCCACAGAAGACGAAGGACTTGCAAGTTACGAAAATTAGAATAACTACGATAAAGAAAAAATACCTTAAAACTATTTGGACTAAACACTATGAAGGAGGAAGCGGATGTGTACGTCATCAAAATAAATGGAAAATTGGCAGCCAAAAAGATAGTGAGTAATCCAGAACGTAAAACGAAAAGTGGGAAGGGAAAAGAAAAGGGGACGGGAAAGGATTAAGTTATAATAAGAGTAAAACATCTTTTAGTGTGCCGTCACCACTAGCAGACTCGCCTGATATAACAGTGGACAATAATTGCATAGAACTAAGACCTTTGTATAACACCAGGCTGCCAATATCGTTGGCAAAATACAAAGTTTTTAAAAAACTATGCCTAGTAGATTTCATCAAGATTATTTGAAGCTACCATATTGCGCTAAAGTGATTAAGGAACTTAAAAAAAAACAAACGACAGGTGAACTCGCACTGATAGCGACTTTTTATAATGCCCGCGCGCTGCTTTTGCATTGGTATCATCCTCTCTTTCGCACACAGACTGACGTTGTGAGATAGAAAAGGATGGTAATAGTGCCAGCACGTGCTATCTTGTGTTTAAATATTAATTAGTTCTCACGAGCAAATTGGTGTAACGGACACCGAACCTAAATATAATTCGATTCAAATAGGTGTAACGTTGACACTGCTTTAAAGTATGGCAATGCAAATTGGGGTAAGGGACAACGATGTCAAAACTCATGCAATCCATTTAAAGTATGGATGATATTTATTTTTTGAGATATCAAAGGCATTAGTGTAAGGCCAGTCTTATTATGGTTTCTTCAAAAATAAACCATGTAATGGTAATTCGTTGATTAGGGAGACCCTTACCTTATTTGAAGTGGATTGGCGGCGATAATTACACCATTTCAAGTTGCTATATTGCATAGTTTTTGAGATACATTGTTATTATGGGGCTGATTCGAAATTTGGATTCGAAAAATCAGTACGGTAAGGGACATTTTTTTAAAGCTAGAATTTTTTCATATACACCATTCGAAAGAGCGAAAAATTCTAAACAAAACTGTATACTCAACTCATTTTGGGTATTTTGTCCCTTACCCCAATTGAACCTACGGTCGACGATAAGTATTCAGAATCGCAATTTTGCTAAATGTATTAAGGTTGCCCAGGTGTGCCAACTAGGGCTTTCAAATACCGGATTTTTTCAATACCGGTATCAATACCGGTATTACGGTACTAATACCGGTAATCCGGTATTAATTAGGACATTAATAAAACCATTAATAAACTACATGTTTTTATTTTCAAATCCGTCTTAATTGTTCTTATTATTGAAAAAAAAAATACTTTTTATACATAGCTCTCTATAACAATTTGGTATTGGTTGATTATTTTGGTAGGTCTAGGAATTAGGAACGTTATCAAAACTTAATATTATAGTCTTTTTGGAGTGGAAATAGGGATTCATTTTTATAGGTATATATTATTTTATTGACAACAATCAATACAATAATATAATACATACTTATATATAATTGTTCAGTGACAATTAACAACAATTAACTAATAATTAAATATTTTGCATGCAATTGATACATAATCCTGTATAGCTAAATATGTGGACTTTAGATTAATACCTGACTGTAAGAACTGTATACCATGTTTAAGGCAAATAAAGATTTATTTTATCTTATCTAAGCAAATAAAACGCTATCTACTACTCATCGAAGATGAACACAGGCCATTTTGTGACACGCTGGACGTTATTTCCAGGGTCCAAAGTTCCGGCTTAAGAGGCCGACGTACTACGGCACGAAATGCAAACTCGAGACGTGAGCAAAATGCGTTTGGAATATTGCTATCTCTGTTCGACAAAAGAAGGCGGGGCCACAGATTACGGGCGCGCTTCGCAGTGTGTGTGAGCGGATAATACTAGATGTAGGTACATGTCATTCATTCATAGCGAGTCGACAGCATAAATATTTATTATGAGTAATAATTAGGTATGTTCATTATTTGCTTTATTTTTGTTGACTAATTTGGGGAATCGCTAGTGAATGTACAGACTAGTAATGCGTTTTTTGGAAATTTCTTTACCATGCCGATGTCACAATATTTTAGGATATCTCGACTAATCTCAAGATAGAAGGCCTTGTAGAGAAAACCTAGCTAGTAGATAGTCATACAAATAAGGTAGGTACCAACAGTTAGCGTCAAATAACTTTGCCGCTCTGAAGTAGACTCTATATGACTGCGGAGTAGTCAATCTGTCTTATAAAACAGTAGCGCGCATGCCAGTAGGGTAGGTACGCATGCGCAACCTAACTTCAGCGGCAAAGTTATTTGACGCGAAGTGTACCTATACTTACATCGACGAGCATGGACTTGTGGGTAATATGTGCTTGTGGGTAAATCGGCGGACCGACGGACGACGCTAGAGTAGTCATACGTACGTCGCGTAAATATAAATTATTGGGATATCTATTATTATTGTCATTATTTATTTTAAGTCTGTTTGTGTTTATTTATTTCCTTTAGAGTGGTCTCCACTTCTTATTGGTGGTCTCGCACTGGATTTTAAACTCTCGGTGTTGAGCCGAGGGTTGAGAATCCAACGCGCTGGGACACTCTCGTCCTAGCGCGTTGAAAAAACACGCGTTGAAAATCCAGTGTGCGAAAAAAAAATCCCGCGGAAAATAACAGCCCGTGCGGTGCGAACCTGGGCGAACTCGACATTATTTTGCGACGGCACAAGCAGCTCTGCATAATTTTTTACCGATATGTGCATAAAGTTCATATTTGTCTAAGTGGAAAACTCGTGTTTGTTTACATGTTTGGCAAATACATTTTGAACTCAATTTAGAGCGAGCAGTGTTCGATAGTGTCCTTGAGACAATAATTACGCCCACTCGGTCACATAAGTAAAGAAAAGGAACAGTGACATGACAAAACTTCGTACAACCGCGTTATGATAGGTAGGTACAATACTACAACTTGGTGGTGGCTATGGCTTCGTCGCGTACGGAGAGCAACTAGCTTATACCGTCTCGGCCAATACTCATTACTCACCACGCTACGGCTCATATTACATTGGCGCAGAACGGAATGGAGGCGAGTTTTTGGCACGAAATTAGGTCAAAGCATAATGAACTTTATGTCAATTGTGTAACTTACAAACTACAAAATACTCGCTGAGGCCATAGCTGAGGCTCTTTAGACACAAGTAGGTACCTATCGAATAATATTAGTAACTAGCTGCCCGCCCTGGCTTCGCACGGGTATGCACTCATCTACGGTTCGCCTACCTACCCTAACTACACCTACCTACATACAAACCTACCTACCTTCCTACTTACCTACCTACCTACCTACTTACCTACATACATAAATACCTACCTACCTTACCTACATACCCACTTTACCAAGATACATACCTACCTACTTGCATACCTACCTACCTACCTACCCTACCTTCACCAACCTATCCTAAGAACCATCTCTTTACTATAACAAACACAACAAAAAAAGAATTAGGGCCAATTTCTCCGATTGTCTCCAAAACTGCGTTTGGTAAAACTGCGTTTATACTAATCGCGTTTAATAACGAGCTTTGATCACGTTTAACATTGATTTCATTTCACAGAGCAAAATGCCTCGTTCGTTGATCGCGATTACGAAAACCGAGTTAACGGTATGTTAGAACTAGGGGTTTCGAATACCGGAGTTTTTCAATACCGGTATTAATACCGTATAGAAAATTTCCAATACCGGGATCCCGGGATCCCGGTATTGGAAATCTTAACACAATTTTTTTTATTTATATAGTTTTTTTTTATTCAACAACTGTTTTAAATATAAAATCACCTTATTGATTAACTTTAAGTTGCAAACAGAACCTCTTAACAAAAATAACCTGACACATAGCATGATAAAAGTACCTAAATAAAATAAAACGTTTAAATATGAATAATCAGTATCTAAGTAATTACAATTTAGCGATGTATATAACTTTATGTTTTTATAAAATAAATCTCTTTAAAATCAACATACAAAATTATTTACTAAAACTGCTTTTAAGGCTCTTTCTTCCTGACTTACTAAAGTTACTACTGAGTGGAACATCATGCATATAATCTCTTTAGAATCAACAATAAAACAATAATATATATTTTTTTTAACTTAAATCAATTAAATCAGTAACAAAATCATAATTGTTTCTGCTCTTTCTTCCTGAAAATAAGCTCGTAGAAAGGAAAGAACATCTAAACTTTTATCTGAAAGCGAGTTTCTTAAACGGATACACAATTATGTAACCGAGAAAAACGTTCTCTCTGCCTCTGCTCGTAGGTGGAATGCGAAGTAAATAATTATACGTCATGTGACCATGTCAATATACATCTCCATCGCGCCGCCACTAGTACTATCATAAATGCCCATTTCAACTCTTACAAAATTCTATATCAGTGCTGGAAGAATTTGGGACTAAAGAAATGTAACTAACTGTCTTAATAAGTCACGAGATAATTAAAATACGCAGTTTTTAAAACTTACCCAGATAAACAATTGGTAGGAAATATAATGTGTAACAAAAAGAAATTGTTTCACTCTAGTGTCTACTGATAATTAAATAAATACCGGTATTGGACATTTCAATACCGGTATTGAAAAATGTCCAAAAATATCCGGGATCCCGGTATTGGCCAATACCGGGATCCCGGTATTGGAAGCCCTAGTTAGAACGGCAACATCGCGTTGCGTTTTGTCCTTGCACCGAAACTTGACAAAACTATTGCAATATTTGTGTAAAAATACATACAACGAAACGTATTCCTCGGTTGTCAAGTCAATTTATTGTCAACTTGGTAAAGTAAGTGAGGTTATTTTGAGTATTATTCGTTTTGCGTGGTTATTGTTTTCTAATGTGCAGTGCACGTTTTAATATATAGGACTTGATTACGTGCACGTGTACGTTTTAATATAATATATATAGGACTTGATTACAAGCTAAAATTAATATTGTGACTCTTAGCAATTACTTAATAAAACAAATTAAATGGTTAAATATTTCTTGATTTTTATTTACACTTCACTCATTACCTGCAGCCTTGCTAATGTAGAAAAATAATTGTTAATAATATCTTTACGTTACAAAACATACAATGGGTGACCTTATCGCTTTCTGCGATCTCTTCCAGGCAACCTTGAAATGGATAGTGATTGCGTGGACATAAAAATGGGGTTGTCATTGGTGCAAAATAATAATATATAGATGCTACTACAATAAACACACAGATATATATTATGTATATATATGCTATATAATAGATACATAAATACATACATAATAAATATATATGGATATTTATATAAGCAACGAAAATAAATAACTAGTTTTATCTTCAATAGCTTCCAATATAGGGAGAACTGTCGGTTCTGTAAGTCTAAATCTCGTCACAAAGCCATGATTATCTAGAGTGTCGAAATGCTCCTCCCTTTCGCAAATCCACTTTGGTCGTCGAACCATAAATTCATCCTCATTTTCTTCAAAGGCCAATGAGTAAACTCTTCTCATTATGTATCTCAAAATAATCGTAATTATGCGATTAAAAACAGGTTCAACACAATATGGCGGAAACGCGCGGTAAAACGGTCAAAATCGGGCGGTTAGTACAGTAACTGCGTTTAGCACTAAACTAGTTTAAAAATTGCTGGTGAAATGCCAAACCTAACCTTAAACTTAGATTAAAAGTAAAACGCCGTTTATGTTCAGTTAATCGCGTTTTATTTGATCGGTGAAATTGGCCCTTAGCGAAATTGGTCCAGCCGTTCACGCGTGATACTGAGACCAAAGAAATAGGGATTCATTTTTATATATTGATTCAGTATCTAAGCTCCTAAATGAAACTCACCAATTAGATCTTCCAATAAATAGCTTCTCCAAGCAGGAGGTTAAACAAGCAATAAGAAAACTTGATCAAAACAAAGCTCCAGGATATGATTTGATAACTGCGAGAATACTACTCGAACTGCCCGAAGACGGTGTACGCTTTTTAACATACATTTACAACTCTATCTTGAGAAGATCAGCGGTGCCGCGGCAATGGAAGGTAGCACAGATCATAATGGTCCCTAAACCTGGTAAAAGTCCAGATGATGTTAAGTCCTACAGACCCATCAGTTTGCTCCCAATACCATCGAAAATATTGGAGATTCTATTCCTAAATAGACTTATGCCAATAATTAAGGAAAGAAACTTAATCCCCGATCACCAGTTTGGATTCAGACAAAAGCATGGTACTATTGAACAAGTACATAGGCTCGTTAACGCTATTCACACCTCCTTTGAACGCAAGCAATATTGTACAGCTGCGTTTTTAGACATATCCCAAGCCTTTGACCGCGTGTGGCACGACGGGCTTCTGTACAAAATTAAAAAAACCTCCCAATCCAATTCTACCAGTTCATCGTATCGTATCTGGAAAACAGACACTTCTTTGTGAAGCAAGGCGAAGAAGCAACGTCATTATACGAAATCCACGCAGGCGTGCCGCAGGGTAGCGTTATGGGACCTATTTTGTACCTCCTTTATACTGCAGACCTACCTATCTCAGAAGTAACCATAACGGGTACCTTCGCCGACGATACAGCGGTACTGTCTACGGATGAAATTCCGGACAATGCCACCCAGAAGCTCCAAAATAGCCTCGATGACATCGCCAGATGGCTAAGAGATTGGCGTATCAGGGCTAATGAATCGAAATCTGTGCAAGTAACTTTTACTCTACGACGGCAAACCTGCCCCCCAGTCAAAATAAATGGAGTCCAAGTCCCACAAGCCGATGAGGCAAAATACTTAGGTATGTACCTGGATAAGAGACTTACTTGGAGAAAGCATATCTTCACCAAACGCTTGGCAATGGGGCAACAAGTCCGAAAGATGTACTGGATGCTAAACAAAAAGTCACAGCTATCGCTGGCAAACAAACTACTACTCTATAAAGCCATAATCAAACCCATATGGTGTTACGGCTTACAGCTATGGGGCACATCAGCAAACTCAAACGTTGAAATCCTACAAAGATTTCAGTCTAAAATGCTACGAATGATAGCAAATGCACCATGGTATATGACCAATGAAAGATTACACCACGACCTTAATATGAAGACAGTCAAGCAAGAAATAAAAAACAGAATGGAAGTTTACAAATCGAGGATCACACACCACCCTAACGCACTTGCAAAACATCTAATGAGCGAACCAACCATGCCACGAAGGCTTAAACGGAAAAACCCACAGGACCTATTACTGTAGACTGTGACTGAGATAAAGCGGACTTGTCATTGGACATGTACCGCACAAGACTGATTCAAACAAATACCAAACTATTGCTGAATATCGATAGATAGATTGCAATATAAAAAACATTATAAAAAAAAAAAAAAAAAAAAAAAAAAAAAAATTTTATATATATACATATATGTATAAGATAGACTAGCTGCCCGCCCCGGCTTCGCACGGGTAGCACTCTCTATGGCGCACCTACCTACCCTAACTACCTACTTACACCTACCTACATACCTACCTACTTACCTACCTACCCTACCTACTTACCTACATACATACATACCTACTTACCCTACCTACATACCCACTTTACCAACATACATACATACCTACCTACCTACCCTACCTTTACCTACCTACTAAGAACCATCTCCTTACTATAGCAAACACAACAAAAAAAGAATTAGCGAAATTGGTCCAGCCGTTCACGCGTGATGCCATGACCAAAGAAATAGGGATTCATTTTTATATATACAGGGTGGCAGGGACATCGACGCGAAGCCGGTTACCATGGATTCAGTACATGATTCTGAATCCCGCAGCGTAGAAATTTTTCGTCGGTTATGTAAAAAAAAAAAACAACTGTTTCATAGAAAAGTGCAATACCTACGCGGTCAAAATGTATGGAACAGCAGATATTTTTTTACTTTTGACCTACATAACCTAAGAACCTTCTCCTTACTATAACAAACACAACAAAACAAGAATTAGCGAAATTGGTCCAGCCGTTCACGCGTGATGCCGTGATCAAGGAAATAGGGATTCTTTTTTATATAATATATATAGATCAAACAAAGACTTTTTCGTTTTTGGGTGGTAGGCTCGTTGGAAACAGACAAAAATTAAAAAAAAAAACTTTTTCCCCTAGAGGATGATATGCTATTTTATCTCCGCTCTGGTACGCTACAATGACGGGAAGGATTTTTTGAGCAAGAAGAGTGAAAAAGTTTTTATTTCTTCCTTTTTAGTGGGTCGGTTTGTAATTTATCTAAGTTACAATAGCCTAATGTCAACTGCTCATCACCTTTTACAAAATATTGCTTTTCCCGATGCAGGGACGTTCATTGTTGAGGAGTTCTCCTGGTACTTCACCATTAGCTCCACTTCACCCTATGTAGGTATTGTGACGGGCATAAATTGCTTGGCAACCATATTAAAGTACCTAATCTTCTCTAATCGCAACCCGTGAAATACGTATTATTGATAAGTTCCGGTGACCATCTGTGGTCTTCATCATCACTTCCACTTCACTAAATGGTGCTTTCCGAGATCAAATTCAAGAGTAACTATAAAAAATACCTAAATCGTTATAGGTGCGCCTGTAATATTTCAAGAGTTCCCTCGACTTCTCCAGGATTCCATCATCCAATCCTGACTTGATGACAATGGGACCACCTGTGAAGTATACCCTTTCTGACAAAAAAATAATTTTCTAAATCGGTCCAGCCGCCTTCGAGTATTCCGGGAACAAACATTTAAAAAAAAATCGGACGAACCGAGAACCTCCTCCTTTTTTTGAAGTCGGTTAAAAATAGGTCAAGTCAAGAGGAGTGTCAGAAATATTACATACAATACAATTTAGCAAACAAATAAGTACGCGCGTACAGGTACAGCACACTGTAAAGTACCTAATCGTCTAAAGTTGACAAAATTGAAAAAATACTATGCACGAACTCCAACCAAGCACGTTGCGTTAGTGTGCCTTGTGCCTGTCGGAGCGATAAACACCTACAGGGAGCACACACACATTGACAATTATTGCTTGACGCGATAGCACTACTAGCTATCTGAAATTATGAGAAATTTGGATGTGTTCCGTAATACCAAAAATGATGAATGAAAACTTAATGACATTGTATTTCCATTTTTTTTTCTATAATTTGTAACTTGATAATATAAGCTATGCTTGTGATGAAACAATATTACAAATATTGTTGTTTATAATAAAGAAAAAACAATATGAAAACAAGTCATTTACGCTGTAAAAATGTACGAAATGCAATTCGCTTAAACTTCATGTAGAGGTAGGTTTTAAAAAAAAAAAAGAATTGGATGCCTAGATAATTATTGTCTCAATCCGAATATCAAATTTATTTGGTGGAAATATGCTCGAATTGGAAATGATTTAGGTATTACGTTTGTATGGACAATTCAATCGTCGCCGCGTTCTTAATCTCACCGAATTTAATCGGAATCTATCGTGGTCATCCGACCGCTGGGTTCCGATCCACTACCTTCCGGCTAATTTCGGAAACATCGAGCTCAGTGCTCATAATTATTTATATTTTGCTGTGCCACATCGAGCTGTCCACGTTTACTTATGGCGCGAGTGCGCGACCATCTGCCGATTGTCACCATCCCTGGCGTCTGCAGCGTGGCACACCCGTTGAGGTCAGAGTACTATGCTACTCCCAAGGGAATTAAGAGAATCTTGTGTCTACAACCTAAGGGGGTAAGCCCCTTTCTCTTATTATTTTAAATAAAATTTATACTTTTTATGTTGACTAGTTTACTTGGTCTTATTTCTCTCCACCACGTAGTTATAGTATTAGTCACAACACAACTCACAACACAAAGGAGAACAAAAGGAAACTATGAATTTTGCTGTTGTAAGGTAGTTACAATCGCTGGATTTGCATGCCTATCAGCTAAATTACGACTTGGTTGTTGCAAAAAGCAGGTTCGTTTTAAGATTAGAAAGTATGACACTTTCCTTAAAAAAAAAACCTGCCGCATTAATGGTTTCGTACCATCAACCGTAATTATCTGTGAAATAATACATATTTTTTTCAGTATTTTTCGTATAAGTAGTTCCCAGGGACAAAATTTGATGCATGTTAACATACACATAACAGAATAACATACACATAATAATACCGAATGATGCCTTAAATGTAGTCCCATGGCCATTAGGTCCCATAAAAACTTTTTCTGCTGCCCATTGCTATAGGTACCTAGTTTATCAGCTGCAAAGTAATTACGATTTCCTACTATAATAATAAATTGACGACCATATTTATGTACTTCCTTAGGATACTAAAACCGGTCAAGTGCGAGTCGGACTCGCACACGAAGAGTTCCGTAACACCGTACAATATTTAGCAAAAAACGCCGAAATAGTAGATTGTTATACAAGGGTCGAGGAATTGATGTCTTTCACCCATGTTAAACACTCTACTTTTCATTTCGAATATAAGGAAAGTAAAAAATAGTGTTTAAAATATTTATTGATATTAAATAACATGATTAGTTAGTACCTATTTAAACTGAACTGAGAAGTTAGAACAATTTGTGATTTTTTTTAAATATGGAACGCACCGCGTCACTGCTGCGGGCCGTCCCGCGCTCAGAGTAATAACTTAGTTATTACTCTGAGGTCCCGCGCATTAGGTTTTTTTTTTTAATTAACACTGGCTGTTTTATATAAACAGCCAGTGTGAATTTAAAAAAATACCTCACAAGACCGGAACCAAGTGTTTCCACTTTTAGGGATTTCTCCCTTTTTTTGGGAATAATGGCCTATTGTTTATACTAGGCAGCACCCGATGTACCTACTACTTTACTCTATGGCACCACCGATTGAATAAAGGGGATTCCCTGAAACTTGTAATAATTATTGTAATACGTCTAATTTTAGTTTACCATGTTTGTTAATAGTAGGTACTACTTCCGTGGCTAAAGACAACATCGGAAATAAGTCGCATTATACCTAGAGTTGGTTTGTTTCGTCTCTCTCGATTTATAATGAATGTTTTCTAGGTATTTATGCTATAAAAATGAAAAATTCCCTAATCCAAGGAATTTTTATATTTTTTAGGGAATTTTAGGGATAATTCATTAAGAAACTGGGGAAAAACCAAAAACGTAAGTGGAAACACTGCCGCAGCTTTTTTGTTTTTATTCTATTTGATATTTGTCTTGTAAAAAGTTTCGTAGCAGACTACCTAACCAAAAGTTCTATTTTCAAAATTCATTCCCGCCCTAGGGCGGGAAGCAATTACTATGAGTCTTTCCCGCCCTAGAGAGGGAAGCAGTGTTTTCCACTCGCTACTCGGATCAAGCAAACACTACTTTCCGAGCATGAGAGATGAAAAAAACATTTTCTTCCTTTAATTTTTTACTTTATTTTATTTTGGCCTTAATATAAATATGTAATGACGCTAGTACAGAACTTTTCGTGAGCGAGTCCGACTCGCATATGGACGGTTTTTTAGACCAGATAAATGAAAATACTAAACGTAGAATATTTTTAATCTTAAATTTAAAAAATTGCAAAGGTGAATGTGTATTTCATACAATACTTTTCATAAAGAGCTTTAAGTTTCGATTGCCCTACAAGTAAAATGAAAAATATATTACAGCTTTTTCATTATAGGCAAAGATAGGACGCCAGGCAAAGTTGCAGCAGTTTACCGGTAACTTATTTATTTATTTATTTATTACACCCACTATCCTTACAGGATAACCCTAATGCCAGCCACACACGTAGTGATGGGTCGGGAGAATATTCTCACCCGGAGAATATTCTCGGATCGAGAATGTTCTGCAATATTCTGGAATATTCTTTTCGACCGAGAATATACGAGAATTTAAAAATGGAAGTAAAATTGCTAAATTTTATTACAATATATTTTGATTTCAAGGCCTCAAGTAAACATCTTTTGTTGTTATTTTATACGTTACTGTATTATGTTTCGGACTGGAAATGGTGCTGATTCTCTTGTACACTGGACTAAACTAATTAAACTATCACTAAAATTCCTTACTTTTGGCTATGAGAATCTAAAAGCAATTCCGACAAAAAAAAATCTTAATTAAAAAAATATTTTGACACATCTAAAATTGAATTTGACAATCGCGTGACGACTCAACGTGGTACTTGTTTGCTCTACTTCGTGAATTTTTTTAGAGCCATCGGCGCGCATGGGGGCAGCCTCGACGTGTTTTATATGGAATTTTTCACTTTTTGTATGGAAAATATAAAAAATTATTACCAACATGTCAGGTAATAGGGGTTTAAGGGTTTCCTAAAGGGGGTCGAAAATTTCATTATTTTTGCGATACGGACGCACCATTCTCGAGAAAAAAAAAATAGTACTGTTTTTGCACTGAAG
Source organism: Conistra vaccinii (assembly GCA_948150665.1). Lineage (NCBI taxonomy): Eukaryota > Metazoa > Arthropoda > Insecta > Lepidoptera > Noctuidae > Conistra > Conistra vaccinii. Next base: position 3,315,071 of record OX411323.1, on the reverse strand, counting down.
TTGAAGTGTTGGTGTGAATTTTAGTTCATGCCAACTAATTTCATTCCACTCGTTTTTAATCGCGTTTGAAAATAATCACATTTAGACAGATACACTAAATTTATATGGTGAAAAACGTCAAATTCATAATAGCAAAATTGCCATTTTCACTAAACTGCTATCTCAGTGCAATCTTAGTGCTGTTAAACTAAAATATAGTTAAGTTGTGTCACTTTAGTCTAATTCAGAATGGGAAATCCTCGTTTGACAGGACTAAACTAAATTTTAGTGATTTTTAATCAGCACCAATGGTGCCGATTCTCTTGTACACCGAACTAAACTAACTAAACTGTCACTAAAATTCCCTACTTTTGGCTATAATCTTAAAGCTATTCTGACAAAAAAATAATTCTTAATTAAAAAAATATTTTGACACATCTAAAATCGAATTTGACAATCACGTGACGACTCCACATGGTACTTGTTTACTCTACCCTGTGAATTTTTTTAGAGCCGGAGGCTCGCAGGGGGTGCAGCCTCGACGAGTTTTATATGGAATTTTTCACTTTTTGTATGAAAAATATGAAAAATTATTACCAACATGTTGGGATATAGGGGTTAAAGGGTTTCCTAAAGGGTGTTGAAAATTTCATTATTTTTGCGATAGGACGCACCATTTTCGAGATATAAGCAAAAGAAAAAAAAAATATAGTACTGTTTTTGCACTGAAGTCAAAGTGTTGGTGTGAGTGCATGCCAACTAATTTTTATTCTATCTTTATAATTATAAACCCTAACTTTATATCTTTATCTTTATAAAACCCATAAACCCCCAAAACTCAACATGTAGGTAATTTTTTTTTTTTTTTTTCCATACAAAAAGTGAAAAACTCCATATCAAAACACGTCGACTCTGCCCTCCTGTGCGCCTCCGGCTCTAAAAAAAATCCCAAGGGAGGGCAAACAAGTACCACATGGAGTCGCGATTGTCAAATTCGATTTTAGTTGCGTCAAAATTATTTTTCATTGTTATTTTGTTTTTAATTATTTGCACCATAAACCTTTCTTATAATGTTGTTTTCTTATTCATTTTATTAATGCTGATTATTTTAAACTCATAAAGTTCGTATTAATACAGAAATCGTACTTTAACATTACTACCATACGAAATTTAAGAGAATTTATGAGAATTTTCTCGGAAATATTCTCGGGAATGTTCTCGCTCAGGAGAATTTACTGAGAATTTAAGTTGTGGTGTAGTTTATTTTAAACTTAAACTTCGTAAAACGTTCAAATGCGCTAAAAACTATTACAAAAAAAAAAACCGATTCAATAAAGTCAGCCAATTTTTAAATTCTCGTAAATTCCCTACCAAAAGAATGTTCTCGAGAACTTAACAGCAAAGTTCTCGCAAGGAGAATATTCTCGAGAATTGCCCATCACTACACACACGTTACGATTTGCTTGCGCAAACTTAGGCTTGCGCAAATCTGATTTGACGGTTTTTCAAAGAAATTTGCGCAAATTTCTTCCCACACACGTAACGATTTGCTTGCGCAAACACAAATTTGCGCAAGCAAATCGTAACGTGTGTGGCTACCATAATACAATAGTGATTTGCAAACACACCCCAAATAAATTGAACAATCAACTTACGGCTAATACTTAAAAATCTAAAAACAAAATACAAAGCAACACTAAACTCTATTAAAAACACAATCTGAAGTCAGGCTTCAGAATTATATGTACCTAAATACTATAAAAACTTAACCTAAAATACAAAATCAAACTCAACATAGAATATTAATATTAAACTTGATGTGCTGGCGTCTGTACCTACCTAATTTATGCTACAGAACCCTACACCTGGTACTTGGCTGACACACAAGAAGCCGGTTTTTAATTACTGACAATGGTCTGTTCATTGACTGATTATATTGGTTTTTAATGTTCGTTACAGTTTCGTTTTGTTTTTAAACTGTCTGCAGACAAATCGCATATAACTTGGGAAGCATAAACCTATAGAAAAATATTTGCCATTTAGGCAAATGTGCCGCCAAACCTGGACGCTTTTTAGTGAACTTCTCTGGTATAATCATCAGTTTTCTATGCAAAAACCGATGTGCCATATTGTCCAACAATAGTTTGCCTTATCAAGTCATTGATATCGTAGGAAAAGTTCAAATATGTACTTGTTAAAAACACCGCAGATTTGTTTTTTCGTATTTAGAAAACATGTGTTCATATTTATAACTTTTATAGTCTTGAATGGTCTTATTATTTACTATATCAACGCGCAGAATGTGTCAATCTTACAGCCTATGATTATGCATTTTGCCAACGCGGATAACAATATTTCATGTCATTACGTAGATGAGAACGATGCACTGCCGTCAGCTGAAGACAGGAACTTTTTGCCGACACCCAACTCAATATTTTTCCACGAGACATCCTGCCGCGGAGGACTAGACTCCCGTCAGGCATGTGCCATCGAGTCTGCGTCGAGAGCCCACCCAAGCCAAGAAGTTTATGTGTTGTTCAGTGCACCCGTCAGCGACGTCGTGTATCAAAGGAGTTGCATCGCTGTATTACGGCGCCTCCCAAACGTCAAGTTCGCTAGGGTTCACATAGCTGATTACGCTAAAAGCACTCCTTTGGAAGCTATGGTGGCAGGCGAACCTTTTAGTGAAAGCGAGTGGCGGGTGGAACATACTTCTGATTTTCTGCGATGTTTAACTTTGTACAAGTGGGGAGGGGTGTATCTGGACACGGATATGCTGGTCGTCAAGTCTCTGACGCCTCTGGGACACAACTGGGTAGCGAAGGAAAGCAACGGCTTGGTGGCTACCGGAGCCATCGCTATTTCTATGGATCATCTAGGCAGAAAGCTTGCCAAGGCTTTCATCAAGTATGTACCTATCGATAAACCATTTTCGTCACCCACAATACAATTTCGTTTACTGTTCCGTAGTTTTATCGAAAATTAACGAATTTGTTTCTCTACTTACCTACTCGTTTGCAAAAGACTTCAAGAATCTTTTCACGCAAGTGTCTTTTCGCGCAAATCTCTTGCGTTCACCACAAAAGAAAGAAAACGCAAGGTTCCTGCTACCATCCCTGTATAAATCCCTAGGTATGTTGTCAATTCTTCAAAATGCCTATGTCACATAGCGAGTTTTAGAAAGAAAGCTGTAGGTATGCTTTCTACCCGGGTCGACGGCGCGTCGTGCTCCACGCGCGCCTCAAAGAGATGGCAGCAAAATTGACGGGATCCGCTAGGGCCGATGCCTACCGGGGTTGCGGGAAGTCCTAAGGGGAAACCGTGGCCCCTGGCAAGGCAAGGGAAGGAACACGGGTGGGTGTTAGTCAGTAAGAGTCTGACACGCCCTTCCGCTCCGCCCAGAGCGTGAGACGTCATTTGACTATTTCCCACCCAAAAAAAAAAATGAAAGACCGTTTGCTTTCTAAATCAAGTCCATGACTTCGGTCGCCCAACAAGCACCTCTTCAGGTGTGTATCAGGCACTTGGCTATCAAACCATTGTCCACACAGCAATCGATCGATACAAGACAATGGCCGCTGCCTCACATGATACGTGATCGTCAACAAGCCTTTCTGCAGAGGTGACATTGCCCATTTCTGCTGTGTAGACAGTTGTTGCTCCACTTGATTTTCAATTAACTTCATCGACTTCAAAACGCTGCTAAAACAATACAATAAATAAATACTGATGATTTAGATATAGATAATTATAATTATGCATATACTGTGAATTCTATCATTGATACTTATGTTTGCTGAATAGGTATTAGTAATTCCTATGTTAAAAAATAAGGATCATTGAATTGAATGATTAACTTTATCTTTGTCAACAATGTACTGTATGATATTTTCATTTATAAAACTCTAATTTTATTTTTTATATGTATTTCCAGTGAAGTTAAAACAACATACAGACCAGATATTTGGATACATAACGGACCTGGTGCCATAACGAGAGTGCTTCATAAAATGTGCAATACATCCAAGCTGGAGGATTGGTCGTCTAAAACTTGTCAAGGTAAAATCATACGTCATGCTCCCCAGCAACCCCATTACCTGGTTTTCCATTTATAAGTTTATAATATTTTTGTACCCAATATGTACTCAATTTGTACGTACTTAAACAAGTACGTTACTTAAAAAAGTACCTTGAAAGATTAAGAGGTACAGAAACTTCGTTTTTATGTTGCTGCAGAGCATCTCTCCAGCAACCCCAAGTTAAAAATAATATTATACTGTTGTTTTTACCATTGAATAATATGTAAGCTGTGACTAGTTATTGTCAAGTTCAAAATTCTCGGGCTATGGATATAAGCGCCTGAGCAAAAATACAGATCAAAGTGTAAGTATAAGCTTTGCCACATTAAATTGTCAGGCGTTGTAAATCATTGTAAAAATACTATGTAATAATAATTACTCATAACTATTGGTACATTTTATTCAAAACTTTAAATATTTCCCTTTACCTTTACCTTTAGTAGTGGGTCACGTCATTTCAACTTAGATAAGCTTTACTGCTAGTTAGTTAAGACAAGTTTGTCTTTTCTTAGAACAAAAAAAAAAAAAAAACAACCGAATTGAGAACCTCCTCCTTTTCGGGAAGTCGGTTAAAAAACACGCACATAGCTCACACATATACATACATACATACACATACGTACATTTACAACTCAGTGAATTGAAAACTCGAAATTTTTTTGTACGGGTAAGTTTTAGATGGTACGGTAAAGTAATAAAATAAGTAGAGATGGTAAGGTAGCAAAAAACAAAAAAAACAACGGGTTGCAGTCCGGGAGTGCCGGCAGAAGTGAAAACTTGAACATTAACGTTGTGCATTTTTGAATATTTTGGTATGGTTAGGGAATAATTTCGCACGAATTGCTTTATTTATCAGTATAAAAGTAGGTACTATAATTTATGTGGTTAAATAGGTATTTATAATAATATTAATAAATATTAACAATATTTATTATAATATTCATTAGTAGTATATTTATTTATTTTCAAAATATAGTCTAACAAAAATAAACAATTTATAACACTTTTCATGAAGTATGTTTTGACTGTTTTTTTTACCCATCAATAAGGATAAAATTCCTTACCTCGCAATCTTTACGTAATGTCAAAGACTATTTATTTTGATATTTACTTACTTTGTCGGTTGCTAGGCAACGGATCTTACGGTCACGTCCTGACGCGAGTTTAACATTTTTTACCCATCCCAAAAAAAGTGCACAACGTAGTTAAAGAAGTTTTCACTTCAAAAATTACCTTCACCTTAACACAAGCTGCTACAAGCCATGGAACTAAAATCCTTTGCAGGGCAGAAGCAATCGCACATCAGCACATTTTACAAAATTGCACGACACTTCAGGTTTCGTTTACTGCCTTCCTCATGGGTGAAAAATAACTCCTAGATTAGACCTTTTTACAAAGGCCATCGTGCCACCACAGCCGCGCCGCCGCTGCGCCTTTGCTAAGAACCTATTTTTAACCGACTTCCAAAAGGAGGATTTTTTTGTATGTTTGTTACGCGATTTCTCCGGCAATTGTGAACCGATTTTGAAAATTGTTTTTTTGTTTGAAAGGGTATGCTCCCGAGGTGGTCCCATATAAATTTTATTAACTTTGCTTGGATAGTTTTTGAGTTAGCTTCAATAATACGTATTTTCCCACTTAGTTTATATGGATGATATAATGATAACTTCCAATCACTGTTATTTACGCAGGTTAGTGGTATTCGAATTTGTATGGGAATACCACAACTAACAAGTGCAAAATAAAAACTTTTTACAAAAAAAGAAAAACCGACTTCCAAAAAAGACACTACAAAGTCAAAAATAACTTTAATTTCGGAAGTCAGTGGCAAAAAACGAAAGTTCAAAACCAAATACACCGACTTCCGAAATTAAAGTTATTTTTGACTTTGTAGTGTCTTTTTTGGAAGTCGGTTTTTCTTTTTTTGTAAAAAGTTTTTATTTTCAGCAATATGCAGTAGCCCTGGGTTAGGAAAACCAGGAATTTTGTTCACAGTATTTCCTTTATTGATCGATTGGAACTAGGTACTCTTTTAAAGTACTCAATAAGCTTAAACATTTAAAATATTATTTCCAGGACTCGAAGTGTATGCCCCAAAGTATTTCTACCCGATACATTATTCCAGAAAAAAGAAATACTTCAAACGTGGAGAATTGGAGAATGTTGAAAACGCCTACACTCATCATTTTTGGAATAAATTGACCCATGATTATAAAATAGAAAAGGATTGTCCTTTTGAAAGAATGGCTCAAAAGTTTTGCCCAACGATATACAAGATGTATGGAGAAGAATTTGGGTCTTAACAAGGACAAAATCCGCGCGGCTTTAGAAGCTCATATTGCTCGGACCAATAAAGCCCAAAGCTGTTTTAATCAATATTCGAAATAATTTAATGAATAGGAGGTAATTGGAAGAATAAGTGACTATCAACTTGGTGATGGATACATTGAGGTATAGTACAATACGAGTAATACCTCAATGGATGGATATTATATACATATTTTTCACTTTATGATTTTAATTTAATTTCTACCTAAGTAATTAATAAATTAATTAATAAATTAATTATTTAATTAATAAATTAATTAATTAATATAAATAATTTATTAATTATGTATATTTAATTTATTTATTTATTAATACCTAAGTAATAAATAAATAAATTAAATAAAGTAATTAGTTCTCGCACCTGTTACCGACTACGAACTGAAGACTGGCTGTCTTGCAAAGCTGCTACACTTCCCCAATGTGAAATTTTTGAGTGCATGTTGCGGAGTATTCAGAAAGAACAGTCGTATATATTCAATATTGCTCAACGATTTGAAGGAAAGTAGATTTCCAATACAGCATGCCGCGGACATACTGAGAATGTTAACCCTCAACAAATGGGGTGGCATAAGTTTGGACACTGATATTTACATCAAGCTATACATTTCCAGTTCAAGCTGACCTCGCATTGTACGGAAATCCTTTACAATGCGAGATCACCATAAACTGGAAATTTGTAGCTTGATGTATAGCCGTGCGTACCCAAAGAGGAAGTCAAGTCAAGACATCTCATTCACCATACGCTTTTGTGATAATACTTACGCAAATATACAGGGCTATGTACTACATAGCCCTGTTATATTTACAGTCACATCGAAAATAATGTTCGTCACCTTATGGACTATTTTTGTCTGCTCATTACCCGATCGAATCTGCTTTACCTACTCAGCATTAAAATTACGTCATAATTTCTATACTACAGAATGACGTACAGCCATCTTCTTTATATTATTACTAGCTTCTGCCCGCGGCTTCATTCACGTGGAAGTCGTAAGATACCACAATATAGGTACTACAGACATAACAGCCACATTTTTATAAAACTTCCCGTGTATACTACGTACGTTTGTAGTTTTGTTCTCGGGAGCCAAAATATGAAGAGAGTTCAGGACTGGTGACGCGAAGCAAGCGACGTACAGTTCTCCGTGTGAGAAGCAGCTTGTCCGGAGGCCGATACCCGCAGCTTTCAGTGTCTGCCCCTGTGACTTGTTGATAATGATCGCAAAGCACACACTCACACGGAACTGCACGCGCTTAAACTGGAAGTGGGTAATTGTGGAGAATTAGTGGTATACGCGGTATAAACACTGTCGCCAACGCCATAATCTGTTAGAAATTCCGCCTGGATGACATTTCGCTGCAAAGACACGACTTTGAGCCGGGTTCCGTTACACAGCTTCGGCGGAGTTATCGGGACACCGATCTTCAGCTGGATTATGTGACCCGAATGCCACTCGCCGCCGGTACCCAATTCAGAAATTCTACGGGATGATGTGTGGCATGATCTTGCTCCACAGCAGTGTTAATGGAGATGTACATTACTTTGCTTCCTTCAATTTGCGAGAGAATACTGGGGTTGATCGCTGCAGCTTGATTATTTTTGGGCGATAAAATGGCCCATTCACACACCCAAGAATTATCTTGGTACGGTATTCGACTGATGTCCCCATACACCAGACGACTCAGATCTTCTAAAGAGGGAAATACTCTGCCAAGAGTCTCTAATAGGCCACTTGGCCGCTCTCCTCTGGTAGAGTGCCTTCACTAACTTTTAGAAAAACATCGGAGAATTCTTGAGCATGTGAATTCCTGCCAAGCCGAGCTCGCATGATGATGATCAAGCGCAGTCTATGCCCTCGCGATTTTTTCAACTACGAATAGAGTCAACCTTTTCAACGAAATATTCACCTCGTCAGCCCTTGTTCCTTGCGTCACAAGCAGTGTTTGCCGGAAATCGCCACTAAACAGAACTGTGACACCATCTTCAGCTTCCACTGCTTTCCTATTTGCCATAATGCAGTCATCCCATACGATGAAAGCGTAATCCCTAAGCACGCTTTATAATATGACGTGTAAAAGTGATTCCGATATCCTATTTACAGAATAAACAATTTCATTTAATTTCACGCGCCCCTTGTCACTGTTGCGTGACATCCCACAAAGAAGCGTTTCGTTGCTCTTTAAATCCATGGGAATCTTAAACATGGCGTGCGCTGTTATGCCACCAGGAAGCAGTGTGGCAGCGATTTCAGAAGTCGCTACCGCGGTTGCAATTTTGCATTGCCTAATGTAATTATTGGAAGGCTACTGCTCCCCATCAATAAGACTACTTAAACTTCAACACGTCATGGCTTATTAGTGAGACAGCTGAAAACTGAGCTGCAATATTCTCGTAATTTTTAAGAACGTTCGCATTCGCTATTCAAATCTGTCAAAAATTTACTGATTAACTGTCACTTTGACAGTTTTCAGTTTCAGTTGTTCAGGCAATTTTAGACAGTTTCCAGTTGTGTTTTATGGGTGGAGTAAGTGCCTTTTCACACGTAAGTATGGGCATGTTCGTTATCTTACACACGTACCGGCGAAGAATAACGTCAATGCCCATACAATTAGCCGCTGGGTACCTGGCAACCGGGACGTGTGAAAAGGCTGTTACAGAATTATGATTGGTTGTTGAAAAAAATAAAAAAAATCACGCAATCGATCTTGAATTATAAAGAAGCTGGCAGTATCATCACAACTTTAATGTTTTCCCATTGACTATCTTAGTAGTTTTAGTATATTTCTATGTATTTATTTGTACTTATATTTATATATAATTACGTGTATATATTATATTTTAAGTTTTTTAATTTAAATAAATATTTATTCTTCAATTCTCGCTATCACACCTACCACTGTTTGTCTCTGCATCACCCAAAGGTTGACTGGTAGAAAATGCCTATGGCATTAAGTCCGCCTCTGTACATTTGTGTGCTTGAAATAGTAAATAAATAAATAAATAATATGTAAAAAAAAGGGATTTTCTCAAACATGCTTGGAAATTCGAGCATTATTTAAAGAACCTTCGTCGAGATGAATTGAAAATGCTGTACCTACTGGTCAAATAAAGAAACATGGCAACCAACTTATCAAAGATTTTATTTAAATAACAAACTATGGCAACCAACTTATCAAAGATTTTATTTAAATGCCGAACAAGTTTGCAAAAAAAATTACAAATGAACATAATATTTGGGCGTGAAAAATGGTTGTTGTTCGTCATTGATCTTTGTTTGAATTTCCGCGCATTATTTGAGAAAAGTACTATACAAGCCTTGGCCGCAACTAGGTATTGATGGACTCGCGTATGTTGGCCGAAGCGAACGTTCGTCCATCAATGCCTCTTTTGCAGGCCGCTGCAGTAATGTACTATTTAATAACAACTGTGGAAGATGCAGGACCAAGGAGAATAATGTAGGTAAGTATACAGATATGATGGTTATTTTGATGAGAGTCCCGATACATTTTGCCTTGCGGCATGCAAAATTATTTAATCTAATAGGTTTAAAAGATTAAAATAAAAAAAATAATTTAACAAACATAAAAAGAAAAGCATTCAGCAACATTACTATCATTATTAAAAATATTCATATTATAAAAAAAAAAAAAAACATTCTTAATTAGGCACAAATATCAACAAATAAAAGTAAAAGGAAAAAAAAAACAATATGTTAGAAAATTCAAATACAAAATAATGTCAACATATTAAATTTAAAATGACAATAAATTACAATTACAAATGTCAATAAATTCAATTACAAACGTCAATAAATTAAATTACAAATGTCAGTAAATTAAATTACAAATGTCAATAAATTAAATTACAAATGTCAAATAATTCAATTACAAATGTCAAAAAATAAAAAGATGGAAAAAAAACAAAACAAATAAATTATGAATTGCAATAAAGCTAAAGATAGAAATGTCATAAAATCACAAACAAACAGCCTACACACCATTAACAGAAAGTTTTGTCATTAACAAAATCTTTAATTGCGTAATAACATTTGTCCAGAAGCAGTTTAGTTAAGTTTTTTTTGAAAACTTTGATGGGTAATTCTTTTAAATGTATAGGCAATTTATTATATATATAAGAGGACCCATGGTTAAAATATTTTTTTTAAGTAAAGACGTCGTCGACGTCGACGTTTACGTCGTATATACTACAATCAAGTTTAATTCGTAGTAAGTACATAATATCTAATAAAATTACTGAGTCTGTAGTTACCAAAAAAGTTCGTGCATATCTTTTTTCTGCCGTAAAGCTTTATGCAGACCAGCGCGACTTGTCGCACGACGCGACACCGGTTATTGTTATACCGTTAAGTTTCTTAGAAATTGTATTGTTAGTGTCGCGTCGCGTGACAAGTCGCGCTGTACTGCAAAAGCCTTAACACGAATCTGCCATAAAAATAATCTGCCGTAACCAGGATCTGCCTTAATCAGAATCTGCCGTAACTAGAATCTGACGTAACTAGAATCTGACGTAACCAGAATCTGTCCTTAACCGAATAAAGGAGTTATTTGTCGCGGCAATAAGGTTCCTATTGGGTTGCCGCCATTGCCAACTCTGTCAAAACCATGATCTTTATTTTCGTTGGAATAAGGTAGCTTTTGGGTTGCTGCTGCCAGAGGTAAAATAATTGCGAAAGGTCTGTAGGACGTGGTAATTTGGAAAAATGTAGGGAGCTAGTACTGCGTGTCTACACACACGTTAGACATGCTCTCCGCACTATTATGTGGACTGGGCATACAGCTATAATTCCTCACCAGTCCAATTCCAAGCGCCATCCTGATCGGGGTACCAGACCCCAGCATCATCGCTATAGACTTTATAAGTCATCGGACAGTACTCGTTAGCTATTCTCCCATACAGAGACCCAGGTGTAACTAGGCTGTATCTAGTAAACCTGTTCCATATAAAGTAGGTAAATATCAACTTGTCTCTCCAATCCTTCCAGTCTACTATTTGGAAATATTGGTTTCTCTCGTGAAACGATATTGGATAGAAGAGCTCCGGGCCGTACACCGCCAAATCTGTAATGAGAAGTGAATTTTTATTACATTTAAAGTACTAAATTAAGGGAAATTATAAGTGCAGCAACAAAAGTTTTCTTTAGCACCTGCAACCTAGCGTCTTTTTTATATGTAGGGCTATGAGTTAATAGAACAGCTTCAATTATATTAATTCATTATCTTTACTATTTAAACAAAATATCAAAAAACCAGCGTCAATTAACGAACTTAAATTAATATGACTCGGCTACCGATAAATATGTTTAATTCTGAATTGATAACTCAGCGACTAATGTTGTAACTGAGCTACTTTATATATGTACTTTAGAGATTCAACATCTGTCTGCTAATAAAATCAAATTCCAGCCTCAAAATTAGCAATCAAAGTTATTTATTCAACAACTAAATTAATAAATCATATTCTTTTTTCGTGAAAATTAGCAACACAAGCGAAAGAATATGCTGTGCACACGCTAAAATGTAAAAAAAAAAAACTACGATATGGCGACAACCTAATTATACACCGGCTTGTAGTTAATAGGTTGAATCTGTTCCAAAACCGAATCCCCGAAAACCGAGTGTATATAAAAACCGGAGGCGCGGAGGGAGAGCAACCCCCGCCCGCTGTAACAAAGCATAGGCACCCGTGCGAGCCGTAGCGGCTGAGGCTGGGCGCCGGAGGCGACCAGTAAGCCGAAGCTGCGGAGGTGAGGTCCCTATCCTTTGTTACGTAAGGGCGAAGGGGTTGCACTTCTCGCAGCACCGGAGACGACGCAGAAGCAACTTACTATTTTGAGGTTAGGTTAGGTAACTAAATCTATGCTACTGCCATTAAAATTATCTGATTCATAAATAAAATGATTTTTTGGTTTTAATTTACCGTAAGGTGTGTCCAAACACAAACAAACACAGAGTTGCAAATGTTTGTTTTTGATGACAATATTTTTTGTATGTTTGAACATACAAAAAATATTGTCTGACTTGAATATAGTCAAGTCATCAATTACATATGGTAACATTATAAATAGGTAGGCGAATACATGAAATTAGAGCTTTCATTGACCATTATTTGATGACAATAATACGGTAACTTTATGTTCAAATATAGTAGATTCAGTCATTAATTACTTTGCTAACGTATAAAAATAAAGGTGACTATAAGAAATCAGAGTACGTTGATATTATTTTATAGATGCAGTTGATACACTTATTAGAAGCTGGCAATGCGACATATCACAAATTTAGTTGCTTATGAATTATCACCATGCTTGTTTTACAATATATGGTCGCTTGAAAACCATTTATTAGACGTTAAAAGTTCGTCGCAACTTAATATATTTGAAGACTAGAATGAGAAGACTATATTTAAAGAAGCAGCCTTAATTAGCACCCCTAAATTAATGACAGCACGCGGTTTTTAGTAAGGTCGTCGCACAGATGGGCACCGGATCAGCACCGCCTCACTTTTGTCAAATTCTAGTGCATACTCTTTATTTTTTCATTAACTTTTTGTAATATTTTTATTTCAATTTTCTTTAAATTATTGTAAAAGGTAAGTGTAAACTCTAGTCTAAGCCTTCTCATGCTGATTCATGTAACTGCCTACCACGGACTACCACCACAACCTACTTACCATTAGGTACTAGGAGGAGAGGACTTGGGAGGTCGTGGCTAAGTAATAACAGCTGCTTTGATCGATCCCTACACTTGCCGGGGTTGGTCCGTGGATGGGTGACCATCTTTACATACCGAGTCTCCTCTGTGCCTTTCGGAAAGCACGTTAAGCCGTTAGTCCCGGCTGTCAATCGTGGATCTTTGACAGTCGTTACGAGTCGTCAGAAGCCCGAAAGTCCGACACCAGTCTTACCTCCAAGGGGTATCGTATTACCCAGTTACTTGGTTGTGGAGGTCAGATAGGCAGTCGCTCCATATAAAATACTGGTATTCAGCTGCATCCGGTGAGACTGGAAGCAGACCTCAACATAGTTGGGAAAAGGCTAGGTAGATGATGACTTACTTACCATTACATTTTGACCTTTCCATATGCACCACTTCAGTATCGGAGCACCAGTATTTCAGCAAGTGGTCTATCACTGATGGACTACCGAAACTCCAGTTATCGTGCGTCTCGCTCGTCGCTAATTCAGTGACCAGAATACTATTGAGAAAGTAAAGACACCAATCAAATAGTTTATTGACTCAGGCGTGACTTTGCGGAAGTCCATTATTTGCGGAGTCATAAAGAACCCGTCGATTTCTTACAGGGTTCTGTGAAGCGGATTAAGTTACTAAGTATACGTCGTCTATTGAGTTTTACCAATCAATTACATAGTTTGAGAATACTAAAGTTTAAAGATATTTTATGAAGACGTACGCACGGCTACACATCAAGCTATATACATTTCCAGTCATCGGTGATCTCGCATTGTAAACGATTTCCGTACAAAGCGAGGTCAGCTTAAACTGGAAATGTATAGCTTGATGAGTAGCCGTGTGTACATGCAGAATAATTTGTAAAAAAGACTCTGATACACTTAAGACAAGTCTTCTTGACAATCAGAGGAGGAAGACGTCGGAACTTTTGATGCAATCAACTTAATGCTAGTAGGTAAGTACATACAATAAACACATTATGTAGGCTACTTACTTACAAGTTCTTATTTCATCTTTTACCACAGTGAATAGGTCAGTAGCTTTAAAAAAAAATCCCCTATCACTCGGTCAACACATTGCTAGCCTGAAAACAAAAATGATAAGGTAAAAATAAAAAGAACCCACCCCAAAGCATATTGAGCCAGCTTCCTTCCGGCTTTGTTTTTCGAAAACGCAAACATGTCCGAAGACAACGTATACGGCGATTCTTTTACAGCCCAGTTCTCCCACAAATCAAACTTCCGAGCTACAATGACGTCCAAACTCAAATATATCCCACTGTACTTGTATAAAGTCAAAAACTTCATTATTTTCGGCATATGTACGTTAATGTGCTCAATGGGCATATGTTCCACCATTGATGCAATAGGCGTTCCAAGTGCATAATCTCCAATAAGAACTCTTGCAAGTTTCACATTCGGATAATCGCTTAAAAGGGTACTCACACAGCCATTTTTTAAAGTTTCTTCTGACACTGCTGAGGTGAAGAACACGTTGATTTGGTGGTTTGGATGTGCTTTTGCAGCTGATTCTACAACGCATACTTGGCGAGCTGTCAAATCACCCTTACACGAGGTCTCGTGGAAGAATATAGAGTTCTCGGGCAGAGTGTCATTACTGCGAAGCAATTCGAGAGCGTCGCCTTTTCTGGACATGTGACATGTCTCAACGAACAAGTTTTGATGCCATTTCGCGACTCTTCGGGCGTCATATTCGTCGCCGTCAAAGGTGCTACGAAAATTTAACATTAAAAAAGTCGTCAATAAGCTTACTAAACTAATTGCACAAAATGCAAGGCCAAGTCTCGATCTGTATATTCTTATTAAAAAAATATATGAAATCATTTTACAAAAAACTCGTGTAGTTTCTAGGTGTAAATAGTAGGAGTTATCTTTGCAACTTAGCAGGCTCGCCAGTACTGTCGTGATAATAAAATAATTTATGTCACATTAAAATTCTCATTACTTCCTTTGCTCAAATCTGTAGTGTAGTGTTAATCTGTAATTAATTAAGTATAATCGATAAGTGGAATCGGTTTGGAATAAAACTTCCTTCCTTATTTGTACTTAATAATTTATTTTTTCTACAATATTCACTGCAATGCTAGGCGGTTTATGACAAAATTAAACGAAAATGGTATCCTAAGGGTCAGCGTACACTTGGCAACAAAATGCTCGATCAATTCTGATTGACAAAATAGCTCATTTCAAGTTTGGGCTATGGGTCTTTGAGTTTTTGACAGAAAGAACAACAAAAAGAAACTAGTTTGCTGTTGTAAGGGTAACTAAATTGCTGAATTTGCATTCTTATGAGCAACATTCCGACTCGTTTTTTGCAAATAGCAGGTTCGATTTCTGAATAGAAATGTAGGTTATTTTCATTTAAAAAAACGGCCAGGTCATGTCTGACTCGCGCATTCATGGTTTCCTACCACCTATGTCTGTGATATAATACCTATTTTCGGTCTTTTTCATAGTCCCCAGGGACAGAATTTGATGCATGATACGGAATAACATATCGAATGATGCCTTAAAAAATATAGTCTCATAAAAACTTTTTCTGCCTACCTAGTTATTATCAGCTGCAAAGTAATTACGATTTCCTACTATAATAATAATTTACGACCATATTAATCTACCTTATGATACTAAAAAGTACACATAAGTATACCTACTGAAAATTTCTTGTAGTTGACATAGAATTAACGCGTACCGACTAACCAAATAAATAAAAAATGTTTATTCATTATTCAAATAACTCGTTCCGTTATAATAATATTATTTTACTGAAGGCATTTGCGTTTTTACTATTTCTTAGTGTGGCATTAAATTATTTACTTCTGGATCTTCGATTCCGGAATATGTTCTCTTCCGTAAAAAATAAGTCACATCGGAGAAAAGATAATATTACGTGTCACTACATAGACATCAGTGACGCTTTGTCGCCAATAGACGAAAATTCAAGTATCCCATTGAAATCTATTTTCTTTCATGAGACCTCGTGTCGAGGCGTACTAAATTCCCGGCAGGCGTGTTCCGTAGAGTCCGCGGCGAGGGCTCATCCACATTGGCAGATCAATGTGCTATTCTCGGGGCCAGTGACAATTGAGAACCTCAACATTAATGGGAGTTTGAATGCCCTGAAGCAGTTTACGAATGTGGAAATTCTTTAGGTTGCATTTACTGCAATATGCCAAAGGAACTCCTGTGGAAGATTTGGTTAGTGGAGGTGCGTTAAACAGGTCTTGGTGGCCAATACAGCACACTTCAGATGTCTTGCGGCTTCTAACGTTGTCCAAGTGGGGAGGGGTGTATTTGGGCCTGGATCAATTGGTGGTGAAGTCGTTTGAGGACCTGGGAAGTAACTGGGTGGTTCGTGAGACTAAGAAGACTTTGGCGTCCTGTCCGCTCTCCATTGCGAAGGATCCACTCGGAAAAACGGTTATTGATGCAGCTCTAAGGCATTAATTTTGTTAATTTAGTTATGACTGATAACTACCATAGGATCATTGCATTGAAGAATTCAAAATAATTAATCTTCTTTTTTTAATTTTTTTGTTGTCCTGAATATTAGTAATGCCCAAAAATAAGTTAGCAAAGCCTGACGACAGACCTTCTGAATTGTAATTAACCAACACCATCATCTTTTCTTGTATCGGCACTAACTAATGACAAATTCACCAAACGGTGGTTGGTCAGCAGCTGATAATCATGACTAGGAATTAAGAAACTAAAAGCGAGATCACTAAAGGCATTCCACATTTTCCAGTGACTTCAAAACTTACTACGATGAAACTAAATGGGGTCACGGCCCTTCAATTCTGATCACGGCTGTACTAAAAAAGATGTGCAACATGACCAATGTCAATTTAATGTTAGCACGCAGATGCAGGGGTAAGTTAGTTACGCGTGTAGTATAGTAACCTAACAAACACTTCTTTTTTTTTGGTAACGTGTTGGAAATCTCATGGATGTCCTTGAGCGGACGGAGGGGTCTGTTAGACTTCTACTGACTAAAACCACCCCGTGTTCCCTCGCACACTTGCACCGGGGGCTGCAGGGGCCCTGAATCACTCATCAACGCAGCCCCCTAAAGCTAACCTAATCTAACCCTCACATGGTGTACAGGTCGAGTCATTAATGATGAGACTTGACCCCCCCGATGACGGTCCGGTGGGGACCTCATACCGATAAAGAGATCCATAAATCGTCTACTGCGCAAGTCAAATCACGTGGTGCGTCAAGTCTCAACTGTAATGGCACGACTTGTACATATTTAGAGATAGAAGTTTTTGATGAACTAAATCACCATAATTCATCAAATTCCAGGTTTTAAAGTTCTCAGTAAAGAACTGTTCTTCCCAGTAGGCTCCAAGAAGATCCGGTTGGGGTTGAATCCGTACGCATACCACATGTTCAACCAGATAACTGCTGAGTATAAAGTGACCAATGAACCTGTTAACGCGAGACTGGCGCAGAAGTATTGTCCCACAATCCACGAACTATATGGTGATCAGTTCGGCGAGTGAATAATACTAAGCTCATGGGATATATTAATGTAAAATATGGAAATAAAGTTATTTTATATAACCCAAGCGTATTCGTTGAATATGACGTAATTACAGCGCCCGCGCCGGCCCGAGAATTCCTGGCGCCCTAGGCGAAAGATTAGAACAGCGCCCTTTTAAGAACATTCGAAACTACTAAACAATAATGTAAAGATAAGATAAGATATTAATAAGATTTTTATTTGCTTAAACGTGTGTGTACATACATAGAAAGTGCATACAAGATGTTTAGTAAATTAAGTGCAAACATGTTTGCCACTACGTGACGTGCAAAATAATACATAGTTTAGGTATACACTTAAACAAGAAAAAAAATTTATCAAAATGTCATACTTAATTATTAATGGGTTATTAAATAGAGTAAATCAACATTATTATATAAGTAGCTCCAAGTGAATCTATAATAATTACTTATGTCAAAACAAATTCCTTTTCATTAAGGAACTCAGTAACGCTATAATTATGCTCTGGCGGTCAAAAAAGTCCGAAGTTTATTTTTAAACATAGATTGAGGAAGTTCTCTCCAACTCTTAGGTACTTTGTTATAGATGACTGGAGCCATACAGTATACACTTTTGTGCATTAGGGTCGTCTTAGCGGATTGTAGACAAAGTTGACCATTGTCACGTCTATTGCGTAGGAATATGTCGGCTGCACGCTTATAGTAATGAGGATTATAACAGTTTTTACGTCTTTTTTTTTATATAATATAACGAAATTATCAGCTGAGTGATATCTTCTGAGATACAGGCCTTGCCTAGTTCAGAAGATAGAGTCAATACCCTAAGCAAACCTCTTTTTGCCACCACTATAATTGCTGCTGGATTATGATTATATAAGTGCATGATATTAGTATACTTACCTAGTTTTAAGTACTTTTGCTATATAATCCTTTGTTATGCTGGTGAGAAATAAACCATTTTTAATTAATTTTTTAATTAATTTAATAGTGTTCGTTTCAGTTTGGTTTCATTTTTAAACTGTTAGCAGGCGAATCGCTTATAACTTGGGAAGCATTAGGACAATATTGACCGTATAATCGTTAGTTTTCTGTGACAAAACAGATGTGCAACATAATAATAATAGTGTGTGTTTAGAACTGATTGTAACAATCTGTATCGAAATCTCATGTTACAACTAAAAAGCATTCGTTAAAGATAGTATTTAAAAGTATCTCTCGGACTTTGATAATGTGTCGTTAAAATGTTTCCGTTTTGTCATTGTCGTTTGAGTCATTGGTATCGTAGAAAAAGTTCAAATATGTACTCGTTAAAAACACAAAAGAAAATTTTTTTCGTACTAAGAAAATATGTGTTCATATTTATAAGTTTTATAGTTTTCAGTGGTCTTACTATTTACTATATCAACGCAAAAAATGTGTCAATCTTACAGCCTTTTATAATGCATTTAGCCACTGCGGATAATAATATTTCGTGTCATTACGTAGATGAGAACGATGCACTGCCGTCAGCTGAAGACAGGAACTTTATGCCGCCACCCAACTCAATATTCTTTCACGAGACATCCTGCCGCGGAGGACTAAACTCCCGTCAGGCATGTGCCATCGAGTCTGCATCGAGAGCCCACCCAAGCCAAGAAGTTTATGTGATGTTCAGTGCACCCGTCAGCGACATCGTGTATCAAAGGAGTTGCATCGCGAAATTACGACGTTTTCAAAACGTCAAGTTCGCTAGGGTTCACATAACTGATTACGCTAAAAACACTCCCTTGGAAGCTATGTTGGCAAGTAAACCTTTTAGTAAAAGCCAGTGGCGGGTGGAACATACTTCTGATGTCCTGCGATATTTGACTTTGTACAAGTGGGGAGGGGTGTATCTGGACACGGATATGCTGGTCGTCAAGTCTCTGACGCCTCTGGGACACAACTGGTTAGCGAGGGAAAGCAGCTTCTTAAGTGCTGCAGCCATCGCTATTTCTATGGATCACCTAGGAAGAAAACTTGCCAAGGCTCTCATCAAGTACGTACCTATCGAGAAGCCATTTCCGTCACTCACAATACAATTTCTTTATTTTACTATCTGTAATTTGACCGAATTTCAAAGAGTTTTGCTTTGAGTTTTGATTCCCGTATGATTCCTACTTACTCGTAAATCGTATCATTGCAAAAGATTTTCACTTTCACGCAAGATTATTTTCGCGCAAGTGTCTTTCGCGCCAGTGCATGTCTTTCGCACAAGTGTCTTTCGCGCTAGTGCATGTCTTTCGCGCAAGTGTCTTTCGCGCAAGTGTCATTCACGCAAGTGTCTTTCGCGCAATTGTCTTTCGCGCCAGTGCATGTCTTTCACGCAAGTGTCTTTCGCGCCAATGCATGTCTTTCGCGCTATTGCATGTCTTTCGCACTAGTGCATGTGTTTCGCGCAAGTGTCATTTGTCAAGTGTCTTTTGCGCAATTGTCTTTCGCGCAAGTATCTTTCACGCCGGTGTATGTCTTTCGCGCAAGTGTCATTCGCGCAAGTGACTTTCGCGCAATTGTCTTTCGCGCCAGTGTATGTCTTTCACGCAAGTGTCTTTCGCGCCAATGCATGTCTTTCGCGCAAGTGTCTTTCGCGCTATTGCATGTCTTTCGCACTAGTGCATGTCTTTCGCGCAAGTGTCATTTGCCAAGTGTCTTTTGCGCAATTGTCTTTCACGCCAGTGTATGTCTTTCGCACAAGTGTCATTCGCGCAAGTGACTTTCACGCAAGTATCTTTCACGCCAGTGTATGTCTTTCGCGCAAATGACCGTTCACGCTTATGGCTTCGCATTTGAAGTGTCTTTCGCTTTGTGTTTCGATTAATAGATAAATAAATGATTGATTTAACGCAACACAAAAGAGAGAACGCATGTCTCCTGCTACCACCCTCGTGTTATAGATCTATGTCAATTCGCATTATCAACATCGACTGCCTCGTTGGTCTAGTGATTACAAGCACTGCTGCCGAGCCTGAAGTCTGGGGTTCGATCCCCAGGTCAGGCAAAGCGTTATGAGGTTTTGCCATCAGGAGTTTCTCCGTGGCAGGGCGAAGTCTGGATTTGTGCCCGCCGGTTCATATCAATAAACTCGCCCCCTATTGCATGGGACTTAGGTAATCATAACTGGCGACATGTGTGTGTACTGCAGGTACACCTCTACCTAACCCTCCGGGCTTAAAGGCGTGATGTTATGTGTAATTCGTCTCTACCGTATGTGTACCAGGCCTATATGCTTTCTAAATAAGGTCCAAGGACTCATTTTCCCAATAAGCCCCTCTTCGAGTGTTTATCCAGGCACTTGGCTATGACACACACAGCTATCACTATCGATCGATACAATGGCCGCTGACTCAATGATCACATACTCTCCCACATACTAAAGCCACACCTTGATCGCGACGAGTACCTACGCGTACATTCCTGTTTATGACGATCTTTGCGATGCAGTTGGGTTATTCCCGTCCACTAGTGAGGGATGACTAAGCAGAGCCAAGCGTCGCATTATACGCGTAGGATA
This sequence comes from Conistra vaccinii, assembly GCA_948150665.1. Lineage (NCBI taxonomy): Eukaryota > Metazoa > Arthropoda > Insecta > Lepidoptera > Noctuidae > Conistra > Conistra vaccinii. Next base: position 3,293,916 of record OX411323.1, on the reverse strand, counting down.
GGCAAAGAGATTTAAGGATGTGTAATAATTTTATGTCTTTGGCAGTAGGTATTCTAGTCACAAAGGACGCAGATATATGCCAGTGACCAGTGAGTTGTTCGCTTGTGTGTTCTGTACAGGCGCGGTCCGAGGGGGGGGGGTCCTGGGGGTCGTGACCCCCCCCAAAATCATTCAAGCTGTGAAACTAAAAGCCTGTTAAGCAAACTCGGGAATTTGGGCACCATTACGCTCAGGGTAAGGCCACATTTGAAAACCTAAACTGCTGTGAACGAGTTTAAGCTTTTCTTCTCGACAAATTAAGTTATCTTCCTATATAATGGTCAAAAGAAAACGGAACGTATTCAAGGCAGGTTTGCTTGTCTTGATTCATGAGCTTTTCTTAATAAGTCGACGAAGCAAGGAATTCTTAGTTCTTTTGGTATGATCAAAAGAAATACGAACGTAAAATGTGCAAAATTTTTGAGCTCGTTCGCTCGCTCTTGTCCAGCCAGTAATAGGACCCGCTCATCAAGGAGCGCTGTCCCAAATTAGACGCATTATTAATTTATTAATCATTATACATAAAACGAAAGGTGTTTTAATAAAAATTATAAAAACAAACAAAGTACACTAATAGTATATTATGCAACTAATGAATAAAGGACGGATTTAAAGCGAGGGCCATAGATGAATCACGATCAAGTGAAGGATTCTAACGACTGAATCACGACCGTAGGGAGTGATTCATGATGATTGAATCACGAGCGCAGCGAGTGATTCAAGTGTTAGAATCCTGAGCGACGCGAGTGATTCATGGCCCTCGATATAAATCCGTTTTATTCAAGAGTTGCATACTATACTTTATACCATGACTACGAGAAAAAGAAAGATTTAAGCGAAAATAGACATTTAATAAAAGGTTAACACGTTCAGTGTCGGGAGCCCTCCTGGAGGGTTCACCTACTTGGATATGGATGTCGGGAGCCCTCGCGGAGGGCTCCCTACTTGGATATGGGATGGCGAGAGCTCATTTTAAATGTAGACATTCAGTGTCGGGAGCCCTCCTGGAGGGCTCACCTACTTGGATATGGGATGTCGGGAGCCCTCGCGGAGGGCTCATTTTAAATGTAGACATTGAGTTTCGGGAGCCCTCCTGGAGGGTTAACCTACTTTGATATGGGATGCCGGGAGCCCTCGCGGAGGGCTCATTTTAAATGTAGACGTTCAGTGTCGGGAGCCCTCCTGGAGGGTTCACCTACTTGGGTATGGGATGGCGGGAGCCCTCGCGGAGGGCTCATTTTAAATGTAGGTTTTTTTTAGCAAATACAGATTATAAACCGTGAAAATAAAATCTGATGTACCTATATTTTAAAAAAACGTAATGCAACCCTCCTGGAGGTTTCACTTCCAACTACGAATAATAAAAGTCGTAAACTTCCAATATAATTATATGGCGGCTTGGCGTATGAGTTCTATGAAAATGGGTGGAGTCGAAAGAGTTAAGGAGGTTGTATAGCATTGAAATAGCGGTCGAATATATTGACGTGTTCTAAATTCAAACACCAAAATAGTGATTAAAAGACCTTTTTATTCACTGTTTTCAGTGAATAAAATAAGCTTTTTAGAGGGGGAATGGTATAAAAGATATAACAGCGTGATTCTCAGCTTTTTTTATTCGCGTTAGACATAACTTTACAAATAAATTTCACTTCCGAGAAAAGTGCAACAGCCGATGGTGTTATTCGCTGATGATAGCACAGCGATAGTAAAATGCGTGGAAAAAGCAAATTATGAAAATGACATTAATGACCCATTAAAATCAATAATTAATTGGCTAAACTCTAAAAATCTAATTATTAATTTACAGAAGACAAAGATAATGCATTTCTTTCAACGTTGCACCCAGATCCTTTAAAAATTTAATACAATGGTCAAAATATTGACAAGACAAATGTTGCAAAATTCTTAGGTATAGCTTTTTGAAACAATGATAAATCATTGTTTAAGACCGGCATTAGGCTGCCTGTCCACTGGAGCGGAGAGGAGAAAAGAGGAGTGGAAATGTGTCAATATTAACCAATAGAATCTTGACTCCGCCCCTGAGTTTAGATTTGATTGGTCAATAATGGCACATCTCCGCTCCTCTCCTCTCCTCTCCGCTTCAATGGACAGGCAGCCTTACTGAGATCCCAATACAAAGAATATTATGCATATGGGACCAGTTATTTACAATAAAATACCCAATGACATTAAAAATGATACATCTCATTCTTTCAAAAAGATATTATCGAAACTACTAGTTGAAAAATGCTACTACGCTGTCAGTGAGTTTTTAAATGACAACACCATATGACATTCCTCAATAATATTATGTTCTAAGCTAACCATTATTTTACCGGTGAATTTAACTTTCAAGAAGATGACATTAAAAACTGATTACCTGACATTTATCGATTAATCTATTTGACATTTTACTATTTAATTTTTTATTACTGCAACATTGTTGACATTTTTATATTTACCTATTTATTTTCATTAAAAAGTACAATAATTTACATACAGACTCAAAATAATAGTAATAATATGTACAAGTAAGTATATAAAAAAGGGCGGAACAATTATAGGGCATAAAAAATTCATCTGCATCGCTGTCAACAGGAAAAGTGCCCAAGAGGCTGGCAGCATTGCCACGTTGTATGGCAATGCTTATTCTTTGGCCGAAGAAAAGGCCAGCCTTCTGGTCACGTGTCAGATTTTTATATTAATTTGACTTTACTGTAATTCGAACGATTTGACATTGATGTATATTATGTATTGTTGTAATTTCCTAATTGATAAAACTATAATGTCTTTAAATTTGTGTAAATTAAACGTGATTTGCATGCCCATGTGACTGTAGAACGTGGAGGACTTTCATAATAAAACATCAATGTAAAAATTACCCATGTTTGCAAAGAATAAATGATTTAATTTGATTTGATTTGATATGTAACCTAAACATTATCTTAAATATTCCTATCTTATGTTATTAAGAAAATGCTTTAGTTTAACATATATTTTTTCCAAAACATTAACACGACTCATTTAGACGTCATCTTCAGTATACAATCTTTAAAACTCGGTTATCGTCGCCTTGATAAACCATTTAGGTAGACGGGCCCAATCCATGAGGCAATCCAGTAAGTCAATCCATTAAGCCAGTCCAAAATCAAATCCAGTCCAGTCCAATGCAGTGGACTCTGACTATTTACATGACGACGCTATTATTGGAATAGCTTTGTGGATTGTCTCGGGTATTGGCCCCGTCTAAATGGTTTATAACGTTGAGTGCATCTATTCAAAACTGATAAAACAATACAATAACTAGATAATAGATAATAATCTACTTGCACATTTTATCTTTACTTATGTTTGCTGTATAGGTATAATTAATATTCTTATGTTCAACAAATAAAGATAATTGTATTGAACGATTAACTTTATCTGTCTCATCAATGTGTCATGTATTCTTTTAGCAAATTCTTATTTTGTTTTTGTATTTTTTTCTAGTGAAGTTAAAATAACGTATAGACCAGAGCTTTGGAATCATAACGGACCTGGTGCCATAAAGAGAGTAATTCGCAAAATGTGCAAGATATCCAACCTGGTAGAGTGGTCGTCTAACACTTGTCAAGGTTAGTACTAAGTCATAATCATAATAATTAATGTCATCAATCAAACACATCAAGTATCTTGACGAAGCTCGCGAGGCTGTCGCCATGTGGGGTGTGGACTCAGCGATCATTGTGCCGATAGTCCTATCAGCCAATGGGTTAATTGCCAAGAGCCTCGACCAACACCTAAGGAGGCTATCGTTCGTGCGGTCCATGGCCCTTTACGGGGCACCGGTGTGGGCGCGTTCCTTGCGGTTGCGGCCAGCCCGCCGGTTGAACGCGTCCCAAAGGGTCATGACCATCCGGATGGTCCGGGGATACCGTACGGTATCCGGTGAGGCGGCGAGACTCCTTGCCGGAACGCCGCCATGGGATCTGGAGGTGAAAAACAGCGCCGGGGTCGGCTCTGCTACCGCGACAAATCACGGTACAGCGGACAGAGCTCCGGCGGGATAGAATGGCGGCCTGGAGAGTGCGATTATCGCAACCCAGATTTGGGCACGCCACAATTGCGGCGATAAGTCCCCTCTTTGAGGAGCGGCTAGGGAGGTGCCACGGCGTCCTCACCTTCCACCTAACGCAGTTCCTCACCGGACACGGTTGTTTAAGGAGGTTTCTGTTTCGCATAAGGCGGGTGGAAACGCCCGGGTGTCACCACTGTGTGGATCGCCCGGAGGACACGGTGGAGCATACGGTGGAGGTCTGCCCGGCTTGGGCGGAGCACCGCCGTTTCCTCGTGGAGGCGATCGGCGGCAGTGACCTCTTGCGTCCGACCCTGGTTCAGGCCATGGTACGGAGCGAGAGGGCATGGTAAGCCGTCACTTCCTTCTGCGAAGCAGTAATGCTCGCGAAGGAGGAGGTGGAGCGCGTGAGGGAGAGACAAATGTTGCGCCCCTCACGCCCCTAGCCGCCGTCGTAGGAGATGCCTCGCGAATCGGTAGCCGATTTCCGGCCACTGTAGGCGCGGGCTTGCGGACGGTGAGCAATGGGCAGCTCGCCGTCCGATAAGAACGAGGCCCGTGTCGACGGCGCGTCGTGTTCCACGCGCGCCTCAAAGAGATGTCATCAAAATTGTCGCGGTCCGCTAGGGCCGATGCCTACCGGGGTTGCGAGAAGTCCTAAGGGGAAACCGTGGCCCCTGGCAAGGCAAGGGAAGGAACACGGGTGGGTTTTAGTCAGTAAGAGTCTGACACGCCCTTCTGCTCCGCCCAGAGCGGCAGAAGCCATTTGATTTTTTTTTTTTTTTTTTTTTTTTTTTTTTTTTTTTTTTTTTTTTTTTTTAAAGTATTGTCAACAGATTTTTCAAACAGGATCGATTGGCATAAAAAAACGGGGCAGTCTGGGACTGCCGATTGAAGTGAAAACTAAGTAACGCCACCTAACGAAAAAAAGGAGGCTCTCGTTGGTAGTTGGATCAAGGGATTGATTCAGAAAACAGAACTCCTGGACACGGCTCGCATTGTCAGGAGGTTCCTCACTCTGGAGCCCTGACCCCGGTAGCTTGGACCCTATATTAATATTTTTAAATATTGTTTTAAAGATTAAAAAAAAAATGTTTTTAATAAATATAAAAATGAACAAACGAAATGATCACGCTTATTTTCCTATGGGTTATGCAGAAATAGGCTTCGATAAGATAGAGATGAGGTAGGCCTTAGCCATAAAGCCTGGTTTCTACGGTGCGATTTTATTGGCCGTGGTATTCCATAAAGTTGAAGCAAAGTTGCACCGTTTAAACAGTGGTTATGCGATGCAAGTCATAATGTTGCTTTATTTTATTATGTAAATAGGGCTTAATCCAGACTTGTACTTAGGCTACTAGCCTACTACTAAGTATTATCTTATGAAAAATGAAACCCCTATTACATTATCGTCATCCATAGGGGTGCCCGAACTTGTAAAGGAAGACGATACAGCAAATCGCAATACGTCTGGCACATTATATGCGGTTCTCGCGTAACGCGGCAGTAAAGGTAGTACAGAAACAAAAAAAAACAATATAGACACTAGCTGCTACAGGGTAAGAAACGTGTCAAGGTCGAGGTGAGAACAAATAGTTGAAATGGACATGCTAAAAAAACACAATACTTCACGTTCTGCGTGAAATATTTTCTGGCTTCTTTAAAAGAGTGAATGGTGACTCCCACGTCACTCTCCACTCCGTCTTAAGTGTTGCTGCGCAGAAATACCTTTTTACAATGGCCACCGTGCCGCCGGTGCTGAGGATTAGTTTTTATATATGGAAGACCCAAGATAAAAAAAAAAATTCAGCGGTAGTCAATAGCCTTGTGTTAGGAAAACCGTGTCTTTAAGTCACAGGATTTTATTTATTTTTCTAATGAGACTACTCTTACAAAAAAAAAACTTATCCCTATATTTAATATTTCAGGACTCGAAATGTATGGCCCAAAGTATTTCTACCCGATACATTTTTCCAGAAACAAAAAATACTTCCAACCTGGAGAATTGAAGAACGTTGAAAACGCCTACACTCACCATTTTTGGAATAAATTAACCCATGGTATGAAAATCGAAAAGGATTCCCCTTATGAAAAATTGGCTCAAAAGTTTTGTCCAACGATATACAAGATGTATGGAGAAGAATTTGGGACTTAACAAGGACAAAACCCCGACTATAAAGAATCTCATATTGCTCGATCTAATAAAGCCCAAAGCTGTTTTAATCAAAATTCAATTAAATACAGGAAAACAACATAAAATCTAGGATGTACAACGTTCTAATTCTTGCTGATGAACAGGAAAGCGACATAGTGTAGCATAAGAAATTATTCTTCTTGCCACTTAGAAAGGATACGTCGCGCCGGGCTTCGAACCCGGCGCTACGATAGAACTAAATTAAAAATAAAAACACTCCGTTGCGTAGATTTTAAATAACATAATATACAGGGTGTTAAAGTAATTGCGTGCCATAGCTTCAGGGTAGGTTCAGTATCGATAAAGGAACCGAGGAAAAATAAAAATATCATTAGGAAAAAAAAAAAAAAATTGCAAGATCACTTATTTAATTTGTAGGTTTTAATTATGAAGGAGACAAGCACGCTAAAGTAGGAAGAAGAGATACTTGGAATAGTAATTTACGTATCCTTCACCCGGCGTTATAAGGTTATATTTAATTGCGTTCGATAGTAGGTAGGTAACTCTAGTAAAGTAGGAATTAGCATTTAAACCATCGATCACTAATAAAGAACTAGATACACAATCCCAAACAAAAGTTCTCTTAAAACTGTCACCAAATTGTATTTAAGTAATTATAGTTGAAATAAATATACATTATTGTAAATTCAACCTTAAACGTAATGCTTAAAGTTTATTTCACAAAGCTATGTTAAAAAAGTAATAAATTTTTACGACCGATACTATGTGGCATGTTTAGGTACCGTCGGAGCGTTTGAATGCTACTAAATCAAAAGCGCACCCAAATGTTCAAGAGGGTGCTCATTCGGTGAGGACATTTTTTGCCGCTGATTGTGTATCTAGTTCTTTATTAGTGATCGATGATTTAAACAAAATAAAAACATATTTTAAGCAAGTTTCTAATAAATTCTAAACGATCGCTATTTAATTAGTAGGTACTACATTAGGTTCATCTTACGATAATTTTCGGTTTTTTTAAACTTTTTTTAAAGGTATTTTATTTTGAATTTTTTACGGGTTCCTTTATCAATACCACAGATAATATAATACTACGTACAGATACCCAATCCCATACAAAGAAATGAGACCTCCCTAGTCGGGCTATTGACTGGCTAAATGTACTACAGTTATGACAAATTGAGTAAAACGCCATCTATTGCAAAGAGCCCTAAACAAAAAGGTTTTATCTTTTTTTGTTGAAAATACGAGATTTATGAATTAAAATTGATAAATCAGCATTAAACAAGGAAGTTTTGATTTTTACTAATCTTACTTCAGCCAAAATCTTCCGTTTATCGCTTTTTTGTGACTGTTAATTTCATAATTGTTACCTATGCTGCCATCTATGATCTTTTTTCAAGACTAATTATAATTTGTTCGAATTGGTACCCCATGTCAATACTGAACTCACCCTGAAGCTATGGCACGCAATTACTTTAAGACCCTGTATTGGTTATTCAAATTAAACGAAATACAATTGGGTATATTAAAAAAAAGGTTTATCAGTCGCCTACGGATTTGGCTGTTCGAATATTAGGAGGATTACGTGATGATAGGATTTGGTTTGAGATTGTGACGCGACGGGTTAAAATAAGTAATGGCCTTTACTATTTAATCCCGGACGTAATAAGTTGGGCGAAACTGTTACGGCACGTAATACTCGTAGACCTAGATTTAAAACATTTGATAAACCGCCTACAATAAAATCGAAATTATAATTATGGACCTAACGGAAGAGTTGACTACGTATGGTGTTAGAACGTTATTCAATGGCCTGGATCCTCAATGGTTAGTTGTGGTCGGGAGCAGCGTTCGGCTGGCGTCAGCTACAATGCCGCCTCTGCGATGGGAGGGGCTGACAGCGTTGGCGATGGTGACGGCGTTGGCGATGGTGACAGCGCGCGGCCAGCTGTATACTCCGGCGCTGGTGCGGGTCTCCGTTGGGCACAGCCTCGGGCCAGGGAACCACGGAGGTCAGATAGCGGGAGAGCCCGGAGCCCCGGGGCCTCTCGGCCTGTTCTGTCAAAGTCCGAAATGCGAGCTTTAGGAACGATACAGGCTAAATTACGCGGGGAGTAGGACGCGAGGCTGTATAACTTGATAAATGGGAAATTGGTATGAATACTCACATGATTGTATAGTATCTCGCGTATGACTCACACTTCGAACTGTTCACAATCCCGGAACAACAAAATCCACTTGAGCGTGCGACACACGACCACAAACTGGATATAACAACTGCAGCTGCTGCTGATATGACTGCTGGCAGGACAACTCTACGCAGAGCGATTTGGGTATGGTACGCCGAAAGGGTTTGGGAACTCGTGATTCAAAGCAAAGAAAAAAATGTTTTACTAGCGTGTCACTAGAGGCGCGACTGACAATTGAATGACTCCAGTCAAAAAATTGTTTTCTTCGAACAGTATAAAATTCAAAATTTTAAAAGAAAATGTTCTCGAGTCTTTATTTTAAAAAGAATAGCTTACGAAACTTTTCCGACTACAAAAGAGGCTAGACGGGCAGCGTAATGCTGCAATAGGTACCTACGGCGTGACTTAGGAGCGGACTATGAGGTACTGTCTATAATAAAACGAAGGCACCCACGGATGAAATTGTTAATTCATGTATTTCTTTATGTAAAAATTTTGACGAAAGAGACTTTGTAATAATATTGACAGGCACAAATGATGACAATCCGTTTACTATGCAATCCTTTTTATATTATAATTTACATAAAATCTCACATACAAATGTACTAGTTGGAAATGTACACAACGCAAGATACATCAACACGTCAAAAATTAATTCTATTCTTAGTCACAAAGACTCATCCTCAAAATTACAAGCCAATCTCTTTACTACCAACGCTTTCAAAGATATTCGAAAAAATTATCAAATCTCGGCTTATTTATACTTCATATTAACTTAAATAAAGTCTTACATAGAAGACAATTTGGATATCAAAAAAATGTTGGCACTGGAGACGCTATTAATACTCTTGTTAATGACATAATCAACAAAATAAATAACAAAATTAGAGTAGCTGGAGTATTTTTAGATTTGAGTTCAGCATTTGACACTGAGAGGCAAGGCCTCCCAACTTTTGTTATCCTATCTAAAAAACAGAAAAATGTTTTTAGAAATCAGTGAGATGCAGGATGGACATAAATTAAGTTATAAATCACAATTTTTTCGATACTAGGGCCCATATTGTTCATTTTGTTTACCATTGACTTAATAAACAAAATTCTACCATACATACAACTTGTTGTTTTTGCGGATGACACAAATGCCATTATTGGGGCAAATGACACAAAAGTACTGACGGAGAAAGTTAATGCAGCTTTAAGTTATCTCTATTTATGGTTTACTGTAAATAAGTTGAAAATTAATAGTACAAAGACCAAGGTAATGTTATTCAAAACAACTGCTCGTAATAAAGACACCATGGAAATAATACAAAATGAGGACAAAATTGAACTCGTCAGAGATGCTTAATTCTTGGGAGTACACATAGATGACTCATTAAATTGAAAAAACGAACTAGCCGCCATTGATGCATCTATATCATCTGCGTGTTATGCGTTAAGAATCCTTCGAGACGAAATTGACATTAAACATAAAAAAATCGTATACTACGCACTAATTGAGTCTAAATTAAGATATAGCATACAGTTTTGGGGGAACAGCTATAATTATAACTGCCAAAGAGCTTTTGTCCCTCAGAAAAGAGCTATACGTACGGTACGTACCACGGTCCGTATTTCACAAAGAGACAGTTGTCGTCCACATTTCTTAAATTTAAATATCCTTACAGTACCCAGTCTCTATGCTTTAGTCCTTCTGACTAATCTTAAAAAGTACATACATGAATATGAGACGGATGAGGAAAGACTGGTTAGAGAGAGCACACGTAGGAAAGAGTTGAGAAATAAGATAAGTCCTCACAGTTCACAATATCAAGCAGTGCAATTATTCAATAAGTTACCACTACACTTAAAAAGCTTGATTTATACATCCGCTTTTAAAACAAAACTTCAAGCATTCTTCAAGCAAGCTTCAGAACCTGAAGTGACTGAGGACACTTAAATTACCGGGGGTGGTCGTCATCTTACGTGTTAGTTGTGGTCTGTGGCTCAATTCTCCTTCTATGTATACGTGCTATCCTAACATTAAAGGCGTTGGTCCAACCTGTTATTCGTAGGTCTTTGACAGTAGCCAGAAAGTCTGACGACCAGTCTTACCAAGGGGTACTTGGTAGGACTGGTCGTCAGACGTCGTGTTACCCAGTAACTGGGTTGTGGAGGTCAGATAAGCAGTATGTTCATGTAATATACTGGTATTTAGCTTCATCTGGTTAGACTGGAAGTTGTCGCCAACATGATTGGAAAAAGGCTAGGCAGGCAGATGACCAAAATTCCTACCTACCATGTGAAAGACTCTTAACATAAAAAAAAACTAAAGACTTATGGGGGATTACCACTAAGGTTCTTGGAGCTATCATTGACACAATTGCCCTTGTCCTAACAGGCATAATTTAATAAATGTTTAGATAGCGGTAAACCTGATTTAATGAAACATAGTGACAATAACAGTACCAATTTTGATTTTGGGAACTGTGCTACCAGCATTGCGTAAAATATATGAAAAATATCATGCTAAACCAGATGTTGTCACATTTTAATTCAAATGGGATTTTACATAGTCACCAGTTTGGTTTCACGAAAGATAGGTCGACGACTGACACAGGAGTAAGAATCAGTCACATTTTGAAATTGGCATTATCTGTGACCTCTCAAAATCGTTTGACTGGGTTGACAATACTGGACAATATATCTGTAAATTACACCACTACGGAATTCGTAGACAAGCTGATGATCTTGTTCTTTCGTGTCTATGAAACAGGCAGCAAAAAGTAAACGTTAACGGGGTAACATATTCGGGGTCTCCAGTTAAGATGTGTCTCGAGGTTCAATTCTTGGCCCTTTCCTATTTCTAGTTTATATTAATGACCTTCCTTACACGATGGCTAACTTATCGGATATAATTTTATTCGCTGATGACACTTCTCTTGTTTTTAAAATAGATAGAAAAGATACGGATGTCTTATATGTTAACAATAGTTTGGCAGGTCTTTCGAAATGGTTTGCAGCTAATAACCTTTTACTTAATGCCAATAAAACTAAATGTCTTAAGTTCTTATTACCAAAATTAAATGTACCTCAAGTAGGTCTTAATTTAAAACTTGATGGCGACATACTAGATGCTATTACAGACTGTATTTCTAGGAATTACATGACTGAAAAAAATATTTAACCTAACTACTTCGGCTATTTCAGGAATAATCAAACTTTGACAAGACTTTAATCAAGTTAACTTGATTTAATCAAAGCGATTTGTCTATTAAAGACAAAACAGCTTATGTTATTTCAAGTTGAGTTATTGGTAAAAAAACATTTGATTAGCTTTAAACATACTGAAGTAAACAAACGTAAGTGGTTACAGGTTAATAAACTGTTATGTCCGATTTAAGCATTATCATTGATTACATAGAACAAACGTATTTTTATTGCTTCCAGCAAACGTTGTTGTTAAGTGCAGCTCAACAATAATTTCCTTATTCGTAAATGAATATTTTGTAACAAATAGCCTAATTTGTTTTGTGGAGCCTGACAAAACTCAGTTTGCATCATCTAACCAAAACTTTATAGATACGGTGTCTAATTTCGTTTACAATTAAAAGAAAACTTTGTTTATTTGTAACAGAATCGGGACTGCTGCACCCCGCACCCCGCTTCCGCTTCGGGATAAACTTGTCAGACATGTTCATTTACGTACAGAATATTACCGCGATCGACACGTTGTTGTTTGATTTTAGAAAAAGAAACTATAATTAAGCAAATATAGTGACTTACTGTGATCAGTTCTTTTGTGTATACGATAAGTACTTAATTCATTCGAAAGCAATGAGGTTATACAATATAACCTCATTGTTCGAAAGTCTCAATGGCTGGACCAGAAGAACCCGATGGGTGATTATTTTCGCCAATGGGGTCTTGAAATGTTCCATTCAATGGTAAGTTACTCTTTTTATCAATTCAACCAGTGGTGTGTTTTCAAAAGCGCACATTTATACAGATAGATAATTCAACCAGTGGTGTGTTTTCATAAGCGCACATTTATACAGATAGATACCTACTATGTCTTACTCATCTAGATAGTTTTTTATCAGTGGAAGAAGTTTCAGAATTGGTTCAATGCTTAGTTCCAGAGACAAGTATGTTTATATACTTATAAACATGCCAATATTTTTACAGAACAAGCTTTAGATTTGTAAGCTTTAAATGTTGTCTGAAACAGGCATTAAATAATTGGTAATTGGCCACAGGGCTAAGTTTTATACACATAAAAAATTTAAGATCTAATACGTCAGGGGAAGCTATACAAATACCAATATGGAAGTGAGTCAACAATATTTTTTTTGTATAATTGAGATTCATGCACACCAAACTTGTCAGGTGCCCATCATGTTAGGAGTAGGCTCCTAGGTAGATTGGTACACTCTATAGACATAAACTCGCTATTGTCTTAGTTATTACCGCTGTACTGTGTACTTTATGCAATAAAGAATTTATATATGTACCTCATTAAGCTATTGTTAATTTTCAGATTTGTGAGGATTTTCAATGTGAAGAACAGTGCGGCAGCGTGACTACATATATTTTAAAGTTGCCGACAGAACTACTTATTGAAGCTGATGTACCTGACAAAGAAGACAATATTACCCCTGACACTTCTTGTGTAAGTTAATATTTTATTTACTTATTATTAAGGTAAGGTAGGTATTTTTTTTATTAACTTTACAACAAGGTCCTTAGTGCCTACTTAACAAAATCGCTATGGTTTGTATGAGTATGTATGTAGGTATATACACACTTCATTGTACATAAAATAAAATTAGGTAGGTACCTACTTAGAAAAAATATTACTTAAATTAGTGTACAAAGGCAAATTGAGTCTTCTATAGAAATGATGGGAGGGTGACAAGTTTTGTACAATAATAAATAAATAGCCTCACATTAAAAACATAATTTTAATCAGAAGAGTAATTTTTGATGTCGATAGGCATTCATTTTATATTGTGATTAATGAAATTTAAGATCTTCGAAGTACTGTTATTATAATATTAGGGACAGTGGCAGTCAATAACGTGTATAATATCTCTTTTACAGACAGAACTCTGAAGAGGTTTGGAATGCTGTCGCTTTTAGGGCACTGCCTTTTTAATGACAACCTCCTTGCTGAAAACAGAGACAAAAATGATGACTGACTTCATTTTAAGTATAATATTTATTGTTTAAGTTCATTATTAGTATAGTTTTGAAGTTGTGATAATTAAGACAATATAAAGCTAACAGTTGTGATTTTTAAATTTAAATAAACTTTCTGAAAATATTTTTTTCGTTTTATTCCATGTTAACTAACTACCTTCATCATTTTCAGAAATAATATAGCAAATAAAAGTTTGTTATTCATAATGGGGCTCACATACTTGCGAGTTTCACTATGGGTCTCATCGTTACTCGTTTTTAAACTAATGTAGCTAATAACTATTTATGTGAGTGACGATGAGACCCAGTGGAACCCACAAATATGTGAGCCCCATTATGGATAGCAAATTTTTATTTGACATACTTATTAACACAAAAGTTTTGCGATACGTAAACAAAATATTAACAGAAATGTTTTGCTATACGTAAACAAGGTATTTAAACAATTTTTTTGCTGAATATAAACGCAAAACTTTAATTATAAGTAACAAATTTTTTGGCTACTTCCAGTCAAGTCTTTTACAAATGGTAAACAAACAAATTACTTAAAGTAACCTAAATAATTTGTTGTATGTAACAAGAAAGTCAAGTCACATAATTATTATCAATTGAATTGGTTTACATATAACAGAACATTTATTTAAAGTAAAGTAAATTAAAATTATAGTAAGATGTAGACAAGCATTATGTTTATTTCTAACAAATGTAAGGCTAAAAGTAACGTAAACGTTTTCATAACACGTAACGAAAACTGCTTTGCAATATCCAACACAAGTAGTTTGTTAGAAAAATAAGCCAACTGGTTTTGGTTACGTATTGCATAAAGTTATGTGGTCACTTTTTTGTGTTATAGGTTGACGAAAGTTTGGTTATGTATAAGTGAAATTTTTTTTCAGTGCACTAGATTCGAGATTGCAAATGGCCCATATTAGAGCTCTTTCAGGTAGATTAAGTTCAGCTGCAGTAAGAAAAATAAGGTAGTTGACTGATATAGCCACAGCTATGTTAGTACACTTTGGTTATTTCCACAGTATTATGTCTTATGGCGTTCTGCTGTGGAGATCGGCCACCGATGTATATTCAATTTTCATTTTACTAAAGAGAGCAATTCGCGCGATCCTTAAAATGGGCCCTCGTGAGTGCCTCAGAAATAAATTCAAAGAAATTGATATACTAACTCTGCCTTCTCTTTATATCTTTGAAAGTAATTTGTATGTTTGCCAAAACTTAGGATTGTTCAAAATAAGAAGGGATTGTTAAGATAAAATTGTGATACGCAAAAGATTACCTAAAACTATTACCTAAGTCATTTCTTATAAACAGAGTCAACCATACGGCGGAGAGGTGAACGCTGGCCAGAATTAGTTCAGCAAGAGTTCACAGCAAAGAGCACCTGCGCGTACCAGTCGCCTACGAAAAGTTCTAGGTACAGCGTAACAATTTGTATTATTCAGGTTTATAAAAACGAATTTATTTCTGACAAGTTCATATAAAATAAATGGCAATAGTCTTCGAGAGCTAAGGGGCAGAAGCTTGTATTCTTGCTGAGTAACTGAGAGTAAGGTAGGTAGGATTTATAGCAGTATGAGTGAGTAAAATAATATTAACATAATATAATTCTCCTCGTAACCCTTTATGTCATCCATGTAGGTACAGTTGTGATGTTTGCACGTTTCCACTCTTTTGGAAATACTGCCTCAGTAACGCACTTATTATAAATTATATTATAGTTAACGGTTTGCAGATATGAGCTGCAGTGTAGGTACAGTAGAAAATATGCAAGTACATATTTGGCCCAGGATCTTTGGAGGGTTCCAGAGACTTAAGTTCTTTAAGGATCTTTTAATGTACATCAAAGTGTAAGTTGGAAATTATATCATTGAGAAAGTTGCTGTAGCAGTTGCCAATGAGACAAGAGTAGTGAGGCACATTCGTAAACTGAGTGGAAAAAAATTGAAAACATATCGCAGATTACTTCTGGTTCCCTGGTTAGCGTGTCTTTGTAGTGAACTTTTGCTAAGATGCACAGTTTGTCTTTTCGGTTTCGGCACAGTACAGCCACTTTTAGAGGTAGCTTCCAAAATGTGGAATACCTTGCTGCCATCTATTCGATCAATTAAAATGATGGACACATTTAGGAGACGCCTACGGCTGTACCTCATAGATGCGCAACGGAAGCTAGACATGATCAAATTGAATGTTTAATTGATATGAATTATGATATAGTATCTAATATTCATTGAAGACAGTCCATTGTTTATTGTGCCACCAGACCATTTTATTTATTTTCTTAAACATCACTATATAATTATTTATAATTATTTTTAAACAAATTATATCTAATCGAGTTTATTATTATTTGTTTCACATACTTATCTATCTATTTTTTAAATATTTATGAAATATATGTCGGATCTGTCAGGATTTATTCCATTAGATTCAGATATCATGTGGGCAGAAGATGGGTTTCGTGCAATGAGAACACACTGGATACGATACACGCTGTTTATTAAAATCACAAATTATCACAATGATCACAAATTACAATTAACGCAATTAACTACAACGCACAGAGCACAACGAATCGAATACAGTACCGCGACGTCTTAACTCCAATGCTATCAAACACTATGTATACGACACAACTAAACGAAACGAAGGACAGTTCCTAGACTGGAGGCTCCGTTCTCCAGAACGGTCGGAAGGCAAGTGTTCTCGCCCCGGCGCCCCAGTAGCTAGACTCCGTCGTAGCACGAAGTAAGCCGAGTGTTAGTTTTCCCGCCACTCGGTTCACGTGCCGCGCTTCGTTTAGCGACCTCTCCGACATATATAATATTTACACACACTAAAAAACTAATTTATATCCGTAACATAAGGTCCAGTTGAAAACCAGCGTCAGGCAATTGTTGTCTGGCATAGGTATATGGCATTAATTGGGCCAATTTGGCGCAGCCGTGAGGCACACAATACTATTTTAAGTTTATTGCTTTTGTTGCCTTAATATGAATCAAATTTTCTTTCTTTCTTTATTTCACTTTACTTAGGAATAAAATTAAAAACTTAATCATAAACCATCACCAAGTTGACAGTCAGTTTTTCTTCCAGTTATTCATTAAATCATTTAATCGAAAATTTATTAAAACAGGTTTGGGATTGAACCGAGCAATATGAGGTTCTGTACTGTCGTTGTTTTTTCCTTGTTAAGACCCAAATTCTTCTCCATACATCTTGTATATCGTTGGACAAAACTTTTGAGCCATTTTTTCATATGGAGAATCCTTTTCTATTTTCGAATCATGTGTCAATTTATTCCAAAAATGGTGTGTGTAGGCGTTTTCAACGTTCTCCAATTCTCCACGTTGGAAGTATTCGTAGTTTCTGGAATAATGTACCGGAAATAAAAACTCTGGGCCATGCACTTCGAGTCCTGGAAATAATATTTTAAATGCTTTAGCTTTTTGGGTACATTAAAAGAGTACCTAGAATAAACGAAATACTGTGAACTTAATTCCTGGTTTTGCTGCAATTTTTTTTTAAGCATGGGTCTTCCTTTTAATATAAACTGGTCCTTTTAGCCGACGATGGCACCTTTCACCCATAAGGAAGTCAGATAATATGATAGACTTTTGAAGTGTTGTACCATGTGTAGCAACTGCATCTTGTGTGAAGGTGTTTTTTTTTCTGTGCATTTTTACTCGCTATTCGAGAATAATTTATGCAGTGCTACGCCCGATTTGGTGGAACAGACGTATGTACCAAAGGTAAGGTTATCTAGACACGCGGCCGCGTGTCAAGCCAAGTTCAAGACAAGAACTGGCGACGCAGCAGCAGTGTGTAATATTACACGAACCATTTGGAGCTACTTTTGACCCCTTAATAACTCAAAATCTATTTAACATAAACAAATGTTTGGTATAATATTTATTAAAACCCCTTAGATTACCTAGAACTCCAAAATTCGTAAATACAGCTCAAACGTTTATTGCGATATTAACGTCTAAAAATCGGTATTTTTATCACTGACTGACATAGATTATAGTGACATATATATAAATGCATATATACATAGACATCAAAAACCTAACCCACTTCCAGATGACCTACAAAGTTGAAATTTGGCGCCCAGCTGGGTAATTGTGTGTATATAAAAGAAAAGTGTTTTTTTTACGATTTGAAATATCTTCGATCGAATTTTACTAATACCCAGCGCCTTTCGATATTATAATAGCAACTAAACTCTTCCATTCGCAGGAGAATCGGTTCCTTGATGTCAAGTCGAAGTCAAAGACAAAGTCATGGTCAAAGTCATGGTCAAAGTCAAAGTCAAAGTCATGAATGTTGTTTATAGCAGCTAAATATGTCAGATGGTTAATATAATTATGCGACTACTGTAAAGGTCGCTCGTTTTTTTTTTATTTCCTCACACAATGCTAAGTAAAACGTTGTATACACGAGCGTCAGATGCTTTCCGACTCGTTTCGAGTGTGTCGACTTATAAACTCGTCGCAAATCACTTACTTTCCACACTTGTAGCATAAATAACTATTTTATCGTTTTGTATACCTATCAACTTAGACTACCATCCAATAAAACAACAGTCTGCAACTGGTAGCGCCGCGCCGGCTCAGCGATCTGACATAATTACAAACAATATTGTAACAATTGTGTTACGAAAGAAATATACATCCTGACACAATCTTGTTACTTACATAACATAACATCACGACTGTATTCCCCGAAGGGTTAGGCAGAGGTGTACCTACAGTACACCCACATTTCGCCAGATATGTTTAAGTCCTATGGAATAAGGGGCGAGCCTATTGCCATCAACCGGGCACAAATGCAGACTCCGGGCTGCTACTGAGCAATTCTAGATAGAAAACCCAATAACACTTTGCCCGACTCGGGAATCGAACCCAGGACCTCATGCTCATCAGTAGCGCTTGTGACTACTAGACCAACGAGGCAGGTATCTTGCTATGATTGACGAATAATAATAATTTCTTTACAAAAAGTAATGATATCTTAACTGTCTCGCATTTCATGGATTTTTACCGACACATTAGACAATGTGTCGGTAAAAAATTGGTAGACACCAACAAGAGGAGACAATTGTCTTGACCACACTGTAGTTCGAACTAGACTTCCGTCTTCTACCTTCATTTTTGATTCCACCATAAGTGATCACTGCTCAACTCTTCTTTGTTTAAATTCAAAGCCACGTCATAACTTCCACATGACCACAATTTCAAAAATCGACTATGCTGCCCTGGACCTAGCTATGGAAAAAACAGACTTTTCACATGTATTATCCATGACTGATCCCAACGCAGCAATAAATTCCCTAGTACAATCTCTTTCTCAAAAAATTACAATGAGTACAAAAACCTATAACGTTCCAAAGCGCAGGAGGATCCTAATGCCCTGGATTACCCCAGGGCTTCTGAGGTGCATGAGAAACAGGGATGCCCTGCATAAAAAACAAAAACACTCTCCTGACAATGAACTTATTAAAATTACCTATGTAAGATACAGAATTTTTTGCAATAAAATCCTCAAAAAAGGTAAGAGACAGTTCGACTCTGAAGAATTGACCAAAGCTGGAGGAAACACCAAACTTTTATGGCACACAATTAAGCGTATCACGAACACCAACATCACTACTCACATTCCCACAGAATTATTTTCCTCTTCCACATCCCCTCACCAATCTGTTAATGATGTTAATGCTTACTTTGCTAATATTGGTAAGAATCTTGCTGATTGTATTACAAAAGCCCAACCCCACCCTCGTGGTCCACATATGTCTTCTCCGTACACAAGTAGCCCTTACTCTTTCGCTATGCTAGGAACAAGCCCTGATGAGATAATTTCCATTATAAAGTCTCTCAAGCCTAATGCTGCAATAGGACACGATGGCATCTCCACGACATTTTTGAATAGGTACTGCATACTTCTGTCACCCATCTTATGCCACATTTTTAACCTCTGTTTCGACTGCGGTACTTTTCCCTCCTCCTTCAAACTGGCTATCATTCATCCTATATTCAAGGGGGGTGACCGTGGTGCAGTAAACAACTATCGCCTTATCGCGGTGCTAACTGCCCTATCTAAGCTCATGGGAAAACTTATAAATAAAAGACTCATCAATTACCTTGAGACTAATAACCTGCTCTCAACCAACCAGTTCGGTTTTAGACAAAATAAATCGATGCGGCCTTGAAATTGATAACCGGTATTATTGATAAACTCAATCACCGCAAAAAATCTCTCACTGTATTTATTGATCTTGCTAAGGCTTTTGATACAGTTCCTCTCCCTTGCTTATTATCCAAACTCGAACGTTTAGGTATCAGAGATTTACAACTTCAACTCTTTCATTCTTACCTCTCAGGCCGCTCACAGAGGGTCAAAATCGACAAGTATTTAAGTGACGAACTGCCTATTGCCTACGGAGTACCGCAAGGCAGTGTCTTAGGTCCCACTTTGTTTCTGGTCTTCATCAATGATCTCTGTAATATAAAATTAAATTCCGGAAACATTGTTTCT
This sequence comes from Conistra vaccinii, assembly GCA_948150665.1. NCBI lineage: Eukaryota > Metazoa > Arthropoda > Insecta > Lepidoptera > Noctuidae > Conistra > Conistra vaccinii. The sequence continues at coordinate 3,273,749 of OX411323.1, read as the reverse complement.
TTTGCCGATGACACTGCCATCACCTTCTCCGACAACTCGTGGTCTAGTCTCCAATCTACCGCTCAGAAAGGGTTTGACGTCATACGTAGCTGGCTAATGTCTAATTCACTCACCTTAAATACCTCTAAAACAAAACTCATTACTTTTTCTCTCAAAATCACATCGCAACCTTCGACTCCCGTAACTCTGCAAGCTCACACCTGTCAATTAAACACACCAAACTGTAACTGTCCACTAATTACATCTACTGATACAATTAAATACCTTGGTATCACTCTAGATAAGCATCTAAACTTTAAAGCACATATTACTCTTCTGACTGGCCGTGTCCGCAAATTGTTTTTTTTTTTTTTTACTCTTAGACACATTGCCAACGTACATGTTATACGGTCCGTATATTTTGCAATGTGCCAGTCTGTAATTTCTTACTGTATTACAAGTTGGGGAGGTGCTGCTAAATCAATTCTCAAGCCTCTCGAGGTAGCGCAGCGAGCAGTCTTGAAAGTAGCCAGTTTTCGACCAATCCTTTATCCAACCTTTGACCTCTACCAGAAATGCGAGGTCCTTACCGTTCGCCAAATGTTCATACTCAGCACAATCTTACAACAGCACACGAACACTCCAATTGCATGTCGACCGACGATACCCAGAAGAAGAAACAGGGTATGTACTGTGCCTCATCCATACTTTACTTTTACAAAAAGATTCTTCCTTTATCAAGGACCATTTCTTTATAACAGAATAAATGCAATAATTCCACTGCAACCATCTTGTAAGCTAACATGCAAAAAGCGGATTACAGAATTTCTTTCTACCAAAAATTATGATGATACCGAACCCCTTCTTACAACAATGAAGTAACAGTCACAATACATACACTCACTCACTTTCTCATTCTCACACACACGCGCATGTGCATACACAGACACACACACAAACACACACACAAACACACATACCCACCCACACTGTTCTCGTTTTTGAACTTTTATAATTTGCTCTAAATCTTGATATTAATTATGTAACAGTCTAAGCAATACACACATCTCAGATGTAAACTATTCCTAAGTTGTCATCCTACTTTGTAACTCTTTTTTATGAAATAAATTGAATTGAATTGAATTGAATATCCTATCAAAAACATAAATGTGAAAATTGGGAGCCAAGTTAAAAATAGGCTTTTGCAGCGCGACACTCTATAGACATATAAATAGTCAAAGATAAAGAAGATAAATTGATTAGCCAAATATAAGATACCTTCTATGTTAAATCTAGCTAAGTCAAATATTGAGCTTCAATTTATCTTAAGTGCTTTGAGTAAATAAATCGACTGTTCAAATTTTAGCAGTTATATTTCTAAATAGCATCCATTGTTATAGCCACGGATATCTATGGTTATAGCAGAAAAAAACAAGAATTTGTGTTTTAAATTCATTTTAGAATGTTGTATGTTCTTATAAATAAATTTCAGGATTATCTACAGAACTTGGCACCCATTTAATTCTTTTTTTGACGAGGTCGATAACAAAGCCTATTCTTAACTTGGCTCCCAATTTTCACATATATGTTTTTGATAGGATTATGGTTGCAAAATTCTGGATCATTGCGGCCTACTCGATTGTAATAAACCAGGCTGCTCCCAAATGGAAGTTTTTCCTCCTACAGTCTGGTTCACTACAAAAGACTCATCTCTACTTATACTAGAGGGAAATATAGGCGTGATTTTATAAATTATTTCGATGATTTTGTTATACTAACCTTGACAAGTCTTAGACCGAGTCGACCAATCTACCAAGTTGGATGTATTGCACATTTTGTGAATTACTCTCGTTATGGCACCAGGTCCGTTGTGTATCCACATATCAGGTCTGTACGTTGTTTTAATTTCACTGGAAATACACATATGAAAATGTAATTAGAGTTTTCTAATTTAAAACATGATACATCGATGAGAAAGATAAAGTTAATCATTCAATTTAATTATCTTTATTTGTTGAACATAGGAATTACCATAGATGTATTATTAAAACAAGCGTAATTTGATGATATGATTATCGGTAAAACTACAGAAAACATACAAAGAAATTGTATTGTGTGTGACGATTTGACTTATCGATAGGTACATACTTCATGAAAGCCTCGGCAAGTTTTCTGCCTAAATCATCCATAGAAATAGCGATGGCTGCGTTAGCCACCAAGTCGTTGTCTTCCCTCGCTACCCAGTTGTGTCCCAGAGGCGTCAGAGATTTGACGACCAGAATATCCGTGTCCAGGTACACCCCTCCCCACTTATACAAAGTTAAACATCGCAGGACATCAGAAGTATGTTCCACCCGCCACTGGCTTTCATTAAAAGGGTCGCCTGCCATCATAGCTTCCAAAGGAGTGTTTTTAGCGTAATCAGTTATGTGAACCCTAGCGAACTTGATGTTTGGGAGGCGCCGTAATGCAGCGATGCAACTCCTTTGATACACGACGTCGCTGACGGGTGCACTGAACAACACATAAACTTGTCGCCTTGGGTGGGCTATCGACGCAGACTCGATGGCACATGCCTGACGCGAGTCTAGTCCTCCACGGCAGGATGTCTCGTGAAAGAATATTGAGTTTGGTGTCGGCAAAAAGTTCCTGTTTTCAGCTGACGGCAGTGCATCGTTCTCATCTACGTAATGACACGAAATATTACTATCCGCGTTGTCCAAATGCATGATAAAAGTCTGTAAGGTTGACACATTTTGCGCGTTATTGTAGTAAATAATAAGACCACAAAAAACTATTAAAGTTATAAATATAAACACATGTTTTCTTAATACGAAAAATAGTTTCTGCACTGTTTTTAATAAGTACATATTTGAACTTTTCCTACGGTATCAATGACTCGATAAGGCAAACTATTGGAGGATAATGTTGCTTATCTGTTTTGTCATAGAAAACTAATGATTATACATTATTATTATTAAACACACTTACACTGTATTCTATTTAAACTTCCCAAGTTATAGGCGATTTGTGAAAACCAAACTGTAACGAACATTAAAAACCAATTTTACCAGTCAAAGAACATACGATTGTCAGTAGGTATGTAAAAACCGGTTTCTTGCGTGTCGGCCAAGTACCAGTGTAGGGTTCCGTACCATAAATTAGGCAAGTACTTATTTTATATTTACGAACCACATTATGTATTGTATTGCCTATTTCATTTTTTTTTAATTCTGAATTTCATCTTGACATGGTAAACTTGTATTGATTTGATTGTAATTTCGTTAATAATATGTATATTAAGTCAGTCTTTATCATAGATATAAGAAAGAAGGTCTTTATTATTATTACTGTTTGCATGCATTAGTTAAGGTAGTATGTATATAAGGATCATTTTATTAAACTTAACATCTGTAACTTGTACCTACTTTCTGTGCAAATAAAATTCAAAATTCAAATTCAAAATATCTTTATTGTGGGCATATGTCAGTATGGGTCTTAATAATAAATTAAATTCAAAAATTCAAATTCAAAAGTCATTTATTCACTAGGCTGAGAATCAGCACTCAACTAGGCTGAGAATCAGCACTTTTCAAACGTCAAAATTACATAAGGCAGTCCCCCAAAAACGCAAAAACGAAAGAACTTAAAAAAGAACTATTCTATTATATTCAACCACAAAAAAAAACTGTATTTCATAAAGATAAATTGTGATGTAAGAAGTTACTAATAAGATGTTTGACTGTGTGTGATAGTTTTCCTTTTAACTTTTTTTATATATAGTACCTACTGCTGTGATTTTTTTCACAAATCTAAGTACAACCATTTAGCTGGCACCCCAGGGCAGGCAGGGGGGACATGACTCTAACAAAAATGTGCACTTCGCAAACGGATCCCTGAATTGAAAAATGGTTTTCACACACCCACAATATTTTTGAATGACCTTTTCAACGACACCCCACGCTATAAGATAGACGAGAAAAAAAAAACATCACCACGTGTAGGGGAGGTACCCTAAAAATTTTTGTTTTTGATTTTATTTTACTACTTTGTCGACGTGATTAATGATTTGATTATTGATTCAATAGACCCATGCCAAATTACAGCTTTCTAGTACCTACTAACAGTCTTTGAGCTAAGCCGCGGATAGACAGACGGACATGGCAAAACTTTAAAGGTTCCTTGTTTACTACGGAACCCTAAAAACTTTTTAATTTTAGTTCGATGGTTTCGGTTATTAATCGTACGTAAAAACACCGCAATACTGATTATCAAATAGTTGTCTGATTAGTAACGTGAGCCACTAAATTTGTCTGAATTTTTGTCTTCATCTGGACAACATTTTTCATTATGTTCAACAGTTTTCAGACAGATTACTATGTTACCGATCGCTAAAATTTTTCACCACGTTCGAAATGCACGACGCATTATCAATTTTACACGGTTCATTTTCCACGTATCAATTTTATACGGTTTTGTTCGTAACGGGCGATAAGGCAAAAATTTTGGTCATGGGCTCACGTACCACTGGAATTAATTTGAAATTTGAATTCCAGATGAAAGCAGTGCGGTACCGTTTGGGTATAGAGTGCTTACCGACCAATGAAGAAACATAATTAAGAGGAGGCTCCCTAAATTGTACGTTTTTTGCTTTAACATTCTGAAACAGTCGCGCATAAGTACCATCAAAATGAAACTTTAGTATATGATTTATTAAATCTTTTTATTTCCATATATAAGACAGTTACGTAATTGGAACATTTACGCTCGATTCATTTTTTATTCGAAAATCATATCGATTTTTAAAGATTATTAAAAACTAAAACAAGATTACTCGGCTTTTATATCTAAAATTTTAGTATTGAATGTAAGAAAATATAGTTTATTATCCAGATAAAAGATTGTTCAATGTTACCTTTGGACATTGACTCAGCACTCGGCCCGGCTTACGCGCGGCCCAGTTAAAATACTGATTTGGTTGCATCTTACACGCATAGGATACAAAGATTTTACACATTAGTGTGTGTTAAGAAAAAGTAGTATATAAGCTGTAACATATTGTAAATAAATCAGATTTGAATTTTATATTCTTATCTCATTACCCCTCACTGTGGCCAAGACACCTTTAGCCATCTCTTATTCTACTATTGCAGAGTTCTCAACCTTAGGTTATGAGAACTCTGCAATAGTCACACTTATTTTGGACAAGTTACAAAATCTAGCACTAAGAATAAGGGGTGGTTTTATTAAAACGACTCCGATCCACGCCATCGAAAGTGAGTTGAGCTCTGCAAATAAGAAGGCAATTTCTTTCTTTATTTTATTTTAATGCTGCAATACTTACCGGAAGACAACGAAGAGACTACTCCTTCAATATTAGAAACTGAAATAAGAAGGGCCATACTATCCCAAATAAACAACAAAGCTCCTGGAGATGATAAAATATCAAACGTAATTCTGAAAGGATGCTAGACTATATCATAAACATCATTAGAAATCTGTTTGATGACATACTCACCACAGAAATCATACCGAAACAATGGTCAGCGTCTACCATCATATTGCTCCATAAAAAAGGTGATAAAACAGAAATAAATAACTATCGAGCCATCAGCTTGATATCGAATTTTTATAAAACTAGCTGTTGCCCGCGACTTCGTCCGCGTTAACGCGCCGTTTTGCGACATCTATATTCTCTTCCAAATTAATCTCTATATATCTGTGAAAACTACATGAACATCCGTTCAGTAGTTCCGGAGATGTGCGCGAAGAAACAAACAGACAGACAACGGGATCTACTGTTTTATTATATGTATATAGATATTTTCAAAGGTGATACTGAACAGAATTAGCTCGTTACTGGACGAACATCAGCCGAAGGAACAGGCTGGATTCCGAAGCGATTTTTCAACAATAAACAACTCATAGAAAAAAATTATGAATATGGAAAAATATACTACCTATTTGGCCTTTGTAGACTATAATAAAGCATTTGACTCTCTGAAACATACACACATATGGGAAGCTCTACGCTCTCAAGGAGTACATCCTAAATATATCAGGATAATAAAAAACATATACAAGGAATCAACAGCAAAACCCTAGCATTTAAAATTAAAAAAGGGAGTACGTCAAGGAGACCCTTTGTCACCAAAGCTATTTTCAGCAGTATTGGAACATATATTCAGGAAAATGGATTGGGATACATTTGTAATCAATATAAACGGTGAAAAGCTAAACCACCTAAGATTCGCAGATGACCTCATTCTGCTCAGTGAAGACCATGAGAGCTTGGAAATAATGTTAACGCGATTGGAAAGGGAAAGCAAAGTTGTGGGTTTGACTATAAATGTAGACAAAACCAAGTTAAGACAAATCATGTATTCAATTCTCAATTCTCAATTCTTTATTGCATTCCATAATGTTGATGGAACGACGGTAGGCTTAAAATTAAAGTAACAATTATGGACCCTGTCGGGCACAGCATAGTAGGAGAGAGGAGGAAGGGCGCTTAATTGAAGAGTGTTTATATTATTTAATTAAGTAGGTATGTATTCTGAATCTGGTAATTATATTTTCATTTTGTTACTTACCACTTTTTCTTATTTTCCTAATATTTAAGTATTTTAATTATTATCATTTAATTATTTTTTGGCTTTATTGCTCTATAAATAATACCTGCTTGGGTAAGTAGGTTTTTAATAAGTTATACCGATATAGTTTTGTAAAATGTAAAAACACCTATCTCACTCAATTGCAACCAAATAGTACGTCTTCCGGTACGTGGTCGCCACTCCAGAACCTTTCGGCCCCATCGGCCATCTGTTGTGTGTCCTGCCCATTGCCACTTAAGTTTGGCAATTCTTCGGGCTATGTCGGTTACCTTGGTTCTCCTGCGGATCTCTTTATTTCTGATTCGATCACGTAGGGAAACTCCAAGCATAGCCCTCTCCATTGCTCTTTTGGTGACTTTTAGTTTTCTGATAAGGCCCATTGTGAGCGACCACTCAAAGTAATAATAACGAATGAAACCAAACAATGTATCAATTTATTTATTCTAATTTAGATAATTAACAAATGCATGAAATGTGAATGAATGAAGTAAATAAGTAATAAAGTAGCTTGTAATAATGTTAGTAAGAAAATCTCAATTTGTTTTTTATGATGGAAACGTAAGTAATTGCATGTAGGTACAGTATGTGTCAGAAAATAGATGCTATTTGAATTTGAATTTGAAAAATTACCCAAAAAGTAACAATTTAGAAAAAAATCCTACCAACAGTCCATTGCACGTTAGACACCCAGGTCATCATGACCAGCACCCTAATTACATAATGCACGATCAATTTTAAATTGAAACCAATTGAAAAAGATTGTCAGACCATTGCTTTATAAGGTCGACAAAAAAAATTGAGCAGATTTTTTTTTGGTTTCAATTTAAAATTGATCGTGCATTGCGTAATTGGGGCACTGGTCACAAGGCGTGGAACGGCTTTGGCGTTTTAATCATGACTCGCGGTCTACTCGTTGGTCACGGTTCACTTGTTACTTAGTTTGCGTGTATTTAAACTAACTGCGCACGTACGCTGTAGTTTGACATACGTCGACTTCTGAGACTTTCGAAAAAATCCTTCAATTATCATTAGTTTCAGTTTTTTCTTCCAGAATGCGTCATAAAATATTAATTCTTTAAAATATGAAATTGAAGGGCCTTCATTGCTAATTTAATTGAAAGCTATAGCTATATAAATACTGCTACTTTAATCTCAATAAAAAGCTTCTTAAGTAAACAAACAGTATTGTGGGGCCCATAATAGAGAATGCCAAAGAAGAATTGGCAATTGTTGAAATAATCTTGTTGGTTACTTAATGGTTTCGTTCAAAATGCGCACCTCTGGGCCTTATACAAGCCCTTACTCTTCTTCTAACTTTTTTAAATTTTTCAGACTTTTGTCTTGGTAATTCTTGAAGTATTTGTTCTAATATGTTCCACTGCATGCATTATTCTTTGTCATAATACTTCGTGAGAGTCATAATACGTTGAGTAAACAAGGCTTTTCATATGACCCTAAACATAAAAATCTAGAGGAGTAAGGTTAGGTGACCTGGCAGGCCATGGTAAGGGGTCTCCTCTGCCGATCCAATGATTTTGGAAAGGATTTTTTTGGAATTAGGCGCCGGTGTAACTTCTATTCAGTTTAAAAAGATCTGATGATGAAATTAATGCACACATGGCTATTAGAGGAGGGTACCAAAATGGGCATCATCCTTTACAGTATGTATGTTAAACCTCTTTAAAATAAAGAGATGAAAAATGACCAAGAAAACTTATCTGATAAACATAAAAACTCCACAGCCGTTCCACGCCTTGTGACCTGGTCATGATGACCTGGGTGTCTAGGTAGGTTAGAAAGTTGTAGGATGGCATAAACCAGTTATTTAATTCGATTATCACACAATATTTTAACCGGTCAGTCTAGATCGTTGCTGCAAGGCGGCGAAAATTCCCAATACCCTAAATCTAGATCGCAGCCTTGAGGCCGCAGTCAGGCTCAACGGATTACAGCGTTATTTTTATATTAAATACGGTCTGAAATGGTCTGTGGTTGGTTTTATTCTATGGATTTGGTAATATACTTGTCAAATAAATCGACCAAAACGTCAAAATATGCAGAAACAATTCTAGAAAAAAGAAAAAGTTGAACATTTTGGCACGGCAAAATGGCGTTCGCGCATGCGTTCAGCGCGCTGCACTCCGCGTTCTATTTATTTGTTTTCTATTGTTTTTTAAGTGTAAATCGACGGGAAATGGTGTTATTTCAATAATTAAGTAGTGTCGTCATCGTATATAGATAAAATTTGCACAAAATAACATCGTAATTACCTATTACGGACCCATCAAAAAATGTAAACAAACTCGGTAGTGAAAAAATGTGTTGATGTGAAATTTTGAGTTTTGTGTGTGTTTTGTGCATGTAATCGCTGGTAAGTCATTTATTTTATATTATTTAATAGTTAGTCCATAATAAAAATGCCATTTTTCAGAAAAAAATAAGAGTTCAATATTTTTTATCAACTAAGTAATGTTACGTAATGATACGGATACCTATTATTGAACTTTTTTAATTATTGGTGTTTTTATTTATTGTGTTTATTCAAAAATAATGGTTTTGACCGATAGTATATGTATTCATAATGTATCCTGCGAAATTTCATGTGAATCGAACCAGTAGTTTTATTATAAATAATCAAAACGAATTTCTTATAAGAATCTGATAAGAATGTTTATTTATTCCAACTAGCGTTCGCTTACAAGGATTCTAAGTATTATAAAAAATCCTTTGTCTAATCAGGAACCAAAAACCATTAACGATAAGACTATTTACGTAACAAAACGCTCTCAGTTTTTGTTTATATTAGCGAGCTCTTATCTCTGACGCGCCGCGGGCGTGCCGCGCGGCTTGAGGGGTTGTTCCGAAATCGCGCCGCGCGGCCTGAGAGGTATTTCAACTATTTGCAAATTCGCCCTTTGCCAGCATTATCGACTGTTTCATCGGCAATTCGGCACCTCTTAATATTTTTAAACTTTTGTACCTCGTTAGATAGCTGATTAAATGAAGATGTCTTCCCTGTAATTTGTACGCTTAATGCCTCAGTACAATTTTGAGATAACTGGTGTCAAAGTTCATGTACGTAGATAATTTTTGAAAATGGTTAATAAACTTCTTCCTCTAACTTTTATAGTGTTTGATGTTTTAGAAAATTTTGTTAGATTGAAATGTTTGTTGAAGTATTAGGTACCCAATGGAATAGTATTGAAGGCCATTCAATTTGAGAGATTGGAGAAAAATTATATTTAGTGACGAATACTTTTAAAAAATTCTTAAAGTTGGTGTTTTCTCGAATCCCATGTATTTTCGCCTAGGCTTTATGGGGTGCATAATTGTTGCAAATGGGTCACACTTTCACGTCCTGGAAGGAATACGTCTAATTACAAGTCACCCTGTATAAGTATAGATCTATCTGATTTCGATAATGTGTTGTTATAATGTTTACGTTTTCGCATTTTTGAGTCATTGATACGTAGGAAAAGTTCAAATATGTACTCGTTAAAAACACCTAAGAAAAATTTTTTCGTACTAAGAAAACATGTGTTCATATTTTTAACTTTTATAGTTTTCAGTGGTCTTACTATTTACTATATCAACGCGCAAAATGTGTCAATTTTACAGCCTTTTATAATGCATTTTGACACCGCAGATAATAATATTTCGTGTCATTACGTAGATGAGAACGATGCGCTGCCGTCAGCTGAATACAGGAACTTTTTGCCACGACCCAATTCAATATTCTTTCACGAGACATCCTGCCGCGGAGGACTAAACTCGCGTCAGGCATGTGCCATCGAGTCTGCGTCGAGAGCCCACCCAAGGCGACAAGTTTATGTGTTGTTCAGTGCACCCGTCAGCGACGTTGTGTATCAAAAGAGTTGCATCGCGAAATTACGACGTTTCCAAAACATCAAGTTCGCTAGGGTTCACATAACTGATTACGCTAAAAACACTCCTTTGGAAGCTATGGTGGCAGGCGAACCTTTTAATGAAAGCAAGTGGCGGGTGGAACATACTTCTGATGTCCTGCGATATTTGACTTTGTACAAGTGGGGAGGGGTGTATCTGGACACGGATATGCTGGTCGTCAAGTCTCTGACGCCTCTGGGACACAACTGGGTAGCGAAGGAAAACAACGGCTTGGTGAATGCCGCAGCCATCGCTATTTCTATGGATCACCTAGGCAGAAAACTTGCCGAGGCTGTCATCAAGTACGTACATATCGAGAAGCCATTTCGGTCACGCACAATACAATTTCTTTATTTTACATGTTATCTGTAATTCAACCGAATTTCAAAGAGTTTTGTTTTGAGTTTTGATTCCCGTATACCTACTTACTCGTAGAATTGCAAAAGATTTTCACTTTCACGCAAGAATATTTTCGCGCCAGTGCATGTCTTTCGCGCAAGTGTCTTTCGCGCAAGTGTCTTTCGCGCAAGTGTCTTTCACGCAATTGTCTTTCGCGCCAGTGCATGTTTTTCGCGCAAGTGTCTTTCGCGCAAGTGTTTTTTGCGCAAGTGTCTTTCGCGCCAGTTCATGTCTTTCACGCAAGTGTCTTTCGCGCCAGTTCATGTCTTTCGCGCAAGTGTCTTTCGCGCCAGGTCATGTCTTTCGCACAAATGACCGTTCATGCTTATGGCTTTGCATTTGAAATGTCTTTTGCAAAAATGTGTTTAGATTATAATAAATAAATAAATGATTAATTTAATGCAACTATGAACATCGATTGCCTCGTTGGTCTAGTGATCGCAAGCACTGCTGCAGAGCATGAGGTTCTGGGTTCGATTCCCAGGTCAGGCAAAGTGTTATTCGGTTTTTCCATCAGGAATTTCTCCGTGGCAGGGTGAAGTCTGGATTTGTGCCCGACGGATAATGGCAATAGATTTGCTCCTTATTACATGGGACTTAGGTAAACATAACTGGCGACATGTGTGTACTGCAGGTACACCTCTGCCTTACCATCCAGGCATTAAAGGCGTGATGTTATGTGTAATTCGTCAAAACTTCAGGTGTGTACTGTATATGCCCCGGTGTTATTATTGCATATCTAGTTTTAGAAATAAACCCTATATGCTTTCTAAATAAGGTCCAAGGCTTCAGTCGCCCAATAAGCCCCTCTTCGAACTGAACTTTTTACTGACCATTGTCTTCCACATCACTCATAAAGTGTCAAAAATAATATCACGGGTAAATTATCGTAGCTGCACTTTGTCACACTATTATTTATACTATTTGGATCTTTAATTATATTTTTGCAAAATTTAAAATATACGGTCAAGTGACACTCGGCCAGTGTTGCCGCGTTTCGTTGTGAGACTCCCGTCGAAAAGCCGTTTCGGAAATTAGCCAGAACAAACAGACAGGTTTTTTTTGTGTTTTGTTGTATGGATCGTATATACTTTCATATGCATTTAGTAAAAAGCTGTTATTTTGACATTACAAATAGACTTCAATTTAATTTTATTTTATTTAAGATAAGATGTAAGAAGATGTTGTGTAGATACAGATTTGGGTTTTAGTTTTTTTGCGCGAAACCCTAAGTCTTTTTCTGAAACAAAAGTAGCCTATTTTAATCCTTATGAAATAAGCTATCTTCCAGTGAAAGTCCCGTCAAAATCAGTCCAGCCATTTCGGAGATTTCCGTTAAATGTTCCCGTGGGAATATCGGGATAAAAAGTAACGTATTTTACGCCCAGTGGACTCAGCTATCTATTAATGAAAGTCCCGTCCAAATCGGTCTAGCCGTTTCGGAGATTAGCTGGAACAAACAGACAGACAGACAGACAAAAAAAATTTAAATTGTATTTTTGTTGTATTAAAAAAATTAAATTAAAAATTTGTTTATTTCATAACCAAGTCTGTACAACAAGTTTATGATTGGAGCCTCAAATTTTAACTAAATATAGTGGAACAGAATATGATGACATTGTTTACAGATTGTGTAAATGTGTATGGTATGGGGATAGGGAGGGATTGTGTGTGTGTGTGTGTGTAGGTGAATGGGTGTGTGTGTGTAGGTGAATGTGTGTGTGTGTGTAGGTGAGTGTGCGTGTAGGTAAAAATGTGTGCAGAGAGAAAACGAGTGAGTTAAACTATGTGTTTCAGGAGGGCCTCAGTATCTTCATAAGTTAATGGTTTTATCCAGTTTGTTAGCATTTTTTTACTTTCATGTGGTTGTTTAGTGTATATGTATATCTCCTTATTTACCCTATTATAAAGATGAGCAGAACGTTTGTTATATTGTACAGCAGCGAATTTTGTTTTAGTTTGTGGGATTTGAGCAATTATATCTTTCCGTCTTCTTGATATTGTGTTTGCGTTATAGGGAAGTGTCTTATGTTTTTTTAGGACTGTATAAGTGATGTACAGTTTTCTAATAGAAAGCAGGCCACTAATCTGGTAAAGACTGTCAGTAGGGAATCTTATCTTTTTAAAGTACATTATTTTTATTAATGCTCGTTGTGCTCGTTCTACGTCTATAAATCTTGTTTTTGCTGCACCGCCCCATATGGGGAATGTATGGGTCGTATATACTTTCATTTGCATTTAGTAAAAAGCTGTTATTTTGAAATTACAAACAGACACTTCAACTTTATTTATTTGTATCGAGATGTATAGAGATTACAAACAGACACTTCAATTTTATTTATTTGTATAGATAAGATGTAAGAAGATGTTGTGTAGAGACAGATTTCATGGGATTTAGTTTTTTTGCGCGAAACTCTTAGTATTTTTCTGAAACAATAGTAGCCTATTTTAATCCTTATGAAATGAGCTATCTTCCAGTGAAAGTTCCGTCAAAGTCGGTCCAGCCATTCCGGAGATTTCCCTTAAATGTTCCCGTACAAGAACAAGTTCAGTACAAGAACGGAAGCTGTAGCTCAAAAAAAATAAACAGAGTGCGCTGTCAACACGAAATGTATACTGGGAAGCGTGCGGCAACGGTGACGTTCGATGACGATGACGCGAGTTCCATGATTTTTGATCACCCAAAAAGTGCTCAAAGCGCCTAAAGAAGTTTTCACTTCAAAAAAGACGTGTGGCACTCGGGGACTGCCGCGGCAAAGCTATTGCATAGTATTTTTTATCAACTTATGCAATTGTAAAATATTAACCCGAATACAAGAAAAAGCAATGGTGACATAGACAGGAACTGTTATTCACATTTATAGTTTTTAAAACTTGACACAACGTAATGGGAACATCAAACTAATAAAAAGGTTTTAATTTAACTATTAATAGTCAAGGATCATTCGTCTAAGTAAATTTGAACTTTATTGTCAAACAGTTAAACATAATTTTCAATACAACACTCTCGTATCATTAGTCTAAGTAAATTTGAACTTTGTTGTCAAACAGTAAAAGATAATTTTCAATACAAAACACTCTCCTTAGGGTTCAGGTATTTTCGTTACGGAATTTCTGGATTAGGTCGCCACGCTCAAGGCCCGCGAACGCGATAGAAGCTATGCAATAGCTTAAAAAATTGTGACATATAGCCTGCGGGGCGCAAAAATAGGGAGCCGGGGAACAGTCTATGTACTGAATATTTTTGTATGTAGAACGCGAAAGAAAGTTTTTTTGATTGAAAATTATTTTAATATTTGAGATTTAAAAAAAAGCGTAAGTACATCTCCGACTACTAAATAGTTATTTGTGGCGCACATTACCGCACTATTGCGGTAATATAAAGTAAAAAGCACACGTAATTAATACACTTCGTTTGTGTTTATTGGAAATTGGAATAACCTTAAGAATTTCTCACTAAAGTTTGCCACAGGAGTGACAAAATTAGGCAAAATAACATTTTAAAGTTTAAAAGGTTTTTTAGCTTATCCACCTTCGAAGGCCGATTACAGCGAATAGCCAGATAAATACTAACTTTTTTTTAATGTTTTGGATAGTTTTTAAAGTCAGCTAGAACTTATGGAAACACTTTTTTGTATTTTTTTATTGAAGTTGAAAATTTCAGTCTATCCAACTAAAACTTAAATCCCTGCTAGAAAGTGATATTTTACGTATAAAAGTAACATTCACGACGATTATGTCACAAAAAATAATTTTAAAAAAATTTTTGGAGCTCCACCGGCAGAAAAAAGTAAAGAATTACACAAAAAAAACATGCGGGGCAGTCTTTGGATACTGCCGAAGGAAGACTAAGTAACGCCATCTAACGAAAATGTCAGGAATTTATGTGGCTTGCTGTCAGTACAAGAACGGAAGCTGTAGCTCCAATAAAACAATTCCAAAATAAACAAGTAAAACATTCAAATTATCTTTAAGTAATTTTAGCTTTTATTATAATTTAATGAAACAATGTGAATTTGAGCGTCAAAGCTTCATCGCCGATGGTTTATGATACAAACTGAAATGTGTACAACAAAGAGAATGGCACTATCGTTATACATAATCAAAAAATTAAAATAGCTTACTGCTGTTGAAAATTACAGCGTCCAAAATCATGAATTTGCGTAACAAAAGTGTTCTTAATCTGTATAATTTTCTTATTGGTTTAATTAAGACATAAAGTTATAAGAATTTGGTTTCCAATAAAACGAGCAGGTTTAGCCTAAAAACAAGTTTTGTTATTTACACCCATTTTTTCAGCGTTTTTTATAAGTACATACAACACGCGTACACTCCGGACCGATGACAAGATCATCGAACTCGAGGAAGAATTGAACAGGTTACGATGGGGTTTAGTAGGGCTGTCTGAAGTCCGAAGACCCTCTCTTCGGAGGGAGGACTCGATAATCCTCAAATCCGGGAACTTGCTCTATTTCCGGGAGGGAGCCCAGCTGTCCCAAGGTGGTGTCGGGTTTATCGTCCATAAGACCCTTGTGAGCAACGTGGTGAAGTAAGAAGAAGTAACAAGTATTATAAAATAGGAACCGCCTACCTAGTTGGCCGATACACCATGTTCATTGACTGTTTATATTAGTTTTAAATGTTCTTTACAATTTGGTTTTGTTTTTGAACTGTTGGCAGACAAATCGCTTATAACTTGAGAAGCATTATGACAATATAGACCGTATATAATCGTTAGTTTTCTATGATAAAACAGATGTGCAACATATTACAATAGTGTGTGTATATAACTGATTATAACAATCTGTACTGAAATCTCATGTTACAACTAAAAAGCATTCGTTAAAGATAGTATATAAGTATCTATCAGATTTTGATAATGTGTCGTTAAAATGTTTCCGTTTTCGCAATTTTGAGTCATTGATATCGTAGGAAAAGTTCAAATATGTACTCGTTAAAAACACCTAAGAAAAATTTTTTCGTACTAAGAAAACATGTGTTCCTATTTATAACTTTTATAGTTATCAGTGGTCTTACTATTTACTATATCAACGCGCAAAATGTGTCAATCTTACAGCCTTTTATAATGCATTTTGACACCGCAGATAATAATATTTCGTGTCATTACGTAGATGAGAACGATGCACTGCCGTCAGCTGAAGACAGGAACTTTATGCCGCGACCCAACTCAATATTCTTTCACGAGACATCCTGCCGCGGAGGACTAGACTCGCGTCAGGCATGTGCCATCGAGTCTGCGTCGAGAGCCCACCCAAGGCGACAAGTTTATGTGTTGTTCAGTGCACCCGTCAGCGACGTCGTGTATCAAAGGAGTTGTATCGCGAAATTACGACGTTTCCAAAACGTCAAGTTCGCTAGGGTTCACATAACTGATTACGCTAAAAACACTCCTTTGGAAGCTATGGTGGCAGGCGAACCTTTTAGTGAAAGCAAGTGGCGGGTGGAACATACTTCTGATGTCCTGCGATATTTGACCTTATACAAGTGGGGAGGGGTGTACCTGGACACGGATATGCTGGTCGTCAAGTCTCTGACGCCTCTGGGACACAACTGGGTAGCGAAGGAAAGCAACGGCTTGGTGAATGCCGCAGCCATCGCTATTTCTATGGATCACCTAGGCAGAAAGCTTGCCGAGGCTGTCATCAAGTACGTACTATGGAGAAGCTATTTCCGTCACACACAATAAAACTTCTTTATTTTACATGTTATCTGTAATTTGACCGAATTTCAAAGAGTTTTGTTTTGAGTTTTGATTCCCGTATATCTACTTACTCGTAGCATTGCAAAATATTTTCACTTTCACTCAAGAATATTTTCGCGCAAGTGTCTTTCGAGCAAGTGAGTTTCGCGCCAGTGCATGCCTTTCGCGCAAGTGTCTTTTGCGCCAGTGCATGTTTTTCACGCAAGTGTCTTTCGCACAAATGTCTTTCGCGCAAGTGTCTTTCGCGCTAATGCATGTCTTTCGCGTTAGTGCATAACTCTGGCGCAAGTGTCTTTCTCGTAAGTGTGTTTCGCGCAAGTGTCTTTCGCGCCAGTGCATGTCTTTCGCACAAGTGACTTTCGCGCTAATGCATGTCTTTCGCACCAGTGCATAACTTTCGCGCAAGTGTCTTTCGCGCAAGTGTCTTTCGCATAAGTGTCTTTCTCGTAAGTGTGTTTCGCGCAAGTGTCTTTCACGCCAGTGCATGTCTTTCGCGCAAGCGTCTTTCGCGCAAGTGTCATTCACGCAATTGTGTCGTTCGCGCAATTGTCTTTCGCGCCAGTGCATGTCTTTCACGCAAGTGTCTTTCGCGCCAATGCATGTCTTTCGCGCAAGTGTCTTTTGCGCCATTGCATGTCTTTCGCACCAGTGCATGTCTTTCGCGCAAGTGTCATTTGCCAAGTGTCTTTTGCGTAATTGTCTTTCGCGCAAGTATCTTTCACGCCAGTGCATGTCTTTCGCGCAAATGTCATTCGCGCAAGTGACTTTCGTGCAATTGTCTTTCACGCCAGTGCATGTCTTTTGCGCAAATGACCGTTCACGCTTATGGCTTCGCATTTGAAGTGTCTTTCGCAAAAATGTGTTTAGATTAATAGATAAATAAATGATGGGACTTAGGTAAACATAACTGGCGCCATGTGTGTGGACAGCAGGTACACCTCTACCTAACCCTCCGGGTTTAAAGGCGTGATGTTATGTGTAATTCGTCTCTACCGTATGTGTACCAGGCGTTATTATTGCATATAATATATAGTTTTTGAAATAAAGCCTATATGCTTTCTAAATAAGGTCCATGGACTCATTTTCCCAATAAGCCCCTCTTCGAGTGTTTATCCAGGCACTTGGCTATGACACACACAGCTATCACTATCGATCGATACAATGGCCGCTGACTCAATGATCACATACTCTCCCACATACTAAAGCCACACCTTGATCGCGACGAGTACGCGTACATTCCTGTTTATGACGATCTATGCGATGCAGTTGGGCTATCCCCGTCCACAAGTGTAAGGATGACTAAGCAGAGCCAAGCCTTGGTTAGTATAATGTACGACAATGATGTGAAAGAGCGGAGCCTTCTAATACAGGCATTGTTTGCTTAAAAGGAGGCTCCAAACACGTTTTGTAATTAAATATAATTTTTGGCACGATAAACTATTTTGTATTTGTATTTGTAAGCCTCGCATTACGCAGTAGGCAAAGAGATCTAAGGATATGTAATAATTTAATGTCTTTGGCAGTAGGTATTGTCACAAATACGACGCAGCTCAAGACCTTGAGTGGTTAGTTTGCGTGTTCTGTACTGAGCTCACGCAATCCGTCGTACGTCCAGTCAGTAATACCTGCTGCTGCCAAATTAGACGCATTATTAATTTATTATATTTACTTACATAAAACAAAAGGTGTTGTAATAAAAATAATAAAAACACAACAAACAAAATACACTAAAAGATATATAATAACAAAGTATACTAAAAGATCAATAATTATTATCTTTAAAGATCCGCGTTAGACATCATCATCATCATCATCATCAGCCTATTAATGTTCCCACTGCTGGGACACAGGCCTCCTCTCTGTGAGAGGGAGTGGGCTGTAATCTACCACGCGGGCCCAGTGCGGGTTGGTAGATGTCACATGTCTTCGAATTTTTGGTTCTAGGACATGCCGGTTTCCGTTAGACATAACTTTACAAAAAAATAATTTCACTATGTAACATAAACATTATCTAAAATATTCCTTTAGTAAGTTATTAAGAAAATGCTCTTATTTATCATATATTTTTTCAAAAACATTTACTCTACTCGTTTAGACGTGATCTTCAGTATAAAATCATTAAAAGTCTGTTATCGTCGCTTCGATAAACCATTTAGGTAGACGGGGCCAATCTATGAGACAATCCAGTAAGCCAGGCCAAAATCAAATCCAGTCCAGTCCAATGCAGTGGAGTCTGTTTATTTACACGACGCTATTATTGAATTAGGTTTGTGGATTGTCTCGGGTATTGGCCCCGTCTAAATGGTCCATAACATTGAGTGCATCAGTTCAAAACTGAAAAAACAATACAATAACTGATGATATAGATAATAGATAATAATCTACATGTACATTTTATCATTACTTATGTTTGCTGTATACTCGTAGGTATTAGTAATTCCTATGTTTAACAAATAAAGATAATTGAATTGAACGATTAACTTTATCTTTCTCATCAATGTGTCATGTATTCTTTTAGCAAACTCTTATTTTATTTTTGTATTTTTTTCTAGTGAAGTTAAAACAACGTATAGACCTGACATTTGGATACATAACGGACCTGGTGCCATAACGAGAGTACTTCACAAAATGTGCAAGACATCCAACCTGGTAGAGTGGTCGTCTAACACTTGTCAAGGTTAGTACTAAGTCATCATCATAATAAAAATCGTCATAATAATTAATGTCATCAATCAAACAGATCATCACAGAATCAAATAAGTGTTAGAGATAGATTGGACCACCGTGCTACCGGTCGCGGTGCTAAGGATTAGTTTTTCTCTTGGGAAGACCCATGATGAGATTTTTTTGTAATCAGTAGCCTTGTGTTAGGAAAACCTGTCACTTTAGGTCCTGTGTCTTTAGGTCACAGGATTTCTTTTATTGATCAATTGGGACTACTCTTACAAAAAAATAAACTTATCCCTACATTTAATATATTTTCAGGACTCGAAGTGTATGGCCCAGAGTATTTCTACCCGAGACATTATTCCAGAAACAACGAATACTTCCAACCTGGAGAATTGAAGAACGTTGAAAACGCCTACACTCACCATTTTTGGAATAAATTAACCCATGATATGAAAATCGAAAAGGATTCTCCATATGAAAAAATGGCTCAAAAGTTTTGTCCAACGATATACAAGATGTATGGAGAAGAATTTGGGACTTAACAAGGACAAAACCCCGACAGTAAAGAACCTCATATTGCTCGATCCAATAAAGCCCAAAGCTGTTTTAATCAAGATTCAATTAAATAATTTAACTAATAACTGGAAAAATAAGTGAATATCAACTTGGCGATGGACATAATTTTTTCACTTTATGAATATTTAATTTTAATCCAAAGTAATGAATATGAATGTCTAAGTTAAGTTAAATTATAGCTATTAAGTTGTATTATTTTAAGTATTCAAGTGCAAGAGATTTGGTATGGAACTAAGTAATATTCTAAAATAAATTAATGAATCATGATAGGTAGGTACTTACATAAAATAGGTGGGTACCTACAGTAATAAGGAAGACGAATTCCAGAGCAAACATCGTTGGGCGCACGGGCAGTTCGACAGGAATCACTGAACCTGAAGTGACTGAGAACACTTAAATTACCGGCGGTGGTGGACGTGTTATTTGTGGTCTGTGGCTGGATTCTCCTTCTATACGTGCTATCCTAACATTAAAGCCGTTGGTCCAACCTGTTATTCGTAGGTCTTTGACAGTAGTTAGAAAGTCTGACAAAAAGTCTTACCAAGGGGTACTTATTGTATTACCCAGTAACTGGGTTGTGGAGGTCAGATAGGCAGTAGGTTCATGTAATACGAGTATTATGGTATTCAGCTTCATCTGATTAGGCTGGAAGCTGACGCCAACATGATTGCAAAAAAGCTAGGCAGGCAGATGATCAAAATTCCTACCTACTATGTGAAAGACTCGAACTACGAATAAAAAAAAAACTGAAGACTTATGGGGGATTACCACTAAGGTTCACAATTGCCCTTGTCCAAACAGGCATAATTTAATCAACGTTTAGATAGCGGTAAACCTGATTTAATGAAACATAGTAACAATAACAGTACCAATTTTGAAATCGGGTAGTAACAGTGATCCTCTAATTTTGTATCTATATCTGTGCTACCAGCATTGAAAATATATGAAAAATATCATGCTAAACCAGATGTTGTCACGTTTTAATTCAAATGGGATTTTACATAGTCACCAGTTTGGTTTCACGAAAGATAGGTCGACGACTGACACAGGAGTAAAAATCAGTCACATTTTGTAATAGGAATTTTCTGTGAGCTCTCAAAAGCGTTTGACTGCATTGACAATACACTGATCTGTAAATTACACCACTACAGAATTCGTAGACAAGCTGATGATCTTGTTCTTTCGTATCTGTCAAACAGGTAGCAAAAAGTAAACGTTAGCCCCCTGACGTCCTCGGGGTCTCCAGTTAAGATGGGCGTGTCTCAAGGTTCAATTCTTGGCCCTTTCCTATTTCTAGTTTATATTAATGACCTTCCTTACACGATGGCTAACTTATCGGATATAATTTTATTCACTGATGACACTTCTCTTGTTTTTTAAATAGATAGAAACGATACGGATGTCTTATATGTCAACAATAGTTTGGCAGCTCTTTCGAAATGGTTCGCAGCTAGTAATCTTTTACTTAATGCCAATAAAACTAAATGTTTTAAGTTCTCATTACCAAATGTACTTCAAGTAGGTCTTAATTTAAAACTTGATGGCAAGAAACTAGATGCTATAACAGACTGTATTTCTAGGAATTACACAAGATTCGAGATTGCAATGGGGCGCCCACATTAGAGTTCTTTCAGGTAGATTAAGTTCAGCTGTAGTAAGAAAAATAAGGTAGTTGACTGATGTAGCCACAGCTATGTTAGTATGCTTTGGTTATTTCCACAGTATTATGTCTTATGGCGTTCTGCTGTGGATATCGGCAATTCGCGCGATCCTTAAAATGGGCCCTCGTGAGTACCTCAGAAATAAATTCAAAGAAATCGATATACTAATTCTGCCTTCTCTTTATGTCTTAGAAGAAAGTAATTTGTATGTTTGCCAAAACTTTGTACTTTTCAAAATAAGGAGGGATTTCCATAATATGTAGTAAACATATGTGTGTGTGTATGTACGGTCGCGGTCATAAGTGCACTACCAGTTTTACAAAGCTATCGCATCGTAACTCGTCGCACTTGAGACCTTCTTCTAATAAGGCATTCCACACATACACATACACACCCGTATTGCACTCTCTCATCATGAACCAAGTAGAAAGAGCGCGGTATAGAGGTAACAGTTTCCCTTAGTTCGTAGGCTTATCACGCCCCGTTGTCTTTTTCTGATTATAGCAATTAGAAGAAGACAGCGAATTTCGAGGAATGAGTAAGTATCATTAATACAAAATTTTAAACTAGTCAACATAAAAAAACAAAAATTGAGGGTAGATTTCAAACAAAATTTATTTACTGGCTGTAATTTAATCGTATGACGTAGGTGACGTTGTTATACGGTGAACTTAGTCACGGGCGTTTGTGTTATTGCTATTAGTGGTTTTTATTTTGAAGATTTTATTCAAAATGCAATTAAATATAAATGATGAAGCCAGGGCCAATATTGTAGCCTTGCATAACAATGGGTTTAATTTTTATCTGAAATATCCGTAATAGCGTTCGACTTTCGCTTAGAGCAGTTGTGCTACATGCGATCGCGCGCGTACCACAGTGTAAAAGTGCTTACGCATCAAAATAACGCCGTCCAGTCGGATGCACCGCAATGACCTAGTTATTGCGTAATGTTGACGGCTGTCAGCGAATATCATAGTTAAGGCGAAGTTAATACTCGCTTAACTTCTACAATGGGTTCAGAAAAGCCAACACTGAACACTATTAGCCTAAAATTAAAAACAGAAACTGAACAACTGTTGTACAAGCACTTTTGTGAAGAACGAAAAGAGCGTGAAGAGCTGCAAAAACACGTAAAAGACCTAAAAAGTCATATAGAAAATCTCCAGCAACAGCTGATACTTCAAGCGGAAAAACCACCGAAATCAGTTACTACAACCGGTACAACCACCACTGAGACTTCTTCCCCGCGTGTTGAATATACCACGGATGAAGAAGAGCTAGCTCAAGAAACAGGATGGATACGGCAAAAAAGCAGGAAGAAAAGAAAATTGAACACCTCTCCCGCCCAACCCACTCTGCATGAATACGGAAGTGAAGAGAATAAAGGTAAGGAAAAAGTAATTAAAACTCTTTTGCCACCACCTATTGTAGTCGATGGTATCAAAGACTACCAGAAATTCTTTGACTTTCTATCTGAGAGTCAATCAGCTGACGCGTTCAGCATCAAAATGATGAACGGCGATACAGTCAAAGTAAATGCCAAAACCGAAGATTCGTACAGAGCTATCACAAAAGCTCTCTCACTAAACAATTGCCTCTGGCACTCCTATGAGAATAAGCAAGAGAGACCAATTAGAGTTATGGCAAAAAAAATGCATTTCACATGCATTCCGGAGAGAATTGTTGAAGACTTGCGTGGCAAAGGCTACAAAATTCTAGAAGCAATCAACAAATTGAGTTGGAAGAGCAAAGAGCCACTCAACATGTTCATGCTGACATTCTCAAATGATGAAGAAACCAGCAAAATATATAACATCAAAACTATATTGGGATGTAATGTGGAAATACAACCACTAAAATCCTCAAAACTGGTACCTCAGTGCAAACGATGCCAGGCTTATGGCCATACGCAAAAGTATTGCTCCAAAGAACCGAGGTGCGTAAAGTGCACAGGCAAACATCTGACGATGGATTGCAAAAAATCAAAAGAAGAGAAGCCAAAGTGCGTCCACTGTGGAGCTCCACATCCAGCTAACTACAGGGGATGTATCGTAGCCAAAGAAATCCAGCAGATTCGAAACAAAAAATCAAAGGGCAATACTACAGCCACTCAACAAAATACATCTACTGGAAGAGTCGAAGTAGCAAGCCAATACAAACGAAGTCAAAGCACTCTTAAAACTGTAAACAAAAACGTGTCTTTTGCCCAAGTAGCTACAAAAGGCCTAATAGCCAAGGCGCCCTTGGTTGATATGAACACTGACAAAAAGTTGGATGAAATCTTAAAGTTAATGTCATCAACTGACGAGAGATTGAAAAAAATTGAAAATGGCAACAAAAATGCTACACTTAAACCAAAAAAATGAATACTACACTAAAACTTATGGCGTGGAACTCAAATGGGTTACAAAAACATCAGAACGAGTTACAAGTAGTATTAGACATAGAAAACATTGATGTATGCCTGATATCTGAGACTCACTTCACAAAGCAATCTCACATTAAGTTTAAAGGGTACAAAGTATACCATGCACTTCACCCAGACAATTCAGCAAGAGGCGGTAGTGCCATTATAGTAAAAGAAAACCTACAGCACTATGAAGAGTTTAAATATGAAGAAAAAGACATCCAATCAGTGGCGATTTGTCTACAAACAAAAAAATATCCTGTAACAGTATCTGCAATCTACTGCCCGCCTCGGTATATGATAAAAAAAGACCACTATGTGAGCTTTCTAACTCGCCTTGGAAGTAGATTTATCTTAGGAGGTGACTTCAATGCAAAAAATATGTACTGGGGCTCCAGACTAACGACTACTAAAGGCAAAGAACTACTGAATGCCATAAAAGAGCTGAAATGTGATGTCATATCAACTGGAAAGCCCACCTATTGGCCAACAGATCCAAATAAAATTCCGGACTTAATAGATTTTTTTATAACCAAGGATCTATCAACCAGTTATTTAAAATCGGAACAAAGTTATGACATGAACTCAGATCACTCAGCAATCTATCTAGAAATTAGCGAAAACATTTTGTATACAGAAACCAGACTCACTCTAGTAAATAAGTGTACAGACTGGGAGAGCTTCAAGACAAGATTGAATGATCTAATAGACCTTAAAATACCTTTAAAAACACCCGAACATCTTAACGCCGAAGTAGAAAAGTTTATAATGCACATCCAGCAAGCAGCGTGGGAAAATACACCCGACTCCCACAAGAGGACGAAGGGGAATACATACCCGCTCAAAATCAAGCAGCTTATTATAGAGAAAAGAAGGCAGATGAAAACGTGGCATCAATCTAGGTGCCCTGATGACAAACGAAAACTAAATAATCTGGCAAAAAAAATAAAAAGATTGATCCAAGACTTTAAAGACGACTCAACCAATACCTATCTTCAGAGCCTAAGTAACGACCAGAGGACAGATTACTCCCTTTGGAAGGCTACTAAGCACCTAAAAAGGCCGATTACCCAAATCCCACCTATCAAATGTGGAAATGGGCAATGGGCAGTTAATAACGAGCAAAAAGCCAAGAGGTTTGCAGAGCACCTAGAAAATATCTTCCAACCAAACGACGGGGAAGTCATTGAAGATCACACTTTGGCTAATATGGTGTCTTCAGAAAATGAAGCTACCATAAAACTAACAACACCAAGAGAAGTTGCACGAGAAATAAAACATAATATAAGTACACGCAAATCACCAGGTTACGATTTAATAACAGGAGAAGTACTCCAAAACCTCCCAAGAAAGGGTCTGGTTAAGCTAACGACCCTCATCAATGCTGCACTAAGGCTTAAATATGTACCAGACTTATGGAAGGTGGCCGAAGTAATAATGATAGCCAAGCCAGGGAAACCGGCTCACGAAACATCATCTTATAGGCCTATTTCTTTGCTACCAATCATGTCCAAGCTATTTGAAAAGCTGTTACTCAAACGGCTTAAACCAATAATAGATAGCAAAAACATAATACCAGAGCACCAATTTGGTTTTCGAGAAAAACACTCTACCATCGATCAAGTGCATAGGATTACAAACGTAATAGAAAACGCCCTTGAAGACAACAAAGTTTGTTCTACTGTATTCCTAGACGTAGCGCAAGCGTTTGATAAAGTATGGCATGAAGGCCTTATACATAAATTGAAGAGCCTGTTACCAAAGCAGTTTGCAGATATATTAGAATCCTATATTCTGAACAGAGTCTTTAGAATAAGACAAGAAGATGCCTACTCAGAACTGAAGGAAATTAAAGCTGGCGTACCGCAAGGAAGTGTGTTAGGTCCGGTCCTGTACCTACTATACACTTGCGATATTCCTGAATTAGAGCAAAACACGATTGGGACTTTTGCTGATGATACAGCCATAATGGCTGTAGGAAACAACCACGAAGAAGCAGTAGAAAAGGTACAAATGGCTGTAAATCAAGTTTATGACTGGACCAAAAAATGGAGGATTAAACTTAATGAATCCAAATCTGTTCACATAGATTTTACTAACAAAAAACCACAGTATTCTCCAGTTTACATTAATAATAAACAAGTCCCATATGAGAATACAGCCAAGTATCTCGGTATGACCCTCGACACAAAGCTACGCTGGAAAGCCCACGTCAAGAAGAAAAAAGATGAACTCGACTTCCGGTTCAAAAGAATGCATTGGCTGATTGGAAGAAACTCCATGCTGTCCGTGCAAAACAAACTACTGCTATACAGACAAGTCCTGATGCCAGTTTGGACTTATGGTATTCAGCTATGGAGCTGCACCAAACAGACCAATAGATTAATCATACAACGATTTCAAAACAAAGTGCTAAGGGAAATTGTAAATGCACCTTGGTACATAAGAAATGATGACCTCCACCGGGACCTAAAAGTTGAGTTCATCGAAACAGTGATCCAGAAACTTGCAGAAGCTCACGAAACGAGACTTCATCAGCATGTGAACGTTGAGGCAATCCAGCTTCTCGACCACACACACATAGTTAGAAGACTAAAAAGAACAAAACCGTTCGAGCTAGTGTTTAGTGTTAGTGAATAGTGTAAAGTACAACAGTGCCAAACAAACACAAGAACGAAGTGTATTCGCCTTAATAGAGACAATAAGAAAAGTGCTATTGGACACATTCTTAGTAAAGACAATTTAATAGTTTAGGTTATAATTAAATTACTTATTAGTCTATTTATAAGGCTAGATTGTAATAAGATTAGGGTCCATCGTATTTGGTTGAACCCTAGGAAAAGGGAAAAAAAAAAAAAAAAAAAAAAACTGAAATATCCAATGAAAGCGGTTTACTTATGTGTAAGTTACACACATCAAAAGTGTCTAGGGATCAACATATATTTTTGCAATAACTTTTCTCCTGATTGATATTAATTAAAATTTTCTTTAAGGATTCATCAAATAAAGTGTTTTCGTTTGTCACAGTAACGATAAACCAAGTCACCTTTGCATTAATAAAGAAATTTGCCATTTTCCTAATAAAGGGATTTTTGACATTTGAACCACTAACATTAAAGTTCGAAAAAAAGACTGAAATAACAGTTTTCTTTAAAATTTTATTGGGTAACTTAAACAATTAATAATCCGTGTTTCTACCGCGAACACTAACAACACAAGAACATCGGTTTGGCATACTCAAAATGAGTTCATCCAAATCACGCTGTGGAATGGCCGCCCATGTTCGTTGCAACAACAAAAAAAGGTCTTCTTGCGACTGGATACCCTCCATATTCGGCAGAGCTCTTCTCTGTAGCATATCCCATGCATGCTCAATCGGGTTCAAGTCTGGCGACTGAGCAGGCCAGGGCAGGACATTGATGTTAGCTGCGGCGAGAGTCTGTCTTACAACTCTTGCGGTGTGCGGTCGTGCATTATCATGCATTAACTGAAATAAGGGACCGATTTGCACTTGTAGAGGAACGATGACGTCTGATACAATCGTCTCAGCATAAATTTGAGCGTTGAGGTTGCCTCTAATCCAAATCAACTCAGTTCTTCCGCCGATCCAAATACCCGCCCATACCATGATGGTTCCACCACTATAAGGATGGACTTCCTGGCAGGATTTTAATCGCTGTTGGCGTCCAGGGGTTCTCCAGTGTCGTATACGTCTTGTATCCGGTCTCATACCAAAACGAGACTCATCAGAAAAGCACACGAAACGCCATTGTTCTTCTGCCCAATTTCTGTGTTCAAGAGCCCATTGATATCGAATCCTACGATTGTGCATTGCTATAGGTGGTACCCGTAGCGGTCTTCGGGAATGAAGGTTCACTTCATGCAAGCGGTTTCTGACTGTTTGGTCGCTAATTAAGTTCCCTGAAGAGTGATGAAGCCTCACGGCTAACATCATGGCGGTTATTGTTGGAGCTCTTCGAGCTAAGATTTGAATGTATCGGTCTTGTCTCCGTGTGGTGCAGCGATACCGTCCTCCATGGCGCTCAGCCACGGTACCAGTGCTTCGGTAACGTGTCCAAAGTCGACTGATAACACTCTGACTTGTATTCAGAGCTAAAGCCACAGTACGTTGCCGGGAACCAGCTTCTATCATTCCCACGGCTCTGAGCATTTCTTCCCTGCTTAAATGACGTCGCTGCTCCATAATAACGTTGGTTTTAATCAGTAGTAGGGAAACAGTAGCACTAATAATGTCTTCAATGCGTTGTATGTTTTTATAGGGAAAATATTGACAGCTGATTTTCATCTTTTACTCGAATTTGATTCACAGTTCCTGATTCAAATTATGAAATGCACCAAAAAGGATCCATATAAATTTATAAAATCATAAATTTATTACAAAGCCACATCTCAATCTCAAGAAATCCGCATAAAAATGCTTGATCCCTAGACACTTTTGATGTGTGTATTTTGTTGTGATTGATTATATTTGTTAATCTCTTAAGTGGTGGTTCAAAATGAGTAATAAGGATTTTATTTTGTTCAAGATAATTGTCCGATTCATCGTGCCAGTAGGTATTGTTCGAGACTTCGTGAGTGGGTTTAGTCAGTATTTGTATGTTAAAGTTATTCCGTGACCAGCGCGATCCCCTGATCTAAACCTTATAGAAAATGTGGGTTTTAATGGTGCAAAGATAGGAAGCACGAGATGAAAGATGTCTCGATCAGAAAAAAATATAAGTAAGTAATTATATAATGTTATCAGGGGAATTCAGGGGATCCACTGGCCATAATAGAAATAAGTTAGTTAATAATTGTAAGATTACAGGATTGAGGTTAAGTTTCAATCTTCTTTTCCTTGAGAAAATGAATAAATTAAGCTATAACCTCAATAAACAATAGGTAACATCCAATTTTATTACCTAGCAACCAAAAATTATTTACAAACAAATTATAAATTTATTTATTGTCAACGTTTGTTATATCGTTCTTATGTTTTAAAAGCTAATCTATTTATATAAAACAAAGTCGGGTTTGTTCGAACACTTATAACTGGAGAACGGCTGGACCGATTTTCATGGTTTTGGATTTGTTGGATTTGTCTCCACCCCGAATAGCAGAATAACAACTATCAAATCATTGGAAAACTTTACGAAAAAATATAAAATAAAAGAAAAACATTTTCCCATACAAAATGTTCATGGCTTTCGTAACTGTCAAACATTTAATGTTCATCACGTCGATACGGTAAACTCTCCCCTTAAATTAAAGAACGTATTTAAATACAGGTTTCGAATCGACAACTTATATCCAAAATATTCGGATAATGGCGTATTTTAGATTTTAGAAATATAAAATAATGTCAATAATGAAAAAGGATTGACATAATTATACCTATTGGTTGTCAAATATTTATGCGTGCGTTCAGAAATTTATTTTGTGTAAACTAAGGAAAATATATCAACCTACTTTTAAAAAACAAACAAAAATTGTCAAATCGATTAGTGTCACTCAATCATTACAGATTATTTTGTCAATCCAGTCAGAGTCAGTATATTATACTAAGATATTATTATGTATAAATATTGTTTTGTGTGAGTATGCCGCGATCAAGAAGATCTAATCTGTATGGCCGTTTTTGGCATCCAAACATCCAATACCGACGATGAAATTACGCGCTATCAAGTTGGTACATATGTGAACTGCAATGAGGCAATTTGGCGTATATTCTCATTCCCTATTCACGAACGTCATCCCACTGTTGTACATTTGGCGGTGCATCTGGAGAACGGTCAAAGAATATTACTTCACAGCGTCGATTGCTGCTCAACGTGCTGAAACACCTCCAGCGACAACATTAACCAGTTTCTTTACGACTTGCCAAAGTGATCCGTTCGCACGAAAGTTGCTTTACTCGGAGATGCCACGTTATTACACTTGGAACGCTTCATCGAAGAAATTTCTGCGTCGGAGGCAAGGCGATGCGGTTCCTGATCATCCAGATATGCGTTCTACTGTTGCTCTTGGTCGTATTTACACAGTTCATCCAAAGAATGATGAATGTTTCTATTTGCGGTTGTTGATGGTAAATGTTCGTGGGCCAACATCATTTGAATCACTACGAACTGTTAATGGTACAGTGTGCCCAACATTTCGTGCAGCATGTCAAGAGCTCAATTTGCTTGAAAACGATACTCATTGGGACACGACAATGGCTGAAGCTATTATTTCTACATCTCCAAGCTGACTTGGAGATGTAGAGACTTAGAGATGGGAAGTATGTAGAAATGAAGCTAACATCATTTCTACATGCTTCCCATCTAATCTAACCCACGTAACCTGTGCAACAAATACAAAGATAACATGTCAGAAGACATTTTACATCAAATTAGTGGCTGTTCAAGAAATCCTGATCTTGAGGCGAATGAACAGATGCATAACCAGGCTTTGGTTTTGATCGAAGATATGTGTTACCTCATGTGCGGCAGTTTGTAAGTCAGGTAAGGAATGCGAGCGCCAGATCGCGGAGTGAATGACGCATTTAATAGAGAATTGGAACATGAACTTGAATATGATCGATATGAATTAAACCAATCAGTTCAAACGAATGTACCCCTGTTGAACCCAAAACAGAAGGAAGTCTATGATATTAAGAGGGCTATCACAAAATTGCGTTTTGACAGTTCGAGCGCCCGATGCATCTCATAAGTAGCAATTTGGTAGTTGTAATTATGCTTATTATGAGTTATATAATAAAGGTTTTGTTTTTTAAGTATGCAATTTTAATTTCCTATGAACCAACGTTTATTCTGGTATAAATTTAACGTAAAAATATGAATGTAGAAAATTACTGTTCATTCTGAGCGTTTTTTAAGATTTTGAATTGAATTTTTTTTTAGATGTCCCATAAATATTTCCAAATTCTGAGGCCACTATGTACTATACTAATAACTATTATCCACAACTCAATAAGTCATAGTTGTCCAAGTCTTTCAGTTACTCAGAACAAGAACGCCAAAGTTGCCCATTTTACGCAAAAATCACCGTCGAAATGTAATAGGGCTCTTAGTGCGCTTGGTGATAAGAAAACTGACGAGTAATGTGACACGCGACGATACTCAAAGGAAAAATTTAAAGATGAGTTAGTTCTCATTCCGAGGATTCCAATGATCCCAACGGATGCCTTTTGAGTATAAACGAATTAAACCGAGTGCATCCCATGCTGCACAATATGTGCATAGTTTAATTCAATCATGTCTTGCTGACACGCGATTGATATACCTACTTAATTTTTGTACTTATTTATTTATTTTTGTTTTATTATCTTAAAAGTACTGAACTAAATATTTATTTTCATTGTATTACTTTCAAAAAATCATAAATTAAATTCAGATAATCTGACATTCAGTGACTGTTAGGCGGTACGAAGTTCGACGGGTCAGCTAGTAATAACATAAATATATGTTTCTATGAAAAACTGTGTTTTTTATTTTATTAAAATTACCTATTATATCTATTTACTTTATTTCTACCTTCCGTAACCTATAGTCAATGTAAATTAATGAAATTCAAATAATTAAACTCTGACACGAAAACAAAAAAAAAAAACAAAAAGAGTCGAGAGCTCGCACTGAGGTTCGAACCTTCGCCATTCTCATGCAGTGTTGCCAATTTAGCGACTTTGTCGCTAGATCTAGCGACATTTCGTTTTCTACAGCGGCTGAAATTATGTGTCTAGCGACAAAAAAATCTAGCGACTATTCTAACGACTTCCAGAGTTTAAATAAAAAAAAATTGAACTTTAAACTATCTTCATAAAATTAAAATATGGCAAGATCTTAACCCAGAAATCTATATTCGGAACGCCGGGATTCCCCCAATGCTGTACTTGACTTGTGTACAGGGAAATTTGGGTATTCATTCGTTGATGGAGTGTATTGTGCTCTCTAATTGTGCAAGATTAGCGGTTACTTATTAAATTTGCTGTAAGTTATGCTGCATTTCAGATTTTCAGATTAATAGCGATAGTTCTGATGATGAATGAAGAAACTTTTTCATCATTTTTAGTATTAAGTTTTTGACTGTTTAATTTGTGAAATAATTATTTTTTTCATTTGGTGCCAATAAATAATATTTTATGTTATATTTTATTTTTAGTATTAATTTCTTGACTTTTCGTTTGTTAAATAAATGTTTTTTATAATGTTCAATTTCAATATACCGATTACAAATATTATTCTGTGTAAGTGAATCAAATTATTTTCTTTTATCCAGCGCTCAGAATACTGGGATCATTTAGCGACTTTTGATCTTTGTCCATTGCTAGCGACATCTGGCGAGTTTTCAAGCGTACGTCTAACGACTTTTTGACATGTAGAGTTGGCAACACTGTTCTCATGCACACTCAATTATTCCGACCTACTCGTGCAATCCTTCCATCGCTTCATTCAACTATTGTGTTGAATTTAAGCATTGCTTGTATATAGGCGCTGTTGTCTATTATTTATTAAGAAGAAAACAAGTATAGGTTACACAGGTGATACTTTGTTTAGTGTTGACCACACATTCATCTGACTATCCAACATCGCCCGTTCGTAGTTATACTGTGTGCGTGTTACTGTCTGCATTGAAACATCACACACACAGAGATAGGCGCAGACCTGGCGTGCAGGCAAATATGAACATTCCAGTGTCACACAATTTATGACCGTTGACTGAACATGTTGTTAAGATGAAATTGTGATACGCCAGAGACTTAAGTTCTTTTAGGATCTTTTAGTGTGCATCAAAGTTTAAGTTGGATATTATATCATTGCTGAGGAAGTTGTTGTTGCAGTTGCCATTGAGACAAGAGGCACATTCGTAAACTGAGTGGAAAAAATTTGAAAACATGTCGCAGATTACTTCTGGTTCACTGGTTAGTGTGTCTTTTTAGTGAAGTTTTGCTAGGATGCATAGATTGTCGTTTCGGTTTCGGCACAGTAAAACCGCTTTTAGAGGTAGCTTCAGTTATGTGGCTTCCAAAGAGTGGAATAACTTGCTGCCGCCTATTCGATCAATTAACACGATCGACACATTAAGAAGACGCCTACGGCTGATCAAATTGAATGTTTAATTTGATATGAATAATTATGATATAGTTATCTATTATAATTATTTATTGAATACCGTCCATTGTTTCTTGTACCACTAGGACATTTTATTTCTTTTCTTACAACTATAATAATGTATAAACAAATTATATCTAATCGAGTTTATTATTATTTGCTACACATCTTAATATATATAAATCTCGTGTCACAATGTTTGTCCTCAATGGACTCCTAAACCACTTAACCGATTATAATAAAATTCGCACACCATGTGCAGTTCGATCCAACTTGAGAGATAGGATAGTTTAAATCTCAAATTATAGTCGCAATATTTATTTATTGCAAATTAGGGCTACCCATGCGAAGCTGGGGCGGGCAGCTAGAATGCGCATTCCCTTCATTCATTGCCAATTTTTAATACTATTTTCATTAAAATTCGCACACCATGTGCAGTTCGATCCAACTTGAGAGATAGGATAGTTTAAATCTCAATTTATAGCCGCAATATTATTTTATTGCAAATTAGGGTATCAATTATCCCGGTATCCTAAAAAAAGCCATAAATCCTAACAAAAAGTACTAGGCTTGCATGAATTCATGACAGTATTTTTTTGGAAAATTCACTTTAAAAGTAGATTTATCAAGACCGTTCTAAGCAGTAACCTAACAAAAAGTACTAGGCTTGCATGAATTTACGATATGTAGGTAGGTAGGGTAGATAGGTGAAGGTAGGTAGGTAGGGTAGATAGGAAGGGTAGGTAGGTAGGGTAGGTAGGTAGGTAGATAGGAAGGTTAGATAGGTAGGTAGGTAGGGTAGGTAGATAGGAAGGGTAGGTAGGTAGGGCAGGGTAGGTATGTAGAGGATAGGCAGGGTAGGTAGGTAGGGTAGGTAGGTAGGTAGATAGGAAGGGTAGATAGGTAGGTAGGTAGGGTCAGTATGATATTCAGTCAGTACTGAATATCAACGCACAGCCGAAACTACTGGGACTAGGTACGTGAAATTTTGCACACGGCTTCCTTATATAATGTAGGGGAGTACTAAGAAGGGGTTTTTGGAAATTCGTCTTTTAAGGGGGTGAAAAGGGGGGATTTTGTTTGTACGAAAAATCTTATTCCTTGAGTTAATAAACTTGAATCTTGGTACAACCTAACCAAAAGTACTAGGCTTGCATGAATTCACGATATAGTATTTCAATCATTAGATGTTGTGCACAATTTCTGAGCAGTTACATAACAAAAAGTACTAGGCTTGCATGAATTCACGATAGTATTCAATCATTACGTTATACTACTCATAGGATTTGGACGAATCAGACATTGTTTATAACCTGAATTAATACCTAAGATACTTTTTATCCCAGTAGTACGTTTTCGTGGAATAATTTCCGACGACCACGCGAGCAAAGCCGCGGGAAAAAGCTAGTATCTATATATTTTTTATTTAAATACACACACTATAAAACTGATTTACATACATAAGACGTTCTCGTAACATAAGGTTCAGTTAAAAACCAGCGTCAGGGAAGTGTTGTCTGGCATTTATGCTGAACTGGGCCAATCTGGCGCACACAGCACTGGCTGAAGCACATACTATTTTAAGTTTATTGCTTTTGTGTAAAACACAAACTACATGGGTCAAATTTCTTTATTTCACTTTACTTAGGAATAAAATAAATAGGATGAGAATAGGAATAAAACTTAATCATAAACCATCACCAAGTTGACAGTCACTTATTCTTCCAGTTATTCATTAAATCATTTAATCGAATATTGATTAAAACAGCTTTGGGCTTTATTGGATCGAGCAATATGAGGTTCTTTACTGTCGGGGTTTTGTCCTTGTTAAGACCCAAATTCTTCTCCATACATCTTGTATATCGCTGGACAAAACTTTTGAGCCATTCTTTCATATGGAGAATCCTTTTCTATTTTCGAATCATGGGTCAATTTATTCCAAAAATGGTGTGTGTAGGCGTTTTCAACGTTCTCCAATTCTCCATGTTGGAAGTATTCGTAGTTTCTGGAATAATGTACCGGAAATAAAAACTCTGGGCCATGCACTTCGAGTCCTGGAAATAATATTTTAAATGCTTTAGCATATTGAGTACACTAAAAGAGTACCTAGTTCCAATCGATCAATAAACGAAATACTGTGAACTGAATTCCTGGTTTTGCTGCAACTTTTTTATCAGGGGTCTTCCTTTTAATATAAACTGGTCCTTTCAGCACCAACGGTGACACCTTTCACCCATAAGGAAGGCAGATAATAATTTTAGACGGAAGTGTTGTACCATGTGTGTGTGTTTGTTTTTTCTCTATTATTTTTACATCCCTATTTGTACTCGCTATTCCAGAATAACTTATTCTGTACGCCCGACTTCGTATAACAGAAGTACGTACCAAAGATAAGACCGACAGATATTCTGGTTACAAAATTCTGGATCATTGCGGCCTATTCGATTGTAATAAACCAGGCTGCTCCCAATTATGGAGGTTCTTCCTCCTACAGTCTGGTTCACTACAATAGGCCTGTAGCGGTTACACCGCCACATACGAATTACGCAGCAAAGACATGACGTCACACAAATACCTACATCGCGCAGTTAGAGTTTACCGCGCGAACCACATAGATAAGACTATCCGAAATCAACTTACGGGCAGTTGCCCGCCAGACATAACATCCGTCTGGTCGGAGGATCCTCCCTTTTCTATGGTGAATGAGTGAACTTTACACACTGTTCCTGATACCTCTAAATTGGTGACCCCGAGTATGAACATCATCGTAGCCTTCGTGCAACTACTTCAGCGTGACGTCATCATCATCACTCCCGCAAGTTTTCGTGAGGCGAGTCACACAGCCAGCCAGCACCCATGACTTCAACGGGTATCCTGACCACCAGCATGCAGTGAATGCGCATTCCTGGTCATCACCCTCAGCTTCATCAGCAACCTTGGCACAGCACCTGCACTTCCGGCTGGACTCACAAGCAGAGCCTATTCTACCCTCTTCTGGTACGCAAGCAGTCAGCCACAACCCGGCGCTGTACCATCCGACTCACTGGATAACGACGCAGCGCCACCCCGACACACTGGGGAATCACCGTAGACAGTGAGAGGTGGGCTGGTTGGAATAACCCCCCCAAACGGCCGCCATGGCCCACGTACAATGGTTCATTTGACGGACTAAGTGCGGAAACCAAACCCTATAACATAGAACATAGAACACCGTAGACAGTTCCGACTCACCGCGAACTATGCGGCACCCGATTCCGACGCACTGGAACCACAGCTGGCACTGTGAAGCATCGCAAGATACAAGACTCATCGTCCTCCGATCTCCGGAGGGGAGTGATGTAGCGGTTACACCGCCACATACGAACTACGCAGCAAAGACATGACGTCATACAAATCCTACATCGCGCAGTTAGAGTTTACCGCGCGAACGACATAGATATCCGACTATCTGAAATCAACTTATGGGCAGTTGCCCGCCAGACACAACACCCGTCTGGTCGGTTCCCTTCCCTAATGAGGATGAGTGAACTTTACACCCTGTTCCTCATACCTCTAAAGGCTCATCTCTGCTTATACTAGAGGGAAATATAGGCGTGATTATAAATTATTTCATTGATATTGTTATACTAACCTTGACAAGCCTTAGACCGTGTCGACCAATCTACCAGGTTGGATGTATTGCACATTTTGTGAATTACTCTCGTTATGGCACCAGGTCCGTTGTGTATCCACATATCAGGTCTGTACGTTGTTTTAATTTCACTGGAAATACATATAAAAATACAATTAGAGTTTTCTAAATGAAAACATGATACATTGATGAGAAAGATAAAGTTAAACATTCAATTTAATTATCTTTATTTGTTGAACATGGGAATAACCATAGATGTTTTATTAAAACAAGCGTAAGTACATGTATATAATTATCTATACCTATCTAAATCATCGGTATTTATTTATTGCATTGTTTTAACAGTGTTTTGACGTCGATGAAGATCATTGAAAGTCAGGGTGGGGCAACAACTGTCTAAACAGCAGAAATGGGCAAGGTCACCTCTGCAGAAAGGTTTGTTGACGATCACGTATCGTGTGAGACAGCGGCCATTGTCTTATACGATTGTTGTGTGGACAATGGTTTGATAGCCAAGTGAAGCCACCACACCTGGTGCTTGTTGGGCGACTGAAGTCATGGACTTGATTTAGAAAGCATACAGGTTTTTTTCTAAAACTCGCTATGTGACACCTACATTTTGACGAATTGACAACATACCTAGGGATACAGACAGGTATGGTAGCAGGAACCTTGCGTTCTCTTTCTTTTGTGTTCAACGCAAGAGATTTGCGCAAAAAGACACTTGCGTGGAAATATTCTTAAAAGCCTTTTGCAAACGAGTAAGTAGAGAAACAAAACTCGTTGATTTTCGGTAAAACCACAGAAAATATACAAATAAATTGGTGTGTGACGAAATGGCTTATCGATAGGTACATACTTGATGAAAGCCTCTGCAAGTTTTCTGCCTAAATCATCCATAGAAATAGCCATGGCTCCGTTAGCCACCAAGTCGTTGTCTTCCCTCGCTACCCAGTTGTGTCCCAGGGGCGTCAGAGACTTGACGACCAGCATATCCGTGTCCAGATACACCCCTCCCCACTTATACAAAGTTAAACATCGCAGGACATCAGAAGTATGTTCCACCCGCCACTGGCTTTCTTTAAAAGGTTCGCCTGCCACCATAGCTTCCAAAGGAGTGTTTTTAGCGTAATCATTTATGTGAACCCTAGCGAACTTGACGTTTGGGAGGCGCCGTAATACAGCAATGCAACTCCTTTGATACACGACGTCGCTGACGGGTGCACTGAACATCACATAAACTTGTTGACTTGGGTGGGCTCTCGACGCAGACTCGATGGCACATGCCTGACGCGAGTCTAATCCTCCGCGGCAGGATGTCTCGTGAAAAAATATTGAGTTGTGTCGCGGCTTAAATTTCCTGTCTTCAGCTGACGGCAGTGTATCGTTCTCATCTACGTAATGACACGAAATATTATTATCCGCGTTGTCCAAATGCATGATAAAAGGCTGTAAGATTGGCACATTTTGTGCGGTGATATAGTAAATAATAAGACCACAAAAAACTATAAAAGTTATAAATATGAATGCATGTTTTCTTAATACGAAAAAATTTTTCTGCACTGTTTTTAATAAGTACATAATATTTGAACTTTTCCTACGATATCAATGACTCGATAAGGCAAACTATTGGAGGATAATGTTGCACATCTGTTTTGTCATAGAAAACTGATAATTATACATACCTATTATACTGTATTTTATTTAAACTTCCCAAGTTATAGGCGATTTGTGAAAACCAAACTGTAACGAACATTAAAAACCAATTTAACCAGTCAAAGACATACGATTGTCAGTATGTAAAAACCGGTTTCTTGCGTGTCGGCCAAGTACCAGTGTAGAGTTCCGTAGCATAAATTAGGTAAGTACTTCTTTTATATTTACCAACCACAAAAATAAGTCTGTATTTTATAAAGATATTGTGATGTAAAAAGTTAATAATAATAAATGTTTGACTGTGTGTGATAGTTTTCCTTTTGTTATAAATATACCACTGCTGTGACTTTTTTTCACAAATCTAAGTAGGTACAACCATTTAGCCGGCATCCCGCGGGGGGGACACATGACTCTAACAAAAATTAGCGCTTTAAAGCTTAATATTTCGCAAACGGATCCCTGAATTGAAAAATGGTTTTCACACACACACAATATTTTTGAATGACCTTTCCAACGACACCCACTTTACGTGTAGGGGAGGTACCCTAAATTTTTTCGTTTTTTACTTTATTTTAGTCGGCGTGATTAATGATTTGATTATTGATTCATTATACCCATGCCAAATTACAGCTTTCTAGTACCTACTAACAGTCTTTGAGCTAAGCCGCGGATAGACATACAGACAGACGGAGATGGCAAAACTTTAAGGGTTCCTTGTTTACTACGGAACCCTAAAAACATTTTAATTTTTGTTTCGGGTAAACTCTTTACTAAAAGTATAAGTTCAAACAAAAACCCGACTACTGAAAAATCACGTTCTAAAAAGTATGAAACAAGAAAATATTTCGGACAGAAATCAAGACATCTCAGGTACAAAAATGGTCAAGGTAAAGCCGTCGTCACATGCCATTATAATAATTTTGTAGCCGACAGGCATGCGACTACGGCTTAACTTACTGAACTTACTTTTTATTTAATTTATATTGGGGTTATAATTTCGTGATAAAGTAGGTACTTATTTGCAGAGCCGGTTTATTTTTTTTGTTTAGGTTTAATTGTATAATAGGTATTAATTTTACAGCCGCGCCGTACCTACGTAGCACAGTCTCACTTTTGCATGTTTTTACCAATTTAAACGCCTTTCATTTGATACCCACGCAATAACAATTTTACACGGTTAATTTTGCACGTATACGGTTTTGTTCGTAAGACGATAAGGCAAAAAAAATTGTCATGGGATCACGTACTAATGGAATTAATTTGTTTAAATGAAAGCAGTGCGGTACCGTTTCGGTATAGAGTGCTTACAGACCAATGAAAAAACATAATTAAGAGGAGGCTCCCTAAATTGTATGTTTTTTGCTTTAACATTCTGAAACAGTCACGCAAACTGAAACTATAATAGTATATTATGCAACTAATGAATAAAGGACGGATTTAAAGCGAGGGCCATAGATGAATCACGATCAAGTGAAGGATTCTAACGACTGAATCACGACCGTAGGGAGTGATTCATGATGATTGAATCACGAGCGCAGCGAGTGATTCAAGTGTTAGAATCCTGAGCGAGTAATAACATAAATATATGTTTCTATGAAAAACTGTGTTTTTTATTTTATTAAAATTACCTATTATATCTATTTACTTTATTTCTACCTTCCGTAACCTATAGTCAATGTAAATTAATGAAATTCAAATAATTAAACTCTGACACGAAAACAAAAAAAAAAAACAAAAAGAGTCGAGAGCTCGCACTGAGGTTCGAACCTTCGCCATTCTCATGCACACTCAATTATTCCGACCTACTCGTGCAATCCTTCCATCGCTTCATTCAACTATTGTGTTGAATTTAAGCATTGCTTGTATATAGGCGCTGTTGTCGATTATTTATTAAGAAGAAAACAAGTATAGGTTACACAGGTGATACTTTGTTTAGTGTTGACCACACATTCATCTGACTATCCAACATCGCCCGTTCGTAGTTATACTGTGTGCGTGTTACTGTCTGCATTGAAACATCACACACACAGAGATAGGCGCAGACCTGGCGTGCAGGGGCGGCAGTCTCGACATAGATAGCGATCGTTATACAACCGAATTCGGTCGCAAAGTCCTAATGGCGTCCCGAGACGCGTGGGACGTGCCTGTCAAGCGCGTGATTTTTTCGTACTTGTCAAGCGCGTCGCACGCGTCTAGGGACGCCATTAGGACTTTGCGACCGAATTCGGTCGTATAGCGATCGCTATCTATGTCGAGACTGCCGGCCCAGGCAAATATGAACATTCCAGTGTCACACAATTTATGACCGTTGACTGAACATGTTGTTAAGATGAAATTGTGATACGCCAGAGACTTAAGTTCTTTTAGTATCTTTTAGTGTGCATCAAAGTTTAAGTTGGATATTATATCATTGCTGAGGAAGTTGTTGTTGCAGTTGCCATTGAGACAAGAGGCACATTCGTAAACTGAGTGGAAAAAATTTGAAAACATATCGCAGATTACTTCTGGTTCACTGGTTAGTGTGTCTTTTTAGTGAAGTTTTGCTAGGATGCACAGATTGTCGTTTCGGTTTCGGCACAGTACAACCGCTTTTAGAGGTAGCTTCAGTTATGTGGCTTCCAAAGAGTGGAATAACTTGCTGCCACCTATTCGATCAATTAACACGATCGACACATTAAGAAGACGCCTACGGCTGATCAAATTGAATGTTTAATTTGATATGAATAATTATGATATAGTTATCTATTATAATTATTTATTGAATACCGTCCATTGTTTCTTGTACCACTAGGACATTTTATTTCTTTTCTTACAACTATAATAATGTATAAACAAATTATATCTAATCGAGTTTATTATTATTTGCTACACATCTTAATATATATAAATCTCGTGTCACAATGTTTGTCCTCAATGGACTCCTAAACCACTTAACCGATTATAATAAAATTCGCACACCATGTGCAGTTCGATCCAACTTGAGAGATAGGATAGTTTAAATCTCAAATTATAGTCGCAATATTTATTTATTGCAAATTAGGGCTACCCATGCGAAGCTGGGGCGGGCAGCTAGAATGCGCATTCCCTTCATTCATTGCCAATTTTTAATACTATTTTCATTAAAATTCGCACACCATGTGCAGTTCGATCCAACTTGAGAGATAGGATAGTTTAAATCTCAATTTATAGCCGCAATATTATTTTATTGCAAATTAGGGTATCAATTATCCCGGTATCCTAAAAAAAGCCATAAATCCTAACAAAAAGTACTAGGCTTGCATGAATTCATGACAGTATGTTTTTGGAAAATTCACTTTAAAAGTAGATTTATCAAGACCGTTCTAAGCAGTAACCTAACAAAAAGTACTAGGCTTGCATGAATTTACGATATGTAGGTAGGTAGGGTAGATAGGTGAAGGTAGGTAGGTAGGGTAGATAGGAAGGGTAGGTAGGTAGGGTAGGTAGGTAGGTAGATAGGAAGGTTAGATAAGTAGGTAGGTAGGGTAGGTAGATAGGAAGGGTAGGTAGGTAGGGCAGGGTAGGTATGTAGAGGATAGGCAGGGTAGGTAGGTAGGGTAGGTAGGTAGGTAGATAGGAAGGGTAGATAGGTAGGTAGGTAGGGTCAGTATACCATGATATTCAGTCAGTACAGAATATCAACGCACAGCCGAAACTACTGGGACTAGGTACGTGAAATTTTGCACACGGCTTCCTTATATAATGTAGGGGAGTACTAAGAAGGGGTTTTTGGAAATTCGACTTTTAAGGGGGTGAAACGGGGGGATTTTGTTTGTACGAAAAATCTTATTCCTTGAGTTAATAAACTTGAATATTGGTACAACCTAACCAAAAGTACTAGGCTTGCATGAATTCACGATATAGTATTTCAATCATTAGATGTTGTGCACAATTTCTGAGCAGTTACATAACAAAAAGTACTAGGCTTGCATGAATTCACGATAGTATTCAATCATTACGTTATACTACTCATAGGATTTGGACGAATCAGACATTGTTTATAACCTGAATTAATACCTAAGATACTTTTTATCCCAGTAGTACGTTTTCGTGGAATAATTTCCGACGACCACGCGAGCAAAGCCGCGGGAAAAAGCTAGACATTCAGTGTCGGGAGCCCTCCTGGAGGGTTCACCTACTTGGATATGGGATGTCGGGAGCCCTCGCGGAGGGCTCATTTTAAATGTAGACATTCAGTGTCGGGAGCCCTCCTGGAGGGTTCACCTACTTGGATATGGGATGTCGGGAGCCCTCGCGGAGGGCTTATTTTAAATGTAGACATTCAGGGTCGGGAGCCCTCCTGGAGGGTTCACCTACTTGGAAATGGGATGTCGGGGGCCGCGCGGAGGGCTCATTTTAAATGTAGACATTCAGTGTCGGGATCCCTCCTGGAGGGTTCACCTACTTGGATATGGGATGTCGGGAGCCCTCGCGGAGGGCTCATTTTAAATGTAGACGTTCAGTGTCGGGAGCCCTCCTGGAGGGTTCACCTACTTGGATATGGAATGCTGGGAACCCTCGCGGAGGGCTCATTTTAAATGTAGGCGTTCAGTGTCGGGAGCCCTCCTGGAGGGTTCACCTACTTGGGTATGGGATGCCGGGAGCCCTCGTGGACGTTG
This sequence comes from Conistra vaccinii, assembly GCA_948150665.1. Classification (NCBI taxonomy): domain Eukaryota; kingdom Metazoa; phylum Arthropoda; class Insecta; order Lepidoptera; family Noctuidae; genus Conistra; species Conistra vaccinii. Next base: position 3,230,784 of record OX411323.1, on the reverse strand, counting down.
GAAGTGAAACCTCCAGGAGGTTTCACTTCCAACTACGAATAATAAAAGTCGTAGACTTTTATGGCGGAATGATGAGTTCTATGAAAATGGGTGGATTCGAAAGTGTTAAGGAGGTTGTATAGCATTGAGATAGAGGTCGAATACATTGGTGTGTTCTAAATTCAAACACCAAAATAGTGATTAAATGAGCTTTTTATTCACTGTTTTCAGTGAATAAAATAAGCTTTTTAGAGGGGGAATGGTTTAGATACTTTTTTTCAAAAAAAAAAAACAATCGCCACACTTCAAAATTTAAAATTACTTTAATTTCGGAAGACCGTGTCTTTGGTATTGTATTTTCGTTTTTTACCACCGACTTCTGAAATAAAAGTTATTTTTTACTTTGTAGTGTTTTTTTTTTTAAAGTCAGTTGGATTTTTTAATTTCTCAAAAGCATTCTGTTGAATGAATAAGCGATGACCGAGAGGCACGATGTGTGGGGTTACGGTAGTCTATCAGTGATAGCTAGACCACCCTGCCGGAATACTGGTGCTCCGGTAAGAAAGTGGAGCACGTAGAACTCTCAAAATGTAAAGGTGATGCAAAATAAGAAAAAATAAAATAACTGTGAACGCATGCAAACTGTAATTTTAGATACTGCTCTATCATTCATCTGCTAAAATTATTCTTAAACGTAGAAAGAGTGTAAGTGGCTCAGTTTATGACTTATACCACAAATATTCATATTCAAATCTGTATTTGCATTTAATAAGATATTCAAAGTCAAAGTAAAAGTCAAAATATTTATTTGTTAAACATAGGTCGGTGTTAAAACAGGTGTTGTAAATAAAACTATTGATCAATATGTTTTGCCGTTGACGGCGTAGAAATATCAATAAACTAGGTAATTACACTTAGTAGATACAGTAGGCAACATAATTAAATTTCGTTAAAATTAAATAACAAAATCTATCAACGCTAATTACTTACATGTTTCCTAATACAAACATAACACTTATCCCGACTTAAATATTTAAATTATTAGAAAAAACATAACATTTAACAGCTGCTTCAATATGGCATTTTGTACAAGCATTTTTAACTACCTAACTCTTAGTGCACAATTTAATCTACATAATTTGCATTATTGTCTAGGTATTCATTATAAATTGTCGATTAAATGGAAAAATTACATTTCTCAAAATTTTCTCAAATATATGCCTTGTTTTTTAATAAATTAGATAGGCTTTCTGCGCTAAGAAGTTGTTTTAATATATTTTTTCAATCTAAATCGCCTTTGTCTCTAATAAGAGATTTAAATGATTCAGTATTTTGTTTTGTTATAAATTCTAGGTGTCATGCCTAGAAAACTTTTTGTGTAAAATGCTGTGTTGTTTGTATGGGCTCAGATCTCATTATGTCAACGTTTCGACTTCAGCCACAGATTACTTCAGCTTCAGTGTTTCAAATAAAGTAAGTTTGATTTCACGAATACTTACTGCTGCCTACTCAGAACCCAAACACTAGCACACAAAACATAGGCTATTGCCCGCGTTTTCACCAGCGTAAAGGTCGAAAATTATCCCACAGGAACGTACTACCGGGATGCAATGTATATATCCCGTGTCCTGATCCAGATCATGGCGTATCCGTAACATCTTTCATCTAAATCTCTTAAGACGTTAAGGCATGAAAAGGTAACATTCAGATAGACAGAGTTACTTTCGAATTTATAAGGGGCCGTAAGTATTACGTAAGCAGATTTATTACAATTCTTTACCCCCCCCCCCTCTCCCTATTCGTATATGCATTTGTGGGAATCCCCGAATATGCGTTTCGTTTTCAAGCATAGACAATGTGTGGGTTGCCATAATGTGTAAAAAAGGAAATAATTACTGCTGGCTGACGTAATAACCATGTAGACCCCCCCACCCCCCATGTCATCAAAAATAAGCAAAGCATAGACCCCCCCGCCCCCCTACAGTGGTTACGTAATACTTGAACGGTCCCTAATATTAAAATAATATCATCATTCTCCTGCCCTGATCCCTATTCATTAGAGGTCGGCGCAACATCTGTTTTTCTTCCATACATCTGTGCATACATCTCTAGGTATTAGTCGTCATCTCGGTAGTCACCCCCTTTCTAGCCATATCATGTTTCACACAGTCCATCCATCGTTTCTTTGGTCTTCTATATCCACATTCATACTCAAAACTTTCTTCACGACATTTCCCTCATTCCTCCGCATCACATGCCCATACCATGACAACCTATTTCCACACAAGTTTTCAGTCACTGGTATTATTTTCTGACTTCCTCATATATCATTTCTTATTCTATCCATTCGTGTAATACCACACATCCCTCTTAGCATGCTCATCTCAGCTGCATGCATTACCTTTCATTCATCCCTTTTGTAGCCTAACATTCTGATCCATACAAGACGTACAATAATATAATTATATTTATCACCGTAAGTAAGAGCACAGTTAGTTTATAATGTATCTAGCGAAATTATGAACTATAAAAAAAATTGTTACTATATAACGCATTCATTTTCGGTACCTAGTTTCAATCTATCAATGTCAAATTGTGAACGAACCTGCATTTATCTTATGAATTTATTTGGTGGTCTTATGCCCGTTTTCACCATCGTTCCCTCAAACATTTCCTTACTAAGGATCTCTCTAAGAAACTCCTTAAATGACCCCCCTACCTAAGTTTTCCAAATTCAAAATTCCTTATTAAAAAAAAAGAAAAAATTTAAGAAGAAAATTATGTATTAAAATAGTGACATCTTGACAGACCTTCAACAACAAATGAACTGTCACTTATCGCTAAGATGCCGAATATGGGGCCCCTATATTTAAAGGATCCCTTAGCAGAAACGAACACTTAAAATGTCTCAAGAGACTCCCTAAATTTAAGGAATGATGGTGAAAACGGGCATTATTATTTTATTCGAAGACATGTGACATCTACCAACACGCACTGGCCCTGCGTGGTGGATTCCGGCCCACTCTCTCTCACCGAGAGGAGGCCTGTGTCTCAGCAGTCGGAACATTCAAAGGCTGATTATGTATGTTCTTATGAACATGGACACAGATAGACAGTCTTATCGGACATATATTCTATCCGATTTTATCACCCGTAAAATTGTGTAGTGCTAATTGTTAGGTCTTGGCGGTAGCCGAATTGGTCGCAGTAACTAAGGCAGGGCACCAAATGGGGGGATCAAATGGGTTAGATTAAGTTAGAACTGTGACCAACCGTGCAAGGGCAGAGCGAGCGAAGCGAGCGGTGTCGCGGCAGCGGCCGGCGAGCGCTTACAAGTTGATCGCCGTTACTTGGCTATTTAGTATCAGCGCAAGGTGCGTTCTTCGCATACAAGTTTGATACCAATTTCACAATTTGTCGGTTTGCCATGGATAGATTATAAACTATCCTAAAATAATGAGTGAAATTGTAAATGGTTTGTTGCAATTCACAATTTATTGTTTGATAGTTTATAATCACGCTAGATGGATTATAAACGAACGATGTTCATAATCACATTCATAATCATACGGTGACATTATACAGGAATTTGAATTTTTGAACCTCACCTGGAGGGAAAGTACTCTAAATACTGGAGATAGCAAATTTTTTTTTAAAGAAACAAATCTGTATTCAAAGATTTTCAAAAATTCCCTTACCACACTCGGGAATCGATCCGGCTATAATCCGAAAAAAAAAACATCTTGTATTTTAATGGTACATAAATATCAATATATCGAAGGACTCAACAGTGGCAGGGACAGCGACGCGTAACCTATTACCATGGATTCAGTCCATGATTCTGGACCAACTGGCAATTTATTAATAAACATTTTATTTCTCTTCTACAAAGGCGACTTAAAAATATTAAGATTACAATGACTGATAAATTCTTTGTGGGAGTTATCAGACATTATAATCTTAATATTTTTAATTTCAACGCAAGGGTTGAAATTTTTCGTAGGTTATTAAAAAAATTATCAGTTTCCTACAAAAGTGCAATACCTATGCGGTCAATGTACTTATATGGAACAGCAACCAATTGTTTTTTTATAATAACCGTCGAAAATTTTTACCGCATTCCATACAAATGAAGTCAAAGTCAAAGTCAAAGTCAAAGATTTATTTGCAGATAAATATGGTTACAAAAGTTCGTACAGTGGTAATATAATAGTAGCTTAACATATTTAATCATAACATAATGACATGCAAATTTTTGGTATACTATACACTTATAATAATATCATTTTAATTTAAACTGAAGGAATTCTTTTAAGGTATAGAAGGAATTCTCAATTAACCAGCTGCGTAAAGCTCTTCTGAAGCGGACCATTGGAATTTCTTTGATTTGGTTAGGGATCTTGTTATAAATTTTTATGCACATAGGATAGCAACTTCGCCCATATAGTTCCGTTTTCATTCTCGGAGTAATTAATCTATTAGGATATCTAGTTTTGAATTTACATTTATCTCCCAGTTTTTCAAACATCTCAGGGTGAGATTTGGTAAATTTACATACTTCCTCAATATAAATACCAGGTAATGTAAGTATTCTAAGTTTACTAAACAGTGGTTTACAGGATGTAAGTGGGTCTACATTACAAATCGCACGTATACACCTCTTTTGTGCGATGAAAGCTCTTTCGAGATGCACCGAGTTTCCCCATACCAGTATACCATAACGCAGTATTGAACCAACATATGCATGATAAGCCTGTAATGTGGCTTGTCTACTCGTTAGGTTAGATAAACGCCATAGTACATAAGCAAACTTGCTGAGTTTTCCACATATCTTATCAATATGATTAATCCAGGAACACCTCTCATCTAGATCTATCCCAAGAAAAGTCATACTATCTGATTGTTGTATTTGTTTATCTTTATAAGTGATGTTTAAGTCCATTTTATTCCAGTTTCTGTTACGAAATTGTACATATTTGGTTTTATCTATGTTAGGTTTAAGGTTATTCTTTTCCATCCAAGTTATTACTTTGCTTACGGTACTATTTATTTCCTCACTATAGTTTTCATTATTTTTAGGGATAATTACGGCCACATCATCTGCAAACAGTATGCAGGGATGATCAGTTACTTCTGTCAGATCATTGATATATAACAGAAAAAGTGGGGGGCCTAAAATACTACCCTGTGGAACGCCTGTGCAATTGTAACCTAATTTGGATTTAAAAGACAGTTCACCGTTTTGATTAGGTTTATCGACAGTAATTTCTACAAATTGCGATCTGTTTGTAAGGTAACTTTTTACCCATGCATTCGATTTACCGCGTATTCCATATTTATCACATTTTTTTAGTAGTAGCTCGTGCGATACAAAGTCAAAGGCTTTTGACATGTCAAAAAATACAACAGTTGTAGGGATTTTCTGGTCAATATTTTTAGTAACTGTGTTAATTAAATTAAATGCTGCTGTAGTTGTCGATTTCCTTTTTTGGAATCCATGCTGTTCATGTTTCAAAATTCGGAACTTATCGATAAAACTTGTTAATCGCACATGCATGGCCTTTTCGTAAACTTTCGCTAAGATAGGCAAGAGGGCTATTGGTCTGTAATTGTCAACAAGTTTTTTATTACCTTTTTTATGTATTGGTTTAATAGTTGTCATTTTCAATTTCTCAGGAAACACTCCCGTGAATAATGATAAGTTTATTAGATGCACCGGAGTGATAATAGGGCCTATGTATTTTATAATTTTTGTAGGTATTTGATCATAACCTGTTGAGTTCGTATCCCTGAGTGATTTTATTACTTTTTGTATTTCGCCATCATTAGTGGGCATCAAAAACATACTAGAATGAATAGGATCAATGTCATAATTATTAGTGTTAATGTTAAAATCGTTGTTCGTCAAATTGATAAAATAGTCATTTACATAATTGGCAATGTCCGTGGGGTTTGTTAGTGGTCCAGTTTCAGTTTCTATCTCCTTAATATTTGATTCCTGAATTTGATTATTATTGCAATTATATTTAATTATGTCCCATGACGCCTTACATTTATTTTTAGCCCTGGTTATGTAACTTGTATAATGAATTTTTTGTGCTTTTTGTATACATTTTTTGAGTAATTTATTATAGTTTAGGTATTTTAATTTACGGTCTTTGTCAGATGAGAAGTAGTATTCAAAGCGCAAGCTCCTTTTGGTTTTAGCTGATTTTTTTATACCTTTGGAAATCCATTTCGTATATTTTTTCACTAGGTTGATTTTGATCTTAATTTTAGGGAAGCATAAATCAAAGAACAAGAGAAGTGTATCGTGAAAATGGTCAAACGCACTGTTAGCTTCCTGATTAGAAAATATTTCTGTCCATTTTAAATTTGACATACAGTTAAAGAACTTTTCTTTATTTTCTGTGCTAGAATCACGCTTATATATTGTGCGAAAGCGTAAAGGTGGAACTTTATTATCTATTTGTATGGATATCATCTGAGCTGTTTCATGATCTGACAGCCCCAGTGGTATAACCTCACATATTGCATCCTTACAGTTACTTATTACTTGGTCCAGACATGAATTTCTTCTCGTTGGTTGTTTTATATGTAGTGTTAAGCCGAAATTATTTACAATCCTAGTTAATTCGTCTATGCATTTTTTATTTCTATTGATTGTTTTGCTCAAAATATCAATGTTAAGGTCACCTACTATCACTAATTGTTTTTTTGATTTGTTTCGAAGATTGGACAACATTACTTCTAAATTACGTAGGAAAACAAAGGGGTTTGAGCTTGGCGTACGATATAAGGCTATTATTATAATGTTATATTGTAAGAGTTCAATTCCACAACACTCAAATTCATTTTCAGACGCATATTTTTTTAATTGTGTCAGTATTTTGTACTCAATGTAATTTAGGCAGTATATACAAACACCGCCTCGCTTCTTATTCTTTCTTGAGTACCAGTCTCCTAGTTTGTAGTCATTTAAGCTAACGCTGCTCTCCTCACCTGCCTTAATAAAAGTCTCCGTCAAGCACACTACATCAATAAGTAACCCTTCATTTAAAAACGAGTCAATCGCAATTTCTAAGAGTTCTTTTTTACTTCTTAGGCCTGCAATATTTTGATGAAGAACATTTAATGTGTGGCAATTAGTTCCGTCAATGGAATTTACGCATTTAACCTTACCCAACTCAGTATCATACAGGTTTTTTAATGGTTGATCACAGAGCGTTTTAGTTTTCGGTAGAGTGTTACTAGTATCTGCGAAAAAAGGTTTTATTTGGAGTGTTTTTATAGTTATGTGATCTTGTTGGTCGGTAGTTAGGTTTTTTGTCTAGGTTTGTAGTAGAATATGTAGAAAAATCGGAGCATTTCGACTGAGCAGTTGGTTTTTTGTTGAAGTTTAGATATAAATTTTTATAATCAATTGTGTCAATCAGAACGTTCAGTTTATGACATGTATTGCTATGAGTACGTAAAAAGTAACAATTTTCATTATTATTACATATTAGTTCTAGATTATTATTCAGTAACTTTTCATTTAGATATTTATTTTCCAATACACTTAATACAATAATTGGGCAGCTATTATATTTCTTTATGAACATATATAATTCATTAAATATAGTAGTAGGGTTGTAGTCATTTTCTCCTACACAAATAATAATTTTATCATAAGGTTTGCATGTCAATTCAGTGTTTAACAGTTGCTTGGCGATTGCATAATATTTTATCATTCCTTCTGCGCAGTACCTTTCATATGAGCTATTAGATCTCAAGTCAAGGAGGCGTGTAGTTAATCCCGTAATTTGCTGGGTTCCAAGGATATGCATTTTCCTCTTCAGATAATTATTTCTGCTTTTATGACATAAATTATCAGTTGTAATCGTTTTTTTCTTGTTATGTTGCACGGTAGTTTGGGTACATTCCGCGTTTGTCTTCTTGAGTTTTGATTTTTCCTCCGTATTTAGTGTAGTAATATTAATACCACTGGTTAAGTTGGATTTTTGAGTCTTATTCTGCAGTGTGTTGCTAGGTTTCCTTCCTATTTCAGGTTCCTGTGGCAGTTGGGTGGTAAAAGTGTTTGATTCGTTTAGGTTTCTAGATTTTCGCTTCGGAGTACTAATTTTTGATGAACATATTTTAGTTAAACTATTAATTTTGGTTTCTTGATTCTGTAGTCTTTTCTCTAAATCAATTTTTCCTAGTATTAAGTTTTCAATTTCCTTATGCGCGCTCTCTAGCTTTTCCTTTAAATCTCTGACAGTTTCCTGTAAGTCAGTAATTTCTTGGCAATTCCACGTAGATAAGTCTGGTAAACTTCTTCCCAGGACATGAGAGTCGGTAGATAAGAAGGAATTATCTTCAAAACGAGGCATTTAAATCAGTAATTCTTCTCCTAAAAGTAACATTCTCATCATGAAATCTTACAATTCTTTATTCCCTCGCGGCCTCGTAGCCATAGATAATACACGTAGCATCCAAAGTACTGAATCAATTTTTATGATTGACATGTCGTTAGGTTTGTCATGACCACAGAGCACGAACAACACGAACAATACGGAAACTTTTTACATAAGGTAATGACTAACTCGGATAAAGTGCTGCCGGCTGTCGCGCTATACATGTACATGTCGAAGGCTTTTGACCGGGTCGACCACAAGATCCTCTTAAGAAAGATGTATGCATATGGTGTGAGAGGTAATGTGTACAAGCTTATAGAATCATACCTTAAAAACAGACATCAATTCACAGAAGTAAGGCGGTTAAATCCCATTACTAAAACCGAAGAAATATACACCGTGAAATTTGAATCACAGTTTTGCTAGAACAAACGTTGTTCAGACCATGGTGTACTATCATTCTATACCATCCAATATGCTAATAAAACAAACTAAACTAGGCGTTCTCAAATAAGTCTTATGTTGCTCAAACGTGTTCTGTTCAAACAGTAACCGTAACATCAAAGGACTCATCGTGGTAGCAATATATGGCATTCAAAAGAGTTATGAGGAGTCCACGTGGACTAAGTACAAGGATGTCTGGCCAATGCGGGCCAAAATGCAAATAAATAAATCAGTCTTTTTTTGTGTTATTTCAAATACCATTGACGTTTTTTTTTTATTGAATAGTATATAAGTAATGGTAGTAGACCATGGTCTGAACAACGTTTGTTCTAGCAAAACTGTGATTCAAATTTCACGATGTATGCTTTTGAATCTGGAACTGTTAAATTCGGCGTTCCTCAAGGGAGTATCGTAGGTCCTTTATTCGTAAGCGTCAGGACCCCTGGACCAAGAGAGATATTTGATGTTTAGAAAATACCAAAATTTACTACCTTTTTGCTACTATTTGATACCTAACTTCAAATATTTAGTACCTCAACTGATAGCGAAAAAACACGTAAAGAAAGTGGTCAGCCATTCTGACATCAGGATGTCTGGACCATTTTTTTTTTTCATAGGTCGAGACAACACACCTAATTTATCTCTTTGTAAATATTTACTACCTTTTTAGTACCTCAACATATATTTTTTTCAAATTTTTTTGTCAGTCCAGAAAAATGCTACGCATGAAAGATTGCACCAATAGAGATATTTGATGTTTAGAAAATACCAAAATTTACTACCTTTTTGCTACTATTTGATACCTAACTTCAAATATTTAGTACCTCGACTGACAGCGAAAAAACACGTAAAGAAAGTGGTCAGCCATTCTGACATCAGGACGTCTGGACCATTTTTTTTTTCATAGTTCGGGACAACATAACTAATTTATCTCTTTGTAAATATTTACTACCTTTTAGTACCTCAACATATATTTTTTTCAAATATTTTTGGCATTCCAGAAAAATGCTACGCATGAAAGATTTTTATACATAATGGATTTTTTATAATGGACATTTAATTTGCCACATAAAGCTTATATTTTTAGAATATAGATACATTTATATTGTGGATTAGAAAATTATACACTCTAATATAGAAAATAATTTTAATAACTAGGATTGTAGGCTACATAATATCAAACTATAAATATCCAGTTTATGCTGACCTCTTATTGTAAGGAAATCCTATAGAATGCTAGATCAGCGTATACCTCTACTGGTGCAACAAACAATACGGACACGAATATTATTCGTGTCGGAAAGAACATCCGACTTCGTTGGCATACCTATACCGACCGCCATTATGAAAAAAACTGGTTTTGGCGGCCAGTGATGAAACAAGTGTCAATCGATAGAGTAAGTGATTGCAAACAAAAAATATTTAGTGATGAATATCGTAAGTGATATACTTCCTGAGATATTTGAGTTAAAACATGAGAAAAAAAATAAAGCAGTAATATTTTTTTTAAATATCTCAGAAAGTATATCACTTACGATATTCATCACTAAATATTTTTTGTTTGCAATCACTTACTCTATCGATTGACACTTGTTTCATCACTGGCCGCCAAAACCAGTTTTTTTCCAAATGGCGGACGGTTAGGTATGCCAGGTCCCATACAAAAATGTCGGAACCCCTTTGCCTAACGTCGTGTTAGAATTGTCATCAGCCGTCAGTTTCTAGGAGTACTTAAATGGTGACGTATAGAGACACGCTTGGTTTTTTATGATAAGTGTTGGCAGTTTGCATCTACGTCTTTTTTTATTTTTTTCCGCCCCGGCCCAGATGACATAAGATAGGTGAAAGGAGGTATTTAAAAAAAACAACATGGCGGGTTTTTGAACGTCAATAAGTAGTCGTGTAAAAATCCCTTTTGTATTTTTGCATTCTGTAGTACAAATTATTCATCATCTTCTTTAGGCAATCTTGATTGATTCAAAAATCAAAGAACATGTAACTCTTTTGGGTACGACATAAATATTGAAGGACAGTATCTTTTGGCAAGCTTGTCGTTATGTATGTAAATATTGTAAGGACTTCGACTACGGCTGAAGAAGTTCCATTGAAACGAGAAAGAAGCTTGGAATTTTCTCACTTTATAGTTTGCATTCCATAATATTTTATCCATAGGGTAGAAGTACTTGTGTTTGTAGATTGCAATATCTGGAACATAAAAATTTTTCGAGTAAAGACAGAAACATTCAGGTGGTCTTTGGGGACTGCCGATAGAAGTGAAAACTAAGTAACTTTTTTATTCTCGCGTTGATGTCTTTCGTTCGAGTATTAGGTGACGATGACGCGAGTTCTATGACTTTTGTTCACACAAAAAGTGCTCAACGCGCCTAAAGAAGTTTTCACTTAAAAAAAGAACCAAATACAAATTCAAATTCAAAAGTCATTCATTCATTCAAACTAGGCTGAGAATCAGCACATTTCGAACATCAAAATTACATAAGACAGTCCCCCAAAAACGCCCGCCCTTCACCACTTCCTAGTGCTTCCTAGTGCTAACCGAAACACCAAACCTAGAGAGGCTTCAGGAGCTGAACAGAGTGCGGCAAAACAGCTCTTAAAACCTTTGTATTTTTCTTCCCTCTGATTTAAATGGACTTACCATGACAACTGTCCCAACGGATTCTTACAGGACACATACGTTGAACCACTTTCTGAATAACTGTCCGACCAGTTACAAATCTGTCGTAAGGGTCGTAGGTCTCAAATATTTCTCTGAAAAAAGTTTAGGATACACTTGTATATTATATAATAACACTATGTATAATGGAGCTTTGCGCCTTGCTGTGATAGATTCACGAAGAACGGATACGCCACTTACGCGAGAATAGAACTAGTTATATTACTTCCAAATTCATCTTTACTAAGTGACAATATTCCTGGTGCAACGAACTTCACGCCATGTTTTACAATCCAGTTTGGTGGCATATCCTCCAGGGGTTTGACAACTATCATATCGAACTCCACACTTATACCACCCCATTTGTTGAGGGTTAACATTCTCAGTATATCCGCGGTATGCTGTATTGGAAATCTACTTCCCTTCAAATCGTTGAGGAATATTGACTGTACGACTGTTCCTTTTGAATACTCCGCAACATGCACTCTCAAAAATTTCACATTGGGGAAGTGGAGCAGCTTTGCAAGACAGCCAGTCTTCAGCTCGTAGTCGGTAACAGGTGCGCTGAACAGCACGTAGATCTCTCGCTTCGGATTAGCCCTGGCAGCTGCTTCCACTGAACAGGCTTCTCGAGCAGTTAGTTCGCCCCTAAACGACGTGTCATGGAAGAATATTGAATTATTCACTTTCGGAGCAAAGCTCGGATCTTCAGCCGATGGCAATGCGTTTCCCTCATCAGAGAAATAATTAGCTATAGTATTCCAATAGCTGACTGCGTACAGTTCTTTGACGAATATTATTACACATATTGATAAACAAGCGAAACCTAAATATCGTTTAATTTTTCGTAAATATTTCATTTTTTTATTTTCCGAGTACCTGAAGGTTACGTTTTGCTCTTTGATTAACCTGAATTTTATCATGATCATGAGTGACTCGAATAATTGCACGTATTGTACATTAACTGTAGGAATGTTGTTTGTTTTCATTCAAAATGTTGAATGTTTTTTCGCCAATTTCCCGCGTTTTTGTTTGTGTAACTGTAAATATATTGTGTTCGGATCTATGTGTGTTACCTATGACAAACTTAAAATTGTTTATGGAAATGTATTCATAATGCGGCCACAACCAGTTTCAAGCACAATGGTAATAGCATAGGATTCGCAGAGAAACGACCTTCACTCATCTGAGTATTTTTAATCAAATCAGGAGATAGCAGCAGAGCGCCCTGCCAACGGCAAATTCCTAACTACTGCTATATGACAGGTCTTACCTCCACTATTGCAGCGTGCTCTGTGCACAAAACGTAACCTCAATTTACAAGATTTACCCAGATTCATCAGAAGTACCTAACAATAACAATATCCTGTTGAATTTCAATATTGCACGACTCATAATGCGAAAAAAAATTTTTCGATCGTAGAGCACATTCTAATGTGCACGACGATTGAAAAAAAATTTTTAAACTTACGCGCACATTTTGTTTGTTTTGCGTAACAAGATACAAAACAAATACAATAAGTATTGGATTCCGCTCGATAAACTCAAAGCGGATCCACATCGAATCATTCTTGTAGTTATCTCACGCGCACATCAGCCGTTTATGTCCTAAAGTTTCGCGAAAGCAAACAATATTGAAAGTGTTCAGCTACTTACCTATCTTTAACTCAAATAAGTACTGAGAGCGAGAGCCAGAGAGTATGGTTAGGTACTATGCAAAAGCCATTCGTAACAAGACCATGGCGATATTTTACCAGCAATACTTATAGTAAGATTAAATATCACTAGATATTATATATAGAACAATACATCGTAACAAAATGTAATGTACCATGTTATTACTCTGAAACGGGAGATGTGTTGCCATCGGCGGAAGACACGAGCTTTTCTCCGAAAGCAAAATCGATATTCTTCCACGAGACTTGATGTCGCAGTGGACTGACTATCCGCCAGGCTTGTGCAGTGGAAGCAGCTGCCAGAGCTCATCCGAAGCGAGAGATCTACGTGCTGTTCAGCGCACCTGTTACCGAGTACGAGCTTAAGACTAGCTGCTTAGCAGAGCTCCTTTAATTTCCCAATGTGATATTCATGAGAGTGCATGCAGCTGAATATTAGAAAGAAACAGCCGTACAGTCAATGTTACTCAACGATGTGATACAAACTAGATTTCGAATACAGCTTACCGCAGACATACTGAGAATTTTGACCCTCAACAAATGGGGCGGTATATATTTGGACTCTGATGTAATAGTCACTAGATCATTAGACGACCTACCATCAAATGTTACTAAAGAAAACGACGATGACATCGCATCAGCGATCCTGTCCTTTGCAAAAGACGAAATTGGAACCAACATAATTATCAAATGAAATCATCAAATAGGGTTTTGTGGTTTTCATTAAGTTTCTAATTAAGTCCATCTGATAAATTCATTCTTATTCGCTTACATCTTATGCGGGCTACACAGTTACACACGATGAGGACAGCCCAGATGCATCTGGACTGGAACGCTTGTCCCTGGGTGGGACAGGCATCAGGACAGTCTTCGATCTGTTTAGTCTGGTACTATTCATTACAAAATCAGTAGTCGAAAATAACGAAGAAGGTTTGTGACCATTTACCATTGACCAAAATATTTTGTACAAAGTAGTCTTTACAGTAGGTGCGTGACGAACATTGCGTTACAAATTGCTTAGAAATTCAAGACCGCGCCAAAAGAACATATTGACACGATGACGTTGCATGAGTGTTTATCATACTGAATAAGGTTTCAGTTACAAAAATTAATATATATGTGTGTGTTATGTTAATATTCAACCTTATCTCTTGAATCGCGAAAAAAAAAATCTGTTGTTCCCTACATTTATGTTCGCATCTACATTATGTCTCGTCAAAATGTAGGGAACAGCTGATTTTTTTTTCGTGATTTCAAAGTTGGTCCCATAGTGAAAGTTGTTCATAATGATGAGTACAATAACCCCTTAAGAGATTGCCAACGAATTAAATTTCATCCTGTATAAGGCTATCCGACATCCAATCATCGGGCAGGGCAACTGTCCGATGATTGGATGTCGGATAGCCTTTGATTGCCAACGAATTAACATCCTGTGTATGGCTATCCGACATCCAATCATCGGGCAGTTGCCCGCCAGACACAACACCCGTCTGGCCGGAAGATCCCCCCTTTTCTACAGAGGGTGAGTGAACTTTACACCCTGTTCCTCATGCCTCTAAAATAATAATATGTAATAAATCACAGGACTATTTTTGTTATTCGTTTATTTTCCCTTTTTAGGGTTCCGTACCCGAAGGGTGACAAATGGAACCCTATTAATAAGCCTCCGCTGTCCGTCTGTCTGTCAGCGAGCTATATCTCATGAACCGTAATAGGTAGGCAGTTGAAAATTTCACAGATTGAGCATTTCTATTGCCGCAAGAGCAAAACATAATAAAACTAAAAATTAAAGGGGGTCGCCATACAATAAAATTAAATTTTGAAAAAAAAAATATCCGACCCTGGCATGTGGGATATCATTTTCTAGAGCTCATCGAGTAGAGAATAAATATAATTTTTATTTGTTTTTATTTTCAAAAATGATGAATTAGGGGGCCGTAGAAGTGGTCTGTTTTAGACCATTTTTGTACCGAGCTCTATCTCAACAACTAAACAAATTAGGAATTTGAAACTTCTTATGGTCTATCATGTAACATAGGTATACTGTTTATAATCAACAAATACTAAAAACGCCGATTCATAACGTATTTTATATAATATGAGCGATTTAATGCAACTTAAAAAAATAATTTTATATTTCATGCTAATATTATGCGATATAAATTCCACAGATAACTATTTAATAGTCGGAGTAATGACATGGAATTAGTAAGTACCTACTATCATGGCAGCTTATACTATTTCGATCATTTAAATTTCGATGATCCAAAAAGGTCAACAAAATAAACTTTCTTCACAAGAATATAAAAATACTGGCCGGTTTTACGGCCAGTATTTTTTGAGTTTAAGAACTTTATCGACTTTTTTCAAAGTATCCCTAGACGGTGTTGATGTGTGTACCTCATGTTAAAACTACACTTCAATAGACCATATATTCAGTAACATTGAAATGAATGCTGGCACATACAGTGTACTATTCAGTTACCTTAAACCGATGTGGATACAATTTCATATTGAGAAAAATTATTGGTGTAAAAATATTCGGCCACGGCGGCCAATCTCAACGGAGACTGGCCTTCGGCGCGGGAGATATTATAGTGCACAAGTGTGTGCGCAGACACGAGTGCACTCTCTCTTCCCTCACTCTCATAGTCCGATGGGATGTGTAAAAATAATAAGTAAGAAAAAATAGATTTCTGTATGACTATAAAAAAAACGTAAATAAATACCTGTATTGACCCGTGCGTTTGCACTGGCGAAACATCACGACAAAACATGTTGAAATCTCTAGTTCCTGTCAAACATTGTATGAAAAATTGACAGAAAATAGAGATTCCAACATGTTTTGTTGTGAATGTTTCGCCAGTGCAAACGCACAGATAAATTAAAATTTGGCGTACTACTTACATTCTATTTTGTACAATATAGTCTGATGTAGCCAGAGAAATCCTTTTATTTTTAAGTAACTAGCTTTACCCGGCCCGGCTTCGCACGGTTAGCACTAAATACTTATCTACGGCGCACCTACCTTTCCTAATTACCTATTTCTACCTAATTACCTATCCTACCTACCTACCTTACCTAGGTTAGGTACCTACCTAGGGTAGGTAGGTACCTAACCTACCCTACCTACCCTACATATCTACCTGCTTACCTACCATATATACCTATTTATACCTACTAATACTATGTTAGTAGCAAATAAATAACTTTGACTTTAGTTAATGCATGTTACTGGATAAAGTTAACTTAATATTATTTTTCTCTTAAAATAAATGAAATATACTCCTACACCTATATTTTTACACAACACCATTTTTTCATTAAAATTAGACAATTTCTTACAAATCTTTGTTTTTTTATAGCGCCTCTGTTGTTACCTTTACGAAAGTATTACAAAAATTCATAGTGTTAAATCTTGTACGACATGGTATGGAACCCTTCCCCTTCGTGTGCGAGTCCGACTCGCACTTGACAGATTTTATTTAAATTCTACCAGCCCCTTGTACTTTCACACTATTAGTTATTAGTTTTGTTAGATATAATCTTTTCTGTAGCATAAATGGCATTAGTGTTGAGTAGGTAGACCAAGGTTCTTATATTTTTGCCCATTCTCCTTTTGTTTTATTTTAAAGGCACCATTAAAACACGTAATGAATAACCAAAGTCCCATACATGCATACCCTAACCAAAACGATTAGTTTGATCAAATTTGGTATTCTGTTTAATAATATTAGAAGAACATAGTAAGTTACTATGTTCATCAGTTCAAGGTATTAAAATTAGTAACCTTGAACTGAATCTGATGCTGCAGCATCACCTGGAATTTGCAGGATACCCAATTTCCTTACCAACTTACAGCACATGTACCTACCTATCGTGTTTGGGCTCATTTGAATAGTCACAAGGAAGTCGGTTAATGAATAGGTTATAGATAGATGATGAACAGGGTTTGATGGTGGATTATGAATGAGAAATGGGGAAATGTTTGTGTAATATAAGTACCTAGTTAATTTCACTTGTTGACGTCAAATCTTTCAATTTTATTTCGAACAACTACCAGTTGTCAACATGGCTTGAAATTCGAAAAACTTGTAAATAAGTACCATTTTTATGTTATCACAAGTATCTGATCTGATGATGACCTGACGCCGCCGCCGCAGATGTAGTGATATCTGCGGCGCCCGGGGCCATGGGACCCTCTGCCCCACGCTACGCCGCTGAGTAAAACTCCTGGCCTTTAAATCCTTTGCTGCCTTGTTGTGTCTTCAAAAAGGTCAGGTGCGCAGTACTCGCAACCGGCGTGCGTGTAAGTTGATTTCGGATAGTCTTATCTATGTTATTCGCGCAGTAAACTCTAACTGCGCGATGGAGGCTTTGTGTGACGTCATGTCTTTGCTGCGTAGTTAGTACGAGGCGGTGTAACCGCTACCGATGAATCTGATTAAAAAATCTTAGAAAAATGTGTTTTATAACTTCTGCATAAATCGACGATAAAAAAAATTATACGACTCGCACTTGACTATAATTTTATCGTTAATAATTTGTAATGTGTCAAACACTATTGTAAGATGACAATTAAACGTCATCATATTGCATAGAAATAATCACACTTTCGAAAACAATATTATGAATTAAAACTATAATATAATTCTCGACATCAGATGCATAAGGTCGGATGTACAAAATTCGAACTTTACAGGAGAGCAAAAATAAAACTGACAATCTTTTTTGTTCATATTTTTATTAAAACATGAGTATTTAAATGTATTCTTTTTTTAATATTTGGTAGAAAATAGTACCTTTCGCTTCTTATTATAAGCATCACCCTAATTGTTAAAATAAATTTAGTACAATTTTTTATTTATTAAATCTCTTACATCCGATGTTATGCCTGAAATATAATAGATTTTTGATTAAAACTTCAAGCTTAAGATTCCATCCGACTTTATGCTTGCAATTTTGGGTGATGAACTTAGAGTTTTATATTGACATGTAGTATTAAGATCTTAGATATAAAACATTCTTATCTGTTATCCGCATAGTACATGCATAAGTCAAACTTTGCAGTTAGACATTGTACAGACATGATTTCATATTATATTTCATAACAACAATGATCATAATTCAAGTATGTACATAAGGCAACAGCCATCGTAGGGCTATTGTCGAACGCTAAAACCAATATTGGTATTTTTGTCACGGTCAAGTCAAATATCGTTTTTTTTTTTTCATAGCAAACCACCGCTTTTGAACTGTTTGGTTTTGGGTAAAAATATTGTATTGTCAGTGCATGGTGCATCGAAATCAACACTCAATTCACAAATTTCATGAATGTAAATCATTGTTCTCTCTACACGTGATCTTTTCTTGATGGGTGAATAAAAACATTTGTAAAAATCAGGAATAAACTATGTAGCCCTCAAAGATCTTCAATTGTTATTCATTCAGAAGTCTAGCGTTCTCTGCATGTACTTGACCTTTAGTTGAATTTTTATTAGGTGATGATATTAAGTGTCTTTTGATTGGAACTTTGCATTGTTTTTAATAAAAACATTATTAGACTTTTCTGGTAAGAATAGGCATCTTGCTATGTGATGTTAGGAAACTTGAGTCATCCTCTTCCCTCGGTTCATAATTTTTATCTTTAACGCTGTCATTACTGCCGTAATCTACAACGGCCCTGTGTTCTGCAAGAATAATACAACAAGTAAGTACCTAAGTATTTTCTAATACAACACCTGAGGTGGCAAACAAGCATGCGGCTCGCCTGATCGTAAGCGGTTACCGCTGCTTATAGGCGCTTGCAATAGCAAAGGTATCATTTACACATTTCCAACCCGGTAGGTTTGACAGGAATCGCTGCACCAGCAGTAGAGTGGATACAACAGCGTTGCATAGCACTGCCAACACACCATTTCCTCAAGGTGCACGACCTTCCACACTCGTATGAATACATTGCTACAAAGAGCAACGTGATTTAGCTATGGTCGTTTGCAAGGTAAAGTGCTTTTCCAGGCGGACAGAGATCCTGGTATCGAAGCCTCTGCTCAAGTAATATACCTGTAAGTACCTACTTAGGTCATTATTATGCTAACTTTTACTTTCTAAGAAGAAAGACGTTCGAAAAAAATACTGCATTAAAAATCGGTCCATGCATTTGGAAGCCAATGTCTGTCCTAAGATAGACAAGCAGACGTTTTAAACTTGAATCATCCTTCTTTGTGTCGGAGGTTCGAAATAGTTAATTACTCTCGTATTTATATTAGGTATGTTATTATCAATCACACCCATATAGGTACTTCTATAACAAAATATTTATTATTGCCCAATCCAAATTTGCTTACAATAGTATCTTTAGGTGTCTAAACTACAATACATAAAAAATATTAGGTTCAAAAGATCGTTAGAAAATATTTTTTAGTTGTGCAGCCAAGTGCAACAATCACAAGTATAATATTATAGGCTGATTTAGGGACTTACTTTATATCTGTTGTCCTCCATGACTGTAATTAAACGCAAATACTAACAATATAATTTTACCACTGTTATACAAAAAAAAACTCACATTCATTTATCAATGATTGGTTTATGTCGCGCGCCATGCGCTCACGCGCCACGAGAGCTCATTACGACACGATGTGATACGAAAATATTCAAACTATCTTTAGTACCGACCAAGTATTTTAAATTATTGAATACATTTTTGGAGGCATAAGGTTGGAATTCCTTAAAAGTACAAAAAACCACTACAAAATTGGTGTTATTACAACAAGAACGTCTCATATCGATAGCAGACTTTATGCATTGTAGCATTAAGCAACATTTTTTTAAACATAATGCTGTATTTGAAGATACGTACTATTATTTTATTGTAAGCTTTAGATGTATAAAGGCTTATCTGCTGAAGTGACCAGCATGTGAGACCAAACATTTATATGCATAATAGCTTAAACTTAAATACGGCTCATAAAACTATTAATTATTTGATGCACAGGGGTGTAAGTTAAAATAAAAGTTTATGCCTCCCAGACATTTAAAAAAGTCTGCAAATCCGTCTTTATGCATGTGTGTATCTTGTCAACGGTACGAGATAGAAATACCAAAGTCAGTTTGTTAAAAAGAGAAACAAAACCTTAATATCGCTGTACTAAAAAGTCATTTTGGTCGGATCCATACATCCGACCTAATGCCTCTGATGTCGAGAATTACGATCAGATGCAAGGGCAGATCCAGAATTTATTTCGAGGGGCACATGAGCCATATAGATAAGAAGTGTCTCCCATAGTTAGTATTGCGCTATGCTGTTTTTGAGATTCATTCTTTTTCAATTACATAATTAGTGTAAGAAAAGTGAGAGTGAGTGAGCGAGTGTTATGACTTTATGAGTGAGCGAAGCGAGGTCAATAATTTAAGGCTGCCTGTCCACCGGAGCGGAGAGGAGAGGAGCGGAGATGTACCAAAATTCACCAATAGAATCGCACCTCTGGAGCGGAGTTTTGATTCTATTGGTTAATATTGACACATCTCCGCTCCGGTGGACAGGCAGCCTAAGCACCCCACCTCGAATAATTTAGTGTTAAGTTATTATTTTGCTGTACCTATTAGCTAAATATTTTTTATGAGTTAAGCAAGCTGTACATATAGGAGTTTGTCCAAATTCGGCTTCGTGTGGACACGATGCTCGAAAAGAAACAAATTAATCAAAAATCTAGTTTCATTTTTAAACCCTTATTCATTCTATACTTTTGTATCAACTTGCACCCATGAATAGTGTAGGTATTTAATAAGTATTGAAATTGTTTAATTCGACATATTAACAATACTCGACCTTCATTAATTCATAGTGATGACAACGTTTAATCGTACAGATTAAAATAATTATTTACAAATCGATTATAATTGTTATTTTTGAAATTCAACTACTTCCTCCTCACTCATGTTAGAGTCTGGAGTTTACAGTCAATAAAAGATGTTATTTGTAATCACTTACATTATTTCAAACATTTTTTATCCATATATTTGGAAAACGAAAGTATTTTAAAGTACCTATCGAGTTGGTCAAGGAGTTTCACTTATAACAATAAAAAAAGTTTAGGTAATGTCAGAGTTGTCACTTCAAGTCACTTTATTTCTTTGTTCGGGACACTTCCCTGTGTGAATGCGGTCTTGCGGAAGGTACTTTGGACCATATATTTTTCTCCTGCTCCTTGAACACCAAATCCTTCGATCTCTATCGAAAAATTTCCAAATGTAACATTCCTCTCCCAACTAACTTCCATTCCCTTTTATCCCACTTCTCCCCCAAAATTATAAATATTTTAACTGTTTTTTTAAATGATAATGATATTAAATTTTTACTGGTGGTGCGTAATAATTATGTTAATACCCATGTATTGTATGTATTTGTGCCGTTTATCACGTTAACTAGATTGTAATTTAGAATATTAATGTTGTAGTACTAACCCTTGTCCTCGTTTTTCCAGCTACTAACACTTAGATAGACTACCACAAAGTGCAAAGTCGACGGCCCACCTTCCTGCGCTGCCGTCTAAACGTGACGCTGGCAGAATAGTCGAAACCGGCTCAGTTGCCAAAAAAGAAAAAAAAAAAAAAAAATCGTGAATATTATTTTACTCGTTTTACTGTGATATTTTTTCAAGTATTGTTTTGGTTTTGGTTACTCATACAACTTCTCACGTTGACCCCGGCACGCCTATGAACTCCGACACCAATCCCACCGTTGACCCCAGCTTAAATATGGATATCGAACTCGCCGAAACTTGAATGGTACGGATACGAACGAAACAATTTCGCTTCAACTCCTGCATGTGGTGGAAACTGTGTCACAGATCCTATGTGCGAATTATGGTACTGATATCAAGCAAAGGAGAAAGCATACCCTCGATCTTGTGGAAGTGGAATCTGTTATAAGGCAGTGGATCGCTCCAAAAGTGGTACATGTCAACGAAAACACGAAAATGTTACATGAAAATGAAAATAACAGTCTGGGATGAAATTCAATCAAACAGTGTTGCTCCAACTGCATAGTAGGGGGAAGCACAGTGGGCTGCTGTGCTCATGTACGGACTATAATTTGGTTTTTAAGCTCTACAAGGTACCAAGATAATATATATCCATCTGCCCAGTTCCTAGACAATATATTATTAACTTATGAGCCAGAATAATAACAAAATGTATAAATAAAAATGTGTTTTATTCCAAACAACAAGTACCCAAAACAAGACTTAGAAGCATCGCGATACAATCTTATTACAATATTCTCTTTCCTACTGGTATTAGCTATTAAACCTGTATTATATTTATACTTAAAGTACCTGTCCACACCGAGCCAAATTCCCATACAGCGTGGACAAAGTCCTTTGGATTTTGGCGCCTCTAACCGCGTTATCTTTTCAGCATTATTTATGTTATTCCAAAATCCTCTCGCCGACTGAGGCTATGCCGGTGCGTTGCCAGCTGTATGAACGTAAACGAATCAAAAGGAGTATGTAAGGATGTATGGCAGGTGGCATAGTTCTATAGTTTTTGCCTACACCCATGGGAAGGCTTGAGATTGTTTGAATACCTACTTTTCCCGTTGTAAAGTGACCAGGGAATCTTACCTCACCAGGGAAAATATGCATAAAAACTTCAAGAATAAAATTTATCATTTATTGAAAATCAAAGTTCATAATAACATAACAGAATACCATTGACGATTAGATACGTCTTACATTTATAATTGAAGAAAAAAACATAAAATATCTTTCTAATTACGGTGACATGGCTAAGCCATGCCATTTGTGTTTTATTTCAAAATTGTCCAATAAAAACATTTCACTTTGGAAGATAAGTTACACATTACAACTAACTAATATAATATACATAATTAAAATAATATTTGTACCAAAATAATCATTAGTATCACCGCAATAGGTACGTATTATTTTTGTATGAAATATACTGATGTTCTATACAAGTACAATGAAATACTCTTATTAAGTTAACATCTGTGCCAAAATAATCATAATCGAGAACATAGACGGATTTACTCTCGTATATTTTTTAAAAGGTAGGTTGGTATTTTTTATTGGTTATCATCACAGAACATAACCCTTCTTTGCAATCGAGTAAAGATCTTGTTGAAACTATCAGAACCACAAAACTTTACATTTCACAATTTATAAATTTGTTAATTTCACAAGCCCGTGTACCACAAAACTCTAAGCCTCAAAAACGGAAAATCCTTACAAATATGTAAATTGTAGTGACAAGTCTACAATTTATTACCTCATGCTTTGTGTTACGCTTTTAAAAATGCGAAAGAATGACAGATTGTAAATTGTAACTCATACATATTTGTTATTTCTATTTTATGCAATTTTTTTTTATAATTTATATTTTTTGTAATGTTTTGTGGTGGCGTTGTTGAAGTTTTATTCTGAATTAACACAAAATTACTCCATACAGTACTGTATTACATGTAATTTACCTAAATATACCGTGTCTATAAATGCGAAACATAGTCGCATAGAACATTAGTACCCCACCAGAATCGAATAGGAAAGTGAGATGAAAATGCATTAGTAAATAAATATCTATATAATATACTTAATTCAGTTAAAAACTGTTTGGAATGATATCTTGAAACCATACACAGACTATTTTAGATGCCTACAAGTTTATTGTTATGATACTGAGACTAAATTATAAATTTAAATGAAAGTTATAAATTTAAATGAAAGTTATAAATTTAAATGAAAGCTATAAATTATAAAAAATGAAAGTTATAAATTATAAATATTCGTATTAATAAATAAAAAAATGTATTGAAAAGAAGCCAGGGCCAGTTGAAAGTACAGTTTAACAAAGATATGAAATGTGGTTCGATTTGATTCTTATATCTATAATTAATATGGCAATAAACTTAATGTGCGTTTTGGGTAATACATATAATAATATATAACCCTTGGCTTTTGAAAGCCTATTTAAGTCTGATCAGGAAACTTGCTGTAAAATGTTGATACAGGGTGATTTCTTTTATGATTCATCGAGGTTAAGAAAAACTTTGTAGAGCGTCTGCTTTGGCAATTATGTGTCTTTTTAACCGACTTCAAAAATAGCAGGGTCTCAGTTCGTCGGAATCTGTTTTTTTACATTCGATGTGTCATATTACCACCAGAGTACTGTACAATGCTAGAAGGTTCTTTTAGCGGAGCTTTTTTAAGTTAGGAACTTGCGCCGCCATCTTGTTCTGTCAACACATTTTCTGTGACCATTTCACAAATGTTCTTTCAGGCACCAAAAGATCTTTTTTGCACTCTAAGTTTGTTAAAAACTGAATATATCTTAAATAAAAACAAAATTATATATCAGTCGCTAGTTATTCTTGTCATTTTAGCAACCACAACAGCTACAGCGCAACCGTCGAGAGAATGCGTTCCTGAAACCTCTCAGTAGAAGAATTTTTAGTAGTAAAAAGGATCAACTTCTTATTGAATTCAAAAGAATTAATGAGGAGCTCGTGGCTAATTAATAACAGCCTCACGGGTCGATCCATCAGGGTAAGCTACGCTTGCCGGGGTTGGTCAGTGGATGGGTGACCATCTTTACATACCGAGACTCCTCCGTGCCTCGGAAAGCACGTTAAGCCGTTGGTCTCAGCTGTCATTCGTAGATCTTTGACAGTCGTTACGAGTCGTCAGAAGCCCGAGAGTTTGACACCAGTCTTACCAAGGGGTATCGTATTACCCAGTTACTGGGTTGTGGAGGTCAGATAGGCAGTCGCTCCATGTAAAATGCTGGTATTCAGCTGCATCCGGTTGGACTAGAAGCCGACCCCAATATATTTGGGAAAAGGCTATGCAGATTGATTGAATAAAGTTCAAATAAGCAAAACACATATTCGTTAGTATGAAACTCACAGGAGTCAGGAACGCATTGTCCCAAAAGCTGAACTGTAACATGGGCCTTGCCTGCCGATATACCGATCGATCAGCTACTTAATTAGGCTCTTAAAACTAGGGAGTCTTAGACTATAATTTGTAAAACAATTGGGTATACAATATTATCTTTGTAATTTTATAATGATCAAGGTAGTATTTGGATGGCAGTCCACAGACTAGCCGCTATCGAAAGCATACCTAACAGCCACAGGTTTGAAGAGACGATAGATACCGTTAAGCGGGGCTAACGTGTCCACGGGTATATCATATAATATTTTCTGTATTTTCAAGGCTTATCAAAATCTTTTAACGCCTTGGCGTTAACGCCGTTTTAACGCCTTGGCCACTGCAGAACTGCTTCCTAATGAGGACTATCGCGCTTAAATGTCCCGCTAGAGGCGCTAGTGCAGAGTGAGGTGTCTAGAAATGACAAATGTCACTGAACGTTCACTATTCGCGGAATTTTCTATCGGGAATTTTTACTTATTATTCATAATTTTTGTAAAGATTATGGCCATTCTTGATTAATTATGGCCATTCTTGATTAATTCTGGCTTAAGATTTTAAGTAACAACTCAGGATCTAATTTGGTGGCGCTCGAAGGTATAATAATATTTATCTGCTTCATGTTTGCCAATTTTGGGAACATACAATAGACGACGTATATTTAGTAACCTAATCCACTTAACTGTTCTTTTAATGAGTCATAAATAACCCTGTAAAAAATCGACACGTGTTTCTCCTCTCAACGACTATCTTCAGGATGACGATTGACTTGTTACGAACCCGGGCACAACGTGTTGCCACAAGAGCCGAACGCAAAGGCTAGGCGTTACTTTGCGTTCGGCTCTTGTCATGGCAACACGTCGTGCTGTCGCGCAGTCGGATAAAAAAACAACAGAGCCCTGGGTGACTTTGACGTCATTTATATGTCACTCCGTGCGTTCAGCTTATTACAATTTATATTTTATTTAACCTGCGGCCATTTTAAATAATCAGGAACTTAAATAAAACTGGTATAATCTAGGAATACAATATTAACCCATCGGGTCATCCGATCTCACTAATTGTTGCTGTCTCGTAAAGGGGCTTACACACTGAAGAATTTCTGTCGGTACCTACTTTGGTAGCCGATCTGATAATGTTAGTAGGTTATTTATTTCATGCGTTTTCGCGTCATGACTCATCGTGCGTATACCCCATTACATTCACTGGGCGATATTTTAACTTTAATAGTTCTTATTGTGATATTAAAATATCTAATCCTTTTCTATGAAAGGTATCTTATTCTAGCAATTTTGCAAATGCATAACTTAGAATTTTAATTAAAATAAATACCGAACTGGAATTGTGGAGTGTTTTTTGAAATATTGTTTTTTTTTTCCTAAAACAGCTGCTTTGGAATTGACTCTTGAAATTGACGGCATGCTGGAACTTCTAAGCTATTGTTTAAAGTTAAAATCTTTCTCCACAAATTATAAAGCAACTTAGACAAAGTAAGGCTTAATTTAAGTTTAATTTAATTTCGACCTCTGTACACGTCTGTACTGACCTAATATTGCCTTTAATTTTAACCTAGGATCAGCTACTGGACCGTTGTAATACATTACATACTATAGGTACAATTAATATAATAACAATATATAGAAAAGCTACAATTTATTACAGCTTTACGATGAAGCTTGATATGAAAATAATAATAATACGACATGAGTGTATTTTTTGTCGATTAATATATAATCCATTTGAAATAAGATTACACATATAAAATACAATAGACGATGTATATTTAGTAAGTTAATCCGCTTAACTGTTCTTAAAGAGTGTTAGAGAACCCTGTAAGAAATCGACACGTGTTTCGCCTCTCAACGAGGCATCAGGATGACGATTGACTTGTTGCGAATTCGGACACGAAGTGTTGCCACGACATGAGCCGAACGCAAAGTGAGCTTCAACCGCCCGACAACCCCACTTATATAGGATCGCTTATCGGCCCACCTCGGCAAGGATCCGACCGATTCTGACTTCTATACCGTAGGCATAAGGATAGCATTAAAGGCAAAAAGTGATTACAATACCAACTGTTTACTGCAGCTGCCATATATCGTGCCACGAACGCAATAGAAGTCAAAATCGGTTGAACGGACTGTAAAAAAGGTTTTGAGAAATATCTAACCTTTTTTCAAATGGAATATAGTGAAATACTCGTTGCAAAACACGAGCGCGCAACATGTGTTTGTTTATGGCATTGACATAAGGTTTAAGTTACAATGATGGACGCGCTCTCGTGAAATACAAAAACAGAAGAATTGACCAAATGACAGATTCACAATCACAATCTGTCATTATGTCTAATCTCCCGGCGAGAAAGCCCGTTTCATGGTGGTCATGCGTGCTGACCTTAATTTTTCCTTCCTTTTTATTCTAACTCCTACATTACATTATTTTCTCTATCAAGCTTATCAATTCAGTCCAGGCTAAAATGCGTCGAAACCGGTTTGAACATTAATTAACGACTGACGCAATATAATACTAGTTTTTCAATAGATAGGACCGTATCAAACAATATTGAAGACTGTTTTCGGGCGAACCGCGAAACGAATCCATCCGCGTCACTGATAAGGCATTTCTAATGCTGCGGCCGCATCTGCGTTTATCGTGACGAAGCTTCGCATAGTGATACGGTACTCGCAGATGTGGCCAACCATAATCGATTAACGTCGCGATAGTTCGGGCTGCGTAGCACTTATCGCTAATGTGACCACCGCATTAGCGCGATAACTTTATAGCGAGCAAAACATTCGAAGCTTCGGCACTCATTGCTTTGCCACGATAGACGCAGGTGCGGCCGCAGCATAAGGTTTTTCTCGCTAAACGTTATGGTGTCATACACGTTTAAATATACTTCGCAAGTTTAGACTTGCACAAGTCTCCGTGACACCGAATGGCTCAGATAATTGCGTTAATTTATCCCACACACGTTAATGCATACTTGTGCAAGTTTATCGTAACGTGAGTGGCCTAAATTATCGTGCCAACTATATCAATACGATCAAATCTATCGATTGTGAATTTTTACATTTACAGATCACTAAAATTAAGGCGTTTATACATGCATGTTGTAGCCCTTATAAGGTCCTTAATACTAGAAAACTAACTTAATAAGTTCGAATATTTTTATATTTCATGCCGTTTTGAATTTCAATATGAACTGACTGAACACTTTCTGGCTAGAGCCGTTCGATTGTTTACGATAATACTTATTCAACTTGCAGAGTTGCTGTAAT
Source organism: Conistra vaccinii (assembly GCA_948150665.1). Taxonomy (NCBI): domain Eukaryota; kingdom Metazoa; phylum Arthropoda; class Insecta; order Lepidoptera; family Noctuidae; genus Conistra; species Conistra vaccinii. The sequence continues at coordinate 3,202,377 of OX411323.1, read as the reverse complement.
AACTCTGTAATGCGTCAACAATTTCTACAATAATACAAATATTTTTGTGTAATTTTGAGATCTGCAGCAATTTACAATACAAATACATTGGTACTTAAATAATAATAGTAGTTTTACTAAAGTTTTGCTTAGTGCCCGTAAACCACTAATACGCACTCTTTGGTATCAAGTCAGTTAGACTGACTTTGCAGAGTTAGTAACTTAGATATTGCAGAGTTTTCGTGTTTGATTGCAGAGTTATGTCGAGCAATCTTGCAGCAAACTTTGGACGTGTGTCGAATCAGCAAACGTTTGGCCAACATTTCGGTTGAGCTACAAAACTTGCCTAGTAACCATGTAGGGCACGTGTCGACATCATTGGGCCAACGTTGGCATAGCGTAACAGATACAAACTTACTAGAACAGCTACTGAATTGCGTTCTGCGTCTGTCTCGTGGGTGAGTGCGCACGCGCTGGCTCCGAATTGCTTTTGTTTTGGACGTTCCTGTAAGAGAGATTAATGTTTAGACATAATAAGGTTTTTAACGCTAGTAGTATTGTGGCGCCATCTACATCGCCACATGTGAACTACGCAACTGACGTCACGCAAAATCCTGCATCGCACAAGCAGAGTTTACCGCGCGACTAGCGTATACAGGGTGGCAGGGACATCGTGAGTTTGTTTCGGCCTTTCTTCTCAGAGTAGTCAGATAGGAAACGCCGAACTCATCAGCTTATTTTTTTTATAATATGACGTGTAAAAGTGATTCCGATATCCTATTTACAGAAGAAACTATAAAAAAATTTTATCATCGACGCGAAAACTTTTATCATGGATTCAGTACACGATTCTGAACCCCCTGCGTTGAAAATTTTCAATAGTTATTAAAAAAAAACAGTTTTTGGGGACTGCCGATAGAAGTGAAAACTAAGTAACGCCATCTAACGAAAATGTCAGGAATTTATGTGGTTTGCTGTCAGTACAAGAACGAAAGCTGTAGCTCCATTAAAAAAAAACAGAGTGCGCTATCAACAAAAAAGTGCTCATCGCGCCTTCGGTGACGATGACGCGAGTTCCATGATTTTTGTTCACCCAAAAAGTGCTCAACGCGAAAGAAGTTTTCACTTCAAAAATCACCTGTTCCATACATTTTCAAATATTTTTTCAGAATCATGTACTGAATGTCGTAACAGTTTTCGCGTCGACGTCCCTGACACCGTCGTTGTCGCCGGTAGCACACCTCCGCCGCGGAGCGGCCGTAGTTCAATTCAACTGGCTCGCGTCATGTTCCGCTACGCGAAATTCCAATAGCGGAACTCGAGCGGAACATGACGCGAGTTGAATTGAACAACTGCGGATTCGCTGTAACGGTTTCGCGGCGGAGGTGTGCTACTGGGGTCAATTCAACGTTCCGACATCAATCGACACAACACCCGTTTGTCGGAGGATCCTCCCTTCTTCTATGGAGGATGAGTGAACTTTACACCCTGTGCCTCATACCTCTATAACGGAGATTCCAAGTTCGGTCACTAGAATTGTCACCAAATAAAAATCTAAGGCAATGAAAGTGAACCAATGGTTCGCGACAGAAAATTTTAGGCATGGCATTGATTGCAGGACACATTTAATGGTATAGGTCACATAGCGACTGATGATCACTGGGCTAAAAAAGTGGGCGGGTTATAGAGCTCAGTCACTGTACCGAGATCTGAAAAGCGAAAAAAAAAATTCTAAACGCCAATGCTAGAAATATTGTGACTACGGCACTCGGCCACCTAAGCTGACGGAGACGGAGGACGGACAAGCCGAATGAAATAGAAAAATGGTTTATTATTTTAACAAGTGAATCCCTTAGCAACTAGTAATTGCGGCCTTCTTTTAACCAAATAAGTCGTTGTTACAGGACTGGCCGGGCCGTGAACCTGTTACCTGATGACGTCGTCGGTGGACTGCAGCGTGCCGTGCGCGAGGTGCAGGCGCCGGCCCTTGGGCGGCGGCACGGCGGCGGGCGCCCACCACTCCACGACGCGGCCCACCACGGGCACGCGGCGCAGCAGGCCCTCCTGCCACAGGCGCTCGGCGTTCTCGCGCTCTATGTCCGCTTGCGCCTCTTCGATACCTTTGGGGTGAGGAATGAGTTTGTTTAGTAAATACTAGCTTCTGCCCACGACTTCTTCCGACACGACAGACGCCAAAACATCTCCGTCAAGCCCCACCGTGTACATCGGTACACGACGGGTGCACGCGGCTTAAATCACTATTTTTACTGCTAAATAATGACTAATATTGTCTGTGGGCTATTTCTCTCTATACGAAGACTCACTCAATTAGAAGTAAAATTATCAAAAAATGTAGGTAACACCGAAAAATTCTGAAAAATTTCAAAAGTGATTACGTCACTTTTGAAATTTTTCAGAATTTTTCGGTTACCTATCATTTTTTGCACGAGTCAACGTCAAACCTTGGTTTGAACGATAAACGTGTAAAATGTCGGGGCTTCACCTTAAAAATGGGTTGTCATTCACTTACCTTTCTTCAACACTTCGGTCATGTTCGTGAGCGCTCGGCTGCTCTCTTCCACCTCCTTGCCGGCTGATATCACCAGGTCAAGCAGTTCATCTACATCCGTGTCTTCAGTCACCATGCCGAATCTACAAAACAATAAGTTTTACGAATTGTGTACACTATATTATATGTGATTTCGGAAAATAAACTTTAAAGACTACACATAAGGTTGAGTTTTTACTGCAAGTTTATCATTCTAACAATATTATTTATACAGAAAACAACATAATTTAGACATTGGTAAATTTGTTTGAAGTAGAAATAACAATTATTTAATGGTCTTCATTATGCAATTGGTAAACCTACTTTCCATATCTACAAGGTGATCCGTTGAGATGGGTTAGTATGGAAAAATCTAAAACTATTACAGGTAAAGTTATGTGTTCTGTGTCGTCAAATTTTTTATTTTATTTATTGTTTTAGTTCGGACAACAATATGGTCCAATTTGTTAGTAAGATACCTTATCACTAGTGTTAGTAGTACACAAAACAAGTAAAATAAATAGCAAATGACTGCGGCAGGATGTGCAGAGAATGTTATAGCAAGGAATATGCTACCTGACCATGCTCTCCATATAGTGCCTAGTAAGGGCACTCCACCACTGTTTTCAGGATGCTATTGTCACTCACCCGCGTTCTACGCATTAGTGATGCAACTTTTTTGCGAATCACTGCATGAAAGCCATCAGTTCGGATCTGAGCAAACATCTTCGATGCGCTACAGAAACGGGGCAGTTTCAACAGCATCCTAAAAACATTGTTGTATTGGATACGTAAGACATCTAGCGATCTTTTGGTGTAGCTGACCCTTAGACCCCCCGCATACAGACCTTGACAAAACGCCTTGAACAGGGTGATTTTGACCTGGTCCGTACAACGAGAGAATCTACGGGCCAACATGTTCCCTCGGACCGCCAGTGCCCTACGTTCCCTTTCGATATCTACATTATCTTTAAGGTCGTCGGTAAGTATGTGCCCCAAGTACTTAAATTGGTGAACTAACAAACAAAAGTCAAATCATTTAATTTTATTTTTTTGATCTGGTAGAGAATATCTTGTGGCACTAAGTTAGCGTATGTACCAATAATTAATTAAAGTTTAAATAAACAATCATTTATTTTAATTAGGTCCGATTTAAAAATGTGTCCGTGGAGTTTCTTGCCCGTTCATCTCCATAGGAACCACTACTACACTTTGGAATGGGCAACTAGTTTCATCTTTCTGACAGTTTTTTTTTTTGTAACCGACGACAATTTTCGCGTAGTAACAGTTTTCGCGACGATATCCCTGCCACCTTGTATGTCTATATTTTGATCGCGCGGTAAACTCTGTTTGCGCGATGCTGAATTTTGTGTGACGTCAGGTCTTAGATGAGTAGTTCGCACGTGGCGACGTAGATGCCGCCACGAGGGGATGAATTTTCAAAAATCCATCCTTAGAGCTCACCTTCGTTATAATAAGGAACTCAAAATTTCTCGCTTCTAGACCCAGCGATTTAGGCTAAGCAGTGTCAGTGGATGAGGAGGAGCTCGTGGCTAAGTAATAACAGCCGCACGGGTCGATCTATCAAGTTAAGCTACGCTTGCCGGGGTTGGTCTGTGGATGGGTGACCATCTTTACATATCGAGACTCCTCCGTGGCTCGGAAAGTACGTTAAACCGTTGGTCCCGGTTATCATTCGTTTATCTTTGACAGTCGTTACGGGTTGTCAGAAGCCCGAAAGTCTGGCAAACAGTCTTACCAAGGGGTATCGTATTACCCAGTTACTGGGTTGTGGAGGTCAGATAGGCAATAGCTTCATGTAAAATACTGGTGTTTAATTGCTCCCGTTTGGACCGGTGTCCGACAGGTGTGTGACCGTTTGAGCAGTGTGACCTAGTGGTAACGGCCCGGACTTACGGTCGTGGGTTCGAACCTAAGCAGCTTTACTTTGTGTAAATAATTTCATCACCACTGCTCTCAAAACTGTGAAGGAAAACATCGTGAGGGAACCGGCATGTCTTAGAATAAAAAATTTGAAGACATGTGAAATCTACCAACCCGCACTGGGCCCGCGTGGTAGATTACAGCCCACTCCCTCTCACAGAAAGGAGGCCTGTGTCCCAGCAGTGGGAACACTAATAGGCTTATTATGTTAATGTATGTTTGGACCGGAAGCCGACCCCAATATAGTTGGGAAAAGGCTAGGCAGATTGGAGTGTCTGTCAGTGAATGAATGAATTCAAGAATGTTATCAAGCAGAAGACGGTTACCTGACGCAAGCCATCCCGTCGTCCGCGTCGCCGCAGGAGAAGGCGCCGTCCGTGGCGCGCAGCGTGTCCACGAGCTGCCGGTTGAGCGCGTTGAGCTCGGCCGGCGACGCGCCCTGCCAGCCCGGCGGGACGTAGCGCACGCCGCCCAGGCCTGGACAGAATACACCATTATATAGGGAGACTGGTAATTTGTGACCGATACTTAAACACGTGACTTTACTCATCATTATGAACAACTTTTATTATGGGACCAAATTTAAAATCGCGAAAAAACAATCAGCTGTTCCCTACATTCTGACGAGTTATGCGAACACAAATGTAGGGAACAGCAGATTTTTTTTTCGCGATTTCTGTTATGTTGTAGGTACGTATTTTGGTAACAACCAAGTTCTGAGAAATATTTTCAAGATTAACATATATTTTTCCGCTACCACAAACTATAAATAGATTTGACAATTTTTTTGCCTATTGTCAGCGCCTTAACACGCCACTCAACAACCATCGGTTACCTACCGAGTTCTTTGAACTAATTTCTAATCAGAGATGCGATATAAGTCGTACTATAACCAAGTCAAGCCTACTTTTAAAGGGGTGATAGGGCCGATGCCTGCCGGGGTTGCGGGAGTCCTAAAGAGCCCCTGGCAAAGTGGCAACGTACAGGCAACTGAAGGAACACGGGTGGGTTTTAGTCAGTAAGAGTCTGATACGCCCTCGCGCTCCGCCCAGAGCGGGAGAAGTTATTTGATGATTTTCATCAAAAAAAAAAAGGTAGCAGGTAAAAGTTGGATGCAGGAGGCCCAAGACTGCAAAAAATGGCGTGCATTGTTCAACTACACTGAGCATTGGGTGAGAGAGAGAGACGGAAAATACGTACCAGCCCACCCAGGAACATGTACTAGCTCCAGACTAGCCTGCTGAGCCACGCGCGCCTGGAAGGGCTCCCGCAGCGCCACGGTCGCGTGCAGCACGTGCAGCTGCGCGTCCAGCAGCGCGGCCCAGCCCTGCGCGCCCGCCGCGCCCTCCGCGCCCGCGCCCGCGCCCTCCAGCGGGCAGTAGCGGAGGACCACGCCTTGTGCTTCGGTTTCGCATACTTCTATGCTTATCTATGGTGAAAAACACAAACCATCCCATGTAAGCCCCACTGCGACCAATTGGTCACAGTCGGCTCATGCGGCGTGAATTTTTACTGCTAAATAATGGCTAATAACGTCTATGGGCTGTTTTACTCTATGGGCTGACGGATATTCTCGTCAATTAGACTTAAAATAATCAAAAAATTACAGTACCACCGAAACATTCTGAAAAATGTCAAAAGTGACGTAAAGTGCGCGTGAATGCGTTATAATATTTTTTTAGTAACATTTTTCTTTGTTCCTCTCAAACAGAGCACCTGCCATCAAATCTCTTCACCACCCTTGGTTGCCTGGTAGAGAATGCCTAAGGCATTAAGTCCGTCGTTGTACTTTTTTGAGTGTGAAAAGTTTAAATAAATAAATGTCTAAACGCCGGGGCTAATATAAAACTAGTTTTAACTTTAGTCCAAATCCAAACCTTCGAGAACGTTATCATACTGTACAACTTTATTCAGAGCAAGGTAAAGTTATTAACAACTTAAGCGACAGCTTCCTAGAAAAGCGGTTCTGTCATATACTCGTATTATTCGAAAATCTGTCATTTTCACCTGTATTTGACATTAATGTGTCAAAAAACACTCTGTATTCGAACAACCGCTAAAGTGTGAGCATTCACCGATCTTTTAGGAAACCAAAGCCGCCCTGAGAGACTCGAGCTTGACGTTTTTGTAAATAGAACTTTATTTTGTTCGAAATAGAGTTCGAAATTCCAAAATGGCTCAATCGTTTAAACTTACGTTATTGTAAAAAAAAACGATCTATGTCGAGGTTTCGCCAAACAAAAACTATTTTATTCTATTTAAATATTTGTTTGCTTGATGTTATTGCCACTTAAAAAATATCAACTTTATACTATACTCGAATCGCTTTAGCGTGGCATTAGCGGTCATTGACCTTTCCCTAATAGCTCGTCTCCATAGGAACCCAAACAATAAACTGTGTATGGTGTTTTGTTATTGGAACATGTTGAAGATCACGATAGATATTGATTTAGGACTTTATTTCAGTTTTTTTTAAATAAAGAAAGCTAGAAAATGTAGGTGGGTTAATGACCGCCATTGCCACGCTAAAGCGATGCGGGTATAGTGTGAAAAGTTATTTTTCCAAAAACCGATCATTTTATTTCCATTTTTGTAAACTAATTGTGAACGCAAGATATTGCATGTTATTGCATGTTTCCGAATCATTATTATGTACTTATTCAAAATTTTATAACAATTTATTTGTAGAACATAGAGATCACGCAAAAATTAGACCTTTATAAGACCTTTTATGTACCTATGTACACAAATAAAGTTTGATTTGATTTGTTTTTTTCTTACCATTTCCGCCTCTCTCTGCAGCACTTGTCCCAGCCAAGAGTTGAGTTTATCGTAATAAGGCGGCGGTTTCTCTACGCCGGGCGGCGCGAACTGAAACGCTACGCAAGCCGACGCCTGGCTTACTGCTCCCTGACAATGAAAAGATAATAAAAACTTTTTCACAAAAGAAAACAACCTCCTTCCATCTACATCAAAAGAACAAATCGAAAACTGTTTAAAAATTTAAAAAATTAAAATTACTTTAGTTTTGGAAGTCGGCGAAAAGAAAAATTAAGAAAACCAATTCGCTTCAAAAGGTTAGTAACGAAAGAAATCTATAAAGAGGTAAAATTTGTTTTTTTGTTTGTTTGTATGTTTGTCAGTTTGTTTGTAAGTTTGTATGTAGGGGGTAATCTCCGGAACTACCAGTCGGATTTGAAAAGTTATTTTTGCATTGGATAGCCCAATTCTTGAGGAAGGTTATAGGCTCACGGATGAAGTCGCGGGCAGAAGCTAGTGTTTTATAAAACTAATAAATGTAGCACTTACCACAATCCCTACATTTGGTGGTTCGTCGCCGCCGGGTCGGTCGCTCTACAAAGTAAAAGGAACATCATTATTGGATTGATCATTTTTGCTCACCAAGAGCAGCAGTTTTTCATACCAAAGATATAAGTCGTTTCCCAGCAATTTTGTTGGTTCAATGTTACTTAGTTAATGCGTAAATTGCAGGTTTGGGATGGATGAGGTCAAATAAGCGTAATTTCGGTGGCGCAAAATGAGTTACGTAAATTAAGTTAAAAATGTAATTCATCAAACTGACCACTCATTTTGCTTTGCAAGATACCGAATGCACGGTGAATTACGCGACGCTAAAAACACGACAGCACCACTCTAAATTACGTTTTTTGGCCTCACCCTTACACCTTGTATGATGTAGGGCATTATTATATCAGAAATAATTATAATATAAGTACAAACCAGCAGCCTTAAGCCCGCATTAGCGACCACAGCGTGCACGGCGCGCGCCGCGCGGAAAGCGGCCGTCAAACGCGCCGTGAGCGCGCGCGCGCCCGCCGCGCGCACGCACGTCCACAGCGGCAGCGCCGGGATGCGCGCGCCGCCGCCCGTGAGGCCGGCCAGCGCGGCCAGCGCGCCCTCTCGGCTGCCCACCTGCCGAACATAACATCACGCTTGAATTCCCAGAAGTAGGCAGACTTCTATTGTCCTATAATTGCCTCAATTTTTGTCAATGATTTTTCAATTACAATGTAATTATGTTATTCAAACAGTAATGAGCAGTGATGAGCCAGTGGTAACAGCCGCGACTTACGAGTTGTAGGTCTTAGGTTCGAAACCTGGCAGGCGCTTTACTTTGTATAAATTATTTCATCACCACTGCTCTCAAAATGCCGAAGGAAAACATCGTGAAGAAACCGGCATGTCCTAGAACCAAAAATTCGAAGACATGTGATATCTACCAACCTGCACTGGCCCCGTGTGGCGGATCACGGCTCACTCCCTCTCACAGAGAGGAGGCCTGTGTCCCAGCAGTGGGAATAATATAGGCTGATTATGCTATTCAACCAATAATTGGTGAAATATAATTTGAAACCTAATAAATGTCTTACTTTCCATTTCGTCTAGATTCCCTTTAGTGAGTACATACGTAAGTACGTATTATCTTGAGCAGGTTTTTTTTACCCTTTCATCAGATACATTCACTAGTCGCTTTTATGACTCACCAGAAAGGAAACAAAGTTTAAAATATAAAATAGAAGGAAAATAAAATAAAAACTTACCGCACTAACTACCTTTGACTGGTCGTTAGCTGTAATGGCTTCTGGAATTTTATAAAACGTCTGACTCAATATTAAGGAAAATTTATTGAGACATATCTTTAATCCATTTGAAATAAGATTAAATTTTGAATTTAACTAAACCTTTGTACAGTCCGTTCAACCGATTTTGACTTCTATTGCGTTGGTGGCATGACAAAATATGGTACCTGTAGTAAACAGATGGTATTGTAATCACTTTTTGCTTTGAATGCCATGCTTATGTCTACGGTTTAAAAGTCAGAACCGTTTGAACGGACTGTAAAAAACGTCTAATCCGTAATAATTACAAATGGAGTAAACTGTCGAAACTATCTTGAGTATGTTTTATTTAATCATTTTATTCTTTAATTTATTGCAGCTGTCTGTTTCTCAAATAAACTAAAAATAATAAACGTTTCATTAGTTAATATAAAGCCCAGCACAGACGAGGGCCGGGGTCAAAACCGTACCTAGTACTAAGTTTGTTTACTACGTTTGTATAATAGATAGAAATGAATATCCTTTCCGTTACTCGTTGTATAGTGTTTATTATAAAAGGATACAACAGTCGGCAGCCCTGGAACACCGAACCACGGTCCTGGTGTGAGTGTCACTGAATCTGGTATGCTAAATGACTGAAAAAGAAAAATATACACTTTAAAATTTTATTCTTTGTTTACTTGTTTCCTTCCCTTTAAATTCACCGAAAGTTGTCTTAAAAAGTTGTCACCTCTTGTAAAATTTCTACATTTATATCTGTAATTTGTTTGATGTACAGACGCCAGCACATCAACCTACTCCAAGATGTCAAGTATTCCCAATCAACATTGAACCTTATTCTTTAGCGATAAAGTTGAAAATCGATTATAGAACTTTGAGAGATTGTAGTAACTTGACGTGCTGACGTCTGTACGTATTAGAGAGTAATATTTTAATATATTCCACTAAGTCAACATACTTTATGTTTTACTTTGCTTTTTGCCGAACGCAAGGAAGGGTTGCGTTTTTTATGCGAATCAATATTTATTTACTTAAAGTCGGGTAAATTAATTATTTATCATATTGACTACAAACTTAAATTGTCCATAATATTCAAACTGACATTCTTTGATAGATTATACAGGGTGTTAGGGTAAACACCGTTATCCTTCAAACCAGTGGTTTGGTTTCGTTTATAGAACATAAATTCAATGGAAAATCACAACTTTTTTTTTTAAAGATGTACATTTAGAGTCGTCACGCAATTCCTAAGGTAGGTATTTTTGCCTGTGTTAAGTCAGGAAAAGGTTGTATTGTATTTATTCATGTGTTGTGTAGGTAGGTAGGATGGGCGGCGATCGATTACGTCACTCGGGTGGGCATATCCATGAATTTGCGGACTGTGTCGGACAATAACCTTTTTAATATTTGTTAAAGAAAATAACGTAGTAACGTAATTTTTTTTTACTCGGTTTTTTATGTTTATATTTAAGCCAACTCCAATAACTCCAACAACCCATAGTTTGAGTGACAACGGTGTTTACCCTTCCATCCTGTATATGAAATGGCTGCTGTAACACGGAAAATTGGCGTAGTGTGTGAATTTGATAAACAATTTCATCAAATGTTTTGGATATATTATTATTGTGGTGTTGTCGTAACAATCGAGGTGACACAGGATTAAAAAGTAAATATAACTACTATAGAAATATACTTGAATGTGTAAACTTACTTCATCCTTCCCCGTAGCACCGGGCAGCGCCAACGCATGCCCCCTAACATGCAGGTGCAAGTTCCTCTGGGAGCAAATCTCCCCCAACCTCGCCAGCGGCGTCCCCCAGCCCAGCGGAGGGGCCCCCACCTCCCCCAATACCAGCAGGGGAGTTCTGTTAGCGTTCACATCTTCGTCGCATAGTTTTTCTAATGCTTCAAGGTCCATGCCTCGCCCTGAATTGTATTCAAATATAGAATTAATGTAGTTTTTTCTCTCTCTTTCTCTCGTGAGATAAACGATATTAGATCATAACATGGTAATAGTTGTGTATCGTGTATGGTTGGTAGCGAGGCTGACAGCTCAGTTAGTCATGACAAAAAAACTTCGGTTTAAAGACATTTTTATTTCTCAAAGAACAAATTACAGTTCACTTAAAGAGAAACTTAACTAAAGTAGCTAAAGGTTGTAGTTTACATTGCGACGTTCAAGCCATCCAAGAAATTGAATACCATAGTTGCATTTATACAGTATAGCAAGTATGTTATAACTTAAGTCTAAATAAGAAACAAAACTGTTCAAGCTAAGCTTATGTGTCTAATATACCTAAAGAACTAAATTTTTGTGTCTAATATATAATCCCTTAGGCCTTTTTTAAATGTTGGTATGCTTGTACACTCTCTGACTTTTTAAGGTAGTTTGTTGTACAAGCGGACCCCCTCATACGGTATAGTTTTTCTGCCGTACAGGGTTCTCACTCTTGGTACTTCTAGGTCGTCTTGATTACGGGTATTATATCTATGAGTCTTTTGCTTAAATGAAATATTTGTGTGTATGTTGGTCTTAAGGATCTTTCGGATAGTCATGCATGTATGGTATGTATACAATTGTTGTACGTTAAATAGTTTTGTTTTTTTGTAGAGTAATTCTGTAGGAGTATAGTAGTCATAATTGAAGAGGACTTTGATGATTTTATTTTGTGTTCTTTGTAGGTGTTGTTGATTTGTTTTTGCAGCTTGTCCCCATATTTGGATCAAATATTCCAGATGTGGCTTAACTAGCGTGTTGTAAATAGTATGTCTTAGCTTGTAGGGTACGCATTTTGCAATGTTACGTATGGCTCCGGTTAGTGGGAGTATTCGAGATCTTACGTAGTCAATGTGCGCTCTGAATGACAACTTGCTGTCCACAATTAGGCCCAAATACTTTTCATGCAAAAAAACTTCATTAATTGATCACCGCTAACGAAACAGCAATATTGAATCAGGAATTCATGATTACATCAACAACAATAACTGGACGTGTCACGTGGCTTTATCTTCGTCAGCTGACGTCACAGTGAATCCCACAGTCACCAGGTACATTGTTTACAAACAGAATTCATGTAGTTACGCTATACATCCGAGATCAAAACAGAAGCAATAATGGACGATTACAAAACGTAATAAAATGATGAAAAGTGCTCGATTGCGCAGACAAGGGGCGTTGAGCGTCGCGTGCGGCGTGGCGACTAGCGGCGCCTTTGACGGTTTTTCAGTTTACAGGCAGGCGGCGCATGCAGCGGCGCGTGCAGCGGCGCGTGCGGCGGCCCGCGTCATCACACGCGCAAACACAAACATATGGCAATATATGATGACGCTGAGCGGGCGCCTACAACGTCGCGGGCCCTGCCGCGGTTGTCGCTACGTTTGACCGTGAACGGAGATATAGCTATAAGCCGCAACGCTGCGTGCGCCGTCGCGATTAACGTCGCGTGCGATGCCATACGCGGGCTCCGCCTGCATTTCATGAAAACGCGTGAAATACCGCTTCTCTGTAAGCGCTCTCATAATCTCGTTTGAATTTAGTGTGCCGCGCCGCCCAACGCGTCCGCGTCTCCGTAAACGAGCACATAATGTGAGCTTGGTTTTATTGTGCTGTGCTGTATTTTGTTGTGCTTAGCCACAGTATTATAAAGTAACAGAATTATGTCTCGGCAGACACCCAAGCTTGAAATAATTACCTAGTAACGAAATAGTTACGGTCGCTCGGTAGATTAAACTTCCGCGTCCGAGCGTAACTGCCGTGCAGTAGAGACTGTTGCTTACTGATATACACTGAGATTTCGAAGCGCTTCATTTCGGCCATTTGCAATGAAGACATAATATTATTATATTAAAAGCCTGTGTTGTCCCTCTGCAGGGCAAAGGCCTCCCTTCCCTCTTTCCACTTTTCCCGGTCTACTGCGATTGTGGGCCAATCCTTTAAGAAGGAGTCCAGCTCATCCCAGACATAATACTATTACTTATTAATACTGTGGCTTAGCTAAGCAAATTTTTTTGTAACGAAGCTCTTTTCGTTTATTTCCTCATTTAATCTATGAAGCACGATAACACTCCTCTCACAGTTATTTTTCCTCTCGCAGCAGCAACCTAACAGCAACCTTATCATTATTTTATTTGTAACCAGAATAAAGATAACTGTAATTTTGACAAACCAGTCAATGGCACATAAAGATCACTGTGATTTTTATTCTCGGAAGGACTGTTGTTAAATTATAGACATAGATCACATAGAGAATGGACTGAGCGTTCCGTGTTCCCATCACACAGTTCATACAGACCGAAAACTGCGAGGGAGACAAAGCGAATTCGCGACCAGTAGTTGTCTCTTTAGTACTACAGGTATTGGACGCACAATAGCTTTGTCTCTTTCTAGAGCGTGGTCACTTTTGTGAGGCTAGAGCTCAGTCCAATACTAACTATCCTAACTAATATAAATTTGAAAGTGAGTTTGTTTGTTACGTTATAGACATATAAAATTTGGCACATGGGTAGACCATGACTTGGGTTCGGACATAGGATACTTTTTATCCCGATATTCCCACGGGATCAAGACTTATGCGGGTGAAACCGCGGGGCGTAACTAGTTCTCTGTGTATGAGTTTCATAGAGCACAACACAGCTTATACTGCTTATAAACTAAGTATTATTTAATTATCTATGGTAGTTTACCTGACGGGTTCACAGGTACAGGTCTGACACACGCTAAAGGCAGGCCCAGTTGTCTGCACAGATGTTGGACGACGCCGAGCGGACTCGCCACGCAGCTGTATATGCATGGCAGGCGGTTTGTGAATGCGATTGCTGAAACAACATTGTACTATTGAGAATAACTACATTTTATATTGATACCAGCACGCGTAGCGTGATTACAATAGAAACTGGTTTTGTCGACGGAAGAATAGACCAAATGATTGTGACTGTTTATCTGTAATTTTGTCTATTCTTCCGTCCACAAAATGGCTTTCACGCTACTCGTGCTGCTTCGCAAGGTATTTATGATGTGACAAAACACCGCGATGTCTTTATTATATTTAAGTTTAGGAAAGTATTATATACATAAGCGTTCCGGAATAAATTCTCCTAACTTTGCACGATAAGCGACTTTAATTAGTAATATGTATAGATTGAACAGAAATTACTATGAGTGATTAGAACTAGCACACTTTGGCCAAGTGCTACAAAGTATTGAAGTGTTCATAAATACATGGCCATTTTAAATAATTGGTGAAAGTTCACGGACCAGAAAAAGCGAAGAAAATATATTTATTTAAAAAATATCCATATACAGGGTGAATTTTTGAAACGGAGCAGTAAGGGCAGGTACTTGAACTGTTGTAGCTACAGGAAAACGGTCTTGGAGAGAACGGAGACTGTCCTTAACTTTTTGATAACTCCTCCTTTTTTTTCGTTGGTATTAATCATAACTTCAAGAAACTGTAGCCTACAGCTGATCATGGGGGCAACGCCCTCGAGTTGAACGAACTGCTAAATGATTGCCGCGAATATTCCGTTCATGTGACTTGCTGATAAAGTGACGTCATCGGCTTTGTTTTAGAAATGAAGATAAACCGATTCGATATTCTAGGAAGCAAGAACAGCGCTACACACATGTTGGTTGCGCACGCGCCATTGTACAAACAAATAAGCGTACGCGCAAGCTAACATGCTGTCCTAATAAAATGAAATAACTCAACAGTACTTCAGTTTTTTATACATATTTATTTATTTATTTATTTTATTTATTAAAACTTTATGCACAAGTAAAAAAATACTGTACAAAGGCGGACTTAATGCCTGGGGCATTTTCTACCAGTCAACCTTAGGGTGATGCAGAGACAAAACATGGCAGGTGCAATATAAGGGATAGATAAATTGAAAACGAACAACGTCGTCGTGTATAACGTCGAACAATAATAAATTGGTAGTTTAAAATACTTTTTTTTTCTTCTTCGTAACGTGTCGTATAATAAAACTTCTTGTTCATAGTACTCATGAATATGGACAACTTACTACGGGACCAGCTGAAAAAAAGTTAAAAATATCAGAAACCAACCTCCATCTTCCAAGTACCGAGGGTATCTGTGATGCAGCAACATCCGGGTGACCCTCACGAGACCTTCCAGTTGCTCCTGGTGGTAGTAAGCATTGTAGTCTGCTAGTCTGCAAAATAAAACAGATTTTAAATTAACAAGCGCCCGCAATCCTACTTGAGTAAGCGTGCTCATGCCTTCTCTGTATGAGAAGAGGCCTTTGTCCAGCAGTGGGACAATAATAGGCTGGTGTTATACCAGACTGCCCCAGAAGGAGGGTAATGTTTTTCGAGAGTGTGTATGTATCGTATGTATGACACGCTCTGTAGCCTAAACGGCTCGATGGATTTTAACATAATTGAGGTATCGTTCGATTCGTATTAATTGTGATATTGGCATAGGCTATATAATTTTTATATATTATTGCATATGCAAATACAAAAAAAAGGGCCAGGATGGCTTTTTAATTTTAAAATAATTTACACAAATATTGGTCTCTATTATAAGCTAGTAGGTAGGTAATGAGTCAATTTCAAATACAGATTTATATTTAAATATTTTAATAAAACTATAAATTTTTAAATAACACAAGTTATTTTATTTTTTAAACCCGACTGCAAAAACACAACTGAAAGAGAAAAAGCATAATTATAATTTATTGAATTTTAGTATTGCAGGCCGACAAACTAACAACCGACACCAACACAAACAACAAAAGTGGTCTAACTTTTGTTTGTCCTATAATACCAAAATTCTATACTTAGACACAGACTTAGATTATAAAATATAATGTTTGTTTTCTCTTTTCAGTTATGTGTTCTTGCAGTCGGGTTTTATTGGTCGTGTGAACACACAGTCGTCAGCGGTATATGGATCAATAATGGAAGCTTGTTGATACAAATGGTGCAGCCGCCGTACCGTAGATTTTGTCGTCGAAAAAATGTGTTAACAAGTGGCTTCATCGCGTCGTTAGAGAGCGAGCCAATTATTAACCATACTATAAAACCCATAAAAACGATCTACCGTATCGTAAACATATATGTAGTACGTATTTCAATACCAATGGCTATTCATACAATTCATATACACATTTTTTATTAGTAACCTATATACCATATTATTATACTCATCCGCGTAGCCTTTTCCCAACTAAGTTGGGGTCAGCTTCCAGTCTAACTGGATGCAGCTGAATACCAGTATTTTACATGGAGCGACTACCTATCTGACCTCCACAACCCAGTAACTGGATAATACGATACCACTTAGTAAGACTGGTTGTCAGACTTTCGGGCTTATGACGACCTGTAACGACTGTCAAAGATCCACGAATGACAGCCGGGACCAACGGATTAAAGTGCTTTCCGAGACACGGAGGGGTCTTGGTATGTAAAGATGGTCACCCATCTACTGACCAACCGCGGCACGCGTAGCTTAACCTGATCGATCGACCAGGGCTGTTAATACTTAGCCACAAACCCAATTATTATTATACTACTATGCAAATTTTTATAATACCCATGAAGCATGTAATACTTGTTGGTTTATTTTACGTGCATTCAACATGTTTCAATGACGTTTCCTAAGTAACCATGCATTGTTTATGAGAGAAAGGCATGTCTGTGTTTACCTACCATGAATTTAAAATGTTATGTGAAGTCGAGGAATGTAAAGGTTAAGCAGCTTTAGGTCAAGCGTTACTTGCATCATGCATATTGTTTTTTATTTCGATACAGTGAGTCTTCAGAGTGTCTTTGCGTTCAGCGCTTGTCATGGCAACACCTCGTGTCCGGGTTCACAACAAGTCAATCGTCATCCTGAGGATGCCTTGTTGAGAGGTGAAACACGTATCGATTTCTTACAAGGTTCTTTAGGACTCTTTAAGAACATTTAAGCGGATAAGGTTACTAAATATACGTCGTCTATTGTAGTTTACAAAGAGTCGAACATTAATTTCGAAGAGGTGGCATATATCTGTGGTGCAGGACAGAATGTATTAATTTGTATTTTCGTTTCACGGGTGACATCATCATCATCATTGTCCACAGCCCGACTTCATACACTGCTGCGCATAGTCCTCTGTTTTCTTGTGCCAATCCCTATGCCCCTGTGCCAGCCCCATCCAGGTTCTACCAGGCCAGACGCACTCCGCATTTTACTTATGAAGATACAAGTACGCGGCGGGCTCGACTTATCGGGCCAATTCAGTGGGCGTAACGGAGTAAAAAAAAAAGAGTTACGCGGTAGAAAGAGAGGCAACTTCTAGGTGAATATAACTGTAGGTAATTCACCGGTAGGTATTCTGTTCGTAATTAGCGCTGTGTGACCCGAATTGCTCTTTATTGTGTCGTAGCAAGAGTCGCTAATTATTTCAATGATTTTGCGGAATGAATCTTCTGTACTTGTACTATTACTTATGTATTCTGTGGTTCTACTCTGCGATTGCAACAGTGTCGTATTGTCGTACGCCCTTGTCGCCGCCGACATACGTACCACGAGTGTAGATACCCATGAAGGACAAGAAATTATAGTGGCTAAATCAAGACTGCGCGTATCGATTGGTTTGCGACTGGAATCAGAAGGTTAAGTTTCGCTAGAAATGGTCATCCTAGAATCTAGATTGGTAAAAATATGCTTTATCGTATCTAAACCGGCATTTTAACAAAGCTCGCGCTTTCGCTTGAGAATAGATTTCGATGTTTTTGTTGGTAAGTACATTGGCGTGTGCTAGCTGTCCTTATGGCAAATATATTTTATTTAATGTTTTGTGTTGAGTAATGTAAATTATTTGCATGCACATTGTATAGAATCAAGTTTTTTAATTAAATCTAACTGAACAGACAGCTGTGCTGCTGGGGAGTTTGTTGCGCCACTTCTTCTTCCCAGCTAAAGCACTAGGAAGTGGTGAAGGGCGGGCGTTTTTGGGGGACTGTCTTATGTTATTTTGACGTTCGAAAATTGCTGATTCTCAGCCTAGTTTGAATAAATGACTTTTTGAAATTTGCTCATTTACAAAACCATTAAGGTTCAAGGTACTTAACTTTGATTGAAGATTAATGATTTTAGTTGATTTCAATTTTAACTAATGTTTCGACTGGAGAGAATCGAAAACCCTTAAGGTAAGAGAGTTTATGACCTGAACAAAATGGGGTGTCCTCGTTTAAGGTAAAATTTACGGCGTTGTTGTCAGACGAAACGAGCATTGATTCTTGTTCATAGTTTGTTGGTCACCTGCAGTCATGGCCAGATTTCTGCTTCTAGGCCATCCATTAATGTTGGCCTTCATAATTTATGCATCAAGTTCGGTTCGGCGCAACACGCAACTTCTCGTGTGGTTGCGGTCTCTACTAAATGGATATCAGCCAGCAGTCTACATTATTGGAAGTATATCGTTCAAATATGTTAAAAACCTAAATTCATCTTACTTATTTTAAGTAGGTACAGATAGGGTTTGGTCCATTGCATAGGTTTTTTTTAAACTGAAAACTTATTTAGGCGCGTTGTTTATGGGTAAACAAAAATCATCGAACTCGCGTCATCATCACCGAAAGCGCGTTGAGCACTTTTTGTTAACAGCCCACTCTTTTTTATATTTTTGGGTTTTTTTTTTAATGGAGCTACAGCTTTCGTTCTTGTACTGACAGCAAGCCACATAAATTCCAGACATTTTCGTTAGATGGCGTTACGTTGTATCAAAACGTCACTTAGTTTTCACTTCTATCAGCAGTCCCCAAAGACTTTTTTTTTTGTTTTTGTTGTGTTTTTGTGAGCAGGGATGGCCCAGTGGTAACGGCCGCGACGTGGATTACAACCCACTCCCTCTCACCGTGTCCCAGCAGTGGGATCGTTAGAAGCTGATTATGTATACCTACTGCATCAAAAGAGTCGGGACGGATTGCGTGAACTGCGTAGTGTTTTAGTCATGTGTAATTGCGTTGCGTATAATTTAACAGACTTCTTTTGTAACAAGCCATGTGTACTATAAGTAGGATTTTTCCATCGGCAAAAATTAACAACCATAAAAACTGTTATCCCTTATTAAACCCCATTAGGGGGAGAATTTTCGAAAACCTTTCGTTATACAGGATGAAATTCAATTCGTTGGCAATCTCTTAAGGGGTGATTGTACAACATTATCATTATGAACAACTTTCACTATGGGACCAACCCTAAAATCGCGAAAAAATAATCAGTCAGCTATTGTAGGGAACAGCTGATTTTATTTTCCCGATTTCAGTGTTGGTCCCATAGTGAAAGTTGTTCATAATGATGAGTACAATGACAAGGGTCATTGTACTCATCACTATGAACAACTCACAGAGATTGCCAACGAATTAAATTTCAACCTGTATAAGGAACTTTAATACGCTGCGGTTTAGGGTTTGCGTTGTCTGTCAGTAAACGAATGAATGAATATTGAAGAATTTGATCTACTAGAAGATACCAATAAAGCGCTGCAGAGACGATGGACAATTTGGAATCGTATGGAAATCCCGGATTTTTGAAGTGAAGTCTTCTTTAGCGGCGTTGTGCACTTTTTTTGGGATGGGTAAAAAATTTTAAACTCGCGTCAGGACGTAACCGTAAGATCCGTTGCCTAGCAACCGACAAACTAAATATCAAAATAAATAGTCTTTGACATTACGTAAAGATTGCGAGGTAAGAAATTTTACCCATTTTGATGGCTAAAAAAAAGCAGTCAAAACATACTTCATGAACAGTGTTTAAATAAATTGTTTACTTTAGTTAGACTATTTATGGACATTTTGATGGCTAAAAAAAAGCAGTCAAAACATACTTCATGAACAGTGTTTAATAAATTGTTTACTTTAGTTAGACTATATGTATTTTGAAAATAAATAAATATACTACCACATAAATTATAGTACTTTTATACTGATAAATAAATCAATTCGTGCGAAATTATTCCCTAACCATTTCAAAATATTCAAAAATGCACAACGTTAGTGTTCAAGTTTTCACTTCTGCCGGCACTCCCGGAGTGCAAGCCGTTGTTTTTTTTTCCTAGGTGCGCGTTAATTTCTATACAATTCCAAATTATCCGCAGCCAAATTTTTCATCGTCTGCTCAGCGCTTAACATGCCATTGTAGGACCTCTTCAATAAATAACAAAGGAATGATAATGACTATAGACATACATAAAAAGCTAGAGTAGTATTGATGAAATATTCCGTAAGTAATTCAATTTACATTGAAGTTGCGTCTAGCGTTTTATTGTTTTGACACGAAAGAGCCGATAGGTATTGACCCGTATACGGGAAATGTTTCCGTTCTATTATTCTAAAGTACCTAAATACTAAATAAAACGAATCCTTATCAGTTTTGTAGAAACGCCGAAAATTACCATCAAAATTATTTAATCCATGAAGTAATGGGTATTGTATAAACGGTATTTAAGGAAACCTCTAGATCTTTCAATACTTTAGTCATTTGATTGTAATTCTAATTAACTACGTCCGTTTTTACTTTTTACGTAAAAATAACAAATACTATCGATTTAATCTAAACTGGTATAGCTGTGTTTGATAACAAGCAAGTCGTAATTTACAGCTGGCTTAGCGACGAATAAAAATGGTGCAATGCTTGCCTTAATTTTCTAAATAAATTAGAATAGCAAGTTTAGCCTAGGGCCAAGTTCACCAAATTCTGTTAGAGCTTGTCCACTCTAAATGACGCGCTCCACTACCGCTTTAACCAAAAAAAATCCGCATTACCGTGTACGTTAAACCGGTAGTCTGGCGCGTCATTTCAGAGTGGAAAAGGTTTAATTACTAAATGTCTCATTAAGCATTTTGACGATTGTCATTTTTACTGTTTTGCATAGTGAGACAGTGCGTCAAAATGCCTAATGGGGTATTTAGTAACGAAACAGAGTTAGGTAAACTTGGCAGCACTTTTGTTTAGAGAGTAGCAAGCATTCAATTCGAACCTTATTGAACTGGTATAGGAGTCAGCTCTTAAGACTTTAATTGTTCTGACCAGGATGTACAGCTAAATATAAATGTTATATGGTACCTACATATAAACTTCCCGTTTACCAATCAGATTCTATGTTCAATAAAGGGTTTGGTTTCCGCACTTAGTTCTTCCGAACCGAGTATTACAGTTCCCAACCTGTTGATACAATTCGGGCATTGCATCAATGAGTAAGGAGAACCGAGCATTATGTCTGTAATATTTTGATACAACGTAATGTTCGAAATCGAATCTGAAATGTTACATTACAAGCAAATGCTCGCCAGTCAAAGAGGCAGTATTGTAACGTAATGCTCCAAATCGAATCTGAAATGTTACATTACAAGCGAATGCTCCCAGTGAGGGAGCACTTTATAGTATGAATCTTTATCTTATTAGTTCAGTTTACTAGGGTTGATACTTTCTCTATTTAAGGGTCATTGCAGTGACTCTTGCTATGCTTGTATTTGCTAGGTGGAAACTTGGTGTATCCTAACCTAGCTGGAGAATAATTACAGCCATTGCAATAGTATTAGTTAAATATTTGGCCAGAAAAGAGGACCTCAGCACAAAGGATGTGTTAAGTAGATATTAATAATGAAAAAAAAAAAAACTACAGTACAGTGGTAAGACAGTAGATTTTGATTATAAATATTCTAACAAGAATATTCTTCAAAAGGAGCCAATTACTGGCATTTGTAAATAATTCATTGTGGAGTTAATTGAAATGCCAACACCCAAAATCACAAAATACTGTTAAAGCAAAGCGAATCTAGATAAGGAAGCAGACATTATGCAATTTACAGCCATTTATAACAGCCCTTAAAAACCATATCCATTACTCTTATCCACTTTCAATTAGTTTCCAAGGCTACTGATAACATTGTAATGTAAAATTATTACATTACTCGCTAATTTATCAGTTTGAGATCTATGCTCTAAATTGGAAAGATGTGTAGATTATAAGCATGATAAAAATAAACAAATGTGTTTATGTTCCAAGACATGAGGAAGTGGAGTGATGAATGCCTTTATTATTTACTAGCTGCTGCCCGTCCCGTCAAAATCATTGCAGTTGTTTTGGCGATTAGCCGGAACAAACAGAAAAAAATCGTTTTTTTCTGTTATTATAAATACCCTATATACTATCATATCCATTTAGTAAGAAACTGATAGTTTGACATTACAAACAGACATTTCAATTTTATTTTTCATATAGATGTATAGATTTTTATTTTGATAGAGAAGGTATAAAGACTTTATGCAACACATCATTTAGCCAGACCATATATTGTGCAAATTATCAAAAAATAAACCATTGATTCCCGTGTTCCACGCAAACAAAAGCAAGGCTTTGAGAAAGTTAACTTTTTCAATAACTATGCAGCACATTGAATTCTTTATGCAATTGGGTTTTCTCGAATCTTTTACTAAAATAAAAATTATTCAACTTCAACCAGTAAAATCCAAAAGATATAACAAAATTAGCAGGTTCAGAAATGCAGCAAACAATACTACAAAATCTTCCTTATGAAAAAAGCTGAGACAAATGCTGATGTTTATTTACCTTGTATATAAACAATAAATACCAGAAAGTTACAGTCATACCCCTGATGAATAACAGGTACTTGTAATGAGTACTCAAGTTTTATTATCAATATTAAGCCAGTATTTGTCACTGCCAGCCAATTAACAAGCATTCAACAATCACACTAAGAACTTTTGTATTTTACACACTTATCACAATGGTGTGAGGCGTCTGTGTTGTTTTGTGCTACAATGTAAACACACATTCAATAAACATTGCAAAAATATTTGATCAGTTGCATCCAATTACATGCCATTCACTTAAATCAAATAGTTGTTGTTTATGTGCTAAATTACAACATCTAGACCAAACCTCCCACAGCAATTTCCACAATAATTAAGGAATAGAGAGTAAATCTTTCTTACCTGAACATGTGCGCCATCCACCTTGTCGTTTCACTTGCAATATGAGCACCAAGTCTTGCAGCATGACCTCTCTCCAGTCTTCCAAACAAAGCCGCTATACTATGAGACAGTATGGCTGCCCGCGTCACAGGGTCAGTCGGCAACAGTGGCGGTTCCACGCTCTCACAACTAGGGTCTGTCTTCAGCACCAGGTCCTCCAAAACCTTCAGAATTTCATCCATTGACGTTTCTTCCGGCTCAAAGAAACCAGCACTGATCTTTCGCGGCTCCGGCTTTTTTTCCTCATCTTGGACGTCCTGAGCGTTCACTCCCGCCTCCAAACGGCCTACTACTTCAGAAACTTGGAACTCCAAATCGCCGAAAGGTCGCCGGTCCTGCACAAGCGTCAAGGTAAGGATCCTGACTTACAACAAAACTAAAATACCTACTAGGAACATGAAGGAGGGCGTTTTACCTGTTCAGGCGGAACCTCGCTTCTAGGGCTAGGTTTATTGGATTCCGCGTCAGAAACCGATGCATCTCCCATGCTGCGTGGCGATTTATTCGCAAAATTACAGCACCGACATAAAAATGTGTAAACGTCACTTCAATTCCAATGTTTTGACGTGGGTGGGTGGGTGTACATTCACAAACTACAAAAATAGATATTTTAAGCGTAGGGTACACGAATTCTCTTGTAATAAACTAATTTGAATTAGGTACTTTACTGATATTTGATTGTTTTGATTGAGATCATAAAATAAAAAAGAGTAAAAAAAAATACCAACATAAAAGTTATAGAATGTTTGGGAGGACATTATAGCATTGATGTAATGGTTATTTCACACAGTGGCAGTGAGTTAAAGTGAGTTTTACAACCACACCACAGACTAAATAGTACTAACGCATTTACACAAGCGTGCTCGTGATTCGCCACGCGCCATTCGACGAATTGTTCGGCGAGATATTCGTGTGAAAACGTGTAGCTTTACGCTCGACTCTCGAGTGACCGCTTAACTGTGCGTTTGCACTGGCGAAACATCACGACAAAACATGTTGAAAAATCTAGTTACTGTCAAGCATTGTATGGAAAATTGACAGAAAATAGATATCCCAACATGTTTTGTTGGGAATGTTTCGCCAGTGCAAACGCACAGTAAGCATTCGCGTTTATTCATTTCTACTTCAGCTTCACGAAATGAACAACGTCATTCTAGCGGCTTTTGCATTGCATTTACTAAGTCAATATAATTATTTAGAGGTGCTACAAAAATAATTAAAGTGCCTGCTACACGGTTGTAAACTACAAAGGTCACCTCTGTCGGGACGCGGTTGGCGACCGAGAGAGAGTGCGGGAAGTTTAGTTCGCCTTATCGCAACAATGAGAACCCAGCATCAGTAGTAACCCGCGAAATTTAAATTGACGTAGCAACTGTCGCAGATTGAAATCGAATCGATACCTAATAGCATGCTCTGGAGGAGCTCGTGGCTAAGTAATAACAAGCCGCACGGGTCAATCCATCAGGTTAAGCTACGCTTGCCGGGGTTGGTCAGTGGATGGGTGACCATCTTTACATACCGAGACTCCTCCGTGCCTCGGAAAGCACGTTAAGCCGTTGGTCCCGGCTGTCATTTGTGGAACTTTGACAGTCGTTACGAGTCGTCAGAAGCCCGAAAGTCTGACACCAGTCTTACCAATCGTATTACCCAGTTACTGGGTTGTGGAGGTCAGATAGGCAGTCGCTCCATGTAAAATACTGGTATTCAGCTGCATCCGGTTAGACTGGAAGCCGACCCCAAGATAGTTGGGAAAAAGGCTAGGAAGATTGATTGACCTAATAGCATGCTCATAAGCAAACCTGTTCAGACGCGCTCGGAGCACGCCCCCTTTTACCCGCACCTCAGGTAGCATGCTCAAAAATCAAACGTCAATTGATTTTTGAGCACACTCAAAATAAGCATGCTCATTACTAGCAATGTTGAGTGACACAGGTGCTACTAATGAGCACTTGCTCAATATAAGCATGCTTTCGTGCTAGTAATGAGCACGTCTGTCCGTACCTTCATGTGCATACGTACGTAATTATCTACGGAGCTGCAGCCGTACCGGTCAGTAGAAAAACATAGTGTAGAACGGGCATGAGAACGGGTAGTATGCCAAATTGCCAATAGTAAATAATCCATTGTTTTGTTTTGACATTGACAGCCCGATTATTTGACATTGAGATTCAGGTTTGACGTTTCGCTTTTATCACTTGCGTCTTTGTAAGTTGCAAAACGCAATCAATATTCAAACCAAAGGCAAATATTTAGTGAATATAAAATGTCTTTAGCTAAAATATTTTCGGTGTCCTCTCGAGGTAAAGCTCCTTTCCTTTTCTTACCATTCCTATGTTTTCTACCTGCAGAAAATAAGTCATCATTCATTTGTTACGCAATTGTTGTTTATAACCTATAGCACTTAGATATTTACCAAAGCTTGAGTTATTTTTAGAAGATTCGAAGTAAAACGCTTCATATAATTCAAAAATGTTTCTTAAAATTCATGTCTTATGTTTAACAAATACGTCAAAGTGGTGGTAAATATATAACAAACAAAAAAAATTGTACGTTTATAGTTCGAGCTACTGGTGCCAGTAGTTTGCTTTTAAGGCATGCCCAGTACAGTACAGAAGGGAAGACGGAGAAGGTGTACCCACCCAGCCTTCCGGGCTACAAGTATGTGAATGCTGAGGACCCCAACATGAGCATGAAGGAGATGTCAAATAGGGCAGCCCAAACACTGTTTTGGACAGAGCTTGCTAGAGGATTTGCTGTCACCCTGGCTCATATCTTCAAGGTATGTATGGCAAACACTTAATCATAATATGGTTTCAAAGAATTATTCCAATCTGTCATCCTGCTTTATTCCCTTAGGGGGACTGAACAGAAAAAAAGTTTGATCGGTCCCCCTGTTAGCAACGATGAGACAGTTTGAACTTTATTCACTGCTATCATCTGTTCTGTTTCATCTTTCCCCTATCGTTGGTAGGGGAAGAGATGAATCTTTTTATTCCTGTTTGTAGAATTTAGTAAGTATATTTATTTCTCCCCATAGAATTTAATATGTTAATTCTTTAAAGTAATGCCACACGTTTTATGCAACATTGATTAAAAGACTAGTGGTTTGGGTTTAAAATCATCTGAATTTACCATTACTTTGCTATTTTGAATACGTTGGCATATTTAAAATTATTTCTACAAACTAGAGCTGCCAGAACTAGGCTCAAATTAACAAAATACTAATCACATAAAATATCTGTAATAAATTACTATAATAAATTACAAGTTAGGGACCCAATTTATTATTTCAAGTATACTAGCTATTGATGCACCCAACAAACTACAAATTCAAACCAACCTCCCAACCATTACAATAAATAGTTTTTTTAACAATTTTCCCCATTTATTTTGTCAGGAACCAGCTACTATCAATTACCCATTTGAGAAGGGACCTCTTTCACCTCGCTTCAGGGGAGAGCATGCCCTGCGGCGGTACCCCTCTGGTGAGGAGAGGTGCATTGCGTGCAAGCTCTGCGAAGCCATCTGCCCTGCCCAGGTATTATTCTTTATCCTGTTTTGTGGGTGTTAAGCTTGAAGTCTGTATTCATTTTTATTATTTTGGCTAGCTGTAGCCTTAACAACAGATTAGTACAGATGGTTCACTCCGCTATATCATTTAAATAAAAAGCGACTTTTGCTACTACACAATAAAGTGCAATTCAGGTCGCACAGCACTAATTACCTACAGCAGGCTTAGCATGACGCTTTCTATTTCTACTCTACTATAGAATAGAAATCGCTTGTCTACACTTCTCGAAATCTCTTCTTCCCAGAGTTCTTCTGAGAGTGCCATAATAATTATACTATTTTGGCGTCACGCAAAAAGTAAGTAACCTTTTATTTTTACTAGGTACATTGTTATTTATTGTTGTATCCATTTATGTAAAATAATATCTTTTGATTTTAGATAGTTTATATAAAACTGAATGTAGTCAGTGTTCAATGATTTTGGCTCTTCTTATGTTGTTTTATATTCCCTGTGAATGTATTTAATAGATCAATGTTGTGTAAAAACTGTAGGATCTTTTGTTGTTCTTAGTTTATTGTTAATACCAAAAATCTATTATTTACAGCCTTAGAAGCTTAATAATATCGGCGATTTGAACACAAAATGTTAATTTCATCCTAATAAAAATGATAAAAGCAACAAAGCAAAACTAAAATTACTCACCTGCCATAAGAGCGTAACGCAAATTCTGAAAGTGGGCAACGTCGCAAATTGCTGTCAAATATTTCGCGGTTTTGATTAATTTGGCAATATTACAGTATGGAAATCTGACAGATCGCTAACTAGCTAACTGAAATAATGATTATGAAATGCAATAATTAATATTAATTATTGCATGCATGCATGCATTGCATTAATTATTGCGTGACATCGAATATTTCGTTTTAGATGTAAAAAAAGTATTTGGAAACTTTCCAAATGGCCTTTTTAACCTAAAACGGTTACAACATCAAATTCAGTGTTAAAATTGCAATTCATTATTATTATTATTCTAGTTCGCGATATATCCTAAAATCCTAAGTAATCCTAACTCCTTAATAGTAATATTGCCAAATAATATTGTCAAAACAGGTAAATAATATATGAAAGCCATTTGAGACATTGCCAACTTTTAGAATGAAAGCTCTTACTTAATGAAAAAACAACTAACGCATCTTTGTCTAGGTCCATAAAAAAGTAGACTATTTCGGGAGAAAGTTTTCTATCCCAAACTACACTATTCACCTAGAAGTTGCCTCTCTTTCTATCGCGTAACTCTTATTTCTTCCGACTACGTTACGCTTACTGAATTGGTCCGACAAGACCAGCCCACCGCGTTCTTGTAGCTTCATACCTAAAATGCGGAGTGCGCGTTCTGTACTATTCTGTGCCTTTACTCTGCATGCATCATTGCACATTGGTTTTTTTTTTCTTCTTTTACACTGTTTATTTGGATCTCCAACAAAAGATATAGGTACACAATACAATGATCAATTTACCAACATTTATGACAAATTGCGACTTGAATGTGAACGTTTTTAATGTACGAGAATGGGCCTTCTGGTATTAAGTAGGTGTTGTACTCCTTCACTTATAATATAAGAGACCACAGAATGCACAATAAAGTTATGAACTAAGCTAACGAAGTTAAAATATTAATAATATTTAATATGTTCAAAAAGATATTGAAACATACATAAACAAAACGGGTGAATAGTAGTTCTTGGGTTTGTTTATCTCTTAAAAAAAAATCGCAATAAAATCACATTCCACAAAAATAAATTCTAAGATCTGTAAAAATAGAACTTGTGAAAAGATAATAAATATAGTAAATAAATTGTTGTGTGAATGTGATGTATCATGTGATAACTACTAATAACCAAGTTTAACTCAGCTAGGCAAATATACAAAATTTTAATACTTGTTTATTATGGTAAAACATTTGCATCTCACAAAACAATTTTATTCAATCTTTCAGGCCATCACGATCGAGGCGGAGGAGCGTAAGGACGGGTCACGACGAACCACCCGCTACGATATTGACATGACTAAGTGCATCTATTGCGGTTTCTGTCAGGTATGTTTGTTCTTTATTAAACTGTGATAGAAATCACATATCGTAAGAGCTGCCTTGCCGCATTAGAGCATATTAAAGACGTAGATATATTTAGTAACATATTCTGCTTAACTAATCCTAAACAGTCATAAAAACCCCTGTAAGAAATCGACACGAACGTGTTGCCACGCCGAGTGCCGGACGCAGAGCCAACGCTCCGCTCGGCGTGACAACACGCCGCGCCGTGTTCTGGTTCGCGACAAGTCAAGCGTCATCCTGAAGATGCCTCGTTGAGAGGTGAAACACTTGTCGATTTCCTACAGGGTTTTTTTATAACTCTAGAATTAGTTATGCGGAATAGGTTACTAAATATATCTACGTCTATTATATAGTATTTTATAACGGATTTTTGCAAAGTCACGCATGAATCAATTAACTACCACAGTAGATCATGCAGAAGTGCAAAACTTCATAAATGCTGCATCTTTTGACGATTCGGAATTTTTACAATAGCAGAATCACACATTTCAGCAGTTGCTTTGATGCTGATGGAGAACCGTTAGTCCCTGTATCTGGCTGCGAAATTAACCGCTGTTTGTCGAATGGTAGTTTTTATGTACCATCAAAGAAGTTTATATCTAACCAGTTTGAAAACATAAATTCCGTGAACACAATGACCACATCTGTACCCTAATTACGTAATGCACGATCAATCAGAATTTGAATCGTTATGAAACAGATTGCTAGTCCGTTGTTTCATAAGTTCAAAAAAATCTGCTCAACAACGTAAATAACGCAATGAATATTGTTGAACTGACAAAATGAAACAAATTAGTCGGAATCGTTTACGAAAATAAACTGCCGATAAACTGTCCTGCAGTTTGGCAGAATATTTGTGAAATACCCACTTGTGTAACTTTTTTGAAAAAAAAAAAAAATGTGTTGCTTAATTATAATAATAGCTGGATCACATTGTTACCGGTCCTTGTCCGTTCCGTGTTTGGCTTCTACCGAGAACGGACGTGTCCCATTCGCGCGCGCGTGCTCTAGTTTAGGGTGATTCGCTGGCGCATCACAATAACACCGTCGTCGCTGCCTTGCGAAATCGGTTTATCAAGGTCGCCACGATGACCCAGTTATTAAGTATAGTGTAAACAGTGCAATTATATAATTGTGAAGGTTAAGTTTCTACTTACCTTACAATGTCGTCGACAAAGGTAAAAATTAAAACTGATTTGGAAAAGCTGTTGTATGACAGTTACATCCAAGAAAAATCAGAGAGAGAAAAGTTGGAACTTCTTGTTCATGATCTGAAGGTTCAAATTGAAGGCCTCCAGCAACAACTTCAAAGCCGCCAAAACGAAAATCCCAGTTTGAAGGGACAAGAAAATAATGACCCTAAGGAGTCAGAAGTTCAGAGCAACATACAATTTGCTCAATCCGAAAAAGGAAATGTCGAGTACTGCACAGACGAGGAAGAACTTGCTAAAGAGACTGAGTGGATTAGGGCCAAAAGTAGGAAGAAAAGGAAGCTAAACATCTCCCTCTCTCCACCACAACAACCCGGAACAAGCGCCCAACAACAACAGACAAAAATTGAGAAAGAACAGACATTAGTCAAAAAAGTGCCACCACCACCGCCAATTATAATAGACGGAGTCAGGGACTACCAAATGTTCTACGACTCATTAACTAAAATCCAAAAACTGAATCATTCACCGCAAAAATGATGAGTGGAGATTGTGTGAAGATCATCGCTAAAACTGAGGACTCCTACAGAGCAATCGCTAGGTTTTTGTCAGAAAAAGAATATCATTGGCACTCATACGTACGAAAACAAGCAGGCTAGACCAATAAGAGTTGTAGTGAAAAAATTACATTCTTCTTGCCAGCCAGATAGAATTAAAGACGATTTATTAGAACAAGGTCTGAAAATTTAAAAAGTAGACAACAAATTGAGCTGGAAGAATAAAGAACCCCTCAATATGTTCCTGTTATCATTTAATAATGACGAAAATGTCAACAAAATCTATGGGATAAAGAACATTTTAGGGTGTAAAATTGAAATACACGCTCTCAAAAATCCGAAACTCATTCCTCAATGTAAGCGATGCCAGGCATATGGGCATACTCATAAATACTGCAGTAAAGAGCCAAGATGTGTAAAATGCACAGGCAAACATCTTACAGCCAACTGTACCAAATCTCCACAAGAGAAACCAAAATGCGTCCACTGCGGCTTACCCCACCCAGCCAACTACAGAGGCTGTGAAGTAGCGAAGGAGATGCAAAGTATGAAAAATAAAAACATCAAAAATAAGCTTGTTGGGTCAACTGCCCAACAACAACAATCCATAAGAAATCCTGACAAACAGGCACGGATAGAAAGTATTCAGTCAACAGCAAAACCTGTCCAAACAACCAAAAGTGCTTCCTATGCACATGCTGCAAAAAAAGGCACACAACCTTCGAACCTAGAAGATAAGATTAACCAGATCTTGAAGTGTATTACTACATTTGATAAAAGATTAGAGAAGCTAGAATCCAGCACCAAAACAGCTGTTTTTAATGGGAACACCCAAATACTCCGAAATATTTTATTCCGAATTTCGTTGTTCCGATTTTCAAAAGTCCGAATTTCATAATCCCTAAGAATTATAATGTCTATTATTAAAAATCACGAATTTCATTTTACCGAAAGTCGTAAATACGATTTGTTTGGTTTCCGATTATCATATGTTCGAAGAATCAAATGCTCGATGGGTTCTCGGTCCGAAAAACGACATTCCGGTTTTCAATACTTCGAATAAACTATTAAAATTAGGATTCTGAATCTGATTCAATTAGTATAATACGAGTATTAAGTTACGCATTATAAATTCAAAATCTATGAGTTTTTAATTTAAAAACGTCTACTTTGGTCCCCTCTATTGTTGGTGAATCATTTGGGTTAGGTTAGGTTAGATCAGTGACCATTAACGCGCGAAGCCGAGCGACCGCAGGGAGCGTGCCGCGGCAGCGGCCGCCGAGTGCCAGAGCCCCTCTATTGTTGGTGAATCATTTGGGTTAGGTTAGGTTAGATTAGTGACCATTAACGCGCGAAGGCGAGCGACCGTAGGGAGCGTGCCGCGGCAGCGGCCGCCAAGTGCCAGATCCCCTCTATTGTTGGTGAATCATTTAGGTTAGGTTAGATCAGTGAACATTAACGCGCGAAGGCGAGCGACCGTAGGGAGCGTGCCGCGGCAGCGGTCGCCGAGCGCCAGATCCCCTATTGTTGGTGAATCATATGGGTTAGGTTGGAACGTGTGTTTTGTTGTCTTGCTTTTCAGTTTTACAAGACCTTTTTATTTCGGAATTCTAATTAATCGGTACTTTAATAATCGGAATTCGTATTTTTGATGTTTCGAATTATCATTAACGGGGGGTTTTCCAAAATTTGCCTGTTTTAGAATCAATTTAAAATGGTCAAATTAGTGTATTAGGTCCTGAAAAAAATATATGTGATGGACACATCTTTATTTGAGGGAAATTATTGGTTCAAAACACGATAAATTGTAATTCGCTCGATGAAAAAAAAATCCGAAACAGGGTCGATTTCAAAACCATTTTCGATCTCATTTCCTAATTACAGCACAAAATAATATGAAAATTGCATGTACGATGAGGTAATCGTATTTTGGAGGGAATTTATTGGTTGAATTTTTGAGTTTAATAAAAAAAAATTAAGTAAACTCAATATTTGTAAATCGGGCTAAATCGGCTCGCGCTCAGTGTCCTGCGGGACGTTGTCGAGATTGGACCTGTGTCAATTTATTTTAAAAAATTAGTTCCCCACCGTCTTTAAAAAAATGGCAAATAAAAAGAACAAAAGGAAGAAAAACACATATACTAAATTGCGGAAGGTCAGACAAAACATCGCGTAATTATATTATTGTTTTAATTCATTATTATTGTTTTCGAAAATGAAAATATTTCTATGCGTTGTGATGACTTTTTTTGACATCTGACATTAGTGTTTTCATTTCAAATTTTTATCGATAAAATTATAGTCAAGTGTGAGTCATATAAATCTTTGCGAGTAGTAAGTTGGTTGTTACATAAAGACGTTTTAGTAAAGCACATTTTTAATTCGTCTATTATTATTTATACCTTAAAAGTAAAAGAAACCCTATCCGATCCGAAAGGGGCTCATAGGTACTGCAATAAAATTACCTAAAAGTAATAAAAAATCTTACTAATATTGAAAATTAAAAAGTTATTGCTATTTAAAAATCACATTTTTGGTAACAAAAATACCCCAAATCCAATAAAAAAATAGCAAGTTTTCAAAAGGCATCAATATAGTTATGACTTGTAGACACCCGCTATACGACGCGACGGCCGCCCGCGCTCCATGTCATAACCCGGTAAAAATCCCTATTAAAAAAATATTGGACAATTTTAATTTTATTTATAATTGCCACATAAATAAGCTCTCAGTACGATACCTAACAACACCCTCATGGATCAGACAGGGTTTTGTTTTACATGTTGTATACATGATAACAATTCATCCAAATCCATTATACAAGCTTAGTTTTTATTTACCCTAAACCTCTTAAGGGGTCATTGTATTCATCATTATGAACAACTTTCACTATGGGACCAAAAACTGGAACCGCGAAAAAAATTCAGCTGTTCCCTACATTTATGTTCGCATAATCTCGTCAAAATGTAGGGAACAGCAGATTTTTTTGGGTTGTGTATTCACTCTCTGTCAAGCTGTCGTCGTCGCTGCTATAATCTCCTACATTAATTAGGTATACGGGATGGCAGGCACATTGACTCGCAAACTGTTACCATGAATTCAGCGCATGATGATAGGACCGCCCAGAGTAAAAATGTATAGTCGGTTATTTAAAAAAAAATTGCTGTTTCTTTCAAAATTGCAATAGTTACTCGGTCAAAATGTATGGAACGGCCATCGAGATATAAGTACTAACGTACTAGAGAAGACACCGTAAATTCCTACTTTGTCTCGTTCAACTGCGGCGATCGCGCCGCAGTTTAGACCTTTTTGCCGAGAATAAATACACTTCCGCAGCAAATCTAGCGCTGTGGTAAATTAGTTATCAAGTAGGCAGAAGAAGCAGACTGTGTCTCATCTGCGGGTACGGATATCTATGAGAATCTCCTTGCACCACGCATGCACCGCAGTTGTCAAACTTGACATCCGAGGGACACATTTTTTGTTCACGGTGTCTTCTCTAGTTTACATTGATCTCAATGGGAACGGCAGTTTTTTTTTGAGGATAATTAGAAAAAACGAAACTTTGTAAAAATCCTAGGATATCAGTATATGAGCTGATGTCAGGATTTATGAAACAAAAACAGTCTGTTTAGGACGATTGGAAACATTTGTGCCGTTTTTAGGCACACGTCTGCACAACCCTTCGGGGAATACAGGCGTGCATTTATGTTATATTATGTGCCATTTTTCTGGTGGTAAATAGTCTGAAGGAACGGCAAACCGAATTGACCGGGGATCAACAATTTTTTTTGTTTGTTTTGTCTTAGAACAAAGATTCGATAAATTATAGCCGTAGCAGTAGGTACGACACTATTGAAAATAAAGTACGGCAATTTTTTCTTCATACTAGCTACGAATATTTACGGATCTTCATGAACGGGGGGCAAACGTCAAAAAACAAAAGAATATGGTTACAGTATAAGCATAACAGTCCGACCACTTAGCTCATCTATCTAATCTATATATCTTTAATATATAAAAATGAATCTCTATTTCCTTGGAAAATCCACCAGAAAAAATCTTGGATTTACAATTTGACCAAAGTCACACTTTCTCTCTCTCTGTCTCTATCGAATTAGAAGGCGACAGTGGCAAGTATGAACGCTTTTTTAGCGTGACGATTTCTGCCAGTTTACTCCTACCGCAAGCATTAAAGAACTTCGTTCCATAAAGCTGATTTATTCAGTAAATGGATCCAATAGCACTGACTGTTATGGATGGATTGGTAGTGGATTTTGTTGTTGTAAAATGTTTAATTCAGAAGTAATATTATTAGTTTTACAATTTTTTTACATAATGTAATAAAATTTTTCCTGTTGTGTATTTTGCCTCAGTTTTTATTATTTTTATTATTTATATTTGTTTTTTTTTTTACCTTGATGTAGTCCTGGAAAATGTTTAATTTGAAAACACGATTCGAGAAAAAAAAAACGCTCTTAGGATTTAGTGCAGGGTTCTAACCTAATTTCCTCGGCCTACTATGTTTGTAGTTTTGGTCTCAGCAGCCAAAATATGAAGAGAGTCAGGAGTTCAGGACTGGTGTCGCGGAAGCAAGCGACGTACAGTTGTCCGTGTGAGAAGCAGCTCGTTCTGAGGTCTACACCCGCAGTCTACAGTAGCAATTTCCCATTGCTTGCTAAAGTTTTCGTTTTTAGGGTTTCTTACCCGAAGGGTGCCAAACGGGACCCTATTACTAAGCCTCCGCTTTTCACATTATCTGTCTGTCAGCGAGCTGTATCTCATGAACCGTAATAGGTAGACAATTGAAAATTTCACAGATTATGTATTTCTATTGCCGCTTTAGCAACAAAATAATAAAAAAATTATAAAGGTAAACATTAAAAGGGGGTTCCCAACCAATAAAAAATTGATTTTGAAATCATTGTCTAGAACTCATCGAGTAGAGAACAAATATGGTTTTTTTTTTCTTCTCTTCACTATGAGGAAATAGAGCGCCGCGTAAAGGTTGTCAAGAGTCTGACTCGCACTTGACCGGTTTTTTGTAAATTAATGAACGCCTGAGTTCCAGCAAATAGTACCTAATTGGCCAACACACACACTAACTGATTCTTGCAGATTATTCCTGACCAAACCGGCTATCACAAAAAAAAAAGTTTAGAAAATCCAAAAGTGCACGCCTCATAACACTCATTCATAAACGAAAAAGAAATTCAAATCAAACTTTCTAACAAAAATGAACAATTTATCACTTCATGGAGTATGTTTTTTTGACTGCTTTTTTACCCATCAATATGGGTTAAATTTCTAACCTCGCAATCCATGTAATGTCAAAGACTATAGACTATTTATTTAGATATTTACTTTGACGCAACTTACGGATGTCAAGTCAAGGTTGGAAATATTTAGATATAGATATTATATTTTAGTAAGTATTTTATTAATTATAATTAAACTACTTTGAATAAAAGAGCCATTTTCAATAGGGTTCCTTCTACGGCTGGAACGAATGTATTAAAAAAAAATTACTCAATTAATTGATTTTACCGCAAGCTACAATGTTTTCAGGTTTGATACATTGACGGACAGGACTTTTTTTTCAACAATTTTGATGCTTTTTTAATTTCTGCTGCATTAAAACAATTGTTGAAAAGTACAGTATTAATATCCATTTAATCATCTATACTATACAATGGTAAATAAATTAAGTAGATTCTGTGTGCTAACAGGAGTGTAACAATAAAAACAGTTGCAGAAATGGGGCAAGAATTTTTTTTCGATCGTAGAGCACCCTCTAATGCTTCGCATTATGAGTCGTGCAATATAACAGTAGATTGTACACACGGGATTACAAACGAAACAATTTAACATTGTGTTGTTATTGTCAGCTATATCGTCGCAGACAGCGGGCGTTACCGATATCGGCACGATATCTACCGGGGAAGACACAATATGGGGTGAGAGTAGGGGGCATTCTTTCAATTGAAAACACTTTTTAGCACTGCCGACTTCGACACGTTGATTCTTAGTAGGTACCTACTGCGGAAGTTTGATGCGTCACGATGGTCATCGATATTCACCAATATCATCGGGCCAATAATAATTATATCGGTATGGAATTGATGTCGGTATAGCTGCCAGCATATCGGTACCGGGTTGGTGTCGTTATCTGATAATGTAAAAACGCCCATTAGGTACACAGGACATTTTAAAAATTATTTTAGTTCACTAAACTGTAGGTTCCATATAATGGAAACCTAAGGAAAAAAAAATAACTAAAAAACTAGTTCAGTTGGTCAACTGCAAATATTTTATGCTGTGGCATGGATTTTCCGCGAAATGTTTGTCAACTTATCGTAAATATATACGACGCTCTGCAATTGGGGGAGGCGGAGGTAGTGTTTCAAAGGCGTATAGGCCCGGAAAACCTAGCCTTAATTCGGACTTTATGTTATTCGACCTATTGAAACTCGGTATTTTGAGAATAGTAATTATAAACGTTAGGAATACTGAAATTTTGGAATTATAAAAATAGGATTAATGATAAATTGGAGTTGTTATATTAGGGATTTTGAATCATTCGGCATTCTGATAATCGGTATTTTGAAATTCGTATTAGTGACTTTCGGAATAAAGTTTTTCGTGTTTATGTAGTGTACCCGTTTTTAATAACCAAAAATGAGTAACACACTAAAAATAATGGCGTGGAACTCCAATGGACTCCTCAAACATCAAAATGAGTTGCAGGCAGTCCTAGAGACAGACAATATTGACGTGTGTTTGATCTCCGAAACG
Source organism: Conistra vaccinii (assembly GCA_948150665.1). Lineage (NCBI taxonomy): Eukaryota > Metazoa > Arthropoda > Insecta > Lepidoptera > Noctuidae > Conistra > Conistra vaccinii. The sequence continues at coordinate 3,165,190 of OX411323.1, read as the reverse complement.
CACTTCACTAGCCAATCTTTTATCAAATTTAGAGGATACAAGGTATATAATTCGCTACACCCTGACAACTCCGCCAGAGGAGGTAGCACAGTTATAATCAAAGAAAACATCAATCATTACGAGCAGAGTAAATTTGAAGAACCAGACATTCAAGCAGTGGCAGTATCTGTAAAAACCAAATTTTGTCACTTTTCTATAGCAGCCGTTTACTGTCCTCCAAGGCACATGATAAGAAAAGAGCGATATTTGCAGTTCTTTGAACTTCTAGGCCAGAGATTCATCCTAGGCGGTGATTTCAATGCCAAGCACACGCATTGGGGATCAAGACTTACCACAACAAAGGGAAGGGAGCTCTTAAGTGCAGTTAAAGATACTCATTGTGAAGTTATGAGCACAGGCAAACCAACATATTGGCCCACTGACCAGCAGAAAATACCAGATCTTATAGACTTCTTCATATGCAAAAATATATCCACCAACTACGTGAGTTTGGAGGAAAGTTTTCATATGAATTCGGACCACTCCCCGATTATCTTAAGACTTAGTCAAAAAATCCTACTAAGAGAAAGCCACATAACCTTGGTTAATAAGTCTACAGATTGGGACAGTTTTGCCCTTGATTTAGATAATATTATCGATCTAAAAACTCCATTACACAATCAGGATCAGCTGGATTCAGAAGCAAACAAATATGTTGTTAATATCCAACAATGTGCGTGGAACAACACACCACAATTAAAACAGAAATATAAGGGACATATCTACCCCAAGGAAATTGTGAATTTACTATCTGAAAAAAGAAAACAAAGAAAGCGGTGGCAGCAAACAAGGTGCCCGCGGGATAAAAAATTATTAAATTATTTTACTAAACTATTAAAGAGGAAAATTCTACAATTTGAGGATGAATGTCTGAATACTAACCTTGTGCAGCTAACCAACGATCAATCAACAGATTACTCTCTTTGGAAAGCGACAACACAACTAAAAAGGCCGATTATGCAAATACCGCCCATCAGAAACAGCGACGGAAAATGGACCATAAGCAACGAACAAAAAGCGTTTCGGTTTTCCCAACACCTAGAAGATACTTTTCAACCAAATGAAAGCTCTATAGAAACTTCTTAATTGAGAGTGAAAAGTTACCGCAAAACCAAAGAATCCAGCTTGTGACTCCTAAAGAAGTTCTGAGAGAAATTCAAAACAACATTAGCTCGAAGAAATCCCCGGGTTACGATCTTATAACAGGAGAAATTCTAAAACACCTCCCGCGCAAAGCCATAGTAAAGCTAACTAGACTTATCAATGCTGCATTTATTCTAAAACATGTACCTGAACCATGGAAGGTTGCTGAAGTCATAATGATTGCGAAGCCTGGGAAACCACCCCATGAAGCATCATCATATAGACCCATTTCCCTGTTGCCCGTATTATCAATATTATTTGAAAAACTGTTATTAAAGCGGTTAAAACCAATAATAGAAGAAAAAGACCTAATACCAAACCATCAATTTGGCTTCAGGGAAAAACACTCTACAATAGACCAGGTACACAGAATAACAAATATTATCGAAAAAACACTCGAAAACAAGGAAGTCTGCGCCACCGTATTCCTTGATGTTGCGCAAGCTTTTGATAAAGTTTGGCATGAGGGTCTAATATTTAAACTCAGACGCATGCTACCTCCAGAATTTGCAGACATTTTAGAGTCATATAATAGTAACAGAATGTTTAGAATAAGGCAAGAGGATGCTTATTCCGAGCTAAAAAGTATAAAAGCTGGGGTACCACAAGGAAGTGTGTTAGGCCCAATCTTGTACTTGCTATACACATGTGATATCCCAGAGCTGGAAAACAACACCATTGCAACCTTTGCAGATGACACTGCTATTATGGCTACTGGATCAAGCCACAAAGAAGCAGTAGAAAGAGTTCAAGTAGCTGTGAACAAAGTTTATGACTGGACACAAAAGTGGAAGATCAAGCTGAATGAGTCAAAATCAATTCACATTGACTTTACGAACAAACACTGCGATTACCACCCAATCTATATAAACGGCATGCAAGTGCCTTATGCTAATACAGCCAAATACCCTGGCATAACTCTTGACGCCAAGCTGCGATGGAAAGCTCACGTCAAAAAGAAAAGACAGGAACTCGACATACGTTACAAAAGTATGTATTGGTTACTCGGAAGGAAATCCTGTTTAACAATACATAATAAATTGATATTATACAAGCATGTTCTTATGCCAATTTGGACGTACGGAATCCAACTTTGGGGCTGTACTAAACGAAGCAACGTTAAAATAATACAACAATTCCAAAATAAAGTACTCAGGGATGCTGTAAATGCACCATGGTATATTAGAAATGACAACCTCCACCGAGATCTTAAAATGGATCTTGTCACTACCATCATCCAAAAATTTGCTGAAGCCCACGAACACAGACTTCACCGACATGTGAATGTCGAGGCAATTCAGCTGTTAGACAATACGGACATAGTGCGTCGGCTAAAGAGAACCAAACCATTTGAGTTAGTGTAGTGTATAAATAGTGAATTAATAATAGTAACAATGCTGTGCTATACATTTAACACATGAACAAAGTGTTTTCATGAATTATCAGACCCTAAGAAAGTGCTACGAAATTGTGTAAAAGTGCAAATTGACACTATTCTTAGTTATAACGTAATCTATCTCGTAAAATATTAAGTTAAGAGTTAAATTGCTTATTAGCCTATTAGGCTAGATTGTAATTCGTTACTAAGAACTTTAGTTCTTATTAATACAGAAAAAAAAAAAAAAAAAAACATCTGTTACCGGTCCTGTTCTATAGCCGTCGAGTGCTGCAAGCAAGAATAGTCCTTACGGTGGTTAGTTATGAACTTCTTTGATGGTACACACAGTAATAGCACAATAAAAATATTGCACAGACCCCAAGTAATAAAGGCCAAGGGCCCAAGGGTAGGAAGATGGTGATGTTAAAGTACGTACGTTGAGTACATTACTTTTGAGTACAAAGGTACAAGTAACCGGCACGGTTTTAGAACTCTCGGCAAAAGTGGTGGAGAGATTCGCGCATTTTCCATTCATGCATAACGAGGGAAGGCGACTGATTGACCAATAACTCGGATTAATAAAGATAGGACGCTCCGCAAAATTATATAAATAAAAAGCGACTCTTGCTACGACACAATAAAGTGCAATTCAGGTCGCACAGCGCTAATTACCTACAGTTATATTCACCTAGAAGTTGCCTCTCTTTCTATCGCGTAACTGTTAGATCTTCTGACTACGTTACACTCACTGAATTGGCCCAGCGAGACGGGCCCGCCGCATATTTGTAGCTTCCTACCTACGGAGTGTCCAACTGTAATTCATCTGTGCCAAATAGTCGCAATATATTTATTATATTGACCAAAAGTCGCTGGCTCCGGCCGCTTCCCCCGTCGCACTCCCCCCCCCCGCCCCCCGCCTTGTCAAAGAAAAGAAATCGAGAGCCCTGGCTCTTAAACCGCGCGGATACCTACTACTTATATAATGTGAAATATGTTCCGTTATTAATATCAGTTTTTGATACATTTACAGGAAGCGTGCCCCGTCGACGCCATTGTGGAAGGCCCCAACTTCGAGTTCTCAACAGAAACTCACGAAGAGCTGCTATACAACAAGGAGAAACTTCTGTCAAACGGTGACAAGTGGGAGAGCGAGATTGCAACCAACATCAGAGCCGACCATCTTTACCGTTGAAAAAATAATAACGCTAGTGTAAATAGCACTTCTGAGACCTATTTTGTAACGGTATAACAGAAAGTCGTAAATCATAAATATCTTCCGCTGCCATTATGAAGCTTAAGTTGAGCAACAGTTGCTACCCCCGTGTCCTAACCGCGACTGTCGTGCGAATACGCTATATAATTTACTTGAATTATGACGTATTACGCGATTTGATTGATTTCATCGCACGAGTACGTCATATTCATATAAACGAGCGCGAAGTTTGCGTATTCGCCCGCCTGTCGCCCTTTGTTACGACGCGGCCTACCTGTGCGTTTGCACTGGCGAAACATTCACAATAAAACATGTTGAAATCTCAATTTTCTGTCGATGTTCCATACAATGTTTAACACAACTAGAGATTCAACATGTTTTGTTATCAATGTTTCGCTAATGCAAACGCACATGAAACCCTGAAAAGTTCCGGGAAGCAATGCTGCGCAATTTTGTTTCGCATATGTTGCTGGAGAAGTTCAAAATTGTTTCTCAATTATGGGACGTTAATACAGATTACGAAACTAGTTGCGCAAAAAACAAGTCTATTTACAGTCAAAGATTGCGCATCAAAAAAAAATCTAATCCGTCTGGTAGTTCCGGACATTACCCATACATAAAAACTTACAAACAAATTTTACCTCTTTATAATATTATTATAGACAAAATTACTTGCACAAAATAGGCCTTAGAATTAGGAAAATTAAATTATATTGTTTTTATGATAATTAAAACATATTCTCAGTTAATCATAGTCTTTTAATTAAGAAAATACGCAATCAAATATTAAATTAGAATAAATTAATCAATAATACCCTATATTCCATTTCAATACAATTATCTGATTTTATCAGTCACTTGTACCTATCTTTACAAAATAAAAATGCTGAATAGAAATAATAGAATAGAATCATGTTTAAAAAAATCCTGCTTTTCTTTACGAAAACAAATAAACTATTAATTTTCTTTTTGATATCGTAAGGTTGTAAACACACTTTTGTAAATAATTTTCCATAATATCAATAATTTCAAATTGAAGTCTAAAATTAGTCAAATAAAATGAAACAAAAATTCAATTTACTTAAGTAGAATTTAGTTAAAATAATTAGTATTATTTTTATCAATGTTCCTTCATAATTATTAATTGTGCGCCTATGAAGTAGTTATCTATGAAAGCTTCATTAAGGCCCGGACTCCACCAAAGCGGAGACGAGAGGAGAGAAGATGTGTTTTAAACAACCAATAAAATTTCGTTATTCACACATCTAGTCTTTACTCAGCTTCAGTGGATACCACTGAGCGTAGATGTATATTTGTATGGCGCGATCGAAGCGGAGCCGTGAGCTGTGCTTCACAAGTTGCGACCGCGCACAGCGGAGACGAGGAGAGATGATTGTGAGCGGCGCCGTAATTTCGATAACAACCAAACCTCGCCGCACGCAGCTCAGTCCGCTCTAGCCAGCACACATCTCCGTTCTAGCTTAGCCAGTACGCATCTCCACACAGCTTCGGTGGATACACCCTAGCTGAAAAACATCTTTTCTCGTCTCCGCTTCGGACATCTTCGCACACCTCCGCTTTGGTGTAGTCTGGGCCTAATTCCCTCTTTAATCCAATAATTGTGATATTCATAAAATTAAATTATGTCATTTTATTTTGAGGATAATACTTACTTTACTAATATGATTTCATATAATAAATAAATAAATCTCTTTAGGCAAACCCATTTGAGAGGCTTTGCCTAAAGACATTTATTTAGCTCTTTACATTTTTTTGACGCAGCTATTATTAAATTATTTTATAAACTATATAATTATGGTTTTAACACAAGATTACCCGCATAAGTAAGTCAACTCTATCAATTAAGCATAAATCAATAATTACCCTAATAATTCATTTAATTTGTGTGATTACCACCAAGTATTTTGTAGGAATATCTTTCTAAATCTTCCTTGACACAGTCGAGCCCTCGATCGGCGTCAATAGTCAGCACCTCACAGCCTACATCTGGCGAACTCAACCAGTTCTCATATGATTCATGGACCTGAGGAAATAATACAGGTAAGAGGGATATTTTCTTGTATCTGTGAGCCTAAGACAAACGCGCGAATTAGAACGATTTTAAAATTGATAACATCTGTTCACACAATATTTTCTTAGTTACTAGACTACTCATATCTATGGGTGATACTTATTGTGCTTGTCGCAATAATGTAAACCAAAATGATAAGGGATAGTTTTACTTTCTATTAATTTTAGTTCGAATTTACATAAGGTTTACGTCGCGCTTTCGTGCCGAGAGGAGATATCGGATATTATAATGTATCTGAGGAGATATCAGACCATATTGTAGTGTCATCACACATTCTGCATCCCATTGTATCATGCACTTTATGACATTTGGATTGGAGGCAGGATGTGGACCAAATCTTATGAATTTCGGGGTCATAACAACAAGTCAAGGTCCGGTAGGAGTAAGTTTAATGTAAATATCCAGGTTAAAAAAAACTAACCTGTTTCAAATATTCTAAAGGCACTTCTGACTCCTCAGCCCTGCCACGTTTCATCATCCTCTCCCACACTGTGTCAGGAGTTGTCCTTAGATAAACTGTAAAATTGAACAGGTACTTATATGTAAGTAATGTAATCTACGAGCGCGCGTCTTGTCTTCATCATTGTAATAATAATGATTGATTGGCTAAACTAAATGCAACATCTAATCAGTTTTAGTGATGATAATGGTGCGCTAAGCAGGGACCATTTTGGTTACCCATTGAAAGGGTTTTCAATAGTGTTTTTCTAAATAGTTAATTAAAAACCCATACGATGTGGTTAACCCTTTTGAACGGCTTTATTTAAGACATTCAAAAGGGTTATACCTTCAACACTCTTACCATGTCTAGTGAAATAAAGGCAATGAGCGCCAGCGATGGTGGATGGTGCGTGGTGCTGGCTTTACCCCACCCATCACCTACTTAGCACAAGTTTATGAATAACCATGTGGTAACCCGAACAAAACGCATAATGAAGAGGTAACCCTTTCACTGGGTTTCAAGTATAGAACCCATTCAATGGGTTATCCATATTGACGAGATAACCCTTTTACTGGGTCTCAAGCATAGAACCCAGTCAAGGAGTTACATCAGATAAAGGTAACCTCACAAACGGCTTACCCCTTCGAAAAGCTTACCTCTTAACCGGGGTTGTACGGTCACTGACGCTAAGCTCAATTTGTCTTGTCAGCTATTTGTGACTGGTAGACAAAAGGATAAACAAAGGCTCACCTATGAGATCCAGACTGATATCCAGGCACTTCTCAGAGTAGTCAAACCAAGCTATCAACGTTTGGTATTCAGGGTCTTCAAGGAAGTTCTGTTTCCTGGCATTCTCCACAAAACAGTGCCTACTGTTCTGCACAGATCTGAAATGAGGGTAGTTTCATAAGAAAATAATCTGCATAAATGAGAATGATGATTAGTTGTGGACAGGTGCAATTTACATGAGAGCGGTGTGACATGATGTGTGTTCAAGACACATCCTAACAAAAAGTTAGGGTTTGCATGAATTCAAGACAGTATTTCATTGGTATTTTCAAGTAGTTCTTTTTGTATTTTACATAATATTTATGGCCTATGTTCAACTGGAATAATCACTTTACAAAATGATGAAAGTATTTTTCAAATAGGAGCTGTGGTTCTGGAGATTACCCTCCACATATATACGAACAAACAAAATTTTACCTCTCTCTTTATAATATCAGTATAGATTCCCTGACCAGGGAAGCATGAGACATAAGGGAGCAGGCCCATACTCAGCAGTGGGTGGAACACGGCAGGCTGCTTATGATGATGATAATCATGTCTGTTTTAGCAGCTTATAAAGAAACCGAAGAAAGAAGAAGAATTATTGAACAGTTTATATTACTGAGAAATAATGCCATAATGTGTGCATATCAGATGCTAGCCGTGGAGTTTCTTGCCGGCTCTTCTCCATAGGAAACGACCATTTGGAACCGTGCACCTAGCTTCTGACGTTTCATAAGTGCCCTTGTTAGTTTATGTGAAATAAAATATTTTGAATTCGAATTTGCTAGATATACTAATACCACAAAACAAAATAAACTACCTTTCAAACATCTTCACAGTAATGTTGGAGTTGCAAGGCTGGCTCGTTTGTATCTTTAGTCTGGTGAGATGTACGTAGTGTTGGAACGGGAAAGTCCATTTGTTCATATCACCATAAAGTAGACCAAGTAGGTTGTGACCACTAACGTTGCGCCATTCATGTAAGGGTTCCTGAAATACAGGTAATTTGAGGTAGTTTTAGTTATAATCGTAAGTACCTAATGTTTGATTTAAAATAGAAATCAAACAAAAATTGAGGGACTCCACTATGTAGGAAAAGTGAAGATTTAACTTTCTTTGAGAGTAGAGAAAAGGAGTACTTAACAAAAGCATTAGGATATTTCAATCAGTGGATCATTAGGTATAGATTGTTAGGCAGAGGAAATTAACCTGCCAATTAAAATACATAATTTAAAACCTTGACAACTAAGGCGACCCACTGACCCAACTTTTACTGAAAAAGGGCACTTACAGGCTTCATATTTCATTTAAGTATATTTGTTACACTCACCCCGTGCTTCTCAACATTTGGATACTTATCAAAGAACTGGATGCAAGTCGACTTTCCAGAGCCAATGTTTCCTTCAATAGATACTCTGAAAGGTCTCTTGTGTATCGTTCGCGCCGCGTTAGAAATAGTCTTCATATTCGACATATTTCAGGGTTTTATAGTCACTTTATCACTGATTCTAATTAACTACCTATTCGATTTGCTACCCAATAGAGGGTTTAATTAAGAAATCAAACCGCTGAAGGCAGGTTGGTACAGGCACAGAATGATTCACTCTAAAAGTAGCCGTGTTGGCCGACGACGACGTCAATAAATTCCAATTTCTTCATGCAACTACACAGCCTTTGATATTAATTCAGCACAGCAATGCGGATCAGCCGGTCGGTGCGGAAATTTGGCGCCACAATTTTTGTTCGTTTGTCAATGTCACGTCAAATGTCAGTTTGGTGTCAGTTTCACTTTCATCTTACTTTTTCTGTAATGGGTCATAGTCTTTCGGCACAGAAGGGATAATAAAATAAAACATAATATTTGTCTTCATCTTTCATATCGACACAGCAGTGAGCTATTCTTTGTAGAATAGCTCCCCTTGAAGGCATGCTCCCCTGCATGTGCCACAGTAGCCGCGAATTTTAAAACTTCTTACGTTTTTATTTATGGTAATAAAAGTTTGACCTAACGAATATCATATTTGCTGAACTATAATCACGAGACAAAACATCAATAACGTAGCTAGTGTCCAACTCCCCATTGGCTTCGGCATTCCACAGGGCAGTGTACTTGGTCCGACTGTTTCATTGTCTGGTGTTAGGCATACGGTTGAACATACGAAAATGGCGGATCCGTGGGGCCGTCTGCTTTGTGTTTAGGCCCATTAAAAGAGAAATTCGTTGTTACACACCACACACATTCACGCCACAAACACACGCTATACAAACACACGCCACACACACACCACACACTTAACTACCACACACACACCACACATACATTAGTTAGAACACAGTGGCGGATCCAGGATTGTCGTTTGAGGGGGGGCTTGACCCCCCCTGAGGGTAGGTTTTAGCAAAGTAAACAATATTTTAATTTGCACACATATTATCATTTATTCAAAATGCCTATGGTATTAAGTCCTCTGTACATTTCTGTGCTTGAAGTATAAATAAATATTATAATTTATTACTTTTCGCAGATTCCTCAATGACTTCGTTAGGTTGTAGGCTTCAAGAGATATCTCGGTGAATATACATGGCGGCCAAACCAACCGGGCACCGTGAGTGGCAAAAGGAGTGGCGCACGGAATTTATTCGTCGCGTAAACAAAACAAACTTGAATATATTTGATGAAAATTGTACCTGTAAAGTGATACTTGCTAAAAAGTTTAGTTAGAAGTTTATAGAAGAAAAAGAAAAAAATAATAATATCAAGTTCACTTTATGATTTCTCACGGAAGAACGGAAGAATGAAGAATGCTTTTGGGGGGCTAGCCCCCCTCCCCCCCCTCCTCTCTGGATCCCATACCCGAAATCACTTCTCTAGTCTCTACTCTGGAATTCATATAAGTACCCCGTCTAATTAAGTGTGTATGTTGTTATATATACGGGGTGTCAGGGACATCGACGCGAAGCCGGTTACCATGGATTCAGTACATGGTTTTGAACCCCCCTGCGTTGAAATTTTTCGTCGGTTATTAAAAAAAAAATCAGCTGCTCCATACATTTTGACCGCGTAGGTATTGCACTTTTCTATGAAACAGCTGTTTTTTTTTTAAATAACCGACGAAAAATTTCAACGCAGGGGGGTTCAGAATCATGTTCTGAATCCATGGTAACCGGCTTCGCGTCGATGTCCCTGCCACCCTGTATATATATGTGTATTTATTGAAACTTATATGTGGATGTCATATCTGGAAATAAAAGATTTCATTTCATTTCATTTCATATAATAAATTTATATTGTAAGCTAGCTGTAGGTAATATTGTAAGGTGAAACAATTTGATATTTTTTCCATACAAACTTCGGAGGGGTTTTACTCCACTGTTTGACATCGTACATTCAAAGTTAAACATGATATCGTTAGGTCTCATTATTAAAATTGTCTGTACGGAAGCAGAATAGTAAAATAAAAAGCCATTAAAAAGTTATGAGCCAACAAAGATTCGTTTTTCTTGCTAATTTTAACGCAACTTTGGGCGTAATTAAGTAATTACAAGAAGTGTGAAATCTCGAAAACAAAATCCGTACCGACACAGAAAATTTATCGAAGATTTCAATAAATTTTATTTGTAATTGATTTATGCAGTGGTTTTTTCAGAAAAACCTCTTTTCCAAAGGCCTTCTCGTAATTTTTGACGCGCTCGTTTTACTAAAACTGGTCGGTACGGTGCTTCTGTGCGTGCGAACTTTACGTTATCCATGTAGACCAGCTTCTAACTGCTCATCACTGATACTATCTCTGTCGGACACGATGCCAGGTGAGACAGCGTGGTTTTTGGCCATGCCCACCATTGAGTTCGAGCCCGCGACTAGTTCCACCTTAAGTTCCTCATGTCGTCTCTCTCTCTTGTGAACCTGCTTACTGTATTACCTGGATAATAAAATATTCTAATTTGTTTGTATTTCAATTTATATACAATGTCGCCCATGCGCATGTGACCGCCCGTAATTTTCTGAATATTCATGAAAAAATATCGAAAATAAACTTCAAAAGGGGGGGTCTATCTATAAAATTTTTCATGTTATTCAATTTTTTATTTTTTAAAGATTTGCATCTCCGAAGTTTATGGGTCGATTTGGATTCTGTTTATTATTTCCAAAAGCTTATGAGTTATTTTAACAGGTTAATTAAAATTTTTACAAAAAATTATCGATTACGAAAGAAAAAACGGAATCGAAGTCATTTTTTCGGTCAAAAATTGTGTATTTATTTTAAAAAAACTAGTGAAAAATGTTATAGATAGACCCCCCCTTTTGAAGTTTATTTTCGATATTTTTTCATGAATATTCAGAAAATTACGGGCGGTCACATGCGCATGGGCGACATTGTATAGGTCCTTATGTTCAATGTTGTCAAGAATTTCGCGGGCTACTCTAGCGCCATTGGCTAAGCGCCACTTGTGGTGGTGGAGCGGAGGTCATCCATCAGGATTTCAACATGACAAAATAACGTAAACACAAACTAAAAAACAACTTGTATTAGTGAATCTGTATTTACAAAGCGAAAGGTCAGTCATTTACTTGTTGACTAAACAGTTAAATAAAATAGGGGAGGGTGGGGCAAAATGAGGCTCGGGGCACAACGGGAAGCTAGCTTGTGTGCCTGTCACTCACGAGTATACAAGTTGACAGCAGCGTCATTCAGTCGTTGTTCAATCACCTCACGTGAGTCAGAGCAAGCGGAAAGTTTCGGTGCATCTTTTAGTGTCTTGGCTGACAAAAACAGTTTTTGAGGGTATTGTTATTTATTTTCATATAATATACTCTTGTGTAGTGAGGTAAGTACAATACCTGCATAAACTTTTATACCTTAAGTTAGTGGGAGTGGTATTAACCTATTCAAATTCTAGTATAATTTAGATCATTTCTATTTAGGTTAAAAATGGCCGACAAACTTGAAAAAGTAATGTTTGGGGCAAAACGAACGGGGCATAATGGGATGGTATTCTTTAAGGAAATTCAAAAGAGAAAACGAGGGAAAACGACTATTACTTACGGATTCCCCGTAGAAAAATGATCTGTTTGAGGAAACTAATGAAAAGGAGAGTAAGGAAAATAAGAAGAAGAAAGAAAAATAACCATACCACATACCTAATAAAGAACAACGAAGAAACAAAAGCGAAAGAAACCATTCTCAGTCAGATGAGGGTTAGGTTGCGTATAGCTCTTGTGCGGGTTGAACACACAATTCCTGTGCCAGAGTAGATGCTGATGATGACGAGCCACATATTTGTGTACAATGTTTGCCTGACTAAATTGTATCCTCATTTTGCCCCTTAGCGTTTCCTGTTTTGCCCCGACCATGGGGCAATATGGGCTTGCTGATTAGTTCCTCATAATTAAGAAAATTACTTGATTAAGCCTACAAACAGAATTTAAAATAATGAATAAGAATATAAATATTGTTTTTAATTAAAAAGTTTATTAAAAATATTGTTGATTTCGTTTATATGATTTTTTTGTCTTAAGTACCCCATTTTGCCCCACCTTCCCCTACTCATTGCCGTCGGCGGACCCTTATGTCGTTGTGTGGAATACCTACTTTTTAATCTAAGAGGCATGTAAAGGTTCTAACGATACCACATACATCCAAATCTGTTCAGGCATTTATGGTGGAACAAAGAAACTCACATAAACCTAACCTAACCTAACCTAACCTAATCCAAAAAAAAATAGGGTTCGTGTATGTACCTAGTACATACACGAACCCTATTTTTTTTTGGATTAGGTACACTCCTTTTTGGGCAGTCGTGCAACCTCACGTCAATGGTAAAAAAAACCCTTTCAGAGTGCCTATATTAATTCGTAGCAGTAAGGGCTTTCGTAGTTCAAGTGTTGCTACTCAAGTGCGGTTGCTCGTTGGCACTGGTTAAAGCCGTTCTCATGCTCTGCCCTGGAACCACCGTGCTACCAAGGAAGGAACCGCAGAATGAGTCAGAATTATTTTCCAACCGAATCGCTTTCGATACCTACTTACATATACTTAGGTACCTACTGCCGATGTAACAAGGAGTTCGTAGGACATTCAATATTTAGGTGTAGGTACTCTAAGGTACTTAATAATTCCTTGTGTGAGCAAAGAGACAAGTAAATAACTAAATCAAGTCACAATAACGATATCAGAAACAACACAACCAACAGGTACGTAGTCAACGCGCCATTTTTAAATCGAAACCTGTGAATCTGACACGCAATCATCGCGAAATATAAAGATTGACAGTTAATTAAAAACTGGTTCGCTGCAATGCGTGGTATAGGCTGCACAACGGCTTTCGACTGAATTTCATACCACACTAGACTTGCAAACTCAATTCGAAGCCGCACTTGAATCAATTAGGGAGTAAATTATTAACTGGCGTAGATTTGACGAAATTCCGACGTTGATGATGATTATTCAAAAGTAATTTTTAAGCTATTGCATAGCTTCTATCGCGAGCCTTGAGCGTGGAGACCTAATTCAGAAATTCCGTAACGAAAATACCTGAACCTAAGGAGAGTGTTTTGTATTGAAAATTATGTTTAACTGCTTGACAACAAAGTTCAAATTTACTTAGACGAATGATACGAGAGTGTTGTATTGAAAATTATGTTTAACTGTTTCACAACAAAGTTCAAATTTACTTAAACGAATGATACGAGAGTGTTGTATTGAAAATTATGTTTAACTGTTTGACAATAAAGTTCAAATTTACTTAGACGAATGATCCTTGACTATTAAAACCTTTTTATTAGTTTGATGTTCTCATTACGTTGTGTCAAGTTTTAAAAACTATAAATGTGAATAACAGTTCCTGTCAATGTCATCATTGCTATTTCTTGTATTCGGGTTAATATTTTACAATTGCATAGTTCACTCATCCACCATAGAAAAGGGAGGATCCTCCAACCAGACGGGTTGTTATGTCTGGCGGGCAACTGCCCTTATGTTGATTTCGGATAGTCTTATCTATGTTATTCGCTCAGTAAACTCTAACTGCGAGATGTAGGAATTGTGTGACGTCATGTCTTTTTGTTTCTTAGTTTTTGTATGTGGCGGTCTAACCGCTACATCACTCCCCTCCGGAGACCGGAGGTCGATAGTGGGCTGAGTCTTGGATCTTGCGATGCTTCACAGTGCCAGCTGTGGTTCCAGTGAGTCGGAACCGGGTGCCGCATAGTTCACGGTGAGTCGGAACTGTCTGCGGTTATTCCCCAGTGAGTCGGGGTGGCGCTGCGTCGTTATCCAGTGAGTCGGATGTGGTACAGCGCCGGGTTTTTGGCTGACTGCTTGCGTCGACCAGGAGAGGGTAGAATAGGCTCTGCTTGTGAGACCGGCCGGAAGTGCAGGTGCTGTGCCAAGGTTGCTGATGAGGCTGAGGGTGATGACCAGGAATGCGCGTTCGCTGCATGCTGGTGGTCAGGATACCCGTTGAAGCCGTGGGTGCTGGCTGGCTGTGTGACTCGCCTCACGAAAGCTTGCGGGAGTGATGATGATGACGTCACGCTGAAGTAGTTGCACGAAGGCTGCGTTGACGTTCATTCTCGGGGTCACCAATTTAGAGGTATGAGGAACAGGGTGTAAAGTTCACTCATCCACCATAGAAAAGGGAGGATCCTCCAACCAGACGGGTTGTTATGTCTGGCGGGCAACTGCCCTTATGTTGATTTCGGATAGTCTTATCTATGTTATTCGCTCAGTAAACTCTAACTGCGAGATGTAGGAATTGTGTGACGTCATGTCTTTTTGTTTCTTAGTTTTTGTATGTGGCGGTCTAACCGCTACAAGTTGATAAAAAAATGCTATGCAATAGCTTTGCCGCGGCAGCCCCGAGTGCCACACGTCTTTTTTTTTTGTAGTTCGCTGTTTGGGGGAGGGGTGCAGGGTGAGGGATGTTTAAGTTAGGTAGATGGCCTATCTTACGTATACTAGATACGATTTTGCCTTGTAAGCTTTTCTCCTGTTCAAATAGTTCCTAGATAATTTTGTTGTATAAGATGTGGATAACGTCGCGAGCTACACCTTAAGAGCGTTTATCCTAAAAGTTGGCAACGTCGCAAATAGCTGTCAAATATTTATCTGTTTTGACAATTTATAACTGTCTGTTTGGCAGTATTACTATAGGGAAATATTAAATGTGGCTAACTAGCGAACTAGAATATTTATTATGAAATGCAGTAGGTAAATATCGTAACACCGAATATTTAATTTTAGATGTAAAAAAAGTATTTGGAAACTTTTCAAATGCCTTTTTTACCGGGTACAACATCAAATTCAATGTTATAATTCCAATTTATTATTAATATTCTAGTTTCGCTAGTTAGCCTCATTTCATATTTCTATACAGTAAAATAGCCAAATTAATCAAAACTGCGAAATATTTATAAAAATGTTATCTTTTTTCTCTCAATAACTGCTTGTTGAGACATTTGTGTAATAACTGTTTGTTTTCTTAAATTAAATTAATAAATTAATGAATGATGGTGTTTGTTATAGAACGTGATCGTCTAGTCTAGGTAAATTTGCTTATTCTTTTCCCAACTGTGTTGGGGTCAGCTTCCAGTCTAACCGGTAAACGGGATGCAGCTGAATACCAGTATGCAGCGACTGCCTATCTGACCTCCACAGCTCAGTTATCGGGTAACACCGTTTGGTAAGACTGGTTGTCAGACTTTTGGACTTCTGACGAACCGTCAAATATCTATGAATGACAGCTGCAACTAACGGCTAACATGCTTTCCAAGGCACGGAGGGGTGTCGATATGTAATGGATGCAATGGTCACCCATCCACAAACTGACGTCGGCAAGTGTAACCCTTTGATCGACCCGTGCGTCTGTTATCATTGAGCCTCGAGCCCCTTAGAACTTATTTAGGAACTGTGCGAGAAGGTATACCTAAGTACCTACCTAAGTAGCATAAGCATTGTACCCTCTCAGATAACTTATAATTTATTAGTACGTAAATAAACAAAATATTAATTTTCAACTTACCTATAATCCAAAGTCATTTATAACAGCACTAGGCTCATTATTTAAATGGAATAATGAACGCATTGTCTGTGCCATTACTGTATACAGTAACAGGCAAGTTCCCTGCCTCTGGGCTTGACGCGAGTCTATTGTCTCTGGTTCATACTTCGTTGCACTGCGAATGAGTGTGGGGATCCGTAAACTGTTTGTGGGAGCTGTATTCTTCGTGTTTTGTTTTAGCAGTTTATTTTGTTTACTAACAGATCTATGATAGGTAATTTAAAAAAAAGATGTTACTTTTTGATTAGTGCGTCATACAATTCCCGTAATTTTTAAGAACATCCGCATTAAGGGGGATGCGCCAAGGTAGCCCGCGAAATTCAAATTTTCTTAGGTTTTTTGCAATTTGCAGGTCAGTGTCAGGTTGTATCTTGATTAAAATATGATTTGCGAGCGTAACCAATATGGGTTTACAGAATTATAATCATTAGAATCAGCAATACAACTCCTTAGGTTAGCATAATCCCCAAATGTCGCGATTTCATGAAATAGTCATTCAAAGGGATTACATGAACTTATAGAGTTGTATTGATGATTTCTATGATTATAATTTTATAAATAAACATTTGATACGGTCGCAAATCATATTTATATCAACATACAACCTGATACTGACGAGCAAATTGCAAAAAACCCTAAGCAAATGGGATCATTCGCAATCTGTCAAAAATCAACTATTTACCAACATTTTTCACAAGCTTGACAGATTGCGACTTGAACGTGATTTTTTTTTAAGTACGAGGTAATTGACAGACGAAATACCTAGCAGGCAAAAACTTTCACGAAGTTATACCGTTTTCTTGTACCTAACTAAGCCTAACAAGCCCACTACGTAGGTAGTTAAACATTAAATTTAAAAAATCTTTAGTAAATTCCTGCAGGCCCTTCATTAAACTTTAAAGTTTGTTCTATACAATATTTATTCTTTTCTTTACAAGCGCTAAAAATAGAATCCTTTGCAATATCCACATTTTTTGGCTGAATAGCTCTCGACATTTCATTGTAAAGTGCACAACATTTTGTACAAAAATGATTTTCTGCTTCGAATTTCATTGTTTGCGTTACAAAACCAACATTTTGTTTTGTTTAATGCCATTTGTATAGAATTCAATTATCAACTAAGTGGCCTGTCGTGTTCAAAACAGCATATTATTGTATGTGTGAGCAATGATATTTTAAGTAAAAAGACGTAGATAGGTTATCTACTCAACAATCGACGGCACAATGTCACACTATTAGATGACACGTGGAAGTAGGACGGCATGACGTAATTATTGGGAGCGAAAAAGAGACAAGACGAAGAAAATGTGGCTAATTAGCCACATTTAGGCGCTCAGCAAGCGACACGTTAAACGTGTCGCTTGCTGAGCGCCTATAACCTATCTACACCTTTTACTTATAATATCATTGTGTGTGAGCATCACTGTCCTCGTATTTAGAATCACAAAGCTGCTGAATTCCCAATACTGAAAATATTTTCTCCAAATTATTGTACTATTGTCTATTTACAAGCTAATTGATACGGGTTAAAGGTACTTTATTTCTAATTATTCTTAGTTGTATGTTATAATGTTTTTTAAGTGTAGTGGTTAGTTTGAGATTAACCATAATTTTCAGTGAATTGTTGATTTGTATTTTTATAAACCTGACCCCATTCCTGTCCCACGCTGGGCGCCAAAAATTAATGTCATGTACCACGTTGGGCCCCGTTGTACCGTATGCACCATTAACCTGCACCATCAATGGTGCAGAGGAGACTAATTAGTTTCGTTTGCACCATGAATAGTAATACAACTATTTCCCCATACTTTTGCCGTGTGCACCTTTGACCTGCACCATCAATGGTGCAGAGGAGACTAGTTTCGTTGATTAATACAAATACTTCACCATACTTTCCTAGTCGAAAATGCAATAATCAATTATATTTTATTGATGCCTAAAATAAAAAATGAACCAAGTTATAACAAGAACAGTTTACCTTAACTTTTCTAATAAAAATAACGGCACATCAATTTCGCCATTAATTAATCGCATTTGTACCTACATGCAATATATATTTAATTATTTATTACGTTTCTTGACGTGTTATACCCTGTTTTTACCCGACTGCCCCAGAAGGAGGGTAATGTTTTTCGAGAGTATGTATGTATGTATTATGTTTGTATATATGTCTATTTCTTTGGCACGCCTTTGGCCTGTAGCCTAAATGGCTTGATGGATTTTAACATAATTAAAAGGTGTCGTTAGATTCGTCTTAATTGTGGAAGTGACATAGGCTGTATATTATTTATATACGCATCTGTAAAAACGAACAAAAGGAGGGGAAAGTTTAAAAAAAAAAAAATTACAACATTATTGATATCAAATAAAATCTAGTAATGAGTTAATACCATTAATAAAACTTAAAAGCTTGAAATTAAGAAAATTATAATAGATTATAATGCTTGTTTTTCTCTTTTCAGTTACTTATGTGTTTTTGCAGTCGGGTTTTTTGTTTTTTAAATAATTATTATGGTTATGTTGTTAATGCGTTAACAGCATTAAAAGCGGCATCCTGCTTAAGCACAGCTAACTATTTATTTACAGTCGGATGTCTTCTTTTGAAGCAGTTATTAATATATACATTCTATCCCTCACAAACGTTGTTCGTACGATGCCGCTCACCTAAACAGCACCACAGTGTCTTCTTGGGCATCCAAAATATTTTTACGTAATTTTGACATTTTTGCATTTTAACATCTCCTTCTACAACATCATTTCCCGAAACTATGTAATCCCATCCATCATCAATACTTGATACAGGCAGCAGGCAGAAAAGGCAGGACAGCGCATAGAGATACAATTTGTTATTATACTTCTTTAAAATAAGACGTTTTGCTTTCCTCCATAATTGGTTTTGGAAATGGTAATAACATCCATGATCCTTTGAATTTGATAAAAGAAACACACTTCTTACGGAAACGATAAACGATTGTTTAGAAAGGTTCCATTCTGGAATTTAAGACTTAATCATTTCTAACGTTTACACCATTCTCAATGGTGCAGATGAAACCATACTATCAATGCGGTTTCGTTTGCACCATTCTCAATGTTGCAGATGAGACCATACTATCAATGTAGTTTCGTTTGCACCATTAATGGTGCAAACGAAACTAATGAGTCTCCTCTGCACCATTGATGGTGCAGGTCAATGGTGCATACGGTACAACGGGCGTTGGGCGCCAAAACATTACACTGCATTGTAGTGAGTAATAATGAGGCAATTACTGCGAATACGTAAAACGTAGATGGAGCTCTGAATACTTTACAACTATTTAGGAAAATAGACAAATTATCAAGCTAAAAAATGCCGGTTTATTTGTTTTCAACAATAATTTTAAATTCTTAACACTTATTTCTAGATGCAACAATAAGTTGGTATCCATCTTTGGGTCTTAGTATGAAAGCTCTCGGGGACAGGCCAGGTGAGGCTCGCTCAGCTTTTGTTTTGTAACTCCTGAGGAATTTCACCAGGAACACCTTGGCTGCTAGTATTGCGAAGCGGGATCCTGGAGGAGAGATAATAAGTTAGGTTTGTTATCTGGTTTACGAAATTCAAGTGTTTCTTCAGTAGCTTCTAGAGAGAGATAGATATATACACATGTATTAGGCTGCCTGTCCATTGGAGCGGAGAGGAGAGGAGCGGAGATGTACCAATAATAACCAATAGAATCTAAACTCCGCTTTAGACGTGCAGCGGAGTTTAGATATTAAGGTGTAAGTAAAGCCGTCTTCGCCCACACCTTTAATGCCCTGTAGTAAATGATATAAAAGCACACATATAAAAAAAAAAAAAACGAATTTCTAGATAGGAGTATCGTTCTGTCACGTCACTCATAATGTCACGCAGAATGGGCCTTATTGACGCCCGGATAATTGAAACGAAAACCGAAACGCACTGGACGTCGGGGTTAACATTAATTGAAACTATAGTCAGAACATCATTCACTATTGACAGTACAAAAGCAAGAATTCTATCCGATTGCGAATACCCACTACACCTAGAGCAACATTCCTTACCGATGCAATGTCGGGGTCCATTTCCGAACGGCATGTAGGTGTAAGGAACTATGTCGGCTTTCCTCTCCTTTGAGAAACGCTCGGGTTTGCACTGGTTGGGATCGGGCCAGTACTTTTCGTCGCGATGGATCGAGTATATTGGGAGCCAGACATGGATACCTGCAGGGGCCTGTGGGAGAAAATCAAGTGTCAGAGTATTTTGGATGTCGCAGTGCTTGGTCGTTATTATGACTCATCGAGTTTAGGAAAAAGTTTGTAGTGTCTTTGTTATTCATTATCTATTTAGTAGTCTGAGGGACTGCTAAATACATAATTAATGTATGCTTATTTTTTACATAATCGAAAAAGAGTCACAAATAAAATTCAAAATCTTCAAATTTAACTCATCAAGACAGGGCCACCGAAAAATGTAAACAGAATTCACTAAAGGTTCCGCCCCCTATTATGTCCTAAACGATCTATTAACACAGAATAAAGGAATCCCCCAGGGCAATGGTGCTATTACGATGCTAAATTACCTATTACCACGCGCCAATGAAGTTATTACTCCCAAAAATATCGCTGGTACGTAAACTAAGTCATTTGTGGAGATAGGCACTGAAATTAAGTGTTGAAGATTTGCGCCCTGATAACCGAAAATGTTCGTTGGTTTATTATCATTGTCAATAATTTTTGTTGATTGTTAGTAGTTTTCTTCTTCGGGTAAAATATTACGTATCTAAACGTATTTTGGGCACAATGATGGACACATTGTATGACTGTTAGAAAGATATAGGCAGGCTCACAGTATTAAAGAAAAGAAAGAAAGAAAAATACGTTTATTTGTCACAGAAACACGTGCATACAAAAAGATAATTAATTCGAGTAGAACAATAAAACAAAATAAGTACTTAAATTAGAATATTCATTGCAATTTTTGATTATGGGAACCATTTTGAGGCATTTCAGAGTGTCGCCGGGATTTACAATTAATAATTGTCTTTGGGCATATTACCTACGTTATAATTATTTATAATATAAGCTTTTATTAATAATTATTTTGAAAATACTTACGATAAGTCTGTCCTTACTGCCAGGGTATGTGGGACCGAAGTCGTACGTGGCTACTGACCGTCGATCTGCAGAGCCGACAAGAGGCCATAATCTTAACACCTCTGAAACAATGTCAAAAATTTAATTTTTCTAAAGAATTATTTAATTGCCAATATTGCCAATCAAGTCGAAGGTCCACTTATAACGGTTATACCACCACATACGAACTACGCAGCAAAGACATGACGTCACACAAATCCTTTAACGCGCAGTTAGAGTTTACCGCGTGAACGACATAGATAAGACTATCCGAAATCAAATTACGGACAGTTGCCCGCTAGACATAACACCCGTCTGGTCGGAGGATCTTCCCTTTTCTAATGAGGATGAGTGCACTTTACACCCTGTTCCTCAAACCTCTAAACATTTTATGTTAAGGGGTGAGATAATACTAGAGGTTTCGCTGACGCTTTGCGTCTCAGGGCCAAGGCAGAAATATCTCATGGAACGGTTGTAATTATACCAGCACCCTTCAAACCTGATCACAGCAATGCTGCTTGGTGGAAGTTCTTTCACAAGCTCAAGTTTCAAGTTCACAAAGAGCAAAATCGAAAAAAAGAAAGCACAACACATACCATTGACACACATATCCAAATATTCCAGTCCTTGAATAGCCTCATACAGGTCTTCAATCTCCTCATCAGGAGGCAATCCGTCCAGTTCTTCATGAAGCTTCTCTTGCACCCTGGGATTGATGGCCATCTCGTATAAGAAGTAATAGATCAGGTTGGCCGTAGTGTCGTACCCAGCAACGTAGAATAGAACTGCTTGGGCCACTAGGTCATCGTCTGTGAAGTCTGAGTACATGATGGAAAATTTAATGGAGGTTAGATTTTGGGTGTTTTACAATAACATACAGAACATTACTTAGTAGGCAGACAGAGATGGTGACATGTTATTATGTACTCATATTTTTCACCTATATGTTTAAAGCGCAGGCCAAACTAGGAACGAAGTGATACGAACCTAAATTCGTTTAGCTTTCCTCCGCGTCTTTTAATTACTTCTGTTACTAGTACGCGGTGTGAACCGAAGTATCAAAAGACGTGGAAGAAAGCATAACGAACTGAGCTTCGTTTAGTATCATTCCCAGTGAGACCTGGGGGCCGACCACCACCTCTAAAAGCAGTATTATTTTAATATTACTTTAGTGTGGGAAAGAGATGAAGCTCTACAGGACGTATAGCACCATCTCTTTCCCCCACTGAAGTAAGATTAAAATAATACTGGTTTTAGTGGTTGTGGTAGGCCCCCTGCGCTTTAGGTTTACATATTTTGATAGGGATTTTGAATATTTAACTATTGACAAATATTTCTGGAACTTAAGAATCAATCTTCGTATTTTTGTGTTTCTTGTTGGAAAAAGTTACTCCTTGTACCTTGTGGATGCTCATTTCATTTCATTTCATATATACAATCATATATACTTCTTTATCTATTCTAATAATATAAAGAGGTAAAATTTGTTTGTTTGTTTGTAAGTTTGTATGTAGGGGGCAATCTCCGGAACTACCAGTCGGATTTAAAAAAATAATATTAAAAAACTTTTTTCAGAAGAAACTAGTATTATTATGATCTATTGCACGTCTTGTGTTACAAGTAATCTTATCCAAGAAAAAAAATCATAAATTCGCCTAAAACTCACTATTCACATTCCCAAAACTTAGTACTTACTTACGTATGTTACGCGTACGTATATTTTGGGAAGAACATACATTTACACGTATGTTTACAAGAACCGACACAAATAAATTACTATGCAGTACAGCGTAATCTTGATCCGCAAAACAAATATGTTCCAGTTCTAAGGAATGGCGTAATCCCAGCACAATTGAGACGTCACGCTCAGAACATGTCATAATTAAATTTGGCGTGCGTCTCGTCAATCAAAGTCAGCGGCTCTGTTGTGGCAGAGTTCAGAGTTAACGGTGAGGCAAGTTGGTGAGGCCAATGAAACTGAAATGTTTGTGGCGACCACGCCATGACGTTTGGCTTGTGGCGATATTACATGGTTTTGACGGTTTCCCTGACTGCTGAATTGAGGTTCTAGGATCGTTCCACAGGTTGGGCAAAGTGTCAGTTCATTTGGAATTTAATAAGCTCGCCCCTTCTTACATGGGACTTAAACATAACTGTCGAAATGTGGGTACTTCTCAGCCTAACCCTTCGAGGAATACAGGCCTGCTTATGTTATGTTATAAGGAATTTCTCAGTAGCATCCAGATGTCTGAAAAAGTGGCTGGCTAATGACAGTAGGCTCTCCCACCAATTAGATATTTTGGGACTTAAACATGACTGGCGATTTGTGGGTAGCTAAACACCTCTATCTCCTTCCCCTTCTTCTCGTTCCTTTTCTTTTACTCCTTACTTCGCGGAATTATACAGGCGTGAAGTTGTGTTATATTTCTATAGTAATAATTATAAAGCTAAAAATCTTGGTCTACTGTTTAGTCTCTAACAATATAATGTTAGGAGTAAACAAATTAAAGTTAATTCTTACTCTCAGCAGTCTTTACGTCTTCGTTGTTGTTCGCATCGCCATCGCTGTCCGCCTTGGGTTTGCCTGCACATAACGTTATGTATGTCATACATTTTTATGGAAATAGTGTATTCGTGGTCTAAAGATTGCTCTTGAGGGCAGTAGAGTTAACGGTAATAATGCCATTTTACAATATGTTCAAAATAAAATAAGTATAATAATAGGTATGGATTGACTCCTTCCATTCTTTTAGCTCCTTGTACTTTTGAAAATATATTTTCAAAATCACCAGTTTGTAGGAAAATAATTATAGTTTCTGTTAGTCTAAGAAAATGTCGCGCCAAATAATAATATTTAATTAACGTCATTCTTGAAAAATATTTAATCATAACGTCAATGTCGTGGCATAACGTAAAAAGAAGTAAAATGTTGGTCAGTGAAAATAAGGCCGTTATGGTAAGGCGTTTGAAATCAGTTTGTAGCAGATTTTGAAAATATCTTTTCAAAAGTACTAGGAGCTAAAAGAATGGAAGGAGTGAATATGGTGGCGCATTTATTTTGATATGATTTTTGACTGAAGAAAATTAATTAGGGTTCATGTCCAAGTGAAAGTTCATGTGCATCGCAGTGCAGTGAACAGTGATGATTCCTTCAACAAAGTTCTAGGAGCTTATAAGACGGAAGAGGTAGGGTAGTACTTACCCTGGGCAGCGTCGACCAAAATCTGAATGAAGTCAGGTCTAGGTTTCACCAGATTCTCTCTCCGTGCCTTTAAAGCTGATTTGAAAAGCTGCGAGAACTGTTCCGCGTCTTGTGTGGGAATTATTTTTACTTTTAGGAGCTATAGGAAAATAAACAAATGAATATTTTAGTTAACTGAAACGTTGAAATGCCAAGATTTTTCAAATAATTTGGTGAGAGCCTGTGGCTTAAAAATACTCTTCATAAGCACAGGTGATAAATGAATAAGAATAATTTATTCGCTAGACTGAAAGATTATAGAAAGAAAATCCGGCAACGGGCGAAGTGCTCGCACACTATCCTTACTACAAAAACTATTACAGTTTACCTTCACTCATACTTGCCATGATATAATACAAAAGCCAACGTATATTTAGTAACCTAATCCGTTGAACTGTTCTTAAAGAGTCATAGAGAACCCGAAGAACGACACGGTTTCACCTCTCAACGAGGCATCCTCAGGATGACGATTGACTTGTTGTCGATTTCATACAGGGTTCCTTACGACTCTTTAAGAACAATTTAGCGGATTAGGTTACTAAATATACGTCGTCTATTGTATTTTATAATGGATTTCCGCAAAGTCACGTCTGATAGTTTTGCCATGATAGAGGTGTAGGTAAAGGTACACACACTTATCAACTAGTAAAGGGATCGTCACCGTATCGCCGCGGCTCGTGAGCTTGTCCCGAGGCGAGGCGATTACGTTACGATTGCGATAAGTGTGCGTTGCAGTAGGGAGTTTCATACAAAGAATACTGAACGGCTCGAGTTGATATGGTGACGATCCCTTTCCGAGTTGATATGTTTTTTTTTTTTTTTAGCATTAATAACAAAGATGTCTTTAATGGTAATCACTAACACACTAAAGCCTATATATGTTTACATAGCAATAAGCAGTCCATTTATGTAAATCTTACTAAATAGTCCGGTCAATTTAGACATTTCAAATAACAATAATTCCCGGAGAGCCAAATTTTTGTGGAGAGAGAGATGTGTGCTGCCTGTGACCTTAAAACGTAGGTATTTTGTGAAAGGTCAACTCGCTACCTAATCTGGTTAAAACGATACAGAGGGCCTAGACAAAGTAACATTCGATTAGCGACAACGCTAGTAGAAAAGTCAAAAATGTATGGGATTGACAAAAGCTATCGAAACGTCACGTGATCATAGCGTGATAGCTTTTGTCAATCCCATACATTTTGACTTTTCTACTAGCGTTGTCGCTAATCGAATGTTACTTTGTCTAGGCCCTCTGGTCAGTGACAGACAGACGAATAGACAGACTGCGTGGGGTTAGTAAGATCCCGTTTTAAACTTCGTGAAATGTTTTGAACATTGTTTTTGAAACGAAGTTCATCCCTATGTGTTACTGAGTAGGTATGTTCTGAGTTACCTTCATAATACTCTTCATATTCTCATATCCGAAGAACTTCATGACTTGCGTGGTGTCCTGGACCACGGCTTTCTTTCCTAGTCTGAAGATGCAGTTGTCAGGGTCCTTGAGGGAGTCGACTGCGAAACCAAACGCGCACGATGCGATCACATCATTCACATAGGACATGGTTATCTGTGAACGAAACAAAAAAGTTGTGAAATTAAAATGGTTTTATAAATTACACATATTATCGCATCTGTATTAGGTACCCAAAGGGAAAGGTGTATAAAACGGGTTGTTCCCAGAGGTCCACGAGTCTATGGTCCTCGAAAAATGAAAATTCGTACTTACGGGTCCACGACATTTTAAGATATTAAATATTTTCTTTCCCTACGGGTCCATGACATTCCACCCACATTTCGCAAGTTATGTGTAAAGCGAGGCGAGCCTATTGCCACTAACCTACTGGTTTCTTTAGAGAGAAGTTGTTAATACAAATCCACAATTTGACTCTGAGCTGTAACTGAGAAATTCCTGACGGAAAAACCCAATACCGCCAGTCGGAACCTCATGCTCACCAGTTGCGCTTGCTAGACCAACGAAGCAGTCATATCAATTCGAGCTGCAAGAAAGTTTTCTTTTCACAATTTTGTACCTTTCTGCTGTCAAGTTAAGATTCACAATACAAAAGGGAACTCACAGTGTTAATATCCATAACTTGTTCGCCCTCTATCTTCCCGCGTAGGTAGGTGAGCACGGCGCATGCGCTTTCCGACATGAGCGGCGCCATGCTGCGACAGCGCGCGCCGGAAAACGCGGGAGATAATGACACACGCATCGACCGCCATCTTGAACCTGTCAGGTTGGGAAACACAATTTTGTAATCAGCCTGCATTTTGAAAATAAAATAAATCCATTGCTTCAATATTACCTATGCTATGACTGAATAATTCGTCTGATTGACAAAAAAAAAAATGAAGCCAACCCTTTGGTTGAACTGAAGCTGAAGGTGACTTTCCAAACTAGGTGGTTTGTATCATGGACGCAAAAGTTACGATGACATTTAGTGTGAAATCATTATTTGTTATTAATAAAATAATGTGCACGATACGTTTTGATTATGAATCGTAATTATTCACTTTCTATTTCAAAATTTTCTATATCTTACATGCTTACCTATATTAGGTCTGTTCCCATGGAGGTAGGCAGAAAGTACAGAACGTCACATAATGCAATCCTTCCATACTTCTTTTGCTTCGTTTACGTTCATACATCTTGTCATATTTCGACTATTTTCTGATTATCTTAGCGATCGTCAGCAATGTGTAAAAATTGGTCACTATATAAGTTCTGAACTTAAAAATAGTGGTTTTGGAATTCCTCAAGGCAGCATTTTGGGCCCTACATTATTTTTAATCTATACAGGGTGGCAGGGACATCGACGTGAAGCCGGTTACCATGGATTCAGTACATGATTCTGAACCCCCCTGCGTTGAAATTTTTCGTCGGTTATTAAAAAAAAAATCTGCTGTTCCATACATTTTGACCGCGTAGGTATTGCACTCTTCTATGAAACAGCAGATTTTTTTTTAAATAATCGACGAAAAATTTCAACACAGGGGGGTTCAGAATCATGTACTGAATCCATGGTAACCGGCTTCGCGTCGATGTCCCTGCCACCCCGTATAAATGAACTGTGCCGCCTGTCACTCCAAAATGGTCTCATAATGTCTTACGCGGATGATACCGCTCTATTGTTCTCTGCTAAATCAAGAGTTGAGGTCTACGAACATGCTCAAAATGGTTTTAACATTGTGTCTAACTAGCTTCATAATAATCTACTTACGTTAAATACAGATAAAACAAAATACATTTTATTTACAATGAGAAATACCGCTTACTAACCTAAACATTTACGCACATATTGTAACACGTAAGCTGACACTGCATGTTCCTGCCCCACTTTAGCAAAAGCTGACCATTTAAAATATCTGGGTGTCACTATTGACTCTATTCTTCGATTTACTTTGTACTAGAGTGCGCAAATTAATATGTCTTTAAGAATTTACGGAACATAGCAGACTATAAATTAATTAATCAGGTTTATTTAGCTTTATGTCAATCCATTCTTACCTATTGCATAACTTCTTGGGGTGGCGCTGCAAAAACAATTTTACTCCCTCTAGACCGTGCTCAAAGAGCAATTCTAAAGGTTGCTACCTTTCGCCCCTCTACATAGCATGTAATGTACTAACAGTACGGCAATTATTTATACTAAGCACAGTACTACAGCAGCACACTGCACTTCCTTTTGACCCAGTACCTTCCGACAAGAGAAGGAAGGACTTGGTTTGCATAAAGCCTCAAACTAGACATGCGTTTGCTACTAGATTTTATGTGTTTTTAGGACCTTTTCTTTACAATAGGCTCAACAAGCTACTAAGCTTATATAGTGTAAGTTATAAAAAGTGTAGTAAAATATTATCAGAACATTTAGCCATACTCAATTACACAGACACAGAAAAACTTCTAGAAATATTGTCATGATGATAATTTATTCCCTCGTAAGTATTTACTTTTGTATATTTACATATTAATGTTCCAATATGCTTTTTCTCATAGTTGTTAATAGATTATTTTATATTAGTCTAACTTAAAATTTTGTGTTTCAATTGAAATGTAAAGTGATGGCCTGAAACACAGGTTTGAATTAACCTAGATCGGGCAGGTCGCTACCTAACATTGTAATACCGAACCATCATTAGGTACTTGCACCTGTTCTAAACATATATTTTAGTTTATTTTATTTTTTTAGGCACTATAATAAAAGTATTGTTTGAGAGATCTTACTGTTGACTAAGTGTTCACTTTTTGTAACGTTTTTATTCAATAAATATTTTTATTATTATTATTTATTATTATACACGCACGTCGGTTACGATTTTTACCTTTGAACTTTAAAACAATTCCAAGTTTGCATAACTTGTTAAACTGTGGGTACACAAACTCTGTACTCTTAGCATAAAGTCGACTCGGTGCGAGCCGTGTGAACAGCGGTTAATTTTCTAACTATGTCGGACCCTCGCCCCTCATATCGTGTAAGGTACTATAACATCCACTGAGTTTAAAACTGTT
Source organism: Conistra vaccinii (assembly GCA_948150665.1). Classification (NCBI taxonomy): domain Eukaryota; kingdom Metazoa; phylum Arthropoda; class Insecta; order Lepidoptera; family Noctuidae; genus Conistra; species Conistra vaccinii. Next base: position 3,136,174 of record OX411323.1, on the reverse strand, counting down.
ACGTTTATAGAACTTAGTCCATCGTGATAGTATGCGTACACCGTACAGTCAACAAAAGAGATGACAATAATCAGCAGATAACACTAAACTGCGTTCGATCGATTAATATCGACACTCGACGGTTCAAATCGATCAAATTTGTCACGACCCATACTTTTTCAAATTTCAAAAGCAGTTTTTTCGTGGAATAACGATTGCACCTTTGAGAAAAGACCTATTTCATAATAGTGTGGTTTCGAAAATGCTATAGCCTAACTAACATCATAAAATTCCTATCAATACTTTAGGAGAAAATCGCTTCAGAATCTTGCGGAAATGCGAGGTATTTATGCACGTGACTGTACCTACAGTCAGTACAAGAGAAGCATAACAAACAAAAACTAAAACGAAATACAATTATACCTAGCTGCAAGATTGCGGTCGATCGAGTCATATCGCCGGTTCAGATTGATCAAGTGCATAACTACAGTACCAGTCAACATGATAAGGTTCCGTCCAAACAGCGGATCACAATCAGCATCGATGTGCACCCCTCTATCGGCGAAGGAGTTGAAGTCGCGCACCATGATCTGACGGATGAGCTCAGGGTCCCGCGGTATCAGGGTCGGTACCAGGTACTGGTAGAGACCGAAGTATCTGCAAATATACATACCGAGCTTTATTATATTATTTATTGTTCACTGTGAGAGAAGTCTAGCGTATACGTTAGCAGGTAGACCGAAGCGTGTATTGGAATAGAGCTGTGCAGTGTGTGGAACATTATGACAATATGTGGTCGACATGTGCAGTCATACCTGCACACAGGTAGACCTCTTCGACGACCCCAAACATTATTGTTAAAAGCAATTTCTTCCAGAAAACCATTGTATGAAAATCATATGGAAAATATTTTAAGTGCAGTTTTATGGCGTTCAAAGAGAAATTTATTTATTCCTCAAATTATAAATAGTCCAGCCAGTCTGAAAGTAAGTAACAGGGCTAACTGCAGACTTTTCAGTTTATTTTAAATATTGGCTTTATTCACGATATTCTAACGTTGTATTTTTAAACTATTCGATCAATCTCCTTTCTTGAGCATGTTTTACAGTTAATATCAAAGCAAAGAATTCGTAGAATTTAGTTTGCAAGGAAAATTTTATTGGTACCAGCAGGCAAAATAAAACGAGGGCTGAGAGCTACCTATAAAACTAGAGTACCTAACACATAGTTACCGATTCCATAAAAAGATTTCTCAAACGAATAATTTCAAACACGATTACGTGAAACATCGGTGAAAACAGCCTAATATACGTGAGAAACCACACAGACCTCTCAAATGCAAATCATTCAATTTTAAAGATTCACTTACCTTTGATCTTTGAATGCGTCGTATCCAGCCGCGATTGCTTCCACAAAATTTTCCCGCCCGAGAGTGACAGCTGTCAAGTTCCCCAAAAACGGGACAGGAGGCAGCGTACACACTCCCCTAGACGAGAAGTATCTCAAACGGTTCCGGGAATAATAGAAGAGGCACGTCACTAACAGCACGATTAACCACCACATCACGAGATTTAATTTTAATCACAATATAAACTTTTCTTTTGTTTTTTTTTACAATCACTGTTGTATAGAAAAAAAAATCACTTTATTTAAAAAACTGAACGTCCTGAATATTTTTAGATGTGAAACTGATTTATTCTACAAATATTTGTGAGTTAATTCTAAAATAATAAAAAAAATTCAACGTCCAAACGTGTTCGCGCGCTTTTAGTTATGGAATGTTTGTGTATCAGAAACTGACCGCGCCGAGAGAAAGTTGTGAAGGTAATGGCTGCACGCTGACACAGCGAATAAGTTCTTACATAACAGAAACTAGTACGTCATACATTCGGAAGTCGGAACAGGTTTTTATGTGCCGTGACCCTCTTTGGATGATGATCGTAATATGGTAAGTACCTACATACTTCAGGTTTAGTAGTAGCAAGCGGAGCTGTCAAGCATAACGGCTAAGGTTACGGTATCGGTCGGGCAAACTACAATCAAGTTCTTGAGAGAAAAATTGCTTTTATTATTTATTTATTTATTTAAACTTTTCACACTCAAAAAGGTACAAAGGCGGACTTAATGCCTTAGTGTTGTGTGTGTGTGTGTGTGTTTTGCAGTTTATACTTTGGAACAGTGCCCGCCAAGAAAACTTACAAGGTGGTATGTTCCGTGTTCCAACTCACCACATGATAAAACATCAAATCAAAACTCCTCTAACTCTAACAGGAAGCAGTACATAAAACAGTATGAATACTACAGATACTAATACAGAACTTTTATCGCAAACAACATGCAATCGCATCCTGACGGCTTCCGAGGGCATATCCAGAGATAGTTTATAGACACAATAACGCGAGACGAGGAAAGAAACGAATAACCGTTCCTCGTAACGTATACGAGTAATAAACTAGTGAGACACTGGTGTCCGTGTTCCAGGATTGGTTTGGGAATTGTCTCAGCTCTCCACGATTTTATTATACCGTTTGGCTTGGCACTTATTTAGTTTTATACTGTCTTATCTGATTTCTTTTCTTCTTTTGAAGTCGGTTTTAAGCTATTTGTTATTTTATAAGGATTGTTTGGGCACTTTTTTGGTTTTATGGTGACTATCTATCACCATCTATGATATTCATGGAACCATGGTTGCTATGGTTGGTATCTGGGAGTGGCCGAGTTCCAGTGTTCCATGGAAAAGGGGACCTGGAAGATTACATATTTAGGGTTCATAGTCATAGGTACGGGTGGGTAGTTATAGGGGGTAATTGAGTGTGCATTACAGGTTAATTTATATTGTTTAATTTTTTGTTATGGTAAAAGATGATTGTAATGTATCTCGTTGGTAACCCTTAAATAAATAAATATTCATGGTTAAAAACCGGCCAAGTGCATGGACTACGCTTAATGAAGGGTTTCGTAGTTGGGATGAATTTATCCCAAGAACCAATCTAACTTTGTAGTTGACAAAATGTTCTCCCATACATCGATAGTCACGTTCAATTCTAAACACTGCAAATTAAAGTTTATAATAGCAAAAAAATAAGTAATAAAGCTACAAATGATAGATTTTCGGACTTTTTCATTTTCTTGTGCTGAGGACCTTGCTTCTCGCCAAATGACAATTGTAGGTACCCTATAGGAAAGATACGATCCTACGGGATACGTCCTTAAGCGAAAAAATCATGAGAGCCAGCTAATACATGATTAATTTCTTATATTCAGCATGTCAGCTATGAAATTTTTGAACTATGTTTTAACAAGATTCTCTCAGAAAATATAATGTTTATATGCAGAATTCAGAAAATCCTCCTTTTTTTTCCATAGAAACTTGGTTGATTTTTCTCAGTTTTAAATGTCAGTCTTAAAACTACTTAGCCTGAACTTTATTGCATAGGAGTTAAGGATCAGTAACAAATCTAAAAAAAATCCGGGCAAAGCGTTTAAACGGAAGAATTAATTTCATGTCACATATTATACACATCCGCATTAATTCTAAGTCCACTCGCCTCGCAAAACTTTTTGTTTTGTTTGTAACGCAAATGTGGGGCCCGAAAGTGTCACTCTTTTCCATTAACCCAGTGAAACGGTCATATTATTAAATCTGTTCATCCTTTCTGTACAAAGTTGGGTGTTAAAGGGCTCACGTGGGTTCTGTATGCTAATGTGTTCCAAACAATTGATTAATGTGTTTTAAAAATTATGTTTTAAACTACAGGGTCAAATAAAGTTAGCTAGCAAAACTCCGCAGACGTGATTCTACGCAGCTAAATACCATGCAGTATTTTACATGGAGTGACTACCTATCTGACCTCCACAACCCAGTAACTGGGTAACACGATACCCCTTGGTAAGACTGGTGGACAAAGTTTCTGGCTTCTGAAGACTCGTAACGACTGTCAAAGATCCACGAATAACATCCGGAACCAATGCACTATGAAAAATTTGTAACTTTTTTGTTTCTTGTGATACTTTTTTTATTTTTTTTTATGAAAGTAGTCAATGTTTATGCCTTTAAGTTTAATATATTTTATGTAATTGTGCAAGAGAGAGCAGTAGTGGCCCAGTGGTAACGGCCCCGACTTACGAGTTGTAGGTCGTGGGTTCGAACTCAAGCAGGCGCTATACTTTGTGTAAATAATTTCGTCACCACTGCTCTCAAAACGGTGAAGGAAAACATCGTGAGGAAACCGGCATGTCTTAGAACCAAAAAATTCGAAGACATGTGACATCTACCAACCCGCACTGGGCCCGCGTTGTAGATTACAGCCCACTCCCTCTCACAGAGAGGAGGCCTGTGTCCTAGCAGTGGGAACATTAATAGGCTGATGATGATGATGATGAATTGTGCAAGTAGAAAACAACATAATATATTTTTTGAATTTTGCCAAAATATTGATTTAATCTAACAATCATAATATTCAATATTTATAAGAAATAAGTACCTATGAGTGATGTGTCTAAACAATTATTTGACGGTATATGACCCCAATTTAACCACAATTCGCGGAATCAACATAATCTTTTCGTAAGCAATAATAATAGTAGCTATGTCTGCCGTGTCTAATTCATTTCTAGTTATTGTGACCGCTGTTATTAATATGTCTACGACGCTATTAATAATATGTCTGTATATGTTATAGCATATACAGACATATATAACAAAGCTATTGGACTCTCTTCTCCACTCTATGAGATGGGCAGGACATCTAGCTAGAATGGAAGATGACCGGTGGACGAGTCATGCCGTAGTATGGGAAGGACCCAAGGGAAAAAGAAAGCGTGGAAGTCCAACAAGAAGATGGGTCGATGATATCATAGAAATAGCGGGAGAACATTGGCAAGCAAAAGCGAAGGATAGAACAAAATGGAAAAAAATCGAGGAGGCCTCTACCCACCAGAGGGGTTCTCATTCAAATTAAATATTACTAAATATGTAACACTAAATTAAATAATCAATTCAAATCAATAATAATTAAAATTAATGTTAAATCATGTTACCTACTAGAATTGAAAGGACCCCGCACAAAATGTTTGGAAAAAGCCGTTCGGCCAATTTGGCTAAAATTTTGGTACAATATAGCCTGTAATATGCTGAGTAAAAGTCTATATGGGCGCAAGAAAAAATAATGGCCAGTTTTAGAGATATAGCCTGTTTTTTCGTCTGTATTTTATGTTGCAGTCAGGAAGATGATTTTTATGTTATAGTTGCTGCTAAAGAATAAACAAAAAGCAATCACATCAATCTCAAGATGTTCCAATTCATATTAGCTCTTTGCCTGTATACCCTGAAGGGGTAGGCAGAGGTGTAATACACACATTTCGCATAGTAGACAAGTCGTTCGGCCGTGCAAAGTTTCAACTTTAGGAAAATAATTAGTTTGTAACCTTGTACTGAAAGTTTATTTGAACACCAGGTTAAATAATGACCAGTTTTCTATAAAACTGTTTATTACATATAATTTAAAACAATTGATCCTTTATTTAATTCAATGTACAGTTTTGACCTCGCTACAATTTTATTATATGTATAGATTTTGCAGTTACATAGATGATCTCCTTTTATAGATACCATACTGGCCAGTTATACAATCATGATTTTTCTTTATCAATAATTATTACGTGAAAGAATCTTGAATGACGGGCTGACATAAATATTTAAGGGTATCGATGCACTACAGTGCGTTCATTATAACTTGTCCCTTGACGCGATTGGTAGCACTGAATTCGATACTAATAGAACCAGTAGAACTCAAAATGGCGACTTATAGAACAGTAATACCAATCACATGACTGCAAAATGAAGTGCTACCAATCTTGGACATTACTGATATCGGTGAAGGAAAAACATCGTGAGGAAACCTGGACTTATAGCTATATAAGTCTGAAATCGCCAACCCGTCTTGAGCAAGCGTGGTGATCAATGCTCGTGCCTTCTCTGTATGAGAGGCCTTTGGTCTGCAGTGGGACAATAATAGGGTATTATTAATTCCTTTATTTCATTTTATACACAAATTATTTACATTTTTAAATATTTTTATAAAAAACAAGAAAAAAAAACCAAAACATTTAAAAATATAAAAAATAGTAGCCCACCGGTATCGGGAACAGGGTCCAAGCTACCGGTGGTCAGGGCTCTTGAGAGAGGAATCTCCTAACGATACGCGCCGTGTCCAGAAGTACCGCTTTCTGGATCAAGCCCTTGATCCAGCTGCCTAACGAGAGCCTCCTCAGGTGTTGGTCGAGGCTCTTGGCTATTATGCCATTGGCCGTCACGACTATCGGCACAATGATTGCTGTATCCACATCCCACATGTCGACAACCTCGTGAGCTAGGTCAAGATACTTATTCTGTTTATCTTTTTCAGCTTTCACGAGGTTCTCGTTATGCGGGAATCACTTATTAATATTATTATTTAGGGTCTTTTACATTTCTCGGTACCCTGTGGTCCCGGACCTTTTTACGAGGGGCAGAAGCCAAGTCGCGCGTGGCCCGTTAGACGTTTTTAATTAAATGAAGCACCAACCGACTATTATCCCTGTATGTACTATGCAAGTGCACTCAAGGACAACCCCAGGTTGATGCGGGACTATTGCACGATAAGGAAACAAAGATTACTGGTGACCTGGAACTATGAAAGGACTATGGCCCCTGCCTGATCAATGTTTTATATGTACACGGATAAAATGGCGGGGGGGGGGAGCGAAAACTATCGCTAACACATACTTAGTGACGTAGCGATAAAGGGGCAACATATCCTGAGGTGCTTGAGGAGTGGAGAGGTATTCCACGGCTTTCAGAACAATCCCAGAGCCCGGAAGATGGTCAAGATCCCTACGAGCACTTACTGGAATACTTCCTTCCTCCGCGCACGTTTGCTCTTGCGAATCTCCACTCAAGCCAAGAATGAGGCAAAAATTATTAAGGCAAGAATGAGGCGGGAGCTCTGTTCCTCGTCAGTGTTCACTCCAGCCGGTCAATAAAGGCAAGCCAGATATGAGGAACAAGATTTTTCCCAGGAGGTAGGGTTCGTGGGGTCGCTACTGCCCAACAGCTCGCCACATGCTGCCCTGCTGGCTTCTATATCTCTCTTGTTCTGGCTCCTCATTTTAGACCCGCTCCGGCAAAGTAAACTCTACCGACACAGGCCTAGACTTTGGAGTGCGCCCCACCACGACGTCAACGCAACGGAGAGATACGGCGGTGGGGATATTATTATTATTTTAGTTTTATATCAGACTAGCAACCCGCCCCTGCTTCGTTCAGGTGCAATATGCTGATGTGGCAACATGTCAAAACATCGAGATACCTGTGCTCTGTGCTATAACGGGTGTGAAAAGAAAGACGCTAAACGAAGCCGACAGTTAATTGTACTCCCCACACTTGTGAATACTTGTGAACTTTAAATACTCCATGGAAATAAAAAAGACTTTCAATACAAGATCCCAAAGTTTCAGTAAAATCGGCCGAACGACTTGTCTACTATGTGTATTACACCTCTACCTACCCCTTCAGGGTATACAGGCAAAGAGCTAATATGAATTGGAACATCTTGAGATTGATGTGATTGCTTTTTGTTTATTCTTTAGCAGCAACTATAACATAAAAATCATCTTCCTGACAGTAACATAAAAATGGCTATATCTCTAAAACTGGCCATTATTTTTGTTTGCGCCCATATAGACTTTTACTCAGCATATTACAGGCTATATTGTACCAAAATTTTAGCCAAATTGGCCGAACGGCTTTTTCCAAACATTTTGTGCGGGGTCCTTTATGAATTATAAATGTATTATTGCATGCTAAGAAATTGTAATTGCATGAAAAATGAGAAATAAAAGGCTTATTTATTAATTATCATTATTATATGTTATAGCTTTTGCTCACGGCCTCGTGTGCGCGTAATTATTACAGGGAGTGTCCTTTTTCGAAATAAAAATAGCATAATAAGGTTTGACAAACCAAAGCTTTTAACTCAAATCTTTAGTTTATTATACCCATAATCGTCCCACTGCTGGGCAGCGGACTCATAACCCAAAGATAGTGAAGGCAAATTAGCTCAATATAATATATTGATATTATCACGCTTGCCAGAAGGGTTGTTATAGGGTTTTGTTTTGAATTTTCTTTTTTCTTGTCTTGAAGAGCTCTTGTCTGTTTAATGTCAGGTCTATTCAAAATTACCTTAACTCAACTTATTGCATTGCGTAGTATGTGTAATCTTTAGGGAAATAATGGTATAAAAAAAAAAATGCCCAAGAATCGCAGATTTACAAAATTTTAATGCTTATAAAGTTTTTATAATTAGACAGGAAAGACAGGAACTATTCTACTTAACTAGATATCTCCGTTGTGTTTTGACTAATTGGATTTGTCTCGACAAGTACATAAGCCCAAGGTGTAGTCCAGGGTCAGATGATGGAGCAGGAAGGTGGCCACAGGAACTCTTCCCCCGTTATGTTTCGACTATTTGGATATGTCTTGACAAGTACATTCGCCCAAGGCGGCGTAGTCCAGGGTCAGATGATGGAGCAGGAAGGTGGCCACAGGAACTCTTCAACTTAAAGAGTTAGCTCCGTTGTGTTTGGGCTCGTCAAAGTCAAAGTTTTATTTGTAAAGCATAAGTGGGTGTAACAATAGTTATTGTAAATAAAATATGTATAGAGATCAATGTTTTGCCGCTGACGACGTAGAAACAAAATTAAATAAAAAGTCTTTAAAGCTAAATTACTTACACTTATCCTAAAACAACGTTTTTGCGTAACTTTTTACTTAATTTTTACATCTTACAACTATCTTTACATATCTTCGACCTAATTCGATATGGCTATAAACTATTATTTTCTAATGTTATTTATATCAGATAGATTACAACGAAATATTATATTATGAAACTACTACTACTTAAACAGAAATACACAACTAAAATTAAACAATAAGAGCTATCTTAACTACTAAACACAGGTGCATCATTCATTAGTCTAACAAATATAGTAAGTTAAAAACTAAAAAATAGTTTGGAAAATCCAAAAGTGCACGCCTCATACTTATCACTCATTCATAAACGAAAAAGAAATTCAAAACATAGTTTAAAAATGAACAATTTATCACTTTTCATGAAGTCGTAATGTCAACGACTGACAAAGATATTTACGTTGGCAGTTGCTAGGCAACGGCACCGGATCAAGGTTGAAAATATTTAGATATTGATATTATATTTTAGTTAGTATTTTATTAATTATAATTAAACTACTATGAATAAAAGAGCCATTTTCAATAGGGTTCCTTCTACGGCTGAAACGAATGTATAAAAAAAAATTGACTCAATTAATTGATTTTATCGCAAGCTACAATGTTTTCAGGGATCATAAATTGACGGACAGGAATTCTTTTTCAACTATTTTGATGCTTTTTCCATTTCTGCTGCATTAAATCAATTGTTAAAAAATACAATATTAATCTTTATTTAATCATCTATACAATGGTATATAAATTAAGTAGGTTCTGTGTACTAGCAGGAGTGAAACAATAAAAACAGTTTCTGCAACTGAAATGGAAAAAGCATCAAAATTGTTGAAAAAAAAATCCTGTCCGTCAATTTATGAACCCTGAAAACATTGTAGCTTGCGATAAAATCAATTAATTGAGTCAAATTTTTTTTTATACATTCGTTTCTGCCATAAAAGGAACCCTATTGAAAATGGCTCTTTTATTCAAAGTTATTTAATTATAATTAATAAAATACTAACTAAAATATAATATCTGTAACTAAATATTTCCAACCTTGATGTGACGTCGTCGTTGCCGAGCAATCCACAACGTAAATATCGAAATAAATATTCTTTGACATTATTTAAGGATTGCGAGGTTAGCAATTTTACCCATATTGATGGGTAAAACAGCAGTCAAAACATACTTCATGAAAAGTGATAAAATTGTTATTTTTTGTTAGAAACTATGTATTGAATTTTTTTTTCGTTTATGAATGAGTGTTATGAGGCGTACACTTTTGGATTTTCCAAACTAGTTTTACTTGTTTTAAATGGGTATCAGAATAAAAGTTACTTACTCCTTATTTCTAGACTATTGCATTACATAGGTGTCGTTGTTAGTGGTAGATATTGGGACCACATTTGCTTATTGTCTTTTGATGAATGATGTCAATTTTTGCGTGGTAATTGCGTAACACATATACAATGCCAATATTTTTTTATTTTTTATTAAAAAGAACCAGGTTCTTAATAAGTAATGAATTACAATCTAGCCTACAAGACTAATAAGCAATTTTAATCTAACTTAATTGTCTACGTGATAATTATTTTAAAACTTAGAATAGTGCTGATTGTACTTTACACAAGTCCGTTCCACCTTCTTAGAGTCTGATATAATATTATAAACACTTTGTTCATGTGTTTTATGTGTATCATTGTCACTATTATTTCTACACTTTTTGAACTACACTAATTCAAAAGGTTTTGTTCGTTTTAGTCTTCGCACTATATTTGTTTGGTCTAACAACTGAATTACCTCGATGTTCACATGTCGGTGGAGTCGGTGTTCATGGGCCGCAGCTAATTTTTGGATTATTTTGGTGACGGGTTCCATTTTTAGGTCACGATGGAGGTCGTCATAATTATCTTTTATACCAGGGCGTATTAACAATACTCCTGAGTACCTTATTCTGGAATGTTTGTATAATTTTGATGTTGGCTGGTTTGGTACAGCCCCACAGTTGGATGCCAATGTCCATATTGGCATAAGAATATGCTTATGTAATAAAATTTTGTTGTGTATCGATAGGCAGGAACCCCGTTCAATCAACCAATACAAGTTTTTAAAACGTATGTCTAGCTCCTGTTTTTTCTTTTTAACGTGCGCTTTCCAGCGCAGTTTTGCGTCTAGCGTTATGCCAAGATATTTGGCTGCGTATGGCACTTGTTGGTCCTTTATAAAGATTGGGTGGTAATCACAATTCTTGTTGGTGAAATCAATGTGAAGTGACTTTGATTCATTCAATTTGATCCTCCATTTTTGTGCCCAGTCATGAACTTCATTTACAGCGAATTGTAACTTTTCAATTGCTTCTGTATAGCATGACCCAGTAGCCATAATGGCAGTATCGTCCGCAAACGTTGCAATAGTATTATTTTACAGCTCTGGTATATCATACGTGTACAACAGATAGAGAACTGGACCCAGCACACTACCTTGAGGCACGCCATACCTGATCCCTGACCATCAGTTTGGTTTCAGAGAGAAACACTCAACAATAGACCAAGTACATAGAATAATAATTACGAACATCATTGAGAGAACGCGTGAAGATAAAAAAGTCTGCGCCACCGTATTCTTAGATGTGGCACAAGCTTTTGATAGAGCTTGGCACAAGGGTTTGATATACAAGCTAAGACTGTTGCTATCAAATGATTTTGCTGATATCTTGCTATCATAGTTACATCACAGATAGAATGTTTCGAGTAAGGCACGAGGATGCCTTTTCAGAGTTAAAAATTATTAAAGCCAATCAATGGCAATGCCTTTTGACAACTCAACCACGTTCGTATCGTTGTTGAGTAGAAGAATTTTTCAAATCTATGAGTCAGTCGATTAGAAAATTCCTTCGAAACCCTCGGATCGCGATTACAAGTGTGTTATGCAATTAAGTTCTTATACGGCAAGCTCTGTTGGTGCCGGCCGGCTGTCAGCAGAATCTCGAGTCTCACGCATGTTGATATCGTGATGCCTTGCTGATAACCATTGATTTAATTTACGTGCACAAAACTCATACCACATTTCTCGATTACTTTTAACAAAGACCAAAAACAATGACAATACTAATGAATTTAGGAAAAGATTTAGTAATTCTAGATATGTGTATACTATTGCACCGTAATAGATATGGTAAAATCCCAAATGAAAATTAGGAGACCAGTAGTTTATAAATATAACTAATTCTTTATATTTGTGCCTTCGAACCCAATTTAAGTTTAATGATCCATATTTTGGTAGTCGTTGGTCAATATATATTATAGCATAAGTAGACAACAATGCGAAGTCACCCAATATGAATATCAACGTGGCCATGTACAAGCGACGCCTTTTGTTAACAGCAGTAGGTGCGCTCATGCGGGAGCCACGAAAAAGTGAATATACAATTACAATGTAAAGTAAAATGTTCAGTAACAACGGTAACATTAAAATAACAAAAGTTACAGGAAAATCAGGATAAACATATACTTCGTATTTAATTGTAACAAAAGCAACAGAAACATGTAAAACAATTAACAGTAAAGACACACCCCAAGCAAAGAGGATACTTTTTAAATATCTTCTTTTAATATGCGCATTAAAAACTTTAACAATGTCTCCGTAAAACATATGAGAAAGCACGACTAACCAGTGGTGCTTCACTGCTGCTAAGTAATCAATTGTTAAGAAAAATACGAAATTCCACACAATAACAGTTTCATCTTTGATTTGCCGTAAGAAATATCCTCCGTTCCGATAAATGATAGCGTATAATAGGTTTGCCAAAATTGCGTTAAGGCACACGTAATTTATGTAGTTGCGAAATTTTTTTATAATCCACCACGATATTACTCCATAAATCAATGTAGCGATTGTCAGCGCATACACAAAGTACTCTATAATTAACAACACAGTTTTGTGTAATTCCTCCATGCTGAATGACACTGGCACACTAATGTGTTTATTATTTCACTTTAAGTCTCGCTAACAGTTTTTGTGAACAGCTGCCACTAAGCACTGCGATGCTCTTAATACAAGTGTCGCCTTCAAAACTGTCGATGCAACAATATGTTTAAGATTGCATATAAACGTTACCATTAATTGTATGAATATTGTATCGTTATACCTACTGTATAGACTTTCCTGTTTGTCATATTATTTATGGAATCAAACGGACGTCACGCCTTCATTGGTTTTAGGAGGAAATCATGCGCGCGGCGTTTATTCGACAACGTATTCGTCAGTTACTAGAGCAAATCTCTTCTTAGCATAAAATTAATATCTACCACTGCCATGTTCCTGTATAACATAATATAATATCACACCTGTATTCCCCGAAAGGCAGAGAAGATTATATAAAGATAGTGGGGGGAGAGAGTTCCTATATGTTTTGTTTGGTTCCCTATCCATTTGCATAAAATTTTAAGACCTAATATAACTTGGGTAAGTAATATATGGTATAATTACAAAATGACTAATATTTACAAGATATAACAACTGAATCTATAATTTTATTTGTTATAATCATCAGTTAATAATATATAATAAACGATTGATATAATTTTAAAATAACTATTTTTTATAATCATAACATACATTTAATATAAAGTCGTTTGATATACCACTCAAAAGACATAAAACATATTTACTCTAATATGTCATTTCTATCACAGTTAGTAACATGCGTAGATATACCTAACTGATTACCATCTGCCAAGATGGTCACTCGCTACGCTCGCTCGCCTTCACGCGTTAATGGTCACTGTTCTAACCTAACCTAACCCAAATGGTTCACCAACAAGAGAGGGTATCTGGCACTCGGCGGCCGCTGCCGCGGCACGCTCCCTACGGTCGCTCGCCTTCGCACGTTATTGGTCACTGTTCTAACCTAACCTAACCCAAATGGTTCACCAACCAGAGAGGGGATCTGGCACTCGGCGGCCGCTGCCGCGGCACGCTTCCTACGGTCGCTCGCCTTCACGCGTTAATGGTCACTGTTCTAACCTAACCTAACCATTTGTCACCAACAAGAAAGGGGATCTGGCATCATCATTTCCTTATTTAATTTCAAATACATATAAATAAAGAATTAACAACAGTTCACCGCTATCGGTTAATATTAAATTAAATATTGTTTTATTGGTTTTTATCGGTCTACCGGTAGTCACAAGAAAAACTATGCATACAAAGAAGAGTGAGCTCACACATTGTTATAGCGTTTCCATGACAATCAAGTGTAGTCACTGCGTCCTTGTGTGTCTGAGGTGTCAAAACGAAACATAAATGGTACTATTTTTTGACCCGATAGGGCGAATCTAACGATCTTTGCCGCTGTCATCGTTTTCATGACAGCCGTCACTGCGGCCATTAAGTGCAGCCACAGATCTTCTAAGAAACCATTGCTTTAAGCTTTATGATTGTCGAATGCATTTAAGGTAGCGTTTAAATATTTTTGTTCTATTTTCTCAATTCCCCTCAGTACGCGACGCCATATTTTTCGTTTGTAAACCGATTTATGTCGTCGTTTCGAACGTTTATTTGTTCGGGGAAAGGCACGAGTGATTAACTTGTAAAAAAAAAACCAGTCGCGATCTTTGGCTGTTTATTTTGAGTTTGGAAGCAAACCTTTTTGGTGGAATAAGTTTGTTCATTGTTATTTATTTCGATCGTGTCGTTGTGATTGAATAATTGGGGATTTGGGAGCCTAATGAAAGTAAGCCCCCGTACCCATGGGCGTAAAAATATCGCGGCTAAATTTTATAGCGCATTGGATTTTCGACTCTCGGTGTTAAGAGCGTTTATTCCAAAAACTTTTTACAAAAAAAAAACAACCGACTTCCAAAAAAAACACTACAAAGTGAAAAATAACTTTAATTTCGGAAGTCGGTGTCTTTGGTTTTGTATTTTCGTTTTTTTGCCACCGACTTCCGAAATTAAAGTTATTTTTCACTTTGTAGTGTTTTTTTTTTTTTTGTAAAAAGTTTTTATTTTTCACTTTTTAGTTTTGGTACCTACCTACCCCACACAAGTTTGAATAACACTACCAGCGACGCAATTAACAGTGACAGGAAGTTATCATCATATCATCCTTAAAATAAATGAAGTACAAACACAAGGTAGCTACTGTAAAACGTTGAGGAGTTCCCTTGACTGTCCTTTGTCTTCATCATCATCATTCATAATGACAATCACAACCCATCTAGGTGTAAAGTTCTCATCAATATAAATTAATCAAGCCCAAACACCAGGTAATTGCTATAAATCGTTGAGGAGTTCCCTCAACTGTCTTTCGGCTCCATCACCAGATCAACTCCAGACCTTCATTAAATAGTAGTGCTTAATGAAAAAAATTTACAAACGCACTACGATTTTGGAAGGTTCCCCTCGATTTGGCTGGGATGCCATCAGCAGATCCTGGTTTCCTTATAATTTCTTTTGAGGAGTTCCCTCAAGTCGTCATGGATTTCATCATCAGAACTGAATTTTGATTAAAATAGGACCAATCTGGTAGTATACCTTTCCGATAAGAAAAGAATTTTCTAAATCGGTTCATAAATGACGCCACCCGTGAAATACATATCATTGAGAAGTTCCGGTGGCCATCTGTGGACTTCTTCATCAGTTCCATTTCACCAAATGATACTTTCTGAATGCTTAACTGGTTGCTGAAAATAACGAAATCGCCATGTGTATGCCTATAATATTTGAGGAGTTCCCTCAATTTGTCATGGATTCCATCAGCAGAACTAAATTTTGAAAAAAAAGGGACCAATCGGGAAGTATATCCTTTCAAATAAAAAAAGAATTTTCCAAATCGGTTCATAAATGACGGAGTTCTGAGGTAACACACATTTAAAAAAAAATACAACCGAATTGAGAACCTCCTCCTTTTGGGGAAGTCGGTTAAAAAGTTGGCAACGTCGTAAATACCTGTCAGAAATTAACCTATTTTGATTAATTTGGTAATATTACAGTAAATAAAAACGTCGCAAATACCTGTCAGAAATTAACCTATTTTGATTAATTTGGTAATATTACTGTATGGAAATAAAAAATGTGGCTAATTAGCGAACTAGAATATTAATAATGAATTGTAATTATAACATTGAATTTGATGTTGTACCCGTTTTAGACGTAAAAAAGGCGTTTGATAAGTTTCCAAATTCTTTTTTTACATCTAAAACTAAATATTCGGTGTTATGATATTAATTATTGCGTTTGATAATCAATATTTTAGTTCGCTAGTTAGCCACAAATTAATCAAAACAGCCAAATATTTGACAGCTATTTGCGACGTTGCCCACTTTCAGAATAAACGCTCTTAAGCCGAGCATTGAGAATGTAACAGAGCGGATCCCAGCGCGTCAAAGAAAACACTGATGTATTTTCAACTCTCGGCACTAAGCAGTGAGTCGAAAATACAGTGCACTAAAAAAAATCGCTGCGGGACGAAATCGCCCATGCGAACCTGGGCTAAAGGTCGGTCGCCACCTACGTACGGTTTCGTATGAGAGCAATTTCTGGGAACGTTGTTCGTTATTTTGATGTAAAACAAACTGTATTTTGATTTAAATAGACGTTTGTTTGCGGTTTGTTCTGTGTACCTATAGATTTGTTTGAGTTCATTGTCATCAACTGGTTTTGGTGGAGACTTATTACTATAATGTTATATGTGCTATGTCTGCGAGCATAAAACCTCGTACAGACTTGCGCGACGTATAATGTTGATAAGTAAGTCTAACACCCGAATACTGAAACGCCAAACTCAAGCATTACTTAAAACTCCTTTATAGCCTTTTGATTGGTTGAAACTAGTTTTAAGTGATGCTTGAGTAGCGTTTCAGTATTCGGCCGTAAGTTACTCTATCACCATTGGATGATTATTTCCCAACATAGGACTAATTAATAATCTTCCTGCCATTTACAGTACGACACAACTTAGATGTCGCATCGGCAAAATTCGTAAAACCGATCACCATCCGAACTGAGTGCGCCTTCAAAATCACCAATCTTTATTACTGCTTTAAGTGAAAATGATCTTTAGAAAACGCAATAACTTGTAAAGTCTTATAGCCAAATACATTCGTGAAATTGAAATGAATGAATGAAATTTATGGGGTACTGTGTTAAATGTTACAACAAAATACCTTGTGATATATTACAATTAAATGAAAGAAAATTTAAAACTCATGTAAAAAGTACACTTTGTAAACAAGCATATTACAGATTAGAGGATTATATCCAAGATAAGAATGCTTGGAAACATGCTGGTCCTGCTCCATAGGACAATTTAGAGTCTAAACAAAATCAAACTGGTTGCTTACTTAATTGTATTTATTTTTCATTATATGACATTGATTTTACATCCTGTGATTAGTTCCTCACACACTGACTTATTAATTGTAAATTTTTAGTAGATTCGTCTATTTTTACAATGTTTGTGAATATGTGAACACCATGTATCTACCACATAATTAATTTATAGAATCTGTCGTTTGCTCCAATTTAAATTATTCTTACTGTATACAGTAATTTTATTCTAGGTGCATCGTCTTCACATATTATAATTATATAAATAATGTACTTATACAAAATATTGTAAAACATTTTAAAAGAGTAACGGTGGAGTTTCTTGCCCATTCTTCTCCATACAAAAACTACATTTTGGAAGGGGCGGTAGAATCAATAATATATAATAACTATAATTTGTAAATTTTGACGTTCAAAAGTGCCTTCAAAGGCCTATTTGAAATAAATGCTTTGACTTTGACTTTGAAAATTTTCAAATCTATGCTACATCTAAGTTGTGTCGTACTGTACCAAATTTCAAGCATTTGAATTGAACTAAACTATCCTAACTATATAATATTACTAGCTGCTGCCAGCGGTTTCACCCACGTGGGCTCTATTCTGTACTAAAATATGTATTTATTATTCATATAAACCTTCCTCTTGAATCACTCTATCTATTGCTGAAAACTGCATTAAAATCCGTTGAATAGTTTAAAAGATCTAAACGAATAGACAGCGGAAGTGACTTCATTTTATGTACAAAAGATAAATGCGAAAGTGAATTTGCTTGTTTGTTACGCTTTCACGTTAAAACGGCTGAACAGAATTGGATACAATTTGGCACATAGATACACCATGTCCTGGGTTAGGACATAGAATACTTTTTATCTCGATATTCCCATTGGATCGACAATTATGCGGGTGAAACCGCGGTGCGCAGCTAGTTTATAAATAAAGTAGAATACTTACTACGTCTTCTGATAGTTTGATAGAAGCAAAATCAAAATTCGACTGCAAAAAAAACATTATACAAATAAAAAGTTTTATCTACGCGAAGACCTCATGCCATTTCCTGTAGGTGACAGAGCGTGCCCTGAAATTGGCGCGTAAGTAATAAGTGAGCAACAATTCTCTTTCAATCCCAATTTAAATATTTGAGTAATGTGAGCGTCGTCATTTGTTCCTACTAATTTTAACTCTGTGCTTCAAACACAGGGGCCGTGTGTACCTGCCTAAAGGTAGGTGGTTAAGTAAGTACCTACTTTTAATTATTACGCGTATTAAGTAACAAAACCAGTACGTTTTGTTTATAAAATTTTTGGTAGAAAGGTAGTAGATTTCAAGGTGGCTTTGTTTATAAAAAAAATGGTAGAAAGGTAGATTTCAAGGGAGATTTTTGGAAAAAGTCATGTGAAGCCTGTACCTACATCACATTTTATTTGAGATGTTGCAAATCTCGCATTTCCCGGGACATCGTCCTCATAATTACGTCCAAAGATGCGTCCACTTGTCACCATATCGTCCGTTCCTGTGCTTCTAGGAAACTTAGGGTGAATTCGACCTGTATTTTAGACATCGTAGGTCTTATCCTACGACTAGGAGCAGTGGTGGCCCAGTGGTAACGGCCCCGACTTATGAGTTGTAGGTCGTGGGTTCGAACCCCAGCAGGCGCTTTACTTTGTGTAAATAATTTCATCACCACTGCTCTCAGAACGGTGAAGGAAAACATCGTGAGGAAACCGGCATGTCTTAGAACCAAAAATTCGAAGACATGTGACATCTACCAACCCGCACTGGGCCCGCGTGGTAGATTACAGCCCACTCCCTCTCACAGAGAGGAGGCCTGTGTCCTAGCAGTGGGAACATTAATAGGCTGATAATGATGATGATGATGAGGTCTTATCCTATATCGAATGCTTAACCATTTCTTCCCAACTTAGTCAAATGAAGTTACTCTGATGAGTCATAATAAACAAGGCGACTATGGAAATTCATGACCATCACATAGCTTGGTGATGTGGTTTTATCCCAGCTGGGAAGCCCTCAGCCTCCATCTCAACTGATGGTAAATGATTATCAGGCCGAAGGTGGGCGCGAGCTTCATCCGGAATCCTCAACCACAGAGAACTGGCTATCTTACCACTAACTTCCAAAACACAAAAATGCTGTAAACATTGTTGTTATGGCGACAGACTTAGATAAGATGGTGGTAGCTAGCCAGGCGGACTTAGAACAACCAAACCGAGCAGAAAATGTTGCCCCCACTGAGAATTCAACCCAGAATCTCTGGGTCTGAGACAGGTGGTCGAACCACTAGACCACAGAAGTTACAATCTATGGTATTGGTTAACGCAAATATAAGAACTAGTGGAATCATTGACGAAGATGAAGTTAATTGGTATCCACGACTACTAATACCAGCGTCAGGCTCTAGTTGTCTGGCATTTTTGCTGAACTGGGCCTATTTGGCGCAGTCGTGAGGCACACATTCCTGCCAAATCTTACAACGCACTTTACACTTTTTATTTGTTTTTAATATCTTTTACTTGTAGTACAATATGTTGTGTTGTGTGCCTCTGTCTGTGTCTGTGTTAAATAAATTTAATTTATTTCTTTCTTCTTTAATATCCCTTTTTGAAAAAACCTTCCATCGAACAAATTAACGCCAAAAATCATACGTTCACATTAACGCGCAACAGGCTGGTAACATCTGCTTCCCTAGTACTTTCAGTAAATCAATTCCCGTACTAAAAGCAGTAGGGCACCCTAACACAATTACCATATTAATATACATTAGGTATGAAAATGGTTGTGTACAGGGATAGTACAGAAGTTCTGTTTCTTACAACATAAAAAAAAAAATATAGATAGATAAAATTATAAAAGTTAGGTATGTTAATAAAGAATGCTAAAATGCTTTGTCAAAAAAAAAAAACCTGTGTCGTAAGGGAGTGATCGCACGGTGTTGAGTCGCGTCGCCCAAGGTAATAAGGATTTAGGGAGTGCTAGGTAGTAGCAGAACAATATTTTCTAAGGAACTGCCTCCTGGCCTCTAGCATTACCTGATGGTAGATATGTAGTGTATATGTAGTCACTACCGCTTACGGACATTATGCTCAGATATGCAATACCAAAGACATCGCAGATGCGTTGTCATACCAGAGACAGTAGAAGAATCCTTTACAAAACATAACTGACGATACATAGATAGATAGAACATAGTTTATTTTACACAATTTTAACAATGCTTATTCCTTTTCTTAGCGTTTCGAAAGCGTTCTAAATGAACTCGGCCCAGAATTCAGTTACGCGTTTGGCGCCATCACTAGCGTCCATCAGTTCCTGTAACGTGCAGCTGACAGGACACCCAGGACATGATATTAAGTGTCCCATCGTTTGTGGAACAGCACTACAACAAGGTGGAGTCGTCTATGAATCTCCACCTGAACAGGTATCCTTGCTTCGGCCAACCTGGGTCCTGTTTAAAGACTTCCAGGTTACCCAAGGCAACTCATGTCCAGGTGGGAGATCTTCAGCAGGTGAATGGGTTAGGTAAGGAAGAACTGTCTCGCGACAGCTTCAGTCTTTCTTTCGATCGTTCGCCAGAGAATGAGACAACACACTTTAAAACCTGCTCATTTACATAGCCATTAATATGATATAGGTACATTATTATATAGCTAATAGCGATATTTACCAGGCAACCTTTAGATGGTAAAAAATGGAACCCAAAAGCTGTTTAACTGTTGAAACTTCTGCAAAGCAATATTCAGTGTGTTCAAAGGGCTCACATTTAGGTAATTTTGACGAATATGTTTCGTAAACAAGATTCTGTGGTAAATATTCCTAAATAGTATGTACCTAGTACTTACCTACCTGCCTTTGTAGTATTAGGCTGAGTATAGTATTCGGCTTTGTAGAGTGTCGTCAGTTATATGTCAGTCCCATGTATTAGGGGCGAGCCTATTGCCATCGACCGCACACCAACCCAGACTCCGCGCTGCTACTGAGAAACTCCTGAAGACAAACCACTTTGTCCAACGTGGGAATCAAACCAAGCACCTCACTCTAGCCCTGTCACTGCTCGCTCACATTAGCGCCTGCGGCCACAAAACCAGCGAGGCAGTTTTGATTAAAATGTAAAAAATAACGTTGTATATTTTTTCCCAGCAAACATTGGAGTCTCGCTTCGTAAGTTCGTGCTACCATCTCTCAAAGACGTTCAATTTAATATCTACTGAAGTGCACTCATGTGACTTAATTAAATCAATATAATTTATGCTTGGTTTACCTACTCGAGTGATAATATATTTTGCATCAGTGAGATTGCTTTCGCGTCAGTTTATAGTTTTCACTGCTATGGAAATTACTTAGATCTCAGTTACTCATTGTTTTATGGCTGGTTTACACAGTGCAAGCTGCTGATCAGACAGTAGACAGCTCGCACTGTGTGCTCGCATGTCAATAGCTCGCCCCACTTGCTGCATCACTGATACGATGACCACTTCTGTATCAATCCTGCGCCGTTAGATATAAACAAACCTTTCAGAATAAATTCTCTAAATAATTGTGAAAACTGTATGAAAATCTGTTGGGGAGTTTAGAAGAACGAAAAGTGAATTCAGTTTATAATAATACTAGCTGCACCCCGCGTTTTTACCCGCATAACTCTCAAACTCATGGGAATATCAGGATAAAAAGTATTTTATGTCTTAATCCAGGTTATGGGCTACCAATGTACCAAATTTCATCCAAATCTGTTAAGCCGTTTTATCGTAAAACCGTAACAAACAAACTCAGTTTCGCATATAGATACAGATGATATTTTATTCTAATTTCACACACACGAGTTGAACTCGAGTCCTCAGTTTTAATATCCCTCCCATGTTCCATCCGTAGTATTTCGCATATGCTCGACGCGGTTATGATAGCCTTCGTTGCAAGCTCAACTGAGCGTAAAATTGACACCGCTCTACATACTAGGTAATTTTAACGTGATATGCCTGCGTTCATTGAATAGAATATTGCCAGTATATTGCCTACGATTATTTCTTTATAGGAGAATATGGAAAGCCTTAGTAATCTTCAGAATATTGAGAATGGCAAGGTAATGTAGCGACGAAAGAAGACGTTATTTGGAAGCTTCATCATCAGCCTATTAATGTTCCCACTGCTGGGACACAGGCCTCCTCTCGGTGAGAGGGTGTGGGCCGTAATCCACCACGCGGGCCCAGTGCGGGTTGGTAGATGTCACATGTCTTCGAATTTTTGGTTCTAAGACATGCCGGTTTCCTCACGATGTTTTCCTTCACCGTTTTTGAGAGCAGTGGTGATGAAATTATTTACACAAAGTAAAGCGCCTGCTTGGGTTCGAACCCACGACCTACAACTCGTAAGTCGGGGCCGATACCACTGGGCCACCACTACTCTCATTTGGAAGCTTATATAAGTATTATATCTACCTAGTATGTTATATTCTAGTTGTCGAAGTTTTTGGAGAATGCGCATATTTAAAAATGTTTATGGCACCTACTTACACTTTAAAAAAAGTCTTTCTCAGACATGCTTGGAAATTCGAACATTATTTTAACAACCTTCTTTGAGATAAATCGAAAATGCTGTATGCTGCTAGTCAAATACATGCGAGCGCCCGGCTGACTATGAAAACAAATGATATGAAAACTCATAGCTGTCGTGTTATTAAAAAATGGAACGAATTTTTTACTTCAACACATGGGAACCAAGGAGGTAATTTAACTTATCAAAGATTTTATTTAATTTTCGAATTCGTTTGCAAATAGAGCTGTTTTTAAAACAAATGAATATATTGACGCGTGAAAAATTATCGTTGTTCGTCATTGATTTTAGAATTTATAGTTAATTTACTTAGTTTGAATTTCCGCGCATTATTTGAGAAAAGTACTAAACAAGTTTTGGCCGCAACCACGCATTGATGGACTCACGTATGTGTGCATCGGCTTCGCCACGGCCTACATTGTCAGGTATAGTCACGATGGTCGATCAATACCCTTGTTGCAGGCCGTGACAGTAATGTACTTATACAGTAATGATATACTTTGCCACAATGATCATGTCTTTGTAAACCTACCACCTTGCTCAAATTTTGGAATGCATAAAACATATTGATACTGATTTAAATATATTTTTTACTTACACAATTTCGGTCTCAACAGGATAAAGATTTAAGATACCTAATACTTTTGTTGTGTTTCGACTTCAAAATCAGTTAAAGAATCACCTCATTCAAGCTTCCTTGAATTTCCCGTATAAAAATACCAAGTTCTGTGTGCAACTCAATCCTTTAGAAAGGTGTCCGGTCGCAGGGTTTGAAAAATTGCTTTTAGATTTGTTCTTTACTTTATGTGGCTTTTTATTTTTTCTTAAAATTAAATGATCGGCGAAAGACCTTATAAAGTTGTTCGTTTGTTTTTGGCCTTATTTCGTTGTATTTGTCGGCTGTCTAGACGTAACGTCTTCATTTCTTCAGTCTAGTGCCTTATTTGACTGAATTATAGCCAGAGTTTTCGTAAAAAGTTACGCATTGGCGCAGTTTCTTTGTATTAAAAACTTTATATTAAGAAAAATTACTCATGTTGCTTTATTAGTCTTCCCCCGTGTGTGCAAAACTACATAAAGCCGTTTAGCAAGAAGGCAAGGTAGGTACCTACCTATGTTATAAAAGCGGATTGCTCAATGTATGTAGGTATTTTTAGCGGGACCCTTGACCCTAGAGCAACGTCTCTACAAACAGAAATGAAGTTCGTTGAATTGTCTACAACATTTCATTTCGTGAAAACATTAGATAAACAGATAAAACCAACAATTCGCAACATAAACAACCAATTCATTAACGGATACGCCTCCACAATAGTCCACAAGCACCTACAAACAAACTAAATGCGAAACAGTTTGTCTAAATCAAAACAAACCCGAACTATATCAATCGATTCACGTTTAATTACATTTTGAACGGCGCGTTGACATTTCGTTCGTCGTCAGCTGTGAAATCGGGCCGCCATCTTGAAGTGCCACGAAAACCGCAGGCGTGCCGCTGACTGGGCACTTTCACGCGTGTTTACACATCGCCTCGCACATCTGCTCTCCTGGTACCTAACGGGAACGGACGGATTATTCAGTGATTTGCGTTAACGTAATATGGCTGAAATAGGATGGCCGGGTGGATAATATCCAAAATTCTGCAATGAAGATGGTTATCTGAGTGAAAATAGTCGTTTATGGCTCCGTGACACTTTTCATGAAAAAAAACTGTGAAGGTTTCATCTCACTGCTTCATTATTAAGCTGCAACAAAGTGGATGTTATTGATAATGTAGGTACTTACTCAAAAATCAAGTTCCCTAAATATAGCAAAGAAAAAGCAAAATAATGTCCTAAAACAAAGTTCGAGCAAGTTATTAATATTAAATTATCATAATAAGACATCTACACAAGTTTCCATCTACATCCAACTTCATTTAGTTCGGAAGTAACAATAACAATTATGTGTTGTACATAATACAACATTGTTAAACCCAAACTGGTAACACATTAATATTTGAAACCGATGGGGATAATATTCATGGAATAGTTAGCACTTATAAATTGTAATCTACGGCTCAGGACGATGTACCCGGGAATAGGGTGACCATAATAATTATGACAAGACATTATGCGCAAGAATAATGGGTTAGTTGAGAACTAAATTACAATGTAATGACCTATATAGTCATGTTCTGGAAGTGAAACCTACCTACGTTTACCTAGGTATACTTGAGGCGAAAGAAGATTTACAACTTTTCTTTGTGAATTATTCGTCTACTAGCAACCCGCCGCTGCTTCGCACTTCACAAGACATCGGTATTTCTTTATTATATTTAAATATGAATGTATTATACCTACACATAAACCTTCCGGAATAAATTCTCAAAATTATGGTGACTGCTGCTTCAAAATCCGTTGCGTAGAACAATATGGCCTCACAATTATACATATAATAATATGTTTAAGTAGATTTATAGATAACGTAGGTATCTGCATAAATGGTGAAATGACCTGTCCTTTATATTATACAACCGAGATTATGTGTCTTTACTTATATATTATTATAATTGTTGGATTACGGGTCTATTTCATCACTTACGATTAAAGAAGAAAGAAAGAAAGAAAAATAGGTTTATTCATCACAGAAACACGTGCATACAAAAAGACATGAGTAAAAAAAAAAAATAGAGAACAGAAATAGTGCACGTCATGACTGTGATAAGAAGGCTTCCACTCAGCATAATGCTGTGCTATGGGGATAAGATAAAGATGGTATGGATTAAGTTCCTATTACTTCCCTCATTTGGCAGATAATTTCATACAAATTCTGTTCCATTTTTGAATTTATTCGGTAAGTAGTGGCTATTCGGACATCGTGAAATAGACCCTAAAAGTAAAAATTGGTAAACACAATCAACATTAATTTGCAAAGGATAGATAAAGCAAATCCTTATTTAAAATGTTAAAAAAGTACGCACTTTTTGCACTAAAATGTAGATGATAAACGCAATGGTCAATATTTTCAGTGTCTATTCAGATGACAGAAGCTATAATAAAAAAATGCCATGCACATAATAGATTATTTAGTTATTTTCATGATTAATATTCGATAGCGAATAAAAACGAAAAAGGCTTACATCCAGTTGTGCGTTTCTATGCTGCAGATAATCCTTGATATGAAAAATCAAAATGAACATGAAAGTCCAGTAACAGTTCGCTACCACCTCAGTATAATGCCTATCATGATCCCACTGCTGGGACACAGGCCTCGTCTCCGTGAAAGGGAGTGGGCCGTAATTCACCACGCGGTCCCAGTGCGGGTTGCTGGATGTCACATGTCTTCGAATTTTCTGTTCTAGGACATGCCGGTTCCCTCACGATGTTTTCCTTCACCGTTTTGAGAGCAGCGGTGATGAAATAAATTACACGTGCCTGCTTGGATTTGAACCCACGATGTCTGGATAACTCGTAAGTCGGGGCTCCTAACTGGATTCTTTTAAACCATGGCATGGGCTATCTCCTAGTTCGTACCTACCAAAATTAAAGATGAAGAAGAAGACGAAGAATTAAAGTTGTTTGTCTTTGAATTTGGTACGGTTTTACGGCAAAACTGTAGAAATGAGTGTTCAGAAAAATTTTAAGCAAAATACCAAAACATCGGGGTACCGCAGGGCATCACTAGGGCATCGGGGTCCGTCTCATTTATTTGTCAGTTTGTTTTTGTTTTGTTTGTTTTGCAATTTTATATAGGCTATCTAACAATTGAAATATGAATTACTATTATTATTTTACACAAACTTATTTTATTTTTATTTAAATACACACATTACAGTATAAAACTGATTTACATCCGTCACCTCACCACCCTTCAGGTCCAGTTGAAAACCAGCGTCAGGCACTAGTTGTCTGGCATTTTTGCTGAACTGGGCCTTTTTGGCGCAGCCGGGAGGCACACATTCCTGCCAAATCTTACAACGCACTTTACTCTTTTAACTTGTTTTTATTTTTTTATTTTAATATCTTTTACTTGTAGTACAATATGTTTTGTTGTGTGCCTTTGTCTGTGTACGTGCTAAATAAATTTAATTTCTTTCTTTCTTTCTTTCTTTTTCTTTCACTACAGATAAAATAAAACGTACTTACATAAAAATACACAGCTTTGTTCTACCGTGCAAGTTTCTAAGTAAAAAATACTTTATAAATTTTATTATTTCTATCAGGAAATAGCTGCTCTCAAGTATTTTAGTAGCGCAATAAAGAAAGGACGCAGCAGAAAATCAAAGCATCGATTCTGAAAATGTCACATTTTCATTTGTTTTACAAACGGTGCAAAATGGAGTTGTTGTAAATCATTTCCGATCGCTGTTTTTAAAACCTTGGAGATTGGCTAGACAATAACTAATATAAGGAAGGAAAAACTTATTGGAGTTTTCAGTTTTTCCAACGTAACTGGATTTATTGAGAAAATTGGAAATGTTTCTTGAGTTATTCGCTGTTTATTTTATGATAAATTATTGCGGTGTACTTCACGTACAAAACGGAAGAATAAGATAAGAAAATATATATTTTCTGAGAATTATTGTTTATTCAAGCTTGTAAAAGTGTTTTATAGGAACTAATAGTTCGCAAATGGAAATAGTTGCACTGTGTACTGTAGGAAGAAAGAAAAAGACTTACCTATTTATTATTTAGTTAATTATAACAACCTTGTCTAGTTATTATAATAACTATAGCATAAAATTATAAGATAAACGTTGATAGGTACAAAAAAGAATAGAAAAAAGTTTAAACGGTAGTCGGCCCCGGTTGACAAGCGATGTCATGTTAATATAAAATATAAAAACTAAAAGATTAGTATTCGAGTTATATCACAAACAAGTGTTTTATTTATCCTGGTACCGTCAGCAACTCCGCCGAGCGTTGACAGGACCTATCTCTTGGTGACATAAAGTCGGGAAAACTTAAACTTGTCCGTAGAGTCCGCGCCACAACTGAAGTCCGGCGGAAAATTGTGGAACTACATTTTTTTAAACGGTGAAGGTAAACATCGTGAGGAAACCGGCATGTCCTAGAACCAAAAATTCGAAGCCATGTGACATCTACCAACCCGCAATGGGCCCGCGTGGTGGATTACAGCCCACTCCCTCTCACAGAGAGGAGGCCTGTGTCCCAGCAGTGGGAACATTAATAGGCCGATTGATTGATTTGATTGATTTTTTAAAATGCAATTTGATGAAATGACGTAGACATTAGCGCCGTGTCTATCGGACTTGAGTGGTTGCGCGGACTTCTATATTCAAATCATCACTGCATTCACTGCCATTCTTTGACAGTTGTATGAAATGGCTTGAACCATAGACAAATTAAACGTTTTGAAATAATAAAATAAAAAATAAAAATAAAAATGTTTTTATTTATGCTTCAGTTTACAAAAAGGGTTTCGTGTTTGGAGCCTCCTTTTAAGCAAACAATGCCTGTGTTAGGAGACTCCGCTCTTCCACATAACAGCATAATTATTTAATCTATATATTATTCTATCTAATAATAAATCCTTAGGTACTTAAAATATCAAATAAAAATAAGTATGTAAGTGAGAGTATGATTCGAGTGTGAATGCCTGTGCGTAGTGTGTCTGTATGTGAGAGTGTATGAGAGAGTGTATGTGAGAGTGAAAGTGAGAGTGTATGTGTAGGTTTATCTGCTACTTTACGTGCTCCAAAAGTGCCTCCGTTTCATCATATGTAAGTGTCTTTATCCAATTGGTTACTGTTTTCTTACATTCATAACTTTTTTTTGTGTATAAGTAAATATGTTTGTTTATTTTGTTGTATAGTTGAGCAGACCGTTTATTAAATTGCCTACAAGCAAATATGGTTTTAGTCTTAGGAATTTGTGCAACAATGTCCGTCCTCCTTTTACGTAATAAGTTTGGATCATATGGCAGTGTTTTATGCTTTTTTAAGACCATCTGGACAATGTACAGTTTTCTTACGGAAAGTAGATCACTAATTTTATATAAGACATCAGTAGGATATCTTTTATTTTTAAAATACATTAGCTTTATCAGAGCTCGTTGGGATCGCTCCACGTCTATAAAATTAGTTTTCGCTGCACCTCCCCAAATAGGGATGCAATATAACAACACAGACTGCACCAAAGCCAAATAGATCTCATTAAGAACATTTCTTGGGGGGTCTCGTTTGCTGATAATATTTTTTGGAACAATATGTCGAAGTGTTTTAAAGATCCAGCTCAATCGCCTAACCCTATTTGAGACCTGTTCTAGATGTGGATACCAGGATAACCGCTGATCAACTATCACGCCCAGATATTTAGTCTGAGTTACTTGTTTAATGCATGAACAATTACAGTATTTGTTATTGGTATCTCCACATGTGTGTATTCTTAGATTGAGGTCCTCACTTGGTTGACCACTTTTATTGATGCTAAAGCAAATGTAGTTGGTTTTTGATGTATTTAAAGTGAGCAGGTTATTATTTAACCAATTGGCTACTTGAGCCATACCCATCTCAGCTTTGACTTTCACATCTTGCCAGGAGTTCCCAGAAAAAACGACAGCGGTATCATCGGCATATGAAAAAACTTTTGCATTATTGATATGCATGTTGCAGAGATCATTTAAATATACCAGGAATAGTGTAGGACCCAGTACGCTGCCCTGGGGAACTCCGTATGTAACCTCAGCGTCATTACTGATCAGTTCACCCACCTTAACCCTTTGCTTCCTAGACGAGAGATAGTCTTTAAGCAACTTAAGCGGAGCGTCTCTTATTCCAGCTTTTTCCAGTTTACTTACAAGGACAGGGACAGAGACGGTGTCAAAAGCTTTTTTTAGGTCCAGGAAAACCGTCAGGCATTTTTTGCCAGTGTCAAGATGTTCAGTTACTAGAGAACTCAGTGCTGTAACTGCATCCTCAGTGGATAAGCCTTGTCTAAAGCCAAATTGGGAGAAGGATAGTAAATTATATTTCGATAAATATTTGATTAGTCTATTATTAATTAATTTTTCCAGTATTTTAGAAATGGATGGCAAAACAGATATAGGCCTGTAGTTGTTGACATCATCTCTGTCCCCCCCCTTATAGACGGGAGTTATAATGGAATGTTTCAGTACGTCAGGGAAGGTGCCGCTTTGGAAGCAGAGGTTTGCAAGGTGAGTTATTACTGGAACAACTTCCTGTCGTATGTGCTTTAGAAATTTAGTAGAGACATTATCCCAACCGGGGGCACTATCAGACTTAAGGCCCATCAAGATTCGGTCAACTTCATTGTGGTCAGTATCCAGGAGGACAAAAGAATTAACTTGTACAGGTAGTTTGGTATGTTGATCTATAGGGTAATTATTACTAGGCAGAATTTGCTGAGCCAACTGTTTACCAACGTTGGCGAAATGATCGTTGATAAAATTTACTGATTCAAGAGGAGAAGACTTCATATTTAGTAATTCAGAGTTGTGATTGTTTAATTTGGTGGAATAAGTGATATCTTTAATATTTTTCCAGAGTTGCTTATTATTAGTAACAGATTTTGCTAGCAGATCCCTTTCATATTTACGCTTTAGTTTTTTTATCAAATTGTTACAGTAATTCCTGTATCTATTGTATGTTATCTTTATAATATCATTGAATGGATCAGATTTATATCGTTTTTGTAATTTATTACGGTTCCTTATACAACGTAGTATGCCGTTGGTAATCCACGGTTTAATAATCTGTTTACTGTTTGATATGGTGCGAGTGGTACTACAGCTTTTTAAAGTATTAGTGAGTTTATCTAAGAGAAGGTTCATGAGTAGATTTGGATCATTACAAAACAATAATTCGGCTAGATTCTTTTCCTGTAAGTCTTTTAAAGCTACTTCAAAGTCGATAATGGTAGCAGTTTTTTTTGGAATGCGGGTGTTTTTTATTTTAGACAGGGACAAAAATGTTGTAAAATGGTCAGTGATAGAGGTATGAAGTATGGCAATAAAAGCCGATACCTTTTTTTTATTAATTTTTAACATGAAATGGTCTAAACAGTTTCTTTCTCTAGTGGGTAGCGTATGTCCAGGTAGTATTCCATACAATGACAACATATTAAGATAACTGTTCCTATTTTTATGCTCATGGGACGATTCTAATTCTTTAGGTCTTATATTTATATTTATGTCTCCCGCTAGGATAATACTTTTGTGACTGTTTATTTTATCTAGATGAGTACTTAGAGAGTCTATGAAGCTATCAGTGTTTGTGTTTGACGGGGAGCGGTACGTGCATAACACTATGTTATTAAGAATGTCCAGTTGAAGACAGGACGCTTGCGATAGGTCAATTTCCTTAACTTTTGGTTTCAAGGATTGTTTTACATACACAACTACCCCATCATTTTGGTTAAGCTGCCGTTTAGTAAAGTAGGACTCATAGTTATTCAGTTGTGGAATAGGTTTGTTAGCATTTAATCTACATTCCGTCAGTATAATAATATCTGTTTTTGGTAAAGTTGATAAGTTGAGCAAGAAATCATCAAAATTACAATAAATACTCCTTATGTTTTGGGAAATAATAGTGAGGTCATTCTTGTTAATTAGTAAGTGACTGCCAAGCTCTGAGATCCCGCATTCGACTGTACGGGCAATTTCGATATTATCTATATCGGTTACGGTTAATAGTGCGTTATTCATTTAAAGTATTTGTAAGTAGAATATACGTTTCTTTAAGATAAGTGTTTAGGTTATTTAGAATAAGTTTCAGAAGTTTATGTATTATTTTGATGATTGGGCACACTATGGTAGGTTTTAGGTTAATGTAAGTGAATGTGTAAATAATAGATGTATTATTTTGAAACGTTTAATTTGTCTATATCACGGTTTGTGTCAATACAATCAATTAATTTCCTGGCTGTACATCCAACTAAACTGTATCACGATGATTTATTCGAGGGTTCTTACATTATTTCTTTTTTTATCATGTAATTATTGGAAGATGGATGAACCAGCATCAGCTGTATGAAAAACTTTCCGAAAATCGGTAGCCTAATTGCAATTACTTCCTTTATAATAATAATATAATACCTAATACTGTTAATAATATTTAGTAATACGCTTCCTCTCTACTACTTAATTATTTAAAATTTTGCTGTGCCCGACAGGGTCCATAATTGTGTCTATGTAATTATTCTTACCACCTGCTGTATGTGTACATTATGGATTGCAATAAATTGAAATTGAAATTGAAATAAGTTTGTCATTATTTAAGGATGTTGTACCTATTTTTCGTTCGTTACACATATAATATTTTTCACCCTTTGATATGTACAAATGATGTCACCCAGTAATTTACTCAACCACTCAAAAATCCACAGCTTAACGTGAATTAATTAAATTCTAAACGAGAGTGTGTTAAATTTCACGCATTTACACCATAAGCCGGTTAGTTCGCAATGGAATAATTCCACTTTTGACTCGCACACGGTTTCTGAGCGTCGGAAATTCCGCTCGGCAGCGCAATCTCTAAAATAAATAGCCGTCATAATTTAGCAGGACATTGTCCTAAATAACACGTTAATCATGGTGAGAGTGTTGGGGTAAGCACGGCATGATACAGGAGTAAATATCGGACAGAGCGATATAATCCTTCAAAGGTCTTTGTGAATGTAATGGCGGCGCTCTTTGTAAAAAACCAGAGGGGCAATTCCCGTCATTTTTAAGAACGTTCGCATTCGCATCTCAATCGCAGTCTGTCAAAAATACAATCAATTTACCAACATTTTTGACAAGTTTAACAGATTATGACTAGAATGTTATCGTTTTTAGGTACGAGAATTGGCCTTCTGATGTCAAAAACCTGTCAAATTCACAGCTAGTTCTATTATTCGTCACGTTCATTAAGTATGATTCCATGTCGCACTACATGTACTGTTCTACATATAACATAGGTATACGAGTGTGAAGTCTTACTAACGCACGCGTTCTTAGGGGTTATTCCGACAGAGGCGGTGGTGGTGAAGGGCAGTTTGACAGTAACTGTACTTTTAAAAATATCCGACCAAGTGTCAGATAGTTATAGGTACACTTAAGTTACGGTTTCTTAGAAGAGCGGTGACCGTTCACGTAGCGTCCGCAAATTACCGGCAAAACTGAGGCGTTGATTATGAAAGTAAGTTGGTGTGTTTTCCTAGAGAACGGTTTCGTCACCGTAAAGCAATCCCTGCCCAAAGATTTAAAACAGCTAGATTTGCCCTCACCATACTCAGTCACAAGAAAATGAAAGTCTCTTATCTATACTTACTGAGAAGAGTGAGCTCACACATGATTAAGTAGCATTTCCAAGACAAACAAGTGTAGTCACTGCGTCATTCTGTCAGAGGTGTCAAAACGAACCAGAAGCGCGGCTATATTTTGACGTGGTAGGGCGAATCTAACGATTTAAATCTTTGCCGCTGTCATCATTTTCATGACAGCCGTCACTGTGGCCGATAAGTGCGGCCACCGCTTTTCTAGGAAACCGTAGCTTTGCTGTCAAACTATCCGCCACCGCTACTGCCTGTGTCGGAAGAAGGCATTGTTCCTGCCACTTGAGCCTATTGCAATTTTTTACGTTTAGCTCAGTTTTATAGCGAATTCAGTTGTAAGGTAGTGTGACCCAATAAGCTCACGGCTCAGCGAAGTATTAAAGCTTAGACTCTGTCGCATAATCTACTCTCATGCCTCAGATTTTCATATTCATACCTCGGTGTTCTAGTACTTGTTCTAAACGTAACGTGTTTTGCAATTCCTCTGCGCTTTGAAAAATATGTAGATTTGTTGTCTGAGACGATCCTTATTACTGTGGGGGACGTAAGTGGAATGTCTGATGTGGTTCGGGGACTCGTCTGCTGTGTTCGGTTGTTGTTGAGAGAACTATTGTGTTTGTCTTGAATATAGTAGGAAAAATATGTGCAGCTTCTATCAGGTCCTTCGCAGTAAATAAGCAGGATTCAGCTCCTTGTGTTACACTTTAATGTGTAAACTTTAACATTCTTTGATGACTTTTTGGAGGTATAAGGAACAGGGTGTAAAGTTCACTCATCCACCATTGAAAAGGGAGGATCCTCCGACCAGACGGTTGTTGTGTCTGGCGGGTAACTGCCCGTTAGTCGATTTCGGATAGTCTTATATATTTCGACCGCGGTAAACTTTAACTGCGCGATGCAAGATTTATGTGACGCCTTTGAATGCCTTTGATGCGTAGTTCGTATGTGGTGGTGTAACCGCTACAGCTTAATTGTGTATACTTATAGTCATTGCTTAATAATCAAAAGAAATACGTGAATATCGTAGTAGGTACCTAATAAAACCATGGGTCTCTTTTCATTACCTGACTACGGAAAACCGAGATTTAGTTATTATTATAATAAGGACTCGGACGACCGAGCTCTGCTCGGGTGGAATTAGAGAAAACGATATTTCCCAGATATGAGACCTAGCTAGCTGGATTTGCCACCCCCGTAAACCCCTTTATTATAACTTTCATCGATATCACGAAACCCGTTGTCGAGAACGTGATTAAATACAAATATAATATACATAGGTATATACTACAAATATTGCTCATTTAGTAGTTTAAGATGTATTTATTGTAATACATCTAAAACCATACATTTACAGTTGTAGTCTTCTTCGTGACAGTTTCCCAAGATAATAATAATTTTATGAGATCTACTGATTTAACACAACTGAATAACATCCAGGCGGATGGACAGATAGACAGACGGATGGACTAACCGTTGCCGTTTACTACGGGACCTTAAAAATAGTCTTTCACCAAAGATGTAACCTGATGTACTAAAAATAAACCCATGTGTACACATATGTCTACTATAATGTTGGATTACTTTTAACCAATATCTCCACCAACATTTGCCCCCTCAAGCGTGCATCAACGGCCCCTATAAGTTGTATACCAGCTGAAGAGCCCTCCTGGAGGGATAGGACGCATCAAAGTGAACACTCCGGGATACTCCAGCATTTTCACTCCCCATTCATGTTGTGTCATAAATATCTCGTCTTCCCATTGACAATTTTTATATTTAGACTTGAAAATCTTAGGATGAAGGCCGAGTATATTTAAGTGAGTTCGGTACGACCTTGATATTAAGATGGATATTTTGTTGACTGTCTTATATTTTCATGATATATTCAAGAAAGGATAAAGGAATGCAAAATCTAGAATTTTTTAATTGTTAACAAAAACATAACATCACGTCTGTGATCCGAGAACGGTTAGGCAGAGGTGTACCTGTATACAACGTTATTTTTTGTTTATACTAAACCTCTTAAGGGGTCATTGTACTCATCATTATGAAAAACTTTCAGTATGGAACAAAAGCCGAAATCGCGTAAAAAAAATTAGCTGTTCCTAAAATTTTGACGAGATATGCGAACATAAATGTACAGGGTACAGCTGATTTTTTTCTCGCGATTTCGCCTTTTTTCCCATAGTGAAAGTTGTTCATAATAACATGAGTACAATGACCCCTTAAGAGGTTTAGAATAAACAAAAAATTACGTTGTATACCTACATAATTATGCCAGTTGGGTCTACGTCCCATGTCAAAGAGGGAAAGCCTATTACCATCATCAACCGGGCACTAATCCAGACTCCGGGCTGCTACTGAGAAATTCCTGATGGAAAACCCAATAACACTTTGCCCGACCCGGGAATCGAAGCTAGGACCTCAAGCTCAGCAGTAATGCTTCCAACCACTACACCAGCAAGGCAGTGCTCATCGTTAACTATGCGGATATTCCCATAAGCTATATTATTGATGGCGGTCATAATTACAAACATTAATAGCACTACTCGAAAGACGCTCTAATAACGAACTATTTCCTCAAACCAACGAAGCACAGCTAACCAAATATTTAATAACAGTAATTATTACATACAAACCCACAAATTGGCTTATCGCCAAAATGATAATATAATTATACGTAAAGCTCTAACAACATATTCCGTCCATG
Source organism: Conistra vaccinii (assembly GCA_948150665.1). NCBI lineage: Eukaryota > Metazoa > Arthropoda > Insecta > Lepidoptera > Noctuidae > Conistra > Conistra vaccinii. The sequence goes on along the minus strand of OX411323.1, from coordinate 3,100,551 downwards.
ACGAAGGGAATCCATTTAGGGGTGATACATCTGCCATAATACCACGGTAGACGGTAGGCCAACTTCATAGAAACGGACGAAGCGCGAGCTATACCTACGCGCCTCGATCGAGGTATGCGCGAGGTACGCAGACAGTCGCGTCTGTGCCGCAGTGACGAACGAACGGTGTGTTGTTTTTTTTAACAATACCGCGCGATTTTTACACTAAAAATAAATTCAAGTACATATTTAATATGACGAGTAGGATATATTGTTGCTGTTTTTGGTTGCATGAATTTGGCAATAACGCATCCAGAGATAACTTTTTTTAGATTACCTGGAAACTTTGAAAGGTATTATTATTAACAAACAACAACAACAAAATTATTTTATAGTCTTACTATAAAATAATTTTACTTACTGGTAGGTAGGTACATATTGTGTGTATTTTTAATGGATAAGTATTTCCTTTTATCTCCCGAAAAAAAGATGTCTGGATTAATAAATAAAGTGAATAGAGTAAAGGAAAGTGATAACACGAGTGAAATAGGTAGTTATAGGAGGTTCATGAATTAATACGGTAGGTACGCTTGTTTTAAAACCTCGGGCATTTGTGTTTTGTTTTGTTATTCAATTCACAAAGTATTTTATTTATTTGTGTAGATAAAAAAAGTATATTTACAATCACAAAACTAAATGGAAACACAAAGTAGGCAAATGTAATTAAAATACTGGAGGCGGGCAGCCTTATCGCATGTTTACGTACCGCGCGGCTGTAGGCACTTATTTCTAAGATATGGCTTAGTTATTCTACCGTCTACCGTGATAATACCATCATAAAATAATCTCATTAGGGTAGGAAATGTAATCGGACGTGCGAAGGGTCGGACTTGTCGTGACAACCCTCGGCTGACGTAAGGGTTATACTATAAACTTGTTATGAATTTGTTTCGTACATATTCACTGGTTTTTTGATCATTGATTGTGTTCAAGAAACTTCGGTTTTCAAGATTTATTTTTATAGAGTCTGCGAATATTTTCGTCGTTGCTCCGACTGTTGAAAATTAAAAAAACAACGGGTTGCACTCCGGGAGTGCCGGCAGAAGTGAAAACTTCAACATTAACGTTGTGCATTTTTTAATCTTTTGGAATGGTTAGCGAATAATTTCGCACGAATTGCTTTATTTATCAGTATAAAAGTACTATAGTTTATGTGGTTAAATACAATATTCATTAGTAGTAGTAGTAGTAGTATATTTATTTATTTTCAAAACAGAGTCTAATAAAAATAAAAATAAAATTTAAACACTTTTCATGAAGTATTTTTTGACTGCTTCTTTTTACCCATCAATATGGGTAAAATATCTTACCTCGTAATCTTTACGTAATGTCAAAGACTATTTATTTTGATATTTACTTTGTCGGTTGCTAGGCTACGGATCTTACGGTTACGTGTTCTGACGCGAGTTTAAAATTTTTTACCCATCCCAAAAAAAGTGCACAACGACGCTAAAGAAGTTTTCACTTCAAAAATTCGCACCAAATGTATGCATGTGTGTATGTATGATTTTATTAATTTAAAAAGTCGAGTGAAGTTTTGGTTCAGAGAAAAATAACATTAACAGTGTGTTCGGTTCTTAGAATGAGAACCGAGTATCTAGACATTGGCATCGACGAAAAACTAGTTACTTTAAATAATGAGGAGCGTGGCAATTGGTTGATACATAATATTCTAAATAATACATAATACATAAGTTTTATTGGGTTTTTCTATCTGAAATTTCTCAGTAGCAGCCCGGAGTCTGGATTTGTGCCCAGTTGATGGCAATAGGCTCGCCCCCTATTACATGGAACTTAAACATAACTGGCGAAATGTGGTTGTACCTGTTATAGGTATACCTCTGCCCAACCCTTATTTATTTATTTAAACTTCTCGCACACATTGAGGTACAAAGGCGGACTTAATGCCTTAGGCATTCTCTACCAGTCAACCAAGGGTGGTGAAGAGATAAGATGGCAGGTGCTCTGAATAAGAGGAGAAACCGTAAAAAAAAATATTAAAAAGATATCTAAATGCATTATAAATAAAATAGGCACACAAGTACATATATAGCTTAAAACACACATACATACATATTAACTATAACCCTTCGAGGAAACAAGGCGTGATGTTAGGTTATGTAATACATCTATGGGTTGATAATAGCAGAGGAAAATCCGACGACAGTTTTCATTGGATTTCCTCTTGACTTTGCATTTTATTTCGACGGCATTTAACAAAAGCTGACATTAAATACCTACTTAGAATTTTTAAGAAATCTTTAATAGCTACCTTACAATATTCTTTTCTGGACTTTGCAAGCTAAATTAAATACCTTCCACGAGACGAATTTTCAAAGCATGACTAAATTCAGATTCTTTGTAACTTAGCTACACAGTATTTATCTCACAAAATCTCAATAATTGACAGTATAATAAATCACAAATCTGGTCGATGGAGCGTGTCGTGGTTGGCATGTAAGAATCGATCCCGAGACGCGACCAATGATTGATGACCCCTGATACCGTGGTGTCATTGACTGTTTACAACTTTTGCTATAGTGTAGTCTAATTCTCCTATCTATTTTAGTATACCAATTTTATTACAGGTATTACATTATCTTCGCATTATAATTAAATATAAGTAAGAAATGAATTGCAAAATATTTTAAAACAGGATGGAGTTTCTTGCCCATTCTTTTCCATACTAAACTACTTTTTGGAAGGGGTATCTAATTACCCCTTCGAAAAATAGTTCAGAGTTTTTTTGTTTTTTTTGGGAAATCATTAAATAACTTCTACCGGCCTGGGCGGAGCGGAAGAGCGTGTCAGACTCTTACTGACTAAAACCCACTCCTTCGGTTGCCAGTACGTTGCCAGGGGCTACGGTAACCCTTTAGGACTTTCCCGCATATTTCACCCTCTCAGAACCTAGAATCAATTCTATTTTCTTGTGAATTTTTACGTTCAAAAGTGCCTTTCAATGGCCTACTTGAAATAAATGTTTTGACTTTGACTCTAATTCACAAAGTGACCTAATATGTAAATACTCCCGGGAATCTCGCCAAAAGTGTGGAAAAGTATAAAAGAGTCTATAATTGTGTCTCATTAGTTACCGCTCTAGATAATTAAAAACAAAACCTCGGGGTATATGGAAATATATTTTCTCTTCAGGAACAACACCAACTTTGCAAACAAAATGAGTGGCAAAAGGTGGAACATACTTATTTAAAATATGTAATGAATTAATGCTCATATTGCGGTAGTTTCGAACAATAAAATTGTGTTCGTAAATGTCACACACATTCCCGCAGTCTAGTTCAAGCCGAAAGCTTGACGTTTTACCCTTTAGTAACCCTTGGTCCAAACGAATGTACCTATTTAGCTTTTTATAGCCCACGATTTTAAATGGCTGGTATTTTTGGTACAGATCCAGTACCAAAAATATTTTTGTTATATTATAAGTTTAACAAAACAGGCAGATATTTATAAAGATTAAAAATTGAAATCATGAATTGTTCAGTATCTAAAATAAGAAATTCTAAAGCGATTTTCACTACCTTGATGAAGACAAGGACAAGCTTCAACTTTTCAGGCGTTTCTCCAAAACTCTTTGATTCGAAAATTCTTGTTCTGTAATCTTTTTCCGCCTTCAAGAAAAAGATAAAACAAAACAGCTATCTAATTACGGAACACATTTTCGTAAACGATTCCGACTAATCTGTTTCATTTTGACAGCTCAATAATATTCATTGCGATAATTACGTTATAGAGCAGTGGTGGCCCAGTGGTAACGGCCTCGACTTACGTAGGTCGTGGGTTCGAACCCAAGCAGCTTTACTTTGTGTAAATAATTTCATCACCGGCAAACCGGCATGTCTTAGAACCAAAAATTCGAAGACATGTGACATCTACCAACCCGCACTGGGCCCGCATGGTAGATTACGGCCCACTCCCTCTCACAGAGAGGAGGCCTGTGTCCCAGCAGTGGGAGCATTAATAGGCTGATGATGATGAGCAGATTTTTTTTCGATGTTATGAAGGGGATTGGCTATCTGTTTCAAACCGATTCAAATTCTGATTGATCGTGTATTACGTAATTAGGGTAGGGTCTAGTGTGGTATGGTGTGCGGCAAGATGGCCGTTGCGACCAAGTGCGCGATTCGTATCGGTATCTTCAGTCTACCTGGTCGCTGCGACCACTAGTGCTCTTGGCCGTCTAGTGACGAGATCCCTAATACTTGCAAAGGCGTCAGTACTTCTTAATTCGTTTATACAAGCATGTGCTGCGTCTTCCCTTGAATTCCTTTCGATGTTAAAAAATTCTTCATACAGGTTTGTCTCCTTATTTGTGTTACGGTTACGGTATTTAATCGTATATTCTTCCTGTGCTTGAACACATTTACGGAGTTATTGAAGATTATTCTCGTATTTTCCTGAAATATAAAAATGTTCTGCTTCACTTTCTGCGAAAAAATTTAGATTCCGTGTTTGTAGAATTTAATAATATATCTTTGCGTAAATTCTTAATAAAACGTTTGTAATATTATACCTAGGAATATCAGTAGAATGTTTAATCATCATTTCTCTTTTGGATGTATTTGAGGATATTAAAAATGTTCGTTCCGCGTAACAAGCTTGTAAGAATGATGAAACATTTTATCAAAGAAATAAATAGATGCCAAGTTTAACTGGAATTCCTTTTGCTCAGTTACTTTGACATCGGGACTTGGTACAAGTAACTGAACTTCGATGCTAACGATGTGCATACGGTTGTGATCATACTAACATCATAAAGAGAAATGTTTTGTTGATATGTCTGCTACGAGTTTAACATAGCAACTGTTTTTCTTAGTTTTAATTTTTACTCTACATTATTTTTTGGTTTTCTGAAGTGTTATTCGACTAAGGGCTTATTTCACTAATGAAACTATTCGCGATCAGTAGAGTGCGTTTCATTAAATAGTTCCTTTGCTGTAATGTTGGCTCCAATGTTAAACTTTAGCAATGGACCTATTAAGGTAGGGTCCCGTAGCGTATTCGTGTTCGTTCTACAACAGTGGAGCCAACAGTATGGCATAGAAACTATTTGATGAAACGCATTATCTAGAGAGCAGTGGTGGCCCAGTGGAATCGGCCCCGACTTACGAGTTGTAGGTCGTGGGTTCGAACCCAAGCAGGCGCTTTACTTTGTGTAAATAATTTCATCACCACTGCTCTGAAAAACGGTGAAGGAAAACATCGTGAGGAAACCGGCATGTCTTAGAACCAAAAATTCGAAGACATGTGACATCTGCCAACCCGCACTGGGCCCGCGTGGTGGATTACGGCCCACTCCCTCTCACCGAGAGGAGGCCTGTGTCCCAGCAGTGGGAACATTAATAGGCTGATGATGATGATGATGATTATCTAAACCACATGCAAGAACTGTCAGTGTCATAACTGTGTCAGGGCTTGCTGATCGCGTTCAGTTTCAGTAATGAAATTCGCCCTTAGTATCTGGTATTACATCGAGAGTTATCTTACCGATTTTCTTAACAAACATATCTGCCTAGCCCACGGATTATGGCCTAGCCTTTTCTTCACTATGTTGGGTTTGTCTTCCAGTCTACCCGGATGCAGCTGAATACCAGTATTCTACATGGAGCCTATCTGACCTCCACAAACCAGTTACTGGGTAACACGATACCCCTTGGTAACAGTGGTTGACAGGTTTCGGCTTCTGACGACCCGTGAAAACTGTCAAAGCTTCAAGAATGTCAGCCGGAGCCAACGGCCTGACGTGCTTTCTTTGTATGTTAAGATGGTCACCCATCCACGGATTGACCGTGGCAAGTATAGCTTAACCTGATCGATCGATCCATGTGGCTGTTATTCATCCACGACTTCACGAGTAATATAATAATGTTTTTTTTTTTTGTAGTAATAAGTGTTATTTATTTCATCAATAAACAGAGTGTATCCTAGTATAATGTGAAAGTTTGGATGTTTGTTACTCAATCACGCAAAAACGGCTGAACGGATTTACATGAAATTTGGCACACAGATAGCTTATAACCTGGATTAACACATAGGTTACTTTTTATCCCGGTAGTTTCCCGTGGGATAATTTCCGACCTCCACGCGGGCGAAGCCATGGGTAAAATACTATGATCTCATTTTCAAATAAATATCACTCTAAGAAAGAAAAGAAAGAAAAATATTTTATTTGGGACACGCACAGGAAATACAAACAGCAAAATACAAACAGCAATTGTAAAAACATAATAAACAAGAAAATATAAACAAAACGGAGTATTTGTGAAATTTGCAAAATATAATCACCTGTGCGAGGCCAAAAAGGCTCCTATCTCAGCATAATGCTGCGGCATTTAAAGAAATAATAAATACCGCAGCGCTGGTACTACACTCTGCTCTATGGAGTACACACCACGCGTACCACACGTGGTGTGGTGCAGTATGGAGTATGATAGGGTGCTGACGACACGATAACGATTCGTAATCGGTATGCCGAATCGTAATCGTGTCGTCAGCACCAAGCAAGTTCTCTAGGCTTTTAGGTGATGAGTCAACATACAACTTCGTTACTACGAAAACACATTGTTTATCTATCTTTGTGCGGGTCCGTTGCCGCAGGCGTCAGCGTAGCGTCAGCCTAAATATCGTCAGCCTTTGTAAAGTACAGACTTCATTCATCAGTTGTATCGTGTGATCTTCCCTGTTCAGTTCGTTTCGTTTATTCAGTTGTTTTTATGTGTTTGGTTTTTTTAGTTAGCCATTAAACTACGGCTTCCTAGAACGGTGGTGGCCGCTACATAACGGCCGTCATGAAAATTATAGCACCGGGGTTTGACTTCACCGTGTCAAAAGACGTTCTCTAGGGAAAGACACCAGCTTACTTTCGTAAATAACGTTTCAGTGACGCGCGAAAATTGCGGACGCTATGAGGCGGCAACCGAAGTATTATCATCTGGCCATCGATGTTCATCATCAACCCTTAACTATACTATACTGATGGCCAGTCACTGTTTCATCGCAGAGCAGACTCCTCTTCTCATACCCTGGGAACCCTTAATTTTCTGGCCTTCAAATTTTCTACAAGTACCTTTATTTTAATGATTCCATTTTTTTTTTAATCTTACTATATATATATATATTATTATAAATGTGAAAGTTTGTATGTTTGGATGTTTGTTACCCAATCACGCAAAAATAGCTGAATAGATTTGGATGAAATTTGGCACACAGATGGTTTACATCCTGGATTAACGTATAGGATATTTAGTGCGGATTTCACCAATGAAATTGAAAGCGTTCAGCACATCTAAATGCGTTCAAGAGCTGTCAGTGTACAATGTTTCATAACAATTTTGACACTGACAGCTCTTGAACGAAATTTGGAAATGCTGATCGCGTTCAGTTTCATTGGTGAAATCAGCTCTTAGAGATTTTTTCTTCCAGTAGTACGTTCCCGTGGAATAATTTCCGACCTCCATGTGGGTGAAGAAATAAAAATGAAGCGCTGCTAATACCTACATATTAAAGTGCACATTATATACAAAATTTTTTTCTTCGTGTCCTTGTTTCCGTAAAACGCGTGAATATGACCTCGCCTGAAGTGCAGCACAGACGCATCGGAGTCTCCTACATCCCAGCCTCCCCTATGTTTCAAGTACTCCCATTATACCCCCTGTCCTCTTTGTGCTCATCACCCATGCGTTACAAAGTGATCCTTTTTGTTTTAGAACCTAATTTTAGCTAGAACCCCTTTGATTCGCTCCAACAGGAATTCATAAACATTTCGTTGGACATGTAAAATAGAGACGTTAAATTGGTTTCCGAAAACTTTGAATGGATCGTTGACGATACTGATAGACACGCTCGTTCTTCTTCTCTTTTTCGACATATCATTGATTCCTTTTTATTAATTTTAAATAAGCTTCTAAGTTGTAGGTCGTGGGTTCGAACCCAACCAGGCGCTTTACTTTGTGTAAATAATTTCATCACCACTGCTCTGAAAACGGTGAAGGAAACATCGTGAGGAAACCGGCATGTCTTAGAATAAAAAAATCGAAGAAATGTGACATCTACCCACCCGCACTGGGCCCGCGTGGTAGATTACGGCCCACTCCCTCTCACTGAGAGGAGGTCTGTATCCCAGCAGTGGGAACATTAATACGCTGATAAATTAATTGCTTATTTGTTTATTCATGGATAAAATTTCTAATTTTTATTTTGCATATCGCTAAGAACAGCTTTTGCTTGGATAATTCTTGTTGTATTCGTATTTTTGTTGTTTTTGTATTTTTGTTGTTTTTGTATTTTTGTTGTTTTTGTATTTAGTTTATTTGATTACTAGTTTTTATTTATTTAATAATTTAGTAGTATACAAATTATGTATTAGGTATGTTGTAACTGTTTGTACTATTAGAGGTTCATTAGAAAACCAGCGTCAGACAGCATCACGTAAGGCACACACTTATAGTAAAAGATTATTTTGTTATTTTTTATTTTGTTTGTATTTTGTGTTTCACGAACTGTGTCCAAATAAACTTTTCTCTTTCTTTCTTTCAGGTTATTTATGTTTTTCAACTGACGCACAACTAACATGCTTACTTATTCATACAAATAAATAGAGAGAAAACCTGTTTAGCAGCGTTCAGAACACAACCCTTTTCTGTCCAGCTTGTTAGAAAATCAAGCATGTGATGATTGCTTGGTAGCAAGTTATGCAAGTGACCTCTACAACCCAGTTACTGGGTAATTATACGATAGCCTTTGGTAAGACTGGCCCCATGTAAAATACTGGTATTTAGCTGCATCCATTGCAGTTAGACTGGAAGCCAACCTCAATATCACCGAAAACCAGTGCTGGGGCTCTGTCTCGCATAGGGTCGGAGATGCTGAGCGATGGATGTTTTGTGTATACTCGTATGTGACGCATATTTTCCCCCAACTTGTTCTTTTTTTGTGTTTGTGTTCTTTCTTTGTGTCATGTTTACCGCAATTAAAAGTATTTTCTTTATTATTTTCTTATGTTGTCCACGCGCGGACACTGTGCCGCGGGAGACAAAGGTAGGGTGCGGGAGACGCGCGGGACGATGACGCGGCGCGAGTCAATCAGCGACGACCAACGCGGACCGCGCGTCACTTCACGTCAAAATCTTATGCCACATCTTGTGCGAACGGTCATCGTTTTCATATATTAATTTTAATTAATTTGCCTTCTGCAACAATACACCTATATTTTATACAGTCCACTACTTTCATTGAAGAAACCCAAGAACCACCTCAAACATATGTAGGTAGTTGGGAAAAAGCTGAAGAATGGAAGATGATGATGATGTAAGCAATTGCATAGTAGCTCGAAAGCTTGATCGTAATGACATAAGCATGTCAATAGTTTTAGGCGTCAAAGTTACGGGTTTAAGTGTCAAGTCAATATCATTTACTACCATCTGTTGGTAGAAGAAGTTCAGTAGTTAAATAATTTGATTTCAGGATTCGGGCGTTAGATTTCGGACTCTGTCTATTTGTGTTTGGCGAATGTTCGTGTTTCTTATAGAGTTTCGGGAGCTTGATTTGTTATCTCTTGAAATTTCAGGGTCATTGGTAAATCTACTTCTCTTGACCCAAAAGTTTTGTTAGGACTTCGGGTTTAAAAAATCTGGAGATATTTTGCATTTACAATATACATACAATTTATTATCTTCGACCCTGAAGTGTTGGGCATGATTTTTGAATGTAAAATTCTTTTATATCGTGCCATTGTTTTAACCACAGTTTTAAAACTCAATCAATCTTCCTAGCCTTTTTCCCAACTATCTTGGGGTCGGCTTCCAGTCTAACCGGATGCAGCTGAATACCAGTATTTTACATGGAGCGACTGCCTATCTGACCTCCACAACCCAGTAACTGGGTAACACGATACCCCTTGGTAAGACTGGTGTCAGACTTTCGGGCTTCTGACGGCTCGTAACGACTGTCAAAGATCCACAAATGACAGCCGGGACCAACGGCTTAACGTGCTTTCCGAGGCACGGAGGAGTCTCGGTATGTAAAGATGGTCACCCATCCACTGACCAACCCCGGCAAGCGTAGCTTAACCTGATGGATCGACCCGTGCGGCTTGTTATTACTTAGCCACGAGCTCCTCGCGAGCGAGTTTTAAAACTAATTTTGATTATTTAGAACAAAGTTTTAGTCCCAGGACAGGTTTTAAGTTATTTACAAAACGATAAGCAGGAATTTCGAGCCAGACTCAAGCAAAGTTCCCATCCTAGTTTTAGATACGGTACTTTGTATTGTTTCCTTTGGGTGGAGTTTGGTGAGCGTTGGTATTTTTTAATAATGTAATGAGAATACTGATTTTGAAGTATGAAATATATAGTTATGCAGCAAAGGAAAGACCACTTGCTGCATAATTATATATTGATGATTTGAATGATTGATCTGAAAGGCAGAAAAAATGATTGATTTTACACATATTAAAAAAATGAAACCACCGAGACGTAGTTGCGGGCACAGTATAATTTATTGTAACGGACAAAATGACAATGCAACATTTATCAAATCTAATTTTAACGGCAGCCTAGCCTACTCACATAGTGTAAGTAGGCTAGGCTGCAAGTAGGATAATTGCTTGGTCAGACAAAAAAGAACATGTGGCGGCATCTACATTACTACATGCGAACTACGCTTCAAAGACATCACACAAATCCTAAATCGCGCAATTAAAGTTTACCGCGCGAATGACAAGACTATCCGACATGAATCATTGGGCAGTTGCCTGCCAGACTCCCTATTCAATAGAGGACGAGTGAACTTTACATTCTGTTCCTCATGCCTCTAAAAGCTAATATGAAATAATAATAATATCTTTATTGCAGACCGTATGATTCATACAAAAAACACAATTTACAATAAAGTGGCATACATAAGGTACACACAAACATTAACTCAGGTCATACCTGTCTTTGCACACTAAAATTAAAATAAAAACAAAAAATTAAAAGCGAAAATAATATTCTGCAGTTTCATACCACACAAAATTAGGTCAAACTTCGAAGTAAATATTAATTTGGACTGGAAACTAGCGTCGACTCGACGACTAGTTGAAAATTGGGCTGAACTAAGAAAAACGTTTTTCATTAGAAGGGGTTTTAACGAAACCACGTGCAAAGTTGGGAAAGTTTCATGATTATGTCAGTTCAAAGAAGACGACTGCTTTCTAGAAAAAAAAACAACGGGTTGCACTCCGGGAGAGCAGGCCGAAGTGAAAACTTGAACATTAATGTTGTGCATTTTTGAATATTTTGGAATGGTTAGGGAAGAATTTCACACGAATTGCTTTATTTATCAGTATAAAAGTACTATAATTTATGTGGTTAAATACAATATTCATTAGTAGTAATAGTATATTTATTTATTTTCAAAATATAGTCTAACAATAATAAACAATTTATTTAAACACTTTTCATGAAGTATATTTTGACTGCTTTTTTTTACCCATCAATATGGGTAAAATTTCTTACCTCGCAATCTTTACGTAATTTCAAAGACTATTTATTTTGATATTTACTTGGTCGGTTGCTAGGCAACGGATCTTATAGTCACGGATCTGACGGGAGTTTAACATTTTTTACCCATCCCAAAAAAAGTTCACAACGCCGCTAAAGAAGTATTCACTTCAAAAATAAGGTTCTACATCAACGTAGAAGTTGTAATTGAAAATGAATGAAAGTAGGTATTCTTCTTTATTCGTTTGGTTACTGTGATTAGTGACTAACTTGGTGTCCGAGTTTTAAACCCGCCCATGGGCCTCTGACCTGGCTTCATATGCCGTCGAGAAATATCTCTCAGGCATGCCGGTTTCCTCACGACGTTTTTGAAGAATGTATTGTATATGATAATTATAATTACCTTGATTTCATCATCATCATATCAGCCGAAAGACGTCCACTGCTGGACATAGGCCTCCCCCAAGCACCGCCGCTTCGACCGAGCACATTACTTTGATTTACATCTAAGTAATTATAATTATCATCTTCAGTGACCTACAAAGTGCTCTATAGTGTTATCTAAGTTATTTTGAGCAATAAATTCTATAAACCTTAAAACCTCACGTAGTACAATGACCCGTTCAAGAGGTTTTCAGTTATTTCAATTACGTCTTGTAGTAACGCTGTAACATTATTGTTAGCTAGTTCGTTGGCTAGTGAACTTGCGTACGCACTACCGTGGCACTGCCCTTCCCAATTCTTGTCGGCAAATCAAGCGACGATAAAAATGTCCATAGTGTGCACAAGGCTCTAAACAACCAATCAAAACCATCAATAAAACTATCAGAAACTTAACAATAGTTTCAGCTCCAAAATTAAGCTGTCTTGTCATCGCTGACCACGATTTCAAGATAAAAATCTTGGGGACACCGGGATCCGTCCGAGGTCAGGCATAATCGACAAACTCGATTACAGATTTCCCTCGGCGACGTTTTTCATTGATCCCGGTTCACTAAGGCCCCGTTCACGGCATCGAGCGATACGACTTGCGTCAAGCGACTCGCGCGCGTGTTACCTTTTTCCGTCGGTCGTCGCTCCACAAATCGGGTTGCGGTGACCAGTGCGTGGCATGCTTAAAAAAAAAATTCACTTGTATCCCTTAGGCCTCGTTGACGGAGACACGGAGCGTTGAACGTCGCGTTGGGCTGCGCGGCCCGCACTAAATTCAAACATATGGCGTTGTATGAGAGCGTTTATGGAGAACCGATTTTTCACGCATTTGCTTGAAATGCAGGCGGAACCCGCGGATGGCATCACCGCGTCGCACGCGACGTTTATCGCGATGGCGCACGCTGCGTTGCGGCTAGCTATACCAGCAAGTCTCCGTTCACGGTAAAACGTAGCGAGATCCGCGGCGAGGCCCGCGGCGGGGCCCGCGCCGGTTCTAGAAATATGAACATCGGCGATACGCGGGCGCAGCAGCGGGCACCGCTACTTTTCGAGCCCCGCTCCACGCCCTGAGTCCTTATCAACAACATCGTACATTGCCATTATGTTTGTGTTTGTGCGTGTAATAGTCGGTCGCAAAACGCGTGTCGCTTGAGCGTATAAGCTCGTGGCCACGGGGTTAGGGCACTCGAGACGAATTCGCGTTCAGTAGTCACGTTTTCAATTCGAATCGATTTTTTTGGGGGAAGTTGGAACAACGGCACATCCTTAGTCCCGTGATTATTTTGCTTGGTTGATGTGGTGTCTTGTTCGTTTTTCTTCAGAGCAATTTCCTGCCCTGTTTATAACAGCTGGTACGCTTAGAAGTTATTTGAGACAGTTTTAGTGAACGTCCTTAGGTTTAAGGCACGGAAAGTACGACTATTTCCTTGGTCTATTTACAGGGTCGAATTAAATTAGTTAGCAAAACGTAAATGTTTTGGGTATCCTTATCTAAACACGATAAAACAAAAAAAATTGTTCAACGACCGCTGGTAGTGTAGATAGCTGAAAAAATTATATAAATATTTTCTTACCCATAACGTATGTGACACGAAAAAAAAACCAACATTAAATGCGGTCAATCAATCTGCCTAGCCTTTTCCCAATTAAGTTGGGGTTGACTTCCAGTCTAACCGTATGCAGCTGAATACCAGTATTTTACATGGAGCGACTGCCTATCTGACCTCCACAACCCAGTAACTGGGTAAAACGATACTCCGTGGTAAGACTGGTTGTCAGACTTTCAGGCTACTGATGACCCGTAACGACTGTCAAAGATCGACGAATGACAGCCGGGACCAAAGCCTTAACGTGCTTTGTACGTAAAGATGGTAACCCATCCACGGACCAACCCCGGCAAGCATAGCTTAACCTGATGGATCAACCCGTGCGGCTGTTATTACTTAGCCACGAGCTCCTTACGATGCAAACTTCAAATGCGGTCACTGACCCCAAAAAAATAATCGAATCAATGTTCTTATTGTTTTCTCATGTTTACCTATCGATAGGTTAGATAATTATAATTGATTTAGACCTGTAGATATACCTGTACAGTGGCCCATTTCTTGTCATAAGCATAATTTGCACCAAACGGCTCGCATCGCATCGGATCGGAAAGGATACGAACGGATGCGGCGACAGCCGATCGGCGATCGGCGCCTTACCATTCGCTTGCTAACGTATCCGTTTCTGCGCCTAGTTAAATAGTTTCATTCCTGCCGTATTGAATGAAACGAAAGCCGAAAGGATCCGATCGGATACGACGACAAGCGAACGAAGCCGATCGCGCATCGCAGCATACTTTGGGCTACGATCTTGTGTCGCGGAAGACGCCCGCGGTCAAGCTGCTGTACGCGGCTTGGTAATATAGACTTTAAATACTATGTACACGATTTAATATCGTTTAAAGATTGTAAAATCCGTTTCGATCCGATGCGATGCGAACCGTTTGGTAGAAATAATTCTTTAATGTTTACCGCAATGTGTGGTACTAATTAGATGTAGCGTAATGTGAAATATAATATGATTAGTATACGTTATGTCTATTTACTAATTAGATATTATTATTATGACCCATTACGTTTGCTGATGGTTGCAGCATGCAGCTGATCAATTAATTAGCTATAGCACATAAAAACAATTTGCATGATGAGAGACAGAGATGACACTATACCACAGTTGCGAGTTAAAAAGAGAGCAAACATTACAACGACTGTCATTAACTGCATCACTGAATATTCGACCTGTATACGATAATTATACTTTTAGTAGGTACTAGTAAAGTGTTCATGGTATCATGAATTTAAATGGTTAATGCTAATGTATTTCATTAGTGAATAGAATTGAATTCCGTCATTAGTTTGTTTGAAAATTGCTGTGAATAGAATTTTCAATGGACTAATTATCACGCCTATACACCTCGGAGGGTAGCAGTGATGGCTTACTGATGTGACCGTCGGACTACCAAGTCCGAACTCAAGTTCGAACCCAAGGCACGCACCTCTGACTTTTCGGATTCATGTGCTGATCACTGATACCTACCTAATCACTTGCTTAAAAATCGGTGATGGAAAACATCGTGAGGAAACCGGTCTGCCTGAAAACTGTGAAGGAAAACATCTTGAGGGAACTAGTTATTCTATTGTATGATATAAAAGAGTAGTATTAAAAAAAAGAGACCCGCTGGCTGGATGTTTGCCTAAGTAACGAATATCTTCTAAAGTATAGCTCACAGAAAGTCGAAATTTTGGATTTGTAAGGTACATGACATAATAGTTTCTAACTCCGAGCACTACTGGGCGATATGAAAGTATAATAGCTATTGCTATTATACTTTCATATCGCCCATATATAAAATAATCATAAGGGGTCCGCTGGCTAGACATTTCATAGGAACGTCATTTAATCAAAAACTGTCGAGGTACAAAACATATCTTATATATTTATTTTCTATAGGTACAAAATAATGTCCTTATGTAAACCTATCACCTGTTGATAAATCTCGTTGGGGCCTGCCAGATAGACCCACACCATCGGCTTTGCATGGCATTTATTAAAAATAAAATAGAATAAAAAAATACCTCTCTTAATCGAAATCTACAGTATCAATATCAAATCGTTTGTATTTCAGTTGCGAAGGGCTCATGGCTGCTTATACCGAAGTGGGGATTTGGCTCTCTCCTTTGTGTCAGAAATAATAAAAAAGGGATGGACAATATTCGTTACGTACGCCACAGTAGGTACCTACGTCTCAGTCGACCCCACGACCCAAGCTTCAGGTTTAATATTTCTATTTTTGCAAATAATACAAAATTTCCCCTTCATTTTGCTATTTGATATTTTTAAAGCTTGTTCTGGGGTAGTTCAGATTCCGTTACGAGTTAAAAGGAGAAATAAAATGCGTTATAATAAAGAAAAAAAAAGTAAATGACTTACGATTATCTCGATTAGGTAAGAAAATAAAGATAATGCATAAAATAATTATGAGTTTAGTTTAGTTTTGCTTTGAATTAAACCTTCAAAATGAATGTACACGTAAAGCATTTCAAAGTTTTGTTTCAATTCGACCCTCAATCTCTATTCACCCTACTTCACCCTATAATGCATTGCCATGTTCACCCAGTTTTCCTATATAGATAGATAGATCGTATATTTGGTGCGCACAAAAGACTTAGCACAACATACATACAAAAGCACCAGCGCACCGAGCATGGCCTACTGTGAGATAGCTTAAGTCACACATTTTATCACAATTTGAGCACAATAAAACAGTTTTGTCACAAATGCTAGCACGGCGGCGCGGCGGCGTGAGATAATCTCTTGACTTGTGACATAACTTCTTGACTTTTATTTGGGATTCTATGTCTTATTTGCTACTATGGGCGCACCAATTTTGTCACATAATGACTGAAATGTACGTCAAAAGTGAATTAATTCACAACAAAATTAAAAAGTTGTTAAACTGTATGAACCTGCACTATAAAAACGTATTATTTTATTTGGTCGCATATTCACTGATCATAGACATTTTAATTTTTTAAATTAACTGTGTCACACTATGAAGTGAGCAACAAGAAAGGCATGTCGCGCCTCAGATTTTATCACATGGTTGAACCGTGCTAGCATTTAAGACAAATTATAAGACATGATAAAATGTATTATGTCTTGTCACAAACGTCTTGGGCACGCCCTGTGTTAGCCCCGCAGCACAGATGGACAGAGCTGAAAGGAACAAAGATAAGACAACAATGATGGCTGAATATAACCCGTTACTCAAATCAATGTGTACAGGTTTATTGCAAAACTAGTCATATTGAAACGGAACACGTTCCGAATTCTATTGTCCAAGCGTAGAGAGCGCCACAATATACAGGGTGTTAAAGTAATTGCGTGCCATAGCTTCAGGGTGAGTTCAGTATCGATAAAGGAACCCGTAAAAAATAAAAATAAAATACCTTTAAAAAAAGTAAAAAAAAAACGAACATTATCATAAGGCGAACACTTCGATAACGCCGAGTGAAGGATAGGTAACTACGTACATAAATATTACAATTCCAAGTATTTCTTTTTCCTACTTTAGCGTGCTTATCTCCTTCAAAATGAAAACCTACAAATTAAAAAAGTTGATCTTGCAATTATTTTTTTTTTCCTCGTTTCCTTAAGCGATACTGAACCTACCCTGAAGCTATGGCACGCAATTACTTTAACACCCTGTATGTCGTGTCCTACAAACTGTATTGGGCAGCTCTTTGTCTGTCTTGAGTACCTGTATTTCGGAGATCAGTTTACTCAAAATATGGTCATGTGGACTCAAAGGCGACTATAGAAGGAGAGATGAAACTGAACATACGAATCTGATTTGATTTCTCTGACTGAATTCGTTACTGTTTTAATTCAAAAATTGTTACAATATCATTTTTTTTAAATGAATATAATGGTACATGAAGTGGGCTGCTTTTGTAATACGACGAAAATGCCACGATGTATAGATTCAATGATTTCCTTCTAATCGATCAGGTAACAATGTACGGTAATGTGATATTGGTAAGATCAGGCTGTTCTGAAGGAAGAATTACTGACCATCAGTTCATGTAAGGTAGTCTTAAGAAAACATCAAGTACCACCACTGCGTTTTAAACGAAATTGAATTTGGGACTTGTAGCTTTATTTTATGGGATGCTATTCTCTATTACCACACTCCGAAAGTGACTCAATGCAATAGATATCGTTTTTGGACTTTTGCCAATGCATTGGTAGTACCAACAGCATAGTGTCGTCTTTCAACTGAGATGCGACGCAATTGTTTTGACAGGATGCAGGCTGTTCAGTGGGCCTTACACGAACGCGCGGGGTTAACGTAATGTGAATTCGAATGATTTTAGAATTTCAAAATATTTCGTGCTAGGGTCATAGAAATAGTTAACCTCACACAAATTTAAATACCACTACCTGCTATTTAAATTACAGTAACAGGAACTTATTATAACATCATCCACTAAATAGGCAAAATATGTATTATTGAAGCTAACTCAATAACTACTCGACTCAATTTAGGGACCATTAGGAAGTATACTCTTTCAAAAATTCTAACAAAATTAATTTTCCAAATCAGTCCAGCCGTCTTCGAGTAATCGGGGAAAATACATAAAATAAAAAAGATTCCGACGAACTGAGAACCTCCTCTTTTTGAAACGACTGCCAAAAAGGAGTGTAATGTGTTCAAGGTTCATGTACGTATGTGAGTTTCTTTAAGTCGCTTATAAGTCAACTGCATAGAGAACCTAGATCCTGCCGGGTATGTCAGAAGCTTTCGTAATCTGTATTTGGAATAAAGACTTCATTAATATTTGCTGTTAGTAGGAAAAACTGCATCGCCTTTCAAAATTATACGTCCCTGTAAGCCAGTGTTAACAAAAAAACGTATAATTTCGAGTTGTCAAATTATAGCTCGAGAAAATCGCTTGTCGAATCGAGTACATAGACCTTAGACATTAATTTAGCCCCTGTAAGGTCGAGAAACTCTTCTTCTGAAGCATAACAACTAAAAGAAACCGCAAAAACGAAAAGAATATAGTAAAAAAGCGAAAGACCTACTAAAATAATTACCAATCTTTTATCTTTATTCAAATGGGAACGAGGAAAAACAGAAGTTTTCATTCAAAACGACTTAAAATGATGGTATGCGGTGTTAATGAATTTTATAAGGAAAAACTTGGATAGGCGAAGACGCCAGAGTAACATTACATGGTCACTTAGGCAGAGTGAGGGACGCTCGCATTTCAAAGAAAAAGCCATCTCGGTAAGCTGATGTGGGATGTTAGAAGTGTACCGATGTGTTATGGAGTTGGGATATGAAAACTTTGATTTTTAGTTGAAAATAGAAAGAAAGAAAGAAAAAGTATTTATTGAGACAAGCACAGGAGATCACAAACTAAACTAAGATACACTGAGACATCAATAAAAAAAAAAAATTTAAAAGTAAAACAAAGTAAAATTAAAATAGAAGCAGAGTCCTGTGCGAGGCCAAAAGGCTCCTATCTCAGCACGATGCTGCGACATTTAATAATAAAATATACAGAGTAGAATTAAATTAATTTGTGTAGAGAATACACGAATTCATGTTCGAGTTCTAACGTATGCTAAATAAATAGTATTCATTAAATAGGGGTTCAAATCTAACAAGGCCATATAAATAATACAAAAAATACTCACAGAAAAACAAAACATTTCTTCCCTACATTTTTTTTCTGCCAAAATCCAGGCCAACTCTATCCAATTAGCTAGCCCATTCAATATGCTTTATGATATCGCATCTACATCCTACATCTTCTTGTATCCTGGTCGTAAAAAATGGAGTCAAACGTCTGACGTCACAGTTCGTTACCCCCACCCCGCCATCAAATTTCCACTTTATCTCCCTAACCATTCCATTACGTATAAAATTATTTTTATGTATATCCCATAGAGCCGGTGATTAATCTTGGATTATTGTGTAATGAAAGCTTAGGAACGAATCTTTGTAGTAGGGATGGAAGATCTATTGTAAGGTAAACTTTGTGGATGTGAGATTGGCGTTTGATGGTGCTGATGTACTTTACAGTCTGGCCGTCGACAGAATGCGTTTCTGACACCTATCATTTGGATAATTTCCAGTACCTAGTAATACAAACTTTTTACAAAAAAAAAAACAACCGATTTCGAAAAAAAACACTACAAAGTCAAAAATAACTTTAATTTCGGAAGTTGGTGTCTTTGGTTTTGATTTTCGTTTTTTGCCCCCGATTTCCAAAAATAAAGTCTTTTAGAAAAGAAAGAAAGAAAATAAATTTATTTGACTCAGGTAAGGCACACAAAATTCACACAAAAAAAAAAAACAGAAAAATTCAAATAAAAAATAACAATAGTAGTGAGGTACTATTGTTATTTTTTATTTGAATTTTTCTGTTTTTTTTTTTTGTGTGAATTTTGTGTTTTTGGCTGCGCCAAATAGGCCCAGTTCAGCATAAATGCCAGACAACTAGTGTCTGACGCTGGTTTTCAACTGAACCTTATGTTAGGAGGATGTCCTACGGATGTAAATCAGTTTTATAGTGTGTATGTGTTTTATATTTAATAAAAATAGAAAGTTAAGTGTAGAGAATAATATTGAACTCGATTAGTTTATTTTTATTTTTATTATTATCGATAATTAGGTATAATATAATATAGTACTGTATAAGGAACTAAATAAACAAGAAACAATGGATGGTCGTCAATAAACAATAGATAACCACATCATGGATTCATAGCAATGAAACATTCAAATTAATCTAGCTTCCGTTGCGCATCTATGAGGCACTGCCGGAGGCGTCTTCTAAATGTGTCAATCGTGTTAATAGATCGAATAGGTGGTGGTAATTTTCTGGAAGTCAGTTGTTTTTCTTTTGTAAAAAGTATTAATTTTTCACTTTTTAGTTGTGCATTGATTAAATTAGTGTCACATCACTAAACTGTCAAATGAAGTGTAAAACGTCAAAAAATATAAAAAGTCACTCCAGCTTTTAGTCACAAAAATTAAGCGCACAATCTAAAACCTGCCAGACCTCATTTCTCTGGCTGTCTAGAAAATCGCCTCATAAATATTCCTAGGGATATTTTTGCTGGATTACCATAAAATGTGGATATGACATAGACAAGGCATAGTCTATGCATCACTAGTGGTGTACACAGCTTATAAATAATTTAAGGGCAGCTCACCTCCACAGCTAGTTGCAATGTAAACTGAATTAATAGGCTACTCCGGCGCCGTGAAACATGCACTGACCCTGCTACAGGGTTGGCACTTGATTGGAATACTATTTATCGTTTTTATTTAACAAGGTTTTTTTGGAGTGAAAACTTCTTTAGACGCATTGAGCAATTTTTGGGTGAACAAAAATCATGGAACTCGCGTCATCGTCACCGAAGGCTATATGTATCGAACGAAAGATATCAACGCGAGAATCACCAAAGGCTATAAAATATGTATCGAACGAAAGACATCAACGCGAGAATCAAAAAGTTACTTAATTTTCACTTCTATCGGCAGTCCCCAAAGACTGCCTGATTTTGTTTATCCAAATTATGGTCGCATGCCTTTCGGCTACAAAATTATAATGGCATGTGACGACTGGCTTTACCTTGACCATTATTGTACCAATGTCTTGATTTCTGTCCGAAATATTTACTTGTTTCATACTTTTTAGAGCGTGATTTTTCAGTAGTCTGGTTTTAGTTTTTGCACTTACTTTTATATAAATGTAATTATACCAGATCGACAATTGGTGCCAGATCGACTATCGGTACATCGAGGTGTTAAAGTGCCTATACAAAGACGCCACTATGTCAGTCCGACTCCACGACCAAACCTCGAAACCTATCCTTCTGCAGCGAGGTGTGAGACAAGGAGACGTTATCTCTCCGAAACTGTTCACCGCTGCACTGGAGGACGTCTTCAAGGTTCTGGACTGGAAAGGGCTAGGCATCAACATCAATGGCGAGTATATCACTAACCTTCGGTTTGCCGACGATATAGTTATCATGGCTGAGACCATGGAGGACCTCAGTATAATGCTCGATGACCTCAGTAGAGCCTCCAAAAGAGTGGGTCTTAAAATGAACATGGACAAGACAAAGGTCATGTCAAATGCCCATGTAACACCCGCCCTCATAAAGATCGGAGACGCTACGCTCGAAGTTGTAGACGAGTATGTTTACCTAGGACAAACTGTCCAGCTAGGTAGGTCCAACTTCGAGAAAGAGGTCAATCGTCGAATCCGACTCGGCTGGGCAGCGTTCGGGAAGCTACGCAATATCTTCTCGTCCCACATACCACAGTGTCTCAAGACGAAAGTCTTTGACCAGTGCGTGTTGCCAGTGATGACTTATGGCACTGAAACGTGGTCGCTCACAATGGGCCTTATCAGAAGGCTAAAAGTCACCCAAAGAGCAATGGAGAGGGCTATGCTTGGAGTTTCCCTACGTGATCGAATCAGAAATGAAGAGATCCGCAGGAGAACCAAGGTAACCGACATAGCCCGAAGAATTGCCAAACTTAAGTGGCAATGGGCAGGACATATTGCTCGCAGAACAGGTGGCCGATGGGGCCGAAAGGTTCTGGAGTGGCGACCACGTACTGGAAGACGTAGCGTCGGAAGGCCTCCCACAAGATGGACCGATGACTTAGTAAAGGCCGCAGGAGTTCGGTGGATGCGGGAAGCACAGAATCGGTCGAAGTGGCGGTGCTTGGGGGAGGCCTATGTCCAGCAGTGGACGTCTTTCGGCTGATATGATGATGATGATGATGAAATGTAATTATTAATAGATATTGACCGATAAATTGTATGTGTGGTGCAAATTGTGAGTATATGTTGGTATTCAATAAATAAATAAATAAAGAAGTTATGAGGGAACAGATGAACATAATTACATACATACATACCAGTATTTGCATTTTTGCTGCGCTGTAATGGGGTAAAATCGGGCTCTACCACATCTAAATGCACCGTTGCATAAATTGTTTCTTTTGATGTGCGGTTCACTGTACCAAATTAGAAGGCACTCTCCATCAAAATAACGATACGAACTAATTCTATCGATCAATTAAATCACTGAGCAATCAGAACCCCAAATCTTCCCATCTTAAGAAATTCCGATTTGTTTTAATTCCTTGGCGTTAAATGTGCCCTGTTAATGGTGATTTTAATTTTGTTACGCCATTACCATTTCGGTCATTCCCTCCTTAATTTCTATTCATTTTCTTTGATTCCGTATTGTTATAAGCGGCAAGAGAAATCTGCTACTTATGTAAGCTCAAGTTAATTGCTGTAATTACTGCTTAAGTAGGTTTAATTTATTTTGGTTTTGGTTTAAACTTTTGTTAGTTTTGTGTGATGGTTTCTATTTAGGATCATTTGAGACAACAAAGTTTTAATTAAATTTTGAAATGCCTGTGCCATCGTCATATTCTCGATTCAAGACGATTGTTTGTCACTTAACTCCGCCTAAACGGCTGGACCGATTTGGATGAAATTTAATTTGTGTGTATATTTGAGTAAGTCTCTGGAAGGTTTGAAAATACAATTGGTTCCGGTAGGTGGCGCTGTTTGGGTAGGACAACGTCTGCCAGGTTCGCTAGTTTTTTATATTTCTTATTGAAAGTCAAATCATTTATTTCAAATAACCCTAATAATTCTAAAAAGCCCTTGTAAGGCAGTTTAGAGAGTGAAAATGTACAAAAAAATAATATTGTCCTAGTCTTTTTAGTAGTCAAGACAAAGGTCTTGACTCAAAAAATACCATCACAGTGAAATTTTTGAATAACGTTCGTCGATCAAAAGTTTCGTCGTCCCATCGATGGTCGTGAAAACAATCAGTCGCACTTAAGTTCGTCGATCAAAAGTTTCGTCGTGCCATCGTTTGTCGTGAAAACAATCTGTCGCGCTAACGTTCGTCGAGCTGATGTTCTGTCGCACCGCTGATGGTCGACCTATCGTACTGTCGCTCCAGCATTTGTCGCGCATTTGTTTGTCGCAACTTTGATACGGAGTCGAAATTTTTCTAGTCACCAAGTATCAAAAGAATACACAAACCCCTAAGAATGATTTTAGAACTCACCAGGCCCTTATTCCAATGTATTTATGGTTGGCGCTACATGTCTTTTTTTTTTTTCAATAGGTACTTCTCTATTAAGGTCATTGCTCAATATAGCAGCACGGCTTCGACACGGCATATAACTTGTCAATCAAGTTAGGAATTTAAGTCAACTGTTTTAAAGTCTATTTTATTTACGATGGCTATACAAAATAGTGGACGGCTCGCCGGCAGTGAGCAGCCCGCAAGCCGTCACACGGCGCGCCGACAGCACGCTTCAAGCGAGGAGCCCGCTTGCCGGTGCCTCACTGTCCGGTCCGCGCGTTGACGCCTCGCCGGCCGCGCGGTGACACCTCGCTTGTGAATGAACAACAAACTTTCACCTCATCGGTGGCGTGCCGTCAGCGAGCGGTCGCCTTGCTGACGGCGCGTTGGCAACTAGTCGGCGCCTTGCTTACGACGCGTTGACGACTAGATATTTCGAGGCGGTGCCGGGGCGTTACTGTGCTGAAGCGGTGCTGTTATAATGGGCGATGTCCTTTAGTCGTCATATTAGTAATCATGCACCCCCTTTCTAGGCATATCATCTTACACACAGTCCATTCATCTGTTATCTGTGTTAAAAAAATACCCATAGCACATCCAGTGGCTCGCCCCCTTTTACAACTGGCGAAATGTGGGTACACCTCTGTCTAACCCTACGGGGATACAGGCGTGATGTGATGTTACGTTATGTCTTGTGTGTGACAGCCCTAACCTGTACATGCATAACAGTGGTTTTACACGAGCTAGGTTTGCGGGCTCTCCTATTCCAGTATTACCGGCCATGCTTCCCAACGCAACGTTTGCTCTTACTACAGAACATTGTCTTAGGTTTCTGAGGGCCTAGTCCTAGTTTAATTGCGTTAGCGTCAATTTACGTCAATTAGTATGGAATAATTGTAGATACCTCCACTGTTACCAGATGGCGCTTGTTTATAAGGCTGTCCATTATCTCCTTGCTGCATAATAAAAAAAACATTAATTTTATATGTAATTCTATTTTTACTCCAGAACGCAAATAGATTTAACTTAGGTACTTTTACACGTAAAATGGTTATGAAAATTATACTAAAGAGGTCTAAAATATTAGGGAACTTTGGACACATTTCAGAATTAAGAAAATTCACGATAAACGTCTTCTACGGGTATAATAGGGTCGTCATTTTTTAACATCTTTTCATTTCTGTATCTTTCTACTAAGGTGTGTCCTTGCTAGTTATTGCTCGTTTCTTTATAAAACTGGGGGTAGATGGGCTTTATTTACCTACCGTGAACGTTATTGTAATAAATGACTTAAAACGGAGTCCATTGTGCCCCGATATCGCGGATAAGATAAATGTCTTCGTAAAAACACAAACAATGTTTGTAAAAGAGATTTTCTTGTAATTTTGTTGGAGCGTTAACATTTGTTGTTTTATATTAGAAGGAGATTATTCCGGGCTGATCGTTTTTGTTAATATCAGAACTGTTTATTTTTATTTGTGACGACTTTTTGGGGCTTATCTGCCAAATTGCCACTGGGGTTTTTTAAGCTTGAAGGAAATAAGTTGAGTCTATTTTAGTTAGCTTATGATAAGTCTTTCTGAGGCAGTATGTATTTAATATTTCCAAAGGTATTTGAAATTATCAGTAGCAGATCCTTTTTTTTTACCAGAACTGGATGGCTCTTGGCCTTTATCTTGCAGAGGCATGAGGAACAGGGTGTAAAAATCTCTCATCCTCTACACTACTCTATAGAAAAGGGAGAATCGTCCGACCAGACGGGTGTTGTGTCTGGTGGGCAGCTGCTCAACGAGTGATGTCGGGGAAGTTATATATATTCTGTTCTGCGACGATGTAAATGTCGCCACAATTTCACCGGATGGTAAGTGATGATCAAGCCGAAGGTGGAAACAAACGAACGAGCAACGCTCTAGTTAGGACCAAACCAACGAATGTTTGCACGCCGGTACTGCGCGCCACGTCCAAGACACGCCGCCCACTTCAATTGGCAATACCCGCCTACCCTTATACCTGCCTAGCCTTTTAGACGTCCGCAGAAATACGTCCAGATACAATTTGACGAATGTTTCCTAAAAACGTTTGTGCGCGGCATTGACATTTAATATTTGGACACACCTTAACAATTTTGAGGTATTTATACTCATGCCTGTACATCGCAAAATTTACGAGAAAATTAATTTAATTGTAACGCAATTTTCCTTAAGTGTCATAGCGAATCAAGGACCCAAAGGAATTGATTTAATCCCTGAAAAGGCGTCGCGGTTCCGTACCCTCTATATATCGTAATCGTCTGCCGGTCCGTGTAATGGGCTAGCAGGGCACTGCACTTTGTTTTCATTGGCCACTAAATTGAAACGCAGTGGAGATCCAATCTTATAGGTCTGGTAGGTTATAGGTGCTGGGTATAAATTACCTTTACTTTTTTTTTTATCGGAACTCAATTTTAAAGAAATCATAACTATCTGCCCTAAGAATCTTACAACATCCTATAAAACCTTTATAGCTTTCTAAGATAAATGATTTTTTACATATTTTTTATTATTATTAATTTACATAATTATATTAAAATACAATCTAACACTAAAACATTTATATTATGTACACGTATATTTTTATTAAAATGGGAAAAGAGCTCATTGGGCATAAAAAAATTCGTCCTCAGCGCTCTCAGTGGGAAAATTGCCCAACAGGCTGACAGCGTTGCCTCGTTGCCTAAAAACAGGCCAGCCATGTGAAGAGTCAACGATGGCGATGTCCCGAAATAGTTGATGAGCACTCGGACCCCACGGTCAAAGTGTTTCAATCCCAAACGGCTAATGTTTTGAACAAGGCGGTCATTGAGAGGCTCATTTAATGAGGAGTCCTCAACACTCTATCAACAATTTACCAAGTTATTTGCCCTTTTATGAATCTTACAGCATCCTATAAAAACTTTATAGGTCTCTAAGATAATATTGAAGACACAAATCGATCTGAACGTAGCGCGGCGTATAATAAATTCTTATTAAAAATGCATGAACACGCCCAGTTCTCAGCGTTGTACACACAACGGCACATCAAGCTGTACTATTCCAGTATCAGGTGACCTCTCTTTGTAGGGAAAGGCTGAAAAATGCGAGGTAGACTTAAACTGGAAAAGTATGCTTCGTGTGTCGTCATGTGTACGACGAACATGCAAAATGTGGAGAGTTGATACTTAATACGCTATGTGCTAAGACTTCTGCTTGCTGCCGAGTTTTGTATAATAATGTGCTACTTTCATAGAATAGTGGTTGTTTGCATACCAAGTTAAGGCCCTTTGGATCTGTAGGTATGAGTTTTAACCCGACTACGGTAAAGCAAGAAGGCAAGGTTATGTATATATGTTCATCTGTTTCCTCATAACTCCTCAACTACTCGTATTTTTACAAATGAGGTATCGTTGGAAGTATCATTTTGTTTCGCGGGTTATAAGAAATCCGAAAAAAATCGCCATCTTAATCATTCCTTTTTATTTGGTATTTTTGTCGAAGTTCATTTTTGATTTAAAGTTTCTTTTAAAAATCCCGTACACAATCAAAGGGTTAGAGTTTAAAAAAACATTTCTTAAAATCTACCTTTAGGTACATGTACGTCATGTACCCACATCCTTTAAGGAAAAGATCTTTCAAGCTTCCTGTGTTTAATGTATTTAGAGAGACTTATTCTTCATTTACAACCTAAGTTTTCAAGCTAATAAAAAGATCCACTCATCTCTTTAGAACCGTTTGTCAGTTCATTTACAAACACAATCTCAGACAGCTTGCAAGTAAGTTAATAAATAATAGCTCATTTATCTTTGGTACAGCTAACAAATTTTTGCTCTATAAACGAAGAGTGTGAGGGATGGCCAGAATTAAATTGGAAGGCTTCCAAGATAGCCCATATAAATAATAGTTGGCGAAAGATTGGGCCGGCCGCAAACTGACAGAGATCCTTCAATTAAGTGACTGTCCTTTATTAGTGCGGGCCACGATTCTATATTTCATTGTTAGGGCTGGTTCACACGGAGAAACGGCCTTGTTTCATTTAGTTGAAAATATTATACATTTTAATTTAGATTCTAATAAATTTATTGTTGTCTTCTTTTTAAATGTTTGTTGTAAATTGATCGCCTGAAACACAGGTTTTCATAAACCTAGATCAGGCATTACTCATTGGTCGATGTAATATCTTGCATGCTCTTGTATGTACAATGTTTAAACAAATAAAGAAATCTTAACTTATCTTATTACAGTTAGAATAAATTTTTCCTCGATTTTAATTAATGTAAATCATAATTTTACTTTAACCTTGTTTTTTTTTAGTTATAAATGGAAGTCTTCTTAGTATTGTAGTCTTTTGAAGTGATGAAACACTTGTTAAAACACAAATTATGTGAAATTAGCTCAACATTACTGATAAGCATACTATATTTATTTCATACATATTCTGCTCATTTGTATATATTTTGTAATATAAATAGATGAGAAAATAATAACATCCTCAAAACAAAAACCAAAATTAAATCAGTGTACCGCATCTTAACAGAAAGTGAAGTTTCTTTAAGCTAAATGAGTGGGCTTCCCCTGAACGTTTTAATTACTTCCTCTGGCTTACTAGATTAGTGGACACAGCCGTGCGGCGGATCTCTAAGAGCCAGAAAGAGCCAGTTTCCAAAGGAGTCAAGATATTGGATTTTTGGAGAGAGTAACTTTAGTAATAGAATTGGAAGTGACAACTTTTCTGGCGCTTAATACTTAGTGTATTTTGGCCACAATTAAATTTTGAAATTCTGTTTTTAAGGATACAGTCAGTGATAAATGATAATGCTTATTATTTGTGGTTAGATAATTTATTGCTGTCGTTTAGTATATCATTTTATAAGATTTGTGATTGATATTTCCCCCCGTAGAGCGAAAAGTCATTAAGTCGAAAAATCGTGAAACGCTAAAACTATTTTTATTTTCAAAAACTTTAACTGGCATTATCGCAAAACACACACTATATTTCGACTTAATAAGTTTTCGCTCTACGGGGACGATATGATCCACATTTCACCAAACTCTTTAGTTTTCTTGCTTCTTCCTGCCTAGTCTTTTTCCAACTATGTTTGGGTCTGCCTTCAGTCTGACCTAATACAGCTGAATACCAGTATTTTACATGGAGCGATTGCTTATCCGACCTCCTCAACCTAATTCAGTGGTTACGCGATTGACTGCTGCGCTGCGTGTCACGGGTGCAATTCCACCTAACAAATATTTGTATGACCTACAGGTAGTTGTTCCGGTTCTGGCTGTTTGTGTATGTGAGTTTAAATGTTTGTTAACGCACCCACAATATGTACAAGAGAAATTCCTAGTGTGGGACAGCGTTGTGGTAAAAAAAGAAAATAAAGAAGAAAGAATTACTGGGTAATACGATACGATGCTACGGTTGGTGTTCAGACTTTCTGGCTTTGTCTACCCGTAAAGAAATATCAAAGATCTACAAATGACACCTGGGACCAACGGCGGCTTAACATTCTTTTAGAGACATGTAGCTCTCATGCTTTCATTATAAATTCAAGTTACTTATTTTAAAACCTTTAACAGAAACCACGAAACTATTACGCTAATCAAGAGAGTAGGAAATTTACAGCATGAGCAATCAGCTGCGCGTCGGAAGAGGGTGATAAATCTCTAGTAATGTACCTAGCCGGCGCTGTATATCACGTGAGCCTTTCAGACGTGCGCGTTTTACTGCCGCGGTTCCGGCGCCGAGATGAGATGGTGAGGCCTTTAGGCTTACATAAATACTGATTTGAAGAAGAGTAAATATGTATGTTTGTGTTTTTTTATAGATGTTACTGACAGATAAGTGATTCTTTAATTGCAGTTTCAGTTGACGAGAAATAAGATAGAAATTAAATACTAAATAATTGTTTGATTCAAACTTAATGGCGGCTTGGAAGTTCGCTACTTGCTGCGCAGTACCCCACCCTTCACTCCCGTTGACCCATGAATTCGTTACTGCGCAGCGACTCGCCTCATGTGCCGTTGAATCGGGGTGTACTTAGTTTTCCTTTGAACCAAATGCATGTAACTGTTGGTAAGTCTTTTCGATCAATTATTTCAGATATGTTGAGTCACATGTGTGTTTCATCCTAGCTACGACCTTCTGTATTTTCAGTATTTCTGAAAGGATGGAACAAAAGTTTTAGCATAATATTTTATCTAGTACAGACCTATCTTTCCATAATACAGGATGATAGAAACGCTACTTTATTACAATAATAATTTAAAGCTCCGTTCACTATCAAGGGACCCTGGGTCTGAACCACTTAATTATTCAAAACCCCGGAGATCGAAGATTTTAGGATTTAAATTGAATCCTCACTGAGAGGTGTGTGTAGGAGCAGTTAATATGAGTACCTTGTGGCTTCGAATACCTATTTAATAAATACGTTTTGGAGAGAGAAAATTTTAGATTGGGAAAGTAATATTATTAATAAGCTTTTATGAATTATTACTTTTTATCTTATTGTCAATTTAAAAAGTTATTATTGTTCACTTTTTAGGTGTGGTGCTATCTGCTATGTTAATAACAGTGACAGGAATAACAACATCCATACAGACTAAATGGGAAAAATACCTATTATTGAAACTAACACAAAAACTACCCAAATCTGTTTGGGTAGTTTTAAATTTTATTAACTCTGGTTAATAAAATTTATATTGATCTCTCACCTCTCCAACATATAATTGAATTGAGAACCTCCTCTTTTTTGAAGTCGGTTAAAAACTGTTTTGAAAATTAGTATCAATGACAATGCGTAATGTACCTATTTAAAAATGGAATGGATGGTAGAAATTAAAACAATGATAATGTACTACGTGGGCATCATCATTTTGAGGCTGACATCGCCATAGCAAATGTTCCAACCAGTATTCATGCGCAACACAACCAAGCCCGTAATAATTACCTAACCCAATAACCTTACAATGAAATGACTGGTAAAGCAACACTAACTCTATCTCTAATAAACACAATGTGTCACAAAACATAGTACAGAAGGTCAAACCACAGTATAGGACAAATCCCACCAACCACCCATGGCGCCACCGACATCATGTCATATGGGCCGAAACTCAAGGAGACGGCTGGGGACATAGCCTGCCCTGCGGACATAGTCCGCTAAGACACGCTATCACCGCAGTCGCTGCTTGACTCCTTTATATATTATCCCGTCCCGTCCCTTTGATGCCTTTCTCCCCATTCTGGGGCGGCATGCTAACGAAGTACCCCTCTCATGGGTAGAACAGCACAAGAAACGGCTTCGTCGCCCGTCCCCGCCCGGACCTACTCCAGCCCGATCCTAATGTCGTGCCAGTTGTGCGCGAAGCCTCTAAGCCGCTGGAAGCTGGCCTCCGAGGCAACGAGGTCGGTGTAGTAAACCGGTCCCTCCTCCGTGCGAATGATTCCATTCATCATCTTTCGTCGCTGATCCTCGTACATGGGGCACCGCCACAGAATGTGGTCCACATTTTCATCTTCCTCTCCGCAGTAACACACGCTGACCTCGCATAACAGTATAGGACAGTACAGAAACTATGTAGTAAACGTTCGAAACGGCACACTCCCACAGACGTGCTCATTGACGAGACCCTAAGCGATTGTCGCGGTGCTGTCAGTTGCTCTTGCCGTGTCGAGACAAGAGGTCGCCGAGATCTTTTTAAAAATGGAGCGTAGGTTTCCAACAAATAGGCCCAGTTTCCATCCTGTCCAAATCTATATTGTGGTTAAACTAAGAGCGAAAATAGGTACATGCATAGATGAACATAGACGCGTCCTTAGTCACTCCATGTCAAAAAAATACTGGTATTCAGAAGGCATCCGGTTAGACTGGAAACAGACCCCCATTGTCCCCCATAGTTGGGAAAAGGCTAGGCAGATAATGATTAAGGTGAAGGGTGAAAGGTGAAGGCACCTTTCACCCTTCACCTTTATGGAGTTGATCTTCTGTTCTTATCTATGTAGTGACTTAGGGCATTAATTAGAGGCTAGATTAGTTCGTGGCACCTACAAGCGCCACAATGACTAGGTAATCAAGCTGCATTGTCGCCACAATTAATTGCCTATTAGTTTCTAGTATTGTGTGCACCGATTGTTTCCTGAATACTATACAGGGTGGCAGGGACATCAACACGAAAACTGGTACCATGGATTCAGTACATGATTCTGAACCCCCCTGCGTTGTATTTCTACGTCGGTTATTTTAAAAAAAATCTGCTGGTCCCATACATTTTGACCGCGTAGGTATTGGACTTTCCTGTGAAATAGCAGATTTTTTTTTTAAATAACCGTCAAAAAATTTTTACGCACCCGTGCGTAGAAATTTTTTCATCGATTCATAATCATGTAGTGAATCCATGGTATCAGTTTTTGCGTCGATGTCCCTGTCACCCTGTGTATATGGAGGTTCGGTATTGTGGAAATAGTGATAAGTTCTTAATTTCTTTGTATAGACGGAAATAATTGAGTCCCTAAGTTAGCGGTGTTATATACAACTGTCAACAAATTAATTACAGTTTTGATTAGAATTTATGAACAATTTAAATTGTTTATATTATTATGTAATTTTTGCGTTGATAAGTGCCGATTCTTAGCCAAACCCTTTAGTTGAATATTATGTTATATTTTAAATTCTCCGGATGCATGGAGAAGAAGAAGAAGAAGATGCGGATGGAGAAGTGTTGTGTACTGAATATTCTAGAAATTAAGCACTGTCATGAAATACCTTCGACTTTCAAAATATTTATTTTCTAGTCACTTCAATTCTTCCTTCACAACTTCTCCATTAAGAAAATAATCGTTTTTTTTTGTTTGTTAATACTTTACCTACAATAAATAGTTACTGATCTGTCTGTCTACATTTAAACTAGTTAAAACTCAGTTCATTCAGAACCAACCGAACCACACTCAAAATTACGTGTCCTCAATTCTTAACACACATATACACGGAACATAAAATGTCTTATTCATAACTCAATTTCCTTAGATTTGCTCGGCAAAGGAAGTGAAGTTCATACGAGGATCGTGGAATTTCTTGTTTGATGAGCAACTTAGTTGGTTGAGAATTAGTGAGCCAAGTTGGTTACCACCTCACGAATAACAGTGCGGGAAGTATGTTATTAGCTTTGCGGTGACCTAGTGCTGGATACGGAAAGGAATAGTGCTATACCTCCTGTCTGTTTCAGACGCCCTGGTACTTTTAAATAAAAGTCTAGGTTCTGAAATGAATAGAAAAAAAGATGATTTGTCATTCAGTCAGTTAATGAAGATTTTTTATCCATTTCTATATTATTTACAAAAAGTGTGTTTATTTGCAGTTTGTACGTTCGCTCAATCACCCGAAGGTATCGAGCAATTTGAATGAAAACGTTGAGTGATTTACAAATATCTTGAAGCGTTTCATTTTGAAGGTTTTCTTTTAAATTGAAGGCAGTTATCATACAAAGCGGTATTTGATTTTTCTTAAAATTGGTTTTCATATAGGATTCAGTCGTGCATGAAATTCTTGAATGCCTATGTGACTGAAATTGATGTGAAGTCTTGCATTACTTATTTAATTTTACAGCAGATTGGTTTTCAATTCATATAAGAACAGTAATGTGTTTTTTACTATCAAGCTCCGATCTGATCGACAATCTATTTTTCAAATTGACATATGCACCAAGTTGAAATTTAATGAGATAATAGCATCACCCGCGACTTTGCGTATAAAACATCTGCGTTCTATCATTGAAAGATTGTTTGTACTCGGATCAGTACTTCCAAAGATTACGTATTACAAACAAGCAATTATTTTACCCCTATATAATTGTTCGAGTTAATCGAACACTCAGCGAAAATGCATAATTGCATCGAACACAAATATGCACATTCGCTCGTTCACTTAAATGTGGGCCAGTTCGCGTTCGGATCTCAGTAGAGACACCACGTACTCAAACCATTACCATTTTACCATACATTTTACCGATTAGTTAGTTATTTAGTTTACCATTTTCTACCATTTCTTGTAACGAAGTGTAATAGTGATTCAATATAGCTATTTCTCTTATAATTCGAGACTTTAACTTTTAACATATAAACCATATCCTATCAATACGAGAAAGGAGTGTTAGGTCACCATAGCGCCGAGCATTACTTTCTACAATAATATAGAGAGTTTAGACTCAAGCGCAGGCCACACTGGGAATGACGCTAAGTTCTTTTAGCTTCGTTCATGTAGCCGCGTCTTTTTAAACTTTCGGTTCATAGTTCGCGGTATGTAGTATGCAAACAAGCAGTAACTATATGAGCGAAGCTAAAAGAAACTTAGATTCGCTCATAATAGTCATCATCTGCCACCATCTGCCTAGCGTTTTCCCAACTATGTTGGGGTCGGCATCCAGTCTAACAGGATGCAGCTGAATACTAGTATTATCCATGGATTGACTGCCTATCTGATCTCCACAACCCAGTAACTGGGTAATAAATATGCCTTGGTAAGACTGGTTGTCAGACTTTTAGGTTTCTGACGTGTCATCATCATCAGCCTATTAATGTTCCCACTGCTGGGACACAGGCCTCCTCTTTGTGAGATGGCCTGACGTGTAAGGACTGCCAAAGACCGATGTTTGAGAGCCGGGACCAAAGGTTTAACGTGTTTTCCTAAGCAAAGATGAGTCTCGGTATGTAAAGATGGTTCATCCAACCCATCCACGGACCACCCCGGTAAACGTAGCTTAATAACCTGATGGATCGGGACCCGTGTGACTGTTATTACTTGGTGGTGGTAAAACAGGAGTTAAATGACATTGTTTAAAAACTCTAAGGTCTTTTGTTAGCAAAGATACAATAGTGTATGCTTCCAACACCTGAAACTCGTCAACTTTCGCTGTTCACCTCCCCCCATTCCACACATCAAAATTCCCGAAATTACTCTCTACTACGAACATTGTTTCCCACTGAACGTCACACAGTGCGGTGGTAACTAAATTAATGAGAATGGCCCACCGCTGCGAGTGCAAAGGACTTCGGAACTACTCCTTATTGAAGGCTGGCGTGCACGTCTGTGTTTCATAGCTATTCGGTTGCGGTGCTGTGAACAGGTGGGTAATAGGAAGTGCCCTTGTGTTGTTTTGGTGTTACTTCTGAACCTAGGATAGAAAAAATATTATTTATTTATTTATACTTCTTGCACAATATAAGGTACAAAGGCGGACTTAATGCCATAAGCATACTCTATGAGTCACGCAAATATAAAAAAATATATAAAAAAAAATATTTTTTTAATTGTTTAGGAGTTTGATAAGTTCGAGCAAAAAAGCCGGATATTTTCAAAATATTTAGTACTCATTAAAATTATTCATTTTTCTAAAGAAAATCCCCTTTTATGTCGATAAGTCCGGACAAATGACAAGACTCCTCAAAGTTCAGACTGTGGGCCAAAAATCAGGACAAATACGGATGCAACCGATTTTTGGATTTGTCCGGATTTTGACCAGGGTCGATAATTTTTAAAACCAAAAAAAATAATAGTAGGATGAAACCCATTAGAAAAGAAGGAGAATATTCTAAAAATTAAAGGAAAAATAATTTACGGGCGATCTGAGGTCGGGAAAGGGATGGGAGTGCGTTTTTAAGGATAAGAAACGGTTTTTCTCGATTTCCGGCAAAACTAAAAGTCCTATGGAAAAAAGTTAAATGGCAAAGTTGTAGGTAATAAAAAGACTTAAAACTTTTGTATTTACACTTTTTTCACATAACCTCAAAATTTATGAGAAAAATTCAAAAAACAAAGTTTTTGGTTTTTTATTTTTATCTTTTTCAAATTTTTGTTTTTTTTCACGCAATTTGGTGAAAACTTACCTTTTTATGTCCCAAATACGCTGTAATTTATTTGATAAGAAATATTTATTTTTTCACCTTATTTTGAATTAATATCGAAAAAGCACCCTAATTTTCAATCGAAAATTCACCCGTCAAAATATCAGCTTTTTTCAAAAAGTTGGTATGTTTTCTGTTCGTTGAAATCTCTACTTTCCGACGGTAAAAAAAAAAAAAAATGTTACTATAGTAAATCTTCTTAGAAAATGCAAAAAATCTAAAAAAACTCGAATTCGAAAATTTTTTTTTAATCATTATCAATAATTTGATCTAAAAAGTGTGATTGCTGCAATTTGATTCAATTAAAAAGTTGATTTATTTAATGCTAATAACATTTATGTCATAGAAAATCTCATTATATATAAATATAAATGTAAATCGTACTATTGTATGTAGATACTTTATTCTGGTTACGTTATTCATTACAATATTTTTTACCCGACTTCGGCGAAGCAAAAAGGTGGGTTATGATTTTGACCGGTATGTATGTATGTATGTAAGTATGTATGTATGTATGTATGTATGTATGTATGTATGTTCATCTGTAACCTCATAACTTCTAAACCACTGATCATAATTTGACAAATGAGGTATCGTTAGAAGCGTCCTGATTGGCCGCTGGTTATAGGCTATGCGAAGTTACATTAAATTCAATATGGCGCCCTCTAGAGTACATAAAATGACGAACGAAAAATTTTTTTATCTTTTATTATCCCATGTAGGGTATCAAATGAAAGGGCTTGACAAGCACATTACAAATATGTATATATATCATATTGTCTAAGTAAATAAATATGTTTAAATTGTTAAAAACATGCAAAAATGAGTCTGCAACGTACGGCGTGGCTGTAAAATTAATACCTATTATACAATTAAACTTAACAAAAAAAATTAAAGCAGCTCTGCAAATACTTTATCACGAAATTATAAACCCAAAATAATTTAAATAAAAAGTAAGTTTAAAAACTATCTATACTATATATATCTAGACATAGGTACAAAAGTCAAGGTAAAGCCGTAGTCGCATGCTTGTCGGCTACAAAATAATGGCATGTGACGACGGCTTTATCTTGACCATTTTTGTACCTATGTCTAGATTTCTGTCCGAAATATTTTCTTGTTTCATACTGTTAAGAGCGTGATTTTCGGGTTTTAGTTTTTAAACTTACTTTTTATTTAAATTATTTATGTACTCTAGAGGGCGCCATATTGAATTTAATGTAACTTCGCATAGCCTATAACCAGCGGACAATCAGGACGCTTCTAACGATACCTCATTTGTTAAATTATGATCAGTGGTTTAGAAGTTATGAGGTTACAGATGAACATACATACATACATACATACATACATACATACATACATACTTACATACATACATACCGGTCAAAATCATAACCTAACCCACCTTTTTGCTTCGCCGAAGTCGGGTAAAAAATATTGTAATGAATAACGTAACCAGAATAAAGTATCTACATAAAATATAATAGTACGATTTACATTTATATTTATATATAATGAGATTTTCTATGACATAAATGTTATTAGCATTAAATAAATCAACTTTTTAATTGAATCAAATTGCAGCAATCACACTTTTTAGATGAAATTATTTATATTGATTAAAAAAAAATTTTCGAATTCGATTTTTTTTCGATTTTTTGCATTTTCTAAGAAGATTTACTAAAGTAACATTTTTTTTTTTTTCACCGTCGGAAAGTAGAGATTTCAACGAACAGAAAACATACCAACTTTTTGAAAAAAGCTGATATTTTGACGGGTGAATTTTCGATTGAAAATTAGGGTGCTTTTTTCGATATTAATTCAAAATAAGGTGAAAAAATAAATATTTCTTATCAAATAAATTACAGCGTATTTGGGACATAAAAAGGTAAGTTTTCACCAAATTTCGTGAAAAAAAACAAAAATTTGAAAAAGATAAAAATAAAAAACCAAAAACTTGGTTTTTTGAATTTTTCCCATAAATTTTGAGGTTATGTGAAAAAAGTGTAAATACAAAAGTTTTAAGTCTTTTTATTACCTACAACTTTGCCATTCGACTTTTTTCCATAGGACTTTTAGTTTTGCCGGAAATCGAGAAAAACCGCTTCTTACCCTTAAAAACGCACTCCCATCCCCTTCCCGACCTCAGATCGCCCGTAAATTATTTTTCCTTGAATTTTTAGAATATTCTCCTTCTTTTCTAATGGGTTTCATCCTACTATTATTTTTTTTCACTTTTTATTGTTTTAAAGGCTTTCTACCCTGGTCTAGTAGTACTAGTAGATTTAAGGTTAGGTACCAACGTACCTAATTTAAACTTATGCCAAACTTTTAAAAACTGAATATCTCACTCAAATCAAAGCTTAAAAAAATACCCAGCTTATTATGTATAATGAGAAATTACTGGCATAAGCCGTATATCCGAAAGTAGCAAAGAAAATCAGCCCAAATTCGAACATATGACTTGCAATGATAACACCACCTCTCTTGAGGACAAATCTAAGTCCTTATTGCGTAAAACATTAAGATTCAAAATTGAGTAACAAGTCACGTAAGAGGGATAAAAGTAACATGGTATTTTTAGGAACGGAAGCGTTCATTTGCCTCGATTTTTTTCCCATCCTCATTATGATCTTGGGACAAAATAAAGCAATTTCACACGTGAGGGGAAAAAAGCTTTTTTGATAGCTTTGCAAATTATATATTTATTGGTATTTTATGAGAAACGTTTGTAGGATCTTGGTTAAAATTGTTTTTTTCATAGCTTAGTTTACACAAACATCAACAGGATATCAGTTTTGTAGTATATGTACGTTGGGACAGTATCTTCACTCTTCTATATGGCTTTTCATTCATATCTATTAATATCAAAAGTTTTAGAGCGCTAACACACTAGGACGCCTAGGCGACGTCGCTAGCTACGTAGCTATGGCCACCTCTGGCTACCTACCATAGCCAAATGAGGTTGCCAAATAAGTAACATGCGGGTGTCTGTCCTGGCGATCAGTTAGCTACTGAGTGAGCGAGGCGTAACTTATATATACAAAATACTGGCAAATTGGCTACGCGTAGGGGTAGCCAGAGTATCCAGTCTCCACGTAGGGGCCGGTTGGTCGTGGTACCGCTTCCAAATTGGTGACGTCGCCAGACCGTAGCCAAGTGAGTAGGTAACTGTCATACATTTCAATACAAATTGTTTGGATACGTAGCCAGCGACGTCGCCATGGCGTCCCAGTGTGTTAGGGCTCTTAGAGATACACCCGATTCAATGGCAGGTAATCTGAAAAGCTCAGAACAGATGGCGCTGGCTGTGTTGGGGGTCATACGAACTGTCAACAACTGTCAAACATTGGTTATTTCCATAGAGTATAGTAATAAACTCAATAGACGAAAATATTTCTGACCGCCAGAACTTCAAATTATGACCATAGATAATAGACTGATTTTGACCTCCAAACTCACTAGCGCCACCTCGCGGGAGCAATGGCGGACATCCCTGACATTACCACACTGGGATGCCATGGTGGCGCAGCCAGGTAGCGTCGCCAACAAAATGTATGGTTTGCTGCGTAACCAAGTGACCTGGCGACGTCGCCACGGCGTCCATCCAATCCATTGGTGGAAATTCCTTCCACCAGATATAGAGAATAGCCCATTTTTTACTGCACTCCTAAGTAACGACTGCAAAACAACCGAAGATACAGGAGAGAATAGAGAGAAATTAATCGCGTTTGAAAAAGAAAATGGCATCGATGCTTTGTTTAGTTACTCGGCAGGTTTGTTGTAGCGAGAAACATGAAGTGGCAATTTTCGTAATACCGATTCTGTGAAGTAGTGATTCACTCTTCGTGTTACGGAAAAAAGAACTATCCTGTATTTACTGTTTCTACTGCTTTCATTGTTGGTTGCTACTGTTTGGAAATAAACAGTTCATTATTATTGTAAATGAGAGATCATCTGCCTAGTCTTTTCCTCACTGTGGAAGCCGATCTCAATGTCAGCTTCCAGCCTAATCAGATGCAGCTAAATACCAGTTTTTAACATATTTAACATAGAGTGAATTTCTATCTGAAGTCCAGAACCCAGTTACTGGATAACACGATACCTCTTGGCATGACTGTCATAGTTATGTAGATGTACGAATAACAGCCGGGACAGCAGCTTTCCAAGGCACGAAAGGGTTTGTGGAAATTGTCCTAGGTGCACTCGTAAAACCGTATGTACAATTTCGCATAGTTTTAATTGATCACCGATGTTATTCACCACTTCTGTGGCGAAGACACACGCCAGCTGGCAGTACTGAGGACTGGAGGGGTTCCATGCTCCTACCTGCCTGTCTAAAACCCTCCTGGCGCCCTTCTTATTTAGTGTTAAGTTAATTTAATTAGTCAAGTTTTTGTGTAACTATTACTACCTCCTATGTTGGCACAACGTATTGCCATTTTAATAAACCGGTGTTAAATCATTGAGCAAGTAGTTTCACTGTCCAACCACCTACTACATAAATGGGTCATAACATAGCACATCAGTTTGTAGTGGATAGTCAGGAGACCATTACCGGTACAAACCGTGGTCCGTGGACAGGTATCCAAGAACCGACCGTGCTGATGTAATTACTTAGCCATGCGCCACCTTAGCCACCTTTTTCTCTCATTTTAAATGAGAGAAAAAGGTGAATATTATGAAGCAAAATCATTAATAATTTGATAAATTGCTACTAGAATACTAAACTCATTGTTCACGGTTCGACTCTCAACAAACAATATTGAAGAAATAATAAAGCGCAAAAGTTTTTGAAATAAAATAACTGTCAAAATAGAACACTGCTACAAAAAACGACGAGTCTTTTATCCATTCTCCAATTTGCATGAAAGTTGCATAATTTTCTACATAGACTAACAACAGTGTATAGAAAAAAATAAACCGGCCAATTGCGTGTCGATCCACGCTCAATGAAGGGTTCCGTAGTTTGGATGAATTTATCCCAAGAACAAACTTAACATGGCAGTTAAAAAACATGTTCTCCAATACATTCCAACTGCAAATGTAAATTTGTACGCACAATATTGAGAGATTTACGTTGTTTTTTTAAGAGCATAGACTTCTTATAGGTTTCCCTGTAATCTAGAAGTAAAGAACTGGTCTATGTCTTTTTTAAATTTTAGGCTCAGTAGTTTCCAAGATAAAAGGGGTGGTCCATTTTCGTTTTTTTTATATCTTTGAAAGTATTTCTTTTAAAATCATATATTTTTCTTAATTGTGGTACGGGTCCCCTAAAAAAAGAGTTATACAGTACGGGCTTTTATCTAGTTTTTGCTTGTTTTGTTAGCCGTCACTCGATCGCGTACATGTAGCGAAAAATGATTGGGGAGTGGCCCCAGATATGTTTTATTATTTGCTTCACGTTTTGATAAAAAATTGTCATAAAAATATTCAGGGTGCATATTTGAACGGGTCTTTGTCCAGCTGTTTTAAACCTCGTTTTGAACATAAACGCGAAAAGTCAATTATATTTATAGGTTTTTCTAATTCTGTTTGTGACATGAGGATATACTTTTTTAATATATATGATACATTTTTTAATATTTATTTTTGTTTCTGTTTTCTCGACATGTTTGGTATCAAAAATCGCCTGAGGTAAATATTGTAGCAGGCTCTTATAAAAGTAGAGAGCTGTCCCCGAGCAACAAAATGAGGTAAAACCGTAATAAAAGGCGATGATGATAAAAAATCTTTTTTTCCTAGCCTTTATTTTTTCGTCCCAAAATCTAAATAATTTAATATCAAACAATTCGAATTCACCTTTATTTCCTCACAGCTGATGCCGTCGAAACTACTCTAATTACTTACCCTTTCTACCAGGCGCTCATAAAAAGCAAAGAGCGTTCCACAGGCAGTCAGATTGAGTGAGTACATTGGAACAAATGCCGCGTGTTACGGCACTACTGAACAGCTGATCCGCGAACTTACGATCGATGCTCCTTCAATTTCACGCGGTATTTACTTTCACTGTACACGGGAATGGCTGTGCTGTGTTTAGATCGCTTGTTTAGTTACTGGCGCTAACAATGTTAGTAGTTGGGAGTTGTGTGGTTCAAGGGTTTCTTGTTAGATTGTTGGAGATCGTGTTTAGGAAGGAGTGATTTATGTTTAAACATGGATAGGAATGTAACCGCGCTTTGCAGTTCTACCAAATCATAGCCGACTGTCAAAAGCAAAACAGTCATGGCGGGTTACTTTGACTCTAGGGCACTTTGACTCAATATGTTTACAGTACACATGTTTATTTTACATGTTTATTTTAGGTAATCTTTTAGGGGTATGAGGAACAGGGTGTAAAGTTCACTCATCCACCATAGAAAAGGGAGGATCCTCCAACCAGACGGGTTGTTATGTCTGGCGGGCAACTGCCCATATGTTGATTTCGGATAGTCTTATCTATGTTATTCGCTCAGTAAACTCTAACTGCGAGATGTAGGAATTGTGTGACGTCATGTCTTTTTGTTTCGTAATTTTTGTATGTGGCGGTCTAACCGCTACATCACTCCCCTCCGGAGACCGGAGGTCGATAGTGGGCTGAGTCTTGGATCTTGCGATGCTTCACAGTGCCAGCTGTGGTTCCAGTGAGTCGGAACCGGGTGCCGCTCAGTTCACAGTGGGTCGGAACCGTCTGCAGTGATTGCGGCGATGGTGATTGTGGTTCCAGTGAGTCGGAACCGGGTGCCGCACAGTTCACGGTGGGTCGGAACTGTTTGCGGTGATTGCGGCGATTGTGGTGATTGCGGTGATTGAGGTGATTGCGGTGATTGCGGTGATTGAGGTGATTGCGGTGATTCCCCAGTGAGTCGGGGTGATGTGGCTGAGGGTGATGACCAGGAATGCGCGTTCGCTGCATGCTGGTGGTCAGGATACCCGTTGAAGCCGTGGGTGCTGGCTGGCTGTGTGACTCGCCTCACGAAAGCTTGCGGGAGTGATGATGATGATGTCACGCTGAAGTAGTTGCACGAAGGCTGCGTTGACGTTCATACTCGGGGTCACCAATTTAGGGGTATGAGGAACAGGGTGTAAAGTTCACTCATCCACCATAGAAAAGGGAGGATCCTCCAACCAGACGGGTTGTTATGTCTGGCGGGCAACTGCCCATATGTTGATTTCGGATAGTCTTATCTATGTTATTCGCTCAGTAAACTCTAACTGCGAGATGTAGGAATTGTGTGACGTCATGTCTTTTTGTTTCGTAATTTTTGTATGTGGCGGTCTAACCGCTACAATCTTATTCCTAAACACCGAACCGAGTTTCTAGTAGTAGTACTACGATGTTTAGTCTAGTCCTAGAAACAAAGTAGCCCGCCATGAGTCCAAAGTAACCCGCCATGACGGACATAACTTTAATTTCGGAAGTCGGTGTGTCTTTGGTTTTGATTTTTCGTTTTTTGCTATTTTCTTCCGAAATTAAAGCTATTTTTCACTTAATAGTATTTTTTTTTTGCAGCAAAGCTTATAAAATTTATAAGGGGCCACCACAAGCTTCTTTAACCGAATAAAAAAAAAATTAGGAGTCCGTCCACAATTGACAGAGAAATCAGTGTACTTACATTTATATAAAAACGAACATAGAACCTCCTTTTTCAAAGTTGGTTAAAAAAAGAATCCGTATCAGAAAATAATTATTTTCACTTTAGATAAATAAAACGAGAGTTTTTATTCATAGCTTGAAGAAAGATTAGACTTGAACGATCAATAATTATTTTTAATAAAATAGAGGCAAATACAAAATTGTTACTTGTACCGCGTCTCACTACTTGCCATGTAATAGCATATGTAAACGAGGCACGGTGAATGAAGGATTCGCTTAGTTTTCTTGTAAATAGACGAAAACATTTTGTTTTATTCTTGTTGAAGACCTTTTCTGGACCGTTGGGTACGCATATATTTCTTTGTGATATGATTTGTTGCTTTCTTGTCATAAATTATCGAATATCTAAGTTAATGGTGACTCGCTTCTTTGTGTCATCAATGTGAAAGCTGAACTATTTTTTTTATGTTTGACAATTTTGTTTTTTGCAGGTTGTAAAAACTTTATTTTAACAATGTTCTAGTCGACTCAAATATTGTTAGAATAAAAATCTGTTTTTGTGTTTTGTAACGAGCGCAGTTACAGGTATGTATATACTTATATTTTATATGTTGCATAAAAATATTATATTTTTACATAAAACCTTTATATTGAAAATTGCGGAGCTATTTGCTATTGCTAGCCGGAGCAAGTCTGATTTTTTTTTAAATTTTTTTTTACGAAACCTAGAAAATTTTGAATATTCAATTTAATGGTGTTGTGGAAATGAATAAAAATTCCAAAATCTAGTAGGTACCTAAATTGTGACAACGTTTTGGAAACGGGCACATATTCGAATTGTTTCACACAATATTTTACCAATTTCAACTTAGCTACTTTGTTTTTAATCGATCCTTTCTAATGAATATTACATTATAAAATTACTAGCTGCGCCCCGCGGTTTCACCCGCATAAGTGTCGATCCCGTGGGAATATCGGGATAAAAAGTATTCTATGTCCTTCTCCAGGTGATGGTCTACACGTGTGCCAAATTTCATTCAAATCCGTTCAGCCGTTTTAGCGTGTAAGCGTAACAAACAAATAAACTCACTTTCGCATTTATA
Organism: Conistra vaccinii; assembly: GCA_948150665.1. NCBI lineage: Eukaryota > Metazoa > Arthropoda > Insecta > Lepidoptera > Noctuidae > Conistra > Conistra vaccinii. Next base: position 3,056,296 of record OX411323.1, on the reverse strand, counting down.
ATATTAGTTAAGATTAATTAGTCACATCTCTCAGCAACTCCAAATATTCCAAAATATCAATAAGATCAACACTACACAGAAGTCCAGCCATCATTTTTAATTCCGCCAGGAAATTGCAGATTTCGGCCATAATCCTAGTTCCCCATTATTTCGAGCCCAATTTCGGCCAAAGACAATCGTTGCACCAATCAGAACACGAGAAAACAAGCCAGGACTACCTCAAAACTCAATCAGTGGGCTTCGGTAGTGGGCAACGGAATAAACCGGAATTCAATTACAACCGACCGGGGATAATAAAACGGGCCGTATTCCACTCGCGAAAATTTTCCAATACTTTTTCCCGTTTGGGAAGTTTTAGATTTTTAGGGTTTAGTCTGAAAACCGATTTTTTTTATTTTTAGTACTACTTTTGGCCACTGTTTCACTTGATGGTTAGCAGATTCCGTCGTCAATGGTGCATGCTTGTCGAAGAAGATCGTTAGTTACCCTTCACAAGACTTGCAGATCCAAATAAATAACTTTGAGATTTTCTACATTGTTTTGTAATTCGTTTCAAAAAAAGATTTTATCTTGTATCGCAAATATAATAAATATGAATTAGAATCAAACTTAATGGATTATTGATTTATTTTCTTTTTTCAAGATAATATTTACATAATTTAAAAACCTACAGACTTAAAATAATAGTAAGTGAATAAATTAATGTTTACAAAACAAGTATATAAAAAAGGAGGCGAAATAAATAATCATAATCATTAACAATCATACATTAATAACGTTATTGTAATTGCATATTCCAAAGTCATTCAGATCATTCCGTTGAAATAATTTAAATTGTATCACGTATCAAAATAAACATTATCAAATTATTAAAATAACTGTGGCACACGCATACTTTGAAATAATAATATGTTTCTTCTTTGGTTTCAAAATTATTAATTAAATTATTAAAATAATAACTGTACGTGCCACGTATTCCTTGAAATATAATATTTTATGTTTCTGCTTTGTTTCAATTGATAACAAAGGCATTTTAAACACGAAAATGTAATTTTACTCTAACAAACCTATTTACACTTAAAACACAATAGACGATGTATATCTAGTAACTTAATCCGCTTAACCGTTCTTAAAGAGTTAGAGAACCCTGTAAGAAATCGACACGTGTTTCGCCTCTCAACGAGGCATCCTCAGGACGACGATTGACCTGTTGCGAACTCGGACACGAAGTGTTATCAACGCGAGCCGAACGCAAAGTGAGCTTCAACCGCCATTCACCCCCACTTATATAGGATCGCTTATCGGCCCACCTCGGCCGGGATCGTTATCAGTGCGATAAGCGAACAATCGCAACAATGGTGATCTCGGAATATTCGTATTTAATTCGTTCAACAGTGTAACGTTTCCTGTATTATTTTTTGCAATTTCTAAACTCTCTAATACTGACATTTTGAAACCTTTATCACATGTGTGTAAAATTTTGAAAGTGTTATTGTTATTTAACGAATGACCAGAATCTATTAAGTGTTGAGCAAAATGGGATCTTTCTGGACAATTATTCCTGTACGCTGCAATATGTTCTTTATATCTAGTTTGAAAATTACGACCAGTTTGACCTATGTAAATACCATTACAATCATCGCAATGTAACTTGTAAACACCTGATTTTTTATGGTTTTCTAATTGATCTTTTCCATTGCAAATCTGCCTTAATGAATTATTTGTTTTAAAGGCTACCCTAACTCCATTTCGAAACAATGTTTTTGAAACCCTATCACTTATTGACCCTAAGTATGTCAAACTACCTATGTATTCATGTGGTCTTTCTGGAGGCAATGGGTACAAAAGAGAACGAACTATTTTACGACGTTTCGTTTGAATCAAATCATCGACCATTTTCTTTTTGTATCCGTTACTCTCAGCTATATGATAAATAATGTTAAGTTCTCTGTTATAATTATCTTGAGAAAGTGGTACTGACATTAATCTATGAGTGAAACTACGATAAGCTGCTAATTTATGTTGAATCGGATGACAAGATGACGCAGGAATCGTAACATCTGTATATGTTGGTTTTCTATAAATCTGAAAATCGTGTTTATTATTTATTCTTGAAATAGTTAAATCTAAAAAGTTAAGAGATCCATCAACTTCTAATTCTAATTTAAACTTAATTTTAGGATGCAAACTATTGATTTTATTAACAAAAACATCGATTTGACGCAATGTACCGGTCCAGCACATAATTATGTCGTCAACATAGCGGTAATAATATAAAATTTGAGGTTGTCCAACAATGTATTTATTTTCAAAATGGTCCATGAAAATATCTGCCATAAGAGGACTGAGTGGAGAACCCATGGCTAAACCTTCTTTTTGTTTGTAATATTGATTATTAAATCTAAAATAATTTTGTTCCATACAAATCTTGGTCAAAGATAACAATTCATTAACCTCACCAGGATGGATTCGCTGTTTCTCAAAAAGATCTTCAAGTATTAGTAAACATTCCTCATAAGAAACGTTTGTAAATAAACTTTCAACATCCAATGATAATAATTTGGCACCAGTAGGCCAAATAGCCAGTAGGTGGTGTTATCTTTGACCAAGATTTGTATGGAACAAAATTATTTTAGATTTAATAATCAATATTACAAACAAAAAGAAGGTTTAGCCATGGGTTCTCCACTCAGTCCTCTTATGGCAGATATTTTCATGGACCATTTTGAAAATAAATACATTGTTGGACAACCTCAAATTTTATATTATTACCGCTATGTTGACGACATAATTATGTGCTGGACCGGTACATTGCGTCAAATCGATGTTTTTGTTAATAAAATCAATAGTTTGCATCCTAAAATTAAGTTTAAATTAGAATTAGAAGTTGATGGATCTCTTAACTTTTTAGATTTAACTATTTCAAGAATAAATAATAAACACGATTTTCAGATTTATAGAAAACCAACATATACAGATGTTACGATTCCTGCGTCATCTTGTCATCCGATTCAACATAAATTAGCAGCTTATCGTAGTTTCACTCATAGATTAATGTCAGTACCACTTTCTCAAGATAATTATAACAGAGAACTTAACATTATTTATCATATAGCTGAGAGTAACGGATACAAAAAGAAAATGGTCGATGATTTGATTCAAACGAAACGTCGTAAAATAGTTCGTTCTCTTTTGTACCCATTGCCTCCAGAAAGACCACATGAATACATAGGTAGTTTGACATACTTAGGGTCAATAAGTGATAGGGTTTCAAAAACATTGTTTCGAAATGGAGTTAGGGTAGCCTTTAAAACAAATAATTCATTAAGGCAGATTTGCAATGGAAAAGATCAATTAGAAAACCATAAAAAATCAGGTGTTTACAAGTTACATTGCGATGATTGTAATGGTATTTACATAGGTCAAACTGGTCGTAATTTTCAAACTAGATATAAAGAACATATTGCAGCGTACAGGAATAATTGTCCAGAAAGATCCCATTTTGCTCAACACTTAATAGATTCTGGTCATTCGTTAAATAACAATAACACTTTCAAAATTTTACACACATGTGATAAAGGTTTCAAAATGTCAGTATTAGAGAGTTTAGAAATTGCAAAAAATAATACAGGAAACGTTACACTGTTGAACGAATTAAATACGAATATTCCGAGATCACCATTGTTGCGATTGTTCGCTTATCGCACTGATAACGATCCCGGCCGAGGTGGGCCGATAAGCGATCCTATATAAGTGGGGGTGAATGGCGGTTGAAGCTCACTTTGCGTTCGGCTCGCGTTGATAACACTTCGTGTCCGAGTTCGCAACAGGTCAATCGTCGTCCTGAGGATGCCTCGTTGAGAGGCGAAACACGTGTCGATTTCTTACAGGGTTCTCTAACTCTTTAAGAACGGTTAAGCGGATTAAGTTACTAGATATACATCGTCTATTGTGTTTTATGATGGATTTCCGCAAGGTCACGCCTGAGTCAATTAACTATTTACACTTTGCGGTTAACCACAGCCACATAATGAATGCATGTTGGAATTTAACACCTTCAGTTTAAAAATAACGGGCAATAAGTAATTGGCTCACTGATAATGGCTGCTTCCCACAAAAAGGTCAGTTACAATTTACAAATTTGTAAATTTTACAAGTTTTGTATCACAAAACTCTTAGCCACACTTTTGCAACATTTGCAACACAACAATTGCAACTGAAAATCCTTACGACACGTAAGTTGAGGGCAGCAAAGTCCAAAGAGTCTGCACTTTTTACGAAATTCATTTTTATACACAATTATTTTTTAAATACATAATCAGCCTATTAATGTTCCCACTGCTGGGACACAGGCCTCCTCTCTGTGAGAGGGAGTGGGCCGTAATCTACACCCAGGCCCAGTGCGAGTTGGTAGATGTCACATGTCTTCGAATTTTTGGTTCTAGGACATGCCGGTTTCCTCACGATGTTTTCCTTCACCGTTTTGAGAGCAGTGGCGATGAAATTATTTACACAAAGTAAAGCGCCTGCTTGGGTTCGAACCCACGAACTACAACTCGTAAGTCGGGGCCGATACCACTGGGCCACCACTTCTCTCGTTTTTTTAAAATGAATAATTTAATTTAGTTTTTGCCCGTTTTGATTCAGCTCTCGTTAATGTGCAGCTCATGGTACCGCCGTAAGGTTATTGGCAAGTCAGCAGGGTGGTCACAGGGCTAGCTGAAATATAGTAACGGAACTATTCGTGAAAGTTATTTCAATGAATCCCAATGAATCTTTTAAGCAAGGCCGTAAAGTTGCACCCTCCTCCAGGGCTGAGCCACTGCCCCTCATACATGTTTGCTAACATTTTGGTCACGTAATAGAGTAACGACTATTGGTAATGGCGGTACGTGCGTACCAAATTAGCAGCGGTGCATAAGTAACTAGGTGTCTTATCGGGCATTGGCCTATTTCACTTTCTAACGCGATCTGTCGCTGTTGTTTGTAAATTCACTTTTGTTTCTGTGAGTATACATTCGGATAGGCGTTATTTGCTAGATATTTTTTTCATATTATTATTAGTCTGTTCAGGGGCACCGCACTCACACTAGATGTTGGATAAATCGATGGTAAGGATGTTGAATAAGAAAAAAATAAGTATTTAGTCCGTCAGTCAGATAAAAAAAAAAAATTAGACACGTATTTTTTGCTTTATGAAATTAATAAAAAATGGTTTAGATAAAACACATGAAAGTTGGGGAGTCGGGGCTCGCTACGTCACAAGTCAGTATAAAATCTACCGGGGAGCGACGTCATGCCACATTTTAACTCAATGTACTGCCGTTATATTTTTATTACGTAAAAAACAAAAAAAAACACGTGTCCAATATTTTTTAATAACCTACCAGACGGACAAAAAAGAAATTGTCAACATTCCTAGTATTTAACATTGTAAGTATATCATAATAAATGCCTACCTACCTACTTACTTACTTAACTACACCTACCTACATACATCCCTACCTACCTACCTGCCCTACCCTACCTACTTACTTACCTATCCTACCTACTTACCTATATACATACATGCCTACCTACCTACCTATCGTACCTAAATACCTACTTTACCAACCTACATACCTACCTACCCTATCTTCACCTACCTATCCTAAGAACCATCTCCTTACTATAACAAACACAACAAAAAAAGAATTAGCGTAATTGGTCCGGCCGTTCACGCGTGATGCCGTGACCAAGGAAGTAGGGATTCATTTATATAAGTATATAAATAGATAGATAATACATAATAAGAGTTCACATAAAACCAGAACACACAAGTAACAATAAAAATGATTAAATCAAAATGATAAATTATCGGCGGTCTCCGAGACTATACTTGTTGCACACAAGCAAACAAACTCGTGCACGCACTATACTAGCACACAAAAACACATTCACACAGTAGTTCGCTTCTCAATCGTTGTTTGTGTTCCTTATAAAGTGAATAATTAGTACATAAGAGGGTACCTTGGTGTCAAATTGGCCAGCTGTATTAACTTGTTTTATAAGTAACGTGTAAAAGTTTATGTACCTATACTTTTGCTGAGTTTGCTGTTGATCTCATAAGTTGTTATTATAGTTTTGCTTATTCTACATCCGCATGCTCCGTCATTAGACGGCAATTAATTTTGTTAAAAGTTAAATTTCATATAAGTGAACTGTATCATGTTCTTATGAAATAAAGATTCTTTAAACCTAAAACCTAACCTAATGAGTCTGTATTACATTTCACCGAATTATGTTTAAACTGAAAGAAAATGTGCATTAAAAAAAAACGGAACCTGTCTGGAGGTGGTGAAGTTTAAGGGGCTAATAACAAAATAAAAACGATTCGTTTTAAATCATAATGGAGATTTTGTTTTTTTTGGCCTACCCAGTTTCATGCAAGTTTATTTATTTAAGGACACCAACAAAGCATACACCAAAAATACATGTTTAAATACTCATATTATTTTTACATTTTGTAGTGTAGCCTTAATAGGCTGCCACGGCATGCATTGAACATAGGCGTAGGAAATGAAGTTACAAAACAAAACATATTTTTTACTAATTTAGCTAGATTTAAGTACTTAAATGAAAAAGACAAGTTTACAACAATAGGGATAAACACTAGTGTGCGTTTTCCATTATAGGAGAATACATCATGCTCTTATAATCTAGGTAGATACAGTAAGTTTGACATATCCAAAATAAAATAAAATAAATCAAAACATGCAACACGAAAATCATAGAAAGGAAACAAAATGAAATAAGCAATTATATACTCGTACGTGTGAATACGTTGTTACACGTGCTTCAGAATAAAGTTAATGCCTTAATTATTTTTGGTTCAACTCAACTGGCAAACTTCCGGTATTTCACCATATTTCAACCGGAACTCAGCAAGAGTACCTTTTGTTCAATTACCTTATAAACCTTTGCGACATCAGAACATTCAGATTCTGAAAATTATTCATTTGACAAGGGTCAGAAAGTTCTAACCTTTGCAGCTTTGCCAAAACGGGAGCCTAATTCATTGGATTAAAATTTAATTTGTAAATGTTCGGAAATTATTGATCTTAATTAATTTACTCATGTACGGTGCAGTGTACATTGTTTGTTTTGTTGATAATTGGTAACTGATAGTCGACTGGAATAGTTGTGGAATTATAGTGTTTGAAGTTTATATACCTGTTATTTAATTTTGTTGTATCTTTAGGTATTTTACAAATTATATGAATTTAATCAAAATACCTACAAGGTGCTAATATAAAAAAAAAAAAAAAACATATCGCCATCCTTTACGCAATTGTTTATCTTATGAAGGGTTTTGTGAATTTTGTTAGGCCTTGCGCAGACTATCACTCTATTAAATTAAAATTAAAATTAAAAAGTCTTTATTACTGAAAGAATGGGTACAGTAAATCTCCTTAAAACAAATTTGGTCTTATACAATGTGCACTTAGATGTCAAAGGAGTGCTTTGGCACTCGTACTAGGATTACCCTGTATCACGAATGCCATCACCTTCCTCCGGACCAACTAGGATAGTTCTTTATACTTACACAATAAAATTTTGAATAAATTCTAAAGAAAAGTACAATTATCCTATATACTTATAAACAGGAAATACACAAAAGGAGCACGTGTGTGTGTGTATGTATGTGTGTGTTTGTCTGTCTGTGTGTGTGTGTGTGTGAGAGTGTGTGTGTGTGTGTGTGTGTGTGTGTGTGTGTGTGGTGTGTTTGGTAGTGTGTGACCAGAAGTTCAGAAGGTATGAGTGAGTATGAGTTGGTGAAAAAGACAGTTAACCCACTAATTGTAAAAGTCTCTCAGATTCATCGTAGGTGAGACCTTTCAGCCAGTTACTTACAGCGTTCCTGCATTGCTGTCGGGTAAGTAAGCAAATATTTAGCGCAGTATTAAGTTTATTGTAAACCCGTGAACCCAGTATCCAATAATGCCGCTGAGCAAGAGCAGTTCTATGTCTCTCTGTGCTACACAGTCTCGTTCTTTTGCGCTTGCCTTCTCGTAGCCGTAGGGAGTGTGTTATAGTGGCATGTTTGCGCAATGTTATTTGGAGCACAAAGAGTTGTCTCACAGTTAAGACCTCACACTCTTTATAGAGAAGTGCGGTAGGATACCTGAAGGGTTTCCTACTCATAACCTTAAGGACCGATCTTTGTGCTCTTTCAATACGTAACATACTAACTGCAAAGGTGCCACCCCAGACAGAGATACAGTAGCCCAGTATAGATTGGGCAAGCGCAAAGTAAACTGTTTTCAGTGTTTTAAAATCTGCCACTGCTCTAAGTTTCTTGAACACAAAAATGAGTTTACGAATACGGGGGACGAGTTCATCAATGTGTTTCTTCCAACTCAGCAAACAATCGACCTGGACTCCAAGGTATTTTAAATTTGATGTCCTCTTAATGCGTAGGCAGTCACAATACGTGTTGGCAGAGTTGCAGCAATGCGCCTGAATGGAATACGTATCTGGTTGAGGTTGGCTTCTTTGCGAAAGGGAGAAAGTTATGAATGATGTTTTGTCTAAGTTAAGTGTTAAGAGATTGCCAGATAGCCAATTCATAACAGTTCTAAAAGTATCTTCCGCATATACTTTAGCCTGCTCCCAGTTCGAACCATCAATGAGCAGTGCTGTGTCATCAGCGTATGACAAAATTTTAGTATGAGGCAGGGATAACGTGCATAAATTGTTTATGTAAATTAAGAACAACGTTGGACCAAGCACGCTGCCCTGGGGCACACCGTAACTGACAAATTGCTCATTGCTGGCAAGAGTACCAATCTTAACAGCCTGACTTCGTTCCGCTAGATAGTTACGAAAAATATCAAGAGCAACTCCTCTTATGCCTATAAAAATATATATAATCTATGAAATATACAAAGTCCTATTATATGTAGATGGACAAATTTTAACACAGCGTTCAGTACGTTTAACCAAAGATATCCAAGCAAAAAAAAAAAAACACTGATTAAAGTAATTTTATTTTGACCTAAAATAATAAACGGCATTGGGTAACCAACATTTTTAAAGTATTTTCGTTAGATGTTTTTTTTTTCTTGTCTTGTATTTTTTTGTGTCTTTTATTTAATGCGTTTTTCTAAAAAAAAATACCATTGTCCTTATTTTGGTGGTTTTAATGATTTCTAAGAGTTTGTCCATCTATTTTAATGAGACCTTTTTATATAAAGCCTAGGTATATTGATTCACTTTTTAAGAATAACGATAAAAAGAAATGAGTTTTGTCTATAGTAGGTCCCATTAAAATAGAGGGACAAACTTTTAGAAATCATTCAGACTACCGAAATAAGGACAATGGTAAAAATAATAATAAGAAAAACGCATTAGAAACTTACAAGAAAAAAAATCTGCTAACGAAAATAAATGTTGGTTACCGAATGCCATTTATTATTTCAGGTCAAAATAAAATCACTTTAATCAGAGTTTTTTTTTGCTTTGATATGTTTGGTTAGACGTACTTAACTGAACACTGTTAAAATTTGTCCATGTATTAAATGGGGACCTTGTATATTTCAGAGAGTGAAAGTCTGCGCAAGGCCTAACCAAATTCGCAAGTTCCTTCATAAGGTCAAGTATTGCGTAAAGGACGGCGATATGTTTTTTGTGTATAATATTGCATATAGATATTTTCATTATATTCATATAATTTCATACACATCATTTAATTGTGATTTTGTGTATTGTGCCACTTCTTTTGTGTGCACTAAATAAAAGAATTTACCTATTACCTAGCATCAAGCTACGTCGTAGCTTACGTGTAGCGCTACGCCAGTAGCTCTACCATGAGTTGCCATCGAAAATTTACTCGCTAGCGTTAAACTCGCTAGCGTATTAACGTTAATCAAATACATTTCGATAATGTCAAAACTTGCTAGCGTCCCCGTAAATGATTTATATGAAAAGATATTGTACAGCGCCCCTAGCGGTCACAGAAAGAATTAAAATTTGTTCCAAGAGCACTATAGTTTTCGATAGGTAAGAAACCTAACGTAATCTATTCGATAGTCGCTAACGTTTTTCAGCTGTCACCATACAAAACGGCACCATGAGTCACTAAATCGACAGACGCTATCGAAAAATACGCTTGCGATAGTAGTTACGTTGCTCACTACCATTTTGACGTGTGAAACATGTTTACATTCAAATTATATACGTTTTTGAGTCTATTAAAGGCAAAATAATGTCTGGAAGAGATTATTTAGCATGGAATATGTTAGTGGCCCCAAAATTTGGAGGCCAACGACTGGAAGAACGTAAATTTCAGGAAACTATCTTATTTAGTTCTCTTACAAAATATTCTATTTGCCGGCGACGGCGACGGGACCGATTTGTTCTAAAAGTTTTAACTACATAAGTGAATTAATTGTATAGTGTTTTATATGAATAATCTACAAAGATTGTAAGAAATTCTAATAAGAAATAAATAAATGCACAATTCCAAGAATTCGGCTTGCACCACAATATCCTAACGGATTTACTTACTATAAAAGGCGTACCATTTTGTGGGCAATTCAGTCGCAGTTCAGCCCTAGATAATACACTTAAATACGGAGCTCAGCCACCAAAGAAGAAACATACCAAGAAAAGCCGAATTCTCCGGAATAATTCAAGATAGTAAATCAGTGTTTTATTTCGCTGCCTCAAGATAGTCCTCATCGTGGTCACTGTGTGTTATGGTACCCAACCTAGGTACGTATTCAGGAGTCCGTGGTGGTTGTGCAGCCAGCGGATTCACCGAGGGTCAGTTAGCAGGGAGCGCACATCAAATATCAGTGGGAGATCGTCCCAGGTTGCCTGCGGTACTGTAGGTACCTCTGCCGTCCGCAACACTATTATTGTAAACATAGTTCATTTTAAATTTAAATAAATAACGCCGCGAATCACACATTGTCAACAAAATTACAAATTGAATAGAGGTAAATAATTATTACCTATAAGGAATAAAAATTCAACAACCCCTAAATACCATAAAAAGGTGCACTAACCGCCAACCTTTCTATTTAGTCGGATTGTTTCATGATACTTATTGACTGTCATAACATTGTTACCATAGCGATACCTTATGTGTAGTGATGGGCAATTCTCGAGAATATTCTCCTTGCGAGAACTTTGCTGTTAAACTCTCGAGAACATTCTTTTGGTAGGGAACTTATGAGAATTTAAAAATAATTGGATGACTGTATTGAATCGGTATTTTTTTAGACTAATAGTTTTTAGTGCATTTGAACGTTTTACGAAGTTTGAGTTTAAAATAAACTACACCACAACTTAAATTCTCAGTAAATTCTCCTGAGCGAGAACATTCCCGAGAATATTTTCGAGAAAATTCTCATAAATTCTCTTAAATTTCCTAAGGTAGTAATGTTAAAGTATGATTTCTGTATTAAAACGAACTTTATGAGTTTAAAATAATCAGCATTAATAAAATGAATAAGAAAACAACATTATAAGAAAGGTTTATGGTGCAAATAATTAAAAACAAAATAACAATCAAAAATAATTTTGGCGCAACTAAAATCGAATTTGATAATCGCGACTCCATGTGGTACTTATTTGCCCTACCTTTTTTTAGAGCCGGAGACGCGCAGGGGGGCAGCGTCGACGTGTTTTGATATGGAATTTTTCACTTTTTGTATGGAAAATATAAAAAAATATTACCTACTTGTTGAGTTTTGGGGGTTTTTTCCGATGTGTTTTATATGAAATTTTTCACTTTTTGTATGGAAAATATGAAAAATATCATGGAAAATTTTAAAAATGATCACCTGCATGTTGAGTTTAAGGGTTTATGGGTTTTAAAAATCACACCAACACCTCGACTTCGGATGCAAAAACAGTACTGTCTTTTTTTTCTTTTCTTTTGCTAATATTTCGAAAATAGTGTGCGGGCTATCGCAAAAATAATGAAAATTTCGACCCCCTTTATGAAACTCATAAACCCTTAAAACTCATCATGTAAGCAAACATTTTTCATATTTTCCGTACAAAAAGTGAAAACTTACGTATAAAACACGTCGAGAGTGCCCCCCAGCGCCCTTCCAACTCTAAAAAAAATCACGGGGTAGGGCAAATACCACGTGGAGTCGCTATTGGTGCCGATTTTCTTGTCACAAATGCCTCTAAACTAGACTAAAAATCACCAAAATTTAGTTTAGTCCTGTCAAACGAGGATTTCCCATTCTGAAATAGACTAAAGTGACACAAGTGTGTCATAGTGTTTAGTGATAGTTTAGTTCGGTGTACAAGAGAATCGGCGCCATTTGCAGTCAGAAACATAATACAGTAACGTTTTTTCGAGTAAAGTATTAAATAACAACAATAGAAGTTTACTTTAGACCTTGAAATCGAAACTTATTGTATTAAAATTTAGCAATTTTACTTCCATTTTTATATTCTCGTATATTCTCCGTCGAAAAGAATATTCCAGAATATTGCAGAACATTCTCAATCCGAGAATATTCTCCGTGTGAGAATATTCTCCCGACCCATCACTACTTATGTGACGTTTTGATCATATGAGCCGTTCCCTCTTCTTATTACTGAGAAAGATAGAAACAAAACATAAGAGTGAAGTTAGCTAGACGACCAGTGTGGAAGATTTCTACCATTTTGGCAGATTTCGCTCCAAAATTTTGTCTGTGGCAGATCCTGCTGACGATTTACAAAAGTGGCAGATTTTGGCAGATTTAAAAGACTTCAAGGAAATTCACATAACCTTATAAGAATTTTCCTTTTTTTTATTATTATTAGGTATAATAATGCATAAGAAAACTGTTAAATATTTTTGTTGATTAATTATATTTCATTGAATTTGTGTGTATTTTTTCAGTTTCCATGAAGGCATATATTTGGCATTTTTGGCGCCAAGTGTGGCAGATTTTGGCAGTTTTTTTGCCCAGTCTGTGGCAGATTCGCCATTTATGAAATGGTCACACTGTAGGTGACACGATCTATCGAGCTTACCTTAGCGCCTGCATGACACTCCGTAAAACTCATGGTGCGAGCATTATCGAAATCAGTTTGATCTACGTCAACACTTCCAACTCCACCCGCTTTTCATAGAGCTCATACGTCATGCCGCCATACATATTGGAAGTAAACCCTCCTGGAGGGTCACCGGCATTTCGTTTGCGCTAAAGTTAACCATCGCTGACGGTCTACGGCATTAGGTTTAAAACCGTATTATAAACCACTGTAAAACGAAGTTAATTTGTGTGAATATTTGTAACAGTGAACAATTTTTTTATTGATACGAGTAATTAAATTATAATATCAGATTTTATTATCACGGTTTATAATGCCAGCTGTATTCGCTAAGAAAAAACAACATTTAAAATGAGCCCACCGCGAGGGCTCCCGGTATTCCATATGCGACTAGGTGAACCCTCCAGGAGGGCTCCCGGCACTGAACGGGTTAATACGCTAGCGCTAGCGAGTAAATTTTCGATGGCAACTCATGGTCGTAGCACTGCTACGAGTCTACGTAGCTCAAGAACGACGTGCTACGGATTTGTAGTCGACGAAGGAATTTTGTTTCGTTTAAGTCTGGATAGGTTTATTTTAAGACTAGAAATTAAAAGGAATTATTCTCCTTTTAATTTGTAGCCGTACAAGCAGTAAATAACAAAATAAATAAAGCTAACTCATTAAAACTTCGCTGCACAAACTCCAGCCACGAAAATCTCGACACAAATACATACATTAAAAACAAGCGACCTTTCTACATTAAAACAATTCAGTTAATCCTTTAGGAGGCTCCCATAACTCGATTCCGAATAATAACTAAATCCACAAACAATGGAGTGGCGGAATCTCATTGCTGCAAGTTAAAACGAAAATTCGCTGTGCCTAAACTTAATTACAATGTTAGGAGCTCCGCAAATACTTGAAAGGAAGATTACTTTTCTGTTTTGTTACATTTTGGGGTAATCTCATGTGCCTACAAGTCTACAAGGATTAAAATTATCGGTTAGGTCGTTAGTATCGGCTTGCCCGTATCGATTCAAGAAAGTCATGTTTTGGAATTTATTTGATATAAGAACTTTTTCTCAAAAAAAAACAACCGACTTCCACTATAAAGTGAAAAATAACTAAAATTTCGGAAAAAACGAAAATACAAAACCAAGGACACGGATATTCGTTATATGCCACCGATTTCCGAAATTTTAGTTATTTTTCACTTTATTTATAGTGGAAGTTGGTTGTTTTTTTTTGCGAAAAAGTTTTTAGTTCTCGCTTATTAGTGGGTCGGTTTGTAATTTATCTAAGTTACAATAGCCTAAAGTCAACTGCTCATCACCTTTTACAAAATATTGCTTTTCCCGATGCAGGGACGTTCATTGTTGAGGAGTTCTTCTGGTACTTCGCCATCAGCTCCTCTTCACCCTATGCATTGTGATGGGCATAAATTGTTTGGCAACCATATTAAAGTAATCGAATCGCAAGTTCGCAACCCGTGAAATACGTATTATTCAGTAGTTCCGGTGGCCATCTGTGGTCTTCATCATCAGTTCCACTTCACCAAATGGAGCTTTCCGAGAGCAAATTCAAGAGTTCTAATAAAAAATACCAAAATCGCTATAGGTGTGCCTATAATATTTCAAGAGTTCCCTCGACTTCTCCAGGATCCCATCATTCAATCCTGACTGTATGAAAATGGGACCAAATGGAAAGCATACCCTTTCAAAAAAAAAAAAATATTGAAATCGGTCCCGCCGTTTTCGAGTAATCGGGGAACATATATAAAAAAATATTCCGACGAACTGAGAACCTCCTCCTTTTTTTGAAGTCGGTTAAAAAGGACTGAAAGGAAAGCTTCTTCGAAAAGTTAACTTAAAATCGAACCTTTAATAAAGAAAGAAAGAAAGAAAAATAGGTTTATTCATCACAGAAACACGTGCATACAAAAAGACATGAGTAAAAAAAAAAGACGTGTGGCACTCGGGGACTGCCGCGGCAAAGCTATTGCATAGCATTTTTTATCAACTTATGTAATTGTAAAAATATTAACCCGAATACAAGAAATAGCAATGATGACATTGACAGGAACTGTTATTCACATTTATACTAAAAAATAAAAAAAAGTGGTAAATAATAGGTATGTTGACTGTCGGACTTTGCAGCCCGACGGTCACACCACTGGGCTACCACTGACCTTATAGTTAAAAAGAGGTGAATTTATTTAAAAAAGTGTGCATCATTAGAAGCCCAAATAATGTTCAAACCAAGCATATTTGAGAAAAATAATTTAAACCTGCCGAGACGAGTTTCCTATAGACGCAGTTATAAACGATCGCTTCATGCCAAATTGTCGATACGCCAAATTGAGTTTAAGGAAGAAATAAAAGATTATCCATCGAACTATATAGTTCAGGAGTCAGGAGCCACATTTATCTTGTATTGTAGGTTATATGGCTTATACCCATTGGCTTTTATGGGTCATGTACGCAATTGCCCGTGATTGACGTACTTTTCCGTCGATTGATTGATGCTGTAATCATGCATCTCTTCTGAACAGCGGTGGAAGTTTTGTGTGAGAGAGTTATAGTTATATCGGCCTGTAATTAAAGACAAGAGGTCTTTAGGGTTCCGTACCTCAAAATGAAAAAAACGGAACCCTTATAGGATCAATTCGTTGTCCGTCTGTCCGTCCGTCTGGTAAAACCCTTCTTCTCAGGAACGCGTGGAGGTATCAGGTTGAAATTAATATCAAATAAGTAGGTATGCGGTTCCTTGGAGCTCTAAAAAATCAAGCTTCTAAAACACCGCAATAAAATAATACGACCATTTATGTGACATATTTTGATATTCGCAAATAAATGAAAACCTTAAGGTACTTCCCGTTGACCTATAATCATGAAATTTGGCAAGAAACAATGTCTCTTAGCACAAGTAAAGGAAAAAGTCAAGAATTCAAGAAAATTGTTAATTAATACTTTTGTCACATATTTTTTTTGCAATTACAAACTTACATTTGCTTACATTTGGAGAATTTACTGTGACGTATTAAGAGGACATGTTTATCAACTACAATGTTAAGTTTGTTTTTGGGATAAATTCATCTCAACTACGGAACCCTTCATTGTGCGTGGTCCGACACGCACTTGGTCGGTTTTTTTGTACAGAAGCAATAAGCATTGATCGCATCGTTTGCTGTGTGTCATTTTATTTTAGACTGTTATTAGTCAAGTTTCTTCTTCCCAATGCTTTTGTAAAGGTTGTCGAGACTTTTGAGTTGTGAAGTTTCGACCGATTAATTTCAAGGATATAAATTCACTTACCGCTGGAACTGGTTGTAGTATTATTGAGTTTTGACCTGCTTAAGATGGCAGTACCTAATGCCTACAAAACATCCTGTTTTATAATATTGGCTTCATGATTGTTAATTTCGTAATTAGTGAACCTAAGGAGCCACTGCAAAGGACACATTTTACCATCACCGTTATGTTTTTTTTTTACCTTTATTGTCCCACAGCTGGGCAAAAGTTTCCCCCACAGCTTTCCCCCATTATTAACCGTTAAAAAAAAAAACAATATATTTACATACTAACGTTATCCTATATAGCCTAAACTCCTAAAGCCTCACAAAAAATGCACACAAACGTTCAGTAATCCGTGCATTTGGTCTCAAAGCAAAAGAACTCCTGCAGCCGCGTAGAATCAACAGCCGTAATGCGAACTGAATGGGGCCGGATAAGCTCTATGAAAGCCTGGTAGGGCCGTGACGTAATACCTGGACTTAGGACTCGCATACATAGGAGCTGTGAGACTGAGAAATATTAATTGAATTTTCAGTATTATATGTAGTTATTTTAGGTTCAAAGGTCATTGGGCATATCTGACCCGCTTTGCGAAGAGTGGCGGACATTAACCAAAATAGTTTTAAACTAAAGAGAATAATGTGACCTTTCATTGCATATAATTATTTGATTAAAAATCGATGGAGAAAAACGTACAGAATCGTTTAAAAAAAATTCAAACAAACGGTTTCAGAGGAGGATTTAATTCATCTTATGATGACATAAAAAGAATCCCCGAAGGGTTAGGCAGAGGTGTACCTATAGTACCTACACCCATATTTCGCCAGATATTTTTAAGTCCCATGTAATAGTGGGTGAGCCTATTGCCATCAACTGGGAACAAATACATACTCCAGGCTGCTACAGTGAAATTCCTGACAGAAAAACCCAATAACACTTTGCCCGACTTGGGAATCAAACCCTGGACCTCATGCTCAGCAGTAACGCTTGCAACCACTAGCCCAACGAGGCAGTCATTGGTGTTATTTATACTGTGATAATGCTAAGTATTGTACCTATACCAATTAATCGTAGGGATATTGTGAGAACTTATTGTGCTCAAAGAATAGCATGATGGAATTCAGTGAAATAAAACACAATTTTTCGAAATTACATATGAATTGAAAAAGTCATTTTGGTACTTGCCCGGATTCAAACGCATGAGAGGCGAGGTCATAAGTAGTCATAACCGCTGGGCTAACATGTCAAATTGAATAATAAATATTATAATGAATTAGAATTTTATTCATGTTCCCTATATCACTTTACTAGGCTGGTCCAAAAATGATAATCGGTTATTTTTGTTTTTGCTCGGCGCCTATGGGTTGTAGCGTGATGTTAAATAGCCTGTAGTCTTCCTCGAAAATTGGGCTATCAAATGCAAAAAGTTTTTTTTACTCGCTCTCTTTTACTTACAAAAAATCTCTTCAGCTTTATTATTAGTATAGAAAACATGAACCAATTACATTACTAGGTGACCTTGGAACAAGATTCACAGCCAAGGACGTTAAACGTGTTATTAGCAGTATGTCAAGAGGTAAGTCTCCAGGTCACGATGGTCTGAGCATCGAGCACCTCAAGTTCGCGGGCCCTCATTTACTAAGAGTGTTGGCAATGTTTTTTTTTTGTTTTTTTTTTTTTTAACTATTGTAGTACCCATTATTAAAAATAAAACGGGTGATATCGCTGACTTAAAGAACTACAGGCCTATTTCTCTGGCTACGGTGATAGCGAAAGTGCTTGATAGCCTGCTTAACAGACAACTTAATAACTTTGTTAAGTTGCACGACAATCAGTTCGGATTTCGATCCAGACTATCTACTGAAAGTGCCATCTTGTGTCTAAAGTGGGCTGTGAGGTACTACTCCGATAGGAAAACACCTACGTATGCTTGCTTCCTCGACCTCTCTAAAGCTTTTAATCTGGTCGCATACAGTATCCTTTTGGGGAAGTTAGAGGAAGGTGGACTTCCTCCAGAGTTGATAAATACTTTAAAATGCTGGTATGAAGGCCAGATCAATCAGGTACCCCACGTACCTGATTGATCTGGCCTTCATACCAGCATTTTTCAGAACCGTATAGGTTGGAGTGCGGGGCAAGGCAGGGGGGTAACTTCACCCACGCTCTTCAACCTGTATGTCAATGGGCCGATCGAGGTGCTCAGCAGAGAGCGAGCCGGGTGTTATATTGACGGAGTCTGTGTAAATAACAATAGTTACGCCGATGATATGGCGCTGCTGAGCGCCTCTGTTTGTGGTTTAAGTGAAGAATATGCTTTACTTCATGGATTGGTCTTTGGTGTCAGCAGTCGATGTTCTGATCCGATGCCTACGGTCAAGTTGAACGGAATATCGCTTGTAGGGTATTTAAGGTGAAATACTTGGGACATCTTTTGACCGCTGACCTCAGAGATGATGACGATATTGAACGAGAAAGGAGGACGCTGTCGGTGAGAGCTAATATGATCGCTCGCAGGTTTGCACTTTGTTCTAGAGCAGTGAAAATAACTTTATTTCGTGCATATTGCAACTCATTTCACACGTGCAGCCTGTGGGTAGATTACACTCAAAAATCGTACAGCACCCTTCGCGTTCAATATAATAATGCGTTCCGGGTATTGATGGGGGGGCTGTTCCGTTTCTGTAGCGCATCAGTGATGTTTGCTGATGCTCGTGTCGATTGTTTCTACGCTACGATGCGAAAGAAATGCGCTTCCCTGGTGCGCTGGGTGCGGGCCAGCCCCAACAATATACTGCAGTGAATCGCGAGCATATTTCACAGTTTGTGTGTGAATCGCTGATGCAAGCTTTCCACATCTGTGTTGAGCGTGTAGCAGGGATTCGATCAGTGTGTAGGTTAAGTTTACTAACATAGCTGTTAAGAAAGTTTACTAACATATTGTGTCATGTTACTTGTTAATTCAATACCTATTAAAAAAAAAAAACTTTTTGATCAGCGTAGTATAACACTTGAACACTTATCCACACACACTTATAACATTTAATAGCACTTAAATATTGGTAAATCTAAAATTCAATATACGACCAAACAATTTTTTTTTTTAATCTAAATTCCTATGGCTCACGTTAATATGATTAATGCTATAGTATATCTGAGCCATATATCAATACATTCTGCTATATTTCGTTGGTGTCCGCCATGGGTCTGGTTTCTATACTAAGATGCCCGATGACCAAGCTCAAATAGTATGGTTTGTTTTAAGCTAGCCGATAGACCAACGAGCCATATATCAATACATTCTGCTATATTTCGTTGGTGTCCGCCATGGGTCTGGTTTCTATACTAAGATGCCCGATGACCAAGCTCAAATAGTATGGTTTGTTTTAAGCTAGCCGATAGACCAACGTCTATCGGCTGTCCATACAAACTTGTTTGTGTACGTTTTGTGAATTGTGCAAAAATCCTATTGGAAAAAACGGTTATTTCCGCTGTTTTCCAATTCTAAGGGCAAGTTTACAATTTTTCTTTCCCTAAAAATCATATTCCGACTAAATGAAGATTAAAAAAAAAAACAAATCGGCTGTTCTCTAGTGACAATTGCCAACGAACAACATTTAATTTTTATTTATAGATATAATTATGTATTTTGCTTGCTGCACTTGCAGTTTAACCCAATGAAACGTAAGCCAATAAAGCAAATATTCGCTTTAAATTCTAAAGTTTTTCCTGAGTCCTGCTACTAATTGATCGCACGAGCATTGCAAAATAAAAACAGACATATTTTTTTCCAAAAACTCTCCACATCCAAATTCTCGGTACTAGGGCAGCATAATTAAATGCAGGTTCTTCACATTTGGAAGTAGACTCACAGACACTGGGAGTTACCGTGCGCCGGTAAATCAAGCCCGATGTGACGGGAGCGGCTTACTATCGCATTGTGCATCGCATACATTTTATATTATAAACGTATTGGGTTCCTGGCTGTATTTTAAAGACAGTTTCATGTTAAATTAGTACTTCAGTAGTAGAAAGCTCATTGTGAAGAAGTACGACTATGCAGTAGGTATCCAAACAGCATTACTATGTTTCCATTCGGTAATGATAAAATGCTTCCAGCACGTTCAAAATTAAGCATTAGTCTACTGCATCCATACTAATATTATAAATTCGAAAGTAACTCTGTCTGTCTGTCTGTCTGTCTGTCTGTCTGTATGTTACCTTTTCACGGCTAAACCACTGAACGGATTTCGATGAAATTTGGCAAGGAGATAGATGGCATCCTAGAGAAGGACATAGGGTACACCATAGAGGGGCCATGTGTTTTGTTCGCGGATGACGTATCTTTATTAGTCTCATGTCAAAACAATACAAACATAGAAGAAAAACTCAGTTCCACACTCACAAAAACATGTAACTGGATGACCTCACATAATTTAGAAATTAATTATACAAAAACGAAATTAATGACTTTCCACCCCTATCAAAAAGCTCCTCTACACTTAAATTTCAACTTTAACGGCTCTAAATTGGAAACCGTCGATGAATTTACATTACTTGGACTTACAATTGATAAACATATTAACTGGAAAGCACAAATACAAAAAACCCGTTCAAAAATGTCTAAATTCACATACGCCCTCCGCGAAATAAAAAAGACAACCAATCTACAAACTGCCCTCACCACCTATTACGCGTATGCCAATGCATGGCTTAGCTACGGCGTAATTCTCTGGGGAAATAGTACAGATGCACTGACACTCTTTACCCTACAAAAGAAGCTAGTAAGAATCTTAGTAAACATTGACCAAACCGACAGCTGTAAACCCTATTTTCTAAAACATAACATTCTTACCCTCCCCAGTATTTACATTCTAGAAATATGTAAATTTGTCCGCAAGCATCAAGAGTTCTACACAAAACGCGAAGACATTCAATCACAGTACACACTTAGGCACAGATCTAGGCTAAACATACCAACATCCAAGCTAAAAATGCATTCCACAGGTCCGTACGTTATGTCTATTAAAATATATAATAAACTACCTGACATAATAAAGAAAGAAGAAAAGTTAAATCTATTTATAACAAAACTTAAAAAATTACTGATAAACAAATGCTATTACTCCTTAGATGAATATTTTAATGACAAACATAAATAATAAGACAACATAATAATGTAATTTGTATAGTAAGATATGTTTAAGGAACTTACTAACAAACAATAATAATATTTGCTAATAATGATCACGAAATTTATATGTATGTTTATAATATGTTAATAATACGGTAATTATGAATAAATTAATAATAATATAATAATTTAAAAAAAAAAATTACATAATTTTATATGCTATAAATGAAATAAAGGAATATAATAATAATAAATAATATAACAAACAAATAATTAAATTAAATAGCATTAATATTATAGCAATAATAATTATTCAAAGAAAAAAAAAAAAAGATATATATATAAATAAATAAACAGAATTATAATACACAATATGTATAGGTATATAATAATAATCTAAAATATTTTTGCAGATAACATAACACATAATAAAATTAATTGACAAGTGAAATGTTAGTATCTTATTCGCGATCTCCTGACTTTGATTATATTATGTAAGATCAAACTTGCTCCCACAATGATCTCCTAAAACAGGGCTTCCTCTCTCCTACCCTTTTGCTGTGCCCTACAGGGTCCATAATGATCTAAATTATATAGTTACCACCTAAGTACACATTATGGTAAAGCAATAAAGATATTGAGTATTGAGTATTGAGTACTTTTTGTCTCAAAAATAACCCCCAAGGGGGTGATATAAGGGATGAAAGTTTGTATGGGAAACTCAATATTTCTAAGTTGGGGATATGGAAATTCAAATTTATGCTTTTGGTAAGAAATAAAGAATTACGCTTTTCAGCGTTTTTGTAAAATCATCCCCCAAAGGGGTAAAATAGGGGTTGATTTTAAAATTCACATGTATAATTGATTATTTTTGTTGTCTCTTATTTTTAAGAGATTTAAGGTGTGGTTCCAGTGAGTCGGAACCGGATGCGGCACAGTTCACGGTGAGTCGGAACTGTCTGCGGTGATTGTGGCGATTGTGGTGATTGTGGTTCCAGTGAGTCGGAACCGAGTGCCGCACAGTTCACAGTGAGTTGGAACTGTCTGCAGTGATTGCGGCGATTGTGGTGATTGTGTTGATTGTGGTGATTTCGGTGATTGAGCTGATTGAGGTGATTGCGGTGATTGAGCTGATTGTGGTGATTGAGGTGATTGAGGTGATTGTGGTGATTTCGGTGTTTTCGGTGATTGAGGTGATTGCGGTGATTTCGGTGATATCGGTGATTATTTTTGTTGTCTCTTATTTTTAAGAGATTTAAGGTGTGGTTCCAGTGAGTCGGAACTGGGTGCGGCACAGTTCACGGTGAGTCGGAACTGTCTGCGGTGATTGTGGCGATTGTGGTGATTGTGGTTCCAGTAAGTCGGAACCGGGTGCCGCACAGTTCACAGTGAGTTGGAACTGTCTGCGGTGATTGCGGCGATTTTGGTGATTGTGGTGATTGCGGTGATTGAGCTGATTGAGGTGATTGCGGTGAATGAGGTGATTTCGGTGATTTCGGTGTATTCGGTGATTGAGGTGATTGCGATGATTTCGGTGATTATTTTTGTTGTCTCTTATTTTTAAGAGATTTAAGGTGTGGTTCCAGTGAGTCTGAACCGGATGCGGCACAGTTCACGGTGAGTCGGATCTGTCTGCGGTGATTGTGGCGATTGTGGTGATTGTGGTTCCAGTGAGTCGGAACCGAGTGCCGCACAGTTCACAGTGAGTTGGAACTGTCTGCAGTGATTGCGGCGATTGTGGTGATTGTGTTGATTGTGGTGATTGCGGTGATTGAGCTGATTGAGGTGATTGCGGTGATTGAGCTGATTGTGGTGATTGAGGTGATTGTGGTGATTTCGGTGTTTTCGGTGATTGAGGTGATTGCGGTGATTTCGGTGATATCGGTGATTATTTTTGTTGTCTCTTATTTTTAAGAGATTTAAGGTGTGGTTCCTGTAAGTCGGAACCGGGTGCGGCACAGTTCACGGTGAGTTGGAACTGTCTGCGGTGATTGTAGCGATTGTGGTGATTGTGGTTCCAGTAAGTCGGAACCGGGTGCCGCACAGTTCACAGTGAGTTGGAACTGTCTGCGGTGATTGCGGCGATTTTGGTGATTGTGGTGATTGCGGTGATTGAGCTGATTGAGGTGATTGCGGTGATTGAGGTGATTTCGGTGATTTCGGTGTTTTCGGTGATTGAGGTGATTGCGATGATTTCGGTGATTATTTTTGTTGTCTCTTATTTTTAAGAGATTTAAGGTGTGGTTCCAGTGAGTCGGAACCGGGTGCGGCACAGTTCACGGTGAGTCAGAACTGTCTGCGGTGATTGTGGCGATTGTGGTGATTGTGCTACCAGTGAGTCGGAACCGGGTGCCGCACAGTTCACAGTGAGTTGGAACTGTCTGCGGTGATTGAGGTGATTGCGGTGATTGCGGTGATTGCGGTGATTGAGGTGATTTCGGTGATTCCCCAGTGAGTCGGGGTGATGAGTCTAAGGGTGTTGACCAGGAATGCGCGTTCGCTGCATGCTGGTGGTCAGGATACCCGCTGAGCCGTGGGTGCTGGCTGGCTGTGTAACTCGCCTCACGAAAGCTTGCGGGATTGATGATGATGACGTCACGCTGAAGTATTTGCACGAAGGCTGCGTTGACGTTCAGTCTCAGGGTCACCAATTTAGTGGTATGAGGAACAGGGTGTAAAGTTCACTCATCCACCATAGAAAAGGGAGGATCCTCCGACAAGACGGGTGTTATGTCGGGCGGGCAACTGCCCATAAGTTGATTTCGGATAGTCTTATCTATGTCGTTCGCGTGGTAAATTCTAACTGCGCGATGCAGGATTTGTGTGACATCATGTCTTTCATGCGTAGTTCGTATGTGGCGGTGTAACCGCTACAAACATTACCTCCTTACTAATAAACGTTGTATAGCGTCTGTATAGTTAAACATATAGTATAGTTACAAAGCTTTGTCTTCTTCTTTCGAATGTCAAATTACTGACGACTGAAAGAGATCATTTTTTCATTTTGAGGTACGCAACCCTAAAATGTGCCTGTTACTTTTTCATGCCGTAAGGGCTGAACGGATTTAGTTGAAAGGCGTATGGTCTTTTAACTAAATCCGTATAGGCCATGATCTGGGTTAGGATAGAGGATAATCTGAATCCCGGTAGTACGGTCCTGTGGGATATTTTCCGACCTTTACGCGGGCGAAGCCGCGGGTAAAAGCTAGTGGTAAAATACTTCCAGTTTCGATTTCATACGATGTTACGTACGTTACGAAGTTACGTTAAGATAGTGTCTTATAAGGAATATATAGCATTACTTTTTAGTACATATTACCACTTAATTCTTTGTGGGATATCTACCCTCATAAAATATAATAAAATTGTACACTGTAAATAAATTATAATACTCGATGCACACAATACCACACTGCTATCGATATTATTGTGGGCACACAATTGGAGATACACATTGAAAGTAATTCCGATTCACATTGTAAAATGTATTGTGTGGTTTAATACTATTGTGAGCTTTCGCTGGCATGCAATAAAATTTTCACTCAGTTTCATAGAAATATGAGTTGCATTACATTAATTATCAGCCTATGCTGCACTGCTTCTTCTCATAAAGAGAAGGCATTGATCACGCTTGCTCAAGGTGGACTGGCGATTCAAGTTTTCTCACAATGTTTTCCTTCGGGCGTTTACGATTAATGTACAAATTCGTATCACATTACTATACTTATTATTTTTTAAGACTGCATAGCTTCAAGTACGCCAATATGTACCTGCAATGAAACGATATACAGTCAACCGCATGACAGTGACAACTCCTTTATAGCGTAGCAGTTTTCGAGCGAAATACTGTCAACAGCACACCACAGCTCAGAGGTAACAATTTGACATTGCTAGCTCCTTTATAGCGTAGCAGTTTTCGAGCGAAGTACAGTCAACCGCACAGCACAGCTCAGTGGTAACAATTTGACATTGCTAGCTCCTTTATAGCGTAGCAGTTTTCGAGCGAAGTACAGTCAACCGCACAGCACAGCTCAGTGGTAACAATTTGACATTGACAGCTGCTGCATTGTGCTGTGCTAAGGAGCTCCTTATAGCGTAGCAGTTTTCGTAGTGCACGTTTATCAATAATGTGCGTTTGACTGTACCTATGGCAAGGTTATTTGAGCACGTCTTCAAAGTTTGAACACATAAATATTTTGCACTTTGCCATCCCATCTTCCAAGTCTTTCAAAGAAGTGTTCACATCTTTGAAGCTTTGTGCTAGCTATTCTATCCATTTACAAATCGGTACACTCAAAATACCTTTTTAAAGCAACATTTAGTTAGAGTAATTCCAATGAAATCGGAAATACCACTGAACTTTACCTACGGTACTAAAATAAATTATGTTTAGTAACAAAATAGTTTTAATTCTGGTTCATAGGAAGCCGATGATTGGGTCAATCCTCCGGCCGCCACCCACTGGACTCAATAACGTTATTATCCCCTGGTAGGAATACCATCGGTTTGCTAAATATAGGACACGCGTAGCTTTAGATTTAATTATTGTTTCAAGCAATTGAGTATCGGATTACTTACATACGAGAATTTTCGATAAAGGTACGAGTAGGTATACCCATGCCAAAAAGTTTCAACATTATATTAGCTAACCAAATTATTGTGCTCAACATAGATTTTGTTTCGTTGATTAACATCAACAAAAAACACACACTTAATACTTTTTTAGAGGTATGAGGAACAGGGTGTAAAGTTCACTCATCCTCTATAGAAAAGGGAGGATCCTTCAACCAGACGGGTGTTGTCTGGCGGGCAACTGCCCGAAAGTTGATGTCGGGTAGTCTTATATATGTCGTTCGCGCGGTAAACTCTAATTCTGCGATGCAGGATATGTGTAATGTCATGTCTTTACTGCGTTGTTCGTATGTGGCGGTGTAACCGCTACACTTTTCTTCTCGTCGCCTATCTCGCAATGTTTGAAGACTAAGGTATTCAACCAGTGCGTCCTGCCCGTTATGACACACGGTGCCGAAACGTGGACACTGACAGTGCGGCTAGTCCACCAATTCAAGGTCGTTCAGCGCACTGTAGAGCGGGCTATGCTCGGAGTTTCTTTGAAGGATAAAATCAGAAATTGAATTGTCCGGAAAAGAACCGGAGTTACCAACATTGCAGAGTAAGCAAACTGCACATCAGTTTGCTTACTCTGCAATGTTGGTAACTGTAGGTAGTGTGCTGGCCATGTTTGTCGAAGAACCGATGGCCGGTGGAGCAGACGAGTACTAGAGTGGAGACCGCGTATCGGCAAGCGTGGCGTGGGACGCCCCCCAGCTAGATTGACCGATGACGTTAAGAAAGTGGCCGGGACAGACTGGATGCGGAAGGTGGAGGACAGGGTGTTGTGGAGCAGCCTGGGAGAGGCCTTTGTCCAGTGGTGGAATGCGATAGCAAGAGTTGAAAAAAAAAACTTATTTGCATTCAACAATGTTAGTAACTTAAATGCGATCATTATTGACCCTGTCGGGTACAGCAACATAGAAGAAGAGAGGAAGCTTTGAAAAAACCTTAGTTTATCAGTCTTTTGAACGAAATCTAATATTATCAAACTCAAACTCAAAGCATTTATTTCAAATAAACAAATTACATACACTTTTGAATTGTCAAGGGTCGGCCAGTCAGAAAGATGAAGCAAGAACCCATTCCAAAGCGTAGTTGGTAAACTATGGAGAAGAACGGGCAAGAAACTCCACGGACACTCTTTTAAATCAAAATATGGTAACAAAATATTGGTTATAACATTCATTTGGAAGTTATACATGTAAGAACGATGCAAAATGTTAAAAGCGTCTGTAACAGAAAAAAAAACAATAAAAAATTATTACAATTAAAATAAGTTCTACCGTAGAACTGTTCAGTAGTACTATTGGGAACGAACGGAATAAAGACTCCCATTAGTTCTACTATTTTAGAACTCCTAATAACGTAGGACTAATGAGAAAAAAAAATCCCATTAGTTCTACCGTAGAACTGTTCAGTAGTACTATTGGGAACAAACCGCAGCTAAGAGTTGACCAGTCCCTACTGACGGCGCCCGTTCACGAACATGAAGTATGGATTAGCATCATTCAGCTCAACCATTTTGAAGGGAACTTAATGATCCAACACACACGCCACCACCAGCGAGACATTTTATACATTCCTATATAGTCTACTGTACTAATACATATTAGGTATGTTAGCACCTAATGAAAATGAAATGTCATCCCTAATGAAAAGAAAGATCGTAGGATTTACTTAGATATTGTGTTAAGGCTTTTAGATGAAAAGATTATTATGTAATTTGTATGACACCGATGCATTCCATCATTACTGAGCAGTGGTGGCTCAGTGGTAACTTACGAGTAATAGGTCGTGGGTTCGAACGCAGTTAAACACTTTTCTTTGTGTTAATAATTTCATCACCACTGCTCTCAAAACGGTAAAGGAAAAAAAAATTTCATATCAAAAATTCAAAGACGTGACATCAATCGACCCGCACTGGGCCCGCGTGGTAGAATACAGCCCCAGTGTCCCAGCAGTGGTAACATTAAAGGCTGATTATGAAGCATTCCAATCCTTTCCATTACTACCGGAAAAAAACACAATTTTGAACCCGAAACCCGGTAGCATCAATATATCCTATACGTTAACATAAACTTTTATGCGACGGGCTACAGACTAACGTATCTGTATAGCAAAAACGTTTATGTTGAACGATAACAGTAACGCATTAGCAGTGAGTGGTTAGCCACAGAATAGTCTATTCACTTTAATTTTACGAGCTACATCAACGTTTTAGGTCTAGCTAATAAGGACTAACGAAGATGTTGTTTTCATTCAGTACTGTGGGTGTGCTATGTATGTAATGGTTATTATATTTTCATTTATTTATTTAGGATCTCCTACAAAAGATATACACAAACATAACATGGCAGAGGTGTACCTACTGCTCCCTCACTGCTCTTAAAATGGTGAAGGAAAACATTCCGATGAAACCGGCTTGTCCTAGAACCAAAAATTCATAGACATGTGACATCTACCAACCCGCACTGGGCCCGCGTGGTAAAGGTCCTGCCTGTGTCCCAGCAGTGAGTGGGAACGTAATAGGCTGATTATGCTATACTATAGCCATCAACCGGGCACAAATCCAGACTGCGGGCTGCTAATGAAAAACTGTAGATGGAAAAAACCATAACGCTTTGCCCGACCCGGGAATCAAACCCAGGATATCATGCTCAGTAGTAGCGCTCGCACGACTAGATCAACGAGACAGTTACACAATAAATGATACATAAATAAAGGTCAGCATCAGACATAAAGTAGGCAGTATACCAAAATGAGCGAGTCTTACAATAGACGCATAAATGATGTGTAACATTTAAGGGGGATGCGCCAACGTAGCCCGCGAAATTCAAATCTTCTAACCTTTTTTGCAATTTGCTGCTCAGTGTCAGGTTGTATGTTGATCTGAATATGATTCGCGGTCGTATCCAATGTTTATTTATAGAATTATAATCATAAAAGTCATCAATACAACTCTCTAAGTTCATGTAACTGTATTGAATGACTAATTCATGAAATCATGACATTTGACACCTTTGTTAACTTATTGCTAATTCTAATAATTATAATTCTGTAAAGCCATATTTGTTACGGTCGCGAATCATATATTTTAATCAACATACAACCTGACACTGAGCTGCAAATTGCAGAAAACGAAAGAAAATTTGAATTTCGCGGGCCACCTTAGCGCATCCCCCTTAACATCTCACCTTGGTAATAAGCAACATAAAAGGGGCGGTGCCTCGTCAAGACCGTTTCTGACAGTCAAAATAATCCTGCCCATTTCATGGTGCCCCTACAGAAAGTCTCTTTGCTGCTTACACTTTACTCCGGCGGCTACTCGACGTTCTATCAAGGAAGGATTGAGACATCGCCGAGACTTCCTTTGAGAGATGCGATAGCTCTTAATGAATTTTTCTTTAAGAAAAGGAATAGGGATTAGGGATGAGAAAATACCTACGTAAAGAAATAAAGTGGCTCTAAGTGATTTTATTTATTTCCAGCTGATTGAAGTGCGGTTATAGATATTAGGAGTATGGTTTTAAGTGCTTCTGGCAGAGGAAATTCAGAAAATAGTGGAAAGTTCTAGTTCGGTTCGGTAGATCTTCTGCCCCCGACTTTGTACGCGTGTTTCTTGTTTTAACGTATATTGTATCCTGTTTCCTGTGCCCCGTTACTTCGTTTTGTCTTTGCGTTAAATAGACTATAACCTTACTCAAGGATTGGGCTACCAAACACAAAATTTTTTTTCGAATCCGACTGGTAGTTCCAGAGATTAGCGCGTTCAAACAAACAAACTCTTCAGCATTATTATATGTAAAGAAACAAAAACTGTAAAGAAACAGACAACCATTCAGCATTATTATTTTAAGTACTAGCTGCTCCCCGCGGTTTCACCCGCATAAGTCTTGATCCTGTGGGCATATCGGGATAAAAAGTATCCAGGGCATGTTCTGGGTAGACCATGCCCTGGATTAAATCCACTTGTCGAATTTCATTCAAATCCGTTCAGCCGTTTTAGCGTGAAAGCGTGACAAACAAACAAACTCATTTTCGTATTTACAATATTGTTATAGTTAGGAAAAGGACTATAGCTTTCGCCCTCTACTTCGCCTACGTGGAGATGGGAAATTATCCAACGGGAACGTACTACCAGGATAAAAAGTATCCTTTAAGTTAATCCAGGTTATATACTATTTTTGTGTCTTCCAATTCGTTCAGCCGTTTTTGCGAGATTGAGCAACAAACATCCATACACACAATTATACAAAGTGTAAGTAGGATAGTTGGGTTATAGATTTTAGACTTAGCTCTGATTCAAGTTAGTATTTCTACGGGTCAAATCTCTTACGGTATTTTCACCTCTTTATTTCAGTAATAGCTTTAGGCTGATACCAGGCGGGCAGAATCCTCAAGGGGATACTTAAAAGGTCAGCTAAGTCAAATGAAATAAGAGGATTCAATTTTTATATTGACACCTTCATTCAAATATTGAAAACGCGAGTTACGATAAATTCCACTCATTTCTGAACTCAGACGAAATTTTATAAATTCCGAAAATGTAAATAAAATTAATTCGAGATTTTTTGAGGCGCGACCGAGTTTTTTTTTTGCCCTTCAGTAGATTAAGGTTCAATCAAGTTGAATGGTAAAATCGAGAACTTTTTGAGATTTTAGCTTTCGTACGTGAGCTACAGAATCCATAAAGATAAATTTATCTATGAAGGAATATTCTGTTATCGTTTTCTTTAATGCAAGGCAAACGTTTAACGAACTACAACTGCGAATTGTATGAAAAAGAAATAAAAAAAGCTGGAAGAGATTTCTTTAGAAATAAGCATCACCTTTGTACGTATTTGTCTGTTCTTTTCTTCTTGTCTGTTTTTAAATGTGTGTACATAAATGGTTAAATAAATAAATAAAAAATGGAAAAATATGAAAAAAAACTCATAACATCACACTTGCATTCCCCGAAGGATTAGGCAGAGGTGTACCTTTAGTACATTCATATTTTGCCGGTTATGTTTAAGTCTCATGTAATAGGGGGCGAGCCTATTGCCATCAACCGGGCACGATTTCAGCCTCCGGGCTGCTACTGAGAAATTCCAGATGGAAACACCCAATAACAATAATTCACCTAATAAGAAAACACCTAATAAAAAAAACAAATAAAATTCTCTAACATTTAAACTACTAAGTGTTTAAACACCAATGAAATTGAATGCGATTAGCACATCTAAATGCGTTCAAGAGCTGTTAGTGTACAATATTACGTAACAATTTTGACACTAACAGCTTTTGAACGCGTTTGAAATACTGATCGCGTGCAGTATCATTGGTGAAATCAACCCTAATATCCCAGTGATTGACACCTCCAAAGAATCTATATGACTTAAGTTTTTCTAATTCGTGGTCAACTTTCGCTAGTGTAACTCTTTCCCATGAAAATTGCTCGAAAATTGAGTAAATTTTTTGCCAGACCGAAGCCTTTGCAGTAAATATTTTTCTTGTTGAACACATGATTTCTAGCTGCGTAAAACTATTACCACAGAAAAGGTCCACTCTTCTACAAAGTCCTGTTTTTTTTTTTTTAATTGATAATCGTGATAGTTTTCTAGATTTTTATCATGCGAAGTGATTGAAAAAAACAAAAAATGGTCATAACTTTTGACCCGTAAAAAATGTCACCGACATTCTCAGAGTTAAAAAGTTTGGAATTGGCCTTTTGCCACGCCCTTATTTGATTTGAGCCATACTTCCAGGGACACTCTGTATTAGTATTTTCCTTGCCCTTTATAATCTGTGACCTTTGCGAGTCCATTTCTATCTCGCAATAGATCTTCAGAATACGTCCACAAACACTTCACTACCCAATGTAAGTTGTAGGCAGACGCTTAGTAATGGCATCATGCGGTTAGGATTTAGTACAAAACGTGACTTGAATGTCGCTTCATAGACGTGGTCGTAGCGACGCACTGTTTCAAAATGTTGCGACACTCGAGAGCGCTGTTGTTCTGAGGTTCTATTCGAGTTCGAATAAACAATGAACTACTCGATATGTTTAGTGAATCGAATGGTAGGTACGAGGCGATAAAATGTACTACGTAAACACGCGGTCAGTTTAATTCCATCCGTTGTGTACCTTTGTATGATCTTCCAAAATCAAAAGTCATTTATTCAAATACGGCTGAGAATCAGTACTTTTTGAACGTCAAAATTACATAAGACAGTCCCCTAAAATTCCCACCCTTAACCATTTTCTAGTGCTTTAGATTGCCCCCTACATACAAACCAACAAACAAACAAACAAAAATTTACCTCTTTATAATATTAGTATTAGTTATGTACATGCGCAATACAACTCTTTAATATAACGTTGTAATGAGAAGATTATGTCTATATTTATGACTATTCTTCATAGATTATTCATAGTATGAACTAGATCTAGATAGCTAGTAACTATAGACTTAGACTTGCCTTTAGAATATAGAAGATATATTTTTATCCTGTTGAAATGGTTAAAAATATTAGGAATTACAGATAGACGAAGAATCTGGAGAAATACTCGGTCTTTATCAATTTCGATAGGAGGCTATACGCTGCTTTATTTTTGAGCACAAAAACTGGAAGGTAATCGATTCGAAATTTTTTCTTATAATCGATACACATCATGAGCAATCGAATAATTAAAATTCGTGCATCCTTATTTCATCATAAGCTTTAGTAGCGATGCCTAAGATTTGCTGACCTTCAGAAACCTTTTTTGTATGTAAGAGGGATAGCACAAGACTCCATATTTGTGGCGTGGTGTCTTTGTAATTATGAACGTGTGAGGATTTTCTAGGTATTTCTTCGGCTAAGTTTTGGACTTATTTTGTGTGGTAAGTTCGTATTTATTAAGGTTTTGCGGAATGTTATTTGGTTGATGAAAATGTGAAATGAAAGAAGGTACCTGATGCCTACAATAAAGTTTTCTTGTATTAGGTATTACGGTTTTAACGTCCAACTCCAAATTGCCCCACTCGCAGCTCATTATCATTGTCTCGTTTGTCCAGTTTCGCGTTGAAGTCCCCCTTGACAACGGTGAAGTCAGTTTTAGAGCCAGGCATACATGGTCTCCACCTTAGGCTGCCTGTCCACTGGAGCGGAGAGGAGAAAAGAGGAGCGGAGATGTGTCAATATTAACCAATAGAATCTTGACTCAGGATCACTGATCTAAACTCAGGGGCGGAGTTAAGATTCTATTGGTTAATATTGACACATCTCCGCTACTCTTTTCTCCTCTCCGCTCCGGTGGACAGGCAGCCTTATTGTCGGATGTGACGAAGTTGGGACGTAAGCCTGTACGATCTTCAACGAATATCTAGCGGATATTCTTAGTAGTACAATTTATAACATAAGTGGAGATCATTCTTATATCAATATTTTCGACATGGAAACATTATTTAAAGAAACATAAAAAACTCTGTTTTTAAATAGGAATAGGTAAGTTTAAACAAAATTATTTTGCCGAGTACATTACTGCCCCGGCCTGCATCAGGGGCATTGATGAACGATCGTGAAAATGTGGGCCGAGGTGAAGTCGGGTCCGGTTGGCCGCAACCATCAATGCCTGGTTGCGGCCAAGCCTTGTATAGTACTTGCATGTACGTTGTAGTATATGCGTTTTGTTTGTGCAGAATAAACAATTTTTCTTTCTTTTTTTTTCCTTTTTACAAATAATGCGCGGTAATTCAAACTAAGTAAATTAATTATAAATGCCACATTCAATGAACAGAATCAATAAAGAACATCGAAAATTTTTCCCGTGCCGATATGTTTATTTGTTTCTTGTTTACTTTAAACAGCTAAATTAAAATCAAGCCAAATCGAAATTTTAATAAAATCTTTGATAATATTATTAGTATTTAGTAATGGCATCCCTCCTTGCCATGTGTCGAAGTACAAAGATATGAGTTTTCATAGTAATTTGGTTAGCCGCTAAACACGACAGATATGGATTTTCATATCACATTGCCGGCCGCCTACTCGCATTTATTTGAGCAGTACAGCATTTTCGATTTATCTCGAAAAAGGTTGTCAAAATAATGCTCGAATTTCCAAGCATGTTTGAGAAAAGTTCCTAATTATGAATAATATATTTATTTTCTAGTTTAGTTAGTTATTCTGAACTGTATCGGATTCCAGTGCAAACGCACGTAGTTACCAAGTTCAAATCGTTGTTAGTTCATTGTTGTTTAGTTTAATAACAAGCTGTATTTTTATATGGAACGAAATTTTGTTTTGGTTGTTATTCGTTGTCATTATTATAATATCAATTGAATAGTGTTCAACGTGATTTGAAGTTATTGTTTAATGTCATTGTAAGTCGAGTCAGTAGATTGAACATAAATATAAAATATAATTCAGCATGAATCAGGATAATATTGTAATCAAGCTTGATCATTTTGATCAACTGAATTCTTGAGGGCTATTTTTAACTGGATGAGATTCTCAATTCGTCTGTATGTATTTTTTGTATGTTTATTACGCGATTACTCCGCCAGTTATGATTTTGATGATTCTTTTTTTAGTTGGTAGGTCATACTTCAGACGTGGTCCCATGTAAAGTTTTATTAACTTTACTTGGGTAGTTTTTGAATTAGCTTCAATAATACGATTTTTCTCACTTAGCTTAAGTAGATGATATGATGATAAGTTCCTGTCACTGTTATTTACATAACAGGCACGTATTCGAATTTGTGTGGGGTAGTTACCACAACTAAAAAGTGTAAAAAAAAAAACAACCGACTCCCAAAAAAGACACGACAAAGCCAAAAATAACTTTAATTTCGGAAGTCAGTGGCAAAAAACGAAAATTGAAACCAAAGACCCCGATTTTTTGGAAGCCGGTTGTTTTTTTTGTATTTTTTTTTTATTAATCTTATATTTTGAATGGTTTTTGTTTTTTTTTTACATCATTCTCACATATAGAAGCAACAAGAATAATTTACCGAGGATTTTGTAATGTCTATTTTTAAAAGAGTGTTCTTGGATTTTCTTGCCCGTTCTTCTCCACAGAGATCGACGTTTTGGAATGGGCAACTAGCTTCAAGTTTCTGACTAACTGACCGACTCTTTGACTATTCAAAAGTGCCTGTAAATGGAATAATTGAAATAAATACTTTGAGTTTGAGTTTGAATTATATCTGCCTTTTTCCAGCGATAGGGATCCATTGCACTATTACGCGCAGGTTTTTCAAAAACCACCAAAGATTTGCATTGTTTTGAGTTTCAAGGCGTATTGCCTTGATGCTAAGCGTACACTAGTACGTTTAGCATAGCTTAGTAGGTACTAACAGTACATTGGTTGTTAACGAGACATCTTCTATAGTCTCCACTTCGATGGATACCAACCCTGAGGTTCCACGTGTTTGTACTTACGAGCACTCATATCAAAATGTACTCTTTGTTAAAATATTACTATGTTCGATAAAGAAAATTTAATACTGAGTTTACAATAAATATTAATCAACCGTTGAACTTACGAGCAGACGTGATCATAAATAGTAATTACGAATTGAATTTTGTTGAAATTACAAACTTTCTTTTGATGTACCTCGAAATATTGCTCTTAAAGCTTTTAAAAGGATAATGGTTACCATTTTGTAGACAAAGTAAATCGAATATTTAATTAAACGTCAAAAGCCCGACCACGGGCCTTTAAAATTGATTTATGATCTCATGAATCGATATAATATTAATGGCTGCTGTTCAAATATTGTATGGAGATGTTTAAAAGGTTATAAGCAGGGTTTGGGTGGTTATCTGTTAGTATTACGATGTTTATCTTTTTATGTGGTTTTTCATTTACGTAATGGATGTACGTAAAGGTACACACAGTAGGTATTTGGAAACAATAACTTTACACTGTGCAATTTAATTGCCTGTGGCATTGTCATAAATTGAAGCAATAGTAAAAATTCCAGCGTCTTGTGCCTTATGCCACAAGCAAGAAACTTCATCATCATCATCATATCAGCTGAAAGACGTCCACGCTGGATATAGGCCTCCCCCAAGCACCGCCACTTCGACCAATTCTGTGCTTCCCGCATCCAGTGGATTCCTGCGGCCTTTACAAGGTCATCGGTCCATCTTGTGGGAGGCCTTCCAACGCTACGTCTTCCGGTACGCGGTCGCCACTCCAGAACCTTTCGGCCCCAACGGCCATCTGTTCTGCGAGCAATGTGTCCTGCCCATTGCCAAGTTTGGCAATTCTTCGGGCTATGTCGGTTACCTTGGTTCTCCTGCGGATCTCTTCAAATCTGATTCGATCACGTAGGGAATCTCCAAGCATAGCCCTTTCCATTGCTCTTTGGGTGACTTTTAGCCTTCTGATAAGGCCCATCGGCACTGTGAGCGACCACGTTTCAGTGCCAAAAGTCATCACTGGCAACACGCACCGGTGAAAGACTTTCGTCATGAGACACTGCGGTATGTGGGACGAGAAGTTATTGCATAGCTTCCCGAACGCTGCCCGAGTCGGATTCGACGATTGACCTCTTTCTCGAAGTTGAACCTTCTTATCTGGACAGTTTGTCCTAGGTAAACATACTCGTCTACAGCTTCGAGCGTAGCGTCTCCGATCTTCATAACACCCACTGTGTTACATGGGCATTTGACATGACCTTTGTCTTGTCCATGTTCATTTTAAGACCCACTCTTTCGGAAGCTCTACTGAGCAAGAAACTTGCTTGGTATAAATCGGGCTTTACTAAACATTAATGACACTTGACTCTCAAAGAGAAAAGCAATTCTGATGATTTATATGGAGTTATCTATAATATCCACCAACTACCTACATAAAAACATTAATCAATTCAAAACATAAAATAAAAAAGTCTCGAATATGAATATAGGTACTACCCAATTTAATTGACAATCGCTTGTCGAATCAACTGCGTCGATGGACTGATAACTCCGACTATCCGACTAAATTCGTGTCTGCCGGTTCTAACCATCCACCCCTGTTACCGAGACCATAGAATAAAAATTATACAGAAGCGACACTCCTACCTTTAAAATGTCTACAGTCGTATACTGTAGACATTTTAAAGGTAGGAGTGTCGCTGTCGATAAATATAACGTAGCGCAGTTGGGATTGTACCATCGTGCATCGCTTGGCGATTAGTTTTTACTTACTAGCTTTTGCCCCCGCGTGGTGGTGGGGTATAAATGCGTTGTAATATGGCCTGGGCCCAGGTCATGGTTTATCCGTTTGTCAAATTTCTATGGATTATTAGAAACTTGGCTTGTGGTTAAGTAATAACTAACCGATGACCTTGTAAAGGCCGTAGGAATCCGCTGGATGCGGGAGGCACAGAATCGGTCGAAGTCGCGGTGCTTGGGGGAGGCCTAAGTCCAGCAGTGGACGTCTTTCGGCTGAAATGATGATGATGATGATGATGATGAATTACAGCCGCACGGGTCAATCGATCAGGTTAAGCTACGCTTGCCAGATGGGTGACCATCTTTATATACCAATACTCCTCCGTGCCTCGGAAATGACGTTCAGCCGATAGTCCCGACTATCATTGGTGGATCTATGACAGTCGTTACGGGTCGTCAGAAGCCCGAAAGTCTGACAACCAGTCTTACCATAGCTACCGTACCCAGTAACTGGGTTGTGGAGGTCAGGTAAAATACTGCTACTACCCTAACATAGTTAAGAATTAGAATTATTAGTTGAACTCTTTATGAAGGATCGCGTCAGTGGAAGTATTGCCGCCATAAATATTTCTGCCGTCTTCTGTATAAAGGTATAGGTGCCGAGTTATTACAGGCACATGGTCTTAGCTTTGTCTCTGGAACACAAACGCATCTACGATACCTCTGGGAAGATGACCATAGAACGGTGACTTATTACCATTTAGGTGGGTCAAATGCAAGGTACACACGACTACACATCAAGATAGACATTTCCAGTATAAGCTGACATAATATACAATGCGAGTTCAGCTTAAACTGGAAATGTATAGCTTGATTAGCCGTGTGTACAATAGGTCTCGCTTCTTCGCTTCTTAAATAAGATAGTTTATCCTAAAAGTTGTTTACGTCGCAAATACCTGTCAAAAATTAACCTGTATTGATTAATTTTGCTTACCTCCTTCGCACGTTTTCTCATAGCACATCTGACATTGGCAGAATTATCGACATCGGCACCATTGCCATAGAGAAAAATATAATCGATTAATTTGGCAATATTACTATTAATTATTGGGAAAAAAAAAATGCAATGTGGCTAACTAAAGAACTAGAATATTAATAATGAATTGCAATTATAACATTGAATTTGATGTTGTACCCGTTTTAGGTGTAAAAAAAAAGCATTTGGAAAGTTTCCAAATACTTTTTTTTCCATCTAAAACTAAATATTCGGTGTAAGTAACGCTATTAATATTGCATTTCAATTATAATTTTAGTTCGTTATCTAGCATTATTAATATTGTCAAATTAATCAAAACAGCGAAATATTTGACATCTATTTGCGACGTTGCCCACTTTCAGAATGTTATCTTACTCTATGCCAGGGTCTAGGGGATTTAAACTAAATTGTGATCAGTGTACGCCACTAATACTGGGTCCGACAAACGTTCGGCTGGGCTAGGGATGTGCCGTGTCAATCACGGATTACCGTGGTTACGGCTTACCTACGTGAATATTCGTGTATATATTCATTTGTATATAGCGTTCAGGTTTTAGGTACAAAGCTTCTGGTTTATGAGTGAGTTTTGTATATAGGTTTGACTGCCTCGTTGCGTACGATTCCTAGGTCGGGCAGTGTTTTTTTTTTTGTTTGGGCAACTTCCAGCTCTTAGGCTGCCTGTCCACCGGAGCGGAGAGGAGAGGAGAGGAGCGGAGATGTGTCAATATTAACCAATAGAATCAAAACTCCGCTCCAGAGGTGCGATTCTATTGGTTAATTTTGGCACATCTCCGCTCCTCTCCTCTCCTCTCCGCTCCGGTGGACAGGCAGCCTTACACAGTGTTCTTAACCTATTGCACGCCAGAGCATAAACGCAAGCGCGTGCCCTGTACGCCAACGACACAAATATGTGACAAAAATGCTCACAAATTCGATTCGCCGGCGTCCAGGGTACATACGCGCTTGCTTGTCACGTATGATAACTATGGCGTTCAAAAAGACAATATAAAATTGAAGGCCATTTACAAGTTTCTACTAATACCTACATTATTATGACACTAAAAATAAAAACGAAAAAAATATCGGTACATAAATTAGGAAATCAATAGTACATGATAAATCACAAACTAAGAATCATATTTTGCTAACAATTACTTTTCCGTAAAGAACCTTTTCATCGACACGTGTTTAAGTGGTATAGGGCTTTTCTATCAAGAATTTCTCAGTAGGAGCCCGGAGTCTGGATTTGTGCCCGATTGATGGCAGCCCCCTATTACATGGAATTTAAATATCTCTGGAGAAAATAATATGTGGGTGTACTATTATAGGTACATCACTGCCTAATCCTTCCGGGAAAACAAGATATGTTTATGTTAGTAAATTGTTTTAATAGGTTAAGAGACTTATGCTCCAATTGTACACGTTTTCCGGATTATAGATTCTTGGAAGAGGTGGGTATTTTGCCCCCTGGCTGGAGGCTTTGAGTTCTTTTAGGAGCTTAAGGCAGCCACAGGAAAGTCCGGTTAAGCAGCGAGTACCTTAGTGGTAACCTGCGAGATGCACTAGACCAAAAAAAAAAAAAAAAAGGGTGTTTTGCTGGAAATACACCCTAAGTGAAACATAGTAGTAAATACCAAAAAACAAAGTGATCTGGGAGTTAGTTAAACCCGAGCCTAGACTTAATTAAAAAAACCGTTTTGGTTCTATTTTACGATATCAATAAAAAGTATTTGAAATAAGTTAGTTTAAAATAATAAGTTTATAATTTGTTCAGCTGTCATTAACGAGACACAATAGAATTTTAATTGTTATACCCACCTGATGTCCACTGTAACGGTCAAGTCGTGTAACAGAAACCTCCTCAGGGTGAACGCCCCTTCCAAAGTTTGCCATTTTGACCCAGAATTTTTTGATGTTATCATCCTATCGTGCGTAAGGTCTTCCTTTGTAGCGTTTACCCTGTGGGCCTTTCCATGTTGTAACCGTTTTGTTTCTGTGGTCTTTGAGACGCGTACCCGCCTTGATTACGTTACAAAAACGTTGAAATAAATATTGTAGAAGGCAGTAAAGAAAAAAAAGAACCTTGAAATAATTCATAAAGTCAAAAAGATAAATAAAGAAGCATATAAAAGAAAGACAATACACTAGCAGGAATTTCTGTAGCTCGTAAATAAAAATAGACAAATACTAAAGAAGTAAGAACAGTATTGTTCAGTGAGCATGTAACGTAGGATCAATGTAGATGGTAGACAAACGAGGAATGGGGCTCTTATGTATGTAAACAAGTATTTTAAGGAAAAACAGAACCGTTTGAATAAATCTTTTAGTTCTACGCCTTTGGAAATAAGGTTGTGAGCGGTGGAAGTTGTGAAACGATAGAGTTTCAAATAATTTGTTAACTAAGGAACTGTATTATTACCTTTACCTTAAAAGTTTAATGGCCGAGCGCGTGGCTGTGATTACATACAATATTTTTTGTTTTTACTTACCACTCGTCTGTGCATACCACGCAACAAGGCAATTTGCATACCTACTTGACTGTAGTTTTTGGGCAGTTAGTTTTCAGTGACATAGCAGCTACTCTTAACGTGTGACCGGTCGGGGCGAGCCAGGCTACTTGGCATGCGTGTACATAGTGGCAGTCTCAACTTATGACTGGTCGGGGCGAGCTGAGCTACTTGGCATGCGTGTACATAGTAGCAGTCTCAACTTGTGACCGGCTGGCGCGAGTAGAGCTACGTGGCATATGTGTGTACCTTTACATAGTAGCAGTCTCAACTTGTGACCGGCTGGCGCGAGTAGAGCTACGTGGCATATGTGTGTACCTTTACATAGTAGCAGTCTCAACTTGTGACCGGTTGGCGCGAGCCATACTACTTGGCATGCGTGTACATAGTGGCAGTCTCAACTTGTGACCGGTCGGGGCGAGCCGAGCTACGTGGCATATGTGTGTACCTGTACATAGTGGCAGTCTCAACTTATGACCGGTTGGCGCGAGCCGAGCTACGTGGCATATGTGTGTACCTGTACATAGTGGCAGTCGTCTCAACTTGTGCCCGGTTGGGGCAAGCCATACTACTTGGCATGCGTGTACATAGTGGCAGTCTCAACTTGTGACCGGTCGGGGTGAGCCGAGCTACGTGGCAAATGTGTGTACCTGTACATAGTGGCAGTCTCAACTTATGACCGGTTGGCGCGAGCCGAGCTACGTGGCATATGTGTGTACCTGTACATAGTGGCAGTCTCAACTTGTGCCCGGTTGGGGCAAGCCATACTACTTGACATGCGTGTACATAGTGGCAGTCTCAACTTGTGACCGGTCGGGGTGAGCCGAGCTACGTGGCATATGTGTGTACCTGTACATAGTGGCAGTCTCAATTTGTGACCGGTCGGGGCGAGTCAAGCTACTTGGCATGCGTGTACATAGTGGCAGTCCCAATGTGTGACCGGTTGGGGTAAGCCGAGCTACTTGGCATGCGTGTACATAGTGGCAGTCTCAACTTGTGACCGGTCGGGGCGAGCCACACTACTTGGCATGCGTTTAAATAGCGGCACTAGCTGTTTAGTTTCAAGTCAGTAGCTCGTACTGTGTAACCAAATTAAGCATTCTACGGGGCTTGGTAAAAAAATAAACAACTTCACCAAAACGAGACAATAAAGGTATCTTACATCAGCCCCACACACCATAAATACTTGACTCGAAACAAGCGGCGTCGGATACCATTTAAAGAACAATGTAATATAATTTACAACCGTTCCTGGCAGCTCAGCCTCTTTTACTCTTGGACTCCAGCCAGAATTTTACATAATAAACCTCTTAATAGCATTCCGGTTAGATTTTAAACATCACACACTGGTGCAGTGCTTTATGACGGTAGATGGAGGAGGAGACTGCCAGAATGGGTTTAACTTGGTTTCGAGGTAAAATATTGTGCATTCTTTTAGTTTAATGTCGCATTGTGTGGTGAAGATGGGTTAGCAGAGCAGTATGTTTTTGATAAGGAGTATGTAACGGGCTATAATAGGTGGCGGTCTGTACATCTTTTTTACACGACTGCCCAAAAAGGAGTGTAATGTTTTCAGGGTTCATGTAAGTATGTATTTATTGAGTTTCTTGGTTCCACCATTACTTTTAAATGCCTGAACAGATTTGAATGTATGTGGTATCGTTAGAAACATTACATTATCCTGAGTAACATAGGCTATATTATATCTAAATGACCGCAGTATAGCTCCATACTCAAATGTGTAAAAAAAAACTTCATCTATTACAATTTTATTTATCTTTTTAGTCAGCGAGTAAATGCTTTGTATATTATACAGATTAACTAATACGAGTATAACTTGTTTTTTACTTTTTAGTTCGTTTTTTAGCAGGGCAGTTGTGTTTTTAAAAGGAGTATCTAAGGATAGTAGCAGGTGGCGTTCTGTAGATTCTACCTACCTCCA
The DNA here is from genome assembly GCA_948150665.1 of Conistra vaccinii. Classification (NCBI taxonomy): domain Eukaryota; kingdom Metazoa; phylum Arthropoda; class Insecta; order Lepidoptera; family Noctuidae; genus Conistra; species Conistra vaccinii. The sequence goes on along the minus strand of OX411323.1, from coordinate 3,013,608 downwards.
TCGGAAAATGGCGTGAGAGTATGCTTTTTTAGGGGTCTGAAAGATGAGGATACTTCATTTGTTTTTGTGATAAGTCTGGAACTTGTAGATAGTTATGGAGTAGACAAAGGAGAATGATAGACGCCTAGATAACCAATAGAAAGGCTTTTGAAGCACCACTAGGGGTATCATCAAAGATAGGCAAAAGGCAGATGGCCTATTTTATTTTAAGAGTCTTAAAATTCGTCTGAGACAAAAAGTTTATTTTATTCGATAAATGTATTTTATTTTTCCCTTGTCATTCAAAGTCAAAGTCAAATCATTTATTTCAAATAGACCCTTGCCTTGAAGGCACTTTTGAACGTCAAAATTTACAAAGTATAGTACCTATTGATTCTACCGCCCCCCTTCCAAAAGGTAGTTTTCGTATGGAGAAGAATGGGCAAGAAACTCCACCGTTACTCTTTTAAAATGTTTTACAATATTTTGTATAGGTACATTATTTATATAATTATACGTGAAGACGATGCACCTAGAATAAAATTATTATACCACAGTAGGTAAAAACAATTAAAAATGAAGCAACGACAGATAAATTAATTTTGTGATAGATGATAAATGTTGCTCACATATTTACAAACATTGTAAAAATAGACGATTTTCCTAAAAATTTACATTAATAAGTCAGTGTGTGAGGAAATAGGTAATCATAAAATCGTAAAATCAATGCCATATATTATAACAAAAAATAAATTACAAATTACAATTTTATTAAATTAGGAACTAGTTTGATTTTGTCCATTCTGAGTATAATTACGCAGGCAAATTGTTATCTTTATCGTTAATTGCTTATAATATTGCCCTACACTGAGCTTACCTTAAATGTTTTCCTTCATCATCATCATCATTAGCAGCCTTGTTCCACCACCAGCTGAGAATAGACCTCCTCCCTTTAATGCTATGCTTCCCTGGTCCTTGCGAGTCTTATCCAGGTCTTCCCCGAAATCTTCTGGAGGTGGTCCACCCACCTTTTTTTTTTTTTTTTTGGGTGGGAAATCATCCAATGACTTCTCCCGCTCTGGGCGGAGCGCAAGGGCGTGTCAGACTTTTACTGACTAAAACCCACCCGTGTTCCTTCCCTTGCCATGCCAGGGGCCACGGTTTCCCCTTGGGACTACCAGCAACCCCGGCGGGCATCAGTCCTAGCGGACCCCGTCAGTTTTGTTGACATCTCTTTGAGGCGCGCGTGGAACACGACGCGCCGTCGACCCGGGCCTGGTCCTTATCGGGCCATTGGTTTGCCAAAACTGTTTCTGCCGTTTCTTAGCAACCATAACGTGAGAGCTCAGCTCCACCTGCCATTACAACATCTAGCCAAGTGTCCTGCCCACCTCCATTTCAGAGCCGCTACCCGTAGTCCTACGTCGGAAATATTTTCCTTAAAGTACACAAATACAGGTAATATTAAAGGCAGATTTTTCTTATTATTATTGTCGCTTTACAAAATGATGTGTTCTACAGGCTTAGGTTTATAATATCGCCAATTCATCATCATTCTCTTGCCTTTATCCCAATTTATATCGCTAATTATGCAAAATACAGTATGTTAACTAACGAAGGGCGTGCCCGCAAACCCGCAATAGTATAGCGTCTATACATGCTAAAACGCACCCAAAGTATTCGTCCAAACGCACCACTCAGGTGCGCTAACAAAATCAAATTAAAAATATTTTACTTTTATTCCTCGATACGCACCAACGATGAAACAGAGAAGAACATGAAGGATTCGTAATAAATGATATCGATAGACGTTTTAAAATTCAACTGTCCCAATTGTTTATTTATTAAAACTGCATTTTTGTTGGTGCGCTTTGAGGAATACCCCGCTAAAACAAATACAATAATTAAATTGTACACGCTCACTTGTCTTTCAACGTGAAAAGACAAATGCGACGATTAAGTGCGAGTGTGTTTTTTGGTTTTTTGCGTATCAAATTAATATTTTTTGTCAATGTTTTGCATGGACGCTATACTATTGCGGGTTAACGGAAACTCTCTTCGTTCGTTAAAATACATAAAGTTCAAATTTACTTAAACGAATGATACGAGAGTGTTGTATTGAAAATTATGTTTAACTGTTTGACAACAAAGTTCAAATTTACTTAGACGAATGATACGAGAGTGTTGTATTGAAAATTATGTTTAACTGTTTGACAATAAAGTTCAAATTTACTTAGACGAATGATCCTTGACTATTAATAGTTAAATTAAAACCTTTTTATTAGTTTGATGTTCCCGGCCATTACGTTGTGTCAAGTTTTAAAAACTATAAATGTGAATAACAGTTCCTGTCAATGTCATCATTGCTATTTCTTGTATTCGGGTTAATATTTTACAATTGCGTAAGTTGATAAAAAATGCTATGCAATAGCTTCGCCGGGGCAGTCCCCGAGTGCCACACGTCTTTTTTTTTTTTTTTCGTTTAATTTTTTCTCATTCATTTTGTTTTTTTTGTTAATTTTTTTAATGGTTTTTTTTTAGATTCTTCATTGAAAAAGGAGTACTCCGAATAGACAGGTGTTTTCAACGCAGCCATGTTCCTCTTCATCTTAAAAACTCATTAGAGGACAGTTCATGACTTCCTGTTAAGAAGAAACACCATGTTTAGGCAACTACACTAGAACCTAACCCTATTCACATCACGTTACATAACCAGTTGGTACACAAAATCTGTCCTGTAAATCCGAAACGACATCAATGCGGAAAATCGCAGACACTTTTACTCCAGCAGTTTCGGCTTTTCACTTTTGTTTTTGTTTTTCGGCACACACTACTCTAATTCGGGCTCGGTGTGACGTTGTTTTCGGTACCGGGATCGGGACTGTAACACAGGTTGTTTTCGGTCACGGGCCTTTGTCGAACGCGCGACGTAAACATAACGTAAATTCGAATTTTGAATCGAAAATACAACAATTTTTTTTTGTTTTTTTTTGCGACAATCCCATTTCATCTCTCCATCACCCTTGGTTGCATACTTAAGAAGCATAATCATCTTATAATGTTCACACTGCTACGACACAGGCTTCCTCACAGTGAGAGGGAGTGGGCCGTAATCCTCCACGCGGGTCCAGTGCGGATTGGTAGATGTCACATGTCTTTGAATTTTTTGTTCTAGTACAAGTCGGTTACCTTACGATGTTTTCCATCACCATTTTCAGAGCAGTGGTGATGAAATAATTTAGGTCCTAGTTTCACTGGGCCACCACTGCTCACACCCTTGGTTGCCTAGTAGAGAACGCCTAAAGCATTGAGTCCACCTTTGTACCTTTATAGCTCACAAAGTTAAATAAATAAATCAATAATTAGTCTTAACTAATATTATAAATGCGAAAGTGAGTTTGTTTGTTTGTTTTTTACGCTTTCACACTAAAGCGTCTGCTGCACAGATAGGGATGAAATTTGGCACATGGGTACACCATGACCTGGATTAGGACATAGAATACAGGATCAAGACTTAGGCTGCCTGTCCACTGGAGCGGAGAGGAGAAAAGAGGAGCGGAGATGTGCCAATATGAACCAATAGAATCTTGACTCCGCCCCTGAGTTTAGATCAGTGATCCTGAGAGGCACATCTCCGCTCCTCTTTTCTCCTCTCCGCTCCAGTGGACAGGCAGCCTCATGCGGGTGCAACCGCGGGCTGCAGCTAGTATATCACCCAATACGAAAAAAAAATTAAAACTAAGTAAATATAACCTGCAAAATGAGTAGTATCTATTTTCAATTGTAAAATTTTACGTTTACTCCGCACGTTCATGCAAGCCCCACTGGTCGACGGCGCGGTCCGTCGCGTCGGATTTCGTTCTCGTCTCACAGATTATCACAGCCTTCAAGGTTTTTACTTGCCACGGATACGAGACATTATTGTATGGGATGTGTTTTAAGTTTCTTTTTTTTGAAGTAGCTACTGGTATCGAGTTTGTGAGTTTTTCACGGAAATATTTAAATTTTAGGTAGGTTGTATTTCGTAGCTCAAAAAACTGAAAAGTTTGGTGTTCATATTTATTTTATTCGCTTATTTTCTCTTAAGAACTTTAACTTTTCAAAACATGAATATAAAACAGTTTTTTATTGTTATTGCCTAAGTGCTATGCTTTGATAGAAACGAAATTCGAATTTTTGGTTCTAGGACATGCCGGTTTCCTCACGATGTTTTGCTTCACCGTTTTGAGAGCAGTGGTGATGAAATTATTTACACAAAGTAAAGTGCCTGCTTGGGTTCGAACCCACGACCTACAACTCGTAAGTCGGGGCCGTTACCACTGGGCCACCACTGCTCTATAATTGCTCAGAGACTTGAAAATTTTATTGGAGATGCTCCTTCCAGTGTACCTTCCAAATTATCCACTCGTTAACTCTTTTATTAGATAATTAGATACATTTGGATATACTTTTATTAGATAATTAGATACATTTGGATATACTTTTATTAGATAATTAGATACATTACTCATACTTAATTTAATTATTTATTATGTTTCTGAATTTAATTTTAATACTATTGTACCTATCTGCTGTAACTATATTTGTACGCCACTGGCAAAACATAGAGAGCCAACTGATTTTTTTACTGAAGACCAAATGTATGTACCTGTGTTTAACAAATAAATAATCATTCATTCATTCATTCATTCATTGGAACATATTAAGTTTTGACATAATCATTTGAGCGTAGGTAGGTGGTACTGATAAGGCGTCCAGTGTCTAAGTGATTAATATGTAGGAGCTTAATGGCAGTCATTCATCTGAAATTGTAGCTAGAATTATAGCCGTCCCACGACCGTATCTAAATTTAATTATGAGATACCTACCTACATGTATTATTCTAAACCTACCTATGGCTGTGATAGCCCAGTGGTGTGGCCGTCAGACTGCCAGGTCATCTAGAGTTCCAACCCAAGGCGTATGTGCGTATTGTATAATTATCACTGGCTTCAAAAACGGTGAAAGAAAATATCGCGAGGAAACCGACATGCCTGAGAGATATTTCTCGACTGCATGTGAAGACAAGTCACGAGACCCATGGCGGCTTTAAAACTCTGCCACCAGGTTAGTCACTATCCACACGAAAACAATAAGAAATTTATTTTTTAGTTTGTTTTTTTTTCTCATAATATTTAAAATATTGCTTCTTTTTTAAAGCGGCTACGGAGCACTTAGCCGATTCTTCGAAACTAGACAATTTGCAACTATGTAGATGAAGTTTTTCTTTTTTCTTGTAGGTACGAGTAATTTTGCCTTTCAAAGTGCCTGAGTGCGCGCAAGATAAGTCTGCGCATGCCGGAAATCTGAACTAATCGTATGCCGCCATCTTGTCGTTTATGTAAAGACAAATTAAGTATAGAATTATTTAATATTTATAAAATTTATAATATTAACATTGAATTATTAATAAGGATTTAAATATTACAGTATTTTATAGAATTAAGCACTCCATCGCCACCAGTCACGAGCAGACTTATCTTGCGCGCATTCTTATGGTCTAATTGAAATAAATGACTGAGTCGACTTTGACATGTTCAGTTCTACATTCAGATTAATTTGATCTGAACTAAACTCTTAAAACAAAATAGAATTTTCAAGCACGTTTAATTTCACATTAATCAATAAAGGCAGTCTTAGATGGCAGCAAACGTTGGTTGCAGAAAAAGATCTTATTTTATAAGAAGTCTTTTGTCACACGATTTGCGACCGACTCTTGTCTTGCCAAAATTATGATAATGTTCCCGTTTGCGAGTATGGCGGGTGAAGTCGCATTTTATTGCGAAAAATTGTCGAACTTCGAATTTTAACTGTCGTATTAAAGTTAGAGCCGCACGGGTCGATCCATCAGGATAAGCTACGCTTGCTAGGGTTGGTCCGTGGATGGGTGACCATACTGAGAAAAATTAAATACCGTGACTCCTCCGTGCCTCGGAAAGTATGTTAAACTGGTGGTTCCGGGTGTCATCCGTGGATCTTTGACAGTCGTTACGTGTCGTCAGAAGCCCGAAAGTCTGACAACCAATCTTACCAAGGGGTATCGTATTATCCAGCTACTGGGTTTTGGAGTTCAGATAGGCAGTCGCTCCGCGTAAAATACTCGTATTCAGCTGCATCCGTTTAGACTGGGAGTTGAACCCAACATAGTTGGGAAAAGGCTAGGCAGATTGATTTTGATTGAGGGTAGAGCATATTTGGGCGTAATCCTCCTACATTCGTTTCGTACATTTTGTATGAACCATCGCACACTACAGGCGAGCCGCATGGACTTTTAGATTTGATTTACGATGCCTGCGGGCCGATGTAGTTGGTAATATGCACTTTACTGCGAAATGTATGCTGAAGTAGTTAAGGTCTTGATGAAAGTGTTTAAATAAATTGTTTATTTTTGTTAGATTATATTTTGAAAATAAATAAATATACTACCTACTACTACTAATGAATATTGTATTTAACCACATAAATTATAGTACTTTTATAATGATAAATAAAGCAATTCGTGCGAAATTATTCCCTGAATGAATATTTTGGAAAGGTTACATTCCAAAATATTCAAAAATGCACTACGTTAATGTTCAAGTTCTCACTTCTGCCGGCATTCCCGGAGTGCAACCCGTTGTTTTTGTTTTACCTGCTGTACCTGCACATATTTAAATTCGATGTTAACAATACAGTATTTGATGTCAAAAACGCTAGCCCTATAACTAAGGGTTGATTTCACCAATGAAACTGAACGCGATCAACATTCCTAAAACGCGTTCAATAGCTGTCAGTGTCAAAATTGTTATGGAATATTGACAGCTCTTGAACGCGTGCTGAACGCGTTTAATTTCATTGGTGTAATCCGCACAAAAAAAAAAACTAATAAAAAAAAAACTTTCGTAATAATTCTTGTCCATATTTTGTTACCACATAACAAAATCCCCGAAGGGTTAGGCAGAGGTGTACCTATATAGTACACCCACATTTAGCCAGTTATGTTTAAGTCACATGTAAACGACCCTATTGCTATTAACCGGGCACAAATCCAGACTCCGGGCTGCTACTGAGAAATTCCTTATAGGAAAACTGAATAACACTTTGATCGACCTGGGCGTCGAACCCAAGACCTCATGCTCAGCAGTAGCGCTTGCGACCAATAGATCAACGAGCCAGTTCGTTACCATTATCAGAATAATTAAAATAAGTATTTTTCCAGCTCTTGAAGGGCTCATCCATTTTCTTATAATACGCGTGGTACTTCCTGGCCGCGCCACAGTCGCATTTTGAATCGGGGTTAATAGGAATAAATGTACATAATATGTTCATAATTGTACGTAATAATAAAAAAAATGTACTTCAAAGATTCGCGAGAAATTTAACAAAATTGGTGGCGCGGCCAGAAACGGTGCTTCCTAGCCGCGCCACCGTGTACACTGCAATAAATAGTCTAATAATGTACAAGTCATTGGTAAACAATTGTACGTTTATTGTTCGTTCTATTGGCAAAGAGAAATACTGCAAAAGTCATTACCTAGATGGACAAATATAATTTCGAAAAATCCTATCAAAAACATAAATGTGAAAATTGGGAGCCAAGTTCTGTAGCTAATCCTGATAAGAACATACAACATTCTAAAATGAATTTAAAACACAAATTCTTGTTTTTTTCTGCTTTATCAATGGTTGGTATTTAGAAATATAACTGCTCAAATTTGAACAGTCGAATTATTTACACAAAGCACTTAGGATAAATTGAAGCTCAAGATTTGACTTTGCTAGTTTTTATCAGCAAATAAAATTTTTTGAGGAGTAAGTAAGATATGTTGACCGTACAGTTACAATAAAGAAACAGTAACTTGCACATAATATAAAGAACAAAGATATAAATATTCCTAGATAGACCGTCAACTTGAAAACTCGTCGAAAAAAATAGTACCAGCTGTTAGCTGCTATTATTTTAACTTAAGAGGGTTTACGTCGTTCGGCATTTCATACAAACTTTCAAGCCCTTATTTTTCGAAATGACTGAACCGATTTTGATGAAACTTCATACGCATATGCAAGATACAAAGGTCTAAAAACTTAGTTAAGAACATTTTCGAAATGTCTTATTTAAAAGCAGATAACTGGAAATCTCTGTTTCTATGGAAATTTAAAAATCAGTCTAATTTGGCTGTAACACTATTTTTCGAAAATGTTCTTAACTAAGTTTTTAGACCTTTGTATCCTGGATATGTGTATGAAATTTCATTAAAATCGGTTCAGTCATTTCGAAAAATAAGGGTTTGAAAGTTTGTATGAAAAGCCGTGCGACGTAAACCCTCTTAAATTATTTTAGCACAATTACAGCACAGTGACGTGGCGCGAGTTTAAGACGTAGCTGTCACGCACACCAGCATAATAAAGTTGCCCTATTTGTTTTGCAGCGCGACACTCTATAGACATAATATAAATAGTCATTCATTTTGGGCTAAATGTGAAAGTGTTGTATTCCGTTAGAACATTCTCTTCACTTTTCACTATGGGACTAAATCTGTAGGTCTCTTCACTTTTCACTATGGGACCAAATCTGTACGGCCATTCCCACCGCTGTTATACGTTTTTGTAAAATACTGTTTTCAGTATGTTTTAGTTAAGAGAATAACAGTAATCTAATCATAATAATAGATTTTTATGGCAGTAATAATTACAGCCATCATCATTTATTGTGAAACTAAGGTTCTAGGGTTATTCTCCACATAACTACAGTATGGGAAAAAAGTTTTCTTTTTATAGTAGAGTAGCTTGTCTAAGCTGATTGAAATAGGTATCACAACAAATGGCTAAGCCAAAATAACTTTTATAGTCTAAAACAGTTTTTTGACACAAAATGTTAGTTAAGTACTTACTTTTTATTCTCGAATTTGCATGCTGAGTTTAAACCCGGCAAAACATGTTTGTACTATGTTAAACTGTAAGACCTGTTATACCATGTTTTGAGCAAATAAATATATTATCATTATCATTATCATTAACTATTAACTGGTTTTATGTCTATAAAAAAGAGGTGTGGTGGTACTCTTCGTTAAAAAGGGCGACAATTTCCTGCTTAAGAACTATAGGCCCATCACACTTCTGATCCATATCTACAAGCTGTTTTCAAGAGTCATCACGAACCGTCTCACGCGCAGGTTTAACGACTTCCAGCCTCCTGAACAAGCCGGATTCCGTAAAGGCTTTAGCACCGTGGACCACATACATACGCTGCGGCAGGTTATACAGAAGACCGAAGAGTATAACCTGCCTGTCTGCTAAGCGTTTGTGGACTACGAGAAAGCCTTCGATTCAATCGAGAAATGGACTGTACTGCAGTCTCTTCAACGGTGCTAGATCGACTATCGGTACATCGAGGTGTTAAAGTGCCTATACGAAAACGCCACTATGTCAGTCCGACTCCACGACCAGACCTCGAAACCTATTCTTCTGCAACGAGGTGTGAGACAAGGAGACTTTATCTCTCCGAAACTGTTCACCGCTGCACTGGAGGATGTCTTCAAGGTTCTGGACTGGAAAGAACTAGGTATCAACATCAATGGCGAGTATATCACTAACCTTCGGTTTGCCGACGATATAGTTATCACGACTGAGACCATGAAGGACCTCAGTACAATGCCCGATAACCTCAGTAGAGCCTCCGAAAGAGTGGGTCTTAAAATGAACATGGATAAGATAAAGGTAATCATGACAAATGTAACACCCACTCTCATAAAGTTCGGAGACGCTACGCTCGAAGTTGTAGACGAGTATGTTTACCTAGGACTAACTGTCCAGCTAGGTAGGTCCAACTTCGAGAAAGAGGTCAAGCATCGAATCCGACTCGGCTGGGCAGCGTTCGGGGAGCTACGCAATATCTTCTCGTCCCAGATACCACAGTGTCTCAAGATAAAATCTTTGACCAGTGCGTGTTGCCAGTGATGACTTATGGCGCTGAAACGTGGTCGCTCACAATGGACTTTATCAGAAGGCTAAAAGTCACCCAAAGAGCAATGGAGAGGGCTATGCTTGGAGTTTCCCTACGTGATCAAATCAGAAATGAAGAGATCCGTAGGAGAACCAAGGTAACCGACATAGCCCGAAGAATTGCTAAACTTAAGTGGCAATGGGCAGGACACATTGCTCGCAGATCAGATGGCCGATGGGGCTGAACGATTCTGGAGTGGCGATCGCGTACCGGAAGACGTAGCGTTGGAAGGCCTCCCACATGATGGACCGATGACCTAGTAAAGGCCGCAGGAACCCGCTGGATGCGGGAAGCACAGAATCGATCGAAGTGGCGGGGCTTGGGGGAGGCCTATGTCCAGCAGTGGACGTCTTTCGGCTGATATGATAAAATAGACCTAAAACCAGTTAATACTAGCGATAACTATTTCAATCAGCTAATAATAGTACTGTCAAAAAAAATAACTTTATTTCTCATACTGTAGATATGTGGAGAATAACCCTAGACCCTTAGTTTCACAATAAAAGATGATGACTATAATGATTACTGCCATAAAAGGCTATTATTATGATTAGATTACTGTTATTCTCTTAACTAAAACATACTGAAAATAGTATTTTACAAAGACGTATAATAGCGCAGGGAATGGCCCTACAGATTTGGTAGCATAGTAAAAAGCCATTTAGCCCAAAAATGTATGGACCGTGAATGTTCTCCTTTGAGCAGTTATATTTCTTTCTAAATAGCAACCATTGTTATATAAAAAAAACAAGAATTTGTGTTTTAAATTCATTTTAGAATGTTGTATTGTATGTTCTTATAAATAAATTTCAGGATTATCTACAGAACTTGGCACCCATTTAGATCTCAATTCTTTTTTTGGCGAAGTCGACAACAAAGCCGTGAATATCAGGTTGGCGGGTGTAATTTTCAGAAATGGTCGAAATATATCAAAAGATTTAGTACCTAATTAGTACCTAATTGTACCACTAGTGAAATAATTTGTACCTCGTGGGATCGCAAGTTATTGCAATAGTTTTATACACCCGCCATTCTGATATCAGAATGGCGGGTGTATTTTTGTGTAGCCGAGATTACTGAGAAGTTAGATATAAAACATACATGGATATTTAGTACCTAATTGGTACCTCTCTAAACATACCTTAAACCAAAGAAATCTCCTCGGAATTCGGCAGAAATTGAAAAATAGTTTTTTTTTTTTATACAGAGTGTTACAATATGTTGCTTGTTTGACACAAGAAACACAACAGAGGAAACCGGGGATACTTGACTATAGGGTTACTTAGCATCAGGGGGAATGACAGCTCATTTCATGGTAATTTTTTTACAGAATAGACCGCAGCAGGTGTCGTTCCACCGGCTGACCGGGATGTCATTTAGTTGCCTGAAAACACATGACGTTAAAATTTATTTGAAAAAGGTATGTAGGTATATTCGCAGATGAATTTTCTTAAAAAACGATCTGCCTCTAGATCACGTTACACACTAAATCATGAATGGCAATCATAGGTCTTAGTAGGTAGGTATCTTAAATATTAGTTTACATTTATCATAAGCGAATTGCCCATAATTTTGATATCTGTTTGCAGATAGCCGACCTGAGTCTCAATATAATATGAAATAATGTTTATCTTCAAATTCACTTACTATTTCTAGCCATATTTATGGTAAATAGAAAATCGACAGTATTTTTAATACACTGTTAGTAACAAAATAAAATTAATTATACACAAAATGCAACTTGGCCACTTAGTACCTACGCAGCACATGCACATGGCGTAGACTGATCAGCTTTAATAAAATTCTGTCACAACATGCAAGAAATCATTTTCATTTACGGAAAACGCCGATCGGCGTCAAAGTGTTTCAATATGAGATGCGTCCGAGGCCTATCAGCATTATTCCTTTAGACCATAATTATAGACATAACAAGGGCGATTTTTTGACCCGCCTTGAATGGGTTAGTACAGCCCGATTCAAACTTAATGGCGGGTCGGAACATGAGCGAGTCGTTGCGCAGTAACTAATTCATGTATCAGTGGGGGTGAGGGGTGGGGTACTGCGCAGTGAGCAAGAGCAACTAACTTCCGAGCCGCCATTAATTTTGAATCGAACTATACCTGTTTACGAAGAATAAACTAGCTCTTTCTGAATAGATGAGATAAAAAACATTTTTTTGTATTTGTGTCCGTGCGTTCTTTTGTTTACAAATAATAATAAGACTCTTGAATTGTTTGATATATTCAGTCAAGTACACGATATGTAAAGCTATTATTAAATCAATATTAGAACCTTGAAAATTTGCAGCTTATAGCTTCACATAGAACCATTTCCTATGCAAACTGAACCCATAATCTGGTTGTTCTTTCACTTTTAGAACCATTTATTGTAGAACTGCAAGTGGCATAGAAATGCTAACAATCATTATTTTGTTCATGTAGGTGAAGTGAGCTGTCATTCCACCTGATGCTAAGTATCCCTATAGTCAAGAATCCCCGATTTCCTCAACTGGTACGAGAGCTCATGACCAAAATTTTTACCTCATCGCTTTACGACCAAAACCGTATAAAATCTTTTGCTTATTCTGAATCAAAAACCCCTTTTTGAGAATTTCTTCACGTGTCGCCTGACCTGCCCGCTTTTTCAATGTGAAAAAAAAATCCGAACTGTATCATAGTAATTTGCCTGATTTTCGGAATGTAGTTGAACGATAGGTTTTAGATACCAAAAACACAATTTTCAGACCAGTAGCATTACACGTACCCAGGAGGCCATTCGAGGAAATAAAAAATTACGCATAAAGCCATAGCCTGAAAATCTTGTTTTCAAGTGAACATTGGTCAGTTGATGCGAATAAATCATTTTTCAGAAATGTGAGTAACTTATGTGTTGAATCCATTTTTAACGTGTTAAATTTTTTTTCCAGTGGGTAACATAGCATGTCTGTCTGTCTGAAAACTCTTGGGTATGAACAAAAAAGTTGCCCAAATGTAGAAAAAAATTTTATCAGACAAATTTTGTGTATCATACTACTAATCAGACAACTTTTCCATAGTCAGAAATGATGAAATAATCATATTGCGGAGTATTTACGTACGATTATCATAGCGCTAACCCGAAACCATCGAATTGATATTGAAGGAGTTTAAATAATGTTTGAAAAATGCAGCTTATTGAATAAAAAAACATCGTTTTAATCATTGTCGGACTCATCATCGTTGTCGTAAGCTTCGATCAACAAATTGTTGATCAAAGGTCGTAAGAGATAGGAGCGTAACAAGCACCGCGCGTTAACCACGGGTGACTCCAAAACGTTCTTTTCCTTTTTGGAATTCTACGTGACATTTAAAATGTCTGAAAACAGGTTTTTGGTAACCATACAAAATATTTAATTTAAAATAAAATAGAATCAGGTTGCTAAGAGACAGGTTGAAATTTTTATTTTGACAGTTTTGAAAATGCGCTCTGGCAACATATGACCCGCAAAATGTTTGAATTTTTTTTTTTCATAATTAAGTGACAAAACCAATTACATTTTTAATATCAGACATATTGTGATAAAACCGTCTGCCTATTTTTTTTGTCATAGCAAAAATGGACCTCCATCCAGTCGGGCTCAGAACCGTCTAAACTAACGATTTTTTACGGTAGAGGTCGTAAAACGATGCGACATGGTTTTGGTCGTGGACTCTCGTACTCACAGATTAATAATACTCGTGCTCTTTGTGTCAAACAAGCAACATATCTGTAAAAAAATAACACTCTGTATAAAAATATGAATTTTTCAATTTCTGCCGAATTGCGATGAGATTTCTTTGACTTAAGGTATGTTTAGAGAGGTACCAATTAGGTACTAAATATCCATGTATGTTTTATATCTAACTTCTCAGTAATCTCGGCTACACAAAAATACAAATATATAAAAATACGGGTGTATAAAACTATTGCAATAACTTGCGATCCCACGAGGTACAAATTATTTCACTAGTGGTACAATTAGGTACTAATTAGGTACTAAATCTTTTGATATATTTCGACCATTTCTGAAAATTACACCCGCCAACCTGATATTCACACAAAGCCTATTCTTAACTTGGCTCCCAATTTTCACATTTATGTTTTTGATAGGATTTTTCGAAATTATATTTGTCCATCTAGGTAATGACTTTTGCAGTATTTCTCTTTGCCAATAGAACGAACAATAAACGTACAATTGTTTACCAATGACTTGTACATTATTAGACTATTTATTGCAGTGTACACGGTGGCGCGGCTAGGAAGCACCGTTTCTGGCCGCGCCACCAATTTTGTTAAATTTCTCGCGAATCTTTGAAGTACATTTTTTTTTTTATTACGTACAATTATGAACATATTATGTACATTTATTCCTATTAACCCCGATTCAAAATGCGACTGTGGCGCGGCCAGGAAGTACCACGCTATAATACCTACTACTTTTGGATGGGACCTCTTAAATTACAAAGTAAGAAAAAAATGCCAAGAATAATACACGTAAAATTCAATGATTTTAAAGGCGCTCGTCTTGCAATTTAAATGTCAAAATGTTTGCTTTGACATCCAAGAATGATGTAGGCGGATGTTAAAGCCGTTTAATTTATTTACAGAATTAATTTCTTTACCGTTCGTGTTATTTTTGGACTAATGGATAGCTAATAAAATGCGTGAGATGAGATAAGTAATGGTCTCGAATGAATGTCGGTCACAGTGGCCGATCTCAACGGAGACCAACCAAGTATGCGGGTGATATCAGTGCACAAAAAGCATGCGCAAATACAGGTCCATTCCCTCACTCATCTATTTTTATATATAAAAATCAATTGCTGTTCATTAGGGGGGTATTACACTATCATATATCTAGGATCATATATAGGATCCTATCTTTTATCCTACATAGATGACCTCTAGAATACTATCTGTGTATTACACTATCCTATATCTATAGTAAAATTTTAAGTTAATACGCTATTTTACCCAATATTCATAATTATTCTTTGTATCATTCGCAAACTTGTGAGAAAAGTCATTTTAAATGCTTGAAATAAATTTCATTATTTTTGATTGTATCAACTTTGAACTCCGTTTTCGCGTATTAATGTCCTATTAAGTACCAAGTTTTTTATGTTATTTTGAGAGCTGATGAACCCATAAAGTTTTTAAAATTATTTACATGTCATTCAGTCAGATGTAAGTTTTTTTTTTTTCAAGTTGAAGTCAAGTGAAAATTTGTCTCAAACATAAACTTTAATCTTGTGAACAAATTCTGAGCTTCTAGTAGTTAGAATTTGGGTTTTTGTTTTGTAACAGGTGAACACACATTCTAGCCATAATGCTAACAAAAAAAATATCAAAGAAACACCACCCAGAAAAACTTAAAGCCAAAACCGCCTACAATGTAAAAAAATCTGAAAATATTACAAAAAAAATCATTTCTCGGAAACTACAAAATATCGCGGAACATACATGGGGGTTCAATCGATGGGTATTGGTGTCCCCTGATCACAGACCTTCGCTGGTACAGGTTGCGAGGGACACCCTGTATAGTGTAATACCCCCCTTGGTCTTGCAAAAACTCGAAAATGGTTTGATCGATTTTCATAATTTTTATTTTTGTATTGTTCGGGTGTATCTCAGCATACAGCCGTGTGGTTGTGAGGTGTTTAGGAATAAAGAAAATTAGGAATAACCGAAATATCTAAATTGAAATTTTGACAGGACAGCGTCTGACTGGACAGCTAGTTTATAATATAATACCAGCCTATTATTGTCCCACTGCAAGGCAAAAGCCTCTTCTCATACAGAGAAGGCACGAGCATTGATCATCACGCTTGCTCAAGACGGGTTGGCGATTTCAGACTTATATTAAAATTTCAGCTTTGCAGGAAAAACATAGTGTTTTCCTTCACCGATGTCAGTAATGTTCAAGATAAACTCAGAAAGTATATAGTATACGTATGAATAATAATTGAAAAAGTCATATTGGTCATAGTGGTAGTTTGGTACTTGCCCGGATGCCCACAACTTCGTGCATGAGAGGCAAGACCTTAACCACTGAGTTATTTTTCACTCTCTTAAATGCCTGCTACACGGTCGGCCACCAACCGTCGACAGAGGTGACCTTGGTGGTTTATAACCGTGTAGATGATGGTTTAAGACCAAACGATTAAACAATTTTGCCGGTCGCCAACCAAAGTCAAGTCTGTCGGGGACGCGGTTAGCGACCGTGTAGCAGACGATTTAGGCGCTTCGTACACAAGGTTACGCAAATCTTCGATACCCGACAATTTTGGTCTCTAAGCGACTACTGCTATACAAATTCATAGAGGTTCGTACACAGGCATGCGTCATCGCCGACACATGAATTTGTATAGCGGGAGTCGCTTAGAGATCAAAATCGTCGGGTATCAAAGATTTGCGTAGCCCTGTGTAAGAAGGGCCTTACTCTTGTTAATTTATAACACAAACATTGCAAAATGTTCTTAATAACTGCTTATAAACCTTTAAAATAAACGGTAAGTCGATGACAATAAAGCAATTTATCCTATTTTTAGCACACAAGGAAGAAATTTAAAGCATAAAAAGTCACAAATCTAATTCAAAGGTACAAATTGTGTAACATTATATTACGCTCACGCTTTTACCCATTCCTTTTTACCCCTGTGATGAAAGGGGGTGTAATAATACAGGTAGGTAAGATAAATTCCCCTTGCAGGAATGTTGGGAATCTGTATAATTGGCAAGAGTAGAATCGGTGGTACCTAATTACGTCAGTAATCCTGCGCGTCACGATTTAGGGCACCATAAAGTGCCTTAGAAGAAAAGGGTTGTGTTTAAAAAAATTCTTTATCTTAGTTTTTTTGGTAATACAGGGTGGCAGAAGCTATTTTAAGATTTCAAAATAAAAACCTTTAATTAATTCCCAGAATACCCTCTAGCTCTAGATATCTATACGGAGTGTCCGGGACATCGACGCGAAGCCGGATACCATGGATTCAGTACATGATTCTGAACCCCCCTGCATCGAAATTTTTCGTCGGTTATTTAAAAAAAAAACAGCTGTTTCATAGAAAACTGCAATACCTACGCGATCAAATTGTATGGAGCAGCTGATTTTTTTTTTTATAACCGACGAAAAATTTCAACGCAGGGGCGTTCAGAATCATGTACCTACTGAATCCATGGTAATCGGCTTCGCGTCGATGTCCCGGACACTCCGTATAGATATCTAGAGCTAGAGGGTATTCTGGGAATTAATTAAAGGTTTTTATTTTGAAATCTTAAAATAGCTTCTATAATAAAAAATATGTTTTAACGACAAATTAATATCAATGTTAGCCTACAGTGCTTGCTACACGGTTGCCAACCGCGTCCCAGACATGTCCGCGTGGTGACCTTGGTTGGCGACCGGAAAAGTTGTTTCAATGTTTGGTCGTAAACTATCATTGGCGTTCCGTTCGCGTTGACCGTGTAGCAGGCGTTTATGTCGCACGGGCGCTCTTTTCAACACTACGTTTCTCGCCACGCACTGGATTTTCAACACGTTGCGCGCAACGAGTTTAAAATCCAACTGTGCACTTTTTTTTACGCGTTAAGCTTCCAACTGAGTTGGATTCTCAACGCCGGGTTCGTTCAAAAACTACCCGTTAATAAAAGCGCCCACGCATGTGCGTATTTTTACAGAAGAGTTCGGCTGTAATCCATAACATGATCTACATATTAAAAAAAGTATTTTATTCTTTTGAAAACATAAGTCACTTTAAGATATTGAGATCATCCATACACGAAAGATACCACCCTCCACGTCTTTCTTTGATATCGGTACTATTTCATACAAATATCATTATTCCTTCCAAAACAAACATTGGTACGTTTGCTTTTACATGAAACCCATGCACCGGGGGGCTATGGGGCTATATTCACACCATAACATAAAAAGAACACTCGCTCCGGTCTCTGTTTGAAAACTGTGTCGGAACTCTTCGCGAGCAATTTTTATTGCTCGCCTACCTAGGTGTTATATTTTGTGTCTGTGGTGAGAAATAAATTGGAGTCTAACTTATATCAACACTTTCAACGGCTCTGGAGGTTTATTTTGTAAAGGGGGCGAACGACGGTTGTTGTTGTTTGTAATGTGGTTTAAAATATTACAGAGAAATCTTGTTACATTCTTTATTTTAAAGAGCGATGATTTTAAAGGTAGTAGTTTCAAGCGCTTGTTTTATATATCTTAACTATCATTTTAATAGTTTTTTTTTAATAGTTTTTAACTTATCTATTGCACTTAAATCATAAATCAATATGGTTCAAAGCGATTGTTTAACAATCATGTCTGCTTCGCAGACTGTGAAAGGGTTGACTTTCAGTGCACGAATTTCATAGAGTTGCAATCACAGCACAACGGTCTCACAACTATCGCACAAACTACACTATATCGTCTCGTATACTGCCTATGTGCGATACAAATTGATATGTCAACAGGACGAGGGTGTACCAGCAAATAGAAGGCTTGACATGTTGACGTTTGCCGACATAATCTCTATCTTAACTGGAGGAGTGTCCTTCAAAATTATAGCAAGCGAACTCTTTCTTTTGGTGAACAAAATGCGGTTATTTTTGGAAGTGGGTAATCGGTCTAACTTGTTTAATTGTCTCTAATTACTTTAGTAACCACCACCCTGATCACAGTGCACAGAGACATCTCGGCGGCCCACGTTCGCACGGACGTCAAAATATCGCAGGGGGATTTTATCGCACCCTGGATTTTAAATTCTCGGTGTTTAGTCGAGCGTTGAGAATTCAACAGAGTGCATCCCTGTACGTTAAAAGGGAACGTAGGGAACTATTTAAAAGGATTAATATTATGACCGTTCCTTGCCAATTCATTTATGAAAATATTATGTATGTAAGGAAAAATCTACATCTTTTTAATAAAATAAGTGATAGACATAATTTTAATACTAGAAATAAAGATAAACTAGATCAACCATTTTTCAGATTATCCAAAGTACATACATCTTTTATGGGGTACTGTGTTAAATGTTACAACAAAATACCTTGTGATATATTACAATTAAATGAAAGAAAATTTAAAACTCATGTAAAAAGTACACTTTGTAAACAAGCATATTACAGATTAGAGGATTATATCCAAGATAAGAATGCTTGGAAACATGCTGGTCCTGCTCCATAGGACAATTTAGAGTCTAGACAAAATCAAACTGGTTGCTTACTTAATTGTATTTATTTTTTATTATATGACATTGATTTTACGAGTACATCCTGTGATTACTTCCTCACACACTGACTTATTAATTGTAATTTTTTAGTAGATTCGTCTATTTTTACAATGTTTGTGAATATGTGAACACCATGTATCTACCACATAATTAATTTATCTGTCGTTTGCTCCACTTTAAATTCTTTTTACTTTATACAGTAATTTTATTCTAGGTGCATCGTATTCACATATAATTATATAAATAATGTACCTATACAAAATATTGTAAAACATTTTAAAAGAGTAACGGTGGAGTTTCTTGCCCATTCTTCTCCATACGAAAACTACATTTTGGAAGGGGCGGTAGAATCAATAATATATAATAACTATAATTTGTAAATTTTGACGTTCAAAAGTGCCTTCAAAGGCCTATTTGAAATAAATGCTTTGACTTTGACTTTGACTTTACGTCGAAAAACACACTTTTGGATTTTCAACTCACGGTGTAATGTAGAGCGTTGAAAATCCAGTGTGCGAAAAAAACCGCTACGATATTTTTACGTTGACGAATGAGCGGCGGGACGCCGTGAACGTTGACAAACGAGCGGCCTGCACGGCCCCCCGTCTCGCCACGCACGTACCTATGGCAGTGGTTCCGGTCAAATTATACCATACAAAACAAACTAAGTATATCACCGTTTATTCTAACTACGACACAAATGGCGTATAGAAAGTGGTACTGAATGGCGGTCCATGACTGACGTTATGCGCTCATTGCACTTTCGGCACCACAAGTTTTTTGAGTTCTGCCATCTCTGCTGCGGCGATTTAAAGCCAGTCCGTACACGTGCAGCCTGTGGGTCAAGTATACCCGGAGCATTTATGACATTCTATGAACATATATGTAATACAATAATGACTGATGTTTTGCGAGAGTAAGTATGCTAGGTTGTCCTCTATTATGTGTTTTAAAATATTTTTGCTACCTGTTTAAATCTTCTCTTTATAAATAATGTAATTGATGTTACCGTTTTAATAAAGAATAAGGCACTGTATAGAGTGCCACCATTGGCACTCTATCCTTATCGGATAAAGTGCCACTACAGGCACACTAGTAACACCGCCACGGCCCGGCTAAAGTGCCGCAAGCATTGGATTGTCATTGTCACTGTCACTAAGTCACGTCACTTGGTATTTTGTTTGATTGTCGAGGTTAGATCGCTGTAAAACACCACATTCCCAAAACATTACATTCTCTTGTGCCTAAACGGACCCTGGCACTTCGCCGGCCGCTGCCGCGGCACCGCTCGCTACGCTCGCTCGGCTCGTGCGTTGTGTGGTCACAGTTCTAACCTAACCTAACCTAACCTAAATAACAAGTGACAGTGACAATGCAACGCTCACGGCACCCTAGCCGGGCCGAGGCAGTGACACTAGAGTGCCACAAGAAACTCGCGGCACTCTATACACTTCGAAAGAATAATGCATTCAGAGTGCTGTTGCAACTGCCCCGGTTCTGTAGTGCATCAGGCATGTTTAATGATGCTCAAGCAGGCGGCTACTTCGCAATCGTAACCAAAAGAGCCGTCTCCTGATGCATAGGAGCTGTGGCAGTGGCAACGGCATTCTGAGGGCAATTTATGAAAGTGTTGATAGTCCAATACGAAAGTATTGGGCTTTGCACGCAATTGGTGCTTCCGGAGTGCAGTGGTGGCCCGGTGGTAACGGCCCCGACATACGAATCCAAGCGCCTGCCTGGGTTCGAACCCTTTCGAAGCTCCCGCAGACAGGCGCGACAGGACCGCGCATTATAGGGTGGGACTGCACACGCAGGTCGGCTCTAAGTAGCTATACGGGCATCTTACTTATTTTATTGTTTTCGTTGTGTAATTATATGTATTACTAATAATAGTTATAACTATATTTCATGTCATTACTATCACTATGGACTCAAAGTCTGCAAATAAAGAATTATATTATATTATTTCGGTTGCTATTAATCTTGAATCTTGAATGGTATCATCAATGCTAGTGCTACTAGAATTGTACAAACTTATAAATAAATAATTTTAATAAGGATAATGAATAGGGAACTAGGGAATTTAACAAACAAAATATGATATTTGTAACTTTATGGAGAAGTAAGTTTCTGAAATAAATGAAAATGATTATTTCCTTTATTCATAGTGGAATAATAAAAATATAATTTACATTTTGAAATATTGTGTTATGAAAGACATAAAAACAAATAAAAATACAAAAATTGCTAGCCCATCTGCAGTGAAAACAGTGTCGAAGTATAAGTTATAGAAATGCATAAATAATATTATTATTGTGATTATAAGCATACCTCGCACAGCGACAATCGTGAATTTTGATGCGGTTTTGTATACATTGCACCTGAGAGACTGTCTTTAGCAGATTCGTTTTTAACCATTTTATACATACTCTGTAGTAGCCTAGATTTTGAACAATTACCCGGTGCCTTTGTGCATGTTTAATTTGATTTATCTGCATTTTACAGTAATGTAGCTCTAAGAGAAACCGTCGACTGAAAAGTATCGTCAATAAAGCGTAAATTCTAAGAAACGTTCGAAACCAAAATAATAAAATATTTTATAAATCCATTGTGATGCAATTCTTACAGCATAAGAAACTGGGCCGTTCATGTAGAAAGTTGTTTGAGCCCTGTCGATCTTATTGTGTGCCTTTGACCCGTTCCTTTAACGTGTCGTCAAAGGAAATACCAGGAGAGCATAGACGAGAGAATGCCTTAGTTCGGTGCGTACTCCAGTGGGGTTAACTTACTTCAGCGTGTATAATGATTGTGGAAATACTTTGGCCTTTTCTGGGACGTTTTTTCCCGGAATCGCTTGAAGTGGTAAGCTTTGTTGATTGAGATTTCATTGCTCAAGGATTATGCGGCCCTGGTGTTTGTTGGTTCTTGGAAATAACGGATGAAAGGGATCTGTGATGTCGGAAAAGGCTATTTAAGAATTACGTCGAATTATGAACCTCGAATTATGTCTTATTGTTAGGAATCTTACCTTGTACCTGTGTACCTTGACTGTATAGGCCATCTTTAGTAATAGAACTTTAAATCTTTTTACATCTCAAGATTATTTTTGCTGGAAACCAACGCAGAATATTTTCCCAGTAACGATTTATTTATTTATTTACATTCTTGTCAAAACTCTGTTACTGAAATGTCAAATTTTATTGTTATGACAGTGGGCAGACATTGGCAATTCAATCTGTCCAGCCATGTCCTGCAAACCCTCAGGTGCAAACCTCTTGTCTATACGATAATATTATAAAGAGGAAAAAATTTTTTTTGTTTGTTTGTTTGTTTGTACCGAATAGGCTCCGAAACTACTGGTCCGATTTGAAGAATTCTTTCAATGTTAGATAGCCCATTTATCGAGTAAGGCTATAGGCTATATATCATCACGGTAAGACCAATAGGAGCGGAGTATTTACCAATGAAGAATGTTTCAAAATCGGGGGGTTTTTTTAGCGTTAGCCCAAAGTAATTATTCCACGTGGACGAAGACGCGGGCAGAAGCTCTAGTCTTTTAATAATCCTGGCATTGTACCTACAGATCGTTCACTATAACTTGTCCTTTGTTGGCACCATTGCTTGTCAAGCTTAGTTTAAAAAATGGCGACTTCATAAACTCCGATGAGATAAACTCTTTAGTTATTACTCTGAGGATAAACTCTGTGCCATAAATCCACAGGATAAATCCTTATTTTTATATCATGTTAGAGTTGCCAGTCTAGAAAAAAAAGCTTTCACAACTTAAGCCTACTGGAATCTTGGAATCTTGTCGTAAAATGTTCAAGGACACTTCAAGACACAGCTCCAAGACGTTTGCGGAATGCTGGCTGAAAATTCAAATGTATTTTGCTCTTTTTTAGAATATTTTTAAAAAGGCTGGCAATTTATTCTGGTAGTGAGAACGATGCACGAATTCCGAAGTTATGGTTTGAACGTGATGGGTTTCGTTCGGTATATTATTATGATTTGTTTGACTTTCGTGAAGTATTTTGATTAAAGAACAGCAGTTGCATTAAACTTTTGGTAAGTATAAAATTTCCTATATCATAATATACAATGTCGCCCATGCGCATGTGACCGCCCGTAATTTTCTGAATATTCATGAAAAAATATCGAAAATAAACTTCAAAAGGGGGTTCATCTATAACATTTTTCACTAGTTTTATTAAAATAAATACACAATTTTTTACCGAAAAAATGACTTCGATTCCGTTTTTTTTTTCGTAGTCGATAATTTTTTGTAAAATGTTTAATTAACCTGTTAAAAATAACTCATAGGCTTTTGGAAGTAATAAACAGAATCCAAATCGACCTATAAACTTCGGAGATGTGTCAAAAAACAGATAGCAAATCTTTAAAAAATTAAAAATTGAATAACATGAAAAATGATATAGATAGACCCCCCCTTTTGAAGTTTATTTTCGATATTTTTTCATGAATATTCAGAAAATTACGGGCGGTCACATGCGCATGGGCGACATTGTATATTTGTACGTACTAATCGGCTTTAACGATTTCCATGAAAGTTGCAATATAGGAGTTTACGGGGGCGAAAAATCGATCTAGCTAGATCTCATACCTGGGAAAATTCGTTTTCTCTATATTTTCACCCGAGCAGAACTCGGTCGCCCAAAGTTTAAAACAAGATGGCTACTTAAAGACTAATGACATGGAAGCATGGAAATAGTAAGTACCAACTATCATGGCATTATGGAATTAGTAAGTACCTACTATCATGGCAGCATGGAATTAGTAAGTACATACTATCATGGCAGTATAGACTTTGTATGTACTATCATGGCAGTATGGCATTAGTATGAACTTTCCTACATATACTATTAAATGAGCATTCTCTATTTTCACCAGAGCAGAGCTCGGTCGCCCAGGCTATATGCTAAAAATAATACAATATTTTGAAAATTGTTAAAACCGATAACATCGTTAAAATAATTAAGCAAGGCGTCGTAATTTAATCGTCAACGTCTTTGTTAAGACAACCGCGTCTTAACGATTCCCTTTAATCTGTGGAGCACCAAAAAGGTGTGGACATCGGTCGCTGTAATTGGCTTGTAAAAGAACGTAAGTGGAAGATCCGTGACGACCAAAATAGTTTGGCTGTTCTAAAACTGTTTGTTGGACCTTAAAGTTTTGTGTTAAGGGTTGGTTTCGTTTGTGTGGTGTGGTGGAGTATTTTGATTTCTTGGCGAGAACGACCGTGCCACGTCGGGCAAGTTTGAGATAACGTCCCTGTGAGTGTTATCGGCCAATCAGGAGCGACGTGTTAAGGGGACGGTGCGGTAAACTACGGATGTTTGTGTGAAAAAACTTTTTGTGTTGCTGTTTTCTTTTTTCGTCGAATGTCTCTTTTGATTTTTCTCGAGATCGACTTTTGGTGTATCGTGTTTTATAAAGTGGCCGAGCCGTATTTGTTGTGTTATTTTTTTTACATTCGGTTATGTTTGGATCTAGTAACAGATTCATACAGATGGTTTATTTCGCACTTTTGGTATGAAGCTACAGTTCGATTCAAAGTTAATGGCGGCTCGGAAGTTAGTTGCTCGCTGCGCAGTACTCCACCCCTCACCCCCGCTGACCCATTTGTTACTTTTGTTACTGCGCAGCGACTCGCCTCATGTTCCGAGCCGCCATTACGTTTGAATCGGACAAGTACAGAAGATCTAAAAGTTACGGGATAGAAAGAGAGGCAACTTCTAGGTCAATATAACTGTAGGTAATTAGCGCTGTGCGACCTGAATTCCTCTTTATTGTGTAGTACCAAGAGTCGCTTTATTTTTATTATTTGTTGTTAAAGCGGCAATAGAAATACAATATATGAGAAAATTTCAACTGTATACCTATTACGGTTTATGAGATACGTACAGGCTTACAGACAGATGGACAGTAGAGGCTTAGTAGTTCGGGTACGGAGTCCTAATCAGACGTAAAATATCGGTTAATAACTCAATGTATTTAATTACTGAAGCGGTTACGCCGCCACATACGAACTACGCAACAAAGACATGACGTCACACAATTCTTGCATCGCGCAGTTAGAGTTTACCGACCGAAAAATATAGATAAGACTATCCGAAATAAACTTACGGGCAGTTGCCCGCCAGACATAACACCCGTCTGGTTGGAAGATCCTCCCTTTTCAATAGAGGATGAGTGAAGTTTACACACTGTTCCTCATACCTCTAAATTACCATAATATACTGAGGAGCAATTCCTGTCATTTTTAAGAACGTTCGCATTCGAATCGCATTCGCAATCTGTCAAAAATACAATCAAATTATCAAAATTTTTGACAACTTTGAGATCATTGTAAATCGATGTGCATTAGAAAAACCGTTACTAGTGGCGATATTTACAACGCTAAAACCTAATTCCAAAAAACAGAACTCAATAAATCTGTCCCAAATTGCCAACCACCCAACAAAACGTCTGTCTGGGAAATAAATTCCCGATAAACCTAGCTTCTACATCGCCTTAACTCCGGCATGGCTGCGACAGGGCTAATCAGTGGCTTCAAAGATGAGAGATGCAGTGGCTCTGGATCCTATTGAACGGCTCCGACTCTGAAATAAAACGAATTGGTACGGATCCAATTGAAATTGTATGGTGCTCAATTTTGTCGCTGTCTAATTGAAAAATTGAGGCTTAGAATTTGACGTGTTTAACTGCTCAAGTAGTAGTAAGGAAAATAGAAAATTGTTTATTATCCAGGTTATACAGATAGAGGTACACAGGTTAACACAAATGAGATGTCATAAGCTCAGAGCAAATAAAAAACCAGGACACAGCGCTGCTAATAATTCTTCTTTTCGTATGGTTAGTCACTAACCTGGTGTCAGAGTTCTAAAGCCACCCATCGACCTCTGACTTCGCTTCACATGGCGTCGAGAAATATCTCCAACGCATGCCGGTTTCCTTACGATGTTTTCCTTTACCGTTTTTGAAGCAAGTGATAATTTTACAATACGCACATGAATCTGAAAAGGCAGGGGTGCGTGCGTTGGGTTCGAACTCGAGACCTATTACTTGGGAGTCTGACAGTCAAACCATCTCATCTGCCTATCACTGCTATAATACAGTGAAGGATGCCAAAACTACACAACCGCTCTGTGCATACACGCACACATTTACAACCATTTAAAATGACACTACGATCAAACTACACCACACAAAATGCGCACATGTTTACGAAACCGACTTCACGTCACTGTTGACAGCGTTGTCTTGGTTTTTTAAGAACTGTCATTCTTTGACAGTTTTATGAAATGGCTTTATCACGACAAATTGATGTAGGGAGTCAATTTGCTAAACAATTAATGTCCCTGACTGTGTAGTAGTCACATTACCCTTACATACCTATAATTTTGCGGCAAATGTGGGTGAGCCAAAACATTGCTGATTAACGTTGTAAATACGGGTCATATCTGCTTAAAATTGGCTATGGTCTGTTTGAAAAGTGTAGGACAAAAATGTAACACTTTGTTCAGGCAAAATTCTTACAGAATTACTCAATAAATGGAATTGGTAGCACATTCATCTGTATTTAGAAGATTTCAACTTTTTAAAGGAACCAATCCGTGCCCGACCGCAGGACGCAACTGCAGACGACGTGTCGCCGCGACACGACTGATTTCTATGAATTTCTATGAAATACCTTCCGTAGCTAGCGACACGTCGTTGGCAGCTACGGGCGAGCGACAGGCGACACGTGTTGCCCGAACGCAAAACAGTAGTACCGCCAACCGATAACACGTTTTTCTATCTTCTATTTACCGACTGGTATACGGGCTGCTGCCGCCTGCGGGTTCGGAATAATGACTGCAGCGACGTGACGCCGCAACACGTCGCCTGCAGTTGTCGCCAGCGGCCGGGTACGGAATGGCAAAGTTTTGACAACAAGTATGGTTTCCGTAAAATTATTAAATTTTAATTGATCGACAAACATTGTTAGGATTAAGCTCAATTGTCAAATGAAAAACATCTTTGGGGCGATGTAATATTAAATAAATACTATTATAGTACGAGTATTTAGGGATTAAGTATTCAAATAATCAAATCAAAGCACTTAATTTGTAAGTGGCACTACAGATTAGCATCCACAGAACTTGTCTGTTCTATTTGTTTACATTTCCATTAGATACTTTCGGAACAGTATATAATTATACATTTACCCCCTAACTAATAAACGTTGTATATCACCTGTATAGTTACACAACGCGCTTTGTCTTCTTCTTTCGAATATCAAATTACTGACGACTAAAAGAGAGAAATCGGTGTGTAACTATAAATGCGATATACAACGTTTATTAGTAAGGGGGTAAATGTTTAAAGTCAGAATGTGACGTTCATGTTCCATGACTAACTTTCAGCTCATAATGTCATAAAGTTCCAAATGAATTTCTCATCCATGAAATCTTCTTCGGTACAATTGTATAAAACGACTCGTGTAAAGGACATGGGAGTAAAGCGCGTGATAATACATTACTTTTTTATTGTCACCTATTGTCACAGTCACAATTTTCAAAGTTTAATTTCATTTTTGGATTTTTCCATCAGGAATTACTCATATTATAATTATAAGCCAGCCAGGCACAAATACGCTTATTTGTGCCCAGCTGATGGGTACGTCTTTCATTGACTTGAATGTGCCCTGGCGGCTGGGAGTATGTCATGCTCACTCTAATGTCTCGCTGATGGTGGCGTGTGTGTTGGATCACGTAGCTCTCTTCAAAATGGTTGAGCTGAATCGTGCTAATTCATGCGTCAGGTTCATGAATGGGCACCGTCAGTTGGGATTGGTCATCTCATATCTGCCACGGCTTATTTAAATTAAATTTTTTTATTGTTTTTTTTAATCTTTTTATTACGGACGCTTGTAACGTTCTGCATTATTCTCACATGTATGATGTAACCAATATTTTGTAACCATATTTTTATAATTAAAAGAGTGGAGCTTCTTGCCCGTTTTTCTCCATAGGTACCGACTACTCCTTGGAATGGAAGCTTTCTGACTGACCGACCCCTTAACAATTAAAAAGTGCCTGTAATTGGTTTATTTGAAATAAATGCTTTGAGTTTGATGTCAATTGTCTCGCCCCTATTAGATGGGACTTAAACATAACTGGTGATATGTGGGTGTATAAAAGTAGCGGTTTTTCTTAGCGTGTCGATGGCAAATATAAAGTTAAATTTCTTGTTTGGCCCAGAACTCGGCAACGCTAACACTATTCTCTGACGCAGACATTAGGTACAACTTTGTCTAA
Organism: Conistra vaccinii; assembly: GCA_948150665.1. Classification (NCBI taxonomy): domain Eukaryota; kingdom Metazoa; phylum Arthropoda; class Insecta; order Lepidoptera; family Noctuidae; genus Conistra; species Conistra vaccinii. The sequence goes on along the minus strand of OX411323.1, from coordinate 2,985,034 downwards.
GCCTTTGGCGAATACCTACAAGTCGCAATAACGTTCGTCGATCAAAAGTTTCGTCGTCCCATCATTTGTCGTGAAAACAATCAGTAGCACTAACGTTCGTCGAGCTGATGTACTGTCGCACCGCTGATGGTCGACCTATCGTACTGTGGCCCTAGTATTTGTCGCATATTTGTTTGTCGCAACTATGATACAGAGTCAATATTAAGATTCATTCGGTTCAAAGACGCAGAATTAATCAGTGTATTTTAAAAGATTTTGATTCCTTGGCTGTGATTACAAGGGGATCAACCAAAACTTTGTTTAAAACCGTACTATTTGAGAAAAGGTTAAATTATGCGGCATTAGCGTTGAGATTATCGTTGGCCACACTGGCTCCCTCTATCATCGCAGTCTGGCGGCAATAAAAACAAAGTCTTTTCCTACCACTTACACGTTTATACCCTCGAATTACCACCCAATAACAATTGCCACGGCCGACCGCACGGTTTTCGCTTGCCGTGTGGTGTAAGGTATGAGAGGACGAGGACTGAGATTTCTTAGTTGGTTTTAAGAAGTGCGCCCAATGGATTCCACCGTCAAAATCTCGATCTTTCACAGAAACTTTCATTCCCTATTAAACCTATTTAGGGGAGGCTTTTTCAAGATTTCTTCCTTGGTGCTCGCCACTAATAAAAAAGGAACTCGTGTGCAAAATATCATGGTTTTAGACCCAGTGTTGTAGGTTGTGCGCTGTCTGTCAGTGAATGAATGAATTTAAGATTTTTATTGAGTAGATGGCCAGTTACACAAGGTGGTAGGAAAGTCTGAGGCAAGTACTTAGCTGCTTTCATTATAAAAAAGTCGGTAGGTTTCGTGGGACACCCCGTTGGAGCGAAGTTTCTTTCCCTGCATATTATGTATTAATACAGAGCCATCTAGTATGGTATTAAGTTTCAAGTGTCAAAAGTTTTTGTTTTTTAATACAGAGCCATCTTGCTTACGTTTTTATTTTTTTTTTATTTTATTAAGCCTTTCTGTCAGATATTTCACAATTGTTTTTAGCTTGTTTTGCATTAAAAAACAAAAAATAAATATGCGGGGCAGTCATGTCATCTAACGAAAATGTCAGGAATTCATGCGGCTTGCTGTCAGTACAAGCCGTCTTACGAATTTTCGATCAGGCCATGTGTCTTGACACAACAACATTTTTTACCCATCCCAAAAAAAGTGCACAACGCCGCTCAAGAAGTTTTCACTTCAAGAAACCTTTGACACTTGAAACTTACTTTTTCAGGCACAACGCTTTTTCGTGACGAGATGATTTCTGCCAGTTTACTCCTACCACAAGCCGCGTTAAAGAACTTCGTTTCAATTAATACTATTATCGCTTAGTTTCACATTCTCTTGCTGTCATTATTTTCTCCATTACCTGTAGGTATATTCACCTAACAATATTTTAATCCTTAACTATTTTAATCCAACTATTTTTAAAAGAGTAACCGTGGAGTTTCTTGCCGGCCCTTCTCCATAGAAAACTACCAATTGGAACCGTGCACCTAGGTTTTTTAAAGTGTGTCGTCCCACTCACTGGCGAACGACCAAAAGAGAGGCTGAAGCTGTGGCGAGACAGTGCTTCCTTACCCAAACCATTCGTTCCACCTGCTGAAAGTCTCCCGCCTGGACATGAGTTGCCTTGGGTAGCCTGGAAGTCTTTAAATAGATTCCGGACCCAGGTTGGCCGACGCAAGGACAATCTGTTCAGGTGGAGATTCATAGACGACTGCGCATTGGAGTGTAAATGTGGTGCTGTTCCACAAACGATGGGACACTTAATTTCATGTCCTGCGTGTCCTGTTAGCTGCACGTTACAGGAATGGACGCTAGTGATGGCGCCAAACGCGTAGCCGAATTCTGGGCCGAGTCCATTCCGATTGCCATCGACACGCTAAGAAGAAGAAGATAAGTGCCCATGTAGATTTATGTGTTTTATTTTTTTTCGAGATTCGCTCATTTTCCAGTTTAACACAACGTAACACGCCTACTTAATCCTCAGTTTTCTACTTCATTGGAACTCCAATTCCGTAACTATTCCAGTGTCCTCTACATCTCCCCACTTACGTCACTCAGGGGAACATGACAGTTACCGCCTTCGCAGTCTCGTTAGCGGCGGTAATGCGATTTTAACTTTCGCCCGCTCGCGCCAATGATAAGGGCCAATTGGTCCTATTAGATGAGTTTGTAGTCGTAATTGTTCTGCACTTAGACGTTCGGCCAGCGGATTAGTTGAACGAGATACGTTTTTGTTGGATTCTGGGCAGATACTACATTTATTCGGTTTCTTGAGTCTAATTGAATGGACGTTAAGAACATAATAACAATGTGGATAAGGGTTAGACTTGTATGTACTCGTTTTGGGCCTAACCAAGTTAAGTGGGTGAAGTAATGTTTTGTCATTTTCAGGGCTTTCTTGTCTGCTTAATAGTTTCTATACTATACTAGAGTATAATCATTATTATAACTCCGTTTCTAGATGCGTCTACATTGGCCTACGTCTTCCAAGCCCCTTTCCTAAGAAGTTCCATGGGTACAAACAAAATATCAATGCAATCAACGTTTTCCTTTGAAGTTTTAGATTGAAACGATCCGAGTCAGCATGTGTAGTAACGATATATGTATAGGCATATGTAAAGCAAGTGTAAGACATCGAAGTTCAATTAAGAGCGGGTGAGCGGACCCCAATTAGGTGTGAGATACGGTCTATTAGCCTGTGCTCATAATAGTGCGCGTTGATGCGGAACTAGTGGAATTTTAGATAGTTGCTCAGAATCCCCACTAAGTTCATATTTGGATAGGATAGCGCAGACTTCCTACTAATATTATAAACTAGCTGCGCCCTGCCGTTTCGCCTGCATAAGTGTCGATCTTGGGAATATAAACGGTGTCAGGGACATCGACGCGAAGCCTGTTACCATGGATTCAGTACATGATTCTGAACCCCCGTGCGTTGAAATGTTCTCGTCGGTTATTAAAAAAAAAATCCGCTGTTTCATAGAAAAGTACAATACCTACGCACGCGGTCAAAATGTATGAAACAGCTGATTTTGTTTTAAATAACCGACTAAATATTTCGCGCAGGGAGGTTCAGAATCATGTACTGAATCCATGGTAACAGGCTTCGCGTCGATGTCCCTGACACCCTGTATAAAAAGTATCCATGTCCTAGCCCAGGTCATGCCCATGTGCCAAATTTCATCTAAATCCTTTCAGGGTGAAAGCGGAACAAATAAACAAGCGAATTCACTTTCGCATTTATTTATTTATATTATTTAACCATTTATGTACACACATTTAAATACAGACAAGAAGAAAAGAACAGAAAAATACGTACAAATGTGATGCTTATTTCTAAAGAAATCTCTAAATCTCAATCTTTATATTATAGTAGGATGTTAGAGTGTTTGTTGATTTGTTCGTTTGTTCTTCTTTCACGCGGCATTCGAGCAGCAGATCGACATGATTAATTTGTATTAAATTAGAAAAAAAAAATGAAATTAATGTGAATTTTATGAATTTTATTTATTTATAAGATTTATAAACCAAATAGTGACAAACGCCGGGACGGGGACGCTCTAGAAAGACATAATACTGACCTTATTGGTGATGTTTCTAAAGGTCAGATGCGAAGTACTCGCGACCGGCGTGCATTTATGACCCTGGACGTAAACGAGGCAAAAGGAGTATTTAAGGATCGTAGCAGGTGGCGTTCTGTAGTTTCTGCCTACCCCCATGGCCATGGGAAGAAGGCGTGAGTTTATGTATGTAGTGAGTAGTGAGTGTAGTGACAGACTTTTTATCCTGGAAAAAATAGACGCACGGGAGCGAAGCCGCGGGTAAAAGCAACTTTTTTATATCGATATCCTAACTAATATTATAAATACGAAAGTGTGTTTGTATGTTACGCTTTCACGCCTAAACGGGTGAACAGATTTAGACGGTATTTGGCACATGGGTAGACCATGACTAGGATTAGGATATAGGATTTTTTTTATCACGGGAATATCTTCACAATTTTTTATCATGGGATCAAGCCTTATATGGGTGAAAACACGGGGCACAGCTAGTATTTTTATATTTCATTGACCTGATGATGATAATTATTATGCTTGGCTATGGTGACAAATTAAAATAAATTAATTTCTCTATTTTTATTAAGTAATTTCTTAAATTAAAAGAAGACGAAGTAAAACATTGCTCGAAATAAATTATCCTGAAATAAAAATGGACGTGCTCATCAATTAAAATAATTGGCTGTCTACTTTGAAGGTTGTACCTCAAACAAAGTTTTGGCGAGTTAAGAGTTAGGTAACCAATATCCATGATTTTCAACCGCAAGCAGCTAATTATAATCTTCAATTTTGCTCCCCGAAAATTTGAATTAGCTAAACCGCGTGAATTAATAAACAAATAATCCGGCAAAAGTTTGTTGAAGCTTACAAATTCTTTGGATTTGTTGCTTATAAGTGTACCATCGACCAATAACAGAACAGGGGATTTTGAAAACACGAGTTGTTTCCCTTGAGTTTTAATTAATAGCAAAACTGGAGGTATAATTGAGTCATAATAAGACCACCTGTAACTGCCGCGGGCTACTTGGCCAGATTAATTAGCGCCCCCCTCGTCATCTTTTTCTTTCTTTTTTATTCATACCAATTTGTCAGAGTCGTGTTTTGTCTCTTTTATAGCGACCCTTAATTGTGTTTAAACGTTTCATGGGCTGTTGGGTATTTTTTTAACGTTTTTGTAAGCTTTGTCTTCGTTTGTTGATGTTTGAGTTTTTCTTGGAAAGGAACTTCTTCTTGGTTCGTGAAGTGTATGAATAGATAAGTAAAATATGTTGCGATGTTTTGAAAGAGACAAAATTGAGTTGATTTAATTTTATAGCGTGGAGTTTCTTGCCGGCTCTTCTCCATAGGAAACGACCAATTGGAACCGTGCGTAGCTTCTGACGTTTCATAAGTGCCCATGTAGGTTTATGTGAAATAAAATATTTTGAATTTTGAATTTTGAATTTTGAATTTTTATATTTTTTTAGGGAAAATAAAAGCTGCTTTAGTATTTTTGTGAAAATCACGTTGGCGTATTTATTTATGGTTTGGGAACTGATCTCCATATAGCCCAGTCAATATCGACACAAAAAATGCAAACTTCGCAAACTCAAATAAAAATTACACTTTTTACCCATGGGAGAGACAGGTACACCTCAAAATATCAAACCTATTAAAACTGCTCAAAATTTCTCACTAAAAACTAATTAATACAAAATTTATGTAAAAGTAATTAAGTCGCACAAAATCAAAGCTTTGTAAGACGTAATTAAAAATGTAATTTCCTTTCGTTGTGATTGAAGGCGTTGACGTATATTAATGGTTTAAGCATCTGTATTCATTTGTAGAGGCGGTATGTGAATTAGAAGCGCGGCTTAGAGCGGTGAACACATGAAAGGGTCACAAAGCGTAATGATTTATTGAACGAATAATGTGCGGTCCTACTGCGCGAGCTTTTGGGGCTTCAATAATGAGTTTGCATGTTTTTTTCGCGGTTTGAAGTTGAATCTTTGAGGATGGTTTTGTTTATTTTCCATATTGGTTCATATTTAAGCTTCAAACTTAATCTTTTGAGTTCGACAATGCTCTCTGTGAGGAGTGGAAACATCTAATAATACAAAATGATCATACTGAGATTGATTTATTTTTCTATTTTATTATAAAACAAAGTCGCTTTCGTGTTTGTCTGTATGTCCGCGTTGTTCTTCTAAACCACGCAACAGATTTTGTCGAGGTTTTCACCATCGTTTAGAGAATTTATTCCGGAAGGTTTATGTGTAAAATACGTTAGTATTAAAGTTACGTTTACCTAAGTTTAGATGTTTTATCAAGTCGCAAAAACCGTGCGAAGCAGGAGCCGGCCGCTAGTTTATAATAAAAAACAAAAAAAGAAACACGTTTTTATAACCCTATGAATTATATTCCCGTAACAGCGGAATATATATATTTTTAAATTTAGGTATAATACCCAAATTTTTAAACCCATCTTTTAAAAGGCTTTGTAAAGAAAACCGCGTTTATTTCCTTTAGTAAAACCTTCCTCTAAGCTGTGACAAAACAAACAGGCGAGGCGCGATATCGTGTCGTCGACACTCCCGCGATAAACTAATGAGCTGCCAACAAAGAGTACAAGCCAGGGGAACAGACCAGGGGAACATAAGCCGGGGGAGCACAATCCAGGGAACATAAACCAGACTTCTGTTTGACTTGCGTCGCGAGGTGATCAACTGCTTGCTTCCCTCTCATTATAACTCACACCTTTGATAGCAGTCAAGGAAATGACAACGTTTTATTTTTAAGTATTTTTAAATAAAATGTAGGTTCTGATTGTTTTAGTTTGAAAACATTGAACGTTTCATTCAATATGTTGGGTACTTCTGAAAAATGGATTAAAAGTATTTGGACTTAAGTGCGTCCTTCTCGCTTTTCTGAAATTTTCATTACCAGTCGACAGCGATGCAGAGGAATTTTTCGATGCCATATTTTAGTTAGTTATAGTTTTAGTAAAGGTATATTTTTAGTTTTGGAAGAAGGTTTAAGGCCTGTTTCACCATCTACAATTATGTTCCTATTAACTTACTTGGCAGATAATTTCGTACAAATTCTATTCCATTTTTGAATTTATTCGGTAATAATAGCCAGCTATTCAGACATCGTGAAATAGGCCCTTAATAGAATAGAATTGAAATTAAATGAAATTCCTAGATTATAAGTAGGTAAATGTGGTCTCATAGAATTGGAAGCGCACACTAATTTTTTCCCTGATTTTGCAAATATGCATGTAATTTTGTAGCCATTTCTGAGTGATTATATTTTATAGTTATCTGGAATCATTGTCCATGAGCCACTGATGCAGCGATTTGTCGAGCTGAATGGCCTGTAATTAATGTAAACCAAAGCTTAGGGTTGATTGACTTGTGGATATTTTCTTATAATTTTCTCTCTTTATGAATATCGGCGATTTTTGAAAAATAAGTATGTATACAGGAAATTGTCACATGCAATATTACAGTATATACTGAAAGAGCTTCTAAAAGCTGTTAACCATAAATATGGTAATATAATATTATGATGTTTTATTTATGCACAAATGTTACGCTTTCAAGAAGCGACTAAGCCGAGTAAAGGGATAACGTTACAAAATATTGACACTTCATCCCTTAATGAGCTCAAACATAAACATAGGAACACAATACCGTTCTTACATATGCACATAATAATAAATACAAAGGGAGGGTAATTGAAACGTACTTGTAACAGACAAACGATTTCTAGATTAGTTTAGCGTACCTATAGGTGAAAAAGTGTAATAACAATAACTATTTTATTTTATATGTGTTAAAACAGGAGCTACGTCTGCCAACAAACTGCTGTGCAGTTTGGCGGAAGTAATGATGTATGTAAAAAACTGTATCTGCGAATAAACACTTTTTCATTTTTTTCATTTTTTTTTTTTTTTTTAGTACGCTATATTTGGTGTACAAAAATTCTGCTATGCGAGTGAGGCAAATATTACGCAAAGATGATGAACGTTGCGTAATTTCTGCCGAATAAGATGATTTGAGAAGTTTTTAATCAGTTTGATTTGTTGAATTAGCCAGCAGTAATTTTTAGGTACGACAAGTGTGGCAAAAACTGCAAGTAACGTAATTTCGGCACCTCACTTGGAGCAGCAGAAATTCCGCGTGCTGTGTTTAATCAACTTAACGTAGGATTATAAGTTGCTTTAAAAACACTGAAGGAAAACATCGCGAGGAAACCGGCATGCCTCAGAGATATTTCGTGACGACATGTAAAGCCAAGTCGGCCCATGAGCGGCATAAAAACTCCAGTTTAGTCATTAAATAAATAATCACCGGATTGTGTGTAGCCGGCAAAACCGCACGATGTGTCCGTCTGGCTATCATTTTTGTGCAGTACGTCGCACTTCAATAGTAACAAATCCAGTATAAACTTATCCTCGTTACTAATAGAAAGAAAAAAAAATGAAAGAAAATACGTTTATTTGGGGTAAACATGACGCAATGAAAGAAAAAAAAAAGAACACGAAAGTAATAAATTGGGGGAAAATATGCGTCACATCCACGCAAAACGGCCATCGCTCAGTATAATTCTGCCACCCTATGCGAGACAGAGCCCCAGCGCTGGTTTTCGGCGACAGCCGGGGCGTTGACGTGATGACGTCAACCGGTGCAGCATATAGTGAAATAACATATTATGAAATTAAAAATAAAATAAAATAAATATAATACTTAGTCCTAAAAGTATAAATACAATATAAAATGGCAACATTTCGTTCCGTCAGGTCAGAGACTCAAGCACCGCAGACATATGCATGCAGTCTGTGCGCGCAGCTGTAATAAAACTTATTTCTTGAAACTCCGTATTCCGCTAGGCCAGCAGAAGGTCAAAGTGTACACGGCGGACTTGATCGCACAAAAAGTCTGTTGTCTGTCTTGCCCTTAAACAGTAACCGCAAACCATAGCCATTAAAAAGCAAAGCTTGCGTCTTTACAACCGTTTAATGGTACCCGTGATTACTCTGAAAGATCAGGATTAGTTATATGGGGCATACGACTTAATATTCTATGGGCGTAGACATGGATTATTTATTTTTAGAATAGTCGTCGTCATCTGCATAGCCTGTTATCAACTATTTTAAGGTCAGCTTCCAGTCTAACCGGATGCAGCTGAATATGTATAGATTATAGAGGGTAGCACATCGACGCAAAAATTGTTACCATGGATTTCAGTACATGATTCTGAACCCCCTGCGTTGAAACTTCCCGTTGGTTATTAACAAAAATATCTGCTATTTTATAGAAAAATGCAATGCCTACGCGGTCAAAATGTATGGAACAGCTGATTTTCTTTTATAATAACCTACGAAACATTTCAACGCAGGGGGTTCAGAATCATGTACTGAATCCATGGTAACAGTTTTCGTGTTGATGTCCCTGCCACCCTGTATAGTATACAGCAGAAAATAGGACTGTTGTTTTTGACAAATTATTTACTATAGTTAATTGACTCAGGGGTGACTGCGGAAATCCATTATAAAATACAATAGACGATGTATATTTAGTAACTTAATCCGCTTAACTGTTCTTAAAGAGTCTTAGAGAACCCTGTAAGAAATCGACATGTGTTTCAGCTCTCAATGAGGCATCCTCAGGATGACGATTAACTCTTGTTGCGAACTCGGACACGAAGTGTTGCCACGACGAGAGCCGAACGCAAAACACATACAGGGTTCTCTAACTCTTTAAGAACAGTTAAGTTACTAAATATACATCGTCTATTGTAAGTTATTTACGGGACGAAGATATTTTAGTTGTCTACTGCACCCTAAAATCCCTAGTCACTGAATCCATTATCGATTCAATACCTTAATCTAAGCTTATCTCAACACAGCAACAAGGATTGCCTAAGCTTAAAACGTTGGCCGACAACGACAAAAACTTCAAAGTGAGCGTGAAATAAAAATTGCCCAGAGCAAGAAAAGCTAATGAAAGTTCAACGTAAAATTGCCTATTACCAGAGTATAATGTCCGCCAACAATTTCGCTCATACTCCGGAGTTAAGTACTTAATAATTCCTTTAAGGAAATGTTTTCAAACGGTGTACCTTTTAGTTAAATAGTTTTCTGAGAAGTAGCTACGGGGCCCGGGTGTCACTTCATGGATTGGTACAAGTAATAAGCTGAAGGATTTTGGATGTGTAACATCTTTCCTCTCGGTTTCCTGCAATCTGAGAAGGGAGAGGACGGAGTGATTTCGTGAAAATGTATAACAGGAAGCCGGGGAAGCGCGCGCTTTTATATTTGACCTATGAGTGCGCGCGGTGCTAGAGTTGTCCGTCAGATGGTAACCATCCCATTTTCCGAGAGGTTGTAAACAGGCTGGATCATGATGATGATGATGATGATGAATATTGTTTATTTCTTATATACGTCAGCCAAGATGACAGATGATAACACATCATATGCAACTATTGTAAGACTCGCTCGTTGTTTTTGAAAATTGCAATACTTTATCCTTAAAGTCTAAAAAATATGAAGAAACTGAAAACCTTATTGATTAGAGATGATTAAATATTACTCGGCAGCCCAGGTAGGATCCATTAAAATTATCGGTATTAAATATTGGGCTATTTTCGGGAAATTATTCAATGTCTATAGATTGATTAGAGAAGTATACTCTAATCTTAATAGCCATGTTTATAGGGTGTAGATATAATAGACTTAATTTAAACATTTAGATCACTAGGTTATGGTTACGTAACTATGCATTTGTCTATAATATGCATTGCCGCCACACTTGCACAGCCCGCGTCATAGTCGCGAAGTTTGTAATGTCATTACGTACTTGAAACTCCGCTTTGTGAGCGGAGTCGCTCGGCCTCGCGATATGCCATTTAGATACTACTGTTATTCGATGCGACGGTACGCGGCTCTCGGCTGTCTGTATGTGTCGGTTGTTATCAATGTCATCGGTGGGGTGGGGACGCGCTTTGTGGTCGAATGCGTTTGTAACGTGAGGTACGCATTGTAGTAGTTTTCCAATTCGCGTTATTGCTGATCGCTTGGTGTGGCTGGCGATCCTGGCTGGTTTGATTCCTGAGTCGATAGTAACGGGATTTTGCAGGGCGACAAGCCCCTGATTGGAATTGAGACTAACAGGGACCCGATCATTTTACAATGATATCTTGTAAAAGAGTATTTAAATATATGGCTTAATTTCATCAATATGATTTTTATTAAACACAAGCGACCACTTCATCCCATTTCATTCGCATTCAGAACCGCAAAGCAGATCACATCAACGCTTATTCAGATATTTCCTTTATCCGGACGCAAGTGTCGTGGCTCGTATACGTGTATTGTGAGCTCAATCCTATCCAGAGGGTTCGCCCGCTGAAGGGCTTCGACAAGCGATCCCGGCTTACTTGATTTATTTCTTGCCCTACGCAATAAAACGGCTGAATTCTGAGATATATCCCCTTTTTTGATGATTCTGTGGTATGACGTCTTTGTTGGTGATTGGCTTCGGATCTTTAACAGTTTTAAGAGCTTTTTATGAGAAGTTATTTTCAGATATTTTGGGTGTATGAATCCTAACTATCCTAAATAATATTATAAATGTGAAAGTGAGTTTGTTTGTTTTGCTTTTGCGCTAAAACAGCACTGAACGGATTTGAATGAAATATGGCACAGGGGTAGAACATGAACCGGAGAAGGACATAGTCTACTTTTCACCCTGGATCGCAAACAAAATTGCGGGCAACAGCTAGTAAATAACAATCTGTGATGGTAGGTGACCAGAGGCCTCACAACCCACAACCTTGTTTAGTCAGTAGACAGAATGACCCTCTACCCCAAGAAGATTATGTACATGGTTGATCACCAAGTGTTCTGGTTTGTGTTGATGGTTTTGTGCTCTTACATTCCATGTCCTAGAGTTTGATAACTTAGTTGTCTTAACTTTGATAGTCGAATATTTAATGGTAGAAAATAGCCTGAAAGTTCGAAATTCAGTCTTGTTGAATGTATTAGTATTATGACGTAATTGTATTGTGATGTCGGATGGTATAATTTGACTGAGACTGCTGGTCCCCGTCCTAGAAATGAGCGGCGAGGCGGGGAGCAGCGTTGACGAATGAGTGGCCTGCACTGTCCCCCGTCTCATGGCACACATATCTCAGTATAGTAGGCAGTATTCCCGGTGAAACAATAGTCGCTATTTGTTGAAATTAGATACTCAGCTGCATACTGATTAGACTGCAAATCGAACAAAAACCAAGTGGACAAAAGGCTAGGCTGCTGATTAACCCCAGAGTCCATATTCCAATAGTTATATGAAAAACATAACTCCACACCCCTGAAGGTATAATTTCACCAGTTACGTTTAAGTTTTATGTAATAAGGGAGCTACCCTGTTGCCGTCAGTCGGACATGAATCCAGAATCCATGCTGCTGCTGCGAAATTTCTTATGGGAAACCAATATAACTTCACCCCACGTTCAGAAGTCGCGCTTCGACCATTAAAACAACGAGGCAGTCAGAAGGTATAAAACAGTAAAGAAGACAACCAGTTGATTGACTTAAAAATAACTGGCAAAATGTTTACATTTCTCCTCGCATCTTTAAATTTCTCTTCGCATCTGTACATCTCTCTTCGCATCTTTACATTTCTCCTTACTACTAGTCTCTTAGTCACCTCTGCCCAACCCTTCGGGGAGAACAGTCGCGATGGTATATTGTTATGTATGAAGTAACTTACCTCTCAAAAACTTAGAAACCTGAAGCTGTGATCACACACGTCCGCTTCTATAAAGCGGGAGCGAGGGAAGTGAAAACGGTGTAAATTATTGGCGGCATAACCGACAGGCACAGGCCACAACTTTGACTCGTCACTACTTCACAACTAGTTTAGTGGTGAGACACACGGTGAGGTGGGTTGGCTGGGTTTTGTGAAGGTGAGTTTGTTAAGAACTATTCAATAATTGGAAACGTAGTCGTAAATGTGAGACTTCAAGCTTTAAAATGAGACTGTTGGTGATGCGTTTATGGTATAGAAAGATGCAAGGACAAATGTAAAGATGTGTAGATGCGGGGAGAAAGCTATTGAACGTGTCCGTACCCAAGTCAATAGAGTAGCATTAGAAATATTGTAGTTACGAGCAGGGTTGGGCAGTATTTGAATTACTTGTAATTAAAATACGTAATTGAAATACAAATACGTAATTGGTATTTGTAATTCAATTACTTCTTATAAATGTAATTTGTAATTGGTATTTCAAATACCTGACGCTGAGGTATTTTGTAGTTAGTATTTCGAATACTTATGGCTCCAAAATACATTTGAACATAAATACATTTAGCGATCTTATGAATGGGTGCGATGATGCGATCTGCAGAAAATAGCGCTCGATAGCTTTCGTAAGCAAAATGGCGACCGCTAAATATGTCAATCTTTAAAGTTGGCAACACTGCACTTAAACTGTACTGTAGTCTGTACTGCAGGTATATACGTCAAATCATTGAGATATATAACTAGAGAAGCAAACCTCATTAAAATGTGTCAAAAAAGTGTAGCCACTATTTAAACGCGACGACGTAGCTTTGAAACCACTAAACATTTAAAAGTAAACATATATCTGTCTCACTCACACAAGTCGCAAGAATAATACCGACGCTTAGATTAGACAAAGACCGCAATATAAACATGCAATGGCAGTAACTGCCGGGATGGGGTTGCCTACCCATGCGAAATTTTGCCCAACTTTTTAAGCCATAAAAACGTTTAAAAAAACGGTAACGTTTTTTTAACGTTAAGTTAATTTATTTATAAGAACTTACTACTACTACTTACTATGTATTTGAATTATTGTATTTCTTATTGGATGTGTATTAGAGTCCGCGTATCACTGGTCAGTTTCGCTCAATCGTCAGTTTATTTAATTCGCCAGTTTCGTTGATTAGTCAGTTTCACTGAGTCGTCAGTTTTGCCGATTAGACAGTTACGTTAACTTGACACTGTCAAGTTGACGGCGAACACTGGAAACTGTCAATTTTCACAGTTTCCAGTGTTAGCCAGTTTTCGTCGATTCGTCAGTTTGGTACACTTAAGGCGAAAGCGTCGCGCAATTTGCAGGTCAGTATCAGGTTGTACGTTGAGTTAAATATGATTTGCGACCATATCAAATGTTTATTTATAGAATTATAATCATAGAAATCATCAACACAACTCTTATAAGTTCATGTAATCCCCAAATGTCATGATTTCATGAAATCATGACATTTGGGGGTTATTCTATCATACGGAGTTGTATTGCTGATTCTAATGATTATAATTCTGTAAAGCCATATTAGTTACGCTCGCAAATCATATTTTAATCAAGAAATAACATCTTTAAATTTTTTAATTTTTATTTCTAATCTTTAATTTTTTTGTGATATGTTTTAAATTTTTCTTAGTCTTCCAGCCGATACATTTTTCAAACGGTGAATTATTTTCCTCATTTTGTGCTTTCGCAGCGTTTCAGTTAGTTCGTCTATCTCTTCATCGGTTTCCACAGCATCCACATCCATATTTTCTTCTACTGAAAGCTCCACCTGCTCTTTAGAATAACGGTTGTACTGAAAAATATAAAAATGTTTGTAACCAAACCTGCTTTTTACAATCTAAAAACTAAGTTGAAAAGAGCATCCAGTACACAATGTAGAATTCAATGGGAAGGCATTTTTTGTTGACCCTTACCCTCACCAATAATTTGATAATATTAATTACCGCATAAAATTATTACTTACAATAAGCATTGGAATTGCTTCATTGGACAAATAAACACGGCCGCATTCGCTTTTTAGACCTATTCTGTCTTGTTCACGGAAGTGCTTTGAACAAAAATGAGAGTAGATTTTGTTGGTAGCCAGTCAGTCTCTTTTCTCAGCAATCGGATTATTTCCACACATTTATCACGGCGTGCTTCATCTTTAGGCACCCTGCAACGGTATTTTTTTTTTTTATTTATTAAAATCACTTATTCCATAAATTATAAACTCCCACAAATGTGGGAAACTAAAACTAAGTTTTTAGTGGTAACACTGACCCTAATTTAAAAAATTCTACATTTAATTTATTTTATTGCGTTTTTACGTTGATATAACCACAGAAACTAAATAAACTTACGTGTGGAAAATAATTCCGGTTAATTTATTGTGCTTTTGTGATCTTGAACCGCACGCATTTACCCAAATTGGCGATATTTTTTGTCGCGTGTCACTCGGTTCACTTCGTTTGGCGCCACACAGAGCACTGAACTGACGTTAGCTACTCTATTGGCTGTGGCCTTATGTCCAGTGACAACGCCTTGGCGCGGTAATTACTAATCTAGTGTAACATATATATCAATGCGTCAAATTGTCAATTAAAAATTGTCAATTGTAATTTTCATTCGGCGATGGAGTGAATCATGTGAATGCTGTGACACATATTTAGCGGTCGCCATTTTGTAAAATATGATGGTAGAAATATTCCCATTGCCTTAGGCTGGGCTAGATTAGTTCTATTCTATTTATATACCTAACTTTACACCAGACTGTATTTTGTAATTTGTATTTTGTATTTTAAATAAAAATTGTCAAAATACTGTATTTTGTAATTCGTATTTTAAATAAGTGCGAGATAGTATTTTGTAATTTGTATTTTAATTAAAGCAAAGCATGTATTTTGCCCAGCTCTGGTTACGAGTAATGTCATATACCTCAGTATGAGTGACAAAAATAACACTCTACAAAACCATTTTTCTTAAAGATTCAAACAAAATACGTATTTCTTTGTTTTAACCTATAAGCCCGTAAACGGCATACAAAGGGAACTCAGCGCCATTTTACGCTTTGTGAACAACGATCGTCATATTAACGTTCTATTTTTAAATTGTGCTAAAAGAAGCTCTACAATAGGGGAGGTTTCTACGCAATTAGAAGTATCACGTCCTTGAAAAATAGACCAGACCCAGAACACAAAAAAAAATACCACACTCGAATAATTTCGTGAGCACACATCATAATAAATTCTACACGCCTCCCGTTTGTGTAATCACAAACCCGTATGTCCCAAATTCCGTACAACAAGTCACCTTCCGTCCACACATGCGAAACTAGCCTTTAGTCAATCCACATAGGGGTACAAGTTCTTTTCCTACCTGCAGGGATAACATTGTCGCTTTATAAGATTGCTCTATTGAGTTCGAGGTCCCACTTCAGGGAATTTGGGATGCGGTTTCAAGAACTTCATCTTACTATTGTTAGTCGAAGGCATTTAGAGATCCAAAATGTTCGATTATGTGGATAATATCGCTCTCCTGTTGCTATAGGGTATTGTCTCGTCGATTTTCGTGTATGGGAGTTTGACAGGAAATGGGCATCAAGTCTTCGGCGAAAACGGTTTTGTGATATGAATTTGCTGGTAATTTTGATTGAATCTTTTGGTAACTATAGGTATATCTACTCGAATATGTTTCTGGGAATCGTCAAAGGTGTAGTTTAATAAGGACCATGGTGTCTTCAACCATATGTAAATTCCGCCCCTCTTCTTAGATAAGAACGGGGACTACTGTACGATTTTAGTCGGTAGAAACCCGATTTAACACATGAAGCCTTACCAGGATTGATAATTATTATCCTCAAGCCAAAACGGCGGCTCGAACTCGTTGGTTGGCGCAACTAATATGCATGGTAATTAGTCTAATTATTTATTTATTCATTTAGTTTTATTTATTTAGTTTCTATTTATCTAGTTTTTACTTATCTAGTTTTACTTATTTATTTATTTAGTGAAATGGACAATGCTTTATAACGAAAACGAGCGCGTAAAATTTCATGACCAGACCTTTGGGCGTATTATATTATGAAAAAACTACTGAATGTATTTACTTACTTAAAATAAAATTATTTGAACTATTGAATAAATTATCTATCCCTGTACTTACGTTGTTTTTATTTTGCCATTTTCTTACTACATATGTTATTTATTTAAAATTAGTGTTGAAATATGGAAATTTCGCCATTTTTTTTCAATTCTGCCTCTATACTAGGCTAGATAATGCCAAGACAAACAGATACCTATCATTTTGAATTTTTAATGTTCACAATAACATTTATACCGCTGCCGCGCTGTACGAACTCTTCCGTCGTAGTTGAGCTCTGTGGCGTACTGTCACTAACGTGGCTGCCTGACAGATTGACACTTATGACAGGAGCTTGCCAAGAGGCCCTGAAATCGGCACGTTATGTTGTAAAATGTGTGGCCAAAATACATTGAGGTATTATTGTACTAACGTACCTCAATGCCAAAATATTAAAGTTTAACCAACGAGGTTATACAATACTAACCTCATTGAGTTTAACCCTCAATGAAAGCCTTTTCAATGACCCAACTCGCACATTTTGAATTAGTTAACTGAAAAGCGTATGGTTTCGTCTTTAATAGAAACAGAATAAAAACGTAACATCTTTTCTATTTATATAAGGTATCTTTGAGCTTTGAGAATTCCACTTTCCACTCTCCTTTGTACAAAGAACACCGCGTGCTAAGTGTAAACACCTCAGTAGGAAATATAAAAGAAAGAACTCGTTGCTGAAATCTGTTTACATTTCAATTTCCTAGTATTTTTCTTGTTGTTATTATTCACACAAACGCGAATGCCTCTAGGCACGCAGTTCAACCAGTATGCCTTTTCCCAACTATGTTGGGGTCGGCTTCCAGTCTAACCGGATGTTGCTGAATACCAGTATTTTACATGGAGCGACATATCTGACCTCCACAAACTAGTAACTGGGTAATACGATACCACTTGGTAAGACTGGTGTCAGACTTTCGGGCTTCTGACGACTCATAACGACTGTCAAAGATCCACGAATGACAGCAAGGACCAACGGCTTAGCTTGCTTTCCGAGGCACGGAGGAGTCTCGGTATGTAAAGATGGTCACCCATCCACTGACCAACCCCGGCAAGCGTAGCTTAACCTATTAGATCGACTCGTGCGGCTGTTATTACTTAGCCACGAGCTCCTCCACTCCACTAGACACGCAGTTACAGTCTACAAAAAAAGAACTCGCATAAAAAAGCCTGCAAAAAAATTACCCACTAAAAATGTAAGTGCAAAGAAAAGCGGTAAGTAAAACGGGAACAGCATTAGCAGTACTGCAGGTGCGCCGTGCATTAGTGGCGGTAAGTGCGTCCGCACTTTGCTACGGACACGTTGATTAATGCCAAGATTTATACTATATTTTGCACGGGAGTGTAAATTTCTCGTTATTAGTACGGCTCTGAATTGGAATGTGCGAATGGCGGCTAATTACTAATTAGTTTTTGGAAAATGGTTACACGGATATTTAAAAAACATTTCATTTACATCATAAACCTACTCGGTGTATGTAGCGTTTTTGTTTCCCTAATTAATACTTTAGATACTACATTAATTTAGGTACATAATAAGAGTAGGTACTCTTCATTGGATACATAAAAGCGAAATGGTTACAAACAAAATAAGCGATTGAGGGTGTATGTAGGACCTAAAAATATATTGCTGCAGCGTATCCTTCTGACTATGGTATAATAAAACCAGGTATGGCATTCCGAGGCACAGTGGTCACGTGGGTGACACAAGTCTACGTCATCACATCTGTGTTACAAGTATTGAGTAATAATAACTCCCCAACCACCTGTATGACCTGTGCGAATCCGATAAAACAATGAGGCTTTAATTAACAATTACGTAGGAATAATGTTTAAGTTGAATCGACAATTTAAATGTTTTGTATATATTTTTTATCAGAATGGTGACGTCAAATATTTCCTTAATTCGTGTTTTGTTGCAATAATGTGGCAACTGGATAGTGACGTAAGCATGTGTCACTCCCGGAATGCCAGACCTTGTTTTCGTAGGGTGGATCCTCACAGCCCGGCGGCACAGCCGGCGGCTTGACCATGACCATAAGTAAAGCCGGCAAAGCCGCTGGCAAGTGCGGCTTTGAATCAATATTCTCAGTTATCTTGTGACTTTCGGTAAAGTGAGTTACTGGAGACAAAAAAGTAAGTTTAAAAACTAAAACCCGACTACAGAAAAATCGTTCTTTAAAAATATGAAACAAGAAAATATGGACAGAAATCAAGACAGGTACAAAAATGGTCAAAGTAAAGTCGTAGTCGCATGCCATTATAATTTTGTAGCCAACAGGCATTTTTGTACCTATGTCTTGATTTCCTGCCTGGCCTGTGTGCCAGCAGTGGAAATATTATAGTCTGATTCTGCATCCTTCTGACAAGCAACGACAGAGAGACAACAAACAAGTTCATATTATACTAGCTGTTACCCGTGACTTTGTCCGCGTGGAATTCTATAAATCAACTTTATTTATTTGTATAGCTGCCAGTGAAACTCCCGTGAAAATTAGTCCAGCCGTTTCGGAGATTAGCCGGAACAGACAGACAGACCGACAGACAGACAATTTTTTTTTAAATTGTGTTGTTGTTGTATGGGTCGTAAATACTTTCTTATTTATGCATTTAGTAAAAAGCTGTTATTTTGACATTACAAACAGACACTTCAATTTTGTTTATTTTTATATATGGAACATAAACGCAACTAGTAAAGGACAGGTGTCTTACCTTTGTAATTTTTTTAAGTTATATAATAATTTTTTTATAATAACGTTTTTATTATTAAAAAACGTTGTTATATCCAAGGACAATAACCCTATTCAACAAGTACACAGCCTACCTAACTATAAGTAGTACATAAACAATATTCCGCGCACGCCCACGCCACGTCCCTGTAAGTGCTTGTATTTTTCGTGCGACAGTACCTACCTGTTCACAGATAATAACGCGCTGGAGTGGCGTGTAAATGGCGCCATACATCACACAGTGGGCCACTCTAGCGGTTTATTTACGTAAGAATTACTTTTAGAGTGAGGATCACGGTGCAGTTTGGGGTTATCTTGGTGAAAGATTTTAGTGCTGTAAGGAGGAAATGTTGATGTTAGTTGATTATGATCAGCATTGAATGGATCTATTTAGAGGAGCTCGTAGCAAAGTAATGTAAGCACTACGGCTCACTTGTACCGGGATTAAGCTAAATCAAACACGTATTAGCTTCGAATATCATAATTATTCCTAGAAACGGAAACTACATTCACAATATATTTTATAACGAGCCGCCTGACAGCCGGGGGCTGACTATCTATTATTTTATCCTATTCTAATTATGAACTTAATGGTTGTTTCCTCTAACTGCCATTAATATGCGCACACAAAGGTTGCATCTCAAACCAAATGGAATAAAGCCTCTACAGTAATAACAGCCGCATGGGTCGATGCCGGGGTTGGTCCGTGGATGGGTGACCGTCTTTACATACCCAGACTCCTCCGTGTCTCGGAAAACCCGTGCTTGCCGAGGCTTGGAGGGCTTTTGACACTGACACTCCCCATTACGTCACTTTTGATATTTTTCAGAATGTTTCGGTGTTACCTATCATTTTATGTAACTTTTACTTCTAATCGACGATAATATACCTCAAGCCATAGAGAGAAACAACCCACAGACCAATCGGAATATCCGTCCAGCCCCACCGTGTCCATCGAGCTACGCCGTGACGCGCGTATCCCGATGGATACTGTCGGGCTTTAGAGGATATTAAGCCGTTGATCCTGGCTGTTATTCGTGAATCTTTGACATTCCTTACGGGCCTTCAGAAGCCCGAAAGTCTGACAACCAGTCTTACCAAGGGGTATCGTATTACCCAGTTACTGGGTTGTGGAGGTCAGATAGGCAGTCGCTTCATGTAAAATACTGGTATTCAGCTGCATCCGATAAGACTGGAAGCCGACCCCAACATACTTGGGAAAACGCTAGGTAGATTGATTGTATGTATCTATTTAGTCCCTATAAAAAACTTGGTTGATTAAATGAAGCCTTATCTTTCCAACAAAAATGTATTAAAACTATTATTTTTAGAATGGACTGCTCAGTGGACACCAACTGACACAGTGATCAAAAACTAAATTAAATCCAAAATATAAACTACAATTCCAAATTCCGTGCACACAAATAAAAAGTCAGAGTTGCATCCGACCCTATCAAACTGAACTTCATAGAAAAGCCAAATTTTGACTCAACAAACACGTATCAGCGCCAATTTTCAGGCCACACACGCTAACCGAAAATGTTTTTCGAATAGGCGTTTCTCCTCCAATATGCTCCGTCCGGAACGAACCTACAAAACTATTAAACAAAGCGGAAAAAGCGCTAGAACCAGCTTCCCGTAGTTAGCTTTCAGCGCCACAAAGTGTACGTTCCACTGTTCATACAGATAGGAACTTTCGGGTAATAGCCTTCCTATTGCGGCTTTTGTTTAAGTGGTTATAGTGATCCGGTTTGCGGACGCGTAATGGAATGGAAAATTGTTATGAATTTGGGTTTAGTAGGTGTTTAGGTTTAGTGCGGTGTTATTGCGGTGTTATTGTCGTTGTTACACGCTTCAGTGGTTTTTTGAACGAGGGCGAGAGTTTTCTGATTCTTAAATTCTATTTCGTTGGTTTAAAATTAGTTGAAGGTTAATTCCTGAAATAAAAATGTTCAAAATCTAGTCGCAATTACATCTAAGGAAGTGTCAATCAATGTTAAAAACTTGTTTTAGGTAAATCAGAGGTTTTTTTCGGAGATTGCAATGCAAACGTTCTCAAAATACGGGACTTGCCCTCTGAACATAAAAATAAATGTAATTTCATGCTGTATGCGTATGAGATAATAAATAATCAATCAAGCTACCTAGCCTTTTCTCAACTATGTTGGGGTCGGCTTCCAGTCTAACCGGATGCAGCTGAATATCAGTATTTTACGTGGAACGACTGCCTATCTGACCACCACAACCCAGTAACTGGGTAACACAATACCCCTTGGTAAGACTGGTTGTCAGACTTTCGGGCTTCTGACGACTCGTAACGACTGTCAAAAATCCACGAACGACAGATGGGACCAACGGCTTAACGTGCTTTCCGAGGCAGGGAGGGGTGTTGGTATGTTAAGATGGTCACCCATCCACGGACCAATCGCGGCAAGCGTATCTTAACCTAATTGATCGACTCGTGCGGCTGTTATTACTTAGCCACAAGCCCCTCCTGTTTGTTTATTTTAAACTGAAGATATTATTTTGACCCGAAATAGTAAGAATCTGGACAAGTCAAGGACCCAAAAGGTTTTGCCGGTCTACATAGTGCGTAGGTGTTTTAGAAGAAATACCTTAACATTTTGTACCAACGAGAATATAGCGACATTACATTTCGTCAGCAAAAGGGAATCACAATATAGCCCCAGGCTATAATCCTTGCCAAGGTAAAGTAGCCAAGCCTTGACATCATCATCATCATCATCAGCCTATTAATGTTCCCACTGCTGGGACACAGGCCTCCTCTCGGTGAGAGGGTGTGGGCCATAATCCACCACGCGGGCCCAGTGCGGGTTGGTAGATGTCACATGTCTTCGAATTTTTGGTTCTAAGACATGCCGGTTTCCTCACGATGTTTTCCTTCACCGTTTTTGAGAGCAGTGGTGATGAAATTATTTACACAAAGTAAAGCGCCTGCTTGGGTTCGAACCCACGACCTACAACTCGTAAGTCGGGGCCGATACCACTGGGCCACCACTGCTCATACCACTGGCCTACACTAGCCTTGACATAACCTTCAGGAAAATTAGAATTCGTAAGGAAATATACGTACTGTTACAAACATTACCATTACACAGTTTTCGTTCTATTAATATTATATCAGTTTCATTATCCATATCGAATTCTCTAAAGAGAGCGACATGTTTTTAGCATTCATTGCGGATTAAATATTCAAAGAGTTTTTATGAATATATATTGTAAGGGTGAGAGCACCTCACTGGACGATTGGAATGAATAATAAATAAGCTCTCGACTAAGTGTGGTACACTTCAAATGAAAAACTCTAGCATAATTAGATGAAATAGAAACAAAGAAAGAAATACGTTTATTTGTGGTGAACATGATAAATAGATACCTATAACATGTATTCAGTGCATACAAAATACATACAAAAGCATCTAATTACATGAATATATTTATAAAAACAAGATGCCAATTTACAAAAAAGAAAAACATAAATACATAAAGAAATAGTGTGACATTTTTAAAACTATATTTGAACGTTTATTTTTCTGAGCCTTATTATTATTAAAATAAGTAGGTACATGATAGGTACCTTTTAATATAAAATTAATTTGCATGCCCTAAACAGGCAAAATATGGACTGTACATTAAACCACCAACTTTTACAGTGTTGCCAGTTGGCAACACCTGTATTTTCTGCAAATAAATGATTGTTATTCTTATAATACAAAAACATAAAATCAGCCTTTTTAGGTACGCAGAATCGCGACAAATCCTAATAAGTATATGACTACAATTTTCATCCGTACCAGGGTACCAGGTGTTACGAAAGTAGTTAATTTTGAAATAGTATATAAGTGTTTTAGATTCCATTTCTTCGGAATCTGAAAGCAGATATTTTTATTCGAGGGATAAGAGGAAATTGACAATCTGCTAAATTGAAAAGATTTTGATATTTTCTCGTTACCAAGTACTCAGTAATTTAATTTTGCAACCATACTAGTTTATACAAAATAATACTTGTCGGAAATACGTTACTGAATAGTTTAATCTTCTAATTCTAATTTTGCAACCATACTAGTTTATACAAAATAATACTTGTCGGAAATACGTTACTGAATAGTTTAATCTGGACAGAGTCTACAACATAACGCACGGACCGGCTGGAGCTCAGCAGACTTCATGGGTGGTGGTCAAGCAGTGAAGACGTTTAGAAACTGTCGCGCGTTTCGATTAGTTGTGTCGTGTACCTACCGTCTGTGAAATGCTAGTGTGATTAATGTGATCGTAAATTATAATTTGATCTGAACTGCAAACGGTTTTTCTATTGCGCAATAACCAACACTACCCCCAGTACACAATAAAAAAAAAAAAAATACAACCGAATTGATAACCTCCTCCTTTTTGGGAAGTCGGTTAAAAATACGGCTGATAATAACGAAAGAGACATACCCTCCACCGTTATACTAATACGAGTATATAAATGAAAAAAATAAGGTGTTGTTTTGCATCCTCGTCAAATTTCAGGAGGCTGTTAAGAAAGATATAAATAATCAAACAAAATTACGATACCTGCTGAATAATTAATACATCTTGTTTTTTTAGTTTGACAGTATTACAGAATACACCACATTAAAAGAACACAATCGCCCCGTTGCACGCGGTAGGCGGTGTCGCATTTTTATGTGTGTAAAGCCGGCCTCCGACGGTGCGCCATATCGCGGACGCACGCGCACCAGCGCGCACGACGCACCGTGGGAAACCTAACGTGCGTGGTAGCGCAGACGCGTGCGTGGCGGTGCGTCCTGGTTTGGATACATTCGCTTTGAAGTTACCGACGTGCGCGGATCAGCCCGCACGGACACGCACCATGGAAAGGGTAACGTGCGTGGTAGCGCAGACGCGTCCGTAGCGGTAAACTTCAATTCGGTAAACTTCAAAGGTGCGTGAGGTATTCTCGGTTCCTATAAACGAAAACGAATCGTTTTCCTTGCCAATGATATTAGAATTTTCATTGCCTAACTCGGCATATAAATAGATTCGTAAGCAAATATTTAGACATGGCGTTTTGGATTTTTACGCAAATGGTTTAATTTTCTATTTCAGATTACGAAACGTTTACAAAATCCATTTTTATTCGTCGATTTCTGGAGCGGCTCTGACGCCTCCGGTTCGTAGTTTCGATCGTCTTTAGTAATATTACAATTCGATTGTAATGGCATCGATCAAAACTATCCAAACATAAACAAATACTTGCTTACGCAAATCTACTCTTGCCGTGGTTTTGTGAATTCGGTTTGTCTAGTTCGGATTATCGATACGATATGATTTGTGACTCAAATCGGATTTTAGACACGTATCGATATATCTGACGCATGTCTACTAATTTTACCTACCTTTAATAGCTACTTCTATATGGGAAGACCTCATAGCTTTGCATAGTAGGTAGCAGTGGCGAATACCCCAAAGAACTCGATTCCCATCGGCTTCCCTTCGGACACAACCACTCTATCATCATTGAATAATCACACTATAAGTATTTGAATACAATTAAAACATTACAAAACGCCTACATTAAATATTTTGTCTTTATATTCCAACAACAAAACATTTCGCTCTAAAATAACTCGTAGGCGCATTCGGCTTATTGTGAGTTCAATTTCTATAGAAAATAAAATCCGTCTGACGTCACTCGGTCACGTGACTCCGTGCGTTTTATACCAAACTAGGAAGCCGGCTTGCAACGAGTTATAGTAGGTAAAGTAGGCGAAAACGCGCGCGTGGGAATGAGAAAGAGCTATTGCTATTGCTCGCACTCGCATTTGATACTCGGTTCTTGTCGTAGAGTTTCGTAATGCATTCGACTTGAACTTCGCTCATTCGGTCGGACCGGAAATCAAAACATTCATCTATAAATTGTAGTCTGTGCATTCATCAATCATTCCAATTTCCATTGACAATGTGAGATGTGTGGTCGATTTTTGTCGTAATCGCATTATATAACCATATAATTTGTTTACAATAAATAGTTAATTTGCATTTTGTATTCATTAGTTTATCATTACTAGTAGTAATATTAGTTTTTTGTGTAGAACAGTGATTAAGATAGTGTTTGTGTTTTGAGTTTCGTGAAAGAGAAGTACGTTTTAATTAGGTATTTGGGGTAAGTAGATAGTATACTGGTATGCGCCGAGTTACGCTATGGACAGAGAAGTAGAAAACGCGCGGGAACGAGAAGCAGCTATTGCCACCTCGTTCACGCACACGCAGTTATTCGGTTGTTTCCGTTGAATTTCGTAATGCGTTCGGCGCGGAGTTCGGTACATAATAATATTGACATTGAATTGATACAACATTTGTGGTTGTTTGTTTTTTGACGTAATCGTATTTTAAAAACAATTATTTGCATTTTGATCACTAATTTTTCAGTGAATTCATGTTTCTCATTACTGATACTTGTTGTAGGTATAGAACAGTGATTAAGACAGTGTTTAAGTGTTTTGAGTTTAGTGAAAATAAAGTACCTACGTTGTAATTAGATAAGTGGGGTAAGAATATAATTTATTATGTTGAAATTACTTGTATAAAGTAGATTTGAAAGTAATTAAAACGATCAGTAGGATTAGGATAGATTGTTGCTTGACGGATTATTAACTTTGTGAGGAAACATGCTTTTCAAGGTTAACTTTTGAAAATAAGAATCCAGATAATTATGACTATAAATTACAAACGACGTGATGGTTTTTTCAAACATTTTAATGTTTCCCTTTACGATAAATATCAATGATTGACTGGCAGTTATATCGGAGCTCGTGGCTAAGTAATAACAAGCCGCACGGGTCGATTCATCAGGTTAAGGTACGCTTGACGGGGTTGGTCAGTGGATGGGTGACAATTTTTACATACCGAGACTCCCCCGTGCCTCGGAAAGCACGTTAAGCCGTTGGTCCCGGCTGTCATTCGTGGATCTTTGACAGTCCGTTCAGTTTCGTCACGTGCGGGCAAAAGCAAGTAAAATGTATTGTTTCCCGTGTTTACTTTTCTCAGATTGTAGTACCTAGTATATGGATTGTTTGGGTATGAGTTCGGGCCTGGTAGTAATTTTTTTTTTTTTTTTTTTTTTTTTGGCTCCGGCTCTCGGCTTACCCCCTTCGATTTCCCACGCCGCGCCACTGGTAGGTAGACCCCTACCTACTATGCAAAGCTATGAGGTATTTGCTTCATTATAGGTAAAGATACAAAAGGGTCTGAATTTTAACCAAATAACGGTTCGTAAATTATACCATCAGTCGACAGTCGATCAGACCCGACTGTTAGCTCATTTGCGTAGTCACACCGCAGTACCGCACGCGCGTCAACGGATACGGCTCCGCTAGCTCAATAGCTCTTTGGAAAATATAGTAAACGAGCAGCGAGCAGCTAGCTCGCTCCGGCTTCGCACGGATAGCACTAAGTACTTATCTACGGCGCACCTAACTACCTACCTACTTACCTACCTACATAGGTGAAGGTAGGGTAGGTAGGTAGGTAGGGTAGGTACCCTACCTACCTACCTACCCTACCTTCACCTACCTATCCTAAGAACCTTCTCCTTACAATAACAAACACAACAAAAAAAGAATTATCGAAACTGGTCCAGCCGTTCACGCGTGATGCCGTGACCAAGGAAAATAGGGATTCATTTTTGTATATAGATACACTATAGTTACCTACTTTGCACGCAGCAAAAAAGCATTTCGTCAAAACAACCGAAAAATACTATTATTATTAAGATTTTTCCGGTTTGAGTGCTGTTTGTTTTTATTATGAATTTACGAAACAACAGGCATAATTAAAAACAAGTCCTTTTGATAATGTGGCAAAGTATTTTCTACTTTAACGTATTGATAATAAAGATAGATTTACAGTGACAGTCGTGTGATAAGTTTGCAATGACGTATTCCGCAGCGAGCCGAAAGAACCGTTCGGTTGGTGGCTTCACCGTCCGTCTCGCTCGGTGATATGTCTGCTGAGCCGACACCTCTAATTCCGAGGCAGACTGAAGAATTATCCCTAAAATTCCCTGTTTTTATTAATTCTTTGGTTTATGGAGCATGATTATAAAAAATAATAACACATCATTCCATAATATTTAATAACATAAAATACAGTAGGTACAAAACATTCATAAATTTACAAGATCAGAAGCTGAAGCATTTTTTTTTACCCTTGTTCGCTGCACATTTAAAAATATTTTATCGGTATTGTTCCTCAACCTGTTCGCGATGCAGAATGAAAAACAAACCAACTCAAGTTAAAATGCGACTTAGTTCCGATCTCGTCTTTAGCCACGGTAATAGCACAATAACATGGTAAGTACCTACATATACTAAAATTAGACGAATTACATTCATTACGAGTTTGAGGGAATCTCTTTTAATAAATCGCTGGTGCCATAGAGTAAAGTGAGCAGTTGGGTCATTGCTTATTTAAAAACAAAAATAATTCTAACGCAATCAAGCACATATTAAAGTATTTAGGTACAACAAAAATGCGCATTTTGAATAATTTGACCCCTTACTATACTTTCATTACTAAGCTAGTGAGACTGAATGCACTATTTAGCGAACGAGTGAGTGAGCGAGAGCGACGTCAATCGTCCACTTAATAGAGACGGTTCCTGATGTAGCAGCGCGGTGCGGGAGAGGTTTGGTGACGTGATGCGAGAGCTCTGTGATTCGTCAACTTGTGCAAACTGTCACCCCTCCCGCACCGCGCAGCTATCTCAGGAACCGTCTCAGCCTACAGCTCTTTTCTATCACTCGTTCACTCGCTACCCAAGTCTAGTCAAGACCTGTCCTGTCTATTTCGCTGAGAGCCGTGCACGCGTAGTGGAACTTTCGTGTCCTTCACCACACAATCCTCACTTTTGAAAAGTTCATGAAATTGAATTTTGAAAACGCCAAAAAATAGTCAAGAAATAGTCATAAATAGTCACCAAAGTTAAAAAAATAGTCGCATTAAGATTTCGAAGTTATAGCTATAAGTTGGTGAGGATTGTGGGGTGAACGTCTCCACACAATCCTCACCTCAGTGCAAGCAAACGGCTGGGAGTATCGACTTGGTTTCAATTCCAAAAAATAGTCAATAAATAGTCGTAATGCTATGCCAAATCTCGAAAATAGTCATTAAGAGGTTCCAGAGATATAAAGGTGTCTTGGTGAGGATTACGTGGTGAGCCTTTCTCGCCACAATCCTCACCTGATTACCGCGGAATCCTTACGTTTTTTCATTTGAAATTGGTGTCAAAAAATAGTCAAGAAATAGTCGTCTCCAACCACCATAATTTCGACCTGGTTTAATAAGTAGAAGTATGTTAAATTTCCATCTAAACTTCTACATACATTTTCGAGTCGAGTACAGCCGAGCACAAAATTATTATGTTCGTATTTGTAGTGGTCAACAAATTTTTTGTTTGCATTATTGTTAGTTATGTAGCTATTTTAGGTAGGTATTTTAACTATGTTTTATATATAATAATGAATAACATAATCATAACATATTATAAAACAAAATCCCTCCGCCGGCGCCGCGTCTGTCTGAACGCGATAAACTCAAAAACTACCGAACGGGTTTTCCTGCAGTTTTCACCAATTGACGGAGTGATTCATAAGGAAGGTTTAAGTGTAGTATAGAATTATTGCGAAGCCGGGTATATAATTATCTTTATATATCTGAATCTACAGAATTAATGATTTCTGTTACTAAGTACCTACATACACATACCTGTTAAACTGTGTAACATGTTTTATTTTCCTAACAAAACTATTCGATCGTAAACTCGTAAAACAATAATTAAGATGGCCAGTATCATTTTGCGGACTTTAAAAACTTGTTTGTCTTTTGGCATTATACTATATTTAGTTACTGAATTGCCCAAAATTAAAAAAAAGCACGTTAACAATGGATTTTCATATACCTTTTCTGCCTACTCAGCACGTTAACCATGAATTTTCATAAATTTTTTCTATCTGCACATTTGTACAACAATAATGATGACGTACATTCTGCCTCATTTAAAAAAAAGTATAATGGTGCTTACCGAGCACGTATAAAGTAAATATTATACCATCCTACTTAAACAAAGTAGAAAATATAAAATTATAATGAATATCTGTAGGTATTTTAATAATAGGTAAGTAGGTAGAAGTCTTATTTTTTCATACTACAATAAAATTAATCTGAAATAAAGACTTAGTGCGGATTTCACTAGTGAAATTAAACGCGTTCAGCACATCTAAACGCGTTCAATTATAACAATTTTGACACTGACAGCTCTTGAACGCGTTTTAGAAATGCTGATCGCGTTCAATTTCATTTGTGAAATCAGTTAACTCAAAGCCAACCGGAAGGAAATGTCTAAATGAAATAATAGCAAGAAACATATTTAAAATTGGAGGAATATCATGTACAGGTAGATTGGTATTTATTAAACTCTGACAGAAATAATAAAAACGTAAGTAACTACAATATTTTATTACCGTATATTAATATACAACAATATTAAAATAAATTTGCAATTTAAGTATTCGCGACTGTACCAAAACATAATGTACTAGCTCTTTCCCGCGGCTTCGCTCGCGTGGATGTCGGAAAACCAAGGAAACGTACTACCGGGATAAAAAGTATTCTTTGTCCAGGTTATAAACTATCTGTCGCCTAAATCCAAATCGCCAAATCCTATTAGTAGCATAACGTAATGATTGTACTTTTTGTTAGGTTACTGTTCAGAAATAGTGCACTAGCACTATGTCTAATGATAGAAATTGATGAATTGATAGAAATTGAGAGAAGAATTGTAGAGGAGCTGGAAACTAAGTAATAACAGCCGCACGGGTCGACCCATCAGGTTAAGCTACGGTTGCCGTGGATGGTCTGTGGATGGTTGACCATCTTGACATACCGAGACTCCTCCATGCCTCGGAAAGCATGTTAAGCCGTTGGTCGCGGCTGCCATTCATGGATCTTTGACAGTTGTAACGGGTCGTCAGAAGCCCGAAAGTCTGACAACCAGTCTTACCAAGGGGTATCGTATTACCCAGTAACTTGGTTGTGGAGGTCAGATAGGCAGTCGCTCCATGTAAAATAATGGTATTCAGCTGCATCCGATTACACGGGAAGCCGACCCTAACATAATTGGGAAAAGGCTAGGCAGATTGATTGTTTAATAATTGAAATACTATATCGTGAATTCATGAAACCCTAGTACTTTTTGTTAGGTTAGTTTAGGTACTGCTCAGAAATTGTGCACGTGTCATGAACAGAATACCGTCTTGAACTTCGATTGCAGCGTCACCTATCGGGCCCAATTGTGAATAGCAAATTCCAAAAAATAGATGTCGTTACGTGTATCTTGATAAAGGTCAGTGCTATGCAAATAAAATATTTCAACCCTTTTCATCCCGGTAGGGGTTGTTTCCGAAAAATATTGATACACGTTATTCTTTGTTTTCGGTTTTAAGTATAAATTACTGAGTTTCAAGT
This sequence comes from Conistra vaccinii, assembly GCA_948150665.1. Taxonomy (NCBI): domain Eukaryota; kingdom Metazoa; phylum Arthropoda; class Insecta; order Lepidoptera; family Noctuidae; genus Conistra; species Conistra vaccinii. Next base: position 2,954,232 of record OX411323.1, on the reverse strand, counting down.
AAATCAGACCTCGCATAAAAAATCTTTCATACAAACTTTGACACCCCTAATCCCCATTTATTACTAAGATAAGTATTCGTACGAAGTACTCTCTATCGGCTTTAGCACCCTCAAAAACTACGAAAGCGACACCCATGACGAAAAATGACAAATTTGTCGCAGCCGCCATCTTGGATTTACATTTAGACCTCCCTTTCGGCTTAAGCACATTAGAAATCCTATGTAAACGACACCCATGTCGATTTTTTTTTAAATATTCACATCCGCCATCTTGGATTAACTTTTTGACGTCACTATCGGCTTCAGTACCCTTGAAAACTTCGAAAACGACAACAATGACGAAAAAAAAAAAAAATTCACAGCCGCCATCTTGGATTTACTTTTTGACGTCACTATCGGCTTGAGCACCCTTGAAAACTACGAAAACGACACCAATGACGAAAAATAAAAAAGAATTCGCAGCCGCCATCTTGGATTTACATTTTGACCTCATTATCGGCTTTAGCACCATCGAAAACTACGAAAACGACTCCCATGACGAAAAATAAGAAAACTTTCGCAGCCGCCATCTTGGATTTACATTTTGACCTCACTATCGGCTTTAGCACTATCGAAAACTACGAAAACGACACCCATGACGAAAAATTAGTAAATCGCAGCCGTCATTAAAATATTTTAACCCTTTTCACCCCGTTACGGGTTGTTTCCGAAAAACCTTGATACGCATTATTCTTTATTTTCGATTTTAAGTATAAATACTGAGTTTCGAGTTATTCGGACCTTGCGTAAATTTTTTTTCATACAAACTTTGACACCCCCCAATCCCCGTTTAGGGGGTAGCTTAGAAAAACTAAAAATGACAAACTTTATGATTTACTTAGATAAGTATTCGTGCCAAGTTTCAAGTCTATTAACTCAAGGAATAAGATTTTGCATACAATCGAAATCCCCCCTTTTCACCCCCTTAAAAGTCGAATTTTCAAAAACCCCTTCTTAGTGCTCCCCTACATTATTAAAGGAAGCTGTGTGGAAAATTTCACGTTCCTAGTCCCAGTAGTTTCGGCTGTGCGTTGATATGTCAGTCAGTGAATCAGTTTCTCCTTTTATATATATATATAAGATGTAGAAGTTTAGATGGAAATTTAACATACTTCTACATATTAAACCAGGTCGAAATTATGGTGATTGGAGACGACTATTTCTTGACTATTTTTTGACACCAATTTCAAATGAAAAAACGTAAGCATTCCGCGGTAATCAGGTGAGGATTGTGGCGAGAAAGGCTCACCACGTAATCCTCACCAAGACACCTTTATATCTCTGGAACCTCTTAATGACTATTTTCGAGATTTGGCATAGCGTTACGACTATTTATTGACTATTTTTTGGAATTGAAACCAAGTCGATACTCCCAGCCGTTTGCTTGCACTGAGGTGAGGATTGTGTGGAGACGTTTACCCCACAATCCTCACCAACTTATAGCTATAACTTCGAAATCTTAATGCGACTATTTTTTTAACTTTGGTGACTATTTATGACTATTTCTTGACTATTTTTTGGCGTTTTCAAAATTCAATTTCATGAACTTTTCAAAAGTGAGGATTGTGTGGTGAAGGACACGAACTTTCTTGCTCACGTAGTGTGAATATTGTGAATAATGGAGTGGACGAACGAGCTTGTTTTTGATTTTTTAAATCTTTATCAAAACGAACCCACGCTATGGAATGCAGCGGCACCAGAACACAGAAACAAAAATGATTCTTATGATGCATGGAACAGAATAAAAAGAAACCTAAAGGATGATACTATTACAATTACGGAAATAAAAAAAAAGCGAGATAATTTAATGTCGACGTACAGAAGGCAAAGATCCAAAGAGTCTATGGGAACTGGTAGTGGTGCTGACGAAATACACAAACCGGAATGGCCCTTTTATAACGTAATGTCTAGTTTTTTGGACCGTGTATACAAACCAAAAAAAACAAAGAATTCTGAGGTAAGTAGATATTTATTTTAATTCAACCTTATCATATCCTTACATATTATAAAACAAAGTCGCCCGCCGCGTCTGTCTGTCTGTCTGTCTGTCTGTCTGAACGCGATAAACTCAAAAACTGCTGAACGGATTTTCAAACGGTTTTCACCATTGGACGGAGTGATTCATGCGGAAGGTTTTAGTGTATAATTCATTAAGGTTTTGTGTAAATTGGCTGAAATATGACGATTATTGTTGAAGATGTCGGAAAAAATCATGCCGACTGGGAGCTTTACTGACGTGCGCTGCGTAAGCCGTGAGAGATAAATCAAATTTATGTTCTAGAGTATTGTATATCTTAAAAATTGCAACAAAAAAGTCCGCGATGGCATATGTCTATCTTCTAAGGGTGACCCACAATAACCATTTTTATCTTTCAAAATTGTATAAAATTTTCATTGTTATTTCCGAAGCTATTTTGACCGGTATCTTATTAATCCTTATCCAATTAAATAGGTTATTTAAATTGGGCATTCAATTTCGATCAAAATATGCCTTTACATCACATCATTTAAATGAATAGTTTAAGAGATATCACAGTTTCAAAATTACGCGTAACAAAATAATTATAGTTGACAACGCGGGCGCTGTAGCCTACCACTGCGTCCGCTGAAAGTTAGTCAATGATCTTTTCCTTGGCTATTAGGTATGTATTCCCGGTAGAACGTTCCCGTTGGATATTTTGCGACATCCACGCGGGCGAAGCCGCGGGTAAAAGCTAGTTTATTATAATTTGTTTGTTGTTGCCAGTGCCAGTAACTGTGCGTTTGCACTGGCGAAACATTTACAACAAAACATGTTGGGATCTCTATTTTATGTGTTTCTATCTAGCTGGCCCCCCTGAGCTACAGCAACGAAACCAATATAGACTGTTAGCTTATTGAATGTACTTGTCTAATCGAACGAAAATTTTCAATGTACCTCCGCCGCTAAGTCAGAAAGGACATTTAATCTCGGTTTCTATCCAGCGAGCTCCTTCGTTATTCTTTTACTTAGAGACTTGAAATTTTTATTGGAGATACTCCTTCCAATGTACTTTTCAAATTATTCATTTATTTTCAAAAACCTTGGATACTATAGCAGAAATTACATTCGTAAGTATTTTTCTATCCAGCGGGCCCCTTTTTATCCTTAATATTTACAAGTGAAAATCGCACGCCATATTATAGCATTTTCAATGTACTTACATTAATGCGTTTTTTGTGATAAACAACATAATTTAACGGTCAAAAAGGATCTGCTAAGTTTACTAGTTTTGTCCACAAAGTAAGGTTAGCATAACAACGTTTCGTTTGTAGGGTAAGTAAATAATGATGCGCACAGAATATATTTTGACATAGGGTATATTTTTCAAATGAATAATCAAAAACTATTGTTTCACATAAATTACGCATAAAACGCGTTTATTAATAAAATTATGATTGATGACGACCATAATAAATATGATTTACGTTAAATGCTTTATCTGCTCTCGTAAAATGCTAGTTATTTATGAAATCAGAAAGGACCTTTTGAATGTTACCTTATGATACGACTTTATTCACGTGGAACTAAAAAGAAAAAGTTAGGTATTTAATAACACACATTCCCTAATAAAATAATGCTTTAAAATAAGTTTTTCTCAATCATGCTTGGAAAGAGCAATATTTTAACAACCTTCTTCCAGATTAATCGTAATTGCTGTACTGGCCGAATACATGCGAACACCCGGCCGGAAATTTTTGTATAAAATCCATACAACTTTTCCAATGAGAATTAGAATTAGAATTTATTTATTTGTCAGAATGTAGTTTTACATAGTATGATGTTAATAATATTTTTGTTAGTTCTATACATTCTACCACAAAATATATGAGTTCTCAATTCTTAGGTTTTAGTTGCCGTCGACAATCAAAACAACTTAAAAGTGATACTGATATCACGATAGTGCAATCAATAACAATAATTTATTTATGTATATGAATTTAATACCTACTTAGATAAAACAAAAAAAAGTGGTTTTCTGCATTTGGTCAAGTCCAAAATTTGAGAATAATGTAATCCGATATTAGATTAGCTCAACCGTTTTTACATTTTACATTATCTGTGGCTGTAATGGCGGCACATCATCAAACCAGCTGTTCGGCTGCTGTGGCGCACACCCCCACGGTAGAATGTTGGATTTGGGCACCTTACGGTATTAGTATCTAACTACTTTTTTATGAATTTCCTGCATTTGATCAATGCTTTACTATGAGTTTAGATAAAGTGGTGTATGATACTGCAGATAACGAGGTATTAAAACACTCGTGTTTTGACACGAGACACGTGAAATGTTGATAATAGTTTCTTACTTAAGCTAATATTTTGCTGACCCTACATGCAATTCGCTTTAAATAAAGTTATTTTTACTTACCCAGCTTACCATCAGCCAGTTGATGCCAACTTTAGGACACCGGTCAGGCCGGTGCGTCAACTTAAACTCACAATTTGACGGAACGCGCGCGTAGGTAAATTTTCTGCATTACCTACGTTTATTATTCAAAAATACAATGATGTACTTATCGCATCTAAAAAAACGTATTAATACCTGGAAGTACATTGAAAATGCTATAATATGGCGTGCGATTTTCACTTGTAAATATTAAGGATAAAAAGGGGCCCGCTGGATAGAAAAATACTTACGAATGTAATTTCTGCTATAGTATCCAAGGTTTTTGAAAATAAATGAATAATTTGAAAAGTACATTGGAAGGAGTATCTCCAATAAAAATTTCAAGTCTCTAAGTAAAAGAATAACGAAGGGGCTCGCTGGATAGAAACCGAGATTAAATGTCCTTTCTGACTTAGCGGTGGAGGTACATTGAAAATTTTCGTTCGATTAGACAAGTACATTCAATAAGCTAACAGTCTATATTGGTTTCGTTGCTGTAGCTCAGGGGGGCCAGCTAGATAGAAACACATCTCTATTTTCTGTCAATTTTCCATGCAATGTTTGAGAGGAACTAGAGATTTCAACATGTTTTGTCGAGATGTTTCGCCAGTGCAAACGCACAGTTAAGAGTATAAATATATTTTTTACAATTAACATTTATGACGGGCTTTAGTAACATAAAACATAATCAATGCCTAAGGGCTCGTGTAGATGGCACCGCAGCCGCGCCGTTGCCGAGCCGCATCTCCGCTTGTTTTTACCCGACTGCTTCAGAAGGAGGGTAATGTTTTTCGAGAGTATGTAATCTGCGTTCGCAATGTATTTGCCAAATATGTAACAAACACGAGTTTTCCATTTAGACAAACATCAACTTTATGCTTGTGTAAATAAAGTTGATTTTAGACTGACTAGTACTGTTGGATAAGTCATAAAAAATATGAAGTTGTAGCGCAAACTGAACCTTATATGTAGGCATTACAGTTGTTTTTCCTAAAACTCGTGTTTGTTTACATGTTTGGCAAATGAATTGCGAACGCATATTATGTATGTATGTCTATTTCTTTGGCACGCTCTGAAGCCTAAACGGCTTGATGGATTTTAACATAATTATGAGGTGTCGTTAGATTCGTCAATTGTGGGAGTGACATAGGCTCTACAATATTTATCTATTGTATCTGCAAATACAAAAAAAGGGAAGGGAAGGTTTTTTTTTAAATAAATTACAACAATATTGGTATCAAATAAAAGCTAGTAATGAGTCAATTCCAAATTTAGATATATTGATACAACTAAACACTAAAAAGCTTGAAATAAAGCACTAAAAGAAAATCATTTATGTGTTTTTGCAGTCGGGTTTTTTTGTTTTTTAAATAATTTTCTTTATTGCCATATCACTTTACAATCTACGGCGCGGCGGCGGCGCGCGGCGCGTGTGACGCGGCAGCGAGCTGGCAATGTTGCATACGGTGACGGCGCGGCGCGGCGACGCGATGGCATCGTCCCCCTGATCACTTAAACCTCTTGCAGCCTGGCGCGAGGTGACTCTAACACAACTTCACGGTAGACAAAATATTATTACCGGTGTTGCGTCGCGCTGTCGTGTCGCGCCAGTCTACACGAGGCTTAAGTGATCAGTAGGACGATGCCATCGTGTCGCCGCGCCCGTGCGGCTCTCACAATTAAAAATGTTAACAAAATAAACTCAATTGGTTTAGGTAATTAATTAAAGGTAAACAAATCGTAAAAAGCGTTTTTATAGATTACACTTGTTTAATAATACGATTAAAGAGAAAACTATCGTAATTATCGACAAAATTATTAAGTAGGTATCGTAAAACCACAAGAGCCGCAGCTGCAGCGATACGTTCTCTTTTACGCATTTTGGAACGACAAAATGCCTTTGAATCTCAATCAAAGCCTACAGACTGACGCGCACCTTTGGAAGAGGATTTGGTTTGTAGCTGTCCGTGGTCGTCGGCCATGTGGGCTGGTGCACGTGCGTCCGCAATAACGCGAACTGTTGGAATGGCCTTGGTGCGCGGTGCGCGTGCGTCCGCGTTATCGCGCACCGTCGGAGTTGCCTTGGTGCGTGGTGCGTAGTCCGTGGTCGTGCGGGCGCGTGCGCGTGCGTCCGCGATATGGCGCACCGTCGCGTCGGAGGCCGGCTTAAGAGAGCTGAATTACAGTGCGGTGTCACACTGGCCACGTTTTAACATGCGTGTGACAAACATGATTTCCAAAAATAAGAAAAAAAAATACCTACTTATTTTATTATTGATTCGTGTTGTGTGTGTGCATAGTACCTCCTTGAATTTGACAAGGATACAAAACGACACCTTTAGGTAGATATGAACGCCTGCATTTATTAACCGACATATCGGGTGCCGTGTTTATCGCATTCGGTGGAAAATAAATGGCTTTTTAGTTTGTTACAAATTTGAGTCGACGCAGAGATCAAGATATTTATACGGGGCGATGATTTGGATGGAAACGTTTCTGTTGTAATTAAATAAATATTTTAATTTAATAATATGAATTAAATAATAACCAAATTACCAATTACCCGATATACTTACTAAGGAGCTAATGTGTATTTGGCCATTTTCACATGCACGAGTTCAAATAGTAATAGTCATATATTTATTTTACTTCAAAAACACAAACATCTGTGTAGCTCTTTTTTTTTTTTTTTTTGGTTGGGAAATCATTAAATGACTTCTCCCGCTCTGGGCGGAGCGGAAGGGGGTGTCAGACTCTTACTGACACTCTTACTGGGACTCTTAAAACCCACCCGTGTTACTTCCCTTGCCTTGCCAGGGGCCACGGTTTCCCCTTGGGACTACCCGTAACCCCGGTAGGCATCGGCCCTAGTGGACCCCGTCAGTTTTGCTGACCTCTCTTAGAGGCGCGCGTAGAACACGACGCGGTGTCGACCTGGGCCTGGTCCTTATCGGACGGTGAGCTGCCCATTGCTCTCCGTCCGCAAGCCCGCGCCTACGGTGGCCGGCAATCGGTTACCAATTCCCGACGCCCGGGGCGTCTCATATAAATAGATACCTGAGGTGCATTTTTTTTTTGTGTCCTGCATTCATGTATATTCCCCGCGCAAAACACTTTTCTGACCAAGATTAAACAACGGACGCAAAGGAACTTGTAGTATGAAGCTTACTTGGCTGGGACTAGTAGCTGTATTAGTAATACAATGTTTACCTTTATGTAAGACAAGCAAGCGGTTAGGTTTGACTGCAAAGTGTGAAACTCCTTGCCAGCATCTGTTTACATTATCCTATGCATACTTAAGACGGGTTAAACCGTCAATCTTGTCACAGCAAGAGTAAACAGGCATCTTCTCCATCGCTTTCTACTAGGTAAGATTAAGGTCAAGACTGGGCCCATTTACTGCTAAAAAAGGTGAACTTAAAAACTCAAAACACAAACTCAAAGATTTCAATTATACCTTATTCAGCCACTTTTGAATTGTCAAGGGGTCGGTCAGTCAGAAGGATGAAACTAGTTGCCCATTCCAAAGCATAGTAGGTACCTATGGAGAAGAACGGGCAAGAAACTCCATGGGCACTCTTTTATATGATATTGTTACAAAAATATTAGTTACAGTACGACACAACTTAGATGTAGCACCGGCAAAATTCGTAAAACCGATGACCATCCGAACTGAGTGCGCCTTCAAAATCATCAATCGCTAGTACTGCTTTAGGTGAAAATGATCTTTCGAAAACTCAATAACTTGTAAAGTCTTTAGCCAAATACAGTAAAATTGAAATGAATGAATGAAAATTTTCAAATCTATGCTACATCTAAGTTGCGTCGTACTGTACATCATTAATTATTGAATTTATGATTATAATTATGTGAAAAAAACCCGTACACATTGAAAACGGTAAGAGTACAGCAAAAAAAAACAATTCAAAAATAAAATAATTAAAATAGGAGCCATTAATAAATAAAGCCGTGAATGAAACGAAATGTATGCTGTCGTTTCGTGTCAAAATTTATAACTGTGTGTTCCCAGCGCCTCGCCCAGGGATGTTGCTTTAACGTCATGTTTGATTATGACATGTTATTCACGAGCACACATACTGTTATATACCCGTTTTTACTCACTTTACGTTTTATTTTAAACGCAGTCATGGCGTATTAACTCTGAATTATGTTGATTATCACATCGCTCATAACATGACTCTTTTTGAAACGAATGATGAGTTTGCGTTGTGAGTCGTTGAGGTAATGTTTTTTTGTTAATGAGTTTGAAACTCAGATACTTCAGGATTTATACTTTTGAAGAGTATAAACTAAAATCTAGGAACGGTTTATGTCGAGATTGGACATATTCTTTTCCGAAACTTTTATCCGATATATTTTGCTGCTTACGAACGAAATTCTCTCGATTTGCAGAGAGTACCTATATGTTGCGGTTTTTATTAAATTTAAATTAAATTAAATTAAATTAATTAAATTAAATGTATTTATTTTATAAATGTATATATTTCCAAGTATATGGTATTTTGAGATCTTACACTAATAATGTTCCACATAATATACTACCATTGCTGGCGTAGAAATATAAAAAAAAGTTAAGCACATTCAAATCATCACTAAATTAATTAAAATGTCAAAAAGTAAAATAAAAATTAATTTGTTATGTCCAAAATACAAGTTCTAAAGTCAAAGTAATACAGTGATATTAAGATTCATTGCAATGTCAGAAAATATAATTAAAATTTCAAAATAAACAATGTTATGTCCAAAATATAAGCTCTATAGTAAAGTAATAATTATAGATATTATGCCAAAACACTATTATCATATATTCATTACAATGTCAAAAATTATAATTTAAAAATTCATTAACTGAATAAAAGCACATCTCTAATAGCCAAGCAAACATTTTACATTTAAATTTATCTATTGGTAACATTCTGAACGCAGATGGTAATTTATTATAAATTTTGATCGTCTATATATATATATCGTATATATATACTTATTTATTGTTGTCAGTCTCAAGAAGATGTATAAATCGACAAGATTAAGATTTATTTGTAGCTGTACATGCTAAAAGTATGGGAAAGTGAGATTTGAAATTAGTAATGTGTAAGTCATGAACTCATGACTCAGCCGCGCATCTAAGATGAACGTTAGATGACGTACAGGACGGTCCAAAGTTTGCACTGTAGTCGGAGTTCACAGAACACGAAATAAAAAGCTAGATAGTATACTACTGTGTTCCTTGCTCTGGTTGGACACAGTGATATTGAGTTTTGCCATCAGAACTTTTTCAGTAGAGCCCGGAGTCTCGGCTTGCTGCCGATCCTATTGCATTTCATTGCAATCCATCGTTATTATTTTCGTTAGAACATAAGTTGTCGAAAAATTGTGAACAAACCATTTACAATCTAACGCATTATTTTTCCATAGTTTATAATCTATCCATGGAAAACCGACAATTTGTGAACTGATATCCAACTTGCATGCGCCGTAACGCACCTTGCGATAATACTGAAAAGCCTGCCTAGCTGCGAGCGAGCTCGCCGGGTAATGTCGCGGAACCACTCGCTTCGCTCGCTCGGCTCGCTCACAGTATGTGGTCACAGTTCCAACCTAACCTAACCCATTTAACCTAGTTCTTCTTACAGTGACATATTATAAGTACACCCCGGCTATCTATTTGGGAAATACAGGTGTATGAGAGCCATCATTTAAATAAACAGAAAAATTATAATGAAAAACCGTCGGTGCTCCATGGACCAATTGAAATTTGACCAATTGGTCTATGGGGAAAATTACATGTTTCCATCGTCCAAATACCAACTGGACTATGGAGAACACTGGACTTAAACAAAAACTATGCTCCATTATAACATTATAGCCTTAAGTTTGTATTTGGTGGTCATATCATTTCAGCAAAACTAACATAATATCTCTTCTACAACCTACTCCAAGTCGACGTTTCAAGTTCCACACGCTTTAAAACAACCATTTTTGCTGAGTACACTTAGTTTGATGGGAAAAGGTAATAATTCAGTCGCTAGTCGGCGCATGCGCGGTGGCTTGAGTGTTTCGTTTCCCAGCTGTTTGCTTGCTTCATGTATTCGCTTGTGAAGTTGCTATCTTTAAAGTAATGGCTGTTTTTATGGTGCTTTTTGTAGGGCGTTCGTATGGCATCGGTTTTAGTGTAAAGTGATGACCTAATTTTGTGGATGAAGTTAGGATGATATTGTAAACTGGTCGACCACGAGTCGAAGCGAAGGAGTATGAAAGGATTGTAGCAAGTAGCGTTCTGTATGCATATAATGGGTCTCTAGTGATTAGACTGACTTTTATTTAGGGATTCATTTAAGTGTCACATAGTGAATGTGAAAACGGGCATACGACACACGTAAAAGGAGCAATGTTAAGGGAGATAAATAAAATTGAAGTGTCTATTAATTGTTATGTCAAAATAACAAGGATACACAGTTAGTAGATTAAAAAAATAAAATTATTTTGCAAATCTGTCTGTCTGTTTGTTCCGGTTAATCTCCGAAAAGGCTGGACCGATTTTGAAGGGACTTTCACTGGTAGATAACTGATGTTGTAAGATATTAAAGAAAAGAAAAAGAATTAGGGTCCATCCGCGCGAAGCAGCGGGCAGCATCTAGTCGTAAGTAATTGCGTTGCCATCCCTAACACAAAGCTGCAATGTTTCATGTGCGTGTAATTCACAGTAATTACATCGGCACCTGGCATAATGACCTTCAAACAAAACATAGAAAAGTTGCTTGGCGGCAGAAATAAGAAAGAAAAATGCGCCTTAAAACCATAAAAACAGAAAACAATAATTATAATGCCAAAGGCTTAATGTGAGATGACAATACAAAGTGTGCCACCTGACGCTAATTTTCAGCTGCAACTCACGAGTGCCATATGCTAGAATAATAAACGCATGGAAGTGTGTGTCCGTTTTAAATAAATAAAATAAAATCTTTATTGCAGAGATGATAAAAAAAAAGGTTATTTTTTTTAAATAACGCATTAAAAAAAGACCTCAAAATAATGTAATTTATTGTACATTTATTTTATTTTTATAACATAATTATATCTCATAATTATTGTATGCTGCACCGGACGACGTCATAATAACGTCAACGCTGGCTGTCGCTGAAAACCAGCGCTGGGGATCTGTCTCGCATAGGGTCGCAGCATTATGCTGAGCGATGGCCGTTTTGCGTGGATGTGACGCATATTTTCCCTCAACTTGTGTTCTTTCCATGCGTAATGTTTACCGCAAAAAAAAAATATTATCTTTCTTTCTAAAATGCAATAAATTGTTGTGACATACATGTGTGTGTTGTGTTGTGATTAATGAGAAACTAATATAAATACCTATTAACTGTGTATTACTTACATTTGTATGGTGACACTTTCTCTAACGCGTTCCTTTATAAATAGCTCTAGGCAGCACTAAATAACACTTTCTTTTCTTCAAAATCGTCGTTACCGTCTAAATTGATATTTCAGCCTAACCAATTAAATTACCATCAAAAGAGACGTGAAACATTAGCAGCAGCACGTTAATAGTCCCGCAGCGGTGTCTCGGTTTCATTACAAGGCCGGTGTTGCCCCGTGGAGCTCATTTCCGGCCCCGGGGCCTATTACCGGACGACGTTATAGATTATGATGATTATCATACGTTGGGTTTCTCTGAGATGGGAAGACTGTTGTTCCGTTTTAGTTCAGTAGTGCTATTAATAATTATGTGAAGTTCACTTGGAACCTCACTCAAGTGACTGCACACAACTTGAAAGATTACTCATCCAGCAGATTCAGCGATGGGTGGACACACATCATACCTAGCAGGGTGTAGCAGTTATCTTATATGTCATGTATAAAAATGAAGCCCTATTTCCTTGGTCACGGCATCACGCGTGAACGACTGGACCGATTTGGCTAATTCATTTTTTGTTGTGTTTGTTATAGTAAGGAGATGGTTCTTAGGATAGGTAGGTGAGTGAGGGTAGGTAGGTAGGTATGTATGTTGGTAAAGTGGGTATGTAGGTAGGTATGTATGTAGGTAAGTAGGTAGGGTAGGCAGGTAAGTAGGTAGGTAGGTAGGTAGGTAGGTAAGTAGGTAGGGTAGTGTGGCAGCTTGGGCTGCACAGGGTAGGCTGCGCAGGCTGCCAAGAGATAGGTAGGTAGTTAGGTAGAAGAAAAGAAACAGCAATAAAAGTTAATACATATATTAAGGTCCTTAGATAACACGGCTAGGTCGCGGGTCGGTCCTGAACGCTGTCTGAGCTCTCGCACTTATAGATAAGAGGAAGGGTACCGTCCTTGGCAGCACGTGGTAGACGTGGGGGCCTGTCAGCACAGGCTCCGCAGTAGTAGGGCGGACGGCCCTCGTAGGACGCCAGGTAGTGAGCGTCGGTAGCACGTGGAGACGTGGCCTGCTTAGCACAGGCTTTCGGCGGTAGGCCGTAGGTAGGCGTGCAGTACTGCTACGCGTTAGGTTGAGGTAGCCGGCAGGAACTAGTAAGGGGTCCTGCCCTCAACCCGTACGGTGAGCCCTGCAAGGCGCGTGAGAAAGCGCATGTTAGCGGTGCAGTGCGAGTAGCGGCAGGCCGCATGTGATGTGTCAGCTTCACCCCATTTAGCGACCAAGGAACGGTATGGGTAGCGGAGTAGGCGGAAGCTTAACACATCGCAGCGGCTTACAGGCAGAGAGAGATAGTGCAGAGATAGCGTGGCACATTCGCAGATGGTAAGTTAGGTTAAGTATGAAACACCAGGCAACGTGATCATAGCAGATGGCACAAAGAAAGATAACAAAGATCACAGCAGATGGCACACTCAATAGTTAATGGTACACAGTAGGATAATGAGGAACTCACCCTAGATTCGGGGCTCATAGCTGACCTTAGAGGTTAGCTGTCACCAGTACAGTAAACGGAAGTCAAATGACAGAGCCAAGAGCCAAGAGCTATACTGAGACAGATAGTGTTGTGACATGTGTTTTAGTGTTGTGCTTAGTAACTTACTAAATATCATTATAGCAACACTCGACTATTCAGTTGCACAACGTTACAGTACCCCGGCTGCAGAGAGAGGATTTTACCTATACAAAATCCGCTAGAACTACCACTTCCCACTTGCTGTCTAATCCATAGCACAAGTCTGTATCCAGTCCAATAATAGGAAAGACTGGAACCATACTCAGCAGCCATGAGTGAAACTAGTTAGATAGATCACTCAAGATTTACAGACAGCAAGCAAAGAAATACACAAGTGTTAGAGCAAGTGTATCTCAGTCGGTAGTGTTCTATTAGTAGCAGGTGCCAGTGTTATTAGCAGTATTCCTACATGTGAGTAGAGATGTAGTGTATTAGATATACTGGCTTTAGGTATGTATAGGTAAGTCAGTTCAGTGTGTACTTGTAGGTGTAGTTAGGTATGTATACACATGTAGTTAGAATACCAAAGTATTAGATTTAATTTTAGTATGTACTTTGGGCATTTAGGTAACAGATAGACAACACAAAAGCTAAGGGTGGTTATAATAGTGAACTGCTATGCAATAATAAATAGACATCCCTTGGGATCAACAGCATTCCCTAAAATAGCGCCAGTGCAGCATATGTTAAGGATAGTTTTAGGTAGTAGATATAGTATATTATTAGTTATAGATAATAGTTTTATTTATATGTAGTAGTGTGTAGTATAGTTTTATTTCATTCATAGATTTAATAGTCCTATGTATTCCCATAATATCTTTAGATAATATCAGAGTTTAATAGAATAGTTGTGGGAGTAGATTATTCAGTGAGTAGATTACTGTTGTAGGTAAATTCAATCTAGGCCCCTATAGTATAATCAAACAAGACTAGAAATTAGGATGTAGTCAACAGTACAAAGTAGTAGTAGTATTTTTTTTAATTTTTTTTTTTTTTATAAATGTATTTATTTGTATGTTAGGTATAGTTAGATTTTATTATTGAAAATGATAGTTATTAGTGTTTCCATATCATTAGATATAATCATGGATAATAGAATAGATATGCTAGGTAGCAACAGATCAGATTTCAACAAGTAGGTAGATTACTGTTGTAGTTTCAACCAAAGTCCCAATAGTATAATGCACACACAAGAGAAATTAGAGTCTAGTCCATAGTACTAAGTAACCAGTAGTGTAGGTTTTATTTAGTACAAAATTCCCTAAACTGCATAGGAATACCAACAATTACATAGATAGACAGTTTACATAAATAGATAGTTTTGGTTTAGACTTATTTAGGGAGTAACCATTCGCTCCATAGAATATATTTATGTAATAGATAGATAATTTGGTTTAGGCTTATTTAGGCAGTAACCGTCCGCTGCTTAGAATACACATATGTAATAGATAGGTAGTTTGGTTTTGGCTTATTTAGGCAGTAACCGTCCGCTGCTTATAGTATACATAGGTGATAGATAGATAGTTTGGTTTAGGCTTATTTAGGCAGTAACCGTCCGCTGCGTAGAGTATATAAAAGTGATAGATAGGTGATTTGGTTTAGGCTTATTTAGGCAGTAACCATCCGCTGCTGTAAGGGCTTGTTTATAGAGTTACACCGCTCTTTAGAATTTATAGATAGTACATATATTATTATGTAGATAGGTTAGTAGGATTAGGTTGCTTAGGGTTACCAATGGTGTAGGGCCAATTGATAAAGCAAACCCACTGATCAATGGGGTAGGCCATCATGATCATTACAACTAGGCTGTTAGGCCGATAGTTATGGAAGGTAGGTGAATAATGGGGTAGGGCCATCATTCGTTTTTAAACTATGGTTGTAGACCAATAGTTATAGTGGGTAGGTGATAAATGGGGTAGGGCCATTATCAATTACAACTGTGGCTGTAGGGCCAATAGTTAAAGAAAGAAGTATAAGATGGATGGGGTAGGCCATCATCCTATAGAACCGTTTGGATTTTCCAAATAGTTGAAGTGTAGATATTATATAATTGTTGGTTATAATATGTAGATACAGTAGGTAGGTAGGTAGTTGTAGTGGGTGTGTGCAACTTGTAGTAGTTTATAGGGCAGGATTGGTTTAGTTATTGGTGGTAGGTTAGTAGGTTAGAATGTTAGTTAAGTTTAGTAGTGGTAGGTTAGTTTTAGAGTTGGGCGCCACTGTGGCAGCTTGGGCTGCACAGGGTAGGCTGCGCAGGCTGCCAAGAGATAGGTAGGTAGTTAGGTAGAAGAAAAGAAACAGCTATAAAAGTTAATACATATATTAAGGTCCTTAGATAACACGGCTAGGTCGCGGGTCGGTCCTGAACGCTGTCTGAGCTCTCGCACTTATAGATAAGAGGAAGGGTACCGTCCTTGGCAGCACGTGGTAGACGTGGGGGCCTGTCAGCACAGGCTCCGCAGTAGTAGGGCGGACGGCCCTCGTAGGACGCCAGGTAGTGAGCGTCGGTAGCACGTGGAGACGTGGCCTGCTTAGCACAGGCTTTCGGCGGTAGGCCGTAGGTAGGCGTGCAGTACTGCTACGCGTTAGGTTGAGGTAGCCGGCAGGAACTAGTAAGGGGTCCTGCCCTCAACCCGTACGGTGAGCCCTGCAAGGCGCGTGAGAAAGCGCATGTTAGCGGTGCAGTGCGAGTAGCGGCAGGCCGCATGTGATGTGTCAGCTTCACCCCATTTAGCGACCAAGGAACGGTATGGGTAGCGGAGTAGGCGGAAGCTTAACACATCGCAGCGGCTTACAGGCAGAGAGAGATAGTGCAGAGATAGCGTGGCACATTCGCAGATGGTAAGTTAGGTTAAGTATGAAACACCAGGCAACGTGATCATAGCAGATGGCACAAAGAAAGATAACAAAGATCACAGCAGATGGCACACTCAATAGTTAATGGTACACAGTAGGATAATGAGGAACTCACCCTAGATTCGGGGCTCATAGCTGACCTTAGAGGTTAGCTGTCACCAGTACAGTAAACGGAAGTCAAATGACAGAGCCAAGAGCTATACTGAGACAGATAGTGTTGTGACATGTGTTTTAGTGTTGTGCTTAGTAACTTACTAAATATCATTATAGCAACACTCGACTATTCAGTTGCACAACGTTACAGTAGGTAGGCAGGTAAGTAGGTAGGTAGGTAGGTAAGTAGGTAGGGTAGGTAGGTAGGGTAGGTAGGTATGTATGTAGGCAGGTGTAGGTAAGTAGGTAGGTAGATATGTATGTATGTAGGTAGGTAGTTAGGGTAGGTAGGTGCGCCGTAGTTAAGTGCATACCCGTGCGAAGCTGGGGCGGGCAGCTAGTTAAAGATAAAGATATAATTAAACATGAGTATACAAACACATGGCATGCAAGATGTTACAGTTAAATTATATCACAGTCAGGTTTTGCCTTATACAAATAATAATGATACCAGCCTATTAATGTCCCACTACAGAGCAAAGGCCTCTTCTCGTACAGAGAAGGCAGGACCATTGATCACCCCGCTTGCTCAAGACGGGTTAGCGATTTCAGACTTATATTAACAAAGTCCAGGTTTCCTCTCGATGTTTTTCTTCAGTTCGCTAGATAAAAATTACATTAATTAACAAAGTATTCACATCGACAATCAAATCCAAGCATTCATTGCAAGCTTAGTTTGTAAATCTATTTCCAACATCTTATATTTGAGATGAAAGTTTAAATGAATGGTATTGTACGCTATTACGTTTCAAGCTTTGAAAGCAAAATACAGGCTACAGAAACATGTAGTTGCACATAGTGCCTCTCGAAGCTCGCTAACTATACGGCTCTAAGCTTGAAAGTAAACGTACTAAGCAAAGTCATTTCCACAGTATTCATACGATACATTGGAGTATGTTGAGTACATAGTCAACATGTATCGTATCTCAAAATACAAACTAATTACTTACTGAACATTCACTAATTAGTTTGTATCTTACGTGGATGTTGAAAGTGAAAGATGGAAAAAACCGGTCAAGTGCGAGCCGGACTTGCACACGAAAGGTAGGGTATTAAGAACGAGCAAAAAACACGTTTGTTGTATGGGTATGGGTTGTAACATTAATATTAAAGGGGGACCCCCTTTAATTATTAATGTTAAAGAATTTAGAAAGAAAGAAAAGAAAGAAAATACGTTTATTTGCGGCAAACATGACGCATAGAAAGAATACAAAATAAAAAGAAGTACACAAGTTGAGGGGAAATTTGTTATTATAGCGGCAATAGAAATACACAATCAGAGAAAATTTCAACTGTCTACATAATACTGTTCATGAGATACAGCCCGCTGACAGACAGACGGACGGACTGACAGCAGAGGCTTAGTAATAGGGTTTTGTTTTAGCACGCTTCGGGTACGAAGCCATAAAAAATAAAAAGGAAAAACTGAAAAAAAAGCGTCAAAATGTTGATTGGTTATTTGATTGTTCAAAGTTCTGTCTATACCTTAGGCAGGTTTTATTCAGTAGTAATATAAATTTGCTTACTTTTAGTTCTGGCATTTTTGCTAAACTGGGCCTTTTTAACACAGCCGCAAGGTACACTCCCCTACTAATTTCTTACATCGCACTTTACAGTTTTAATTTGTGTTTTATTTTATATTTTTATCTGCCGTATAAAAATTATACTGTGTCCTTTTTAGCTTGGCCAAAATCAATGTATTTTGTTTCTTTACCTAAGCTGACCTTTTTTTTTAAACACTAGGATTTTCTCCTGTATTGTGGGTGCGTTTACAAACATTTAAACACACATACAAAAATAGCCAGACCAGGAACAAATACTTGTAGGTCATACAAATATTTGTTCCGTGCGGGAAACGAACCAGCGACACGCAGCGCAGCAGTCAATCGCTTAACCACTGCACCAACCGTGGCGTCAGTTATCAGTACTTTTCTACTTGAAAGTAGTCTGTTCACACTATCAGCTTTTAAGACTACAATAAACATTTTCTTAGTATTTCCAGAGTTATACGAGGCTATTCAAGAAAAGAAACCCCAATTCAATAATACTCCTTTCTTTACAAGACACTATCGGGTCGCAAGCCCTGCTTCGCACAGTTCGCACGGTTTGGACGACTTCACAAAACATCGAGATTCCTCTTTTATATTTTAGTTTAATATTAATATTTTATACATGACGGAGAAAGGTACTTATCCCTTTCGTTATTATCAGCCATATTTTAACTACTGTGGGCGTACTATGTGTTGGTTATTTCGCAATAGAAAAACCGTTTGCAGTTCAGATCCAATTATAATTTACTATCAAATTATTCACGCTAGCAATTCACACACTGTAGGTACACAACACAACTATTCGGAATGCGCTACAGTCTCTAAACGTGTTCACTTCCTGATTAGTCAACTCAGTAACGTATTTACGAAATGATAGTGAAAATCACGTCGAAATCCGTTGCGTAATGTAGAAGAACAACGCGGTTACATAGACAGACACGAAAATCGACTTTAAAGGTCATCGCCTCTTATAACAGCACCGCTCCAGCACGGTAGCGCCCCAGCACCGCCTCGAAAAATCTAGTCATCAACGCGCCGTAAGCCAGGCGACTGCTAGTCGCCAACGCGCCGGAAGCAAGGCAACCGCTCGCTGCCGGCACGCCATCGGCGAGGTAACAGTTTATTGTTTATTCACAAGCAAGGCGTCATCGTGCGGCCGGCGAGGCGTCACCGCGCGGACGGCGAGGCGCCGGCGAGCGGACTTCTCGCTTGAAGCGCGCTGTCGGCCCGACGTGTAACGGCTCGTGGGCCGCTCACTGCCTGCGAGCCGTCCACTATTCTGTATAGCCATCGTAAAATAGACTTTAATGGATTTGACTTCTATCTGAAAATCCTAACTTGAATGACAAGGTATTTGCCGTGTCGGAGCCGTGCTGCTATAATGAGCGATGACCTTAAGTGTATAAATGTAAGACATGCCACGTAACATTCAGTGTCTTCATAAACCACTTTATTGGAAACACAAAACCGACAGAATACTATACAGGATGACGTGACAAAAACTGCTAAAGCCAACAGACTAACAGATTTAATATTTAAAGCGCAACATCAACACAGTAATAAAACTTCTTACATTCCTTCTTGCAGGTCATGACGTAAAATACTGCAATGTTTCTCCGCTACCTTCTCATGTACAGTCGAACAAAGAGTATGGTATGCAGGTAAACATTCATCTGCTCACTACACTCTCAATGTTATTTTTTACAATCCGTATAACCGATGGGATATCCTTTCGGAAAAAATGACGAACTTCCATTCAAACTTTCGTCCCCTATTTAACGCCTTTAAGAGATTAATTTTCAAGAATGCTTTCTTAGAGTTTATTTTCGTTGTTAAGGAACTCTTGTGCAAAATCTCATGGTATAGGGTGTGCGTTATCTGACAGTGAATGAATGAATGAATTAAATATAATTTAATAAGTAAAATTAAGTAGATTGGTATTCTGCTTCTGTTTAGACTGCCAACTCCAACATAGTTGAAAAAAGGCTAGACAGATGATAATCGTGTGCGTAACACACATTAATGAATGATCTAAAAGATTTAACTAGTCAGCAAGCAAAGTTAAAAATAATTGCAAGTAAAATGCGTGTATCCAAAGTTATCAATCATTACATTTGCCCTCACCGTACAAGTCACGTGAAAAGTTTCTAAGCTGAGAAGAGGAAGCTCACACATACACACATATTTAGTAGGAGTGAAGCGAGACAATACTATTCAAACGTCATTGTCAACGAAACAGAAACGTGGTCATCTTTTGACGTGGTCGGACGAATCTAACGATTTAAATCTTAGCCTGTATACTTATCTCTTTGTTGAACTGTACAAAGACGATGTTAAGATCTCTCAGGTATGTTTGGTTGAGTCTTAAAATTTCCGCTTTCGTGTCCGCTCCCTCACGGCTGTTACCGGCCAGAGCTTACCTTTAATAGATTATGTTCTTATCTTCATTCTTCGTACGATATACTGCTCAGAAAGTAACAAACAATATTCATATTATAACAATTTTGTTTCAATGCCATTAATTGTCTTATTTCAAAGTTTAAAAGGACAGTGGTATGAAATAAATATTTATTTATTAAACACTTTATTGGAAAAATATGGGGAAACGTTTGCTCAGTAGTGGGACAACAAAGGATAACTGAAAAAAAGACCCACTTTATTGTATATAACATAAAACGTAAAGGAACAACACACACAACACACTTGGAAAATGGATTCGATTCGTATAGTGAACAACAATGGTTTTGAATACTAGGGGAATAATTTTAGCTACATTTGGCTAGGCATTGTAATTTTTTTTTTATCCTTCCATTTTTGCAGACATACACAGGGTGACGATTTAGTGACCTGCATTCGTCAAGGGAGCGATACTACCTGTCATATTATACAACTTTTGCTATGTAACACTTAAAATACGATTAGTAAAAAACATACTTTTCAGACATGAATCGAAATTGTCTACTGTTGTATAGGAATTTGTTTTTTTTTCACGAATCGGATTTGATTTTCATGCTGAAAGTTGTTTAGGATGGATATAATCATCCCCTTGACAGATGCAGGTGTCTAAATCGCCACTCTTTACGTACCTTCAATAATTATTCTTTATTTCTTTCTATTTTGCTATATGTTCACGCTTGGTATTCTTAATAACTCACTTAACACTTTCGACTCCACCCATTTTCGTCGAGCTCATACGCCATGCCGCCATACATATTTCAAGTGGACCCTCCGGGAGGGTTCTCGGCATTACGTTTGCGCTAAAGTTAACCATCGCGGATGGTCAACGGCATTAGGTTTGAAACTGTGTTATAAAACACTGTAAAACGAAATGAAATAGTGTTTTCTGGGGGTCTTGTCACTATACGTAGTTTCTAACCTTTTTTTTTTTTTTGGGAATAATGTAACCGTGAACAGAAAATTAAAAAAACCTAAGTCTTTAATTTGAAAACCAACGCATATGCTAATAAAGCTTGTTAAAATATACATCTGATTTTATTTTCACGGATTATAATGCTGAATTCGCTAAGAAAATCTACATTTAATATGAGCACTCCGCGAGGGCTCCCGGCATCCTATATGCGACTAGGTGAACCCTCCAGGAGGCCTCCCGGCACTGTACGTGTTAAATGAACTCACATCCTACGTCACCTCTCCCCGCTGTCACTGCCACCCCGCTCTTCCATCTCACTTCCATATCCCACCTCCTAATCTAAACTTTAAAACTGCAAATAAGTACCTTTCTCAAAATGGCACTCTAAGGAATCCAAACATACTTACCTCATTGAGTTTCCAATACTGCCTTTATTTTCCGAGACGAGGCTCCATTCTTAACGCTCTTCCAGTATAGGCACGAGCTCACTCGCGCCAGTAGCTTGACTGCTATTCGAAAACGCTTTTAGCAAAATAGACGAAGAGAATTTTTTAAAGTAATTATTTGAGCTAGTGGCCTCTTAATGGTTTTCACACGTTCTTGGATTTCAGTAATTGGATACTGAAAGCATAGTCTTACCTTATTATACTGTGCTGAAAGGTTTGAGTTTGGACTCTATTGATTTTTTTTTTTTTTTTTTTTTGGGTGGGAAATCATCAAATGACTTCTCCCGCTCTGGGCGGAGCGGAAGGGCGTGTCAGACTTTTACTGACTAAAACCCACCCGTGTTCCTTCCCTTGCCTAGACCAGGGCCACGGTTTCCCCTAAGGACTTATCCGCAACCCCAGTGGTAGGCATCGGCCCAAACGGACCCCTTCAGCTTCGCTGACGACTCTTTGAGGCGCGCGTGGAACACTACGCGCCGTCGACCCGGGCTTGGTCCTGATCGGACGGAGAGCTACCCATCACTCTCCGTCCGCAAGCCCGCGCCTACGGTGGCCGGAGATCCGCGATGGATTCCCGACGCCCGGGGCGTCTACTACCGCGGCGGCTAGGGGCTCGAGGGAGCGACCTTAGTCTCTGCCTCTCGCGCCCCGTGGACTCTATTGATGGATTAGCTTCATTGTTTTGATAAGAAATGGTGGGTGAAATTGAGTGAGGCTTGGAATTTGAGTTAGATTTTATTCTATGTTTGATTTTTTTTATTAGGGTTTCACTAGTCCTGTGTAATTTAATTGATAAGTTTTTTTAGTGTCCAGAGAGAAACAAAACAGACTAAAGACAGCTCTAAAACAACTGTTTTAGAGCTGTCTTTAGCTTGTTTTGTTTAGCAGTACCTACGTCCTCCAGAGAAGAATAAAAATAAATAAGTAAATATGGAAAGAAATAGTTTGACCGAGACCGCTGTTCCACGTCTTAGGAATGCGCAGCGGGACGCCGTGAGCGTTGAAGAATGAGCGGCCTGCACTTTTTATGTATAATGTTTTTATTTAATTCTCCAATCATGGCACTAATCACTGAATTGCATTTACGGAACGAATGATACAATCCATAGAAATATAAAAAATCTATTCTTATAAATCTATGATACAATTCCACTAAAAAGGAGACAGCCCAGATCTCGTTCACATCCCCGTCAAAAAACCGCTCCGCACGAATATCACGTCGAAGTCTCAGAGTATGAGTGACGTCACTCCGTGTAAAATTGTCGGGACACGTATTTACCGAGATACCAATAAGAGCATGATTGCTCCGGGGACCAATAGAGGCGCTGCATCGATTACGTGAGCCCCGACGTAATGCAATCTTGTTGCTGTCGTAAGTGACTTGATATGCGGAAATCTAATAGAAAATTCAATTTTGCTTATTGATGTCTGAGTTATGATGAACGTGTGAGGTCGTGGTTTCTTGTGTGATGTTTATGTTGTCTCCTTTGATAGGAACTGTAATGTTGTCATCGTATGTGTTCGCGACGAGGCGTCACCGTCAATTTTAGCTTGTTTAAAATCATTAATTTTAACTTAGCTTAAAAACTTGTATGTATAGGATAAGTATTTCTTCGCAATATGCGTAATAATAGCATGTAGTATGCAGATTCCTTGTTATACGCAATAATGCGTCATCAAAATATTTTGTTAGAAAAGACCTTTCTATTTATCCGGATGTTGAAATACCAAAAATCTGCACACCTATAAAAGAAAAACTAAAGTTGCAATAACGCAAAACAAAATAATACAAGTTGTGGGCAACGCCTATACTAACTCAAATATGAAAATAGTATAGGTATTAGTAATGCTATCTAGCAGCTAGACACCATCCAAATATCAAAATTTGACTAAAAAAGGTAAACAAAGCCCTTGCACTCCTTGATTAGGTAGGTTAGACAGATATAACGTAAAATCATTTATGGCATCCAGGTCACCTAGACCGAGACCTAGCCCTGGACCTAACTTCTAGAAATCTAGCCCTTCAGGATACCTACTTAATCGAGTTAGAATGCCGCAAAGCGGATTTGTAAAAATAAAGGCTACCCTACCTGTATTCAGAGGCCTATAACTGGCTGAAAAATCTAGATACAATAAATAAAATACTAGATTTCTCTAGAGGAATAGACTAGCCCGAGTGTTCTTTTGGTATGGTGGAAATCGGATCAGAACTTTGTCTGAAAAGTCACTTGCAAATAATTAAATATTTATTTAATCATTTTAATACCGATAATCCTGAAATATCTTTTCAACAGGAATAGTCAGAATCCTGGAAGAACCCTCATTAGAAAGGGGGCAATTTTGTGAATCTCATGATGTATAACATGATGTATATAGCTATTGAAATAAGTGTGTTTAGCTATAAGAAATGTAATTTTATAAGAATTTTGAAAATAATAAAGTTACGAAAACAGGAGGCGATTCATGGGTCTCTATAGGGTAAAGGGCGCTACCAGCTAAGCTAACACGCCATCTCTAGAAATTGTAGTCATCAACATGGAAACTAGTTCCACCTAACAAGTAAAGCAGTAGTCCTGAGGAGTCCTGAAATCGTGTCCTGAATAGTTATGAAGACTTATCAATAAACAGTGTAATCATTCCTGCCGAGCCCGTTTTCCTTCAAAAGGTCGAGTGCATATCCATGTGAGTATTCGAAAATAGCTAGCAAAAAACTTCGGTACAGGACGTCAGCGCCGCTTGGACCAGGATAGCCTTACAACCTACCTGAACCCGTATCCAGCGATCACGCCCGTCCGGTATATCTGCTGGTCCTTCGAAAGCCGGATTATTTTCGAAATCCTGGAGAGCTCAATTGAAGACTGAAGGATTACCGAAGAAGGAAGATTCCTGGAATAAGAAAATCGGTTCCTGAAGAATTATTTTTGGAACCTGAAGACTTACGGCTGAAGGATTATTTTGGAACCTGAAGACTTATAACTGAAGAGTTATTTTTTCCTGAAGGATTATTTTGAAGACTGAAGAGTTATTTTTTCCTGAAGGATTATTTTGAAGACTGAAGAGTTATTTTTTCCTGAAGGATTATTTTGAAGACTGAAGAATTATTTTCGAATCCTGAAGACTTATAACTGAAGGGTTATTTTTCCTGAAGGATTGTTTTGAAGACTGAAGAACTATTTTTGGATCCTGAAAACTTATTTCCTGAAATTTTTTCCTGAAGGATTAATTTCGGATCCTGAAAACTTTTTTCCTGAAGAATTATTTTTGGATCCTGAAGACTTATTTCCTGAAGGATTATTTTTGAACTTTGAAGAATTAACATTTAACATAGAGAAAATAGTTTGACGTTTGAAGATTTGTTTTGAAGATAGAAGAAACAACTTGGAACTTTGAAGATTTGTGTTGAGGATTACAGTATAGTGCGTTTATAGTGAAGTGACGTCCCCGAATCTAAACCAACATGCCGATCACAAGGTCACAAGGCAAAGCGCCTGAAGCATGGACGGTGGAGCTGGACAGAACGCGTACCTCTACAGCTATACGTCATGAGTTACCTCCACGTTCGCCGTCCACTACGGAAGGGACTGAGCAAGTGCCACCACCACCACAAGCCCTAACCGGGGGTGAAGACGTACCTATACCAACACAATCGAAGGAAACAGAACAAATCGAACAACCAACGACTTCCAGGAAGGAAACCAGACTGGAAGGAACTTCAGATAGAACATTAAAACCTTCAAATAAATCAGTGAATCCGAACAAAATAGTGAAGCCATCAGCTGACAAACGGGATGGAACTTATAGAGGAATTATTCCGATGACTAGCCGGGGAGACGCCCGTTACCCACGTAGACCGCCGTCGACAATTAAGACGACGCGGTCCCATCTAAAAGTAATGAAAGCTCGTGAAGACCTATTGAAAATTAGGTTAGAACTTGCTGAGATAGCACTTCAGAATGCCGAGGAAGAAAATTCCGACGGATACATGGATGACAGAGATTCCAACGACGAGTACGTGAGATCGTGGCTAGAAGACGCACCAGCGCCTGAGCCATTGAAGGAAGTCCCTTCTGCAGAGGTGGAGAACCATGATTGCGAGATAAGCGATCAAGCACTTTCTGTAGACAACGCCGCTGAAGAGAACGGGAGCAATAGAAGACGGGACGCCGTTGCTGCTCCACGCCCCTCCAAGGATGTTGAACCTATAGTAGACTTCCATCAAAAGCAAGTACCCGTGTTACCTCATCCTATAGAAAAAGAAGTGAAAAATGTAGTACCATCGAAGGATTCGGGGGAAGGTCAACTCCGTTCATTTATAACGGACTTGACGTCTGCTATAGCGTCGCTAGTCGACAAGAAAATAGATCAGTGGACAGTAAATAATCCCTCGGCGTCGAAGGTCATCATGACCCTGCCAAATTACAGTGGGGCTCACACGGAATGGTTATCGTTCCGTGCCATCTATGAAACAACTCGTCGATACTTCAACGATGTTGAGAATACAGCTAGGCTGAGAAGGAGCCTGCGCGGACGAGCACTGGAAACAGTAAGTTCAGAACTCATCGGAAATGCCAAACCAGATGACATCATGAGAGAACTCGAGCTGCAGTTCGGCCGTCCAGACTCGATAGCTCAAGCTGAAACGGACAGGCTCCGTGGGCTGCCGCGCTGCAGTGAATCTCCGAAGGATATCTGCACGTTCGCCAGCCGAGTAAGGAGTGGTATAGTCACGCTACGTGCGTTGAAAAAAGAACATTACTTAATCAACGCCGAGTTAATGCGATTGTTGACTGAGAAGTTGCCAAACTCCCTAAGGGTACAGTGGTATAGAACCTATACCGAGAAGTACCAATCGCTGCCAGATTTATCTCTGCTCAGCGACTTCATCACCGAACAAGCCCGTTTCTGCAGTGCTTTCGCTCCGCCCGAAAATATAAATCCCGGCGAAGCGACAGCGACTAGGCGTGTCACTCAAAGGACACACACAGCAACAGACAAGACGGCTTGGAAATGCCGTGTCTGCCAAAAAGAAGGGCACGATGCTTATGACTGCAAGAAGTTCAAAGAAGCATCCACAGATGAAAGATGGGAACTCGCAAGGAAACTGAGACTGTGTTTCCGTTGTTTGCGAGTCCATCGGTCGGATAAACCATGCAAAAAGAAAATGTGTGGGATCAAGGAGTGTACAGGCACTCACCATCAGCTTCTTCATAAAGAAAAGAAGAAGCCTGCTGCAGAAGGTACCGAGAAGCCTGATGCCCCAGTAAAGAAGGAGCCTCAGGAAACGGTAGCCAGCTCGAGATCAACGTCAGACCAGACGTACTTGAAAATAGTACCGGTCCGGGTAATCGGACCGGCGGGAGAAGCAGCAACATTTGCGCTGCTCGACGATGGGTCAACCGTTTCGCTGATAGACGAAGACATCGCAAAGGAAATCGGGGCAGAGGGCCGCATCGACCCTCTGAAGATAGGTGCGATTGGCAACACTACGATTGACACTCCTTGTTCGCGTCGAGTAACAGTCGACCTTGCAAGCCAGCTGAGAAGCAAAGTGCCCTTCAGAGCGCGCACGATACCGAAGCTCAACCTAGCACCGCAGTCAGTCAGCGAAGAAGACATCGCCCAGTGCAAACACCTGAGCGATTTGAAGGAACAGCTGACGTACGACGTTGGCGCACCGAAGATCCTCATTGGCCAAGACAACTGGCATCTGCTGTTGGCCAGTGAGATACGCAGAGGTCCGAGGCACCAGCCTATCGCATCACTTACCGCAATGGGCTGGACCCTGCATGGCGCGCACACCAGAATCTTAGGTCAACAGGTACACTACGTCAACCGACTGACAACGAGTGATGAAGAGCTGAACGAGCGACTTCGTGAGTTCTTCGCCTTAGAATCGCTAACTATCAATCCGAAGCGACCAAGCTCAGATCCCGAGAAAAGAGCGGAAGACATTTTAAATCGTCACACTCAGCAGCTAGAAGATGGACATATAGAAACCGCTATGCTTTGGAATAATGAAAGCATAGAGATGCCCGATAGTTACGGGACAGCGCTCAAGCGGCTAGTCTCAATCGAGAAGAAGCTCGACAGCAACCCTGCTCTTCGACACAGATATACAGAACAGATGGACTCGCTCATGCAGAAGGGATACGCAGAGAAAGCCCCCACCACGAGCACACCAGGTAGAACATGGTACCTACCACACTTCGACGTATTCAACCCCATGAAGCCAGACAAGCTCCGTATAGTACATGACGCTGCCGCTAAGTCGAGAGGACTGTCGCTCAACGACTTCCTTCTCACAGGACCAGACCTGCTGCAGTCACTGCCCGGCGTCATGATGAGATTTCGCCGACACTGCATAGCCATTTCCGGTGACATAAAGGAGATGTTTATGCAGGTAAAGGTGCGAGCTCAGGACCGAGACGCACTCCGGTACCTATGGAGAGGCAACAAGAGAGAGGGAGCGCCGGAAGAATACCGTATGACGTCCATCATATTCGGTGCGGCAAGTTCGCCGTGCACAGCCATATTCGCAAAGAATTGGAATGCGAAAAGGCACTTCGAGGAGCAACCCGAGGCAGTGAAAGCTATCATCCATAACCATTACATGGACGACTACCTCGATAGCTACAAGACGGTCGAAGACGCAACGCGCATCGCAACAACGGTGAAGGACATACACCTGAAAGCGAAGTTCGAGCTCAGGAAATGGGTATCGAACAGTGCGCAAGTCATACAAAATATAGATCCGTCACAGATCCGAACCGAAGTTATCAGTATCGGAGATGCAGAAAACACCGAAAAGATACTTGGTCTAATATGGAGACCGGGTGAAGACGCGCTGGGCTTCAATCTAACGCTCGCGCGCCTACCGAAAGGTGTTCTAGAGAAGGAAGCGCCCACAAAGAGAGAGGCACTGAAAATTGTGATGTCGCTGTACGACCCGCTCGGACTCGCCTCACCAGTCACAATTAGAGCCAAGCAAATACTGCAAGAGGCATGGAGGCGAGGAGTCGACTGGGATCATCCACTAGATAAGGACCTGGCAACTCAGTGGAGAAGTTGGATACAGCACCTGCAGCAACTCAAGAATATCAGCATACCAAGATGTTACCCTGGATATAGTGATGCTGTGGAGACACAAATCCATGTGTTCACCGACGCAAGCGAGATGGCATACGCAACAGCAGTATATTGGCGGGCCACATCGATGGAAGGCAAGCAGCAAGTCAGCCTCGTCATGGCAAAGGCGAAGGTGGCACCACTGAAGCTGCAATCTATACCACGCCTCGAACTGCAAGCCGCGGTGATGGGAACCCGCGTGGCTGCAGCCGTGATACGTGAGCACGACATCAAACCCGCATCGGTGACATACTGGTCAGACAGTAAGACCGTCTTGACATGGATCAGGAGAGGAGCACGGGTATACAAACCATTTGTTGCTCATCGCATAGCCGCCATAGAGGAAAACAGCAAAGTAGAAGATTGGCGTTGGGTACCCACCAAATTGAATATCGCGGACATCGCTACCCGTGATGTACCGCGTGACTTTGACTCACAGCATGCGTGGTATTCCGGCCCTAGCTTCCTATACGAAGAACCGTCGTCATGGCCTGCAGAAAAACCTCCCATCAAAGAGGAGACAGGGGAAGAAAGGACCCTCGTTGCCGTCGAAGAAGCTAACACGCGAAAGCTAGCAGAAGCCATACCAGATCCGGCCAGATTCTCGAGATGGGAACGGTTACTCCGTGCGACAGCGAGTGTTCTTCGCTTCATTGCTCTCTGCCGAGGAAGAACAGAGAAAACGTTCTACAAAAGAACGAGGAAAAACGCAGAGAAAGATCCAGATTGGCGGAAAAAGAAGACGACCCCAAGTCCTCCGAAACAGACAGCAAAGACGTCTGAAATTCAAATCGTGAAGCAAACCTTAGAAGCAGAGTATCTCCACGAAGCGGAGAAAATACTCATTCAAGTCGTGCAACAGCAGTCTTTCGCTCATGAGATAGCGAAACTGCGAGAAGAGAAAAAGTTGGAGAAAGATAGTCGTTTGCGGCCACTGCAGATCGAAGTAGTGGACAATATCCTACGGCTAAGAAGCCGGATAGCCGCAACAGACGAAATATCAGATGACGTGAGACATCCGCCGATATTACACGGCGACCATCACATCACCCAGTTATATATAGACTGGACACACCGCAGCCTACGACATAGTGGAGTAGAACTCACTATCAACGAGGTGAGACAACACTATTGGGTTGTCAAGATGCGGCCGACCACGAAAATGGTGCTAGCCAGATGCCTACAATGTCGCATTCGCAAGGCACAACCACCCGTGCCTGCGACCGGCGACCATCCGAAGACGCGCCTCGCGCATCACCAGAGGCCGTTTACCTATACGGGGCTTGACTATTTCGGCCCGCTGTCCGTTACTGTCGGACGCCAGCATCAAAAAAGGTACGTAGCACTATTCACTTGTCTAACCACCAGAGCCGTCCACCTTGAGATCGCCGCCAGCCTCAGCGCAGACTCCGCCATACTGGCGCTGCGACGATTCGCTTCTCGCCGAGGTTGCCCGACCGAGCTGCACTCCGACAACGGCACCAACATGCACGGTGCCGACAAGGAGCTCCGAGACGCGTTTCAAAAAGAGGCAAGTCGAAGAGGCATCGTGTGGCGCTTTATAACGCCATCGGCGCCATTCATGGGAGGCGCCTGGGAGCGTCTCGTACGCTGCGTGAAGTCCGCATTGTACACTGTGTTACTTGAGAAACACCCACATGAAGAGGTGTTGTCCACACTATTGTGTGAGGCAGAGTACACAGTGAATAGCCGTCCACTGACACACGTTTCAGTGGACAGTGAAGACGACGAGTCGATAACACCGAACCACTTCCTACTTGGTGGGTCGGCCAGACTCCCAACACCCGGGGTATTCACCGATCAAGACATAGACAGCAAGAAACTATGGCGGCGCTCACAGATACTAGCCGATATGTTCTGGCGCCGCTGGGTCCGGGAGTACCTGCCGGAGTTACAAAACCGGCGGGAACCGCATAGCCGCGGACCAGACCTGCAGGTGGGTGACCCTGTTCTCATTGCTGACGGCCAGCTGCCTCGCAACACATGGCCGCGAGGCCGCATAATCGCCGTGTTCCCCGGGGCTGATGGTGAAGTCCGGACTGCTGAGGTGCGCACTGCCGGCGGCACCCTGAAGCGTCCGGTGAAGAAACTCGTCCCCTTACCGAAGTAACGAGGCGTCGAGACGGCGAGCGTCGCGGCGGCGAGCGTCGCGACTACGGTCGTCGCTCACCGGTGTGATGCAGCGCCGTGCCGACGTCGCTACTAGTCGCCACTGCACTGCATGGCGGGAGAGATGTTCGCGACGAGGCGTCACCGTCAATTTTAGCTTGTTTAAAATCATTAATTTTAACTTAGCTTAAAAACTTGTATGTATAGGATAAGTATTTCTTCGCAATATGCGTAATAATAGCATGTAGTATGCAGATTCCTTGTTATACGCAATAATGCGTCATCAAAATATTTTGTTAGAAAAGACCTTTCTATTTATCCGGATGTTGAAATACCAAAAATCTGCACACCTATAAAAGAAAAACTAAAGTTGCAATAACGCAAAACAAAATAATACAAGTTGTGGGCAACGCCTATACTAACTCAAATATGAATATAGTATAGGTATTAGTAATGCTATCTAGCAGCTAGACACCATCCAAATATCAAAATTTGACTAAAAAAGGTAAACAAAGCCCTTGCACTCCTTGATTAGGTAGGTTAGACAGATATAACGTAAAATCATTTATGGCATCCAGGTCACCTAGACCGAGACCTAGCCCTGGACCTAACTTCTAGAAATCTAGCCCTTCAGGATACCTACTTAATCGAGTTAGAATGCCGCAAAGCGGATTTGTAAAAATAAAGGCTACCCTACCTGTATTCAGAGGCCTATAACTGGCTGAAAAATCTAGATACAATAAATAAAATACTAGATTTCTCTAGAGGAATAGACTAGCCCGAGTGTTCTTTTGGTATGGTGGAAATCGGATCAGAACTTTGTCTGAAAAGTCACTTGCAAATAATTAAATATTTATTTAATCATTTTAATACCGATAATCCTGAAATATCTTTTCAACAGGAATAGTCAGAATCCTGGAAGAACCCTCATTAGAAAGGGGGCAATTTTGTGAATCTCATGATGTATAACATGATGTATATAGCTATTGAAATAAGTGTGTTTAGCTATAAGAAATGTAATTTTATAAGAATTTTGAAAATAATAAAGTTACGAAAACAGGAGGCGATTCATGGGTCTCTATAGGGTAAAGGGCGCTACCAGCTAAGCTAACACGCCATCTCTAGAAATTGTAGTCATCAACATGGAAACTAGTTCCACCTAACAAGTAAAGCAGTAGTCCTGAGGAGTCCTGAAATCGTGTCCTGAATAGTTATGAAGACTTATCAATAAACAGTGTAATCATTCCTGCCGAGCCCGTTTTCCTTCAAAAGGTCGAGTGCATATCCATGTGAGTATTCGAAAATAGCTAGCAAAAAACTTCGGTACAGGACGTCAGCGCCGCTTGGACCAGGATAGCCTTACAACCTACCTGAACCCGTATCCAGCGATCACGCCCGTCCGGTATAGTATGGTGTGTCCTCATTGTTATTTTAAGGCGATTCTGTGCTATTAGGTTCTTATAATCAGAATCTCAGTACAAAACGGCAATAAATTCACCCCCTATTAAAATATCGGACTTAAACACTACACAGTTCACATCTCTGACTACTCTTCGGAGAATATAGGCATGATTTTATGCTTCTAAGCAGATTCTGAGAACGATATTTTTCAGATATATTTAATTAATTTCCCAGTAAATCTGTCCTGGATTTTTAGGTATATCGCTTTGATATCAATTGTTAAATATTTCGAGGTACAAACATAGAATAACGTTCAACTGCGAAACGTCTCGAAATAATTTAAACTTCTCTAAATCCGACACCTGGAGCTAATGTAAGGCGGAGTTTGCACAAAATGTGTAACATGCATGAAAATAATGTAGTTACTGCTAACATTGATTTGGTTAGGGTCTGCTCGTTATATCTTCATGTTTTTTCTTGGACACAGTATGGTAAACCGTCTACGCTATACGTGCTCTTAATAAGTTATTATCAACTGGGATTAAAGAAACCTTTAAAAGAAATATAAATCTTTTTAGCATTTAATGACAGAAGTTTTGCTTCAAACTTTTATTAGCCATAAATTATTTTGTACAGATAATAAAAGAAAGAAAAGTAGTAGTACAAAGTAAGTGAATGAATATAATATATGTGTGTGTGTGTGTGTGTGTGTGTGTGTGTGTGTGTATTGGTGTGTATGTAGTAAGTAAGTGTAGTATAAATATGGCCTAAGTAACAAGAAATAAATGACATTGAAACAAAACTAATTAGAATCAACTTAGGGAGAGTTCGCCTTTAGTCAATTATTCAAGAGTTTCATCCAAAATCTTCTAAAACTAAAGCAATAACTTCCAAGTAATTATTTCAATGTAATTCCAAAGATATAGCCACTCAAGTGTGCTCGGGGCATAACTTATACCATCAGAAGTCTTTGCCAATATCTTCGCGTAATCTTGCTAGATACGAACGTGACCATCGCTCCCCCTCTCCCCCTTTCAATGGGGCAGACATTGAGGTGTTATTAAAACAGGGTAGTATTATATAACACGGATTTTTTGTATCTTAAAAAGATTTTTTCGTTATGTTCTATTAATATGCCGTCTGAAAACGCTCTGTGAATTTGGAAAAGAATAGTTTTTTGATGAATGGAATTTGTTAAAATCATTTTAAGTTATTTTTAATTGGGATACTTTTTGATAAAGCATATAAATACAATATTTATTTATTTATATATCTCCCTTATAACTATCATTACAGGTATAACCTGATGCGATAGTGCGGAATGTCTTCCTAGCTGCGCCATGCGGTTTTATCCGCATAAATCTAAATCCCGTGGGAATATCGGGATAAAAGTATCTACGTCCTAACCCAGGTCAATGTTTAATGTTTACCTGTGTGCCAAATATCATCATAATCTGAACAGGTTTTTTTGTAGAAAACTAGCAAACAAATAAAAAAACAAACTCACTTTCACATTTTTATTATTAGTTAGGATTGCATATCATGGACGCAATAAAATTGATGAAGTTCTATAACTGTGCCACACAAATACGAATCCATATTTTATAATAATTTTCTATGATTTCAGAATTAACCGCGTTGGTTCATAAAGCGTAATCATATCAAATCCAATTGGATCAAGACCATTTCCAAAGTTAAAATATTACTCAAATACTTTACAAAAAAACCGCTTGCATTTCATCTCATCTTAGCTTTTATCAAACATTTGCATCACAAAAAAATTGAAGGATGCTCAGGATCTCTATTGAAGAATATTAAGGAGTTCTCCTGAAGGATCAGTTCATGAATTTCAAGGGGGTAATCGAAATGCATTAACTGAAGTAGAAGCTGCCTTGGAGAACGTAGAAGGCCCTCAAATGATTTATGCGGAACCTTTTCGAAACGCCCGCACGGATATTTGAATCGTATGGATTTGGGCTTAGAGCAAGAACACACTTGCAACTAATCGTTTTGCAATAATTGTAGGTAAAGCGCACATTTGGCGATTGGGATTGTTTATTTCGACTTAGATTTTCTTAGAAAGAAAGACAGAAAGAAAGAAAGAAAGAAAGAAAGAAAGAAAGAAAGAAAGAAAGAAAGAAAGAAAGAAAGAAATATTGTTTATTCTGCACAAACAAAACGCACATTACAAAATAATGACATAAAATATACACATACAAAGTAGGCAAAAGACTTGTATTCAAGCAATAAAAGTTTGTCAATTTTATCTATTGCTTGATGTCAGGGTCAGGGACTAAAGAAAATTTACATTGCGTAAGTAATAGTTCTTGTGCTGCTTTGCTGCTTTTGTGCTTTCTATAACTATATCTCCGTCTCTCTTTGCCTAGCCTTATCCCATTTCATTTGGTTTTCTGTCCACACACATGCACGCACTATAATATCTCCTGCGTACTTGGCCAGTCTGTGTTGACCAAAATATGCAACTTAGTATCGCACTTAATTTGCGTGTCTATGCAATTTATAAAGATGTTGTCAATCACTTTAAAACGAAATGCAAACCGTGCGCCTATTTAGTGTCCTATACTTTTCATTGATCAGTACGACTACCTCACAACGATTATTTGCAAGAGAGTCTCTTAGGGTTCTCTCGCACTACGCGACTGTGACCACGACTTGTCAGAAATAAAAAGTCTATTATATACAAGTGGGTTTCAGAATATAAAGCTTAACCCTACAGTGGTCGCGTACCCAAAAGTGACTTGTTTGGTCGCGTGGTCTACATGGGTATACAATAATTATGACAAAAGAAAGTAGACAATACATTCAAAATACCTGTTTATTTGTTTTTAAATCTTAATATCTAAGTGTTTTCTATTAAAAATATTCAACAAAACATAATTACATAACTTCTATGCTCAAAAAATCAACTAAAACATAAAATGCCTCTTTTTTTAACAAAATATCACAAAGTTTACATTAGATGAGATAAAAGAAAAACTATATATTATTATTGTAATCTAACTGCTATTTTGTGAACAAGACAAGCACACTATCTTGGAATGGTCAGGACATATAAACTTTCTGCATGTGTTGCACATCTTTCGAGTGCTTCTATTGCGAGCTCTACCGCAGTCATGGCAACGACCAACGTAATTCCTCCGTATCGGTCCTGGTGTCGATGGCTGGTTTTCTTGTTGCGGAAGACCCAAAAAATCCTTTATTTTGAAAGACAGACTTCTTGGCAACGTTTTTTTGTCCAGTCTTTGCTGAGCCAGGGGTTTCATCCAAGCTAGAGCCAATTCAATGAGGAAATCACGGCGTCGAACAAATTCAAAGTTTTTATTTGCCGAATGTATGCATAGTGCGTTGAGGGCACTGAGGTTGATCAGGTCATAGAAGACTGTAACAGGCCATCTTCTTGAATTCCTGGAGACGTCATAAAGTGAGCACATTTTTTTCAACCTGACCTGATATGACGTCTTGTTCTGATTCAACCTCACCTGATATGTCTTGTTCTGATGCTGAGTCAGAAAACTGCCCCTCAAGATGATCCTCTTCATCATCTGAACTTGAGAAATCGTCATGAAGATCGTCACGGCTATCATCTTCACCCAGCCATGCCTCAATCTGAGCAACTTGTCTATCCATAACTTTCTTCTAAATAATAATTATTGTACAAATTACCTGCAAAAATAAACAAAAACATTAATATACATAATGCAATAAATAATAAATAAAGTGTCTAACTTTACAATAAAATGTAAATGTAATTACTTGCATAAAATAAAAGCAACAACTACAGCAAAAATACTTACGTAATAGGTCGCGCGGCATACACTCGTAGACCGCGGACTTTGCGCTGCTCCTGTTTCACAACCACGCGCAACCAACGCTTGCGCCGCTCTGAGCGCGTGCGTCAACTATTCAACTTAAAGTACCCGAAGGATAAAATAAGTGGCGCTATCCGATTTTTGGAAATTTGTAATTTTGTATGAGTGGATTACATATGTAGACCACGCGACTACTGTAGGGTTAAATGGTTCTTGTTAAATAAGTGTATTCTATTGATGAATTACAAATTAATGAAAAAGTTGAAAGTAACATAATTGTCTAATTTTATAAATTGACTTATTACATTTTTTATTATTCAAAGTCAAAGTCAAATCATTTATTTCAAATAGGCCTTTGTAAGGCACTTTTGAACGACAAAATTTCCAAAAAATAGTCGCCCCTTCCAAAAGATAGTTCGTATGGAGAAGAATGGGCAAGAAACTCCACCGTTATTCTGATTTTAATGTTATTTTAATAATTTTAATGATTTAAATATAGATTGCATGCATGATGTTTCTTATATGTATTTAGTTATAGAACTTCAGACACGATGTAAAAATTGTTATTGAATAAATGAATTGATTTGTGGCACGACTGACCGCAATCTCGAGCAAAACTGGTGCGACGCAAGGTCGTGCGGCCAAACTTTTGTCTTAGTCGGAAGCTTCTACAGCCAAAATTACAAGTCGCAGTCGTGGCCGCATAGTGTGCGCGATTTCTTAAGATGAATTTGAATTCGTTGGCAATTATCGGCTGTGATTAACGCCTTGTTGGCTTTACGTGAGCTTTGATTTTCAGTGTTTTGATTGGATCAATATTATGTTTAGGATTATGGTGATTTTGGTTTATCTTGTCTTGAATCTTCCATCTGTGCGCTTCCCGTAAATTAACGTTGTTATTTGAATTATGTTATGATTAATAACTTGGTGTGGTATTAAAGTTATTCGACCTTGTATTTGATAATACATCTTACGAGTATTTCCTTCTGAATTGTAATATTTTATTTATTTATTTACACTTCATGTACAGTCTATAGTGGTATACTCGTACATAGGTGGACTTCATGCTACAAGGCATTGCTTACCAATCAAGTCATTAAT
Source organism: Conistra vaccinii (assembly GCA_948150665.1). NCBI lineage: Eukaryota > Metazoa > Arthropoda > Insecta > Lepidoptera > Noctuidae > Conistra > Conistra vaccinii. The sequence goes on along the minus strand of OX411323.1, from coordinate 2,916,874 downwards.
TGGGAAAACAAAAAAAAAACAGTGGGGATCACTTCACGTACAGGAGACGTACGCAAAAAAATATATTTCAAGATTTTATTTTATCAGTTGTCGGCGTCATTAATTGTACCAAAATACCCATGCCAAATTACAGCTTTATATTCTGAGCTAATCCATGGTTCCGTCTGGCTGGACATGGGGAGACTATAAGAGTTCCTTGTTGACTACGGAACCCTAAAAAGGCCTACATTGAGACAGGTGTTTAAAAAATAAAATAAAAAATTATTTATGTAACATATTTTTGTAGATTATCACCGCTTTTGAGTACGATTATACAAGTTTTGTTTTCGAAAAACTTAATAATCTATGATAATATACAAAGAGAGCATTATCATCACGAGCTTTAGGCAATTAGCCTAGATAATCGTATAACTTTGATCTAATTTCACCTGATTTGCCGTCACTGTTCTAGCTAACTTTAAAACTAGTTATTTAATCCTGGCTTTGGCACATTTCCATCTAGGAGAGATGGGAATGTGCGTACCAAGAACACTCAGTATGGAACTATCTAGGCCTTTACTTGCGTACTTTAGTTGATGCTCCTGAGGTATCTAGGTATACACTCTGCTCACTACTGCCTCTAAGCTAGAAAATGGAGAAAGCAGGCGGTAGACATTATCTTTTATATGGATACAAATACTGATTAGTGTTGTCGAATTTTACTACTTTAAACTCAAACTCAAAACATTTTTTTCAATCAAACCATTTACAAGCACTTTTGAATTGTCAAAGAGTCGGTCAGTCAGAAATATGAAGCTAGTTGTCCATTCCAGAGCGTAGTAGGTAGGTACCTATGGAGAAGAACGGGCAAGAAACTCCACGGACACTCTTTTAAATCAAAAAATTGTTACAAAATAATGGTAATTCATGTTGAAATTAAACGCCTGCGACACGGTCGCCAACCGCGTTCCGACAGAGGTGACCTTGGTGGCGTACACCGTGTAGATGATGGTTTACGTCCAAACGTTGAAACAACTTTGCCGGTCGCCACCAAGGTCACCTCTGTTGAGGTCGCGGTTGGCAACCATGTAGCAGGCAGTTTATACATGGGAGAACAATATAGATATTAGAGTCAATTAATGTGGGATGGAAGAATTGGGAGGTTGGCAGAATTAGACACCTTTTGTATTTTTTACCAGCTTATATTTAATAAAATTTTCACCTGTACCTTCGCCTTTTGTTTCTCCCACTTTTACACCTTTTTTCTTCTTCTTATTCTTTTAGTTACGTTCAGAAACAGATTAAGATATAGTTCAGAAATGATATAAGAATCGACTAAACTTACTAATCTTACAGGGATTAAATAATAAATATTATAAAATAGCCTACAACTCGGCCGTCCTGCCATAGTCTGGCCTCAGACTATGAACAATTGAACATACTTACTAATTAGAAATAAAACAGTACAAACTTCTTAAAATCTAACACCTTAAATAAAAATTATGTCATTTAACACCTGAGATCCAATGCCTTATCTTACTTTATATTGGTTTTCAAACGAAATAAGGAAACTTAAGATTGAAATATTGAGGGATATCTAACAGAAGAAAAAATACAACAAGCAACAAACTTAGTAGCTTACCCCTGACCATCTTTTCATGTAGTCGGCTGCAGTGGATGTTTTTATAGGACCCTCAGCAGTAACTTCAGCCTTTTCCACCTCAAACCTATCTTTCCCAAGTATCTTCGTCACCTTGTAAGGTCCCAAATACTTTGCCTTTATCTTCAAAGTCTTTCCAAATTGTGTTCTTCTAATAGCTACAAAGTCTCCTACAGCATACTTCACACTCTCCTTTCTTTTTTTATTATAAATCTTCCTATTCTCTTCTTGTATCTTCAGAATCTGTATTTTAGCACATTCTCTCAGCTTTTCTCTTTCCTGTAGATATTCTTCTCTTTCCTCTTCCTGTAACATGTTGAGTATCTCTATATTTTCTTTAAGTTTCATTTTAGTACCAACCAATAACTCAAAAGGAGTTGTACCTATACTGCGCTGAAAAGTACTATTCAGTGATCTTTGCACCTGGCTTACATGACGGTACCACTGCTTCTCATCTCCTAGACACAACTTGGTAAGTATGGAGATTAAAACTCTGTGTACTCTCTCCACCTGACCGTTACCACGGGGAACACCAGTGGTAACTGTAACGTGTTGTATGGCTTCATCATGACAATATTCTGAAAAATCCTTGCTAGTGAATGCAGCTCCTTTATCTGTTATCATTCTGCTTGGGTTCCCAAATGTTTGTTGATGGGTCCTTAGTTTATTAATAAGTTCTGTAGAATTTGTAGTCTTTGTCGGGAACAACCACACAAACTTAGTGAAGGCGTCTACTATAGTCAAAATATAATTATATTGTTTCTTAGTTTCTGATAGAGGACCAATGTGATCACAATGTAGAGTACTAAGAGGTATACTTTCCTTCTCAATACTGTTCAAAAATCCTTCCTGCTTTCCTTCTTTTTTCAATGCTAGTAAGCATGGTATGCAGCTGACGATAACTTCTTCTATTTTTCTAGTGACATCTTTAATATAATAATCTTTTTCAATGAGCTCTATCATTTTCTTTTTACCAAAGTGACCATTTTCATGTACCTTTCTCAATATTTGCATTTCCATTCCCTTTGGTACAACTATTTTGCCTTCTTCACCTTTATACAATAGTCCATTATGTTCATAATAATCCATGTATGGTTTCTGTTTTATAACCTCTAAAATAGCGTTTGTTCCTTCATCACACTGTTGAGCCAAAATAATAGTTATAAACCGAGTAAAATAGTTTGGGCATATAGAAAGTCCAAAAGGTGCCCTATTAAACTCATACTGCCCTGTTTGCGTTACAAATGAAGTATATTTAATACTGCTTTCCCATACTTTTAAATGAAAATATGCATCTTTGAGATCCAACTTACTAAATATCTTACACCTTGAAAGCCTATCTACGTGATCGTCTATGATTGGTAAAGGAAATTCATCTTTGACCATCTTTGCATTAATCTTTCGATAATCAACACAAACACGTGTTGAGCCATCCTTCTTTTTAACCAAAACTAAAGGGCTTGAATACTCAGAAAAACTGGGCCTAATAATACCTTTCTGCATCCATTCCTTGACCTGTTGGTCCACTATACTCTGCTCATGCAAGGATAGGCGTCTGGGTCTTTGTGCAACCGGTATGTCATCCTTCAGAATTATTTTAATTTCGATTGGCGCCTCTACTACCTGCAAGGGCTTATAGTCTTCCACCATTTGTGTAACAACTGTGCGTATGTTTTCATCTGGAATATAAGTCATCAGTTGTTGTTGCTGTGCATCTGAAATTAAACACCTTAACATTTCACCTTCCCCTTTTGATATTAAACTAACACACCCATTATTAAACAACACAGTCGTACTCTTTAAAAAGGGTTGACCAAGTAAGATCTTGTAAGGCATTGTACCTACCGGTATAACATAAAATAATACATCCAAATCATGTCCGTCCATGTTTACGATAACATTAAACTTTCCTAACGTGAATACGTTAGGAAAGGTGAATACCTTTGACGATCCATAATAACAACTTTTCACTAATATATGACGACACTTTTAATTCGAAAAATAAATCTACGGTTATTAAATTTAAATCGCTTCCACTATCAATTAAAGTTTCAACATTTTTTCCACAAATTTTGATAATTTTTACCGATTTTTGAAGTTTGTTTTGATTTATATTGTTGACATTCAATACCGACTGAAGTTGCGGACCACTGTCACATTCAATGTTGACGTTTGACACTTGGATTCGATTTTCAAAATCTTGACCGTTATCATTGACCTCATCGTTGGCCGCAAACTTCACGCACATCGCCTGGTGTCGCTGTCGATTTTCTGGCTGCGAAACATGCTTTTGAATGTAACTCGACTTACAATCTGGTGCAATGTGGCCAAACTTATCACACTTAAAACATTTGACGCCATTTGGACACGCATTAGATAGATGAGATGAATCGCCACATTTGAAACAATTCCTCTTAGGTTCACCGGCTTGCATCTTTTGTCCGCGACCACCACCTTCTTGATTTTGTTTTGGCAATGTTGCACGGATTCTTGACTTATTCTTAATAAGTTCATATATGGCCAGCTTTTCCTTCAATCCAGGGTAGGTGGTGACGCCGTAGAGTATGGCCTTGTTCATTTCGTAATCTTGTATTCCATCTACAATGTATTGGATGGCCACGTAATCCGGGAATTTTGCCCGCTTGCCCAATTCTTTCATGACCAACATGTACTGATAATAGATCTCCTCACTCCTCTTCTTACGCGAACTCATCAATTCGTGCATTTCCTTGATGTTCAGTGAGTCAGGAAACTCCTTTATTAATGCAACTTTCAACTCTTCGAACGTCTTATACGTTTTCTCTGAGTGCAACCAGAGCTCCGCCGTGCCTATTAGCGATCTTCGGGTGACGATCAACTTCTGTTGAGGAGTCCAGCCGAAGATCTCCGAGTTGTCCTCAATGTCCTGAATCCATTTTGATGACGAATACGTTTTATCATCACCACTAAACTTCGAAATACCTTCTGCGACGCCCCACGTCGCATTTTCCACAGAAAATGTAGCTTTAGCGTTGTCGGGGTCTGGCATCTTCAAAAACCACCGTTTCAACTCAGAAACCAATCTCGTTCCGAACCTTTTTTTTTCTGCCAGAATTCTTATTCTTCCTAATCCCGGACGAGCCCCCAAAGTTGTGGGATGGAAGAATTGGGAGGTTGACAGAATTAGACACCTTTTGTATTTTTTACCAGCTTATATTTAATAAAATTTTCACCTGTACCTTCGCCTTTTGTTTCTCCCACTTTTACACCTTTTTTCTTCTTCTTATTCTTTTAGTTACGTTCAGAAACAGATTAAGATATAGTTCAGAAATGATATAAGAATCGACTAAACTTACTAATCTTACAGGGATTAAATAATAAATATTATAAAATAGCCTACATTAATATGATCCACTAACATTAAAAAGAGTAAAATTTAGCCCAAAATAATAAAATCGTAAAACCAAACCCACAAAATAGGTCAGGTACATACAAAACGTTCCAAATATAAAATATTTACCAGTTACCCAGTGCTTTAAAATACATTCTGCATTTTTACTTGAACGCACAATGTCCACGCCTCCTGTTCATTCCGTACAATAGCCAGAAATTCGCAGAACATTGTAATAAGAGCAAAATTGTGGGAACTGGCATCCAAATACCGCGATACGTCGGTGAACGGGCGTTCGAAAAATAGGATCGGTTGCAAAAAGACGCGGTTTTAGGACTGGGATACACTGTGGGTGAATTAACTGTCAGTTGCGTTGTTGGAGTGACTGGTCGAGTTTCGTGTGAGGATATGGGTGCCCAATACCAATGTACACGAAACTCGACCTCGACTGCTACAAGGATTTTTCGGCGCTCGAACGACGTTGGCAGGTGGGTGCGTTGTTAGTAAATATTCGTGTAATTGTTTTGTGAAATGTCACTTGAAATGTATTCAAAAAACAAGATGGCGGCGGAATTGGTTCCGATTTTAGCCAGTAGCGCTATAAGCCCAAATACAAAGCATTTATTTTAATATTTTTTTCCAGGCACTTTTGAATTGTCTAGGAGTCTGTCAGTCAGAAAGATGAAGCGTGCCCATTCCAAAGCGTAGAAGATTCCTATGAATAGGCTTTTGCGCGATAAAATATTTTACTAACGAGTTGAAGCGTTATTAAAAGTTGTACGTTTATTAAATTTGATGTTGGGGCTTATTGAAATCCCCATTGAGAGAAATAGTTATTGGTTCGGACAGTAATCAAAAATATGATCAGGCCAAATAAAGACAAAACTCACAAAAAACACACAAATTATGGTTTTGACGTCGAGTAGACATTTATCGACGGTCGCCAAATAAAATTGTGTATTAAGTCTATTCAAATACAATTTGGCGACCGTCGATAAAAGCCAAACCACAATACCCAGACCTATTAACACCTAGGAAAGTTTTCCCTACACTCTAGCTAGTGTGTCCCGCACTTTACTATCGCCTACTCCTACCGCCGGAAACGGATGTGGCTCGCGGCTCGTCCTGAGCTGTGTAATTTCGCGCGCTCGCTTTCCGCATTCTATTTTTGAATGTTAGTATGCGTTCCGTTTTTTTTCTTCATGTTCGTTCTGTGGAATTCTTTATACTGACCTAGTGTCGCTTGTAAGTGGAGCTGGTGGTATGTAAAGTAAAATATATTCATTTTAATTTTAAGTTTGTCCGTTTTACGCTTAGTACGAATGAGGGAGTTTATTTCAGTGGGGAGATGCAGATTTTCATAAAGTAGATGAAAATAATGCAACTTTTTTTTTTCTCATCGTAGCTCTATAAATGTTATTTTCTAGTCTGTGTGTGTGTAGCTCAGATATTTATGCGGTTTAGAAAGTGCCATTAATTAATATCTTTTTCAATAATCTGCATAGACCACAACTCAATTATATGGAAACAATTTTCGTTCAACTTAAATCCAAACGTAATCTAATATTGTTTTTCAAGCAGAAACAATGATGCACTAGTATTTTATACCAAGCTATTATTATAAACTAACAACGAACACAATAAATCCGAACTGAACAATAGCTTGTTACTGTCAAAATATTTGTTTTTTTTTTGCTGTGGCAGTATGATAGACAGATTTTTGTTGGATATCATTTTACATAGTCAATAGTTAAAATTAATGACCGATTTAAAAAATAAAACTTAAAATATCGGAGAAATTATGGTCAAAACTTCAATACCTAAAGTTTTGACCATCATTTCTCCGATATTTTTACGTCACCAAAGCTACCGCAATCCACAGTCAGTCACGCTCGTCTTAGTGCTTCGAAATTCGTGGTATTACCTTTAGTTACCGGTCAAGGCAGACAGATTGGGTACCGCAGAAACCTCTCGATTCAGTGACGTACGTACTAACACATGTACACGCTGTACCTACTGTAATGTTCGCCACCAACTTGCGGTATACCTTGCGAGTTGGGTGAAGATAGATGCAGAGCATATGTCCCACAGAACACAGAATTGCCGCGCCAGTGTCTAGAAGCGGCAGTCGGTACCACAGAATAGTGCAGAAGGCGCACTCCGCATTTTAGGTATGAAGCTTCAAGTACGCTGCGAGCTCGTCTTATCGGGCCAACTCAGTGAGTGTAACGTAATCAGAAGATATAAGAGTTACGCGAAAGAAAGTGAAGCAACTTTTAGGTGAATATAACTGAAGGTAATTAGCGCTGTGCAATAATGTGAATAATGTGAATTGCGCTTTATTGTGTCGTAGTAAGAGTCGCTTTTTATTTAAATGTTTTTGCGGAGTGAACCGAACCATTTGTATTAATCCGTGGCAGTACTAATAAAATTCGTAGAAAGTTCGTTGAGCGTACAATTTCTGTCATGGACTACTTTTAAGAGCGTACCTTCTGAAAGTGGGCAACGTCGCAAATACATGTCACATATTTCGCTGCTTTGAATAATTTGGCAATATTACTGTATGGAAATAAGAAATTTGGGTAACTAGCGAACTAGAATATAAATAAAGAATTGCAAAATTTATTTAAAAGCCCCATTTACCGTTACCCGTTTTAGGCGTAAAAAAGGCATTTGGAAAGTTTTCAAATACTACTTTTTTTACATCACAAACGAAATATTCGTTGTTACGATATTAATTATTGCATTTCATAATCAATTTTCTAGTTCGTTAGTTTAGCGACATTTCTTATTTCCATACAGTATTATTTCCAAATTAATCAAAACAGGTAAATATTTGACAGCTATTTGCGACGTTGCCAACTTTTAGGATGCTCGCTATTAACGCCTTCATTGTCTGTGACGTCATTTGTGTTGTAATGGGAGTAAACGGCGACACGTTTGGTCTCTATGGAAAGTTTTGACAATCTAGCAGCGGCTGGCAAGACGTCTCAGTGCTCTGTGGTTTGTCCATACGGTGCACCGATGTAGATTGCGGTTGATCGACCTCAGGAACAGTCGAAATTGATAGACATATCAATCGATGGTGAATAGTTTTATTAGTTATCCTGTGCCCTGTTGCGCACTAATTTATGTAACTTTTTTAAACTAGTCACTTACTAAGTAACCACAGCAAAGTTAATAAAGTTAATTTATATGAGACCAAACACTGTGCAAGCTTTATATTATACCAAATGAAAAATGAATTTTTAAAATTGGTCCACAATTGACGAAAATATGGATGAACATACATTAAATAAAAATACATAATAGTCGAACATATTACATAATAATAACCTCCTCCTTTTTTGAACTCGGTTATGTGCCTATGTAGTTTTCATAATACGAGTACATACAGTTTACACGTAGGTGTACTATAGGTGCACCTCTGCCTAACCCATCGGGGAATATATTTATTTAGGTATTTGTGCACAATTATTACAAAAGTATACTGTATAGTTTAATGTCGCACCCAGTCAGCTCAAACTTAATAACACATAATATACAAAGATGCAAAACATAAATATATTAATTAAGCATAATTCCCGTTTGAATAAAACTGAACTATGAACGAGCTTTTATGATCTAATATAAAATTCCCATTTTCTTAATTACCACAGACTATAAAAGGCGCCAAATGAGGCGTAACTGTCACCATAAAGTCACGTAATATAGCCGTATAAAATGTATTTAACGAGTAAATGTAATAATTTTGGCAGAAATAATTATTTTATTATGTATTTGAGTTGTAATCAGTGAACGAGGAATAAAATGTTGCTGTAGATGATAATGTTAGGTGGTTTTATTTATTTGAAGGTTTGAGATTTATTTTAATAAGTATACAAGCTCTCCGTGCCTAACAGAATACCTACCGACAAATATATCAATATATTATTTTTGGAAACATCTCAATGAACTTAAGTAAGTCTGGAAGTGGCACCGGTGACTGAAAAGTTGTGCGGAAATCGGTTGTCATGGTATGGGGATGCTATGCGAAGGAAAGAGAAAAATGTCGTGAGGAAAGTTTTGAGTATGAATGTCGATGGCTATAAGAGTAGGGGAAGACCAAAGAAACCATGGATGGACTGTGTGAAAGATGATACGTCTAGAAAGGGGGTGACAACCGAGATGATGACTAATATAATGACTAATAGAGAAGTATGGAAGAAAGGGACATGCAGGGCCGACTCCAAATAAATTGAGATTAGGGCAGGAGAATGATGATGATCAATAAATAAAAAATACGTAAACTAGGAATCGTAGTTCTCGAGTTTATAAGGTCACTAAGGTTTAGATAAAGAAACGTTGCATTGTATACTAAGCAACAATTAAACACTTAATAATCCCCGACACAAATATTTCCTCATTTCTCTTTCCTACTCTATCACCAGACCCTGTTCACCACCTAACTATAACTAACATTGAGACCATTCCAATGAGCCCAAACACGCATACCTGTGCTGTAAGTTATTAAGGGAGTTGGGTATCCAATTCCAGGTGATGCAGCAGCATCAGTTCAAGGTTGTATGTTCTTCTAATAACATTGAAGTAACAGAATACCAAATTTCAAATCGATCAGACCTGTAGAAGACGCTCACATCAAATAGAAAAGAGCTGATAATCTTCAAACGGCTGAACCGAATTTCTTGAATCACAGCTAAAGAACACTTTCGATCAAGTCACCTTTCAAACAAAAAAACTAAAACTCAATCGGTCCAGCAGTTTTCGGAGCTACGATGGCGCAGACAGACACAGATACACACGTTAAACTTATTACACCCTTCTTTTTCCGTCGGAGGGTAAAAATGAAAGAATAAGGTCTCGTTAAAATCGGAAAACAACATTCAATCGAAAGTTATAAAGAACAAGTAAGAAAAGGGTCTTTGAATAGAACCACCATTTGGCGAAAAAAACTCATTTGACAAAGACTGACATGATCAATTCTCCTCGCCATATAAAAAGAACCAGTTTGTATCAAAATTAATAAAGCTTTGCTTAAACCCAGACATTTATATGCGAATGGTAGATGTAAACGATATGCAACATTGCATAAACGTTAAGTCATCAAGCTTTGTTATGAATAGACATTCTATTTTACTACCGCAGTCTACAAGGCTATAAATCTGGTTATACTGGAAGCCAACCCCAACATAGTTAGGAAAAAGCTAGGCAGATCATGAGTCTACAAGGCTATAAATATTCTTTAGTAACATAAATTTTCATCCGCAGTTCACCATGTTTCATGGTTTTTGATACTAGATAACTATGTTTTAAGGTACTAGATTGGCAGCGGGCAGGCGGCTCAATTGACGTCGAATAAAAAGAGTCGATAGTGATAGACCAAAATCTGGTCTGTCATGCGCTACACTGGATCATTCTGAACGGTCGATGTCATCGGTCGATTTTGATCGCGACGTAACTTAGTTGCACCTTTAGTTAGTTAGCAGTGTTAGGACGCAGAAGATGAGCTTCTTTATTATGGCTCACGGGTTCAATTCCGATTTAAAGTTGGCTTACTGAACAGATAGACTTGCATCAATATGTGTGGAGTTTGAAACTTGCGGTTTCTCGCTAGCCAGTTCTATGTACCTTTTACCGTTGGGTTACGAGTGCCAATTATTAAGATTTTTTAAGTCTAAAAGATTTACATTGTCAGTGTTGAAATAGAGCTAAAACAAATCGATCCTACTTCAACATCTATAGTCTTTCTCATTTTTACTCATAAATATATAATATGTTTTCTAAACGACTGACAGCCTTACTTTCTCATAGTGACTGTACTATTATTTTAGCTTTGTGTGGGATCACACGTCTTACGTAGTACTAGTAAAACACACCTTCCAATATTATCATGAAAATGATAATAAACGTATTAATGAAATCCTTAGAACAACCTTTCCTTTGGTGTCCCCCTTTAACCCTAACACCTTGAGATCTACACGTATCTGACCAGAAAGATTATGATCTCTTCATATATGATAGCCGTGGTTTTGCATGTAAGATTGATGTCCAAAAATACATGAACAATAGGCCAAACAAATGGCCCAAATTGGCCAAAGTATCATCTCAAAAAACAAAACCTCCCTGATCTATCCACGCGAAACAAATTTCATATCTAGCCAGGCAAAAAACTAGGTCGAATGTCACAGCCCGTCCCATTTGCATTCTAAATGGCACCGGTATGTTTTTGTTTGGATAGCGGCGGCTGGCAGTCGTTCATGACAGTCGTTCATGTTACACGGTGTGCGCACGAATTGAGCTTGAAGCTCCAGTCTGACTGTCAGTTTGGACTGATGCTGTTTGAGTGGAATTGAGTAATGGGAGGGTGGAATTTATTTAGATATAATTTGGTACACCAAACGGTTTGGTTTTGGTATTTTGGCACTGCTCTCAAAACGGTGAAGGAAAACACCGTGAGGAAACCGGTATGTCTAAGAACCAAACATTCGAAGACATGTGGCACCTACCAACCTGCACTGGGCCTGCGTGGTGGATTACGGCCCACTCCCTCTAACAGAGAGGAGGCCTGTGTCCCAGCAATGGGAACAATAATAGGCTGATGATTATGATGATGATGATGAATTTGGTACAGCGAAATTGAATGTAATTGTAATAATTAGTGAAAATAGAGTAGTAAACTGCTTAATTAATGTTTTTTTGCACCTCTTGACTGAACTGGACTAGGTTCACGGATTTTAAATGCGGTTTCCTTTATCATTTAGGTCTATTTGGATCATTTCGAGACAGGTTTACATTATTATAATTTAACATTATTATTTTCGTGCGTAAAATAAGTGCAGAAGTAAAAATTTATTTTTGCTGTCTTCTTTCTTTCTCAATAAAACTTAACTAAACAAATAAACACTTAAAGACAGACACTGATTATATTTTTCCATTCATTCAGCCAAAAGACGTCCACTGCTGGACATAGGTCTCCCCCAAGCACCGCCACTTCGACTGGTTCTGTGCTTCCCCGCATCCAGCGGATTCCTGCGGCTTTCACAAGGTCCACCTTTTCGGAGGCCTTCCAACGCTACGTCTCCCGGTACGCGGTCACCACTCCAGAACCTTTCGGCCCCATCGGTTATATGTCATGCTAGCAATGTGCCCTGCCCATTGCCACTTAAGTTACATTTACTGATTACATTTGCGGTAAAATTACAATCTATATTCTATGTATATCGAGCAGAACCTACTCTGAACGACAAATAGGCCTTTGTTGCACAATACCACAGTGTACCCACAGTTGAACTACTGAACTAAACCAAACACAGAGAGTACACCCGCATTCAATACGTAATGACTAGTGTGTATGCTGTGGCTCCATTGTCATTTGATAGGCTTTGAACGTAATTACCGAAATATAAATATTACCTTGATCGGAGCTGGGACTAATTTGCTTCCGAATATCTCAGATATGTTTATGCATGCTTTTATGTTAACAATAATTACTATGAATGCTGGTCAAAATGAGCATGTAACTACAACGAAGTTACATTTTTAAAAAAAACGGCTCAATTATTTCAAGCCATTTTTTTATGTGTAACATTTTCCTTCCGCTTTCCTGCAATCTGTGTACAGAAAGATATATATACCCTACAAATCTGTGGGAGTGATTTCGTGAAAAGGGACGGAAGTGTGTAACAGGAAGCCGAGGAAGCGCGCGCTAAAGATATTTTATATATATATAATAATATATATATTATAAAGCTGATTCACATCCGTCACATCACACACTCCTGAGTGTGTGATGTGACGGATGTGAATCAGCTGAAAACCAGCGTCAGGCTCTTATAGTTGTCTGGCATTTTTTGCTCAACTGGGCTTTTTAGCGCAGCCGTGAGGCACACTCCCCTGCTAATTTCTTACATCGTATTTTACACTTTTTAATAGATTTTAATTTTTTAATTTATTTTTTTATCTGCTGTATAAATTGTGTGCTTTTTTTATCTGTGTTAAATAAATGTATTTTATTTCTTTTACTATTTGATTTGAGCAATGAGCGCGCGTGGTGCTGGAGTTCGTCGTCAGAAACGACCTTGACCAGAACCCGCCGCTTTAATGTTGCTTATTACCTTAATGTTGCACGAAGGTGTGATGTCAGATGTTACGTATTATAAGCGACTATTGTAAAGCTCACTCGTTTAATTTTTTATTCATGATAAAAGTTGAATTTGCAACTTTTATCTATTTAGACAAAAAATTATCAAAATTGATCTATTTTCAAACAAAATATAACATTCAGTAAGTTAAAGCAAATACGCTAATAAAACAATTCACATCTCAAGAAGAATATCCCATTTCAGAACCTATCCCTAACAAAGTTACTTCCAAGTGATATCACCGGACATTTCTAAGTTTTTCCTGCACGACGACACTATCTGTAAAGCCAGTACACAACATGTTTCATCAAGTGCACTTAACTCTGCAAATGTTGACGTTTATGGAGACAACACCGTGTCACCATGTGCAGGGAGGGGTTAAGGGTTATTAAAAAGAAGTTTGGTGCGAATTTTAAGTGTTAAAAGGCTGCTAGAAACAAATGACATTTTAAAATTCGGTTGTCTCCGAGTAACCTTTGAAAAGTTGATTTCATTTTGATGTTTATCTTGAATTTTTGTCCATGTTTGTTTGTTTGTCTGTCTTGTGAGGGTGTACTATGGGTACACTGCTGCCTAACCCTTCGGGGAATACAAGCGTGATGTTATGTTATGTTTGTCTAAGAAGCTTTTTTGAGGGTTTTTCATGGACCTCACAATGGATAAAAAAAAAATGGAATTAGCGTATTTTTAATTACATACATATCATCCCGCCTTGTTTACCTGTAGTGGTACGTCCACAGTTATATTTTTAAGTCCCTTGTAATAGGGGGCAAGCCTATTGCCATCGACCGGGCACAACCCCAGACTCCAGGCTGCTACTGCGAAATTCCTGGTGGAAAAACCCAATAACACTTGTCCGACCTGGGAATCGAACCCAAGACCTCATGCTCAGCAGTAATGCTTGCGACCACTAGACCAACGAAGCAGTATTTTTAATTAATTAATTGAATTAAATTACGAACTTCAATGAATATTGACAAAAGTTACATTATTTGCTAAGCATTTTGGTAGAACAAAATATCAAGACCAAATATTCAAAGACAGTCAACGCCATTATCTTACGGTTAGTATCACTCCATTAAAACTCAAAAATAACACGCCAACAACGAATCCAATATGCAAGTTAAAATTGGATTAGAGTTTCCCGCAAGCAACTTGTTACACAGCCATTCTTGAAAAGGATTCTACTTCCTATCCTTTTGAAAACGTAAATACAACACCACTTGCGAGGAAACTTTTGACAGTGCTAACAAATCTAACTTGAAACTTAGTTGACGTGTACATTGTTCTTAAGTTTAGCTTGAGTCCGGGCCTGTTTTAATCTAACGTATTTCGGCTGATAAGCTTCGACGCATATTTTGAGGTTCTTGGGATTTAATACTTGAATTGTGATGAGATGCATTGATTATCTTGTGTGGGTGGGTTGAGATTTGTGTGTGAAGGGGTGAAATTAAAGGCGGAAATCTATTTTACTGACAGCAACCGTGGTTGTGCAAACACATTAAAAGCAGCCTTTATAAATATAAGTTCACTTTTCGTTTCTAAATCAAAACTTCCTCCCTTTCGGACTAAACAATGATCTCTACAGAAATATGAACTTTTATATCGACATTTGTGACTTATTCTAAAATCAAGGCTAATATTTAGGTACACTATGAAAATCTTCACCCATGATGGGGTCCATATCTCAAACCCAGAAACTTCAAACTAACAATACTAACAACTAGATGTAAGCAAAATATTAACCACATTATTAACATTTATATTTTATTGTTCAAAGTGTCATTAATGTAAGGTATGGAAGAAATAAAGGCTTATTTATTTATATTTATTATTTATGAAAATTTATAACAATAAAAACGACGTAGAAGTTCAAGGAATAATCATTCATCGAAATAGATAGCCTATATTGTGGTAGGCAATCAATTACTTGCAAAAATAAAAAATATTGTCCCATAAAATTAACAATAGCCAAAAACCTAGTCTTTAAAATTCCACCAAGATGGCTGGCTAATTTCGCGGTGTTTATATACAAAGTTGACGGCGAGCAAACATTTCGTCTAAGTCTACATAGACGGAGTGCCAAGTCAGCTAGCTGAAACTGACCCCGCACTGAAGTTCGCTGGTTAATTAAAAACCTATCTTGACGTTAAAAATCACAAAAGCTTTTTGGTGAAGCCCTAACGTTTGCGATTGATTTCCAACTTACATTTTTAATCCAGCCATATTCGGGAGCAGTAGTGGCCCAGTGCTGCAGTGGTTACCGCCGCGAACCCTGACAGGCGGTTTACTTTGGGTAAATTATTTTATCACCACTGCTATCAAAATGGTGAAAAAAACATCGTGAGGAAACGGACATGTTCTAGCACCAAAAATTCAAAGACATGTGACATCTACCAACCCGCACTGGGCCCGCGTGGTGAATTACATTCCACTCCATCTAACAGAGTCCTCTCTGTTAGATGGAGTGGCCTGTGTCCCAGCAGTGGGAACATTATAGGCTGATCATGCTATATATCCTAAGAAATTTTATCTCTTTATAATTTTATTAGTATAGATGTTGACTTCAACATACGGTTCGTATTTCTATCACTTGAATGTAGCCCTATTCTGCTGGAAATGTTTCAACACTGTGTAAATACCGTAAAAACGGTTCGTGTGGACGAATAACTTATCGTATCTAATAAGCCCAGCTTGGTCTTTATCTACCCAGACAGGATTAAAAATAATTATGCGTAGATACTTTCATTTTAACCAGCAATAGACTTTAATAAATGGTTGCTTAAAGCTGACACTTCGTTTCATTGTGTTAATGAAGAAAAGTGATAAATCTTTTAAAGCTTTCGTTAGAGAAATATCGATAGGAAGTTACGGTATCAACTAGATAAAATGCTTGACATTTTATTATCGACTAGCTTCTGCCCGTCACTTAATTTGGTTGAAAGTCATTAGGTACACAATATACAAAAATAACAGCTACATATTTATAAAACTCCTTCAGCGCCCGACCCACCGCGTCGAATCGCATCGCTTAGCATTCTTTCTGTCTTTATTTTCTTTTTGCACGGCCCCTTAGAGTCGTAGCGTGACGTTAAATAGCCTATAATCTTCCTCAAGAAATGGGCTATCAATGGAAAAATATTTTTTCAAATCAAACTGCCAGTTCTAGAGATTAGCACGTTCAAACAAAACAACAAACAAATAAACTTGTCAGCTTTATTATTAGTATAGATAGATTAATATTATGTAGGTACATATTCTTCTGAAGTAGGCCTTCCATCAAAAGCTAAACTTAGTTAGTTTTAAGCTCACCCGTTTTTCATACATGTGCATCCACGAATGAAAAACTGGCGAGCTAAACTAAACTAACGGAAAGTATAGCTCAAAAGAGCGGAGGTAGTATACTAAGCAGTGGATAGAACAAGGCAAGAATGAAGATGACGATGATGTTACTAAGTTAAAATTAGAAGGAGCACCCAACCGCGACAGTTACTCATAATATACCAGATAACTCACGACAAACAATAAAATAAAATTAAAAATTTCATAATTATGATCGCTGAATCACCAGACGAGAGAGATGAATATAAAAGAGTAATAATAATAAAAAAGTACACTCTATCACTCTGGACATTAAGCTGAGTTTTACGCCCCGAAGCCCTCTGTCTGTTATAGTGTATTTAAAAAGTTGCCATCATTACAGTCAACGTCCAAATTATCTTGCCAACTTTAAATTGAGGAAATTCGTATGTTTTTTTTCCGTTTTCTATTGTATTGTTTGGCATTTTATATATTTTTTTGCTTTGGGGACTGTAAAAGTCAAAGAGGTGTTTTGTTTATTTAGTTTCCACTAACAGAGATTTCAATATGTGACTGTGCTAAAAAAGCTGGTGAATAGAGGTGACTTATCTTTTGACTTTTTAATGATTTATGGGTCGTTAATATTTGTAAAATATATATGACTAGCTGCGCCCCGCGGTTTCACCCGCAATTAGTCTCGATGCTGTAGGAATATCAGGATAAAAAGTTTCCTATGTAATAATCCAGATTATGGTCTACCTATGGGCCAAATTCCATCCAAATCTGTTAAACCGTTTCTGCGTGAAAGCGTAAGAAACAAACACACAAACTCACGTTTGCATTTATATTATTGATTGATTGATTGAATGATATTTGATTTGATAAAAATAAAACTGATTCGAGTCCGGGACAATCTTTAATAATTGTTGCATTCATTTAAGATTCAAAATGCATTTCATTAATGTAATCTTGATCGAAGTATTTATGTGATTATAATTTCCCGCGCAAAAGACGTTGCGAACTTTTAATTTAATAACGGTGGTGGCCCAGTGGTAATGGCCCCGACTTACGAGTCGCCTAGCAGGCGCTTTACTTTATGTAAATAATTTCATCACCACTGCTCTAAAAACAGTGAAAGAAAACATCGTGAGGAAACCGGCATGTCTTAGAACCAAAACTTTGAAGACGTGTGACATCTACCAACCCGCACTGGGCCCGCGTGATAGATTACAGCTCTCTGACAGAGAGGAGGCCGGTGTCCCAGCAGTGGGGACATTAATAGGCTGATTATGGTATATGGTATGGTGGCACCTCTGATGGAGGTATACCTAAGTCTTGCCTAACCCCAAAGTCTACCTTACCCCAAAACCTTGACTTTAGGGTCGTTGGGAATAAGTACGTATAAAGCTGTAAAATGATATGAGTGGCGAAACTTCTACAAACTTTACTATAGGAAGGATCTTACAAGACTTTTATGCTTATTACCTATTACTATACATACACAAACTCAAACCTTATTTCCATGGAGATAGGCTGAAACTAAAGAACGCCAACTGCTACAATCTTTACATACTCTTTTTGTTTTGTTTACGTTCAATTATTATAAGGCACGTGAACATATTCATAAGAAGTTTGCAAAATCCCGGCGCCTCCTTTGTTGGATTCGTTTTCTCCTCTACCTTTTGTTATTTCTCCTGACTAAGTTTATTTTGTTGATAATATATCTATGTATTCGTATTTATTCTTTTTCGAGTTATCCTCAATTATGTTCCACCTGCCATGTTTTGTCTCTGCATCACCCTAAGGTTCACTGGTCAAAAATGCTTCAGGCATGAAGTCCGCCTTTATACAGTATTTTTTTACTTGTGCATACAGTTTAAATAAATAATTAAGTCGTAATTAAAACGCCAATTTCATAGCCCCACCGTTACATTCTGATCACGTAAGAGAGTTGAAAGTTGGCGGGTTTGGCCGACTTTTATTAAGCACATTGTTGCGATAGTTCAAGTTTAGAAAAGTAATAGGAAGCGTTGGTTTACTTTTTTGATCCTTATCCTTGAGCTTAACTTTAAGGGTGGGGATCTTCGTAAGAATAACACTACCCTATTTCCTCCCATGGGTGTCCATGGGTGGAGGAGTTCGTGGCTAAGTAATAACAAATAGTTTGGAAAATCCAAAAGTGCACGCCTCATACTTATCACTCATTCATAAACGAAAAAGAAATTCAAAACATAGTTTAAAAATTACAATATTACCTCAATGTTAAAAATGAACAATTTATCACTTTTCATGAAGTCGTAATGTCAACGACTGACAAAGATATTTACTTGGCGGTTGCTAGGCAACTTGCGGACATCAAATCCAAGGTTGGAAATATTTAGTTAAAGATATTATATTTCAGTTAGTATTTTATTAATTATAATTAAACTACTTTGAATAAAAGAGCCATTTTCAATAGGGTTCCTTCTACGGCTGTAACGAATGTATAAAAAAAAATTGACTCAATTAATTGATTTTATCGCAAGCTACAATGTTTTCAGGGTTCATAAATTGACGGACAGGAATTTTTTTTCAACTATTTTTATGCTTTTTCCATTTCTGCTGCATTATATCAATTGTTAAAAAGTACAGTATTCATCTCCATTTAATCATCTATACAATGGTATATAAATTAAGTAGGTTCTGTGTACTAGCAGGAGTGTAACAATAAAAACAGTTACAGAAATGGGGCAAAAATAATTTTTCGATCGTAGAGCACACTCTAATGCTTCGCATTACGAGTCGTGCAAAAGTTATTTAAAACAGCGAACGATATATGTCCTCGAAACAGACGAGACCCATACAGGCTCGTAGTAAGCAATGCGCCTAGGCTTGCAAAATATAATAAAAGCTGCTTAGCTATGTGTGTACGGATTTATAATAAATCACCTGGTGATTTTAAATTGTTAGATACAAGATACTGTTTTAAGCGGAAATTGATAAGCCAAAATAATTTTTATAGTCTGAAACAGTTTTTTGACACAAAATATTAGTTAAGTACTTACTTTTTTATTCTCGAATTTGCATGCTGAGTCTAAACCCGGCAAAACATGTTTGTACTATGCATTTTAAACTGTAAGACCTGTTATACCATGAATTGAGCAAATAAATATATTATCATTATCATTAGCAGCCGCACGGGTCGCTCCATCAGGTTAAGCTACAGTTGCCGGGGTTGGTCAGTAGGTGGGTGACCATCTTTACATACCGAGACTCCTCCGTGCCTCGGAAAGCACGTTAAGCTGATGGTCCCAGCTGTCATTCGTGGATCTTTGACAGTCATTACGAGTCGTCAGAAGCCTGAAAGTCTGACACCAGTCTTTTTTTTTTTTTTTTTTTTTTTTTTTTTTTTTTTTTTTAATATATTAACCCGTAATCACAGGGCGTTGCGTGATTCCTCTGACATGTATGATCAGAGACCTTTTCTTTTCATTTTATTTATATAATATACGATACAGAGTTTCTTATCTTCTTTTACTTATTCTAGTTTTACATTTATTTTAGTACTTTTAAATTCTAGTTTTTCTTTATATTTGTTATACTAAGGTAGCTTATTTTACTTACAACAGGTATTTTGCTTTTATTCTATTTACTTGATTATACTTATCAATATATTCTTTGATACTTGAAAGTATATCTTTTATGCTTTGTTCCTTTTCACAACTTTGGCAGCTATTTCCTTGCAGTATTTTAAGAATTTTTGTCGAATTTTTTTGTTTTGCATTATTTTCGGAATAGTTTCTAAATTGATTTTAACTTCATTTTCTAATTCAAAATTGTACTTGTCTTGTTCAAATATGGGACACTCCATAATAATATGCACTACGCTTTCTTTCTTATCGGGGTCACAAGGGCATGCCGGGTTGTCTTTGCACTTAAAACGGTTCAAATACTCGGAGAACCCGCCATGCCCTGTTAGCACTTGTGTTACCAGGGGATCAACTTTTAAATTTCGCACTATATTATACGCCTCGGTTGCGTCAGGAAGGAAGATCTTGGTGGTTGAAGCAGTCTCCCCAGACCTGTATCTAGTGTTCCATTCGTCAAGCGAGTCCATTCGGATTTGTCGCTTGACGAATGAAACCGGGCACAGATCATAGTCTGGTCTTGATTTCTTCCCTAAAGCTGCTTCCTTTGCTAATTCGTCAGCCCTTTCGTTCCCCTCCAATCCTGCATGTGCCTTTATCCAGTACAATTCGATTGTTTTTCCGCAGTTTCTAAGTTCCTGGATATTCTTTCGGATTTTAAGAGCGAGCGGATGGAGGGAAATTCCTTGAGTCACCGTTTCCAGGGCTGACCTGGAGTCGCAGTATACTTCGACAACTGGAGATGTATATTTTAAGGCTAGTTCGGAGGCCTTTTGCAAAGCTAATAGTTCAGCCTGATAAACGGTGCAGAACTGGTCCAACTTAAACTTTTGGGCTTTGACCTCTATCCCATTTTCCCAGAGGCACAGTGCTGCGCCAACTTTACCCTCAATTTTGCTTCCGTCGGTGAAAATCTTTGGGTTGAGCAGTCCTCGCTGGTCCATTTCTGCACCGTTCACAACGCATTTAAACTCTATACCGATCTGTTCTGCAGGGTGTGGTATTTGTGTGTGTGGGACTGGTAGCTCGATATCTCGGTCTCCTGTCACTTTCCGCGAATATCCTCTTTTTTCTTCATAAAAAGAGGCTGTTTCCCGAATCCTGAGATCCAGTGGAAGCAGTCCGGAAAGTAACAAGGCCGAGTTTAACGAAGTTGTCCTATACGCTTTGATGATTTTTTGCACAAACCCACGCTGAACCGCATTGAGCTGCTTCTTCATACCTACTTTATTTGTAGCCGGTGCCCAAGCACTTGCTGCGTACATTATAACCGGCTCCACCACTGCGATGTATATGGTCCTGATTATCTCGGGTTTCAGGCCCCAACTGATCTTTGCGGCTTTTGATACCTGTTTGTATATGTTTAGCGCCTTCCTACACACGTTCGAAGCGTGACCGTTAAACGTCAATTTGTCATCAATTGTGAGCCCCAGTATCTTGATCTCCCGTGACAGGGCAATGTCCTCCCCGCCCATGTGCAGAAGTGGTGTGTCATACTTCAACTTATTTGTGATGACCATGGCCTTTGTTTTGTGCGGCGCAAACTTAAGTTTGTTTTTGACACCCCACTTCTGGACGTGCGCGAGGGTCGCATTAGCCTGCCTCTGGACATCAAGCGCTGTGTCACCCGAAAAAATCAGTACCACATCATCCGCAAAGGCTTGACAGTAATCGTCTCGTTTCTTCAATTCTTTGAGCAGGGGATCAAGGAGCAAATTCCAGAAAGTAGGCCCCCCTATGGAGCCTTGCACGCAACCTTTGCCTGTTTCCTGTAGGTATTCTGCTCCTGCATACCTAACCCTCACTTTTCTGTCGCTTAGATAGCTGTCTACTAGACGTCGCAGGTTTACTGGGCATCTTGTTTCTGCCAGTCGGCATTTCATAGCTGGCCACCAGGCGCTGTCGAAGGCTCCCTCTATGTCCAACGAAACGACAACGATGATCTTTTTTTCCATCAATTTTTCTCGAATGTGTTTTATCAGGTCATAGAGGGAGTCCTCGGTACTGTGCTGCGGCATGAACCCATACTGACTCGTACTTGCCTCCGGTAAAATATGCCACCTAATACGACGTACCAGCATCTTCTCCAGGATCTTACCCAGTACAGGCAATAGCCCAATCGGCCTGTATGATTTGGGGTGCGCGTAATCATCTTTTCCCGGCTTTCTAAGGACTACAATCACTGCCTCCTTCCAGATAGTCGGGAAGTGGGACAGGCTAAGGCATCTGTTCAATACTGCCAGGAACAGTTGTGGGTTGTGGGTTATAGCCGCCCTGCATATGTCTGCTGTAAGTCCGTCGATTCCAGGAGCTTTCTTAGGGTTAAAACTAGATGCAGCCCACTTCAGTTCCTCCATCGTGAATAGAGGATCGAATGTTTCACCATCCCTCATTTCGTTTGCTCTATTCGCCAACTCTCTAACTTGCTTGTGGTACTCATCGTCATCCTGCGTTTTATCCTCAGGATAAAACGTCTTTGCGAGCATCCTGGCCGACTCAGCACTGGTAAGCACCTTGCTGCCTTGCACTAACGGTGTGTCCTCCTGCCTGGTAGTTGTGCGGCTTATCACCCTGTATATACTGTCCCACATAGTTTCACGTTCCTGTTTTCCGCAAAACTCTTTCCAGCTCGCTGTCAGAGTGTCTTCCATCTTCTGCTTATATTCCTCCTTTGCTGTGAGATATAAGTCGACGACCAATGCTCGGCGTCCTGGTGCAGCACAAGAGATTCTCCTCTTTCTTCTCTTGACGTCCTCCTTCATTCGTGTCAACTCCTCGGTCCACCAAGGCAATCCTGTCTGCTGTCTTTTGTTGACAGTTGGTATGGTCCCTTCACACGCCTTCGTTATTGCGTTTGTGTATGTTTCGGTTATCTTATTCAAATCCCCTATTGAGTATATCCTGTCTATTTCTATTTTGTTTAGATTATTGTGTTCCCAGATTTCGTTAAGTTTCCCATAAAATTGTACCCATTTTGCCTTTTTTGTATTATATTTTCTAGTTGTTCGTTTTATGTCCATTCCTTTTGATTTTTCCATTTTTAGTTCAAACAAGATTGCCCTGTGGTCCGAAGTGGTGACGTCTCCTGCTAGTCTCCAATTTGACACCCGCCCAAGCATGTCTTCTGTACATGTAGTTATATCCACACAGCTGCAGTATCTTTGACCTCCTCTGATGACATCGAAAGTGGGAGCTGTTCCGAGATTCAGAATCTGAAGTCCCAACTCATCCAGCGTACCTGCCAAAGCCTCTCCTCTTTGGTCCACTTCCCGACTACCCCACCACGTATTCCAAGCGTTGACATCGCCCCCCAGCACTACATCCCTGACTCCGATCTTCTCCATAATTTTCTTAAAGTGATCCAAGTCTGGCTCGATAGGCTGACCACCATCCAGGTACACTGACACGACTCCTATTTCCCATGCTCCAATCCTCAACTTCGCCACTGCGAAGTTTTCAGTTGTCAAGGTTGGGCACTGTGTGAGATCTATGGTGTCATCAAATAGTACAATGGCGGCTTTATTAACCTTCTCGGTTTTCCGCACGCATTGCACTACTCGAGTACCCGGATAACTCTTCATTTCTCCGATCCCACCTATATATGGCTCCTGGACAATTGCAAACGCCCATTTCCTTTTTCCTGCTTCTACAATTAATTCGGCTGTGGCGAGTTTGCACTTCTGGAGATTTGCCTGTGCCACGCAATACTGTTGGGGTCTGCCTTCACCAACACTGCTTGTCTCGTTTTCGCCTGGGGCCACCTTAGCAATACGCTACGGTGGATCTCGCTAGATTATCCCATCGTTTTCTTACCGGGCACTCGGGACTAAACGCATCATGACCCACATGTTCCAGCTTGGCCCTAAGACAGTTTCTACATGTCGGAGCCACCCCGGTGAGCCAGTCTGGACACTTTATTCTAAGGTGCGGACACCAGTCTTACCAGGTGGTATCTTATTACTCAGTTACTGGGTTGTGGAGGTCAGATAGGCAGTCGCTCCATGTAAAATGCTGGTATTTAGCTGCATCCGGTTAGACTGGAAGCCGACCCCAACATAGTTTATTTTAGAAAAGGCTAGGCAGAATGATTGGGTGTCGTAAAAGGCGACTAAAGGAAGTCCCTTAGTCGCTTTCCGAGACACGGAGAGGTCTTGGTATGTAAAGATGGTCACCCATCCAGGGATCAACTGCAGCAAGCGTAGCTTAACCTGATCGATCGACCCGTGCGGCTATTATTATTTAGCCAATAGCTAATCTCCTGCCATGCCGAATCTATATATAATATAAAACAAAGCCACTTTTCGTGTCTGCCTGTGGGACCTTTTAGGTCTTCTAAAGTACACAATGAATTTGGATGCGGTTTTCATCATCCTTTACAGTATTTATTCCGGAAGGTTTATGTATATAATTCAATAATATTTTACTTAGATATAGCACAGAAATCTCGATGTTTTGACATGTCGCCATTACACCCGTGCGAAGCGAAATGAAAGACGAAACAAAAATCGCATCGTTGCTACGGCGTAGCAGTTGCGATGGTGCTACGGCTACGTAGCCATACGTAGCGTAGCTATGCAGCTACGCTGTCGTAGAAGGCGCGCTACGCGCAATTATTGTCTGTTGTATTGTATCTGTTGTATACTAAACATATGACAAGTATAACTTGTATAATAATAAAATTATATTAATGTGGATAGAAATAGTACACTTAAATGATTGATATGAAAAAACTTTATGTGTATACTTTTTCATGTTTATATTTCCATCGACACGAAAAAATAATAAATTGCAATATCCTTTATAATAAATTCACGAGTGCTTTCGTTAAAACGCCACAAAAAAAAATTAATTTAGTTATAACTTTAGCAATTTATTTAGAAGAAAAAAATACACACATTTGTGCCATTTCGCCTGTCGAAAGCTAAATAATACGAGTATTTTTCATGGAACTATTTACTTAGTACTAAAAGTTAAATACATACGAGAGATGAAAAGAGACTTATTTTATTTTCAATATTTTCATGCCTCGTTAAATAATCTAAATGGAAAAAATTGGTCTAACTAGAGTGAATTCTTTTAAGCCTTCCATTTGTAAAGTTTTATATTCACAAAAGTATCTAGGGATCACGGTATTTTTTCAAAATATTATATTGCCCTATTAAAATTAAATAAAACTGTCTATTTAGATTGATCAAAATGTTTTCGTAAGTGTAGATCGACGAAGTACTTGCCGAGAACCAGCTTCCAATATTTCCAGGACTCTGATCATTTCTTCTCAGCTCAAATAT
Source organism: Conistra vaccinii (assembly GCA_948150665.1). Taxonomy (NCBI): domain Eukaryota; kingdom Metazoa; phylum Arthropoda; class Insecta; order Lepidoptera; family Noctuidae; genus Conistra; species Conistra vaccinii. Next base: position 2,891,510 of record OX411323.1, on the reverse strand, counting down.
CATCTTCTCTTAATAATAACATTCTTTTGTATTGATTCCACATCTTCTTTTCATGTGGTTAGTGACTAACCTGGTGTCAGAGTTTTAAAACCGCCCATGGGCCTCTGACGTGGCTTCAAATGCCATCGAAAAATATCTCTCAAGCATACGTTTCCTCACGATGTTTTCCTTCACCTTTTTTGCAATACGCACATGAATCTGAAAATTCAGAGGCTTGGGTCCGAACTCGAGACCTATGACGTAGCAGCAGATGGTGGAAGTAAGTGTTTTGCTGTTTTTCTTGACCTCAAAAAGGTGTTTGACACAGTGTCTGTCCCCATACTTTTACAGAGGCTAGAAAGCATTGGCATAAGGGTAGGGTAGGGGTATATTGTTTTTCTCTTGAACTTTTTAAATCCTACCTGAGCAAGCAAACGGTTAAAATTGCGAAGTACACTAGCTCCGAGTCAATCGTTACCTTTGGAGTCGGTCAGGGCAGTGTCTTTGGGCCGACCTTGTTCCTTATCTACATTAATAACCTATGCAACATCAAGATTGACGGCGGGCTCATATTCTCAAACGCCGACGATACTGCCATTGTCTTCGCTGCTAACACTTGGGCTAATGCAAGAAGACTGGCTGAAGGTGGCTTGGCGAAGATAGCAGCTTGGCTTAATTATAGTCTCCTTACGCGGTCACACCACTAAGCCATATTACTCGAGACCGAAGTTCAATGGTCACACTGTCATTGATTCTACTCAGAAGAATGGCAGAAAAGACAATGACCAAATTAGTATGAAGACTGGTGCGTTTTGTTTTTTTGGCGGCCGTCGACCCAATATGAAAAAAACGGTGCAGAAGAATATTATGAATGAATTATTGTATGGGGTCTCATATCGAAAACTCAGTCCGGACTGAGTTATATCAGTTTAAAGATTAACTATTATTTTCATATTATTATGGAATCATTCTTATTACAAAGCATATTTTTGACCTTCCCAAGCGAAATTCACTATTTAGTTATTACTTAAATCTTCAAATACATGTATTTATACATATATATTTTATTTATGTATTGGTTAGAAACAATAAAACCGGTCATATGGTGAATGTTTTATTTGAATTATAACATATTACAAGATATAATAAATATAAAAAACAAAATAATAATAATAAAAAATAACGCGTTTACCGCCGGCTGGTAGCTTGGACCCTGTTCCCTATACCGGTGGGCTACTATTTTTTATATTTTTAAATGTTTTTGTTTCCTATTTGTTTTTATAAAAATATTTAAAAATGTAATAGATAAGTATGTTTATGAAATAAAGGATAAGTATAACGCGTTTAATATACATTATATTTGTTTTATGTTTTTATTATTATTTCCTTTATTTCACTATATACATATTAATAACATTTTTAAATATTTGAATATAAAAAAATATAAAAACATTTAAAAATGTAAAAAATTGGATCCAGCTGCCCAACGAGAGCTTCCTTAGGTGATGGTCGAGGCTTTTGGTAATTAGCCGTTGGCTGATACGACTATCGGCACAATGATTGCTCACAGAGCTACCTATATTTCAAGCAATAACCGCAGGACACACGGAACTAAATAGTTTTCCAACTCTTATATGACCTTATTTTATATGCTCTTGGTACTTATCAGATAAAACAAGCTCGAAGCTATTATGGTGAGCATGGTGGTGGTGGATCGAGTAGAGCGGCGCACAATGATCATTGACATAACGGTCCCTCGCAACAACCTCGCGATAGTATCAAGTATCTTGAATTGGCAACCTCGCCGAGCCAAGTCAAGATACTTGATACTACACTACACCACCACTATATCAGGCTTATTGTCAACAATAGTCCTGTCAGTGATGACGGAACGATCCCAGTACAATGTGATTTTTCCATTTTCGAGAACTGGGTCGGGCACATACCTGTACGGTAATTACGATTCCACAAGGCTGTATTTCAGAGCAAGTTGCTGGTGGATAATCCTGGCTACAAGGTTGTGTCTATGCAAATACTCTTCGTTAGCTAGATAATGTTGGGATCAGCTTCCGGTCTAACCGGATGCAGCTGAATACCAGCATTTTACATGGAGCGACTGCCTATCTGACCTCCATAAGTCCACAACCTAGTAACGATACCCCTTGGTAAGACTGGTCAGATTTTCGGGCTTCTGACGACCCGTAATGACTGTCAAAGATACACGAATGACAGCCGAGACCAACGATTTAACTGGCTTTCCCAGGCACGGAGGGGTCTCGCTATATAAAGATGGTGACCCATCCACGGACCAACCCCGGCAAGCGTAGCTTAACCTGATGGAACGACCCATGCTGTTATTACTTAGCCACGAGTTCCTTCAACGTTAAAACTAACTTCAAGTGCTAATTATTGAATTATTTACAATAGTATTTTTTTCCTATAAACACCCATATCTCAGTTTGGACTGAGTTTATGATATAAGACCCCATATAATGATTCATTTGTTATGTTCTTCTGCATCACTTTTTTCATATCCTATCGATAGCCGCCAAAAAAGCAAAAGGCATATTTACAATAATCTTGTTTTTCCTTTTAACACTCATATCTCAGTTCGGACTGAGTTTATGATATAAGACCCCATACAATAATTTATTTGTTATGTTATTCTGCATCACTTTTTTCATATCCTATCGACAGCCGCCAAAAAACAAAAGGCATATTTACAATAGTATTGTTTTTCCTTTTAACACCCATATCTCAGTTCGGACTGAGTTTATGATATAAGACCCCATACAATAATTTATTTCTTATGTTATTCTGCATCACTTTTTTCATATCCTATCGACAGCCGCCAAAAAACAAAAGGCATATTTACAATAGTATTGTTTTTCCTTTTAACACCCATATCTCAGTTCGGACTGAGTTTATGATATGAGACCCCATACAATAATTTATTTGTTACGTTATTCTGCATCACTTTTTTCATATCGTATCGACAGCCGCCAAAAAACAAAAGGCATATTTACAATAGTAGGTATTGTTTTTCCTTTTAACACCCATATCTCAGTTCGGACTGAGTTTATGATATAAGACCCCATATAATAATTTATTTGTTATGTTATTCTGCATTATTTTTTTCATATCCTATCGACAGCCGCCAAAAAACAAAAGGCATATTTACAATAGTAGGTATTGTTTTTCCTTTTAACACCCATATCTCAGTTCGGACTGAGTTTATGATATAAGACCCCATATAATAATTTATTTGTTATGTTATTCTGCATCACTTTTTTCATATCCTATCGACAGCCGCCAAAAAACAAAAGGCATATTTACAATAGTATTGTTTTTCCTTTTATCACCCATATCTCAGTTCGGACTGAGTTTATGATATAAGACCCCATACAATAATTTATTTGTTATGTTATTCTGCATCATTTTTTTCATATCCTATCGACAGCCGCCAAAAAAACAAAAGGCACCACTTTTACGCAATGGCCAAGACTGATTTGGCCTCTTGGCCTCAAACCCGTTGCAGGATTATGTAATAATATAACTCGATTTTTATAACTGTGCGCTTGGAGCTGTAAAATTCGTAGGTAGTATTGAATTCACGGTGCCCCGTTACCTCCTCAGTACCCCGAAGCCTTAGTTAAAACAGGCTTCGGGCTAAGGCTTTAAGGAAAACTTAGTTAAAACATTTCCGAAATGTCTTATTTAAAAGCAGATAACTGGAAATCTCTGTTTCTATGGAAAATTAAAAATCGGTTTAATTTAACTGTAACACCATTTTTCGAAAATGTTACTAATTAAGTTTTTAGACCTTTGTATATGCGTATGAAGTTTCATTAAAATCGCTTTAGTCATTTCGAAAAATAAGGGTTTGAAAGTTTGTATGAAAAGTCGTACGACGTAAACCCTCTTAAATTACTAAAATCAGCAGCCAGTGAATAATTTCCTTACGAATAATTAAGTATACTAAGTATGACTTCACGTTCTCATTAACTTATAATACAGAATAAGTAGAATACACTTTGATATGGAATTACTAGTATAATCATAATTTTCTTAATACTCAATACAATGTCATCACCTTCTAAGCCGGTAGATATCCTCAAAATTGCCATAACACACAATCGAAATAACCAAAATTAGCTCAATTCCAACCCACGCGTAATATTTCAACCTAATTCAAACGAATCATCTTACTCGGATAATCGATTTTGAATTTTCAATCAGTCGGATATAATCGATTCGGTGTGAGATCGAATGTGAATTGGGTACACACGATGACACATCGAGCTGTACCTTTCCAGTGTAACATGACCTCTCGTTGTATATTGTACGGAGAGGCATAGAACGGGTATAAAAAGACGCGAGAATCATCTGTACTGGGACGTCATTGTGATCATTTCTACGTACTAAATCATACCTGGGAAGTCTGAGAATCTTCTCAAAGTTCCAACGTTTTTTTTACAAATTCTTGTTTTTATAATATGTTGTTACTTAACTTTAAATGCTCCCTGCCGACCCCCGTAACTCTTGTACTGTTGCATGCACCGATAAAAGCACAATGTTTTGGGTGCACTACATTGCGCGCTGCCGTAAACAGCGATTTTTCAGACCAGAAACAAAAGTCTATTCCCAGCAATAACTTTTGCTAAATTTTTGATGGACACAATGCTTAGATAACAACTATTTCTCAAACATGCTTGGAAATTCGAACATTATTTTGAAACCTTCTTCGAGATAAATCCATATTGTCGTATTTAGCGGCCAAATAAATTACTATGAAAACTCATAAAGTCGTGTTATTTAAAAATGGAACTAACTTTTTATTTCAACACATGGCAACCAAGGAGGTAACTTATCAAAGATTTCATTTAATTTTCGAACTGGCTTAGCAAATGAGTAAAGAAGAAACAAATGAACGAGGCGTTTGAAAAATTTTCTTTGTTCGTCATTGATTCTGGAATTTATAATTATTTTATTTAGTTTGAATTTTCTCGCATTGTTTGAGAAAAGTACTATACAAGCCTTGGCCGCAACCAGGCATTGATGGACTCACGTAGGTGTGCCTCGGCTTCGCCTCGACCCGCGTTTACACGATCGTCCATCAATGCCCTAATTGCTGGCCTCGACAGTAATGTAATATAAAATATGATTAGTCTTTTCACACCCGATATACTTTGTGAGGTCAGCTTGTACTAGGAATGCATAGCTTGATGTGTCACGTGTACATTCGTCCGCTGGGTGCGGAAACAGAGCTATCACCCATAACGATTGATTGGACGATTCTATTCGATTTGAAATTTGACGAGAAACGCTCGGCAACGCTTTGACGATGCTTGATTACAAGTGTAGTTATGTACAACGTATACGTAGGTAGGTCTAGGTACTTAAGTACCATTCCTTTTTTGTTTTTATTCCTTTGTCCCATGCAGAATGTTATGGCTTGGCTTCTCATTTCGGAATGGTCGTAAAATTCGACGTAAGGAAAGCTTTCTGTTTGTGTAAATAAAAGCTTTGAATGTAAATTATGGGTTCGTTGTTTGTGTTTTCTTATGCTAGAGGTTAGCAAACTATTTGATGAACCTGTTATGTAATATAAAATGGTTACCGTCTAGACACTTGAAACATGAACGGCATTTATTTAACTTCATATAAAATTATAATTAAAATCTATATGACTTAAAAGGATGAAAATTCATTATTATTGACATTTTAATTTTCATAACTATATTTTCTCATTTTAATTTTATTGTACTAATATAAGAGGAAATAATTAAGTAATAAAAATGTATAATGCATGCTAATTTAGGATGATAAGGGCAGGCGAATAATAATTGCAATGCTTGTAAAAGGCTGCTAAGTAATAAGTACTAACATAACATAACACCAACTTTGTACACTTAGTGCGCAATAAACATTTTGACTTTGACTTTGACTTTGAATATCGATACGTTAAAATAGACTATAATAATAAATCTACATCATTAAAACGAAATAACTGTCTTCATAGACTAAACCGAAAAAAAAAACCGTAAACACACTAACAACAGTCAGTACTTAGTATCTCGTTACCAATCAATTTTATCCGTCATTAATTCGACGACGGTCGTCCCTTAAATTCTATCGTTATTTACCGCGGGTCATTCCCTTGTCGACAAACATAGAAACAGCCCCAATGGCTTGCTTATCTCAAAATATCTGATCACACCGAAATACGAAAAGATACTCTGTGAAGCAAGTTTTAAGGTTGACGTTTAGATGGAGAGACAAAAAGAACAATTTCCTTTGTGATGGAGGTCAAGTTGCATATGACGTGCAATGGGACTGTCACAGCCTCAATTTAGCGTCTTATTGTAGGAATTATTTATTTGTTTTCTGCTTGGAATAATGGGCATAGATTACGTTTGTTGGAGGAGCAGAGAGGTTTGTTGTGTGGATTCTACACAAAACAATTTTTTTTTAATTGTTGTGCCGTATTAACTGCTGTGAACTGTACTTTTCTATCTGGCAGTTATGACTAGAAAAGAAAACACAGTTATATACAGTATGTTAACTAACAGAGGGCGTTCCCGTTAACCCGCAATAGTATAGCGTCCATACATGCTAGAAAAAATGTTGAAAGTGAAAAAAAAAAAGTATTTTTATTTTTTTTTAAATAAAATTTTCAATTTTTTTTTTAATTGATGCGTAAAATGTCTCTCTCACAAAAAAAAAACTCTGTACACGCTCACTTGTCTTTCAACTTGGAAAGACAAGTGCGACAAGTACGCGTGTACAGAGTGTTTGTTTTACGTATGAAATTAATATTTTTCGTGAATATTTTATGATACGAAAATAAAAACAGTTTTTTTTTTTCGATATCAATATTTTTTCTAGTATGTATGGACGCTATACTATTGCGGGTTAACGGGAACGCCCTCTGTTAGTAAACATACTGTATAATCAATTCTATTTTAATGTAAGCGACTTCAAAAAAGGAGGAGGTTATAATTATGTTCGTCTGTAGGTATTTTCTTTAATTGAATTTTTTGAATTTATGTTCATCAATATTTTGGTCAATAGTGGACCACTTTTAAAATTTATTTTTACATTTCATATAGGAAACTTGCGCAGTGGTCCCATATAAATGTTTTGATTTTGAATTGAATTGACTTTGCTTGGGTAGTTTTTTGTTTTTTGAGGTAGTTTCAATAATATGTATTTAATCGATAGTGTATCTTGATTTTATCATAATACTTTTTGTCACTGCTGATTACGACGGCAAAAAAAAACCGAAATTAAAGTCATTTTTCGGGTGTTCTTTTGGAAAAAAGCTTTTTCTTGTAAATTTTTACGTTCAAAAGTTCCTTCTTGAAATAAATTATTTGACTTTGACTTAGACTTAGGTACCAATGGCAGAGTAAAGTAATTATTTATAGGTAGGTCCTAAACCGGATACTATTCTCTGTCTTAACACTACCCTCTAGTCGTTTATATCGCCCATGAGACGTGACCTTTCAGTAATCATAGTTTAGAACCCAGAGAGGTTTATTCGAAAACCCTTTGCGAACTTGCTCTCCTAGTAACTGAGAACTATCAAACAGTTTCTAGTTAATCATAACAACATTAGTACTACTACTGAATAACTTTGACGTAATAGTTCTGTACTATTTCAAAGGACATGACCAGTTTTAGCCTTCGAATTCGGGAACATGCGCAGCATTACAACTTTTACACTAAGATTTAAAAATAAAGATCTAATTTATCATGGTTATATTATTCCGACTAAAGCCCAGATTAAATTATCTGAAAAATCAGTATATTAATTGCTTCCGTTTCTCTCTTTTATGCACTTCCTGATTTTGACGTTCCATTGTATCTATATTCACCCGGTAACCAAAATAAGCTACACATAATATGGAAAAAAATAAACTAAAACCGAGCTATTTTCGATCAAGTGAATTTTAATGACATGGAATATACATGTTTTGTTTATAATTACTTATTTATTGATACGCCTACGGGTTATGTTAGGTTTTATTGACACGTGTGAAGTTCGAACACCATATTTTTTTTAATAATCACTGCGTATATAGGAGTGTTACTTCGTTGACAATGCATCTGACATTAGCAGACACCTGTGTAGGGAGGGACCAAAGGGGTAGTAGTTTTTTTCATAAAATTGATAATTCAATCGATTCGAGTCAAAGCATGAAAAATCGATTCACATAAAATGAATTTTGAATTGATATTTTCTTTGGCCGTTTTGAACTACTTATATTTCATTTGGATGAATAATAACATAACACCTTCATTTCGCCAGTCCCGTGTAATGCGGGGCGAGCGTTTTACCATTAACCGGATACAAATCCGGACTCCGGGCTGCTATTGAGAAATGGAAAAACCCAATAACACTTTGCCCGACCCGGGAATCGCACCCAGGACCTCATGCTCAGCTGTAGCGCATGCCACCACTAGACCAACGAGGCAGTCAAATGTTTTCGAATTTTATGTGTTAGGTTCGAGAAAAAAGCAATTGACACTTTATCGATTTCAGATCGCCATTCACCATCCCTACTTGCACATTCAATCTTGGCGTCACGTCAGGTATAATTATATATTATATCTGTACTTTTTATGGTGTACATAATAAAGAATCTTCTATCTATCTATCATTGCAGTTCGCGACCCACGTTGTGTTTACGCGTTCGTTGTGTACTGTGCGATTATTGTGATCTATTTCTACGCCCCTAAGACGACCCACTGACCACGACCATTGCTATTCTTTACGGACTGACATCTTCAAAACCCGATTACCATTGCTATTCATAAAGGATTCATCTGTTTTGCTCTACGATTCGGATAAACGGATATTATGATGAGGTGCCTAAACTATGGCATATCTGTAAGGCGGGTTAAAAGGCATATTATGAAGATTTATCAGGGAAATGGTGTTGTTATTTTCTTGTCAAAATCCATTTTCCCTCAAGAATCTAGGACAGCCGCTCGGTTAGTATTGAAGTATCCAGATCCCTAGGTGCAGGATGTCACCGCTGCTTGGACTGGGATAGCTTTACAACCTGCATAATCTACGCGTCCAGCGATCACGCCCGTCCGGCACAGTTTGTCTTTCCTACATATTTTATTTTATTAAAGAATATTAATATAATTAATTCGTTCAAATAATAGTTTTATTTAAATCCTCATGCCTTCACAAATAATAATAACAATAGACTTATTTTGATTTCCCGAGCCACGTAGAGCCTAGTTGTAGTCAATAACTGACTGTAACTCTTAATTGGGTTGGCTCGGCCGGGGAGGTACCACACTCTTACAGAATACCAACGTAAAGTACCAACATTATGTTGCTCCGCTTCGAATAGTGAGTGAGAGAATCGGAAGCCCAGGGTTTGGGGTGGGAAAAGGGTGGCAGCGCATCGGCAGTAACCCTGGTGTTGTAGACTTCTATAGGCGGCGGTTATTGCTTATTAACATCAGGTGATCAGCATGCTAGTTTGCGCCCTTGATGGTATAAAAAAAAAACCTAGCGCCTCGATGGATGGCGTGTCGAATAGTAGAAAATCATTCTTTAACTCGATTACCACAACGCCTAGCGCCATCTCTTAACGAAAAGCAGAGCTATTTAGTGAAAACTTATCTTTATTTTTCTCAGTTTCCTGATCTTTTGGAGTCGTGAAGGTTTTTTACCTGTAAACTGTAGAATACAACAATTGCAAAAATAAAACAATTTTTGCTGCACATTGATTTTTAACTCGATTACCACAACGCCTAGCGCCATCTCTTAACGAAAAGCAGAGCTATTTAGTGAAAACTTATCTTTATTTTTCTCAGTTTCCTGATCTTTTGGAGTCGTGAAAGTTTTTTACCTGTAAACTGTAGAATACAACAATTGCAAAAATAAAACAATTTTTGCTGCACATTGATTTTTACACCTAAGCAGGCGCCCATCGCCCCACTGGTCATGTCCTTTTAATATTGATAATTTATTCATTTAGTTTGAAGATATTTAAGTACTAGGTTACTTTCTGATTTTTCTATATTACTGACATTGGTGAAGGAAAATATCGTGAGGAAACTTGGACTAAGTCACAGAATAGTACAGAAAGCGCACTCCGCATTTTAGATATGAGCCTACAAGTACGCGGGGTCGTGCCACGTCTGTGAGCGTAACGTCAGAAAATATAACGGCGTGTTCAGGAGATACGCGCACGCCACGCGCGTCGCCACTCACGTCTAACTAGCTTTGAAATTTGTTCTACAACGCGTGTGCAGGTCCTGTGCGTATCGTCCAATTTTTATAATTTGAAAGCGAAATTGCTGACGCGCGTGGTTTGCGAGTAGCCGGCGCGTGTCATCTAAATTTGACCTTAACGACAGTTTCTTAAGATCGTTTTTGTGTAGCTATAGCGGTTAAGGTACCTACCATTACTGCCCCGCCTTAAAATTCCGCTGCGTATTTCACGTCATAATGCTTAACGGGCCATATTAAAACTAACAAAGTTTGTTGAAATTTGGCCGTTTTTGTTAATTGAACAGCAGTATTGACCAGGTTTTCAGAAACTGGCGGCAGTGTCGGGTCTGTTCAATTTACAATAATCTATGTCTATTTCAAACAATGGACGTTCGGTGTCCCGCTGTCAAAGGAAGAAATTACAGGCCGTGTGTCTGAGTGAAACAAACATTGTGTTCCTATTGTAATTGTGTGTATGTGTGTGTTAATTTAGTGGCGATAATGTCTGTTATCACGGACGGAGGGGAACTAGACTGTCTGATGGGTTATTTTTCTGTTGTATTAAAGAGGACGGTCAAACGATATTTTTTTAGGTAAACTGTTTATTAGTAAGGGGCCGCCTCCACGAGCGAGAGAGTCGCGACGGATCCGCGCTTCTACGTCGGGTAATCTCCACGAACGAGCGATTGTTCCGCCAGCGTATCGTCACGACTAGTAACGTAATCGCCGCGTGTCCGCGACGACTCGTAACGGAATAGCCGCGTTTGACGGGGGACACCTGCTTTAAGACAGCGCTCTCGCTGCGCTCTGCGCGCTACGAGAGCGCCACGTTCCGCCGCGAGAGCACGGCTGGCGCGCCGCCAGTAGCGACGAGCGCACGGCGATACGATGACGTTTCGCTCGCAGTCAGCCACTCGTCGCATCGCCGCGATTCTCTCGCTCGTGCAGGTGGCCCCTTACATGTACAAATTGTTGTTTTGTATCTAGGGATCCACAATTCAGGACGAATCCCAGCGCAAGTCAGAGAGCATTTGTTTCATATTTCACACACGAATACATAAACTTACTCCTTCTTCTCATGGGGGTAGGCAGGAACTACAGAACTCAACTTGCCACGATGCTTGCATACTCTTTTTTTTCATACATCTGGTCATACACGCACGCCCGCTGCGAGTACGGTGCGGTTTTATCATAGGATTTATTTTGCATTTTTAATATAGCTCATTTCTTCAAAAAATGAGCACAAAGTTCAAAAGACCAGAGACAGCAATAAGTTAGAATCAACATAATTTACGTACCCAACATCTCTTAGTTTTCAAAGCAAAAATATTGAAGTACAATAAAAGTCATAATAATTTTTATAACGCGTAGTAAAATATTTTATTTCCACCGCCATGTGTTTTACGATACGTTGCATGTTCTCTGCATAATGTTAGTCGTAACGGCGTGGCCCAGTAGCCTAAGTATATGAGGAGGCAACGAACAGAGACCAAGCTTCATACAATGCATTGATATTATCTCCAAAAGTGGCGGTATTTAAGGCTGGAGACGGAGTCTCCTATTAATCGCTATCAGTGAAATCTGGCTTCAAATTTCACTAAGTCTCTATCTACTCCATTTGAAATAAGATTAGATATTTAAACATACCTTGTTTACCAGTCCATTCAACCGATTCTGACTTCTATAACGGTATAGAGGTCAGAATCGGTTGAATGGAATGTAAAAAAGGTTGGTTTTAATATCTAATCTTATTTATGGAATACTCAAAGTGCCAGACCATCATTAAAATTACCTAAGAAAAAAAAATAAGATGTCAACATCGTACAGTACGACACAACTTAGATGTAGCATAGATTTGAAAATTTTCATTAATTCATTTGAATTTTACGAATGTATTTGGCTATAAGACTGTACAATTTATTGCTTTTTCGAAAGATCATTTTCACCTGAAGCAGTAATAAAGATTGGAGATTTCGAAGGCGCACTCAGTTCGGATGGTGATCGGTTTTACGAATTTTGCCGATGCTGCATCTAAGTTGTGTCGTACTGTACCGTTATGTTATGCACCTCGATTGTGTCTTCTTACAATAATTGTGGTGCATTGCTTTTATTTTTTTTATTTATTATATTGCATCAATGTAATATTATGCAGTCCGTTTACAATATGATTAAAAATGTTCTCATGCATAAGAGTAACCATTTAATGCAGGTAACTGGTACAAACATCGGTCAAACCTCTGGCTTGAGTTGTGCTGTTTGCTCCGTTTAGTAATAAAATGTATTTCTTATGAAGCTTGAACTCTGTTGACTATCTACTCATGTGCCATAGTGGCTTGTTTTCCTTGATATCAAGATATACGAGCACGACATTTCCTTTATTTTTGTTTGGTATGGCTGGAGTACCTGTGTGTCCTTTTATAGCTCGGGGATAAGACAAATTGAACCTTAGTAGTTCATTATTTATGTCATGCTGAAGTTATAATTTATGGCGGAATTATAGAAACCTTGGTAGTTTCGTGTGGTTTATATTATAGAAGACAAATTTGAGGGTCAGGTTGAGCAGTAAGTATACAGGTTATTGATCGAGACGACTAGGTAGGACCATTTTTTTATTCGGAGTGTAATAATTTGCTCCCAATTTTTAAGCTTTCTTTCAGATCAAACGGCCGTTTTTTGGCTTTGGCCTTTCTACTGATTGCTTCTAATTTAAAATTAGCTTTTTTGACATAAATGTTTTTATATTTCGATGACCGATTGTCCTTTTGTTTTAATTAACCTTTTGTTTTAACTGTCTTATTTGCACGTATGTGTTTGCCAAAGCACAGATTGACAAAAAATGTCTGCTTCGTTAGGTTTCTAAAGTCAAATCACTAGGTATCGCAATATTTACTTTAATGTGACTCTGCTATAAATTATATCCGTTTTAGAACTATAAAAAATAACCATATCGTGAAAGTTTACAAAGTATTGAATATTTAAATTTAGTTTTGAATGTGAATACTCTTTTTGAAATAAGTGTGTTTTATAAAGCAGAAATTATTTATAGCCAACAAAGATGCATTCCTTGGGAGTATGCAAATTGTGAATGACAAATGCACGCTGGCCCCTCACCCTGGCGTAATGTAGGTACTACAAGAATTCACTTTGACACCTTAGTCGTATGTATTACATTTTAGTTTACCAAGAGAACCAACTATTTCCTGACTGTGTTCATAAGTGATATAGGTAAGTACCAGGACTCACCTGCACATACTTATTTACAGAACAGTTTTAATGCATGGCCCTTCTAATTAATGCAATGGGTAGGTAAAGGTACAATAAATAAATAATTTATTTATTTTCACTTCAAGACCTTTAACCGCGTCTGAGGTCTAATGTTTAACCATTAGACCCCAGAGGCAGTTAGAGGTCCACCTGTCTCGGGTTCGATTCCCAGTGGCAACATTTTCTGCTGGGTTTGGTTGGTGGTAGGGCTAGTTCTAAGTCCGCCTGGCTAGCTCCACCATCTTATCTAAATCTGTCACTATAACAATAATGTTAATAGTATTGTTGTGTTTCGGCAGTTAGAGGTTAGATAGCCAGTTCCTCAGTAGTTGACGGTGAAGCTCGCTTCCACCTGCGGACTGATTATAAGGTGATATGGATGCCAAGAGCTTCCCCGTCAAGGATAAAAAAAAACAAACATTTGTGTAGCTTTGGCTCTTCTACTAGGAGAACCTGTCACAAGAGCTTAAAAAAAACACTGCGCATGACACTTGACTTTTTGTCAAAAATTTAGGCAGTGTATAGAGTGCCACCATTGGCACTCTATCCTTATCGGATAAAGTGCCACTACAGGCACCCTAGTAACACCGCCTCGGCCCGGCTAAAGTGCTGCAAGCATTGGATTGTCATTGTCACTGTCACTAAGTCACGTCACTTGGTATTTTGTTTGATTGTCGAGGTTAGATCGCTGTAAAACACCAAATTCCCAAAACATTACATTCTCTGTGCCTAAACGGACCCTGGCACTTCGCCGGCCGCTACCGCGGCACCGCTCGCTACGCTCGCTCGGCTCGTGCGTTGTGTGGTCACAGTTCTAACCTAACCTAACCTAAATAACAAGTGACAGTGACAATGCAACGCTCACGGCACCCTAGCCGGGCCGAGGCAGTGACACTAGAGTGCCACAAGAAACTCGCGGCACTCTATACACTTCGAAAAATTTAACTGCTTTGTGTGTATGGTAAGCCCCCAGTAGTGTCAATATACTCGTGTCCAAGAAACGGCAAACATAGGAAGCTGCCTCCAAAGTGGCCATTTTATAAAACAACCAATATTATCATACTGGTCCGTAAGTAGCAAACAAACTATCCATGTAGCTTGTAGGTACTGAAGCGGTGTTCCCGTGTTATCGCCCCGCGCGCCCCCTAGCGGCTAAGTTTGGAACTGAATTTAGTAACTATGAGAATTTATCGGTCTTTCACTGTGTTCGCCACGGTTTTGTTATGGCACAAACTGTAGTTTGAAAATTGCAATTTGAATGTTGAACTTTCCGTTCTTAGCTGGATTCAGAGTTACAGTATTATTGTAGTGTATTTTACAACGTTTCCTATTTACTTTTGTCTAGATATTGTACTAATGGATATGTGCTTCTATTTTTATGATGATTTAGCTTTGAGTTTGAGTTTAAATTTAGAGTAATACCCTGAAGCTCTACCGCTCTCGAGATAAAAATAGATGATGTTCTAAAAAAAATTTTTTTTAATGTACTACTAATTATTATTGAATATAATGCACCTCATATTAAAAACAACCGTACAATCTGTAAATATAAAAGGAACAATATTTAGACACCGCAAAAATCTTCCTCATTACATGCGCAAACATACAGACTCAGAACAAATATGTGTAAGGTCTACCCTCACAAATATTTGTCCCAGTGCGTAACCGAACCCAACACCCTGAGTACATAAAGGGAACGCTCGCCACCAGCCCATTAACTTGTCAAAATATTACAATATTTTACAATATAATTCCGCAAAAACACTCGAATCCGACCGCCATTGTATTGTAATAAAGAAATTTTTCCCGCTTTCAAACTAAGTAGACAAAATATACGCCTTAAAGATCCTTATCTAACCAAGTCTTAAGGGAACCTCAAACCGATCTTCCGCTTATTTATACATAATCATATCATATTTCTGCGTTTTTTTCCTTCAAAACAAAAAAGAACTTTCCCATAACACGCATATTTCGTGAAATATTTTTTTGGAAAGTAAAGTTCCCTAAAAGTTGTAAACATGGCGGGTCCCAGAGGTCACATATTGTAACCACTCGATCGCGCCACCTCGTTTAGAGGGACGCAACGCAGTTTGAGGGCACGACCAGAAACTACGTTTGAAAAGCGTGGAACTGTTATCAAGATTTTTTACTTGGTTAACATTTGATTAAAAGATAAGACGAGCTTAAACGTCTAACAATCGGTAATCGAAATAAAATGTTATCCCAATACTTACATAGTATTTTCATTTAAGATTTTCAACAGAAAATAAATAAAATCAAAATTAAAGGGTGTTCCTACATACATAGTTGACACCAATTAAGATAGTCCTCTGAGTTATATTGGTGCTCGTACCATTTAGAGGACTAGTTTTTTGGTCCAGAACTATTTAGGTACCTATACGAATAAAGGAACCTTCGGTGCGCGAGTCCGACTCGCTCTTGACCGGTGTTTTTTAAATAAGCTGTTTAAAAATACTTTTCTACTGAGCTAGTTTGCGGACGATCCCTTAGTGAACCTTTTTGTTCCCTTCCATTCAACTGACGTTCAACTAAGTACAAATATGAGGGTGTGTGAACATTAATAAATGTATGCTACTCTGTATGTATGGCTACTGATTCGTTCTGATTTCGACACAAGTTCTACATTCACGACATGTTTATTTTATTTAAACTTTTAAATTATGATTTAAGTTAAATTCCAGGGCTTTGATTAGAACTAATGCTTCAAAGCTTGTAAATTGTGCACTTTGACTGTGCCTGAAAAGATTACTGACTTGAAATTTGAAAAAGGGTTAATTTCATTTTCTAAGCTTACAGTGACTGTTTGCCGTCAAGCATACCTTTTGCAAATTAAATCTAATAAAAGCTAAGAGCGACACTCGTGATTAATAGAGGAGTAAAAGGCGAACATTTCCAATCTGTTCCTATGGCTCGGTTAAAGTGTAAAATCACTCCATTATTAATAGTGCGACCGAAGTCCCAACTTCGTAAGTTGACGACATCCTCGCGAATGTTCTTTGCATAATTTATCAACACGACCGCGGACGACGTAATGTGAATTGAATTATACAGGGAGTCCGGTAAATAGTGTGATATAGAGCAGTAACTGTAAGGGACTGTGCCCTACAGGGTCCATAATGGTCTTAATTATCTAAATAGTTACCACCTAAATACACATTATGGTAAAGCAATAAAGATATTGAGTATTGACATCGACGGGCCAAACTGATAACATGAATTCGATATTTATAATTATGATTCTAGATACACAAGAAACGTTACAATTTTACAACGATTATAAATCAAAACTCAGCTGTTCCATAAATTTTGACCATGCCGTTTGCTATTGCACTTTTGTAAAAAAAAAATTTTTTTTTAATAACCGTCGGAAAATTTCTTGTGGAGTTTAGAATGTGTTTGTTTGTATGATACAAAATGATCTAAATAATCTAAAATATCGAACATTTCCAAGTTGCATCGGATTTTTAACCTGCTTGTTATGAAAACATCAATTTTTAATATAATTTTTACATCTGATTATTTCGGAATAGGTGTTCTGTTAGTTGGAAAGTTGTATTCATTAAAAGACGATCGAGTTTAAGATAAAAAGTAAATCTTCTAAATGTAAGGTACAGAATATTCCATATTTTCTTCTTCTTCTTCGTTTCGCTCTTGACAGAGATTTCGCGGTCACAATGAACTGTATCCAATCGCAGGTGTAGTCGTTGCCCGCCTCACAATCTCCCTCCATCTGATTCTGTTACATGACAGTCTGGCGTATTTATTGACAGGGCCTCCAATTTTATTTGATCGGTCCACCTCATCGGTGACCTTCCATGTGCCCTATTACCTCCCACTCTGCCCTGCACCACTAGACGCTCTATGGACTCATTATTCCACCTGGAGACATGAACAAAAAACTTCAGTATTCGAGACTGTACTAGTGCTGATAGACGCTGTTTGATACCGAATGTTGCATATTTTAGATAATTGAAACTGTAATATTTCTTGGAACATTTATATTGGTGGGTAGTGACTAATGACCCAAGCTCCTGACCCCTCGCAATACATCACACTATTTACTGGACACCCTGTATAGACGTGTAACTTATATCTTTCAATGTTTATAGAAAACTGGCTGATTTATAAATAAAAAATAAAAAAAATAAAATCATTTTATTTCGAGTATCACTGACTCATAATAGAAACATTACACTCATACAGTCACATTACATACACAACATTACTAATTAAATTAAATCCCATTCATGTCAATTCAATCCAATTCAATTCATGTCAATTCAATTCAATTCAATTCAATCCAATTCATGTCAAATTAAATAAATTCAATTCAATTACAATAAGACATACAAAAAAAAAAACAATAATAAATTTATGCTGCAGTATCTTTTATGAAAGATAAAGATAAAGTTAAAGATATTTAATTTTGCAAATATGGATACATGGTGATATAGGTTCAGCCATATTTTTAAAATAAACTAAATCCACTAAACTAATCTACTACATTTTTACAAACAGATCAAACACAACACAAAAACCAAACATAATTCTTATTTTTATTTTAAACATGACAAACAGTATAAGTTACAAAAAAAAAAATAACTTAAAAATTCTATTACGCTATCTTTGACTGTCAAGAATCTTCGAAGCCTTTTTTTAAATAACGATAGCGGCAATTATTTCCAACTTTTTGGAATTTTATCATATAATTATGTTGGGAGCCATGTAGTAAACACTTTGCGCATTAGTGTTGTCTTAGCGAAAGAAGAAAGAATCCCTGCGAAAAAGACATTGACCAAACCTGGTATCGCTATTTACTCTGCTGTGACTTAAGTTTATAATGTTGATAAATCTTGTTTTTAATTATAATAATTTTATCTGGTAATGCGAATCCTTAAATTCTCCAGATAAAAAAACACCATAAAAGTATTAGTTTTTATTTCGATTTCCTATTTTACCCATACATAGTTTTTTTTTCACGTAAGTAATGTCACATGTCATTGGCTTCAAAGAGTATGTAAACAATAAAACCTTCTTGACTTACGCAAAATAATTTATTTACGCATCGAACTATTGAAATTATAGTTCAATAATTAGTAACAAAAGATATTAATAACAACTAATTATTATTCTGACATTGTAATAATAATCTGTAGGTGTTAAAAGTACCTTATGGTTATGACAAAGGCAGAATGTATTGAGAGACCTTTGCCTGTTTCATTCATCAATAGAAACTCTTTCAAAATAGAACAAAAGCGCGCCATAAGATTCTATGCACGCGCATCCTGAGCAAAACATGCTGGCGTCCGGCGAGTTTTCTCTTTCTAGCATGTATGCACGTCCCATTCGTTTAGTTTTAAGTACAGTCTCGAACGGTAGGTCTTTAATAATAGTTTATTATTATTGTATAATGATTTCATTTTATGTTTTGAATCACATAGGCCATTATTATTTTGCAATTTGGATTTAATTTAATAACTTATGTTATGTTTCTATGTCGCATAGATTATTTTTTAAGTGAAGACTGAAATTGTCCCAACACTTACTTACGGCAAATATAAATGTAGGTACCTATATACCTATATATAAAAATCAAAAAAAGAAAGTTAAAGTGAATAAGAATATTCTGATTCACTTTAACTTTTTGCTTGTCTCGATAGACAAGTAAATATTGTAAACCCATCCGGGTTTAATTAACCACTTAAAGAAATAACTAACGTGAACACATTTTGCATAAAGATAAGGTCTGGTCTGGATTATAGTATATTTACATAAGCGTAAACAAGTACCCATATCAATTCAAATAAAATGGGTGCGGGTGAATCTGCGGGCAGAAACCAATATGTGGTAGAAAAACATCCATTGCGCTTTTTATGCGACTGTACGTGCGCCAATTATTGGCGCCAATTTTTGAATGCGCAGGTTCTACTCTGTGACTTCTTGTATTCTTTCCACCGATTGTGCTTTTGTTTGTTTTTGTGAATATTTGAATTTTTTGATTAATTTCATTTTCTTGAGCAATAAATAATCATTATAATTGCGTTACATTTGAAAGTTGCTCACTATGGGAGACTCAGTTCGTCGGTGTATTAACTGTTCGATTCTTCTGCGGTATTTACGTTGGCAGTCATTGAGAGAAGTTAGTGAAAATGTCTACAATACTCTGGCTTTTTGGATTTCTCCAACACCGGTAAGTCGACAATTCTCAAGTTTTTACTTATTACTACTACTAAAGCCCCTAAATCAACCTTTATCTGTCGGAATTGAGGTCGGAATTGACGATCATTCAAAATACTAAAACGTCATTTTGTCAAATTCGTATTTTGAATTTACCAGCATACAATGACCAAAAGTCAGTAAGAGATTCGATACTAAACCTAGATTTTGAGACCTAATTACCGTGTAATGCCGAGATTTTATGATAAAATAGTAAATTACATTTGAAAGCCCTCAGATCATTCTCTAAATTAAATCATAAATCTTTGAGTCACAGCATGTTTCGTAGCGATACTAGGTTCCTTAGTCGCTTGGTCAATCTCTTTTGACTTTTTTTATTTTCTTTTAATAGTACAATTGTAACAAAAGAGAATGCTTTATAAGTTTTCAGTTATGCATTCTAGAAGTATCAACTTAAGAATACAATACCTTACCTCACCGAGGCTTTCACGGTTCATACGAAAACTTAAACTGTATAGACAAGGCATTATTCAACCAACTGCAAGCACAGTTAAGACTCCTCAACGGTATCAGGCGCTATCGCTAGTACTTTGGCTCTTCTGGTCTTCTGGTCTTCTGGTATACTCCTCATTTATTCAAAACTGCTTCAAAATGTACAGACAGCTTACCTCAATTTTGTGGTCCAGAACTTCTGACTTGAATTTCTTGGTCCTAATTGAACATAGTTCTGCCAAAATGTACCAATCAACATCACCATGTTTTCGAGAATATGTCCTTTTAAGTTGTTGAATGCCAGGTAATAACCTTGTTTCAGAGTTTTTTATCAAAGTTGTTTTATTAATTTTTTGTAGGGTTTGGTTAAAACAATTGGTACATTTTTCCAAATCACATTTTGTAAGGATCTGCGTTAAAATTAGTTCTGCCAAAACGTACCATCTTTTTAGTTTCTTCGCAAAAAAATCTTACTAGTTTGAAGCTCAAACTGCTACAACACCTTTGTACAGCTGTGCAGCTTTACGCACAAGTTTTACTTGTGCGTCAAGTATTAATAAATAATAATAAATCAAATATTTATATAACCGGTCTATTAGACCGGTTCTGCCAATGTGACAAACCATATAAATATTTAACATATAGTTTGAAGTATTTTATTTTTGTAAGTATCGAACATTTATTTAATTCTTTGCAATATAGTGATATATACCACACTAGAGCCAGCTTGGTGTACTAAAATTCATTTTTTAATTTTGTGGACTCAAACATTTTAATTTACTTTAATAACAAAAGTTTAATTAAGTATATTTTCTTGGAAATAAATAATTTGATTTTTCTAAGTTTGAATTTGAATTTTAATGTGGTATTGTAGATATTGGCATAAGGATTATTTTAGTCTCACGCTGACCGTCGTCGGCACTGACAAGACAATGTATAATTATAAAGTTTAGTATTCTATGAAATTACGTCAACCGCTCAGCGCTGACATCTGAAGTTCATACGTTTCCGCTGTCAGCGCCGGTCAGCGTGTGGTCAGCGTGAATCTAAAACCAGCCTAAGCATTAGAACTTGTGAGTCATACAAGAACTTAATTATGTTTGCATAAGAGGGCAAAGAGGTCGAGAAGTTAAACCTTGTTTTTGACGGGCAATTTAAAGTGTTTGAAAGCTGCGTGTTTTTTATTTGAAGTACCTTATTTTAATAAATAGGCTTAATATTGAATTTCATTTGTCTCTCAGACCTGCAAACAAATTCTTTTCTCGAACCGCGATTCGTGTCTAAATTCTAAGCTCATTTCAAAATTCAAACCAACTAGTAAGTTCACAGCAAAGTTTACCAGCGCCAAGAACCATCAGCCTTTAATCAAATTTGCGCGTCTAAATCAAATCATTTTGGACAATGTTCATCAGCATGCAGACGCAACAAGAGATGGATACAGAAGGCCGGCTCCATCCTTAAGTTCCGAGTTGAGCTACACGATAACTGACAAATGCCTGCACTGACTGGACAGGTCACTGATAGGACCTTGGATAGGTCCTGCCAAAAGACCGTTTGAGACACTAATCTACATGGTCCTCTCATGATCTGACCAAGATTATGTCTGGACTAAAGGGACTTAAACCCCTGTGTTTGTTACGACATTTCTTCTTAGGGGTGGTCGGATAAGAATTGTCGATTCTTTTCGACTCCGTCAAGCTTTTTTTTTTTATAGGACGTGTAAAAGTGATTCCGATATCCTATCTACAGAGTAAATAATTTCATTTCAAACAGCGAGCTAAAGAGCAGAGGGAGCGCAAGCGCACTCATGACTGCTTTTATCGCAGTCAGGCCGTGTAGGGGTGATATCATCACCCATTTTCTACCAAGACCCTTTATTTCGAAAGTACTTTAAGACGTCGGTTCCAGTTGTCATTCGTAGAACTTTGACAGTCATTACGGGTAGTTAGCATGTAGAAAGTCCTACAACAAGCCTTACCAAAGTATATGCTACCTAGTAAGTGACAGTTTCTTCATGTAAAATATTCTAATTCAGCTGTATCTAGTAAGACTGGAGGTCGACCCGCAGAGAGTTGCAAAATGGCTGGTAGATGATGATGTATGGAGCCGACCTTCTGTACCTATTTATTCTGTGACGCAGAGGACACAAATTCTAACTAGTGTTGGTTCATCTCATTATTGTTCTTTGCTTAGTTAGTTAGTCGACTTGTTAGTACCGTCACTACTTGATTTACTTAAGTTTAGTGGACTGTTTGATCTGAAGTGTGAACGTGCTGGGTTTGAGGGAGTTTGACTGCATTACGGTGAAGATTGTATAAAAGTGATACGAAGTCTTGAACTTTCGACTAATGAAGTTCTAGGTACTTTTATATACAGAGTGTTAGGTAGACGGTGGAGCAAACAAAAATAGAGGATCGGTGGGGCCGCCCGGCCGTCTGCTACGTGTTTGGGCCAATAACAGCACCCAGAGCACACGGATTTATTACTACATGACTTTTTTTAAATTTTATTCCTAAAACGTTCTTGCGCAAACGTCAATAATTTCATAAAAAAAAAAAAATATTGCCAATTTTTTTTAAATCTTGAATTACACTATATTATACAGAAGTATATAAAAAAAGAAAAGTCTCCAGAAGATAGCTTAAAAGAGATGGTGTTCTTTAAGTTTTGTAGTAGTTTTGTTATTATTTCCTAATTGTTTATGTTTGTCTTAATTAAATAAACTAACAAAGGGTAATTTGCCCTCTGGTCACGTAAAGAGGTGACCAACTGCTTGATGAAGTTATATTTTCATCGACACAGAAATTGAAAATGGGTTTCATAGATTTCGCATATTATCTTTCTCTGCTGTATTATGTGTCTTCTATTCTGAATAACCGATCAACCCAACCAACTCATGTACAGCGACGAGAAACTTTCCCTAAAAATCACATATTTCAAATGGGCACACACTTCAGATACATCAACACACACTCACACAGTTTAGAGAAGTTTAGTAGACCCACCGACAAAAAATAAAAAGGTTTGAAATCTGTAATTTTTTCTAGTTGTTTAATTGTAACGTCTGTCAACTACTATGGTGGGTAGTATTACAAACAAACATCAGTATCGAGAAAGAATAAACATCTATTTTATACAAACACTTATCCATACGAGAATTATACCAACGTTGTACAGAACAGCCTTATTCAGGTCACAAGAGTATACATACCCTCCATTTTATCCAGTTTTCTTTTCATAAAACTCACATGGTATTGTATATTATTACAGTCCCCACCGCAAGTGGCCGCGAATGGAACGATAACATGGACATGTTTACCCATATTACGAGCTACATGTCGTGGATGAGGGCACAAAACAAGAAAGAAGGCCACGAGGTCCTATATGCAATAAAAACCATAGAGCAGTTAGGAAATGGAGTGCCAATTAGGAACTATCATCATCCTCCTGCCCTATTTAAACGACTTCAAAAAGAAGAAGGTTCTCAATTCAACTGTACTATGTTTTTTTTAATGTCAGTTACACGATTACTCCGCCAATTATCTATTGGTTTTGATGATGCTTTTTTTGTTTAGTAGGTCATACTTCAGAGGTGGTCCCATACAATTTTTATTTACTTTGCTCGGGTAGTTTTTAGTTAGCTTCAATAATACGAATTAGTCCGTTAGTCTATGTGGATGATGTTATAATAAGTTTCTGTCACTGTTATTTACATAGCAGGTAGTGGTGTTCGAATCTGTGTGGGGTAGGTACCACAACTAAAAAGAGAAAATAATTTTTTTTTACTAAACAAAAATCCAAAACTAAAGTAGGTGCTTCCGAAATTATAGAAAATTTTCATTGTTGTTTTTTTTTCGAAGTCGGTTGTTTTTTTACGTTAACTTTGGATGTCCCACTTCACAAAGGCATTCTCCATTCTTACCACTTCTCTCAATGTTGTGCTTTCGCCAAATCATGAGGAATACTGCCGGAATCCTTCCATCAGGCCTCCTGCCCTTATAAATTTTTCTTTGAAATCGGCGTCGCATATATTTTTCAACAATACATTATATCTTAATCCGTCATCTCAGTCACTCTATTTCTAGCCATATCATCTTTCACACAATGCATACATCATTACTTTGAACGTAGGCCAATATATCTACCCTGAAAAGAGTGAACCCCAATTTAATAGTCAGGTGATCAGGACTAAAATAATGTCGGTCGTTTATTATCTACATAATTATAATTTTCCTTTAGCGCCGCCATATTTGCAGAATATTCAGTAATTAATCATGTTGAAATACTCTTTGTTACGCATTAAAATGAAACTGATTGATTTTGAAATTGGAATAATTTTGTTATAGTGATAGTACAAGCTATACCTCGCACACGGTGGACCGGTGACCTTGTGAAGGCCGCAAGAATCCGCTGGATGTGGGAAGCACAGAACCGGTCTAAGTGACGATGGTTGAGGGAGGCCTATGTCCAGCAGTGGACATCTTTCAGCTGAAATGATGATGACTACAGGTGGTAAGTAGCGACTGGCGATGTCAATAAAGTCGAGGTCATTGAGCGTTAGAGAGAGAGACTGTCAGATAGCTATGAGTGTGACAGAGAGGACGCTCTACACAAAATATAATATAGTTCGCGTGTGACCCGACGTACCTAACATCAGTTCTTTGACTTTAGTCTTCATTTCTGTCACCCTGGTACTTTTCAAAACAACAAATGATTCAATTTCAAAACCTGTATTTTTACCATTATTGAGCTAAGTAGTACCTAAGTCGCTTATGCACTTAGTTCCAGTTAATTTCTGCTTTCCTGGTAATTTTAATAAATAAATAAATTGGATAGTTGAATTTTAAATCGTCTATCGATATCATTTATTACGAATCCTTCATACTCTTCTCTATGTTTCATCGTTGGTGCGCTTAGAGGAATTATTTTTGGTGCGCTTCATTTGGTGCGTTTCAAAGTTGATGCGCTTCGTGGAATACCCTCTGCTATAAAGCTAAGCAACTGTCTATTCGATTCTGACCACGCCGTGAACTTCAATTATGATTACTCATACACTATGAGAGAAGAATTACATGTTGTTAGGAGTTGATATTCTGAATTTTATTACTATGTTCTCTCAATGCGACATGTTGCAACTTGTTTCATGAAATGTCATCTGTGTGCGACATTGCTTTGAGAGAGGAACCTTCTGTATTCTCTGTTACCTTTCATATTATTATTTGACTACCTGCTAAAATAATGTACGTAGATTTATTATAACTTTGAGGATTTTAAAAAGGTTTTTCATATTTTATTACGGGACATTTTTCCAACAGATTATAATTATCTACCTACTTTTTAGACCGGGCTGTCTCTCTCTGGTAGAAATTATACTACCCTGTTTTCTTTTTCGATTAACCCTGTAAGCGTAGGCTTTACGTGAAAGGATTCTGGCGACAGCTTTTTAAGAATTTGAGTTTTTATTAGAAAGATTGTTATTTGTGTCTTCCATATTGAAAAAAATGGACTCTAAGATCAACATAAGATACATACAAAGTATAGGCTGCTTTTGAATTATTACTGTGACCAAATTTCAAGTCTATATTTTATAGATCCATTGGTTTTTCCCTGTATTTAGGACAAAACATTTCAAGTCCTAAAACCAAAAATTCGAAGACATGTGACATCTACCAACCCGCACTGGGACCGCGTGGAGGATTACGGCCTGGTCTCTCTCACAGAGAGGAGGCCTGTGTCCCAGCAGTGGGAACATTATGAACTGATTATGCTTATGGTAGACGTTTAGGGCTACGAAAAACATCAAGAATATACTAACAAGTATTCGTCATTAAATTACATTAGTACTAACTACATTAAGGAGATAGGATGCATAAGGTATTAGTTAATCTAACGAACAAAAAACATTTAGGTATACCAAAACCACAATAGTCACAAAACTTAATAATATTAATGTTGCACAACGTCCTTATGTCACATTATACCCTGGTCCTTTCGCCCACAAAAAAGCAATACACCTTAATTCGCCCATCTGTTCCGATCCCTTTTCGTCCTATATTACCAGGCTTACATGACAATACACAGGTTCATAAAGATAACATGGGGAGCGATAATTAGCGGCTACCGACGCAACCTGTTGACGACCCTGTGGGGACTTGCCCCGTCGTGATACGTGCTGAGCCCCGGGATTGTCCTGACTATAAATAAATAGAGGCCGTTGGAAGGATTATTAAGATTTAGCTTTTCGTAGGCTTCACAATAATCGGCTTTAGTATTTTGTACATGGGACCTATGTCAGATATATATGGAGGGGTCACACAACATAAGCTACAATACGTATGTCTGGTGCATCTTTGGTGGTCAGCGAAACGTGCATACAGCAAATCTTTTTCTATACTAATACACTCAGCGGCACAAAATGTGGCCCAAACGTATTACGTAGTTTATTGTCCAAATGAAACTCGAAGAACATGTTTTTTGTTTTACTAAACTAAGGGGTTGGTCTGATACCTGAATTAAAAACATTAATTACGAAGAAAAAACTAAAACTTAATTAAGTTACATAAATGGGAATTAACACAAACATTAAAATAAGATATTGTTACAAAAAAAAAAACAAAAGACATATTACAAAAAATTCATAACGTGTGTTTCCACCTCTGGCTCTGATCACAGCTTGCATGCGATCAGGCATGTTCTGGATGATGTTTTTGCCAGGCAGCCACCAGAGCGGTTTTCAAATCACGGAGGGTCTGAAGAGGATTGAGACTAGACCGGCAGAGCTATTACCTATCTTGCAGAAGCAATGCGATAGCGATCATTTGTTTCATTTTGACAGTTCAACAACATTCAATGCGATAATTACGTTGCAGAGCAGAATTAAATTTCGAACTTATGAAACAATGGATTAGTAATCTGTTTCAAAACGAATTGATTGTGTATTACGTAATTAGGGTACGGATTCGCTTTTTAAGCATGTCCCATAAATAATCTATGGGATTCATGTCTGGACTTCTTGCTGGCCACTTCAATTTGGCAATTTTAGTAATATTCGTCTGTTATCGGGTTGTTAATGTTTGGGCCACATTTTGTGCCGCTGAGCGTATTAGAAAGAGGTAAAATTCGTTTGTTTGTATGTAGGGGGTAATCTCCGGAACTACCAATCGGATTTGAGAAATTCTGTTCAGCAGAAGCTACCTATTTTTAAATATATTTATTACGGTAATGTAACTTTATCGTATCGCTCACATTGACGCTACTCGTGAGATAAACTACTGGATAATAAACCAATAACACTAGTAACAGGCTACACTGGTGAAGGGCGGGCGTTTTGGGGGACTGTCTTATGAATCTTGACGTTCGAAAAGTGCTGATTTTTAGCCTAGTTTGAATAACTTTGATTTCGAATTAAAAATTACTCCGCATGTTTTTGTAATCAGTTCCATTTACATAAAAGTATGTCCATTACAGAGGTTACAAACACAGAGGTAAATAAATGTAATAAAGAGCAGAGTTAATTAATGGGGTTCGTCGACCTGTTGATAGGGCTGTAGGGAGATGTAGGCCGATGTGACTTTTTTAATTATTTAAAAGAGTTATACAGGATGGCAGGGACATCGACGCGAAGCCTGATACCATGGATTCAGTACATAATTCTGAACTCCCCTGCGTTGAAATTTCTCGTCGGTTATTTAAAAAAAAATCTGCTGTTCAATACATTTTAACCGCGAAGGTATTGCACTTTTCTATGAAACAGCAAAGAGAAAAATATTTCAACGCAGGGGGGTTCAGAATCATGTACTGAATCAATGGTATCAATCAGGCTTCGCGTCGATGTCCCTGCCACCCTGTATAATATACTATAGTACGGTATGAATATTTTTCATTAAGAGGCTTACAACAGCTGTCTCTGTCGGACTGCATAGAAAATAAAGAGAAGCGTGATAATACAACTTAGGTATTCTTATTTCAAAATATTTACAAAAAATGGTTGGATTTAAAAAATTAAAACACCATTATGGTAATTTGTTGCTTGTAGAATAATCTGAAAAAAAAACACAGAATGATTGCATGTGTATTAATATGATTTTTAATCGTTAAAAGTAATTTTTAGATTATCGTTATAAATTACTTATAAATAAAAAAAACTTATAAACAAAAAAAACAAATTCAAATTATTTCATTTTGCATAAAACTTATAAAACGTCAAAAGCACGGTTCCAATCGGTTGTTTCTGGAGAAAAGCCGGCAAGAAACTCCGCAGTTACTCATTTAACAATAATGGGCTTTAACCATGTTAAAAAAAAAAAAACAAATCAGTCCCTCTCATAACTTTGCTAACAAACTCAGCAGAATAACATTATAACACATTACCCCTAATAAAGATAATGCATGCGACCATGTTAATGGCAGACACGCCGGTCGTGACCTGTCCACGACCCTGTTGGGTCGTGTGGCTACTCCCTGGCGGATCCCGGAGTCCGGGGCCCCGGGATCCCGGAGTCCCGGGATCCGCACGCGTTACTGCGTGTAATTCGTTTTGTTTGCTTTTATTATTGAGTAGGTTTTGTTTTAATGGTTTGCAAGCTAAGGGCGAACTGTGTTATTTATTTTTGTGTTCTGCATTTTACTCGACTGCCAAGAAGAGTTATGTTTTTTAGAAGGGTTTAGTTAAAACTAAATAAGTTTGAGACTCAGACTTTCATACTATAGTCTGTTAACGAAGAGCTGGAAATAACTTTTATATAAATATTCGGGATAGCGTTCATTCGGGATAGAGTGATTCGGGATAGCGTTCTTTCGGGATAAAATGATTCGGGATTTCGAGTTTCGGCCTAACGTATAAGAGTCAATTATTAGAACTACTTATTTAAAAGCTAGGTACCTATTTTAAAATTAGAAAGTATACTATCGCAAAAAATCTAATTAAAAAAATACCAACCACTGTTTTGTTCACTGGCTATCAAATACACTTGTGTAGTTGTGTCGTAAGTCAATTTATTATCAGGATAGGTTCTTATTCTTCTTTTCGTGTAATTAGTGCCTAACCTGGGGTTCGAGTTAAGGCTTTTGCAGACCAGCGCGACTTGTCGCGTGACGCGACATGATAAATATAATTTCTAAGAAAACTTCACGGTATAACAATAACCGGTGTCGCGTCGCGCGACAAGTCGCGTTGGTCTGGACAAAGCTATATTTAAAGCCGCCCATGACCCTCTGACTTGGCTTCACATGCCATCAAGAAATATCTCTCAGGCATGCCGGTTTCCTCTCGATGTTTTCCTTCACCGTTTTTGAAGCAAGTGATAATTATACAATACGCACATGAATCCGAAAAGTCAGAGATGCGTGGCTTGGGTTCGCAGTCTGACGATCACCACCACTAGGCTAATAGGCACTGAAAACAGTAATGGCGGCTACACATAGTGCCGGCGGCATGGCCGGCCTTGCCGCTGCCCAAGCCGCACAAAGCCGCAGAAAGAAACGCAAAGAAAACGAAGGTGAAGAAACGCAAAAGCCGGAGGCACGTGCCGCGCGGCAAAAGCCGGCCATGCCGCCATGCCGCCGGCCATGCCGCCGGCTCTGTGTGTAGGAGCCATAATAATTAATTATCTATTCATTCAGCCATGACCCTATAGAGAAAAGCATGGTGTATCAGTGTAGGTAATTACCTTCTCATAAAAATTGTATGGGAGATACAGCCATCATAGTACAAACAGTGAATTATTAATATTGTAATTAGCAATTAAATTATTAATACAGTTAGCTTATTCATCGTTTGCCAAGCGTAATGATATAGTAGGTTGGGTAGATAATATTAATTTAGAACGATAATTGACTTTGAAAATGTTAATTTTCTAATTTAGCTCATCAGTTCTCATATTGTAAAATGGTACTATAATATTATAATACGAAATAACATAACATCACGACTGTATTTCCCGTAGGGTTAGCAGAGCTGTCCCTATAGTACACCCATATTTCGCCAGATATTATTAAGAACCTACCATGTACTAGGGGGTGATCCTATTGCCATCGACCGGGCACGAATCCAGCCTCCGGGCTGCTACTGAGAAATTCCAGATATAAAAAAAACTCAGTTACACTTTGCACGACCTGGGTATCAAACCCACGATCTCATGCTCAGCAGTAGCGATTGAGACCAGTAGACCAATGAGGCAGCCACTAATTATAATATGTAGAAAATAATACGAGATAAAGAAAGTGCCTGCGAAAGTAAGAAATTTTTGCGAAATGAAGATAGCTTTTCAAAGTCAAAGTCAAAGTCAAATCATTTATTTCAAATAGGCCCTTGAAGGCACTTTTGAACGTCAAAAATTTACAAAATAAAGTATTGATTCTACCGCCCCTTCCAAAAGGTAGTTTCGTAGTGTACCTAGTACAAAGCTGTGAGGTGTAAGCCGCTGTGCTCGCAAAACAATAATCCTGTGAAAGCCGTTTGGTATTCTAACTCCAAACATGCAGATTGTAATACACAGCTAAAACTGAGAACCAAAATATTTTCCGCTTTATCAACTAACAACATACATAATATAAGGATTTTTCAAAGTTATCCTACTAATATATCCTAACTAATATTATAAATGCGAAAGTGAGTTTGTTTGTTACGCTTTCACGCTAAAACGGCTAAACAGATTTGGATGAAATTTGGCACAGGAGTAGACCTTGACCTGGAAAAGGACATAGGCTACTTTTCATTCTGGATCGCAGACGAAGTCGCGGGCTACAGCTAGTAATATTACAAATGTGAAAGTTTGTATGTTTGTCACTCACGCAAAAACGGCTGTACGGATCTGGATGAAATTTGGCACGCAGATTGTTTATAAGCTGGATTAACACATAGGATACTTTTTATCCCGGTTGTACGTTTCCGTGGGATAATTTCCGACCTCTACTTGGGCAAAGCTGCGGGCGAAAGCTAGTTATTAGTAAGAACCTCTAATTAGTAACTTTACAATCAAGAATATGTAAGTAACTAAGATTTAAATCGAATTATAACAGACTAATCAGCTTTGACTACTACTCTGATTAAATCAAAATAATTAATGCTAAAAGCTTAAGACGTCACAACGAAGCTTCCTCAGATCCTATTGATCGCATTATAAGCCTTATAAAACATATTAATTAAAGAAAATTAATCTTCGTAACTCACACATAATGATTTCATAACCACGCATAATATTATATGGAAACTCCTTGTCTAAACAAAAGTATTCGGAACTCTACTTCCAGAGAAAATTAAACCTTATCACTTATAAGCATAGTTCAGAATTGAGTGAGGTTGGTATTACACTTGAGGGCACAAGTAAGTACACATTTTGGTATGTTGGAATGGCAAGCATGTGAGCAAGAGTAGCGAAGCTTTTACAGAATTTAGTGGGAATGGCACCTTTGGGACTTGAGCTGGGAAAATGGGCAGCCAGTGTAGTATATTATATTTTAAACACAAACCACATAAGTAACCGCTGTTTTGTAGTTACACTGCGGTGCAAAGAGGTACGTGTCCTTTTAAATAAAACTTTAATGCGGATGTATTATGAATGTAGAAGTAAAATGTTTTATCCCTTGTGTGGTAAACTTCTGAAGAAATGATAATTATATTGTGTGTTATTCGTCACGAAATTGAAAAAAAAAGCCGGCCAAGTGCAAGTCAGACTCGCACGGGAAAGGTTCCGTACCACCGTATAATATTTATCAAATAAATGAAAATATTAAACGAAGATTATTTTTCATCATATTTTTTTTTAAATCGCAATGATAAATTTGTATTTCATAATGAGAATGTACAGCTCCAAAAATAATTTTATAATTCACAGGAATTATAAAATTATTTTTGGAGCTGTACATTTCTCATATGTAAATAAAATACCTTACGAATCAGCGTTTTTCGTTATGAGTTCTAGATAATGACACCCACATGCAAGGACAAGTTTTTTTAAGCTATTGCATAGCTTCTATCGTGGGCCTTGAGTGTGGAGACCGAATCCAGAAATTTCGTAACGAAAATACCTAACACCCCTGTCTCTTTAGTTCAGCAACTCGCCTCTAGATGGCATTGGTTGTATTATAATTGCATAAGTTGATAAAAACAGCTATGCAATAGCTTTACCGCGGCAGTCCCCGAGTGCCACACGTCTTTTTTTTTAATATTTAACTTTATTTAATTTATATTGATTGTTGTTATAACGGCAATCGAAATACACAATCTATGAAAATTTCAACTGCCTACTTATTGCGGTTTTTCAGATACAGCTCACTGATAGACAGACGGACGGACGGACGGAAGGACGGACGGACAGCGGAGGCTTAGTAATAGTACAGCCCGGTTTCAAACTTAATGGTGGCTCGGAACATGAAGCGAGTCACTGCGCAGTAACGAATTCATGGGTAAATGGGGTGGTACTGCGCAGAGAGTGGCTAACTTCCGAGCCACCATTAAGTTTGAATTGATCTATAATAGTGTACCGTTTGGAACCCTTCGGGTACGGAACCCTAAAAGGAATTTTATTTCTTGCTTGAACTTAGTATTTTTTTGCAAATGAAAAGTTGGTCGACCTAACAGGTTTATGTTTTACTGCTGAAATTGTTAGTTTACTGTTTAGTTTCCAAAGAATAAATGAATAATGAATGTTGTGTCTGCCATTCTATTAGATTACTGGAATCCGAAAAAGAGAAAATGTTGTTAGTATTTATTTACTATAGAAAGAAAAGCAATAAGCAAGTTTATGCTTGCGCCAGGCTTCAAATAAATTCACTCACCACCATCAGTAAAGGTACAAACGGTGTTCAGACAAACACATTACCCGATCTCATTACAGCGGAGTACCAGGAGAGCATGACAGACAACTGGTCACTCAATTCAGGTGGAACGGTGTTTGCTCGCACCTCGCAAAACATTCCCTTGATTGTCGTTTCTAATGTGTGTTGTTGAAAATCTAATCGTTTTGCAATGGACGAGGGGCTCGTTATAATGACAGATGTGTACAGTATACGACAGATAGGTTTTCAGGTCATTTTATGGCGTATGAGAAGAGAGTTTTATTGCTTGTCTGAGAGTATCTCATGTATAATAACAATAATATTAATGCTCTGAAATACAGCCTTGTGGAATCTGAAGTATGGTATGTGCCCGACCCAGTTCTCGAAAATGGCAATATCACATTGTACTGGGATCGCTCCATCATCACTGACAGGACTATTGTTGCCAATAAACCTGATATAGTGGTGGTGGACCGAGTAGAGCGGCGCACAATGATCATTGACATAACGGTCCCGCAACCTCGTGAAAGCCGAGAAAGATAAACAAATCAAGTATCTTGACTTGGCTCGCGAGCTTGTCGACATGTGGGATGTGAACTCAGCGATCATTGTGCCGATAGTCGTATCAGCCAATGGCTTAGTTGCCAAGAGCCTCGACCAACACCTAAGGAGGCTCTCGTTGGGCAGCTGGATCAAGGGGTGCTTGATTCAGAAAGCAGTACTCTTGGACACGGCTCGCATTGTCAGGAGGTTCCTCTCTCTGGAGCCCTGACCGCCGGTAGCTTGGACCCTGTTCCCGATACCGGTGGGCTACTATTTTTTATATTTTTAAATGTTTTTATAATTTTTGTATTAATATTTAAAAATGAAATTTATATGTTAAATACTAAATAAAGGAGATAATATTAATGAAACAATTCCATTTTTATTATTTTCCCCAATAATTGGTGTTTTCGAGAATTAGGTACCGTATTTATAGAATTGGCAATTTTGCGAATTACTTAGTAGTTTATATAATTAGGTATTTTGAGAATTGGGCATTCTGCGCCTTAATCATAAATACAATATCATGCCTTTATTTTCAAGGGTAAGCAGAAGTGTTTATTACACCTACATTTTACTAGTTATAATTAAGTCGCATAATTATGTAACAGGGCCGAGCCTATTACCGTTGACCGTACACAAATTCACTCCGCGATGATACTGAGAAATTACTGATTGGATAACCTTATGACATTTTGCTTTACCTGGGAATCAATCCCAAGACACTTTGCATGCTCACAATTGCGACCAACACATTTTGGATACAGGCTTTATACTCAGTAGGTAAAAAACGTTATATTTTTTACTATCGACCCGCCCCGGCTTCACTCGGGTGCACATGTGACGGTGCACAAGTTCTGAGCAGTAACCTAACAAAAAGTACTAGGCTTGCATGAATTCAAGTTAGTATTTCATTAGTATTATTATGTACTTCTTTTGTATAGATAATAATTACATAGCCTGTGTATGTATTTCCTTCAAATGGTGAAAGAATTTTTCAATTACTAGGAGCGGTGGTTCCGTATTCTTCACATAATATACACACTTACAAAATTCGCTCTCTCTTTATAATATTGGATAGATTTTATTCTGCTATTTAAAATGTCGTCAAAAGACTCCAGACTTAATAATCAGCTTCTCAAATCTCAAATAAAACAAAAGAAAAATAAAGTGAAACCTCTCAGTTCAGTTCAAAATTAATTATGAACTTTTTGTGTGTTTGACAAAAAGCAATTTTATGTATACCCGAAACTTTTAGGTCACCACGACTTTTGAGGTGTAGGTTAATATTATAACGTCGCATTTGCGTATTTTAAATAAGTCCATGAAAGGAAAATGGTTTTTGGCTTTAAAAATATATTAAAATAACCCAAACTCGCCAACTCGTGCAGGGAAATACGGTAAAGCATACAGAAAATCTGATCGAGGAGAAATATCTTATCATTCTTTTATTATTTAAAAATTAATTGCCGTGCGTTATTCTAGAAAATGGCTCGACCAATTTCAATGTTTTTTTTTGTTTTGTTATTCTCAATGTAATGGTTTAGGAAAAAAATTTAGGAACACCGCCACATATGAACTACGCATCAAAAACATGACGTCACACAAATCCTGAATCGCGCTATTAGAGTTTACCGCGCGATTGACGTTTATATAAGACTATCCGAAATCAACTTACGGGTAGTTGCCCGCCAGACATAACACCCGTCTGGTCGGAGGATACTCCCTTGGTGAATGAGTGAAACTTACACCGTGTTCCTCATACCACCAAAAAACCAAACGAAACGTACACGATGCGGCCAATTTATCGATCTCACGTGGTACGAAGTACACACCGGCATCCTAATTGCGTAATATACGATCAACCACAATCTCAATCATTTTGAAAGAGATTGCTAATCCATTGCTTCATAAGTTCGAAAAAAATATCTGCTTAACAACGTAAATAACGAAATGAATGTTGTCTGTCAAAATGAAACAGATTAACCAGATTGACCTAATCGTTTATGAAAATATGTTATGTAATTAGATAGATGGTATATATATAATAAAAATACACGCACGCACGCACGGGTCCGCACGGGTCGATCCATCAGGTTAAGCTACGCTTGCCGGGGTTGCTCAGTGGATGGGTGACCATCTTTACATACCGAGACTCCTCCGTGTTTCGGAAAACACGTTAAGCCGTTGGTCCCGGCTGTCATTACGAGTCGTCAGAAACCCGAAAGTCTGACACTAGTCTTACCAAGGTATCGTATTACCCAGTTACTGGGTTGTGGAGGTCAGATAGGCAGTCGCTCCATTTAAAATACTGGTATTCAGCTGCATCCGGTTAGACTGGAAGCCGACCCCAAGATAGTTGGGAAAAGGCTAGGCAGATTGATATTAATAAAAATGAAATTATGTTGTTATAACTTGAGAACGACTGGACCGATTTGGCTATTTATTGTTTTAAAAGTTCCTAATAGTCCGAATCAAGTTACAACGGAAAGAAAAAATTTTAAAGTTTCCCAGAAAATCTTCAAATTCTTGTTTTAAAATACCGAATAAGGTTCTTATAGAAAGCAAAAATTTGAAAGTTGCCGCGTAAATTCGGAAAAACTGTGCCAAAATGCACAGTTTTTCCGAATTTACGCGGGAATTTTTTATGAATTATTGTAATTTGGACAGGACAGCGGCTGTCGGACAAAAATTTTTGGTTTGGTCATGTTGAGAGGATGAATGAAAGGTGACTGACGATGTAACTGGAAACGCCGAACTTCCTTAAACTGACCTTATTGGTGATGTTCTTCAGAAAGGACAGGTGCGTAGTACTCGCAACCGGCGTGCGTGTATGTCCAGATGTATGAACGTAAACGAGGCAAAAGGAGTATGTAAGGATCGTAGCAGGTGGCGTTCTGTAGTTTCTGATTACCCCCGTGGGAAGAAGGCGTGAGTTTATGTATGTTTAAGTAACGTCTGTCGGGTAAGCTAGTTGAAAATAAATTGATATTATTTTTTTATTTGGTTTTTTTTTTTTTTGTCCGGAAAATACATGATAATTTTATAACGGGAAATAACTTTCATTAAGCTATATATGATTTAAAGTCTAAATACACTATAAAATAATTTTGACTGGCTATTTCACGATGTCCGAATAGCCACTAGTTACCGAATAAATTCAAAAATGAAACAGAATTTGTATGAAATTATCTGCCAAGTAAGTTAATAGGAACTTAATCGTAGGTGGTGAAACAGGCCCTAGATCCTTTAAATAAACTTATGTGCGTTGGTCCCGGCTGTCATTTGTAGATCTTTGACAGTCGTTACGGGTAGTCAGAAGCCCAAACGTCTGACAATCAGTCTTACCAAGGGGTACCTATCATGTTGCCCAGTAACTGGGTTTTGGAGGTCAGATAGCCAGTCGCTCCATGTAAAATGTAGTTAGCTGTATCCGGTTATACTGGAAGCCGACCCCAACATAGTTGGTAAAAGGCTAGATAGATTTTGCTTTGTTTAGTTCATGTCCTTTTCTAGTGTTGCCCTTCATATCACCCTTTCACATTATATCAAAGTCGTGGCTCAATATTTAGTAACCACATTACAAGTTTACCCAACACGCTTTCATTGAGTTATTAAACTTTGCCTTATTATATTCCAGAATAACGTCAGTTGGAACAAACAGGTCATATTATAATATTGATATATACAATATACGAAATTCAGTAGTTCGTGTCAAAATTCAAACTCAAACTTAAAGCATTTATTTCAAATAAACCAATTACAGGCACTTTTGAATTGGCAAAGGAAAGGAAGATTAAAGGGGTTAGTCAGTCAGAAAGATGAAGCTACTTGCCCATTCTAAAGCGTAGTGCGTTCCTATGGAGAAGAACACACTTTTAAATCAAAATATTGTTACAAAATATTGATTACATCATTAATGTTGAAATTATACATGTGATAACAATGTAGAAAGACGTGCACGTTAAAAGCATCCGTTATAAAAAAAATAAAAAAAAACAAAATACATTAAAATAAGCCATGGCAACTAAGAAATGACCAGTCCTAACTGACGGCGCCCGTTCACGAACATGACGCATGGATCAGCACCATTCACCTCAACCATTTTGAAGGGAACTTAATGACACAACCAGCGAGACATTTGAATGAGCATGACATACTCTCAGCCGCCAGGGCACATTCAAGTCAATGAAAGACATACCCTATAAATGTTAGTTTTCTAGGTGGTAATGATCAGAGTGCTCACACGTGCTATGCAATTATACAATTAAACTACGTGTTACAATTGTTTATTGAAACAGGCAAATGGTACAATTACGTTTTCATTTTAAGCTAATAATATATACGATCTATGTATTGTACTTTGTTTGTAGCGAAATTAGCATAGTTAGTTATTATTTTAAGTAGTTAATAATTTTACGGTAAGATAGCGTCACTGTATTATAAGTTCGTTATCATGTTAAAACGAAGAAATACTTAGTCCTAAAATACAATAGACGATGTATATCTAGTAACTTAATCCGCTTAACCGTTCTTAAAGAGTTAGAGAACCCTGTAAGAAATCGACACGTGTTTCGCCTCTCAACGAGGCATCCTCAGGACGACGATTGACCTGTTGCGAACTCGGACACGAAGTGTTATCAACGCGAGCCGAACGCAAAGTGAGCTTCAACCGCCCGTCACCCCCACTTATATAGGATCGCTTATCGGCCCACCTCGGCCGGGATCGTTATCAGTGCGATAAGCGAACAATCGCAACAGTGGTGACCTCGGAATACTCGTATTTAATTCGTTCAACAGTGTAACGTTTCCTGTATTATTTTTTGCAATTTCTAAACTCTCTAATACAGACATTTTGAAACCTTTATCACATGTGTGTAAAATTTTGAAAGTGTTATTGTTATTTAACGAATGACCAGAATCTATTAAGTGTTGAGCAAAATGGGATCTTTCTGGACAATTATTCCTGTACGCTGCAATATGTTCTTTATATCTAGTTTGAAAATTACGACCAGTTTGACCTATGTAAATACCATTACAATCATCGCAATGTAACTTGTAAACACCTGATTTTTTATGGTTTTCTAATTGATCTTTTCCATTGCAAATCTGCCTTAATGAATTATTTGTTTTAAAAGCTACCCTAACTCCATTTCGAAGCATTAGGGTAGCTTTTAAAACAAATAATTCATTAAGGCAGATTTGCAATGGAAAAGATCAATTAGAAAACCATAAAAAATCAGGTGTTTACAAGTTACATTGCGATGATTGTAATGGTATTAGAACATATTGCAGCGTACAGGAATAATTGTCCAGAAAGATCCCATTTTGCTCAACACTTAATAGATTCTGGTCATTCGTTAAATAACAATAACACTTTCAAAATTTTACACACATGTGATAAAGGTTTCAAAATGTCTGTATTAGAGAGTTTAGAAATTGCAAAAAATAATACAGGAAACGTTACACTGTTGAACGAATTAAATACGAGTATTCCGAGGTCACCACTGTTGCGATTGTTCGCTTATCGCACTGATAACGATCCCGGCCGAGGTGGGCCGATAAGCGATCCTATATAAGTGGGGGTGACGGGCGGTTGAAGCTCACTTTGCGTTCGGCTCGCGTTGATAACACTTCGTGTCCAAGTTCGCAACAGGTCAATCGTCGTCCTGAGGATGCCTCGTTGAGAGGCGAAACACGTGTCGATTTCTTACAGGGTTCTCTAACTCTTTAAGAACGGTTAAGCGGATTAAGTTACTAGATATACATCGTCTATTGTATTTTATGATGGATTTCCGCAAGGTCACGCCTGAGTCAATTAACTATACTTAGTCCTGCAGACAGAGCTTCGGCCATGGCAGCCAATCCCAGCGAAAACTAGCCATCTACGCGGGAGATATTATAGAGCACAAGTGTATGCGCAGACACAGCTGCACGAGTTACTCTTATAGAAAAATAAAAAAAATTAAGAATAAAATACTATGTAGGGATGGGTTGAATCATTTTGTAGGTGTTTAATAATCCAATCCATTAATATTAAAGGTACTGTTTATCAATAACGTTAATGTTATTATGATAAATCATTTAAATGTTTTCGTTATTATTATTCATACAATGTGGAGACTACCATACAACAAAAAATTTAAATACTGCCATTACTAATGCGTAAGAGTATTTTGGAACTGTCAAATAAATCCTAGCATCCAAAAAAAAAATAGTTTTTCAAACAAATTAAATGTAATGTATGCCGCCGGATCAACCATAAGGTTATAAATTCCGTTTATCCAACTAGTCCTTAGGTGAATTATCGGGCATACATTTCAGAATATCCACCTTAGGGTGGATTTTTGGGGTGGATAAACGGAATATCCCGAGCCAACTATGGATTATGCCGAGTTATAATGACTAAACGATTAAATAGATTCAATTAAATTTTTGTATACAGAATAGGATCGTCATTTAATTTTTTGTTGTATTGTCGTCTCCACCTTGTATACATATTTAAACCTCACGTTTTTTTGCCCTTGGATGTAGGCAGAAACTACGGAACGCCACCTACTACGATCCTTACACCCTCCTTTTGCCTCTTTTACGTTCATACAGCTGGTCATAGTCACCAATAAGGCATACACGCACGCCGATTGCACGCACCTGACCCTTCTGAAGAACATCACCAATATGTCCTTCGAGGGCGTCCCCTCCTGGCATTTCTATTCACATCTGCCTTCATAATACCTTTTGTCAGTCGCCATTCATTCGTCCTCTCAAAATGACCAAACCATCTAAGCAGACTCTCTCTCTCATTATTTTATTACAAAAGATTTGAAGACCGGTCGTGAACTTTAGCAAGATTTCGAATAAACCTTACTGTGATTTATGTAATCGAGTCGCAAGTTTCGGGCTAAGGTCTTCTTACAAATTACTGTCCAGTAATTTGCTGTGTCTTCATGAACGTTCATGTTAATTAATACCTACTTTGATTAGGAAGGTCTGGTGTTTCTTGGAGTTATTACCTATCCGCAGTGGTTTGAATTTATTGTTGGTTTTCAAATACGATGATCAATAACATCTGCTTATAAAGGTATTTTTCTTTGATTTTGTAAGTGAAAAAAATATGTCAGTATCACTTATTGGTCTTATCAAGAGCCTATTCAGCCCCAATAAAATACATAACAGCAAAATATTGTAAAAAATATTCGCTACCGTAATAAAAATACAATAATTTTACATCGTTTTCGAATTTGCTCTCTCGGCTTTTATTGCTCGACCGAACATTTGGCCTCTGCAATAAACATGGCACATAATCTATTAAAAAAGGGGGTTACCTTAATGTCTGATGTCACAGTCATAAGGTAAAAGGTTGCATAAATATATTTGCAGTAAAACAGAAGTTACGGTTCTGTACGAACGACATATTTTATATTCAACGTGTTTTTACGACAGTTCATATTTGATACATTCTGATGGAATCAATAATATTGCTTTTATTTCTACTATTATGTTCCATGTCCCAGTTAATGCCCTTTACTGCCGGGACGTGGAGGATGAGTTAAGTTGAAAAGTGTATGGAAAACAAATTCAATTTCATGCTTTAATGGCTTTCGTGGTAACCAGAACATTATAA
Source organism: Conistra vaccinii (assembly GCA_948150665.1). Taxonomy (NCBI): domain Eukaryota; kingdom Metazoa; phylum Arthropoda; class Insecta; order Lepidoptera; family Noctuidae; genus Conistra; species Conistra vaccinii. The sequence goes on along the minus strand of OX411323.1, from coordinate 2,850,390 downwards.
AATAGATTGAAACTGATGATGGAGTTTCAACAATCAACATTTGTTTTTAATCTAAATTATTTCAAACCCAAGTAAAGTATTTTGTAAAACTTCAACAATCAATTATTTTTTTTCAAATATTTGATTCAGTAATTTGTTCAATATAAACTACGTAAGCAATCAGGTGGAAAAGGAATTTTTGATATGGCAATGCGAAATATTGTTAATAAAGTATTTTGTGAAATTCGTTTGTCATGTTCGTCATTGTAACAGTATTTTCAATATAAAATCGATTGAAAGACTTACCTACATATTGTGACAGAATTTCATTGATCGCAGCGACCTTCGTTGGAATTCTCGAATCTATATTTATGAAAATATGTATCAAATACCTTGCAGTTATAATAGAGTCACTTTATTATTATCAGTTTATTGTACTTATATTTTAATGTAAAATCTTCCACTAGGTACATAAGTTATTTATTTACAACAAAGTACAAACAACCTTTAGTACTTATGACTACACAACGTTATACAACTCCGAAACCATTAAACTTGCCTTTCTCAATAACCCCAAAAACCCATCCTGCTTAGTTAACCTTGACAACCTGACAAATAAAGTTAACAATTTAAACCAAAGAAATAACCGTATCAGTTACACTGACTGGGGCTACCAGGGCGGCATAAATTGGCGGGAGTTAATATTCCAAAAGACGAAGACCGCGGGCGACGACGTGATGCTACTGCTAAGTAACTACGAGTATAAGGCGCGCTGTATACAGATGGGAATTAAACTTCAGAGGGAGGGGAAATGTATAGTACTGCAGTTTGTACGCTTTTAAACGGTATTTTATTATTGTACGCTAGTTGCGGGGAAAAAAGCCCTCGTTTATTCATTTTCAGGATTGTTTCCACTATAATTTCTTAATACGGGTATGATGTCGTCAAGGTAAATTAAGAGGATTACAAAATTATTATTTTTTGGAGTTAAACCATAGAAAAATCAATTTAAAAACACGTATTCGGTAAATCTTTTATTGCTTATTTCATTTGATTTGAATTATAAAACCACGTAGGTTTTAAATTAGTGTACATGAATTTGTAGATAAGCCACAAATAAATCCAATTGTTTCCAAAAATAACCAAATCTCCCCCAGCCAATCAATACAGTGTTTGTAGGTTAAAAGTAGATTATTTTCCCACATTCAAGTGTGCCGAGGTCCCAATTTTCTACGCGGCTGATTTTTTCCCTTTGAATCCTCCTCGATCCGCCCGTGAACTCAAACAAACAAGGATTGTTGACTTGTTTCTGCTCCAATAATGTCACTTCCGTAATTCTGTATCGAGATTTTGTTTATGGCGCTGATTTGGGTCCCCTATTCTACGTATGTATATACTTGGCTTAATTCGGAAAGTCCTTTAGGCAAAATAAGACGGCGAATGATTTTGCATATCAATTCGATGTATTACTTGAGAATAAAATAAGCTTGAACAATCAGCATTTATTTTTTCCCTTTGTGTTTCCCCCTTTATTTTGAAAATGATGCTGACTAAAATATGGCGCACGTATATAACAAAAGAAAAAATTACACATCCAATCATTATATCTTTGGTTACTGTACAACATTTTTATTTACAGCCGTCCTGCGTAGAACAATACAGTTTGGTTTTATTCGGGCTGATAAATATGATAGATTTTTAATTCTCTCTCCTCTAAACTAATTATGTTTGACTGACTTATTGGTCGAGGTGTCGTAATAGCGACTACGTAGCTTGGGGTTCTTAGAAATTCTTACTCCGTTCTGCTGCTTAGAAATGCCTAATGGTAACATTTCTCAGTAGTAGAACGGAGTAAAGATTTGTGCCCGGTTTATGGCAAAAGGCCTGAGAGATATTTCTCGACGGAATGTGAAGCTAAGTCAAAGACGGCGGCTTTAAAAACTCTGACTCCGGGTTAAACTCAAACTCAAATCATTTATTTCAATTAAACCATATACAGACACTTTTGAATTGTCAAGGAGTCAGTCAGTCAGAAAATATGAAGCTAGTTGCCCATTCCAAAACGTAGTAGGTACCTATGGACAAGAACGGGCAAGAAACTCCACGGACAATCTTTTAAATAAAAAATTGTTACATAAAATTGGTTACATCATTCATGTTGAAATTATACATGTGAGAACAATGTAAAAAGACGTGCACGTTTAAAGCGTCCGTAATAAAACGATAAATACAAAAACAATTCAAAGATTAAAATAAGCCACGGCAGCTAAGCGATGACCAGCGCCAACTGACGGCGCCCGTTCACGAACATGACGCATGTATTAGCACCATTCAGCTCAACCATTTTGAAGGGAGTTAAATGATCCAACACACACGCTACCATCAGCGAGACATCTGAGTGAGCATGACATACTCTCAGCCACCAGGGCACATTCAAGACAATGAAAGACATATTACCCGGTAAATGGTAGCTCTATAGTACATAGTACTCACACCTGTGCTATGCAATTATACAATACAAAGGAGATTGAGTTAGTCACTAACCACACAATTAGAAGAAGATGGCAAAAGACTCGTCTCCGATATATTTTGTCTAAGTCTCGGTCCCGTGGGAATATCGGGATAAAATTTATCCTTTGTCCTAATCCAAGTCATGGTGTACCCATGAGCCAAATTTTATCTTAAAAAAATTCAAAATTCAAAAGTCATGAATAAATGACTTTTGAATTTTACTAGGCTTTGTTTTAGTAATTGAACTAGGCTGAGAATCAGCACTTTTCGAACGTCAAAATTACATAAGACATTCCCCCAAAAACGCCCGCCCTTCACCACTTCCTAGTGCTTATAGCTGGGAAGAAGAAGTGGCGCAACAAACTCCCCAGCAGCACAGCTGTCTGTTCTAAATTTGTTCAGCCGTTTTAGCGTGAAAGCGTAACAAACAAATAAACAAACAAACAGACTCACTTTCGCACATATATTATTATAGTTAGGATTAGAATTAACTGACGAAATGAAGGTGTTTATGTTTCGAAACTAAACACATACACAATGTGTATAATTACATCTAAATATCATAGACTGTCTGGTTATCATCATCATCTTCGGACTAGACAACAGCGATATATAAACTTTACCTATACGGAAGTTCGTTTGACTATTCAAAAATATGTTAAAAAAAATGTGTGAAACATCTAAAAAGCTTCCAATAACATTAAAATCAACCATTGAAATATTTTCCATTCAATTTTCCAACATAATCTTCAAAGGCACTCGTGATTATCAAATGTACCACTAACCACCCCAACCACCCACCACTGCCCTTTCGCTGCACTTATGTATGGAGCGAATGTCCCATTGCTTAATGAAATTTTGTTCCGTCCGCCGTTCTATAAGGTTTTTTGGGTTCCAAGTGAAAAGGGGGCGACTGACTGGTGTCGTACTTCGTTCATTGTTACAGTTTTCTATAGACAATCGTGTTTTCTAGTAACATGTGGGTACTCGTATAGCCCCGTTTCCATGGTTTAAACAAAAGTTGCGAGCATTTATGCTGTAACATGAATTTGTGCTGCTGGAAACATTGCATAAAGACACCCCTGTATCTGACATCGTACTTTACACTTTTTATTTGTTTTGTTTTTTATTCTTTCTATCTGCTGTATAATTATAATGTTTGCCTCTTAGTCTGTGCTGAATAAATTTAGAGATATTGTTTACTATAAACACCAGGCTTTTTTCAGATTTTAAGGTATATAACAACATGTAACTGAATTAAAGCACACCGACACACCTTAATTGAAATATTATAATAATATTATAATCATAATACAACTGACTTTTTACTATTATGCGTAAAACATTGTTTATTTATTAGATTAGTTAGGTATACTGACAAATCTACGCACACACAGTCGCACACGTTTAAGGGACCAGCGTAGTAGGTTGTTAATTTTGGTTTGTTTTGACTGTGCAGCGGAAGAGTGACTGTAATTTACGGAGCTCTAATTATTTTTTAAATTACCTATACAGAGTGGCAGGGACATCGACGCGAAGCCTGTTACCATGGATTCAGTACATGATTCTAAACCCCCCTAAGTTGAAATTTTTTGTCGGTTATTTAAAAAAAATCTGCTGTTTCAAAGAAAAGTGCAATATCTACGCGGTCAAAATGTATGGAAAAGCTGTTTTTTTTTTAAATAACCGACGAAAAATTTTACCACAGGGGGTTCATGTACTGAAACCATGGTAACAGGCTTCGCATCGATGTCCCTGACACCCTGTATTAAAAATGATTGAAATCGATTTAGTAAATGATTCTGGACAAGTGATTAGTTTGTTCAGAATCATTTACTAAATCGATTTCTGTATTTTTTATAAAGGTCATATAATTTTATTTTGTTCTTATTAGTTTGTTTGTACCTATGTATCTATGATTTGTCACTTGTTATCATTGATCCTACTTATTGTTTTCTCAGTAGAAGTAAATCTGTGAACTTTTATTTTATTGTCTTTACCTTCACCATCAAATTCTCTTTCACAAAACACATAACTATAAAATAAGAAAACGCGACTCAAACTTCACCGTCTACCAATTTTTCTTACAAGCCAAGTTATTGTGTCGTCGGAGCAGGTGACGTCATTTTAAAGTGAATTTTCGTGTCGCTTCTGACGTTTGGAACATAAAATTTTCCTCCATATTGACGACGGTCTTCGAAAAATCACGTACCGAGCTGATTTGGTGACTAAGGACTTTCTTATCTTAGACTTGTAAAGACAAGTTCAGATATATGTATGATGCTGTAACTGTAACTCGTTTTCAGAATGTAATAAAATGACATCACGGCTGCATTTTCCAAAGTGTTGTGCAGAGGAGTATATATAGTAAGAGAATGTTATTTTGGTTGTGTTTTGTAAAATCTTTCCAATAAAAGCGAAAGCGTCAGGGTAGCCCGCGAAAATGAGGAGGAAAGAGGATGATCTTTTAAATTTTCTTACGTTTTTTGCAATTCGCAGGTCAGTATCAGGTTATATTGATCTAAGTGTGATTCGCGGCCGTATCAAATATTTATTTATGGAATTATAATCATAAAAATGATCGATACAACTCTATAATTTCATGTAATCCTATTGAATGACTATTTCGGATTATTCTCAGTTAAGTAATAGTTGTATTGCTAAGGGCCTATTTCACGATGTCCGAATAGCCACTACTTACCGAATAAATTCAAAAATGGAACCGTATTTGTATAAAAGTATCTGCCAAGTAAGTTAATAGGAACTTAATCGTAGGTGGTAAAACAGGCCCTTATTCTAATGATTATAAATCTGTAAAGCCATATTTGCCATGGTCGCGAATCATATTTGAATCAATATAAAACCTGACACTGACCTGCTAATTGCAACAAACGACAACAAACGATAAAAGATTAAAAACATTCTACTATCATCAATAGGATAATAAATCCTGTTTACACCATCCCAAGAAAATATTCGTGAAAACTTACAATTTTATCTATGTTCCGAAGATATTTGCGAAAATTGCTAAAGCGATTTCGTTTTATGACCGGAAAGAATATTTCTTCTGGAAGCTTTTAGAGTAACTCCGAGCTTATAGCCCGTATTTATTTTGCGAAAGTCTTGAATGATGATAATTGCTTGCGATTTATGCTCACGTAAGATTTTAAAGAATTGTAATATTTATATTGTATCGGTAGCTTTGTTTTTTTTTATAGCAAGCAAGCAATAAAAATACACAATCTGTAAAAATATTACGTGTTCATGACCGATGGACAGCGGCGACTTAGTAATAGGGTTCCGATAGCCACCGTTCGGGTACGGAACCCTAAAAAGAAACCCTCTCAGAGGATGATCTTTTAGACTTTTTCTTTAATACAGACACACACACAAACACATCAACATCCAACACATAACCACACACACACACACATCACACAACACATCAACACACACACACTCACATAATTATATCCCATCATCCCATCCCATCATTATATTTTCATCACATTTACATCCCTATTTTTATTCTCAAAATGTACTCGAAACACACATGTAACATGTAATACATTTAGTTAAACTGTTATGATTTACGGGCTATTTGTGCGCTAGTACACAAACTTGAAGTACATAGTGCGAATGCGATGCGATGCGTATCTCTTTCCAGTTTTGTTTGCAGTAGGTATATTTATGAGGGTATTAAGGTTTTGATGTGGCAGTAAAGGTAGGATTTTGTAATGGATTCTGTTCGGAAAAGAGGTATTTTTCTTTCATCTTCTTTCTTTGTCGTGTTTCTAGTGACTAACTGTGCTTTGGGTTCATAAATTACTTATATTAAAGTGACATAACTGGAGTAGATATTTTATAGATCATATTATTATATGAATATAATAAATAAAGTCACACAATAGGGGTCGTCGTCATCGAAGTAGGCCTAGGAGAGGCTGGCGTAACGATCTAGACACAGTCTTCCAGATTCGCCGGAGAAGCCAAAATAAAAATAGAACTGTAAAAATATGAGGGTGAAAAGCTCTCAATGTTGGTTAATAAAAAATAAAAGTAAAAAGGTGGTGGGTAGTGTACAATTATCACTTCAATTTTTAACCGACTTCCAAAAAGGAGGAGGTTTTGTGTTCGACTTCATGTATGTTTTTTTTTTTTTTAATGTATTTTCACCGATTTCTCCGTCAATTGTGGACCGATTTTGAAAGTATTTTTTTTGTTTGAAAGGGTAAGCTCCCGAGGTGGTCCCATATAAATTTTATTAACTTGCTTAGATATTTTTGAGTTAGGCCGCTTGCCCACTGGTCGGTAAGTGTGCGGGGCGATATCGTTTCGGTACTGCGTGACGTCACGCATTTTACTGCATCGGTACTGGAAGCTTACCGCGCAGTGTTTCCACTTTTAGGGATTTCTCCCTGTTTTAGGGAAAAAATACCAATATTAAGTTTGGTTTAGGGATATTTTATTTTGACAGGGATTTGGGGAATTTAGGGGTTAATATGAATTTAAGTTGGTAACCTTATTGTTTATAGTAGGCATCACCCAATATATTACTTGACTCTATGGCACCACCGATTTATTAAAGGATTCGATTTATTCAACCACCGATTTATTCCCTCAACCCAAACTCATAATGAATGCAATTCATAAAATTTTAATTTACCATGTTAATTGTGCCATTACCTTATTATTTATAATCATGCTCCCTAAACCAAGGAAATTTGAAGATTTTTTAGGGAAATTTAGGGATAATTCATTCAGAAACTGGGGAAAATCCAAAAACAAGTGAATTATATAGTACGAGAGCCCATGACCAAAACCATGTCACATCGTTTTACGGGAATAATTGTAAAAAAATCTTTACGTTTTGATGATTCTGAACCCGACTCGGTGGGCAGTACCGGTCAGAAACGTTACAGTTTTATGGGAGCCTATTTCTGCTATGTCAAAAAAAATTGGCAGACGGTTTCATCACAATGTGTCTGATAATAAAAATATACAAAGATTTCGTAATTTTATTACTAAAAAGTTTGTTTTCAGATATTTCCGTTGCGTCACTTTGCGTGTCAAACGTGGCCTGAGCACATTTCCAAAAATGACGTATTCGAATCAACTGACCAATGTTCACCAGAAAACAAAATTTTCAGATGGAGCAATCCATCTGAAAATTTTGTTTTCTGGTGGGTTTTATTGTTTGCCTCAAATTTAATTTTCTCAAATGGTCTCTTGGGTACGTACTCGAAGCTACTGGTTTCTGAAAATGGTGTTTTCGGTATGTAAAATCTATCATTTTTAAACATGATAAAAAAGAATTATCGACATATTTAAAAATGCGGTCAAGTCAGAAGATGTGACGCGGAAAAATTCTGAAAATAGGATTTTTGAATTTAAGAATAACCAAATCTATCGTTTTTATACGATTTTGTTCGTAAAACGATGAGGCAAAAATGTTGGTCATGCTCTCTCGTACTAATTGAATTAATTTGAATTTGGAATTCTAGATGAAAGCAGTGCAGTACACAGATATAGATATATAATAATACCTAGATAAGGCAAGTATCACGATCTGTATGAAAACCATGCGTGGCATTTTTGAAAAATGATCAAAGCGCCTATACCATGAAACTGAAGCGATATACGATAGTATCACTTGTTTCGATTGTCATAACCTGTTAACACTCAACATCACATCAACCGTTCCTAGTATTACGAATATAGGCATTTTCTATTTTATTATTTATGTCCGACTAGCGCGGCGGACAGGCGCAGACCATATACTGTATTATATAAAATGAGACACACTGAGCCACGTTCGGGCACGCGAAGTAGATGCTCTTGCGCTATCTAGGTATATCTATATCTGTGTGCAGTACCGATTCGGTACAGAGTGCTTACCGACCAGTGAGGAAACATAAGCAGTACCGCGCAGTACTGTACAGTATTGCGCGGTAAAATACCGACCAATGGGCAAGCGGCCTTAGTCTCAATCATTATATTTTTACCCACTTAGTTTATCTGGATGATATGATGATAACTTCTTGTCACTGTTATTTGCATAGCAGGTAGTGGTATTTGAATTTGTGTGGGGTAGGTTCCACAACCAAAAAGTGAAACATAAAAACTTTTTACAAAAAAAATAAAAACCGACTTCCAAAAATAAAAACTTTATTTTTTTATTCCTTGGTGCAATTTTTTTCTAAAAAGTCTTGGCACAAATCAATCTCAAAGTCGTCTTAGCCACCGCAGCCTGACCAGACCCCAAGAAACAAGTAGAACTAATTTCACAAGTTAGTGTTCATTTGTAAAAGCAGTATATTTTGATCGCCACATCCAACACTTATTGGTTCAGAACGCCCAATATTACTTCACCAAACTTTGTTATTACTTCAGCCAAGTTTATTTGGTAAATGAACTGAAAACTGGCGTCCAGTGACGCACACGATTTATAACCCCATACATTACTCCCGACAACACTGACAACCGCAATTTTGAATCTTATTACCCACAGTTAGAGTCCACTAAACAGCATTTTTAAATTGGTTGGTTTTTATAGGTTTGCCAAATTGTAATGCAGTTAACGTAATGTAATTTAGTCTTTATTGTTTAAGTGATAGGTCTTTATATTGGTGATAAAAATCTTCAGGTATCTAAGTTCTAATTAGGGAAGGTGGCGCTCGTTTAAATGTTTTAGAGGCCCTTAGAGTAAGCAGTAAAATGTTAAACACTTTTCACGGTTGATTTGAATACAAAGTACTGAATGTAACACGTACCTAACTAAATAATTTAGCTCAGTACCTAAGTGAGTATTGTGACTAAGTAATTCACTATCAAAGTTAGTACGCCTTTGAAGTTAGAGGATCATTTGCATCTAATCTTTTTTTATTGAAATCCCTTGTTACTTTCACACAGTCTCATTTACAAGAGTTTACGTCTTGTAAATTAAACTGATACACATTATTTTATGATCAATCGAGCTCTTCCCCTTTTTCTAGTTCCTACGTACTTGTGCATTATATTAATTTTTGTGTAAGATGACCAGCTATTGATTGATTTAACCGTTGTTTGAAATAAATATGTACAGTTTTAATAATGTTTTTACCCTGCCCAATTGCACATAATATACTTTGTAACAGACCTCCTTAAGACCTTGGCCAAATATTGTTTGATATTCGGATAGCTCATGACCTGAAAAAGTGTCATAAAGAATATGAATTATAAATCTCGACTAATTAAAAATTTATTTAACAACGCTTTTTAGGTGATTTTCCACAGTCATGTTCCATACACTATTTACTGCTCTGTTTCAATTTTTCTTTGTTTATTTATTGCCTTAAATTACCTATAATTATTAAAATACCTATAAATAATAAAACCATTTTTATTTATTAGAATTCTTTGTCTTTATATTTTTATTAATTAATCATTATTAAGTGAATAATCTGCCATTTCCTATTCTATTCTGGGAGTTGAAAGCAGTATCAACTAATTATGAAAAGATTCGAGCACAGCAGTGTGAATAGAAGTCCTATTTGGCCATGTAATCTTGAAAGCAGAGTGGCGCAGTGGAAGCGTGCTGGGCCCATAACCCAGAGGTCCGTGGATCGAAACCACGCTCTGCTAAAATTGACTTTTTGTAGTTTTTGATATTGTCTTTTTTTTCAAAACTTGGCAATCTTTTTGGATCGCAATAGAATATTTTACTACGGTACGAGATAAGGCTCGTTCTTTTCGTGTATTTGTTCTTTCTTTCATAAAAGTCCTAAAATGTAGTATAAATAGTTAATTATCATGAATGGCGCAAGTAAAAATTTATGAAAATCTCTATCTGTTTAGTAAAATAAAAGTAAAGAACATTACCCAATTAACACGAAGTATAATGACTCTTTCTTTTAAGTAAATTAAGGTTCCTGAATAATACAAACTCACTCACAGGCAGGTAAGTCAACAAATTATGATGAAGGTTTACGATGCGACCATGAAAACCTTATATACAAATAACGATGCAAAATGTTCTGTCGTTTATGACCGTCTCTTTACGAGGCCAGACATTAAGAGATCGTGTTTTAAATGAGAGGGAACTGTTAAAAGCAAGGTCTACTGGATGACGGGAATTCCTGGGGGTGTCCTTTGGAAGGCGAGCTGCCATTTCGGACTGAATAATTAGCGTTGTGTTGGAGTGGACGGATGTAAGTGAGAGCGGAAATAAAAATCAAATATGGCTTATTTCATGACATAACATCGTATATTTAGCAGGAGCTTGTGGCTTAGTAATAACATACGTCACGGGTTCATCCATCAGGTTAAGTTACGCTTGCCGGGGTTGGTATGTGGATGGGTGACCATCTTTACATACGAGACTCTTCCGTGCCTCGGAAAGCACGTTAAGCCGTTGGTACCGGCTGTCATTCGTGGATCGTTGACAGTCGTTACAGATCGTCGGAAGCCCGAAGGTCTGAAAACCAGTCTTACCAAGGGGTATCGTAAAACTCAGTTCATAGGTTGTGGAGGTCAGATAGGTCGCTCCGTGTAAAATACCGGTATTCAGCTGCATCTGGTTACACTGGAAGCCGTCCCCAACATAGTTGGGAAAAGGCTAGGCAGATTGGATTGAACATCGTATATTTCCCGTAAGGGGTACGTTCTACAGTACTCTTATATTTCACCAGTTATGTTTAAACTCCGTGTTTAAATAGGGGGCGAGCTTATTGCCAGTAAAATCAGGGATCTTGCTGACACTTTCAGTGTGGAAACTTCCAATTACACTTTGGCCAGCTCGGGGGTCTAACCCAGGACACCATACATTACGCCTTGTTTCCCCGTAAGGGTTGGGCCATAGGTGAACATAATTGGCGAAATGTGGGTGTACCCTACCTATAAATAATAATTACCTAATTTAACAAAGTTTATTAAGTGTCAAACCATTAACTGTACTACGGTTTTGTGGGGCTTAGTTATACTTACCATATAGAAGTGAATAAAGATAAATAAATAATAATAATAATACTCAACAGCTGCGCTTACGACTACTAAACCTAGGAGGCAGCGAGTTACAACCCAGTTTCAATAACAATCTGAATGATTTTGAAAGAATTTGATGAAAGAAAGAAAAATAAGTTTACATTATCACATAGACACGTGCACACAAAAAGATAATACAGTAACAGAAAAATAAAACACAATAGTCTTACTATAAAGGAAGAAAGGAGGAAGGATATTGTTAATTCATTGCTTTATATGTTCAAAAAATTTGTCTGTTCCACAACGTAAATAAGGCAATGAGACTTGTATGCTGAGACGCAGATGACGCAGGTCAGTACAGTACAGATTTTGCAGGGTAGGGCAGGCGAGGCAGACATAGATCGCGAGCGCATACTGCGACGCAGCTACACAGTCACATTTGCGTCCTAGCAAGTACAAACAATAGACGTGTGGTAAAAAAACACGTTACGACCTGCACGTGTCGCGTAGAAATCTGTGCCGGCACTTCAACGAGACGCAGAGCAGGACAGACACATGTCTACGTGGCACCTGCCTGCGCCGCAGCGTACGCAGCTCTCAGTACATTCATGAATTATAAAAACTGCTCTGCGCTGCGCTGCGTGAACCTACGTCAACTGCGTCTCAGCATACGCTTAGCCTAAGTCCTGAGACTGTCAAAATGAAAGCCATTACTACTGTAAGTGTGTTACGAAATTACCTCGCTAGTCTATTCTACTTTTGGAACTCAAATCACGTGAAATGAAATATGAGCCTGATCTGTTTGTTAATAAGCTAAATGGACATAACTGCTAGACACACAATGCCTCCAGTGTACCATGGTCTTGTTTCCGAGTTGCCTCAAATATAACGATGTATACGTACTTAGTTATTATTATGTAAACAATTGTGACAGGAAGTATTATAAGATCATCAAGATACATAAATTGGATACGTATTATTGAAGCTAAGTCAAAAAATACCCAACGAAAGTTAATGAAATTTATAATGCGTTATTAATTTTATTTAACCGATTTTGAATATTCTTTTTCATTTGGTAGAGGACTACCAAATGACGAAGAAGAATATGAATAAATATTGACGAACATTATAACCTCCTTCTTTTTTGAAGTCAGTTAAAATGAAGAAACTTTTCGCGGCCGTAGTCGTGGGCAGAAGCTAATGAATAATAATATTAATTTCACACACACACATTTGCTCTACGTAATTTCATCGGGTAATAACAGGCATCCATTGAGTAATTAGGTATTTTGAGCTAATAAAGTGATTGTATACCGGACGGGCGTGATCGCTGGATACGGGTTCAGGTAGGTTGTAAGGCTATCCTGGTCCAAGCGGCGCTGACGTCCTGTACCGAAGTTTTTGCTAGCTATTTTCGAATACTCACATGGATATGCACTCGACCTTTTGAAGGAAAACGGGCTCGGCAGGAATGATTACACTGTTTATTGATAAGTCTTCATAACTATTCAGGACACGATTTCAGGACTCCTCAGGACTACTGCTTTACTTGTTAGGTGGAACTAGTTTCCATGTTGATGACTACAATTTCTAGAGATGGCGTGTTAGCTTAGCTGGTAGCGCCCTTTACCCTATAGAGACCCATGAATCGTCTCCTGTTTTCGTAACTTTATTATTTTCAAAATTCTTATAAAATTACATTTCTTATAGCTAAACACACTTATTTCAATAGCTATATACATCATGTTATACATCATGAGATTCACAAAATTGCCCCCTTTCTAATGAGGGTTCTTCCAGGATTCTGACTATTCCTGTTGAAAAGATATTTCAGGATTATCGGTATTAAAATGATTAAATAAATATTTAATTATTTGCAAGTGACTTTTCAGACAAAGTTCTGATCCGATTTCCACCATACCAAAAGAACACTCGGGCTAGTCTATTCCCCTAGAGAAATCTAGTATTTTATTTATTGTATCTAGATTTTTCAGCCAGTTATAGGCCTCTGAATACAGGTAGGGTAGCCTTTATTTTTACAAATCCGCTTTGCGGCATTCTAACTCGATTAAGTAGGTATCCTGAAGGGCTAGATTTCTAGAAGTTAGGTCCAGGGCTAGGTCTCGGTCTAGGTGACCTGGATGCCATAAATGATTTTACGTTATATCTGTCTAACCTACCTAATCAAGGAGTGCAAGGGCTTTGTTTACCTTTTTTAGTCAAATTTTGATATTTGGATGGTGTCTAGCTGCTAGATAGCATTACTAATACCTATACTATTTTCATATTTGAGTTAGTATAGGCGTTGCCCACAACTTGTATTATTTTGTTTTGCGTTATTGCAACTTTAGTTTTTCTTTTATAGGTGTGCAGATTTTTGGTATTTCAACATCCGGATAAATAGAAAGGTCTTTTCTAACAAAATATTTTGATGACGCATTATTGCGTATAACAAGGAATCTACATACTACATGCTATTATTACGCATATTGCGAAGAAATACTTATCCTATACATACAAGTTTTTAAGCTAAGTTAAAATTAATGATTTTAAACAAGCTAAAATTGACGGTGACGCCTCGTCGCGAACATCTCTCCCGCCATGCAGTGCAGTGGCGACTAGTAGCGACGTCGGCACGGCGCTGCATCACACCGGTGAGCGACGACCGTAGTCGCGACGCTCGCCGCCGCGACGCTCGCCGTCTCGACGCCTCGTTACTTCGGTAAGGGGACGAGTTTCTTCACCGGACGCTTCAGGGTGCCGCCGGCAGTGCGCACCTCAGCAGTCCGGACTTCACCATCAGCCCCGGGGAACACGGCGATTATGCGGCCTCGCGGCCATGTGTTGCGAGGCAGCTGGCCGTCAGCAATGAGAACAGGGTCACCCACCTGCAGGTCTGGTCCGCGGCTATGCGGCTCCCGCCGGTTTTGTAACTCCGGCAGGTACTCCCGGACCCAGCGGCGCCAGAACATATCGGCTAGTATCTGTGAGCGCCGCCATAGTTTCTTGCTGTCTATGCCTTGATCGGTGAATACCCCGGGTGTTGGGAGTCTGGCCGACCCACCAAGTAGGAAGTGGTTCGGTGTTATCGACTCGTCGTCTTCACTGTCCACTGAAACGTGTGTCAGTGGACGGCTATTCACTGTGTACTCTGCCTCACACAATAGTGTGGACAACACCTCTTCATGTGGGTGTTTCTCAAGTAACACAGTGTACAATGCGGACTTCACGCAGCGTACGAGACGCTCCCAGGCGCCTCCCATGAATGGCGCCGATGGCGTTATAAAGCGCCACACGATGCCTCTTCGACTTGCCTCTTTTTGAAACGCGTCTCGGAGCTCCTTGTCGGCACCGTGCATGTTGGTGCCGTTGTCGGAGTGCAGCTCGGTCGGGCAACCTCGGCGAGAAGCGAATCGTCGCAGCGCCAGTATGGCGGAGTCTGCGCTGAGGCTGGCGGCGATCTCAAGGTGGACGGCTCTGGTGGTTAGACAAGTGAATAGTGCTACGTACCTTTTTTGATGCTGGCGTCCGACAGTAACGGACAGCGGGCCGAAATAGTCAAGCCCCGTATAGGTAAACGGCCTCTGGTGATGCGCGAGGCGCGTCTTCGGATGGTCGCCGGTCGCAGGCACGGGTGGTTGTGCCTTGCGAATGCGACATTGTAGGCATCTGGCTAGCACCATTTTCGTGGTCGGCCGCATCTTGACAACCCAATAGTGTTGTCTCACCTCGTTGATAGTGAGTTCTACTCCACTATGTTGTAGGCTGCGGTGTGTCCAGTCTATATATAACTGGGTGATGTGATGGTCGCCGTGTAATATCGGCGGATGTCTCACGTCATCTGATATTTCGTCTGTTGCGGCTATCCGGCTTCTTAGCCGTAGGATATTGTCCACTACTTCGATCTGCAGTGGCCGCAAACGACTATCTTTCTCCAACTTTTTCTCTTCTCGCAGTTTCGCTATCTCATGAGCGAAAGACTGCTGTTGCACGACTTGAATGAGTATTTTCTCCGCTTCGTGGAGATACTCTGCTTCTAAGATTTGCTTCACGATTTGAATTCCAGACGTCTTTGCTGTCTGTTTCGGAGGACTTGGGGTCGTCTTCTTTTTCCGCCAATCTGGATCTTTCTCTGCGTTTTTCCTCGTTCTTTTGTAGAACGTTTTCTCTGTTCTTCCTCGGCAGAGAGCAATGAAGCGAAGAACACTTGCTGTCGCACGGAGTAACCGTTCCCATCTCGAGAATCTGGCCGGATCTGGTATGGCTTCTGCTAGCTTTCGCGTGTTAGCTTCTTCGACGGCAACGAGGGTCCTTTCTTCCCCTGTCTCCTCTTTGATGGGAGGTTTTTCTGCAGGCCATGACGACGGTTCTTCGTATAGGAAGCTAGGGCCGGAATACCACGCATGCTGTGAGTCAAAGTCACGCGGTACATCACGGGTAGCGATGTCCGCGATATTCAATTTGGTGGGTACCCAACGCCAATCTTCTACTTTGCTGTTTTCCTCTATGGCGGCTATGCGATGAGCAACAAATGGTTTGTATACCCGTGCTCCTCTCCTGATCCATGTCAAGACGGTCTTACTGTCTGACCAGTATGTCACCGATGCGGGTTTGATGTCGTGCTCACGTATCACGGCTGCAGCCACGCGGGTTCCCATCACCGCGGCTTGCAGTTCGAGGCGTGGTATAGATTGCAGCTTCAGTGGTGCCACCTTCGCCTTTGCCATGACGAGGCTGACTTGCTGCTTGCCTTCCATCGATGTGGCCCGCCAATATACTGCTGTTGCGTATGCCATCTCGCTTGCGTCGGTGAACACATGGATTTGTGTCTCCACAGCATCACTATATCCAGGGTAACATCTTGGTATGCTGATATTCTTGAGTTGCTGCAGGTGCTGTATCCAACTTCTCCACTGAGTTGCCAGGTCCTTATCTAGTGGATGATCCCAGTCGACTCCTCGCCTCCATGCCTCTTGCAGTATTTGCTTGGCTCTAATTGTGACTGGTGAGGCGAGTCCGAGCGGGTCGTACAGCGACATCACAATTTTCAGTGCCTCTCTCTTTGTGGGCGCTTCCTTTTCTAGAACACCTTTCGGTAGGCGCGCGAGCGTTAGATTGAAGCCCAGCGCGTCTTCACCCGGTCTCCATATTAGACCAAGTATCTTTTCGGTGTTTTCTGCATCTCCGATACTGATAACTTCAGTTCGGATCTGTGACGGATCTATATTTTGTATGACTTGCGCACTGTTCGATACCCATTTCCTGAGCTCGAACTTCGCTTTCAGGTGTATGTCCTTCACCGTTGTTGCGATGCGCGTTGCGTCTTCGACCGTCTTGTAGCTATCGAGGTAGTCGTCCATGTAATGGTTATGGATGATAGCTTTCACTGCCTCGGGTTGCTCCTCGAAGTGCCTTTTCGCATTCCAATTCTTTGCGAATATGGCTGTGCACGGCGAACTTGCCGCACCGAATATGATGGACGTCATACGGTATTCTTCCGGCGCTCCCTCTCTCTTGTTGCCTCTCCATAGGTACCGGAGTGCGTCTCGGTCCTGAGCTCGCACCTTTACCTGCATAAACATCTCCTTTATGTCACCGGAAATGGCTATGCAGTGTCGGCGAAATCTCATCATGACGCCGGGCAGTGACTGCAGCAGGTCTGGTCCTGTGAGAAGGAAGTCGTTGAGCGACAGTCCTCTCGACTTAGCGGCAGCGTCATGTACTATACGGAGCTTGTCTGGCTTCATGGGGTTGAATACGTCGAAGTGTGGTAGGTACCATGTTCTACCTGGTGTGCTCGTGGTGGGGGCTTTCTCTGCGTATCCCTTCTGCATGAGCGAGTCCATCTGTTCTGTATATCTGTCTCGAAGAGCAGGGTTGCTGTCGAGCTTCTTCTCGATTGAGACTAGCCGCTTGAGCGCTGTCCCGTAACTATCGGGCATCTCTATGCTTTCATTATTCCAAAGCATAGCGGTTTCTATATGTCCATCTTCTAGCTGCTGAGTGTGACGATTTAAAATGTCTTCCGCTCTTTTCTCGGGATCTGAGCTTGGTCGCTTCGGATTGATAGTTAGCGATTCTAAGGCGAAGAACTCACGAAGTCGCTCGTTCAGCTCTTCATCACTCGTTGTCAGTCGGTTGACGTAGTGTACCTGTTGACCTAAGATTCTGGTGTGCGCGCCATGCAGGGTCCAGCCCATTGCGGTAAGTGATGCGATAGGCTGGTGCCTCGGACCTCTGCGTATCTCACTGGCCAACAGCAGATGCCAGTTGTCTTGGCCAATGAGGATCTTCGGTGCGCCAACGTCGTACGTCAGCTGTTCCTTCAAATCGCTCAGGTGTTTGCACTGGGCGATGTCTTCTTCGCTGACTGACTGCGGTGCTAGGTTGAGCTTCGGTATCGTGCGCGCTCTGAAGGGCACTTTGCTTCTCAGCTGGCTTGCAAGGTCGACTGTTACTCGACGCGAACAAGGAGTGTCAATCGTAGTGTTGCCAATCGCACCTATCTTCAGAGGGTCGATGCGGCCCTCTGCCCCGATTTCCTTTGCGATGTCTTCGTCTATCAGCGAAACGGTTGACCCATCGTCGAGCAGCGCAAATGTTGCTGCTTCTCCCGCCGGTCCGATTACCCGGACCGGTACTATTTTCAAGTACGTCTGGTCTGACGTTGATCTCGAGCTGGCTACCGTTTCCTGAGGCTCCTTCTTTACTGGGGCATCAGGCTTCTCGGTACTTTCTGCAGCAGGCTTCTTCTTTTCTTTATGAAGAAGCTGATGGTGAGTGCCTATACACTCCTTGATCCCACACATTTTCTTTTTGCATGGTTTATCCGACCGATGGACTCGCAAACAACGGAAACACAGTCTCAGTTTCCTTGCAAGTTCCCATCGTTCATCTGTGGATGCTTCTTTGAACTTCTTGCAGTCATAAGCATCGTGCCCTTCTTTCTGGCAGACACGGCATTTCCAAGCCGTCTTGTCTGTTGCTGTGTGTGTCCTTTGAGTGACACGCCTAGTCGCTGTCGCTTCGCCGGGATTTATATTTTCGGGCGGAGCGAAAGCACTGCAGAAACGGGCTTGTTCGGTGATGAAGTCGCTGAGCAGAGATAAATCTGGCAGCGATTGGTACTTCTCGGTATAGGTTCTATACCACTGTACCCTTAGGGAGTTTGGCAACTTCTCAGTCAACAATCGCATTAACTCGGCGTTGATTAAGTAATGTTCTTTTTTCAACGCACGTAGCGTGACTATACCACTCCTTACTCGGCTGGCGAACGTGCAGATATCCTTCGGAGATTCACTGCAGCGCGGCAGCCCACGGAGCCTGTCCGTTTCAGCTTGAGCTATCGAGTCTGGACGGCCGAACTGCAGCTCGAGTTCTCTCATGATGTCATCTGGTTTGGCATTTCCGATGAGTTCTGAACTCACTGTTTCCAGTGCTCGTCCGCGCAGGCTCCTTCTCAGCCTAGCTGTATTCTCAACATCGTTGAAGTATCGACGAGTTGTTTCATAGATGGCACGGAACGATAACCATTCCGTGTGAGCCCCACTGTAATTTGGCAGGGTCATGATGACCTTCGACGCCGAGGGATTATTTACTGTCCACTGATCTATTCTCTTGTCGACTAGCGACGCTATAGCAGACGTCAAGTCCGTTATAAATGAACGGAGTTGACCTTCCCCCGAATCCTTCGATGGTACTACATTTTTCACTTCTTTTTCTATAGGATGAGGTAACACGGGTACTTGCTTTTGATGGAAGTCTACTATAGGTTCAACATCCTTGGAGGGGCGTGGAGCAGCAACGGCGTCCCGTCTTCTATTGCTCCCGTTCTCTTCAGCGGCGTTGTCTACAGAAAGTGCTTGATCGCTTATCTCGCAATCATGGTTCTCCACCTCTGCAGAAGGGACTTCCTTCAATGGCTCAGGCGCTGGTGCGTCTTCTAGCCACGATCTCACGTACTCGTCGTTGGAATCTCTGTCATCCATGTATCCGTCGGAATTTTCTTCCTCGGCATTCTGAAGTGCTATCTCAGCAAGTTCTAACCTAATTTTCAATAGGTCTTCACGAGCTTTCATTACTTTTAGATGGGACCGCGTCGTCTTAATTGTCGACGGCGGTCTACGTTCGTTACGGGCGTCACCCCGGGTAGTCATCGGAATAATTCCTTTATAAGTTCCATCCCGTTTGTCAGCTGATGGCTTCACTATTTTGTTCGGATTCACTGATTTATTTGAAGGTTTTAATGTTCTATCTGAAGTTCCTTCCAGTCTGGTTTCCTTCCTGGAAGTCATTGGTTGTTCGATTTGTTCTGTTTCCTTCGTTTGTGTTGGTATAGGTACGTCTTCGCCCCCGGTTAGGGCTTGTGGTGGTGGTGGCACTTGCTCAGTCCCTTCCGTAGTGGACGGCGAACGTGGAGGTAACTCATGACGTATAGCTGTAGAGGTACGCGTTCTGTCCAGCTCCACCGTCCATGCTTCAGGCGCTTTGCCTTGTGACCTTGTGATCGGCATGTTGGTTTAGATTCGGGGACGTCACTTCACTATAAACGCACTATACTGTAATCCTCAACACAAATCTTCAAAGTTCCAAGTTGTTTCTTCTATCTTCAAAACAAATCTTCAAACGTCAAACTATTTTCTCTATGTTAAATGTTAATTCTTCAAAGTCCAAAAATAATCCTTCAGGAAATAAGTCTTCAGGATCCAAAAATAATTCTTCAGGAAAAAAGTTTTCAGGATCCGAAATTAATCCTTCAGGAAAAAATTTCAGGAAAAAAGTTTTCAGGAACCGAAAATAATCCTTCAGGAAAAAATTTCAGGAAATAAGTTTTCAGGATCCAAAAATAGTTCTTCAGTCTTCAAAACAATCCTTCAGGAAAAATAACCCTTCAGTTATAAGTCTTCAGGATTCGAAAATAATTCTTCAGTCTTCAAAATAATCCTTCAGGAAAAAATAACTCTTCAGTCTTCAAAATAATCCTTCAGGAAAAAATAACTCTTCAGTCTTCAAAATAATCCTTCAGGAAAAAATAACTCTTCAGTTATAAGTCTTCAGGTTCCAAAATAATCCTTCAGCCGTAAGTCTTCAGGTTTCAAAATAATCCTTCAGCCGTAAGTCTTCAGGTTCCAAAAATAATTCTTCAGGAACCGATTTTCTTATTCCAGGAATCTTCCTTCTTCGGTAATCCTTCAGTCTTCAATTGAGCTCTCCAGGATTTCGAAAATAATCCGGCTTTCGAAGGACCAGCAGATATACCGGACGGGCGTGATCGCTGGATACGGGTTCAGGTAGGTTGTAAGGCTATCCTGGTCCAAGCGGCGCTGACGTCCTGTACCGAAGTTTTTGCTAGCTATTTTCGAATACTCACATGGATATGCACTCGACCTTTTGAAGGAAAACGGGCTCGGCAGGAATGATTACACTGTTTATTGATAAGTCTTCATAACTATTCAGGACACGATTTCAGGACTCCTCAGGACTACTGCTTTACTTGTTAGGTGGAACTAGTTTCCATGTTGATGACTACAATTTCTAGAGATGGCGTGTTAGCTTAGCTGGTAGCGCCCTTTACCCTATAGAGACCCATGAATCGTCTCCTGTTTTCGTAACTTTATTATTTTCAAAATTCTTATAAAATTACATTTCTTATAGCTAAACACACTTATTTCAATAGCTATATACATCATGTTATACATCATGAGATTCACAAAATTGCCCCCTTTCTAATGAGGGTTCTTCCAGGATTCTGACTATTCCTGTTGAAAAGATATTTCAGGATTATCGGTATTAAAATGATTAAATAAATATTTAATTATTTGCAAGTGACTTTTCAGACAAAGTTCTGATCCGATTTCCACCATACCAAAAGAACACTCGGGCTAGTCTATTCCCCTAGAGAAATCTAGTATTTTATTTATTGTATCTAGATTTTTCAGCCAGTTATAGGCCTCTGAATACAGGTAGGGTAGCCTTTATTTTTACAAATCCGCTTTGCGGCATTCTAACTCGATTAAGTAGGTATCCTGAAGGGCTAGATTTCTAGAAGTTAGGTCCAGGGCTAGGTCTCGGTCTAGGTGACCTGGATGCCATAAATGATTTTACGTTATATCTGTCTAACCTACCTAATCAAGGAGTGCAAGGGCTTTGTTTACCTTTTTTAGTCAAATTTTGATATTTGGATGGTGTCTAGCTGCTAGATAGCATTACTAATACCTATACTATTTTCATATTTGAGTTAGTATAGGCGTTGCCCACAACTTGTATTATTTTGTTTTGCGTTATTGCAACTTTAGTTTTTCTTTTATAGGTGTGCAGATTTTTGGTATTTCAACATCCGGATAAATAGAAAGGTCTTTTCTAACAAAATATTTTGATGACGCATTATTGCGTATAACAAGGAATCTACATACTACATGCTATTATTACGCATATTGCGAAGAAATACTTATCCTATACATACAAGTTTTTAAGCTAAGTTAAAATTAATGATTTTAAACAAGCTAAAATTGACGGTGACGCCTCGTCGCGAACAGATTGACTATCTATAATTTAGAACAATTAAACTCATATTTAGACTTCAAATACATTATGATCTCGACCAAAACAAACAATAAACCACTCAACAAGAATAACTCTCGTCACCGCCATCACCGCGGGAGAACAAGTTTAATAAACCAAAAAATTCCTCACAAATCCCAATATTTCACGTTACTTTATAAAATTCCCATGACGAATATGACGACGGTGGGTGAGTGAATAAACCCGACGTTTCGGAAAACTTTAAGACAATTTATTATACGTGCTTTCGTTCCTGTGGCTATACGCTACTGTTTAACAAAATGAAATATCTAAAAAGTTTTCTTCCCCGCTTTGAATTTTACACTGGGGCTCGATTTTTGAATCGCTCGCGTTCGAACTTATAATTGTAAGTAACTCTCGTGTGACTGCTAAGATGGATATGTTTTTGTTAATACATTAAGGCTTCTAAGTGTCTTCTCTTTTCTCAAAAATTATGGTAAATTAAGCGCCATTCCTCGAGGTGCTGATATAATAGCTAATTCACCTTGTTAAGTAAAATACAAGCTTTTTACTTAGCAAATATTGATCATTATCGTCGTGATGGTCATGATGATATAGCGAAATTTAAGCTCCCCTTAAAAGGCCTTCATCAAAATTCAAAATATTTATACATTTTTTGTTGTTATAAATAACCTTTAGAGGTGCGGAACTGTCTGCGGTGATTCCCCAGTGAGTCGGGGTGGTGCTGCGTCGTCATCCAGTGAGTTGGATGTGGTACAGCGCCGGGTTGTGGCTGACTGCTTGCGTCGACCAGGAGAGGGTAGAATAGGCTCTGCTTGTGAGACCGGCCGGAAGTGCAGGTGCTGTGCCAAGGTTGATGATGAGGCTGAGGGTGATGACCAGGAATGCGCGTTCGCTGCATGCTGGTGGTCAGGATACCCGTTGAAGCCGTGGGTGCTGACTCGCCTCACGAAAGCTTGCGGGAGTGCCGGTGATGATGACGTCACGCTGAAGTAGTTGCACGAAGGCTGCGTTGACGTTCATACTCGGGGTCACCAATTTAGGGGTATGAGGAACAGGGTGTAAAGTTCACTCATCCACCATAGAAAAGGGAGGATCCTCCAACCAGACGGGTATTATGTCTGGCGGGCAACTGCCCATATGTTGATTTCGGATAGTCGTATCTATGTTTTTCGCTCGGTAAACTCTAACTGAGCAATGCAGGAATTGTGTGACGTCATGTCTTTACTGCGTAGTTCGTATGTAGCGGTGTCACCGCTACAAACCCTTAAAAACATAATAACCAAGACACAACATGTTTCATCACAAAACTGACTAAAAATTACGACACTAAGAAAATAATCGCGAATCATATAGCGAGTGTACCTACCAATCATTTCTCGAACGATTTTAAAATCGGTCCCCTCTCTATTTTCACAGTCGTGCACCTTTTATTTATTAACAAGATATCTTTCATTGTTTCAGAATGTTCAGCCACTTGCCTAAGTGGGGTAGCACGGGCAAAGAGCAAAGATAAACAGATAATTGGAAGGTGTTAATGGTAATTAACTGAATACAGGAGGGATTCATTCGTTAATGTAAGTGTATTTATGTATGTTAAGCTGTTTGATGTTTGAGTTCAGGGATAATAAACTTTGACACGTTTAACGACTATTTTGTCTTTTGGGAATGAACCCGAAAGCCAGGGTTATCGTATCTATTTCATAAAGTCCGTAGAGGCACTATCTGCCAGATTTAAAAAAAAAAAAATGTTTTTATTATTAGCTGGAACTTACCGAGATGTGGTAAAAAATTACTACCAACCCGCACTGGGCCCGCGTGGTAGATTACAGCCCACTCTCTCTCACAGAGAGGAGGCCTGTGTCCTAGCAGTGGGAACATTAATAGGCTGATTAATACTGTTTGGTTAAATAGTTGATATACCTAG
Source organism: Conistra vaccinii (assembly GCA_948150665.1). Classification (NCBI taxonomy): domain Eukaryota; kingdom Metazoa; phylum Arthropoda; class Insecta; order Lepidoptera; family Noctuidae; genus Conistra; species Conistra vaccinii. The sequence goes on along the minus strand of OX411323.1, from coordinate 2,826,470 downwards.
TTTTACTTTAGGTTCTTTTTTATCTACTTTTTATTTTATTGTTTTTGTTATCCCCCCTCTCGGATGTGGGCGCTAATGGCTGCAACACAGATTTTTTAAACTTATAGAGCTGTTAACGAACACAAAATGAAATGTAAACTAAATATTTGAATTTGGATATTCATGAATTCCAGTGCTTTATACTAAGGTCATATGAAAATTTTCATCCCGGAAAATGGAAAACTGAAACTACACACGCTAGCACAATGAGGCTCCAAATAAACGTTATCTCAATCCAGAATCCAGGAAACGAAACCCCTAAACCGAGTTCAGATAACGCATCTAACCCGGACGCAGCAACTGCCAACACGGATATTATATCTAAAATATTTCACATTTCAAAACTAAAACTTGTTGGAACATGTGACGGGAAACGTGCAGTTAAACAAGTATTTAACCATAGTCTGTTGAAAAGTGACTGCGGGGAGATTAGAGATGAGGCGTGTTTACTAGTAGGTACTAGGTACATATTTGTATGGATTAAGCTGGACCTAGTACCTACGCGGTGGGAAGAACAAAACGATATCTATGCAGGTGATCCTAGCATTGGGAATGTTATACGCAGGCCCTCTCTCTGTGAGAAGGAGCCATAGTCGACCACGCGGGCCAGCGCGGGTTGATGAATCTTTGGTTCTAGAATAGGTATGTTGGTTTCCTCACAATTTTTTTTTTTTAAAGCAGTGGTGATGAAATAAATTATACAAAGTAAAGCCTACTTGTGATCGAATCCACGGCCTACAAGTGTCATCCCACTATGCGCGAGTCAATCAGAATCTGACTAAATACTTTATAGGGACTCGGAACAGTTCCTTGGATTAAGTGTTTTTTGGATACTCGTACTAGTAGGACTTACCAAGTACGGCACACCTCTAGGGTAGAGTTAGCACTCTGAGGAACTATCCAGTTGGTATGCAAGTTTGAACAAAAGATTGAATGTCGAAATATAGCTCGTCTTAAGTTGTTTCATGTTGGCCGCATATATGTGAGGAATGCGCTTGGTATGCAGGAATGAGATGCAACTGTGACTGTTATGAACAGCATTTAATTTAATTTAAATAGCTTCTTGATGTCACTTTCATCTCGTGACGGCCGGCCGCACTGCAATCGATCATTTTGCAAAAGGCGTGCGCATGACTTGACCGGAGTTCAGTGTGTGCGAGTTATCATAGAGTCAGGGGCGTAGCTACCGCCGTATCGGCCAAGCTACAGGGGCCCCCAGGTGTGTAAGCTAAAATTCGTGCAATATTATCCAAAACCTGAAATTCTTATTGATGAGGAGCCCGTAATGAATGAATACCTAACGAAAATATGAAAAATAACGTTATTTTTTGTTTTGTTATGGCTTACTGAGGCTTCAAGCTAAAGGCACGGTCCAACTCTCAAGCTTTTATTTAACACTAGCTGTGCCCGCGACTTCGTTCGCGTGGATGTCGAGAACAAAACAACGTCGTTTAGATAAGAGTATATCACCTTTTTGATGATTTAGATAAGAGTCCTGACTTTGGTACAGTTGATTACGTTAATGCTTCTCTATATACTATGTTTTGCGTACATGTCCACAATAAATTGGCCGAAAAAACCACGAAATCGTTGCAAATATACGAAACTGTTTTGCCTTATTTGTAAAAGGTAGGAATAGTATTGTTGAGCAGATTTTTTTTTTTGATAATTAGTGACTCTCGTTCAGTTGGTACAGCCCAAAATTGTACCCATCTTCACCATGACAATAAATTAGTGGATATTGCAGGGCGTCGTAAGCTCGGTGGGTTTCCAAAATGCGTTGAAGGCGATCGTCGCGTGTACGCAACACGATATCACGTCTCTCACACTCCTGGTCGACTAAAACAACTACAACTTTATCTGCGACGGGTGCATTGTGTCTTCCACGGTGTTCACGCACAGGACGTCTATCGGCACTTATAACAATTTTGAAATCATTGCTGCCTTGTGGAATTGACTCCAATGCAGCTTTGAATTCACGAACGTACTGGTTAACGTGATGCAGCAATTCTTGAAGTTGACCCAAAAGCTCAGCATTGAGCTGGGGAAAATTGTGATTTCTAACATTGAGCTGTTGCGTGTAATCGGATACAAAATAAATTTGGAGAAATTTGGGTTCATTTTCTGGCAGCAAAGATCCAATAAGGTGATAAACTTGACCTTGTACTTTGAAGGTTGGCATGAACGGTCCTTCCGTTATTTGTTTTGCCCCAAAGGAAGTCATTTGGAAAGCACTGTTATATAAACGAATATTATCCAAAAAATGTTTCGACTGGGGATGATCGCCATTCAGGAGACTTTTAAGTAAGTGAGGTGAATCTTGGAAATTTGGAAGAACAATTTTTCCATTTGAGCAGCACATTCCGTCTGTCTCTTTCCTCCATTTCAAAGCATGACAAAAAATACAAATTTCTCTCATGTCACCCACGGAAGTAAAGCCAGCATAATTAATTGTAGACGAATATGTGAACCCTGATTTTTCCCTATTGTCCCAAGGTAATAAAATATTTGCATCGTCATTTTCCATGGACTCATCAGCTCCGCTATTTGTTTCTTTATTCATATGGTATCGAGCTCGTTCTATTTCTAGGCGAGATTGACGTTGTTCTGCTGTTTCTGCTCGTCTTAGTTCATCTATTCTTTCCCTTTCAGATGCAAGATAACTTTCATTGTTCTTTGTATACCTACATAGTTATGTCTAGCTATTTGTAATCGTTCTTCTCTTTGGGAGAGAGATTCAGACTCGCGCGAGAGAGCGTGTCGCTCTCGGTCAGATGACAGACGTGCTTGGCGTTCCTCGATACTCTCTTGAGAACGCAAAGTCGCGGTCCGAGTTCTTTGCGAACTTAAGCGCGACTCCCTTTCTGTGAATGTCTCTGACTCACGTGAGAGAGAGTGGCGCTCCCGATCAGCAGACAGCCGGACTTCGCGTTCCTGGATACTCTCTTGAGACCGCAAAGTCGCGATCCGTGTTCTTTGTGAACTTAAACCTTTCGGTGAACGTTTCCGATTCACGTGAAAGAGCGATGTGCTCTCGGTTAGCAGATAACCGTGCTTCACGATCTTCTTCCGATTCCTGAGACCTACAAAGTCTCATCCTTTTCGCATTCCGGCTACGCAGCGAAAGGTTAGTTTTTTTTCTTTGAGGCATTTTCAAGGAAAATTAAAGCAATAAACAAAACCAACAACACTTATGACTGAATAGCCTACAAACTTAAAAGAACGGTGCGTCGAACAGTCTAGAGTGACAACGTATCGTCTGTTCGTGGTCGTGACTCAACGAATTGGCAACACTAACTTACTGTATAACGATTGGCACTATTGGATTCAAACTACGAAGTAAATAAAATACAATCTTTACTTCGTACTTCAAACCAATGACCAAAGTTGACCAAACGAAACCAATAAGATAAGCCATTACTTTTTTTTCGACCAATTTAGAAAATCGATAAACCAAGCAAGTTGCTTGGTTTATCGATTTTCGTAAAAGTTCTTTTACGACACACGCAAGAACTTTTAAGACACCTATCGAAATTCGAAACCCAATTTGCCTAGTAAACACGGTGGACGTCATTCTCGCGCGGAAAATCTTAACACCGCGATTCAGAAAAAAACTTTTTTGCAAAAAATTAAACCGACGAAAAAAAACTGAAAAGCGAAAAATAAAAACTTTTTTGCAAAAAAGTTTTTTATTTTTAGCTTTTGAGTTACCATTAACCGCCTGGCCACGGGACATTCGCTACAGCGAAAATTCGCGCGGTGCGAACGGCGAAGCGTCTTGCGATGCGACTAAAACAAATGTATAGAATTTCGCTCCGCAAGACGCACCGCCGCGCCGTTCGCGCCGCCCGTTCCGTGGCCAGGCGGTTTTAATGTTTGCCTCAACCTCTGACCGTCGATGACAGTCATACCCCAGCTAGGTGTAAAGTTCTCATCAGGGGGAATGAAATAAGCCCAAACACGATGTAGCTGCTGTAAACTGGTGAGGAGCTCTCGCGACTGTCTTCTGACTCCATCATCAGATCAACTCTAGGTCTTTATTGTGTAGTTGTGTCATCAGAACTACATATGTGTGCGAAATTACAACAGAATCGGTTCACAGTTGAAAATTCAGTACGTGAAACATCAATCAACCACAATTTTTTTACACTTACTTTATGGGTTACAATTTTAATTTTATGGGACCAACTTCGAAGTATACCCTTCCCAATAAAAAAAGAATCGTTCAAATCGGACCACTCAGTAAAAAGTTATGCGTGGTCATACATAAAAAAAAAAAAAAAAAAAAATATACGTGTCAAATTGAGAACCTCCTCCTTTTTTTTTCGTCGGTAAAAAATGACGTCATTTGCACAACGCCATCTATCGGATTTGGAATTCAACTATCAACATTAGTTCTATTTTTAGTCTTAAGATGTCGTTGCAAGTACTATACTGAATTGCGTAACGTAATATTTTACTTCTTGAACTCACTAAATTAATCATATCTTTTGATAGAGTGAACCGATTTCGATGAAACAAAAACTAAGTTAAACCTCAAGTTGCGTATAATTTTTGTATATAAACATTGTCAGCATTGAATTCGTAGATTTTACGTGATGTGCGCACAAACAAACAGACAAACAGACAAACAGACAAAAATTTCAAAAATGATGGAAATGGGTTCTGTTACTTATCTTTTCACACGCTGGCTATTTTTTGTTTCAATTTCTTCAATGTACAAAAATGACTTTTCTACAGATTTATTATATGTATAGATTTAACATTCATTTAATAAAATCACACCGAAAATCGAACCTACGAGTCAGGAATTCAGGATGCTTCAATTTTCGAGCTCGCTGCGCTCGCTCTTATATTCCATCAGTGACAACTTAATCTATCCGAGTCAGGATTCTCCAAATTTCTAGCTGGCTTCGCTCGCTCTAGCATTGTTTAGTTATTTTATTATCATTAATGTGTTTCTATAAAATTAATATTATACTAAGCTGTGCTTCTTCCTACATGACGTAATTTGCTTTGTAATTAATAATAAAGAAGAGATTACCTATCCTAGTAGGTAAAGTGTCTGGGTTTATAAATACATATATAAACTTACGCCATTTTCCCATGGGGGTAGGCAGAAACTACAGAACGCCACCTGCTACGATTCTTACATGGTGGTCACATCCTAGGGCGTGGGGTCCCGGCGTTTCCAGTCACATCGCTTCTTTAAAAAAAATTGTCACTTCATCTTCTTTTAAAACGCAACGTTGCCTTATCACATCATTCCTCAGCCTACATTCATAGTCACACCACACATGCTTCGCAATGGAATTAATGCTTGATTCTGGATTGCCTTTAAACAAACGTAAAACAAGTCATTTTGCCAATGTAGCAAAATAGGTCCAATAACTGTAAACTAGGTCAATCCCAGGCCAACGAAAATGTTTTACTACCTGTTGGACTAAAATGTCAATAAGCGTTAGTTTTTACAAGCTTTTATTTAACTTGCCGTGTTAGTGAGATTTAGTATGTGTAAGTCAAATCTTGCAAGCTGAATTAAAACCACTTCCTCATAACTTACGGAGTTGAAACTTTACACGTTGGTTCAATTCTGATGACAAAGCATGTTTTTATGATGCATGACCTGATTCTACACGCAGTATTGGCTCCAGACGAAGGAACTCTACAATAGTCAACGGTACAAACACGAAATTTAATATACACATTCAATGATTATAGCTCGTTCTAAAATTTACCATGATCTGGTTGCTGCACTCAGGGTTGCCTCCTGGAGAGGGAATTCTTCAACAGTCAAAAGTACAGACAAGAAATTTAATATACGCATTTAATTATGATAGCCTGTTCTAAAGTCCACCATGACCCTGCTGCACCCAGGATTGGTTCCAGAAGAGGGAACTTACCAGCGGTCAACAGCACAGGCATAGAATTTTGTATACGTATTCAATTATGGTAGCCCGTTCTAAAGTATAGCATGACTTGGATAGTGCAACTTGGTTGGCTTCACACCATGACTTGTGTGAATGCGTGGGAAGGGACAGATATTTAAACAAATTGAAATGCTAAAAAACATAAAATAGAATTTAAGTAAAAACCTTTGTAAAAACAAGCTTTTAATGAACTAAAAAGTAACAAATAAAACTTACGTTAAAAAATAGAACTTGAATATTTCGAAGTGTCTAGTCGTCCGCTAAACGGATGAATAAAAGAAAAAATTTGTCGTCCGACTATCGGACGAATAGATAACCCTAGATGTAAACGGACGATTAATTTATAATGTTATTCGTCCGCTACACGGACGATTAATTTATAATGTTATTCGTCCGATAGTCGGACGACTAATGTATTTTTTTATTCGTCCGTTTACCGGACGACTAGCAACAGCCTAAATATTTTCTCAAAGCTTGAATTGTGAACGTCCTCCTTCCTTACACTTCAAGATAATAGTTTACGTAAGTTTTATTTGTTACTTTTTAGTTCATTAAAAGCTTGTTTTTAAAAACGTTTTTACTGAAATGTTATTTTAAAACTAGGTATTTCCAAATTCTCAACGAGCTTAAAAAAAAGTACATACAAAAAAAGAAAATTTCATTCTCATTTTAACTACTGGATAAAGTTACGAAACCTATTTGGAAATAACTGTTGGATAGAAAAAGGAATACTCCGATCACTCCGTCTGTTTGTCTGTACTAGGAACGTCGATTCAGTTTTTTAGATCATTTTTAAACCTGCACCTGCACGAATTTGATCAAAACGCTCGAAATTGCTTTTCAGTAACAATTTTGAACGAAAATAGACAGTAACGTTTTTATCGGATTGTTAAAAAAATCATGTGATTTGATAAAAGCTTATTGTATTAGTTCTACTTTAATTGCCTATAAAGAATAAACTCTCTCTTAGGATACTAATTTGTACACTAAACATAAACAGAGCAGTCGTGGCCCAGTGGTAACGGCTGCGACTTACGAGTTGTAGGACGTAGGGTCGAACCTAGATAGGCGCCAGTGGCGCGGCGTGGGGAATCGAAGGGGGTAAGCCGATAGCCGGAGCCAAAAAAAAAAAAAAAATACTACCAGGCCCGAACTCATACCCAAACAATCCATATACTAGGTACTACAATCTGAGAAAAGTAAACACGGGAAACAATACATTTTATTTGCTTTACTAGCTTTTGCCCGCACGTGACGAAACTGAACTGACTGTCAAAGATCCACGAATGACAGCCGGGACCAACGGCTTAACGTGCTTTCCGAGGCACGGAGGAGTCTCGGTATGTAAAAATGGTCACCCATCCACTGACCAACCCCGTCAAGCGTACCTTAACCTGATGAATCGACCCGTGCGGCTTGTTATTACTTAGCCACGAGCTCCGATATAACTGCCAGTCAATCATTGATATTTATCGTAAAGGGAAACATTAAAATGTTTGAAAAAACCATCACGACGTTTGTAATTTATAGTCATAATTATCTGGGTTCTTATTTTCAAAAGTTAACCTTGAAAAGCATGTTTCCTCACAAAGTTAATAATCCGTCAAGCAACAATCTATCCTAATCCTACTGATCGTTTTAATTATTTTCAAATCTACTTTATACAAGTAATTTCAACATAATAAATTATATTCTTACCCCACTTATCTAATTACAACGTACTTTATTTTCACTAAACTCAAAACACTTAAACACTGTCTTAATCACTGTTCTATACCTACAACAAGTATCAGTAATGAGACACATATGAATTCAATGAAAAATGAGCGATCAAAATGCAAATAATTGTTTTTAAAATACGATTACGTCAAAAAACAAACAACCACATGTATCAATTCAATGTCAATATTATTATGTCCGAACTCCGCGCCGAACGCATTACGAAATTCAACGGAAAAAACCGAATAACTGCGTGTGCGTGAACGAGGTGGCAATAGCTGCTTCTCGTTCCCGCGCGTTTTCTACTTCTCTGTCCATAGCGTAACTCGGCGCATACCGGCTTACCAGTATACTATCTACTTACCCCAAATACCTAATTAAAACGTACTTCTCTTTCACGAAACTCAAAACACAAACACTATCTTAATCACTGTTCTACACTAAAAACTAATATTACTACTACTAGTAATGATAAACTAATGAATACAAAATGCAAATTAACTACTTATTGTAAACAAATTATATGGTTCTAATGCGATTACGACAAAAATCGACCACACATCTCACATTGTCAATGGAAATTGGAATGATTGATGAATGCACAGACTACAATTATAGATGAATGTTTTGATTTCCGGTCCGACCGAATGAGCGAAGTTCAAGCCGAATGCATTACGAAACTCTACGACAACAACCGAGTATCAAATGCGAGTGCGAGCAATAGCAATAGCTCTTTCTCATTCCCACGCGCGCGTTTTCGCCTACTTTACCTACTATAACTCGTTGCAAGCCGGCTTCCTAGCTTGGTATAAAACACACGGAGTCACGTGACCGAGTGACGTCAGACGGATTTTATTTTCTATAGAAATTGAACTCACGATAAGCCGAATGCGCCTACGAGTTATTTTAGAGCGAAATGATTTGTTGTTGGGATATAAAGACAAAATATTTAATGTAGGCGTTTTGTAATGTTTTAATTGTATTCAAATACTTATAGTGTGATTATTCAATGATGATAGAGTGGTTGTGTCTGAAGGGAAGCCGATGGGAATCGGGTTATATGTAGTATTCGCCACTGATAGGCGCTTTACTTTGTAGAAATTATTTCATCACCACTGCTTTCTAAACGGTGAAGGAAAACATCGTGAGGAAACCGGCATGTCCTAGAACCAAAAAATTCGAAGACATGTGACATCTAACGATTACGTATATTACGGCCCACTCCCTCTCACAGAGAGGAAGCCTGTGTCCCAGCAGTGGGAACATTATAGACTGATGATGATGAAACGTAAACAATATATTATCTTCATTTGAAGATATCGCCTTTTTTCATGGGAGCAAACAATATTTATGAAGGGTAGACAATATTTGTGGAGCAGTGGTCGCCCAGTGGTAATGGTCGGGGCCAATAGTTCTAGGTCGTGCTTTCGAAACCAGGCGTTTCCTACCTTTTTCAGATAGGAAATCAAGCGCAATTATCAAGAACCTCCTTAATAAAAAAAACAGCAATTTTCGAACTATTTATTTTGGTACTAAAATAATAAAATAGTTTGGAAAATCCAAAAGTGCACGCCTCATACTTATCACTCATTCATAAACGAAAAAGAAATTCGAAACATCGTTTAAAAATGAACAATTTATCCTCAGAATTTATCACTTTTCATGAAGTCGTAATGTCAACGACTGACAAAGATATTTACTTGGCGGTTGCTAGGCAACTTCAAGTCGAAGGTTGAAAATATTTAGTTAAAGATATTATATTTTAGTTAGTATTTTATTAATTACTAGCTGTGCCCGCGACTTCGTTCGCGTGGATGTCGAGAACAAAACAACGTCGTTTAGATAAGAGTATATCACCTTTTTGATGATTTAGATAAGAGTCCTGACTTTGGTACAGTTGATTACGTTAATGCTTCTCTATATACTATGTTTTGCGTACATGTCCACAATAAATTGGCCGAAAAAACCACGAAATCGTTGCAAATATACGAAACTGTTTTGCCTTATTTGTAAAAGGTAGGAATAGTATTGTTGAGCAGATTTTTTTTTTTGATAATTAGTGACTCTCGTTCAGTTGGTACAGCCCAAAATTGTACCCATCTTCACCATGACAATAAATTAGTGGATATTGCAGGGCGTCGTAAGCTCGGTGGGTTTCCAAAATGCGTTGAAGGCGATCGTCGCGTGTACGCAACACGATATCACGTCTCTCACACTCCTGGTCGACTAAAACAACTACAACTTTATCTGCGACGGGTGCATTGTGTCTTCCACGGTGTTCACGCACAGGACGTCTATCGGCACTTATAACAATTTTGAAATCATTGCTGCCTTGTGGAATTGACTCCAATGCAGCTTTGAATTCACGAACGTACTGGTTAACGTGATGCAGCAATTCTTGAAGTTGACCCAAAAGCTCAGCATTGAGCTGGGGAAAATTGTGATTTCTAACATTGAGCTGTTGCGTGTAATCGGATACAAAATAAATTTGGAGAAATTTGGGTTCATTTTCTGGCAGCAAAGATCCAATAAGGTGATAAACTTGACCTTGTACTTTGAAGGTTGGCATGAACGGTCCTTCCGTTATTTGTTTTGCCCCAAAGGAAGTCATTTGGAAAGCACTGTTATATAAACGAATATTATCCAAAAAATGTTTCGACTGGGGATGATCGCCATTCAGGAGACTTTTAAGTAAGTGAGGTGAATCTTGGAAATTTGGAAGAACAATTTTTCCATTTGAGCAGCACATTCCGTCTGTCTCTTTCCTCCATTTCAAAGCATGACAAAAAATACAAATTTCTCTCATGTCACCCACGGAAGTAAAGCCAGCATAATTAATTGTAGACGAATATGTGAACCCTGATTTTTCCCTATTGTCCCAAGGTAATAAAATATTTGCATCGTCATTTTCCATGGACTCATCAGCTCCGCTATTTGTTTCTTTATTCATATGGTATCGAGCTCGTTCTATTTCTAGGCGAGATTGACGTTGTTCTGCTGTTTCTGCTCGTCTTAGTTCATCTATTCTTTCCCTTTCAGATGCAAGATAACTTTCATTGTTCTTTGTATACCTACATAGTTATGTCTAGCTATTTGTAATCGTTCTTCTCTTTGGGAGAGAGATTCAGACTCGCGCGAGAGAGCGTGTCGCTCTCGGTCAGATGACAGACGTGCTTGGCGTTCCTCGATACTCTCTTGAGAACGCAAAGTCGCGGTCCGAGTTCTTTGCGAACTTAAGCGCGACTCCCTTTCTGTGAATGTCTCTGACTCACGTGAGAGAGAGTGGCGCTCCCGATCAGCAGACAGCCGGACTTCGCGTTCCTGGATACTCTCTTGAGACCGCAAAGTCGCGATCCGTGTTCTTTGTGAACTTAAACCTTTCGGTGAACGTTTCCGATTCACGTGAAAGAGCGATGTGCTCTCGGTTAGCAGATAACCGTGCTTCACGATCTTCTTCCGATTCCTGAGACCTACAAAGTCTCATCCTTTTCGCATTCCGGCTACGCAGCGAAAGGTTAGTTTTTTTTCTTTGAGGCATTTTCAAGGAAAATTAAAGCAATAAACAAAACCAACAACACTTATGACTGAATAGCCTACAAACTTAAAAGAACGGTGCGTCGAACAGTCTAGAGTGACAACGTATCGTCTGTTCGTGGTCGTGACTCAACGAATTGGCAACACTAACTTACTGTATAACGATTGGCACTATTGGATTCAAACTACGAAGTAAATAAAATACAATCTTTACTTCGTACTTCAAACCAATGACCAAAGTTGACCAAACGAAACCAATAAGATAAGCCATTACTTTTTTTTCGACCAATTTAGAAAATCGATAAACCAAGCAAGTTGCTTGGTTTATCGATTTTCGTAAAAGTTCTTTTACGACACACGCAAGAACTTTTAAGACACCTATCGAAATTCGAAACCCAATTTGCCTAGTAAACACGGTGGACGTCATTCTCGCGCGGAAAATCTTAACACCGCGATTCAGAAAAAAACTTTTTTGCAAAAAATTAAACCGACGAAAAAAAACTGAAAAGCGAAAAATAAAAACTTTTTTGCAAAAAAGTTTTTTATTTTTAGCTTTTGAGTTACCATTAACCGCCTGGCCACGGGACATTCGCTACAGCGAAAATTCGCGCGGTGCGAACGGCGAAGCGTCTTGCGATGCGACTAAAACAAATGTATAGAATTTCGCTCCGCAAGACGCACCGCCGCGCCGTTCGCGCCGCCCGTTCCGTGGCCAGGCGGTTTTAATGTTTGCCTCAACCTCTGACCGTCGATGACAGTCATACCCCAGCTAGGTGTAAAGTTCTCATCAGGGGGAATGAAATAAGCCCAAACACGATGTAGCTGCTGTAAACTGGTGAGGAGCTCTCGCGACTGTCTTCTGACTCCATCATCAGATCAACTCTAGGTCTTTATTGTGTAGTTGTGTCATCAGAACTACATATGTGTGCGAAATTACAACAGAATCGGTTCACAGTTGAAAATTCAGTACGTGAAACATCAATCAACCACAATTTTTTTACACTTACTTTATGGGTTACAATTTTAATTTTATGGGACCAACTTCGAAGTATACCCTTCCCAATAAAAAAAGAATCGTTCAAATCGGACCACTCAGTAAAAAGTTATGCGTGGTCATACATAAAAAAAAAAAAAAAAAAAAATATACGTGTCAAATTGAGAACCTCCTCCTTTTTTTTTCGTCGGTAAAAAATGACGTCATTTGCACAACGCCATCTATCGGATTTGGAATTCAACTATCAACATTAGTTCTATTTTTAGTCTTAAGATGTCGTTGCAAGTACTATACTGAATTGCGTAACGTAATATTTTACTTCTTGAACTCACTAAATTAATCATATCTTTTGATAGAGTGAACCGATTTCGATGAAACAAAAACTAAGTTAAACCTCAAGTTGCGTATAATTTTTGTATATAAACATTGTCAGCATTGAATTCGTAGATTTTACGTGATGTGCGCACAAACAAACAGACAAACAGACAAACAGACAAAAATTTCAAAAATGATGGAAATGGGTTCTGTTACTTATCTTTTCACACGCTGGCTATTTTTTGTTTCAATTTCTTCAATGTACAAAAATGACTTTTCTACAGATTTATTATATGTATAGATTTAACATTCATTTAATAAAATCACACCGAAAATCGAACCTACGAGTCAGGAATTCAGGATGCTTCAATTTTCGAGCTCGCTGCGCTCGCTCTTATATTCCATCAGTGACAACTTAATCTATCCGAGTCAGGATTCTCCAAATTTCTAGCTGGCTTCGCTCGCTCTAGCATTGTTTAGTTATTTTATTATCATTAATGTGTTTCTATAAAATTAATATTATACTAAGCTGTGCTTCTTCCTACATGACGTAATTTGCTTTGTAATTAATAATAAAGAAGAGATTACCTATCCTAGTAGGTAAAGTGTCTGGGTTTATAAATACATATATAAACTTACGCCATTTTCCCATGGGGGTAGGCAGAAACTACAGAACGCCACCTGCTACGATTCTTACATGGTGGTCACATCCTAGGGCGTGGGGTCCCGGCGTTTCCAGTCACATCGCTTCTTTAAAAAAAATTGTCACTTCATCTTCTTTTAAAACGCAACGTTGCCTTATCACATCATTCCTCAGCCTACATTCATAGTCACACCACACATGCTTCGCAATGGAATTAATGCTTGATTCTGGATTGCCTTTAAACAAACGTAAAACAAGTCATTTTGCCAATGTAGCAAAATAGGTCCAATAACTGTAAACTAGGTCAATCCCAGGCCAACGAAAATGTTTTACTACCTGTTGGACTAAAATGTCAATAAGCGTTAGTTTTTACAAGCTTTTATTTAACTTGCCGTGTTAGTGAGATTTAGTATGTGTAAGTCAAATCTTGCAAGCTGAATTAAAACCACTTCCTCATAACTTACGGAGTTGAAACTTTACACGTTGGTTCAATTCTGATGACAAAGCATGTTTTTATGATGCATGACCTGATTCTACACGCAGTATTGGCTCCAGACGAAGGAACTCTACAATAGTCAACGGTACAAACACGAAATTTAATATACACATTCAATGATTATAGCTCGTTCTAAAATTTACCATGATCTGGTTGCTGCACTCAGGGTTGCCTCCTGGAGAGGGAATTCTTCAACAGTCAAAAGTACAGACAAGAAATTTAATATACGCATTTAATTATGATAGCCTGTTCTAAAGTCCACCATGACCCTGCTGCACCCAGGATTGGTTCCAGAAGAGGGAACTTACCAGCGGTCAACAGCACAGGCATAGAATTTTGTATACGTATTCAATTATGGTAGCCCGTTCTAAAGTATAGCATGACTTGGATAGTGCAACTTGGTTGGCTTCACACCATGACTTGTGTGAATGCGTGGGAAGGGACAGATATTTAAACAAATTGAAATGCTAAAAAACATAAAATAGAATTTAAGTAAAAACCTTTGTAAAAACAAGCTTTTAATGAACTAAAAAGTAACAAATAAAACTTACGTTAAAAAATAGAACTTGAATATTTCGAAGTGTCTAGTCGTCCGCTAAACGGATGAATAAAAGAAAAAATTTGTCGTCCGACTATCGGACGAATAGATAACCCTAGATGTAAACGGACGATTAATTTATAATGTTATTCGTCCGCTACACGGACGATTAATTTATAATGTTATTCGTCCGATAGTCGGACGACTAATGTATTTTTTTATTCGTCCGTTTACCGGACGACTAGCAACAGCCTAAATATTTTCTCAAAGCTTGAATTGTGAACGTCCTCCTTCCTTACACTTCAAGATAATAGTTTACGTAAGTTTTATTTGTTACTTTTTAGTTCATTAAAAGCTTGTTTTTAAAAACGTTTTTACTGAAATGTTATTTTAAAACTAGGTATTTCCAAATTCTCAACGAGCTTAAAAAAAAGTACATACAAAAAAAGAAAATTTCATTCTCATTTTAACTACTGGATAAAGTTACGAAACCTATTTGGAAATAACTGTTGGATAGAAAAAGGAATACTCCGATCACTCCGTCTGTTTGTCTGTACTAGGAACGTCGATTCAGTTTTTTAGATCATTTTTAAACCTGCACCTGCACGAATTTGATCAAAACGCTCGAAATTGCTTTTCAGTAACAATTTTGAACGAAAATAGACAGTAACGTTTTTATCGGATTGTTAAAAAAATCATGTGATTTGATAAAAGCTTATTGTATTAGTTCTACTTTAATTGCCTATAAAGAATAAACTCTCTCTTAGGATACTAATTTGTACACTAAACATAAACAGAGCAGTCGTGGCCCAGTGGTAACGGCTGCGACTTACGAGTTGTAGGACGTAGGGTCGAACCTAGATAGGCGCCAGTGGCGCGGCGTGGGGAATCGAAGGGGGTAAGCCGATAGCCGGAGCCAAAAAAAAAAAAAAAATACTACCAGGCCCGAACTCATACCCAAACAATCCATATACTAGGTACTACAATCTGAGAAAAGTAAACACGGGAAACAATACATTTTATTTGCTTTACTAGCTTTTGCCCGCACGTGACGAAACTGAACTGACTGTCAAAGATCCACGAATGACAGCCGGGACCAACGGCTTAACGTGCTTTCCGAGGCACGGAGGAGTCTCGGTATGTAAAAATGGTCACCCATCCACTGACCAACCCCGTCAAGCGTACCTTAACCTGATGAATCGACCCGTGCGGCTTGTTATTACTTAGCCACGAGCTCCGATATAACTGCCAGTCAATCATTGATATTTATCGTAAAGGGAAACATTAAAATGTTTGAAAAAACCATCACGACGTTTGTAATTTATAGTCATAATTATCTGGGTTCTTATTTTCAAAAGTTAACCTTGAAAAGCATGTTTCCTCACAAAGTTAATAATCCGTCAAGCAACAATCTATCCTAATCCTACTGATCGTTTTAATTATTTTCAAATCTACTTTATACAAGTAATTTCAACATAATAAATTATATTCTTACCCCACTTATCTAATTACAACGTACTTTATTTTCACTAAACTCAAAACACTTAAACACTGTCTTAATCACTGTTCTATACCTACAACAAGTATCAGTAATGAGACACATATGAATTCAATGAAAAATGAGCGATCAAAATGCAAATAATTGTTTTTAAAATACGATTACGTCAAAAAACAAACAACCACATGTATCAATTCAATGTCAATATTATTATGTCCGAACTCCGCGCCGAACGCATTACGAAATTCAACGGAAAAAACCGAATAACTGCGTGTGCGTGAACGAGGTGGCAATAGCTGCTTCTCGTTCCCGCGCGTTTTCTACTTCTCTGTCCATAGCGTAACTCGGCGCATACCGGCTTACCAGTATACTATCTACTTACCCCAAATACCTAATTAAAACGTACTTCTCTTTCACGAAACTCAAAACACAAACACTATCTTAATCACTGTTCTACACTAAAAACTAATATTACTACTACTAGTAATGATAAACTAATGAATACAAAATGCAAATTAACTACTTATTGTAAACAAATTATATGGTTCTAATGCGATTACGACAAAAATCGACCACACATCTCACATTGTCAATGGAAATTGGAATGATTGATGAATGCACAGACTACAATTATAGATGAATGTTTTGATTTCCGGTCCGACCGAATGAGCGAAGTTCAAGCCGAATGCATTACGAAACTCTACGACAACAACCGAGTATCAAATGCGAGTGCGAGCAATAGCAATAGCTCTTTCTCATTCCCACGCGCGCGTTTTCGCCTACTTTACCTACTATAACTCGTTGCAAGCCGGCTTCCTAGCTTGGTATAAAACACACGGAGTCACGTGACCGAGTGACGTCAGACGGATTTTATTTTCTATAGAAATTGAACTCACGATAAGCCGAATGCGCCTACGAGTTATTTTAGAGCGAAATGATTTGTTGTTGGGATATAAAGACAAAATATTTAATGTAGGCGTTTTGTAATGTTTTAATTGTATTCAAATACTTATAGTGTGATTATTCAATGATGATAGAGTGGTTGTGTCTGAAGGGAAGCCGATGGGAATCGGGTTATATGTAGTATTCGCCACTGATAGGCGCTTTACTTTGTAGAAATTATTTCATCACCACTGCTTTCTAAACGGTGAAGGAAAACATCGTGAGGAAACCGGCATGTCCTAGAACCAAAAAATTCGAAGACATGTGACATCTAACGATTACGTATATTACGGCCCACTCCCTCTCACAGAGAGGAAGCCTGTGTCCCAGCAGTGGGAACATTATAGACTGATGATGATGAAACGTAAACAATATATTATCTTCATTTGAAGATATCGCCTTTTTTCATGGGAGCAAACAATATTTATGAAGGGTAGACAATATTTGTGGAGCAGTGGTCGCCCAGTGGTAATGGTCGGGGCCAATAGTTCTAGGTCGTGCTTTCGAAACCAGGCGTTTCCTACCTTTTTCAGATAGGAAATCAAGCGCAATTATCAAGAACCTCCTTAATAAAAAAAACAGCAATTTTCGAACTATTTATTTTGGTACTAAAATAATAAAATAGTTTGGAAAATCCAAAAGTGCACGCCTCATACTTATCACTCATTCATAAACGAAAAAGAAATTCGAAACATCGTTTAAAAATGAACAATTTATCCTCAGAATTTATCACTTTTCATGAAGTCGTAATGTCAACGACTGACAAAGATATTTACTTGGCGGTTGCTAGGCAACTTCAAGTCGAAGGTTGAAAATATTTAGTTAAAGATATTATATTTTAGTTAGTATTTTATTAATTACTAGCTGTGCCCGCGACTTCGTTCGCGTGGATGTCGAGAACAAAACAACGTCGTTTAGATAAGAGTATATCACCTTTTTGATGATTTAGATAAGAGTCCTGACTTTGGTACAGTTGATTACGTTAATGCTTCTCTATATACTATGTTTTGCGTACATGTCCACAATAAATTGGCCGAAAAAACCACGAAATCGTTGCAAATATACGAAACTGTTTTGCCTTATTTGTAAAAGGTAGGAATAGTATTGTTGAGCAGATTTTTTTTTTTGATAATTAGTGACTCTCGTTCAGTTGGTACAGCCCAAAATTGTACCCATCTTCACCATGACAATAAATTAGTGGATATTGCAGGGCGTCGTAAGCTCGGTGGGTTTCCAAAATGCGTTGAAGGCGATCGTCGCGTGTACGCAACACGATATCACGTCTCTCACACTCCTGGTCGACTAAAACAACTACAACTTTATCTGCGACGGGTGCATTGTGTCTTCCACGGTGTTCACGCACAGGACGTCTATCGGCACTTATAACAATTTTGAAATCATTGCTGCCTTGTGGAATTGACTCCAATGCAGCTTTGAATTCACGAACGTACTGGTTAACGTGATGCAGCAATTCTTGAAGTTGACCCAAAAGCTCAGCATTGAGCTGGGGAAAATTGTGATTTCTAACATTGAGCTGTTGCGTGTAATCGGATACAAAATAAATTTGGAGAAATTTGGGTTCATTTTCTGGCAGCAAAGATCCAATAAGGTGATAAACTTGACCTTGTACTTTGAAGGTTGGCATGAACGGTCCTTCCGTTATTTGTTTTGCCCCAAAGGAAGTCATTTGGAAAGCACTGTTATATAAACGAATATTATCCAAAAAATGTTTCGACTGGGGATGATCGCCATTCAGGAGACTTTTAAGTAAGTGAGGTGAATCTTGGAAATTTGGAAGAACAATTTTTCCATTTGAGCAGCACATTCCGTCTGTCTCTTTCCTCCATTTCAAAGCATGACAAAAAATACAAATTTCTCTCATGTCACCCACGGAAGTAAAGCCAGCATAATTAATTGTAGACGAATATGTGAACCCTGATTTTTCCCTATTGTCCCAAGGTAATAAAATATTTGCATCGTCATTTTCCATGGACTCATCAGCTCCGCTATTTGTTTCTTTATTCATATGGTATCGAGCTCGTTCTATTTCTAGGCGAGATTGACGTTGTTCTGCTGTTTCTGCTCGTCTTAGTTCATCTATTCTTTCCCTTTCAGATGCAAGATAACTTTCATTGTTCTTTGTATACCTACATAGTTATGTCTAGCTATTTGTAATCGTTCTTCTCTTTGGGAGAGAGATTCAGACTCGCGCGAGAGAGCGTGTCGCTCTCGGTCAGATGACAGACGTGCTTGGCGTTCCTCGATACTCTCTTGAGAACGCAAAGTCGCGGTCCGAGTTCTTTGCGAACTTAAGCGCGACTCCCTTTCTGTGAATGTCTCTGACTCACGTGAGAGAGAGTGGCGCTCCCGATCAGCAGACAGCCGGACTTCGCGTTCCTGGATACTCTCTTGAGACCGCAAAGTCGCGATCCGTGTTCTTTGTGAACTTAAACCTTTCGGTGAACGTTTCCGATTCACGTGAAAGAGCGATGTGCTCTCGGTTAGCAGATAACCGTGCTTCACGATCTTCTTCCGATTCCTGAGACCTACAAAGTCTCATCCTTTTCGCATTCCGGCTACGCAGCGAAAGGTTAGTTTTTTTTCTTTGAGGCATTTTCAAGGAAAATTAAAGCAATAAACAAAACCAACAACACTTATGACTGAATAGCCTACAAACTTAAAAGAACGGTGCGTCGAACAGTCTAGAGTGACAACGTATCGTCTGTTCGTGGTCGTGACTCAACGAATTGGCAACACTAACTTACTGTATAACGATTGGCACTATTGGATTCAAACTACGAAGTAAATAAAATACAATCTTTACTTCGTACTTCAAACCAATGACCAAAGTTGACCAAACGAAACCAATAAGATAAGCCATTACTTTTTTTTCGACCAATTTAGAAAATCGATAAACCAAGCAAGTTGCTTGGTTTATCGATTTTCGTAAAAGTTCTTTTACGACACACGCAAGAACTTTTAAGACACCTATCGAAATTCGAAACCCAATTTGCCTAGTAAACACGGTGGACGTCATTCTCGCGCGGAAAATCTTAACACCGCGATTCAGAAAAAAACTTTTTTGCAAAAAATTAAACCGACGAAAAAAAACTGAAAAGCGAAAAATAAAAACTTTTTTGCAAAAAAGTTTTTTATTTTTAGCTTTTGAGTTACCATTAACCGCCTGGCCACGGGACATTCGCTACAGCGAAAATTCGCGCGGTGCGAACGGCGAAGCGTCTTGCGATGCGACTAAAACAAATGTATAGAATTTCGCTCCGCAAGACGCACCGCCGCGCCGTTCGCGCCGCCCGTTCCGTGGCCAGGCGGTTTTAATGTTTGCCTCAACCTCTGACCGTCGATGACAGTCATACCCCAGCTAGGTGTAAAGTTCTCATCAGGGGGAATGAAATAAGCCCAAACACGATGTAGCTGCTGTAAACTGGTGAGGAGCTCTCGCGACTGTCTTCTGACTCCATCATCAGATCAACTCTAGGTCTTTATTGTGTAGTTGTGTCATCAGAACTACATATGTGTGCGAAATTACAACAGAATCGGTTCACAGTTGAAAATTCAGTACGTGAAACATCAATCAACCACAATTTTTTTACACTTACTTTATGGGTTACAATTTTAATTTTATGGGACCAACTTCGAAGTATACCCTTCCCAATAAAAAAAGAATCGTTCAAATCGGACCACTCAGTAAAAAGTTATGCGTGGTCATACATAAAAAAAAAAAAAAAAAAAAATATACGTGTCAAATTGAGAACCTCCTCCTTTTTTTTTCGTCGGTAAAAAATGACGTCATTTGCACAACGCCATCTATCGGATTTGGAATTCAACTATCAACATTAGTTCTATTTTTAGTCTTAAGATGTCGTTGCAAGTACTATACTGAATTGCGTAACGTAATATTTTACTTCTTGAACTCACTAAATTAATCATATCTTTTGATAGAGTGAACCGATTTCGATGAAACAAAAACTAAGTTAAACCTCAAGTTGCGTATAATTTTTGTATATAAACATTGTCAGCATTGAATTCGTAGATTTTACGTGATGTGCGCACAAACAAACAGACAAACAGACAAACAGACAAAAATTTCAAAAATGATGGAAATGGGTTCTGTTACTTATCTTTTCACACGCTGGCTATTTTTTGTTTCAATTTCTTCAATGTACAAAAATGACTTTTCTACAGATTTATTATATGTATAGATATAGAAGATGAAACATCAATCAACCACAATTTTTTTACACTTAGGGGTGGGTTACAATTTTAATTTTATGGGACCAACTTCGAAGTATACCCTTCCCAATAAAAAAAGAATCGTTCAAATCGGACCACTCAGTAAAAAGTTATGCGTGGTCATACATAAAAAAAAAAAAAAAAAAAATATACGTGTCAAATTGAGAACCTCCTCCTTTTTTTTTCGTCGGTAAAAAATGACGTCATTTGCACAACGCCATCTATCGGATTTGGAATTCAACTGTCAACATTAGTTCTATTTTTAGTCTTAAGATGTCGTTGCAAGTACTATACTGAATTGCGTAACGTAATATTTTACTTCTTGAACTCACTAAATTAATCATATCTTTTGATAGAGTGAACCGATTTCGATGAAACAAAAACTAAGTTAAACCTCAAGTTGCGTATAATTTTTGTATATAAACATTGTCAGCATTGAATTCGTAGATTTTACGTGATGTGCGCACAAACAAACAGACAAACAGACAAAAATTTCAAAAATGATGGAAATGGGTTCTGTTACTTATCTTTTCACACGCTGGCTATTTTTTGTTTCAATTTCTTCAATGTACAAAAATGACTTTTCTACAGATTTATTATATGTATAGATAATTAAACTACTTTTAATAAAAGAGCCATTTTCAATAGGGTTCCTTCTACGGCTAAAACGAATGTATAAAAAAAATATTGACTCAATTAATTGATTTTATCGCAAGCTACAATGTTTTCAGGGTTCATAAATTGACGGACAGGATTTTTTTTTCAACTATTTTTATGCTTTTTCCATTTCTGCTGCATTAAATCAATTGTTAAAAAGTACAGTATTAATCTCCATTTAATCATCTATACAATGGTATATAAATTAAGTAGGTTCTGTGTACTAGCAGGAGTGTAACAATAAAAACAGTTACAGAAATGGGGCAAAACATTTTTTTCGATCGTAGAGCACACTCTAATGCTGCGCATTACGAGTCGTGCAAAAGTTAGCATACGATTCTTAATGTATTGCTTTTTTGCATCTAAATTAGTTATATTCGGGTCGATGTTACAAAAAAGTTGTTTTCTTAAATCGGATTCCACTTGTGATCTGTTTCTGTATTTGTTTTAGTATATACAAGAGCAGAAGAGAGTGCCTATTCACACAGGTATGTGGTTGAGAAAAGTAGTAAATGTTTCAGTATTTCTTCTGATATTTTCATTAATCTTTCTTTGCGTGCAACCAAAAAATAGTCCAGAGATGAGACTACGGACCCACCCATACATATACTCGCGGACTCCTAGGGGTCCGCGAACCACAGGCTAAGAAACACGGCACTATAATGTCTAAAAAAATCCAAACTCAAAATTGTGTTGAAACCTTGGAACGAAACTAGGTATGTTTTCACAATTCCTATTTGACGTTATAAAAATGGCCGCCAAAACTTGTTGCGACTTAGTTTTGTAAAGTTTTGATATACTGCAGTTTTTTATGCTGTTTAACACCATGCGAGAACGGGTGTGAGCCATCTGTTACAGTGTACCCTTTGGTGTCGAAGTTCAAGCAAGTTTTATGGACTAACTGGAGTTTAGTGTTTAGTTTTGTTAGGCTATAAGTTATGGCAGTCATGCGAATTTCGTGTCATTAATTTATGTTGTTTTAACACACGCCCCCTAGGTATTACATGGGGCTTAAACGTAACTGGCGAAATGTGGGTGTAGTATATGTACTGCTCAGCCTAAACCCTTCGGGGCAAACAGGCCTAATATTATGTAATGCTATGTAAAAAGAGCTTTGTATTTTCTTTGTAGATCTAGAAATCTACCAATTAAGTACTAGTGGGTAGATTTTTTCCTATCGTCAAACTCTAAAACTGTGTGTTTAGGAAAATTTTTGTGTTATGCTGCTTGCTTGAACATATTTCCTTCTCTTTTTTTACCATTTCTTAACATTTATAATGGATTTACACTAAATATATTAAACACGATAGTTAAGAAAGAATAAAAAAAAAAATGAATTTGTAACCCTAGCGATTATTTTCACTGTTATGTATCCTGTAGCTAATCTGTGAACAGCGTTTGTGGGCTGCAATATTGTCTAAAATTTTTAATGAATATCTTGTTTTTATGTTTTATATTGTAGCTGTTTGTTGCTCATTTTAAATAAAAAATGTGCTATTTGTTATTTTATCCATTGATTACCTACCTACATTTTATGGCAAAGTACATATCGCTAGGTCAAAAGCAAATATTACAGGACCTACAGGAAAACATCAAAGCTTTAACCATTTTAGGATCATTTTTACGGTAAAAAAACCTCTGATAGTATCCTTTCAGATTCCATGAATCCCCCAGAAAGCGAGCCTCAATCCAATCAATCAACCATACTCTAGTCGAGACTGGCGCACCTCTAGTAACACAGAGAAATAGTGATGTCCCCGCAGATTCCCGGCTAATGCATTCGATAACAGATTTCCCGGGGTGGTCGTTTGTCCCGTGAAATAGACCGCGCATGCGCTACGGTGCAAATTTGATGGACCCGCGCAACTTCAGGTGTGTAATAAAATATTATGTTTAGCTATCAGTATTGGTGAGAAGTTTATTGTGCAAGACACAGAGTGAAGATTGTTGATAAAATATTATTTGAGTAAAATATTATATTTAATGTAGGATGCGGAATTTAGCATGGTATTCAGCTGCTTCCGGTTAGACTGGAAGCTGACCTCAACATAATTGGGAAAAGGCTGGGCAGATTATGATAATGGTGATGTTGGATGACAAATATAAGACGGTCCACCTGACAAGTTGTTACTCTGCTCGATGGTGTTAAAGGAGTTACACGCTCCAGTCAGACTACCTGTGTCCTTTAGTGGTACGTATCAGAACGTCGTCATGTCAACGCCGGCTGTCGCTGAAAACCAGCGCTGGAGTTCTGTCTCGCATTAGATCGCAGCATTAGCGATGACCGTTTTGCGTGGATGTGACGCATATTTTTTCCCAACTTTTTTTTTTAACCGATTAAAAAAAGGAGGAGGTTCTCAATTCGACTGCATTTTCTTTTTTTTTTTGTTACGCGTTTTCTCCGTTGGATAGTTTTTGAGTTAGCTTCAATAATACGATTTTTCTCACTTAGTTTTTATGGATGCTATGATGATAAGTTCCTGTCACTGTTATTTACATAGTAGGTAGTGGTATTCGAATTTGTGTGGGGTAGGTGCCATAACTAACAAGTGAAAATTAAAAACATTTTACAAAAAAAAAAAGCCACTTCCAAAAAAGACACTACAAACTAAAAAAATATTTTAATTTCGGAAGAAAGCTCAAAACCAAATACATCGACTTCCGAAATTAAAGTAATTTTTGACTTTGTAGTGTCTTTTTTAGAAGTCGGTTTTTGTTTTGTAAAAAGGTTTTTAGTGTTTGTGTTCTTTCTTTGCGTCATGTTCATCGCCATTACACCGCAAATAAATGTATTTTCTTTCTTTTTTTTCTTTGTATCTATTTTCCGTGGCGGCAGAAGAGCTACTTTGGCTGTTATGCCTCGACTGTACTTTAAAACTATGAATTCAACAATATTTATACTGCAGATAAGTACAATATTATTATTCAAACAAAACCGTGG
The DNA here is from genome assembly GCA_948150665.1 of Conistra vaccinii. NCBI lineage: Eukaryota > Metazoa > Arthropoda > Insecta > Lepidoptera > Noctuidae > Conistra > Conistra vaccinii. The sequence goes on along the minus strand of OX411323.1, from coordinate 2,801,973 downwards.
AAAACAAACAAACAGAATCAATTCCAAATGCGCCATCCGCTTTCAAAATTGCACTGCAGAATTTTAACAACCACGTTCCATCTAAACTCTACACAAAACACAATACAATGCCCTCTTGTTAAATACGCACCACAATTTCGGGCATAGTTGGCCGCTGTTCATTGCGCCGCGTACCGGTTCCCGGGAGGCCCGGGATAATGGGGTAACTCGATAAAAGATTTCCCGGGACGACGATACCTCACAACACTGCCATCGCGGCCATTTTAACTTCATCCCGGAGTGGCAAGTTGGCCGGGATTTACACTTCTGATGGTCCCGCGCTGTTATCATAAACAAGAATGGAGTTGGAAAGTTTCGTTATTATTTACAGGGTATGTCACCTGGGTAAGTGGGTGCATGTATGTTTGTAAGTGGGATTTATAGTTTTGCCTTTCAGGGGAAATGAAAATATTATTATTAATAAGTGATTTTTGTTTGTCGCGCATTTGTTTGTCGTAACTATGATACGGAGTCGTTTTTTCAGTCTTTGAAACGGAATAACGATTGTCAGCCGTGAGAGAGCGATTAGGAAGAAGATATTTTTTCTATTATATTTTATCGAATTACATAAAATATAAAACAAGTAAATAAGTTTTTGTTACTTATATATTATTTTGCTTAGCCTTGAAGCTAAAAGTAATCCATTAACCGCTAAAGATTCGTGACTCCAGCGCCACGCGCGTGCGGAAATCCAGCGAACTACCCACCGGCGCAGCGGAGATAAGAGCTCGCTAACATAAACAAATACTGAGATCTTTTTGTTACGTAAATAGTCTTATCGTTAATGGTTTTGGGTTCCTGATTAGACAAAGGATTTTTTATAATACTTAGAATCTTTGTAAGCGAACGCTAGTATTGATAAATAAACATTCTTATCAGATTCTTATAAGAAATTCCTTTGTTCACTGTTTTGATTATTTATAATAAAACTACTGGTTCGATTCACATGAAACTTCGCAGGATACATTATGAATACATATACTATCGGTCAAAACCATTTTTTACGAACAAACACAATAAATAAAAACACCAATAATTAAAAAAGTTCAATAATAGGTATCCGTATCATTACGTAACATTACTTAGTTGATAAAAAATATTGAACTCCTATTTTTTTCTGAAAAATGGCATATATAGTATGCAATAACTAATAAATAATATAAAATAAATGACTTACCAGCGATTACATGCACAAAACACACACAAAACTCAAAATTTCACATCAACACATTTTTTCACTACCGAGTTTGTTTACATTTTTTGATGGGTCCGTAATAGGTAATTACGATGTTATTTTGTGCAAATTTTATCTATATACGATGACGACACTACTTAATTATTGAAATAACACCATTTCCCGTCGATTTACACTTAAAAAACAATAGAAAATGAATAAATAGAACGCGGAGTGCAGTGCACGGCACGCATGCGCGGACGCCATTTTGCCGTACCAAAAATGTTCAATTTTTACTTTTTTTTAGAGTTGTTTCTGCATATTTTGACGTTTTAGTCGATTTATTTTACAGGTATATTATCCTACCATAAATTAAAGCCAAGAACAGACTAGATCTGCCCATACATAGAGTAAAATCGGCCGTTGCATCGATGCCTATACACTGACGCAGTACTGCCTCGTCGGGGCTTTACGGTTTTGGGTGCGCGTAACAGATCTGTCGTCGCGAGACTTTATCGGTATGTATATTCATGTTTTTGTAACACGAAAAGATGATTTCTTTGTTAAAAGTAAATGCAATGGTCTATGGTGTGTCTGTTCTACGAGTATTACTCATGCATTTCAGTTGACATCCTGCAGATATTTCTCCTTTAAAATCTCCAAATACTCAACCAATATTATCTGTTCAAACATGAACAGAAAACCCTAACTTCAAATTGAAGTTCGACCAAAGCAAATTGAGCGTGCCACCCGTATCTACGGATCAAGGCCAAATCTCCCGGTCACCAACAAAGCTATCTAACCAACCTAGATCTCAGCACTCCACATAACTTCTCCTAACTGTCTGGGACATATCTCGAGAAACAGTTACCACAAATAAAAGTGCCGTTGTCTGTCCGAAGATAATCAGGCCGAAGGCTAATTTTCTCGACGCGAGAATGGCCGAAAAACAGTTTTATCTTGCCCATAAGACCACTAAGGAAGTAATTCCACTAAACAAAGGGTCCCAATAACGATCCTAGTGTTCCGCCATAAGATATTCGCTGATCGGTCCGCCGGATAAGTTCTGTTGTAGAGTAAGAAAATTTGATAGAAGTGAAACTCATGTGCGTACTGTAACAGGCGTTAATAAATATGCCACATTGAGCTTTAGAAAGAGACACAGGCTTGAGTAACAGAGTCAACGCTCTACAAAGAATTTTTCTTCTTGATGTACCATATTAAAGCTGCCTGTCCGCTGGAGCGGATAAGAGAGGAGAGGAGCGAAGCTGTGCTAATATTAACAAATAGAATCTAAACTCCGCACCAGTGTTTAGATTCTATTAGCACAGCTCGCTCCTATAAGTGAGACGAATTACGACCCGTAACTTCGACCAAAACTACGTGTTTTGCTGAGGGAGTAAACCCCCAGTACTTTCTTTTCTACTACGATAAAACATGGTTGCCAATATTGAAGATGATTAAGTTCGGAGCGCGTACCGTTTGCCGCAAGCGTCATCACGCTAATGACTGTGTTGAACATTTTCTTACGCCCAACATTTTAGGGTTGGTACTTATAATGCGTTAGAGCAGAATATTGCTTCTATAGTATTTTATTCTTTGACCCTGGTAATGCTACGGTTAGGGCGTTTGCATATGGGGATGTAATGTGTAATATCAGCGTGCGTAGATGCAAGGAGGGTTTAATGGAGGTGCTAAGTTACTTAACTGAGTAGGGTTTGTCTCAAACCTAGTGATACTAAGTTAACTTTAGCTGAGATAAACTGTTTAATACGTATAAATTAGGTAAAGGTCGCTGCTAAACAGAAAAGGGAAACTTTAATAAGTTGTTCGGCAAACAATATGTAAAGCAGTGAAAGTTTTTGTAACAACATTTTGAATTATCAACGAGTTTTATGTTTAGTTTTGAATTTTTGAAGCAGTTAGGGGTATAGTTTTTTTAAACAGCTAGAAACTATGTCTGCACGCAGATACACAGTAGATAATAGTCTAACAAATAGTAGATTTAGATAAAAGAAATGGAGTAGTTAATATTCAAAAAAATATTATAACACAAAAACATGTGTTCGCTCTTACAATAGTATTATAATATTTAAAAACAAATTTTAACGCAAAAATATGTGTTCGCTCTTACAATAATAATAAAGTTTATAAAGAGATGTTCCACAAAAATTCGGGCATACTGCGGCCGGTTAAATGTTTTCAGCATTCAGATCCCAGCGGATAAATTCTCAATGATCGGTAATAAACGTAGTTTTATTTCACACAATCTATTTGCTGTGTTTATCCGCAAAAGGTTGAATATACACAGCAAATGTTTTTGGTTTTTGATAAAACATTCGAATGCAAAAGCCAAAATATTCCCCTTATTTATTTGAGGTGTACGTTAAGCACTAATTGGTATCAGTAACTGGGGTTGTAGAGGTCAAATAGGCAGTCGCTCCATGTAAAATACTGGTACTCAGCTGCATCCGGTTAGACTGAAAGCCAACCCCTACATAGTTAGAAAATAGTTAGGCGAATGATGATGATGAATTGGTATCAGTAACTTTGTCCATGATCTGAAATCTCATTATAGGCATGGCACATATAGTAGAACAGTCGTAAGGCAAACCATTTAACACTAAAAGTTAACCATTCACGAAAGTCGAGAACTCTTTTCACGAAACCGTCATATATCTTTGAGAACGGGGCCCAACGTCTGAATGGTTGACAATGCGGCACTGAACACGACGAGGCACATATAAACAGGATATAAAATATGTCACCAATAAGCAGGACCAAATGTCGGATGAGGGTGCGGTTATATTGGTGAAAGAATAGCGAGGATAGAAATATGTGTTTGTCAAGTATACTATGATATTGTTTAATGTAATAATCAATCAATCATTTTATTTAGTTAAATATGGTTACAGATAGTATATTGACTAAAATATGTGCACTATTTTGCCAATATAATTATGGCGTACAATACCAGTATATCCGCACTGGGCCCGCGTGGTAGGTTACAGCCCACTCCTCACAGAGAGGAGGCCTGTGTCCCAGCAGTGGGAACATTAATAGGCTGATGATGATGGCGTACAAAATTAACATAAACAAGCAATTACAATTAAGGTCACATGTCAATAGACTACATTTAAAAAAAAAATCATTTAGTTAAAAATATGTCAGTTAGGTTAGGTACAGGTAAAAAATAAAATCATAAGTTTTTAATTTGCAAGTCGGAATCGTCATACCTCTGTGAAACTTCAGGGTTCTCTGCATAAAATCTCCACTCCGCTTCTGCGAACTTGTTCAAAAATTCATACAAAACCGAGAAGCGGAGCGGGGAAGCGGACAAAATCCAGCCTCGGGGAATACCCCGAGTCTGCTGCGTACCTAGCTTCATACCTGAAATGCGGAGTGAGCCTTCTGTTCTATTCTGTGCTCTAGACAAGCGGGTGACATCGTTAATCGTGTAATTGCATACCACCAGATGAGATCAATTAAAATAAATCATTTTTATTAGGACCAGGGACTTGCCAAATTAATTTGAGGAAGTTACACATATTTACTCAAATTAATTTGGCAAGTTCTTCTAAATTCTTCAATAAATTTCACATCGTAGTTTAGTTCCATTTTTAACCCCCGACGCAAAAAGAGGGTGTTATAAGTTTGACCGCTATGTCTGTGGCACCGTAGCTCTTAAACGGGTCAACCCATTTGGATGCGGTTTTAGGAAATTTTCTAGCGATGGTTTTTAGACTTGTTTTATCAAAATCGGTTCTGCCGTTTCAAGGTCATCAGCTCTTTTCTTGTTGATGAATGGATATTAGCATCTTCCATAGTTCTGATCCGTTTGTGTTATAATCAATGATAAAAGAAGAACATAAATTTATGTACTAACTTTGAACTGTTGCTGCAGTATCACCTGGAATTTACAGGATACCCTTACTAACTTACAACACAGGTTATTTGAATGGTCTCAATGAATAGGTTATAGATAGATTGTGAACAGGGTCTGATGATGGAGTAGGAAAGAGAAATGAGGAAATGTTTGTGTCTGGAGTTTTTTAATTTATGCTTATATTTAATTATTTCTTGCATAACCTAAAATCTTTTCAAAGAAAAATAATGTAATTGTAATTTTACTGTACTGTAATTTTACCCAGGCTTCCATAGTTCGCTGTTTTAATAAACTACCAATATCATGGAATTTTGATTGTTGCACATGATGTAAGCATTTTCCGAATTTTGTTCTGTTACTATCTATAGAGTTATTTCCTGTTCCTGATATTTAATTAATAAAACGATAACATATACATATTATTACATATTATTTAAGTCTTTCATCATTATTATCATCATCATTATTATCAGTGTCGTGTTTCGAAAACATTTTCAATAAATTGACTTTTGTTTCTCTTCTTCTTCCACTTCAAAAAAATCACTGCTAGTTTTAGATTTCCTTTCATTTTAATCATTGACGTCTATTTCACTTTCACCGTTCATTCCTTGAGTATCAATTTATACTTGTTCTTTTGACTTGTTCTTCGAACAGGTCTGTAGACCTCGAAGCACACACTTTTTTACAACAATGAATAAATATACCACTAAAGTTATTTACGTTATTTATTTAAATAACTTTAGTAGTGAAAATAACCATGTTTGTTTAAAACCCTATAATTAATATACATACATATTAAAAAAAAAAAACAAGAGTGCTGCCTGCTTTTGGTTGTATTACTTCAATTTAAATTACTTGACAAATCGCTGTCGCCCGCACCAAGCTCTCACCAGCACCAGAGCAACAGTGAAATGTAGCGTAAAAAGAAATCCTTGAGAGGGCCAATGTCGATCCTTATTTATGAGTCAGCGTATTATTATGACTTGCCAATTTTCCGGAAAATAAAACCCGTTACGGCTTCGATCCGACTCCGCGACGTGACGATGCCGGATCGCGTTCAGATTTTACTGACACTCTGTATGATAATTTGCCGGTATCGACGGACGGGGTGGTAATGTATGATTTGATTTTAAGGAATCATCCGCTCGAGATTGGCCTCACTTGGCTTGGTAGACAGGATGGAAGATATATATAACAGAATTAAGTTTATTAAAGAGTAAAATTTTATTTGGCCGTAACTAGGCAACATTTTAGTATGACTTTGTCGACTGAGTAGGTATATAATAAACTGCTTCTTTTCTTTTTCTGGTCACCCTACCTTTATAAATGCGAAAGTGAGTTTGTTTGTTACGCTTTCACGCTAAAATGGCTGAACGGATTCGGATGGAATTTGGCACATGGATAAACAAAACCTGGGTTAGGACATAGGACTAATTTTTATCTCAATATACCCACGGGATCAAGATATAAGCGGGTGAAACAGCGGGGTGCAGCTTGTTAACAATAATTATTTAAGATTTTTTTACTGAATTTTTACCTCTTTAATTCCTGTGTTTTTGACTGTCTTAATAATAATTACCGAAACTGTATTATAAGTAAGTAACTGTTTGTTTATTTTGTGTTGATATTGTTAAAAATGATGGTTTTGCGAAAGCAGAAGTTTGTAAGAATACAAACTAAGTAATAATTCCCGCGATTTATAGATTTCTTAACTTTTGCCTTCGTAAACTAAGAATTCTTTCGAAGGAGGAAGGAGTATTTCTGAAGTTATAAGACTTCGAACTTTTAACCGGTTCTTAGTATTCCATACCCACGTAAATAAACATACTTCAATATCTACGATTGTTATAGTGACTTCTGTGTATATTCCGGAATTTTTCGACTCAGCCGCATTATAAGGTAATTTATGTCCTTTTAGTAAAATAAAATAAGATAATAAATATAATAATAAATAAGCCGTTTATTCCATATTTCAATGTTCCATTTCAAATGTTGTTAGTAGATTAGTAAATTTACTTATTGCATTATTGTTAGTACAGTTAGTCTTTTTACTTAGAAATATGGATCCCTTTTTGGGTAAAGGCCTCCTCCAGCTTTTTCCACAACTCCCTGTCCTTGCTTGTGTTTGTCCAGTCGTTTCCTGACACCTGGATAATGTCATCAGCCCACCGTCTTATAGGTCTACCAACATTCCTCTTTCCCTGTGGTCCTTTCCATCGTGTAGTTTCTATGGTCCATCTTTTATCCGTATAACGTGTGATGTGTCCGGCCCACCTCCATTTTAGTCTGAGTGCATGTGTGAGAGCATCAGTTATTTTTGTTTTTTGTCTAATCTGTTTGTTCTTTACTTTGTCTATTTTTCTGAGCTTCAACATGCTCCTTTCCATCGCCGTTTGAGTACATTTAATTTTTTGTTCAACTTTGTTGGTATAAACCCACGTCTGACAGCCGTAAAGTAGACATGGTAAGAGACATGTATCAAATACAGTCTTTTTTAGATGTAAACTATAATTTCCTTTTAAAATTTCTTTCAGTGACCAGTATTTTTTCCATGTTATGTTGATTCTTCGTGTTACTTCTTCTTCATTACTGGACTTATTGAATGATAGCTGCTTTCCCAAATATATATAACTGTTGACGTATTCTATACTATTTCCTTTTATCACAATAGGTCTTGTTTGGTTGTTGGTCATTATCTTCGTTTTACTCGCGTTCATTTCTAAACCAATTTCTGAGCTTTCATGATCCAGTGACTTCATCATTTCCTCCAGCACGCGTAGCATGACCACCGTAGAAACGGGTTTTGTCGACGGAAGAATAGACAAAATGACAGATAAACAATCACAATCTGTCATTTTGTCTATTCTTCTGTCGACAAAACCCGTTTCTACGGTGGTCATGCTACGCGTGCTGATCTCTAACAGTTTCGGCTTTTTTGTCGAATTGGCGAATTTATGTCCTTTTAGTAAAATAAAATAAGATAAGATAAGATAATTTAGTAGCGTAAAACATGGTATACATAGGTGTTATTAAAGCTAGTAGATGACGTATATCTGGCCTAACCAAACCTAATCCGCTGAACTGTTCTTAAAGAGTCATAAAGAACCCTGTAAGAAATTGACACGTGTTTCACCTCTCAACGAGGCATCCTACATCCAACGCAGACTCACGCGCGATTCTGCGTTCGGTGCTTGACGTGGCAATACGTCGTGTCGTCGTCATCCTGAGAATGCCTCGTTGAGAGGTGAAACACGTGTCGATTTTTGACAGGGTTCTTTATGACTCTTTAAGAACAGTTAAGCGGATTAAGTTACTAGATATACGTCATCTATTGTAATTTATAATGGATTTCCGCAGTCACGCCTGAGTCAATTACCTGTCCTTTTAGTAGGTTAATATCAAACGCTTCATCAATATCCCCAAACATGTTGATTTAGATATTACCCTGAGATAGGAAAAAAAAAAAAGACTGAAAAAGTATTGAAAAAAATAGCTATCAATATCAACTTTTTTGAAACCAAAGTCTCATTATATTGGACGGACTGAGCCCAAACAGTTTTCTATTATGTTTTCGCGGCAAAAAACAATTTCCTTCAAGGTTTTCGTCGAGGATTTACGAGACACCTTTTTTCGCGTCTCAAAATAGTTTTGGGCGTGTTATGTGCTTTTGAAACAGTGGGAAATAGAATTTGGGGTAATCTTATCGATCTTGTTACCCCGCACTTGATTTTGTTTCTTTTGGATACTGCTTAAAGTGGAAACGATATGGCTTTTGTGAAGAGATACGATTTATTTTTGGTTAGGTATATCTTCCCGTGAGAAAAACTAAAATATCTGACATAGTAGAGAGAATAAGAAGTCTGAAATGGAAATGGGCAGGGCACATTCTATAGAATGGAAAACGAAAGATGGACAAAGAAAATTTTAGAGTGGGTACTTAGAGATGGCAAAAGGAAACGAGGAAGGCCACGGAAGCGCTGGGAAGATATTTAAAGAAAGATATGGACCAGACTGGAGGAGACAAGCTAGAGATAGGGAAAAATGAAAAAAGTTGGGGGAGACCTACGCCGCAGAGGCGACTTCCATAAATAAATAATTTCATGTCCATGCCAACATTAATAATATTTTAATACTTATTTATATACATTTTTTTAACTTTATTTTGCTTACAAGCATCAATGAATAATGAATGAATAATAAATATACAAATACATTAATAAACAATTATATTAATAATAATGAAATGCAAAAATATGTAATAATATGTGCTAAGATAAAATAATATGCTTAAATTGTTCTATGTATTTATGGTAGAATAAAGGCTTTTTTGTTTTTTTTTTTTTTTTTTTTATTATATCTTCCCGTAGTTATTGCAACTGCATCGCTACAAAAAGTCGTCGTGGGCGCGCGGTCTTAGACACATCGTCCACGACGCTACTCAAAAGTAACGTGTTCCAAACTTAAATCACAAATGTTAGCCTAATAATATTTAGTTGATTTATTTTTCATGCCAGTTTCACTTACAATCATATTTTACTATCTGTATTCAACTGCCATGCCGTGACAGTTGTCATTATACTATGACAACTGTCTATTTTAATTTTGAAGGAACATACTTGATATTTCGCAGTCGAACTGAATGGATTAAATCCGAATATTTCTACGCAATCTGTGTTTTATTCAAGATATCCATGCACTGTGCCTTCATCTCAGAAGAGGGATAGGACAGGCTAGTTAAAGATTTCTAGCAAAAACGCTCACAATTTAAAGTTTTCGATACATGTGTACAAAAAATTACGCAACAAGATGGAAGATGGAAATGCGACTTCAAAGGAGACAACAAACCGTCAAAGTTCGTTTTCAAATAAAAGAAAACGATACGATCGTAAAGAAAAAAGGAAACGGCGCAAGCGTAGATCAGCGAGTAATGATACAGACACGAATCTTTCGTGTATGAGAAGGAGCCGTTCTCGGGAGCGTCGCGAGCATCGTCATCAGCAGCATAGGAGTGGCAGTAGCCGAAGCAGTGATCGTGATCATCATAGGCATCATCGAAGAAGCAGCAGCAGCCGAAGTAATCACCGTGAGCATCATGGGCGGCGCCGTAAGAGTGGAAGCAGCCGCAGCAGCCAAAGCAATCACCGTGGGCGACATGGGCGGTGCAGTAGGAGTGGAAGCAGTCGCAGCAATCGCAGGCAGGACAGCAGGACTGCAGGTGTACGTGACAGCAGGAATGCAGGTGGACGTGGCAGTGGCAGTTGTTCCAGGTCATCGCGCCCTCGCAAGCGCTCATGTTCCCCGGTAAGACGTTCCAATACTGACAATGTGACACATTTATTGTTGACTAAATTAGTGAATACCTTAGTAAATACTCGTCCTGAAGGCAATAAATTTCCAATGTTAGGAAACGTCATACCTGATTTTGATCCGATGGTAAAGGGGCAAACTATTCAAATGTGGCTTAGTAAAGTTGATGAATGTGCGAAGTTATACAAATGGGGTGATGATCAGGTCATACATTATGCTTTACCAAAATTAGTTGGTGTTGCGAAAACGTGGTATCAAGCGTTACCCACTATGTCGTTTTGGTGGCCTGAATGGAAGCATAAATTGTTAGAATCCTTCCCTAGTAGTGATGATTATGCCGAGCTGCTTACAGAAATGTTATCTAAACGCGTAAAATATAATGACTCACTAGAATTATATTATTTCGAAAAAATTAATATGTTGAACCGGTGCGATATAAAGGGTAAACGAGCAGTCGATTGTTTACTGTACGGAATCGAAGATCGTTCGTTAAGATTAGGCGCGAAAGCATTAAAGTGTCAGGAACCGGAACAAGTACTAGAATATTTTCAGTCAATTAAGCAGCAACCACGTGAAACAGATAGGTCGCGTCCTTATGTAGATAAGCGATCTAGCAATGACATAAAGGCTAAAAGTGGCAGTAGTTCTATCGTTTGTTATAACTGCAACGAACCGGGACATTTTAGTTTTAAATGTACTAAAAAAATTCTGAAATGCAATATTTGTAATAAACTAGGACATAGTACGATAAATTGTCTGAAACTGCCCTCCAATAATATTAGTAATAGTGACAAGGAGGATCTAGGTTAAAAGGATGTTTTACGCATATACGCCGAGAGCACCGCTAGGCACGAAAGTAAATACATCATGCAGTTGATGCTTAACGGACAATCGGTTCTAGGCTACGTAGATCTAGGCAGTCAATGCACTTTAATGCGTTGTAGTGATGCTAAGGAACTAGGAATTACTTGGACGAATAATTCTGATCTTCCTACAATGAGAGGCATTGGCAGCAACATTGTATCGCCTCTTGGGATCGCTACTGTTACTATACAGATACAAAATGTTAAAGAAAATGTAGATGTGTTTGTTGTAGAGGACAACATCATTAAATACCCTGTACTTGTCGGACACAATTTTACTGAAAAACCTGATATAATCATAACAAAAACTTACGATTCTTTGATATTTACACGGGAAGTTAAAAACAAATTGTATCTTATGTTAGCCTCGGACACGTCAATACGGGCTAAGGAAATGTGCATAGTTTTAGTTTATTGTGGCGTCAATTATTCAGGAACTGTGTACGTACGTGGATCTCTTCGCGGAAAATATGATCATGAATTTTACCTCCTTTCAGGAGAATATGAAATAAATAAAGGCAGTGGTTGTTTGTTGATTCAGAATATATCAGACAAATCAGTTGTGCTTAAAAAGGATTCTTTAACAACTCGTGCCTTTAAAACTGACAGTTGTTTTGATGTAAATGTCTTAAATGTTAATGACTACTATCAATAATAAATAAATCTAAGCAATTAATAAAAATTGGTAAAAGTTCAGAATTTAATTATGACCAGAATTTAACCAGTAACCAAATAGAAGAATTAAAGGATTTACTAAATAAATATAAGGAATGTTTCTTTAACAATTTAAAGGATTTGGGATTCACCAACATAGTACAAATGGAGATTGAATTAACCGATTCTAAACCAATCGTATATCGCCCATACAGGCTTTCATACCCTGAGCGCGAGCTAGTGGTGGTTGTTGAACGCCCTATTTTGGCCTTGTACGATGCGAAATTGGAAACTGAATTACACACTGATGCATCAAAGTTAAGTATTGCTGGCATTTTATTGCAGAGACATAGTGACGAAATGCTTAGGCCCGTAGCGTATTACAGATGAACAAAGTTTACATTCATTTGAATTAGAAACTTTAGCTGTTATAGCCTCACTGAAACGTTTCCGTGTTTATTTGTTGAGTTTAAAATTTAAGATCATAACCGACTGTAATGCGCTGCGTATTACTCTTACAAAGCGAGATCTTATACCGAGAATATCTCGGTGGTGGGTACAGTTCCAGGAGTACGATTGCGAAATTGAATATAGGTGCGGAGCTCGCATGGTGCACGTAGATGCCCTCAGTCGTGCTCCTGTAACTGAGCCCATGACGGGTGATGATGAGAACGTAGCATTATGTGTATAAAAATTATAAATTAAAAGGTGACCATGTGTACAGGATCGTTGGTGACAAAATTTAATGGGTAGTTTCTAGAGCCGTTAGGTGGCAGGTTTTAAGAATGAACTACGACAATGTAGGTCATTTTAGCTATGAGAAAACTTTAAGTCGACTACGTGAAACATTTTGGTTCTCTAAAATGCGACGTTTTGCCAAAAAGTACGTATCGGCATGTCTTGAATGTGCGCACCATAGGGCTCCAGGTGGCCGTAAGGAAGGTATGCTTCACCCAATACCAAAACCAGATATTCCTTTTTATACGCTTCACGCCGATCATTTAGGCCCGTTCGTTCGCTCTAGGAGAGGTAACACTTATATTCTTGCGATTATTGATTCTTTTACAAAATTTATAAGCATAAGTGCTGTACGGGATACAAAAACTACCACAGCCATAAGAATTTTTAGAGATCAATTTAGTACTTTTGGTACTCCAACACGTCTTATCACTGATCGGGGTACTTGTTTTACAAGCTCGAAATTTAAATCGTTCATGGAGAGTACAAATGTTAAACATACTTAATGCAGTGGCCACTCCAAGGGCGAACGGACAAATAGAACGTTACAATAGAACCATATTGGATGCTTTGAGCACGAAATGCCACGGTAAAAGTGATAACACTTGTGATGAATACGTCGGTGACATCCAGCTAGGTATGAACACCACAATGAATAAAGCTACGGGAAAAGCCCATCAGAATTGCTATTGGGTTTTAAAGTTTTAAATCCATCAGAAAATATAATAAATGAGGTATTAAATGAAGTTATATGTCGTGTTAGTGATAATGATTTAGTTAAAATGAGGACAGAAGCTAAGTCTAAAATAGATGAACAACAGCATCATTCAAAGAAGGCATTTGATAAACATAGAAAACGAGTGACGATTAAAATTTATTAGTTGGAACCTGGATCAAAGTTTAGTATGATATTGTGATTTTAAGTATTATTTTGATGAAAAGGATTTGAAATTTTAATAGATAAAAAAATTTGCTAATACAGTAACATGTTTTAGAGAATTATTTTAGATTTACTGTGAATGAAAGTAGCTATTTTGGCTATCAAAGGACGATTGATTTACTAAAATGAACTACATGGACTTGACAGAAGACTTGATGATGCTATGCATAGGCTATGAGCAATCAGTGCTGATGATGATTGAAATGATTGATATCGAAGAAATGGCGATATTGCATAGATGATTGTAGATTATAGCAGACTATGCATAGCATGTCGTAAAATTAGGCATAGGCTATGAGCGTCCTGTGCAGAATGCGAATGGTGATGCTAATCATCGCACAGATGGACGTAGATCATAGCAGACTATGCAACTAGATGATGTAGAGCATGGGTTGTGAGCGGTCAGTGCAGATAGCGAATGGTGTCAATTGACATCGCACAGATGACCGTAGATCACAACAGACTGTGCAAATTGACGATGATTATGACCTGAAATCAGACTGTGTAAACTGACAATGATTACGACCTGAAACGAAACAAAATTAAGCTAAGTTTACAGCAAGTATATATTATTATTATTATTGTTGTTTTAAGTTATTGATTAAGTCTCTGATAGTATTGTTTTATTTAACTCGAGTTAATAATGTATTTTTTTTTTTTTTTGTTTATCAAGTGAGAGGACTCACTTATTTAAGGATGGCCGAGTTGTTAGCCTAATAATATTTAGTTGATTTATTTTTCATGCCAGTTTCACTTACAATCATATTTTACTATCTGTATTCAACTGCCATGCCGTGACAGTTGTCATTATACTATGACAACTGTCTATTTTAATTTTGAAGGAACATACTTGATATTTCGCAGTCGAACTGAATGGATTAAATCCGAATATTTCTACGCAATCTGTGTTTTATTCAAGATATCCATGCACTGTGCCTTCACAAACGAGTAGCCAGAATGTCCTAGCAATAGTATTTCAATGGAGGTGCGAACACAACTGTCCAATCACAAACTAGTAAATAACACGTTAATAACTCTCGTCGTGTACTGACCGGCATTGAAACACATACTAGTGTTGTGACCTTTAGACTACGGATTAATGATTCGAGTTTGTACACACGGCTACACATCAAGCTATACATTTCCAGTTTAAACTGACCTCGCATTGTACGGAAATCGTTTACAATGCGAGATCACCATAAGCTGGAAACGTATAGCTTGATGTGTAGCCGTGCGTACCATGTTACTTTTGAGTAGCGTCGTGGACGATGAGTCTTAAGCGTGGGCCACACAGAAGAGACGTGAGACGAGGACGTACACACGACGTTTCATGTATCTTCATTATTCTTCACACAAAATGTATTAATGCGATCTGGCACAAAACATTCAGAAAGGACATGATGCAGGCGCGTCGCTTTTGCATCTCAATACTATTGCCGCGTCTGCGTTCTGTCCTCGTCTCACGTCTGTTCTGTGTGGCCCGCACCTTAGAGACAAAGATAGGTAATTAAATACCTACATCAAGAATACAATCTTATAAAGTCTGTTAATTTACTAGTACAAATTGTAACACGCAGCAGTAAGCATTAGTAACATGAACACCAACAGTCAGAATTAGATGTGGCGCCTCAACACAACTTCCCCAGTGAAACTGTTTCTCAAGGACCTTTGTCCAGTCAGACAAAGTTGAACAGTCATTTAAATTACTAGCTTGTACTACTGCCCGTGTTGATTTTGCAAAGAAGACGCTGTTTAACTTACAAAGCCTAAACAAGTTGTTTACAAGTTCGAAGTTAACTGAGTCGACAAGCATTTGGCTCGGAACTGGTAACTGTAGGCTTTTATTCTTAATGTAGAAAGGAATAGGAAATGTTATTTATTTGGAAAGAACTGTTGCCAGCTCCGTTTTTTTACACTGTTAACAATTCTCGAAGTTCGTAGATGATTATATTTTGTTAGAAATCGTAAATTATTTGCAAAACACGTGTCGTCTTAAACGATGTAGAGTCAATAGTTATGATGACTAAAAATATATTTTTTGTCCGTCTTGTAGATTATTAAAAAATATTGGTCACATATTTTTTCTTTTTTTACGATAACAAAAGATTACGGCGATACATTGAGTTAAAATGTGCCATGACGTCACGATTATGTAGATTTTATACGTACTTGTGACGTAGCGACCCCCACGCCCTAACTTTAATGCGTTTTATCTAAGTTATTTTTTAGTAATATAATAAAGCAAAAAATACGTGTCAAATACTTTTTATTTTCTGACTGACGGACTAAATAGAATTTCTTTTTTTGACCCAGGCATCATCCATAATATTGTGGCTATATTTTTTTTCACAAGCATCGTATAAAAATATATTGTTTTGTAGACACACCAGCGTCATCTTATAAAAAGTGGGTAACTAACTAATGCAAGCATTTGTACACAGGCACTACTTCATGCTCCATCTACTCGTGTAAAATAAGATAAAGGTCAATCAGTAAAAGGCCCTAAAACAAGTCAGACGGCTTGAGATCTAACGAATCAAGAATCGCTGAGATGGAAAGGCTCTGTACTTTATGAAGTATTTAAAATGTGGCTTCCCTACCGTATTTCTGAGAATGACCACCTCCAGCGAATTATGTTTGCCTGGTACCCGCAAAAACGACAGATTGACACGTTACCTTCCGGATTTCGATTTATAATGATTTATTGGAAGCTACTTGACCCGTACCTGGCTATGTTATTATATCAGTTTAACTGCCTCTCCAGTCAACAGCGCTTTGCCAGCGTTTTCGAATGGAACTTGAACGTTGACCATTGAGATCGTACTTCAGTCGTTGCTGGTTCAATTTATTGTTATGTTTCCTACTTTTGTGTGTGAGTAACTGAACTGACGGTCAAAAGTCTTAGGAATTGGAAATTATTTAGAAGATTGTGATAAAAATAAGCAATCAAGCTCATCAGAGCTTGCGCTAGTGAATGTAGGGCTAAAACTCTAAAAGAGAAAAAATCATCTTGACTAAAGATTGACTATCTGATGCTACTCTGAGTCATTTATTTTATTTTTTTACTAGAATAAAATATCTGATGTAATATATTCCTAAATCTACTCTAAATTAGCTCTCAAAATTACTTCATCCAATGGTAACAGATGAATATTTTTTTGTCAAAAAACCGAAACTCATTTCCATTTATGGCCGAGCCCATACAATTTCAGTGTGTATTCATCTTTTTTTGTATTACATGGGAATGAGGTCCGAGGCAAAATGAATGACCTTAATGTACTGCTACAGTGTTTTTTCGGGGTTCAGTCAAGTAGTTTAGGTAGTTTGGGTCTACACTATGAGTTCCGTAGAAACGGTCAACTAGGATCAAAATAATAGTGTTCAAGCTTACAAAAACCAAACCAAACCGATTTGATGGCAGACCATTTGGGTAGACAATATTGAAGGTCTTGCCATAGGTTTTGTCATAAACTGGGTAAAACCGGCGGTAACTTTAGATGATATTTAAAGCATAATTCTGTAAATCAAAGTTTTACAATTTTCAGCTGTGTTTTAATTATATTATTACATTTATCATTTGATCATAAGAAAAAACTAAGCATCTGATGTTACAAAAGGAACATCCGAACCACAGCCCACGGAACTCCAAAAAAGCGAGACTAAAACGTCGTAAACATACATTCAATCTGGGGCCAAATGTTAACTTCATAATAAAGTCATAAAGCGACGTTATCTGATCGCCATGCGTCACTGGTATCCTAGTATCTATCCCCCGTTCCCCGCCATCCCTCTGTTTAATTCGCAAACTGGCGTATTTTCGCTTGTTGTTTCGCCATCTTTGCTAGAGGATAAAAGTTGTCTTTTATGGGGACAGTGTAATAAGTTGTTGTTTGATATGGTTGGACCAGAAAGTCTTGATAATATTGTTCTAAGTCCGGAGTTCAGATTGGTCGTTTGTCAACTGTTTGATGGATAAACTGTGTGATAATTTTAGGGACAAAATATTTTTGTATATTTTTGGCTGGAGAAATATTTTATTTTGGGGCCAGTTTCACAGTGCCCGCTTAGTTAACAGAAATATGTATGACCTAGGTCTTAAGGGGGAGGTTAAAATTGATTCGCTGTTACAATTTTTAGTAGATGGTGCATCTAACGATCATGGTGGTAAGGTATTTGTAATTAGGCTAAAGAATAATGTGCTGTCTGCTTTTGATAGTCCATGAGAAAAGACTACGGCCAATTATTTGCACTAGGTGTAAACATACAAAAACACGACAGAAGAACAAGAGCTCAGTTGACGAAGCAAATGGACTACCTACAATACTACATGTTTATGTAATGGTCACCAGTTTCAGCAAAGTCCCTAGAGATTAAAACTAATACATAGGGTCGACTCGTATGTAGATAACAGTTTCAATATAACAAGGTCACCATTACACACCACATCAATATTTTCAACTGATTACCCAAATCTTTTCCAAGCCAAATATTCGCCAGACATCCACCTACCAGGAAAACAGAAAGCAGGAAACAATATCATACAATAAAACGCAAATAAACAATATTGTCAGCATAAATAAGGCACTGCTATAAATAAGTCCACTCTCCATTATATTGCTATGAACTGATAGAGGTTTTATGGGCTGCCAAGATGAAACAGGGCCGTGGACACAAACACACGGAATATATGGCTAGCTTAATAGCTTTTCTTGAAATATTTTGAAGAAGATAGGTTAAAAGGAATATTTTGGATTTAGATAGAACCATTTTTTCATATTATGTAAGGTTTTGTGGCCAAGGCGCTTATTGGAATTGCTCAGTAGCAGTTCGGAGTCTCGATTTGTGCCCAGTTGATGGCAATAGGCGCGTCTCCTATTACATGGCGAAATGTGGGAGTACTATAGGTACGCCTCTGCCTAACCCTTCGGGGAATACAGGTGTGATGTTCAGTATCCTCCAAAGTAGGTGAAAGAACGGTTGTCACACGTCAAACTTTATTCTTTGGACTGACTACCTACTGCAGGCAGCTGATGTGACAAAAGCGTAACCGCCATATTTATTACAACTTACCTTTCAAATGATTTTTAAAATAACCATCAAACCACCAAAACTCTAAAACAGAAAATTCAAATTTGGAAACAAATCCCTAACGGAACCAGGAAGTTAAACCAAAAAGCGCTTTCTGCTTAATTTTTAACTGACTCCGAAGTTGTGATACAAATTTTGTTCGTCCGCGTTCCACTGGATGCAGCGTTGTGCAGTGCTGCAGCGGTTGTAAAAGGAATATGGAATGAGGATGCCATCTTATCTTTGCGCGCGAATACCAATGAAATGTCCCCTAAGGTTGCCGGAAAGTAGAGAACACTCGATCCTTGAACTTGTGACCCAAGTGTTTTATAAAGCATAATTGAGAATTTTAGTCTTAGTAGATCTATATTATGATAATGGAACGCGAAAAGGATCAGGGTTTATTTATTTGTTACTCAGCCAGTTTGAATTTCTCAAGTAAAACGTTCTTAAGGGTACGCTAGTAGATGACTCGTGACGGTGTACGTTCAAAACTAAAACATTTTTTTGTCATTATCTAGATAATCCCTTTATGGAAGCACAATTGGAAAAAAAAATTGGTTTGGGAGTTATGAGCGCCTAAATTTCCATATTAAAACACAATAACTCGTCTTTGGGCGTAAATGAATAACTTACGAAGTGTATAGAGTGCCGCGAGTTTCTTGTGGCACTCTACTGTCACTGCCTCGGCCCGGCTAGGGTGCCGTGAGCGTTGCATTGTCACTGTCACTTGTTATTTAGGTTAGGTTAGAACTGTGACCACACAACGCACGAGCCGAGCGAGCGTAGCGAGCGGTGCCGCGGTAGCGGCCGGCGAAGTGCCAGGGTCCGTTTAGGCACAAGAGAATGTAATGTTTTGGGAATGTGGTGTTTTACAGCGATCTAACCTCGACAATCAAACAAAATACCAAGTGACGTGACTTAGTGACAGTGACAACGACAATCCAATGCTTGCGGCACTTTAGCCGGGCCGAGGCGGTGTTACTAGGGTGCCTGTAGTGGCACTTTATCCGATAGGGATAGAGTGCCAATGGTGGCACTCTATACACTGCCAATAACTTATGTAAGGATAGATAATTTATTCAATAGTTCAAATAATTTTATTTTGAGTAAATACACTCAGAAGTTTTTTCATAATATCTATACGCAAAAAGGTCTGTTCATGAAATTTAACTCGTTCATTTTCGCTATAATTCATTGTCTATTTCACAAAATAAATGAATAAATAAATAAAAAATAGATTAATAAATACTACATAAATATAACTAAATAAATAAATAATTCGTCTAATTAGCATGTATATTAGGTATGCCCACCAACGAGTTCGAGCTGTCGACTAAACCCAACCCTTAAGACGCGGCGGTACATTACTGCCATTGGTTCTATTTTTACCCGACTGCCCCAGAAGGAGGGTAATGTTTTTCGAGAGTATGTATGTATGTATGTATGTATGTATGTATGTATGTATGTATGTATGTCTATTTCTTTGGCACGCTCTGTAGCCTAAACGGCTTGATGGATTTTAACATATGAGGTGTCGTTAGATTTGTCTTAATTGTAGAAGTGTCATAGGCTATATAATATTTATATATTGCATCTGCAAATACAAAAAAAAAGGAGGGGAAGGTTTTTTTTTAAATAAATTATAACAATATTGGTATCAAATAAAAGCTAGTAATGAGTCAATTACAAATTTAGGTATCGCCGTCCCCGGAGAATAAAACGATAACTACAAAAACGCAACTTTTCAGGAAAAATAAAAAACATGTTTTCGTCAATTGCTCCATAAATAATGGACGTCGTAGAGAGACGATTTTCAGCTTTGAGAAAAGGTTATTTTTTTATGTTCATTTCATTTAAAATTATTAAAATTAGCAGCCCACCGGTATCGGCAACAGGGTTCGAGCTACCGGTGATCAGGTCTCTAGAGAGGAACCTCCTCTCTATGCATGCCGTGTCCAGGAAAACAGTTTTCTGAGTTAACCCCAGCCCAGCCGCGCAATGAGAGCCTCCTGAGGTGTTGGTCGAGGCTCTCCGCTATTAGGCCATTACGCTGCTCCCACATCTCCGCCGCGAAACCGTGGCAGCGGAACCGCTGAACCAATTCCGCTACCAATTCCGCTGCGAAACATGTCCACATTATGTCGCGAATCTATGCGGAACAAACGCGGAACCGCAAAAAAACGGCGGACTGCGTGCGGAGGTGTAAACGGCTTCCCAGCAGATCGGCGAAATCACGCGAGAAAGAGATAAAATCATAATCTTACTGTACGATAGAGCAGGCAGTTTCGCTTCCGTTTCGCCTTTCGTACAACGGACAAGTCATGGCGGAATTTTTGCGGTTCCGCTGCCACGGTTTCGCGGCGGAGATGTGGGAGCAGCGTTAACCGTAACGGCTATTGATACAATGATTGCAGAGTCCACGTCCTACATGTCGACAACCTCGTGTGCTAAGTTAATACTTGATTTTCGCGATCACGCGATTCTCGTCATGAGGGATAGTGATATCAACAATCATTGCACGGTGCTCTCGTCAATCTATCACCACAATATTAAGCTTATTGGTTACAATAGTCCTGTCAGTGATGATAGATCGATTCCAGTACAATGTAGTAATACCATTCTCTAAAACAGGGTCGGGCACATACTATATTATGTATTGTGTTCTGTAGTATGGTACTTCGGACTCCACAAGATTGTACTGCAAGGCAAGTTACTGGTGGATAATCCTAGCGAATAGATTGTGTCTGTGCAAGTACTCGCCGTTAGCAAGACGAGTACAACCGGAAACAATATGTCGGACAATATGTCGGAACGAGAATAAAATAATAAATGCATTTATCATTATAAACGGAACGAGAATAAAATAATAAATGCATTTATTATTATAAATGCATTTATCATTTTATTCTCGTTCAAAAAACCATTCAGTCGCTTCGTTGTGTTAGTAAAACGACTTTTATGGTTTTAACGAGAATAAAATGATAAATGCATTTATAATAATAAATGCATTTATTATTTTATTCTCGTTCCGTTTATAATGATAAATGCATTTATTATTTTATTCTCGTTCCGTTTATAATGATAAATGCATTTATCATTTTAAAAAAAATCGACTAGATAATGATCTAGTCGTAATTTTTTTCACGAGAGTATAATTCCCGACCGAGTTTTCACGAGAACATAATTCTATGACTGTTTATCATACTAACAAATCGGAATACATTTTGATAATACTATATTAACACTTTAGGTATTCTCGTAATTTAAGGCCTGTGTTAAATCTTTGAATAAGTACTATTGTAATATTTAGTAAATTCGTAAATAACGTATAAAAATTATGAAACAATTTGAGAAGATGTATTTATAGCACTCACAGATCCCAAAATTGACATAATTTACACTAAAACTAAGATAATGGCAGATATATTAATAAATCGATAATAAATATCGATATATTAATAAAACTAAAAAGCTTGAAATAAAGAAAATTATTCAAAAAACAAAAAACCCGACTGCAAAAACACATAACTGAAAAGATAAAAACAAGCATTATAATCTATAGAATTTTAGTATCGCAGGCGGGGACAAACAAAACTTACACCGTATTTCCGGTTATTAGTTTGTCCCCGCCTGCGATACTAAAATTCTATAGATTATAATGCTTGTTTTTATCTTTTCAGTTATGTGTTTTTACAGTCGGGTTTTTTGTTTTTTGAATAATTTTTTAACTTGTAATTTCCTTTACGTGTTTTAGTCTTCTCTCACAGGAGCTGTATAGGAATAGCATATCCAGAATATCCAGATTATTTGTCGAGCTGACTGAGATAGTGGGACTGGCTGTCCAGAGTATACAGATTGACGAGTATTATCAGTCACGGAGGCTCTATTTGTGCACTTCCCTATGCATCGACGCACAGGGCTGTTAAAATACGTCCCAAATCATATGTCCTGTACTGTTTATTTTTATGTTATTTTTTGTTTTTATTATTAATTAACTAAATCTAAATAAACGCACTTTTTGCATGGAACATCATTCCATTCCATTTTGTATCCGGAGAAGGGCATTGTTAGCTGCGCTACAGCTTATAATTTTGCAGTTATCATCGTTTTACTTGTTGTACTTAGTCTTGTGATTTTTTTTGCACGACTCTTAATGCGAAGCATTAGAGTGTGCTCTACGATCGAAAAATTTTTTTTGCCCCATTTCTGTAACTGTTTTTATTGTTACACTCCTGCTAGCACACAGAACCTACTTAATTTATATACCATTGTATAGATGATTAAATGGAGATTAATACTGTACTTTTTAACAATTGATTTAATGCAGCAGAAATGGAAAAAGCATCAAAATAGTTGAAAAAAAATTCTTGTCCGTCAATTTATGAACCCTGAAAACATTGTAGCTTGCGATAAAATCAATTAATTGAGTCAATTTTTTTTTATACATTCGTTTCAGCCGTAGAAGGAACCCTGTTGAAAATGGCTCTTTTATTCAAAGTAGTTTAATTATAATTAATAAAATACTAACTAAAATATAATATCTTTATCTAAATATTTCCAACCATTGACTTGATGTTGCCTAGCAACCGCCAAGTAAATATCTTTGTCAGTCGTTGACATTACGACTTCATGAAAAGTGATAAATTGTTCATTTTTGTTAAAATCTATGTTTTGAATTTCTTTTTCGTTTATGAATGAGTGTTATGTATGAGGCGTGCACTTTTGGATTTTCCAAACTATTATTTTTAATATAATGTGCATCATTTCACGTCGCACGTCCTTCGGTTGACTGATGATAACTATGCTTTGAGGTAATAGAACGCATACCGACGTACTCCGTATTGTGCGCTCATTCGTAGACGACTATATTATCAATTCTCTGTACTTTGGTACACCAAAGAAGACTATGACCTACCTAGCTCCAAAAGATTACCATGTTAAACGCAACTTTATGTTTTAATACTTCAGTAAGTATCATAAACATGATACTCTCTTCGTAAACACGTACTTCGTAAAATGCACCTCATCCTCACGAAGAGTTGATGAATACGTAATAACTTCCTTGCGAGCAGCGCGTTTAGTATCGTATTAAAAATGAATTCTCGTAAAAACGCCTCAATTTTGTAGCAAACAAAGTCATTAACGTAATCTCTTATAAGTTTGAGATTAATTAAAAGTAATAGGGATGATGCCTGGGTAAAAAAAAAAAACTATTTAGTCCGTCAGCCAGAAAAAAAAAAAAATTCAACACGTATTTTTTGCTTTATCATATTAATAAAAATATTAAGTTGGGGAGTGGGGGTCGCTACGTCACAAGTACGTATAAAATCTATCTGATATACTGGTGACGTCATGGCACATTTTAACTCAATGTATCGCCGTAATCTTTTGCTATCGTAAAAAGAGAAAAAATATGGTGTCTAATATTTTTTAATAATCTACAAGCCGGACATAAAATGTATTTTTAGTCATCATCCCTATTGCCATTTTAGACGTATTTCTACTATGTAGTTGACCCGTCAGATGTTGTCCTGTCAAAATTTTCTATTTCAATTTTCCGGCTGTTCCTTTGGGATTTTCCTATTTTTATTTTTTCCTAAACCACCCCTGTATTGAAGCGATCAAAACCAAAACAATATTATTCAAATCGGTCGAGCCATTTTTGAGTTTTTGCGAGAGTAATGCACGGCAATTGATTTTTATATAGATAGATTTTAAAATTATAGCTGAACTAAATCCTATAACTTTTTATAAAATTTCCTTAATTCTTAATTCTAATTACTTTATGTTCTGACTAATTTGCCTCGTTGGTGCAGTGATCGCAAGCGCTACTGCTGAGCACGAGGTCGTGCGTGGGTTCGACTCCCGAGTCGGGCAAAGTGTTATTGGGGTTTTTCCATCTGGAATTTCTCAGTAGCAGCCCGGAGTCTGTATTTGTGTCCAGTTAATGCCAATAGGCTCGTCCCCTGTTACACGGGACATAAACATTACTGGCGAAATGTGGGTGTGCTATAGATACACCTCTGTTTCGTGCGTTCGTACAAGCGTGATGCGTATTATGTTTTTTTCCATTTATTAAGGTATAGATATTACTTTAAGCTTTGGACATAATGTTTCTGAGAGTGTCCAAAAACCTAACTATTCAAATATGTTTCTTACCTGATTGTTTCCGAAGTTTAACTATTCCATCAGTCTCTCTGCCTAGCCTTTTCCCAACTATGTTGGGGTCGGCTTCCAGTCTAACCGTATGCAGCAGAATACCAGTATTTTACATGTAGCTACTGCCTATCTGACCTCCACATCCCAGCAACTGGGTAATACGATACCCTTTGGTAAGACTGGTGTCAGACTTTTGGGCTGCTGACGACTCGTAACGACAGTCAAGGATCCACTAATAACAGCCGGGACCAAAGGCTTAACGTGCTTTCCGAAGCACGTAGGAGTCTCGGTATGTAAAGATGGTCACCGATCCACTGACTAATCCCGGCAAGTGTAGCTTAAACTGATGAATCGACCCGTGCGGCTATTATTACTTACCCACGAGCTCATCATTAAACCTTTTAAAAGTAAGAGAGATGGGTGACATGGTTTTATGTCTCCAAAACCTATTTGCCTGTGTACAAACAGCGACAGACGTAAAAATACCTATCGAAGAATCAAATCAAATTCCTAAGAACATAAAATTCACAATGTAATCGTTTATTGTCAGTGCAGCTGCACCGGATTGCAGCCGTGATTCCGTGAACTATGACGTAAGCGATCCGAAAAAGCGTCGCAATGCGGTTTATGAGGCTATAAACATCGACGCTCTATCCATCGTCAGCCTTCAGGAATTCCGTTTGTCTAATTTGTTAATCGTTTAGTACAATGTACCGCGTAAAACTATTTGGAAGAAGGTTTTTGAAACAGTTAATTTTGAGCTCTAAAATTTTGGTATAAGGTGGAGTTTTGTTTGGGTGGTGTCATAAGCTGTGAAACTCCGGATCGCTGACTGTTCAAAATCCCTGCCGAGGATACGGGCGTTGCCAATTTTCCGCAAGAAAGCCCACCCCTTCCGGTAAACGCTTAAGTGTTTGATACCTTAATTGCGTATCTTCTCAGTGCGATGTTCGGACGTGAAACACGTGCTCTTATTTATTTTGCCTTGTTTTCCATCCATTTTGAATATCTTAAACAAATACGTCCCGAGGGAGAATTTTTGTTTGAGTAAAATATGAATAATTTCATCGAGTTCTGTCCAATATTTTGAATATTTTGCTACGATAGAAGGTATAGCTAATTAGCCGTGCATAAAAGATTAATCGGTTGCTGGTGATTGATCTTTTGCATAATTGGATGACTCTTAATAGTATAGGAAACCAACTTATTCAATGAACTGCTCATGTTTTTATTTTTTTACAGAAAGCTGCAGAAAGCGGCGTCAAAATAGTAATATTTTTACGCTAACAGCAAGTTACCAGGAAGTGGAAAGTTAATTATTTTTCACGTTTCGTCTTGTTTTCTTAAATTCGTCATAATAAACTACACAAAAGATGAACATACAAATTCACAAGCACATTAGAACATAAACCTTAAGGACTTAATTTCAAGTCATCAACTTCTATATTGCGTTAGTAATTCATCTCAATGAAGTTGCCGTTATTCTATTAACTTTTTGCACCACGAACAGAACCAGGGACAAGTGGATAACGTTGCAATGTGGATCCTTCAGTACGTGTTACAGTAAGTGGCAGTGAGGTCAACAACCTCGCGCTGTCATCCCGAGGGAAAAGTCTGTCGTAAGATATGGTAAACTTTAAAGAGAAAACACAGGGGTTGTAGTTGTGAGATGAACTGTAGCGTTTGCAAAAATGATTAGCGATTGAAAGTAGTGTCGTAGTTTTATAGATATATTTTATTTATGAATTTAATTTATGTTATTTTTTTATCATTTATTTAGTTATAGTCGGCCTGAAACGTTCCTACAGCTGGGGCACAGCCTACGGGCCTTTTCTTTGTGGAAGGGACTGGTCCATAATCCACCACACGAGCCCAGTGCGTACCTACCACCTACTCTTACTTTGGGTTAATTCTATTAACCTAAGCTAGGCTAGGCTTAGGATTAGAGTAACAGGTTTATATACTTTATTTCCTTTGTCGGGGTTTAATTCATTATTTGTTCGGTTTCTCTGTTTTGTCATGGCCAATGTTTTAGCAGACCCATTGAAAATGCTATAATTATTGAAGTGCACATAATTATACAAATTGAATATAACATAAGATCTTTTGAAGTTTCAGTCATGTTCAATAAATACCGAGTCTCGTTTTTCACGAAGCAGTCTTCCAAAACGTAGAGGTATTTGAATGAGCGTTTGAACCGCGTTCCCTCTCCAATTCAAACGCCATATATTCCTAAAGTGCATACCACGCTCTGCATTGGTGGAGTGGTCTCCCTCACGCTTCGTTACTCCGCAGCCTCAGCGACAAGGGTTTTTGTCTTCTCAAAGGAACGAGGAAATCTGAACATTTCTTCCTTTTTTCACCATCTTTTTTGTCTTGAATTCTCGTCTTCTCAACAGCTTGTTTTACTTAATTAGTGTTATGCTCGTTACTCGGTAATGAGTTGGATAGTTTACTGTTTTCCTTTGCGCGGTAAATTGTTGACTCAAAATGCCTTTGCATTTGTTCATTATTATAATTTGTATTTGCATAAAGTGCTCTAGTAACTTTAATTGCACATTGTGACTTTCTTTAACCTTCTGGACCTTGGTCTTTGCAATTTTCTTATGCAGGAGTTGATTTCAATATTGTGGAGTCACGTTTCTTTTGATTCTCACCACGAACTTAATGCATGCCAATGATGTAGGTGCGAGGCTTGGCTGACATTCACTCCATGTCAAATACTAAATGCATTAACGCGTCTGCCAGCAGCTGTTATTTTATTCACATCTTTTCACCTCCAGGTACATTTGGTTATTCGTTTTATGTACCGCTGCTAGTTGAAACGTCATTATGGCGTTTTCTTAGGATTTATTTTATAATAAAGGAATTTGTAATTGAAACTCTTAATCTCCCCGTCTCATTGTTCTTCTGATCACTGAAAGCGAATCTTTCCTCGGCTTTTGTTGTACAAGGAATTGTCTTTTTAGCTTGCTTGTGACTGTGTATATACTTTGTTGTTTTTTTAGGGTTCCGTAGTCCGAATGAAAAAACGGAATCCTTTTATTATCACTCGTGTGTCAGTCTGTCTGTCCATCGGCGTCGGTCCAGTAAATTTTCAAAGAATCTAATATACCAATTAAGTTGAAATTTGGTAGATATATCAATTTCAGTGACCCAAGCATGCATGTTATATAAATAAATGAATTTTGAATTAAAAAACGTATCAAATGAAAGGGCTTTCTGTGAGGGTCTCAAATATATTTTAAATAGTTTTAAAGTTAATTAAGAAACCACCCAATCTCCGTAACTACGGAGCCTAAAAAATGTTGAAAATAATACAGGAAATAGTTCTATACTTATATTACAGGAAAACCTTTATGAGTCTATGGTCTTAAAATAAAATAGTAAATATACTGTGCGTATACATTTGCAGTTGGAATGTACGGGAGAACATATTTTTCAACTACTATGTTAAGTTTGTTCTTGGGATAAATTCATTCCAACTACGCAACCCTTCATTGTACGTGGACCGACACGCACTTGGCCGTTCTTTTTTCCAAAAATAAACCTAGAATCAAACGTAACTCAATTCCTATTGGATATTCAATAGTTACTAGTTCTAATGCTTTCACGCTATAACAAAACTTTGTAAGATGAGAAAAACTAATTATAGACAAGAAAACGAAACCAAAAAAACTGCAAAACAAAAATTAAATTATGAAGTATAATTTCAAAGCAGACATAGAAATATTCACTTGTTCCAAAATAAAACACAAAAGGCCGACTACACCTACAACGCTAAATATAATCGGCAATTATCAGAACAACTGTAAATAGAAATGAACAAAGTCCGTACAATAAACAGCCCCAAACGCCACATTTTTTAAAACAACAAAATCTGAGCAGGAAAAGTACATTAAAACAAAAAAGCATAGTACTAATAACAAAGTCCGTTAAACAGAGGTGGTTTCTGTACTAGGAGAGCAGCAAGAATGGGGAGATGTGTCCCCGTACTGACATTAGGGGCTCTAATGTCACTTTCGGGGCGAGAAGGCCTTTCACGCGTTATCGTTTCAGTTTCGGCTGGCGGGTTGATGGGGCGAATCTCTCTCGGCGGACGTTTGGCCGTTTTACAAATAGGACGAAACAATGTTACTTACAGATTTCGGGACAGGTGAGCGGTTTTTGTTAGAATTAATGTGTTGTCTGTTAGTACTACTGTATGAGATGTGACGTGTCTTTGATTTATTTTGAGGTTTTCGTATACAGATAGGCAAAAAAAATTACCCTTATTAAATTTGACATTTAGATTAAGCTCTCCTTACACTTTTTCATCTATCTCATCAATATTTTTATATAAAAACCATCCATAAAAATAACACAATCCACATTTTTACATTTTTTTTTTGTATAAAACTGTTCGTCCACCAATAAAACTATGTGTCCCAAGTAAACAAAGTAATAAAACAAATTTTCAACAAGCTCACGGTTGAATGTATATCATAATGATAATTTTAGTCAGATTAATAACAATTCAACCGCACTATACGAGGTCTCAGTGAATTATGAATACAAGCAAGCTTTATAAAGTTTAGGTTTTTTTTTATTAAGAGGCTGACAACAGCTAAAGCACGTCCACTGACAGACTGCATAGAAAAGAAAGAGAAGCGTCATTACACAACGCAGGTAATTTAATGCAAATATGAAGCAATTATCTATTTACAAAATATCTATTGATTGGACAAAAAAATTAAAACACTCTCACGTTAATTTGCTTGTGAAATAATCTGACAAAAATCGGAATGTATATTAATATGATTTTTAATCATTAAAATAAATTTTTTGAGGTATCTTCGTGATTTTTTTCTTCGTATCAAATTAGATGTATTATGTTTTCAACACACTATCTAACTAGCATATATCCTGAAGAATATCAGTTATTTTTCGGATTTGTTTTCCCTACTGCAGTGGATCATCATACTTTTAGACATGGCATTATAGGCTGTTTGTGTATAAATGAATTTAAATGTTTGTAAATGCACCCACAATACAGAAGAATTTGTTTGAAAAAAAAAAAGTTAACTTGCGTTTAGCTTCTGTAGTCCCCTTAAATAGTAATGGCGAAATAAGTACGATTTTCTATGTGAAGCAAGAAAGCAAGTCGATTGTCGACACCCAAAATAATGCCGCAGACTTACTGTAGGTAGAGGTGTCTTGGGACACTTGGTTGGTATATTATGTATTAGATAAGAGGCACAATGAAATAAATAATTAACCAAGTTTGAGAGTAAATAAATTGTATTTTTGGATGTGTAACATCTTTCCTCTCGCTTCCCTGTAATCTATGGGAGTGGTTTTATGAAAAGGGACGGAAGTGTGTAACAGGAAGCCGGGGAAGCGCGCGCTAATTGATTTGACCAATGAGCGCGCGCGGTGCTAGAGTTGGCCGTCAGATGGTACCAACCCATTTTCCGAGAGGTTGGTAGTGTCAGTCAAGACGTCAGATGTTACACATCGTTATGCGACTACTGTAAGGAACGATCGTTTTTTTTATATAAAAATAAACAGTAATATCTAACATAGAAATATGCTTGTAAACACAAACACATATTACCTATAGCAAAAATGTCGTGACTGTTAACTGTCAAAATGTCACACTTTTATCGTATACCTAGCTCTCATTCGCCAAGTGTGCAGAAAATAAAGTGCGATAAAAAACTTCGTTCCAAAAAACAAAAACAGTATGTAAGGCGCAGTATGAAGCCATTTGTTCCATAATTATGTTAATTCACAACATAAGTTGCCTTGGTTTACCTGGAGGTCCTTAAAAACTCTCAGAACCTAGGAAGGTCGAACCAAGAAAGACCTGCTCAGGTGGATTCACAGATAACTCCGCTCTAGAGTGTAAATGTGGTGCTGTCCCACAAACAACGGGGCACTGAATATCGTCTCCAGCGTGTCTTGCAAGATGCAGAAGCTGATGGTGCCAAATTCATAGTCAAATTCTGGACTGACTCTATAGGTATAAATTGCCACCGACATGCTAAGAAGAGGAAGAATATGAAACCATAGAAAAAATACATAAAAATGTTATGAATTTAACCCTGCAACGTTACCTAAAAGGATCAGTAACAAACCTCCACCATAAACACAAAACCGCGGCAGTAACTGATTTTTTCACCTCAAAACCTAATAAAGCTCCCACGTTGCCAATCCTAAACTAACATAAGACACTGACGCAGCCGCAAGCTTTCCCAATTTGATCTCTGCGATATTCAACCTTATCTGTATTCAAATAAGGGTGTTAGAAAAATTGGCGTTCATTTTGGCGCCAAACTAAACAAGACTTCCTTACGTGCTTCCCGGTCTATTTCAATTTTCGCTTCGTTACCTTGCCAGGTTTCGATCGTGTTTTATTTTTTCGTACATGGCAACTTAAATTCTTTCGAGAAAAGTGATTTTTGTGTCGTATTTTTTTTAACGCCTCGATCTTGATGGAGTCCTGATTCGAAGCGTGAAGGTCAATGTGAGTGGTGCGTAATAAATGTTAATGTTTTCTTCTAACTCTTAATGTATTACATTCTGAAAGTGGTGCTTTATCAGTGACAAGGTTGAAATGAGAGCTAGGTTTTCTTTATAGGATTTTTTTGGGCATCAAATTAATTAGTTCTTTGGATCACGCTCTTTTCTATAAATACATTACAACAGGCAAAAGGCGAAGTTGTAGAAAGGTAAGAAAAAAAACAGAAAGATGATACCAGCACTACAGAAGTAACAGCAGCACTACTAACAATAGTAGACAGAAAACAATACCATTCCTTTATTTTAAATTGTATTTCTAACAAAATGTGACGTAAAATGTTTCTTGAGCAATTAAAGTGTCCTAAACTTGGACAGAAACTTTGTGATTTGATCTTTTTCAGTCATTTGATTTATAACGAAGAGTTTTAAAGATAAGCTTTGGAAGTCTGTTCGAGAAATACTCTACACAAGATCAGAGGATTTTTTTTAATAAATAATGTACATTCTTGCTTCCTTTACGTTTTTTTATTTTCTTAAGAAAAAAAAAATGCGGAGATACCGTATAATTATCATCAGCAAGGAAAACATTGAAAACATCATAAAAGTACTCACGTTTTTGTTCTCCAAAGGGGTATGGTCAGTAAATGGAACAGAAAACTTACCTGTGGGTGCCAGTTTTATAGTGTATCTAACAAACTGAGAGTTTTTTAAATCATCAAAGATGTTTTTCATTTTTGACAATTGAGGTTAATTTAAGGTTGTATGGATGGGTGGTTGGATTGGGGTTTTTTATTTATTTTTGAGGTTTTTACCTCAATTTTCGTCGAAGATTTTTCAACACATTAATATTTGTTGATAAAGCTGTGAAATATACGGTAAAAAGTTTCTCTAAAGAAATACAAATACACTTAAAGAGAAAACATAAATAGGTTTTTAAACATTATTAAGTGCCAATAATCGATATAAAGTTCAACTCAGCCTATCGCAGTCCACTGCTGGACATAGGCCTCTCCCAGGCTGCGCCACAACACCCTGTCCTCCGCCTTCCACATCCAGTCTGTCCCGGCCACTTTCTTAAGGTCATCGATCCATCTATTTATTTATTTATATATACTTTATTGTACACCAGATAACACATTACAAAAAGAAAAAGCAATACACTACCAAATATACAATGGGCGGCCTTATCGCTTACTGCGATCTCTTCCAAGCAACCTTGGAATGGACGGTGAGTTTCTGGACATACTCGTAAAATGGGGCTGTCTTAGGTGCAAATAAAAACTATATAAGTACAATATAATATAATAGATACACAGATAAATGCTATATAATAGATACACAGATAAATGCTATATAATAGATACACAGATAAATGCTATATAATAGATACACAGATAAATGCTATATAATAGATACACAGATAAATGCTATATAATAGATACACAGATAAATGCTATATAATAGATACCTACACAGATAAATGCTATATAATAGATACATACATACGCATCATCGATACATACATATACATCTAGCTGGGGGGAGTCCCACACTACGCTTGCCGATACGCGATATAAAGTTGAAACCTTCTAAATACAGATGAATAATTGGTTACTAATTTGCTGTAGTGAATGATGGCGTAATTGTGCAAACTGTACACCCGCTTAGTGTCCAAGTGCAACTGAAAACCTGTACAATAGGGCTCTGCAATAGCGATGTTTGCCTGGTGTCAAACATTGTATGAAAAATTACAGAAAATAGAGATTTCAACATGTTTTGTTGTAAATAATTCGCCAGTGCAAACGCGTTAGAATTTAACCTGAATATCAGGGCTTGTTTATACTTTTAGATGAGCACACCCCACATTTAGCCAGTTATTTTAAATCCCCATTTAACTTGGGGCAAAATAAATTATGTTTAGTTATAATTAAAAAATTGTTACTCCTAAAACTATAGAGGGCCAGATTGCCTTTGCAAGTTTAACCCTATAAACTGGGCCGCCACCGTTTGCCTCGGGCATAGGTCACCAGGCAAACAGCACTATTGTGGAGCCGCCTTTATACGAGGCTTTCAGTTGAAGTTGGACACTAAGCGGGTGTAGGTCATATTTTATATTACTTTGTTTACTCCTGCATGATGTGTGTGATGCCTGATCTCCTATGGTAACCTATCTCAGGGATGTAGGTAATTGACGTTTCAATCGAGAGTATACCTACAGACAATTTTTTTGTTCCATTTTGGTTAGATGAGCAACATTGTTATGACAATATCATAACAAATGCCCTGATTGATTGAAAAACTTGGTTTGAAATATCCATAAAAAGTCGGAAGCTCTAATCAGAATTTATTGCACATTGAAGATCGTAATCCCGGACCCCAACACCAAAGATACACTTAAAAAGGTCTATTACAAAAATTCTTAGATTAATTACTTCTCTGATCATCCCTTTAATGAAAAGGGTACGGCCGGCATTAAGAGATTAATTCGAGAAAGATTCCCAAGGGACTTTTTGTATAGAAAATCTTATTTACTTCAAGTGAGTTCGAAGAAGGGCGCGAATTGTGAGCTGTTGGCGATTCATGACGCGGAGAAAATATTACGTTACTGTTTATTTCTTTATGCCTACTATAAAACTGACGTCTGTTACTTCGTTAACAACTTTCTTAAACAACTTTTTTTTATCATCGTCAACATTATTGGCAGCCCTGTTCCATCCACTGTTGAGTATATTATAAAATACAATAGACGACATATATTTAGTAAACTAATCCGCTTAACTGTTCTTAAAGAGTCCTAAATAACCCTGTAAGAAAACGACACTAGTTTCATCTCCCAACGAGGCATCCTCAGAATGACGATTGATTTGTTGCGAACCCGGACACGACGTGTTGCCACGACAAGTGCCGAATGCAAAGTCAAGAGTACATTATGCCTCCTCCCTTCTGTGCTATGCTTCCCTGGTCTGTGCGTTTTTTTATTAGAGATGCTTAAATGTGCAAACGTCATCGGTAGTAAAACGTCACATTGATTTTTTAATATTATAGTTATTTACGGTTTTGCGTCATTGGTCAGTTCGTTTTCGTGAACGGAGGGTTGATTTATCTACTAGAATAACATGATCACATGCCTAATACATAGTATAGAATGGCATGAAGTGTAGTAGGCATACTTTCAATAACACCATTCATTAACAAAATTAATTATCGTTCGTACCAAAATATCACTTTGTAAATAATTTTTCGAATAAATTAGCAGGTATCTCACATTTCATATCAGTCATCTCGTTCAACCCATTTTTTGCCCCGACCCGTACACTGCACTGTATGAAATGAAAGATAATAATCGCTGAATGCTTTCAGCTGGGTCGCATTCAAGACGCGAGTGATCGCGCTGCCGAGTCCGACATTTTGTAGTTGATTTTTATTGAAGCAGGAATCGAGGATGTTATTTCGTTGCCTTTATTTTTGATTCGATACAACTGTGAAATGAGTTTGTGTCGGCGTTTGGCTCGATTTGCATTTAAACGTTTCTGTTTTTTGATAGAAGAATGTTTTGTTTTCTTCTTAAGGATTTGCAAAGAACTGTGCTAGCAGTAGATGTTTTAATTGTATTTCTTCCAGACGGAGACTTTCTAAACCCATTGAAGTGATTTTAAATGAGGTTTTAATGACTTTACGATAAAATCGAGAGGAAAACTAACACTGAATTATCTGAAAACGGCAAAATAGCTCCTTTTAAAAAGAAAGAAAGAAAGAAATAAATAAAGAAATAAAGAAAGAAAGAAAGAAAGAAAGAAAGAAAGAAAGAAAGAAAGAAAGAATTAATAAAAGAAAGAAAATACATATATTTAGCACAGAATAAAAAGCACACAATATAATTTATACAGGAGATAAACCTAAGGTACATATGTGAAAAGATAAGATAAGATAAGTCTTTATTTGCCTTAAACATGGTATAAAGTAGGCCAAATGTGGGTGTACCAGGTACACCTCTGCCTAACCCTTTGGGGAATACAGGTGTCATGCTATGTTAGTATGGCGTAAAGTTGTTACAGTCTGGTTTTGAACACATGTTGAACAAATTTTAATGGGACTTTACACTGGCAGATTTGCTGATGTTATAAGAAGTGATTTATGCCCGTTTTCACCTTCACTAAGTGACACTTAAATGAATCCCTAAACAAAAGTGCACTGTTGAATTTTCAACACTAGGCTCAGCGCTGAGAGTAAAAAATCCGTGCACTTTTATTTAGTGATTCATTTAAGTGTTACTTAGTTGTTGGTAAAAACGGCTTATGGCATATTTTAGAAAAATAATTAGGGTCTACGCAGGCGCAGCTGCGTGCTTCAGCAAGTTCATTCGTAAATAATATAAAAAACAGCTTGCCTAAATTGATTAGAATTCTTCTCCAGGCTTACATTTATTTAATTTTTTCTATAAGTATTTCGGCAACAGAAATAATTTCAGCAGTATATTTATTGTGAAGTAGAACTATTTTGATTAAAATCCTTGAACAGACTTATTATGTTAGGGAATTGTTGAAGAAAACTTTTGAACTTGTGGGAATTTCGCGTAGACGCTAAATAAAGTTGAGAATTTCGATTATTCTCTGAGCTTGTTGTTTTTTATTCTCCTTCCGTAATTAAACTTAGTAGTACCGGAGCGGCTAACTTATTAGCTTGTTTGAGCTATTATTGTAGAAAGGAAGAATACAGCTTCATTAAGTTATGCTCTTCAAGTCCATGAAAATATTTATCACCTTTTTAGAGTTCCGTAGTCTCTGTCTTTCAGTCGGTCAGAACCCTTTTTCTCAGGGCCTCATACAAGTTGAAATTAATATCAACAAATACGTAGGTCTACTGTCCATTGGAATTCTAGAAAAACCAAGCTTCTAAGTCAATGCAATAAAAAATACAGCCATTTAAGATACTCACAAATAAATCAAAATCTTACCGTACTTACCGTTGACCTAGAATCATGAAAGGCAAAATCAAGGTCTCACAGCACAAGTAAAGGAAGTCCTAAAATCGTTAATTTGTGGTTTTATCACATAAAAATATTTTTTGCGACATAATTATGTCGACGGGAGAACATGTTTTTCAACTACAATGTTACTTAACATGTTACTGAACAATGTTACTTAACATTGTAGTAAAAAAACATGATATTTTAGGGTTCCGTAGTTGGGATGAATGAACCCTTCATTGTGCGTCCGACACGCACTTAACCGGTTTTATTTTGCTATTTTTGGGATCGCTAGCAAACTGGTGGCCCACCAAAATAGTTAGAAGAGGTTACCGGTGCATAAAGATATTTGCATTTCACAGAGGCATCACATATGAATTGCCATCCAAGAGACAAAACTGAAATGTTTCTATTGTGCCACACCGATACCCATTCTTCAAACCCATTTCTGCATAGCCTCCAAGCCACACTGCAAAGCCTTTGCTTCAGAAATAGCCTATCAAACAAAGAAATAATATTATTGGTTTCTTTTCATTAGCAATCTCTCCATAAACAAAAGAAACTCAAATCAAACACGAACCAACACAAAAGACAATAAACTTCGTGTACAAGAAAATCTCCAAAAGATTGGTTCTTCGTTTAATCGTTTATACTTAGTATTCCATACGACAATGGCTATATATTGTGACCGGTCTGCACCAATCACGCGAATCCCAACTTATCCAATAACGGGAGGCGGCCGTATTCCGGAGTACGATGGCGAACGATAATTCATTAATTATTTAGCTTCATACTTACTTTCGTAAGTACGCATTGTATGTGTAACCTTGGGGGATTATGCTTCAGTAACTCCAAGGTTAGTGTAATTATTTGTGTTTTGTATGGGTTCTAATTGCGCACCTGCCTTTAATATTTGGTAGGTATTAGATTATGTAAGTACGTGGAGGTGTGTAGGAGTATGTAAGGATCGTAGCAGGTGGTGTTCTTTAGTTTCTGCCTACCTCCATTTGAATAAGGCGTGAGTTTATGTGCAGATGTATGAAAGTACCTGAATTATTTACTAGTGCAAAAGAATTGAGTTCATTATTATTATTCTAGTTCGTGAGCAGTGGTGGCTCAGTGGGAGCAGTGGTGGTAACGGCCCCGACTTACGAGTTGTAGGTCGTGGGTTCGAACCCAAGCAGGCGCTTTACTTTGTGTAAATAATTTCATCACCACTGCTCTCAAAACGGTAAAGGAAAACATCGTGAGGAAACCGGCATGTCTTAGAACCAAAAATTCGAAGACATGTGACATCTACCAATCCGCACTGGGCCCGGGTGGTAGATTACGGCCCACTCTCTCTCACAGAGAGGAGGCCTGTGTCCCAGCAGTGGGAACATTAGTAGGCTGATGATGATGATGATTCTAGTTCGCTAGCTAGCCAGATTTCTTATTTCCATACAGTAATTTTGCCAAATTAATCAAAACACGGAAATATTTGACAGCTATTTGCGACGTTGCCCACTTTCAGAATAAGCGCTCTAGATTTCCTGACAGAGCATACAATGCCGTTTGGGAGTAAAAATGGCTAAAGTGCTAACAAAAAGGCTTACAGTTCGTTTGGTGAACCTACTACACACTATAGTTCCTCCAAATCTCTTCCACAAGAAGCTTTACTGCTAATAAAATCTAAATCTACCGGACTGGAAACTTTCCTTTCTTTAAGCAAAAATCTTTAACTTTTAAAGCTGCTAGGAAAATCTCTTTGTTAGTCTCAACCGATTGCTTTTAAAAGCGATAATAACGTCGCTTTCCAATTTCCTTAGCGTAAAAATAAAATGGACGTTCACACTAGCAAAATAAAATAATTAAATAAGTACCGAAGATATTTTTCAGTTTTGCAGAAGTATTGTTAGAAGGGTAACTGATTTCTGTAACCAAATGAACGAAACTTCATCAACACCATCATAAGATGTTTGTTGGACACAAGCGTCCTCAAAGCTTCGTTATACGGCGGCAGAATTTGTTAAGCATATAATTTAAATTTTTAAAGTGATGTCGACTTCGTAATTTCTTTACCATCCAATCTTAAAACGTGTAGCACCCTAATTGCGTACACACGATCAATCAGAATCTGTTTCATTTTGACAGTTCAACAACATTCATTGCGATATTTCCGTTGTTGAGCAGACAAATTCTTCGAACATATGAAGCAATGGATAAGCAATATTTTTCAAAATTATTTAGATTGTGATTGATCGTGTGTTACGCAATTAGAGTGCATGTTTATTTTCCTTTTAAGATTTTAAGATCAATGTGACAATTAGATAGTGTCAACATTAATGAAGGTTTAATTTACTGGGGATTGCTATAAATCAAAAGTCTTAAAGCAAACATCCCAGCCTAGGTTATTGACTAGGTAACGGCAAAGACTCGAGTGAGGCATGTAACTACGGTCACCCATCCACCCCATAACCGCAGCAAGTGCAGCTTGACTTCACTTAGCCATCGATCGATGTCGTTACCATTCGGCTACTAGCCTTCCATAATAAGTCTGTGTAAGACGAACAATTCTCATTCACAACACGTACAGTTCTCGATGGAAACCATATCTTGCGTTATTAATATCAGAAGGTTTTATTTTTTCATTAAATCCGAACTCCGTATATTTATTCTCTTATGTACCTACCTATGTAACAACAATGGGCAGGGTACATAAAGTAAGAAATTGGTATTGAATAAAGGAAGAATTGGTGTCACGATGGCTTACATAGTTATGGTAAATATGTGATACTGTTTTAGAGGTATGAGGAACAGGGTGTAAAGTTCACTCATCCTCTAATGAAAAGGGACGATCTTCCTACCAGACGGGTGTTGTGTCTGGCGGGTAACTGCCCGTAAGTTGATTTCGGATAGTCTAATGTCGTTCGCGCGGTAAACTCTAACTGCGCGATGCAGGATTTGTGTGACGTCTTTGATGCGTAGTTTGTATATGGCGGTGTAACCGCTACGCTATAATTAGGTGTTGTGTTTGGTGTGTGGTTTCGTATATAAGATGGAGAAGGCAATTCGACAATAAATTAAACTGCTTATATCTAATGACGTTTCCAGTCTGCATACTAAAATCCGATCAAATAAATCCTTTCTTTTAAAAGAAACCTAGCTCTCGATGTTAGGAATTATTTGTAGTTTTAGTTGAGACCGTTGGTGGCCCAGTGGTAACGACCCCGACTTACGAGTCGTAGGTCGTGAGTTCGTCGAACCCAGGCAGGCACTTTACTGTGTGTATTGAATTTCATCACCACTGCTCTCAAAACGGTAAAGGAAAACATCGTGAGGAAACCGGCATGTCCCAGAACCAAATTTCGAAGACATGTGACGACTACCAACCGGCATGGGCACCGACACCGGGAGTGGACCGTGGTACATTACGGTCCACTCCCTCTCACTGAGATGAGGCCTGTGTCCCAGCAGTGGGACTGTTAGAGGCTGATTAAGCCAGTATTTATTTAATAGTTTCAAAATACTCAAAGTAGGTACATTAGCATTGCCAGTGCTTTTATTTATTGGCGATGTAATAATAACATAATAGTAGGTAAGTGCAGTAAATTCTATGCTAATTATATATAACGTAACAATAACATATTCGATTTAATACGACTGTTGACCGGATCCTGACGCTGACGTATAATCTCTACATTGTATTTAACTGTCGTATTCGAAACATTCATAAAATAAACTGACATTTTCTGCCAGGTTGGGCACAAAAGTCAATTCTTTCATCTATGGCCGATGAGAGAATGCGTTCCTGAGAACTGTCAGGTATACAGTCCTTTCTCATATAATTTATATCTATCAGCAACCTTATAGCATCGAAAAAGCACTGTGAATCAATCAAAATCAGAGGTAAAATAACGGTGAAACGAATACAAACGCTAAGGACAAAAGAATACGTGTTTTAAGAATTTAAACTTTATTAGTTCCTAGTCCCCCCCCCACCAACCCCAACTTTATTAGTTCTAGTAGTAGGCTCGCCCCCTATTACATGGGACTTAAAAACATAACTGGCGAAATGTGGGTGTACCTGCTACAGGTACACCTCTGCACAACCCCTAGGGGAAACAAGGCGTGATGTTATGTGAAGTTCTTAGTCGTGTCTAACTGACAAAAATTCAAAAGTCATTTATTCAAACTAGGCTGAGAATCAGCACTTTTCGTACGTCAAAATAACATAAGACAGTCCCCCAAAAAACGCCCGCCCTTCACCACTTCCTAGTGCCTTAGCTGGAAAGAAGAAGTGGCGCAATAAACTACCCAGCAGCGCTGCTGTCTGTTTAGTTAGAAAAAAACTGGTATGTGTATGACAAGTGTCAGGAACGCATTATCTCAGTGGCCGGAATATTCTCATTATCAATATCGTTATCCGTAAGAAGCTGACTTTAGTCAATGCTTGCTCGTCAAACGAAACGACAAAAGCAATGATTTGTAAAAAGAACTGGATTCGTTCAGGTGAAATAACTTGAATAAAAGCACTGACCATGTTTTCTAAACCACCTCATCCTTACCTATTGTCGTAGGATTTTTTATAGAACAGATCAAATAAACCATTTCTAAAATGCAGAAAGAAGATATCCATAATTTCCTTTATGTTCCATCGCTAACATAAAACCCCAGATACGTCGCATTTCTACGTAAAAAGCATTGAGATTCAATTCCGACATAAAAGAATTTTTCTCTGCGTTTTAGATTTTTTCCCGTGTTCATCGAGTCATTAAAATCGTTCGCAATAAGAGTGTCCTTTTGAGGGAGAAATATGAAAGAAACGTGGAAGGAATGATTGCTTAAATAAATTGTTTGGGCAACTTTTAGGTTCAATTCCAATCTTTTGCCGACCGCTTTGGGCACAAAATAATCTATAGCTTTAACTTTATTGTAACAAAAACTAAAATAACTATACTTTAACTTTAAATCTATTCATAAGGTAAACATTGTATTTACATAGTATTTCGTGTAATTATTGGTTTATTAATTAATATTATAAAAAAAAATTGTAGCCTACCTACCTACAAGCATTGTTTTCTGTAACCTATTTATAGTTTTAAGGCGTATTTTTTTCTGTAATGGTATTAAACGCATTTTTCTTTTTTTGTTTCTTTACATCCTCCATCTCAGTTCTGCAACTAAACTGTACTTCAGAGTTTCTCGAGACTTATAAATTTTATGCATTAAGTCAGTCGAGTGACTAAATTATTATCTACTAGCTGACCCGACAGGCGCGTCGCTCTGTCCTTTCAATTGCCATAGATACATAACGTTTTTTTTAGGCCAAACCGTTTTCAAGTGATGCGCTTGCCAACAAACAGCATTTAATTTTTATTTAAGGGGACTACAGGACCTAAACGTGCCTAAGCGCAAGTTTTATAATGCCTAAAGTAGGTATATGATCTACAGCAGTAAACAAAATAAAAATAAAAACAATATTCTTCAGGATAGGCTAGGAAGACAGTGCGTTGAAAACATAATAGAACTAATTTGAAACTATATAAAAAAAAACGATAATACCTCTAAAAATTTCTTTTAACTATTAAAAACCATATTAATATACATGCAATCATTGTGATTTTTTGTTAGATTATGCTACAAACAACATATTCTATTAGCATAATAGTTTTTAAATTTTATAGTTCATTTAATAGATTTTTGTAAATTGATAATTGCTTCATATTTGGCAATTGTACCTGCGTTGTGTAATCGCGCTTCTCTTTCTTTTCTATGCAGTCTGACAGTGACTGCACTTTAGCTGTTGTAGGCCTCTTAATAGATTGGTAGGTAAAATTAAAACGATTCGCTAAATATAGGAACGGGAACCGATTATTACTGACCTATTTAGGCCCGGCAAAAATATAGGCGAGGTTAATGACCTGTCAAATGGGTGTTAACCACGAGGGTGGGATTAGTGCCATAAATAGGCGCATGTGAAGGTACCTTTTTCTGGTCAGTGTAGGGTAGTATTCAGTACCGCCTCATTGGTTGGTTACTTTCCTGTTTTATGTGGATGGCTTTTTTGCTTCATTTGATGGTCATTGGTCAGTGGCAGAATATTAGCGGTGTATTTTAGTGGTTGAACATTTTAAAATGTTTATAATAATATGGGCTTATACATAATATATAACTATTAAGCTTTTTTGTTGACCTACGTATATAATAGTACATAATCTCACGCAGTCTTCCAATGGGGGTAGACAGAATCTATAAAACTCCATGTGCTACGATCCTTACATATTTTTTTTTCTTCTTTTTGCAAACTAATATTATAATGAGAAAATATTTGATTTTTTGTATGTTTGTTTCGCTTTCACGCTAAAATGGCTGAATGGATTAAGATGAAATTTGGCGCATGGATAAACCATGACCTGGGTTAGGACATGGGATACTTTTTATCCCGATATTCTTACGGGATCGAGACTTATGTGGGTGTACCGCGGGGCGAGGCTAGTCGTATAAAAATTGCATGAAATATTTTTTTCTACTGCGACTTCTCCTCGAATTGTTTTTGTAAAGCTCTATAAGCCTTATTAATCTTTCCTACCTTAATATACTTATAATATTAGCTTTAACTGTACTTCTGTATGGTTGTAATATTTAACCTTACCAAATCGATTTCCTCATACTTTCGAGCACCCGTAGCACCCCTTTTTGAGGGCAGTTTCAAACAATTCTAAAATACATATTTTATTGTTTCAAAATGTAAATTTTCAAGTAAGTAATTGCGCTCAGTATAGGTAGGCTATACAATTTCCGACAAAACCTTGACTTAATGTCATACATCTCCTTACAGCTGCCTTTACAAAGAACAATTTACTTTAACTAGAAGCCGATAATTATAATAATGTTTGGGTACCAAAATCTACTTTACCTCCGTGCTTACTAATTACAACAAAATTTAATATTAAAATAATTACGGCTGCCACGTCACGCGGTAAAGGGTAACCTATAACTAATCTAAGTTAACAAAGCCGTGTAATTAAACTTTGGGTTTAGATGAGAACAATCGGCCGCCCGCGGCATTTGTTCCAGTGATTATTCTCTTGAAATGGTAATGAAGTAAGCACTTAGAACGTTTTCTGAAACAAATCGAAAATTGTGTTTTTATAAGACAAGTTACTTAAGTCATAAGACAAGCCTAGGTTAGGCTCTAAGTGATAGTGACTTTGACGCTTGTAAGTCAAGCGTCAAAGACATTATCGCTTAGAGTCTACATTATTTTTGCATAGGACTATAGTGCGCGCGGAACTAGTGGCCGCGCCTTAGGTAATAGGTTATTATAGAAATAGATTGAGCGCCTTATCTTACTTAATAATAATCTAACAATACTACTTCGCGTCGGCAACGCGCGTTGAAAGTTCCGGCTAGTTTAGACAAAACGCACATGAGATTGCAATAGCGAGATGAGTCGCCACCTAAGGCGCGGCTAACTAGTTCCGCGCGCACTATAGTAACTACATTATTTTAAGGGTTCCGTACCTACTATTGATGAACTTCATATCTAAGCAGTTTGAAAACAAAATCCCATGAACACGATGAGCATATCTGTTGCTGCCTCGGTTCTATAGCCGCCGAGTGCTGCAAGCAGAAATAGTCCTTACGGTGTGTAGATAATGAAGTTCTTCGATGGTACCTCTAAAAGATAAACAGAACCCTTATAATATCACTTCGTTGTCCGTTTGTCTGTCTGTTTGTCTGTCTGTCAGTCTATCAAGACCTTTTTTCTCAAGCACGAGAGACTTGAGAGACAAACGGACGGAGACATCCGTTTGTCCGACTCTTACAAGGATGTATCTTTTGAACAAACACTTGAAAATGTTCACAAAGAGGCTATAACTACAAAATAGTAAATATAAAAAGTTAAAATTAAACGTGGTCCCCATACAAGAAACGTGATTTTTTGGCCTTTTTTTTTTAATAAAACCAAACCCAGGTTATGAGTGTTCAAAAAAACGACGAAGTGCTTCGAGAAAAGGTAGGTAGTGGCCTTGCGGTTCGCTTGGCTCGTCTTGCCGGGGGCACGACCGTGCCCCCAGATAAAGTGTTAAATATTGTACGGATGTACGGAACCCTTCGCGTGCGAGTCTGAATCGCACTTGGCCGCTTTTATAGAATTTAATTTATCGGTCTCATCCAAGAGCTAACTTTATAATAACTTCCAGCATTTAATATCATAGGAATACCAAATATTTTAAGGTACCTTATTACGTTACCTGGCACTCTTATTTTTTGTCAAAAGCGACTATGAAATTATGTAAAACATTTTAAGAGAGGTGGATTGCCCATTTTTCTCCATACGAAAACTACATACCTTTTGGGATTGATTCTAGTGGCAAAAAACTTATGTTCAAAATTGCCTATAATGTTCTTATTTGAAAAAAATATATTTGACTTTGAATTTGAAGAAAAAACTACATTTTGGCTTATTTTAATCCATTTTTT
Source organism: Conistra vaccinii (assembly GCA_948150665.1). Lineage (NCBI taxonomy): Eukaryota > Metazoa > Arthropoda > Insecta > Lepidoptera > Noctuidae > Conistra > Conistra vaccinii. The sequence continues at coordinate 2,757,204 of OX411323.1, read as the reverse complement.
TATGAAATTCGATATCGCGCATCTAAACAAGTTATCTACTTTGGAAACTCAATTTTTGGGTATTATTATTTATTTTCATGTGGAATTGCGTTGATAGCTTGCGAGGACAAAAATGTTTCTTGTTTAATTTTTTTTATTAGAAGCAATACTCGTGTTAAAACAGTTTTTTTTTTGCGTCAGTGCAATAATTTATGTAGATTGAAGTCACGACCTTTAGCACAGCAGTCCGCGCTATAAACATTGGGCTATCACCACTTTCAAATTTACCTTCCCCGTAGCGTCAACCAACTGATAGCTCTAAAGATTTATCAACCGCCCGTCCGATTTCCGACCGAACTGCCGGGGCTTCGATCATAACTTCATTTGTCTATCCGGTTCTGTCGATGCGATCCGACGACAATACGGTTGGGTACGGTTTCCTGCAATATTTTATGGAATGATATATGAATGATCTTAGGTACTAAACAGAAAAACACATGTTGCGTCGACACCAAATAAATTGGGATAAGGGCAGGAGAATGATGATAATAAGGTACACAAGACTTGGCTTGGTCTCAGCCGAAAGACTTCCACTGCTGGACATAGGCCTCCCCCAAGCACCGCCACTTCGACCGGTTCTGTGCTTCTCGTATCCAGCGGATGCCTGTGGCCTTCACCAGGTGATCGGTCCACTTTATGGGTGGCCTTCCAACGCTTTCTTCCGGTACGCGGTAACCACTCCAGACCCTTTCGGCCTGATTTGCCTTCTGTTCTACGAGCAATGTGCTCATTGCCCGTTGCTAGTTAAGTTTGGTATTTCTTCAGGCTCTGTTGGTTATCTTGGTTTTCCTACGGATCTCTTAATTTCTGATTTTCGAAGCATAGCCCCCTCCATGTGCTTTTGGGTGACTTTCAGCTTTCTAATGAGGCTGAAAGTGAGCTTTGTTTAAGTTCCTTAATCGTAAATGGACATTCGCAACGTACTTTAAAAAGACTTCTAAAGTAAATTATGAAGTAAGAAAAGGTGTAGCAACTCTCCTGGGACATAAAAAAAAAAAAATCTTATCGTCTCTCAAAATGATGAGCGTTTTCTTTAATCCTTTTAGCGTTATAAACGTGAAGGCTATTTTAATTATCACGATAATTAAAATAAAATCAATAAATCTGCCCAAAACTAATCCCGGACACTGCCAACGGAAATAAGAAAAAGAAACAAAATAAACCAAAGCGAAAGCATTCACGCTCTTTTGAATGATTCTTTTCAGAAATAACTTGAATGAGGAAAACGGAATGTTGTTCCTTATTGTCCGGATAATGTTTGTAAATAATCGAATCTGATAATATAACAAAGTGACCTTTATGTCACCTTAATTCATAAACACACGAAGAGGAGAAAGAAAGGTTGAAAAGGTGTATCTAAGGATCGTAGCAAGTGGCGTTCTGTAGTTTCTGCCTACCCTCTTGGGAAGAGTTTATGTAAGGCTTTGGTATTTTTGTATCTAGAAGAAAATTCACTGGGCATGCCTATTGAAAGCACTGCGAACGATTTTTCTTGATGCCCAATGAGTTCTTCCCTTTTTTTGTATGTGTAAGTTTAGAGGTATGAGGAACAGGGTGTAGAGTTCACTCATTCTCTATTGAAAATGGAGGATCCTCCGACCAGAAGGGAGTTATGTCTGGCGGGCCACTGCCCGTAAGTTGATTTCGGATAGTCTTTATCTATGTCGCTCGAGCAGTAAACTCTAACTGCACGATGCAGTGTGACGTCATGTGTTTGCTGCGTAGTTCGTATGTGGTTCATGTGTGTTCGTGTGTGGGTGTGTGTGTGTGTATAAAAGCTAGTATATTTTACATAATTTTATTGCACTGTAAATACATACACAAAAATAAAAATTCTCTGCTATAAATTCTGCGTGACTTCGCTTACTGCGGCGCGAGCGGTAGGGTTCTTAAGGGGCCCATAGACGAGCGACACTTATGTCCAATTGTCACTGCTTGTCGTCAGCGACAGTCATCGCTCTATGACTTTGTGTAACATCAAACAGACGGAGACATGAGAAGTATTTTTTTTTCTTCATATGCATCGTTTATAATACACCTAGTGCCAGTATTTAGTACTAGCTTCCGCCAGCGGCTTCGATCGCGAGATATCTTTATAAATTATAGCCTATGTTACTCAGTGATGATAATTAGGAAAGAATTTTAATATCGGTTCAGTAGTTTTTGAGTTTATTAATACAAACAAAAATACAAATTAATATTTTCTCTTTATAATATTATTATTGTGTATATGAATTATCAAGCAGAAATACTCATACAAAATCATAGAATGACAGTAACGACATAAAATGCCACTAGTCTGTGCTCTCCCTAATTTCTCATATTTTTGATAATATTTTCTCCTTACTATCCCTGAGACTATGCAGATGGCGAGTTGAGCTAGGCCAGAAAGGATCAAAAGGGCTGGGGTACCTTTGTCGCACAATGGACAATACGGGCCCCGAATAAAAAGTAGTTCGGCTTCCCTACTATATTGACACGTACGGCTACTGACGCATAACCGTGTTACTAGCTTTCTTTTGTAAAGGTTCAGACTACGGACTAGATTCTGTTATTACGTGAGGAGAGTAATAAATTATAAGAGTTTTTTTGAAGTGAAAACTTCTTTAGGCACTTTGAGCACATTTTCGAATGGGTAAAAAAAATTAAACTCACGTCAGGCGTCAGGACACTTGACCTGATCGAAGACGGAGGGAGAGTAGAATTTGTTGACAGCGCACTCTGTTTTATTTTTTTGGAATTGTTTTAATGGAGCTACAGCTATGGTTCTTGTACTGACAGCAAGCCACATAAATACCTGACATTTTCGTTTGATGGTGTTACTTAGTTTTCACTTCCATCGGCAGTCTCCAAAGACTGCCCCGCATGTTTTTCTGTTGGCAACAAAGCTTGTTAGCACGTTTTTGGCAATTTGCAGCTCATATGTTGATTAAAATATGATTCGCGACCGTAACAAATATGGCTTTACAGAATTATAATCATTAAAATTAGCAATACAACTTCTTTAGTTAGCAAAGGTGTCAAATGTCATGATTTCATGAATTAGTCGTTCAATACAGTTATATGAACTTAGAGAGTTATATTGATGACTTTTATGATTATAATCCGATAAAAAAAAAAGACGTGTGGCACTCGGGGTCTGCCACGGCAAAGCTATTGCATAGCATTTTTTATCAACTTATGCAATTGTAAAATATTAACCCGAATACAAGAAATAGCAATGATGACATTGACAGGAACTGTTATTCACATTTATAGTTTTTAAAACTTGACACAACGTAATGGGAACATCAAACTAATAAAAAGGTTTTAATTTAACTATTAATAGTCAAGGATCATTCGTCTAAGTAAATTTGAACTTTATTGTCAAACAGTTAAACATAATTTTCAATACAACACTCTCGTATCATTCGACTAAGTAAATTTGAACTTTGTTGTCAAACAGTTAAACATAATTTTCAATACAACACTCTCGTATCATTCGTCTAAGTAAATTTGAACTTTGTTGTCGAGCAGTTAAACATAATTTTCAATACAAAACACTCTCCTTAGGTACTCGTATTTTCGTTACGGAATTTCTGGATTAGGTCTCCACGCTCAAGGCCCGCGATAGAAGCTATGCAATAGCTTAAAAAAAAACATTTGATACGACCACGAATCCTGCGAATTGCAAACCTGCAAATTGTAATAAACGTAAGAAAATTTGAATTTTGCGGGCTACCTTGGCGCATCCCCCTTAAACCTTCCTGTTATTGTGATCTTTTTTTTTTTTTTTTTCCAATAATTCTCTTTGAATTAACGTTGAGTTAGCTATTAACTCCGATTTATGTACCTAACCCATGAACGCTCAAGTGGGCCTTAGGGAAAACAGTTTTGAGTCGAAAATAAGTCTTTTTTTTTTTTGTAGAAGCTTAAATAACAACATACAATAATCACTAATATCGAGGTGAACCTATAGTATAGCAACATTTCGCCAATTATATTTTAAGTCCCTACATGGGACGAGCCTATTGCTATAAACCGGGCCAAGTTCAGACCCCGGGCTGTTACTGGAAAACTTTAGATGGAAAACCCCATTATTATACTTTGCCTGAACTGGGTATCAAACTCAGGACCTCTTGCGCAGCAGTAGGGCTGGCAACCCCTAGAACAACGAGGTAGTCAACCCTTAACTTAAAAGAACAACCCTTAACTTAAAAGACACACACATATTCAAAATCGTATTATTTCGACAATAACGTATATACAAATCGAAGTAGTTTACCGTTCGTATACAATGTACCCTCGTCACAAACTTTTAATTGAAAATGACGCCAAACAATTTGCAAGAGATAGTGTATCATCAGAAGTTCAAGACAAAACTAATAGCACCTGCTGCTGAAACTGTGATACCTGGAGACGTGAAGTGTACACAATGGTCCATTTTACCTTGACAAGAAATATAGGATATCTCAGAAATAACCACAGTTAGCCTTCAAACCTTATTTATTATTCTCACAACTTATTAACATCAAAACTTATTTCTTAAAATTAATCACCACGGTGCAACAGTCACTACTGTCAACTCCCATCAAAAAGTGAGCGATCTCTGCCAAATCACCGCAACCGTCGCCACCAGTCAATCTCCCGATTTTATTTCAAAACGCATTTTCGCCGTCAGTATGGCCAGTACAATATATAGATTTAATTAGTAGATTTTAAACCGTGTAGTTTTAGTATATTAGTAAAACCTTACAGAAAGTATAAAGGATTAAATTTAAGAATGTATGAGATAAAAAGCATATTTAACCAAGAAGACTATAGTTTTTGCGTTTTAGCATGGCAATAATGGTCATTGACCGGGTCCGTGGCTTACGCCCCCAGTGGTCGACGCACCTGTGGCCGACTCCCCCGATTCTATATCTTTTGTTTTTTGTGCTTTTTCACTAGTACATGAAATGAAAAAAGTGTTTCACCCTAATAATTAAGTATTTTTCCTTGCTAAACAAAAGTTATCTACCAAATAGCAGAGAGAATAGATCGCCACTTAACCTTATCCTTACACACCTTTTCCCCCATTAAAAGCATATTTATTATGTACTAGATCCAAAAAATCAAAAAGACTTCATATAAAATGTGAGTGAATGTTGTTAAGAGGGTTTATTCTGAAAGTTGGCAACGTCGCAAATAGATGTCAAATATTTCGCTGTTTTGATTAATTTGATAATATTTCTGTATGGAAATAAAAAATGTGGCTAACTACCGAACTAGAATATTGATTATGAAATGCAATAATTAATATCGTAACACCGAATAGTTCGTTTTAGATGTAAAAAAACTATTTGGAAACTTTCCAAATGCCTTTTTTCTCCTAAAACGGTTACAACATCAAATTCAATGTTAATAATTGCAATTCATTATTAATATTCTAGTTAGTTAGTTAGCCACATTTCTTATTTCCATACAGTATTATTTCCAAATTAATCGAAACAGGTAAATATTTGACAGCTATTTACGACGTTGCCAACTTTTAGGATGCACCCTCTTAATACACATTTATAATAAATTACCATATGAAAATTTTATCTTTCAACTTCAACCGACTCGTCAACTAACTGAGCCAAACCAGTTATAGGTAACAATAAAAAGTCCGTCTTATTATCCACAACATTGAAAACAATACGGAAGTAAAAAGTGTGGAAAATTTGAGGAGAGCGGATAAATACTACAAGAAAACATCTAAAGAACGGATCAAAAAACCCAATTTATAGACCAGATTGGACTATTTAGAGCAGTTATGGATAGACTTCAAAGATGGTCACTGGCAAGGCAACCATGAAGGAAAAGCAAGATACATATTTTACTGAAGATATGTACGAGGAGTTCGAGGAATCTTATGTATCATACAAAACTTCGTTGACTATCGACCCGCGCGCCCTATCCAATAACGTGGCGATGAGCGAAAACGGTGAATTGTACAATTCATCAATTCAATTCATAGAAAAGCGTTGGTACCTAGCATATAAAATATTTTCGAACGCCAAAACTACATCGTACATGGTTTGTTCCTGCAGGTCTAATCCCTAAATACGAAGATTCGGCCGAAGTTACATGTGATTCCTACTTCTTATTAGCTACAGAGATAAGATTAGTTTGGGGCCCGATCTAAGAATGAATGGTAGTGTTCAGGGTCTGGTGAGGTCAGGTGTCCATAGAACCTCTCGATCTCTCTCAATAGTTCAGGTTTGGCGGATACGATCGTGCCATCATCGGTCTTCAGCTTTGCAAGCTGGCTCTGCCCAATAGACAGATCTCTTGCAAATACCTTGGCGCCCTTATTCCGCTCTATTGCGTCCTTAATGCGGTCTGTACTAAAGCGACGAAAGTCGGTTTTTAAGGACTAAGAGATCCGTCTATTGAGGTCCTGGTACTTGAACGCATCGTCTGAAGACTGGAGGATCATCTCGCGCCTCTCCTTCATGAGCTGTATAGTAGGATCAGAGAGCTTCTTGTTTCTATTTGTACGACGGGTCTTAAAGATCTTGGAATCGACCGTATGAACAGTTTTCACGAACACATCGTTAAAATCGTTCACGGAGCTCCCTAGACACTCGAAACGATTCTGAAGTTCGAGCTGAAAGTTCTCGGGGTTTTGGATTTGGATCGGTGCTGGACGGAGCGTAGACTTCATCAGTCGAGATCTTTCCAGCTCGATATTTATGTTCAATGTGCCTCTTACCATGCGGTGATCGCTTCCGGTTTTCACCTCGTTGATTACAGAGACATCATTGAAAACTTGCTTCTTCGTCGACATAATGAAGTCAATCTCATTTTTTGTTGCACCATCAGGGCTCTGCCAGGTCCACTTTCGGTGCTCACGTTTTCTGAAGAAGGAGTTCATCGTAAAGAGGCTTTCCTTCTCCATAAAACTGTGGCCAGTAGGTGGCCCCGGTAGTTCCGACGCCAAACTCCAAATTGCTCCACTCCCAGTTTCGCGTTGAAGTACCCCATGACAACGGTGAAGTGAGTTTTAGAGCCATGCATGGCTCTTGAAATATCCTATGGTCTCCACCTCATCGTCGGGGTGTGACGAGGTCGGGGCGTAAACCTGTACGACCTTCAGCGAATATCTTGCGGATATTCTGAGTATAAGGTACGCCACCCTGGTCGACACACTCTCGATCTTCACCACGTTGCTCACAAGGGACTTGTGGACGATAAACCCGACACCACCCTGGGACTGCTGGTCGCCCTCCCGAAAATAGAGCAAGTTTCCAGATTTAAGGATTATTGAGTCCTCTCCCTCTCTTCGGACTTCAGATAACCCTACTATACCCCATCGTAACTTGCTCAATTCTTCCTCGAGATCGATGATCTTCTCGTCGGTTCGGAGTTTATGCGTGTTGTACGGTCGTAGCCAAGGGTAAGTAGGCCGCCGGGCACTAGGGGCCGTTTGTTTTTGGTGCTTGTCATTTTTAGGTGGGGTTTGCCATAATCGCCACGCTTGGCAGGCGAGTTGGCGATCACAGTATGGTGTTAAAAGTGCATAGAGATTGCTGCTGCCCATTCTCTAGTAAGTCCCTTAGTTGGGCAGGCGGGTTGGCAATTTGATTGGTATATTTTGTTAATTAATCTCTCATTTCTAATAGATCTCTGAGTAGGTATAGTTTTCTTTGATTGATAATAATATCTCAGTTTAATAGTCAACTCAACTTAGTTAATGAGTTTCATTTTAGTTTCTGACTTCTTGTTGTTTTGGTTATAAAAGAACTGTTTTATTATTAAAAGACTTTTGTTTGATATTAGAAGAGAAGACTGGTTGTTTATTTCATTTCTTATTTGATTAGAAATGTCAAAGTTTACTACTTAAAAGTTTATAAAAATTATATAAGCCTCGCTAAGCGGTTAATTAGAAAAATTCAAACATTAAAACATTTTGTGTCTGACAGTACATTTGATCAAAAATTGCTTTGAATGAAATAAATCGAATCGGGGGAGTCGGCCACAGGTGCGTCGACCACTGGGGGCGTAAGCCACGGACCCCATTGACCTACCTATATTTTCGAATAATGAAAAACAAAACACAGTTTATTTATTTATTTAAACATTTCGCACACAAAAAAAAGGTACAAAGGCGGACTTAATGCCTTAGGCATTCTCTACCAGTCAACCAAGGGTGGTGAAGAGATTTGATGGCAGGTGCTCTGTTTGAGAGGAACAAAGAAATTTTTTATTAAAAATTTATCATAACACATTATAACTAAAATAGGTACACATAAATAGGTACGTATAAAAGTACATAAATAGGTTATAAACTACATACACACATATTTACTATAATACATACCTATATTATATACAATGTCGCCCATGCGCATGTGACCCGTAATTTTCTGAATATTCATGAAAAAATATCGAAAATAAACGGCATTTGTTTGTCAAAAGTTAAGGTAAGGCATGCAAGGTTTTACTCATTCTTCCTTTAGCCGAAAATGCTAGTTAAATGTATTGAGGTTTTCATTTAAAACGACTAACCATTAAAATAAAGACTAAAATACAAACAACTAATCAGCAGCAAGATTAACAACAACTAAAACCTAAAGCCTTACACACGATTTTACATCCCGAAATCTCTACATTTCCTATTCGTATTCGTTTTAAATCCGACACTCCGAAATGTAGTCCCGAAAATAAATCACAACAGTTTTAAACTTGAACGAGTTTTTCTTTGTATTACTTCCTTACCGCAGACACGAAATATAAATAAAAGTACAGAAGGCTGGCTCCATGCAATGCGCGAGAACAGGCTAAAGCATATAGATGCGTACGGCGATCACATACTATGCACAGACGCCAGCACATCAACCTACTCCAATCTGTCAAATTTTCCCAATCAATATTGAAACTTATTCTTTAGCGATAAAGTTGAAAATCTATTGAAGAAATTTGACACATTGTAGTATCTTGATGTGCTGGCGTCTGTACCTATCTCTGGCATTTCAATTGGCCTATTTGCCGAAAGGTTCCCGTTATTCGGGCAATGCAAGTTATACCCTAATACCATAACTTTTAAGTTCACTTTATGTTAACAAAATGACGTAACTATTTGCACAAAATACGCCAAGTGACCAACTTGGCGTATTTCGTGCAAATATTTCGCATCAAACAAATGCCGGCTGCGAGTGCGCTTGCACTCGCTGGACGTGAAGCGTATCTATCTATATGTGCGTGCGCTTTCGCTTGTGGTATGAAGCTGACCTTTTGTACCTATCTATTCTGTACAGCGGAAGCCAGTAATTTATCTTGCGAGATATAAAGAAGTCGAAAAACAGAAAGATTGCACTTTGCTGAAATCTTTGGACAAACAATGCTGGGACAATTAATGGGGATGGTGGATCTGTAGTTTTTTCGAAGGCAATTAGCGAAGAAAGTTGGTAACCTTGGAAACGGCGTAGCTAGTAATGAGTTCTGTTGTACGCTATCATGTTTTCGGGAAGTTTGTCAGTTTTTTTCATTTATTTTTGTCGGGAAAATTGGTACAAGGACAATTAAGGAAATGCTGTTTATTTTTGTTTTTTTTTCTGTCTTTCAAATGGACAGTACTTTTAATTCAGTAGGTACTCAACTGCAACTCAAACTCATTTATAAAACCTACCTTCAGTTTCGAATCGCTAAAGAGTCGGTCAATTAGAAAGTTTAAGAAGTTTTCCGTTCCAAAGTGCAATTTCCTTTGGGGAAGAACTCTCTCGATATCTAACCCAACTTTATTAAAGTGAAAGGTAGGTAGGTATCAGTTTTGCCTAGAATGATCGCAAATCGCGCTAGGTAAATTCATGGAAATTTATTATATTCGAACTAGCTGTTGCTCGCGTATTAGCCTTTGATCTAGGATGAAATATATCCTAAGTCCTAACCCGGGTTATATGTGCCAAATTTCATCCAAATCCGTTATGCAATTTTAGCGTGAAAGCATAACAAACAAAAAAACATACAAACAAACTCACTTTCGCATTTACAATATTGGTTAGGAAGTTAAGGGTACGCTAGTCGACGCCGACGGCTCGAACTCTGTGATGGGCATTGCTAATATGCATGCCAATTAGTCTAATTATTTATTTAATTAGTTTTTTAGTTCACTACTAATTTTATCTATTTTTATTGATTTATTTATATGACAGAGATGGGATGTTTATATTTCGTTATTATCAGCCATATTTTAACTACTGTGGACGTACTGTGGGTGGTGTTGGTTATAACTTATAGCGGAAGAGAAAACCGTTTGCATTTCAGACCAAATTATAATTTACTATCATATTACTCACATTAGCAATTCACTCACTGTAGGTAAACAACTATTCGAAACGCGTGACATTTTCTAAACGTGTTTACTCCTTGACCGCCGCTGCTGAAGTCTGCTCTGCTGTCTCTGCCTAGCCCCGCCTCGCGGCCGGCCCTAGCGTTATGATGTAGACTCTGCCGAGCGCCGCTGCCAGGTGGCGTTGGCGTCCCGATTTGTCAACTCAGTAACGTATCTCCGACATACCTACATAATAATGTATATTTATTAATTTATTTAGTGAAATAGATAGGTAATGATTTATAACGAAAACGAGTGCATAAAATTTCATGAACAGATCTTTGGGCGTATAGCTATTTTCGTACTACATAAGTTATTTATTTACGCCCAAACACGAGTTAAAATTTGTGTTGAAATATGGAAGTTTCGACGCTCATAACCTCCAAACCAATGTTTTTTTTTCAATTCTGCTTCCTTAAATGGCTAGATAATGACAATTTAAGGCAAATTGATATAATTTTTAGTTATAAACGTACACCGTCAAACAGATGAGTAATCATCATACTACGTTTTTGTATGGAATAATGACCGACTAGCGTACCCTTAAGATCACAACTCGGATGTCAGTCGCCCAAATTTTAGAACAAGATGGCTATATTAGAATAATATAAAAAGGCTAAATATCATGATAGCATGGAATTAGTAAGTACCTCCTATCATGGCAGCATGAAATTAGTAAGTACCTCCTATCATGGCAGCATGGAATTAGTAAGTACCTACTATCATGGCAGCATGGAATTAGTAAGTACCTACTATCATGACAGCATGGAATTAGTAAGTACCTACTATCATGGCAGCATGGAATTAGTAAGTACCTCCTATCATGACAGCATGGAATTAGTAAGTACCTCCTATCATGGCAGCATGGAATTAGTAAGTACCTACTATCATGACAGCATGGAATTAGTAAGTACCTACTATCATGACAGCATGGAATTAGAAAGTACCTACTATCATGACAGCATGGAATTAGTAAGTACCTACTATCATGGCAGTATGGAATTAGTAAGTACCTCCTATCATGACAGCATGGAATTAGTAAGTACCTCCTATCATGGCAGCATGGAATTAGTAAGTACCTACTATCATGGCAGCATAGAATTAGTAAGTACCTACTATCATGGCAGCATGGAATTAGTAAGTACCTCCTATCATGGCAGCATGGAATTAGTAAGTACCTACTATCATGGCAGCATGGAATTAGTAAGTACCTACTATCATGACAGCATGAAATTAGTAAGTACCTCCTATCATGGCAGTATGGAATTAGTAAGTACCTACTTTTCAAACTCAAACTCAAACTCAAAGCATTTATTTCAAATAAACCAATTACAGGCACTTTTGAATTGTCAAGGGGTCGGTCAGTCAGAAAGATGAAGCTAGTTGCCCATTCCAAAGCGTAGTAGGTTCCTATGGAGAAGAACGGGCAAGAAACTCCACGGACACTCTTTTAAATTAAAATATTGTTACAAAATATTGGTTACATCATTCATGTTGAAATTAAACATGTGAGAACAATGTAGAAAGACGTGCAAGTTAAAAGCGTCCGTAATAAAAAACAATTCAAAAATTAAAAATTAAAAATTAATCTACTATCATGATAGCATGGAATTAGTAAGTACCTCCTATCATGGCAGCATGGAATTAGTAAGTACCTACTATCATGACAGCATGGAATTAGTAAGTACCTAATATCATGACAGCATAGAATTAGAAAGTACCTACTATCATGACAGCATGGAATTAGTATGAACTATCCTGTACTATTAAATGTGCAATGTTAAATGTTGTTAAATGTGTTAATGTCTCTATTTTCACCAGAGCATAGCTCGGTCGCCAAGGTAGCTGTAATACAACAAATTGACGTATTATGACTATTGAATAAACAATTAATTTTCCTGAATTACGTAAAAACCCTTTCTCCAAGCTCCCCTATGTTAACAAAGCTTAAATATATTCAACCGTCAGAAATCTACATCCGAGTAATTTACGAGCCGCAGCATTTAATCCGTGTCGTAACTTGTTTGTATAAAAAACATGATTTATTGTAGTATCAGGACGTTCAGAACAAAATGTCTATGCACAGCGCGTTCTGGCTATCTCTGGGGTAATAAATATGCTTGAGTTGTAAACTCTATGGAAAAATATTCGTGTTAAATAAATAAATTAACGTCTGTATTCATAGTGGTGCTTTGTGGCGGGTGCTTGTTTTTATTATATTAATAAAATGTTGGGACTTTGAAACTGTAAAACTACGATTTGATTTTTCTGACGCTGACAATTTTTACAGTTTCAGGAAAATCTTTTAAATGTAAGCGTAGTGTTTTTTTGCATCACTTGACGAAAATATAGAAATTGTCTGCAATAAACTGCCTAAATTAATTCAAATTTTAAAGGTCAATTATCATTACCAGGCATTATACTTTATGTACGTGCTAAAAAAAAATATTTCTTTATTTCTTTTCTTTTTTTATTATATTTACATCGGATATGGTAATTAAAGGATCAAACTACTTTGTGTATATCTAGAGACACATTTTTGTTATAACGACATTTTTTTGTCACCCTGCATACACCACCAACCAAAAACCTACCGAACTCTATGATAAACCATAAACTTATATCAACCAACAATTTTGGAGATCCGACCAAATTGAACACGCACCAAAACCCTAACCGTGTGCTAACAATGAATTTATGAAACGAGATTAACCCGTTCACTGAATCGACATAAAAAAACTGTGTACGAAATGATTCAGCGGGTGAAAACAGAATCAACAGAGCGTCAATAGCCTGAATGGGGAGGCTATCGATTCAAATCTGACGTCATATTTCAATGAATACAAGGGTTTTGAAATCGGCAGCTGATTTCGGGCGGGCTTTAATTTTGATGATTAAACGTGGTAAACCTGGTAAATTGTCCCACTGCGGGGCAAAAGCTTGCTTTATACAGAGAAGGTAAGAGCTGGTCACCATGGTAGCTCATAACGTGCTGTCAATTTTAGACCTTCAGAAGATCGGGCTCGCAAAACTTTACAATTACAATTTTCAAGTAACAATTTACAAGTTTGTAAACCTTACAAATGTCTGTACCACAAAACTCAATTTACATAAATATAACGGAAAAACCGTACAAATATTTTACTTTTATTAATATGTTACTTGTAGTGACAAGTCTACAATTAACATACCACCGCTCGCTTCTGCCTTCGGCCTGATCATCACTTACCATCAGGTGAGATGCAGGGCAAGAGCTTCCCAGTTGTGGGTAAAAAAAAAAACATATTTGTAATTTCTGTGTTAGGTACGCAATATCTTTTATTACCCGACTGGCCCAGAAGGAGGGTAATGTTTACCCGACTGGCCCAGAAGGAGGGTAATGTTTTTCGAGAGTATGTATGTATGTATGTATGTATGTATGTATGTATGTATGTCTATTTCTTTGGCACGCTCTGTAGCCTAAACGGCTTGATGGATTTTAACATATGAGGTGTCGTTAGATTTGTCTTAATTGTAGAAGTGTCATAGGCTATATAATATTTATATATTGCATCTGCAAATACAAAAAAAAAGGAGGGGAAGGTTTTTTTTAAAATAAATTATAACAATATTGGTATCAAATAAAAGCTAGTAATGAGTCAATTACAAATTTAGATATCGCCGTCCCCGGAGAATAAAACGATATCTACAAAAACGCAACTTTTCAGAAAAAATAAAAAACATGTTTTCGTCAATTGCTCCATAAATAATGGACGTCGTAGAGAGACGATTTTCAGCTTTGAGAAAAGGTTATTTTTTTATGTTAATTTCATTTAAAATTATTAAAATTAGCAGCCCACCGGTATCGGCAACAGGGTTCGAGCTACCGGTGATCAGGTCTCTAGAGAGGAACCTCCTCTCTATGCATGCCGTGTCCAGGAAAACTGTTTTCTGAGTTAAGCCCAGCCCAGCCGCGCAATGAGAGCCTCCTGAGGTGTTGGTCGAGGCTCTCCGCTATTAGGCCATTACGCTGCTCCCACATCTCCGCCGCGAAACCGTGGCAGCGGAACCGCTGAACCAATTCCGCTGCCAATTCCGCTGCGAAACATGTCCACATTATGTCGCGAATCTATGCGGAACAAACGCGGAACCGCAAAAAACCGGCGGACTGCGTGCGGAGGTGTAAACGGCTTCCCAGCAGATCGGCGAAATCACGCGAGAAAGAGATAAAATCATAATCAAATCTGTACGATAGAGCAGGCAGTTTCGCTTCCGTTTCGCCTTTCGTACAACGGACAAGTCATGGCGGAATTTTTGCGGTTCCGCTGCCACGTTTTCGCGGCGGAGATGTGGGAGCAGCGTTAACCGTAACGGCTATCGATACAATGATTGCAGAGTCCACGTCCTACATGTCGACAACCTCCTGTGCTAAGTCAATACTTGATTTTCGCGATCACGCGATTCTCGTCATGAGGGATAGTGATATCAACAATCATTGCACGGTGCTCTCGTCAATCTATCACCACAATATTAAGCTTATTGGTTACAATAGTCCTGTCAGTGATGATAGATCGATTCCAGTACAATGTAGTAATACCATTCTCTAAAACAGGGTCGGGCACATACTATATTATGTATTGTGTTCTGTAGTATGGTACTTCGGACTCCACAAGATTGTACTGCAAGGCAAGTTACTGGTGGATAATCCTAGCGAATAGATTGTGTCTGTGCAAGTACTCGCCGTTAGCAAGACGAGTACAACCGGAAACAATATGTCGGATTGATTCACCGGGACGGTGGCTTGCCGTTAGCAAGACGAGAACCACCGAAAACAATATGTCGGATTGATTCACTGGGACGGTGGCCTGCCCGACAGATGTCAAGCGTACCGTCCTTGACAATGTATTTCCGATAATTATTCATCATGATAACCTCGTCTATAATCGCACAGACAAAACCTTTGGTTTCCCCAAAGAGTTCGCCGAAATGCAGCCAGGATACAGACGCCAAAATGTCTACACCAGGCCCATGGAGAGCCCAGAAAAAGCTTCCGTGAAAATCTTTACCTTGCCATACTTCCTTTCGTTAGTAAGTTTTTCGTTAGTATCAAGTACTGTAGGTTGGCGCCAGCGCCATGTGGAGCGCGGTTGTGGAGGGTTTCAGCGTTTATTAAACCTCAACCCCCATACTTTTACGGGATGTACAGTTTCATCACTGATGACCGTGGGTGATGCATCTGATATGCCGTAGGCAATGTACGGACCTTCCTATCCAGAGCATCTAAATTATCCATTCGTCTGAATCTATTTTAGTATGCCGAAAGAATACATCAAAACCAGCATGAGCCACCGTTTAAGGCACGCACCTAGTTTCAGTCTGATAAAAGACTACCTATTTAACATTTATTCAGGCGGCCAAAGCAAAGAAGCGCTTCCTCAAGGTTTCATGTCGGCAGCAGTGATGCCTTATGCTTTCGACAGTCAACAACACACGCAAATACTTGTAGGTTTCGGTTGAGGAGTGTGATCTTAGATGAATGGAATCCGAGAGTTGGATTCCCACGGATTCCGTAATCCCTCTCGCTTTACATGCATGACTGCTTATTATTCCACACCAAATTCCATCGTGATGGCGCTACTGAACGTTTCTGCTATCTTCAGCAGCTCCATCAGTCGCAAATTGTTGGGGGCAAAGAGTTTCAAGTCATTCATGTAAAGGAGGTCAGATATCACCTGACCACCTCTTCTCAACTGATAGCCGATACTTGTATCTCTCTTGAGACTCTAGCCTTGTGCTTAGAGGTTTCAAGGCTAAGCAAAACCAAAGCGGACTCAAACTATCGCCCTGAACCCGCTCAGTCCTGGTCGTTTCATCAATCCCCCGGATCTGTCGACATCTTGGATACAGAAGGACCATCCTCCACTGCCCCATACACGACATCAAGAAGATGTGTAGAGTTGCGTCTATTTTGTGCAACTTTAGCACCCTAATGAGCTATGTATAGAGGACTCGGAGGCACCCAGTCATAGGCCTCCCTATGAAAGAAGCACGTAACGAACCAGAATCCAGGAACTTAGCTTATATTGCGTTTGTGTAAAATCTAAGTGAAGGAAGAGGATGACAATATGTCTTACTTTTCAAAACCATAAAAGTTGTTTTACTAACACAACAAAGCGACTGAATGGTTTTGAATGATAAATGCATTTATTATTTTATTCTCGTTCCGTTTATAATGATAAATGCATTTATTATTTTATTCTCGTTCCGTTTATAATGATAAATGCATTTATCATTTTTTTTTAAATCGACTAGATAATGATCTAGTCGTAATTTTTTTCACGAGAGTATAATTCCCGACCGAGTTTTCACGAGAACATAATTCTATGACTGTTTGATAAACTAACAAATCGGAATACATTTTGATAATATTATATTAACACTATAGGTATTCTCGTAATTTAAGGCCTGTGTTAAATCTTTGAATAAGTACTATTGTAATATTTAGTAAATTCGTAAATAACGTATAAAAATTACGAAACAATTTGAGAAGATGTATTTATAGCACTCACAGATCCCAAAATTGACATAATTTACACTAAAACTAAGATAATGGCAGTTGTCATTTTTTTCTCCAGGGACGGCGATATATTAATAAAACTTAAAAGCTTGAAATAAAGAAAATTATTCAAAAAACAAAAAACCCGACTGCAAAAACACATAACTGAAAAGAGAAAAACAAGCATTATAATCTATAGAATTTTAGTATCGCAGGCGGGGACAAACAAAACTTACACCGTATTTCCGGTTATTAGTTTGTCCGGCCTGCGATACTAAAATTCTATAGATTATAATGCTTGTTTTTCTCTTTTCAGTTATGTGTTTTTGCAGTCGGGTTTTTTGTTTTAATTTAACAATTTTTTTGAGATGTAATGTAATGTTTTTTGGTATAGGGCCCCGATCCCAGGGTCCAGCGTCCAAGGCCCAGCAAAAAGCCACTTTGGGACTGACATTACTTGTTGATAATGTGGCTATACTTAATCAATTAGTATTTTTATTTACTTTATTATTTATATACACACAGTAAAATACATAAAAACACGACATAAAATTTTGAGTTCAAAGGTTGCTGCTGCTTTTGTAGAACAATTTAATTTATTTTATGGAATTCACATAATTTACTCTCATTAGGTATCATCATCAATCAATCAATCAACTCAGCCTATCGCAGTCCACTGCTAGACATAGGCCTCGCCCAGGCTGCGCCACACAACACCCTGTCCTCCGCCTTCCGTATCCAGTCTGTCCCGGCCACTTTCTTAAGGTCATCGATCCATCTAGCTGTGGGACGTCCCACGCTACGCTTGCCGATACGCGGTCTCCACTCTAGGACACGTCTGCTCCACCGGACATCGGTCTTTCGACAAACATGGCCAGCCCACTGCCACTTCAGTTTGCTTACTCTGCAAACTATGTCGGTAACTCCGGTTCTTTTCCGGATAATTTCAATTCTGATTTTGACCCTTAAAGAACTGGTTGGCTGGTAGAAAATGCCTATGGCATTAAGTCCGCCTCTGTACATTTCTGTGCATTAAGTATTAAATAAATAAATAAACTCCAAGCATAGCCCGCTCCATAGCGCACTGAGCGACCTTGAATTTGTGGACCACCCCAACTGTCAGTGTCCACGTTTCGGCACCGTATGTCATCACGGGCAGGACGCACTGGTTGAAGAGAAAGAAAGACTAAGGTCTTCAAACATTGTGGGGTAGGTGACGAGAAGACTTGACGAAGTTTCTCAATTGCTGCCCAACCTAACTGGATCCTCCTGTCGGCTTTTTTCTCAAAGTTGTGTCTACCAAGCTGGATAATTTTCCCTAGGTAGACATATTCCTTTACAACTTCGAGAAGCGACCCTTCTATGTGAATTGGACTCGGCAAGACGTGCGAATTGTGCTTGACTTTCGTCTTGTCCAGATTCATGCTGAGGCCAACCCGTCGAGAGGCTCCTTTTAGGCTGTGCAGCATCCGGTCTAATTGTTCCATCGTCTCCTCCTCGCCATTATGACGATGTCATCGGCAAAACGAAGGTGTGAGATGTACGCCGTTCACGTTAATACCCTGTCCAGTCCAGTCTAGCGTCTTGAAGACGTCCTCCAACGTATTGGTAAATAGTTTCGGGATATCACATCCCCCTATCTTACCCCCCTGAGCAGTTGGATGGGGTAGGGTTTCTGATCCTGGATCTGGAGTCATCGTGGCAGCGTCATACAAACATCTCAACACTTCGATATAGCGCCAGTCAATTCGACATCGTTGCAGAGAGGCCAGAATTGCCCATACTTCGATGGAGTCGAAGGCTTTTTCGTAGTACACAAATGCCATACACAGCGGCATTGGTGCTATCGTCATAACAGTCAGAAATTAAAAAAAATCCTAAATAATGGAAGTAAACTTATAAAACTTGTGTAAGTATACTTCTTTTTTTTTTAATGATTAATTCAAATTCAAATTATTTATTTTTGCAGAAAACACTGTTATAATGGTGTTATTAAATGTACATGTTCCAAGTGATTCTACCGTAAGGCATGCAAAATGTTTAAAATCATGGTTTATGAAAATCAAGATTGACACTGAAATAAATATAAGATTAGCTTATGTATTTTATTATATCGCCGTCATGCTGCCAAAACCGATTATCTGCAATTTTGGTCAATTATGTGTTAAATATACCAATCGATTCAGTTTTTCCAGTTCTGTCGTCTACCAATATCGGTTAAACGCAGATACCTATTAGTTACAGAGATACTCTGTGCATAAAAAGGGTAATTTATCCATTTCTGTAAAAAGTGACCAGAAAAAAACGATTAAATTTGTTTAACAATAGGTTTTTAGATCTTACACTTGCTAAATAATATTAAACTCGTTTAATTGATTTTCTCATTTCCGCACTGGGGCCGCTACACAGATGATTTATTCTGCCATAGTATTTCAAATGCCGTTAGCCGGTTTTGAAATAATACTTACCTATTGAAATCTTTAATAACATATATCAGCAAAAATTAAATTATTAACTTTAACTCATTTTGGCCCGCGCACTTAACATGTAAGATGAAATAATGTTTTTGTGAAAAAAATAATTATATGCATTTAGTTAATTTCGGGTAAAGTTACTACGGGTTCTATAATATAAACGTCTCTGCAGCCAAAAGCGACTAAATGATGATACCTATGGTTGCCACGGACTCGCGTTGGCACATGGCGCTGTTAGTTCGTTCATTCATTCATTCATTACTAGCGACTAGTGTTGGGATTTTATCCGGATAAATACTCAAAACGGATAAATACTCATAAATATCCGTTTTTACTCGAGTATTTATCCAAAACAGCGGATAAATACTATCTACAGTTTTCGTTACGTTATGAACCGTAAATTTTGCAATTTTACGAACAAAAGGACTGAAATAAATGACAATCTGAAAATATACATTTGTACCGTACTTTATTAATCACTTTAACCATAACAAAAAGCCTATAATAACAATGATTTCATGAATATTTTCATCAATCACTCTCAAAGTTAGATAAAATTATACATTTGTGCGTTACTTCTTCTTCTTCTTTTCGTGTGGTTAGTGTCTAACTTGGTGTTAGAGTTTAAAAGCCGCCCATGGGTCTCTAACTTGCCCATGGGTCTCTTGGCTTCACATGCCGTCGAGGAATATCTCTCAGGCATGCCAGTTTCGGTGTGGGCGCGTTCCTTGAGGTTGCGGCCACCCCGCCGGTTGAACGCGTTTCAAAGGGTCATGGTCATCCGGATGGTCCGGGGATACCGTACGGTCTCCGGTGAGGCGGTAGCCGGTAACCCTCCTTGCCGGATTGCCACAATGGGATCTGGAGGCGAAAGTCCTCGCAAGAGGTGCGAGGAGGTAAAACTCCGCTGCCGCGAGAAATTACGGCACAGCGGACAGAGCTCCGGTGGGATCTCATGGCGTCATGAAGAGTGCGATTGTCACAACCCAGTGTTGGGCACGCCACGATTGTGGCGATAAGTCCCCTCTTTGAGGAGTGGCTAAAGAGGCGCCACGGCATCCTCACCTTCCGCCTAACGCAGGTCCTCACCGGACACGGTTGTTTCGGGAGGTTCTTGTTTCGCATAGGGCAGGAGGAAACACTCGGGTGTCACCACTGTGTGGATCGCCCGGAGGACACGGTGAAGCATGCGGTGGACTGCCGGGCTTGGGCGGAGCACTGCCCAGTCCTCGCTGAGGCGATCGGCGGCAGTGACCTTTCGCGTCGGGCCCTGGTCCAGGCCATGGTACGGAGCGAGAGGGCATGGCAAGCCATCACCACCTTTTGCGAAACAGTAATGCTCGCGAAGGAGGAGGCGGAGCGCGTCAGGGAGAGGCAAATTTCACGCTCTCATGCCCCTAGCCGCCGCAGACGCCCTGGGCGTCGGGAATCGGTAGCCGATTTCCGGCCACCGTAGGCGCGGGCATGCGGACGGAGAGCAATGGGTAGCTCGCCGTTCGATAAGGACCAGGCCCGGGTCGACGGCGCGTTGTGTTCCACGCGTGCTTCAAAGAGATGTCATTACAATTGACGGGGTCCGCTAGGGCCGATGCCTGCCGGGGTTGCGGGAAAGTCCTAAAGGGAGACCGTGGCCTCTGGCAACGTACAGGCAACTGAAGGAACACGGGTGGGTTTTAGTCAGTAAGAGTCTGACACGCCCTTCCGCTTCACCCAGAGCGGGAGAAGTTATTCGATGATTTCCCAACCAAATACAAAAAAAAAGGCATGCGTGGCCGAGCGAGGCCGTGTCAGACACTTACTGACTGTATAAAACCCACCCGTGTTCCTTCAGTTGCATGTATGTTGCTAGGGGCCACGGTATCCCTTTCAGACTTTCCCGCGACCCCGGTAGGCATCGACCCTAGCGGACCAAGTCAGTTGACATCTCTTAGAGGCGCGCGTGGAACACAACGCGCCGTTGACCTAGGCCTGGTCCTTATCGGATGGCCAGCTACCGATTGCACACTGTCCGCAGGCCCGCACTTACGGTGGCCGGGAATCGGCCTAGGATTCCCGACGCCCAGGGCGTCTCCTGCGGCGGCTAGGGCCGTGAGGTCGCGAAATTTGCCTCTCCCTCACACGTACCGCCTCCTCCTTCGCGAGCATTACTGCTTTCTAGAAGGAGGCGACGGCTTCCCATGCCCTCTCGCTCCGTACCATGGTCTGGACCAGGGCTGGACGCGAGAGATCACCACCGCCGATTGCCTCCACGAGGACACGGCAGTGCTCCGCCCAAGCCGACCAGACCTCCACCGTATGCTCCACCGTGTACTGCGGGCGATCTACACAATGGTGACACCCGGGCGTTTCTTCCTGCCTTATTCGGAACAGGAATTTCCCGCCTTATCCGGAACAGGAACCTCCCGAAACAACCGTGTCCGGTGAGGACTTGCGTCAGGCGGAAGGTGAAGACGCCGTGGCGCCTCTCTAACCACTCCTCAAAGTGGGGACTTATCGCCGTAATTGTGGCGTGCCAAGCACAAGGTTGCGACAATCGCACTCGCGGCGGCGGAGGTACGCCCTGGCGTTTCGCCTCCTTGCGCCACTCCCTAATGTGCGCGAGGACTTTTGCGTCCCAGATCCCATTAGACCAGACTATTTTTAAACGCGATTCAAAAGGAGTGGAATTAGTTCATGACAACAAATTTTATTCCCACCAATTCTTCGACTCCTGAAGAATATCATGCTTGGTACGAGTCCTTGAAAACAGACGACTGTAAGAAGGATAGCCTTCCTGATGCTACACTTTCTGACTCAGATGAGACAGATTGTAATGAAGACTAAATTGTTAGAATTTTTATAATTTCCATAATTAAACTTATGTTAGAATTTCTTAATAAAAAGTATGTTTAGTTCACAAGTTTTTCTTTTCCTATCTTAAAATGGTATAGTTCTTGATTACAAATCGAACTAGCCCATCAATTTTAACAAGAGTTTCAGAATAACTGTAGCAGTTATCATTCTACCACAGAATAAATTCAAAGTAGGTAGGTAGGGGTACTTTAAACTCGATCACTAAATAATAATTTACATTGATCTTTTAAAATCAAGCTCAGTAGTTCAATAGCAATGTCCAGCTGTGGGTTATAAAGTAACTTATGTGTTAATCCTGTGCCTTATCTATCTACCTACCAACTTTCATCTAAATCCATTCAGTAGTTTCAGAGATTCATTTTGAAAGAGACCTGTGTCCAGTAGGGAGATACAAAGTAGCCTATGTGATAATCCTTTGCCTTATCTATCTACTTGCCGAATTTCATCCAAATCCGTTCAGTAGTTTTGGATATTAATGTGTACAGACAAATGTTCAGCTAAGCATAAAAATAATAAATGAAAAATCCTTAATCTTTTTGTCAGGTAAAACTAGCTAAAATTATGGCTAACTCTTTTTTTTGTTCTTCTGATAACATTCAATAGACACAACATTTTCTACGTTATGTATAATGGTAAAATGAATATCTGCTTCTATGCACTATTCAAATTGTTAGACTTATAGGTGCAAATTTAACAAAAGACTATTTTTGATAATTGGCAGCCAAAAGTGATTAAAAGCACTCCTCTTGGGGTTTTTTTTTTTTTTTAATCTGTTTCTATTAGGATAATCGAATCAACTAGTCTTGCCTTATAAACAAGGATAAATAATGCATCGGAAAAGAACTAAAAATATTAAAGAAAGCTAGTATAAACAAAACAATCTACGATAAACTTTCAAATTGATTTATCTCAAATTGCATTATTGTGCATTTAGCTAACTTTGGCAGCATGACGACGATATTATAAGTATTTTATGATATTAAATCTTGTTATAATAATTATTATAATAATTCGGCTATTAACAAATAATAATTCAAAAGCATCCTAAGGACAAGTCATGATGAGCACGCTATTATTTAGATAAATCAATGAACAAAGTAAAATATTTTTTTTAAATGTGATTAGATAGATACGTATCTAAAGAACATCTTCGTCTCTGGATGGATGACATTCAAACCAGGCCCAGACTTCAACTTATGTAAATAAATACAAAGTTTATTCTAAAATAGCTTGGTATGCATGCCTTACTCTTTCTAAGGTAAGGAGATTTGTTACGTGTTTCTGTACACGTATGCAAGTGAATTTTAAAAGAGTATCCACTCTTGAATCTAGCCAAGTGCTACTCATTACATTTGTGAACTTATGCATAGAAACTTTTGCTCTGAAGTGAAGTTTTAGTAATCTTAAAATGTAGCTATGTATATAAATCACCAAACGTCACATTTAATTACTTTTATTTTTTGGGTGGGAAATTATTAAATAACTTCTCCTGTGTTCCTTCAGTTGCCTGTACGTTGCCGGGGGCCATGGTAACTCTTTAGGACTTTCCCGCAACCTCGGCAGGCATCGGTCCTAGCGGACCACGTCAGTTGTGCTGACATTTCTATACCTCAACCGATTGTATTTATTTCTGTGATTATCATAAATAATATTAATGGATCGTTTTAATTACCCGCCGTATTGTTGCTACGGATTAATGCCACCAAGTACTGTTGCTATTCGTTTAGAAAATGAAACTTCAAATTATTATAGTTTTAATGGAATAGGCTATAGGTTATAGATTATAGGTTTGGGGCTACTACTCGTAGTGGTTGGTCTTTGCGTTGATGAACAAGACAGGAGAATATTTCTCTTTAGATGTATGGACATCTTGTCCTGTCTGGTTATGCCATCATAATCAGCCTATAATGTTCTCACTGCCGGGACACAGACCTCTCTGTGAGAGGGAGTGGTGTAGTCTACCACGCGGGCCTAGTGCGGGTTTGTAAATGTCACATGTCTTCGATTTTTTTGTTCTAGGACATGCCGGTTTCCTCATGATATTTACCTTCACCGTTTTCAGAGCAGTGGTGATGAAATAATTTACACAATGTAAAGCGCCTGTCAGGGTTCAAACTTACAACCTACAAGTCGTAAGTCGTGGTCGTTACCACTGAGCCACCACTACTCTCAGAGATGTATAGATATGATAAAATATGATATTTTCCATATTTATTATTTCCAAAAAAAATACATTATTCCCGCAGCGTAGGCTCAACCCAGGGGTTACAGATCTCAGAAGTGGCTCTACCCAAGTTACTAGGCAAGCAGGAATATAGAGGGACTGTTTCACTTGTTTTTGCGTTGAAACCAGACGGCCAAAGCATATCATGCTTCTCATTACAACCAGTGCGTAAGCTCCCTTTAAAGCGGATATTAGTTCAACGGGATTAATTCTCAGCTAGTGTAGCCGTGCTTTAGACTTACTCGCTCTTAATCCCACTCATAAGGAAAGCTTATGCTATGTTTGTTTTGTGAAACTAGTGGAATGTTTGAACTCGTTTACGATAATGGCGTGTGCTGATATTCTCAGTAAAGAAATATGCTATCGTAACAATGAAATTAAATCTGCTGTTACATAGAAAAGTGTACTACCTCCACGGTCAAAATGTATGGAACAGCAGATTTATTGAAGTGAAAACTTCTCCAGCGGTGTTGTGCGCTTTTCAGGATGGGTAAAAATGTTAAACTGCATCAGAACGTGCCGTAAGATCCGTTGCCTAGCAACCGACAAAGTAAATATTAAAATAAATAGTCTTTGACATTACGTAAAGATTGCGAGGTAAGAAATTTTACCCATATTGATGGGTAAAAAAGAAAGCAGTCAAAACATACTTCATGAAAAGTGTTTAAATAAATTGTTTATTTTTGTTAGACTATATATTATTTTGAAAATAAATAAATATACTACTACTACTACTACTAATGAATATTGTATTTAACCACATAAATTATAGTACTTTTATACTGATAAATAAAGCAATTCGTGCGAAATTATTCCCTAGCCATTGCAAAATATTCAAAAATGCACATCGTTAATGTTCAAGTTTTCAGTTCTGCCGGCACTCCCGGAGTGTAAACCGTTGTTTTTTTTAAATAACCGACTAAAAATTTAGAACGCAGTGGGGTTCAGAATCATATACAAGAATTCTTGCGGCACTCTTATACACTTCCTATTATAAATGCAAAAGTGCATTTGTTTGTTTGTTAGCTATGCTTGTATGCTGCATTGCATAATGTATAATTTACACAATATTATTATACTGAATCCATGGTAACTGTATAAATACTAACTGCGCCCTGCGGTTTCATCTGCAAAAATCTCGATCCCGTGTTAATCTATAGGATATATAAAAATGAATCCCTATTTTCCTTGGTCACGGCATCACGCGTGAACGGCTGGACCAATTTCGTTAAATTCTTTTTTGTTGTGTTTGTAAGGAGAAGGTTCTTAGGATAGGTAGGCGAAGGTAGGGTAGGTAGGTATGTAAGTAGGTAGGTATGTAGGTAGGGTAGGGTAGGTAGGAAGGTAGGGTAGGGTAGGGTAGGTAGGTAGGTAGGAGGTAAAAGAGGTAGGTATGTGGGTATGTATGTACGTAGGTGTAGGTAGATAGGTTTGTAGGTAGGTAGTTAGGGTAGGTACGTAGGTAGGTAGGTAGTTAGGTGCGCCGTAGGTATTAAGTACTTAGTGCTACCCGTGCGAAGCCGGGGCGGGCAGCTAGTATCAGGATAAAAAGTATCAGGTCATAGTATACCCATGCGCCAAATTTCATCCAAATTCGTTCAGCCGTTATAGCGTGAAAGAATAACAAACAAACAAACTCATTTTCGCATTTATATGTAATATAGGTATTCGTCTTGGAAATTAAAATCAACATAGCTTAACGTATAGTACCTCTGTATATGCAAAATAATCTAATATCCGAGTAATATTTACTAAAACGAAATCCCAGTACACCGTAAACAAACCAATTAGCCGGAGGCTGTATTTATGTTGTTTCTAAAAAAAGCTCCTCCAAAACTGAGGAGTTTAATTTAACTGAGTTCCCAAACACGGTCGCGGAGGTAAAAGCTTTTCTCTGTTTACTTACAATAAATGTTAGATGTTCAATAATTGATAATGTTCTCTGAAAGGAAGTACCTTTGAGGAAATTAAGGTGAATTACCCGAGTGGTGGGTTGTATGTTTTTCCCGGTAATTGTACCTGTAACTGTAAGGAACTGGTTTCGTTGCTTCTGAGAAAGGAACGTTCTTCCTTGAAAAAGCTATTGAGAATGGCAGTCATTTGATTAGGGTTATCTTGTTCTATGTCATGTTATTCTGAACTTAAACTTATAGCATTTCTTTCAATATTTATTTATTTATATTGAATTAACAAGTAACAAGACTCAATATGTTAGTAAACTTTCTTAACAACTATGTTAGTAAACTTAACCTACACACTTATCGAATCCCTGCTACACGCTCAACACAGATGTGGAAAGCTTGCAGCAGCGATTCACACACGCACAGTCCAGTCTGCTCGCGAATCGCGATTCACTGCAGTATATTGTTGGGGCTGGCCCGCACCCGGCGCACCAAGGAAGCGCATTTCTTTCGCATCGTAGCGTAGAAACAATTGACACGAGCATCAGCGAACATCCCTGATGCACTACAGAAACGGAACAGCCCATCAATACCCTTTAGAATTGTCAAGGGGTTGGTCAGTCAGAAAAACGAAGCTAGTTGCTTATTCTAAAGCGTAGTAGGTTCCTATGGAAAAGAATTCGTGGACTCACTTTTAACCAAAATATTGTTACAAAGTATTGGTTACATCATCCATGTTGAAATTATGGGTACCTTCAGATTGAAAGAAGAAACACGCAAACATCATGTATGATATGTAAGTCAAAGTTCCTATTCGTTATTTGCCACCGACTTCCGAAATTTTTGTTATTTTTCACTTTATAGTGGAAGTCGGTTGTTTTTTTTTTTGTGAAAAATTTTAAAAGACATCGTAGATTGCAATAAGCCTGCTAATTGTAGACATTTCTTTCAATAAAGGACACTATAGGAAAAAAAAGACGTTTAAATGGACTTATTTATTTAAGATATGATACTTCAATATAATGGCTCCTACACACAGTGCCGGCGGCATGGCCGCCGGCTTTTGCCGCGTGGCACGTGCCTCCGGTTTTTGCGGCCATGCCGCCGGCACTGTGTGTAGCAGCCATAAGATAAGATCATTTATTTGTCCAAAACATGAGTATCACATGGCATTCAAGATATTACATTAAATTATATCACAGTGATGTTTTGCCTTTACGACGTACAAATATATCGAGGGTATTCTGGCAGAACCATAGGATAGAAACATAGGATACTTAGTTTTCGTTGCATTTTTTATCTGGCAAAACCATATAAATGTCAGAGCTTTCACAACGGTTTTATCCTCTGGGTAAAGAATATATCTAGCATTTTTTATCTATTTTAAAAGCAAAAAGTGATATGGACTCTTAAAAAAGCAAAATAAAAAGTTTATTACAGTGACAACAGAATAAAACAATTTACTTTCTTTTCCCATAAAAACACTTATAGATAATTGTATTTTATAACTAACAGGTAAAACAAAATACAGGTAGAAACATAACAGAGAAAACAATAGTTCTACTGACTTAATTGGAATATTATTTCAATTTACATTTTTTAACATCAACTTATTTAATTTGGGACAGTGAATTGTTCTTATTATAGTGGGTAAAGATTAATGTGTTTAAGAGATTTACAGCTTATTTACGTATTTCAGGTAAAACGAAATAACTGCAATAGGTACTCTCACGCCAACTTACCCCTTTTTTACTTTTTATGACAAATAATGCATAAATTAATGTATCAAAACAAACTTCGATAATGTATCTAAGTACACATAGTGAACATTTTCTGTAATTATGCTTCGTCGTTGACCTATGATCAACTATATCTTTAAATGCTTTTTTCTCAAAATAACAGAATCGCTACTTATCCGGTTCTGCCAGAATACCCTCGATATATAAGTAGGATCAAACAAATGTAAATGCATCCATTATTCAAATAATTAACACTCTCATATCATAATCGGCCTATTAATGTTCCCACTGCTGGGACACAGGCCTCCTCTCTGTGAGAGGGAGTGGGCCATAATCTACCACGCGGGCCCAGTGTGGGTTGGTAGATGTCACATTATGTCTTTGAATTTTTGGTTCTAAGACATGGCGTTGCCGGTTTCCTCAAGACGTTTTCCTTCACAGTTTTAAGAGCAGTGGTGATAAAATTATTTACACAAAGAAAAACGCCTGCTTGGGTTCAAACCCACGACCTACAATTCTTAAGTCGGGGCCGTTACAACTGGGCTACCACTCTAAATTAGAAAACCTGAAATCGCGAAAAAACAATCAGCTGTTCCATACATTTTGACGAGTTATGCGAACATAAATGTATGGAACAGCTGATTGTTTTTTCGCGATTTCAGGTTTGGTCCCATAGTAAAAGTTGTTCATAATGATGAGTAAAGTCATGTGTTTAAGTTTGCGCACTGGTTAAAAATTTATCCTGTATGTCGTGTTAGTATCTGGTGTTGGCATTTTTGTGTTATTCCAAAATCCAGTGTGGAAGTTTGTATAATTAATTAAAGCAATTGCGTTTATAATTGGATAATCATGACGCAATATTGAGATAATTAATCATTGTGTGGCAATTAACTGAAACACTTAGTATGTAAATAGATTTTGATATATTGCATTGTGGGTATAATGATTATGTATAGAATATAATTAGGCATATCATATACTATTAAACGAGAACTATTTGTATAATAATATATGTATTTGTAATCACGTTCTCAAAAACGGTTCTAACGATTTCGACGAAAATTGCAATAAAGGGCTTCACGGGGGCGAAAAATTTATCTAGCTAGGTTTCACATCTGAGTAAATTAGTTTTCTCTATTTTCACAGCCTAGGGAATGTGATAGAACGTTGGTATACCTGGACGATATGTTTATCGACTAGGTATTTATAATTATATGTAGTTATAGTTATATTATAGTTATTAGGTTTATTACGATATCTTCAGAGACATGAGAAACACCTGAATGAGAGACGAACGGAATCAGGAGGCAAATATTTGATTGTTTCTGTTGGATTTTGTATCTAATTGGAATTTTAACTAATTCTGCCTAACTGACTGACCTATTGACTGTCTTATTGATCAAGTGGTCGCACGCGCAACCATTAACCCTCATGGTTAACAGTTGGGTCATAAACGGACCTAACTGGCGAAATGTGGATGTAGTGACTATCCTGCGTTTGCAATTTATTTTCCAAAAATGTTAGTGTTTTTGTAAATATAACTCGAAAGGTTCAATTTGCGCTAAAGCTTAATTTTTTTTTTGGCTTTTTCAATATTACTACTCATTCAGAAAACAACAGAATTTACACTATCAATTAACATTATTTCCACAACAAATATCAATTATTTAAGATAATATAATATAAGATATAATTTATTTCTCAGTACATGGTACATTATCTCAATAATTATTAATAAAAAGCTTCACATAATTATACTACCGTTGCCGGTGTAGAAGTATTAAAATTAAAGTACAATAAATATCCCCATTTGTAATTTTAAATAAGTTTGAAATAAAAATAAGTAATTTTTAATACAATGTCAATTACATTTTTCTTTTCATATATAAGTGGAATCAAATAAATGGAAACAAAGTTTTGAATATGCAATATTACACATTTTTATCTACCTTTCTGTTCGGAAATACGGGTATGATGCCATGTGACCACGACTAAGAGTTAATTCTGCGTACTTTTTCGACTTCAAAGTTAGAATCTAACTTTCATAGATAACCCTTGTACACAAACTAAACAGCTTGGACAGCAATAGAGAGGTTCTCATTAAAACTAGTTCAGCTTCAATAATGATCGGGATCAGTTTCATTTTGCGCTTCAACGAGAAGTTTATGCAAGCGAAACTTTTGTTTGAATCCGCTGTGCGGGCGAAAGACTACCGCGGAGTTGGGTTAGCAGCTCAACTTGTTAGGTATATAGGGTAAATAAACATAATCAGCCTATAATGTTCCCACTGCTGGAACACAGGCCTCCTCTCTTTTGAGAGGGAGTGGGCCGTAATCCACCACGCGGGCCCAGTGCAGGTCAGTATAGATGTCACAGAAGGGTGAAACAAGATCATTCCAACTACGTATTCTGCATAGCAAACTACAGAAATAATTGCTGGAAAACGTCTTTTAGTTTTGGTGTGAAAATAAAAAAAACGCTGTTTATGGTAGCGCTCAATGTGGTGTGGACGCAAACGTGGTGTGGACGTGTGACAACACGTCCGTCTCTGGGTCACAGAAATTCATATGTGTACCAAATTTCATCTTAATTGATCCATTAGATTTGGAGAAAATTGGCTGTGACAGATCGACAGACAGATACACGAGTGATCCTATTAGGGTTCTGTTTTTTCCTTTTGAGGTACGGAACCCTAAAATTGATCACAATGACGGGAAGAACAAGTGACTGTCGGCTTTGTAAATTGTGTACAACATCCGTTATAATCTTCTAAATATTGATAATAGACTTTCACCCGTGGCTTCGCTACAGAGAAGCCACAAAGGCTTTGCTACAGGGGTACGTCCCATGAGAACTATGTTTTTATCTGAAATGAAAAGCCTGCGTTACTCTCCATAAAACTCTCGTCATAAAGAAACTTTTTTTTTTATGTTCTGAAAAGTTCTTTGCCCATAATTATGTTTAACTTTCTTTTCTCGCAATATGAAAATGTTGGTAGACATACATACATACATACATAAACTCACGCCTTCCCATGGGGGTAGGCAGAAGCTACAGAACGCCACCTGCTACGATCCTTACATACTCCTTTAATTGCCTCGGTTTCGTTCATACATCTGCGGGCTTAGTGTGAGTTTCATTTTACCGTCTCGATCAAACGCATCGACCGCGTTTGGCGCTCCGATTGGCAGCCGGCCGGCCTTCACCGGTGAAGGGCCAATCGGAACGCCGAACGCGCTCGATGCGTTTGATCGAGAAGGTTAAATGAAACTCGCACTAGGCCCTCCGGTCATACACGCTCGCCGGTTGCGAGTACTACGGATCTGTCCTTTCTGCAGAACATCACTAATAAGGTCAGTATAAATGTCCGTCAATGTCCGCCCAGGGCGTCGTCCCCTCCTAGCGTTTTATGTTGGTAGAATAGCAAATAATTAGTCCAAATAATAAGCATTTCAAAACATCAATTTATTGCAATTAGGTACATAATAAAAAATCCACATTGATTTAGCATTTTAACATTAATAAAAATAAAAAAATATTTAGAACCGCTAAGACCCATAA
Organism: Conistra vaccinii; assembly: GCA_948150665.1. Classification (NCBI taxonomy): domain Eukaryota; kingdom Metazoa; phylum Arthropoda; class Insecta; order Lepidoptera; family Noctuidae; genus Conistra; species Conistra vaccinii. The sequence goes on along the minus strand of OX411323.1, from coordinate 2,725,542 downwards.
TGTTAGTAAAAAAATACTTATAAAGTATGTTAGTAGGTACAGAAATCATTATTTGAATAGCATTTTCCCAACTATATTGGGGTCGGCTCCCAGTCTAGCTGGATACAGCTGAATACCAGTATTTAACATGGTGCGACAGCCTATCTGACCTCCACAACCCAGTAGGTAACTGGGTAATACGATACCGATACAAGGCTTCTGACGACCCGTAACGACCGTCAAAGATCCACGAATGACAGCCGGGACCAACGGCTAAGCGTGCTTTCTGAGGCACGGAGGAGTCTCGGTATGTAAAGATGGTCACCCATCCACGGACCAAACCCGGCAAGCGTAGCTTAACCTGATGAAGCGACCCGTGTAACTGTTATTACTTAGCCACGAGCTCCTCCTAGTAGCTACAGAAATAAAAGTGGAAAATAATGTCGATTCATCAACCCGCACCTCTCACATGTAGATTGATGAATCGATAGGAAACAGACGCGTGCAACCTATCTGCTATCATGTTCAGGATGCTGTAGCTCCTCCCCCGCAGTTTTCAGGAATGTCGCGGTTTTCTTCCGCATTAATAAAACAGTTTATAATTACGGTCATAATTATACCATATACAAAATTGAATTAATTAATTAATACGAAGTGTATAGAGTGCCGCGAGTTTCTTGTGGCACTCTAGTGTCACTGCCTCGGCCCGGCTAGGGTGCCGTGAGCGTTGCATTGTCACTGTCACTTGTTATTTAGGTTAGGTTAGGTTAGAACTGTGACCACACAACGCACGAGCCGAGCGAGCGAAGCGAGCGGTGCCGCGGGCCGGCGAAGTGCCAGGGTCCGTTTAGGCACAAGAAAATGTAATGTTTTGGGAATGTAGTGTTTTACAGCGATCTAACCTCGACAATCAAACAAAATACCAAGTGACGTGACTTAGTGACAGTGACAATGACAATCCAATGCTTGCAGCACTTTAGCCGGGCCGAGGCGGTATTACTAGGGTGCCTGTAGTGGCACTTTATCCGATAGGGATAGAGTGCCAATGGTGGCACTCTATACACTGCCTTTTTTTTAATGTTCTGAAAAGTTCTTTGCCCATAATTATGTTTAACTTTCTTTTCTCGCAATACGAAAATGTTGGTAGACATACATACATACTCGTACATACATAAACTCACGCCTTCTTCCCATGGGGGTAGGCAGAAACTACAGAACGCCACCTGCTACGATCCTTACATACTCCTTTAATTGCCTCGGTTTCGTTCATACATCTGGTCATACACGCTCGCCGGTTGCGAGTACTACGGATCTGTCCTTTCTGCAGAACATCACTAATAAGGTCAGTATAAATGTCCGCCAATGTCCGCCCAGGGCGTCGTCCCCTCCTAGCGTTTTATGTTGGTAGAATAGCAAATAATTAGTCCAAATAATAAGCATTTCAAAACATCAATTTATTGCAATTAGGTACCTACATAATAAAAAATCCACATTGATTTTGTTCAATGTAGAAATAATAATAATAAATGTGTGATCGATCTCAACGCTATTCTACAACCATACTCAATATTTAGTACAAAAACTACCTGATAGCTCGATAGATGGCGTTGGGATCGAATTAGATCGCGATATGGTTACGTTACCTGCCAGGGTGTATGTAGCTCGGGTTTAATAGAATTAAATTGTCTCGCTCTGAGGTACTGCCTTTTATTCAAGTATCACAGGCTCCAAGGCACTTTGTACCGATATTGTACAGATTTAGCATTTTAACATTAATAAAAATAAAAAAATATTTAGAACCGCTAAGACCCATAATGTTAGTAAAAAAATACTTATAAAGTATGTAAGTAGGTACAGAAATCATTATTTGAATAGCATTTTCCCAACTATGTTGGGGTCGGCTCCCAGTCTAGCTGGATACAGCTGAATACCAGTATTTAACATGGTGCGACTGCCTATCTGACCTCCACAACCCAGTAGGTAACTGGGTAATACGATACCGATACAAGGCTTCTGACGACCCGTGACGACCGTCAAAGATCCACGAATGACAGCCGGGACCAACGGCTAAGCGTGCTTTCTGAGGCACGGAGGAGTCTCGGTATGTAAAGATGGTCACCCATCCACGGACCAAACCCGGCAAGCGTTGCTTAACCTGATGAAGCGACCCGTGTAACTGTTATTACTTAGCCACGAGCTCCTCCTAGTAGCTACAGAAATAAAAGTGGAAAATAATGTCGATTCATCAACCCGCACCTCTCACATTAGATTGATGAATCGATAGGAAACAGACGCGTGCAACCTATCTGCTATCATGTTCAGGATGCTGTAGCTCCTCCCCCGCAGTTTTCAGGAATGTCGCGGTTTTCTTCCGCATTAATAAAACAGTTTATAATTACAGCCATAATTATACTATATACAAAATTGAATTAATTAATTAATACGAAGTGTATAGAGTGCCGCGAGTTTCTTGTGGCACTCTAGTGTCACTGCCTCGGCCCGGCTAGGGTGCTGTGAGCGTTGCATTGTCACTGTCACTTGTTATTTAGGTTAGGTTAGGTTAGAACTGTGACCACACAACGCACGAGCCGAGCGAGCGTAGCGAGCGGTGCCGCGGTAGCGGCCGGCGAAGTGCCAGGGACCGTTTAGGCACAAGAAAATGTAATGTTTTGGGAATGTAGTGTTTTACAGCGATCTAACCTCGACAATCAAACAAAATACCAAGTGACGTGACTTAGTGACAGTGACAATGACAATCCAATGTTTGCGGCACTTTAGCCGGGCCGAGGCGGTGTTACTAGGGTGCCTGTAGTGGCACTTTATCCGATAGGGATAGAGTGCCAATGGTGGCACTCTATACACTGCCTAATTAATAACACCCCTACCTAACCCTTCGGCGAAACAAGGCATGATGTTGTGTGATAAGTTAATTAATAACAACAGGGTATGCCAAATAAACGAACATTATCAACGGTTAATACTATTAACAGAAACAACATAATAACAAGTAATAACAACGGAGCATAATGAGCTGAAACAACAATAGCGTTATTAATTATTTAATAATTATCTACCGCCGATTGAAGGACCAATGATTGATATTATATCAGTTACAATTGAGTTGGTCTGTGTTTAATTCAATTAATAATACCTGTAATTTTACCATATTTATGACGACCTTTAACCACCTCTGTGGTCTGGTGGTTAAACAGCCTGTCTCAGACCTAGAGGTCCCGGGTTAGATTCCCAGCGCAAAAAAAAAAAACTGCTCGATTTGGTTGCTGATAGAGCTTGTTCTAAGTCCGCCTGGCTAGCTACCACCATTTTATTTAAGTCTTTCGCCATAACAACAATGTTAACACCATTGTTGTGTTTCGGCAGTTAGAGGTAAGATAGCCAGTTCCTCTGTGGTTGAGGATTCCGGGTGAAGCTCGCTTCCACCTTCGGCCTGATCATCATTTACCATCAGGTGAGATGCAGGCCAAGAACTTTCCCGTAAGAAGTTAGATATAATAAAAACTTTCGTGCTCAGAGAAGAGAATTGAGGTTGGAATACTATACAGGGTGGCAGGGACACCGACGCGATAACTGTTACCATGGATTCGGTACGTGATTCTGAATCCCCCTGCGTTGAAATATTTCGTCGGTTACTTAAAAAAAATCTGCTGTTCCATACATTTTGACCGCGTAGGTATTGCACTTTTTATGAAACAGTAGATTCTTAAAAGAATTTACTGACGGGAAATATTTGTTTTCATCATTATCATCATTATCAGCCTATTAATGATCCTACTGCTGGGACACAGGCCTCCTCTCTGTGAGAGGGAGTGAGCCGTAATCTACCACGCGGGCCCAGTGCGGTTTGGTAGATGTCACATGTCTTCGAATTTTTGGTTCTAAGGCATGCCGGTTTCCTCACGATGTTTTCCTTCATCGTTTTGAGAGGAGTGGTGAAGAAATTATTTACATAAAGTAAAGCGCCTGCTGGGGTTCGAACCCACGAACTACAACTCGTAAGTCGGGGCCGTTACCCCTGGGCCACCACTGCTCACATCATAATTATCATCCACATAGGCTTTAGGGCTATTAGGAAATATTTGTAATGTAACCTAAAATATTTGCATGCTAGGATACAAGCAAAACATGTATGCTCTATACCGACGTATAATGTCTCTTATATAACAACTTGATATAGGTACCATGTTTTATGCAAATAAATATTATTTCTATTTCTATTTTACTCCTTATAACATAAGCTATCTTCCAGTGGAAGTCTTGTCAAAATCGGTCCAGCCGTTTCGGAGATTAGCTGGAACAAACAGACAGAAAGACCGACAGACAAAAAAAAAAGTGTTTTTATTGTATGGATCGTAATACTTTTATATGCATTTAGTAAAAAGCTGTTATTTTGACATTACAAATAGACATTTCAATTTTATTTATTTGTATGTATGTATGTATGTGTCGTGGTCAGATCTTAAAATTGATCATTTCATGAAGTGTTCGGCCATTTCATGAAATGGTTGCATTTCATGAAATAGAACATCGACCGCTGATCACATTATGATGTGGTCTGGCCAGATCATTGAATACTCAACGTTTGACGATATGAACAGTAAAACGCACGATTACTTCATGATGTGGCCAAACATTAGTGATCATATCGTAAAATAGTTACATTATCCACCGGTAGAGGCGTTGATGTCGCTTTGTTTTTGTTGGGCATCATGGCGGCGGCATACAACAACTTAAACAAAGTAGGGTGACCAAGCAAGAAAACTCGATGGACTTTTTGTATTGGTTTTCCGAATGTGATATTATGGAAAGTGACCAACTTGGAAATTACTAACCTAACCCATGTCGGGGTACCACAACCGGTGTGGTGAGTAACATAGCACTTAAAATTAAAAATTCACGCCACTTATAGCACCCCGAGTCCCAAACGAAATATGTTAAGTTAGGTTAGAACTGTGAACAACCGCGCGCGGGCCGAGTGAGTGAAGCGAGCGGTGCCGTGGCAGCGGTTGGCGAGCGCTACTTCCAATTTGGTCGCAGTTAGCAATTTTTACTATACTTTAAACCATGGATACCCTACATTAATGATATGGCCAAACGTCGACTGACATATAATTAAACGTTGACGTTTAAACGACCGACGACGAACGATGGCCAATTTTAGCTGGCCATTTCATGAAACACAACCATTTCATGAAATGGTCGAATATTTCATGAAATGATCAATTCTAAGATCTGGCCACGACATATAGATATAGTAATAATAAAGTGTAATAAAGGTATTCCTACCTGTTTTTAAAAACATTCATATTTTCTGGTTAAGAATAATTCCCTTTTTTTTCGTTCCCAAATACAGAAAAGTATAGGTAATTAGGTATATGTCGATTTACCAACACCTTCAAAGGCTTACGGAATCGTCTTTGTGTATCCGTAAACCATTTGAACTTTTGAAGGCATCTAAATCGCTACATGCGAACAACGTATCTTACTGATGTCACGCAAAATCCTGCATCATGCTAGTAGAGTTTACCGCGCGACCAGCATTTAAACAACGACGTCCCGACCTCAATCGTCAGGCAGCCCACCAGACATAACACTCGTCTGGTCGGACGTTCCTCTTCCATCCTTATATTGCTATAACGGCTGAATCGATTTGGATGAAATTTAGCACATGGGTAGACCATGACCTGAATCCTGAATCATGAAATTATCCTATGTCCTACATAGGATACTTTTATCTCGATATTCCAACTGGATCGAGACATACGCGGGTGAAACTGCGAGGCACAAATAAGTGAATAGCCTACAAAGGCTATTCACTTATTCGCTTTACATTTGTCCTTGAAAAATGTAAATAAAGGAAACTTTTTTTTGTTTTACTCCGCCAATTATACGTTGATTTTGATGATTATTTTTTTGTTTGATTGGTGATACTTCATCACCTCTGAAGTATCACCTATCAAGCCTTAGAAATTTTCTTAATTTTGCTTGGGTAGTTAGTGAGTTAGTTTCAATAATACGTATTCTTCCCACTTAGCCTATGTGGATGATAATTATGATGATAAGTTCCTGTCAGTTTATTTACATAGCTGGTAGTTGTATTCGAATTTGTGTGGGGTAGATACCAGAACTCAATCTTCCTAGCCTTTTCCCAACTATCTTGGGGTCGGCTTCCAGTCTAACCGGATGCAGCAAAATACCAGTATTTTACATGGAGCGACTGCCTATCTGACCTCCACAACCCAGTAACTGGGTAATACGATACCCCTTGGTAAGACTGGTGTGCTGGTGACTTTCGGGCTTCTGACGACCCGTAACGACTGTTAAAGATCCACGAATGATGGCCGGGACCAACGGCTTAACGTGCATTTCGAGGCACGGTAATCACGCCCGAATTCCCCGAAGGGTTAGGCAGAGGTGTACCTATAGTACACCCACATTACACAACATACACCCATATTATTTATTATGTACATTCGTTTAAAATAAGCAACCTATTTTTATTGAAATTAATCTATTTAGTTCGCGAGCATATTTGCAAGAAGCTGGCAGTATCGTCACAACGTTAATGTTTTCTCATTGTTTGTCTTATTTGTTTTAGTATATTTATGTATTTATGTATATTTATTTCGTCTTTGCTCCATGGACCAATTGAAATTTGACCAATTGGTCTATGGGGAAAATTACATCTTTCCATCGTCCAACTACCAACTGGGGTACGGATGTGCTTATATTTATACTATATAATTAGTCATATATATTATATTTATAGTCTGTCATAGGTATCTGTGATATATATTTAAAAACCTCTATTTTTTCGGAATTTGCACCTACCACTGTTTGTCTCTGAATCACCCAACGGTTGACTGGTAGAAAATGCAATGGCATAAATAAATGAATATATAAATAAATAATAGATAAATAGCTTTATACGTGTAGGTATATTTAAAATTGTCGTTTTAAGACTTCGCTTATTCATATTTTCTCTTCTTGTTCTCACACGTCACTATAATATTGTCTACATTTCTTTTTAATTTTTCCTTGCGCAGGTCTGCTGGAAGAACTTTCTTAAGATATAAGCAGTACCTTTGTACTTAAACTATAACAATGTGGTATCTTTATGTATTTTACTGTGTGTACATAAATAATAATAAAAAATATGTTTGTGTGTTTTTTTGTCCTGCGTTCTTAAACCATCGATCAGATTGTGATGAAACTTTGGTAAGGTGTTCTGAGGACGCCCGCGATCCCTCGCGGGCGTCCTCAGAATACCTTACCAAAGTTTCCGGCCCTAAAAAACTACATAAATAAAATTTTAAAAAGGGCATTGCAACGCATGCCACTAACTAGCTAGTTACTTATAGATTTATTAAGCTCCCAACAAACGAACGAATTTCATATTTTCACCTGGTTCAGGAAAACATTTCATTTGACAACATATTTTTAAATTCAATTTTCACATGTTGGTGTAAAAATAAATTAATTTTGAGGCGTATGTTGGTATTTTTAATTGACTTTCAGTCGTATTGTCAGTCACACGTCACTCGACGTGCTAGTGTGGGGCTCGGTACGTAATAAGTGCGGAACTAGTGTTGTGGGCGTGTTTAAACTACTAACTAGAGTGTTGCGAGTTAGGACAGTAGTTTCGTAACTATGAAACTTTTTATGTTACTCTTTGGGAGTGAAATTTATGTTTTATGGTTAATTCGTAAAAACACTAAGGGCTGATTTTAATAATGAAACTGAACGCGATATTCATTTCTAAAATGCGTTCAAGAGCTGTCAGTGTCAATATTGTTATGGAATATTGTACGCTGACACTACTGACAGCTCTTAAACGCGATTAGGTGTGCTAAACGCGTTTAATTTCATTGGTGAAATCCGCACTAAAATGGATTAACGCGATGTGAATATTTTCAATAAATGACTAAATAGATTTTATTGTATAATAAAAAGGGTAACAAGTTAGACTTCCTACCTTGAGGAGGAAGGGTATTTCTTCCATGTAAAATTAACTATACCTAGATAAAGCGAAAAGTATGACTATGTAAATAAATCTGGCTATACCTATAAAATTAGGAAACAAAATATTATAACCTAACCTCAACCACAAGCAAGTAGGTACCTGTCCGTAAAAGTAAAGCTATCAAATTCAAATTTAAATCTCGACCACAAAATTAAAATTCATTTTCACAAACTAATGTTAAAAATGTAAATAAATGAATATTTTAAAATGAATATTCATCGCGTCAGTTTTGTCGATGCATATTAAAATTTGAAAATATTATACCGCCGTAATTCATCACTGGTATTTACGAGTGTCAGTTTGGACAGAAATATGGCTGCGTTCATATTAAACTATGAGCCTGTCATCGCCGTTAATAAGAGCGTATTTTTAAATCACTCGATAAAAACAAAAAGTATTTTGATGTTGTTTCTTCGTTTATTAAATAAAGTAATGAGTGTAATGTGGAATGACCTACTTAATAGTATGTCTGTTCGTTTCCTAGGCTGTACCTAATATCGCAGTCCATTGCTGGACATAGGTCTCTCCCAGGCTTCGAAACAGCACCCCGTCCTCCGCTTTCCGCATCCAGTCTGTCCCAGCCACTTTTTTAAGGTCGTCGATCCATTTAGCTGGGGGGTGTCCCAAACCTCTCTTGCCAATACGCAATCTCCAGTTCAGGACTCGTCTGCTCAACCGACCAACGGTCCTTTGACAAACATGGCCAGCGTGCTTACTCTGCAAGCTATGTCGGTAACTCTGGTTCTTTTCCGGTAACTACACTGTGCTTTTAATATTTTTTATGATTCTTCACACAATAAAAATGTGAAAAACGAACATGAAAATACTCAGTCCGTCTAGCACAGAAATAGACAATTTTATCAGCAATTTTCTTCTTCATCTCAAATTCATGACCTTTTACGTAAAGCTTACATAGAAACCAATTAAATGTTCACTACCTACCAACTCATGAAATCCTAGTACCTAAAAGGGTAAGTTGGTACTTTCAATAATATAAAAAAGAGAACATTACGATAATACCCTGATTATGTCTCGATTACCGGTCGCACTTATTGAAGTTTGTACAACGGGGTCTAATATACCGTGTCTAAGTGGCGTTAATTTAAAAAGTTTGCCGCCTCTGACACATAGTACAAAATAGTTAAGTACCTACCTCCAGAAGGTTGACTCCTCACAACGAGTGAAAACACACGTACACATAAGGTCTCTTTATAACCTTGCTTCCAATTGATGTTATTTCCACTTAAACAAACATCAACTTAATGCAAGTGTAAATAAAGTTGATTTTTGCGCAGTCGCGACGGAAATTCGTTTGAAATCTCCGTATGTAAACTGCGTTCACAATTTAGTATCCAAACATGTAAACAAATAAGTATGCGTTTTTGAAAAAATACTAAACACATAAAATTCATTTAGCTACAACTTCAGTTTTTTTAATGATATTTTCGATAGTACCAAATTAATCGAATCTAATTCCCTGGTGTATAAAGCTGAAACATCAGTCCGAAGGATTTGAATCGACTTTAACAGTCATAAGAATTGCCAAACTTAAGTGGCAATGGGCAGGGCACATTGCTCGCAGAACAGATGGCCGATGGGGCCGAAAGGTTTTGGAGTGGCGACCGCGTACCGACGTAGCGTTGGAAGGCCTCCTACAAGATAGACCTATGATCTTGTGAAGGCTGCAGGAATCCGCTGGGTGCGGGAAGCCCAGAACTGGTCGATGTGGCGGTGCTTGGAGGAGACCTATCATCAGCAGTGGACGTCTTTAGGCTGAAATGATGATGATGATACTTTAGTTGTCTGTATGATCTTTTCGCTCGCTGTATGTAGCTGACCTTCTGCACCTATTTATTTAGTGCTTATAGCAAAGAGATTAAAAACTTGATTACAGATTTAAAGGCACAATCTTCATTAAGTACGTGCTTTACCAGGTTTCCGATAAAGGTTCAAGGTTGAAAAACTCCGAGTTTTACGGAAACGGAGGATTATTTTTTATGAACATAAGTGCTTATTAAAAAAAAAGTCTTTTCGATTAAAGGGAAACTTTTCAAGCGCGACATTTATAATGTAGAGGCTTAGATATTTTTTTCTAAGAAAAAAAAATATACTCGGTACAATGAATATTGTGGCGGCGGCATAACAACAAGGTATTTCAATCAGTAATTTACTACAAAAGGGAACTTTTTACAATAGAATAAAGTTTTTATAGAATTACAAATTCGAAAAATATATTTCCAGGGGATAAAAAACAATAAATACCGTCATACCTACTTCAGGCTTAAGGTGGAACTAGTCGCGGGCTCGAACTCAATGGTGGGCATGGCCAAAAACCACGCTGTCTCACCTGGCATCGTGTCCGACAGAGATAGTATCAGTGATGAGCAGTTAGAAGCTGGTCTACATGGAGAACGTATAGTTCGCACGCACAGAAACACCGTACCGACCAATTTTAGTAAAACGAGCGCGTCAAAAATTACGAAAAGGTCTTTGGAAAAAAGGTTTTTCTGAAAAAACCACTGCATATATCAATTACAAATAAAATTTATTGAAATCTTCGATAATTTTTCTGTGTCGGTACGGATTTTGTTTTCGAGATTTCACACTTTTTGTATTACTTATTTACGCCCAAAGTTGCGTTAAAATTAGCAAGAAAAACGAATCTTTGTTGGCTTATAACTTTTTAATGGCTTTTTATTTTACTATTCTGCTTCCGTACAGACAAAATTAATAATGAGACCTAACGATATCATGTTAAACTTTGAATGTACAATGTCAAACAGTGGAGTAAAACCCCTCCGAAGTTTGTATGGAAAAAATATCAAATTGTTTCACCTTAATCCCCTCATTATTTTTAACTCCTCTATGACAGCTTAATATCTCGCATCATAACACGATATTCCGCGTGCGACATAATAGCGAGTGAGTCAACAATACCCCCTCTGCAAGTTAATGAAAAATGATATTCATGCAACTGGCGGTATAATCCCTTAATTTTAATACTTTTTGGTGCAATAAATTTTACGGCTGGCAATATTTTCCGAGTCATGCCGTGAAGGCTGGGTTGCCGTTTTAATAATGTGCTGAAATGGCAGGTGATGAGTCTTTCTGTCGCTTTTTCGGTAAAATAATACTTAATTATTGCATGTGATATAAATAACGATTAATAATATTGTTTGTCTATTTTTTTCGATGTATTTGTTCTTAAAATTTACGAACATAATATGAATTTATGCTTAGTACTTGTCACATAGACCTGACCCTGCCTGTCCTGGCTTAGTATTATTGAAACGGCCAGAGCGAACGAATAATACCCGATTTTATTTACCTATACTTAGCGAAAACCCTATAATGTTAAACACTAATGACAATTACTTAATAAACCCGTGCAAAGAAGACATAACTAAAGCTGTCAAATTAAAAACTGGTCTTGGATATGAAACGCCAATATTTCAAAAACTGTTTCAGCCACGCCACAATGTATTAATTAGGTGTAGTTAGACACCCCCCGTCCCCCCTGCTTGCTGCACCCTTTCTACGGTAATAATGGCATTTATTAAATTTTCACAATGTTTCGCCCCTCTCAGCTAGTTGGTAATAAAAGTATTGGGTATTGAGCATATGAAAAATTGCTGTGGTGAACCAGTGGTAGCAGACGCGAGTTACGAGTTGTAGGTCGTATGTTCGAACCCTGACAGACACTTTTCTTTATATAAATTATTTCATCACGACTGCTCTCAAAACGGTGAAGGAAAACATTGTAAGGAAACCGGCATGTCCTAGAATCGAAAATTCGAAGATATGTGATTTACCAACCCGCACTGGGTCCGTGTGGTGGATAAGGCCCACTCTCTCTCACCGAAATGAGGCCTGTGTCCCAGCAGTGGGAACATTATAGGCTGATTATAATGATGATGATGTTATATAGCTTATTTTTATAAACCCTGTTCACATCGTGTGGCTAGTTCTGGTGTAGAATATAAAGTTCGGCTCATGAAGAATAACTACAGCCAGTTAGACTTTGTGGGATATTGTTGTGTTAAAAATTCATGAACAGGGCTGAAATATGAACGTAGTTTCAGTACGATGAATATTTTGGGGTGTAGTACGAAAGAAGAATTAAATTTAAATTATTTCAAGTTGCTTTATAGTTTTAGTTTACTCAAAGTGGTATTTTACTCTGAGATGGGAGAAGGTAAACGGAAGCATGGCGGTCAACATCTCCGCTTTAAGGATGTACTCAAGAGGCATGTTAACGCTTGTGATCCTACAAGTTGGGAGAGGCTCGCTTTACACAGGTCGAGTTGGCGCTCAACTATTCATAAAAGCATTTAAGTTTTCGAAAAAAAGCGACACGAAGCTATATTCGAGAAGCGCCAAATATGCAAAGAGAGCCCTAAGCCCTCCTACACGTATACATACAACACTGCAGGCTAACTTTATTGCTCTAGTTCGGGTGTTCAAAACAAAATTCGGTCTAGCGAGCCATCTAAGGGCACACGCAAGGAAGTGATTTCGAATGGTCGCCGTTATCGAAATCGGTAAGGAGGACTGTATATATTATATAGTTTTAGTTTTGTTATACCTAGGTATTTATATTATCACTGAAAATGTTATAATTTTGCAAATAAATTCTACGTTTGAATAACTCCTCAAAACATGTTTAATTCACCGTAATCGAATGGGTGATTCTTGTGTCGATCGATCCAAAATACTTTAGAGTTAATTTCGTTAATAAAAGCTATTATACTAACTGCTTCTTTGTCTAGTTCTAGGACGTGCTACTGATGAAATTGAGGTCCTGGATTTGATTCCTGATCGGTGTTTGGATTGACAAGAAAATTCCCGTAGTGTGAATTCACAACACACTTAATTCTCTAGCGGAATGCTGTTGTTTCTGGACTTTTAAATACTGATCCAAACAACAGCTTTTATCGATAACCATAGATCTTCCTTCCGAACATTTAAAAATCAACACATATTGTATGTACAACATGTATCTAGCTATATGCGGTTTAATTCTGCGCCAGAGCTCAGGGCAACGACATAAATCTCTCTAAACAACAATATACTGCCCCGCTGCATCCAATGCTGACGATTTATCGCAGAAAAAATATAAGGAAACTTCACTTTGTACTGTAATGATAATACTTGTTAACTTAGGAGGACAGTTTGTTGTATGCGAGTCGTTGCTTATTTTATTTATGTTATTGGACGGGAATAGTTGCCGTCGGCCTAATAGTGGCAGAGAGGAGAGGAGTATCCCCTACGAGAGCAGTGGTGACCCAGTGGTAACGGCCCCGACTTACCGAGTTGTAGGTCATGAGTTAGAACCCAAGCAAGCGCTTTACTTTGTGTAAATAATTTCATCACCACTGCTCTCAAAACGGTGAAAGAAAACATCGTGGGAGACCCGGCATGTCCCAGAACAAACAATTCGAAGAACGTGACATCTATCAGCCCGCACCGAGTAGATTACATTCAAATCCCTCTCGAAGAGAGGAGGCCTGTGTCTCAGCAGAGGGAACATTATAGAAAACCAGCGCTGGGGTTCTGTCTCGCATAGGGTCGCAGCATTATGCTGAGCGATGGCCGTTTTGCGTGGATGTGACGCATATTTTCCCCCAATTTGTTATTTTCGTGTTCTTATTTTTTCTTTCCTTGCGTCATATTTACCGCAAATAAACGTACTTTCTTTCTTTTCTTTCTATAGGCTGATTATGCTATGGCCTCATCTCAACTTCTACACTTTCCATCAGAGTCATCGCAGATTTCATGTACATGTAATTAGTTAATTGACTCAGGCGTGACCTTGCGGAAATCCATCATAAAATACAATAGACGATGTATATCTAGTAACTTAATCCGCTTAACCGTTCTTAAAGAGTTAGAGAACCCTGTAAGAAATCGACACGTGTTTCGCTTCTCAACGAGGCATCCTCAGGACGACGATTGACCTGGAATACTCGTATTTAATTCGTTCAACAGTGTAATAATACAGGAAACGTTACACTGTTGAACGAATTAAATACGAGTATTCCGAGGTCACCACTGTTGCGATTGTTCGCTTATCGCACTGATAACGATCCCGGCCGAGGTGGGCCGATAAGCGATCCTATATAAGTGGGGGTGACGGGCGGTTGAAGCTCACTTTGCGTTCGGCTCGCGTTGATAACACTTCGTGTCCGAGTTCGCAACAGGTCAATCGTCGTCCTGAGGATGCCTCGCTGAGAGGCGAAACACGTGTCGATTTCTTACAGGGTTCTCTAACTCTTTAAGAACGGTTAAGCGGATTAAGTTACTAGATATACATCGTCTATTGTATTTTACATGTAATTAATCGCACGGGCACACATTGGTTTTCTCTGGGTATGGTAATAGGGTTGTACTTCCTCGCTGGTTTGACTCTTTCACAAAGAGTTCTATTTCTACTACTACTAGAGGTTGTAGTAGACTTATTCAGTAGTATTTAGTTGTAACATCGTTGACTCAGTTAATTATATTCTACAATTTATTATGGTAGGTCTCTCTATGGTAGGTTCAAAAGCTCCTAATTGACACTGTTAAAAATATTTAAGTGTACACTGCCGGCTATCGCTGAAACCTAGAGCTAGGACTCTGTCTCGCATAGGCACAGCATTATACTGAGCGATGGCCGTTTTACGTGGATGTGACGCATATTTTCGCCCAACTTGTTCTTTTTGTGTTTGTGTTCTTTGTTTGCGTTATGTTTACCGCAAATAAACAGAATTTTTCTTTCTTTATAACTGCAAGAGGGTGGACCTTTACATGCTCAAGTACCTACTTGCGCCGTTGACTGTCATACCCGGTTTCTGAATTGAGAATTAGAAGTAGAGAACTTGTCAAACTTTATTTTAGCATTATTTTAGGTAGCTCCTTCAAAATAGCCCACGAAATTCGTAAATTTCTTACGGTTTTTGCAAACAAACTTATGAATTTCGCGAGGTTTCACCGTAAGTTATGTTACAGTATAGTTTGACAAGTTCTCAACTACTATTTAACAATTCAGAAACTGGTTGTTAGTAATCATTCATTAATTTGTGTCGTCATGAGGAAACCGCCATGCCTTTTATTTAATTTTTTTGTGTGGTAAATCATCAAATTACTTCTCCTGCTCTGGACGGAGCGGGAGGGTGTGTCAGACTCTTACTGACTAAAACCCACTTGTGTACCTTTAGTTGCCTGTACGTTACCAGGGGCCATGTTAACCCTTTAGGACTTTCCCGCAACCCCGGCAGGCATCGGCCCTAGCGAGCCTCGTCAGTTGTGCTGACATCTCTTTGAGGCGCGCGTGGAACACAACGCGTCGTCGACCCGGGTCTGGTCCTTATCGGACGGTGAGCTACCCATTGCTATCCGACCGCAAGCCCGCGCCTACGGTGGCAGGAATTCGGCTCTCGATTCCCGACGCCCACGGCTCTCCTGCGGCGGCTAGGGGCGCGAGGGCGCGAAATTTAAACCTTGCCTGAGAGATATTTCTCGACGGAATGTGAAGCCAAGTCAGAGGCCCATGGGCGGTTTTAAAACTCAGACACTACTAACCATACGAAAAGAAGAAGGTTTATTTGTCAGAATATAGTACACTATATATGGTCTTAAGTTTAGTACAGAAAGAATAGACTGAATTTTAACATACTCGGCTACGTTGGCAGTGGGATTACCGTGTTTGTCAATCAGGTTGTTTAACAACCTCCAACATGCTTGAGCAACCAGGGGGCCAAGTCTACTAATTTACAAACGTCACAATGGTCTCTCGATGGTGAGTTTTTGACAGATTTGCCATATAAAATCTGTCAAAAACTCACCATCGAGAGACCATTGTGACGTTTGTAAATTAGTAGACTTGACCCCCTGTTGTATTGACAATCGTCACTAGCCCGCCATTACGCATAATCGCCCAAAGCGGATTAAACAGCCCGTACCCACATAAATGGGATTGTTTTAATGGAATTTGCCAGTTGAATGAATTTTGTGTGCAGCCCGACTATTATAATTTTAGCTTTTAACACTAGCCCATGGGATGGGTGAGATGAGCTATAGGAAAGTGTTTCATTATAACAGTGTTTGTGTTTATTATTTGGTTTCGTATTTTATTACTTATAATTAATTATTGAGAGAGGGTTGACTGCCTAGTTAGTTCTAGTGGTCGCAAACGCTACTGCTGAGGTCCTGGGTTCAATTCCCGGGTCAGGCAAAGTGTTATTGGATTTTTCCAACAGGAATTTTCCAGTAGCAGCCCGGAGTCTGGATTTGTGCCCGGTTGATGGCAATCTTCTCGCCCCCTATTACATGGGACTCAAACATAACTGGCGAAATGTGGGTGTACTATAGGTATATACACCTCTGCCTAACCCTTCGGGGAATACAGGCGTGATGTTATGTTATGTAATTAATTATTACAGCTTTCATTCAATCAATCATCCTAACCTTTTGCCAACTATGTTGGGGTCAGCTTCCAATCTAACCAGATGCAGTTGGATACTAGTATTTTATGATGGATGCTTGCTTTCGGGAAGCTACGCAATATCTTCTCGTCCCACATACCACAGTGTCTCAAGACAAAAGTCTTTGGCCAGTGTATGTTGCCAGTGATGACTTATGGCACTGAAACGTGGTCGCTCACAATGGGCCTTATCAGAAAGCTAAAAGTCACCCAAAGAGCAATGGAGAGGGCTATGCTTGAAGTTTCCCTACGACTACGTGATCGAATCAGAAATGAAGAGATCCGCAGGAGAAGGTAACCGACATAGCCCGAAGAATTTCCAAACTTAAGTGGCAATGGGCAGGACATATTGCTCGCAGAACAGATGGCCGATGGGGCCGAAAGGTTCTGGAGTGGCGACCACGTACCAGAAGACGTAGCGTTGGAAGGCCTCCCACAAGATGGACCGATGACCTTGTAAAGGTTGCAGGAATCCGCTGAATACGGGAAGCACAGAATCGGTCGAAGTGGCGGTGCTTGGGGGAGGCCTATGTCCAGCAGTGGACCTCTTTCGGCTGATATGATGATGATGATGCGTGCTTTCTGAGTCACGCACGATATGTAATGGATGGTCCCCATCCACGAACCGATCCCGGCAAGTGTAGCTTTACTTTCAATCGACCCCACGAGACTGCATACAGCGTCATGAATATTACTATATACTTGTTTCATTGTTAAGTTGCTAATTTACCCAGAAGTATACTTACTGTGTTACAATCTTTAACCTTTCGTATATTATATTGTTTTCTTTGGTCTTTGGGAGCAGTGGTGGCCCAGTGGCATCGGCCCCGACTTACGAGTTGTAGGCCGTGGGCTCGTACCCAGGCAAGCGCTTTACTTTGTGTAGATAAACATCGTGAGGAAATCGAAGGAAATCGAAGATAATATGTGACATCTACCAACCCGCACTGGGCACGCGTGGTAGATTATAGCCTACTCTATCTTGAAGAGAGGAGGCCTGTTTCCCAGCAGTCATCATCATCATCATCATCAGCCGAAAGACGTCCGCTGCTGGACATAGGCCTCCCCCGAGCACCGCCACTTCGACTGATTCTGTGCTTCCCGCATCCAGCGAATTCCTGCGGCCTTTACTAGGTCATCGGTCCATCTTGTGGGAGGCCTTCCAAAGCTACATATTCCGGTACGTGGTCGCCACTCCAGAACCTTTCGGCCCCATCGGCCATCTGTTCTGCGAGCAATATGTCCTGCCCTGTTTCCCACCAGTGGGAACATTAAATTCTGAATATGTTATGTTATGTATGTTCTTTGGTCTTTAAGTACTATGATGAAATTATTATGTAAGTATTTATCACAGAACATGAAAAAGAAAATAAACTATCACTAACCATCCTAGATTCTCAACATCAATTTTAAACTACCTATCCTACACCTCGAAAATTAAAACCCGGACACATAAACCAAAAACCCAATAAGCATGAACTTCTCCTTCCGAGCTTAACATCCACTCTCCACTTCAAACTCAACCATGTCTCATCCTCTGTAAGGTTTGATTTTCTCTGTAAGAGCGCCAAGTCCTAGTCCGTACTTAATTTCTTACTTAACTACACAGATTGTCAAAGGGGACGCTAATTACGACTTAACAAGATGCCGTCCGTCCTCTGATTACGTCCGTCGGTTGAATTAACTAACGTTTTCTGTGAAACAATTTACTTTTAACTTTGAACTATGAATGAGTGGAAAAATGTTGGATAGTTTCATTGGAATGTTGAAGTGGTGAGTATTTTTTTTTCTGATTAATTTATTCAAACTCGAAGCATTTATTTCAATTAGACCTTTTACAGGCACTTTTGAACTGTCAAAGAGTCGGTCAGTTAGGCAGAAACTTGAAGCTAATTGTCCATTCCAAAACGTAGATTTCTGTGGAGAAGAACGGGCAAGAAACTCCAAGGACACTCTTTTAAATATATAGATGTTACAAAATCCTGGGTACATTATTCTTGTTGCTTCTACATGTGAGGACAATGTAAAAAAAAACAAAAACAATTCAAAATAAAATCAGTTTACCCCTAAATTGGTTATATTTTTTTTTGTTTATAAAGGTTTATTTACTGGGTTATCAGAAAACGTTTGTTGACAAATCTTAAATATAATATACTATCTAACACTAAAGTATATATATTATGTACCAGTACCTAAGTAAAGGAAAAATCCTAACTAGTATATTTCGTTTAGGCGCAAAATGTCCAATTCGCAAAATGTCCAGCGGTCGAAAAATGTCCAGTTCGCAGAATGTCCAATTCGCAAAATGTCCAATTCGCAGAATGTCCAATTCGCAAAATGTCCAATTCGCAAAATGTCCAGCGGTCGCAAAATGTCCAATTCGCAGAATGTCCAATTCGCAAAATGTCCAATTCGCAAAATGTCCAATATTCATCATAACGTGGTTACCTCATCAATCAAGAGCTGGACTTTAATTAAAAACTTTATTTTTTGTTAAAATCAGGTTTATTTTTATCAGATTTCTTTTAATATATACAACATAAAAAAAAAACGTTATGTCGCGTAAAATTTAATGAAAATATAACATAAATATTATCCCAACTCCAGGACATAAAATCAACATTAAAAAAAAGTAAGTCGCCTTAATAATTGAATAAAAATATAACATAAAATATAATATATAATCCCAACTCCAGGACATACATTCAACATAAAAAAAAAAACGTTATGTCGCGTAAAATTTAATGAAAATATAACATAAATATTATCCCAACTCCAGGACATAAAATCAACGTTAAAAAAAAGTAAGTCGCCTTAAAAATTGAATGAAAATATAACATAAAATATAATATATAATGAAAATATAACATAAAATATAAAATTTCAACGCAGGGCGGTTCAGAATCATGTACTGAATCCATGGTAACAGGCTTCGCGTCGATGTCCCTGACACCCTGTATACGTTATATTTTCATTCAATTGAGGCGACTTAACTTTTTTTTAATGTTGATTTTATGTCCTGGAGTTGGGATAATATTTATGTTATATTTTCATTAAATTTTACGCGACATAACGTTTTTTTTTTATGTTATAGATATTAAAAGAAATGTGATAAAAATAAACCTGATTTTAACAAAAATTTACGTTTTTTATTAAAGTCCAGCTCTTGATTGATGAGGTAACCATGTTATGATGAATATTGGACATTTTGCGAATTGGACATTTTGCGAATTGGACATTCTGCGAATTGGACATTTTGCGACCGCTGGACATTTTGCGAATTGGACATTTTGCGAATTGGACGTTCTGCGAATTGGACGTTTTGCGAATTGGACATTCTGCGAACTAGACATTTTTCGACCGCTGGACATTTTGCGAATTGGACATTTTGCGCCTAAACGGTATATTTTAACAAAAGTGAACTTAAAGAGAGTTTTTTTGTTACGCTTACACGCTTAAACAGCTGAACGGATTTGGATGTTTGGCATATGGGTAGACCATGTGTTAGAAAAGGACATAGGATACCTTTTATCCCGATATTTTTATGGGATCGAGACTTATGTGAGTGAAACCGCGGGGCGCAGCTAATTAAAAAAAAAGGGATGAGGGCATTCATCGGCATCTCTGTTAGTGGAAAAAGTGCTAAAAGTGGTTATGTTTCAGAAAATATGATATTCTACCTTCTGATTTTACAACCAGTTTTATTTGCGTATTTTAGTAATTGTGCGAGGCATTTTAAATAAATAGCTAGAGTATACTTTACTTTACACGAAAATTTAGCAAACCTCATTTACAATAATCCATTAATATTCAGGGTACAATGGCGGTAAATAAAGATTATCAAATCAAAAGAAAAATAAAGCTCTAAACAACCGTCTTTCTTTCTTTTGACCATAAAGAACGGAAAGTAGAAAATGTCTTAGAGATCCTTTCTACCTCCCGCCAGCAAGAAAAGTATACCTCATGCCATGTTGAAAAAGTTTGTAAAACCAGGCGATGGGTGCTGCTAGGCAGTCAGCCCTTTTACCAAACTGTATATTATCTGACTGCCTAACATCATTAATTGAGCTATTTTAGTACATTATGTATCTTTCAGATTAGTTCTATAAAACACAGTGAAATTATTCTTATTTAAAGTCCTTGTTAAACTTATCTAAATGAAATGCTTAAAAATTTAACAGAAACTCATGCTTATACGAAGCTTTAAAACTAAAGCTATTTATTTTAATAAAAACGGCTCTTTAGAGTGTAGGGACACTAAAACTTCTAGCTTTTTAAAACTTGTGACGATAATAATAATAATAATAAAGTATTGAGAAGAAAGTATTTAATAGCCTTCTATCGGGCGGCAACAAGGTGCGCGCCTTCAACGGCTGGGTCATGCCGGTTTTGATGTACTCTTTCGGCATACTCAAATGGACTCAGACCGAACTCGACGCCCTGGATAGGAGGGTCCGTACGCTGTTAACTGCATATCGAATGCATCACCCACGGTCATCGGTAATGAGACTGTATATCCCGCGAAAGTGTGGAGGTCGAGGCTTTTTAAACGCTAAGACCCTCCACAATCGCGAGATATGCAGTCTTAGGGAATATTTCCAAGAAGCCGACGTGGGGATGCATCGAGATGTGGTCGCGGTGGACAAGGGCCTTACCCCGCTCTCCTTGGCTAAAGAGAACTGGCGCAAGCCTGTAGTGCTTGACACTAACGATCGCAAGGAGGTATGGCAGAGTAAGGAGCTTCACGGACGCTATTTCCGGGCCCTACATGGACCCGATGTAGATTTCCTAGCGTCCGTAGCCTGGCTGCGTTTTGGTGACCTCTTTGGGGAAACCGAAGGTTTTGTCTGTGCAATTATGGACGAAGTTATGATGACGAACAATTACCGGAGATTCATTGTGAAGGACGGCACGGTTGACATTTGTCGGGCATGCCACCGTCCGGGAGAATCAATCCGACACATTATCTCCGGGTGTTCTCGTCTAGCTAACGAAGAGTACTTGCATAGACACAACCTTGTAGCCAGGATTATCCACCAGCAACTTGCTCTGAAATACAGCCTTGTGGAATCTGAAGTGCCGTACTACAGGTATGTGCCCGACCCAGTTCTCGAAAATGGCAATATCACATTGTACTGGGATCGCTCCATCATCACTGACAGGACTATTGTTGCCAATAAACCTGATATAGTGGTGGTGGACCGAGTAGAGCGGCGCACAATGATCATTGACATAACGGTCCCGCATGATGGGAACCTCGTGAAAGCCGAGAAAGATAAACAAATCAAGTATCTTGACTTGGCTCGCGAGGTTGTCGACATGTGGGATGTGGACTCAGCGATCATTGTGCCGATAGTCGTATCAGCCAATGGCTTAATTGCCAAGAGCCTCGACCAACACCTAAGGAGGCTCTCGTTAGGCAGCTGGGTCAAGAGCTCGATTCAGAAAGCGGTACTCCTGGACACGGCTCGCATTGTCAGGAGGTTCCTCTCTCTGGAGCCCTGACCGCCGGTAGCTTGGACCCTGTTCCCGATACCGGTGGGCTACTATTTTTTATATTTTTAAATGTTTTTTTTAATGAATTTTGTAAAAATATTTAAAAATGTAAACAATATGTATAGTAAAAATGAATAAACGAAATAATAATAATAAAAAGCCTTTATTTTCCTTCACCAAGTTTAACATTACATATGTGTTTACAGTTACATTTACATAAACTATTTTAATTAACCACAGTTACACTTTTATTTACAATTTTATCGCAATGTTTTTCTTTGCGTTTATTTGTGTCATTTACTTGCGCTACTTTCTTGGATAGGAACCCCTATTTGGGTATAGGCCTCCTCCAGTTTTATCCAGTTTTCTCTGTTTTTAGCTCGTTCAATCCACTCTTTTCCCGCTGTAGCTATGATGTCGTCGCTCCATCGTTTTATCGGTCGTCCCTTTCGTCTTTTTCCAATAGGTCCTTTCCATCTCGTCGCTTCTACTGTCCATCGCTTGTCACTATATCGTGATACATGGCCCGCCCATCGCCACTTTAAACTTAGACTGTAGTGTAGGACGTCAATAAGCTTTGTCTTCTTCCGTATATATTCACTCCTTATTTTGTGTATTTTTCTTATTTTCAGAAGACTCCTCTCCATTGCTTTCTGACAGCTGACTAATTTTGTTTTTATTTTACACACTTGTGACGATATCAAACTAAAATAAAATAATGTTAGTCTCTGCGTGATACTTTGTTGGACAATATTTTACATTAAATATTTACAAAACAAATAGGCTTAAAGGAATCTGCCCACTACACCGTATCATACAAAAATGTGTCAAGCAAAAAAATATTCTTTGTATTGAAAAGTATGCTCACTAGACCTTTCGACGGAACGGTACTCCGTGCATTCCAAGTGACGTCATGACGGTGTTGATGACAACGACCAACACCGTCACTTGGAAAGCACGGAGTGTCAACAATAATGGTCGACATTCGCTCGCGATTTGCGCTTCTATTCGCTCTGTGCATGGCACGTGACATTGCCAAACCGATGCATGCAGGGGGCAAAACGGTGAGCATACAGGTATATACAAAATATATAAAATTGAATATTTGACAATATAGATTAAAGAGTAAACAATGGCTTAAAGTTAGTAATAAACAAAGTTTGGAACTATCTGCATCTGAACTAGGTAGTAAACCTGTATCTCGGATTACAGTTGATCCCCATAAATAAATTACATTATATCTTTGTGCATAGAAACTGAAATGTATTTTAATAGAAACATAGCTATGTCAAACATCGGATAGATACATTTTGTTACTATTGTATTGTTGCATTTTGTGTAACGTGCTGTTATACAGAAAATTTATAGAAGTTTCACTAACAAAAATATTTATGAATAATATAATGTTAGGTATGGAAATGTTAGCAATAGTTTATTAATATTAGATTGCCTAATATAATGTTAATTTCAGGTAATATACTCTTATTATTTTTCTGGTATTTTGAATTGGTACGTGTTATGTATTGTGTATATAAATAAATAAATTGAAAGCTCAAAGTATCATAGGGATTGACCACACAAAGGAAGCTTCTAAAAGGAGTCGAAAGCGTTGAGGCTACGCGAGCTACGGCGTAGCGGCTACGCCGTAGCGCGTAGCTCCGAAGCGCAGAACAAGACAAAACTGTTTCAAATCAGACTGCTATGCTAAATAGGACAGCTATCAGAAAGAGTTCCACTCTTTTACAGTACGCATATTAATAAATTAATTATTTACGTCGTAATACTAAAAAACTTCTGGTAAACGTCTGCAATACGACGCACTATAATACTTGTATATTGTTCCATTTGCACTGCACGGTTAACCACACCTATATCTATCGTTTGCTGAAAATTGTGACAGGATTTTAGTACTTAACTGTTTAGAAATAAGATCGATTATCGTTTGCATGTTTTGTTAGGATGGCATTGCTTTTGATGCGCGGTGTACTCCGCAGCACTCGGTGGCATCGCTCGTGAAATTATATTTTATATGCGAGCTCCCGTTACTGTGTGCTATGGAGAGACACGATATTGTTGGAATATAACCTGTATTATATTGTGTATTTACTACTTTTAGCTAGTTTGTTAATAAAGGATTCGTTTACAGTTTGTAATTTAAAAGTATAACGTTGAATAATTTCTGTGGGGATGTATAAAAAAATTACGAAGTGATAGCTTGACTCACGTACTAAGGATTCTGTATAACGAAAATTATTATGTACGGTCTGTTTACAAAAAATGTGTTTTTCTTCTGACATGTTTTAAACCGTCAAGGACTTCACTGTGATTAAAATATAGTAAAACTTTATACACAACTAACAACTTACTAACTTAGTCCGGTACTAAGTTGTCAGTTTTGTTGTCGGTATTCGGCTCTATGGTTAGAGTTTGCATTATTTTTTAAGTGATAACTCCTTAAGGCGCGTTGACCAATTTTTGGGTGAACAAAAATTATGGAATTGGCGTCATCGTCACCGAAGGCGTCATCGTCACCAAAGGCGCGTTGAGCACCTTTTTGTTGACAGCGCACTCTGTTTTTTTTTAAATGGAGCTACATCTTTCGTTCTTGTACGGACAGCAAGCCACATAAATTCCACATTTTCGTTAGATGGCGTTACTTAGTTTTCACTTCTATCGGCAGTCTCCAAAGACTGCCTCGCATGTTTTATTGATAGTGGCCATAGTAACACACATTCTGTGAAAAGTTCAACTAGCTATCTATTACTGTAAGTCCGTAACAAAGTAACAGACAGGCAGACGGCGAAGGCGTATTAAGTGTCCCGTTGACAACGTCTTTGGGGATGGGATGAGATTCTGAAAAGTACGCCGAGTGCATCCATTACACTATAAGGCAGCAGCCAGTCCCATCACCTAAGGTGACTGGCAAAGAATAGCTAGAAAATTAGCAAGAGTACCAAACAACGTTAATCAATACAGACCTAATTTGTACCACAAAAGTCTAAGTCAGAGTCAAATAATTTATTTCAAATAGGCACATATAAGGCACTTTTGAACCGCAGACTAAATAAAAAAACGAGGCAGTCTGGGACTGCCGATTGAAGTGAAAATTAAGTAACGCCATCTAACGAAAATTTTAGGAATTTATGAGGCTTGCTGTCAGTACAAGAACGAAAGCTGTAGCTCCGTTAAAAAAAATCCAAAAAAGTAATACAGAGTGCGCTGTCAACAAAAACTTGAACGTCTTACGAATTTTCGATCAGGTCACGTGTCCTGCTGACGCAAAGTTTAACATTTTTTACCCATCCCAAAAAAAGTGCACAACGCCGCTAAAGAACTTTTCACTTAAAAAAATCAAGACAGCGCTGTCTACAGTGACGTGAAGCCGGTTTCGTGAACATGTGGGCGCTTAGTGAGATGTAGTTTGATTGTAAATGTGTGCGTGTGAGCGTTTATGCACAGAGCGGAGGTGTAGTTTTGGTATGCTTCACTGTATTGTTAGTAGCAGTATGTCTTGGTTTTTCATTTGATAGGAGTTTCGAACTTCATTAACAAAAAAATAAATTGATTTTAGTCGCTCCTTCCAAAAGGTAGTTTTGTTATGGAGAAGAATTGGCAAGAAACTCCACCGTTACTATACAATATTTGTTTATAAACATCAACAATCATAACAAAATCAAATAAGACGGCTTGTGGAGACGGTGAACAATATTATAATTATTTGTAACTAAAAATACTAAAAAATACACAGTGGAAACATAATTGTGATCCCTTTCAAATTGTTTAAATATGACCTTGTCCTCTGAAATGCTAATAACAAATTATACATCACTGAAATACAGATTGTATTAAATATTCATACAGGGTGTTAATTTTATACAAACTAACTATTTATTTTTCACGGTTACTAAACAAACACTACTCTTAAAATCTAAAGAAAATACATCCTTTACACAAAACTAAATTCAAAGAGTGACCATAAATGCCTACCTAAGGGACACACATTAATTCTAAAATTGTACCAAAATGTTTGTAATGTATATTATTAATTCCCTATAACGCAATAGGGAATGTTCTACAATAGCATTATCATTAGTAATACCCATAATAACGTGCTTGTGGTAAATTAATGTACATTTGATAACAAACTAAGTAGCTATTCATAGCGTAACATGCAATTTCATTAATTAACGGTCAGTACGCTGCTCCCGCGGGCCACTACTAATATGACCAATATTCAAGGGAGTTGGTTCAAAACACAAGCATGAAGATGGAACTAAAGTTTCTTGAAAACGAAGGGTGTTTTTCGACTTTTGAAAGATTATTATCCACGGGAAAGTTAGGAGATAAAAAGTTTACACGTGTCAATAGCCCAATATTTTTTTTACTAAGGAAATACGACAATCGCCTGTACTTTCAAAATTGATTCTAGAAAACTCTCGTGGCGAGTCCCATTATGACATAATCATATCCGAGTATTTCCTTCTCACCTGTATGTGGCCGCGGGCGCGGGCTTGCGGACGGTGAGCAATGGGTATCTCGCCGTCCGATAAGGACCAGGCCAGGGTCGACGGCGCGTTGTGTTCCACGGGTGCCTCAAAGAGATGTCAGCACAATTGACGGGGTCCGCTAGGGCCGATGCCTGCCAGGGTCGCAGGAAAGTCCGAAAGGGATACCGTGGCCCCTAGCAACACACAGGCAACTGAAGGAACACGGGTGGGTTTTAGCCAGTAGGAGACTAACACGCCCACGCTCCGCCCAGAGCGGGAGAAGTTATTCGATAATTTACCACCCAAAAAAAAAAGAAAATGAAGCTGTATGTAACACAATTAGTGTAATCCTGGCAAATCACATATCTGACTGCTACGAATGATCATTCCCGCCTGTCAGCTAGTGAGTAACTCTCTTTGTAAGCAAGACATAATAGAAACTGCTTTATACACTATTCATACTGGTCAGACTTATTTATTGGGCCCGTTTATTAAAACAGATTACTTTTTCTTTGGTGCTGATTATTTCTCGAGTTTAAATCGCTTCTGACCATGACTTGCGACCCCATTCGATCCAAAATCGGCACTCACATGTCGACCAGCACTGATTGAGACTACACCAGCATGTGTGGTCACCTTGGGAGTGACGTCACCGGTACACTGATCAACAAAGCTGTTTGAGGGCTCAGGAATAATGAGCGTTGTCATTACTGGTGATGTAAGTTAGTTTGGAACTGTACAAGGGAAGTTTTGAACATTTACTTGCAAAGCAGTCTATAGTTGAGTATTGATTGCTGTGCAAGCAAATAACAAAATGAAGTTTGGCTGTAGTTATTTGTACTTACATTGTATCAGATATAGCTTGCTTTACAAAAATATGTATAGATAAACGTGACCCTAAGGTTTTTAAAAAAAAAAACTGAAATATGTGCCAGAATTTCACCATGGGAGTAGCACAAGGTTTTCAGGGTTACAAACTTGGGTATGAACTACTCTCAGAGGACCTAACAATATAAAAAAAAATCGTAGTTACATGCGCGTTTGCGACGAGGTTTTTTTTGTGTCGATATTGACTGAGCTAGTATTTTTTGTGTCGATATTGACTGAGCTAGTATTTTTTGTGTCGATATTGACTGAACTAGTATTTGGCAGTCGAGTAAATTTTTTTTTCTATATGTAAGTTAATTTTCTTTGAGGGGCACTAAACGCCCATAGGCATTATAACCATAAAACTTATACCTATTGTATCTCGTTCAGTGTCCTTGAATGCGTTAATATGATCAGGGTAAATCGAGCGTAGATAATCTGATTTAATTAATCTGATTAAATAGAAGTCATCGTATTGGAGTTAATCATATGTTAGTATTAATTTATTAATTACCGTGTTTACGTTTTCCTCCTTTGATGTTTGTGTTTTTTGTAATTTGATATTTATGAATATTGACGAGTTATATTACGGTACTTAGGTAAATCATTATTTACCTATGTACCGAAATATAAATCGTCGTAAAAAATAAGATTTTTTTTAATTTTTTGTTTAGGTATTTGTTTTTTTTTATATCTTTGTTTTAATATACGAACGGGAGTAAAATTCAGTTTAAATTGTACAATGTCAATTTTTAGCCACGTATTATTGTTCTGGAGCGCAGTATTTTGTTTCGGACACAATACGAGTAGTATTTCCTTTATTTCATTATTTCCATTATAAGGATAAAGCAATTACGAAGTCGACTTTATCCAAAAGTATCTAATATACTTGGAAATAAACAGCCATAATTCAGGAACTTATCTATTGTCCATTGTCGACATGACAGAAGGCATCGCCTCTCGAGTGTCGCCGTCTATTTTGAGTGCGAGTAGTCTCGGGCGAGCCCGTTGTTATGTAAATCGGAGCGCCATTTGGCTTGGCCGTTGATAGCGCGATTAGATCAGAGCATTTTGATCGATTGGCTGGCTGGCGTTGGTCTTATTAAGTTTGCCGAACTCTCGTGGGATGAATAGATGAGTAGATATGGTCTGCATATTATAATTGATCTGAAACTTAGTGTTTGGAGTTCTGGATAAGTTTGAACCGGTTCCTGGACTTAGTTAATTACGTTTAACAAGCCCTAGGAAGAATAAAAAACAGTATTCGAAAAATAATGCTTTTTTACTGAAAAAAGCATTATTTTTCGAATACTGTTTTTTATTCTTTTTTCAGTACAAATAAAAATAAAAATAAGAGAAAAATAATCCTTTTTTCAGTACAGATTATAACTTTAACCGTAATTTCTGTCTAAACTGAAAGGACAATGACCAAATCACTATGAGAAATGGTGCATTTGGTATTATACCGCGGCCATCGTTGAAACCTTTGTCCGTATTGGAAAAACCTATCGCGAAAATAAATTGATATACGATTTTTCCAGTGATTCATTTGAACTTGAATTTTAATGTAAAAATAATGAAATCATCTAGATAAATACAATGTTTTATTCCTCTCCATCGACGAGATGAGAGATTGATTAAGGCAATACGGCATACTTTGTAAAAATCACCAAGTAAACACACGTACGCAACTAACAAGAAAGGAGCGGTGAGTTTTGTTTGAGGGACAAACAAAACCGAGACGGTCGGCTCAGATGCAGTTAAAAAATCCTAGATCTAAGTTAAAACATAAACTCAACCTGCTTTTAGATGATAAATAAGCAATAAATATTTAATAAAATATAAAAATATCGATATAACTCAGTTCAGATGTGGTGCGCCGTGCGGTTAATATGTTACCAGGTTAATATATTAACCTTTGTTCTTCATATTATTCTGCACAAAAACTAAATAGCCAAGCAAAAAAAAATTGCACCATTTTTGGTCATTGGCTTTTCGAGGTCTATAACACCATAATTATGATAATCTAGTAAACAAAAAAAGGACAAACACTTTTATTGTGCCTACAGCTAAGGTATGAAACTCCCAGCCAGAATCAGGTTCCCGCCGATAAAAGTGCAGTTTTGTACTCCGAATACTTAAATAGGTTGCTTCTAGGGAAGCAAGAATCCTCGTCAACCACATAACTATAATTTCCCATTTTAAGTGGACTAATATAAATGAAAATAATTAAGTAATGATAATGTTTGTAAAAGGCTGCTAAGTCATAAGTACTGACAACATAAAACCAACATTTTACACTAGTTCGCAATAAACGTTTTGACTTTGACATTTTCACTTACCATCAGGCGAAATAGATCCAAGGCGAGCCTATAAAAAAACATAAAAAAACTACCAACTTTAAACCATTATCTCGATAATCTGGCCACATTATCCCCATCTGGCCATATTCCCCAGCAGACCGGCAACAATCTGAGCAAGTCATCCGTCACGTCCAGGCAGTTGCCAACTGTCGTTGTTATGTAAATAAGAGCCGCTCAAACGGCGACGATCGCAGATTCCGATAAACGATTGAACTTTGCATTTGAACTCCGAGAATAAAAATCACTACTTTTTGTGGAATACTGGTGGTTCTTAATGTTTTGAATGTGTTACAGCTGTTGTAGGGGTTCTAAATATACACGGTGAAATACCGCGCAAACTGTTACCACGAATTCAGCACATCATTTTAGACACCCCACCGTGGAATATTTCGTCAATTATTTGAAAAATATATATGAAAATTAGCTGTTTCATACAAAACTGCAATAAATACACGGTCAAAATGAAAGGAACATATTTTTTACAAATAATTGACGAAATATTCCATGGAGGGGAAGGGGAATAATTCGTCAATTATTTGAAAAAAATATATGAAAATTTGCTGTTTCATAAAAAACTGCAATAAATACACGGTCAAAATATAAGGAACAGATTTTATTTTTTTGTAACTGACGTAAAATATCGGAGCTAGTGGATTTAGAATTGTACACTGAATTCGTGGTAACGGTTTGTATACTGAATAGTGAACAGAAGCCTTAATAGCGCTGGGCAAAAACACAGCCCAGCCCAACCCACCCAGCCTATACCAGGAAGAGCTTTATTGATCTATTAGTCTAAAGCTGTTATCAAACCAGCGCGACACCGGTTATTGTTATACCGTGAAGTTTTGTAATTATTTATTTATTTATTTCACAACACTTCTATTATTACAGGATATCCCAAGGCGATAGGGTGGTACTTAGCTTATACTTAATTTTACAAATTGTAACACAAATGGTATGCTGTTATTCTTGCGAATTTAGGAGTATGAGGAACAGGAAGTAAAGTTCACTCATCCACCATAGAAAAGGGAGGATCCTCCAACCAGACGGGTGTTATATCTGGCGGGCAACTGCCCATATGTTGTTTTCGGATAGTCTTATCTATGTTTTCGGTAAACTCTAACTGCGCGATGCAGGAATTGTGTGACGTCATGGCTTTTGCTGCGTAGTTCGTATGTGTAACGGTGTAACCGCTACATCACTCCTCTCCGGAGACCGGAGGTCGATAGTGGGCTGAGTCTTGAATCTTGCGATGCTTCACAGTGCCAGCTGTGGTTCCAGTGAGTCGGAACCGGGTGCCGCATAGTTCACGGTGAGTTGGAACTGTCTGCGGTGATTCCCCAGTGAGTCGTGGTGGTGCTGCGTCGTTATCCAGTGAGTCGGATGTGGTACAGCGCTGGGTTGTGGCTGACTGCTTGCGTCGACCAGGAGAGGGTAGAATAGGCTCTGCTTGTGAGACCGGCCGGAAGTGCAGGTGCTGTGCCAAGGTTGCTGATGAGACTGAGGGTGCTGACCAGGAATGCGCGTTCGCTGCATGCTGGTGGTCAGGATACCCGTTGAAGCCGTGGGTGCTGGCTGGCTGTGTGACTCGCCTCACGAAAGCTTGCGGGAGTGATGATGATGACGTCACGCTGAAGTAGTTGCACGAAGGCTGCGTTGACGTTCATACTCGGGGTCACCAATTTAGGGGTATGAGGAACGGGGTGTAAAGTTCACTCATCCTCATTTAAAAAGGGAGGATCCTCCAACCAGACGGGTGTTGTGTCTGGCGGGCAGTTGCCCGCAGATAACAACGTCATTTGAACACGCAAACTTCTGATCTGTAACCACTACACGAATTCATTCAATGAACAGGAAAAAATGTCAATCCTTCCGGCAACTTCATTGAGTGTATGTAAGGCGCGAGTAACTGGCGCTTTTAGAAGCAAGTTAGTCCTGCCGCGCGGCACCGCCAGCAGTTGCGGCCGCCTCCACCTCAACATGTAGTTGTCTGGCACGCACGGATTCACCTCCTTTAATACCCCCTGATTCTTGATTTTACCATTGATTAGTTTAAAAATATAAATGACGAGAGTCATATCCCGTCTTAATTCTAAGTTGTTGTACCCAACCATGTTCGTGTCGCGTCGCGCGACAAATCGCGCTGGTCTGAAAACAGCTTAAACGTGACTGCTAGTGTGCATGGGGCACACCAGAGTGCCTTAACAAGTGGCAATTGCTTACATACCGTTTCGTATTACTAGTACGTGTTTCAATAGGATTAACATAAGGTTTTAATTCAATCCCATAAATTTTTTGACTTTCCCATTATAGTTATCGATGATAGAAAGTTACTTTGTCGACTTTTGATCCCCAGATCAGGCAAAGTTTAATTGTTTTTTTTTTCCATGTGTATGTTTGTCAATAGGCCCGAAGTTCGGACTGTTGCTTGGTTGATGACAATTAACTCGCTCCAATCTGCTAAAATGTGTGTGTTGGGGTGAGCAGTGGTGGCCCATTGGTATCGGCACCGACTTACGAGTTGAAAATCGTGAGTTCGAACCCAGGCAGGCGCTTTACTTTGTGTAACTAACTGTATCACCGCTGTTCTCAAAACGTGGAAGGAAAACATCGTGAGGAAACCCGCATGTCCTAGAACCAAAAATTCGAAAAGATATAACTTCTACCAACCCGCACTGGGCCCGCGTGGTAGCTTATAGCTTGTGTACCAGCAGTGATTATACAATGTGCTAAAATGTGCAGATAGCAATTTTTATTTTATTGCAATGGAGCTCTGGAACGGCCAGCGTATGGAAACAGCATTAATAATGCCCTCTGTACTACACTCCCAGAATCACTGGCATTCGTTCCACACCTTTACATCGCTCTTATGTAAATTAGATCGCCAGTTCTCTTCCGATTCGATGCTCGGTGCTCGATAATCCATTCTGCATAAATGTTTAAAATATTGTATAAGTGCTACATTCTTTAAGTATGATATGTCTTAAATTTATTATGATGTGAGTCTAAACTGACAAGAAGGGAAGTTTCAATTTCAACTGAATACTTGTACTTTGTGTGAATCTACACGTAGATTCTACTTAAATTATAATATGCAAGCTATATACGACTTGTTGTGTGCAGATCCAAGCACTTGTAATTTATGTAGGCATAATTAGCCTATCATTGCCGGAACACAGGCCTCCCCTCGGTGAGAGGGAGTTGGTAGATGTCAGATGTCTTCGAATTTTTTGTTCTAAGACATGCCGGTTTCCTCACAACGTTTTCCTTCACCGTTTTGAGAGCAGTGGTGATGAAATAATTTACAAAAAGTAAAGCGTCTTTCTCGGTTCGAGCCTACGACCTACAATTCGTAAGTTGCAGCCGTTACTAGTGAGACCCACTGCTCACTCCTGTAGCCAGAAACTATGGCTGAGGTCCTGGCTTCAATTTTCAGGTCAGAGAAAGTGTTATTGGGTTTTTAGGATTTCTCAGTAGGAGCCCGGAGACAGGTTTTATGTACGGTCGGTTGAGCAATCATCAAATAACTTCTACCACTATGGGTGGAGCGGAAAGGCGTGTCAGACTCTTACTGACTAAAACCCACCCGTATTCCTTCAGTTGCCTGCGTGTAGCCAGGGGCCACGGTAACCCTTTAGGACTTTTCCGCAACCCCGGCAGGCATCGGCCCGGACTTTCACGGACCCTGTCAATGACTGGCCATCCTGAGGTTCACGATATATGGGTGTAATAGATGTAGTTACACTTCTGCCCAACCCTATACAGAATACAGACCTAATGTTATGTTATGTAATTAAAATAATAGTTTCGTTTACAGACAACTTAATAGTAATGTACTTTTGTCAACTAACTAAGCGGAAGTCTCGGGGACTCACTTCGCACATTCACGCCTCGCGCTGCCTTTGTTATGTAAATCACGCGTCTTTGTCGCAGGTCGCAGCTGTCGTGCCGATCGCGCGTTGGATTGACAATCGCCCGAATTTGCTTCGTAACCGGACCCGTGAAGACAGTGACAATGATTGGATGTTCTGTTTAATATAAACGGTTTGTTTGTGTCCCTTCCTGTGGCACTATAATATCTCTCGTGCCGAAGACTGTCTCCACTGACATTGGTGGCCATGGTCGAAATTTGGCCTCGACGACTATTATTCTATTATGGTCTATAATTAACTATACTAACAATAGTGGACTCTGTGCTTAGGAATTGAACTTAGTCTTTTTTCTTTTTGTGAACTTTTTCCAAAATAAGTGATTTTGATATGTCTTTATTTTAACATAAACAAAACAGATAAATGACATTCAGTTCGTATTAACTTAGCATCACAAAACGATGCTACTCCGAGTAACCGCATTGCGATATCAATAAACTAGTCGACAGAGCACATGCTTTGGACTCAAAGCGTTTACAAAATAGTCAAATATTTAAAGACTCACAAATGTAGGGCACATGGAAATAAGCTGTAAGCTATCTTACATTATAAGAGAATGTTTATTTAACGCACAAAGTAGCAGAACTTATGTTTCTGAGCTTGTTCCGAATATTTTGGAATGTTAGTAAGGCAAGCTGGGCAGTGATATTAAACTATACTTGCATGGATAATGTCGGAAACAGTAGGTTTTGTGTTCGTAGCATTTCATACTGAAAAACTTAAACGATGTGCACAGTATAAAGCATTATTTTAATCCCGGTTTATAACTTGAGATTATAATTAGTGCCCGACCGAAAATTGATTTGCAGCTAAAAACGAAAACGAAAAATAAGCTTCGGCTTTAGTCTTGTTTTCGGCCCAAAATGAAGCCGAAAACGAAAATGATTTAGACATTAAAAATATTAATATTTCCGCTGTACACTGAAATCTTGTTTGTTTTTTACACCTAGGGAGAGAAAGAACAAATTATAGGCTTTAATAGTTATTTGTGTTACATGGGGACAAAGTAATATTTTGTTCTTCCAGGGCGTTATTTTGAATTCAGAGCTAAGCGAAGGATTCTATAGTAGAATCCCGAGCGTAGCGAGGGATTGTAAAGTAGAATCCTGAGGTTAGCGAGGAATTCAATATACGCCGCCCTAGAGCAAAATATTTTGTCCCCGAGTGATACACACTATTTTTCATCACTACCTATGAGAAAAATAAAAGGCTACGCACTCGATTTTTTTTTACATTAAACCTTCACGCGAGCGACTTCAACCTAACTACACAAATCAGTACGCTATCAAAAGCGCGGAGTGGACCAATCAGAAGAGAGAAACCCCAACCTCCTTAGGGAGCAAAGTTGAATTTTGCTCCCGCTATCCTCTAAAGGCAACTGTCGTTTTTCGAATAGGTGTGATGAAAAAGAAATAAAACACGATATGGCCGAAAACGAAAACGAAGCTTCGTTCAGTCACTAAATTATAATATGCTTCATATAATAAGATATGCTAAATCAGTAATAGCAGTCGCAAATAGATCCTGCTTTATTATTCTCATAATATTTGTTTCGAAAAAGATCAATCAATCTTCCTAGCCTTTTCCCAACTATCTTGGGGTCGGCTTCCAGTCTTACCGGTTGTAGCTGAATACCAGTATTTTACATGGAGCGACTGCCTATCTGACCTACACAACCCAGTAACTGGGTAATACGATACCAATTGGTAAGACTGGTGTCAGACTTTCGGGCTTCTGACGACTCGTAACGATTGTCAAAGATCCACAAATGACAGCCATGTTGTTTCGAAAAAGATGTAGTGATAAAAATTGAAAAGAGTAAGCTTAAATGATTTGATCATGTTGAGAGGATGAATGAAAGGCGAGTAACAAAAGGTATTTACAAGGCAATGTGGTAACGCCGGGAGGGGGGGACGCCCTAGGATATATAGCGACCTTATTGGTGCTGTTCTTCAGAAAGGTCAGGTGCGTAGTACTCGCAACCGGTGTACGTTTATGTACGTAAACGAGGGAAAATGAGTATGCAAGGATCGTAGCAGGTGGCGTTCTGTAGTTTCTGCCTACAGAAGAAGAAGAGGAAGAAGGCGTGAGTTTATGTACGAAATTAAAACACACTCATCAGATGGACTGTTTGTTACACATTTTTGTAGGTAACTTTCTATAACCTACAATACCTTTCAATCAACCAATCAACTCAGCCTATCGCAGTCCACTTCTGAACATAGGCCTCTCCCAAGCTGCGCCACAATACCTTTAATGAATATGAATCAGTCATCAAGTTGTAGCAAACTCAACCTCAAGTTTTATTTCCTTTTTGTTTTTGTTTTTGCACTTTGACTTCCATCATAGACTGACAAGAAGAAATAGACGAAATATATTATTTGTATAATTTTTATTTTCACATATAAAACACACTTTAATTTTCCTACCCATCTCCTACAAGGTAAATGAACCTGAAACTAACAATGTCGCAATGCAAATATCCACAATAAAACGCAATAAAACAACGAGTATTAGATTCGTCTCTAACGAGGCGCTTAACTCAGCAACAAAGTTCGTCAGAAGCTTTAAAAACAAAAGAGAACTATAAAAAAACCTTAAAAACATCCGTTTCGCAAGAAGATTTTAGGGTTTTAACCCTACATAGTTTCTTGCTGTTTTTCCAAAATATACATTTCACAACCGCACTTGATACCAAGGCTCCGCAGCAATGATTTAATTTTTTTGTTAATACTTTCGTTCTTTGCTTTATATTGTTTATAAACAAATATAAGTCCGTAACTCAAGATTTTGAATTCCACAAGATTGGCGTTGGAAAATATTGTAACTGTTTTACTTTTTCCTTTTATCGTTCTTACTTGATATTTATATTTATTCGGCTAATATTTCGACGATTCTGTCAGTGGGATTGAAGTTAATGATTTTGCCACTCGATGTCTTTTTTGCTTCATAGAATCCGTGTCATTTTAATTAATTCCAGGAAAATTTTAAACTTTTCGTGATAAAGAACACGAGTTATATTTAAAAGTTTATATCATTTGTAATTTAAAAATGAAAGCGTATTTTTCACCGTTCGCACGGAGCCTGTATTTGTGCCCGGTTGATGGCAATAAGCTCGCCCCCAATCACATGGGACTAAAGCATAACTGGCGAAATGTGGATATAAGGTACTGCGCTCACTGGTGGACGGCAGGGGAGAGCATCGAGGAGGATTTCTCTATCCGCCAGCGCACACTGACAAGAAAAATCCTCTGCGATACTCGTCCGTCAGCTTACCGGAGAACCCACCGGTATGCCGCGGCATCCGCCGAGTTGTCACTCGCCGGGATTTGATTACTCCACTAACGACTACGCAGCCGAAAAGTTGCTCTTGACTCCAGCGCATACCAGCACATACCGCCGCCTCCCGCCTCGGTATCCTCCAGCGTGCTCATCGATGAGAAAACTGCGCTGCGATGCTCCAAGTTCGATTGCCGACCATTGAAATTATATACCTTATTTCGATTGGATAAGTATTAAATTTAATTAATTAAAATCCTCTGCCGTTCCGTCCGCCAGTCTGCTTACCTTCGGGGAATACAGGCGTGATGTTATGTGCTTTTGACAAATCTTATTTCCGTTCAAATTACGCAAACTGTCAAAGATGACGCTTGGCGACCCAATCTATTTCCCGAAACAAACTGCGTGATATTTCGCTAAATAAACGATCCCAAATTAAACACCAATCAACGAGCTCCACGTCATAACAAGACGGTTAAACGTTTCCAAATATTTGTTCCATTTTCGAGTTGATTACACAAAAACGTTGAATACAAGATGGCTGCCTTTCAGATTTAATTATTCAACGATAATTTCTCGAAGCGATCGGTGAGTGATCTACCCCTTTATGAAATATAATGAGAAAATTAGAAAACCAGCGAGGTTTTGAATTAACTATTCCCTCCTTTATTCTTGGATTAAATATCAACCAATTTTCCTGAATGAAAATGATAGCTATTGTTTGAGGATAAACAATGAACAAAGGGAAGTAAAGATGAAATATAGTTTGACTTTCAGAGGTTGCTTTATGGATAATTATATCATGTACGTGAATTTATCGTGGTAAAAAGAATTGTGTTTATGAAAAATCCAGTTTTTTCGTACTGAAAGTTTAATCCCACTAATATTGTAACTGAAAGTTTGGATGTTTGTTACTGAAAACGAATTTAGATGTTTGTCTTTGGGGGGTAGATTATGGCTTGCACTTGTTCCATATATAATTATATATAATTAAAAATAGTTTAAGAGCAGTGGTGGCCCAGTGGTAACGGCCCCGACTAACGAGTTGTAGGTCGTGGGTTCGAACCCAAGCAGGCGCTTTACTTTGTGTAAATAATTTCATCACCACTGCTCTCAAAACGGTGAAGGAAAACATCGTGACGAAACCGGCATGTCTTAGAACTACTTACTCATCTAAAATAGTCCGTCCCGCTAACTTCCTCATACATATTTCCACTTTTCTATTGTTTCATTTTATGATAGTTAGTTATGATAGATAGTTACTTAGCAGTTTATGTTATATTAAAATTACTTATTAGCTAATAGGCTAGATTGTAATGTGAATAAAGTATCACCAATTGTGAAACTTTATGAGGAAAAAAAAAAAAAAAAAAAAAAAAAATTTCCGCTTAAATGCAAACTGACTGGTGGCCGTCCTGATATCAAGAGGAAGCGCATTCCAAAGAAGAATGGACTGAATATGGAAGGAAGAATGAACAACGTCAGAAGTATGAGAAGGACAGAGCAAGAGAAGATTGTTAGAAGAACGCAGATTCTTGGTGTGTGAAGAACATAGATATTGGAAGTGAGATACAAGATAAGAAGGAGGAGTGGGAGAGTTGAGAAGGGAGAAAAGCGTGGTCAAAGCGCGCAAACTTCTCCTTTGACGAATGGACATCCATTTGAGCTCAGACCTATGGCTCGAAACATGGTCATATTTTCTGAGGTTGAATATGAACCGGATACAATTGTTGAGCAGTCTGTCGAGCTTATCCAACAAAACCGCATTCAAGTCAAAGTAGCACACGTCACCATAGTCGATGATAGGGAAAATCAAAGTCTGCACAAGCATAGTTTTCGTCTTAGCGGGTAAAAAGTTCCTCAGACGATACAGGGATCGCAGAGTACCATTGACCCTTTGACTGTTATTGTTATACTCAGCTCCTTCACATTTACTGTATAACTAATTATGTTTCCAATCCTCTTTCTGGGATCCTGGTGATCTGCTATACAGGTATTCCTAGTGCAGATACCAGTCTCTTATTGACTTTGTCACGTAATTTTAAAGCTTGTTTAAGGCCTTAAAGGCATACAAACCGCATGGGTCGATCGATCAGGTTAAGCTATGCTTACCGCGGTCGGTCCGTGAATGGGTGACCATCTTTACACACCAAGACCCCTCCGTGCCTCGGAAAGCATGGTCCCGGCTGTCTTGGGTAGTTAGAAGCCCAAAACTCTGATATCTAGTCTTACCAAGGGGTATCGTATTAGCTAGTAACTAAGTTGTGGAGGTCAGATAAGCAGTCGCTCTATGTAAAATACTGGTATTCTGCTACATCCGGTTAGACTGGAAGCCATTGTTTTGTAAAGAGAAAATAAATTATTTTAATTTTAATTTAATAATACGAGTAGGATACTTTTTGCAATTAGTACCTTTCCTAAAATGCAAGTAAAACCGCGGGCTAGTTAAATATAATCTAGAGTGTTGTGTGTTGGAAAACTATCACTATTCAGTATTGCCAACTTTTGACCAACCATATTTGTGCCAAACCTCGTCAGTTAGCGTTTTGGCATTAATTATG
The DNA here is from genome assembly GCA_948150665.1 of Conistra vaccinii. NCBI lineage: Eukaryota > Metazoa > Arthropoda > Insecta > Lepidoptera > Noctuidae > Conistra > Conistra vaccinii. Next base: position 2,686,076 of record OX411323.1, on the reverse strand, counting down.
ATGTTGCTAATGGACCAATATTGTAATGTTGGTACTCGTATAATTATGATACAGCTGTTTTAGTGCAATATTTCTCTCTATTCATCGAATTCTGAACGTCACGTCATATGTAATTAATTAATAATTGTAGTTCAAACTAATTTCATTTGTGAACCTACCTCGGCCTACCGCCTATTTAATTTATTGTATTCCTTTTAATCCAAAGGTTATCTGACAGTCATTGTAACTGTGATAAGACCACCACTGTACCCTTTTAGTATGAGCTGGGACACAGTAATACCCCCGCTTTACGCGAGGGATGCGATCCGGACAAAATTTCGCATACGATGAAATATCAAGTTAAATAAATGATTAAAGTGCTTTTATTGCAAAAAAGAAACAGAATCAGCCTATAATTTTTTCCAGAAAAGTTATTACTTATTGAATCTTAAGAATTACATAAGAAATAGATACCTAATGTTTTTTGAGTACTTACTCGTAGTATTTTGTTTGCGTTCATGCAAAAATATTTCGTAGTAAACAACACTGTTCTGTATTGCTTGCCGAACACTTTTACTGCGATTAATATCACTGCCTAATAATAGACCAATCAATGCATCCACGTAAAGCGAGACATTAATTCGCGTAAAACAGAAACCGTGCCTAACAGGGTCGCATAAAGTGGGGTGTTACTGTAAAATTATAGTATACAATAAAACAAATACTTATACTTTCTATATATTTGGATTTGCTGTTTCTCAGACACTGCACTGTACCGGTAACGTACCTACATTTAAATGATAAACTGATATAATTTGAACTTGTGTATTGATAGTTATAATAAAGAAAGCAGAAACGCCCAAAACTGATAAATGATCGACCCGCGGCGGATGAGCCCTTTTGTGTTTACTGACCAACCGATGCTATGCGACTACTCATTGCTAACTCAAACATGTATATTTTATTCATTCGCTGCGCATACAATTATTATTGATATTGTACGGGTTTGCTCTTATATGCTCCCCGAGGAAAATATATAACGATAGAACTGATTAAGAAGTATTTATCTAGGCTCGTACATCTTTTTTTTTCCAAAAAACTTACCTAAAATGAAGTTTCAGCGAATTTAATTTCGCACATTTTTACAGCGTAAATGACATGTTTTCATACTGTTTTTTCTGTATTATAAACAAAAATATTTGGAATATCGTTTCTGTAGAAGCATAGCTTATATTATTAATTTACAAATTATAGGAAAAATTATGAAAGAATGTTAAGTTTTCATTAATCATTTTTGGTATTACGGAACACATCCAAATTTATCATAAATTCCGATAGCTTGTAACAACGCTAACAACACACACAACAGACACAGACACAACAACAACACAACAGAACAGAGATAACAATATTCCAAACGCATTTTCCTCCCATCTCGACTTGCAGTTGCCGGCCGTGTTCGCCGGGCCCTTAATTGAGAATTTGTAGACATACGGGTAGGTATTGCAGGTATTAACTACTAGTCACAAATCCTATTATTATTGTGCTTCTATGTGCACTGAATAAATATTTTATCTTTTCAATACACTGTTTTCCTGTTATAATGCAGTATTTTCAAATGAACTTCAATTAATTCCATCAAATGAACTTAATAGAATGTGATGTTAGTTTGTTATTGCGTGCTTCATTTTGTTCCATTATTATTGTTTTATACGTATAATTTTAGTCCTGAGAGTGAGTGAGTATGTATTATATAGAATTTCAATTGTTATTGGCGGCCGGTGTATTTGGTTTTGAACTTTTGTTTTTTGCCACCGACTTCCGAAATTAAAGTTATTTTTGACTTTGTAGTGTCTTTTTTGGAAGTCGGTTGTTCTTTTTTTATAAAAAGTTTTTATTTTTCACTTTTTAGTTGTGGTACCTACCGCATACAAATTCAAATACCACTAACCTGCTATGTAAATAACAGTGATTGGAAGTTATCATCATATCATCCATATAAACTAAGTGGGAAAAATACGTATTATTGAAGCTAACTCAATAACTATCCAAGTAAAGTTAATAAAATTTATATGGGACCACCTTGGAAGCATACCCTTTCAAACAAAAAAACAATTTTTAAAATCGGTCCACAATTGACGGAGAAATCGCGAAACAAACATACAAAAAAAAAAAAAAAAAAAACATACAGGCGAATTGAGAACCTCCTCCTTTTGGAAGTCGGTTAATAAACTATCTCCTTAGAAAAAATCGCGTCGATGATTCTGATAACCCTGATTCTGCATGATAGAAGAATAAACAATCAAACTGCCTAGCCTTTTCTCAACTATGTTGGGGTCGGCTTCCAGTCTAACCGGACACAGCAGAAAACCAGTATTTTACATGGAGTGACTGCCTATCTGACCTCCACAACCCAGTAACTGAGTCCTTTGGTAAGACTGGTGTCAGATTTTCGGGCTTCTCACCACTCGTGACGACTGTCAAAGATCCACGAATGACAGCCAGGACCAACGGCTTAACGTGCTTTCCGAGGCAAGGAGGAGTCTCGGTATGTAAAGATGGTCACTCATCCACGGACCAACCCCGGCAAGCGTAGCTTAACCTGATGGATCGACCCGTGCGGTTGTTATTACTTAGCCACGAGCTCCTCAATGATAGAAGAATAAACAAATTAAGTACAAGTTAGATAGGTTGTTACAAAATATAACTATCACAGTCTGCACAAGGAAATGCAAATGATCAGGTTGGTCTCCTACTCAGACGGTGTGCAGACAAAATTATTCATTCCGAATACATTCTGTTTGGAAGGCGCTGATTAACCGGCGCCTAATTGAGTAACGAACTCCCCTCGACTCACTAAATAGTCGACGGAGACTAGATGACGGGACGTGGTGTGAAAACGTGGGGGTAGCGGGGCGGGAGATAGCTAGGTTTCAAAGAGTTTGATAGATAAATAAATCATATATCTTTGTGGTTACACTAAAAGGACGAAAAACAACCGGTCTAATCGTAAAGCAGTGATAGCTTAGTGCTGTGACCGTCGACCTGCCAAGTCATAGTTATCGAGTTCGAACCCAAGGCACGCACCTCTGACTTTTCGAATACATGTGCGTAATGTATAATTATCACTTGCTTCAAAAATGGTGAAGAAAAACATCGGGAGGAAACCGGCATGCCTGAGAGATATGCCTGGACGCAACGCAAGCCAAGTCAGAGACTCATGGGCGGCATAAATACTTTACCAGGTTAGTCACCAACCACCCGGAAAAAAAAAGAAAGATCTGAAAAAGATCACCGCGAAAACTTTCGTCAAGTGAACTGTCATTAGTGTCAATCTCCATCATCAGGTTGAATGACAGCTCACTTCCTTTCCCTAATTTTTTGCCGACGAAAAAAAAAGGAGGAGGTTCTCAATTCGACACGTATATTTTTTTTTTGTACAGTGAGCTTTCTATAGAATAGATCGGCAGGACACAACATACTGTATCCGGGCGTTAAAATTGTAAATTAGGTTTAGATAGAGTGTCACACACAATCTTTTTTTTAGCATGTCGATGGCAATCTTAATGGACTCGGCCCATTCGACTACGTGTTTGGCGCCATCACCAGCGTCCATCAGTTCCTGTGACGTGCAGCTGACAGGACACGCAGGACATAACATTAAGTGTCCCATCGTTTACGGAACAGAACCACATTTACACTCCAATGCGGAGTCGTCTATGAATCGCACACAATGTTCTATGGTCACATAGGTACTTAAAAGTAATCAGCCTATAATTTAACCGCCTCTATGGTCTAGTGTTAAGGCCACGTGTCTCAGACCCTGAGGTCCCGGGTTCGATTCCCAGCAGGGACAAAAATTGCGGTTGTCTTCTTGTTTAACCGGATGCATCTGAATACTTGTATTTTACATGCAGCGACTGCCTATCTGACCTCCACAACCCAGTAACTGGGTAATACGATACCTCTTTGGCTCTTTGTCTGGTGTCAGAGTTTAGGGTTTCTGACGACTCGTAACGACTACCAAAGATTCACAAACGACAGCCGGGACGAACAGTTTAACGTGCTTTTGGAGGCATGGTATATAAAGATGTTCACCCATCCACTGACTAATCCCAGCAAGCTTAGCTCAACCTAATGGATCGAATCGTGCGGCTGTTATTACTTAGCTACGAGCTCCTAATCTCTATTAATATTGTATAAAAGGCATACTTAAAAAAATCCTTTACAAAAATATGACCACGAGAAAAAAAAATACAACAATTTATAAAAAATGCGTTTCATATACGCTGGTGTGAAAAAAAAAAGTACAACAAAAGAAAGCTCACTTTTTAATAAACCCAAAATGAAGTTTCATAATCTCTAAACTGAAATGAATGGTTAAACTGACGTTTATACCTATCATAACTTTAGTCCATGGTTAATAAGGGGGAAATGAGTTTCATAAAATCTATTTCAGTTAAGGAAATACATCGGTTTGATAAAAAAAGGGTCTCTTTTTAACTTTCGATTTTCGTATAAAAAATTGAGACGTTTTCTGTAGAACATAATGTACAAAAATGTACTAAGTACATATATTATTTGGGAAATATCATGTAAGAAAAATATGTCTCAGTTTTCCAAAATCTTTGTACAAAATAGTAAGGGAAGTATTAAACTGATCCTCTAAAAAAATAGTTGACCTAATGATGGATACCTAAAAAAAATTAATGATCCTTTAAAAGCTTCTGTGCTTCTAATGTTGCACATTGGAACATTAATAGGTTGATGATGATGATGATGATGATGACCATTAGTAAGAAAACGATTCGTTTTTGTTTATAGGAATCGTGCATAAATATGTCATGTCTAAAATATGTCTATCATGTCTCAGTATTCCAAAACCTTTGTACAAAATAATCGGTGGTATTTTTACGTTTGAGGAGTAAAGAAAGTAATAATCATATAATATGTTTACTAGTATTCGTACTTACTAGCTTTTATCCCGCGATATTTTACATTTTGGGACACAGGAAGTGCCCCACTATCCGCGTCTGTGCAAATTCGTTATCACTGCTATTCTTGTTAAATATATTCAAGTTCTAATTGTGATTATGTTCCACAAACTACGCCAGCGTTTTATTCATTTAATATTAAGATTTGCATATGGTTGTAGTATGCACGTTAATAATATTAACATAATGTTATGATACGGTTTAGGAATTTAATTTAAAAGACTTAAATCAGTGGAGGTATGCGTAACTGTTCCTTGAATCCCATTATTAAAAAAAAAAACTTTTGAATTATTATAATTTCAATGCAAACTTACTTGATGCAGTAGTTTCGTAGATAACTTATATTAGTTTTATTTATGTCCCACTGCATATAGCATTATATGTATTAACTTATCATCATTCTCCTGCCCTTATCCCAATTTATTTGTGGTCGGTGCAACATGTCCCTTTCGTCCATCCTTCTCTATTAGTCGTCATCTCGGTAGTCACCTCCTTTCTAGGCATATCATCTTTCACACAGTCCATCCATCTTTTCTTTGGTCTTTGAATTATGAACTATATTTTGCGTTTATACTTAGTCGGTGTAAAAAACATTATCATAGGCAGGTAAAATACTACAGTAACCTATTCCCATTAACTATTTCTAAAGACTCATAAAAAACACTGTAAGAAGTAAGTTTTTACCTCTTAACAAGGCATCTTCAGGATGACGATTGACTTGCGTTGCTCAGCGTCTGACGCTCGGCGTGGCAACACGCCGTGTTTAGGTTGGCTACTAGTCAATCGTTATCTTTAGGATGTCTCGTTGAGAGGTGAAACACGTGTCGATTTCTTACAGGGTTTTTTTTACTCTTTAGGAATAGTTATGCGGAATATGTAACTAAATATATCTACGTCTATATAATAGTATTTTATAGTCACGCCTGAATCAGTCGACTATCAATAGGCAGGTACTTTATTTAATTCTTTCTGAAGTCGGTGCTTCTTATTTATTTTTCCCCTTGGGTTTTTGCACTAAAAGACGTAACTAAAACCTAACATCATGATCACAGATAATCGTTCACGTAACAGCCAATTTGGACGCTTTGCCCTAGTGTACAGATATCGTAAAAGTACAGAAGGTTAACTAAAACAAACCGACCAGGCATTAAAAAAAAACGATTATTTATCTTAACTAATTTGGACATGCTGGACTGCTGGTATGGTAAAGTATATAGATATTATACCGGATGACATTTTTACCGTCTCCAGAATAATATTGTGTGTTGTGTAAGTAGAACAGAAGCCATCGAGAATATTTGCTTAGTACCATAGAGATACAAGAAGCGTGGACGCGGGCGAGCGGGGATGCGCAAGCGGCTTGTGCCGTGTGATAATATGTGATTTTCATTTCTGTACCTTTTTTTATGTACTTATTAATATTTTTTTTCGAATATTTAAAAATGTAATTTTTAAGTAGTAAACTAACTGCGCCTCGCAGTTTCACCTCCATAAGTCTCGGTCCCATGAAAATATGGGGATAAAAAGTATCCTATGTCCCTAACCCAGGTCATGATCAACCCATGTACCAAATTTTATACAAATCCGTTCAGCCGATTTAGCGTGAAAGCGTGACAAACAAACCAACAAACAAACTCACTTTCGCATTTATAATAATTACGCAGTTAGGATTTATTGAATAAAGAAGGTAAGGACTTTAAAAGAGTGTGTTTCACTTATGTTATCCATTCGTATTGACTTTTAGAAGTTGACTTTCTGCCTTTCTCTCTTCTCTGCGAGAGCTTCAGATCAGAAGTTTGTCCAGTTAATGGACCACTATGTGTATAAGTCACGGCCATAGTTTGTTAACTACGACCTCTGATTGTTAGTGAGGATAGTTGCTCTAAATCTACTGTTTCCGAGATTTATTGGCTGTTCACTTGATGGATTGGGTTTGTACGTGTATGTAAAGAAGTAAAGAAAGTTACTAGTAATTGATATGTGAATGCTTATATAAAACCGTGTTGTTGGATTTTCAACTTTCTGCTATAAGCCGAGTGTTGAAAATCTAACAGCACGGTTTTGTGTTTAGTGATTGAAAGTTTGAAAAGTGTCGTCAACAGACTAGTAAAGGGTGCTACGCATCGGCTACGGCGTAGGCGCCGCTGCTACGAAAGCTACGTTCTCGTCACAGACAGCAATTCTTTTAAAAAGTTTGCAATATACTATATTGCGTATAAGGATAGAAAAGGTTAGGATGAATTTTTACTTATTTTAAACTGAAAATCACTTATCTTCTAGTATTTTAGAGGTATTTAGTATGACAAGGAAAGTTTTAAAAAAATCAGGAAAGCGTTCCTTTTCGTTCCACAACTGTGCTTGATCTTCTAAAGATAATCCATTTATTTATTTAAAGTTTATGTACATTATGTATTTATGTAGCAGGTAAGAGAAAATACACAGAAAATATATGTACATCCTAAATGTGGCAGGTATGAAATTGTATATTCAGTATTATTCAGTGTGAGAGGAACCACATTGTATTTGTGAATTCTGTTGAAGCTGAAAAATGAAATTTTCATTCAAGGTAAAATTATTTGAATACGTTGATATTTTGCACGACTCGTAATGCTTCGCATTAGAGTGTGCTCTACGATCGAAAAATATTTTTTGCCCCATTTCTGCAACTGTTTTTATTGTTTCACTCCTGCTAGTACACAGAACCTACTTAATTTATATACCATTGTATAGATGATTAAATGGAGATTAATATTGTATTTCTTAACAATTGATTTAATGCAGCAGAAATGGAAAAAGCATCAAAATAGTTGAAAAAAAATTCCTGTCCGTCAATTTATGATCCCTGAAAACATTGTAGCTTGCGATAAAATCAATTAATTGAGTCAATTTTTTTTTTATACATTCGTTTCAGCCATAGAAGGAACCCTATTGAAAATGGCTCTTTTATTCATAGTAGTTTAATTATAATTAATAAAATACTAACTAAAATATAATATCAATATCTAAATATTTTCAACCTTGATCCGGTACCGTTGCCTAGCAACTGCCAACGTAAATATCTTTGTCAGTCGTTGACATTACGACTTCATGAAAAGTGATAAATTGTTCATTTTTAAACTATGTTTTGAATTTCTTTTTCGTTTATGAATGAGTGATAAGTATGAGGCGTGCACTTTTGGATTTTCCAAACTATTTTTATTTTGTCAATATTTCGTTTTAAGTACACTGAAACATTTGCAAAATAAAAGCAATGTTCCTTCCTTGAGTAAAGTATTTTCTTGACAAATTAAACAATAATATATAACTTCAGTAAAATAAACAACATTTTCATAATCATCAACCTTTCATCATAATATGATTTTTTTATTAAATTAATTAGTAAAAAACCTTATTGAGAGCTATATGTTTGAGTCATTTGGGGTTGAAACACTAGGGCCGTGGGGTCGAAGTGCTCATAGAGTATTTGGGACATCGCCAATTAATATAGTTGGTCGAAACTCACGTGACCAGAGGGCTAGCCTATTTTTACCCCAAAGAATCAGATGCCATCCAACGTGTCAACGCTGCCAGCATTTTAAACACTTTTCCCACTGATTCCGTTGATTTTTTGATGCCCAATGAGCTCTTATACTTATTTTTTTTCCTTCGTTTACTTATGTGTAATATAAATATTATAGTGTTAGGTACATTATATTTAATATTTGTTGCAAAAGATGAATTTAAAAAACAGTGTAATATGTAACTATTTAGTAGGTACCTAACAGTCAGTTGCAGAAATGAAATTTAACTTTTAAAGCTGTCATTAAATATAAATCTTCCATTAATATGTTGCAGAAAGCAACATTAGGCTCGATTTTAATGGTTCTTGGAAGAAATTAATGAAATCATTAGCGTTAATGATCCATTACGTAATGGGGCGTTAATATTTGACTTTGTGCATCTGGGTGTAAGTGTTTGCCTGTTACTATTGTGTGATATAACCCAGATATTTGTTCACTTAATCCGCTGGCTCATTGACCAAAATTTCATGGATTTTAGCCCAAAATGAAACTTCATCGGTTTTAAAGTCAAACTCAATGGTCATGTATTGCCTTTTATATTCTCTCTAAAAGAAATCCGATAACCGTATACCACAGATGCATGACCGAGCTATAGTACAGTCAAACAAATATATTAATAGAGAGGCAGCTAAGTTGCAATTACTTCTAAGCAGTGGTGTGAGTATTTAAAACATTATTTTAAGTGTGTCTTAAACTTAAACGGTGTTATTATAAAACAAATTCTAACTTTAGTTCAAGCCCAAAACTTAGATCCAGTTATTGTAGTTTGTTAGTTACTTTAAGTTCTAATTACAAAAAACTGACGTTAAACCCACGTCCAAGTTGTCACTACGACAAAAAAAATCTTTATACAACATAAAGAATTTTTTTGTCGGAAAAAAGGTTCAAGGTTCAAAAAGTCTGATGTCTGATGGTTTGAGCCTGGTTCTAAACATAAACCTTGTTTTGTGATGAGGCCGAAAAATTAATTATTACTCGCACAATAAAAAACAAATTGCCGTCTTCTTATCTGTAATCGACATAGACTATGGAATATCTCAGGCCATGGTGAAAATATTAGCCAGTTAGCAAGTTGGTAGCAAAAGACTGACTGCGCCGAGTGTACACACGGCTACACATCAAGCTATACATTTCCAGTTTAAGCTGACCTCGCATTGTACGGAAATCGTTTACAGAGCGAGATCACCATGAACTGGAAATGTATAGCTTGATGTGTAGGCGTGCGTACATTAGAGTATCGTCACCCATGGATTCTATTTTGCTGAAGTGGAAAGATGAATATCTTTTCCTGTACTTACACCTAATTCTTTTCTCGCCTGTACGTATTCCGAACATCGGAAACAGACAATACAATAGAATTCTACCCGCGCGTCCAAATTTCCATCCGCCACGACAGTGGGAAGACGCGTCGAGGTCGCACGTACGACGCCGCGGGGGAAATCTACTCCTCCGCTTATTATTTATATACCCTTTTGTTACAACTTGCGGAGGTAACGTCGCTAAATAATACAATAATACCTGAACACTTGGACGATCGAATTTATGAGTTAGAATGAAGCACGTGTATTTTTTTTATGTGTAACCAAAAATGTTTAGCTAAGAAAACTGTCTCGAGAATCCATTAGGAAATTCTTGGTAGTAGCCCGGGGCTGGATTTGTGCTCGGTGTATGGCATGCCCCCTTATAATATGACACTTTTATAAAAACTGACGACCTGTTAGTGTAGACATGTCTGCTGAATCTGAGAGTTTTATCCGATGTTTCGTAGAGTAGAAGAAATAAGTTAGTAAAATGTTTTAGATGGAAAAGAAAAATAAGTCGCCTATCTAACTATATATTATTCAGCCTATTTCTTAGACATGGTGTGCTGAAATAAGGCTGTTTCGTAATTCTAATGACGGCTGACGGCAGGTGACACATTTTGGTAACTCGACAGAATTTTTGCAGCCATTCTTTCATTTATCAGCAAAAGGAATCCATCCTTTGGAATTAGGTAGAAGAGAATTTTATTTGTTAATATTAGTTATGTTTGGATAACGAGACTAAATGTAGACTTTAGATGCTTGAAAAATCTTAATGGTATGACGTAGTTCGGGGAATCTAACCGGCTCTGTGGTCTAGTGGTTAATCAACCTGTTTCAGATCCAGAGGTCCTGGCTTCGATTCCCAGTGGGAGCAAAATTTTCTGCTCTGTTTGGTTGGCGATAGGGCTTTTTTTAAGTCCGCCTGTCTAGCTACCACCATTTTCTCTAACTCTGTCGCACTAACAACAATGTTATCAGCATTGTTGTGTTTCGACAGTTAGAGTTAAAATAGCCAGTTCCTCTGTGGTTGAGGATTCCGGGCGAAGCTCGCTTCCACCTTCGGCCGGATCATCACTTACCATCAGGTGAGATGCAGGCTAAGAGCTCCCCCGTTGTGGGTAAAAAAAAGGAAAACAACTGATTGCACTCCGGGAGTGCCGGCAGAAGTGAAAACTTGAACATTATTTTATGTTGTGCATTTTTGAATATTTTGAAATGGTTAAGGAATAATTTCGTACGAATTGCTTTATTTATTAGTATAAAAGTACTATAATTTATGTGGTTAAATACAATATTCATTAGTAGTAGTAGTATATTTATTTATTTTTAAAATATAGTCTAACAACACTTTTTATGAAGTATGATTTGACTGCTTTTTTTTACCCATCAATATGGGTAAAATCTCTTACCTCGCAATCTTTACGTAATGTCAAAGACTATTATATTTTGATATTTACTTTGTCGGTTGCTAGGCAACGGATCTTACGGTCACGTCCTGAGTGCACAACACCGCTAAAGAAGTTTTCACTTCAAAAAACTAAAGCTTGCTTTTAAAGCGAGTAAGTCAGGAAATGCTAAAAGCAAATAGTGGGTATATGTAGTGACTTGTATGAGTTTTGATAACACAAAAAAAATACCCAGTATTAATTACAGAATATTGTTAATTAATATGACTTTGCCAGACCTGGTCAAGAGAGCACCAAACAGTTAGGTACATATTGAGAGCGTTTAGGCCCTGCGCAGACGACAGACTATCCGTGACGCACTTTTTAGTCTGTGAAAATAGAACCTATGCAATTATATGCAGTAACGCACACGACGCGCAAAAAGTCCGGCGCACAAAAAATCCGTGTAATTCGGGCAGACCGCACCGCGCCGCGGCGCGCCGCTCCGCACAAAAAGTGTGTGAAAAAAATTGAACGTTTGCTTCAACGCGCGCTAACGAAGACGGCGCACACTTTAGTCGGCAATCTGCATTTGCTAGGGGTGGACGTGATCTATTATCATGGCGCCAGAGGTCGATGTAACTATGTTAATTCAAGAAATACAAAACAGACCAGCAATTTATGATACTTCTAAGGCAGAATATCATGATAGTAGTAGTAGTAACAGACATTTTATAAAATTTGAAAAAATTTGCCGGATGTTGTTTCAGAATTGAATGTTTAGTATGGAACTGTCCCTTCAGTAATCTTTCAGAAAGTATAGGATGTACCCAAAATTCTCTATTTCTTCTTCTTTTTCTGTACTTCATGTACAAAATAATACTTCGCGATCTCTGCACGATTTCCATAGCGTCTACGTCCCTACAGCTCTGCCGACAAAATGACCGAAGATGTGCGTCGTGTGCGTTGAGTCTGTGAAATATCCGCGACCGACTTTTTGCGCGCCATGCAGACTTTTTGTGCGCCGCAGACTCGATCGCACAAAAAGTGTGCCGTCTGCGGACTCGATCGCACAAAAAGTGTGCCGTCTGCGCAGGGCCTTATACTGAAAGTGGACAACGTCGCAAATAGCTGTCAAATATTTCGCTGTTTTGATTAATTCGGCAATATTACTGCATGGAAAAAAGAAATATGGCTAAATATTTGAACTCGAATATTAATAATGAATTGCAATTATAACACTGAATTTGATGTTGTAACCGTTTAGGTGTAAAAAAGGCATTTGCAAAGTTTCTAAATATTTTTTTACATCAGAAACTAAAATTCGGTGTTACGATTTTAATTATTGCATTTCATAATCCATGCCTTATTACCAAATAAAACAACGAAATATTTGACGGCTATTAATTCAACGATATTTTTTTTCGAAGAGCAATATTTTTACAAAATTATTCTAGTCAAGTCATTTTTGCTTGATATAAGACCTACTTGTTCTCAGAATACCAATGACGAGATAATTCAATAACTTGATACGTTATCAAAATATCAACTTGTTACGAACCTGACACCTGCGATGGAGCTATTCATCCTCACTCAAGAACGGAGCCTTCGCGAATTATGTATTTTCAATAATGTAATGTATCCAGTTTATGCTTTTTGCTTCGTGAGACGGGAATTTCGGAGCATTTGTTATTATAAGGTGTTCATTACGGATAATAATCTTTTAGTAGAATTATTTATGTTGAAATGAATATTTGATTAATAATTACTTAAGTACGACGTTCAACTTGTAGCAAAGTAATTAATTTTCAGGCCCTTAAGCGTGAGTGTATTTGTACAGATCAAATAGGAGCCTTTTGGACTGAGTTTTTAGCAGCCGATTTAAATAAATATTGTAGGCATATTGTTTTTTGGAAAAAGTTATTTTCTTGCTAACGCAATCAAAAAAATTTATAGCAAGTTCTACGTCACTACGATAGTTAATTGACTCAAGCGTGACTTTGCGGAAATCCATTATAAAATACAATGGACGATGTATATTTAGTAACTTAATTCGCTTAACTGTTCTTAAAGAGTTAGAGAACCCTGTAAGAAATCGACACGTGTTTCGCCTCTCAACGAGAACCAGGAGGAACTTATATTTATCGCCGAGGTCACCTTTGTTGCGATTGTTTGCTTATCGCACTGATAACGATCCTGGCCGAGGTGGGCAGATAAGCGATCCTATATAAGTGAGGTTGACGGGTGGTTGTAGCTCACTTTGCGTTCGGCTCTTGTCTGGCAACACTTCGTGTCCGAGTTCGCAACAAGTCAATCGTCATCCTGAGGATGCCGCGTTGAGAGGCGAAACACGTGTCGATTTCTTACAGGGTTCTCTAACTCTTTAAGAACAGTTAAGCGGATTAAGTTACTAAATATAAATCGTCTATTGTATTTTTTTTTGTCACTAGGTACGATAGTCAAACACAAGAATTTCAGCATTAGCCAAAACTGGTTGATAAGAAATTGTGTAGTGTGTAAAACATTAAAAAAAAAAACAATAACACAACCGTTTTAAACTAACGATCCATATTCCTGCCAACTACCAGGTGACCAGAAACATACAAGCAGACGAACTCAACACGATAAATAGTGTCATTGAGCTCACGGCATATTTATAAACCGCTCCAATTCATTACGAACGCACGCAAATGATTGAATTAACTGCTCCACCGGGACAACAGGATATTGTGACGGTCGTGATGAATGTATTGACGCAAATAATTAAAACAACACACAATTTTCATATTAACGTCGGTAGGTAGGAATTAAATATGATCACTATAATATTTTTCATTAATTTGATGCCTGCATAAAAACAAAAGCGTATCAATTAATTGAGTTTTCACAAACAAAGAGTCCGTTTACATAGGTAAATACCTATTAATTTCTTGCCGCTTGAATAACAAAACACGCATCCCTTTTAAGACAGTGTATCACAATACTGACCCTGTATCTTTGTAATATTTTCTAACAAAAATATTGACACGAAATATATCAACAATATCAAAAGATAAACACTGAAAATTCGTCTCACCTAGATTTGATCTTTAACGTTTAAAGAATAAAGGTTGAATTGCTTAAAGATAATTCCGTTGACGGTAAATATAATATTGCGAGTCATACTCTCATTTTCTTCGAAGTACGACCTAAAGCTTTTAGCGGTAAGTCTGTAATGTTTTTATTAGGGCTCCGAGAGCAAACCGGCAAAAAATATCGGAATGGAACCGGCAACGAACCGTATCGAACGGAAACCGGGGTATTAGTGAATGATACATGTTGCATGGAGCCTAATCGAATGGATTTTGTTATAATAGGTTCACCGTTAAACCTATTTTTGTTAGCCTTTTTCAAAGCGAAAATGGTTTTTAATTTAGCGATTATTGTTAGAAATATATTTTTTATAATTTTTAAGCTATTGCATAGCTTCTATCGCGGGCCTTGAGCGTGGAGACCTAATCCAGAAATTTCGTAACGAAAATACTACCTAAGAAAAGAGTGTTTTGTATTGAAAATTATGTTTAACTGCTTGACAACAAAGTTCAAATTTACTTAAACGAATGATACGAGAGTGTTGTATTGAAAATTATGTTTAACTGCTTGACAACAAAGTTCAAATTTACTTAAACGAATGATACGAGAAAATTATGTTTAACTGTTTGACAACAAAGTTCAAATTTACTTAGACGAATGATACGAGAGTGTTGTATTGAAAATTATGTTTAACTGTTTGACAATAAAGTTCAAATTTACTTAGACGAATGATCCTTGACTATTAATAGTTAAATTAAAACCTTTTTATTAGTTTGATGTTCCCATTACGTTGTGTCAAGTTTTAAAAACTATAAATATGAATAACAGTTCCTGTCAATGTCATCATTGCTATTTCTTGGATTCGGGTTAATATTTTACAATTGCGTAAGTTGATAAAAAATGCTATGCAATAGCTTCGCCGGGGCAGTCCCCGAGTGCCACACGTCTTTTTTTCTAGCTTAATCTGGTCATATTTTAAAAGAACTGAATACATTCGTAAAAACTATGACGATTTGTTTTTGTTTGAAAACCTATTTGTGATTGTTCCAAAATTATCCTCAGTTGATTTGTTTTTCTAATTATTTTATTTTTATCTTAAAGTCGACATCACCTTTATCATTATCATAATCAACCTACACGAGTCCACTGCTGGACATGTGATAGGCCTCACCAATTGCACGCCATTTAGCTCGATTCAACTCTCATCCAGCAACCCAGCAAAGATTGTCGCTTCACCTAGCCTGAGGGCAGTTAATATTCCTAAATTAACTACTTACTTAATTCATAAATTTTTTGAACTAATGTAAACTTTATACGCGACATTTTTTTATTTATTTAACTGATCAGCTTATCGATTCTCAACTAATATTGTGTCATGATAAATCTGATCGAATATTTTGCAACAAAATTGTGTATGTTAATGATTAAATTAGCTTAAATACGTAATTTAAATTCAGTGAAAATAGTGAATCGGTTTGTTTACACATAAATCGATGATTTTATTGTGATTTGTTATTTAATCTATTCGATTGGACTTTTGGTACAAACTAATTCTAACTAATGTACTAATTACTTATATTCTTGTTGATAAAATTGCTGTAAGTATTAACTTACTCTCGCATCTCAGTATTTCGTGAAGAGCTCATGGCTAAATAACAACAGACGCACTGGTCGATCCATCTGGTTAAGCTACGCTTGCATGGGTTGGTCTGTGGATGGGTGACCATCTTTACATACCAAGAGTCCTCTGTGCCTCGGAAAGCACGTTAGGCCCTTTGGTCCCGGCTGTCATTCGTGGATCTTTGACAGTCGTTACGGGTCGTCAGAAGCCCGAAAGCTTGATAACCAGTCTTACCAAGGGGTATCGTATTACCCAGTTACTGGGTTGTGAAGGTCAGATAGGCAGTCACACATGTAAAATACTGGTAATCAACTGCATCTGGTTAGACTGAAAGTAACAGCACAACATAGAACACAACAACGTACAACATAGTGGGGAAAAGGTTCTTATTCGCATCTCAGTACCCCTGCCTCGGAAAGCACGTTAGGCCCTTGGTCACAGCTTTCATTTGTAGGTCTTTGACAGTCACTAGGTACATACGCATAGTCAGAAGCCCAAAAGCCTGATAACCAGTATTACCAAGAGTAATCGTATTAACCAGCAAATGGGTTTTGGCTGTCAAATAAGCAGTCGCTCCAAGTTAAATACTGGTATTCAACTGCATTTGTTTAGATTGGAAGGCGTGTTTGTGTTTTGTATGACCGTTATAGGTATTTTTGCTAAGATAAATAAATATAACTTCCGCGAACCGATCGATAGTACTAGGAAAACATGACACAAGCAGAGCAACAACTCATCAAACTCTCCAACCATCAAAAAAGCTAGTCAGAATTCAGATGATGATTTATATTTCACTATCTTACGACCCAACAACAAAATACGTGAGTTTGAAAGTAACTGTTCTGCCAACATTTGAATATACAGGGAAGACACTCGGAAAGTAACCAGTACGTACAGATAGGAGCAATATAATTTAAGTTTAAAATGGCCGCCAACTTACGAGGCACGAGACCGCACAAACTGTTGCCGTAGTGATGTCGAATGTTTGTGGGATTTTGAGAATCCCGGGAATTGGTAAGTTTTGTCCTGTTTTACAATTTCGGAGTAATAGGTACGTACTTATACCAGACCAAATACAACTTGAATAGAATTTATTTGACACTAGCTTTTGCCTGTGGTTTCGCCCGCATAGATTTCGTTAATTATCGCACGGGAACGATACTACCGAGGAAAAAATGACACTGCACTGTCTCGAGTAAATCTTCTTCGTTCAGACTGGCACGACGCGACTCTAACAAAACAATAGGGATGATGACTACAATTTTTTTTATTGTCCGTAATGTAGATTATGAAAAAATAACGTACACGTATTTTTTCTTTTTTAACGTTAACAAAATATTACGGCAATACATCGAGTTAAAATGTGCTATGACGTCATGAGTATGTAGATTTTATACTTACTTGTGACGTAGCGACCCCCACTTCCCAACCTCAATAATTGCGTTTTATCCAAGTTATTTTTTATTAATATGTTAAAGCAAAAAATACGAGTTAATTTTTTTTTTATTATCTGGCTGACGGACTAAATAGAATTACTTTTTTTTGACCCAGGTATCATCCCTATTATAAGAAAACTTCACGGTAGAATATATACCTGTGCCGCGTCGCAGCATCTGCACGAGGCTTAATAGTTTGGAAATAATTAAGGCAAGACGATATAGACCTTTTTGTTACGTAAAGACGTTTCATGTCAAAAATCTCCTTTGTCCTAACCCAGGTCAAGGTCAAACTATCTGTGTGACAGACGGATTGACAAACAAATAGCGTAACTTTCGTATTCATAATATTACTACGGATGATTTACCCGGACAGCACCACTGCACCAGTTTTACTCTGCCTGCCAGATAGCAGTCAGCATAAAAGTGATGATAAAACTTATCGACCGAACTTTTTTTAATTTAAGAACATACCCAATGATTTATATTTCACCAAAGCCTGATACCAAAAATAAAATGATTGACACATCAGAGGGTAAACGAATTCTCCGAACAATTAGCAGAAAAAAAAAGTTTCATAACTTAGAACGCTTTATGAAAAAAACCTCAACATGACTATTACCTACATATTGTCAAAATTCCCGGAATCCCGTACAATTATTATTAACAACATCCCTACGTCGTATGTAGCAGCTGGGACAACTTTGTAGGTACTGCAAAGCAGACTGAAATATAAATTATAATTAAATTATTTTTGTAAAAACGTTCTTCGTATGATCTGTTCCAAGTATTTCTGTTTGATTTAAAAGTTTTAAATAAAGCCGATTAAGTCTATTAAGATAAGATAAAAATAAATTGTTAGCGGTACCATGAATTCATTTAATTGGAAATGCTACATAACAAAACTACCTTTGTAGTACCCTAATTACCGTTGTAGGTATTTTATTATTTCTTTGTGTTTTTGTATGAACGCAATAGGTATTTATTTATTTGGTAAGAAAATAAGTAAAACTTCTACAAACCGATCGATAGTACTAGGAAAACATGACACAAGCAGAACTACAACTCAACAAACTCTCATAAAGATTGCAGCATCGCACTTAAGTAGGTATAGTCGACATCACAAATGCTTTATCGCCCTTGGGTTTAATGTCAATTGCAAGTCATAAAACATCAAGGTGTATTTGTCTATGTGACAGATAGTTTTAATCTTAGCATAGTCAGCCATTATGTTCCCACTGCTGGGACACAGGCCCCCTCTCTTCAAGAGGTAGTGAGCTGTAATCTACCACGCAGGCCCAGTGCGGGTTGGTAGATGTCACATATCTTTAAGATTTTGCTTCTAGGACATGCCAGTTTCCTCTCAATGTTTAACTTCGCCGTTTTGAGAGCAGTGGTGATGAAATTAATTACACAAAGTAAAGCGCCTGGCTAGGTTCGAACCCACGAGTAACAAATCATAAGTCGGGGCAGTTAGCACTAGGCCACTACTTGACTGTTCGCCTTTTAATAACCTTAATGAAGGTTCAATTTACTGGGAATTGTTGTCAAAATTGGTAAACCAATAACGAGGTCTACTATACTATAAGTAGCACCATCGTTTCTGACCCAATTCCCTCACAACCTTACTGAAACTTGTCCGTAGATGAGCCACTGAAACTATCTAGCTTTCTCATCACTAATTTTATTCAGCACGGAATTACTGCTGTTTGTCTGTTTATGCTGGCATCTTCTGTTCCAGCAAGTTTTGATATTAACTAAGCAGTTTCTTCTTCTCTTGCAGAAACATTCGGTTTAAAGAACTTTATTCTCATTAAGACAATCGTCACTTACATGAGAACATAAAATCTTATTAATAATTATAATTTTATCAGTGCAGGTAGAAGAAAAACAAAAGCAAAAAACAAAAAATATTGAAGTAGGTATGATCATTGTCAACAAATAGGAAGCGAGTTCACTGCATTCTTAAGAAAAGGTGGTGGGCCAAGTTAAAAGATGTTGCCGTTTTAAACAAAAATAATCGAACATAATTAATATAGTGTTTCGTCCTTGAGAATAAAAGTGAATAATTTATTTTTAAATATGTTGAGTGAAGTCGCTTCTTTTACATCCTTTGGAAGTTTATTATAGAGCTGTGCTCCCCCATAAGTAAGGTTATTTTTACCGTAGTTGGTTATTACTCTAGACAATACCAGGTGACAAGCTCGACGAGATGAGTATTTGCATATTTCTCCTTCTGTTGTGAATGTAATGACATTAAGACAATAACGCTAAGTAATAATATCTAGGACCAATTTCTGTACCTAAGCACATCTGCCTAGCGGCTAGGCTGATTGATTGATTTTTTACCGACTTCCAAAAAGGAGGAGGTTCTATGTTCGAATTAGTTTTTAAGCTATTGCATAGCTTCTATCGCGGGCCTTGACCGTGGAGACCGAATCCAGAAATTCCGTAACGAAAATACCTAACGCCTAACGAGAGTGTTGTATTGAAAATTATGTTTAACTGTTTGACAACAAAGTTCAAATTTACTTAGACGAATGATCTAACGAGAGTGTTGTATTGAAAATTATGTTTAACTGTTTGACAACAAAGTTCAAATTTACTTAGACGAATGATCCTTGACTATTAATAGTTAAATTAAAACCTTTTTATTAGTTTGATGTTCCCATTACGTTGTGTCAAGTTTTAAAAACTATAAATGTGAATAACAGTTCCTGTCAATGTCACCATTGCTATTTCTTGTATTCGGGTTAATATTTTACAATTGCATAAGTTGATAAAAAATGCTATGCAATAGCTTTACCGCGGCAGTCCCCGAGTGCCACACGTCTTTTTTTTTTATGTGTGTTCAATTCTCCGTCAATTGTGGACCAATTCTGTTTTTTTTTTTTTTGAAATATTAAGCACCCGAGGTGGTCCCGTAAAAATTATATTAACTTTGCTTGGATAGTTTTTGAGTTAGCTTCAATGATACATAATATTTTTCCCACTTAGTTTATATGGATGATATAATGATAACTTCCTGTCACTGTTATTTGCATTGCAGGTAGTGGTATTCGAATTTTTTGTGGGGTAGGTATCACAACTAAAAAGTGAAAAAATTAAAACTATTTAGAAAAAAATAAAATACGACTTCCAAAAAAACACTACAAAGTGAAAAATAAGTTTAATTTCGGAAGTTGGTGGCAACAAACGAAAATTCAAAACCAAAGACACCGACTTCCGAAATTAAAAGACCATTTCAGACACTAATCTACATGGTTCTCATATGGCTTGACCAAGATTATGTCTGGACTTTAAAAGAGACTGTGACCTCTGAGTTTGTTTCGGCCTTTCTTCTCAGAGTAGTCAGTTAGGAAACGCCGACCTCATCTAGCTTATTTTAAATTTTTTTTTAATGTGACGTGTAAAAGTGATTCCGATATCCTATTTACAGAATAAACAATTTCATTTCATTTCATTTTATTTAAATTTATTTTTCACTTTGTAGTGTTTTACATGAAAAAGGACCAACTATGTTGGGGTCAGCATCAATTCTAATACCAGCATTTTACATAGAAGGACTGCCTATCTTACCTCCACAACTCAGATACTGGGTATTACGCTATCCCTTGGTAAGACTGGTATTATTGTATGTAGTCAAATCAATCAGTTACAAATACACAAACAATTGCTTCTCAAATATCAGAGATTAGTCATCATCAGCCTATTAATGTTCCCACTGCTGGGACACAGGCCTCCTCTCTGTGAGAGGGAGTGGGCCGTAATCTACCACGCGGGCCCAGTGCGGGTTGGTGGATGTCACATGTCTTCGAATTTTTTGGTTCTAAGACATGCCGGTTTCCTCACGATGTTTTCCTTCACCGGTTTGAGAGCAGTGGTGATGAAATTATTTACACAAAGTAAAGCGCCTGCTTGGGTTCGAACCCACGACCTACAACTCGTAAGTCGGGGCCGTTACCACTGGGCCACCACTGCTCTTCCGATTAGAGAGAATCTCTCGAGAGATTAGTGGACGCAGCCATTGGTAACGTGAGGATTTGTAATGTTGTAGTAACTTTGGGGAGTCAGACGTTAGAAGAAACAGCTAGGCTTTAATTATCTACCGTATCTGGTAAGCTTATTTGATATTGTTGTCAATAATAATTTAATGGTATGACGAACAGGGTGTAAAGTTCAGTCATCCACCACAGAAAAGGGACGATCCTCTGACCAGACGGGTGTTACCCCTGCTCTCAAAACGGTGAAGGAAAACATCGTGAGGAAACAGGCATGTCTTAGAACCAAAAATTTGAAGACATAATGTGACATCTACCAACCCGCACTGGGCCCGCGTGGTGGATTATGGCCCACTCCCTCTCACTGAGAGGAGGCCTGTGTCCCAGCAGTGGGAACATTAATAGGCTGATTATGTGTCTGGTAAGCTTATTTGATATTATTGTCAATAATAATTTAGTGGTATGACGAACAGGGTGTAAAGTTCACTCTGAATCCACCACAGCAAAGGGACGATCCTCTGATCAGACGGGTGTTGTGTCTGGCGGACAACTCCCCGAAAGTTGATGTCGGATAGTCTTATAAATGTCGTTCGCGCGGTAAACGCTAATTGCGGGATGCCGGATTTGTGTGGAGTCATGTCTTTTTGCTGCGTAGTTCGTATGTGTAACCGCTACAATAATATACTTTAACTTATACCTAACTAAAATACAACATTACTCTTTTCTTACTGGGTATACGCCCACAAATAAACCCAACTTTAAGTTAAAATATTTGCATATATTATCCGATGGTGTCATTCATGTTATATTATATTTTATGCTTAAGTATAAAGTATATTGTCTTGCACGTTTTCAGGGCTGCAATTATGTATAATGTGTGTTTAAATCCTTTGAGACTTTGGCCGACCGGTTACATTTCCCTAACGCACCTTTTAAAACACAATCTCTAAAGCTTTACGAGGGATTTAGTATCCCTTTCTGAACCCTTTCCATAACGTAAGATATGTCTAAGTAGCGGCTATGTAACATGGCGGGCTCTAAAAAAAGGAATGAGAAAAATAAACATCGCAGCGACATGTCTTAAATGCTCTGGCGCAAAACTAATGATTATTTTTAAAAGTAAATAGCTATTATCACGGTTAAAATAATGTCAAATCTAATGTTGGCATTATTCGTTGTAAACCAAAAGTGTGAAGGAATTGGATTCCTCGCAAAAATATTACTCTGACTTTCATTTTTTTTTTAAGTTTTATTTGGGACAACATAGGAACCAATTTTGTTATTACACACCTTAGATACTACAACTTATACACTAGTATTAGTAACAATTTTAGGAATATACAATTTAGTGAGTCATGTACTTACGAGGCATTTCATGCGGACAATGATTCCGCATGAGATGTCACAGGAGCTCTCGGGTCCTCAGCCACGACTTTCAGGATGCGGGAGCACTTTTTTGGATGGGTAAAAATGTTAAACTCGCATCAGGCGTCAGGACACGTGACCTGATCGAAATTTTGTAAGACGGAGGTAGAGTAGAATTTGTTGACAGCACACTCTGTTTTATTTTTTTGGATTTGTTTTAATGGAGCTACAGCTTTCGTTTCATGTACGGACAGCAAGCCACATAAATTCCTGACATTTTTGTTAGATGGCGTTACTAAGTTTTTACTTCAATCGGCAATCTACAAAGACTGCCCCGCATGCTTTTTTTTTGTTTTACTTTCTTTCTAAGCTTACTAGCGGCGTGAGTTAGGAATTTACTATTGTCTACCAAATAAGGATGCTGAGTTTTTTTTTTCGTCTTGTAGATTATTAAAAAATATTGGATACGTATTTTTTCTTTTTTTACGTTATCAAAAGATTACGGCAATACATTGAGTAGACAGTACGTTAAAATGTAGTATGACGTCTTTTTTTTTTATTTTTTTTTTTGACTAGGGCATCTCGCAGGTTACCACTGAGGTATTCGCTGCTTAACCGGACTTTCCTGTGGCTGCCTTAAGCTCCTAAAAGAAACTCAAAGCCTCCAGCCAGGGGCATATAAACTAAGCTAATTAAAACTAGGCGAACGCTCGCTAAGGGCACCCCCTGTGGGGTACGAACCTCGGCTTAGGGCGTTCGCTGACGGGAGGACAGCAAGAGGGACAGGCTGGATCAAAGATGGATCATTATTATTATCAGGGGAATTTAAAGCTACAGGCTCAGCAAAAACGCGGGCTGGCGCATCGTTATCGAGCAAGGGTCGGGGGGGAGTATCATTTACTCGGGTGGGTCGCGGTCGCGGACCTCTACGGCGAGGTCTGAAGTTGTGTCGGTGTGTCTTTTTGTATACTGTACTTGTGGCCCTACTGCTCTCCTGGAGGAGAGTTATGGGGTCATCTGGGTCTGAGAGGACATGCCTAGGGCGACGGGCCTTACTAACTTGGTTATTGGACGGGACATAGCAAGCTGCTTTGACTATTAGGGGATTCCTATGTTTGACTGCGGAGTCAAAGTACCGCTTGGACATTCGTTTAAGGAACTGACGGATTGTGGGGATTTTGAGGTCGAGATGGAGGATCTCGTTCCTAACAAACCACGGGGCTCCCGTGGCCCTACGAAGGACACGGTTCTGTAATACTTGCATCCTATGGATCGTACTGGGATTCGCGTGAGCAAAGACGGCTCCCGCATTGGACGGATGCACGACGTATAAATGCGCAACTTGCACTTGAGTGACAATTTGCTGCGTGCATTCATAACGAAAAATAGTCTACTAAGCGCGAAAGCGGCTCGCGCGCGTACCGCTTTTACGTGTTCCGAAAAAGTGAGATGTTCATCCAGGATTACACCTAAATATTTGGCTCGCTTCTCCCAAGGGATCGGCTTGTCAAACATGGTGACTGGACGGGGAAGGATGGGCCTACGGCGCGGCTTAGAGAAAAAGACCGCCTGACTTTTGTCGGGATTAACCTCGATTCTCCATAACTTAAACCAGGCGCCGAGCTTGTCGACGGCCTTTTGTAAGTTAAGGATCAACTGGTTGGAATTATACCCGCTGCAGTATATGGCCGTATCGTCTGCGAACAGAGCCAACTGACACTTTATACTCTTTGGGATGTCACTGGTGAACAGTGTGAAAATGAGGGGGGCAAGAACAGAGCCCTGAGGGACTCCTGCGCGAATGAGACGGGGGGAGGATAACGCTCCTTCGATACGATAGCGAAAGGTACGATTTGTCAAATAGTCCCGTAAGATGAGTACGAGGCGATCTGGCACACCGAGCTGGTATAGCTTGTATATTAAGCCATTGTGCCAGACTTTGTCAAACGCCTTTGCTATGTCGAAGAAGATAGCACCGGTCATGTAACCACGATAGAAACCAGCGCTAACGTGTTCAATGATTCGGTGGACCTGATGCACGCTAGAGTGCTGAGTTCGAAAGCCGAACTGCTCGTTGGGAATGAGGCCCTTGGTCTCAGCATAGTCTCTGAGTCGCTTATAAATAAGTCTCTCATAGATTTTTGCCATTACCTTGAGCAAACTAATGGGACGATAGCTGGAGGGATCTGACTTGGGTTTATCGGGTTTAGGGATACCTATAACTACGGCTTCTTTCCACGATTGTGGAAAGATATTTTTACTAAGAGCAGCATTGAAGATGGTGCACATTAGAAGTATGAGATGAGTGGGGAAGAGTTGGACCACCCTATTGGTGATGCCATCTAAACCGGGGGCTTTACGAGTTTTAAGACCCTTTATGATATCTTGGACTTCGTCAGGTGTGACGGGAGCCAGAGGATTATCAGGGTCTTCTACGGGGGGTAGAGAGGTTCTACGTTCTACTTCCGCGTCGACCTTATTGAGTTGAGTTTGGTCTACGGGTAGGAGGCTAGGGGAGCATTGCGCTTCGAGACTATCGGCTAGGCATTCAGCTTTGTCAATGTCGTCGAAAGCGATCGATTTATCGGAACGAACTAACGGGGGCATGGTAGCCTCTTGTTTGGACCTAAGTTTCCTCTGGAGTTCCCAGAAGGCTAAGTGATTGGGAGTGAGTTCACTCAGAGTCTTGTCCCAGTTCGCATTACGCAGCTCCTCCACGCGTTTCTTTACAGATCTCTGTAAATAGCGCATGTGGGCTTTGTTAGAGGCGCAGGGAAAGTTATCGTAGGCACGGATGGCCGCGTTCTTCTCAGTCATCAGGGCACGCATAATCATCAGGGAGTCTAAAGCGAAGGGTATCCGTCGCTGGAACCTCCCTTGGACAGTTGTTCAAGACGGTTTGTACGTGCTCCGTGAGTGAGTCGATCGCGGTCATCGTGTCTGCGACTGAGTCAAACTGGTCTGGGATTGATTCTAATAGGGGGGACATGGGTTTCAGCTGTTCGCCTACTTTCCTCCAGTCCGTGACCCTTCTAGTAGGTAGGGGTTGATTGGGGTCGTCCGGTTGACCTGTGCGGGATGCCATTTTTATAACTACAGGACGGTGGTCAGAGTGAAGCTCTGACGCCGTTTCTATAGAGACTAATCTGAGTTGGACGTTCTTAAGGAGCGCCACGTCTAGGACATCGGGAGTCCAGTTATGATCGTAAGGGAAGTGAGTGGGAGACATCGGACCGATGATGTCAAAGTTTAAAGAGGAGGAGAGGTCAAACAAGTGTCGACCTCTGGTATTTGTAACCGTACTATTCCACGCGGGGTGTTTGGCATTGAGATCGCCCGCTATGATAACGGAGTCACTCAAGCCCATAAGAATTTGAATATCGTCAGAGATGAGCTGAAAGTTCTCTGCTGCCGAACGGGGGGGGAGATAAACCGAAATTAAGGTGATCGGCTGATGGCCTGTCATGCCTAAGCGACAAATAGTGACTTCGAGTCTGGAAAGGGGGGGAGGATCCATAGGAATGCAGTACAGTTCCTTTTTGTAATAAATAAGGGTTCCGCCTTTATGGCAACGCGTCCTATCATTTTTGATAATACGGTAGTTAGCAATAGAGGGGTTTCGGTGGCTAGGTTTTAAGAATGACTCCTGGATGAGGAGTGCATCAATTTCGTGTTCGCGAAGGAATTCCGCGATCTCGTATTTTTGACCTTTAATACCATCTGCATTGAAGATACCTAAGTTGAGGGATCGGGGTTTAAATCTAGCGATTACGGCGTTAGACATTTTGGGGGGTCATAAAAGAGTAGAGGGCTTGCGTAATCTCACGATTTTCGCGGTAAAGGCGTTGGATGCCGGCTATGTCGCCGACTCTCCTACACGCTATTATGTTATGTACCAACTGAGTGGCACGGGGAGTGTAGAAAACCTGAAAGGTTTCTGCAAGGTAATCGAAATTATCCTCAGGGTTGAGCAGTGGCATGGGAGGCATGTTCACTGGCCTGGGAGCGGATCGCGACGCTTGAGGAGTAACAGGGACGTTACGCGGTGCTTGAGGAGCAGTAGTAGGTACGGATCGCGGTGCTTGAGGAGCAGGAGCGGGTTTCGCGGGTGGAGCGGTAGGGGGAGGGGGGGGAACGCGATTTCGGGGGTCCATAAGACCGTAAAGGGGGGTGTTAGGGGGGGGGGAGCTGGAGAGGCCAGCGTAGGGTAGGCTTTATGGTGATTGAGTTGATGCCAGGGACTAGGTCTCTGAGGACTTAGTCGCTCTGGCATTTGGTTTGACGGAAATGGGATGAAGTCCCTTTGTTTAGCCTGGCGTTCGTCGAGACGCTTGGCTGTTTTTAATGAAGTGGCCTTAGGGGCCTTAGAGCAACCGCGGTAGTTAGCTGTATGGCCTTCTTGTCCACAGAGCACGCAGCTAGGTGGACTTAGGCATAGGTTACGGTCCTTAGGGCGGGTGCACTCAGAAGTGCCATGGTCGCCCAGGCACTTTACGCACCTGGGTTTAGCATGGCAATTCTTCTGAGAGTGCCCGTATAACTGGCAACGGTGACATTGCCCTATTGTGCTGTTTTTCCAGGGTTTCTCTATGGAGAAACCTACTAGACTACAGATCGCCTTAACATTGAATATGGGGTGATGCCCCTCGTAAGGGGAGCATATGACAAGAACCATGTCATATCTCTCTCGCCGCGCCCGCGCTAAGAGATAGACGCGTTTCACTGTCGCTACGCTTAAAATATTGTATTCAAAGGTAAACGTTGTGTAACCCAAGTTTAACTGTACTCAAACATAAGCAGATAAGTGTTACCAATCGCGCTGTGCTAACGATTTTTACCGGATCAATCGCTAAAACTAGCAAAAAACAAAAAAAATGTTTCAA
Source organism: Conistra vaccinii (assembly GCA_948150665.1). Lineage (NCBI taxonomy): Eukaryota > Metazoa > Arthropoda > Insecta > Lepidoptera > Noctuidae > Conistra > Conistra vaccinii. The sequence goes on along the minus strand of OX411323.1, from coordinate 2,658,476 downwards.
AACAAAGTGAAATAAATTGTGATACCTTCGTACAATAAGTGCACGTACCAGTGTGTTAAAAAACAAAAAATATCAAGACACCCTCAACAAAGCAAACTATACTACATGGCACAATAAGTTCAAGTATTTCATCAACTTTGTTAAGTGAGCTGCGGCTCTGTGGCTTTTGCCATACACTCCGGCGCAAGGCGGCGGACGTTCGAACCCGAGTAGCTGCAAAACTTTTCGTAAGTTTTAAAACCATCTTCGACGATTATTTATTCATTCAAGGCATGACGTCACTCAGTAGAACGCCTCCGGGACCAGCTAGTTCGGCACCTAATTTGTTGGAAATAGACGACACTCCCACGAACGTGACACACCGTTCCTACAAACGTAAATGGACTGACGATGCTCAACAAGAATTACTGGACGCAATGGATGAAATGAAAGCGTCACTATCGAAATCCATAGCCGAACACAACCAAAAGTTAGTCTCCCTGCAGGACACAGTTATTGAAATTAAAAAACAAAACGAGGAACTCAACAAGAATGTACAATTTATGTCTCAAAAGTATGATGAAATGAAGGACAAACTACTATCTTTGGAAATAGAACGTAAAGAAAACCACAACTATATCATTCAGTTAGAAACAAAGGTTGAAACACTGGAAAAAAATGCTCGTTCTGGTAGCCTGGAAGTGCGCAATATTCCCAAAAAACCAGCCGAATCTAAAAGAGACCTTGTTAAAATTGTGGGAAGCATAGGAAATTGTCTGAAGTCACCTATTCTACCGTCGGATATTAGAGACATCTTTCGTATTCATTCAAAAGGTCCGTCCAACAACACCATTATTGTTGAGCTTACCTCCGTGCTAAAAAAGGAGGATGTAATGAACTCACTTAAATCATACAAAAAGGACCACAAACAACTGCCAACTACTACTCAAATTAATGTTGACGGACCCTCCCAACCAGTATACATCTCCGAAAACCTGACAACCAAGGGAAAGCGCCTGTATGCGCTGGCTCGTGACTTCGCTAAATCCAACGAATACAAGTATTGTTGGACTGCCCACGGAAGTATCTATATCCGAAAAAAAGAAGGTGACACTGCCTCCCGCATAAATAATGAGGAAAATCTTGCACTTTTGATGAAGCAGACATGACTGCTTCCGGCTAAGTATTCTATTCCTAATAATAAGTTCCTATTCATTTCACTTCATTTTGTAACTTTTGATGCTTCTTCAAAAAAGCTTTTCCAACGCGCTCTAATTATAATTGGCCAAAAATTTGTAATGATAACTCACACAACCTACCAACACCCATATTACAGAACTCACTACACAACCCATATTAAAACACAACCATTCCCTTGTTCAAAAAATACATCCACAATCTCTCGTCCGATTGGTAATATAAGTTGCTGTAAAAGCTCATCCAATACTGTGACCCAACTGCTTACGGCTGGTTTATCAAAAGAGTTTGTCACATGCGTTTCTATTTTCAGAATTCAACTCCGATAGTATCAGTATTAGTAACGAAATTGAGGCTAGCGGTGAAATCGAGTGCACTATAGTAGACGCCCCCTCTACCTGTAAAATGTATTTCCACCCCACTCTTTCCAAAAATTCATTGACAATTCTCGCTGTGAACATACGTAGCGTCAAGAAAAACTTTGATGCCCTAATGCTTTTTCTCTCTAACATCGACATTATCGTGGACTGCATAGTGTTGACAGAATGCTGGATCGATAGTGGCTCGACTATTAATCACATTGATAATTACACTTCCTTTCATACTACACGCAGCCAGAACCAAAACGATGGTGTCATAGTATATGTCAGGGAATGCTTTAATAACGTACAAGCTCAAGAGCCAGATGTGACTGATGGTAACTGCCTTGTAATAAACATGGACAAATTTACCCTCATCGCCTCATACAGACCTCCATGTTACGCCAATCCGTCAAATTACATTACGTCTGTCAACGAACTGCTCAGTAACATCCACTCCGAAAATATTATTCTTGCTGGCGATATTAATATCAACATCCTTCCGGAAAAGATCACTGGCCACGCAGCAGAATATATCACTATGCTAGCCGCTCATGATCTAAGGCAAGGTGTTAATAAGCCTACTAGACAGGGCAACTGCCTGGATCATTTTATGGTCAAGACGCATAAGCTTGTTAAAACCTTTATTTTTGATCCACTTACAGATCATAGTCCTATACTGTTGCATATAGAAGACATTCAGTTTGCTAAAAAAGAGACTGAGCACTTTAGAATTAATATTAATTACGAACAATTAGAGACGGATTTGGACAACATTGATTGGGTCAGTTATTATAACATGCAAAATGTTAATGAAGCCGCAGAGTTCCTAGTTGATACACTTCGAGAAATCATCATAAAAAATACAAACAAAACAAAAATATCAAAAAAAAAGAATCCCCTTAAGCCATGGATTACAGTTGGCATAGTGAAATGTATACGTAAGCGGGACAGAATGCATCTAAAAGTAAAAAAATCGCCAATTGACGAGGAACTCCGACAACAGTACATTAAATACAGAAATACCTGCAATACACTGACAGAAACGTTAAGGCGCTCTTATTACGAGGCTGAATTACACAAAAATAAAAACAACCTGAAAAAGACCTGGAATATAATTAAAGACATGTGTAACTTAAAAAAAGGCCCTACCAGATCAACAGAGTTATTACAGATCAAATCTAACCCCTCCGATTCTGTTAATGAAGTTAACAGTTACTTCACATCAATTGGTAAAGACCTAGCAAATTCAACTCTAAGTAAACTCAAGCAAAATGAAGGAACTCTAGCAACACAAGCACAGAAATCGAATGGTTTCCTCCACTCAATGGCTTTTTCTCCCACAGATGAATACGAAGTTATCCAGGTGATATCCGGTCTTAAGAATGGCAGTGCTCCTGGTCTAGACAAAATACCCACTAACATCCTAAAAAAGTACAAATTTAAATTAGCATCCCCAATAACACATCTCTGCAATATTAGCTTCTCCAACGGTGCTTTTCCTGTCACATTTAAGAAAGCGGTCGTCACTCCTATTTTTAAGGCTGGAGACAAGGATCTTGTTGGCAACTACCGACCCATCTCTGTACTTAGCACACTGTCCAAAATATTAGAAAAACTTGCAAACAAGAGACTAGTTAGATATTTAGAGACAAATAATATACTTTCGTCGAATCAATTCGGTTTTAGAGCAAATCTGGCCACTAATGACGCTATTCTAAAACTTACCGGAAACATCACTAAGTATATGGACAAGGGAGAAAAATGTGTAGGTCTTTCCTCGATCTTCAGAAAGCTTTCGATACAGTCTCAATACCTATTCTAATAAGCAGATTAGAAAACATCGGAATCAGAGGAGTACCACAGGAATGGCTATTAAGCTACCTATCAGGAAGAAGTCAATGCGTTCGCCTTGATAACATAACTAGCAATGAAGCCTTCTGCTCATACGGAGTTCCCCAGGGAAGTACGATTGCTCCGACCCTATTCCTGGTGTACATCAATGAACTGTGCGATATCAAAATAAGTAAAGCCGATGTCATGATGTTTGCTGACGACACGGTTCTTCTGTTCCATGAGAAATCGTGGAATGGTCTGGAAACTATCTGTGAAGCGGGTCTTTCCCAAGTAACAGCTTGGCTAGAAGATAGTCTGCTATCACTAAATACTTCTAAAACTAAATACCTATGTTTTAGTAAGACTAGTGCAGGAAGCCCCAAAAACTTTAACATTAGGAGCCACACGTTTCCCTGCAATAGGAATAGCGACAACTTTGCTTCCTGTATTTGCCCCACGCTAGACAGAGTAAACTCTATTAAATATCTGGGAGTGACCGTTGACGACAATCTTAAATGGTCACAACATATCGCGGGTACCGCCAGAAGAGTCCGCAAGTTGATCCATATTTTTAAAACCCTGAGACATGTTGCTAGTCAAAACTTCTGTTGGAAACCTATAAAGCCTTATGCCATTGTGTTTTGGGATACGCTATTTGCGCATGGGGTGGGACAGGCAAGACCCACTTGATCGAGCTGGAGCGGGCTCAGCGTGCGGTGCTAAAAGTCCTTCTTTCACTGAGATATCGGACGCCCACGACTGAGGTATACGGTAATGCCAAAGTACTTAGCGTCCGGAAGATCTTTGTTTACGAATGCCTGCGAAGATACCACCGATATGTCATCCCGACTTTGCCTTTCTCATCCAAAAGGATTGACAGGTGTCCAGTCGAAGGTACCAAGAGCGTCTTCGCTAGCAAACACTACCACTATGTTGCTCCACGTCTTTACAACAAAATCGGCCAAGAAAAGGGGATCAAACAACTTAAAAATCTAAACTACTACCAATTCAAAAAAACTATTATTCACTGGCTAGAACATTACGACTACGAGGAAACAGAAAATCTATTCGGCAGCATTACATGATACCCAGTCACATTTACCATACAACCCACACACACACACACCTCATAAACACACACACACACACTCACCCTCACTCTCTACAGGACGCAATATTAATCTGAATTCTTTTATTATTATTATTATTTCTTTGTACTTTTTACTTCTTTTGTTCTTGTATATTTGTAAACCTACCTTTTAATGCATGCCTTAACTATAATGTATCTCAGTTTTGTCTATTACATATTCCCTGTAAATCGAGAGGTCTGGCTCTTGTGATACAGGTACACCTAGTACAAGAGCCAGGGCTACACAGATTTTTGTGTCTTTGAAGTGCAAATAAATATTACTATTACTATTACTATTACTATATGCTTCCCTTCCGCGCGAGCGGTGCATCCGATGCACTTCATCCACGGGGATGTTCTGGGCCCTAAGATCGGCTAGTATTTCGGCGGACGGAATCTTTTTAGGGATTCGTTTGATGACTACTCTAGCCTGCTTGTCTTCTGGGAGACAGAAAGAGTGGTATGACACTTTTCTGTCTTTCAGAAGATTAAGTATGACGTCACTGAACGGTAGATTTTATAGTGACTTGTGACGTAGCGACTACAACTTTAATGCGTTTGCCATTTTTTATTAATAATGTTAAAGCAAAAAAAAGCGTGTCAAATATTTTTTATTGTCCGTCCCCAGTCAACATCCCTGTTCTTACTTAAAATCAGCTCAAAACAAAAAAAAAGTACAACATTTTTAACCAACTGTCATACTACACTACCTCCCTGCAACACAGACAGCTCTAGATCGATTACTGGTCGCCCGGTGTCAGTATCGAGATAAATGACTCTCGATTCTAGCGTGCGAGTCGAGTCGAGACCGCAACGTAATCTGTGCTGTGACGTATGCATCTTCACGTTACGCAGACCGGAATAATTAGTTGATTGTCTTAGGTGGCAGTTACCTGTGTTTGGTTGGTTACGGCAACAATACGTGGTTTGTAAATAGACTTGGAAGGTATTTAAGACCTGAAGTGCTGCCTCGTTGGTTTTGTGGTCGCAAACGCTCCTACTGAGAATAAGGTCCTGGGTTCGATTACCGGGTCGGGTAAAGTGTTATTGGATTTTCAATTTGGAAAAAATATTTAGACAAAACGCATTACGTTGGGGAGTCGCTCACTACGTCACAAAAAATAAAATGTAAATTGTTGTAATATTTTGATTACATAAAAAAGAATAAATACGTGTCCAATATTTTTTTAATAATCTAACTGATGGATAAAAAAAATTGTAAAATCCGTATTCCCGTACTTAATTAATGTTTTTTTCGCAATTTCGTCTCAGTGACAATGAATGTGAAAAATGTGGGGAAATAAATAGTACATTCCTGTCGCGGCCGGCAATCAGGGCATTGATGGACGATCGTGAAAATGTGGGCCGAGGCTAAGCCACACACGTACACATGCGCGAGTCCATCAATACCTAGTTGCGGCCATGGCTTGTATAGTACTTTTCTCAAACAATGCGCGGAAATTCAAACCAAGTAAATTATTCATAAATTCCAGAATCAATGACGAACCAAGAAAATGTTTCATGCGCCAATAAGTTCATTTGTTCCTTTTTTACTTTAAACAGCTCTATTTGCTAAATGATACTACTATTTGCGCCTCTGATCACTAATTGGTGAAGAGACGACACTGAACACCAGGCTAACATAACATGAAGATACCGAAATACAATCAAAAATGTTCATGCAAATGGCCAAACATGCGACGCACACACAAACATTCTGCCGCGCACAAGATTGATTGCTGACGCTACCTCTGTCGCTATTGATATAAATGGCCGCTGATAGCACTGAACGGATTTATACCATTCACTATCACCCCGACTGATTTCCTGATTGTCTTTAACGTATGTTGAGTGTTATCTATAACGTAAATATTAAGCCTGTATTCAACATAGGGGTAGGCACAAGGTGTTTTCAAACTGTTATGTTGTACTGTACTTAAAATGTTGCTCCCATAAGATATTCTAGATAAAGATATTCTATATTGACATTTTTTATTTTATTTTATTTCATTTATTATTGTCTATGAAATTGTGACTAAATACTACCATTTGTTTATGTGCCGTCTTAATTTTATTGACATACTTAATTATTATTAAATCATTAACTATTTCATTAGTGTTTGGCATGTTATTGTGACATCTGACTATATCCTCTATTTTGTTTTTTATTTTAATAAGTTATTTTGTATGCCTTCTGGCGGGACATAGTATGGACCAACATTTTTATTTATAACATCTGTATTATTTTACCCTATGTGCACAAAATCAATAAATGAATTTGAATTTGAATGTTTTGAGCAAGTTTTGCGAACCCTGTGACATCTGCGTTCTACTACATATCAGTGGCGCGGCGTGGGGAATCGAAGGGGGTAAGCCGAAAGCCGGACTCAAAAAAAAAAAAAAAAAAATTATACTACCAGTTCCGAACTCATACCCAAACAATCCATATACTAGGTACTACAATCTGAGAAAAGTAAACACGGGAAACAATACATTTTATTTGCTTTACTAGCTTTTGCCCGCACGTGACGAAACTGAACTGACTGTCAAAGATCCACGAATGACAGCCGGGACCAATGGCTTAACGTGCTTTCCGAGGCACGGAGGAGTCTCGGTATGTAAAAATGGTCACCCATCCACTGACCAACCTCGTCAAGCGTACCTTAACCTGATGAATCGACCCGTGCGGCTTGTTATTACTTAGCCACGAGCTCCGATATAACTGCCAGTCAAGCATTGATATTTATCGTAAAGGGAAACATTAAAATGTTTGAAAAAACCATCACGTCGTTTGTAATTTATAGTCATAATTATCTGGGTTCTTATTTTCAAAAGTTAACCTTGAAAAGCATGTTTCCTCACAAAGTTAATAATCCGTCAAGCAACAATCTATCCTAATCCTACTGATCGTTTTAAATACTTTCAAATCTACTTTATACAAGTAATTTCAAAATAATAAATTATATTCTTACCCCACATATCTAATTACAACCACATTACAACGTACTTTATTTTCACTAAACTCAAAACACTTAAACACTGTCTTAATCACTGTTCTATACCTACAACAAATATCAGTAATGAGAAACATAATTATGAATTCAATGAAAAATGAGGGATCAAAATGTAAATAATTGTTTTTAAAATACGATTACGTCAAAAAACAAACAACCACATTTGTATCAATTCAATGTCAATATTATTATGTCCGAACTTCGCGCCGAACGCATTACGTGGGTTTATTCTGAAAGTTGGCAACGTCGCAAATAGATGTCAAATATTTCTCTGTTTTGATTAATTTGATAATATTTCTGTATAGAAATAAAAAATGTGGCTAACTAGCGAACTAGAATATTGATTATGAAATGCAATTATAACATTGATTTTGATGTTGTACCCGTTTTAGGTGTAAAAAATTCATTTGGAAAGTTTCCAAACACTTTTTTTACATCTAAAACTAAATATTCGGTGTTACGATATTAATGATTGCAATTCATTATTAATATTCTAGATAGTTAGTTAGCCACATTTCTTATTTCCATACAGTATTATTTCCAAATTAATCAAAACAGGTGAATATTTGACAGCTATTTACGACGTTGCCAACTTTTAGGATGCACCCTCTTACGAAATTCAACGGAAACAACCGAATAACTGCGTGTGCGTGAACGAGGTGGCAATAGCTGCTTCTCGTTCCCGCGCGTTTTTTACTTCTCTGTCCATAGCGTAACTCGGCGCATACCGGCTTATTACTATACTCTATGCTTACCAGTATACTATCTACTTACCCCAAATACGTACTTCTCTTTCACGAAACACAAACACTATCTTAATCACTGTTCTACACTAAAAACTAATATTACTACTACTAGTAATGATAAACTAATGAATACAAAATGCAAATTAACTACTTATTGTAAACAAATTATATGGTTCTAATGCGATTACGACAAAAATCGACCACACATCTCACATTGTCAATGGAAATTGGAATGATTGATGAATGCACAGACTACAATTATAGATGAATGTTTTGATTTCCGGTCCGACCGAATGAGCGAAGTTCAAGCCGAATGCATTACGAAATTCTACGACAGCAACCGAGTATCAAATGCGAGTGCGAGCAATAGCAATAGCTCTTTCTCATTCCCACGCGCGCGTTTTCGCCTACTTTACCTACTATAACTCGTTGCAAGCCGGCTTCCTGGCTTGGTATAAAACGCACGGAGTCACGTGACCGAGTGACGTCAGACGGATTTTATTTTCTATAGAAATTGAACTCACGATAAGCCGAATGCGCCTACGAGTTATTTTAGAGCGAAATGTTTTGTTGTTGGGATATAAAGACAAAATATTTAATGTAGGCGTTTTGTAATGTTTTAATTGTATTCAAATACTTATAGTGTGATTATTCAATGATGATAGAGTGGTTGTGTCCGAAGGGAAGCCGATGGGAATCGGGTTCTTCGGAGTATTCGCCACTGCTACATATTCTAAATTTTCTAATGGAAAACCGTGCAATACTGCACACTGCCCGGCCCACGCTCCGAACGCAGCAGACACCATCGTTTTTTTTTGTTATATGCAGGGTATAAAAATCACAAAGTCGTCATCTACGCAATCTGTACATCAAATTAACTATGTAACTTTGTCCAAAAATAATTACTGAGGAACGACATTTATTTTTGGTGTAAAAATTCGTTCTCTCCCAGATACATTAAAATGGTTTAGTCGACTAATCAGATTCTAGAAATGCCAGATATAAGTCGACTAATGTCAGATTCTAGAAATGTCAGATTCTATAAATGCCAGAATCTATAAATGCCAGATTCTAGAAATGCCAGATTCTATAAATGCCAGATTCTATAAATGGCAGATTCTAGAAATGCCAGATTTTTGTTATATCATAATAATGAGAAGAACAAGTGACTTTCGGCTTCCAAAATGTTACACCCGTAAGTGACTTTCGGCTTCCAAAATGTTACACCCGTAAGTGACTTTCGGCTTCCAAAATGTTACACCCGTAAGTGACTTTCGGCTTCCAAAATGTTACACCCGTAAGTGACTTTCGGCTTCCAAAATGTTACACCCGTAAGTGACTTTCGGCTTCCAAAATGTTACACCCGTAAGTGACTTTCGGCTTCCAAAATGTTTACACCCGTAAGTGACTTTCGGCTTCCAAAATGTTTACACCCGTAAGTGACTTTCGGCTTCCAAAATGTTACACCCGTAAGTGACTTTCGGCTTCCAAAATGTTACACCCGTAAGTGACTTTCGGCTTCCAAAATGTTACACCCGTAAGTGACTTTCGGCTTCCAAAATGTTACACCCGTAAGTGACTTTCGGCTTCCAAAATGTTTACACCCGTAAGTGACTTTCGGCTTCCAAAATGTTTACACCCGTTATATTAATTCTTACTATGATTAAAGTTTTTTACACTAAACATTCATAGTCGCTGAGACGAAATTGCGAAAAAAAACTAATTACGGGAATTCATACGGATGTTAAATTATATTTTGGACACGTAATTTTACTTTTTCATAAAAAAGAAAAATTACTTGTCCAATATTTTTTATCTAGATGTATGAACGTAAACGAAGCAAAAGAAGTACGTAAAGATCGGATAAGTGACGTTCTGTGCCTTTTGCTTACCCCCATGGGAAAAAAGCGTGAGTTTATGTATGTACTGTGATTAAAGTGTTGGCATTCTAAACGAAAATAGAATAAGCATAATCAGCCTATAATGTTACACGCCTCTTCTCAGTGAGTTCAGTGGGCCATAATCCACCATGCGGGCCCAGACTGGTTTGGTATATAACAGATGTCACATGTCTTCGATCTTTTGGTCCGTCTTCGGAAATAGACTTGAAATAAAATAAATAAATACTACCAATTTATTCACTTCAAATATAATTGCTACATTTTCTTGTCGAAAGAACGATCCAATTTTGATAAAGATTAGTTTGTAAGCTGGATCAGCGTATCGTCACACCAGATGAATCTTTACACGAGGAAGAAGCTCCAGGCAAAGCTTTAGGCGAAGCTGTAGTTCCTAAATAAATTAACAATCATCTACTTTCACTCGAAATACAAACAAAACAGGAAAATACCTGTTTATACAGGGTTCCATAAAAAACTTTCCATTTTATTTTTCCTCTAAAATATAAAACGGGAGAATTATAATGAAAAAAGCTTATCTTGGACATATTTTTAATAACAACAAAGTACTTATGCAAAAAATGACTACATTCGCCGTTGTAGGTAGGTACTCAATCTTTTTTTTCTGTTGGATTTGAAGAGAAAATATAATTGTTTGAGTATTTTGTAGGCACCTGTTTGTTTTAGGATTATTTTAGTTCCAGTAAAAGCCTGCGTTTTACCTGTCTGGGCTGTCAAACTGTCAGTCTGGCCTGATGAATGAAGAACAAGATGAAACATTTACTTAAAAACGATTATATATTTTGACCTTCAAGTTCACAGGTACTTTAACATAATTATAACATCACGCCTGTATTTTAAAAGGGATGGGCTGAACTGTTTTGTTCACCCACATTTAAAGTTTTAGATTTTTATAAACAAGTGCTATAATTAAATCAAAACAATGTATAATTTTCTTTCTCCAGAATTACCTAGCTTACCTACTGACAGGTTATATGAAGTCATATAATGGTTTTGTTTATTTAATTTGACTATATAAGTCAATTTATTTTAATTTTAATTATTATTTAAATATTTTTATTTGTGAGTTGTATTGCAATATGTGGTTAGCTAGCGCCCTCGAAATCTGATCATATTATTCTTGCCTGAGCAACCGGTAGCAAGTTCGTCATGCTCCCTTAGATGTCACTGCTTGCGGTAGCGTCGGGGGTCGGGTTGCCTCCTTCCCTCAAATATGGCGAGGGGGGTATAGGCTGATCTTTGCGTTATGCTCGTGAACGGGCGCTGCTTGTGGTGACTGGTCGTGTTGCTGTCCATCGTTGTTTTTTTTTAATAATAATTAGCTGTTTATTTATATTATTTATTTTTACTTCGATGGTCCTAGTTTATCATTTGTGACTTCGAGTTACAGCTTTAATAGCTATATGTAAACGGGCACGCCCTTTATGACTTGCATTCGGGTTTACTTTTTATTTTCGCTTGAGTATAGAGATTTCGATGATTTTGTTGGTGTATTGGCGTGTGCTAGCTGACATATATAATTTAATGTTTTGCGTTGCGTAACGTAAATTATTTTGCATAAATACTATTGTATAGAATCAAGTTTTTCTAACTGAACAGACAGATGTGCTGCTGGGGAGTTTGTTGCGCCACTTCTTCTCTTCAGCTAAAGCACTAGGAAGTGGTGAAGGGCGGGCGTTTTTGGGGGACTGTCATTATGTAATTTTTGACGTTCGAAAAGTGCTGATTCTCAGCCTATTTTGAATAAATGACTTTGAAATGACTTGAAATGACTATAATAACTCGGTGATCCGACAGACGAAGTACTGTTGCTATTTTAAAAAATCATACAAAAATTCCATAGAAAAAAAGAAAAAAAAAAGTATTATATACCTATAAAAAAGTATTAAATAAATGATTATGATTATGATGATGACTAAATGTATTTAAAAAAAGTAAACATTACTTGTAAGAAACCATGGAGAAAAATTACATAACTAAATTATTTAAGGTACTTTCCTGAAATTGGTATTTATACAATGTGTAACTGAACAACTAACTGTTGTTTGTTCACTGAGTAGTTTGTTTTTTGTTTATTGTGTGGTTGTACGAATCGTTGACTGAGTCAATTAATTACATTTTTAATATACTTACGTAATTTTTTATCACACTTCTGCTCGCTCTACAGTCAAAACAAACCAAAATTGACGAAGTACCTACTACGCTACTACGCTAGACCCGACTGTGCGACTGTGTGCGAGCGTAGATTTGTAATGTGACCACAATTAGTATAACTAATTTAATAAATAATAAACAAGGTGTTATACATAACGTGACCATTTATTTTTTTACTCAAAACGGGACATAGGTTTATTTATCTCAATTATAATAGGGCAGATTCATAAAGGAAACTTATTTTTGAAAATACCAGTATACTCGTATGTTCTCATTTTCTCAATGAAAAAAAAACTTTTTTAATAAAAAAATCTTATCAATATGATGTATTTAATTAAAAATTAAGCAGGATAAATTTTCGGTCATTTTTACATTTGTCAGCAGAACAACTTTCTTTTAATACAGCTGGTGATGATTTTAAATAAGAATAAAGTTCTTGGCACGTTTTTTTAATATTCAACTTAGTAATCAACATCGCCAAGCCTGTAACTGGGTTTTTTCAGACGTCCACAATTTATTATTAAAGAAAGACTCTGAGAACGGGACAATTTTGCGTCCCCAGGTGTTTTTCGGGGACACTGGGACGTAGAACCGAAAAAAGGGACGGTCCCGTTAAAAACGGGACGTATGGTCACGTTAGTTATACATAACAGAAAAAATCTGTGTATATGATTAACATAATATTCTAATTGGGGTGTTTGGTAGTGTGCGTTAATATATTGTATTATTTCCACCCTGTATATACAACTAAGCTATTTAATGTTACAGCTCCATCAACGAATCTGTGAAAATCGGACGCCGGCCGTCAACGGTTTATGTCGCAGCATTTGGAGCCAGGCCAGTGGAATGTACCCTTAATGGAGTAATGGAACGAAGATGGATGCGATCACTTAAATGGATAAAATAAAATTTAATTTATTATGAAGTAAATTGTCGAGTCCTTTTAATGTTTCGGGTGTTTTAGAGTTTTTTTGTTTGTTTCCATTAACTTAATCTTGTTTTATGGCAATCAATTAAGCGTTTTCAATGTTTCAATCGTGTCATTTGAACTTAGTTAGAGTTTTATTCTTATGCTGCGGCCGCACCTGCGTCTATCGTGACGAAGCTTCGCACAGTGATACGACACACGCAGATGTGACCAACTATTATCGGTTATCGTCGCGATAGTTCGGGCTGCGTAGCACTTAGCGCCCGGGTTGCGGTACATAATAAAAGTGACCATTAGCGCGATAACTTATTAGCGAGCAAAATATACGAAGCTTCCACACGGATTGCTTTGTCACGAACTCACGATAGATGCAGATGCGGCCGCACCATTAGACGAATAATATTATAATTATGATGGAAGTAATGGTGCTGTTACCAATATCTACGGTGATAATATCTATGCCATTCTCGTTTGAGATTCACTGATGACTCTGCCCTGGAGTGTAAATGTGGTGCTTTCCACACAAACAATGGGGCACTTAATATCGTGTCCAGCGTGTCTTGTTGCCTGCACGATGCAGGAGCTGATGGACTCTACTGAAGGTGGCAAACTCAGCCAAATTCTTTGCTTACTCTATAAAAATTCCCATCGACTCCTCGTACGAGTATTACAAATGATGTAGGTCTCTCTCTTCTTCTTTTCTTGACAGCGCAGCGGTACTTTTATTTGACTTCTTTAAATTCTGTGAGCCCAGTAGGTGGTAGGTTACATAAGTAGGCATTCTTATTTAAAATCTCAAGGACTTTAAAGAAATTCTAGAATTCCAATAAACAAGTAAAACATTCAACTTATCTTTTAGTAATTTTGGCTTTTATTAGAATTTATTGAACCAATGTGACTTGAGCGTCAAAGTTCCATCGCCGTCGGTTTTCTTGTAAACTGAGTTCATAATATAATTATAGTAAACTACACGAAAAGAAAAATTAAAATGTGTAACATTAACTTACAAGAAACAGAATGGGACTATCTTTATTTATAATCAAATAATTAAAATATCTTACTGCTGCTGAAATTTACAACGTCAAAAATCATGAATTTGCTCTAAGTACAATCAAGTTATCAATCAATCAGGTTATCAATAATATACAATGTCGCCCATGCGCATGTGACCGCCCGTAATTTTCTGAATATTCATGAAAAAATATCGAAAATAAACTTCAAAAGGGGGGGTCTATCTATAACATTTTTCACTAGTTTTTTTTTAAATAAATACACATTTTTTTACCGAAAAAATGACTTCGATGCCGTTTTTTTTTCGTAGTCGATAATTTTTTGTAAAATTTTTAATTAACCTGTTAAAATAACTCATAAGCTTTTGGAAATAATAAACAGAATCCAAATCGACCCATAAACTTCGGAGATGTGTCAAAAAACAGAAAGCAAATCTTTAAAAAATAAAAAATTGAATAACATGAAAAATGTTATAGATAGACCCCCCTTTTGAAGTTTATTTTTGATATTTTTTCATGAATATTCAGAAAATTACGGGCGGTCACATGCGCATGGGCGACATTGTATAGATTAACAATAGTAGGTTCTTATCTACCCAAAGGATTTTGATGGAAGTTGTTCCAATCCATTGCTTCATTTGTTTGAATATTTCGTCAGCTTGACAACGTAAACGACGCAATTAATGTTGTTCAATTGCGTACATTAGCTCACAACACCTTTTACCCACGGGGGTAGGCAGAAACTATAGAACGCCACCTGCAATAACGATCCTTACATACCTAAATGTTCCTTTACTACGTTTAATCAAAGTGTTGTTGACTTGTCAAAATAAAAAGCATTACCATTGTGTCTGTCTGCGTTGGTCTGGACATTGTGAACGAGAGGATAGCTAAGCGCATCTTCTTTTCTGAACTCAAGGACGGCAAGCGGATACAAGGCGCCCAGTTCCTCAGATACAAATACGTTCAGAAAAGACATGAATGAAGAGATGCAAAATAGATCCCTCGACGAGTTGGCAAAGGATATAATTGTTTGGAGGCGCTTGGTAAAACAAAATGTTTATGATTTTGATGACCAGCGGAAGAGAAATCGCGGCAGCAGGCGAGATGACCTCAAGAGAAAACCCCTCCAACAATTAATAATACCATTACCACAATAGCATTCTAACATGTCCACTTTGTTCACGAACCTATACAATCAGGATAAGTTACATCAGAGCACACGACCGTAACTAATATATGGGATGTATTATTTTTACGCAAATAGTCCGCTGGTCAATATCAAAGTAACAAACATGATTTAAATATTTAAGAGCTTATTGAAATTCGAGGACCTGTGAATTAATAGACTGATAGACGATAACACAATGGGTGGAACCAAAACCAAAACACAGAAACCTAAATAACCCTGGTTCCTCGTTTTAATCTAGAATTACTAATGAATCCTCTGTTTGTTGGTATTTCAACCAATCACAAAGGCTTAATCGTGAATCATTGATTAAAGACTTGATTAGGCTTTCAGTAATTCGAGGAGATTATGGTCAAAGGGTTTGGTAGAATTGAACAATGATGATAGACAAACAAGCCAAACTTATTCAAATTAAAACCGCTTTTCGTGTCTGCACTTATCGGTCCAACCGTTTACTAGAAGTTCAGTGACCACCGCAGACCACAGAGGGAGGTCACTTTTGGTTGTAATAATCTCGTTTCTCGTTGACGTCCTGTTGACAGTAGGGATAGACAAACGATTTATGACAGTCAAAAATAGTGCAGCTTGATACCAGTGAAATATTTTTCTTAATAGGGTCGGTACTTCCAGAGATTACCTATAGCAAACAACCAAAAAAAAAACTTCTTTATAATATTAATTTGAAAGTTTAGACACAGAATAAATAATATTACTAGCTTTAACAAGATAATCACATACACTATTGCTCTAATCATCCATCAAATGGTTCCATTCTCAACTTCAGTAGTCTAAATAGGACAAAACTCTTATAAAACAAGTTTGTAACCTAACCTCTACAACATCATCAGTTTATAATCTAAACACATTATCTTTCCGTCGTCTCTGCCGCCTCTTTATTTGAATACGTCGTTAATATAGGCGTCAGGAGCAGGCCTGTCATTACGGCGCGTCAAAGGCGGAATTAATGGAAGTCGCAGGCGTACGCTAAGTCGCCTCCGTATCACTAGGGCATTATAAGCTCGGGTGGGTAGAATTTGTGGTGATATTGCCTATTGATTGTTGTATGTTTAGAAGTTTATACTACTAGTTGTTCGTGCTCAGCATCACCCGGGTGTATTTCCGCCTTTTCCGATGGATTTTCCATAATTTTCTTTCATGCAAACCTTGTCTAGTCAATTACGAATACAACAAAAAAAGCCAAGTTGATCGAGCCATTCTCTAGTGATGATCTTTTCATGCGGCAATAGATTTTTATTTATAGGTAGCATTTTTTGTTATGTACAACTAAACGTGAATTCATGCAAGCCTAGTGCTTTTTGTTAGTTATAAACTATTTGTGTGCCAAATTTCATCCAAATCCTTTTATAGACTATACAAGTACACGCAGTGGTGGACTTACGAGTTGTTGTAGGTCATGGGTTCGAACCCAGTCAGGCGCTTTTTTTGTGAAATTGTTTTTATCACTACTGCTCTTAAAATGGTGCAGGAAAACATATCGTAAGGAAACTGGCATGTCCTAGAATCAAATAAATCGAAGACATGTGACATGTACCAATCCGCACTGGGCCCGCGTGGTGGATTACGGCCCCTCACTGAGAGGAGGCCTGTGTACCAGCAGTGGAAACATTACAGGCTGATGATTATGATGGCGAGTACAAAGGCTGGGAAATTTCACGTGGGTTTTTACGTACAAGGTGGGATTGAGATAACTGAAAACTTCTAAGGCTGCCTGGAAATGTGTCAATATTAACCAATAGAATCTTGACTCCGCCCCTGAGTTTAGATTTGATTGGTTAATAATGGCACATCTCCGCTCCTCTCCTCTCCTCTCCGCTCCAGTGGACAGGCAGCCTAATGGGGTCATTGTTCTCATCATTACGAACCAGTTTTACTATACGAGACCTACCAATCCTGAAATATCAACAAAAATCTGCTGTTCCTTACATTTTGTCGAGTAAACATAAAAGTAGAAGCAGCAGATTTTTTCCGTTAGTTGATGGAAAATATAATTATTATAGGCTCGCTTCTTGGGACTAATCTATATGTACTAATTGTATGTAATAAAGCTGAAGAATTTCCTTCTCTAATCTAATCTCTGGAACTACTATTCGGATTTCCAAAATTCTTTTCGTATTTGATAAACCAATTCTTCAGGAGGTTTAGGCTATTTGACATCACGCTATGACCATAAGGAGCCGAGCAAAAATTAAAAAAGTCGGAAAGAACGCTAAGCAAAAACGAAGTTTGAACAGGGGGCATGATGTGATATGGTAATAGCTACATTTAAATGTGCTGAACATGGATATTAATCAGTGTTAAAAAATTATTTGGCTAACTTTAAGTTTATGACTGATAGATATACTTTAATTGACATTTGGAGAACGTAGGTAGACCAGACAGTTAAATGGAAATAGACTCGCTTCTTAGGACTTATAAAATAACTAGCTGCCCGTCCCAGCTTCGCATGGGTAGCCCTAATTAGCAATAAATTAAAATTGCGGCTATAAATTGAGATTTAAACTATCCTATCTCTCAAGTTGGATTGATTTCGAACTGCACATGGTGTGCGAATTTTATTATAATCGGTTAAGTGGTTTAGGAGTCCATTGAGGACAAACATTGTGACACGAGATTTATATATATTAAGATAGGCAAAAACTGGATGAACCTGTAAGGACGTTTCATAGGCACTCAGAAAGCGAGAAATCTATTTTCATGACCCATTCTAACCAATACCGAAATCGACAATGTCATAGTGGAACCACATCGAACCTTCACTATACAACTATAAGCATGTTCTGAAAGCCTGGTGCCTACGGCATCGAGCCCCTATAACCACAATTACGGTAAGACCGCGAATCCGTCAGGCGTGGCGCGAACACTAACCGAATACGGGCTGATAATATCAAATGTGTGACGGGCCTGTTAACCTTTATGTGAGCCTGGTACTAAAGGGATTTCATCGTTTTAAGGAGTATTTGACTTCGTGATAATGGCAATTCGCCGATTCACTAGAACTATTTATTCATCAAAACACAACAAACAACTCCCGCTTGATTCATCAATGAAATGGCTCACCATGGGTCTGATTTTCCTTGAGCCCCATACACAGGGCGTCAGTAACAATAGATCGAAACCCTTTGAAAATGACGCCATGTCTGTGACTACACCCTACTTGTGTAACAAGCCTTTGAGTGACAATCCTTTCATTATCGCAATGCAACCAAATTCATGACAAACGAACATTTTCATTTGAAGGTAAACTAAAGCAAAAGCACCTTCCTTCATTTCACTATTAACATCTAAACTAAGTCAATCCCTTATCACTTCACGGATCTATAATTAAATTACATAAGCAAATCGAAACATACACTATATTGCCTTCGAAGAGCATCAATCTCAGACAATCATGGGGGTTAATCTTTACACTTAATTGTATGTGTTCCGTATAGGTGGAAATTATTACCCCTTATACCAACAGACGTACGCAATGTAGGATGACATTATGATACAAACGTTTGTAGGATTACTGATTGAGGGGCAAACGACGACTAATTTTGAAGAGAAAATCTGTGTCACTTTTGTAGCCGTTTTTTTTGCAAGTTTGTGTGGAATTGAAATTGTTATTACTGACACAAATAAACAATGTATTGTGTAGGTATAGGTCGTAGGATTTGAATACTCATCTAGAATTTTCAGCAGTAATCAAGAGACTATAAAATTACAGAAAAATGACGTGGTTGCAGTTGTCCAGAAATACTTTTGCAATACTACTATTTAGCATCATTAGTTTAAAAAGCTCCAAACAGACGATGTGTTGAATAACCACTATAAAGTCGTTACTAAATTAACGGGTAATCCCAGCTTGATAATAAACCTACGAGACAGTAATCCAGTCTGTCCACATAAAACCCATTGGCTAGCCACCACTGTCTGTCCCCCATCATCAATTCAATTAGTGACAGCAGATTATCATTGGGAACCTCGGCTTTTGAGCCGCGTACAGATTATGTACGAATAATCAGCTGGGGAGGAATGTATGCGTGTTTATCTTTGATATATTGTCTTTGGTATTAAAGGTAAACAGCTAATTTAGGTCATGGGTTTTTTTCAAAATTGATGTTTCCTCGTATCGCCGTGTCTTTAAGAGAATGTGCAGCGAAACGACAACGGACAGGAATCGCTAAAATGACAGGTTCTCGGATTACTTAATTTATATCGTGATCAAAATGTAAATATTTATAGTAGATGCAGTATCTTTCGCCAGTAATTGACCTGGAAGTGTTTTGAAACGGTTTTTTTTTTTTAAATCAGTTTGCAAGCATCCAGAACAATGCACCAAGCATAACGCATTCAAAATGTCTGATTTAAATGCTTATTCCCAATAGCATTATGATTTATTTAGCGATACAACATTATCCTAGATATTACTCGCGTTGTTTTTCTAGACAAATATGTCCCTCGGGGGGTATAAATATCAGGCCGGGTTGCTTTCTGTTGGTTATTGTGTTGATTTCACCCCCCCAAGGGGACTCTTAACAGGTTAAACGAGTTAATTACGTTTGAAATAATGACCTCTGTTGGGGTCTTAGGTGTAGAAGTTAGTTTGGGGTAGTTTGGTACGAACGTGAATTTTGTTGGATAGTTAATAAATTACGATGGATATGAGGATGATGAACAAATAAATAATGATATGGGCTTGGGTTTTTGGCATTTCATTTCGATGAATATTCTGTTACATAAGGCTTTTGATTATTATTTTCAACCAGTATAATAAGGATGATGACTAAAAAAATATTTTTTGTCCATCTTGTAGATTATTAAAAAATATTGAACACATATTTTTTCTTTTTTTACGCAATCAAAAGATTACGGCGATACTTGAGTTAAAATGTGCCATGACGTCACGAGTATGTAGATAAGACTACTTACTTGTGACGTAGCGACCCCCACTTCCCAACTTTAATGCGTTTTATCCAAGTCAATTTTTATTAATATGATAAAGCAATAAATACGTGTCCAATGTTTTTTTATCATCTCACAGACGGAAACTAAACTAGACTAAATAGAATTTCATTTTTTTGATCCAGGCATTATCCCTATTATTGTCCTATCGTTGGTTACGTGGGTTAAGGCATGATAGATACACTTTAAAAAAAAATTGGTATGATTGCAAGTCTGGTGCAATGCTGGTACAATACCAGTATTTTTTGGCCCTGATGACGCAATCCATTCTAAGGAACCTAATCTATTAGCTTATCCTGCAAAAATAAATGTACAGACGATTTTATAGAGAACCAACCAAAAAGCGTATTAGGCGGGATAGGGAAATTAAAACGTTGTATGTACTAATTTCGTTAGAAAGTTATTTTTCTTTTATGTAAGTATGTATTTTAAAATCAGGTTATATTATATTACAATTTATTTATATTAACATTACTTAAAGTAATCACTTAAATATTTCGGTTTGACATATAGATTTTGATGCATTAGTAATTACAAGACTTTCAATATAACTTAACTTGCAGTGCGTCTTTACTTTCACCTAAAGAAGATACATAACGCCTTTTTGTTTGGTTAGTAAATCATCTCATATCTTCTTCCGCTCTGGGCGGAGCGGGAGGGCGTGTCTGACTCTTATTGACTAAAACCCACCCGAGTTCCTTGAGTTGCCTGTACGTTACCAGCACGGTAACCCTTTAGGACTTTCCTGCAACCCCGGCAGGCATCGGCCCTAGCGGTCCCCGTCAGTTGTGCTGACATCTCTTTGAGGCGCGCGTGGAACACCACGCAGATACATAACGCCTTAAATCGCTAATTGCTAATAATGCCTGGGCGTTTCACAAAATTGGAGTTATCTCCCCTTCATCTTCATCATCATCACTTGTCTTAGGGCCTCTTCACTTAGAACATCATCACTTAGGGCATCATTACTTAGGGCTTCTCGCTTAGTCAGTCCGCTGACCACTGCCGGTACAGATGGCTTATTATAAGAATCGTATTAGGCGTGATAAATATGTATGAAAACATGCCTCAAGTTGCAAGGACTGGCGTAAAATGGCGTATTATGCGGGAAATCGAAGCGGGTTTTACTAAAAAACATTAATTAATATCAAAAAAAGAAATCGCATGGAAACTGTCGCTGTATCTCCAATTACCTTATTTTTCTCCGAATTTAAACAAGAGCTCCTAGCGACATTTTCGATTACAGGTAATTTATGAGAGCGGGATAAAACGAAACGTTACTCGCATATAATGTGTTTAATTAACCGAAATTCGACGTAAAAACATTTTTACTAATTAAGACTGATAATACTCGTAATGCATGCGAAATTAAGGAACAGAATAATTTGAATGTTAATCATAATTTAGAAAAGTTTTTCTAGGAAGCCGTTTATGCCAATAATAAGCACGAAAATACACGGAAGTGAATGAGAATATAAAATGACGTCATTCAGAAAACTGCTAGATTAGTCTATTTTAGTTATTTCCATATCATTATGTCCTATGGCATTCTGCTGTGGGGCAAAGCCGCTGACATTCAAAATATATTTGTTCTTCAAAAACGAGCTGTTCGAGCAATTTACCAGCTAGGTGCCAGAGTTTCTCTAAGAGATTTTTTTAAGGATATTGGTATTCTCACAGTGGCATCACAATTCATCTTCGCCAATATCCTATATATTAGGCAAAATATACACTTATATACTAAGAACAGTGATATTCACAATATTAACACCAGAAATAAGGACAAATTACGAGCTCCTTTTCACCGGCTTCATAAGGTTCTTCATTTGTTGGGCTTGGTATAACCTTTTATAACAAGCTACCCACTTCTCTGCTAGATTTGCCTTTTAATGCGTTTAAAGCTAAAGTAAAATCCAACCTTTGTTCAAAGGCATACTACTCTATCAACGACTACTTAAACGATAAAAATAGTTGGTCGCTGTGATTAATTCAAGACAATATTTATGTTCTTTCTCCAGAATTAGCTTACCTACTGACAGGTCATATGAGTTATATAATTGTTATTTTATTTGACTGTTTATGTAAATTTATTTTCATTTAATTTTCATGTATTATTGACATAATCGACTCATTACAATGTTTTTGTTTAATTAGTTGTATTGCAATATGTGGTTAGCTAGCGACCTCGACAGAAGATCATTATATTATTCTTGCCTAACTGTTGATTTATTTTTCTTCGATGGTCCTAGTTTATCATAATTATGTGACTTCGAGTTACAGTTTTATTAGCTATATGTAAGCGGGCACGCCCTTTATACCTGGAGGCTTTATAATTCGGGTATTAAGTTCTGTTTACGTTTTTAGTTTTTTTAGTATTCATTTTCGCTTGAGTTTAGCTTTCGATTTTTTTTTTTTTTTTTTTTTTTGGTACATTGGCGTGTGCTAGCTGTCATTATGGCAAATATATTTTTTTATTTAATGATTTGTGTTGAGTAATGTAAATGATTTGCATACTATTGTATAGAATCAAGTTTTTTTCTAACTGAACAGACAGCTGTGCTGCTGGGGAGTTTGTTGCGCCACTTCTTCTCTCCAGCAAAAGCACTAGGAAGTGGTGAAGGGCGGGCGTTTTTGGGGGACTGTCTTATGTAATTTTGACGTTCGAAAAGTGCTGATTCTCAGCCTAGTTTGAATAAATGACTTTTGAATTTTGAACAATTAACAGTTAGTCAACGATTAATTTCAGATAACCATAAAAAAACATAACTTCTAACAGGGCAAGTAATGCATACTGGATCATCTGACTAGCCTTTTCCCAACTATGTTGGGGTCGGCTTCTAGTCTAACCGGATGCAGCAGAAGACCAGTATTTTACATGGAGCGACTGCCTATCTGACCTCCACAGCCCAGTTACTGGGTATTACGATACCCCTTGGTAAGACTGGCTGTCAGTCTTCGGGCTTCTGACTACTTGTAACGACTGTCAAAGATCCACGAATGACAGCCGGGACCAACGGCTTAACGTGCTTTCCGAGGCATGGAGTGGTATGTATAGATGGTCACCCATCCACGGATCAACCGCGGCAAGAGTAGCTTAACCTGAACGATCGACCCGTGCGGCTGTTATTACTAAGCCACAAACCCCACAAGTAATACACGAATAAGCAGAGTGAAAGGAAGCAGCAACGGTATTCTGAAGGTTTTGCGGAAAGACCATAGCGCCTTCAACGCGGAAGCTGTTGGCCTGTATCTCACCTGATGGTAAGGCCCAAGGTGGAAGCGAGCTTCACCTGGAATCCTCAACCACAGAGGAACTGGCTATCTTATCTCTAATTGCCGAAACACAACAATGCTGTTAACATTGTTGTTATGGCGACAGACTTAGATAAGATGGTACCACCATCTTATCTAAGTCTGTCGCCATAACAGCCAGGCGGACTTAGAACAAGCCCTACCACCAACCAAACCGAGCAGAAAATTTTGCTTCCACTGAGAATCGAACCCGGGACCTCTGGGTTTGAGACCGGTGGCTTAACCACTAATCCACAGAGGCGGTAAACATGTCAGACATGGGGCTCAATAAATTCTCCTGTGATTGTGATGTTTTTGTAATATTTTATTATTGTCCGTGTATGCCTAGATCGACTAACTTAGATTTAAGTCATTTGTAATACTAATACGCTATGAGGCATCGAAGCCTGCAAAAAAGTTCTTATTTATAATATATTATTATTACAAACAAAAACACACACACACTGCAAAGGTGTTTGTTAATCTGTCAAAAAATTATTTGCTAAACATTCCATATTCAAATATTCAAGCACAATCGTACACTAAACATTATCAGCAACGCAATAGTGAAACTTCAGCGTTCCATCGTATTGTACCGAGTGGAGTCAACCCTCCGCAGCCTCCGCTCGTCGCGTGCAGCCGTGCGTACCGCTTGTGATCGCGTTCATGCGTGCATCGCGTGCGTACCTGCCGCTTTACGCCCTGCGTGCATCAAAGTTACTAGAGTTAATCCTTATTAACTCGAAACTTTGACGTGTAGATTAATGCTTTATTACAGTATAAGGTTATTATTATGGCACAGGTAGTATCAGAAACAGGCTGTCACAAAGGTATGCTAGTTAGAGGCGACGCTCTACGAAGCCTTCTAAAATAACTCCTTCGCTGGTAAATACACCAACCAATGTCTGATATAACTACAAGACTCATTCAAAAATGATAGTGTTTGTGCAGTGCTACGAACTACTCGAGTTAAAGCAAATAAACGACGCTTTGAACGATAATATCTGTAAATAATATTGTGGTTATTCTGTATTCAACATAAAACGAGTCTTTTATATATTATTAAGATGCTCACGTACCATACTCAATTAAAATAATAAATAGGTTCTCGATTGATCTTACTAAAATAATCTAAAACTTTAAATATTTATTAATCAAGAAGTAATTACTCAGATGGTAGTAGGTACTTCCCGGATGAGCTTCTTAACAAAAAGCTCTAATTGATTGATGTGTAACCCATAATAGTACTAGGAAAAAAAGCTGTACTAGCTGCCCACTCAACTAATATTGCCACACACATTGCCAGCAATAAAAAAAAGTCATGTTCTACGTCTATTGACACAGCAAACAGTATAGAAAAGTTGTCAGTGTGCTCTCTAAGAGTTAATCAGCGGAGTGGTTCAATAGTTCGCGTCAGTATTCGGCTCAAACAGTTTTGTTCCATTTTGTACAGAACAAACACATGTACGCCGATTTTTACGCGCGAGCAGCGAACGGGTTAAATGAGGCGAATTAGGGCAATGTACTGAGTTCTGTTACGGATAATATTAGTTTTTAGACTGTTTATTAAGTTTTTCTTGCTATAATTAGTCTAAAAATTTATGATCCTACTAATATTATAAATGTGGAAGTTTGTATGTTTAAAGCCTCATTTACATGTTGGGCCAACGTAAGCCAATTTAAGCCACAGTATACTGAAACTATTATCAGAACATTGAACTACCGTCATTTGCGTATACTTATTGTTGTAATATAAAGATTCTGTGGCTTATATTTGCGCATGTTGGGCCAACATGTAAAGGGGGCATTAGATGTTTGTATGTTTGTTACTCAATCGCACGCAAAAACGGCAGAACGTATTCGGATGAAATTTGGCACACAAATAGTTAGGATTAATACATAGGGTACTTTTATCCAGCTGTCTGCTATCTGGCAGGCAAACTAAAAGTGAAGCAGTCGTGCCGTCTGGGTAGATAATCCCAACTAATATTATAATTGCGAAAGTTACGATATAATATCTGTTTGTCTATCCGTCTGTGGCACACAGATACCTTGACCTGGGTTAGGACAAAGGATGCTTTTGACGTGAAACATCTTTACGTGACGAAAAGGTCTATATCGTCTTGCCAAACTATTACTCTTAGAGACGTTAGTGCGGTGCCATTTTTTATTTCGATAGTAAGTTCCCGTGGGATAATTCCCGACGCACGCGGGCGAAACCGCGGGCAAAAATAGTGTTCTAATAATAACCAGTGTCCGACATAAAGTTTTTTGAAAGTGTATTTCATACCAGCACTTGGCCGGTATTATTTCAGAGCTCTAGCAAACGTTTTTATTTTTACTTTTATTTCAACGTAAGGCTCAACCTTTTCAAGTTTCAATTTAAATTTTGAAAGCTTTTATATTTTATTTCCATTTTTTTTCTTTTTTAATTTTCTTTTTTCTTAAAATAGCTAAGTTTAAAAGCACTATCAGTCAGTGTAGAACCTATTTCAGACCAGACATCTGTGACAGCAGTTAGGCGACAGTTAGAAATATAAGTGATAAGGGTATCATATATCGCTGAGACCGATCTACGTTTTATGAAACTGAATTTATAATACCACTGATAAGCTTAGTCCCGTGACTTTGTTCAGATATTCTTCTTTATCAGACCTATTCTTCTGCTGAATTTGATTCAAATCGGTTGGGTGGTTTAGCAGTAGAAGAATACAAAACGGACAGACTAATTTCGTACCGAAATTACTTGATAGTAGTGAAATGTTTTATAGCCAGTCGTAAGTATCCCCGTGGATTTAAACTAAACGTAACACTGTTTAAGGTCAAAGTGGAGGCTGGCACGTGTATGTTTGTTTAAGAATTAGCATAAAATAGATACAGCGGAAAGTTTTGTGAGATAAGAGTATTGTTGCGAAATTGGAGCAGTTCGAGATAAATGGCAAGTTGTCAGAGAGTTCAACGTCCGGTAGTGGACCGTTATAGTTTGATGATGAAGGACGTCATTGTTTCACCTGTCAGCTGAGTCCAGCAGTGGACGTCTTTCAGATGAATGATGACAACTTATTCAGTTCGTAGCAAAATGAGAGAAGACGATTTGATGTCCATCCACACTAATATTATAAATGCGAAAGTGAGTATGTTTGTTTGTTTCGCTTTCACGCTAAAGGTCATCGCTCATTATAGCAGCACGGCTCCGACACGGCAAATACCTTGTCATTCAAGTTAGGATTTTAAGTCAAATCCATTAAAGTCTATTTTACGATGGCTATACAGAATAGTGGACGGCTCGCAGGCAGTGAACGGCCAACGAGCCGTCACACGTCGGGCCGACAGCGCACTTCAAGCGAGGAGTCCACTCGCCGGCTCCTCGCCGTCCACGCGGTGACGCCTCGCCGGCCACGCGGTGACGCCTCGCCGGCCGCGCGGTGACGCCTCGCCTGCCGCACGGTCTCACTTTGCTTGTGAATAAACAATAAACTGTTATCTCACCGGTGGCGTGCCGGCAGCGAGCGGCCGCCTTGCTGACGGCGCGTTGGCGACTAGCCGTCGCCTGGCTTACGGTGCGTTGACGACTAGATTTTTCGAGGCGGTGCCGGGGCGCTACCGTGCTGGAGCGGTGCTGTTATAATGGGCGATGACCTTTAAACGTGAAAACGTCTAGGATGGTAACAGGGAATCAGTTTTCACCGCTTCCCCTTAAGACCTAGGTGAAATATATTTAAATATTCGGATAGCTCATAACCTAAAGAATACGAATTAAAAATCTAAAAAAAGACGAGGCAGTCTGCGACTGCCGCTTGAAGTGAAAACTAAGTAACGCCATCTAACGAAAATGTCAGGAATTTATGTGGCTTGCTGTCAGTATAAGAACGAAAGCTGTAGCTCCATTAAAAAAAATCCAAAAAAATTAACTCTCGTCTTACGAATTTTCGATCAGGTCACGTGTCCTGACGCGAGTTTAACATTTTTTACACATACAAAAAAAAGTGCACAACGCTAAAGAAGTTTTCATTTCAAAACACCTCGGATTAAAGGTAGTAAATATACAAAACACTGAGTAGACGTAAATTAATACGTTACAAAATTATTTGTAAGCGCGTAGGCGATGGTTTTCAGTAGGTATATTATGTTGGGTAATCTAAAAGGGTTTTCACATGGTCGCTACATTGAGCGTGGGTTCATGCTCGATTTACCCGTAGCTATGTATTGTACGTTAAAACATATGGGTTTTGCTGTGTATTGTGTATTGTGGTGTCCCTAAAATTGTTAACGGTATTACTTTCAAGATATTTTAGGAAGTTTATTGTAGATGACAAGTTTTTTTAAAGCTGTTTATGATACATCAAGGGATGGTAATTTAAGAGGGTGCATCCTAAAAGTTGACAACGTCGTAAATAGCTGTCAAATAGTTACCTGTTTTGATTAATTTGGAAATAATACTGTATGGATTTAGAAATGTGGCTAACTAACTAACTAGAATATTAATAATGAATTGCAATTATAACAATGAATTTGATGTTGTACTCGTTTTAGGTGTAAAAAAGGCATTTGGAAAGATTCCAAATACTTTTTTTACATCTAAAACTAACTATTCGGTGTTACGATTTTAATTGTTGCATTTCATAATCAATATTCTAGTTCGCTAGTTAGCCACATTTTTTATTTTCATACAGAAATATTATCAAATTAATCAAAACAGCGAAATATTTGACATCTATTTGCGACGTTGCTAACTTTCAGAATAAACCCTCTTAACTGTAATAAATTGTACTAATTGAGCTATTTCTAGGTTTCATAAAGATAGCCTCGTTCCACCCACTGCTAAGTAAATAGGCGTCCTCCTTTGAGGCCATGCTGCCCTGGTATGTGCGAGTCTCATCCAGGTCTGCCATGCGGTCATCTATAAGTCGTCCACCCACCTGGCTATTGATCTGCTAACGCTCCTTCTACCATTTCTGGACAACGATTCCGCTCCACCTGCCATCACCACGTCTAGCCAAGTGAAACCCCCAACGTTTGAATTCTTGTTATAAATCATAAAAAAATATAGAATTTGTAAGTTTTAGCCGAAATAACGACTAGGTAAACTGAGCATTATAAATTGTCTGTAGGTTGTAAAACGCGCTCCTAAATAAATAAATCTAGATTCTAGTTTATTGCTCCAGTGCCTACTATTGTTTTGTAGCCTATTTGCGACAAAGTAGGTATAGGACTAAAATTCTGACTAGTTAGATATTTATTTAACAATAATTGCTATGTTAATGCTCAAAGAGCGAGGGAACGAAATAAATAATCTAATCGAGTTTTGACTAAAATTATAAATATTATTAAACAAACTAATTCATTTAGGTACCTATTGTTATCTAGTTATACATTTTAGTAAAAAAATAACAACTTTATTTCCAATTCTACAATTTACATAAAGGCGATAGATTAATACTACGACAATATTGTTTTTAAATTGCATAAATTACTGACCATGGCACCCAAGCTTAGAACTTTTGATTCTAGATAGAGTGTCACGCTGTAAAACAAAAAGGACAACTCTTTTGTGCTGGTGCAAGTGACAGCTATGTTTTACACTCGTGCTGACATTGTGCTTTTCAAATGTGCGTGCAAAAATTTAACGCTCCTTTTTTCGACAAGTTCAAAGCTTTGACTGTCTATCTAGACATATTTATATCTTGGGATTAAACTTGTGTTATGGGTGTCAGGGTTCTGATGAAACGAGTAACTATGTATCTGATGATCCGTACAAAATACATACGTCAAATAAAACTTTAATACACAACAAAAATTTCACAGAAAAAACCTACTGAAGCCATCAAAATATTCATACCGAAAATGTGGACAAAAAAAATCTAAATTTCCAACTACCCGCGACACGCTCACGTATGACAACGTTGTTTTACGCTCTAAAGCCACTCAAACATGTTTAAAATGGCCGCCCACATTGTGAACAAACCCGTAGAATATTCAAAACAAAGCCATTTCAATAGTTTTCCGCATTGTTCGCCCACCAATTTGGGAAAACGTATATTTCAATTCATTGGTTAGGTTATCAACTGAATCATTGTTTCGTTTGATGGATGTTTTAACGGATAAACATGGTTTAATTTGAATTGAGTGATGATGAGTAAATCGAAAATTTTCTGATAAAATTACCTATATTGCTCGCCTAATGTGAGCCCTACCTCATCATAATCAACATCTTTGGCAGCTTTGTTCGACTTGCTGTTGAGTGTAGGCCTCCTCCCTTTTATGCTTCCCTGGTCTGTGGGAGTCTCATCCAGGTGTTCCCCGAGTTCTTCTGTAGGTCGTCACCTGGAACCCTACCTTCTACCTTTAACCTTGTTAGACTCTAGATTCCATTCGTACTGCTTCGTTGGTCTAGTAGTCGCAAGCACTACTGCTGAGCCTGAGGTCCTTGGTTCGATTCCCAGGTCGGGTAAAGTTTTATTGGGTTTTTCCATCACAAATTTCTCAGTAGCAGTCCGTAGTCCGGATTTACGCCCGGTTGATGGCAATAGGCTCGCCCCCTATTACATGAGACTTCATGGCAAAATGCGGATATACTATGTATAAGATGTACAACTCTGCCTAACCCTTTATATAAAAATAGATTTAGTTATTAACTTGTTTTTAATTGACGCATCATCATGTTGAAATCAAATAGAAGCCTTTTGCCTTCGTACTGAACTTTTTGTTTTTATATTCATTTTACTTTGTGTTTTTTTAATGTTTCTATGTGTGTTTAGTATATTCTGTGATCTCCTGTACGAGTCCGAATAAGTATTCTTCTTACTTTCTTAAAAAAAAAGGAGAATTAGTATTTACACAAAAGTGATTTTCGTCTTAGCGCGCTCGCACACGACATACTTGTCGTGGTTCTACAATCGGTCATATTATTTACATCTAAGTTTTGTAGGATGTGTCCGTTGATACATTTGACCTCCACTGTTTCATCAGCTCCAACAAAAAATCGGCCACCAATTATATATGCCGTTTGCGAACGCTCTTAGTCATAAAATGGTTATACACTTAGCACTACTTTTGACTGGCAAGTAGTAGCAAAAACACTTTACCCAGCTAATCTATACCTCCATAACACAAAACTTACAATTCACCATAAAAACCCTTCCAAACAGTTATGTCACACCGAAACAAAGTTCCTTAACTATCTCACAGTTAACTAGACATACATATTTGAATACTATCCGTAGTGGCACGATAGCTTGAACTAACGTTCCGTTAGAAGTCCGTCCATTAACTATTCAGAGGCTTTAAATAGAATCGAAAACGTGCCAAGTCCGCGGTAACCTTACCATGTCGAGGCGATGCGAGACGTCATTTTATATTAATGCTGGAGCCGTATTGTGAGAGGAATGGAGGTGTGGAACAAAAAATGAGATAGTAGTGGTAGTAATAACAACCGCACGGGTTGATCCAACAGGTTAAGCTATGCTTGCCGGGGTGGGTCCGTGGATGATCTTTACATACCAAGACTCCTCCGTGCCTCGGAAACCACGTTAAGCCGTTGGTCCCGGTTGACATTCCTGGATCTTTGACATTCGTTACGGGTCGTCAGAAGCTCGAAAGTCTGACAGCCAGTCTTACCAAGGGGCATCGTTGCCCAGTTGTTGGATTGTGGAGGTTAGACAGGCAGTCGCTCCATGTAAAATACTGGTATTCAGCTGCATTCGGTTAGACTGGGAGCCGACACGCGATTTCGCTATCGCTACCGAGCGCGACAGTGATATCATGACATCTGAATAGGCCTTAAAATTCGAATACCTTTCAAGCAAACTTGATCGATTTTTTAAGAAGTTCGCAAATGAAACTGACATTTAAGACAAGGTAGACAAAGACAAGAAACTGATGTAAGAAACAAAATTATTCCAACAACCTTTCATGTTGAACTTGGCTATTCAAATAACGCTGTAATCTAATGGAACTAAAAACAAACTTATGTATTCGGATACTCCTCAATGCTAACTTGGGAATGAAGTTAAAAACTTTGAACCTACTGTATGATAAGGTACCTAATTTCTGGCATCAAGTAATTTGAGTTGATAAGTCCTTGTACAAGATATTTGATATTTACTTATTAGCTTCAATTATCTCACATCTAGGCAAAAGCTTCGGATCGGGATTGTCAGTTACTGCGGGCTGAAGCTGATCATCATTACCCCTTATCCCAATTTATTTGGGGTCAGCGCAACATGTCTTTTTCTTCCTTAATTTTCTATTATAGTTTGACCGACACCGCTGTATCGTGCCTTAGGAATGCGCAGCGAGACGGAGGGAAGGAAACCTCTTAAGAAAAGGTCTTAATATTGGACTTAAACACGTAGCAGACGGCCCCACGAATCCGTCATTTTCGTATGTTCAACCGTCTGCGTAACATCCTGTATATATATAATTATATACAAGGTGGAGACGACAATACAACAAAAAATTTAACGGTGTGTCCATAATGACGTTCCCATTCTGTATACAAAAATTAAATTGAATATATTCAATAGTTTAGTCATTATAGCTCGGCAAAATCCATAGTCGGCTCGGGCTATTTCGTTTATCCACCCCAAAAATCCACCCTAAGGTGGATATTCTGAAATGTATGCCCGAGAAGTCACCCTAGGCCAAGTTGGATAAACGGAATTTATAGGCTTAGGGTGGATCCGGCTTACATTACATTTAATTTGTTTGAAAAACTCGTTTTTTTTTTCGAAGCTAGGATTTATTTGACAGTTCCAAAATACTCTTAAGCATTAGTAGTGCCAGTATTTTAATTTTTTGTTGTATGGTAGTCTCCACATTGTATACTGCCGTTGACTGTTACCAGTAATTTCGTTAAACTTTGCCTATTATAACAGAAAACGAAATCTCTCAAACAACTTAAATCTAAGTAAAATCTTCAGTGATTATTCAAGCACATAATTGTGAACAAATTAATTGTCATTTTGGTTATATTATTTTCCTAAAAGCCTTTCAACATACCATCTTGGTAAACAACTTTTGCCTGACAACTTCGACAACATCTTTAATTAGTGTTTGTTTATTTCCACTGAGCCTATTTGACAGTTTGGTTTTAGCCGCACAACGATGAAACGAATGTTGTGATGCATCATACACATCACAACATTCGTTTCATAAATTGCCATTGCGCCATTGCGCCATGATGTAATTATTTCGTTTGAGCCTATTTGACAGTTTGGTTTTAGCCGCACAACGATGAAACGAATGTTGTGATGCATCATACACATCACAACATTCGTTTCATAAATTGCCATTGCGCCATTGCGCCATGATGTAATTATTACGTAACCAAATAATACCTTCGTCCAATGAAATAGTTTTATATGACAGCTGCGCACACAGACTGCATATGTCTTCGGCGCTTGAGTCGCTGACGGAACGGAATTTTATAATGTATTTATACTTTTAGTACTAAGTATTATATTTTATTTTATTTTTGATTTGTCATTATTATGTTATTTCACTATATTATATCCTGCACCGGTTGACGTCATCACGTCAACGCCGGCTGTCGCTGAAAACCAGCGCTGGGGCTCTGTCTCGCATAGGGTCGCAGCATTATGCTGAGCGATGGCCGTTTTGCGTGGATGTGACGCATATTTTTCCCCCAATTTGTTATTAATCGTGTTCTTTTTTTATTCTTTCCTTGCGTCATGTTTACCGCAAATAAACGTATTTTCTTTCTTTTTTCTTTCTTTCTTAACGAAAAACGTTTCAGTGTTTATCTGTCTGTATTTCTTATCTACGTGACGATAACTATAATACCTAGACTAGGTGATTTACACAAGTTCTTCTAACTTGACAGACATGTGTATTGCTCGGGAGTTTGTTCCGCCTCTCTTTCATCGCAGCTGAAACTCTAGAAAGTGGCGGTGGGGTGTCTTATGTGGGGACTATCTTATGTGGGGACTGTCTTATGTGGGGACTGTCACATGTGAGGACTGTCATATGTGGGGACTGTCTTATGTGGGGACTGTCACATGTGAGGACTGTCATATGTGGGGACTGTCTTATGTGGGGACTGTCTTATGTGGGGACTGTCTTATGTGGGGACTGTCTTATGTGGGGACTGTCTTATGTGGGGACTGTCTTATGTGGGGACTGTGTTATGTGGGGACTGTCTTATGTGGGGACTGTCACATGTGAGGACTGTCGTATGTGGGGACTGTCTTATGTGGGGACTGTCTTATGTGGGGACTGTCACATGTGAGGACTGTCATATGTGGGGACTGTCTTATGTGAGGACTGTCTTATGTGGGGACTGTCACATGTGAGGACTGTCTTATGTGGGGACTGTCACATGTGAGGACTGTCTTATGTGGGGACTGTCTTATGTGGGGACTGTCACATGTGAGGACTGTCATATGTGGGGACTGTCTTATGTGGGGACTGTCTTATGTGGGGACTGCCTTATGTGGGGACTGTCTTATGTGGGGACTGTCTTATGTGGGGACTGCTTTATGTGGGGACTGTCTTATGTGGGGACTGTGTTATGTGGGGACTGTCTTATGTGGGGACTGTCACATGTGAGGACTGTCGTATGTGGGGACTGTCTTATGTGGGGACTGTCTTATGTGGGGACTGTCACATGTGAGGACTGTCATATGTGGGGACTGTCTTATGTGGGGACTGTCACATGTGAGGACTGTCATATGTGGGGACTGTCTTATGTGGGGACTGTCTTATGTGGGGACTGTCTTATGTGGGGACTGTCTTATGTGGGGACTGTCACATGTGAGGACTGTCATATGTGGGGACTGTCTTATGTGGGGACTGTCTTATGTGGGGACTTTCTTATGTGGGGACTGTCTTATGTGGGGACTGTCACATGTGAGGACTGTCATATGTGGGGACTGTCTTATGTGGGGACTGTCTTATGTGGGGACTGTCTTATGTGGGGACTGCCTTATGTGGGGACTGTCTTATGTGGGGACTGCCTTATGTGGGGACTGCCTTATGTGGGGACTGTCTTATGTGGGGACTGTATTATGTGGGGACTGTCTTATCTACTTAAGACAGTCCAAATGTCTTATGCAATTTTGATTTACAAATTGTTGCATTTTTATTTAGTTTGATAAATCTTAAACACAATATACAGGTTATCACTAATATATGTTTATTTATATTATAAAAATTAAGAAGTCACTGGGCATCAAAAATGTCGTCTGGCAGCATTGCCACGTTGGATGGCAATGCTGATTCTTTGGCCAATAGCAACGACATAATTATCTGATTAGACATGATTATTATTACTTTAATCTGTAAGAAAAGCCATCTCTACTTACTACAGAATAGAATATTTAGACTCCTAGCACTTTATGAAAACATACGTAAAAATAAAAACCTGTGGAGTAAATTCTTATCACACATAAAACTACAGTTATTTGATCGTAATGTCTTTCATTTGGACAGTTCAGCCATCTTTATTTTTTAACCTGTGAAACAATCTTTACATTCCGTCGAGAAATATCTCTCAGGCATCGGTTGCTGGTAGGGTGCTGGTTGGCCTATTATCCCTTAATTACCCCTATAACCAAAAGCTAGTAGTCCTTTTAACTTATTTTCTACAAGTGTAGATACTACTAAAAATAAGATTCAACCCCGATTATTTAACGATAATAAAACGGTATCGCACCAAAACTGTTTCAAGACGTCCAGAATACTCCCTCATATGTTGCATTATAAAGGTAGTGAATTTGGTTAGCAATAAATTTAAAAATGTATGCGGCACATTGCAGTCTCTGGTATTTTATTACGTGGAACCCAATCCAGCGGATATATGGAAATGATTTTCAACTTAAACATCTTTCCATGTTTAAAGTTCAAAGGGAAATAGGAATGTAGTATAAAATAGAAAAGATTTTCGTAGATAAGTTAAAGTAAAGTACTTTAGTATAATATTTAAAAGAAAATTCACGCAGACACCAGTCTATCATAAACTAGAGTCACATAGTTTTTAAGTTTATCTTTTATTATAATGCCACTGTTAGTGAAGAGAAAATAAGTTATATATTTAAAAAAATATCCTTCTAATATGAAGACAAAGCATTGAAAATGTTGGACGTATGCGATTACTTTGGTTAAAATATCTACCTGTACCTTTGCCTAGTTTCCTGGTAGGGAGTCCTACCAATATTATCATCTGGCTAAAATAAACAGTTTTACTAGGAAATGAAACGAGTTAAAACAAAGTGTGTAGTTTGAAAAAAACATAACATTTCTGTCATTTTTATGCACTTCCACATTTAACCAAAACGGACTATCAAAGAGATTCTGACCCTTCTCATTATTAATTCGATTTTGCGCGTACCTAAGGTATCCGGATTTCGATATTATATTCCCGGAACCGACATCCAGCTTTGAAGGCTTTGAACGTACCTAGAGACCGCTTTTGTGCCTTCGGACAGCTTTAACAAAAACGTCACGAATTCTATTATCATGTAACTTATGTATGTAATACTATTATAGATTTAATCCTTAAACGCAATTTAGATGTTTAAGCTGACGTGGGTTGGCATGTATGATGTAATTAGGGATATCTACGTCACAATATTGCTTAATAAGCTTGTGGCAACCTTGTATCGATTGTCGAGGTCAACTTGTCTTGCGCTTACCGAGATTGAGTTCTGAGTTTTAACCAAGACAAACATCTAAATGTCAGACAAGTGTTCTAACTTTAGTTGCTACATTAGAAATGGGCTTTAAATGGTACAACTATAAAGACGATGCTTAACATTAAATGGGGATCAACTAGTTACCCTCCCAAAGTACTTGATTTGATCTGATTTATTCCAATTTCTTCTTCTTCCCGCACTCAGTGAGATAAAAGACGCCAAAGAGATTATAACAATAATATCAGAGGCTATCGAATCTTTCTCGTGTGGTAATAGTATCATTTCGTGGTCGATAAATAATATCTATTCGGAGGGCAAGATCATTATTTATGGTGGTCTGATGAGGAAAATCTAAAACCGATCAATCGCTAATTTGGTCTACTAAGAAATTGGATGGACCAGGAGTGAATAAGACGAGTAGAGTTTTTTGAATGACACAAATGATATGCGTGTAAACAGATGCAGCAACAACCAGTGCATAATATAAATGCAAATAATAATTATCTACGACAACCAAAATAGAGACCACATTAAATTCTCTTTACAATGATCTTAAAGCTCTCAGAACCTACTAAAGGGCGTTTAGGTATTCAAATCTGCGTAAGTACCAAAAGACCGCGAAATTCAACCATCAAACGCTTAATGCGGCTTGTAGTTCATTTCACGTCACTTACAACACATGTTAATGATAAATTCCGAACTTAGTAAGTTAACGAGAACTGGTACTGCGGTGGTAAGCGCATAGCTATCACGTTGAGCGAGAATTAATTACTCGCAACGTGTTTACATGTTACCGACGAGTAAGCATGTGTGGCTGACATGCGGTGGAAATTTTACGGAGAGTCGTAGAAAACATTAGGCATCTATGAAAAGTTGTAGTTTAGGTACGAAAAATCAGGGCGCGCTAAAATAACCTGTTAGGGTAGGTAATGATTGAGTCATCCAGAAATCACTGTAGATTCCCGCAGATATTAAGAAAAATTATAATAAAGTCTGTGTTTTATTTCCAGCGAAAAATGCTATCCTTATTTTTTAGTCTTCATCCTCGTTTCAAAAGGGACTGTGTGTGTTATCTTTTTTGCATACAATTTTCCTTTGTTTTAATTTCGAGAAAAGTGGAGGCTTACCTGTTTTTGTCTTTTACGTATTTAACATACCAGGCCGACATAAGAACTAGGAGACAATGCGACGAGTCCCACTCGTTAAAGTTCTTTGTCAACCTAAATCCTATTCTGTGTATGTGTGTGTGATAGAAAAAAAAATACCAGGAGAACATGAAGCGTCGTAGTTCTGCGATAAAAACCGCTCTATTCGGAGTTCTCGACCCGTAAATCGTTGCTAGCGTCCCCTTTTCTTCTAATACGCGGTTGGTTTGCGATTCCGTGTTATTGTACCGTTCAGAATGTTTGTATGAATGGGATAAAAATTGCAGTGCTGAGTTTGTGTAAAAATATATTCTTAGTTACCTGTAAAATGCGAAATAATGAATGTGGTTTGTACTCGGAGATGCTGTGGATAAATGTGTTTGCAATTGTTTTGTAATTCGTTAGTTTGCACGGCATGCGGGAATACTATTTTTACAGAATATTATTGTGCTATTGCATCTCGCTTATTCTAATGGAATGTTTTTAAAGTGATAGCACCCATAAAATGTTAATCGATTGCAATGCTCTTCATTTTGACAGTTCAGCCACGTTCATTTTATTGTTTACATTGTGTAAACCTATGAACCAATGAATGTCAAAACGATTTTTTAGATGGTCCTTTGTACAGTCAGTATCCTGCATTACCTGACCCCTCTTACAAAGAAGAAGAGCGGAAGAGGGGTCAGGTAATTCAGGTCACTGTACCAACTTATTTTTTTAGCAATAAAAGACGCTGTTAACAGGTTTGACAAAATTAAAAAGCAAATAATTCATTAAATACATTTATTTATCGCCATTAAGAACGTGACACCCAATGACAATATTAATATTATTATGTTACATATATTTATATAATGCAATATTAAACTAACAAACAAATGTATCACAGAATATTTTGATAGTGTTCAAAATTGACCAATATTTATACAACGTGGACGATCACAAATAAAATGAAATTACAAAGTCACGTGAAAATTATATTACAATTTTATTATATTTTAAATTAATTGGGAGAGTAATTAGTTTTATTTCAAAGAACACAGCTACAGCAGTAGGTACCTATTAAAAATAATTTAAAACGAGTTATATAAATTTTATAAGAGTCTTTTATAAAAGCTAGTTCTACAAAAGCTAAAGTTTTTGGTAGAAACGATACGCGCGTAGGTACTGAAAAATAGAAAGTTACAAAAGTCAACATAAAATTATAATTAACATTTTCTTTGAATCGAAATGAGCAGAGCAACCAACATTTCTTTTAATTAAAAACGTACTAATGAGCTTAATAAACATTATTAATTAAGTATGAACACAGTGAAAATGTCTCCCAATTATTTAAAAAAAATCACAAAAAGAGTCGTCAATAGAGTTTCATAGATTTATTAAATTTAGACATTTTTAACTACCTAGCTGTCTTTAATTTTATATACAATTTACACAATAATAACTTTAATATTTTATAATATTTTGGCACGACGAGTGACAGAAGAATTCTTTGCATTAAAATGTTTGAAACAGCTGAAAGCGTCTCTCCTCTGCATTTCTTAGCGACAATGTAATATCGCGATGTTATTAGCAAGGAAAACTCCGTGAATAAACTTGGAAACTACTACATTTCATAGTTCAAGTTGTTTTTATAACATTGTGAGTACAAATTCTTCATAACAAAAGAACATGAAAATGCACTGAGTAGTAAAGTGAGTAGTAAACACACGTAGCGTTATCAACTCGCGCAGGGCCCTCGTGGTGGAGAAACCAAAAAATCGAAGACGTGTGACCTCCTGCTGGATGCCAAATGTCTTCGTTTTTTGGGTTCTAGGAGATGTCTTTTTCCTCACGAAGTTTTACTTCACCGTTTTGAGCGTAGTGGAAATGAAATAATATACGCAAAGAAAAGTGCATGCTTGGTTTCGAACCTACGATCTGCAACTCGTAAGTCGCGGCTGTTACCACTGGACCACCACTGCTCTATCGATTGATCCTCAGCTATTAGTACACCTACGAGATTCAAAAGTCGAACGACATTGGTAATGTCGATCGTGTGGGTGCTACATCACACACAATACGAAGGTTCGTGAAAAACGTATCTCGTAGACAATGTGTCGGCAATCCGAGCCCGTCATTTGGAACCATTGTACTTATTCTCGTCTCTGTCGACCTTGTTACGAACGTGCGAATTCGGATTCGGCGATAGGAATCAAATTTATGCCTTCATTAGTACCCTTATTATGTAAGATCGTAAGAATTTTCACTAGAATATAGGAGCTAGATTGCTCCATGTGAAGAGTATTGATGAGCCTTGATGAGAAAGTCTGGAGACGCAAGTATTGAGAAAATCTTTTAGCGAATTTTTTTATTCGTAATATTTTTTATTCAGAGAACTGGAATGAAGAGAATTTGTTGGTTGGTATTCGTTAGTATTGCGACTATTTTATCAACTCAAATACTATGAAACCGATTTTAATACATCGGCAAATAAATATATAATAACTTAAATAGTAAATACTCGTGTAAAAGGCCTCCGAATTTGATTCAACATAGCAAACGAGACTAAAAATATGAACGCCGTTTTCTGCAAATGATACACGAACTGTACTTTTTTTTTTTTGTTCTATTTATTATCTCAAAATATTAAGCGCTCTGTTGATTGTGTGATACAAGGAGAGCATAGCATGAAATCTGCTCCGATGTAACACGTAGTGACGTCACGCACACCCGTTCCGCTCCCCGTCAGTCGTTTTTAAATCACATTACGTTCGGGATTTTCGGTTTCATGAATTTTGATGACGTCACTACGATTTTACGCGGGAATCTGCGTTTTTGCAACCGTGCGGCCAAAAATATTAAAATTAGACTTTTTGAGACTAAAATTAGAAACGCTGGGTTTTTGGTTTTATTATTTTAAGGCCCGTTATTTTTTGTGGAGTTTTTATTTCAAATACAATACTCGCATATTACGCATTTTTAGATGCTTTTTTAGAATTTTCACTGTCTGAAAGCAAGTACATTCTCAGTAATACCTTTTCTAAATACTTTTGTAAAACGATGTTTAATGTCTGTTGGCGTTCCTTAATAACTAAATAAGTTAATGAAAACTGTTTTTGCCTCTCGTGCATCAAAAGGCTGTTCAGCTGTCAAAAACATTTTAAAATGTCAGGACTAGAATTTTTGTGATTTACTATTAACGAATACCTAGAATTTGGCACCAAAGTAATACAACGCTATATACAATAGAAGAGTTTTAGGAACGTCAGGACATGGAAAAGTACAGAAGAATAGAAAAACAATGTATCTATTAATATTATAATCCACATTAAGGTAACTTACTCATAAAAACTGTTCTCCTGGTGAATAGGTAGCCAACTGCAGAAGTATGTAGGTACATTATGATTCGAAATTGAAACAATAATAGTTAAAGCAATGGCACGTAAAATTTCATCGGAGAGGCAACCGGATGGCAATTGGGAATCTGGGTCTTGAAGTGATACCGAACCCCCTCGTACCATCCGAATGGACCCCAAATGGGCGGGGGCGGAGATATGGTGTTGGGAGGTCATAACATTTTTTTTCGACGAGGCAACTTGTTGGAAATGCGGTTGCTTTGAAGTTTATATCCTATTGACATAGTAAAAAAAAAATTGCCACCCCCCAACGTCGTTATAATTGAAATAATGTCTTACGCGTTATTTAATTCTTGCAACTCCTTACCGATGATTTTTAACTGAAACTGAGGGTCAATTTTGACAAAACCGGATTGCATTGATACACACAATTCCTTGCTTTGAATTAGAGTTTAAATTTCGAAAGTCATGTCAAAAAAAAAAAACAACATATCTCCGCCCCCACCCATTTGGGGCCATTCGGACGGAAAAAAATCGTCATTTTCCAGCCAGCAGAGTGTAGCATTTGCCAAAAAAATGTACGAACAATATTCGAGTTATTCGAAATTTGAACGCAGTTAGGCTTGTTGACCCATTATTCATTGGAATATGACTTGTTCGAAAAAGGTATCATGTGATGGAGTACGTTGATTTTATTGGCTCCTTTTGTATAAGCAAAAGGAGTATGCAAAGATCGTAGCATGTGGCGTTCTGTAGTTTATGTTTATGTGGTACTCTTTATTGTAAGTTATTCAATTTGGTTGTTAGAAAGAACAAGGTAACATAAATATTAAAAAACTTCAATTCTGCATTGACCACTCCATCATCAGGATTACTATTGCAAATAAAAAACAGTCTTGCACTTAAAAACTAGCACAAGATTATTATATTCATTCAAACATGGGTAAAACATAGACATAATAAATAAAATAAAATGACACAACCGCAACCAAAATCCTAGAACAATATGAAAATACAAAAAAAAAGTACTAAATTCGTTGCATAAAACTAAACAACGTACAAATAATTTATTTAACATGTATTCTAACAACAATTTGACAGCATCGTGTTGACAGTTGAACAAGATGGCGGCGGTACAAAAATACAAAATATGGATTATCACAGGGAATTATTTAAATAGGATTTCAATAAAACATTGCCTTATAAATGAAAACACAAGCCACAGTGTAGCAAGGGAATTGAAGCTGACGTCATCGTTAATACCTAGTCAGATTATACAACAAGCGTTTTGAAAAAAAAGACTTTCAAACTTGTATCAATGATTTAACAGGAGCAATTGGAAATTAAGTCGATTGACAAAGTTTTTTTTTAAGTCGTTCTTATTTTTACTTCTCCACATTATTTCACATGTGCTGGACAATATTTATGAGTAAATTCTTGGAAAATATCTAGTTTTGTTTAAAAATCTCTATTTTTATCATTGCAATACATTAAGCTCACAAGCTATTCAACCATCATTAAATCTCGAGAGACAATTCTAGGTATAATACTAAGTTTTGCCCTTTCACAAATATTTGAAGTAAGAGGGCTTTGAAACTTAGGTACTACTGCAAGTTAACTTAAGATATGCGAACTTAACGCATAAGTTAAACGTAGATAAGGTTAATGCTTAACTGTCAACACAACTTGTCCCTGCCTTAGTCTGTACATTACATTAACTTAATCGTATTCGCATCAGCCCCTTTCCAACATATGTAAATATTACAAATTTTTATTTTTTCTCGTGACATAAAACATCGAAATTCAGTGCTTGCTATTTATAGAATAATTGATTTTATAATATAATTTTATTTTTACGACATTTTTTATTACAATTACCTATCACAAGTTACGAATCTGTATTCTGTCGTTTTAGTTCTAAAAATAATAATAACAAAACATGCGAAATCCAAACAGATAATACTAATTAAAATGAATCAAATGCCCTCCCTGATTCCATATCAACGTAACTTTGCCACACTCTTCCCTATCTACAATTTACTGAGCATTATTTTCACATTAACTCCTATCTAAAACACATCTTCACACGATTCCTTACAGGGAGACAAACAAAAACAAACTTCTAACTCGAATCTCTGCCGTTTACTTCGAAACTTTCATACAGACCCCCATGAAAAGTCGTATCACATCAAATATGAACGTGATAACAGAAAACAGCGCGTTATTGCGAGTAAAACAGTAGGCAGGCACGGTCAAAGTGCTCTAAAAGCTTATTGGGCCTGACAAAGGATTGAGCCTTGAATTCCCAGCTCCATTGCAAAGGATGTAAGTAACAGAATACGGACGCACACGGACGCGAACGGTGCTAACTCACTCAAATATTAACATGTATTTGCAATGCGATGTTTTACTCCACGTTGGTCCTTCGACCCTGGTACTGTTTTTGAATTTGCCATGCGTTTGATATTTTATGTGAACTTTTATTTCAGATTTAAGCTTTGTTGCAGACCAGCGCGACCTGTCGCGCGACGCGACACCGGTTATTGTTATACCGTGAATTTCCTTAGAAATTGTATTGTTCGTATCGCGTCGCGCGACAAATCGCGCTGGTCTGCAAAAGCCTTTAAACTGCAAACAAAAGTCAAATAAACATGAGAGCGTTGTCTGTTCTCTGTCACTCATATCTGGGCGTCTCTTTCTAAATGAAGCTCGAAGAGACATATTAATTAGACTTGTGTAATATCTACTTCACGTTTGGTAAATCACACTGATATAGAGATTTATAATTCGCCACGTAGCTTCGTAGGTTTGAAACAAATTGAAAGTCGAGAAACTAATTTGAATATGTAACACAGTTTTCAATGATTAACTAGAGAATATAGCTTTCAGGCATCGATCGAATTTGGTTCACAATATCCAGCCAGAAACTGATAGAAGATGCTAGATAATATTTATCGCAGTTTGGAACTACGAAAGAATTACAGTGCTCATTCCTACTTAATATACGGATTGGCTGCTGATCTTTACAGTCATCACTCAATCAATTTTAGGGCGTATTCGTAAGATTTTGGTAGGTACTTAGGTCCAAATTACCTCTAGACGAACTAATTTAATCAATCGTGAAAC
Source organism: Conistra vaccinii (assembly GCA_948150665.1). Taxonomy (NCBI): domain Eukaryota; kingdom Metazoa; phylum Arthropoda; class Insecta; order Lepidoptera; family Noctuidae; genus Conistra; species Conistra vaccinii. Next base: position 2,614,498 of record OX411323.1, on the reverse strand, counting down.
TTACTGGCGCCGCGCGCCGAGTGGTCTGCCTTGGTACTGTCTCGCCACAGCATTAGGACCACACATTTTGACCATCAAGGAAATTAAGATAGTGTCGTGTGGGTCAAATAAGCTTGCTGCACTAAACATGGGGTAGATGGAAGAATGGCAAACCTATTTACGGATTGCAAGCAATGAAATTGAAAACAAATAACGCTTTTTATCACATACACTTTGCAATTTTACACAAACAACAGAATACAGCTACGTTTTACAATGTTTACACGCTAAAAGAGACTCGCATCGCATTTGATTGTACAATGTACCAGGATTTCATAAATATTGAATGGTATACGGAAATAAAAGATCCCTGAATGCTCCTACTATTGTTCGTGTTATGTATTTACGAGGATACAATTGATACGGAGACTCTTTGATGATTTCTGCATATCATGGAGCATGTATTCATATAAATATTTATAATTTGAGATTTTGTATATGAGTGAAATGCTTTGATGTAGACTGGGGATGACAAAACGTAAAATTTAACGGGAGCTTATTTTTGTTGCAGATGGGACGCGTTTTTGTTTCACTTGAAGAATAAAATACTGATGATTAGAGAGAAAGCACAGAGAGCAACTAATGAATTTTGTCATTAATGACTCAAATGACAATAATTGCTATGATTTACTATTAGAAGTCTCCGAGGATAGTGTTATTACATTACTCTGAGGTTATTACCGTAGTTTTAATCTATGGCAACATCTCATGCAGTTCCGCGTCTAATTTCGCTTTTAACGCCTTTTGTGAAGGAAGTGGGTACCAGGCGAATAGCAGAAGCTAGGAGATTGATGATGTAAAACGGTGTCAGAGCTAGCCGAGTAGGTATATACTACTACTACTTTGTACCTCAATGTGTGCGAGAAGTTTAAATAAATAAATAAATAAATAAATATATACATTTCTACTCAGCTACCTTTGACAAAGTTTCGGTCGAAATTGTAAAATTGTGAAGAAAATGTTCTGAAATCGAAACATAAAAGTTGCCTAAACGAAAATTTCTCCAATGATTTCTGTTACTCGCTTTCGCTCTACGCTCATATTCATATTTTTGTCAATTTATTTGATTTCATCTCTCAGATCGAAATGATTTAAAAGCAAGGCCATTTTTTGTTGATTTGATGCCTCTTTTAAAAAGTTACCTCCTTGGTTTATGTTCGCTTCCTCATTTCTTGGTACAGAACGGAAAAGTTACGGAGCGTCGAAATTCAAAGGAAGGGCTCATTGGAAAAGCTTTCAGTAAGTTTCCTTTTAAAATGTTACTGTTAGCAAAAACCTTATCAATTAAAGCCGCTTTAGCATCCAGTGAGTCTTGTCCTTTTTAAAGTAGGTACATTTTTCTACATCTTTTTTAATTTTATATCCATTCCGTCTCAATTATTAAGCCCCGTATAACTGTGTGTTTGCACTGGCGAAAATAAAAACATGTTGAAATCTATTATTCTTGTCAAACACTGTATCGAACCAGAAAGTTGAGATTTCAACATGTTTTATGTGAATGTTTCGCCAGTGCAAACGCACAGTTAAAGAAACAAAAGTTACACATCATTGTTGCAACAATATTATTTTGTTGTTGTTGCTAGCAACATGTTTCTCGTAAGACTGTTGCTGCAACAATGTCCACAACATTTTTTTACTTTTTGTGTTGAATACGGATTTTAAAGTTATTATTTTCTACTTTTTCTCCTCGTGTAAACATTGTAGTGACATAAATTGTTATCTAACTATACTAATCGCTCGATACTTAAGCTGACACCTACAGCATCGGTTAGACTTCACTCAAGGCACTGTATTTAGAAAATATATGTACTGAGATGCACAACGCGAGTATCAGTACTGTTGCATCCAACTTGGTTGAGCTTGAACCTGTGAACAATGGGATATCGGTTAGTTCATTTTACCAAATTAAAAGGTCTTTATGACCTTTATTTTTTAATTAGTGGCTATTCTGAAAAAAACTCATCTTTAAAACTTAGCCGTCATTAGTGCCAATTCCTATAACATCACCTAAATTTTCACAATGAGTTTTTTTTAGCGTATAAATAATTATACGCTAAAAAAAACTCATCAGAGAGAGAGAGGATCATCATTTGCTGTGCAGCCCATAAGGGCTGCACAGCAAATGATGATCCTCTCTTTCCGAAAATTACCTTTAGGAAGGGGCGACTAGGAAAAATTCTACCAGCATACCAGAAAACTGGTAGAGTATGACGGAATCTAACAATGCATGTTATGTTGGTCAACTATGCACTCAGCACTCACTCATATAGGTACTTATTCTTATTCTTAAAATAGTTTGACCATCGCTTGCGGTTTATCCGTGGATTATACACCATTCGGAATGCTTGATATAATATTGGTCCTTTGATACAAAATTGTTGCTTACTGGGTAATAAAAACATACACTGGGCCGCAAAGAAACCGGAATCGGAGAATATTCTTCAGCATCGGCTCATAAATCTGGTGGAAAATGCCAAACCGTATAACAGCTGCATTAACAACTCTTGAAGGCAATACAAAATACTAAAATGTGTAAAAATTGCATGTTTGATACAATATGGCACGTTATTCGAAATCTCATGAAAATGGGCATTTTTACATAAATTACTTTTATTCAAAATAAACTTCATAATTTTGAACTTTTATGACAATTATTTAAGCACTATAAAATTGTCTTTATTACAGTTTTTATTTCTTAAAGCTAGCTCCAACATTTTGGTAGTTATTGAGGTTTTTGTTACCGACTGGCATTCTTTGCGGCCCAGTGTAGTTCCACGCTCGAGAGACGTTCGCTTTTTGCCACGAAAATGCATCAAAGCCTCAAAAAAAAACTTCCAACAAGAGGCACGAGTAGGTACAAACTTACAATAACATTCAAAATCACAAACTATAACATTTCTTCGCTCATTGAGCCATAAATATTCGGGCTATTAACTTTTCTTTGATAACAGGGAAAGTCACTCAAGCAATAACAGATTTGTTATCGAATTGAGACGAAGTTATACGAGAATCATGTGCGGCCATGTTAACTCATAATTGCTCCTACTCCATTGATCATCCATTTGAGCAAGAAATTGCACATTGCTCGAGCTCTTTGAAATGTTGGATTTCATGCCGAATCCAAATTGGACTATTACCGTTACGAGTTGCAAAATGAAAAGTATTGTGCGTCATTTATATTTATTAAATTGTTGGAGTGCGTGTGAAATGATTGTCCAGTTTTTATGCACGGCATGACAGAGCAAAATATTGAAAATAAAAATGTTTTATCAAAAATGCTGTTACAAAATCCAATGATATTGATTCAAAATATTGTTTAAAATGATGGATGAAGTAACTTCCTAAAAATAAATTTTCACTTATCATTTTGTCAATATCAGCACCAAAAACTGTATGCTCAAAATGTTAAGGATAAACAGACAAACTTCAGCAGCTCAAGTATCTCGCGAGTTCGCGAATAGTTGAGAACCTCTACCAAACTCGAGCAGACTCGAGAAACTTATCGCTATTCGAAACCCTTTGCAAAATTAGACAGATAACCTGCAAGAGAATTAAGCGGTTTTCACCAGAATCGTGAAACAGAATGCAAGTCATCTCCGCCATGTCTTAATTACGCCTACCAGAGTACCAGGGTAGCATAGTATGTTAATTAGTCGCTTGACGGAAACTAGTTGTCGTAGTAACTAGTTAGCTTATTAGATGTGGTAAGCAAGGTGAGTTTCATCTAATTTCGGAAGATAACGTTGCATCCCGGATCTCACAAGAAATACCTTTTGAAAATATTATAAAATGTCCAAGTAGAAATAGACAACTACTACTAGTACAAAAAAAACATAAACCCACCTGCAGCTGTAAACATAGACAAATGCGGCGACCTTGCCACTACCAGGGTCGCATTCGCGGCCCTTATGTAGGGGGGCCAGGTTGGCTGCGTGGCTTCGCAGCGTAAGGCCATGAAGCCTTTGGACGTGGCCACTCGCAGTCGAAGGGCTCGCCAGCTCGACCGGAGGCCGAAGTCATTAGCGGAAGAAACTTGTGTGTTATTCAACAGCCCAAGTTCTGTCTGTTGGCAATGTAAAGGAACTCTTTAAATTGTTTTTATTTAGCCTATCATCATTATTCAGCCGAAAGACTTCTACTCATGGAGATAGGCCTGCTCTAGAATTATCACAACGACCGATCTTGTCCCGTTTCCCCCCGAAGCCAGTAGATTCCCTCAATTTTCTGATTTTTCAGTAACCTAACAATACAGGGTGTTAGGGTAAACACCGTTATCCTTCAAACCAGTGGTTTGGTTTTGTTTATAGAACATAAATTCAATGGAAAATCACAACTTTTTTTTTAAAGATGTACATTTAGAATCGTCACGCAATTCCTAAGGTAGGTATTTTTGCCTGTCTTAAGCCAGGAAAAGGTTGTATTGTATTTATTCATGTGTTGTGTAGGTAGGTAGGACGGGCGGCGATCGATTACGTCACTCGGGCGGGCGCATATCCATGAATTTGCGGACGGTGTCGGACAATAATCTTTTTAATTTTTGTTAACGAAAATAACGTAATTTTTTTTTTACTCGGTTTTTTATGTTTATATTTAAGCTGACTACCCATAGTTTGAGTGACAACGGTGTTTACCCTTCCATCCTGTATAGTTTGATTTTTTATATAAGCCCCGGCTGATAGCTTTCTACAACTTTGTACTTATCTACTTTACACATTTTGTATTTTTTTTTAACATGGTATCTCACGAGGTATCAATTTGTAAATACAAATGCATGTTGATACATACTACATTTTCCCTTTAATGAGTGATTTGTGTAAGAATTTTAACAAAAAGGGGTCAATTCCTGATGTACTAACCCGATCAGGCCGTCCGTCGATGTACCACACGATGTTGGCCGGCGGCATCGCTGGCTGAGTGGTGCAGTTGAGCAGCACGTCTTCACCGAGCTGCACCGTTCCCGGCACTCCCATTATCACTGGGTCTTCTTTTAAAGTCACTGTGTATTAAGAAAAAATAATGTACTTAAACCCCCATAGTCGAGGAAAACAAAAGTTGCCCAACTTTGTTGCAGCAACATTGTTTTGAGTTGCGAGAAACATGTTGCTTCAACATAACAATGAGTGTAAAATGTGTTTCCAGCAACACAAAAAACATTCTTTAGAAATATATACCTAAGCAAAAACATGAAGTATTAAAACAAAACCGGCCAAGTGTGTGTCGTACCACGCACAATGAAGGGTTCCGTAGTCGGGGTGAATTTATCCCAAGAATAAACTGAACATTCTAGTTGAAAGACATGATTTTTCATGATTTTATTTTACCACTTTTTGGCACGATTAATATGCATACCCATGCCAAATTACAGCTTTCTAGTACTAAGAATCTTTGAGCCAAGCCACGGACAGACAGACAGACAGACGGAAATAGCGAAACTACGTATATAAAGGTTCCTTGTTGACTACGGAACCCTAAAAGTCACGAAATTTACAACTAGGTAACAGGGAAGAGAGATAGTAACACAAGAAGTGGGACGACCCACTTAGAAAATAATTACTTTCTTAGAAAATGTCAATTAGCCAGAACAGGTAATTTATACTTACCTGAATAAGTTATTAAGTTCATAAATTTTTAATATTATTACTTAAGAGTAAAAAGTTCTTCGAGAACGCCATTTTACACAATAATATATCTTCGCTAGCGTTATCCCAACGGATAGTAGGTAGGACCCCACTTAATTTATGATAAATGCTCGACGTGATATTTTGCGTGAAGGATAGTTTATGGCCTGGAGAGTGACATAGGCTATTTATAGGAACATGCACGGTTCCTGTAGTACATGGGAGCAAATTCACGAGTAAAAGCCATAAAAAAAGTCGTAAGGAAACTCACCAGCCACCGTTAAATTCTTGGTCTGCTTGACAACAGCAAACCTGGGACCCTCAGTGGAGACCTCACAAGTGAACGACAACTTCGTGTTATAGTTCCTTGGTAGCACCACGCTGATGGCGCAGCTGTTCAGGTTGCAGGTGCCCTTGGACACGCCTCCCGCTGTGGAGTTGAAGGTCCTCGTGGGGGGCTGAGAAAGAAGGTTTATATTAGACACTAGCAACTCGCCCTGATTTGCACGGTTTTCACGATATAACCAAATACATGAACCTTTCGAAGTAAATTCTCTAAATGATAATGAAAACCTCATCAAAATCTGTTGCGAGGTTTAGACAAACCACGCGGACAGACACGATAAGCGACTTTAATTTATAATAAGTATACATAGACAACACAGTGGATAAGAGTTGTTAAATGATCCCCGTAGAGTTTTCGTTAATAATAAAATCAATTTAAAGCCAAAGACAATAAATACATAGAGCTAAATAAGTTCAAACATGTTTACAAAAGCTATCTTTACATAACAAAATCATTGTACCTATTAGCAGACCTAAAAAAGTACTCTATAAAACCAACTGATCATTATCCTATTTCATGCACTGTTATTTATTTTACGAACCACAACAACCCATTTTAGCAATAATCCCACTATTAAAATGTAAATGTCGTTTTATATAAAAACACACACACACATTCGTCATTTCGAAAATGTTCTTACCTAAGTTTTTAGACCTTTGTATCCTGATTTCATTAAAATCGGTGTAGGGTTAGCTTAGTCGTCAGGTGCAGGGTTAAGTTTATTTATTTTTATTTTGTCTATGTGTAGAGGCGGCTGCGCCCGTCACTTTTCTCTATGAGATGAAAATAAATGAAGATTTTTCCTTGTTGTCATTCTTTAATTATATTATTTAATAATATCTGGAATATCTTTTAAACTGGTGACCCCGACTCAAATAATCGCCTTTGTGTGTTGGACAAAAACAGTGGATTAAGATTTTTAATTGACACAGGAGCCAATGTGTCGGTAATTCCGGTTGGTAGGTCAAAAAATATCCCGTGTGATAAATATAAGCTTTACGCCGCAAACGGTTCAGAAATAAGAACATTTGGTGTACGTTCATTAGTTTTAGACCTTAATTTAGGAAGAGCTTTCAGATGGACATTCATCGTAGCGGATGTTAAGCAGCCTATTATAGGGGCAGATTTCTTAACTCATAATAGGTTGTTGATTGATTTAAGCACGCGGAGACTTATTGATCAAATTACGCGCTTTAATGTTATCGCTTCAGTTGTTTGTCATAGAGATTGCGAATCATCCATTAAAACGATAGTTGATAATAACGTATGGCACAGGATATTATGTAATTATCCAGACGTGACTAAACCTGTATCTTTTAAAGAAATAGCTAAGCACTCGGTATGTCATTACATAGAAACTTCAGGACCACCGTTATACGCTAAGGCGAGACCACTTCCTCCAGACCGATATAAGAAAGTTAAGGCAGAATTTCAAAATATGATAGAGTTAGGCATTTGCAGACCATCCAAAAGCCCTTGGGCAAGCCCACTGCACGTGGTGCCCAAGAAAAATGGAGAACTTCGCCCGTGCGGAGACTATAGACGGCTGAACGCAGTAACGAAACCGGATCGCTATCCAATTCCACGCATAAACGATTTTAAGTACTTATTGGCAGGTAAGAAAACCGTATTCAGTAAACTCGATTTAATTAGAGCATATCATTTTATACCGGTTGCTCCGGAGGACGTCGAAAAAACTGCAATCATAACGCCTTTTGGGCTGTTTGAATTTCCGCGCATGACATTTGGTCTGCGCAACGCAGCGCAATCTTTTCAACGATTCATGGATTCGGTAGTGCTGCGTGGTTTAGATTTTGTATACAGTTATATCGATGACGTATGCATAGCTAGCCAGACAGAAGCTCAGCACCAAGAGCATTTGAATGCCGTTTTCCAAAGATTTAATGAATTTGGTATTACAATAAATATCTCTAAATGTGTATTCGGAGTATCGCAAATGGAATTTTTAGGTTTTGACGTATCGATGGATGGAGTTCGTCCACTAGACGATAAAGTGCAAGCGATTGTAAATTTCCCGAAACCCGAGACGGTCGAGCAATTGCGTCGTTTTCTCGGTATGGTCAATTTTTACCGTGCACACATCCCTAGAGCAGTCGATTGCCAATCGGAATTAAATAGTTATTTACATAATAGCAAAAAGCGTGATAAAACAATTATAGAGTGGACTGATAAGGCCAACGAGGCATTTGAGAAATGTAAGTTAAGCTTAAAAAACGCTGCCACATTATCTTATCCGTTGCCCGATGCAAATTTATCACTCATGTGTGATGCTTCAAATGTTAGTATTGGTGCCGTTTTACAACAGCAAATTAATAACATTTGGCAACCACTGGGCTACTTTTAAAAAAAATTTACGCAAACAGAAGCTAAGTACTCTACTTACGACAGGGAGTTGTTAGCAATATTTATGGCTATTAAACATTTTAGGAGTTTAGTAGAAGGTCGAAAGTTAACGATTTTTACGGACCATAAACCACTTACATATGCGTTTACGAAACTAAATAGTAATAACGAAAGTCCCAGGCGAATTCGTCAACTTTCCTTTATTTCCGAATTTACTACGGCTATATCCTATATTAGTGGTAACCAAAACGTGGTAGCAGACACTCTTTCTCGCATAGAAACGATAAGCGGTCCCACAGTGCTAAATTATGAGGAGTTAGCAGAAAAACAATCCGGTGACGAATACCTACAGCAAGCGTTGCGAGCATCCGATAGCAACTTGCAGTTTAAACAGTTTTATGTACCGGACTGTGGAAAGCAAGTCTATTGCGAAGTGTCACATAATAAAATCAGACCTTATTTAACGGAAGATTTTAGGGTGACAGCTTTCCATTCAGTTCACGACCTTAGCCACCCTGGCATTAAATGTAGTAAGCAAATGATTAAACAGAAGTTTTTTTGGCGAAATATGGATAAGGATATTACTAAGTGGGCTAGAGCTTGCCCACACTGTCAAAAAGTCAAAATTACAAGGCACACTATCTCAGGCGTAGGAAAATTTGAACGGGTTGATCGTTTTCAACATTTGCATATCGATATAGTCGGACCTTTAACGACTACAGCTGATGGGTATAGATATTGTGTGACTATGATAGACCGTTCCACAGGCTGGCCGGAGGCCGTGCCTGTCCAAAATATCACAGCGGAGACCGTAGCGAGAGTAGTTTTTGAGTCTTGGATATCTCGTTTTGGATGCCCTTCGAAGCTTACAAGCGACCAAGGCAGACAATTTGAGAGCAATTTATTTATTAATCTCTTGAAGTATTTGGGCATACACAAATTTCGCACGACACCTTACCATCCGCAAAGTAATGGCATGATTGAACGTTGGCATAGAGCACTGAAAGTGGCTCTCATGGCACGTTTACATTGCAATACTTCCTGGGTTGAGGAACTTCCAGTCGCGCTATTAGGTCTGCGTGCAGCTATCAGGAGTGACAGCGGAATAAGTGCAGCGGAATTAACCTACGGTAAAACGATTAGGTTACCTGGTGATTTCTATGACGAATCAAAAATAGATACTGTAAACTTCGTGTATTCGTGTGGACTGTATATTTCTGGCTTGATTACAATTAAAACGACTTGCTGAATTATCACTTTTATTTCTCACTGTTAGCGCACAAACCACGCACGTTGGATGGCGGACGGAAGAGCAACCATAGATAATACACTTACATAGACTAAAAAACTAAATAATCTTGTGTTGCCATTAACAGATACTTCGGACTCGGAATATTTACAGTCGCTCAGAGATGCTATTAATCATTTAAAGCCACGACCACCGAGTCATGAGAATTCAAAGGCATTGTTCGTATCTAACGATCCATGTCAAAGTGTGTTCGTTAGAAATGATTTAATGCGAAAATCACTTCAACCACCCTATGATGGCCCGTATAGTGTCATTAAAAGAATAGGAAAGACATTTATTATAAAAATAGGTGACAAAGAAAATACTATTTCTATAGATAGGCTCAAACCTGCCTATGTAATAGAAGATGATGATAACAGTAGTAGTGCTAGTTCTAAATAAGATTTAACAGATAAAGACCTCGGTGTAAATAAAAACAAAGACACTTCTAACCAAGTTTTACATTCGAAAACAACGCGAATCGGCCGAATAATCAAAACACCGCTACGTTTCGCATAAAACGAATTAAGACACGTTAGTTATCATAAATATTATTTTCTCACCATCCATTGCAACTTCATTACGATCACCTTATTATACCCTTAGAATAAGATCCTTGGTTATGTCAGAAGATGTTTTTGATTGTAAATAATGTATTATAGAATTGTGTAACATTTTTGTAGCTAGTAACTAATTATAAATAAGTATTAGATATTTTGGGCAAATTTTTTTAAGGGGGAATGGTGTAGGGTTAGCTTAGTCGTCAGGTGCAGGGTTAAGTTTATTTATTTTTATTTTGTCTATGTGTAGAGGCGGCTGCGCCCGTCACTTTTCTCTATGAGATGAAAATAAATGAAGATTTTTCCTTGTTGTCATTCTTTAATTATATTATTTAATAATATCTGGAATATCTTTTAAAATCGGTTCAGTCATTTCGAAAAACAAGGTCTTGAAAGTTTATATGAAATGCCGTACGACGTAAACCCTCTTCAATTCAATATGACAGATCTTAAAAAGTTTAAAAGGAAAATAAACATTCTAAATGCATGGAGTTTATAAGCAGAAAATTCAAATGAAGGTTTTTATGATCTTCATTTTTATGAAAGTTTTATAAGAAATTATGTAAGTTATTGTGTAGGTACTCATTTTAGGTACCATAATACATGAAGGGATTAACTCACAATTGCTCCTTTCTAAACTACGTTTCTTAAGTAATTATTAGCACCATGATAAAGATAAAGATAAAGATAAAGATCAATTTATTTGTTCAAACATGTGTAACATGATACATAAATATGCACATATAGATGGAGACATTTTGCAATTTTGCCGGACCAACATGTTTTGCCTCACTCGGCGTACAAATATGGTTTTTAAATATGTTATTTGATTGGCGATTATAAATTAATTAAGAATGTCAGACTCATACATAAAAATTTGAGTCCGTGAAAAATATAGTCAATAATTCAATTTACGATCAGAGTCAGTACAAAAAGTAGTCAGTATTCATTACAGGCAAAATATGTCAATAGGGTATAATAAAATAAAATCAACAATAAAATTCAAAATTTATCATTTAAAAAGTCAACAATGCTATAGTAGCACTTATCAGTAAGGAGCTTTTTAAGTGTTTTCTTAAATAAATTAAAATTCAATTGCTTAATGTCATTCGGAATTTTATTGTATATTAATGGGGCCATGCATACAACACTTTTTCTTAGAAGTGCTGTTTTGACCGAGTGTGACTGCACCCAAAGTCTATACTTCTCACGTCTATTTCTATCGGAATTATTTGACAAAAGAGGAAACCATTGAGGATTACTTTTTACAAATACCGATATTTCCAATATGTACAGTGACGGAAGTGTTAAAATTTTGTGCTTAAGGAACATTGGTCTGGTGTCCGTGCGGATTGAGGAGCCAGACTCATAATTAAACGCGGGTACTACCAATATTTAGTAGTAAATTAGCCGATTTTGTAGGCCCGATCCTGGAATTTGTAGTAAAACCCTTTAGAAGTTACATGACTTTAAAGGTGGCTCCTCAATTCGCACATGCGGATTGAGGAGCCACCTCAGAACTCGAAAACTAGACGACGGATGAAAATGAAAATTTGGTAGGATTTAGTAGTACTTATGCGTAATCTCTACAAAAAAAATGGGGTTTGTACGACTGGATTTGAGAGAGCTACAATGCTTTGATTTTTCATAAAAAAACGTAAATTTCACCGCGCTGTTTCTCGGAAAGTTATTAATCAATTACAACATATTTTCAGTATGATTTAGTAGTAAATTAGTTTTAATTTGTAGTATAAAAATAAAAAGGAAAAGCTATATAGTTTCGGTAATACAACACATTTTATGTGGCTCCTCACACCGCACGCTCTAGAGAAAATATATGTACGTAGCTACTAAAGTAGCTGATCAAATCGGATAAAAATAGCATCAATATTTAGTAGAAATTTCTACTAAATATTGGCGTACTCCAACATCCTGCGCATTCAGTATTTCAAAAGATATTAATAAAATAAACATTCCTTAACAAATTAGTGAATAGGGTGACCATAAATAATTCAAACAAGACCATTGTTTGAAATAAATAGTTTTATTTGCTTAAAAATCATCCTACGAGTACGATTACCTACGTGTTACTTATGTAATTGCAGTTTAAAATTTTATGAGATACTAGCTGCGCTCCGCGGTTTCACCCTCATAAGTCTGGATCCCGTGGGAATATCGGGATAAAAAGTATTCTATGTCCTTACCCAGGTTTAGGGTTAAAGGTTTTATTTTATACGATATTAAAATATAAAGTTAGTGTTACAGGATTGTACATTTTAAAAAGATCAAAAGAAAAGTCCGCGATAGCATATTTAATATGTCTACCTCTACGGAGGATGACAGATGTGATACAGAATGCCCAGTAAACATGACGCAATGACAGAACATACAACGCCAACCGAGCGCAGCGTATAATGAGATACAAAAACCGGCCAAGTGCCCAAGAACAAACATAACATTGTAAGTATGTACATAGTTGAAAAACACTTTCTCCCTTATAACGTTGAACTTCAAAGGATGATGCTTATTTTGGTACCCACCTCCAATAACCATGTGTCATACATCGTTGGATAGCTCTTTTTAAACTGAATCGAAGTTATTATGCCGCCCAATCCTTGTCCGTTCGGAGTTATACTGTACCAAACATGTCTGTTTTAGCAATACCTAATTAAGGTTTTTTTTTTTAGATACTTCATAATTCACTGCCACTTTGAGCATCATTAGGGAAACGACGTCATCACAAGCTACACAGTAACCGATCATGAGTTCACTACTTCTCTCCCCCCTCCTTCTAACAGTTAATCTAGGGATTCTATCGGTATGCGGTGTCGTCAAATAAATCTTGCAGCATTTCAGCTTGGAACCGAATCAGCATCACCCAGAAACTTCATTCATAAAAGTATAGTAGATACTACCTGGATGGCAGCGTGTCGATGAGGTTAGGTGGTGCTAATCTGATGCTGGGCTTAAAAATTTACTATACTGACCTTAACGGCCCCAAAATAACGGTTGTCCTGTAAAACCATCATTTACACTAATGTTTATTACGGTTTCAAATAAATATTAAATGACGGGGAAAAATGTCTGTCGATCGTTCGTATCGTGTGTGACTGCGCTTCGTTTCTTACTAATCTGCGACTGTTTAGGTATTAGCACTCTGGACTCCGGTTATAGTTTTTCTTGTTGGCTCCGGCTATCTCGTGGATTTTATTACCTTTCGTTTGAATAGTAGCCTTCAGGTTTCAGGCGATTTGAATTTCCGAGCTGTCACATTAAAAAACAATATATTTGGGAAATACTAAATGAAGCTGGAAAGGTCTTCCTGCAGCGAGCATTAACACAACGGTATAATTATCCAATAGTTTAAAGGCAAAATGTGGAGATGTACCTGATTACGGGATTAGTGAAGATGCTTGGCTCTTACGTGGTTGCATCCAGTCTAGTCATGTAATAGCTAGAAAGTACCCTACCATTTTGCTAGTTATTAATTAATAATGCTAACAATATTACATACTTATACACTTAATTGAAAGACGTGCTGTGTACACAGGTACCTGTACTCTTATAATATCAATTGTTTGGTACTTTTGCTAGCCAGCCCCTGCCTTATTTCATAATTAAAGATGCCCTATAGTAGACCATGAATGATTTTATTTTAATTATAATGGATGAATGCATTTCATGTATGGTATGGTTCGTGGCTAATTAATAACAGCCGCACGGGGCGACCGAAGGTTAAGTTACGCTTTCTGAGGTTGGCCCGTGGATGAATGACCATTCATTACTTACGAATACCCCTCCCTGCTTCGAAAAGCACTTGAATAGGGATGATGACAAAAAATGTTTTTTGTCCGGAATGTAGATTATGCAAAAATAACGTACACGTATTTTTTCTTATTTATACGACAAGACGGCGGCATACTTATTAGTTCCAATTTCATCCACGCGCAGACTTATCTTGCGAGCACTCTACCCCAGACTGCATTCCGAATTACGCTGTAATCCATTTTGGCGTGCTTACACCCGTCCAAATTAGTGTGTGCGCAATAAGAATATCCCGTGAATCGTCATAGATGACGTCATGACATGCGCCATCTTGCGATAACGCATGCTCTAAATTAATATCACCTCACGGTGATCAAAAATGACAGTTGTGCTGTTTTGTTTTGAGTCGCATCCTATCTTTAAACTAAAGTTACCAATCCGTAGCCGACCGCAGGTGGCAACTGCAGGCAATGTGTCGCCGCGACACAAAAAACCTTTCGTAGTTAGCGACACATCGCTTTCATAGAAATACATAAAAACCAGTCGTGTCGCGGCGACACGTTGCAGTTCCGTAGTATCTATTAGTGGGATTTTCTAAATTGTACTTCTGGTAACAAACAAATATGATATGGTATAAGTTTGGACGTTAAGCCGGCACTGTAAGCGCGTTCAAGAGCGTTTCGATTCAAATTGACAGCTCTTAGCTGTCATAATCGTGTTATCTAAATCGGAACACAAAATTATTATTGCACTTCATATTTAATATTCTAGTTCGCTAGTAACCCACATTTCTTATTTCGAAACAGTAATATTGTCACAACAGGGTAATCATAACAGGGAAATATTTGACATCTATTTGCGACCTTTGCCCACTTTCAGAGCTCGTAATTCGGAATGCGGCCACAGACGTGAAGATGACTGACACTACTGACATTCGATGTCTATTACATTCTTTACGTTACTATAGCAACAATGTTGTCAAAAATAACAGCGAAACAACAATGAATTTAAAATCATAACATAAGAATAAAAACTAATGTTTACTTTGACGAAGACAATTTATTTTACTATACACAAAGAGGACACGTTTCTACGGAGATCCCTATCACCGCGATTCACCGGAGAGTGCTAAATTTACAACGCCATCTATCGGTACATCAGGAACTAAAATATCGTTTAAATAATCAAAATAAACACATCGAGGTATTATTGTACTAACGTACCTAAACATAAGTTTGTA
Organism: Conistra vaccinii; assembly: GCA_948150665.1. Taxonomy (NCBI): domain Eukaryota; kingdom Metazoa; phylum Arthropoda; class Insecta; order Lepidoptera; family Noctuidae; genus Conistra; species Conistra vaccinii. The sequence continues at coordinate 2,599,278 of OX411323.1, read as the reverse complement.
CAGAATAAGTATTATTAAATTCATCACCGGTGACTGAATTTTAATTCATTTGTTAAACTTACTTTTGTTGTAGATACATAGTACATAACATAACTATAATAATAATAAGGTTTTGTCTGTGCAATTATGGACGAAGTTATGATGACGAACAATTACCGGAGATTCATTGTGAAGGACGGCACGGTTGACATTTGTCGGGCATGCCACCGTCCGGGAGAATCAATCCGACACATTATCTCCGGGTGTTCTCGTCTAGCTAACGAAGAGTACTTGCATAGACACAACTTGTAGCCAGGATTATCCACCAGCAACTTGCTCTGAAATACAGCCTTGTGGAATCTGAAGTGCCGTACTACAGGTATGTGCCCGACCCAGTTCTCGAAAATGGCAATATCACATTGTACTGGGATCGCTCCATCATCACTGACAGGACTATTGTTGCCAATAAACCTGATATAGTGGTGGTGGACCGAGTAGAGCGGCGCACAATGATCATTGACATAACGGTCCCGCATGATGGGAACCTCGTGAAAGCCGAGAAAGATAAACAAATCAAGTATCTTGACTTGGCTCGCGAGGTTGTCGACATGTGGGATGTGGACTCAGCGATCATTGTGCCGATAGTCGTATCAGCCAATGGCTTAATTGCCAAGAGCCTCGACCAACACCTAAGGAGGCTCTCGTTAGGCAGCTGGGTCAAGAGCTTGATTCAGAAAGCGGTACTCCTGGACACGGCTCGCATTGTCAGGAGGTTCCTCTCTCTGGAGCCCTGACCGCCGCCGGTAGCTTGGACCCTGTTCCCGATACCGGTGGGCTACAATTTTTTATATTTTTAAATGTTTTTGTATTATTTTGTTTTTATAAAAATATTTAAAAATGTAAATTATATGTATATAAATGAAATAAAGGAGATAATAATATTATAATTGCGAAAGTGAGTTGGTTTTTCTATTGGTTTATTTGTTACGCTAAAACGGCCGAACGGATTTAGATGAAATTTGACACATGGGTAGTCAATGACCTAGGTAAGGACATAGAATACTTTTTATCCCGATATTTCCACGGGATCCAGATTTATGAGGGTGAAACCGCGGAGCGCAGCTAGTATCTCATACAATTTTAAACTGCAATTACATAAGTAACACGTAGGTAATCGTACTCGTAGGATGATTTTTAAGCAAATAAAACTATTTATTTCAAACAATGGTCTTGTTTGAATTATTTATGGTCACCCTATTCACTAATTTGTTAAGGAATGTTTATTTTATTAATATCTTTTGAAATACTGAATGCGCAGGATGTTGGAGTACGCCAATATTTAGTAGAAATTTCTACTAAATATTGATGCTAATTTTATCCGATTTGATCAGCTACTTTAGTAGCTACGTACATATATTTTCTCTAGACCGTGCGGTGTGAGGAGCCACATAAAATGTGTTGTATTACCGAAACTATATAGCTTTTCCTTTTTATTTTTATACTACAAATTAAAACTAATTTACTACTAAATCATACTGAAAATATGTTGTAATTGATTAATAACTTTCCGAGAAACAGCGCGGTGAAATTTACGTTTTTTTATGAAAAATCAAAGCATTGTAGCTCTCTCAAATCCAGTCGTACAAACCCCATTTTTTTTGTAGTGATTACGCATAAGTACTACTAAATCCTACCAAATTTTCATTTTCATCCGTCGTCTAGTTTTCGAGTTCTGAGGTGGCTCCTCAATCCGCATGTGCGAATTGAGGAGCCACCTTTAAAGTCATGTAACTTCTAAAGGATTTTACTACAAATTCCAGGATCGGGCCTACAAAATCGGCTAATTTACTACTAAATATTGGTAGTACCCGCGTTTAATTATGAGTCTGGCTCCTCAATCCGCACGGACACTTGGTCTGCAACTGTCAATAGTTTGCAACCCAAACATAGCCCGTATACAACGCTTTTGCGCTTTGAATACTGCGTCTTTGTTTGTTGAATTGCCCCAGAAAATTATCCCAAATCTCAATAAAGATTCAACAAGTCCGTAATAAGCCGTGAGTAAGGTGTTTGTATTGACAGTAGGAGCAAGTTTATAGAGAGCATACGACGAGCTACTGATTTTTTTGCTAAGGACAGTAATCTGGTTTTTCCAATTTAATTGGGGATCAATGATTAGTCCCAGAAATCGGGCTGTATCTGTTTCTTGTATATTATTGTCATTGTAAGATAAATTGAATTTTGATAAATTATGTAATTTTTCACGTTGTCTGAAATGCATTATGCTAGTTTTATTTAGATTAATTTTCAAATTATTGTTGCTAAGCCAGGTAATTATAGAGTTTAATGAATTATGTGCGTCAAAACTATAGTCAGATAAATTTTTGGATGTAATAGTTACAGTACTGTCATCTGCGAATAATGTCATGGGTTCATTGGTTGCATTTGGTAGGTCATTTATATATAATAAGAACAGGGGAGGGCCCAATACACTTCCCTGGGGCACACCATGCTTAATAAGACGCTTTTGAGAGGAGAACATCTGTGCTTTTTTAGCGTTAACATTGAATTTAGATATTTCAGTTATTTGTTGACGGTCAGTTAGATATGATTTCAACAATTCCAAGACATTACCTCTTATACCGTAGGCTTCAAGTTTATCTAGCAGAATATTGTGGTCTACACAATCGAATGCTTGGGACATGTCACAGTAAATAGAACAGACAGGGAGAGATTTATCAACATGTGTTGAGACAGTGAATAAAAAGTCGTAAACCGCCATATTAATGTTTCTATTTTTTCTGAAACCTTTCTGTTCATCACATAGGATTGAATGTTGTTCTAAGTATCTGTTGAGTTCATTATAAATGTATTTCTCAAAAATTTTTGAGAATACGGAAATTAATGCTATGGGTCTATAGTTATCCATTAAGAATTTATCGCCTTTTTTAAATAGAGGTTTAATTATTGTCAATTTAAGATCGTTTGGAAATGTCCCACTTAGTATACAAAGGTTCATAATATGGCTTAAGTGTTGAGAAATATCTTCATTCACTGCTTTGATCACATTCGTTGAAATACCGTCATACCCTACACTGCTCGTGTTTTTTAGACTTGTTATAATCTTCTGCATATGATAAGGCAGACTTGGCGATAAAAACATTGAGTTGGGTTGGTGATTGATTAGAGCTGTGGCATCTTTACCAGCACCTGGAAGAGGTATTACTTTTTCAATAAAATAGTTATTAAATGCATCGGAAATTATTTTAGGATTTGTTGTCAATTTATCGTTAATTCTTAATGCGATTGTCGACTCTTTAGGTATATTTAATTTATTATTATTTATAATTTGCCATGCCGTTCTACTTTTCTTAGTCGATGTATTTATTTTGTAGTTGTTTTGTGTGTAACGAATACTGTCGTCATCCAAAGTAGTCGATAAATCTTGCGTACGCTGATGTTTTCCTTCTATGTAATGTAATATGTGGTATGTTAATGTTATATCAGGTTGAAGTTAATGGTTGATGGTTGGTTAATGGTTGGTGGATGGTTAAGCTTCGGGGAATTATTAGGAATATCCCAAACCCCAGTATTAGATCGTACTTACATACAGAAACTCACGCCTGCATCCTATGGGCAGAAACTACAGAACGGTGCTACGGTCCTGACATACTCCTTTTGCCTCGTTTACGTTCATACATCTGGTCATACACGCACGCCGGTTACGCGCACCTGATCTTTCTGAAGAACATCACCAAGAATGTCCGGGTTTATGTCCTCTTAGGGCGTCCCCCTCCCGGCGTTTCCACTCACATTTGCCTTGTTAATACATTTTGTTATTCACCTTTCATTCATCTTCTCAAAATTACCAAGCCAACTTAAACTTACTTAACTTTAACTTATTTTTTTAAGTTTTATTTTTGTTTTATTGTACTGTTTGACATTTGTTATTTTGCTCATTAATTACTAATTTATTATTAAGTATTCTAAGAAAATGTTTAAATTAATTAATAATATTCTTGTCATTTTCACGTCACATCATGTGGCAAACATGCCTTGTACCTAATAATGTTGTTACCATCTTGCATGAAGGTATTTTCTTGTATGTATGACACATGTTTAAGCAAATAAATATTATCTTATCTTAAACTTTAGGTATATTGTACATTATTATTTTGAAATATAAAAGATTGTATGAAATCATAACAGGCAGACTATTCGACATATTCGGCCATGAATCTTGATGTTACATAAAAGCAGCCACTGTTGCTAGGAGCTAGTACAACGTTACTCTTTTAATATTCTGAATTACGTAATAACAATATCATTATTCAAGATCGTTACGGTTGGCAACAAAATTCGTGAAACATAATAGGTATCTAAAAAGTAAAAAAATCTTAGCACTAAAGTTACTCATCGGATCACGTGACCAGTTCGAAACTTTGTCCTTTACTATTCAAATCGTTAACTTGATTGAAGGCATTAATTGTTTAGAGTCCTTGAAATTGTAGGTAGGCAATTTATTATTAATTTAACAATAAATCTTTTTTTTTTTGCAATACAAACTACATAGCTAACTATTAAACAAAACCAAAAAAAAAAACCAAACACTAAACCTCGAACTGGTCACGTGATCCGATGAGTAACTTTAGTGCTAAACTAAAGTTACTCATCGGATCACGTGACCAGTTCGAAACTTTGTCCTTTACTATTCAAATCGTTAACTTGATTGAAGGCATTAATTGTTTAGAGTCCTTGAAATTGTAGGTAGGCAATTTATTATTAATTTAACAATAAATCTTTTTTTTTTTTGCAATACAAACTACATAGCTAACTATTAAACAAAACCAAAAAAAAAAACCAAACACTAAACCTAACAACAAACTAAATGGCGTTGAAAAATTCCTGTACATCACTGTCAATTGATAATCCAAGATACTGGCGACATTGCCACGTTTTATGGCAAATTGGCAATGCTCTAGCCTCTGGTCACTTGGTTTTGAGGGACTTTACTTGCTGACTGTACATATTTATTTCTAGAAGGTACTTTCATCAATAGTATATTATTTTTATCCCATTAGACCAACGTAAAGGGGTTTCTAATACAATTTATTTTCAAAGCACTTTTAGCTACTTAAAAGGTTACATTAGGCACATGTAACCTTAGTAACATTTATCGCTACTTTTTAGTTGTTTTTTTTTTGTTTTTGCTAATGGACTTTTTATTTTAATGGGTAGGCGCACGTGTGACCTCACCTGGGGCCTTATTCGCTAGGACAATAAACAATAAGCAAGTATAGTCCTCCAGACCGCTTTTCAGCCTTGGCGACCAATCACAACGGAGACTTGAGAGGCAAATTCTAGGTGATTATAACTGTAGGCAAGTGCGAGCGCTGGGCGACTTGAATTGCATTTTATTATGTCGTAGCAAGAGTCGTTTTTTATTTAAATGATTTTGCGGAGTGTACCATCTGTATTAATCTATGAACAACATGAATATACTTAGTAATATTTATTTTCACTTCCTAGACACAAAAATCAGTGTAGCCCTGGCTCTTGTACTAGGAGTTCCTGTATCACAAGAGCCAGACCTCTCAATTTACAGGGAATATGTAATAGGCAAAACTGAGATACATTATAGTTAAGGCATGCATTAAAAGGTAGGTAAAAAGTAAAAAAAAAAAGAAAAGATTTTAGATTACAATTGCGTTCTATAGAGAGTGAGGGTGAGTGTGTGTGTGATTATGAGGTGTGTATGTGTGTGTGGAATACAATAACAACACCATTCATAACCGAACTTCTTAAGCCGAGTGCCACCCACCTGTTGTCCAGGCGTGAACCTGAAGATCTCGTTGCTGCCCCGGTACCACTTGACGGAGTGGAGAGCCGGGTCGCCCTGGTCGTTCATGTAGTGGCAGACCAGGTTCGCCTCCTGGTGAGGGTCGCCGTAGCGAGGCACCTCGAGGAACGTGATGTTGTGTGCTGTGGCTATTACTGGGGACAAGAGAGAAGAATACGTAAGGACTTTGATAACATTTCTTTGTTTTGTGAGACTGTTTCAACATTCTCCTCATCCTAATCTATTTAAGATCAGTGAAGTTCATCAATCTGCCTATCCATTTCCCAACTATGTTGGGGTTGGCGTCCAGTCTAACCGGATGCAGCTGAATACCAGTATTTTACATGGAACGACTGCCTATCTGACCTCCACAACCCAGTAACTGGGTAACACGATACCCTTTGGTAAGACCAGTTGTCAGACTTTCGGGTTTCTGACGATCTGTAACGACTGTCAAAGATCCACGAATGACAGCCGGGATCAAGAGCTTAACATGCTTTCCGAGGCACTGAGGAGTCTTGGTATGAACGATTGTCACCCATCCACGGACAAACCCCGCAAGCGTAGCTTAACCAGATGAATCGACCCGCGGCTGTTATTACCTAGCCCCAAGCTCCTAGCTCCTCTTTTTATGATCAGTACAGTACAGCATCATATTCTCAAGATTCATTTCCTATCCTTCTATTCAATATCACGCAATCCATCCAGCGTTTCTATAGTCTTCTGCTACTCTAATAACCAGGCACATTCACGAAACATAGTTTCCCCACGATATGTTTCTTAATTATTCCGCGTCTGATGGTTTATTTTGGTTAATAATATTTAGCTTTTATTTACCAGTTTCAACACAACAAATCTTTTTTCTACTATTTTAGCTTTATTATTATTTATATTTGTTTATTTATATTTATATCAATTGCTTGCTACACTTACAGTAAACACCAAAGCGCGCAGCAAGCCAACAACAACATTTAGCTAAAAAACTAAACGTGCTTTATGTTAAATAAGAACTACGAGTATAAACCTATACAGCCTCGGGAGTTACTCCTTTCAACCAGACGCAAACAATATTATGTGAAGAGATTATAATTACTGATTCACCTAACTACCCTAAGACTTGCAAGATAAATGACCTTCAATATATGCTACCCTGGTAATTTCTGAAAGCAAGTCTACATGATTGTGTATCAAAACTAGATTATCGCAGTGTCGACACGAAACGACTTGGTAACATAGGACGAATAATTTATATTGGATAGACTAGACAAATGTTTATCTAGGCATTTGTAGATCAAGGTAAGACAGTGAGTCTTCAGATTTAAAGGTCAGAGGCACAGCTGGCGGGTCGCATGTACCTTATTACTATTTTTTTACTTACAAGCAAAATAAGAAAAACACCGGCAAAGTACGAGTCGGACTCGCAAACGAAGGGTTCCGTACAATATAATTTTAACACTACATTATTTTTTTCATTATTATACAAGAAAAACGTGTTTCTTTCATTTTAAAGGAGATGTTTCAAAATGGGCCAGGTCTATGTACAGTATCTCAAAAAAAAGAGAAAAATCCGTAGAATTCAGGAAAAATACAGATAATTCAATTAAATGTTTACTGTTGTGGTAGTAAATTGATATTTATTATCAATTTTTATCGACTTTCAACATGGCGTCTCACGGATTTAGTTACTCTATGCTTAAAAACATTGACAGTAAACCATAGATCATAGAAACAGAACTGTCAGCTGTCACAACAGTGTGAAATAAACATGTCAAACGTGACAAACGTCAATCAAAATGACAGCTTACCGCCATGACGGAACTGTCAGCTGTCACAACAGTGTGAAATAAACATGTCAAACGTGACAAACGTCAATCAAAATGACAGCTTACCGCCATGACGGGTTTTTGTTGTGTTGCAATTTCAAGTGTAATTTCTTGTGTTTACCAGCAAACCAAGCCATTTTGAAGTAATTGGACAATTAAGAACTGTTTTAAATGAATTTCCCTATTTTTTTGTATAGTGTACAAGGACCTGGCCCAGGCTCCATACATTTTGAAACATCTCCTTTTGTTTTACTTTTATTATTTGTTGTTAAAGCGGCAATATAATTACACCATCTGTGAAATGTCAACTGTCTACATAATACGTTCATGAGATACAGCCCGCTGACAGACAGTCGAATGGACGGACAGCGTAGGCTTAGTAATACGGCTCCGTTTGACACCCTTCGAATACGGAACCCTGAAAAAGGTTTACCTTTCCTTAAATATGCCTTAGGAAATGCCTAATTCTGTTACCTGTGTGTAGGTAGTAGCCGTCCATTATGACATTCAGACACTGAACGTACAAAGCGTATTTAAAAAGAGTAACACAAAGGAAACTGACCCGAAACCGATAGAATAAACCCGGTTTGAAAAATGCAACGCACAATACATGACGGTTTTGGCAAAAAGATACTGAAGCTTCAGTGCCAATGGAACAACGTACCTTAAAAATTCAGCATCAGTTGCTATGAAACCGAACCAACTTTAACAGGAGCCATATCTTTTTACAACCTATTTGCTACAAAGAAAATTACTGGTACACAACAAAACCATTGAGCAGATTTTGCAATACCGATAACATTGTGCAATACACAAGTTTGCACGAACTTCGTGCAGTTTTTGTTTAGCACGGACGCTGATTAAGAAGTTTCAAACTAATTTTGCACAATGTGCAAAACGTAACAGATTTTAGTTAGTGTCTGTTTATGTTTTGTGTAGGTGTATTGCGAAACAATTTGAAACTTTGTGTATGTTCTTGTATTGTGTTCATTCGGATTACTTTGGAATTGAAATGCACGCAACGTAGGAATTATTAAATGATTAAAAACGTTATTGACGAATTAGAACTAAAGATAATGTTTTAAAATTAGTAGAACTGAATGCTTTCGCTAAGAGTTGTAGCGGTTAGACCGCCACATACAAACTACGAAGCAAAAAGACATGACGTCACACAATTCCTACATCGCGCAGTTAGAGTTTACCGAGCGAAAAACATAGATAAGACTATCCGAAATCAACATATGGGCAGTTGCCCGCCAGACATAACAACCGTCTGGTTGGAGGATCCTCCCTTTTCAAATGAGGATGAGTGAACTTTACACCCTGTTCCTCATACCTCTAAATTGGTGACCCCGAGAATGAACGTCAACGCAGCCTTCGTGCAACTACTTCAGCGTGACGTCATCATCATCACTCCCGCAAGCTTTCGTGAGGCGGGTCACACAGCCAGCCAGCACCCACGGCTTCAACGGGTATCCTGACCACCAGCATGCAGCGAACGCGCATTCCTGGTCATCACCCTCAACCACAACCCGGCGCTGTACCACATCCGACTCACTGGATGACGACGCACCGCCACCCCGACTCACTGGGGAATTACCGCAGACAGTTCCGACTCACCGTGAACTATGCGGCACCCGGTTCCGACTCACTGGAACCACAGCTGGCACTGTGAAGCATCGCAAGATCCAAGACTCAGCCCACTATCGACCTCCGGTCTCCGGAGGGGAGTGATGTAGCGGTTAGACCGCCACATACAAACTACGAAGCAAAAAGACATGACGTCACACAATTCCTACATCGCGCAGTTAGAGTTTACCGAGCGAAAAACATAGATAAGACTATCCGAAATCAACATATGGGCAGTTGCCCGCCAGACATAACAACCGTCTGGTTGGAGGATCCTCCCTTTTCAAATGAGGATGAGTGAACTTTACACCCTGTTCCTCATACCTCTAAAGAGTCATGCAATAAAGTTGATGAAATCCCAGCAAAAGGAAAATAATACTGACAAGGCGTGTGGTTTTGTCAACCCGCAAAGTAAACCACTTGCTGTACCAGGCAGGCATAAATGAATAAGTAGTCACCATTTCAGCACCAATACACGCTAATCTCCATCCAGAACAATCGCGTTCATATCGCACATGATGTAGCAACTATCGCTAAGCCAGTACTTAGCAGATTGCTAGCTCCACGCTGAATGCGCTAGATTGTAGAATTAGCATAATACCCCAATTTTGCTGTAGTATGCGATAGCTGGCTAATTAGGACCGTGCAGCGAATAGGAAAGCGATTTAATAGCTTAGTTCCGATGAGAATTTTAATCAATTATGTGCCTCATTGTGTTCGCGAATGTGGTTTGGCAAGCAGACTGAATTGTAACAACTGAAACAAGCTTTCATCGTCTGTAATGTTAATGAGGCTTTAAGAAGACATTTAATGCTCACAATGTTTTAGATGCTATATTATTATGTAGGTAGAGTAGGTCTAATGATCTTTTAAGTGTATGTAAGAACTAGCCTCTGCCCGCGACTTTGTCCGCTTAAATTTTCTTGTTTTAACATAAAATATATCCTATGACACTCGATAATACTATACACACGACAGACTCGCAGACAAACGAGTGATCCTATAAGTATAAAGTAGGTGGTAGGTGGTGGTGGTAGGTGTGGTTCCGTTTTTTCTTTTGCGGTACGGAACCCTAAAAACAAAAAGGATGACGTATAAATTTATACAAATTAACAAACGTTTGAGACAAAGATATAAATATGTCAAGACAGACAGTCAAAACAGTGAACTCGTCAAAAAAATGGCGTTTCACTCTTGGCCGCTACATGCACGCACACTAGAAAAGCACAATGACACAGTGCGGCACTCTATCTAGATATATAAGGTGTTAAAAAATTTACTTTAGAAACTTTAAGAGGTGCTTTAGACCATGAAACTGAATAACTTTTACCATGGGACCAATATTGAAATCACGAAAAATAAAAAACTGCTGTCCCATACATTTAGAGCAGTAGGTATTAAACTTTACTATGGAACAGCTGATTTATTTTTCGCAATTTCAATGTTGGTCCTATAGTAAAAGTTATTCAGATTGATGGTCTAAAGCACCTCTGAAAGTTTATAAAGTAAATTTTTTTATCACCTTAAATAAATAATCAAAGGTTTGAGACTATATCGATGGTCTAGAAGACCAACGTGCTAAGTGCAAAATTTTGATATTTTTACATTTTAATGCCAAATGTACTAAATGAGCATGCTCTACCGTTTGCTCTTGTTAAAATCACAGAATTCCATCTCTTTCAGCCTAAATTGTGAGTGTACATTTGTATTAAGTTACATCAACTGGAACTCATAAAAGTTAATGACAGTTAATTACCATCGTAAAAATAACAAAACACGTTAGATGATTTTCAAGTATTTTACTTGTGTGTATCGCGATACACGAAAAATCTAAGTATATTTACGATTTTTGGCATTCAATAACATTCTGTTCTCAATTGTATTAAGTGATAATAGTCTTAAAGAGTACGATAGACAAACAGTATAAATGATATTATTATAGCTGGCCACTCAGTCAGGGAAATGCACAAAAGGAATTAGTGATTTAAGATTTTTACACCACTAAAAATAAAATGTAGACAATTGATGTAAATGGTTTTATAACAATAGTACTACACTAACAGTGGTTGCTAAAGGTTTTTAATTGAATTTTTAAATCACTAACATTTATTTTAAAGGGAGTAGGTACTCGTAATCAAGAAAACTAATAATTATTATACTTTAAACAAAATTCAAATTTCAATTCAAAATTTAAATTAACAAAATTCGCGCCAAAAATTAGACGATGAATAGGTATTCATCGTTTAATTTTAGGCGTGAATTTTGTTGTAATGCGCGGGCCGGGCGGCACAGAAGCGATACACGCGTTAGATAACTATAAAAATACAGGACTGTGCTATATGTGGGACGAATGCAACGGAAAAAAAGGAAGCACTGAAATTGGTTCAGTTTTACTAAAGTACTTAATGGAATTGCCTGAAAATGTGAAATCAGTTTCATCATTTTCTGATACATGCAGCGGTCAGAACCGTAACAAATATGTTACATTGGCTGCTTTGTATGCTGTGATAAATATTCCACATTTGGAAACAGTTAACCTCAAATACATGGAATCTGGTCATTCTTATTTGGAGGCGGACTCTATTCATGCGAGTATAGAGCGTGCCCGAAAACATAAAAACATTTTCACTGCGAGGGAGTATGCTTTAGTGATCACTTCTGCAAGATCCAAGCCCAAACCGTACGATGTCATCATGATGAAATATCCAGACTTTTATGATTTAAAAGATTTAGAAAAGTCACTGAGTTGCAATACGGTAAAAAACAAAAATAATGAAACCGTAAAGTGGATGAACATCAAATGGATTCAAGTAAGAAAAGAGTCCCCAGGATCAATCTTTTACAAATATAAATTGGGTAACCCAAATTTCGAAGAAATTGATATCACTGCATCTAAGAAAAATAAAAGATCAGCCCCCCAATTACGCAATGCACGATCAATTTTAAATTGAAACCAATTGAAAAACATGGCAATGTTTTTCAAGTTCGACAAAAAAATCTGCTCAATTTTTTTTGTCGAACTTTTGAAGCAATGGACGGGCAATCTTTTTCAATTGGTTTCAATTTAAAATTGATCGTGCATTACGTAATTAGGGTGCTGGTGTTGGTAATTTGTATAAACCCTTAAAAAAAGCGTACAAGTCCCAAATACCAATATCTAAGGCAAAAAGAAAGATTTGATGACTTTACTGAAGGATGGAGTGATTCCTCAAGACTATGTTGATTATGTGTAATAATCAACATAGTCTTGAGGAATCACTCCTATACCATCTGTTGATGAAGCAAACATAATTAACGATTGTTCAGAATCTGATGATACCGACTAACCACAAGAACCAATGAAAAAATTGCCGTTTTATTAAATATTATAATTAACCACTGATCTCATAAGTAATTAGAGCTTTAGAATTAATTTCATTTTAGTTTTCATTTTTAAATTTCATAGAGGTTTTGACAATCCTATGTATGTAAGTGATTATAAAAAAATGTTTGTTACTAAAAATAAAAATAAACATAAAATTTTATTGCTTTTTTTATTAAATCCTTCAAATTATTGTAATTAATAGACAATACACAATAATGCTAAGTAATCATTTACAAATCACTTTAGTGTACAATAGTACTAAGTGACGCTTTTTTTATAAAACTGTTTTTTTTCACAATTTTTTGAAAACGGACGTTTCTATTTATGATCAATGATTACACAGATAATACTTAACTAAATATATTCACTATACTATACACTCTACCTATATACAGTTTTGAGTTTTAGCTTTTCAAACTTAAATTAACTAAAACTGTCCTCCTGAATAATTGCTAGATCTGTAATTAGTACGTTTGTCTTCTAGACCATCGATATCGCTGAAGCATAATAACTATTTAAGAGCAAATTGAAAATAAACAACCGTATTGTTTTCATAAGTCTTAGCATTTGATTCGATAGCTGATAATAAAAGCCGGGTTCAATACATTGAGCCAAAATCGTGTATTTATTTAGTGTCTATATTAATCGGAAACCGATTGATTCCTCTGATCTTATTAACATAGATCTGGGATTAGAGTATGGTAATGCGGAGCAGTGGTGGCCCAGTGCTAATGGTCCTGACCGTAAGTATTCGTAACTTACGGTCGAGGGTTCGAACCAAAGTAGGCGCTTTACTTTGTGTAAATAATTTCGTCACCAATGCTCTCAAAACTGTGAAGGAAAACATCGTAAGGAAACCGGCACGTCTTAGAACCAAAAATTCGAAGACATGTGACATCTACCAACCCGCACTGGGCCCGCGTGGTAGATTACAGCCCACTCCCTCTCACAGAGTGGAGGCTTGTGTCCCAGCAGTGGGAACATTAATAGGCTGATTATGTTATGTCGGGTATAGGTAATGCCGATTCTAGTTAGTAGAAAATGAGACCTAACCATTTCAGATGGGCTTCTAATAGATACTATCTAATGTATACTGACATATCTAATGTTCTTAAAAATTTTTATGAATTTTCTGAAACTACTTTACTAAATTAGGTTCTGAATGAAAACTCCTATGGCAGGTATTTTGGAAGAAATTTCTTTAGAAATAAACATTGCCTTATTTTAATAGTATTATTCTGTTTCTTTCTTCTTGTTTGTTTAAATGTGTGTGCATAAATGTTTAAATAAACTCAAACTCAAAGCATTTATTTCAATTAAACCAATTACAGGTACTTTTAAATTGTCAAGGGTTCGTCGGTCAGTCAGAAAGATAACAAGACACAAAATAACAAACAAGATTTCAGTGTACAGCGGAAATATTAATATTTTTTAATGTCTAAATCAGTTTCGATTTCGACTTTATTTCGAAAATAAGACTAAAACTAATGTAGGTTAAAACTAATGTCCGACCAAAAATGGATTTTCAGCCGAAAAGGAAAACGAAAATGAAGCTGCCGATGCTTCATTTTCGTTTTCGTTTTCGACTGAAAATCCATTAGTTTCCGCCTAACGAACAAGTTCTAGCTAGGTCACATGAATAAAGGAAGTCCAGGCAATTCCCAACATTTTATTTAGTTTCCACAAACTGGTTTTCAGAACTTTCAACACACTAGGTAGCATTTAAAAACACAAAAAAAAGCGGACAAGTGCGAGTCGAACTCGCACGAGAACGGTTCCTTACCATCGTACAAATTTAACACCACTTAACAATTTTTTTTTAAATACTTTACTATTAAAATCACGTTTCTTGTGTGGTATATTTAAATAAAAATTATATACACCGTGACATTCTGGTCGTCTTACAAATGGCCGCTCAATGTACCCGACATAAAATACCTCTAGAAGCAATAACTTTTTTAGGGTTCCGTACCCGAAGGGTGACAAACGGAACCCTATTCATAAGCCTCCGCTGTCCGTCTGTCTGTCAGCGAGCTCTATCTCATGAACCGTAATAGGTAGGCAGTTGAAAATTTCACAGATTGAGCATTTCTATTGCCGCAAGAGCTACAAATAATAAAATTAAAAATTAAAGGGGGGTCGCCATACAATAAAATTAAATTTTGAAAAAATAATAATCTGACCCTGGCATGTGGGGTATCATTTTCTAGAGCTCATCGAGTAGAGAATAAATATAATTTTTATTTGTTTTTATCTTCAAAAATGATGAATTAGGGGGCCGTAGAAGTTGTCTGTTTTAGACCATTTTTGTACGAGCTCTATCTCAACAACTAAACAAATTAGGAATTTGAAACTTGTGTGTATCATGTTACATATACTGTTTATAATCAACAAATACTAAAAACGCAGATTCATAACGTATTTTATATAATATGGGCGATTTTCTGCAACTTAAAGTAATCATTTTGTATTTCATGCTAATATTATGCGATATAAATTCCACAGATAACTATTTAATAGTCGGAGTAATGACATGGAATTAGTAAGTACCTACTATCATGGCAGCATATACTATTTCGATCATTTAAATTTCGATCATCCAAAAAGGTCTACAAAATAAACTTTCTTCAGAAGATTTTAAAACCGGCCAGTATTTTTTGAGTTTAAGAACATTATCGACTTTTTTCAAAGTATCCCTGTACGTGACGATGTGTGTACCTCATGTTAAAACTACACTCCAATAGACAATATATTCAGTAACATTGAAATGAATGCTGGCACATACAGTGTACTATTCAGTTACCTTAAACCGTTGTGGATACAATTTCATATTGAGAAAAATTATTGGTGTAAAAATATTCGGTCACGGCGGGCGGCCAATCTCAACGGAGACTGGCCTTCGGCGCGGGAGATATTATAGTGCACAGGTGTGTGCGCAGACACGAGTGCACTCTCTCTTCCCTCACTCTCATAGTCCGATGGGATGTGTAAAAATAATAAGTAAGAAATAATAGATTTCTGTATGACTATAAAAAATAACGTAAATAAATACCTGTATTGACCCGTGCGTCTGCACTGGCGAAACATCACGACAAAACATGTTGAAATCTCTAGTTCCTGTCAAACATTGTATGAAAAATTGACAGAAAATAGAGATCCCAACATGTTTTGTTGTGAATGTTTCGCCAGTGCAAACGCACAGTTATAATTAAAATTTGGCGTACTACTTACACTCTATTTTGTACAATATAGTCTGATGTAGCAAGAGAAATCCTTTTATTTATAAGTAACTAGCTTTACCCGGCCTGGCTTCGCACGGTTAGCACTAAGTACTTATCTACGGCGCATCTACCTTTCCTAATTACCTACCCTACCTACCTACCCTACCCTTCTTACCAGGGTAGGTAGGTACCTAACCTACCCTACCTACCCTACATATCTACCTGCTTACCTACCATATATACCTATTTATACCTACTAATACTATGTTAGTAGCAAATAAATAACTTTGACTTTAGTTAATGCATGTTACTGGATAAAGTTAACTTAATATTTTTCTTTTAAAATAAATGAAATATACTCCTACACCTATATTTTAACACAACGACATTTTTTCATTAAAATTAGACAATTTCTTTACAAATCTTTGTTTTTTTATAGCGCCTCTGTTGTTACCTTTACGAAAGTATTACAAAAATTCATAGTGTTAAATCTTGTACGACATGGTATGGAACCCTTCGTGTGCGAGTCCGACTCGCACTTGACAGATTTTATTTACAATATAATTATATGTTTATTTTTTTTTTAATTTATGTTTAGTGGTCATTGGATACATGAAGTGAGCTGCTTTTGACGACTAAAATGTCACGGTGTATAATATCTGTTAAATACGTTTTTTTTGTTACAGAACAGTGCCATACTGAATACAACTAAAAATAACAAGATCGACACATGCGAGCTTAACAATGGCGGACGTGCAAGAAAGCGAGTCAGAACAAGTCAGAGCGAGCTAGATAAATGACAGTGACTACAGAATAGACAATATTCTAATGTTATGTAAACAAGGCTACAGATTTACAAGTTAAAAGGCTATCGTCGCCCACGATAAGTATTTTCTAATTCAACTTTTGTTATTATTATGTCTGAAAATGTAATATTATGTTTACCGCCTACTCGGTCAGAGAACCTAGCGATAAATCCTATACTATTAAACGAGAAATATTTACAATGTGTCTGGTCACCCGTGTCCAACCCGTTAAGGCAAAGCAATATGATCAATTTTATCGACAAATCCAACATAATAAGGCGTTTTTTTTTTTTTTTGGGTGGGATATCATCCAATGACTTCTCCCGCTCTGGGTGGAGCGGAAGGGCGTGTCAGACTCTTACTGACTAAAACCCACCCGTGTTCCTTCCCTTGCCTAGCCAGGGGCCACGGTTTCCCGTTAGGACTAGGTATCCGCAAGCCATGGCAGCTTGGAATTAGTAAGTACCTAGTAACTATCATGGCATCATGGAATTAGTTTGAACTTTCTTAATAAATGAGCATTCTCTATTTACAACAGAGCAGAGATGGGTCGCCCAGGTATTTGATCTTATTTATGGTAACTATTTTCATATGCGAGCCCGAAATACATAAAATACATTTGGTTTTTTTTTTTAAATCAACTTGGTAATTCGTCTGGTTTCTCAAGTTCATAAAGGTACCGCATTGAAGATACGAGAAAAGGACATCAACATAGTAATAGTAATATATTTTTATTTTCACTTCAAAGACAAACATCTGTGTAGCCCTGGCTCTTGTACTAGGAATTCATGTATTACAAGAGTCAAATAAATCAGTATCTTATGTATATTACTCACTAGCGGTCCGCTCCTGCATCGCAAGGTTTTTACGACTTCTTAGGTAAACGTAACTTATTAACCTTTTATACACATAAATCTTCCGGAAAAAATTCTCTAAACGATGGTTAAAACCTCATCAAGAACTGTTGCTTGGTTGAGGAGAACATCGCGAACATACAGACGAACGCGAAAAGCGACTTTGTTTTATAATGTATGTTTGTATCCATACTTATTATAAATTCGAAAGTAACTCTGTCTGTCTATCTGTCTGTCTGTCTGTCCTTTTCACGGCTAAACCACTGAACGGATTTCGATAAAATTGGCAAGGAGATAGATGGCATCCTGGAGAAGGACATAGGGTACTTTTTGTCGTAAAAATAACCCTTAAGGGGGTGATTTAAGGGATGAAAGTTTGTATGGGAAACCCAGCATTTCTCATGTTAGGGATATAAAAATTCATATTTATGCTTTTGGTACGCGTATCAGTGTTTTTGTAAAATCATCCCCCAAAGGGGTAAAATAGGGGTTGAATTTAAAATTCACATGTAATATTTATTTTTTGTGTCTTATTTTTAAGAGAATAGGATTGGAAATATAGTCATAGGCCATATCTTGAATTAACATTTAGTCTTTGTTTCATTACAATCGACGACGCGTCTGTCAAAAGTTATTAAAATTAGTCATAAACTAACCTTTCTAACATGTACAATACGTATTATGTGTTCAATGGCGGCACTAGAGTAGGTATTACAAATTAATGATGTAAATAATACGAAAATGAAAAGTTAGTACCTATTTTAAGTAAGGCATTTAGAGTCTTACAAACCAGTTTTTTTTTTTAACCGGGCAATATTTTGATTAGCGCCTCAAAGAGATGTCAGCACAATTGACGGGGTCCGCTAGGGCCGATGCCTGCCGGGGTTGCGGGAAAGTCCTAAGGGGAGACCGTGGCCCCTGGCAACGTACAGGCAACTGAAGGAACACGGGTGGGTTTTATACAGTAAGAGTCTGACACGCCCTTCCGCTCTGCCTAGAGCGAGGGAAATTATTTGTTAATTTTTGATTTCCAACCCAATAAAAAAGGTAGGTATTCCGTTTCAAAGTTGTGCTTGCTCGGGTGCCCGAATTTCCAAATCTGGATTGAAGAACAAACTTAACTTTGCAATTGAAAAAGAACACTAAGTAATAAAATACAGACTAAATGTTACTTCAAGACACAGCCTATGAATAATTTTTTATACCAGATTGAAAAACAAACTTAACTTTGCAGTTCATGTACATAATTTTAACTATAAATGACCAATTTTCGGATTTTCCTCTTTATTTGACCTTACTTCTCGCCGAATTTCATGTTGCTGGACCAACGGGAAGTACCAAATAGACTAAACCAGTCTATTTTGAAGTGTCAAAATATGCGGCATAAATGGCCGTATTTATTTATTGCATAATTACTTGGAAGTGTGATTTTCACTACAGCTCCAAGAGACCGTAGATCTAATTTTATTGATATTTATTTCAACTTGACGCCTCCACGGGTTCCAGAGAAAAAGGGTCTTGACAGAAAACGAAGTCATCCTTTAAGGGTTTCAATTTTTCATTTTGAGATACAGAATTCTAAAACAGTCGTGGGGACTGTTTTAGATTATTATCTGCCTGTTACCTTTTCATGTTATTACGGCTGAACGATTTTAGATGAAAGGTATAAGGATAGGCCATGCCCTGGGTTAGTACATAGGATACTCTGAATCCCGGTAGAACGTTCCCGTGGGATATTTTCCGACGTCCACGCGGGCGAAGCCGCGGGCAAAAGCTAAGTAGATTTATAAATATTATTAGTAAAAAAAAATTATATATTCACTCATTCAATCAATGACAGACAACGCAGTCTCAACCGTGGGGTAAAGAAGCATGAAATTTTGCAGCGCTAAGGAGAAAATTTTGAAAATTCATCCCTTATTGGAGTTAAATATACTATTTTTTTAAATATGAACTAAATAGACTAAAGAAATGATGGATGAAGTGTGTAATGGATAGACTGCCTCTTTTTCTCCTCCTTTGTCTAGTGGTCGCCAGTGCTACAGTTGAGCATGAGGTCCTGGTCTCCATTTCCAGGTCAGGTAGTGTCATTGGATTTTTCCATCAAGAGTTTCTCAGTAGCAGCCTGAAGTCTGGAGTTGTGCCCGGTTGATGCCATAGGCTTGCCCTATTACATGAGACTTAAACATAACTAGCGCAAAGTGGGTATACAACAGGAACATCTCTGCCTAACCCTTCTGGTATTACAGGAGTGAAGAATTATGATAGTAAATAGACCAAGGAAACGATGGAAGGAGTGTGTGAGAGAAGATATGGCTAGAAAAGAGGTGACTACCGAGATGACGACTAATAGAGAAGTATGAAAGAAAAAGAGATGTCGCGGCGACCAAAAATAAGTCGGGATAAGGGATAATCGTCTTTCTTCTATTTCGTGTGTTTATTGACTAACCTAAGGATAGGGAGGATAAGGGGGATAAGGAATAATGATGATAAGAGTTCAATAGGGGGGATGAAAGTTTGTATGGAACTTCGTCATTTTGCCGACGGGTGGTACAGTTTGTTATCTACTAAGATTGAATTCATAAAATTCTTTTCTTCTCTCACAAGTGCTTTTTTCCTCACAAAACTTAGTACGGCAATTTCCCGACTGCAAATACAAAGTAGTTGTGAAGAAAACATAATTAAAACAAAATGCTCGAGTTCCCAACAACTATTACCAGGAGAGCATAGCACACAAACAATGAATATAAAATTAATTTATGAGATACAAGGAAACAGAGTTTGCATCAAAATGGACTCGTAAAATTTCCTTTGCTAATATTTTTATGCTGATGAATCTGTTTATGTCCTTATGGGAATTTTAGCCGGTTTATGTACAACTAGCTGGGAACCGTAACGTCTCTGGAGCGGAATAAGATTTTATTGCTCGGTACATTCAGAATGAGTAGCGTATACCTTTCTCCTTAATGGGTTACGGAGGAAAATACAGTCGTATTGAGACTCTTACCATAGGTAAACCTTAGAAAATGATTTCCACAGTATTTTTTATAATGACCTAACTAAACACAATAACCTGTTTTCTTAATTTTTTACTGACTTTAAAAAGAAGGAGGTTCTCAATTCGACTGTATGTTGCTTTTTTTTTCTATGTTTGTTACGCGATTACTCCGCCAAATACGTTTTTTTTTGTTAACATTTCAAGTAGCAGTTTCGAATTTGAGTGGGGTAGGAACCACAACTAAAAAGGGAAAAAAATAAAAACTTTTTACAAAAAAAAAACAACTTCCAAACACATCCGACATTACAAAGTCAAAAATAAATTTTATTTCGGAAGTCGATGGCAAATAACGAAAATTCAAAACCAAAGACACCGACTTCCGAAATTAAAGTTATTTTTGAATTTGTAGAGACTTTTTTTGGATGTCGGTTGTTTTTTTTGTTGTAAAACTTCGATATATTGTCACTAACTCGTATAACGTATTTACAGATAAAAAAAAAACATTATAACCAAAAAAATAACAAGTCATTCTGTAAATGACATTAAAACAACGCCCTCACTCATGTGACAGTCCCTCATTACATTTTAAACACTTAGGTACCAAAAATATCCTCCCACATAACTACATCCCTAGTACCTTAACGATGATGATTTACAAGAAACATGAAGCATCACGCCTTACATAGAAGATTACCGTCGATGACTACACACCGTAATTCCACTCTCGCAGCATAATTTATGAATATTTTATTCAGTAATGTTCTTTGTTAAAAGGCACGAAGGTACTTGATAACTTTTCTTAAGTCTCACATAAATTATGAACGAAGGTTAAGCACAGGGATAAGTGGCTCTACTCTACAAGGGAAGAAGAAAATTCTCTGATGAAATTTTCATTATAACGTTGAAAGCACTGGGAACATCCCGGTAATCTTTAAAGGTATACGTGATATGTTAAGGGGTTGATGAAATTGCTTCAAGCTAAAAATAAGCTTTAATGTATAATACTGTAGACTTAATTTTGGAAAACCTATTTTGAATTTTTTTGTATCGAGAAAATTTCATTGTATTGTGTATTCCTTTTGCAGGATACTAGGTCATATAGTCAAAAAACATACACCAAAATATTGAATCCCTATTCCTTAAACCTAATAAGGTACACAAAAAAGAAAAAGCACATATTTTTCAATACCATCACCCTCTACCGCTCAAATGGTAGGTATAGTCAACCTTGAAATTGTTATACCACATTTGACAACATTCTCAGTAAAAACACAATAACATAAACAAATAGACATTGTTTTTTTATGACGTGCAAGCGACTGTCAACATTAGGTGGTAAACAAATACGGTCGACTATACCTAGTATACATTTCACAAATATCTAGATCCCAATAAACGTATTATAATTATATAGCGATTCGCTCATGCCTCACACGGTTGCAACGACGATATGTCAAAGCATCGAGATTTATGTGCTATATCAAGTTATTAGGACACATAAATCATCTCCATGAAATCATGGAAAAACCCGAATCAAAAACCTTTGTGTAGTTTAGAAGATCTAAGCGGTCACATAAAAAACGAATTTGTTTTTTTACTATGTATAGGCATTTTGTGTTAAATTAGAAAAAGAATACGACACAAAAGGTCCAGAAAAAAAAATTACCAAACTACAATGGGCACAAGAAAAATAGCAATTTGAAAAAGGAAATCCCAATAAATATACTGTCCTTTTAAAAAAGGAATTAGCTACGTAGTTCCTTTCTAAAATGAACAAAAAGCTATACACTTTGAACCAAAAATAGAACCGTGGGGAAAGTCAAAAATAAACTCGGCCCATTTTAGTTAACAACATGAAAAAAGGGGTCTTATTTTCTGCCCAGTGGTCACCCTTTGATCTTGGGCTTGTAAAATAAATAAATCATGTTCGTTGACTAAGTGACAACCTTTTGACCTACTTTCTTGTATTACGAAAGTGGACAGGGTTGAAAAACATAATAATTCCACTTAATTATTGAAAGAAACAGAATGTATTTTTTTAAGGAATTGTCGCATAACCTGTTTCATATTATTGCACTTTAAATTAAATATAAACTATTTTGATAACAGTGGAAATATTTGTCAATGATAAGTTTCTGCTACTAAAAACTTACATCACTTGATATTATAAGTTTAAAAAAGTAAAGAAAACCTTTATTTTATAAATTACTTGAGCTTCTGCCCGCGACTTCGTCCGCGTGGAATAGGTACTTTGGGCTAACGCTAAAAAAACCCCCCGATTTTGAAACATTCTTCATTGGTACTCCGCTCCTATTGGTCTTAGCGTGATGATATATAGCCTATAGCCTTACTCGATAAATGGGCTATCTAACACTGAAAGAATTCTTCAAATCGGACCAGTGGTTTCGGAGCCTATTCGGTACAAACAAACAAACAAATCTTTCCTTTTTATTATAATACTAGCTGCCCGTCCCGGCTTCGCACGGGTAAGCACTTATTCACGGGCGCCTACCTACCCTAACTACCTACCTACCTACCTTCATACATACATACTCGTACCTACCTACCCTACCTACATACATACATACATACCTACCTACCTACCCTACCCTACCTACTTACCTACCTACCCACCTACCCTACCTACCCTACCTACCCTACCTACCCTACCTACCCTACCTACCCTACCTACCCTACCTACCCTACCTACCCTACCTACCCTACCTACCCTACCTACCCTACCTACCCTACCTACCCTACCTACCCTACCTACCCTACCTACCCTACCTACCTACCCTACCTACCTACCCTACCTACCCTACCTACCCTACCTACCCTACCTACCCTACCTACCCTACCTCCCCTACCTACCCTACCTACCCTACCTACTTACCTACTTACCTACATACATACAAACCTACCTACCTACATACTTTACCAACATACATACCTACCTACTTGCATACCTACCTACCTACCTACCCTACCTTCAACTACCTATTAAAAAAACCATCTCCATACTATAACAAACACAACAAAAAAAAAATAAGCCAAATCGGTCAAGCCGTTTTCATGTTATGTCGTGACAACGGAAAACGGGTTTCATTTTTATATATATAGATTAGCTCTGAGAAGAACTTTTGCGTAGGTGTAGTTTTAAGAATGAAGTCTAATAAAAATCGAACGAAAATGATTAAACTTCGCGCACGACCGCTGCGTAGGGCGCCGACCGCGACTGAGCCGCGCGGGTACCTTACTCATAGATCTAAACTCCCCTCCCGCACGCGCACCCCCGCTTTGGTGACGCTCACTTCGCAACGCAGAAATAGTAATATTTTAATTTCGCCATAACTTCAAAACCAAACGTCCAATTTTAATCTTTTAAATACCAAATATTATCTACATAAACTGTTCTTAGTGATGAAATAATTTATTTTGATAAGGATTAATAGCATGAGTAAAATAAATGCGTTTAAATGTAGTTCAAAAAAAAATTAAGATTTTTAAATAAAAAAATGGTTGTTGTGCCTCACTCGACACAGATAGGATTAATAGCATGAGTAAAATAAATGCGTTTAAATGTAGTTCAAAAAAAAATTAAGATTTTTAAATAAAAAAATGGTTGTTGTGCCTCACTCGACACAGATAGGTATAGTGTGTCGCGGACTTTTTTGTATATATTTATAAGATCTCCAATTAATTAGAACATTTTATGGTTCTATCTTTTATAGTTTAGGCAGCGTACGCAAAATAAGTAACTTTTCTGGTTGATTTTTTACACCTTGTGTCCGAAAAACCCAAATATTTTACGGAACCCTATTTTTTTCCAAAATAAAATTTAGCCTATGTTACTCGTGGATAATGTAGCTTTCGAATGGTGAAAGAATTTTTTAAAACGGTCCAGTAGTTTTTGAGCCTATTCATTACAACCAAACAAACAAAGTTTTCCTCTTTATAATATTAGTGTGGATTAGTATAGATTCTCAATCTTCCAAAGACGAGAAACGAAGAACAAACAAACCTTGCTACTAACCACTGACTACCTCCACGTAAATACAGCCACGTGATAATTATATTCTATTTTAAATTAGCCCGTTCACTCCTCACGTCCCACTACTGGGCTAGCCTCCTTTTCCTTTTTCCCACAAGTCTGTCCACTGCCATCACAGGCCAGTCCTTTCGGTAGGAGTCAAGGTCGTTCATCCATCTTATCATTAAAATATAATTATGTTAACTATATTGGTAGGTACTGTAAAGCCGATAAGTTCAGGTAATAAAATAATATGAACAAACCCTAAGTTTGAAATACCTTTTATTTGTTTTAGTAAATTTATATAATTATGACAGTTATTAATGATGACAAACCCCTGTTGAATTGTAAATTAAGAAAACAGATGTTATTTGTAATTGCTGGTTAATTAAGGTCAACCAACTATACTATTGATGTATTATTAAATACAATGTTAATTAATAAAATATGATATTTTGTTCCTGTAAATAGTTTAGTACAGACACTTTAACACTAGACTACCTACCTAGACTGTACTACTACACAAAATAAACTAAACTAGACACTTGTCACTTTTTTTAACACTGAAAAGAAACACCAAAACAAACTCAGTCTCTTTTTTTACTAATTTATTAACTACAGTTAAAATATAATAAGTAAAATATTATTTCCGATTAAAGTTTTACAGCACAGGGGTTAACAATGTTGCTATACAATCATATTTTTTTAAATTGAAGTGTGAAGTCATTTTGTACAATGTGTCAAGGAGCAACTATTAAAAAGCTATCACATTGACTTACCCTGCGTATTAAGTCAAAATCCAATCTGCCTAGCCTTTTCCCAACTATGTTAGGGTCGGCTTCCAGTCTTACCGGATGCAGCTGATATAAAGGGTGGGCGTTTTGGGGGACTGTCTTATGTAATTTTGACGTTCAAAAAGTGCTGATTCTCAGCCTAGTTTGAATAAATGATTTTTAAATTTTGAATTTAACCGCACATTTCCTCAATTTGTTTACATTCTTAGTAAATTAACGCACACAAGCATTTCAGTAATTTTCTCTGTTTTCAGCAGAATTTTTCACTATAACCTCATAAAATCGTAGAAAACCTAATGGGAATAACAAGAACAACTATTTACGCCGTGATAATGGCTTCCAGTCTGTTTTCGGCTTCGGAATTGTTTACTGTGAAAAACTTGTGTAATTAATGATTCATTAGAAACTAACTCTGCGAACTGTGGTCCAGCGGCGGGAACCAACCTGCTTTTAAAATGTTTTCAACCTCTGTTTTGGTGGCAATGGATGCCCAATGAATATTTCACAGTCTAAAATATTTAAAATAACAACCAATTCGTTGGTTAATTTTTGAATATTTTCTGTGACGTTTAACAGGTATTTCAAAATGTTTCCTATCTCCGATTTTCTTTGTTTGTACGAAAATCTAAAAGATATAATTTATGAGATTGACCTTGCCTATATTCGTGCGCCCGAAACATTGATTAATACTTTTATTTTATTGTAATGTTATTTTTTTTTTTAAATACTTAATCATAATAACGGTTTATAAAAAAAATATCTGTGCATGGCATACCTCTCCAGGTTTTTCTCAGAAGGTTAACCAGATTTTTCCTAGCATTTACAAGGTACTTAGAAAAATGGCATCAAAGCAGTTTTAAAAACAAGCTGTCATTTGCATTACAACGTCTACAAAGATACTACAAATTCTCGGTATTTTATCTCTTTTATATTTTTTACTTTTTATATTCAAATCAATTTGGATTTCAGGAATTTCTATCAGAGTAAAAAAATACTTTAATAAGTGCCTGAATAATCTCAGTTACATTCACTTCAGATCTCATTACCCATAATTATGTACATAATTATAATGACTTACTGTCATTACCTATGTACCCGTATCCGGAGGTGATGAAGTAGGTAGATCACCTCCGGATAAGGTTCACTCCACTTGTCTCTCAGATTATTTGGTTAAGTAATAACATTCGCACGAGTCGATCCAACAGGTTAAGCTACGCTTACCGGGGTTGGTCCTTGGATGGGTGACTCCGTGCCTCGGAAAGCACGTTAAGCCGTTGATCCCGGCTGACAGTCGTTACGGAAAAACAGAAGCCCGAAATTCTGACAACCAGTCTTACCAAGGGGCATTGCATTACCCAGTTACTGGGTTGTGGAGGTCAGATAAGCAGTCTCTCCATGTAAAATAATGGAAGCCGATCCCAACATAGTTGGGAAAAGGCTAGGCAGATTGATTATATCCAATCTGTAAAATATTAAAAAAAACTGTAGTATTTGTATCAAATTATCTGCCATTTAATTTAACTGACAAATATATCCAGTGGTAGAGAAACAGCCCTTTATTCTGTTTCATTGTTCAACTAATGACTTCGAATCAGATAGTTACTGCTTCACCCACTGTGAAACAGCTCCTAGCACTTATTCATGCCTGGTTAATGTTCAAACAGACGACCAACCATACATAATATCAATGCCTATGATAAGGCAAGCCGGCCGTTGGTTCTATCGCAGTATATTATATACTATATATTAATGCTATCTACGTGCCGATAGCTTCCAAATGTCACAGTAAATAGGTCGAGGCCTGCTAATATCCTAGATATTGAGGTCTCGGCTTTAAGTCTTCTAAAGGATCAAGACGTGGATGCTCGGAAATGAAATTCGGTTAGATATTCTATATTTTATGATATCCCGGTAGATTTGACGGTATCTGTAGGGGTACAGCCTTTCAGCTCGATATGACAGTTTCTTTGATAAAAATCAACAAACGTGGTGGTTTTTCATGGTTGCCAATTTGACAATAGCATAACCTTACGTTTTTGTAACTCTGATAACCAAATGGATTATTGTAGTAGATCAAAAAATATAATATTGTCTCTATATTCCCACAATAAAATTATTTTTCTAATAATACTAGTAATAATTTCACTGCCATTATTATCAGCCTGTGCACATTTTTATTGCTTTGCTTGTTTTAATATTCTGGAGAATATGTGGTATGGTCAACTTTGAATCGGTCAAAAAGTAGTTCACACTAGCTGAACTTCCCTCTTCTATTGCATCCCGCAGGCTTCACGGTCACTGCTGCCCTAATATTATACCTTCCAAAAATTCACGACCAATAAATTCACAGCCTGAAGTCATATTCACGATTCAGTCAATCAAATAATTCAACACGTTCACTGCTAGTGCTCGGTCAGTCAGTAACCATTCTCAGTATTTGCTCAGTAATTGAACCGGTTTCGAACTGATGGCGAATTGGAATCATCGCATTGAATTGAATAGTAACTGAACGCATTTAGGCGAGTACTAAGCTTAGCTAGAACTGCTGGAATATTTACTAGCAGCATGCAGCAAGTTTTCTGTTAAATACAATTTTAGTATAAAATTAAAATAAGAAAATCTACTTTAGAACTTCGACGCCTAAGTTTCCTTTTGCCTTTGTATTTATTTGTATAGTCAGTTAGTTGGTCATTTAATTGAGTGTTAGATTGTAATTGTATAAAATATTTATATGTAGAGGTAAAAACCGTGACTTCACATATTTTAATAGAGAGCATCATCCTTTTATTAATTCTATTAAAAAAAACCGCTTACCTAATACTATGTGACCACTAGAGCAGTGGTGGCCCAGTGGTAACGGCCATGACTTACGAGTTGTAGGTCGTGGGTTCGAACCCAGGCAGGCGCTTTACTTTGTGTAAATAATTTCATCACCACTGCTCTCAAAACGGTGAAGGAAAACATCGTGAGGAAACCGGCATGTCTTAGAACCAAAAAATTCGAAGACATGTGACATCTACCAACCCGCACTGGGCCCGCGTGGTAGATTACGGCCCACTCCCTCTCACAGAGAGGAGGCCTGTGTCCCAGCAGTGGGAACATTAATAGGCTGATGATGATGATGATGAATACTATGTGGGGGGATGTACTTAATAATAATAATATAATTTATATTATGTACATCCATTTGAATGCATTGGCACGCGAATGTAGTAAAACAATGTGTATGATAAGTTCATGGAATTTGTTCTACCAGAATCGCGTCGACGCGTCGTGTCGCGCCTGTCTGAGGGAGCCCTTATTCTTACAAAATCACCACAAAAATTAAATTCCGATTTTAAAATTCGCAACACAAATGCATTCTTCACTCATCCAGTGAATAAGGATGGCAGTGATTATCGAATCACTCACGGTTCGAGGCAGGCAAGTGAATAAGTGGCGATGAGGCTGCACCCTCGCTGGACGATGTGGGTCAGTACACGCTTGAGTAGGTACGTCTTCTTGACTGTATGACTATGAACGAATGACTAATATAATATTAAGACTTTTTTCATCGAAGGGGAAGGAACAAGTGTGGGTTTAGAGGCATATTAATGTATACAAAATATTGTGGACCATTTTAATAGAGTAACGGTGGAGTTTGTTGCCCATTCTTCTCCATACGAAAACTACCTTTTGGAAGGGGCGACTAGAACGAATTTTATAAATTTTGTTAATTTTGACTAATTCTGTTCAAAAGTGCATTTCATTTGCCTAATTGAAATAAATGATTTGACTTTAATTTTGACTTTGACTTTGACACATGTCATGGTTTGAGGCTCATATTGTAAGATATATTGTTATTTTAATGTTTTCTTTTATTTTTAAACATTTATGTCATTTAAACTGGGCACAAATCCTAACACCGGGCTGCTACTGAGAATTTGTAAAAGAAATATCAAACAAAAACAAAATGAAATCAAAACACAACTCTGCAAAAAACAGATTTGCTTGAAGTCCTCAATTAGTAGTTAGTAGGTAGTGATTTCAGATAAATGTAATTTTCCATGAAATATTGGAAACGTGCTTTGCTAAAGACGTTTGTAAGCAGATTTCCAATAATTCCGATATTTCTAGCTAATTCCTAACTGACATTTATTATGTGTTCAATATTCCCGAGAACGTCATGAAATGAAATTGTTTATTTAGTAAATAAGATATCAGAATCGCTTCTAAGGGGCTTTTCACACTGGATGCGTTCTGTTTCCCAACGGTCCGGTCAACTTGAACATTAATGTTCAAGTTGAGCGGTTGACCGTTCGATTTGATATATTAAGTAGATTTGGAAACATAAATAAAAAAATTGTAGATTTTTTATTTTTTTTCTATTTTCTATGTAGGCGAAACAATGTCAGGGGTCAAAGTCTCTCTTAAAGTGCAGACACTAATTTATTTACTCGATATTTTGGATATTTAGTAATATCTAAAATATCATGTAACAAAATGCTGGGTCCAAAATTCAGTCCAGGGTAACAAAATCCGTACTGGCCTTTCGAGGTAAACTACCAGAAGCAGTTTAAGTAAACCTGTCCCAACAGACATCAGTCTTCGAGAGTTCAACTTTATCTTAGGGAGCTGGACGACACGACACAACAATACCACCAGTGGCTGCATCTACGCGGGGGTCGTGCGGTCCATGGCCCTTTACGGGGCGCCGGTGTGGGCGCCAACCTTGAGGCTGCAGCCAACCCGCCGGTTGCACGCGGCCCAAAGGGTCATGGCCACCCGGATAGTGCGGGGATACCGCACGATCTCCGGCGAGGCAGCGAGCCTCCTTGCCGGAACGCCGCCATGGGATCTGGAGGCGAAAGTCCTCGCCCACATCTGGGAGTGGCGCGAGGAGATGAAGCGCCGGGGTGTAACTCCGCTGCCGCGACAAGTCACGGCACAGCGGACAGAGCTCCGGCAGGATCTCATGGCGGCTTGGAGAGTGCGATTGTCGCAACCCAGATCTGGGCACGCCACAATTGCGGCGATAAGTCCCCTCTTTGAGGAGTGGCTAGAGAGGCGCCACGGCGCCCTCACCTACCGCCTGACGCAGGTCCTCACCGGACACGGTAGTTTCGGGAGGTTCCTGTTTCAGATCAGGCAGGAGGAAACGCCCGGGTGTCACCACTGCGTGGATCGCCCGGAGGACACGGTGGAGCATACGGTGGAGGTCTGCCCGGCTTGGGTGGAGCACCGCCGTGTCCTCGTGCAGGCGATCGGCGGCAGTGACCTCTCACGTCCGGCCCTGGTCCAGGCCATGGTGCGGAGTGAGAGGGCATGGCAGGCTGTCACCTCCTTCTGCGAAGCAGTAATGCTCGTAAAGGAGGAGGCGGGGCGCGAGAGGCAGAGACTAAGGTCGCTCCCTCGAGCCCCTAGCCGCCGCGGTAGTAGACGCCCCGGGCGTCGGGAATCGATCGCCGATTTCCGGCCACCGTAGGCGCGGGCTTGCGGACGGAGAGT
Organism: Conistra vaccinii; assembly: GCA_948150665.1. Lineage (NCBI taxonomy): Eukaryota > Metazoa > Arthropoda > Insecta > Lepidoptera > Noctuidae > Conistra > Conistra vaccinii. The sequence continues at coordinate 2,568,454 of OX411323.1, read as the reverse complement.
GATGGGTAGCTCTCCGTCCGATCAGGACCAAGCCCGGGTCGACGGCGCGTAGTGTTCCACGCGCGCCTCAAAGAGTTGTCAGCGAAGCTGAAGGGGTCCATCAGGGCCGATGCCTACCACCGGGGTTGCGGATAAGTCCTAAGGGGAAACCGTGGCCCTGGTCTAGGTAAGGGAAGGAACACGGGTGGGTTTTAGTCAGTAAAAGTCTGACACGCCCTTTCGCTCCGCCCAGAGCGGGAGAAGTCATTGGATGATTTCCCACCCCAAAAAAAAAAAAAAAAAAAAAAAACCAGTGGCTGCATATTAAACAGGCAAAGTACCTAGGTAAATGGGATAAAAATATTTTCTAAATGTTTAGTTTTATGTAAAAACTATTAAGAAATATCACAAGTCTAAGAAGAGCGAGCAGTTCAATCCCAAGCAACGACTATTTTTAAATACTTAATTAGATTTTTTTTAGTTGGTTCTGATACAGTATTTAACTTATAGTTTCGAATGTCAATGGGAAGTTTGTTGTAAAAACATACCTATACATTACAGGCAGATGATGATGACGAGCCGAGTCAATTTGATAAAAACAATAATTCCCCATCTCATCAGTACTTTACAAATCAAACTAGACTCAGCAATCACATAAACCATAACTTAATCTTCCATTTAATAACCGTCTGTAACTGCAGTTACTCTTATCTTTTACTAAAGAGCAGTTATCTATAACTAGTAGATGAACTAACTCTTCAATGAGTCGAGTTAGGTCTGCTCGCTAACTTTGAAATGTCTTTACTCGGTTTAGAATTCAGAAGGTCGTCCAGGTAAATTGGCAATCAAAACCCGAAACGCTCGTCTGCATAGTTTAGCAACGATATCTAACTGCCGAGACTCAATTAAACAATTGATTTAGATTTACTGGGCTTCAGTCATAGTCATTTATTGATAAGGGATTCTTAGAACTATAACTTGGTCATCACAAAAAGCATTATTATATTTGGATATTACAAGTAAAAATTAATAAACTTATTGCTAATTAATTAAACACAATACAAATAAACAAAAGTCATAGTTTTAACATATTATTATGTCAAATAATAATCAAATAGAAACAATTAAATAAAATAAATAGTAAAAATGTCATAGATTACTAATTCATATAGCAGAAAAATATCAAATGGATGGACTGAATTCACAGAATATTATGCTTGCACCACAAATTAGCTAAAATCGAGCTGTCACTGTCAAGTACAGTGCGTTTCATCAAATAGTTCCTTTGCCGTTATTTTGGTTTAGATGAGCTGTCAGCCTATGCCGTTTGAGATTAGGATCTTTGTCAGTCTCTCATAATAAAAGTGCTCTAACGATAAGTCTGCGCGCGGCTGAAATCAGAACTTATAAGTATACCGCCATCTTGTCGTTTATGTAAGGTCAAATTAAGTTGAGAATTATTTAAATAATTAATATTAATATAAGTTTAATATTAATTATGTTAAGAAAACGCTCTTTTCTTGCTAATACTTTTAATGCACACAACTGTACTACTTCACAATCAAACGAAGACTGACTATCCATTACATTTTACCATTTAAAACGACTTTCGACCCCACCCAGAAATAACGATAATATCATAACCGTTATTTCTAAGTGTTGTCAAAGTAAAATAATACATTCAGTTGCCATAATGGAAATACATTTAAAAGTTTCTTACAATATTAATCATTTGTGCTTTGACAGTGTTGCCACAGTGGATATTATAAATCGATATTAAAATCATACATAGTTTTTTCAAATTAAATTAAAGAAATCACGACACTCGGCCATCCGACGGCGTGCTAACTCCGAAGCACGCAATAATCACGACACTGAGGCAATACATCAAATAACAAATATAAGTAACTATACAAAAAATATAGAATCAAGATAATTATGTACAGAATACCTGTCCTGAGAATGTTACCAATTAATATTCCGTCAATAAATTTTCAAAACATAGCTTTTGATAATGTAATTAAAACCTTAATAATGACATTAGTACTTTGACATTATGAATTCTTGGACATTGTAATTTTTATTTTGACATTATTTTGACATTATGATTTATTCTTTGTTCCTTCCAATTCTACACCAGCAATGGTAGTATATGTGAAACAGTATTTTAATGTAAGACCTTAATGTACCATGTACTCAGAAATAAATAAATACAATATAATATACTATACAATAGACATTTGTGACAGGCAGTACCTATGCCTAACCTATCTATACCTGATAAAAGAGAAACGAGTATGCACTTCACATCACATCACATCACTTCACTTCACTTGTATAAATCCTCTTGAACGAATCCTCCCGGCCACGAGGCGGCCAATCTCACCAGAGACCAGCCACGGGGCTGCCAGTCTCAACAGTGACCAGCCAAGCAAGCAGGAGGCATAGTGCATAAGTGTGTGTGCGTAAACAGATGCACTCTGCTCTCCTGCTCTCCTACAGTCCGACGGGACAGCAACCCAACACGACCGGGTAGAGATCAGGCGCAGGACCACCAGCTTCACGTGCTTTGCGAGGCACGGGGTGTCCAACGTCCAATCGCCAGGCTGCTACTATGTAATTCCTAGTGGAAAAATCAAAGAACACCCTGTCCAACCTGGGAATCGAACCCAGGACCCCACGCTCAGCAACCGCACTCGCGACACGAAACCGACGGGGTTGAAACTAATTTTAACAACCATTTTATATTATAAATAAATTAACGATTTATTAAAAGTCTGACAAATCAATAATGAACCAGAGGATTTTTGAATTCCTAACGATTTGATGTTGATCCACGGTGTCAAGAAATGAAATGAATGAAACACCTATTTATTTAATTTAAGTCTGGCATATTACTTTATTCCATCTTTGTTGAAATAAATAATCTTTTATACGTCTTTGGTTTTTGTATATTTAACCGAATTGCAAAATGATTCAAATATAATTAGCATTAAACAAGATTTAATTACAGGCTTTAATTCTTATATTTCGTCAATATTTGAAGGAATGGGTGGGACTAAATCTTCTACCTACAGATTAGGCTCATTATTCTGGAAATTGTTTTCAGACGACCCTTTAAACCTAATGTCGAATAAACAATTCTGATGCACTTTATTATTTATTTATTGTCGCGATAATGGCGTTGATGATGATGACCCATCGCACTTTAACCAGTTGCTGGTTCAAGATGCGAACGAACGCAAACTCAAACTTTTGAGTAGACAAGGTCGTCAGAATCGTCTGGTTGAACCTATAGGCTTGGCAATTTCCTCCAGGACAAGTAAGCGATTAAGCGTTTAGTAAATTTTTAACTTCCCTAGCACAAAGTCTTTTTAAGCTGTTTCGAAGGGAAAACTATGCCATGATCTGAAATTAAAATGATTCTAGTCGGTGCTTGTAAATTTTCGACACTTTTGAGTTGGTCTACCAATGAGATATTTTGTAAATGCATCAATAAATCAGTTTTACGTAAAATTTATTAGATAGTATTTATTGGTGACAAGGTAAATAGCCGGATATGCCATAAAGACACTCCAGTTCCCACCAATAAAATTATTTAAGAGAAATGTATACTGCATGTCTGTTATAATATCTATACATTTACCAAATTCCGACAGTATTAATGTATTTGCACGCCATATCATGGCAGGATAAAATTACTGTAACATCTATTGTACCATATTCTAGCAAATAAATCTTTTTGACTCGATTTGATTTGACTATGGATAAATTATTATAATTGGAAAAGTAAATGGTCTAAGTATATGGCATGGACACATGATGCAATAAATAGCCCATTACGCGTTGTTGGCGCATTATCTTTGAAATATGCACCATCTCTACAAGATGTCACATAATTATTAGATATATTCATATTTTTACATAACGTCCTTTAGGAAACCAATATTGATTTTGAATTCGTTTAAAGGTTTGTCATAGATATAAGTTTATATTTCTTTTATATTTCTATGATTTGTGTAAAATAAAAGGAATAAAAAATAACCTAATATAATAATATTAGATTTAGTTCGGAAGATTGATGATAAGACAGACTATTTTGCTGTGCCCGACAGGGTCCATAATGATCACATATAATTTTAACTTACCACCTAAGTACACATTGTGGAATGCAATTAAAGTATTGAGTATTAATTATTTTATAAAAGCCTTGATGTAAACGATATTCTTGATTTGGATTAATTCGTGTACTTCAAGTCGAGATAATATTGCCCGAGTAATGCTCCTATGGTAGACTCTACCTCAACATAATTATAGACGTAAAGTTCCAATTGATATTAAATATATATCGGTCACTTTATTTGAAGGGTATAGAAAATTCATTATCCTTCATAACAGTAGTTCAATAAAATTCTGTCCCTTAATCACTGATTCAGTTTCAATATCAACTCTGAAATTTCGGTTTGGTAATAGAACTTCCAGAACCGTTTATGTTTGGCAGATCTTAATACAAAACAATGGCGAAATCTTATTTGAAACATCTGAAAAGTGACACTTATTCGAAAGAATTGACTATCTAGGTCTCTGTGTGTTCTTCCTTACCTAAGAATATTGCAAAAACTAGGAAAAATGTCAAAAATGTAATAATAATTTTGAAATAGGATTAGAGTCCTAAAAAAATATGTAGCTTGGTTGGACATTATCAACCATTGACAGTTTACAACTCTTGACCAGATGCTTGCGTTACTAAATATTAATCTCTGCTTTCTCTAATAAAAATATTGCACAAACTAGTTCAGAAAATGACGCAGAGCTAAATAGGATATTTTTCATTTAAAGACGCAGTGATCTAATGTCAAATAATACAATGTGTGTAACAAGCTGCCATTGTTCTTTCTTCAAGACAGTTCTTTTGCTTTCTAGCATTCCATAATTTATACAATCTACTGCCTTTCGGCCATCATTTTCACACCTACATGACTTACTAACAGCACACATGGCTGCATAGAATAACATAAGTGCCTTCGTTAAACTTTGAACTACAGCTCACCTACATGGCTGCTTAAGATAACAAGGCTTTGCACTTCAGCTCACCTACATGGCTGCAATAAACTATACGCGTACATCTCCATAAAGCTCACCTACATGGCTAAACTAGAGTGCAAGCCGTAAAGAACTATAAGTTATACTCGTACATCTTTATTTTTAAACTCTGAACTACAGCTCGCCTACATGACTAATAAACTATACGCATACATCTCTAAAGCTCACCTATATGACTGAACTAGAGTGTAAGCCGTAAGGAACTAGAAGTTATACTCGTACATCTTTATTTTTAAACTGAAGTACTGCTCGCCTACATGGCTGTAATAATCTGTACGCATACATCTCCATAAAGCTCACCTACATGGCTAAACTAGAGTGTAAGCCGTAAAGAACTATAAGTTATACTCGTACATCTTTATTTTTAAACTCTGAACTACAGCTCGCCTACATGACTGTAATAAACTATACGCATACATCTCTAAAGCTCACCTACATGGCTGAACTAGAGTGTAAGCCGTAAGGAACTAGAAGTTATACTCGTACATCTTTATTTTTAAATTCTGAACTACAGCTCGCCTACATGACTGTAATAAACTATACGCATACATCTCTAAAGCTCACCTATATGGCTGAACTAGAGTGTAAGCCGTAAGGAACTAGAAGTTATATCTTTATTTTTAAACTGAAGTACAGCTCGCCTACATGGCTGTAATAATCTGTACGCATACATCTCCATAAAGCTCACCTACATGGCTAAACTAGAGTGTAAGCCGTAAAGAACTCTTAAACTTTACAGGGTCTATCTACACTATACTCGTACATCATAGGTCGCCCACATGGCTAAACCACAGTGCACGCCGTATAGGGATCTACACTATACTCGAACATTTTTGAACAGCTCACCTACATGGCTGAACCCGAGTGCACCCCGCTAGGAGTCTACACCATACTCGTACATCTCTGAACAGCTCACCTACATGGCTGAACCCGAGTGCACGCCGCATGGGTCTACTATACTCGTACATCTCTGAACAGCTCACCTACATGGCTGAACCCGAGTGCACGCCGCATAGGAATCTACACCATACTCGTACATCTCTGAACAGCTCACCTACATGGCTGAACCCGAGTGCACGCCGCATGGGTCTACTATACTCGTACATCTCTGAACAGCTCACCTACATGGCTGAACCCGAGTGCACGCCGCATAGGAATCTACACCATACTCGTACATCTCTGAACAGCTCACCTACATGGCTGAACCCGAGTGCACGCCGCATGGGTCTACTATACTCGTACATCTCTGAACAGCTCACCTACATGGCTGAACCCGAGTGCACGCCGCATAGGAATCTACACCATACTCGTACATCTCTGAACAGCTCACCTACATGGCTGAACCCGAGTGCACGCCGCATGGGTCTACTATACTCGTACATCTCTGAACAGCTCACCTACATGGCTGAACCCGAGTGCACGCCGCATAGGAATCTACACCATACTCGTACATCTCTGAACAGCTCACCTACATGGCTGAACCCGAGTGCACGCCGCATGGGACTACACTATACTCGTACATCTCTGAACAGCTCACCTACATGGCTGAACCCGAGTGCACGCCGCATAGGAGTCTATCTACACTATACTCGTACATCTCTGAACAGCTCACCTACATGGCTGAACCCGAGTGCACGCCGTATAGGAGACTACAGTATATTACATTTTATAATACAATATCTCATGCAGTCATTAGTCATAACCGCAATCAACAAAATCTAAGCTGCTGCTTAAACAAACCAGCAAACAAAACATAACCAAACTACCATACCACCGTACCATCAACAAACTATAAAGCTGCTCAGAAAATTCAGTGAACGGAGCAGACCGAGTTAAAATACTATTCAAAGTGAAATCCTGTGGCGAAATTCCCAACATTCACTCGTACAATTTTTAATTTATTTATTTTCCAAGCTGTCCAATGCAATGATAGATCTATCGAGGAGTTGCCTCGACCAAGAGTACCACGTGCACTGGTCCAACTATTTTACTTATTGTTTATAATTAGTCCAACGCAACGATAACCCTATCGAGGAGTTGCCTCGACCAAAGGTAGCACGTGCATCGGCCCAACCATTTACTCATTATATTATTTTAAATTAGTCCAACGCAACGATAACCTTATCGAGGAGTTGCCTCGACCAAAGGTAGCACGTGCATCGGCCCAATTACTTTTAACTATGATTTAAATATTAACCATCTGGGAAATACGCCACAATGATTGCTACCGAATCATGAGACTACATAATAACCATACTTAATGCTCACTGAACATAACTGGGATAAAAAGAACGAATAATGTATATAGAATTCATAAAACTACTTACGATTTCACCAACAGCTAGCTCGTGGTTCTTGTCACTTCTGACTTGTTAAGAAAACGCTCTTTTCTTGCTAATACTTTTAATGCACACAACTGTACTACTTCACAATCAAACGAAGACTGACTATCCATTACATTTTACCATTTAAAACGACTTTCGACCCCACCCAGAAATAACGATAATATCATAACCGTTATTTCTAAGTGTTGTCAAAGTAAAATAATACATTCAGTTGCCATAATGGAAATACATTTAAAAGTTTCTTACAATATTAATCATTTGTGCTTTGACAGTGTTGCCACAGTGGATATTATAAATCGATATTAAAATCATACATAGTTTTTTCAAATTAAATTAAAGAAATCACGACAATTATTAAGATTAATTATTAATAATAGATTTAATATATTTCAAATATTATAGTATAGAGAGCTGCTGCTGAATATAGGCCATATTCGGCAGTGGACGTCTTTTGGCTGAAATGATGATGATGATAATTACAGTATAGAATTGAGAATGCCACCAGTGACGCGCGCAGACTTATTTTGCGCGTACTCTCTGTAATGTAGTCTGGTAATACTTTCCAGAGAATCGTATCGTGTGGTGACAGGTATTTTTGGTACAGTCGTTGACGTTAGTCAACGACTGTAACAAAATCACCCTGTGTCGTAAAATTTTCAACACACCTTTCGTTGAACGTCGGTTACTTTTTTATCTAATTATTTAAATCTGCTGTTTCATAGAAAACTGCAATACCTACCTACGCGATCAAAATGTATGGAACAGCTGTTTTTTTTTTTAAATAACGCAGGTTGGTTCAGAATCATGTACTGAATACATTGTATTCGCGTCGATGTCCCTGCCACCCCGTATATTTCTGTCTTGTTTACTCTTACGACTGGATTTAATAAAAGTGTCCTTTTCTCATTATTATTATAATTTAATAGGAGTAGTTTTAGGTAGAGCAGACGAGACCTACACGGGTAGAATAAATGGGAAACGACGAAAGAATCTAAGACAACATGACAGATTTTGATTGTGAATCTGTCATTTTGTCTATTCTTTAGTCGCCAAAACCCGTTTCTATTGAGGTCATGCTGGGCGTGCTGGAGTAGAGACCGCATATCGGCAAGTGTAGTGTGGGACGCCTCCTAGCTAGATGAAGCGATGACCTGAAGAAGGTGGCTCGGACAGACTGGATGCGGAGGGTGGAGGACAAGGTGTTGTGACGTACCCTGGGAGAGGCGTATTCCCAACAGTGGACTGCTGAGTTTAGTGACTCTATAGCTCATACGTTTTTTTTTTTTTTGAGTGGGCCTGCTCTTGACCTCGATCTCGCCTGATGAAAAACGACAGATGAAGTCTATGATGGATCGAGCGTGCCCAGAAGATGCCTGTTCACTTCTTGCTTTGAAGGCAAACGGGTTATATGTGGAAGGGAACACAGACGCATACTCTCTGTCTACGCGGCTACATATCCGTTTAGCGCTATAATGTACCTTTGATCAGAATTTACGAAGGATATAAATACAACGTTGAAAGATCAAACATCAGGGTTGACTAATCTCCAATGAACACCTAATCACTTGCACATGACTGGCTTCTTACACGCCTCATCAGGAATGAACCGTGAAATGGCTGACGGAAAGTTAACGTACAATAAAGCTAACATCTCACTTCACAACTTGATATCATACGTGAAAAAAGAAAAGTATTTAGAAAAGAAAGTTACATATTTTCCCGTATGCGTGATTTCCTCATAAAAGTAGGTACAGCTCTGTTTTTAGAAGTCTTGAAAAATGTGACACAATTAATTATCTATAATATTGTTACGTCAGTTTATTGTAAATCAGATTCCCCGGGAAATCTGATTTATACATTGCAAGGATTGATATACGAAATGGTAATGAACGAGCTGCATACCATTACTAACCTAGCAACAATGAAGTAACACTATCTAGCAATGATACTACCCTGGTACTAGAAACTAATAAAACTCTAGATTGATTCATTGCAAGGAAGGATTGTTATGTGAAATGGTAATAAACGAGCTGCATACCATTACTAACCTAGCAACAATGAAGTAACACTATCTAGCAATGATACTACCCTGCCCCTCAATGTTTTTTGTCGAACTTATGAAGCAATGGACTGGCAAGCTTTTTCAATTGGTTTCAATTTAAAATTGATCGTGCATTAAGTAATTAGGGTGCTGGTACTAGAAACTAATAAGACTCTGATTGATTAATTGCAAGGATTGTTATGCGAAATGGTAATAAACTAGCTGCATACCATTACTAACCTAGCAACAATGAAGTAACACTATCTAGCAATGATACTACCCTGGTACTAATAAAACTCATGAAAAAGAAAAAGAAACCCGTTCATTATCTCTTGTAAATGTCGATTGTAACGTTATGAGTGCACTGAAAACTGGCAAAAAAAAACTAGAAATTCAACAGCATTAATTAAAACCCTCATTCGTTTGAGGTGATGAAGTGGTCTGTTCGTACTCGACACCACAAAACGACTGGAGTGGAAGAGAAGTGGAAAAATTACTTTTTTAGTTTCCCGAGCAATGCTTTTAGCATTCCTTTTACAGCGCAAAGCTCCTTTCATGTAACAAAATCGTACTTTGGAATGACGATTCATTTGATAGTAGGAAATCGGAATGAAATATAAAAAGGTATCGTTTCCATTGGCAATCGTAGCATCGATAATGTCTTTAGAAAAGGCAATACAGTAATCGTATACGTTTCCAAAAATGAATAAATCATACGCTAAGCAGGTAATGAAGACATGGCATGGCACTGATATATTTATGATATAATAATAAGCCCTTTATTCTGAATGTCGAGGTTAACGTTTCATACAGAACATCTCGTAATAAATTCAGAATGACTCAAACTCAAACAAATTGTTTCAAATAAACCAATTATAGGCACTTTTAAATTGTCAAGGGGTCAGTCACTCTTGGCATAGGCATCCTCTAGGATTTTACATTGAATTCTGTCTCGCGCTACCCTTCTCCAGTGGTGTCCAGCCTTGACCCTCAGGTCATCCGCCCATTTCGCTTGTTGACGTCCTCTATTGCGTTTACCGTCTCTTGGGTACCAGTCGAATATTTATGATAATTATTAATAAACCTAAAACGGTTGGTAAAAAAAGATTTAAAAGCCATATATTTTATGAAATAAAGCCCACATGCAACATAAATCACTAAATTCAGTTAGCACCAACCGATTAAAATGTCGTTCTATTTCTGTTAATCGTTTGAAGTTGACAGAGACAACATGTTTAGTGTCAAATATAATAAGTGCATGTGGTAAATGCACGCTTTAATCATTGTAATTCTACTTCATGCTATTTCAATTGCATGCTTTTGGTATTGACGTGAATGTATAATTAATAATTACGTAAAGAATGAATGCAATGATTGTCAATTGCTGGTCAAAATTCGAATCACCTAGAGTTCCGCTCCACCCAGGATTCCGTTAGAAATTACTGTATTTTATTGTAAAGATCTTGTAATCATAAATTCATAAAATAACTCCATTATTCTATCAGGAACTAGCAGGATATCTAGTTTAAAATTCCGTAGTCATTACAGAACATTATTTCCGTCCGTAGGATCATCTGTCACAGTCACTCAACTAACAATTGAACACCTACATGATCGTTCATTCATTCAAATCATTCAACTATATGACTAAGAGCGTTCATATGAATTTACGAGAAAGAATAGGTACAAAGAAAGTACTTATAGTTATAGATAAACCAAATTTTCTAATCGATACAATTAAGGTGGAAAAATCTTAGCGCAATGATAATTATCATCAAACTGGACCTTTACTAAAACTTGATAAGAATGCGTGAAGCATTACCTTTCATGATTTAAAGTTTGCAATGGGTTAAAAAAAATCCGTGACGTTACAGGGCGGTAACCCCTCGCCTATCTGCTTATTAACAATAACCCTTCCATCTTCTCTCTTCTACAACACCGCGCGGGGGTGATACCCAACTCACACTTTTCCTTGTTTTTCTTCTTATCCCAGATTTGCGTAAAAATTGCGCATTTCAAGAGATCTACTCTAAACAAGAGATAATATATATTTCGCTTCATTTTTGGCATAGTTATAGTGTTGAAAGTTTCTAAACTTACCCACAAAAAGTCCAAAAACTAGAAGTACTGGCATATTGAAAATAAAAACTAAATATCCGTAACACAGCAGAAACTTTTTCCTTCACTATACATTTCACATTTTTAATCAAACATTATTCCATTTTGTCACTACCCTAACTTTTGATTACGAATAACACATTTGAAGCCATGAGCTAATTCAAAAACACGCACGAAAACCACGAGAATATTTTTCGCAACGCGAGATCGACTGCGAAAATCGAGACGTTAGGACGTGCGGATGGCCCGGATGCCTTCAGCCGACTGCGGCACAGCATCCAGTCCTGCACCTCCCCTGCCCTCCTTCAAATTTCCTCCTTCTCACCCCCTCACGCGCCCTTATCGCGATCCCGTAATTAGATAAATGTCATTGCTTTTGTCTGTGTTTTTTTGCTCTTTCCCCGACGAATTTTGTCGGCCGATGTAATAGACTCCGCGTCGTTTGAGACGCTCATTTACGTAAATGCTGTTTGTCTTGTACGTCTTGTACGGCTGCTTGTGTGTGTGTGTGTGTGTACTTCAATTCCGCGCGAAAATATGTCTCGACAGTATTGCTACTAGTTTATGAGGCTTCCGTCTCGTGCGCGCAGTTTCCACCCACTTCAGATTTGTTTTTGTAACCATATTTTTTGAGCAACAATCTCGGTCGAGTTTTGTTTCTGATGGTGTTATAAGTTCGTGAGAGGTTGTTAAAAAGATATGGACACGGGTATTATGTATGATATGAACTGGTACATAAATGCTATGCAGAATCAGGACGAGATTGATGTGGGTTTGGATCTAGATGTGGGTTTTTTTTGTAATTTGTGTTTCACGAACTGTGTCCAAATAAACGTTTTCTTTCTTTCTTTCTTTCTTTCTTTAGATCATAAAACTGTAGTATCTCCTTCACTGCTCTAGGTTTAAGAACCTGTTGGAGAGTTAGTGCTTAAGTTGTAAAATTTCGGGTAAATGGTAATTGTGACGCTAACAAACTAGGCTATAATGTAAACATTCTGTCGCTACATAGTTTCTGTAAGTAAAATTTTGAATGTGGTAGGAAACCGGATGCAGTTACAAGCGTAGCAGTTCCGAGAATAACGGAACTAAAACCTCAACCGCGATTTTTCAATGAATTTAAAGTTTAGACCCACTCAATAAAGTACGAGCCAAGTCTCGTTTGTCAGAGTCAAATCTCCGTGCTTTTATATGAAGAGTTTTATGAAAATGAACGCAAAAGACTTGAGAAAGAAGATTGCATTCATTTCTTTCACAAGAGATATAGCGTAGGTCTGCACTTCAAAGTCTTTGAAATCCACTATCTATATAAGGAACTCATCTGATTTGATGATGGAACGGATAATGCGCTCTAAGATTCAATTCGTAGCGAAGTGCCGATACTGGGTTGATGTCTCTACGATATTGGAGATATAACTTTCTTTATTGGTGAATGAGAAGAGTATTTACATTATCGTTGTTGCTTTGTTAACGTTTCTTTGGATTTATTTTGCGTAGTAACTTACTATTTTATCTTTTGGCATTATGTTGATTTTGTTTTCATTGGCCTTGGATTAAGTATAGCTATGGCTCACCATTTTAATTGTATGAAACATAATTTGTCGCGACGTAAACAAAAGTTATGAGTGACATCTTTAACGCCCCTATGCGTAATAAGACTAAAATTTCTATTGTGTCTCGTTCTCCTACAACTGAATAAGTAATGAAGATTTTCCAGAAAAGAAAGGGTGTTTTGAGATGACTATTACAGCGTGACTCACTTTTTAAGGCCCACTATACAAGTATAGTTTTGTATCCACTGTATAGTATTTGACTTGTGGTTACTTAGTATACGCTGTGAGTGTGTACCGTCCGAGACGCAGGCGAAGTCGAAAAAGTATATGTGCGTGTGTGTGCTGACGCTACTCGTTTTCTCGCACACATTTTTAGTGTGTTTGTACGCTTTATTATCACAAGTAAAAGGCGCGTTGCTTTGTGATATAAAATACTGTATCCATAGAGTACATTAAATCTTACCAAAAGCGCGTACATTCCTATCGCCAGAAACCAAAGTCCAACCGGGAAACGGGAATAAAGTACGGGCTTAAAATATAGAGATAATGGTAAGTAGTGACAAATTGCTGGACTATCGCCCAACTTGACCCATTTCCATAAGTAGGATAACTTGAGGACAAGATAAACATGATGACACTATACGATTCCCTTTTTAGCTTTGTTTTTCTTTGGCTGTCATAAATTAAAACAGATTCGTTCATGGAATTATATCAGATTTAAAAATGCGATGCGCTGCAGCCCGCTTTGGATATAATGTGTGCTTAGCTTTTGCGTGTGTCATTTTATCTTTATAACAAAATTAATTTTAATTAAAAGCGATTTGGCGGCAATAAACTTCTCGATTCCCACAAAAGGCTTGTGGAATAGACCCCATGATCGTGCCATAACAACTGTGATACGGGTTCCATTAAGCGCAAGACTGAGTCTTATAGCCTGGACGACGGATTTTTGTCCGCAGACTTTTTGTCCGCTAAGATATGTAGATTGCTTACAACTGTATCGAGTAACGCAAACGAGGGATCAAAAGTACCGCGTACAGAGATACAGTTGTAAGCGATCTATTTTAGCGCGGATTTTTGTCCGCGGATAAAAATCCGTCGTCTGCGCAGGCTATTATTGTTTTTTTAAACTACATAGGAGGTACAACGGTACCTACCTACTTTGATTCTTTAAATAAATATACGAATTTCTGAATAGCTCCAGAAATTCTGATCAAAAAAAATCAGTGGTTTTTACAATAAATCAAATTGATTACTGATTGACAGTGATGAGGGGATGTCATTAAACTCTTGTAATGAAACCATAGCGCGATTCAGAAAAAAGCACAACGCCATCTATCGAGCAAGGAGGTAAACTTAATGTGCTCATTATTATTTTTTTACCTGTAGATTACGTTTTTTTCTGTATTTAATAAGTTAGTAAAATTGTAGAGGCATTTTAGTCTGCAATATTAGACATTTTTTATCGAATCCTACCAATGGAGGTAATTAATGTACGTAAATACTAGAAAAAGAAACGATGGTGATTATTATCCAGTAACTGGGTTGGGTTCCTCCATCTAAAATACTGGTATTCAGCTGCATCCGGTTAGACTGGAAGCCGACCCCAACATAAAGTTGGGAATATTGATTTTTGATTTCATTCCTCCTTTGTATGAGAAGATGTTATTATTGAGAAGGTGTTTATTATCTTTATTTAGCACTAGCTTCTGCTCGCGACTTCACAATTTACTAAAATAACAGCCACGTTTTTATAAAAGTTTTCCTGTATAGTACATTTTTAGTTTTTGTCTCAGAAGCCAAAATATATAGAGAATCAGGAACTGGTGACTCGGGAGCAAGCGACGTAGGTACACTTGTCCGTGTGAGAAGCAGCTCGTTCTGAGGTCGGCACCCACAGCCTGCAGCAGCAATTTCCCATTGCTTGCGAAGTTTTTAGTTTTTGTGAATTAGTCAACGCTTGCGTTCCTGTCTGATGCATTCTTACAGATTATTCCTGACGAACGACTATCACTAATATAATATAACAGTAGATTGTCAACACACGGAATTTTAACCATACATATTTATTTTTATTAAAACCGTAGATGATAGAAGAAGCCGTTTATTAAATTTTACATTTATTAAAGCTAATCTAGCAATATAACACCAATCAAAAATCGAATTAAATTAATTTAAATAATGATTGAAATCTATCGTGAATTCATGCAAGCCTAGTACTTTTTTGCCAAGTTTCAAGTTTATCTCAAAGGTATAGGATAGCGTGATGCGCGTGGCGTGTTCATTTAAAAACTTAAATCTATAAATATCTGCAAAATTCTAACCTTATGGTTCACCTTTTAACAGTAAACTATACAACAATACGAACATAATGCAATATTGCTCATCCTCCATACCAAATAGCGTAATAATTTGTAGCGTACAGACTGATCAGACTTATAAGCAAAGGAACAGAATCTTACGGTATTTCCGTGATGCTGGAACATAAATTCATACAAACAGGCAAAAATTCTAAAATCTATATTTTCGACATTGACATCATACGCAGACGGCAACATTATGTATCTAAATAACCCATGTATGGTTTATCCCCAGTTGGTAAAAACAATTAGATGAAATTGCAATACATTTTTGACTTCGCTACAATTTTATTCATGTATAGATTTTAATAAAATTTTTATTCGGTTTATTATTCTTGATTTTGAATAAGTATTTGTGTTTTTTTCAATTCTATTGGTGTTTCCTTTTTTAAAGTTATAAAATTTATCATCCTTGAAAATACTGTTGCAGGCAAGTAGGTATCATTTTCGATTTTGAGGAAAAAAACACTACCGTTTTAATAGAGAAATTATTTTTCTTCGTAGTTTTCCGTAACATAAATCAAGAAAGTTGGAGCCTTCAACATTGTTCTTTTGACCTGTGTAAAATAAACGACCCGAAAAAGTTTCATGAACACACTAAAACCCGAGGTCTTGTTTCAAGCAAAAAAAATAAGAAAGGTATTTTTCTGATGAAACTTAAACTTTACTTGAACCAAAGAAACGGAATTTCTTTCTAAGTAACTGAAAATAATGAAATGAAATGAAATGAAATGAAATGAAATGAAATGAAATGAAATTGTTTATTCTGTAAATAGGATATTGGAATCACTTTTACACGTCATATTAAAATGTATGTTAAAAATTAGCTAGATGAGTTCGGCGTTTCCTATCTGACTACTCTGAGAAGAAAGGCCGAAACAAACTCAGAGGTCACAGTCTCTTTTAAAGTCCAGACATAATCTTGGCTAATACTTCACGGCTTTAAATATTAAATCTTCTTTATATGCAACGTGTCCCTTTTGATGTCCCATAGCTCTAAGGCTATAAGTAAAAGTAGGTAATAGTAAAGTCCTAGAACAAGTGTTTCACAAATACATAGTTTCGAAGATAATATAACACTAGAATCTCGATGTGTGTATCTATGTAAGTTTCATTGATAAGTACCTACGATTAAATCATTTTCATTAAAACCAATCATTCAATATTTAAATGTAAGAAAATGCGACGACGCCTTTTCCAGTTGTTTCTTTGATATGCTCTCATTAATACCCTAGAGTTATGGGATTTTAGAACACGTTGTATAAAAATGAATAGCCGTGCGTTAGTCTCGTAAAAACTCGAAAATGGCTCGACCGATTTCTTTTTTTTTTTTTTGTGGTTTAGAGGAAAAGAAACCCTAACGAGCAGCCGAAAAATTTAATTATGGGAATAGCCACTTCGGATTACTCACGTGGTAAGAAATTCACCGGGCCATCGAGTAAATAAAATATAAACGTTTATTTGACGCTGTCAATCCCAAAGTCATGTTTTATGACTTAGACACAGAAATTAGACGTACCTAAATGGTTATATTTATCACTATAGCTTCTGCCCGCGACTTTGTTCACGTGCAATTTCTTATTTTAACATAGAATAAACACAACATTCGGCAATAGTTTAGCTTTCTATCATCATTCTCCTGCCCTTATCCCAATTAATTTGTGGTCGGCGCAACATGTCCTTCTTCTCATTTAGTCGTCATCTCGGTAGTCACCCCTTTTCTACCCATATCATCTTTCACACAGTCCATCCATCGTTTCTTTGGTCTCCCCCTACTCTTATAGCCATCCACATCTTCAATTCTTCAGCTTTATATCGGTTATAGAATAGTTGGAATCGGATCAGTACAGAGAATACCAGTTACATAAACCAAAAATTTTACCTCTTTTATATAATACTAGCTTTTGCCCGCAGCTTCGCCCGCGTAGAGCTCGAAAATTATCCCACGGGAACATTCTACCGAGATAAAAAAGTATCCTGTGTGTCATATTCTACCCATGTGCAAGACATCCAAATCCGGTAAACCGTTTTAGCGTCAAAGCGTAACAAACAAATGAACTAACACGCTTTTGCATTTGTAAATAATGATAAGATTAATTAAGATCCTATTTACCTATTGTAATAATATGCACTTTACCAGACCTGCGCATGTAACCCAGAACCTCACACACAATAAACGTTATAGCAACTACTACACAATAGTGATGGCCTCCGAAAAATGTTCCCGCAATTGATTTTGCATTTCTGCACGTATCAAAAAGAAACTTTTTCTTAGGGACCCCGTAAAAGTTTTCGTACTGACAAAGAAGCAGAAAGAAATAGAGTGACAATGTGAGCGAAACAAATACATTTTACTACCATCAACGTACAAAGTTGCGTGCCATATAGTGCCATATAGTTGCGGCAGTTAAGTGGCCTAAAACTTAGGTTATCTTTGCTAGCAAGATCTAAACTTTAGTGACGTCAATATATCGCCCAGTTACAGTAAATTCTTTTATTCCACGTCACAAATTCTGTCTTTGTTTAGGTAAGGAAAATGACGTATGAGAAATGACCACTCCATTTATTACTCACTCCATGTAATCCGCCATAGGGATTGTCACGTACTGGACAGTAAGAATATTCAGCGGGGATCACGTATGGCCGCCGTAAGGGAGCCGCCTATAGGCTGACATTCGGGCTGAATTCCTGGTAATGACTCCACGAGTAGGAAGTTTGCGTGATGTTACATGGAGCGTGATTATCTTTTCATTCGTCCTACGATTTATTGAGTTGTTTAGTGGACATGTTACTGGGTTTTGGTAATCCTTTTAGGGATGTTTCGAGTCTGCCGGGGTTGCGGGTAGTCCCAAGGGGAAACCTTGGCCCCTGGCAAGGCAAGGAAAGGAACACGGGTGGGTTTTAGTCAGTAAGAGTCTGACACGCCTTTCCGCTCCGCCCCGAGGGGGAGAAGTCATTGGATGATTTCCCTCACGAAAAAAAAAAAAAAGGGATGTTTCGAGTGTTTCAAGAAAACGTTTTTTTTTTTAACTAATAAGGAAAGGAAATATTGTGAGAGACTTTTCTATATTAGTAGGTACTCTAACTATATTTCATGTAACTAACTGTCTTTGGTCTTTTGTTAAACATGAATGCTACCAGGAAAGTAAAGATCTAAGGAGTTAAATCCTTAAGAAGATCCATAATAAACTCTCTTCTAAATAACCCTCCTAACTATAGGACACATAATATTTCAAACATCACATAGAAGCTGTCTGCGCCCATTAATCACGCAACGGATCCGATATGCTGCAATTAAGTGAAGCTGGGCGACGCAGCGTAGTCCATTGTCAAAGCTAAAATGCCATCAGTAAGCAGCATGGTTAGCGTTTTGATGATCGGTATAGCTTTGAAGGGAGGTAATATTTTAACAGCTTAATAAAGGTATCCTCGTTTTTATGGGCGCCTGTTAGGTGGTCACAGCATTTTTACCTGTTGTACTAGCTGTCCCATTTTTGGGCAATGGTTATTTGGCAAAATCTGTTTTCTACTCGGTTTGTTTAAAAAAGTATCTACATAGCTATATTAAAACACTAATAAACCAGATGAAATCTGCCGGTATCTACCTGTGGCAAGGACCAACACATTGTTTTATACATGGGTTTATGTCACAGTTAATAAGTACAATCAATTAAAACTTGGTGTTACCAACCGAAAATCCGTTTAGAAAGCGGAAATCCGGTTGAAACCAACACCGGATCTCAAGCAATTCCACGATTGAGAAATAAAGTGGAAACATCACGGCTTACTGACAGCGCCCTGGTAACTGACAGGCCTTCTGGCATTTTGTCAAACAAAGAGACGGATATAGTCCAAGGACGCTTCCAAAAGACTGCACGGAATCCATTTATCAGAACAGATTTAAAATCCCATTTCCTGAAAGATTGGGAAATTCTCTTGGAATATTGGCCATTGTTTATCTTCCAATGAAAATGAACATACAAAAATGTATTGATATTTTTGTATGGACATGTTTTTAATTCCTGGAACTTGTAAAGACTACTAGATAGGTCATGCCCTTATCTTTTTTTATATGCACGTGTTTCTGTAATACGTACATCTATTTTTCTTCATTTTCTTTGTTAAAAAAGAAGATAAAACTGAATAATCTAAAAATGCGAGCCGTTTGCAAAAAATTCTTTTACGAGGTAGGTACATCATCTTATATTTGTATTTTTAAGGGTGTTCTTACTGATTCGACTCTTTACTCAACGACCTAGGATAATATTGTTTTAAATTCTGTTCTTTATAGACCAAACCATTTAATTAATTTTCATTAATTGGCAGTCTTGTTCTACCTACTGCATAGAATTAAGCCTTCCTTTTAGACCATGCTTGCCTGGTCAGTGCGAGTCTCATCCAGGTTTTCCTCGCGATCTTCTGTAGGTCGTCGTCTTTGGCCTCCTACTACCTTCTCAAACAAAAACAGAAATCCGAAAACAACAAAAAATGGTTGACAGATCCGTTATTAACCACGAATAATATGTTGAATCAAACCATTCTTCCGTATCTGCGGACGGTAACAATCTGTAAATACTCCGCAAATATTATGTAAAACGGCCCTTTGTTTAACGGTGCGAATGTAAGCACTTTTTGTTCGCGATAATCATGCGTGTGCCCTATGCTCACACCGCTGGCTGTCTTGCGGGATTTTATTTCAATGAAATGCTTTTACACTTTGATGGAATGCTTATTTAGGTTACATTCATTAAAGAAACCGGTTTTGAGAGTTCCATTTACAACCGAAAGTCTGTTAACCAGTCTTGGGTATCGTTTTACCCAGTAACTGGGTTGTGGAGGTCAGATAGACAGTCGTTCCGTGTTAATAAGTACCTTGTTGTAATTTGTGGCTAGACTCGTTAATAAGTACCTTGTTGTAATTTGTGGCTAGACTCGAAGCCAACATAGTTCGGATTAGGCTAGGCAGATATTGATAGTGAGTGAGATAAGATCTAAATTTTTTTTTTTAATTTTTTAAGTTTTAGAGCCGGCCTCAATATAGTATTACCTACGTATATTTATTTCTTGTTATTGAGTCGTCTTTTAATCACATTTTTTTTTTATTGCTTCTCATTGCTGCCAAAAAGAAACACCTACGACCTGAATAACCAGGTATTCATACACAGTATGATTTGATACTATTAAGGTGTGTCCAGACATTGAGCGGAAAGAGAGCGGCAGCATCACGCGGCGTTTGCAGCGCCGCGCTCTAGTTACGACTAAACCTACGAATGTTAGCGCGGCAGGCTGTGGCCTGATGGCCGTAAGCCTCGACCAACATCTCTCGAGGCTCTTGTGAGGCGGTTGGATCAAGGGCCTGATTCAGAAGGCAGTACTCCTCGATACGGCTCGCATTGTGAGGAGGTTCCTGGCTCTGCAGCCCTAACCACCGGTAGCTTGGACCCTGCTCCCGACACCCTCTCGACCGACCTCTATTTTTTTATAAATATCTTTTTAGTGTAAGATTTTTTTTTTATGTAATAATTATATGTATAGGAAAGGAAATAAATAAACGACATAATAATATTTCTAAATAACCAGTTCACTTAGCCATCCAAACCCATAAACCAATATCTTTGTTTTCATATCCTGCAATAGTCCTGCACTAACCGGGGGTTGTCCTTGGGTGCACTAGCATAGTGCGAGGGATAATCGTCAGTTAGTGGCTCGTTTCATTAAACACGTCTAACGGGCCTCTGCGATTTGGCTTCGGTCCCTCGTATGCCTTCCAAAGGTCCTGACCAAAAGGTCCGGGGCCCTAGGGTCCCGAAAAATATCAAAGACGTAAAACTATATAAGTATTACTAACATGTTTTATACAAATCTTAGATTTCTATTGAGTCCTATCATTATGATACTCTACACTACATCACAACGATATTAGATTTTCACACTCACAAAAATGATCAGTGTTACCATCTCAAAAAACGCCTAACAAAAAACAACATTTAAGCGCCATAAAATAGTATAAATTATTATTTCTGTCCGTATGTAAATCAGTGTTTGGCGCAATGAATGGTAAATTTTCCCCGTCGCAGATGGTATTACCATAAAATACCACTTAAACCCGTTAAGTAGATTTATGTTTACACGGACAGGCCATGTTTTGTTAGTAGATGTTTCTTCGCGATATTAAATTATAGGCACGTTAAAATATTTCGAGGGGAAATGCGAAAAATGTACCGAAGAGAATCACTATCTGAGTTGATACTTAGCCAAGAATAATACTTTTTAAATTCTACCATCTGAAGGCATCATGGGGTATTTTTTCTACAAGGTTGAAGCTGTATAATTACATAAGCACAATCAATCTGCCTAGCCTTTTCCCCAATATGTTGAGGTTGGCTGCCACTCTAACCAGATGCAGCTAAATACCAGTATTTTACATGGGGCGACTGCCTATCTGACCTCCAAAAGCCAGGAGCTGGGTAATGCGATACCCCTTCGTAAGACTGGTTGTAAGACTTTCGAGCTTCTGACGACCCGTCACAACTATCAAAGATCCACGAATGATAGGTGACCAGCGGCTTTACTTGCTTTTCGAGGCACGGAGGAGTTGAAAAGACAAAAGACACTCAACAAAGAGAGAACAAAAGGTGGGTAATGATAATTATTTGCATGCGTTTGCTGTCTCAAAATAGAGAGTTCTGCTTCCCAAAGTGCGCTTTTATAATTTCTAACGTCACGATAATACGTACGTCCATAAAATGTATGAAAATACGTGCACGTTATAACGTTATCGTGGACGGATATTTAAAAGCGTCTTTATATAATTTCAGTCATTTTCACAGCTCCATTTACACCGTGGGGCTGTACATTCTATAAAAGACGCTTTTAAATATCCATCCACGATAACGTTATAACGTGCACATATGGCATGTTCAAGAGTAATAATCGTATGCAACGTACATAACGTAAGAGTAAAGCACGTTCAATAATTGCATGCGACTTCTGTTTACACCAAGGCAATTATTATTGCATGCAAGTTTTGCTTCGTTTAAACACAAACTTGCACGTCCCAGTAAAATTGATTCAAGTATTGTACATTTTGCACTGCCAAATATTTCATTCAATTTTATTGAACGAATTTTTTACACACCCTCACTCACTGCACTCATGTGAATGATAGAAATTGTTCATACCAGAATAGAAATATAGAATGCGATTTTATTGTACGTGCTGTTTACATCTGTACCAGTTTTGAACGCCAACTAACATGCCCGTATAGTGCAGCAATTGTACGTGTTGTGCTAGTTATTTTTTGCGTCAATTTTATACTAAGCCACAGGCAATAAACTTGCACTGTGTAAATGAGGCTTTAGTCATTCTATATACATATTATTTTCATTTATTTCATTTATATACATATAATTTACATTTTTAAATATTTTTATAAAAACAAAATAATACAAAAACATTTAAAAATATAAAAATAGTAGCCCACCGGTATCGGGAACAGGGTCCAAGCTACCGGCGGTCAGGGCTCCAGAGAGAGGAACCTCCTGACAATGCGAGCCGTGTCCAGGAGTACCGCTTTCTGAATCAAGCCCTTGACCCAGCTGCCTAACGAGAGCCTCCTTAGGTGTTGGTCGAGGCTCTTGGCAATTAAGCCATTGGCTGATACGACTATCGGCACAATGATCGCTGAGTCCACATCCCACATGTCGACAACCTCGCGAGCCAAGTCAAGATACATATTATTATTATGATTTCCTTAATTTGCAATGTATGGGCAACAACCTCTATGATATTATTTTTTCGTGACGTGTTTCCTCCATATTTTATTCACTGATTAACGCTACAAACATCTCTAAACATAAAAACCTTTTCACAGAAAGAAACATCGTTATTACTGAAATAAAACAGCTAGGAATTTCTAGGAAAAACAAGTGGAAAACCGGTACTTATTTCAGTATTAAGATTACAAAGAAAACGTTCGCAAACATATTGTATTCAGAAAAGAGAGGAATGCAGACAGACAGGCGGAAATTAAGCCTGTAAGCAAAGCCTCACGAGCGAACAATATGAGCTGATTATGTAGCCAGATACTGTAGATCTACGTATTATTGAATAAAGCTTTGATAAAGTTATGGGTGCCTAGTACCTAAAATCACACTAATTAATTAATTGATTTAAAAACTAACAGAATTAAAATAATAGTAATATGTACAAGGTACAAGTATATAAAAAAGAGAGAGAAACAATCATACGGCATCAAAAAATGCGTCCACATCGCTGTCAACACGAAAAATGCCCAAAAGGCTGGCAGCATTGCCACGTTGTATGGCAATGCTGATTCCTTGGCCCAAGAACAGGCCAGCCCTCTGGCCGTTCACGTGAAGAATCGACCAACCGCTTGGTCTTGAAAAACTTTGATTGGTGTGTTTGATTTGAAATTCTATGAATAAAGCTTTGATAAACTTATGGGTGCCTTGTACCAAAAATCACACTAGTTAATGAATTGATTTGATTTGTGTCAAAATTCTATGAAAAATAAATACTACAGAGGGCCGTTTAGGCGCAAAATGTCCAATTCGCAAAATGTCCAGCGGTCGAAAAATGTCCAGTTCGCAGAATGTCCAATTCGCAAAATGTCCAGCGGTCGCAAAATGTCCAATTCGCAGAATGTCCAATTCGCAAAATGTCCAATTCGCAAAATGTCCAATATTCATCATAACGTGGTTACCTCATCAATCAAGAGCTGGACTTTAATAAAAAACGTTATTTTTTGTTAAAATCAGGTTTATTTTTATCACATTTCTTTTAATATCTACAACATAAAAAAAAAACGTTATGTCGCGTAAAATTTAATGAAAATATAACATAAATATTATCCCAACTCCAGGACATAAAATCAACATTAAAAAAAGTAAGTCGCCTTAACAATTGAATAAAAATATAACATAAAATATAATATATAATCCCAACTCCAGGACATAAATTCAACATAAAAAAAAAGTTAAGTCGCCTCAATTGACTGAAAATATAACATAAAATATAATATAATAATCCCAACTCCAGGACATAAAATCAACGTTAAAAAAAAGTAAGTCGCCTTAAAAATTTAATGAAAATATAACATAAAATATAATATATAATCCCAACTCCAGGACATAAATTCAACTTAAAAAAAAGTTAAGTCGCCTCAATTGAATGAAAATATAACGTATACGACTCCGTATCAAAGTTGCGACAAACAAAGGCGCGACAAATGCTAGGGCGACAGTACGAAAGGTCGACCATCAGCGGTGCGACAGAACATCAGCTCGACGAACGTTAGCGCGACAGATTGTTTTCACGAAAAACGATGGCACGACGAAACTTTTGATCGACGAACGTTATTGCGACTGATTGTTTTCACGACCATCGATGGGACGACGAAACTTTTGATCGACAAACGATAGCGCGACACAATTTTCGCTCGGCAAACGAAAGCACGACAAACATTTCTATAATATTTTGTTGCTAATAGCAGATAACAAAAAAAAATGCGAAGTACTAAGTACTTTCGTTTTTAATGTTTTTATTGGCAATATTCTTTATTGTCAATGTTAAATGAATGCAGTGCGCGAGTGCAGTTACGAGTAAGGTAGGCGAAAACCATGTATTAAAGAACCTAAAACTTTACATTTTTTTTCTTATCAGCTATTAGCAACAAAATATTATAGAAATGTTTGTCGTGCTTCAGTTTGTCGAGCAAAAATTGTGTCGCGCTATCGTTCGTCGATCAAAAGTTTCGTCGTCCCATCGATGGCCGTGAAAACAATCAGTCGCAATAACGTTCGTCGACCAAAAGTTTCGTCGTGCCATCGTTTGTCGTGAAAACAATCTGTCGCGCTAACGTTCGTCGAGCTGATGTTCTGTCGCACCGCTGATGGTCGACCTTTCGTACTGTCGCCCTAGCATTTGTCGCGCCTTTGTTTGTCGCAACTTTGATACGGAGTCAACGTATACAGGGTGTCAGGGACATCGACGCGAAGCCTGTTACCATGGATTCAGTACATGATTCTGAACCCCCTGTGTTGAAATTTTTCGTCAGTTATTTTAAAAAAAACCGCTGTTCCATACATTTTGACCGCGTAGGTATTGATATATACTTTTCTATGAAACAGAGCAGATTTTTTTTAATAACCGGCGAAAAATTTCAGCGCAGGGGTTTCAGAATCATGTGTTACCATGGATTCATCTATGGTAACTGGCATCGCGTTGATGTCCCTGACGCGCTGTATTTTTTTTTTTTATGTTGTAGATATTAAAAGAAATGTGATAAAAATAAACCTGATTTTAACAAAAAATAACGTTTTTTATTAAAGTCCAGTGAGGTAACCACGTTATGATGAATATTGGACATTTTGCGAATTGGACATTTTGCGAATTGGACATTCTGCGAATTGGACATTTTGCGACCGCTGGACATTTTGCGAATTGGACATTTTGCGAATTGGACGTTCTGCGAATTGGACATTTTGCGAATTGGACATTTTTCGACCGCTGGACATTTTGCGAATTGGACATTTTGCGCCTAAACGCAGAGGGCCTAGTGTGAGTTTCATTTAACCTTCTCGATCATATGCATCGAGCGCGTTCGGCGTTCCGATTGGCCCTTCACCGGTGAAGGCCGGCCGGCTGCCAATTGGAGCGCTAAACGCGGTCGATGCGTTTGATCGAGATGGTAAAATGAAACTCGCGCTAAGCCCTCAGTTACTTACCAACCAGCACATTTCTTAGTTTGAGAGATTGGAAACCCAAATCCGTTTAGCAATAATATAGTGAAAACTGCATTATCTTAAATATACAATGTGTAACTGAATTAAAGCACATTATGAAAGTAGTTTGTTCAGTATCGTTTACTGAATCGATGTCTGTAATTTTTTATACGAGTAATTTTTTATTAAAAAAATAATCAAAACTACGTAAATTACGATCACACTGCTGTTGTACAGTGAAAAAAAACCAAAATGGACGAAGTACCTACTATGCTAGACCCAAATTGCGCGAAAGTGTGCGTGCGTAGATTTGTAATGTGACCACAATTTTCTCCCACAAAACGAATTTAACTCTAATAGTAAAAATCAGTGTGTGTATGAATTTGTTTGTTACGGTTTCACGCTAAAACGGATGAACCGATTTGGATGAAATTTGGTACATGGGTAGACCAAGACCTGGGTTAGGACATAGGAGACTTATGTGGGTAAAACCGCGGGGCGCAACTAGTGTTGTATAAAAATCACGTGCCACTATGTTCGTAAACTATGCGAAACCACGCAACCGATTTCAATAAAATTTTGTGAATGTTTTGGACCTGCTAGGTGGCGCTCCGTGCAAGACAGGGGCCGGTCGCTTATTTTAAAGAAGTTATTCAACTTAACTATCATTATTGGATCATGAAATATTTTCACAATTCAAATTAAAGTTTTTTATTTTTCCTGCCAAGTATTATTCCAGACACAATAACTTTAAAACATTTAATAAATGGAATTTAAAACGTTTTAATCTTATGGATGGGACGCCATTCGTGAACGGGAGAGACTAGACGTGAATAGCATGATATAGTAAGTACCTATTTGGGCACTTTTTTCTGTAAGTGCAGCAAAATACAATCGACCTTCTTATAACTTTTTAAAACCTACTGCAATAGAGAAATTGAATTTGCAGAACTTTAGCAGGTTATCCTATAAATTCATCATGATTTTATTAAAATGTCTGATTCCTAATTACCATTTGCGAGTAGTTTTTGAGCAATCATTATAAAAGATTACAAAGTACCATCGCTGCAGAAACCGGAAAGAGCTCAAAAATGAGAGATGAGAGCCGGGGCACGTTGCAATGAAATGCTAATGACAGATGGAAATTAGTTCCCACTTCCCACTGACCGCCACATAACGGAATGACGGGGCATTATTGAGTCGGTCAAAGAAAATGGACGTTGTTTATTGATTTTAAATGCATTGTAATCTATGATGGAATTAGTTGTTTGGTGAAACAAGTGAAAAGATCATCATCAAAACAAATGTATGTGACTGCCGTAACAGATGGACAATAGAAAAAGAACATAATATACATAATTAAGTAATAATACATTAATATTAAGCTTATTGTAGATAATTAAAGAAACATTGCTTTAGCTGTAATATTTCCTACGCTAATTTGTCGCTAAGTATTTGTTTAAACTAAAAAAACCCCGGCCTATTTTCACTACTGCACAAAAAAATACTGTTATTTACTTAAATTACCGAATTTCAGAAAACGTGATCGGTTATCACCTTAACGTACATACTTTAGAGTACAGCAAATAGATTAGCGCAAATTAGCTTAGCAGCTTGTCTTATACAGACAGCTTAACAGCAAGCAACATTTTAACTGACATCTAATGGCAGGCGCTTGTCGAGCGATGTACAGCTGGCTTAAGGCTTATGTGTTTAACATCGAGTTACAAAACCTCTATCCTTTGCCCATCAGCCCCATTTGCCACGTGCAGTCTCCTCACCTCGACCACTGCGTTACCTACAGTTTCCATTTGTCGACTTGTCAAAAACAGAACTGGAATCCTTTTTACTTTTTTTAAGAGCTCGCTTCGTTTGAATGTAGCCAGTATTACGTTTTTTTTTCGGGTTTTCGTTCACCTGTGTGGTCGCGTTTGACAATATTTTTGAGTGGAAGCGGTACAATATTAGTTATAGATTGGGTTTTGAATCTGTTTGTATCAGTTCTACACGGGGCGTGAACAAAAATTGGTTTTCAAAAACTTTACAGCGAACTGTCACCTGTCCTAAACAAAACTGATGAAGTGTAGGTTTCAGTACCCTCCTATCCCTTGGAATAGAGGTGGGAATGGTATGTCTTTTAATGGCTACATCCCTGGTACTTTAATAATCTTTATTCAAACCTCATTCAAAGCACCCAACACCTAAAACGAAATAAAACGACATCTACTTTTTAGTATACAATAAATCAGTGAAATTAACAAGGGCTTGAAGGTCCCGCGACGTGTACAGATGGGGTGCCAGGCCTCCGACACAGCCTCGGTTATCAATCACCAGGCCAAATTACGAGAGATGTAGTGCTATATGGAATTGGACTGTACACTATTCTATTTTTGTGGTTTTGTATTCAATTAGATGTTATTGTGTTGTGTTTGCTGGGTTTTCGAGGCAGTCTGAGCTGAAATAATATTGTTGATTATATTTACACAAAGGCTAGATAGGTAGGTATAATTGATTAATGTGCGACGAATGGTTTAATTATGGTAGACTTAGACCCAATTTCACCAAACACAAAAATTTGCTAACAGGTCATTAAATTCAGGTTACTGCTTTGATTGGCTCACTGACATGACAACAGCCAATCACAGCAGTTGACATGTGTGTTAACAGTCTGTTATATCTAACAGAGTATGGTGTAATTGAGTCTAACAGTTAGATTAGATGACCTATCCTATGGGAACCTGACCAGACCTTACGCCTGTATGAGACTCGTACGTACCAGGGAAGCATGGCACTAAAGGTAGGACGCCTATAATCACTAGTAAGTAGACAAGGTTGACAATAATGTTGATGAATGCAAGGCGACAACGGAGTAGACCTTCTTTTCAAATTCAACGACAGAAAATCATGCGAATTCCTTGCACAAATTCAGCTGCTGCAATAATAAACTTTTAACGTAGTTCAAAGGGTCCAGTGTTATCCAAACCAATCAATACCTTAGCCAGAATAGACATCTAACAGCAATCATCAATGACTTGGACAAACAATCTTCTGTTAGCTCACACAATATTGACGCTACGCCCAAACGAGTTGTAACGCAACAATATGTACAGACTACGAGTCGTCAACGTACCGCATTGCTAAGACCGTTGCTACTGGCGATTGTTACCCGACTGCGATAAAAGGAGGGTAATGTTTTTCGAGAGTTTGATGAAGTTTTTGATTAAGATGTTTTTGAGAGTATGTATGTATGTATGTATGTCTATTTCTTTGGCACGCTCTGTAGCCTAAACGGTTTGATGGATAGGTGTCGTTTGATTCTTTTTATCGTGGGAGTGAGTAGTAAGTAATGAGTCAATTCCATATTTAGATATATTAATAAAACTAAAAAACTTAAAAATTATTCAAAAAAACAAAAAACCTGGCTGCAAAAACACATAACTGAAAAGAGAAAAACAAGCATTAACCGGAAACATACTCCATATTTCCGGTTATTAGTTTGTCCCCGGCTGCGATACCAAAAAGGCTTTTGCGTGTCGCGCGACGCGACACGAACAATACAATTTCTAGGAATACTTCACGGTATAACAATAACCGATGTCGCATCGCACTTCAAGTCGCGCTGGTCTGCACAAAGCTAAATTCGATAGATGCGTGTTTTTCTCTTTTCAGTTATGTGTTTTTGCAGTCGGGTTTTTTTATAGTCATCGGTTATTCAGAGCTGAGATATTTATGTGCTTGATCGTTGGTTTAAAAGTTAAAGAAATTCCGCTGAATTACAAAGGTATAAGATACATTATTTAAAGCCGATTTTTTATCGTCAGATAACTTTTATCTAAAGAATAAACGGACGGTTTCACATAATATTTTCTTCACAAAATCTGTTTATCCACCATAATTATTCGTCAGATTAAAGTTATCTGGCGATTGAAAATTCGGTTCTTAGGTCCTAAACGGTCTTAGGTATTATCTCATGCTTCAAAAACGGTGAAGGAAAACATCGTGAGGAAACCGGCATGCCTCAGCTACACTGAATAATATTATTATAAAAAAGCCACTCCTATCATGAAATATATCCGAAACCACGTAAGATAGATATTATGTACCTATTTAATAGCACATAAAAAACACATATCGATGCCTTACGGGCGAAAAAGGATAACCGCCTTTTTTCAAATTTTACAGGGGAGTGATTTAAAGTTCAAAATAAACGAAAAAAAATCATAAAAAATTAAGTATAGCTCCCGAAAGCCTGGAAATGAGTTTTTATAATATTTAGCATGCTATCTATAAGATGGCGTTTTTATTTTTACGTAATTCAGCCTGCAAGAAGCAGTTACTGTCGGTTATCGCCAAATGGTCTTTATTTTAAAATCACCCAAAATGTCGTAAATTGAATTATCAAATTATCTGATGCGAGTAAAAATGACCTAAATTCAACCCATGTTTTATTTAAATTAAGGAAAAAAAGGTCAAGTCTTGGTTTTTAGAGAAAAAAATGTGATAATTATAATCTAACCAACAATGTAACAATAGTTGACTGAAAGGAAAATTGTATCAAGCACATTTTTTGAAAAGATGTAATACTATTTCAGTTTTAGATTCGTGAAATTTTTTACCTCTCCGTTGTTAATAAAAATTCTAATAATAATTTAGAGTCAGAAAGTGTTAATGGCGGGTCATTATCGCATAAACGGGTTCGTTCGCTGACATCAAGTACAAAACATAGTGATAGTGATTCTTCTACGAGTAGAGGACCCAGCCCTGAGAATTGCAGAGCAAGAAGGGATTCTCAAACCGTGAGTTATGCACAATTTGAGTACTTTTCACAACAAGTGACGTATTTATCAAATCTGTATCGAAAATTCCGACGTTGAAAATACGAATTCTAGTGCTAATAACATTACGTCCGTTACCTACCACAAATGAGTTAAACCTACGACGACCTGAAAATAACAAACTTTAGATTTTGTCGGAAGTCAGTACAACGGTAAAAGATCCCATGTACCCTAAGACGAATTAAGCATTTCTCAAAAAAATAACGGAACTACAATATTTTAAGTGACGATTGGTATGCTGTTCGGTTTACGGATGCACAAAAGAAATATTCACCTACCCCCGGTTTCATCGAGTTCAATGTTAACGACGAATTATAGCGTTTTGAATCGGATATGTTATAAGAAGATTCACGCTCATATTTCTGGGCTTGGAGGCCATAGGCACTTGAGTCAATGTTTTTTGTTTTAAATTTGACTTGGGTGCTTGTGGCTTTGTAGTCTAGATTTATTAAAACGATATTTTGCTGGATTAACAAATGCTTTACTTTCTTAAAAAGACGAATTGTATTCATTGGTGGATTGGTCAAATGAGTCTAGAGAAACGTTGACAGTTTGACATAAGTGTATTATCTATGGTTTGACACCCAATACGTTATTCGAAAAAGTGGACATTATTTTCGAAAGAATCCGCATATCGTACGGTTACTGATGATTTGTTACAAATAGTGTGCGGTCGTACAGCCGATTTAGTTAATATACGTCGTGAGACTATGTTGCGCCAGATTTCCGATGGCGATCATCGCGATGTATTACATAAAATTCCTCCAAGTACAGAATCACTGTTTAATGACGAGGCAGTTCAAACCTACCTTCAAACAATTGGGGGGAGGTGGATAAATTAACTGTATCAACAAAATCAGTACCTTCAAACTTATGCTAAAGATAATTTTTATCAAAATCAAAAACCGTCCACTAGTAAGCAAGCTGATGATAGATTTTTTCGTCGAGACAACTTCAATAAAATACAAAAACATGGTTCACACGCTTCACTACAAACCAAAAGCCGAGCAAGTAACCATCGAACCAAACCTAGGGGAATAAAATCGCAATCGCAGGCTTTCACTAAAAACAGACGTCGCGATTGACTGTCGGACATTTCAAGGTGGTTGTCTAAAGCAGTTTCAGTATGAGCAATCTAGGCACACACAAAATATGCCGGCTGTTAAACGGTGCACGCGTACCATTTATACTGAAACCGCCGCTAATATTTCCGAGTCCCACGGTTCTCTAATGTTACAGAACCAAATCATCTCCCAATATGACCATACAGATTCAAAACTTTAGAGTCAGGAGTAAGTACCAGAACCTGCAGAACGGACGCCCAGCTATCTTTCCACGTTCTTTTTGGTACCGAAGTCAGATCAGACCTTCCTTCCTATCTTCAATCTGAAGCAACTGAACCAGTTCGTAGCCAAACCATTTGAACTATTCAGTCACTTCTTGTTCCAAATTTTCACACGTCCATCGCACAGCAGCATCGCAGGTTCCTGAGATTAAATTGTCATCAAGATTTACATCAGCATCAGCTACTTCAAATGACTTGTTTGCCATTTGGCCTTTCATCAGCACCCAGAACGTTTACCTCAATAATCAATTGTGTGGCGGAATTCCTGAGAAGTCACATCAGGTGCGTCGTTGAACGATTTCCTTCTAGCAAACCAGTCAAAATCGCAGTTGGAAGACGACATCGCTGGACAATCAACTTCAAAAAGTCTGTACTGGCTCCGACGCAATGCCTCGAGTTTATCGGCATAGCATGGGACACAAAACGCAACGCAAAGTCCCTGTCGGAGCCGAAGTGCCTATCGCTACGCAATGCACTTTACCAACAGACATGCAAGTGGTCCCTCAAACAGTACCAAACTCTAATGGGGAGACTCAACTTTGCAACGTTCGTGACTCCGAGAGGTCGCCTTCACTGTCGCACTCTGCAATACTACAGTCGACAGCTGTCGGTGAAACACCCGTACCGGCTGATACCTATCCCTCAACCAGCTCGGTCAGAGATGGAGTGGTGGTGTCAAGGTATAGGAAAGTCGATGCCGATCCACTTGAGTTCGGTGACACACCTATTGAATACAGACGCATCAGACATCTCAAATAGTGTGGGAACCTGGACAATTTCGCAAAGGACATGGCATACCAACAAAAAAGGAGATGTTCGCTTTTTACGCAGCTTGTATACGTCAGAACCAACAGCAATTCTAACATGCACAGATACTGCTGCAAACCGACAATCGGACAGTAGTTTCGTATATCGCCCGTTTTTTTGCAGTCATGTTGTTAATCTGAAATATAAGTCACAATTAATCAATATCTTTGAAATTTTAGTTATGTAATCTATTTGTAAACAAGAAATAAATAAATCTATGTCCTTTTTCAGCATGAAATTTAACTTACCTTATAATAAGTAATACTAAATTTATCGCGCCGAAACGGCTTGCGTGCGCACGTGGTGCTTGTCCCGTGGTCACCTGGAGACTAAAATTTGTTCCGCTGCCGCTTGCGCTCGTAGTTTTCAGAAAACGATACCGACAACCGCCAATTTAAATTCGATAAGCGCCATAACGCGTAGAGTATGAATTGGGATAAGGATAAGATTTTGGTCTAGCTTTTTATCTAACCGCCAAAATTGTATAAATATCGGGAGGGAAAAAAAGGATAAGCTAACTTTTATTACATATTTGTGTGCGGGTAAATATGTAGTAACCTCCATTTTTTTATTTATTTTTAACGAGGAAAAAAAGACTACAGACCAAACAGAGTCTGCAAAATGCGGCCAAAACGGAATAAACGACTAATTATGTTTTAAACACGAACAGGCATAACAAACTAAATACATATTTCTGAATTTTTACTTCCAGCCAAAATAGTTTAACGTACAATCATTAAAATATTACAAAAAGTCCAAAAGGTGTAACTTCTTTATTCTTAAATAATTCGTAGATCAAACACCAAAAAAATAATTTTACAAAAATTGAAGTCGTTTACAACGAAATAAATTGACAGAAGTCTATATTTTTCCTACCGCGTAACCGACAAAAAGTTTCACGTAGGCAAACGTTACCTAGACCAATCGACGCAGAAAAAAAAGGCGATTCTAAGTATGTATATAACTGAATTTCTCAAAAAATGTCGCTTATCCCTTTTCGCCCGTAAGGCATCGATATAAATAAAACAGTTTTTCATGATTTTTTTACTTCGCGTCGCTAGCTTGTGTGATGGTTTAGGAGATATTTAGATTTTTTGGCAGTTTGCAAATGGTTTTTTCATATTGCTCGTCAGTGTAGTTGAACATATTATACGTATTAAACCACTTCTCGTAGAGGCTATTTTAATACACTCAAAAAAAGTGTGGTTATTTATTAAATTTCAAACCAATGCCTACCAGTAATTTTCCTGCAGTGACTACAATGTTTTACCCAGACCACCGGATAACAAGTCAATTTGGTCTAGTACGGTTTCCCGTTTGCATAATACGTCGAGTGAATTCAATTTTCCTAGAACGCAGCAATCCGTGGCTGTTGAAAAGGCTCGGGATTTGATAGCAACAATATAACTAACAGCTGAACTTAAATAATAGTTCTTCTGGGAAATTATGCTGACTTTTAGTGATGCATTACTCGTCTTTTACGAGTCGAGTTATTGTTTGGTTTAACGCCATTTTAAGACGTGCTCACAACGGTGTGAAATGCCATAAAGCAATACCGTTATATATTACCGTCAATCGTCGATTACCTCGTTGGTGTGGTGGTCGCAAGCGATACTGCTGAGCATGAGGTCCTGGGTTCGATTCCCAGGTCAGGCAAAATGTCATCTCAGTAGCAGTCCGGAATCTGGATTCGTGACCGCTTGAAGGCAATAGGCTCGCCCCCTATTACATGGGGCTTAAACATAACTGGCGAAATGTGGGTGCACTACAGGTACACCTCTGCCTAACCCTTCTGGAATTACAGTCGTGATGTTATGTTATTACCGTCAATAAACCAATTGCAGCATTAGTAGTCCTCCCATAGTAAAACTCAAACTGTTGTACCAGTAAAATTGTCAAAGAATTTGCCAAAACAGTAGGAAAAATGTCTAATTATCAATCACTTTGTGATGGCATCTACAACGCCACAAGCGAACTACGCACATACCTGACGTCACACAAATCGTGCATCGCGCAATTAGCCTAAGCGTATGCTGAGACGGAGGTTACGCAGGTCCACGCAGCGCAGGGCAGAGCAGATTTTGTAATGCATGAACGTACTAGTAGCTGCGTACGCCGCGGCGCAGGCACGGCCGACGCAGACATGTCTTACTGCTCTGCGTCTCCTTGTAGAGCCAGCACAGATTTCTGCGCGTCGCATGCAGGTTGTCACTTGTTTTCCACAGATTCATAATTTTGTTTGTACTAGCTAGGACGCGAATGTGTCTGTGTAGGTGCGTCGCAGCATGTGCTCGCGGCCTATGTCTGCCTCGCCTGCCCTACCCTGCAAAATCTGTACTGTGCTGTGCTTCGTCACCTGCATCTCAGAATACGCTTAGCCTTAAAGTTTACCGCGCGAACGACATAATATAATCGTTGGGCAGTTGCCCGCCAGAAACGACAGCCGTCTGGTCGGAGGATCCTCCCTTTTCTATAGAGGATGAGTAAACTTTACACACTGTTCCTCATGCCTCTAAAACTACACTCGACTTTGGCTTCGAACATAGCATAATCAGCCTATAATGTTCCCACTGCTGGGACACAGGCCTCCTCTCTGTAAGAGAGAGTGGGGTGTAATCCACCACGCGGGCCCAGTGCGGGTTGGTAGATGTCTATGAATCGTGAAATGTTGGTCATGTCTTCGAATTTTTGGTTCTGACATCGGGTTGGTTTCCGCACGATGTTTTCCTTCACTATTTCTTCACTGTGACTATGTAGTCGTGCTGTTTTCTCAATGGAGTAAGCCGAAACCAAGGAGCGTGCTACCATCGCTACATACTCCTTTAACATCATCCACGTCTCATTATCTCGATTCAAAATGGCCGAACGACCACCTCATAGTAAACATGTCCCCGCCATACTTTCATATGAGGATCGGACACGAATGTTTGCACAAATACCTCATGGCGACAATAATATTGTGACCAATATGAACAATATATCATAACGAAGTTTAACTTCGGTCACTGTGGTTTATTCCACTTTGTGCCCGTCACATAAACGCTGTGACGAAATTAAACGGTGACCACTTTTCGTTTTATGTGTTGTTGTAATTACTAGGAGAATAGACGGGTATTGTACTCGTACGTGTTTATGTTTTGGTGTGAATTGAGAATTTGTGATGCAGTTGACGAAATTTTTCATTATATTGTACTTTCTTACAATATTTATTTGACTCAGGCGATACTTTGCGGAAATCCATTATAAAATTCAACAGACGACGTATATTAAGTAACCTAATCCGCTTAACTGTTCCTAAAGAGTCATAAAGAACCTAGTAAGAAATCGATACGTGATTAACCTCTCAACGAGGCATCCTTAGGATGACGATTGACTTGTCGCGAACCCGGACACGGCGTGTTGCCACGCCAAGCGCCGAACGCAGAGTCCTTGCTATGTCTGTGAATTATTTTCGCGGGTCTCTACGATCGGCGCTTGACGTGTGCAGGTTCGCAACAAGTCAATCGTCATCCTGAGGATGCTTCGTTGGGGGGTGAAACACGTGTCGATTTCTTAAAGGGTTCTATAAGACTCTTTAAGAATAGTTAAGCGGATTAGGTTTCTAAATATACGTCGTCTAAGCATGTATTAATTCTGACATTTTGGGAACTTTATATAAACGTTAAAAATTATCAATATTTAAATCTTCCGTAAATGTTGTTTTTTGTCGTGATATACATATTTTTAGTAAGCGTTCGTAAGACTTTATATTGTCGAAGAGAAATATTTTCCACTAAAAATCACAATCGCCATATTCCCGATTGATGTTTTCACAGAAAACCAACCTGCGTAAAAAAATCCTAAAAACTCATAACAAGAGCCATCATCAAATAAAATACGGTGCCAAATAAAATGTTTTAATATAGGCGCTTAATAAATGTACAATGAAAACATGTTTATCACACTAATTAGCTAATTACGAACGATTGTGTCGAGGACTTAATTAGGTAAGGTCCCAACCGTTAATTAAAATGCTCATAAACGAAATAATAACGCAACTGTGTATAAGGGAAATGTTTGTACTTATGTGTTTATTAAATTAATTCAAGATAGCATCTCTTGAGAAGGTATAATTTTATTTCAATGATCTTAATAGTTCTATTTATTTTAATATTTCGTTGATGTATTCTTCTATAAGATCAAATAACGTTTCTTAGAAAGTGTTCCAAATAAGATTTACGTATATCAAAATAGGTTCTGTTTTTTTTTCTCTGAGAGTGATTATTGTTTATTTTAACACTCAAAATTAAAACTAATTGAAACTGTAGGCGTTACACTCCCTGACTTAAAAGCTGGATCAATTAAAGGGCTTAATTCAGAAAGTCCTGCTTAGTGAGGAGGTTCCTCTCCCTAGAGCCTGGGTTCCGAACCTGGGGGTAATTACCCCCGCGGGGGTCAATCAGCCATTCTGTGGGGGTAACAAAGAACCTAATTAAAACTTAATCTAATAAAATAATACTACTTGCAGAGCAGAATTTCAAAATTATGATCTCAACATAATTATGTTGGCGAAAAGCTGGTGCCAAATATACTAAAATACAATAGACGATGTATATCTAGTAACTTAATCCGCTTAACCGTTCTTAAAGAGTTAGAGAACCCTGTAAGAAATCGACACGTGTTTCGCCTCTCAACGAGGCATCCTCAGGACGACGATTGACCTGTTGCGAACTCGGACACGAAGTGTTATCAACGCGAGCCGAACGCAAAGTGAGCTTCAACCGCCCGTCACCCCCACTTATATAGGATCGCTTTGAAGCTCACTTTGCGTTCGGCTCGCGTTGATAACACTTCGTGTCCGAGTTCGCAACAGGTCAATCGTCGTCCTGAGGATGCCTCGTTGAGAGGCGAAACACGTGTCGATTTCTTACAGGGTTCTCTAACTCTTTAAGAACGGTTAAGCGGATTAAGTTACTAGATATACATCGTCTATTGTATTTTATGATGGATTTCCGCAAGGTCACGCCTGAGTCAATTAACTATGCCAAATATACTGTTATAGCTAACAGAGCTTTAAAAATGCTTATACCCTTTGCCACCACCTATAGATATGAGAGTGGTTTTTCTTTGGTTATACACTGAAAACAAATGCCAGAAACTGTCTCAATGTGGAACATGATTTAGGATGCGCTTGAAGTGAAACTAAACCTAACATAAAAAAACTTGTGAATGCAAAACAATACCAACCATCACACTAACAATTTATTTAAATAAAATATATTATTTAAATACGTTAAAATTGTAAGACTAATGCGCAATTAATAAAGGTATTAGCTTGTATTGTTTGCATTGATAACATTTCAAGATCGGGGTGAAATCAGTTTTCCTAATAGCTCATAGGAGTAACCATATTGAAAAGGTTAAGAACCACTGCCCTAGAGCCATGACCATCATTAGCTTGGACCTCGTTCATGATGCTTTTTTAACAGTTTGTGCTACAATTTTATTTTTCTTTTTTCAAATGATTTAAAAATAAAAGATTTATGAACATTGTCACATTTTTTTACAATTTTAATTTTATTGTTAAATATGTTTACACAAGGTTCCAATAGGAGCCAACCAGCGCAATATATACAGGGTGTGTGCGGTGTCAGCGGCCGGAGATCAAGACACCGCCCACCAGGAAATGAAGCCGACTTAGAGCCACCACGTTATTATACCCTAGTATCTACACAATGTTGCTGTAAAGAGATATAAGGAAAATATTACGATTTCCCGCACTGATTTGAGAAATCTTGGCGATCATAAAAATATATATTTTTCTGGGATTGTCAATTTTCAAGATAAGAGATGAATAAACGCCGGTTTTACAGTATTTGGATAGGCGCTATGTGGAAGATTAATTATAAAATGAATGAAATTATTTGCCAGATTTAGGTATCATAATTATCTAGAATTGTTAAAACTATAATTCAAAACAAATATTCAGAAAGGAATATCAGGGGTTTAACAGGCGTAACAGCATAACAGGTGCTTTGCCAACAAACAAAGCTGAAATGTCACCCATAATACCAGTAATTATATCGATGTTGCAACAACGACGCGAAATAAAATCGGCCCTGTCATTCGTCGACGGTAACATTAAATTTAACGCCATTAATTTATAAGATTACAACAGAAAACACTACTACACGCCATAAAAACAAATAAAAGCGAAGTTTTGTGAAGTTACCTTCGCGATGTCTTGTCTCGTGAAGCGACCATTTTTAAACCAATTTACCTTGAGCTCCCAGGATCTCTGTACTCCCCATAATTTTGTCCAATCTTTTTATCGGTTAGAGGTCTTATTATGGTTGCCGTTAATCATATATTATTCAATATCGTTTCCCCCATTATGTGCCTTTTCCTATATTTTTGTTACCGTTGTTAACGTGTTGTTGGTTGACGGTTTAAGGCGCATGCACAGCTGTTTGATGGTTTTCGTCAATGGTCATTTTCATTGTTTTTATGGAACTTTGCGGTCATTAGAAATCATTTTAGTATGAATGAATTCTTGATGACAAAATGCGGTTACGTTAAGAAAAACTTTATAACAGCCGACGTAGAAGGACTTCGAACAAGCCAATTATCCCCCAAAAATACGTACATATTTCAGAGAAACTCTCATAATCGTTATATGAACATCTTTTATCACCTAGTTAACATTCGCTTAGTTTTCTGTGAACACATCCCCAAACTGCGCATAAAACTTGATGTTTAGAAAAGTGCGAGTGAAGTGATAAAAAAAGTTTTCGCCAGGTTTACGACGAACATCAAACTATATGTACCAGGGTGTTATGATGCAGAAGGAACTATTAAGATATCAGTGGAAAGGTGCTCGTTGGATATGACGTAGGAAAAGTAAAAGTCTGTTTAAAAAAGAGGAGTACTAAATAAAGGTGATAGGCCATTAAGCTGTCTTTTCTTCCTATTACCGTTCTTTCTTAACTTATAACCCAGAGAATTCGATACTGTCTGTGAGATTATAAAAGATAAAAGAATGTATAAAAACTCTTTTATCCGGAAGTGGGAAATTAATTACACTTTAGAAGATCAATGTACCTGCCATTTGATGTTCCCTATTTCCATGTTAAGTTTGTATAATACAAGAGAGAGCTCATTACAGACCGCGCATTATTTCAGGAGCGCGTCGTGTTGCCGACAGCCGGAAATAAAATCGAGCCGCGCGGTGTCGTCGCGTTCGACACTAACCGTCATCATGAGCAAATTATTCGGGGAGCTACACGGATATTATGGTAACCTGGTACTCATCGATCATGTTCGTGTTTTAGTTTTAAAGTTGCTTACTGCCAAGGCACCCCGCCCACGTCATTTATCTTTGGTTCATACAACCCCTATTTATTATTATTTTGTTACTTTCAAGTAGGTTAAAATGACGATCATGAATATAATATACTTGCTATGAATATATGGGACAAGGCCAGGAAGTTATAAATGAGAACGTTATTTAAGAAATAACTCTCAAGTTACTGCAATTTAAAAATCGACCGACTAATATTTTGGATTACCTAACTCAAGTTCTTTTACCCAAAATATTATGTCTCACAATCTTTCCAGCCTGTCTGCGTTTTGAATTTAGCTTTATTATTAGAAGAAATAAATAAAATTCATGGTGGTAACTTAGTTTGTGAACTTAAAGATGCTATGAATTGATTCTTACACTGGGGAAAGAAGTAATTTTCCTCCAAAAATAAATCACGGTCTGATTGCTATCTGGGTTAATCTTAAACGCGAAGTTTTCTTACGCCATTATACCAACATTATTTTGTTGCCATTATCTAAACAAAAGGTCTTCGGTTTTACATAGCCACTGACTTATTTAAAAACAAATCTTAAAAGCCAGAATAATATTTTATATGGGCGTCGAAAGCTTTCTCAAGTATTTACCTTAAACTACTAGGCGCACATAAATATAAGACACTTTCATACCACCATCCGTTACCTAAACCGTCACATTTCTCCCATACATTTGGTTATATTTATTCTAGCAGCTGCAACAATAGCCTCGTGAAGTGTTCCAGGCTCACGTAGCAGCTATACAACGGCTATACAGCTGGAAGTGCTGGAACGTTTAAACAACTACGTTTACAGTCGGCAGGGGACCGTTCTGTTTGTAACTAGACTTGTGGTCTAGGATTCTAAACGGAGAATGGTAAATACATGATGTTTCTACTTCAGTAGGTTTTAGAAAAATGAGAATGTCTACCTCTTTGTTTTAGTGGTGACTAGCGCGACTGCAGAGCGTGGGGTTCACAATTTGAACCCCAGGTCGAGCTAAGTGTTATTGGGATTTTCTAAAGGTATTAACCAGGAAAACTTCCGTTCTGTCTAACCCTTTTGGAAATAAAGGCGAGAAGTTATGTTGGCAAAATAACGCCTTATCTCTAGAATTTGCGAATTCTAAAATATTGGGTAAAGGTTGACAATTTATTCTAGTACTGGTAACAAAATCTATAATCAATCGGCAGAAAGACGTCCTTCACAAGAGACATTCCTCAAGCATCGCCACAACGACCAGTACTGTGCTTCCAGCATCCAGAGGATGCCTGCGACCAGGTCGCCAGTCTACCTTGACGCGATCGCCACTCTTAGGCGCGGGACATACACAAATAGCGTGGCGCGGGTGTAGCGACAGTGTGGCGCGGGCGTTGTCGTTGTGCCTCCCGTTTCATATTTAATATAAAATGTATAGGAACGATGTGGCGCGGAACATACACAAATGACGAAACGCGGGCGAGGCGACGACGGTGCGGCGCGGGCGTTGTGTGTATGTTCCGCG
Organism: Conistra vaccinii; assembly: GCA_948150665.1. Classification (NCBI taxonomy): domain Eukaryota; kingdom Metazoa; phylum Arthropoda; class Insecta; order Lepidoptera; family Noctuidae; genus Conistra; species Conistra vaccinii. Next base: position 2,526,408 of record OX411323.1, on the reverse strand, counting down.
CAACGTCGACAAGCCCGCCCGCCCTCCTCGCCACTTGTGTATGTCCCGCGGCTAAAACAGTCCCATCGGCATTCCGTCACGCGAGCAATTTACACCCCAATGCCACTTTAATTTGATCGATCTTCGGGCTATAAGCAAAAGTCAAAGTCAAATAATTAATTTCAATTAGGCACATAAAAGGCACTTTTGAACGCCAAAACGTTGAAATAAACTCAAAATAAGTATCCATCCTCCCAGGTAAAGCCTTAGCACATCGGTAGTCTCGCGACACGTGCCTGCACATCGTCTACGTTCCCCGTATTTTTCAGTTATGTTTATGTGAGGCGGTGCGGCACGCGACCGGAATAGATTGACTCCCTCTAAATCTTCGCGTAGACTCTATGCGTTGGTGAACTGTTGCAGATTATGGTAAATGCTGAAGATATTGCTGGTGTTTGGCACACTTTTCTTTGGACGTGATAGGACGTGATGATTTCTTTTTGTGCATGGATGTTTTGTTTTGAAGGCTTCGTTGGTTGGTCTAGTGCAGTGGTCGGCAAACTCATTAGTCATTAGAGCCAAATGTCAATACTATAACGACTAAGATTTCTAATGAGAGCCAATCCTTTCTGTGTCCAAAATGTCTCAATAAACTTTTATTAATCCTTAAACCTCCCATCCTCTTTCACTCCAGAACCCTTCTTAAAATTAACTTGCTAAGAAGTAGGATGCCTTCATCATCATTATCATCTTAACGGCTGATAGTAATATCATAAAGGCATCTTACTTATTAACAAGTTAACCCTGGAAAACTTTGAAAGATTTTAAATGATTAATTTTCGATGTCCTGTTAATTTTTGGTGAAAATACTTCGGAAATAAATTAATCTTTGAAATATAGTTTGAATTTTGAATATAACTTGAAAACCCCGACACCCGCGCGTACCTACGCTTACACTCATCGACATTTGTCTGTACAAATGTCTGTACCCGCACTCTACTCTCTATTGTATAGGCCAAAGAACGCAGTTTGCCGACCACTGGTCTAGTGGACGCAAGTGGGGTGTCATTTGTGGATCTTTGACAGTCGTTACGAGTCGTCAGAAGCCCGAAAGTCTGACACCAGTCTTACCAAGGGGTATCGTATTACCCAGTTACTGGGTTGTGGAGGTCAGATAGGCAGTCGCTCCATGTAAAATACTGGTATTCAGCTGCAACCGGTAAGACTGGAAGCCGACCCCAAGATAGTTGGGAAAAGGCTAGGAAGATTGATTTTGGTCTAGTGGACGCAAGCGTGACTATTGCCATGCAGCATCAGCATGCTGGTCAAGGTACACGTGGTATGACTACCGTAGAAACGGTAGTAAAGAAAGACAAAATTACAGATTGGACAAGGATTTTTACGACACGCTCTCAATAAGCATGTCCAAGAGCTGAAAAGACATGTGACATCTACTAACCCGCACTGGGGCCGCATGCTGGATAACGGCTCCTGCCCTCTCACTGCCCTAGGATGTCTATGTCCCAGCAGTGGGAACATTATAGGCTAGGTATATACTGTCAAAAATAAAGAAAAGAAATGTCAATGTATGGAAAGAGCGAGTAGAGATAGATGTGGTCATGCTCAGAGTGCTCGTCAGGGAAAGTGGGTAAAGTACCTATTGGGTTTTGCTATCACAAACTAAGTAGCTGCTTTAAGGGGAAACAGAGGCTGCGATTCTCCAAACAAAATAATGTATTCCACTTTTATCTTCCTAAATAGTGACTCTAAAGTAATAATTTTTTTTTTCATTAAATCTAAGTTTGCCGTAGACACATCCCTGTTATTTCCTTTTTCTAGCAACTTATTGGTAAAGAAAATATGACCCTGCCAAAATTACATAAACGCCGTGGTTCGAGGACTACCAGACAAATTCGAAAAGTTTTTAACATAAAAGAAAATGATAGGAATCTAGACATACTCATTCTTAAAATTTTAATGTAAAAATAATTGAATTGGCTCCGTTTTCGAGGAGGCAAAAGGGGAATACGTAACGTCGATCTCCTCAATTTTTTTTGTGATAAAGGTAATCGGTTTGTGCAGCTGCAGCTGACCCTATAGCATATACGGAGGCAGACTTGATGAAAGACGACGGCAATAGTTTCTTCAAATTCCTCTTTTTCTAATTCCTCGCAGGCCCTGTTTCCTCTTATGTCTAGATTTATGCCCGGTTGATGACTTGCCCACTTTTAAATGGAACTTAAAACACAAGTGGAAAAGCGTGGGCTTGCACCTAGACCTAAACTTTCAAGTAAAATCACCGCCATGTTATGTTAAAGTAAAACAAAATACAGATGATCTACATAAACTCATTGAGACACACATAAAACGTTACACTTGCAGGTCACGTAGTATTTTGAGCTCGTGTTTGAAGCCAGCAGGCGCCTGCAACCTTTATCTTGCGGCACGTCGGACCGTGATAACCTTCACACATGTATGGATTATATTATGTAGAATACGAAGGTGTCTACTGCTATAGTAAGGCAGAATAAAACGACAGTACAGGCCACGGTTAACTAGGAGAGCATAAATAGTGGGAGCAAGTGTGACTGAATAGTGACCCTGAGTCCGATCTCTGCTTCCAAGTATAATTGGGTTTGTCAGTCCCAGTGCCTGTTTGGCCAGGTATGCTAACATGATATGCTATCCTGTTACGTGGGTCTTACATAACTCTGGACAATTGTACATCTGCCTACCCTTCGGGTCATTATCAATGAAACCCTATTACTGCCTATAACTTTTCTACTCAATAGATACAGGATGAAATTGAACTCATGCGACAACTCTTAAGGGGTCATTACTGTAGTACTCATCATTATGAACAACTTTCACTATCGCAAAAAAAAACAGTTGTTCCCTACCATTTTGACGAGCTATGCAAACATAAATGTGTAAATGTATAATAGTATGTCGTTTCTCAATGAATTTGACTGTGTACATCTTTAACTATAATATCTATACATATTATAAATTAAAGTCGCTTTTCGTGGCTGTGTAACCATTTTATAATAATTCACAGAATTACACGGTAATTAGGTCTCAAAATCTAGGTTTAGAGTCGAATCTCTTAGGGCTTATTTCACCACCTACAATTAAGTTCCTAATAACTTACTTGACAGATAATTTCATACAAATTCTGTTCCATTTTTTAATGTAATCGGTAAGTAGTGACTATTCAGACATCGTGAATTAGGCCCTATGTGACTTTTTGCACAATGTCAGTGGCAGTGGCACTATATAGAGCGCCACTAGCGGCACTCTATCCCTATCGGAGAAAGTGCCACTACCGACACTTTATTAACACCGCCTCGGCCCGTCTAAAGTGCCGTAAGCATTGCATTGTCATTATCACTGTCACTAAATCACGTCATTTGGTATTTTGTTTGATTGTCGAGGTAAGATCGCTGTAAAACACCACATTCCCCAAACATTACATTCTCTTGTGCCTAAATGGACCAAAGTTCTAACCTAACCTAACCTACCTTTCAGTAATTTTCATTTGTTAAGCCAAGAGATTATGGTACGTAAGTTTAGCCGGCTATAGATGAAAGAAACTAACCTCAACAATCAAACAAAATAACAAGTGACACTGACAATGCAATGCTTACGGCACTTTAGCCGGGCTGAGCCAACGCTACTAGAGTACCGCAAGAATTCTTGCGGCACTCTATACACTTCCTATATGAATTACTAGTAAATTCAAAATACGAATATTACAGTCCGGCTGTCGAGAAAATGCATTCTGGACACCTGTAAGGTTCATACTAACGAATGTATATTGCGAATTTGATCCTTATTACTACTAGAAATTGTCAAACGGCCAGACTAGTCATAATGATGATAGAGGATCGTAATTCTGCATAAATGAAATCGAGCATTTTCGTGTACAGTCATTTCACGTGTATAAAGATCACCGTGATTTTGACATACTTATCACTAGCGGCAACTTAATAGCAACCTTATTACATGTGTAAAGATCACTGTGATTTTGGCAGTGATGCAAAATCAGAGATAAATTGACTGAGTAAGGACTGTAACAGATCATCGAACAGTTCGCAATTATTTTGTTGGACGGGACATTGGATACGTCAAAGTACATGCAGATTTCACGAAAATACATGTAAGGAGTAAGAAAAGCTACTTTTTCATATCAACTTATTTCTTATTTCATTTCATATCAATATCATTTCATTTCATAACAATTTGCTTTGCACGATGCTCATTAATTTGTTCAGCTTGATTTTAATACTGCTGTAACTACTCTAACTAGAAATAATAAAAACTAATACAGGAACAGAGAACACAATAGTTTATTAATAATAAACAACAAGTAGTCAAGTATTTTGTTAATAGTTTATTTGTAATATTGTTTATTGTAGCAGTTATTATTACGCTTCTTTTTTTTTAATAATAAGGTTATTCAAGTTTATTTGGTTACTCATTATTGTATGATTAAAAAAGTAACAAAATACATTGGAGGGTTCAGATTTTCTGTTTTTTTATGGAAATAATTTAAGATTTCGCATTACTAGATAAAATAATTATAAATAAAAACAGGACGGTACCAAGTCTGTTCAGTCTCTTTTATATTAAAAAATACAATAGACGATGTATATTTGGTAACTTAATCCGCTTAACTGTTCTTAAAGATTTAGAGAACCCTGTAAGAAATCGACACGTGTTTCGCCTCTCAACGAGTTAAGTTACTAAATATACATCGTCTATTGTATTTTATAATTGATTTCCGCAAAGTCACGCCTGAGTCAATTAACTCTCTTTTATATTAAACTTACATTATAATAAAAAAAACTCAATATTTGTCAACTCAAAAAAGCCGTGCTAAACGAGCGGGTCACTAGTCAATAATAAAATAAATAAAAAACTGAATATCACAGCTTAATTAAAAAATATTTACTTTCATTTCCAACATCATTTCGTAATTTAAAACAGTCATGTTATAAATTAATTAACTTTTCCATTGACGAATTAATTTATATATTTTAACTTTCAAAGTTTTGACCTGGATTTCGTCTGAAATTATTATAGGTTGATCAATTGACACTTGACACTTGAGATATGGTTAGCATAATTCAAGCAGTATTGCCACTTGTTGGGAACTAAATAGTGCCAAATTGTAAAATGGCTAGCGAAGCATGGCATTTTATTATGATTATCCATATTATAAGCGGTATTGTTAGACTTTATTAGAGCCAAAACAGCGTAGTTAAGTAACATTCAAAGTAATGTTTATAATTTAAAAAACCGGCCAAGTTCGAGTCGGACTCGCCCATGAAGGATTCCGTAGCAGCAAGTAACATATTAAAAAAGTTCTTGTAGTTCGTTAAAGGTAAATTGCGGTTTACGATTTATGACGTATTAAAAAAAAATAATTACTAGATCTCGTTCAACCCAATTTTCGGTGGAAGTTTATATGGTAGGTAATGTACATCACATTTTTTTTTTTGTTTTTATATCATTCAATATTTTAGAAGTTACAGGGGGGGGACATACATTTTACCACTTTGGAAGTGTCTCTCGCGCAAACTATTCAGTTTAGAAGAAAATGATATTAGAAACCTCAATATCATTTTTGAAGACCTATCACACGTATGGGTTTGATGTTTTTTTTTTTGAGTTTTATTTCTAAGTAAGGGGAACCCCCAAAAATTATTGTTTTTTTTTCTATTTTTGTGTGAAAATCTTAATGCTAATCACAGAATACATCTACTTACCAAGTTTCAACAGTATAGTTCTTATAGTTTCGGAAAAAAGTGGCTGTGACATACGGACGGACGGACAGACAGACATGACGAATCCATAAGGGTTCCGTTTTTTTGCCATCTGGCTACGGAACCCTAAAAATTGAGTAAATTATTCATTACTAGCGAACATCTGCTTCGAACGGTTTTTATGACTTGACAAAACTAGTAAATTTCTTAATTTTTAAGTAAGTTTCACATTAGTGTTAGTACCTATATACTTTAAATAAACCTTCTGGAATAAATAGGGATGACGCGTGGGTAAAAAAAAAAAAAATCTATTTAGTCCGTCAGGTAGAAATATTAGACAGGTATTTTATGCTTCATCATATTAATAAAAAATTACTTGGATAAAACCATCGATCACTAATAGAACTAGATACACAATCCCAAACAAAAGTTCTCTTAAAACTGGCACCAAATTGTGTTTATGTAATAATAATTGAAATAAATATAAATTAATGTAAATTCAACCTTAAACGAAATGCTTAAAGTTTATTTCACAAAGATATGTTTAAAAAGCAATAAATTTTTACGACCGATACTATGTCGCGTGTTAACCGTCGGAGCGTTCGAATGCTACTAAATCAAAAGCGCACCCAAATGTTCAAGTGGGTGCTCATAAGGTGAGGACATTTTTTGCCGCTGATTGTGTATCTAGTTCTTTATTAGTGATCGATGGATAAAACGCATTAAAGTTGGGGAGTGAGGGTCGCTACATCAGAAGTAAGTACAAAATATACATACTCGTGACGTCATGGCAAATTTTAACTCAATGTATCGTCGTATGGTTCTCAAATGCTCATCTATAAGACGAGAAGCATTTTTTTTTTGTAATTTTGGTATTGAAAAACTTTGTTCGCATAAGTACTTTTTAATTCGTCTCAATCAGATTGCAAGCTGCCATAAAACTAAAAAGATCATTGATTTCACAGAAAGAGTTTGTGAGTGTCATTATCATTACATTGGAGAGGATGTACCGAGTCATTTACAAATGAATGTGATTGACGTTCATTTGTAAATGACTCGGTACATCCTCAATATCACATAAAAAAGGGTTTGGAAAATCTTCAGTTTGCTTCAAGTCACCAAATCTGTCGTTGAACTGATTTTGTTGCAGTATTAAAATGTCTTTCATTTTATCAATGCTCGCTTGCTTAAACATTGCGCCCGCATAGTGTTTATTAGGCATTATTTACTTAGGTAAATACTTTCGTTTTCGAAATTGTCGCGGGCCGCAATAGGGTGAGCTGCGGGCCGCGTGTTGCCAACCGCTGCTCTAAGTGATTGTGAAAACCGCATCAAAATCAGTTGCGTAGTACAGAAGAACAATGCGGTCACAAAGACAGACACAAAGAGAGACTTAAAAAAAACACTTAAAAGTCAAAAAAAATCTATGTTTTATACATAGAAAAAAAGTCACTTTTCAGATTTTTTAAAAGCCACTTTTAGGTTTTTTAAAAAAAACTTAAAAGTGACTTTTTTTTTCTATGTAGAAAAGAAAGAAAGATTACATTATTAAAATAGATAATATTATATTTATTAGGATTCGCACAGGACATCACAAATCAGTTTAATTTTTATAAAATAACAAACTAAAATGAACGACTGAATGTATAGATTTACTCAGTCCAATTTAAAACATTTTAGGTCTTCAAAAAAACTAGATTAAACAAAAGAAAGTACGTTATATTCGATTAGGAGTCCTCAAATATAAAAAGTGAGTAAGATAGCCATTTTCTAATTGCACCCGAGCGACGTTTAAAGTGCGCACATAAAAGTACACGATTCCTCTGTATCACTACTGTTATGTTCCGTACGGAACCCTCTGATGCGACTTTTTATTTTCTTGCGTTCTACCGTAGTGTTGCTTTTTAGCTTTTTTAAATCCCTTAGCTCTGTCTGTGTAGTATCTAGTCAGCTTCGCGTTATTAAGTCTGTGTTCTACGTAGCTGGCTACGCTTGTTGTAGTCTTTGCTACGCGGCAACGCTTTGTGTAGTTTCTGGTACACGATATAATAGTCTTTGCTACGCTTTTTTGTTATTTTAACTTTACCTTCTAGAAGTCATGATTTCCTAGTAGTCCTCCACACGTAATCGATTAAAAGGATTTGTGATTATATTTAAAAAAAGTGGAGCCGGAGGAGAATATTTTCTTCTAAGTTCTTAAAAACATCCCTTATTTAAAAAAGTTCGTAAATATAAATTACTATGCTAGACATGGCTGTTATCCGCGTCAATAAAGTCTCAGAGGTCATGCATAGGTCACTGGAATTCCTGAACCAGTGAGTTTTAATGAGAAGAATATTAATTGAGTGGAATTTTAAGCTGCGTTTTCACTGGACGACATTTTTGGATATTCCATTTCATTTCAAGCTGTATGGATCGACTGGCATCATATTTGGTTACTTTTAAAGTAATTTGATAAGCTTAATATGAATTTACAGCAGCAGTATTTGTTTATTTTTCCCTACAAGAGCATAAAAATAAGCTTTTTTTTCTTCAGGTAATTTGAAATGTAATGTTGACTTCATTTCTGTTTTTTTTTCAGCATTTTGTCTGCTTCTCTTGACTACTGCGGATACAAAAATAACAGTTCAATGGACGAGATAATTTCTAAAGAATTAAGCAATTATTAATGTATGGCATTGTAATGAACCATCACTTATTCCAGCTATTTTATTGCGTACTACATTTTCGTAAACGATTTAAATCTGTTTCATTTTGACAATTCAACAACATTCATTGCGTTATTTACGTTGTTGAGCAGATTTTTATTTCGAACTTATGAAGCAATGGATCAGCAAGCTGTTTAAAACGATTTAGATTGCGATTGATCGTGTATTACGCAATTAGGGTGTTACCATATTCTTATTGCAACTCAATATTAGACGAAAGGTGAAGTTTCCTGTAAACTGTCTCTTTTACCTGCCCTGAAAATGATTAAGGTAGGGTTGTCCAGCTTATCAGGTATTTTACTTGCTTTAAGCTGCATTCGTGAACAGTGACTCCTCTGCTTTAGAAGTCATGTTGAAACGACACCATTGGAATTTTTAGTCTAATGGCATTCCACTGTGAACGCGTGCCGGCGTTTTAAAATGGAAAATTGTAAAATACTCAACTTAGCTTAAGTATAATCTTAAAACTTTAATTGCCGTTTGAAGGTATAACAGATTTAAATTTAATTTAAGTAGCGATTAAACTTTAGTAATTTAAAATCTAATTGTATTTGGAAAAATGAATAAAGGTGTAGAATTTTTATTTTCTTTTGTTTTGGACAGTAAAACGGGTTTAAGCTGTTTTCAGACCAACGCGATTTGTCGCGCGACGCGACATGAACAATACAAAACTTCACGGTATAACAATAACCAGTGTCGTGGTCTGAAAACAGCTTTATTCAGATAACGGTTTTATTGATTTATTTTTCCTCTATACTAATAATAATTAGATTATTATTAATATTATAAAGAGGTTTTTATTTATTTGCTTGTTTGTTTGTTTGTTAGTTTGTATGTAGGGAGTAATCTTCGGAACTACCAGTCGGATTAGAAAAAATATTTTCGCACTGGATAGCCCAATTCTCCCGGACGAAGTTGCGGGCAAAAGCTAGTATATAATATTTTTATACTCGTGTTAAAAGTCTAAAGCATTTTTGACCCATTTATTATATCTTTATTATTACCACATTGGGACTTGCAGTAAAACACAGTTAACACACATGTGTTATGCAATAAAGATTTGAATTTGAATTGGAACCTGGATGTTTTTTATTAGTACCTGTACCCTAATTACGTAATGCACGATCAATTTTAAATTGAAATCAATTGAAAAAGATTGCTAGTCCATTGCTTCATAAGTTCGACAAAAAAAATTGAGCAGATTTTTTTTCGAACTTATTAAGCAATGGATTAGCAATTTATTTCAATTTAAAATTTATCGTGCATTACGTAATAAGGGTGCTGGGTGACGAGCTCTGCTCGGGTGAAAATAGAGAAAACGAATTTTCCCAGACATGAGACTTAGCTAGACCGATTTTTCGCCCCTTTTCGCGGCGTTTTCCAGAATGTGATTACAAATATTATATACAAATATTGCAAATTTTATAGTAAAGGATAATCACCAGTTATTCTTGAAACCATGACAAAGAAGCACTCTCCATTAACGTTTCTCTTCACTGTATTGCCCGTGCGGTGAGTTCGACCTACATTTCAAGCTGACCGGTACCAATAGGAGCCCACCACACAGATTGCACTTTCGGGCACTTAAAGTAGAAGTCAAAACGTAGAGCGAGACTTAAAAGCTAGTGGCTCAAATTGTTCCCGAGGGATGCCGATCGTCGCCGATCTCGCCCGAAGCCAGTCGAAGCTGCTCGAGAGTAGTGTTGCTAATGTTGCGTTTTGAAACAAGGCAGAGTGACTGTGACTGACGGAATTGATAAAACGTTAGGCTTTGTCTGTTTATAGTAGGCACCTGTAGGTACAACTTTGCCACTTTGGGGTCCAAATAATAATAGAATAATACTGTATTGTACGCAGTTACAAAACGCTGTATAACGCAGAGTTTTTTCTATTTGGTGTGCTTAATAATAACGGTACTGGCGACTGGTGCAGTGTGGGTACAGATGAGAGCAAGGTACGGAGTAGATTAGAACATTCGTTGAAATTTGGAACGGGCCTCTTTTTCCGAAAAAAATTCATGCCTTCCGGCGATAGAAAACCTTTCTCTTTTTATATCACCCTGGTACTTCGTCGTGCGTTGCTCTCGTGAAAATAGCCATTGTTCCCAGGCGCTACAACATTTAAAACAATAAACCGGCTGTAATGACAGTGGATACCCTCAATGGTTTACTTTGAATCAGCCAGTAAGATTTAATTACAAAGAACCTCCACATGTCATTGGATTTCTAATACTAGTACGTAAAGTTGCATTCAAACTTGATTAGCAAGTTCTGATTCAATCTGCCTAGCCTTTTTCCAACTATGTTGGGGTCTGCTTCCAGTCTAACCGGATGCAGCTGAATACCAGTATTTAACATGGAGCGACTGCCTATCTTACTTCCAAAACCCAGTAACACGATACCCCTTGGTAAGACTGGTTGTCAGACTTTCGGGCTTCTTACGACCCGTAACGACGGTCAAAGATCCAAGTATGACAGCCGGGACCAACGGCTTAACGTACTTTCCGAGGCACGGAGGGGTCTCGGTATGTTAAGATGGTCACCCTTCCACGGACTGACTGCGGCAAGCATAGCTTAACCTGATCGAGCGACCCGTGCGGGTGTTACTACTTAGCCACGAGCCCCTCATAAAAGCGAAAGTTCTGATTACAGAGTTAATGTTCCAACACTAGGACTTATTAATTATATCTAAGCATTAAACTAGGAAGGTTAGTAGATTGTTTGCCAAGGGAGCAAACAACTACTTTTAAGGCGAGAGTGTTTCTTTGGATCCAAAGTGGAGCGAAGGATTCTAGAGTAAAGTAGAATCCTGAGCGCAGCGAGGGATTCAAAGTACATCACTCGAGCTTAAAATAGTTTTGCTCCCGAGGTGAACACTCTGCTTTTTATCACCCTCTATGAGAAAACAAACGTGTGCGGTCCGACCCCCATCAGGAACAAATTTCCTACTCACGTATGATTTTAAACACAAAATAAAAATTTATGAAAAAAAAGTCGCTGCCGCTATGCTGGATTCACATTTTGACCTCACTATCGGCTTTACCACCCTCGAAAACTGTGAAAACTATACCCATGGGTAAAAATTTAAAAACGAAAAATTTAAAAAAATTCGGATCCTCCATCTTGGATTGTAATTTTGATCAAATTCACACTTTCTCTCTCTCTTACCAGCCTGTTACTTATTCATACAATGCTCGTGATCGATCTCTTTGGTGAATAGAACTTTTACTAACAATATCCACATTCAAAATTCAAATAACTTTTAGTCCCTAGGTATTAAAAAGCTATTTTGGTCCCTGTTTACGAGGATTAAACTACGTCTTTTTTAATAGATGTAATAAAAAATAAATTAAATGCTAGCTGTTTTTTTAAAACACCTTATTGCTAGGTTTGGTGAAAAAAAAACGGTGCGGTATGGTTACAAACACAAACGGCGCAAAATTACAGTGGTTGTTTGAAATTAACGGTGTCAAAAACGCTCTAATGGACGGCCGTCATTTTATGGTCGTTATAATAATATGGCGGTACCGCTTTCTGATATGCCGGTGGAACATAGAATTCTGTATAATTTCTATACATAATTTAACATCTTGTACGCTATGTTCACCAATAAATATTTTGTTTATTTTGAATTCAATTAACATATAAAAGAAAATTTTAATTTGTCATATTCATTTAATAACTAATTAATATGTCCCAAACGTACCGAATTACCGAGACGTCCCAAACTTTGCTAGTTACGAGAACAAGCAAAATATTTCGTGAACTAAAAACTTGCTCAATAATCTGTCACAGGTGCTCGACGCAAAACTATGAAATTGCAATTACATATTTTGAAGTGAGTTTGTAACTTTAATAAAGGGTATTCTCGATGTAAAATGAATGAATAAAGTTTAATTGATTACATACAATTTTGGTGAAAAATACAATCTATTGGGATAGCCACAATTCACCAAACGAAGTAGGAAACACTACGGAATTCATCAAAATATCTGCCAAATAATTTAATGGTCACGAAACAGTCAAGGATACCAAAATATTTCATGAAAATTCTGCACAACGATGAATTCATAAACACCTCAATTACACACTTTCTTTCAAGATCCAAACGATTTTGAAATAAATTCCTATTCCATTGCTTCATTTGTTTGAAACATTAATCTACTCGACAGCGCAATGAATGTTATTGAATTGTCAGAATGAGAGACATTGCAATTGTAATCGTAGTCACACACGTAACGATTTACTTGCGCAAAAGATTTGCGCAAGTCAAAAATTTGTATTACTGTTATTACGCAAAAAAGTATGTTATGCAATTATCCCGCAGGGCACAATCTTTCCAAGACAAAAAAGCACGAAAAAAATACAGAAAAATTCTAAAAACACAATTTATTCCTTTACACCACAATTATAACGAACAAATCTCATAAGTCCAAAGCCATAAAGCCGTCCAATCAAATCATACCACAACAGTATAACATTTTTGTGTACAATCATAATAAAGAATCTTGTTCCGGCATCGCTAACTGTCAATAAACCGCGTCTGGTCTCGGGACGAGGCATTAAAATGAAGCAAAACAAAATGGAAGCGAGCACGGGGTTAGGATGCCTGTCCATTGACACGGGCTCGCGGAGAGAGTAAACGACAAAGAGCGAGGAGTGAAAGACCACATAGCGGTGTGTGAAGGCACGTTGCAAAAGCGACAAAGCGTTCGAGCGAGAGAAAGTGAGCGGTATACATTTCGTGGTTAAAATCCTACTAATACAACGTTATTTTTTATTCATTACAAATCTCTTAAGGGGTCAAAAAAAATCAACTGTTCCCTACATTTTGACGAGATATACGAACATAAATATATGGAACAGCTGATTTTTTTTCGCGATTTTGGCTTTGGTCCCATAGTAAAAGTTGTTCATAATGATGAGTACAATGACCCCTTAAGAGGTTTGTAATGAATAAAAAATAAAGTTGTATATGCAATGATATTATAAGAAAAAAGACGTAGATAGGTTATACCCGCTCCGCAAGTGACTCGTCAAAATTTGGCTAATTAGCCACATTTTATTCGTCTTGTCTCTTTTTCGCTCCCGATAATTACGTCATGCCGTCCTACTTCCACGTGTCATCTAATAGTGTGACATTGTGCCGTTTTTGAAGATCGAATGTTGAGTAGATAACCTATCTACGTCTTTTTACTTATAATATCATTGTGTATAATATTATGATGTTACTCAATCACGCAAAACCGGCTGAACGGATTTGGATGAAATTTGGCATATAGTAGACCATGATCTGGATTAGGACATAGGATACTTGGGATGGATAGGATGTGGGGGAAGCAGCGGGACACAGCTAATTTACCCATAAAACTAATTGCCACTTCACTACTATACCTACTCTATTTATTGTAACACTAGCTTTCGCCCGCGGCTTCGGCTTCACCCGCGTGGAAGTCGGAAAATATCCCACGGGAATGTACTACCGCTATAAACTGTCTGTGTGACTAATTTCATCCAAATCCGTTTAGCCGTTTTTGCGTGATTGAGTAACAAACATGCAAACATATAATAAAGCTCGATACTTCGAGATAAATACATAGCAGTGTTACCTATTTTCCATTTACATTTAAAAAAATCTGTAAATTGCAGTAATTTCAACAATATTTACACAACATCTGTCGTTATTATATCGGTATTTTTCAAATGCTAAAATAAATGCAGTATACTACCACTGAGGCGACAGAGCAGAGTATAGTGTTGTTACTTTATTCGTCAATGGGGAAACCATTATAGCATAGCTGTGCTGCTCCGTGCACCTCTCCGCTCCTCTTCACTCCAATGGACACTCACCCTTACGGACTTACGTAGTCGAAGAGCTTCGCGTAAACAGAGATAACGAGTGTATATCAGAGAATAAAATGGAAATAGATGTAAAAGAGCTGGTTATCTTGAAGCGTTGGCGCTAGTTAGTGACTTAACGTGCTAATTATCGCGATAATGAGGTATGTAATGCCAGTTGAGATTAGATGTGTGGTTTCACGAACGTGTACAGACGAAGAGGCAGCAAATTAAACGGAAAGATTATTTACGTGTACTTAGAAACGGTTCAAGTTACATTGTAACTTAACGCTTTTTCTGAAAAACGGTTCAAGTTACGTTTCACTGTAACTTAACGCTTTTTCTTATTATTATGGTTTTCTTTTAAATTAATTTTATTACCAACAAACCAATATTACCTAAAATTATTTTTTTCTGTTTCGTGATTTTCATCGTCATTATCATCAATGTCTCGTCAGAAGCCCGAATGTCTGTAACCAGTCTTACCTGTGCTTGGTGTCGTGTTACCCAGTTACTGGGTTGTGGAGGTCAGATAGGCAGTAGCTCCACGGAAAATACTGATATTCAGCTGCATTCAATTAGACTGGAAGCCGACCCTAACATAACTGGGAAAAAGCTAGCCCGATTGATTGACTGCACTGTATTTTATGAGATATCGAGGAAAAAGACTACTAGGCATGCATAATTTAACAGGAGCTTTGTTTCACATGAATGAGGTTTGCGATGATGGAGCTCAAAGTCCTCATTTACCAAATAATGGTTGAATGGAACATGGGTCAAATTTCAGAAGAGAGAATAACATTTAGGAGAGTGTTTTTTTTTTAATGTGCCATCGTAGTTCATTATTCAGAATCGTTTGCAGAATAAAAATACTCACTACAGGATACTCAAACTCAACATTTGTTATCAAATCTCCGGAAAAAAATTATTCTGGTCCTGCACAGATACGGCCCGGCAATTAAACAAAATCAGCTTTCATCTGCCTCATCTTATTGTTATTCATGCATTTCGTTTGTTTTCTTAACTAACTGCCTTATTTACGACGGAGAGACAATGGAATTATACAGAAAAGGTTTTTCAATTTAAAAATATTTTTCCGGAACAATTTTATGGCATTCAATTTAATTGGAAGGCTTGGTTTGTCTTTGTTGCTTTGTTGTTTAGATTTTTTTGGGAGTTTAAAATGTTGCTGTTGTATTTTATGTAACCCTGGTAGTTGAAATTTCTCGTTTTGAAACTTGCTTTGTCTCTAATATCATAATCAGCCTTGTTCCCACTGCTGGGACAAAGGCCTCCTCTCAGTGAGAGGGAGTGGGCTGTAATCTACCACGCGGGCCCAGTGCGGGTTGGTAGATGTCACATGTCTTTGAATTTTTCGTAAGTGTGTTTTTAATATACCCGAATGCATTAGAAAATCAATTTGGCGTTAAGGTTTTATACCTACAAAATTTTGATAACATTACGCCAAAAAGCAAAATCAGCAGTTTTTACAGTCATGAGTATTGTAGCGGTTAGACCGCCACATACAAAATACGAAGCAAAAAGACATGACGTCACACAATTCCTCCATCGCGCAGTTAGAGTTTACCGAGCGAAAAACATAGATAAGACTATCCGAAATCAACATATGGGCAGTTGCCCGCCAGACATAATACCCGTCTGGTTGGAGGATCCTCCCTTTTCTATGGTGGATGAGTGAACTTTACACCCTGTTCCTCATACCCCTAAATTGGTGACCCCGAGAATGAACGTCAACGCAGCCTTCGTGCAACTACTTCAGCGTGACGTCATCATCATCACTCCCGCAAGCTTTCGTGAGGCTAGTCACACAGCCAGCCAGCACCCACGGCTTCAACGGGTATCCTGACCACCAGCATGCAGCGAACGCGCATTCCTGGTCATCACCTTCAGCCTCATCAGCAACCTTGGCACAGCACCTGCACTTCCGGCTGGTCTCACAAGCAGAGCCTATTCTACCCTCTCCTGGTCGACGCAAGCAGTCAGCCAAAAAACCCGGCGCTGTACCACGTCCGACTCACTGGATGACGACGCAGCGCCACCCCGACTCACTGGGGAATCACCGCAGACAGTTCCGACTCACCGTGAAGTATGCGGCACCCGGTTCCGACTCACTGGAACCACAGCTGGCACTGTGACGCATCGCAAGATCCAAGACTCAGCCCACTATCGACCTCCGGTCTCCGGAGGGGAGTGATGTAGCGGTTAGACCGCCACATACAAACTACGAAGCAAAAAGACATGACGTCACACAATTCCTACATCGCGCAGTTAGAGTTACCGAGCGAAAAACATAGATAAGACTATCCGAAATCAACATATGGGCAGTTGCCCGCCAGACATAATACCCGTCTGGTTAGAGGATTCTCCCTTTTCTTTGGTGGATTAGTGAACTTTACACCCTGTTCCGCATACCCCTAAATTATAAATATATTACTATGGACAATAATATCTGGCTTCATGATTCATCCATTCATATCTGACATCACATATTTTTGAAACCAATGCAACCTATATTTTTTGGTGTCGCTTGTCTCGTCAGATAGATTTGGTGTTCCTTACATGTCACTTATTTGTGCTGCCACTTGTAAATGCCTTCCACAAATTATCACATATATTTTTTATGCTCGTGACTGTACAGTGTACATAATAATATTATACTCTAGAGTTGGCATTTTTTTTACTCGAGCCCATGTTTTCTAAAGAGCTCTTTAACAGCATACTGCTACATCAAAATTTTACCACACAAATAACGATGCTAACTATTTGACAATTCTTTGCTATCTTAAAGTTTTTGCCTGGCGCTATTATAATATTCATTGGAGTCAACATTGTGTCGTGATTTCTTTAATTTAATTTGAAAAAACTATGTATGATTTTAATATCGATTTATAATATCCACTGTGGCAACACTGTCAAAGCACAAATGATTAATATTGTAAGAAACTTTTAAATGTATTTCCATTATGGCAACTGAATGTATTATTTTACTTTGACAACACTTAGAAATAACGGTTATGATATTATCGTTATTTCTGGGTGGGGTCGAAAGTCGTTTTAAATGGTAAAATGTAATGGATAGGCAGTCTTCGTTTGATTGTGAAGTAGTACAGTTGTGTGCATTAAAAGTATTAGCAAGAAAAGAGCGTTTTCTTAATAAGTCAGAAGTGACAAGAACCACGAGCTAGCTGTTGGTGAAATCGTAAGTAGTTTTATGAATTCTATATACATTATTCGTTCTTTTTATCCCAGTTATGTTCAGTGAGCATTAAGTATGGTTATTATGTAGTCTCATGATTCGGTAGCAATCATTGTGGCGTATTTCCCAGATGGTTAATATTTAAATCATAGTTAAAAGTAATTGGGCCGATGCACGTGCTACCTTTGGTCGAGGCAACTCCTCGATAAGGTTATCGTTGCGTTGGACTAATTTAAAATAACATAATGAGTAAATGGTTGGGCCGATGCACGTGCTACCTTTGGTCGAGGCAACTCCTCGATAGGGTTATCGTTGCGTTGGACTAATTATAAACAATAAGTAAAATAGTTGGACCAGTGCACGTGGTACTCTTGGTCGAGGCAACTCCTCGATAGATCTATCATTGCATTGGACAGCTTGGAAAATAAATAAATTAAAAATTGTACGAGTGAATGTTGGGAATTTCGCCACAGGATTTCACTTTGAATAGTATAGAATAGTAATTAACTCTGTCTGCTCCGTTCACTGAATTTTCTGAGCAGCTTTATAGTTTGTTGATGGTACGGTGGTATGGTAGTTTGGTTATGTTTTGTTTGCTGGTTTGTTTAAGCAGCAGCTTAGATTTTGTTGATTGCGGTTATGACTAATGACTGCATGAGATATTGTATTATAAAATGTAATATACTGTAGTCTCCTATGCGGCGTGCACTCGGGTTCAGCCATGTAGGTGAGCTGTTCAGAGATGTACGAGTATAGTGTAGATAGACTCCTATGCGGCGTGCACTCGGGTTCAGCCATGTAGGTGAGCTGTTCAGAGATGTACGAGTATAGTGTAGTCCCATGCGGCGTGCACTCGGGTTCAGCCATGTAGGTGAGCTGTTCAGAGATGTACGAGTATGGTGTAGATTCCTATGCGGCGTGCACTCGGGTTCAGCCATGTAGGTGAGCTGTTCAGAGATGTACGAGTATAGTAGACCCATGCGGCGTGCACTCGGGTTCAGCCATGTAGGTGAGCTGTTCAGAGATGTACGAGTATGGTGTAGATTCCTATGCGGCGTGCACTCGGGTTCAGCCATGTAGGTGAGCTGTTCAGAGATGTACGAGTATAGTAGACCCATGCGGCGTGCACTCGGGTTCAGCCATGTAGGTGAGCTGTTCAGAGATGTACGAGTATGGTGTAGATTCCTATGCGGCGTGCACTCGGGTTCAGCCATGTAGGTGAGCTGTTCAGAGATGTACGAGTATAGTAGACCCATGCGGCGTGCACTCGGGTTCAGCCATGTAGGTGAGCTGTTCAGAGATGTACGAGTATGGTGTAGATTCCTATGCGGCGTGCACTCGGGTTCAGCCATGTAGGTGAGCTGTTCAGAGATGTACGAGTATAGTAGACCCATGCGGCGTGCACTCGGGTTCAGCCATGTAGGTGAGCTGTTCAGAGATGTACGAGTATGGTGTAGACTCCTTGCGGGGTGCACTCGGGTTCAGCCATGTAGGTGAGCTGTTCAAAAATGTTCGAGTATAGTGTAGATCCCTATACGGCGTGCACTGTGGTTTAGCCATGTGGGCGACCTATGATGTACGAGTATAGTGTAGATAGACCCTGTAAAGTTTAAGAGTTCTTTACGGCTTACACTCTAGTTTAGCCATGTAGGTGAGCTTTATGGAGATGTATGCGTACAGATTATTACAGCCATGTAGGCGAGCTGTACTTCAGTTTAAAAATAAAGATGTACGAGTATAACTTCTAGTTCCTTACGGCTTACACTCTAGTTCAGCCATGTAGGTGAGCTTTAGAGATGTATGCGTATAGTTTATTACAGTCATGTAGGCGAGCTGTAGTTCAGAGTTTAAAAATAAGATGTACGAGTATAACTTATAGTTCTTTACGGCTTACACTCTAGTTAAGCCATGTAGGTGAGCTTTATGGAGATGTATGCGTACAGATTATTACAGCCATGTAGGCGAGCTGTACTTCAGTTTAAAAATAAAGATGAACGAGTATAACTTCTAGTTCCTTACGGCTTACACTCTAGTTCAGCCATATAGGTGAGCTTTAGAGATGTATGCGTATAGTTTATTACAGTCATGTAGGCGAGCTGTAGTTCAGAGTTTAAAAATAAAGATGTACGAGTATAACTTATAGTTTTTTACGGCTTACACTCTAGTTTAGCCATGTAGGTGAGCTTTATGGAGATGTATGCGTACAGATTATTACAGCCATGTAGGCGAGCTGTACTTCAGTTTAAAAATAAAGATGTACGAGTATAACTTCTAGTTCCTTACGGCTTACACTCTAGTTCAGCCATGTAGGTAAACTTTAGAGATGTATGCGTATAGTTTATTACAGTCATTTATGCGAGCTGTAGTTCAGAGTTTAAAAATAAGATGTACGAGTATAACTTATAGTTCTTTACGGCTTACACTCTAGTTTAGCCATGTAGGTGAGCTTTAGAGATGTATGCGTATAGTTTATTACAGTCATGTAGGCGAGCTGTAGTTCAGAGTTTAAAAATAAAGATGTACGAGTATAACTTATAGTTCTTTACGGCTTGCACTCATTATTACAGCCATGTAGGCGAGCTGTACTTCAGTTTAAAAATAAAGATGTACGAGTATAACTTCTAGTTCCTTACGGCTTACACTCTAGTTCAGCCATGTAGGTGAGCTTTAGAGATGTATGCGTATAGTTTATTACAGTCATGTAGGCGAGCTGTAGTTCAGAGTTTAAAAATAAAGATGTACGAGTATAACTTATAGTTCTTTACGGCTTACACTCTAGTTTAGCCATGTAGGTGAGCTTTATGGAGATGTATGCGTACAGATTATTACAGCCATGTAGGCGAGCTGTACTTCAGTTTAAAAATAAAGATGTACGAGTATAACTTCTAGTTCCTTACGGCTTACACTCTAGTTCAGTCATATAGGTGAGCTTTAGAGATGTATGCGTATAGTTTATTAGTCATGTAGGCGAGCTGTAGTTCAGAGTTTAAAAATAAAGATGTACGAGTATAACTTATAGTTCTTTACGGCTTGCACTCTAGTTTAGCCATGTAGGTGAGCTTTATGGAGATGTACGCGTATAGTTTATTGCAGCCATGTAGGTGAGCTGAAGTGCAAAGCCTTGTTATCTTAAGCAGCCATGTAGGTGAGCTGTAGTTCAGAGTTTAACGTAGGCGCTTGTGTAATTTTGTGCAACCATATAGGTGAGCTATAGTTCAGAGTTTAACGTACCTACGTTAAACTCGGTTACAATAAGCACCTGCTTATTTAATCTTATGCAGCCATGTAGGTGAGCTGTAGTTCAAAGTTTAACGAAGGCACTTATGTTATTCTATGCAGCCATGTGTGCTGTTAGTAAGTCATGTAGGTGTGAAAATGATGGCCGAAAGGCAGTAGATTGTATAAATTATGGAATGCTAGAAAGCAAAAGAACTGTCTTGAAGAAAGAACAATGGCAGCTTGTTACACACATTGTATTATTTGAAATTAGATCACTGCGTCTTTAAATGAAAAATATCCTATTTAGCTCTGCGTCATTTTCTGAACTAGTTTGTGCAATATTTTTATTAGAGAAAGCAGAGATTAATATTTAGTAACGCAAGCATCTGGTCAAGAGTTGTAAACTGTCAATGGTTGACAATGTCCAACCAAGCTACATATTTTTTTTAGGACTCTAATCCTATTTCAAAATTATTATTACATTTTTGACATTTTTCCTAGTTTTTGCAATATTCTTAGGTAAGGAAGAACACACAGACCTAGATAGTCAATTCTTTCGAATAAGTGTCACTTTTCAGATGTTTCAAATAAGATTTCGCCATTGTTTTGTATTAAGATTTGCCAAACATAAACGGTTCTGGAAGTTCTATTACCAAACCGAAATTTCAGAGTTGATATTGAAACTGAATCAGTGATTAATGGGACAGAATTTTATTGAACTACTGTTATGAAGGATAATGAATTTTCTATACCCTTCAAATAAAGTGACCGATATATATTTAATATCAATTGGAACTTTACGTCTATAATTATGTTGAGGTAGAGTCTACCATATGAGCATTACTCGGGCAATATTATCTCGACTTGAAGTACACGAATTAATCCAAATCAAGAATATCGTTTACATCAAGGCTTTTATAAAATAATTAATACTCAATACTTTAATTGTATTCCACAATGTGTACTTAGGTGGTAAGTTAAAATTATATGTGATCATTATGGACCCTGTCGGGCACAGCAAAATAGTCTTAGTCTTATCATCAATCTTCCGAACTAAATCTAATATTATTATATTAGGTTATTTTTTATTCCTTTTATTTTACACAAATCATAGAAATATAAAAGAAATATAAACTTAGGTATATCTATGACAAACCTTTAAACGAATTCAAAATCAATATTGGTTTCCTAAAGGACGTTATGTAAAAATATGAATATATCTAATAATTATGTGACATCTTGTAGAGATGGTGCATATTTCAAAGATAATGCGCCAACAACGCGTAATGGGCTATTTATTGCATCATGTGTCCATGCCATATACTTAGACCATTATCTTTTCCAATTATAATAATTTATCCATAGTCAAATCAAATCGAGTCAAAAAGATTTATTTGCTAGAATATGGTACAATAGATGTTACAGTAATTTTATCCTGCCATGATATGGCGTGCAAATACATTAATACTGTCGGAATTTGGTAAATGGATAGATATTATAACAGACATGCAGTATACATTTCTCTTAAATAATTTTATTGGTGGGAACTGGAGTGTCTTTATGGCATATCCGGCTATTTACCTTGTCACCAATAAATACTATCTAATAAATTTTACGTAAAACTGATTTATTGATGCATTTACAAAATATCTCATTGGTAGACCAACTCAAAAGTGTCGAAAATTTACAAGCACCGACTAGAATCATTTTAATTTCAGATCATGGCATAGTTTTCCCTTCGAAACAGCTTAAAGACTTTGTGCTAGGGAAGTTAAAAATTTACTAAACGCTTAATCGCTTACTTGTTCTGGAGGAAATTGCCAAGCCTATAGGTTCAACCAGACGATTCTGACGACCTTGTCTACTCAAAAGTTTGAGTTTGCGTTCGTTCGCATCTTGAACCAGCAACTGGTTAAAGTGCGATGGGTCATCATCATCAACGCCATTATCGCGACAATAAATAAATAATAAAGTGCATCAGAATTGTTTATTCGACATTAGGTTTAAAGGGTCGTCTGAAAACAATTTCCAGAATAATGAGCCTAATCTGTAGGTAGATTTAGTCCCACCCATTCCTTCAAATATTGACGAAATATAAGAATTAAAGCCTGTAATTAAATCTTGTTTAATGCTAATTATATTTGAATCATTTTGCAATTCGGTTAAATATACAAAAACCAAAGACGTATAAAAGATTATATGCCAGACTTAAATTAAATAAATAGGTGTTTCATTCATTTCATTTCTTGACACCGTGGTTCAACATCAAATCGTTAGGAATTCAAAAATCCTCTGGTTCATTATTGATTTGTCAGACTTTTAATAAATCGTTAATTTATTTATAATATAAAATGGTTGTTAAAATTAGTTTCAACCCCGTCGGTTTCGTGTCGCGAGTGCGGTTGCTGAGCGTGGGGTCCTGGGTTCGATTCCCAGGTTGGGCAGGGTGTTCTTTGATTTTTCCACTAGGAATTACATAGTAGCAGCCTGGCGATTGGACGTTGGACACCCCGTGCCTCGCAAAGCACGTGAAGCTGGTGGTCCTGCGCCTGATCTCTACCCGGTCGTGTTGGGTTGCTGTCCCGTCGGACTGTAGGAGAGCAGGAGAGCAGAGTGCATCTGTTTACGCACACACACTTATGCACTATGCCTCCTGCTTGCTTGGCTGGTCACTGTTGAGACTGGCAGCCCCGTGGCTGGTCTCTGTTGAGATTGGTCGCCCCGTGACTGGTCTGTTGAGATTGGCCGCCCCGTGGCTGGTCTCTGGTGAGATTGGCTGCCTCGTGGCCGGGAGGATTCGTTCAAGAGGATTTATACAAGTGAAGTGAAGTGATGTGATGTGAAGTGCATACTCGTTTCTCTTTTATCAGGTATAGATAGGTTAGGCATAGGTACTGCCTGTCACAAATGTATAATGTATAGTATATTATATTGTATTTATTTATTTCTGAGTACATGGTACATTAAGGTCTTACATTAAAATACTGTTTCACATATACTACCATTGCTGGTGTAGAATTGGAAGGAACAAAGAATAAATCATAATGTCAAAATAATGTCAAAATAAAAATTACAATGTCCAAGAATTCATAATGTCAAAGTACTAATGTCATTATTAAGGTTTTAATTACATTATCAAAAGCTATGTTTTGAAAATTTATTGACGGAATATTAATTGGTAACATTCTCAGGGCAGGTATTCTGTACATAATTATCTTGATTCTATATTTTTTGTATAGTTACTTATATTTGTTATTTGATGTATTGCCTCAGTGTCGTGATTATTGCGTGCTTCGGAGTTAGCACGCCGTCGGATGGCCGAGTGTCGTGATTTCTTTAATTTAATTTGAAAAAACTATGTATGATTTTAATATCGATTTATAATATCCACTGTGGCAACACTGTCAAAGCACAAATGATTAATATTGTAAGAAACTTTTAAATGTATTTCCATTATGGCAACTGAATGTATTATTTTACTTTGACAACACTTAGAAATAACGGTTATGATATTATCGTTATTTCTGGGTGGGGTCGAAAGTCGTTTTAAATGGTAAAATGTAATGGATAGGCAGTCTTCGTTTGATTGTGAAGTAGTACAGTTGTGTGCATTAAAAGTATTAGCAAGAAAAGAGCGTTTTCTTAATAATTGCTAACTCGAGAATCTGCAGCAGAAATGTGGGGCTATTTAAACTTATGAATGCAAATAAAGAGCCATACTATACTAACATAGTTTAAGTAATACTAACAATATTATGGGAAACTAGCTTCGCCCCGCAGTTTTACCGACATAAGTCTCAATCCCGTGGAAATATCGGAATAAAAAGTATAATATATCCTATCTCAGGTCATGGTCTACTCATGTGTCAAATTTCATCTAAATCTGTTCAGCCGTTTTAGCGTGAAAGCCTAACAAACAAATTAACAAACAAACTCACTTTCGAATTTATAATATTATACTAGCTGCGCCCCGCGGTTTCACCCACATAAGTCTGAATTCTGTTGGAATATCAGAATAAAAAGTATCTTATGTCCTAACCCAGGTCATGGTCTAACCACATGCCGAATTTCATCCATATCTGCTCAGCCGTTTTAGCGTAAAAACCTAACATACAAACAATCTCACTTTTACCCGCGGCTTCGCCCACGTGAATGTCGAAAAATATCCCACGGGAAAGTACTACCGGAATTACATACCTAATACCCGAGGAAAAGATTTTTTCCGACATCTTCAACAATAATCGTAATATTTCAGCCAATTTACACCAAATCCCAATGAATTATATACTAAAACCTTTCGCACGAATCACTCCGCCCATTGGTGAAAACCGTTTGAAAATCCGTTCGGTAGTTTTTGAGGTTATCGCGTTCAGACAGACGTTAAATAGACGTGTTCTTGAATAGTCAGGCTGTGTAGAGTGATGATCTTCGCAGCAGCTTCATAGGAGCTGGATGAGAGGGTAGCTGCGAATCGAGTAACTTATAGAGAGACCTATGTGTAACAGAACAGTAGACTATATCCTGATGATTACGATTACGAGGAGTTCTATGAATCTAAACTAAAATGAAACTGAAGATGTGCTTACAAGTTTTTAGTTAGTTTATATTAACAAGAACAATTTTACTGTCAGTAGATTATTTTCTTATAAATACACTAAGGCTACGTTCACACGGTGACTAAACGATTCGATTTCAACACGTACACGGTTTTAACGTTTACGAGACAGTCGTTCACATGACGACCATTTCTATTCGATTCACAGCTACGTCACAAGGACAACTACGTGCACGCGCGCGAGTCTCGAATACGAGAGAAAAGTTTGTTCGTGTAAACGATACAACATGATAGAACATAAGTGCCAATGTGTGTTGTTTTCGATAAAATCATTTCGAGACGCGTCCTCGTCGGTGCCAACTTCGGACGGTATAAGGGAAAAAATATTTCTCGAACACGATATCTTCCCGCATAGACTTTGTATGAACAATTTAATATATTTTCTACTGCCACATCTCTATGCGATAAAATCTCGTGTACGGTATTCGAGAAAAAAAATCCCTGTGTGAACATAGCCTAAGACTTCACGTACATTTATAATGCCTAAAAGTATACACAATCACGTGGGTGAAGCCGCGGGCACAGCAAGGCTTAACTAAACTCCGAACTCGTCACCAAACATTTCGTAGATCGTAGGGCAAACCTTCTTAGCCAGTTTAACATATGTTGAATTCTGATGAAGTGTATGCAAGCTTGTCAATATGTTCCACATACAGTACGTGTATGGATCCCCTGTCATTTGGGCTTGGAGCTCGGGCCTGTCTCTTACCAGCATGTGGGCGTTTGAAAGAGAGATCGGGTAAAACTGTTCTTTGGTAAAAATTGAGATTCCTGAAATAAAAGAAAAGGTATAATTGTTATCTTCCTTATAGGTAACTATGTACACTAGATAAAAAGTAAGTTCAAAAACTAAAACCCCACTACTGAAAAATCACACTCTAAAAAGTCAATCTTCCTCAATCTTCCTAGCCTTTTTCCCAACTAATCACACTCTAAAAAGTATGAAACAATAAAATATTTCAGACAAAAATCAAGACATATGTACAAAAAATGGTCAAGGTAAAAGGTAAAACCCTGTATACCTACAAAATTATAATGGCATGCGACGGCGGCTTAGTTTTTGAACTTACTTTTTATTTAATTTATTTAGGGGTTTTAATTTCGTGATAAAAAATGGCAGTGTATAGAGTGCCACCAGTGGCACTCTATCCCTATCGGATAAAGTGCCACTACAGGCACCCTAGTAACACCGCCTCGGCCCGGCCAAAGTGCCGCAAGCATTGGATTGTCACTGTCACTAAGTCACGTCACTTGGTATTTTGTTTGATTGTCGAGGTTAGATCGCTGTAAAACACCACATTCCCAAAACATTACATTCTCTTGTGCCTAAACGGACTCTGGCACTTCGCCGGCCGCTACCGCGGCACCGCTCGCTACGCTCGCTCGGCTCGTGCGTTGTGTGGTCACAGTTCTAACCTAACCTAACCTAAACAACAAGTGACATTGACAATGCAACGCTCACGGCACCCTAGCTGGGCCGAGGCAGTGACACTAGAGTGCCACAAGAAACTCGCGGCACTCTATACACTTCGATAAAAAATTTACACGAACCGCAAAAAAATCATTTGTTTAGGTTTTATTGTATATTAGGTATTAATTTCACAGCCGCGCCATCCGTAGCACTGTCTCAATTTTACTTGTTTTTATCAATTTCAACATATTTATTGACTTAGACAATAATATGATGTACAAACTTAGTTTTAAAAAAATCAGCTGTTCCCTACATTTATGTTCGCATAATTATCTCGTCAAAATGTAAGGAAAAGCAGATTTTTTTTCGCGATTTCTGTTTTGGTCCCACAGTGAAAGTTGTTCATAATGATGACTACAATGACCCCTTGAAAGGTTTAGTATAAGCAAAAACTAACGTTGTTTACATACATATAATGTGCTCGTCAAGCCTTGATAGCCAACAAGAAATATTTTTTTTAGTTCATGACTTTATGTCCTCTAGATGGCACCATATTTGATGAATTGAATTTGATGTGACGTCACATAGCCTATAACCAGCGGACAATCAAGACGCTTCCAACGATACCTCATTTCTCAAATTAGGATCACTAACTTAGTAGTTATGAGGTAACAGATGAACATACATACATACATAAATATCTGTCAAAATTATAACCCTCCTTTTTGCTTCGCCGTAGTCGGGCAATTAAATGACTAATTGACTATACAAATAAATACAAAAACAAAAGACACCTAGGCATCGAAGTATTCGTCCGCATCACAGTCATCCGAAAACGTGCCCAGAAGACTGGCAGCATTGCCACGTTGAATGGCAATGCTAATTCTTTGGTCAAAGAACGAGCCAGTGCTCTGGTCACTTGAAGTGTCGACCAGTCGGCGAGAAATTTCCATAAAAAGGAGACGCGCACTCGGGCCCCATGTCCCGAGCGTTTTGACCCCAACCTGGAGGTCCTTCAATACATGGTGGGGACGACAATACGACAAATAAATGCAACTGCGTATATCAATGATGTTCCCAGTCTGCATACAAAAAAATTAATCAAATATTATATTCAATAGTCTAGTCACTATCTTAGTTTTTTTTTTTAAACAAATATAAACAGAAACATCATAAAAACCTCAATAGGTTTGTCCGGATGTTGAAACAATATTAAGCCATCTTAATACTAACGCCCGGAGGACACGGTGGAGCATACGGTGGAGGTCTGCCCGGCTTGGGTGGAGCACCGCCGTGTCATCGTGCAGGCGATCGGCGGCAGTGACCTCTCACGTCCGGCCCTGGTCCAGGCCATGGTGCGGAGCGAGAGGGCATGGCAGGCTGTCACCTCCTTCTGCGAAGCAGTAATGCTCGTGAAGGAGGAGGCGGGGCGCGAGAGGCAGAGACAAAGGTCTCTCCCTCGAGCCCCTAGCCGCCGCGGTAGTAGACGCCCCGGGCGTCGGGAATCGATTGCCGATTTCCGGCCACCGTAGGCGCGGGCTTGCGGACGGAGAGTGATGGGTAGCTCTCCGTCCAATCAGGACCAAGCCCGGGTCGACGGCGCGTAGTGTTCCACGCGCGCTTCAAAGAGTTGTCAGCGAAGCTGAAGGGGTCCGTTAGGGCCGATGCCTACCACTGGGGCTGCGGATAAGTCCTAAGGGGAAACCGTGGCCCCGGTCTAGGTAAGGGAAGGAACACGGGTGGGTTTTAGTCAGTAAAAGTCTGACACGCCCTTCCGCTCCACCCAGAGCGGAAGAAGTCATTTGATGATTTACCACCCAAAAAAAAAAATCTTAATACCTACTAAGTTCTCAATACTACTAACATACTACTGTATAACGAAATAGGTATAAATAATTTAAGGTTAAAACATAGCTAGTTGGCTGATTGGTTGAACAAACTGCAAAAAAGGTTTTTTTTGCAGTTTGTTCAACCGATTATGACTTCTATTGCGTTTGTGGCATGACAAATGGCAGCTGCAGCAAACAGTTGGTATTGTAACCACTTTATTGCTTTTAATGCCATCCTTATGACTACGGTATAAGTCAGAATCGGTTGAACGGTCGGTAAAAAAGTCTAATCTTATTTCAAATGGAGTAAGTATAGGTACTATTTATATTGTTTGAAAAAAAATCGGTTTAGATCAGGGGTTCTTAACCTGGGTCCATGGACCCCGAAGGGTGCGTGGATCAAGTACTGGGGGACGGGACGTTAAAAAATACAGCGCGTTATCAGTAAAAAAAAAACATCAGTCAAAATTAGTCATAAATGACGAAGACAATGTACATATCTTTCTGAGTCGGGATTCTCAACATTAATTGCAATAAAAACAAAAATCGAAACCGAGTCGTGAAGCATGATCTCATGCGTCTTGCGTTGTCTTAAAAATCCCACAATTTAACGTACTTATTGAAAAAAAGAGCAACCGTCGCATTAATTTTATCTTTTTCAGTGGCAATAAACAAACGTGTTTTTTTTTTATATCCTGGGGCTTAAAACGGCCGCTTTGGCAGAATCATAATATGATAATATTATGAATCATACAAACTGTCACAAACTGACAATTCATAATATTATCTACGTTCAACTCATAATATCATACTATAAAAGCAGTCATTATCAAAAAAGCATACTATAAGATTAAAGTCTACCTTGACGACAGTTGAAGAAAGTTTGGCAAATTCCTTCTGCACATGTGGCTTCCCTGGTACCTCATGAACGGCATACCTAACTATACATATGTATATTAGCTGCTCCCAAATTACGATGATTTATTTGATTTTATCTTTGTATAGGTAATTCTTTGACATAATCTTTTTATTATTTGACATTATATACCTTCAATATTATAGATTTTATTCTTTTCAATTATATTTGTTACAGCTGTAGCGGTAATCATGCATTTGGTTTAAATAGATTTTTAAGCTATTGCATAGCTTCTATCGCGGGCCTTGAGCGTGGAGACCTAATCCAGAAATTTCGTAACGAAAATATCTAAGAAACAAAACACTCTAAATGTGTTTTGTATTGAAAATTATGTTTTACTGTTTGACAAAAAAGTTCAAATTTACTTAGACGAATGATCAACGAGAGTGTTGTATTGAAAATTATGTTTTACTGTTTGACAACAAAGTTCAAATTTACTTAGACGAATGATACGAGAGTGTTGTATTGAAAATTATGTTTAACTGTTTGACAACAAAGTTCACACATTTTTGAGCAAAGTAATGTTACGCGCCAAACCGTTGTGACGCGTTATCATTCTATGATGAATTTCGACTTTTTTTGTGTGTAATCGACAGCAAATAGATGAATATTCATTTAGAAGTAGATAATGCATCGTTGTAGATAATATTATCACGAAATACCATCATAAAATTTTATTTTTGAACAAAGAAATGTTACCCGGTAAACCGTACGACAAAGTCGGCACCGCGCGCTATGAAGTTTCAGTTTTAATAATATGAAAATATTACGTAGGACTATCAAACAAATGCTTTTGTTAGATTACATAACTATTCATAATGTAATTTGCAAAATTTCTTGTAAATTGATACAGTGGTTTTATCAGAAATAGACATGAAACCGGAACAAACACGTTTTTTTCCCCCGTATCTGATAATTACATTTTGTTTATAAATACGATTCTCGTCTTACGAGCATTGTTTATACATAATATGATGCTCTGTGTATTCAAGAACACAACAAAGTATTCATATTGTGCCCAGAGCCACTTCAAACAGCGGGAGAGCGTTTTTTGTTATCAAGGTCATTAACATCCGGTGCGGTCGGAATGCGCTTCGGTGCTTGAGCGTTTTTGACGTCATCGGCAGGGGCGGACTTCATCGGTTAAGATTGCAGGCTAATAATAAATCTCAATCGACATATTTTCACAGAAGTGATTGTTTGTTTTATTGAAATATATTTAACTCTAGCATTAAATTCGTTTGATTTCTGTGAACACAGGTATACACCAGTGATTTAAGTAGCACGGCGAGTTTTACTCTTTCCTAAGTCAAAAGTAAAACTAGTAGTTCTGCGAATAGTAGACCTCGCGAGCACAAACTTTTTGGGAAAAATTAACCGCTTAGTTTGAGGCTTAAGTGCCTGCTACACGGTCGCAAACCGCGTCCCGACAGAGGTGACCTTAGGTTTACGACGAAACGTTGAAACAACTTTGCCGGTCGCCAACCAAGGCCATCTCGGTCGAGGACGCGGTTGGCAACCGTGTAGCAGGCACTTTATCTTAAAGTGAAAGAACGACGTTCACATTTCAAGCTTTTAAGAAAATATTAAAGTTCTATGTTTACCTGTGTTTACGTAGGTTTTATTTAGTACTTTTTAGTTCAATAAAAGCTTGTTTAAAAAATTATTTTACTTTATTTTATTCTAACATTAGAATTTGATAAAATATGTGTTCTATCCATTGAGGTATTATTGTACTAAGTTCTATCATCTTATCACCATAAATGAGCCACTGTGTAAAGTTTAAGTATTCCTGTGGCCACCTGCCGGCACTTTTATCAGACCCTAGACGACGCCTTGGGCTAACGTACCTACTTGTCAAAACAAATCGAAATGGTCTAAACACAACGGTGCTATCTTGTCTAATTAAGGAGTTCAGTATAGTGACCTTCCAGATCCATTAAGAGGCCCTACACCTTGGGCTACCTGTCACGACAAAACCGACGACCGTAAAAACAACAGTTTTTATGGACCTGGACAGTACCTAGTGTAAGAACACTTGTCAAGTGCGTCCAAAAACGATGGCGATGGTTCTACCTTGTTAAGTTGAGGAGTTCCTATGGCCACCTTCTGGCTCCATTATAAGAAACCTGAACACTAGCATTCATTCTTAGATAGGGCCCCAAACTAATCTTATCTCTCTAGCTGATAAGAAGTAGAAATCACACGTAACTTCGGCCGAATCTTCGTATTTAGGGTTTTGACCTGCAGGAAACAAACCATGAACGACAGCTTGTAGTTTTAGCGTTCGAAAATATTACCAACGCACTTTGAATTGACCGCGATGACATAATTTTTTCCTATCAAAAAAATATGACATCAATACGTCAAATAAATTGAAAAACTGGCCAAGTGCGTGGACCACGCACAAATAAGGGGTCCGTAGTTGGAATGAATAATTATCCCAAGTACAAACTTTAACATTGTAGTTAAAAAACATGTTCTCTCATACATTCCAACCGCAAATGTAAGTTAGTCGATTATTACTCGTTAACTTGTAAAGCATACTTAGCTTTGCTAGTTTTCTTTTTAATTTAGCAAATGTATCCATGAATCGAAAAAACGTTTTCACACACACACACGCTACCCCATAACACAGGACAAACGAGAAAAAAAAATTACGTGTAGGGTGAGGAGGTACCCTAAAAAACAATCATGATTTTATTTTACGACTTTGTCGGCGTGATTGATATATAGACCTATACCTACCAAATTACAGCTTTCTAGTACTAAGATTCTCTGAGCTAAGCCGCTGACAGACAGAAAGACAGGCAGACGGACATGGCAAAACTAAATCAGTTTATTGTGTACTACAGAACCCTAAAAACCAGACAAATTATGAGTAAAAAATTTGTAGGCCAGCTAGAAAAATTAACAAATAGGTTTGAATAAATAGCGAGCAATTTACTGCATTTAAGGAGGTATTCTGCTCATCATGCCGAAGATCCTGATCAGATCTTTACCAATTTTTTTGAGACTATCTTAAAGTTACTTTCTTTCAAATGAAAAAAGAACCATCGAAAACGGATTTCATAAGGCGGAGATATCCAGTAGCCCCCTTTTTGCCCCATTTTGGAGGAAGTACCCCTCCAATCAAAAATCCCCGACGACAAAAAATTACAAAAAATTCATAATACCTGTATGCCAAGTTTCATCCAGATCGGTTGTAAAATACGACCTGTACACGAGTACGTACAAACTGACACACGAAAGAAAATTTTGCCAGTTGATGCAGAGACGCTTCGCTCGCTACGCTCGCTCGGTCAATTACAATATAAAAACTATGCAATAGCTTTACCGCGGCAGTCCCCGAGTGCCACAGGTCTTTTTATTATTTTATTTATCTTTTATATGGGTAGATTCTTTTCCTTTAGATTTTGTGAATGTGAGAACGTTGTAGGCTTAACAGACTGTAGATCTGTGGACCATTTTCTATTTTGCTAAGTATCTGGTACTTGTTGATAGGCCTACACTGTCCTTTCATACCTATTAACACTGTAATTTAAAAAACCATTGTAAGAACCATTTATTTTTAAAAGAGTAACCGTGGAATTTCTTGCCGGCTCTTATCCATAGGAAACGACCTATTGGAACCGTGCACCTAGCTTCCGACGTTTCATAAATGCCCTTGTTAGTTTATGTGAAATAAAATATTTTGAATTTGAATTTGAATACGCAATTCATCTGTTTGACAGTTTTATCTCGCCACAACCTCAATCGGTTGATTAAATTATGACCAAGCATGCTGAGGCTATCGCTCGTGTAAGCGTTTATATGTCACTTTTTATTCGGGAAACTGGAAGGTGACCACGCTCTCCAGTTGACCGACCAAAAAGTGATAACAATTAACTGTAGCTATTCTTTACCTACACAATCCTCGGTGTTTTCAGATTCCAGGACTTCCTTGCATCTTCTCATAAGCACTTTTTCAATTATCTGGGCACCATAAGAAACAGAGTTCTTTGTCAAAAACGTTGCAGCAATCTCTCTGGAATCAAACAACCTAACTCCACAGTGTAAAGGCGTAAAACGGTAACAGATACAGAAATATAATATTAGTATGCATTGTAGCCCAGACACCGAGGTCGACAAAGGGTCCGGAACAAAATTAACCAAAATCTGTGTCTTAAATAGGATCGTGTCCCAATTTTTTTTTTGTACTACTTTTGTTGGATTATTAAAAAATATTGGCCACAAATTTTTTCTTTTTTTGCATAATATAAAGATTACGGTAATACATTGAGATAAAATGTGGCATGACGTCACTATCCGGTAGATTTTATACTGGCTTGTGACGTAGCTAACTCCCACTGAACTGTAATGCGTTTTATCTAAACCATTTTTTATTAATATCATAAAGCAATAAATACGTGTCATTTTTGAAGTTAAAACTTCTTTAGCGGCGTTGTGCATTTTTTTTGGGATGGTTAAAAAATTTTAACTTCACGTCAGGGCGTGACCGTTAGATCCGTTGCCTACCAACCGACAAAGTTAATATCAAAATAAATAGTCTTTGACATTACGTAAAGATTGCGAGGTAAAAAATATTTCCCATATGGGTAAAAAAAAGCAGTCAAAACATACTTCATGAAAAGTGTTTAAATATGTAAATTGTTTATTTTTGTTACACTATATTTTGAAAATAAATAAATATACGTTCTACTAATGAATAATTTATTTAACCACATAAATTATAGTACTTTTATACTGATAAATAAAGCAATTCGTGCGAAATCATTCCTTAACCATTCCAAAATATTTAAAATGCACAACGTTAATGTTCAAGTTTTCACTTCTGCCTCCCTCTGGTTGCACTCCCGGTGTGCAACCCGTTGTTTACAACAGAATAACGGCAATAGAAGGCAAATGCTATGCATAGGTAATCAGCCTCTGCTGGGACACAGGTCTCCTCTGAGAGGGAGTGGGCCGTAATCCACCACGTACGTAATCCAACGTAGGCCCAGTGTGGGTTGGTAGATTAGGTCACGTGTCTTCAAATTTTTGGTTCTAGGACCAGTCGGTTTCCTAACGAGTTTTCCTTCACCTTTTACAGAGCAGTGGTAATGAAATAGTTTGCGCAAATTAAAGAAGAAAATAAGAAGCTTACCGAAGAACTTCGTTAGTGAAAGTATGTCCAACCTCGTCTTTGGAGAACCTCATAACTCCAGAGGCTAAGAGAGAAGGCGACGTTTTCGCAATCCAATTCTTCGGTAGATCATTGAATGACTTCATCACGAGTACATCTAGATCTAAATTCACTCCCCCCCACTTATTTAAAGTCAAAATCTTCAATACGTCTGCAGATTCCTGTACAGGCTGAAAACTCTTCCTCATCCCGTCGTTGATTAATTGGTGCACAATGGTATTTTGTACATGTATTCTAGCAACCTTTATGTTAGGAAACTGCAAAAGCTTTAGGAGACAACTCTGCTTGAGCATGACGTCACTGACCGGCGCGGTGAACAGCAAGTATACGTCCCAGTCTGGATGCACTCTGGCTGCAGCCTCAACGGCACAAGCCTGCCGCGAATCGATCCCGCCTCGACAAGACGTCTCGTGGAAAAATATTGATTTAGACTTCGGGGAAAAGCTGGGATCTTCTACGGATTGTAAGGCATCATTGGCCATGTCACTATAACACTGTATGTTCTTATCGATCGGCGGCCAATATAAGATGATGGGAGATCGACTCCAAGCGACTTCATTGAACTTTTCCCACATCACAATAAGAGTATGAAGTAATAACAACGCCGTGGCGATATAAAGAATGTATAAATAAAGTGTTTTTCTGAACAACATTTTCTTTTCTTTGCTAACGATATTGAATTTATGATATTTTCTTACGGCACTGTTGGTACAAGGAACAAATGATTAATTTGATTTCGTCCTCATGCGTAGTAATGCTAATTAAAAACATAAAACTACACAGCCGGCAGATATCGTGTATCGGAACTAAATACTGTACAGTGTCAAGGTCTTCAGAACAACATACCAATTACGTCATTATGTAGTTTTCTTCTTTTGAAAATAAACTCTAGAACCGAGCGCCGCTAGAATAGAGATCAATTAATAACTAAAACAATGAACAACAGAAAACGCTCGTTACACAATACCAACACTGCACACAGAACATTCGTTGAATTTTACAATAACGTTTCAAATACGATGCAATTTTCTAAAAACATCACTTTGGCCCTTGTATTGGAGTTCTTATTTTTATTATAAGACAATATAAACCCTTTTTAAGGTCTTGTCGAGACGTAGTACTATGGCAATGCAATTTGATAATAATAGCGTAATAAAATGAGATATCGTGGAGGAGTAGATGCTTGGTGTGGTTACGAAGGCAGCGGAATGAAAAGTGTCACCGTCTTTTAAAACTGAGATCGCTTATGGGCAACTGCCATATCAGAGGCATTGTAGGCTCTGTGACACCCACGTTTCGCCAGTTTCGAAATATTTCATGTGCCTGTATATACCGGCGCCTATCCTATACCCTTCAAACCGGTACCCCAACGCTGCTTGGTGGCAAAAGCAGGTCATCATCAGGTCGGCATCATATACAGCTGGAGATAGGCCTTCCTGTACTTGACGCCAGAGCCGTACGTTTATTTTACGTACGTTACGTTACGACCTCAAGTTGCTGCTGGCTATAGAAAACGAGGACGACTGCCATCGCCTCCAGCAAGACATTGATCGAGTAGTCGAGTGGAGTCGAAAAAACAAACTGCAATTCAATGTTGCGAAGTGTTCAGTTCTAACATTCAGTCGGGCAAGAGTACCACTCCACCACAGCTACCAAGTCGACGACGTGCCCATGAAAAGGGAGGAGGCCGTGCGAGACCTTGGTGTTCGCATGGATACTCAATTGAGATTCCGAGAGCATATTATCAATGTCTGTAAAAAGGCTTACAAGCGACTGGGATTTGTGCTTCGCAGAGCGGCAGGTTTCACAAATATTAAAGCCATTACGGCATTATATGACGCTCTAATAAGGAGTCAGTTGGAGGGTAATGCGGCTGTATGGGCTCCACATGAGACTAAATATAGTCTCATGTTGGAGCGCATACAGAACAAATTTACTAGATACATATACCTACGGCGGTATGGTGTGTATCCCTTTTACCCCTTGATGTATCCAACCTTGTTTGTGCTAGGCATGGTTGGATACAACAAGTTGGAAACAAGGAGGGATCTAGCACTGGCGTCTTATATGCTGGGAGTGTTCAGGGGTAACATAAATAATCCGGGTGTGCTACAGGGGATAGGCTTGTGTGTGCCAGATGGGTATGTGCAGCGCCGACGACGGCCCAACTTGTTCGCAGTGCCACGTGGTCGAACTAAACTGTTGGACAATGCTCCTCTGACGCGAACAATGCGCACACTAAATTTGGTTGCCGACAAAATAGATATTTTCTCATGTTCACTGAGCGAGTTCGCAAGGGTAACGTTACACGTGTTATGTTTTTAATTTGTATACTTACTTATTTAAAATCTATTGTATATATTTGTATGTTTTTTTAATTTGATAACATTATGTTGTACTGTAACTACACTACCGAATTGGGACACTGTAATGGTAGCGTATGTAAGCAATAAAGAAAAGAAAAAAAAAAAAAAAAAAAATGTATACGAATAAATATCGCACATGAGCTGTACCTTCGCCGCATACATACTGGAAGTAAGTGTACACCGCATTGCTGCCGAGTTGAATAGTATAGCAACGAATAACGATCATAGTTCAGTAAAACATTGCCAACGAAATTGTAAAGACTTCCGCTTTTCATTCATCGCATCTTTTCGCTCATCATTTTCATATTGATATAAGTAGGTATCTTTACTGATGTTACGGTCCGGCTTCTACGCGGTGCCGCATGCGCGGCGCGTGCGCGTTTTCGCATTCGTATACACAAACATGCCGTTCCGGCGCGGCGCGGCGGTACGGTACGACTCCGGCGTCATGCACTACCCTAACAAGTTTGCGCCACAATACCCAGCTTTCCACCTTCTGCAACCACTCTATCTTGCTGCTATTCGGTACACTTTTGTCCTAATAAATCGATGTGCCCAAAAATGTAGCCATAGTGACCTCTGTGCTGCCACGGACGATGCCATGGAAGTGGCGAAGTTTTGCAATAAAATTCATTGTCATGCCATCGATACGACGAGAAAGGAAGAATCGATCACATATCGCATTCAAGGACACTGAACGAGATACAATAGAAGTTTTATTGTTAGTTAATTGATTCAGGCGTGACATTAAGGACGCAGCCTGCGTCCGGCGCTCGGCGTGGCAATACGCAGTGTTCGGATTCGCGACAAGTTAATCGTCATCCTGAGGATGCCTCGTTGAGAGGTGAAAGGCGTGTCCATTTCTTACAGTATTTTTTATGACTCTTCAGTTAAGCGGAATAGGTTACTAAATAATATCTACGTCTATCGTATTTTAAGTTTTATTGTTATAATGTCTATGGGCGTTTAGTGACATAATTGACATAATCGACTCATTACAATGTTTTTGTTTAATGAGTTGTATTGCAATCTGTGGTTAGCTAGCAACCTCGACAGTAGATCATTATATTATTCTTGCCTAACTGTTGATATATTTTTACTTCGATGGTCCTAGTTTATCGTGTGACTTCGAGTTACAGCTTTATTAGCTATATGTAAGCGGGCACGCCCTTTATGCCTGGAGGCTTTATAATTCGGGTATTAAGTTCTGTTTACGTTTTTAGTTTTTATTTTCGCTTGAGTTTAGATTTCGATATTTTTTTGTTGGTACATTGGCGCGTGCTAGCTGTCATTATGGCAAATATATTTTATTGAATGTTTTGTGTTGTAAATTTTTAGTAATGTAAATTATTTGCATACTATTGTATAGAATCAAGTTTTTTTTTTTTCTAACTGAACAGACAGCTGTACTGCTGGGGAGTTTGTTGCGCCACTTCTTCTCTCCAGCAATAGCACTAGGAAGTGGTGAAGGGCGGGCGTTTTTGGGGGTCTGTCTTATGTAATTTTGACGTTCGAAAAGTGCTGATTCTCAGCCTAGTTTGAATAAATGACTTTTGAATTTGAGTGTCCCTCAAAGTGTTAACAGTGATACTAGTCGCTTTTTCAATGGCCTGACGGGTGTGGCATCTAAATAAACCACAACAAGGAGCTCGTGGGGTCGTTGCACGCGACCTTTACAGTTCACATGGCGACGACTGTACCGAGCTCATTCATATTACAACCGCTTTTTATACTCATGCATATTTAAGACAAATTGTCTGAGCAGATTAGGACCTCGTGTGGTGTGGTTTGATAAAAAAGATGGTAAGAAGCAGTGTTAGTTGACATTTGAACCTATTTACTGAAATATCGCCTTTCATTTTCCATCAAAGAACTTCTCAGTAGCTGCTTAGTCTCTGAGTGTGTGCACGAGTGATGCCAATAGGCTCGCCCCCTATTATATGGGACTTAAACATCACTGGCGAAATGTGAGTGTACCTACTATAATATGTAGAAACACCTCTGCCTAACCCTTCATGGAAAACAGCTGTATAACTGAAATTTGAAAACCACATCATTGAGTTCATATTCTTTCAAAGAAACCCACATTAATTTAAATTATTTCTCGTAAGCATACCTAATTATCCTAATTCATATTCGTCTACATAATAACCTGAAACTTAAAGAAAAAATTACAGGAGGCTTTTAGCGTTTATTTACGTTGTCATAGCTAGGGGTGGCTCGTGGCTCCATTAAACCGACCGTAGCGAGGGGGTGTAATGTTTTAAACTCGAAACTTGACTCTCGTTAACTTTGCAGACTGGGAGACTAAAAAGTTGGCCTCAATTTTTAGAGGCAACTTTTTAATGTTTTGTTTTTGAATACGGGCTTTTTTTATTTATAACGTAGGATGTGTTAATCAGCAGGTTTACATGAAGAGGCAGGTTAAACAGAGGTGTTTAGTACACCAACCAACATTTTTCCAGTTCCATGTCCCATGAAATTATAGAGCTATGAGGAACAGGGTGTAAAGTTCACTCATCCTCTATAGAAAATGGAGGATCCTCCGACCAGACGGGTATCGTATCTAGTGGGCAACTCCCTCAAAATCGATGTCGGTAAGTTATATTATATGCTGATCGCGCGGTAAACTTTGCATGCGTGATGCAGAATTTGTGTGACGTCAGGTCTTTGGTGCGTAGTTCGCATAATGGCGTTGTAGATGCCGCCACAGCAGTCCCCTCCGGAGACCAGAGGTCGATAGCGGGCTGAGTCTTGTATCTTGCAATGCTTCGTGAGTCGAACTGTCTGCGGTGAATCCCCAATGAGACAAGGTGGCGCTGCATTATTATCCAGTGAGTCGGATGTGGTACAGCGCCGGATTGTGGCTGACTGCTGGTGTGGACCAGCGAGAGGTGAGAAAGGGCTCTGCTTGTGGACCGGCCGAAAGTGCAGTGTGCTGTACCAAGGTTGCTGATGAGGCTGAGGGTGATGACCAGGAATGCGCATCCGCTGCATGGTAGTGGTTGGGATACCCGTTGAAGCCGTGGGAGCTGGCTGACTGTGACTCGCCTCACGAAAGCTTGCGGGAGTGATGATGATGACGTCACGCTGAAGTAGTTGCACGATGGCTGCGCTGACGTTCATACTCGGGGTCATCAGTATAAAGTTATGAGGAACAGGGTTTAAAGTTCACTAATCATTAACTTTATTTTATTGTTATTCAAAATACACAGCCCTGGGACAGAGGGACGGACAGATGAAGTGCCGACAGTGGAGCCTTAGTAATAAATAAGGTCTTGTTGCAGTTAGCATCCTTTGGATACGGAACCATAAAAAGGACTCATGCTCTATAAATTATCTAATAACATTTCTATAAAAAAGTTACATTCTCCCAACATTTCATCGCCCGTCTGTTGCCCCTAAAATGTTTATCGCAAATGGGGTTTATTAGGCATAATGAGTGGCGTAGTCGTACATTAGCGTATTATTTGTGACTCCGACGAGGCCACGCCAAGCATTAGTACTACGTATGGCAACACTGTAATGTCACCTGTCACTTGTTTTATATAATTTAGAAAAAATGGAGCGGTACTATAGTTTGATGTTGGTTTTGATTATTAACATGTTTTTGCTGTCAAATAATTAAAGAGGTATTCGCGGTTATAATTATGCACATTACGGGTGTTGATGAGGAGCCAGGAGCCCATAAATCTAAAGTAGGTCGTACAGTATAATTTTTGACGCGAGGCCAACCGTAACGTTATCGGACTATCGTAACTTCCCAATTTCTCGGTTACCTTTATCGATGACAGGAATTATAAAATCCAAGCAATCAATGTACCAGGACACCATAAATAAAAGTTAGTCTTACGTAAGCGCCAATAAAATACCCAAGTTATAGCTATTAAGTCGTATCTTCCTCGAAACTGCGTCTAAGAAGCATCTAAATTCGATTTAAACCCAATACCCTGGATATAATCCCTGCAGATGGAAGTTTAAATCTCAGTTTCGCTATTAAGTTTTTGACTAGTGGCCAATTTATTGTTTATTCGCCAGCGTTCGGTTCCGTTTGATGCAGAACTTATTATTGTACGTGTTCATACTTCGCTTGTTCCGTTCATATCTCTCTGTTTTTCTGGAAAGACTTTTGAAGGATATGTTTGCCTGGTATTTGCATGTGCGTAGTTGTATATTTCAGTGTTTTGTTATGAGCTACAGACATTATTTTCAATACGCTTACCTACAGATAGTTTATCCGGGTCCAGGAAAAATCTAAGAATATGAATTAAGCCTAAATTCAGGTAAAAGTTCCTTTGTCCTTCCAGAGCGCCGTATTAGCTGGAATCCACCTCCAAATAATTAAAGAGAGATTAATGATGAAGTTGAAAGTACCTTCCACCCAAAATACAGTCATTTAACGGGAGACTAATAACAGTTTTATAAAGTACAGGGTGTTCAATAATAGCAACAGTTTATTTGCCAGCAAAGCGGTGACAGGGTGAATTTATAGTCTGTGGTCGGGCTGGCTTCTGCCGGCACTGAATTAACATTAAAATAACTCGCAAATTGCACACTAACTACTTAGTGTGACCATGGTCGCTAACGCATTAGGATATGAGTGGTTTGTGCACTTTTTATTTCAACCGAATAACTTGTATTTTTTTCAACGTACTTATTTTTTTTCAAAGGGTAGGCACCCTAACGCCAGTTAAATTTAAGTCCCATGTGATAGGGGACGAGCCTATTGCCATCAACCGAGCACAAATCCAGACACCAGGCTGCTACTGTGAAAATCCAGATGGGAAAACCCAATAACACTTTGCCCGACCCGAGAATCGAACCAGGACCTCATCAGTAGCGCTTGCAACCACTAGATCAGCGAGGCAGTAACTTTTTATCTAAATAAATTCTTAAAATATACCTTGACTTAGTAGAAGCCTACCACATTTCAAAAATACTTTGGCAGACGTGTTTTCCAACTCACAGCGTAAAAATCTTAACACATCTCTATCAGATTTTTTACCCACAATATAAAAACCAGTTAATACTCCTTATCTACCGTAATAAACATAAAACATTGTAGGTAAACGTTCCACGCTGTTGCTAGTCTATTCCGTTATACAACCTTATTAATTTAATAAAAAGAAAATCCTGGCTCTGCTGTAGGGATGGCTATGCTAAGCCGCAACGGCGCAGCAAGTTAAAATGTGCTTGTTCTAAAAACACGATGAAAAGCTGCCAAATGTACGTTATTTAGCTGTTCGAATATACGGGAGCGTATTGCAGCTAGAAACGTTACTAAAGGCGTTTGCATACGCAAGGCGAGGCGCAACGCGACTCTAGTAGAATAATTTCTAGGAAAACTTCAAGGAAATTGTTCTACTAGAGGTGAGTCGCGCCGGTCGTCGTGTCGCACCTGCTTACGGGATCCTTAAAACTCATCGCTGCCACTAAAACTGTGCCCAGACCAAGAATTTTTTATTTGGTGAAATATTTATTTTTGTCCGAGATACTGAACATACACAGGTCATAAAGCCATACTTCATGTGTTCTAGTTGACGATTTTCATTGCGCACTAAACGTGAAAATCTGAGAAATGCTGTCAGAAGTACCTACACAAACATACTCGTACATACCTAAGTATACT
Organism: Conistra vaccinii; assembly: GCA_948150665.1. Taxonomy (NCBI): domain Eukaryota; kingdom Metazoa; phylum Arthropoda; class Insecta; order Lepidoptera; family Noctuidae; genus Conistra; species Conistra vaccinii. Next base: position 2,483,729 of record OX411323.1, on the reverse strand, counting down.
CCTTTTGAAATAAGATTAAGCATGTAACATGTCCTTTCAACCGATTTTGATTTCTATTGCGTTGGTGGTTGGTGACTTTTGCTTTTGCTTTTCATGTGAGCCTTATGCCTACAGTATAGAAGTCAGAATCCGTTGAACGAACTGTAATTTTTTTTTAAGCTATTGCATAGCTTCTATCGCGGGCCTTGAGCGTGGAGACCGAATCCAGAAATTCCGTAACAAAAATAACCTAACACCCCTGTCTCTTTAGTTCAGCAACTCGCCTCTAGGTGGCATTGGTTGTATTATAATTGCATAAGTTGATAAAAACAGCTATGCAATAGCTTTACCGCGGCAGCCTCCGAGTGCCACACGTATTTTTTGTTTAAATTTCTAAGCTTATTTCAAATGAAGTTGTAGGTAAACTCACGCCTTTTTCTCATGGGTGTAGGCATGAACTATAGAACGCCACCTGCTTAGCGGATTCTTACATATTGGTGGTGGGTGGTTGTTAAAAGTAAAAGTAATTAATTTGCGAGGACCATGGTACCTACAAAAGAACAGAAGGCTTAGTCTAGCTCTAGGCTTATGTTCAGCAGCGTACTGATTGATTTGACTAGTTGTTTTTACCATACATAGGACCAGTGGTGGATCCTGGGTTGTTGTTTGGGGGGGGGGGTGACCCCGTTGAGGGTAGGTAAACACTAAAAAAGCACACAACATCAATTTTACAACCCTCATCGGAATACTTTTCGCAAATTCCTCAATGACTTCGTTAGGTTGTAGACTCCCAGATATATAATACAAAAGACTTGAATAGACGACGTATATTTAGTAACTTAATCCGCTTAACTTGTTGCGAACTCGGACACGACGTGTTGCCACCGCAAGAGCCGAACGCAAAGACTACTACAACTACTTTGCGTTCGGTTCTTACCGTGGCAACACGTTGTGTCCGAGTTCGCAACAAGTCAATCGTCATCGATGCCTCGTTGAGAGGCGAAACACGTGTCGATTTCTTACAGGGTTCTCCCAAAATCTTTAAGAACAGTTAAGCGGATTAAGTTACTAAATATACGTCGTCTATTGTATTTTATAATGGATTTCCGCAAAGTCACGCCTGAGTCAAATAACTATCCTAGATAATTATCTCGGTGAATATACATGACGGCCAAAACAGGCAGAATGAGAGGCGCGCGGATTCAAAATTCGTCGCGTAAACATTCTATAGAAAAAAACTTAAAAACATAATACTTATTAACTTAAAGATAATGATGACATTGGACATTAGGTACTTAGTGTAATACTTGCAAAAAAGTTGATTTGTCACCATCGATCACTAATAAAGAACTAGATACACAATCCCAAACAAAAGTTCTCTTAAAATTGGCACCAAATTGTGTTTAAGTAATAATAGTAGAAATAAATATAAATTAGTGTAAATTCAACCTTAAACGAAATGCTTAAAGTTTATTTCACAAAGATATGTTTAAAAAGCAATAAATTTTTACGACCAGATACTATGTCGCGTGTTTACCGTCGGAGCGTTTGAATGCTACTAAATCAAAAGCGCACCCAAATGTTCAAGTGGGTGCTCATTCGGTGAGGACATTTTTTGCCGCTGATTGTGTATCTAGTTCTTTATTAGTGATCGATGTTTGTCACGGAAGAACACTGACGCTTTTGAGGGCTTGAGCCCTGGAATCCTGGATCCACTACTGCATAGGACCGACCGAGACTTTTACAATTCAATACAATAATATCACACATACAAGGTACACCTCTGCCCAACCCTTCGGGAATAAAGGCGCGATGTTATTTCATGTTTTTATATACAAGTCGCAGCCGTTTTTAACAAAATACTCTCCCGTAAGTCACCCCACACTATGTTGATTTGGAGTATGTTTATTTTATGATGGTATTTTGAAAAGTTTTAATGTGCACTTTGATAAAACATCAGTACAAATTCTGTATGAAATTATCATAGTAAATGATGTATTGAATGAGATGAGAAATGCGCACACGACATTTTTCTCTCATTCAGAGAGAAAAATGTCGTGTGCGCATTTTGTTCTCTGACGATGCAAGAGCGTATTTCATCTTCAAAATACGAGTAAACACAAGAGGCAATAGATTTACGAGTAAGTCTGTTAGACCAAATAAGCTTTTGCTATTGTATAAGAATTAGTCAAGTGAAGTTTACTTGTACTTTGATCATAGAGACATAGTATTACAATTTTATTTATTCATGCAGTAGCGAAACAAATGTACATGATTAACTATTAACGCCGGTAGCACATCTCCGCCGCGAAACCATAGCAGCGAAACCGCAGTAAGTAGTTCAATTAAACTGGCTAGCGTCATATGGTTCACCAACAAGAGAGGGGATCTGGCACTCGGCGGCCGCTACCGCGGCACGCTCCCTATGGTCGCTCGCCTTCGCGCGTAAATGGTCACTGTTCTAACCTAACCTAACCCAAATGGTTCACCAACAAGAGAGGGAATCTGGCACTCGGCGGCCGCTGCCGCGGCACGCTCCCTACGGTCACTCGCCTTCGCGCATTAATGGTCACTGTTCTAACCTAACCTAACACAAATGGTTCACCAACAAGAGAGGGGATCTGGCACTCGGCGGCCGATACCGCGGCACGCTCCCTACGGTCGCTCGCCTTCGCGCGTAAATGGTCACTGTTCTAACCTAACCTAACCTAAATGATTCACCAACAATAGAAGGGATCTGACGCTCGGCGGCCGCTCACGCCTTAGCCTTCTAACCTTACATATCCGAGTCGGATTGCTTTGAATCGGGGTGTTAACCATAATGATACATACTTGAGAGTATGGAGTATGATGTATACATTAACTCGGTATCAATATATATTTTAAACGATAGCCCTAATGATTTTCGATTAAATAAACGTTATATCCAATAACGTTGTACGAAATAAGTTTTAGAGGATATAAATGTTATATGTAAAGAAATTATATCAACAGTTGGTATATCTCACGTTTATTATATCTTGTGAACGATATTGAAATGAAAATATACCAAATTACTTTATACACTCAGAGGCACATTTAACCGGCCGCACACATTTTGTCAATTTCTTCAAAATTCTAGCATAATTTAATTAATTTTGTTATAATATTACATTGGATGAACCTTTACGAAATAAAATTAGATTATGTGTAAGGTGTGAAATGGTTTAATTAAGACAATAAATCAATTAATGAGAATAATGCAGTTTTCGTACAAAAATTAAAATTAGCAAAATGTTAATTTGAAAAAAAGTGAGTTCTAAATTGTCGGATTATTTCCTCCTCTGGCCCTAATGACCTCTTGCAACTGATTTGAAAGCCCGTCCATTATGTCTTGGATGTCGCTTTTGGGAATGTTCTCGCACCCCTCAACAGGTACTGTTTTTAGCTCACTGATGGTCGTAGGAGCTGGTGTACGACTTCGGATTCGTCTTTTCAGGTTGTCCCGTACATGCTCTATCGGATTCAGGTCAGGACTCCGAGCTGGCCATGGTAATCGCTAAATACTGACGGCGTCCAAGTAATCGGAAACAACTCTCACGGTCTGTGCACGAGCGTTGTCGCGCATTAAAACAAAATTATCGTCAATGAATGGTGCAAACGGAATCACATGTGGTTCTTGGACTTCTGTTACGTACCTGTGAGTATTAACGCTGCCTCTATCGGAGATGACCAACTCTGTACAGGCGTCGTAACAAATGCCACGCCAAACCATTATCGAGCCTCCCTCGTAGCCCATTGTTTCAACCACAGCACATTCAACGAACCTTCCACTGCGGCGTCTATACACGCGCTGACGTCCATCAGGGGACCTCGTAAAGCGTTTCTTGATTCTTCATCAGAGAAGAGAATTGCCTTCCATTGTTTCGTACTCCAATTTAAGTGTTCTCGAGAAAATCTAAGTCGCGCTCTTCTGTGAGTTGTGGTCAGTTCTGGGACTCGAGCTGGTCGCAATGCTTTCAGATCCCTCTCTGCTAACCTTCTTCTTATTGTTTTTAATCTCACAGTTACATTTCGTACCTCAAACAAGCGGTTACGAGCCTCTGAAGCCGCTGTGAACCGATTTTCAAGAACGTTCGTGACGATGTAAGGATGATCTCTCTCTGATGTTCACCTTCTACGACCTTGCCCTGACCTTCTTGTGTAGGAACTGGTCTCTCTGTAACGCCGGATAGCATTTTGTACAGTGGTTCGCGAATATCCAAGCTAACTAAACCCAGCGTCTGCTCCAGCTGCGTCCAGTGTCATTTTTTTTGTGTAAATGAAATCACGGCACCCCGAGACCTCAGTTTTATTCGAATAAATGGTATCAAAACGTTTTAAAACGAATGATCCTTTACACAAAGCGGGTGGCGAGAATGTTAAATTTCGATTTAACTGATTATTGTTAATTAAAAACCACAGAAGTAAACAAAACGCTGGTATGATTGTTTTGTTTATTGCAGTTATACACACTTATGAACTTACGCCTTATAGTCAAAGCGTAAGTTATCATAAACAAACGATATGGAATTTAAGATGGTTGGACGGTTAAATGTGCCCTTGAGTGTATGATATGAGACGCACCCGTTTCGTTTCTCTAATCAAACAAAAAAAAACAATTTAAACATAGGATACATATTTACCAACGTAATTGGTAGTTAAAACCTCATTGTTTTATCGGATTCGCACAGGTAATAAAAGTGGGTGGGGAATTATTATTACTCACTACTGGTAACACAGATGTGATGACGTAGTCTTGTGTCACCCACGTGACCACTGTGTCTCGGAATGCCATACCTGGTTTTATTATACTATGTTATCAGTCATATTTTAACTATTGTGGGCATACTGTGGGGGGTATTGGTTATTGCGCAATAGAAAAACCGTTTGCAGTTCAGGTCACATTATAATTTACTATCAAATTAATCACACTAGCGATTCCCACACTGTAGTTACACGACACAACTATTCAAAACGCGGACAGTTTCTAAACGTCTTCACTGCTTGACCGCCACCCATGAAGTCTGCGAAGCTCCAGCCGGTCCGAGCGTTATGTTGTAGACTATGTCGAGCGCCGCTAGGCAGCGCTGGCGTCCCGATTAGTCAACTCAGTAATTTATTTCCGACAAGCATAATTATTAGAAAACAGTAATTGTCATCGTAAAATTGAAATGTTGATCAATACCCGTATAATGTCCACACATTAAATAATAAAAAATCAATTCAAAATATTTTGTTATACATAAATCACCAACCGGGTACCGTCAGAAGCTAGGTTTCTACACGGTTTCAGTTGGTCGATTCATCCATGGTTGGTTGGTTGACCATCATAAAAAAACTAAGTTTGAGTCTCATTGTCTACGAAATGTATGGGAAAACTTACTTGTGATTTCTGACTTTTCTAGTACTCAAACCTCAGTTGGTCTAATAGAGGTTTTTGATCCTAATATGAAACAGGATCGATTGGCATCAAAAAAAGTTTTTGTGAATACTGCCCATTTTCTTGCTGACTGTACATTTTTTTTCAAAATCTGTGAATACAGATAAAAATGTCTCAAAAGTTAAGGACAGTCTCCTAAGACCGTTTTCCTGTAGCTACAACGGTTAAGGTAGCTGTCCTTGCTGCCCCATCTCAAAAATCCACCCTGTATAGCTACCGATAACATAAGAAAAAACCACTGAAATCTGTTAAAATTACATGATATTTGAGAGCTATTATAGTAAAAATACATTATTTCATTAAAATAGATATTAATGCTCATTAAATGGAATAATTTCAGTAAAAATCAATAAAGAATTCGTACACGTATTTATGTGGTACAATATTTTTTGTAAAACATTATTATTTCGAAGGCGCGTGTAATATTTGATAATATTATCTATATATATTAACAGTAAAGTGGCACCCGCAGTACAATTTACCAATAGTGATACAAAACAAACGATTACTTACCTTAGAACTTATTATTTTTCCACAGAAATAGTCCGCCATAACATTTGACGTAACACTTGCACTGCACGAATAGTTTTTTGTTTCACCAAATTTCGCTGTAGATGTAAGAATAGCCATTACCAAGCCATAAATCATCTCTTTGCTGTCTAAGAGAATTAAAGGAGCTAGATAGTGGCCTATTGATAGCTGTCTAAGCCATGGTACAGCTCATACACAGCTGATATAATGCTCTGACAGCTGTTAACAAGCTACTGTAATGCTCAGTGCTGGTTAATTTGGGGCCTAATTAAGAATTAAATGAGCTGTGAAGCCGGATATACAGCCCTTGTACAGCCAGCAAAACAGCCCCGAGTTTTCAAATATTCTGTTGTCCAGTCATTATATAGCCATGTGTGCTGCTTGGGTTGGTATCTTCTAAATTAAAATAATTGCGCACTTCCCTACTTTTCATATAATTCATTTAAATAATTATGTACGTACATATCCGTGAGGGCAATTATAATGGATGATCTGCACAAATAATAACACAATTTTTTATATTTTATTTATTTGTTTTTATAAAAATATTTAAAAATGTAAATTATAATTATGTATTTTATTAAATAAAGGAAATATAAATTAAAAATATCACGATACAAAAGTTTTTACTTATAATTTATCGAATTCAAAGTCTCGCAAAATTCCTTAACTCATTGTTTCACGTCTACCCTCAAATCGTACATAAGTGTCACCTGCGGCTCTGACACTAAAGTCTAGCGGCTGCATACGAAGGGGGTAAGCAGTCCTCTTGCACCGGACTATGCGGTAGTTCAGAATTAAGTGGTATAGCAACACTTTCATCGTTAGCAGCGCGTATCTCATACCTGCAAAGAAACAGTTGGTAGAGAACTAAGGTCCGTTTTTATTAAACTATTTAGAAAACGCCTAAATATAATATTATTTTTGGTATAATAGTGTTATTTTGGCCCAGTTAATGGGTTGTGGAGGTCAGATAGGCAGTCGCTCCATGTAAAATACTGGTTTTTTAACTGCATCCGGTTAGACTGGAAGCCGACCCCAACATAGTTGGGAAAAGGCAGTTTGATTGAGTATAAAATAATTATTGTGGCATGTATTTTAATTTGTGATTACTAACATAATTTTTAAGTAGGTATTCTTTATGGATCACTGCATTAAAGTCAAAGTCAAATAATTTATTTCAATTATGCACATAAAAGGAACTTTTGAACGTCAAGGATTTACAAAAAAATAAATAGAATCGATTCTAGTCGCCCTGATTAGAATTAATCTGATTTGAATTAATTAAATGCAGTGATAGATTTTCAGCGCTTGGCTCAACGCATAGAATTGAAAATTCAACGTGCTACATTTAGTTGTCCCTCATCTAAATTAATAAATTATTTGCTTTTCTGTATGTTTGTATGGTTGTGCGCTTTCGGGCTAAAACGGATGAACGATTTGGTACATGGGTTGGATAGACCTTTTTTTTTTTTTTTGTTTGGGAAATCATCAAATGACTTCTCCCGCTCTGGGCGGAGCGGAAGGGCGTGTCAGACTCTTACTGACTAAAACCCACCCGTGTTCCTTCCCTTGCCTAGACGGGGGCCACGGTTTCCCCTTAGGACTTATCCGCAACCCCGGTGGTAGGCATCGGCCCTAACGGACCCCTTCAGCTTCGCTGACAACTCTTTGAGTTGGATAGACCTGGGGCAGGAGTTCAGGACATTAGACACTATTTGTCCCAATATTCCCATGTGATCGAGATCTACCTACCTATGCGGGTGAAACCACGGGGCGTAGCTAGTTGTTAGTAAAACGGACATTAATGACTTTGGAGTCTCAAAATTGGAGTTCAAGCTATTATGAATAATTTTCGTATGGTAGAAAGTTTCCGAGCGTGAGGTCCTGGGTTAGATGTATATATATCCAGGTCAGGCACTGCTTTCGGGTTTTCCCAATAAGAATTTCTCAGCAGCAGCCCGGAGTCTGGATTTATCCCCAGTTTGTCGTCCCCTATAACATGGGATTAAAAATACTAGCGAAGCGTGGGTGAAGCATGCAACACTGCTCAACCCTTCGAGAACTCTAGGCGTGATGTTATCCTAATATCCTAATACTTATCATAATATCCTACTTTAATATTACAAATGAGAAAATTTGTGTGTTTGTTACTCAATCACGCAATAACCGCTAAACAGATTTGGATGAAATTTGGCACGCAGTTAGTTTATAACCTGGATTAACACGGATATTATTTATCCCGGTAGTACGTTCCCGTGGGATATTTTCCTACCTCCACACGGGCGAAGCCGCGGGCAAAAGCTAAGGTTTATATTATGTGATACAGATATGTATTTACATTCTTGTGAATACCAAAACTTACCAATACAATTTCTAGGTCCCATTCCGAATGGCATGTAGGTAAACGACTTAATTTCTTGCTTGTTCTTGTCTGAAAACCTATCAGGATTGAAGGTATCTGGTTCTGGATGATGCTGCTCATCCATTTGAACTGAATTCACGAGGTTGTAGACCAAATCTCTTGGATGGATCTGGAAAGAAAACAAAAATTATGGTCTTAAAAAATGCTGTAAAAAATTTCGCTAGTGCAATATTGACTATAGTTTTGTAAAATAAAATAGTATATTTGAAAAAAGACATGTTATACCAAATGTTTTTACTTATACTACATTGGTTTAAGTATTTAAACAAAGGTAAACAAAAAAGACCACGTGACGAGAGAGCTGTCAAGTAACCGTACGTAATACCTGCTGTCACTTAAGACCGCGGCGACCCTTGAATTGTCCATACAAACGTAATACAAACTAAATCATTTGCAATTTGAGCATATTTCCATCATATTATGTTAATATTCGGATTTAGACAGTAATTATCTAGGCTTGTACATCTTCTTTTTTCCAAAAACTTACCTAAAATGAAGTTGCGAATTGAATTTCGCACATTTTTACAGCTAAATGGCATGTTTTCATACTGTTTTTTCTGTATTATAAACTACAATATTTGGAATATTGTTTCAGCAGAAGCAGAGCTTATATTATCAAGTTACAAAGTATAGAAAAAAATATGAAAGAAAATTAAGTTTTCATTCATCATTTTTGGTATCACATCCAAATTTATCATAAATTCCGATAGCTAGTAACAACGCTTACAAAACACAATAGACACAGACACCAACAACAACACAACAACACAACAACACAACAGAACAGAGATAACAATATTTCAAACACATTTTCCTCCCATCTCGACTTGCAGTTGCGAGCCGTGTTCGCCGGACCCTTAAGTTGTCAAGAATCACGTCACAGTTGTACTCCTCAATTTAGCAACGTTATAATTCGGTGACATGTAGAGAACCTGTCTATTTATGCTGTTTACAATAAACAGATTGCAAAATATTACATTATTTTGGTTTTTGACTATTCTCGGGACCCTGGGGTCCCGGACCTTTGGAAGGCGTACGAGGGGCCGAAGCCAACTCGCAGAGGCCCGTTAGACGTTTGTAATGAAATGAGGCACCAACCGACGATTATCCCTGTATGCACTATGCAAGTGCACCTAAGGACAACCCCCGGCTGGTGTAGGACTATTGCAAGATATGGAAACAAAGATATTGGACTATGGGTTTGGGTGGCTTAAGTTGACTGGTGACCTGAATCTATGGAAGGACTATGGCCCCTGCCTGATCAATGTTTTATAATATATACACGGATAAAATGGCAGGGGGTGACTTGCACACTCAATAATGGGCCCCTGAAAACGGCCGCTAGCACAAAGTGTCGTAGCGACAAGGGGGCAACATGTCCTGAGGTGCTTATGAGGAGTGGAGCGGTATTCCACGGCTATCAGGACAATCCCGGAAGTACGGTCAAGATCCCTACCAGCATCTTACTGGAATACTTCCTTCCTCCGAGCACGTTTGACAAATAAAATGTAACAAAAAAAATGTTCATAGTTAATATCTATTGTGGGAAATTTCTTATTTTTTGACTAAATTAAAATGCTTTGGTGTATACAATAGGTATATAATAATAACAGAACTATTTTAAAACCAGGCAATAAATTAAATAACTGTATAAGATTTAAAGTGATAAGATGTAAGATTTATATTTTTAGATTTTAAAATGATTATATTGTTGAGAAATTACACAAAAACTTCTTCGTCTTCAACCGTCATACAAAAAACCAAGAACATTAAATACTCCTTTTTACAATTTACAAGATTTCGTAATTTAATAGTTTTTTTAATTAAACAACGGAGCAAAGCCTGCAGTGAGTATTCCCAGGCTAATTTAAGAGCTAATGAGTTCAAGCTAATCTCAGAAGCTAGCGGAATTTAGTGCAGTTTTCACGACCACTGAGAGCTGAAGCTGGGTTTTATAATATTAAATCTTCCTACACTATGTAAAATAATTACGGTTTCGCTGTTTCCTGACAGAAGACGAAGAGTTTTAGATCAAATTGTAGGTATGCATAGGAAAGAAAGGAAAAACAAGTGAAACTATGTAGGGCGTATCATACGCCCAGAAGTTGTAGGCTTATAGCACGCTGTTTTTGAACTCAGGACCACTCGTTCAGCTAGTGTGTTGGCGACCACCAGACCAACGCGATAGTCTCTATCAAATTATACTTTAACTAGTGACCCATCCTTGCTTCGCACATTTCAAAACATAGATTTTTCAATGCTAGGATCTAAGTTAAACACATAAACCTTCTGGAATAAACTTCAAATGATGGTGTAAATTGCATCAAAATGCAATGTATTTCAGTTCTGAAGAACCAAGCGGTTACACAAACGTTTGTCTGTGTTATGGCGACCTTTTACTCGACTACGGCGAAGCAGAAAGGAGGGTTATGATTTTGACCGGTATGTATATTATGTATGTATGTTCATCTGTTCCCTCATAACTTCTAAACTACTCATCATAATTTCACAAATAGGTATCGTTGGAAGCGTGATCGTCTTCTGGATAAAGGCTATGTGACGTCACATAAAATTGAACATCCGAAGTCACGTGTAATCTGTTCGATTTATGCTAACACCCGTGACTCCAGATTTTTTATTTGTCTGTTTGTGATGTCTTGTCTATACCTATTTAGTTGACTTTTTTGTCGTAGTTGGGTTTTTAATACTTATGTATTTAAGTTGACATTTTCGGCTACTCACGATATAAGGTGATCCGTATTCTCTAGGTGGTGGCATCACGTAAGACTTTGAACAGACTCGGTCCATCATCACAGCAGAAGACCATTTTCTAGATACTTCTGTAAAGAGATGAAAATAGTTAATAAAATGCAAGAAATATTCGAGATGAAAATACGAACGTGATTGTAGAAATGGTCATAAACGCATTTTTAATTATGATATAGAATAACCAATCAACGCAAATTATTACTTTTGGTACATATCATGACGCCTGCATTCCCTGAAGGGGAGGCAGAGCAAGTGCCATAAATTCCTGCTGATGAAACCCAAGAGCAGGTTTCCCCAACCTAGGAATCAAAACCAGGACGTTTAACAGTCGGAAAAAGGTAACGAAGCATTACCTTGTAGCACGCAATCCAAATATTTCATTTCGGCAATGCATTCAAAAGTCAGTTCTCCGAATGTCTCCTGTTTTTCTCTGATCTCCTGGTACAACTTCTCTTGGACGTCTGGATGGAGAGCCAGTTCATGGATGCACAGTGTGAGGGTAGTGGAGGTAATCTCATAGCTTGTCAGAAATGCGAAGTATATTTGACCGGTTATTTCGTCAAGGGTTAAATCTGGGTGAGAGATAAATGGTTAAAATATAACTAAAACAGTACGGTAGTAGGTGTGGGTTACAGATAAAGTTAGTTATCGTAACTTTTCGTGGAAAGCATTTTCGCTATATTTTGTTATTTGTAAAATAGATCCTAAATTCGAGGACTCTACTTTGGCCGTGGGCCCCGGTTGTCATTCGTAGATCTTTGACAGTCCTTACGGGTAGAAACCCAAAACTCTGACAACCAGTCTTACCAAGGGTTAACGTGTTACCCAATAACTGGGCTGTGGAGGTCAGATAGGCAGTCGATCCATGTAAAATACTGGTATGCAGCTTCATCCGGTTAGACTGGAAGCCAACCCCAACATAATTGGGAAAAAGCTAGGCAGATTGACTGATGAATGCCAAAAATGTGTATCTTGTGTATTGTATGTATAATTAATAGAATAATGAAACAATTAATGTTACGTACCTTGAGAGGCCTCCATTAGCAGATGAATAAAGTCAGGTCTGACTACATTGTTCTTTTTTCTATACGCTATTGTATCGGCTACTACCTTTCTGAAGAACTCTGTGCCTTGCGATGAAAGGAGTTCGATGCCTAAAAACTGGAAATGACATAGTTAGTATCACTTGAATAGAACAAAACATAATATGAAACGAATATATACTCAAATAGACTAAAAGGTGTTACTACTGACCCCACGTTTACCTATATACAAAGGACCATGCCCGAACCAGCATACATGCATACCCTAACCAAAATAATCATGTCCAAAAGTTACACATAGTGCATTTAAAAGCACATGAGACCTAGATTTTGAAACAATTACTATATTTTAATTTAATGGTAATATTTTTGTATATTTCATAACAAAAAAAAAACTTATCCTGCCAAACGGCTCATTCGATAGACTTCAAAAAACGATTGATTGCTAATCATTTTCTGTCAGGCGTTTTCATAGACAATTAGTTCAATATGGAATTTCAATTTAAATAAGAATTGGTGTACATAATCTAGTAGTGCTTGACTAGATTTAGCAACATAAATAACTAAATGTTGTGGCACAACTCGTCACTAGGTCCGGCAGCAGCTGGAGCCAGCTTAAAATGTACCAAGACTGTGGTGAGAACGATGTACATCGTTCTCACCCATATTTTTAAACCTGAGAATTGGGCAGTTTTTCCATCAAGTATATGCGAGGTCGCTAAGCGCAGAATCTAGTCTTCCAAACTATGTGTAGGTACTTCGTTTCATTTAACTGTTTTCGAGCAGAATTAAACCATACTAGGCTATGAAAGAGAGCAGTGGTGGCCCAGTGGTAACGGCCCCGACTTACGAGTTGTAGGTCGTGGGTTCGAACCCAAGCAGGTGCTTTACTTTGTGTAAATAATTTCATCACAACTGCTCTCAAAAACGGTGAAGGAAAACATCGTGAGGAAACCGGCATGTCTTAGAACCAAAAATTCGAAGACAAGTGACATCTACCAACCCGCACTGGGCCCGCGTGGTAGATTATGGCCCACTCCCTCTCACAGAGAGGAGGCCTGTGTCCCAGCAGTGGGAACTTAATAGGCTGATGATGATGATGGGGCTATGAAAATCAAATAATCCTATTGGATCGATCGCTAAGCTGCTTAGCACATCTCTGGTGAAAAGGATGCTTTAGGATAGTTATAAATACTCGTATCAGTAGTAGGCCTACCATATGTTTATTAACGGGAGTATTCCACACACTAATAAAGCAGATCATACAGTGTAGAGGAAAATAAAACAAAACTCTCAAAAAGAACGTAGGTACCCCTTTTTTATTCAATCTTATGGCATTTATTTCAAAACTTTAATAAATATTAGCCAAGGCAGTGAAGAGATAGCCAGTCCCAACAACCTAGTCCCACCACCATTTAGCTTAACACTTTGAAGGGAACTGAATTCTTTCCAACACGTCATGTTGTTTTGTCCTCTCTCAAGATGCTTTGCAGTAGCACGGATAATTCACTGATTCCACGCGCAAAACACATTTGTAGTACCGAAACATTGATGCATGATTTCAATCAACTCAGCACTGCAACATCATATTTCACCTATAAACTGACACGTATCGTAAGTCCAGTAGAAAAACCAAAATCGACAATGAGATATCTATTTCAAGAATATGTATATCGAGCTAAAATGTGCAAAAAACGTACGGGTAAGTGTTAAATAAACAATAAATTAACAAACAAACAATAACACACGTACAGAGCACCAGTTTGAATGTAACAGTAGGTTTCTATGGCGACGAGTGACAAGCGAGTGAATGTGAGAGAGTGACACCTACAATCAGTGTTTCCAGATAGATGTATTTTTTTACCCAAAACCTTTTCAAGAATAGGTTGCGGATAAAATACTATTTACACCAACCTACCTACTATTTATTATCTACCTACAAAAGAACTTATAAATCAAAATATATTATAATTAATAAAATATTTTGGTAACATCATTCATATTCAAACAATATAGAATACATCCTATAAAGAATAAGTTCTCTGCCAGTGCTGTGCACTTCTGTAAGTGACGAATTCACAATACCTAACTAAAACTGTATGTGATTTTTGTATGTTACTTGTGGATAATATAGTGGCCTCCATGGTTATCTCCTGTACCTCAAAAATAAGGAAATCTCCTACCACTCATCTGATCACATTGGCCTAATGAACTGAATGAACAGAATGAACTGTAATCTTTCATTTATCGTCGCCATTAAACCGAAAATGTAACCGGAACTACAAATAATATTTATTTTTATTCAATCTTAAAAACTACCTTTGATTGACTGTAGACTATTATCTAAAATCTAGTTTGAATAAATGAAGGATACTTAAAAATATGAATTCGCTGGACATGGTTAGGGCATATCTTGTCATGGTCTTTTGATACTTTTTTTCATCAAGTCTTGTAAAAGACTTGTCAAAAGCATTTCGTGTAAAAAAACATGTATTTGACGTTGTTTAAGACATGTATTGTCAACTATTTTGTTCATCTTTTTAATATTTTTGTAACATTTTCTACTCGTTTTGTATACAACAACAAGTATTTACAACTCATGTTTGAAAGAAGTAGACTCACTGCGTCAACTCCAAATAAATTACGATTGACAGGAGGTGATACGTACTTGCATAATGTTAGCCACAGCAGGAAACTGAATCGTCAGAAAGTAGTACATTCGTCTCCAGAAAGTGAAGGCAATTGCATTGTGCCCAATGGTAATGAACTTGTTGTTCCTATCCTTGATCGAATCCACGTGAAGACCGAAGCCAGTGGAGGCGATAACATCGGTGTTGTAGCGACGCATCAAGTCTAAGACGTCTATATCTTTGGATTTTTGAACTGTGAAGACAGGTAAGTTAGTATTATTCTGGATTATTAGTGTATGTAAATATAGAACTGGGGGGTTTCTACGTACAGGGTGAAAAAAATACCCGTAGCATAGCTGTTATCTAAGCGTTCTGGTCATCAAACTAACGAACATAGAGCAAAATTCTAATTTTGTAAATACATGTTTATTATCGTCGCGAATCATATTTGTGTCAATATATTACAACCTGACACTGCAAATTGCTAAAAACGTAAGAAGCTTTGAATTTTGCGGGCTACCTTTGCGGTTCCACCTAAGTTATAATTTAGCATTTATTACTTGCATTCAAGGAAAAAAAAAAAAAAAAAAATCTTTTTCCTTTATGGCTCGTGCAGGCCAGCGCGACGCGACGGCGCAACGCAACACGAACAATACAATTTCCAAGAAAACTTCACGGTATAACAATAGCCGGTTTCGCGTCGCGCTAGTCTGTACGAAGCTTTAATATGACCTTAACCAGAAGGTCCTAAGTAGAAAATATTACAATGGCGGGAACATCAAGTAGCTCTCGGCTTCGTAAAGCATATTTTTACATCCGCTATATAGCTCATCGAGTTTAAGATAAACAAGAGATAGTAGAGCGTTGTCACTCATAGTTGTGTGACAGTTTATTTCTAAAACTCTGTATCGTCTTAACGCCCGAGCACCTTAAAATACTTAAGTCCTTTCAAAGTTATTAAACCTCTCTCATTGCGATAAGGTTGCTGGTGGGTTGCAGCGGACGTCCTACATCTACGATGGTGTAAAATTATACTTAATCCTACCTTTCAAATAATCCACAATCCTGTTGCTGATCTCCATCATGAAAGGCATCATGCATCTCATCTTGGAGCCACTGAACGCTCCAGTGAGGCGGCATCTCATCTTGCGCCAATCGTCATCTGTTCCAATATGTCATTAAGGTACCAGGAGAGCAAAGCAGTAAGGGGTAATTTTAAACACCCGATCGGAAAACCCTTCGGCCCTTTGTTTGCACGGTTTCTTTACGGTACTGCGTACAAACCGCGCCGTAGAAATAACGTGTCTGTCAAAAGCTTCCATAGTGATCCATACAACACTAAAAACCTCCACACGGGGAATAAACCGTAGTTTTTCACGGCAAGAAAAACGTATAAAACAAAGGGCCTCAAGTTTCGACCTTACAAAAAAAACTCATAGATTTGAGTACTTTTGAGGGACTCGTTAGACGTTCGGTACTTTTAATTCTCGTATTTCATAAAATAATATGACGTATTCTATTCCAAGAAAGGTTAATTAAATTTGCGTAACTTGAACATTCAAAAGACGGTTTTAGATTCCCTCAGAAATCCTAATATAAAATCTAAAAATAAGTAGTTCAAACTGACTCTGCCTAATACTCGTAACTTTAACATAATATCACGCCAATATTACCAAAAGATAAGACAGAGATGTGTATTGTAAAGGTTGTCACAAAAGGGAATCTTATTTCGGTTGGCAGTAAAATCTATTCGTGTTTGATCCGATCACTGAAGCGAATTTAGAGTCAGTTTCAAAATTAATAAAGAGGTGTTTGATTTATAGTCTACACCAATGGTTCCCAAACTATGGGTCGCGACCCGCTGGTAGGTCGCGAGCGAATATTAGGTGGGTCTTGAATAATTAAGAGGTGAGTCCCTAATTTGGAAATTTTGGATAGGTGGGTCGCGGTCGAGTCAACTTTGGGAACCACTGGTCTACATTAATATTATGATGAGAATTTAGAAACTTGTATTTTTTAATAACTCAAAAACTACTCGCCTAAGTTAGAGTTAAATTGCTTATTAGCCTATTAGGCTAGATTGTAATTCGTTACTAAGAACTTTAGTTCTTATTAATACAGAAAAAAAAAAAAAAAAAAAACTACTCTACCAATTTTAATAAAAAAAAACACCCTTAGAATGCTGCTATATTATATCACTGCTAGCTAGTAAGACATAATTTTATTGCTTTAGTCGCGTAAAAGTGAACCTCATCTTCAACTATCTTCTTGAAATTAAATAGATAAAATTCAGCATAGTTTCTCATATCATATTCATTTTAGTACCAGTAATATAAAAGTCTGACCTTTCATATTCAAGAGGCTGGATCCCATCAAAGGTTCAATCTCCTTAGGGAACACCACTTTTCGGTTCACAAAGTGGTCGAAATCTTTGATGGTGATGCTCTTCATCAGCTCAGGGTCCCTCACTAAGATGATCGGTTTCATACCTTCCATGAAACCAACGTATCTGAAAGATGGAGAAACGGTCGATGTTTGTGGAAATAACGGAGCCCTATTTAACAATCGTTGAGGCCCATCAATCATATTTGGCTACTTTTGGCATTGTTTTCTGTTATTTATAGTTGTAAGGTGTTTTTTTTTTGCAATTAACGCATTTTTCTAGCCTTTCGTTCTTTCCATGTAATTTTTTCGCGTTCGCCCCGACCCCGGTTCGAAACGAAGTTCATATGCGAAACTTGTACACACTCGTATATAAAATAATGAGATAAAGAGAGAGAAAGAGAAAGTCGCATGAAGGGGGCATAACGGTTTTTTCTTACATGACGATTTCTACCAGTAAATTTTTGCCGCAAGACGCGTTAAGGAACTTCACTCCAAAAAAACTTACCTTTCGTTCGGGAACGCCTTATAAACTACATCAATGTCTTCAATCAGGTGTTTAATTGCAAAAGTACTCTTAAAAGTGTTTCCAAATATCGGCACACCAGGCTTGAACTTTATTCCCCATTTTGCAAAATGGTAATGCAACTTCTTATACTCATATAACAAATAAAATAAAACTAAAGACAAGGCACAAAGAGTCAGCTCCGTTATCATTGTTGAAATGGTGATTTTCGAGAAACATCATCTGTATTTATATAACATTTAATTGCTGTAATTAAAATCTTCATTAATTAAGTCGCATTAGTTTTTATTTTAATTATCTACTTTAATAAATCTGGTAAGTTCGCCAAGTCGACCAAAAACAAACATCCTTTTCTCGAAGCTATTCAGGACATTTTCGTTCCCTCTGTAATTTTGTTGTGGATAAAGCTAGAATCCTGAATTTTCAGTGCTAGGCATATTTCCAAATTACATTCAATTTGAACCTGTAGTTTAAGAACTATTGCAAGTCAAAGTTCTTCCTTAATTTGATCACTGACTCGCTCACTCACTCACCGATCATCAAATTCTAAGGTATTTCTAGCAGACACACAAGCTTCAAATTTTGAACACACCTAGTGTTTAGCTTATAATGCAAGGAAAAAGAAAACTTATCGCAATTTCAGTCCCGTTTTCTAGATAATTATGCGAACTGCATAATAAGTAAATATAAAGGCAGGTACAATTAGTCTCTTCGACGATTACTTGAAAAATAGCCTAGTGCTGTAACCGTCGGACTGTCTAGGTAGGTATAGGTGTCGAGTTCGAATCCTAGGCACGCACCTCAGACTTTTCGGATTCATGTGCGTATTATACATATAATTATCACTTGCTTCAAAAACGGTGAAGGAAAACATCGTGAGGAAACGCCCATGCCTGAGAGATACTCGTATTTCTCGACGGCATGTGAAGACAGGTCAGAGGACCATGGCATAAAAACTCTGACACCAGGTTAGCCACACTAACCACTCTTAAAGAAGAAGACTTGAAAAATGGCCAATGGAATAAATGAAATCAGTTGGCAACGTCAGTTATTTTATTTTATTTATTAAGGGATAATAAGCAACTACAACATATACAAGGTGTTTTTTTTTATATCCCATAACTCTTTTTTTAATGATAGTTTACTACTAGACTCTCGATGTGTGTATCTAAGTCTCATTGATAAGTACGAGTAAATCATTTTAAAGCTAAGAAAATGCGACGTTGACATATTTTCTTTTTATGAACAAAAATTGTCTGAATTAAGTAATATTTCACATGGGTTTTTTACATGAATAATCGTGAATTGTCGAATTAATTAAAAAAAAAAAAAAAAATACGCCTGTTGATTCTTTGATATGGTCTCAATCATATCCTAAAGTTATGGGATATAAAAAAAAACAACTTGTATAATACATAAGGTTTACAAAACTTTAAGTAGTAATGTTGCAGTCCACTGCATTATCCGCAGATAAGACATATTTAAAGATCAGTGGTTGCCACTAGACGTGCATTACCAAAATGATCAAATAATTTGAAATAAAGCTACAAAACCAAATCATATCAGAATTTTTTTTTATACAATTTTTTTTTTGTTGACTATGAAACTTCATCGAAATTCAATGAAGAAGCAATAATAATTAGGTATAACAACCTTTGGGATCTACATAGGAAGCCGCAGATTGACACACAAATTCACTCGTGTTATTAAACTTAAATGTAGGTTCAATATCAGTATCGGTGTATCTACCTACAAAAACAAATGAGATCCCATCAAAAACACAACATGTAAAAAAATTATAGTCTCGCAACGCAGTACTTCTACCGCAAAAGTTGTGAGATAATGTAAAACCATGTCGATTAATTTATTCAGTACTTATCTGTGGGAGAATCTATCCAACAACTTTATCATAAATTGTTACCTAATTAGTTAACTAGCAACATTTATAGAGACCGTATCAAGATTAGACATCTTTATTTCTTTAATAAATAGAATGACTTGGCCATCGCACATGGCAATAGAATCAACATACAAGAAAATCAAATAGTTCGCTGTTTTGATTAATTTCTCAATATACATAACATAACATAATCAGCCTATTAATGTTCCCACTGCTGGGACACAGGCCTCCTCTCTGTGAGAGGGAGTGGGCCGTAATCTACCACGCGGGCCCAGTGCGGGTTGGTAGATGTCACAAATGTCTTTGAATTCTTGGTTCTATGACATGCCGGTTTCCTCACGATGTTTTCCTTCACCGTTTTGAGAGCAGTGGTGATAAAATTATTTAGACAAAGTAAAGCGCCTGCTTGGGTTCGAACCCACGACCTACAACTCGTAAGTTGGGACCGTTACCACTGGGCCACCACTGCTCTCTTTCTCAATATTTAAATAAAATATTGAGCATAATACATAATCGCACTTATTACAATTACACAGGGTGTCAGGGACATCGACGCGAAGCCTGTTACCATGGATTCAGTACATGATTCTGAAATTAAATTTATCGCCGGTTATTTGGAAAAAAATCTGCTGTTTCATAGAAAAGTGTAATACCTACGCGCTGCCGTCCGTTTACTAAAAGGCCGTTAAGTGAATAAACCTGATTTTGAGCTACGGTCTAAAAGGTGGGAAATTATGTCCCTAGAAATTGATTAGACATACAGCTATGTTTAATATACCAAAATACTTGATAGCTGTTAAGCTTTCATTCTATGTGTTTTAATGAGTGCTAAGTGAAATAATGTTGTTTTAATTTAAGGTTTTGTGTTTTTGTCATATTTATCTATTACAATATGGGACCTCTTACAATACTAAAAAACGGTTGGCTGATATACAGCCGTGTTATAGAGTTGTAATGGAATTGTAACCGCTATAGATTTACTTCGAGATACAGTTAAATGAAGTTTCAATGCTAAATAACAGTTAAATCGCTAAACCTTCTTTTAGAATTGTAAATTAATTGAAACTTAATGAACTGCACTTGTGAAAAAACGTTATTAGACTTTAACTGTTTATGTTATTGTTTAGTTATACTAATATTACACAGATTTATGATCTAAAATACAGTTTCTAAATAATCTTTGCACAATAACTGTCTTTTAGTTTAGGAATTACTGGCTAACTCATATTGCTGTAAAGTCAAATGGACAACTATGTGTTATATTTTGGGCAAGCTTTTTGTGCTTTTTTGTGTGCGTGTTAAGTGTTTAAAATAAAACATAAATATTTAATTCTTTTAAGTATGTGTAATCAAATAGGAAAAAAAAAAAAAAAAAAAAAAATTTTGAATGAAATATTTATGTTTTATTTTAAATAAGTACCTGACTGTCACACTTAATTTAGATAGATTCTCGTGCATCCGTTGTAAACTTAGTTGAACATTTTTTGGAACATTTTTCATCACATCCAATATTCACATTATAACTTAGTATTTTTTCTTGTTTTTTCTTTAATATCTTTTCCTTCACAGTCATCGTTATACGGTTTTCATTCGTAGATTCATTTGCTGCAGTTACAATACCAGACGAAGAACAAGTTTCCGGATGCATAGAGTTATTTTCAGGACGAGGCTCCAAAGTAACATCGGTAGTAGGACTTAAAGGTTTTTGACGGGATTTCTGATGGAGCTTTGACTGTCTGTTGTCGTCGTCGTCATCATCTGATGAGGTTTCATTACATGGGTAATAACCCTTATCTTTAACTGAATCATCTGAAGAAAAATCTCCTGATAGTGAGTGGTTTGACCGACTGTTGGCGACAATATTTCCGTACGGTTATCATTTATTATAGATATAGTTGGATCACTCAATTCCGAAGAAATACACGAAAGCAAAGGTGACAACGACATAGGTCGCATAATTTCTTTACATGTTAAAGACATTTCTTTGGTTACGTTAGGTAGTCGATCTGCAATAACTGATGTTGAGTGGTTTGACCGTGTTGGCGACAATATTTCGGTACGGTTATCATTTATGTAAGAGGAATCACACAATACCGAAGAAATACGTGAAGGCAACGGTGACGACGACGTAGGTGACATAATTTCTTAACAAGTTTCTTTGCTTAAAGATAGGTAGTCGATCTACACTAAGAGTAGAAACAAGTTCGGAGAAATCTAGACCCAAATCGAGAGAAGTTTTTGTTTCATTCAATTTATGAAAAATACTTCACGTCATTGAATAATCAGCTGCATATAATGAGTTGACCATTATTTTTATATGTTTTGGGATATGTTTATTGCTGCCTGACGAAGTTTTCTTGCATACCTCGGCCTCGGTGGAAGATTGACGACGTTGATGACGCGGTGGCTGGTTTTCTTTATTTTTATTCACGTTTGGTTGGCATCTATCATTGCATATCTCTAACATCGCTTTGACTCTTGTGTTCTTAAATTTAGAAATAAAACTATAAGAAGAATAAGACAAAAATGTGAGTTTTAAGCAAAAATGTATTTTTGCAATTTCATTTATTATTTTTAGTAATCAAATGACCTGCACCTGGCCAAAAAATATAGGTAGGTAAGCACTAGAGCACCTATACAGAGTGAGTTTTTTAGGAATCTATGGCAGCTATTAAACTGAACATTAAAGATATGACGATGAGATGAAGATTTGTTCTTAGAAATCCGTCTAGTTTTAAGACGTATTAACTCAACTCATTTAAGATTTTTTGAAAATGTTTTTCGGCCCAAAAACGGAAAATAATATATTCTTTTACGAAAATCTTACCTACTTTTTAAAAGTTAAAAGTTGTATAGACTCGTTTTCTCTGATTTCGGACCGAAAAAAAAACTTAAAAATATCTTTAAATGTAGTTTTATTGCGTTTCAAAACCTCGAGATGGATTTCTAATAAATAATCTTTCCATCTCGAACGATTAGCATAGCTGCCATAGAGACCATAAAAAAACTTACGCTGTATAAATCCAGGCAAGCAAAATGCAAAAACAACGGAAGCAATAAGAATAATCAGCAATCAGTAGGTACTAGGTTACCGAATTTATTGCTTTAACATCTAAATTACGAACTGAATAAATTATAACGCAATCTATTAGTCTTAAAAAGAATGGAAACAGGTACAGGTTACTGTATTTTACATTACAAACGGAATAAATAACAGCAATTTATTCATCTTAAAAATAATATAAACAGAACCCTTACCTCCCGTTCGTGGCCATTTTTGGCGGGAAAGCACACAATCGCTAACAGACACGTCTTACTTCTCCGCGGAGTTACGGGCAACTGGAGTGTGCGAGGTGCGCGGCATACCGGGAAGGTATCTACATAAACGTCTTTTAGCGTTGGAATGTCACTTAACCGTTTTTTGTATTGTTTTCGATAACACATTATTTGAAGCAGTCACATCTAAATAACGGTCACTGTCTTATAGAATTGTATATGCTCCAAAATCAAGGTGGCTTACCAACGACTAGCCAGTTAAGTGTGAGTAACGGTTTTGTAGAGTAGTAATTGAAGAAAACTGTCTTTTTGATGTCGTAAATGCCAATGCGCCTTGTATTACTATAAATCATTAAAATACTTATAAAGTGATGTAACGGTTTAATACTGTTGTAGTTTCATGTAACCGTTTTCTAAGATTGCAAAGTGAAATAATATAAATTTTAAATAGACGGTTACAAGCGTGTAGCCGTATTATAGTGTTATAAAATGACATAACCGTATTTAAGTGTTGAACGATCTCAAAAATAATGTAAATAGCCGTGTGTGTAGTCTCCAGATCTTTAGCGTAAATAAAGATAGACAAATATGACCCAGACTGACTGATAGAAAAAAAGTTGCTCTTTTACGTAGTACATAAAACTCAAATTTGACTAAATGTCACTTAACGGCCTTTTAGTAAACGGACGGCAGCGCGGTCAAAATATATGGAACAGCAGATTTTCTTTACTTAACCGACGAAAAATTTCAACGCAGGGGGTTCAGAATCAGGTACTGAATCCACGGTAACAAGCTTCGCGTCGATATCCTTGCCACCCTGTGTAATTGTATTAAGTGTGATTATGTATAAAATTGCAAAAAAAGACTGATAAACAAATAAATTAATAAAACGAACGCATGATAGACCATTGTTAATTTGTAATTATAGAAATCCTTTGAAACGAGTCAGAACAAAAAACTTGTGTTAAACGATGCCAGACTTCATAAGCAGACATTGAAATGAAGGGAACTTGAATTTATAATTCTTTTTCTTTCATAGAAACACACATTTGTATGACATTTGACATTTGTATTTAGTACAGCTGAGTACTTGGCGACTCGATCACGTGGCTGTGTACATGGGAACGTGAAATCATAGTATTATTGTAAGAAATTAATTCTGATCAAACCCGTAATCTATAAACTAACATAGACTTGAAAAAAAAACACTATACATTTTAATTTTTTATTTATAATAATTGTTTCTGTTTAGCTGCTAAAAAGAAGACAATGTTTTGCTGTGATCATTTAAGACGTAGATACAAGATATTCGTACGAAACGGTTCAAAATAACATATTTCACGGCTTTGCTCTCCCCTGAAATTATTTCTTTACATAACCAATAGACCTGAATATGAACGTTAGCTAACTGTTGATTTAACTTTTTTATTTGTAACTAGAATGGTCTCTATTTCGCCCCCGTGGAGATTGGAAATGGAAACACGGATTTGCCCGACAACACGTCCTCCCAAAGACGGTGGGAGGACGTGCCGCTCTGCAGCATTATATGGAATACCCTGGTAAACACGTCACCTATTACTTTTGAGCGTGCCCGTCTGCTAGCTGTGGGAGAATGGGAGTCAGGCTTGTGGGTTCAGGCGCTCCCGTCATCCACCATAGGCATCATGACGGATGACTCATCGTTTCGGCTCGCTACGTGTTTCCGCTTGGGTGCACCTTGTGTTGCTCCGCATCACCAGCCATTTTAGAACCAAACGGCTTGGTACGTGACGATGGAACGAGACCAGACGGCATGACGTTGTTGCCTTGGAAGGTGGGTAGGGCTCTGGTGTGGGACGCAACACGTGTCGATACCTTTGCGCCATCTCATGTTTCTAGCACGGCGGGTTGCGCTGGCGCCGCTGCTGCGGCTGCTGAGACCCTCAAGCGGTGCAAATATTACAAACCTTATACCCTAAGTACAGTTTTGAGCCGGGTAGAAACGCTCGGGTCATGGAGACCGCGTGCGTCTCCTTTTCATGGAAATTTCTCGCTGATTGGTTGACACTTCACATGACCAGAGGGCTGGGTCGTTTTTTGGCCAAAGAATTAGCATTGTCTTTGAATATAGCGATTATCTATGCTGCAGTGCTATTAACTATGATGTATGTTTCAATTTTATTTGCTTATTTCGATTGTTTAATTAATGTAATTTTGCATGCTAGTTTTAGCGAATTATTTTAGAAACTATTTAAAACCCGACCATCTGTAATGTACTACAATTCTTGCAAATTTTAATTTCATTAGGAATGCTGCCAGTCTTCTGGGCACGTTAGCGGATGACAGCGATGTGGACGACTACTTCAACGCCTTCTGATCAACCGCACGTGAGCCGAACGAGCGGTTCTTCCATAAGTTGCTCGCAGCTAGGCAGACTATTTAGTATTAGCGCAAGGTGCGTTACGTCACAAGAAAGTTTGATTCCAGTTCACAATGTTTCGGTTTCCCATGAATCGAAAATTAATTCGTTAAATTGTAAATGGTTTGTTGCAGTTCACAATATTTCGATAGCTTATAATGTAACGAAAATAATACCGATAGATTATAAACTTACGAAGTTCATTATATACGGAGACAAACAAGGTGGAGACGAATACAACAAAAAATTAAACAGCGTGTCTATAATGACGTTCCCATTCTGTATAGGTACAAAAATTCAATTGAATAATATTCAATAGTTTAGTCATTATAGCTCGGCAAAATCCATAGTCGGCTCGGGCTATTCCGTTTATGCACCCTAAGGTGGATATTTGGAAATGTATGTCCGAGAATTCACCCAAGGCCTAGTTGGATAAACGGAATTTATAGGCTTAGGGTGGATACATTACATTTAATTTGTTTGTTTGAAAAACTCTTTTTTTTATTTCGAAGCTAGGATTTATTTGACAGTTCCAAAATACTCATAATTAGTAGTGCCAGTATTTTATTTTTTTGTTGTATGGTATTCTCCACATTGCATAAGATTTGTTATTTATGGTTTTAATTTTATTAATAAAAAAAATGGAGCATCTGTTAAATAAACACTGAAATTGTAACTGTATTAAAAATAAAAACAAAATAATTAATTAAAGCTTATCAAAGTCATTAAGATCTTTGCAATTACCTATTGTGAGTGGATTTTTTCAGATTCAGGCCGCTGAATATTAATGAGTCTTGATTACCATCTTAGACTTACTTCGTCATCATTATCATTGTATTGAATTGCGTCACAATACCTGTTACGTCAAAAGTGGGCATATTTAAGGGGGATGGCTAAGACAGCCCGCGATATTAAAATTTCTTTCGTTTTTTGCAATTTGCAGGTCAGTGTCAGGTTGTGTGTTGATTAAAATATGATTCGCGACCGTAACAAAATATGGTTTTTCAGAATCATAATCATTAGAATCAGCAATACAACTCTTTAAGGTAGTATAATCCCCAAATGTCATGAATCCATGAAATAGTCATTCAATAGGATTACATGAACGTAAAGAGTTGTTGATGTTGATTTTTGCGATTATAATTCTCATAAACATTTGTCATATTTAGATCAACAGACAACCTGACACTGACCTGCAAATTGCTAAAAAACATAAGAAAATTTTAATTTCGCGGGCTTCCCTGACTCTTTCGCCTTAAACCTTATTAGATATCCTCAATTTTTATTGGGGATCGCCAAGCGCAAACGCGCGAAATAAACGTAACGTACACTCGAAAAATATTTTAATTGGAAATGCCTAAATATTATTTAGTTTGAAGACTATTATTTTGTATCTATTTGTGATACTAATTGTCATTGCCGCATTTAAATCAAAATACTATAGGAAAGTTGTATTTTTAATTCAAAAGCGATTGAATTTGCGTTAGTTAGTTGCAAATTACTTTTTCTCAATAATAGTCGATGTACAGTTTTAAGTTTTATTATTTGTTTAAACGCTACAAGTTTATTATATAGATCATAATAAAGTTTCTACTACCGGTCTCATTTCTCCACTTTTTTATGTTAATGATCTCTCTAACAATTACAAAATGTTAGGGATTATCTCTAGATAGGCTACCCAAAATCTCAAAATATCAAGTCTTTGCAAATATTGTATCAAAATCTTTATATTCGATGTTAATGATTCACTAAAGTTAATGAAGATAAATGGGTTGTTATTATGTTATTCTCTCTTCTGAAATTTGACCCAAGTTCCATCCATGGCCTGGATTTTAAAGTTATGAGGCTTCAACTTGATGGGATCCGAAGTCTTCTCAGTCTTCACGATGGTGAAGCTCAGCATTATAAGGTAGATGAGTACCTTCAGCTCCATCATCGCGAACCTCATTCCTGTAACAAACCTCCTGTTAGATTATGCATGCCTGGTACAATCTTAATCCAAGAAAACATATTCATGAAAAACTGCCTGTTGAGTGCGGATGTTCAGAAGGACGATGATAATATTTTTGGTGACTTAGGCCCCTCGTATACAAGGCTACGCTAATTGTCGATGCCCGACGATTTTGGTCACTAAGCGACTACCGCTATACAAATTCACAGAGGTTCGTACACAGGCATGCGTCGCCGACATTTTGTTCATTCGTCGCCACCATTTTGTTCATTCGTCGCCGACACCAGTTGCGCGCTACCTGCTGGCCAAGATCGTCGCTACAAACGTCGCTGTGATTTTCAAAATGGCGGAGCATTTTGTAACCATTTTTTCAATTAAATTCGTGTGAGCCGTGACGCCTACAGTGGCAGAATAGACAACTCACGTCTTGCGATTTAGTGTCGTGTATACGGACCTTACGCTACCAGATATTCGCGACAAAAGTTTACAACAAGATTTGCGTAGCCTTGTGTACAACGGGCCTTACCGATGCAAATTCTCGGCCCTCCTCCGAAGGGCGAGTAGGAGCAGGGTTTAATATTATGCTTGTTCTCTTCAGAAAACCTCTCTGGATCAAACTTATGTGGTTCAGGGAAGTAATGTGGATCCATGTGCAGGCAGTTCACCATGTTGTAGACGAGGTCACCGGGTTTCAACTGTCAACAGTTATATCAACTTCACTAACATTGAATACACGATTTACATAATTATCTCAAACTGCATCTTGTTATTTGACTTACAATATAAGGCTGTCCCCCTTCTCGTGGTGGCGGCAGCTCATACGTCTTTTGGCAGATCCTATCCATAAAAATAGCTGGACTCCACTTTCTTAGGGTTTCTAAAATAAGAAAAATTTGTTAGATATTTCACAACATCCTAGTATTTTTTTTTTACGATAGGAGTCGGCAAAATGACCTACACCTACCATGTAAAACACAATCCATATACTTGAGTTCGCTGAGTTTTTCAAATGTAAGTGGTTCTTTGTCCTCCTTTAACTGTCTGCACTCTTGGTACAATTTCTCTTGGACTTCGGGGCTTATGGCAAGCTCGTGGATAGCCATTACTTAGAACAGATGCTGAGGTGTCAAAGCCAGCAGCGAAGAATATGAATACTTGCCCAGTTAACTCGTCTGGAGTCCATTCTGCAATCAAGAATCAAAATTAAGAGCCATCCAAAGACTTGTATGCTCTAATGGCCATATGACACGGCCAGACATAGACATGGCCAGTTCACTGCCATTTTAGTTAGTTTACTAGGTGAATCCTCAGTGGTAGCCCGCGAAATTAAAATTTTCTTACGTTTATTTGCAAATTTCAGGGCAGTGTCAGGTTGTATCTTGATCAAAATATGATTCGCGAACATAACAAATATGTATTTACAGAATTTATTATAATCACAAGAATCATTAATACATGTCTATGGACCTGCTCTTGACCTCGATCTCGCCTGATGGATGAGGTCTACGTTGGAACGAGCACAGAACTTGCATAATAATATGTAATACATTACAGGCAGGACGAATTAGTTGAAGACTTCAGATTTCAAGCAATTACCCCCTAATTAATTAACGCGAGTAAAGATTCCTTAAAATGTGTGGTAAATCTGGAAGTAATTCTGGTTGTACCTTGACTGGTGACTTGGTGCGGGAAAAGGTGATGAGAAGACTTGGTGTAGTTTACCAAACATTAGTAAGAACCATATCCCAATTTCACATTTCATCGCAAGCAGTGGAGTAGACTTTCATGCAAATATTTACCTCCCTTCGCCTCCATGAGCAGTTGAATCATATCGGGTCGCTCCACGTGTTCCTTCTTCCTATATTCCATGGTAGAAGCCACAAGGTTTCTGAAGAAGTCGTTGGTGTTTTCGGGGAAGATACGTATGCCTAATTTCTGCAGGACAAAAAAATAACATTGACTTTAGTTATGCGCCATGTAGTTCCCTCTTTTATTTACTTAGATGGCCAACCGTTTGTTCTGTTTATAGTAAGTATGGGAAACTGTAGTGGTGACCCAGTGGTGACGGCCGCGACTTACGAGTTTTAGGTCGTGGGTTCGAACCCAAGCAGGCAGTCTACTTCTGTAAATTATTTCATCACCACTGCTCTCAAAACGGTGAAGCATTGTGAGACATGTGACATGTCACCAAACTGCACTGGGCCCGCGTGCTGGATTATGGTCCACCCCATCTCATAGAAAGAGGATGCCTGTGTCATTAGATTAACGACTATTTATGCCATGGGAAACTCTTGGCCAAAGTTCACATGACACTTACCTTAGATAATTGAGGGAATAAAGTAAATAAAACCATAATCATTCTCTGTCTGTGGTTAAAGTCAAAGATTTTGTTGCCAATTCTATAGAACTCATTGTCTCGATCCTCCAGAGAATTGATCTTGAGGCCGAAGCCAGCTGATGCGATGACGTCATTGGTGTACCGACGCGTCAGATCGTCCACTTCGATATTTTGATTTTGATGAGCTGGAAAAGAATTATGAAAAAATTATGGTATTTCACTTGTCAGATTTGAAGCGAATCCAGCGCGGATTCGGGATGAAATTCGCTCCCGCCGGTGAAATAATTTGTATCCAGGTGTTTGCACTGGAGTGAAATGTTGCATAACTTCCTAATCACAAAGGGGTTTATTTATAAACGTGGCTTAAGTTAAGTAATGATTAGTAAAAAAAGTAAAAAGATTAGCGACTGTACTATACATTTATTATTGACGTCTTCTAACTTTAAGCAACCTTTATAAATAAAGTTATAAATAAAGGGTCTAAATTCCCTTTATTTGTTATGAGGAACAGGGTGTAAAGTTCACTTATCTTCTATAGAAAAAGGAGGATCCTCCGACCAGATGGGTGTTGTGTCTGGTGGGCACAGCCCAGATGGTTGATGTCGGATAGTCGCGCGGTAAACTCTAATTGCGCGATGCAGGATTTGTGCGACGTCATGTCTTTGATGCGTAGTTCGTTTGTGGCGGTGTAACCGCTACAAGGACAAGAGATGCGTGCAGGCGTGCCCCATGTTCCGCGCGGTATTCGCCTCAGTGACGCTACAGCTTGACGCACAACGGCGGACTTAATAATGCTTAGGTATCAATAACTGGTCAAAGGTAAATATTTATTTATACATACCATGGAGGTACTCGATAATATTATTAGCATTTTCCACAATTAACGGAAGCATCAACTTCATTTTGGATGCAGTGAATGCTGGGCTCAAGGTGGTCCTCATATCCCGCCATTTTTCACCTGAAAATAAACACACATTAACAAACGAATGAAAAAATCTACAAGTCTCTGGTGAGTTTTTAACCTAAAGTCTATGCAAAATCCTTATTTCCAATTAATATTTTTTTCAGTTATAGGATTTTTGTTAGGGTGTGAATAGGTCCTATATAATATAAAATGAAATGCTCATTTAGAATAACACACTGAGTTTAATAAGGGAGTAACTATAACTAAACACAGTTTATAAACAAGTATAACTTAGATTAGGTTAATATAAATTGACGCCAGTGACGCGGTTAGCGGTAATGACCGGCTGTGTGTGGTAACGTTTTTCAACTGTCCCGAACTCACAGACTGCAACGTCTTAAGTAGGTGAGTTCGCAGGGTGTGTGCATGTGTGGGTTACATGCCACTACACAGTTATAAGTATAAGGTATTAATTTTATGTAAGTCTAAATTAATTTGATATCAGAATGACAAGTGTACGATTGATAAACTCATAGAAATGAAAAAATTAAATGAAATAGAGTCATTGAAGTGACAGTTGTGGTATAGTGTTATTGTAGTTTACGGTACACACTGTAAACTAAACTGTACGAAACGACCGCTGTAATACCCACAGTATTACAGCTGTATTTCCAACAAAAAAAAACACCTATTTGTTTACATGTTCGGAAACTAAACGACGAACGCAATTTAGGCACAGAGTTTAGGGTTTGGTAGTTACTAGCTTTTGGTATAGTTTATTTTTATTTTTTTGGTATAGGGTTATATGTGGAAGGGAACACAGACGCTGGCAGAGAGTTCCACACTTTGGCTGTGCGCATTACAAATGTTGAGCAGAAGCACTGAGTACGACTGGACGGGATATCAACCAAGTGCGGATGGTACGCTGCAGTACGCCTGGTAGTCCGGTGATAAAAGGGCGATGGTGGGAACAGTCTGTAGAAGACCGACAGGCAAGTAATATTACGCCGATGAGCCAGGTTGTGAAGCCTAGCCACCAACAGGAGTAGCAGGATAGAGTTTGTTGCGCCACTTCTTCTTTCCAGCAAAAGCACTAGGAAGTGGTGAAGGGCGGGCGTTATGGAGGACTGTCTTATGTAATTTTGACGTTTGAAAAGTGCTGATTCTCAGCCTAGTTTGAATAAATGACTTTTGAATTTGAAAACGTTTCGTCGCCTATAAGCCTTTTAGCTCTGCGTTCCACCGAGTCAAGTGCAGTAAGTTGGTATTTTGCTGAGCCATCTCACAAGTGGCTGCAATACTCCATACAGAACCGAATCTGTGCTTTGAATAAACATAAAAGCAGTCCAGATGTGAAGTATCGCCTCACCTTATTTAGGATGCCCAGCTTCTTGGCTGCAGTCTGTGCTTTTGACTCGATGGTTGAGCCGAAGTTCAACTAGAGAAGCATCGCTAGATAGTTACTGTAAAGCTACGGTTTCCTAGAAGAGTGGTTCCGTCATATTACAGCCGCGGCTCATGAAAATCTGTCTTCTTCACCAGTATTTGACATTTATCATCATCAATCTCCTGCTCCTATCCCAATTTATTTGGAGTCGTCGCAACATGTCCCTTTCATTGATTAGTCGTCATCTCGGTAGTCACCCCCTTTTGAGCCATATCATCTTTCACACAGTAAATTCACCGTGTCTTCGTTCTTCTCCTACTCTTATAACTATCGACATTCGCAAACGCAAGCTATTTATTAAACTATAAACACGATAGAAATTGTGATAATTTTTCTGTTTTAATATATGTTTTGAAATAGTTTACTTTTTATACTTTAGCATGTTAAAATTTAATAAATTTTACTACAACGCACTTTAATTATATCATCATAATTATGTTTACCAGAATTGTGAGCGAGTTATTATTCAACAGAAGGTAATTTTGCCACCAATTGTGTTTTTGTTTTAATTTTGTTTACGAAAATTACTTTGCAATTTTATTCACAAAGTAAAGCTTTTAAATACGAGTACATCGTTGAAAAGAGAAATGTGTTGTATTTACTGAAAATCAGAGAGCTTTTCATCAAGCTTTTCAATGTCTTACATAATTTTCTAACGATAAACGGCTTAAAGTAAGTGTTGTTTATACGAAGTGAAGTTCATTATTATTGCTGTTTGATTATTATTTAACGTACGTATATTTAAATACAATATACAATGTAACACTAAAATATTAATAAAATATACAAGTATATGAAGGAAAAAAAAGGGGTAGAACTCATTGGGCATCAAATAATTCGTAGTATACTATAGTCCGCATTGCTGTCAATGGGAAAAGTGCCAAAAATGCTGGCAACGTTGCCACGTTAGACGGCAATGCTGATTCTTTGTCAGTGACGTGAAGAGTCAACCAAGTCAACCAACCGCTTGGTGATACCCCGAAATATGCAGAGTGGCATCACATCGACGCGAAAACTGATACCATGGATTCACTACATGATTCTGAATCCCCCTGAGTTTAAATTTTTCATCGGTTAAAAAAAAACAGCTGTTTCATAGAAAAGTGGTTTCACCTACGCGGTCAAATGTATGGAACAGCTGATTTTTTTTTAATAACCGACGAATAATTTCAGCGCATGGGGATACAATCCCGTCTGTATTCGCTGTTAGTGTATGCAGAAGTCTATAGAACACCTACATTTCAAGTAAAATTGACCTTTTTCTATGAACCAGGAACAAATCCCGGCTACGGGCTGCTAACTACTAAGAAATTCATCATGGTAAATGATAGATGATATTTATTTCTGTAAGTAAATTAGTTTAAAATAACACTTTAACACGAGAAAAATAAATGATTTTATATAATGTCGCAGTAAGATTGGTAAAACCATGATATAATTATATCCCTAGGGATAGAGCTATATGCCGTGATATAGTTATATGTAAGCGGTTCATAACTGACGTACTAGGAATATAACTATGATACGAGCATGATCTAGTAATATAACTATTACTGCACTCCGACCTAATAGGTTAGGTTAGAACTGTGAGCAACCACGTCGAAATTGGTCGCAGAAACAAACTTAGGGCACTCCGACAGTTATTAACCGCTTTCATATAACTATATTACGGTATTTAGTTATATCCCTAGGGATAAATTTATATCACGGCTTTAACCATCTTACTGCGACATATATAAAACTAGATGAGTTCGGTGTTTCTTAACCGACTACTCAAAAAATAAAGACCGAAACAAACTCAAATAAAACTCGATTTTACTATCAGACCAGAAGAACCTGGAGAACAGAGCTAACCCCCTAAAAAAAACTCCTTACCATATATAAATTCCTTTAACAATCAACTCATAACACGGCAATTTATGTCAATCTGACATTGGCGCAGCTTGAGACTTGGTGTAACGAGCAATTGGAGGGGAGCTACAATAAAACGATCATGCAGACAAATAAATGGCAATGTCAAATTGGATCATTTTCTGCCGCACTCGCACTGGGCCTGCATGGTGAATTACGGCCCGCTCTCTCACAGAAAGGAGGCCTGTGTCCATTATAGGCCGATTCTGGCTACTGGACAAATAATTTAATACTTGAATCAATCTGCGAGGTTAAATACTCAGCCCGTGAATTAGGAGCAATATACCAAGACACACTGACAGCTCTTCAATCCCAATTATTAACAGCTGCATTATTATAATTGTGTGTTGCGTAATGCAAGTAATTTTGCATAAGTACTATTGAAGAACTATAGAATCAACTTTTTCTAACCGATCAGACAGCTGAGCTGCTGGGGAGTTTGTTGCGCCACTTCTTCTTCCCAGCTAAAGCACTAGGAAATGGTGAAAGGTGGGCGTTTTTGGGGGACTCTCTTATGTAATCTGACGTTCGTAAAGTGCTGATTCTCAGCATTTGTTAGAATCAGCCTAGTTTGAACTTAAGAATTTTTTTTATTAAACATAATTTTCTGTAAAATATTGATATATAACTGGAGCTGCGGAAGGACCGATATACATTTAAGTATTTACACTATGCAACCCTAAAACATAAAAGGGTTTATTTATAAACATTGATTAAAGTTAAGAGACGTTTAAACGACAAAAATGTATGGTTAATCGCTGTCGCTAATCGTTTAATTTTAAGCAAATCAATCTGCCTAGCCTTTTCCACACTATCTTGGGGTCAGGTTCCAGTCTAACTGGATGCAGCTGAATACCAGTATTTTACATGGGGCGACTGCCTTTCTGACCTCCACAACCCAGTAGCTGGATAATACGATACCCCTAGGTAAGTCTGGTTGTCAAATTTTCAGGCTTCGGACGACCCGTGGCTTAACCTGCTTACCGAGGCACGGACCAGTCTCGGTATGTAAAGATGGTCATCCATCCACGGACCAACCCCAGCAAGAGAAGCTTATTCTGATGGATCTACCCGTGCGGCTGTTATTACTTAGCCACAAGCTTCACATTAACAAATAAACGAGTTCAACACTTACTTAAAGAAAAAATATAGGTAGTCAAACAAAGCAAAAAATAAGACAGAAAATACAGTTTTAAAACATACCTTTCATGAGCAACAGACTGCCAGCAAACAGAGGATCCGACTCTTCGCTGAAGAACTCTCTGTGATCAGTGAAGTGGTCGAAGTCTTTGACGGTGATGGTCTTGATCAGGTCAGGGTCCCGAATCAGGAGTATCGGCATCGTGAACTCCGCGAAACCCACGTATCTGGAAATATCAATACACATGAGTTGCGCATAGACCAGGAAAGCATGAAACAAAAGGGGGTTAGCCTATACTTGGTAGTGGCTGGGACATGGCTGCCAATAATGATAATAAATGTTGTGCACCAACTAAAGTTATGTTAAACTTATGGCTTTATTTTCCTTGCATACAAACTATGCAAGAAATAAGCTCACATAATTTCCATGGTTACTAATTGGGATTCATGCAAGTACACCGATCTAATTGGTGATGTCCTGTTTGTACCAGGCTTGCAGGTCTGACTAGAATATGTATGAACACGTGGACGAAGCAAACAACAATATACGAGTATGTATGGCACATAGAAACTACTAATATCAGACGTAAATAAAAAATACTGACAGTTACGTCAATTACTAATTATAAGTACATTACTGCCGCGGCCTGCAAATGGGGCATTGATGGACGATCGTGAAATTGTGGGTCAAGGCAAAGCCGGGGCACACATACGTGAGTCCATCAATACCTGGTTGCGACTAAGGCTTGTATAAGTAGTAAATTTTCTCAAATAATGCGCGGAAATTCATCCGTTAAAAACATTGACGACCGAAAGAAGGTATGAAAAATCATTACCATTTCATCATTTGTTAGACAACATAATTGTCAATTTATCTACGAACGATATTTGCCAGGGACATCCTAAGAAGATTTGTAGGACTGCTTACCAAACAAACTAAACAAAATTCAGCAAACAAAAAATACTCACTTTTCATCCGGAAACGCATCATGGACCTCTTGCATTTCATCCAGAAAATGCTTCTTCCAAAACGTAGAGTGATACATATTGCCGAAAAACGGCACCCCAGGGATGAACTTCACACCTCGTTCATTAAAAAAGTTATGTATTTGTTTATAACTGTAGATGTAGTACACTACTAGGGTAGTTAGCAGAAATATTAATATTTCGAGTATCATGTTGATATGTGTCGCACCGGGAGCTGACTGTGATTGTTACGCCTGCGCACGGGCATACA
Organism: Conistra vaccinii; assembly: GCA_948150665.1. NCBI lineage: Eukaryota > Metazoa > Arthropoda > Insecta > Lepidoptera > Noctuidae > Conistra > Conistra vaccinii. Next base: position 2,447,481 of record OX411323.1, on the reverse strand, counting down.
GACGTAAATGTGATGTAAGAGGATGTAAAGGGACATTTATAGCATACTAGCAGCTAACCGCGGCTTCGGCCGCACGTAATACAATTTTTTGGCTAAAAAAGAACACAAAACAAAAAAAGAACAAGTTGGGGGAAAATATGCGTGACATCCACGCAAAACGGCCATCGCTCAGCATAATGCTGCGACCCTATGCGAGACAGAACCCCAGCGTTGATTTTCGACAGCCGGCGTTGACGTGATGACGTCGACCGGTGCAGCATACAATGAGATATATATAAGATATAAAAATAAAATAAATATACAATAATTCTACACGTTTATAATTATAAAATATAATATTTAAAATAGCAACATTCCGTTCAGTCGGCATCGACTCGCGCGCCGACTGCGACGCGCGACGGTTAGAGTAATCTGTGCGCGCAGCTGTCAGAAAATTATGTGACGGTTTGATTGAACAAAAATGAGCGTATATAATAATAAAATAATAATGCCTGTAATTGGCTCTGTGTTTCTTAAACAACTGTTATCTATTTGTTATAGCTGTTGGTTCTCCTATAATAAATAAATAAAATAAATAAATATTCTGAAAGTTACATCGCAAATAGGTAGATGCCAAATATTTTGCTGCTTTGTTTAATTTGGTAATATTACTGTATGGAAATATGAAATGTGGCTAACTAGTGAACTAGAACACTATTATTGAATGGCAATTATAATATTGAATTTGATGTTGTGCACCCGTTTAAGGTATAGGCAATTTTGTAAAGTATCCAAATACTTGTTTTACATCTAAAACTAAATATTCGGTGTTACGATATTAATTACTGCATTTCTTAATCAATATTTTAGTTCACTAGTTAGCCACATTTCATAATCCATACAGTATTATTGCAAAACTTATAAAAACAGGTAAATATTTGACAGCTATTTGCGACTTTGCCAACTTAAAGATAACCCCTCTTAACATAGCGCATTTATGTACCTAATAAATGTTATATTATGAATAACAAAAAAATAAACAATGTTATGGATCAATAAATAAATAATCAATCAGTCAGCATGACTTGCAATTTGAATCGACAATGAGTTCAATTGATAAAGCAGACGATTTCAATGGGCGACAATTTCCCACTTTATTTACTTACAACAGAGTCTCTATTCGATTGTCCGACAATAAATTGATAAAATCATTATTTATACCTACGAAATGATAAAGAACTCTCTAATAATATTCGTAATTCTCTAATAATATTTGTAGTAAACAAGTTTAGTGATAACAAATAACAATAACTGAAAGTCATGCAGAAGTGGCAAGAATATCATTATTTACGTTTTCGTTAACTCCATTTAGAGAAATGGTGGCTCCTCTATGTCTTTTGTCTCACTGCATGCAGGGCAAAAGCTTCTTCTTAAAGGTACGAGCATTGATCACTACGCTTGCTCAAGACGGGTTGGCGATTTCAGTTTTATATGAACTATAAGTTCAGGTTTCCGCACGATGTTTTCCTTCACCAATGTCAGTGTCCAAGACAAACTTGGAAAGTACTTATGAATCGAAAAGTCACATTGATACTTGCCTGTATTTGAACCCACAACCTTGTGCATGAGCGCCGAGGATGGAAAATGGAAAAAGGAACTCTGTTTTAAAGATATTTAGCACTAATTATTATTTACAAAGCAAAAGTGAAATTATTGAACATAATTATAATTAACATCTATAATAAGTATAATAACAAAAGTATCAAGTTCGTAAGTCAATAAGTTCAATTCAATTTCCAATTGTGAATTCGCACTCCAGTACTTACTGCTCGAATTTACAATACGCTATCCATTATCATCTGTCTAGCCTCTTCCCAACTATGTTGGGGTCGGCTTCCAGTCTAACCGGATGCAGCTGAATACTAGTCATCATCATCAGCCTATTAATGTTCCCACTGCTGGGACACAGGCCTCCTCTCTGTGAGAGGGAGTGGGCTGTAATCCACCACGCGGGCCCAGTGTGGGTTGGTAGATGTCACATGTCTTCGAATTTTTTGGTTCTGACATGCCGGTTTCCTTACGATGTTTTCCTTCACCGTTTTGAGAGCAGTGGTGATGAAATGATTTACACAAAGTAAAGCGCCTGCTCGGGTTCGAACCCACGACCTACAACTTGTAAGTCGAGGCCGTTACCACTGAGCCATCACCGCTCCCAGTATACCAGTACTTATTTTATAGAGAGCGGCCGCATATCTGACCTCCATAACCCAATTACTATACCTCTTACTCCGTGGTAAGATTGGTTGTCAGACTTTCGGGCTTCTAACGTCCAGTAAAGATCCACGAAATGACAACCGGGACCAAAATCATAATACCCAGATATATGTTTCTTTCTTTAAAAAAAATACGTTGCCCCACACTAGGAATTTCTCCTGTATTGTGGGTGCGTTTACAAACAAATAAACTTATTTTAAACTCACATACACAAACAGCCAGTGCCAGTGACCAGTGACCTTGAGTGGTTAGCTTGCGTGTTCTTTCCTGAGCTCACGCAACGTATCGTTCTTCCAGCCAGTAATAGGACTCGCCCATCAAGGAGCGCTGTCCAAAATTAGACGCATTATTAATTTATTGTACATAAAACAAAAGGTACTTATTTTATTAAAACACGTACACTAAAATATCAGTAGTTAAATTATCTGGTTAATGGTGAAGGTTTCAGAAAAATACGATTGATAAATTTTGCTTGATTCTCAGTTTTTAGGGTTCCGTACCCGAAGGGTGACAAACGGAACCCTATTCATAAGCCTCCGCTGTCCGTCTGTCTGTCAGCGAGCTCTATCTCATGAACCGTAATAGGTAGGCAGTTGAAAATTTCACAGATTGAGCATTTCTATTGCCGCAAGAGCAACAAATAATAAAATGAAAAATTAAAGGGGGGCTGCCATACAATAAAATTAAATTTTGAAAAAAAAATTATCTGACCCTGGCATGTGGGGTATTATTTTCTAGAGCTCATTGAGTAGAGAATAAATATAATTTTTATTTGTTTTTATCTTTTCATTTTTGTACGAGCTCTATCTCAACAACTAAACAAATTAGGAATTTGAAACTTGTGTGTATCATGTAACATATACTGTTTATAATCAACAAATACTAAAAACGCCGATTCATAACGTATTTTATATAATATGGGCGATTTTCTGCAACTTAAAAAAATAATTTTGTATTTCATGCTAATATTATGCGATATAAATTCCACAGATATCTATTTAATAGTCGGAGTCATTTGACATGGAATTAATAAGTACCTACTATCATGGCAGCATATATACTATTTCGATCATCCAAAAAGGTCTACCAAATAAACTTTCTTCACAAGATTTTAAAACCGGCCAGTATTTTTTGAGTTTAAGAACTTTATCGACTTTTTTCAAAGTATCCCTAGACGGTGTTGATGTGTGTACCTTATGTTATAGTACGAGAGCCCACGACCAAAATTTTTGTCTCATAGCAATACGGCCAAAACCGCATCAAATCGATAGATACGATTATCCTGAACTCGAAAATACCAATATCAGACATTTTCCGCGTAGCGTTTGATCTGACCGAATTTTCAAAATTGTCAAAGAATTTTACCGAACTGCATCATAGCAATATGTCTGATTTGCAGACTGTAGTTGAATGATAGTTCTGAGATACCGGAAACATATTTTTCAGACGTTAGTGGTGTAGCGCAAACCCGTAAAATCACTTAAAAAAATTAAAAATGAGACAAAAAAAATGTCTCATAGCAATACGTCTGAAAATCTTTTTTATTAGTAAATTTTGGTTATTTGATGCGAACAAAACAATTTTCAGACGGAAATGTGAACGCATTAAATTTTGAGACCGTTTTGAAAATGTTAACAAATTTTACCGATCGGTATCATAGCAATATGTCTGAAAATTGTTGGACATGATAAAATAAGTTGTCCACATGTGCAAAAAATTTATATCAGACAAATTAAGTGTAGCACCTTCTCTATCAGACAACTTTTCGATACTCAGATATCATTTAAAAATCGTATTGAGGCATCTTGAATTTTCTGTTACAAACCAATGAATACGTTGCGACCCTGAATTTATTAGATGATAATTAACAAAGAATTTACCCGAAACCGTAACATTGAGTTTGAAGGACTGAAATAAATCGCACAAAAGGAAACTGGGATGAAGTTGAAAAAAAAACGGTTTATTCAAAGTTACAAAATATTCTCGTATTCAATCGCTGTCGGATTCGGAATCGTCGTCTTCGAAATCACTCTCGACGTCGCTCGGGAGATCTTCAACGTCCTCTTCTGTAAAATAAACATCGTTAGTGAAAATCACGAACTTATTTATGAAATTAACAGCAAAAGCCATGTAAACTGTACCTGTTGTGGATGATGATTTGTCGTCCAAAATAACGTTGCTCAACTCAGGTAGTTGGTTGCCAGAGAACCACGAAAACTGAAATCGTCCCTCGTCTTCATACCATCCGATTTGATAGTTTTGGTTTTATTTAAAGCACACTTGAGTAACTTTTACAAAAGAAATAAGTAATGACATCTGTCATCTGTCAAAGTACATATAATAGACAAGGGAAATTCTTGAATATCTATGAAGGCTGTACATTTAACAGAGGCGTCGGCCAGGCGACTCCGAAACGTTATTTTCGTTTTTGGGAGTATATGCTACACTTAAAGTGTCTGAAAACAGGTTTTTGGTAATCATGGCGGCAATACGAAAAGTTGAAAAAAAAAATTATCCGTATTGCTATGATACAGGTCGGCTAAATTTGTTGACATTTTCAAAAATGCGCTCAGGCTATATGCTACGCGCAAAATGTCTGAAAACAAACTTTTTCGTAATACAATTATAAAATCTATGTACATTTTCACTATCAGACGTATTGCTATAATACCGACTGTCTTTTTTTTTTGACACAGCAGAAATGGCCTCCCACGCAGTTGCTACACTTTCGACCGTTACTACACACCTAGTCGGGTTCAGAATCATACAATCTAACGATTTTATAGGGTTTTTGCCGTATTGCTATGAGACATGGTTTTGGTCGTGGGCTCTCGTACTATTAAAACTACACTCCAATAGACAATATATTCAGTAACATTGAAATGAATGCTGGCACATACAGTGTACTATTCAGTTACCTTAAACCGTTGTGGATACAATTTCATATTGAGAAAAATTATTGGTGTAAAAATATTCGGCCACGGCGGCCAATCTCAACGGAGACTGGCCTTCGGCGCGGGAGATATTATAGTGCACAAGTGTGTGCGCAGACACGAGTGCACTCTCTCTTCCCTCAATCTCATAGTCCGATGGGATGTGTAAAAATAATAAGTAAGAAATAATATATTTCTGTATGACTATCAAAAATAACGTAAATAAATACCTGTATTGACCCGTGCGTTTGCACTGGCGAAACATCACGACAAAACATGTTGAAATCTCTAGTTCCTGTCAAACATTGTATGAAAAATTTACAGAAAATAGAGATTCCAACATGTTTGATTGTGAATGTTTTATAATTAAAATTTGGCGTACTACTTACATTTTATTTTGTACAATATCTAAGCCTGATGTAGCAAGAGAAATCCTTGTATTTATTTATAAGTAACTAGCTTTACCCGGCCCGGCTTCGCACGGTTAACACTAAGTACTTATCTACGGCGCACTTACCTTTTCTAAATACCTATTTCTACCTAATTACCTACCCTACCTACCTACCCTACATACATATCTATCTACCTGCTTACCTACCATATATACCTACTAATACTATGTTAGTAGCAAATAAATAACTTTGACTTTAGTTAATGCATGTTACTGGGCCCGCGTGGTAGATTACGGCCCACTCCCTCTCACAGAGAGGAGGCCTGTGTCCCAGCAGTGGGAACATTAATAGGCTGATGATGATGATGATGATGTTACTGGATAAAGTTAACTTAATATTTTTCTCTTAAAATAAATGAAATATACTCCTACACCTATGTTTTAACACAACAACATTTTTTTATTAAAATTAGACAATTTCTTTACAAATCTTTGTTTTTTTAAAGCGCCTCTGTTGTTACCTTTACGAAAGTATTACAAAAATTCATAGTGTTAAATCTTGTACGACATGGTATGGAACCCTTCGTGTGCGAGTCCGACTCGCACTTGACAGATTTTATTTATCCGCGTGAGACATAACTTTACAAATTAATTTCACTATGTAATATAAATAATATATTTTCTAAATCATTAACACTACTCGTTTAGACGTGATCTTCAGTATGAGCTATCGTGCTTTCGAGTCACTGATACAATTCACCATATACACACATCAACACGGTCTAGGGATATTTAAAAAAAAGCGAATTACTATCAATGTGTTAATTATTTATATGACATGTACATATTTAAAAGATATGTTATTTAATATTCTACCATTTTTTAATAATGATTAAGGTATTTCGATTAAAATTTCAGGATTTTATGGAAAAAAAATGAAGCATAGACGGAAACCGTATATAAATTAACTTTTAATTTATGAGTAAAAACTGAAAAAAATAGAAAAATCATTTAATTTGTGTTTATAAACTTGAAGTTAGTAGTCTGAGAAAGCGCCCATGATGTTCATAACACATCGGCAACGATTCGGCATGCTCAGTACAAGGTTGTCAATGTCTTGCTGCGGAATATTGTCCCATGTCCTTCTGAGGTGCGCAAAAAGTTGATCTTCTGTAGCCAGATTTTCAGGAACTTCCTTCAGAGCTCTTCTTTGCAGCATATTCCACGCATGCTCAATGGGATTTAGATCTGGCGATTGAGCAGGCCAGTATAAGGCCCTAACATTGTGTGTATGTAACCAAGCTGCTACCGTTCTCGCCGTGTGTGCCCGGGCATTGTCGTGCATGAGCAGGAAATCTTGCCCCATTTGTGTTCTGTGGGTCAAGATTACGGGCCCCAGCACCTGTTGGACGTATCGTTCTGCCGTCATATTGCCCCGCACCCAAACGAGATCCGTCCGTCCTCCAAGACGAATTCCTGCCCAAACCATAATAGTTCCTCCTTGGTATGGGTGAACTTCCTGAGGGTTCTGAAGACGGCTCCATCGTCTAGGAACTCGCCAAACACGCGTCCTTCGTGAATCTGGATGGAAGCCGAACCTGGATTCATCCGTGAACAGCACATTGGACCATTGCTCACGGCCCCAGTCCACGTGGTTCCGAACCCATTCTAATCGTCGTCCACGATTGCCTCTCCGTAAAGGTGGGACCCGGAGTGGTCTACGAGAGCGTAGATTGCTTTCATGTAGTCACCTTCTTACAGTTTGGTCACTCACAAGCACTAGGTGTTCCACTCGCAGCCTTTGGACCAATTGAGTCGCCGTTGCATTTGGTTGAGCTCGCGCAGTAATTTGCAAAAATCGGTCTTGTCTGGGGGTAGTGATGCGACTTGGCCCCCGGTGCCTCTCCGCTACTTCACCTGTGGCACGATAGCGTGTCCACAATCTTGAAATTACATTTTGGTGGGTCCCTATGGCCTCAGCAACATTACGCTGAACAGACCCAGCTTCCAGCATTCCCACAGCTCATAACATCTCCGCCCTCGTCAAATGTTGGCGTTGCATGGCTACAATACCTCAATTTTAACTTTATCTTTCGTTCAAAAATGAAAAAAAACTGTAACTAAACGTAATTCGTATTGTTTTCTAAATTTCGCACAAATGAAAATTCCCTCTCCTACACATCAAGACATTTTTATGCCACCGAAACAAAAGAATTTTCAAAAATTTTAATTTGGAATTAGTCTGAGATAAATTACAAACAAATCGGTGTAAAAGATTCAAATGCGGCCAGTACTTTTCGATTTAATTGAGTATGAAATATCCCTAGACCGTGTTGTGTGTACCTGCATGTACGTACACACACGCTTTGATCTCCAATGAGTAAGTACAGCTTTAATTAGTTAATTAGTGCCAGTACTAATTGAAACCACGACAGACATAATAAATAGCTATGATGGAATCTGATGTTGCGTTATTTGGAGCTGTTTATCTATGCTAATTGTTTTGTTAGTAAATCATATTAAATTGAAATGGACGTAGTATATACAGGGTGTAAACAGAGTCATCACGGAGCCGTTATGTACGCATTCTGTACATTAAAATAAGTAACTGTGTGCAATCATAATTGCTGGGAAATTACTTTTATTTTTGTCGGGAAATTCCTGTTTAAGGTGCACAACAACGCACGCAAAAAAAAAGTTGAAGCATTGACCTTTATATCTCCGTAACCAAACGGTTCCCAGGAATTGCCCAGTCCAAAAAAAAAACACTACAGAAAAAAAAACAATTTAATAACATGAAAAATATTAAAGATAGAAAATTTTTGAAAACATTCTGTAAAAGAGGGGCTCTTTAAAAATTTTCTTTGTAGGTATTTCGTTTCACGAACCACCCTGTATAATCAGATGCGAGTTTCGAATACGTAACTCGCATGTAGGTAAAATAATTATCGTTCACTAAACTAAGCTACAAATTAAAATTAAACGTTAAAATCTGATTGGATATTTTAGTGTGTAATAAATTAAATTTCCAACTATAATGATTATTAAACAAGTTGTTAAATTTTCAATTAACGAAGGAATTCAAACATTTCAACATTACATTCAGTTCTGTTTATGAAAGGATTTTAAACTTATTCATATTATTATTGCTAAAATATACCTAGTAATCCTTATAACAAAAACAAAATGCTATATGTAACTCGTGGACCTCTGGGTACAACTCATATTGTGAACTGATATGATTGTTAATAACTAGCTTCCGCCAGTGCAGTGGCTTCGCCCGCGTGATTAGCCTTGTTACTCAGTGATACTGATAATATGGCATTTAACTCTTTTTTTTTTACAAACAAAAATAAATAAATATTTTCTCTATACAACGTTATTTTTTGTTTATACTAAATCTCTTAAGTGGTCATTGTACTCATCACTATGAACAACTTTCACTAGGGGACCAATCCAGCTGGAATCGCGAAAAAATAATAATATGCTGTTCCCTACATTTTGACGAGATAATATGCGATCGTGGATATGGAATAGCTGATTTTTTTGCAGTTGCACACAGCTATGATTACAGCTTAGTAACAAAATATAATGTTATATAATCAACGACATTTGTAAATCTTAACTATTAAGCTAAATATTTTATTAATAAAATAGGAACAGAAATAAAGTAAAAAAAATTAGTCTTAAAAATTAAAGAAAATCCAAAAAAAAACAATGTCTCTCTTTAGTTGATGTGCAAAATAGCAACAAAAATAAATCTAATTTAGATGACGTATTAATGATTCTAATGTTTATAATTCTGTAAATATATACCTATTTGTTATGGTCGCGAATCATATTTTGAACACCTGCAAATTGCAAAAAATCGTAAGAAATTTTGTAGTTCGTCGGTTACCACAGCCTTTCGTTCCAAAAATTGAACAAACCCGTACACAGCGACTAGTTTCCAACATAAGAAGTTCTTTATTAGTGATCGATGCATAAGAAGGTTTAAATTCATTAGCATAATGATCGGCGTCCGTTCGACCGAAAACTGCTGAAGAGTGACTATGAAACGAACAGAGGCTTTGATCGAAAATATTCCTCTCCACTTTGACGTGACTTCCTTAATGAATCTTGTAATAAGTTCGTTATAATTAGGACGAATTTGTGTAATAATTGGAGGATTTTTTTAGGTAAAAAAGGAATCTTTGTAGAGCCTAGATTATGAGACGAGATTGTATTCTTTTTTGGTTTGATTTCGCTTCTGTAGTCACTAGATAATAGTAAGTTTTGACGAAATAACGCTATGTTAGTTTGGTAGTCAGTGAATTATTAACCCTTCTAAAACATAACATGTAAAAAATGCAAGTCTAGCAAAGCAGTGCTTCTACCGTAAAAAGATGTGAGATCTAATTTAAAACCAAGTTTGCCCCTACTAGGAATCGAACCCGGAACCTCTGGTTCTGAGACAGGTAGTCTAACCATTAGACCACAGAGGCGGTAATTATCGTCATAGAGTTATATCTATAGGTCGCAGGTATAAATCTCACCATGAAAACTTTGGTGAAGTGACCTTGATGTGAGCTTCATACCACATGGTAGGGATTGACACTATTGACTCAGCTCACTTTATCTAAGTTTTCAAGGTCAGATTTTACAGACAGCGGCGGCAGATAAGAATATTATTATAGTTCCTGCACGTCCATGATTTTTCATTCTTAAATGTTTTTTATGAATGAAAAATATTCCGAATATAATCTGCGGAACCCACAGAGTTAAAGTGGTGTCGTATGAGGCAGGAGATAGCTAGACGACATATAGTCGTTAGCCGCAATGACGCGGGCGCATCGATGCGGTAATCCGTTCAGCCGGTTAGTTTGCCGCTGAGGAGGAACGGCTTGATATGGTGGATGCGGCAGAATATTTATATTTATTTAATTTTATTTCCACTGCAACGACCTGGTGCTCGTGGTACGGATGGCCGATGGGGCTGAAAAAGACTGCAGTGGCGACCACAGCGGTGGGTAGTTTTGACAGAAGACATAATTAAGGCTTTTGCAGACCAGCGTGACTTGTCGCGCGACGCGACACCGGTTATTGTTATACCATGAAGTTTTTTTAGAAATTGTATTGTTCGTGTCGCGTCACGCGACAAGTCGCGCTGGTCTGCAATAGCCTTTAAGGTCGTAGGAATCAGCTGGGTGCGGTACGCACAGGACCGAACAAGACTAGACTTTATGCTAGTTTTATATTTATGCGGGCTATGCTCGGAGTCTCTTTGAATGATAAAATCAGGAATAAAATTATCTGGAACAGAACCGAAGTTACGAACATAGCTTGCAGAGTAAGCCAACTGAAGTGGCAGTGGGCTGGCCATGTTTGTCGAAGGACCGATGGCCGGTGGAGCAGACAAGTCTTGTAGTGGAAACCACGTATCGGCAAGCTTAGTGTGGGATGCACCCCAACTAGATGAGCCGACGACCTTAAGAAGGTGGCTGGGACAGACTGCTGGCTGGACAGCCTGGGTGCTGTGGCACAGCCTGGGAGAGGCATAATGGCCAGCAGTGGACTGCGATAGGCTAAGTTGAAATTAATTACTTGGCTCACTAGCGTATTGTGCGTTCAGTGTGAACGTAAAGTTGAAGATGTATGAAAATTATGGAAACCGCGTAACACCTAAACTGAATTTAGGCGCCTCACTGTGAGCGTACGGCTACCTTTAATGTAAACTTATCTCTCAGTAAATATTTTGCCTACATAAAAACTTTATCCCCCACTATATTCTTTAAGGTGAAACAATTTGATATTTTTTCCATACAAACTTCGGAGGGGTTTTACTCCACTATTTGACATCGTACATTCAAAGTTAAACATGATATCGTTAGGTCTCATTATTAAAATTGTCTGTACGGAAGCAGAATAGTAAAATAAAAAGCTATTAAAAAGTTATGAGCCAACAAAGATTCGTTTTTCTTGCTAATTTTAACGGAACTTTGGGCGTAAATAAGTAATACAAGAAGTGTGAAATCTCGAAAACAAAATCCGTACCGACACAGAAAAATTAACGAAGATTTCAATAAATTTTATTTGTAATTGATTTATGCAGAGGTTATTTCAGAAAAACCTTTTTTCCAAAGGCCTTTTCGTAATTTTTGACGCGCTCGTTTTACTAAAATTGGTCGGTACGGTGTTTCCGTGCGTGCGAACTATACGTTGTCCATGTAGATCAGCTTCTAACTGCTCATCACTGATACTATCTCTGTCGGACACGATGCCAGGTGAGACAGTGTGGTTTTTGGCCAGGCCCACCATTGAATTCGAGCCCGCGACTAGTTGCACCTTAATAGTGTTTATGCTAAATCAAAAAATAAATCATACCGCACCATTTTCTTCACAGTTTCATCTCAGATTTCCTTCAGGAATGACTGTTAGATTTTTGATAGATGTTCGCGACCAAGCCGGGCTGGGGAGATGAGACATATTTATCTGCTCCACAAAATAATTTTTCCCAATATATATTTTCTCTCCCCTATCACATTTAGGCGATACGTGATACGTAAGATATTGAATAAACAGGTTGGTCAGATGGGCAAATATTTTTGTGATCTCATATTTTTGGAACCTTCACCCCGACAATCAGTATATATATACATAATGTATGTAGCAGGTATACGATAAATAGTGACAGCAAATATATATATATAATAGCAAGTCAGACTGGAAGCCGACCCCAATATAGTTGGGAAAAGGCTAAGCAGATTGATTTGATGAATCTTTCTTTTTGATTATTTGTACAGTTTTTAGCAGACTCAAAAAAGGAGGAGGTTATAATGTTCGTCAGAATGTTTATTTATTTTTTATTTTTAACTCCCGACAGAAAAAGAGGGGTGTTATAAAATTAACGTGTGTACTGTGTATCTGTATGTCTGTCTGCGCTATCGTAGCTCCCAAACGGCTGAACCGAATGTGGTTTGTTTTTTTTTTTGTTTCAAAGGTGACTTGATCGAGAGTGTTCTTAGCTATGATTCAAGAAAATTTGTTCATCCGTTTGAAGATTATCAGCTCTTTTCTAGTTGATTAATGGATGTGAGCGTCTTCCACAGGTCTGATCGAGTTGAAATTTGGTATTCTGTTACTTCAATGATATTAAAAGGACATAGTAACCTTGAACAGATGCTACAGTATCACCTGGAATTTGCATGATTAATACTCAACTCCCTTACCAACTTACAGCACAGATATCGTGTTTTGGCTTATTGGAATGGTCTCAAGGAATAGGTTATAGATAAATGGTGAATCTAGTGATGGATAGATCAGGATCTAGTGATGGATAGATTAGGAACAAGAAATGAATAAATGTTTGTGTCAGGGGTTTTTATGCTTGTTTGGAGAGCAGTGGTGGCCCAGTGGTAGCGGCCCCGACAAACGAGTTGTAGGTCATAGACTCAAACGCAAGTAAGCGTTATTATGGTAGCCACACACGTTACGATTTGCTTGCGCAAACTTAGGCTTGCGCAAATTTGCTTGACGTCGGTATTGACCACACACGGCTCAAATTTGCTTGTGATATCATTTCTGTTTAGAGACCGTCCAGGTGTGTTACGCGGTAATGGCATCAATTGATGACGCTTTGGCAATAGTAGGAGGAGGCGGAGCGCGCGAGGGAGAGACAAATGTTGCGACCTCGCGCCCCTAGCCGCCGCCGTAGGAGACGCCCTGGGCGTCGGGAATCGCGAGCCGATTTCCGGCCACCGTAGGCGCGGGCTTGCGGACGGAGAGCAATGGGTAGCTCGATTGTTGATAAAAAAAAACATGAGGGGCAGTCTTTGGGGACTGCCGATGGAAGTGAAAACAGTATCCTATAATATTATGTTAATCCAGGTAATAAACTATCTATCTGCCTCATCCAAATCCTCGTGAATTCATGCAGGCCTAGTAGTTTTTGTTAGGTTTCTGCTCAGATATTGTGCACAACGTCTAATGATTGAAATACTATCTTGAATTCATGCAAGACTAGTACTTTTTGTTAGGTTACTTACAAATTCTACTCTCCCTCCGTCTTACGAATTTTCGATCAGGTTACGTGTCCTGACGCAAGTTTAACATTTTTTACCCATCCCAAAAAAGTGCACAACACCGCCAAAGAAGTTTTTGCTTCAAAAAACTACTGAAATTGGAACACATGCCCCACACTGCAAACTCAAATTTGCACAAGCTTGGAATCGAAAATTGAAAATCACACAAGCCTAGAAATTTGCGCAAACCTCCCACACACGTAACGATTTGCTTGCGCAAGCCTAAGTTTGCGCAAGCAAATCGTTACGTGTGTGGTCACCAAAAATCGCTACAAAAAAAAATATACGTAGGTACAATAAACCGAACCATGTGCGCCGCGACACGACTGATTTCAATGAATTTCTATGAAGTACCTTCCGATGCTAGCGACACGTCGACACGTCGGCACGTCGCCTTCTTAAAAATACATAGAAACCAGTCCTGTCGCGGCGACACGTCGCCTGCAGTTGCCGCCTGTGATCAACTACGGAATTGTACCCGGCGCACGCCAATAAAGCTCCCAATCGACAAGATTTTTTCCGACACCTTCAATCGTCTTCATCGTCATATTTCAGCCAATAAAACTTCCTCATGAATCACTCCGTCCATAGGTGAAAACCGTATGAAAATCCGTTCGGTAGGTTAAAGAAATCTACTGAAATTTGAACACATGCCCCACACACGCTCAAGCAAATTTGCGCAAACTCAAATTTGCACAAGCTTGGAATCGAAAATTTAAAATCACACAAGCCTAGAAATTTGCGCAAATTTCTTCCCACATACGTAACGATTTGCTTGCGCAAGCCTAAATTTGCGCAAGCAAATCGTAACGTGTGTGGCTACCATTATACTTTGAGTAAATTATTTCATCACCACTGCTGCACTGGGCCCGCGTGGTAGATTACAGACCTGTGTCCCAGCAGTGGGAACATTATAGGCTGATTATGACGCAGACTGATTAGGTATGACGGAAACACAAAGCATATGGGCGTTTGGTATTCCTCAAAGTTTCAAATATTATTTTATTGAACCACAATTCAATTACCTAACCACAGTTTAAATAGATTTACTAAATAATTTGTAATAAAATTGTAATTAACGAAACTGTTTAACATTCATTTGATTAGCAACATTGTTTTAAAGCTGATATTTATGCAAAATACAACTTAATAAAACATTTTAAATGGAAAACCGATTTCCAGAAATATGTAATTGGTTTTCATTAATTAAGTATAAGATTTTTGCTCTTGCGAAAAGAATATGTAATTTGGACGTAGGTACTGCGCTGTTTTATAAATAAAACGGCGCAGTTTTAAATAAAATAAGGCCTTACTATTTCGCGAATGGGACGTTCTGCGTCGACGGGACTTTTTGCGAATGGGACATTCTGCGTCAAGACCCTTTTAGGTACTAGACATTTCGCGACATTAATAAACTGAGAAAATCGTTCTTCCATTAGCTTATCACCACCACATAGGAAAATCACCAATTCGTCTACAATGATTTATGTCTAAGGAGACTTAATATGTACCAGGAATACATAAGCCTGAAGAACTCAAAATGAAATTCCAAAATTATAGAACACAATGCATCGATCAAGCGATGACTCTTGGCTCGGCAAACTTGCAAGCCAGCCATAAATTGTATAATTCAACAACCAGGGTAACAGAAATCAGTATTGGGCCGGGAGTTCGACGCACGTTAACTCTCCACAGGGTGCGAGCGTGACCTGACTGTTTAGGTGGCGAGGGCCGAGGTGCGAGTTATAAGAATGTAGCAGAAGTATTTTTATGCAAGATTCTTTTCAGAGGTTTGTTTTTGGTTAGCTGGATATGCCATCTGAGAGTCACATGAGAGCATATGCCAAGCTTCACAACCACCTTGGAAAGTCATCGAATTCAGTCGCTGTGGCCGAAATCAGTTAGGTGGTATTATCATCACTTGATAACCGAATTTCAATTAACATAATAGGTTATAAACCGAACCGAGAAATTTAATCTTCAAAAAATTCAATCGTTTTCTTCACCTACTTAAGTATTTTTTTAAGATTCATTTCGTAAATGATCCTCACATCGTGCTTAACACAATCGGCCTATTATGTTGAATGAATGAATGAATGAATGAATGAAATATTTATTTGCAAGAATATAGGTATTACAAGTTCTTAAAATCTATGGGTTTCACTATATTCGGCATTTCAGCCGTGCAAATATTCAGATTTTACAAATCTTGGTTGAACATGCAGTACAGCATGCAATCTTGGTATAGCATGCAGTACACATTTAGTAATTGGCAATAACATAAAATACTAATAATAATTACATAATTTAAATTTAGATTATAATGCAATTACTTAATGAAACTAAAATTAAATACAGTTCTATTCATTTAAAATAAAAATTAATATTAAAAATAGCATTCAATAATAATATCATGTCCGATTAAAAATTAAATTAAAAATTGCCAGAATAATGAAAATGTTCAATATTATTATGTAATGTCAATATGTAGATGTCATAATAATTGTAATAAAAAAGTTTTACGTTTTACACTCAAAATATTCATTAATGGAATAAAAACATCTCTCACACAACCAGTTATATAGCTTTCTATTAAACTCTAGATCTGTAGCACTTCTAAATTCTCCGGGTAAGTGGTTATATATTTTCACCGCCATGCTATAACAATTTTTGTTACATATTTTGAGTCTATTGCGCGGGACTACTAGTGGCTTTTGATTTATTTTTCTCTTTGGCATAGCCTTCTCATCTTTTTCAAAAAGCGAGTAGTTGGTTCTTACAAACTTACAGACTTCAAATATATATAAAGACGGAAGGGTAAGCAACTTTTGCTTAATAAATACAGGTTTACAAGAGTCTGTCCATTTAAGATTGAAAATTGATCTTATACACTTTTTTTGGGCTATGAAAGCCCTCTGGGCATCTGTTGAATTTCCCCATACAGTTATTCCATACCTTAAAACAGAACAAACATGACTATGGTATACCAATAGAGCTGTTTGAATGTCTGTTAGATTTTTGATCCTCCTAAGTGCGAATACGAACTTGTTTACTTTCTTACATACATTATCTACTTGAGCTTTCCAATTGCAATTTCTGTCCATAACTACTCCTAAAAATTTTATATTATTAACTTCTTCTATGTCATTATTATTATATTTTAAACTGAATTTCATTTCATTTCCATGTTTTTTGTGGTTATTATATGGCAAAAATTTTATAAATTTAGTTTTATTTGTATTTATTTTTAAGTTATTCCTATCTAGCCAGTTGTTTAAATCGGTCAATGCTTTATTCGTGACTATTTTACTGTTATCTAGAGTTTTCTCTTTTGTCAACACGGTAGTATCATCTGCAAACAATATAGTATATTGGTTCGTAGAGTTAGGCAGTTCGTTTATATATATTATAAACAATAAGGGGCCAAGTACACTTCCCTGTGGTACACCACAGTAGTTTGCTAAGTACGGTGACCTAAAGGTTTTCTGGGTGTTAGTTACGAAACACATTTTTTTAATCTCCGTGCACTGTTGTCGGCCTCTTAAGTAGCTTTCGAACCAACTATAAGCAATGCCTCGTACACCATATTGCTCAAGTTTACGCAATAAGGTTTCATGACATACCATATCAAATGCCTTACTCAAATCCAAAAATACTGCTACTGGGATTTCTTTTTTATTGATAGCATCCATAATTTCTTTAACTAATTTAAAACATGCCAAAGTTGTAGATTTTTGCTTTATGAAACCATTCTGTTGACTACATAATACTTCATGTTTCTCTAAGAAATTCATAAGTCTTTTGCTCATTACCTTCTCAAATATTTTTGAAAGTATAGGAACCAGAGTAATTGGTCTATAATTATTTGCGTCAGATCTAGGTCCTTTTTTGTGAAGGGGTTTTACAACAGAATATTTTAAACTGTCGGGGAATATACCTTTTTCCAAAGATAAATTAATTATGTAAGTCAAGGGTTTTGTTAAGGTTAATAAATTTTGTTTGATCATATTTGTACTAATGTTATCATATCCGACTGAGTTGGTATTTCGTAATTTCATAGCTGTCATAAATATTTCCATACAAGTAGCTGGTTCTAGATAAATTGAATTCACAACCGTTTTATTGCAAACATGTTTATTTTTTGTATTTTGGGCGCTATCCTTTTTAGCAATGTTGATAAAATAATTGTTAAAATATGTTGCTATATCATCACCATCCTTTAATATATTTTCCCCATCCAAAATTTCTCTAATTTCATTACTAGCATTGTTCTGTTTAAGTTTATCATTTATTATTTTCCATGTAGCTTTACATTTATTGTCTGCTTTCTCTATGTACTTTTTATTATTATCCCTTTGTATCGTATTTACACATTGCCTTAGTCTTTTGCTATATTTCCTAAATTTTTGTTTATTGTGGGTAGTTTTATTTTTATAATAGATACCTTGTAGTTTTCTCTTTACTATAAATGACTTTTTTAGACCTTTAGTTACCCATTTTGGGTTAAGGGAGTTAGAGTTCATCTTAATTTTAATCAATGGGAAACACAGTTCATAGAATAGACAAAGTTCATCGTGCAATAATGAAAAGGCTTTATTTACGTCTGTTTCCAAGTATACTTCTGAAAAAGATAGCTTTTTAATATAGTAATTAAATTTTTCTATATTTTCTTTACTTAGGTCCCTTTTGTATGCAAACCAATGCTTTCGAGATATATTATTTTCCGTTCTTAATTTTATTGATAATGTTTGTCCGGTATTGTGGTCTGATAGTCCTAATTCATGTGTTTCACCTTTTGCTTCTTTGATGTCACTTATAATATTGTCAATGCAAGAATTTTGCCGAGTTGGTTTATTTATGTGTATTTTTAATTCATAATTATATAAAATATCTATAAATGTATTCTTATATTTACTATCGCTTAGAATATCTATATTAAAGTCGCCACATAGAATATTTTTATATTTGTCTTTGTTACGTGTTTTATCTAATAATATTTGTAATTTTCTAAAGAATATATTTATATCAGAATCTGGTGTTCTATAAAGACAGAATAAGTTCAGGTTATATTGTTTTACCCTAATACCGCATATTTCAAAATGCTTTTCTATCGCAATACTATTCAACCACTCTATGTTCTCAAATTCAACATCTGGCTTCATCAATATACAGACTCCACCTCGCCTTTGGTCTTTCCTAGAATAGCTGCTGACTAATTTATACGAATGTACTGTCATATTATCTTCTTCTCCAGATTTAATAAACGTCTCACTTAGGCACAGGAAATCGACAAAATATGTTTGATCCTGAAGCAAATTAAGGGCAATTTCAATGTCATTTATTTTGTTAATAGCACCTGCGATGTTTTGGTGGAAAATAATATGATTTCGGTCATTAGCTACGAAAAAAAGATTTATTTTCAACTTGGATCATTTTATTCCCCGGTCTAGTAATGTCAGATGATTTGTTTATATCACCTATCAATATAGTCTCACCAGTTTGTGTACTTTGGTTTTTAGTTTTAAGAATATTGACACTCGCGTCTAATCCAGTTTTTTTGTTATAATACTCGTATTTAGAACTTCCGGAAAAAGACAAAAACTGTTTGTTATAGTCTAGTTGATCCAACAAAGAACTTATTTTATAACTTAATGAAGACAGGTTATAACATTTTTTGAGAAAATAACATTCTTTAGTCTGTCTACAAATTAAATCTAACATTCCATTCAATTTTATCTCATTGGAGCAGATGTTTTTATTCACACTCAATACAATTACAGGACAAGGCACAGATTTTAAAAACAAACATAGTTCTGTTGTCATTTTTAAGGTATTGTCATCGTTTTGTCCAATAGATATTATCAGTTTGTCGTCAGCTTTAATATCAAATAGTTTTGCGCTTGTTAAAATTTCCTGTGTCGAGGCATTCGTTTTAACCATAGAGTTAAACTGATAAGTGTTATAGGGATTACTAAACCTAGATTTTGTCAATTGTGATGATAGTCCACTGCACTGACTGCCTCCTATTATAAATGCCCTTTTGTTACACTTATTTTTAGTATTTAGTATCCCGTTTTCTGTGTCGTTAGTCATCTTAGTTTCTTTAGTTTCCGTGTCCGTCTGCAAAGCAGTACTTCTTTCCTCACACGTATTTCCTTGAAGATGCGTGCGTTGTAAAGATTGGCTAATAATCAATTTCTTATTCAATTGTTGCAACGGGATTAATGGGCTTTCGTTTTGTTTTTGAGGAGAGGCCCGAAAACTGTCTGTAAGTCGACGTCGTACACTCTTCCTAGTGCTGCTTGCCGTATTTTGTCTAAAAGTGTTTAGTGGGCTTCTACATAACTGTTTGAGAATGCCCAGCTCTTGATTCATGTTTGCAATCGTTTTCTTAAGTTCTAAATTTTCTAAAATGATATTTTCCATCTCGCTCTGTGTACTTTCTAAGTTTAATTTTAACTGTTTAATTTCATCTTTCATTTCCGCCATGTAAGTTGAGCATATGTTGGTGGATAAATCAAGGCTTCTACCTAACAATTCATCACAGGACATCGGGCTAGTATTGCTTTGATCAAGGAAGTCCATAGACCTTGATTTTATAGTCTGGTATCTCCGTAACGTAACATTATTTGTTTCCCACCTGCTGGGACTCGTGTCTTCTCTCTTCAATAGTTTATTATGAATCCGCTAAAACGTTTCAACTTGGACCCGACCACACCCGATACAGTCGCGAGTAGGATACGAAATCAAACAAAATATTGTTTTGCGATTCCGATAGTTTTTCATCCATTTCTGCTGTTGAAATTGTGATAAATTCTGACCATTCGTCATAATTAGTAACTCTTGTAGGATATATCAGTATTTCCGAAACTGATATCTTTTGTTGGTTATATTGCAGCATTGCAGCAAGAAAGCCAGCATTTTATGCCTTTTAAAAACATATTTGGAACAGTTATTTCTAACAGCCTCGTTTGTGATCACATTCAAAGGCTACTACTTACTTACTGCTGAGGAAAATGGTCTTGGCTTTCGACTCCCGTATCTTTTTCCATCAGGATTTTCTCAGTAGTAGCCCGTCGTCTAGAATTGTACCCGGTTGAATATATTCAGCTCCTATTACATGGGACCACCATACACCTCTGTCTAAACCTTTTGATACACAAGAGTAATGTTACGTTAAAAATACTCTTGCCGAAACTACAACCTATTCAACACTTGCTAAATAAACATAATCCATCTCGTTTTCCCTACATTACAGACAGCCTACTAATGAACTCAGCGAGGATTGTTTGCAGCCCCGGGGTTGTCAATTAAAAAACGAGATATTCTGTTAATGATATACAAACGGATCGCCCGGCCTTGCGAAAATATTGCTGTAAATGACGATATTTTAATTATGGCATAATCACTAAGAACTCCACTACAAAATTACTCTCAAAAAAGAAACAGCCACTGAAGCCCTGGATGACCGTTGGCGTCGTCAAATGTATAAGGAAAAGGGATAAAATGCACCTTAAACTAAAAAAGTCTGTAAACAACGAAGATTTGAAAAAGGAGTACTCGAATTACAGGAACACTTGCAACAAAATTATCCATAATCTAAAGCGCTCGTACTATCAAACGGAATTAGAAAAAAACCACAACAATGTCAAAGGAACATGGAATACTATCAAAGAAATCTGTAATATGAAGAAGGTTGCTAAAAGTGCTTCAGAACTGCTGCGAACAGAAGATAGTCCCCATAACTCTTTAAACGAAGCAAATCGATATTTTACGTCAATTGGGAGAGAACTGGCTAACAAAACTCTCACAAGGCTAAATATATCCGAAGATACGCTGGCGAAACAAGAACTGAGGTCAAATGGGTGTCTAAACTCGATGACACTTGGATCAACAGATGAGGTTGAGGTTATTCAGGTGGTTACAGGCCTTAAGAATGGAAGTGCTCCTGGGTGGGACAACATTCACGTTTCCATAATAAAAAAGTACAAGCACATACTTGCTTCGCCCGTTGCACACCTCTGCAACATTAGTTTCATGCAGGGTGTCTTTCCAGCCTGTTTTAAAAAAGCCGTTGTATCTCCCATCTTTAAGGCCGGTGACAAATCAGAAGTGACTAACTATAGACCAATATCTATCTTGAGCACTCTCTCTAAAATCTTAGAAAAACTGGCGAACAAGCGTCTCATTGGATACCTTGAGAAAAACAACTTGATCTCCGATAAGCAATACGGATTCAGAGCGGGACGTTCTACGACTGACGCTATTCTAAGGCTTACCACTGCAATAACGAACTGCTTAGATAGAGGAGATAAATGTGTAGGCATATTCCTCGATCTACAAAAAGCCTTCGATACAGTGTCAATCCCCATCCTATTGAGCCGATTGGAAGGCGTCGGCGTGAGAGGTGTGCCCCGGGAGTGGTTTAAAAGCTACCTGTCTGACCGTTACCAAAGAGTCCGCATTGATGGGCAGATGAGTGACGAAGCACTATGCTCCTACGGTGTTCCCCAGGGAAGTACAATAGCCTCAACGCTTTTCCTGGTGTACATTAATCGCCTCTGTGACCTTTCAATCCAGAATGCCGAAATAACAATGTTTGCTGATGATACAGTGCTCCTGTTCCACAACACATCTTGGGAGGATTTGGCACGGGTAAGTGAACGAGGGCTTTCAAGAGTGACTGCTTGGCTTGAAGACAGCCTACTTTCCATAAACGCAAGTAAGACAAAATACCTTTGCTTCAGCATGTCAAAGTCAGGCAGGTCTAGTCCAGATTTGACTATGCCCATCCACACGTTCCCTTGTAATAGGGGGTCGTGTTTTAAACCTTCCTGTGCCTGCCCTAGGCTTGAGAGAGTCAGCAGCATAAAGTACCTTGGTGTTACAATCGATGACAAGTTGAAGTGGAGCCAACATATCTCAGTCACAGCAAAAAAAATGCGTAAACTTATATACATATTCAAAACCCTGAGATATGTTGCCAGCCATAAACTGCTTATACAGACATACAAAGCCTTGTGTCACTGCGTTCTGTGCTATGGCATCTGTGCATGGGGTGGTGCTGGAAAAACACATATGATCGAAATAGAGCGTTCACAGCGTGCAGTCTTGAAGGTACTGCTTTCCCTTAACTTCAGAACCTCTACCACTCTGTTATATGAACAGGCACGAGTGCTCAGCGTCAGAAAAATGTTTGTATTTGAATGCCTGCGTAGATATCACCGGCACACAGTCCCCTACTTGCCAAAAACAAAAAAAAGAACCGATAGATATCCTGTACCATGTGCAAGGAGCAAGTTTGCCAGAAAGCACTACAACAGTATAGCGCCACGCCTCTACAGCAAACTTAGCCAGCTCAAATTAGTTAGAGACCTAAACAATTACAATATAAAAAAGGAAATCCTAGCTTGGCTTGATAGCTATACCTATGACGATACGGAAAACATGATCAGTAATCTAACTTAGTAGACAGACTCAGACAACACACACATTCTCACACCTACACACACACGACACATCCATCCAACATCTCACCACACACATACTACCCGAGAATACCTAAGTTTTGCCTTATTTAATTTTTTTTTTTATTTTTATATTTTTATTCTTTTTTCAATTTTCCTTTAATTATTATAAAAATAAGTATAAATTGATTGTATTTAGTCTAAGCCTTCTTATGTTGATCCATGTAACTGGAGAAACCTCGACCCCTGTCATACAGGATGTCCTAGTTCAGGGGTCGAGACCTCATTGATGTAACGTGTACTGAAGTTTGGAAATAAATTACTATTACTATTACTATTACTATATAATTTGGTGTAGGATGATAATTTGTGATGATTGCGGTGATTCATTTGATTTATATTTCCTTTTTTAGGTGAGCTATTCATTATAGGGAAGTTTGAAGGTGGCGCCAGTGTCAGAAAAGTTGAAAGGAAGTCATTTGGTTTGGCATGTGATGAGGAGGATGAAACGCATGTGACTAAAAAGAGAAATGAATATAAATGTTTATGGGTGTAGAGGCAGAGGAAGCTCAAAGAAAAGAAGGATGGATTGTTTTATTTTTTATTTTTTTTTATTGTTGAATCTGTTGTTGCTCTTGACCTCGATCTCGCCTGATGGAAAACGATGGATGAGGTCTATGATGGAACGGGCGTGCCCAGAAGATGCCTGTTCACTCTTGCTTTGAAGGAAGACGGGTTATACGAGTATGTGGAAGGGAACACAGACGCTGGCAGAGAGTTCCACACTTTGGCTGTGCGCATTATAAATGTGGAGGAGAAGCGCTGAGTACGACTGGACGGGATATCAACCAAGCGCGGATGATACCCTGCAGTACGCCTGGTAGTCCGGTGATAAAAGGGCGATGGTGGGATCAGATCGTGGAGCTCCTGCACGCACTCTCCGAAGTACAGTCTGTAGAAGACCGACAGGCAAGTAACGTTACGCCGATGAGCCAGGCTGTGAAGCCTAGCCACCAACGTTTTGTCGCCTATAAGCCTTTTAGCTCTGCATTCCACCGAATCAAGTGCAGCAAGTTGGTATTTGTAAAATAGGTACGTGTCGCGGCGACCCCAAGTAACGTGGGACAATGCCAGGAAGACGATGATGAGGTGAGCTTCTCATCATCAAGTACCAGGAGTTCAGCAGCCTCTAAGAGCTCTGGTTTCTCTGTTGGATTTGAAATTATGATTGTTATCTGCAAGTACCTAATAATGCTCTAGAATCAAACTATCGGACGTGACTTAAATACCTCTTTTGTTAAGCTGCTTCTAGACAGATTTTCAAGGACGGTTATTGCCCTGTCTTAGCGACCGTTATTGATTAATATGTACAGTGTTATCTTTGCTCAAAACGCTCTTAGTTTAGGATCTCACAAAACCGTTGAAAGAGAAACGTCAGATAAAATTACTTCAAAGGTTTTAATCACTAAAAAAGCCAACAAAAAAAATAAAGATCTGTTTTAGACTTAAGAGCCATCCAATTTACTAAGCCAATCAATCAATCTTCCTAGCCTTTTTCCCAACTATCTTGGGGTCGGCTTCCAGTCTAACCGGATGCAGCTGAATACCAGTATTTTACATGGAGCGACTGCCTATCTGACCTCCACAACCCAGTAACTGGGTAATACTTTAGCCCTTGGTAAGACTGGTGTCAGACTTTC
This sequence comes from Conistra vaccinii, assembly GCA_948150665.1. Classification (NCBI taxonomy): domain Eukaryota; kingdom Metazoa; phylum Arthropoda; class Insecta; order Lepidoptera; family Noctuidae; genus Conistra; species Conistra vaccinii. The sequence continues at coordinate 2,422,677 of OX411323.1, read as the reverse complement.
GGGCTTCTGACGACTCGTAACGACTGTCAAAGATCCACAAATGACAGCCGGGACCAACGGCTTAACGTGCTTTCCGAGGCACGGAGGAGTCTCGGTATGTAAAGATGGTCACCCATCCACTGACCAACCCCGGCAAGCGTAGCTTAACCTGATGGATCGACCCGTGCGGCTTGTTATTACTTCGCCACGAGCTCCTTCTATTTACTAAGCCAATGAAAATGCAAAAAAAAAACACGACGACAAACCCTTTCTAACAAAAACAGGAACATTGGAAAAATGATCTGTCTGCCTACAAAAGGCAACAATAACTCATTGGATTGTGATTCTAAAGGCACACATCACGCCAATTAAATCGTGATGCGGGACAGAATGGTATTTGCTGGCACCCAAAACATTTGTCAAAGCGAACGGAACGCTTGAAAAATTTCAACTGAGGCAATACGGCACGAATGAAAGATTAAATCGGAGCTGACATGGATGTGAAGGTGGTGGAAGCGACTTTCATTTTTTGTTTTAGCAAGTTCTGATTTATTCCAAAAAGATTGAGACGTGAAAAACTGTAATGATTAATAAACATTTTTTTTTAAGTGAAAACTTCTTTAGCAGCCTTCCAAAAAAAGTGCACATGTGCACTTTTTTGGGATGGTTAAAAAATATTAAACTCGCGTCAGAACGTGCCGTAAGATCCGTTGCCTAGCAACCGACAAAGTAAATATCAAAATAAATAGTCTTTGAAATTACGTAAAGATTGCGAGGTAAGAAATTTTACCTAAATTGATGGGTAAATAAAAAGCAGTCAAAACATACTTCACGAAAAGTCTTTAAATAAATTGTTTATTTTTGTTAGACTATATTTTGAAAATAAATAAATATACTACTACTACTAATGAATATTGAACTTAACGACATAAATTATAGTACTTTTATACTGATAAATAAAGCAATTCGTGCGAAATTATTCCCTAACCATTTCAAAATATTCAAAAATGAACAACGTTTATGTTCAAGTTTTCTCTTCTGCCGGCACTCCTGGAGTGCAGCCCGTTGTTTTTTTTTTTGTTTTGAGATTTTCTAGATATTTTTGAACATCAATTATGTAAATAAGTCGTTGAATTGTTTCTCATAGCTGAGGATCCTACAAAGTCGTTAACCCAATATCTACAGTTTTCAATAAATTCAATACATTTATGAATGAATTCTTACCATTCGTTGTAATTACGAAATTCAATTAAATAGCACTTAATGAATGTTTAACTCCTTTGAACATCCTACAGTGCAATAATATTTAAGCATCCTACATTTATAAATGCCTAAATATTATATTTAATTAAATAATGAAAAATCAAATCAAACACCAAATCTAAGTCTAATGGGTTGTTTTTATTATGTATATGCAATTTTAATTTTGTGTTTTTATCTGTTTTGAATTTAAAATAGTTTATAATTTGAATGAATGTAAGCTGTATAAATCTATGGACTGGAATTGTCTGAAATAAATAAGTAAATAATAATATAATATAAGTATATATGTCGCCTTGTGTCAGTGAAAACGGGCATTTTAGGTCCGGGCCACCCTATCGGAACCGGTACCACTAATAAGGTAGCGTTCAATACAAATGAGTTTTTCAATAGTCACCTCCTGAAAAGGCATCGAATTGAAAGATTAAAATAAAACATTGCGACATTATTTCTTTTGACAATCTACGTAGAAAACAGCAGAATCAGTAGCTCTGTGGGTGTGAGTAATCATATTCTCTTTCCGAAAATACAATGTCTAAACAAAGGAATTATTCAAGGACACAGTGAAAAGAATTTCCTCTATTTACTTTGTAAATAACTCACCCTTTTGAGAGACACGGAAAAATTGAACGTGTCCATATTTGATCGGATTTAACGTGATGTTGCTTCAGACGCCAGATGAGCGAATCGATTCAGTAAATTGATGTTTGTTTTTGTTTTCTAAGTAGTTTAATGCATTAGTTATTCACACACAATACATAACATAGAATCTCGCCTGTAATTCCCGGAGGGTTACGCAGAGTACCTGTAATAGTACACCCACATGTTACCACTTAAGTTTAAGTCCCATTTAATAGAGGGTAATACTCTTGTGTAAGATTCTCATGATACAAATCTTGAATGACATGTCATGGTACCTCACTGATTATGACTTCACTTTCTTTTGTGACACTTTTTCCATAGACAGCTCATTATTTTTCCAGCAATATGCTCGAATCCACAATAACTCTCAAGTTTATTTTTATTTTTATAAATAAAATTAAAACTTTTAATTGCACAAAAAAATTAAAAAACAACAATAACACATTTCAAATAAATATAGACTCAGGATGGCCTATATCAGAATCTTCCATCTTTACGTAGGTCAGATATTCGAACAAAGTCTCAAATAATTAATTCTCCAATGATTTATTCCTTAATCCCAAAATAATATTCAATCACACTTTAACTAATCACTGATTGTTATAATATAACAAATAAATACAAAAAAAAGTAGAAGATGGCGTCGGTATTTAGCGATCCGTCGAGCGCGTGGTGCGTTGGCGGCTGTCGATTCAAAAGTGACCAAGATGGCCGCCTCGCTCCCACCAGTGACGTTCCACTAGAATAACAGCTGACATCTGTCATGCTGCTATTCTGTTCCGACATCGTTGACAGTAAACGCCAAATGTCGTGCCGTCATATATTTTAGTCAAGTTATTTTTTTACGCTTTTTCTATTTTGTCTTCTATGCTTTCAAGAAGCACCGTAAATTACCTCCCTCTATTACGCTCCTAGGCTCTTCTAGTACGAACAACTAGTTCTGTGTACGAAATCCTGGGCGCATCGCTTTATCATTTTAATCGGTTTCCGGGCGGGCAGGTGCGAGCCGTCGTCGCGTTTCAACAATTTCATTTAACACCCGCGATCAAACTGCACGCTATAACCAGGGTACTAGGGTATCAGGATATACGAGTAGTGGGTTTAATCTTATCGTCGTTTATTGATTCGCGAATAGGATTGGAGGAAGGATTATTTTTTATTACCTATCTGATTTTGATTCTCACAATAAACATTTTTTATTGGTCAGTAAGAATATTTTAGCTCGTCAGTACCTGCCAAATACCATCGCAAGCAGGACCAGTCCTTTTAATTTATTATTTGCCAAGAGGCCGTAGTAACACGATGTACTGAAAATGTCAACATATTTCGTTTAAAATGATGCAGCATGTGACAGACAGACAGATAGCGTAGGCTTAGTAATGATCCGAGGTTATTGAGGTATGAGTAAACTCTGCTTGCGCGATGCAGGATTTTTGTGACGTCGGATATTTGATGCATAGTTCGTGTGTGGCGTTGTAGATAGCGGCAAGGCCTCGTTGTCACTCTTTGAGTACGGAACCCTAAAGATATGCATTAGGAACTGAAGTCAAAAGTAATAAACATACCGTATAAGTTTTAAACCTCATATCTCTTGCTTATTGACGACATTTTTACGTTCCAGTTAAGAACACCTGCCTCTCAGCAGACGAGTCATGACATGCATGTGAAGCGGGCAATGCATCCGGTATCAATGTTATTGTTAAATCAATATGGCAACACAGATATGTGCAGGTTTAAACAAAGTTGAAACTTGCAACTTCTGGCGTATTGTGTTTGTGATGGTCAATGTGACGTGTGCTTAACGACTTTTTTTTTTGTTTTTAATCGACTTCAAAGAGGAGGAGGTTCTCAATTTGAATGTTTTTTTTTTTGTTAAAGATAAAGATAAAGATAAAGATATATTTATTGCATAACTGTGTACATCAGTTCTTATTTTACACGTAAACAAATTTTTAGGCTCAACAGTCTACCCAGGTCGGATATGCAATAGTATTCAACACAAATTTTATTAGATAAATTGCAAATAGATTAAAAATAAATTACAAATACATTAATATTACAAATTAATTACAAGTGCTCATTATTTTTTCTCAAAAAACTCATGCAGATTATAAAATACATTATCAATTAACAGGTTTTTTAATTTAGTTTTAAACATATTACCATTTAGTTGCTTAATAGCTGGCGGTAACTGGTTGTATACGCGAATAGCAGTTACATAGGTACTTTTATAATAAATCATATTGTTAATAATAGGTAAATTAATGTCATATTTATATTGCTTGCGAATGTTTCTCTTAGAATCGGATTTGAAATCAAAATATTGCATATTATTCTTTAGTTTGTTTTAGTTTGTTTGTAACACGATTACACCGATAATTATGAATTGATTTTGATGATTCTTTTTCGTTTGGTAGGTCATACTTCAGAGGTGGTCCCATATAATTTTTAATAACTGTAATTGGGTAATTTTTGAGTTAGCTTCAATAATACGTATTATACGAATGTGTGGGGTAGGTACCACTGCTGTTCGCGTAAACTATTGGTAATATTTTTAGACCGTGAACAGGCTGATTAAATTTTAGAAAGTGAGATAGATAGAGATAATATACTTTATAGTTCACCAAAATTATCGTTTTAGAAATCATTTATTTCAGTCTAATCGCCTACTTGGTACAATATTTTTTGTCACAATGATCTTATACATGAATGAAACAACAGATATACCGTAACTCGAAAGATAATCAGCAGTTTCAGTCATCCTTTTACAAACCACACCTTAGTCAGTTGTCCAATGAATACATGGTACTCGATCTAACCTAGCTAGCTGCGTACCCAAACAACATAAGATTACCAGCGACTAACTGTTTCTTGTAAACCAGTTAAGCTGTGTATTTAATTCTAATTCATACGTTGGCCTACCGCCGTCCATTAGGGCTCCAATTAGTAGGTACTGTCAGTTAATTACTAACTATTCTAATAGAGTTGTGGGACTCTGTAATTGTCTAGACTTTGGCTAGACCTGGGCTGAATAAATAATTATAATAATATGTCTGTTATTCCCGTAGTTGGGTAGGCAGAGGTATACCCTGATTTCGCCAGTAATGATGACATGTCAGATTAGGTTTGATAGAAAAAATACTCATACTCGTAATAGTAATGTCAGATTATTTTGCAGAGGTACTGGTTAGAATCATTTTTTTCTAACTGAATAGGTATCTATTCAGTTAGCTATCTAGCTGTGATGCTGGGGAGTTTGTTGCGCCACTTCTTCTTCCGAGCTAAAGCACTAGGAAGTGGTGAAGGGTGGGCGTTTTGGGGGACTGTCATAAGTAATTTAGACGTTCGAAAAGTGCTGATACTCAGCCTAATTTGGAAAAATAACTTTTGAATTTTTGTGATAGTATTATATTAATATTATTTAAAACAGTAAAACAGTTTCAGCATTCAACAAAAACTAAAAAAACTTTTTGGAGATGCTGGGATTTGAACCCAGGACTTTCAGCATGCGAAGCAGACACTCTACCACTGAGTTACATCCCCGCTGAGATACATCGCGAAATAACGGTTCCATTTCCAAATTATGCACATGGCACTATCACGCTATTGCTTAAGTGGGCAGAGTACTTTCACTAACCTTCGCTTGGGTAGCAACATGTGACAAATACATAATTTAAATAAGTAAGTCAGTACTGTTAGTGTTTATAGCCTGAGGCAGGTGGTTTCTTTTAACCTAGATTTTACTTGAATAAAGTAGGTATAATTATTATACATTACCTTGCAAGTGTTTTTAGCAACAAGGTGAGCAGATTTTGGTTACAGCCATTTCTAAAATTATTTTATTTAGATACAAAGGGATTTTTTTGGTTTTAAACTTTATAATTGTTTTCAATGCTATTTATTAATTTTATTCATATAAAGGGTGGATTTTTTAGACAAGGCAGAAAGGCCTAAGCGTCCGTTGTAGCTCGGAGAAAGTGGTCTTAGGAGACTTTTGAACTTTTTGAGAAATTTTGATCTGCACACACAGATAAAAAAAAAAAATTACAGTCAGCAAGAAAATGGGCAATTTTTTGGTTCAATTCTAGCAGAACAACTGAGGTTTGAGTACTAGAAAAGTTAGAAATCGCAAAAAATTCTGTGAATGAATATCAACGTTTCTCAAAAAATAAGGACAGTCTCCTAGGACAAACCTTTCTCTAACTACAACGACCCATATATGCCCAGGGGGTCGATAACGACCCAAAAGTACTTGATTACTTCCGATGCACCCTGACCGCGAACTTATGAATCAATTTTTATTATAACGTCATTTTTTGATAATCAAAAGAACTATTTTGAAGTACAGCTGAATATAATTTCTACTTTACAATCATTTCAAATGACAAGTGCTAGTGAAAGTTCTTACAAGTTCATTTCTGGAAAAAGTTTGCAACCAAGCGCATAAAAATGTAAGTATTTTGTGTATACTATGTTGTTTTACTAACAAAATTGTATTTATAGTAAATTGAATATGTGTTTTAGAGATATAGACGTAAATATTGCTTATAAAGTATATTTTTCTAATTGCAATCGATCGAAACGTTTTCGTGGGTCGGTAACGACCCTGTGGGCACATACCATGTTTTATAATAATTTTTTTTCTTTTACATGTCCCGCCACATGCTCTCTACAAACGAAATAGCCGACGCCCTGGAGTCACTTGACTACGAGGAAGGTATCTAGGGCTTCGATGTATACATTGATCCGCATTGTGAGGGTACATATCGGACGGTGACTCAGGTGCGGAGGACTGTGACAATAAATCGCTTGAACCGACATCAGTTGATGCTAGTACTACGAAGTGAAGGAGACAATGATGGTGACACCACCATCGATGAGGTTTTAGTCTGCCCTGCTAGTAGTTCTCAAATTTTCGAACCCATTTCTATGGCATCCGGATCCAGCACACACAGGTTACGAAATTCTCGTCCTGTCGAACCGTCAACTCCAGGAGTTGAAGAACCGATGATCATTGCTTATCCTGATGAACAATCTTCCTTGAATGATCGTCCTACCAGGGCCAGCAATGATTCTGTGGACCCTTCTTCAAGAATTGTCGTCCAAGTCTTGAAACAGGGTCCACAGAATCATTGTCGCGATCAATAGAGCAACGTCAGGCTACGTAAATGGGTAAAGCGAGATTTGCGTCCCCGACAAGATGTGTGGTCACCACCGCCTCCACGAGCTGTGCTCACACTCACCAAAGAAAGGGAACCTATAAAGTTCTTCGAATTATTTTAGAAAATGTGCTATGTGTAAAAATAAAACAGTCAAATTGTGCCACAAATGTGACGTCAATTTGCATGACAATGCTTTGCAGAATTTCATTCATATCATAACTGATATTATATCCTATGTTCCTTACTTATCAAATTTAATTACCTAGTAGGTCCTCCCGGATCTTACTTGTCTAAACTAATAATAAAGACTGAATAGCATATAATACTGTTTTATTTTGATTATTCTTTCTCCATACTAGTGTACGACCTTATCTGCCCAAAGGGTCATTATCGACCCACTGAAAAAAAACCACTTTCAGAACTGAAAATTACAAATTACTTTCACAGTCCTGGTCTGTGGTTATCAATATATAACATATGTGAAAATTATAAAAATCGGAGTTATATAAAGTTCTGGGCATATATGGGTTAAGGGTAGGTAAAAAAGAAGAAAAAATTAACATATTTTAAAAAAAGCTTAGACAATTTTTGCTCAAAAAGGAGCTACTACTCGGTAAACGAATACCTAAGTGATAGACTGATAAAGTCATAACTTAAGTACCTGACACTTTAAATTTTATCTAATTTATTCATTTTAATTTTTTTATTTATTTTTTGACTATTCTCGGGACCCTGGGGTCCCGGACCTTTGGAAGGCGTACGAGGGGCCGAAGCCTTATTTTTTTATTTATTATTATTACATTTCTCAATAGATACTCTTTTATATTTTGAATTAAAGCTATTTAGTTAAATAAATCTCGTAAAATACGTACACCATTATTAGAAAATGGTAGTCGGCTAAGAAATGCTATCTATTTAACAAATGCTTCCTCTCTCCTAACTTACTTATTTTGCTGTGCCCGACAGGGTCCACATTATGATCTTATTATAAGTTTTACCATCTATGAATGCAATAAAGTATTGAGTATTGAGTATAGGTACATCTCAAAAATCAGACTGTATACACACCCAACAAAACTGAAACCGAATCAGCTCGCTAAATAAGTACCTAAACCGAAACCTATGAGGACAATTCTATTACTATAACTTTTCAGGTTATCAACTCAAGTTCATTCAATGAATTTATATCAGGATTCCATGAATACATATGAAGATATGAAGCATATAATATAACAAACATTACATTTATCTACCAAGTCGTAAGCTCAAGGAAAAACAAAGCGCGCATCAGCAATCAAATCAAGACATCATAGCCAATGATCTGAACAGAAATCAAACGTTAGGTACCAGGGCGGCAGAGGCAGTGAGAGATGGCACTATAACGCGAAGTAAGGCAGTTGGGGGTCCGTATCGTAAAAAAGACCGAACGATCGACGTCCGGAGCTCTCGCCATTAAAGTGCGCACGGACGGTGTGCGGTGTAGGAAGAAAGCGGAGGCGGTAGCGGAAATAGTATTGAGCGATTTCCAACTGGCTTCTGAGAGTAAAATCAGCTTCAAAACAGCTACATACCATGATATTGAGATTGTCAATCTTATGTATAAACTGATGTGATCAGCTCACTCAAATAATACCTACCGATTATCAATTCACTTGACAAATGAAATAAGTTAGTCAATCTGTTAGCAACGCCTTTCAGAAACCAAGAGTTATAGTCACCTTCATAGATAATATAATTTGTAAAGAAAATGTCTTATAGTAGGACTGTAGAATAAATGCCAGGTCAAAATAATTGCAACATAAGTAATACAGAAAGCCTACAACAACAATCTCTATTGAATATCCCCTTTGAGCTATAAGTTCATAACTTAAACGGGGATCGTTAGCCGAATCCCGTGGACTTAAACTATGGAAGCGATTCTTGAAGTAACGCCTCTGAATGCCTTTGCGTTACTTTTACGAAAAAAATTACAGGAAATTGCGTCTCTTAAGGTGCAACTAGTCGCGGGCTCGAACTCAATGGTGGGCATGGCCAAAAACCACGCTGTCTCACCTGGCATCGTGTCTGACAGAGATAGTATCAGTGATGAGCAGTTAGAAGCTGGTCTACATGGACAACGTAAAGTTCGCACGCCCAGAAACACCGTACCGAACAGTTTTAGTAAAACGAGCGCGTCAAAAATTACGAGAAGGCCTTTGGAAAAAAGGTTTTTCTGAAAAAACCACTGCATAAATCAATTACAAATAAAATTTATTGAAATCTTCGATATTTTTTCTGTGTCGGTACGGATTTTGTTTTCGAGATTTCACACTTCTTGTATTACTTATTTACGCCCAAAGTTGCGTTAAAATTAGCAAGAAAAACGAATCTTTGTTGGCTCATAACTTTTTAATGGCTTTTTATTTTACTATTCTGCTTCCGTACAGACAATTTTAATAATGAGACCTAACGATATCATGTTTAACTTTGAATGTACGATGTCAAACAGTGGAGTAAAACCCCTCCGAAGTTTGTATGGAAAAAATATCAAATTGTTTCACCTTAAAGAGAAATGTAAAGGTTTCGATCGTATTACGTGTTTTAAAGCGAAATTTATTTTATTTTGTTTGGAATTATTCAGTTATCCAAAGGCAGCAAGATGGAGATTTAACATTAGTTTATAGAATCCAAAATGGTGCAAGAGAATAATCTAAAAATGGTTGAACAAAATGCCGGAATTTTAAACAATTTCCAAGACATTAATTCTGTTGGATTGCCATCTCAAGAAGCACGGATGCGTTTCCGGTAGTTGCCTAGTTTTATGCCTGGAATTCCACCGCCCGTGCTTTAAAAGCCGGAACACTGCAAGCTGCTTGGCGGCAGAAAAGGAGGTAGTATTTTCCCGGCGAACTCCTTTGCAAGGAGCACTCCTACTTCTATTTTAGTTTTTAAAATAGACTATGTTATTAAAAATAATCCTAACTGCCAATTTATTTCCACTGATTTTCAGTCGTCTAAGTTACCCAACTAATAACCTCACTACGTCACTTCTTTATAGTCTAGCTGGAACAATAGTCTTACTAGGACTTCAGATATTGAAGATTCAAATGATAGGTCTTAAAGACCTCATTTTAGCGTTCCTTAGTAACTGAGAGCCTTGAATAGAATAATGGTTTTGGCATTCGACCGTTTGACCTTGTGTCGAAGACACTGCGCCCCTAGTAAGATCAATCTATTAATAGGAAAGAAATCCTTGAAGGATAATAATGAATCCACAATAGTTCCCGGAAAATTTGTTGCGCATTTCACTGTCTTAATTTTATTGAATTAGTAGCAGGTGAAGGCGGTATTATGACACTTCTATGAAGATTGTGAATAGTTAATTGTAGGGGATTCTTTAATAAAAGTATAATAAATATTTAACATTTATATCCAACAAGTACAGAACCCCAAACGTATGTCCGTCACGAACTTAGCGGGTTTTTTTACAATCTCGCCAGTCCTTACAAATTGGTTTTTTTTCTCTCAATGTCGATAGTAAGCAATAAAAAGGGTGAATGCTCCTAATTTGCTCCACTTAAGCGTGATTTATTTTTATTAAAGACTTTTAGCTTTAAACTGGAGCCACTTTGCCTTTTTAATTCTATTGTTTGTCTTGAATGCTATTGTGGTTGTTTTAGTTTTGTTAAAGTAAAGAAAAACTTAGTTTGCTTGCTGTTTGTTCAAAATGGTTAAAATTAAGTTTGTTAATTAACATTTTTATTTTACAGTGATGTTATATTTCATTTTATTTATTTATTTATACTGCACCATAAACAACAACAATCTGAATGATAACGAACCCCGCTTCCACAATATTATCTAAACTTCACTTCAATTCCAACGTTTCGAAGACCATTCAACGAAATTATAGAAATTATAATTAACTAATCCCATTTCCAAAGTGGTCTCAATATGGAGGGACTTAGAAAATCCTCTCTCGAGGTCTCGGCAAAGCATCAAAAGCTCCAACTGTGCTGCAACTGGATCTTGTACTAATTAAAACTTTCGACCAATCGCCGAACGCTAATTCCAACTCTGCGAGTTACTTATCCATTTAGACTTGAGACGGCAATTGTACACTTCACCCTATCTTGTGTTCGTGTTTGTATTGTATTTCTTAGGTATATTGTTAACTTTTTTATAACTCTTATTTTAACTTTATTTACTACAATCTTACACTAAAATATTTATGTACTTGAAGTATAAAGGAACAAAAAAGGAAAGAGCTCATTGGGCATCAAAAAATTCGTCCGCAACTGTCAGCTGCCGGCGAGCGCTATTTGCAAGTTGCTCGCAGCTAGCAGTCTATTTAGTATTAGCACAAGGTGCATTAAGTCACTAGCAATTGTAAACGCAAAATAATGCTGTAAATTGTAAATGGTTTGTTGCAGTTCATAACTTTTCGACAGTTTATAATATCTATCGGAAATAAAACCAATAAATTATAAACTAACGAAGTTCATAACGGTCACTATAAACTATCTCACACCTAGTTCGTTGACCCATGGTAATGAAGTGAAGTTTACGAGCGACAAAGTACTAAGGAAACATGAGTTCATAACAAGTATCCCTGTTCTCTTCCTTAGGCGATCGTAGAATATTTAAATGACTTGGTAGTTGCTAGTAGACTCTCAACGATCTCCGTCATCTGTTGCTTCGTTTATACACTATCAAGTTTACTTTGGTTACGTACTTCAAGCGTTAAATTGCTCAGGCTCTATACTACTAACTTTCAATACTTAAGTTTCCATAGCAATAAGATCAATTCTCAAGTGGTGATGGGCTGTATTTATACACTGACTCTGAGTAATCAAGCTGTTGCTGTTTACATACACACTTGAAGTTTATACGTGACCAAAGTTAAAGTCAAATAATTGCAAGTAGGCCATTAAAAGGTCCTTTTGAACGTCAAAATTTACAAGCAAATAATTGGTGCTTGTGCTTTCGTACGTAAAATACGCGCTTTGACGTGGAGTTGTGGACACCAGCCCGTATTACCCCCCTGGTGCCCCCTTCCAAAGATAGTTTTGTATCGAGAATAATGGGCAAAAAACTCCATTGTTATTGGTTTAAACCACTAATGAATGAATGAATGAATGAAACGCACCGACCCCAGCGTGGTTTAACAAGACTCGATAAATCGAATGAACCCCAAGATTTGCACTAGTCCCTGGAGCCTCATGCTTCATCGGGCTACAGAGGCCATTGCATATCAAGGAGTAGACCGGGGGGCGCGGTAATGGTAGAGAAGACGTGCCCTTAGGATATGGAAGGATTTGCGAGCCGTACCGGATATGCATCCTAGAGTAGGTACCTAGGCAATGAAATAGTAGAGAGACTGGTGATATTTATCTATAGTTACCCGTTTAAACCAGTAAGGTATTTTTTTTTTTTGGAAGGTCATACATGAGGGACTCTTGTATCGATAATAGGACATCATAATTATTATGTCATACATACTTTGCACAATACTTTAAAACACACGAATACTTTTGAAGTGGTATTAAACGTGTATGAAACGCAACTGCTGAGCATGTGGTCCTAGGTTCGATTCCCCGGTCGGTAAAAGTGTGATTAGATTTTTCTATTAGAAATATCTTACCTTTTTACTACTAGGTGAACCTGTACTATACAATCTGCATACCCCTACGGAGAATACTGGCGTGATATTATGTTTGAAATACGTACGTATTATTTACCTAGGACCTTCGTCGTCTCTAAAGGTAATGAAGTGAGTTTTACGAGCGTCGCAGTATCATGAACTGAACTTTAACGAGGTATCCAGTTCCTCCAGGATGGTGTAAATATGTAAATGTTGCGACAGTTACCTTGTCGCTGCGTTGCCGGTAACGACACCTATCGTCTTAGTTGAGAACTACCGGTGTTACGTGGGTCGGAAAAGCCCATTTACCCGTTTGGAAAATACTTCGTATTTTTTATAATTAAGTTTATCTACTACTAGAAAAACATACATTACATTTTAGTAAAGACTTCATTTAGCAATAATTATAACTGATCCGAAACTGCTTCTGTGCAATGAGATGCGTTTTTAAACACAAATCTCACTTTTTTTATAGCGGTAAAAATAAATCGGTCACCCAGTAAAAAAGGTCTAGGAAGCGAGCACATAATATTGACATAAGAACCAGGGTCACAGCACAACAAGGAGAGGATCTCGATCCAGTGGATCCAGAACGAATTGACTTGGCTCGATTTAGCTTCAAGCCCCAGGCATAACTGCGCCATTCTCCTCAGTTAATGACTACGATGTCATCTTCAAATTGATGAATCGCTACCAAAATGGCCTAGTGTGTACAGGAAATATCCATTTAAACTACCATCCTAGAAACAAATTGAGTAACTTAAGTCTAGTTTATTCTTCATATTGCGTAATAAACATAGGTATAGATACTAGGGTATTAAGCAGTAAGGAACTCAATATTACATTATGTCCATCTGACTGAACGGCAGTCTAGTTGCCACAAGCTCTCAAGTTGGTTGAATTCTCAGATGCTATTGACAAAGTTATCCAGTTAGATTACTTAATGAAATACGACGTCTTGATTACTCAGTACGTTTAAGATCGATAAGATCTGTGAAGAGACAATTTAAACCTTGTACGAACCTGCCTTATATATAAATCATTTTTTATCACATCTATTCAAAAAGACGTAGTTTAATCCTCGTAAACAGGGACCAAAATAGCGTTTTAATCCCTAGGGACTAAAAGTGATTTGAATTTGGAATGTGGAAATTGTTAGTAAAAGTTCTATTCACCAAAGAGATCGATCACGAACATTGTATGAATAAGTAACAGGCTGGCAAGAGAGAAATTGTGAATTTGATCAAAATTAAAATCAAGATGGCGGATTTTTTAAATTTTTTTTTTCATCGTTTGTGACTGTGGTAAAGCCGATAGTGAGGTCAAAATTTAAATCCAAGATGGCGGATGCGAAAATTTTCAAATTTTTCGTCATGGATATCGTTTTCGTAGTTTTTGACGGTGGTAAAGCCGATAGTGAGGTCAATATGTAAATCCAAGATGGCGGACGCGAAAGTTTTCAAATTTTTCGTCATGGGTATCGTTTTCATAGTTTTCGAGGGTGATAAAGCCGCTAGTGAGGTCAAAATTTAAATCCAAGATGGCGGATGCGAAAATTTTCAAATTTTTCGACATGGGTATCGTTTTCGTAGTTTTTGACGGTGGTAAAGCCGATAGTGAGGTCAAAATTTAAATCCAAGATGGTGGATGCGAAAATTTAAAAAAAACATCGTCATGGGTATCGTTTTCATAGTTTTTGAGGGTGGTAAACCCGATAGTGAGGTCAAAATGTGAATCCAACATGGCGACTGCGATGTTTTTTTATTTTCATAATTTTTTTATTTTGTGTAAATCAGTGAGTAGGAAATTCGTTCCTGATGGGGGTCGGACCGCACACGTTTGTTTTCTCATAGAGGGTGATAAAAAGTAGAGTGTTCACCTCGGGAGCAACACTATTTTAAGCTCGAGTGATGTACTTTGAATCCCTCGCTGCGCTCAGGATTCTACTTTAGAATCCCTCGCTACGCTCGGGATTCTACTCTAGAATCCTTCGCTCCGCTTTGGATTCAAAGAAACACTCTCGCCTTAAAAATAGTTGTTTGCTCCCTTAGTAAACAATCTACTATTAAAGCAAATGTTACTATCTAAAAATCTTAGATGAAATTAGGCATTATTATGACTTATTTTTGCCTTTATTTCTAGTGACAAAAATTAGCATGAAAAAGCCTCTGAAAATAATAAACAGACGTCAAAATGGAGCTAGAAGAACAGGCAGAAATAGTTCCTCAAACCTGCACATTTGTTTAAAACCAACCCTTTTCTCAAGTACAATAAGAAAACATTCCCTTCATATACCAGGCTCCAATAAAAGGAGTGGAGGTGATGAAAGACACGGAGGTGAATAAATCACGCTGTGTATGAGAGCGTTTAATCAAAATTCGCTTAAATCACAGTTGATGGAAGTTAGTTCCTGAGACGTGTGGGAACATGTTACTGTATAAACTGCTCCTAGTTGCTTGGGGTAGTTCCAGTAAGGACGGGGCGTTTGATACAAGTGAAAAGAAAAAGGAAAGAAAGAAAATAATGATGTCGTGAATTCACACAACATAAAAAAATAAAGAAAAAATATATAAATAAAATGGTTAAAAAAAAAGAGGGAGTGTAAATAGGGTGTCTCCCAGAGGTCTTAGAATGTTTTTTTATAGCAGCACAACTATGTGACATCTTTCACAAGTGCATTAGAACAGCCGCCAAAAAAATTCCAGTACTGTTGAAAGCGAATAGTTCCAAAATATTAAAGAAATTCAACGTTGGCCATAGGCTTGCCCCAACATCGCTATGACGACCGATCCTGTACTTCCCGCATCCAGTGAATTCCTGTGACCTTCTCCACATCATCGGTCACTTACCACGTTGCGCCTTCCTTTACGTGGTTGTCCTTTCCTGAATACTTCGACCCCTAAGGCAAAATATTATAGAGAAGCATCAAAATCAGCAACAACAGCAAGAATATCAGTCAGCTCTCGCTTAATCTGAATTTATGACGCGCCCGACACCTCCCACAGAGCTGTCGTATCAGACGAAATGAATACAAAGTTTGTTATGAATGAGTCGTGCCCTTACTTACGTGTGCAAAATACGCCGTGGAAATACCGTCGTGGAAAAATCGTCGTGGAAATATCGCCGTGGAAAGGAGGATAATGACGCCAATGGGTTGAATGTGGACAATTTGTAAGGATTTTTTATGAGCTTATGAATAGAAAGTTTGTGTGCAAAATCTTTATTTACAATTTTAAATTGAGACGGAGAAAATTTTATGGGTTCGGGAATAAACATCTTAGAATTATGCGGATTTAAATTCTGTTACGTCACAGGGATGGACTGTAATCAGATCTGCGGGCTTAAAACGGCCGCTTTGGCAAACTGTTACAAACTGACAATTCATAATATTATCTGCGTTCAATTCATATTACGCAATTCATCTGTTTGACAGTTTTATATTATAATGAAATAACATTTAAACTGTAAAAATAAAAAATAAAAATCGCTTTTGAATAATAAAAACTATAAAGAAAAGTTATCCAGTAAAATTAGGGTCTTAATTTTTTTTCATGCGACAATATTTACACCAAATAATATAATTCTGATGAATTGAATTGAATGTGATTTAGCTAAAATATATGTCACCATAGAGGAATTACTGGGAATTCAGAAAATGAATTGCTTTTAGAGGAATTGCTTAATGTACCCGTTTTAGGCCCCTGACCTTTTACGAACTAAAGAAGAAATGGAAAACATGATAGAAATATTCTCAAAAATTTTAAAACAAGAATTTGAGTTTCACTTATTTTCAATCTACACAAAAAATCCTTTAAAGTCCTTTATTCTTTAAAGTTAAAGTTCGCGAGCATATAAGAAGCTGGCAGTATCATCACAACGTTAATGTTTTCCCATTGTTTGTCTTATTTGATTTAGTATATTCAAGTATTTATATATATTATTTATGATTATTGCGTATATATGATTAAGCTTATATATTATATTTATAATTTGTAATAGGAATAAAATTTTATAATATTATTTTTATTCCTCAATTTTTCGCAATTGCACCTACCACTGTTTGTCTCTGCATCACCCAAAGGTTGACTGGTAGAAAATGCCTATGGCATTAAGTCCGCCTCTGTACATTTCTGTGCTTTAAGTATTAAATAAATAAATAAATAACAAAAAATCGGTTGGACGGCCATCAGACTGCCAAAGCTTACAAAAGTGGCCTTGTTCACATACAATTGATCGCATATGAATGAGTGGAACACAAAATTGTCCACGTAAAAGCAAAACGAGAACTATCGATGGCTCCCAAAGCTTTATGTTATCCCTTCACAAATAAAATCCAATGGAGTTTGTTATCGAGAATATTGCATCCGTAGCTAACAATTTCAATATTGCAGTGAACAGGGAAGCTACATACAGCCCGGTTTTAATTTAAAATTAAACTGACCAATGACCTAGCATCGCAAAGTTACCACCCTTATCTAGATAGCCCCAGTGTTTATTCCTTAATTTATTAAAGGATTTGTTAAACAATACAAAACTTTAAAGTTATAGGGATAAGGTAGATATTGTAGTGATTGATTTTGCGTTTCCGTATTTGAATTGTTTGGCCATGAAGACTGCGGTATTGCAGGAGACATGCTTATCTTTGTAAATGTATGTTTGTCGGGATCTTCAGCAGCAGTAAAAGGATTTTAATGGATTTTTAACTATAGTTTACGTTTCTCTATTGATATCTGTTCGTATTGAGAACTGTGTTCTGAGTCGTTAATAGGTGAAAATAGAACACTGATATTGAAGAAAATTTATCCCAGACCAATGCACGATTAAAGTAATCTGCATAGTCGTTACATGGCCGGACCAAGAGTATGTCTAAACTTTAAAAGAAACCTCTGAGTTTGTTTCAGTCTCTCTTGTCAGAGTAGTCGGTTAGGAAACAAGCGACGGCCATGTCATTCTATTTATTCAAGGAAATAAAGATCTATGATCATTCCCCCCCCCCCCCTTTTATCTTGTTTGTCACTAGCTTAAAAAAAAAATCACCAAGCAAGATGGAAAAAAAAACAAGGAAAGAAAGATACGGTCACTATAAAATGTTGTTACAAAATTAATAAAGGAACAATTTATAACAAAGTTATTCAATATAATATGCTCTCATGTAGAGGTACTGAATAAATTAACCGACTTGGTTTAAGTTTAAGAACTGCGTTCCTTGAACTTGCGTGACTTGCATTTTTTACATGTTGTATTTTTATTTTTGTTTTTGTTTTACATATTTAATTTGGTGCCGGAAAATAGGTATGTTTATGGCTGTATAAGTAAAACCAATCTGCGAATCATTGAAATCAAACTATAGCTCCCAAACAAGCTTAACTTTTAACACTTCCTGAAGCTCTCAAGCACTTTTCAACCGTAAATTCAAGAGCAGAGTAAGCAATCAGGGGTTACCACAAATACATCCACAAACCCACAACGCTAGTTTTTTGGCCTCGGATGAAAACTCTAAACGGCAGCGGCGTGGCCAATTAAAAGTTTTACCAATTAACCAGTGCCAATGACGCCACGCAGTTGCATGCTGTTATCTACAACTTTATAACCTGCATAACATATCCGTGTGTTTGTTATTTCTGGTACAAATTGCTACAATGTTGTACGGTATTTTTTTTTTCGAACTTTTGTCAAGGGATTTGTGAAATAATGGATTGTTTATTGGTAACGATACTATATTTTATTTGAAGACTTCCATTGTTCATTAAGGGCACTTAACTAGTTTTCGTGATGCGGCACAGAAATATGATGATCGGTAGGTACTCGTATGTCCTTTTACTTACTTAATATTTTTCTAGATATTTATTATACACAAATAACAACGAATATCAAGTTATAATCAAAGGAATACAGTTTTTCTCTGTTTACATTGCTAATTGCTACACTTCTTGGTTTTCAAAGGAAAAGAATATCTAGTGCCTTTCAGTAACAACACACAAACAAGATGGGGAGACTTCTTACTTACCAGGAGTACAGGACAGACAGAAGGCATTGATTACCGCTCGTTACCTGCCACGCACTGAAATAAGTAGTAGCATAGTGAATGGAACAGTAGGTGCAATGCGATCTATGTCTCACTAAGGTATGACCAATTTGAATTCTAGAATTTTATTTCAAGATATTTAAAATATGGTATCCGAAATAGTAAAGATGCAGTCTACTATAATAACCGCATAAATTTTCTTAAAATCATCAGAAGTTAGTAAAATACCTAATTTCCACGCAAGCTCCGCCCCCATGCACCCCGCCACTCCGATATGTGCTAAACGCTAAAACATCCGTAATAAAGTTGAATATCGAATGCAGTCTTTAATCGTCTTTGAACATTAAATTAAATGGCGCAAGTCTCAATTCTTATTTCGTTTACAAATAAAGTAATAATTGATCTAGAGAAAAAATATCTGGTGGCTGGATATTAAACTATATTTTCTGACTGTGAATACTTATTTTAGACATAAAAGCCGAGTAATCTTGGTTTTATTTAAATAAGACATGAAAAAATGGATCGAGCAGAAATGTTACAATTACGTAACTGTCTTGTACATGGAAAGAAAAAGATCCAATTAATCTTATACGAAAATTTTGATTGTATGCGTGACTGTTTCAGAATATTAAAGAAAATAAACATACAATTTAGGGTGCCTCCTATAAGGGCCCAATTAAAGCAACTATGTAAGGTACCTACTTAGTTATTTGTTAATTACGATAAAACTACACAATGTGGATTATATAATCCCTTTTTCAGCCCTTTAAGTAATTGAATTCATCAATTTTTACATTCAACAAAATAAAATCATCTCGACAGCCTCAAAAATTCACGCGCTAACGAATTTATTACAGTTGACTTACCGCTTACTCATCGACAGGGGCGGAGGCTCGTTCAAATTCAACACTGGCTCCGTCCGCGGCGGGGGATTGTCCCGGGATTACGTCGAATCCCGTGACGTCATCGGCCCGTGGCTTATACCCGGCTGACTTATCCGGGCACGTTTTTTTCTCCGCGGAAAATATCGTCTTCGCAGTCGCTTAGCTCTTACCAGAGTGACGCCTCTGAATTTTAATTTGCTTATTCTGTGATGAATGAAATTTGAATTTTTTGTATTGATATTTTGTATTTATACACAGTTTAAGAATTTTAAGGGGCGTTTTAGTTTGTTTATGAATTCGAGACGTTTATTTCATGTTTGGGCTGAGATTTAAGTTTATTTCCCCTATGAATATCCCGCCCAGAATCCGCTGAAGTATCATCCCACCAAACTATGGTGGCGAAGGGGGAGGCACATAGCCAGCAATGATTATATTCAAGTGGGTTTGATCATAATTCAGGAGTTCTTAATTTAGTATTAGCATTTAATTTCGTTTATTAATTTTTTCAACTGTTATTTTTAACCATTAGGGAGGTTATTACGATCAGGTGAAAAAATTTACGGACAGTAATTAAATTTTTCAGCGGTTGGTAAATTAGTTTGACAGTAAAAAAATTACAGTAATAAAAAGAAAATTGTTCGGTTATTTCCGTGCATCCTACAATGTCAGTACAAAAAATACTCATGTAGTGTACTAAATAAATGGGCAGTAAAAATGTTGAGATGGGCGATAAGATAAATAATTCGGCAGTTCAATGTTTTTGTTAGACAGAAGACAACATGTCTGCTATTCTAGCAATAGTATATTTAGTTCTACAAAGAAGAAATAGAAACAGATTCCGTATTCGAACACGTTCGTTAAATATTTAATTTGATCAAGAACTGAAAATTGATGATGAGTTAGGTATACAAAAAAACGATAAGCACTTAAAACTCAAAAATGTCGTGACATTTTTTGAGTTTTAAGTGCTTATCGTTTTTTTAAACACGAAATGCCAGGCGTCTCGCGACCGTCGGCGACGGCTCAATTTTTTTACCGACTTCCAAATAGGAGGAGGTTCTATGTTCGACTTTATTATTTTAGCTGATACTTTTCCATATCGTCTTCGGTCATTACCTCCTTTACAACAGACGTATATAGATCACCACCAACACCTCTAAACCAGCCAGGATCAAAGTCTTGGTAGAAATAATAAATGGCAGCGAGTTAAACCTGATAAGCTGACGTGAGCTAAAGCTCATCTTGTAACTGTGGTGTGTATGTTTGTGGCTACTTTTGTATTTGCTCGAGAAAATCGTTGCAAGTTCATGTTCTTTACATAATATTCAGTGTATGCTCAATGATATATGTAGCAGAAAATGCTTCGTTGACAACGACTTGATAGAGGAAGACGAATGTCAAATACCAACTTTTAGCGATTAAGTAAAAATCTGTAAAAAAAATCCAGATTCTTTTTTTTTTTTTCTTCATAATCAACCACTTAGCAATAATAATGACGTCTAACCGTATTGTTCAACCTTCAAAGAGAGCATAATAGCATAAAAATACAAGCAAACCATTATACAAAGACAAACATAATTAAAATCAGAACAATGGGCTTCTAAAAGACTTTTTTATAAAAAAAATGTCGGTAAACAACAATACGGGTGGACAGGGAAATCCCTTAAAGGGCCTGCCTGCGGCCAGAAACTACCAGGCGACCAGAACACGCAAGGAGATAAAAAAGTAACGTACCATCGCTCATAATCAACGCTGTGCGAAGAACAAAGCGAATAACACAACGAGAAAGATTATAACAGAGGAACAGTGTGATGCAAGAAAAACTGTACACAAAGTCTGAGTTATTATTATTGAGTTGGCATGAGGTACAAAAAAAAATACTGCATCTGTCTTTGGATGTGAAACTGAATACAAAAGGATGCTTTCAAATTAAAATAAGATAATTTTGCAAACGATATACGAACAACGTAAAAGTTGTAAAACGCTCTTATATGCATCACAGTCAGACAAAAATGTTGAGTTATGAGTAAGTACTTAGTATGTAAAACGTTGCATTGCCATTCGTCTGTCGAACTCACAAAGCGTAGGACTTCCACATGCAGATGAGATGAGAGATAAAATAATACGCAACGAGGCCGCGAATGCATTTTATTGTCCTTTCGAATAGCTGAATAGCTCTATGGTTATTTTTTTGTTGGTAAATTAATTTCTATTTAATAAAAGTGATAGTTATTCTATCTGCTTGTTAACAATATCATTAATTAATTGCGATACCAATTAGGAAGTTTAAAGGCTCGTGCAGACCAGCGCGACTTGTCGCGCGACGCGACACGAACAGTACAATTTCTAAGAAAACTTCACGGTATAACAATAACCGGTGTCGCGCTAGTCTTTAATTCTTTAATCCATGAAACTAATAATAAGTTTTGAAAGTAAAATTAAATAAGTAAAATAAATCCCTCTGCCTAGTGACTATGAGTTACCAGGAAAACAGGATCAATAGGTATTAATTTTAATTTTCACTGAAATATGAGATCAAAGAAAGTTCATTAGCACCTAATCTTTGAAGTTAGACTTTCTTAAAATCTTAACGATCGATATTGTTACCTATTCGACTATAATATTAATATAAACTTAGATTTAATTTTAAATATACTCATCACTCTTTACACCACCAATTATTTTAAAGTAGGAAAACACCATATTTGTTCGACACAGGAAAATTCGGTAGGAAAATTCATCGAAACTAAAACTACACTGTAGTTCAACGATATCCTTACAGCCCATAAAAGGCTACACCCTAATGACGTAGTCATCATAAAGCTTTATGTTACCCTAATATTCTCTGACCTTACGGGAAGAAAACTCCGGTGAGAAGTAAGTAATATAGCAGCTGTATAAGGCACTTTGGCCGCCATTGTTTCAGCCCTGCGGTAAAGCTCGGCGTTATCCGCCATACGCGCGTCATCTGTTTTGATTACCGTCCCAGTAACGCGTTATATTATTTATATTGCAGTTACGGGACCAGAAACACTATGTTAGGATATTATGGGATTATTTTTAAGTAAAGTTATAGTTGACAAAACAGATTTTATGTAAATTATAAAATAATGCCCGTTTGATGTTATAAATAACTAACTGAGACCGTAGACAGTCATGGCCTGTCAACCCCACATGTTATGTGGCTTTATGGAGGAAATATTTTTAGAATATGGGAATCCTTTATAAGATGCTCTATTTCTTTGTCCGTGGGATCGTTTATAAGCTATTTATCGATCTTGAGGGCAGTACAGCCAGCCACACACGGTACGGATTTCAGATCTGACGGATCTGACCTTGTGCGGTGGCCTATAAAGGAAAGTGCGAAAACTTGAATGAAATCGTTCAGCGCAACACGTGTGTAGGCGGCTCACTGGCGCGGATTACCTGCCGTGTGTTACCTTATTTGTGTGCATAGGGCTGCTACACCGTTAGGTCTGCTTACACTAATACCAACCCATAATATGCTTACACTACATAACACAAAAAAACCAGCATGGAACATTTGAACAAAAAAACACTACAGGCTGCAAATAAGTACTTGTTTGAAGAATACGCCAAAAATACTCCAGATAAGCCACAAAATATCGCGGGAAAGAATGATCTGGTTGAGACTCGCATAGACCAGGGAAGCATGACACAAAAGGGAGGATGCCTTTACTCAGAGCCACAATAGATATATACCCTTACTTTTTTGGTAAATACTAAGTAAGTAGTATTTACCAAAAAAGTAAGGGTATATCTAGATTGCGATCTAGTCACTGTTGCACCTTCCAAAATACCTCAGCCCACCCAAATTCACTGGTACCTACACTACTGCTCGCGTACTGAGTGAGAATGAGACTGAGTTGAGTGCTGGGCGGCTCCACGGCGCCGATAGTTTAGGTCATTTCTTTTTACAGTCAAAATAATGGTTATTAAAAAACTTAGTATCTGCTTTATATTTAGTTCAGTTATTAACCAAAGTTTCATGATCTAATTTGAAGTATTTTTTTAAACTAGCGGTATATTGTTCGGTTTGTTACCTTAACTTTGTATATTTTTTGCATCGAGAAAATTGTATGGAATCGTGTTTTCGTCAAACATAGTTACTTAACATTAATCCTCAACTTTACCATATATTTATTTCAAAGTTAATGCTGCAGTAGTTTTTTCGATTTATCAGAGGATCATGCTAAGCATATGTAGATTCTAAAAGGGACAGAGGCAGCCCTACAGGTAACCGCCAAAGATGTATGTCTCCATTTGCAGCCGTGTGCCAAATGTACCGTGCTGTCGCGAGGTGTGGAGAGCACATATTCCTGCAAAACATGCGTCATTTCAACAGCTTTTTATGAGCTGAACTGAGCTTAGATAGCTTGGTTTTAGGGTTCCGTACGTCAAAACGAAAAAACTGGAACCCTTATAGGATCACTTCGTTGTCCGTCCGTCAGTCTGTCAAGACCCTTTTTCTCAGGAACGCGTGGTGGTATCAAGTTATAATTAATATCAAATACGAAGGTCTAATTCGAAGACATGTGACATCTACCAACCCGCACTGGGCCCGCGTGGTAGATTACGGCCCACTCCCTCTCGCAGAGAGGAGGCCTGTGTCCCAGCAGTGGGAACATTATTAGGCTGATGATGATAATGACGAAGGCCTAGGTTTTTTTGAGGTACCCAGGAGCTCAAAAATATCAAAACCCGGGTACTTCCCGTTGACCTAGGAAGCAAGTTCTCACAGCACATGTAAAGGAACAAGTCCGAAAATAGTTAACTTGTAATATCACACATTTTTTTTTTGCGATTACAAACTTATATTTGCAGTTGAAGAATTGACCGTGACGTATATCGATGTATACGTCACGGTCAACCGGGGAGTACATGTTTTTCAACTACAATGTTAAGTTTGTTTTTGAGATAAATTCATCCCAACTACCCAACCCTTCATTGTGCGTAGTCCGATACGCGCTTGGCCAGTTTATTCACTGAGGAGCTGTACTAACAGCTCCTTCATCCACTAGGAATGGGAAGTAGCTTAGACGCAGCTTTTTGTGAGGTATGAAGACAGCGAATTTTCCGTTTTCTTGTGAAATTATGAAGTTAGTTGATTGCAATTGTAATACATAATAAAGCCACACTTAGGCGACAAAACAAAAACCGATCGCTGTACATATCTTACAAAATGTGAGAGTTAGGAAGAAACACTGTGATTTACAATTTTGTTTCTACTACTCTAAAACTTCTTTACCTTTTCCAAAAATCAAAACAAAACCGCTTCTATTTGTGCACACATAATGGCTTATTTCCATAACCGCGTAGCTCCTGTTATTTGATAATCTAAACGAGCCTTTTCTTTACGTAGATAAAACTTCAGGAAAATATCAATTTACCGCGCTTCCTTTTCTTACAAAACGTATTATCAATATCCTTCGGCCTGTTCTCTCTCCCCTACGATTAATGTACATTGTACACCTTTTTGTATCAAATACGAGATTTTCATGAGCTTTTTATAAGGTGAGACTCAACACCTGCTGAGAGGCGTAATAACCTTTTAAGCGAAGAATTTTTTGAAGGATTTGTTTGTCTGTTAAAATTTGTTTAAAATACACTAAAAACTAAAAGCTTAAAACCATTCTTTATTGGATCCCGAATTTATTTCACAATAAATCCATCATCAAAATAACGATATTACAAAACAAATAGTTCGTTTCAAACATTTTTTCCCACGCAGTAAACATAAACATACATAATTTACACTTTGTTGGTCTGTTCCCGTAAATAAATCCGGAATCGTCCTCGTACAACAATTTGTCACGATATTTGACATAAATATTACCTACGAACGAATCGCATCGGCAAAAAAGTTGAAAAATCGTTAGTGGTAAACTTTTTTACAAATATGTAGGTATGTAAACTATCGTATAATTATTACAGTTTCGTGATTTTTCCGTGATAAATGGTGATTTGTAAATGTGTTTGCTTTTTTAGAGAGAATTGTTTGTATGATAAACTAAATTCGAAACTAAAATATTACGCATGGAAAATTCATTTGTATACTGTTTTGTTTATCCAGTTTTTTTTTTATTATCAACTAGTTTGTGGGGTCGGAAATTATCTCACGGGAACGTACTATCGGAATAAAAGTATCCCTTGTCCTATACCAGGTCATGTGATGGCACATGGATCCATGTGCCAAATTTCATCCAAATCCGTTCAGCCATTTTAGCGTAAAACCGTAAAAAACTAACAAATAAACAAACTCACTTTCGCATTTCTACTACATTCTGTATATAAATAAGTTACTAACTCAATTACTCAGTGCTTTAACTCAATTGCTCAGTTCATTTTATTTTGAATCCCATTCAAACTATAACAAAAATGCCTTCAGTTCCACGAAAGACCAAAGTCGTGAATAAAATAATATGTTTTTCAACAATTAAAACCTCAACCACGCAGGACTTTAATTACTACATATACGAAAAAACTAATTACGCAGAAGAATTTATTTGAAAAGGTTTATTCACTCGCAAACCAGACCTAGTGGAAATTAATTTATACATTTTGAAGCCATCTCTCTTGCTAGAGTACAAAAGCAGCTGACATGCACTATGCCCGCATGCTTCCAACATGCCACGCATATATTTTATAATAAAGCCTAATTGGAGTCAGCGCACTAAATATTATAAAAGCTAGCATCCATTAGTTGTACCGTATTTTAACAACACCCAATGATAAATGTGGTTTGCGGTATAAATACCGTGTGGTGTTGGCTCCGAAACAAATGTAGTTCTCGTGGATATCGTAAAAACTAATGCCAACTTCATCATTTTTTTTATGTAACTCGAATATTTTTTGCGAATGTAAAACCAGCCTAAAAGCCCCGTAAGACTATCGCAGCAATCCATTAGCCATTATTGAAGCGATCTATGGGGATTTCATGGAAAATGCGTAGGTAAAAACTTAATTGCGCCGTAGGCATTTTTTTCGACTCGTATAATTTTAAAGAAAAATATTGATGAGATTGAAATAAGAAAAGACTATTACGTAATTGTATAAAATTATCATCAACGCAGTATTTTTCTCTCTGTTTGGTTTAATTTCAGTTTTCAAGAATTTGTTTCGATGTTTGACTGAAAGCTAGCTTTTTCAGAAGTTATCTGAAAAAGAGCATAAGGATCATCAATCATTTTAAACGTGGATGTAGCTACGGTGCACAAAACAATACTATCTTCTTCTTCTTTTCGTGTGGTTAGTGACTACCCTGGTGTCAGAGTTTTAGAGCTACCCGTGGGCCTCTGACTTGGCTTTACATGCCGTCGAGAAATATCTCTCAGCATGCCGTTTTCCTTCATCGACAACAAACAAACTAACAATACTAGGGATAAGTACTTATTAAGCAATCTGTTAATAATTAGCACGTTGTTCTTGTGTTCAATTATTCGCACGCTAAATAAACGATTTTTGCTACCACAGAATTCTTTCAAAAATAAAAGTATAACGCTCCACCACTTACATCTTAAGCTGACGTATGTTATGCCTCTACGAGAGCTCATATATTATCATAAAGTCTAGTTTGACTCAGAGCTCGCCAAATAACGCGGTATAAAACAGTACATTATTTTTGCAGTAATTTGACAATACGCGCACCACAGCAGTGCAGTTTGCCAGGATGCGTTGACTACATTTTGATCTATGGGTACCTATTTCGTTTACATATTTATTCTTATGCTGAATTACAAGGGGGTTTCTTTTTTAAAGGTTGCCATAAGGTGTGTATACACTAGAGCATTTACTTGTAGCAAAAAATCAAGCATTCGCCGTTTGAAAATTGTATCGAACCGCACTTCCAACACGACGCTCGATGTTTTTTTACAACCTGATTTAAAAAACCAACAAGCGTATTGGTGTAACATTTTATCAGCATAGGCACGAGCTCGGGCGATGTAGAGTGAGGCAGGTCGTTACAATGAACGCAAGGTAGATAGAAATGTTACAGGAAAATGTTCACTCGTCGCGAGCATTACGTCGAACACAGCGTCGAGCATTCGCAGGAACGTTAAATTACATGGAAATGCTCAACAAAAAGCTCTAGTGTACCTTAAAGTTATGAGATGTCTTAACGTCAAAAATTAGGAAGATATGCATGTATGTATTTATAATGGAAATCCCACCTACATAGATTGTTCTGGAACCACCAACGTTAGCATTTAGATGGTGATGTAATAATATTTTAGTACATTCCAATAGCTGGCACAAGTCATTAGTGCCATAATGCTGGTAATTGAATGGCATAATATGTAGATAACACGATATTATGCCGTACATGTCTGGAATTGCATCAATGGTCATTATACTGATCGAAATTGGTATGAGGTACCAGGATATCAGGAATATACAAGGTGTAAAAATACCAGCGAAACCGTCATCGCATTCTGTACATCAAACTACATAAGTAACGTTTTTTTGGTATGAAAATTCGCTGTTCATCTTTAATGTAAATCATTGTGCACTTGTGACTTTCGACTCCGTTAAGGGTATTTTTACACCAGTTATACAACATGACAAAAAAGATATGGTAGCTACATTATCTTACTTAATTATCAAATGCACGGATTCTTTGATAATGATTGCTAACACTATAATAATTGACTTCACAAGTGCAGGACAAAGACCTCTTATCATATCTGTGATCATCGCACTCAAGTGTTGTAGACGTCTCCTGCATTACATGCGAACCTAGTACTGAGAAAAACAAGACTCGTTGTAAAATCTAATGCATGAAGCCAAGATTTAAAACTAAGTTCCTAATTTTCTTCAAGAACTTGAATTAAAACTTTCCAAATATAATAAGATGGCATACAAAGGCCGTTCAGATTAGCATTTAGGCTTTAAAAGCTTCTATAATTCAGAAATAACATCAGCGTAGTGCTTAAGAGGGTGCATCCAAAAAGTTGGCAACGTCGTAAATAGCTGTCAAATATTTACCTGTTTTGATTAATTTGGAAATAATACTTTATGGAAATAAGAAATGTGGCTAACTAATTGACTAGAATATTAATAATGAATTGCAATTATAACATTGAATTTCATGTTGTACCCGTTTTAGGTGAAAAAAAGGCATTTGGAAAGTTTCCAAATACTTTTTTTACATCTAAAACTGACTATTCGGTGTTACGATATTAATTATTGCATTTCATAATCAATATTCTAGTTCGCTAGTTAGCCACATTTTTTATTTCCATACAGAAATATTATCAAATTAATCAAAACACCGAAATATTTGAATCTATTTGCGACGTTGCCAACATTCAGAATAAACCCTCTTAAAGCTAAGGTACCTACTAACTGAAAGAAAATCTTTTCATAAAATAAAGTTAGAACAAGCGATGGACTGTTATTGTAGCATTATTGTGTAAGTAATGGTTATTCCCATAAAACCAACACAAAAAACAACAAAAATCTAGTAACACAATATTCTTAAAGCACACACTCGGAACGTTCCAGACAGTGTACAAAAAAGAATACCTAAGCAACTGCAATTAACAACCACTTTTTAATACAAAAAGTTGATTGCCTTCCCATTCACTCCATGCAAAACTGCATTTGTGTGAAAGAGACAGGCGCAACATTGTCGGCTCGCATCTGCGTCCCCACTTACAGTTTTTCCTGCATTTTTCCCACCTACAGGGGGTTTTTATGCTAGTATGTATCGTTTATGTATATTCTGATGAATGCAAAAACGTTAGATGCTGTTTTAAATACATATTATGCTATTTTGAATACAATTATTTTTGTAATATCTTAGATATTATTGTTACCTACTTGAAAGGTCAAAGATAACAAGCAGGAAATTACTGTAAATTACCTACGCTTTATTATAAACTACTTATATAAACTTTAGTAAATCGCTTCCTGAAATTTTAATTTTAATCCTCTCAAAAAAACCGACCAAATGCGAGTAGGTCTCGCACACGAAGGGTTCCGTACCGTATTAAGCGTCGCGCAGACAGGCGCGACGCGACAGCACTACGTGACTTTAAAGCTTCGTGCAGACTAGCGCAAGTGAAGTTTTCTTAGAAATTGTATTGTTCGAGTCACGTCGCGTGACAAGTCACGCTGGTCTGCACAAGCCTTAATTAAATAATTTCTAAGAAAACTTCACGGTAGAATAATTATCGGTGTCCCGTTGCGCGACATGTCGCGCTAAAACACGTTTCTTGTATGGATGGTTGGATCCCCTTTAATTATTAACTTTATTTTATTGTTATTATTTGATGTTATAGCGGCAATAGAAATACACAATCTGTGAAAAATTCAACTGTCTACTAATTACGGTTCATGAGATACAGCCCGCTGACAGACAGACCGACGAGTGGGCTGCGGAGGCTTAGTAAATAGGGTTCCGTTTGGCACCCTTTGGGTAAGGAACCCTAAAAAGCAGCTTAATGTGAATTCAGAGTAACGGTCTTAAATCAAGGCAGTCAGAATTTTAATTACCAATATCACAAAATTGAGTAAGCCTGTTAAAGACTCGACCTCATAGCAATTTGACCAACCCCGTCTGTTAAGAGTCACAGTAAAATTTATTACCAGCTCTAAAATATATCTTAAATTACACAAAAGCTTGTCTCTCCTATCTACCAATTTTCAAAGAGAAAATTATGTCTTGAAAAGATCTCAATCGAACAGATTTAAAGCCATGTTATCAAGATAAGCATAAAATAATGGATTTTTCCGGCTGTCTCTGCTTTTAAATTTATTTTCCGTTCATTTAGTGCTTGAGAAGCTCGTGGCTAAGTAATAACAGCCGCACGGGTCGATTTATCAGGTTAAGCTATGCTTGACGGGGTTGGTCCGGGGATGGGTGACCATATTTACATACCAAGACTCCTTCGTGCCTCGGAACGCACGATAGCCGTTGCGCGTTGGTCCCGGCTGTCATTCGTGGATCTTTGACAGTCGTTACGGGTCGTCAGAAGCCCGAAAGTCTGACAACCAGTCTAGTAAGCTAAGAGGTATCGCATTATCCAGTTACTGGGTTGTAGAGGTCATAAGTATAGGTAGTCGCACCATGTTAAATAATGGTCCGCTTGCTGCATCCGGTTAGACTGGAAGCCGACCCCAACAAGGTTGAGAAAAGGCTAGGCAGATTGATTTTAGCGCCTGCCTTTAAGTATGATTACAGCCCACTCCCTCTCACTGAGAGGAGGCCTGGGTCCCAGCAGTGGGAACGTTAATATGCTGATTATGATGAAACATGTATTAAGTATACCTATATCATTTTTTTGCTATACATGTGTAGGTATACTTTTATATTTTAGTTTAAGACTTCGCGTATTCATATTTTTAACCGACTTCAAAAAAAGGAGGAGGTTCTCAATTGTTTTCTTTTTATGTGAACGGGCGTAACTCTATCTTAAATAAACGATTTGCAATAATTTTTTTTTTGTTTGAAAGTGCTCTCTCTCGTCTCGAGGTGGACCCATGTAAATATTAACTTTGCTTGGGTACTTTTTGAGTTACCTTCAATAATACTTATTTTTCCCACTTCGTCTTTATGGATTGTGTTATAATAACTTCCTGTCACTGTTATTTACATAGCAGGTAGTGGTATTCGAATTCGTGTGAGGTAAGTACCACAACTAAAAAGAGAAAAAAAAAACTTTAAAGTCGGTTGTCTTTTTTTGTAAAAAAGTATTTTCTTTCCTTGTTCTCACACACTATTGTCTACGTTTCTTTCTCATTTCTCCTTTCGCAGTTCTACTGGTAGAAATTTCTTACGAATAATTTTCATTTATTTTCTAAAATAATCTTAAAATTATTTATATTAAAACGATTAAAAAAGTAAACTATTTGGGTCATAGAAATTCATGTGTACCAAATAGCAACCTAATCAGTTCTTTAGATTTGGAGAAAATTGGCTGTGACAGACGGACAGACAGGCAGACAGGCACACGCGAGATCCTGATCGGGTTCCGTTTTTTCATTAGACGTACGAAACCCCTTAAAATGAATTTAGAGTAATTTAGACCCAATACACGATCATAAACGGGAACACGCTTGTGTTCCACTTTCCCCCGCGTTACCCTTCCATTACTCTATTATGATGAGCGAATGTTTTGTCGTTTGCACGCCTCTCTGCCTGAATTATACGTTTTTGTTATACTTTTCATTAAAAAATATATTTTTTACTTGACATTTCGATAAAACGCGGTGCTTAACGGTTGGGTTATAATAAACCTTTCTATTCTGTGATGGCTTTTATTTGTTTGTAGTAGAATTTTGTATTTTAAATGTAAATAAACCATTATTTTCTTAGAACGAATGAGGGCTCAAATTAAAAGGGATTTTCTATTAAATGTCTTTTTCAAGCTAAATTCTACTTAAACTTAGCTTTCAATTTTCCTTATCGTGTTATGGATACATTAAGTTAGACGTTATTTTATTACTTAGTTCCTTTTTGAAGTCAAAGCTGATTTGCTAAAGTGAGTGTGTTGCCATTACGTTTGATTAAAGAACTGATCTAATAAAACTAATACATAAAAAATAAACATAAACTTTAGAATTTGCACCTAAATCTTTTCTCAGAAGCTGTGCTTTTCCTTTGATTGTTAATTTTGTAACAAAAATTAAGAGGTATGTGTGCTGACACAGACAGAGACACAGACAGAGTCATAGACAGAAAGACAAACTGACAGAGTGGACTATTCATTTGTAATTCACTGCTGTCGGTTACATGTGTCAACGACTCAACGTATCGTGTTATTCGCTCGAAACAAATATTTGGAAGTGTATAGAGTGCCGCAAGAAATTTCTTGCGGCACTATACGGAGCCAAGTCAGAGGCCCATTGGCGGCTTTAAAACTCTGACACCAGGTTAGTCATTAACCACACAAAAAGAAGAAGATCGTAATAGACATTTTGATTTGATTTAATAGCTACTAATTATGAAGACCATAGACCATACCTACAAAATATTAGGTGCATTGAAAAAATAATACATGGCTTAGGACGACTCTTCGTACATTTTTCAAAAGGTTTTGTAAATAACAACTAAGTCGTTTCATGGGGGCTCGAATACCGATCAGTGCTGCCAATAAAATCGATGGGATGACGTTGTAACTCTTGTAGATAATAAAAATAGGGGCGGAAGATAGAGGAACGATTTGTATGGCTTGTAATGTAACAATGTAACGTTATTTGAAAGAGGCGTGCTTTGTAAGGACTGAAAGACGGGCTACATTGCAATAAAATAGTTTCTTCGATTAATTTAAGACGCCGTTGTCTTTAAGTTTAAGTAACCTTCAGCTTCAGGGTTTTAGTTACCATAATAATGATTAAAAAAATAAAAAGCTTTTAAGTACATAAAAATTTCACCGCTTTCCAAAAAAAACACTACAAAGTGAAAAATACCTTTAATTTTGGCAGTTAGTGTCTTTGGTTTTGAATTTTTGTATTATGCCACCGACTTCCGAAATTAAAGTAATTTGTCCCTTTGTAGGTAGTGTTTATTTTTTTTTTAAGTTTAGGTTTTCACTTTTTTGTTGTGGTACCTACCCAAACAAATTCGAATACTGCTTAAGTAAACAACAGTGACAGGAAGTTATCATCATATCATCCATATTATTATTAACTAAGTGGGAAAAATATATATTATTGAAGCTAACTCAAAAACGATAAATGCAAAGTTAATAAAATATATAAAAAACCACCTCGAGAGCAGAGCTACTGACAAAAGGTATTTACAAGTCTGAGGTGAGTGGAGATGCCGCGAGGGGATGCCCTAGAAGGACAACACATAGTCTCTATTAGTAACCTTATTGATAATGTTCTCCAGAAAGGTCAGGTGCATAGTATTCGCAACCGGCGTGCGTGTATGACCAGATGTATGAACGTGTAGCGGTTACACTGCCACATACGAACTACGCAGTAAAGACATGACGTCACACAATTCCTGCATCGCGCAGTTAGAGTTTACCGAGCGAAAAACATAATAAAACTATCCGAAATCAACTTACGGGCAGTTGCCCGCCAGACATAACAGCCGTCTGGTTGGAGGATCCTCCCTTTTCTATGGTGGATGAGTGAACTTTACACCCTTTTCCCCATATCCCTAAAAACGTAAACGACGCAAAAGGTGTATGTAAGGAACGCTTCAAATTCAAAATATTTTATTTTACCTAAACCTACAAGGGCACTTAAGAAACGTCATAAGCTAGGTGCACGGTCCCAATTAGTCGTTTCCTATGGAGAAGAGCCGGTAAGAAACTCCCACGGTTACTACTTTAAAAATAAATGGTTTTTACATTATTTTCAAATAACAGAGTTAATAGGTATGAGAGGACAGTGCAGACCTATCAACAAGTAGGTACCAGGTACTTAGCAAAATATAAAATGGTCCACAGTCTGTTAAGTCATACAACGTCATACAACGTTCTCACATTCACAAAATCTAAAAGAAAAACATAAATAAAATAATACGACATGATTGCCACTTGCCACTACAGCTGTAACAAATCTAATTTAATAAAAACGAAGGAGAACAAGGCGTGAGGTTATGTAGGTATGTGCTTTATTGGTGAAACTTATAGCTCAAATTTTAACCATGTTGTGTACTTTATCATTTTCATTGACTAAAGTTCACTGCTGCTCAAAAGTTAAGTTGGGTCACCATCTTCCACAAGCCCTCTACCCTAAATATGCTGAGGTTAAATTCCCCCATTTTACTTTGTAATTTCCCGGCAATATTACTCAAACGGAAACATTATTCTTTCAAATTAAATACAGAACAAGAAACTCTTAACACTCCATAGGCCAGACTTAAGACTTCGACTTACAAAGTCGGCGACTTTTGAAGTCTTGTCTAAATATTTCGTTGGCCACTACGAGACGACGAAGTTGGATAAACTTTTATTGTAGTATTTATGACAGTTGTTCATTCATTGTTTTAATGTCACTAAATCTACGAAACTAAGTTTGTTCCTCGTTTTATTTGACTTAGATATGCAAGTGATATTTACGGCCGTATGGGAAAGATATAAAAGAATAAACAAACATTGTAAAATACAGCTATTTGGGGACTTCTTGGCGATACACACTTTAATGTTCCAACCCAAAAAGCTTTTTAGCTAATAAAATTGTAATGTCTATTTTCACTAGTTATTCTTTGCAAGAGCGAGCAGTGGTGGCCCAGTGATAACGGCAACCGACTTAAAAGTTGTAGGTCATGGGTTCGAACCCAAGCAGGCGCTTTACTTTGTGTAAATAATTTCTCTCAAAACGGTGAAGGAAAATATCGTGAGGAAACCGGCATGTCTTAGAACCAAAAATTCGAAGACATGTGACATCTACCAACTGGGCCACGCGTGGTAGATTACAGCCCACTCCCTCTCACAGAGAGGAGGCCTGTGTCCCAGCAGTTGGAACATTAATATGCTGATTATGTATGTGTTATGTATTCTTTGCAAGCCACTGCCGACATAGATCACAGAACATTATGAATACCAGTATCACAATTTTAGATAAAAATAGTAGCTTGTGGCTAAGTAATAACAGCCGCATGAGTTGATCCATCAGATTAAGATTAAGCTACGCTAGCCGGGGTTGATCCATGGATGGGTGACCATCTTTATATACCCAGACTCCTCCGTACCTCGGAAAGCACGTTAAACCGTTGGTCCCGGCTGTCATTCGTGGATCTTTGACAGTCGTTACGGGTCGTCAGAGGCCGAAAGTCTGACAACCAGTCTTACCAAGGGGTATCGTAGTACCCAGTTACTGGGTTGTAGAGGTCTATAGGCAGTCGCTCCATGTAAATGTTAGAATGGAAGCCGACCCCAACATAGTTGGTAAAAGGCTAGGCAGATTGATTTATCACAATTTAAAAAAGACTCAAATAAGATCTTTGCATCAGTAGCTAGATCATAATCAGCCTATTAATGTTCCCACTGCTGGGACACAGGCATCCTCTCTGTACGAGGGAGTGGGACGTAATCCACCACGCGGGTCCAGTGCGGGTTGGTAGATGTCACTTGTCTTCGAATTTTTGGTTCTAGGACATGCCAGTTTCCTCACGATATTTTCCTTCACCGTTTTGAGTGCAGTGGTGATGAAATAATTTACACAAAGTAAAGTGCCTGTCTGGCTTCGAACCTACCACCTACAACTCGTAAGTCGCGGCCGTTATCACTGGGCCACTACTGCTCTCCACAAACACATAACATTAATTAAAAACGCTGTCAAAAAACTGAAGGTAGAACTACCAAACTTTGAATGTGAAAGCTTTTCACAAATAAAATAGCCTAAAACCTAAATACTTGTTTTTACCTAAATTTGGCAAGCACTAGACGCCTTAAAAAATATGTCATAAACTGTCAATAAACTTATTTTGAAGGTGCCACCTGTGCCACTCACCGTTTCTAGGAATAGATAAATAAAACAAAAAATTTTTTTTTATGCGAAACTAGAGTGACCTTTATCATAATGATATCTGCTTAAAAGTTAAAAGCTAAATGCTTTTATCCTAACTAATATCACAAATGCGATAGTGAGTTTTTTTGTTTGTTACTTTTCCATGCTAAAACGGCTGAATGAATTTGGATGAAATTTGGCACACGGGTAAATCATGACCTGGATTAGGCCATAGGATACTTTTTATCCGGGAACGTACTGTTCCCGTGGGATAATTTCCAATATGCCCGCAAGCGGAGCCGCTGGCAAAACCTTTATACAGGGTGTTTGGCAGAACGTTGAACATACGAAAATGGTGGATAGGTGGGATCATCTGCTACTTACTCAGCCCTAATTTAACTGCCCCTGGTTTGTTTTTTTTTTAAATAAGTTGAAATTAATTTAAGTATTTTTTACATCTTTCTGTAAGTTTGAGCGTTTTAGAGAGTTTCTAGCTAACATCTGAATAAAGCAATAATTTTATAAGAATCTGCCAACATTAAAGATTAAAAAAAAAAACATTTTTAATAAAAATAACACTTTAAAGTGGTGAAAAAGGAACAAAGCAACAAATGTTTTTTTTTTAAATATCCGGGGCCCAGGGTCAAATAAATTAGGGCTGAGTAAGTAGCAGATGACCCCACCTATACACCATTTTCGTATGTTCAACGTTCTGCCAAACACCCTGTATACGATTATTATTTTATTCTTCTCTAATATTAAGCTCTATTAAAGTTCCGAAGAAAACTTTTAGTGTGACAAGTTGAAATGTTTATGATGTTAGAAAACTTTTATTATCTCTAACATAGTTTAAATTACAATTCTCTTGAAAACGTCTCTTGTGTATGTCAAACACAAAAAAAAGTTATAAAAACAAAAACCCCACTGCGTAAAAACATTTGTAATGTAACCTAATGTAACATTGGAAACATTTGTAATGTCACCTAAAATATTTGCATGCTAGGATACAAGCAAAACATGTACGCTCTATAATGTGTTTTATATAACAACTTGATATACCATGTTTTATGCAAACAAATATTATTTCTATTTCTATTTACATATTAAATGTGGAGACTACCATAATAACAAAAATTAAAATACTGGCACTACTAATACTTATGAGTATTTTGGAACTGTCAAATAAATCCTAGCTTCGAAAAAAAACTCGTTTTTCAAACATATTAAATGTAATGTAAACCGGATCCACCCTAAGCCTATAAATTCCGTTTATCCAACTAGGCCTTGGGTAAATTCTCGGGTATACATTTCAGAATATCCACCTTAGGGTGGATTTTTGGATGGATAACTGAAATAGCCCAAGCCGACTATGGATTTTGCCGAGCTATAATGACTAAACTATTGAATATATTCAATTGAATTTTCGTATACAGAATGGGAACGTCATTATAGACACACCGTTGAATTTTTTGTTGTATTGTCGTCTCCACCTTGTATAAAAAGTGAAGTTTATAAAAGATGGAAACAAGATGGCCTTTTTCTATCTCCAATCCCACTTAATGGGAATAAACAATCTCATGCAGTCAGAGGCATCTTCTTAAATATACCAATAAAGACCTATTCGCTGCGACTCCGGCAATAAAGATGAATCTATAACAACATTTATTATCTTTCACCAAAAGCGATTCAGCCGTTAAGTAGTTACGAGTGAACATAGGACCATATGGACATACATACAAATCAAACAACTTAAAAATCTAAACAACTACCAATTAAAATAAACTATTATTGACTGGCTAGAACATTACGACTATCAGGAAACAGAAAATCTATTCGGCAGCATTACATGATGCCCAGCAATGAGAATTAATATAGTCATTGATGCCCAGCCACATTTACCATACAAGACACACACGCACACCTCATAAACACACACATACACACACGCACTCCACTCTTACACTCACCCTCACTCTCTACAGAACGCAATGGTAATTTAAAATCTTTTATTATTATTAGTTTTTCCTTTTTTTGTTCTTGTATATTTGTAAACCTACCTTTTAATGCATGCCTGAACTATAACGTATCTCAGTTTTGTCTATTACATATTCCCTGTAATTGAAAGATGTGGCTCTTGTGATACAGGAGCTACGAGTACAAGAGCCAGGGCTACACAGAATATTGTGTCTTTGAAGTGAAAAATATTTACTACGAGTATTACTTATATACAGGTCAAACACATAACATTCTGTAGTTTGTGTCTACCCCTCACTGGAAAGCAAGCGTGAGTTAACGTGTGTGTATTTGACAGCACTCCATTCATTACAATTTTAGTCCGAATCGTCGTTTAACACATAAAAATACTGCACATTTTTATACTGTCCTATGTGGATACCTTTTATTCTACCGCAAATTAACCCACACAACACAAAGTGTTATTCACAACCACAAAGTCCGTATGATTGTCATAAAATGCCAGCGAAGTGTTGGCCCAACATACACTGTGGTGAAACTTCACCAAAGGGCCCGACTTACTCTTTCATGGTTTAACTTGCTAACTCCGTATAAATAGCCGTTCAGCGGAGTATAATGAAGCAGGGTTTAACTCTGCCTCGGTTAGTTAAACAAACAAATATTTTACGTAAATAGTTATTAGAAGGAAGGCCATAGTAGTTATACAGTATAATTTCGCCTTCAGGGAGTTACCAAGTTACCATAAACCTATAGAAGGTCAATATTATACGAAAAGTCAAGTGTCATGCGATTTTGTACCATGTGTAGTCCAGATAACTGTCACCAAATGTAAATGATTATGGTACCCGAGACTACCACGATATTGCAGTATTAAGCGATAGTTTCGATGTGTCAAAAACTTCGACAGACCAAAACGACAGACTAGGAAAGCATAACTTAAAAGATAGGAGTACTTCAGCAGTGGGTGGAACAAGGCTTTCAGTGGATTATAATGTGAAAAAAGGCACCAGAGCATTTATTAAAAAAATCGAATACATGACAGCTCCAATAGTATTGTGTTGTGTAAATAACTTTAAATAACTCCGACATCAGATTCAATCGCCAACTATTTGTTGTTTGTCGTGGTTTCAACTATTTGCACTAATTAACTAATTATAGCAGTACCTACTCATTAGACATCAAATCGTGTCTGTACATGCCTATGTATTGGTGTATTGGTATAGTACATGCGTGCAGTAAGTACTGGAGTGTGAACTCGCAATTGTAAGGTCAATCGAACTCATTGACCTGCGACCCTGGTACTACTAATAATTAAATATGTAGACGATAATAACGTACAATGATTGTTATTATTTTCTTGAACAAGAAATATTATTATAAAAGACTGCCAAGTCATAAGTCTCCACTTCGAACCCAAGGCACGCACCTGTGATTCATGTGCGTATTGTAAAATTATCACTTGCTTCAAAAACGGTGAAGGAAAACATCGTGAGGAAACCGGCATACCTGAGAGATATTTCTCGACGGCATATGAAGCCAAGTCAGAGGCCCATGTGCGGCTTTAAAATTCTGACACCAGGTTAGTCACTTACCACACGAAAAGAAGAATAAGAAAATCTACACGATGCAACTTCCTTGCCTGTAACACACAATAAAATTAAAGCACTGTTTAGATGATGCAAGTCATGATACACGGTAAGTTCTACCTTCAGATCCGTCTAATCTGAACAGATTCGCCAGTTATGTAATAGAGAACCAGTCTATTGTCAATGCCATCAACCGGACACAAATTCGAGACTCTGGTTTGCTACTGAGAAATTTCTAAAGGAAAGACCCAGTACCACTTTGCCCTAGGAATCGAACCAAAAAACCCTTTAGCTTCGTACGCATGGGCGGTTTTTTACCGCGACGATTTTGACGCACTCCTTAGTGTGTGGAAACTACACACTCGGCACACCTGCGGAACGTTCGGCGCGGAACGTTCCGTCGCGTCATGTGACGCTTGCTCATGAACCGACGTAACTTTCGGCTGATGTGTCATAGGTAACTTGAAAAACTTTAGGAGCGTATTCAACCGAACCTTCCGCGCCGAACGTTCGGCAAGTGTGGCGCGACCCTTAGGGCCGAGAGTTGAAAATCCAACAGTGCGTTGCACTTGACGTGCTGGGATGCACTCCACTTCACCAACGAGGCATGTCCAGAAGGACTACCTCGTTGGTCTAGAGCTGAGTAAGCCCTCGTACGCACGGGCGATTATTCGGGTTCCGGACCTCAAAAGGAAAATACGGAACCCTTATATATATATATATACACTGAAACTTAAGAACTATGTTAGCAATATACACAATATACAAAAAACAAACTATAATAATTATCCTACATGTAGACGAATCCAGTACCTCCAGAAAGGACTCTCCACATGTTCAGCAATGACCCTTTAGGGGTATGAGGAACAGGGTGTAAAGTTCACTCATACTCTATAGAAAAGGGAGGATCCTCCAACCAGACGGGTGTTATATCTGGCGGGCAACTGCCCTTATGTTGATTTCGGATAGTCTTATCTATGTTATTCGCTCAGTAAACTCTAACTGCGAGATGTAGGAATTGTGTGACGTCATGTCTTTTTGTTTCGTAGTTTTTGTATGTGGCGGTCTAACCGCTACATCACTCCCCTCCGGAGACCGGAGGTCGATAGTGGGCTGAGTCTTGGATCTTGCGATGCTTCACAGTGCCAGCTGTGGTTCCAGTGAGTCGGAACCGGGTGCCGCTCAGTTCACAGTGGGTCGGAACTGTCTGCAGTGATTGCGGCGATGGTGATTGTGGTTCCAGTGAGTCGGAACCGGGTGCCGCACAGTTCACGGTGGGTCGGAACTGTTTGCGGTGATTGCGGCGATTGCGGTGATTGAGGTGATTGCGGTGATTGAGGTGATTGCGGTGATTGCGGTGATTCCCCAGTGAGTCGGGGTGATGTGGCTGAGGGTGATGACCAGGAATGCGCGTTCGCTGCATGCTGGTGGTCAGGATACCCGTTGAAGCCGTGGGTGCTGGCTGGCTGTGTGACTCGCCTCACGAAAGCTTGCGGGAGTGATGATGATGACGTCACGCTGAAGTAGTTGCACGAAGGCTGCGTTGACGTTCATTCTCGGGGTCACCAATTTAGGGGTATGAGGAACAGGGTGTAAAGTTCACTCATCCACCATAGAAAAGGGAGGATCCTCCAACCAGACGGGTTGTTATGTCTGGCGGGCAACTGCCCATATGTTGATTTCGGATAGTCTTATCTATGTTATTCGCTCAGTAAACTCTAACTGCGAGATGTAGGAATTGTGTGACGTCATGTCTTTTTGTTTCGTAGTTTTTGTATGTGGCGGTCTAACCGCTACAACCCTCAGGTACTCGTAGCTGTTAGGACTGTCTCTCACTCTGCGCATCAACGACGCTACTCTTTTTCGAATTACCTATGGCGTGATAGCCATCCACTCGTGATCCCGCAAACATCGCTGTAGCGAGGCAGCCCCATCAACACCCTGAAGACATTGTTGTACTGAACTCTCAGAGTATTTACGACCCGCTGCGTGCAGCTGGCCCACAGGCTGCAGGTATAAAACGATTGGCTGAAGGCCCTAAACAATGTTGTTTTGACTGCTTATAAGATAACTTCGTTGTCCGTCCATCAGTCTGTCAAGAACCATTTTCTCAGGAACGCGTGGAGGTACCAAGTTGAAATTAATATCGAATACGGAGATCTATGTTCCCTTGGAGCTCTTAAAAAAAATCAAACTTCTAAGCCAACGCATAAAAAAATACGGCCATTTATGTGACATAATAACCTACAGGGCCCGTTGACCTAGAATCATGAAATTTGGCAGGAAGCAAGTCCTCACAGCATAAAGGAAAAAGTTTATAATTAGTAGTTTAATTACATATTTTTTTTATACTACCATCTATAGTTATTTGTCGGTAGGTACCATCTTACATTAATTGCAGTTGGCGAATTGACCGTGACGTATATCGATGTATGGGAGAACATAGATAGATAGATAGAACATGTTTCTCAACTACAAAGCCAAGTTTGTTCTTGGGATAAATTCATCCCAACTCCGGAACCCTTCATTGTGCGTGGTCCGACATGCACTTGGCCGGTTTTTTATCGTGTATTAAGCCGAGAATTGAGAATCCAACAAGTCAAGAAGGCGCTGCACTGTTTGATTTAAGTCAGAGTCATTATTTTGAATAAAATAAGACTCACTATCACAAGTTTCGATAAAACCTTATTTTATTCATAACAATAACAACGCAATATCGATGGACTTCAGGAGTAGATAATTTCTTATCACAAAACCTGTTTACAAACATACTACTATTATTATTGCTCTCCCGTGCAATGCCCTATTATCATTTCGTAGGTATAAACAATATTCTGCTCTTTAACGGACGATCGAATATGAATTATGTGGGAAAAGAATAAAGTGGACAATTGTTTGGTAACTAATACGATTTTCGCCCTTGAAATCGTGTACTTTATCAATTTCAGAAATTATTATTATCGGGTCAATTTATGAAGTTCAAGTTGTATGTAGGGCCTTCTTTTCCATTGGCCACTCTGGGCTAGCGCGATCCATGTGGCCTCCTATTTCCTGCCAATGTCGTATCTCTAGAGGCTAACAAAAGAAAACCTTACTAATCCCAGGTTGTGCTAAAACCGAGCTCGATGACTCACACATCCTATATTTTCTTAGTTTTCAAAGTTTTTCTGCATAAGTCGACCCAGTAACTCATATTTCTGTAGTTCATACATCCGAGGCGAGGTGCTGTTAACATGATCGCTTTGTTCACTCTTGCATCCTACATTCTCCAAAGGAGCCCCATTATCCTAAAGAGCCCAGGGTCTCCTATAGGTTAAGGACGGTCCCAGATGTATGTGCATGGGGTCCCAGAAACTGAGTTTTGCGTTGGTTTTATAATAATAACTAACAATACAAACTAAATAATAAATATAAAAAATATAACTTGAAGTTACCCTAACATGCCTTCTGTTTCTACATATTTCATCATCATGTGCCTAGCCAACAAAGTCTTGAAAGAATACACAAGTTACCTATATATACCTGTTCTATATTACCGATATATGTGATACAAACAGTCTATGACACACTATACAATATACATATCTCTCTATTTCCTCTTCACTTACGTCTGTATGCCCGTGCGCAGTCGTAATCATCAGTCAGCTCCCGGCGCGCGACACTTATCAACATGATTCTCGAAATAT
Organism: Conistra vaccinii; assembly: GCA_948150665.1. Taxonomy (NCBI): domain Eukaryota; kingdom Metazoa; phylum Arthropoda; class Insecta; order Lepidoptera; family Noctuidae; genus Conistra; species Conistra vaccinii. Next base: position 2,379,425 of record OX411323.1, on the reverse strand, counting down.
TATTATTTCTGCTAACTACCCTAGTAGTTTACTACATCTACAGTTATAAACAAATAAACAACTTCTTCAAACAACGAGGTGTGAAATATTTTCCAGGAGTACCGCTTTTCGGTAATATGTTTTATTCAACGTTCATGAAAAAGCATTTTCTGGATGAAATTCAAGCTATACATGATGCGTTTCCGGATGAAAAGTGAGTAATTTTACTTTTTTGAAGTGAAAACTTCTTTAATGGCGTTGTGCACTCTTTTTGGGATGGGTAAAAAATGTTAAACTCGCGTCAGGACGTGACCGTAAGATCCGTTGCCTAGCAACCGACAAAGTAAATATCAAAATAAATAGTCTTTGACATTGCGTAAAGATTGCGAGATAAGAAATTTTACCTAAATTGATGGGTAAAAAAAAGCAGTCAAAACATATTTCATGAAAAGTGTTTAAATCAATTGTTTATTATTGTTAGACTATATTTTGAAAATAAATAAATATACTACTACTACTACTACTAATGAATATTGTATTTAACCACATAAATTATAGTACTTTTATACTGATAAATAAAGCAATTCGTGCGAAATTATTCCCTAACCATTCCAAAATATTCAAAAATACACAACGTTAATGTTCAAGTTTTCACTTCTGCCGGCACTCCCAAAGTGCAAACCTTTGTTTTTTTTAGGATATTATGTAGGTCTCTACTTAATAGTAAGTACATTTTACCCACATTTCGCCAGTTATGTTTAATCATTGGAAAATAGTCTAATTGTTTGTTAACTACAAAAAAACACGCACTTTAAAAAACTATGAATGGCAAATCAATACAAATCCAATACAAATAAAAAAAAATCACCTTAAAAATATTTTTGTCTAATCGTAATGAGCGTATACACGCTCATTACGATTAGACAAAAATATTTTTTATTAATTATAAAATTTCAATCGGTGATACTAGGTACTTACGATAAGAACAACTTTTTCTATGTAGGTAAGTAATGCGGGAACAAATATTGGAGACATAATCGTTTAATTTATTGTTTCTTAGACTCATAGAAATCATAATAAGCCTATTAATGTTCCCACTGATGGGACACAGACCTCCTCTCTGTGAGAGGGAGTGGGCTGTAATCCACCACGCGGGCCCAGTGCGGGTTGGTAGATGTCACATGTCTTCGAATTTTCGGTTCTAAGACATGCCGGTTTCCTCACGATGTTTTCCTTCACCGTTTTGAGAGCAGTGGTGATGAAATTATTTACTCAAAGTAAAGCGCCTGCGACTCATAAGTCGGGGCCGTTACCACTGGGCCACCACTGCTCTCGTTTCTTAGTTTCTAAGACTATGGCTCCCAAAATAATTTGCACAACAATTGGTAGCAACGGATTCCTGCGGCCTTCACAAGGTCATCGGTCCACCTTGTGGGAGGCCTTCCAACGCTACTTCTTATTACTGACTATTTTTTGTTTGTTATTATAACTAATCATAGTAATCATGCTCCAAGGGGTAATAAATATACCTAAGATTTAGGAAGTAATGAGGATACGATATTAGCCATACACTTTCCTTATTTGTTCATTAGAATAAGGTATAAAATCTATAGTGTTTTGTTTACCGTATTTTCCGCTATTTTTACAACGATTTCTTTGCTGCAAGAATGCGTCAAAGCACTGACTACTTTGTCACTACATTACAACACGGATATTTGCTAGTAAATGTATGTAATCCCCGCCTTTTCTCTAAATAGACGAAAGTACAGAATACCATGTGTCCTTACATCCTTGCATTCTTGGAGAGATGATTATCATCTTCCCTGCTTCGTCCACGTGTACATTTATTATGGTCATAAGCACGCACCGGCTGCTTATTTTTGAAGAACACTTTTCAAGGAAATGTATGTTCTTCATAGAGCGTCCCATGTGTGTTTCAGACGACAATTTTCAGAGGTGTCAATCTAAACTTATTCAGTACATCTTCGTTTAACTAGTAAATTTTCGTCTATTTCTTATTTCATATGCTAGTAAAAGACCGCAATAAGTTCAACATACTCTTAGTCTAGACTCTTAGTTCGTGCACAACAATCATCACCAATATTGGCAGCCTTGTTACCACTGTTGAGTATAAGCCTACTCTCTTTTCTTCCATGCTTCCCTGGTCTGTCAGCAACATAATCATTATATCTATCTCCAGATACGTGGGTCTCTTGGAGTTCACGATGCCGGTACTCCTGATCCGAGACCCTGACCTGATCAAGGCCATCACCGTCAAAGACTTCGATCACTTTACTGATCATCGGGAGTTCTTCACCGAAGAGTCGGATCCGTTGTTTGCTGGCAGCCTGCTGCTGATGAAAGGTAACGGGCACGTTTTACAACAGAGTTTGCTTAAAATAGATTCAGATTTATTAAAGAAAACTCAATTTAATTAAAAATTTCGTTTATAAGACTGTAACCCGACTACGGAAAAATAAAAGCGATCTAAAAAGTACGAAACAAGAAAATATTTCAGATAGAAATCAAGATATGGGTACAAAAATGGTCAAGGTAAAACCTTGGCCGTGGTCGCACGCCTGTGTACCATGTTGGTGCCAGAAACACTTACAAAATTATAATTGCATGCGACGACGGCTTTACCTGGACCATTTATGTCGTCGTCGTTTAGAGTCGCATCGCACCTGTTTGCAGGAGTCTTTAAATGGCTAATTTGTATCGTGTAAACGGTAAACTCGAATTCAAACGCTCAGCAAATTACCTAACCATACATAACACGCGTCACTTTGACCACTCGCGCGCATGCATCGTCTGCATGTTCGTGTTATTGTAGCTCCCTCCCTCCAATTGTTGGTCATTACACCCAGTCCCAAACTGTGCCAAACGTCAGATTGTCATAAATTGCGGAGTTATACAATCAACTCAATTGTGCCCAATCGGGTATATACCCGAAGATAGCAGCGGTACAATCCTAAACCCGCGAAAATGATGAGTCCCTAATTGACCCATTTGAAACGTTTTCGGAGTGTTAAAGTATTTTTCTCTTGTTCGTGTTCTCGCGCCAACTTGTATGTTGTCATAAACTTGTTAAAATGTATAATTTCAGGTGAGAGATGGCGAGAGATGAGGACCACCTTGAGCCCAGCATTCACAGGCTCCAAGATGAAGTTGATGCTGCCAATAATTGTGGAAAACACTCACAATATTATCGAGTACCTTCATGGTAAGTACAAATGTAAAATTAATGGGATTTGTAACATCACATCACGCCTGTAATGGCCGAAGGGTTAGGCAGAGGTGTAGCTAATAGTGAACCCACATTTTGCCAGTGATGTTTAAGTCCCATGTAATAGGGGGCGAACCTATTGCCATCAACCGGGCACAAATTCAGACTCTGGGCTGCTACTAAGGAATACTTAATGGAAAAAAACCAATAACACTTTGCCTGGGAATCGAACCCATGCACGCACCCAAGCACCTCATGCTCAGCAGTAGCGCTTGCGACCACTAGAACAACAAGGCAGCGAGGTATTTGTAACAAGTTTTACAAAAATTTCAGACAGAATCACAGAACGTTTAATTTCTCGAATAATAAAGTGGTTCCTAATTATTTTTCAGGTCATCAAACTGAGAACATTGAAGTGGACGACCTGATGCGTCGGTATACCAATGACGTCATAGCATCAGCTGGCTTCGGCCTCAAGATCAACTCTCTAGAGGATCGAGACAATGAGTTCTACAGAATTGGCAACAAAATCTTTGACTTCACCCTGAAACAGAGAATATTATTTATTTTAGCTACTTTATTCCCTGAATTCACTAAGGTAAGAGCCACGTGTAGTTTATCCAACCAGTATAAATGCAATAAACAATCAGTTTGCATCACTAATTTAATATTTTGTCGAACAGAAACTGGGCATACGTTTATTCTCCGTGAAGACATACAACTTCTTCAGAAACCTTGTGGCTTCTACAATGGAATATAGGAAGAAAGAACATGTGGAGCGACCCGATATGATTCAACTGCTCATGGAGGCGAAGGGAGGTAAATATTTGCGTGACAATATGCCATATTAAAAATATGCTAGTTAGTGATAATATTGGCAGAAACTACATGAAGTCTTTAAGTTGCCTATGCGACTCCAATGTTCGAAGATTGTGGTCTTCAACCAATGCGTCCTGCCTGAAATACGTGGCCCAAACGTGGGCACTCAGGCGGGTACCTCAGGAGTGAGATATGGACGAAGATTATTTTATTTACTTTTAGATCCAGAATAAAATTATCCAGAAAAGAACCGGTGTTACCAACATCTAGAGGAAGCAAGTGGCAGTGGTAGTAGGACATGAAATTCTAAATTACTTCCTATTACTCTTTCCAGAATGGTCTCCAGATGAGTTAACTGGGCAAGTTTTTATCTTCTTCGCTGCCGGCTTTGACACTACAGCATCTGTTCTGGTAATGACCATCCACGAACTTGCCATAAACCCCGAAGTCCAAGAAAGGTTGTACCAGGAGTGCAGACAGACGAAAGAGGACAAAGGGCTTACGTTCGATAGTCTGAGCCAACTCAAATATTTGGACTGTGTGTTAAACGGTAGGTCACTTTGCAAACTTGTACTGTCAAAATACTAGTTTTAAGGTTTAAGAACTTGTCAGTGGAACTGACCTGCATTTTCTGGTAGCACAAATTTAATCTCGCCGAAAATAACTCAAAAACACGACACGCAATAAATTATGATTGTGTCACCAGAATAACAAACTGAAAAAAAAGCGAACTTTGTAGTTTCTAAAACTTTATAGTTTCCTGGTGGAAATATCGAGTGGGTCCCATAGTAGTAGTTTGTTTTTCTAAGATATGTATTGTTATTAAATTATGTCTGACAAAAATTTCATACTTTCAGAAACCCTAAGGAAGTGGACTCCAGCTATTTTTATGGACAGGACCTGCGTGAAGACCTATGAGCTACCTCCACCAAGGGAGGGGGGACAGACTTACACTGTAAGTTACAAAATTTGGACGGAATAAACAATTTTACTTCACATAATTTCCGAATGTGGAACAGCTAACTAAATAAATGATTTACAAAGTTGGTTGATTGGTTAAATAGTTGCCTTTGCTAAAATTATTTATTACTGTTGATAGTTGAAACCCGGTGACCTCGTCTACAACATGGTGAACTGCATACAAATGGATCCGCAATACTTCCCTGACCCACATAAGTTCGATCCTGAGAGGTTTTCTGAAGAGAACAAGCACAATATTAAACCATGCACCTACTCGCCCTTCGGAGGGGGCCCGAGAATTTGCATCGGTAAGTTATCAATAATTATCACTGTACTGTATTTTATTCAAGAGGCTCGTAGCAAAATAATAACAGCCACACGGGTCGATCAAAAGTTAAGCTACGCTTGCCGCCGTCACTCCGTGGATGGGTGACCATCTTAACATTATGTATACCGAGATCCCTCCGGGCATCTTGGTTCCGGGATCCCGGCCGGCAATCTTTCTTGGGTCTTTGACAGTCGTAATGGGTCGTCAGAAGCCCGAATGTCTGTCAACCAGTCTTACCAAGGGGTATCGTGTTACCAAGTGACTGGTTTGTGTAGGGGTGATTGAAAGTCGTTCCATGTAAAACACTGGTATTCAGCTGCATCTGGTAAGACTGGAAGCCGACCCCAACATATTTGGGACAAGGATAGCTAGACTGTACCAGGCATGCATAATTTGACAGTAGGTTTGTTTCACAGGAATGAGGTTCGCGATGATGGAGCTCAAAGTCCTGATTTACCAAATAATGGTGAACTTTACCATCGTGAAGACTGAGAAGACTTTGGACCCGATCAAGTTGAAGCCTCATAACTTTAACATCAGGGCCTTGAATGGAACATGGGTCAAATTTCAAAAGAGAGAGTAATATTTAGGAAAGTTATTTTTATAAGGTGCCATCTTATATTGTGAAAGTTTCAGCTCTAAACGACAGTATGCGTGCGATTTGTAATGTGACCACAATTTCCTCCTACAATCAGTACAACTAATTTAATTAATAAACAATGTTTTATACATATTAGTAAAAATTCAGTGTATGTATTAATAGTAGGAAAAAAAAACAGCTGTTCCATAAATTTTGCCCGCGTAGGTATTGCAGTTTTCTATAAAACAGCAGATTTTTTTTTTAAATAACCGAGGAAAAATTTCGACGCAAGGGTGTTCAGAATCATGTACTGAATCCATGGTATCAGTTTTCGCGTTGATGTCCTTGCCACCCTGTATAATATCATCACGCTAAGACCAATAGGAGCGAAGCACCAATGAAGAATGTTTCAAAATCGGGGGGTTTTTTTTTTTGCGTTAGCCCAAAGTAACAATTCCACGCGGACGAAGTCGCGGGCAGAAGCATATACATATAGAGATAAATAATAGGATAGACAATTTATTTAGATGCTGATATTTTCACGTTTGACTTGTTTTTGAAATTGTGCTAAGGATATGATATGAGATACAAATAGTAGAACCTAATATAATATTAGTGGAGACCTGTGTGTGACTGCGGTTTGTTTTATTTGTAACTTTAGCATTAAAATATTAATATTAAGTTTTTTTTTATATTCTATTAAATAATAACTACTCTTTAGACATTTTACTTACAACCACGGCTAATATATCTACGGGGGTAATTATGATAAAGGCAAATTATGATCTAGCTTCTGGACACTACACTACTTTATCAACTTTTACTAGCAAATTTTACTAACAGACAGTAATTATTATGCAGTCATATTAATAATTACTGTCGACTAGTAAAATTATTATTTCTCTTTAACCACAACGTTCGCAATATCACGAAATTTTAAACAGAAACTTACAAGAAAATAATATTCAGTTTTTAATTAACTGACTTAATTACGTACGAGGCGAACCACGCAGAGGGTTAAAATTTTTACCAAGTTTCCACATTATAATAATAATATAGGATGTTGATGTTGAATAAATAAAAAGTTTCAGTAGTTGCGACCATTGGGAGTTTCTGAGAGGGAACTCATTCGTCGAGTGGGTTTTTGAACATAATTTATATTTATTAACTTTTAGTTGTCGCTAAGTAGATTTATATTACAGTGGTATGGTCCCAAGGAACTTAAGTGCGCTAGCTGATAAGCTAGTCAAAAATAAAATATGCTCTCTTCTTGTTCATTCTAGTATTTTTTCTTGGCGTATGTATTAGTATTTGCCTAGATATTAATTATGCTTCCAAACCTTTCATGTTTTTATGGTCGTCTTTCCGTTTTAATGAGGCTTTTCATCTTTTAGTGATATGAGGTACAGGGTGTAAAGTTCACTCATCCACCATAGAAAAGGGAGGATCCTCCGACCAGGGTGTTGTGTCTGGCGGGCAACTGCCCGAATGTTGATGTCGGGTGTTTGTATATTATGTCGATCGCGCGATAAACTCTAATTGCGCTATGCAGGATTTGTTTGACGTCATATCTTCGATGCGTAGTTCGTATGTGGCGGTGTAACCGCTACATCACTCCCCCTCTGGAGACCGGAGGTCGATCTCTACACACACACTGGTCTTCAAATCTTTTCATAAGTAAGTTACCAGGACCACATGAGTATCAGAGAGCGCCAGTTAATCACACCGATAACATCAAAGATAGTAATAATTCAGTTTGAAATTATCGAGCTTTTCATTTCGGATCAAGTGACAGCAATTTCGTTTAAATTGTTTGGCTATTAAAACAATAGGAATGAACTGTATAAATTCAACGCAACTGTTCGTATTGACACTGTCGCGTTGATTGTGTTTGTAACCGCAATTCTGATTGCAAATAAAGGTTCAGTATTTCCTTTTATACCTATGACCCTGGTAGGCCGACGCTGATAGGAGAAGGAAAAAGGATAGATAGATCTAGCTTTTTAGACTTTTTCTTGTAAATATAATAATATTGCTTTACGATATTCTATCCTAACATAAATCTATCATTTTTAATTTCATCAAAGAAACTGAACGCAATCGGCACACTTCTTCAAGAGCTGTCAGTGTAAATATTCCACAACAGTGATAACAGTGAGACATGATGCGGTTCAGATGTGCTAATCGCGTTCAGAGTCATTGCATTGCTGAGGTTTGACCTTTTAATAAAACAGTTTTTATCACAAATATTTGTTCTACTGTAACCTCAACTGTAACCGATAACTGGGCTTGTTATCGGAACGCGATAAGGAACCCGCTATAACTATTTACTACGCGGTTTTATTCAGTGCTTCTACAGTTTCATTGTATCCAGCCAATATCAAAACTTAAGCTAGACAGCTTTACTATTTTTTATTTTCTAGGTGGTCCAAAGATACCTTACAGCATTTGAAGCTGATTTTTTTTAATTTATTTGAAATAGGTAGAACTGTGTAGTGTAGGTTTTCAGGTAGACAACACATTTATCTACATTTTATAAATAAGTATAGAGTCTAGTTTAAATATGAATTAAATTTTAATTTGAATTGGCTGCCTAAAACTACTAACTTAAAGCCTCCAGCCGGGCATCCGTTTCTTGCCTTTATCGATTAACTTATACAAGCCTAGTCCATCCATCGGTTCTTTGATCTTCCTCTAATCATACAGCCGTCACACGTATTTAAAACATTTCTCCGAATAACATGTCCATACCATGTCAACCGATTTCCACACAACTTTTCAGTGCTATTTTCATACTTCCTCTTATATTATACTCATTTCTGATTCTTTCCTTTCGCGTAAACACCACACATCGCTCTCAGCATTCTCATCTCAACAACATGCCTTTCATTCATCCCTTTTGTGGTCCAAAATTTTGATCCATACAAGACAGCAGACAAACCAAGAATCATTAGGTTCACATTCTCTCTGCCACGTCAGAACGAAAACCATAAAAACGTCTTCTTAGTAATCAATTTCCCGCGTTTCAAAGTAGGTTAGTGTTAAAAAAAGGGAAGATTGTAAGAGTTCCTCCGAAGTCAATTAAATCTGTCTAAAGTTGTCGCGTTCTTCGCGAACTCGACCCACTTTGATTTGTGAATATTAATACCCGAGTAACGAATGTCAAAGGTCCTAACTTTTGTAATTAAGGCTACGATTTCCTTCTTAACTTTAATGGGAGTGAGTATAAACATTTGTGTGATTGTACTTGTTGAAAAGTGTGAAAGTCATCTCAAAATCAAAAGTCATTTATCCAAAGACTGAGAATCAGTTTTGAGCCACTCTTATATTGGACAAATATCTTTATCTCTTTGAGTGTCAAAATTACATAAGACAGTCCCTCAAAACGCCCGCCCTTCACCACTTCCTAGTGCTTTAGCTGGAAAGAAATGACGCAGCAAACTCCCCAGCAGCACAGCTGTCTGTTCAGTTTTAAGAACTTGATTGTCAAAAGTTTATAGGAAAAGAGTGTTATATTATTACATACGTACATAATAACACCATGAAAATGATGGCATTAGCTTCACCTACCCCAAAATCGTTCTCGTTATTATATACAATTATTACAGGATTTCTAAATTGAAACTCCAAATGAAATAACTATACTAAAAAGGTCTAGGTCTAAACTTTCCAAAAACCCTTTTATTGAAGGATCGTATATACAAATAAAACATATCAAAACCACAAACTATTTTGTCCACGTTCGTAGGGCCTTAACAAAGAGATTTCAATTTAAGTAAAGCAATCCAATTTCACACGGCCATGGATATAAATGGGTGTAATTTTATACCGCGGATGTAAGCCCCGCTTAAAATTAACGACTGTTAGTTATGACGACCTGGTAGCCGCTGACTGATATTTTATTTGTTTTCATTGAAGGTTTTAATGACAGATTTACTTTATTTCATTCCTATGAAACATGTTTTTTTATTGGCGGGGCGAAAATACACTTTTGTTTAATAAATAATGGCCTTCGCATCCTACAACATTAATAATTCTGCAAAGTTATATACGAGTATATGAGCTCGAACAACCGTCATCTTCTTACAGCAGACTCCTATAACGAACCGTTATTGATTTAATTTAAGACTCTTATATTATATTTACCAATAATGAAGCCAAGACCTCATAGCTTTGCATAGGAGAAGGCGACCCTCCCATATGGAAATAGCTATAACAGGTATAATAGAATTAGCTTACGAATCTTTTTATATACCCAGCTTGGCAATAAAAAAAGCTAAATGGTAAATAAATCGATTCGTTTTGGTTAAAGGAACCGACAATAAGTATACGTAATTCATAATTATATATATATAGATACTTTTCCCAACAGAAGATTTAATATGAATATTGCGAAATACTTTCAGTTAGACAACTTTTTGTTCTTCGTTCAGTCCTAGTACAACACAGAGATACCCTCTAAGTGACAATCACTAAAAGACGTAGGATATAGTTTGTCAGCACTACAAATGTAAATATTCATTTACCAAACGTTTTCTTTGCTTCCAAGGGCCACAATTATATAATAAACTCAACAGAAAATTGAAATTATACTCTCTTTCAACCGCGTCCCTGAAGAAATCTGTGACAAACTTTCTACTTACAAATAACTACCTGAATACAGAGCGCCTCCTTTTCTCTGATAATAACCCACCCTAAACCCCTCCACCGAGAACATAACACACATTCTCCACCGACACAACACATACCATTACCATTACACACACACATACACATACACACACACACAAATAATCAAAATGATAAATAGATGAAATGTAATTTTTGAATCCGCAAAACACTTGCTCTGTCTGCAATTTCTATTGTGAAACTGAAGTATGTATGGGCTTGTATCAGTGCTCTTAATACAAGTTATTTTATAACTTAGTAAGGGTGCTGGTTGCATCACCCACCTGTTTTGTTAACTAGCATATAAGTCAAGTGTACCTACAGATGATACTGTTTAATGTTAACATTGTTATTTCATTTGATTAATAAATAAATTAATAATAAATAAATAGGTAAGTAAAATAATATCCTTATATGCTATTGACTCACTTTTAACCATTTTCACTCTTGAGATAGGTATACACAGAATTTTTACACACTCTATCGAACTAAAACCTTTATATCGGGATATATGTTTTCGCTATGCTTTACTGTAGCCATCTAAATTCATACTTTAAAATATACTACAAAATTTACAAATGAATTCTGGAATAAATATTTGACTTTAGTCATAGAAAACCGAACAGTTACCTAAAACAAGCGAAGTGAACGTGGTATCATTTTGAACACTGGACCCTGTATTTTGTTGAGAGTAAATAAATGTAAGCTATACTGTATAACATTAGGGTATTTTAGATAGCCTGCGCCTGTCTGTAGCCTGTCGTCGACATCCGAGAGGCATCCCGACCCTCGGGTTTAGAACGTAACTTTATATGCCTGACGTGTATTTATTTAATTAATATTTTTTTGAAAAATGTTTTCAATTTTTCAGGTATTGATAGGTCACATAATGTTAAATAATTTTCTACATAGATTTGATTTCGAATCTTAGTTCAAAAAGCAGTAGAATGCCTTGCCTCGTAATCACTTTTCGCGATCTGGCATTTTCCTAGGGATGCCGCCGTCGATGCATATTATAATAATACTGTTAACGAATGTGTTCCTTGTGAAAATCCGGGAAACACGAATTCTGAATCTGAAATGCAACAAATAAAAAATAAACTCAAAATAATTAAAACACCCGACTGCGTAAAAGACCCGCTGAACATAAAAATACACATGAAAAACATAACCCATTTTTTGCAGTAAAAAAAAAAAGATTAAAAGCGCGGAACCGGTAATCGCAAGAAATATTACTCTTAAAACATTGATTTATTAAAATGTCTAAAATAAATAAAAAAGAAGTTTTGATTTCACAGAATTACATCCAGACAACAAAATGACCAACTATTTACGTGTTATCTTCGTACAAGTCGGGCACGTCACTGAACGTGAACGGATTAACGCTACGTCAAGCGCCCCGATACACCTGTTGGGTGCACAGTTCCACGCAATGTAGGTACTCCATTATTATCTCCGTCTGTTCATGTTGCCTTGGTAGCCGTAATATTTAAGGTTCAGCCTGCAAACAGCCTTGCGAGCCGAGTGCTACACACCACAAATCTACACCTAGCGAATAACGATGTTGATGCTTTATGTTAGCCTAGTACTTCTGGAATGTTAGTCTGCCCACGCGTTTTGTCATACAAATCGTGGTTACAAACAATACATTCAATTAATGTTAGAATCTGTATAATTTGCGCCACAATTTGTGGTAACATTTTGGCTAAACAATTAAATACTTTTTTAGAGGCATGAGGACAATTCTTTCATAATTACCGTTTTATAACCGTAGTCAGTTTACATAAGGCTATGGTATACAAATTGACAGAGCATTTTCCACCATGACAGATTACGATAGTTGTACCGCGTACTTCCCACTTTTCCATCGCGTATGACAGATGTATTCACATTTCCGCATATACACAAAATGGCTTTTTGCGAACACCATCGTTCATCATACATCACAATATTATATAACACAAATAAAAAAAAAAGACGTGTGGCACTCGGGGACTGCCCCGGCGAAGCTATTGCATAGCATTTTTTATCAACTTACGCAATTGTAAAATATTAACCCGAATACAAGAAATAGCAATGATGACATTGACAGGAACTGTTATTCACATTTATAGTTTTTAAAACTTGACACAACGTAATGGCCGGGAACATCAAACTAATAAAAAGGTTTTAATTTAACTATTAATAGTCAAGGATCATTCGTCTAAGTAAATTTGAACTTTATTGTCAAACAGTTAAACATAATTTTCAATACAACACTCTCGTATCATTCGTCTAAGTAAATTTGAACTTTGTTGTCAAACAGGTAAACATAATTTTCAATACAACACTCTCGTATCATTCGTCTAAGTAAATTTGAACTTTGTTGTCAAACAGTTAAACAAATAATTTTCAATACAACACTCTCGTATCATTCGTTTAAGTAAATTTGAACTTTGTTGTCAAGCAGTTAAACATAATTTTCAATACAAAACACTCTTTTCTTAGGTAGTATTTTCGTTACAAAATTTCTGGATTAGGTCTCCACGCTCAAGGCCCGCGATAGAAGCTATGCAATAGCTTAAAAATATAGAAATTGTTAAATTATTAATATTCGCTTCCGGATTTAAGGTTTGTCGAAAAAGCAATTAATCTGATAGCTGGTTTATTAGGAAACGGCTGGACACGTTTCATAAAGTTTTATGTTAAGAGCTAGTTTCACCATACTCTGTTAGTTAGTTTTAACGTCCCATTAGGTAGATAACGGCCCGTTAGGCGTAGTGAGTGTTTCACCACGTACTAACGAATGGTTAATTCTCTTAACATGGCGTTAAACTTAATCACTGCTCCAATGGTCTGCTAATGCTTGTAACGGGTCGTCAACTGGTTGTGAGTTGGTGATAATTTTATTTTTTAACACGAATTAGGTGATATAAAAAGAAAATAGAACTTGTAATATTATTCGGCGTCCTAAAACATACAAAGAGCGACGACGTCACTATTTTGAAGAATATGACGATGTAGATTTCAGGACAAGGTTTCATTTATCGATAGATTTTTGTAGCTATGGATGTTTTGCGATGAATGATTGAAGATAAACTTGAATATTCATCAAATCGGTGTACTGTACCAATGGTCTTACGATGTGAATTGTAATAAAAATATGCCTGTTTTGTTATTTAGTACAACTTCTTTCGTAAGGTGTTAGGTGCTTAATATAAATATTTGGATGCTAATTTGTAACCTTGTTTGTAATGGGTTTTTCCATCTGGAATTTCTTAGTAGCAGCCTGGAGTCTGGATTTGTGCCCAGTCGATGGCAATAGGCTCGCCCTCTATTACATGGGCCTTAAAAAACATAACTAGCGAAACGTGGGTGTACTGTAGGTACACCTCTGCCTAACCCATCGGGGAATACGGGCGTGATGTTATGTATGTATATATATGTAATTTGTAACCTAGTTTAAAAGCTCACACATTAGTTCCCACTAGTAATAGGACCACCCCATCATCTACCGTGAATGTTACACAAAGCGTCTACGAGATGTCGTATAAGATGGGCATGGATGAAGCAAACCTGAAATTTTGTTTGCTTACAGAAACAAGTCGACTTCGCTAATAAACCAACTTCTATTTAGTTGGTATATCGGACATTGAAACTGCTCAGGGAGTTGAATTCTTCTGTGAGCATCTTTCAACCCTCTTTTTTCATGAGCAATCATCACTGCAATATTCTTATGTTTTGTAATGAGTTTTATTGAAATTTCTTTTTCACTGCGCAGAAATTGGGACCGCGATTTCTTTTCGACATATTACAACACACAAAATTTTAAAAATTACAAAGTAATAATCACTGACTCGTTGGTCTAGTGGTCGCAAGCGCTACTGCTGAGCATGAGGTCCTGGTTTCGATTCCCAGGTCATGCGTGTTATTGGGTTTTTCCACCAGGAATATCTCAGTAGCAGCCCGGAGTCAAGATTTGTGCCCGGTTGATGGCTATAGGCTCGCCCCCTATTAAATGGGACTTAAACATAACTGGCGAAATGTGGATGTACTAAATGTACATCTTTGCCCAACCCTTCGGGGAACCAAGGTGAAATGTTATTAAAAATCACCACAATTCAAATTCCACAAGCGCGACACCGAAAACATAAAACATATGGTATGACAGTACATTATATAATATGCGTATGACGTTTAAACCGACAAATAAAGAATTACACAGACGCTCTTTCGATTTTAACACAAATTATGACATTTCAATTCAGTGGCATAACATTATTATACGGCTAGTTCCAATGAGGTATGTTTAGATAATTATTTGTTTAGACGCCATGACATTTTGTTTTGGTTGCTTATAAACATGGTACGAGAGCCCATGACCAAAATTTATGATTCATCGTTTTACGAACAAAAACGTATAAAATCGATAGATTTGGTTATTCTGAATTCAACAAATCCTAATTTCCTCAATTTTCCGCATCACGTCTGACCTGACCGCATTTTTAAATATTATGTAAAAAAAAAAACAAAATGTTTCATACCAATCTGTTTGATTTTTAGAATGTAGTTCAACGATAGATCTAAAGTGGGTGATAGACATGCGTTCTTGGCCCGACGTCGTTGGTGACACACGTGAAACACGCTTTCTCACACGGTATCGCGATGTTTTAGAATTTTCTGAACCAAACTAAACATACATTACACAAATGACGAAACAAAATGCTAGCTCGCGACTCGCGGCTATGACAGACGTATGAAACTACGAACCAAGGCGGGCTACGAGCAAAATTTCAAACCTGTTGGATCGCCGGCGAACTCACTCGGCGGTTTACATACGGGCGAGTAAGGTCGCCGAGCCATAAGTCGGAGACCGTGTGTTTGCTCGCACGTCTATCACCCCTTTTAGATAACTACAGAAAACACAATTTTCAGAAACATTTTATGCGCATGATGTCTAAAAACAAACTTTGTCGTAATAAAATTACTAAACCTATGTACATTTTTAATATCAGACAGTGATGAAACTGTCTGCCTATTTTTTTTGACATAGCAGAAATGGGTTCCCATAACTGTGTCGTTTCTGACCGGTACTGCCCACCGAGTCGGGTTCAGAATCATCTAAACTAACAATTTTATACGGTTTTGGCCGTAAAACGATGTGGTATGGATGTGGTCGTGGGCTCTCTTACTAACGAGAGTGAATGACAAGTCAGACCGCTCATATTTGTTCAATCGATGACAGATACCACAGAGTACTTTATAACATACTGACAGATACTTCTACTTGATATTTGATTTAGCAACGCCTTGTTATGATCCCTCCGTAGAACGTAAACCTTTTTGACGTCTTCGTCAATTTTAACAGAACATTTCATAATTGCTCATTAAGAATAGTTTGGTGAAATTAGGTCTTAGTCTGGCTATTTTATTTTAGTTACATTTTGCTTCGGTATATGTGTGTTTAATATTGCTAGCTAGAAAATAGCTTCCTATTTGTATAGATTTATCGTGTCTGCCTCTGTTTCATGTTCTCCTAGTTCCACAGAATCGCTATTGATTCTGATGAAATTTCACGGAAGGACAGTTTTTGTGATGACACGATATTTTATAGACACAAACTGACCAAAAAGATTGATCCTCCTGCCTGTACCAAGGCAGATATGATTCCAGTACCAAGAAATATTACCTAGATATTTTATCCTTGCGGAAAATGCCAAGCATAAAAGTAAAGTCATTGATGTTTCCACGATATTAACGTGTTTGGAACAACAATAAGTTTCGTAATTTACTTATGGATTCCAGATCAAGTTTTTATTTATTTTTAAACCCTCAACACTAATGCTGGCTGCAATAATAACTTGGTTATACTTAGTCTGATTCCCTGAGATTTTCTGACGTTTTGAAACGAAAAGAACCCTTTTTCTAATTAATATTAACAATACAGCTTCTGCCTATATAATCATCTTTTAGAAAAAAGTCCGTCTGGATAGTGAAACAATAAGAAACGTGATTACAACTACAGCCAGTACCCAGTACCCTGCTGGCTGCTGGCTGCCGACAAAATGTGTAAATAGCGTTCCCGCTTAAAGTTGCACAGGCACACCGGTCCGAGCCAGTTTAAACTAGTTGTAAATGTTAGGGGTACTGTTGCGAAACTAAAGTTTATACTAAAAATTATCGTTGTTACATACAAATTGTTGTTCTTTTTACTTCGTTTCTCTACGTATTTTACATTTTCTCTGCATGGTTGTCGATGTTTTACGATGTCTGAATTGCCTGGCTTCATGAAATGTGTCCTTCCACTCTCTGGCAAACAGTCACTACCCATACCACTACCCATCGCCTTAGTTCCAGCTGATGAAAATCTCCCACCAGTACGCTCAGCTTATCCTCAAAAGAAACGGTACCCTAATTACATAATACACGATCAATCGGAATTTGAATAGTTTTGAAACAGATTGCTAATCCATTGCTTCATAAGTTCGAAAAAAATATCTGCTCAACAACGTAAATAACGCTATGAGTATTGTTGAACTGTCAAAATGAAACAGATTAGTCCGAATGGTTTATGAAAATGTGTTGCGTAATTAGATAGCGGGTTTTGTCTACGGATGGATAGACAAAATGACAGATAAAGAATCACAATCTGTCATTTCCTATTCTTGCGTAGACAAAACCCGTAGAAAACCCGTTTCTATGGTTGTCATACTAGGCGTGTTGGACATGAGTTGCCTTGTCTAACCTAATTGCGTCTAACACAATTTCAATAACAATTTGAGAGTTTTGACGAGTATTGCTTGTCCATTGCTTCATAGGTTCGAAAAAATTCGTCTACTCAACAACGTTAATAACGCAATGAACGTGGGTGAACTGTCAAAATTAAATCCATTGCGATCAATTGTCATTATATGTGTGTTACGCAATTACCCCGCTGAAAGTATTTAAGCAGACTCCTGCTAAAAGCTTGCAACCTCGCAAATAGCTGTCAAATATTTACCTGTTTTGATTATTAAGGCAATAGCTAACTAGTGAACTAGAATATTAATACTGAATTGCAATTTATTATAACACTGAATTTGATGTTGTAACCGTTTTAGGTGTAAAAAAGGCATTTGGAAAGTTACAAATACTTACTAAGTGTTCGGTGTTAAGATATTAATCATTGCGTTTTATAATAAATAGTTCGCTAGTTAGCCACATTTCTTATTTCCATACAGTAATATTCCCAAATTAATCAAAACACGGAAATATATGACAGCTATTTGCGACGTTGCCCACTTTCAGAATAAACGGTCTTAAAACGTCTGTGCTCCGGGCATATTCGTATGACATTCTTATCTTTTTTGAAACATTATTAGCATTTACAAAACTTACCAAAAATTATCCACAAAGGCCTTAACAAACTCAACGGAAAAAAATGTAGTATCCTGAATGTTTTATCTATAAATCCTTGTAATAAACATAGGCTTAGAACGAGACGTAGGCCTTCCATTGTGGGCTATAATTCGGTCACGGATTCGCCCGCGACACGTACCAACACTCGACACAATTATGACCGGCTACGTGACGCTTCTGTAGGGTATCGTGTAGCGCATGTCATGTAGGTATTTCTAAAACATAAACACTACTTAACATAAAGTTTGTAATTTCCGTCAGAAGGTAAGTACGTAATTTTTTTACAGTGGGTGAGCCATTTGGCATTAACCAGCTCAAATCTGAGGTTCAAGACAATATTATTACCTAAGGTTTGAAAACCTGATGAGTACATTTCACTTATGTTCAATTCCTCTGTATTCAAAGATATCATCATAAGGTCAACAACAAAGTTGCGACTACAGCAGAGAGTTTAATGACGTTCTTTCTCTAAAAACCCTGTGACGTCATAAACTCATGACCTTGCATCACGCAAAACTCAGGGGTCCTAATCCTTGGGCTCTCGACAGCTCCCGTCTCTTACCCACTTACAATGACAATCGTGGAGGACCCCCAGCGTATCTCAACAACTCGCATTTCAACAACCCTGAATGGTACTTCCGTAAATATGTACTTACTCTGGTACAGATCTGTGTAATGTCCGGGAGGGCGAAAAGAGTAACCTCTCCTAGATAGGTATTTTGGTTTTTAGCTAGGATTGACAAACAAACACGCTTTAGTTGCACAAAGTACTAGGAAGCCAGTACAAGGTAGGTGATAACTTGGGACTTAAAAACATATTTGAACAAAATTTTGATATTAGTACTTCTGCCAATCCGATCGGGAATTACAGGCGTGTTGGCTACTTCCATTTTCGTAGAATATTTCTGTATAAATTAAAAGTTATAGCAATCGAAATTCCATTAGAACAATGCTAGGAATTTCAATTATAACTCACTCAATACTTGTTGGAACTATGTTCGGCTCTAGATGAACTCATTTATATTGGAGCTTTGAAGCAACTTCTTATACAAAAGTAACCGATCGATCAAAACGTTTCGTGAGCCCTTAGGCGCAACATTTCTCGTCATTTCGGGTCCCACAATTCAATATCATAAACCTAATTTTACGGTTGGCATCACAATTTACAAGTAGTCGTCTAGATTTGCGAGGAAAGTGCCGACTGTTGTAATGAAAGCAACATTGGAAAAATACTTCAAAGAAAGTTGTACAGTTCATTACATTCCGTTGAATAGAATATAATATAATGTATGAGTACGCGCTTCTATGTGATGAAAATATATTTAAATATGGTCCTGGTATATTCAATATTTTGGGTGTTGTTTTCTTCTGTAATTTTTTTTTTTGTTTTTTTGCATTTCTTTCTTCTTTTTTGCTTTTTTAGATGCAGGTAAGTACTATAGTCTGGCATGCGAGTGTTTTTGCATTGGCATTTTATTCCAGTTTCTATAAATCATAATACCCTGGTAGATTAAGTTCCAGGATCCTTTATCCTTTTCAGGTTTTTTTCCATAGTTTCATAGTGTAAAATTGGAGGACAAAGAATAATATCCGAAAGCTGACAATGAACCACACAATCTGTGACACCGCATCGCAAACAGTGAAGACATTTTTTCAACAGAGACGTTGCCCTCCATAAAACGTATCATATGAAATTCTCAGAGAAAATAAAACCTGCCTCGCGCGCTATCTTTATCCCTTTTATGACAGAGCGCGGGCAGAGAGAAAAAAATACAATATTTCTTTCATGAAATGACTGTGCCCCTCAAACCGTTGAAGAGGAAAATACAAGTTTTCATATGAAAGTATTGTATATTTCATACAGAAGCTCGGAACGTTGTCGATGTTATAGTTTAGTAGTATATTAAAAATCAGGGGACTGTTGGCCTCGATATGAACTTGTAGATAACATTCACTCGATTTCCTTTTGAGACTCGGTAAATATGATTCAAGCAATGGAGGAGAGGGAAGGCTCTCGTACGAAGGCTCTATACAGTACAGGGTAAATCAGGGGTGGCCATGAATCAAATTAGTTCTCATCAGAAGTGTATTCATGCGATTGGTGCGTTATGCGAGCAATACTTGCCAGTCAATTAAAGTGAAAACAATATTAAAGAAAATTAGGAACCGTTTCAAAATGTTTATAACACGAACTATAGGTACAAGCAGTAGGTACCTATATCTATCTCAATTCTGTAAGAAGACAATTCTTTCGTTTTTATTGAAAGTCATCTACATTTTCTACCAATTTACAGCTTAGCAGTATGTACAGTAGGTATAAATAATAAGAAATAGTTGTCGCACGTAACCACTGTCATTTATTTCCTTTGGTTGACAACCTAATAATAAACTGTCAGTCCTAAACATTGTTGTTATTTATAGTTACAAAGTCCGTGAGCACGTACCTACTAGGAATCTAGGACTCCGAAGAGGAAGCCAGCAGAATATTATTAGATGTTTTTAATTTCAACTTTTTTAATTTTCCTCATCAAATTCGCTTCTC
This sequence comes from Conistra vaccinii, assembly GCA_948150665.1. Taxonomy (NCBI): domain Eukaryota; kingdom Metazoa; phylum Arthropoda; class Insecta; order Lepidoptera; family Noctuidae; genus Conistra; species Conistra vaccinii. Next base: position 2,358,946 of record OX411323.1, on the reverse strand, counting down.
CCCCAACTCTTTCGCCGCGGCTAGCCCGCACTCGCGAGCTACACTCAATCACAAGTTGAACTCGAACCCAGTTCAGAACGTGCACAATTATCTACTAACTAACCAACTAACGAGAAAGTTAACCAGCACTTAAACAGCCACTTCGCCTCGGGCTTTTTGTTTACGATAGTACTCGCTTACTTCTCGTGTAAGTTCTGTAACTTCTATAACACAACTTCAATTTGATTTGTTTATGCATCTGTGAACTACTTAGGCTTGCTGCTATCCTGGTACTAAGTATGTTTGAATGCGGCAGGTTAGAGGTCCTCAGGGCTTTACTAAACTATAAAACTTAATTCCAGTTTAAGTTGTATTAATTTTCATTTTAAAAGCAATTTATAATCTATACTAATATAAATTCATTCATTCATATTTAACATAATTAACTATTTACACTACGTACTAAGGCTACCTAACTATACAAATAAATAAAAAATTAAAATAAAACAAACGGATACTTAGGCGTCGAAGTATTCGTCCGCATCGCTGTCATCCGGAAACGTGCCCAGAAGACTGGCAGCATTGCCACGTTGAATGGCAATGCTAATTCTTTGTCCAAAGAACGAGCCAGCCCTCTGGTCACGTGAAGTGTCGACTAGTCGGCGAGAAATTTCCTTAAAAAGGGCACGCGCACTCGGGCCCCATGACCCGAGCGTTTCGACCCCAAACGGCTCAAAACTGTAGTTACCTAAGGTTACAGTATTTGCGCCGCTTGAGGGTCTCAGCAGCTGCAGCAGCCGCGCCAGCACAGCCCGCCGTGCTTGGAACATGAGATGGCGCAAGGGTGTCGACACAGGTTGCGTCCCACACCAGAGGCCTACCCACCTTACAAGGCAACAATGTCATACCGTCTGGTCTCTTCCCATCGTCACGTACCAAGCCGTTTGGTTCTAGTACAGCTGGTGACAAGGGCTCGACGAATAATATCGTTGATGCTGGCGTGCCGTGCAATGCGACCTGCGCTCCTGTAACAGGACAGGCCATGATGCCCGAGACTGTCTACAGCTTCGCCGCAGTGACACCGATGCGGAGCAACAGAAGGTGCGCCCAAGCGGAGACATGTAGCGAGCCGAAACGATGAGTCATCCATCATGGTACCTATGGTGGATGACGGCAGTGCCTGAAGCCACAGGCCTGACTCCCATTCTCCCACAGCTAGCAGACGGGCACGCTCAACAGTACTAGGTGACGTGTTTACAAGGGTATTCCGTATAATACTGCAGAGCGGCACGTCCCACCGTCTCTGGGAGGATGGGTTGTCAGGCAAATCCGTATTGGGACAAGCCATTTTCCAAGCGTTCAACGCATCGGTCAGACACGGTACCTCAAAATCGCCCAGTGAGGAAGATAAAATGTTCCTGGTTAATTTATCAGTACCGTGGACCGAGGAGAGGAAGGCCGGTAAACTTATACTTGAAAGGAGATTGCCTAGGTTTGGACCAAGTGCTGCCTAGGAATGTGAGTTGGTCTAGTGGTACTGTAGCATACACATGAACTATAAAAAAATTAAAAAAAAAAATTGGTCCCAGGAAAAATAAATAAATCCAGTTTTTGTGATAATGACTAAATCTTGCATTAAACAACGTTTTTGATATATTTTTTCTCAAAAATGTATTTATAAATACTCCCTTATGGACCCAGCAACCGCGCCCCCCCCCCCTTGCCTTTAGCGAGCGTTCGCCTAATTTTAATTTAGAATAGTTTATGCCCCTGGATGGAGACTTTTAGTGTAGTAGCTAAAGGCAGCCACAGGAAAGTTCGGTTAACCAGCGAGGACCTCAGTGGTCAGCTGCGAGATGCCAGAATTAAAAAAAAACCGACTACTTTTTGCTGTCTTACGTCACTTGTGATCCATTTTGGTGATCCATAGCCTTCTTCATTGCTCTTTGGGTGACTTTTAGCCTTCTGATAAGGCCCATTGTGAGCGACCACGTTTCAGTGCCATAAGTCATCACTGGCAACACGCACTGGTCAAAGACTTTCGTCTTGAGACACTGTGGTATGTGGGACGAGAAGATATTGCGTAGCTTCCCGAACGCTGCCCAGACGAGTCGGATTCGACGATTGACCTCTTTCTCGAAGTTGGACCTACCTAGCTGGACAGTTTGTCCTAGGTAAACATCATCATCATCATCATCATCAGCCTATTAATGTTCCCACTGCTGGGACACAGGCCTCCTCTCTGTGAGAGGGAGTGGGCCGTAATCTGCCACGCGGGCCCAGTGCGGGTTGTTAGATGTCACATGTCTTCGAATTTTTGGTTCTAAGACATGCCGGTTTCCTCACGATGTTTTCCTTCACCGTTTTGAGAGCAGTGGTGATGAAATTATTTACACAAAGTAAAGCGCCTGCCTGGGTTCGAACCCACGACCTACAACTCTGAAGTCGGGGCCATTACCACTGGGCCACCACTGCTCATAAACATGCTAGGTAAACATACTCGTCTACAACTTCGAGCGTAGCGTTTCCGATCTTTATGAAAGTGGGTGTTACATGGGCATTTGACATGACCTTTGTCTTTTCCATGTTCATTTTAAGACCTACTCTTTTGGAGGCTCTACTGAGGTCATCAAGCATTATACTGAGGTCCTCCTTGGCCTCAGCCATGATAACTATGTCGTCGGCAAACCGAAGGTTAGTGATATACTCGCCATTGATGTTGATGCCTAGCCCTTTCCAGTCCAGAACCTTGAAGACATCCTCCAGTGCAGCGGTGAATAATTTCGGAGAGATAACGTCTCCTTGTCTCACACCTCGCTGCAGAAGGATAGGTTTCGAGGTCTGGTCGTAGAGTCGGACTGACATACTCACACACCTTTTTAAAGAAGAGTACTACCACACCTCTGTTCCATGCGTGTGGTGTTTTACCCCGAGTATGACGGAATCAAACAGCTTCTCGAGAGCCTTAAGAACGGGTTTCCCACCGCCTTTAGGAGTTCCGCCGTAATTCCGTCATCACCCGGCGCCTTGTTGTTTTTAAGCTGCTTTAGAGCCATCCTAATCTCGTACAAGCTGACGACCGGGATATCTTCGGTATAGTGTCGGGTTAATCTAGCTCTTGGGTCGTTTGCCACATTCGTAACGGGGTTACTGGTTGACGTGTATAACTGTCCATAGAACCTCTCAATAGTTCAAGTTTGGCGGATACGATCCTGCCATCATCGGTCTTCAGTTTTGCAAGCTGGCTCTGCCCAATATCACATCCTTAATGCGGTCTGCACTAAAGCGGTGAAGGTCGCTTTTCAAGGACTTAGAGATCCGTCTATTGAGCTGCCGGTACTTGACCGCACCGTCTAAAGATTGGAGGATCATCTCGAGCCTCTCCTTCATGAGCTGAATAATAGGATCAGAGAGCTTCTTGTTTCCATTTGTACGACGGGTCTTAAAGATCTTGGACCCGACCGTATGGACAGTTTCCACGAACCCATCGTTAAAATCGTCCACGGAGCTCCCTAGGCACTCGAAACGATTCTGAAGTTCGAGCTGAAAGCTCTCGGGGTTTTGGACTTGGATTGGTGCTGGACGGAGTGTAGACTTCATCAGTCGACATCTTTCCAGCTTGATAATTAAGTTCAATGTGCCTCTTACCATGCGGTGATCGCTTCCGGTTTTCACCACGTTGATCACAGAGACATCATTGAATACTTGCTTCTTCGTCGACATAATGAAGTCAATCTCATTTTTTGTTGCCCCATCAGGGCTCTGCCAGGTCCACTTTCTGTGCTCACGTTTTTTGAAGAAGGAATTCATCATAAAAAGGCCTTCCTTCTCCATAAAACTGGCCAGTAGGTTACCCCGGTGGTTCCGACGTCCAACTCCAACTACAACATCAAAATACAATTACTACAATTATAATTGAATGCACAATAACTGTTTAATAGTTGATTTTGTACATTTGTTGCTACTAAGTTAATTTTTTCCAATAAAAATATTCAAAACAAGAGACTGTTTTTCTTTGGACTCCTGGGATAGATTTATATGCGCTTTGAAATACAGGTTAGTGATGGTCTGAGGAACAAAATGCACTATGTGAGTATTCTAGGCAGCACTTGGTCCAACTTCCATACAAAATTAGGCAATGTCTTTTTGCGGATTTTTATAAATTGCTTTTAAAATGAAAATTAATTTTAAACTGGCGACGAGTGACAATCGAGTGAATGTGAGAGAGTGACACCTACAATCATTGTTTCCAGATAATTGTATTTTTTTACCCAAAACCTTTTCAAGAATCTGCTTCGGATAAAATACTACTTACACCAACCTACCTACTATTAGTTGTATTTAATTTAATTGGAGCCAAAGGGAAGTGTCACATTATTCCAATGCAAAAAAGGGAATGGCGCTATACGTCCTATTAGTGCTGCATTTCTTAATCACACAAATGAGAAGTTTGACATTTCTCCTTAACCCTGCAATGCCATTCATGATTAATTTTCCGAGAATTTCCCCAGTGTGGCTGCTAAACAGTACAACACAAACAGACGATACAGGGTTTCCGCGTGACATTCCAGAAAGTTCGACAGAACCGGAAACTTCTAACTACTTTCCCCTTCGGAGTGCCTTAAAAGCTTCTGACTTACCTTCACAAGTAACCTTACTTTGTGACATAGTTCCAAACTATAGTTTTAATGCTTTCTATATGTAGGCAGGTAAGTGGAGAAATAAGTTTTATGTATATACCTGCGTTAGCCATGTATTTCACGCCCCCGATTCCTTTTTCTAAAGTTTCAAAAGTACGGCATATTCTGTGGTAGCTATTTCTTTGACTTCTTTTCCAAAACCTTAAGGAGAAAGATCTAAATCAGAGACTGCTTAGTTGTTTAATATATTGTTATTTTTCTCGTAGCAAACTTGATTTGTACAAATATAATTCTTCCAAAATCAAATAAAACAGTTGTCAAGCAATTCAATTTCATTGAACCGTTCCTTACCACAATAGCTCGTGGAATAATAGAGATGCAGCCAGCATCTGTGTCAAACGTAACTGAATGCAAGGAGCTCATTACAAGCCTCTCATTCACAGACTATTGGAAATTTCACGCAACGCCAGCCAATAGAGAATTCAATAATAATGTGGTTTTACGAAGCTCTTGTTTATTCAAAACTACTTACGAATGAGAAGCACTTGAAGTATACGGTCAAAAATGAAGTCGATTTTTTTTGTGTCTATGTGACCGTTTTGATCATCTAAACTCTACAAAGTATTTGATATGGTTATCACCAGCATTTATTGCGGAAAATTTCGTTAAGTGTACAGTACTACAATTTTGATAATGACCCTCGATAAAGTTCGTAAGTGCAAAGGGCAACAGACTCTTATAAATCCGACGACTGACGAAACACGAAGTTTGCCGAGGGACACTAAGAATAGTAGATTGTTATACAAGGGTGGAAAGGAATCAATTCCCATACGAGGTATTTAGACGCCCGAGCGCAGCGAGGGCGGCTATAGTCCGAGTAGGAATTGATGTCTTTCACCCGTGTTAAACACTCTACTTTTCATTTCGAATATAAGGAAAGTAAAAAATAGTGTTTAAAATATTTATTGATATTGAATAACATGAGTAGTACCTATTTAAAATGAACTAACAAGTTAGAACAATTTGTAAAAATGTTTAAATATGGAACGCACCGCATCACCGCTGCGGGCCGTCCCGCGTATAAGATTTTTTTTTTTATTCACACTGGCTGTTTATAATATATTCACAAGACCGGAGCCCAGTGCTTCCACTTTTAGGGATTTCTCCCGTTTTTTAGGGAAAAAGGCTAATAATAAGCATGGTTTACTGATATTTTATTTTGGCAGGGATTTAGGGAAAAATTGAACTTGAGTTGGTAGCCCTATTGTTTAATTAGTAGGCAGAACCTAATGTACTACTTTACTCTATGGCACCACCGATTGATTAAAGGGGATTTCCTGAAACTTGTAGTGATTGTTATTCGTCTAATTTTAGTTTACCATGTTATTGTTAATAGTACTATTTCCGTGGTTAAAGACGACATCAGAAATAAGTCGCATTATACCTACAGTTGGTTTGTTTCGTCTGTCTCGATTAATAATGAATGTTTTGTAGGTATTTAATGACATAAAAATGAAAAATTCCCTAAACCAAGGAATTTTTATATTTTTTAGGGAATTTTAGGGATAATTCATTAAGAAATTGGGGAAACCCAAAAACGTAAGTGGAAACACTGCCGCAGCTTTTATTTTTATTCTATTCGATATTTTTCTTAAAAAGTTTCGTACCCACAGATATTAATCTAACTAGATGACGCAAAAACGGAGTAAAATTACGATCAATGATCGTAATTTGAGATTTTCATTTAGCATTATCGGCACCGGAAATCCACCAAAATCTAGAAAAATGTCTTTTTAAGCCATATTGAGCTGTAAAGACTGTATAGAAAAATTGGCCGAGGCATTGGAAATGTTTTCTTTCATTGGTAAGTTTTGTTTTTAAATTGTGTGTGAAGAAGTGGCACGCTTGGTTTTCATAAAGATGGAGGGACTTGCGATATCTAGTTAGATTTATATCTGTGTTCGTAGCCGACTACCTAACCATAAGTTCTATTTTTAAAATTCATTCCCGCCCTAGGGCGGGAAGCAATTACTATGAGTCTTTCCCGCCCTAGAGCGGGAAGCAGCGTCTCCCACCCGCTACTCGGATCAAACAAACACTACTTTCCGAGCATGAGATATGAAAAATAGTTGTACTGTACTGTACATTCATATTAATCCTAAATACAATAAAAATATCTCGATGTTTTTTCAAACCATAAAAATTTGCGAAGCAAGTTACACTAAAATACTTCTGTTTTGAAGTGATAACTTCTTATGGGAGGGTAAACCGATTCAGTTAGTTCAGTCAGTTCAAGTTATCACTTCTGTCGGGTGTCCCAAGACGCACAAGTTTTTTTTAAAATAAATTCTGGTATAATTTATTAATCTAGGACACGATTCAACTGACCATTTTATTAATGTTGCTAATCATTGTAATTACGACAAAGTTGACTCATTTTGTCGAGGGAGAGCTGTTACAAATTAATGTCATATCAGAACAGTTTTACTTAGGTTTTCGTTTCTAAGAAAATTAATCTTGGAAACATTTCTAGAAGTTTGACATGCCTTTACTGGCTTCATGATTTACTTTGTAGTAAGTGTTATTAAGTTGTGGATATATGCACATACTATAATATTCAGTAAACCTGAGGAACAAAAATGCTGAAGATATGCACTACAAAAAAACTAGTGTTCATAAAAGATATAAATTTTAAACATTTTCAATTACGTTAGCAATAAATCGATATTTGCCACTTACCGGGTGCCACGCTGTCGTGTCCCGGCATACTAATACAAACTGATGATACCTACGCTAGTGGTTCAAAAGAACCTTTCACAAGCACTTCTGCCGTGAATATTTTAACGTCGCTAATTGGTTTACATTGCTTCCCCTACCATAACTGCCCCTTTTAATTGGCTATCATGTTTTTCATGTAAACAACGTAATAGCATGTATACCGGGTGGGCTTCACTATAAAGAATTTGGTAATGGTTTTGCCGTTATGTTTTCCTGGTACCAACCTACCTACATGTATCGAGTAAATCTAGGATGCAGAATACATACCGCAAGGGAAAGAACACGGGTGGCACGCCCTTCCGCTCTCCGCCCAGAGCGGAGAAGTCATTTCATAATATCCCACCAAAAAAAAAAAAATGGGTTATATTTTTTTATAAACAATGATAATTATTTTTAACCCCTGACGGAAAAACAGGGGTGTCATAAGTTTAACGTGTGTATCTGTGTCTGTCTGCGCCATCGTAGCTCAATGATATTAGGAGAACATAGTGACCTTGATTGAACTGATGCTGCAGCATCACCTGAGATTTTCAAGATACCCAACTCCCGTACCAACTTACAGCACATATTATAATGTATCGTGTTTGAGCTCATTGGAATGGTCTCAATGATTAGGTTATAGATAAATAGTGAACAGGGTCTGGTGATGGAGTAGGAAAAAGAAATGAGGTACTTAATGTCTGTGTCGGGTTTTTTTTTTTTTTAAGTGAAAACTTTATCGACGTTGTGCACCTTTTTTGGAATGGGTGAAAAATGTTAAACTCGCGTCAGGACGTGACCTGATCGAAAACTCGTAAGACGGCTTTTTTATTGAGGGTTTGTTTTCAGAGAATCTCAAGGACCTGTACTGTATTTCTATAGGTAAAGAATATGGTACTGAGTTAGTTCTAGATATAGTAGGTAGGTAACACCTATAAATGGTTACCTACCTTTCATTTCACGCGTTTCAGTCAACAAAAAGCGAAGTTAATTTTAAAAACCTCGTTTATTTTCCTGAATGAGACTTTAAGTTAACCGGGGACTCAATTGCCGAAAACCGAAAGCGCTGGGCATAATGAAACGAGAATACAAGAAGTGCATGTGTAACACGAAACATTGTGATTAAATAAAGTAGGTAGGTACGTACGAGTATCTTACTTATATTATAGAAAAGTTCCAATGGAAACTTTGCGTAGTTACTTCTTACATAATCAATCTACCTAGCCTTTTCCCAACTATATTGGGGTCGGCTTCCAGTCCAACCGCATGCAGCTGAATACCATTATTTTACATGCAGCGACTGACTATCTGACCTCCACAACCCAGTAACTGGGTAAGACGATAAGTACCCCTTGGTAAGACTGGTTGTCAGACTTTGGAGCTTCTGACGACCCGTAACGACTGTCAAAGATCCACGAATGACAGCCGGGACCAACGGCTTAACGTACTTTCCGAGGCACCAAGGAGTCTCGGTATGTAAAGATGGTCACCCACAGACCAACCCCAGCAAGCGTAGCTCAACCTGATGAATCGACCCGTGCGGCTGTTACCTTAGCCACGAGTTACCTACTTACTAATGAATATTTTCTTTAAGGCTTTTGCAGACCAGCGCGCCACGAACAATACAATTTCTAAGAAAACTTCGTAGATATAACAATAACTAGTGTTGACGATTGTATTTTAGCTACAAATTAAATATTCGTCATAGGTATTATCTCCCCTGCTAACTGTAACACAAAAACCCCTGTATCTCTTTTATTGCGCATCATATTTCACAGTAACCGGATAGCAGTCGTTACGCCGGCGCACGCTAGTGGCATATTTACGCCATGTCATCTGATTAAGTTGGGAAATCGAGCTGAACCTGATTGATGGATGGCAGCCTCGTTAATTACACTGGATGATCTTGTTGCCAAAAAATTGGTAAACCTTTACGGTTATTTGCTGGGATTTTGAGGGATAATCCTCGGAAAAAATAAAAATATAAGTACAGTAGATATTCTACCTTCATATCATTGAATGCTTTTGGGTAATATCTTACAAATTAACGGTGCTTCTAAAAAAGAACATCAATATTAACACAAATTGGTACCAGGCTACTATAACAACACAGGAGTTATTTTATGCAATAAAGCTGAAATAGGCAGCGCAAACCAGCATCTAGCGAGCTATGCAATGCAGGCTATGCTGATGCAGCAAAGTAACGTATGCATCTGGTGCCGTCCGCCCACCCCAAACAAAAGGACCGAGTTAAATGCTCCTTGAATTATTGCTATCCTGGTATGCAGAACAAATTAGTACCCACATTACGCTTCAATTGTTTACGAAAAACCGACGAATTAAATGATTGTGCTTTATTACTCTTTTAACGAAAAAGTCCTTGTTTATCTATTGTGTTTACCTAATAGGTACGTAGCAAGTCAATTCCCGATAACTGCGAATAAATTCAGGCTACTAATTAGGATCCAAAAAAATATCAAATTGAAAGAACTCAGTAGGTAGGTATGTCGTAATTTAAATAATTGATCCGAAGAGCCGCAAATGAACGATGGTAATAATTGTAAGGCTCCAATCAACAGGGATTACCAACTAATTAGTAATGCGTAAATTATATACATTTGTCTATTTATTTACTTAAAGCTATGTGACATCGAAATCGTCGGCCATTACTCAGATGGGCTTAACTCGCTGAATTTTAACTGGGATTTAGTTTAAATGCTCGTTCACGTTTACGTTGACTGTATGCCAGTAACTTGAGCAAGTAGAAATCTGAAACTTACGGTTAGCAGGCGATTTCGTAGCATAGATTAATGTAATATTATAAGGGGGCAATGAAACCATTTAAAATCATACTGAATGCATGATTGTGTGTACTTAGGTAGATATATCTATGTGTGTGTGAAAGAAACGATCCTTTTGAAATGTATGAACTGGTAATGGCTAGTTAGATATCGAAATAAACTCATAATTTATCTACGTCCATAGGAAACTAAACCGTATCCACAAGGAACAGGGGGAAATACTTTTAGTAAAAGAGTTGCTTTTCTAAGGTCAGCGAGAAAAATGCGTGACACACCCGCAGTCTCATTTTGACAAATCAACAACAGTCATTGTGTTGTTTACGGTATCAAGCAGACGAATTTTTCAACAAATGAAGCAGTGGATTATGAATTTTCTTCAAAATCCTTCGGATTGTAATAGAAATGTGTGTTACAGATCACGGCATGGTGGCCAAAATGGTGGTCCTCCGCGTAGGTACAATTATGATTATATTTCGATTAAGACCTGAAAATGTGTTACAGATCGCGCCACGTAAGTTGAACTATGACCATAGATGCGCAGAAAAACATTTACGGGTTTCAATCGAAGTATAATCATAGTTTTACCAACGCGGACGACCGCCATTTTGGTTCAACTTACGTGCCGCGATCTGTACGAGAATGCCAGTAAGTAAGCGTACTATTGTGGCAAACTTGACACATAGGTAATGAAGCCTTGCAAATGCGATTAATAATATTTCAATCAATCTGCCTCGCCTTCTCCCCACTAAATCTGGTTGGGGTCTGCTTTCAGTCTAACCGGATGCAGCTGAATACCACTATTTTACATTGAGTGACTGTGGATCTGCGGACCTCAGCAAGCGTAGTTTAACTTACGATCGACCCGTATAACTGTTATAATTTAGCCACAAATCCTTCGATGCGATGCGATGAATAATATTTAACAATTGTATGGTACCAGCTAACCAAATGAATCTGGCTAGCCTTTTCCCAACTATGTTGGGATCGGCTTCCAGTCTAACCAGATGCAGCTGAATACGATTACATGAAGCGACTGCCTATCTGACCTCCACAGCCTTGTAACTGGGTCATACGATATACCCCTTGGTAAGACTGGTTGTCAGACTTTCGGGCTTCTGACGACCCGTAACGACTGTCAAAGCTCCACGAATGACAGCCGGGATCAACGGCTTAACGTGGTTTCCGAGGCACAGAGGAGTCTCGGTATGTAAAGATGGTCACCCATCCACGGACCAACCCCGGCAAGCGAAGCTTAACCTAATGGACCGACCCGTGCGGCTGTTATTACTTAGTTAACAAACCATGCATAGAACTGGTACCTAATTCAAGTTTTTTCTAACTAAACGATCCGTGTAAACGAGGCACAGAGACAAAAGCCTTGCTTCGGTATTTACGATTTAAAATAAATGGTTGGGATTGGCGGCTAAGGCGCTGTGCGACGACGACGGCTTACTTCGACCTAGCGACGAGACGACACCGACATTGTTCCCTTCTCGAATTCAAGACCATTACTTTTCTACCTACATAACATCACGACTATGTTTCTCGAAGGGGTGGACAGAGCTGTGTACTAATGACAGGAAGTATAAATTGACTACCAACTTGCATTGTCCGCATATTCAAATCACCTAGGCGGGGTGCTAATATTATCGAGCTTGCTTCGCTCGCTCTTGCATCCTTCTCTATCTTAATTTGTATAAGTAAGTCGACACAGTTTGTCCTCTTTCTGTATGAATGGTCAAAATAAAACCTATCCCATTCGAGGCGAGATCGACAAAGTTACTCCTTGTATGAATGGACAAACGATAACCTCACATATCCGAGGTGAACTGCAAAACTGATGGGAGCTGAAGGTGCACTCCCTGAAAATAAACCTGCCGGCGCCCGTGATGAGACTGCGAGCCTGCAGCCTGATTACGAAACACCTTTTGTTTCTGATTACGATTCTAAAAATAAAGCAATTGCCATCTTAATCGCATTCCCTAATTGGTATTACGTATTGCATTTTTTACTATTCGACGGAAATTGGATAGGGTTGTGCCATAGCAATAGGCTATAATCTGCTTCATTGATGTGTTTTGTTACACCATTTAGGAATGATTAATTTCCAAAATATTTAATTCTGTTTTAATTACAACTGATGCTCTACTAGTGCTTATAAATAAAAGTGTACAATGATTGCTGAAAAATAAAAAATCTATTTTTAAAACACTTTCTACCAAAAACTATCATAATTGAATTGCGTAATAAAACGTTTTTCTTTTCACGTTTTTGTTATCTGTGGCCAATGACAAAATCGTAAAAAAACAGTGTTGTCAACTTAGTGGGATTTACACTAAACCTGGGGGTTTGGACAAAACTAGCGGACTGTACTGACGGAAAAAAATTGCTTATAGTGGGTGGGGGTTTGTCTAGTGGTAACTTTAATTAAATTTTTAGAAATCAATTAGGTACTAAAACTTTGACTCGAGAAAATTTAAAAAAAAAACACGTTAATGGCATATTTATATATTATCTAACAAACATCCAAACATCTTCGCTAACTTTTTGATTAATTATTGTGTGAACCGATTTTGACTTCTATACCCTAGGCATAAGGACGGCATTAAAAGCAAAAAAAAAAAAAAACTAACGTACGCGTTGAACATAATTATAACCTCCTCCTTTTTGGAAGTCGGTTAAAAAAGTGGTTACAATACCAAATGTTTACTGCAGCTGCCATTAGTCATGTTAGCAACGCAATGGAAGTCAAAATCGGTTGAACGGACTGTAAAAGTTTATTTAAATGTCTAATCTTATTTTATTAAGGAGTACCTATAGTTTATTATAGGAGTACCGCTAGTGGACTAACATGGGCGGTTTTGGATTTTGACGCAAACGGTTAAATATCCTATTTCAGATATTAAAATCGTTTTCAAAAATTGTTTTTATAAATCGATTTCAGGAGAAGTTCCGGCTCACAATTTCGATCGTGTCTAGAAAACAAATACTTGCGCAAAGCTACTCTCGTCGTTTGATCGATCATTTTGATGTTTATGATAACGCACGTCTATAGTGGACTCGGGGAAAAAATTGGCAGCACTGGGTAAAAGTTGAAATAACCATGTTCAGAGTTGAATTTAATGCAAAATATTGCTTGACTAAAGTATACCTTTACTGCTCTAACTTCATCAATGTGTAGGTAAAAGAACAGGAAAGGCATATAACATCACAATGTTAAACATCGGACAATAATCCGCGCTGGAATGATCATTCTTTGTAGTCTGTGGAGATGGAGAGAACATTGAGAAAAAATTGTTTTGCATTGAATGTTATAATTTTCAACAAACAAAATTAATTATATTCACACTATTCTCTTATAGAAACATGGGCCTATGTTATGCAGTTTTGGAACATTTTTCTTGTGGCTTGTGGAAGTCGGAAGAGAAAATTCTCTCGTTCAAGACAGTGGAGGCAGCCACTGTTTTAGTATTCTACTGGCTGCACTAAAACTTACTTACTTAGGCTGTTTTGCTCAATAGCGAAAAGTACCTAATTCGATATTATCACTACAAGTAAGTAAGCCAATATAAATAAGAATAACGTGTGTAAGAGAGATCTCATTAGATTATTGTAGCTGTTAGTACATTATTGGTGACAATAATATTCCCACAAGCTGTCATCAATCATTCCTTTGTTTGTTGCATAGACACGAGCATCTTACGTGAGGTTAACTATTTATTGTGGTTAAAATAATTATTTAGTCTAGTTACTATGTCCATCAACCTCACATTCTAACTAAAATTGTTAATTGATATTTTTGTACTTAAATGCTGAAAAAACGATTAAAAACCACTAACCAAATAACAACCAACTACAAAACATATTCATAATATTTCCACAGATGGTGCTAGAGCTGTAAATACAAGAATGGAATGCTACCCAACATCTATTTTGTTGACATCCTAACAAATAAATTGGTGAAATGGTGTTAAACATGAATTGGATAAGCAATACCCACCGACCTAATCTTCTGTATTAATCATTGAAGGTAAGCTTTATAACACATAGTTAAGAATCAAGTGTAGCAACTCACCTAATAATAAAATTATGAATATATTCCCTTGGCCTAACTATCTACATAGACACAGCATATATTTTATGTATACCTAACAAATGTTTATTATTATAAAAAATCTGGAGACTGAAAAATCTGCCGTTGATAAAGAAAAAGAATAAATTATACAACCGCAGCAGTGACTAGGCTGATGGCTTTTGTCCAGCCATGAGCCTAATGAACGCCTATTTATGTCTACTTTACTTTGCCACATAATATTTAAGTACAGAGCAGAAAATAATATGTTTTTGTTTTAAAACTTTACAGTTCCTGGGAAGCTTGGCTTCAGTTTCTAGAATGATGTCTAGAAACTGAAGATTGTTCATGAAAGAAAAACATTTTCTTTAGAAAACTGTTCAGTCTTGTACGACTACAATAAAAATGTGTGATCCTATTTATTTAATTGATAACAGTGTAATCTTTAATAAAGTGTTTTAATTATGAACTATAGAGATTAGAGTTACAAATAAAAATACCTTGTTATGTAATAATTGAATACTGTTATATATAAATACAGACAATTGATTATTATAATGATACTATTTAGAGGTATTTACCTAAATTAACTGTCATTCATTAGGTTTCAGTAAATAGAGAGAAATAAATTATGGTAAACAAAACAGCTGTTTTATTATATCAATACATAACTCACAATAGCATTTATTCACTTTTAATATGAAATATTTGGACATGGGGCAAAAAGAAATTCGAACAAATATTTTGTAAGAATTAGTGGAATTTGGGATGTAATTTCTTCCTGTGGAAGTCATCATGGATTATGTATGTACTGCTTGCAAATTCTTGCTGTAAGTGCCCGACACCTGAAATAAAAAAAAAATAATTTAAGTAAATCCACAATATATTCCATGATCTATTACATCCGTCCACAAAGTCTAATAGGCCTCTCCTTTAAACACTTTCGATGCACAATCTATCTACTTTATAGAACAGAATGTAAACTTAAACATCCGTCCACAAACTCAAATGTAAACTTACTATACATTTGCAGGTGCATTTCACATTCACCAATAAACAGTATGTTAGTGTGTAACGTTGTTGCTGTGCTAAACACACATTCAATATATAACACTAAGAAAGAAAATAATATTGATAGTAGATACCTTAACAGACAATGATGTGGAAATAGATCTATGTATGGTGGTGTGATGGGTATGTTCATTGTGTCCTTACATAATCCATTGACATAAAATGCTTCAAACTATGTTTGTTTGTGATCTTCCTCTATAACATTGGCTTTTCCAATGAAGTACAAGCTCGATTGCTTGTGGCTCGTGATAAGTTTGATACGGTACGATAAATTCCACCAAAATACCTCGTTTCTGAAATATCATAATAATATTATATATCTTTAGTTTAGGTTGCACTTGTAACAGAAGAAAACTTTCACAATATTATTATAGAAAATCGACCTCGCTGCTTCGATATTTAACATATCACTATTATTGATTTATTACGGAGGTTTTACACAAAAACACATTCCCAATTCATCAAGACGATGTTCACTTACATAATTTCGTAATAATTAAGGAGATTATACGAGTAAATCCCAAAAATATTCCAAACAAAATCGATTGCGACGAGTATACTGCCTTCGGTTTGACGAAGCAAATTGAAGCAGATGGCTCGATGATTTGAAAGCAGTATAAACAAATTTACAACTGTCAAAAGAGTTTCGTAATTTGAATAATAGCCTTTTTAGAGGCATATCGTTCACTCTTTAGCGTCTGAAGCAGAGTGCAGTTTCTTTGAGTTTCTTTCACCGATTTTAAAGTTACAGTAATTCGAAAGTCGTAAAATTGAACCAAATTTAAACAAATCCATAGCAATTCCACAAAATTGCTTTAAGAAAATGTGTTTCATAATTAGATAGCTGTTGCCAATTTGCCATCAACCGAACCCAGACTCCGCCACTCCGGGCTACTGAGAATAGAATGGAAAACCGAAGAACACCTTGTCCGACCCGCACCCTGTACTGCGTAACACACGATCAATCACAATTTGAATCATTTTGAAGGATATTGCTAATACATTGCTTCATAATGTTCGAAAAATTTGTCTGCTCAACAACGTAAAGAACGCAATGAATGTTGTTGAACTGTCAAAATGAAAGATTGTGATTGATCGTGTGTTACACAATTAGGGTGCGTGTTTTAATCTGTTCTTAAAAATATCCAAATACAATAAAACAACAAATCATTAATTAAATATTTATTTAATTAAAACTTCATAATAAAATAACCATATTTACAAAAATATCAACAAATTGTACTAAATAATAATAATTATCAAATTCAAAATATAGAAATAGATTTATCTAAAGTTTGCGCCCGTCGTTTTGAACTAACTGTTTTAATAGACTAGCTCCCCGCCCCTGCTTCGCACGGGTGCAATGTACCTACTGATGCGGCGACGCGAGACGTGCCAAAACATCGAGATTTCTGAGCTATATTTAAGTTAAATGTTAATGTTTTATACACAGAAACAATCTGGAATAAATTTCCTAAATGATGGTGAAAACCTTATCGGGTAGCGTAGCGTAGTTTAGGAGAACGCAGACAGACGCGAAAAGCGACTTTACGTTATAACATGAGTAGATAGTTTCAATAAAACGGTACACAATAAATATAAGTAGTTCAATCAGATTCAAGTAAGTTTTCATAATGATTATACTTTATCACATTCAGTATCACTTACATTTAAAGTATTAAATTATTTACAAAAAATAAAATCGTTACAAGTCCGAAATTCAAGGTCAAATTAAATGAATTAGCGAAACTGCACAGTATTAATGTGTATCGGTACCTAATGCAGCGGTGGCCCAGTAGTAACAGCGGCAACTTACGAGTTATATGTCGTAGGTTCGAAACCAAAAAGGTGCTTTGCTTTGTGTAAATTATTTCATCACCACTGCTCTCAAAACGGTGAAGGTAAATATCGTGAAGAAACCGGCATGTCTTAGAACCAAAAAAAAAATCGAAGACGTGACACTACCAACCCACACTGGGCCCGCGTGGTGGATTACAGCCCACCCCCTCTCACAGAGAGGAGGCCTGTGTCCCAGCGGTGGGAATATTATAGGCTGATTGTGCTATACTTGAAGTTATGAATTTTACCTGCCAAGACCAAACAGCCAGATGGGTGGACGACCTAAAGAAGGTCGCAGGGAAGATTTGGATGAGTCGCACAGACTAGGGAAGCATCGCATAAAAGGGAGGAGACCTATACTCAGCGGTGGATGGAACAAAGCAGCCAATGATTATCATGAAAAACATAATATTTGTTTATGTTTCATTGTTATAAGTTATTTATACCCACACCAACACCACATCTCTGAAGTTTTACTAGCTAATTTAATTTGAACTTGTATATTTTTCTTGTTAATGGAATGTTAACAATTGAGCACTTCTTAAAATTATAATAATACAGGACTTAAAATAACAGCTAAGACAGGGCAAGTTTTCATTCATAATCAGGTTTTAAATATCACTGGTACTAAAAACTTTTGAAATGACATCACTGCGACTTTGACAGCATCTTTATTACGTAGCAGTAAGGACTGTTTTCGTAATTCTAGTGTAAGTACTGACGTGCTGCTAACTATACGGCGCATAAACATCAGTATCGGACTTGACACGAGGTTACTATCGGGTGATATCAATACCTGAAAAAATAAAAAAAATCTTATCTATATTTATCTTATTACCGTAAAGAAAGAGAAACAAGGAAAGCGTGGAGAGTAGTTATATTTTAATTATGTCATCGGAGCAGTCGTTGCGTCGATGCTTGAGGCAGTGCACATATTTCAGCGAATATGATGATGATAATTCTTGGGACTGATGAATCAAGATAACTTACGATGATAGTTTACAAAGTAGGTTAGGCTTTTTATAGTTTTTATTTAAAAAAAGAAATTAAAAGCTAGAAAGAGACAGAGACAAACATTTACGAAAGTCTTGAATGTGAAAAGCTCCGCTTCCCACTCTCCACACTTACCCAGGTCTTGTCAGCTGTTCTGGTATCCTGGTATCCCAGACATACTTAGGGTTAGCCTAGTATTATCACAGCCTCGAAATTGTTGGCGGGATATCAGTGTGGCCGTTGGAGTTAAGTGGGGCAACTGAAAAAGGGGTTTTTTTTTTGACTCCGTATCAAAGTTGCGACAAACAAATGAGCGACAAATGCTAGGGCGACTGATTGTTTTCACGACCATCGATGGGACGACGAAACTTTTGATCGACGAACGATAGCGCGACACAATTTTTGCTCGACAAACTAAAGCCCGACAAACATTTCTATAATATTTTGTTGCTAATAGCAAATAAGAAAAAAATGTAAAGTACTAAGTACTTTCGTTTATAAATGTTTTTATTGGCAATATTCTTTATTGTCAATGTCAAATGACTGCAGTGTGCGAGTGCAGTTACGAGCAAGGCAGGCGAAAACCATGTATTAAAGAACCTTAAACATTAAATTTTTTTCTTATCTGGTAATAGCAACAAAATATTATAGAAATGTTTGTCGTGCTTTAGTTTGTCGAGCGAAAATTGTGTCGCGCTATCGTTCGTCGATCAAAAGTTTCATCGTCCCATCGATGGTCGTGAAAACAATCAGTCGCACTAACGTTCTTCGATCAAAAGTTTCGTCGTGCCATC
Source organism: Conistra vaccinii (assembly GCA_948150665.1). Lineage (NCBI taxonomy): Eukaryota > Metazoa > Arthropoda > Insecta > Lepidoptera > Noctuidae > Conistra > Conistra vaccinii. The sequence goes on along the minus strand of OX411323.1, from coordinate 2,340,000 downwards.
GTATGTCGTGAAAACAATCTGTCGCACTAACGTTCGTCGAGCTGATGTTCTGTCGCACCGCTGATGGTCGGCCTATCGTACTGTCGCCCTAGCATTTGTCGCGCATTTGTTTGTCGCAACTATGTTATGGAGTCTTTTTTTTTTAATAAATAATTGTGATTAAAGAATACGTGCGGACTCACAAAACCAGTAATAACAAAACTTTGTGGGAGTCGCAGTAAGGTGTCAGTTGCGACGCAAAGTAACACACACATCTTACGTTTTTATGTGTTCCTAGTACATTTTATAAGAAAGCGGTGTTTTTGACCATTTTGAACATGAACAATTTTAGATACACTCAGTTCAAACAATTATTTACTAACTTAATACGTGTTGATCAATACTGGGTCCATCGACGAAGCGGCTCTCGAACCCTCGATGGATGTCCTCCATCAACTTCTGATGACCTTCCTTGAAGTTCCAGCACAGGAACTTGTGGCCTTCCTTCTCTAGATCTAGTATCACAGATATTATGTTCTGTAAAAGAAATGATAAAGTGAGATTAGAGAGAGAAGAGAGGAAGAGATATTTCAATCAAGTTCATAAGTGTTTTTTTTTAAGTGAAAAGTTCTTAAGTTGATCACTTTTTGGGTGAACAAAAATCATGGAACTCGCGTCATCGTCACCATCGTCAAGGCGCGTTGAGCACTTTTTTGTTGACAGCGCACTCTAATTTTATTTTTTTGGATTTTTTTAAATGGAGCTACAGCTTTCGTTTTTGTACTGACAGCCAGCCACATAAATTCCTGACATTTTCGTTAGATGGCATTACACTTAGTTTTCACTTCTATCGGCACTCTCCAAAGACTCATGTTTTTCTTTTTATCTAACTGGTCTTTATTCGTTTGTTGACTAAATTTCTTAGACGTGTTGGGTATCTCGTAGAAAGTTTTTGCTTATCTTTAGAGCTTATCCTTAGTTCTTACCTCAGCGACTCCAAGGTCCATGGAATACAGCTGTCGTGCATCGAGGACCACTACGGCGATGTACGAGGGCACGTGGCGACGGATCTTGTTCTGTATGTGCTGCGAGCTGGAGTATGACAGTGCGCCCGACAGCGTGATGGATACGCAGTCTTGGTTGCCCACCTGTGGGGTAAGGAGTCGGGACATCTCAGAGATCGTTGTTAAGAGCATTTATTATAATAGTTGGCAATGTCGTAAATAGCTGGCAAATATTTCTCTGATTAATCTGGCAATATTACTGTATGGAAATATGAATTATCGCTAACTAGTGAACTAGAATATTGATTATGAAAAGCAATGAATTAATATCGTAACACCGAATATTTAGTTTTAGATATATAAAGGTATTTGAAATCTTTCCAAATGTGTAAATTAATAATGAAGTGTAAATAACCGTTTTACGTGTAAAAAAGGCATTTGGCAAATTTCTAAATACTTTATTTTCACTTAAAACTAAATATTCTGTGTTATGATATTAATTATTGCATTTCATAATCAATATTTTAGTTCACTAGTTAGCCATATTTCATATTTTTGTAAGTTACAAATTCAGTATTGTACTGAATTTGTAACCTACAGTAAATCATAATAGATATGGGGTCTAAACCCCAGAAATATTATGAGTTACTGTAGGTTAGGATTGCATGACATACATAATTTGACAATAGCGAGCAGGTGGTGTGAAATAATAGATTATTTGCCAAGGGAGCAAACAACTATTTTTAAGGCGAGTGTTTCTTTGAATCCAAAGCGGAGCGAGGGATTCTAAAGTAGAATCCTGAGCGCAGCCAGGGATTCAAAGTACGTCACTCGAGCTTAAAATAGTGTTGCTCCCTAGGAGAACACTCTGCTTTTTATCACCCTCTATAAGAGAAGCAACGCAACACTCCATCAGCAACGAAGTTCCTACTACCGTATGATTTTAAACATTTCCATGACAAAAAAAAAACATTGTCGTCATAAACTTGAGCGTTTACAAAATATTTGTATTCGTTTTGTTTATAACCTTAAAAAGTATGATCACGTTTCTAACTTTCGCAAGATACTCAAGTGGCTCCCTATTCGACTTCGCAGGAACTCTCGCATTTTGTATCTGCTATTTAACCTACTTCACAATCCGAAAACTCCATCCTATCTGCGGGAGCGCTTTTCCTGCGCCCGTCCTTCTGATGTACCTTGCAGGTCGCATCTAAGAAACCTCCTAAGTCCCCTCCCCACTCCACTGACTTCTACTCCTACTCCTTCACTGTGCACGCGGTGCGGTTGTGGAATTCACTTCCGCCCGACATCAGGGACTGCCAAACTGTCGCAGTATTTAAAAGAAGAGTGAAGGAACACTATCTTTCCACTATGTCATAGTTGCGTAGGTATTTATTTTGTTTTTTTCTTTTTTTTTTGTTACATTTCAATTAACATCATCTTAGTGATATTTATTTTAGTAGTATGTATGTAAGTATGTATGTAAGTATGTATGTATGTATTTATGTATGTAAGTATGTAAGTAAGTATTATCTCATATTATGTGTTTTATTTTATTAAGTAATGAATTGTTTTAATTTTATGTATTTTACTTTCTCTCTACTCTTACACACGGTGTCTACATCTCTTTGTATCACCTGTCCTATCGCAGGTATGCTGGAAGAGATTTCTTTAGAAATAAGCATCACCTTTGTACGTATTTTTCTGTTCTTTTCTTCTTGTCTGTTGTTAAATGTGTGTACATAAATGGTTAAATAAATAAATAAATAAAATTATCGCGGCCGCCATCTTGAATTTACATTTTGATCTCACTATCGGCTTAGCTACCCTCAAAAACTAGGAAAAGAATAACCATGACGAAAAATTTAAAAATTTTCGCATCCGCAATTTTGGATTTACATTTTGACCTCACTATCGGCTTTACCACCCGCGAAAACTATGAAAACGATAAATAACCATGGCAAATATTTTTTTAATTTTCCTCTCCGCCTTCTTGGATTTACATTTTGACCTCGCTATCGGCTTTACCATCCGCGAAAACTATGAAAACGATACCTATGACGAAAAAATTTACAATTTTCGCAGCCGTCATCTTGGATTTTTATTTTGATCAAATTCACACTTTCTCTTTCTCTTGCCAGCCTGTTACTTATTCATACAGTGTTCTTGATGATCTCTTTGGTGATATAGAACTTTTACTAACAATATCCACATTTAAAATCAAATCACTTTTAGTCCCCCCTGTTTACGAGGATTAAACTACCTGCGTATTTTTTAATAGATGTGATAAAATTGTAGATTATTTGCCAAGGGAGCAAACAACTATTTTTAAGGCGAGTATTTCTTTGAATCCCAAGCGGAGCGAGGGATTCTAAAGTAAAATCCTGAGCGCAGCGAGGGATTCAAAGTACATCACTCGAGCTTAAAATAGTGTTGCTCCCGAGGTGAACACTCTAGTTTTTATCACCCTCTATGAGAAAATAAACGTGTGCGGTGACGGTCCGACCCCCATCAGGAATGAATTTCCTACTCACGTATGATTTTAAAAACAAAACAAAAAATTTATGACAGAAAAATAGGCCGCAATCTTAGATCTACATTTTGACCTCACTGTTGGCTTTACCACCCTCGAAAACTATGAAAACGATACCCATAACGAAAAATTTGAAAATTTTCGTATCCGCCATCTTGGATTTACATTTTGACCTCACTATCGGCTTTACCACCCGTGAAAACTATGAAAACGATACCCATGACGAAAAATTTGAAAATATTCGCATTCGCTATCTTGGATTTTAATTTTGATCAAATTCACACTTTCGCTCTCTCTTGCCAGCCTGTTACTTATTCATACAATGTTCGTGATCTATCCCTTTGATGAATAGAACTTTTACTAACAATATCCACATTCTAAATTCAAATCACTTTTAGTCCTCGTAAACAGGGACCAAAATAGCTTTTTAATCTCTAGAGATTAAAAAGCTATTTTGGTCCCTGTTTACGAGGATTAAACTACGTCTTTTTGAATAGATGTGATAAAAAAACATTATGAACGATGTCAACAGCTCAGACAGCCACGTTACCTTGAAGCCGGCCGCGCGCACGGGCGGGCGCGCGGCCTGCGCCAGCCCGCGCGCCACGTCGGCGCCGGCGCCGCACACGATGCCATACTCCAGGCCGGCCGCCGCGCCCGTCGCCACTGTCACCACGTACACCAGCAGCTCCACCTCTGTGGGCATTACACGGGCCAGATATAGGTAACCAGCCGGTTTATTGCCAGCTAACGTAAAATGTTTCCACGGTGTGTAAGTAATTTTATCAGCACTGCTCCCAAAACGGTGAAGGAAAACATCGTGAGGAAACCGGCATGTCTTAGAACCAAAAATTCGAAGACATGTGACATCTACCAACCCGCACTGGGCCCGCGTGGTAGATTACAGCCCACTCCCTCTCACAGAGAGGAGGCCTGTGTCCCAGCAATGGGAACATTAATAGGCTGATTATGATGCTACTTTCGCGCAAATGGTTCTTAGTAGCATTCAACTATTATGTGTATACGAAAAGAGCATGAGTATTTTACAGGCACAGAGAATATGCTCCTAGCTCCTTCGACAAATACCTACTGAAACTATAGAAATAATGACAAAGGTAAAAGCGAAATTAACTGATTACTACGAATCTGACGCAAATCCTTACAGGGAAGTTATGCTTTCTCGAATATCAGGATGGATATTCTTTCCGAACATTCAAATCGTTTAAAGAGAAGCGTTTTCTTTTTTAAATTAAAAATAGTTTTTAAGATATTTATTTATTTATTTGGGATGTTCAACACCTTTGTTGGACACTGATACAATAGACAACAAAATAATATTATATTGATCATTTGAATTTCATAGTATTTTTGCCTGTTTTCTTGATCATGTGATCCTCCTTCACCATGGCAGTCGAATTATTGAGTACGGCAGGTTTACAGATACTGAGCCTCGACCAGGCGTCTTGATTTTTATTTATTCGCAATAGTCAAAGTAATACTTCGTGCACTGACATTATAAACCCTGAAGACGTAGTGACTGCATTCGAAAGGGCTGTGGTAGAGAACGATTCCCACCAGGCAAGATCGGAAGATTCTGACTTTTCAATCGAGGAGTGGTACCTACACATTCTCTAAGCGACACTTATTGTTTTCCGAAAGAAAGTCGCGGGCACAGCTAGTACTAAATAAGACTGATTTTGTGTCTATAGAACAAGAAAAAAACGTTATATTTGGTTAGATTTAATTATTTGTTTTTATTTTCTCCTGTCATTTCGTCTTTCTCTTACTTTCTCGTTTCAACACTTTCAACTCTACTATCTTTTAAAGGCTTACTTAAAGTATCGAAAGTTCCGGGAATCCCGGTTCTTTTGCGAGAAGGTACCCAAAGTCCCGGTTCTGTAAAACAGGACCGGTTCTGCATTCCCTAGTAAAGAAAGATATGTTCACGGAAGAGTAAAAACAGATATGTTCAAGGAAGAGTAAAGAATGATAATTATGTTTACAAAATGTTAAAGTAATTAAACTACTTAGATTATATATTAGTTAAAAGGTTTGAAAAGCCACAGAGCTAATCGACAAGATAGCTTTGAAGTTGTCACTGTTTTAGTTTTATGAATGTTGAATAAAAAACTGCTAATGGTGTTGATATAGAAATCAACAAAACTCAATTTTAATAAATTGGCTTTATTTTACCAAAAAACAAAGGAAGTAATTTTTCAATTCGGGTTTTGATTTTCGGCAGAAAATTCAACTTGTAACGAATTTAGATTTTGGTTGTTTTTTTTTAGGTTTATGTAAACTACAGTGCTTCTACTTACTGCTATTTCGCCATAATCTCTTCACAATAGCGACCTCCATGAGCGAGAACATCGCGACGATGATGATGCCGGCCAGCGTCGCGCGCGGGATGTAGTAGAACGCGTCGGCCAGCAGCGTCACCGCCAGCAGCACCAACATCGCTGAGGACATAACATCATCTTGTAGGTGTGGTGTTGGGTGACAAGTGACAAGTAGATGTGCCGCGAATACTCGCAACAAAAATATTTTTGTAGTGATAACTTCTTATGGCAGGGTAAACCGATTCGTTACGTAACGCGTTACGGCGCCAATCTGTCAGTTTAAGTTATCACTTCTGTTGGGCGTCCCGAGACGCACACGTTTATTTTTTTTAGTTCACCGTTATAAAATGTCACTAATAATTTAAAAGATTGGAAAGTACGTATAGCGACAAGACCCCCTGAAAACACTATTTTACTTCGTTTTACAATGTTTTTGACCGAGCGAGCGTAGCGAGCGAAACGTCTCTGCATCAACTGGCAAAATTTTCTTTCGTGTGTCAGTTTGTACGTACTCCTCTACAGGTCGTATTTTACAACCGATCTGGATGAAAATTGGCATACAGATATTACGAATTTTTTGTAATTTTTTGCTGTCGGGGATTTTTGATTGTAGGGGTACATCCTCCACAATGAGGCAAAAAGGGGGCTACTGGATATCTCCGCCTTATGATATCCGATTTCGATGGTTTTTTTTTTTTCATTTGAACCGTAGTCACTTTAAGATGGTCTCAAAAAAATTTTGTGAAGATCTGATGAGGATGTTTGGCATGATGAGCAAAATACCTCCTGAAATGCAGTAAATTACTCACTATTTATTCAAACTTATTTGTTAATTTTTCTAGCTGGCCTACAAATTTTTTACTCATTCTTTGTCTGGTTTTTTGGGTTCTGTAGTCAACAAGGAATTGATATAGTTTTGCCATGTCCGTCTGCCTGTGTTTCTGTCTATCCCCGGCTTAGCTCAGAATCTTAGTACTAGAAAGCTGTAATTTGGTATGGGTCTATATATATTAATCACGCCGACAAAGTTGTAAAATATTTTTTTTTTTAGTGTACCCCCTCCCCACACGTATTTTTTTCCGTTTATCTGGCTCTGGCAAGTTATGGGGTGTCGTTTGGGTGTGTGAAAACTTTTTTCGATTCCGAGATACATTTGCGAGTAATAATCGACCAACTTAAATTTGCCGTTGGAATGTATGGGAGAACATGTTTTTCAACTACAATGTTAAAGTTTGTTCTTGGGATAATTATTCATTCCAACTACGGACGCCTTATTTGTGCGTGGTCCACGCACTTGGCCGGTTTTTAAGAATTTGACGTATTGATGTCAATTTTTTTGATAGAATAAAAGTATGTCATCGCGGTCAATTCATAGAAGATTAAAATATTTTCGAACGCTAAAACTACAAGCTATCATTCATGGTTTGTTCCTGTAGGTCTAATTCTTAAATACGAAGATTCGGCCGAAGTTACGTGTGATGGCTCCACTTCGGATTATAACCCGCGCGTGCAAAGCTTCACAATAGTGTATAGATATCGTCATGTAAAACACTTTTGCAAAATATTACACTGCGCAAATACATAGTTTTTGAGAAAAAAAATCTTAAAGTTTCACAAAATTCAAGATATTACTAAATAAAATTGACATTTTACCATTGATAATGTACGAATTTCACTCCTAGGGTGTTCCGTTTTGCGTTCAGACAAAGTGACAGCGGATTTTTATGGTTTTTAGTAGTATTAGTGTAAGTTTTTGAATTTTTGCAAACCGAATCGGGGTATATAAAAACCGAAGGCGCGGAGGGAGAGCAACCCCCGCCCGCTGTAACAAAGCATTTATTTACACTTTTTATTCGTTTTATTTTTATCTGCAGTATATTAAATTGTGTTTTTTAGACTCTGCTAAGTAAATGTATTTTCTTACTTAAGTACTTTTCTTTTTTTCAAACGTCTCATATTTTCTTTCTTTTTTTCTTTCTTCCTTTTCTTTCTTTCAAACGGCGGCGGCAGGATTAGGTAGGTATGATGGTAGTACATAAGAATAATAGCTCTTCTACTACTAAATAATAATAACGAATTACCTTTAAAGAAGCATCCTGCCGGTGTGACCACTCCGCTGGCGTGGTTGAGTGCCGTGCGAGTGAACGAGCCAGTAGATGGCATGCTCTGGCAGAACGACGACACTAAGTTACACATGCCGATGGCTAGCATCTCCTGTGTCGCGTCCACTGTGGTGCTGCCGGCTATAAACAAGAAAATATTACATCATGCCTTTATTCCTCGTCTTCGTACATTCTGCCGATTATGTTTAAAGCCCATGTAATAGGGGACGAGCTTACTGCCATTAATCGGGCATTAATTTTATAATGGATTTCCGCAAATTCACGCCTGCGTGAATAAACTAACAAATCTAGTTGATTTTGGGATCGAACCCAATAAGCCAAAGGGCGGTGCGCGGAATTTTAGTTTAGACATTTTCTACAGTCAGAGACACAATAATTTTACAATTGTGTCAGCTGTACAACGGGTTAGGTTCTGGTTAGTAGATGTTGTGGCTGATATACGAATTGCTTCTTTCGGTTCCACAAACCACAGATCGGAAGCCCGTCGATCAGTTTGTGTCTTCATTTGGCAGATTAATCGATCAAAAGTAAAGAATCTTACCGAACGCCTTAGCGATGGCGATGCTCTCGAGTATGGCGACGAGTGGCATGACCATCCCCTCCCCACCGAACACGCTCAGCATGTCGCGGAAGTTCAGCGTCTCGTTACCTACCACCGTGCGGAACGGGGGGGGGCCGAAGTTAGGCAGACCGCCGTGGATTGTACCTGTGGGAAAAATGGTTTATTGAAAGGTATCCCTATATCCAGCAGTAGATGCTATAGATAGATATGATATGTGAACGTCAAGTACATCGTGCATTGCACGCCACGCGCTGGGACGTCGCGTACCTGAGCCATAAAGTTATACAACGCTACCAGAAGCGCAACAAATACAGGTGGTGCACTAACTGTAACTAAGCAATTGCAGCAAAGGGCAAGCGAAAACTGATCGAGTGCTGATAATAAAAACAGGGACCGTTTCCGTGTCCCGTTGCGAAAAAGAGATGGCGCTATAGGTAATGTACATATATAGTTCCGTCTCTCTCTTGTGCTGGAGTAATGATGGCATCAATGAACCCCCCCTTCATAATATGACCCTAGAACTAACGTGCTCTTTGTTACCAGGATTGCAAGAATCACAGGTGGTGTATTTACTAACCTGTGAGAGCAAAAGGAGTGATTCCTTTCAAGTTGAGCACGAAGGCAAGAATGGCGGCTGCGAAGACAACGAGTGCGTTTCGTGCGCGCACAACATTGAGCCAGCAGCTTGCTAGCCTTGCGCGGCACGCAGGAGTGCTGTCCGACACGGCTATTGTGGCTCGCTGTAAATATAAGAAAAAAATAGTCTGGAAAATCCAAAAGTGCACGCCTCATACTTATCACTCATTCATAAACGAAAAAGAAATTCAAAACATAGTTTAAAAATGAACAATTTATCACTTTTCATGAAGTCGTAATGTCAACGACTGACAAAGATATTTACGTTGGCAGTTGCTAGGCAACGGCACCGGATCAAGGTTGAAAATATTTAGATATTGATATTATATTTTAGTTAGTATTTTATTAATTATAATTAAACTACTATGAATAAAAGAGCCATTTTCAATAGGGTTCCTTCTACGGCTGAAACGAATGTATAAAAAAAAAATTGACTCAATTAATTGATTTTATCGCAAGCTACAATGTTTTCAGGGATCATAAATTGACGGACAGGAAATTTTTTTCAACTATTTTGATGCTTTTTCCATTTCTGCTGCATTAAATCAATTGTTAAAAAATACAATATTAATCTCCATTTAATCATCTATACAATGGTATATAAATTAAGTAGGTTCTGTGTACTAGCAGGAGTGAAACAATAAAAACAGTTGCAGAAATGGGGCAAAAAATATTTTTCGATCGTAGAGCACACTCTAATGCGAAGCATTACGAGTCGTGCAATAGAATGACCAAAGAAAAAACCCTCTTAGAAAGACTAGGACTACATGCTTACTCAGAAGATGGATTCCTCAGTAGCATCCCAGAGTCTGGATTTGAATATTTTTTGCCCGGTTGCCAAAAAGCTCAAAGGACTTACGGAGGAAGGAGTATACACAATATAATTATGTTCACTTATACTCACTTTCAGTAACAATAAAGCTATGATGGTGCTGATGCCTAAAACCGTATCCCATAGCTGAATCGTCCTCAAGTTTTTGAAGAAGTTGATAATGGCGTCGAAGAATGTGTCGCCCGATGAGCCTGGAAAAAATATACATATAAAACTAAGTAGTCGGTCCTAAACAATAAATAGCGAAACCGTATGAATTTAATATCAAAGGTACGGGTTTTTACCCGACTGCCCCAGAAGTATGTATGTCTATTTCTTTGGCACGCTCTGTAGCCTAAACGGCTTGATGGATTTTAACATAGGAGGTGTCGTTAGATTCGTCTTAATCGTAGAAGTGACATAGGCTATATAATATTTATGTATTGCATCTGCAAGTACAAAAAAAAAGGGAGGGGAAGGTTTTTTTTAAAATAAATTTCAACAATATTGGTATCAAATAAAAGCTGGTAATGAGTCAATTCCAAATTAAGATATATTAATAAAATTAAAAAACTTGAAATAAAGAAAATTATAAAAAAAAAAAAAACCCGACTGCAAAAACACATAACTGAAAAGAGAAAAACAAGCATTATAATCTATAGAATTTTGGTATCGCAGGCGGGGACAATAATAATATAACAATAATAACCGGAAATATGGAGTAAGACCTAACTTTTGTTTGTTCCCGCCTGCGATACCAAAATTCTACAGATTATAATGCTTGTTTTTCTCTTTTCAGTTATGTGTTTTTGCAGTCGGGTTTTTTTTTTTTATAATTTTCTTTATTTGACTTTTTTTTTTTAAATATCTCTGTTCTGTAGTCGGGTAACATACATAAGTAAGATCATTCGTAGCTTGAAACATGTTCCTTTAATCACACGGTGTACCAAGTGGATACTCAATCAGTGTTAAAAAACCCTGAAGTGCCCTTAATGATACATTGTAATTATGACATTGATATCTTTCTGTTACGAGTTGTTGAGCTATTCCCATCAAGTGGCTGGTGTCACTTCATTAAATCATGTGTGGCTTTAAACTTTAAACGTGTTGGCTATTGTCGTACAATGTAGTACAATGGCCTGATACTATTAGCCTGTATCATCCCACTGCTGGGCAAAGGTGACTTCCAATTCTTGCAATCCAGGGCTTATGTGGACTGGTCGTTTGTATTGTCCAGCTCGTTCCGTCATCTACTACGAGGTCTGCCGCGATGCCAGAAGGCCAATTCTCGTAATTAAAAAACGTTCAAATTCAAGTCGCAGTATGCCAAACTTGTCAAAAATTTTGGTATCGGTCATTTATAGAATCGGTCATTTAAAGAATCAGTCAATTTAAGAATCGGTCATTATTTTGTAGACAATTCTATAAATGACTGATGTCATTTATAGAATTGTACATTCCAAGAATTGGTCAATTATAGACTCTGTAGTCACTTCGCGAATTAGTCATTCCTAGACTAAACCAATTTATTGTATTTTTGACAGATTGCGAATGCGAATGTTCTTAATTAAAAATTACGGGACTGGCCTACGATAATATATTTTAATTGATCTTCGATCAATGAATAAATCATAGGTATGGTTTCATATCAACGCCGCTGTTAATATGACAAAACGAATTTTATTAAAAAATAATTTGGCTTTGAAAAGCGTTGTTACCTTCTATCCTGAACAGTGATTTGAGTTGTGATGCGCTGATCTGAAGCGCAGCAGCCGTCGTGAACCCACTGATAACTGGCTTCGATATGAAGTCCAAAAGAAAACCTGAAAGCAACAATAATTTATTAGAATTATGGCCATAGTTTTTCAGCTGAAATGATGATGTTAAAAAATTATAAACCCGCCTCTTTTTCTAAGGTAGCCAAAATCATTAGCATTATTTCGAAAGTTAGATTACCTACTTGTTTAAGCGATAATGCCGTTTTTTGTGTGGTTTTAATCTATGTTGTAGGGATAATAATAGGGATAAGATTTTCCAAGTCGATGAAGTAAACATAACACCTAACATAGACTTATACAAAACAACAAAATAATAATAATATTCCGCTTTCAGTACACCTACAAAGCTGTATACAAATACATCATGAAAAACATTGTAATATCACGGATGAATGCACGGCCTTGCTCTTGCTTTGATTTAATTGAGTTCAAGGCTAGGTTAACAATGGCTAGCTCTCGGCAATCTAGTAAAATGCTAGAATAAATCAAAACATCGAAAAAAATACCGAGAACACGAGCACAAGCAATTAGTTTCATCTATCCTAATATTATAAAGCGGTAAAACTTATGAGTTTCTATGTAGGGGGTCATCTTCGAAACTACTGATTCCTATTACGAAAATTCTTTCACTAATTTAAAGGAAGCTACAGTGTTGCCGAGTGTCAAAGGATATAATTTCATGTTAAAACAAGAAATTTCACGCGGAAATTCATATTAAGGACTAATATTACGTGAGTCTAACAATGTAGGACTATGTCGTGAATTGGTCTTGAAGAATTGCAGTTTCGAGTTGACCATAATATCCTGTCCCGTCAGAAGGCACGCATGCATCGGTCATCGTGAAGCTCAACCCGTTTTTGGGGAGCTCAACGACCCATCGGTCAACGCTACCAGTTTTGCAGGACATTTACGTTGGCCACATACCAATTACTCCAAAACATTATTTGTTAAAAAACTCGTGTAGGTTTAAGTATTAAGTGCTATTCTTTTGCATAACGTTAACACGAATAAATTATTAGATCTACCGACATAACATATGTAATAGAAGAGTTTTATCGTAGGTAGACTATACTTTTTATAAATATTCATGCTAGCGTACTGTCCCCAGATGCTTTAGTAAACACAGTTTCTCAACAAAAACAATAAACGCCAGAAGTTCAGTGTCTTGCATAAATTAGCATAAACAGCACTTTCTCTTTACGTAACAGGGCGACAGATGTCTGAGGAGTTGTTAACATGCGATAGACGTTATGCTAATAGAGAAATTTGAATATGATTGGCACTATTCGATAAGAATTACGGTATTAATTAGGTACTACAATGGCCGCTGCTCTCAAAACGGTGAAGGAAAACATCGTGAGGAAACCGGCATGTCCAAAATTCGAAGACATGTGACATCTACCAACCCGCACTGGGCCCGCGTGGTGGATTACAGCCCACTCCCTCTGACAGAGAGGAGGTCTGTGTCTCATCAGTGGGAACATTATAATTATTAATATTCTAGTTCGCTACTTAACCACATTTCTTATTTCCATACAATAATGTTGCCAAATAAAAACTTTTTCCAAAAAAAAAAAACAACCGACTTCCAAAACAGACACTACAAAGTCAAAAATTACTTTAATTTCGGAAGTCGGTGTATATGGTTTTGAACTTTCGTTTTTTCCCACCGACTTCCGAAATTAAAGTTATTTTTGACTTTGTAGTGTCTTTTTTGGAATTCGGTTGTTCTTTTTTTTGTAAAATGTTTTTGTTTTGCACTTTTTAGCTGTCGTACTTACCCCACACAAATGCGAATACCACTAACCTTCTATGTAAATAACAATGATTGGAAGTTATCACCATATCATCCATATAGACGAAGTGGGAAAAATACGTATTATTGAAGCTAACTCAAAAGCTATCCAAGTAAAGTTAATAAAATTATAAATTATTATATTATATGGGGCCACCTCGGGAGTACACCCTTTCAAACAATTTTCAAAATCGGTCCACAATTGACGGAGTAATCGCGTAACAAATATTAAAAAAAACATACAGACGAATTGAGAACCTCCTCCTTTATGAAGTCGGTTAATTAATCAAAACAGGTAAATTTTTGACAGCTATTAGCGACAATGCCAACTTTTAGGATAAACACTCTTAAGCATTCTCTACCAGTCAACCATAGGGTGGTGAAGAGATAAGATGGCAGGTGCTCTGAATAACAATCAGAAAGTGGTTATTTGGTTGTAAACGACCTCACTTAAATCGCAAGAGCGGTCATTTACAACCAAATAACCACTTTTTGACTTCTATGCAAATATCAACAATTTTCGAGTCATTTGACATTTCATACTTTTATTTCATTCATTCATCATCATTCTCCTGCCCTTATGCCAATTTTATTTGTGCGCCGACCACAAATAAACTTGGGATAAGGGCAACATGTCCCTTTCTTCCATACTTCTCTATTAGTCGTCATCTCAGTAGTCACCCCCTTTCTAGCCATATCATCTTTCACACAGTCCATCCATCGTTTCTTTGGTCTTCCCCTACTCTTATAGCCATCGACATTCATACTCAAAACTTTCTTCACGACATTTTCCTCATTTCTCCGCATCACATGCCCATACCATGACAACCGGTTTCCGCACAACTTTTCGGTCACCGGTGCGACTTTCAGACTTCCTCTTATGTACTCATTTCTTACTCTATCCATTCGTGTAACATCCCTCTTAGCATTCTCATCTCAGCTGCATGCAATTGCCTTTCATTCATCCCTTTTGTGGCCCAACATTCTGATCCATACAAGACAGCAGGTCTAACCATTGTTTTATAAATCATCCCCTTAAGTTTAAGGGGAATGCGGGAGTCGCAGATTGTTCCCGTGACCTGCTGCCATTTCATCCATCCAGTGTTAATTCTGTGCTTAACCGCCCGATCTCTTTCGCCATCGCTTTGCACGAGTGAACCGAGATACCGAAAGTCGGAGCAGACTGGCAGAAGCGTGCCATCAACTATGGCTCCAGAACTAGAGAGACCGCCGAAATCGCAGAACATATGTTCAGTTTTGGTTCTGCTGATCTTCAAGCCCACATTCTCCAGCTTCTGCTGCCATTTCTCCGATCTGCTCTGGATCTCAGGGTCATCCTCACCGACAAGAACAATGTCATCGGCAAACAGCATGCACCAGGGTGCCTCTTCCTGTATGTATGACGTCAGGTCACTTTTATTTCATTCATTCTACAACATAAAATGTCAAATTCCTCAAAAATGATTGACATTGGCATTGGGTCATGACCGGACAGTTGGTTGCAAATGACCTGTCTTATTAGTGCGAGTCCGACTCGCACTTGGATGCTTTTGTTTATTCCAGTTTGAGATGCAACCGGCTGGTAAAGATAAATGTTATAAGTTCTAGGTACAAATAGACCTACCTACGCAAGCAATCGTTTCTATTTTAGCTTTAATGGAAACGTCAAGATTTTTTGTTAAGGATATTCAAAACTTGATTCAAGTAACGAGTATATTTATAGCTTCGTTTTTTATCTTTTTTTTTTCAACTAACAATTTAAAGTTAATTAAAGTCGAAAATAAATTGAAGACTTCGCAAAATCTTGTTTCGAAAATTAGTTAGTTTTTTCTTCTTTAGGTGATAAAATGTAGCTATTTATTTCGATTACCTATGGGAGGCCCATTGATACGAGTTTGCAATAGAAGGAAAATATTGCCACGAGTACTTGCAACAGTGTATGAATATACTTGACATGAATACCTTTCCAGAGTGATAACGAGCTGATAACTGAGGAAATTCGTTACACTACAGTTTTTATTTCATTAAGAAATTGTGTCAGTATGTTTCACAAATATATCGATAAGTTTGAACATTTTAATGTTAGTCACCAATAAGACTTCATATTTAACTTTTTAGGATATTCGGAAACGCCAAATATATTTAGGTATAGTTGACTGCACGCCTTAGATATGTGCGCGGCGAGACGGGGGGCATTCGGCCCTCATTCGTCAACGCTCACGGCGTCCCACCGCTCATTCGACAACGCTGCCCGGCCTCGCCGTGCATTCCTAACGCGTGGTACGGCGCGTGGCGGTCTCGGTCAAACTATATTGGACAACATTTTTTTGGCGAGTTTTCTATTTCAGGTAAATTGATAGGTTTTTGTTAATTGTGTTGGTATTTCATGTTATTTGAGAAGATGGGAAGTTTTCATCTGATGCTCAATGAAATTGAGTTCTAATTTCAGTAAAACATTATTGGTCTTTAATGTTCCACTGATGACCGTCACGGGAGTCATCTCTTTGAGAGTGACTGAGATGAAATCTATTTTGACAATTTAGAATGAATTACACAACGAATAAATGATGCTGCGATTTACAATACGTCTGCGTGAATGCGTATTAAGTATATCTTGAGGCATTTTCCTTAAAAATCGCCATAACCAAATGAAGTCAGCGTGCAATGATGTCTTCGCCTTTGTACCTTTTTTTGAGTGCGAAGTGTTTAAATAAATAATGAAGTCTTCCTCAATAATTATCATTCCACTCACCTAACTGAAGTATCCCGAGCAGTAATATAACGCATCCTGATAAGAAGGCCGCCAAGTACGCGAAGTCAGCTGACTTGGCGACATACTTGGCCAGCAAGGCAGCCAAGATGGCGGTGGGGCCGACTGTGACGTCCTTACAGCTGCCGAACAGCATGTACATGAGGCCAGGGAATATGCTGGAGTATAGACCGACCTGGAAAGAAAATGAGAACATGACTGTGAAGGCGTGAATGTTTGAATTTGGAATATGGCCAAGGAATTGGATGCGAGAAGCGCATGGCAGGACAGGACAATGTGGGAATTGTAAGGGAAGGCCTGTCCAGCAGTGCATGTCTTTAGGCTGAATGAGACAGAGGATGGAGGGGCCAAGTTCCATGTTTTGTCTTTATGATTTTTTCCGCTTAATGACTCAAGCATTTTACAGCTTGTTTAACGGATTTGTTTGTTTAACATTCACGGTGTATCATCAGTTTGTTTTACTGTTCACTTATCCTAAACTCAATTTGAAATAAGATTAGACATTTAAATAAACCATTTTTACAGTCCGTTCAACCGATTTTGACTTCTACTGCGTTGGTGGCATGACAAATGGCAGCTGCAGTAAACCATTGGTATTGTAACCAGCTTTTTGCTTTTAATGCCATCATTACGGTATAGAAGTCAAAATCGGTTAACCGAACTGTAAAAAAGTTTATCCTTATTTCAAATGGAGTATTATAGCTGTTTTACTTATTATTTACATTTATATCTGTAATTCGTATGGTGTAGGTAATAAAGAGTATTCTGAAGAACTATTCTAAAATTTTGTGTTCATGAATTGGATAGAAAGTTCCAAATCAGAATGTGTGTAAACCATTTGGTATCGGTAACAGAAAAAGATGTTTCGTGGAGCCGCAATTCAAACCTTACAATAACCCAAAAATGAAAAGGCCAAAGTAATAAAACGAAGAAATTACCTGTGGAGGCAAACCAGCTACCATTGCATACGCGATACCCTGCGGTATTGAGGTCAGACCCACTGTGATACCTGCAAAAAACCAGATTTACTTTGATTGAGGTCTTTTCGAAATTATATACAACAAAATACATGTATTTTTTTACCGTCCAACTTTGGCAACGGCCGAAGGATATGATCGCTCGATTTCCTCCATACAAGGTCAAGTTAAGAAATAAATTTATTTTCCTCAATTAAGTCAAAACCAAGCAAATCAGGAAAAGGTTGGAGGCTATATGGGAAAAAGATAAAAAGGACGACATCTAGTCGTCATGCCTACCATGCCAGACGGCTGTTCCACGCCATAGTTATGTGCGCGGTGAGAAGCTGGAGTGTAGGCCGTTCATTTGTCAACGCTCACGCTGTCACACCGCTCATTCGTCAACGCTCACGCTGTCGCCCTCACGTCACGCTCACGCCAACTTATATGTATACCTACATTATCAGCAAATAAATGATTTCTTTCTTTTTTTCTTTCTTGTCACGCCGCTCATTCGTCAACGCTGCCCCCCACTTCGCCGTGGCTTCTAAAGGCGCGGTCTCGGTCAAACTACTAGGTTATTAATTTATATTTCTGATTTGAAACCCCATCTTATAAATATTATGCATGGTTCTTTGTAAAACATAAGTTATTTTCTTGTATTTTAAAACCATTATAATTTATGACAAAGACCACGCTTTAAAAAAAACGAACGCGGAATTCTGTGCATAAGAGTGCTATGTTAGTTTCTGTTACACATGCAAGGCCTTGAATTAATCAATTAGACATCATCATAATATAAAACTCTGTAGGTACACCGGCCACTCAGATACGGCTCATAAAACTACTAAATTGAATCATTGTTTAGATTTATAGAACTTATTTAAACCTATAATAGTTACCTAACCTACTATAGTGGTAAACATTTTCTGTTTTTTTTTAACTGCATTCAAAAAAAGAGGTCTCAATTTGGTTGTATTTTTTTTGTGTTTATTACATCAGAACTCCGTCATTTATAAACCGATTTAGAAAATTCTTTTTTTTTTGTTTGAAAAAAATTTGTTGACTTTGTTGTGGTCCCATAAAAAAATGTCAAGCTCTGATAAGTGTTTTTTGAGTTAACTTCAATAATACGTATATTTACCAGACTGCCCCAGAAGGAGGTTTTTCCACTTAGTGTATATTGATGATGTTATTATAACTTCCTCTCATTATTATTTACACAGCAAATAGCGGTATAAGAATTTGTTAAGGGTAAGTACCACAACTAAGAAAGGAAAAATAAAAGCATTTTTACAACAACAAAATAGATTTCCAAAAATACAACTTAAAAAATGAAAAGTAACTTCAATTTCGGAAGTCGGTGGCAAAAAAACGGAAATATAAAGACTTCCGAAATTAAAGTAATTTTTGATTTTATAGAATTTTCTTTTTGGAAGTCGGTGTCTGTTTTGTGAAGAAGTTTTTATTTCGGTTCTACCTAAGTATATCTATTTAAAACCTGTGTCTCCTTATACCTACCTTTTTGTTAAATGTTGTTTTAGACAATTACTCGCAAATTAAATGTAGTTAAAACAGCAATTTATCTGAAAAAGTCTTCATCAGGTTTTGCAGAAGAGTTTTAGTCATTCATAACAAAATTATCATTTTCAATTCCATAAGGTCGATGTCCCTACCTAATAGAATCAAAGGTCATTGACCTAAGACATGACCGCCTACATTATGTACTACAGATGACGTCGAGTGCCAAAAATAAAGATGTTCCTACAGTTTACACCCTCAGATCCACTTTACACCAGAACGTATCTAAAGAGCCGGATTTAAATCAGTCCTACACACACTGTTTCCACAATTCCGTGGGAAGATAAGATAACATGTACTTCATTCTGTGATTATCTATAAATCCCAGACGTGCTCAGTTTACAACCACGGCATGTTAGCTAAGGTTTAACATCATAAACAGACAATTAAAATTCTAAATACACAGGATATTACGGTTATTAGTTGGCACTTAACGAGGTAACGTGTTGATTATATACTCACTGGTCTCAAACAGTGTAGTTTGAACTTCTGTGAACCTGGTACATATCAGGGCGAACACGAAAAAGAAAATTGAACACCAGCTCGACACGAGCTAGACTTTTAGGTATTGGTATTGCCCGATTTCCAGATCGAACAAAATGTGGAGTTTCTGTTAAATTAATTAACTACATAACCCGACAATAAGTTTTTCCTTTACTGCCTGCGTTTTAACCGCACCTTCATAGGTTTCTGTAAAAAGGGGCCAGACAGAAAAGACAAAAAACCGGCCAAGTGCCTGTCGGACCAAGCACAATGAAGGGTTCTGCAGTTGGGATGGATGAATTTATCCCAAGAACAAACTCATTGTAGTTGAAAAACATGTACCTACTCCCAACTGCAAAAGTGTAAGTGTTAAGTTGGTCGACTATTACTCGTTGTAAAGCCTACTTAGCTGTGATAGTTTTTTTTTTAACAACTGCCGTGTTTTTTTTTCTTTCAAATATCCAAAAACAACGATTTCGTTGGTCCCGGTCAAGTGCCCCATTTAACTCTAACAAAAATGAGAACATTAAAGTGTAAATATTTCGCAAACGGATCCCTGGATCTAAAAATGGTTTTCACACACCCGCAATATTCGATTTTTTTTTTTTCAAGATTCCTTGGTTGGTGTGATTAATATCCATGCCAAATTACAGCTTTCTAGTACTAAGAGTTTTCTGAACTAAGCCTCGGACAGACAGACAGACGGACAGACATGGCGAATCTATAAGGGTTCCGTGTTGACTACGGAACCGGAACTAAAAAACGATGTGCATTAATCTGGGTCGATTTTTTTTTTTCTTTCTTTTGTGCATAACTAACTCCAATTAACGAATAAATAAACGAAGCCACTGTATAATTACAAAAACCGAAACATTAGAGCAGGTTATCGAACGTTATGTCATCACTGAACCGGTTTTTTTCTCGGTCAGGCGAACAAATTCGAGCATTCAGGTAATTCTTAAAAGGTAAAGACCGTGTTAATGTACTCGTATGTCCCTGTTCAAAATCCTAATCTAATCGAGTTATGGGTTTTGGATAACTTTATATAGAAAACTTAAAGTGAAGTGATATTCCATACATTTTTTTAACAATTATCTACAAGGTATATATATCCTCCATCCGATTTGTCACTGCATGATGAAACTCTTCAGCTAGCCAGACGTTTTTTTTCGAGGGTACTACTTGAAGTTTTATATATAAACTTATCAAAACCCATAACACGATTTTCCTATAGCCGACCCTTAACTGGACGTTAATTACTGAATCTCAACTTCGCTTTAGTAACAAAATGTATGCTAAAACAAAACGGTGTGATTAGATTAGCATGCATCCGGGAGAACAATGCCAAGTTTTATAATGTTTTTAGAAAATTCTTAGTTGCAGCCGGGGGTAATTAATAGTGGCCAGTTATTTGAATGCAAACACAACGATGCTTACCAGGATCTAATAAGCGCAAGAAGGTGCATCGCTGTGCTGCAGTTGGCGTCTTGCAGAAATATTAACGAAGGTCAGGCCCCGATTGAAGCCCACTGCGAACTATACGGTAAATATCCATTAGATGGTTTAAGGCTTTTGCAGACCAGCGCGACTGCGCGACTTGTCGCGCGACGCGACACGAACAATACAAAACTTCACGGTATAACAATAACCGGTGTCGCGTCGCGCGACAAGTCGCGTTGGTCTGCACAAAGCTTTATCCCACTCGCAATGTTATCTTAGCATGACTTACGCAGTAGTCAAGTCTTCAGACACCTCTTTCACGATTCTAAGCAGCAGAGATTCCATGACGTCTACCAACTTGATATTGAGTTGGTATACCAGGATCACATAGGCAGCACGGTGCTGGTGAAGCTCATTTCATCGATGGATGAACGGATTCACTCTATACAAAATACTTAGGAGCCGTGCGTAGCTACCAGGTTACGAAAGACTAATTAGAACGTGTATCTTACCAGCGATAGCGTCTCGCAGTAGGAACTCGAAGCTGTACTTCGGCAGCCATATTGTGACAGGCAACCTTCTTTTCCATGACTCCATGCTACAGAGCTTTGAGGACAACCGTTGTAGCCTGCTATTTGTCTGCTGGACATTTCCTGGGTAAAAAAAGGTAGAAAGTGAGAAGTGAATATTATGATTTCAGAAAAAAAAGGCAAAATTAAGTGCAAAGGTGGCAATTTCGTTTTCTCAAAACAATTTAATAGTAACGAGTATTTAATCTGCACCATAATTATTATTACAGTAGTTCCCGTACAAGGCAAATGATGGAGCATTTCCTAGCTATTTACATTACTTAACATAAAACGAACTGACAAATGCCAATGACAATTACTAACAATAGCCGATCTTGAAGATTCATGGTTAATGAAGCAATACGCTAAAGTTGGTATTTCTTGGGTATACGTACTAGGAACACATAGGTTTTCCGGTTTAGGAACTCTAAAAGGCTATCACCCTCCTATCACGTACATTATGAGAGCGAACAGAGAGCAAAAGAAAAACGGAACAACAATCAGTTATACTATTTTCTTTCTTTTATAATCGCAATGAAAATCAAAGTAAAACAAACATACTGAAACATTTCTTTCTTAACTATAAAATGACTGTCAACTTGTGGGATAGTTAAACATTGTTTATATGATATAGGCTAAACTAAGTTAAACAACATTGTTTAACTAGGATTAGCAATGACTCTCAGCAGATTGTGGGATTGTTTTGAAACTCTATTGTGATTCTTAAAATGTTGCAGATTACTAACTTGCTATAAACTTAGGTAAAACACAGTAAAATGGTATAATACGTATAATTGAACTCTTTATTATGGGTATTGTAGATCTTACCCATACACAGCCATTGAATAAAACTCCTATACTTAGGTACCACCATACTTATTTCTCATACATATATTAACGTACCTATTTATTCCGCGACCGGATTTAAGAAATCTCAGGATTTTTCGACAGTAGATTCTTTTTACATAATCTTCTTGTGATAATGTCACAAAGTACTATTATGTATGTAGGTATACGTATAAAACAAATCTCATTTCTCTCTGGTGTTTTGGGTTAGCCCAGGTACGCACGGACGTATTTTTGTCGCGGCGATTTTGTTTCGTACTCTGGATTTTCAACTTCGCGCGATTTTATTTCGTCGGTACGAACGTGGGCTAAAAATCAACTTTTATTAAGTGAATCGCACAATTAGTGAATACTTCCATTGCGAAGTTTGCGACAAAACCTCAGGACTTTTCTATGGAAATCAGGTTTATTGTCAGGACTTTTCAATTTTCCATCTGGTAACCCTAGGCACAGGAAGTCATAGTTCTCGAGTTCGAACCCAAGGCACACACCTCTGAGTTTTCGGATTCATGAGCGTATTGTATAATTATCACTTGCTTCAAAAACGGTGAAGGAAAATATCGTGAGGAAACCGGCATGCCTGTGAGATATTTCTCGACGGTATGTGAAGCCAAGTCAGAGGCTCATCTGCGGCTTTAAAACTCTGACACCAGGTTAGTAAACACGAAAAAAAGAAGGCACACGAGATATTTTAACTTTCTCTCTAGTCTGGAAAACGTACCTGCAATGCCTGGATGCCTGGTACCTGGTATTGCAGATATCCTTAGACCTCAGTCACTTTGCAATCCAATAGCTTTATAAAACAATATCAGATAAGCACAAATTAGTTCAAAACTGCCTACGTTTTAGACTAAACAATATTAATTTATCACAAAACATAATGTTCTCTCAAAGCATTTTGGAAAACTAATGCG
Source organism: Conistra vaccinii (assembly GCA_948150665.1). NCBI lineage: Eukaryota > Metazoa > Arthropoda > Insecta > Lepidoptera > Noctuidae > Conistra > Conistra vaccinii. The sequence goes on along the minus strand of OX411323.1, from coordinate 2,316,881 downwards.
GTAGATATGTGTCAAGTCCTTGTGGAATAACAATAGATCGATTTGAGTACGTGAAGTGGTTACAAGTGTGTCTTTTACACTACCATCATACTGTAAGATTGCTTTCAATAACGCCACTTACACCCCGATTCAAACTTAATGGCGACTCGAAACATGAGGCGAGTCGCTGCGCAGTAACGAATTCATGGGTCAGCGGGGGTGAGGGGTGGGGTACTGCGCAGCCAGTAGCGCACTTCAGAGCCGCCATTAAGTTTGAATCGAACTGAACGAATGAAATAATAAAATTGTGATAGGTCTAGTTTAACCTGACGGACGACAACTTTATAAGTTTCTTTCACATTTTCCGCTTTATAAAACAACATAGTTGAGAAAATGTGACAGTTTTGTAATTTCTAGACAAATATGTCCCAAAAAAAAAAAAAATTTTTAATGATGAGCCGACCCCAACATAGTTGGGAGAAGGCTAGCCTTATGCTCATGCGGTACCCCGCTGCTGCTGCGGCCTGGACCAACTTAACTTGATGGATCGACCCGTGCGGCTGTTACTACTTAACCATGAGCTCCTAGTATGTCCCATTGTCAAATAAATGAAATAGGACCTAGATTAATTTCGGAGAATCTATGGACAGTCAATAGTCCAGGATAGGTATGAGTCTAGATCTAATTTCAACGGAAAAAGAACGAGTTACTTATATTGTACGCACTACGCACATATTTATAAATGACACAATAAAAAAAAATACTTAGAATTGATTATGGACTATTAGCCCGCAACAGTTGTATTGAGACAATTCAGCTTTATCATTGCGAACAGTTAATTGAGACAAATCAGCTTCCTAATACGGCATTGCGATAACTTGTTGCCTCAGACCAATAAAAAAGTATTGGTCTGAGCTTGTTGCTATGTAAGGAAAAGTCATTCACAACGTCTCTAAGGTACAATATTCAATATTCGATGCGTAATTTTTGAAGAGGGTACTCTTCAAAAATTACGCATCGAATATTGTTAAACAGCTCTAAACCAGAAAATAAGGTAAATCAGCACCCTAATCGCGTAACACACGATCAATCACAATCTGTTTAATTTTGACAGTTCAACAACATTCATTGCGTTTTTTACGTTGTTGAGCAGACAATGTTCTACTTAACTTAAGAAGCAACGGATGATTGATCGTGTGTTACGTAATTAGGGAGCTGATCCTATAAGCTAAGACACCCACAAGATTTTAATTTTTTTAAATCTCATATTAATTATGCGTGTATGCGTATAATATCAGTGTATCTAAAAAAAAATCAAATCAATCTATCTATCATATAATATCAGTGTGACTCTTTATAATGTGCACGTATCGAGGGAATCTTTACTTAATTTTATCGACGGTAAAAATAAAATCTAAATATTTATTTTTATTTTTTATGGAATTTTTAAAAATTTTGTTCTCTACTTTGACCCCAGTGTAAACAAAACGGTGTAACTTTTAAAATAAATGATCTATCACAATGAAAGAAACTCCGTAATGATTGGAACTAATTAGACGTCCTTATAAAATGAAAATTGTCGAAGAAAACTGCCCTCAATTGAAAATAAACATGTTTTTTTAGAAAAAAAACTGTTTTTTTTTATCAATTTTTACAATATAAGTACGTAAAATTTCTCAATAATTCGCCCCCATTACCTACCTTTTTTATTACTTTAAATAAAACTAATCTTAATCGTATTAGCTACCCAATAGTAAAAATTGCATGTTTATAACTCAATCCCAAAATTTCTTATCATTATTTTGTCAAAGAAAGGCCCAGCGCATGGCTACGCACTATTGTTTAGCAGGTAGCATTTGTTTTTAATACATCAAAAATGTACCTATAGATTTTTTAAATGTTTTTGCCGTCGATAAAATTAAGCATAGATTCCCTCATTTCGATATGTGCACATTATAAAGACTCACACTGTATATAGAAATTAATTGCCGTGATTAGTCTCGCAAAAACTCGATAGCGACTCCACCGAGTGAATATAATTTTTTTTGTTTAGTTCGCCTAAAAACAGGGGCCGTTTAGGATTTTTTTTTTTTGGAAAACCCGAAAAATCGAAATTGGAATTTTAACAGGATCGTTAAGTTATCTGACGGGTCAGCTAGTTACTGACTAGTCCAAGATATTGACCAATAACTTGTAGGTGTGGTGCAAACTGAAAAATACTTATAAGTTGGTTTTTTAATAAATAAACCATCGGTAAACAACAGAAGGAAGGAAATTATCATCAAATATTTCCTATAAACCATCGGTAAACAACAGAAGGAAGGAAATTATCATCAAAGATTTCCTTATGGGTAGGTTGTAGGTATGTAGGTACGGTCTACCCACATCTCATTGAAAGTTTTAAACACGTACCTAACCAAAAAAGAAAAGTACCTATTTGCTTTCATATCTATCAATCTAAGCATTTTCCCCGATTCTTTTCATAACTAGTACTTAATTTCCGCATTTTTTATTACAAACAATAATATTTATGAAACAATTCACACATTACCGATAACTTCAATCATTTTCACGTGAAACAGAACACAAATCAAACTGTATCAATGTTAACGCGTTACATTTCGAAAACCATTTTCAACAAGTCGTAAAAATACGATAAATCGTAAGAAAATTCCGCGACGGAATTAACAACCACCTTCTTTGGTGTTTCAAAACACACTGAGCCGGTGACGATCGCATCTTGGCGATCCAACCTTCGTTCAGTCCAAATGCTGGTCGACCAACGTCAACAGACGTCCATCGCCCTATTGTTTACTAAATTGACTTACCACTTGAAGACAAATGCAGCGTTGGATGATGTGTACTAAACATTGGTCATTCATATTGGCCAGACAGTAATGCCAACAAATGGCCGTGAAATTGTTTGTTTAATTTTATTCCAGAAACTTTATCAATTAAGCAAGAGATGATATGGAAATCTCAATATGGACACTCGCATGCACCCGTGTAGGTATATTCGTACTATCTAATGCCTGCAATAATATCTAATGCGTTGCAATTCCCATACCTTTTAAATTATTATTTGAAATAAAATAAAATGAAATTGTTTATTCTGTAAATAGGATATTGGAATCACTTTTACACGTCATATTAAAAATTAACTAGATGAGTTCGGTGTTTCCTATCTGACTACTCTGGGAAGAAAGGCCGAAAAAAAATTTCATTTTTCATTTTTCAGGTACCCTAATTACGTAATGCACGATCGATCAGAATTTGAATCGTTTTGAAACAGATTGCTAGTCCATTGCTACATAAGTTCGAAAAAAAAATCTGATCAACAACGTAAATAACGCAATGAATATTGTTGAACTGTCAAAATGAAACAGATTAGTCGGAATCGTTTACGAAAATGTGTTGCGTAATTAGACTAATTAGATAGCTGACCGTAATCTTGGTCAGGCCATAATATGAGGACCATGTAAATTACTGTCTGAAATGGTCTTTTGAGGAAAAAACCACACAGATTTGAGTGGACCTGTCCAGTCAGTGCAAGCATTTGTCAGTAATCGCAGAGCTCAACTCTAAACTTAAGGAGCTCAACTCGACGAACAATACCAAAGAAAGGACATCTGGGTAGGCCGCATCAAGTACTCAAACTGCCAGACCATTATTAAAACTAACTGAGAAAGAAAAAAAATAATGAAAGAAAAGAAAATAAGTACTTAGGGAGAAAAAAAAAACCACATAGTCCTCACGTTCACAATAATTAAAATAATAATATAAAACTTTACAATTTACAATTTTTGAGAACCTTCTCCGGCGCCTACACAACTTACCAAAGTTTCATCAAAATCGGTCGAGTCATTTTCAAGTTTTCGCGAGACTAACGCACGCCAATTGATTTTTAACCGACTTCCAAAAGGAGGAGGTTCTCAATTCGTCTGTATGTTTTTTTTTTTTTTTTAATGTTTTTTACGCGATTTCTCCGTCAATTATGGATGAAAATTGTTTTTTTGTTTGAAAGGGTATGCTCCCGAGGTGGTCCCATATTAATTTTATTAACTTTACTTGGATAGTTTTTGAGTTAGCTTCAATAATACGTATTTTTCCCACTTAGTTTATATGGATGATATAATGATAACTTCCAATCACTGTTATTTTAGCAGGTTAGTGGTATTCGAATTTGTATGGGGTAGGTACCACAACTAAAAAGTGCAAAATAAAAACTTTTTACAAAAAAAGAACAACCCGACTTCCAAAAAAGACACTACAAAGTCAAAAATAACTTTAATTTCGGAAGTCGGTGGCAAAAAACGAAAGTTCAAAACCAAATACACCGACTTCCGAAATTAAAGTTATTTTTGACTTTGTAGTGTCTTTTTTGGAAGTCGGTTGTTCTTTTTTTGTAAAAAGTTTTTATTAAACAACATTATAAAAAGTGAGGGTGTTGTTAGGTATCGTACTGAGTCTATTTATGTGGTAATTTTTAGGAAAAAAGAAAAAAATCGTCAATATTTTTTTCAATGGGGTATTTTTACCGTGTTTTTACATTGGGCGCTAGGGCTGGGGCCGTCGTCTAGCGGGTGTCAAGTCATAACTTATGAGTTTATGACCCCTATTGAAAATTTGCAAATTTTTGATGTAGTGGGATAATTTTGTGATTTTTAAATGGCAATAACTTTTTATTTTCAATAACAATAAGATTTTTCACTACTTACTTACTTAGGTTATGTTATTGCAGTACCTATATACCCATTTCAGGTTATACAGGGTTTTTTTACATATTGTATACTTATAAAGATAGATATGTCTAGCAAAGATCAAACCGTTTTCTCTCACTCTCACTCATCAACTCCTCTATTTTACTTAGGAAGTGAATTGCAGCATGCTAATGGCAGTTATGACAGCTTTTAAGGACATTCCTATTTGTATATTAGTACAATAATACCTCAATGTTTGTATATTAAACATAATATTTTCCATGCAACAAAATAATACATGCTATAATAAACATAATAGAATTCTTCACATCGTATTAATTATAATTACTTCTGGTTCATGATTATACTCGTGCGATAAACCTGCTTGGTATAGCAATTAACGCGCCGATATAATTACTTTACACATTTTTGTTTATGGCCGAGCAATGGTAAGAGGTATAAGGGGCACTATCTCAGTGCCCCAAGTCAACCTCACCAGCTCATAGTCCACAGTGCTGAATAACAAAGGAGGCTCTAACAACCGACAAATTACGGTATAACCATTTCTAAATAAAACTTCTAAACTAAATGGCGCAGACTAGTAACGGGCAGCAGCATCACTAGTGCGAAAAGCTTTAATCCCCGATCGCCAACAACAGGCAAGCCCAGCATCAGGGCATGGGCAAACCCTCCAATGGCAAGCCAAAATCAACCACGGCCCCCGGTTCCCGGCCGCTTTGTTATTCCTGATTTTGGCGGCAGTCATAGTAACAGCAAGGTAGGGGGTGCGAAGAATCCCTGTGTTACGAATGGCCGCCAAACCCAACCGACCTTGGCAACGTATAACGGACGCATGCATGCATGGAACCCTTCAAAAGGCGCCCGGTCTTTGGGAATAAGACCGGGGAGTGTGAGATTCCTACCTCACTAAAACCATCCCGGTGGTCACCATCTACACATGGAAGGGGCACCGTTTCCTCTCAAAAGACCAATCCGGAACCCCCTCTGTGCAGCGCCTGTTAGGGCACATCTCTGGGGAGACTGTAAACGGGTCTCCCCAAAACCTAACTGTGCAAGTATGCAAGGCAGCACATGACCACTGTGCGCCGTCTTCCCTGAGGTCACTCAGTGGGCGGGCAGAGTCCCGGTCCCCACTCTGAGCGCCCGTGATCCCTAATTCCCGCCTGCCTTAAAGGTTGCAGGCTGGGTTTCGGCGTGTTAGGCGTCGAGGCGGTTGCCTCCCCGACGCCTTCTCCTACGAGCGGAATCAGCCCTCTCACGATCCCGCGCTCGACGAACACCTAGTGTGCTATACTTAAGTCGGAAAAATAAAGTTGTCTATTCTTGGGTTGAGTGAAGAGAACCCTTGAATCGGGCCACCTTTTACATTTTCGGAAAGCTTCGGCGAGTTCAATCAGTGCATCCTGCCTGTACTTATGACTTACGGAGTCGAAACGTGGAGAGTCACAGAGGCTGGTCCATAAATTCAAGGTCACTCAGCGAGCTATGGAACGAGCTATACTTCGAACCTCTCTAAGGGATAGAAACCGGAACGAGATGATCCTGCAGAGAACCAAAGCTGTCGACATAGCTCACAGAATAAGTAAGCTAAAGTGGCAATGGGGCGGTCATATTAGCCGTAAAACCGATGACCGTTTGGCGAGAGGTTTTCTTGAGTGGAGACCACGAATCGGCAAACGTAAGGTAGGATGCCCTCAGGCTAGTTGGAGCAATGATCTTCGCAGGGTGGCTGGTAGCAGCTGGGTGACAGTTCCCGAGAATCGAGCTGAATGACGTGCGATTGCAGAGGCCTATGTTCAGCAGCACCGCTGTAGGCTGATGATGATGATGCTGGTTCAGTGGTACCGGCCCCGACTTGCGAACGCCCCTAAGACGACCCACTGACCGAATTGTAGGTTGTGTTGTCAATTCGAACGTAGTTACGCGCGCACTTTAATTTGAGCAGCTGTTTTAGTCAGCTTAACCAGCATTGCTCTAAAAACGGTAATAAGCAAACGAAAACTGCTAGCGGCCGTTGACCCCGTAACCGGCTTTCTAATTACGCAACACATTTTCGTAAACGATTCAGAGTAATCTGTTTCAATTTGACAGTTCAACAACATTCATTGCGTTATTTATGTTGTTGAACAGTTTTTTTTTGAACTTATGAAGCAATGGATTAGCAATCTGTTTCAAAACGATTCAAATTCTGATTGTGTATTACGTAATTAGGGTACAGCTGTAACTACTTACTTGAAATGAGAAAAAAGAAATTGTTTTATTGTCATTATTAGACATTAGTAGGTACCCATTATGTCTGTGGAGTTTCGCTGCCTAATTTAATTTGCCTTTATACATAACTAGCTTCTGCCCGCGACTTCGTCCGCGTGGAATAGTTACTTTGGGCTCACGCTAAAAAAAACCCCCGATTTTGAAACATTCTTCATTGGTACTCCGCTCCTATTAGTCGTAGCGTGATGATTTATAATAGCCTATAACCTTACTCGATAAATGGGCTATCTAACACTGAAAGAATTCTTCAAATAGGACCAGTAGCTTCGGAGCCTATTCGGTACAAACAAACAAACAAACAAAAAAATCTTTCCTCTTTATAATATTATTAAGTATAGATGTATGTATGGATGTTCGATCGTAACTCTAAAACTGCTTGACTGATTTTGATAATTGGATGTTCGTTTTTAGGGTTCCGTACCCGAAGGGTGACAAACGGAACCCTATTCATAAGCCTCCGCTGTCCGTCTGTCTGTCAGCGAGCTCTATCTCATGAACCGTAATAGGTAGGCAGTTGAAAATTTCACAGATTGAGCATTTCTATTGCCGTAAGAGCAACAAATAATAAAATTAAAAAATAAAGGGGGGTCGCCATACAATAAAATTAAATTTTGAAAAAAAAAATATCTGACCCTGGCATGTGGGGTATCATTTTCTAGCGCTCATCGAGTAGAGAATAAATATAATTTTTATTTGTTTTTATCTTCAAAAATGATGAATTAGGGGGCCGTAGAAGTTGTCTGTTTTAGACCATTTTTATACGAGCTCTATCTCAACAACTAAACAAATTAGGAATTTGAAACTTGTGTGTATCATGTAACATATACTGTTTATAATCAACAAATACTAAAAACGCCGATTCATAACGTATTTTATATAATATGGGCGATTTTCTGCAACTTAAAGTAATAATTTTGTATTTCATGCTAATATTATGCGATATAAATTCCACAGATAACTATTTAATAGTCGGAGTAATGACATGGAATTAGTAAGTACCTACTACCATGGCAGCATATACTATTTCGATCATTTAAATTTCGGTCATTCAAAAAGGTCTACAAAATAAACTTTCTTCACAAGATTTTAAAACCGGCCAGTATTTTTTGAGTTTAAGAACTTTATCGACTTTTTTCAAAGTATCCCTAGACGGTGTTAATGTGTGTACCTCGTGTTAAAACTACACTCCAATAGACAATATATTCAGTAACATTGAAATGAATGGTGGCACATACAGTGTACTATTCAGTTACCTAGCTTAAACCGTTGTGGATACAATTTCATATTGAGAAAAATTATTGGTGTAAAAATATTCGGTCATGGCGGCCAATCTCAACGGAGACTGGCCTTCGGCGCGGGAGATATTATAGTGCACAAGTGTGTGCGCAGACACGAGTGCACTCTCTCTTCCCTCACTCTCATAGTCCGATGGGATGTGTAAAAATAATAAGTAAGAAATAATAGATTTCTGTATGACTATCAAAAATAACGTAAATAAATACCTGTATTGACCCGTGCGTTTGCACTGGCAAAACATCACGACAAAACATGTTGAAATCTCTAGTTCCTGTCAAACATTGTATGAAAAATTGACAGAAAATAGAGATTCCAACATGTTTTGTTGTGAATGTTTCGCCAGTGCAAACGCACAGTTATAATTAAAATTTGGCGTACTACTTACATTCTATTTTGTACAATATAGTCTGATGTAGCAAGAGAAATCCTTTTATTTATAAGTAACTAGCTTTACCCGGCCTGGCTTCGCACGGTTAGCACTAAGTACTTATCTACGGCGCATCTACCTTTCCTAATTACCTATTTCTACCTAATTACCTACCCTACCTACCTACCCTACCCTTCTTACCAGGGTAGGTAGGTACCTAACCTACCCTACCTACCCTACATATCTACCTGCTTACCTACCATATATACCTATTTATACCTACCAATACTATATTAGTAGCAAATAAATAACTTTGACTTTAGTTAATGCATGTTACTGGATAAAGTTAACTTAATATTTTTCTCTTAAAATAAATGAAATATACTCCTACACCTATATTTTAACACAACAACATTTTCTCATTAAAATTAGACAATTTCTTTACAAATCTTTGTTGTTTTATAGCGCCTCTGTTGTTGCCTTTACGAAAGTATTACAAAAATTCATAGTGTTAAATCTTGTACGACATGGTATGGAACCCTTCGTGTGCGAGTCCGACTCGCACTTGACAGATTTTTTATACACGTCACTATAATATCTCAGACAGTCAAACAAACTTATTAATAAATGTAAATAATGGAGAACCATGACATTATGAAAATGTAGGATAAACAAAGTAAAGATAATTTGGATTATAAGCCTCATGGCCTTTGAAGTTTGAACAGATTTAAGTAAACCAGTGATGGTTATCTCCTTGAAACAATTAAGTAAATATCAACAGAATAAAAATAAAAAAAGTTATTTTTTATTTTATTAGACATACACAATAGCTGTGTCTAACAGTAATTGCGTATGTCATCAATTCATCACTAATTTAAGTTAAAGAAATAAATCTTATCTAGGTACAAGTTTTTGCATTTTTCAAAATTAGTTAACAATCCCCATAACATGCGTGTACCTATGTGAAATGAAATGAAATGAAATTGTTTATTCTGTAAATAGGATATTGGAATCACTGTATTACCGTGCTTATGTGTGCATTTAGGAATTTACAGAATAACCCAAAATATTTATAAATGCTTATTTACGAATTTGGCTTCTCAGTGAAAACATTACTTAGCCACTATTTCCTACAATGTCATGCTTGTTGATTTTTCTTAATATCTACATTACGTGACAGATTTAAGCAAATACAAGAAAGCTTAAGTGTACATGAAATAAGGTGTTAGTAGTGTAGTTTATGATTTACTTATTTTGTTTGTTTATTTTGTCTACAACTATGAAGGTATCTATCTATACTTATACTAAAAATAAACCTGCAGAATTTCTTTGTTTAAACGCGCTAATCTCAGGAACTACTAGTTGGATTTGAAAAATTAATTTTGCAATTGATAGCCCAATTTTTGACAAAAGCTATAGGCTATTAACCATCACGCTAGGACCCTTAGGAGTAGTGCAAAAGTACAAGTCAGATAGAATGTTAAGTGAAAACGAAGTAATAGCGGGGAAGGTATTTTTCCTCAAAAAGTACAGCTTTATGTTAGTTATTCTTCTAAAAGTCTTGCTTTTTACACCAACCAGTGCTGGGCCCGCATGGTGGGGTATAGGCCAGTCCCTCTCACAGAGAGAAGGCCTGTGTCCCAGCAGTGGGAATATTGTAGGCTGTTTATGCTTTAAGGGTTGCAATTTAATAATTGATTATTAGCTTTAGTTTGTACCGCTAATCACATCAACATTATAATTATAGAAGATTTAATATTCCTTTTACTTTTCTATTTTAATGGCACTTCTTTTTAACGGGGGCATGTTGTTAATGTCTTATGGTGTAAATACCATACAAAACAGTCACCAATCAAGAGTTTAAGGTTTACTTGGCCTTTCTTTGGAGTAACTTCTTCTGTAAAATTTAATTTAAATATTTAGGATATGTTAATTGTTCTTAATTTTTCCTGTTTCTGCTTTAGAATATAGGTTATATTCACCTAGAACTTATGTTCTTAACTAGACACACGAGGTATTCTATGCACATCAAGCAAAGCCATCGGCTTGCCATAGGTACTGTGCAAGTGAAGTCACTATATTATGATCTATACCTAAGACAATAATTCTGACCTTTTATCATCTTTATTGAAAAGTTCTAAATGCCATCGTGAAAGTTATAAATACAGCGAAGAAGTGTGTAAAATAATGCGGAGTGCGGTACCTATCGTTTTCCATCACTTTGATAGTTTGATGTTATTTATTACTAACTTTCGAATTGGATGTCGGAAAATATCCCACTGTGGGAATAATTCCGTAATACATTGTTTTCATATAACTCTTAGGTATGGTTTATTTGGTTTACGCGGTTAAGGTAAATTCCCCGTCAGCATGATTATTTCCGACCTCTTCAACAAATATCGTCATATTTCAGCCAATCTACACAAAACCTTAATTAATTATACACCTAAATCTTCCTCATGAATCACTCTGTCCATTGGTGAAAACAGTATGAAAATCTGTTCGGTAGTTTTTGAGTTTATCGCGTTCAGACAGACAAACTCGGCGGGGGTACTTTGTTTTATAATATGTACCTAGTGATGACACAGACGAGCTAAACAAAGAGTAGGTTTATTTGATAGTAGACACAATGGTCATTAGAGGCAAGTTAAAAGTAATAATAATTACGTTTAATATGAGGGAATAGCAACAAAACGATGAGTCAACTTTAAAACTTTAATATAGAAATTTTTACATACCTAAAAGTGGTCTCCGAGGGTCGTCAGCATCCATTTTTAGTTCACTATAGCATCACGTACACGTGATACTCGCACATTTATGTCATTTGAATTATCTTATCTACATAATAATGATAGAATTACATTATTGTTTTGTTATTGTTTACGATTGATTCCATTCTATTACATATTTGACAAACCATTGTCACTTCGGTGACATGACATTGACGTTTGACAATTGACAGGCCAACGACACGGAGCTTGCGTTTGGTTATTTTCATTTCGTAGATTCTACTAAAGGTAGTGAAAATATTTATTTATTTATCTATTTATTGGAAAATATTGATGGGGAGATGTGAACTTAGAATAAAATAAACATAGCTATGGTTATTCATTTATAATTTTGAAGGTCTGATAGAAATATTATGTTTGAATGCTGTATTTTATAGTAGGTACGCGCTTATGTGCTGTTTTTTTTTATAAGCGAAACTCAAGTGAAGTGTAGTGATAGTGAACAATGCGTCCTCTTTTCCGAGATATAGATAACGAAATACGATGCTTCCTTCACAAAAGAATTTATTTTTTTAATTTTGCCTGAATTTTAATTTTATTTAAAGATTTTCATTCTTGTTTTTATTTTATTTATTACACTAGTAACTTTTCATTAACTCAAATTTGGCCAAAATTTAAGAAAAACATTTGAAAAGCCAAAATAAATCTACTTTTCTTTAATAATATCAAGCTTCGTTTTATTGAACTGCTGGTGCTATTTTACCCTTTTTAACATATCCGCCCCCCCCCATAAACCCTCTTATAGCCCTTTTAGTTGTAATCTGTTCGTCTGTGTAGCTAAAATTGATAACCCAACGAACTATAACTGTACAGAAATAATGTAATTTGCCTAATTAGGCCAATAAATAATAGTTAACAATCAAAACATCTATTTAGCAAGCATTGATTTCGAAGTGGGTCGTACGTGCGGGATGCTGCTCGTAGATAACCTATTACCTACTAGGCTCAAGTTACATTCTACCGACTGAAACTGGATGGCTTGCCAGGAGTGGACTGAAATAACCAGTTTAACTGATTATTAGGTACTGGGTTCTCTTGATGTCTTGCTTGTGGCCATCCATAAACACGCAGATAAGTAGAGTCTGTGTGTGAATTGATTTTTCAGAGTTTCTGTGTTTTTTCAGTTTAAAGTTCAAGTAGGCGCTAGAATCATTGACGTCTCCTTAAAAACCGGAAAAGATGAGTATTTACAGGGACTTGACTGTAAATACTCATCTTTACCGGTTTTTTTCTGTAAATACTTTACCTATAGTTTATCGTCTGGTAGGAACTTAGTCACATTCCGTTATTTGATGAGGCCAAGGCTAAACTAACAAACCATACATTTTAATCTAAAGCGCCTTATCTTTTATAAACCGCAATCTGCGTAACTGTTAATTGTGCACCTGATTCTTGCGGCGCCATCGATAGTGGAATTAAAAAGAAAAGTAATAGAAGCGAAATAAGTACATAAATACCTAACTACGTGGGGTGTGGTGTGGTGACTGCTGATATGACGGGTAATAGACAGGATGGGATGGGACGGAACGGGATAAAGAAGGAGCCATAGGTACTGCAGCACTTTACCGCCAAACCCAAATCATTTTGGTGTTGGCGGGGGGCAGGAAGATAAATTGCTTGCTGACTATAAACGGTTTACAAATTTTTATGGGAACTCATTGGCATTTGCAGGTGCAGGTTTAGGTACTTGTCTGATTTACCTAGGACCTAGGACAACACGTACTTAGTTCCGTGGAAGTTACACTCAAGTCAAAGCAAATGGATGACGTCCAATAGACATGTCGAATTTTAAACAAGATTTAATTTTTTACATAAGTAGGTATTCGGTTACGAAATGTTGACTGTTGCGTCGTCTATTTACCTAATGTTAATAGATTTGTTCATTTAGGTACTGCTATATTTTATCGAATAGCTCAATCAGGCACGGTGAGTGGTGACTCAGTGGGCTTTATCGCAAAATAAATTAACAAACATGTTTGTTTTTGTTAACACCTAAGTATTTGTATAGGAAAATTATTCTTCATGTTTCCTTGTTACACCTAGCGTTGCCGGAGAGTAATATTCCGAAGTATTCCCGTCGAATTATTCGCGAAACATTCGCAAGTATTGAGTAATATTCGGAATAATTCGCCAAGAGTTCAACTATTTACCGCTAGGGGGCGACACAATTACCATTGCAAATTACAGTCATAAATGTTGCGTGTTGGTGATTGTGTATTCATATCCACGAATCATCCACCATTCTTAATTATCCTTATCAGCAAACCTTGGTCACTGCAGCAGCAGAAAGCGCATACAGGCGATCACTACCGATGGAAGTTGTACAGTTACAGCAATTACCTGCTAGATGACGCTAAAACTAGTAACATATTATTACTACGCGTTCACTAAAACTGAGAATAATACGATTTGAAATTTTCCGAATATTACTTTCATCTACTCGGGTACTTATTGGATTATATAGTAAAGTTCAACTATTAACCGGTACATAACATTGTTTACCATATTTTTATTAGGTAGGTGGGTACCTAAGTAGGTACTTTATGCTAATTCTTATACCTATTATTTTAATATGTTTCTTTTCCATTAAGTAAGTAAATCGTAAAGCAAAAACATTTTTACGAAGTACCTAAATTAAACTTGTAGGTAAGTAAGTACCTACCTATCTACATATACCGTGACATAACATTCGCACAAAAACGACACATTCTAAACTCAACCATTGAAAAATAAAAGAATAAGTAGTTACAAGTAGATATCTACTTACGCGGAATTATTCCCGCAGAGTAGGTACTTAGGCATCGAATAATACTTTGTTGATTTTATGAATGAGCGCCCACGAGGCTAGGTCTATACTGTGGCCACGTGCACGCAAGTCGGGTATAATACGACATAACTTAGATGAAGCATCGGCAAAATTCGTAAAACTGATCATCATCAGTAAACTGAGTGCGCCTTCAAAATCACCAATATTTATTACTGGTTTAGGTGAAAATAATCTTTACGCAAACGCAATAACTTGTGAAGTCATATATAACCAAATACATTCGTAAAATTTAAATGAATGAAATCAAATTATCAAAATGCTACATCTAAGTTGTGTCGTACTGTACATTTGGATTATGTATTGAAGTTCGACTATTGACTACTAGATGGCGTTGATGCCAGTGACTTTAAATATACACTTACGTGCAAAAAAATCTACCCACCCTGTAAGTTTCGATTCGGAACACATTATAATAATATAAAAATTAGAAGGTATGTTTCATAAACTTTATTTGTACATACCCTACACTTCAATAAACGGGATGTTGTTGATGATATTGACTTGTTTATTCGGACACCCTCATTTCTCATCACTACATAGTATAAAACAAAAAGTCGCTTCCCGCTGTCTATCATGTACGTTTAGATCTTTAAAACTACGTAATGGATTGTGGTGCAGTTTTTTTTAGAGATAGAGTGATTCAAGAGGAAAGATTATACGAGTATGTATAATACATGCATAATATAGTAGACAAACACTGATAATTTTAGAGGTTTCTAATGTGATGTAAATAAACACATTTTTTGAGTTTACTTTGCAAACGCTGGCTGAACCCTTCGAGTTAATAACGCAATCTCAGTGCCATTGCATTGTATTAAAAGTTAATCAATTAATATTGTTTATAGTCCGGGGAATTTACGCCGAATTTAAGGCCAAATTTGCATGAATTAAAAACAGATTTTTTTCATTTAACGTGTAAGTGAGGTAGAGCCTATAAATAAAAGTTAAACAACATTTAACTCTGTGTAAATGAATATTGTTGAACTGTCAAAATGAAACAGATTAGTCGGAATCGTTTACGAAAATGTGTTGCGTAATTAGATAGCTGGTGTATTGTAATCTTAAACTGAAATTTAACAAGCAGTGTGAAAAGAAAACATTACTTTATTTTAGATTTTTATTTATTGTGTTCTGAACGAAAGCGTCCGGGGTGTGTCGATTTTATTGCACGCAAGTGTAGTTGCGTTCATTCATAAAACTGAGTAATATACGATTTTGAAAACTTCCGAAATATTCCGAATATTT
The DNA here is from genome assembly GCA_948150665.1 of Conistra vaccinii. Taxonomy (NCBI): domain Eukaryota; kingdom Metazoa; phylum Arthropoda; class Insecta; order Lepidoptera; family Noctuidae; genus Conistra; species Conistra vaccinii. The sequence goes on along the minus strand of OX411323.1, from coordinate 2,301,386 downwards.
CTTTTCATCTACTTAGATAAGTAAGTACCTACTTCGTAATAAGTTTTTTTATGCGGTTTAGGTGTGAAAGTGATAGAGTTTTTAAACATAGGTAGGTAGATACCTACTTATATTACCGTGGCTTCGGTAGGTACTTATTAGGTAGGTACCTCGGTAGGTACCTTATTCAGTAATAAAAAGGTAATTCTAATTAAGTAAGGATTACTTATATAAGTAATCCTTACTTAAAGTGTTAGCACAGACGCCAGCACATTAAGTTACTACAATTTGTCAAATTTCTTCAATAGATTTTCAACTTTATGGCTAGAGAATAAGGTTCAATGTTGATTGGAAAAAATTGACAGATTGGAGTAGGTTGATGTGCTGGCGTCTGTACATACCTAAGTACTTATTTGAACTATATTTTGGTTGAAAACTTCTACAAATCAAAGTAAAATTAGTACATATAACATTGTCGTAAAAAGTAGGTAAGTAACTACCTACTCACTTACTTACCTAATTAGTTTATTTCAATAAACATTTTTACGAAGTAAACTAAACTTGTGCAAAACATCCACCCGCAAAAAAATCAACAAATTCTAACTCAACCATACAAAAATAAAATAATAAGTACCTAGTCAACTAGATAACTACTTACGGGAAATATTCCCGCAGAGTAGGTAAGTAGGGAATAATTCCGAATAATACTACGTTGATTTTATGAATGAACGGCCGCGACTAACGAGGGAAGTTTACCATTTACAGTTCTACCCTTGCCCGTTAGATGGCATTAATTCAAGTTTTTCCGCTAATTCTTTCTCCCTTCCAATCGAAGTATTCCTTTGAATGTTTCCGAATTATTGCGAATTATTCCGAATTCTACCGAAGTTTTGCAACGCTAGTTACACCCAAACTGTTGCATTTTAAAGCTCATTTCAGACTACGCTACTATTCTGCTCTATGGTAGGTACAACAACACAAAGGAAACAAACAATAAGTATACTTAGTATAGGTACGTTTTTAATAACTGACGAAAACTTTCAACGCAGGGAGGTTCAGAATCATGTACTGAATCCATGGTAACAGGCTTCGCGTCGATGTCCCTGCCACCCTGTTTAGGTAGTATAGCAAAGTGTAGGTAAACGTGTTCTAAATAAATGTATTGCGAATTTGCGAGCGATACTGTTGTGCTATGAACAGAACTTTAAGCTATTATATTATAGCGTCGTAGTCTGAAATGAGCTTAATACCTGCCCTTTTTAGGTACTACCTACGTAGGTAACTACCTGACTTATCTATATTTTGATTTGAAACAAAACGTTTTGAGCAGATATTTTACCCTCAGCCTCATCACCCCGACTCACTGGGGAATCACCGCAATCATCTCAATCACCGCAATCACCACAATCGCCGCAACCACCGCAGACAGTTCTGAGTTCTGACCATATATTGCTATGGTTCTGACTCACCGTGAACTGTGCGGTGCCACACCCGTAGGGTTATTACGTATCTTGCAGATGCGATAGCGATCATTTGTTTCATTTTGACCGTTCAACAACATTCAATGCGATAATTACGTTGCAGAGCAGAATTTAATTTCGAACTTATGAAGCAATGGATTAGTAATCTGTTTCAAATCGAATTGATTGTGAATTACGTAATTAGGGTACCGGTTCTGACTCACTGGAACCACAATCACCGCAGACAGTTCCAACTCACCGTGAACTGAGCGGCACCCGGTTCCGACTCACTGGAACCACAGCTGGCACTGTGAAGTATCGCAAGATCCAAGACTCAGCCCACTATCGACCTCCGGCCTCCGGAGGGGAGCAATGTAGCGGTTACACCGTTACATGCGAACTACGTATCAAAGACATGACGTCACACAAATCCTGCATCGCGCAGTTAGAGTTTATCGCGCGAACCACATAGATCCCTAAGACTATCCGAAATCAACTTTCGGGCAGTTGCCCGCCAGACATAACACCCGTCTGGTCGGAGGATCCGCTCTTTGAGGATGAGTGAACTTTACACCCTCATACCTCATACCTCTAAAGACTCAGCGATCATTATCAGCCAATGGCTTAATTGTCAAGAGTCTCGACCAACACCTAAGGAGGCTCTCGTTGGGCAGCTAGATCAAGGGCTTGATTCAGAAAGCGGTACAAGTTACTCCTGGACACGGCACACGGCTCGCATTGTCAGGAGTTTCCTCTCTGTGGAGCCCTGACCGCCGGTAGCTTGGACCCTGTTCCCGATACCGGTGGGCTACTATATTTTATATTTTTAAATGTTTCTGTTTTTTTTTTTTGTTTTTATAAAAATATTTAAAAATGTAAAAGATAAGTACTTATGTTCATGAAATAAAGGAAAAATTAAACACATACTTACGATACCAAAATACCTACAAAAACTATGATACCTACCTAGTCCAGATATGCATGTTGTGACCTCTATGGTCACATCGCGTCATAAACTTAACATGAACACAAACAAAACATCTCCTTCGTTCGCTGCACGCCTGGTGTAAAGGTTCCGTGTGTTACATCAGAGACACACAAATGTAACCACAGAACAGAAAAAACAGGCATGTAACCCAGTACGTGCTGCACTCCCTCTGTTTATGTTTTCCTACTACCTACAGGAAAATAAGATAGATCAAATAGGTTATATGTATTGTACTTCAGAAATACGGCAACAAATTACAACATAGCTAGCATGGCATTACGTCTGTCCGTATTCAACACCCGAACGAATGTGTAGGGACTTAGGGAGACAGAGGTTTTTTATTAACTGTACATCCACATTTCGCCACCCCTGCCTGTCTATTAATTACTAGCTTCCGCCAGCAGCTTCGCCCGCGTGATATCTTTATAAATTATAGACTATGATACTCAGTGAAAATATAGCATCGTACTGGTAAAAGAATTTTTGAACCCAGTCCAGTAGTTTTTATGTTTATTTATTATAAACAAAGAAACATACAAAAAATCAAATCTTTTCTCTTTATAATATTAGTTTAGCTAAGGGTAATAATTTTATTACCTACAAAATTTGCATGAATTAGAATTTATTTAAATACTAAATTAGTATTTAAATAAATTCTAATTATTTAAATAAGTACTAATTAATAATAAAAAACGCCCGTTACGTTTTTTATTATTAATTAGTATTTAAATAATTTGCTTATTAAATAATAGATTAAATCTATTATTTAATAAGCAACCCGTTACGGGATGAAAAATATAGGTACCTATTAGAAGTTAGAACCAAATATTTTCAAAATTTTCATCCAAATTCAACTAGGCTAAGTACTTATATTTTCCATTTGAATTTAATAAGAACTCTACCTACCTACTAATTAATTTATATTTTATTATACTTAAAATCTATTCAGTAAAGGCCGTTTCTTTCTCTTTCTAACGCAAGGCGTCTACACGTTGCGTCAGGCGCGTTGTTTGCTCCTAATCAACAAATTTCTACGACATCGCAACATAGATGCCTTCACTTTACGCATTTAGTTAACGTTTCGACACGCCTCTTGTAAACCGATAGTTTATTTCATCAGATTATAACAATTCCATAGGAATGTTAGATTTTCAATAAGTTTTTTAAGCTTGAAAATAATATTTACTTAAGTTTAATTCCGTTTAATAATGCTGATATTTAATTTAATTGTGATGATGATTATACAGCAACCTAATTGTAAAAAATCATTTTGAAAGAGATTGTTAATCCATTGCTTCATAAGTTCAAAAAAAATGTAAGTAGGTACTCCACAAATAATGCAATGAATGTTGTTGAACTGTCAAAATGAAACAGATTAGACTTTAATCGCTTACCGAAAATTTTTAAGCTAAGTATTAAGCCGCCCTCCGACGGTGCGCCATATCGCGGACGCACGCGCACGACGCACCGTGGGAAACCTAGCGTGCGTGGTAGCGCAGACGCGCGTTGTACGCGTGCGTGGCGGTGCGTCCTCGTGCGGGCTGGTGCGCGTCCGCAATATGGCGCACCGTGGGAGTTGGCTTTTAGATTGCACTACTACTACTCGTGCGAAGCCGGGCCGGTTGCTAGTAAACAATAGGTAAATAAGTTTGGAAAATCCAAAAGTGCACGCCTCGTAACATTCATTCCTAAACGAAAAACAAATTCAAAACATAGTTTCTAACAAAAATGAACAATTTATCACTTTTCATGAAATATGTTTTGACTGCTTCTTTACCCATCAATATGGGTAAAATTTCTAACCTCGCAATCCTTACGTAATGTCAAAGACTATTTATTTAGATATTTACTTTGTGGGTTGCTAGGCAACAATGTCATGACGGGGTCCGTTAGGGCCGATGCCTGCCGGGGTTGCGGGTAGTCCCAAGGGGAAACCGTGGCCCCTGGCATGGCAAGGGAAGGAACACGGGTGGGTTTTAGTCAGTAAAAGTCTGACACGCCCTTCCGCTCCGCCCAGAGCGGGAGAAGTCATTGGATGATTTCCCACCCAAAAAAAAAAAAAAAAAGGCAACAATGTCAAGTCATGGTTGGAAATATTTAGTTACAGATATTATATTTTAGTAAGTATTTTATTAATTATAATTAAAGTACTTTGAATAAAAGAGCCATTTTCAATAGGGTTCGTTCTATGGCAGAAACGAATGTATAAAAAAATAATTGACTCAATTAATTGACAATTGACTCAATTTTATCTCCAGCTACAATGTTTTCAGGTTTCATAAATTGACGGACAGGAATTTATTTTCAACTATTTTGATGCTTTTTTCATTTCTGCTGCATTAAATCAATTGTTAAAAAGTACAGTATTAATCTCCATTTAATCATCTATACAATGGTATATAAATTAAGTAGATTCTGTGTACTAGCAGGAGTGTAACAATAAAAACAGTTGCAGAAATGGGGCCAAAATTTTTTTTTCGAACGGTAGAGCACACTCTAATGCTTCGCATTAGATAGTCGTGCAATATTCGATTCTAGGCAATAGATATTGCTTTAGTTAACTTTAGAACCGAAATTATGATGCACGTTTTATAAAAAAAGGTGCGTGTGAAAATTGTCACCACTGTAGAACAGACCTAATTCACTAGATAAGAACAGCGTTATTGTTTATATTGCTATCGCGCTCACACCGGAAGGTGTATGCAAGGCGCTTGACTTGTTTCGTCATGCGAAGTGTCCATTATATGCAGGTCCCTGGCAACTCCCTTCTATAACCATCTTTAGCAGAAACCCTATAATATTAGAGGTCCCGTTAAAATAGCTACTAGGCTCGCAGCAATATCTAGGACAGTCAGACAGATCACGCGGTTGCCAATAGGTTCGAATCGACCCTTTTACGAAATTCTGTAGATAATCTTTATTACCCATACCTACTTAATTTATGAAGTCCTACGACTAGATTTTTTGATTGGCCAAGTTATGCATTTAATAAAAGATAAGAAAAAAGGGTCAGGAAGAAAATTATAAGGATATAAAGCAAAAAGTAGAGATTTTATGTATGGATTGAAAATATTGAAAATACGAAAGTGCATAGATCGGCATAATTCAGACAAACAAAATGAAGTAAAAAGTCAAATTTCAGAAGGTTATCATTGAGTTATTATCGAAATGCAACACATTAAAAAACTAGATAAAAAAAAAACTAAATGAAAATAACTTTGACAGACTGTTTGTTCACTGTCTCTATTATAGTTTTATAGAAGACAACTCGTATGCAATTATCGATGCAAAAAACAAAACTAACGATGTTGTTTGCACCTTCATAATTCATAAATATTAAATAACGCATTCCTACTGATAAGTACTGAAATCTATTGACAATAACACAGTTAATGTTTTGGCGCGAAATGCGTATGCAGCTGATGGCAAATAAAACCGCATCGCGCATGCGTCAACCGCATTTGCTTACCAAACGTTGCCCAGTGAAGTCGTGATTATACACGTCACAGTTTCAGTTTTTGACAATTCAGTGCATAGTATTTTGTTGGTAAACCAGTGATTATTGTTTGAGAAAAAGGTAGGTTTATTTTAATAATATAATTTATTTTTACATTTTCAAAAATAAAAATAGTTTATTTAGACTGAAAGAATACATAAATTACATTATCCTCCTTTTTTGAAAACGTTTTAAAAGAAAATTAACTTTATTACAATTTTCTATTTAGAAGGTAAATACTTAAATAATATACATAATGGCCTGCGCACACTGGCGGACGGGACGGTAAAGGATTAAAATTTTATATCAGTTGATACTTATCCAATCGAAATAAGGTATATATTTCAATTGGAACATCGCAGGCTCGTAGCGCAGTTTTAGCGAACATTGCATTATATACCTTATTTCCATTGGATAAGTATAAAATTCAATTGATAACGAACAATATTATATTATTGCATCGGAAGCTGCGAAAAAAAAAACGCTCTTTCCAGTCAATTATTAAACACTAAACAATAAAAAAATTCGAGTGTAGGTACTAGGTACAGTTAATAGTACATCAATTATAACACTAACACAACGAAAATCACCCTTACCGCTATGACATTAAGACGCTGTCAATGTCAACATGTTACTACTGATGAACGGTTGAGAATACCAAGTTAAGTTTAATGCGGGTATTACACTACCCTGAATCAGGGTCCCTAAACCCATAATAAGAGAGGTGTAATATGAGTAAGGACCCCTAATTCCCGTTTAAGCCCTAGCGCGCACTGCGGTGCGGTGACTTGCGATGCGTTTTTTTCGGCGCAAGGAATAAAATCCTGCTTTATTTTCGTATGCGTTTTTTTAACGCAGTACGCGCGCTTCCACTGTGTTCCATACTTCAGAGATTTTTCGGTAGCAAAAGCACCGCAGTGCGCGTGCGCCTTAAAGCTTCCTCTGTCCTCCTACTTTTCTGAGCCCGGCAGGGTCCATAATGATCTCAGTATATTTTAAATTACCATACGTATGTAGGTACACATTATGGAGTATTGAGTAAAACTAGCACACCTCTGGCTACCTCGTCTGCGTGATGTGATTCATATATTGTGACTATATTGATAGTTCACAAGGTCATCTCACACTCACACGCGGTTCTACGGTCGGAAACTTACGCGGAAAGTCGGTCGTGCTGTGTGCGGATACATCCGGAATTCAGGACTTATCTCAAACTGTAGATTTATTGAACTGTATCTGACCTAAATTAAACCTGTCAATCGTGATTGTGGTTTAAGAGGGTAAAGGCGGTCATACACGATCATAGGGTTTCCATGATGGTTATACTTATAACCTTACACGCATAACCGATAGGCATAACCGAGTTTCATGCACCGATAACTGTACAGTTTTTTATCATACATGGTTAGTTTTTTTCATTTTTGACCGACTGCTGAGCTGCTTGTCGCGGGTTTGATTCCCGCCCGGAACAAATATTTGTATGACCTACACAAGTAGTTGTTGCGGGTCTGTATGTTTATGTATGTGACTTTAAATGTTTGTAAACGCACCCACAATACAGGAGATATTATTAGTGTGGGGCAACGTTTTTAAAAAAATAAATAAAAATAAAATAGGTACGCGCTAGGGTTTGCCTGTTGGTTAAGCTTGTAAGGTTATAACCATAGATGTTATTTATATTTCTATGGTTATAACCATCTTGCACACCCTTGCGTGTATGGCCACCAACTGTAGTCTAGCTAGGGTAACTGTGGAAGGTGGCCTCAGAGGGCCTAGACAAAATAACATTTTATTAATGATTACCATAGATATTTTTCTATGATGATTACGTTGATGGAAGATTCAAAAATGGGACTGACATCGCTACGGAAAAGCTTTTGGCAATCCTGTTGAAAGTTGTTGTAGAAATACTAATCGCTTTGAAAGCGATTGTGACTTGTCTAGGCCCTTAGCACCCTAATTGCGTAACACACGATCAATCACAATCTGAATCATTTTGAAGGATATTGTTAATCCATTGCTTCACATGTTCGGAAAATTTGTATACTCAACAACGTAAATAACGCAATGAATGTTGTTGAACTGTCAAAATGAAACAGATTGTGATTGATCGTGTGTTACGCAATTAGGTTGTTGGTCAAGATGACCTAATTTTGTGAGCTAAGTAATCATAGTTTTTTTTTTTAATACACTTAGTACAAAGAAAAGATGCGCCTAACTTGGATTTTCCTGAATCGTGGCTGAAATAACTTTACTTTCGTTATTTTATTCAGCCTAGTACCTACTTATTGTTCAATAGCCTGAAAATAAAATCATAAAACCGGAATGAAAATGTGAGCATGTACCTACACAATTAAGTAGGTAAAACGATACTACACTGAATCAGGGCCCTGAATTAAGGGAGCACTAAGCGTGCAAAGCCTAATTAGGGATCCTTACACGTCTCTCATATTAAGGGTTTAGGGACCCTGACTCAGTGTAGTGTAATACCCGCATTACGTTATCCAGTTACATCTGGCCGTATGCGCTTATTCACATGTCTTCGTAATGTCATATGTCAAACGGCTAAGAACATAAACACATAATATAATAAAATTATTATTTATTAACTTCTGAGGTCATTGACCCTCGCTTAATTTCGATTGTACATAGGTTTATACCCTTAAAACCTGTTTTCCAAATGGATCATTCAGTTGTTTACTTCATCATTCACTTACTGCCAGGTTTCGGTGCGGGAGATATTACAGCAAGTGTGCAGACACAAATAAATTAAAAGTAAAAGTTAAAAAGCTTTATTAAATTCAGAACAACACGGTACAATATAAAAACGAGTAGGTAACTAACAGGACATTAGACATAAACGAGTAAATAACAGATACATAAGGAAGGAGCCTTAGGTGCTAGATTTTGACGAATTCCATGGACCCCACACTAGGATTCCCTCTGTCGTGGGGTCCAGTCTCTTCCCAAGTAAGGCACACAATTATTTATTTAGGTGAACTAATTAATTTGAATAAATTAGAAAATATCAAAAATAAAAAACACAGGCTCTTTTCCCTCACTCTCATAATCCGATGGGACGGCACCACTGGAGGTGATCAGGCGTAGGGCCACGTGCTTTCCGAGGCACGGGGGTATCACACCGCCAACTTCCAAACTCCGTGCTGTTATACTAACAATTACTAGTGGAAAAGCTTTGCTGGCTCTCAAATTCACTCATGCTCAGGTTAAACTAGTGTCAACTCAGCTCAGCACAACTCATCTCAAGCACAGACGCTTGTGATAACTTATGTTCAACCATCGCAGACAAGACCGTACCTATATATCTTTTTTATCTAATTTCATCTTTATCACGCAAGCCCCAATAATTAGATAATATTAATTGGGTGCATAACATTTATCTCGTGAAAGTAGTAGACATGCATAATGTACAAGAGGTGATAGTAACATGATTACGATAATGAAATTGTTTCATCACTAACAAACGTTTACTACAGAATAAATCAGTACCCTAATTACGTAATGCACGATCAATAAGAAATTGAAATGAATTGAAACAGATTGCTAGTCCATTGCTTCATAAGTTCGAGAAAAAAATCTGCACAATTTATTTTTTCGAACTTATGGAGCAATGGACTAGCAATCTGTTTAACTAACACCAAATATTTAACCTACTTACCTTTAGTAAACATCGCAGGTATCTGATGAAACAATTTGAAGGACTCATTGCCAACGAAATAAATCAGCTGATCAAAATAGTCCTGAATGATGATTTTCAGGAATTTCGTTGGTTCCTTGAGGAGCTATCCTTTGTTGTTAAGGTTTATTCTTCCATAAAGAATTATTTGAAAACAAATTAATATGGAATGATTTAGAAAAGTTATGTTCTTATTTATATAAAACAATAAGTAAGTAACATAAGAGTTTAAGTAGTAAGATGAATAAAAATTGCTTACCGTTCATTGACTTCTAGCTCTATTCGAGCGGCAAATGATAGTCTAGGGATTGGTCTAGGGTCTTACCTCAGGTAATCGTAACTTACGAAATATGGGTAATCGCAGGAAACTTCATTAATTTTGCAAACTACACTGAAAGCAATCTATAATTTATGGTTGAGTAAAGTTTACTTGGGATTACCTATCTAGCGAGCAAGTTGAATTTCACAAGACATTGCAAGTTACTTATGAGTAGGTATAGGTGCAGGGAAGTACCTAAAGTCTACATTGATTGAAGTCAGTAGACTTCAATCAATGTAGACTTTAGGTACTTGCACCTCTGCACTTCTTACTTGAAGTGGTGATTCCGAGTGGTAGATCATACCTACTGACCTCATAAAATGTTGACTACTTATAAAGATACGTTTTCATAGAAGCAAAATTTGGAACTTGAAAGTGTAAAAATTCGAAGCTTGTCTAAAGCTTGGGAGGAAAACTCAGTAGGCAAATACAAGATTGGGTATCCTTAAAAACGATAAATAGGTAAGTGCTGCTGTGCCTTTTTCCAACTATCTTGGAGTCAGCTTCCAGTTTAACCAAACGCAGCTAAATACCAGTATTTTACATGGAGTGACTGCCTATCTGACCTCCACAACCGAACTGGGTTAGAATCAGAATGGATGTCAGATAGGCTATAGTAGTAAGACTGATTGTCAGACTTTTGGGCTTCTACCCGTAACGACTGTCAAAAATCTACAAATGGCAGCCGGACCATGCTTTCCGAAGCACAGAGGGGCCTTACTACCTATGTAAAGATGGTCACCCATCCACGGACCACCCGCGGCAAGCGTAGCTTAGCCTGATCGATCGACCCGTGCGCCTATTATTAAATAGGCACAAGCTCGTCATGGGACCCTAATGGAATTTATACATAACTGGGCGAAATGTGGGTGTACTATAGGTACTTACACGTCATCTGCTCAACCCTCTGGGGAATCAAGGCGTGATGTTATGTAAATAAGTGTGACGGAGTGAACAACACAAATACCTACCTTATGCAGTTATCAGCTACTTACTTATCAGTGACGCAATCCGCGGATGCATTACTCCGCCACTAACTAGTTCAATTCGCTCCTTATCTTAGCTTCCTCACACACATACTATCAGTGAGCTTATACCTCACCCTACACTGCAAGTTTGTCACTCTTTATCAAAACAATAATTATTATTATGATGACGATATCTTCAACCCATCTTTCGTCACTCTGGCAGTGACCCAAATTGCTAGGGATTGTTGCCACGACATCGACAGCGAATCGGAAATCATTGCAATGAACATGTTGTACCTAGTAGTTTCTTTTCTATTAATTGTTTGAAGATAGAGGAGCTCGTGGGTAAGTAATAACAGCCGCACGGGTCGATTCATCAGGTTAAGCTACACTTGCCGGGGTTGGTCTGTGGCTGGGTGACCATCTTTTCATATCGAGACTCCTCCGTACCTCGGAAAGCACGTTAAGCCGTTGGTTCCGCCTGTCATTCGTGGATCTTTGACATCGTTACGAGTCGTCAGAAGCCCGAAAGTCTGACACCAGTCTTACCAAAGGGTATCGTATTACCCAGTTACTGGGTTGTGGTGGTCAGATAGGTAGTCGCTCCATGTAAAATACTGGTATTCAGCTGCATCTGGTATTCTGGTTAGACTGGAAGCTGATACTAACATAGTTGGGAAAAGGCTAGGCAGATTGAATGAAGTGAAATTGTTTGAAGATACTTACTTTTATGTAAAGTCAGATCGTTTGGAGCAGTGTGACATGGCCCAGTGGTGACGGCCACGACTTACAAGTTCTAGGTCGTAGGTTTGAACCCAGACAGGCGTTTTACTTTGTATAAATTATTTCATCACCACTGCTCTCAAAAATGGTAAAGGGAGTAAATCCTGAGGAAACGCATGTCTAAAATTTCGAAGACATGTGACATTTGCCAACCCGTATAGGGCCTCGAAGAGAGGAGGCCTGTCACCCCCCAACAGTGGGAACATTATAAAGCTAAAGCTGGTTATGAGAGGTAAAAAATATCTGCTCTAAACGTTTTCTTTCAAATCAAAATATAAATACTTAGGTTAGTTACGTACTCGTAGATAGTACCTAAAAACGGAAGGTATTAAAATGCGATAGTTTAGATGCAACTAAAGGAAACATGAAGAACAATTTTTCCTATACAAATAGGATGTTTACAAAAACAAACATGTTTGTTAAATTATTTTGCGATAAAGCCCACTGAGTCACTGTGTGCCTGATTGAACTATTTGATAAATAATGGTAAATCAACAAGTCTAGGAGTAGTGAGGAAACCAGCTTGTCCTAGAACCGAAAAAAATCGAAGACATGTGCATCTACCAACCCGCACAGGGCCCGCGCGTGGTGGATTACGGCCCACGTGGGAACATTGTGGGTTGATTATGCTATGCTATGCTTATGCAGAGCATTTTTGCGAACTTTGTCTGTTTGGTCTTTTAGTTGAGCATGAAACTAAAGAGAGATTTCTACATATACATACATACATACCTACATATTCAGCCTATTAATGTTCTGTGTCCACTGCTGGGACACAGGCCTCCTCTCTGTGAGAGAGAGGTGAGAGATTTCTAAGTGTACCTTAATTAATTAAAAGTGAACATAAGTATTGTTATGCACGTGTCGTAATAGTAACATAAAACAGTGGATTCAATATTTCATTATCTGTGTTATTTATTCTATGGAATACCATCGAAGTGCCACACGATATCTTTCCATAGTTAATAATGCATAATTATAATATTGCATCGCCAGTAAATAATGCATGTTATTTGACCTTAACATTACTTACCATTCCTTCCTTTACGCTTTATTTGGATCGAAGGAAGTTTCTTCACATCGGAAGTTGTTTGTAAATAAGTTAAGTAATTAATTGCATGCGGTTGTTTTTATAAAAAAAAGAAAATCCGGCCAAGTGCGTATCGGACCACGCACTAAGAAGGGTTCCGTAGTTGGGAATTGTAATGAATTTTTCGCAAAAACAAACTTAGCTTTGCAGTTCAAAAACATGTTCTCTAATTAACAATCTTCCTGCCATTTCATAATTCTAGGTCAACGGCAAATAAATACCCTTTAACTAGCTTTTGATTTATTAGCGATTATCAAAAGTGTCACATAAATGACCGTATTTTTTTATGAAATTATATTATAATAATTATAAATTTTTGCGTTGACTTAGAAGCTTGATATTTTTAGAGCTCCAAGCGCCAATGCACCATAGATCTACGTATTTGATATTTATTTCAACTTGATACCTCCACACATTCTTGAGAAAATTGGTCTTGACAGACTGACAGAGACTGACAGACAGACAGATGGACAGACGGACAACGAAGTGATCCTATAAGGGTTTCCTTATTTCATTTTGAGGCAAGGAACCCTAAAAACAAACAATTTCCTACTTAGATACGTTCAGAGAAAATTATTGACGAGTCTTGTCCCTACTTAATTTATGTTTTTTTTTTTGTTTTTAAAGCTACAGATAAATTATAAGCAGGGTACTCAGGAGGGATCTTACAGGACCATTCTTTCATAGAATATAAATTCGACGTTCAGCAAAATCGGGGGAATTTTGCCGAGCGATATCTCCGTAGTAAAGCGAAGTAATACTCGTAATAAGTAATTCGGATGATTCATAAACTGACCCGATAATGTTGTTGGTTTAAAAAAGAATTGTGAAAGGTGATTATAATTATTGGCCATATATATAATTACCTACAGTAATAAATAAGTGCAAAATTAAATGTGTCATGCTAATTCTGAATCGGTCGTTAATTTTTGCACGAAACGTTTACAGGCTGATAAAGGTTGCCAGGCTTTCCTAACAATAATATTCTTAACACTAAACGCCCATCTTCTATTGTAGTATCGCTCAGTGTCCTTGAAGAGTGAAAAAGAATTTTAATTTTAGTGACAATAATTTGCCTGAAAAGTCAGCCCAAAACATCCCCCCACTTTCATATTTCGAGAAAGGTACCAGGAACTCATAACTTTTACTATCTTCTCTTCAGCAATGGCTCGTGTATGCGTGATCGGAGCAGGCGCGGCAGGTCTGTGTGCTGCACGACACCTCCTGGAACAGCCGTGCGTCAGTCAGGTGGACATCCTGGAGCAAGCACCGCAGCTCGGAGGCACATGGGTCTATACCGAGGATGTTGGATACGATGACTTTGGACTGCCTATTCACACCAGCATGTACAAGAGTTTGAGGTGAGTTTCATTATTTTGTGTATTCTTCACCCGTTCCTCGGTCGCAAGCGCGGTATAACATAACAGGTGTACCTACACTTCTGCCTACCCCCCTTTATGGTACAGGCTTATACAGGCTTGCTTTGATGGATCAAAGGTTCAATCCATCCATTATTATGCTGAAACTGTAGTCATTTAAATGAACAAGTAAGTTATTTTGTCTGGCAGTCTGTCTGTCGACGTTATCAGGATGTTTCCATTAAAATATAATTGTACACAAAACAGTTTTTTATCGTAATTTATTTATTTATTTGTTCTTCCTCAACGCTAGCATAGCAACAACAACAAGATCTCAGCTTACGACACGTTCCTATCGAGGGTCGAAGGCTATCAGGGCAACATAGCTTGCTGGGACTATTTACGAGCGTTTCGTACATTCTAGAAATGTGTGTTTAGAAACGTGATTATGATACAGTCTATTTTCTATTATCGTGAGGATAGTGTGCATCACATGATCACATGTACCAGAGAATGTACCATTTCATAAAGCTAATTTCATGTTCCCTATGTTCTAAGATTCGTCTACATTAATTTAAAATAAGTGTTCCATTATTTTTACCCGACTGCCCCAGAAGGAGGGTAATGTTTTATCATACAAAATAAAGTTTTGTTATTTGCAAGACTGCAATGGGCTAGGTTTAGCGTACGCAGCTATAACATACACTAACTCAAATGCTCAAATGTTTACTTGACCACGTCCGTTTAAACATTTCCATAGCCTACTGTTCCGTAAATATTCACACTTTATCGAAATTGATTTACGATTCCACGTGGTTCAAGGTAACGTTTACAGGCTCCGGATCGTTTGTGTCATATTAATTATTCGTTAATTGTAGTATTACGCAGATAATACGATAACAACCAGAGGTCAATAGTAGTGAAGAAAAGAGAATTATTGTAAACAGTCCAATAATAAAGTCCATAATTTATTGGTGCGCTTCGTACCTGTGTCCGTATCTCCTGTCTGTTCATATAACCCTGGTAGCTCTAATTAAAACCGAATGAGTCGTAATTAAGAACGTAGGTACGGTACATGCCGTGAAACTGCTATCTCAGAGTGTATCTGTTCATTCACAGGCCAAAAGTTCAGTCCAGCATTAATTTATTCGGTAACATTAGAGCGCTAACACTCTGGGACGCCATGGCGACGTCGCCGGCTACGTATCCAAACAATTCGTGTTGAAATGTATGACAGTTAGGGAGGGCTCTAACACACTGAGACGCTATGGCGACGTCGCTGGCTACGTTGTCATGGCTACTTACTTCTGGCAACCTACCGTAGCCAAATGAGGTTGCCAAATAAGTAGCGTGGCTACTGTCTCTCAGTCATTCATTCGTTGACGTCCGGCCTGGTGATCAATTGGCCACTGAGTGAGACACAGGCTACACAACCATTTCATCATGCATGCACTCTCTCAAAGGTTCCGTAAAAGTGAATTTAGAACCAAAAACGACGACATAAAACTAAATATACTTACATGTAATAATACCGTTTGATCATTTAAAAACTGTTTCAAATGTTAAAAGTTCTTTC
The DNA here is from genome assembly GCA_948150665.1 of Conistra vaccinii. Taxonomy (NCBI): domain Eukaryota; kingdom Metazoa; phylum Arthropoda; class Insecta; order Lepidoptera; family Noctuidae; genus Conistra; species Conistra vaccinii. The sequence continues at coordinate 2,285,672 of OX411323.1, read as the reverse complement.
TCTATTTCAGGACCAACCTTCCTAAAGAAATAATGGGTTTTCCTGACTTCCCGGTACCGGAGAGCGACAAGTCTTACTTACCTGCTAAGGACATGTTAGCTTTTCTGAGGTTATATGCGGATAAACATGGAGTCACGGAGAAAATAAAGGTAATAAAAATCACCTCAATTTTGCTTGTAAAATTGGACTTGACTAAAGTTAGTGTCAGAGATTTTTAACTACAGAATGCCCCAACTTTAAAATCCATCTACACGGTGAAAGTTTATTGCATGTTTCATACCATAAAATTGAAGCAACATTGACTGGCACCGTATAAATAACACCTAGGGCAAGTTATATGTTGCCTCTCAAAATATAGATAGGTGTAAAGTGTAAACAGTACGTACTTTCAAACATGAGTGCGGTGACGGTGAGCGAAGGGGTTTATATAAATTATAAAAAAAAAGAATATTTGGCAGCGCATATACACAATTTTTTTTAAACGCTCAAATACGGGCAATACTTGGATCAATTTGCCTTGGTGTAAATAGAAATCGCATGCAATTATTGAATGGCAAAACTTGCATTCAATTATTGTATGCAATTTTATGGAAATCGCATGCATATCTTGAATGGCAATAATTGAACGTGTTTTATGGCATGCGAATATTGCTCTTGAACGTTCCAGAAACTTGCACCGTGTAAATGTGGTTTAGCAGCCATTCTCATCACCCTAGTTTCAACAAGAGTCCTCAATGCTAAAATGTTACTGTTGGTTTTCGTTTACAGTTCAGCCACCACGTGCAGCTAGTCATACCAAAACAAGGTCCCTCCGGGAAGGAGCTGTGGGATGTAACCTACAAGAGTATGATCACCGGAGTCACGGAGACCAGGGAATACGACTACGTGTTCGTTTGCAATGGGCATTACAATACACCGTTTATACCACGCATACCAGGGCTGAAGGAATTCAAAGGTTAGTCAGGATTGAATGATCAGAAAGATACGTCAGCAAAACGTAAGCGCAAGCATTGAAAGTTGTCTTTTGGTGTAGAAGGCCAATCCCTAAAAGCAATCTTGAAACGATATTTATTTATCAAAATGCCTCTCGGAACCTACTTCTTTACTCATGTCACATCATGCTAAAATCTACTCCAAGTAAAAAAAAACATTCGAATAGACTTTATATTCCGCAGGTGACGTAATGCACAGCCATGACTACCGGGTTCCTGATGTCTTCACCGACAAACAGGTGTTAGTCATCGGCGCCGGACCCTCAGGCATGGACATCGCTTTGGAGCTGACCAGCGTCTCCAAGAAAGTCATCCTCAGCCATCATTTAAAGGAACATCCTCGGACAGTGTTCCCTGAGAACCTGGTACAGAAACCTGATGTGGAAAGGCTTGATGGGACTAAAGCGTGTTTCCATGACGGCAGTGAAGATGAAATTGATGTTGTGTTCTTGTGTACTGGTGAGTCTTGTTTTTACTTCAAATGACGGTAGATAATTCTATCGATTCTGTTTTGGTACCAATAATAATTGTTATTAAATTACCTATGCTACCCACAGCATCGTGAAGTTGAAATGTAAATCCAAGTTTTCATAGTTTTCGAGGGTTCTAAATGTGGTTCTAAAGCCGATCGTGAAGTCACAATGTAAATCCAAGATGACGGCTGTAAAATAGCGATTAACGTTTTAAATAGAATAGTATAATGTCGTCTAATTTTGTGTGAAATTTTTAATTTCAACGTAACTTTACAGTTCTACCTTAATTTTCGTAACCTTCATGGTTTTGTTATAAGAAAATAAAACAGTTCTATGTCAATATACAGGGTTATTGGTTATAATTATGTCGGAAATCCATTTAAGGGATGTAGGAGAGGTCATTTGCAACCAAATGACCCCACAAGACATGACCCCTATGCTTAGGTCAACAATTTTCGAGTAATTTGACATTTTAGATATATTTTAAAATGAATGAAAAAAAAAAACAAATAACTTGAACTTGAACTTGCGCTGTATATTTCAAATTGACTTCCCAAAACTTTTCCTTTAAACTGATTTATGCGCATAAACTCGAATCAAAATAACATGTTATAAAATAATTAGAAAGACCATTTTGAACAGCCACTATTATTTTCCCCAGGCTACCTTTACAATTTCCCGTTCCTCCACGAGTCATGCGACATCGTGGTGGAGGAGAACTGCGTGGAGCCGCTGTACAAGCACGTGGTCAACATGAACCATCCCTCCATGTGCTTCATCGGCGTGCCCTACTACGTGTGTGCATTCTCCATGTTCGATTTACAGGTAAACTAAATTAAAATATAACAAATGAAATCTCCACGGTCGTAAACCGCGTCCCGACGGAGACAACACAAGAGGTGATGGTTTACGACCAAACGTTAGGTAAAACAACTTTGCCGGTCACCAACCAAGGTCACCTCTGTCGGGGACGCGGTTGGCATCCATGTAGCAGGCACTTAACTCTTTGGGGATTACAGGTGTGATGTTTTCTGGAGCATCTAGCTCTAGAGAACAGCAAATCGTTGGTTTAAACACAGTTATAGTCTTAACCGGTCAAACCCGACTATATCCATATTGATAGCAGACTAATGCCAGCCACACACGTAACGATTTGCTTGCGCAAACTTAGGCTTGCGCAAATCTAATTTGACGTTATTTCAAAGAAATTTGCGCAAATTTCATCCCACACACGTAACGATTTGCTTGCGCAAACACAAATTTGCGCAAGCAAATCGTAACGTGTGTGGCTAGCATAATGGTAGCCACACACGTTACGATTTGCTTGCGCAAATTTAGGCTTGCGCAAGCAAATCGTTACGTGTGTGGGAAGAAATTTGCGCAAATTTCTAGGCTTGTGTGATTTTAAATTTTCGATTCCAAGCTTGTGCAAATTTGAGTTTGCGCAAATTTGCTTGAGCGTGTGTGGGGCATGTGTTCAAATTTCAGTAGATTTCTTTAACCTACCGAACGGATTTTCATACGGTTTTCACCTATGGACGGAGTGATTCATGAGGAAGTTTTATTGGCTGAAATATGACGATGAAGACGATTGAAGGTGTCGGAAAAAATCTTGTCGATTGGGAGCTTTATTGGCGTGCGCCGGGTACAATTCCGTAGTTGATCACAGGCGGCAACTGCAGGCGACGTGTCGCCGCGACAGGACTGGTTTCTATGTATTTTTAAGAAGGCGACGTGCCGACGTGTCGACGTGTCGCTAGCATCGGAAGGTACTTCATAGAAATTCATTGAAATCAGTCGTGTCGCGGCGCACATGGTTCGGTTTATTGTACCTACGTATTTTTTTTTTTGTAGCGATTTTTGGTGACCACACACGTAACGATTTGCTTGCGCAAACTTAGGCTTGCGCAAGCAAATCGTTACGTGTGTGGGAGGTTTGCGCAAATTTCTAGGCTTGTGTGATTTTCAATTTTCGATTCCAAGCTTGTGCAAATTTGAGTTTGCAGTGTGGGGCATGTGTTCCAATTTCAGTAGTTTTTTGAAGCAAAAACTTCTTTGGCGGTGTTGTGCACTTTTTTTGGGATGGGTAAAAAATGTTAAACTTGCGTCAGGACACGTAACCTGATCGAAAATTCGTAAGACGGAGGGAGAGTAGAATTTGTTAGTAACCTAACAAAAAGTACTAGTCTTGCATGAATTCAAGATAGTATTTCAATCATTAGACGTTGTGCACAATATCTGAGCAGAAACCTAACAAAAACTACTAGGCCTGCATGAATTCACGAGGATTTGGATGAGGCAGATAGATAGTTTATTACCTGGATTAACATAATATTATAGGATACTGTTTTCACTTCCATCGGCAGTCCCCAAAGACTGCCCCTCATGTTTTTTTTTATCAACAATCGAGCTACCCATTGCTCTCCGTCCGCAAGCCCGCGCCTACGGTGGCCGGAAATCGGCTCGCGATTCCCGACGCCCAGGGCGTCTCCTACGGCGGCGGCTAGGGGCGCGAGGTCGCAACATTTGTCTCTCCCTCGCGCGCTCCGCCTCCTCCTACTATTGCCAAAGCGTCATCAATTGATGCCATTACCGCGTAACACACCTGGACGGTCTCTAAACAGAAATGATATCACAAGCAAATTTGAGCCGTGTGTGGTCAATACCGCGGCGTCAAGCAAATTTGCGCAAGCAAATCGTAACGTGTGTGGTCAATACCGACGTCAAGCAAATTTGCGCAAGCCTAAGTTTGCGCAAGCAAATCGTAACGTGTGTGGCTACCATAACGCTCCCTTCAAGCCCCACCGTGTCCAACGGGCTACGCCGTGACGCGCGTATCCCGCTGGACACGGTGGGGCTGGACGGATATTCCGTTTGGTTTGTGGGTTATTTCTCTCTATGGCCTGAGGTATATTATCATCGATTAGAAGTAAAATTGACAAAAAATTATAGGTAACACCGAAGAATTCTGAAAAATGGCAAAAGTGACGTAATGGGGCGTGTCTGTGTCAAACCCCGGGATTTTGACGTTATTTTTTTCCATCCTTTTCTATTAGTTGTCATCTCGATAGACACCTCCTTTCTAGCCATATCATCTTTCACACAGACACAGTCCATCCATCGTTGCTTTGCCTCTTTTTAGCCTCTGTCAAATGAATATCAAAATTACAGATTTTCGATACAAACTTATAGGAACCAGCATCTGTAAAACCTCCTACTTATATAAACGTGAATTCCTCTGATCCAGGTCCGCTATTACGTGCGCTCAATGAACGGCACCTTCAGTCTGCCGACCCCCAAGGAGATGGCCGAGACTTGGGAAGAGGAGAAGCGAGACCGAGCCGCGAGGGGCTACACCAAGCGACAGGCGCATATGATGGGGCCGGATCAGGTAAACAGAAACGAATTACTCCATATTAAAAGATACCATACACCGTGACATTTTAGTCGTCTTACAAAAGCAGCCCACTAAAAAATGTAATGGTGTATATAATTTTTTTTTTTATAAATGTTAAGGGACTACTCACCACTCACTATTCAGCTCCATTCGCGTTTCGCTAAAGGATTTTGGTCACACTTCTATCAGCTGCGTACAGCGCTGAACGCGGCAGCACAGCGCTGAACTCAATCTATAGCACTCGCATGATAATAACACATTTGTCCTCATTTTATACTTGTTTGCCGCGAATAGACGCGGAAAGCTGTACGGATGCGTACGCGTCTCCACACAAAATCGTTGTTTTCTGTGTTGGACATAAGCTAAATAGAGCTGAATAAGTGAGTAGTCCCTTAGTCTACGATTATTCGTAGTGTTTAGGAATCATTGGATACATGAAGTGGGCTGCTTTTGTAGCGTGTCACGGTGTATAAGGAAACGCCAGACACCGAAATTCAGTTGAATAGGAGTGCTTACAAAAGCAAATCGTGACATACAAAAAATTCCTTAGATCATTCTGAGCAAGAACAGCTTAAATTACACTGGGTTACATTTGTCTCACTCAAATTCTTATGCATTAGAGTAGGTATAAAGATACTACGAATATGCTACCACATTCTGATTTCTGCAAGTAGGCTGTTGCGGGTTGAGTTTTGAACTTTCTGTCAGTGCTTCCTTGATAACGACTACAGTACTATAATATACTGTAACATAGTGTTGGTGTTGAACATTTCCATAGGCCTCGGTCCAGTAACACTTTCTATCTGAAAATAGCTTTTATCATAACATTCACAAGATAAAGAAAACAATTAGCTATTGATCATCCATCGATGCTTATTTATACTTAGGTTGGCTTTTGACATTCCAAAACAGTTGTGCATTTATCGCCTTACCTACATGGTTGCAATTGTAAACTGTCCTATTTCATCAGAGGTCTGTGCGCAGTTTAGAGGCTAACTGGATATACTAGCTAGCTACTAGGTAGTGAGTGTATGTGAAAGGAAATGCAACCTTTACATAATCGTCGTAAAATAGAACTTGCTTACCCAAGGCGATATCTGAGAGGTGTTGTAATCAATTGGGGAAGTAGGCTTGTCTAGAAAATGTCCAATAGGTCTTAAAACTGTCTGCCATGGTTTGTTATTCTAAATAAACAATCTTGAAGGAAGGCTACGCTTTGATATTGACGAAGATAAAAGTCATTCTTTAAAGTACATAAGAAATAATCAGGAAAATGATAGGTACACGGGAAATGTAGGCGAAAAATACGAAATACGGCTATTATATTAGTTTCAATGGTATGGGCATGTGATGTGGAGGAATGAAGCAAATGTCGTAAGGAATGTTTTGAGTATGAATGTCGATGACTATAGATACGAGTAGAGGAAGACCAAAGAAACGATGGATGGACTGTGTGAAAGATGATATGGCTAGAAAGGGGGGACTACCGAGATGATGACTAATAGAGAAGTATGGAAGAAAGGGACGTGTTGCGCCGACCCCAAATTAATTGGGATAAGGGCGGGAGAATGATGATGATGATATTGGTTTCAATGTCGCCTCACATTTTTAAGAAGAAATAGGAATAAAAGGCAGGTACCACCACTTCATCTGCTTGGCGTATTTAATATGCATTTGCGAGAGTCAATTCCGTTGCCCTTCGTCTATAAACCTCTTCATCCATCATCTAGGCTGACTACTACGTGTCCCTGGCTCAGGAGTCAGGCACAGCCCCCCTGCCACCTGTCTTCACTATGGTGCATAATGACAGCAGCCAGAAATTCCTGGATAATCTCACAGACTATCGAAATGATGTGTATTGTATCCTGGATGATGATAATTTTATCTGTTACTGACTTAATCTGTAATATTATCGTAACCTTCGATGAAATGTAATCGAAACTAAGTACTCGTATTAGGCACCATATTTTATGTAGGGTATCAATAAAATATGTTAAGGTCTTTATTTAACCACCTATGATTAATTAAGCATGATGATGATGTAACCAGTAATTAACTAAAGATAAGCATAAAATAATATTACCTATATTCACTCATATCTACAGGATGAAATTTAATTCCTTAGCATCTCTTAAGTGGTCACATGTACTCATCATTATGAACAACTTTCGCTATGGGACCAAACCACAAACGTGAAAAAAAATCTGCTGTTCCCTACATTTTGACGAGATATGCGAACATAAATCTAGGGAACAGCAGATTTTTTTTCGCGATTTCTGTGTTGGTCCCATAGTGAAACTTGTTCATAATGATGAGTACAATGACCCCTTAAGAGATTGCCAACGAATTAAATTTCACCCTGTATACAAACATAGTTATACTCGCTTCCAGTGATTGTATCTTTCTTCAACAAAACAATAAAAGTTTCCTGAACGATTTTGTTTCCTTTAATTAAGAGTAAACAAGGAGGACATTTTCACAGTAAACAATGCAAAGGACACGAAAGTACGAAACTACCGTGAAGTTAGATAGAAAAACATTGTATTTATAAATCTATACCTAGTTCTTTTACACTAGTCGACAACTCGAACTCGTTGGTTAAATGTGAAAGTAACTAATATGCATGCTAATTATAGATTTATTTAGCGAAATAAACAATGATTTATAACGAAAACGAGGGCGTAAAATTTCATGAACAGACCTTTGGGCGAATAGATATTATGAAAAAACTACTGAATGTATTTACTCAAAATAAAATTATTGGAACTATTGAATAAATTATCTCCGGACGGTATCTATTTTTACATATGCTTACTACATACATAGGTTATTTATTTACGCCCAAACACGAATTAAAATTAGTGTCGAAATAAGGAAGTTTCAACGCTCATATCTTTTCCAAACCAATTTTTTTTTCCAATTCTGCTTCCATACGCGGCTAGATAATGACAAGACAAATTGACATCATTTTTAGTTTTGTACACTGTCAAACAGACGAGTAATCACCATACTACGTTTGTATGGAAGAGTGACAGAGTTGCGTACCCTTAAGCTTTAAAGTTTTAGGTAAAATGAAAATACAAGCAGTTATTTACATGAATTTTACTCTGGGTATTTTCATCCACTGTAGTTCCTATCAAGATGAGTAACGATTGGCAAAACATTGAGCTGTGTTTTTAATTCTTTTTCCACAACACAACATGTTTTGTGGTTGGCATCAGTAATTCAGTATACAGGGTGTCATTCAGTACATGATTCTGAACCCCCGTGCGTTGATATTTTTCATCGGTAATTTTTTTTTTATCAGTTCGACCATACCTACTGATACCCTCATCATCATCATCATTTAGCAAACAGACTTCCTCAGCTAGACGTAGGCATCCCCCTATAGAGTTATGAGGAACAGGATGTAAAGTTCACTCATACTCTATAGAATAGGTACGATCCTCCGACAAGACGGGTGTCGAGTCTGGTGACCAACTGCCCGACTATTGATGTCGGAGAGTTATATACAGTGTGGACCAAAAATACACGTCATAAAAAAATATAGATTCCTCATGTCTAGTAGGGGTATTCGAAAATACCCAGTGTTGAAAATGTTCCGCGATTTTTTGTAGCTTTTGAGTTATTATTTTTTTTGTAATTTTTTCGAGTTTTCTTGCCGGTGGAGCTTCAAAAATGTATATATATCTTTTTGTAAAAAAAAACTGGAAAATACTCACTACAAAAAAGACATGAATTTTGAAGCTCCACCGGCAAGAAAAGTCGAAAAAATTACTTGAAAACTACAAAATATCGCGGAACATACATGGGGTATTTTCGAATACCCCTGGACATGAGGAATCTATTTTTTTTTTTTATGACGTGTATTTTGGTCCACCCTGTACCCCCTGTATCCATCGCAGCAACGGCCGGTAGTTTTACCAATTCCCAAATCTATCGGATTCCTTTCCTGAAGCCTTCACCAGGTTATCTATAAACCTCGTGAGGGGCTTATTAAACTTTCCATGACCATTTCTCTGCCACCTTTTGAACGCCAGAGCATAAACGCAAGCGCGTGCCCTGTACGCCAACGACACAAATATGTGACAAAAAATGACAAAAATGCTCACATATTTGTGTCGCTGGCATACAGGGCACGCGCTTGCTTGGTACGTATGATTATGGCGTTCAAAATGTAGATTATCATGTTTGCCTACCTATTATACTATATTATACCTATTAGGTACTTACGAATTGTGAGCTAGTCCAACATTGCTCCTCTCCTTCCCTGTAGTTCTCTCCGTACTAGTCATCAGACAATCTAGCTGGCAGTCGACTGTTGTCGTACTTCTGCGGTTTCCATGTCTTGAATACCTTCACTTGGTATGCCTTTACCAATAATGCAAATCTCTTCCGGTAAGTACAGACGCCAGCACATCAACCTACTCCAATCTGTCAAATTTTCCCAATCAACATTGAACCTTATTTTTTAGCGATAAAGTTGAAAATCTATTAAGGAAATTTAACAGATTGTAGTGTAGTAACTTGATGTGCTGGCGTCTGTACCTACCTATGTAGCCCGTAACTATCCAATGTAAAAAAACTCTGTCCGATCTTTGAGGGTGTCATTAGGTATCGTACTGAGAGTATTTTTATGTGAAAAAATTCGGGAAAAAAAGAAAATCGCACTTTTTTTTTTAAGTTTCGCGCGTCCTTTAGCGGGTGCACTATGAGCGGGTGTATAAAAATCAGAACATTCGACCCCTGTTGAAAATTTGAATTTTTTTTATGGATTTGGGGTAATTTTGGTATTCAAAATGTGAATTTTATATAGCAATAATTTTTATTATTTTCAATAATAATATTATTTCAATAATAATATTTATTTTCAATAATAAAAATATTTATTAACTTTTTGGTAATGTTATTGCAGTACCTATAATGCCCCCTTCGGGTCGGACAGGGGACTTTTCACCGTTGCGTGAAGCAATTAGTCTTGTCTACTCTAGTTCACCGAGTTAACTACGTAGGTACCCCGATAGTCCCAGAATATTAGTAGGCTTACTACTAGTAAGGTATATACTATCGTGTTGGTGTTCCTACAACAACAGTTGTTCAGTAACAATCGATGTGTGCCTATTGATTTTGTAGGTAGGTACTGGATGTTTTTATATATCACACTATTCGCACAAATTCATTGAATAGATTCAGAATATAAGCATTAATTTTATTCCACAGTAAATTAATAAATGATTGAATAATATCTTACCTCGTTGAAGGAGGAACGTTATTAGCGTTACCTAATTCGAATAAAAAAACAGAAGAAACATTATTTATTTTTCATACACACAGCAATCAATTATATACAAATACCAGGAGTTCAGAAAACGCAAGCGATTGCAGAATGTTCAATTAAACTATGTACTATAGTCCGTGCGCCACGTCTTGATACAATCGGCACTTGTTACGCACTACTGACTGACTTACCATTTACTTCAAGAAAGTTTATTCTGTTGCACTTTAGTTCAACCTAGTTGGAGGTTATCGAATGTTTGCCTTGGCTCGATCGTTCACTGCGAGTATCGATGCATCTTCCTCGCTATAATCAAAACAAGGATATGTTAACTGACCAAGTTTGCCGAGTACTTCCTCTGTAGTGGTCATTTGTTAACGTTTATCGTTTCCTTTTATTGTTATGACGGTTTTATCAGTACATATTAATTGTTTTTTGCCATTTTTATTATTTTATGCAATGTTGGTAAACCTGTTTTTGGTGTTCTTAAGGTATTAATAAGTAACTTTTGTTCAACAGATTATTTACCTAGGTGTTCTATTACTATGGTGACGTAATTTAGCGTTATAATCCTACTATTACCCTTATTTCTCGACTGTAATTTTTTGCCTTTGTTAAAATCGCCTTTTATTAAAACCATGCTATCCTACTTGTTCCAGGAAAAATATTACGCCTCATTAGCAACAGAAGCGAAAACAAAAACCCTGCCCTCTGTGATGACTAAGATCAGGGATGAGAGCTCGATAAGGTTCCTTCACAACCTGAAACACTATCGGCAAGATGTGTACAAGATCATCGATGACGACACCTATGAGATCATTAGTAATGGGAAAAGGGAAGTTATTTGTTGAGCCTAAATAGAGAACTAAGTTTATAGGTCATAGTCATAAGTTAGTGTTAGTTCATAATTTACGTTAGATTTTATCTTTTTCAATAGCTCTAATGGTCTGGTATTAAAGATTTACAGAATAACTTATAAGGTAGGTACCTGTTCTTTTTCTTCTGCCTATAGTTGACAAATACTTATGTAGGTATTTGTGTATTTAATGTATGTATTTAATTTGAGGTACTGTTATGAGCGATTATCCTAAAAGTCGGCCACGTCGCAAATAGCTGTTAAATACTTACCTGTTTTGATTAAATTGGCAATATTACTATCTGGAAAGGAGCAGTGGTAACAGCCCTGACTTACGAATTGTAGGTCGTGGGTTCGATCCCAAGCAGGCGCTTTACTTTGTGTAAATAATTTCATCACCACTGCTCTCAAAACTTTGAAGGAAAACATCGTGAAGAAACCGTCATGTCTTAGAACCAAAAATTCGAAGACATGTGACATCTACCAACCCACACTGGGCCCGCGTGGTAGATTACAGCCCACTCCCTCTCACAAAGAGGAGGCCTGTGTCCAGTGGCGTATTTACCCTAGGGCCAAAAGGGCCATGGCCCGGGGCGGTAGGCTGCGAGGGGCGGAGCAGCCTAACCTGTCCGAGTCAGGGTGCCGCAAGTCCCAAGCTCGCTTCGCTCGCTCTTGCATCCAAAGTTTTCGTAGTAACAGTAGTAACATTGCCTTTTGTCCATAACAGGAACCTCCCAGCCCCAGCCCGCTCCGGTCTGGGAGCCAAACGTTGGAAATGCTCCACGTAGTTCCACCGGTTGTCGAGGACGAGTCCCAATTCCCAAGTACTTCATCGTCAACTCGACGTCGATGTGAACCCATCCTACCGTTATTTGGGAACCCGACGGTGGCGTGTTCCGAACACTAGCCTCGGAAATGTGCAGGGCTACCTCGAGTCCCAATTGCCGGATCCTATCGACGATTGTCGCTACCCCGCGTGACGCTAGTTCAGCCTCCGCCTGGTGCGACCTCCCCTGCGCCAGGACCAATGTGTCATCAGCGTAGCAAACCACGCTGACGCTGCTAGCAGGTCGGCGCGCAGCCCCCAGTCGTATCCGATATCCCACAGATGCGGCCCCAGGACCGATCCCTGTGGGACATCGCAAGATATCTCTCGCCGGTTCCATTCTCCCTCGTGACTGGGGTAGATGACGGCCCTGTTCATCAAATAGGCTTCGACCACACCACAGAGGTAAGTTGGCCATCTGGTGATACCGGAGTGCTTCCCTGATGCAACTCCAGGGTATTGAAGGTATTGGCGATATCTAGAGACACTGCCAAGACGACCCCACCTCAGGCCACAGAATTCCCTGTCTGCCGCGGCGTCCACCGTAGACCTCCCCCTGCGGAAACCAAACTGTCTCTCCGCCAAATCCGGCCCCTGCCGCACTAGCCGCCCAACGAGATGGTCTGCAATGAATCTTTCAAAGAGCTTGCCCACCTCGTACATGCAAAGTTATGGCACTATAAACGGGTCTAGGTAGCGCCATTGCTGTGGGCACTTTATCCGATAGTGAGGAATGTTGCTAGAATGTAGCTAGCTATACACTTACAAATATGTATTTACAGAATTAAAATCGTTAGAATCATTATAACTCTTATAGTTATATTTGTTCTCAAATGTCATGATTTCATGAAAAAGTCTCGTCTGGACACACACTAGGGTTTTATTTATAATATTAAAACATTTTGCTTTTTTTCTTTAATTTATGGGGCGGCAAACTTTACAGGCCCAGGGCGCTGAAACTTAAAATACGCCACTGCCTGTGTCCCAGCAGTGGGAACATGAATAGGCTTATTATGTTATGTTATACTGTCTGGAAATATGAAACGTAACTAACTAGTCAACTAAAGTATTGATTACGAAAATAATGCAATTATTAATATCGGATATTATGTACCGACTATTTAGTTTTAGATGTAAAAAAGTATTTGGAAACTTTTCAAATGCCATTTTTACACCTAAAACGATTAGGTACAATATGAAATTCAGTGTTATAATTGCAATTCATTATTAATATTCTAGTTCGCTAGTTAGCCACATTTCATGTTTTTATACAGTAATATCGCCAATCAATCAATCAATCTTCCTAGCCTTTTTCCCAACTATCTTGGGGTCGGCTTCCAGTCTAACCGGATGCAGCTGAATACCAGTATTTTACATGGAGCGACTGCCTATCTGACCTCCACAACCCAGTAACTGGGTAATACGATACCCCTTGGTAAGACTGGTGTCAGACTTTCGGGCTTCTGACGACTCGTAACGACTGTCAAAGATCCACAAATGACAGCCGGGACCAACGGCTTAACGTGCTTTCCGAGGCACGGAGGAGTCTCGGTATGTAAAGATGGTCACCCATCCACTGACCAACCCCGGCAAGCGTAATATCGCCAATCAAAACAGCAAAATATTTGACATCTGTTTGCGACTTTGCCCACTTTCAGAATAAACGCTCTTATCATCACACATGTATTAACAACCATTTTCAAGTACAATAAAGTCTGGTGCGGTTATGAGTGCAGTTTCAATAAAACACCAAATTCAGCCAAAAATATTTTATTTAAGCGTATTTATAATCTTTATATTATCAATGCTGATATATTATTAATCTTTAATTCTAATATTTTTATGGCTTTCCCCATTCTATTACACGCTAAAATTGATAGGAATAATTCATAAAATTTACAACAGTCTTATATTGTAGCATGCAATATATCGTCCGTTTATTGCTTTCTAAGGCTGTTTTAAACTTTTAGTGAATTAAACCAGTGTTAGTATACGTACACTGGGCCGAGCCAAATCTTTCATCAACAAGTTTGTACTTATTGTAATTATAACTTCACTTCACATACTTTAAGTTTAAAAATAAAAATGTTACTTTTACGTTTAATATAAAAATACCACATTTTTCAATATTGTTACCGAAATTCGCACTTTTGTTTCTCTAATATATTTGTCTCAATTTTTGTCACCAATATTTCATTTTTGTCAGAATGCTAAATTATAAAGAAATTAACTTAAATCTTACAACAAAACTTACATCTAAAGCTATTTATTCGTTAACAAAAGTACGACGCACGCCAAAAAATATAAAATTGTGTTTTTAATTAAAATAAATTGGAGACTTGATTATTTCAAGCTTAATTAACTGCCAACTTACACTCATTTGGCCACATTCTCCGATAAATACCATTCCCTTGTTGTTTGAGTTTTCAGTATAACAATATTACAACTTTCTAACGTTTCGACCTTCAGGCTGAATGATGTGCAACATTTTCTTATAAACCTCCCTGGCCAAATCGTACAAAACCTACCCTACAGTCCTACCCTTGGTCGACCTACCTACATCCCTGTCTTTTCAGTCCCTTACAACTTCAAGATATGAATAAAAGGATCAAAAGAAGGGCTCAATCATACCCTGTCGAAATAATATAGTTATGTACTAATTAAAAATATATATATAAAAGTTTTACAGTAAAATGGCAACATTTTAGGAGTACAAGCAGATGAAATGAAAATTCAGAACGAATTGTAAAGTTACACATACCAACTAGTTTTCCAAACTTATTTATATACAATCTTAAGTTACTACGGCGAAACGTAAACGAGTAGCATCAAGCGTCTAGCACCATTTCGATATAAAAGTATACTTCAATTAACATAAAATTATCAACCAAGAAAAATATAAAAATTATTGATAAAAACAATAATATAACAAACAGCTCCTAGAACTTCATGCAAGACATTATTTTCGTTTATTTCTCCGAAATTATCCAAAATAATTATAAAGGCTCGTGCAGACCAGCACGACTTGTCGCGCGACGCTACACCGGTTATTCTTATACCGTGAAGTTTTCATAGAAATTGCATTGTACGTGTCGCGTCGCGTCGTCGCGTCGCGCTGGTCTGCACGAGCCTTAATGTAAATCACTGGTAAATTTTGAATAAAAGAGGGGACTAGCTGAAAAAGTATTGCATTTTAAGATAATAGACATTTATACCAAGGAAAACTACGTATACATAAAATCTAATTGAATAATATACATGAAAAATACATCTATACACTGAGATTACAGCGTTACACGTATAAAAAATTAAATCACATGTCATCACCTTCGGTCGCACAACAATCGACCAACAGTTCCCACAGATCAACATCGCCTCACACTCGGCCCACAAACCAGAATAATTCAACATTCCAAATGGATACCACTAAATATAACGTAACGAGGGTAACTTTTTAAGATAATTCGAGTTTTATTACGTCAATTTATGTCGTCTCCTAAGGACGGGTGAATGCGAAAAAATTGCCACAATTTGAGCCTCAAAAATCTACATTGTACTTTAAGACCTGTATTACGTGAAACTCCAAGCTACGATCAGTTTAATGGAAGAAACACATTAATATTGCAAAAATCTATTTTAAACACGCTAACACCGAGATAGATAAAAATGTGTACTTTTAAATTACGGCGCCACGATACAGTGACTGTACTGTGACTTTAGAAAATAAAACATTAAACGATCAAGATCGTTCTTGCACTCTGTAAAATTAAACTTGCAATTTTTATTACCATTTTTCCTTCACTCGATTACAATGACGTTAATGTCAAAGTACTAGGGAAACAGTTCCGCTTAGGAGGTCGTTTTGTTCGCGAACGGTATGTCTGGTTCCATTCGCAAGGTTTGTGGCGTAGGGTCGTAGTTTCCTGCTAGATAGTACACGTCATTGTTATCGTAGACTGTGCTGTATTTGACCGGGTCGTCGCCCATGCGCTCCTTGTACTGAGCGAGCGGCAAAACCTCGCATTTGTGAGATATCGTTTGAACGTCGTTTTCGTCCGTGTGTGGAGATTCAAACAGGCCACCCTGAAAATGAAGGAAAAGGTTATTATTATAGCATTTTATCAACTTCGGTCGGTTCTAAGAATAAAAATAACAGAATAACAGAATGCTTCCTATTTAGATCCATTATTGCACGACTCTTAATGCGAAGCATTAGAGTGTGCTCTACGATCGAAAAATATTTTTTGCCCCATTTCTGCAACTGTTTTTATTGTTCCACTCCTGCTAGTACACAGAACCTACTTAATTTATATACCATTGTATAGATGATTAAATTGAGATTAATACTGTACTTTTTACCAATTGATTTAATGCAGCAGAAATAAAAAAAAACATCAAAATACTTAGTTGAAAAAAAATTCCTGTCCGTCAATTTATGAAACTTGAAAACATTGTAGCTTGCGATAAAATCAATTAATTGAGTCAATTTTTTTTAATACATTCGTATTGGCCATAGAAGGAACCCTATTGAAAATGGCTCTTTTATTCAAAGTAGTTTAATTATATTTAATAAAATACTAACTAAAATATAATATCTTTATCTAAATATTTTCAACCTTGACTTAACGTGTTGCCTAGCAACCCACAAAGTAAATATCTAAATGAATAGTCTTTGACATTACGTCGTAAGGATTGCGAGGTTAGAAATTTAGCCATATTGATGGGTAAAACAGTACCTAGTCAAATCATACTTCATGAAAAGTGATAAATTTTAATTTTTTGTTAGAAACTATGTTTTGAATTTCTTTTTCGATTATGAATGTGTGTTATGTTATGAGGCGTGCACTTTTGGAATTTCCAAACTATTTTTTATATCGCGCTACATACCGGGTAGTGCAGCTGGTCGGTACACCCGACGGTCTCCTCAGGGTGGTAGAACCACTTGACGCGCACTGCCATGGCGCCGCGCGCCTCCCACAGCGCCACAATACGGCCGATGTACGGCCGGTCCGGGCGCCCAGTCGACAGGAATACTGCTGCGTCGCCAACCTGGAATGAAGATAGTAAAAACGTTGTAAAGAAGGTCCGTAAGTAGGTATAACTTCTACCTATTAGTCATCAGGATTCTATTAGGATCAGATCTCATCGAAAATAATAAACTTTTATTTAAATTATACCGTCAATCTGTACAAGTTCCTGATGGCATGGGGTCTCAATTCGAACAAATTATAATTAGTCTTGAAAAAAGATCATAGATGGCAGCATAGGTAACAATTATGAAATTAACAGTCACTAAAAAGCGATAAACGGAAGATTTTGGCTGAAGTAAGATTAGTAAAAATCAAAACTTCCTTGTTTAATGCTGATTTATCTATTGTAACTCATAAATCTCGTATTTTGAACAAAAAAAGATAAAACCTTTTTGTTTAGGGCTCTTTGCAATAGATGGCGTTTTACTAAATTTGTCTTAACTGTAGCACATTTAGCCAGTCAATAGCCCGACTAGGGAGGTGTCATTTGTTTGTATGGGATTGGGTATCTGTACGTAGTATTATATTATCTATGCTGATGGTCAAAAGTGCCTCCGTTTAACAAAAAGTCCTAAAAGCACACTTTACCTAAATGTCTTATTTGCAAATCGTCCGAGCAAATTGTCCTTAAAACAAAAGATCGGAAACGGTATAGTCATAGGTATTACTACAGTCTCCAAAGCACTACTTCCTATAGTGTTTAGCTAGGAAGAAGTGGTGCTAAAATCGCCATTAACACGTCTGATTCTTATGAGTAATTAAGAAAGTTTGATTCTATACAATTGAAGAACGTAAGCACTAATCAGTGAGTAACGCAATGTATCTAAGAATGTCGTTAGAGTAGCTTGTGTACTTACATTCAAGACCTCCTCGCCCCTCTGTATGGCGCGGTAGAACAGCTTGCGGTGCCTGGGCCGCGCCGTGCGGCGGTAGGCGGCGCCGTGCCAGCGCCACAGCGCGCCGCCCGGCAGGAAGGCCGCCATCTTGCTGACGCCGGCGCCGCCGCCCTCCGACGACGTGGACGATACCGTGCGACGCTTCGCCTTCTGCGGAAGTCAAGAAAGACGGAAGGAACATTAGAAAAAATGCAAAACAAATATTAAGATAAATTCAGAAGATTCAATTGTGGGTGAACACTACTTAAATATCTGTGCGTAGTAGCATAAGCAGGATCATGGTCCAACAATCGAAAATAAAGTACACAAATCCTAGATCTACGACTTTTTTACATATCACATTGGATCGATGAAATGTAAAAATTTCTTTAAAAAATCAGTAAACTTGAGGAAAACTGGAGGGGGAATTAATGCTTTCCAACATAAAAAAATTAAGAAGTTATAAAGTAAAATTATAAGATATTTACGAACCTTCTTGGCGTCACTCGTGGAAGCAGTAGCTACCTCTTCTTCTAATCCTATTCCACTGTCCTTCAAATTGTCTTTACTCTCTTCTTCTTTCTTCAATGTGACTTTACCCAAATTGCTAAAGTCCAAAACGGCGTTTTTGACCAAACTCTTCTTGGACAACACCGCCTTCTTTATCACAGTCTTCATTTTGTCTTCTGGGGACTTCTCCACTGCGATTAAAGTGGAAAGTCTATCGTTTGAGTCAACCGAGTCTTCATTCGATTTGTTCGAGTCAATATAGTCAGAAGAAGACTTGACTCTTTGCTGATCGTCACCAGATGAACTAGAATGTTCCTTGCAACTTGAGTGATGTCTTTTCCTGTGTTTCCTATGGTGTTTCTTATGATGTCTTCTGTGTTTGCAGTGCTCTTCGCAACATTTATGTTTCTTCTTCTTCTTCTTCACATAATCCGCTGAGTTGGGGTCATCCTCACTAGAATGACGCTTTATTTTGTCTTTTCGATGCTTTTTAAGTTTCTTTCTGTCTTTTCTGTCTTCATCTTCTTTCGGAGTTGCGACCACCGGTTCTGTTGCTGGTGGTTTAACTTCAGTACTTGTAGTGGTTGTAAGAGGTATGATAGAGACAACGGCGACTTTCTTCTCTTCTGTACCAACACCGCTAACACTGGTATTTCTTCTTCTTTTACCAAGAGTGAACAACGGGTTTTCATATTCTGAAAAAATATAGAAAATATTAAACTAGAAGATAGAACTTAAAGTACTAGGGTAATATAACTAACAAGAGAGATAGATTAGTTACGAACCTACAACAGGATAGTTTGGTTCCAAGAACCTAATATCCTCGATAGCAATTCTGCCTGAGTCTCCGTCGTCAAATTCCACGGCGACGAATTTATCATCGTGAGGGTCTGGAGACGAGACTGCCACAGTGCCAGGGTACAGGCATCGGTACTGTTGTGACCAATACGCGCACACTCTCGTACCAGACGGCAGTTCTGTTACTGACGTGGGACTTACTTCCAAGATCTGAAATGAGCGAAGAATTCATTAACATTAATATTAACATTCCTTTGTAATTAAATTATTAAAACATATCTTTAAAATTTGAAACTTACAGCATCTCTCAAGGTTTCCTCTCTTGACATAATATGAGGTTTATTCCCCCGTTCTCCATCAAGCGTGATGGCATACACGTCGGGTGCGGTCACAGCGCTCAGTTTCCCAGCGTAGAACAACCCTCCCATAGCAGTAAGTACACGAGGCGACTGATCTACTTTATCCTCTGTCAAAGTACACTTAGATACCGGTGGTGGTACCGCCGGCTCTGCGGGTGTTTCCTTTGCTTCCTCCTCAGTCCTCTCTTTTGATTTGTGACTCTTTCGTCTCTTTTTCGCACGCCGCTTCTCTTTGTCGCTATCACTTGAAGCACTAGCACGTCGTAGCGCGAACTCAAGTTCGGGTATGTCATCCCGCGAATGTTTCCGAGCTAAGCGATCCACTTTCTCTCTATTCTTCTGTCGGACCTCGTTGAGACTCTCCATAGAAGAGCTCGCTGACCGGTTCAGCGCCCATTCGGCTTCCTCCGGATCAGAACATGCCTTCATTATCGGTTCAGCTTTCAGCTTGGGACGCACTTTGCTTGTTCTGTTGACTTCCTCTCTCGAAGGCTCTCCTCTCGTGCACAATATGCCACCTTTAAGTTTGCCCTTTGCCAAAAGATAGCCAACGAGACTACTCTTAGATTTTGGCTTCTTTGCTACTATTGTCTCGGTGGAGTCTGGACTGGAGACCTTCCGTGGCCTTCCAACTTTACGTTTCTTGGATGATCCTCTATCAGAGTCAGGTGACAATGCTGGAGTGGATGGTGCCGGAGACACTGATAATGTCGGTAAAGGCGGGTTTAAAGCTTTTAACTGGGCTTTTCTTTCATCAAACTGTCTTTCTAATGCTAACAGTCTCTCACGCATGTCTTTTTCTATTGCACTGGCAAGCGCATGAGCTGACCGGACGTTCGTGTTATGTGTACACGTCACAGAATTACATGAACAAGCCGTGACGCGTCTCAGACTTGTCTCCAACTCTCCTCCACTATTTCTCCCCTCGTCTCTTTCTCTATCTCGTTTATGTCGACGCATTTTCTCCAGTTTGTGTCGTAACCTTTCTTCTCGATCATGACTTCTTATTTTTCTCCTTTCGCCACTAGAATCGCCGTCTCTATGTCTATGTCTTTCCTTTTTATTTGTAGAAGAATCAGCCGAGCGACTTCTATCGGTGGGACTTAATAAGGGTTCACTTTTAATGAATGGACGAGATGTAACAGGCATATTTGCAGGAGGGTTTTCTACTACTTCCTCCATAAACCTCTGTTCTGCTAAAGCACATAATAAGCCCAAGCCATCAAGAGAAGGCTTGCCTTGTTCACTGGTACTGGGATCTGTTGGAGGAAACTCGAACCGCCTGTGCGGCTCTGCTTCAGTTCTCGGTGGTGATTTGGGTGAAGTCTTTATTAAAATATTAAGTTTTGTAGGTGTTCTCGTATCGATGGTCAATGGTACCGGATCTAACGTTGGCATACTAGTTCCTGGTGTAGTGCGTTCGAACTGCTCAATACTATTTGACAGAAGCTCTAAACCACTTACATCTACTGGTGGTCTGGTGTTTTGTAGAGAGTGTGGAATTGGCGTCGTTCTCGCAGTGTCTATCACTAGATCATTGGAAGCATTACTACTTGAGTTGTCTAAACCATCATCTCTATCTATTGAATCTATTGTTTTTTCTAAACCTCCGACAGTCGTTAGGCCTTCCGAAGAAGATTCTTCTACATGATCGATAGGTGGATGTTGCAATAATTGCGTGTGACTATGCATCATATTGTCTTCAGGGTAATGTGCGACCCCAACGCATGCTACGTCCCTTTCATCTTCATCAGCGTGATTAGGGGATTCATCCTCCTCGTCGATGTGATCAGTTTGATTGGACGCGTCCCTGTGTGCCGGGAGCTCAGGAGCATCAGGAGGTGGCGTCGGAGGAGCAGCTGGTGATGTCGCTTGACTCCGACACGCCTGCTCTGAGTAGTCAGGCTGGTAGTACAAGTGCGTCGTCATCATCGGCTGCTGAACCGGTTCAGGTGCATAAGTTGGCTGCGGTTTTTCATGCTGTGGTTCTGGTTCGATTTTTATTAAATGTGGCGTGATGAGCGGCTGCATGATTGGTTTTCTCTTGTCTGCTGTGTGTGAAGGGTGAGGTTGTGGTTGAGGCGCAGGTGCGAGGGTTACTAGGCGCGTAGAATGCGTGTGAGTGTGTTGTAACGTCGCTGTGCTGGCGAGGAGGTCGCCTGGTAGCAGTTGCAGATGGTGTGAGGGGTGTGGCGCTTGAGGAAGGAGAAGAGGTGCTGATTGGTAGGGCATTCCGCCCCAGACCACGGCGTGCGGCAGGTCGGGGGGCGCGGGCAGCAGCAGCAGTGCGCCGGACGTGGGCTCGCGCACCAGCTGGAAGCCGCCGGACATGCCGCCTCCCACGGACCCGACGCCACCGACGCCAACACCGCCCACCATCATGCTTTCCATGGACATTTGAGCTGGAAATAGAGTTTGATTGTTAAATAGACGTTCGTATAAGTAACAAATATTTTATCAAAGTACATGGAACATGGATAAATAGGCATTTCTGATTTTAAACTGTCATATTATTTTATAAATACCTACCAAGGCAACATAACAATAAAGCGAAGAAAAAGACCACAGAGTAGTGAATGAATGGAGTACAATATGGACGTAAGTCAAACTGCAGAATCAACCTCGTTAGCATGTGTAGTTGTGTACGGCCACACACAATACATGATGTCTGCAAAAGGCGCACATTCGTCCGCATATCAATACTCCATTAGTTTATTTAGTAGTCCATGTGTATGGCTCATCACTTAGTCACAATACGGCATACGAGCCGATCGTTTATTATTCAGCGGCCGCGCTTCCGGAGACGAGCAGGAATGTTAATGTTTTCGGTGAGAAATTACTCTTTGTGTCGTGTTTCCAATGGCAGTAAATATAGGAAAAATATCAATTTAAAAATTGAACAATAATTACCAATATTTTTTATGATAAATTTTAAAAATAATTGCTTATTTTCAACAAGCCTATTCTGTTCTTGACACATTGCCTACCTGCTTATGTATTAATCTACATAGAGGTAATTAATATTTTTTATCGCACTTCATTCATAATTCATAAAGTCTGTAGCGATTTACATAAAATGTGTAAGACCTTAATGTCTGCGTAGGTTCCTTCAGGTATAATAAATTACCTTATGTAGTTAGAATAAATACCAAGAAAATAAAAAAAACGGTAATTAAAATTTTATAATGAATAAAAATTAAGTACCAACCTACACGTAGGTAGGTACCTATCTACACCCGTAAATTAAAAACGTCGCAAATGTATAATTAATTTGATTGTTAATACGCCAAACATGGCAAAATAAAAGTCGTCGTTGCCAAGCTCATACAAAGTGGATTTTGTTTCGCAATTAACTTCAGTATAGATGCATGCCATACTTACAGAAGCACGGCAATACAAAATCATTACCAAAATCGGAACGTAAACCGACCAATAAAAAAACAAACAACTTAAAATTCCCATTGATTGCTTAAAATTCATTTTGAAATGCTCAGCTCTGCGTCGAAACACATCTTAATGACTTGCATTTTACTGTTCCAATTAATCCATTATTCTTTTCACATCCCTGCCAAGAGGGAACAAAATGATGCATACAGGAAATTGGTGCGTTAAAAAGAGACAGAACGACACCATTAGCATCGTTTTAATTTTAAACGTTTCTGAAAAGCGGCCGGTTTTTTAAATACCTAGTTTGATTTAATTTAAATTGAGTGATGCGTTGAATGTGAAATAGGCGTTGTTTGGGATATTTACGATGTGAAGTATTTTTTTCTGGAAGGCGCCTCGATGAAAGTTTGTGGACTTAAGTATTTATTAAGTAGTTAGTTTTTGGAATTCAAGTTAAGTGGTCATAACTGAGTAGTACTTACTTACCTACCCACAGTTACTTGATTTGAAATAAACTTCATAATGTTAACGGTTTTTGAGAATAAGTTAGATTACTTCATTTAAAGCTTGTGCACGTCACTATGTTGTCGCCTTCTTTTTACAGAACATCACATGTTTACCTTATGTCGAGCAAAACAAGAGCTGAAACTCATCGTATCTCAATAACAGCTTACAAAAATCGATAAAGCAGCCATTCTGCAACCTTTGGATTTTAATTTACACAATGACCAGCTCAAGCAGTGAGATGCGTGATTGCCCGGAGCTGGTACCTACAGACCTATTACAGAGTAGGATGCTGAGCCCAACCTCCTTATTAAAGAGGTGATTTTCGCTTAGGTACGACAACCGAGTCAGGTAGATTGCTACATTTCGAATGGTACTATGTAGTTAGGCAGAATGTAAGAGGAAACACCGACACATCGCTTTCGAAACGTAAAATAAGTAGAACTACGCAAGTTCTCCATGAAATCACAAGCACCATTTGTAAATATAAGTACTTAGGATTTAGAAATTAGAATTATTTCAAAACCCGCATGAACCCCAGTTTGGCGTGAGCATAATAAGGTTAACATAATTCTTCATATTAACAAAAAAAAAAATATAGAAATGGGGCCTCGTCATTTAATTGGATGATGGTTTAATCCTACCTACATGAAATTCCATAAAATTCTATTTAATTCAATTTATTTCACAAAAATACAAATTAAACAAAAAAAGATTTACTAGGTACCTATAGGTAGGTAGGTAGATATCTAATCTCTAGATTTTGGGTCTCGAACGAAAACGAAAAGATCATACCAAGATGACCATTTCTTACCATATTCTCATCATCTTTAGGATGTTTTATGTACCTAAGTGAGGAAAGAATCTTGAATTCCCTACTTGATAAATACCTGGTAACACTTATCGGCGACATAATACCTAAGTATATTATGGCTTTAAAATCCTATTGTCGACTGTCGTAATGTAGACGACTATTGTCTGTTCTACGTAGACGTTTGAAAGCATTTTTTTATGAGCACTCCATTTTCATTAGTTCCTCCGTGACAAGTGATCATCATCATTTGATCGAAGTCTACTAAATTCTTAAGCAAATGACAGAATCATTACCTTATAGCATTTTCTCCGATTGATTTTGTTCAGAATCAGAGTCTCTTGCATTCGATCAATCTCTTACTTGCATCCGATCTAAGTATTTTTTGAATCAGTGTTAGGTTGGTCTACGGTAAGACAGGTGTCAATTATTTGTTTTGTTTTATGGATCTACGTGAATCAATCATTCATCAACGTCTATCAAATCAACAGGATATACCTACTTAGGTATGTCTAGGTATGTGGGTAGGTACAGTGAGCTGGTATAGGCGCAGAAGATGGATTGATTGCTTCAAAGCAGACTGTTTGACAGCTGTTCATGTTAGTTTTTCGCGGTTACCTATCTCGGTAGCAGCAGTCAAGTTCTTAGGAAGATGCTGGCAATCGAGATTAGCTATCTATCGTAGAATCGTAAGTAGAACCGACCTATTGGAAATTTACGTACCTATAGGTACTTATAGGTACCTACCTATAGGTATTCCATTTGAAATAAGATTAGAGAGGTACCTATTTAAACAAAACTTTTGAACAGTCCGTTTTGAAAATTGAAATTATTGTGATCCAAACTATTTTTTTATCCTAACTTTATGGCAGACGCCAGCACATCAAGTTACTTTAATAGATTTTCAACTTTATCGCTAGAGAATAAGGTTTAATGTTGATTGGGAAAATTTGACAGATTGGAGTAGGTGGATGTGCTGGCGTCTGTACATAAGTACCTACCTACTTAAATGCGAAAGTGAGTTTATTTATTTGATTGCTTGTTAAGCTTTCACGCTAAAACGGCTGCAGGGATTTGGATGAAATTTGGCACATGGGTAGACCATGAACTGGAGAAGGACATAGGCATTCTTTTTATTCAGAATTGCACACTTAAGTCGCGGACAACAGCTACTTAGTAGGTAATCTTGACTCCATAAAGATAGGTATCATTTTCTTTTCCTGTTTACTTAAGTTTATCTCGCACTAAAAAGGTACCTATTCAATTATTATTCCGGTTAATTGCCTTATCAGATATGTATCAAAGGCAACAATTACGGTGCCATCAATCATTTACGAACGTTATTTCTTCAACGGTTGCGTGAGGTGTCAAACGTGCGGCGTGCGTTCAAGACGCGGCAAAAATCGCCATTACCGCACCACTTGTTATTACAAGAAAAACATAAACGCAAAAAAGTCATTCACAACACTAAAAAGATCGAGGCGGCGAAGATGAAGAACTGCCTTTGGAGGCGCGACGGCTTCTTATTGGCCGAGACGCCGAGGAGGCGGAGTCTTGTGGGCGGAGCGGTAAATGTTAGGGCTGCACGTAAGTCGACTCCAGTTTTATCGATAAATGAGTTTTTATGTTTTTTTATGGTGTTATAATTTATGGCGTGGAAGTGACAGAGTTCCGTTCGTGGAGAACGATTTAGCGGATGGATGCGGGTGAGCGATGGATCCAGACGATATAGTTTTTTACCTCGTCTTAAGACGCATGACGTCACTTATTTTAAAGTGGTCAGCATGTGAGAAATATTCGGTGATTACTGTATCGCGAGTGTTTACGCGTTCATAATTTTTAAGTGGTTTGTTAAGAACCGGTTTGTGGATTAAAGGTTTTTTACGAACTGCTAAACCTATTTTATTTTTTCTTTGAGAGTTGAAACGTGGTTGCCGGCAAATTATATTGATAGGTACGAGTAGGTAAGTCTTAATTTTACTTCTTTCCTGATTGCCATAATGGCCTTAGAATGCATTTTCTTGACTACTTGGGAACAATATTATAGGTACCTATATTTTATTTTAAGTTATACTTGAATACAGTCAACACCAAAATTTCGTAAATAAGTAGGTAGGTACTTACCTAGCTACCTACTCAATAATTTTTCTTTTGTATTTGTACAAAAGACAAATTATTGAGTAAGTATTAATTATTGAGTAGTGTTGATTATTTACAAATGATTTTTTTATTCATTACCTAATTATAAAACCAACTTGGGTATATTTTACAGTTTGTACCTCATACCTACAAGTTATCGTTCAATATCTGCGATAAGACTGTGAATCAAACCAGAGTAATCACCTAATAGGTACTTATTATCCTATTCCAATGTCATGAGTAAGTAGGTATATAGGTAATATTTCTCTATTATCCATTAAATTAGGTATCTATCATTTATAATCCGTTAAGGGGTCGTTCCTTAATTATGTGTGGCGTTTAGAGGGGGGGTAGGCGGTCGAGCCGAATCTCACTCAATCTCACGTGGGAGAGAGGTGTCTCAGCAAATATCAAGTATTTTTTTACGCAAGAAACAGTGGTATTTCAAGAAAACTGGGTTAAACATGTTTCTCCACTAAAATATGGCTATATCCTACACAAAAAGGAGAGGGAGGGCTGTGTCGGGAGCACGACACTCTCACGGATGGTCATATATCCAGCTACTGAGCTTCAAGCGACAAAGGCTTAAAGTGGCTTAATCAGAACGAGGTTGAAGGAGCAGATGATTTTACTAAGAATCACATGGAAATGGTGATTCCAGTAGTCACTCTTGAGACCACACACATGTCTGAGTCCCCGTGGACTGAATTAGAATGAATATTCTTTTGTGAATATTAGTCAATATAGTTCTTATTTAAGTATTTAATTGTTTGATTTTCTCACTGATAACTGATAAATTAAAATAATTAAGTAACCAAATTATGTTTTTTAAATAAATTCAACGCAATCAAGCAAATATTTAACGTACCTACCTACATAAATCTATTCACGCAAAAAATACGCATTTTGAAAAATCTTTCGTGAGAATCTCACGACATTTCACCAAGGGGGGCGGGAGGGTGGTCCAAAAATCGCCAAAATCTCCTCAAATACCTAATTAATGAAGGATCCCTAACCAGACAACGGCTGCTGGTCCTACAGTTGAAAATTAATGAACTGATTACCAATACAATAGTATATACTTAGGATAATTTATTGTAGGTACCTACGTTTAGTTATTGGTACCTACCTACCTAAGTACCTACTAACCCACTATGGTATCGGAACTAATCTAGAACTGTTTGATCGCAAATCGATAATATTATAGGGAATAACAACCACGTAATTATTACTTATTGTTAGCATTTAAGTCAATAATTAAATCATTAAAGAAAATATGACAACAGGCATGATCGTTTATAAATAAATACAGAAAACCTGCAGCCAATACTGCACTTTTATAGACTAACTACCTACGTCTTTAGCTTTTGTCCGCGAAAAATTTAATTCCTATCCTACAAATTACTACCTACCTATACCTATCGTACGTAGGTATTTCATATTTTTTTACTAAAAATAATTATGCTGGAATTTAATTAAAAATAGACTGTCCTTCCTAGCATTGGTATAGGACCTAAATTCATATTTAAATTTCGTAACGATCTGTTCAGTGTTTTAGGCACGAAAGCACAGGTTTGCAGACAAACCGACAGACAGAGAAACTTTTTGCATTTACTTAACTAAGAGTAGAGATAGGTACCTACTCCTATGGATAGAACGATAATAGTAAGGTAACCACCAAGCTTAGAATAGATCCTTGCAAAAAATTACCCCTATGCTTCAAGTTCGCAGCAAAAAATCGTGAAAAAACAAGGAATTTTTCCTAGGTACACAAGTAGATAATTAATTTCCGTATGACTTTATAAAGCATAATTAAGGCCTAGCCCGCACTACGAAATCTCACCGCACGATTTTTATTCACGCGGTTTAAATTCAGTGTAGGCACGGAATTGCCAAGAGCACGAATTTAAAATCGCCAGAGCGTGTAGATACCTACCTACACAAAATATTATTTGTGTTACAGAATGGCGATAAAAATTTCGCGCGATTTTTTTTATCCCTAAAAACTAGCATTTGTTTAGAATGACGAATGTGTTTCCAAGTCATCACAAAATAATACCTACCATTCAAAAATAAAGCCATTAATTCAAATTAAAAAAAAACAAATTCAAATGCAATATAAAGCTGCTTATCACTATCAGCACATAGGTACATAAAAATGCTTATCATTAGGTATGTTAGGTAGGTATGTAGGTATAGAAACTATGAACTACTTTGTTGTCATAGACAGGTGTTTAAACCATCTGCATTAGAAGTAGGTACTCTGACCGTTTATAGGACGACAATTGAAAAGGTGCTAGCAAAAGAACTAAGTACGATAAAAAGCAGAATAAGACCGTCAGAAAGGACTAGGCTCGCAAGAAATTGAGGATGTAACAAAAAAGGTTGACATGGAGGAACTGCCTTTATCTTTGATAGCAAAGTACGAGTACCTTTAAGCATTCGCCAAAGAGCCAATTTAATAAATATCATCAAGTGTGTTTGCTGCAGGCTTCAGCCATTCAGCTGCGAATAATGTGTTTATGTGTGCAACGTAATATTTCAGCTAATTGTCGCAAAAGGTGACTAAAGGATAATTGCACGGCTCAACAGCAACTACCACTTGTAAAAATTATCATATTATACGAGGGCAATCAATCCTTCGTCAATCATAATGTGATGTGAGGGCTGGAATACTTTGGCAAATGTGTGCAATTACACGAAGCTTCGTTTTTTTAATTTTAAGTCACAAATACGAGATTTAAATTTTAAGGTAAGGCAACTTTCATAGTCTTTTCCATTCAAGACGCACCTAGGGAAAATACAACCAAATGACAATAACTTAGCCAACAAATCGTGCAATTAGAAACCACATTCCTTAATTCAGAATTCATTCAACTCGATCGCATTTCATCACATTCACGAATTAACTTTTGTCGTCGAGTGTACCTGCGTTCATTCATTCAACAGTACAATCAGTACAGGTGAGTGCGAAACTCAACGCCGTCGTTTTAATGGCAAAGGGATTTCATTAATTTATACCTAATGATGAGAAAAAGATAAAAAGTCCAGGGCCCGATGAAAAGACCCGATGTGGCCCGATCGACATTATAAACGCGATCGGGTTACGGAGCGAGCCTGTTTTGTGCACTGACCTATCCGTGGTTCCGCATAAATTACACTTTAGTAAAAAAATACGGTTTGTGGATTGTGAGTTATCGAAATCGACTTAACCGGTATTCAAAGGATTGAATGATTTATAGAAGGAAACGTTCATCTTGGTTTCATTAGCTCGAATTTGTACCTTATAATAAGTTAGATTAGGTACCTACCTACCTACTTGAATAAGCAAACTAAGTGCTGTGTTTATCCAGCCAGTTCGCTGAGTACTAATCTAACCAAATTCTGATCCTGAATAGGTAGGTTCCTAACCTAATATTGGAATGCCATTAAAAAAAAAAAAAAATGTTAACTTTGCGTTGTGGCGTTGTGTGCCTTTGTCTGTGTCTGTGCTAAATAAATTTAATATCTTTCTTTCTTTCTTTCTAACTTCTTTAGGCACGTTGAACGATTTTTAACTTATAGATTCGCGTCACCGAAATGATCGCGCCGTAGTGCTCTACTATAGAATATAGATGGCGCTAATACCAGTTCTAAGTGTTCAGTTCTGTTGGCAAGACTGCCTATTTTTGTTTAATAAATGCAGAAGCCTAAAAGGAACCCTGCAAAGAAAATAAAAATGAAATAAAACAAAACGCCAAAGTAGCCACGCGCGAATTTGCCGTCATTATAAAACCCGACCGAATTCAATAGACATCGTACTTCACGCGATCCCGTGAAGCAGGCAGCAACCCCATTTGGCTGGTTAACTGAAACCGGTCAACGACGACTATTGACCGGATGAGTACAGTTGCAATGCTGCTACCAAAGCAACATGACTCAAGAGGTGGTATATCTAAACGGACAGCATTCTCATTTAGAATTAGGCGCCTTTTTCTTTAGACCTATTTTCTATCTCTTTTTATTTTTTGAATAAAGAAAGAGATAGTTATACCGGTTTAGGAATTATTGCGCCGGTGTTAAATTTTCATTTCTGGTCGGGGTCCGCTATCGCTGAAACGGCGGTCTCGCAATGCAGTTGGCGCGTAGCTACCAGGGTCGCAGATATCAGTAGGAGGTGACTCACCGGGGTAGGGCCAGAGGGGCGCGGGCGGCGCAGCTGGGGGCGGGGCCGGCCACGCCAGGGGGGCGGGGCGCTCGTCGCACAGCACGTTCGCCACGCCGACCGTCATGGCCGCCTGCGCCGCTTCTGCACAACAACACAGTGACGTGGCGGCTGCAACGCGCGACACGCGTACAACACATGAATTATTATTACTTCACACGTTAAAATAATTACAACTCTTCTCTATCCTGGCTTCCTAGTTTCCCAATCTAAATTCACACTTTCATTCAAAAAGAAGATAGAGGTAGTAACGTTTTTCTGTTACATCTCTGTTACATTCTCATTGGACAATGCTGTCCTGCCCTTTGAACCTCATTTTAAAATCTTCGTTAGAAACAGAAATTGAAATTACCCAAGCTGCTTGATGCTATAGTCATCAAGAAGTGACCGCTGGAATTAATCTTTGCTTATAGGTTTACAACTTCATGATGAGATCCAAGGGCTTAGTAGGTAGGTACCTACTACCTAAGCCTAGCCTATTAGCGAATATGATTTCATTTATTAATTTGTTTAAGGCTGCAAAACCTTTACCTATAGGTAAGTATGTCCTTACTTACCTGTAAGGACTAAGGACTAAGGTTTACACACAAAAATAAAAATTTGCTTGAAAAATTTAACTAAGGTATACGGTTAACCTGCACCCTATTGCATAACAGACTCGGAATGAAAACCCGAGTTGAGTTTGAGTTTATGAAAAGTGTAGATCGTCAAGTCCTAATAAAAGGATTGTCATTCCAAGTGTGTTACGATTTAACGATGGGATGCTACTTCGTCTCGCAAGAGCTGACCTAAATCCAAAACTAACTGACAAAGTTATGAGAGTATAAAAATCTGGGTAAGACTGAAGTTACTGTAAGCCTAATTCGTAGTAGGTACCTACCTACCTACTAAGTTCTTCTAGCATTAAAGGAACCTCTTGCTGTCTCTGTTAACCTATGAGTTCAGATAAAAGTCGAGGTAGATTCATGTTCACCTAAACAGCTAAACTTTAAAGTGCAAAAAGCTGCAAGAAGGTAGGTAGGTACAATACCATTGTCGCACCAATGATTTACCTGAGTGAACATAGTTTTAATCATATACGTTTCATTAGCAGATTTAAAATTATAACCAGGTGAACATAACAAGGTTGCCGCATGCAAATCAGATTTTGCTGTAAACAACACTAGACGCTGTTTTATGAAAGACACAATTAACGTATTAATTAAAATGCAAATGATCACGAGAAACGCACTCGTAAAACCAGCTTTCTTATGAAACGATTCTAAGTAAGACGGTCGAATCAGATTGCGTGCGCGATTGTTTTGAAACATTCTTAGTTATGGGCAGGTTAGTAGATACAAACAAGAACTTTAATCGACTTTGTAGGTAGGATATATGTAGCTCAGACAGTCTATTCTGTAAAAATCTCACCTCGAAGACTCAGGTGAAGTGACCTAGGGAATGACACTTCACGATGAGGTTTTTACTGAAAAGATACTTAATTAAATCGGCAGATCAATTAATAAAAACATGATTCCTACTTAGGTACTTGAAAACAAAACATAATTATCTCAATGAATCTCTGCTGATAGTCAACAGCATAATTATATAGGTACTCAAACATTACCTACATGGTGAATGTCATAAAAATCGTAAGCCAGAAACGGTTTCTAATCCTATGTAAGTAACTAAGTAAGTACCTGCATTAAAAATTTAAAAGTTTCGAGATCATTTTCAATCAGTGCTTTCCCTGAAGGTACCAATATAAAAATGAACAAACTTATCCCTGCCATGATGGCAACAAAACTATAGATGGACTGAAGCACGTGAATGATATGAAAGATGATAACTATAATATATAACTAAGTATAGAAAGAGTGTGACGGTTATAGAAATGATTGAAATAAAATGCCCCGCACCGAACCCAAAAAATTGTGATACTTAGGTAGGTATTAGGTAGGTGCATGCAAGAGGATGAAGAAGATGTTCGACTGATGGCATACGGGAACGAACGATGAGTACGGTAGGTCTGGCTAGACTCCATTTAGAATATTGATGGTTGGGATTGGGTTGCAGAGTTTCTCATGAAGGATAAGTAAGACGCCGCAAAGGCCACAGCAGACTAGGTATTAGTTAGGTAATCAAAGACTTGATGTTGAGGGATAAAATATGATCCATCTTCAATCTATATTTATCCTATATATCTTAGGAAGAGGACAGAATTTCAACTGGCTACGCCTCTTAAAATGTTTGTAACGACACTTCACTGAAATCTGTAAGTTTTGTACCTTGATCCTTAATATAATTTTGCTGTGCCCGACAGGGTCCATATCGGTCTTTTACTTTGTTATACCATCTAATCTATGTCTCTATATAATACATATGGAATGCAATAAAGAATTGAGTATCCTTGTTTACATAAATACTCAATTGCTTTATAAACTTATTTGTTATCCAGAGAGTTTTATCTATGAAATGAAAGCCCCATATCAGGAACGAATCATTGATTACATAACATAGATATCATTGAAATCAATTGTAAATAAAGAATGTGTTTTAATTTAACGATATAAATAAATCAAGATAGTCGTCAGTATGTGCTTATCAAATTGATTAAGAATACCAAATGACCAAAGGTATTTCTTACGTCAAGAGTCGATAGCATCATTGGAAATCGTAGGAGTCACACATTCTGAAATTACTGTGTAAAGGTAGGTTACGGTAAGTGATAAGAAATTTAATGAAAGCGTAATAGCTAAAGAATTTATCAAACTGTCTGAAAAACCTTTAGAACTCTCTAAATCATCACCTCAGCTCGTAAACGTAACTTGAGAACGAAACAATCTAATTGCTTTTGAAAGGAATAAATCAGCAAATTAAAATGAACATAACTTGATAATATCAGAATTCGAAGGGAATCGTAAAAGTGTTGGAGCCACCCCATCTGCTTTCATGGCGAATGCTGATTAAAGGATTAAAATCAGGTGAATGGACAGCAATAACGTGCTCGCCATTGTTGCAATTTATTGCGGAAAAAGGGGTGTCGTGGTCAAACAAACCGCATTCGCTCAGCGGAAAACCAGAAAAACATACGTATATAAGTAGGTATCTCTACAGAGAATCGGTCGAACAGAAGCATATATACTTATCTTCTCTCAAAGAGAATATGTCCACCCGATGAATGACCCGATGCTGATGACAGTTCGATAAATGATAAATAAATGACAATGAATTGATTACGAGTTTGTAATTATGATGTTAGGGGGTAAGGAGAGGAAGGCCTTAAACTTTGTTAGAAGAAAGGTTTAAGGAAAACTATGAAACAGTAAATCGTGCTCCAATCCTTTCCGATTCTTATAGAACAGCACCTTAATTGCGTAATCCGTAACATCAATCACAATTTGAATGATTTTGAAGGATATTGTTAATCCAATACTTCATAAGTTCAAAAATTCAACGACGTAAGTAACGCAATGAATGTTGTTGAACTGTCACAATGAAAGCCATTGCTACTGTAAGTGTGTTACGCAATTACCCCGCTGGCAATTTTTTTTCGCTTTCGTTTTTCACTTGGATACTTATGGCATTTTTGAATGGTAGAAATTTTGAGTTCATTTCCAAGTCTGTTCAATTCTTGGTTTCCTTTCATAGCATAGAATAACAAGCTCCATATTCGCTCAAGTTATTTAACGATTTGTCTTGATAAGTTAGATATCATTCAATAAGCGTATCCACTTCATTAAAAATGCAACAAATTCTGGTAAGATTCCGAAGCCTTACTTACAGATAGAGTAACAATTTCAAAAATTCAAACTTAGTTCGAAGTTTGTTCTTTCAAATTCTTTATCCTTTTTCTTGATAGGTGTTTAGTTTATTATGCTTCCCTGGTAGCAAAGAAGTGTGCTAAAACGTTAATGTTGCGTTCACTTTTAACTCAAAGCATTACCGGGCAAAAATAAGGCACCTTTTGAATATTGTCAAGGAGTTTGTCAGTCAGTCAGAAAGTTTAAGGTGAAACAATTTGATATTTTTTCCATACAAACTTCGGAGGGGTTTTACTCCACTATTTGACATCAAACATTCAAAGTTAAACATGATATCGTTAGGTCTCATTATTAAAATTGTCTGTACGGAAGCAGAATAGTAAAATAAAAAGCCATTAAAAAGTTATGAGCCAACAAAGATTCGTTTTTCTTGCTAATTTTAACGCAACTTTGGGCGTAAATAAGTAATACAAGAAGTGTGAAATCTCGAAAACAAAATCCGTACCGACACAGAAAAATTTACGAAGATTTCAATAAATTTTATTTGTAATTGATTTATGCAGTGGTTATTTCAGAAAAACCTTTTTTCCAAAGGCCTTTTCGTAATTTTTGACGCGCTCGTTTTACTAAAATTGGTCGGTACGGTGTTTCTGTGCGTGCGAACTATACGTTGTCCATGTAGATCAGCTTCTAACTGCTCATCACTGATACTATCTCTGTCGGACACGATGCCAGGTGAGACAGTGTGGTTTTTGGCCAGGCCCACCATTGAGTTCGAGCCCGCGACTAGTTGCACCTTAAGCTACCTATACTCTTACAGTTGCCCGTTCCATCCATCACGTGAACTAAACTAAATCCATCCGTATAGGTTCTTGCCGACTACCGGACGTAGCCCTACATAATATCTGTAGTAGGTATGTGACCTGACCGGGCTGCCCAGCTGATCGGAAACCGGTCCGGCCGGTTCCCGACTAATTTATATTGTAATTCATTTGGACTCGTTATTAAAACCGAATGGCCCTTAGTGGGCTATTGTAGACTAACATGTCCTGGCCCAGTCGGTATCCTTATCCTGGAACGGGAATAGTGGTGTTTTGTTGTTGTCTATTCCTGATCAAGGTTTCCTTTATTTCTTTAGATTTTGCTAACTTTGGAGTATACTGATTATGTTATCCAGAATAATTTATTTTTCTCAAACATGCTTGGAAATTCGAACATTATTTTGACAACCTTCTTCGAGATAAATTGAAATTGCTGTACCTACTGGTCAAAAACAAGCGAGCATCAGGCCGGCAATCTTAGTATGAAAATCCATGTCCTGTCGTGTTTAGCGGCCAAATAAATTACTATGAAAACTCATATCTGTCCTGTTATTTAAAAATGGAACTAACTTTTTACTTCCACATTGCAACCAAGGAGGTAACTTAGGTATCAAAGATTTTATTTTTTCGAACTGGTTTAGCAAATAGAGCTGTGAAGAAACAAAAATGGCCATATTGGCGCGTGAAAATTTTTCTTTGTTCGCATTGATTCTGGAATTTATAAATAATTTACTTGGTTTGAATTTCCGCGCATTGTTTGAGAAAAGTACTATACAAGCCTTGGCCGCAACCAGGCATTTTGATGAAATCACGTATGTGTGCCTCGGCTTCGCCTCGGCCCACATTTTCATGATCGTCCATCAATGCTCTAATTGCTGGCCTCGACAGTAATTTACTACTTATATCATGTTACTTAGCACAATGTATAAGAATACTTGGGTAACTACAGAATATTGTCTTTCTGTTTAACAAACAAGTTTCTAGGTCTCTCTAGATTTTATAAACTTCGCAAAAACTCCCACGATTTGATGATGATTGATGATTCGAGTTTTCGAGTGCTTTCTCAGTCCTATTTTGTTATTTTAATATCCAAACAGTACCTAAATAAACTAAAACAATGCAATTTATCCGCGAAACTCACACACATTTTATGGAATTCGCTTATCAACAAGAAACAAAATAAATAAATAAATAACTGCTATTTCTCACGAAACAAATTCCCACAATGAGATGAAGTATCGGAGTGGCAGCGGGGCGAGGAGCCAAAACGAAAATTATGAAAGGAAGCACGTGCTGGTACTTCTACCTCGCTCCAATGTATAGCGCCGTCCTACTCTATCACTTGTCGTACTACAGAGTAGTACAAATAAACTTTGCCTCAGTCAGTCCAAGACAGCTGTTTATTTATTTAATTAATACTTTACTAGTACTTTATAAATAAGCTTATGCTCTTATTTTAATCGAAATTAAGATTGCGTTTCATTTGCGTTGTAATCAAAAGTGCATCAATGCCAAAAATTATCAAAAAGTGCCATTAGCTTATTTCAATAAAATATCCATTTACTTTATCGCGTCAATAATCTTGATACGACGCGCGACGTGTACGTTTCTTCTGTGCTTGAATTACACTGTGTATCCTATCAGTTGACCTTCACCGTAACGTCTCTGTCTAACGCTAGCATTCCAAGCACAAGTGCGTCTCTTTCACTCCTATGGCTACAATCGCTGCGGCGCTCCGTATACCTCCTCGTACTTACTGTGAGCCTAGTATCACGCGCGCTGAAGAAAAGGGTTTATCCGACGCCGAATGACCCGGATGCAACTAGGATTTTCCGAGCGAAGAAACTATTTAGTTTTTCGCGACACAGACTTTATTTTCCGATAGAAAAAACTACAAGTTTTTTTTTAGTTTGTGTTATATTTTATATAAATTGACAAAAATATTACAGGTGAATGTCACACACACCACAATGGCTGTTTCGATTTTTGTGACAAAAATTGCAGTGGTTGGTTACATTATTTTTCACGCTAGGAAATCTAGGCCACAGCTAATAGCGTCCCTATTCTAGAATTAAAATAGCTGCACGTCGCATCGTCGCGTTGCGTGGTCAGCGTAGTGAAGCGTAGCGTAAATAGACTGACGCGACGTCGCTTGTGGTCGCTCAGCCAACCTAGTTGCTTGTGAATTGCGAATCAATTTAAGTTTAATGTTTTTATTTGTGAGAAAAACATTATTGGGATAGGTAAATAGCATCTAACTTAAACATAATAGTCTTAGAATTATTCTAAGATAATAGTATTATGATACCTTCATCTTTTAATAATACCTAAGTTTTCAACATTGCATGACTGACCCGTCCCAACTCCCCAAGTCCCACAACTTCAAAACGATGCTTTTTGAAGAGGCTGTTAATCGAATGTTACTAGAAAGAACTTCGGATTCTTCTCCTACACCGCTAGGCGGTATTGATAAAGAAGATTCGTTGAATTAAAATCTACGAAATAAACATAGTGAAATCTGTAAACATAATTTTAAATGTTTATTGTTATTTTTATTTATCCTGCCACCGGAACGCCGTATAGCAATTACACCAACGTGCAACGGAGCAAATACTTCAACAATCGAAAAGTTCAAGTTGTAACGTCGCGCGTCGTCTCGTCTCATCCATCTCGATCGCATTCAAATTCGGGTTCGAGCGCGGACGACGATCGAACTCTTACAAAAATCTACCAGGGCAACATAAAAGCGTGGAGTTGTTTGTGTATTAGCGCGCCGAACAACTTGTTGTTTCCGTTCATTCAGACCAATATAGACTTTAATGATACTAGCAAAAAGGTATAAATTCGCACATCGAAGTTATTTGGTTTTAAGTTAAAAGTTCAGTAAAGAGCATGAATGTAATCAAATAATAGTGATGTGCAATTTGCAGGATTTATAATAGAGGCTTGGAAAAAAATATTGTCTTCAAATAATAATTTTAGAATCAGAATAATTTAATATAATTTTTATACATGAATTATTTCTATAGATTTTATAACATTTTACGATAAAAATATGTTCGATACTATCCCCAATGGCAATTAGACATTGTTTAACATAATACCTACTCAGTGGGAACAGATTATCTAAAATTACAATTATTATAATGCAAATAAATGTCGACATGCACATTTAATAGCAAAGTCAACATTTTTATAACCCAACAACATGGGCTGGGGTGAGATATGGCACCCTCTTTACGCCACCCCTCATAGCACAATACTCCGTTAAAATAATATATGACATTTATAAACCCGAATTAAGGTTTACAATTGCACGACAAAGTTTTTTAGGGGTATAGTTTATTTGATAATTTTAGGCATGCATTTACGGAATTGAAAACTTTATGGAAGTGCAAATTTCTATAAATACGAAGTTTTACGAAGTTAGAATGATAAACAGCTTCATTTTTTATTGCTTAGTATTCAGAACTTAGGTGGTATACGATAGGAGTGAAAAGGGTATGTAAAGTACACTTGTGAAAGTAGTAAATTAACTTTAGATTTTGTCTTGCTTTAGATTTTGCAAACATTTTGAGATAAAGTAGGTACTTATAGGTCAGCGGCGACCATTTCCTATTAAACAAATTAATACCTTTTATTCAACATAATCTTGTAAATTATTGTTGTATCAGAATTTAAACGATTGCTAAATAATATAAATACTGTGTCACTGCACATAATACCTACTTAGTTTTCCTCGACACTAAATTGTTATAATCGCCCATTGAGCGGACACATTAATTTAATTGAATGCTCGTTAGAAAATCACCTTTTATGGTCTGTATCGATTACATACTTATTTGTCTGTGAGATCGATGATGTTTAAACTTATGAAGCTAATATTATTACTATTTTATCTTCAAAACTAGCGACCCGTCAACTGCTTTGCATGGTTTTGAAGACTGGACAAAACATCGACTGGAAAAGAATCTCGTATTGTAGAATCTCATATTGTATGATTTAGAGATTGAACAACGTGGTCACACAGACTGAAAGAAAAAGGGATTTTATTTGATAATAATATCATTATTATTATTTAAGTATAATTATATAGATCTATTTAAGACGATCTACAGATTTATCTAGTGGTGTAAAATTAAATAAGTAGGTATGTACCTACTTAGAGTGCAATCATTTACTTATTGCTTTGACGAACTAGGTACAGTTCGCGTCAAATAACTTTGCCGCTCTGAAGTTAGGTTGCGCATGCGCGCAGGCATGCGCACTACTGTTTTTTAAGGCAGATTGACTACTGCGCAGTCATTTGTAGCCTACTTCAGAGCGGCAAAGTTATTTGACGCGAACTGTATTGAATTTTTATTTGAAGTTCTTTTGTCTATTAACAGTAGGTAAGTTAACTAAGTATTACATAAAACAAGAATTCGATTGGGATAACATAATTAGTCAAGAGCTATTTACCGAGTAATTACCTCTAAACTATGATTGATGCGGTAGCATTGAGAGCTAAATTAGTGTTAACCAGCGGGCGTCCGTCTGTTTATTATATCAAACACAATTCGTAACAGTAATTTATTCAGACACCGTGAATTATTTCTTTATTGACCCAAATATGGTCGTTATCAATGTCTTGGTGTTTTCATGCTCAATCGTTGAAATGTAGGTAGGTAATTAAGTAGGTACCTATATATATATATATATATACTTAAGTAATCACTAACTTTAATATATAAAGCTCTTATTTACCACCGGTACCTTAACTGCAATGTTGTAAATTGTATATGGAACCAAAATGCTATTAATTTTATAAAAAAGAAAACAGTAAGACTTAGGTACGTAATGGTTACATTTTTATCGAAATATTTATAAAAGCTTTCATGCCAAATATAAGTAATTGTGTATGACGGAATTAAAAACCTTGTAGGTACGTAACAAAAATAAAAGAAAAAAAAATACTTTGGGTTTATGAAGGCAGAACAGTTGCAAGCCAAATAGTTAAATTGATCGTAATTTAGCCATCGTTTTCGTCGTCAGTAATTTATTTAAGCATTCACGTCAGCGGCAGGTGTTGGCATAACATCCTACATTTATTTACCAACCCCTTCGTATCGATTTGGTCATGCAATGGAGTACTTATTTGTAAGTTTTATACTCTTACGGTATATTTTTATTATAATGCCACTTTATTTTGTACTGGGTTGTAAAACAAGCAAATATTGTAAAGATTTTATCAGAATTTAAGCTTTGAGCAATTTTTATTAGTTTTTATTACATAAGTATATTATGGGACGCCATGACTGTGTCGAGGTGTCTCAAATTGCATAGAAATGCTCTGGGACTGTCTAAAAATCACCATGTGTTTCACATACCTAAGTACTTAGATATGTATTTATTTTATACGCAAAATAAGCTTTCTTTTGTTGATGCGATATCAAATTGTAATAAATTCTTATAAACAACATTACTTACTTATGAGAACTATTTAGTAGTACCTAAGTAATGATAAAGTAATTGATTCATCTTATTAGATTTTATCCAAGTTACAATTCGCAAGAATAAAGTTAACTGCGTGTAAAATATTAATATTCTGTGCACGATTGTCGATACCATCTATGGTAAGCTATTTACAATAATAAGGGCCGCTAGAATATTACATATTCATTTATAATAATTGCAATTTACAGCCGAAACATTGTCTGCCACATTGTAATTAAGTAAGGAAAAACCACCTGCTTGCTAAGTTAAATTGATAATTTAATGAGCTTAATCAGTAACAAAGTGGGTTTTATAAGAAATAATGTTAGATTTTTGTTCTCTATCAAACATTTTCAGTCTCAGGTTGTTTCAATAAAAATTCCAAATAAGTTATTAGAATCGACTAAGCTCGCTTAAAGTGTAAACAGCACAAATTGTTAAATTCTAATTACTAAACAATTAATGAAGTCGAGTAAAAACGCAAGAATACCTCGTGGCCACTTGCAACATAGACTCGAACGTTGCATACGTTACAAACAAGCCTGTAATATCTGATTAGCATATAATTGTCGGATACAGACGCGCTTTTATGCCATAAATCTCCTTTACAAAGGCCGATAGTACATGCACATAATTATAACTATACTTATTGACCATAAATTTAAATGTCAAACGATGTTCTCGTGGAACTGTGGAGGAAAACCTCACTTACATAGCTATGGCGTTCGACATGATCGGGCATAGTACGAGTATGTAAGGTTTTTATAATAAACAGGGAAAATTATAGCCTGTTGTGATGTAATGACTTTATGAAATTCATTTGCGTTTCATGAGTTGGGAATAGAACCTGTTTGGGACTATCGTTGCATAGTTTTTGCAGTTATGCAAAACATACAGGATTGCGGTCGGTTTCTAGTCCATCTAGAAACCTATGCAAAAGCCTATTGCTTATAATGCTGGGGCTACATTGTCGCGTTATCGCGAACTATATTACGCGCGCTCTCTGTTGCTCAGCGAAACGTCGAGAGCGAGCGGTGTGCTACAGGGAGCGCGCGAACTTCAGTTCGTGATAACACGACAATGTAGCCCCAGAACAATGGAAACATGTGGGTACCTAAGTTAATCTCTCTATCAGAAGATTAAATTGATTGCTTTTAAATACACGCTGATCCTCTTTGGAGTCGTAGAAACGCTCATGCTTCTAAAATTTGCTAACAGAATACCTACTAAACACGATTGGTATGGGTACGGCCTCTCTTAAATTGCAACCTATTCTTGCACCTCAAGTTTGCTTATTTCAATATTATTATATTTTACCCTAACCACTTCTGTGCATTAGTGTACTTTACTACTAAGTATTGCTGGATTTCTCGATTTGTACACAAATAAATTGAATGCGTACGAATCGCCTCAAGAAAAACTAATATTTATTAAAATGGTCGATTCGTCCGGATTCGGACGAGTTAATTCGGGCGAGTGACCAATAAGCCGTGATAACAAGCTAAGTATTATGTAAGTTAGGTATACTTAATCTATTTAAATATAAAACTGACATGAAACCTTCATCAGACGTAAATACCAAATCATATTATCATAGTGGCACTACAAACACAACCTCAAACACGCGATTAATAACAGTGGCAAAACAGAAGCTAATTTGAAATGATGGCGATTCAAATTCCCAAATACGTTACGATTTTCACATTCGATCGATAATGTCTAAGACGTCGATGCCTGACGGCGCCATTCTAAACGGTAGCATGCGATTAATGTAAATGCCGAATTCAAATTGAGATCCTCGATTCAAATAATGTGAAGAAAGATTTATTTGTCTTTTAACAACGTCAAGTTTGTTCAGATTCAGTTTTTTTTGCGAGATGCAATGCGTTAAAATTCGTAGGTTTTCGAATGTCGCACATAACTAATTATTGCATTAAATTAAATCCCATCATGTTTATCGCATTGAAAGCTTTG
This sequence comes from Conistra vaccinii, assembly GCA_948150665.1. Classification (NCBI taxonomy): domain Eukaryota; kingdom Metazoa; phylum Arthropoda; class Insecta; order Lepidoptera; family Noctuidae; genus Conistra; species Conistra vaccinii. Next base: position 2,243,223 of record OX411323.1, on the reverse strand, counting down.
TTATCAGTATCATGATATTTTAAAAGGTAGGTTAAGTATATTTATTATTATAATAACGAAAATAAATAGACGCACTAACAATCTGTCCGTAATATCCTAATTTTCAGAATAACAGTTTTCAGTTCTTAGTTAGATACTTTAAAGGCAAGCTTCTAAGTTGGCAACAATGTAGCGCCTTATTATTTATGCTTGCACATAAATAATGTACATTAGGCACAACGACTGTTGTTATTTATTCATTGGATGTAGCTATAATTCAAGGTGGTATCAAAAACTGTGCTCGCGTGATCGAAGCGATTCGGCGCGATGCCGCGATAACAGCGCGATTTCATTTCAAACGCGCAATCAATTAAACTAGACATTTGACTTACGAATTTGAACGCTCGATTTTGTTTTTATTGGTTTCGGTGGAACGAAATCTACGTTGATTTTTTATTCGAACTTACGAGCAAATAATAACGGAACACGGAAACCTTTGTAATAATAAACAACAAAAAGTAGAGCAACCTGTAATTTTGTCAAATCAACACCTACCATATTGAGCTTTAGGGCGATAGTCTGAAGCTCACTTGTCGAATATCTGGATATTCGGCCTTCAATAAAGTTTAATTTACTTTTTTTCATTACCAAGCGCATCTTGGTAAATACATAGTGGTACCAGGCCAACAGAGACAGCAAAGAGGTTGTAGCGAGCGTCGATGGCGCTATCGATATTGTCTGCCAATGACAGAGAAGATAAAAAAAAATCTGTTTCTACTTCTACGATTGCATACTCATAGTGCGAGAGCCGATTGCAAAAACACCTACCTTATAAGATACCTCAATAGGCTACTTGTAGATCGTTAACCAACACTTAAACACGTAAACAAAATTAGGTCTGCCAGAGCCGATCCTGCCGGGTTATAGAAATAATCGATATTTTTTGACGTAATTTTTTAGTGAAAATTACCTCATAAGATACCCGAACTAAAGTGCTGGCAACAGTTAACCATTGATTAATTATGTAAAAAAAAGTTGGTCTGCCATTCCGCACCCTGCCGGAAGTACTTGGCAGACCCCGAAAATATACCCCTTCCGACACCCTAAACCTACCTCATCGACTACCTGGATGGATCCTACGCCAAATAATAACCAAGATGCCCCTGATACTGGATGAAAAGGTCTGCCAGGTCTAAGCTTGCCGGAACTTTGTGTTCAAAGCATTTGAAGATGGAAGAGAGCATAATTTCACCTGAAATCAAAATCACATTTATGTCTAAATTTATACAAATTTATAAATATTAACTGCTTTTTTACCCGACTACGGCAAAGCCAAAAGGAAGGGTTGTGATTTTAGCAGTTTATGTATGTATATAAGTATGTATATATGTTTGCTTTTACGTGTGTTCCACCGTAGCGCCTAAATTACTGTACCGATTTTGATGAATGAGGTATCAATAGATTTGTAATAATGGTCCGGGTGACATAGGCTATATAAATTCTCCGTAAATTTAATATGGTGGACTTAACACATAAATTTATAACCTCGATAAAAATTAAATTGAGATAATCATGACATGTTTGGTATCAAAAGAAAGGTCTTAACGAGCATATTACAAATATGTATATACAGGATGGATTTTATGAACCCCACCTCGATTGAAAGTACTCTAAATACTGACGATAGCAAATTTTACTCAAAGGAACAAGCCTTTATTTAAAAAAAGAAACAATCCGCGTTCAAGGATTTTCGAAAATTCACTTCCCACTATCGAGAATCGAACCAGCTGAAATCCGAAAAAATAACATCCTGTATTTTTATGGGATCAATCGATAGAGTCAATCATAAGCATCAAATCTCTCTAACAAACATGATAAATTAAATTAAAGAAAAACAAATTAGCATGGGTAGGAGGCTTTGAAGGCTTTTCAATGAATGAAAGGAGAAATGTACCTTTCGACTGACCTCATTGACCTGAGCACGCCACGAAAGATTGGAATCACAAATTACGCCCAGATCTTTGGCGGTTTCGGTATAGTGAATGCGAACACCATCGAGATATAAAGGCATCAATGTTGCAACATCAGCCGCATTGCGAACGAATCTACTGCCTATGATCATGGCCTGGGATTTAGATGGATTTATTTGCAAACCAAATGACCTGGCCCAAGCGCTGATGCAAGCCAGGTCATGATTCATAGCAGCAATTGTAGAACCCACATCAGCTACAGTAAAATGTCGGTAGAGCTGCAACTCATCTGCGTTGAGATGAAAACTAGAGGAAATTACTCTGGTAACAATATTGATGAAAAATGAAAAAAGAAGAGGAGAGAGAACGCTACTCTGAGGAACACCCTCAGTGAGGCTACACCAGTCAGAGAAAGACTCCTCCAGGCGAACACACTGAGAGCGCCCCGAAGATAAGAACTGAACCAAGCTAAAGCGGAAGAAGAGAAATTGATAGATTTGAGGACACCTAGTAAAATGTCAAAATCCACTGAGTTGAAGGCGCTACTAAAGTCAAGCAAAACAAGAACAGTGACTTATTCTTCATTGCCCAGCGGATGTCGTCAGTTATTTTCAAAAGCGCGGTTACAGTACTGTGACCCGAGCGAAAACCGGATTGATAAGGGGAAATTATCGAGTTCGACGCCAAGAAAAAAGATAATTGTCTATGAACTATGTGCCCAAAAACTTTAGAAAGAAATGGGAGAATAGAAATAGGTCTAAAGTGGGTAAATAAAGTAGGATTGTTAGTTTTAGGTAAAGGTATTATTTGAACCTGCTTCCAAACTGACGGAAATGAGCAACAGGAAAAGGAGTGGTTGAAGATGTGAGTGAGAACAGGAAGTAACGAGGGAAGTATAAGATAAGAGTTATCATTCTTGAACACAGCTTATCATTACCGACTGCTGAAGAAGTAATAGCAAGTATAGATTTCTTAACGTCATTCTCAGTAACATCGCTAAGCTTAAAGTGAGAATTTGTGAAAAATGTGATGAAAGATGTGATATGAAAAAGTGAGAAAGTGAAAACATTGTGGTAACGGGAAACTAGCTAGACTCTCTAGTGTCGCAGCTTTGACAGACTGTTCAAGTGTTCAAGAGAAAAAGGAAGTAGAGAGAAATGCTTATTGAGATCATTGAGGTTCACATCCTTACACTGGTTGGTAGGTGACTTGCCTATGCCTACATTTGAGAAATTTCCATACATCGGAAGAACTGCGGTTATTGAGTTGATCGTGGAAATAGCGTCTCTTAGCATCTTGACACAGACGACTGCAGCGATTTCGTAAGGATTTGTAATAAGAGAGATTCAGCTCTGAGGGTCTGCGCTTATATCTGCTCTAAGCTTTGTCCCTGCCAGCACTAAGCTCTTTAATTGGTTGCGTTATCCATGGTGCAGGGTTATGTCGAACTTTGACACGTCGGATAGGAGCATGCTGATTAAATAAGTCGAGAACAGTTGCATTTAAACAATTCACCTTATCGTCGATGTCATCGTTCTCAACCAGAGGAGTCCAGTCGAAATCGCCAGCATCACGCTTCAAAGCCTCCAGGTCTATGCCCTTGTAGTTGCGGAGATATAAAAACTCGGACTCATGCTTGGGAACACGGATACGATATGAAAGGTAAATGAGATCGTGGTAAGAAGATTTTATGGTTTTCCTTTAATTTAATTTATCATATTTGTTAGAGAGATTTAATGCTTATGATTGACTCTATCGATTAATCCCATAAAAATACAGGGTGTTATTTTTTCGGATTTCAGCTGGTTCGATTCTCGATAGTGGGAAGTGAATTTTCGAAAATCCTTGAACGCAGAATTGTTTCTTTTTTTAAATAAAGGCTTGTTCCTTTGAGTAAAATTTGCTATCGTCAGTATTTAGAGTACTTTCAATCGAGGTGGGGTTCATAAAATCCACCCTGTATATACATATTTGTAATGTGCTCGTTAAGACCTTTCTTTTGATACCAAACATGTCATGATTATCTCAATTTAATTTTTTTCGAGTTTATAAATTTATGTGTTAAGTCCACCATATTAAATTTACGGAGAATTTATATAGCCTATGTCACCCGGACCATTATTACAAATCTATTGATACCTCATTCATCAAAATCGGTACAGTAATTTAGGCGCTACGGTGGAACACACGTAAAAGCAAACATATATACATACTTATATACATACATAAACTGCTAAAATCACAACCCTTCCTTTTGGCTTTGCCGTAGTCGGGTAAAAAAGCAGTTAATATTTATAAATTTGTATAAATTGAGACATAAATGTGATTTTGACTTCAGGTGAAATTATGCTCTCTTCCATCTTCAAATGCTTTAAACACAAAGTTCCGGCAAGCTTAGACCTGGCAGACCTTTTGATCCAGTATCAGGGGCATCTTGGTTATTATTTGGCGTAGGATCCATCCAGGTAGTCGATGAGGTAGGTTTAGGGTGTCGGAAGGGGTATATTTTAGGGGTCTGCCAAGTACTTCCGGCAGGGTGCGGAATGGCAGACCAACTTTTTTTTACATAATTAATCAATGGTTAACTGTTGCCAGCACTTTAGTTCGGGTATCTTATGAGGTAATTTTCACTAAAAAATTACGTCAAAAAATATCGATTATTTCTATGACCCGGCAGGATCGGCTCTGGCAGACCTCATTTTTTTTACGTGTTTAAGTGTTGGTTAACGATCTACAAGTAGCCTATTGAGGTATCTTATAAGGTAGGTGTTTTTGCAATCGGCTCTCGCACTATCAACGTACCTACTTATATTAGGTATATCTTTCTGTGTGTGATAAGAAGGAAAAAGCAATCTGTGTCTGCAAACTTGAGTTGTATCTTTTGTCTACATACAAAATAACTTACCGATATCGTGCATGCGCTGTTGGTTGTCTTTTTGAGACAACGCTGCGAGGAGACCGGCATCGCCTACTCGTTGTCTGGCGACGGCGATACCGACGGGAATGGATCCTGCGATAAAAATAAGGAATTCCTAAAAAATCTGTATACCAACCGAGATGTCAAAAGCATTCCAAACAAATAATAAAAAAAGATTTTTATTAATTTAACTATATATATAAATTATAATAATAAAATTATAAATATGTATTTTGCTATATTTTATTTTATTTATGTAGGTTTGTTATTTTATTTAATAAGATATTATTCATAAAACTTTAATGACAAAATGGCGCGATAATGGTTGGTGGTAGCATTTTCATCGCTGTCTCGCATAATACGGTACGAATGTACTAGGCAAGCATAACATCGTAGAAGGTATATAACCGTAGAAGCTTACCGTTGTTTAGCGACGCCGGTATCGCCGGAGGCGGGTGGTCTGGCTTGTTACCAGGCGACGCTTGCTCAAGCTTGACGGCAACCAGTTCTGAAACTTGGACGTGCTGCGGTTCCCGTTTCACCTGAACTTGCACATTTTGTCCCGCAACCCCAAGCCAGGTTACAGGATTTGTTCGACTACAACCACTGTCCGCGTGCATCACCTATGAGGAAAATGATTTCATCAGTAAAAAATAGACCAAGTCTCTACGATGCGTTTGAAATAATAAAAAAAATCCTATGCTATAAAAAAATAAAATCGTTTCTTACAAAAAATATAGCAGTATTGATATCCATTTTCGCTACCTTTTTAGGAGAATTTGTGAGGCAAGTGTTGCATGACCGTTTTGCCTGTTCGGTCTTTATAGTAAGCGGCTGCATAACGCCAATATTGTCCAGCATCTGCCGCTGGTCACCGGGGCAACATAAAGAATCAGGAAGACAAGCTTTGCCCAGTTTAGCTTCTTCCATTTTATTATGATCCCTGTCCACGAGAAAAAAAAAACAGAATTACTTTTTGGTAAGGCAAGAATCAGTAGCAGTGTAAAGTATGAAATTAAGCATTTTCAGAATAGCTGCAAGAGAAGAATGCAAGATTTTCCATTTTCCAATAGGTAGCCAGTAGTTGAATAATGGATGTTCAAAAATTTTACTAGTCCTATCCTACTGCATTTCATACCGTAAGTATTACTACGGCGGCTACGTAGTAAGTAGAATAACTTAGGTATAATAACTGCAAACTTTTGCTACTACGCCAACAATGGGAAGCATTTGGAAACTCTGAAGAGAATTTCGTAACAATTGCCGCCAGACTAGTGATAAATGGTACTTAGGTAGGTAGGTTGCGTCCAAATCAAACAGTGCATCACGGTTCTCACCGTAGCGGAGTCTGCCGACACATCAATCAAGTTTCCAATTTGCGTTTACCTACAAATCCGTCATGACTTCATGACTTGCAAGCAAAATCACAAAAGCATGCCATCAGCTAAAACTTACTTGTCAGTAAGGAGTACCCGCTGCGAGCAGTTGAGCAACTCCAGTTGCAGCGGCGAGTAAGGGGAGTTGGGCGGAGGAGTCGGCACGCCGAACGTAGACAGCGACGTCGAGAACAAACTCTCCGTCACTGGAACAACTGGATTCATTAACCTTTTGAGTTATGTGAGCTTAGTACATCTTAGTATTTTAGTGTTTAAAATATGATCGAGGACTGATATCCTAGTAGTTAGGTCATTCATATAAGCACTAAGATATTTCTATCTCCCTCTAACCAGCAGGCATTTGCGAGTAGCACGTTCATGTTACGTGTTTTGCTGTTTTGTTTAAATTATGAAATTGATATTGTGTAATTATTTTTATAACAACATAACATGATGCCTATATGGCCTGAAAGAGATAGGTAGAGTTGTATAGTTTGCACACTTCGCCAGTTATTTTTTACATTTCATTTTAAACAGGGGCCGTATTGATTCACAGGAATTTATACATTCATTATTTATTATGAATCCGATTGTAGCAACTAATCTCCCGATTCAGAGAAATTTACCACAAAAAATATATTAGTAGGTACAAATATTTGCTTATTTCAGCTTTGCTCTACCAACGCAACTTTTCCCGTACGCTCGTCAAAGCAAGTCAATCTTGAATAACCCTTACTTTTGGCTTTGCCGTAGTCGGGTAAAAATACGATCTAAAACCGGCCCAGCCACTAACAAAATAATCCTAACATACTCTTTGGTTAGCGAACAAAGAATCTATTTCGGTCGAGGCCCAAGGCATCTAAGACCTTAATTACTGAGTGTCAGTCGACAGCCGGCAACTCTTGCGCACACACATGTGTTCATATTTATGTCGCATACTTGTCATGTACGATCTTATACGCATTAGGCAATATTCAGTCAGTATTCCCCGAAGGGTTAGGCAGAGGTGTACCCAGAATACTGACACCCCACATCTTTGGGCTGAGAAATTCCAGATGGAAAAACCCAATAACATCGCCCCGGGAATCAAACCCAAATCGACCTCATGCTCAGCAGTCAGCAGTAGCGCTTGCGACCACTAGACCAACGAGGCATTATGCAATAAATAAACATTCACTTATTTCGTTATATCGAAAGATCCAGTCGGAAAAAACAAGAACAAGCCTTACAAATCCTGAAAAACTTTTTCAGTTATAACAAGAAACTTTTCTATCAAGTTCTTGAAAGTTTTATTGGCTTCATGTTTTGCGTTGATATCGTTTTTCTTTTGAGCTAACTCTTGATAAACGAGTAGGAGCTATGTAACCGTCCCGAAATAAATTAGGGTATCATGACGGATGACGATGATTAGGTACCATTACTGAGATTTATTGAGTAGTGTGATAGACGAACTAACGCGGGAGGCTATCATGCGTATCTGTTGGGACTTGCCTCCTTTGGAATGTAATTTAAATAGGAATGAATTTCAAGGAAATCTAATGGCTACTACACATATGCCGGCGGCATGGCCGCTAGCTTTTGCCGCGCGGCACGTGCCTTCGGCTTTTGCGCCTTCATTTCCTTTGCGTTTGTTTGTGCGGCTTAGTGCGGCAGGGTCGGGCCATACCGCCGGCACTGTGTGTAGCAGCCATAATAGAAAAATAATTTCCCATACTTAGTTCAGTACAAAAAGGCAGTCTTTTCAAAGAAAATCTGTATTAATTATTAGTAATTTTCAAAGAAAATCTATATTTTACCCGACTGCCCCAGAAGGAGGGTAATGTTTTTCGAGAGTATGTATGTATGTATGTATGTATGTATGTATGTATGTATGTATGTCTATTTCTTTGGCACGCTCTGTAGCCTAAACGGCTTGATGGATTTTAACATAGGAGGTGTCGTTAGATTCGTCTTAATCGTAGAAGTGACATAGGCTATATAATATTTATGTATTGCACCTGCAAGTACAAAAAAAAGGGAGGGGAAGGTTTTTTTTAAAATAAATTTCAACAATATTGGTATCAAATAAAAGCTGGTAATGAGTCAATTCCAATAAAACTAAAAAACTTGAAATAAAGAAAATTATTCAAAAAACAAAAAACCCGACTGCAAAAACATTTAACTGAAAAGAGAAAAACAAGCATTATAATCTATAGAATTTTGGTATCGCAGGCGGGGACAATATAGGTACTTAACAATAATAACCGGAAATATGGTGTACCTAACATTTGTTGTACAGTTGTACCCCCCCGCCTGCGATACCAAAATTCTATAGATTATAATGCTTGTTTTTCTCTTTTCAGTTAAATGTTTTTGCAGTCGGGTTTTTTGTTTTTTGAATAATTTTCTTTTTTCTAATACAAACTGAGCAAAGTGGAACTATGTATTTATAAAAAATACGAATTGAATTTCGAAGTAATTCTACTACGAGTTGAACTTACCAGGCAAGCATATCGATATAGGAGAAAAATGGCATTTTTCCTGAACCAATACATGCAAAAACCCCCGACGATACCTATCAATCTAATGTTTTTTAAATAAGTAATAGGTATTCGTTTGTGAGTCGGTTGGTATGTTGTCTTCCATTTCACGGGTGTCACTCGGGCGCTCGCACCGCGTAACTAATCGTCTTAATTCGGAACTTCAAAGTATTGCTGTGATTTTATACGCATGTCTTATATACGAAAAAATAACTTAACATACCACCTTTCAAAGTTTTGGGGTTCCTAGAACTTAAATCTTCACTGGCCTCATGAAATATGACAGCAACGGTTGTAAAAAAAATCTTTGCAGCCAATGATAAGCCTTTCAGTGTTTCGGATGACAATCATTATAACAATATGTCATGAAAGGAGAGGGATAAGTTCTTACAGTATTACCTACCTCTTTGCAGCTTTGAATCGCTTTCTATAGGTCCTACCTACCTAGTACATATGTATATCATCATAATTATGGATGGCACGCAGTGAGCATAACCCTGCTGATCAATGCTTGTTTTCTTTTCTACTCCTAGACCATTTAGTCTAGGTAGGTAAGTATTCCAAAGGAATCCTGTGGTCAACAGTGGAGGTTTACAAGTCCTCCAGCTTTAAGGCTTTTGCAGACCAGCGCGACTTGTCGCGCGACGCGACACGAACAATACAATTTCTAAGAAAACTTCACGGTATAACAATAACCGGTGTCGCTGGTCTGCACAAAGCTTTAATGACGTAACATCGGCGTGAACAAAGTTGTAGACGGTCACTTGACACGGCTTGTTTACTTATTTACACACCGTAAGTTGAAAAACCAGTCAAATGCCAGTCGTACGAGATGTCATTCCATATTTAGAAGAAAAACGGAGCCCAATCCTCACTCAAAATAATTATTTCATATGAAATCAAAGGTCTAACGCCTACGTCTTATTAAAATTGTAAGCGCTGGACTGACTGAAAGCATTTTGATTGATATCCTTTTTTTACGTGTGTGAGGTGATGTGATTAGCTATCTACGTGTACCCCGCCACACCGTCAATAATACTGGAGGATTAGTTCTATTTTAGACTTTTAGCAGTTACCTATGGTTTTAGTATATTTTGGTTTTATCTTTTGTTTTTGGATTTGGCAATCCCATATCCACTTCCTACTTTATCATCTCTATCTAAGCATTACTGAACTCAAAATAAATTCCACAAAAGTTTAAAGACTATCGTGATTCGTGACATAGACATCACATTCAAAATTATTATACTTTAAAACTTCTTCAAGAATGCTATGCGTCCCTGATCACAGCGATCTCTGCCCTCAGGAGCGTTTACACTCCAAACATAATGTTATATCGCGGCTAATCCACCGGTGAGCCGTCTGTCAGAAACGTCACGTCAAACATATCCTCACGCCTGTCGCCCGGGGCGCAGGCAGGCATCACGCGATGTGTAACCCGGTTACGAGAACAACATTAACTCATACCTTCTTTGTTTTATTTCTGTTGTGTTAAATGTACGCGGTATGTCCTATGTATTTATGTATGCCTGGTAATCCAAGATCAATTTTGCATTGTAACATTGGGCATGTCATGTCCTTGCCAGAGGTCTTCGTTTTAACTGTGGCCCAAGTGCATTTTCACAACATTTGAATAACATAATAAAGGTAAGTGTTTCAGAGCGCACTAATGTTAGTTTTAAAACTAACACAAAGGTAGCCTTCATTCACAGTACGCTGAGTCAATGTCCTATGAATAACACCTAACTAAAGCTAACTTAGCAAATAACTTACCCTAAGTTATTAACAATTAAGCAGAACCGAGCAGTTTGAACCCACCTTTGTGTATCGTGGGTCGGTTACCGGCCTGCGTCGGGAACAGCGAGTACAGCGGGAACCGGGCCACACCTGGGGAAGAAATATTTATTTTAACTACTGTACTGCAGGCCTGTTTAATAATATAAATTGAGTAGAACTTTATTCGTTTACTACAAATTGAGACAAACAAAGAAGTAATTAAATTATAGAATAGGTTAAGTTAGTAAAATTACTTATTTTATGTTCGTATTTATTCAAAAGAGGCGTTTTCATAGTTTCTCTCTCTAAAGTTGGATTTGCATCAAGTTTCAGAAAGATACGTCCAAAGTCGTCCAAATATTTTTGGCATTGGATAAAAATATTAGAGTTCCAGTACCGAGGTTACTAGGCTGGCATACCTTGCTGGAGATCAGTGGGCGGGCGGGAGCGGGCGCCCCCCGCCGCCCCGCCCAGCATCGCCTCTCGTGTTGAACCACCTCACCACCTGTGAACAAACCACCACGTTTTCACTATGTATACTCATAACAAAAAACATTACACGTCGCGTCGTAGACATGGAAATATCGAAATGGTCACTGTAATTAACAACAGAATCGTTGAATACCTAGTTAAAAATATCTGAAAGTTTCCTGTAAAAGTAAATTACGCCTGAAACTCTGAAGTAAGTTGCATAACTAAAATTTTTAGGTGTTTGATTTGACACATCATGAGATTAAAGTATCTGCGGTAGGTACCCACGTAATTTTAATGTTTTGAAAACAATGCAAATGCAACGCGGACTTGTAATTTTAACTAAGTTAGGTTAAATAATATTTTGTTGATACAAAAATAGAACTTAATCAATACGAGCACGCTGCTGTAACAATAACATGATAAATTGTAAACAAACTATAATATTAATAAAATTGCCTAATTCAGTTTGCAGTGAGTCATCAATCAAGTTTGAACTCCAACAAAGAATACATTGAGAATTTTATAATGATACTCTTTTTATATCTGTTACCTTGGTACACCGAATCTTCGTTCACTTTCAAATCTAAAAGAATCAATTTGGAGGTTTTAGCTTATTTAAAGTTTGAAAGTTTTGTTATTTTTTCACAATTAAATTCAGTATTTTTAGCCGAATGAGTTTAAATCAGGTTTAAAATTTAATATAGGCAGAGATAGCTACTGGTATCTACGTAACTTCCTATTTAAGAAAATACGTAGGTAGGTAGGTACCTACGTGTTTTTAGCAAAAATATTAACTTATCCCGAAAACGTAATACACTTGGAGGCTAATATACCTATGTGTGGATAATAATAAGGTTGGTGACTGGGAATTTTATGGTAAGTAATACCTATTTAGATTGATATTCTAGTTAAATATATTATGTTTTGATAAACCAAAAATACAACGTAAGTAAGTAGGTACATAAACCGAAGAGAAAAGGAAAAGTTTAATTTATTTGAAAAATGTTATTATTATCCATTCCATTAATTTTTCGAAGTGTATAGAGTGCCGCGAGTTTCTTGTGGCACTCTAGTGTCACTGCCTCGGCCCGGCTAGGGTGCCGTGAGCGCTGCATTGTCACTGTCACTTGTTATTTAGGTTAGGTTAGGTTAGAACTGTGACCACACAACGCACGAGCCGAGCGAGCGTAGCGAGCGGTGCCGCGGTAGCGGCCGGCGAAGTGCCAGGGTCCGTTTAGGCACAAGAGAATGTAATGTTTTGGGAATGTGGTGTTTTACAGCGATCTAACCTCGACAATCAAACAAAATACCAAGTGACGTGACTTAGTGACAGTGAAAATGACAATCCAATGCTTGCGGCACTTGAGCCGGGCCGAGGCGGTGTTACTAGGGTGCCTGTAGTGGCACTTTATCCGATAGGGATAGAGTGCCAATGGTGGCACTCTATACACTGCCTTAATTTTTTAATTTTTTTATCTTATTTGGTTCAGGTCGTACACGTCGCCATAACCATCGGAGCCCGATGCACCAGAACAACAGTAACGATAAGAGGTAGCAATTTGGCGAGGTCGGTCACTGATCGGTATGACGTCACAGATATCGGGCAACACTGACGCGCGGCGTGAACAGTGAATAGAAAGTGCTAAATCGAGTTGTATTTTTTTTTTGCATGTTCGAGACAGAGGCACCAGGAGTTTAGGAGAAAAAGGTGATTGGCAATCGAATTTATAATTTACGAAATCATTGATGAAAGTTAAAGCGACGATAACCTACTTTTAATAATTTTATACTGGAAATTACGTCTAAACGAGTATCGTTAAAGATTTGGAAAAAATATAAGCATGTTAAATTAGAGCATTTTCTTAATAACTTAATATACGAATATTGTAGATTATGTTGTTATAAAACATAGTGAAATTAATTTGTAAAGTTATGTCTAACGCGGATAAAATCTGAGAATTACGCAAAAGCTATCAAGCGTATTTTTCTGAAACCTTCACCATTTTAAGGATAATTAAAATATCGAAGTGTATAGAGTGCCGCGAGTTTCTTGTGGCACTCTAGTGTCACTGCCTCGGCCCGGCTAGGGTGCCGTGAGCGTTGCATTGTCACTGACACTTGTTATTTAGGTTAGGTTAGGTTAGAACTGTGACCACACAACGCACGAGCCGAGCGAGCGTAGCGAGCGGTGCCGCGGTAGCGGCCGGCGAAGTGCCAGGGTCCCTTTAGGCACAAGAGAGAGAGAAGAGTGTTTTACAGTGATCTAACCTCGACAATCAAACAAAATACCAAGTGACGTGACTTAGTGACAGTGAAATGACAATCCAATGCTTGCGGCACTTGAGCCGGGCCGAGGCGGTGTTACTAGGGTGCCTGTAGTGGCACTTTATCCGATAGGGATAGAGTGCCAATGGTGGCACTCTATACACTGCCTTAAAATTATACCTTTTTTTATTATTTTATATATTTTTTATATTTTTTTATTAATATTTTAGTATACCTACCTACGTGTTTTATGAAAATACCTTTTGTTTTATCTATAATAAATTACTAATGCATCAAATTGGTGACAGCGCTCCTTGATGGACAAATCCTATTACTGGCTGCACGTACAACGCGTTGCGTGCATTGTTGCGTGAGCTCAGTACTGAGGGCTTAGTGCGAGTTTCATTTTACCATCTCGATCAGTGTTTGGCGTTTGGCGCTCCGATTGGCAGCCGGCTGGCCTTCACCGGTGAAGGGCCAATCGGAACGCCGAACGCGCTCGATGCATTTGATCGAGAAGGTAAAATGAAACTCGCACTAGGCCCTCAGAACACGGCCCTAACCACTCAAGGCCACTGGCATATATCTGCGTCTTAAATCAGAGATTCAGAGGCAACAGTTATTCAAATAATTATAGGTACTATGCGAGCCAACTAAGAATAGGATCGCTCTTGTTGCCAACTTCACACGATAGCAGTACTTTCCTGACAGATATAGTACTGCAAACGGTCAAAATGCAACAAAATGGCGTCTTGACAGGCGCATTCTTAGTTGGCTCGCATAGTACAACATTGATTGAATCGTAGATCCAACGTGAGTAGTTGAGTACGAAGGATAAATGACCCACTGTACTAGGCTGGTAGCATTTGTTAGGTTAGACTTGCCCTGCCATTAAGCCGTGTAGCTGCTGTCATGGCTCTTCGTCTGCACATGCAGGCTTTGGTCACAGCTTTAGTGGAAACGTTTTGAGCTCAGCTTTACGTCAAATCCGTATTGTCTATCTACCTATGTGAAATTACAAGTGTGGCTATGAAAACATTGTTTTAACAATGGGAGCGAAGCCGCGCCCACCGCTAGATTTATTTAAAATAGATATTTTAATAATAAGGCGCAAAGTTTTTTTTTATAATCGCTTATGATCGCGTGGTGGCCCAGTGGTAACGGGCGGCCCCGACTTACGAGTTGTAGGTCATGGGTTCGAACCTAAGCAGGCGCTTTACTTTGTGTGAATAAATTCATCACCACTGCTCTCAAAACGGTGAAGGAAAACATCGTGAGGAAACCGGCATGTCTTAGAACCAAAAATTCGAAGACATGTATTGTGACATCTACCAACCCGCACTGGGCCCGCGTGGTGGATAACAGCCCACTCCCTCTCACAGAGAGGAGGTCTGTGTCCCAGCAGTGGGAACATTAATAGGCTGACTTTTTTATTTTATTTTTTATTTTTTTTATTTATTTGGTTCACCAACAATTGTTTACACTAACATCTTAAAAAATAAAAAACATGGTCTTTGAGAACTTTGCACAGTGTAACAATTACTTAAAGGTAAACACCGCATGAGCTAAATTAAATTATGCTAATTGTAAGCCAAGGTAGGTACATGTTCAGTTTACAGCTAACTTAAAACAAAGGACAAAAAAAAGAAATATGAAGCCCAAGTACCTGTAACTAATGACTTGGTAATGCAATTAGTGTGATTGCCAAAAATTTAAAGACAAAAATGAACATTAAAAATAATAATAAAACAAAAACAATTAAATACGAACAAATTAATACCTTACACCAGATAAACAACTCAAGATCTTAGATTTCTGCTTAGTCAGAGAATCAAAGTGGACATCGATTAGATCGCTGCAACCATTCAAAACCCTACAGAACCTAGCGCATGGAGAGTTAGATCCCAACACCGTTCTTCTCTGTGGAGGACGAAGTGGAGTTATGGGCTTTCGTGGAATTCTTGAAGGAGCACAAAAGTTTATAAGTGCAAGCAGCGGCGGCGAGTCAATATTTCCTTTCAAGATTTTACAGGCAAAATTATGTATGTTATGTAGGTTTGATCAGAGTAACATAAATGATAGATACTGCTATGTGATCTAAAGAAACCACCTACCATTTGCTTTTCCCAAACGATACGTAATATTGCCATCACCCATTCAAATTGATATAAAACCAATCTTTTCCACATAAAATATAATAAACTCAACAAAAAAACGATAATACTTACTTAATAATTATTTATCATTTTCCGCTCAATTTTACACAGTCGCTCGTTATAATAAATAATAAATCGCGATAATAAGAGGTGTTTCTCTTAACATTCTTCTTCAAAACAAAGTAATTTACATTGTGAGGAGTTTGGAAGCAATTAAATTATCATTTAATGGAGAGACTCGCCTAGCGGAACAAAACTATGCGGACACAGAGTAGGAAAGAAATGGAGTGATAAACGACGCGCGAACGACAATACCTATTACCATCACGGACTGCACGAACATCGTGAAAATATGGCAAGTGAAGTGGTCGCGGTCGTGGAAACTGTGGAAAGCGACGTTTGAATTTCCCTCAATAAACCACATATGATACGGAGTCGTTCGTTAGAATAATGCCCGTTTTCACCATCATTCCTTAAATTTAGGGAGGCTCTTAGGACATTTTAAGTGTTGGTTTCTGCTAAGAGATCCTTTAAATCGTTACCGTCAAGATGGAGGGACCAAGTCTTGGATCTCAAATCAGCCTACATAAAAGTTTAATACTGTAAATCTACTATTTGCTACCTATGCACAAATTTTAGGTACCTCAATGCATACGTAGTTATTTAACAAAATCCTTGGTCCCTCCATTTTGACGTCAAGATGACGTTATCTACAAAATCATGATGTTTTAAACGCAAAAATGTGATAACTAACAGAAGAACAAAGCTATCTTCTCCTTTTACATCATTTAGTTAATTTACCAAGAAAATGGTTAAGGCCAATATTACTGTAATGTAATAAAAAAAAGTTAGTACTTAACCTTCTATTATTTGCTGTAATCGGCCTTTGAAGGTGGACAGGGTAAAAATCCTTTTAAACTTTAAAATTTTAACCGCACCACCTTCAAAATAAGTAAAAGCACCATGTTTTCTAACTCTGCTACGCTGCTAAAGAGCTGGAAGTCATGGGAAGAGGTCTTTGCCCAGCAGTGGGATGATGCAAGCTAACAGTAACAGTAAACTGCTGAACAGCAATTTCTTTCGGACAACCTTTCATGGACAAAATGTTTGCAACAGCTGGTTTTAGATATTTCGCGAATTTCTGTTTGGTTCCATTGTTCATGAGTTAAATTATTATTTTGGGTTACAGTTACTTCACTTCAAAAATCACGATTAATAATTTGCGATTCCATACATTAGGTAATTATTTTCACATTTGTCATGATCAAAATGTTGGCAACATCTGATCATTATTTTTTGGCGTTTTTGGGTTAGTTATAATGTAAATGTTGTTCATAATAATGAGCAAAATTATCCATTTGGGTTACAGGTATTTCAATTTACACCTTGTTTGCAAATAATTTTAAAAAACAATTAGTACTTTTTTTTTAGTTAATCTTTAACGTAAGACATTAGCATAATCTAAAGGTAGAAAATAGGTACTAAATACTAATACTTTGAAAAGTTAAAAAAAAACTATCCATTACCATATCTGACCAAATTGTTGAATCGTCATAATGGAGGGAGTGAGGGACCAACCTTTATGGTCGATATTTCTGAAACGATTCATGTTGGGACAATCAAATTTCATATTTCTAAAGTAGAATTAAGGTATTAAAATACTGTATAGGTAGAATACTCCTCCGACCAGCGTATCCATTTGGTCCCTCCATCTTGACGTCAAAATGGAGGGACCAAGGATTTTGTTAAATAACTACGTATGCATTGAGGTACCTAAAATTTGTGCATAGGTAGCAAATAGTAGATTTACAGTATTAAACTTTTATGTAGGCTGATTTAAGATCCAAGACTTGGTCCCTCCATCTTTACGGTAACTTTAAATCGGGCCCCTATAGCCCGATATTCGGCATCTTAGCGATAAGTGACAGTTCATTTGTGGTTGAAGGTGAATATTTGCTGCGAAATGGAAGGTCATCTGTCAAGATGTCACTATTTTAATACATAATTCTTAATTTTTTTCTTTTTATTAATAAGGAGTTTTGGATAATATTAAAATTTTATCTATTTTTAAATGTAATCATGTTTATTTTTATGTTTTCTTTCTATTTTGACATATAATTTTACATTAATCTACATGATTTATCGATGGAATACAAAATCGGTAATTAATTCGTATAAGAACAATTTTCGCACACGCTGATTTAAAAAAAAACCGGTCACTTAGGTAAGTGGCCCCTAAGTAGGTATCCCTTAATCTAGTGAAAAAAAACTTAGGTAGGAGGGTCATTTAAGGAGTCTCTTAGGTTAGGAGATCCTTAGTAAGGAAGTGTTTGAGGGAACGATGGTGAAAACGGGCATAAGACTACATGAATCTCACTCTCTCGTAAGCTTGCAAAGTTTACTTAGCAATTACAGAAACAATCTGAGTATAAAAAAAGCTGTGACTTATTATGAGAACCGTTTCAGTCCCAGTATTTGGGTTTAGTTAACAGTTATGACTATAAATTATGTGTAGATTCAAGACGAGACGTGTGTGTGACGTGTGTGCCTTAATTCATTTGCGTATATTTTTTGTCTCTGCGAAGACGAGCGCTCCACTTCCTAAATACTCCGTGGACTCTCAGATACTATGGGAACATAACGGTGTTTGTATGAAATATTAGAATTATGTTGTTGTAAAATGTTTCCACTAATTATCATATTAAGTGGATTA
Organism: Conistra vaccinii; assembly: GCA_948150665.1. Taxonomy (NCBI): domain Eukaryota; kingdom Metazoa; phylum Arthropoda; class Insecta; order Lepidoptera; family Noctuidae; genus Conistra; species Conistra vaccinii. The sequence goes on along the minus strand of OX411323.1, from coordinate 2,225,078 downwards.
TGCCTAAGATGTATTGTGACAGTTCGGCGAGCCGCCCACTGCGAGCTGCGGTATGTCACGAACACATAAAGTTGCACAAAATTATGGAATACTTCCAGTAATTACAACCATGTTGTTCTTGACATACAGAGACAGTGAAATATTGCAGGATTTAGATTAATCTAGTAAATGCATACTCATTTCTAAAACAGTATTTCAGTGCGTCCTAACTCCTACGAGAAAATTTTGTCGTGGATTGAAGAAAGATCACACGCAGACACGTGATCATATTCGTAAGAAGTTGGCAGAATCATCCCAGCGTTGATTTGCTGGATTCGTTTTCTCCTCTACCTGTCGTCATTTCTCCTTACTAAGTTTATTTTGTTTATATGTATGTATTTATGTATCTATATATATATATATATTTTTACAAGTCTACGCTGTCCCACTCCTGGGCAAAGGCCTCCCTCCACTCCTTCCATCGTTCGCGAGCCCACGCGTCCTCCTTCCGGTTTTGACGGATCCTATCCAGCTCGTCCCGCCATCTCCTACGTGGTCTGCCGCGACCCCGCCTCACTGTCTCAGGGCACCAGTTCTGTGTTATTTGGGCCCACAGTTTGTCTGGAATGCGGCAGACATGTCCTGCCCAATCCCATCAGCCTTTTGAGCCACGCCCACGTTAGCTATGTTCGTTTTGGAGCGTATTGTGTTTCGAATACGATCCGTTAATTTAACGCGTAGTAAGATACTGCGCTCCATTGCTCGCTGGCAGACCTTCAGTTTGGACTTCTGGATGTTAGTCAAAGACCAAGTTTGTGTACCATAGGTTAAGATATCAATGTAGGTATTAGTATTTATTCTTTTTCGAGTTATCTATCCCTTATGTTGCACCTGCCATGTTTGGTCTCTGCATCACCCTAAGGTTGACTGGTAGAAAATGCCTCTGGCATTAAGTCCGCCTTTGTACAGTATTTTTTTACTTGTGCATAAAGTTTTAATAAATAATATAAGTAACTAAGTTGATAAGTTTCGTGATTGCGCAAAAAAAATCTTCAAACAAACGATATATTCAAATGTTCTGGTCAGGTTCACCATCCGGAAAATCGTATCCCGCTACAAAACGTCTCTCTCCCGTTTTTCAAACAACGCTAATAAACTCCACAAGGTTCAATTAACAAAAAACGATTGTTAACTCGCAAAGGTAACAAAAACGGATCAAAAGAACTAATCATTCGAAATTGTGAAATAAGAAAAACACGGACGTCCTTCGTTTAACAGACGGACGCGGCCCGGGACGGCTCGGCCAGACGAGAAAAAAAACGTACCGTACAAAAAACTGGTGTCCTATTAAACAGTGAGAGATGCAGGGAATAAATTATGCTAACCCATTTGAAAAGTTAAGGGCATCGCATAAAGGCCGGTATTAGGACCTTCCCGGAATACCGGCGCAGTTCTCGAAGCGGCATTAGAATACCATTTTAGAATAGTTCGTGAAGTTAATTTAAGTGTTCGTGTCTCTGTTTAGAGCCGTGTGCGCATTTCATTCGGAGATCTGTCACGATTGGCGAGATCTCACAAGTTCGCAACACTTCGCGCCAGAAAACTTGTGTTGGCTTGTTTTTACGCCAGAATTGGGACTTTCAAGTGTCTTATTATCTTCTTGTTTACTTGCTTTGATGCCAATAAGCTTCTTTGACTTTCTTAGTTATGAGTTCTATTAAGTTTTGATCCATTTACCTATAAACTTTCTGCTGCATTGAGTTCCGTTCAATTTCAAACAATCTCTCGAATCTTCTAAGTTACTTCATCTCCATCCTATTTTTACTAAAAGAACAAAACTTATTCGCTAACAAAGTGGGTCCTCTCTCAGCTTAACAGATCAGTGCTGTAATTTTAAAAGTCTCCTTTCTATCAAGTTCACGCGTGAATGAACTGAATCACAATGAGATCGCTCCTCTTCGTAAAGGTATTTTCTGATTTCCTGACCGAAAAGGGCCAAAAGCTAAGGATCCTCTCAAAAAGAGATTTAAATATTAATTAAAAAAGCAATAGGCGACGTATATTTAGGTTCGCAACAAGTCAATAGTCATCCTGAGGATGCCTCGTTGGAGAGGTGAAACACGTGTCAATTTCTCACAGGGTTCTTTATGACTCTTTAAGAACAGTTACGCGGATTAGGTTACTAAATATAGGTACGTCGTCTATTGTATTTTACCATGGATGTCCGCAAAGTCACGCCTGAGTCAATTAACTATCTTAAATATTAATTTAGGACTTTGTCATGTAGACGCGATAAGTATCCAAAGATTGACCACGACGGGATCTCAAGATAAATGCTACTTGATTGATCGCGCATGGTCCTGCACTCCTGCGGATACGATAACATCTCTAAAGTTCAAAATTAAAGAAAAGGTATAAAACTACGCCATTATTATTGTATAAAATTGGAAACAGAGACCATAATTTTGATATCCTCAGCAAAATCTTCAAACAGTCTAGTTTGTAGTAACATTTGGACAGCTCAGTGTTCGGTATCGCACGATCAATTATAACTATCGCAAGATCTCCACGCGATCGATCGCACGATATTATCGCGTGTGGGTTCATGCACTAATGAATGATATGAAGGGCAACACGATTATTGTGAAAACAAATAAGTAATCCAAAGCAAATATAATCGTTAGCAGCTTTGGATTACTTTCAAATCATTTGATAGATAAACTTTGGAAGAGGATTTATTTATTCCAGTACCAATATTTCTACAGTTCGTTCAAATCCACGAGAGAGATGATACTTATGCATTACGCGTGCGTAAATTCTGGTACTAATCATCTTTCCATTATAAGAATTCATTTGCAACTCAACACCTAAGAACCAAGGTGGTCCATTCATAACTGAAGAGGACACGTAAGACAAATGAAATTAACAAAACTGGCAATAAAATGTTTAGTGCAACCGTAATTCGCGTTTATGGCTCGAGACAATGGAACAAACAATAGGCTCTAATAAACGGTGACCAGGAGGCCAGGAGACGTGAAGAAGTGAGCGGATGCAAATGCGTGCGGTCTAGCCCTAGGTCGGAGTGCCTCGTAAATGTTCAAATGCCTATTCTTCGATGACAAAGAACTTCTCTTCACTCACTGCGAGTATTGCATTAGTCGACATTTATATTTCTATGGTCGACAGCTTACCAGTGGTGGGATCTAATATGAATTTAAACTTGATTTAAACGCTAATTAAATCAAGTTCTACGAGAAAGTAGGATAAATTACTTTTTTAGATGTAAGTGGTAATAGGTAAGTGGTACTATTCGATCTATTGGTGCGATGGCGATGTCTATTGAATATGACATAGTCTTCATGACGGGGTGACTCGTCGCGGCGTCATGTCACTGCAGTCATGATTTCGAACCCGACCGCAGGCGGCAGCAGCCCGTATTAAAAGATAGAAAAAGTGCGTTGGCGGCACTACAGGTCTGCGGTCGAGGTACACAATATGTCGTCTGTCGCTCGCCCGTAACTGCAAGCGAGGTGTCGCTACGGAAGGTATTTCTTAGAAACCAGTCGTGTCGCGGCGACACGTCGCCTGCAGTTGCCGCCTGGGGTCGGCTATGGAATGGTACCGTTAGGATAAAGCACTTAAAACCAGTTTGAATTAATTGCAGAAATTACACGAAACACTAGGAAATTCCGCCACTGAAAACTGTGCGCAAAGTTGTGCAAAAATCAGAACTCGACGAGTAGTCTCGAAATAAATGCGGTTCCATTACACACTTGCCGAGAGACCAAGGCAACATAAAGCGAACTCATTTTAATTACAGCCAGCAACGTGGCCGATATCCCGAGAATGTGCCCTTTATTGCTTTGGGGAACACAGTGGGCCAACGAAAATCATAAAGACTACACGGAAGGAAAAATTTGCAGTAAAATAGTACGTCAATTATTCTGCAGGTTCTACGATGAATAAAAAATAATTAAAAAGCCTCGTAGACAGGTACTAACTGTTTTTGCTTCTTTTTTCATAAGTACTGCATGGAAATGATAAGTCCTTTCCGCAGTTGGGAATAACGAAAGCATCTCTTTGGTAGCAAAGAGAAATGATTGGACATCTGCAAAAATATTTCTATCGGCTGCTATGTAAACAAACTTTTTGTTTACCTTTATGTAACTTGACGAGGTTATTAATGTAATGTCTGTGTTGAATGAATGTTGTATACAAGCCTTTTAATACGTTACACCAGGGTGGCATGTATTATGTAGATAGGGATTATTTGTATGCAAGTATTTTGTCACGTACAGCCTAAATGACTGGACCAAATTGGTACCGTTGAATTCATCTGCATTTATGCAACGAATAGTTACATTTTGGATACCCATTTTAGAATACGTGCTTTATAATAGATATATTTTAATTGAAGGTTTTGTATAGCTGTTGTTAGCTTTTGTTATGATCTGACATTCCCAATATCCCTTTGAGTACACTAGTTTCAAAAACAGCAATGTCCATAATTTACAAAATTGGGTTGTCTATGGTTTCGAATTGTATCAGATCAGTAAAATAGCAGTTGATGCCCAACTCCATAGGCAACAAAAACAGCAAAAAGCCGTTTAAAATCACATTACAAAATCAATTTATGTTACAAAATCAACAATGTCCAATAAATTAGTTTTTGAACTCTAAAAAATTTTGTGGACATTTTACAAAAGTGGACATTATTGTTTTTTAAACTAGTAGACTCATTTGAAGATCCTTTTTCGTCGGATAATAAGTTAATAAAACGGCCAGATAATGCGCGTTGTCTGGCCGTTATTAAAAGTTTGTTAGCTCTCAAATATGTGTAGACTGGTACTAAACAGGATAAGGCAAGCGCATAGAACAAAGTTTTAACTTTACTGTAGAGAGTAGAGACCATGCTCAAAGCAATTCGCAGAGATGATGTGCTTTGAGAGGTTTGATAAACTTTAATAACAAAGCAAACGTGCAGAAAAACCACAGATAAACTCTGCTACAAGGATTTTTTGGCATTCGAATGACGCTAACATGAGGGCGGTATTGGTAATTTGTGCAATTTCAAATGTCACTTGAAATGTGTTCAAAAAACAAAATGGCGGCCACGCGCTTAAATAATCTTGCCAGCACTGTATTTACCACTTACCACCGATTGATTTCTTTCCATTCTCAATGCAATAAACAATGCACGATGACATAAACACCAGGGTAGCATGGGACTCATAAAAGCTTTTATTAATATCATAATTTACCGAAAATCGATTAATTCGGCAATACAAATTGCGGGAGACGTCTCTCCGGGGTTGCTATGCGACCCCTACGGTCCCCACGTTCGACCCCTGTGGCACCCCTGTCCAAGCGAACATTATTTATTTGTTTATTTCTCAGAGTACTTAGAAATATCGTAACTTTATTGTATTCGTGATCGTTTTATGATAAAACACCACTTGAGTTGGATTTGAGGCAAAATGTTTTCGTCTATAGATAATTAATAATATTGGTCATTATTCTGGTTCAATTTAAGGGCTGCTTGCACCATAAATAGTTTAATTTAAGTACGTTTGCCGTTAAACTTATGTAAAACATCGCTCACCAATCGTTTGAAGATGCCAGAATGAATTAATGAAATGCACCAATCCAGACTCGATAAATCGAATGAACCCAAGATTTGTACTAGCCCCTGAAGCCTCATGTTCCAAGGGGCTACGGAGGCCATTGCATATCAAGGAGTAGATCGGGGGGCGCGGTAATGGTAAGGAAGACTCGTGCCCTTAGGATATGGAAGGATTTGCGAGTCGTACCGGATATGCATCCTAGAGTACTCCAATCGTTTGAAGATGCCAGCAAAGACAGAATAATGTTTTAAATATGTTTGAACGCATGTAATAACTAGACATGCAAGCGAACCCTAGTGTTACACTAAGTAACACATTAAAAAAGGGATACCTGGCAGACGAGGCTTTAGAGGATAACTTAAAATTGTCTTAGATGGTTAAGTACTTAATACCTGCATTGGCTGCACTCTGCAGTTTCAGTTAGACAAAACCTATAAACCTACACAACATTTATTTATTTACTGCCTCAACTATTCTAAAAGACATGTGATCTTCGCTTCAAAGCATCTTTCCTTTATTTTCCCACAATTTATTTTTCCAAGCTCGTTGCAGATTCCAAACACGATTCCTTCTAGACGTTGAGCGTCATCGCTCAGCGTTATCTTTAGTCAAATAACGCTGTTTACAGTTTATCCTTGTACTTATACGGTGTTGTGTGGTCAGAAAGTGGTAAATATATTACCTATTACCATACCTACTACTTGTGTGGCTACCACTAGCCACTTAGGTAGGGTATTTTTACCACTTTGGCTACGTGAAACCGCGAAAGCCAGTATAGTGATACATGTCAACGTATAATTATGTACTTCGTTAGTTTATAATCTCTTGGTACCTATTATTACCATCAGATTGTAAGCTGTCGAAAAATTGTGAACTGCAACAAACCTTTTACAATTTAACGCATTAATTTTCATATTTTATGATCTATTCATGGGAAATCGACTCCGATCACATAAATATTCACTAAAGGCAATAAGGAGTAAATCATGAAGTCACTAAAACTTTCTAGTTTAAACTTCTTAGTACCTAAATAAAACTAAATTTCTGAATCGGACCTGCTATTCACCACTATCTCATAGTCTTTACGTTTACGCTTTGAATCAACATGATCCAAAATCCGAATGTATCACAATCACAAACAACCTAACTGCACGTACTGATCAATCTCGCGTGACATATCACATGAACGAGTATCGAAACTAGAGAGCTTCATCATCGCAGGCTGGCTCTCAATTGTGACGCCGTTTAACCTCAATTGGTTAATTCACACTTTGCTTAGCGTCAATTAAATATAATTACTTGATTATAGCCGGGGTGGCTCGTCATTGTTACACTTGCTTTACACGCGGTGGCAGTTCTTTTTATTTGTTCCAGTCTGTGGTAATATTTTCACTCTCTTTTCAGGAATCCAGAAGAAAGGACTTGCAGAGCCCAGGATTTTGGCGCTTATCCGTGACAAGAAAAAAAAAACAACCGAATTCCAAAAAGAAAAACATTACAGAGTGAAAAATCACTTTCATTTTGGAAGTCTTTGGTTTTGAATTTAAATTTTTTGCCATCGACTTCGAAATAACAGTGACAGGAACTTATCAATCATCATATCATCCACATAGACTAAGCGTAAAAAATAAGTATTATTGAAGCTAACTCAAAAACTATCCAAGCAAAGTATATATTTATATGGGAGCCACCTCGTGAGCATACCCTTTCAAACAAAAAAAGAATTGTCAAAATTGGTTTACAATTGACAGAGAAACCGGAGGACAAACAAAACATACAACCTCCTCCTTTTTGGAAGTAGGTTAAAAACGAATCGACGATGGGTTATTTATGATATTCAACACTGAAGGACCGACTAAAAGAGAGAGAGAATTATTTTACTGGATTTGTCTCCTTCATACAAAGAGATAGGATCATGTGATCATTAGTAGAAATACTATTGTTTCAATTAACAGGCGGATAAAGAAAGAGACTTTAGCCATAGTGCCATACAGGTAAATATCCGCGTACACCCAAAGTTGCTTTCAATAATTAAGTTACAGTTGACAAAAGAGAGACAAACAATGCAAGAACTCCAGTTCCACAGGTACCACCAGATTTGAACCAGTCATCGCAAGTTCCCATTGTCTGGCACCACAAACATTTTAACTGCACTCAAGGAGAAAAGTTACAGTTCAACATTAACGGAATTTATGAGCGTGACTCAGCAGAACCAAGTTTAAGTCAACACATTCAGCAACTTTACAAATACTTTACAAGTATTTCTTAACTTTAAAAGTGTGGTGTAAGTTGAAACTATTGATGGAAAGTTAGGGAAACATATGTAGGTATACTTCAAATTGTAACATTTGGTAGAAGTTAATTTAATGAGTCGGTTCTTTGATATTGACAAGGAAATGGCTAGGTATAGAAAATATAAAAAGTCCTATGGGTTAAACAGCCTGAGTTTTAAATGGATGAAATCAAGCTATGTTAGACAAGAGTTGTGTAAAGACAGAGAGGCAATCAAGTACGCAATATATCGAAGCTTGAAGCTAAACCTCTCTAGCGCTGTTTTTGCGTTAGTAGCTAAAATAGATTGTCTGATTAAATATAGCGAGTGATGGATCAATGGATGGATGAATTATCACTATATTGAAGCAGGATATAAAAAAAAGACCTTTTACGTAGCCAGAAAATTCAGTTAAATAGTACAAATCCCAATCTTATTGCAATTCAGACATTCAGCGTCTTTGAGAAACGACTGTCGACACTTAGACATAGTAGTTTCGATAGTAATATCCCAGGATTTAGGTCCAATATAGCTTTTTATAGACATACCGAGACTCCTCCGTGCCTCGGAAAGCACGTTAAGCCGTTGGTCCCGGCTGTCATTTGTGGATCTTTGACAGTCGTTACGAGTCGTCAGAAGCCCGAAAGTCTGACACCAGTCTTACCAAGGGGTACCGTATTACCCAGTTACTGGGTTGTGGAGGTCAGATAGGCAGTCGCTCCATGTAAAATACTGGTATTCAGCTGCATCCGGTTAGACTGGAAGCCGACCCCAAGATAGTTGGGAAAAAGGCTAGGAAGATTGATAGCTTTTTATAGACTACCTGAGACCTGTCGATGACTTTCGGAAGATGATATGGAAGATAACTAACTTGAAATATCGAGATTGTATAGACAAGCGGTGTTCGTTAAATGGAAGGTTAGCGTATCTATGAAAGGGAATATTTATGCAGATAGTAAAGCTATAACATTTGAAAACATTATTATTTTATGGTTTGTTATTTATTATCATTGATTATAATCGTAGAATGGTTTAACTGGAAATAAATAGAGATTTAAAAGTGGATGATGGTGATACCGAAAAGTTATTAGATTACCTACTGATTAATACATGGGTACAGGTTGACATAAAAGTGTCTGACGCGGTGACTAATGTAACTAAATATTTTACTTAATGCATACCTATGATGATGGCACTACTTAGCCCACAAGTAGTAGGTAAGGCTTTGATTTGAGTCACCCGCAAGCAGCTTTTTTTGTTGCACACTTAGAATAATAACGCATAGAAACCTAGTACGAGTGCAAAAAGTGAGGCAACTAAAACTTAGCCATAGTGGCTAACTTCTCTCGGCGAGCCGTCAGTACTCAAGGTCACGTTCCGTCGAACACAGCTCGCGAATAAATAATTTAAAATAATTGAAAATGACAGTTTGTAGCGTGAAGAGATGTCATAGCACTAGGAAAACAAGACAAAATGTGATCAAATTACATTTCATAAGTAAATACTTACATTTTATACATTCTTTTTACGTAAATCGATCATCAAACAAAAATTCTAATAACCTACTTTATCACAATACAGTGTTGCTATTTGTGAGGAAAAAAATACCCACATTGCTTTCAATTTTGTTCTTATTTTGGTTTAGCAAAAAAAAAATGTTTTTGATGTAGGTACCTTACTACCTACCTTATGGAATACGATAAAACATTTTGCCAGTTTCGAGAAACTAACTTGTCATTAGGTATTTTATATTAGTCTTTGTAAATAGGATACTGGTGGCGATTCTGGGTGCGTCAATTTAAACTATTTACAGCCTCTAAATTTTGATCGTTATCGACACTGCTACTTAGTGTTTTTAAACTTTTTAATTTTTTGTAATTTTCTCAGTCATCCTCCTATTTAAATATAAATAAGTATTTGGAAACTTACAACACTTACTATTATTTGATATCATATCCGATTTTTTACATGTCAGCAATTAATACACACATCAAAAGTGTCTAGGGATCAACATATATTTTTGCAATAACTTTTCTCCTGATTGATATTAATTAAAATTTTCTTTAAGGATTCATCAAATAAAGTGTTTTTGTTTGTCACAGTAACGATAAACCAAGTCACCTTTGCATTAATAAAGAAATTTGCCATTTTCCTAATAAAGGGATTTTTGACATTTGAACCACTAACATTAAAGTTCGAAAAAAAGACTGAAATAACAGTTTTCTTTAAAATTTTATTGGGTAACTTAAACAATTAATAATCCGTGTTTCTACCGCGAACACTAACAACACAAGAACATCGGTTTGGCATACTCAAAATGAGTTCATCCAAATCACGCTGTGGAATGGCCGCCCATGTTCGTTGCAACAACAAAAAAAGGTCTTCTTGCGACTGGATACCCTCCATATTCGGCAGAGCTCTTCTCTGTAGCATATCCCATGCATGCTCAATCGGGTTCAAGTCTGGCGACTGAGCAGGCCAGGGCAGGACATTGATGTTAGCTGCGGCGAGAGTCTGTCTTACAACTCTTGCGGTGTGCGGTCGTGCATTATCATGCATTAACTGAAATAAGGGACCGATTTGCACTTGTAGAGGAACGATGACGTCTGATACAATCGTCTCAGCATAAATTTGAGCGTTGAGGTTGCCTCTAATCCAAATCAACTCAGTTCTTCCGCCGATCCAAATACCCGCCCATACCATGATGGTTCCACCACTATAAGGATGGACTTCCTGGCAGGATTTTAATCGCTGTTGGCGTCCAGGGGTTCTCCAGTGTCGTATACGTCTTGTATCCGGTCTCATACCAAAACGAGACTCATCAGAAAAGCACACGAAACGCCATTGTTCTTCTGCCCAATTTCTGTGTTCAAGAGCCCATTGATATCGAATCCTACGATTGTGCATTGCTATAGGTGGTACCCGTAGCGGTCTTCGGGAATGAAGGTTCACTTCATGCAAGCGGTTTCTGACTGTTTGGTCGCTAATTAAGTTCCCTGAAGAGTGATGAAGCCTCACGGCTAACATCATGGCGGTTATTGTTGGAGCTCTTCGAGCTAAGATTTGAATGTATCGGTCTTGTCTCCGTGTGGTGCAGCGATACCGTCCTCCATGGCGCTCAGCCACGGTACCAGTGCTTCGGTAACGTGTCCAAAGTCGACTGATAACACTCTGACTTGTATTCAGAGCTAAAGCCACAGTACGTTGCCGGGAACCAGCTTCTATCATTCCCACGGCTCTGAGCATTTCTTCCCTGCTTAAATGACGTCGCTGCTCCATAATAACGTTGGTTTTAATCAGTAGTAGGGAAACAGTAGCACTAATAATGTCTTCAATGCGTTGTATGTTTTTATAGGGAAAATATTGACAGCTGATTTTCATCTTTTACTCGAATTTGATTCACAGTTCCTGATTCAAATTATGAAATGCACCAAAAAGGATCCATATAAATTTATAAAATCATAAATTTATTACAAAGCCACATCTCAATCTCAAGAAATCCGCATAAAAATGCTTGATCCCTAGACACTTTTGATGTGTGTACATGTTAATATTAAAAACCCATCACACATTCTAAACGCATTGAACTAATCATTTTCTTCATGCGATTAACGGTTCATTTATTTCCTTTTATTTAAAACTAGCTTTTACCCGAGGCTTGTTACGCGTAATTTTCAAACTGTGATATCTCTTAAACTATTCATTTAAATGATGTGATGTGAAGGTATATTTTAATCGAAATTGAATGCCCAATTTAAATAACATATTTTATTGGATAAGGATTAACATGATACCGGTCAAAATAGCTTCGGAAATAACAATGAATATATTATAAAATTTTAAGGGATAAAATGGTTACTGTGGGTCATCCTTAGAAGATAGATATATGCCATCGCGGACTTTTTTGTTGATGTTTTTAAGGTATACAATACTCTAGAACATAAATTTGATTTATCTCTCACGGCTTACGCGGCGCACGCCAGTAAAGCTCCCAGTCGACATGATTTTTTCCGACATCTTCAATAATAATTGTTATATTTCAGATGATTTACACAAAACCTTAATGAATTATATACTAAAACCTTCCGCATGATCACTCCGTCCAATGGTGAAAACCGTTTGAAAATCTATTCAGTAGTTTTTGAGTTTATCGCGTTCAGACATACAGACGCGGCGGGGGACTTTGTTTTATAATATGTAAGGATAAATCGAATTTTACCTTCCGGAAAAATAATAAAGTTCCAGTTCCTGATAACATAAAATACTTGTCTTGGTTTGGTCCTTTTCCCATATTTTTGTGGGTAAAGGCCTGGTAATGGTATCACTGAAAGCTATATTTGTGTGCGTTTGCGGAACGTAGACACATTCGGCTCACGCACACAAACAAAATGAACTGGACACACGATATCGCTCGTGTTTTGTACTAGACGCGGCTTCTATGCGTTATTATTCTAAGGTTGCACATTTATTTTTACAATTTCTTTCCCTTTTGAAGTAAGTGCGACAGTGGCGCCCTCATTTTTTACCCGACTGCCCCAGAAGGAGGGTAATGTTTTTCGAGAGTATGTATGTATGTATGTATGTATGTCTATTTCTTTGGCACGCTCTGTAGCCTAAACGGCTTGATGGATTTTAACATATGAGGTGTCGTTAGATTCTCTTAATCGTAGAAGTGACATAGGCTATATAATTTTTATGTATTGCATCTGCAAATACAAAAAAAAGGGAGGGGAAGATTTTTTTTAAAATAAATTACAACAATATTGGTATCAAATAAAAGCTGGTAATTAGTCAATTCGAAATTAAGATATATTAATAAAACTAAAAAACTTGAAATAAAGAAAATTGTTCAAAAAACAAAAAACGCGACTGCAAAAACACATAACTGAAAAGAGAAAAACAAGAATTATAATTCAGTCGGGTTTTTTTGTTTTTTGAATATGTTTCTTTATTCCAAACTCTTTTTTGCCAAGCTGTAATTGGTCTTCTTCCTCTCGTAAACATTGAAAGAGTTCCTATATTACTTATTATCTAAGATCTAATTAAGTATATTAGGTACTTCTCATTTCTTCCCTGACAAACAAAGGAGGTACGAAGTACAATGTTTTGGTTATTCTTTTTATCTCTCGAGCTCTGTTTGCGTTTCCAGAATTCACAAAATTGCACAAAAATAATGCGTCAGCCATTCCTGTTATAACAAAAATAACTAATAGGTACAATGTACGTTATTTATTATTTCACGGATACATACGCGCCGGTTACGAGTAACAATAATATTTATTTATCGCTTTCCCGGAACCGGTGATAACGGTTATCAGGCAGGGCTGCCACGTGCTAGTGATTAAGCTATTATTTATTAGTTAAATAGGTAGGTATGTTAAAACAATTTAAATAGACTGTGATAGATAAGATACTGTTTCTTCTTGGGTGTTTCTTCTTGCTGTTTGATTTGGTAAATCACAGGCTTTTTATTTCATTTCGTAATTTTTATGTGGGTTTTTATTCTTAGCAAATAATAATTTAGCCTTCCAGCGCGCATAGCATGGCAACCTTCGAAACGGGTTTTATAAGAATAGTCAAAATAGATAGATATACTTACGAGTATTGTGATTGTTTATCTGTCATTTTGTCTATTCTTCTGTTGACAAAACCCATTTATATTGTAGTCATGCTAAGGGTGCAGGAGGTAAGATCCTGAAAACTACTTTCATATCGATGAGCCACTTCATGTTCCTACAAAATCCAAAAATTTCGAAAAAATTGTCCACCTGAATGATTAATAAGAGATTGTCAAAGAAGTCGCGGCAGCCCTAATTGATAACGGCCATAAAACGTTCCACAGTGCCGGACAGCCCTGCGGTGATAGTATCGCAGTACCTATAATATAATATTAAGTGAGTCGGACGCGTGACACTCGAAACCGAACCCGAGTATCAGAATATACCACGAATTTCCACGAACAGCCATAAAGTTTACAAAATGGAGTGCTAATATGTTAAAATACGCTCAGCAATACTGCCGTGCTAATTAGAAACGCAATAAGGATTTTTTTTTGGAAAATTAAGCCTACATAAAGATTAACCTCTTTCTAAGCATCGCAGTATAAATAACAAAATTTTCCAAAAAATCCTTTCTTACTGCTTTTCTAATTAGCACGGCAGAATAGAAGCCCGTTGAAGAGCAGATTTTTGGAGCTACTAATAAATTAACTGCATAAATATTTGTCTGTTCATTGCAATGACACCAGTCTATGCGAAAGCCTAAAGATATGACACACTCCAAAGGTAAAATATGCCTTTTACTATGCAGCTAAAAACCTTGCGTCCTTGCGGTACCTACTTACGGGATTCTTTAAAAAAAATCTGAAGTCTAAATTAAGTGTTTGTTGATTACGGCGGAATGACGACTGTCACAGTGGCCTCTGCTATGAGTATGCCCTGTTTCTGCATTGTTGAACGTGTTGACAACCATCATCACGAGACTTAGCGCTCCATTTATTCTTACTCCGTGCTCACTCACTACTGCTGTATGCAGTGGCGTATTTTAAGATTCAGCGCCCTGGGCCTGTAAGGTTTACCGCCCCTTATGGGGGCGGCAAATTAACGAAAAAAAGCAAAAACTTTCAATATTATAATATAACCACCGTCGGGTTCCCGAATAACGGTAGGAGGGGTTCACATCGGCGTCGAGGTGACGATGAATGAAATACTTGGGACTCGCCCTCGACAGCCGGTGGAACTTTATGGAGCATTTCTGACTTTTGGCTCCCGGACTGGAGTGGACTGGGGCTGCCTTGAAGCTCCTGCCGGTGGGGGTCCTAACGCCTCCTGCCGGAGGCTCTACACGCGGGGGTTGTGCGGTCCATGGCCCTTTATGGGGCACCGGTGTTGGCGCGCGTTCCTTGAAGCGGCGGCCAGACCGCAGGGTCATGGCCATCCGGCTGGTTCGGGGATACTGCACGGTCTCCGGTGAGACGGCGAGCCTCCTTGCCGGATTGCCGCCATGGGATCTGGACGCAAAAGTCCTCTCGTACATATGGGAGTGGCGTAACTCCACTGCCGCGAGAAATCACGGCACAGCAGATATAGCTCCGGCGGGATCTCATGGCGACATGGAGACTGCGATTGTCGCAACCCAGTGCTGGGCACGCCACAATTGCGGCGATAAGTCCCCTCTTTGAGAAGTGGCTAGAGAGACGCCACGGCGTCCTCCGCTTCCGCCTGAGGCAGGTCCTCACCGGACACGGTTGCTTCGGGAGGTACCGGTTCCGGATAAAGCGGGAGGAAACGCCCGGGTGTCACCATTGTGTGGATCGCCCTGAGGACACGGTGGAGCATACGGTGGAGGTCTGCTTGGCTTGGGCGGATCCTCGCGGAGGCGATCGGCGGCGGTGACCTCTCGCGTCCGGCCCTGGTTCAGGCCATGGTACGGAGCGGGAGGCATAGGCATTGGGAAGCGTGAGGGAGATGCAAATTAGGCGCCCTCGTGCCCCTAGTCACCGCTGGAGATGCCCTGGGCGTCGGGAATCCCAGGCCGATTCCTGGCCACCGTAGGCGCGGACTTGCGGACGGTGAGCAATGCTCGCCGCCGATAAGGACCAGGGCCCGGGTCGACGGTGCGTTTTGTTCCACACGTGCCTCAAAGAAATGTCAGCACATCATCATGTCAGCCAGGGTCGCGGAAAAGTCCGAAAGGGATACCGTCGCCACTAGCAACACACAGGCAACTTAAAGAACACGGGTGGGTTTTCGTCAGTAAGTTTGACACGCCCTCCCGCTCCGCCCAGACCGGGAGAAGTTATTCGATAATTTCCCTTCCAAAAAAAAAAAAAGCTTTGCATTGTCACTTGGTGTTTTGGTTGAGTGTTGACGTTAGCGCAATAAAACATTTTGTGTATGTACAAAAGGCAATGTTACTACTCTACTACTGTTACTATAAATCTTTGATGCAAGAGCGATCGAGGCGAGCTTGGTACTACCCTGGCTCGGATAGGTTAGGCTGCTCCGCCCTTCGCAGCCTACCGCCCCGGGCCATGGCCCTTTTGGCCCTAGGGTAAATACGCCACTGGCTGTATGTACGTAGATACGTGGGTATTAACGAAAATATCAACTTGCAAGCTTATAAGCAGAAAGTTTCATTGCTGATGCGAGTTACTCGAATCTGAATTTTATTACAATGGCTTATGAAAGCTATGGCAATTTTATCATGTATTAATGTTCCCACTGCTGGGACACACACAGGCCTCCTCTCTGTGAAAGGGAGTGGGCTGTAATCCACCACGCGGGCCCAGTGCGGGTTGGTAGATGTCACATAGGTATCTTCGAGTTATTGGTTCTGAGACATGCCGGTTTCCTCACGATGTTTTCCTTCACCGTTTTGAGAGTAGTGGTGATGAAATTATTTACACTAAATAAAGCGCCTGCTTGGGTTCGAACCCACGACCGGCAACTCGTAAGTAGGTCGTGGGTTCGAATATGGGCACTTTTCACGTGAATTCACGTGATCCAGAGTAACTTATGTTCATGTTTAATTTTGTTATAACGACAAACATTGCTGTCACTTGCTTTTCATATCGCATCGATCATCATTATAAATGATGATTAGGTAAGGAATTCATTGTGTTTTGCGCTTCTGTTTTCAGAAAGATAGGTAAGTACAATTATTCTTCAAAAGTGATCAATCTTAACATATTCTTATTGATTAAGAAGACTAGTAGGTCTTCCTTCTTCCTTTTTCCGCCATCTTTTAATATCTTTTTGCCTGCTGATGTAGGAAACTCATTTCCTTTCAAGGCTCTACGCACACAAAACGTCTGCCGAATACATACACTACTAGAGGCGAAGTACACCTCTGTATGTATCTGTGAGCCTAGTGGTAGATATAGCTAAGCACCGGCGAGACACGAGCGAAAGTCCCTCGCTACGCTATAATTCGAATACCTATCTACGCTACTAGGAGTACGGTCAACAGATTAAGTTTACTTTGTTTGATGTTTCAATTCACTAATAGGTAGGTAGGTTTTTCTTATATTTTTGAAATGCTATTATATACACATTTTTATTGGTATGAGAAGCAAGATTTTTTGTAGGTGCACATTAACATTTTCAAGGTAACGATTTGGTATTTCAAGTAAAAGTAAACATGACTGAGACACCAGTTATCCTATTAGATATTAGACACGGTACAATCTGTGCTATAGTAGATTCCATTTTTCCAATAAGTAATAATAACATGGTGTAGAATATATTTGGTAATGGAACACAACAAACTATAAATTGTAAATAATAATTGTATGCTGTTCTTCATAAGGATAACATTTACTCAAATTATATTATTTTATATATTTAATTGGACGCATGGAGACGACGCATAGTCGTGTCTAATAGTAGATACGACTATGCGTCTTCTTGTTCGAATCATAAACGAAAGCAGAAGATATACGAGTCAATAATTCTAGATAGAAATTACAGTTTTATTAAAATAGTTATTTTTTACCTCGTCGAAGATGGCGGGACGAGCTGGACAAAAGAAACGATCAGTGGTCCACATTCGTACTGGATCGGAAGCACTCATAGGGAGAGACCTTTGCCCAGCAGTGGGATGATAACTAACAGTAACTACACTCCAATTGAAATCAGATTAGACATAAAAATACTAAACTTGTTTTACAGCCCGTTCAACCGATTTTGACTTCTATTGCGTTGGTGGCATGACAAATGGCAGCTGCAATAAACAATTGGTATTCTAACCACTTTTTTGCTTTGAATGCCATCCTTATGTCTACGGTATAGAAGTCAGAATCGGTTGAATGGACTGTTAAAAAGGCTTGTTTAATTGTCTAATCTTATTTCAAATAGGAGGAGTATAGTGATGCTTCTAACAGGAGAATCGGACAGTAATGTCACTATTGATTATTTCAAACTAGCTCAGCAAATACTAATTTTACCACCAACTTTACTTGATTTGGGATAAGATTAGGTACTTATTAAAAATAATGACTTTCTCTTTGAGCGAAGCTTAATCCGCAAAAAATATTTTTAACCATTATAATAGATTTAGGAGAAACCTCTATGAAGTCGAAAATTCTCTGAAAACGTGTGAAAATAATGTAATTACACTTTTTTAGGGAGAAGAAATAAAAACAAGAGTTTGTGTGCAAACGTTACCGCCTCCCCGCGTAGTTTTTCAGCGCAGTGAGAGTGGAGTGGGATTATACATAATTGTGTGTTTATTTAGGGTTTCCTGCCAGACGCTGCCTGCCTACTACTGCGCGCCTATGCCGCCCTGGTACTCGCTCACGTAATTATATCTGGTGGGGCTCTCCCCTTGTCGTTTGCCGTACGTACGGCACTTTATTACATGTTGTTTGTTAGGTATTTCTGCTTGTCTGGATATTTCCTGGATCTACTCAACGTAATGACATATAAGTATATTATTATTTTGTACAACAATATGTTAACGTCAAAAATTTATTCGAATGAAAGGATAACTTTCACATAAACGATGGAAAACAGCAACCACTTAACGTTTCCACAGCCAATAAGAGCCTACTTAACTTTGACAAGATTTATCTATCTGCAACTAATAAGTAATAGTACTTTATAACAATGACAAAAAAATCGGAACCCAAAACTTAGGGGTCCAAGAGCGTTGCCTTGTGAAACTCCGCCCCGCATTTACTCAACGCGCTCGGTTCGGCAATTAGTGCAATTGCGTTTTGAACTTTCAACGAATTAAAACTATCACAAGTATACCTTGGTAACCTTATTTGTATAATTTTTTCGAATATTGCGAACGAAACGAGCGCAGTTGCAGTGCTTACCTACTCAGTAAAATGGCTTTGTTAGTTCCTTTAGTACCAAAGTTGTTTCAATACAAATAGCTAAGATGGACCACAACCCATAAATTTAATTTTTCTGTGATTCTGATAAGTGATAATGATAACCTATAAAATTGTAAATACATATTTACGTAGTTAAGTTATAGAGCCTTCTTATTAAAAATGAAGACGTACTTAAATACTTACTTACATTTTTGTTTTTTTGCTTATGGTGGAGTTATGTAAGTACCTACTTACATAACTAGGTCTCAAAAGAACAAAAATGTATATTTTTTTTGTACAATAAACACTTCGATCACTGTTTGAAACATAAATCAAACCAAACTGATAATAAATAAATTAAATATGCAAACGTGGGAAACAACCGACATACCCTTTGCGGCCACTAATAACATCCTAAAGATTTACATACACACATCAAAAAAAGTTTGTGATCACTAGCAAAAGCTGATATATTTTTTAAATTAAACTTTATCAGGGAAAGTGTTACCTTATATCTTTTTTTTTAATAAAAATACACTGCCTGAAAGAATCTAAAAAGAAAAACCAAGTATATTACAGTCCACAGTAACAAATATTATTTCGATTTTTCAAACTGATCGCAAACTTTTTTTGATTTGTGTAAGTACATAATCAATTTTATTTATTGATTTATATTTGATAAGCAATACAAAACAATAACCGCATCACTACCCAAGCAATGTTGTATTCAATTGGGTCGATAATGGTGACAATATATTAGTATCGTATCGGATCAAATTATGTAGGTATTATGAATGTTGGTGTTATTATTTTCGTATTTTCTTTAGAAGTTTATACAGTGTATTATAAACTGAGAAAAATGAGTTAATCGTAGAGAAAATCAGTTGCTTTCTGACACACCTACTCTTACATAATCAGCCTATTAATTTTCCCACTGCTGGGACACAGGCCTCCTCTCAGTGAGAGGGAGTGGGCTGTAATCTACCACGCGGGCCCAGTGCGGGTTGGTAGATGTCACATGTCTTCGAATTTTTGGTTCTAAGACATGCCGGTTTCCTCACGATGTTTTCCTTCACCATTTTGAGAGCAGTGGTGATGAAATTATTTACACAAAGTAAAGCGCCTGTTTGGATTCGAACCCACGACCTACAACTTGTAAGTCGGGGCCGTTAACACCCACACACCTACTCTTAAATAAATATAATAACACAAGAAACACACTGAACTAAGTTACTTTAAACTTGAGGATGTCGTAAGAAAAGTATGAGTATGAATGTGGACGGCTATTGGAGTAGGGGAAGACCAAGTGTGGAAGATGATGTGGCAAGAAACAGGGTGACTACTGAGATGACGACTAATAGAGAAGTAAGTATGGAAGAATAAGCCATACTGCAACGATCCAGAATAAATTGGCAAAAGAATGATGACGACCTAAATGACTTTAAATTCCAAAGTAAGAAAATCAAAGCCCGTATCGTCTCCTTCCACCTTCAATAAAACTCTCTTTTCTTTACATCCTTACAAAAAAATCTCTCATTACAGGAACCACATTCACCTTATTCATCAATGTTTAACCTCCACCGTGTCCCGTACATTAACGATTTTTAATGCGCTGTGTAGCGTCGGGGCAGCTAATGAAGCAATCTGTCTGTCCCGCGTCATTATTCATTATATTGTGCTGGCTGGAGCCGGGTTTATTCCAATACAATTCTGTCTGATCGTCAGCCGGATTCTAGATAGCGGAAACGAGTTAAATTGTTTCAATTTAATGCTTTTTGAGCGGAATAAAAGTGAGGACTGCTGGAATTTAGTTGTCAGAGGATCTGTACGACAACCTGGGTTCTTAACCATGTCAAACTAATATAATTATATTGCCTTGCGGCCTATTTTATGTTTTACCTACAATAGGAATTTGCAAATAAATCATATTGAAAACAGCATTAGCAAAATAAGGAAAATCATTTAAAAAATTACAGAAACGTACGAACGCGTCTAGATAATTATATAAAAAATGAGAAATAAATGAAATGCCTTTGACTAAGAATCAGATGTTTCTATTAGAGTATTAGGCTGCCTGTCCACTGGAGCGGAGAGGAGAGGAGAGGAGAGGAGCGGAGATGCGCCAATATTAACCAATAGAATCGCATCTCTGGAGCGGAGTTTAGATTCTGTTGGTTAATATTGGCACATCTCCGCTCCTCTCCTC
This sequence comes from Conistra vaccinii, assembly GCA_948150665.1. Taxonomy (NCBI): domain Eukaryota; kingdom Metazoa; phylum Arthropoda; class Insecta; order Lepidoptera; family Noctuidae; genus Conistra; species Conistra vaccinii. Next base: position 2,204,175 of record OX411323.1, on the reverse strand, counting down.
TCCTCTCCTCTCCGCTTCAGTGGACAGGCAGCCTTAGGAAGCTGAAGAAGATTCAAGAGAGAGTTTCAAGCAGTAAGGCGTATAAAAATCAATAATAATACGAGTATAGAAGAAGCTGCGTCGATGTAAGGTAAGCTCCGTTTGGTATGTGCCCAAAATTTCAACTAAAAACTTAATTCAAATTCATAAACATCGCGTTAGTTAGGATAGGACCGGGCGATAACGCGGCCTTACAAGTCCTTCATAAAAAATATTCAATACTTATTATTCGTGCGATAGAAAAAACCTATCGTGGCGGTGGGGGAATAGCGAACTAGTGTTGTACGTTACTAGGTTTTAGGAATGCATCGATCTCTGGTGTTAGTTTTAACAATGGCTTTCACTAGCTGCATGAATTCAGCGTTTATAAAAATATGATGCTTTGTTAAATTCTTTTGATTCTGTAAATATTTAGATTCCATTAATGTATGTATGCATTTCCCTCATTAGTCATTAGTCAATGAGAACTGAAGACAGGAGCTATTTCAAAATAGTAGGTATATAAATATTGCCGTGGAAATGTACCTAGTTCTCAGTCCTTATAATTCAAGACCTCAGGCATACACTTATTTGCATAATTTTCCAATAATAAGATTTAAAAGTTATCATTTAAAAACGCATCAGTAGACATATCGATTTAATTATCGATAACTGTATAAAAGTGATCTGATTTACGACGATACAAGTTGAGAGTATGCAAAAACTGAACTTGCTACTATCATTCAACATTTTTTACATCGCCATACCTGTATGACTGGATAGCTGGTTGAATTGAAACTGGTTTCTCGAAATATGCGATCACTAATCTTCTGGCTTAAAAAACTAACTTTGTTAGATCAGTTTATGGATAGATTTTAAATCTGTGTGCTTCTAAAAATCTTTGAATTGTTGTAAGTTATGTTTTGACTTATGATGTAAATTATTGTTAACAATTCGAGATGTTTTAACTGTTTATCAAAAAAAAATAACTGTTATTTAAGCTTTTTGAATCTTATTTTGTATAGACAGGAAGATTTCATCAGGCAATTATTTCCTACACCCTCAGTCGGGAACGTTGTTTTATTACATGGAAGGAATAGGTAGTAAAGAAAATAAAGTATGTGGGCGACATATCGTTATCGACACATTTGACACCCGATGCACATCCCTAATATTTTTTTGTGAGGCTTAGGGCGCTACCTGGTTCTTCGTAGGTAGGCGTTTCTGGGAACCGTCGACACTTGATAACTGCGATAAACGCGCCGCGACAACGCGCGATCCCTATGTGAACTGTGCCTTATTATGTAGGTTTATTGGATACTGTGGTATTGTTCATTAGAAATGTTGTGACTTATGAAATGATAGAAGTTTTTTAGATAAGTTTCAAAAGAATTGCTGAGAACAGGAGCGCTAATGATAGTTTTTAATGTAGACTAAACGCAAACATTGTGTTACTTGTAGATTATTTAGAACTACACACCTATGCGGATATTTGCGGTGAACCACTTTTCACACTTATGCCCTTAGTAATAAGGTTGAAAAATGTTTCACCGCCAGTGTCCGCGATGGTACCAGCGATGCACCTCGACAGCAACGAATAGACATCCTAAGATTTAGACGTACTTAAAATCTAACAACAAGCAGTTATTAAGAATCACTAATTTCCTATAATCAATCATTGTTTATGAACGGTTAACACGAAAAGGGTAACCGCTCGATTATTTTGTAGTACTCCTACCGGTAAAACCTAGATTCCGTGGTTTGCGTGACTGTTAACTTTCCAGTGATTTATATGTATAGCTATATTATATCCCTATAATTCTTACGTCCTAGTAGGTCTAGTAATTAGTCTGTAAGTAAGTAATTCATCTTCCGGCGCCTCTCAATAAAATTAATGATCTATTGAAGGTAGATGACGATTTCTTGAATTAATATTAATTTCTTTTTGTCGAGGATTTATCAAATAAATATCGCGTGGAGTCGTGAGACACCAGAATATATTCACTAAAATAACAGCCACATTTTTATAAAACTCCTTTTGTTTGGTGATCTCGCAACTTGCATCGCATCGCCCGCCCGCGTTATTACTTAGTTTTCGTGTTCTTTCTGACGTTTTTATCTTTTTGCTCGACTCCTAAGGTTCTCAGCGTGATGTCAATAGCCCTGAACCTTCCTCAAGAATTGGGCTAAATGCATGGTAAAGAAATTTTCAAATCTGACTGGTAGTTCCAGAGATAAGCGCGTTCAAACAAACTCCTCAGCTTTTTATTATAGAAACTTTGGCTTTAATTTCATGTCTGACAAGGAACGCTTTGGTTAAGTATGATTAAAAAACGGTTTTTAAATATAAGGAGCACTTACCTATTATATCAATTACTATTATAATCATTAACCATGGATATCTCCTAAAGTACGATAGACCTATACCTAACCAAGCAAACTACAAACCAGTGAAGTATGTTGATTAAGTGCAGATCAAAGGGCCGCTCGCAGCAAGCTGTTAACTCGTCTATTGACTGACACTGGCATCGAACGTCACTCGATGTCCTACGACTACAACTGTCGATGTTGAATTGTTGACACTCCACATATTTGACTGAAGTGCTCTCGGTCAAACTGATAAGTGAGGATTGTGAGGAATCTCTACCCAATTCCTTATCGCCTGGTAGGTACTATTAATTTGGGCATAGGGATATTTTCAAAGGTGAATCTTGTTATAGACACGCCACAGCATTTCGATCCTTGCAATCAAAGACGTTATTTTAAAGTTGAAAACAAAATCTTTAAATTGTTTCATTGTGATTGGTGCCAAACAGACAATTTTTATTTAAAAAAAAAAAGACGTGTGGCACTCGGGGACTGCCGCGGTAAAGCTATTGCATTTGCATAGCATTTTTTATCAACTTATGCAATTGTAAAATATTAACCCGAATACAAGAAATAGCAATGGTGACATTGACAGGAACTGTTAATAGTCAAGGATCATTCGTCTAAGTAAATTTGAACTTTGTTGTCAAACAGTTAAACATAATTTTCAATACAACACTCTCGTTAGGCGTTAGGTATTTTCGTTACGGAATTTCTGGATTCGGTCTCCACGGTCAAGGCCCGCGATAGAAGCTATGCAATAGCTTAATAATCTGATACAAAATATAAAATAATTTCCAATTTCCTTGCATTTCATTCGACGATGGTCAGAAATTCAGAATTTTATCGACTAAATATGAAAATGAAACCATTTCCCGAATCGACACGACACTAGGGGCAATAAAAAATTGCGTGGGTTTGCACAAAAGTTGAAAACAGCGGGGTCGAGCTACAAGATCGATGGTGGGTGCATTTTTTATGGTAATGTACTCGCCCCGGGCCACCGCTGTTCAGCGCTGCCCATTGTGCGAACTACAGCCTTTATAATACTTGCACTGAAATATGGACTCCTAGTAATTCTAGCTATGTAGCCAGTTTGCAGTTACTAAACTTCACAAGTTTTCGATAACGAACAGAATCGATGTGTTCTGTCATGAAAAATTATGACCTATGGTATAGATACCGTAAATAAATAAGTATTATTTTTGAAACAGTTGTTTTTTTTTTTTTTTTTTTTTTTTAAATATTTCAGACTTTTTTTATTTTACCGTAAAATCATGACTGTTAATTTATTCAAATAATAGTGACCATAGATATTTACATGATTTAAAATCTAACAGAATTAAAATAATAATAGTAATATGTACAAGTATATAAAAAGGGGGGGGGAACGGTCATAGGGCATCAAAAAATTCGTCCGCATCGCTGTCAACAGGAAAAGTGCCCAAAAGGCTGGCAGCATTGCCACGTTGTATGGAAATGCTGATTCTTTGGCCGAAGAATAGGCCAGCCCTCGGGTCACGTGAGGAGTCGACCAGCCGCTTGGCGATGTCCCGAAATACTCGATGAGCACTCGGACCCCACGGCCCCAGTGTTTCAACCCCAAACGGCTCAAAAATATAGCTACCAATAAGGTTGCTATATTTCCGCCGCTTGAGGTTTTCTGCACCAGAAGCAGCCGCCCCGGCACAGCCCGCCGTGCTGAGAAGATGGGATGGCGCGAGGGTGTCGACACAGGTTGCATCCCACACCAAAGGCCTACCCATCTTCCAAGGCATTATGGTCATTCCGTCTGGCCTCTTCCCATCGTCGCGTGCCAAGCCATTGGGTTCTAAAACAGCTGGCACCCCGGCGGTGACAAGAGCCCGACGGATAATGTCATTAATGCTTGCGTGCCGTGCCAAACGACCAGCGCTCCTGCCGCAGGAAAGGCCGTGGTGTCCGAGGCGGTCGACTGCTTCACCGCACTGACAGCGATGCGGAGCCCCGCAAGGAGCGCCCAAACGCAGACTTGTAGCGAGCCGGAAAGTGGTGTCACCCAGCATAGTGCCTATGTTGGGTGACGGTAGCGCCTGAAGCCAGAGGCCCGACTCCCATTCTCCCACAGCCAATAGGCGGGCGCGCTCCGCAGTGTTGGTGAAACAGTTGTTTTGGATGAAAAATAAGTACCTAGTATGTGCGAAAGAACCAACAAGTGAGATTCTTAGGGAATGGTACCTATGTTCTGATAAGAGTCCCCGGGGTAGGTACCGCGATTTCCAAAGGCCCCAACACGCCTATAATGTGGCAAAATGTTAGAACATAAGCTGATATTTAATTACTATTTACTGCTAATTAATATCTACGGAGAAGCAATAAAGGCTAGCTTGTATAAGACAGAGCTGCCAGCGTTTGTGGTTACTGCAAGACCGGCTGTAATTAGAGTTCTGCGTATTAAATAACTTGAATGATTTCAGTAAAAGTGACTAAGCTGAACAGTTACTAAGAATAAACCTACAGTTAGCTAGAGAGGTATATATAAAAACTACAACAATCCGACAATCCTACGCATCTAGCCATGAGAATAGACAAATGCTTCCAATTAAACTGATTAAAAACTGTTGAATTACAAACATGATATAATGTTAAGCAAAGCCAAAGCACTAATTAAAAAACTACATTAAAACAAAATGTAAAAATAAAAATAAGACTCCAAAATAATGTGTATCAACAATCTACATTTAGCTACAAGTTCTAAGTAAAATAAATTATTTGCAAAAAAGTCTGAGATCAATTAAGATTGTCTGTTTTTGCTTTCTTAATTACAGCAGGATATCAAATAATAATGGTACTATTATGTAATAACTCAAAAATTACCGAGTGCTCGTTGTGTGCTTAGCCATTCCCCACCTGCGGGCTTATACCCCCATCCGCTGCACAAGCTCAAATATCAAGCATCCGATTAAGCTTGATAAAGTATCAATTAATAACGAGCAGGCTACGTTTACAACTTTGTACACTAATACTTATTAAAGGAACACCTGTCTACTAGGAGTAGGCTTCGTGTGCACTGGACACAAGAGCCTTTATTTTTGCTTTGGCTGAACCTGCTATAGTTTTCTGTTTAAGAAGTAGATTTCTATCTATCAAATTACAGTCAAATTCGTTTAGTCCGTCACCCATTGTAGCTATATGAGTTAAAAACATTGATCGTAACAGTTTCAAAGTTTCAATAGTTGTCCATGTCGATAATATTGGCATGAATCTGTTTGTCTCTCTCTAAGAACCAAGCATTTTTTAATTCTATCGTCGGCGGTCACGAGATGGACTGAGGAACAAATTCTGACAGTGAAGTCACAAATACTAAGTAATAAAGTTAGCGATGCACAAAGACCTGGCAATTTATCTAACGAATGCAGTGTCACGATTATCGTGACAGTAGATTAGAAGGTGTAGACTAAAGCCAGTTGTTTGCTTATACTAAGGCTAAAGGCTAAGGCTAGAGTACGCCTACGCCGTAAGCAGTAACCACGACGACTGTACGGAAAATTTAAATAGCGTAAACTGTAAACCGACTTCAACTGTAGCGGTTAGACCGCCACATACAAAAAAACTACGAAACAAAAAGACATGACGTCACACAATTCCTACATCTCGCAGTTAGAGTTTACTGAGCGAATAACATAGATAAGACTATCCGAAATCAACATATGGGCAGTTGCCCGCCAGACATAATACCCGTCTGGTTGGAGGATCCTCCCTTTTCTATGGTGGATGAGTGAACTTTACACCCTGTTCCTCATACCCCTAAATTGGTGACCCCGAGAATGAACGTCAACACAGCCTTCGTGCAACTACTTCAGCGTGACGTCATCATCATCACTCCCGCAAGCTTTCGTGAGGCGAGTCACACAGCCAGCCAGCACCCACGGCTTCAACGGGTATCCTGACCACCAGCATGCAGCGAACGCGCATTCCTGGTCATCACCCTCAGCCACATCACCCCGACTCACTGGGGAATCACCGCAATCACCGCAATCACCTCAATCACCGCAATCACCTCAATCACCGCAATCGCCGCAATCACCGCAAACAGTTCAGACCCACCGTGAACTTTTCGGCACCCGGTTCCGACTCACTGGAACCACAATCACCATCGCCGCAATCACTGCAGACAGTTCCAACCCACTGTGAACTGAGCGGCACCCGGTTCCGACTCACTGGAACCACAGCTGGCACTGTGAAGCATCGCAAGATCCAAGACTCAGCCCACTATCGACCTCCGGTCTCCGGAGGGGAGTGATGTAGCGGTTAGACCGCCACATACAAAAAAACTACGAAACAAAAAGACATGACGTCACACAATTCCTACATCTCGCAGTTAGAGTTTACTGAGCGAATAACATAGATAAGACTATCCGAAATCAACATATGGGCAGTTGCCCGCCAGACATAATACCCGTCTGGTTGGAGGATCCTCCCTTTTCTATGGTGGATGAGTGAACTTTACACCCTGTTCCTCATACCCCTAAACAACAATAAGTAGAACGAGTGTAATTGAAGTAATCAATTGAAAAAGTTACAGAAATTTCCGCCTGAGAATCAACCGCTTAGGTATGAACCTACAAGAATAAAGTAGCAAAAATGCAGTCAATTGACAACCTCTGCTTAAAGTCTGTTAAAAAACCGTAAAGCTAAAACCATCGGTAGGTAAAGTAATAATTATCAAAAACAACAATGAAGTCATTGCGGCTTCGAAAGTTTCCTACGTCAGAAAGGAGTATTGTGAGTTTCAGCGGAACCCCAGTCGCAAGTGACCGCAACTACAAAGTTGTAATCGTAGCCCCGTATTGCCTGAGGCAACTCAGTTGCCCGCCGCATTTGCATTTACTCCACAGCACCGGAAACCAGGCTTGTTCAGACTTGTTGCTATAAAAATGTAGGCACTCTAATTAGAATAATTTCTAGCTTTACTACATGAAATAATACATTGCAACATGCTAACCGAATCCATGCATGAGATTACTTGATTACTTCCCTGATTTCGAACGAGTGACAGTTTGAAAAGAAAATGGCGGATTGGTTTGCGTAAAGAATGTTGACAACATTGTAACTGATATGAATAATCAACATTAACGGGTAAAAACAAGGAATGTATCGGTTACGTGTCATGCAACGCAAGTAGAAGAAGTTGATAATAGGAAAACTGTAATTAATAGGATGGTCATGTTGTCAATACTCTGTGAAAGCCTGTCATCACACAAGACTGACTTTACAAACGAGACAAACTTTTAATAAGCTACAAACACGCAAAGAATGGAATACTAAATGTTCGTAGCACTCTGTTTAACTCACCAGGGGATCATAAGTGAGATGATTTATATGAATTACGGATAAATGAAGTAGTGAGAGAGAAAATAACGAAGGGTCCGACTCAGACTGATCTATCGCGCAGCACTGTAATTGCTATTAAAAGTTTAGAAGCGCCGCAGTTGTGAACTATTCGTGTGTGCCGACATCATATACTTACGGTACAGCTGCACACATGTCACAATTATTCGAAACGAGAGGATATTTGAATGGAACTATGCAGTGCAGCTGAAGAAAATTATGATACTTCGATGAGCAGACGATGGACGATGACAATTGTATCCAAATAAAACGCGCACGTAGGTCTAATTTTCCGGCCGGGATTTCCATATAACAAACAATTCTTTGTCCATCGTTCAGCACCTTAGGGAAGATGAAATTAAAAAGTCAGCAACTTCAATAAAGTTTCCGAAAAACAACAGAATTAGTGGCTAGCCTCAATTTTAAGGTTTCAAATTATACTCATACTTAGGAGGAGGAATATTTAACCTAAACTTAAGAGCCCAGATCATGTAAAGACTTGCTTACAAAGCTGCAATCACATAACATCAGTGAAATACAACCTAAGTCATACGAAAGATTAGCTACACGCAACTGAAAACCTGCCTGTGTCGTTGCGTGTATGGCCACCTTAAGACCAAACTGTTTTCCACGAGGATCGGAAGCGTGACTGCAATTTTACAGAACTAACCTTTTTTCAAGGGAATACTTAAGCAGTGACATTTAAAGAAACCAGTCAATTACCAGTAACTAGTACGCTACGTTTCCCGTATCGGTTGCGCGTGATTCACTTAGGTTAGGTGCACTCAGTGCCACTGAGTCGATTCTTTGCTATTTCCGTCCATTAGTGTAACATTGTACTTTTTGTGACTAATGCTACTACTCATTGTTGCCGATAAATTGGAAAATTTGTATTTTTAAAGCTGATTTGTTTTGGCTAGAAGAGGAAAACCACAATTGAGGAGTAATTTTTCAAAGTGGCAAAATCACTCTTCAATTTATCTTAACTGATATTATGTATGCGAAAATGAGTTTCTTTTTTTGGTTGTAACGCTTTCACGCTAAAACGGCTGAACGGATTTGGATAAAATTTGGCACTAATTTTTACTTTTCATCCTGGATCGCAGACGAAATCGGGGGCAACACCTAGTTTATAATAAAAACGTTAAAAATTCTATGACAGTAGCAGTATTGTCGTCTAGTTTAACTAAAATTTTCACGCAAACATGAAGGTTCTTTGTGAAAAGTTCTTGGATAGTTAATATAGTTATATTAAATCAGCGTAATTCGTATGACTCTGAAGCTCCCAAGAACTCCCAACTAATGATAGATCCTACGGAACGCTTAGGAAATCCTACACAACTATTACTCATATACGTAGTTACGTGTATTGCCTAAGAAGGGCCATAGGTGGTCGCCGTCACGATGGCCATAAACTGAGGCTACTAGCAGAATGCCAAGCGTTCACATTCATGAGTAACGTTCAAGACATTCTTATATACGCCAATCGCACACCAAACAGACTAAGTGGTTCATCAAATGCAGCGCCAAAACGCAATGCAGCATTGATGAAGTCGCAACGTCGCAGATGCTAAAAAAGTAGCATATTTCCTAAGGTCAAGCAATAATCTTGTAGGACTTTTCGCATTGTCAACATATCGTCTAGGAACAAATCCTTCTAGCAGTTCAGTTTCTACTTTGGCGAGAATAATGTCATTTGCTTTTTGGTTATTATTATCCCAGAAGGCGATTAATTTTAGCATGCTGTCTGCATGAATATTAGAGTTCGTCGGTACACATATACATTCCTATCATCTACTTTTAGTAATATCAGATGTCTAGAGCAGAAAGGGGATCAGAAACCTCGCCAAAATGCATAGCCCAAAGCTTATTAACTGCGCACAATTTTGAAGGGGAGACGAAAATTTCATTACTTGGTTCCCCCTAATGGAGAATTAGAGTTTTAGGAGTAACTTACGAGGGCTTAAAGTATATCCTGATTAACCATGATCATGATGTTTACCTGAAACAGAAGAAAATGAAAATTAATACTGCAATGTTGTGTACCAAAACCACAAACGTTTTTCGAGTAGCCCAAAGGTAAGAAAATCTTATATCCTTTTATATTATGGTAACGTCAAAAGTACCTATAAATAGTAATACCCAAAACTATGTGGACCTTTAAAGAGATCTTGGGAATTCTATTAGCAGTGAGAATGTTGAAAATACAGGGTGGCAGGGACATCGACGCGAAGCCGGTTACCATGGATTCAGTACATGGTTCTGAACCCCGCTGCGTTGAAATTTTTCGTCGGTTATTAAAAAAAAAAACAGCTGTTTCATAGAAAAGTGCCATACCTACGCGGTCAAAATGTATGGACCACCAGATTTTTTTTTAAATAACCGACGAAAAATTTCAACGCAGGGGGGTTCAGAATCATGTACTGAATCCATGGTAACAGGCTTCGCGTCGATGTCCCGGACACCCCGTATAAAGATATCGGGCGAATACGCCCAAACACAGTCAAAGAAACATAATACGGTGTTCACAGTTAACAGTCCAATAAAACCAAGATGTCCGTACATACGTGTGTACTTCCAGCACATATAATTCCCATCGTTACTGCGGCAACAAAACCAGGACTCCATAATAGAGAGGAGCACATGTGGCGAATCGAATTACCCACACATTAGAGCTGTTTAACGTTTTATTTGTTTTTTAAGCGCGGGCGCCGGCGCGTCGCTTTGCTTTATGATCGGTAACTATGGGCACTACTGCACTAGTCTGGGTATATGGGTTCCTGGTATAGTGAGCTCACCATAAATAGAATGATTGTTTGGTAAACCTTTTGATTTAACTTCGAAACAGTTACTACCGAATGCCAAGTTGTAAAGATCAGCAATCAAGGCCTTTTACAATGTTTTATTTTAACCCAATAAATTGAAACAGATAGCTTGAATAACTCTGCGACTGATTCTGTACTTCCAATCAAAGCACACAAAGTACAAGTTACATGGTATAGATCTGTCTTCTTCGTTAAGCTAAACGAAAAAGCCTATAAAGACTGGATAATTTCTTAAGCAATCCTACACATGCATCTGTTTGAATATTTAAACTCTCTCATTTGCAGTGTCGTCATTTCCCTGCTTCGCAAAGGGCTGTCCCGCCGCGGCACGACAATTACCGAGGCGACACATCACCGCGACGCGTCTTAAGCACCGCAATCATTTCGCCAGTTTTCTTCACCACTGGCGGTAACAAGCAAGTCGTGAGCGCAAAGCGGGGTTTTGTTGTATGTCTCGTAGAGTTAAAAAGGACTAGGAGACGAACGTGATCTGAAAAAGAACTAAAGTAAACCATTTCCGACTCTATTGAATCCTCAAAGTCATCGTCAATGTTTAGTGAGTAACATATGACGCTTCGTTATGTAATATTTATCAATATAAAAACTAGTTTTCTTAATTATGTAGTATTTTTTTGGATTTCAGCTTTTGTTTTTTTATGAAGCACAACTTTAAAAGCACGAAAATTAAATCAGAATCAGTTCTCATGACTTGCACCACCATCGTCTGGTCCCAAGGCGCTCGTCGTAGTCCCGCCACTACGCGACATTACTCATCGGTCAAGTGCGCCTCTGGGACAGAGTAGGACACCACTAGCTCTGTCCCTTTCTACACACACGATCTAAATACTACGCGTTTCTATTTGGACTGCGACGTGAAAACTACGTCTGCGAAAGCTCGAACACTTTTTAGTCTTGGAAAACTCACAACTGATCGAATTAAACAATCTTAGTTGAATAAGGTTTCATTTAATTGATTCAACATGCTTTTTTGCCCCAAATTGTATTTTAATTAATATATTTTCCTCCTTATCGGTTCTCCTAATAATAATCATTTCGAAGTTTGCTCAGTTTCAGCAAAACTATCTTATATCTTGTTGAAATAATTTCTTCCTATAGTCTGACATGAAACATATGTAACTCACCACCTCTGTCTTAGGAGTCTTAATAACAATGGATTTCGATAAGGTAGACTACTAATGAAACTATCGTAATTAATCCTAACGACAGTCATTACACTAACAAAGATGAAGTGCATCTATTTCTACTGCTCATCTATCTGCAGCAGCTATTTGACTGAAATAGATGCAACTATGTAGGTCTTTCCGACATTTACGATCTGTATTCGTCGAATAGAATCCATTTCGACGTCATTTGGTATTTATTGGTCTACGATAACTTTATATATGAGTATACAAAATGGCGACTGTCTGTCATGTGGGAGTATTTCCTTGAAAATGCAGACTAGTTCCTAGTCAAAATATATCGCCATTATTGGCAACCTCCGTCAGACAATTAGTCATTTCTGTATCAGTAGTATCCAGTTCTTTTATCCAATATGTGTGTATTTTATATGCACTGACATCCTCTCAAATAATGTTCTTGTCCTATGATCATTTTGGTCAGAATGTTATAACTTATAGCTACCATATACTTAGCAATAAATGATACCTATTCTTCTTCTTCTACTTCAAACACGTTATTAACAATTGTCCTTGGTCTAAATAAGTTACTTATATCAGATATATAAGTTTAAAACTCGCTAATTAAGAACCACGAGTGGGTCCAATATTATAGTTTGAATGAGTGGTTGGCAATAAACTTAGCATTTTCATCGTAACAGGATGGCATGTAGGTGGCAATTTATTTCGTTCTGTCTGGGTTTCTTAATTTGTCCCTTGTTTATGAGTAGATCAAGTTTCCTTCAATAATAATATCAATATAACACCCTATTCAGTTGCTATAACACTGTAAAGAATTTGTATCAAGGCTGTCGTTTCCAAGGCATCTTTTCAGTACCTTTGAAGTCAATGTAGCACACATTGACAATCAAATACATCGTCGTAACAGTTATACAGTGGGTAACACAATATCCCATGATGACGATTGCACGTCTTGTGTTCAACCGCATTGCAGCCCACAAGCAGCTATGCAAGGCTTGCTTCAATACTTGTCCGGCTGTTAACCACTAGGTTGAATGTAGTCGTATAAGCACAATGCGATGCTGCTGCTGTTGCCGCAACTATTAGCTACCGTGTAGTCTTAGGATAATAGGCAGTGGGTTTGTACCTAGTATTGTAGATAGTAGATACCTTTATGTAGTCTACCAATGTTCCTAGGCTCCTAGTTGACAAATAGAAACTATTATAATACATTTTCCCTCTACTTACTGGCTGCTCTCACAAATCAATGATTTTCATCAAACGGCAGGGTGGGTGGGTGGACGGATGGGTTATTTTGTATGTTCGATAGTATTCTTTTACTTCCATTTAAGAACTACCAATAAAAAGAAATGATACCAGTTCCCAAGCCCTTAAACGAATGTAAACACATAGGAACAAGCTCTTTATCAAGTGAACTAGTCGCTACTCAGGGACAAAGCGATTTTTGGGCGGATGGGACCGTTCCAACCCTTTCTGTGATACAAAAAGCGGTTACACGATAACCGAGGGATAGACACGGGCAGGGGACAGAACAAAATCGACTGAATTAGCATATACGGGTGATAATACAAGGATAAAGTCTCAGATGACCATTCGTTGACGAAATTTCACAACAGTAATATACAACAATAGTTTTTTTGCAGCATTGATGAAAAAAGAGCACTAGTAAAAGATTATCAGCTAGTATTTCCAGCAAATGACGTAAGTGCGCGAATGTGCGTCAGCGCGGATTTCGCTATGAAATCGTAATTGGATCCAGTCGCCTGCGCCGTCAGCGTTACGTGGGCTTTGTCTTATTAGCGGCAAATTAATACGTGGCGCAAATGTACGGGTTTGTGAGCATGTCTACCATGTACCATGGTATTAACGAGTTAGTGGGAACGGTAGAGTTCTAAAAAGAGACTAAGCTTCGAAATCCACCCATAGCCGTGTAAAGAGGATCCCAGCAAAAGCCATAATTAATAATACCAAGCTGAAGGCAGTAATAGCAACACTTTTTCGTCCTAACATCTAGTTACTGTATATAACAGTAACATATGCCGAGCGTTGCTGTTTTTTCTGGAAGCGAGAACCCTAAGTGCGCCTCCAAATGAGAATGAATGAATATAGGCCACAGCGAGGCCAAGAAAATAGGAATATTTTTCACGAGAATATGTTCATTTTACTAACAAAAAACTTTACCATTTTTTGGTTGAACCTAAATTTCAGACAACGAAACATAAACTGCTTGCTAAAAATTTGTATTATATAGCTAACAGCCAGACTTTCAAGGTTTTAGAAGCCTATCCGTTGGTAACAGAGCACTAAAAATTCCGCTTTTCGTTTATCCATTAAGTTTTTATGTTCCACCATAAACTTGGCCTGGGATTAAGGTCAGAATAAGTTCGAAGTCTGCCAGCAATTAAAGGCGTGTCTTCGGAATCCCACATCCAACGCGTGGGCAGGTTTAGAGGTCCCGGTTTGTTAGAGGCGCGCCTTTTCTCGTGAACAATGGTTTTGGATCACTGATCAGCTTCCATTACTCATTCCTTTTTGCTATATGGATACTTTCTACCAATTATCACGTTAATACCATCAGCCACATACAAAACATTACCTCCGTATTTCAAAGGTGGACAAAGGATTAATAACAGTACGGGCAATTTGAACTTTTTGTGGAGGATATTTACGATGCCAATTAAAAGTGAGCTTGCTAAGAATAATTATGATACTCGCTGTGTAAATCTTAGTCCGATGCGGTACGGTAACAAAGCAATAAATACTTGTGTAATTTACTGCTACGGTCGAGAATTAGCATAGACACCTTGAGCGTGTTATAGATTTGATCCTATTTATGTAGCGGCACGATGTTATCAGGGCAAGGACTGGCTCTGCAGAGAACGCCAAAGCGCAACCTGTGCAGCTGTGTGAAGAATGAAGAGAAAGATTTTTTTTTTTAAACACAGATCTCATGCACCACATGACCTTCAAATAGCATTGAAAATGAACTTCGGTAATATAATAAAGAAAATTATTCAAAAAACAAAAAACCCGACTGCAAAAACACATAACTGAAAAGAGAAAAACAAGCATTATAATCTATAGAATTTTGATATCGCAGGCCGACAAACAAAAGTTACACCATAATATTTCCGGTTATTATTGTTATATTATTATTGTCCCCGCCTGCGATACCAAAATTCTATAGATAATGCTTGTTTTTCTCTTTTCAGTTATGTGTTTTTGCAGTCGGGTTTTTTGTTTTTTGAATAATTTTCTTTATTTCAAGTTTTTTAGTATTATTAATATATCTTAATTTCGAATTGACTAATTACCAGCTTTTATTTGACACCAATATTGTTGTAATTTATTTGTAAAAAAACCTTCCCCTCCCTTTTTTTGTATTTGCAGATGCAATACATAAATATTATATAGCCTATGTCACTTCTACGATTAAGACGAATCTAACGACACCTCATATGTTAAAAATTTAAAATCCATCAAGCCGTTTAGGCTACAGAGCGTGCCAAAGAAATAGACATACATACATACATACATACTCTCGAAAAACATTACCCTCCTTCTGGGGCAGTCGGGTAAAAAGAAAACCATGATGTACCTATGTTTTTTTTAAACATTTTGCAACATAAGTACTTATTTATTTATTACCTTATCATTATTAATTTATTTAATAATTGTATCGAAGCTTTGAACTGGTTATCAAGTGACATTATTTAATGTTTTGTTAACAGAATTACAAAAATATAATGAATTCTATAGGTATTTATCGACCAAAACCCCGAATATGTTACTACAAAACACGCGCGCGCGTCAGAGACGCTCAAATCTGATCTTATTGTTTTTATTTAATAAATAATACTAAATGTAGGGTACACAAGGTACTTTAGAGGTATGAGGAACAGGGTGTAAAGTTCACTCATCCTCTATTGAAAAGGGAAGATCCTCCGATCAGATGGGTGTTGTGTTGTGTCTGGCGGGCAATTGCGCGTAAGTTGATTTCGGATATTCTTAGATATAATGTCGATCGCGCGGTAAATTCTAACTGCGCGATACAGGATTTGTGTGACGTCATATCTTTGATGTGTACTGTAGCGGTTACACCGCCACTTACGAACTGAAGGTGGCGGTGTAACCGCTACAGTACCTCAAATATATGACCATTATAGAACAATAAAAAAAAGAGATACACTTAGGTACCTATGACTAATTCAATTTTACTTTTTGTACATTGTAGACCTCGTCAATACAAACATTTTGACACCTCAATTAACTATATTGACTTAGAAATAAGTAACGGAAATATCGTTATCTCGCACTTTTGTAGAAAAAGGGGCCCCATTAATACCAGAGCGATCGAAAAAACATTTCCAATGAGAAACAGGTTGAAAAGGATCAGAATTCCGAGGCAGAAAGGTTAACGAAAACTTTACAGGCATGAAATCTACGAGTAGATGAAGAAAAATCTAGATAGAAGAGAGCTAATGATACCAGGGCTGCATAATGCATAAAGCAAAACATTTACTTTCCTCCCCCTTTCTGGACTGAGCAATGCACGTAAAATGATGACAGTGTTCTTTCCACACCTCCAAGTTCTCCAACAATTCATTATTATTGCATGGACAGTTGGTTCGTTCCCAGTGCGGGTGTGACGCGTGACCGTTTGTAGTCCTAGTCGAACACAAAAAGTTTTCGCGTGAAATGTCGACTAGTAGCGAGACTTTACACTGAAGTGTTAATAAAAGATAAGAAGTGCTTCATGGAAGTAGGGTAGAATTGGATCGAGGAAATATAATCAATGAAAGTGAAAACAGTTCAGAAAAAAATATCGTAAGCAGGGGTTGTACCTTTACGATATTTTTTTCTGAACTGTTTTTGATCAGGTATTATGATAAATACTTATTAATTAACACCTCTTTGGAACTTTTATTAATTTTTATTTTATATCAGAAGAAAGGTTACAGAAGAAAGGTTAAGGGAATTTGTTACTGATGAGCCTAACCAGAAGTCAAATCAATCTGCCTAGCCTTTTCTCTACTATGTTGGGGTCGGCTTCCAGTCTAGTCGGATGCAGCTGAATACCAGTATTTTACATGGAGCGACAAAACCTCCATACCCAGTAACTGGGTAATACAATACCCCTTAAGACTGGTGTCAGACTTTCGGGCTTCTGACGAGTCGTGACGACTGTCAAAAATCCACGAATGACAGTCGGGACCAACGGCTTAACGTGCTTTTCGAAGCACGGAGGAGTCTCGGTAGGTATGTAAAGATGGTCACCCAACCACGAACTAACCCCGGCAAGCGTAGCTTAACCTGAGGGATTGACCCATGCGGCTGTTACTCATGAGCCTAAACAGAAGTACCTAATTCAGAAAATTTCTTAATTACGAAGTTTTACGTAAAATTTGAACAAACAAAAACTTGCCTTTTTCCAACATAATCTCCATAATTTCTCTTCCAATAATTTACTGAAGGTTCAGGCTTGAAATATTTGTTGTATAAAGATATAAAAAGACAAAGATACAAGCACATGGAGGTAGGGAAGGAGTCGGAAAAGTCTAGATATCATAAAGATGGAAGGCAGAATTACTGCTCTTGTTAACACTTGTCATTAGTTCGTATTCATAATACCAGCCTATTATTGCCCCACTGCTGGGCAAAGACCTCTTCTCATACACCGAGTAGACTCATCCCTTCTCTTTATGAGAAGAGGTCCCGGAAGAGAGGAATTGTATATCAATCAGTGCATGAGCATACAGTTATAATGGGACTGACAAATAAACTCGATTTTAAACCACATTGATCGTCAAAGCAAGAGTTTATTAATAATGAGGTATTACGAGTACGTATTACTTTTAGCATACACTTTTTAAAATACACGATTGATTGTTATCTATATCGTATACCGAGCTAATATCATAAATCTAAAATTTGAATTAATAATACGATTTTACTTTCTATTTCGAATCACTACAAAATCATAATTAACTCTAATATCATTAACAACTTCATTGATGTCTATATTAAGACCAGTAGCATCTAACGTTTTAACGTTTAATAAAAACTGTATTTCAAGTTTCAAGTCCTGCATTCCTTGGAACTTTGATAGCAGTAGTACAAACTACAAACTTAATTATTCCGATCCGGTTTAAACCAGTTGTGTAACTTTGTACTACTATTAGTTTTATGATAAAGACAAGCGTACGTATGATAAGTATGCAGTATCCCCTGTACCTGATGGTGAATGTATTAAATCTATGAATATTTTTGTCATAATATCTCATGAAGAAGCAGTCTTAGATTCAGATATAGAAAATATTTTAATAAGACCATGTTACTTGACACCCGGAGATATAATTTTAGATTCTTATGCAAATAAGACTAATGCGGACTAAGGAGAATGAATAATAACAAAAACTACAAATTAGCAACAGACAAAGACAACTAGTATGTAATAGTCGTAACAGATGATGATTTCCATGCAGCAGAATTATTTAAAATACTACTTATTCTTTGCAGAATTATGACAAGAACGTGATTATGGGATCTGAATAAAGAGGAAGAAAGAAGGCGCCTAAATTAATAATAAATAACCATAAAAAATACAATAAAGGAGATTACTACTCAGACGCATTTAAAGAGGGTATTAAAACGTTTGATCATAGATTCATATAGCCCGAATTGTCGATAGACTGAAACGAAAACAAGTCCAAATGAAATGCGTCGTCGTCTTTAATTTGAATGAATATGTCGTGTCCTTACTATCGGTGTGACCTACATAAGTAACGTGATTGTTCGTATAAATTATAATGTTTTGAATGAACAGTATTTCATAACACATTGTTGAACAAAACAATTTGCGTAACGTGTGTACTACGTCTTCCTGTTATCATCCGGCCACTCCGCTGTTTAGATATTAAACGTGTGTATTTATATTTTTAGATACTTCTGGTATGATGGTTGAAGATATTTTCAATTATAATGTTGAAGATAAAAAGCTCTCAGACAATGGTAGATCTATCTCTAGGAGTTCTCAGTTCAGTCTTTTGTTTATGAATATACACACATCAAAAGTGTCTAGGGATCAACATATATTTTTGCAATAACTTTTCTCCTGATTGATATTAATTAAAATTTTCTTTAAGGATTCATCAAATAAAGTGTTTTCGTTTGTCACAGTAACGATAAACCAAGTCACCTTTGCATTAATAAAGAAATTTGCCATTTTCCTAATAAAGGGATTTTTGACATTTGAACCACTAACATTAAAGTTCGAAAAAAAGACTGAAATAACAGTTTTCTTTAAAATTTTATTGGGTAACTTAAACAATTAATAATCCGTGTTTCTACCGCGAACACTAACAACACAAGAACATCGGTTTGGCATACTCAAAATGAGTTCATCCAAATCACGCTGTGGAATGGCCGCCCATGTTCGTTGCAACAACAAAAAAAGGTCTTCTTGCGACTGGATACCCTCCATATTCGACAGAGCTCTTCTCTGTAGCATATCCCATGCATGCTCAATCGGGTTCAAGTCTGGCGACTGAGCAGGCCAGGGCAGGACATTGATGTTAGCTGCGGCGAGAGTCTGTCTTACAACTCTTGCGGTGTGCGGTCGTGCATTATCATGCATTAACTGAAATAAGGGACCGATTTGCACTTGTAGAGGAACGATGACGTCTGATACAATCGTCTCAGCATAAATTTGAGCGTTGAGGTTGCCTCTAATCCAAATCAACTCAGTTCTTCCGCCGATCCAAATACCCGCCCATACCATGATGGTTCCACCACTATAAGGATGGACTTCCTGGCAGGATTTTAATCGCTGTTGGCGTCCAGGGGTTCTCCAGTGTCGTATACGTCTTGTATCCGGTCTCATACCAAAACGAGACTCATCAGAAAAGCACACGAAACGCCATTGTTCTTCTGCCCAATTTCTGTGTTCAAGAGCCCATTGATATCGAATCCTACGATTGTGCATTGCTATAGGTGGTACCCGTAGCGGTCTTCGGGAATGAAGGTTCACTTCATGCAAGCGGTTTCTGACTGTTTGGTCGCTAATTAAGTTCCCTGAAGAGTGATGAAGCCTCACGGCTAACATCATGGCGGTTATTGTTGGAGCTCTTCGAGCTAAGATTTGAATGTATCGGTCTTGTCTCCGTGTGGTGCAGCGATACCGTCCTCCATGGCGCTCAGCCACGGTACCAGTGCTTCGGTAACGTGTCCAAAGTCGACTGATAACACTCTGACTTGTATTCAGAGCTAAAGCCACAGTACGTTGCCGGGAACCAGCTTCTATCATTCCCACGGCTCTGAGCATTTCTTCCCTGCTTAAATGACGTCGCTGCTCCATAATAACGTTGGTTTTAATCAGTAGTAGGGAAACAGTAGCACTAATAATGTCTTCAATGCGTTGTATGTTTTTATAGGGAAAATATTGACAGCTGATTTTCATCTTTTACTCGAATTTGATTCACAGTTCCTGATTCAAATTATGAAATGCACCAAAAAGGATCCATATAAATTTATAAAATCATAAATTTATTACAAAGCCACATCTCAATCTCAAGAAATCCGCATAAAAATGCTTGATCCCTAGACACTTTTGATGTGTGTATTTAGCAGTACTGCCCATGATATTTAAAAGTCTTTGCCTTGTAAATGTTTTGAAGTTATTGAACCTCACTATATACAACGTAATTAAGTATGTGCATAATTGTATGACCTAGTTTACACGTTTTCATTTTAAAGCGTCAATATATCATAATGAAAAACAGATTTGACTCTCAACAAAGCGAACATCCAACCTCCAAAATATGGCGTAGTTGCGGTCGCCTACATTGATCTAGAAAGTTCCGCCCAAAGCATTTCTTTTCGAAACAGACGTGCGTTCCCCTCGGCTCAGGGACGGCTACTGAACCGTAGACCTCAGGTGCTCCTTCTGGGTTCAACACGCATGCGCACTGCGAACCAGGTCTGCATGCAACCAACCAACAATATTTACGGTGCGCAAAACTTCTGCTGCAGAGAACTGAGCTTTAGCTTCGTAGACATAAGACATCGATTTCATTTCATGAAAACTACGTTTCCTGACTTCTTTATAACCCTTCGTAGATGTTATGCAAAACTGCGGCCACCTATTCGGAACGTTGTGATCAGGTGATGGAAACAACGTGATAAGCATCTCGGATTGTAAGTTCTATTTGAACGAGGAGGAATACTAAGCCTTTTTGTCGGAAAGCATTCGTTGAAAGCTGGCTATCAACTGGGGATAAACGTGAAACATTTTCAAAAGAAAAACGAGATTTTTTCTCGTTCAGGAATAAATATATTGTGATTTGTGAGTAGATAACGATGAATTCTGGGCCACATTTGGTCGTGACTTAGCGGAAACGTGGGACAGTATCAAACTAAGTGGGAAATGGGTCACTCATAACCACAGGCTGATGTCATAGCAACATTCGATACGCCGCGGTCGTCTGGGTACATTCGCCGTAGGAGACCGAATGTAAATATTACACGAACGTGAATGAAACCGACCTTCGCTAATTCAAATGAGTGGCAACTCCAAACCTCGGGAGTTGCTGAAATTGTAATAAGTCTAAATTGTCAATGGTTTCTGCGAGTATAAATAAATAAAAGACGTAGATTTGTAGGTGTCAGGGCAGGGCGTAGACAGATATTGCGCCGTTTTTATACATTCTTTTCCGTAACAAGGTTTCCAGTTTTATTAGCATTAAACTGTACTGTGTAGGATATAAAGGAGAAAGGATATCGCCAAAAGTATTTCTACGTAGGTCTTCCTAATGATTTTATATTGCTTGATTTTGAAAACTTAACTAAAGCATATATAATTTTTATAAAATCAATTTCTCAATAGAAACAGAGCATACGCCTCGTAAATTCTCCAAATTAAATTTCAGTGAACACTATCTTTTCTCTGCGACGCAATTACGTCTAAAAGCAACCGAAAAAGAGGGTAGTCGGATACCAGGGATGCATAAAGCCCAGCCTCTACCAACAAAAAGGGGAGAAAATTGATTAAGGAATAGCTTCTCTGTTTACATTTTAATATTGCACACACATATAGCAATCCAATAAGGTAGGTAGTTTCAAAGAACCCTTACAGGTTCGCATTTACTTAGCCAGAGATAGGCGAAATTAAATGCAGAGTAGGTTACGTATGCGTGTGCGAGCATGATCCACGCTTTTCACTGCGGTTGAAAAAGCCTGGGGCATATAGAATATAACCCAGTAGGAGTATATGTACGTAGAATCAAATTCATTGTCATTATTAGTTATGAGTTGGTCTAAAATCCCTCGTATAGGATTTACAGTGAAATTAGTATGAGAGCTGGAAAACGCCAATACCCAGAGAGCAAGTTTGGTGATTAATGATCGTTTTTTTCGTCTTTTTGAGATGAGGCCTTTTGAATAGCTAGCCTTTTATTTATCTTTGGGCGGACATCAAATAGCTATAGAAAAAAGATTTACAATGAGTGCTGACGAAACCTACACATCTTTGTATAACATATGAACTGTCTACGTCCTGTCTCGATCGAATGTTATCATAACACAGGAATGGAAAATATCTGCTTCGTTCCTTATTAGATTCTCCGATGGAGTTATTGCACAGTTTTATAGCTGTTTATCATTTCTCATTAACGAAACTTTGTAAGCGTTTGTGGATATATTGCCTTTAATAATATGCATATACTTAGTATTAATTCTGAACATCCTGTTTGGGTTGAAAGGATTATAGTTATGGCTAGCGACATAGGTCAATGGTCTCAAGTTGCGCATTGAAAAGGTTTTGAACGAACGGCTGAGAATAAAGAACGATGAATAAAAGAGGTTTATTTATGGTCGCTGGAAGTTAAAGAATATAGAAGTCATATTATAATCAATGATGAAGAGACTCCTGAAGAAGTCGTTCTTAATATACATACATATAAATCGTTGGCGATAGTAAGGACCGGAGTCTTAAGTGGAGTAACAGTTTAGGATAATATCTTATCTTTTATTGAAATTCATTGTTTATAGCCACTTATTTTTTACTAAATCGGGTACCATTTCGTAAAATTAAACCAAACCACGATTTACTTTGAAGATCCCTATTCTGAGCATTGTTTCGAGTGGAAGTTGGAACTGTTTGACTTTCTCGCTGCTTCCGATTGTTTTTCTTACAACTTAACTTGGAGGAAAGCTTAAGTATCAATTGTTTATGTTAACAGAGCTTTGAATCTGGGTGTACGAGAAGCAGTATTTAAAGAGAAGTTACAATTTTGCGCAGATCTATAAACCACAACTATAAGTAGGTTACCGTGCGTTTAGAAATTTCAAGTGTGGTTGATCGAAATAATATGCGGGAAATAAAAGAACAAGATGCATTAACAGAAGATGAGAACCAATAATGTAACATCAAGGAGGGGAAATAAAATAGTTTTAATCGATTTGGCATTTCCTATAAGACCTACAGATGAACGTCTATCAGATTTTTCATCACGTAGAATCTTATAACTCGATTTTCAGTCATGTCATGCATTCTGAGAGTCTAACAATCTCTTGGAAAAACGAACATTTTATGAGCCTGGAGGATGTTCATCCTCCAAGCTCATAAAATGTGAGCACTTGAAGTAGGAATGTGTAATGTGTTTTATACGACGATTTTCTCAAAAAAAATTACTTTAGAAGATGAAAATACAACACCACAGAAGTTATCGGTTATCACCAAAATAGAACCAGTTTCTCAAGTTACCTGTTACATAAAGGATAAACGACTATTTCCCTCACAATTTCGGATCGTAAACTTCCATGAAACAGTTTGTGAATCAAAAAAATTGTATCGGCAAGGAGGAGCCACGTCTGTGAGGAAAACTTGAGAGGTTCACACCAACTTTGTTTAGCTCGTAACAGTCGTAACTTTGTTGGAGGCAAATACTTTGTTTGAGACTTATATGTATGTGGGTACAAATACAAAAGGATAAGGAGAAGGTTAAATTATGTAGTAAACTATGCATTTAGAGATATGGACATGGAATTTTCAAAGTTATCCATAGTGCTTTCGCCACGCTTCTTCTCCCCTGCAAAACACTAGTTTAGAGGTATGAGGAACAGTTTCGTTCGTATGTGGCGATGTACGGAAATGCTTGCACTGACTGGACAGGTCCACTCGAATCTCTGTGGTTCTTTCCGCAAAAGACTATTCCAGACACACATGGTCCTCATATGGCCTGACCAGGATTATGTCTGGACTTTAAAAGAGACTGCGACCTCTGCGTTTGTTTCGGCCTTTCTTCCCAGAGTAGTCAGATAGGAAACGCCGAACTCATCTAGACTATTTTTAATATGACGTGTTAAAGTGATATCGATATTCTATTTACAGAATAAACAATTTCATTAACATGTTTTAAAGATGGTTTTGGGGGCTGTCGTGTGTAATCCCACAGATCACTATGACATTGTGCCTTTCATAAAGCAACGCGTACAATCTAAGAACATTTTGGTTCCAATATGAAAAACTCCACCACCATCCACCATCTACCACTATCTTTACATATCGAGACTAGAAAGTGTCTCAGAAAGCATGGTTTAAGCCGTTGGTCCCGGCGGTCATTCCTGGATCTTTGACAGTCGTTACGGGTCGTCAGAAGCCCGAAAGCCTGACAACCAGTCTTACCAAGGGGTATCGTATTACCCAGTTACTGGGTTGTGGAGGTCAGATAGGAGGTCGCTCCATGTAAAATACTGGTAGTCAGTTGCATCCGCTTAGACTGGAAATCGACCCCAACATAGTTGGGAAAAGACTAAGCAGATCGATTGATTGAATATGAAAAATCAAAACTTCTTCAATTTATACAAATATAGGTTTTAGACACGACCTTTTTGAACTTCCGTACTACCGACTCCTAGCTGGGGATTGGGAGTTTGGGACTGCAAGTATAGGTACTATTTCTTTGATCAGTTGTTCACCATTAAGCCTTCTGCTTGTACCATTTTATTTATCAACACGGCCCTACTATTTTTAGTTTTCCGTTTAATTAAAAAAGCTGTCAAGCGTGAATTGCACTCTCGCACTCTCGTAATACGGATTTCACATCGACAGCAATTTGTTTGAGGTTGTATTTTGTTACATGGTAGGTATTACGTAACTACACACATCAAAAGTGTCTAGGGATCAACATATATTTTTGCAATAACTTTTCTCCTGATTGATATTAATTAAAATTTTCTTTAAGGATTCATCAAATAAAGTGTTTTCGTTTGTCACAGTAACGATAAACCAAGTCACCTTTGCATTAATAAAGAAATTTGCCATTTTCCTAATAAAGGGATTTTTGACATTTGAACCACTAACATTAAAGTTCGAAAAAAAGACTGAAATAACAGTTTTCTTTAAAATTTTATTGGGTAACTTAAACAATTAATAATCCGTGTTTCTACCGCGAACACTAACAACACAAGAACATCGGTTTGGCATACTCAAAATGAGTTCATCCAAATCACGCTGTGGAATGGCCGCCCATGTTCGTTGCAACAACAAAAAAAGGTCTTCTTGCGACTGGATACCCTCCATATTCGGCAGAGCTCTTCTCTGTAGCATATCCCATGCATGCTCAATCGGGTTCAAGTCTGGCGACTGAGCAGGCCAGGGCAGGACATTGATGTTAGCTGCGGCGAGAGTCTGTCTTACAACTCTTGCGGTGTGCGGTCGTGCATTATCATGCATTAACTGAAATAAGGGACCGATTTGCACTTGTAGAGGAACGATGACGTCTGATACAATCGTCTCAGCATAAATTTGAGCGTTGAGGTTGCCTCTGATCCAAATCAACTCAGTTCTTCCGCCGATCCAAATACCCGCCCATACCATGATGGTTCCACCACTATAAGGATGGACTTCCTGGCAGGATTTTAATCGCTGTTGGCGTCCAGGGGTTCTCCAGTGTCGTATACGTCTTGTATCCGGTCTCATACCAAAACGAGACTCATCAGAAAAGCACACGAAACGCCATTGTTCTTCTGCCCAATTTCTGTGTTCAAGAGCCCATTGATATCGAATCCTACGATTGTGCATTGCTATAGGTGGTACCCGTAGCGGTCTTCGGGAATGAAGGTTCACTTCATGCAAGCGGTTTCTGACTGTTTGGTCGCTAATTAAGTTCCCTGAAGAGTGATGAAGCCTCACGGCTAACATCATGGCGGTTATTGTTGGAGCTCTTCGAGCTAAGATTTGAATGTATCGGTCTTGTCTCCGTGTGGTGCAGCGATACCGTCCTCCATGGCGCTCAGCCACGGTACCAGTGCTTCGGTAACGTGTCCAAAGTCGACTGATAACACTCTGACTTGTATTCAGAGCTAAAGCCACAGTACGTTGCCGGGAACCAGCTTCTATCATTCCCACGGCTCTGAGCATTTCTTCCCTGCTTAAATGACGTCGCTGCTCCATAATAACGTTGGTTTTAATCAGTAGTAGGGAAACAGTAGCACTAATAATGTCTTCAATGCGTTGTATGTTTTTATAGGGAAAATATTGACAGCTGATTTTCATCTTTTACTCGAATTTGATTCACAGTTCCTGATTCAAATTATGAAATGCACCAAAAAGGATCCATATAAATTTATAAAATCATAAATTTATTACAAAGCCACATCTCAATCTCAAGAAATCCGCATAAAAATGCTTGATCCCTAGACACTTTTGATGTGTGTATTAATTACTTTTATTGATTTGACCACAGAACACAGTATTTGTTGGTAGATTTGACCATTATAAATGTTGATAGTTATTACAGATTAGTATGTTACAAACAAAAAGATAGAATTTTGCTTTATTTGGTTGGCATGCGAAATTGTATTAATCTATGAGAATACTGTTTCGTTCACTTAAAGAGAGCTATTATCTACTCTGTGCAGTGGCCAAGTCCTTAGTGATAGATATCAATATGCTAAGTAATTTCAGTAAAACCTGTCCCGTTAAAATTTCTTCGTGTATTTGCATATTTAAGTCAAAATCTATAGTTTCAGCAGTTTTCCCTTTTCGTCGTCACTTTTTTTCGTCAGTTTTGTCGAAGCCATCGTTTACTTAGTTAGCTTAGGTCGCATGAGCGTTACTTTCAACAAACAGTTAAAAAAAAAACAACAGAACATCTTTTACGTTAAAGTTTAAAGCGCCGTTCGAGAATCCGGGTTATATAATCCAATTCATTTGTGGCTGGCGGAGTGTCTTCTTCCATATATTTATTTCAGTCTTCCGTCAGTTTACTGCATTTCTAGTCGTAGCATCGTTCACAATCTTCTTCCTTTATAGCTCATGTCATGTCTCTGACCTATATTCCCACACACTTAGCTGCCAATATTTACGAAACATCTAAACCTCAAGTGCTATCATACGATGCCTCTAGCAGGGCTTCCAATCTCATTATACCGAGATCCCGAAATACCGAGATCCCGCACGATTTCATTAGTCCCGCTCACTGCGGGATTCAGGTGCGGGACCGCGCGGGATTTGCGGGATTGAATATTATTACGGGCACATCCTTTCGACACGCTGACGCTGCGCGCGTCCCGGCAATGCATCTGTATGCAACGCAGCTGAGCCGACTGTTACAACGACAGAAAAAAAAAAATATTCTAAATTATTTACTTTGCCTTGGTTTACTATTCACTGTTAACACCTTTTATCGAAAAATACGGGATCCCGTTAAACCGGGATCCCGCGTCATAGATTTTTTTTGATCTCGAATATACCGAGATACCGCAAGGGTATGCGGGATTGGAAGGCCTAGCTTCTAACTTAGTATACGTGTTTATTAAAGAATATTATTCTATGATCGAGTTTATTGCCCAATGCTCAGTAAGCTCTCCGAGGTTGGTGACGTCACCGCTCCTATTCGGACTGTGACCGCATCGCTATCACTGGCGCATATCTATCATAGTGGATGTACATAGTAAAGTAGTTGTATGTATACTTACTGCGTGTGATAGAAACACGAATGTACTTATCTATTGTTTTTATTTAAATATCAAACAGTATTTTTTTGTTCGCTAGGTACTTTTTTTTAATAGCCTTTTTGTAGGTACTACTAAAGGCCTTTTTTCTGCCAAAACTCTGTTTGGTGCGATTTCTGCCACACCACCTTCGCCACGGTCTACCTCGATGGCGATGTCTTCGCTCAGGCGTCCAGTGAGTGACGAACTTTGCCCATCTCTCCGGGTGCATTCGTGCGACGTGGCCGGCCTACTCCCACTCCACCCTGGTTTTTTTTCCGAGCTACACATAATGTCATGAAGATCAATTCGTACAATCAGCAAAAAAGTCAATTCACACTTCAGTTTTTTTAAACATAATAATTTCTAACCCAGTATTTAATACAAATTATAGTTCCGTTTTACCTTTTAGGGTACGGAACCCTATATACGGTGTAAAATTAAAATAATACAAACTCTTACTATAACTTACATGAAATGCTAAAAGCAGTGTATCGACTGATTTCGTGCCAATTTAAATGATTTGTAAAAGCAACAGTGTTATGTTAATCGATTTAAGTTGTTAACCGTACCTAATGGAATCAGTTTGTTCGGCTATTTCGCTCATATTTGGGTTTCCTAAAACCGGCACACATACCTACAGACGAAGTTTTTCTCGAATTTTATTTAGGGTCATATTAAACATGTTCTAAATCCCGTAAGTGACAAGATAAGTGTCATGTCTACCTTTTTGCGACGAGAATACATATTTAATGAGAATGATTTTGGGTTCCAAAAATGTGAACTAAACGGGATCCTATATTTTCAAGGCACAAAATAATATTAGGTCTAAAACTTTCACCCTAAAGCTGGGAAAGCTATCTGCGTACTTGACATCACTGTTAAACATTAAGTAAGGTTAGTAGTCCAGTGAAAAATACAAAAAAAAGATGTTAAGTCAGGCACAATTCGCATAGAGCTAAACATTGGTACAGGTGTTAAATACACAATAACAAATAAAATGTCAAATATACCCACAGGTACCAGTTCAGGAAAAAAATAAAATTTTTGGTCTAATGTCAAAGATATCGGTTTTTCACATATTTCTCTTAAACGGAAAGTGTTATCGTAAAACTAGGTCGGACAAAAGTTGTAGACCATGAAATTGTCTATATAAATTGTTTAGACAATTTTTGCCTACGAATCACCATTCCTGATATATTTTAAAAGTTGAAACGGTCGTATTCTGTTTAATATGCACACATTTCCGCACCACCTATACGTGTTGTCCTCAGTAGGCATACTCCACGATCTATTGTAATCAAGGATCTTTTAAATAAAAATATTCTTACAAAATATTGGTTAAGTACATCATTCATGTTGAAATTATACATGTGAGAACAATGTAGAAAAACGTGCACGTTAAAAGCGTTCGTAATAAAAGGATTAAACAATACAAGAATTAAAATAAGATTCTGATCAAAAAATCTATGAAAACTTTATGGAAATTGTTCTATTATTGTCGCGTAGCGTCGGTCTGCGACAGCCTTATCAGATTTTTATTTGTATTCAAAACTCAAAAAAAAACAGACCCCAAAAAGCCGACCCTTTACAACTTATTAGAATTTATGCAAGGAAGAAGGAAGGGTCATCCTGCCAGACGTTCTCTAAGGATATCTGACGTCATCAGTCCAACGCACATTGCACACCGACCTCCCTGTTATCACCAGTGCATATCTATCAGTTACATCACTAACTTGCCAGCAAACTGCTAGTACTGTGCCTAACACATGGCTTACTCTGTGAGGACAAAGTACGCAAGAAGTTTGATGTATCGAAGCTATATTTACTGTACTAGTATACGCTGATCTAGCATTGTATAGGCACAATGAGAGGTCAGCTTAAATAGTTAACTTATATTATGGTCTGTTCCAAAAGTATTAGATGAAAATGTAAACAAATGTTTTGGAAATGTATGTGCGGAATTAAGGATGGCTATTTGTAGTGCCACTTAATCTCAATCTTATTTAAAGCAGAAAAACAAACGTAGCAAACGTGACTTACACAATTAAAAAACTAAAATGGAAGTGGGCGGGTCATGTCATCAGGGGTAAAAACGAAAGATGGGCCAGAAAGCAACAGAATGGTATCCCAGAGAAGGAAAGAGAAAAAGAAGAAGACCATTTCAAAGATGGGAAGACGATTTGAGAACTACTGCGGGAGGGATATGGAGGAGAAAAGCTCACGACCGTGAGCTATGCAAAAGCCTGGGGGAGGCCTATGCTAAAGAGCAAAGCAGTCTGGAGACTTCTGATGTCTAAACCTATAATTTAAAATAAATTGTAAAACTAGTTTTAAGGATTGCTAATAAAGGCTATTTGAAATTGAAATTTGTAGTGCCACAAAACAGTGCTTTAATTAGATTTTTTGTAATTCTCATTTATTTTTAACTACTTTATACCTGCGCCTTCTTCCGCGAGCCTATAACCTTCCTCAATAATTGGGTTATGCAATGCAAAACGAATTTTTCAAATCCGACAATAGTTCCGGAGATTATCCCCCACATACAAACTTACAAACTACAAATTTTACTTCTTTATAAAGTTACCTTTTACTTATTAATGAATTAAGTATATCTCTTTAGATTACTTTAAAGATTTGTGACATTTGACAATTGAGGTTTACACTTTCATAAGATAGTTTTGGAAAAGCCAGTACATAGCGCATAGCTTGATGTATCGCCATGCGTCCGCCATCGGCCGTAAATTCGAAATGCGCCACTGCAGTTGTGAATGTACATATACCGTATTCCATGTTCCATGCTAGCTTCTGACTATAAAGCCTAATGGGTTCCGTTCTCTAAGAGAATACGTATGAGCTCATCGCTGTGATCGAACTGCATAATCTTACTGGCAGTATTTCGACTTTATTGAAACGCTAGCGTAGGCGGATTGATGGAGTACGTTGTATAATCTGAAGAGACTTCTGTGAAAATTATTTTTTTCTCATCATCACTGTGCAGTTTTGGTTTGGTAACCTAATGCGGATTGTATGTTATTTTGGATTCAGCTTTAGACTTGGGTACATAGTATCATTGGTAGCTTTCATATTGGATTTCCAAAACATCATTCAGAAGCCAATCCATGGATCGATTATATCAATTGCTAAGCATGCCATATATAACGTGACCATTTATTTTTTTACTCAAAACGGGACATAGGTTTATTTATCTCAATAGGGCAGATTCATAAAGGAAACTTATTTTTGAAAATACCAGCATACTCGTATGTTCTCATTTTCTCAATGAAAAAAAAACTTTTTTAATAAAAAAAATCTTATCAATATGATGTACTTAATTAAAAATTAAGCAGGATAAATTTTCGGTCATTTTTACATTTGTCAGCAGAACAACTTTCTTTTAATACAGCTGGTGATGATTTTAAATAAGAATAAAGTTCTTGGCACGTTTTTTTAATATTCAACTTAGTAATCAACATCGCCAAGCCTGTAAGTGGGTTTTTTCAGACGTCCACAATTTATTATTAAAGAAAGACTCTGAGAACGGGACAATTTTGCGTCCCCAGGTGTTTTTCGGGGACACTGGGACGTAGAACCGAAAAAAGGGACGGTCCCGTTAAAAACGGGACGTATGGTCACGTTAGCCATATATTGCAAGCAGATTGATAATCTCCAGTAGCTCGTTCTTCTGTAGAAGCAAAATAATCAATTCAACAAAAAGCTTCTCTTCATTGACTGAACATAAACCTATACCAGTTATAGGCATCCCACGCACCCATAGCACTGACCTATCTCCTGCCTGATCTATGTTGTTCCCGATCTCCATACAATGGGTGGGGTCGGCGCGGGCGCAGCGCGCATTACTACGGCTGGCTGCGCGCATGCGCGCTGCCCGCTGATCGACACCCGCCACGCATTACAACGACGCACATTTTCCACGAACACGTATAAATAAAGTCGTCGGAGAATTGCCGCAATTTACACAGCCTTCTGTGAATCAGCGATAATTATGAGATAAAAACCACGTCTAGAAACTTTATCGTCAAAGAAACTGACGATGTGAATTATGATAGTGCTCGACTGAAGAGATCTGACAGACGAGTGATAGCAAGAAACAGCTCACCCAACAGAGCGCAATGGAAAAGTATTCAAGTAAACAATTCACAATAAATTATAAACTAAGTCACGACACAACAGCCTGCGCAGAGAAACCTGTTTCAAAAGAAAAATGAACGAGTGTTGGAACATACTCGTTCTTTTGGAAAAGCGGTGAATGAATGTTGGACTCCCATCTACAGTGAGCCACTACGCAGATCACTGTTTATGGGACTTTCTCACGATCGAGCTAGAAAAATCTGGTATGAGAGTGGAGCCGACACGACAGATTAGGGATTAAGCAATACATTAACTACGGTTCACATACAACTACTTACTTAGTTCTTTAGAAAACTTGTGGAAAATTGCATTAATGTGCGTCCCTCGTCCAGTAAAACTACATTTAAATTCAGCCATTTTTTCGTCTCTAACGAAGATAAGTGGCCGTTTTTCCCTCTTAGCAGTAAGAAACTTAATTACTGTTAAATTAGCTACTAGAAAAACAACCTCAGATAGTTAAACAGTTTCGAGATAACGAAATTCTCAGAAAAAGACATAGTCATGACTTCAAACTAGTTGGTGTTTATTTTCGATGCAATCTACGATATCAATGTGGAGAACGAATGGAGAGTGGTGACTAACACACGATACGGTGTTGCCATCATCGAACGTTTGATCATTGAACATTAATAGGTTCTTACGCTATAAAATTATGAAAGCACGTTCATGTTTATAATACGTTAATACGATGTTACACGCAAAAGATTTATAGTTATTGAAGAATAGCCGTGACAACAGTCGCCGGGGCAGATGTCTGCTCCACTGAGTTCCAAGAAATTATCGTTGGAACACTAACTATAATGTGTTGTTTGTAGAAATGATTAAGTTCTTAGAAGAGTGTTGTTTTCTTCAGAATAATACCCATATATCGAATATGAAAGTAAACAATCGCTAACAATGCTATCGGATGAAATCTTTGTACATCGCCACCCACAGAGGACATCTCTTCACAACTGAAGAGATGCTCATCACAAATACCAGTTGATTGAGATGAAAAACTTGTGACGAAGTATTTATGATTTACTGTCGAAACTGTTAGGATTCCGGAAAGATACAGCATTAGGTTTGTTGATATTTTGAGTAATCATAGCTTAGAAATTGATTGATTGAGCAAACTGAAAGTTAAAATTGATGGATTGTGTTTTCACACTTCTTTTCAGAAAATGTCATTAGTTCGTGAATACTTAGAACAAACGTTAATCATCTAGGAACAGTATATTTGCAAGATCTAAATGAGTAAAAATATTATTAATATAAAACATTGCTATGTTCAAGCTTCATAGACATTCCTATCAAAGTCTACGCACTAGAATATCGTCGTTATAAGCATCCATCGATCAACAAACGTTCAATGGAGCACTATTGTCTTTGATAATCTTAAAATACCTCTTATTTTTCATTGCCATCATTTTAATTAGCGATTCTTTCGACAAACGGAGCATCTGCGTCTTGTTAGTTGATCTTTGTACAATATTGATTAGTGATTTACAAGTCACATTAATTGGAGCACGTATTTGGCGAACTCACTCGGCGGTCTAACTATGCGGATTGATTGCCTTCACGAAAGGGAGGTGTGGAACGAAAGATTAGTTCCATTTGCTCTTAGAAGCAGCCAGAAGTTATGTTCTATATTCCATCCTGTCTGGAGTTTCTTCAGTGTGACTACAACACTTAATAAAAGTCACAAGGCTAGTAATATAAGCCATAATTCACGGGAGAGTATCTCCGTAAGACGCAGTAACGAGGTGGCCAGATGTGTGCCGCACTTACGAGATATAAACCGCACATGACGCGCACTTTTATAACTATAGCCATAGCGTCATCTATATGACAGTCCGAATGTAACGCGGGAGGTCTGAGTACTAGGATCATATGAATTTGAAGGGATGCCTGAGATGAGGTGTTGGGTTCGTACTCTACCGGGAATCCAAATCAAGACTGGTGTGTTGAAGTGGAAGCAGCATTTTAACATATCGATCGATTCGATCATTAACTAGACAGTAGAAGACTTAGTTTGACATGCGCATGAAAAATAATTTTGAAATGCCCTTTTTGGATATACCCTAATTCCTAACAAATCCTGCTACAAAACAGCTTGCAAACTAAATTCACATTTCTGAATAGATTTGGTCAAACTGCGGCGAGCCAAAATTTCATCCGGACATTTCGTTCTCCTGTTATGTATTTACGATACCACTAATATGTATATTAGGTATTAAAGTATGCGAAATACCGCTGCAGCTGCCAATGGTGGACGTAAAGCGAATGGACGTTTTTACAGCTCAGCGTTTTAGTGCTCAGTCGGGGCTCTGAAGTTATTTACTGGTGGTAACGTGGTGCAAGACATGAGAAAAGCGACAAGCGGAGCGGGCAGCAGGGTAATAATTACCGAAGAGTAAGAGAGGTTTAAGAGACACTTCGAAGCGCATTACGTCAAGTATCTATGATTCCCAGTATGGAAAACAATTTTGAATCAATTCAATTGATTCAAAATTGTTTCTATCCTATGCCTTTCAGAGATTTGTACGAAGTTAATATCGTAATATCCAAACCGGATCAATAAATTAACATCCATCTAATTACTCCTGGACAGTAAAGCAACAATCTTTGAAACCATATCATAAAATATTGCGATTCTTAGAAGCGATAGAACCAACTTAAATAATTGCAGAACGATTTTACCATTACAAGTTAGCCGGAAAGGTAAATCGAGAACAGTCGTTAATGTCAAGAGGTTAATTTGAGCACATTCCAGCGCAGATCACGCAGATTTGGACCAGGTTAAAAGAAAGTAACTAATCGAAGGGGGAACAGGTTTTTAAAGTATTCAATATATGCGTTTTAACATGCTTTTTTAGGTTGATCATATTTATTGGAGCAATGAATTATTGGACGTGCAACCACTACAAAATGTGCCAAAGATTGTGATTTGTAAGTTCGGAAAAATAACTACGGTTCTAACTGAAACTACTATGATGTAACGACTGCGAAATTTAAATTGCTTAATGTTTGAGAAATACTAGTATGTGTGTAGTTACAGTTCATGACTTCGAATCCAAACACTCCATAATCTATTTAGCGTACATTATGTTGTCTGCTTTCAAGGAAACCGTTTCATTGATATTGTTAGTTTAGAATTCTTTGTATTGTGAGATTGGATTAAAACCGCTATAAGTTCGTACTCTGCGCCGCGTTTTAAACTAAAAATTGGTGGCTGCGGCCCCGTCGCCCGCATCGGTCGGACCGCACCGTGTTATTACGGGCCGACGCGACGGATTGCCCAACTCTACAACATGTTGTTATTAAGTCATTTTGTTTTGTTCCCCGTCACTGTGCCCAATAGTTCCCTCGCCTACTTCTCAGTTTCTTAGCTCCACGTCCACTGAGTACCGTTTGTTTGTGTTACCATTTTTAATTAGTTGTATAATTTTATTATAATTATAACTCTTTTTTTCATTTGCATAATTTGAGTTTTTATATGCATTGAAAAACTACGTTAGTGTTCGTATCCGGTGATGCAAACGTTTTCCGTAAAACTTTTGTTGCGTGCAATTTCATATTTTCAGTAGAATGAAAGCTCAAAGTGCTTACTTAGTAACAGGAACATAATAGGTACGGGAAAAATCAACTTTGATTTGAAATTCCCTACCGGACGACAAAAATAATGAAACGCTTTCACACTGCCAATTTCGGTGCGGAACACGGAACACTAAAAAGGCCCGACTTGAGTTTCACAAAGTATTAACAATTTATCACGCTCGAGATTCTTTGTTAGTTCATTTATCTAAAGTGTACGAGTAAATTATATAACACGTTTTGTGTTTGTAAACGTTGCATTGAGAATTTAGAAGCCGATGACCGTGTGAGATGAAAGTTGATCAGCTACCTACTTCATTATGCAATTCTATTACAATCGATATCTGCTATTTAATACAGTTTTATAATTAGAAATAATATTCAGCAGAAACAAGTAGTTAAGCGCTTGATTTTTATCTCTAGATAGTGTAGCTGTCCGAATGGATTCTTACTTGACTCATTATTTTCGATTCGTTTTGCAGATTTGATGTTTGCTGTTTATTAGTTTTCTGTTTGTTTAAGATAAAAATAATATCAAAGAAACGTTTGTCAATGTTCTTAATAATAAACTATTCAAGATTTGACCAGACACCAGAATATCATAACTTGCTGGATGCAACTCAAATAATCACATTGTAAAAACATAGCTATTCAAACATCGCGCAGGATCCCCGTATTCTTGGAAACGGGTATATTTCACGAGTTATCCGAGGAGGCGAGAAGGCGTCTAATAAAAAACCCAGTGGACGTTATATACGCCATGTTTCCTGCGCGATAAGCCGCTGATGGATCACTTCCTATGGATTAGGGATGCTCGATACAAGCTACAATGCACACTGATTCCAATTATACTAGCCAGCGTCCTGGCGCCTTCTGCTTGCCTAGTACCTCATACAGCAATCAATGATATTAAAATGGCTTTTGAGGTGTTTCCAACGTGGGTTACTTGTATGATTTGGCTATCAAAAATTCAATAGAATATTTTGTATGAAGTAAGACTCAATTTAGAATTTAATACTCGATCCATCGGGTTTGAGAATATATTTTATGAGATACCGTTTCAATTTGCTTCTAGAAATTAATTATAAGTAATTTTAGTATAATATTAAAATAAAAATCATCTGAAGAACTTGTTTGTGTTCACTGTTCAAAGAATAAGTGTTAGGAATATGAAAAAAAAAATTGCCATATGTAAGGTACGCAATTACTATCAATAACATTCAGTATGATCCAAAGCTGAAGTAAAGAAAAAACATTACGAAATCCTGCCCACACGCGATGTCAATATATTCTTTATTGACGCAAGTATTTATCCAACTTTGATAACACTTTATCAATAAAAACATTACGCACATTTGTTTACTCTAAAATATGGTGCAACGGACTTGGTCGGTCAAGAGGAACGACTGCCATCCAACGTTGCTTTATCTCCTACTAGCACCAATCTTTTGCGTTCAAAGCCAGCAATGGAAAATATTTTAGATGTCTCGACTTGGCCATCCAATGCTTGTCGGCGAAGTAAAAGAAATAAATAACATAGCAAAGACTACGTTATTACGATTATTATTTAGAGGCTACTCGTCACGCTAGCAGAAATGTCAGGAACATGAGTAAAAACTGATGAAGCAATTAGGGGACTATTTGAGTGTAATTTAACGCGTCATTTGCAGAGAAAACGAGGTAGTAGCAGATGCTCGCGACAAACATGTGGACAGTATGAGTTACAAGTCGTGCTGACTCGAGTTTTTCTGTAACATAGGTATGATTCAGTATCGTCTGATGCTAATCGTAGATGTGGTGTGTGAGACATGGTTTGGTGGTGAAGACGTCATCGCAATGGCGACACCGCAAATTCCACTTCCCAACAATTGAATGAACGGCTTCTTTAGATAAGGGAATCGGACTGTTGACAACAGACTCATGGATTTTATACACGTCGCGTGATCGCGTCGTCTGTGTACACATCACTAAGACCACCTTGGCGAAAACTAACTTCCCTCGAAGACACTGGACCCCGAGGAAGAACTGCCGCAGTAGCAGTACACTTCATAATCTTTCACGAAACTACATATAATATTATAGCCGGTATGTGGTAACCCCAGATTGTTAACTTTTTGGAGTTTGTTGCGGCAAATCCTGAATTAAAGAGCAGACTAACAAAATAAGGTTCTTTGAAGTATCGTTGCTAGATTAGAAATTGGTAATTATTTTTTGTCCACAGTAACGTAGCGCAAAGTTATTCAAGTTATTCCAACCGCCGTCGATGACAAAACCAACAATGCTTCACACCTAAGTTTGTAGTTATAACAAAGTCTCAGTATTGTCTTAGACACATGTTTGTACAGTCGAACTAACCAAGTTATGCATAACTTAAGAATGTATGACTTATATCGACTTCATTATAGTTTTTCACTTCACAATTTCATCTCGAATTAGCATATTTTTGTAAACTAAAAATTGTTGTTTCTCACGATATTTTAAATAATAGCTATAATATGCAAAATTATTTTTGTAACATAAAAATATTCCTTTCAATTTGGCAATAACGATGCGATTCTTTTAATTTTCCTTTTAATCCGTAGCGAATGAACGAATTTATAGTGTTGTTTATTTACGATATGTAGAAGAAATTGTACGATAATATTTTATCGTTAATAAATAGTTTATGTGGTAATCTTATCTATAAAATAAAATATTGTTCGTTGCGCCTTTTAGTAACTTTAAAACAAGAAAAAAAGAAAACCACAAAAAAAAACGTTTCTTTAGTTGCAGTTTCAAGAGTTACGCGGCAATTACGCGGTATTATTTTAATTCTTGTGGAGAGCAAGTGTCTTCGCAATTTCTCTAATTGCTTTACAAAATATATATTATAATTAATATAATATTTAAAGTAAAGAGGAAATCAAAACACTCGGTAAACTGGCACAACAACACATTTTGTTGCCGATAACTTTGATGGATGGTATTTAAAATATAAGATGAATCTTTAATTCTATATCAAAGATTTATTTAGGTTATATTTCTATTCTTCACGATAGCAATTCCCTGAAAAGCTTGTAATACTAGTTTTTGAAGTGAAAACTTCTTTAACGGCGTTGTGCACTTTTTTTGGGATGGGTAAAAATTTTAAACTTGCACCAGGACACGTGACCTGATCGAAAATTCGTAAGACGGAGGGAGAGTAGAATTTGTTGATAGCGCACTCTGTTTTATTTTTTGGGAATTGTTTTAATGGAGCTACAGCTTTCATTCTTGTACTGACAGCAAGCCAAATAAACTCCTGGCATTTTCGTTAGATGGCATTACTTAGTTTACACTTCCATCGGCAGTCCTCAAAGACTGCCCCTATTTTTTGCTGCCCTATTTGAGGGCTACTGCAAGTTTTTTTTTATAACTATTATTTCTACTGCGCTTGCATCTACATTTATGATCAAGAAAAAGAGGAGTGTCTCTTAGGCGTCAGACATTATCTTCAAATATGCAAATACCATCAAAATTGCGATATACGTGTGACACGGATGTTTGTCTTGCAGTCTTCATATTTATAAAAAAATATCTGGTGCCGGTTTAAAATACTTACATCAGGGTGTCTACGTCCGTCAACGATAATACGGGCCCGTTCGAAAATTGTTGATCCTTTAAACAAATTCCAAATTCAATTTTTTGAACGGGCATATTCATAGGTAATAGAGAGTAGGGACAACTGACAAATCGTGTTGTCAACTTGTCACTCATTCTTAGTTTGGGCCCCGAACTGAATAGTTCGTATAAGTGATATACGGAGTAGGAAACGCCCGAAACTATACTATACGGATTTCATGCTTAGGGAATAGGTAAACCCCCAGGGCCCAAATAAGTCAGAGAACAACAGTTAGATAAATTATTTAATAAGCATACGCAACGTAAACAGAAATCAGTTATCTACAAACGAGGCTCATTTCTGAGAAACATGGAGCTCTCGTGTTTACTGCGAACGCTTGGAAAGTTGCTTTATCACCATTATTATTTACACTAGGCTGCTTATCTGTACTGCAGGGGGGTATTAGAGATAGGATTTGGTTACTGACACTTTAATTGGTGAAGTAAGGCACTGGGTAAGATTCCCAGATTGTATATCCGACCTTATTACGACACGAAGTTTGTCTTTAGATCCAAGTTTACAAACAATCGAACCATTTTCAAATTTCGAACTACATTTCAACGTACTTAGTTAAGTTCTAAATATCTGGTTAAGTTCTAAATATCTGGTCAAGCCGAGCTCTGTTCGGGTGAAAATATAAACATATCGTCCAGGTACACCAACGTTTTATCACATTCCCGAGGCTGTGAAAATAGAGAAAATGACTTTTCCCAGATATGAGACCTAGCTAGATCAATTTTTCATCCCCATATACCCCTAAATTGCAATTTTCATCGAAATCGTTGAAGCCGTTTCCGAGATTTAGACTATATAGATATATATTTTATGCAGATATTGCTCGTTGAAAGGTTTTCGTTAAACCAGTCAAGTTCTCAATTTTCTATTAAGAACTTTACGCGTATCCGAATAAAGTTCAAATAAAACAATCTCTGACTCGAAGGTTTGGGCAGGACTAAAGTTAGAACTCATTTTTTGTAATGAGACGGGTGGACTCTTACTGTCAGGATTTTCTTAGTTAAAGGCTGGGTCTGCTACAACAGTTTCGATTTAGTTGCCGTCATCTGTAGCACTGTCGTCGTCTGAAAAATGTAGGTTCATTGGCATAACTCTTAAATTTATCCATCTTCTAAGACAGAAGGATAAACTTCAGTTTTCCAATAACAATTTAAATATACTAAAACTGCACTACGGTTACGTTCTCGTTGTGTTTACAATAGAGAAGAAAGTTTAGAAGAAGCAGTTTAGAAAACATGGACAGATGTCTGTAGATAGATCTCTTACTATTTGTGTCACTTTGTCTAAAAAAGTAGGAACTTACGGTATAATACACCATATCATTCATAAATTGAGGTTCATACTTTTTAATTATAGCGAGTAAATCACATAATATTAGCCTAAAACCTACGTATAACATTTTATTCACTAAAACATTTAATAAAATTTTACCTGAACCCACCGAATTTCTATGAGCCATATTCCACAAAATTAAATTACGGCAAAATTTTAGGGAAAATTTAATAGAAATATTTATCTAGCTCTCGCATATTCGGGGAGCGAGGCTGACATCATCCTGTCCCAGGGGGCTGAGAGCGCGTGCCGAAACAGCTGATTGCCGACCGACCACCATAAAAAATCGTATAAAACAATCCCCAGCCAAATTTCAACCTTATCCCAAACAGTTCAGACTATAATGTCACATGCTGCCA
Source organism: Conistra vaccinii (assembly GCA_948150665.1). Lineage (NCBI taxonomy): Eukaryota > Metazoa > Arthropoda > Insecta > Lepidoptera > Noctuidae > Conistra > Conistra vaccinii. The sequence goes on along the minus strand of OX411323.1, from coordinate 2,163,368 downwards.
CCCAAACGACCCTTAATATAAGTGACTCTAGACAACTCTCAACTCTAACATATAGCAGATGGGTCTAAAATCGTTTGCTCACTTTTTTCCCCGTCCACGTCACCTCCAGAATAAAATCCGTAGTGCTATAAAATTTGGACTCTAACACCGGGGCACACGGCTAGTTTTTGCTAGTTTGGGATTGTTAACGAGATAAAACAGAATGGATTTTGTGCATTTCACTTGGTTGGAGGCCGGTGCGTGCCTCGAGCGATCAAGTTCTGCTGCATTCGGCTCCGCTGGCTAATAAATGAGAATATTTCGTACGAGAAGATGGATCGTTCGTAATTGTTCAGCTACGGTGTTACTGGTAAGAAACAGAAACGCATGTGATTTTACGCTACGTGATTCAATAAAACATCGATGTTTTGATTGCAGTATAAATATGTAGTAGAAATGATTACATAATGGGGTGTGTTATTAATATAAATAGAGCTATTAATATAAGTAATTATAATGTTCAATTAAGTGGTATTACTGTATCGAGGTAGGTACACAAGCGTGGTGATATAGAAGTAGTTCGTAGACCACCGCCAGAGATGATTGTTCGCAACACGCAACGTTTTTTGTGTATTAAAAATAACTCATTCGGAACTAATACAAGTACAACAAAGAAAAAAGAAGAATATAATACAGTTTTCATAAGATTTCCTGACGTTTATTTGAACTAGTTTAAACTAAACTAAATAGGGAATAACGATAAACAAACCATAGTGTTAGAACCCTATGTTTCCCAAAATCAAGACACAATAGATCTGTCTCTTATAATTTAGAGCCCGTTTCTAGCTCTTATAATGCATAATAATGGCATGAAAGCTCGACAATTCACAAATACAGGATAACATAAGTTACGAAGGAGTACATAATATTATAGCAACTATTCCAAGGAGCCGAAACATTTAAAGCTTGGAAATTCTGGTCACATTCACTCCAAACTTGATAGACAACGTAGAATGTGCACGTGGTTTTGATATTAATATGCTTTGAGTTACGAAAACAGAAAACAGTAGTTTAGTCCATAGAACAATCGTTGGTCAAACACAATTCCGAATAATAGAATTGGATTTCAAGTACCAAAGATAGCTAACAATCGGCTGTATCCCGTCATTTTGCCTCAATATTTCGCCTGTGGCATTTATGCAGCCAAACAATTTAGTTGATCGTCGAGTCGGGCCATAAGCTGATTCAATCAATCAGTTTACTGAGGCTGCCGCCACAAACACAGACCTGGGCCGCTTCAAAATTTTACTACAATCACAAACGAATCTTCACCTACGGGGTCCAATTTATCCCAAGCTTTCTCTAGGTATAATCTTTATTCAGATGCTGCAGCTTGCAAAAGATTCTATTCAGAACCTTAAGCAAAGGTTAAAAATATTAAACAACGTAAGTATTATCTAAGACCAATGCGTTCCTTTAGTTAGTTCAACATATTGCAATTCTTCGAGTGGCATCCTTATAGCTGGCAATACACAAGGCCCAGTCCTCTTGTAATTAACTAACCCATTGCGATCCAATGAAAGTTACTTAGAATAACTGAATCCTACGTGACTGCATGCAAGGAACCAGTATAAGTGGTGGAAGCTCAAGAAATTGCCTCATTGCTCTAGCTTGTAATACTGCAATTCTTCAAAGCGTTTCGATTTATCCGATCAGATTAGTTTGTAAGAGTCATCGACTTCTGATATAAACAGTAATATTACTTGTTCAATGTGTTGTGCTTCTGAAAGTTGATAATTATATATAAATCAAACGATCCTGAGATTGAATTTGTCCGGCCCGACAAAGGGTGTCGGGATCACCCCTGTTACAATCATGTGTTATACACATACAGTTTCACTCCTTACTAAACGTTCTGTTTTGGGGTTTTTGGCTTATGAAAGATCTTGAGCACAAAACACATTGAATTTTGATGATTCTGTAACTGCCGAAGTTAAATTCGCAACAAGAACAAAGATCAATACTTGGGTTTACCAAAGCATATTGAACGAGCTCGATCCTTCTAAGACACATGATTCGTCTGGTACGTCCTTCTTAGTAACAAGCAGATATTCCCGATAACATGGGGTTCCGTCACGTCACGGGTGTGTTGACACGATGAAGAAATCATCAATAAAGCTCCGTGACAAGACTTTCTATACCTCGTTCATTTGCATTTTGCATGCGTAATCAGGAATTCTGTCCAAATACGCTATTGTTTTGCAATATACTTTGTTTTCATTATACAGATCTGTCATACGCCGTACGCCGTAAGCTTCGTTATAGGAATTTCAAACAATAGAAGTGCGGTTTGGTTGACAGGCTTTTGATGGTAAAGCTGCGAGTGCGTAGACCTTCTAGCAATGCGCGGCTTATTATTATAACTCATAGAAATATGCGTCGATTTTATTGATTGACGTAAGAATGGAATGGTGTAAGCTTCCTAACTGGTGTCAAGCAAACTTCAACAACGAATAAGCTCTACAGATATTTTTTTGTGTTTGTTAGTTAGTTAGTATGGAGTGAGAGGATGTCATCCATAATAAATGACGGAGCATTTAATTAAGAAAATAACAAAAGTAGTATTTAATGGTACACCTAAAAGTACCCGAAGACGGAGTTTATCCTGGTGTCACCAAAAAAAATCCATTAAATAATTTTAAAAGCATGAACACTAACAAGACCCTGGCTAGTTCAAATGTGATAATATCCTTTGGACAAATCCATATGTGTTGTAAACTTGAAAGTGGCTTTCTATCTTAGTGAGACTATTTATATTCTTTTGTTTTGACAATATAGACGCCAGCAGCGAATTCCATTCCTTAGAATTTGCATTGCAACTTAGAAAATACGGTCATTGTGTTTGGAGCTCTTTAAAAAGAGATTTGGGAATGCGGGACTCAATGTTCTGAGAAAAGATTCCTGGGCTACGTTAAAGAAACTTTATAAAATAGGACATCCTACGATATTATGGCTACCTGGTATCTTTAAGTCCTTTGTAAATTATAGTATGAAGTTTGCATACAAAAATATCGTATCTTCCAGCTTGTGTAAGATGCAACTTAATATGACAAAATCTTTTTGATTTATAATAACGTGCGAAGGAATTATGTGTAGCTTACAGTTATTTATGTCGCTAAAAACGTAAATAATAGTATGTGGTTCGAAATTACTCATGCAAACATGCTAAGTAAAGCTTTTAACTATTCGATTACAATCTAACGAACTATTTTAATATTGTTATTCATACGTTTATTACAACGTTTACCTCGTTAGAAGTTATTTTTAGTTCTAGATTTTGGCATTCATTTTTCTGTTCAACGCTATCAAAGTGTTAGTTTTCACCAAAACAGATGGAAATATTAATAACTAGCTGACCCGACAGACGTTGACCTGTTCAACCTGACAATTCCTTAGAAGACACCATTTTCAGTTTTTCCCGAATTTCCCAATTTTGAAAAGAAATGTTAATATATTTATAATAATAGTAAAATAAACGCAAATAAATAAATATAACATATGTATATTTATTTATATTTTAAATAATTTTGTTTTGTTTTTAAAAAAATATTTTAAAATGTAAATTATATGTATAAATATGAAATAAAGGAAATAATTAAATGACGAGAACCTCGTGAAGCTGAGAAAGAGAAAGAAATAAAATATCTCGACATAGCACACGAGGTTGTTGCTATTATTGTACCGATTGTCGTAACGGAAAACGGTCTGATAACCGAACGCCTCGACCAACATCTCTCGAGGCTCTCGTTAGGCGGTTGGAGGGCCTGATTCAGAAGGCAGTACTCCTCGATACGCCTCGCATTGTGAGCAGGTTTCTGTTTCTGCAGCCCTAACCACCGGCAGCTTGGACCTTGCTCCCGACACCGGCGGACCTCTATATTTTATATTTTGAAATCTTTTTAATGTAAGAAATATTTAAAAATGGGAGTATATAAGAAATAAAATAAATAAACGATAACAATAAATGATATATTTATTTAATTTAAATTTAGTTTTTTAGTTAATAAGTTTTTGGTTTTTTTAACCATATCGTTCCAGCCGTTCTCAAGTGATGCGCTTACCAACGAACAGCATTTCATTTTTATTTATATAGATTGACAAGATCTATATCTGTCAGTAATTTCGACATTAGTATTAAAGGATCCTAGCCGGAAACGTGTCGATAACACGTCTCTATAATAAACGTCGCTCCGGAAATTATTGAGTCATCATCATTCACATCATTATGCGCTGGTGTGAATAAAACTTCATCATTCAATTACTCGTGTGTATTAAACTATTCAATCTTAGTATACTTTATAAAGTTGGATCAGTAAATTAAATTACTATCTCTAAAAGTTACTCAGATGTTACAAGAATTTTAGAGACAACCATACACACACAAAGCTTTGTCTTTTCAAGTGCTGGTTAAGGCTGCGCGCACTTTTGATGCGTTTTCTTACGAACTTCACTCGTGCGTACACGTACGACCATGATTGTACGAATTGAGTGCGGACACTGGATACGTTTTTCTCCGTCAAATAGAACAAATCCCAACAAGTTCGGATTGTATTTGGACATCTGAACTATACGTACGACTAAGTCGCACCCAGTCTGCGCGCTCGCTTTGTACTTGAAAGGTTGGGATCGTTCGTGCGTGTTCGTACGTGTATGCACGAGTGAATTTCGTACGAAAACGCATCCAAAGTGCTTGCGGCCTAAAGCAATCTAACTTGCATGAATCTCTATACTTTGCTTATATCCGATTGCTGAATCCAAAAAGTTATACGGGTTTCGTAGGCATGGAACTTTACCTAGTGTACATATATTCCGTAGGTAGGTGGTAGATTCACAAATTGGTAGTGACATCATCAGGTAAAAGTGGCTTCCATGAACAGGAAAACCTATTCTAGGTGTAGGATCCTAAACTACTATTATCTTCTCTTTAACAGGAAACTTTAGTTACCTTGATAAACTAAAATTCGCTTTCAGAAATATAACCAGGAATATTTCTTTGCTCGAGTCGTATTTAAGTACAGTAGAATATATTTTAGTTTTCTCAACTAGAATAATTTTTCTGATGCTCCAATGGGACCTACTGTCAATCTGCATCAGTCACACACACATACTGTCACAATTATGAATGTATGTGTTTACTCAATTCCTTATTAATATAACATCAAGGGGAGCTGCAATATCGGACTTTGTTTGCTCCCCTGGGAACCAGTAAAGCGTGGTCGTTATGACAGAGATGATGTGTTTCGGTTATCTCTTTTTTGCACATGTTTCTATTCTGTACTTTCGTTCTAGACTCTTCTTCTTGGTTGCTAGGTAGATTTACAGTAAACTCTCAAGTTTAAAGTGACCCTGGGGTCGTGTTATCTTTCACATGTATGATTACAACGTTTCGACTTCCGTTTTTACACTGTGTTGCAGTTTAGTGAGTCAACGTATATTGTATAGGTTGTGGGTATATTTTATCGAGGTTCTACGTAACAGAGTAATTGCGCAGTACTAACTGCCTTAGTGCCTTTACATACTCAAAATTTGCCCATTTCATACCGCAAAGTTTTCAACAGCGATGGCTTTGTAGGCTTGGCTCTCATTCCAACTATCACAGTTATCCAATTATTCTCGACTGCCATATTTCTACTTATGCTCGTTAACAAGTGTAACTCTTTACTGCTTAATCTAATACTAAAGTGTTGAATTGGTAATACAAGTATAATTTCATAAAACAATAGCCAACTTTCTTCTTTTTCTACCACACAATTCATTGTCAATCTATTTTCTTCAATATCACGATTTAAAACTGTCTACTTTTTGTGTTCTAACACAGCATCGAAAGTGTGCAATAAAGCCTAGTGTACAATAATTTTCGTGCAACCAGAAGCAAAAAGTGCTTCAAATGGTCATTCTCCTTTCTAGCAAAGTTGCAAAAAAACATAAAGCGTAGATAACAAATGGCTACTGTACCGGAACTCCGTTTGAAGCGCTGTATCGCTAGATAACGCGCAAAACCTTATCACGCCAGGAACGAACACGTCTGATTAGCAATATTAGAAGTGTGCTGTACTAATGGAAAATCACAAAAAAGTTATGATTTATTCCAGTTTTTAAGACGAGCAAGATAGCTGAGAGCTCAAGGTAAATCTCAAGCGATTTCTTTTGATGAAGGATTACTGCGAAATCTCAAAGTTACACATCCAGGTGAGGTATTTGTCAGTTTTCATCTTCTAAGACTTTATTGAAATGGTAGGTAGGAATTTTGGGTTAAAAACGTTTCTTCATAAATTTGTTTTTTGACTCTAAATAAGTCTTCAAGCGCCTGAGGTAACCCCAAAAATCTCTGTGACTAACGTAATTGCTGCAGCGCTGCAATGAAACATTTTGTTAGTAAATTGCAGACTTATATTGCGTTGGATTTATAAATTGAAAATGTTATCTTGTTCACGGGATGTCTTTGTTTCTCTCAGAACGTGTGGTTTCCGATCCAGTTCAATAGCATTCGCAACCGGGCGTGTACGAGGGGAGCAGGACTGGTAGGGAGCGCGCAGTCGGCTTCACCGGTGTGCCTGTATTTAGCGATATGTGTATACGAAGCCCAATGCTTGCCTCAGTAGACGCTTTCGAATGTAGCGAGAAAATAACTTTGTTTCAAGCTCGTACTTTGAGGACTCCATGTTTAGGCTAACCGTCAAGACGTGCTTAATTGTTCATAGAAGATCCAAAAATAGTGGCCGTCTATTGTGGGATTTATTAAACTAGAGTAGAATCAGAAAGTTTGTCCATTTGAACCGCAGTATTCTTTTTAAATTCTGATCACAGACAATAAGCTATAAGCGATGTTTAAACGTTCTCTTTTGTCAAAAGAAATCGATTCTTTTCTGGCTTTAGTTTCATAAGCATACTAATATTCATCGTCTTTTTATGTTTGTCTTTTATTCCGAGAACATCTTGGGGAAATAAAATTAAAACGTCTTCGTCTCAAGGAACTTTTATTTTTTAACTATCTGCCCGCGGCAACACTGGTCTGGAGGTTACTGGTTTTTTCTTCTATTTCTTAACTTCCTGTCGCAGTATTAAGAAGTTGTGTGCGAAGTTAAGGCTGCAGTCTGAGCACCGGAAATTAAGGTGTATCGATTTAAGCGGAGAAGTCTGCGAAATATAGACATGGTCACAAATATAGAAACGGTTACTTTACGGAAATTTGGACTCAAAACAGTTCAGGAATAGGGAATATCTGGAATGTTTTCACTTATCGCGGTAAGCAAACTCAGGACTATAGATTTGTTACCCCTTTGGGTACATTTCGTTCAATTAATGTAAGAAATGAACTTGGAAATACTCATTTTGGATCAAAGCATATACTCCAAACTTAGAATTTCCAAGTTCATTTCTTACTATCCAACATCGAAGGCCTATTCTCAATACGCCTTATAAACAGAGCCTCTATCGAAAGTATAGTTAGACTTCACAACGTCAAATCTTAGCGTTACATCTCGATTATGTAACGTTAATTGAATTGCCGCATGTGGCAACACTGAGTATTGCATCGAAAGGTCGTTGGCTGCACGTGCAGTGATTGGTTGTGAGCTGTGAATTCTTCGCGTAGACACGGCTAAAACGTTTAGGTACTTGTCTTGCTTCTTTAAAAACACCTGCAGGAAAATTACTTAGCTCTGACTATGCCTTTAGCTTTGTACTACTGCAGTTATATTGATCGTCATCTTCAAGTCCCTGAGAAATGTCCTTCTAGTAAATCCTGGATTCAAACATATTAAAAGTCATCAAAACTTTTAGGGTAGGTATAGTTTAGTTACTAAGCATCAGGAGAAAAAGCGTTAGCAGGACGTTTCAAACGCAACGCAAGTTGAATTTGTATCGAAAAGTACGGACCCAATCATTGACATACATATAATATTTATATCAATGGATCTAATTGACAATCGTTCAGGTTATGACCTTAGACAGTTTGAAATGAACACAAGTTGCACAAGGCTCACTGAATTCAATCTATTTAAAACGAAATCTTTTGAATTTAGGGAGACAGGTTTTCCTATACAAGAAACGGAGCAGAGGAATATGCGCACAAATACGGCTATACATTCAAAAATGCATATAATTATCCCATTACGGTAGTGTCATCTTCCTGCAGATAATTTTTGGATCAACTCTAGGGGTACCTACCATCTTTTTTCTCCCAAATACACACTGACACAACACAACAACATCATAATATGCGCATTATATGTTTCTGATGTCATCCTGATGTTTTGTCTCTGCAGCTTTGAATAGAATAGTGCTTTTGTCAAGATGATCTTTTTCAATGTCTTTCTATTCTTGTACTAACTCCTTAACATTACATTTTGGCGTCTCTTCTTTGAGATTAGCGTAAATATTCGTATCGCTTTCAAAAATGGCATAAACTTAAAAGTTTTGATGACTGTGACTTACTAGAAGTCAAGGTAGGTATCGCACACATAGTCTAATAATTACTGGTTCACAGTTCCTCTTTCTTTCACTTTGTTTTAATTTAAATGACTCAAGTTTTTATTATCAACTTGCGGTTACTGACACGCTACCGCTGGTAAAAACCACAGAATTTGATCTTTAGGAGGAAAGAGAACTGACGATACGATTCATCTGAGGATACTGTTTGGAGGTAAATTATTTCTTAGTTTCCTTATCTGTCGTATGTTTTAAAAATAGCGATACAACAAAGAGCTTTACTATGCCGGTATTTCGACGTAAAGGTACCCCTACGGCCAGTTTGGTCACAAAGTATTTTTGTTCTCTCTTACACAATGTTAGTTAGATAGATCTACTTTGTTCAAATGACGTAACATTTCTATACTTTGTAAGTTACGCTATAGTTTGTTAGTTTTACGAGGCGTGCAATTAACATTTCACTTTTAATTTGTCAAAGCAAACCCGATTAGATATGCCAAGATATTCGGAATACTGTAAAAATTAAATTTTTCGAAATTATCATTAAAATGCATCCCTATTTAAACATACTAGGGTAGCAAAATGATGATGGAACTGATGCAGTTCATAATTATTCGATTTTGGTATCTTCCCAGCTTTTTTTTTCCCGGGACTACCCAAAACGTTTGTCTTTGCTTGCCGGCTTCCAAAAATACCTCCGCTGCGTTGCCTACAGAAGCTGACGTTGGCTATTTTGCGTGCTGGCATGATTCCAGCCTCAGTACCAGGGTTACACACACTGCCATAGACACGTAACATCACCAGTCTTGGTCTTGACGTCACCTTCCAACTCCACAATTATGTCAAAAGTCTAGTCTCTCCGATAAGCTAACTTTTTCATAAGATTTTATCTTGTTGTTCCACATTTCGTCTTTCTAAAAAACGACTACGAAACATTGTGTGCTAAATGTAGAAACTGCTTCAAAACAATGTTTCAGAATCTTGCGCATGCTTGCGACTCGGATCACGGCTTATTTTTAAGTTTTGGGCTTGTTATTTTTACCGAATGTCAATCTAAAGGAACAGTTAAGTAAACTGAAAATGTTTTTAAGTTTATAAGGCCTACCATTGCCTAATGAGGACCAGTAGAAAAGTTTACGGAAACGCAACGAGAGAGTTGGCGGGTGCACGATTAGGCCTACCGTCTCGCGGGCACCGCTGAGCTCAGCCAGCACCAGGCGCCGCTTATAACTTGAATTTAACACATAAATACAATCAAGGATGAATAAAACCACATTCTTACCTCACTATCAGGTCCCAATCCAGTTCGTCGAAAAAAATCCAATTGATAAAACACAGTATTACACTGAATTTTGAACCAACACACATGCACAGAGTGCAATGAACTGCTGTAAACTGCAATCGCTCCAACGATTTATTTTTATTTATTGGTAATTCGAAATTGTTAAAATACAAGATAATCAAATCCACTTTATTATCACTATGAACCACAATATTTCAACTACAGCGGGTCGAGTCAGAAATTTAAAAATCCTTTAAACCAGAACCGGCTTATTTAATGTTTTAAAAGTATTTTTAAATTCGTAATTTAATATGACACCAAAATCTCGTCACAAGGAAAGAGTAAAATAACTAAGCCGACCAGCGAAGTGCTTCCGCATCCCCAAAACAGCTGTTCGGGACTAGTGACGTCCGAAAATCGATAACAACCGGATTAGGACAACCGTAATTACACACCACACAACTTTTTCACAACACAGATTACCGGTTTCACTATTCTTTTAATGCATGCCTGCACTGTATCAGTAGTTGTAAAATAATGTTTTGTGATATTTAATTTGCAATATGATTAGTTGAAGCCGATAGGTAAATTGAAGTACGAAGAATTTTTATGAGAGAAAGTATGTGCTTTTAAAAATCACTTTTTTTTGTTTTGTTTATGATGGTGATTCTTTTGTGAGCACATCTCAGAGCTGCACAGCGCACGCGGTCGCGCTCGGTCGCGGACTGGCGGCGGCGGCGCGGGGCGCGCGGGCAGGGCGGGGGGCGGGGCGCGGGCGGGCCCGAGCCAGCGGAATGCTATTGTAGGCGAACTTGCCCGCCACTTTTTTTCTCAATTCTGGTCAAACAAGTTTTGTATACAACCTGCATTGTAAGGATTCCGCCATTCTTCGTACGAGGCAACGGTCTTTCTAAAACTTTGTGAAGTATAAGGTTTCGCTGAAACTTCAAAATCCAACAACGTAACAGGATATACCCACAACTTTTGTAAAAATGCTGAAACACAAACTGACATGGGTGATTCTTTGAACTACAATTCATTCGATACCAAGTTGGTCTGAAAATAATTTATTCAATTCGTACTTATTATCAGCTTATGATGACCACTTACTATTCACGTAAGTGTCTGAATAGGTATAAGTATTAAAAAAAATATTAGACCCGAAACCCAACATTAAATCCAAACAAAACCAGAAGTATTATTACTTTATAAGATTATCCATATAGACAAATAATATCATCCTTAAAATATAGAAAGTCCACAAAATAGCGAAATGTCAAAACTCGACAATCTCAATGTGGAATGGAGTCCCCAGTAGAGACGAGAGAAGGAAATAGGACTGTTATCAAGATAAACAACACGAATAAGAATCTAATAACATTTCTGTAAGAGACGAGACGACTCACCCTATATATGTAAGGAAGTATAAATAATTTCGATGGCATCAGATGTCGATGTTGCTGCTAATTAAACCAAAATCAATTAGAAGGTATAGAGCTTCCAATTAATTATTGGTAAGTAACACCCTGCCACAATCAGTAAAGTTATGTTTACCGTACAAATATCCCCAACTTGTGTTAGTTTTACAAACATCGAAAATCAGGCAGGTATTATTTGCCACGACCTGAGTAGAATTCCAACATTCAAGGTTGGAAGGGAACTTCTAAACTAAGTATTTGAAGAGCGATAAACGAACTTCCAAGAGGTCGGATAGACTCGGCTCCGAAAGGGACAGCCTAATTGCTCGCTCCCTACGACAAAAAGAGACGGTGCGATTTATTTTATTTATTGCCATATCAAGTTACGTCGCGGGTTCTGTATCACGGTTGTGTGAAAGAGACGAATATAAATATATTGTTCCTCTTGACCTCGACAGCGGGAGATGCTGTTGATCAGATTTTTTGAAAATTAAACTTTTTTAATTAGTTAACCCGAAACAGGTTTACCGTATGGGAAGCTATTAATGAAGTATTGGTTGAAGCTATATATTGTATAGATCATGACACCTATGACATTGGGTGTTCTGGGACTAACTCACTTAAGAAAGATTACTAAAAAGAATCTGATAAATATCAAACTTTTACGCTAGGTGAGGTAATAGACGTGGGGTCAAGCAAAATAAACCAGGATGTTCTGAAAAGAGCCTTATATTGGAAACCTGCTTAAGTCACATGCAACGCTAAAATAAAGCCAAACTCCATTGGCCAGTGATTTGTGGTCCGCAAGATAATAAAGATGCAAGAGATATCACTCAGACTTCGAAAGATATTGGTTTTTTTCCCCCATGATTGACGAAATTGAATTCTCACGATAATCTTAGAATGAATTGGAAGGAGATGAGTTTACTGGTCTCGAATCTATCATACATTATAACTTGCATCGTCGTTGGCACTTAGCAGACTATTAAAACCGAATAACAGTAATCACAAATTCACAACAGCTAAATAATATTAGCCAACTCATCGTTCGTTTCAAAATTACGTAGGTTACATTGCAAAAGCTGCGCTGGTTTGCAAATCTAGCAATTTATTGTTCAACAAATAGCACATCTGTCAAACTTAATCCTGCTTTTATTTAGCATTACATTTAGAGGAAAATTATTGCAGAAATTACGAGTTGCGAAATAAAGTTTATACTTTTCCCTACCTTGTACAATCTCTGTACCTACTTGTAACAATTTCTTAATTATAATTTATAATGTTGAGCTATCCCAGCCTAGTTGCTGAACATATATATCAAACTATGTATCTATCTGCCTAGCCTTTTCCCAACTATGTTAGGGTCGGCTTCCAGTCTAACCAGATGCAGCTGAATACCAGTATTTTAAATGGAGCGACTGCCTATCTGACCTCCACAACTTAGTAACTGCGTAATACGATACCCCTTGGTAAGACATATAAATCAAACTCTCGACACTAGAAATAGTTAGCTCTACGACTAGAGTTTACATATATACTGTAGTCTTATTTCCTTCTTTATAATGTTGTACTTGTTACTTAGGTACTTACAATTCGAACTTTTCCCTAAAATAGATCTACATCGTGTTAAGATTTTAAGAGCTTCAATTATTTTTGTTATATTGGTAGGCTTTGGGATATATTTCTAACAGTTCCTAGCTTATCCTAAACGTGTTCGTTGAAAAACTTGTTTAATATAACCCTTTCGTTGATGGTAAAAGCGATTTATCATTTTCATTTTATGCATTAAATGGAAAACATTTTGCGCTTTTATAATTTCGTGACAATTATCGTGGAATTAAACGGAAGGAAAGTAAAATTTATGGACATTGGACATACATGAACGTCATAACGTTATCAGTACCTGGGTGACGAGCTTTGCTCGGGTGAAAATAGAGAAAACGTATTTTCCCAGATATGAGACTAACTAGATCGATTTTTCGCCCCTGTCAACCCCTATATTGCAACTTTCATCGAAATGGATAGAGCAGTTTTCGAGAACGTGATTACAAATATATTTATATATACAAATATTGCTCATTTAGTATAGGAAAAACGGAAATTTTAAATCATTTTCATATATTTCCATACATTTTACTTCCCTGTATTACCGTGATGCTGTGGACGTCCCCGATTATAGTCACGTTAGAAATTATGAAAGCGCACATTTGAAGCATTCTGTTAAATTCTGTATAAAATATCTGAAAAAAAGTCAGGACGGTGATCAAAGATTGCATAATTTTACGATATTTTCTTCTATAAAAATGATAACTAATGCCAATTTATTAGCTTCTACAGAAGCTTCAATAGGAATATTTTTATAGTCAACTTAAACTCAACGGTATACGTAGCGGTATATCTCGTAGATAGTACTATTTTTTTAAATCAGATATTTGAGCTTACAAGGCTACAAGTTAAGTTCTAAAATGTTGGTCAGCTTGATAATACCTACTGTTCCATGTTTCGCCCTCGTACTAAAATTCACAGTGGGTACATATATACATATTATCACCGTAACTAAATAGCTGCATGATGCCTTTGTCATTAATTATATTAGCAACGTTGTTTGAGGGTAAAGCACTGAAAACACGATAGCACTGCTAAGGATAACCAGCGTTGCCCTTTAAATAAATGCTGGTTTAATTTTGTATTTTTTTGTACTGGTTTCAGAATCAGTAATTGTAGAGCCAGGGGTTTTAAAACTATTGATTTTGTTATATAATACATGATTATTTATTATAATAGGTATATATGTGGTTGTGGCAACTTCTTCTTGTAAGTTAAAGCGTAGAAATCAAGTGTAGATATGAATATAATAATGATGAATATAATTTGGTGATGCCTAAAGACTATGAAATTACTATCACGAGGTTGAGTCAAATTAAGATATACGAAGAGAGAAATACAGTTAAATGAATTCGCAATATAGTCATATCAACACCATAGAGTACAGCAAAACAATGGAAATACAAACAGAACATGATCCATGTTGTAATGAAACCCGAGCTTTAATATCAAAGCGAGTTTCAGCTTTGCACAATAACAGTAATGAATACATACTCAAACATTCAAAGCGTAATCATACTGAATCAAAGATAGAAAGGGTCGTTTCATTCAATAAAAATCAGATTGTCACCACAGACGAGTCGTAACTGACACGTAATTCTACAGTTTAACGTCAATTCCAGTTCAAACAACCGGTTATTTAGTTCCAAAGAATAGAATGTCAACAGGTTGTACCGAGAATTCTTACAAAGCGGATGAAAGCTAGACATTACGAGGTACGATTGTACAAATATAAATGATACCTTTTGTTTTGTGAAATAAACACGTGATGTTGAAGTTTTAGGTGTTATGTTTAGTCTGAAACTCGGGATTGTTCGCTTTGTTATTTTTGAAACGTGAGCTTTTGGACTAGAAGGACCTATTTTGGGCCTTGAATTATAAATGGTTTTCAAGAAACCAGATGGAGGCAGTAATTTTTTTCCCTTGGTTCGATTCCAGATAGATTTGGCACAGAATACACAGACGGAGCTCTTTCTAAGCCAAGCCAAGCCATCATCATAGATATGCATTTGAAGAAAATTGCTTTATCAATTCTGTGATAAATGAAGTTAATGTTATAAAATAAAACATAAAATGGTATTCTAGATATATTTCTGGAATAGAGGAAACTTATCGGTCAGAGTGAGAACTAAATAAAAACTTTTCAACTTTTAAACATTCGCGAAATAGTTGGTTTATTAAGTAAATTAGGAACGAAATCTAGACAGATCTATAAAGTCACCGACATTTTAACAAACTTCGACGACGACAGAATTAGGACTGCACAGAACACACCGCAGAGAGATTTTGACAATCTTCCTGATGTTACACATAGAACCAGAGATAAGTTTGCACCAACCGACCGAACAAAAGCCTATAACAACAATCCTTCTAAAAGCTCCATATCTCCAAGATCTCATTAAGTTTTTTGTTTGTACCAAAACTGCTGACCAAAAACACCCAGATAACACTAACAAAAACCACAATAGATGAATCAGGCGCTTCTCCTAATACACCAGTTGCAAGTGACAATCGTGGAAGTGCTCGGAAACGGGCTGGGGGTCCGGGGCGAGCACAATGAGTGACGGATTGACGACCATTGTTGCCGACAAAGACGAGACAAATCAAAGAATAGCCCCTCAGCGAATTCCCGGGATATACCGTTACGGGATGGGAATCCCCCCTTGGTGATATCTCGTTATAGTTATTTAATTAAGTGCAATGTTGGGATTTTTGCTTTATGAGGGCTGCTAGATTATTACATATTTTCTGTGATGAAAATAAACAATGACTGGAGGAAGAACGCATGAGTTGCCCGACTCTAATGTTCCTGTATCTCTCTCTCTCTCCTCTCTTTCAAATTGCATATGAAAAAGATACAAGTAGGTACCTATACGATTTATTTCTATATACGTTCAGTTCAAAAGTAAAGCGAATATTTTATTATCGCTTCGAGCAAATTACGCCAAGGGAAACCAAAATAGAGTACAGAACCCATAAAATAGTTTTAATGTAAAGCAATATTTGTGCTTATTTGTAAGTAAGAGTGGAACAATGGGTGTTTGTGATTCCATTAACTTTAAATATAAAGCATTCAATGTTTATAATATTGCCATTTTATGCGGTTTTCCATACATAATTCGAAATCGGTCTACCATGAATATAATACAAACTGTATGTAGGTACGGAGGTGTTGATAACAATTTGTACATGATAATTCAGTATCACTGCTACAGTGTTAGAACAAATAAAAATAATATCATCCAACTATACGTATCAAGATTAGGTACAATCAAGTTAATTTTAGTTCTGATCCAATAGCCATTTTACTTCCCAAAAAAACGAAAAGAATCAGCTTGCAGGAAATTGACCAGCAAACTTTTTCCGCCACTCCACGGTCCCTGGCATAAAAAGCTAATATTACCATAATAACACCCATCATTTGTTGCACGAGGGAAATGTTTCCATCAGAACTTAACAAATTACAGTGTTGACGTCTCTCATATCTAATCAAAACAGATCATACATAACCTAGCCTAACTTGTACTGAAATGTGCCACTCAATGTTTTTTTTATTCACAGAATTTCGGAGCGGATTTTTTTTGGGCTTTTACTTCTACCACGTTACACCGTACCCGGTACCGCCACCGAATTATTTTGTAGTTCATTATTTTGCCAATTAAATCGAAGTTTTGGTTGGTATTTATTTTGGTTGAAGTTGAAACCAATTTTAATTAGCGCTCTAAAGTTTCACCCGTTTTGCGGATCAACATGAATTTGATATTAAGTAGTTAAGTGAGTTCTAAACAAATAGAATTTCACCTTCAAACAAGGACGAGTTTCGGAAAAAAAATGTACTTAAATGAATCTCGAAGTCTGTCGAATATCCGCAAAAGCAAGCATGTCACGGTCGCATTTTAGCGAAAACAATAAAAACCAAAACACGAAAGTGTCACTTACTAATGAAAAATCGGTAATTTACGGTAATTAAGCTTTTAGTGCTTCACTATTGCAAGTAAAACCAGTCGGCGGCGCGCGGCGGGAGAGGAATCGATTCCCGGCGCGGAGCCGCGGCGACGTTGCCGCTCTGTCGCGCGTGTTTTGTTTGGGTTGTATGCAGCGGCAACAGGCCGCGCGCGCCGCTCCCTCCCCCCGCGACCCGCCAAACGTCATCGTCATAAAAAGTTTCAAACCTAACTTACTGCAAGGCAACCGCAACTATTGCAAGTTTTTTGTTCTCTTTGCTATACACAAACTATTCAGTTTAAAGCATAGTTTCAGTAACTTTGACTCGAGCTATTTCCACGTGTTTCGTGACTATTATTTAGACTAGGGGCGGTGTTTCGATTCTCCCTGCGTTTAGTTCGACCAACTTGCATCGTGCATACGACCCATGACCGTGACCTATTTATTTCACCCTGTCAATGGCGAGACATTGATTAACTTGTGCCCCGTTTAACTTACCTCCTAATAGTTTGTAGAAATCTCCAAACTGGCTCTTATGGAAAAATTAAGTAGGCTAGTCCACACTGTCCATACATAAATTATATCACAAAAGGTGTACTTGTCAATAGAGACCGACGCGATGGGATAAAATGCTAGAGAAAGTCCTAAACTTAGAAAAGTATAATAAAATTATGTTATCGAATACGCTAATTGCGAAACACACTTTCAATCAACCACAATCTGCACCCTAATTACGTAATGCACGATCAATTTTAAATTGAAACCAATTGAAGAAGATTGCCAGTCCATTGCTTCATAAGTTCGACAAAACAAATTGAGCAGATTTTTTTTGTCGATCTTATGAAGCAATGGACTGGCAATCTTTTTCAATTGGTTTCAATTAAAAATTGATCGTGCATTACGTAATTGGGGGGCAGAAGGCTATTGCTAATCCATTGCTTCTGTATGTTCGAATTTGTCTGCTCAACAATGTAAATAACGCAGAATGATGTTGAAATGTCAAAGCCATTGCTACTGTGTTATGTGGTGGCCCAGTGGTAACGGCGGACTTACGACAGGTCGTAGGTTCGAACCCAAGCAGGCGCTTTACTTTTTGTAAGTAAATAATTTCATCACCACTGCTCTCAAAAACCGAATGACTTAGAACCAAAAATTCGAAAACATGTGACATCTACCAACCCGCACTGGGCCCGCGTGGTAGATTACAGCCCACTCCCTCTCACTGAGAGGAGGCCTGTGTCCCAGCAGTGGGTAGGCTGATTATGTATGTCACCTTCAGCTGTCATTAACGAGACACAATAGAATTTTAATTGTTATGCCCACCTGATGTCCACTGTAACGCTCAAGCGGATAAGAGTGTTATGCGATTTACTCCGCTGCTGGTCAAAACCTACAGTTTCATTTGGAATTTACTCTATCTACTTACTTAGTTTACGTAGGACCACTGAAGACATCTGTTAATGACTGAGCTTTTTATGAAGGAGCTCACCCGGAGAACTACTACTTACTACTAACTGTACTTACTTACCCTTCTTTCTTTTTGCCTCCAAGTAGTTCTATATTATACCGGTTTAAAGGATCTTCTATGAGTGCCGGTATTATTACAAGACAAGAGAAACGGGTTCGCTATTTTCATTAGGTAAGTATGAGTTGCGAATCTGGTGAGTTGCAAATCAGCACCCTAATTAGGTACGTAATGCACGATCAATTTTAAATTGAAATAAATTAAAACAAATTGCTAATCCATTGCTTCATAAGTTCGAAAAAAATATCTGCTCATTTTTTTTGTCGAACTTATGAATGAAGCAATGGACTAGCAATCTTTTTCAATTGGTTTCAATTTAAAATTGATCGTGCATTACGTAATTAGAGGGCTGGTTAGTTGAGAATCTGCCCCCCAATTACGCAATGCACGATCAATTTTAAATTGAAACCAATTGAAAAAGATTGCCAGTCCATTGCTTCATAAGTTCGACAAAAAAATCATTGATCGTGCATTACGTAATTAGGGTGCTGGTGACTTGCCAATAAGCGTTCTGATCTGCAGGGGGCCTACCACAACCTCTAAAGTAGTATTATTTTAACATTACTTTAGTGTGGAAAAGAGATGAAGCACTACAGGACATATAGCTCCATCTCTTTCCCCCACTGATGTGATTAAAATTATATTGTATTAATATAAAGTTGGTGGTAGGCCCACAGATGTATCGTTAACTTCAAATATCTCGGCAACGTGATGCGTACACTGGAGTACCATATTCCAGAGTCCAGGCCAGACCATGTTTGATTAAGTGTTCTCTATCCTAGATCATAGATCGTGAACAGCATCTTTAATAAAACCGGCCAAGTGGGGCACACGAAGGGTTCCATATGCCGTACAGGTACAATATTGAGCAAAAAGCCGAAAAAAACATTTCTTGAATAGCGACCTAATTTTTTTTACTTTGTTTTATTTTCATTATTTATATTGGCAATGGAAATACAAAATCTGTGAAAAATAATAATATAAGACGTTTATTTTCTCTACACAAGTTATGTACTTAATGCTAGTATTTGACAATAGTGCACGAACAAGGAGCTAACTTTGTTACGAGACTGGTGCCTGAAGTAGGTTAAATAAAAACCTGTATTACAGGTTACCAGGGCCCTCCCGCGGCTAGATGCCTGTGATTGGGACCATAATTGCAATGCATGATACAAACATAAAATAAAATTAAAATTTCAACTGTCTGCCTAACGATTCATGAGATACAGCCCGCTGAGACACGCGTACGGACGGACAGCGGAGGTGCAGTTATAGTGTTCCGCTTGGCAACCTTCGGGTACAGAACCCTAAAAAGAGAAAATGGCGACGGCCTCTGCCACTATAGCTCTATCCCATATTAGTGTTGTCCCTAGGATATCAACGCGCGACGCTGCGATGCCTCTGGCACTGCAGATGTCCATAAAGGCTCCTGCAGACAGGCGACGCGACCCTGGCAGAACAATTTCTGTGAAAACTTCACCGAAATTGTTCTACTGGTGTCGCGTCGCGCCTGTCTGCGGGAGCCTTAAGTTGTGGTGGGCCGTTGTTTTGCGATCCAGTAATCTAAAAATAAAACTTTCGTCTTCTTGCTTTCTTGGGTTTCACATCAGTCTAAGATAATGTAGGATATTGCATTAATAACTCCATGGGCTAATGCGTGATGCTGCTCGACCCCTGCCTCGGTTCTGATGACTCTAGTAATATTTCAATCGTACAGGTAGGTAAGTATGTATGTTGAACTATGTACTATAATATACCGACCTAAACATTCCGTAAGTATACGTTTGGTTATGGGTTCGAACTTTGGTTGGGCATAGAAAAATATTTAGACTTGTAATAACTTGTCTTTCATTCAAAATAAAACTACAGTGTATAACAAAGTTACTTAGTATTTTTTAATACCAGCTCAGCTCACATTTTATGAAGTAACAAAATATTATGAAATCCCTCATTTAACTAACTAAGTAGGTATAAATTATAATTTATTCTTATAAAGTTAGCCTACCTACTGTCGCGTTTAGAACAATTCTGTTCAAACTTATACTTAACTCTAACTTGAATCACTTTTCTTACACTTAGGCGCACTTGCATCACAAATCACTAAATGCGTTTAGAGCTAAACATTATTTTAAACATATCTCTGTCTCTGTCATCTTCAAACGTTTGACAGAAATAGAACGATGTTTTAAATTCGATTAGTGCTAAACGTATGACAGTGTTTTTTTGTGCAAGCATGCCTATGAAGCTCTCGCGGACAGGCGCGACACGACGCGCGACGGTGCGACGCGATTTTAATAGAACTATTTCTATGAATTTTCGTAGAAATTGTTCTATTAGAGTCGCGTCGGGCCTGTCTGCAGGAGCCTTAAAACAGTTATAATATTAATTTGTTAACGAGTATCTGTGATTATCACATAAACAGTACAGTAATAGAAAACAAAGCTAATTGGAATAAGAGTATTTTATATAACCTCTTCTAAATGTAACAAATCTTAACATAGTAGTAGCCTTTTGGTAACATAGCAACTAAATATTATTAATCATGACCTTCCACTCACAATTTCGTGGGTTTATAAGCTATAAATAAAACGAAAACGTGTGAAAAAGCGTGCTGACTTAAAAAAGAAGTTGTTAAGAAGTGCTCATCAAGCATCAACCTTAATCCATCCAGTTTTCCAAGATGTTTTAAGATTATCCAATATGCAATATGTTTTTGAACACGTCTGTTAAAAAATATCTACTAAGTAGTTAACAATAGACTTTAACTTATAACAAACAATTTGCGACGAGTTATCTCGAACTCAAAGGCAGTGAACAGTATCTACAAGACAATGCACAAAAGAAAAGAGGAAATAATAAATCGGTATCATCGAGTTTATCACAGAGAGCCATGGAGTGGCCGTAAAGCCAATAGACCGAGTTCCAAACGTCAACATCCGAAGACGTACGAAGGCATTCGATATCGAGAAATGTAAATATAGAACTTAAAAAAGTGGAGTTGAGCAGGACACCTGGCAAGGCGCAGGAGTAAAGTGGCGATAAGGACTGGAAGACGAGGTGTCGGTCGTACGGTAGTGAGATGGGCAGGCGACATTGTTGCAATCGCGGGCATAACTTGGATGAGGCTGGCACAGGAGAGTGGTGGTTGGCATAGGAAAAGAGAGGCCGACGACGACGAGAGGACGATTTCACCCACTCCAGGGGTGAAATCGTCCTGTGTATGATGAATTGATGAAGATCATCGAGTTTAATCATGCAAATAAAGTACCTTTCGTTATATTGTTCATAATATCGGCCCGCTTCTGCTTCGCACGGTTTTTACCGACTTGAAAAAACATCGAGATTTCTTAGGACAACGTAACTTTTATATTAACATATTATACACATAAACCTTCCGGAATAAATTCTCTAAACGATGGTGAAAACATCATCAAAATCTGTTGCGTGGTTTGGAAGAACAACGCGGACATACAGACAAACGCGAAAAGAGACTTTGTTTTATAACATGTTTCAGAGGTATGCGGGGACGGAAGGGTCAGGTTTTTCTTGATATACCTACATTAATTTAACATTTTATTATTTGTATAAAAGTTCCGAATTTCGGAACCACTTGCGTTGGTTACCAGTAGCGAAGGGTGAAAGTTTTCATAAGGGAAGCCGGATAAAAAAAGTTACAAAAAAGTAGAAGTTTACAATAGCCGGTTTCGAAACACGAAATAGCAGAGAAAACTTCCATTCTTCGTCACAGGTAAAGTTCTGAAAACTTATTTCTTAACTTACTCATAAAGTAGCGAAACTTCTCTTTAATTTAACGTCAGTACCGGGAAGTTATTTTGTTTTCTTTCAGTACAATGACGACATTTTACAATCACAAACAGTCAGTCTTCATTACAAAAATTATTTTCGCCCTTTAGTTCAACATTTTCACTTATTTGTCTGTCTTTTACTAGTCTAATAACTATTTAATAATCTTTGATAAAGTTTAGTTAGCACTGGGCACATCTTACTGCCGGTTTCTTAAATCGTTAAGTACTAGGGCCCCATAACTAACACACAGTCAAAGCTCATATCAAAAACAACACCAAATCAAATCACTTGACATGATATTTTACAATTATGTTAAATTCACTAGGCTTTCAGAAACCGGGTAATCTTTTGATCACTTTTTTACTGACACCTGCCGTGAACCAACTCAGTACCACTGCTCAACACGGGGCTTCTCGAGATATAGCTTATACACACTTGGCAGAAGGATAGGTGATAACACACTTGGCAGAAGGATAGGTCATATGTTGTTAATAGCATACCTACTGAACGCTTCTATCCTTTATTGATTGCCTTTTACATCCCTTGGGAAGAAAATGTATATTTCTTTAAATCCCCGACCATGACATTCAGAATTCCCCATAATTATACCTTTGAAATTTTTTATTCACTTTTTCACTCACTGCACCGTACTTCTCGATGTCAGCCTAATTATAAGATAGCTAACTTTTCTTCAAATTGAACTGGCTAGCTGCCGTTTGTGCCGCAATCTCGTTCAACAACATATCCTGCATTTTACTCCTCACTACCAGCTTTCTGATCGGGTCCAGTTGTTTGAAATACGGTGCTAAAGACTTCAAGAACATCACGTCGTAGTCGTCGTCTGAGGACAGTTTCGCTATCTTATCTGGTATGGGGTCTTCTTCAAAAGCTTCGTCAAGGTACACTTCTACTTCGTTATTCTCTTCCTCTGGTTCTCGTTCTTCCACCTCGTATTCATATTCGTCATCGTCTTCTATTTCTTCCTTCGTTTCAACACTGGTTTCGTCATTCCCGTTGGTTTTGTTATGAACATTGCTTTTGCGCTTGGTTGTATAGTCAGGCGTGTTAATAAACTTCATCATCTCAAAATGCCGCCATTTCCCCGAGTATTGCTCTTCGGGGCCGAACTTTTTGATTTCTTTCTTGAAAAGATCGCGGAGGTTCTTCCATTTTACTCGTAGACGTTCTTCTGTGGAAAGAGATAGAATACTTTGAAACATTTCAATCGTTTTTTTTGTACCTAAGTATATACATATAAAAATAAAAATAAAACTTATTAAAACGAGTTGGACTCGCACACGAAGGGTTCCATACCACCGTAACATTATTTAGCAATCAAATGAAAATCCTAAACGCAAAATATTATTATTATTCATCTTACATTTTTTTAATCGCAAAGATAAAGTATTTCATAATGATACTATGAATTACAAAGTTATTTTTGCAGTTGCAGAAAATAGCCCATATTTAAATAAAATACCTTATGAATCGGCGTTTGTATGTACAGATGTTTCAAATTCCTAACTTGTTTAGTTGTTGAGATAGAGTTCGTACAAAAATGGTCTAAAACTGACAACTTTAACGGGCCCCTATTTCATCAGTTTTTTTAAATATAAGCCTACCTAGTTGTTCTCTACTCGATACGCTCTAGCTAGACAATGACACCCCACAAGACAGGGTTAGAATTTAAATCAAAAGTTTATTATAATGGAGAATTGGAGGCTTTAATTTTTTGTTATTTGTTGTTAAAGCGGCAATAGAAACGCATAATCTGTGAAATTTTCAACTGTTTACCCATTACGGTTTATGAGATACAGGTCGCTGACAGACAAACGGATAGACGGACAGCGGAGGCTTAGTAACAGGGTTCCCTTTGGCACCGGGTACGGTACCCTAAAATGGTGACTTGTTTATTGATCTCACTGTATTATTCTTTAATTAAAAATACTTAATATAGTTTTCTAGGTACCAAAATGAGAAACTTGAGCAACTTGAACATTTCACACAATATAAGGAAATAATAATTAGGAAATAATAATAATTATTATATCTATTTGACATTTCTAAAGCTAATATTTGACTAATTTGCTATTTGAATGTTATCCTCATTAATTCAATATTTATTCAATGTGTGATCTAATAAGCGAACCTAAACCCTGACAATGTATTAATAATAATGTACGCTGGAAACGGCAGAATATTATGTACTAAAAACTATGTAACATCTCTGTACTTTACTATTATTCTCACAAATAGGTAAATGGACTATTACTAAGTATAGCGGAGGATTTTGTGAATCTGTTTGGCCCGTCATTTATTAGGATCAATGTTATCATTAGGCAGATCTATCGTATACTATGCGGGACAATTGTGTCATAGTAAAATAAAAACCAGCAGAGTTACATCGCACTTTTTTTTGTCACAAAGCGTTAATAAATAGAGGGGGAACTTAACCGCCGAGCCAGCGGATTACTATGAGTACCAGGAGTGCATGATCGAAAAAAGATCATTTAAGAAAAAATATGAGTTACGGCTGCAGTAGGTAGGTAAGGTATCTACTTAGGTGTTTCAGCTAATTGTATTTAGGTTATTTACAAGTTACAACAGTATTACAATATAAACTAAAATTGTCAGTCTCAGTATTGACCTACGTAATTATTTAAAGAAGTATAAACCACTTGGCACTAATTTGTATTACAATACTTACTTAATTTTAATATTGTAATAAAAAATACATGACTAAGTATATTCACGAAAGATACCTAGTCATGTACTTTTTTACTACATTGCAGTTCCGGCGAATAAATTACAAAATACACACATAATATGCACAATAAGTAAAAAAGAAACTTAGCATTATTTTCGAGACTACTACCGCCATCTATATTCCCACGGTGGCAGTTAGCAGTACCGACAGACCACGTGGTACATAAACGTCACGCACACTAACCTGGTAGTTTCATCAATTCCGCTATCTCCATCCAAGCTTTAGCCATTTGATACCTGTCATTGTATCTATCATGGTTCGGATTCCACAAACATTCTCTCCTTCTCACTTCCTTTACAAGTTTCTTCAAAGAATTATCAGATAACACCATTTTCTGAGGCATGTTGACAAAATTTTGAAATAAAATCGCGTCGCGTCACAACGGTCTGGTCCGCGCGGCTAGAGTACGCCGCGGCAACTGGCGTCTCGGCTCTCGCGGCCGGGCGAGCGTCACGAACGATCAATGTACGTTAAGGTTGGGTGCAGATACGGCGTTCGCGCGGCTGTCTGAAAATGATAATAAATTGTTGATGGTTCATAGTTTTTATTATTTATTTACACGAAATGTGTTTCTGTCATTTGAAAAAAAGTTTGAATTGTAAGTATGGAAAATTATTTGAATACAATGCTGAATTGTTCTTGAATTTAATACCTAATATAATTTTGACATCATGAAACCCATGTCATCAATTTACTTTTATTTAGAAAATAAGTATGAGTGAGGTTCACAATAAAGTAACGACAAACTACAAAAAATCGTTTTTGGTACAGATGCCAGCACATCAAGTTACTACAATCTGTCAAATTTCTTTAAAAGATTTTCAACTTTATTGCTAAAGAATAAGGTTCAATGTTGAATGGGAAAATTTGACAGATTGGAGTAGGTTGATGTGCTGGCGTCTGTACTTAATAACATTCCCGACGGTAAAATAAAATTATTATGATCTCTTTTCAAACCGTTGTTAAGTATTTTATCACATAATGGTTATAATCTAGGTCTCGTTTTCGAGCCTGTCACCCTGAAAACATTAGCTTTACGTTGAAGACAGGTTGACAAGTATATAATATAACCCTTAAACCATTCTACCTACTAATTTCAGTCGTACATTATTGTGTCCAGTAAATATACCTACATTTCGATACTACCACAAGAATGTAGCTTACAAACCATTATCAAAAAAGAAACGCAATAATCACTGGGTCATTCCAAAGAATTCCACATAACATAATCCGATACGACCGATAAGTACACAAACTATGAATGAAATAACTAAATAAATAAACGATATCTTTGATAAGCGGCTGATTAGCCGCCACGTGTGAACTGGAACTGTGGCGCGTCGAGTCAGAGTCACCGAGCGAGGCGCGCGATCACGCGACGCGACGTTGCCGCGCTGTGCGGAATAATCGCGGTTTATCGTATCGCAACGCGGGGCGACTCGTGTAGGTAGCACCGTAGCATCGGCAATCTACTTATTAATCATTTACTGAACTGCATGATACGCCAAATATTAATAATGAATCATTAGGATTAGGTGTGTTTTGTGTAAAATACTTATACATAAGTACCTACATTTTTTTTCGTCATTGAATGCAAAATGTGAAGGAACCTCTACTAACCTAGGTATCTTACCTGCGTTGGTGAAAACTAACTTGTTCCTTCTTTTTCCTGAGTGGGTATCTACCTATACCCAAAAACAGAACATAAGTACTTAAATACAAGTTTTTAAGGATTTGGGATACATTACACAATAGTTTAATAATGACTCCCTTATTTAAGTGTATTATCTATGATAATGACAGACGGCTGACGGCCATAAACTCTTTGCTGACGGCTGTGATGAGGCTGTGATTATTACAAAACAAAGCTATAGCAAAAAGTTTTAAACAATAACTTTGTCGACCTCATTTGTAAAACCGACCTCTAGCGGCAACATAGGGAAGTAACTAGTTCACACGGTTTGCACGATTTCCAGAATGCTTGCGGATACAGCACCATCTAATATTCACGCAACACATCACGAATAAAAAAAAGTACCAATATGTACATGACTTTGCCGTTAGAGGTCATGTCCGTAAACCACTTTAAAATGAACACTGCATATCAATCCTGCACCATTCTGATCAAATGCCTCCTCTATGACTTCCAGTTATTTTGGTTCAGCTACAGAGAAGTATCTGTTGCTGGTCTACTACAAATTCACATTAATTTAATGGTTGTTTATAGAGAAACCCCTGGGTGCTTCGTGGTCAACCATTTGGTTCTTTTCTATCTTCCAATAGGCAATAGGTCCTCCTCTTTACTGGTGTAGAATTTATGAAATCTTATTAAAATATCTTATGGTGACTGTACCCCATGTGATAATAGCGGAAAACCAGCGTTTCAGTTGTAAAACCAGACTGACTTTTTATACTTGTATATTCTTACAAATTGAGCTTAAAATACAATAAACCTCATATTTTTAGGGTACCTCAAAAGGAAAAAACGGAACCCTTATAAGATCACTCTCTTGTCCGTCTATCTGTCCGTGTGTCACCTCCGATTTTCTCAGGAACGGGTGGACCCAGCATGTTGAAATTTACACCAGATACTGAGGTCTATAGTCCCTGTCAGGTTTATAAAAATCAAGGTCCTGAGTCAACACGATAATAAGATAAGGCAAATTTAGATTTAGGTCTTACAGCACAAGTAAAGGAAAAAATTCCAAAAAATTAAAAAATTGGAAATTAAATGGTGTCCCCATACATACATAGTTGACGCCAATTAAGATAGTCCTCTGAGTTGTATACTTGTATCATATGGGCGCTCATACAATTTAGAGGTCTAGTTTCTGGACACAGAACTATCTAGGTACCTATACGAATGAAGCTTACAATTTGCTTGTCCATTCTGATGACGCGCCACACTACCCCTTACTGTATGCGTAAAAGGCGGTAGTAAGGCGCGTCATTTCAGAGTTTCAAGCTTTACTTTAGTAATGCGTAAGAAAAAAACTTTGCCATGTTTAATTCGTCAGGCAAACTGCTTCAGCATTTTATGCATGCCTTTGAAATGCAAAGAGTATTGCGCTAGAATTTTTCAATATAAGATTGTCAACAAAATAAATATTCAAATTCTGTAAAGATTACCATGCTTCTTAACATTGTGTACCTAGGTATCTTGTCTCAAGCCTTTGACTGTATTTACCACGAACTTCTCCAGGCGACAACAAAACAGTATGGAATAATAATAATAATAACTTCGGCATACAATTGCTTACTCAGGCAGCAGGATAAAGTAGATTATTGTAACAATAGACTTGGCCCTTTAATAGGGATCGCTAAGGGTGTGTCACAGGGTGCCATTCTTGGGCCATTAGATTTATTTCTTTGTATTGTATTCTTTGGTTAATCACAATATTTTTTTAAGAATAATATCTAATGTGTTGTCTTTCTTGTTCTTGATCAGTAAATATTATGATATAAAACTTTGGCCAGTTGCAGGATGCAGGATCTTTAGAACATGGAAGGATATTGAAAGTCTA
Source organism: Conistra vaccinii (assembly GCA_948150665.1). NCBI lineage: Eukaryota > Metazoa > Arthropoda > Insecta > Lepidoptera > Noctuidae > Conistra > Conistra vaccinii. Next base: position 2,135,026 of record OX411323.1, on the reverse strand, counting down.
CTTCTTGTTCACATTTTATTTAGAGACATCGGTATAAAATATATGAGATATAAAACAGCACAGTCGTGATAAAATTAAAATATATCATAATATACGATAATATAAAACACGTCATTATATTAAAATCAACATTTTAAAGTGTAAGATTTTTATTGAGACGTGGGCTAATCGAGTGAGGTCAGTTTTTGGAAATTAAAATTCAATTGAAGTACGTTTTTTCTAATAAAACTGACCTCAGAAGATACAATATAAATGAAAACTTAATAAATAAAATCTAAAATGGTATTTTGGACAATAGGCATAGAATTAAATATTTTATTCACTGTGATATTATTAAAGTTTATAAAATTTTTCATTCGTCAATCGAAAAAACTGCCGTAAACGACGGAAGTATAGAAAAATTATACAAACATTTTATATTGATTTTTAATTTATATTTTTACTTTTAATCTTACAATTATTTTATCACAGTGAATAGAGCTTAGGTGTGGGGATTAAAAGTGGATGCAGGGTGTCGAGAGTAAACCCCTAAAGTGGGGCTTAGTCAAGAACATATGCCGTGTCATAACAACGGGTATGGTAACATTTAATATATATGTATGTTAATGATAATATATTGTTATATCCTAACACTAACTAAGTAATGCATTTCACATTATTATATACGTTTAATATATGACCATCAATTGAAACATACAAAGCGGCGGAATGTCTCATACAATACGTTGTCAAAGGAAACAAGATGGACTGCAAAAACAGACCAATCGTAACTACTTGAACATTTATAATAGCATAGCATTATCTATCTATAGCGTCCATATATACTTTAATACAGATATAAAAGTACTATCAAAATAATAACTTAAATCCTAAGTAAATCCGTGACAGGTAAAATTAAATAAAAAGTAATTACGTATTATTTTTCAGTTAAAGTTAATTCTGCTGGAATTATACAGGTCGGTGCGGTGTCGTAATGAACCTCAGAATCAGTCAGTGGTGGCTCCCTTGATAAGTTGTCAGATCACCATTTGATATAAAATTATAAGTAGCAGAATTAACAAAAAAATAGAATTAACATCAAATATATAATTCTTATAATCTCCATGAATTAAAACTCTCAATTCCCGACAGTTGTATGATAAAGCTTTAATATACATACATACATTACAAATACATGTAATTTAATTAAATAATAAAACATTTCCCTAAAATACATATGGTTAAACCACGTTAACTTTGGCACGGCAATTTATTTCAACCAAAGGCTAACAGCTTAACAAAAGTTATATATTTTATAAAACATACAAAAATTCTATAACAACTTTAATAAATTCGGCTATGATCGATTGATTAATCCAAATGCTTGGATTTAAATTCAGATCCTCAACCAGTAACTCCAAAGTAAGGTAGATAACTAGATTTACAGCTTAGTTTACATATTTTACTAAATTTTAATCCAGGCATTTAGTTGTCCAAAAATAAAGCGTGTTAAAATAAATTAATATCTTTGGCAACGTTTCTTAAGCGAAATCGAGGCGCTAAAGCTCATAAAGAAGATTTAAAATAATAATATATAAGTACAGACTATAATTACCAGTTATAATACAATACACTAGTTTGTTCTTAATCTAACACACCAACGAAGGTAATATCATTAGGTATAATAATATGGAATACTTTGTGGGAACGACTGGCATACGCCTAGCAATACAATGTCTACATATGCTTTCGGTTGCATTTGAGACTACTCATCAGTTTATTGTATTCAATATGAGTAGTAAATGATGCAGTTGTATTACACTTAATAGCTGATATATCATGTTTATCAGCTATACTACATTTGAAATAAGATTATACATTTAAACAAACCTTTTTTACAGTCCGTTAAACTGATTCTGACTTCTATACCGTAGGCATAAGGATGGCATTAAAAGCAAAAAGTGGTTAGAATACCAACTGTTTACTGCAACTGCCATTTTTCATGCCACCAACGCAATAGAAGTCAAAAGTCCGTGCCTCGGAAAGCACGTTAAGCCGTTGGTCCTACGCCTGATCTCTCTCCGGTCATGGCGGATTGCCGTCCCATCAGACTATGAGAGTGAGGGAAGAGAGAGAGCAACTGTGTCTGCGCACACACGTGTGCACTATAATATCGTCCGCGCTGAAGGCTAGTCTCCGTTGAGATTGGCCGTCATGGCCGAAATACGGTCTGGATGACTATATAGAAGTCAAAATCGGTTGAACGGACTGCAAAAAATGTTCAGTTAAATGTCTAATCTTATTTCAAATGAAGTATAGATAGAAACTGAAATTTTCTATCTATACTCCAAAAGGCTGAAGATCTCAGTGTACTGTATACCCAAATAATTCCAACTTATTGTTCCTCAAGTCCTCAAGCGTTCGCAAGTCGGTCCCATAACTTAAATAAACATTCATTAAACATTGAGACCAGTACAACATACAATGTCTTCATTATTACTCCTAATCAATAAACATATAACAACAGAACTCCTTTCTTCTCAATGAAGTATCTTTCGATATTACAGTACAATTATTAAGTCGTGATAACTTCAACTCATACATTTTACATCACACCCATACTCAATTCCAGCATTTTCGTGGCATACAACGCCAAGAAACAAACGAATAATAGAAAACAGCGCAAAGCACTGTAAGCCCAAATCCATGTGGACACCAAAAATGTATGAGACGAGTCCATCGTTAAACTAGTCAAAATCCACAGATCTTATGCATATTCTAGAAAGTAAACTTTTACAAATAAAATAATACTTAATACCTAATCAATTTATTATCAGAAAATAAGTTAAAAGTGCTTCTTTAAAAACTAATAAGCATTCATAATCCGATACATATTTGATTTATTCTGGACCAATCATTGGACCCCACGATGGCAATGAATTCAATCCGTACTCCAAAACATTTCTTTAAAAAATCAAATGTTTGTGTAAATGGTGACTATCGAATTATTGCACCATAGAAGGTAAATCATCAAAACTAAATAATGATTTCTTTGAAATTTATTATAGAACACTCTTCTCAGTCTCTTAGGGTAAAAATTCCAAGGTTTTCTAAAATATTGAAAGTAAAATGTAACGACCCTAATGAGAAACGGTGAAGTAACATGAATATGATATTACACAACTCACACGTAAGTATACTGATTCTATATTATATGATGATGATATTGGTCTATTTAATTATCCTCGTTAATAATAAAACATCGAGACACAACATCAAATGTAAACACGAACAGCTATTGTATTGATATTGTATTAATATTCTTTATAATCATTAAAATGTTATGTAATTGCAACTCTACTTAGATAGAATAGATCATAGTCTGGGACATAATATTGAAGAAGGGACGGTCAGGTATGTCAAGACACAGATACTTTAATATCTAGTGTCACAGTAAACACACGGGATATAAGGGAACAGGAAAAAAAAATTGATGGTTTATGAGGATTAGTCGCTGAAGCCGATGGGGTTATCATCCCATCTATTAATGTTAGGAATTGTCGCCAGTCAGTTTATACGAAATTTTGTTAGAATGGATATACCTAAGTCGCGTTATCTAGTTCTTACATTGTAAATGAGCATATACATGAGGTATGAAGGAAGTTTGGAAGAAAGTATGAGTGATAAACGAAACGATTCTAGATTCTACATATCGTATATGTTTTTGAATACATTACTAAGCTCTTTTATACTTACTGCATGCATTCAGATCAACTATACTTATAGTACATGGTCATAATCATGTGTTCTATAATAGTTTATTGTTAATTTAACTGCAGTTATTTTTATTATTTAACATCCATTCGGTACGCACGGACGGTAAGGCTTTAGAATGATTATTTTTATATTTTTTACAGACCGCTTTTATTGACAAGTTTGTTTAGGGGTGATTAAAAGTAAAAATGAATAACATTAATTTTAATTTTGAGTTCAGGTTGTAAATTTTTCAAAAATATATTACTCAGAAATTATAAATATGAATAATTTAAAATTTTGACGATTTGAAAATAAGTAAAAACCAAGTTATTTAAAAATATAAAATGATTTGTGAGTGCTACATGTGAATAAATGGTAGGTACTAATTAAAATGATATGTAACTAACATTGTATATATACCATAATTTTACATACAAAAGACAATAATTATGTAGACACATTACAAAATATTTACAAGTTAAATTACAGTAAGGGATACGTGAGAACAGACTGGAAGATTATATGAAAAAACTGTAAGGATATTGAAGAATAGTCGCCAAATGTACAACATAACAGATATGACACTCGTTCACGCAGTCGAACCTCTAATACATACACACACACTAAATGGCGGCGAATCCATTTTAATATCCCATACATGATAGTATATTTAAAATTAAACGGTAAGTATATTTAAATTACTTTTAGTAGACTCTACTAAATCTAATTACTAGAATGTTGCAAGTTACGTTATAAGAAAATAAACTGTGTATCTTAGGTAATACTTGTGTGTGTTAGTTAGTGTTATTTGTTACTGTTTGTTGAACGTAAGTCTGACGTCAGTAGACGTGGAGGGTACTCGTGAAACTATTTGAAAACGCGACTGGGAATTTACGTACGCCCAACGGCGTAGTGTATGAATAAGTTATTAAATAAGGTCACGTTAAGTACGGGAAGCTTAAAGTACAGCTTTCACTTCATCCTCAGGAAAATGTGGGAGATAACCCTTAGAAATTAAAATAAGTCATCATCTTGTCTGTGATCTCAAACTTTTGAAACGGACTGTTATGAAAATCACGAAACATGACATTTGAAAGAATACAGTTATAGTATAGACACGCATATGCGCAGCGGGTTCGACAGACATCAGAGAACTATTGTCAAGAGACAGAAATCTAATATATTGAGTAATGAGTAAACAACCAACATTGCCGCGACATCGAAAAGTATACGAGTAAATGATGTGGGCTATACTAAAGCCCACAAGTTTTCCTTACATGAAAGAGCGGTACACGAACGCTTAAGATACGTTACTCTACTGGTCGGGACTTAGCTTAGGTGTCACTGGTGGCTGACGGCTGTTTGATCAGGTCTACATCGCGTCCCACACTGGCCTGAGTTTTCAGTTTTGGCTTATCAACAACCTTGTGGTCATGGCCATGCTTATCATGTCCCTTATGCTCATGTCCTGCCTTGTGTTCGGATCCTGCCTTATGTTCGTGTCCGGTCTTGTGATCGTGTCCGGTCTTGTGATCGTGTCCGGTCTTATGGTCCTGTCCGGTCTTGTGGTCATGATGGCCGGCCTTGTGATCAGGTCCACCCTCGACCACGCTAACTCCGTTCTTGTGGGTTGTTGGTTCAGGGTCCTCTTCGGTTTCTGCACGGAATTTACGGTTGTACCAGTGTAAGCAGATGCATCTGAAAATGAAAGGATTACAGACTTTAATGTTAGTAATACAAGCGAACAAAACAAACTGTCTGTAGAGCTAATTTTAGATCCCCCTTTATTTAAATGTCCGTTTATTCCGCTCGGTATAAAAGTAGTTACGTATCTAAAAATACCAGTGGGTCAAGGTTTCGATGAACTAAGCTGAAAGCCTCTTTGAATGACTCAGGCTAAAATCAAGGCAATTATAAATAATTTAACAAAAACGCCTTAAGAATAAAAATGAGGGCAATCAGTTACAGCTGAAGCTATTAGGGAATAACAATGCAGGGTTGGAGTCGCTTTGTTTATTTGTTTTGCAAAACGACCCCTTGAACGGGCAGACATTGAAGTGGCAGTGACTAGCCCGCCTTTTAATTCAAACGTAATTAACAACACCAGAACCGCCTCCACCATTTAATATTAAAAATATCGTGCTTAGGTTACATAAACGAAAAAGCTTTGAGAAAAAAGCACCCATCTTTTTGAAAGAAATATTTGCGAGTATTTTTCTTTTCTTGTTGGTAAATTAAAGCGTTCTTTCTTTGTAAATGGATACAATATTTTTGTGTTTTGATTATGCAATTAAGACAAAGCGTTGTAAGCCTCTTCTTTGATTATGATACAGGTGTTAGACTATTATTAGATAGAGGAAGCCAGAACTATTCCAGAGTTTCCCTGACACGCAAAACCTGTACCCTGCTTATCGGGTCATATAAATATCGCCCATATATAATACATTATAATGTAACTAGGAAATGGTGGCACGGATAAAGCCATCAATCTCATAAATGTCAGAGCTGGGTCGTTTCTGATACCAGGCAAATATGAAAAGAAAGAGTTTTGAACGGGCGACACTACCCTAATAACTTTCTTATCTTTAGGACATTTTCCCATGACGTAGTTGGCAAAAACAGCGGACCAAGGAAAATCTTTTGCTCAGTAGTAGGATAATAATCGCTAAAAGTTGTTGGAGTAGAATTTATGAAAAGTCTTATATTTTGTCGGCTGCCGTCTAATCTGTCGTTTTCAACCAGATGGATCAAACTTACATCATTCCCTTGGTTAGCAACAGTGAGCTCTGCTATATTTACCTACTAGCTTACAGTAACAAACAAATATCTTGGTAACTCCGAGGTCCTCATGGAAATAACTCGTAATTACGCCATAAAACATTACCCTCTGTGACCCATGATACTTCAGTAACTTGCCTTTCAGGTTGAATTAAAAGCCTTGTACTATCGGCGTGTATTTCATTTAATTAATTGGCTGGGGCTAGTTTATTGTTAATTTTCCTAAGTGTACCCACTGTAATTGTAGTTTTCACGTCACTGTGTTGTGGGTAAGTCTTTCATTTTATAAATAAATGTTTACTATCGTGAACTTAGCCTTTTACATGTACACTGTTAAGAGCGTGCATTCTGATTATGGGCAACGTCGCAAATTGCTATCACATATTTCGCTGTTTTGATTATTTGGCAATAATACTGTATGGAAATAAGAAATGTGGCTGACTAGCGAACTACAATATTAATAATGAATTGCAATTGTAACATTGAATTTGATGTTGTATCCGTTTTTAGGTGTAAAAAAGGCGTTTGGAAAGTTTTCAAATACTTTTTCACAATATCTAAAACTAAATATACGGTGTTACGAAATTAATTATTGCATTTCATAATCAATTTTCTAGATCCGGTTAGCCCGGTTAATGGCAATAGGCTCGCCCCCTATTACATGGGACTTAAACATAACTGGCGAAATGTGGGTGTAGCTGCTACAGGTACACCTCTGCCCAACAGGGCGTGATGTTATGTTATGTTTTCTAGTTCGCTAGTTAGCCACATTTCTTATTTCCATACAGATTGCCAAAATAATCAAAACAGCGAAATATTTGACATCTCACATCATTTGCAACGTTGCCCACTTTCCGAATAAACGCTCTTTATAATAATTTTCGCAATATAATCCTGTTCTCAGCCTTCCGTATCCGTCTATTAAACATTAACTATATGATTTTACCGAGGGTTTACGTCGTACGGCATTTCATACAAACTTTCAAGCCCTTATTTTTTTTAATGACTGAACCGATTTTAATGAAACTTCATACGCATATGCAGAATACAAAGGTCTAAAAAATTTTTACATTTTAGAAAAATAGTGTTACAGCCAAATTAGACCGATTTTAAATTTTGCATAGAATCAGAGATTTCCAGTTATCTGTTTTTAAATAAGACATTTCGAAAATGTTTTTAACTAAGTTTTTAGACCTTTGTATCCTGCATATGCTTACGAAGTTTAATTAAAATTGGTTCATTCATTTCGAAAAATAAGGGCTTGAAAGTTTGTATGAAATGCCGTACGACGTCAACCCTCTTTCATACCCAAATGATTAGCATAATATTTGTACATTGGTCTCTTTGCCACCATTTCACTTAATTGTCTACTCTTTTTTGGCAACATAAGTATTCTAAACGCTGCCTATAATGGATATACATTTATATTTTTTTAATTCAAATTCATTTACTAATTTTGTGAACATAGGGTAAAAAAAAATATACAGATGTTTTACAAATAAAGGTCGTTCCATGTGCCGTCCCGCCAGAAGGCATACAAAATTGTTACAATATTTAAATTTTATAGTCAATGGTTATCAAAAGCTTATAATTATTCTTTATTTGTGCTGTTGTGCAACATGCAGTAAAATTTTCCGTCTATCTTTGTCTACGTCAGAGCAAGCCACACGTCACACAGCTGTTCAAGGTTCCCACCAGTAAACTTGGTCAGCATAACTTTACAAATTAACAACTATAATGAACCTAGTACGGATTGATTCCTTCTAACTAATTTACAATTTCTGAGGACCACTCGTTGACTCGTACGTATTAGTTAGGTAATGACCCAGAGACCTTGAAATGTCACCAGTTACAAACACGTATTTCTAATTGACGTGTTCGTTATAATTTATTGGTATGAAGTTATAACCACTTCCATAGTAATTATTGGTTTCGCTCGTGTTTACCTTTAAGATTTACTATCTGTATTTGGCGGTACTACTTTGAATCTATGCCATCCTGCTTCTATCGGACTAGCTCCAGCACCCTAATTACGTAATCAATCTGTGAATCCTTTGCATTGTATGTTATCCTGGTACCCACCTCAAAATAGCGCCAAGTATGCCAGCGCCAACTAGCGCACCGCCAGCCCCCATCAGATAGTAGCGATGCTGTGCGGCCTCGGCTCCTGGTGACAGTTGCACCAGTCCCACCACCAACACCACTATCCCTAGCAGAAGGGATCCCACTACCGCATGGAGAGCTGCCACCTGCGCATACTAATAACATTTGAAGAAACTTTAAAGACGAGTGTTAAACATTGATCTCCTCTAGATTAACACCAATTACGAAGGAGGGAAAGAAGGAAGGAGAAGAATGTCATAGCAGATACATGGAAAGTGTTCCTGATACTACGGAAGTACTCTTACGGATCAGGATAACTGACAGTCCATACCTTCAAATAAAACTGTTGGTTTTACCTGAAGGTTGAAGAGCTAAAGTACTCGGATAGTAAAAAAGAATGGTCCGTGAGAGTACTTTCTTCAGAAAGAGAGGGGAAGGTGACCCACACAACACACAAGAGAGGGATGACGATACATCATGCAAGGGGTATTTGTTACCTTGTTAGTGGTCATTGCAACATGTTAGTAGCACGGGGCAGATTTCTGCCACGGTCAACGCTGTCAACATACACGACTCCCATAGAAGCCAACAGTTTAGAGCCTGGATATAATGATTTTACTGCTAGTTTAGATAACACTTTGAAGAACAACTCCTATCACCTTCATCATCATTATTTTGAACCTTTTAAACATGCAATAAAAGAAAAAAAATTTTCTAATCTGTCCCACCCTGCAGAATATTTTTAGTAATCCAACTTTTGGTAGTCTCGTTGCTGCCCATCACGAGCATTTAAAATTAAGTTTTTAGTTTGACTACCAATCAGAATACAGGTGATTTAGAACCTAGTACAAACGTTCTGATTAGTTAGCAAAGGTTAATTGGGCATGCTCTAAGGAAAATTACTAAAGATTTGAAGACTGAGCATACAGGACGTAACAGCGTGGGTAGAAGCAAGACGGTAGTCTCATATCTAAAAGGATCCCTCTGTCTGATCTCTAAGGTCTTCTTCCCGCGCTATCACGTACACCTCCTAAAAAGATATACAAGCCTGGTAGCTCACCTTGCCACAAACGTAAAGCTCATTCCTCAGCCGGTGATGGTCAGGCGAGGGCGTCGCATCAGCATCGAGGGGGCGGCCGATCTGCAGAGGCAGCTGCGATGGTCTCCGCCCCCCTCCTCCACGCTTCTCATTGCGCCGTCTCTCATGGCGAACCGCCACAGCTGGCATAGCACCAATCATCTTCGCTGTACAACACCAGGCCTTCAGAGGCGTGATGGAGGCCCATGCTTAGAAGTCATGCTTTTAAACACGGGCCTCCTCCACTCTTCGCATTATTAAACATTTTTATGTATACCTACTTGATTGTTGTTTTGTTAATTTTAAGTATTCATAAAAAAACTGATCTACTCGTATAAATACTGCCTTAGTTGCTCAGGATTTCCCTCTAGCCTCTACGTCTATTGTGTCTCCATATTGATTTCTCTTAGATCCAAACAAAATTTTCTTCATTATCCGTTAAAGGTCTCCTCTATCAGAGTCCGCCACTATAGCTTTGACAGTGATTGAAGATATAACAAGAAGGGGAAGCTCGTTGTCATAATATACTATGCACACAAGCATAACGACTGTGATCATCAAGCTGGTACATTGCACTGATGTCATGTCGACTTGGAACAGAATATAAGCAACAAAGCTCGATACATAACCTCCCTCTAACAGCCTACCATTCATAAGTAACCAACACATCATTCACACTGTGCAGTAACTAGAACCTAACCCCAGTGCCCCAGTCCCCCGATGCCTCACATAGTTACATCGAAACACACTAAAACGCACATATATCAGCTGTCATACTTTAGAGGGCATAAACAGAAAATATGGGCCTCGGGTTTTTTATCTTTATACAGAAATATGGGATCTTTAATATATTGTTTGTGACTTGAGGACAGGAGAACTAAGTTTTATGAAAGTTTAAGGCTGTAGAAACCAAAAGAAAGGTGTTAATCTGAATCCAAAAATGCAAGTATACCTTGAAATAAACTTGCCATGAAAATAAAGGAAAATTCTTTGCTTTCGTTATAATATTGTTCATTCTTTTGTCACTCGTTTATTTCACCCCGCCTTTCACACTTCTTTCAATAGTATCAGACAAAAACCTACAGAAACTTTAAAGCGATGTCCTACACAATAAATGTTAGGGCATACTTACAACGCTGATTATCTCTTGGTTGAAGTAACGACTGGAGCATATCTGCAACAAGCAATTTGATGTCAAGCGAGTGATCCAAAATGGCGTCGCCGTCGGACTGAACAATATAAAGTAGAGCGTCTCGTAAAAAATTAGCTATAAAACCATCTTTATGTGCCTCGCTTGTGTTATATTTATTTGTTTCTTCATGTTTCCTTTGTAGTTGGTAAGTAGACAAAGTTTATTTTACTAGAGGTCACTTTTCCTGCAGTCCTGCTGCACACAATTTGTGAAAGTTTTAGGAAAAGAGAACAAAGATTGTAAGTTATAAATTAAAGGGTCCCATTTTGGTGCCCCAAAGTACCTGGCACTGTATGACAATAATAAATTCCGGATAGAAAGGCCAAGCCAGTCTGCCATTGCATGAAAGGGCGGCACACAAAACTTGTACTTGAATTAGTAGATTTTTGTAAAATTTTGCTTGTCATTTTCGATATTTTTATCAATATCAAAGAGTGCTGTGGTCACCATACTGTGTAGTGTAGTGGGTAGAAGTGGACTTTGAAAAGTGTATTCTTTTTACCCTTTCGCAATTTTCCTAGCTAAGATCCTGGGATATGACAAGCACTTATACACTTTGTAAAATAAACAGAAGCTGTCTGTAGCTGCGGACGGAGAGCAATGGGTAGCTCGCCGTCCGATAAGGAGGTCGACGGCACGTTGTGTTCCACGCGCGCCTCAAAGAGATGTCAGCACAACTGACGGGGTCCGCTAGGGCCGATGCCTGCCGTGGTTCCGGGAAAGTCCTAAGGGGAGACCGTGGCCTCTGGCAACGTACAGGCAACTGAAGGAACATGGTGGGTTTTAGTCAGTAAGAGTCTGACACGCCCTCCCGCTCCGCCCAGAGCAGAGAGAAGTTATTTGGTGATTTCGCACACAAAAAAAAAAGCTGCCTGTAGCTGTAGTAGGTATGAACGTAGGTACACTCACCTTATCTCACAAAGAAAATACCTAAATAATACTTGTTTTGATGTTCGATCATAGACATTATTGTTTGACCGTTCGTTCTGTTCGCAATTGTTTGTTTTTTTTATTGCGTCCGTTTCCCAGAAACGATCTACTGTTCCAATCGGAACAAACATGTTTTTGTTTGCAAAATGTCGAATTTTCAGTTAAAATTCTAATGAAAAACGTAAATTCATTTTTTGTTTGATCTGATCAAATAAACTCTCGGCGAACCTTATCTATGTAGGTGTGTATTTCAGTGTGATATTCAATTTCTTTGAGCTCCATTTTAAATTTTAATATTATTCCAATATCAAATTCAATGTTAAAAATGTGATACCGTTTTCCTGGATTTTTGTATTTCATTGAAATATCCGGGAAATTCACCACAGCCGTTTTCCATTTTAAATTAAACAATTCGTATTTACTCCAAGTATATGCTATTTATTTACGGAAAGCTAATTCGAAGTCATCTGAGAACTAATTAATCCACACGGTGATCCTTGGGATACATATACAATGACCCTATTTTATGATTAGGAAATAAAACCAAAACAGTATAATAAACAGTATCTATATTACACTAGTAACAGAATGTATTAGAGTTGGCAAGTCCTCAACATAAGTCTGTGGGGAATGTGCTAGAAGCCGCCATAAGTGGTTACAATTGGAAACGTGAATACGATGCTGAATCACTGGCTTGAGAAATAACGACTATCTGCTGAGACATACAGTCTAGTATCTATTAGCGTTTATTATTTTATTATTCATCGCTCGTGTTGCCCTACTGCAGGGCCAGAAATTCCGCCATGAAACATGAACCGCCATGAACGCCATGAAACGACTACGCGGCGGCGCGTCGCAGTCGTTTCATGGTATTTGGGATCAACTCAGTGGTGGTTGTTGGCCATTGCTCCTCCAAGATGCGACAGTTTTTTAAAGTATAAACAGCCATTGACACTATTAGCCAAGTTATTAGCTTTTCTCGTAAAACTCTACCTTAACTTATTTTATGTTTTCAATGTTGTAAAGTTGTTTAATTTTTTGTCATAATGTCTACTACCCAGATCATCGTTTTAAGTACATTTCCCCGACTCATTTGTAATAAGTGTCTCATGACATTTATATCGTGTTTCGTACCCCACATAAATAACGTTTTGGTGTAACGGGAGACGATATAGCGAGGACGGCGAGTGATGAAATCGTACTCTTTCGACGAAATTGTCCCCCTAGTACGGATATCAGCATGGGATTAATGTACACACGAACAAGTTATTTGGTGTAAACAGGCAAATATATTCAACTTTCCACTATACTGTCAATAATCATTTTTACATAAACATAACATCACACCTGTATTCCCCGAAGGGTTAGGCAGAGGTGTACCTATAGTACACCAACATTAATTCGACAGTTATGTTTAATTCCCATGTAATAGGGGGCGAGCCTATTGCCATCTACCGGGCACAAATCCAGACTCCGGGCTACTGAGAAATTCTATATGGAAAAACCCAATAACACTTTGCCCGATCTGGTAACTGAACCCAGGACGTCATGCTCAGCAGTAGCGCTTGCAGCCACTAGACCAACGAGGCAGTATAATAATGTGTTTATTAATTTTTATTGATTGCGAAATATGTTTGTAAGAGTTATAGCATAAGTACTTAAGTAAGATACCGAGTGATTTTAGAGCGATTATTCTGAAAGTGGACAACGTCGCAATTAGATGACAAATATTTCGCTGTTTTGATTAATTTGGCAATATTACTGTATGGAAATATGAAATGTGGCTAGCGAACTAGAATATTGATAATGAATTGCAATTATAATACTGAATTTGATATTGTAATCGGTTGTTAGGTGTAAAAAAGGGCATTTGGAAAGTTTCCAAATACTTTTGTTACATCTAAAAATAAATATTCGGTGTTACGATATTAATGCTTGCATTTCATAATCAATATTCTAGTTCGGAAGTTAGCCACATTTCTTATTTCCATACAGTATTATTTCCAAATTAATCAAAACAGGTAAATATTTGACAGCTATTTGCGACATTGCCAACTTTTAGGATGCACGCTCTTAAAAGTATTGACACACACAAAATTGCTTAAAAGTGGTTGCTAGTTAGCTGCCTGTATTTCATATATATCGTTCGACTGTACAACTGTACGTCGGGCGACAGTCTTGAAATGATTGCCCAACAGTCGTCTTTTGTTTTCAGGGGCTAAACCGAACAATAAAGTGAAATTGTGTTCGGGATAAAAGTAGTTTTGTCTACTTGTAAGTAAAGATATTTTGTAAAACAAAGAGTTGTGGGTGAGTTATAGATGAACCAAGTAAATAGAGCCACTATTAATCCTGCTAAAATGTTGGCGCCAAATAAGGTGCGGTCGTTGCCCTTTCCCTTGTGTATCTCTTCGTAGGAATCCGAACCACAAACTTTGAATCGTTCGTTTTTCAAACGAGAAAAATGTTGACAACAACGATATGTATCTATCGATTTTGGATATTGGCGAACTCGAATTTCTTCTTTGAATTGAACAATGCTTCAATTTATTTATTTATTTGTTACTAACTCATTTTATTTACAATTTGAACACACATACAAAATCTGCGCGGGAATCTGTGTGGGTGAGTCAATGATTTCCATTGCGACCTTATTGGCACCAACGGTAGATAACTGCAGCAAAGGTATAAAACAAATGTTTAATTATACCTCCTCTTAGGCAGAGGAGGTAGTAATTAAACATTTGTTTTATACATTTGTCTTTTCCCAACTACGTCGGGGTTGGCTTCCATTCTAACCGGCTGCAGCTGAATACATTTTACATGGAGCGACTGCCTATCTGACCTCCACAACCCAGTTAGGTGAAACCTCTAAGTAAGACTGGTAGTTATGACTCTCGAGCTTGATTTCAACTTTTGGCTATTGACTCCACCTTCGATCGACGTATGCGGCTATTTTTATTTAACCACGAGGGAAAAAAATCATGATGATTTGTTATAGGTACCTTAACAGGATAAAGTAACTGTCCAGTAACATAACATCACGCCTGTATTCTTCGAAGGGCTATGCAGAGGTGCACCTACAGTACACCTACATTTCGCCAGTTATGTTTAAGTCCCATGTAATAGGGGGCGAGCCTATTGCCATCAACCGGGCACAAATTCAGGCTCCGTGCTGCTACTGACAAATTCCTGATGATCAAACCTAATAACACTTTGTCTAACCTGGGAATTGAACCTGGGAGTTGAAAGAGTTGTGGGTGAGTTATAGATGAACCAAGTAAATAGAGCCACTATTAATCCTGCTAAAATGTTGGCGCCAAATAACGTGCGGTCGTTGATCTTTCCCTTATGTATCTCTTCGTAGGAATCGCGAAACCAGGACCTCATGAACAGCAGTAGCACATGCAACCACTTGACCAACCAGGCAGCCACTGTCCAATCTCTTGAAATAACCCTTTTGTCGTCCTACAAGACTACCAGAAGTTTCGACAAAGTATCCTATTCTTCAAAACCACACGACCTAGGACACAGTACACCTACTCCCACTTAACAAGACTAAACTCTTATATTAAGTGGCTATAGGCGTTCCATCGTAAAGTGGGTACAATAGACCGCAGGACAGTGTAACAAAACCAATATAAACTGGTCTCTTATTCTACTGAAACTCCGTAAAATCTCGGCCAGCTCAAGGTCATAGTGTTACAACGACGTGTAGCCCATTGTACCTATATCACGTTACGATCTTGACCTTTCAGCCATAGAACACGCCACTGGACTGTCGTCAAGGGGTTCCCGATTGAATATAGTACGTCTACTGCGTTTGTATAGCTTTTATAATGCACAACCTATGTATGAACGTCGTTTATGACAGATTTACATAAGCTAAAGACTACTAAAGTGTGTCTACAATGTCTGACGAATAGAATAGTTAAAATATAGTTGATAAAAGATAGTTGACGGCACGGTTGGCGCAGTGGTTAAGCGATTGACTGCTGTGCTGCGTGTCGCTGGTTCGATTCCCTCACGGAACAAATATTTGTATGACCAATAAGTAGTTGTTCCGGGTCTAGCTGTTTGTGAATGTGAGTTTAAATGTTTGTAAACGCACCCTCAATACAGGAGATATTCCTAGAGTGGTACAAAGTTAAAAAAAGAAAAGATATTCAGATATAGGGAGCGCCCTAGAAGGACATACAGTGAACTTATTGGTGACGTTCTTCAGAAAGGACAAGTGCGTAGCACTCGCAACCGGCGTGCGTGTATAACCAGATGTATGAACGTAAACGAAGCAAAAAGAGTATGTAAGAATCGTAGCAGGTGGCGTTCTGTAGGTTCAGCCTACCCCCATGGAAAGAAGGCGTGAGTTTATGTATGTGTATGTGTAAAATATATTTTAGTCTCCATTATACACACATCAAAAGTGTCTAGGGATCAAGCATTTTTATGCGGATTTCTTGAGATTGAGATGTGGCTTTGTAATAAATTTATGATTTTATAAATTTATATGGATCCTTTTTGGTGCATTTCATAATTTGAATCAGGAACTGTGAATCAAATTCGAGTAAAAGATGAAAATCAGCTGTCAATATTTTCCCTATAAAAACATACAACGCATTGAAGACATTATTAGTGCTACTGTTTCCCTACTACTGATTAAAACCAACGTTATTATGGAGCAGCGACGTCATTTAAGCAGGGAAGAAATGCTCAGAGCCGTGGGAATGATAGAAGCTGGTTCCCGGCAACGTACTGTGGCTTTAGCTCTGAATACAAGTCAGAGTGTTATCAGTCGACTTTGGACACGTTACCGAAGCACTGGTACCGTGGCTGAGCGCCATGGAGGACGGTATCGCTGCACCACACGGAGACAAGATCGATACATTCAAATCTTAGCTCGAAGAGCTCCAACAATAACCGCCATGATGTTAGCCGTGAGGCTTCATCACTCTTCAGGGAACTTAATTAGCGACCAAACAGTCAGAAACCGCTTGCATGAAGTGAACCTTCATTCCCGAAGACCGCTACGGGTACCACCTATAGCAATGCACAATCGTAGGATTCGATATCAATGGGCTCTTGAACACAGAAATTGGGCAGAAGAACAATGGCGTTTCGTGTGCTTTTCTGATGAGTCTCGTTTTGGTATGAGACCGGATACAAGACGTATACGACACTGGAGAACCCCTGGACGCCAACAGCGATTAAAATCCTGCCAGGAAGTCCATCCTTATAGTGGTGGAACCATCATGGTATGGGCGGGTATTTGGATCGGCGGAAGAACTGAGTTGATTTGGATTAGAGGCAACCTCAACGCTCAAATTTATGCTGAGACGATTGTATCAGACGTCATCGTTCCTCTACAAGTGCAAATCGGTCCCTTATTTCAGTTAATGCATGATAATGCACGACCGCACACCGCAAGAGTTGTAAGACAGACTCTCGCCGCAGCTAACATCAATGTCCTGCCCTGGCCTGCTCAGTCGCCAGACTTGAACCCGATTGAGCATGCATGGGATATGCTACAGAGAAGAGCTCTGCCGAATATGGAGGGTATCCAGTCGCAAGAAGACCTTTTTTTGTTGTTGCAACGAACATGGGCGGCCATTCCACAGCGTGATTTGGATGAACTCATTTTGAGTATGCCAAACCGATGTTCTTGTGTTGTTAGTGTTCGCGGTAGAAACACGGATTATTAATTGTTTAAGTTACCCAATAAAATTTTAAAGAAAACTGTTATTTCAGTCTTTTTTTCGAACTTTAATGTTAGTGGTTCAAATGTCAAAAATCCCTTTATTAGGAAAATGGCAAATTTCTTTATTAATGCAAAGGTGACTTGGTTTATCGTTACTGTGACAAACGAAAACACTTTATTTGATGAATCCTTAAAGAAAATTTTAATTAATATCAATCAGGAGAAAAGTTATTGCAAAAATATATGTTGATCCCTAGACACTTTTGATGTGTGTAGTTCAGCAACGTATTGTAGCGTCTACGCTTTTATTGACTGCTTAATATCGGGGGACATAACAAATCCTAACTATAATATTGTAAATGTAAAAAAACTTTTACAAAAAAAAAATTAAACCAACTTCCAAAAAAAACCACTACAAAGTGAAAAATAACTTTAATTTCGGAAGTCGGTGTCTTTGTTTTTTAATTTTCGTTTTTTGCCACCGACTTCCGAAATTAAAGTTATTTTTCACTTTGTAGTGGTTTTTTTTGGAAGTCGGTTTAATTTTTTTTTGTAAAAAGTTTTTATTTTTACTTTTTAGTTGTGGTACCTACCCCACACAATATCCAATATCACTAACTGCAATAAATAACAGTGACAGGAAGTTATCATCATATCGTCCATATAAACTAAGTGGGAAAAATATGTATTATTGAAGCTAACTCAAAAACTATCCAAGCAAAGTTAATAAAATTTATATGGGACCACCTCGGGAGCTTACCCTTTCAAACAAAAAAATAATTTTCAAAATCGGTAAAAAATTGGCGGAGATATCGGTGAACATCCTCCTCCTTTTTGGAAGTCGGTTAAAAATGAGCTTGTTTCTTTGTTTGTTACGGTTTCTAAATTTGGCACATGGGTAGACTATGACCTGGGATACGACATACGATATATGTATATAAATGGTAGCTTTTTATCCCAATATTCCCACGGGATCGAGTTTTATGCGGGTGAAACCGCGGGGCACAGCTAGATGATGAACGCTAAAGCCTATTATTATACAAAAACCGTCTTCTGGTTGTTATTTCCCCAATACAGTTACTGTGTGTGAGTGACGGCTGTGTTCCGGACAGGATATTGACATTTAACCCCCAACCTGAACCCTTTTGCTATAATTACTACTATGTATTAATATGTCATTTACAAACTGTTTCAGGGTTTTTCAGTATGATATTTCAGAGGCAGTTTGGTACCTTGTTCTTTTCTTTTAAGGCCATTATTTATTTTATTGCCATAATGTCATGTCTGTTTAATTTAATTCCTCGGATGTGCACAGAATAAATAAAGATAATTTGTGTGTACTATTATAGGTACACATCTGCCTAACCCAATCGTGTTGCTATGTTAATTTGTGAGTAGTTATGTTTGTGCCCGGTTGATGGCAATAGGCTCGCCCCCTATTACATGGGACTTAAACATAACTGGCGAAATGTAGGTGTACCTGCTACAGGTACACCTCTGCGCAACCCTTCGGGGTAACAAGGCGTGATGTTATGTTGTGTTATGTACCTAGTTACGTTTGTGATGCATTTTATTTTGCCGTTACATTTACGTGTTAAAAATAATCGAAGTTTAAAAAACCACTATTTTCTTTAGTGTCTCAAATTCTACAAGCAAACCTCGGTAGGAACTTAAAACCTAATGAAGCAACTAGGTACTCTAGTCTCTAGGAAGAAAAGGTTTATATTTCAACGAAACATTTAGTAGAAGTATTGCCTTCACGTACCTACTTGCTGAGTCTTCTATAGAACTATAATTTAAAAAGTATTCATTGTTTCGCAATAATAATTTTAAGAAAAAATATAAAAAAACTCTTACTGTGCCCTACGGGGCTACAGGGTCCATAATTGTACCTTAGATTTATACCATTGTAAGATCTTTAAACGATATGGAATGCAAATAATTATAATGAATATGAATATTACGTACTTTTACTTAATAAAATCTACCCAGAGAGCACAATTTCCATGAATAAAAATCAAGTAAATTGAATAAAATTATTCTTGAGTTACTTCTGTATGTAAAATAGTATTGTAAAGATTTTCATAGCGTATTTCAATTGTGTCAAGATTACAGCTGGCACCGTATTCATATTCGTCTTTCAATACTTTCAATACATGGTTCATTCAGAAAAATCGTCTGTAATGAATGCAGAACTTGGAACCATTACAGTCGATACCGTTTATCGACTGCATTCATTACAGACGATTTTTGCAGATGAATTATAAGTGTAATTCCTATCCGTAAGGCTTATAAAGTAGCAGTGGTGTCCCAGTGGTAACGGCCCTGACTTACGAGTTGTGGGTCGTGAGTTCGAAATAAAATAGGCAGTGTATAGAGTGCCACCATTGGCACTCTATCCCTATCGGATAAAGTGCCACTACAGGCACCCTAGTAACACCGCCTCGGCCCGGCTAAAGTGCCGCAAGCATTGGATTGTCATTGTCACTGTCACTAAGTCACGTCACTTGGTATTTTGTTTGATTGTCGAGGTTAGATCGCTGTAAAACACCACATTCCCTAAACATTACATTCTCTTGTGCCTAAACGGACCCTGGCACTTCGCCGGCCGCTACCGCGGCACCGCTCGCTACGCTCGCTCGGCTCGTGCGTTGTGTGGTCACAGTTCTAACCTAACCTAACCTAAATAACAAGTGACAGTGACAATGCAACGCTCACGGCACCCTAGCTGGGCCGAGGCAGTGACACTAGAGCGCCACAAGAAACTCGCGGCACTCTATACACTTCGAATAAAATATTAGTAAAAATCTTTTTAAATCAAGCTTTTATTGAACTAAAAAGTACAAAATAAAACTTACGTAAACAATAACTTTAATGTTTTCTTAAAAGGCTTATCTTTATGTTTAAGAAGGACGTTCACGCCTCAAGCTTTTAAGAAAACATTAAAGTTATTGTTTACGTAAGTTTTATTTTGTACTTTTTAGTTCAATAAAAGCTTGTTTTAAAAAGATTTTTACTAATATTTTATTTTGTGTTTTTAGCATTAGTATTTTGATAAAATATCTGTTCTATCACTTTCACTTGTCTAAACAAATCCAACGAGTTCAACACAACAGGGCTACCTTGTAAAGTTGAGGTTTTCCTGTTACTACCTTCCGGCACTATCATCAGACCCTAGACTACACCTCGGGAAATAGTTTTTGTCAAAAGATCTTATTTAGTTCAGGATTTTCTATGACCACTTTCTATGTGTCATCTCTTTTCAGCTCTATTATCAGACCCTGGATACTACTTTGGGCTATAGTTCTAGTCAAGACAAAACCAACTAGTTCAAACTCGATGGTAGTCTAGTTTTTTTTAGAAGTTCCTATGTTAATCTTTCAGCTCCATCACCAGACCCTGAATTCCATTGAAGTATAATAGCACAATACATATCCATGTATAAAATGTCGTGTTTATCCTGTTGATTATTGAGAAATCTCGTCGTCTGGAGCCAATCCCGGGTGCAACAGCCAGGTCATGTTGGAATTTGGAACGGAATATCATAATTAAATGCGTATATAAAATTTCCTGGTTGTACTGTTGACCGTTGAGGAGTTACCTCGTCTGGAGCCAATCCTGGGTGCAGCAGTCAGATCATGGTGGACTTTAGAATGGTCTATCATAATTATAGCTTATATAATGTTACGTGTCTATACTGTTGGCCGTTGAGAAGTTCCCTCATCTGGAGCCAATCCTGGGTGCAGCAGTCAGGTCATAATGGACTCTAGAACGGACCATCATAATTCAAGCGTATATTAAATTTCGTGTCTGTACTGTTGATCGTTCAGGACTTCCCTCGTCTGAAGTCAATCCTAGGTGCAGCAGCCAGGTCATAGTGAACTTAAGAACAGACTATCATAATTCAATCGTATATTAAATTTCGTATCTGTACAGTTGACCGTTCAGGACTTTCCTCGTCTGAAGCCAATCCTGGGTGCAGCAGTCAGATCATGGTGGACTTTAGAACGGTCTATCATAATTAAAGCGTATGTAATATTTCGTGTCTCTACTGTTGCCCGTTGAGGAGTTCCCTCGTCTGAAGTCAGTCCTGGGTGCAGCAGCCAGATCATGGTGTAATTTAGAACGGACTGTAATAATTAAAGCGTATATAAAATTTCCTGTTTGTACTGTTGACCGTTGAAGAGTTCCTTCGTCTGGAGCCAATCCTGGGTGCAGCAGTCAGATCGTGGTGGACTTTAGAATAGTCTATCATAATTAAAGCGTATATAATGTTTCGTGTCTGTACTGTTGGCCGTTGAGGAGTTCCCTCGTCTGAAGCCAGTCCTGGGTGCAGCAGCCAGATCATGGTGTAATTTAGAACGGACTATCATAATTAAAGGATCTATAAAATTTTGTATCTGCGCTGTTAATCGTTGAGGAGTTCCCTCGTCTGGAGCCAACCCTGAGTGCAACAGCCAAATCATGGTGGAATTTAAATTGGACCGTGATAATTAAAGCGTAACTATATAAAATTTCCTGTTGGTACTGTTAACAGTTGAGGAATTCCCTCGTCTGAAGCCAATTCTGGATGCAGCAATCAGATCATGGTGGACTTTAGAATGGTCTATCATAATTAAAGCGTATATAATGTTTCGTGTCTGTACTGTTGGCCGTTGAGGAGTTCCCTCGTCTGAAGCCAGTCCTGGGTAGCCAATCAGGTCATGTTTGTCATAAAAATGTATTGTCATCGGAATGGAACCAACATGTAAAATATTAACTCCGTGGAGTTAGAGGAAGTGTTCTTAATTCAGCTTGCAAGAATCCACCTAAACAAACATACTAACTTACTTACATACAAACAAACAAACAAACATTGCAAGTTGAATAAAAGCTTTTAAATAGGCAGGAGCTTTACTTTGCGTACATAATTGCATCACCACTGCTCCTAAAATCTTCGAAGAAAAACATCGTGAGGAAACCGGCATGTCCTAGAATCAAACATTCGAAGGCATTTGACATCTACCAACCCTCACTGGGTAGATTAAACCCCACTCTCTCTCGAAGAGAGAGGCCTGTCTTTCAGCAGTGGGAAAATTATAGACTGACTATTCTAAGGTTTCTAATTATTATATCAACTACGCTGGAAAGTTTGACTCGTGTTGTAGTAAAATGTATAGAAAAAAAAGACCTATCTACATCATAGATCGCACTGCCTATCCCTTACGAATCCAATGTCCTTTCAACTCGAGCACCGAACTTTTCAAATTGCCCCGTACCGTCCAACTCGGGCAATAACATACATGTGATATTGTCTACGAGCTCCGAGCCTACGAAGCTACGGGCTACGCCGCTACGAGTGTCGGATGGCTACGCCGCTACGAGGGTTGAATGGCTACGCATAAAACATGGGACCGACATACATCCTCATTGTTATTGACATGTGACAAGTGACAGGAAGGTTCTCTTTCTTTCATGTTTTAAGCTCTCTATTTTGCTTGTATTTTTAACCGACTTCAAAAAAGGAGGTGATTCTCAATACGACTGTATGTTGTTTTTTTTTTGTTTGGTAGGTCATACTTCAGAGGTAATTTTTGAGTTAGCTTCAATAATACGTATTTTTTCCACCTAGCCCATATGATATGATGTTATGTTCCTGTCACTGTTATTTACATAGCTATTCGAATTTGTGTGGGGTAGGTATCAGAACGAAAGAGTGAAAAATAAAATCTTATTACCAAAAAAAAAAACAAGCGACTTTAAAAAGACACTACAAAGTCAGAAATTACTTTAAAATAACTTCGTTTTGAAAGTCGGTGGTAAAAAACGAAAATTCAAAGACAACGACTTCCGAAATTAAAGTTATTTTTGACTTTGTAGTGTCTTTTTTGGAAGTCGGTTTTCTTTTGTCAATCAAACTTATTGATATGACAATAATCTCTCCTGTCGCTCGGAAATGAAATAAAACTGATCGTAACTACTGGTAACCATTACTATCCGGTATAATTATGTTTGACAAAAATAGATTGTATGAATAGATTTTGAGCAAGCCTGTATGTATTTTGACTTTTACTTATTCACGACAAAACAACTTGAAAATCATATTTTGTGAGGCTTTGAAGTCTAAGTGAATTTTACTAGGTGAGCAGAATTTGACAAAGGCAGGTTTTAACTTGAAACTGTATTTGTTGCGTAGATAGTTGCATTTTTTTAATTGCACGACTCGTAATGCTTCGCATTAGAGTGTGCTCTACGATCGAAAAATATTTTTTGCCCCATTTCTGCAACTGTTTTTATTGTTTCACTCCTGCTAGTACACAGAACCTACTTAATTTATATACCATTGTATAGATGATTAAATGGAGATTAATATTGTATTTTTTAACAATTGATTTAATGCAGCAGAAATGGAAAAAGCATCAAAATAGTTGAAAAAAATTTCCTGTCCGTCAATTTATGATCCCTGAAAACATTGTAGCTTGCGATAAAATCAATTAATTGAGTAAATTTTTTTTTTATACATTTGTTTCAGCCGTAGAAGGAACCCTATTGAAAATGGCTCTTTTATTAACAGTAGTTTAATTATAATTAATAAAATACTAACTAAAATATAATATCTTTATCTAAATATTTTCAACCTTGGTCTTGATGTTGCCTAGCAACCGCCAAGTAAATATCTTTGTCAGTCTTTGACATTACGACTTCATGAAAAGTTATAAATTGTTAATTTTTGTTAGAAACTATGTTTTGAAATTCTTTTTCGTTTATGAATGAGTGTTATGTATGAGGCGTGCACTTTTGGATTTTCCAAACTATTTTTGTACTCTTTTCTTCATAATTATCAGAATGCCAAAATTCACTGCTACAAGTGTCTTATAGAAAGAGGGAGAATATAATAAAATACTCGCCTTTTTGTTATAATTAGTATATTTAATAATAAATGTGTAATAAATCGAGTGAAATTAATTATATTTGCCTATCGTGGAATGATTTGTGACTCGAGATAAAATCGCCTTACCGTGGGGAAAGCGACCCATGTAAGGTTTTATAATTTCCAAGTTAATAGCTAATAAACTTCAAAATTACCATAAATACACCTTCATTCCTTGATAATAGAGCTAATGTTTACTAAGGATAATTACAGTTACTAAAATAAATGAGGTCTAGTTATGAAATCGCTCTCCCCGCAGTGAAACCGTTTAATACAAAAGTAGGTATTTCGTTTAATTTACAGAAAACTATTTAATTTTACATAATTTTAAATTCATACTTAGTTAGATGACTAGATTGAAAAGAAAAGAGTTATTACTTACTACGTAATTTCATTAAAAATTTGTATCGAGTAGGACAAATTCGATTTTTTTTTAAAGTTAGGACTTCTATTCGATTCTCAATCTAGTATTATATTCTTATAAACTTATAAGTTGGTGTTTATTTTTGTATTTCAGATTTTTTCCTATAGTTAGTATCACTTTCTGACGAAAACAACAACCAGTGTGACTTCGAACTCAAAATATGAAATTCATAATGACATCGATTAGGTAAAGATTTACAAAGGAATGCAGATAGAAGTAGCTCTCAAAACTTGTAACCACACCAAAACATTTAAAAAACTTTAATTAATGTACATTACTTATTGCTTGGTTAAGGTAAGTAGGTGATTCAAAAAATAAATCCTAACTGTATGGCACTGTAGTTTGTAAACAAAACGCGTCACTATTTAATTCGATTAAATACATTTAAGTGCTTTACGAGTGTATAGTTTTATTTAAAAAATGCGCAAAAGCGTTCATAAAAATCTCTCCACGACACCGAAACGGCATAAAAAAATCACAACAAACACGTTTTGAGCTTTAACACGACACCAAAACATTTGGACAACAAAACGAACACTACAAATTAATAACTAGAGATTTACAAATCACAATTAGGGATGTAGATAGTATATTTGATTGTTTATGTTTCAAGCTTTGCAAAGCGCTGTTGCGCATCATTATGCTTATGCTATGAATTCGTTTATATCTTGTAAGACTAGTTACTCATCACTGTCGAAGGCATTGTTACGTTACAGGTTGCAGGACAACGAGGGTGATACATGGTATGTACATGTGACACTTACAGCCAAGTATTTCAATTGAATTATACTATCAAAATTACCTAAATATAAAAGTATAGGCACAAGAAATTTCATAATTAACGTGTGCAAACACTATATTTTGCGCTATCGTAATGTGCATCAGAATGTAGTATACAATAAAGTAATTAATTATTATTAAACGTTATTAAATAATGTGCTTAGTAATGCATTGTTATAGTTTGACATTCTTTCAGTATGGTGGTTGTTAATGGTTAGAAAAGCAATAAATGTAATGAGCGTTACATTATGCGGCAAAATGAACTGCCAACAGTAGTATTCAATGCAGCGAGCTTTGAATACTACGTGTATGATTAACAATAGAGAAATGGTCGTATTATTATGGTGTACCTAACATAGTATAGATTATATTCACGAATAACAATGCATTATTAAACATTTAAAACTTCTAATATAATGATACTTTAAAACAGTTTTTTTATATTTTTTTACAAAATAATACTGTCACCAATATCTTTTTCGACAAATGTCAAATAAAGGAAAACGTGCACAAGTAGTAAATTTCAATTCATTTCGATCTCCCTTATTTAATACAACACGAAGCTAGCTTTTTCTAGACATTCAGGCGACAGAATATAAATACACAATTATATTTAATGTCCATTAGGAGAATACGTGAGCTATTAAACACTTTGCACACCCATAAACATTCCTATTTTAATATTTGATTAATTTATAATTGAAAAGGAAATATTTTGTAAAACAGTCAATTATGTACTTGGCCACCGTTTCACTTCGGAATGTCGTTGTAACAAAATAGGAGATATGTTACAAAAGCGGAAACCCTCTTTTGTTTATGACCGATACATAATTACTATCATGACTTTGTAGTTACAATACTTAAATATATCACGCTACCTCTGTGCTTTATAAAATCTTTTAAAAGATGGTTGTGCAAATGGACACTACAGACTCTAATTTGTAAGTTCGTATACATAATATTGCACAAAGCCTTGTTATTCTCCTGTGGCTTCACTTGGTAGGCTCTTGTTACAACGACAGAAGTTGTCCCTCTTCTCTACATAGCTCAGTATTCTCCTAATGAACCTTACACTACTTATCAAAAATTACCGAAAATTGTGCCATTACAAATACACAATATTAATATTCGTGAAATATTTATTTAATAAGGCAATGTTTTATAGACAGCACTTACAGTAAGAGACAGATATTAGATACCCGCTAGTAGGTACGAAATAATTTGCGAAATTACTGTTCTTTATCAACTTTTGTCAACTTACTAAAGTTTTAACATTGTGTTTTGATTTACCCTTTAATTCATTACAATTAGGACAATGTTGACAAAGAACATCAAATTCGTCTGGATAATAAGGGAAGAGTAAAAGAGAAAAGTACTAGGAGAGAAGTAATGGAAAGGGGTGTAAACCTAATAATTTAAAGTTTGAGCATTGTGAAGCTAAGCTCGTGTGTGTAAGCTTAATAATAATATCAATGTTTAATAATGTGTACATATTTATATAATTTGACATCTCGATTATAATGGAAAATATTTCACAGCCCCAACTAAAATAAACCTAATGACAACCAAGATACACTTAAAACATAGAACGGTGGGACAAAAATAACGTTTTATGTGAAAAAATACATTTATCTCAAAAATTTACCAAATTCGTCTG
Organism: Conistra vaccinii; assembly: GCA_948150665.1. Classification (NCBI taxonomy): domain Eukaryota; kingdom Metazoa; phylum Arthropoda; class Insecta; order Lepidoptera; family Noctuidae; genus Conistra; species Conistra vaccinii. The sequence goes on along the minus strand of OX411323.1, from coordinate 2,107,744 downwards.
TATTTAAGAATAGGAAATTTGATGCAAGCAATCTTATATTTTTCAAATCTTTCGATAAAGACATTAAACATGTTGGGAATAGAATATAGATGAGAACATTCGGTCAATTTTAAGAAAATATTACTTGCAATAAACTAAAATCTTTGACTATTTCGAACAAACATTATATTATAGCATTGCCATGAAACTTTTGGCACAGATCTGTTAAAAAGAAAACAAAGTGCATAGTGAGTGCTTTAAGATATTTGGTATTTACTTATACATATAAATAATGATAATATATTTTAGGCACTATTCAGATACACTGGGTAGAGTTGGAACATTCATCTTCATCTGGAGCTAGGATTAATCTACTTTCTGCGCTGAGTGATGTGTCATTTATCAAAAGTGCAGTTTGTTGCAATTCCGTGACCTTCTTTATAAATGGATGTTAATATCTAATTTTAATAACATTTTGATTTGTCTATTACTTAAAATTACTACATGAACGTAATACTAAATATCTTTAATAAATAAATATATTTATAATAATATTGTTATAGATAGTAATTTCATTATATTTGTATAAAAACTAACACTGGATGCTTGTTTTTGTCCAAATTTATTATAGTATAATGTTGCCGTACCCTAACCGGGTTTCATGTTGGAACCTACCATTACTTGTACCAGCAAAAATGTACACATGAATGCAATAAAAAGTTTGAGTTTGAGTTTGAAATAACTAAATATTACTCTATTTCAAAGACTGCTACGATATATTCGAACTACAACACTTACAGATCTATTTGATTTTAAAAGAGACAAAAATATCTGACAATAATCTGCTAGTTCAATCTCTCCCGTGTATCTAAACAGTAAACTAATTAGTAATAGAGTTACATAGAAGACAAACAAACATACAATATTATATAAAATCGTCAGGTATATAAGAACAGTATATAACAATCAGTCTCAAGCCAATACATGCGGAATTCCAATGTTAATTTAATTAAATATACACGATCACTCGTTCACAACTGCAGTTTCCACGTGAAACAAATGAAAGAACAAAGAAACTTGTTTTGTTTATTTGTCCCGATCGACGTTGAAAGACAACGACATTGTTTTGACGATCACGTAGTATACACGCCACGTTTTATTTTAACTGCGTATTTTCGGCTTTTACAAATAAACATTTCTAACTCTGCCGACAGGGAACGTCTACGAGTCGAAACGTTTGTTGTTCTTTCACAATCACAACAAAACGCCGAAATAAAATAAAAGTCCTGCAACACGCGATCAAAGCATTGATCTCACTAACGACCGTTTCACTTCAACTACTGCAGTTATAAACGAGCTCACAACAATACAACTTACTGCTAAAGTCTACCAAAGAGTTGGTCCGTCTGTTAAAATATAGAATAGAGGAGCGTTCCCCGAACACAAACCAAATATCCATTGAAACGTCATAGCATCGAAGCTTTAACCAAACAGCAGGACAGTTACATAGAAACCTTGTTAACGGAAGTAGCGGAAGTAGAAATACGATCTCAATCACAAGAGACATAGAGTTCAATTCACTTTCCCGCGATCCATATGTAAGAGGCGAAGGAGGCAATTTTCGACAATTCTCTGATTCCGAGCATATTTGAGATTTAACAGCGGAAGTAGAGGAAATGAGCACTAACTGTAACAGCTCCCGAACCGCTGGAGGAACGAGAACGTGTTGTATAAAGTGGACCATAGTCTTTATATGAATGGAAATACTCTTTGCCCAGCATCATTAGGAGGCAGAGAAGAGATCTGGGGGTGTGGTCTCTTGGCTATGTTACTTAGTGTAATGTTTCTTTTAGTAAAACCACACGAATAGCCACACAGTAGCGTGCGCAACGTTTGGGGCATAACATTTGGCTACAGAAAAAATAAAAGAATCTCATATTAGGCGAGAGAGCTTGGAATCAGCGAGTTGTCGACTTAGGTGGCTCACATGCGCGACATGATCATGTACCGGCCGTCGGATAGCAGCTCGCGCGTGTCGGAGGGCGAGCCTGGGCTGAGCGACGGTGCCACGGACGGTGAAGAGTAGGTGTCCTTGTTGAACTTGCCGAGCCTCACGCCACCCTCTGACGTCACGGACACCTCTTCCTCCACGATCTGCTCCAGTGGCAGCTCGCGCAGCACGTCGCCGTTCAGCGCCAGCGCGTTCACAAAGCCGTGCGCGCGCTCGACGGGCGGCTCGTTGTATGTCTCCGTAACCACGTCCGCTTCCGCTTCGCAAGCGCGTGCTCGACGCGCGTTCTTCGTGCGCATGCCACCCGTCTCTGCGTCCCTCTCTAGCCGGTGTCCCGAGCGCGACCTCGTCAGCTGCCTCTGAACATAGTCCTCCAGCGCGTCCTCTTCACTCTTCATTAAGTATTTGTGCAAAATTATCAGAAAAATGCCGATTCCCACCGCGAACATCCCCGAGCAGACCAGCTCGTTGAACCAGCTGACGGAGCCGACCGTGCTCCATGACGTGACGTTGTCCGGCAGGAAGCCGGAGCCGAGGAGGAACAGGCCCAGCACGAGGAACACCACCCCGAGGTGGAGCATACCGACCGTCGACACGACCTCATTCTCGGTGGGGTGCGGCTTTCTGAAGCGGCGCCTCTCCAAGCTGCCCGTGGAGCAGTGCGGGGAGGTGACTCCCGACTCTGAGGACTGTAGCGAGTAGCGGCGCTCGCGTGCGCGCTGCTGCTCGGCGCGGCGCTTGCGCTCGCGGCGGATGGCGAGCGCCGAGTGCAGGCCCACCGCGTGCATCCTGCAAGCACGGGCACGGGTGAGTGGCGTGGTCACGTCGCGTCGCACGCGCAGCGCGGGGCGGTGCGGGTGCGGCGCGCGGGGCGGGGGCCGCAGGCGCGGGGGCCGCACGTGACCGCCGACCCGTGCCCGTGCCGAGCCGCTAACATGGATGATGGAGGAAGGAACTTGACGAGTGCTTCACAACTATGCACCACTGGGCAGCGGCTGACCAGAGAAATTCTATTAAATGTACAAACACAACTTAGACTAGCGCCTGCCGTATGAATACAATGCACTACTTAAGTGTAACATCAAGTCCGTTCCTATTCACACAGTTATACAGATAAAAGGCTCTAAAAGCTAGAGATAATATCGCTGAATAGTGTCGCACATAATAATCAAATAATATTCATTAGTAACAACAACCGTGCCACGTCGTAAAACTTCAGAATTGTACCAGAGATTCAGAGAACATTGCTAATGTATTCGAAAATTGTCCTAAAATATTAAATAAGTTGATGTTTTCGCTGAGCCGCTATACAAAGTACGTTTGTAGGACATTTTGAGAGGGTCACAAATGATGGTCCCCTGTTCAATTATTCACGGAGGCGTCCTCAATTCACGGGTCTTCATGGATAAGAAAACTTTGAGCTTCTCCAAATATACATTAACGACATCAAGAGGAAATGTAATTTACAGATCGACTTAGCTACAGATTTCAGTATAGTTCGTGTTGTGAGTTTATCAAAATTAAAGGCACGACTTACCTGAGCAAATACTGAACTTAATTAAATCTTTGCTAGATCTTAGTTTCATAATATCAAACGTTACTACCTTTCTCGCTTGGTTTATTACCGAAACAGAATAAACTTAGGTACCTACCAATAATTTCTAGTTCATTTTCTCTTGCTTACTTAACCTTAAGGTTAGACGGCAGAATTCTGCTCGTAATCACAATTTAACTAACTGTGATCACAAGTCATTCTGTAGCGTGATACTCAAGATTATATTTTTCTAATTAATTTGTATTTTTTGCGGTCATCAAGAGGTCTGTATTAGCTGTCACACGCAAATACGCAATAAAAACCTATTTCCCACGATGTCAGAAACTAGAAAACGACCCGTCAGAAACCAATTCAAAAATTTATTACAAATCGAGTCATGTAAGAGAGCGCTATTGAGGAAAAGTGTTGTTTGAATGGGAACATTATACATTTTTTAATATGATATATATTATCATATTTTTATTTTTTAGTTTTGTTCTATAGTAATATTTTAATTTTACACTTTTCGATATTAATTAAAGTATGTATAATTGTAATAATTTTAACTGTGACATTTTAATTTGTAATTTTATTTCAAGATAGCTTCACAACAATTTTTATAATTTTTGCTTGCCTATTTCCAGGCGGAATGTACATGGCTCACTCCTACTACTCCTCCTGCATTTTAATGTAACCTACATTCGTTGATATATTATTGATTGAATGATTTAAAAGAAGAAACCTATTGTTTATTATATTCATTAAATTTTAGTTCATATTATTATAATTTTTTTTTTTTTTTCTGTCATTATTAGTCTACTATTATTTACGTTCTGACAAAACCTCATATCTACAAGACACTCGTGTTTTATTTGTAACAGCAAGCGTTGGTGTCATATCTCGCACAAAGGTACCTACGTTCTCTGCTGCCCTAGTAAGACACATTGAAATGTCCCAGTGAATGCCGAGCCTTGAATGAGGCGCGACTGAAAGCCTGAAAGCGCCTGAATTTCATATTGTAGGCAGAAATGTTTGAATAAACATGACGATGAGACACGCATGAAAACTAAGCCCTTTAGGCTTAGTTTTTATGCGTGTAATTAATTTAGTTACAGTAGTTTTGTAAAAGATAATGATGTAATAGAAAATCCTACTAATATTATAGACGCGAAAGTTTGTTAGGATGGATGGATGGATGTTTGATACTCTTTCAGACAAAATCTACTAAATGGATTTGGGCACACAAATAGTTTATAACCTGGGTTAACACATACAATACTTTTCAACACAGTTGCTCGTAAAGTGGCTCTTATTTAACCGCTTTTAGGTTCATAATGCAGTGTATTACAGACACGTGCTTTTTTCTTTACATAATCGCACTAGTGCGGTAATGTGCGCCATAGATAACTATTTACTAGTCGGAGTAATGACATGGCAGTCTGGCAGTATGGAATTAGTAAGTACTATCAAGGCACGACATGTCTTTCTTATTGCGACTTAATATAGTGTGACAAAGTAAACAGGTTTTTGGAACGAAGTTCTTTAACGCGGCTTCATTCTTGCGTCTGTCTTTTTCTAATTCGATAGAGAGAGAAAGAGAAAGTGTGAATTTCGTCAAAATGGAAATCTAAGATGGCGGCTGCGAAAATTTTCTCATTTTTCGTCATGAGTATCGTTTTCGTGTTGTCGATGGTTCTAAAGCCGATAGTGAGGTCAAAATGGAAATCCAAGATGGCGGCTCCAAAATTTTTCTAATTTTTCGTCATGGGTGTCGTTTTCGTAGGTTTCGATGGTTCTAAAGCCGATAGTGAGGTCAAAATGGAAATCCAAGATGGTGGCTCCGAAAATTTTCTCATTTTTCGTCATGGGTATCGTTTTCGTAGCTTTCAATGGTTCTAAGGCTGATAGTGAGGTCAAAATGGAAATCCAAGATGGCGGCTGCGAAAATTTTCTCATTTTTCGTCATGAGTATCGTTTTCGTGTTGTCGATGGTTCTAAAGCCGATAGTGAGGTCAAAATGGAAATCCAAGATGGCGGCTCCAAAATTTTTCTAATTTTTCGTCATGGGTGTCGTTTTCGTAGATTTCGATGGTTCTAAAGCCGATAGTGAGGTCAAAATGGAAATCCAAGATGGTGGCTCCGAAAATTTTCTCATTTTTCGTCATGGGTATCGTTTTCGTAGCTTTCAATGGTTCTAAGGCTGATAGTGAGGTCAAAATGGAAATCCAAGATGGCGGCTGCAAAATTTTTCTCATTTCCGTCGTGGGTGTCGTTTTCGTAATTTTCGATGGTTCTAAAGCCGATAGTGATGTCAAAATGTAAATCAAAGATGGCGGCTGTGAAAATTTTCTCATATTTCGTCATGGGTGTCGTTTTCGTAGGTTTCGATGGTTTTAAAGCCGATAGTGATGTCAAAATGTAAATCCAAGATGGCGGCTGCAAAATTTTTTCTCATTTTTCGTCATGGGTGAGAAAAATGCGAAATGAGAAATTTTTACAGCCGCCATCTTGGATTTACATTTTGACCTCACTGTTGGCTTTAGAACCATCAAAAACTACGAAAACGAAACCCATGATGAAACATGACAAAAATTTTTACAGCCGCAATCTTAGATTTTGATTTTGACCTCACTATCAGCTTTAGAACCATCGAAAACTACGAAAACGAGACCAATGACGAAAATTTTCACAGCCGCCATCTTGGATTAACATTTTGACCTCACTATCGGTTTTAGCATGATCGAAAATTACGAAAACGCCACCCATGACGAAAAATGAGAAAATTTTCACAATCGCCATACTGTATTTTCCATTTGACCAAATTCGCACTTTCTCTCTCACTCTCTCTCGATAGAGAATAATTAGTAATAATTAGCAGCGAAATCTAATTTTTTCAAGTTTCAAATTTTGTCTCCATCTCCGACCGAACGATGGTAGGCTGTTCAGCGGTTTTGTCAGTGCCTTGCGCGCGCATCGCTACCCGAAAAAAAATCCAGCGCGCCATTTTTCATAAATATTTGTTATCGTATATGTTGTGTGGTTACTGCAGGTTACATATTAAGAAAAATACGAACCGACGTAGAAACGTTTTTACAGGAAGTGGATAGTCAGTACCTGGCAACAAAGGTCAGTTGAACTTTATGAATCTAAATGTATCATTTCTCTAAAGTTACGTTATTGTAGCATAAGTTCTTACAACAAGACGGTTTCTTTCCTCGCAAATGTGTTGAAAAACGTCGTATGAAACGCGTGCGCATTGTTCATTACCCACTCGGCTAAATTATCGCGCTCGCCTTTGGCTCGCGCGAATAATACCGCCTCATGGGTAATGACCAATACAGCACACTCGTATCATAATGTACTATTTTATCTCGATATTTCCACGGAATCGAGACTTATGCGAGTGAAACCGCGGGGCGCTGCTAGTGAGAAATATTTTAAGATTACACATTAACAGTGACGACTATGTTGGGTAGTTGGGTCATTTAGTTAGGTATTTTCCTAATTTTGTTCTAAGAGTACCTATCAACTATTTTTCAAATAGAGCCCAAACTGTGTGGCATCAACAAACAATAAAAAATCACCACCAAATGATCCAAACTGTCATGCGCATCGAGATTATAAAGGTCACAATATAAAAGGTAAGTCTTCCTATATTATTTGGGTCACGTACTTTCTTCAAGTTCCTTCAGGAACAAATTCATTTATGTCGTTTAACTTTTGTTTTCCCTTTGAAAATAGACGGCTTTTCACTACGGATTTGAATCCTCAGGGTTTTAGCAGTGCATGTAGAAAACTCGCTAAAATCGATCGAAGAGATTCTCACTTAGATTCACGTAGCTTAGATAGCTAGGCAATGCAGGAAAATTATTTGTTTAGCTTTACTACCAAGTAAATCCACCCGTATATTCAAATCAGAACTGTAATTATTTGACTCTTGTAGGAAATGGCTTTATCCGCTTGACCGTTACCGTGGACATCAGGTGGGCATAACAATTAAAATTCTATTGTGTCTCGTTAATGACAGCTGAAGGTAATATTGACATAGAGTGTCAATTTGCTAAAAATTCATTTCCCTGCATTGCTTCAAACATTTGTGTCTCCTATGATCATATCGCAAAGAATGCAAAAAAAAACCGAAACACCAAACCAACCATTGAAGTACAATTCCTTCTAATTGGCAAGCAAACAGAGATGAAACTGAAGCCTCTTATTATGCCATCCACAGACCTACTACAGAGAATTCCTCTTCAGTGTTGTAACTTGCTTTTCAAAAGTCTATGCTCCGCAGGATACTTATAATTTATAGTGGAGTTTGCAAAAACACAATTAACTAGTTTGGTAGTTGACCTAGCGAATAGAAGGGTGCATAGTGATCTATCACAGAAAAGTTTCGATTCAAACATTGAATGAAAGTTGATACTTATTGTTGTACAAGTGTGCAAGCATCTTTTGGTGTCAGAATGACATTGAGTGTGATGCGTTGTTGGTAGACATTTGTGAAAAAATTTGACGAAAAAACAGGATGGCCGTTGGCCGCGTAGATGACGGCGCGAAAATAACCTTTTGGCGTTGTAGTTTGATTTGTAATGACATTAGTTTAGATATTGCAATTGTGGATAAGTTTTGTCAAAGGAACTTGTTACTTTGCAACACAATTAGACGTTCGTTAATGAATATTTGAGCTACTAATCCTCTATGTATGGAATTGTATAGCTTTAGGTCGACTGGTCTTTTGGTATGTTGATAGTGACTTTAGAGTTACAAACTGTTACTAATTTGGTTTATTTAAGCATAGGTTTTTTAACTAAAGAATTGTCTTCATTCATTCAAGTTCATAAACTAGCAAGCAAGAAACCGATTAATATAAAGTGTACATTCGTTCCATCCACTATGTTCGTGATACAGCTCAAACTAGAATACTGAAAAATGTAACATTACACGTTAACCTTCTTCGGTGCGGCCTCAAAGCAAACTTATAAACCGTTGACTACAAAGCAAGCAATTTTACCCCACTGTGCAAATGAGTCGCATCGCCTTTGCCTCACAGTGGGGCAAGTTCAGGCAAGTTGCTCGGCGTGCGCTATTAAAGTCGACCTATGTAAATACCACTTTAAAACTTGCGGAAAACCAGACTTTATTCTTTATTTTCTTTCTGAGATACTTGCGCGAGGAATTGCCTGGAGTAAGTAGAACTAAGACCGGTGGAAAACGTAGTAAGACCGTTCTTTGTTACAGATAAAGTAGGAACGTGGTCTGTGGTCTGCGGCTTTGCTATGATGTTGCAATTTAAGGTGTAATCTTCAACCACCTGGTATTTGCTAGCTCGAGAAGAGTGTTTTAGGGTTTCTATGTTATTTTTTTTTGGTCTTTTGTCTTCGGTTTAGGTTTTGTCTTTATCAAGTGCAAGTGATTACCTAGATAGCAAGTTATATACTTTATCCTCACAGGCAAGATAACGCTATAAATAAAGCACTATAAATAACATGGAGATCAGGACCAGGCGTCTTAAACACAGTATAAATATGGACAGTAGGAGGCCTATTTGTTGAAATAATTACCTACCCTCCATTTTTAAAAGCGGCGACCACTCGTCTCGTTAAGCACCCGCAACTGACAGCACCGCGACAGTCACTTTGGGGTCTCGTCAATGTGCGCGTCTGTGTGAATTTGCCGTTTTGAACGTTTACTATGTAGTTTCTGTACTGTCCATATTTATACTGTGTGTTAAAGTTACAAGTGAATGGGTTCCTTCTAGGCAAGCATGCATCATAGTCGATCGCATCCATCGCCTTCCATCAGGTCAAACGCGTTCAATCATTATAAAAATAAAATAATAAAACAAACACTTCCATTAAACGTTATTTCCCCAACATGTCTCAAACAGATTTATCTTGTTGGCAACAGCACTTGGCGAGCTGCCACCCCTCGAAGGCTTGGTTTGAAGCCTGTTGCGAGGCCCAGGGGATACCCTATAGAGGGGGGAGAGGTATTTAATATCTGTCTAGACGGAAAGCCTTTGTGACGTCAAGTTGTGCACTTGAAGCTTTGACTTATCCTGGATAATGATGGGCAGGAAATGGTTTTCAATTTTAAGTTTTTCGTAATATCGATTGAACTGAGAAGTTAAGAATTCGTTGATAGCACGTGAAAGCAGTCTGTCTTCTAAGTTTTGATTGGTTTTGGTTGGACAGAGCTCGAGCCAGAACTTTCTGATTGGCTTCTCACGGATGAAATGCGAGCCGATAGTGTCGCTGCATGTTCGACCTGGGACCTTGGATATTCAAGATACAACGGAGCAATCAGCTTAGGATTGCTTTATTGGTTAACACAACCTAGTGACCTGCTCCAGATACAATGCGTTCACTAACCTCGAGGCTAGAGTACTAGCACTGCAGAGTACCTACTTCTCTCTGTACCTCTTTGTATTTAGCACGTTTTAGGAGTCTTTCTGGACTCATACTGGTCTTTTTTCTTGTGTGTTATAAATTGTTATTTTTTGTTTATGTTAAGTTAACTCCTGTGCGTGTCCCAAATAAATATGTACTTTCTTTCTTCGTTTTGCATAAAGCTTGGCAAGCAGTCCATCCTCAACCACGCCTTTCCCTACTTTGCAGCACAAAATGGAAATTCAGGCTTCCCCTGTTCCTAACACACTAGTCTAATGGCCTAGTTGGCGGGGAGCCAAAACGCATTGTTTTTGACGGTTCTACTACAATGCAGAATTTCCTAAAAGGGGCCATTATGTGATATTAAACCGATTTGTTGGTTTTTTTGTCAAAAACCTGGCCTTAACTACTTTACTGCTGGTTAAACATGTGGTGAGATTATTTTTCATTGTATTTTTCCACAGCTAACAGCGTATTCATTAAACGGTCGTTTCCAACAAGCAAGCAAACCACAGTGTGCAGAAGACAGACGTTAAAAGAGTTCTATAGTTTGTTGAAGAACTTTACATCTTTGTAGTTTATGAAAAAACTCATAATTAAATACCCAAACGAGGTGCCTTTTTATTTCTGGGAAATCATCAAATGACTTCTCCTGCTCTGAGCGGAGCGGAAGGGCGTGTCAGACTCTTACTGACTAAAACCCACCCGTGTTCCTTCCCTTGCCTGTGCCAGAGGCCACGGTTTCCCCTTAGGACTTCCCGCAACCCCGGTAGGCATCGGCCCTAGCGGACTCCGCGAAAAAAGAGGAACTGAACTGAAAGCTGCAAAGCATTTATCAAAACATATAAATATTGACCCTTCCACCTATATACATTATAGAGACCATAATGTTTGTCAAATCAAACCTATTCCCCCTATTATCAGATAAAGTAATTCGAAATAGACGTGACAATAGCAAACTTTGCATTCCACTATAGCGGAAAACTAAATTCTGTATGGCGCCAATTCTTTATACTACGTTGCCAAAATATTGAAGGGAATAAACAACAGAAAAATTTTAGAAGTAAGTTAAAACGTCTTGTGTTAGAGAAAGTCTATCACATCAAAAATATAACATGTAAAAAACTGCAAGTCTCGCAACGCCAACTGCGCTGCGAGACTAAGGCAGGCACTGAAATTCAGGCTTCTAGCTTTATCGATAACGAAGTTTCAGGGGGTCGATAATGTCCTGGATGGATTCCAGAAAATATGGTACCTACGGCTCTGCATATGTTTTATTGTTTTGCTCAATTTGGGCACTGCCGCCCCTCCAGATTACATCACGGATGTATTTCTGACTGATAAATTAATCTGACTTGTGTGAAATATCTAGATTTTATTCCTAATTACTATAACATTTAATTGACTTATTTTATTATACATTTCTATGATGAGTCAATGACAATAATATACTCCATTTTATTTTTTTATTTGGATTGCTAAATTGCCTTGTATATTGAATAAATTTATAATTATTATATGATAACTTATTTATATTTTTACGCTGTTGAGGCAAAACATGACTGTGATAGATAAAACATGTTTAATGTAACAACTTGCATACCATGTGTGTAAATACATGTTTTGAACGAATAATGACCTTACTTATCTTAAATAATATGCATGGCTCATCGGTAAACTATAATCCCCACCATTGCGCTTCGTGCACATATCACTGCATACATAGTTCATGTACCCGTAGAACAAATGACAGTTCTTTTTGCGGTACCATAAAAAAAGACAGAATGGCCATCCACTTTACAACGAAGTGGACCCCACTGGCGGCACTCATTGGCCCTCGATAGCCCATCAATTAACAACACTCGAGCCTTCACGCAAAGGGCGGATTTCAAAGCATTTGTAATAATTAATTGTGATATTATCCGGAGCGAAGTGGCTCTACAGTATCGAATTCGTTTAACGATCAATCGACCTCGTTAAAAGCTTCGCGAAGTATTTTTAGGTTGTTGAAAATGTCAAAATGTATTTTTGGATGTTGTTTACATAACAGTGTGCTATTAATAAGATGCTGTTTGAATATTTTAAGATTATTTTGTGTTTTGTATGTAGTTTTAAATTAGACACAATGCAATTGACATGGCCATAGGTACTCATCATATAGGGTAGACTTAGGTATCGGGGAGACCCCTTTATTGTCTCCTCTGCAGGCGTTGCACAGAGGGGGTTTCGGATCGGTCTTTTGAAAGGTAATGGCCCCATCCTTATGCAGATGGTGACCATCGGGTAGTTTTAGTGAGTTAAAAATCCCACACTCCCCGGTTTTATCCCCAAAACCCGGGTGCCTTTTGAAGATTTCCCACCGAAAAAAGAAGGGTTAGCCTAATATCATAATTAATAATATGCATGCACAACCAGTTTTGCTAATGAATTGCGTATCTGCATTGCATTGTCACCTCACTAAATGCCTCTCCACATCTTTAATTGCATTCCACAGTCAGCACGTAAACATTTAATTTATCTAAATCAAACAAAGTTTTAACTGAACCGCCAGTTCCAATTAACTAACTATTGATTACTGTAAACAAGCTAACTTCACCATTCGAACACCGGTTTTCCAACCGTTTATTTTACAGAAGTCTTTCATTACTCATTGAACGTTGAGTCCATAAAATAAAAGCAGAACATAATCAATCATAGTTATTACTATCGGAGTGAGCAAGATGAACGGTTTGTTTAACGTAAACATATGAAAAATCTCAAGAAACTGAGCGCCAAAATAGATGAACACTCAGACTGTGGGACGCCTAATTTTAAACGTTGAATGTATACTACGAGAGTGCCACAGTCTAAGTATACCGTATGCAGTTGGTCCGCAGTTTCGTGCGGTTTTGAAACAAGAAATGTTCGGACTTCATGTGCTAAGTTGTTTTACTACAGTTCGGGGACATGATTTAGGATGACACATTCTTTTCTTCTTCTTCTTCGTTTCGCTCTTGACAAAGCAGTCGTGATCACAATGAACTGTGTCTAATCGCAGGTGTAGTCGTTGCCCGCCTCACTATCTCCCTCCATCTGGTTCTGTCACGTGACAGTCTGGCACATTCATTGACAGGGCCTCCAACAGCGGATTTTATTTGATCGGTCCACCTCATCGGTGACCTCCCGCGTGGCCGCTTTCCACTCTGCCATACACTATTAGACGCTCTATGGAGTCATTATTCCGCCTGGAGACATGACCAAAAATCTTCAGTATTCTTTTATTAGTATTATTTTTTTTGCATCGTAGGTAACTACAAACCGTACCTACTGTGAGCGTTGTAAAAGGTGATTAACGGTTTACGTCAAATATGATGGCATTCATCTTTTACCAAAGTTGTGCTAGAATCTATTAGATGTTGTTATTTGGCTACTGAATAACCTTCTGTATCATCATCTACATCCTATTCGTAGATGAAACTGTACCAACTAAGTAATCACTATGAGGCAACTAGTTGTACCTATAGCAGAACCTTCTACCGTCTATCGTATAACCTGATTTTTATTTGAAAATTTTACAGTGTATGTGGTTTAAATAATAACAATAACCGCAACCAAATTAACGAATAATAATACAGAATTACTTTGGAGACGACACGAGTTGTGTAGACCGTACTAAGAGAAGTCGGAGCACTGAGGAGGTAACCAGGCGGGTGAAGTCAATACTACCAACCTACGATTTTGACAGCTCCAAGCGCACAGTTTTGGAAATGGAATTGTCTTTATGTATTTTGAATGCACTCAATACAAGAACAAATTCTATAGATGACTATACTTGTCTACCACTAGGATTCAATGCTGTTCTGTGCCTCTTACACGGCTTCTATTCGACCTAGATACTTCTACTACCTAGATACTTCTAAACTTAAGAATCAGCTAAATGTGTTGAACGAATAATCTTAGCCGATAGTGGGGATTGCTGTAACGAAAAGTTTCGGCAATTCTCTAAGGTTAAACTATTTAAACTTGTATAGCTTTTAGTTAAACGCTATTTAAACTTGCATAGGTTTTACGAGCAAGTTACAGGTTTGTTCTCGTGGGGCAAAAAGTTTGCAATAGCTGCATGCATTAGTTAATCTATTCCCAATTTCACTTGAGGAACCTTTAATGGTTATCCATTATTAATTTTAGCTAGACTGCAAAACTGTAGAAAACGGGATAAAACAGGATCTTGATGGTATCAGCCAAAGCTTATAATAAAAACTCTTATCTCGAGGACATCGAAACCATACAAAATATTTTGAACTGTAGCTCTTCTTAATAATCAAGATTCCCATGGCTACAAAAGAATGGCGAATAATAAAGCAGTCCTGGGTTATTAATGACATTCCCAGTCCCACATCATAATTCGCAGGCTATACAATGTAATCAAAATCAATACATTTTGTTTCACTAGGGCACTTAGGAAAAGTCAGAAGCTGGTGCACGGCTCCAATTAGTCGTTTCATATGGAGAAGAGCCGGCAAGAAACAGCACGGTTACTCTTTTAAAAATCATTGGCTTTTACAATATTTCCAAATAACAGTGTTAACAGGTATGGAAGGACAGTGTAGGCCAGTTACAATGTTAACTTACGCAGGTAAAAACAAAGGCGACTTCTTCTTTTCGAGACAAAAACATGTATTTTTTTAAACCGGTTCGGCCCAGTAGGTGGCCACGCCAATCGCGACATCAGTAGCATTTTTTAGGTCCTCAGAAGTGCAGGTGTGTAGACACTTTAGGCACTCCAGCACATGGGACATGGTTTGATAAGGAGCACCGCATTCGCATTGGGTATCTGTGGGATCTATTATCCCCCATTTTGCTAGATTGTGCTTGCAGCGGCCTACTTGGTACCTCCCGCAGTCGATTACTTGCTTTTCATATAGGCCACTGCAGGTCACGTCCGGATGGCAGATGCCCCTGGGGCTGAACGAAGTCGGGTGGTTGACTATTAATGACTTGTAAAGGCCCAAGAACCACTTCCTCTTTTCTATACCTATTAAAATTCAAAACATGAAAGTGCACCAAAGTATTACGTGAACAAGAGTAATGGTAGTAAAGTATTCAGTAGCCAGTCAGGTGTGTAGTACCCGGTGTCGCCGACAGGTAGCGCTGCACGCTCGGGCTGGCACTGGCCCGCTGCCAAGATAGTGCTCACCACAGGGCTGTACGCGCCAGGCGAGCACAACGGTCTAGTCGAGTGGTTTTAATAAGGTTATTGGAACGGTAACAGATGGAAGTGGGTTTTATGTGTTGGTTGCCAGATTCAATGTCGATTAGTGCCTATCGCAATGGCTTTCCTCTTATAGTTTAGTTTTGAGGGTATTTCAAATTATAAAATCAATAAAAAATTGTTTATGGTAGCCAAACACCGAAACAAATGACGTGATAGAGACGGTGAGGAATGGTGAATCTAAAAATAATATTTTATGTTATAGATTATGTGATGTGTGTGTGATAAATGACAATGTGTGTTTGATAATGTGAGTGATGTGTGTGTAATAATGTGTTTGTGTGTTTGATTCTCTGTAAAATAGTAGACTAGATAAACTAGAAACAGCGATGTATGGCGATATTCCCAAATTCCACGTGCCTGAAAATGCTAGTAAACATTTTTATATTAATTAATATTGCCTTTCAGTTTCAGTACGAACGTAGGGCGGGGAGTGAGCGGGAATGAAAACATGCACCGAATTAATTAAAAAGTACCGCCAGTGTGAGTGTGTTGATCTTTCATTCTAAAATTGAGATATGTGGTGGTTTTTCGTTCGTTCTGGTTAGTTAATGGTTAAACCAATTGATTATGCTTGAATTTTGCAAATCCATTTTGTAAAATTCAATTGATTATCAATTGGCAGATAGATATTTATGATAATAACTATTATTAAAGCATTAGGAGTATGAATTGTTGTTTCGGTCACTCGTCACTCGTAACCAGGTCAAAAATAATTTACCTGGAAGCCAAAATTAGACGTCAAATTATTATAGCTTCCACATCAATAAAATCGACGTTTAATACTGAAAAACAGGCCTAAATCCATAACCGGATCAGCTATAAATATTAGATGTTTATAGGGGCAGCCCTAACGCCGGGTGAATGATCAAAACTGAGTCACAACATAACCCGGTCCGGCTGATTGATTCAAACCTCGAGTGGTTTGTTTATTCACCAGACGTAATGATCAGATACATTTATGATCTCAAATATTTAATATACACAAACATATTTAATGTTTTGGTGAGTGACATCGATTTGCTGATGAACTGACAGATATTTAGTACTAGCTTCGGAAAATTTCTTGTTGCTCCGACCCACCGCGTCGCATCGCCTTTCGCATTCGTTTTTACTTAGCATTCTTTCTCACTTTATTCTTTTTGGTCCACCCGAGGGTGCTAGCGTGATGTTATAGTCTATAGCCTTCCTCAAGAATTGGGCTATCAAATGCAATAAAATTAGATTTTTCATACCCGGCTGGTAGTTCCAGAGATAAGCGCGTTCAAACAAACAAACTCTTCAGCGTTATTATTAGTATGTATATATTTATGGAGATGTAGATTGCGAGAAAATAGAAAACGGCTTTTACAGCTGAAACAATTTATTAATAGACTTATGTGAATTAATGGCTCATCATCATCACCTGCCTAGCCTTTTCCCAACTATGTTGGGGTCGGCTTCCAGTTTACCCAAATGCAGCTGAATACCTACCAGTACTTTACATGGAATCAATGGCGCACCTAATGTCAGTAAATACAGCCTACCTGCAAGATTATGGGGTTTACCCGTGCATTGCCTTCCTTTCTGAGAAACCGTTTCAAACTGCACCATCGCCAGATTTTTTGAAGAAAAAATTAAATACAATAGACGACATATATTTAGTAACCTAATCCGCTTAACTGTTCTTAAAGAGTCCCAAAGAACCCTGTAAGAAATCGACACGTGTTTAACCTCTCAACGAGGCATCCTCAGGATGACGATTGACTCGCTGCGAACCCGGACACGAGGTGTTGCCACGACAAGCGCCCAACGCAAAGTAAAAACAAAAAATTAAATAAATAAACATACGAGGCAGTCTGGGACTGCCGATTGAAGTGAAAACTAAGTAACGCCATCTAACAAAAATGTCAGGAATTTATGTGGCTTGCTGTCAGTACAAGAACGAAAGCTGTAGCTCCATTAAAAAAAATCCAAAAAATAAAACAGAGTGTGCTGTCAACAAAAACTTGAAGGTCTTACGAATTTTCGATCAGGTCACGTGTCCTGACGCAAGTTTAACATTTTTTACCCATCCCAAAAAAAGTGGACAACGCCGTTAAAGAAGTTTTCACTTCAGAAATATTGTAAAGTACCTTTTCATAGAGGAGTTAATCCTTCACGAGGAACTTGACAAATACCATAATGAAGTACGAAGGCCTTTCAGTGTAAATGATGCACAAGAAGATTAATTAAACGAAACAAAAGCGCTTTAACAATGATATTGTCGAGATCATTTTGAGGAATATTCTGTGGCGTCATTGTTCAGTTTATCTCACTGTTTTGCTTTACAGCTTACAACATATTGATGTACATATGTATGTATGTGTTGTGTGGATAAAAATAGACTGTCCCATCCCATCCCATGTTATCCCTTTGGCGTCGTAAGTTGTGAGTAAGGGTAACGACTTTAGGGCGCTGGTTTCTATCCCAACCTTTTTACTCCGTATAGTCAAATTCTCTGGGTAGTGCGTATCGAATCGAATTTCCTTACCGAAAAGTCGTATTTTTTAATGTATGCTTTGCAAATAACGTCGGTTAGTTAGACAGTCGTTCCATGTCAAACACTAGTCAGCTGTATGTGGTAAGACTGGAAGCTGACCCCAACATACTTTGGAACAGGCTAGGTAGATGATGATTATGAAGGAACGTGAAAAGCGTCCTAACAATTAATTGTAATAGGTAGGTATGTACTGTAGATGAAATCTTAAATCATTATTAAATTACGTAATACGAAGATCAATGCTAAGTACCTACATAGACAAAAAATGGCTATGGAAAATTCTAAATTCAAATTTCTCATTCACCGACCTTGCCTGCTAGTCTGTCGGAACAGATCAGCTCCAAGATTACCTACTGCCTACTATCCTGGTAATGGACATCAAATCATCAAACTATTTATACGGGATATTTCAATCGAGCAGCGATACAATAAAATATTCGCGTTACATCGCTGTTTATGTGGGCCAACCGTGCGTCACTGTGCTTCCGCATTGTGTTGTATTGTAAACAGTGGAACTGGGTCGTTAGGGCTTTAGTACACGTGGTGAAATTGTTCTGATGGAAGCGGAAATAAGATTGTACAGATAGAACATCATATACTTCAAAGTATGCCAAAATTATATTGGATTATGCACTATGTTGTACATAATCGTTTAGACATAATGTATATACAAGTTGTTATAGGTTGTTTAGAAACTTAGGTTGGTTACAGTCTTGTAAAAGATTTGACACCATGTCGTGTAAAGCTGTTTTCAGACCAGCGTGATTTGTCGCGCGACGCGACACGAACAATACAAAATTGCACGGTATAACAATAACCGGTGTCGCGTCGCGCGACAAATCGCGCTGGTCTGAAAACAGCTTAAAACAAGTAGATATCAGGTAGGTAGGTATTGCAATATTGTTTCAGATATGTTATTCTGAAAGTGGGCAACGAACGTCGCAAATAGATGTCAATTATTTCGTTATTTTGATTAATTTGGCAATATTAATGATATGGAAATATGAAATGTGGCTAACTAGCGAACTAGAATATTAGTAAAGAATATTTTTATTAAGAGAATTCACTTTAAACCTTTAGAAGCCTTTGTAAGTTCGATTTTTCTTCTTTTACAAAGCGGCGACTATCTCCAACTTTAATTGCGAGAAGCATTTAATAAACTGCGCTCCGTTTTATTTTCTTCCACTACATTGGCCTTTGATTAAATTTTAGATTAAATAAATCCTTACAAAGTCGACTGCAGATGTGAATGTCAGTGTAAAAGTTTCTATAAAATGTACGAAACCTTACGGCTTCGTGGCTTAGAATTTATACCAATTATAAGAATGGTTTCAACGTATTTATTAATCAATATCTGGTCAACCGAGCTCTACTCGGGTGAAAATATAAACATCTCGTCCAGGTACACCAACGTTTATCAGATTGCTGTGAAAATAAAGGAAACGATTTTTCCCAGATATGAGACCTAGCTAGATCAATTTTTCACCCCCATAAACTCCTAAATTGCAACTTTCATCGAAATCGTTGGAGCCGTTTCCGAGATTCAGATGATAGATATACATATATTATTTATATACAAATATACAAAAATTGCTCGTTTAAAGGTATTAGATAGATATATTTGGGTATTCTGTGAATGCGCTCAGTGGAAGGAATACTAGGAAATAATAATCTATAGGTAGGAAACTTAGGTACTACTACTACTACTTGAACTACATACATAGTTAGACCGTTTCCTCATTGGTTGGTGCGGTATCGTTTCGGTATACTTAGTATGCTCGGTATAACGAAACGATACCGCACTGCTTTCATTTCCGAACCATTTTTTGTTTTTTTTCGGACCCGACGTTATGTTTTCGGTATACTTAATTTGTGCAGTACCGCTTTCATTGAAATATAGACGCTCGGTAAGCTTTCGGTACCGAAGATACCGAGCATGCTGTAAACCGCGTGACGTGAGATGTTCATCGAAATATAGGCGCTCGGTAAGCTTTCGGTACCGAAGATACCGAGCATGCTGTAAACCGCGTGACGTGAGATGTTCATCGAAATATAGGCGCTCGGTAAGCTTTCGGTACCGAAGATACCGAGCATGCTGTAAACCGCGTGACGTGAGATGTTCATCGAAATATAGGCGCTCGGTAAGCTTGTGGTACCGACTATGCTGATCCCGCACCGCTGACGTACCGACCAGTGAGGAAAGAGAACTACTCTACATAAACTGCAGATGAAACAACCGCTGAGCTAAATGCAGTTCGGTGAAAGAAGTACCAGGAAAACATATAATTAATTGGATGTTCATTACTTGGTTCGTGCCTTTGATATAAAGGAAAATAGAGTCAAATTATATTTTTCTTCTTCTAGCATTCATTTGTAAACTCATACCGGTTATGGAGAAGTAGAAAAGGGATACCTAATGCAAAATTTATCATCATTTCCGCTGTCTGTACCACACATCAGACACGTAATACTATAATTAGAAAACCGCGTTTAAAGCTACGAAATAAAGGCGCTGTAAAAGTCAAACTTTTACCGTGTAAGTGCGGTTGACTGTAATACCTACACGCATGAAAATATAGGTTCTTTATATTTTGGCCGCGCATCGTCGTAAGATGTCATCGCTAATTCGCTACGTCGTGATAAATTATAGCACTTTATCTCGCGCTGTCAACAAAACTAAAGACTCTAATCCAGCGAAATCCACGTCTATAAATAATCCGGAGTATTCACATCCGCTGTTCAGGACATTGGCAAGTACCTGGAAACGCATCCGGGTGACATGAACGTGCCAGTGACATAATTCCGTGATATCCGTATCTCCTTTATAGGTACCTACTTCATACATGTGTTCAAGCTTTGATGTGAATGAAGTGCTTTATAGCCGAACTGGCTTCACTTTTTATGAGCTCGCATTGCAGTTTAAAGATAGAGATGACCTTGGTATACGAATGACGAAACAATACTTCAAGGAATAGCAATTGATTGTGATTAGGTTACTCCATTGCAAAAAGACTTGATTTTTATTACATTCTATTTATTAGAATTTAATTACATCGTTCCCTCCTAAAAACATGGATTTAAAATTAACATACACAGCGCTAAAGTACCAGGGTCGCATGAGTACGAGGGGATGAATGCGGCAGCTCGGCACATTTCCGCGGGGATACGTTTTAAAACCAATTGGAGCGTGGCTGAGATCCCTCGGCGTGAGCTCGACGCTAACCCACATAAAATTAATATTGCACAGTGTACTTGTACGAGTTCTTTTATTTTAAAACGAAATGATATTACTTACGATTGATACTATGAACTGTTTACAGAACTGCTACAAAAGTAACGAAATCTATGGTCTGACGCAAAGCGATAAGTTCTACACCGAGCAAGTTTTCGCAAAGCCATTGACTCTTTTTTATCCTGAACTCCTGACATTATTTTATAAGCTTCGTACACCTACAATCAAGGAAATGAATTGTTTATCAGATTGACACACCGTCGCGTTATTTTGCTGTGTACCAGTGTACCTGTACCTACTGTCAAAGAATTAATTGTTATTCGATTTTTCGGACAATTTAAAGAAGAGTCTTTAGATACGAATTGAAATAACACAAACGTTTACCATCACGTACCGCGCTATCTCCGACATTCTTGTGTCCACGACACGAGGGTAAAGACCTCATCAATTCATATTACTAAAGATAATACCCGTTTGTTTGGCGAGCAGATTCGAGAATGATTAACGTTTATATGAGTAAAAGTATTTGTGATATTTATGTGGCCATTGGAGGAGCTCGTGGCTAAGTAATAACAGCCGCACGGGTCGATCCTTGCCGGGATTGGTTCGTGGTTTAGCTGACAGCCATGATTCTTTGAATACTGAAAGCACCAAAACGCCCTCTTTGTTACAGAGCATAAGAGAAAATAACAACAAAACATTTTTAAGCATGAAATAATTTTATTTTAGTAAAGAAAATGTTATAAAGTTAAGGACAACTTTACATTTTCGAACAATTTCTGAAGATATATTTTGCCGTCGAGATTTCCGGTTCACAAAAAATCGCAGAGACGTTAAAAGAACATTTTACACTCATTGTAATCTGGTAACAAAGGAAAACTGGCAACATTGTGGCGCCCATAGATAAAGGAAATTACCCGCCGTTCGCGCGATAACAGCTCGGAAGTGATCGCAATCGTCCGCAGTTGATCGGCTGCGGACGACGGCGGTCCGTGACGGACGATAGGCGCTATTGAGATATCAGTACCCGGCCTTTCTGATCATAAATAATCTTCGATACCCGGACTGAAGAAGAATTGAGGAGTTATCTGATTTTGCCAAATTTTCATAGAAACACCGTTTGAGGATGCGATAACATTCTGTAGACATTTCTATAAAGCGCTTTTACCTTATTATCTTGTGACTCATGATCATGACTCACGCTGCTCCGTAAGACAGTCCATCGCTTCAAAGCGCTGCACTTCAGGATTATGCGAGTAAACCAGATGCGTGAATGTAACATTTCAGATTATTCCATTTGCTTTGAACTGGCATTCTGGATTCCCTGTACCGTCAGAGCTCAATCAACGTCACAGGCATGTATAAACATTCTATCATGGACTCAGATTCAACCAGAATCCGCCATTTTGACTAGTATAAACATTAACGGGGCTTTAACGAAAATATTTATTTCATCAACCGGCCGAAAGCTTGCAAATACACGGGCTTTCAGCAAATAGCGTGAATGTCCCGGGGAGAGGTCAACGACCGATAGTCCCGGGTCACGTGTCCCGGGGCGAATGTCAAATAACTATGTAACCACTAGAGAAAATATTGTACTGTGTGGAATTTACATAACGAATATACACACATCAAAAGTGTCTAGGGATCAACATATATTTTTGCAATAACTTTTCTCCTGATTGATATTAATTAAAATTTTCTTTAAGGATTCATCAAATAAAGTGTTTTCGTTTGTCACAGTAACGATAAACCAAGTCACCTTTGCATTAATAAAGAAATTTGCCATTTTCCTAATAAAGGGATTTTTGACATTTGAACCACTAACATTAAAGTTCGAAAAAAAGACTGAAATAACAGTTTTCTTTAAAATTTTATTGGGTAACTTAAACAATTAATAATCCGTGTTTCTACCGCGAACACTAACAACACAAGAACATCGGTTTGGCATACTCAAAATGAGTTCATCCAAATCACGCTGTGGAATGGCCGCCCATGTTCGTTGCAACAACAAAAAAAGGTCTTCTTGCGACTGGATACCCTCCATATTCGGCAGAGCTCTTCTCTGTAGCATATCCCATGCATGCTCAATCGGGTTCAAGTCTGGCGACTGAGCAGGCCAGGGCAGGACATTGATGTTAGCTGCGGCGAGAGTCTGTCTTACAACTCTTGCGGTGTGCGGTCGTGCATTATCATGCATTAACTGAAATAAGGGACCGATTTGCACTTGTAGAGGAACGATGACGTCTGATACAATCGTCTCAGCATAAATTTGAGCGTTGAGGTTGCCTCTAATCCAAATCAACTCAGTTCTTCCGCCGATCCAAATACCCGCCCATACCATGATGGTTCCACCACTATAAGGATGGACTTCCTGGCAGGATTTTAATCGCTGTTGGCGTCCAGGGGTTCTCCAGTGTCGTATACGTCTTGTATCCGGTCTCATACCAAAACGAGACTCATCAGAAAAGCACACGAAACGCCATTGTTCTTCTGCCCAATTTCTGTGTTCAAGAGCCCATTGATATCGAATCCTACGATTGTGCATTGCTATAGGTGGTACCCGTAGCGGTCTTCGGGAATGAAGGTTCACTTCATGCAAGCGGTTTCTGACTGTTTGGTCGCTAATTAAGTTCCCTGAAGAGTGATGAAGCCTCACGGCTAACATCATGGCGGTTATTGTTGGAGCTCTTCGAGCTAAGATTTGAATGTATCGGTCTTGTCTCCGTGTGGTGCAGCGATACCGTCCTCCATGGCGCTCAGCCACGGTACCAGTGCTTCGGTAACGTGTCCAAAGTCGACTGATAACACTCTGACTTGTATTCAGAGCTAAAGCCACAGTACGTTGCCGGGAACCAGCTTCTATCATTCCCACGGCTCTGAGCATTTCTTCCCTGCTTAAATGACGTCGCTGCTCCATAATAACGTTGGTTTTAATCAGTAGTAGGGAAACAGTAGCACTAATAATGTCTTCAATGCGTTGTATGTTTTTATAGGGAAAATATTGACAGCTGATTTTCATCTTTTACTCGAATTTGATTCACAGTTCCTGATTCAAATTATGAAATGCACCAAAAAGGATCCATATAAATTTATAAAATCATAAATTTATTACAAAGCCACATCTCAATCTCAAGAAATCCGCATAAAAATGCTTGATCCCTAGACACTTTTGATGTGTGTAGTTGAAGTCCACAATGAGGGTCTACAATTGACTTGTGTGTTCTGATACCCTGGTTATGGTAAGTAGGTATGGTAACATTTCCGTAGGATTAATTGTTTGAGTTCTGTATGTTATACTAGCTTTTTCCCGCGGCTTTGTTCGCATGGAATTCGGAAACTATCACATGGAAACTTACTACCGGGATAAAAAGTATCCTAAGTGTTAATCCACGTTATAAATTAACTCACTGCCTCATCCAAATCCTATTACGAGTAGTAGCATAACGTAATGATTGAATAGGTACTAGGTATCGTAAATTCATGCAATTCTATACCTTATACCTACTTTTTGTTAAGTTACTGCTCAGAAATTTTGCACAACGCGATTAAAATACTATAATATCGTGTTGGATTTATGGCATTTATACCGGGATATCAAAAGTGCAAAATATATAAAAACATGATTTCGTCATATTTTTATATTTTTTTCGTGAATTTTTCCAATCTTTTAATAGTTATTCTGCTATTCGAGGAGGAGAGAAATCCAACAAATCAAAAATCTTAAAAATTGGTCCAGCCGTTCTTGAGTTATAAATTTTATCGTTGTAACTAACAAGACTTTCTTTTATGTAAGTTTAGAAGAAAATTAGAATCAGAAGAAAATACGCAACGCATAACTTATAATAATTTAACAATGGCAACACAGTCGTCTCGTCTGCTAATAAAAATAGGTTCTACATTGAAAAGAGTATGTCAAGCTTTCACTATATAATTTGAACGGGCCATCAAAGTACTTATCCTTTATAATTTTATTGTACACTTCAGTGAACAGTACAGTTTAGATAAAAATATCGATAACAGTAATAAGTGACGCGACACGTTTAATCGACTGTAAGTACGGGACGGAACAACGAGAAAATTAACTGAGTTCAAAATAGACAAGGAACAAAAAATAGGGGCATTAAGACTGGTGCTTACAAATCATCTTCGTTCAAAAAAACGTAAATGGTGGTCGTTGTGTCCATTGCAGGGTGTGTCCAAATGGCTATCGATATTTCGGCAGTCATGAATCCCAGAGGTTCGCAATTGGTGACAAGACAATAAAAGTTCTTCATCCTTGTTCCTATCCTGATAAAGGTTATAAAAAAGAATCTTCTTATCATCTAATACATGCATATTGCCCACAGACCGGCTGTACGTCATATCTGTGTACCGTTCGGCGAAAATATTGGCCATTGTCTAGGACGTTTGGGACAGAAGGACTAACGAACGATATACCTAGTTGTATGATAAGAGTGAACAAGTGATTCGAGTTATTACAAAAATCGAAACACGTCATTCAGAAAAATAGAATACTATGTATTTTTTGCAACTTAATAAGTGCTAGTACCGGCCATTGTCACCATATGTCCTACATTTATAATAATTATAATTTGTATTCTATTATAAATTCCATTTCTCATACAGAAAATAGAAACATCTATACCAACTTAGGTACCTACTTTTCGATCAAAAACAGCATTTTTGCAGTTTCTATTTTTCCCTATCTTTAAATAACCTGTAATTGGTGACTTAACAGTAATTATTATAATCTTTAAGAGGGTTTACGTTGTACGGCATTTCATACAAACTTTCCAGCCCTTGTTTTTCGAAATGACTGAAACGATTTTAATGAAACTTCATACGCATATGCAGGATACAAAGTTCTAAAAACTTAGTTAAGAACATATACGAAATGTTTTATTTAAAAACAGATAGGTAACTGGAAATCTATGTTTCTATTGAAAATTTAAAATCGGTCTAATTTGGCTGTAACACTATTTTTCGAAAATGTTCTTAACTACATAAGTTTTTAGACCTTTGTATCCTGCATATGCGTATGAAGTTTCATTAAAATCGGTTCGTTCATTTCGAAAAACAAGGGCTTGAAAGTTTGTATGAAATGCCGTACGACGTAAACCCTCTTTAACTTTAATCATAATAAAATGCAGTAGGTAATTATACACACAAGCTGTATAAACAGTGCATTAGAGTGTTTAAAAAAAATGTTTCCGATTCGTTACAGATTATGCGGAGCGGCGATAAAAGCGGATGAAATATTGAGGGAGACTGTGGTTCAAACCGACACGCGGGATGAATACTAATCTGTTCACATGAACAAAAGAAGGGCACATAATATGGTGAGAGAGATAATTCCGCTTTTTGTCACATCTTAGGGAATGAACCGATTAGGATTGAGTTTACTTGCTTTTATCAGCGTCCTGGGTTTGTATTCTTGTTTTCAGTCTTGCCTAATGCAATAAAAGGCCTGCATTTTAAGATGATACAATGCCTTTTTTCTTTAGAACTACATTATGTGTCCCTTCCATATAATTAATCGCGCAATTTTTTTATCGAGTGATTTTGTGACCAGAATCAAAACTATTACATTTCAAATTAAGCCGGCCATCAGCCCTTTTCGAACATTAATAATTACAATCAAGGTATAGTCCACTAAACGGTCACTTTTCACCCTTCATAATAATTCTATTGCCCTTATACCAATTTATTTGGGGTCGGCACAGCATGTCTTGTTTTTCCATAGTTCACTTTTCACCCATATGCATTAGTATTCCTAAATAATTTACCAAGAAGCATAATACGTATATCGTCGTCTAAAAGTGCTAATCTGCTAACTCCATTTTTTGGAGTACTAAGAGTATTAAGGATCAAATAAGGTAGTGGGAACGTATTCCCACTACCTTATTTGATCCTTAGTACTCTGTACCACATAACTTATTCCATTTACAGCGAGTACCAAGAACTCATAAGTCGCCAGAGCTTACCCCTACAAAGATGAAATACATGACATCGGCTTAACTCCAAGCAGAGATAGTACATAATAATTCAACTACCGCGCTGTCTAGCCGTGTCTTGGCCACTTGGCCGAAGCTGCCAAGTTGTAATAACTTGCTACACGGAGATAAGCAAGGAATTAGTTGCTTGGAAGAAATAGGGTCAAAGATAGTTGGAACTGTCAAGTATAAAGAACCTAGTTTGTTTCTTGATGAAGAAATTGATACCTACAAAAAACACAAATCATTTAAGAGACCACTGCAATAACCAAAGGCATTAATTTGGCATAGCTCTTTCATACCGTTATTAATACATTCGCCCCCTAGATACACGATTAACCATGAAATATCGCTTCTTTGAACAATGCCGCCACTGAATGATGGCAATCTAATATCCGATGCCAATAACATCGTCGATAAGATACGATATAATATAGTATTGATACGTCAATAAAAATAATGAGCTGAACCATAATAATACCATCAAACGGAAGATAACAGAAGGTTTACTTTTAATAATGCACGATCAGTAGCGGAAAATTGTAACTCAAAAGCAACTTGTCATCGAGAATCTAGAACTTGATAAGTTATAGGCCTTGGCTATTTGGTAGTCCATAATAATATTATATTAGATGCACTTAAATGGCCAAACTTAAGTGGCAATGGGCAGGGCACATTGCTCGCAGAACATAGGCCGATGGGACCGAAAGGTTTTGGAGTGGCGACCGCGTACCGGAAGACGTAGCGTTGGAAGGCTTCCCACAAGGTGGACCGATGACCTTGTAAAGATTTCAGGCTGCTGGATGCGGGGAGCACAGAACCGGTCGAGGTGGCGATGCCTATGTCCAGCAGTGGACGTCTTTCGGCTGAAATAATGCAGTTTCTACCAGATAAATCATCATCACCGTAGGCAGCCTTGTTCCACCCACTGCTGAGTGTATAATAGGCCTCTCTTTTTGTGTCATGCTTCCCTGGTCTGTGCGAGTCTCATCTAGGTCTTCAGATAAAATAAAAGTATGAAATTACCTGCCATTTAAGTTAACCGAAACTCAAACATCAGAAAATGGTGAAGAGGCGATAAGTTTTTAACCGCTACTGTCGCACATACTCTTGTATCGTTTGTTTGATTTTAAAAGATTTGCTTTCGAAAATATAAAACTACACAAGCATTATAATCGTGGACTTTCTGCACTTTCCTATCAATATTGAGTTTTCATAAAACGCGCCGCGGTTGTATAACCATACAATGTAATATTTATTAAATATGTTTTCTTGCAGTTCTCATGAGGCGATAGTGTGAAAACGGCAGAAATAATTTAGATTCTCTACGAATCACCAATACTAACATTTTATTTTCTGAATATGATCTTCATTAATTTTAAAATGAAAAAGAAAGTCGGTACGTGCAGCAGTAATTCATCATCTACCTAGCCTTTCTCCCAACTATGTTGATGTCGGCTCCTAGACTGAATGGATGCAGCTGATTAATTTAATTCAGGCAAAACCCATATTACATAAAATAAAACACAATACTGCAGCAGAATAAATCACAATAGAATAAATTATAAAATAGGTAAAAATTATAAAGGTCACAGAATTAAAATAAAATGTTACTAGTACAATGTTTAAACATTTTAAGTTGCTATTATAATTTCTTCTGAAATCGAGCTCATGTCTACTTCAAAGAAGTTATTTCTCTCTTCCCGCGCGCTGTGACTCACATTGCATAAAAGAGCTGTAGTAATAGTTTTTCCTCGGTTTTACAACCTACACTTTAAAAAACATTGTAACGCTCGCCAAGTTTGCAAGTCAACACTACTTACAGTTTCTTTTTTCTTTGTTATTTTGTCTTTTAAGTTTATGCAGAGTAAGGAAAAGAATATGATACTAGCCTCGCGTTGTGGTTCATTATGTGAAATAATTTTACTGTTCTCTCATCATTTTGTAGTTTAGTTAGTGGTGTAACTTTCAGCGAGAGTTAACTGATAGTTTTAGAATTAAGAACTGATAATGTTACACTAGTAGGCTGTTCACTCACAGCCTAATAGTGATTTCTGTTGTGTAGTTTATTGACATTCAGAAAAGAATAAACTAAGTATAATCAAACATTTAATAAAGAGTAACCGTGGAGTTACTTGCCAGCTCTTCTCCATAGGAAACGACCAATTGGAACCGTGCACCTAGCTTCTGACGTTTTATAAGTGCCCATGTAATCTGCGTTCGCAATTCATTTGCCAAACATGTAAACAAACAGAATTTTAGGAAAAACAACTGTAATGCCTACATAATATGGTTCAGTTTGCGCTACAACTTCATATTTTTTATGACTTTTTCAACCGTAGTAGTCGGTCTAAAATCAACTTTATTTACACTTGCATAATGTTGATGTTTCTCTAAGTGGAAAATTCGTGTTTGTTTACATGTTTGGCAAATAAATTGCGAACGCAGTATACCTTTAAACGAACAATTCTTGTATTTATAAATATATATATAATCTGAATTTCGGAAATGGCTCCACCGATTTTCGATCTAGCTATGTTTCATTTTTAGAAAACGTACCAAAAAAAAAGCACCGAGCAAAGCTCGGTACCCAGATATTTAGTTTTATGTGCTAAAATATTTTGATTTTATTTTGATTTCATTCGTGACCTCACATCAAACTGCAGTGTAGCAACGCTGCAGTTTGATCTACAAACGACTAACAGAGATAATACATCATATTCGACTACGACCGCGGTCCCCTACGGTGACGCAACATCCGTTGTTTAACGTTTATGCTCCAGTCATATCCCAGCATACTAACTACCAATATTATATAGAATCAAGTATGCGAATTACACATTTATGTACCTGATATTTAACAGATATTCAAACTAACGCGTGACGTAAGTACATAACGTAAAATCCAACGATTTTTTAAACGAAAAACGTTTTTACAAAAACAAAACAGACATACAGAAAACAAAAACAAACAGAGATACACAAAGTGGATTAATTACGTATTATCGAAGCTTACTCAAAAACTACCCAAGCAAATTTTGATAAAATTTATGTGGAACGACCGCGCAAGCTTCTTCGACCAAATGGAAAAATAATTTTCAAAATCGGTCTACAATTGACGAACATATCGATGAACATTATAAAAAACACATACAGACGAAAACATAACCTCCTTTTTTGTAGTTGGTAAAAAATATAACTGCCCTATGGGATTTTGGTAATTTTTTTTCTCATAACCTATACCTAGGTATGAATGTTTTAAAATTAAGTAAAAATATTCGCTTGCTTGTTAGGCTCACAGATGTCTAGAAAAGTACCCCAAGTACAGCATGTTCTGCAAAGTAATCTAAAAAGGATGATCGCTCAATGAAATAAAGCAGAATCAAGTCAACAAAACTGTACATTATTTATCTGTTTCTGTTCTGTTAGAAATATCTAAAACTAACGTTCTTGGGCAAAACAAATATGGTTGGCGTCTATAATTGTTAGCTAACAGTTAATCAACAAAGGAAAGCAAATGAAGAAAGATTACAAAGGGGAAAGTGTTATTTACTCGTTCTATCTAATGAACAAGGAAATGTGTGTTTGTAAAGAAATAGGGAAGGCATTGTTTTTATAAAAATCGTTGTTAATTTTACGTTACATTTTTTTTTACATTTTCTGTTTTTATTATAACTATAGATGCCAAGTGTTATATACAATCTACAACTAAATTAAATGGCCTAATATCTAACTACACAAATAAATACATAAAATAGTTACGTTAGACAAGTTTCGGCACCTATGTAATTTTATCATTTCTAGTCAAAATACGGCTACTGGTTTGGCTACTGCAAAGAATAGATTCACTATCGAAAATGTGAAATGGCAAACCTGTGCATTCTTCCTTAAATATTTCACATTTATCTTGCAAATTACTTTCTACCAAAACGACCCAGGATACAAACTACAAAACATCACAACATGAACATAAAGATACCTGTAATGTTTTCTACTTACACCATACGAAGTCTTGTTAGTCCATCCAACTAGGCTCAATACCACTAGTCTATGTTCCCCTAGTACACTAAGGTCACTAAAGTTCACAGTTCCTTATTTACAGGGCCTTCCGGCCGGTCAGTATCACTTCCAACAGTCTAAGCACTACCTATTTGAACTATTCGTTTAAAATATGCAACTTTACCAGGAGCAACTATGTGCAACTATGTGTACGGTAGTACTATGTGCAACTGAGGCCACATCCGTACCGATCAATGGCGTCCCATCTAAATTCGTTCAGTAACACGTCACTATTGAACCAATAATATAAACTAGAACATTGTTCAACATGTATAGTTATTCAAGAGCTACAACTTCCGTTCTTAGTCTTAAAATCGTTTTGGAACTAGGTTAAAGCGACGAATGCAATAGGAATTTGTAAATACTAGGGCTTTGGTAAAGGTAATTTAATTCTAATGTTACATTAACACTAACGTTCTGGGCAGTCAGTCCAGCTACAAATCTTGTTGATTAACTTATCGTATTGCTCAGAGACACAAAAAGAAAGATATTAAAATTTTTATTTTTATCAAACAGAAAATATCAAATTAGTCAAACAATGCGTAGGTACCTACATCAAACAATGATAAAGATTCAAAAGCATTTCCTCGAAATAAGTGCAAAACAGTGGAAAAAATAAGTATACAAAAGCATTGAAGTACTATTGTACTAACATTATGTACAAAAGTGGTTTCAAAAGTTCAACATACTAGCAAATACTATGACCTCTTTGCACAAACAGTACGAAAACAAAACAAAACAAAATGTAAACAAATTCTTGACACTGCAAACAGTTTTGGTATAAACGACTCGTATTTACTTCAGACAAGCGTAGCTAGTTTATACATAGCTAAAATAACTAGTTATTTGGTAGCCAAGAAACTGTTGATCAAAGAAACAGGAATTGACTGTCAAATAATTCTCTGAATTCGTTGTTTATTATCATCATTGGCTGGCACCACCTTAAATTGTTCCACCTAATGCTGAGTAAACATATACTCCTACTCACTTTTGTGCTATGCTTGCCTGGTATGTGCGAGTCTCAACCAGATCTTACCCACGATCTTCTGAATGACCATCCATCTATTTGCTTCTTGGCTAACTTTGCCAAACTTATTTAATTATCAGTATTCATGAGACAATAGTTCTGTTCTTATCACGGGTAGATCCTGGATGGAAGAGGCTGGCATAGGAGCGTGCTGATTGGCATAAGCGAAGAGAGACCTACGCTTAGCAGTAGGTGAAGTCGGGCTGTGGGAAAGGATAATTCAAAAGACACAATAGGAATAGGTAGGTACAAATGAGATGCTGATGTACCTGTTCAGTATTTTTTACAGCCCAATGTGGTCAACGGTTCAACTTCCGGACTCCCAATAGATTTTTTAAGCTATTGCATAGCTTCTATCGCGGGCCTTGAGCGTGGAGACCTAATCCAGAAATTTCGTAACGAAAATACTACCTAAGAAAAGAGTGTTTTGTATTGAAAATTATGTTTAACTGCTTGACAACAAAGTTCAAATTTACTTAAACGAATGATACGAGAGTGTTGTATTGAAAATTATGTTTAACTGCTTGACAACAAAGTTCAAATTTACTTAAACGAATGATTCGAGAGTGTTGTATTGAAAATTATGTTTAACTGTTTGACAACAAAGTTCAAATTTACTTAGACGAATGATACGAGAGTGTTGTATTGAAAATTATGTTTAACTGTTTGACAATAAAGTTCAAATTTACTTAGACGAATGATCCTTGACTATTAATAGTTAAATTAAAACCTTTTTATTAGTTTGATGTTCCCGGCCATTACGTTGTGTCAAGTTTTAAAAACTATAAATGTGAATAACAGTTCCTGTCAATGTCATCATTGCTATTTCTTGTATTCGGGTTAATATTTTACAATTGCGTAAGTTGATAAAAAATGCTATGCAATAGCTTCGCCGGGGCAGTCCCCGAATGCCACACGTCTTTTTTATTTTTTGTATAAATTAATAGAACTAAATAATCAATAGGTTCTATTGATTAAACTCGTGAAGTCGTGACAGATTTTTTTTGGGAACTTTATAAGTACTTGTCTTAAGTAAAGTAACTAAGTACAAAAATACCAACTTACAAGTAAAACTCTACAGGCAGAATTCGTTATCGACGTAGGCCGAACACAAATTAACGAAGTTTTGTAAAATTTTCGCGTTCTAAACTCGGCATGTTATGAAAACAAACCGTGTTTACTGCCTGCACCCTCTCACAGCCGCTGTTAAGGGCTTTAGCTCCACATTATAATATTTCAAGGTTTAAGTACAAACAAGAATTTATAGCTATTTTGGGGGTAACAATGTTTCTATTTGCGCGAAGCAGGTTTCCAAGCCTTGAATGGATGCAATATTTGCTAAAGGGTTATAAATCCAACTCGTTGCCTAGAATTTAATATGGTGCTCATCCCACATCTCCATCGGTTACAAGATGTGTCGAAATAATTCACTTTTTTTGACACAGCTGCAAAGTGTCGGTCGGTTCGAGGAACAGTTCTGATAAAACAATGTTTAAAATATGGACAGGAAGACAAATAGTTGGTATAAGTAATTAGAAAGGTGCCATTTATGTATCGAAGCAGCGTCATAAACCAACACTTAGTTTTAGAACACTGACCTGAAAAATTGGCCCAGTGCGAGCCGGACTCGCACACGAAGGGTTGAAATACCACCGTACAATATTTAACACTACGTTTTTTTCTTTAGTAAATAAAATACGTTTCTTCTATGGAAAAATAAAATATTTTATTTTTATTATTTATCGTTATAGCGGCAATAAAAATAAACAATCTATGAAATTTTCAACTGCTGCTGTATCTTATGAACCGTAATAGGTGGACACCTATTACGATTCATAAGATACAGCTCGCTGACAGACAGCCGGACGGACAGGGTTAGTAATAGGGACCCTTCAATTATGAAACCCTAAAAAGTAGCTTATTTTGGTGCCTAGAACAGGTTAATAGATTTATAGGTCAAGTTAAAAATAATTTCCTTCAAAGTCATACTTAGCCATAAAGAACGATGTCGATCAATCATTCATGCCTCCAAGAAATACTTCATTCAAGGCTAAAATTAACTACACAGCAATAAATAATACATTTTATGGTTCAGTTTCCTAAAGGTTATTAACAATTAAAAATAATGTTAAGTGAAAATTTATTAGGTGGCATAGCAACGTAACTTATTTTACAAAGAACAATTTAAATAGGGGTGAATTAGGGGTGGAAATAAACGTTAAAATTAATTGCAGGGGTGTAATCATTAAAAAAACGTGACATTGCTACCGAAATATGAAGTTAATAAAAATTGTTGGTTGGTTCATTAACCGAATGGGGTGAATTCAGGGAAATGGTACCTACCTACTGTATTTTGTGTTTTGCGGTTGTGAAATAATTAATAAAGAAAATGAGTAGGTATATTTATTTTCTTTTACATATTTAGTAAACATGGGCGATTAGATTCGTCCATGGCATTTATGGAATATTCTTAATTAACTCTAGTATTCTATTTTCAGAAATTAAAATGACACCCATTAAAGGTATCTTTGATGTGACAAAGTAATGCTAATGTAAAATAGTAATTTATTTTACACTAATTCAACTCTTTGACTACCTCGTTGGTGTAGTGGTCGCAAGCGGTACTGCTGAGAATGAGGTACTGGGTTCTATTCCCAGGTCGGGCAAAGTGTTATAGGGTTTTTCCATCTGTAATTCTGGATTTAAGCCCGGTAGATGGCAATAGGCTCGCCCTCTATTACATGGGACCTAAACATAACTGGCAAATTGTTGGTGTTCTATAGGTACAGCTCTGCCCAACCCTTCGGGGAAAGAAGGCGTGATGTTGTTATGTTAAACTCTTTGATTATTTGCGCCAAACTTTGCATTGAAACCTTATAAATATTTGAATTTTGTTTATTTGAATTTTTTACTTGAAAATTTGTTTTTGAGAACCATACATATGTTTAAAATAAAATATATAAATATATATATTAAATATAAATATTTATATATTAATATATATATAAAGCCAAGACTGCTAGAGTCTACGTATGACGGGCAGTTGGCCAATCGACTGCATCTACATTAACGAGCCGTTTAGACGCGATTAGTACCAGTAACAGTTATATTATGTCTACTTGAAATGATTGATAGAGATACCGATGGCGCCAAATCGCTACTCGCCGTGTAACAAGTCGTCCATATTCGTCCGTTGTAGATAATAGTTTCACGAAATAGCATCATAAAATCACATTTTTGAGCAAAGTAATTTTACGCGCCAAAACCGTTGTGACGCGTTATCATTCTATGATGAATTTCGACTTTTTTGTGTGTAATTGACAGCAAATAGATGAATATTCATTTAGAAGTACATAATGCATCGTTGTAGATAATATTATCACGAAATACCATCATAAAATTTTATTTTTGAACAAAGAAATGTTCCCCGTAAAACAAAAGACAAAGTCGGCACCGCGCGCTATGAAGTTTCAGTTTCAATAATATGAAAATATTACGTAGGACTATCAAACAAATGCTTTTGTTAGATTACATAACTATTCATAATGTAATTTGCAAAATTTCTTGTAAATTGATACAGTAGTTTTATCAGAAATAGACATGAAACCGGAATAAACACGTTTTTTTCCCCCGTATCTGATAATTACATTTTGTTTATAAATACGATTCTCGTCTTACGAGCATTGTTTATACATAACATGATGCTCTGTGTATTCAAGAACACAACAAAGTATTCATATTGTGCCGAGAGCCACTTCAAACAGCGGGAGAGCGTTTTTTGTTATCAAGGTCATTAACATCCGGCGCGCTCGGAATGCGCTTCGGGGCTTAAGCGTTTTTGACGTCATCGGCGCGCGGGACTTAATCGGTTAAGTAAATGTCAAATGATTTTATTTCTGCAAGTAGGTTAGTACAAACACCTCGGCCGGCTTTTACACGTCAATCATATTTAGAAAACTAGACGAGTTCGGCGTTTCCTACCTGACTACTCTGAGAAGAAAGGCCGAAACAAATAGTAATCTTGGTCAGATCATGTGAAGACCAAGATTGGTGTCTGAAATGGTCTTGTGAGGAAAGATCCGCTCAGAGAGTGGACCTGTCCACTGTCCAGTCTGCGCACGCATTTGTCAGTAACCGTGAAGCTCAACTCAGAACTTAAGGACCTCAACCATTTGACGAACAATACCAAAGAAAGGACATTTGAGTAGGCTGCATAAACTACTCAAACTGCCAGACCGTGAGTAAAACTAACTGAGGAAAAAATACAATAACCCACATAGTCTTCACATTCACAATAATTAAAATAATGTAATACGAAGTAAATATTAATGTCATTGTAAATGACAATCTGGTAAATGACATCAGTTTAGATTTGTAAAACGTATCTGAGTTAAATAACCATTTTATAGAAATTACGAGCTTTTAATTAGAGCTCCTGTATTTATTTGTTTCTAAATGATAAATGACAAATGGGTTGCAAAATGTCAAAAGCGTAGAATGTCAAAAGCGTAGAAAGTCAAAGGCGCACATAGTCAAAAGCGCAGTGTCAAAAGCTCAGAATGTCAAAAATTGTACTTAAAAGTCATAACTGCCTTCGACCGGCTTTTACAATTATAGGTAGTTCTATTCTTATAAGAACTTCCATTTTCATCTAGCATCTTACGTCCAAATCCGACTAACTTCTAAACAAAGTTTAAAAACCCGTCAATCCATCGAAGCTTCAGTCCCATTCTAAAACTAGGTTTAACCTTGAACAGTGCTTCGTCTTCAGTTACAATAGCTTACAATAAATCCGATCAATTTCTCTCGTGTCAGAGTTCGGTGTTAATACCTCTATAAACACGGTGCTAATGGAATGCAAATGTTCGAAAATAGCGATCGACAACCGACGATTGTACTGTTTACATGTCACAACCGCTAACTGTTCATGATGCCCTGGTATCGAGATTGTTACGAAACAATTGACGGGCGGAATTAATGTGGACTTTTGAACCAGAAGCTGTGTGTCCCTAATAGTCTATATTATAAAGCACTCAAAAAAAATCTAAAAATATGAACGAATAAACCAGAAATACGTAGGTACTAAAGGACCAACGATTTTTCTTATTTGTGAATGCAGCACATGCACTCTGTTCACACGAATCGAATTGGTTGATAAATGTTATAACTGAACTAGGTCGTATCGTGCAATTTCTACTTCCATTTTCGGAACAAAAAGAATCACAGCTCCATTTTCAGCAGAACTGCAATTCGCTGTTGAAATATAACGAAGAGCAATTTGTAGGAACAAATGAGTTGGTTTGTTGGTTTGACGTCATGGCAAATACATTTATTTTTAATGGATCATTAACACGAATTTACTAAACCTACGATGTTTACTATTAAACCTAAAGGTTAACCGGAATGGGAACACTTTATTTAGGTACTAACTAATACCTAAATATTTGTCGATCGATACAATGCTGTGGATGACGTAAATAAAGGTGTTTGCTCACAGGCGCGTCGGTCAATATTGAGCGAGATCGAACGCCGTCCCTAGCCCTTAGGTTATGGCATGTTTGTTCATATAAATTGCGATGGGGATTATACGAGTACTAAGAGAGGAATTTTTCCGCATTATCTAAGTGGTTTTACCCTTCTTAAGTTAGTTAAAACGTGGGGTTTGCGTCAAAGTTTAAAAGTGTAGTTAGTGTGTTTAGATAGTGTTGTAACCGGCCACAACAACCGAAACTTACCTCCGGTGTCTGCGACCCTAGTAATGAAACATCAAAGTAAGTAATTTAAGAATAAATAGGCTTTTAGGAACATTGGCCCAGTCTTTCCAAGGGGTATCGTATAATCCAGTTACTGGGTTGTGGAGGTCAGATACGCAGTCGCTCCATTTAAAATACTGGTATTCAGCTGCATCCGGCTAGACTGGAAACAGACCCCAAGATAGTTGGGAAAAGGCTAGGAAGATTGATTTTGCTACGCCCGAAATTGGTCCCATCAAATTCGAGTTTTTATTTAAATACAGTTTTATTTTGTTTTCTTTCTTTTACAATATATGCGCTTCATCGACTTTTTATAAATCATCAAGATATCACAATCAAGCCAGACACAATTCACAACTTGTTAAATAATGAAATGCAAAATAATTGTTCCGATAAGCCGGTGAAGTCCGGTAGCTGCCACGCCGGACGTCCGGATCGGAACGATACCGTGCG
This sequence comes from Conistra vaccinii, assembly GCA_948150665.1. Lineage (NCBI taxonomy): Eukaryota > Metazoa > Arthropoda > Insecta > Lepidoptera > Noctuidae > Conistra > Conistra vaccinii. The sequence continues at coordinate 2,069,539 of OX411323.1, read as the reverse complement.
GGCTGGAGCGGAACGGATGCGAAAAATCACTGCGCCGCGATGACGCTTTCCGGATAAAGCGAAATGAGCGAAACGAGTTATTATCGGGAGTGTGTACCGGGGTCTACATGCCGATAATGTATTGTGTTTCAGTTCAGATAATGACGCAAGCTGTTTTCAGCGGTTTTCATCGTGTTTCATGAATCGTTTTTTGATGAAAAACAAAGAAAAGGAATTTTAAAATCATCAAATCATTGAATTATTAACGTAGGTTACCTACGTCAACGTTTTTCTGCTTTCTGCCTATCTTATTAATTGTTTTTCTAACAAATGAAAATGCGTTTTAGCCTCTGCCAGGTTTGAGTCTAATTTCTATTTGCGCATCAAGCAAAATATAAGACTCTCATTTTGACAATGCCAGTACCTCTACCATGAGTTGCCATCGAAATTTACTCGCTAGCGCTAGCGTATTAACCCGTTCAGTGCCGGGAGCCCTCCTGGAGGGTTCACCTAGTCGCATATGGAATACCGGGAGCCCTCGCGGTGGGCTCATTTTAAATGTTGTTTTTTCTTAGCGAATACAGCTGGCATTATAAACTGTGATAGTAAAATCTGATATTATAATTTATAATTTAATTACTCGTATCAATAAAAAAATTGCTCACTGTTACAAATATTCACACAAATTAACTTCGTTTTACAGTGGTTTATAATACGGTTTTAAACCTAATGCCGTAGACCGTCAGCGATGGTTAACTTTAGCGCAAACGAAATGCCGGTGACCCTCCCGGAGGGTTTACTTCCAATATGTATGGCGGCATGACGTATGAGCTCTATGAAAAGCGGGTGGAGTTGGAAGTGTTGACGTAGATCAAACTGATTTCGATAATGCTCGCACCATGAGTTTTACGGAGTCTCATGCAGGCGCTAAGGTAAGCTCGATAGATCGTGTCACCTACAGTGTGACCATTTCATAAATGGCGAATCTGCCACAGACTGGGCAAAAAAACTGCCAAAATCTGCCACACTTGGCGCCAAAAATGCCAAAAATATGCCTTCATGGAAACGGAAAAAATACACACAAATTCAATGAAATATCATTAATCAACAAAAATATTTAACAATTTTCTTATGCATTATTATACCTAATAATAATAAAAAAAGGAAAATTCTAATAAGGTTATGTGAATTTCCTTGAAGTCTTTTAAATCTGCCAAAATCTGCCACTTTTGTAAATCGTCAGCAGGATCTGCCACAGACAACATTTTGGAGCGAAATCTGCCAAAATGGTAGAAATCTTCCACACTGGTCGTCTAGCTAACTTCATTCTTATGTTTTGTTTCTATCTTTCTCAGTAATAAGAAGAGGGAACGGCTCATATGATCAAAACGTCACATAAGTAGTGATGTGTCGGGAGAATATTCTCACACGGAGAATATTCTCGGATCGAGAATGTTCTGCAATATTCTCGAATATTCTTTTCGACGGAGAATATACGAGAATTTAAAAATGGAAGTAAAATTGCTAAATTTTAATACAATAAGTTTCGATTTCTAGGTCTAAAGTAAACTTCTATTGTTGTTATTTATACTTTACTCGAAAAAACGTTACTGTATTATGTTTCGGACTGGAAATGGCGCCGATTCTCTTGTACACCGAACTAAACTATCACTAAACACTATGACACACTTGTGTCACTTTAGTCTATTTCAGAATGGGAAATCCTCGTTTGTCAGGACTAAACTAAATTTTGGTGATTTTTAGTCTAGTTTAGAGGCATTTGTGACAAGAAAATCGGCACCAATAGCGACTCCACGTGGTACTTATTTGTGATTTTTTTTAGAGTTGGAAGGGTGCGGGGGGGCACTCTCGACGTGTTTTATACGTAAGTTTTCACTTTTTGTATGGAAAATATGAAAAATGTTTGCTTACATGATGAGTTTTAAGGGTTTATGAGTTTCATAAAGGGGGTCGAAATTTTCATTATTCTGCGATAGGGCACACTTTTTTCGAAATATTAGCAAAAGAAAAGAAAAAAAAGACAGTACTGTTTTTGCATCCGAAGTCGAGGTGTTGGTGTGATTTTTAAAACCCATAAACCCTTAAACTCAACATGCAGGTAATCATTTTTAAAATTTTCCTTGATATTTTTCATATTTTCCATACAAAAAGTGAAAAATTTCATATCAAAACACATCGGAAAAAACCCCCAAAACTCAACATGTAGGTAACTCATAAAGATCGGAGACGCTACGCTCGAAGTTGTAGACGAGTATGTTTACCTAGGACAAACTGTCCAGCTAGGTAGGTCCAATTTCGAGAAAGAGGTCAATCGTCGAATCCGACTCGGCTGGGCAGCGTTCGGGAAGCTACGCAATATCTTTTCGTCCCACATACCACAGTGTCTCAAGACGAAAGTCTTTGACCAGTGCGTGTTGCCAGTGATGACTTACGGCACTGAAACGTGGTCGCTCACAATGGGCCTTATTAGAAGGCTAAAAGTCACTCAAAGAGCAATGGAGAGGGCTATGCTTGGAGTTTCCCTACGTGATCTAATCAGAAATGAAGAGATCCGCAGGAGAACCAAGGTAACCGACATAGCCCGAAGAATTGCCAAACTTAAGTGGCAATGGGCAGGACACATTGCCCGCAGAACAGATTGCCGATGGGGCCGAAAGGTTCTGGAGTGGCGACCGCGTACCGGAAGACGTAGCGTTGGAAGGCCTCCCACAAGATGGACCGATGACCTTGTAAAGGCCGCAGGAATCCGCTGGATGCGGGAAGCACAGAATCGGTCGAAGTGGCGGTGCTTGGGGGAGGCCTATGTCCAGCAGTGGACGTCTTTCGGCTGATATGATGATGATGATGATATTTTCCATACAAAAAGTGAAAAATTCCATATCAAAACACGTCGATGCTGCCCCCCTGCGCGCCTCCGGCTCTAAAAAAAATTCCCAAGGTAGGGCAAACAAGTACCACATGGAGTCGCGATTCTCAAATTCGATTTTAGTTGCATCAAAATTATTTTTGATTGTTATTTTGTTTTTAATTATTTGCACCATAAACCTTTCATATAATGTTGTTTTCTTATTCATTTTATTAATGCTGATTATTTTAAACCCATAAAGTTCGTTTTAATACAGAAATCATACTTTAACATTACTACCTTAGGAAATTTAAGAGAATTTATGAGAATTTTCTCGAAAATATTCTCGGGAATGTTCTGGCTCAGGAGAATTTAACGAGAATTTAAGTTGAGGTGTAGTTTATTTTAAACTCAAACTTCGTAAAAAGTTCAAATGCACTAAAAACTATTAGTCTAAAAAAAATACCGATTCAATACAGTCATCCAATTTTTAAATTCTCATAAGTTCCTTACCAAAAGAATGTTCTCGAGAATTTAACAGCAAAGTTCTCGCAAGGAGAATATTCTCGAGAATTGCCCATCACTACACATAAGGTATCGCTATGGTAACAATGTTATGACAGTCAATAAATATCATGAAACAATCCGACTAAATAGAAAGGTTGGCAGTTAGTGCACCTTTTTATGGTATTTAGGGGTTGTTGAATTTTTATTCCTTATAGGTAATAATTATTTACCTCTATTCAATTTGTAATTTTGTTGACAATGTGTGATTCGCGGCGTTATTTATTTAAATTTAAAATGAACTATGTTTACAATAATAGTGTTGCGGACGGCAGAGGTACCTACAGTACCGCAGGCAACCTGGGACGATCTCCCACTGATATTTGATGTGCGCTCCCTGCTAACTGACCCTCGGTGAATCCGCTGGCTGCACAACCACCACGGACCCCTGAATACGTACCTAGGTTGGGTACCATAACCCACAGTGACCACGATGAGGACTATCTTGAGGCAGCGAAATAAAACACTGATTTACTATCTTGAATGATTCCGGAGAATTCGGCTTTTCTTGGTATGTTTCTTCTTTGGTGGCTGAGCTCCGTATTTAAGTGTATTGTCTAGGGCTGAACTGCGACTGAATTTCCCACAAAATGGTACCTACGCCTTTTATAGTAAGTAAATCCGTTAGGATATTGTGGTGCAAGCCGAATTCTTGGAATTGTGCATTTATTTATTTCTTATTAGAATTTCTTACAATCTTTGTAGATTATTCGTATAAAACACTATACAATTAATTAACTTATGTAGTTAAAACTTTTAGAACAAATCGGTCCCGTCGGCGTCGCCGGCAAATAGAATATTTTGTAAGAGAACTAAATAAGATAGTTTCTTGAAATTTACGTTCTTCCAGTCGTTGGCCTCCAAATTTTGGGGCCACTAACATATTCCATGCTAAATAATCTCTTCCAGACATTATTTTGCCTTTAATATACCTAAAAACGTATATAATTTGAATGTAAACATGTTTCACACGTCAAAATGGTAGTGAGCAACGTAACTACTATCGCAAGCGTATTTTTCGATAGCGTCTGTCGATTTAGTGACTCATGGTGCCGTTTTGTATGGTGACAGCTGAAAAACGTTAGCGACTATCGAATAGATTACGTTAGGTTTCTTACCTATCGAAAACTATAGTGCTCTTGGAACAAATTTTAATTCTTTCTGTGACCGCTAGGGGCGCTGTACAATATCTTTTCATATAAATCATTTACGGGGACGATAGCAAGTTTTGACATTATCGAAATGTATTTGATTAACGTTAATACGCTAGCGAGTTTAACGCTAGCGAGTAAATTTTCGATGGCAACTCATGGTAGAGCTACTGAATATTCATAGACTATTTTTAATCCATAGAGATTGATAGTTTCGTGTATGCATGAACGCATAGGCACGTACGACATGGAAAATGCAAATGGATTTTTCGTTGACATTCGTCGATCAAACTTTCAATATCTGTAGTGGATGTTTTTCATGGATAGCGAAATATCTGCGTTTTATATTCGTGTACTACACACGAATATAAAACGCAGTTATTTCCATAATCGCCTCACTTGGGGCATGGATTGATGTTCAGTTATGTTGTTATTACTAAAACAATGTGTGTTATTAGAATTAACAACATAAAGAGAAATGTCGAAAGACATGAAATATTATAATAATAAATAGCCCTCCAGACCGAATTTCGACCATGGTGAGGAGCAATCTGAGCGGAGACCAGCCTTAAAGTCTGTGCACAGACACAGGTGCGCTTCCCTCAGTTCCTTAAATGCATGTCCAAGCGTTACTTCGCCTCCACTGCCAAACATCGCAATCCTCAGATTGTCGAGGCATCCAATTATGTCCCTTCTAACCTTTAACTCAGTCAAGTTCGCCGCCCAAGGCATATTCTCTCAGACACAGATGGCTCCATAACCCTCCTTCAGGAGAGCAGTAGGGCCACAAATACAGTGCACAAGAACACACACCGACACACTTTTCGATCTCGCCGAGGTCCGCGATGATCGCGACCCACCCGAGTAAATGATACTCCCCCCCGACCTTTGCTCGATAACGATGCGCCAGCCCGCGTTGCTGCTGAGCCTGTAGCTTTAAATTCCCCTATTAATAATAATGATATATCCTTGATCCAGCCTGTCCCTCTTGCTGTCCTCCCCCCAGCGCTAAGCCGAGGTTCGTACCCCATAGGGAGTGCCCTTAGCGAGCGTTCGCCTAGTTTTAATTTAGAATAGTTTATGCCCCTGGCTGGAGGCTTTTAGTGTAGTAGCTACACCTCCTCTCCTCCAGCCACAGGAAAGTCCGGTTAAGCAGCCATGACCTTAGAGGTCAGATAAAAGAAAAAGAAAACACAGGTGCGCTCTCTCTTCCCTCACTCTCTTAGCCGTTGGTCCTGCGCATGATCTCTCTCCAGTCGTGTCGGATTGCCGCCATCGAACATGAAAGATAGCAATAGTAACACAATACATTTTTTTAACGATTTGGATCAAAACCACAATGAAGTTTCACTTTATTTCTTTAACTTCTATTAGATCTCAACATATTGTTGTTCGTTGTAGCTCTGCCAAGACTCACACTACCAGAGTTTTATTTCGCATTCAAACAGCGACTCTCGTAAATAAATCGTTAAATAAACCGGCAGATAAAATGCAACAGTTACTTTCAATAATGTGTTCAGTTTCCGCAAACCAACACACAAAAAATTCTTCTGTCAGTGATTTAGTATCATATGATTTTGTTCCAACTTGAGACGGACGGGGTATTGTAATGTCAGCTACCTTAACTGGCGAAGTAGCTACAGAAACCCTTATATATGTACAGTCAGCAAACAATAGGGACAATTCTCATAAATAATACCTATCTTCATGCCAATAGATTCCATTAATCCATTTATATAAATAGTTTATTAAATATAAAAAAATCTGAACACTATCAGACCAACTAATGCTGTTGTACAAAAAATGTCGAAAATCGTAAAATCTTTACAAAACTCGTCCAAAAACAATATTTATTTTAGCTACTCCGGTTTAACCTAAGCTTCACTACCCCGACTCATAAGGATTTACCGGTTAAGTAATATCATTTCATGTACGTATTTATCTACTTTGTTTAATAAAAACTTCGTCCGCAAACCAGTCTTTTCTGCCATGATTTGACAGTTAGCAGAATAAATTCTACTCTGGAGTGGTTGGAGTGAATGCTCTCTACGGAATAAAATCGGAAAAGATTGATAGTTGAGACTACTTGAGACACATTCAATCCAGGAAGATAAGAGATGGATAGAAAAGTAAGAGACTTCTTAAATTAAATTATTTAAAGGAAACCAGGATAATGTATTTGCTTATAGTGATCATGTCATGCCTATTGAGGTGTTATTGTATAGCTAAAACAAGGCGAAATGTAGGAACAAAATGTGTACCTAATTCGCATGCCTAAAAGAACACACTGAAATGCAATGGAAAAGCTTTTTCAAATGCATATTCACTAGAAACACACAGAGCAATCCTGCTATAGAAATGCAGGCTGAAATTGGAGGCAATACATGGCTATACCAAATTCCATTAGGTTTAAACATGCAGGGATTCTGTCGATTGCTGAGAGAGTGTAATTCATGAAACAGTTCAGTTACTCCACACCGCAGTAGAACCGCCTAACTGCACACCTGCTATTCCCAGAGGTTCAGCACAAGTGTACTGTCACTCTATCATATTTATGGATACCTAGTACCTATCGGTCCCTGGGTAGCAGTTCGAAGAGAGTTGGCGAGGATCTGTAAACTGAACAAAAAAACAACTTGACTTACATACTATTGACCAAAACGTAGAATCTGTAAATATTTACATTTATTTAATTGTTTCTTTCATCCGCCATGATGCTACGATTTCGAGAGTCATTAAACAGATTCCACAAAGGTGCTTTACGAGCTGTGAAGAGCTGGCGCTTCGAGCCGCGCGGTGCTCAAAGGACCGAATGGAAAATGGGTACAATAAAAAACAATGCTTTTGTTTGAGTGACTTGTACAATATTGTAGAAGATTTTCGATGTAAGTATTGTGCTATTTTTTCGTATTTAGCCATTTTATTCTTATTGCGTTGCCAAGTTTAAGGTTTTCTAGATACATTGTGTGTTAGTAATACCCTCTTACTAAATACGACTGTACTATAAGCACCATGTTCTGACTTTTAGCTAGATATTCCTATCTACTAGAAGTGCTTATAAGAACCGTGGTCTTCAGAGAAAAGCACACTATATCAATCTTTAACTGTAAGCTGTAAAGCCTTCTTTGGCCTTCCCTCTGATAGAATTTTGTTTGTTGAAGCTAAGTGAATGCAAGACGATCGCGCTTTTACCTTGCGGCTAACAAGCCTTTTTATGCTCTAACTTTACCCGCTTCTATGCTGTTTTTTTTCTAAAACAAAACAGTCTGTGTCGACGTTTCCAAGTATATTGAGGTTAGCTTTCAAATAAATAAAAAGTAAAACGAAAACTTAGCCTGAAAGCATTTAAAATGAATCTGGCTAAGTTTATTTTTAATTTCAAGCAAATTATAACATATTTTATTCAGTCTTTCGTAGTTATAATTGAAGCGACTGCCAGTAGTCCAATATGAACAGGTGTTTAACTTTTAATCCTCAAAAGTATGACATCCTAGTACCACTCGATGAGTTCCACTATTTTTAGATAAGCTAAAATTGTGAAGTAGGCATGTACGGTTTTATCTATAACGTTATCTTTTCAAGCGTATAGCGGAAAAAGGGACACAGCACTGATTGGTTATTCTGGAAAAAAAATCTATTACTATAAACTATGTTTATAATATTTTCCATATGTTCAATATGATAGGTCACATGTCTGGTAAACTAGATGGTTTGATGAATTAAGTGAGAACTTTACTTATTTCATCAGACCATCAAGTCGGCGATTTATGAAACTAGCTCAAGACCTAAAACTGGCGAAAATTCATAAAAGGCCTGTACACAACAAAGATTCAATATTCGATCATTTTATTGCATTGATAATGTAGATCATCATCATCATTTATTCTCCTGCCCGTATCCGAATTTATTAGGAGTCGGCGCAACATGTCCCTTTCTTCCATACTTCTCTATTATTCGTCATCTCGGTAGTCAGCCCCTTTCTAGCCATATCATCTTACACACAGTCCACCCATCGTCTCTTTGGTGTCTTCCTCTACTCTTATAGCCATCAACATTCATACTCAAAACTTTCCTCACGACATTTTCCTCATTCCTCCGCATCATATGCCGACACCATGACAACTGATTTCCGCACAACTTTTCGGTCACTGGTTCCACTTTCAGACTATGAAACTACTCCTACACTAACTACTAGACTGAAGTTGGACTGGAGATGAATGATAAAATAAATCATTTATTTCTGTCCGCAATTTTAGGATGGCAAGGACATATTGCTTGGTAAAACTTACAATTTTAAACATAAAAATGGTTTAATAATCATTTGTAACCGAAAACACACGAACGAAGTAAGTCAATTATAATAATAATAATAATTATTATATAATAATAGGGTTCGATTTGGCAGCCCGCAGTAACCCTAAAAAGCTTGTAAAAATACTGCGGGACACTGGTGGTACCTAACCTTGGCAGAACCCTGCTTCAGGAGTCAGGACTCGTGCCAGATAAGTCTCAGTGAAATTAATGTCCTAATAAATAATAACATCGTCCCACTTGACCTCGAGACAATCATGATACAAGCCATTAAACACTGATACTTTCTCTCCATAACAACAGTGAGCTCACCGAGCTCAGTGAGCCGAATGAGCCACGCTGATGGCTCGTAAAAGAATGGAATGTGCACAATAAACGACTCATAACTTCTTTCATAGCCCATCATCAGATCAGGGAAACAAGCTACATTTTATTAGACTCAGATAGTAACGTCATTGGAGACAATTTGGTTTATAATTGTTTATTTATTGAGTTCTTTTTTTGCATAGCTCTTTAAGACAGGCTATAAGGCTAGTATCATTAAGATGAGAGTGATTTTAACTAATTAGATAAATACATATATGTCGGAAATACGTTACTGAGTTGACTAATATAGACAGACGCCAGCGCCAGAATCTACAACATAACGCTCGGACCGGCGGGCGCGGCGGCGCTCGACAGAATCTACAACATAACGCTCGGACCGGCGGCGGCGGCGGGAACTAAGCAAAGTTCATCGGTGGCGGTCAAGCAGTGAACACGTTTAGAAACTGTCGCGCGTTTCGAATAGTTGTGTCGTGTACCTACAGTATTTGAATTGCTAGTGTGATTAATGTGATCGTAAATTATAATTTGATCTGAACTGTAAATGGTTTTTCTATTGCGGAATAACCAACACTACCCATAGTACGCCGTAGTTAAAATTTAGCTAATAACAACGAGACACATACCCTCCTCCGTGACATATATGGTCGAAGTCCTTCAGTTTCAAATGGGTACATCATTTTGTATGCGAGGCTGAAAATTATATATTTATATAATATATATATACATATATTGTAGTTTACCTAAGTCGACATAATTATGATTTATATTTACATGGAACCCTTTTAGACATCTTTTTTTTTCAGCTCACAGCTTAGCTTAAAAAAAAAATTAAGATGTTCAAGATCTTACTAAGTCCTATCTGACTTCTATTCAGCCCTTAAGGGCCTAAGCTGAGCATAGAGCTGTACAATGCTGCGGTGCATCCAATTAACATAATCCCTAATCGCCTTAGCATTGTCAGGGGAACAAAGAAGGCACCGTGGGCTGGGAAGCAGCTTATGTCATATAATAGTATCGTAGAACGAGGCTTTATTTACAGGGTAAGCTTTTGTGGTAGAGTTGTAGGCTGTTTTTGCTCTATAGTCCAAATTAACACCCAAATGACCCCAAATAAAGTTTTCTAACTATTGTTTTAGCTTCATGGACAGTGAAACTGTAGAGACTATTTAAAACTAACTATCTGGCAGTAATAATAGAGGCAAATAGGCTTATTTTAGACAGGTATAAAGATGGAGCCGCAATTTCAAAGATTATTTAACGATATACACCTTAAATTGCTTGCATAAAGGAGTTTGTGGCTAAGTAATAACACCAGCACGGGTCGATCCATCAGGTTAAGCTACGCTTGCAGGGGTTGGTCAGTGGATGTGTGACCATCTTTACATACCGAGACTCCTCCGTGCCTCGGAAAGCACGTTAAGCCGTTAGTCCCGGCTGTCATTTTTGGATCTTTGACATTCGTTACGAGTCGTCAGAAGCCTGAAAGTATGACACCAGTCTTAACAAGGGGTATCGTATTACACTGTTACTGGGTTGTGGAGGTCAGATAGGCAATCGCTCCATGTAAAATACTGGTATTCAGCTGCATCCGGTTAGACTGGAAGCCGACCCCAACATAGTTGTGAAAAGGCTAGGCAGATTGATTATGACAGCATAAATTGCTTGTCATACCACCAAAGATATTTCAAAGCAAAGAAATACCAGCACGCTATACCAAGCACTAATCATTTACCCACGTGATCGATCAAAAATACCCTTCTGTCTACTATGATATGAATACAACGCGATAAATCAGCGTCAAAACGTTTCCATCGACGCGCGAGCACGTTCAAAACGAAGTGGTTCAGAGCGATGCCTGTTATGGAGTGCGTGCTGGTTCAAGTAAACGTTTTATTGAATGAGTAATGGATTGTGGGAAAATCGGGTGTTAAGGAGAACCATATGACTAGTCACGAGGGTTCACACAATAGTGCTACAATTGGCATAAAAACTGCATTGATAAAACATTTTTTTGCAGTTCATAAACGTGGCCACCTATTGGGTCCAAACAGTATATTATAGATGTACCGGTAAAACGAAAAGGAGTTAATTCTCCAATGTTTTGAACTATCGGCTAACATCACATAATTTTGTTACCTGTCCCGTTTACATAACAAAATAATCTAATAACCCCACTTCACTATACGCGAGCTTATAATACTAACAACTAACTTGTATAATTGTTTGTCTTAGTTACCACAATAAGGCAAAAGGGTTCATTGGGACCCACGGCCTCTTAATTACGGGTTAACTCCTTAACTAACATGACTATTGTCACGGTTTGTCCCTTGTCAAACGTGGGTTAAGTTCGTTAGACATGTGTCGCACGACGTCGCGCGATACCACGGGACACGTGCAGATGGAGTATTTCTGGCTACAGCATGAGCACGAGTAGCCATATGGATTTATGTAACGTGTGCTGTTTATGCAACTCATTCACATTTGTCAAGACAGCCAATCACAACGGTTTACGTGCGGCTGGATTGATTGATGCGCGAAGCATAGGACTGGTCGTTGGTGGAATGCTCGGGGGAAGCCTTTAATTATATATTTTTTTATTTATCAGGCACGATTTATATTGTGTTTGATACATTACATACATCATAATTAATTATATTAATATTAATTCCAAAAGTGGACATGCAGCAATAATAAAAAAACGAGGCAGTCTGGGACTGCCGATTGAAGTGAAAACTTAGTAACGCCATCTAACGAAAATGTCAGGAATTTATGTGGCTTGCTGTGAGTAGAAGAACGAAAGTTGTAGCTCCATTATAAAAATCCAAAAAAATAAAACAGAATTTGCTGTCAACAAAAACTTGAACCTCTTACGAATTTTCGATCAGGTCACGTGTCCTGACGCGAGTTTAACATTTTTACCCATTCCAAAAAAAAGTGCACAACGCCGCTAAAACAGTTTTCACTTAAAAAAAAAAAAACATGTTCACAAAAATCAATAATAAATAGCATTTAAATAGAAAACGGAAAATCAATATTAAATTACAGTTTCTCCATTGAGTACAAGTGTTTATCTAACAGAAATGCTTTGAGCTTAGCCTTAAACGAATTAGTGTTTGTTAAAATCCGCCGGCAGTCTATTAAATATTTGTACAGCTTGGTGATGAGGGCTATGCTTGATAATGTTAAAATTAGATAAAACTTTATTTTTAAAGTCCTTTCTACGAGTTTGTTCCTTAGCTATTCTTTCTTCCCAAGACTCGTATTCACGGAGTTCCAGTTGTGGACGTCTTTCAGCTGAATGATGAAGAATATGCTGATGAACGTGGACATTTCACCAATCTGTATCCGGCATGAGGGTAAAGAGCCGGGCGTTAGTCGCCAAGGGACTTAAGTTGTAAAGTATGAAAGAAAGAAAGAAAGAAAAATATTTTATTTGGGACACGCACAGGGAATACAAACAGTAATAAAAAATAAAATAAAAAAACTAAAAGGAGCATCTAAAACTAACAATTAACGAGTTCAAATTAAAAACGACCTGTGCGAGGCCAAAAAGGCCACTATCTCAGCATAATGCTGCGATACTTAAAAAATAAATACCGCAGCGCTGGTATTCTGATAGGGCCCGAAGTATGGGCTTCCACCGTGTCGTGTCCGAAGGGACTAACTTATCATTCGCGACGTAACCCTTGCGCAAGCATTGTGTTTGTGTGTACGCCTTTGACGAGCTATTTCCAGTTTGTTGACATGTAGCTGTCGTAAATCGCCAGAACCGATTTGTACGGTTTATTGCACAATGAACTGACGAATTTGTGGTGTTGTTGTCTATAGTCATGTCGAATACGAAGTCAGGCTTGTATTTTTGAGTTTTTGAAAGTAGATAACCAATTGGGAAGCTATATTTTACAAGAGTTTGCCCGCGTATCCTTTGTCCTAATCCAGGCCATGGTCTACCTGTGTGGCAAATTTCATCGGAATCCTTTAAGCCGTTAATGCGTGGTGACAGACAGTTTCATATGGTTAGCTCAAGGCAAACAAATCCCTGAACATTGGAATCTAAATAAGCTTCTAGTTTTCTTGTTTTGTGCCGGCACGAGCCATCTGAGCTATGTGCTAGTAAATTACACTCATGACATGATGTAATTTGCTAGCAAGTTTGGTAGCGAGGCTAACTGCTCCTATGAACTACATAATAATCATTCTCGCCACTACAGTTTATGCTACCCTGATAGCCGCGTTGGTCTAGTGGACGCAAGCGCTACTGCTGAGCATGAGGTCCTGGATTCTATTCCCGGGTCGGGCAAAGTGTTATTGGGTTTTTCCATATGGAATTTTTCAGTAACAGCCCAGAGTTTGGGTTTAGGCTCCTATAGGACTTAAATATATATAAGCTATATTTAACATCTACTGAGGATAACTACACAAATTTGAACATTACTGATCTAACATCTAACCTCTGCCTTTCTCTTCGGAGAAAACAGGCGTGAGTTATGTTATATTATGCTGATCTTATTATAATGATACCATTGCGAAACTACTAAATATAACTATTTTGCATCGACGATGCATAAAATGCGCTACAAATAGCTTTCCAGCGCAGAATTTTTATCTCCTTTTACGGCTCCCAGAGGAAAACAAAATTTTTACCCGAAATATACACAAATTGCAATTTTTACTGAAAAAACTCCATTTTCGCAAGCAAAGGCGAGCGCGCTTTGCTAGCGTATTTCAATTATAAAATACTGTTATTTTCAGCAAAGTATGTCCATTGCTGGAGCATTTTACGGCTCGCTCGAAACGTTAATTAACGCGTTTGAAATAGTTTTTTTTTAAACAATTTATAGCGCACTCGCCCGAGATCTTATTTGATGTTAAAGTACAAATTAATTTGTGTTGTGTATAAGCATATTATAGTTAGGTACCTATGTTTGAGATGTTTACTAAATACTTCGATACCTGGTAGTTACTTTTCTAGTTTTTGTACTACAATAAAGAGGCTTTAGCAGACCTGGACACTATTAGGTACTATCGACGATCAGAGATCTATTATAAGCAGTAGGTTTTCGGAAGCCTGATACAGAACATACTGACCGAAACTAATCGATGGAATTCCTGTAATTTTAAAACAGCGCTCAAGCGCAGCGAGTCGCGAGGAGCTCGTGGCTAAGTAATAACAGCTGCACGGGTCGATCCATCAGGTTAAGCTACGCTTGCCGGGGTTGGTCAGTGGATGGGTGAACATCTTCACATACCGAGACTCCTCCGTGCCTCGGAAAGCACGTTAAGCCGTTGGTCCCGGCTGTTATTCGTGGATCTTTGACAGTCGTTACGAGTCGTCAGAAGCCCGAAATTATGACACCAGTCTTACCAAGGGGTATCGTATTACCCAGTAACTGGGTTGTGGAGGTCAGATAGGCAGTCGTTCCATGTAAAATACTGGTATTCAGCTGCATCCGGTTAGACTGGAAGCCGACCACAAAATAGTTGGGAAAAGTCTAGGCAGATTGATTAATCAAACTCAGCGAGTCACACACACACAAAACACAATTTTGCATTGATGAAGGTCGATGCTACCAGAAGCTTGTCTGTTATGGCCCTAAATAGGCAGTTTTAAAGCAACATCAGCCGCGTTTACTGCTTGTACCCCGATGAGCAAACTGCAGACCTTACAAAGGCTTAGAGTACGACACAACTTAGATGTAGCATCGGCAAAATTCGTAAAACCGATCACCATCCGAACTGAGTGCGCCTTCAAAATCACCAATCTTTATACTGCTTTAGGTGAATATGATCTTTCGAAAACGCAATAACTTGTAAAGTCTTATAGCCCAATACATTCGTGAAATTCAAATGAATGAATGAAAATTTTCAAATCTATGCTACATCTAAGTTGTGTCGTACTGTACCACAGAAGATTGCCATAGCGTTGCGAAGGGGATGTTTGAGTATCGCTTATCAGCGGCCCCCAGTCCGGTGCTAGTGTCTTTTGTGATACGCCTCGCTAACTGGCGATTATGAGGGAGCAGACAAGTTTGATGCATGAAGCGAATAATTGTAGTTTCCATTGGGATGTATTCAAGATGGTTATAGTTAATACAGTTGAGATGCTAAGTTTACTTCACTTTCATGAATGCACTGGAACGAAATGTAAGCATATTATTAAGCAATCATTCTTCTGTTAATACTTTTATCTACTAGAATTCATAGCATCGTGGAAAGTTAAAAAGATTTCTGAGAACACTCATATCTTTATTTATTTTTTATAGACTTAGGTGGGGGAACCTTTATTAATAAACGCGGAGAAGTTATGCAAAACTTAAACCTCGAAAAATGTATGCTACATCTGAAGCGTATACTTTGGTTGTAACTTTACTCCGTGTTTGAATAAGGTTGTAGAGTTTTATGTATGTTTTGTTTTAACTTAGATAAAATATTCTCAAGACAAATCTTACAACTTGAAATTCAAATTCCACGCTAAATTAAGACATGAAGCGACTTTTAACAAGTCTTATGAGCTTAATACGCCGCGATGTACAGGAACGTGAAAGAGTAACGATATTTGTGCAGCATGCCAATCTGTGGACATATACTCTGTTGACTTGACGCCTCTCGTGCTCGCAGCATCCCGAGAGATTATGGAGCACTCTTTATATGCACGGTTAACAAACTTTTGTATAAAATGGTGGAAGTATTTTTTTTTGTGTATGGAGCATTATTTTTTTGTGAAATTATTTTTCAGTCATGTTTTTTGTATTCATGTTTATTCGAATGGTAACAAAATAATAATTGTTCTATGATTTACGTACAGACCTATCAAATGAGTAATACATAACCGTCCAAATCAAAGGGTATTTCTACAAGTAATAGGCATAAAGTTTCAACAATGTTTTGTCGTTTTATGAATGAAAACATGAATCATATCAAACTGATAAACTGGTTTTCTTTTAATTTGAATTGGGGTATCGTTTCCTCTCGATCTCTACTATCATATTGCCAAACTTTTGGACAGATTCGCCAAATAAGATTAGTAAAGTGGGTCGCTAAACTTTGATAAGTGATCTCTTTCACTGCTACTGCCGATCGCAAACTGAGCCAAATGTAGCTCTACCAACATGTTGACATTTAGACCTTCCTAACTCAATCGACTTAGACGATCTAAACCGTCATTTCTCAACTGTTTCTACCATGGATCGTCTAACCAAACAACTAACTCTGTCCCTAATTTCTGGTCTAACGCGTCCCGCTGTTAATCCTTTCTGTTTCGTCCCAGTTGAACCGGGAGAGATAAAAAAAATCATCATATCCATTAAATCAAAAGCGGTGGGATGTGACAATATCACTCGTGGTATGATCATTACTATTCTGGATCATCTCCTACCCGCGATTACTCACATTGTAAATTTTTCCCTATACACCGGCGTATTCCCTTCCCTGTGGCGCAAAGCCTACGTTCGTCCACTACCTAAGGTTTCTAATCCCTCGCTTCCTACCCACTTCCGCCCCATTTCAATCCTTCCCTTCCTATCCAAAGTGCTTGAGGCCTGCGTCCATAAACAACTCTCAATTTTTGTACATCGTAATTCACTCATTAGTCCTCTTCAATCTGGGTTCAGGCCCGGGCACAGCACTGTTTCCGCTCTCCTTAAAGTGACTGGCGATATAAGGGCAGGACTGGAAGACACCAAAGTTACTGTTCTAGTGCTGGTCGATTTCTCGAATGCCTTTAATACCGTCAGTCACGATATCCTGTTGGCTATTCTGTCCTATGTTATGGTCTCTCCCGAGGCACTGGAATGGTTCTCCTCTTACCTTCGGGAACGTCAGCAGTCCGTTCATGTTGGAGATTCGACATCATGCTGGTGTGATTTGGAAACTGGCGTTCCACAAGGCGGTATTATTTCTCCTCTTCTGTTTTCTATATTTATCAATCTTATAACTTCCGAGCTTCAGTGTGCGTATCATCTGTATGCAGATGACTTGCAGTTGTACTGTCAAGGGAGGGTTGAAGAAGTTTCTGACGCTATCGATAAATTAAACAGGGACTTGATAGCCATAAAAACCTGGTCTGATAGGTTTGGCGTAGCAGTGAACCCAAATAAGTGTCAGGCGATCATCATCGGAAGTTCTCGGAGTATAAGTAAGATGGATGCTACAACCTTGCCACCAGTTCTCTTCAATGGTACGGTCGTCCCATTTAGTACTGATGTGAAGGACCTAGGTTTGCACATCGATAGAACTCTGAACTGGCGTACTCAAGTCACGAGGGTCAGCCAGAAGGTAATTGGAACGTTGCGGGCTCTGTACAGACTGAAAAATTTACTACCTACAAGTACGAAAACAATGCTTGTGCAGTCCTTAATTTTCCCTATCATCGATTATGGTGATGTGTGCTACTATGACCTGAATGCAGATCTCCTCAACAAACTTGACCGTCTTCTCAATAACTGCATTCGATTTGTTTTCAATCTGCGTAAATATGATCATGTTTCTGCGCATCGGTCACTTCTAAAGTGGTTGCCCATACGCCAGCGTAGAGAGCAAAGGGCGCTGACCACCTTGTTTTCATTTCTCGACTCTCCCACGTCCCCTAGTTATCTAGCCCCCCACTTTCAGTACATTTGTGACAACCACAGTAAAAATCTACGGTCATCAAATAATCGCGTTCTTCATTGTCCCACTCACCGCACAGATTTCATTCATTCTTCCTTCTTCGTTCAGTCTATCTCTTTGTGGAATGCTCTTCCCCAGGAAATCAGGATGGCAACCAACCGATTATCCTTTAAAGTTAAAGTTCGCGAGCATATTCGTAAGAAGCTGGCAGTATCATCACAACGTTAATGTTTTCCCATTGTTTGTCTTATTTGTTTTAGTATATTCGTGTATTTATGTATATGTATTTATTTGTACTTATATTTATATATAATTAGGCATATATATTATGTTTATAGTTTGTAATAGGTATATGTGTTTCTTTATATTAACTTAAATAAAATAAAACATCCTCAATTTTTCGTAAATTGCACCTACCACTGTTTGTCTCTGCATCACCCTAAGGTTGACTGGTAGAAAATGCCTATGGCATTAAGTCCGCCTCTGTACATTCCTGTGCTTGAAGTATTAAATAAATAAATGTTGAATTCAAACCTTCAAAGTGACATTTTCATAGTTACTTCGTGCAAAATTTTTAGACCCAAAATAACACAACTATCAGGTACAGAAGTTTAATACAATATTATATCACTAACTATATTTCTTAGAACTAGGAGCTTCATCAGGCTCCTGCCTGCATTTATCTGTAGTCGGCACAGCCACGTCATAGCATTTCATAAAACCATCTGTGAATGCCCGCTTCAGTGTTGGTTGCCTGAATTTCCAAATCCATTTTACCCGACTGCCCCAGACGGAGGGTGTTTTTCGAGAGTATGTATATAACTATGTATGTGTTCTTTGGCACGCTCTGAAGCCGGTGAATTTTAACAATTGAGGTGTCGTTAGATTCGTCTTATTTTTTATTTTTTTTATCAATTACAACAATATTGTATCAAATTAATGTAATAACTTAATTACAAATATATTTAGTAAAACTAAAAAGCATGAAATAAAGCAAATTATTTCAAGGCGGGGAAAACCAATAACCTGAAAATATGGTGTAACTTATGTTGTCTTTTGTTTTTTTTAATAATTTGCTTATTACAGACTATTATATTCAAACAAAAAGCAAGAAACTGAAGTATAACGATAACACAGTCCAGCTAAATCCATCTCAACACATAGCAAGCATCTTTAAAACAACAGAGGGTCCACAGCCACAAAGCAGGTCAGCCTCATTTGCCGCCGCTAATGACTCGTAACACACACTGCACATGCATTTGCGACCACGCTGTTAAAACGCCACCGCACGCCAGTAAAACGCTGGTAATACGCGGGTAAAACGCAAACGTTGAGCACGCGGTGTTCGTTAGTAGACCATTAGGGTTGCTTTCAGTCGCTTTGTTATCGTTGGCTTTTATGCTTTTAAATGAATTAATATTTATGAAGCTGTACGTTTTGGGGCTCGTTTTAAGTGTGTAATTTAATAATGGTATGATATGAATGCATGTTAAACATAGTAAATAATCTACGAATAATATATTCGTAGTAAATAATCTATGATTAAATTATTTCTTCTCAGTTCTTGGAACTCCGGTTTAAAGATTTTTTTATTCAAAATATAAAATTCAAAATTCGAACTTTAGTCCTATTTCTTGTATTTGAAGTAAGAGTTTTTCATTGTATTTAAATTATGTAGAGTTCTTTGTTGTACTTTATTATTTCATTTAATATTTAGAGTTGTTAATTGTATTTTCAGAAGATATGAGCTTGGAAATCGGGTCTGACAGGTCGATCCCGACCTCAACTCAGACTACAGCTCTAATAAAGGTTATCTAAATGCTGTTACATAAATACGACACCTATTAAAATAAATTTTTTTCCTTTTTGAGAGAAATGAACTATTATTATGTTTTGTCCCGGTCTTTTGGAAGGCATACGAGGGACCGAAGCCAACTCGCAGAGGCCACTAAACAAATTTAAATGGAATGAGGCACCAACCGATGATTATTCCTGTATGCACTATGCAAGTGCACCCCCCTCCCCCACCACGACGTCAACGTAGAGATACGGTGGTGGGGTTATTATTATTTCCTTTATTTTAGTATATACGTATGAATTATATTTTTAAGTAAATTCTATCGCACCGATTCTTTAAGTAATGTAGCCGAAAATTATGGAAAAACTGTTTCCCAATAGTTATTTAAGCTTTTCAAACGAACCATACATATTATCATAAAAGTTTACAGCCGAGTAATTATTCCGCTTTTCAAGCAAAATTTAACTAAAGTGCCAGTAAAACGCTTGTAATTTTATATTCTCATCTGGCAACCCTAAGCAGCTGTCGGAACTAGGTCACTGCACTCTTGCTCAACTCCCGCGCATGATTTACTACCAAACTTTTACGATTAGTTTATTTTTCTACCAAGTACTTGCCTCTAATATGAAATAGACATAATTATTAGATACAGACGCGTTTATTTCCTTGTCTAAAGATTGTAATGTCTTTATTTTTAGGCGTGGATTTGTTGAACTAAATAGGTCGCAATTTTCAACATAAATATTATTGTTGAATTTTAGGGGGTTATTAAAATGAGTTAATTTCGGGAGGCAGTTACAAAGATTTTGCAAAACTGCCATCCTAAACCTACTGTGCCAGATCTGAGTTTTACGATACTATATCTAGTCTATAGGCTTGCACCACAAATTACTAAAAGCGTTGAGCGCTAAACATATTTAAAACACCATTCTGTCTCTGACGTTTCCAAACGATTGGCAGAAACAGAATTATGTATTATATGTATATGCTTAAGACGCTGACAACAGCTAAACTTCGGTCACTGTCGGTCTGCATAGAAAAGAAAGAGAAGCGCGATGACACAACCGTTTTAATTTATTGCAAAGAAGCAATTATCGATTTATTCACATTTATGAGTTGAGTAATCGAAACAAAACAACCATGTTCTGCATTCAGTTATGGCGTTCGAGTTATTAATTAAAAAAATATCAACGTATATTTAAAACAGATATTTTGTATTAGAACTCAAAGTAAAAGGTTAGTTTGTATCGAGTTTTTTTTTCAAAACGTGTTTTGGTAACAAACAAGTTCTGAAAAAAAAATTCATGATTAACATATAATATTTTTTCCGCTACCACAAACTATTTGGCAATTTTTTTGTTTAAGTCTAGCCTACTTTTAGCGTTTGCCTATTGTCAGCGCCTTAAAGGTCATCTTCCGGCCGCCGCGCCGAGAGAATGCATTTCTGACACCTGTCAGTTGAGTACAAAAGAATACCGTGTTTTACGAATTTATACTTTATTTGTTCCTAATCGGGTCCAACTGATAAGTGTCAGGCACGCACGACGGCCGGAGTTTAGTGACAAGAGGGCCTTAGATGTGAATGATAACAAGTTGCAAGGAAAGCTTAAGTTATGCAGGATCTTCGAGAAAACATAACTAGATTTAGGAAAGTATTTTTAAACAGATTACTGCATATTAATGCAAGCCGACCTCATTTTCCTTTACAGCTTACTAAGCTTAACAAACCAACTGTTATGACATGGCATGCTGTTGAGTTACGGTCGGTAAGTTTAACGTGTCGGTAATCTTAATGATCGTCCTTCAGTGTTCTGCATGTGTTTGTAATACATTATGATATCATCAAATTATGTATTTTTATTCATGAATGAACATTTTAGCGTGTCGTGGGTGTCTGGTGGTTTTTTTACACCCAGACAACAGCGCTTTAAACTGTGCCACTTGTAAGCAATAGCAAAATAAATTTCAATGTGATTTAAAATTTTATTGGTCTGCAACTTGACTAGTAACAGTAATTTGGTTAAATAAAAGATGATACTGTATTTAAATATTGTGTTATGATTAAATAAGTAGAAATTAACTTGAGTTCAAATACTAAACATTCGTGATTAATATAATAAATAGTTATATTTTATATAAGTTTAATGTCCATCTATTGACTAAAAAGTCGCGCGCTTTGCCGCATTTTTGTAACGTAGGCACGAGGTATCAAGTAAATCGAATATTGTTTTATTTAATCGAGTATTGTCGAGCTGTACAGTACAAGCTAAGTGTAAAAGTGTAATAATTATAAAAGTGAAATTATTGTACTTATACCTACCTAAGTGATATTATTGAGAGCAGCCATGGTGACCCAGTGGTAACGGCCCGACTTACTAGTTGCAGCTCGTGGGCTCCAAAACAAGCAGGCGCTTTACTTTGTGTAGGTAAATATTTTCATCACCACTGCTCTCAAAACGGTGAAGGAAAACATCGTGAGGAAACCGGCATGTCTTAGAAACAAAAAAAAAATCGAAGACGTGTGACATCTACCAACTCGCACTGGGCCCGCGTGGTAGATCACGGCCCACTCCCTCTCACAAAGAGGAGGCCTGTGTCCCAGCAGTGGGAACATTAATAGGCTGATTATGAGTTATATGTAAGTGTTATTAATTAAAAGCGTGCCGTTTACCACAGTATTAAGTGTCTTTTCTTTCACTACTTACTTAATTACCTATTATTTGTAGCGATGCGTCAACAACCCTGCTAATAGTTACCTTACGAGAAATTTGTAAAATGTCCAATGAATACAATGACGGGTTAGTTTTTAGGTCTTAGTTTTTTTTTTTGCCTAGATTTTTGTTTTTTTTTTCTAAATCGTTAGTTGTTTCATTTATACAGAGCATTTATATGAGTCTTATTAATTTCAAATTAAGTTTAGGTACTTTTATCTGTGATGTATACCTACATAAGTAGAAATTTTGCTCACAGTGCAAACTTTATAGCCCATTAAACACAAAACAGAATAGAAATTCGCACGAGAATCCTACAAAGTTATTCCAATTGCATCACAAAATAAACAAAAACAAATACCTGATTCCCTACATTTTCATCTCGATGAAATCCGCATTCAAATTGAAATTAATTACACTTAACCTTGGTCTTTCTGCCAATTAAATCCGGATCACCCACAGACCGATACGGCAACACAAACAAACATACAGACGTGCGATCACGCTGATCTATAAAACGCCTTGGACATAAACGATGAAATAACAACGTAAGGCTTAAATATAGATCATGGATCACGGGATATGTTCAGAAAGTATAGTTTACGGTAGACATTGTTTGATGCTCTACGTGTCGTGGGTTCCAATCCCACAGCGAACAAGCATTTATATGGTTTTTTATGTTGTTCCGGGTCTGAGTCAATCAATCTGCCTAGCCTTTTCCCTACTATGTTGGAGTCAGTTTCCAGTCTAACCGGATGCAGCTGAATACTAAATTTACATGGAGCGACTGCCTATCTGACTTCCACAACTCAGTAACTGGGTAATACGATACCCCTTGGTAGGACTGCAGGTGTTGCAGTCTTTCGGGCTTCTGACGACTCGTAACGACTGTCAAAGATCCACGACATCCGGGACCAACGGGTCCTTTCCGAGGCACGAAGGAGTCTCGGTATGTAAAGATGGTCACACATCCACTGACCACCCCGGAAAGCGTAGCTTAACCTGATGGATCGACCCGTGCGGCTGTTACTTATTACTTCGCCACGAGGTCCTCAGGGTCTGAGTAAAAGAGTAAAAATAAACGCAAAACGCAAATAAACGTATATTCTTTCTTTCTTTAAAATAGTTTATTTTAACATTCAAAATTACAATTTGGAGGTATTGTTGGTCCCAAACTAGGCACAGCCTGTATATTGAGCACCATCAAAAAGGTACAACATTTTGGTAATTTTTAAATAACATAAAAGTTGTAATTATCTACAACAGTTATGCTAGTTAGCCTCATCGAGACTGCAAAACTAAAGACAAACAAACGAATTAACTAATTAAGGGAAAACTAAAATCCTTTTCTTTTATGCTACATACCTACCAATTTGAGATTTGTGTTTTTATAAACGAGATATACTATAACAAATGTTGTAAACACACTCACGAGATAGAACATAAAACTGAAGTCTGAAAGTCTTTTGTCCTTGTGAGACAACGCTAGCCAATTAGAGAAAACGGAATCAAAACTAATTTGGTCGCCTACAATTTATTTCAATACATTTTTGACAATCAATTTCCTGATGAGATTTAGATTTCATTAATTGATGTTGATTGATAACGAACAGTTATAATCACACGACAGATTTTACCAATTGACATCGTCGATAACCAGTAATTTTATCGATAGAAATTGAGCTTTGCAATCGAAAAGAAAACACCTTTAGCAACAATAAACAATACTTAAATCAAAACCGACGACGGCTTGTGGCTAAGTACCAAGAGTCATTGGTCTCAGCTGTCATTCGTGGATCTTTGACAGTCGTAACGGGTCGTTAGAAGCCCGAGAGTCTGACAACCAGTCTTATCAACGGGTATCGTATTACCCAGTAACTGGGTTGTGAAGGTCAGATAGGCAGTCGCGCAGTAATGATTTTATGTAAAAAAACGATATCTGCGAATAAACACTTTTTCATTTCATTTCTTTTTTTTTTTCATTTGCATGTAAAATACAGGTATTCTGCTGCATCTGGTTAGACTGGAAGCCGACCCTAACACAGTTGGAAAAAGGCTAGGAAGATGATGACCAAAAACGTAATGTCAGCCGCACCCACAGCGAAAGACACGGCATTCTCATTTAGAAACCAGATTAACTTACCGCTTCATTCTTTATGTAGCTTTCATTGCATCTGAAAGCTCACTCATACACAATTGAGCACGAGCTACGTCGAAATAAACAAACTTTAGCTCAACGGTAATAAAAGCGATAGAATCCCAAGTAATTCAGTAAATGCTATGAATACTAAAGAGAGGGCAAGGCCTCTCGTGACCGTAACTATTCCAACCTGTCTGATATTGAAATTATTCACTCAAGTTCCATCAAAAAATCGATGCCATAAAATTGTTTGGTATCATGATTTCTGGTACAACTTTGTTATGTGTTTATTGTTTTTTTAAGTAATGAAATGTTATCTTTTTAATTACTATTACTACTGATATTGTTATAATCAACTTTTAACACAACTAACATTTACACTAATTATTACAGTAACTTTCGAATTTCTCGGGACCCTGGGGTCCCGGACCTTTGGTAGGCCTACGAGGGGCCAAAGCCAAATCGCAGAGGCGCCTTAGACAATTTTATATGGAATAAGGCACCAACCGACGATTATCCCTGTATGTACTTGCAAGTGCACCAAAGGACCCCCGGTTGGTGCAGGACTATTGCATAAAATGGAAACAAAAATATACTGGGCTATGGGTTTGAGTGGCTATAGTGGATTGGTTACCGAACTATGGAAGGTCTATGTCCCCTGCCTGATCAATGTTATGGTATACACGGATAAAATGGCAGGGGGTGACTTGCACACTCAATAATGGACCCCCGAAAACGGTCGCTAGCATAAAGTGTCGTAGCTACAAGGGGGCAACATGGCCTGAGGTGCTTATGAGAGTGGAGCGGTATTCTACGGCTATCAGGACAATCCCGGAAGTTCGGTCAAGATTCCAGCGAAGAGACCAGCTTCTTACAGTAACTTTATTATTGATCAACTTAATTTAGTTTCGTTTCAAGAATTCGGAAAAAAGGATCAATATGTTGCGGGAATTTATATTCTGTGTTCAGGAAAGACTAACTATCAATATCACAGCAATATTTATCGGTCATTGTCTTCATATAAAATACCAATTTTACCAGGATTTTGTAATATCTATATTTAAAAGAGTGTCCTTGGAGTTTCTTGCCCGTTCTTCTCCATAGATACACGTTTTGGAATGGGCAACTAGCTCCAACTTTCTGACTAACTGACCGACTCTTTGACAATTCAAAAGTGCCTGTAAATGGTTTAATTGATATAAATGCTTTGAGTTTGAGTTTGGCTTATTGGTATTCAATTGCAACCGGTTGTATTGGGAGCCGACTCCAAAATAATTGAAATAAGGCTAGGCAGATAATGAGGCTCCAATGGCGGACCATAAAGAATAATTTTCTTATCTAACATAATAGTCTAATAGTTTGGCGAGATGGAAAAAAGTGCGAGAAAACTTAGGGTAAGCACTCAGCACACAGCTATTGAGGATCTAAACGTACTATCAGCTGGGAGGACTTTAAAAAAAAGGACCAGCTACACCCTTCAGCCTGCAAAGGCCACCAGCTCCAACATTTACTACCTACTCTATATAGAACTATACTATCTATACTCGTTTTTTTTTACACATTTCACCACCGCTTGACAAGACTTGGTATCTACAGGGTGGCCCATCTATAGTGATCATTTTTTTTATTTATTAATTTTGATAGTGGCAGGAGAATGACGATGATGATGACATGTCATAAATTAAAGTCACTTTTCGCGTCTGTCTGTGTGACCGGGCTATTCTTGTAAACTCCGCAACGGTTTTTGATGCAGTTTTCACCATCATTTAGAGAAATTATTCCGAAACATTTATGTGTATAATACATTAATATTAAACTAACACATCATAAAGAAATGTCGATGTTTTGTCAATTTGAAAAAATCCTGCGAAGCCGGCGGGTCGCTAGTTTAATACTAATTACATCTACCTACCTATGTAGTAAGAATTGAAGCAGACTTCGATACACTTGCGCAAATGTGTGTTTCGTCCCTTACGCGAGTATATTTAGCGCGGTTCTGGTTAGTGTCGGCGAACGCTGCGCGCGCGCCGCAAACAAACGCCATTGTAACAAGCCATACACTCTCCGATTTATTGCATACGCATCCAGAGATGGATTACAGGAAAAGTCTGGAGAAAATTCTTTATATACCGATACCATTTGTTAAGACACATCTTATACGTCATTCTGAGCTTGCGGAGCAAAAAGATCGACAAGAGGTTTTTAAATTTTTATGTAAGTATATAAAAAGTTAATAAAATGCGGATTTTTAATTCATTTCGTGTGGTAGTGACTCACCTAGTGTCAGAGTTTTAAAACCGCACATGGGCCTCTGACTTGGCTTCACTAGCTGTCGAGTAATATCTCTCCGGCTTCAACACGATGTTTTCCTTCACCGTTTTTGAAGCAAGTGATAATTAATACGCACATAGATCCGAAAAGTCAGAGGTGCGTGCCTTGGGTTCGAACTCAACACCTATGACTTGGCAGTCCGACACTCACACCACTGCTATCACTGCTCGTTTTACCATTAACCAAGTCCAGCAGTGGACTCAACCTATAGAGGTTGAGTTGATTAATTGATTGAATATACTATTTTACAATTATCTGATAAGCAAGCAAGTTGCAGCTTGTTTAATTTTTTTTTTTTGTTGGAGTTGTGAATCAAACCTGGGTCAAATTTTCTTTTCTTTCTTTGATTATCCGTTGCTGCTTTTTATTTGCCAATTATTTACAATGTTTTTATTTTTTGTGGGTGTTTTTTTCTCAGCTCTTAGGCTGGTTTTAGCTACATTTACGGGCCAAAACCAAGTAAATGTAGTGGTGTGTATTTAAGTTGAGGGTGTGTTTTCTTCCTCTAACTGCATGAATTCCCTAACTATTCTGCAGGTGTTTAAAATGGCAGCTTTCTGTAGGTTGATATAAATTGATTCTTCTAAATCTATTAGTTTCAATGTTTTTATTATTATTATTCTATTCTTAAATGCTACATTCAGATTGATTGTCAGTACATGAGACATTTACGAACTGACGCATAAAAACACATCGATATATCACAATTTCATTTCATTAGAATAGATTTTGTTGCCATTCACGCGGAATAACAAACTACACCTATTCTTAGATAAACAAATAAATAAACAAAGGCAAACTATTTCGTCCATAAACTACAATTTACTGCCTAGTAAACAATATAAGGCTTTGCACACAATGTCGACATAAACAATCCATTACATTAATGTCCGCGGTGTCGGGTGCCGGTGTCGAGTGTCTAATGATGCTGCGTGATGTGCGATCTTTGTCCAATGTGACCTAGCCTAAGAACTGATAATAAAATGTAAGAGAGTATGATATTTTGGTAAAAATGTAGAAAATATCAATGTGTAGAAAGTTTATTAAGAATTAATTAAAAACTAAGTTGGGATTATTAGGCCAAAGTTTGTACCTAAAATACTTTTAAACAGTAATGTTTTCTTTTACTTGTGCATAAAATTTAATAAATAAATAAATTGCTGGTTATTTATTTATTAAAATATATAATATTGGGTGACAAAAACTTTTCGAAGATTTTATGTGTAAAAAAATTTATAAACCAGGTGCCAGTATTTAGTTAGTGCCTTCTGTTTCTTTTAAAAATTTAGTAACTCGTCACGTAAAAATACCAAATAGTAAAATAATTGTTCGTAAATAAATCTAAGTGCTACTAGTGTAGATATTTTCTATAGATATTCGAAACTTACCCATTAAACGATTTAAAAGCTGTATTGAAACTTAACTTTGTAAAAAAGGGTACTATCCGATTATTTAGAAGATAAAAAAACTTGGGATTAAGCTGCTAGCTTAGCAGAGCTAGCAGCTTAATCCCAAGTTTTTTTCACTCTTGTGATAAAACCACAAAACTTGACATTTTAATTATTATGTAAAATCATCTAAATATACCAATGTTATTACTTATTAAACAATAAAATTGTTGAAAATTATGTTATATAAAATATTTATAGTTTTAATGATGGTCTGGCAGTTTGAGTAGTTGATGCGGCCTACCCAAATGTCGTTTATTCTGTATTGTTCGTCGAGATGGGCTCCTTAAGGTCTGAGTTGAGCTCCACGATTACTGACAAATGTTTGCGCAGACTAGACAGGTCCACTCAAATCAGTATACCTCAGTATGTTACATCTTTAATATTTGTTTGTTTTCGCAATGTTTCTATTTTTATTCTCTCTTATAACTTGATGTAGAGCATGCTACGCTCCATACTGTGTTGACACGTTTCAAGTTTGCACATATTTTTCTTCGTCAGACTCCATGTTTGACATCCATATGTCATGATGGGTAAAATACATAAGCTAAATATTCTTTCCTTAGCTTATTTTTAATATTATGTGTATACAAGATTCCGATATCCTATTTACAGAATAAATAATTTCATTTAATGTCCAAAGAAGCGATCGAGTTTTAAATGAGAGTATAATTGTAACGCTGCGCAAACACATTGTACCTATATCAAATGTCAAATCAACAGCAATCTACCCGTAATTTACAGCATTTCGTAAAGTTGATATGTGAGTGATTGCTTGCCGAATGGATTCACCCACTCGTTATTCGAGTGTCGGCGAAAATTCGAGATATTCGAGGTTTTCGGAAATAGAATTTTTGTGAGCAAATGTAGACTACCTAGCCATAGGTTAGAGGTTAAAATATCCCGCCCTTTACCGATATCCTTGACATCTTTAAGGCAGGTGTGACTCGAAAGGACTTGACTCGAAAAAGTATCTAAAATCTGTCGTATTCGTATTTTTTTTCGAACACCGTATTATTTTTACATTATTTGAAAGAACAGTTTTTGTCTTTTTGAAGAATAGTAATCTCTCACTAGGAAATCCTCATTAATATTGAGCATATTAATGAGGATCTAGAAATTATCTAGGTATCGAATTTAGATGTGGCCACATTCGATTCGAACCATGACCTGACCTCACAATGCTTACCCAACCGAACGAGACAGTTACCTCCACAGCAGATAATCGCTAACAGGTCACCTAACGCGTGAAATCGTCCTCAAAACATAAGGGCGATTACACGCGGCCGACAAACGCACGATCGGTCGTAAAGCGCGGTCATAACACGCATGGTTTGGCCGTGTGGATCGGAAATGTGTCGGTTGTAACACATTGAGCGAGTCCGGTTTGTTTAATATTGTATTGCCGTTCAAATTATTTTTTATGAGCAACTGGTTGAATATTCTTGAGCAAAAAGCTTTTTGTTAAGAATATGAAAAACAATCGAGATTTTGTGATATTTCGCTTTAAATTAGGATCATATTTTGATAGAAACAAAACTTGATTTGTTGAATAAACGAAAAGCCTGTGACTCGAGACAATCCCCGGGCAATTGAAACCGAATATTTTCTTTTGTGCCTGCTAACAAGATACCATTTTACTCCAAACTCCCGCCATTTTATTAACACACAACAAAGAAATGAAAACATCGTATTTGTGTGTTGTAAAAAGCAAGGTTCTTTTGGTTTCTTCAATAAAAACAAACCATATTTTCCGCGTACATCAAAAATGTATCAGGCTTGCATAAACACGAAGCGGCCCAGCGTGTATCACAATCAATAAAATTATTTTCATCACACCTATTCGAAAAACGACAATTGCCTATAGAGGATAGCGGGTGCAAAACTCAATATTGCTCCCTAGGGAGTTTGAGGTTTCTCTCTTCTGATTGGTCCGCTTCGTGCTTCTGATAGCGTACTGATTTGCGTAGTTAGGTTGGAGGCGTTCGCGTGAAGGTTTAATGTAAAAAACAAAAAGGAGTAAGTAGCTTTTTTATTTTTCTCATAGGTAGTGATGAAAAATAGTGTGTAGGTATCACTCGGGGACAAAATATTTTGTTCTCGGGCGGCGTACATTGAATTCCTCGCTAAGGCTTCGCTCTGAATTCAAAATAACGCCCTGGAAGAACAAAATATTACTTTGTCCCCTTATAACACAAATAACTATTGGATGGCTCCAGGCGCCAGCCGTCAGGACAATGCTTTGCTTTGGATACTTCAATGTTTAGGTGAAAACTTTAGCAAAATTTTAACCAATGTGCGCTTTTATAATTTCTAACGTAACAATATTATCGTGGACTATGACTACAAAAAAAAATAAAAAAACACTATAATTGTTATTGCATCACTTGTAACCAAAAACCTCAGCTGCTCGTACACACAAAAAATAGGACTAGGCTTGCATAAACACGAAGAGTTCCCATCGCGTATCAAGTGATAACATAGAGTGTAGCACATCAATTGTTTGGAGAGCCCTTGAGCCGCGAGCCCGTTGCGCTGTTTGCACGCCCATCGTGGGTGACACTGATTCCAATCATAATGGCCCCCGTAACTGATGGGGCTCTGGTTATTTATAATTTATATGACCTAACGTTGTTAGAAAATAATTAATTATTTTATGCGCCTATAGATGCGGTGAGAGAGAGTGGGCCTAGTTACGGCCCACTCCCTCTCACCGAGAGGACCCCGTGTCCCAGCAGTGGGAACATTATAGGCTGATTATGATATGTTCTGTATGGGTTAAATACGATTTTTCTTCCTTAACTTTAATATCTCGGAAAGTCGGAACTAAGGACCACGGAAATTAAAAATATCTGTGTTAACGATCATTTCTTTTTGTGGCTACACCAGATGCAGTGTCGAAACTCGAATATAAACTTTATTCATGTAATCTGGTGGAATAAACCAAATTATAATATCTACCTACACTATATTAATCAAGTGTTCTCGGATCATTACTCATCGTTTCATACTGTTCTTTTAAAATGGTATCGATAATCTTTTAAATCACTTTTCAAGATAAAACAACTAACATTTTAAAATCTTTTTATCCTCGCTCCTTATTAATACATACCTCGAATCTGTACTCATAAAAACATCAAACCTCCTGTTACAAAACATTTCAAATTAAGTATATCAAAGATGGAAGGAAACACCATAAAAATTTTACGAGTTTACGGATATATTTATACGATATAAATTGTATCAAATAAATAAAATGACGTTGCTAAAACAGAAGCATATTACTTAATTAACTGTGTAAACATTCTGGCAGCTCTGCAGGTCAGTACGCGTGGACATACATGTACCTACATACAGGATGAGGAAAAACAAACGCAAGTAAATAGCAAGACGAAAAGATTCAAACGACATTTTTAAATAAATCCCATCCTCGTCGCCAATATCTTAAAATTAAATAACTAAATTCATTTTGTATTCTATAGATTTAATAATGAAAGTGACAAACAGGATGACATGACATAATGAAAAAAGAAAGAAATGTCAGTCGAAACAAAGAGGCCACATATAGGTATTGCAGTATGAAAACGTCTTTTATCCGAGCCTAAACTCAAAACGAGGAGAATACCTAATAATCATAATAATCTTTACCCAAAAGTCTCGCATCAATTTGATACATCGGCAGCCTACTTACAATTGCAATACCTTTCATTTTGACCATTCAACAATATTCATTGCGCTATTTACGTAGACAGCAGACGAATATTTCAATTTATGTATTATATGGAGCAATGGAGGAATTTCTTTACAAATATTTCGGATAGTGAGTGCAAGGGTGTTACGCAGAAAACAAATCTCATTCTTGGAATTAAAACAAATTTTTCTAAAATGGTGACTGCAATATTTTAGCTAACGTTAGATTTCCCATCCTGTATTTCATTGTTGTCAGATACACGTAAATATGCACAAACATATTTATCTACACATACATATGTTCTTCTTCTTCTTCCTTCCGTACGGAGTGTTTATTGCTGACGCATTTCGTTACCGACTGCATCGCATTTACATTTGTATTTATAGTAAGTGGAGTTATAAACGCACTAGTGTGGTTATTTTAACTATGTGAGAACTTGGCTTGAATTGTAAAAATATCAGTCAAATGGTTCGTTTAAGATACTAAAGTGATCAAGTTATTTTGGTCCTTCGAGCCGGATTAGTTGTTTTTTTTTTTCTTTTTTTTTAAATAAACGCAAGTGATTATTTGTGTTAATATCGGTACCTAGTAATAATATCCAGTTCTCTTAGAACTGATAATTATAGGCATGACCATTATTTGTGTAAGTTTTTGTTTAAATAAACATATTACGAGCAGAATAAATCATACTTACAATGTTTATTAAATACTTGTAGGTTATAAAAAGATTAAAGAAGTTGGTTCTAGTGCGTCGGGCTGCATTTGTTTATGATAGATTATTATAAACCTTGCGGAATCCGCAATTGTAAACAATAATAACATAAATATTTTAGTAATTATTAAAGAATTATCGTTGTAATGTTTTATTAAATACCTATTAAATATTTTTCAGAAACTAGCGTGCCCAGGGCAACTATAAATAGTACCTTCAATACTGTACTACTTAGCAAAGAATAGTTTTATTTTCGTATTTTTTTAAACTTATTGCTAAATACATACATAACCCTCCTTTTTGCTTTATCGTAGTCAGGTTAAAAGGGTTTTTACGATTTTAATAGTAGTATTAGCATAACATCCAAGTTACCGGCGGTTCATCCAGCCATGGATCAGCTGACGATGCGACGTGCATGGCTAAGTAGGGGACGACATGCCATACCAACTGGCGTGGAAGTAACGACGGTGTTGCCAGGAAATAATATTGCTAGTTGTATTTTCGTAATGCCATATTGAGATGAAGTTGTTTACTTACAGAATTTTAAAGGCTGATTTCAAAATTTGCGTAAAAGTAAAATTTGCTTAACATAACATCACGCCCGTATTCACCGAAGAGTTGGGCAGAGGTGTATCTATAGTACACCCACATATAAGTAGAAGTATTTGTGTTTTTTAATATTAAATTGGACTCTAGCTCTTATTAAATATCCGAACTAAAACTTGATTTCTCGTGTAGACTTTGGATATAGAAAACAAAACCCTTGGTTTGCGACTAAAAACTCTAAACTGGTTCAAAAAATTTTAATATTCATCGACGAGGAAATATAGCCGAACTAAATCAAGAACAATAGGTCATTCTTTTAAAGCTCAACTATTGTTTGAACGAATTTTCGTCGATAGAACAGAACATTGAAGCCTAAATGTCAGTCAGGAAGGTTATAATGCAGGCTATAAAAGATAACGCTACGGCGTAGGCGGCTACAGAGCCGCAGTGGCTACGACGTAGGCGCTACGCCGTAGCGCCCTCGTAAAATCAAGTTTGGGGTCTGAATCACGTGTTTGAATCGATCGGTTGGTTATCAATTGTGGTGTAATTCTCTTTTGTATTGTAAAGTACGAAAAACCTGATATATTTCATAATATTGTGAAAGAATTTAGAGTCTCTGATTTAGTAACTACAGCAATAAATTATTGTTTTAATAGAAATGAAGTCTATTCATAAATCTATGAAAAATTAACAATCTTTTACCTACTAAAATAGCAGAACGATTTATTATTAAAGTTCTGAAAGAAACGTAATTAAAACTAGTTTATTTATAGCTTCGTGTGGTTAAATACCGTAAACACAGTTCAATAGTGTTACTATTTTCAATTTCAGTTCGTAAAAATATTTCCAAGTTTTTACTTTCAAGGTGACTCTCATTAGTTAGTAAGTCTTCATAAAATGTACCTATTTGATACTTCAACACTGACTTTATCAGATCTGAGCAATCATAAAACGATTAGTCTCATTATTTCGCTACTATTCATAACTAAATTCTTGTTAACTACATAAAAGCTCAATTTTCTGACAAGCGATCTAATGATCGATGACAGACCGTAATTAATTTTGTAGACAAATGTACTGTTTATGGTTAGTAGATGTCAGGAAAATTTATTCTTTAGCAAATTGACTTCCTTTTTAACAATTTAATTCAATTTGCTTAACAATCAATTTCCATGACTTTACTTGCAGTCAAGGAATGCAAAATAAGTTAAGCCCCTTAAGTTCAAATTTTATTTGCACTTTATTATTCTTCCGACGACGTATTGCCAATATTTTGAATGAAAATGGCAGTTCACCCGCTTTAAGGAAAATGAAATTTATTTGAGTATTGCTAAACATTTTCACCTCGACTGTACATAGTCCACTTTTGGGCAACATATCAACAAAAAGTATACATATAAAAAAATCCTGATATATCATTCATTTATTAATTCTAGGTAGACCACGGTAGTAACTAACGAATTTAAAATCAAAAATCGTTTATTCTGATCAGGCTGAGAATCAGCACTTCTCAAACATCAAAACTACATAAGAAAGCCCGCAAAAAGCCACCCCTTTGACCGCTTCCCAGCACTCAAAACCTTAATGACTATAATCATGTCCAAACGTCTGATATTCCTCCACAGCCTGGTCAGTATTATGTCATAATGATGAACGACCTTCACTTCTGTCGGTGACAGACAGCGGTAATGGAGCGCCTAGTCGAGACGATGGCTTGGCCAGACTATGTGAACTTATATGTCCCTGGTATTCATTTTTGTTAGAGGGACTGGCAAGGTCTATTATTTGCTATAGTCCCTCTTGGCTTACTGCTAATTCTTAGTTTTTATTTTAGGTTGACTTGAATGTATCACTTAGCACTTTTAAGTGTTGTTTATAACTATTTTTAATGTAATATGTTTTCCCTTAAATACCTACGAAGTTAATGTCGAATCGAATCCATTTAGACTTTCAATTGTTTTATTTTAAAACTATTTATTTAAAAAATGCTGCACAAACTCAATGAATCGGAGCGAAGATAGCAACCAGCAGACGAAAGATAAAGATAAAGATAAGATAAAGATAAAGATATATTTATTTGCGCAAACATGTGTACACATACAGAAATAAAAACATGCATGCAAGATAACACAAAAAAAAAAAAGGTTCAGACATGTTTGCCACATATTATGGCGTGCAAATATGAATAATTATGATTGTTAATAATTTAGGAAGTCCATTCATTTGCATTAATTTATCATATTTTTAGAATTAGCAAAACATTAATAAATTATAAATGACAAGTAAATAAAAATAATTCATAAAATCTATGTCAAAATAAATGGTTCTGTCAGAAATTCCTTAATATTATAATATGCTTTGTCAGCTAGAAATGACTTTAGTTGTTTCTTCAATTGTACATTATTAAGCTCCCTCCAACTTTTCGGTAACTTATTATATATAATGGGAGCCATGCAAAAAACACTTTTGCGCATAAGTGCAGTCCTACTTCTATGCAGACAGAGCTGACTTTGATCACGCCTGTTTCTGGGAAATTTATCTGCCATTCGCGAAAATATATTACTATTATTTCTAACAAACATTACTGATTCCAGAATATATAGAGATGCCAATGTCAATATTTTATAGCGTATGAAATAGGGCTTACAACTATCGGTCGTTTTTAACTTAAACATGGCCCTGAGGCATCTCTTTTGTGCTTTAAATACAACTTCTTTGTTAGTTGAGTTACCCCAAAAAATAATACCGTATCTGAGAACAGATTCCGTTAGCCCGTAGTAAGCAGTTAGTAACGCATCTATGTTAACAGTGCGTGACAGAATGTATAAGGCGTACGCACTACTGCTTATTCTTTTAGTCAGGGTCTCTACATGCGCCTTCCAATTTAAATTTCGATCTATTGTAAGTCCTAGGAACTTAGTTGTATTAGCTGTGTCCAGGGTTGGGCAGTATTTGAATTACTTGTAATTGAAATACGTAATTGAAATACAAATACGTAATTGGTATTTGTAATTCAATTACTTCTTATAAATGTAATTTGTAATTAGTATTTCAAATACCTGACGCCGAGGTATTTTGTAGTTAGTATTTCAAATACTTATGGCTCCAAAATACATTTGAACATAAATACATTTAGCGATCTTATGAATGGGTGCGATCTGCAGAAAATAGCGCTCGATAGCTTTCGTAAGCAAAATGGCGACCGCTAAATATGTAATATCTTTAAAGTTGGCAAAACTGTACTGTAGTCTGTACTGCAGGTAGTTATTATTCTAAGGCAGGTACATACGTCAAATTGTCAATTACATAACTTGTCAATTGTAATTTTCATTCGGCGATGGAGTGAATCCTGTGAATGCTGTGACATAATTTAGCGATCGCCATTTTGTAAAATATGATGGTAAGAATATATTCCCTTTGCCTTAGGCTGGGCTGGATTAGTTCTATTCTATTTATATACCTAACCTAACACCAGACTGTATTTTGTAATTTGTATTTAGTATTTTAAATAAAAATAGTCAAAATACTGTATTTTGTAATTTGTATTTAGTATTTTAAATAAAAATAGTCAAAATACTGTATTTTGTATTTTATATTTCAAATACTCGACTTAAAAATATTTTATAATTTGTATTTTAAATAAGTGCGAGATAGTATTTTGTAATTTGTATTTTAATTAAAGCAAAGCATGTATTTTGCCCAGCTCTGGCTGTGTCAATTTTAATGTCATTGTATGTTATGTCAAGATTTGAAAGAGTCAATGCGCGCTGGCTAAAATGCATAATTACAGTCTTATTTAAATTTATTTTTAAATTATTATTGTCTAACCATTCTATAGTTTCTTTTAATGTATTAATTATGTCCTCTTTATAAAAATCCCTTTGATTACTAGGTATAGTTATTGTACTGTCATCCGCGAACAATGTCATCGGATGTTTGATTGCCATTGGAAAGTCATTAATGTAAAGTGTAAAAAGCGGTGGTCCTAGTATACTTCCTTGTGGAACGCCGTAGATAACGTTACGTTCCTCTGATAGAAAGATTTCTTCTCTTTTGGTGCTTATATTAATTCTGCTTAATTCCGTCATTTGCTTTCTATCGTGTAAGTATGATTTTAAGAGCTCAAGGACATTCCCTCTTACACCGTAAGCATCAAGTTTTTTAACTAAAATATTATGTTGCACATAATCAAATGCCTGGGTCATGTCACAAAATATGGCACACACGGGATTTTTTTTATCTATATTTGTCATAACTGTATATAAAAAGTCGTAAATAGCCATGTTTACTGTCTTGTTTTTCCTAAATCCTTTTTGTTCATTGCAAAGAATATTATGCGCTTCTAAATATGAATTGAGTTCTTTATAAATATATTTTTCAATAATTTTAGAGAATATTGGTATCAATGAAATAGGCCTGTAGTATTCCATTAACTCTCTATCTTGTTTTTTGAACATTGGCTTTATCACAGATTTTTTAAGGGCATCTGGAAAAATACCTTCGCTTATACACAAATTTATAATGTAACTTAAAGGGCAACAAATTTCTTCGGCTACTGCTTTGAGTATTTTTGTGCAAATGCCATCGTAACCTACACTATTTGTGTTGTTTAGAGCTAAAGTAATTTTTAATACGTCATTTGGCAAACTTGGAGCCATGAACATTGAATCCTTTCTGTTTAAAATATGTTTTGTGACTCTGTGTCCCGAATTAATAATGGGTTGAATTTTATCAATAAAATAATTATTAAATACATTAGAAATACATTTTGGATCCGAGATAATTTCATTATTATTAATTCTAAGTTTATTAATATTATTCCTTGGAATATTCAACTTTGGTTGATTTATAATTTGCCATGTTGTTTTGGATTTATTTCTGGATGTCTTTATTTTGTGGTTATTTTGGGCTTGCTGAGTTAAATTAATAATCTTTTTAAACAGTTTTGTGTAGTTTTTAAATCGCGTTTTATTCTGATGAGTAGGTTTCAATCGGAATTGCCACAGTAGTTCCCGTTTTTTCGCACTGCATTTTTTGATACCACGTGAAACCCATTTTTGTTTTTTATTAACATTTACCGAAATGGTAGTTTCGGGAAAGCACTGTTTGTAAAGAAATGAAAAAATCTCTGAAAACGTGTTAAATGCTACATTTGGGTCATGTGTTGCATACACTTCTGAAAACGTCAGACTCCGCAGATAGGCCTTAAATTTAATAATATTATCGTTATGATAGTCACGTCTTCTCCTACTCCATCGATTAAAAGTACATACTGTGCTAATTGGGCATTTCAGTAACTGGGCTGTGTGATCCGACAACGCTAACTCTAATACTGAAGCCTTACAGAATCTGTTAAAATTATGCGCAAAATTGTCAATGCATGTTTTGCTCTGAAGACGAGTCGGTTGATAAATCGCCAGTTTCAAATTAAAGCTTAATAACATATTTTCGAATTCAATCGATTGATTATTTCGTTTCAGTACATCTATATTAAAATCTCCTGTCAGAACAATGTTTTTACAATTATGTTTCAGCAAAATATGTAATATTTGTTCTAATTTACTAATACATTCATTGAAATTATTGGCATTTGGTACTCTATAAATGCAAACACATACGATTTTGTGGGTTATTAGTTCAATGGCGCAACATTCAAAGACACCACTTGAAGATATTTTTGCTATTTTTGGCAGCTCTCTCCACTGATGACCGGACCTTACTAATATGCATGCCCCACCTCTTTTGGTTTCTGTCCGACTGAAACATGCCGCTAAGCAGTAGTTGTTTAAATTCAGGTGTTTTTCATAAGTTTCCATCATAAAGAAAAGAAATATTATAAGTCATTATTAGTGACTTAATATTACAATTCTTGCACAATATTCCAAAATCAAAAAGGTAATTATCAAAGACATAATATTACAATTCTTGTACAATATGCCAAAATCAAAAAAGTAATTTTCCGCCTAAAAACATGTCACATC
Organism: Conistra vaccinii; assembly: GCA_948150665.1. NCBI lineage: Eukaryota > Metazoa > Arthropoda > Insecta > Lepidoptera > Noctuidae > Conistra > Conistra vaccinii. Next base: position 2,030,373 of record OX411323.1, on the reverse strand, counting down.
GCTATCTCACCGCTAACCCCCGGAACGGAGTCACATTACCGTCACTCGGTAATCACTCGTGAGCGATAAGTCCGCAAAAAGCGGGATTAGTACACCACTATAGAGTATGTACCTACTATAGACCCGGCTGTAGATTGGACGAGCTTGCCGATAAATGGGATTAACGTATTTCGACACTCTTGACTCGTGAATTGGGCAGAGTTCAAGTTATATAATATGACACAATATAAACATATTAGTAATATGTTGTACCGTATGTGCTCTTTTAGTTTGAAGGACATAGTTTAAGGGGTACGTAATTTATCTTCCAATACAGTCGAAATCAAGCAAAAAAACTTTTCTTTACAAATCATAGGTAAGTAATGCTCTTCTTCAACAAGATCGACCGAGAAAGTAGCTAAATCCAAAGTTATTTCTGCCGCAAAACTCATAATCTACATTTTCCAACTATGTTGGGGTTGGTTTTCCGTCTAACCGAATGCAGTCGAATGCCGGAGCGACTGCCTATCTGACCCCCACAACCGTTTTACTAATCGGACATTACGACATGCCGTTAATCTAATAAACGTTTCCCCAATTTTTTTCTTAGCCATTAGAAGGCAAACACAGCGTACACTGCCTAGCTAACTTATTGTAATGCGACAATATGGCGCCTCTTATTTTCGCATCTGTTTTCCCGTCTCATATAATTATGTAAATGAGCCATTACACCATGTCTCTAACCCGTTTAATGGTTGAGACAGATTTTACTCGAATTTCTGACTAAAGGCAAATTGAGGCCCGCACCGTACTTTTTTGTATGGAAATGCGTTGCGCTACAGCCCGTTGCGGCTGTTAGGTGCGTTTGGCTTAATACTACATTCTTGTTAAGAAAGGAAATAATAAAATAAACTTGTTTTGTTATTTCAATAGTGTTTGAACACAATATTTTGTAAATTCGCTGAAGGAAAGGAAATATATCATTAAGGTTAGCGTTTCCGGGAACGATTGAAGAGAATTAGTCATGGTCAAATATTAAGCTTTTTGTTTTCAAAGAATGAAGTATTTATGTTTAAGACTTTAGGTATTGCCATCAGTCCATATTATATCGTAAATACAAATGCAATTTTGCGTAAATCGTAAAAGTTTACTAAGGTTGGACAAGGTTATTAGAAAAATAGATATTTAAACAAAACACAGGCGAAACGTACACCTCTACCAAACCCTTCAGGTAAAAGAGGCGTGATGTTATTCATGTGTGTATTTAAACTAAGTACCCGCACAGTGCATACCTTGCATACCTTTACCTCTTTGGTCCTACGGCACGAAAATAGTTCCGAAAGACTAAAAAGTATGAATACGAATGATCTCAAAATAGTCTTGCAGAAGTAGTGTTTATTTATATTTAATAAAGAATTTGTAAACAATATAGTTGTTTTTAAGACGGGATCTTATACAATTTGTAATTTAATTAATGTACATTATGAAAGTAGTTATTAGCAGGGAGGACATACAGTGACCTAATTGGTGATGTTCTTCAGAAAGGTCAGGCGCGTAGTACTCGCAACCGGCGCGGCGGCGAGCGTGTGAACGTAAACGAGGCAAAAGGAGTATGTAAGGATCGTAGCAGGTGGCGTTGTTATAGTTCTGCCTACAACAATGGGAAAAACGCGTGAGTTTATGTATGTATGAAATGTATAGTTTGTTAACCGCGGGGCGTATAGTAATATTATAAATGCGAAACTGCGTTTGTTTGTTTGTTTGTTACGCTTTCACGCTAAAACGGCTGAACTGATTTGGATGAAATTTGGCATATGGATAGACCATGACCTGGGTTACGACATAGGATTCTTTTAAACTCGGTAGTACATTCCTGTGCGTTAACTTCCTGACCTCCACTCGGGCGAAGCCGCGGGCAAAACTATTACCAAAATATTCTAATTGGGATGTTAGGTGGTGCGCGGTAATTCAAAGAAATGTTGTATGTAAGACATATTACATCCATTGAGTAAGATTATAAGACATACTCGTCTCAACGAAAGTCAACATAAGCAACATGTAATTCATGTAAATGACTGTCCTTTCTCGGAAGGGATTCCAAAAGAATAGATGTTGACTGGGGAAAAAAAACCTATTTAGTCCGTTAATCAGATAATAAAAAAATATTAGACACGTATTTATTGCTTTATCATATTAATAAAAAAATATTTAGATAAAACGCATTAAAGTTGGGAAGTTGAACTCGCTACGTCAAAAGTCAGTATGAAATGTACCGGAAAGTGACGTCATGCCACATTTTAACTGAATGTACTGGCGTAATTTTTTGATAACGTAAATAAAGAAAAAATACGTGTCGAATATTTTTTAATAATTAATTTAAAGGACAAAAAAAAATTGTCAACCACCCTATTTGCTGAATCAAAATGTTGACTGTTGAAATCAACTTTACTGTGTTTATTCATTTTCATCGTAAATACTCTGTTATTCATTTTACGGGAAATTGAATCACTGAATCAACTTGTTTTATTTTCGCGGCAAACGTTTCCGATCACTCAATTAGTTAAAGAGGCAAATTGATTGCCACCGGAAATTGTACTGATCTGATTAGATCTTTTTTACTCAATGCACTGTTTTAATTGAAAGATTTTGTTATTAGTGATAATTTATCAGTGTATAAGTTGCAGTGATGGTAGAGGTTTGTAGGACCCACTTTCCTCAAAATAATATCGGGCTATTGTATTAGACACTTGCGGAATTCAATCATAGTTGGATGCAACAGTCAAAGCCTTATTGTATAGTATTGTAAAGTTAATGTATTGTTGTTGTTTAAGTACCTAATGTATTAAATATTGCCTGGTAACTTGAATAAATAAATAAATATAAATAATAACATAAACTCGAACAAAAAAGATAATTATGGTTGATTAACTGAACCCTTACACTGTTTGTCCACCGCACCGAGAACGGGACGTCAACGAGCAACAAGATTACGCGCCCATAGTAAATGTACTGTCGCTACACTCGCTACTTCGGCGTCGTCATCTCGTTCTTGTTTTGTTGACGTCCCGTTCACGGTGCGGTAGACAAACGGCCTTAGAAAGTAGAATATGATCTAAATAAAAAATGTTTTACAAGGGTGCAAGTCAACCTTACATTACTATCATAAAGGCTTTTGCAGACCAGCGCGACACGAACAATACAATTTCTAAAAAAACTTCACGGTATAACAATAACCAGTGTTGCGCTGGTCTGCGCAAAGCTTAAATCTCACGAAAATGATAACGAACTAGCGCATTAGCATAAAAACTAATGAATGCTATTTTATAACCACAAACAAGATTATAAAATAGCATACATATAATAATACATATAGTAGCCGGCTGTGGTTAAAGCAGTAGTTAGTGGTTTCAGTTATCTACTTAACTGTAACACAAAGGCGAGGTAACAACCTGACAGTAACTGCGTCAGTGAAATTAAACTTAACCAGTTAAATACAACGTGGAGATATAAGTATTGATCGTGCACCTTTAACTTTCTAATTTACTTAGAAAGTTAAAGCTTCTGCGGCTTCTGTTTTGATCCCATGGTACCCCGGAAGATCTTTCAATCTTAGTAGGTACATATCTTTAAGAAAGCATTTAGCAAGTATGTCTTATGTATGTATTGTATGTAATTGGTACATCACAGGCTACATGCAGTATTGTCTCGCCTTCTTCTTTCTGCGGAATGTTGTCATATTATATTGTATATTATGTTATTGTTATTTAATTTAATACTGCACTGGTTGACGTCATCACGTCAACGCCAGCTGTCGCTGAAAACCAGCGCTCTGTCTCGCATAGGATCGCAGCATTATGCTGAGCGATGGCCGTTTTACGTGGATGTGACGCATATTTCCCCCCAACTTGTTCTTGTCGTATATTTGTTCTTTCTTTGTGTCTTCACCGCATTTTTTTTTCTTTTTTTAATCCACCCAAAGGTTGTCTTTAAACGATCGCTTTTAGTGATAATAACTGCCCATTTTGTCACCCTATACTGTAAGATTTCTGTAATTTACATGGTGTACATAATAAAGAGTATTCTATTCTATTCCTCAATGTATGTTTTCCTAAAACCCATTTTATCAGAGCTCAAGCCTTGAACCTGACTATAAAATGTTACTACTATCCTTCTACTATCATTAAGTTAAGTCGAAGGTCTTCCCTCAAAAACGGGGTCAACAACTAATGTTTTTTCAACCACATACGTAAGCCCGCGGTTTACTCAAGACGTTTCTTTAAAGTTTAGTGTCTTTAATGTATTTAGCAGTTTTTGGTAACGCGGACTTATTGGTGTTCTCAAAATATGTTCCTCAAAGGTTATAAAGGTCTTTTTTTCAGGCAATAACTCAAAGTAATCTTTTAACGCAAGCTTTAGGCAAAAAGAGAGGATAAAAAGTGTTGTGGGCGATAAAATTGATTGCAAAGCTGTATTGCGCATAATATGATTCATGGTAAAGGTCTAGAGTTCAAACTGAATCCTGTTGCACCACGCAGGCGCGACTGCGACAGGATTATCTGTATGTATTGCATCATGCAGGCCATATTTCAGGAGACGAGATAAAACACGATATCAATTTCCTATATACCTGTGATTCATGCCAAAAGCTTTTCAATTGCTTTTCAGGAACAAGTATTTTTTCATCTTGTTTCCTGAGAAGCTAAAAGCCTTCTAGCCTTTGCAATCGTTTATATTAAAAGATGGTGTTCAAATACCTGTTAGGGGTAAAACTATTTGCAATCCAATTTATTACGTTTTTCACGCAATAAAATCGACTGAAAGAATGTTGTGAATAAAGTGAACTTCATCCAAACACATCGGTTGTTATTTTATACGCAGTTTACACAACAGACGTCGCATATTTGGAGAGCGCATTAACATCGCGCGTGGCCGCAGAATGCGATGATCTGAACACAACACCGCGCAGATGACGTTGTGCGTCAAAATATAATAAATGAACAGTAACTGCTAATCACACGGGGCTCATAAATCTCGTGAGTCATCGGGACTCGCTGGGAGGCGTGACTAGCCTGACAGCGACTGATCTAGGACGATCTAACAAAGGAACGCTCCTTACCTAATGGAAAATGTTTTTCTTTTGCGCCGTTAGTTTGGCGGGGCAACAAAGGAATGCCGATGTATTTGGAAACATTTTGATTCAAGTTTCGAAACGATTGAAGAAGTTAATTAATCGGAAAAGTTCAATTAAAAAGCTGAACTTTGTTTTCAGTCGTGGTCAATGACGCTCCACGATAAAATGTCGTCTCGGACATAATTAGTTACCTATGCAGAATTTAGCAAGCAAAACGTAAAGATAGCTTAAATAAATTGTAGGTATTAATCCTATAGAACATAACAAAACACCCTCCAATTAAAATTACGAACATCAATTCAGACGCGCAAAAACGTTGTTGATTTGGGGAAAGTCGACTGCTATTGTTCCCCTTGAATAAAACTCTCCACTGAAGATTTCCCCCTTATATTATCATATTTAGGTCTTAATAGAAAAGCATTCATTCAAAACCCTTGAAGTATCACACCCGAAAATATCAGGACCTGCCTCAATTAACGCACCTAATCTCAACCAAAACAAGTGAAAAATAAACTGCAGTTAAATAAAATAAGTTTCATATTCACCTGAAGCGTTTCTCTCACTGCGGCCGGCACGTTGCCGGCAACTGCATGTCGATGTTGGGCACAAGAACTGCACTGGGCACGGGACTCACTGGCGCGGCACGGACACGGCCTCCGGCGGAAGAAGATCGGCCGAGACTGCCTCGCCCCGGTCGGCGGCCGGCCGGTCGATACGCGCACAACAGGTTAGTATGCGTGCGCCGAAATGTAAACACTCCTTCACTCGTGTGCAACTCAACACTAATGGACCTAAATCCGTATTGGTCCGTGTCAACTGCAAGGTTTGCACCCACTTTGAAATGTTCCCGCTACAGCTTCTGTGATGATAATGTCGTTTATAACGGCGCTTTCCATCGTGGGCTTTCTACTGAACGATTTCTTGGGTTGGAAATGGAAAACCAAAAATCTAACCCCCTATCGCATACATAATCAGCCTATTAATGTTCCCACTGCTGGGACACAGACCTCCTCTCTGTGAGAAGGAGTGGGCTGTAATTTACTACGCGGGCCCAGTGCGGGTTGGTAGATGTCACATGTCTTCGAATTTTTGGTTCTAGGACATGCCGGTTTCCTCACGATGCGATGTTTTCCTTCACCGTTTTGAGACCAGTGGTGATGAAATTATTTACACAAAGTAAAACGCTTCCCTGGGTTTGCCCACGACCTACAACTCGTAAGTCGGGGCCATTACCACTGGGCCACCACTGCTTCCCTATCGCATAAAAACTAGGCAAAATTCGACATATGGCGAGATGAATAAGAAAACTCAGTCCTCATTTGGTATTTCTGCCCTTGGTTCTTTTACCTTCCAATTTCGCAGCACCTGACTTACAAAACTATTGTCTTTCATTACACCATAACAGATAAAGATGTCAGAACAGCAGAACATATAAAGGCGTATATTTCCCAGCGGTGGGTTCACACGCTCTGTAATTACTGAAAGTAAGTGAGCCGTTACAGAGTTTATGTTACGCTCACAAATGACATTGACTGTGGGGTAGAAGTTACAACCATAATGTGCGCCGTAAGATCGGCATTTTAATGGAAATTTGGATACAATACTCCTTACGGCTTTGAATACTGGGTACCTACTTAATAGGTATACCCGAGGTTTCTGCGGAAATGCACCAGCCTTAGAAGTATAGAATAACAACGTGTGTGTACACAAAATACTTTCGCGAAAACAACAAAACGATATGTAAAGTATCAATCATCTGTACGAACATATTCAATCACAACGGTAATTACTCAACCCTCATATTGGTAAATAACAATATTAATTGGACATTATCGCCCTTCCCGCAAGTGATCCCCATCAGTACCAGGCAAAGTTACATGCTCTGTGTACTAGGCTACCAGCCGAGCGAAGCGTTTCGTGTCAACGCGGACATCCGGCGGATTTGTCTGCTTAGCGCCATTTTATTTGTGGTACTATGATAATCTGCAATGCTGGTACCTGTCCAAGTTATACATCCGGGGGAAATTGTTACAACAACCGGGCTGTATTTTGTAAGAAAATTCAGTTGTCTTTACAAGCTTTATATTATTTAGCTTGCTTCGTTCCTATGATTTTCCGGTTATTCTCTTAGTCCATTTTTTTATATTGATGTTGTGATGTAAAAGTACCCGTCATCTCATTTAGGGACTAGTTTAGGGATAATAATCCCAACCTATTATTGTCCCACTGCAGGGCAAAAGCCTCTTCTCATACAGAAAAGGCTCGAGCATTGATCACCACGCTTGCTCAAGACGGGTTGTTGGTTTCAGACTCGTATTAACTATAAGTCCGGTTTTTCTGACGATGTTTTTCCTTCACCGATGACATTAATGTCCAAGATAAACTCAGAAAAGCACATAAGAATTGAAAAGCCACATTGGTATTTGCACGGATTTGAACCCGCAACCTCGTGATGAGAGGCGTCTTAACCACTAGGCTATCATGACAATGTATCACATTTAAAACTTGGTCAACTACATAATGCGTCAAAATTCTTCGTAAAGTATGTTCATAACATTGGGAAGTTTTCAGGATGACGGATGAAGTCACTTCAAGATTTGTCACCACCGCGTAGGTGGCGAATGAGCAGTTCTGAAAAACTTTATACCCACAACCGTCACAAGACGGCTGACTCACCCGTCTGAACTTGAGGGAGAACGCTGTAGAGGCCTTTTATATGCCAAAGTTGCCAAAAAAAGTTTAGCGTGGGCCTTTCAATAACCGTTAGAAACTACCACGCTTGTCTGATACACAGGTGGCCGCAGGAAAACCACAAACATGTGTAAGGTTACCATGTTTTTTGCAGGGAACAACACAAACATTTATTCTCAGTGTATCGCAGGATTACAGGATGATGTACAGCTTACCAACCATTTTCCAAAGATCCTAGAGCACTCTAAAGCTCCAGTTTTTCAATCCCCAGTCCTATGTTAATAAAAGCCCCTTTTCGTCTCAGGTGCCGTGCCGGTATCGTTACGTCATCGTTTAAGAATTCCGACAACGCTCGCTTGACCTTTTCATTCCCTCGTATACCTTCCAGGGCATTTCACGTGGCAGGGCTAGCGAGTGCTTACACGGGCAACTTAAGTTGCACAACTCTGGGCGATACTTATTTTTTTCTTATTATGGTACACCCCTAGAGGTATGCTGTAGAGATACCTACTTTTCGTTTTAATTCTGACTTTATTTGTTAATCGCCTACAATAAACAATATTCTATTCCATTCTATATTGGTTAAATATGTCGTCACGAAAACATCAAGTCATCAATATCTATACATATTATAAAACAAAGTCGCTTTTCGCGTTTGTCTGTATGTCTGGGTTGTTCTTCCAAACCACGCAACAGATTTTGATGAGGTTTTCACCATCGTTTAGAGAATTTATTCCGGAAGGTTTGTGTGTATAATACGTTAATATTAAAGTTACGTTTACCTAAGAAATCTCGATGTTTTGTCAAGTCGTAGAAACCGTGCGAAGCAGGAGCGGGTCGCTAGTTTACTATAATGCCAACATAGCAATTGTTGTCAGTGATACTGCTACACCATAGTGAGCAATATGGAGCAACAGCTGGGAAATACAGAATAGGCTTGAGCAGTTTGAGGCAATTAGCAAAACAATTGTTTGTGCAATTTCTAAGAATTAAACTGCTCTACGGCCTTCGGCAACAGTTGCTGGGTGGATTGCTGGAAAAAATTGCCCGTGTAAGCGCAGTTTAACTCACACATTTACAGATGAGTACTGCGTAATACCGTGGTCTGTGGAACTGTCTATTTGTGTGCGTAAGCGAGTAGAAGTGGCGAAATAGGTAAATAAAACACTAGCATGATATCAATTTAGTGCAGGTTCAAGTTATGACGCTATAAAGGAGCTCCTTAGATTTGAGTTCCCCCTAAACGCTTTGTCACTGAAGAAAGTAAAGAACATGAAGAGTTTAAGTGGAGACTTTTAATATTTGCTCCACTAAAGGAAATCGTAGAGCCTACCTCTACGATTTCCTTTAGTGGAACAGTCATGTGATTGGCAGTACCTACTGTTCTGTCAGTCGCCATTTTGAAATTTATTATCTGCATAATTCAGTACAATCGCGTCACGGGACAAGTTATAATGAACGCACTGTAGTGCAATATTCATAAAAGGCAGTGTATAGAGTGCCACTAACGGCACTCTATCCCTAACGGATAAAGTGCCACTACCGGCACTTTATTAACACCGCCTCGGCCCGGCTAAAGTGCCGTAAGCATTGCATTGTCATTGTCACTCTCACTGTCACTTAGTCACGTCACTTGGTATTTTGTTTGATTGTTGAGATTAGATCGCTGTAAAACACCACATTCCTAAAACATAACATTTTCTTGTGCCTAAACGGACCCTGGCACTCGCCGGCCGCTGTCGCGGCACCGCTCGCTACGCTCGTTCGGGTCGTGCGTTGTGTGGTCACAGTTCTAACCTAACCTAACGTACCTGTCAGGCATTTTCATTTGCTTAGCCAAGGGATTATGGCACTTAAGTTTAGCCGGCTATAGATGAAAGAAACTAACCTCAACAATCAAACAAAATAACAAGTGACAGTGACAATGCAATGCTTGCGGCACTAGACTTCCTTCAGCGTAGTGTTAGCTGGATACCAACGTGCTGAATCCGCGTATTACTGGTCAGTTTCCCTCAGTCGTCAGTTTATTTAATTCGCCAGTTTCGTTGATTCGTCAGTTTTATTCAATTCGTCAGTCAAAGTACAGTCGGTAGAAAACTGTAATTGAGATTAAAAGAAATGGTTTTAAATTCTTCGGTCGAATTATCTTCCATTTTAAGTGACAATATTTTATTTTATTTGTATTTTCGACACCGTAAGGATTTCAGTTAAGTAACGTTAGAAGTTTTTTTTTTTTTTTAATAATATTTTATTGTAAGTTATAATGTTAAAAATACAAAATGAAGTTTGATTTTTAATAAGGTATTATAAATAAAATATAATATTTAATCTCCTTACAGCAGATTAAATTATACCCATGTGCTTATTCAACACGTAAAAACGTATTTCCTTGAGTGTACCAAACTGACGAATCGCCGAAAAAAGGAAGGAAACTGGCGAGTTACACAACTGTGTAATCGGGAAAACTGACGATGCAGTGAAACTGACGAATCAACGAAACTGGCGAATTAAATAAACTGACAACTGAGGGAAACTGACCAGTGATACGCGGACTCAACGTGCCTGGTGGACTCACCTATCTTAATCAGTCGGACCACGTTTTCTTGTTTTTCGTTCCTCTTGATTTATTAGCGAATATGGTAAACCAACTTAAATTGTCCGTATAATTTAAATCACATCCGTCATTCTTTGACAGTTGTATGAATTGGCTATAACACGGCAAAATGCTGTAGTGTGTCAATTTGCTAGTAATTTTGGAATTAAAGGTCATAGTCATCATGTATATTTGCATTATGTTTCCAATTAATCTGATGACACAACAGCTGTTTCAATCTCTGCATCAAATACAGTCATCGTATTTGACGACGTGATTTGGCGCTCACCACAACTGTTAGCGCTATATACTGCCCGTGACGGCCCGGACATGACGTCACACGAGGCACAACGGTTTTATTGTTGTCTATTAAACATTGGCTCAACTTGGAACACGGCCATGACATTTGGTTTTCATAAAACTGAATGTTTCCGTCAATGGATATTATAAATATTATAATCAATAAAATGTATATTTAGTTTAAAGGCTTTTGCAGACCAGCGCGACTTGTCGCGCGACGCGACACGATCAATACAATTCCTAAGAAAACTTCACGGTATAACAATAACCGGTGTCGCCTCGCGCGACAAGTCGCGCTGTCTGCACAAAGCTTTAATCGCAGTTTCTGTATGATTCCTGGCTAATTCACAAATTATTAAAAAGTCTACAAAACTACCTAGGAAATTACCTTAGAACCCCTTACTTACATGAATAATACTCGTATGGTATAAAGATCTACCTTTTTCGATGAATATGAGATAAGTACTTTATATACCTACCGCATTTCAAGAGCAGTTAAAAGCGCTGAAAGTTGACAAAGACGCAAACAGCTGTCAAATATTTCGCTGTTTTGATATATTTGGCAATACTAATGTGTGAAAATAAGAAATATGGCTAACTAGTGAATTAGAATATTAATAATGAATTGCAATTATTGAATTATTTATTTATATCACTGAATTTGATGTTGTAACCGTTTTAGGTGTAAAACGGGCATTTGGAAAGTTACCAAATATTTTATTTACATCTGAAACTAAATATTTGGTGTTACGATATTAATTATTGCATTTCATAATCAATATTTTAGTTGGGTTGTTCCCAGAGGTCCACGAGTCTATAGTTCTCGAAAAATGAAAATTCATACTCTACTTCCCAAAGGGTCCACGACATTTCACTAGTTGCGCATATTTCACTAGTTGCGCATATTTCACTAGTTGCGCATATTTCTTATTTCCATATAGTAATATTCCCAAATTAATCAAAACAGCTAAATACGAGTATAAGCTATATACCAATAGAATCTTGACTCCGCCCCTGAGTTTAGATCAGTGATCCTGAGTCAAGATTCTATTGGTTAATATTGGCACATCTCCGTTCCTCTTTTCTCCTCTCCGCTCCAGTGGACAGCCTTAGACAGCTATTTGCGACGTTGCCCACTTCGCATAAACGCTCTTCTCTAATTGAGATCGATCATTGGACGTGTTTTGTAACACGCCAAATTACATTGAACATAGTTTAGATAAATAAAAATGTTTAATTTCGTTCATGTTTTTTCCTCTGGTTGAAATGAATACCAGATTTTTCATTCTTTACGAAAACGAAAGGGAGATAGATCTAATTTAACAAAAACAATGATAATTGAGGAAAACACCGACCTCAAAATGCAAAATGGCAAAAAAGTATGAAGGAAAGTTCACAATTTGTGGTTTTTCTTTTAATTATCCCCGGTTTTGTTTCCAGTTCGTATGTCGTAAACTGTTGTGGAAATATTTCTTCTTTGTTCACCTTGAAGCTTTACTAGTTTTCGAATCCATTTCCCTGTTATACCGGCTACCGGTAACTTACAGCGAAGCGCCATCTTTGGCAATATATTACATTTCCAATTTATACCTACATTAGTACTACTCTTACTTCTGAGTTCGTGGGTAAATAGGTACGGGGTAAGTGTGACCTTTTCGTTAATAAAGTGCTTTTTTTTTACATTCTCCGAAGGTAATAATATGTTTTCTTTTGGCTTCCGGCATTATTCTTATATTGAGGTTACTGTACCATTTTTCATGTGACCAAAACTTTCGTTACTTAGAAGAAAAAGCGATTCCCTGACGAATAGCTATTTTATTACGCAATCAAAGTTTCTCTTTCTTATTTGTCTTTTTTCGTGTAACACATTTATATCACACATGTAGAACCTTAAAACTCAATAGTTTTATCAAGCTACGTTGACATGTCTGCGATGTGAAACGCATTCAAGAGTCCAGGCGCTAAAAACGCACAAAACGCCAATCGTTTCGAAGGCACGAACGCTAAAAACGTCGATTGGCCATTTTTCACCCTTATGTCCTAAGCAATAAGGTAGAAGCGTGGTGGTCAACCACAAGTTTCCGAGATGAACGTCCAATAGAAAAGGTCACCACGTTCAGTCTCTAAGCAAAACGAACTCTGGAAATGATCCGTACAATCTCAGAGATTACAAACATTTGTAATATCATTCGGTTCTCCTGAAAGGGTCACGATGTCTCAAAAATTGCCCGAACTTTGCTGAAGTTCTTTTTCCATTTCGCGTTCCATTACGCGCTGTGTCAATTACAGCGACGACACTTATTGATGACTCTGAATCAATAGCACACAATGGAATGATTTCTTTTCTTTACTCATACTTATCTATATGTTTTAGTGACCACTCTATTTTCGAAGATTGATTGCCTTTAGGAATGTATATCTGGAGATAAAAAAAAAAAAAAAAAAAAAAACATACAGACGAATTGAGAACCTCCTCCTTTTGGAAGTCGGTTAAAAATAGATTATAGAAAAATGATTAGGTGCCTGCACAGCCTCAACGTGAAGATTTCTCACACTGTATCGCGATGTTTTCGAATTTTATGAATCAAACTAAACATACATTACACAAATGACGAAACAAAATGCCGGCTCGCGACTCGCGATGACAGATGTACGAAACTACGAACCAAGGCAAAATTTCAAACCTGTTGGATCACCGACGAGTTTACTCGGCGGTTTTAAAGTACGCGAACTTAGTATGACACACGGGCGAGTAAGTTCGCCGAGCCATAAGACCGCGTACTTGCTCCCACGTCTATCACAGTATCACCCCTTTAACAGTGCCAAACCTTGAGACGGTCTTACCAAAAAACTAGTTTTTGACTCCACAATAATACACCTGAACAAGATAATATAGACACCTGAGATTACTAATACAAAATACTGATATTGAACACAACGAACTTGGAAAAATACTGGAGACATAAGATTGGCTACTTATTTCTCTTTACGTGTATTTGGAACAAGCTTACACCAAATAATCCAGTGTTGGCCCATCACATGAATAGATTTATCAATACATCTCATAAACAGGCTGGCATTAAGGCATGGATCCACTTTTACTTAAGACCTTACCCCCTCGTAAGCCAGGTCTCCTGAGCTTCTCGTCAGGCCCGACCTCATATTTTTATCCTATTATTTCGTCGCCTAAGAGAATTTCTGTATAGATGTTGTTACGGGACGTGATTACATGTGCGCGGGAGAATATGGAGTAAGTACGTAGGTACATGTTTTAACATGATCTTGCTGAGTTGCCATTCTGGCCACTTAATATCTTGCTGTGGTGTCGGGCAAAGGATAGTCTGTAGAAAGTGCTGGATGAGCAATTATGACAAAAGAGACTTATGGCGAGCGGTAAAGCTGTTTTCAGACCAGCGCGATTTGTCGCGCGACGCGACACGAACAATACTAAACTTCACAGTATAACAATAACCGGTGTCGCGTCGCGCGACAAATCGCGCTGGTCTGAAAACAGCTTTACGCAACGCATTGCTAAAATGTTTCATAATTTTCGTACATTTTCTATGAACCAACTACTACAAGCGGGCAGCACCGGATTGTTTTGTATGAAAATGCCATGCGCTGCGACCCGCACGTTCAGTGCCGGGAACCCTCCCTGTCGTTCACTCAAGTCGCATATGGGATGCAAGGAGCCCTCGAGGAAGGTTTATTATAAAAGTAGGTTTTTCTTAGCCAATTCGACAATATAAACTGTAAAACTAAAACTGACACACGAAAGAAAATTTTGCCAGTTGATGCAGAGAGTCCAGCGCTGCCAATCGCGGGGAAAATCCCCGATTTTCGGGGAATTGAGGGTTAGCGCGGGGAGAGCGCGGGGAATGACAAAAATCGGGGAATTTCGGGGAACCCAGACTAATTTTTTCGGAGGGCTGAAACTATTTTATGTCGGGTTATAACCCGACACAAATTAGTTTCAGCTATCCGAAAAAATTACTTATAACAAAAAAATCATGTTCGGAATTTTCAGATACAGCTCGATAATTTTTACAGACATTTGAGCAGGTATTTTAGTGGTGTGCCATACACCACTAAAATGCCTGCTCAAATGTCATTGTATGGTTGACGAATTGGTGGGTGCGTACGGTTGAAATTTTCAATAAAATTCTGGAAAAGTGGTTAAAAAGTGCAGCAATTTTGTATAAAACAGTGTTTTTATTCCAAAAATATCATTTCGGGGAATTTGTGGGGAATGATCAAAAACAAGCGGGGAATTTCGGGGAATTGATAACGCTGACGCGAATCAAGAAATTTTTATTGGCAGCACTGGCCAGAGACGCTTCGCTCGCTCGGTCAAATATGTGGAATAAAAAATTCTGTTAACCAAGGTTTTGTTTTTAGGAATTATGGGGATAGAAATCAAAAACATTAAAGTGTGTTCATGCACACAACACACAAGTGAAGCCGCGGGGCACAATTAACAATAACAAATATAAGTCACCAGTCCATAGACAGCAACTTATCAAAAATTTCTTTACATTAATTAAGAATATAATACCAAATAAAGTGGTAAGTGACAAAATATTTTGCCTAATGTTGGTAAACTTCCTACCCTAACTAAATCGTGTGAACGAAACCATAGCGCGCATTTAAACAGGGCAACGCCATCTATCGTGCTTCGCGGAACTATTTCTAGGTGAGTGAAAAATAAGCTTTGTAGGTATGTACAGTCACCAACAGAGTTAAGTATCCAGTTTTGTACTGGAGTGCTCTCACTCCAGTACAAAACTGAATATTTAACTCTTTTGGTGACTGTACATGTTAGAAAGGTGAGTTTTTGACTTTAAATTTTAATAACTTTTGACAGACTGGGCAGATTGTAATGAAATAAAGACTAAATGTTAATTCAAGATACGGACTATGACTATAATTCCAATCCCTCAAATCTTTTAAAAATAAGACACAAAAAAATCAATAAGACATGTGAATTTTAAAATCAACCCCTATTTTACTCCTTTGGGGGATGATTTTACAAAAACGCTGAAACGCGTAATTCCAAAAGCATAAATTTGAATTTTCATATCCCCAATTTAAGAAATGCTGGGCTTCTCATACAAACTTTCATCCCTTATATCACCCCTACCACTATTTTATCGAAATCCGTTCAGTGGTTTAGCCGTGAAAAGGTAACATACAGACAGACAGAGTTACTTTCGAATTTATAATATTAGTATGGATAGTAGGGATGACTAGCACAGTTTTAATTAAGACCTTTGTAATTATTGTAACTAACAATTTGTAGACAACTCAATTAGTCTGAATTAAATCTATTTATTTATTTAGTGTTACGTCCTGGACTTACTCCGAATGAATTAGGATGGGTAATATGATGAAAAAGTGAATCTATAGAAAGTTGAGCTAAATCAGACAATTAATATGTAACTAAACGCTTTCTAAAGCTATTTACACCGTTAAAATTAGTCTTTCAAAGTTGTGATGAAAACTACGATGCATGCACGATTTGAAATTAGCGCCTATTATGTTATGTACTTCATCCCAGATAATTGATAAAATCTACCGGAATAAATCTCGGAAACAGTTAATTAATATTCAACAGCTCATGTGTTGCAGGGAATCAAAAATCGAATGCATGGCCGCCATGTTAGCAACCCTTTTGTGGAGGGACGGGGGACGTGTGGGGGACGGGGAGCATTGTTTGCGCCACGTTTGCGCGGACATAAGCAGCGCACTTGCATAATCTACATCGCCGCAATGAACGCCCACTTCAATCACTAGTTTACTACTAAACGAGTTATAAGCTTTGACATAGTGGGTAGTTGGGAATTATCATAGAGTGGGCGAGCATTTATCCTATAAAAAGTTTTTAAAACCGACTTCCAAAAAAAACCACTAAGTACCTACAAAGTGAAAAATAACTTTAATTTCGGAAGTCGGTGTCTTTATTTTTAATTTTCGTTTTTTGCCACCGACTTCCGAAATTAAAGTTATTTTTCACTTTGTAGTAGTTTTTTTTTGGAAGTCAGTTTTTATTTTTTTGTAAAAAAAAAATATTTTTCACTTTTTAGTTGTGGTACCTACCCCACACAATATCGAATACCACTAACTGCAATAAATAACAGTGACAGGAAGTTGTCATCATATCATCCATATAAACTAAGTGGAAAAAAGTTAAATTTAAAATTTAAAAAACCCCCGACACAAAAAAATCCTTTTAAAAGCTAAAAAATAAAATATACTGGCCCTTTAAGTTTAATATAATTTGTAGTTAATATTTTGTCGTCGCGTCGGGGGACGCGGCATGCTATTGTAGAAAATATATTTTCAATTTTTCATTCGCCGTTTAAATTTAAAATTTAACTTTTATTTCCAGTACGTATTACTAGTGCATACGATACGATCGATACGTGCCTCGCTTAAATCTACGCAGCTGTACGTATTTTTCCCACAGTAAAGTTAGTTACTAATTTATCCGGATTTTTTTTTTGCTTCTCTATCATCAGACCCTGATAAATATATAATTTTATCTATAACCTATTCATTGAGACCATTCCAATGAGCCCAAACACGATACCATTGCTGTAAATTGTTGAGGAGTTGGGTATCCTGCAAATACCAGGTAATGCTGCAGCATCAGTTCAAGGTTACTATGTTATTCTAATACCATTGAAGTAAAACACAATAGACGATGTATATCTAGTAACTTAATCCGCTTAACCGTTCTTAAAGAGTTAGAGAACCCTGTAAGAAATCGACACGTGTTTCGCCTCTCAACGAGGCATCCTCAGGACGACGATTGACCTGTTGCGAACTCGGACACGAAGTGTTATCAACGCGAGCCGAACGCAAAGTGAGCTTCAACAGCTTTTTTTTTTTTTTTTTTTTTGACTAGGGCATCTCGCAGGTTACCACTAAGGTATTCACTGCTTAACCGGACTTTCCTGTGGCTGCCTTAAGCTCCTAAAAGAACTCAAAGCCTCCAGCCAGGGGCATACAAACTAAGCTAATTAAAACTAGGCGAACGCTCGCTAAGGGCACCCCCTGTGGGGTACGAACCTCGGCTTAGGGCGTTCGCTGGGGGGAGGACAGCAAGAGGGACAGGCTGGATCAAGGATAGATCATTATTATTAAACGGGGAATTTAAAGCTACAGGCTCAGCAAAAACGCGGGCTGGCGCATCGTTATCGAGCAAGGGTCGGGGGGGAGTATCATTTACTCGGGTGGGTCGCGGTCGCGGACCTCTACGGCGGGGTCTGAAGTTGTGTCGGTGTGTCTTTTTGTATACTGTACTTGTGGCCCTACTGCTCTCCTGGAGGAGAGTTATGGGGTCATCTGGGTCTGAGAGGACATGCCTAGGGCGACGGGCCTTACTAACTTGGTTATTGGACGGGACATAGCAAGCTGCTTTGACTATTAGGGGATTCCTATGTTTGACTGCGGAGTCAAAGTACCGCTTGGACATTCGTTTAAGGAACTGACGGATTGTGGGGATTTTGAGGTCGAGATGGAGGATCTCGTTCCTAACAAACCACGGGGCTCCCGTGGCCCTACGAAGGACACGGTTCTGTAGTACTTGCATCCTATGGATCGCAGTGGGATTCGCGTGAGCAAAGACGGCTCCCGCATAGGTCATGATTGGACGAATGCACGACGTATAGATGCGCAATTTGCACTTGAGTGACAATTTGCTGCGTGCATTCATAACGAAATAAAGTCTACTAAGCGCGAAAGCGGCTCGCGCGCGTACCGCTTTTACGTGTTCCGAAAAAGTGAGATGATGATCCAGGATTACACCTAAATATTTGGCTCGCTTCTCCCAAGGGATCGGCTTGTCAAACATGGTAACTGGACGAGGAAGGATGGGCCTATGTTGCGGCTTAGAGAAAAAGACCGCCTGACTTTTGTCGGGATTAACCTCGATTCTCCATAACCTAAACCAGGCGCCGAGCTTGTCGACGGCCTTTTGTAGGTTAAGGATTAATCGGTTGGAGTTATACCCGGTACAGTAAATGGCCGTATCGTCTGCGAACAGAGCCAACTGCGCCGTTATACTTCTAGGTATATCACTGGTGAACAGTGTAAATATGAGGGGGGCAAGAACAGAGCCCTGAGGGACTCCTGCGCGAATGAGACGGGGAGAGGATAACGCTCCTTCGATACGATAGCGAAAGGTACGATTTGTCAAAAAGTCCCGTAAGATGAGTACGAGACGATCTGGCACACCGAGCTGGTATAGCTTGTATATTAAGCCATTGTGCCAGACTTTATCAAACGCCTTTGCTATGTCAAAGAAGATAGCACCGGTCACGTAACCACGATAGAAACCAGCGCTAACGTGTTCCACGATCCGGTGGACCTGATGCACGCTAGAGTGCTGAGTTCGAAAACCGAACTGCTCGTTTGGAATGAGGCCCTTGGTCTCAGCATAGTCTCTGAGTCGCTTATAAATAAGTCTCTCATAGATTTTTGCCATTACCTTGAGCAAACTAATGGGACGATAACTAGATGGATCTGACTTGGGTTTACCGGGTTTAGGGATACCTATAACTACGGCTTCTTTCCACGATTGTGGAAAGATATTTTTACTAAGAGCAGCATTGAAGATGGTGCACATTAGAAGTATGAGATGAGTGGGGAAGAGTTGGACCACCCTATTGGTGATGCCATCTAAACCGGGGGCTTTGCGAGTTTTAAGACCCTTAATGATATCTTGGACTTCGTCTGGTGTGACGGGAGCCAGAGGATTATCTGGGTCTTCTACGGGGGGTAGAGAGATTCTACGTTCTACTTCCGTATCGACCTTATTGAGTTGAGTTTGGTCTACGGGTAGGAGGCTCGGGGAGCATTGCGCTTCGAGACTGTCGGCTAGGCATTCTGCTTTATCGATGTCGTCGAAAGCGATTGATTTATCGGGGCGAACTAACGGGGGCATCGAAGCCTCTTGTTTGGACCTAAGTTTCCTCTGGAGTTCCCAGAAGGCTAAGTGATTGGGAGTGAGTTCGCTCAGAGTCTTGTCCCAATTCGCATTACGCAGCTCCTCCACGCGTGTCTTTACAGATCTCTGTAAATAGCGCATGTGGGCTTTGTTAGAGGCGCAGGGAAAGTTATCGTAGGCACGGGTGGCCGCGTTCTTCTCAGTCATCAGAGCACGCACATCGTCAGGGAGTTTAAAGCGAAGGGTATCCGTCGCTGGAACCTCCCTTGAACAGTTGTTCAAGACGGTTTGCACATGCTCCGTGAGTGAGTCGATCGCGGCCGTCGTGTCTGCGACTGAGTCAAACTGGTCTGGGATTGATTCTAATAGGGGGGACATGGGTTTCAGCTGTTCGCCTACTTTCCTCCAGTCCGTGACCCTTTTGGTAACGGGGGGTTGGTTGGGGTCGTTAGGGTGACCTGTGCGGGAAGCCATTTTAATTACTACGGGACGGTGGTCAGAGGTAAGCTCTGACGCCGTTTCAATAGAGACTAATCTGAGATTGACGTTCTTAAGGAGCGCCACGTCTAGGACATCCGGAGTCCAGTTAGGATCGTGAGGGAAGTGAGTGGGTGACATCGGACCGATGATGTCAAAGTTAAGGGAGGAGGTGAGGTCGAACAAGTGTTGACCTCTGTTATTAGTCTGAACGCTATTCCAAGAGGGATGCTTTGCATTGAGATCGCCCGCTATGATAACGGAGTCACTCATGTCTAAAAGGATTTTTAAGTCGTTAGCTATAGGTTGAAAACTCTCTGAAGGAGATCGCGGTGGAATATACACCGAGACTATAGTAATCGGCTGATGGCCTGTCATGCCTAGGCGGCACATAGAGACTTCGAGTCTAGCAAGGGGGGGAGGATCCATAGGTATGCAGTACAGTTCCTTTTTGTAATAAATAAGGGTTCCGCCTTTATGGTAACGCGTCCTATCATTTCTGATAATACGGTAGTTAGCAATAGAGGGGTTTCGGTGGCTAGGTTTAAGAAATGACTCCTGGATGAGGAGTGCATCTATTTCGTGTTCGCGAAGGAATTCCGCGATCTCGTCTTTTTGACCTTTAATACCATTTGCATTGAAGATGCCTAAGTTAAGGGATCGGGGTTTAAATCTAGCGATTACGGCGTTAGACATGTTGGGGGGTCATTAAGGAAACTAGGGCTTGCGAAATCTCTTGATTTTCGCTGTAAAGGCGTTGGATGCCGGCTAAGTCACCGACGCTCCTACATACCATAATGTCGTGTACTAATTTAGTGGCACGAGGAGTACAGAAAACCTGAAAGGTTTGCGCGAGGAAGGGAAAATTATTCTCTGGGTTAAGCAGTGGCATGGGAGGCATGTTCACTGGCCTGGGATCGGGTCGCGGTGCTTGAGGAGCAGGGACGTTACGCGGTGCTTGAGGAGCAATAGGTACGGATCGCGGTGCTTGAGGAGCAGGAGCGGGTTTCGCGGGTGGTGCAGTAGGGGGAGGGGGGGGAACGCGATTTCGGGGGTCCATAAGGCCGTAAAGGGGGGTGTTAGGGGGGGGGGGGGGAGCTGGAGAGGCCAGCGTAGGGAAGGCTTTATGATGGTTAAGTTGATGCCAGGGACTAGGTCTCTGAGGACTTAGTCGCTCTGGCATTTGGTTGGACGGGAATGGGATGAAGTCCCTTTGTTTAGCCTGGCGATCGTCGAGCCGCTTGGCTGTTTTTAATGAAGTGGCCTTAGGGGCCTTAGAGCAACCGCGGTAATTAGCAGTATGGCCTTCTTGTCCACAGAGCACGCAGCTAGGTGGACTTAGGCATAGGTTACGGTCCTTAGGGCGGGTGCACTCAGAAGTGCCATGGTCGCCCAGGCACTTTACGCACCTGGGTTTCGCATGGCAATTCTTCTGAGAGTGCCCGTATAACTGGCAACGGTGACATTGCCCTATTGTGCTGTTTTTCCAGGGTTTCTCTATGGAGAAACCTACTAGACTACAGATTGCCTTAACATTGAATATGGGGTGATGCCCCTCGTAAGGGGAGCATATGACAAGAACCATGTCATATGCTTCCCTTCCGCGCGAGCGGTGCATCCGATGCACTTCATCCACGGGGATGTTCTGAGCCCTAAGATCGGCTAATATTTCAGCGGACGGAATCTCTTTAGGGATTCGCTTGATGACTACTCTAGCCTGCTTGTCTTCTGGGAGACAGAAAGAGTGGTATGACACTTTTCTGTCTTTCAGAAGATTAGTTAGCTTCCTATAGTCTGACGAGGTCGGAACCTGAACTTTAATGCCCTGCTGGGTAGAGCGGGCATTTGTGTAGCCAATCTTTTGGTCTACACACCATTTGGAAATTGCCGTCCACTTCTCCTTGTCCTGAATGAACACGGGAGGTGGAGGCGCGACCTTTTTAGGGCCAGAGTTCGGGCTGTTTGAGGCACCCTGCGCGGAGGGTGACTCATTCGGACGGGGGGTGGTGGAGGGGGTATCTACCGGGGCGCAACTAGCGGGTGACGCGGGGCTATCGGGTGACGCGGGGCTATCCCTATCATCGTAAGTCGAAGGAATTACTTCCTCAACCGCGGCGACTTTGCTTGCCTGAGAAGACTTTTGCTTCTTCTTCTTCCTCTTGTTCCGCTTTCCGGCGACTGGCGTATAGCCATCGTCATCCGAATGGGAACCAGAGGAAGGAGAATTAGCTTGAGCCTCTGAGTCAGAGCGATAAGGGTGGGGGGTGGGAGCGCGCTTTGAAGAAGCGGCAACAACGTCATCCGTGTCCATAGACTCGGTCGGGCTGAGAGGACTTTCCAACTCCGTAGTTGGACTAGCGGGAGAATCTAGGGCATCACTGAATTCAGTGACGGCTAAACGGGCCTGCTGACGAGCAGATAGCGCGGCTAATTCGTCGCCGAACTTGTCAACAAGGGAAGGCTCTACCTTCATCATGCCATTAAGGACGTTTGACAGAGTTTGGAAGTCGCATTGCAACTTCCTGAACTCCACCAAGACGTCCCTGTTGTCCATGTTGAAAATAGACTAACTAATTATTTTTCACCTCATAAGGAGGCAAAACAAACATAAAAATGGGAAAAAACTCCTACAATATTCCCTAATCCTATCTCCCCGGGGGAAAACCGGGGATGTGTAAACCCTCCCTGCCGGGTGAGACAGGGAGGTTGAGTACCTCGGGTGAGCCCTAAGCTTGCTTTTGCCCGTTGCCTGTCTTATTGTGCAACGGGGTCCTACAAGTCTAGATCGAAGGGTGTAGACACACCCAACCGTTCTAGGTGAGTAGCTGGGGAAGGAAAACTATCATCCAGTGCCGACTAGGAGATCCCCCAAGGCCGAACACTGGGACCCGTCCAATTAATTGCCTCGACCCTGAAGGGGCTTCGGCGGGTGTGTTGGGTCAACACCCCACTCGGCTTCGTTGGCACCGTAAGGTTTCAACCGAGGACCACGAAACTGTGGATTTTCCCTGAAGGGGGATGAAAAAACGCGACAGGTGAGTGACGTTTCTGATAAATGAAACAGATGTTAATTGTGTCTTGAAAAAGACAAACAATTAACGGTCGACGATAGTCGACCGAGGTGATCACGCTTGAAAGTATATCGTTTAAATATCCTAAAGTATATAACGCATACAAATTCTTTGTTTCGGAAACTAAAATGGATATGTTTCTTGATAGCAAACTATGGCCCGAAGGAATTATTTTCAGGAGATTCGTACATTTTAAAATGAGATATTACACGAAAGGTGCAAACAGTGGTACTATGAACGGCGTAAAATAAATATTAATGTATAACCTATTAAGCTACAATTGTAAGAGTATAAAACGCTCGGTGGAGAGTGTCAGGCAACTATGTAGCACGTCAGACATAATTGCCTTGCAAGAAACATGGTTGCTCCCCCACGATATCTCTTTCCTGGGCGAAATCGACGCTGAGTTCGGGTGCACCGGGACGTCGGCGGTGGACACCACGGCCGGCATGCTACGAGGACGGCCCTACGGCGGAGTTGCACTGCTATGGCGGAAGAGTGTTTTTCATAACGTTTCAGTAGTGCAGTGCGATAACCCGCGAGTGTGTGCCATTAAAATATGCATAGAATCAAGGTCGTTTCTAGTTTTCAGTGTATACATGCCGACAGATAATAGTGCGAACTTAACGGATTTTACGGACTGCCTCAGCCTGGTGAGTGCTATAATTAAGGTGGTACCCCGACCAAGCAACCTTGAGCATTCGTTCCCTCTTTGCCGCACCCCACCTCTACAATACTTCGTAAAACATTACTAGCGCCATCAGGCGAACAACTTACGAATACAAGTAAAAATCACTGACCTTAGAATTCACAGACATCACACACATTCATAAAAATTACTCTGTGCACACATTCGAAAAATATTTTTTTGGAACGAAGTTATAATGCGCTGTTTGCGGTAGCTAGTATAAAATCGTCACGCGAAAAAGCGTTGATACTTATGCTCCATGCGACTTTCTTCTTTCGAATTCACATTGTGAACTTCGTCAAAATGGAAATCCAAGATGGCGGCTCCGAAAATTTTCTCATTTTTCGTCTTGGGTGTCGTTTTATTAGTTTTCAGGGGTTCTAAAGCCGATAGTAAGGTCAAAATGGAAATCCAAGATGGCGGCACCGAAAATTTTCTCATTTTTCGTCATGGGTGTCGTTTTATTAGTTTTCAGGGGTTCTAAAGCCGATAGTGAGGTCAAAATGGAAATCCAAGATGGCGGCTCCGAAAATTTTCTCATTTTTCGTCACGGGTGTCGTTTTCGTACTTTTCGATGGTTCTAAAGCCGATAGTGAGGTCAATATGGAAATCCAAGATGGCGCCAGCGAAAATTTTCTAATTTTTCGTCATGGGTGTCGTTTTCGTAGTATTTGAGGGTTGTAAAGCCGATAGTGAGGTCAAAATGTAAATCCAAGATGGCGGCTACGAACATTTTCAAATTTTTCGTCATGGGTGTCGTTTTCGTAGTATTTGAGGGTTCTAAAGCCGATAGTAAGGTCAAAATGTAAATCCAAGATGGCGGCAGCGAACATTTTCTTATTTTTCGTCATGGATGTCGTTTTCGTAATATATGAGGGTTCTAAAGCCGATAGTGATATCAAAATGTAAATCCAAGATGGCGGCTGTGAATATTTTAAACTCGCGTCAGAAATTTTACCTATATTGATGGGTGATGGATGGATAAATTGTTTATTTTTGTTAGACTATATTTTGAAAATAAATAAATATATTACTAATGAATATTGTATTTAACCACATAAACTATAGTACTTTTATACTGATAAATAAAGCAATTCATGCAAAATTATTCCCTAACCATTCCAAAATATTCAAAGATGCACAACGTTAATGTTCAAGTTTTCACTTCTGTCGGCACTCCCGGAGTGCAACCCGTTGTTTTTTTAAATTTTAAGTACAAGTACATATACGGTATATAAAACTGTACCTATTGGTATAAAATAAATTAAATTAGGTGTCGGCAACAACTTTTTGAAAAAGGAAATAGGGGATGAAAGTTTGCTTTAGAATCTGTAATTTTTGAAATGTTAAACTCGCGTGAGGACGTGACCGTAAGATCCGTTGCCTAGCAACCGACGAAATATCAAAATAAATAGTCTTTGACATTACGTAAAGATTGCGAGGTAAGAAATTTTACCCATATTGATGGGTGGATAAATTGTTTATTTTTGTTACACTATATTTTGAAAATAAATAAATATACTACTACTACTAATGAATACCTATTGTATTTAACCACATAAATGATGTACTTTTATACTGATAAATAAAAGTTGGTATCGTTTTCGTAGTTTTAGTTAGATGGTTCTAAAGCTGATAGTGAGGTCAAAATGGAAATCCAAGATAACGGCTGCAATTCTTTTTTCATTTTTGTCGTGGTTGTCGTTTTCGTATTCTAAAGCCGATAGTGAGATCAAAATGTAAATCCAAGATAGCGGCTGTGAAATTTTTCTCATTTTTTGTCATTGGTATCGTTTTCGTAGTTTTTTCTTCACCCATAACGAAAAATGAGAAAATTTTCGTAGCTGTCATCTTGGATTTACATTTTGACCTCACTATCGGCTTTAGAACCATCGAAACCTACGAAAACGACACCCATGACGAAATAAGAGAAAATTTTCGTAGCTGTCATCTTGGATTTACATTTTGACCTCACTATCGGCTTTAGAACCATCGAAACCTACAAAAACGACACCCATGACGAAATAAGAGAAAATTTTCACAGCCGCCATCTTGGATTTACATTTTGACATCACTATCGGCTTTAGAACCATCGAAACCTACGAAAATGACACCGATGACGAAATAAGAGAAAAATTTTACAGCCGCCATCTTGGATTTACATTTTGACATCACTATCGGCTTTAGAACCATCGAAACCTACGAAAATGACACCGATGACGAAATAAGAGAAAATTTTTACAGCCGCCATCTTGGATTTACATTTTGACCTTACTATCAGCTTTAGAACCCTCAAATACTACGAAAACGACACCCATGACGAAAAATTAGAAAATGTTCATAGCCGCCATCTTGGATTTACATTTTGACCTTACTATCGGCTTTAGAATCCTCAAATACTACGAAAACGACACCCATGACGAAAAATTAGAAAATGTTCATAGCCGCCATCTTGGATTTACATTTTGACCTCACTATCGGCTTTAGAACTATCGAAACCTACGAAAACGACACCCATGACGAAATAAGAGAAAATTTTCACAGCCGCCATCTTGGATTTACATTTTGACCTTACTATCGGCTTTAGAACCCTCAAATACTACGAAAACGACACCCATGACGAAAAATTAGAAAATGTTCATAGCCGCCATCTTGGATTTACATTTTGACCTTACTATCGGCTTTAGAACCCTCAAATACTACGAAAACGACACCCATGACGAAAAATTAGAAAATGTTCGTAGCCGCCATCTTGGATTTACATTTTGACCTCACTATCAGCTTTAGAACCCTCAAATACTACGAAAACGACACCCATGACGAAAAATTAGAAAATGTTCATAGCCGCCATCTTGGATTTACATTTTGACCTTACTATCGGCTTTAGAACCCTCAAATACTACGAAAACGACACCCATGACGAAAAATTAGAAAATGTTCATAGCCGCCATCTTGGATTTACATTTTGACCTTACTATCGGCTTTAGAACCCTCAAATACTACGAAAACGACACCCATGACGAAAAATTAGAAAATGTTCATAGCCGCCATCTTGGATTTACATTTTGACCTTACTATCGGCTTTAGAACCCTCAAATACTACGAAAACGACACCCATGACGAAAAATTAGAAAATGTTCGTAGCCGCCATCTTGGATTTACATTTTGACCTCACTATAGGCTTTAGAACCCTCAAATACTACGAAAACGTCGCCCATGACGAAAAATTAGAAAATGTTCATAGCCGCCATCTTGGATTTACATTTTGACCTTACTATCGGCTTTAGAACCCTCAAATACTACGAAAACGACACCCATGACGAAAAATTAGAAAATGTTCATAGCCGCCATCTTGGATTTACATTTTGACCTTACTATCGGCTTTAGAACCCTCAAATACTACGAAAACGACACCCATGACGAAAAATTAGAAAATGTTCATAGCCGCCATCTTGGATTTACATTCTGACCTTACTATCGGCTTTAGAACCCTCAAATACTACGAAAACGACACCCATGACGAAAAATTAGAAAATGTTCGTACCCGCCATCTTGGATTTACATTTTGACCTTACTATCGGCTTTAGAACCCTCAAATACTACGAAAACGACACCCATGACGAAAAATTAGAAAATGTTCGTAGCCGCCATCTTGGATTTACATTTTGACCTCACTATAGGCTTTAGAACCCTCAAATACTACGAAAACGTCGCCCATGACGAAAAATTTGAAAATTTTCACAGACGCCATCTTGGATTTACATTTTGACCTCATTATCATCTTTAGATCCGCTGAAAACTAATAAAACGACACCAATGACGAAAAATGCAGCCGCCATCTTGGATTTTGGTTTTGACCAAATTCATTCAACTTTCTTGTACTTTCGCATTTTGTGTGTTTACAGTTTACCTACACAATAGTAGCGTCTTTTCGCAAAACTCAATAGTATAAATACAAACTTATACCGATAAAGTCTCGCGACGACAGATCTGTTACGCGCACCCAAAACCGTAAAGCCCCGACGAGGCAGAACTGCGTCAGTGTATAGGCATCGATGCAACGGCCGATTTTACTCTATGTATGGGCAGATCTAGTCTGTTCTTGGCTTTAATTTATGGTAGGATAATATACCTGTCAAATAAATCGACTAAAACGTCAAAATATGCAGAAACAACTCTAAAAAAAAGTAAAAATTGAACATTTTTGGTACGGCAAAATGGCGTCCGCGCATGCGTGCCGTGCACTGCACTCCGCGTTCTATTTATTCATTTTCTATTGTTTTTTAAGTGTAAATCGACGGGAAATGGTGTTATTTCAATAATTAAGTAGTGTCGTCATCGTATATAGATAAAATTTGCACAAAATAACATCGTAATTACCTATTACGGACCCATTAAAAAATGTAAACAAACTCGGTAGTGAAAAAATGTGTTGATGTGAAATTTTGAGTTTTGTGTGTGTTTTGTGCATGTAATCGCTGGTAAGTCATTTATTTTATATTATTTATTAGTTATTGCATACTATATATGCCATTTTTCAGAAAAAAATAGGAGTTCAATATTTTTTATCAACTAAGTAATGTTACGTAATGATACGGATACCTATTATTGAACTTTTTTAATTATTGGTGTTTTTATTTATTGTGTTTGTTCGTAAAAAATGGTTTTGACCGATAGTATATGTATTCATAATGTATCCTGCGAAGTTTCATGTGAATCGAACCAGTAGTTTTATTATAAATAATCAAAACAGTGAACAAAGGAATTTCTTATAAGAATCTGATAAGAATGTTTATTTATCAATACTAGCGTTCGCTTACAAAGATTCTAAGTATTATAAAAAATCCTTTGTCTAATCAGGAACCCAAAACCATTAACGATAAGACTATTTACGTAACAAAAAGATCTCAGTATTTGTTTATGTTAGCGAGCTCTTATCTCCGCTGCGCCGGTGGGTAGTTCGCTGGATTTCCGCACGCGCGTGGCGCTGGAGTCACGAATCTTTAGCGGTTAATATCTACTGAATCGACTGATAATGTGACGATGTGTGTGTGTGTGCTCGATCACGTGACCGACGCGGTGACAAGCGATACGTGTTTCCCCCTCGAGACCTTGCGGCGCACTGAATCCCGGTATGGGGCGCATGAATTACAGTAGTGAATACGCCCAGATTTTGGAATAAAATCTTTATAAAATCAAAATTTGGTCTTTTGAAAAAAAAAAAAACGTTGCAAATGTTCGTTATTAAATTGTCTATCCATTAGTGTCAGTAGCAAAGTTAAATAATGTTTACTTTACGAGTAGATTCATATTATAAATCATTATTTCTCATTTTTAAGGTTTCGTTGGAAGGAGATTAATTAAACTTATACATATTAAAAAAAAAAAAAAAAAACGATCCGTTTGGACTCAAGATTATGTAGAAATTTAATGTATTTTTATTAGTTGATATTTCTTTTTAAATAACAAGTAGTTCGCTCCTAAAAACTGTACAAAAAACGGCTAGCGCGGCGTTTTGGTCAGGGAGCCGCCTTAATAATAACAATATCGAAACTGCTTTTCTACTCGGAGACTTTAATTCGCATCCCAGTGAACAATTTTATATTGAATTGGATTCTTTTTGTCGGGAATCTGAGTTATTGTGTGCCGATGTTGAACTGTTAGGAGTAAAGTCCGACACTTATACTTTTATAAGCGAAGCGAACGGCTCGAAACGTTGGCTAGATCACTGTGTTGCTACGAAAGCAGCCATGTGCACTATTACTAATGTAAATGTTAAATATGATGTACTTTGGTCCGACCACTTCCCTCTTATAATACAATGCAACTTAAATGAAATCAAACCAAAATTGTATATTTCAAATGATAATAAACATCTGTCATGTAATAAAATAAAATGGGGTGATAGAAAACCTAAGCAAATTGACATTTATACAAAATTTTGTAATGATAATTTAAAATATATTGACTTTCCAATTGAATTGAGTGCATGTTGTGACTACGTTTGTAATAATTTGGACCACAGGATTATTATTGATAAAATGTATAATGACATTGTTAATATTTTATGCCAAGCTTCTTCTGAAGGTTACGAAATAAATCATGTGCGAAATAGGAAACCAGTAATGGGGTGGAATAAGCACGTGGGTGATGCTCACAGGCAGGCCAGGCTAAAGTTTGAGCAGTGGGTGTCTTACGGTAGACCGCGCGAGGGTCGTGTTTGGATTGATATGCAAATAAGTCGCAAAATTTTTAAGTCGCGCTTACGATGGTGCCAGGACAATAGTGACCAAATTAAAATGGACATGCTGGCGTCGCATCATTCTAGGGGCGACTTCCGCAGTTTTTGGAAGTCCACCGATAAACTCAATAGTAGGCCGGGCCTGCCGGTGAGTGTCAGCGGCGTTGCTGACGTCACAGGGATTGCCGAACTATTTAGGCAGCACTTCGCTGTATCGTCACCGTTGGGGCCGTCACAGTTTACAGGCATTGCTGGTTGTAGTGGTCAGGAGTTCAGTGCCCGATTTACGGCAAAGGAGGTAAGACAGGTCATTATGTCTATGTCGAGGGGCAAGTCTCCAGGCCACGATGATTTAAGTATTGAACACCTTAAGCATGCTGGTCGTCATCTGCCCAGAGTCTTATCGATGTTCTACTCCTTTTGTATAGGACATTCTTATCTGCCTGAGCGGATGATGAAAGCTGTGGTGGTGCCAATTATTAAGAATAAAACCGGTGATGTTAGCGATAAGAACAACTATAGGCCCATTTCATTGGCCACTGTTATTTCGAAAGTGCTTGACGGTTTGCTTAACACTCGGCTGGATAAATGTTTGAATTTACATGATAACCAGTTTGGTTTCAAAGCCGGTCTTTCTACAGAAACAGCTATATTGTGTTTGAAGCAAACTGTCAAGTACTACACTGATAGAAGTACACCTGTCTTTGCTTGCTTCCTCGACTTGTCGAAGGCATTTGACCTGGTTTGCTATGATCTGCTGTGGCAAAAACTGCAGCAAGCGTCAGTGCCAGACGAACTGATCCGTATCTTTCAGTACTGGTACAACAATCAGGTCAATGTGGTTCGATGGTCGGGGGCTTACTCGACCCCATACAGGTTGGAGTGCGGCGTGAGGCAAGGGGGGCTAACCTCACCGAAGCTCTTCAACCTGTATGTGAATGCGCTGATAGAGAGGCTCAGCAGCACGCATGTCGGTTGCCATATTGGAGGTGTGTGCCTCAACAATATCAGTTACGCCGACGACATGGTGCTGCTGAGCGCCTCTGTCTGTGGTGTGTCAAGGCTGATTGACATATGTGAAAAGTATGCTGTTGAACATGGTTTGTTGTATAACACGAACAAGAGTGAGTGCATGGTCTTTCGGGCCAAGAGGAGGTGTCCTGATTCCTTACCGGCAATTAAGCTCAACGGATGCCCACTTAACAGAGTTAACATGTTTAAATATCTTGGACATTTATTAACCTCTGACCTGGAAGACGATGCAGACATTGAAAGGGAACGTAGGGCGCTGTCTGTTCGTGCAAATATGATAGCCCGCAGATTTGCTCGGTGCTCGAGGGGCGTCAAAATAGCCCTATTTAGGGCATTTTGTACGTCCTTTTATACTAGCAGTCTGTGGGTACATTACACGCAGAAACAGTACAGCGCTCTACGCGTCCAATACAACAACGCGTTCAGAGTGCTCTTGCGGCTGCCTCGCTTCTGTAGCGCATCGGGGATGTTTGCCGAGGCGCGTGTGGATTGCTTCCATACAATCATGCGCAAGCGATGCACATCCCTGGTGCGTAGGTTGCGGGGCAGCCGCAACAGTATCCTGAGCGCTTTTGCAGAACGTTTCGACTGTCAGTACGTGAACCACTGCTGCATGGTTCACGTACTGACTGATGTTAAGATTTTATTTTAATTTTAATTTTATTTTTTAGTAATTTTATTTTCAATTTTATTTTCAATTTTATTTTCAATTTTATTTTCAATTTTATTTTCAATTTTATTTTCAATTTTATTTTCAATTTTATTTTCAATTTTATTTTCAATTTTATTTTCAATTTTATTTTCATATTTATTTTCATTATGTTATTTAAAATTAAATTTAAAAAAGAACTAATATTCAATGTATTTTGTCTAATTAATTTTAATTTAAATGTAATTATTTACTGTAATACCTATGATCCAAAGTTGATTGACATAAATAAATAAAAAAAAAAAAAAAAAAAAAAATAATAGTCAAAGACTATAGCAGGCACGGTGTCTCAGGAACACTTGAACGCCAATCAGGAAACTCGAGCGCAGCAGCTGGGACGAGCTTCAACCGCCCGTCACCCCCACTTATATAGGATCGCTTATCGGCCCACCTCGGCCGGGATCGTTATCAGTGCGATAAGCGAACAATCGCAACAATGGTGACCTCGGAATATTCGTATTTAATTCGTTCAACAGTGTAACGTTTCCTGTATTATTTTTTGCAATTTCTAAACTCTCTAATACTGACATTTTGAAAATTTGAATTTTGAAGCTCACTTTGCGTTCGGCTCGCGTTGATAACACTTCGTGTCCGAGTTCGCAACAGGTCAATCGGCGTCCTGAGGATGCCTCGTTGAGAGGCGAAACACGTGTCGATTTCTTACAGGGTTCTCTAACTCTTTAAGAACGGTTAAGCGGATTAAGTTACTAGATATACATCGTCTATTGTGTTTTATGATGGATTTCCGCAAGGTCACGCCTGAGTCAATTAACTACCATTGAAGTAACAGATTACCAAATTTAAATTCAATCAGACCTGTGGAAGATGCTAAAATCCATTCATCAATAAGAAAAGACCTGATAATCTTCAAACGGCTGAATAGATTTTTTTTAATCATAGCTAAGAACACTCCCGATTAAGTCACCTTTTAAACAAAACAAAAAAAATCTAAATCGGTTCAACCGTTTGGGAGCTACGATGCCACAGACAGATACACAGATACACAGACACACAGATACACACGTTAAACTTATAACACCCCTTCGGTTTCCGTCGGGGGTTAAAAATCAGTTGTATATTTAAAAAAATCAGTTGTATATTTTAACAAGATTTCAATCCTAATACCGGTGACACTCCTTGAGGGTTAACTTTAGCTCAAACATAATGCCGGTGACCCTCCGTTTTTTACCCCCGACGGAAACCGAAGGGGTGTTATAAGTTTAACGTGTGTATCTGTGTGTCTGTGTATCTGTCTGTGGCATCGTAGCTCCCAAACGGTTGAACCGATTTAGTTTTTTTTTGTTTTGTTTGAAAGGTGACGGGAGTGTTCTTAGCTATGATTAAAAAAAATCTATTCAGCCGTTTGAAGATTATCAGGTTTTTCTTATTGATGAATGGATTTTAGCATCTTCCACAGGTCTGATTGAATTTAAATTTGGTAATCTGTTACTTCAATGGTATTAGAATAACATAGTAACCTTGAACTGATGCTGCAGCATTACCTGGTATTTGCAGGATACCCAACTCCTCAACAATTTACAGCAATGGTATCGTGTTTGGGCTCTTGGAATGGTCTCAATGAATAGGTTATAGATAAAATTATATATTTATCAGGGTCTGATGATAGAGAAGCAAAAAATAATCCGGATAAATTAGTAACTAACTTTACTGTGGGAAAAATACGTACAGCTGCGTAGATTTAAGCGAGGCACGTGTCGATCGTATCGTATGTACTAGTAATACGTATATAAAGTTTAAAAAGCTGGAAATAAAAGTTAAATTTAAAATTTAAAAAACCCCCGACGCAAAAAAAAATCCTTTAAAAAGCTAAAAAATAAAATATACTGGCCCTTTAAGTTTAATATAATTTGTAGTTAATATTTTGTGGTCGCGTCGGGGGACGACGAATGAAAAATTGAAAATATATTTTCTACAATAGCATGCTGCGTCCCCCGACGCGACGACAAAATATTAACTACAAATTATATTAAACTTAAAGGGCCAGTATATTTTATTTTTTATCTTTTAAAAGGATTTTTTTTTGTGTCGGGGGTTTTTTAAATTTTAAATATAACTTTTTTTTTTTTTGGGTGGGAAATCGGTGACCCTCCTGGAGTCATTATGCAATATACGAGTATATGGCGGCATGGCGTATGAGCTGTATGAAAATGTGCGGAATCGAAAGTGTAATCTTGTAATCTCATGCGCTTGGCTTAACAAATCTCTATTGTGATAATTACTCTGCCAGATTAATGTTTGTAAAGACAGTTTAATCTCTAAGCGTTTTCTTTTATTTTTACTCTCCTAGCTAGGCTGTTTCTCGATCAACTTTTAAAGTAGGGCACTTTGTCTACCATAGTGTATATGCTGTAGGTATTTTGTCTTGCACCGCGAGGCGAGGGCGCAGGATATTAAAATAGCTTCAAAGACGTGACCAGAGCCGCAGCGCCCCCACTATAAAGTCAGTTATTGAGGGTAGGTTATAGTTTTATTGGAACACTGCTTTTGATAACAGTTTATTATTACTAAGTCTTGTAAGTCGCATGCTATTATGGTGTTCAACTTTCTATATTTTTATTTTTGTTCTTGTGTGAATATTTTGTGCCTTGGGTCCAATATTTTTTTTTCTTTCTTTTCTTTTTTTCTTACTTTTCTTTATTTCCTTTCTCGCAATACCATGTACACCTACCGCTATCCGTAGAGGTTGATAATTCATGTTTAATTAAAAATACCTTATATTACATAGAAAATTGTTTACAAAAATTTAAAAAACAAAAATTATTTATTTAATATTAGGCCGAGAAACAGCAATGTTTGAAGTTGAACGTAAAAAATTACATAAGAAGAAGTGGCGCAACAAAGTTCCCAGCAACACATCTGTCTGTTAAATTAGAAGAACTTGATGGAATGTAATAGTCTGCGAAGTAATGAACATTAAAAAACAAAGTTAAAAAAATAATACTTAGTATCTACTTCATTCTGTGTCCAGATCAGTAAAAAACGTTAATTCATCAATCTTTGTATCCCGATCGTTTTTTCATTACCTACAACAGAACTGAATCAATATAGTACCTACCACTTCATAACACGAATGAACGATGAAAATGTGTAAAATAATCAAAAACTCATTAGATCGCTTTTTATCGCCATTTATTTTTAAATCGTTTTTATTTTAACAATAATTCATTCTATGTACATTTTTCTACTTAATTTAATGATACTTATTATTATGTACTTGCTTTTGCCCGCGGTTTCGCCCGAATAGGTATATGTCGGAAAATATCCCACGAGAATGTACTTCCGGGATTAAAAGTACCCTATGTCTTAAGAACTTTTATTCTGAAAGTTGGCAACGTCGCAAATAGATGACAAATATTTCACTGTTTTGATTACTTTGGCAATATTACTGTATGGAAATGTGAAATGTGGCTAACTAGCGAACTAGAATATTAATAATGAATTGCAATAAGATATTATAAGATTGAATTTGATGTTGTAACTGTTTTAGGTGTATAAGGAAAGTTTCCAAATACTTTTTTACATCTAAAACTAAATATTCGGTGTTACGATATTAATAATTGCATTTCATAATCAAAACTTTTGTTCACTAATTAGCCACATTTCATATTTCCATACAGTAATATTGCCAAATTAATGAAAACGGGTTAATATTTGACAGCTGTTTGCGACGTTGCCAACTTTTTACAAGGTTTTGTTTTGATTTTGACTAAGGTTCTAACCTCTACGTAATCAGACTTCTTTCTTCGTAAATAATGCGGTGAATTTCCCAGCTTGGTACGTTGGCATGAATGGAAGGTATTGCGTCCATGTCCACCTAAAAATATAATAATAATATCAGCGTGTAATTCTGGACCTTTTCTCAACTTAAAAATCACACGAGTCCTAGACAGGTTTAGGACAGTAAAGTAAATAATTTTAACATGATTACTAAAGAAATGTAGGTGAACTATAAATACGTGTACACCTCTGCTTAACCCTTCGGCGTATAAAGTTTAAAAAAAATCGTAGAAGTGAAAACTAAATAATTTTTTTATTCTCGCGTTGATGTCTTTCGTTAAGTGACTTTTTGATTCTCGCGTTGATGTCTTTGTTCGATACATATAGCTCATAGAAAGCGTTAGGTGACGATGACGCGAGTTCCATGACTTTTGTTCACCCAAAAATTGCTCAACGCAGCTAAAGGTTACAACTACAAAAAAAAAATACAGAGTTTTATTTTTAAAGGCGTAGAGCGAAGTTTCGACCAAAAATAAAACTTGTCTCCCAGCAATTATTTTTACCCAAAGTTACTTAGTTTGATGTTCTGAATGCGTAGAAGACGGCTTCATGATGGGTCTTTCTACACCCTGTATCAATAGAAAGTTAAAGGGTTATTATACAAGTCGCACCTTCGTATAAGTCCCATGCCGACCGGGAAGTCGTAGGTGTCGCCCTCTGCCGACGCGCCGGCTGCGTCCAGGCACATCTCCTTAGCCCAGGCTGCTAGTCCGCGCTCCTCGTCTGTGCCTGAGATATGATGGATAGAATTGAACGCTATGTCCATGTTCCAATACTAATGCTAAATGAAAAAAACCGGTCAAGTGCGTGTCGAACGAAGTAGTTGGGATGAATTTATCTCAAGAACAAACTTAACATTGTAGTTGAAAAACATGTTTTCCGATACATTCCAACTGCAAATGTAATTTTGTACGCACAATATTGAGAGATTTACCATGTTATTTTAAGAAGACTTCTTATAGGTTTTCCTGTAATCTATGAGTAAAGAACCATTCCCTGTATTTATTTCAAAATGTTAAGTTTCGGAAATCAGGGGGCGAATGGTAAACTTTCATAAATTTTCTTACATACATATATTTGAAAGTCTTCATTTTAAAATTATGAAAAAACAATATTTGAGATCCTCGCAATAAGCCATTGATATGTCACACGGTACAGTTTCTTTTTATTTGCCCCACAAAAGTGATATTCAAAATTAATTTGTTTACGTAACACGTCTGTGTTTGGGTCACAGAAATACATGTGAGTACCAAATTTCAACTTAATCGGTCCATTAGATTCGGAGCAAATTGGCTGTGACATACAGACCGACACCCAGACACACGAGAGACCTATAAGACAGGGGTAGCCAACTTGTTTAGACCCAAGATCGACTGACGAAACCCAGTGCGATCCACTCCACCAATTACAAAATACTTCTTGAAATTTTAAATAAAACATCAGTGCCCAGTTGTCACGTAGCATGCTAAACTTTTTGCCTTGCCACGATTCACTGGACTCATAGCTTGATCGACCGGTTGGCCACCCCTGCTATAACAGTTCTTTTTTTCCGTTTGAGGTACGGAACCTATTTCTGTTCTCTCTTGATATAGATCAGTTTTGATTTTTTAAACTTATCTCGTTGTATGTGTTTAGTGTCAAATAAACCAATTTTTCCTTTTTTTTTTTCATTCTTCTCACCTGGTATCAGGTTATCCAGCAGACAGCCGATGACGCCGCCCACCAGTATGGACGTGGACAGCAGCACCTGCAGCACGGCGTCCAGCGCCTCCGCGCCCGTCTGTATGACGCCGCTGTGCGCAGACATCCAGCGCGTCAGCACCAGCGGGAAGAAGATGCTGAACCCGATGATGTACAGGTTCCGAGAACTGTTCAGGTTCACGTATTGGAGAGCTGACAGACCTGGGTAACGAGACCTTAACTTATAACGGGTGTCAAAAGGCACTGCTTGTTCTCTCCGACATTGGAATAATTATTAACCGACTTCAAAAAAAGGACGACGTTCATATCATTCATCGGAATCTTTTTTTTTTGTTTTTGTATGTTCCGCGATTACTCAAATATGGCTGAACCGACATGAAAAATTCTTTTTTGGTTTGAAAGGGTATACTTCCCAAGTGGTCCTATTGACATCAGGTTAGGATCTGATGATGAAATCCTGGAGAAATCGAGGGAACTCCTCAAATATTATAGGCACACCTATAGCGATTTGGGTATTTTTTATAGTAACTTGTGCATTTGCTCTCGGAATGCACCATTTGGTGAAGTGGAACTGATGATGAAGATATATTCGAATGCTATTCTGAGTTATAGAATCCGGAATGAGGTGACTCGACAGCGAACCAAAGTAGTCGATACAGCCCACAGAATAAGAGCTGAAGTGGCAATTGCAAATATTGGTTGTCCTTTAGAGTAGAAGTGTTCTTGAGTCGAGACCATGAATTGGCAAACGTTAGGTAGGTCACCTTGACGCTAGGTGGAGCGACGAACAGTGTTTTAAGAAGACCATTTTTCGGACAGCATCGCATTAAAAAACAATAATAAATACAATCATTATAGCATCATTCAGCAAAGTAGAATTACTGCCGAAAGTTTTTACATACTCTCGGAAATCATTCTAATTTATACTTTATTACAATGAGATAAGAGTAACATTGCAAAGACTTACTAATAGTTTTACGTTTTTCAAAGATCGTGAATGCACTACCTAATTTTTTTTTCTAATTAATGTTTTTACGAGATAATGGATTCTGATGAAACTCACCGAAAGCCGATATCATCCCGAACATGACGCAGAACAGCCCCCCCACGATGGGCTGCGGGATGATGATGAACACGGCGCCCAGCTTGCCCACCACGCCCTGCAGCACCATCAGGCCCGCCGCCCACTGCACCACGCGACGGGATCCCACCTGCACGGTTTACCGTACGTGTCAAGGCATGTCTCTTCAAGCTTCCTAACTATCATCACACAATCTAACGAAATGGGGGATAATAGATCCCACAGATACCCAGTGCGAATGCGGTGCTCCTGACCAAACCATGTCCCATGTGTAGAAGTGTCCAAATTGTCCACACACCTGCACGTCTGAAGACCTAAAGTATGCCACTGATGCCGCGATTGGCGTGGCCACCTACTGGCCCCAACTCGTATCGACTCGAAAAGAAGAAGACTTATCATCCCCGTCAAAATAGAAGAGAAACTGGAATCTCTTGTGATACATTCTAAGAATAAGAAAAACAAAATGGTTTCACTGTACCTAATACATACATAATTATATTCTGTAATCTTTATTAAAGAATAGCCAATTGACGCCCGGGAAAAACGATGTCTGATGTTTGAAATCCATCACCACGGCATGGACCGACCTGCAGCATGGTATTTGTTGTCATTCTTGCCTTTACTTGGAGCTGATGAAAGAACTAGTGAAATAGTGGTCACCATGCAGTCAGGATGACTGGTCCAAATGGTGTTGGTGTCTTGTAGGTGTAAGTGTCCATTGCGTATACCTTCGAAAATACAGGCTTGTTTTTCAACGCTAAATGCCGTCTTCTTTTACAAAATTCTGTTCATAAAATGAATCCATCATATTGCAGATTGCTCATGCACATACTAACGAGCAAAATCCAATTTGGTAGACATCTCCGGCGCATTGCGGTAGGCTGCATTAATTAACTAGCGTACATCGTCTATTTTGACAGTAGGAAGGCTTTTATAGGGAGAAAATCTCGACAAACAGATGGGGCTTAGTAATAGGGCCCCTTTGGAGATGGATCTCTAAAAAGCCTTCTTAACAAATAAGTATTTTAAATCAATCTACCCAGCCTTTTCCCAACTATATTTGGGTCGGCTTCCAGTCTAACCAGATGCAGCTGAATACCAGTATTTTTACATGGAGCGGCTGCCTATCTGACCTCCACAACCCATTAACTGGGTAATACGATACCCCTTGGTAAGACTGGTTGTCAGACTTTCGGGCTTCTGATGACTTGTAAAGACTGTCAAAGATCCACGAATGACAGCCGGGACCAACGGCTTAACGTGCTTTCCGAGGCATGGAGAAGTCTCGGTATGTAAAGATGGTCACCCATCCACGGACCAACTTCGACAAGCGGATTGACCCGTGCGGCTGTTATTACTTAGCCACGAGCTCAAAAAACAAATGAAAATTTTATACTTAATTAAAAACAAATAAAACGTGCTTATTTAACAACAAACCTCCCAATATTTGTGCAAACCACGTAAAGTAATTAAAACTGCGCCACAGTTGCGTCCGCACGTCCAATGCTTTCAGCCGCGCTACCGCAATGTTCAAGTTTACACAACTATACCACACGTCCTACGTACTACCTTGTTACCGACACCTGTCGTTTGCACTGCTCTCCGTTTAATTATGGCAAAATAATAAAATGTTATGCGCTACGTTATGAATGACTTAAACTTACAAGTCTAAAAATATTTAGTTCCAAAATGGAATCCCGATCTAATTTCATTGTAATAGATAAGATCGATGCTGTCTGAAGCTGGATTTCGAGCTTTTGATCCAGATATAATTGAATCCATTATGAATTATTCCAAAAGTAAACAAAAAAAAATTCTTAATTGCACAGTTCAATCAATTTTGACCACCAAATTATTCAAACCCCGAAAGAAAACTGTTTTACAATATCAATAATTTAAATTTTTTTACTTAGAACTTTGACACCTTCTAACTTCGTCGCCTAGTTCAGGGGAATACCGAACTTATGTTCGGTATTCCCGTGAAGTTTCACGAAGATCTGTGGCGCCTGTATGACATTGACAGTAAACATTGTGAAGTTGTCACTGTCATTGTGTATTGAAAAAACAAGATGGCGGCTTCATAGTTCCGAATATGGACAAAAAAACCTTGCAGCACTGTACCTTGGTAACTCCGATGGCGCCCACGTTCTCCCCGAAGGTGTTGGTTCCGTTGCCGGAGCCCCACAGCCCCGCTAGCACTGTGCCGAGCCCCTCCGTGCCCAGGCCGCGGTTGATGGCGTGTAGAGGAGGCGGGGGGGCCGCTGTGTGAGAGGAACTTGGTTTAACTTTACTTAAACAGTCGGTCCATTTTGTAAAAAATTATCGATGAAAACTTACGTGTCAATTTACCTATTGATAGCTCACTTTAAGCGTAAACAGATTAGCAGTTTAACAACGAGGTCCCGGAAAACGTCCAGCAGCATCGTGGCTGACTCAGGCAGAGATGGCGGGACGTGCATGACAATTTCGTTTGCATAATCAGCCTATAATGTTCCGACTGCTGGGACACAGGCCTCCTCTCTGTGAGAGGGAGTGGGCTGTAATCCAACACGCGGGCCCAGTGCGGGTTGGTAGATGTCACATGTCTTCGAGTTTTTGGATCTAGGTTTCCTCACGATGTTTTCCTTCACCGTTTTGGGAGCAGTGGTGATGAAATTATTTGCACAAAGTAGGTGCTTTACTTTGGGCTTGGGTTCGAACCCAAGTTTCAAGTTTCTAAGTGCGCTATAAAAAAAAAGATGTGAATCTGCATGGTGTAAAGCTTATTTTTATGTGTATTCCGTGGAAAATGTTGGCCGTATCTTTTTGTATTTCTTCTTACAAAATGTAATGTAACTCGTAACTGTTTGTTTTCCCTAATAAATAAACTAAACCGTACCGCACATCCTGGCCGTGGTGGGGTAGTAGCTGATGGACTCCACCGTGCAGGCGAGCACGCCCGCCAGCATGCCCAGCACGCCCGCCACGCTCACCGTGGGCGCGCCCCATTGGCCTAGAGGAAGGTGCAATACATAAGTAACACTCTTCATTAACAAAGGTTCACTAAGAAAAACGAGCCTCTCTCATGTTTCGTAAAAAGTTTCTTTTAAAAATTGTCTCATCATCACTAAAAAAGAGATTCTCCAACCTAACTATAATAATACTAGCTTTTACCCGCGGCTTCGCCCGCGTAAAGGTCGGAAAATATCCCACAGGACCGTACTACCGGGATTCAGATTATCCTCTATCCTAACCCAGATCATGGCCTATACGGATTTAGTTAAAAGACCATACGCCTTTCAACTAAATCCGTTCAGCCCTTACGGCATGAAAAAGTAACAGGCACATTTTAGGGTTGCGTACCTCAAAATGAAAAAATGATCTCTTTCAGTCGTCAGTAATTTGACATTCGAAAGAAGAAGACAAAGCTTTGTAACTATACTATATGTTTAACTATACAGACGCTATACAACGTTTATTAGTAAGGAGGTAATGTTTGTAGCGGTTACACCGCCACATAAGTACGAACTACGCATGAAAGACATGATGTCACACAAATCCTGCATCGCGCAGTTAGAATTTACCACGCGAACGACATAGATAAGACTATCCGAAATCAACTTATGAGCAGTTGCCCGCCCGACATAACACCCGTCTTGTCGGAGGATCCTCCCTTTTCTATGGTGGATGAGTGAACTTTACACCCTGTTCCTCATACCACTAAATTGGTGACCCTGAGACTGAACGTCAACGCAGCCTTCGTGCAATTACTTCAGCGTGACGTCATCATCATCAATCCCGCAAGCTTTCGTGAGGCGAGTTACACAGCCAGCCAGCACCCACGGCTCAGCGGGTATCCTGACCACCAGCATGCAGCGAACGCGCATTCCTGGTCAACACCCTTAGACTCATCACCCCGACTCACTGGGGAATCACCGAAATCACCTCAATCACCGCAATCACTGCAATCACCTCAATCACCGCAGACAGTTTCAACTCACTGTGAACTGTGCGGCACCCGGTTCCGACTCACTGGTAGCACAATCACCACAATCGCCACAATCACCGCAGACAGTTCCGACTCACCGTGAACTGTGCCGCACCCGGTTCCGACTCACTGGAACCACACCTTAAATCTCTTAAAAATAAGAGACAACAAAAATAATCAC
The DNA here is from genome assembly GCA_948150665.1 of Conistra vaccinii. Classification (NCBI taxonomy): domain Eukaryota; kingdom Metazoa; phylum Arthropoda; class Insecta; order Lepidoptera; family Noctuidae; genus Conistra; species Conistra vaccinii. The sequence goes on along the minus strand of OX411323.1, from coordinate 1,987,783 downwards.
CGAAATCATCGCAATCACCTCAATCACCGAAAACACCGAAATCACCGCAATCACCGAAATCACCGAAATCACCGCAATCACCGCAATCACCTCAATCAGCTCAATCACCGCAATCACCACAATCACCAAAATCGCCGCAATCACCGCAGACAGTTCCAACTCACTGTGAACTGTGCGGCACCCGGTTCCGACTTACTGGAACCACAATCACCACAATCGCCACAATCACCGCAGACAGTTCCGACACACCGTGAACTGTGCCGCACCCGGTTCCGACTCACTGGAACCACACCTTAAATCTCTTAAAAATAAGAGACAACAAAAATAATCACCGATATCACCGAAATCACCGCAATCACCGCAATCACCTCAATCACCGAAAACACCGAAATCACCACAATCACCTCAATCACCACAATCAGCTCAATCACCGCAATCACCTCAATCAGCTCAATCACCGCAATCACCACAATCAACACAATCACCACAATCGCCGCAATCACTGCAGACAGTTCCAACTCACTGTGAACTGTGCGGCACTCGGTTCCGACTCACTGGAACCACAATCACCACAATCGCCACAATCACCGCAGACAGTTCCGACTCACCGTGAACTGTGCCGCATCCGGTTCCGACTCACTGGAACCACACCTTAAATCTCTTAAAAATAAGAGACAACAAAAATAATCAATAATACATGTGAATTTTAAAATCAACCCCTATTTTACCCCTTTGGGGGATGATTTTACAAAAACGCTGAAAAGCGTAATTCTTTATTTCTTACCAAAAGCATAAATTTGAATTTCCATATCCCCAACTTAGAAATATTGAGTTTCCCATACAAACTTTCATCCCTTATATCACCCCCTTGGGGGTTATTTTTGAGACAAAAACTACCCTATGTCCTTCTCTAGGATGCCATCTATCTCCTTGCCAAATTTCATCGAAATCCGTTCAGTGGTTTAGCCGTGAAAAGGTAACATACAGACAGACAGACAGACAGACAGACAGACAGAGTTACTTTCGAATTTATAATATTAGTATGGATATGGATTAATAGAATTGTATTCTACTCTTACTAAATCATAGGTTGATAGACTAGCCTTGCAGAAAACCTATCTATTTCACAAAATTCATTGTCTAGGTACTTTTTATTTCTGTTTCCCCTTAGGGGGATCATTATTTACCACTCTCCCCTACTGTTGAAAAAGTAAAAAAACCTTATATGTAGTGTATGCGCAAACTGAACCTTATATGTAGACATTACAGTTGTTTTTCCTAAAAACTCGTGTTTGTTTATCTACATGTTTGGCAAATAAATTCCGAACGCAGATTAGGTACCAAGTTTTGTGTCCTTTGATCATTTTACCCTATTATTAATTAGTTCGAAAAGGAGAAAACCAAACTCCATAGAAACTTGGGCCCAGCGTTACAGGGCTGGAATTTGGCCATAAATTAGAGCATTTAGGAAGGATTCACGACGCCAATTTTCACGTCTCCCAGCAATGGCCAAATTGGTAAAATCAGACAATGTTTACATTTTAGGTTATTTTTATTATTTGAGGTATTCAAATAAAAAATGATATTTTTGAGGCTTTGTTTGTTTCCTACGTTAATTGGGCAACCACATGCGCTGTGCTGCAGCACCTGCAGCCTATCACGATGCGGTTAAAACCTCCTAGTAGGTACCCACATAAAAAGCGCTTAGCAGGTGATTTATCTGTATGATCTTACTGAAAACCTCAGCTGAAAACTATGTTTATTAGACAAGGCCCACTTAGAACACTACTGGCTTGCATTTGCTAATATTGTATGTATCTACTAGGGGATTTGATGCAATCACGGATTACAGTAATCTGAGATTGCAATAATATATTAAAGTAAAACACACCTATTTGTGATGAATCGTTTTATTAATCACCTTCTTCATTAGGACTATCATTAGGTATATAATACAGTATCCAGAAATTGTGCAGGAGGCAATTGAGTACCTACCCTGGTGCCGTGCCAACTAAGCCCAACTAAAATACCATAATTATGCTCGTGGCAAAAGAACGGTTGGTTGCTGTGTGTGGGCACAGCAACCAACCGTTCTTTTGCCAACAATACAGGTGCAATTATATTGGACTATAGCATCCCTCCCACTTAGAGAGCTGTCGAAGTGTCGACTAACATATAAACGAAACATATCCTATTAGTAATAGGATATATTATTATTAGGCTGGATTTTATTCTTCCTCTCAACATCCAGGTTGAGTCCGATGTTGACAGCCCTTGCAGCCACCGTTCACCTCTACACAGTTCTATTCATCGGTGTCTGTTCAGTCTGTTCTAGTCCATTTCCATCAAGAGATACAGCATTGGTATGATTTCAGCAAGCTTGGCAGATAGTCATTTTCATTTAAGTACCTGAAGCAAACAATCATGATTGTGTCATTAGGTCTAGCACTAGCATTTAGCAATAAACATCTGATTGGCACATTTGGGTACTTAAACATAAGCGGCCTTATTACATTCCCACTGCAGGGACACAGGCCTCCTCTCTGAAAGAGGGAAAAATCTGTAATTTAACAATGCAGGTTCAGTCCAGATTGTAGATGTCACATGTCTAGATTGAATATGAATTTGTTGCATGCGCTGGTATCATTTTATAAAATACAACTATCAACAGACAATTGAACATAAGCGATAACACTATTTAGTTTGATTACATGAAATAATTTCATAGTAAGTATGAAAATGTTGCGCTATAGATATATCGGCTCCACTGTACAATTACGCCCGCGCGTCCGAAGCTTCAAATTTTTTTTGGTTATAGATAACTATAAGTTAAACGCTTTCGCAAAATTTCACACTGCGCAAACGCCTAGTTTTTGAGAAAAAAAATCCGAATGTTTAAAAAAATTGAACTTTTTACGTAATTTTTAGTAAGAAAACTTAGGATGTAAGAGCGAGCGAAGCGAGCTCCGGACTTGGGGGCACCCCGACTCGGACAGGTTAGGTTAGAAGAGGATGGCGGGGTCTAGTGAGCGAGCGAAGCGAGCGAACGAAGACCCCGCCATCCTCTTCGTGGTTATTTTTTTTTTAACAATTCAGAAATAGGAGCCCGCGAAGCGGGCTCCGTCGACTACGCTTATTAGGTATTGTTTGGAAACAAATTTAGACCCGCCACGTGATCTTCCCCGCCCTTAAAACTCCCACTATCCAATACCGGCAATTTTTTTCTCGGCACCTATAAATTTGCGCACTTTGGGGTTTTCAAATTTACACTAGAAATGGTCTATTCTATCAAAAAAAAAATACCTACTATAAAAACGCGACGGGCGTAGTTGTACAGTGGTTCCGATATATCGGATACTAACCGTTTGATGCGCGACCCATTCCTGTACAATTGAAAGAATCATTTCATCTTTCAGTCTTCGCCTTCCCATTGTAATGCAGCGCGGTCCGTTGCTATTCCGTTAATGCACAGGCTCTTGATGTTGTTGTATCCAGTCATCCAGTCAAAAGAGCATTATACAGATCCAGTTTTCCAGCAAAGGTCAGCAGGAGTGGCAGGATACGGTGCCCAATGTTCAAGCGAGGGCAGTCTATGGCAATCAATTTCGGAGGCCAGTATTCGAGTAGAAGTCAGAAATAATAAATCCCGAGAAATACGGAAAATCATTAGCTTGGCTAATGACAACAATAACATGACATGACAGTACGAGTACAATCATGACAATTGACAGACGTTGACATTGACATTTGCCGTTTACTAGTGCAATCCGTGGTGCAATTGATTTTATCGATTATTTACTTCTTTGAATGATTTTTTAAAGGTGGTTACATTAAAAATCAATAAGATTCCAGATTTTTTTATTTTACATTGATTTTAATATAGAGGAGCTCGTGGCTAAGTAATAACAAGCCGCACGGGTCGATCCATCAGGTTAAGCTACGCTTGCCGGGGTTGGTCAGTGGATGGGTGACCATCTTTACATACCGAGACTCCTCCGTGCCTCGGAAAGCACTTTAAGCCGTTGGTCCCGGCTGTCATTTGTGGATCTTTGACAGTCGTTACGAGCCGTCAGAAGCCCGAAAGTCTGACACCAGTCTTACCAAGGGGTATCGTGTTACCCAGTTACTGGGTTGTGGAGGTCAGATAGGCAGTCGCTCCATGTAAAATACTGGTATTCAGCTGCATCCGGTTAGACTGGAAGCCGACCCCAAGATAGTTGGGAAAAAGGCTAGGAAGATTGATTGACATTGATTTTAATACCTAGAAACAATTATATCAAAACAATGTAGTACTATTTAAGGCAGTGTATAGAGTGCCACCAGTGGCACTCTATCCCTATCGGATAAAGTGCCACTACAGGCACCCTAGTAACACCGCCTCGGCCCGGCCAAAGTGCCGCAAGCATTGGATTGTCATTGTCACTGTCACTAAGTCACGTCACTTGGTATTTTGTTTGATTGTCGAGGTTAGATCGCTGTAAAACACCACATTCCCAAAACATTACATTCTCTTGTGCCTAAACGGACCCTGGCACTTCGCCGGCCGCTACCGCGGCACCGCTCGCTACGCTCGCTCGGCTCGTGCGTTGTGTGGTCACAGTTCTAACCTAACCTAACCTAAATAACAAGTGACAGTGACAATGCAACGCTTATGGCACCCTAGCCGGGCCGAGGCAGTGACACTAGAGTGCCACAAGAAACTCGCGGCACTCTATACACTTCGATTATTTAATTATTTGTAAGAGTATCGATTTCTACGAACTCGATAATATTCTTAGGGTACGCTCTATTGATATAACGCCAGCGTTTGTGAAGTTAATGACGTGTTGTAACGGTTTACAAAGGTGATTTAAAAGAATAAAATAGAAATCTACTTATTTTCTACACTTGGCCATTGCTAATGAGGCTAAAATTAAAATGGGTTAATTAAGAAAAATAGAAGATTTTTTTGGTACATATCTCATTCGTGTAACGGTTGGGCCCAAAAACGGCTTTCTCCTTTACTGACCAGGATAGGGCACCCTGAACCAGGGCGCGTCTTCAATAATGTTGAGCTTGACATCAGTCCTGGCCGGGTGTTCCAGCGGGAACACGTCAGTGAGCGTCAGCACGGCACACAGCGCCCACATTATTACTATTGTTAGCAATACCTACGAACGAACATTTTCAAGTATTATTCTCCTTTAGTACATTTACACACATAAAGTTTACATTTTTAAATATATTTCTTAAAAGACTATACGAAAAACATAAAAAAAAAAAATAAGTGTTCCGCTGGTGTCTGGAGCAGGGTCCAAGCTACCGGTGGTTAGGGCTGCAGAGACAGGAACCTCCTCACAATGCGAGGCGTATCGAGGAGTACTTGCCTTCTGAATAAGGCCTTTGATCCAACCGCCTAACGAGAGCCTCGAGAGATGTTGGTCGAGGCTTTAAACCATCAGGCCATTGACCGTTACGACAATCGGCACAACCTCGTGTGCTAAGTCGAAGTATTATTATTATTGGGTAAGGCATCATCATCAGCCTATTAATGTTCCCACTGCTGGGACACAGGCCTCCTCTCTGTGAGAGGGAGTGGGCAGTAATCCACCACGCAGGCCCAGTGCGGGTTGGTAGATTTCACATGTCTTCGAATAAGGCATACCATGAGCTAATTAACTGATGCGTGTGTTTCAAATAGCTTGGAGACTTTTAATCTGTCCAGTCGGTTCTTGAAGCAGTTCAGTGTAGGAGCCGTCACAACGTTAAGTGTGGAAGGACTTAATAACTTATTTTCTAGATATTTTCTAGGAAGGACAGAGATTGTGTTTGTATAGTATTAAAACTTTTCTCTGAAAGGGTTCTTCTGAGAAATCTTACGATTTGATTTTCGCTGTTGGGTTTCAATAATAACTAGAGTATGAAATACTTCTTTGAACTAATATTAAATCAACAAAGAAATAAGATATTTGTGCAATACACAGAATTTTACCGTCGTGGATTCCGACCAAACTAGTGTAAACATTTATCCGTGTGTATAAAATTCCGTGTAGTGCACAAACGCCCTTACGCCATTTAGTTCCGTGGTCGAACACGATCAAAGAGCGCACGCGATATTCAACTTTATTAATGAAGTGTTAGCGTTTAGCACACATGTTGGAGTGGCGGGGTGCATGGAGGCGGAGCTTGCGTGGAAATTGACTTTAGAGTGCGTAGTCTTAAATATGACATGACCGTCTTTAGACTCGCACAGACCAGGGAAGTATGGTACAAAAAGGAGCAGGCCTAAACTCAGCGGTGGGTGGAACAGGGCTGCCAATGATGATGATGATGATGATGATGACCGTCTTACCGGGAACAGCTTAAAGAGAGGGAACCATACAATGGTGATGCCCTGGCCCCTCTTCCACGTCAGGGTCGGTATGGTCACGTTGGTCATACACTGTGAGAATATTGTCAGCAACGTGAATGTCCTGCAACAAATATTAACTGGTTTTAGACAAGAACTCCTTGAAGGATAAGTGTTAAATGCTTGAGAGTTTTATTGTTCTGCAGTGTACAGTACAACTATTTTCTTAATGTCCGTCGGTAAACATCGTGTATCGTCAGTCGTCGGATTTCTATCTGTTGCCCTTTGCACTTGGTGCAGACTTTCAGTATGTTATAAAGTACTCTGTGGTGCAGACCGGACGCTCTTAATCGACTTGGAAGTATATTCCAAGTCGATTGAGAGCGTCCGGTCTGCACCAAGTGCAAAGGGCAAATTCCAAGTCGATTGAGAGCGTCCGGTCTGGACCTAGTGCAAAGGGAAACTGATAGAAATCCGACGACTGACGAAACACGAAGTTTGCCGAGGGACATAAAGAAAATAGTTGTACTGTAAATGGATAGTTTTTTAGAAACCAAGCTGCTAGTAAACTGCTACACGTTTATGACTGATCATATTACTTATATATTTAGCCATAATCAAATTCTATTTATTACGTACAGCCACATATTCACAGACACGTCAATAGCGCAATAACACATTCCCATAACATTTAAGTGTTGCTTTTTTTCGAAAACGATATTAAATGAAAAATGTAAGTTAAAAATAAGAGTAAAGAAGTAAGTAGCTCTATCTTCCATTTTATTCAAAGCACTATTCTTGTCAACTTCGTTTGAACAAGAAGTCTGAAAATAGGTTTCGTTTAAACGCGCCACTGGTTCGCTCAAGTGAGGAGATTACACAAGTCTAGATCCTCTTGTAACCAGCCACCTGATTCAATACTATTCTTAGATACATTCATATCTTTCGCGTAAGCCCGTAAACGAGAAAAGACCTACACATAAAGTGATCTTCTTCTATAAAGAACATCGTAAATAGTACCAAAAATGTGACGTCTTAACGTTTACGTTCCTTTTGAATAACTGCTGAATAAAACTGTTCATAATAACAAAGTTGTTTCGCCTTTAGAACACGTGTAACGAGTCAAGATAGGTACGTTTGTATTTATTTCTTCCGCTTTCGAAACGCTTAAAGTAAATATGTGCTAAAGAAATCAGCACGCTCCTTTCTCTGTGGGGACGGGTTATGGAATTACTATTCTCACGTAATTCAATCAATTGGCTGAAGAAAGTTAGGAAATGTATTGGCTTTCAATAAACAAAAACATTATTACTTATAACGCCATATTTTATTAGCCAGTTCATAAAACTGTTATTTATAATTTATTATCTCCGACGAAAACAGAAGGGTGTTATAAGTTTAACGTGTGTATCTGTGTGTCTGTCTGTGGCATCGTAGTTCTGAAATGGATGAAACGTATTTGTTTTAGTTTGAAGGGTGGCTTCATCGAGTGTTCTTATATTATGATTCCAGAAAATTTGTTCAGCCGTTTTAAAATTATCAACACTTTTCTAGTTGATGAATGGAATCAGAATCAGAATGCTTTATTTGTAAACATAGGTCAAATATGAGCATCTTCCGCAGCACTGATCAAGTCTGTTTTTGTAGTAGGTACCGCCAACGCTCGCTCGAGCGATAACACGTTTTTCTATCTTATATCTAACAGTAACAACTGGAATACGGGTTGCTGCCGCCTGTGATCTGGCTCGGAATCATGACTGCAGCGACACGTCGCGTCGCCTGCAATTGACGCCTGCGGTCAGGTTCGGAATCATGACTGAAGCGACACGTCGCCTGCAGTTGACGCCTGCGGCTGGGTCCGGAATGGTACATTTAGCCGTCCCCCGATGCGACAACGCTTGGATCAAAATATTACCTACAACTTAAACTTAAAACTTTTTTAACTTTTTACAGGTTTTTTTACTAAGGTTGCGGTCGTTTCCAACAAGGAGCTGTATTTCGAAAACAATTAACTTATTTACTTTCTCTATTATCATATATTCAACTCAAGAACATTTACGAAGGCAATATTTTAATGCACTTAACAATAATATGTGACTCCAAGACCCAGTTTCTTATTGCAAACTTTTCTCAAATAGTGATCCCACGCCATTCCTTCGTTCATAGACACGACCCACTGAATCTTCACGCCACCACAGATTAATACAGATGGGACACTCCTCAAAAGCATTTAAATAAAAAGCGACTCTTGCTATAGTTCGATTCAAACTTAATGGCGGCTTGGAAGTTAATTACTCGCTGCGCAGTACCCCACCCCTCACACCCGCTGACCCATAAATTCGTTACTGCGCAGCAACTCGCCTCATGTTCCGATCGGGCTGTATCACACAACAAACTGCAATTCAGGTCGCACAGTGCTAATCACAGTTATATTCAGTTAGAGTTGCCTCTCTTTCTATCGCGTGACTCTTAGACCTTCTGACTACGTTACACTCACTGAATTGGCCCAGCAAGACGGGCCCGCCGCGTACTTGTAGCTTCATACCTAAATTGCGGAGTGTCCCATCTGTATTAATCTGTGCCCCATCGGGCACGCCTACGGAACCGTCAGGCAAATATTTCCAATCACGAGATTGCACCGCTCACGCAATCCCATTCCATTGTTCAGATGAAATAAATTAAATTTTAAATCAGTTAGAGCGACCTCTGTGCGGTATATCGGTCAGAGAATATTCTTTTAGTTTTCGTCATTTATTTTCTTCCCTTTAAACAGAAGTGAAAATCTGAGTGAAGACATAGGTACATAATATTATGAAATAATTATGTTTTGACATGAGTGATTTTATTATCTATTTAATTTTGTAATTTGTTTATTGAATTTTATAAATGACTAGCTTTTACCCGCGGCTTCGCCCGCGGTAAAGGGCGGAAAATATCCCACAAGAACGTAGTAGGTACCGGGATTTATTTATTTAAATTTTTCACACTCAAAAAAGGTACAAAAGCAGACTTAATGCCTTAGGCATTCTCTACCAGTCAACCAAGGGTGGTGAAGAGATAAGATGGCAGGTGCTCTGATGATGAGATGGGATGCAGAGTATCCTATGTCTTAGCACATAGGATACTCTGAATCCCCCCAGGTCATGGCCTATCCGTATCCCTTTCAACTAAACCCGTTCAGCCGGTACGGCATGAAAGGATAACAGGCAGATTTTAGGGTTGCGTACGGTGCGTACCTCAAAATGAAAAAATGAAACCCTTAAGGATGACTTCGTTGTTTGTCAAGATCCTTTTTCTCAGGAACGCGTGGAGGCATCAATTAAGTTGAAGTAGATATCAAAAACATAGATTTACGGTCCCTTGAATCTTGTGATGAAAATCAAACTACCAAATCAACACAATAAAAAAAAATACGGCCATTTATACCGCATATATTGACACTCGCAAATAAACCAAAGTCTGTTTGGTACTTCCCGTCGGGCCAGCAGTATAAAGTTTGGCGAGAAGCAAAATCAAAGAAAAAAGAAAAAGAATACGAAAATTAGTCATTGTTAGTTACACAATACTTATGTAAAAAAAACCCTGCCCGATCCGAAAGGGGCACATAGGTACTGTAATCTCTCTTCTTCAATCGGTCCCTCATTACTGCGAGAACATTACTGCGAGAACATTACCAACACGTAATAAAAAATCTCGGAATAATTAAAAATCGGTGAAGGAAAACATCGTGAGGAAACCGGCATGTCTTTAGAACCAAAAATTCGGAGACATGTGACATCTACCAACCGCACTGGGCCCGCGTGGTGGATTACAGCCCACTCCCTCTCACTGAGAAGAGGCCTGTGTCCCAGCAGGTTCCCACATTAATAGGCTGATGATGATGATAAATAAAAAATCTTATTATTATTGAAAATATAAAAGTTATTGCTATTTAAAATTCACATTTTTAGTACCATAATTACCCAGGGTCACAAGTTCAAGTTATGACTTCACACCCGCTAAATGACGGCCGGCCGCGTCCCGTGTAATATTCAGCATTGAAAAAAAAATGAAGGTTTTTTTTTCTTTTTCCCTAAAATTATCACATAAATGAACTCTCAGTACGATACCTAACCACACGGATTGGACAGGGTGTTTTTACATGTTGACATGAGCTGTGAAGTTAATTCTTCAATCATGTATCAAAAAATCAAAATTGTAATTATCTTTTGACAGAGTGGGCCGATTTTAATTAAATAAAGACTAAATGTTAATTCAAGATACGGACTATGACTATGTTCCCAATGCCTTAAATCTCTTAAAAATAAGACAAAAAAATAACAATATTACCTGTGTATTTTAAAATCAACCCCATACATTCCGTTCCGTATGGAAGAACATATTTTTCAACTACAATGTTAAGTTTGTTCTTGGGATAAATTCATCCCAACTACGGAGCCCGTCATTGTGCGTGATCCGACATGCACTTGGTCGGTTTTAGTATTCTTTTTTGCTTATGCGATTGTACTCCTTATTTGTATTATATTACGGATCTATTTTCGATGCAGAAAGAAAATACTTGAAAGTATTTCGAGCCCAGCCTGATTACGAAACACCTTTTGTTTCTGATTACGATTCTGAAAATAAAGCAATTGCCTTCTTAATCGCATTCCCTATTTGGTATTACGTATTGAATTTTTTACGATTCGACGGAAATTGGATAGGGTTGTACATAGCAATAGGCTATAATCTGCTTCACAGATAATATAGAGAACAGGTTATCTGCTTCATTGATGTGTTTTGTTACACCATTTAGGAATGATTAATTTCCAAAATATTTAATTCTGTTTTAATTACAACTGATGCTCTACTAGTGCTTATAAATAAAAGTGTACAATGATTGCCGAAAAATAAAAAATCTATTTTTAAAACACTTTCTACCAAAAACTATCATAATTCAATTGCGTAACAAAACGTTTTTCTTTTCACGTTTTTGTTATCTGTGGCCAATGACAAAATCGTAGAAAAACAGTGTTGTCAACTTAGTGGGATTTACACTAAACCTGGGGGTTTGGACAAAACTAGCGGACTGTACTGACGGAAAAAAATTGCTTATAGTGGGTGGGGGTTTGTCTAGTGGTAACTTTAATTCAATTTTTAGAAATCAATTAGGTACTAAAACTTTGACTCGAGAAAATTAAAAAAAAAACACGTTAATGGCATATTTATATATCTAACAAACATCCAAACATCTTCGCTAACTTTTTTAATAATATTATTGTGTGAACCGATTTTGACTTCTATACCCTAGGCATAAGGACGGCATTAAAAGCAAAAAAAAAAAAACTAACATACGCGTTGAACATAATTATAACCTCCTCCTTTTTGGAAGTCGGTTAAAAAAGTGGTTACAATACCAAATGTTTACTGCAGCTGCCATTAGTCATGTTAGCAACGCAATGGAAGTGAAAATCGGTTGAACGGACTGTAAAGGTTTATTTAAATGTCTAATCTTATTTTATTAAGGAGTACTTACCTATAGTTTATTATAGGAGTACCGCTAGTGGACTAACATGGGCGGTTTTGGATTTTGACGCAAACGGTTAAATATCCTATTTCAGATATTAAAATCGTTTTCAAAAATTGTTTTTAGAAATCGATTTCAGGAGAAGTTCCGGCTCACAATTTCGATCGTGTCTAGAAAACAAATACTTGCGCAAAGCTACTCTCGTCGTTTGATCGATCATTTTGATGTTTATGATAACGCACGTCTATAGTGGACTCAGGGAAAAAATTGGCAGCACTGGGTAAAAGTTGAAATAACCATGTTCAGAGTCGAATTTAATGCAAAATATTGCTTGACTAAAGTATACCTTTACTGCTCTAACTTCATCAATGTGTAGGTAAAAGAACAGGAAAGGTATATAACATCACATGTTAAACATCGGACAATAATCCGCGCTGGAATGATCATTCTTTGTAGTCTGTGGGGAGAACATTGAGAAAAAATTGTTTTGCATTGAATGTTATAATTTTCAACAAACAAAATTAATTATATTCACACTATTCTCATAAAGAAACATGGGCCTATGTTAAGCAGTTTTGGAACATTTTTCTTGTGGCTTGTGGAAGTCGGAAGAACTTTGAAAAATTCTCTCGTTCAAGATCAAGACAGTCCACTGTTTTAGTATTCTACTGGCTGCACTAAAACTTACTTACTTAGGCTGTTTTGCTCAATAGCGAAAAGTACCTAATTCGATATTATCACTACAAGTAAGTTTAAGTCTAGTTACTATGTCCATCAACCTCACATTCTAACTAAAATTGTTAATTGATATTTTTGTACTTAAATGCTGAAAAAACATATTCATAATATTTCCACAGATGGTGCTAGAGCTGTAAATACAAGAATGGAATGCTACCCAACATCTATTTTGTTGACATCCTAACAAATAAATTGGTGAAATGGTGTTAAACATGAATTGGATAAGCAATACCCACCGACCTAATCTTCTGTATTAATCATTGAAGGTAAGCTTTACGACACATAGTTAAGAATCAAGTGTAGCAACTCACCTAATAATAAAATTATGAATATATTCCCTTGGCCTAACTATCTACATAGACACAGCATATATTTTATGTATACCTAACTAATGTTTATTATTATAAAAAATCTGGAGACTGAAAAATCTGCCATAAATAAAGAAAAAGAATAAATTATACAACCGCAGCAGTGACTAGGCTGATGGCTTTTGTCCAGCCATGAGCCTAATGAAGGCCTATATGTCTACTTTACTTTGCCACATAATATTTAAGTACAGAGCAGAAAATAATATGTTTTTGTTTTAAAACTACAGTTCCTGGGACGCATGAATGATGTCTAGAAACTGAAGATTGTTCATGAAAGAAAAACATTTTCTTTAGAAAACTGTTCAGTCTTGTACGACTACAATAAAAATGTGTGTTCCTATTTATTTAATAGATGTGTAAAATTTAATAAAGTGTTTTAATTATGAACTATAGAGATTAGAGTTACAAAATAAATAAAAATAACTTGTTATGTAATAATTGAATACTGTTTTTTATAAATACAGACAATTGATTATTATAATGATACTATTTAGAGGTATTTACCTAAATTAACTGTCATTCATTAGGTTTCAGTAAATAGAGAGAAATAAATTATGGTAAACAAAACAGCTGTTTTATTATATCAATACATAACTCACAGTAGCATTTATTCACTTTTATTATGAAATATTTGGACATGGGGCAAAAAGAAATTCGAACAAATATTTTGTAAGAATTAGTGGAATTTGGGATATAATTTCTTCCTGTGGAAGTCATCATGGATTATGTATGTACTGCTTGCAAATTCTTGCTGTAAGTGCCCGACACCTGAAATATAAAAATAATAATTTAAGTAAATCCTCATATATTCCATGATCTATTACATCCGTCCACAAAGTCTAATAGGCCTAAACACTTTGATGCACAATCTATCTACTTTATAGAACAGAATGTAAACTTAAACATCCGTCCACAAACTCAAATGTAAACTTACTACCTATACATTTGCAGGTGCATTTCACATTCACCAATAAACAGTATGTTAGTGTGTAACGTTCTTGCTGTGCTAAACACACATTCAATGTTTAACACTAAGAAAGAAAATAATATTGATAGTAGGTACCTTAAACAGACAATGATGTGGAAATAGATCTATGTATGGTGGTGTGATGGGTATGTTCATTGTGTCCTTACATAATCCATTGACATAAAATGCTTCAAACTATGTTTGTTTGTGATCTTCCTCTATAACATTGGCTTTTCCAATGAAGTACAAGCTCGATTGCTTGTGGCTCGTGATAAATTTGATACGGTACGATGAATTCCACCAAAATACCTCGTTTCTGAAATATCATAATAATATTATATATCTTTAGTTTAGGTTGCACTTGTAACAGAAGAACTTTCACAATTATTATAGAAAATCGACCTCGCTGCTTCGATATTTAACATATCACTATTATTGATTTATTACGGAGGTTTTACACAAAAACACATTCCCAATTCATCAAGACGATGTTCACTTACATAATTTCGTAATAATTAAGGAGATTATACGAGTAAATCCCAAAAATATTCCAAACAAAATCGATTGCGACGAGTATACTGCCTTCGGTTTGACGAAGCAAATTGAAACAGATGGCTCGATGATTTGAAAGCAGTATAAACAAATTTACAACTGTCAAAAGAGTTTCGTAATTTGAATAATAGCCTTTTTAGAGGCATATCGTTCACTCTTTAGCGTCTGAAGCAGAGTGCAGTTTGTTTGACAGATTTTGAAGTTACATAATTCGAAAGTCGTAAAATTCAACCAAATGCAAACAAATTCATACCAATTCCACTAAATCGCATTGAGAAAATGTGTTTCGTAATTAGATAGCTGGTACTCGATTTTGCAAACTAAGTCGCATTATACCTAGAGTTAGTTTGTTTCGCCTCTCTTGATGAATATTATTTATTTATATTATTTTTTTGGAATCTCGTCAATTAGTGTTGTTTTGTAGGTATTACTTATTTCAATACTAGTAGTTCTGCGAACAGTAGACCTCGCGAGCACAATTTTATGGCAACAATTAACCGCTTAGCTTGAGGCTTATCTTAAAAGTAAAAGAACGACCGCGACGGTCACGCCTCAAGCTTTTAAGAAAATATTAAAGTTATATGTTTACATAAGTGTTTACGTAAATTTTATTTAGTACTTTTTAGTTTAATAAAAGCTTGTTTAAAAAAAGTATTTTAACATAACATAACATCATCATCATCGTATTCCTGTGGCCACCTTCCGGCACTTTCATCAGACCCTAGACGACACCTTGGGCTACCGTACCTACTTATCGAAAAGGCCTAAACACAACGGGGCTACCTTGTCTAGTTAAGGAGTTCAGTATAGTGACCTTCCAGATCCATCATGAGGCCCGGGACTACACCTTGGGCTACTTGGCAAGACAAAATCGACGACCGCAAAAACAACAGGGCTATCTTATTTAGTTGAGTAGTTCTTATGGACCTGGACAGCACCTAGTGTAAGAACACTTGTTAAGTGAGTCCAAAAACGATGGCGGTGGTTTGGTTGAGGAGTTCCTATGGCCACCTTCCGGCTCCAGCATCAGACACTGAACACTCCCATTCATTCTTAGATCGTGCGCCAAAATAATCTTATCTCTGTAACTGATAAGAAGTAGGAATCACACGTTACTTCGGCCGAATCTTCGTATTTAGGGATTAGACCTGCAGGAACAAA
Source organism: Conistra vaccinii (assembly GCA_948150665.1). Taxonomy (NCBI): domain Eukaryota; kingdom Metazoa; phylum Arthropoda; class Insecta; order Lepidoptera; family Noctuidae; genus Conistra; species Conistra vaccinii. Next base: position 1,972,163 of record OX411323.1, on the reverse strand, counting down.
CCATGACCGATAGCTTGTAGTTTTAGCGTTCGAAAATATATTTTTTACAACGGTATTCTATGAATTGACCGCGATGACAAAAATTTTTCCTATCAAAAAAATATGACATCAATACGTCAAATTCATATTTTAAAAACGTTCAAGTGCGTTGACCACGCACAAATAAGGGGTCCGTAGTTGGAATTAATAATTATCCCAAGAACAAACTTTAACATTGTAGTTGGAAAACATGTTCTCTCATACATTCCAACCGCAAATGTAAGTTAGTCGATTAATTATTATTACTCGTTAACTTGTAAAGCATAGTAGGTAGGTACTAAGCTGTGATAGTTTTCCTTTTAATTTCGCAAATGTATCCCTGAATCGAAAAAATGTTTCCACACACCCACCCGACACCCCATAACACGGGACAAACGAGAAAAATAAATTACGTGTAGGGAGGGTAGGTACCCAAAAAAATAAACATGATTTTATTTTACGACTTTGTCAGCGTCGTTAATATACATAGACCTCGACCCATACCAAATTACAGCTTTCTAGTACTAAGATTCTCTGAGATAAGCCGCGGATAGACAGAAACACAGGCAGACGGACATAGCAAAACTATATCAGTTCCTTGTTGACTACAGAACCCTAAAAACCAGACAAATTATGAGTAAATAAATAAATCGGTCAAGTGCGAGTCGGACTCGCACACGAAGGGTTCCATACCATGTCGTACAAGATTTAACACTATGCATTTTTGTAATACTTTCGTAAAGGTAACAACAGAGGCGCTATAAAAAAACAAATATTTGTAAAGAAATTGTCTAATTTTAATGAAAAAATGTTGTTGTGTTAAATTATAAGTGTAGAAGTTTATTTCATTTATTTTAGTAACATGCATTAACTAAAGTCAAAGTTATTTATTTGTTACTAACATAGTATTAGTAGGTATAAATAGGTATATGTGGAAGCAGGTAGATATGTAGGGTAGGTAGGTTAGGTTAGGTAGCAGTTAGGGTACCTACCCTAACTGCTACCTAACCTAACCTACCTACCCTACATATCTACCTACCTAGGTAGGGTAGGTAATTAGGAAAGGTAGGTGCGCCGTAGATAAGTACTTAGTGCTAACCGTGCGAAGCTAAAGCTAGTTACTTATAAATAAAAGGATTTCTCTTGCTACATCAGACTATATTGTACAAAATAGAATGTAAGTAGTACGCCAAATTTTAATTACAACATTCCGTCAATACGGGTATTTATTTACGTTATTTTTGATAGTCATAATTCAAATTCAAATTCAAAAGTCATTTATTCAAACTAGGCTGAGAATCAGCACTTTTCGAACGTCAAAATTACATAAGACAGTCCCCCAAAAACGCCCGCCCTTCACCACTTCCTAGTGCTTTTGCTGGAGAGAAGAAGTGGCGCAACAAACTCCCCAGCAGCGCAGCTGTCTGTTCAGTTACGAAAAAAAACTTGATTCTATACAATAGTATGCAAATATTTTACATTACTCAACACAAAACATTAAATAAAATATATTTGCCATAATGACAGCTAGCACACGCCAATGTACCAACAAAAAAAATCTAAATCTAAACTCAAGCGAAAATAAAAACTAAAAACGTAAACAGAACTTAATACCCGAATTATAAAGCCTCCTGGCATAAAGGGCGTGCCCGCTTACATTATATACATACAGCATACAGAAATCTATTATTTCTTACTTATTATTTTTACACATCCCATCGGACTATGAGAGTGAGGGAAGAGAGAGTGCACTCGTGTCTGCGCATACACTTGTGCACTATAATATCTCCCGCGCCGAAGGCTAGTCTCCATTGAGATTGGCCGCCGTGGCTGAATATTTTTACACAAATAAGTTTTCTCAATATGAAATTGTATCCACAACGGTTTAAGGTAACTGAATAGTACCCTATAGGTACCACCATTCATTTCAATATTACTGAATATTATTGTATATTGGAGTGTAGTTTTAACATTAGGTACACACATCAACACCGTCTAGGGATACTTTGAAAAAAGTCGATAAAGTTCAAAAAGTGAAAAAAATCGATATACTCAAAAAATACTGGCCAGTTTTAAAATCTTTTGAAGAGAGCTTATTTTGTAGACCTTTTTGAATGATCGAAATAGATGCTGCCATGATAGTAGGTACTTACTGATTCCATGTCATTACTCCGACTAGTAAATAGTTATCTGTGGAATTTATATCGCATAATATTAGCATGAAATACAAAATATTATTTTTAAGTTGCAGTAAATCGCCCATATTATATAAAATACGTTATTAATCGGCGTTTTTAGTATTTGTTGATTATAAACAGTATATGGTACATGATACACACAAGTTTCAAATTCCTAATTTGTTTAGTTGTTGAGATAGAGCTCGTACAAAAATGGTCTAAAACAGACAACTTCTACGGCCCCCTAATTCATCATTTTTGAAGATAAAAACAAATAAAAATTATATTTATTTTCTACTTAATGAGCTCTAGACAATGATACCCCACATGCCAGGGTCAGATTATTTTTTTTTCAAAATTTAATTTTATTGTATGGCGACCCCCTTTAATTTTTAATTTTATTATTTGTTGCTCTTGCGGCAATAGAAATGCTCAATCTGTGAAATTTTCAACTGCCTACCTATTACGGTTCATGAGATAGAGCTCGCTGACAGACAGACGGACAGCAGAGGCTTATGAATAGGGTTCCGTTTGTCACCCTTCGGGTACGGAACCCTAAAAAGTAGGCCAGCTACAAAAATTAACAAATAGGTTTGAATAAATAGCGAGCAATTTACTGCATTTTAGGAGGTATTCTTCTCATCATGCCGGAGATCCTCATCAGATCTTCACCAAATTTTTTTGAGACCATCTTGAATTTACTACCTTTCAAATGAAAAAAGAACCATTGAAATCGGATCTCATAAGGCAGAGATATCCAGTAGCCCCCTATTTGCCCCATTTTGGAGGAACTACCCCTCCAATCCAAAATTCCCGACGATAATAAATTTCAAAAAATTCGTTATACCTCTATGCCAAGTTTCATCCAGATCGGTTGTAAAATACGACCTGTACAGGAGTACGTATAAACTGACACACGAAAGAAAATTTTGCCAGTTGATGCAGAGACGATTTGCTCGCTACGCTCGCTCGGTCAAATATGTGGAATAAAAAATTCTGTTAGTGTTAACCAAGGTTTTGTTTTTAGGAATTTTGGGTATAGAAATCAAAAACTTGCCCACAAGTGAAGCCGCGGGGCACAATTATTACCAATAACAAAAGTCACCAGTCCACAGACAGCAACTTTTCAAAAATTTTTAACGTTAAATAATATATCACCAAATAGCTTGGTAAGTGATAAATTTATTTTTTATGTGAAAATAATGTAGGAATAATACTGTAAGTAAACTTCCTACCCTAACTAAATCGTGTGAACGAAACCATAGCGCGCATTTAAACAGGGCAACGCCATCTATCGTGCTTCGCGGAACTATTTCTAGGTGAGTGAAAAATAAGTTTTGTAGGTATGTACGTACAGTCACCAACAGAGTTAAGTATCCAGTTTTGTACTGGAGTGCTCTCACTCCAGTACAAAATTGAATATTTAACTCTTTTGGTGACTGTACATGTTAGAAAGGTGAGTTTTTGACTTTAAATTTTAATAACTTTTGACAGACTGGGCAGATTGTAATGAAATAAAGACTAAATGTCAATTCAAGATACGGACTATGACTATAATTCCAATCCCTCAAATCTCTTAAAAATAAGACACAAAAATATCAATAAGACATGTGAATTTTAATATCAACCCCTATTTTACCCCTTTGTGGGATGATTTTACAAAAACGCTGAAACGCGTCATTCCAAAAGCATAAATTTGAATTTTCATATCCCCAATTTAAGAAATGCTGGGCTTCTCATACAAACTTTCATCCCTTATATCACCCCTACCCCTATTTTATCGAAATCCGTTCAGTGGTTTAGCCGTGAAAAGGTAACATACAGACAGACAGAGTTACTTTAAAATTTGTAATATTAGTATGGATGACTAGCACAGTTTTAATTAAGACCTTTGTAATTATTGTAACTAACAATTTGTAGACAACTCAATTAGTCTGAATTAAATCTATTTATTTATTTAGTGTTACGTCCTGGACTTACTCCGAATGAATTAGGATGGGTAATATGATGAAAAAGTGAATCTATAGAAAGTTGAGCTAAATCAGACAATTAATATGAAACTAAACGCTTTCTAAAGCTATTTACACCGTTAAAATTAGTCTTTCAAAGTTGTGATGAAAACTCTACGATGCATGCACGATTTGAAATTAGCGCCTATTATGTTATGTACTTCATCCCAGATAATTGATAAAATCTACCGGAATAAATCTCGGAAACAGTTAATTCAACAGCTCATGTGTTGCAGGGAATCAAAAATCGAATGCATGGCCGCCATGTTAGCAACCCTTTTGTGGAGGGACGGGGGACGTGTGGGGGACGGGGAGTATTGTTTGCGCGGACAAAGCAGCGCACTTGCATAATCTACATCGCCGCAATGAACGCCCACTTCAATCACTTACCCACTTCAATCACTTTTCACTACTAAACGAGTTATAAGCTTTGACATAGTGGGTAGTTGGGAATTATCATAGAGTGGGCGAGCATTTATCCTATAAAAAGTTTTTACAAAAAAATAAAAACCGACTTCCAAAAAATACCACTAAGTACTACAAAGTGAAAAATAACTTTAATTTCGGAAGTCGGTGTCTTTGTTTTTAATTTTCGTTTTTTTCGAAATTAAAGTTATTTTTCACTTTGTAGTGGTTTTTTTTGGAAGTCAGTTTTTATTTTTTTGTAAAAAAAAAATATTTTTCACATTTTAGTTGTGGTACCTACCTACCCCACACAATATCGAATACCACTAACTGCAATAAATAACAGTGACAGGAAGTTGTCATCATATCATCCATATAAACTAAGCGGAAAAAAGTTAAATTTAAAATTTAAAAAACCCCCGACACAAAAAAATCCTTTTAAAAGCTACAAAATAAAATAAACTGGCCCTTTAAGTTTAATATAATTTGTAGTTAATATTTTGTCGTCGCGTCGGGGGACGGCGAATGAAAAATTGAAAATATATTTTCTACAATAGCATGCCGCGTAAACTTAAAGGGCCAGTATATTTTATTTTTTAGCTTTTAAAAGGATTTTTTTGTGTCGGGAGTTTTTTAAATTTTAAATTTAACTTTTATTTCCAGCTTTTTAAACTTTATATACGTATTACTAGTACATACGATACGATCGACACGTGCCTCGCTTAAATCTACACAGCTTTACGTATTTTTCCCACAGTAAAGTTATTTACTAATTTATCCGGATTTTTTTTTTGCTTCTCTATCATCACACCCTGATAAATATATAATTTTATCTATAACCTATTCATTGAGACCATTCCAATGAGCCCAAACACGATACCATTGCTGTAAATTGTTGAGGAGTTGGGTATCCTGCAAATACCAGGTAATGCTGCAGCATCAGTTCAAGGTTACTATGTTGTTCTAATACCATTGAAGTAACAGATTACCAAATTTAAATTCAATCAGACCTGTGGAAGATGCTAAAATCCATTCATCAATAAGAAAAGACCTGATAATCTTCAAACAGCTGAATAGATTTTTTTAATCATAGCTAAGAACACTCCCGATTAAGTCACCTTTCAAACAAAACAAAAAAAATCTAAATTGGTTCAACCGTTTTTGAGCTACGATGCCACAGACAGATACACAGATACACAGACACACAGATACACACGTTAAACTTATAACACCACTTCGGTTTCCGTCGGGGGTTAAAAATATGTATTATTTAAGCTAAAAACTATCAAAAACTATCTAAGCAAAGTTAATAAAATAATTAATTTAAATAAACAGAACAACAAATAAATAGTTAATTTATATGGGACCACCTCGGGAGCTTACCCTTTCAAACAAAAAAAATAATTTTTAAAATCGGTCCACAATTGGCGGAGATATCGGTGAACATACATAAAAAAAAACTCCTCCTTTTTGGAAGTCGGTTAAAAAGTTGGCAACGTCGCAATGCCTGTCAAATATTTACCTGTTTTGATTAATTTGGCAATATTACTGTATGGAAATAAGTGTGACTAACCAGCGAACTATAATATTCATAATGATTTGCAATTATAACACTGAATTTGATGTTGTAACCGTTTAGGTGTAAGAAAGGCATTTGGAAAGGGGTTCCGACATTTTTGTATGGGACCTGGCATACCTAACCGTCCGCCATTTGGAAAAAAACTGGTTTTGGCGGCCAGTGATGAAACAAGTGTCAATCGATAGAGTAAGTGATTGCAAACAAAAAATATTTAGTGATGAATATCGTAAGTGATATACTTCCTGAGATATTTATAAAAAATATTACTGCTTTATTTTTTTTCTCATGTTTTAACTCAAATATCTCAGGAAGTATATCACTTACGATATTCATCACTAAATATTTTTTGTTTGCAATCACTTACTCTATCGATTGACACTTGTTTCATCACTGGCCGCAAAAACCAGTTTTTTTCATAATGGCGGTCGGTATAGGTATGCCAACGAAGTTGGATGTTCTTTCCAAATACTTTTTTTACATTCAAAACTAAGCGATAGTGGGGTTGACGGGCGGTTGTTGTAGCTCACTTTGCGTTTGGCTCGTTTCGTGGCAACACTTCCGTGTCCGAGTTCGCAACAAGTCAATCGTCGTCCTGAGGATGCCTCGTTGAGGCGGATTAAGTTACTAAATCTACATCGTCTATTGTATCTTATAATGGATATCCGCAAAGTCACGCCTGAGTCAATTACTCGTAACGATTTAAAACTAAATATTCGATGTTACGATATTAATTATTGCATTTTATAATCAATATGCTAGTTTGCTAGTTAGCCAGATTTTTATTTCCATAGAGTATTATTTCCGCTCTTAAAGCAGTGATATTCAGAGTGGACGAGTTAAACTTTTAAAGCTTTTTGTGTTTTGTCTTTTTGAAATTATTGTTTTTGAGGTGTATGAATAGAAGGGTTGTTCCCAGAGGTCCACGATTCTATTGTTCTTCTTTTCCCCGGGTCCATGACAATGTGTGGTGATTCCAAGTTCCTACTGACGGCCAAATATTGACTGAGAGGCTGAGTAACCTGGCTGATGGGCAAATCTTGTTCAAAAAGAATGATTTCATATTTAATTCCATACCTTTACGTTTCAAATCATAATAACATCACTTATAGCTGTGTTTGCATAATTTATATTACGAAGCCTTGAAACCGTCATTTTGGATATTTTGCTCAAAGAACGATATTCGCACCAAATCCATTGCGATTTCAATCGAGTTGGAGAATGAAAAATTAGCACAAACCTAAGTGGATCAACTTTACTTAGAACCAGGCTTAGTACTTTTCTGTTTTGTTTAGGGGATTTATTTTCTTGATTATTTTATAAGAAATTCTTGCAGTATTATTCTAGAAATCTACTCGTTTGGATTCTTTTTTCTGGGGTTTTCATATCGATTTAACATTAAAACAGCGTCTACACCGGAAGGCCCAATCAGAGCCAAGAACAGCTCCTACTCTGTTGGGTGTTCTTACAAAATACTCTGTTTGCTACAAAACTGGTTGATTTGTCATATCTCAGCCAGGCAAGTGCAATAGACGAATCGGTCTAGAAAAATTTGCGCTTGGCTACACATATACGCAAAATAAGCACTTGGACGTGGAATCAGCCCGATATACAATGATATAGGTAATCGGATGACCCGCACCCTAATTACGTAATGCACGATCAATTTTAAATTGAAACCAATTGAAAAAGATTGCCAGTCCATTGCTTCATAAGTTCGACAAAAAAAAATTTGCAGATTTTTTTTTCATCAAACTTTTTCTATAAACTTGCAGATGAGTGAATACCGTGATATATTTTTCCTAGCCAATAAAAGCTATTAGCTGCCGTGAATTTTATTATAGAACAATTAGTTTTGACAACTTATTAAAGACTTTCTTGTCAAAGGAGAGTCACCAGAGTAACACACGATCAATCACAATCTGAACCATTTTGAAGGATAATCGCTAATCCATTGTGGGTCCGTGGCTTAGGCCCCCAGTGGTCGACGCACCTGTGGCCGACTCCTTGCTTCAATTGTTCGAAAAAAAAACGAGGCAGTCTATAGGACTGTAGATTGAAGTGAAAACTAAGTAACGCCATCTAACGAAAATGTCAGGAATTTATGTGACTTGCTGTCAGTACAAGAACGAAAGCTGTAGTTCCATTTAAAAAAAATCTAAAAAAATAAAACAGAGTCAACAAAAACTTGAATGTCTTACGAATTTTCGATCAGGTGACGTGTCCTGACGCAAGTTTAAAATTTTTTACCCATCCCAAAGAAAGTGCACACGCCGCTAAAGAAGTTTTCACTTCAAAAAATCTGCTCAACAACGTATTTTTCGCAATGAATATTGTAGAACTGTCAAAATGAAACAGATTGATTGATCGTGTGTTACGTAATTAGGGTGTAGAAACAACAATAATCCACAAGATACCTAACAAAGAACCAGAAAATTAATTAATTTTCTGATACCTGCTTCCGATTACCAAGCAATATATCCTTAAACGAAATTCCCGACCTACCCTCATACGCCGAAGGTTTAAATTCAAAGCAGGCAAAAACGGGGTTACCGCCAAAGTACGTTTAATTACAAAATGGCGGCTATTACACGGCAAACATCAAAGGAAGTGTAATCCGAAACGAACTCGTTCGAATTACACGGAGCTGGAGGGGAAACACTGTGGTATGTGAAGAAAATGGAAGTAGGATGAAGTATCAGGAGATATTATGTACATGACACTGTCAGGGCCTTTAAAGTCCTAGGCTAATTAAAATCAGCGATGCCGCAGTATCCTTAGCCATGCCGCGACGTCTTTAGACATCATCATTGAATTACAATTTGATTGTCATACATACGTAATTTTTTGTTTATACTAAACCTCTTAAGAGTTCATTGTACTCATCATTATGAACAACTTTCACAACGGGACCAAAGCTGAAATCGCGAAAAATAAATCAGCTGCTGTTCCATACATTTACGTTCGCATATCTCGCCAAAATGTATGGAAAGGAAGATTTTTTTTTTCGCGATTTCAGCTTTGTTCCCAAAGTGAATGTTGTTCATAGTGTCATCAACTCATCATTATGAACAACTGAATCAACGATTCAGAGGTCATTGTACAATGACCCCTTAAGAGGTTTAGTATAAACAAAAAATAACGTTGTATAAGTTATATTTTTATTCGTTGCCTGCCGTCAATGGGCGCGGCCTAAGTTGGTATTCATACACCTACCTAGCGTAGGTAGTCCTAGGACTGACTCCAACAGGCATGTCGATAGTCGGGGATCGAATGAAAATGACGATATAGTGACTAAGGTCTGCTTGCACCACACTTGGCCTTCTTCTTCTTTTTATTTTATTTAAGTACACATACACACTTTGCAGTATAAAACTAATTAAAACTAATTCCGTCACCTCACACTCCAGGTCCAGTTGAAAACCAGCGTCAGGCACTAGTTGTCTGGCTTTTTTGCTGAACTGGGCCTATTTGGCGCAGCCGCGAGGCACACATTCCTGCTTACAATCGAACTTTACACTTTTTATTTGTTTTTTCATTTTTTTTTTATTACGATTTTTTATTTTTTTTACTTTTCGTACAATATGTTGTGTTGTGTGCCTTATAGTCTGTGCTAAATAAATGTATTTTCTTTCTTCTTCTTCTTTCTTTCTTCGTCATTCCCTCAAAGCTGAGGATCGCGACCACATACGACGCATCTCCAAGCTATGCGATCTTCTGCAGTGTGGACTGCTTTGCAAATGCTGCCTCCAACAGCCTTCTTGATCGCGTCTGACCATCTCACCTGTACTCTGCCTTGAGCGCGTTTTCCTTCCACCCGGCATAGTACCATAAGCCTTTCAAGACCATGCTATATAATATGCTCTAAAGATCAATATCAATTTTCCGTATTACGCATCCAAACTTGTTGGGAGTATAAACTTGTCAAACCAAATTGCGAAATCTCTTCCCGCGTCGAATACAAGGCTACTTCCCAGTTCGCAATGCTGAATAGCAACTTTTGGGCACAGTTAGCATAAAAAATAGATGTTTATTTGATTGGTTTGATAAGAGATTTATGAATGAAGTTAACTATTGTGTTTTGTTTGCTAATAATAGTTAATACTTTTATTAATATTTATTTTTAACCTGCAGCCTTTTTTGTCAAGCAAATTTTTTTTTTTTACCTACTAGGTAAGCTCTTGGCCTGTATCTCACCTGATGGTAAGTGATGATCAGGCTGAAGGTGGAAGTAAGCTTCACCCGGAATCCTCAACCACAGAGGAACTGGCTGTCTTATCCCTAACTGCCGAAACACAACAATGCTGTTAACATTGTTGTTAACAACTAAGGGGTTTATTTATAAACGTTGCTTAAAGTTAAGTAATGATTAGCGGCTGTTTAGCCATACATTTTTGACGTTTGAACGTCACTTAACTTTAAGCAACGTTTATAAATAAACCCCTAAGTGACACATAAATTTGCTTTTCTCAGAGTAGTCAGTTAGGAAACGCCGACCTCATCTAGCTTATGTTAAACATTTTTTTAATATGACGTGTAAAAGTGATTCGATATCCTATTTACAGAATAAACAATTTCATTTCATTTCATTTCAATCCCTAATTAAAGTTGGATTTTCAACTCTCAACGCTGGCTGAGTTTAGCGTTGAAAATTCAACAGTGCCCTTATATTTAGGGATGTCACCAGTACCGTCTTTACCATAAGGGCACACGAGCCCCGTGCCCAGGGCCCCGCACCACACGGGGGCCCCACACCACACGGGGGCCCCGGAAGCGCGGAATATTCCTTTACTTGATGATTACCAATTGTAGTGGAGACAACCCATTTTCGAAAAAAATGAATTACGAACGACATTTTTAAAAGAACTACTAACTAATTTGTCAATTATGTCCATAGAACGTGATATCATCAAAAAAATTACTGAGGATATATACAATAGAAGATTTTGCAGACCAGAAATCCCGAAAGAAACCATTGCAGCATTTTATTTAACGTACCTACCTATCTAAATATTTGACCCGCAGTAAATATAAAATCATATCAGAAAAATGTTTTTTGTCATTCACTTTTTTACTTTCCCATTTGAATTTGGGGCCCCCAAATTCTTGTTTGTCCAGGGGCCCCGGCTTGCCCTAAGACGGCCTTAGATGTCACTTAGTGAATGTGAAAACGGGCACAAGGCTTTTATTTATTTTCCCACTCGATATTTAGTTACCGCGGAAGACAAAAATCTTGTCTACAGGCGTCAACAAGATACCTAGTCCCGTCAATTTTTTATATTTTTTATAACTTTCCTTCATAAAGAAATTTTATAGATTTGACAAGCATTTGAAAATTGATTCGATAACTAACTTTCGAAAATGCTCTTCTTCATAAGCTGGGAACAAATTATCGGACGCGTCCGCGGACGTTAACTGTCAGTTCCCTACGATCACGTCAATTCACGTTCGAACTGACAGTTAACGTCCGCGGACGCGTCCGATAATTTGTTTCCAGCTTTATACTGTACAAATTGTACAATCAATATAGGTTGCCAAATTGGAAGTTGTCGAGTTGGGACGTCGCCCAATAAAGCTGCGGGGTAAACGTACCCTCGTTTCATACATTTCTACGCCAAGTAGGTATACGCTTTTCTATTTTAAAGTCAAAGCACCGTCTCTTTGGTTAAACTTTTGTTATTAATCCTTTTAGAATATTAAAGTACTTATTTGTTTAACAGAATTGTACAGAAAAGTTGAAAATTATGCACTCCATCATACACTCTACGGCAAGAATTTGTATTCTAGATTCGTGAGTATTGGACTAGACTACAGTATATAGACCGATACCTACCTAAGTACCTAGTCTTATCACAAAATACAGAACCATTCATACCCAGTTACTGGGTTGTGGAGTTCAGATAGGCAGTCAAAATACTGGAATACAGCTACATCCGGTTAGACTGGAAGCCAACTCCAACATGGAAGTTGGAAAAAGGCTAAGCAGATGATGATAAGAATAACTAACAGGCCATTATAGAACATGGGCGTCACGGTATCTCAATAACACTGGGAAGTAAAATGTATGGAAATATATGAGGACGCTTTTGTGCACGTATATCCATGACATTATTTGGACGACTTCCACGATGATATTGTCACGCTAGAATATATTAAAGGGCATTTGTAATAGAAGTGGCCATTTTGTAAAAAACTGTACCTACCATATACAACGTGAAATTTGAATCACAGTTTTGCTAGAACAAACGTTGTTCAGACCATGGTCTACTATCATTCTATAGCATCCAATATGTTATTAAAACAAACTAAACTAGGCGTTCTCAAATAAGTCTTATGTTGCTCAAACGTGTTCAAACATTAACCGTAACATCTAAGGACTCATCGCGGTAGCAAAATGGCATTCAAAAGAGTTATGAAGAGTCCACGTGGACTACAAGGATGTCCGGCCAATGCGGGCCGAAATTTTAATAAATAAATCAGTCTTTTTTTTGTGTTTTTTCAAATACCATTGACGTTTTTTTTAAATTGATTGTTATAGAATGGTAGTAGACCATGGTCTGAACAACGTTTGTTCTAGCAAAACTGTGATTCAAATTTCACGTTGTATAAAAAAAATATGTTCGCCACTGAAATACCGACATAAAATAGTTATTAGCCTCCCAAAACCTAGTTCCATAATACCCTTAATTAACTGATACGCACAGCCGTAAGTCAATAGTGTCACCATAGTTAATTAGCGACGTATTTGATAGCTAATAACCGACTCACGGTTCATATAACTTTAATGACATGGCCCAAATTATAATTAGCTTATTGGCTTAGTCAGGGAAATTAATTGTTAAGCAAATTGACTACCAACTTAAATAGTCAGTATATTCAAATCATAATTACTGTCAAACTTTGACAGGTGTATGAAATGGGTATAGCATATTGACGTAGGGTTTCAAATTTCTTAACAAGTAATTTCGCTGAATATTAAGCAGGGTTTTAATTATAATGATTTTAATAGGTACAGTTTTGATTTCCAACTGAATAAGGCAATATTTTCATGACAACATCATAATTTAAAGTAGGTACTGAGAACAGTGAGATGAGAACCCATAGTACCTACAGGTACAAGATGCCATTGAGTTTCAAAGAATTCCTTACATAAACAAAACATAAAAGATTCACAGTTCAGGAATTAATACTGACAAAACAAACTGTGATTCAGTTTCAAGAGAGACATTCAGACAAAGTGCAACGCTATTTATATTTCATTGTTACAACCAACGAGCAATTCTTTATTTCGTAGTGGAATATTGCAATCTGAACATCTAAAAATATTCTCTTAAATCTTTGTGCCAGTAAGACCGCTCGGACGTTGACATCACTAGATTTCTCTTCAGTAGATTAATTAAATGAAGTCAACGAACGAAGAAAAGTCAATTAAAATAAATCAGGAGGGGTGAACTTCCGATCGAAAATTAATTGGATTACACCGAGCGTGATTTTAAATACTATTTGTAATGATATCCTTCGGTCACTGTTTTTTTTTTATTGAATGAAGCGCAAAATTACCAACGAAAGTACTAAGGTTACAGAAACGAAAGGCATTCAAAAATTTTAGAATGAAATGAATGTTTTAGAATTTTCGTCTTAATAAAATAGAGCGTTCATAATTATTAATTTTTCAAACTTAATATTTATTCCTGTATGTAAATCCTAATAAATTCGAAAGAGAGTCAGCTAGTGGAGTGGACCAGAAAACCAGCAACAATTTTTTTTTCCTGACAGCCCCCTCCCCCCCCCCACTGTTTATACTACAAAATGTTATTTTAATAATCTCCTTGGTTAATATTTTCGCTTCGTACATGAAATACAACATAGTGGCTGGGGCTGGATGCAGATGAAATCAATAGAGCGCACTTGTTGCAGCCGGGAGAGGCCGCGAGGCCGGCGACCCGGTTGCCATGGCGACCGCTTACCTCTCTCGACCTTTATGATATCCTGGTACCGGACGCGGGAACAAAGGTATTTATTTGGCAATACTTCGACGAATATTTCGAAATGATTATTTTAAAAACATGGAAAAGCTTTACCGAAATCTTGTCGATCAAGAAATGTTTTTCATATTCGTGAAGAAGCTAAATATCTTAAATCTCGAACCACCAATTTAATTGATTACATTTGAAGGGGTAATAACATTAGAACGTGTATTTACGACATTAATTAACCCTTCGATATTATTTATATATGTCTACATATCTAGGAAAGGCGTACGAGGGGCCGAAGGCAACTCCCAGAGGCCCCTTAGACAATTTTAAATGGAATGAGGCACCAACCGACGATTATCCCCGTATGTATTATGCAAGTGCACCCAAGGTTAACCCCCGGTTGGTGCAGAACTATTTCAGAAAATGGAAACAAAACATTGGACTATGGGTTTGGCTGGCTATAGTGGATTGGTTACAAAGAACTATGGAAGAACTATATGACCCCTGCCTGACCAATGATACTCGTAGGTAATATACACGGATAAGATGGCAGAGAATGACTGGCACACTCAATAATGGGCCCCCGAAAACTGTCGCTAACACATAGTGACGTAGCGACAAGGGGGCAACATGTCCTGAGGTGCTTGAAGAGTGGAGCGGTATTCCACGGCTTTCAGAACAATCCCTTTGATATTATTAAGTAAGCTCCTCAATCCGATTAGAAACGGAAGTCACAATAATTTGTCTAATTATACCGAAACTTAATATTCCTCATTTTATTGTAGGTACACTTTCTTACAAACAACTCTTAACTGTTTAGTAATCTCCATAAACTGCTAACAAACCAAATTAGTTTCAATCACGAAAAGTTACAAAGGAAATTGGAACCGTCATTTTCTAAATTGCCAAACTCGGGCCTAACAACACAACAACGTCTTTAAGGCCACGGTTGCGTGCGCTGTCAACAAGTGGCAATTTCGTTGCCAACATTAATAACCCTTACTTAGTGACCGGAACAACTTCAACAGGAGAACTATTCATTTACGAATATGTAGTGACCAATATACCAAAGGGATGTAAAAGTCATTTGTGTCATTTGTGGATCTTTGACAGTCGTTACGAGTCGCCAGAAGCTCGAAAGTCTGGCACCAGTCTTACCTAGGGGTATCGTATTACCCAGTTACTGGGTTGTGGAGGTCAGATAGGCAGTCGCTCCATGTAAAATACTGGTATTCAGCTGCATCCGGTTAGACTGGAAGCCGACCCCAAGATAGTTGGGCAAAAGGCTAGGAAGATTTATCAATCTTCCTAGCCTTTTGCCCAACTATCATGAAAGAAGGATGCAAAAAAAAACAAAAACAATATAAGTAGTTCTTTTCCCATATTACTCTATTTCATTGCACCGATCTGTATAAGATTTATTTTGTAAATGTTATGTAGAAAATCAAATGACAAGGCAATTTTGTAAATCATACATTTTTCAAAGTAGCGAGGTGGATCGGGTGATACTAGCTGTGAACTAGATACGACACTCATGATCATCTTAGTCAAGCTGCAGTTTGAAATAAGACTGACATAAAAATTCTGATGGTACTTTAGAGGTATGAGGAACAAGATGTAAAGTTCACTCATACTCTATAGAAATGGGAGGATCCTCCGACCAGACGGGTGTCGTGTCTGGCGGGCAACTGCCCAACGATTGATGTCGGATAGTCTTATAACTATATCGTCCGCGCGGTAAACTCTTATTGCGCGATGCAGGATTTGTGTGACGTCAGAGTTTTGTGTGACGTCTTTGATGCGTAGTTCGCATGTGGCGATCTAGATGCCGCCACAGTACCTACCATCAGTTGATCATCTGCAAACATTTTGTGCAAATATTTTATGCTGTGGCATAGAATTTTCACGAAACCGTAGGCGGTGCATCGTAAATAAATACGTCGCTCTGCATTTGGGGGAGGCGGAGGTAGCGTTTCAAAGGCCTACAGGTCCGGAAAACCTAGCCTTAAATGCATTTTCGTATATAACTACACATTTTAGTCCGGAAAAGCGTGAAAATGAAAATACCTAACTCTAGGCTAACTGTGACAATCATAAAGTTTAAAAAGTTGCGCCTGGAAATATAATTTTTAACTGCAAATAGGTATTTTTTACACCTGAACCAAAAGTAAAATCCGTGTTAGTCTAACAGCAAATAATTCATTATTATTTTATTTTGGTAAACAATCAGATCAACAAACATGTTAATATTGTTGGAAAAAAAATATTTTAAAAATCGTTTCCTCAGATAACATCCCAAATTCTTACACGGGTTCGTCCGGTTTATTTAAAGAACGAAAAAGGATATTATTGCTATACAAAATATAACGTACATACAAAGTTCTAATAAATAGTAAACTCTGGTATAGTGAAATATGGTAAGTTTTCCATTAGCCGGGACGCTAATAGGGTTACTCGCCCCGACTCGTCGCTGCTCGCTCGCCCTGTCCCGGGTAATCTATTACTCGAGACTCCTCGTGGACCCCTTCCATAAGTTAGTTTCGTTGATAAAAATAGTGTGTTTTTATAATAGTTTTTTGCTGAAACTTGATTGTACTCATCGTCCTTTCTGATGACATTCGAAATTATTAAAATGATTTTTTTCAATGCACTTTAACATGATTGCCTCTATTGTCTAGTAGTCGAGAGCGCAACTGCTGAGCGTCTCAGGTTCAATCCCTTGGTGGGTCTAAGTAGCAGCCCCGAGTCTGAATGTGTGCCTGATAAATGACAAAAAACCTCTGCCACCTATTACATAGAATTTATAACATACAATAACTGACGAAACAAAGGTTTACCAACTATAGGTACATCTTTACCGAGCCGATCGGAAAATACTTGACACAGTTCTCCCGGATGTACCTACGAGGTTGCAGTTCAAAAACCCGTTGCCATGCAACTGAATATATTGCATACAGAATAACTCCAGTGATTGACATTCGGCTCAACTGCTCAACATATCAATAAACAAGTCGCCGGACATGTCGACTGGCCTATATTTTAGCGGGACACTGATAACTAGCCCGATACAGATCGATGGAGCCTGCAAGCTAGTGCGTTAACCTCTGACATTCTGCTGGCCGCCTGGTACAAATTCTGCGAAACCCACCTAACATACTTTTGAATTTCTACACCGATTTATTTATTAAAATATATAAACCTTACCAACTAAACACTCGCATGTATCTAAATTATAGGAAAGCACGGCACTATTAATTAGCGTACTTGTTTGTTTAAGGGGTCGGCCAAAGGCAACATTGAGATAATATGCCTCAGAAGGAAGCGAATTCTGGGATGACGGATCCTACGGAAATTGGACGAAAAAGACGTACCGACCTACCAACTAAGGTACTGCGCCAATCGAAACTTCTAAACTAATATTACAATAAAGAGAAAACATTTTTTTGATTTTTTTGTATGTTTGTTACGCTTTCACGCTAAAACGGCTCAACGGATTTGGATGAAATTTGGCACACACACACTGTGTTTGGCGCTCCTATTGGCAGCCGGCCGGCCTTCTCCGGTGAAGGGCCAATCGGAACGCCAAACACGCTCGATGCGTTTGATCGAGATGGTAAAATGAAACTCGCACTAGGCCCTATGAAAACAATACACAAACAAGAGTTAATTCCTTTTCGCCGCCCATCACAATGAAGTGAAACATGGCCTTTCCGGAAACGTTTCAGTTTCATTTTGTCGCGAGTTCGCGACTTCCGGAACAGTTTACGAGTTCGCTGGGATTCTCTGATTCCTTGAGCGTGATTGCTTTGCATTGTGAATCTCGGCTTACAAGAGTTACACTCTAAATGGCAAATGTGTGGGTTATACATCTTACACAGACATGCAAAACTCGTCAAAGGCAATGTTACAAAGGAGATCTCGCTTTTGCATAATACGTATAATTTACTGAAATTAGGACGAATATGTGGGTTTGGAGAGCGCCAATTTGGTTTCAAGAAAACATCAATTTGACATCCGCGTCACCAACTTACGACCGCCTTCCTCGGGAAGTAGGTTACTGCGGCAAAGTTTTTGGGACGATTTGAATTATACATTGTGTTGGAGAATTTCTTATGCACCCACCACCGCAACAGGAAGTGAAAATTTTAAGAGTTAAAACAGGCGTTTCGACGTGATCACGTGAATAGTTTGCACAGTTAGCTCGCTTAAAAAATGATATAAAGAGTTTGAGTTTGAGATTGAGTTTCAGTAGTTGCGGTTATCAGGTTCTATTCCCGCAAGTAATAAGATACAAATCCTTTTCTACTTTTAATGATTGTAAACTGAAGATCACGTCTAAACAAGTAGTGTTAACTAATGCTTTGCAAAAAATATATGGTAAATTGGAGGAGGATTTTCTTTATAACTTACTAGCTTTTACCCGCGGCTTCGCCCGCGTGGATGTCGCAAAATATCCCACGGGAACGTTCTACCGGGAATACATACCTAATAGCCAAGGAAAAGATCATTGACTAACTTTCAGAGGACGCAGTGGTAGGCTACAGCGCCCGCGTTGTCAACCATAATTATTTTGTTACGCGTAATTTTGAAACTGTGATATCTCTTAAACTATTCATTTAAATGATGTGATGTAAAGACATATTTTAATCGAAATTGAATGCCCAATTTAAATAACCTATTTAATTGGATAAGGATTAATAAGATACCGGTCAAAATAGCTTCGGAAATAACAATGAAAATTTTATACAATTTTGAAAGATAAAAATGGTTATTGTGGGTCACCCTTAGAAGATAGACATATGCCATCGCGGACTTTTTTGTTGCAATTTTTAAGATATACAATACTCTAGAACATAAATTTGATTTATCTCTCACGGTTTACGCAGCGCACGCCAGTAAAGCTCCCAGTCGGCATGATTTTTTCCGACTTCTTCAACAATAATCGTCATATTTCAGCCAATTTACACAAAACCTTAATGAATTATACACTAAAACCTTCCGCATGAATCACTCCGTCCAATGGTGAAAACCGTTTGAAAATCCGTTCGGTAGTTTTTGAGTTTATCGCGTTCAGACAGACAAACAGACGCGGCGGGCGACTTTGTTTTATAATATGTAAGGAATTAAGGATATATAAAAATAAATCGAGCGTATTTTTCTGAAACCTTCATGATTTTCAGTATACGTGTTTTATTTAAATACCTTTTGTTTTATGTAAGTATAATAAATTAATAATGCGTCAAATTTTTGACACGCTCCTTGATGGGCGAGTCCTATTACTGGCTGGACGTAAGATGCGTTGCGTGAGCTCAGTACAGAACACGCAAACTAAAGACTCAAGGTCACTGGTATACGTCAGAGACTATAGGTATACTGCGTCTAAAGGACCAAAGAATTACACTCCTTTCTCCGGAAAAAGTACAGTTTCCGTAAGGATAAACCAAGGGAGCATAGCTGCAGGAAAAACCTAGCAGTTGAATAAGTAAGCTAGCCTCACCCGGCTGCGATGCCCCACTGCTGCGAGGCCGCGTCCGCCGCGTGCTCGAACAGCGTCAGCCCCACCAGCGCCACCGTGGGCGCTATCGTCAGGGGCGTCACGAAGCGCAGCAGGGAGCCGATCACGCCGAAGTAACCTGGACAAATATAAAAAATGTAATAATAAAAAATATGTGCCTTAAAAATGACGTCCACAAACTTACATCAAATAGTAGATTTAAGTTTGTGGTCGTAATTTTTACCATTTATTAGGGAATGGATTTTTAAAATTCTTCATTAGAGCTCACTTTCTTGTGCCAACTTCTTCTTCTTCTTGTGTTGTCTTGTGCTTCAACTGACCCAGCGGTTTAGGCTGTGTGCCTAAACCGCTGGGTCTAGAAGCATGAAACTTTCTAAGAGCTAAGTCGTCCATTAGTGAATGAATGCATTAAATTTTTTTATTAAGTAGATTCGTGTGTGATGAGTGTCCGTGGAGTTTCTTGCCCGTTCTTCTCCATTGGTACCTACTACGCTTTGGAATGGGCATCTAGCTTCATCTTTTCTGACTGACCGACCCCTGAACAATTCAAAAGTGCCTGTAATTGGTTTATTTGAAATACGTGCTTTAAGTTTGATTCAGACGCTAAGAATCAGCTCTTCATGAACGTTTAAAGTTACATAAAATATACCTAACCATCTAAAAGTTACATAGAATATACCTAGCCATCTAAAAGTTACATAGAATATACCTAGCCATCTAAAAGTTACATAGAATATACCTAGCCATCTAAAAGTTACATAGAATATACCTAGCCATCTAAAAGTTACATAGAATATACCTAGCCATCTAAAAGTTACATATAATATACCTAGCCATCTAAAAGTTACATAGAATATACCTAGCCATCTAAAAGTTACATTGAATATACCTAGTCATCTAAAAGTTACATAGAATATACCTAGCCATCTAAAAGTTACATAGAATATACCTAGCCATCTAAAAGTTACATAAAATATACCTAGCCATCTAAAAGTTACATAAAATATACCTAGCCATCTAAAAGTTACTATGCTTTTAGAGCGGTTATTCTGAGAGTGCCCGCCCACTCTCAGAATAACCGCTGGAGATGGTTTTATAATCAATTTTTTAGTTCACTAGTTAGCCACATTTCATATTTTCATACAGTAATATTACCAAATTAATCAAAACACGCAAATATTTGACAGCTATTTGCGATGTTGGCAACTTTTAGGATAAAACGCCTTTTAAGTGTTCGTAGATGTCTTGAGTTTGTCACATACCAGACGACTAAAGTATTTGAGAGGTGCTTGGTCAAATCTGGTAGAATTGAAAGCTATCTCATAGATGGATTAATTACAGAACGAGACAGAGAGAACAACACAAGTTCGTCCTCTTCTACAAATCTCAAGTTTCTAATCGCTCTTTGACGCTGTCCCACACTATCGATTATATCAAGATTGCATGCTGCTCTGGAATATGAAACTTTAATGGTGGATATAGGGCGCCTTGACGATCTAGGTCACCTGATTGATCTACTTGGTCGCTGTAAGCCGGCTTAGAACTAAGGATATAGTTAGTCCTCACGTCTGTTAGATACTGTTGGAGTTGTAGACATAGTGACAGATTCCACTACTGAAATGTACCATGTGTACTATATGTGTGTGTGTGTATGTATGTGAGTGTGTGTGTGTATTTCCGAGCTTGTGCAAAGTTTTTTACTAACTGGAATTAAAATTAATTTACTCTATGTTCTCCTTGTGCAAAAATAAGGCTGACTTTCATTGTACATGTTCGGATTTTGACCGGCTAAAATTATTTCCACTTTGATATTATTTAATTACTAGCTTCTGCCCGCGACTTTGTCCGCGAACCTATAACCTTCCTCAAAAATAAGGCTATCTGATAAAAAAAGATTTTTTCAAATCCGACTGGCAGTTCCGGAGATTACACCCTACATACAAACAAACAACCAAGCAAGCAGTAAGCAATGAATAGTAACCAAGCATGTACCTAATTAAGTAACAAACTTTTACCACAAGACTTATAGACTTCATCGAGCACTCAGATGATGAAGAAAATAAAAGTCTTTCAAAGTTCTGTTTAAAAATAAACTAGGCAGCGGTAAACGAGAGTGCGCTTTTAGAAAGTAAAGTTTGCATCAAAGCACTGCGGAGGTGTGCGCCTGCGCGGAACCATGGAGATAATTTAGTTACGGAGGCTGGTCTGTATATAGTAACAACTCTTGGCTCGGGAAAGCCTATTAGTTTATTACTTTGTTAGCAAAAAAATATGTCCTCTCTGGGTTAATTAAATTCTTGTTGGAGTGTTGGCAAGTTTGTTATGAGACAGCGTTTTCTAGTGTATTGTGTTTAACAAGGAAATACAGTAGTGCTGCTTAGGAGGAACCTACCATGATGTTGATAAATGATCAACTATATTAATGATTTTAATTTTATAAATCGGCTTAAAATAACACCAAAACAAACTCAGATGGCAAAGTTTATTTTAAAGTCAAATTCAAATTCAAATTCAAAATATTTTATTTCTCATACTTAAACCAACAAGGGCACTTATGAAACGTCAGAAGCTAGGTGCACGGTTCCAAATGGTCGTTTCCTATGGAGAAGAGCCGACAAGAAACTCCACGGTTACTCTTTTAAAAATAAATTGAATAAATTCAACGATAACATAAGTAGGTAGGGCTAATTTCATCAATGAAACTGAACGCAACCAGTACATCTGAACCGCGATCAAGAGCTGTCAGTGTCATCATTGCAGTGGGATATTGACACCGTACCCGACCGCAGGCGTCAACTGCAGTCGACGTGTCGCTGCAGTCATGATTCCGGACCCGACCGCAGGCGGCAGCAGCCCGTATTCCAGTCGGTAGACAGAAGATAGAAAAACGTGTTATCGCTTGAGCGTTGACGGCACTGCTGCTCTGCGGTCGGGCTACACGTGTGATCACGTGTCGTCTGTCGCTCACCCAGCTGCAAACGACGTGTCGTGACTAGCTACGAAAGGTTTCATAGAAACACATAGAACGGGTCGGCTACAGAATAGTACCTAAAGTTATTTATTTGCTAACTCACCAAGAAACACCTGAAACAGCGCGGACACAGCTATAGCCCCGGACAGTTCGCACATCCTGCTCATCCAGACCTCCTGCTGCTCCTCATCCGTCATGGCATCCAACACCTCATCTGCGGGGCACTGCCACTGCGGCAGGTTGAGTATGGCCAGCGTCGGCACCAGGAAGGAGATGGTTCCGCCTTGCACGATGGGCAGGCGGCACCCGAAGGTCGCTTGGAGCCAAGTTATCAGACCTGGGGTAAAAAAAGTAAATTAAATTAAATATTAATTCCTCTGTTTTCGTTATTGCCCCTACCACTGCACTGCTAGTCATCTACGTTGCCCAAAAGTAGACTAGTAGAGATTACCTATGAAAAATTGTTGACAATTAAAAAAAACTTTAGTGCGTCATGCTTCCAAAATTCCCAGTAAAACAAGCATCTTTCTGAAATTCCTCGTAAATTGATTAGTTCACCAAATGACAAACATGTCTGACTGAAATGTAGCTGAGCCCTTGGACTTTACTGTCAAATCTGTCAATGTCATAATTGAAAGTAAGTACTAGGTACATGAAAAAAAAGTGTGCCAAGTTGGTGAGCACGAGCACAAGTTACTTCGCCCGCGGCAGTGAAAGTTAAACTCACTAGCAGAATACAAAACACTTGCAAGGAATTTATATCAAACACATTTTATGAACAGACTGCCAGTCGGGGGTGTAACTCAGTGGTAGAGTGTCTGCTTCGCATGCTGAAAGTCCTGGGTTCAAATCCCAGCACCTCCAAAGATGATATTTTTTTGGAATTTGTATTGATATTTTTGAATGCGGTTTTTGGTCACTTTATAATACTGAAGTTAGATTGAGATTATACATAAGTACATTACATCACGCATCTATTCCTCGAAGGATAGACAGAGGTGCTATAGAACACCCACATTTCGCCACTTGTGTTTGAGTTCCATGTAATAGGAGGCGAGCCTATTGCCATCAACCGGGCAAAAATCCAGACTCCAGGCTGCTATTGAGAAATTCTAGATGGAAAAACGCAATAACACGTTGCTCGACCTGGGAATCAAAACCGGGACCTCATGCTTAGCAGTAGTGTTTGCGACCACTAGACCAACGAGGCATTCACTATACCTAAGTCAAGACATTAAACATAAGTACTATCTTTCTCCTAATAACTCGTAATATTTGTAAACTCAACAAAATTTTCAGTATCCCTGAGGGTCTGAACATTGTCCAGCTGCATTGGAGTGCACATTATATTATTCCCGTTAAAATGTTCAGCCGTAACTATGAAAAGTTTCAGACAATTTCAGTGAAACTACGAGAATAAACCCGGCGAACTGTACGTCTGTACTGCAGAATAAAACATGATAATTAAAGTTGAGTAATGTAACTTCGTTCGCGAGCTAATTACTAGGATCGTAAGTTCAGAGCAAGCAACTTGCATCCAACTACACGTTGCTATACGATTTCCCGCAGGCGTTCTGAGAGTTCTTGTTCAGGCGAAGGAATGAAGCAGATAATTTTTTGCTTGATGAACTTGATGAAGTTGTTATTTCTGTCAGTTATAAAATATATACGAGTACACATTAGATGTACATATGGGGTGCCAAGTTATTCGCATTAGCCATGTACATGCTTTAAAAAGAATATTTAAACGTATTGTGTATGTGTTTTAATATTCTGTGGTTGTGTCCAGTGGTTGGTAGAACAAGGGATGCGAATCAGAGTAAAATAAAACGTATTAAATTACACTCTGATTGAATACCACTTGTTTCCCGAAATATTATTACATTGCGGGGAAATATGGAAGCGAAAATACTTCAATTAGGGTGTACTGAAATGTTAAAACCTGCGATTTGTCCTGACCACGTCAGATATATCTCAATAATAAGTATTACAGGAATATACTACCATGGAGGGGAGGCCTTAGATGTGCATCAACAATTCTGAACGAGATTTAAAAAAAACGCGTGCTGTCGGGGGAGCCCCGTCAAGACCGAAGTTGCTTCTCACATATTAATTTATAATTTAAAAATTCACAGCCTCTTGGATTTCCATTTTGACCTCACTATCGAAAACTATGAAATCGAAACCCTTGATGAAACATTTGAAAGTTTCTCAATTTCGGCCTTAGCACCCTCAAAAACTATGAAAACGACACCCATGCCAAAGAATTGAAAATATTCGCAGCCGCCATCTCGAATTTACATTTTGACCAAATTCACACTTTTGCTCTCTCTCTCTCTATAGAATTAGAAGAAGACAGCGGCTTGTATGAACGCTTTTTTGCGAGACAATTTCTGCCAGTTTGTTCCTATCGAGAGCCCCGTTAAAGGACTTCGTTCAAAAAAATAAACAGCATAGACCTACATTATTTCTCAACTGTCAAAATCCTGCCTCTGCAGTTAACAATATCCCTGACATACCTGTGAGTTAGAACTCATCACAGGTATATCTAAATCTATCTTATAACCACGATCTGAACACCTTTGGAAGCCCTTCATCAAAACCTATTTGTACAGATACGGAAACACCAATATAATAATCAAAAACAAACCTTCTATATTTGTTCCTTGTAAGTAGACGTTATTGTATCAATAATCGGTTTAAAGCCTGCCTATAGTACCTACAGTTGCTAAGTATTTAATGCACCTGCTATCTTCCTTATCGTAGTTTTATCAGTAGGAATTATATTAATTTCAAGAGCAAGTTCAACGCCACTTTACACCTATCAGGTAAAATCTCGGCCAGTTATATTATTAGCCCATAAGATCTAGTGATAAACATCTGGGCATTTCAATCGACGGACTACGGCTATTTTCATGTCCCTTGGTAGCTGCAATTATAATAGTGATCGCATTTTGTTTTTAATAGCATACCTGCAGACAGACGGTGCTTTTCATCCTATTGGCGGCCAGCTCCTAATCATCTTTTACAACACCCACGAGGATTTTTTAATGTCTATAATACCTCAAATTGCTTACAATGCTTCTCCGTTATATTGAAAATACTGGAACATTAATTTTGAAATAAATTACTTAGTTTTTATTTTTTTACTAACATTATTTTCACCGTAAAAAGAAATTACCTAAACTATCGGCGCCAGCACCCCACTCAGTGTCGCTCTCACTCAGTCAGCGAGCAGAATCTTGCTAGCGGGATAAAAAGTTGATCTGAGCTGAGGTACTTGCTCCTAAAATATAATTTTGTGGACTAAACCAACCACTGAATCATATTTTAGGAGCAAGCATTAGGTACCACAGCCTATTTTATAGTATGTTCTATACGATAGCAAAGCATCATCTAAGTTTGGCTCAAGGATAACATTAGTAGGTATTGCTGTATTTACCCTGTACAACTAATCCTGATTGAAAATCAGCAATATCTATTTATCCTTGTTATCCTTGAGAATACTTCCAGTGGTTAGTTAAACCGGAAAAGGTATGGCCTTCGGTAATCTTCGTGTTTCCGAAATAGCACGAACGTCGCGACACAAAGTATCCCCCACAAAGGCAAAGCTACTCTAGAATTAACACACATAACATCACGCCAGTTTTCCCCGGAGGGTTAGGCAGAGATGTACGTATAGTACACTCACATTTCGCCAGTTATGTTTAAGTCCCATGTAATAGGGGGCGAGCCTATTGCCTTCAACCGAACACAAATCCAAACTCCAGGCTTCTACTGAGAAATTCCAGATGGGAAATCCCAATAACTTTTTGCCCGACTGACTTTTTGCCTGATCAGGATATGAGGATATCAGGATCTAGATCTATATTGGATCTCATCATGGCGCATTCGTATTTCCGAAGACAGACGATAATTAACGAAGCGCATACTCATCCTTGGAGATCTGTAGGTACGTCTGGCCTTCCCTGAACACCCAGCCTGGTTAATATTTCTACCACAGCATGAGATATTCTTGTTTCATGAGTTATTTATTTATTACGAGAAAAGGAGCAAAGTTAACGTACCAGTAACGAATATCATGGTAGATATGATGTTGGACCGGTCGGGATCGGTCTCCGCCATGCACAGTGCGGGGCACAGGATAAACGGGATCGCCACTATGGCGCCGATCATCGTCAGGTAGTGCTGGAAACAGAAGAAGATACCTGATATAAGATTAGACATTTAACTAAAACTTTTTTACAGTCCGTTCAACCGATTTTGACTTCTATTGCGTTAGTGGCATGACAAATGGCAGCTGCAGTAAACAGTTGGTATTGTAACCACTTTTTTGCTTTTAATGCCATCTTTATGCCTACGGTATAGAAGTCAGAATCGGTTGAACGGATTGCAAAAAAGGTTTGTTTAAATGTCTAATTTTATTTCCAATGGAGTATAAGTAGGTGAAGTGAGCTGTCATTCGACTGCTAGGGAATGACACTATTAAAATCTCACTTCACCTAAGTCTTCACGGTAATATTTTACAGAATAGCACCGCTGATGTATAAGGGCAACAGTCGTCTGCCTAAAATATACCTACCTACTTACTCTAATGACTTAATTAAAGACAAGTGGTGAAGGTCAGTAGATTATGTGAAACTAAATTTTTTCTTCAACTAACTACTTACTTACCGAAATCTTTAAAAAGGCTCGATGTATTTTATTTAATTAATTGGATTCCTAGACCACATGAAACCCACATAAAATTTATAACTTAGAAACGACTATCTAACAAATGGACAAAATATCTATGTCGCAGGCAGATTGTATGATTCGTCATTAAGGTGAAACAATTTGATATTTTTTCCATAAAAACTTCGGAGGGGTTTTACTCCACTGTTTGACATCGTACATTCAAAGTTTAACATGATATCGTTAGGTCTCATTAAATTATTAATTTTGTCTGTACGGAAGCAGAATAGTAAAATAAAAAGCCATTAAAAAGTTATAAGCCAACAAAGATTCGTTTTTCTTGCTAATTTTAACGCAACTTTGGGCGTAAATAAGTAATACAAGAAGTGTCAAATCTCGAAAACAAAATCCGTACCGACACAGTAAAATTATCGAAGATTTCAATAAATTTTATTTGTAATTGATTTATGCAGTGGTTTTTTCAGAAAAACCTTTTTTCCAAAGGCCTTTTCGTAATTTTTGACGCGCTCGTTTTACTAATTTTGGTCTGTACGGTGTTTCTGTGCGTGCGAACTATACGTTGTCCATGTAGACCAGCTTCTAACTGCTCATCACTGATACTATCTCTGTCGGACACGATGCCAGGTGAGACAGCGTGGTTTTTGGCCATGCCCACCATTGAGTTCGAGCCCGCGACTAGTTCCACCTTAAGCATACGCAGCTGTCTGTTTAGAAACGCTCGCAGTCATAAAATATGCCGAAGGCAAACAGCACCCTAATTACGTAATGCACGATCAATTTTAAATTGAAAAAGATTGCCAGTCCATTGCTTCATAAATTCGACAAAATAAATTAAGCATATTTTTTTTGTCGAACTTATGAAGCAATGGACTGGCAATCTTTTTCAATTGGTTTCAATTTAAAATTGATCGTGCATTGCGTAATTGGGGGGCTGGTAACTCGTACAATAATTGTTATAAGTAATTCCAACATTGATTGTTATTTGTAGGTTCGGTTGGAACTGTGACCAACCCACAGGACCAACCACGCGCGAGCCGAATTGGTCGCAGTAACTAAGCCAGGGCACTCCGACCAAATGGCTTGCGTTAGGTTAGAACTGTGACCAACCGGACTTAAATACCTACTGCAATTTACAGCGGCATTTTGTAAACGGCGTTTAAAGTCCCGTGCAGACTGGCGCGATGCGACGGCGCAACGTGACACCGTTAGAGGTAATTGTTCTACCATGAAGTTTTCTTAGAAATTGTTTCGTTAGAATCGTGTCGCGCCGTCGCGTGGCGCCAGTCTGCACGAGGCTTGAATTGTCTATCAGTATGGTGATGGTGGCATAAAATAAATTGACAAAGCAATTAACATTTTGCCTTGTCAATTTATTTTGCCCGCGTTTTTAAACGAACGACGTTGCCGTTGGTAAAAAGCGGAATTTCATACTGTTTGCCTGCGACAGATAGCGATTACTAAATAATGAAAAACAATTACTAAAGTAGGTAGTTAATTTCAGTAGGTAAAGACAACCCCTTAAACACAAGTAGGTTTCTAATTAAGTTTTCCACAAAACAATAGAAAAGCCAAAAAAATAAACCCACTAAGTCCCCTCATTTATTTTTAAGGAAATGTCCCCTTCTAACGTAAACTTGCCGGCCTACCTACGCCAGGTAATTGCATGGCTGAGCACGGTCAGCCGCGGGCGGTCCTGTCCGCTCCAAACACGGACCTCATTAAGCCTTTGTCTTTATCAGAACAGATAACTTAATCAAAACATTCATTAATTGCGTCGTCTGATGATATTTTATCATCTTTCTCTAACTTATTTCGTCCTTCTAACTTATTTGCAACTTCTAAAAGTTTGAATCAAGATTTTGGTTCAGCATTCGAAGATGTTAGGAAAGGTTTTTGGACTTAAAAAGACCTAGTTACTAACGGCACTATGAGTCAAGGAACTTTTAGGGTACCTAAGTATATGTATATTTTCATGGTTTCATAACAGCATACTACGATGTACCTTAGTAGGTATATGTTGTACGACGCATTGTTACAAACGAGCGGTATTTTATCATTGAACCTTGTTAAGATTAACTAGAGTAGGTATTTATTTATGGAGAGCAGTGGTGGCCCAATGGTAACGGCCTCGACTTACGAGTTGTAGGTCGTGGGTTCGAACCCAAGCAGGCGCTTTACTTTGTGTAAATAATTTCATCACCACTGCTCTCAAAACGGTGAAGGAAAACATCGTGAGGAAACCGGCATGTTTTAGAACAAAAAAAATCGAAGACTTGTGACATCTACCAACCCGTACTGGGCCCGCGTGGTGGATTACAGCCCACTCCTTCACACAGAGAGGAGGCCTGTATCCCAGCAGTCGAAACATTAATAGGCTGATGATGAAGGTATTTATGAAATGCAAGAATGTATTCCTGAAAAGACGACTTTCAGATTTGCTCTAGTCACTCAGAATACAAGGTTGCGTTCAATTTAGGTAAATACATACGTGAAATACCTATGTAAAAAAGCGAGTGAGTTACACTAAGTATAGCTGGAACTATAGTTGTCGCGTTTTAGCATGGCAAAATGGCAACTAGCGGTCATTGCCCTTTACTAATATCTCTCTCTAACTGATCTAATGAGCAATATTTATAATCACGTTCTCGAAAACGGCTCTAACGATTGCGATGCAAGTAGCTCCATCTCTTTCCCCCACTTGACTGAAGTAAGATTACAATAATAGTGCTTTATGGTGGTAGGCCCCCCGGTAATTCATCCATAAAGTGCGCACCTGCAAAGCCATGAAGATGCAGAGGTACCAGGGCGGTATGTCGTCGATGCCGTATGTGACGTTCCCTTTCCTCTCGCCATCCTGAACGCCATCTCCCTCGGGCACCTATGGTAACATTAATTAAATTAAATATTATAATCTGTTTAAATTATTATAATCTAATTACACATAGGTACCTACATAAACTCAAGCCTTCTTCCCATGGCGATAGGCAGACACTACAAAACGCCGCCATAATTTAATTGTTAGCTGAATTAACACTATACCTAATCTGCGTTCGCAATTCATTTGCCAAACATGTAAACAAACACGAGTTTTAGGAAATATTAAAAAATGTATGAAGTTGTAGCGCAAACTGAACGTTATGTAGGCTACACGTTATATTATCTGTGGCTACACGTACCTAACTTTCAGTTTGCGTTTATAATTTTTGATGTTTGTCTAAGTGGAAAACTCTCGTGTTTGTTTACATTTTTGGCGAAATAATTGCAAATGCAGATTAGGTATGTACAGGGTGTTTTTGCGATGGGACTTCTGGACGTAAACAGAAATCTTTGATAAAATATATACCTAGAGCTATTTTGTGAATTAAAAAAAAAATGATTTTTCGATTTTGTAAAATCTCTTAGTCTAGCCAAGCACCACACCCAATCATAAAATATAGGTAACCCATTCCTGCCATATAGCCTCAAATGGGAATAATTAAAAAAAAATACAAAACTACAAAGCTCTAGTTTTCCGCAAAGTAACGCCTGTTTCCATTAAGTGCCTATTTGTCTACTTTATTATCAAATCTTGATGATTTTTTTCTCGCATATTAATAGGTCAAGTCTACCTAACAACATACTCAACCTAGGTAACCAGTTAAACATAAATCTATTAGCAAGCAAGTGTAACGTGTTCAAAACTTATTATGTAGGATATAAATAAATACTTAGTACATAGAGTCGAGGCCATGACGATTTCCTCAAACGAACAAAAGTAAGTAAGCATGTAGTATCAATATCAACCTATAGATAGCTATGGTAGCAAAAGCGCCTTATTCACCATCTATCTTGCTGTAAGTATATCCCGCCACGTACAGTCCCTGACGTACGTCTATTATTTTTGTTACTTGACGTACATCAAGACTATTCACTGTTGTTTTGCGTCGTGCATCGTGCGTGGCCTTGGCGGGACGTACAGCAAGATGGATGGTGAATAAGGCGCTTTACGTACCTACATAATGGGTAATGATCACTATGATTCTCAATTTTGACAGATTGGATGGTCGAAATAACTGTTGTTAAACCGGTTATAGCTAATTGTAACATAACGTTTAATATGACACATTTATGTCTCCAATGATCTAGTGAAGTTGATCCAACAACGATCTGTATTGCAGCATTGTTTCCAATTGATGTTTTTCCACTTAAACCAATATCAACTTTAAGCAAGTGTCAGGGGCGTAGCTACCGCCGTATCTGCCGTATCAATTATACGGGGCCCGGGGCTACGGGGGCCCCCGACGTGCGTAAGCAAAAATGAATAAAAACTGCCACATTTTTTTTAAAGTAAGTATTTCAGAAATGACAAAAGTCAAAAAAGCAGTTTCTTTTTGCCCGCGTAAAGCGTGCGTTCAAAAGTTGGTAACACCCTACATCGGTTATTGCTGGCTGCGGGATATTTACTTCAACGGGTGAATCCCACAATAATCGATGTACATACGATGATAAACCATGTAAACCACGGATTATTGACGCGTTTTATTTAATTGTGCATTACATTGTAATACAATACAAACAATTATTGTTCTTCTGGTTTAGTAGTATTAGTAGCGATTTGTAAAAAACAATGAGTGAAAGGAAAAGAGATTATCCCAGCGGAGCTACGAAAAGAAAAGGTAAACAGAAAAGGGAGATAGATAATTATGATGAATAAATATTTCTTTTAATTTTATGCTTGAACATATTTTTTTTTTGTGAGAAATCTTTACCCTTCATAAGGGCCCCCAAACAAATTTTTATACGGGGCCCCGCCAAGGAACGCTACGCCACTGGCAAGTGTAAATAAAGTTGTGCATGCAAACAGTTCTGCATTGTGAATTTGTGATTAAATAATGCTGCAAAATGTTCTAATCCACAATGTTTGGTACTGACTACTGAGTGCAATCGGCGCGGCGATTAACACCGACACTGACGAACTAGTTGCTGTAGATAAACCTAACCTATGATTTATCTGTCACTTGCATTTTTTATGAACACCTATGTAAATTAGTAAGACGATACAACTTTACCTACTTAATCTGTATAAATACACAATATGTGAATAAGATTCCACATACAACATGTTGTTGGCATTGGCAGATATCACTATAAGGCTCTCTTTGTTCAGGCTTATTTAGAATAGGTACTACAATATCATCAAAGATCAAATCAACATGAGAGAATCACTTCAAGACCGTTTCTAATGTACCTAGAAAACATTTGACAAGCTGTGTCTTACCGATATTTATTAATTAATTTTATAATCACAAATTCGTTGTAAAAATATCCTACCTTAGTGTTAACTATACTGTAAGAACACTGGCACTGACTCATATCTAAGGTTATAACTCGGAACTGAGAGGTTTAATGGCGAAATTATCGCCATGAGTGAGTCTGACTGAGACTGTTCCAGCGAATAAAATGCATTGCTTGCAATTTTACGGCGTGACGCAAAAAACTGGCCAGTCAGAAGTCACGGTTACTAGTAGTATAGTAAAACTAGTTCTAATCTTGGAAAAGAATGAATAACGTAACGTTTCTATTTGCTTACCTGGATTTTCATTGAACACCTTTATAGTTACTTAGTTAGAAAGGTTCATATTCAGTAGCACTTGGAAAATATCTTCGAGAGTTAAGTACTGTTTAGTTTAAAAGACTGTCAAAAACCTGATACTACTAGGAGCTTACTAGGAGCTTTAAATGAAATAGTAGATTGTTATACAAGGGTGGAAAGGAATCAATTCCCATACGAGGTATTTAGACGCCCGAGCGCAGCGAGGGCGGCTATAGTCCGAGTAGGAATTGATGTCTTTCACCCGTGTTAAACACTCTACTTTTCATTTCGAATATAAGGAAAGTAAAAAATAGTGTTTAAAATATTTATTGATATTGAATAACATGAGTAGTACCTATTTAAAATGAACTAACAAGTTAGAACAATTTGTAAAAATGTTTAAATATGGAACGCACCGCATCACCGCTGCGGGCCGTCCCGCGTATAAGATTTTTTTTTTAAATCCACACTGGCTGTTTATAATATAATAGTCACAAGACCGGAGCCCAGTGCTTCCACTTTTAGGGATTTCTCCCGTTTTTTAGGGAAAAAGGCTAATAATAAGCATAGTTTACTGATATTTTATTTTGGCAGGGATTTAGGGAAAAATTTAACTTGAGTTGTAAGCCCTATTGTTTAATTAGTAGGCAGAACCCAATGTACTACTTTACTCTATGGCACCACCGAATGATTAAAGGGGATTTCCTGAAACTTGTAATGATTGTTATTCGTCTAATTTTAGTTTACCATGTTATTGTTAATATTACTATTTCCGTGGCTAAAGACGACATCAGAAATAAGTCGCATTATACCTACAGTTGGTTTGTTTCGTCTGTCTCGCATAATAATGAATGTTTTCTAGGTATTTAATGACATAAAAATGAAAAATTCCCTAAACCAAGGAATTTTTATATTTTTTAGGGAATTTTAGGGATAATTCATTAAGAAATTGGGGAAAACCAAAAACGTAAGTGGAAACACTGCCGCAGCTTTTATTTTTATTCTATTCGATATTTTTCTTAAAAAGTTTCGTACCCACAGATATTAATCTAACTAGATGACGCGATTGTAACTACGTACTTCGCGTGTCAAAAAACGGAGTAAAATTACGATCAATGATCGTAATCTGAGATTTTCATTTAGCATTATCGGCACCGGAAATCCACCAAAATCTAGAAAAACGTCTTTTTAAGCCATATTGAGCTGTAAAGACTGTATAGAAAAATTGGCCGAGGCATTGGAAATGTTTTCTTTCATTGGTAAGTTTTGTTTTTAAATTGTGTGTGAAAAAGTGGCACGCTTGGTTTTCATAAAGATGGAGGGACTTGCGATATCTAGTTAGATTTATATCTGTGTTCGTAGCCGACTACCTAACCATAAGTTCTATTTTTAAAATTCATTCCCGCCCTAGGGTGGGAAGCAATTACTATGAGTCTTTCCCGCCCTAGAGCGGGAAGCAGCGTCTCCCACCCGCTACTCGGATCAAACAAACACTACTTTCCGAGCATGAGATATGAAAACAATATTTTCATCCCACCATCTCGGAAAGAGTATTTTTAATCTTCAATATCTGAGTGGAAAAGCCGTTTTTATTCGCTAGAGGATAAAGTAAATTGAATTTAGAACATCGTGTGCACTAAGTTTGTGAATTAAAAAAAACATTAAACCTATTTACTGCTACCTCTATGGTGCCGAATATATCATACAACTTTTTTTTAATTTTTTTAAAAACTCAGACTCGGAACCTTCTTGGTGTTCTTTTTTCAATTTGCTTTGTACGCGGTTCTTTACGCGGCATTTTTTCACGTCATTGTTAAACCTTTTATTAAAAACAAGAAACTTGAAAACAAGTGAAAAAACTAAAATGAGTGATTCTAGCGACGAGGAAGTTTGCTTGACGCCAACAGAATTGACTGAAACTGTTAATAATGCGCAAATGAGCTTTCTCCCTCAACAATCACGCGATATGTTCAACACGTGGCGACTAGCAAAAGGAGCCAAAACTTTCTCAGAAAACGTTTTGCTGGCATATTTTATAGAATTATCCGAGAACAAGAAAGCAAGCACTCTATGGAGTACGTATTCGATGTTAAAAGCAACAATAAAGATGAAAAAAGACAAACATATCGATACCTATCCTAAATTAGTGGCATTTTTAAAAAGAGCCTCATCTGGTCATCAACCAAAAAAATCGAAGGTTTTCACAGTATCTGATATTGAAAAGTTTCTTAACGAAGCACCCGATTCCGTATATTTGGCGGCAAAAGTAAGTCAGTTGCACATTCAGTATCTACTTAAGTATATTAATCTCAATTAAATAGTATACTTAGTAGATGTTGATAGGCATAATTATGCGTTCATATCAATTTTATTCATTTATCTACTACAATACTCTTTACGTTACAGGTTGTTCTTATTATTGGAATAAACGGAGCATGTCGAACTAATGAACTAACACAACTTAATGTCAAAAACATTGAGAAACATTCAGATGACTTACTATTAATTAATTTACCTAATACAAAGACAAAAAGAGACCGCAACTTCGTCATTCGCAAGGAATACGTAACGATTGTTGAGAAATATCAAGCCTTACGCCCGCCTAACACTCCAATCAATCGATTTTTTCTACAGTATCGCAATGGAAAGTGTGTTAGACAGCCTATGGGTACTAATAAAATTGGCAGTATCCCACGAGAAATAGCAACATTTCTTGAACTTCCAGAACCCCTGTTGTACACGGGTCATTGTTTCCGACGAACTTCAGCCACACTTTTGGCTGATTCCGGAGCTGATCTCCTGTCCCTTAAGCGCCACGGAGGCTGGAAGTCCAATGCAGTTGTAGAGGGATACATAGAGGATTCCATCCAAAATAAGTCTAAAATATGTGAAGGCATCGTAGGAGCCATTACACTGAAAGAGCCTCAATCGGATCCTTGGACTGGCCCTTCTACATCAAAAATAAGCCGTTATGAAACACCTAACCATCTCCCTCTCTCTCCAACATTCACGCCAAGGGAATCCGATGAATCGGTACAACTATTTAAGTATGACAGATAGTTTACCGAAAAACAGTACACAAGTGACTAACACCAATATTACAGTACCAAACAAAAATATTACACTCAATTTAAATAACTGTAGCAACGTTACTTTAAAATTTTCTTAATTATACCTTAGTATTATTTTGTTATAATTTAAAGATTATTCTGTAATACTTACCTGTTATAATGTAGTAATTAATACCTAAACTGAAATAAAAGTGTACCTATCTTGTGATTGTAAACGTTTTTTTTTTTGCATTTAGTCATTTCCTCGCTGAGGTGGAATGAAAAGTTACGTGTTGCACTCGAGTGCAAAGATTTTTCACCTCGTGCTCTTTTGATTCCCTCGCTAACGCTCAGGCTTCTAATTTTGAATCACTCGCTGCGCTCGTGATTCAATTTTAGAATCCTTCGCTTGCTCGGTCATCAAAATTGAACACGCGGTTAAAAAGCAACTTTGCACTCTTGTATAACAAATAACTATTTTCACTGACGCTAGGGAAAGGCTTGAATAGAGTTCAAAAATAGTACCTAATTCTGTAAAGAAGAATTAACAAGTAAACGTCAACCGATCACTGACAATACAATGAGTGTTTGTAAACAAACACCAACTGACTACTACAACATTATTGGTACCTAAAATTAGTTCTATTGTAAATTGGCTCGATTATCATCGCCTACATCCCAAAAATAGAATGCATACAACTAGCGTATTTAAGTGTATTATCTATGCAACTAGCCTCATTCGGTAGCAACAAGACAATCGCTCCACTGACGAAATTACGACTTTTATGACACTTCTGCCTGACTTCTGGCTTCTGGTCTATAATAGGGGGTCGCAACTTCGCAAGTGTGAAGGAATTTTGATACCTACCGGAAATACTGGTACAGTTAGAGAAATGAATTGTTTTGAATTGCAAATTAATTTCCCGTGCAGTTACCGATACTTAACTGTAACTCAACTAGCTAAGGTACGGTAATCTTAAATTCATAATTTGTTATTCATTCACTGGCAGACAACGCACAGCCTAATTCACTGGGTCTAGAAACATGAAAATCGCAAATCCTGCCATATCCTAAGGGCACGTCTTCCTTACCATTACCGCGCCCCCCGATCTACTCCTGGATATGCAATGGCCTTTGTAGTCCCATCTCCCATGAAACATGAAGTTTCAGGGACTAGTGGTTAAACCACGCTAAGATCGGTGCATTTCATGCATACATTGTATGGAAGTTCGTACCTAATTCGACCAACGACTTAACGTGCTTTCCGAGGCACGGCATTCCATGGATGCCTTAATAAGTTAAGGTGTAGCGGTTACACCGCCAAATATGAACTACGCATCAAAGACATGACGTCACACAAATCCTGCTTCACGCAATTAGAGTTTACCGCGCGATCGACATAACTAGACACGACACCCGTCTGGTCGGAGGATCCTCCCATTTCTATAGACAATATACAATAATAACTTTATTTCAGACTATCCTTTTACAGAGTCATCCATATTTGTGTTAGTAAGTACTTATGAACTATGTTAGTAAAACACAGAAATAAAAACACACAACATCACATTGACACATGGAGTGCGATCCAGTGCCTAAGAAATGGACCGTCTAACCGGTCCGCTACTACTTTCAGAATGCTGTTGGAGCTTGCTCGGATACGGTGCAGTATGGAGGCCGCTCTCTTTCTCATGATGGCATGAAAGCCATCAATCCGAGCCTCCATAAACATACCGGACGCACTGCAGCATCTCGGTAGCCCCAACAACATTCTAAAAGCGTTATTATATTGCACCCGACAATGAGTGCACCCTGTTCCTCAAGCCTCTAAAAAGGCTTCCAAACAGGGTCTACCTAAAAATTATAAAACAAACGATTACACGCTAAGGGGGTATATACCAGGGCCGTAGGCAGGGTGGGGGGGGTTTGGGGGTTCAAACCGCCCCCGAAATGTGAGAAACTACAATCTCAATCCAGAGATCGACCCTCCTTGGGTACCTCCGTACTGTAATACATCTGATAATTGTAATCTATTTCGCATAGGAGTAGGGACTTTATAATCTACAAAAAAGCAGTACCTACGTCTGTATTTATATCGAGTCTGACTTTGTATTGAATGAATTCCTGCAACTTCAGCGTTCTCTGAGAGTCTAACCTATCCAAGGTGGGGTGCAAAAATTTTCGATCTCGCTTCGCTCGCTCTTGCATCCTATATTTTCCATAGCGGAATAAGAGGGGGGCGGCAGGTTCGGTAAGCGGGGGCCTCTATGTAATCTAAATACACAATTTTCGATACTTATTCTACGTTATTCTAGTTCTTTACGTTTTCTGCATACGTCGGCCCCCATTTATATTACCGGGCCGGGATGATAATTTTTTATATAAATCTATACTGTTTATTTACCATCTCGAAATCAGAAAAACTTTATTTCTCCTAAAAAAAATCTCCCCCCCCCAAAAGAAATCCTGGCTACAGCCCTGGTATATACGGACCTCGGCGTCGCTGGGGGAGGGTAGCAAAGGACAGGCTGGATAAGATCTAGATTATTAAGGGACGAATTAAAAGCTACTGGCTCAGCGGCGCGGGATGGTTCGAGCAAGGGTCGTGGCGGAACTTACTTGAATATCACCTGTTGCCGATGCAACCCCACTAACCCCAGTCCATTGATACATTGCATGAAGATGGGAATTAGGCTACTCTTTCACCATAGCCTCCCTCCACTGCTTTTACGGGACACAATGACACTGAAATTACTTCATTTAGCATCACTGATGGCTAAACATGAACCGCCATCAGTCTGCTTAGGCTGTTAAATTACAATACTCGTGATGATAAACGCATTTAGTGTTTGCGGCTCTACTTTGCGGAAAATACTAACACCTACAGTGGAAATTCCAAACTGAAAGTGCAACTATAAATACTAATCTCTACTTATCTATAAAATATATAAATTGTAATGTAAGTAGGTACATAAAATTAGGTAGAGCGTTAGTAATATTAAATATTTATAAACAGATTAATAGTCAAATCGTGCTTGAATTGTTTATTACAAGAAGGTAGGTACAGACAAGGACAAAAATAATGTTCACTGAACAAAACCCAAAAGAGAGTTTCTCAAAGGGCAGAATCGTAGAGTTTATCTGTCGAAATGGAATAAAATTTACAGAAGTATGTGTCATCTGTCATCCAACAATCAATACTTTAGGACAAAATCGGTGATGAATTTCGCTAAATGTAGTTAGCATATCTTACGTATTTTTGTCTTCGACTGTACATAATATTATAATCTAAGCAGCAAAGCTAATAAATATAATTAATATATTACTTACTGAGTGAATTACGCCTTCGAGCCCAATCGGGATGTTTGTTATATCAATAGCGTGGACCATTTTGTTGCTAAAATGGAAATAAATAAAGCAATTTTAATTAAAATCTATCATTAAAAAATATATGCAGGTGTCACGCAAGGTCGCCATATTAATTATTGAAATAGATTGACTGAAGCCTATGTATTTAAATATTATTAAATATATAATAATACTAGCTGCCCTCCCCGGCTTCGCACGGGTAGCAGTAGGTACTTATCTACGGCGCACCGACCTATCTACCTACCCTGCCCTCCCTTACCTGCCCTACCCTGCCCGACCTACCTACCTAACCTGCCCTACCTACCTACCCTACCCTGTTTGATTTACCTACCTACCCTACTTACCTACCTTCACCTATCTTCCTATCGACCTACCCTGCCTTACCTACCTTCCCTACCCTACCTACCTACCTTCCTAGATAGGAATGTAGGTAGGTAGGGTAGGTAGGTAGATACCTACCCTGCCCTATCTACCTACCCTACCTACCTTGCCCTACCCGGCTTCGCACGGGTAGCAGTAAGTACTTATCTACGGCGCACCTACCTACTCTGCCCTACCTACCTACCCTACACTGCCCGACCTACCTACCTACCCTACCTTCCTATCTACCTACCCTGCCCTATCTACCTCCCTACCCGGCTCGACCCACCTACCTACCTACCCTACCCTACCTACCTACCTATCTACCCTACCTACCTACCTTCCCCTATCTTCCTACCCTGCCCTACCAACCTACCTTACCTACCTACCTACATACCTACCTACCTACCTTACACCCTACCTTCACCTACCTATCCTAAGATCCTTCTCCTTACAATAACGAAAAAAGAATTAGTGAAATCGGTCCAGCCGTTCACTCGTGTTCAAATAGGGATTCATTTTAGGCCCTAAACTTTAGTGAGTGAGAGAGAGAAAGCTTATTGTGAGAGAATGACAGGAGACCGGCTTTGTTCTCATCCTTACTCTGTGCTGTTTACGGGATGAGAAGTGACACTGGTAGACGCCTGACGGGAATAACTGATCGAGTGGTAACTGATCAATTATCGACCACCAAGAGTAGAAAATTATTAAAGTACTAAAGTCGCTATTAAAAAATAGGGGTTGGTGGTAGAAGGGTGAAAATTTAGGGTTGTATGTATTTTTCAATGCCAAATCATAAAAAAATTACAATAAAAATAATTGTACAAAAAAAGAAAAAAAAAACTTGGGGTGGACTACCCTTATCACTTAGGGGTACGAAAAATAGTTTACATCCTATTCTCATACCTACCTTATATATACAAAAAAAAAAAAAAAAATCGGTCAAGCCGTTTCGGAGGAGTTTGGCAACAAACACCGTGACTCGAGAATTTTATATATTAGATTTAAATTATACGAAGTGTATAGAGTGCCGCGAGTTTCTTGTGGCACTCTAGTGTCACTGCCTCGGTCTGGCTAGGGTGCCGTGAGCGTTGCATTGTCACTGTCACTTGTCATTTAGGTTAGGTTAGGTTAGAACTGTGACCACACAACGCACGAGCCGAGCGAGCGTAGCGAGCGGTGCCGCGGTAGCGGCCGGCGAAGTGCCAGGGTCCGTTTAGGCACAAGAGAATGTAATGTTTTGGGAATGTGGTGTTTTACAGCGATCTAACCTCGACAATCAAACAAAATACCAAGTGACGTGACTTAGTGACAGTGACAATGACAATCCAATGCTTGCGGCTCTTGAGCCGGGCCGAGGCCGTGTTACTAGGGTGCCTGTAGTGGCACTTTATCCGATAGGGATAGAGTGCCAATGGTGGCACTCTATACACTGCCTAAATTATATTTAATAATAATATTTAAATTATATTTAAATATTATTACTTGAAATTTCAGTTTAAAAGTATCTGAAAGTTATCAATTAGTTTTTTTTTGTAAAGCACAGTTTTGTGCATGAGAGATTTATGAACTCAAATAGCAGAAAAGAAATCATAATGTAACTATCCTAGATTATTTTTCTTTAAAAACTAAATGAACAATAATTTCAAAAATTAAACAAATATTTGAATGTGGTACTGCCACCAAACTTACCTTTTTCACTTTTTTTTCACAATACCAAACACATCACAAGGAAACACACACAGCCTAATATTATTCGAGTCGGTCTAATTTCTGTCATCACAATAATGATGTTTTTGATAAGGAACGAGAAACGAGCGCCGATCGACTGTCGAAGAGGCTGACGACTGTGTGCCGTCTTTAAGTGACAATTAAACGAGTAAAGATGAGAACCCCACGAATATATATCTATATAGAGTGGTATATTGAAGCAGTCTGATTAGCGATGTATCGTGAACATCGTGTCTATTATATTTTGTGGACACATATTTATCAACTTGTTCGCACAGTCATTGTGCGGTTTTAGAAGTAATTTCAATCAGTGTTGGATCCAGGATTGTCCTTTGGGGGGGCTTGACCCCGCTGAGGGTAGGTTTTAGCAAAGTAAACACAAAAAACGTAACTGGCGAAATGTGGGTGTACCTGCTACAGGTACACCTCTGCCCAACCCTTAGGGGAAACAAGGCGTGATGTTATGTTATACACAAAAAAGCACTAAAAACGACACATGCAATAGGTATCAACTATCAGGTAGCCACGATTGAGCCCCTTAGCCCACCCCCCCCCCCCCTCCCCCCAATCCGCTACTGATTTCTAACGTGACGATATTATCGTGAAAGTCTACGTCCACATCCATAAAATGTATGGAAACACATGCACATTATAACGTCCACATATTGTCATACCTTTTTCGGACGGAAAAAAGGCTTCTTCATAATATTTCCATACATTTTACGGTCTTGTGTTATCGTGATGCCGTGACGTTAACGTTCACGATAATATCGTCGCGTTAGAAGTTATAAAAGCGCACATTGGATTGGAAACAGTTTGACATTGACAAGGTCTTTATTTTTTAGGCAGTAAGGGTGGAATTCGTAATTCAAGTGGGACGTTGAATGTACTGTACGACATTAAAAACGAGTATAGTACAGACGCCAGCACATCAACCTACTCCGATCTGTCAAATTTTCACAATCAACATTGAACCTTACTCTTTAGCAATAAAGTTGAAAATCTATTAAAGAAATTTGATAGATTGTAGTAACTTTTTTTTGGGTGGGAAATCATCCAATGACTTCTCCCGCTCTGGGCGGAGCGAAAGGGCGTGTCAGACTTTTACTGACTAAAACCCACCCGTGTTCCTTCCCTTGCCATGCCAGGGGCCACGGTTTCCCCTTGGGACTACCCGCAACCCCGGCAGAACTTGATGTGCTGGCGTCTGTACCTTCCAGCAAGGTTGATTGTTTTGGAATTGAATATTATCTCAACAATATTCAGCTTCAAAACAATCAACCTACTTTCAACTTTCTTTCTATGTTGGCAAGGTTGAACTTGCCTTAATCAGGTCGGTCTGGTTTAATAGGAAAGGATGCATGACAGGACAGGTTTATAGAATATACCTACTTATATTATAAAGAAGAAAGTAAGTTCAGCATATTCAGACATTATTTTATTGTTCAGAAAGTCTTTACAACTTGTTTTAGGTGAAACTACAAATAAAAACAGTAGACACAACATGTAGAATACAAGTTTTAAACTTTGTTGTAAACAAGGGGTTACAATACAACGTGTCGTGCTGGCCCAGAAGGTAAGAGCGTGCATTCTGAAAGTCGGCAACGTCGCAAATAGATGTCAAATATTTCACTGTTTTGATTAATTTGGCAATAGGTATTACTGTATGGAAAAATGAAATATGACTAACTAGTAAATTAAAATATTGATTATGAAATGTAATAATTAATATCGTTACACCTAAAACCGTTACAACATCAAATTCAAAGTTATAATTGCAATTCATTATTAATATTCTAGGTCACTAGGTAGTTAGCGATATTTCATATATATATTTCATAATATTTGACAGCTA
Organism: Conistra vaccinii; assembly: GCA_948150665.1. NCBI lineage: Eukaryota > Metazoa > Arthropoda > Insecta > Lepidoptera > Noctuidae > Conistra > Conistra vaccinii. The sequence goes on along the minus strand of OX411323.1, from coordinate 1,928,884 downwards.
TTTGCGACGTTGCAAACTTTTAGAATGAATGCTCTTAAAAGGCACACACTTCTTAAGAACGAAGATGGCCGGTTCAAAACCAAGCAAGTAGCAATGTGACTTTTTCAAATTCATAAGTACTTTCTAAGTTTATCTTGGACATCACTCACATTGAGACTCAGATGCCGACCCCCGGGGGTCCAATGCTTATAATATAACAATGATAGATTCTTACTTAAAATACTAATTATAAACATAAAGATGTTGTTCATAACTACAGACAGATACGTAAGACATTATATTATTTCTTGAAATTTTCACTATTCGAATAAAATATGTCATCCACAGAACGATTATAAAGATACATACATACATAAACTCACGCCTTCTACCCAGGGGGGTAGGCAGAAACTACAGAACGCCTTTATACTCCTTTTGGCTCGTTTACGTTCATACAGTCTCGACATAGATAGCGATCGTTATACAACCGAATTCGGTCGCAAAGTTCTAATGGCGTCCCTAGACGCGTGCGACGCGCTTGACAAGTACGAAAAAATCGCGCGCTTGACAATCGCGTCGCACGCGTCTAGGGACGCCATTAGAACTTTGCGACCGAATTCGGTTGTATAACGATCGCTATCTATGTCGAGACTGCCGCCCCAGATCGTTCATTATAGAAATTTACGCAATTTTACTGAACTGAACAAGGCACCCCGTTCATATCTACACTCGCGCCATGAGAAGAGAATGTATTTGCTCAAAGTATCTCGGCTGCATGCGTATGCGCACGTCAAACGAGAACGATACTATTTATATTGGGTGATACTATTTTTCTTGAGCTTGCCGCATTTTAAACAAAATGCTATAGAACAGTTTAATTTCCAATTAGCAAATCGTTCCAATTTACGTTATGTTTACTACGCGAATTAGTGCTAGGTCCACTGGAAGGCCTTAGATTTTGAGCCAGGGTTTGGCAAACATACTTCTTTAAAACATTTTATAATTCATAGGAGAAAATACCAAGAAACTACACACTTTCTTATCATTAAATACATGATACTTATCCAGTAAATACATGATAGTTTAATTTCTAAAATTGGCTGTCTATCAAAATAAATTCATCATCTGCCGAGCCTTTTCCCAACTATGTTGGGGTCGGCTTCCAGTCTAACCGGATGCAGCTGAATACTAGTATTTTACATGAAACGACTGCCTATCTGACCTCCACAACCCAGTAACTGGATAATACGATACTCCTTAGTAAGACTGGTTGTCTTTCAAAATAATAAACTTCTTAAATTCAGTCCTAAAACCGATAACCAATTTTGTTTTAATCCTAGACCAATAATGGCTAACACGTACTTGTTACTTAGTACCAAGTCTTAAATAGCTTAGAAAAATAAATGCATTCTCAGATCTTATACAAATCACTATACATTGTGGCAAAACTATCAGATGAAAATGTATAATATAGTCCTCCAGACCGTATTTCGGCCACGGCGGCCAATCTCAACGGAGACTAGCCTTCGGCGCGGAAGATATTATAGTGCACAAGTGTGTGCGCAGACACAGGTGCACTCTCTCTTCCCTCACTCTCATAGCCTGATGGGACGGCAATCCGCCACGACTGGAGAGAGATCAGGCGTATGACCAACGGCTTAATGTCCTTAACGTGCATGTGATGAAAATGTAAACAGGGGTCAGAAAATGTACCCGTGAGTGCCAATTTGTAGTGCCACTTAAAAATTGAGTCATCATCATCATCATTTCAGTCGAAAGACGTCCACTGCTGGACATAAGCCTCCCCGAAGCACCGCCACTTCGACCGATTCTGTGCTTCCCGCATCCAGCGGATTCCTCCGGCCTTTACCGTCATCGGTTTATCTTGTGGGAGGCCTTATGTGATCTGATTTAATTATTTGCACAATCAAACCCGAAATACTAATGTTAAATTCACGTTAAACATGTTTCTCATTTGACAATTGAAGTTAAGGTTAAGGTAGCCTCAATTTTCATCGTTGAATTTTCAATTAATATTTAATAATGTTATTTAGACAATGACTGTTATTGCCGATACATATGAATATGTTACTAATTCCCTTTAGTGGGTGATATCGCGTAAGAATTTAACCTGAACACTTGTTTACTCTTTCATCAAATACATTTGGAACAGATTTAAGAGGCCATGAAAACCATAGTGGCCTAATTCATTATGGACAAGCCTTTTGAGTACCATAGAGAACAAAAACAGTATTTTTTAAATCAACTAGCACTCTTCAGAATACATAATTCAATGGACAAGCCTTTTGAGTACCATAGAAAACGAAAATGGAGTACGGTCGGTGACCCGAGAAAAGTCTCACCTAACACTCACCTAACAGTTCACTTGGTGAGGTGGATATGAATAGGCACATTTATAGCTCAGGTCATCGACTGTACCAGGTCAATTACAAAAATATGTATCATGGATGAGAATAGCACCAACTTGTCAACTACAGTCAAAACCTTTTATTTATAACGACATCGCGAACGCAGTATCGGTTATTACGATAAAATTTTAAGGTGCCATCATTTCTGTTTACTGAACCACAGATTACTACAGATGGTACTCTCCGCAAAATCATTTAAATAAAAAGCGAGTCTTGCTACGACACAATAAAGTGTAACTCAGATCGCACAGCGCTATTTAGCGACAGTTATTCACCTAGAAGTTGCTTCTCTTTTATCGCGTAACTCATATATATCTTCTGACTACGTTACGTCCACTGAATTCGACAAGTCGAGCCTGCCACGTACCTACTTGTAGCTTCATACCTAAAATGCGGGGTGTCGCATCTGTATTAATCTGTGACTGAAGTCTGAACATAGTTTTTGGTTATTTTTAACCGACTTCCCAAAAAGGAGGAGGTTCTCTATTCGGCCGGTATGTTTTTTTTTTTCTATGTATGTACATCGATTACGCCGCGGTTAATCGACCGATTCGCATGATTCTTTTTTTGTTCGACGCGAAATAGCTGCCAGGTGGTCCCATAAAAATTTCTTTCAGTTTGGTTTAGTAGTTTTTATTTTATAAGCATTATTGTTATTTGGACGATGTCATTTTGACGATACTTTGTATATTAGTATGTCGATAACTTTAACATTTCTAATCCGATTTGCGTAATTCTTTTTTTGTTCGTTAGTGTACATATTCAAGTTGGTACCCTGGTCATCTAGTCAGCATATGATGATGGGATCCCAAGGAAATCGAGAAGAACACTCAATTTATAAGCATATAACTGTTACGTTTCAGACAATATCATACAGTTTGTTCAATTATTTGCGTTTGATGATGATTTCCTATGGATGAGCTGATGATGGAAGGTACAACTCCTCAAAGGTTAGGAGTTCAGAGAAAATTCTTTCAAAATTATACGTACATATGGATAGAGAATAGTATTCCTTGAGGCTTGAGGTTGACCTTGAAGGTAAATCTCATTAACGTTTAGGTTTAATAGTGTTACATGATGTGCTGTGATTGTTAAATAAATAATAAGCGAACACTTCACATCAAAACCACAACCAAAAAGTGAAAAATAAAAATTTTTAACAAAAAAATTAAAACCGACTTCCAAAAAAAATACTACAAAGTGAAAAATAACTTTAATTTCGGAAGTCGGTGGCAAAAATCGAAAATTAAAAACTAAAGACACCGACTTCCGAAATTAAAGTTATTTTTCACTTTGTAGTATTTTTTTTGGAAGTCGGTTTTAATTTTTTTGTTAAAAATTTTTATATTTATTTTATTTTATTGTGTTTGGGTGGCTTACAGCTATCGATACAGAAGTAACAGACACAACAGACACACACACACACACAGACACAGACAGGTTATAACGACTATAGGCTATAACAATCGTAATCCGACGGTTCCTTCGAAATGGTTATAAACGGTTTTGACTGTACTTTCAAGACTTCTCCACTCTAATAAACAGACAGTCTAAAAACCAATTTGTACTAAGTTGGTACATTAAAATACTTTTTGGGCTCCCAATCGCCTGTTCACGGTGCTAGTAGGCAATTATTTTTACATATTTTTTATCAATACATAAAAACACTTAAAAAATATATATGTACACATAATGAATAAACAGTACATAAGTATTTAAATATCTTGTTAACTTTTAGATATAATAATTAATATATTTTCAGTGCCATGAGCGAGATTCAAAATCACATCTTTTAGATAATTTCTTAAGTCAAAAGCTTACGTAATAATATATATATTTTGCATGCAAGAATAAATTATACAAGAATAAAACAACTCAGTACAGTGTCACAAACTTAACTGTTCAGGTAACAAATACCAAATGCTGCAAGCTTTATCAATAGCCGGAGACAATTTGGGCAGTATAATGTTCCATTTCACGACCGCACGTCAATCATTGCAATTGAAAGTTTGAAACCTTATTTCAAATAACATTAAAGACTCTTGCTCGTGCAGACGCGATTTACAATCTATATACAAATAAATACAATTGAAGTGTCTGTTTTTAATGTCAAAATAACAGCTTTTTACTAAATACATATGAACACAATTTTTTTTTAGTCTGCCTATCTGTTCCGGCTAATCTCCGAAACGGCTAGACCGATTTTGACGGGAGATACAGGCAGATAACTGATATTATAAGGAGTTACTTAGGCTACTTTTATTTTAGAAAAAGAATTAGGGGCCAAGCGAGCGTAGCCGCGGGATGCAGCAACTACAGCATACAAAATATTTGACAGATCCACTGATTTATCACATTTACAATGATTTTATCATCAAGAATAGCTGGTAGAAATCACGACGTACTAAATACTTTACAATAAAACAATAAATTCGAAATTATGACTAGAGCACGGGCTTCTTATACCACAGACCTCGCCTCGTTAAGAATCAAATACAGCTAAATGTCAGAAGACTACCACTTCGTACTACTCTCATAGTTTTGAGTTTCATCTTAAGTACCATCTCATCAGAATGAAAAAAAAACTTGAACTTGTTTGATAGCTCGGCAATAATATTTGATTTAATTTATTCATCATTAATCCATTAATATCAATCTGTCTAGCCCCAACTATATTGCGGTCGGCTTTCAGTCTAACTGAGCGACTGCCTATCTGACCTCCACAACCCAGTAACTGGGTAATACGATACCCCTTGACAAGACTGGTTGTCAGATTTTCAGGTTTCTGACGACCCGTAACGACTGTCAAAGATCCACGAATGACAGCCGGGACCAACGGCTTTCGGAGGCACGGAGTAGTCTCGGTATATTAAGATGGTCACCCATCCACAGACCAACCCCGGCAAGCGAAGCCAGCATATGGCGGCAAATATAAGTGATCATTTGTGGAAGGCACATACAAGTTGCAGCATAAATACAGGGTGGCAGCGACATCGACGTAAAACCTATTATCATGGATTCAGTACATGATTTTGTCGTTTATTGTTGTATTGTTGTAGATGCCGCCACAAACTTACACAACAAAATTTGGTAAACTAGAGGTCTTCTTCTTTTCGTGTGGTTAGTGACTAACCTGGTATCAGAGTTTTAAATCCGCCCATGGGCCTCTGACTTGGCTTCACATCCACATGCCGTCGAGAAATATCTCTCAGGCATGCCGGTTTCCTCACGATGTTTTCCTTCACCGTTTAATGTGCGTAAGTGATAATCATACAACACATACTATCGAAGAACTTCATGTGTAAGCAGTTTGAAAACAAAATCGTGTGAACACGATGACCACATTTGTTACCGCCCCGGTTCTATAACCGCCGAGCGCTGCAAGCAGAAACCGTCCTTACGGTGTATAGACAAAATTCTTCGATGGTACAGACGCCAGCACATCAAGTTACTACAATCTGTGAAATTTCTTTAATAGATTTTCAACTTTATCGCTAAAGGATAAGGTTCAATGTTGATTGGGAAAATTTAACAAATTTAACAGATTGGAGTAGGTTGATGTGCTGGCGTCTGTACATGAATCCGAAAAGTCTGTGGTTTGGGTTTGAACTCGAGATCTATGACTTAGAGGTAGTTTTGACAGATTGATACGGATATTAGAATGAAAACGTTCTTAAAAATACGGGAAGTGCCCTTCAGGTTCTTTAGTATAGCTACAGTTTTCGTAAGTCAACCGTACATGCATATGTCGCACATAAAGTGGGAACCATTATCGGAGTTAGATGTAGTAGCCATGTTTCGCTGCAACGATACACACGATGCAGTCACCAGGCATCAGATGTCGATGTTGAGGCAGGTTCACGTCGAATAAAGCTGAAGAAAAACAATTTGTTAACAGTCTAGTTTTTAACATTTAAATAAACGGGAGCAAGTTTTTAACTCGACGAATTCTTTACATTTCTGTGAATGCCAAATCTATATTGATGTTTTTTTTTTAATAGCCGTAGAATACTGAAGATCTTCGGAGTTAGAGAATGGAACTCCTCTATGGATGACAGCAAATCAACTGCAGTTAAGTATTTTTGGCATCTTTCACATTTAGAGAAAGCGTTCGTAGAACGCGACATCGCGTCTATGCGTCTTTGGTTCAATAATACAGCATGTCTACGCAAAGCTAGCGCAGCGTTTATGCAGCGTCATGTAAACTAACAACCAAGTCCAAAACAAATACAGAAAGAAAAATGCATAAACCAATGTTTACATAAGCAAGGGGGGGGGGGGGGGGGTAAGAGCTTTGATTACTTTTACTGACAAGGGGAAGCGGGGGTAAATAATTGTAGTATATCTGCTAACGTAATTCTTGAACGGCCGCTATTACGGTTCATTAGATACAGCCCACTGACAGACGGACAGCGCAGGCTTAGTAATAGGGTTCCGATTGGCACCCTTCGGCTACGGAACCGGCTAATGGCGATCTTATTGTTAGCCAAACCTAACATTACATCACTACTAAGGGGGTAAGAAGTCAAGGTATACAGAGTGGAATTTTTGAACCTCATCTGGAGGGAAAGTACTCTTAATACTGGAGATAGCAAATTTTACTCAAAGGAATAATTCCTTTATTAAAAAAAAAGAAACAAATTTGCATTCAAATATTTTCGAAAATTCGCTTGCTACACTCGAGAATGGAACCGGCTAAAATCTGAATCTTTAAACATTGATCGATAAAGATCAAATTTCTCTAACAAACATGATAAATTTAATTAAAGGAAGGAATGTTTGATCAGATAAATATAACACAATGAGTAAAAATGAGCTTATTGTCATCAATAGGGCACAGATATGGACTCGGGACTGCTAATGAAAATGTCCTAATCGAAAATCAAATAACAGTGCCCGAACTGGGGTTCTAACCCAGAACCGCACGCTCTGCTCACAGCGCATACGACCAACAGGCAACAAAGCAGATAAACTTAAGGTGGTAAAAAGTTTAAAAGGCAAAAAGAAAAATAGTCACCACATGCAACGCCTGCGGGAGAGTTGTTACCGCTCTCTTTCGGACTGACGACCTCTGCTTTCCGTTTCCTGAAATAGAAACATTGACAATGCAAAAAAAGTTGAGAGTTGTCGAGAGATGTGGGAGCACCCGGTTGGAACGAAGTTACACAAACACTCATTATACCAAAAGTGTCGTGGCGGTAAAAATGTTACACTTTTTCAGTCTAGCTCTCATTCGCCAAGTATGCAGAGTATAGGAACTTCGTTCCAAAAAGATGTCTTAGGGACTACTCACACTTATTCAGCTTATGCCCATAGAAAACAACGATTTTTTTATGGAGACGCGTACGCACCCGTTCAGCTTTCCGCGTCTGTCCAGATTTCGAAGCAAATAAGTATAAAATTAGGACAAATGTGTTATTATCATGCGAGTGCTATAGATAGAGTTCAGCGCTGTTCTGCCGCGTTCAGCGCTGTTTTGTTCAGAGCTGTACGCGGCTGATAGAAGCAGAAACGTCATGCTCGCCAGCAACCCCATCATCTGTATTTCCATTTATAAGTTTATAATATTTTTGTACCCAATATGTACTCAATTTGTACATGCTTTAAAAAAAAAGTATGTATGTTGCTGTAGAGCATCTCCCCAGCAACCCCAAGTTAAAATATGATGAAACTTACGTAGATGCTTATTGTATTAACTAAGAAGTGTATGAAAATAATTGTACTGTTGTTTTTACCATTAAATATGCAAGCTGTGACTATGTCAAGTTTTAAATTCTTGGTAGTATGTACAAATTGAGTACATAATTATTGGGTACAAAAATATTATAAACTTATAAATGGAAAAACAGGTGACGGGGTTGCTGGGGAGCATGACGTAAGCAGAACTGTATAAGTGTGACCAAAATCGTTCAGCGAAACGCGAATAGACTTGAATAAGAGTGGGTAGTTCCTTAATCAGTGGCTTATACTATAGTCTGTTCCAAAAATATGTTGTATAAAAGTGTAAAAAAAACCTTGTTCAGGTAAAAATGTTTCGCAATCACTTTCTAAAAGGAATTAGTAATACATTTATTTGTATTTACAGGGTTTCAACCTTCTATCTCATCTCATCAATTTTTCAACAATTTTTGTTTGAAGAACATTCTTCTTCTTAGCGTGTCGATGGCAAAAATAACACGAAATAAATTCCAAAAATATGTTCTGAAGAACATTATTAAACAGTAATTGAAAAATCATCAAACCTCAATTGTAAAATGAAAAACATATTTAGGGTGATTAAAAATTAATATTTTGGATTTTAAAGCACACAATTTGTAAGTTGCAACATGATTAATTGAAATTCACGAACGAGCATTCCAAATTCGCGATAAGGTTCCAATTCGCTATTACTCAAGGTGTGTCAACTAATGTCCGAAACAGACTGTACGTGGGCGTAAATATGACTCATAAAATCTTTGAAAGGGACAGTCACATGGGTTTTATAGACAAAGACGGTTTAAAATGTTCCTAGAGTAGCTGTCAGTTTAAAGACTTTCCTCTAAATATACTTACTTTTTAACTTCCAGCGCTTTCATCTGCCTTTCAGCTCTAGCCCAAATGTCCTCTTCGAATTCTTCTTTTAACTTACTTTTCTGTAGATATTTTGTATAATATTCACTAGCATGAGTAGATGGCGTGTACTGTTTGCATTGCTCTGGTGACGATGACTGCGAAGGTGAAGCATTCATGCTGGTCTCCTCCGTACTATGGTGTGGGGTGAGGTTCAAAGACTTCTTCTTAAACATCGAAGGAATTACATCTTTAGGCATGGGCCTTCTGGCTGATAGTTCAGCTTCCTTAGCTGTTATGATTGATGTAATAGCCACATTTCTTTTGATTTTCTTTTGTATACGTTGTTGTGGTACAAAGTCTCGGCTATGTGGATCAAGATCACTTGAATTGGCGGGGTTCTCGCCCTCTTGGTCATCTTTCTTTTCCTTCACCTGAAAAAAGATGTAGAAACCTTTATGAATACTAATTGTTCTGCAGCCAATAACATTATGATATTATTAAACAACTACAAATAAAAGCTTTTGCCCGCCGCAGCTAGATGACTCCAGACTCACTGAACCTTCACTTGCATGGATGTCGGAAATATCCATCAGGAGCGTACTACCGGGATTAAAAGAACTCTGTTTTAATCCAGGTTATAAACTACCATGCCGAATTTCATCCAAATCCGTTCACCCGTTTTTACGCCAATCCAGATCATACATCCAGACAAAGGGACAAAAAATTCTAAAAACAATATTTTCGGATCAGACTCGTTCCCATACCTCGTAGCAATTACTTACTTTTTTCAAAAATATTCAATGTACAGTTTAGACTTTTTAACTACTAATTATTTTATTATAATTATATACAGAATATTCTCAGTAGGTACCACAACAAAAAACTAAAAAATAAATCTTTTTTATAAAAAAAAAGTTGGATTTGGTTGTTTGATTCTATTTATTTGGCACAGACTACCTTAGAAGTTTAGGGGTATGAGGAACAGGGTGTAAAGTTCACTCATCCACCATAGAAAAGGGAGGATCCTCCAACCAGACGGGTGTTATGTCTGGCGGGCACTTGCCCATTATGTTGATTTCGGATAGTCTTATCTATGTTATTCGCTCAGTAAACTCTAACTGCGAGATGTAGGAATTGTGTGACGTCATGTCTTTTTGTTTCGTAATTTTTGTATGTGGCGGTCTAACCGCTACATCACTCCCCTCCGGAGACCGGAGGTCGATAGTGGGCTGAGTCTTGGATCTTGCGATGCTTCACAGTGCCAGCTGTGGTTCCAGTGAGTCGGAACCGGGTGCCGCATAGTTCACGGTGAGTCGGAACTGTCTGCGGTGATTCCCCAGTGAGTCGGGGAGGCGCTGCGTCGTCATCCAGTGAGTCGGATGTGGTACAGCGCCGGGTTTTTGGCTGACTGCTTGCGTCGACCAGGAGAGGGTAGAATAGGCTCTGCTTGTGAGACCGGCCGGAAGTGCAGGTGCTGTGCCAAGGTTGCTGATGAGGCTGAGGGTGATGACCAGGAATGCGCGTTCGCTGCATGCTGGTGGTCAGGATACCCGTTGAAGCCGTGGGTGCTGGCTGGCTGTGTGACTCGCCTCACGAAAGCTTGCGGGAGTGATGATGATGACGTCACGCTGAAGTAGTTGCACGAAGGCTGCGTTGACGTTCATACTCGGGGTCACCAATTTAGGGGTATGAGGAACAGGGTGTAAAGTTCACTCATCCACCATAGAAAAGGGAGGATCCTCCAACCAGACGGGTGTTATGTCTGGCGGGCACTTGCCCATATGTTGATTTCGGATAGTCTTATCTATGTTATTCGCTCAGTAAACTCTAACTGCGAGATGTAGGAATTGTGTGACGTCATGTCTTTTTGTTTCGTAATTTTTGTATGTGGCGGTCTAACCGCTACAGAAGCTAAAGTTATTTTGCACTTTGTAGTATTTTTTGTTTTAAGTTTTTTGATGTGTAACACTAACATCTTTCCTCTCGCTTTCCTGCAATCTAAATCTAAATTTAAAAAAAAAACTAAATGTCACAGGTAGCCGGGGAAGTGCGCCCTATTTGAGTTCACCAATGAGCACCAGAAACATTGCTTATTACCAAGGTGAGATGTCAAATGCTATACACCATAATGCGAATACTGCATGAATCTCTTTCTGGTCTTTTTATTTTGTGCTCAAAAACTGTTTGTATGTACAAACTGAAGTGCTAATCAACTTTTATTGCTGACTGTAGAATCATCGAAAATTTTAATATTAATTTAATGTAATGAAATGAGTTAATTTTTAACTACATTTGAAACCAAAGTTCTCCAATGTCAGCACATATTCTTACTTACTCAGTATTCTAATTTTGAAACACTAAACGTACCCAGTTGAGCATTTCTTGAATGAGTTCACAGTCTGGAGTCGCAAAGTCTCCTCCCCCTCCACCTTGAGATGTATAGTAAGATTGTTCTGCACTTTCTGTGGAATAGTAATCCCACAATCACTATAAATATAAAGAAAACCACTAGCATAGAAAAATAATCCATTTATTTTAGCAGAGTGGTAGCTAGGGGCCTGATGAAGAACAAAGATTACTTTGATCTTGTTACTTACATAGATATCAAGCCACCTCATTTCACTACGTACATACCTTCTTCCTTAATGTTGAAAGCTGGTGGTCCGTCAGCATCAAATGTGTCCAAGGGTGCAGGAACCACACATCTTTGTGCTACTGACAGATCTTGCATTATGTCTTCCAGGTTAGTCCAATCACACATTGTGAATGTTTATTTCAACTTCAGTGTAAAATCTTGTTGGGTTTTATTCTGGAAGAGTCACTCACCATTAGTCACCATCCTACCACCAAACATAAGGGTTTGTTCAATCAAAAGAAAGGTTAGCGAATTGGAAAAAACCATTTGATAATTCTGATTGTTTTCATAATTTGTTTCTGGTTTCGGTTCAGACTTTAAGGTAAATAGTTAGATACTGCCCGTCCCGTTATTACAGTGTATAGTATTCCAAGAACTGTGGACACACCAGAGCAAGCTATGTCAATGCATGGTTTAAACAGTAGGTAATAATGTGGGTAAAAAAACTCCCGATAAATCTTCTTGACTACTTTCAGTCAAAGGGGGTCGCACTCTACGGATATACGAACTATATTCAGTTCTAATTAGATAGTACTTACCCAACGATAATACAGTCATAGACTCATAGTACAAACAACAAGTTTTATAAAACAACAACACAACCAACGAATATGCTACAATAGTTGACCGTTTTTGAAATCCTGATTAATTATGTTCGTTGTGGTCTCCAAAGAGTAAAGTACTATAGAGAGAGTGGTCTCGGCCTCAAAATGTGATTAATTTTATTTAGCAAAATAGCAAGAATCAAAACTATCTTTGTATTATTTATTTACTTCTCACGGGACCACAGATAACTATCACGGGACCACAGAGTACTTTCTATCATACTGAAACACGGGACTGTCAAAAGCTTTAGCTGTCGCTTGCGACAGCAAGCGACAGCCTGGCCACGACTTTGAGCGGGGCGGCGAGCGGGGCGGCGAGCGGCAAGCGGGGCGTTGTCCCACTTGTCCCTGCCATGTACTTGACACGTTAGCGGCAGCAACCGCGGTGGACGTACTTAGACTTTTAATTTTTTTTTTTATTGACATGGCGTTATCCAAAGTGGCTCTTCTTTGCCTCGAAAGCAGTTATTATTTTAAACAAGATATTTTTAATATGCGGGAAGGAGTGCACGCAGTTAATAAAGACCGGTATAAGGCTGCCTGTCCACTGGAGCGGAGAGGAGAGAAAGAGGAGCGGAAATGTGTCAATATTATCCAATAGAATCTTGACTCCGCCCCTGAGTTTAGATTTGATTGGTTAATAATGGCATATCTCCGCTCCTCTCCTCTCCGCTCCGCTCCAGTGGACAGGCAGCCTAAATATGGTGAATTCGTAATCTACTTATACAAAGAATACAGAAAATATCCGAGAAAATTTTATGACTACAGAAGAATGAGTCTAGAAACTTTAGATGATATTTTCTATATATATCTATATATATATTTTTATCTTCCAGTCAGTCGAAACGGAATGCAGTCACACACGATACAAAAGATCGACTGATTTGTAACTTAACATTGGTGTAAATTAAGATTTTACCTACACCGTTTTACCTACACCTACCTTACATCCGTTATTTTGCGGCCGGTAAAGTCTTCACACACATTATTTTAAGCCCAGCATCAGATCCGCACCACCTCACCCCATCGATATACCGGAAACCAGGCAGTACTTACTTATAACTCTTATAAGTAATAAAGTTTCATGGTGATGCCGATTCGGTGCCAAGCTGAAATGCGGTAAGGTTTATTTGACGATATAACACCCTATAACACCCTCGGATTATTCCGAACCTGACCCGGAAAACCTAACCCGGTCGCGGGTTAGGTTCGGAATTTAACATTACGTAGGTAAGGATTGCGAGGATAGAAATTATGATGGGTAAAAAACTGTAAAAAAGCAGTCAAAACATACTTCATGAAAAGTGATGAATTGTTCATTTTTGTTAGAAACTATGTTTTTAATTTCTTCTTCGTTTATGAATGAGTGTTAGTGCTTGTTTACGGACACGCGGGGCGATGGGCGGGGCGTGCGGCGGGGCGGCCCGCACAAAATTCAAACATATGGCGTTGTATGAGAGCGTTTACGGAGAAGCGTTTTTATAGGCGTTTGCTTGAAATCCAGGCGGTGCCCGCGGCGGGACACGCGGCGGGCAACAATGCGTTCAACGCCGCGTGCAACGCCGCGGGCAACGCCGCGGGGCACGCGGTGGGGCCCGCGGCATCGTATGTACGCTCAATACCTACGAACTACGAACATCGGTGATATCCACATATAGAGTCTGGCTAACGAAAGTTGGCCCTGGAATTATTTGCGAATCTAGCAACTCTGTATGAACGTGAACCTCAATTTGACAAGGTTGTCGTTCGGTATCTCTGGTGTATTTAGTGTTGTCATGCATGTATTTCTTAAATTTGCCGCCAATATTCTGGGGCCAACTTTCGTTAGCCAGACTCTAACATCAAATAAGAAAATAAGAATATAGGCGTGATGTTATGCATCTTTTGTATTTCTTTATTTATTATTAAATATTTCGGTCGCGCTTGAATATCAGCTCCCGCCTTCCGCTCCCGATGCACGCCGCGTGTACCGCCGCGTTCACCGCCGCGTGCAACGCCGCGTGCAACGCCGCGGGCACCGCTACATTTCACGCCACGCCGCACGCCCCTCCGCACGCCCCGCGCTTCCATAAACAACATCGTACATCGCCATATGTTTGTGTTTGCGCGTGTGATGACGCGGGCCGCTGCACGCCCCGCCTCTCTGTAAACAGAAAAAACGTCCGACGCACCGCCAAACGCCACGCTGCACGCCACGCTCAACGCCCCGCGTCTCCGTAAACAAGCACTTATGAGGCGTGCACTTTTGGATTTTCCAAACTATTTTATTCGTCCAGCCGCGCCGCTCAGTCCGCCCCTGCACTGCCGTCGTCCGTACCGCTCTGAGTAGTGGCATCTCATTCACTCGCCCATACATTTGTTCAAGCCGCGCAGGCGCGACCGCGCCGCTCGCCGCTGCCGCGAAACGCTTGGCAAATACCGCTCCCGCTGCCGCTGTGAGCGGCGCGCCGTGGCATGCTTCATACATTTCTATGCATTTGTTTTTACTGCTCGCCGCCCTGCTCACCGCTACCGCTGGAAGCGGCAAGGTCGTGGCCAAGCCGTATAAATATGTAGTACCACAGACTACAATTTTGTACACACCGACACAATTTCAGACCTCGCCGTAGAGGTCCGCGACCGCGACCCACGCGAGTAAATGATACTCCCCCCCGACCCTTGCTCGGTAACGATGCGCCAGCCCGCGTTTTTGCTGAGCCTGTAGCTTTAAATTCCCCTGATAATAATAATGAACCATCCTTGATCCAGCCTGTCCCTCTTGCTGTCCTCCCGTCAGCGAACGCCCTAAGCCGAGGTTCGTACCCCACAGGGGGTGCCCTTAGCGAGCGTTCGCCTAGTTTTAATTAGCTTAGTTTGTATGCCCCTGGCTGGAGCCTTTGAGTTCTTTTAGGAGCTTAAGGCAGCCACAGGTAAGTCCGGTTAAGCAGCGAATACCTTAGTGGTAACCTGCGAGATGCCATAGTCAAAAAAAAAAAAAAAACTACAATTTTGTAGTTAGTTGTAAAGCCGCGTTTACAAATTCGCGCGAGTGACGAGGCGAACGGCGAGTCGAGGCACGAACACCAATGTGTAAACACTAGTTCGCCTCGCCACTCGTTTCCCTTTGACTCGTGCCCAAAAGACGCGCCCGACGCGAGCGTCACGAGCGGCGAGGCAAATGACGACACGAATGACGAACTACCGTTTACATATTCGTGTTCGTGCCTTGACTCGCCGTCCGCCTCGTTACTCGCGCGAATGTGTAAATGCGGCTTGTGGTCGAGTGGATCCAGCGGTATGCGAGGGAGAGCGCGCGAAGTAAAGAGGCGACCCACTGACCAAAGTTCGCGATAACGTGACAGTGTAGAGAGTTATAAAACAGTAGTGCGCATGCCAGTACGCATGTGCAAGTGCGCAACCTAACTTCAGAGCGGCAAAGTTATATTTTGACGCGAACTGTACCTCTCCTGTATATCCTACCCCCATGGGAAGAAGGCATGAGATTATATAAGTAGTACCTACTAATTCCATGCTCACCATAGGGAAGAAAAATAGATCTGTCATTGTCTTGTCTTTCATTCCTTTCATTCGTTATTCTGTCTGTGATTCATTCATTGGACATTGTCAAAAACTGTACCTATTTCGCACTGGTTCGCACTGAGATTTCGCCTTTTAGTTGTTGTTTGTTCTCAACTTCTCACTCAGCTCATAGCTAATACACTTAAAATACGAATACGGATTCAGCTCCTGCTCAGCAGACGTCAGTTCTCACAGATCAAGGTAATCAAGGTTTTCTGACTTTTTCTCGTTCAGTCTGGTAAGGAATCAAACTGCGTTTAATTGGATTTTATTTTTTCATTGTTGTAGTGTTGGAGTTTTGGACTGACATGACTAGAATTCATTTTCACTGGGGGTTTCAAAGAGTTTTTCCGCATTTGGTTGGAGCCTTACGATTTTAGTACCTCCTAGTTTAATTTAAAAAAAGGGTCTCACTGTCCACTTACCAGCAGCACAAGGTACTTTCGACGCTAGTGTCCTTTTCTTTTTGTATTTATTTGTATAGTTGTTACTCATAAATATTCAATTGCAAATTCAAATGAAACGGAAGTCCTGAAAAAGTAATATTCTACAGTGGCTTACAGACTACAGTACGTTTTTTGTTTCTAGTGCACTATGGCTTATGTGAAGACTTGGTCAACGAAGGAAGAGGTGCTGAAAGACCTTGCGAAGGCTTCAGGTAGGAGGATTAGGAAGAAAGATGACCTTGACGGAGGTTACCTGGTGATTGGAGATGTCCCACCACGCGTGATGCCTGAAAATGAAGGTAATCTTCCCTTTTTTGGTAAAATTCATTCTTACAAAGTTAGTTTTAACACTTTTTTGTGTGGCTTTTTTTGTCATTTTGATTGTATGCTTAACAGTTATCATACTGAGGGTTGATGTCTTGTCATCAGTCAGCTATCTTATCCGTGGAATAAAATCACCATCCAACATCAGGAAAAATAACAAAATACCAAATTTATTTCCTGGAAATTTTTCAATATTTTTCTTACTATGTTTTTAAAGTGTGGTTGAATTTGCCCTGCCATGACAAGCATTAAACACTTTATCAACAATTCTATTTCTGGCGTGGCATTACAATGTAAAACAAACATTCAGTTGTTTGAGGATAAATTGGGTTAGTTATTTGGTTTGATTTTATTTGAAGTAATATTTCCTTCATCACCACTACCTATTTTATACCCAAACAACCTTTTTTATACATACAAATATTATAAATTCGAAAGTAACTCTGTCTATTACCTTTTTACACCTTTACGGCTAAACTGATTAGAAGGATAGGCACACATGACCTGGGTTAGGACGTAGGATATTTTTTATCTCAGTAGTATGTTACCAGGGAATAATTTCTGATATCCACGTGGGCAAAGCCGCAGACTAAGCTAGTAAATTATTAATATATTACAAAAGCAAAGTCCTTAAACTCTGTACTTATTTTATACTTTCTGAGATTTCTGCTGACGCAATGCATTCAAAATAAATCTTACTGACATAGCTGTTTGTAAAAGGCAATGTTTTAGCTTGCACAGCATTGCATCACAATGCAATGTCATGCTCATCTTTTTCATGTTACAACATGTACAAACTTGATCTGATACTCAGACAAAAATGTATTAGTCATAGGTACAGGTCAAATTACTTATTATATTGTTGTTTGTTGCCAACATTGTGTTATATTTACAATTGTTTTGTTTTAAACTCATCTTAACTGCCTATTTTACTGTAAGGTAGGTGTTAGTATAAAGCAGCTAACACCTAACAGTGAATTTATGAAACAAAATTAGTAGTGTCCGACCGAAACAGGACTTTCTACCGAAACCGAATCTTCGGTATCTGTCTCAGTTTCGGCCGAAACCGAAACTTTATTAGACATGTTAAAAATCTATTGCTCACATTTTTTTACACATAAACAGACAGTTAACACGTGTTAAATGAAAAACAAAATAATGATCAACAAAATAAATGGACAAATAAATGATCTTTATCTTTAAAAAAACTAATTGAAAAATATAAAAACATTATTTTTTTGGGAAAGCTAAAAAATTATAATAATTATCAAAACATGTTAACTACTTCTTGGAACAAGAGAACTTAAAAGCTGATGATAGCGTGGCGGGTGACACACGGTTCACGGAAGTCGGCTGAACGACGCGCGATAATATTCACGAACGCAGTGAGCAATATAATAGCACAGAGTTTCGGTGCGGCCGAAGGTTCGGCAAAGGGGTTTGAAGATTTTGGCCCTAAAATCAGCCACCATTTTGATTTTTTTTCAAAATCGAGGTGCACAATTAATGTCATATATTTGGATAGACAAACATAAAACTTCATATAACATAACATCATAAAGCGTCACGTTTCTGAGATATTCAAAGATAAAAATAACAATTGTTATAACGAATTTATTTATTTATGTTGTAGTTACTTCATGTTGATTAAGTTATTTACACATGAATTAATAGACTACACCTAGTGGATAAAACATAAGATTTTTTTATCATATTCGGTATAAATAATGTCATCCAAGAAGGCAGCGGGAGGCTGAATAGGATTTTCTTGGTGTCGCGCCCATGCCACAAGCGCATATAACACACGTCCTCATTCGGCGGAGGGTATACAAATACTTTTGTCTCTTTTGCTCTTAACTAAAATATTACCTATACATGATGCAATTATGTTTTCATAGTTCAATATACATGATGCAATTATGTTTTCATAGTTGCAAACACATAATATACCTGAAGGAAAAAAAAACAAAAAAATCCTTGTTTCAGGGTTCAGTTTTCGACTTATATTTCGGTGAATAACTCCGAAACCTGACGCTTTAGGATATTATGTTACATGACATTTTTTGTTTGTATAAGTGTATTCTATCTAAATTATAACTTTCGATTGTCACCGCGATTCTGAAAAAAAATTAAAATGGCGGCCTCACGTTAGGGCCACCCTCCATACAAAAATCTTCAAACCCCTTTCTGCCGAAACCGAAACTGATGCCGAAACTTGCTGAAACTGAAACCGAAACTGATGCCGAAACTAGATTTTCTTGCCGAAACCGAAACCGAACCTTCGGTTGGTCACTATAAATTAGATAGAAGAACATAGACTTTATAACATAATCTGTGGATGCTGCTCAGAGTTTGTTTTGGCATTTCTTCTCAGCGAACGAGCAATTTTTAGAATATTGGCTACAATGGCACTTTTACTAAACTTCTTTATGTGCAACTTTGTAATCGATAACTTTCTATTTGCCTTCTAACCTTCTTTAGGAGTATAATGTTCCTCCAGGGGTCTTGGCCATTTCGTTTCGTCATAACTTGCATTTATATTGCTTCCTGAAGCATTTATAACTACGATGTGTGGAATAAAATTTTGGAGTTAAGTAATTTGTTTTCTTTTATGTTTAAAAGAACATGATATTTTTAGGGGTTGTGCATTAATCACGTGATATTTTTACGGGTAGGGAATAAATATATTTTTTCCATATCATTAGCACTACTCGTTTAGACGTGATCTTTCTTCAGTAAAAATCGTTAAAAGTCCGTTATCTTCGCCTAATGCCTGATGAGTGAATAGTAAAGCTCATAACTCGGAAACTGAATAGTTTTTGTTTCACCTTTATTTCTGTTTAGTATAACATTGTTGTCTTTGCTCTCTCTCTCTCACATCATGTCATGTACCAACTTGATCACTTACCATGTCTACTACCAGTTATGGTGTCATGCTGGTCAGTTCTACACAAGCATACTTGAATCCTTGAATCATCCATGGCAGGACTACTGGGTCAGACCTTTTAGGGTCAGTTCAGTTCCCACTGAGACTGTAAAATAAGTTTTTTGTATTGTATTTATTTATTTGCCTAAAACATGATATACAAAGGTGTTCCGTGTTTACACGAGCTAAGTAACACACTGCTGTCTGCCAGATATGTATGACGATATCCATTGCAGTGGAGGTCCTCTAATTCCTATGGACTCTAATTTCTGAACAAGCATCGTATGCGAGACCAGGGGGCCAAGTCTACTAATTTACAAACGTCTTAATGGTGTCACGATGGTGAGTTTTTGACAGATTTGCCATACAAAATCTGTCAAAAATAGACTTGGCCCCCTGGTCGAAAGCTTTAGTAAAAAAAAAATGGTAGCTTTCTTAAATCAACCCGCGCTGGGCCCGCGTAGTGGATTACGGCCCACTCCCTCTCACAGAGAGGAGTTGTGATTGATCGTGTGTTACGAAATAAGGTTGCTGGTCCCAGCAGTAGGAACAAAATTGATGCTGATTAAGAATAAAGTGGTGCTTAGAAAGCAATCACGCATCAATTATTAATCTTTTGAACATTTAAGTTGCAAAATGGCTAGAGCGCTCGGAATATACGAAAAATCGACTTGTGCAATAAAATCAGTCAAGGTCAGTCCATAAATAATTTTTGCGTCGTATAAATGCGATGTGACGTAGGAGAGATGATAATTTTTGTCATATAAATCCTACTCAGGTCAAAAAATTACAAGGTCAAATAATTAGTCGGTCTGATAAAAAGCAGTAATAGCTTCCGAATGTCCGCTCCAAATGTGTAAATAAACCCTGTTCAAGTGATTTTTTATGCAATCACTCAATAAACGGAATTAGGAACACATCTGTATTTTCAACTTTTGTATATCTCATCATCATTCTCCTGCCCTTATTCCATACCATGACAACCGATTTCCGCACAACTTTTCGGTCACCGGTGCCACCTTTTATATATATCTCTCTCTCTCTCTCTCTCTTTTATATGTCTTTTTTATATTAAATTAAAAATATCATTGATCTCACCACTTTGTCCTTCAATTTATTATTGTAAGAATAACATTATTAAAAATTTAAATTGTCAAATGAAAAACACCTTTATAATACATCATTGTTTATGGTGATTTAAAATAATAATTTCGGCTTTAAATAATCAAATAAACAGATCGAAGCCCGCAGTTTATAACGTGTGAAAATCGACAATGTATGGCGATTTTCACATTTTTCGTTATGGATGTGGTTTTTTAAAATTTCACGCAGACGAAGTCGCGGGCAGAAACTAGTACATTATAATGAAAAAAAAGCAAAAAGATCCGAAAATTTTGTAAAACAAAGTAAAAATAATAAAATGATTTTCAACTCTTCTCGCTTTTGTTTGCGAAATCCTTGATAGTTTTATGAAAATCTATAATATGGTATAATATGGCCTCCTCTTTGCTAAAGTTTACCTTTCCTAGCTCATTGTTGAGCACAGGTAATTTGTGACAACACACATAGCGACAGCCGCGGTTCTTTTGATTTTAACGCAGTGCTCATAATTAATGTAAACTAAAACCCGAGACTTACATTGGGTCAGTTCAAATAATGTAAACTTGAACCACAGACGTAAACATTGTTTTGGAGGTGTGTACCTACTTACTTATACGATGCTCGACTATGATGAATTGAAGAATGTATGTAGAAAAAAAGGGCCAAAATACATACACACCAGGGATGTTATGGAGCTCCGTAACCGAAACTATCGGATATCCGAAATAAAAATCTATCCGTAACCGAATTCGATATAAAAGTTGCGGATAGGGGTGGAGTCTAAATGAGACACCCTATGACATTGAGTTAAATGTACTACGTAGTATTTAACTCAATGCCATATGACAGGTTTTTCTGTGCGACCGACCCGATCTCCCGACACAATAACCACGCGCGTCATTTGCATGTTTGTCTATTATTTCTATTGCATACTCTTAATCATACATTGTAGTAGGTACCTATTATGATAAGGATAACTTAGAAATAAAGTCAAATTATTAGGTACCTATTGCACGACTCTTAATGCGAAGCATTAGAGTGTGCTCTACGATCGAAAAATTATTTTTGCCCCATTTCTGTAACTGTTTTTATTGTGACACTCCTGCTAGTACACATAACCTACTTAATTTATATACCATTGTATAGATGATTAAATGTAGATTAATACTGTACTTTTTAACAATTGATTTAATGCAGCAGAAATGGAAACGGCATCAAAATAGTTGAAAAAAAAATCCTGTCCGTCAATTTATGAACCCTGAAAACATTGTAGCTTGCGATAAAATCAATTAATTGAGTCAATTTTTTTTTTATACATTCGTTTCAGCCGTAGAAGGAACCCTATTGAAAATGGCACTTTTATTCAAAGTAGTTTAATTATAATTAATAAAATACTAACTAAAATATAATATCTTAATCTAAATATTTCCAACCTTTGAATTGATGTTGCCTAGCAACCGCCAAGTAAATATCTTTGTCAGTCTTTGACATTACGACTTCATGAAAAGTGATAAATTGTTCATTTTTGTTAAAAACTATGTTTTGAATTTCTTTTTCGTTTATGAATGAGTAATATGTATGAGGCGTGCACTTTTGGATTTTCCAAACTATTTGTGTATTACTTTCACAATAAAAAACTAAAACAAATTTCCGTAACCGAAACTTTCCGAAACTAACCGATAATCCGAAATAATTCCATATCTGTATCCGATCTCTAATCCATATCTGTATCCGATCTCTAATCCATATCCGTATCCGATCTCTAATCCATATCCGTATCCAGATCCGAAATTTCATATCCATAACATCCCTAATACACACGATACGATGTCGCATCGTGGCACATTGCTATCGACATGTTTCTCCTGTACCTCGTTATAATTTATTATCTGGTTAATTTTTTTATTTAAGTATGCATAAACACGTTACGTTATACGTTATAAAATTGATTCCGTCACATCACACTCTCACTCAAGTCCAGTTGAAAACCAGAGTCAGGCACTTATAGTTGTCTGGCATTTTTTGCTGAACCGGGCCTTTTTAGCGCAGCCGTGATGCACACTCCCCTGCTAATTTCTTATCGCATTTTACACTTATTTGTTTTTTTTTCTGCTGAATAAATTGTGTGCTTTTGGGCCTGTGTTAAATAAATGTATTTTCTTTCTTCTTTCTTTTACTTACCTATTATTTTGTATTTACTATTTTATGTACTATTTTCGTTTACAGTTTACTTCTAAAACAAGTTGTAAAGACTAGTTATCAATAAAAAATTGTTGTTTAAACATGTCTGTACTGTAACAATGTCGGTTGCAACGTGCCACGATGTCATGATTGTGTATGTGTTTTCGACTCTTAGTCTTACTATTAATTAGAAAAACGTTATGTTAGGTTAAAAAGTCCCAGGAATACGATCTCTCTTTAACAAAGTTCTTGAAAACAGATGCCACCGAGTTGGAAATCCGATTTGGGGGAGCAGATACCAGAAAAGAGATACACACTGAAGAAGATGCCACGCCAGATCTGGCAGGCATCCAGCATATGCTAAGAATGGTGAGTCACTTATTTCATTTTAGAATTAACTAGCTCCTTCTTACCTCAGGCCTGCCTAAAAAGTTAGATGACTACTGGCCTTTTGTCTTTTGTTTTAAATAAAACCCGACTACTGAAAAATCACGTTCTACTTCTTGTTTCATACTTTTTAGAGCGTGATTTTTCAGTAGTCGGGTTTTAGTTAAACTTAGTTGTTATTTAAATTATTTTGGGGTTATAATTTCGTGATAAAGTATTTGCAGAGCCGCCAAAATTTTTTTGTTTAGGTTAATTGTATTATAGGTATTAATTTTACAGCCGTGCTTGTACGTAGCAGTCTCAGTTTTGCATGTTATTAGCAATTTAAACATATTTATGTACCTTATATTTACTTAGACAATATAACATATTTACATATTATTTGTAATTTGCTTGGCAAGCCCTTCCATTTGATACCCAACACGGTATAATTAAAAAAAAATATTTTCGGCACTTTATGTAGGAGAGGGCGCCATATTGAATTTAATGTAACGTCACATAGCCTATAACCAGAGAACAATCAGGACGCTTCCAAAGATACCTCATTTATCATATCAAAGTTTAGAAGTTATGAGGTTACAGATGAACTATCGAAGAACTTTATACCTATCTAAGCACCTTAAAGACTATTTCTACTTGACTATAGAAATGTCATCAATAGCATCGCAACATCAGATTTTTGACGAGTCCCTTGTTTTTGTAAATGAAAAAAGAGAAAGATTTTTTTCAATGGTAATTATTGGTGATCCATGGTATGTACATATCAATAGGAACCTTCGGTCGGTCGCAGTTTGAGCACGTTTGGGACAAGTTCATGGGTTTTTTCTTATTTTTATGAATACGCTTTCTATGCTACAGAAAAGTATAAAATTAGCAACAAAAAGTGCAAAACTCGATAGCCACCCGTCATATTTGTTTTAAATTAGCTATACTAGTTATAAAACTTATAAACCCCTTTTCAAGGAATGCACCTAAATAGAGACTTGTAGACAACGCGGTTTGAGTAAATAAACTGGGAGCTTACTCATATTATTATGACCCACTTAAAATTATTATGACAAACCGTGCCTAAAGAAACACTTTACAATAATCTAAGGTCGTTTCCTTATTGGTCGGTGCGGTATCGTTACGGTATAGCATGCGCGGTATACCGAAACGATATCGCACTGCTTTCATTTATCAATTTGTGCAGTATCGCTTAGATCGTTGAAATATAGGCGCTCGGTAAGCTTTCGGTACCGAGTATACAAAACATGCTGCAAAACACGTGACGTTAGCGGGTACCGCACTGGATGTCTCACAGAGCTGCAAAAAAACGAAGTACCTACTTATGCAGTTTACACTTTCATTTTTTGGGATTCCCCGATACGGCATTCCGACTATTCCGAGATAAAAGTTAAAATACCAATTTCTAAGCCAAACAAATATCAACATTGCATGCCTAAAAATAAAGTCGGAAATTAATAACCTGAACCGTGCCTGAACCTTTTCCTTTAGATACGCTCTTGAACAAATGGAAGTTTATTTATTCTAAATTTTAACTTAAGTGCACCAAGGTCGATATTTGTTTGGCAGTGACGACCGCGCTGCGTTCGATTTCCCCAGATGTTCCCGGCTCTGAAATGGGTTCTGCGTTGCGAATTCGCATCGCGCCAGTCGTGTCGTGTCGTGGCCAGTAGGCTTACTCTTGAAATCAATCCCAATCTCGATCGTATTCTAATCCGATCCAGTTTCAATTCCAATCTTCAGAAAATTGGCACTCTTGAACGAAATCGAGATTGAGATTGGAATCGACTGCAAGATCGATTATACTAATTCACATGGGGTGGCCATACACAACAAAACGTTAATTACCAAATTTATGAACATTGAATAACTCGTTAAATCTATTAATAAATATGTTCTGATAATTATATTAACATAAATAATCATTTAAGTGTTCTTTGTTTGCATTTATATGTATTTTAATACTAAATTTTTAAGCAGCATAGGCTCATTGTGTATGTCATTGCCTAAGTTTAACATTTAAAAAAAACTTCTCGCGCATTTGTCAATGTCATCCACTTAGAATCTTTTAAGTTTTTAAGAAGTTTTTACTTGAGTAAAAAGTGTGAAATATTACTGTTGCGATAAACAAAAGATTCAAAGCGATGTTATCTAAATATTTTCAAGTGTTTAGTTTGGAGTGTATTAAAGTATGTTTCTATGCACAAGTTCAAGTTAGTTTTACTTTAAGACAAGTATTCAACAGAGGAAGACGAAAATATCAAGGTAAGACCACAATTCTATTATATATATTGTAATTCCTTAAAATTTTAATATTAAACACTTTTGCGCAATACAAACATTAATTGTTCTTACAGGATGAGTAGGCCAACACACCAACAGCTGGAGACTCTGGTAGATTTCCTGGTACAGAACCCAGGAATTGCCAAGGGGTTATTGCGCACTGCTCATGCTAAACAGGAGACAAAGAGAAAGTGGAACGACATAGCAGTATCCTTAAATGCACTAGGCGGTGCACAGAAAGATGGCAAAGGCTGGGCTAAGGTACTGTCTTCACACTAATAAACTTTTTTGTTTTCACTTAATTATATGGCAACAGTTACAATAATTAGTATGTTTATTTCCTTTTCAGTATTGGGCTGACAAAAAGCATTCCCTAAAGAAGACATGTGGCGAGCATGCACAGTCGATGAGGCGTACAGGTGGTGGGTCTGCTGATAATTTACCAGTATTAACACCCATTGACCAACGCCTGGTAGCAGTGATGGGGGGCCTACAATTTGCTGCAGGAGACAGCCATGTTGCTGCCAACCCATTTCCCTCCACTGTAAGTCAGTTTAGTTGTAGATAAATTTTAAGACATTATTGTGAACTTTATAAAAGTTAACACCTTCATAATGAAGTATTTATTCTATAATTGCAGAGCCAAAGCCAGAATGAAATCCTAGTGGAAATGATCATTCCAACCGAGGATAGTAATATGGAAGTCAATGAATTGGAGTCTCGTGTTTCTCCTAACCAAAATGTAGAGACTGTGAGAGGTAATAATCTTTCAAACTATGTATGGCATCTTTCATGATGATATAATTACTTACATAAATGTTATTTATTTTATTTGTCACTTTCAGCAACACCAAGAGAACATAGTCCTGTACGGACCAGTGTGCCCCCAGCACAGCGTGTCCGATCAAGGACTATGTTGGATCAAGACCGGGAGAGATTCACGGAAATAGAGAGGAAGAGGGTTGAAGCAGAAATTATCACAGCGAGGGCCTTATCTCAATCTGTAGAACAAATAGCGGGACTTACAGCAGCCATAAGAGAAGGCTCTCAAGCTGTGGCAAATGCCCTAAATAATATTGCTGATGCCCTGAGAGGAAATAGGCAGTAATTAAATTTATATAGAATACTAATTGTTTATATACAGTGTTGTCTTAAGGTCTACCTTAAGATGTGAACCTAATTAAAATTGCTTATGTATGTGGTAGACATGCTGTGAATATAAATGAAAATAACTTAATAAAAAGGCTATAATTATATTTATTCAAAAACTTGTTAATAATAAATAGACTTATAAACTTAAGCTCTACTAATCTAATCTTAATATTGTACCATGAACTTGTATTATAATTTATAATAAACTTATTAGGTAAGCTCATTATTATTTTGATTATTACTAACCCTCAGCACAACACATTACATTATACAACACATACACAACATATTTAATACACAATAGAAATCAAAGGACACAATAGAACAGTCTTACAATTATAATAAAAGAGAGTACAAGTATTGATCACATAAATATTTACCTATCTTTATAAATAAAATGGGTAGTGAAAAAAAAGATAAATTTACTAAATACATTAAAAAACAATATTAATGGAGATGCCGAGCTGTCCACAAGTCTTGCACAAGCTGTGCACGAGCCTCGCGACCCCTGTGCAGCTCCATGGAGGCAGAACCTCGATCCACTTCTAAGCCACTATCTGCCAATGGCATTTCTCCCATGGGTGGTACGGCATCCTCAATATCATCCAAACCCAATCGTGCTCTGTTACAAATGTTATGTAAAACACAGCATGCATTTATAATTTTAGCAGCTGTGTCTGGATGATAATGAAGTACTCTATGGCCTAGAAGACATCTCCATCTATTTTTTAAAACCCCAATTGTGCGCTCCACAGTATTGCGAGCCACACAATGCAGATTTGTGTAGTACTCTTCAGCTGAGCCTGGCGGTGCATCCACTATTGGTGTCATCATATATTCCCTTTGAGGATAACCGGAATCACCTGTAATTATATTAAAATGTCTTAGTAGTTATTATATTTAAGGACATAGTAGACCTAATGTAAATTAATTTCCAATTTGAACAACTGTTTATAATGCTTACCAAGTAAAAAAACTCTTTCTCCTGAATTTATTAAATTTTGCAAGTGATTCTTAACCGGATGTTGGTTCCAAACAAAAGTATCATGTGAGGCTCCACCAAATGAAGAGTCTACACTGAGTATATTTTGATCCGCATCACAAATCTGTAAAAGAAATACTATTTATAGAAAGTTACAATTACTCTAATAATAATAACTAAATAAATAGCCAACCTAACTCACAATCAAAACATTTCTCGAATGGTAACCTTTTCTGTTGTAAAAACGCTCTTCATTTTCTGATGGTCTTACAATAGCCACATGAGTACCATCAATACATCCTGTGACCGCAGGAATTTTAAACTTTTCATAAAATCTGGAATTAATTTAGTATTAGCTTATTATTCTTCACAATTAAGTTTAAAAAAAAACACATCAAAACAACATAATGTCTAAAGTATTGAATGAAAGTACATTTATTTAATATTATGGTAAAAATAAGTAAGTTGTTAATAACCTTTGTTTAATTAAATCTCGTTGTTGGCGAGTCGGTGGAAATTTAAGCCATTTGTTTAAAATTGTGTTCGAATTAAGAGCATTTGTGACTTCTCTTATTGCTCTCGAAACTGATTGTTGAGACATCATTGTACCTTGTGTCCCACCTACTAATCTTTGGTAGCTGCCTGTGGCGTAAAAAGAAAGAGCCACTAGTACCTAAAAAATAAAATTAAATAGTTAATAACTTATAATTTTACAATAACAATAACACCTACCATGTGAAAATAGAATTGCTAGTTTACAAACCTTGTATTTTCTTGGTATGTCGCTACGGCGAGTAAGCTGGGGCATCAAAGGTTCCAAATCCCTAAAAATCACTTCGAAAAGCTCCTTATATAGTCGGTAATTTCTCCTAAATTCCTCGTCAGTCATGGCTAGTGATGGGCAATTCTCGAGAATATTCTCCTTGCGAGAACTTTGCTGTTAAGTTCTCGAGAACATTCTTTTGGTAGGGAATTTACGAGAATTTAAAAATTGGATGACTGTATTGAATCGGTTTTTTTTTAGATTAATAGTTTTTAGTGCATTTGAACGTTTTACGAAGTTTGAGTTTAAAATAAACTACACCACAACTTAAATTCTCAGTAAATTCTCCTGAGCGAGAACATTCCTGAGAATATTTCCGGTGAAAATTCTCATAAATTCTCTTAAATTTCGTATGGTAGTAATGTTAAAGTACAATTTCTGTATTAAAACGAACTTTATGAGTTTAAAATAATCAGCATTAATAAAATGAATAAGAAAACAACATTATAAGAAAGGTTGGCGCGCAGGGGGCAGCGTCTACGTGTTTTTATATGGAATTTTTCACTTTTTGTATGGAAAATATAAAAAAATATTACCTACATGTTGAGATTTAGGGGTTTAAGGGTTTTATAAAGGGCGTCGAAAATTTCATTATTTTTGCGATAGGACACACCATTTTCGAGATAGAAGCTAAAGTAAATAAGAATTTAAACTAAAATGTTTATTGTAAAAAACCAAACTTGACTATTTTAGATTTTAAAATAATCAGCATTAATAAAATTAATAAGAAAACAACATTATAAGAAAAGTTGGCGCGTGTTGAATATTTGGGCAGATAAAGAAAGGTTTATAGAGATTAATATGGGATTTATTAAAGAAACAGAAAAACACATTCGTACAAAAGTCTTGAACGGACGGAAGGGGAAACAGTCTGTCAAAATCACAAGACAGATAATATATCACAAAAAAAGGTTGCGTTTAGAATAGTTCTAACACTGGCCCTTAAACGCAAACTAAAACAATATTTATATTATATAAAACTAAAATAATAAATTCACAAAACATGCATAGCCATAACTACACAGCTAACATTAAATTTGTAAACTCACAATGTTTTTGTTTGCAAAGTGATTTTGTTAATACATCAGCCAACATTACATTAGTTGATAAGTACTTTACTTCAACTATACCATTATTAACAATTTGTTTTATAAAATGATGACGTATATCTATGTGTTTCGTCCTAGAATGGAACATAAAGTTCTTACAAAGTTTTATGGCAGACTGATTGTCATTGAATATGATCACTTTAGATATGGTACCAAGCAACTCAAATAAGAGTTTCCTGATGAATAAAGCTTCTTTACACGTGTCAGACAATGCCATGTACTCTGCCTCAGTACTAGATAACGCAACAGTACGTTGCTTTCGACTTTCCCAAGAGACAGCAGACTTCCCTAAAAAGAAGACATATCCCGTGTACGAACGACGATCTATATTGTTTGATGCCCAATCTGCATCAGCATAAGCTCTAATATCCATACTACTTTTAGTGAAAATTAGACTCAAACTCAGTGTACCTTTTAGATATCGTAAAACCCTCTTGGCGGCTTTCCAATGAATTTCACTATAACAGTTGTTAAATTGACTCAGGTAGCTCACAGCATAACTGATGTCCGGTCTTGTACAAACTGCTATATACATAAGCGACCCTACTAAACCTCTGTAGTCATAAGTATCATCCTTTTGAGTTTCTTTAGGTAACTTTAGACTAGTCTCCATTGGGGTTCCTGACGGTTTACAATCCTCCATCCGAAACTTCTTCAGCAGTTTTAGAATATAGTTCGACTGATTAAGAGACATTTCATTACCTTTTCTTGACAGCTTCATACCAAGAATCTGCTGGGCTGGCCCTAGATCCGTGATATCAAATTCTTGCTGCAATTTCGCTTTAATTTTGTCTTTTCCTTGGAATGACGGAGAACAAAATATTATCAAATCATCGACATAAAGAGCTATGAGCATCATCGATTGGTTTTCAGACCTATAGTAAACACATGGTTCAGAAGTTAAACGACAGAAGTTCAACTTATCGCATAGTACCTTGTTAATTTTATCATACCAAGATTTAGATGCTTGTTTAAGGCCATAAACAGCTTTGTTGAGCTTGCATATCATATTTTCACTCCCCTTAACTTCAAAACCCTGTGGTTGCTGCATAAAAACCGTTTCTTCCAGCTCTGCATTCAGAAATGCTGTTTTAACATCCAAGTGCTCAATACTCATGTCATATTCTGCTGCTAAAGCGATCAGTAACCTTAGTGTGGAGTATCTCACGACAGGGGAAAACGTTTCTAGATAATCAACACCATATTTTTGGGTGTAACCCCTGGCTACTAAACGAGCTTTATATTTCAACAACTCACCATTTACTCCATATTTTTTCTTAAATATCCACTTGCACGACACAGGCTTATGATGCGGTTCTCGTTCTGTCAGAGTCCAAACTTTATTTTTAATAAAAGAATTATACTCATCAGTCATCGCCTTACGCCAACTATCTGATTCTGGTCCATTTAAAGCCTCGGCCGCAGTTTGAGGTTCATCAGGATCATTGTATTCCAGTATAGTCACGAAGTTGGTCATGAGATGAGACTCAGAAGCATCATCATAGCTGCAGTCCTCTGGAGATTCTGTCTCAGAATCTTCTCCTGGAAGGTAAGTTGGATCCAAGCGGTCATCTGATTCATCACTTGGTCTTTCACTGTCGGAATCATCTAGTGTGATTGTGCTTATTCTTTGTTCAGTATTCTGTGATATTTTTATGTCATCAGATATGTCAGAATTCACAATGGGCGATTCCGATGGTTGAATTACATTTTGATTCAAACTAAGATCAACAAACAGCTGTTGATCACCTTTATCATCATGTGACATTTCTTTCATATAAAATTTATTTTCTATGAAAACAACATCACGAGAATTGACACAATTCCTTGGACTATCCGGATTAATGAGTCTATATCCTTTAGATTCTTCATTATATCCCACAAATATGCATGGTTTACTTTTAACGTCAAGTTTCTTTCTATTTTTCACCATGACATAAGCAATACAACCAAAAATTCTTAAATGGTCAAGTTTTACCTTTGTTCCACTCCATTTTTCTTCTGGAGTTGTACCAGGAACTGCCTTAGTTGGACTCCGGTTTTTCAAATAGACAGCAGTATTTACTGCTTCAGCCCAGAATTCCATGCCCAGTCCAGCATCTCGCAGCATACACCTGACTTTTTCCATGATAGTTCTATTAGAGCGCTCAGCAACACCATTTTGCTGTGGAGAATCAGGTATAGTTTTCTGATGTTTAATTCCATTAATCTTGAGGAAATCCTGAAATTTTGAACTCATATATTCTCCTCCTCTATCACTTCTAAGTATTTTTAACTTGTTTCCAGTTTCATTTTCTACAAAAACCTTAAATTGCTGAAAATACCTAAAAGTCTCATCTTTAGTTTTCAGAAAATAAGTAAAATGTTTTCTTGTATAGTCATCAATGAAACTCAACACATACTTAGCACCACTTAGAGATGGAGTTTGAATAGGCCCACATAGGTCTGTATGCACTAAACCCAAAATATCTGTAGCTCTAGTATACGATTTCTTGGGGAAAGGCAATCTAGATTGCTTTCCTTCAATGCATGGTATGCACTGTTTATATTCAGACACACTATAATTAATACCAGTTGCCATACCTGACATTAGAAGCTTCATACTCCTTGAGTTGAGGTGTCCTAGACGTCTGTGCCACGTGTCTTGGGATGTCGAACCCGCTACCGCAGCTGCTGCCCCTGATGTATTTTCCTTATCCTCAGCACAGCCATTGTCTGACACAGTGTCGAGTTGATACACACCATTGACTTGAGTACCAGTAGCTAAAATATCAGAACCATCATAAACAGTACATGAACTACTATCAAAAGTTACTATATAACCCTTTTTAGTCATAGTGCTGACTGACAACAAATTTGTACTTAAATTAGGTACATAATATGCATCACTTATTGTCTTTACGCCCTTTTTTAAATGAACTTTCACTTGTCCTATTCCAGCAGTCAATAATTTTTCTCCATTTGCAATACTCACTTCAACAGTTTTATTAGAACTATTGTTTACCATTAGTTTTTCATTATTGCACATATGGTTAGTGGCTCCGGAGTCTATATACCACACATCACTATTCACCTTTACAGAAAGAGCAGCGACAAGAGCCTTGTCCTTTGGTTTAATCTTCGGCTTGTTCCTATCTCGACCATGACTGTGACTCTGTGTCTCTTTTTCTGATGCAGGTTGTTTATCGGGACAATTCTTCAAGAAATGGCCAATACGCTTACACTTGAAGCATCTGGGTTGCTTCCGAGTGATCAGTGCGGTTACACTATCCTGCTTGTCCTCTCGTCTCCGTGTCTCTTCCAATAGTTTGACCGAGACAAGTTCAGTACATAATTTTGTTCCAGCATTTTCAATGGCCATAATCAATGGATCAAAGTCTTCAGTTAGACCACTCAACATTATAACAGCTACGAATTCATCATCTAGTGGTGACTCAATTTCACTCAACTGATGTGAGGCTTCTTTAATTTTGTTGAGGTAATCCTCCATCGAGCTGCTATCACGTAGTTTTGTGCCAAACAAACTTCTGAGAAGACCTAGTCTTCTACACAATCCGCGACCTTCGTATGCCTTCTTCAAGTTATTCCATGCTTCGTAAGCAGTTTTTGCCGAGCGAATGTATGGAATCACTGCTGGTTGCACTGATAGGGCAATTCGTGCCAACGCCTTTTCCGCCTTCTTTTGTTTCTCATCGTTCACGTTATTCTCAACAAATTCCCATAGTTCTTCATGGATTAATAGCATTCGCATCGAGAACTTCCAAGTTGAATAATTTTCTGACCCCTTGAGTTTCTCAATGGAATTCATGTATTGTGATGAAGAAGCCATTTTTTCAATTTTTACCGTTGGCGTGATCCTATTAAATAGTTACCAATTTTCTTCGACAATCTGTCCAAAATACGAGCGTTTTCCGAGTGTTAGTAACCACGCTCTGCTACCATGTTGGATATTTGGGCAGATAAAGAAAGGTTTATAGAGATTAATATGGGATTTATTAAAGAAACAGAAAAACACATTCGTACAAAAGTCTTGAACGAACGGAAGGGGAAACAGTCTGTCAAAATCACAAGACAGATAATATATCACAAAAAAAGGTTGCGTTTAGAATAGTTCTAACAGCGCGCAGGGGGCAGCGTCTACGTGTTTTTATATGGAATTTTTCACTTTTTGTATGGAAAATATAAAAAAATATTACCTACATGTTGAGATTTAGGGGTTTAAGGGTTTTATAAAGGGGGTCGAAAATTTCATTATTTTTGCGATAGGACACACCATTTTCGAGATATAAGCTAAAGTAAATAAGAATTTAAACTAAAATGTTTATTGTAAAAAACCAAACTTGACTATTTTTAAACGCGATTTTTAATCGCGCTTAATTTTGCTTATTATACACAAAAAAAACTCTAAATTTAAAATTATTTTGACACAACTAAAATCGAATTTGACAATCGCGACTCCACATGGTACCTACTTGGTTGCCCTAACACATGATTTTTTTTAGAGCTGGAAGCACGCGCGGCAGCGTCGACGTGTTTTTATATGGAATTTTTCACTTTTTGTATGGAAAATATATAAAAATATTAGCTCCAGCTCTAAAAAAAAACACGCGGTAGGGCAAACAAATACCACGTGGACTCGAGATTGGCAAATTCGATTTTAGTTGTGGCAAAATTATTTTTAATTTTTTTAAAAACAGTCGGGTTTGGTTTTACAATAAACATTTTTGCTTAAAATACTTATTATATCTCGAAAATGGTGTGTCCTATCGCAAAAATAATGAAAACTTCGACCCCCTTTATGAAACCCATTAACCATTTTTTTTTTTTTTTGGGTGGGAAATCATCAAATGACTTCTCCGCTCTGGGCGGAGCGGAAGGGCGTGTCAGACTCTTACTGACTAAAACCCACCTGTGTTCCTTCCCTTGCCTTGCCAGGGGCCGTGTTTTCCCCTTAGGACTACCCGCAACCCCGGTAGACCCTTACAGCTCAACATGTAGGTATTTTTTTTTTCATATTTTCCATACAAACAGTGAAAATTTCCTTAAGCAGCTCTTAAAAAATCACGGGCAAACAAATATAACGTGGTTTCGCGATTGTCAAATTCGATTTTAGTAATGTCAAAATTATTTTTTAAATTTAAGAGTTTTTTTTTTGTAGAATAAGCAAAAACTTAGCTTATCATAGCCAAAAGTAACGAATTTTAGTGAAAGTTTAGTTAGTTTAGTTCGGTGTACAAGAGAATCGGCACCATTTCCACTCCGAAACCTAATACAGTAACCTTTTTTCGAGTAAAGTATAAAATAAAAACAAAAGAAGTTGACTTTAGACCTTGAAATCAAAACATATTGTACTAAAATTTAGCAATTTTACTTCCAATTTTAAATTCTCGTATATTCTCCGGCGAAAAGAACATTGCAGAATATTCCAGAATATTCTCGATCCGAGAATATTCTCCGTGTGAGAATATTCTCCCGACCCATCACTAGTCATGGCAAAAGCGTTGTCTGCGTAACGCGCCATTCGTCTCAAATTCCGCCTTTGTCTCATATCTAACTTATGAGCATTGTCCAAAATATCACAAATAAGTCCTAAACGTGCCATTATTCACAATAAAAACTTCACAAATCAGCCACAATAACAAACTCGATCCCAAAAAAGTAGCCTTTTTGGAATTGTTCAATTTTGACATAAACACGACTTCAAACTCGATATGTCAATGTCAAAATCTCGTCAAGAGTACCGAAAAAGTGCATTCGTTCGAGTAAAGTCGATTTCATTTAGTACCAAAAAAATCCACCTAATACGATTCCAATCGTGCGCTAGTGTGGCATTCAAGAGTGCCAAATGACAAGATTTCGATCCCAATTTCCAATCCCGATTGAGATCGAGTGTCGAGAGTAAGCCTACAGATCTTAGAATTGATCATTTCATGAAATGTTCGACCATTTCTTGAAATGGTTGTGTTTCATGAAATGGCCAGCTAAAATTGGCCATATCGTTTAAACGTCAACGTTTAATGATATGTCAGTCGACGTTTGGCCATATCATTAATGGCTTCGTTGTCATCCATTCCATTAGCAGTTCCATGATGGAACTACTGCTGTTTTTTTTTTATCACTAGTTCCATGTTTTAAGAATCTGCAAATAATGGAACTAGTGTTGATTTTTTTATCACTAGTTCCACTTTATTATTTTAGGCACTTGTGAAATTTTCTAAGGGTGTAAAAACACTAGAGGTAAAAACACTTAGGTTTAAGAATAAATATATTCAATAAAATCAACAATTTTTTTTAAATTATTCGTTCTTTGTTTTATAATAGGTATGTAGTGATAGTGATTGAATAGAATCAGCAAACATTGTGTGTTTATGGTGAGATGCATAGGACAAATAATGTCCTTGAAGGCTGGCATCATAATATGAATACAAATGTCAATAAAAACGAGACGAATTTATTGCAGCTTTTACATATTTTATACGATGATGCAACATTAATGCAGTATAGAACTAATCTTCTACAGAAATATGGGCAGAGCTCACAACCTAAACGACGCAAAATTTACAGAGACAAAAATGACTTAGTCATTGAAGCCCAAATGCAGTTGTTAACAGGTGAAATATCTGTGGGTCATTTTTTAGATAAGCTACGCTGAGCGCGATGATGCGCGTGAAGTCACTGGCTATGTAGCTATCTCATGAAGTATCGCCATATCAAAATGTAAAATAATTCATACGCAAAAAAAAATGTTTGCTGATTATATGTATTCAATCACTATCACTACATACCTACCTATTATAAAACAAAGAAAAAAATAATTTAAAAATTTTTTTTGATTTTATTGAATATATTTATTCTAAAACCTAAGTGTTTTTACCTCTAGTGTTTTTACACCCTCAGAAAATTTCACAAGTGCCTAAAATAATAAAGTGGAACTAGTGATAAAAAAATCAACACTAGTTCCATTATTTGCAGATTCTTAAAACATGGAATGGAACTAGTGATAAAAAAAAAACAGCAGTAGTTCCATCATGGAACTGTTGATGGAACTAGTGACAACGAAGCGCCGCTGCCACGGCACCGCTCGCTTCACTCACTCGGCCCGCGCGCGGTTGGTCACAGTTCTAACCTAACTTAACATATTTCGTTGGGACTCGGGGTGCCATAAGTGGCGTGAATTTTAATTTTAAGTGCTATGTTGCTCACCACACCGGTTGTCGTACCCCGACATGGGTTAGGTTAGTAATTTCCAAGTTGGTCACTTTCCATAATATGACATTCGGAAAACCAATACAAAAAGTCCATCGAGTTTTCTTGCTTGGTCACCCTACTTTGTTTGATTGGTTGTATGCCGCCGCCATGATGCCCAACAAAAACAAAGCGATATCAACGCCTCTACCGGTGGATAATCTAACTATTTTACGATATGATCACTAATGTTTGGCCACATCATGAAGTAGTCGTGCGTTTAACTGTTCATATCGTCAAACGTTGAGTATTCAATGATCTGGCCAGACCACATCATGATGTGATCAGCGGTCGATGTTCTATTTCATGAAATGCAACCATTTCATGAAATGGCCGAACACTTCATGAAATGATCAATTTTAAGATCTGGCCACGACATATATACAAGAGGGAGTGCAACTGTATTTGCGCACACCAAGGAGCTTAAATATTTAAATCCGGAGTGGTTTCTGTCTTTCAAATTTAACCTTCAAGCAATTTGACATTTCCTCAAAACCTGCACGTGTTTGTGCTGACATTTTAAAGACGATGATTTGTTTTATTTGTGCATATATTTATGATTAATTAATACCGGTATTTCCCTGTGTTTTTGTTTTATTCATAAAAGTCGTCTAATGATGTAACCTACAAACGACTATATTCTTTGCATCAATAATTTTGACGAGATAGACTTCTGATGAAATTCAATAACGTGTCTTCCGTGTTACTTGTAACTATGTATATTACCTATTTACTTGCTTGGTACTTAAATGAAAATTAAAATATTTTCTTCGCTTCTTACCTACGCAATGTACACACACATTTTGTCATTAAGAGCGTGCATGCTGAAAGTGGGCAACGTCGCAGGTAACTGTCACATATTTCGCTGTTTTGATTAATTTGGCAATATTACTGTATGGAAATTAGAAATGTAGCTAACTAGAATATTAATAATGAATTGCAATTGTATCATTGAATTTGTTGTTGTGCCCGTTTTAGGTGTAAAAAATGCATTTGGAAAGTTTCCAAATACTTTTTTACATCTCATCATAATCAACCTATTAATGTTCCCACTGCTGGGACACAGGCCTCCTCTCTGTAGGAGGGAGTCAGCTGTACTCTACCACGCGGGCCCAGTGCGGGTTGGTAGATGTCACATGTCGAATTTTTGGTTCTAAGACATGCCGGTTTCCTCACGATATTTTCCTTCAACGTTTTGAGAGCAGTGGTGATAAAATTATTTACACAAAGTAAAGCGCCTGCTTGAGATCGAACCCACGACCTACAACCCTACAACTCGTAAGTTGGGGCCGTTACCACTGGGCCACGCACTGCTCTACATACTCTCTCTTTTTTACATTTAAACTAAATATTCGGTGTTACGATATTAATTATTCCATTTCAAAATCAATATTCTAGTTCGCTAGTTAGCTACATTTCTTATTTCCATACAGTATTATTTCCAAATTAATCAAAACAGGTAATCAATTGACAGCTATTTACGACGTTGACAACTTTTAGGATGCACGCTCTTAACGTAAAATATAAAATCTTAACTTTTCCATCGTGTCCTACTTTTCCAATAAATGTATTGTCACCATATTAGAAAAAGACTCGCAACAGTTCAGTGTTCTCTATCAAGACAGACTTTTCGGTGCTTGTAAGCATTCCAGCTGTACTTTCAAGACTTCAAGTACATACTAACTCCATGGCGCACATACACTATCTCCTGTGTAATTGGCTAGTCTCCTCTGTCATATAAATATATCATTAATTCATATAATTATTTATATGAAGGTTTGTGCTTAATCGCAGAAGCAGTGTGTGTTGCACACTTTCTGTGTTTAAGCGATTAAAACTGCCATTTGGCTGGTTTACTAAACGTCAAAAAATGTACCATTAACCAGACGTCAATCACCTTTCATGAATAAGGGCCAGCGCTCACTAGCAGCACGGCACGGCAAAGGATATTTATTTTATGCGACATATTACATACGAATAGAAATATAAATTATGATTGCGTTTGACAATAAAATTGAAATTTCAATGATGATGCCTAAAGACGTCGCGGCATGCCTAAGGATACTGCGGCATCGCCGATTGTGATTAGTTTCTATTCGTCTCATAAATATCCTTTGCCGTGCAGTCAGTGAGCGCCGGCCCTAAGGCGAAAATAGTCTAAAACCCCAACAGGAAGTTACGCCATAACACAATAATAGCTGGTAACTTGTATGTTATCACTCAGCATTATTACATTTAAACAAACCTTTTTGCAGTCCTTTCAACCGATTTTGACTTCTATACCGTAGGCATAAGGATGGCATTATAAGCAAAAAAGTGGTTACAATACCAACTGTTTACTGCAGCTGCCATTTGACATGCCACCAACGCAATAGAAGTCAAAATCGGTTGAACGGTCTGTAAAAAAGGTTTATTTAAATGTTTAATCTTATTTCAAATGGACTATTATAGGTAGTCAGGGAAATTTTGTACACGAAATTGTTTGTAATAATTTACATTTGATTATACATTAATCTTTGTCTTCTGGTATTCTACCATTTACTGCCCTGTGTTGCAAATAATAATATAAATTAGAATCTATATGTTTCGGTTTTCATTTACCTTTCTCTATACAACCTTTCGTCTCTCTTTCAGATGCAAGATTTTAACTGCGGAGATGACGACAATATCAACGACGCTGCCAACGCGAAGGATTGTGTAATAGCTATTACCAAAGTTAGTAAATTAAATCCTAACGTCGAGGAATTCAAACCGAAAGGTTTCACTTCGCCTAGTCCCAGTACGAAAAGTAATAATTACAGTAATTCGCCTAGAAAGATTGATATTAGTAGTTGTTTGAGTAATAAGGACATTAACTCAAATGTTGTTGCACAGACTGTTGATGTAACAACTGAAGAAAATCAAAAGGAAACCGAAGAAGAAGTAAAAGGCAAAGAAAGTGGCGATCATAATCATTTAGGCGTCGCTGTACATGTAGACGAACACGAATACGATGATATCGCAACAACGCTAAAGAACCAAATAAGTGATGCGGCGAAATCAGATTCGTATGAGTTTAAAAAGCAGAAAAACGTTGCTATTGCAACTCTTTTGAGGCTTTACGCTAAAAGCAACACAGAGTCAAAATGTGCAGCACCCTTAAAATTAATTAAACCAGAATATTTTGAAGGAAAAACGGAAATTCCGGCCGTAAAGGTCGAAGAACCGTTAGACATCGTATCAACAGCTACATCCTCTACACCGGAACCGAAAGAGAGCTCTACTACGATAGCGTCATGTTCGACCGTCAGTATTAGCACGACTTCGAATTCGAGTTCTCCAAAAATCAAATTAGACCCTGAGGTAAAAAAATCAATCGATAAGGTAAATAAGTGGTTAGGAGAGCCAGCTAAGAGTAAGTCCCCAGCTGTGTGCCTCGGACCAATCGAATTTAAAAGAAAAGAGCCTAAAATTAGCTGTCAATCTTCCGGCAGCGACTCCGCCCCGAAAGCTCCGAAGCCTGCTGTCCAAAGTCAAAAATACCAACCTTCAAAATATGCTGCAGACCTACAGAAACAATACCTAGAAAGACAAAAAGCGATAGAATCGAAACAAAAAGAGGTAACGTGGCATAACTTAGAAGATGTCTTAAAAGAAAAAGATTTGGCTATCAAAAAACGTTTGGAGGAACAAGCCGAACAGGAAGCTTCAACTAGTGATACTTAAAAAAAACTAACAGCGAGTTGCATCATACCTTAAATAATGTTTAAGAAATACCTTTACACTATACGAATCCAAAACCCAAAAAGAAAAAAAGGAATAAATAAGGGCCTGCCTCCAATATTACTACCTACACTATAATGTCAATCATACAGCATCTCACGGAACGTTTTATTCAGAATTTGATTATATGAACATCAGGATTATGAGCGACAGGCATAGCATGGATATTTTTACGTACAGTTAACTTAAGAGGGTTTATTCTGAAAGTTGGCAACGTCGCAAATAGATGTCAAATATTTCGCTGTTTTGATTAATTTGATAATATTTCTGTATGGAAATAAAAAATGTGGCTAACTAGCGAACTAGAATATTGATTAAGAAATGCAACAATTAATATCGTAACACCGAATAGTTAGTTTAAGATGTAAAAAAAGTATTTGGAAACTTTCCAAATGCCTTTTTTACACCTAAAACGGGTACAACATCAAATTCAATGTTATAATTGCAATTCATTATTAATATTCTAGTTAGTTAGTTACTAATTTCCATACAGTATTATTTCCAAATTAATCAAAACAGGTAACTATTTGACAGATATTTACGACGTTGCCAACTTTTAGGATGCACCCTCTTAATAGCGTTTATTCTGAAAGAAGCCAACGTCGCAAGTCGACCTACAACTCGTAAGTCGGGGCCGATACCACTTGGCCACCTCTGCTGACTAGTACTTTAGTTCGCTAGTTAGCCACATTTCATATTTCTGCCAAATTAATCAAAACAGGTAAATATTTGACAGCTATTTGGACGTTGCCAACTTTTAGGATAAGCGCTCATAACCGTATCGCTTATGTTACTGAATTTTGAATCGGATTTTGGTTGACCACAACATTTATTTAAATCAAAGTATTAGGTACATAATAAATATTTCTGTGGTACAAATTGCGCATGTTGAATAAAATTAAACCAAATTGTTGTAAGGCTGTTGTATTTTCCATTCAAAAGTTTCTGACATGAACGATAAGTTAGCGTTACGATATTAAAATGTTCGTGCTAAGTAACGCTCAAAAGCGCGTGTAAGTACAGCGCAGCTATTCACAACCGCTCGATTCTCTATTCGATTCGATTGTTAAGGTTCGTTTAGTGGAATGCTACAGAATGGTATTTTCATCCATATTCTTAAATAACTAACTATTAAACTATAGATTTAAAAATTATAAAATAAATATATGGTTAAGTGAGGCCCACACAGTAAGCCCTTTCATTTGATATATTACACGGTACACTGTCTGCACTGCTGCCCGCGGTTACGCCCGTGTGGACCCTAATTCTTTTTCTAAAATAAAAGTAGCCTATGTTACTCCTTATAATAAAATCAGCTATCTGCCAGTGAAGGACCCGTCAAAATCGGTCCAGCCATTTCGGAGATTGACATTGAGAGAGCCGAAACAAACAGGTAGACATACAACTAAATTTTTTATTTTTTTTAATATGTTTGTAGGTACCTACCGTATAAACTTTCGTATGCATTTAGTAATAAACTGTTATTTTGGCATTACAAACAGACTTCAATTTAATTTATTTTCATAAAAGATTATATAATGCATTTTCTACCATAAAAGTTACCATTCTGTAGGTTTCCTCCTAAACGAACCATAAACAATCGAATTGAATAGCGAATCGAGCGATTGTGAATAGTTGTGCTGGTCAAAAATAAATAGTTATCGTAAAATGAATAAAACTTGACGTAACCAAACAATCAGGTAACATCTACTCAATACGTCTAACAAATTCATACAGATCGCGACACGAAGTTGAACCAAAATGGCGGCAATTGAGACCCGAAAATGTTTTTCTGTGCATCTATGGTCATAGTTCAACCTACGTGCTGCGATCTGTAACATATTTAGTTTTGATGCAACCCGCTGTTACTAGTGTAGTTTGTTTATAAGGACGGAATTTTAGAAGGAATTGACTGACATATCTTTTAAACCTAAGAAATGATTATTTACCTAGTTCTCTTTTAATTTAATAATTTAGTAGGCAATTAGTAAATAGCAATATTTTATGACTGTAAGAAAATTATTTGAATGAAGTACCTAGTTATTTATATAGTTTTAGCCTAGTTAATTATAAAGTTCGTTTTCTAATATATTAATAGTTCATGACGGTTTTAAAATAATGACTCAAGACCCAGGGTTGAAACTTGAAATGTCAAAATCACCACTTCAAATAATTTGGTGTTAAAAATACAGTTGATTAGTGTTGTGCGATGAATGGGATCGTTGATTTCTTTGAACAAAATAATGGCACACTTAAATATTGGAACCATGTATAGTAAAAAAATTGTGGATGTGAATGCTCAAGTCAAGTGTTTCAAATTCCTGACCTGTGATAAAGGAACACCTTAATAGTTACCCTTGTAGGGTTCTAAGTGTTTTTGTAGACTAAGACCTTTTCTTACATAAGAATAAATCTGTCAGATGTGCATACTTGACTCGTAAAATATGGTGCTACCAAGACTGATATACAATTATTACATCAATGTAAAACATCTGCACATTGTTTACCCATATTTGCAAATAAATTCATTTGTATTTGGTGACAACCGTCGTGGCGCAGCGCCGAGCTCGTGTGAAAAGGGACTTTCGATAGATTTCCTTGCTTTTGTTATTCTTTAATGTTATTAATTTAATTATTTATATTGGTATCCGTCGAGCGTGTACGTTTCCCGAGATTGTTCTAAGGCGCCGCGTTTCGTGAGCATTTGCCCAGTGTGCACACAGTTTGTTTTCTCTAGCCTATTCTTAGCCATTCCGGGGAAGCTTTCCGTCCATGTTTTCCATGTCCCACGAAACCGGTCTTGCTCTTTCAAGGTTTTCAGGACTCCATTATCCCGCCACGTCTTTCGTGGCAGGTCGCGATCCCGTCAAATCACCAGTTTTTTAGCCTACATTGCATGCGACAGACACTGCTCAGTCCCAGTCCCATTTCAGTTGGGCAGTCGTTTGAGTTTCATAAACTATTTTATCTTATTGTGTCGAACTTCCCTTTCATTGTAATTTTAAACTTCTAAGGTGCCTATTAATAATTGTAATAAATGATCCAGTCAGAATACTGTTTAGTGTATAATACTCTTTCTATCTATTCTATCTCCATCGCTCGTTGACAAACCTTGAGGTCTTCACGGAGACAAACTGCACCAAAGGTTAAGGCGGGGACAATGCTCTGTATTCTCCATAAGAAACTATCTTCTGGAATGGCCAACTAGAAACAATTCGATTTTCTTGTAAATTTTGAAATTAAAATCATTTATTTGATTATAAAAATGCCTTTTAAGAGGGCGCCCAACGGTACACTAGCGGCACTTTAAAAAAATATTATTTCGTGACTGAGAAGGAATTATGTGTAATGTAAGGACATCGCTAAGTAGTAAGGGCTCTCGGTAAGTGTCTCTAATTTTCTAACACCTTTTATAAAGTTATTGAGAGACACGAAGCAACAAAATACGACCTAGAGGAATGTGCTCACTTTTCTTTCGTCAAAATCTGTTATTAATAATTCCTTATCAGGCCAAAGCATTGATATATATGTCAATGGTCAAAAGATAATATTTATGTAAACGCTAGTGGACCGTTGGGCGCCTTACATAATCTACGGTTTCCTATAAGACGCTGTGAGTGTTGTCAGCGCGGTTTGTCATAACGCTGTCAAAAAACGCTCTCTAGGAAAACACACCAACTTACTTTCATAAATAGCGTTTCAGTGACGTCATTCGCTGGTAAATTGCGGACGCTATGTGGCGGTCACCGCTCTTTTAGGAAATAGTAGCCTAA
Organism: Conistra vaccinii; assembly: GCA_948150665.1. NCBI lineage: Eukaryota > Metazoa > Arthropoda > Insecta > Lepidoptera > Noctuidae > Conistra > Conistra vaccinii. The sequence goes on along the minus strand of OX411323.1, from coordinate 1,884,626 downwards.
TTAATTGAATTAGTAAGTACTATATACACCGTGACATTTTAATCGTATTACAAAGGCCCACTCAATGTACCCGACAGAAAATACCTCTAGGAGCAATTAAAAAATTGTTACAATATATCAATTTTTTATGAATGTTTAGTAGTAATTGAAATGCATGAAGTGGGCTGCTTTTGTAAGATGACTAAAATGTCACGGTGTATAGAATCACTGGAATGCTTACAAGCACTAAAATGTTGGTCTTGATTGAGAAAACTGAATTGTAGTGTATCCTTTTCTTATAAGATAGGTAACCATACATTTACTGGAAAAGTAGGACACGATGGAACAGATAAGCTCGTCACTAAAAAAATTACATATTTTTAGTAAAAGAGGTGATAGACATAATTATAGTGCTAGAAATAGGTACCTATTTGTTCAATCTTGTTTCAGATTGGCTAAAGTAGACTTATCTTTCATGGGGTACTGTTTAAAATGTTACAATAAAATTCCTCCACATACTTTAACTGAATGAGACGACATTCAAATCTTTTATAATAATAAACGAAAAAATAATTATTGCAGCGTTGTCATTATTCCTGTAGTTCTATCAACCACTGGTGTCATTCCCAATTAAAAAAACACTAGACGTAGCTCCCGCTACCTACCAAACCCTACAGAAAGGTGCTTTCCTGAACACTTGTAGAATTGTCCGAAAATTCCTGCAGAACGACAATGACGCACAGACATTATTCACCACTGCAACACAGAGTCAAAACTTATGTTTTGACTCTGTGTTGCAGTAATTGATGATATTAAATAACATGGTGGTATTATTACCACCATGTTATTTATTATCATCAATTATCACGTCTTAGTTTAGTACGTTCAGGGGTAGCACTTGGGTTTGGCCCGTGTTACCCTAAAAACCCGGCAGATCAGTGCCGAGATACGAAACGCACAATAGCTGGGGAATTACATCGCTGATAAAAATACTTGGCTCAATGCTGGTCCTGCTCCACAACCACAACTAATTGAGCTGCTGAAGATTGGAAGACCATCTTTGAATTGTATAAAATCAATCTCCTTGTATTATATAATAGCATAGCACAGGTGTGAGTACTATGTACAGACGCCAGCACATCAAGTTACTATAATCTATTAAATTTCTTTAATCGATTTTCAACTATAAATCTCGTGAAAGTTACAAATGGAAAATATATGAAATAAAACACAAACAGAGAAGTACAAAAAAAGAACATCTTTGAAATGTCACCACAAACACATGCAGACATTGATACAATACTATCAAGTTTCAAGGCTTTGTGATATTTTAATTAAATGACAAATTGTTTAAGGTACAGACGCCAGCACATCAACCTACTCCAATCTGTCAAATTTTCCCAATCAACATTGAACCTTATACTTTGGCGATAAAGTTGAAAATCTATTAAAGAAATTTGACAGATAGTAGTAACGTGATGTGCTGGCGTCCATGAATATGTAATTTGTAAAGCATTATATTTTAATTATTGAGAATGTGAGAACTATGTGGGTCATTTTCTGGCAGTGTGAGTACTTTATGCGAGCTACCCAAATGTCATTTGTTTGGTTCGTCGAGTCGTTGAGCTTAGTCTTGAGTTGAGCTACACGATTACTGACAATTGCGAAAACTGGCTGGACAGGTCCACTCAAATCTATGTGGTTCACCTTAAAAGACCATTTCAGACACTACTCTTCATGTTCCTCACGTGATCTGACCAAAACTATGTCTGGACTTTAAAAGAGACTGTGGTCTTTGATTTGGTTTCGGTGTTTCTTCTCAGAGTATTTTGATAGGAAACACCGATCTCATCTAGTTTTTTAAATATTATAAACGTGTAAAAGTGTTTGTATAGACCTACCTTACAGAAATAAAATCATTTATCATTTGTTTATCAGGTTTTAATTTTGTTTTAGTCATCGATTTACATATCAATGGTTTTATAACTTAATCGTCGTCTTTAAAATTACAGACAGTCACAATTAGGTATAGTACTATCATGTTTAATGGCTGTTTATCATTATTCAGCTTGTTATTACCTGGAATTCTGAAAAAATAGAAACTGACAACTCTTAGGTACTCAAGGGGGTGTACGTTACCCCAGCAAGAAAGTGTCTCCTAAAGTTATATGAGTAGAACGTATAATTTGTGCCTTATTTGCTGTAAATGTGCCCCCACATAAAAAATGTGTGCCCCCTGTCGTTTTGGAAAAAAACGGAAAAAACGATTCTTGCTGGGGTAACGTTTTTCTAGCAGGAAAATTCTAAACGAATGATCGGAGAGAGAAAAATTATGCATGGCCATAGAGCTTATTTGTGTGCCAAAATGTGCCCCCAAAAATAAAATCTGTGCCCCTTCAGGTTTTCGAGATATTGCATTTCCTGCTGGAGTAACGTTTTGATGAATCGTATATCTCTAAAACCATTGCATGTGCCCCTGTAGAATAAACATACACGAGTAGCTCTTAATGTGTGCCCCTTAGTGCCCCAATTAGATTTAAGAAAATATTTATAGTTTTCAAGTTATCGCGGTTTTATGAAAACCCAAAAAAACATCGCAGCGCTTAAATGAGACAAGGTATAAGTTCGCTGAAAACTGTATTCGGTCCTTCTTGACGCTAATAATAACCATACAAAGTTTCAAAACTTCACATGCATGCGTTTTTGAATAATCTTGCTAAAAGTCATAACGATGGTGTCATAACTTTGACGGCAAAATACAAGGAACCGACTCAATCCCAGATGTGTAGGTGTAAACCAAAATCTTGTGCCTTTAGTCAAAAATATATGGTGAAAATATTCAGGTTGGCATGTTTCGCATTAAGTAAATATTAACAAAAAACCAAAATATGTAAGCAACGGCTGGCTATCCGACCAAATATGAATGACTACTAAAAAGCGACGGATTCATACATATCGATGACCTTCTTTACTTTACTGAATAACCGGTTCACACGTGTTGTGCCTGAGTACAATGAAGTAGAAAAGTAATATGTAATAAAATAAAGTTGTTATTGGATTATATCCTACTAGCTGTTTCTATGACCTTACACATGATTAAGTACATTATAAATAGTAGCCTAAGTGCTATATTCCAAGGTAAGCTATCTTCTCCATTCTAAATATCATTAAAATACATCCAGTAATTTATTTATGAACGAAAGAAATACATCCAGATATTTGCCATTTGCCAGGTCTTTGACCAAAAATTTGATTGGTCCCGATGTCACAGATTAATACAGATGGGACTCTCCGCAAAATCATTTAAATAAAAAGCGATTCTTGCTAGGACACAATAAAGTGCGATTCAGGTCGCACAACGCTAATTACCTACAGTTATATTTACCTACAAGTTTCCTCTCTTTCTATCGCGTAACTCTTATACCTTCTGACCACGTCAGGGTTGTCATCTTTTAAAGAATAATTAGATAATTAAGTACCTATCAGCTCTTGGTCTATTATATTTTTAAATGTACCACCAATCCGTAAGTAACCGACCGCAGGCGACTTCATAAAAATGTGATTCGATTTCTTAAAAATACAATAGAAATCAGAGTGTCGCGGTGGCGGCGTCACGTCTCCTACTGCTGCCGCCTGCGGTAAATGGAGACTAAACAAATTAAAGTACGTCGGTACTTTAATTTGTTTACTATCCATTATTTATTAATATGTACCTACGTAACTGGGCAAATAAATGTACGAATACCCTGTTGTCTACATAATACAAAATTTACTAAGTACATAATATTTAAATATGGTTACACTAAGTCCGTGGTGTACCTACCACGGATACCACCAAACAAAAATATTATTTAATTATGTACTTTCCTATACTTATCGAAGCCTGAACCTGACCTTGTAAACAGAACTTGTAAGTACCCAACTATACTAAGTATAATAATAATAATGAATATTTAAGAACTATGTAAATACGTGTGACTTTTAAAAGAATAACAATTAATGTAAACGTTTGGTACCTATAATATCTACCAAAAGTTTACATTAATTGCTACTCATAGGTCATTACTAATTACTTAAAGGTAGACGTGCATTTCTTTTCCTTTTCGTGGCCTTTGGAAGTGAGAAAAACGTGAGGTTCGGATCCTTTATATGTATAAGCAGCCAAATGGGATGCAATAAACTGCTGCCTTCATTTTAGTATTTTTAGTTTTAATATCTTGCGACAAACGGCGCGCGGCAGCCCTACTTAATAGGCACAGTGAGACGAGCCCGCCGGGTACTTGTAGCTTCATACCTAAACTGCGGAGTGTCCCATCTGTATTAATCTGTGCCGATGTTTTAAAAAAAAAAAATAGTTCATGAAATGTGTGATGAATGTGAAAATGATGAAAATAAAACTACTAAAAATAGGTAGCTCTTTTTTGTATATAAATAAAAAGCCCGTATTTGTTTATATATATATATACTAGCTTTTACCCGCGGCTTCGCCCGCGTGGATGTCGCAAAATATCCCACGGGAACGTTCTATCAGGAATACATACCTAATAGCCGAGGAAAAGATCATTGACTAACTTTCAGCGGACGCAGTGGTAGGCTACTACAGCGCCCGCGTGGTCAACCATAATTATTTTGTTACGCGTAATTTTGAAACTGTGATATCTCTTAAACTATTCATTTAAATGATGTGATGTAAAGGCATATTTTAATCGAAATTGAATGCCCAATTTAAATAACCTATTTAATTGGATAAGGATTAATAAGATACCGGTCAAAATAGCTTCGGAAATAACAATGAAAATTTTTTACAATTTTGAAAGATAAAAATGGTTATTGTGGGTCACCCTTAAAAGATAGACATATGCCATCGCGGACTTTTTTGTTGCAATTTTTAAGATATACAATACTCTAGAACATAAATTTGATTTATCTCTCACGACTTACGCAGCGCACGCCAGTAAAGCTCCCAGTCGGCATGATTTTTTCCGACATCTTCAACAATAATCGTCATATTTCAGCCAATTTACACAAAACCTTAATGAATTATACACTAAAACCTTCCACATGAATCACTCCGTCCAATGGTGAAAACCGTTTGAAAATCCGTTCGGCAGTTTTTGAGTTTATCGCGTTCAGACAGACAGACAGACAGACAGACAGACAGACAGACAGACGCGGCGGGCGACTTTGTTTTATAATATGTAAGGATATATATTTATTGATAAGCCGTAGGTTAGATAAATTAACAGTAAGTCGCGGCTGTAAGACGTAAGTAGTTACAGAATTATAATCATCAAAATCACCAATACAACCGTCCAAGTTCATAAAGGCGTAGGAACAAAAACAAAAAATAATTCTGATGTTGTGTCATTATAGTCACAAGGTGCATTTAATATAATATATTTTAATTAGCCCCAAAACTTTTGAACGCGACTATACGGACAACAGCTTAGGTATAATACGTCCAATAAAGAAGGTCATCGATATGTATGAATCCGTCGCTTTTTAGTAGTCATTCATATTTGGTCGGATAGCCAGCCGTTGCTTACATATTTTGGTTTTTTGTTAATATTTACTTAATGCGAAACATTCCAAGCTGAATATTTACACCATATATTTTTGACTAAAGGCACAAGATTTTGGTTTACACCTACACATCTGGGATTGAGCCGGTTCCTTGTATTTTGCCGTCAAAGTTATGACACCATCGTTTTGACTTTTAGCAAGATTATTCAAAAACGCATGCATGTGAAGTTTTGAAACTTTGTATGGTTATTATTAGCGTCAAGAAGGACCGAATACAGTTTTCAGCGAACTTATACCTTGTCTCATTTAAGCGCTGCGATGTTTTTTTGGGTTTTCATAAAACCGCGATAACTTGAAAACTATAAATATTTTCTTAAATCTAATTGGGGCACTAAGGGGCACACATTAAGAGCTACTCGTGTATGTTTATTCTACAGGGGCACATGCAATGGTTTTAGAGATATACGATTCATCAAAACGTTACTCCAGCAGGAAATGCAATATCTCGAAAACCTGAAGGGGCACAGATTTTATTTTTGGGGGCACATTTTGGCACACAAATAAGCTCTATGGCCATGCATAATTTTTCTCTCTCCGATCATTCGTTTAGAATTTTCCTGCTAGAAAAACGTTACCCCAGCAAGAATCGTTTTTTCCGTTTTTTTCCAAAACGACAGGGGGCACACATTTTTTATGTGGGGGCACATTTACAGCAAATAAGGCACAAATTATACGTTCTACTCATATAACTCTAGGAGACACTTTCTTGCTGGGGTAACGTACACCTCAAGGGGGTAAGTGTTAAAAATAAGTCTACACAAATAATTACGTGTAGTACTATTACTGAAACACAAAGACTACATTAGGTAGTTACTGAAATATTTTCCGGTCAATTTGTGTGCGAATTACACATAGAGATCAAACCCCACACAGTCATAATGTTTCGTAGCAGTTACGAAACTGCGAAAGTTATTAGGTACTACTTGGAAGATTCTGTTTCCGAAAAGTGCAGTATGGGGATCACACGTACGTACCACAGCCACAACAAAACGTACGCGAATTTGTATGAAAACGAATAGTTTATTCACACGGACAATATTTGATCATCAATATCAACCGTGTGGGCGATACCGACCACATCAAGCATTGACGGCACGGTCGGCGCAGTGGTTAAGCGATTGACTGCTGCGCTGCGTGTCATGGGTTCGATTCCCGCACGGAACAATTATTTATATGACCTACATGTAGTTCCGGAATGTAAGTTTAAATGTTTGTAAACGCACACAGGGGAAATTCCTAGTGTGGGACGGGCAGATGCCCAACCTTCCCCAGTTCCCCACCGTGGGTACGCCCATGTTCGGACTATTTTGTATTCCCCAAATGAGCAGGCAGAGGCGAATATTACATCCACATTTTTTTCAGTACACAGAGACCTACCTACTGAAAAAAAACGATCAAGAGCGAGTCGGACTCGCGCACCGAGGGTTCCGTAAGGGCAATAGTTCTGTGCCCAGAAACCAGTCCTCTTAATTGTATGAGCGCCCATAAAACTCAGAGGACTAGGTATCTTAATTGGGGGACACCCTTTAATTTTCAACTTTTTTATTTTTTGGAATTTTTCCTTTATTTGTGCTGTAAGTAAGACCTTGCTTGGCAATGGGAACTACCGTATAGGTTTTATAGGGTACTTCCGGTTGACCTAGAATTGTCATTTTTTGTTAAAAGCAAGGTCTTACAGCACCAGCAAAGTGAAAATTCCGAAAAATAAAAAAAGTTGAAAATTAAGGTTTTTGGTACTTACAAGGTTTCGCAAAAATCTAAATTTGTCCATATCTTTTTATCGGGTTTACTCAGGACCTTGATTTTTTTTTTATACACCTAATAGGGACAATAGACCTCAGTATCTGCTATAAATTTCAACTTACTAGGTCCAGCCGTTCCTGAGAAAATCGGTGGTGACACACGGACAGACTGACTGACAAGAGAGTGATCTTATAAGGGTTCCGTTTTACCCTTTTGAGGTACGGACCCTAAAAAGACCTGAAAAAATGTACAATTTTAGATATTTTTGGTTTAGATTAATTTATTTTACGAGAGTATCCATCTCTGAGTTAAACTGCCCAAACAAAATGTTAACCCCTTATTTTTAAGTATGATAGAGCTTGAATCCGCGTGACTAACTGACTACCTATACGCGCGCGCGACGCTTTACGCACGGAACGAATACTGGCACATCGCAGGAAGACGCTGTAGCCATTGTGTATAAGATCAATGGATCAAAAAGTAGGACTGCTACAGCAGTCCTACTTTCTTAGTTAATTTAGTACCTATTATAGGAAATTTAAAAAGTCACGTTAAAAAAAATATCTTTAAAAAAAAGGGATCCAACGAACATGCTTAGGTAGGTACCTATGTGCATTGTTTATTTTTGAAGTGATAACTTCTTATGCGAGGGTAAACCGATTCGTTACTTACTTAACTTGTTACGGCGCCAATCTGTCTGTATAGTTCAACGGTTCAACTTAGATTATTAAGTTATCACTTCTGTCGGGCGTGCCGAGACGCACACGTTTTTTTTTCATGTAAGTACTTACATGAAAAAAAAACGTGTGCGTCTCGGGATGGGGAGAGTGACCTCTAATTGCTAATTTCGGTTTTTATGTACAAAATACTAACACTTTTTTTCCAATTTTCATCGATTTAGGGGAACATCTGGACGGATGGACAGATTGACGGACGGACAAGACGAATTACTACGGTTCCGTTTTTGCCATTTGACTACGGAACTCTAAAAAAAGGACTGACTGAAGACTGATTGACAAGTTCAATCTGGTATACAAAGAGTATAATAATCTGGTATATATGGATATAAATGATTCGATATAAATGGTACAATTTATGGGTTCTTCTGAGTGGGGTCCTACGCTTTAGGCCGCTTTCCGAATAAGAACGTAATCGCTCACAGCGCTGACATCAATAATAATTGGCGTTCCGATTTAGATAGCACAAATTATGGCAGCTGAGGGCTGTCATCAATTCGGAACGCTCGTAAACGCGCTCACGGTCAGGCCCCTCTTTCCCACTGGGCACTCTGGGCACGTGCCCAGGGTCCCGCGATCGATGGGGCCCCTTAGTTTCTGCCAGATTACCAAATCATAACCGATATTTATTACCGAAAAACATATTTATTTCGAAAAAATCAAACGATAATGACTGACTACAACACCTAGATACTTATTAGCTTTTGCATGCGTGAGGCTACTCTATTATCTTTACGATTTCAGCATGTTTCGTTATATTTAAAATTAAATATACAAAAATACAATTTGATGGTATACTATTATTATAGCCCAGTCAATAACAACAGCAAACATCGCAAACGCGCATGTATCTACAATTCTTTTATAATTATGTTGTTGTTAAACTACTCTCTCTCAGGGGACCTATCCCCTGAGAGAGAGTAGTTTATATCCAACTTTGCCAGCACGAAAACTTCTTATAAAGAGGTAAAATTTACGGAACAAGCAGTCGGATTAGAATTTTTTTTTTGCAATGTATAACTCAATTCTTGAAGAAGAGTCGCAGGCAGAAGCTAGTTGTTGAATAATTTAAGAATTTTGCTTATCTAAGTATTCTACACAGGGGGTGTACGTTACCCCAGCAAGAAAGTGTCTCCTAGAGTTATATGAGTAGAACGTATAATTTGTGCCTTATTTGCTGAAAGATGTGTGCCCCCTGTCGTTTTGGAAAAAAACGGAAAAAACGATTCTTGCTGGGTTAACGTTTTTCTAGCAGGAAAATTCTAAACGAATGATCGGAGAGAGAAAAATTATGCATGGCCATAGAGCTTATTTGTGTGCCAAAATGTGCCCCCAAAAATAAAATCTGTGCCCCTTCAGGTTTTCGAGATATTGCATTTCCTGCTGGAGTAACGTTTTGATGAATCGTATATCTCTAAAACCATTGCATGTGCCCCTGTAGAATAAACATACACGAGTAGCTCTTAATGTGTGCCCCTTAGTGCCCCAATTAGATTTAAGAAAATATTTATAGTTTTCAAGTTATCGCGGAAAAAGCGACGGATTCATACATATCGATGACCTTCTTTATTGGACGTTTAAAGGTCATCGATATGTATGAATCCGTCGCTTTTTAGTAGTCATTCATATTTGGTCGGATAGCCAGCCGTTGCTTACATATTTTGGTTTTTTGTTAATATTTACTTAATGCGAAACATTCCAAGCTGAATATTTTCACCATATATTTTTGACTAAAGGCACAAGATTTTGGTTTACACCTACACATCTGGGATTGAGCCGGTTCCTTGTATTTTGCCGTCAAAGTTATGACACCATCGTTTTGACTTTTAGCAAGATTATTCAAAAATGCATGCATGTGAAGTTTTGAAACTTTGTATGGTTATTATTAGCGTCAAGAAGGACCGAATACAGTTTTCAGCGAACTTATACCTTGTCTGATTTAAGCGCTGCGATGTTTTTTTGGGTTTTCATAAAACCGCGATAACTTGAAAACTATAAATATTTTCTTAAATCTAATTGGGGCACTAAGGGGCACACATTAAGAGCTACTCGTGTATGTTTATTCTACAGGAGCACATGCAATGATTTTAGAGATATACGATTCATCAAAACGTTACTCCAGCAGGAAATGCAATATCTCGAAAACCTGAAGGGGCACAGATTTTATTTTTGGGGGCACATTTTGGCACACGAATAAGCTCTATGGCCATGCATAATTTTTCTCTCTCCGATAATTCGTTTAGAATTTTCCTGCTAGAAAAACGTTACCCCAGCTAGAATCGTTTTTTCCGTTTTTTTCCAAAACGACAGGGGGCACACATTTTTTATGTGGGGGCACATTTACAGCAAATAAGGCACAAATTATACGTTCTACTCATATAACTCTAGGAGACACTTTCTTGCTGGGGTAACGTACACACATAGGGGCCCCGTGATCCATATGTGCCCAGGGCTTCCAATAGATTAAAACGGTGCTCGCTAGAGTAAGAGTAAAAAAAAGAGTAACCGTGGAGTTTCTTGCCGGCTCTTCTCCATAGGAAACGACCAATTGGAACCGTGCGTAGCTTCTGACGTTTCATAAGTGCCCATGTAGGTCTATGTGAAATAAAATGATTTGAATTTGCTCAACGACAAAACTTGCATATTATCATATTTCTTTGTGTTTACCAAAAATTTCTTCTTCTTCTTTGGTTAGGTGGCGAACGGTAGCTAGAAGCACAATTTCGAAAAACTCATGTTAGGCTTCAAGTGTCAATATCAAGACACAATAGATTTTAAATATTTGTTTTGCTCAACGACAAAACTTGCATATTATCATATTTCTTTGTGTTTACCACAAATGACATGGCTAAATGGAAGTATGGGCGACTCCCTTAGCAATGTATAAACATTGTACCTATTAATATGTAATGCTGAATAGCTGAATATTAGTATTGCGTATGAAAAAACTTTCAGGAACTTTTTATATCGTTACAATCCTGAAAATAAAATCGTAGAAACTCCTACGTCAAAAGGCATACAAACTTGCACAAGAAAAAGATTTTGCTATGAACTGTAGCTAGGCGTTGGTTAACAACCTTCAACAAATAGGTTAAAAAAAGATTATGTTGGGAAAATCACCCAACGCATATAATTATACGCACTGACAGGCCAGGCGCACTCCGTATTTTAGGTATGAAGCTACAAGTACGCGGCTGGCTCGACTCGTCGGGTCAATTCAGGTGGCGTAACGTAGTCAGAAGATAAAAGAGTTACGCGATTGTAAGAACCGCAACTTCTATGTGAATATAACTTTATGTAATTAGCACTGTGCTACCTGAACTGCACTTTATTGTGTCGTAGCAAGAGGCGCTTTTGGTGAGCAGTGGTGGCCCAGTGGTAACGGCCCCGACTTACAAGGTCATGGGTTCGAAACCGAAACATGATGAACCCAGTCAGGCGCTTTACTTTGTGTAAAATAATTTTAGCACCACTGCTCACAAAACGGTGAAGGAAAACATCGTGAGGAAACCGGCATGTCCTAAGTGCATCTATGCATGTCCTAGAACCAAAAATTCGAAGACATGTGACATCCACCAACCCGCACCGAGCCCGCGTGGTGGATTACGGCCCTCTCCCTCTCACAGAGAGAAGGCCTGTGTCCCAGCAGTGGGAACATTAATAGGCTGATTATGTTATGTTATGTATGTTAAGAGTCGCTTTTTATTTAAATGATTTTGCCGAGTGAATCATCTGTACTAATCTGTGCCGGTACATAAACAGAATGCTATTGCAGAAATAAAATAACAAAATGTAGGTACATTAATTATTTAATATGGAGCAAAGCAGTACTAGGGTTTGTGAGACACATATCTATCACATATATGTGTCTCACAAACCCTAGTACTGCGGGGAATATAAAAATTATGTTTTTCAACAAATATCTTTTTAATAAATCCTGGGATTACATGTAACAGTTATTCAAAGACACAACCATTAAACATACTCGTACAGTGTGTTGAGGTGTTTGCAGCCCGCTTATAATTTATTTCAAGTTCTAGTAGGTAAAGGTCTAGATGCTGCTTCAAGTTCAGGTCTTGATTCAGGTCCAGGAAGATTTACTCGATTTCGATCTTGATTTGACTGCCGTTGATGTCTCATCCAACAGGGATGACACGCATAGTTCATAACCTAAAAGAAAAAGTCAATATAGGATATTTAAGGAGTCATCACTAGCCACAAATATTTATGTGATGAACTGTGAACATACGTGTTTTTGTTGGTCTGGGTGTTTACAAAAAAAAGTATGGAGTTGTATAAGTATTAAATATAAGCTCTACTTAGTTTAGGACTAGATATGGTGCTGTGTAAAATATCCAAAATATTTATTATAAGTATTAATATAGTGAAGTCAGCATTGAATCAATATAGGAAATACACATAATATTGAGGTCTGGGATAGGACCGACTATTTGCAGGCTGATGAACTGATTATCCGAAAAGGAAGACCATCCATTCATGCATTGGATGGGCATTTAAATATGAAAGAACACATTGTAATACACATAATTTTAATTACCTGATAGAAAGCTGGATGTGACCTCGGTACATTCTGAAACATTGAATTGTTCCTTTCCACTGCATGGTATTGTGCACTTCATAACGGCCACAAGTGATGCACATTGTAGGTATGCCCAAATAAACGTGCATCAGGAGCTATTTCCGAACTCAGACGTTCAAAACATGGATGGCAAAAGTTGGCATCCTTTGAAACCTAGAATAAAATTATTAACATGAGCCAAGTATTTAACAAATACACAAACATATTAATAACTAGCTTCTGCCCGCGGCTTCGCCCGCGTGGATGTCGGAAATTATCCCACAGGAACGTGTAACATGTCCTAAATCAGCGGGGTAATTGCGTAGCACTTACAATAACAATGGGTTTCATTTTGACAGTTCAACAATTAATTGCGTTATTTACGTTATTTCTCGAACATAATTATTAAGCAATAGCTTCTACTTGGCGCTCTGGCGCGTCATCCCCTGGCTGGCCCGCCCCTCCACCCTCGTTCTGTGCGCCGTCGACTCAATATCGCAGGTCATTCTTATCGTTCTAACTTTTAAACTATTTGTCCAAATTACTTAGTGTAAAAGACAAACTTTATCTACATTAAATACCAAAAGCGATGAAGGTATTTATTTTGATAAGAATTAACTAAATACTCTAAAATATGCAATGTAAAAAAAGTATTCAATTTAACTGTATTTATTGCTCACTATTTTGGTTATAAAGGCTTCCACATAAAAGGTAGATATATGCTGTCGCGGACTTTTATTTAGAACTCTTTAAGACAAACAATCCCACAATACATTTTCTTCATGTAACTCTAACGGTTTAGGCAGCGCACGCAGCATACGGTGGAGGTCTGCCCGGCTTGGGTGGACCACCGCCGTGTCCTCGTGGAGGCGATCGGCGGCGGTGACCTCTCGCGTACGGCCGTGGTTCAGGCCATGGTGCGGAGCGAGAGGGCATGGCAAGCCGTCACCTCCTTCTGCAAAGCAGTAATGCTCGCGAAGGAGAAGGTGGAGCGCGCGAGGGAGTGGCAAAGGCCGCGCCCTACCAGCTCTAGCCGCCGCCGCCGTAGGAGACGTCCCGGGCGTCGGGAATTGATAGCCGATTTCCGGCCACCGTAGGCGCGGGCCTGCGGACGGAGAGCAACGGGCAGCTCGCCGTCCGATAAGGACCAGGCCCGGGTCGACGGCGCATCGTGTTCCACGCGCGCCTCAAAGAGATATCAAGGATCGAAGGAACACGTGTGGGTTTTAGTCAGTAAGAGTCTGACACGCCCTTCCGCTCCGCCCAGAGCGGGAGAAGTCATTGGATGATTAACCGCCCAAAAAAAAAGGCAGCGCACGCAAAGATAGATCTCAGAGGGCAGGAATTTTTCCGACTTACTTGATACTTATCGTTATATTATGGCCAAATCACATAAAATCTTTATTAATTGTAGCCTATGTGTTATTCTAATGTATAAGCTACATTATTGTAAAGTTTCATCAAAATCCGTTCAGTAGTTTTTGTGTGAAAGAGTAACAAAAATCCATCCATCCATTCATCCATCCATCCATCCATCCTCACAAAGTTTCGCATTTATAATATTAGTAGGATTAATGTAGGGCAGTGTTTTTCAACCTTTTTCATGACCCCATTAGTATGAAAAAAATTTTTCGCGACCTCGACCATTCGAGAACGATTTGAACTCAGTCGAGATTCCCGCTGAGTCGAAGTTTCTGCAGCACGAAACCTAGCCTGATGTTCCCGAGTTGCAGAGAGCCTTGCCTCACGACCTTCCTCAGATTCCTGTGATCGAACTAATCTCATCCTTTTAGCATTTCTGCTACATTGGGAGAGGTTGGATCTTCTTCGAGGCATTCTTACAATAAAATAGTACTTACTACTTAACACACAGTTATTTAGTAAACACGTACTATCGTAAACAATTAAATCATAAATACTTACAGATTATTATACAGTCTAAAATTGTCACAGTTTAAGTAATAAGTGTTAAGACGTACTAACTTTATAAAACAAAAGAATTGCTAGAAAAATTAATTACTAACCTGAGCTAATAAACTTATACTTAATAAAGAAAATCAAGAAAAGAAATGCCTAACATATACCAAATACTTATAATATTTATATACAAACCCTAAATAAAAATTAAGATAAGTATACCGAAAATCAAGGAAAGAAATGCCTAACCTATAACAAATGTTCGATGTGATTCTTTAAATTGACATAACTTTTTTATTTATGAACCGATTGACATGAAATAAACACTAAATGTTAAGTGAAGCTTACTACAATATATTAGTGAAAACCGCATCTAAATCGAATAAGCTGTTTCTGATATTAGCGTGCACAAACACACAGACAAACAGACAAACCGACAAACAGACAAACAGACAAACAGACAAACAGACAAAAAAAAATTTAATTACAATCTCGGGTTCAGCATCGATATAATAACAACCCCTGCTATTTTTTTTTCATATATTTCCATTGTACAGACACCACTTTTCTACAATTTTATTATACACAAACATATTAATAATTTATGACATCTAAGGCAACTAGTTTGTCGTTGTTACAATTATAAGAAGAACTGAGTCTTTCTGATCCATTGCCATTGAGTTTATATTAGATTTTAAGAACTGTGGTAAACAACCTCCAAATCGGCTTTGCACTTAGTTGCTTCTCATATTGAGTATTTGTAGAATGATTTCAGCTAACTCTAGATGACTTACCTCGATCGATTGTGTACCATCATGCTAAGATAGTGAGTAGAAGACCATGTAAAGAAAAGGTGATATGCCTCCACAGTCTACACCAGACACGACTAGTTTATGCATCTCATAATGAATGAATATGCAAGGGAAGTCCATGTAGAGTAGCGGAAGGTCAGCATGAAGATAAGCACACTCAATAAGGCCGACAAATAAACGAGGGTCAAAAGTAAATACTAAATATCCAGAAACGGCAAAACGAAAAAACGACGTCTGACACACGTCTGGCCTGACTGACGTTTGATTTTTTAATAGAGATGGTATGGAACATCTTGGAATGTAGCATAATCGATAAAATAATTGAAAATAGAAATACTGTTCTTGTCGATTATTATTCAATCAACATTCTTCGACATAAAATAGTTTCTTATTATTGTGATGGTTATTGGATCATTTGCATATATTTAACAAAGAGTTTACCAAAGAGTTTACACGTTTTGCGAAGCTTTTGGTATTTTTTTTATTTGGTTCTAATCGAATCAAGTCTAATAAAGAAGAATCGATTGTCACTTTTTAGTAAACAGCACTATTTATTAAGTGCCGTCATAATTTTGTGTGCTTCTTGTCAAACAAAAAACAGGAAAAATACTTTTAATTATTTGATTAGTTCAAGAAAGTTCTAGGAAAATAATAAAACCGTAATAATTCATTAATGAATATTTGAATGTTATGATGTAGTGAGAAATTTTTATACATGCTAAAGGCAGTGGCTTAGCCATGTCCTTTCTTCTTCTTCTTTGGTTAGGTGGCGAACGGTAGCTAGATGCACAATTTCGAAAAACTCATGTTAGGTTTCAAGTGTCAATATCAAGACACAATAGATTAGGCTAGTGTAACGGTTGAGCGGAAGATAATTATGATGCGACTCAAAACAAAACAGCACAACTGTCATTTTTGACAGCGCTCACCGTGATAATATTAGTTTACGGCAAGGTCGGCGTTATTGCAAGATGGCGCACGTCATGACGTCTTCTATGAAGATTCACGGCACATCGTTATCGCGCTCTGGCTAATTCGGTACGGATGTTAGCACGTTCAAATTGATTACAGTGTAACTCGGAATGCAACCTAGTTAGTCTGTGCACTAGTGACAGTTGTCTAGTGACACCTCAGAGTAATCTCAAGAGTAATAACTAAAGCAAGTGACACTGACGTTATAAAGTACTCTGTGACTGACGTCAAGTGACGTCTGTTTGACAGGCCGACGAAGTAAATTGAGGTTATGTTGGTTGACTTGGTTGTGATAAGAAATCTTTGTTTATTTCTCTAACATTTTGGCTAAAATCTTATCGGTTTACATAAATGGGAGACGAGAAGCATACCGACGATGTTCAGTCGGACTTGTCTAATGCGACGGAGAGCTTAAAAATTGAAGGTGACAATAAAGAGAATGGAGACGCCTCCAAATCTGACAAAGTTAAAAGTAAGATTATTTTTGTATTTTTGCAGCCAAGATTTTAAGGATTCCACTTATTCCAAGCAATTATTTTAGAGCTTATAATTCGAAAGATGCTAAATAATGGTATTACCTAGATTATCTTCTGCATGCCCAGGTCCACTGTTACTCAGGGTCGCGCAGTATGTTTATATTGTTTCTTCTTAACAGACGTCACACAATCCATCCAAAGTTTCTTTGTTGGGGACGAGCTTCCAGTCTTCTCCAGTTCCCCAGCATTCATGAACATTGTTTAGTACGTTAAAATTACAGCAGAATGGAAATACTTAAAAAAATACTTTAGTACTTAAATAAAAAAACCTTTTTTTTTCTATTTCAGTTGACATTCTGCTGAAAGCTACTGGGAATGCCCCAATAATGAAGAAAAAGAAGTGGGCTGTAGATGCAGAGAAACCAATTGGATGGATCATGGAGTTTGTGAAGAAATATCTTAAATTAGAAGCTGATGAGAAACTGGTGGGTACTATTATGAATTTAGTTTTAACCTGTTTGACCGCACTGTTGAGGGTATTGGGAATTTTTGAGGCATCCACACCGCAGTGCGTTCGGACCGGTAGTAGAGGAGATCTAGGTTATCACACAATTTTCTGAAGAGCAACAATGTTGGAAAAAGTTGCCATAATAATAGACCTCTTTGTGGGATCGATCAGTATTTTCAAGGTTTAGGTTTTTGAATTTACCAGTAATGCCTCTGAGATAATACTAGGCAACCTCTTACTATCAGGTTACAGGTAGTCTGAATCTTGATTCTTGTTTTTCACACTTTGTTATACTTTTAATCTCATTGACATTCTATACACACTTCAAACTGAATTAACATAAATGTTGAGTCTTGCGTTTGTGTAACTGTAAATAAATTTTAAAAACATTGGTTAAAATGTTCCTTCACTATATAATTATCATAGTTTTATCTTACCTTTCCAGTTTCTCTACGTGAACCAGACATTTGCTCCTTCACCAGACCAGTTAGTGAAGAACTTGTATGAGTGTTTTGGAACTGACGGTAAACTTGTGTTGCATTACTGTAAGAGCCAAGCGTGGGGCTGAACTGTGCTTCAAAGTGTACTGAACTGAGCTGCGGCAAATATTATAAGACAATTTTAAAAGTAAGAGATGTTGATTTTATGCTTTAACCCTGTTATGGATTCCAATGTGGATTTTCACTCATTTTTGTTTGCCTGGTACATTTTAATGGCAAAATAACAGCCATTCATGATGAAAGGACACTGGGCAGAGCTGTATATTATATCAGAAGTGGTCTATGAACCAATGGAGATGTATATTTTTGTGTTTTGAATGTGTGCTCTTATATAAACTTGTTTTAGTTTCTAGTCATTGTATATCATTCTTGTGTTAAGAGATTAAATTTTTTTTGTCACTTTTTTGCTGTAAACATCTGGCGTTTGCACAACGTCAAGCCACATGTGGAGCCACACCCATGCAGGCGCACGAACCGTGCACGCGTGCACACTAGGGGCCGTTACTTTATTACGTGAGCACTATTAGGGGGGGGGGGGGGGGTGGGGGTTCAGGGTTCTTGTTTTTGATGACATGGGGGGTGGATGGTGATTACGTCAGCAGTAGTTATTTACTTTTTACACATATGGGTTTACCCTATACTTATACCATACTCTATGTTGAAGTCCGGAGCCAGTCAATAAAGTTTGTTTAAAAGAATATTATGTGCGTTAAAGTCCTCTATCCTAAGCCTATTTTCTTATTTCTAGGATTATATCTGCTGCTCATGAATCAATAAAAAAAACAGAATACATTGACAGGAAAATGCATAATTATAACATGGCCAAATATGTCTATCTATACCTAAGATGCACGCGAACCGCACTGTTCTTGCCCGTGCGCAGGTGTGTGAATCTGCCTAAATAATTTTTTTTTGTCAATGGGTCTCGAACGTTATGTCGGATTGTCGACAAACATAATATTAGTCAATATAGGTAGTAAGTTCTATTATAAACCTTCACTAAATATTTTGTATCACTTTTTATTTTGTATGAAGTTATGAAAGATCTATATACATAAGTGAGGCTGCTAAGTTATTCACTCTCATGATTGTGTTTGCAGTTCCGAAAATAATACTTTTATGGCTTATTTTTAGATGACACTGGAGAGAGTCAAAATGCTTGAGAGAATGCTTATGTAATGTATGTGCATCTGTATTGTGATATTATGTAACATAATTAACTGTAAGTCTAAATAAAGTTATATTGAACAATTTGTAAGTACTGTTTTTTTTCTCATTACCCAGTTAGAAAGTTCCATGATCATAAAATAGATTTTAAGTTTTTTTTTTTAATGTATTTATTTTTGCTTTTTTAGGGTACCTCTAGTAATTCTTCTCTCATGTGCCACCAGAAAACTGACAATATGTTGAAAATAGAGATAGGTCTTATATCATCATCATTCTCCTGCCCTTATCCCAATTTATTTCAGGTAGGCGCAACATGGCTTTTTATTCCATACTTCTCTATTAGTCGTCGTCATCTCGGTAGTCACCCCCTTTCTAGCCATACCATCTTTCACACAATACAGGCATCGTTATTTTGGTCTTCCCCTACTATTATAGCCATCCATATTCATACTCAAACTTTCCTCACTCTTCCGTATCACATCATGCCTATACAACAACAACCCATTGATAAGTCCTATAAGAGACTTAACAGTTCTTAGGTATTTGAGATAAGAAAAAATAAAACAGAGTGTTATTACTAAAACACATTTATTTATGAAGACATTAAACATAATTCTGTAGTGATGAATACTTACATAGTCACAACACAACACTATAAAACTGAACTGTATGCCTACTTCTTGTCGCCGCTGCCACTTACAAACTCTTTGCTTGTCGTCCGCGTCGGTAGATTATCTGGGTAAAGAAATATGGAGCTTGTGAGGCTGATGGTTTGCATGGTGAAGAACAGAAGAACATTTTTTTATGGTAAAGAACACTGGGCATTTTTGTATGGGAAATGGGCTATGATCCAATAGAGATGTGCATTAATGTTAACCGGGCGAAAAATTCCCAATGGTGAGTTGATAACACTGTCCAAGTGTCCAACCTCCTGGCCCCGATCAAACAAATACCCCACCCCCGCACTAAGCAGTCATCTGGCCCATGGGTTACTCTAACTCGTAGTTTATCTGTTTTTACATAACTATATATTTATATGCCTAAATTAAAAGTCCCTTTTCATGACTGTCTGTTGTTGTTGTTCCGCGGTGTTGTTCAAAACCACGCATTCAGATATAAACGATATCACTGTTGCGCTCGGTACCGATACCAGTCCGCCTTTTGGTTAGTCACTTTGAAACAGTATCGCTACCGAGCGCGACAGTGATGAGTGAATGGTGCTGAAACTTTCACCACCATTAATTGATTCTGGAAGGACTAAACGTGTAATTTTTTTTAAGTAACCTAACTCGTAAACGGTGCGTCGTAGGGCTATACTTTTCAGAACTTCATGGTTTCTATGGTCAAGGTTAATCAGAGAGACGGTACTGCAATAAACTTAGGAATATAAAAATTCGAAAAAATCCTCGCTCCATAGCCCCCCCCTAAGGCTACACTCCATCCAACCGTTGCGCCTGTTTGCGGCAGCCTCTAAGAAGATAATTTTAGATTAGCAGATAACTCATCCAGCCCTATCCTCACTTGGAGGTCTGCAACACTTCTTCCCCGTGGGTTTGGGACTTGGTTTCTCCGCACTTTTCTTGCTGGTGTTAGTTCGTGCCGTGTCGTCGCACGGGCAACACGCGAGTACACTGCCGCGTGTCGTGTCCATTGCTTGGATTTTCTCCGTCTGGGAATA
This sequence comes from Conistra vaccinii, assembly GCA_948150665.1. Taxonomy (NCBI): domain Eukaryota; kingdom Metazoa; phylum Arthropoda; class Insecta; order Lepidoptera; family Noctuidae; genus Conistra; species Conistra vaccinii. The sequence goes on along the minus strand of OX411323.1, from coordinate 1,863,975 downwards.
TGTAACAAAACTAAACATTTATTTATCACTAGACTAAAAGCACAGTATAAACATCATACAGTCGTCCGACGAAGACGTCTAGACAGAGCAATCGTGCGGGGGAAGCGCGCTCCCGAACCGCTAGCTGTCGCGACAATGCCTACACGTTGTCGGCATTTACAACGAGATCAAAGGCGTCATCCTACTGTAGGTTTTTATACTGTGCTAAAAGACAACATATTCTGCAAATATAAAAAAAATAAAAAAGTTATTTTGAAGAGTAAACGTGCAACGCACATGTATAACCACTGCAAGGCTTAGGCATCAGCATCGACTGAACTCGAGCCGTTCAGGATTTTTTCGATGTAACTCCCTCGACGCACACTTGTTCGTAACATTCGTAAAGACTAACAACGACAGCGCCTCAAAAAGAGGAGAGGTGATGCCCGGTCCGGTGCAGTGCATATGCACTGGAAAAACTGTCAATGAAGATCATGGAATTTCTTTCGTACTGCCAAAATAAGAAAACCGGTGATTAGTAGTAATTGTTTAAATGTAGAAGATTATGTAAGTTCACCTTGTTAGGCGCAGACGGGACGTAGGGCCGGTCGCCGGCCGCCTTCTGCGCCTTCACCTCCGCGAGAGGCAGCTTCAACTCTTCCTCCAGCGTCTTCGGCGTCGCCGCCGCCTGCTCGGCCGCGGTCGGCGCGGGCGTCGCCGCGCGAATGTATTGCTGGGAATTAACGAAACAGATGGTGTTCAATAATTTTCGTCAGAGCAACTTCATAACCTGAAGTTACACGCCACACGCTGTGTACTGTGTGTACTGACCTCGGGCACGCGCCACACGCTGTGTACTGTGTGTACTGACCTCGGGCACGCGCCACACGCTGTGTACTGTGTGTACTGACCTCGGGCACGCGCCACACGCTGTGTACTGTGTGTACTGACCTCGGGCACGCGCCACACGCTGGTGTACTGTGTGTACTGACCTCGGGCACGCGCCACACGCTGTGTACTGTGTGTACTGACCTCGGGCACGCGCCACACGCTGTGTACTGTGTGTACTGACCTCGGGCACGCGCCACACGCTGTGTACTGTGTGTACTGACCTCGGGCACGCGCCACACGCTGGTGTACTGTGTGTACTGACCTCGGGCACGCGCCACACGCTGTGTACTGTGTGTACTGACCTCGGGCACGCGCCACACGCTGTGTACTGTGTGTACTGACCTCAGGCACGCGCCACACGCTGTGTACTGTGTGTACTGACCTCGGGCACGCGCCACACGCTGTGTACTGTGTGTACTGACCTCGGGTACGCGCCACACGCTGTGTACTGTGTGTACTGACCTCGGGCACGCGCCACACGCTGTGTACTGTGTGTACTGACCTCGGGCACGCGCCACACGCTGTGTACTGTGTGTACTGACCTCGGGCACGCGCCACACGCTGTGTACTGTGTGTACTGACCTCGGGCACGCGCCACACGGTGTGTACTGTGTGTACCAGGGTTGGGCAGTATTTGAATTACTTGTAATTGAAATACAAATACGTAATTGGTATTTGTAATTCAATTACTTCTTATAAATGTAATTTGTAATTAGTATTTCAAATACCTGACTCTGAGGTATTTTGTAGTTAGTATTTCAAATACTTATGGCTCCAAAATACATTTGAACATAAATACATTTAGCGATCTTATGAATGGGTGCGATCTGCAGAAAATAGCGCTCGATAGCTTTCGTAAGCAAAATGGCGACCGCGAAATATGTAATATCTTTATTAAAGTTGGCAACACTGCACTTAAACTGTACTGTAGTCTGTACTGCAGGTACATACGTCAAATTGTCAATTACATAACTTGTCAATTGTAATTTTCATTCGGCGATGGAGTGAATCCTGTGACATATTTAGCGGTCGCCATTTTGTAAAATATTATGGTAAGAATATATTCCCTTTGCCTTAGGCTGGGCTGGATTAGTTCTATTCTATTTATATACCTAACCTAACACCAGACGGTATTTTATAATTTGTATTTTAAATAAAAATAGTCAAAATACTGTATTTTGTATTTTATATTTCAAATACATGACTTAAAAATATTTTGTAATTTGTATTTTAAATAAGTGCGAGATAGTATTTTGTAATTTGTATTTTAATTAAAGCAAAGCATGTATTTTGCCCAGCTCTGGTGTGTACTGACCTCGGGCACGCGCCACACGATGATGCTCCCGGCGGCGCACGAGCTGACGATGTAGCGCGCGTCGGGGCTGAAGCGCGCGCACGTCACCGAGCCCGCGTGGCCCAGGCCCATGTGCGTGTATATGCCTTCCTGGTACTTCCATAGCTGATGGGAGAAACAGAAGTATAAATACATTACGCCTGTTCTCTGAACATTTCGGTGAAAACGGTCGGGACACATTTCGCCAGTTATGTTTATGTCCTATGTAATAGAGCACGAGCCTATTGCCATCAACCAGGCACAGTTCCATAGCAAATGCGACCACTAGACCGCCGAGGCGGTCAAACGATGTTAACAAGGCTACAGATCGCGACACGTAAGTTAAACCAAAATGGCGGTCGTCCGCGCAGGTAAAACTATGATAACGCCAATATTTTGGTTCAACTTATGTGCCGCGATCTGTACTGCCTTGTTGACATATAATCACTCTTCTGTCGCCAATGATTTTGTGCTGTCTTATAACTCACCTTAACCATTTGATCGTTGGCTCCCGTCACGAACAGTTCACCATTCTGTGTGATATGAAGTCCATTGACGGCGCCAATTTTACTTGCTTCAAGCTGTAAAATAGTTTCTCTGTAGATGAAACATGTTCGTAGAAAGGACAGCCGATGAACTCGTGGATAACAACCACGTAAGTTCAGGCCTCCCGGGAACAAGATGGATCCACGGCCTGAAGGCCAATCGTACTTAAAAACGTTCACATTCAATCAAGTCGTCAGAAATGCTGGTAAATAGATTGTATTTTTGACAGATTGCGAATGAGATGCGAATGCGAGCGGTCTTAAAAATTACGGGAATTGCCCCTCCAGGTGAAAATCACAGGAAGAGCGCGGATGCGGGAAGTCATCATCATCTGCCTAGCCTTTTCCCAACTATGTTGGAGTCGGCTTCCAGTCTTAACTGGATGCAGCTGAAAACCAGTATTTTACATGGAGCAACTGCCTATCTAACCTCCACAACCCAGTAACTGGGGATTACGATAAATACCCCTTGGTAAGACTGGTTTTCAGACGTTTTTGGGCTTCTAACTACCCGTAATAACTGTCAAAGATCTACAAATGACAGCCGGGATCAACGGCTTTTAACGTGCATTCCGAGGCACGGAGGGGTCTTGGTCGGCAGATGCGGGATTACCACATTTATAATGTCGATTGGCGACTGTAACAAATATGTATTTACAGAATTAAAATCATCAATAGAACTCTCTCATTCATATTTTGATCAACATACAACCTGACCTGCAAATTGCAAAAAACATATCTTAGAACAACTGAACGCCCCCCCTCACCTCCCTGGCCAGGTTGCCGCTGCCGGTCTCCCAGTAGGCCACGCGCCGGTCGGAGCCGCCCGTCAGCAGCTGGCAGCCGTGCGGCTCGAAGCACACGCACATGAACAGCGTGTTCGCGTACATCACCTGGCGCCGGGAGAGCGAACTGCGGGATGAGAACACAATTACTGTGTCAACAGAAGACATACATAACATACTTATAACGCGATTATTTTATTTTGATTTGATTGTTGAAAATTCTAAGATAGTTTATTGTTTTTTACCCTGTGCCCCACACTAGGAATTTCTCCTATATTGTGGGTGCGTTTACAAACATTTAAACTCACATACATAAACAGCCAAACCCAGAACAACTACCTGTATCTAGGTCATACCAATATTTGTTCCGTGCGGAAATCGAATTGCGACACGCAGCGCAGCAGTCAGTCACTTAACTACTGCGCCAAACGTGCCGCCAAACGACATTTGTGTTACTTTCACCTCTCAACGAGGCATCCTCGACAAACCCTAAACGCAAAGCACTTTGCGTTCGGAGCTTGTCGTGGCAACTCGTCGTGTCAATAAGTGGTAAGAAGTCAATCGTCATCCTAAGGATGCCTCGTTGAGATGTGAAACACGTGTCGACGATTTCTTACAGGATTCTTTACGACTCTTTAAGAACGGTTAAGCGGATTAGGTTACTATATATACGTAGTTTATTGAATTGTAGTGTGTGGAAAAAAATGTAGTGAACAAAGAAATACTAAAGAATCTATACTTCTATACTAATATTATAAAGCTGAAGAGTTTGTTTGTTTGTTTACTTGAACGCTAATCTCAGGAACTACTGGTACGATTTGAAAAATTATTTCAGTGTTAGTTAGTCCATTTATCGAGGAAGGCTATAGGCTATATATCATCACGCTAAGACTAATAGGGGCGGAGCACAAATGAAGAATGTTTATTAATCGGGGTTTTTGTTTTCATTTTGAGAGCTTCCGCTGCGTGCGCTGCGTAAACGGTGAAAGTTTCGCAAAAATCATGTATGACAGAATTGTTCCCCTTTAAAAGTTTTCAAAAAAAGTCCGTGATAGCATATGTCTATCTTTTAAGGTTGGCTCACTATAACCGTTTCTATGCTAACCAAATTTGTTCTAAAATAATGCATTATTTGCGAAGATGTTTTTATAAACATGACATTAATCCTTATCCAAATAAATATTTTACGTTACGTTATTCATGACAAGTATTTAATTTAAAACAAAATTGCTCTTTACATCATTCGATTTCAATGAATATCTTAGGAGATATCGCAGTTTTAAAATAACATCGCAGCAAAATAATGATCAAGTACTACGCGCGCATTTATGATGGCAACAGGAGCAGTGGTGGCTCAGTGGTTTCGGCCCGACTTACGAGTTGTAGGTCGTGGGTTCGAACCCCAGCAGGCGCTTTACTTTGTGTAAATAATTTCATCACCACTGTTCTCAAAACGGTAAAGGAAAACATCGTGAGGAAACCGGCGTGCACTGGGCCCGCGTGGTGGATTACAGCCCACTCCCTCTCATAGAGAGGAGCCCTGTGTCCCAGCAGTGGGAACAGTAGGTAATAGGCTGATTATGTATGTTAAGTAAGGCAGTCATGACGGGAAGGGCGGTGGCCCCAGTTAGCTCTGCGAAATACCATGCCGCGCAGCTCAGACGCGTGGTTGGCTAAGTCGGCTCCTTAGGCTGGTTTTCCTCTCACGCTGACCGTCGTCGGCGCTGATAAGACAATGTATATAAGTTTAGTATTCATAGGCTGATTTCAGTCCCACGCTGACCGTCATCGGCGCTGACAAGACAATGTATATAAAGTTTAGTATTCTATGAAATTACGCCAACCGCTCAGCGCTGACATCTGAAGTTCATACGTTTCGGCTGTCAGCGCCGACGGTCAGCGTGCGGTCAGCGTCACTCTAAACGAGCCTTAGGAAACGTTTTTTAATTACGCCAACCACTCAGCGCTGTCATCTGAAGTTCATACGTTTCGGCCACAGAGTACTTTTTAATATAGGTAGTGTAGTGTAGTGTAGTGTACTTTTTAATATAGGTAGTGTAGTGTAGTGTAGTGTACTTTTTAATATAGGTAGTGTAGTGTAGTGTAGTGTACTTTTTAATATAGGTAGTGTAGTGTAGTGTAGTGTACTTTTTAATATAGGTAGTGTAGTGTAGTGTAGTGTACTTTTTAATATAGGTAGTGTAGTATTAATATAGGTGGTTTCGGCTGTCAGCGCCGACGTCAGCGAGACTCTAAAACCAGCCTTCGAAACGGTTGTGCTCAGCGAACTACTTTTTAAATTTGTTTTTCCAAAATATCATCGTATAAATACTTTTTAGATGAATAAGTTAGTAATAATAAATTTTGTATTAATTTAGTTGTTTTTGTTAATTTCCTTATCTAAATAGATCCATTATTTGATTTTGTAGTATTTTAGGGTAATTCAGTCGCGGGTTAAAGTTAGCGTAAGCCCAAAGTAACTATTCCACGCGGACGAAGTCGCGGGCAGAAGCTAGTTATTGAATAAGAAAGATTCGTCTACGCTATCAGTCAGCTAGAGGAAGGTAGTCAGTACTCACACCAGATCCCATATGATGCAGGAGCCGTCAGTACCGGCGCTGACGGCCTCGGTGTCGTTGGGCGACACCTGGATGGCCGACACGGGACTCTTATGCTCTTTTAGAACCTTCTTCAGGGTCTGGTACTCTGGTTTTATGTCCCACACACGGACCTGGGGTTGATTATAAAACGCTATTAACATTTTGTCAAGTCATTGAAATCATCGTTCTTTTTCTATCTATCGTTTGAAAATAAATGAGACAATCAATCATTCTGCCTAGCCTTTTCACAACATGATGCAGCTGAATACCAGTATTTTACTATTGGGTATTACGATAAATACGATACCCCTTGGTAAGAAAGACTGGTTGTCAGACTTTCGGGCTTCTGACGACCCTTGATTGATCACAAATAACAGCCATCACCAACCACGGAGAAGTCTCGATATGTAAAGATGGTCACCCATCCAAGGAATATCCCTGTTGGATGGACCCGTGCGGCTGTTACTACTTAGCCACGAGTTCCTCCTGACGATAACAGAGACAGGGAGGTTTTAAATGTATTTAACGCTGAACGTATTTAGTGATTTGTGGTGCAGGCAGACCTTGAAGGGTCAAAATGACCCAATTTAAAAAAAATCGTTCTTAGTTATATTTTCAGCACTTGATTTGCTAAATGTTTAATCTTACCAGGAGACCTTTTTTGAAACTACTTTCATTACTTTTAATTTTTTCCTAGTTACAGAGATTTCTCTCGTCAGTATAACTGCATGTTCACCTGCCCCTCACAACCGCCAGAGATGAGCGTCTTGCCGTCGGACGTCATGTCCAGGGCCGAGGTGCCTTTGTTGTGTGTGTTGAAGATGACGTAGATGAGGCGGCCCGTGAGCGGCGTGAACGCGCGGATGTTGGCGTCGTTCCAGCCTGGAAGAAATTAGTAATAAGAAGTTTAGGTTGTAGAATGTAGATATAATACAAGAAGGATCGAGAAACACCCCAAAAAATGGTTAAATTGGTGTACTACTACTCTCACTTGTAAATACTAAGAAAGGGTCCCCCTAGATAGAAAAAACATTTCGAATGTAATTTCTGCTGTACTAATCAAGGTTTTTGAGAATAAATGAATCATTTGGAAGGTACATTGGAAGGAGTAGGCATCTCCAATAAAATTGTCAAGTCTGTAAGCAATAGAATAACGAAGGGCCCCACGCTCGCTGTATGGAAATCGAAACTAAATGCTTTTTCTGTCTTTGTGGCGGGGGTAGATTCAATATATTATTGCTTCGATTTGGCGATGTTTTTTTCGACACCTATCTATTGATTTTCGCACTTTGGGGTTTTTCAAATATACATCAAAATGGGTCCATATACTATAAAAAAAAAAATTGCTGCTATAAAAAAGCGATGGGTTATAAAATGCAGAGACTCCGGAGAATGCCGCTTGCGGCACTTTTTCCGATAGTGATAGAATGCCGCTACCGGCACTTTATACACTGCCTAAAATTAAAATAAATTTGAGGCGAACTGGTTTCAATTGTAACCAGCAGTCTCGTTAGCATACCTGATACAATAGACTTGCCGTCCCCGGAGAACAGCACGGTGGAGCACGTGAAGTTGGGCACCACGATGCGCAGCAGCTCCTGGCACGTCGCCAGGCACCACACGCGGATGTCGCCCGCGCCGGCCGTCGCGAACACGCCCGACATGCCCCTGGAGGAGTCATAATAAATTGTGATCAGTCGAACGTATCAGAGAGCGTGCAAAATTGTTGAGCTCGTTTCGCTCGCTCTTATTCGCAGGCCACACATAAATGGAGTCGGGCGAGGACATTGCGCGGGCGGCTTCCTGTTCCATTCAAATTTTATACCAAGTGCATAGTCTAAAGCGCAATTTAGGATACACGGAATGTCGTGGCTCGGGCGTGGATATGACGCATTCCGTGTATCTTAAATTGCGCTTTATTTCTATGCACTTGGTATAAAATTTGAATGGAACAGGAAGCCGCCCGCTCCCGACGCCATTTATGTGTGGCTTGCGCCTTATATTCTACATTTTTATAGTTGCTTGACCTTTCCGACATAAATCGACAATGTAACTCCAATGTAAATCCTAAGAAAACAGAACCTATTCATGACGGGGTGCTCTAACTTTGATGCTCGCTTGGCTTAATTCTAGAGCTTTTCTTCATAAATCGACAATGCAAATAATTATTCTTAGTGCTTTTGGAATGATCAAAGAAAATCTGACGTATCCGAGAGTGTGTAAATTGAGCTTGCTTCGTTCGCTCTTGTATTCTACATTTTCTTAGTTGTTTGGCCTTTCCTGCATTATTCGACAATGTGGGTGGGTTACACTGTCGAATTTCTGTTTGAAAATGTAAATGAAATCCTAACCTATCCGAGACGGGGTATAATTATCGAGTTAGCTTCGTTCGCTCTTCTCACTCTACATAATCACTGTCCTAATACTTATTATTTATCAAAAAGCTGGCGATCAATTTGGCAGCATTATAAACTATCCCCCCCTCCACTATGTATAGTAGATTGTTATACAAGGAGCTAAAATGACCCATTATAACGAGGTAGTTTTAATCCCGAGCTTTAGCGAGGGAGTAAACAGAAACCGAGGTATAATGGGTTTTTAGCGCCGTGTGTTACACTCTACTTTTCACTACGATTGCGAGAAAATAAAATAGTAAATAAAATAATAATTGTATATTAAAAATTATTTATTTTCCTTTCTCTTCCATCTGCAAATTAGGGTCTCCATTCTCACTAGATGATGACATTTTCACTGTTGTAAATTATATTAAGGTCACCAATGCAATTTATAATAATTGGAGAAAAATCATAAATATATCTATCTTACCTATCTTACCTATCTTACCTATCTTACCTATCTAACCTATCTTACCTATCTTACCTATCTTACCTATCTTACCTATCTTACCTATCTTACATATCTTACCTATCTTACCTATTTCACCTATCTCACCTATCTCACATATCTCACCTATCTCACCTATCTTACCTATCTCACCTATCTCACCTATCTCACCTATCTCACCTATCTCACCTATCTTACCTATCTCACCTATCTCACCTATCCTACCTATCCTACCTATCCTACATATCCTACATATCCTACCTATCCTACCTATCCTACCTATCCTACCAATCCTACCTAAGAACAAAGACTTTTTCGTCTTTGGGTGGTAGGCTCGTTGGAAACAGACAAAAACTAAAAAAATTACTTTAGCCCCTAGAGGATGAAATGCTATTTTATCTCCGCTCTGGTACGCTACAATGACGGATTTTTTGAGCAAGAGAAGTGAAAAAAATATAGCTGTGTCTCTGAACAGCATATTATAATAAGTAATGTTAAGCTGCAGATGTACCTCCTTAATGGATGGAATGTAATTTAATCGAAGCGGGCACCAATCGAGACGCGGGTCGGGAGCGGCAGCCGCGCACGCTTATCGTGTGCTCAGTGCTGCATGACTGCATCCATAATTATAATACAAGTAATTACATTACAGGGTGGCAGGGACATCGACGCGAAGACTGATAGGACCATGGATTCAGTACATGACGTTGCAATTTTTATTTATTTCCGAAAATAAAAGAAAAACGTTTTATGGACGCCGAGGAAGCAGTGGCTGCGTTTCAAAATGCCGTCGAAGCGATCCCTAAGGACGAATGGGCAAAGTGCTTTTCTCAGTGGTTCCATCGGATGCAGCGATGTATTGATGTAAATGGACATTATTTTGAAAAGATATAATAAAACTAATGCCTTGCTAGTTTGTTCAGTTTTTGATTTTCTAAGAACTTTCAGTGTCAATCAATCTTCCTAGCCTTTGTTCCCAACTATCTTAGGGTCGGCTTCCAGTCTAACCGGATGCAGCTGAATACCAGTATTTTACATGGAGCGACTGCCTATCTGACCTCCACAACCCAGTTACTGGGTAATTCAATACCCCTTGGTAAGACTGGTGTCAGACTTTCGGGCTTCTTACGACTCGTAACGACTGTCAAAGATCCACGAATGACAGCTGGGACCAACGGCTTAACGTGCTTTCCGAGGCACGGAGGAGTATGGTAGGTATGTGAAGATGGTCACCCAGGGCCGTCTTTACCCGGGGGTGCAAGGGGTGCGTCGCACCCGAGCGCAGGGTCTTAGGGGGCGCAAGCCGATCGCCTTATGACATATACCACGCGTAATTACAATGTAAAAAAAAATTACATAGTTAATATTCATTATAATAATAAGTTCCCTCAACCTGCCACCTAACACCTACCACCTGCTGCAGAAGGCAGTGATTCTTAACACTTGCAGGCTAGTTAGAAAATTTCTTCAGTGTGAGTCGGACAACTTACACCAATACTCCCACTTAAATACTCGTATAGTTTCATCTACCATTCAGACTACTACAGAAAACCAAGCAGTATCTAATATTACTCCCACACTTAACCCCACTGATGAACACTTGGCTTAGGCCCGTACCATCAGTTTACCCGGCTACGCCGTGGAAAAAAAAACGCAGAAACAAAAATAATATTTTTCCACTCGACTCGATCCTGAGCCAATATGGACCAATCCCTCCTATAAGCGTCATTATAAGTAACTATAAAAATATAGGCACTAATATTGTTTACAAAAAATACGCCTCGTGCAGCTTTCGGTACATAAGCCTTGCGACTTGCGTTGTGCAAGCCAATTTAGATCTTATTACGACGAGAATAAAATTTATATTCCAACGAACACACGCGGCAAATTCAAAGAGTGCTGACCAAAAAAAGCGCAATGTCTAAACTTAGAAGAAAAGTTCACACGTGAAAATAGATCGGACATTGACAGGGTCACAGGGAAGATTTCAAAACAGACGAAGTCGTAAAAAAATTGCCAACTAAAAGCTAGAAAAATGTAATTTGATGTTTGAAATGCACTTAATTTTATTGTAGAGTCATCCATCATCATTTCAGCCGAAAGACGTCCACTGCTGGACATAGGCCTCCCCTGAGCACCGCTCATTCGACCGGTTCTGTGCTTTTCGCATCCAGCGAATTCATGCACCCTTCATCAGGTCATCGGTCCACCTTGTGGGAGGCCTTCCAACGCTACGTCTTTTGGTACGCGGGTAACACTCCAGAAGATTTCGGCCCCATCGGCCATCTGTTTTACAAGCAATTTGCCCTGCCCACTGCCATTTAAGTTTCAGAAAACTTTTGTCTTGAGACACTGCTATTTGAGACGAGAACATAGTACGCAGTTTCCCGAACGGTGAGAGTGTTACATGGGCATTCGACATGACCTTCGTTTTGTCCATGTTTATTTTAAGACCTACTCTTTCGAAAGCTGTACTGAGTTCATCGAGCATTGTACTGACGTCCTCCATAGTCTCAGCCTTGACTACTATATCGTCGGCAAACCGAAGGTGAGTGATTTACTTGCCATTGATGTTGATGCCAACCCCTTTCCAGTCCAGAACCTTAAAGATATCCTCCAGTGCAGCGGTGAACAGTTTCGGAGAGATAACGTCTCCGTCTCACCCCTCGCTGCAGAAAAATAAGTTTCGAGATCTGGTCCTGGAGTCGGACTGACATAGTAGCGTTTTCATACAAACAGTGCAGTAGCTCGATGTACCGATAGTCAATCAGGCATCGTTGGAAAGATTGCAACGGTGCCAGATTGACTATCGTGTACAGCCCAAGTCAGAATCGAATCGAAGGCTTTCTCGTAGGAGTCGTAGGCGTCCACAAACGCTAAGCAGAGAGTCAGGTTATACTCTTCAGGCTTCTGTATAACCTGCCGCAGTGTATTTATGTGGTCTACGGTGCTAAAGCCTTTACGGAATCCAGCTTATTCGGGAGGCTGGAACTCGCCAAACATGCGCGCGAGACGGTTCGTGATGACTCTTGAAAACAGCCTTATAAAGTATTACTTAAATTAAAAAGGAACCCATAAATTTAGCTTTTTTTTCGTTGACAAGGGGGGCGCAGGATGATTTTCGCACCCCGGCGCCCAATATGGTTAAGACGGCCCTGTGGTCACCCATCCACTGACCAACCCCGGCAAGCGTAGCTTAACCTGATGGATTGATCCGTGCGGCTTGTTATTACTTAGCCACGAGCTCCTCCTCCTTTCAGTGTCACTCGTATGTTACAGTATAATTATGAACTTCGTTAGTTTATAATCTATCGATATTATTTCCGTTAAATTATAAACTGTTGAAAAATTGTGAACTGCTACAAACAATTTAGTACAATTTAACGCATTATTGTTCGATAGATCTATCCATGGGAAAGCGACAAACTGTGGACTGGTATCACACTAATTGATTGCGACGTAACGTTCCTTGCACACTAAATACTAAATATCCAGTCTAGCTGCGAGCAACTTGGAAGTAGCGCTCGCCGGCCGCTGCAGCGGCGTTACCGCTAGCTTCACTCGTTCAGCTCGCGCGCGGTTGTTCGATCACAGTTCTAACCTAACCTAACCAACTTCACAAAATTTCGATAGTTTATAGAAAGAAAGAAAGAAAATACATTTATTTATACTTAATCTAACAAAAATAATGCCGATAGATTATAATCTAACGGTTCTCACAATCCTACGGTGACATTATACAAACGCTGGTAAATCTAAATAAATAAGTAAGTACATAAAGCTTTTAGAAACGTACTTCGGAAACGCGATATCATTGATGGCACATCGATGGCAGGTCACGACCAGCACCGGGTGGAACGTGGCGATGTTGATGGCGAAGATCTCACTGCTTTTTGTGCCGGCCAGCAATAGGCGATTCTTACCGCGCATAGTCGACGACTCCATCAGCTCCAGGGAAGTTATGCTACCCTGAAGCTTGGTGGTTTTTAGCTGGAAAAGGTTGATGTATGTGATTACCCGAAAGTTAGATAAGGTGAAAAGAAATGGCACTACACACAAAAGCACATTTAGATACCTAAATGATAACAAATTACGTGAACATGACGAAAATGCAAGCTACCAAGAACAAAAAAAATGTTAAAAAGTCAGGGTGGCCCAAGTCTCGAGCTCGCTTCGCTCGTTCTTGCATCCTAAGTTCTCAATGTCTTTTTACTAAGTCGAGTCTCAAGCTCGCTAGGCTCGCTCTTTGCGAAGTTTTCTACATGAAGACATCTCGTACTCAAAAATTTGATTTGGATTACCGATACCGAATACTGCAGTATATAATCGGCGATACCAATACATAGGTATTGGTATCGCCGATTATTTACTGCCGATATTGATGGCTTAGCAGATAATAAATAAAATAAATAATTCAATTCAAATAAACAGAATCACAAATAGCGGTGACGTGAAACAGGCACGAAACAATAATCGCTCAGCAAAGCTCGGCAAACACTGTTGTTTGCCGTGTTGCCAATTCGCTAAGCATGCGCTGCGCGGCTCTCCCGCCAGTCCCGCTTGCAACGCGACGGAGTGACAATGCTACGCGCGCTTCTCGAACTGTTTGATGCCGATTATATCGGCCGATATATCGGAATCGTTACATCGCTAGTTGAAAGAATGGCTCCTAATCCTCCTTATTATAAGTTATGCGTTTTTGGCCAAGTTTAAGATGCTCCTTTATAAACTTTACAGGTATAGGTAACTTAGGATTTACATTTAATCGATAAGTCCTCTTATCTTACCACCAACCAAGTCCGATAAAAGCAAAGAAAGCTACCAAACCTAAACTAACTTCAATATGTTTACTCACAGCTTTAAAATGCGGCATGTTGGGGCTGAGGATCTTGCCTTTAGGAAAGGTTCCTTTCCAGTTGATCTCGTCCAGGATATCGATCGTGCCGTCTCCAGCACCCACAATAAGGCAGCCGTCATCCATAATTATAATTGATTCGATTCCTGCAAGAAATTGGTTTTAAACTCCGCAGTTTAGGTATGAAGCTACAAGTACCCGGCGGGCTCGTCTCACTGTCAGTAGGGCTGCCGCGCGCCGTTTGTCGCAAGATATTAAAACTAAAAATACTAAAATGAAGGCAGCAGTTTATTGCATCCCATTTGGCTGTTTATATAATAATAAGGATCCGAACCTCACGTTTTTCTCACTTCCAAAGGACACGAAAAGGTAAAGAAACGCACGTCTACCTTTAAGTAATTACTTAATTAGTAATGACCTATGAATAGAAATTAATGTAAACGTTTGGTAGGTAGTATAGGTACCAAACGTTTACATTAATTGTTATTCTTATATAAGTCAGACGTATTTACGTAGTTCTTAAATATTCATTATTATAGGTACTTACAAGTTCTATTTACAAGGTCAGGTTCAGGCTTCGATAAGTACAGGTAGGAAAGTACATAATTAAATAATATTTTTGTTTGGTGGTATCCGTGGTAGGTACACCACGGACTTAGTGTAACCATAACTAAATATTATGTACTAAGTAAATGTTTTATTATGTAGACGACAGGGTATTCGTACATACTTTTTTATTTGCCCAGTTACGTAGGTACATATTAATAAATAATGGAGACTAAACAAATTAAAGTATAATACCGACGGACTTCAATTTGTTTAGTCTCCATTTACTGCAGGCGGCAGCAGCAGGTGACGTGACGCCGCGGCGCCGCCGCGACACTCTGGTTTCAATTGTATTTTTAAGAAATCGAATCGCATTTTTATGAAGTCGCCTGCGGTCGGTTACGGATTGGTGGTACATTTAAAAATATAATAGACCAAGCGCTGATACCTACTTACCTAATTATCTAATTATTCTTTAAAAGATGACAACCCTGACGTGGTCAGAAGGTATAAGAGTTACGCGATAGAAAGAGAGGCAACTTGTAGGTGAATATAACTGTAGGTAATTAGCGTTGTGCGAACTGAATCGCACTTTATTGTGTAGTAGCAAGAATCGCTTTTTATTTAAATGATTTTCCGGAGAGTCCCATCTGTATTAATCTGTGCTAGAGGCAAGTTTTGCAAAAGGCCGGTGAAATTGATAATACTGCAATAGGTATGTTGACTGAGGGAAAAAAACAATTTAGTCCGTCAGTCAGATAATTAAATAATATTAGACACGTATTTTATGCTTTAACATATTATTAAAATATGGTTTAGATAAAACGCATTAAAGTTGGGGAGTGGGAGGTCGCTACTTCACAAGTCAATATAAAATCTACCCGAGAGTGCCGTCATGCCACATTTTTACTCAATATATTGCCGTAATCTGTTTATTACGTAAAGCAAAGGAAAAAAAATTGTCAATTTTTTTTAAATAATCTAACTAACGAAAACGAAATAAAAATAAACATACGGGGCAGTCTGGGACTGCCGATTCAAGTGAAAACTAAGTAACGCCATCTAACGAAAATGTCAGGAATTTATGTGGCTTGCTTTCAGTACAAGAACGAAAGCTGAAGCTCCATTTGAAAATTCCAAAAAAATAAAAGAGAGTGCGCTGTCAACACACAACACAACAACATAAACATTGTGCATTTCTACTCTCCCTCTGTCTTACGAATTTTCGATCAGGTTACGTGTCCTGACGCGAGTTTAACATTGTTTACCCATTCCAAAAAAGTGCACAACGCCGCTAAAGAAGTTTTCTCTTCAAAAATGTTTGTCAATATCCCGATCGACGGTCAATATTTGTCATGTGGTGGATTGTGAAAATTCAAATTCAAAAGTCATTTATTCAAACTAGGCTGAGAATCAGCACGAACGTCAAAATTACATAAGACAGTACCCCAAAAACGCCCGCCCTTCACCACTTCCTAGTGCTTTAGCTGGAGAGAAGAAGTGGCGCAACAAACTCCCCAGCAGCACAGCTGTCTGTTCAGTTAGAAAAAAAAATGATTTTATATAATAGTTTGCCAAATAATGACTACGCAACACAAACATAATTTAAATTAATAGCCATAAGTCAGCTAGCACACGCCAATATACCAACCAAAAACAACGAGAACTTATACAATGTCGCCCATGCGCATGTGACCGCCCGTAATTTTCTGAATATTCATGAAAAAATAATCGAGAATAAACTTCAAAAGGGGGAGTCTATCTATAACATTTTTCATGTTATTCAATTTTAAATTTTTTAAAGATTTGCTTTCTGTGTTTTGACACATCTCCGAAGTTTATGGGTCGATTTGGATTCTGTTTATTATTTCCAAAAGCTTATGAGTTATTTTAACAGGTTAATTAAAATTTTTACAAAAAATTATCGACTACGAAAAAAAAAAACGGAATCGAAGTCATTTTTTCGGTAAAAAATTGTGTATTTTTTTTTTTTAAAACTAGTGAAAAATGTTATAGATAGACCCCCCCTTTTGAAGTTTATTTTCGATATTTTTTCATGAATATTCAGAAAATTACGGGCGGTCACATGCGCATGGGCGACATTGTATACTCAGGCAGAAATAAAAAATAAAAACTAGACGTAAACAATATCTAAATAAAAGCCTCCAGGCATTAAGGGAGTGCCCGCTGACATAATAGCGGTAACTGGAAGTTATAAATGATAAACTAGGACCATCGAAGTATAAAATAAATAAACAGTTAATTACTAACAACAATAACAAAACCATGATCAGCAAGACGACCAATCACCACAAGCAGCACCGGTTCACGAGTATAACGCAAAGATCAGCCATCACCCCCCTCGCCATATTAGAGGGAAGGAGGCGACCCGACCCCCGACGCTACCGCAAGCAGTGACATCTAAGGGAGCATGACGAACTTGCTGCTGGTTGCTCAGGCAAAGAATAATATGATCAATTGTCGAGGTCGCTAGCTAACCACATATTGCAATACAACTCATACGAAAACATTGTAATGAGTAGATTATGTCAACAATAAATAAAAATAAATAATAATAAATTGACTAATAAAGTCAAATAAATTAAACATTATAAAAAACTCATTTAAAAAAAATATGATATACATTCCTTTCCATTGCAAGTGCCTATTTAGGTTGATGTGAAAAATATTTTGAATTTGAATTTACTGATCACAGCGGGTGCTGCGAAAGGCGCTGACAAGAGGTAAATAATAAAAGGCTTGCCTTAAAAAAATATTGCCAAATCGCTATAGTTTGTGATAGCGGCAAAAAATATATATGTCAATCTTGAAGATATGTCTCAGATTATGGTTGTTATGACACCACGTATTGAAAATAAATCTCAATACGGTACGGTAAATTAATATTTAACCTTGAGTTCCAATCCAAAATCTTAAAAAAAATATATAATTAAAATACTTTATTTCAGACCTTTCCATCCATAATGTCCGTTCCGTTAATAATGTCTGTTTAACTTTAAATACTTTGTTTTGGTGGCACATGGTGCAAGTTCTAGGATATGACTCCGTTTTTAAAGAACCTTCAAATATTCATCTATCACGGCTCTAGATAAATATATACAATATTTTTGTTTTTTACCCACTACGGGGAAGCTCTTGGCCTGCATCTCACCTGATGGTAAGTGATGATCAGGCCGAAGGTGGAAGCGAGCTTCACCCGGAATCCTCAACCACAGAGGAACTGGCTATCTTATCTCTAACTGCCGAAACACAGCAATGCTGTTTGTTAACATTGTTGTTATGGAGACAGACTTAGATAAGATGGTGGTAGCTAGCCAGGCGGACTTAGAACACGCCCTAACTAACACCAACCAAACCGAGCAGAAAATTTTTCTCCCACTGGGAATCGAACCCGGGACCTCTGGGTCTGAGATAGGTGGCTTAACCACTAGACCACAGAGGCGGTTGAAATAATAATGCTTGATTGTATACACCAAAATTTAAGAAAGCTCATTTACTAAAACCTACGTTGTTTTTGTAAATGAGCTTTGTTTATTTTAACTCTAATAGTCCAAATCTCGTAAATTGCCCGCAATATTTACAAACCTTGACTATAGCAGAGGGACTCCGGTCTCTTGCCCTTGATCCAAGGGCCGCACTTAGCGAGGCAGCCAAGCAGCGCAGGCTTGCACATGGAGACCGCAGCCGTAGGATCGGAAGGGTAGTTTATTGAGAACTTTATCATGTCACCCGTCCTAAAATTCAAACATAATCTTTTCACTCCTCTTGCTCAAAAAATCGGTCATTGTAGCGTACCAGAGCGGAGATAAAATTGCATTTCACCCTCTAGGGGGTTTTTTTTTTTTAATTTTTGTCTGATTCCAACGAGCCTACAAAAACGAAAAAGTTTTTGTTTTTATGTAGAATAATCATGAATAAGGACTCGACTTTGTATAACAAAAACAAAAAAAATAGAATATTTTATTTTTGAAAATGGAACTAAGAGGCATTGCGGATGGAACCTACGAGCGGCGGCTCTTCGGTAGAATGCATGCATTGCGTTGCGGCTACAGAAGAAATTAAAAGAAAAGGGGTCACTTTTTTAAAATGTACCATGTCACGTGAAATATCAAATGAAAGGGGGGGCTTGTTGCGAGGGTCTCAATTTTTATTTTTTATTTCAAATTAAATACTTTTAAAGATATTTATGACAATTGACCATAAGGGTTTTTTACCATTTTCCTACGGAACCCTAATAAGCCATTACTCACGTGGTTCCTGCGTATCCGTAGGCATCGTCTGAACTGATTGCGATGCAGCGCACGCTGCGCCGCAGTTTCCCCAGAGACACGTCTACCACGTCCAAATTCTTGCTCTCAGCTCGAATGTTCCACACTCTGAGGTTGGCTTGAACAGAATAATAATAATTATTCATTTATCTATACTAATATTATAAAGAGGAAAGATTTTTTTTGTTTGTTTGTTTGTACCGAATAGGCTCCGAAGGCTACTGGTCCGATTTGAAGAATTCTTTCAGCGTTAGATAGCCCATTTATCGAGTAAGGCTTATAGGCTATATATCATCACGCTAAGACCAATAGGAGCGGAGTACCAATGAAGAATGTTTCAAAATCGGGGGTTTTTTTTAGCGTTAGCCCAAAGTAACTATTCCACGCGGACGAAGTCGCGCAAATCAGAAAACGAACATGTAGGGGCCCCGCCCCCCCCCCCTACATGTTCCATATTTTCGTCAAAATTGTGGACTGAATATAATATTTTTTTAAATGAAAAATGAATTTTCAAAATTGGTCCACAATTGACGAAAATATCGTTGACCATTGTAAAAAAAAAACAGACGAACATACAACATCCTTTTTTTTAAAGTCGGTTATGCATAATTAGGTACACCATTAAAACCCGCGCAGAGCGGATTTTTTCAAAAATTTAAGCGCAAAATAATATATTGTAATAATTGTAGGTAAAGGAAGTCTTAACGTGACTGTAACTTAACTTTTATCGACAACAGGGGGGGGGGGGCAGCTGCCCTCCCCTGCCTGCCGGCCCATGCAAACTACATACAAATAACCACATTGCCAATACTTACAATCACCCCCCGTAACAAATGAGTTGACTCTCAAATTCAGCGCGGTCAACGTCATGGCGTCTCCCGTAGTCAGCTTGGAAGCTGCCGCGGTGCCTGTAGCAGAGCCCGCGAAGCAGTCCCACAGTACCACGCACCCGTCATCACGACCGCCCAGCGATATCATGTAGCGCTCATCTGACGAAAATGTAAGCGCTTCTACGCGGACCTGAGGACGGCAAAGAGAAGCAGGATTAGCAACTGATTAGTTAATTGACTCAGGCGTGACTTTACGGAAATACATTATAAACTACAATAGACGACGTATATTTAGTAACCTAATGCGCTTAACTGTTATTAAGAACCCTCTGGGTTTTGAACCCCTGAGGGCTGAGGATGCCTCGTTGAGAGGTGAAACACGTGTCGATTTCTCACAGGGTTCTTTAGTTTAGGACTATAAGAACAATTAAGCGGATTAGGTTACTAAATATACGTCGTCTAATGTAGTTTAAGCAACTGTGTGGCATTATATGAACCTATTTGGCGCGGCCGTGAGGCACACATCACATAGTGCGCGTAAACTGCTGCCATTGGCTGTTAATAAATCATGCAACCAATCGCAGCAGTTTACGCGCGCTGGGGCATAATCCTATATTTGAATTTTATGTTAGTTTTAATTTTGTACCAATGTTTTTGCTTTCTTTCTTAGCATAGAGCCGGATAAATCATCATTCAAAAGAAAGACGTCCACTGCTGGACAACGACTTTCCTTAAGCATTGCCACAGCGACCGCTCCTGTGCTTCCCGCATCCAGCGGATTCTTGCGACATGCAGCAGGTCAGCAATCTATGAGCCATGAAGCACCTTCCGTTACATGGTTTACTCTCAAAAACATGAATCTAATAAAGACGGAAATACAATTGCTTAATTGACTTGCCTTATGCAGCTCATGACTGCCTAGTAGTATCTTCTTTTTAAAGTCCCACACTTTAGCAGAAGATTTGAATCCAATGTGGTTTATTTGTCCTGATCCCACGAAGGTGCCTTTAGGAGACAGAGAGACCGTCGATACGCTGTTGGTGTGGCCACTGAGGAAGTACATCTTCTTGGTTTTCCACTCCTGGATGCAGACCTTGTTACCCATCGGGTAGACAATGTGCTCGCTGTCTGGGTGGACTTTTAGGCTTCTGATGGCGAGGCCTGTAGGATGTTGTAAAAATCGCAATTAAAAGGTGGAAAGATGCAAGTGTCTTTCACAGAATTTAAGGGCCTATACATGACACCGGAGCCGCACCGGGCGGCGCCGCGTAAATTTTAGATATTCTGATATTTTTACATCTTCGTATAAGTACCTACTTACTTACACATAGATGTGCTCCGGCGCCGCAACGGTGCGGTTCCGGCGTCATGTACAGGAAACCTTAGGTTCAGCAATCTTATTGGTCGATAAGAAGCATTTAAAGGAAGTAGGTATGGTTCAGTCGGCAGGTTATAGTCTCAAAGTTGTATGAAAGTTAACTTCACAAGTTTTCAAACACATGTTACGAAAAGTACTTACCATCAAATCCAATGATAGCATAAGATTCCAAATTCTGCACATCACCCATCTTATTTGATAAACTTCAGTCTTTTTTCTTATTGTCAAATATAATAGGTAAATATGTAATATTTGTATAATAAAACAAGAAATAGAAAGCGTTTATTGTCAGTTCAGAAGACTTGGTGTTTGTTGTTGATGGTTGCTAGGCAACATGAAAACATACTTTTTTGTCATGGTATGAGACTTTATGAACATAAAGTTTGTTGCTAAAGAGGTGGTTACATTGAGGTACCTATGCTTATGTTTTGTTGCTATGTAGGTAGGTACTTCAACTTCGCCATTAATCCTAAATTATAATAAGTAGGCACTTACTTAAATGCGAAAGTGGGTTTGTTTGTTAACTTAAACGTTAGCTAAAACGTCTGAACAGATTTGGATAAAATTTGAGACATGGATAAACCATGACCTAGATTAGGACATAGGATACTTTGGTCCCAATATTCCCACGGGATCGAGGAAACCGTGGGGCACAGCTAGTAAATTATATTATGAATAAAATGGTACAGCTTGGCAAAAAAGAGTAAAATGAAAATGAGGGCGCCACTATCGCAGTTGGTCACTTCCAATGGGAAATAAATTGTTAAAATATATGTGCAATAAAAAACTGCTTGACCCGCAAGCAGTTTTTGTTGCACATATATTTTACATATATTTTGACTCACATCAAAACCTACTAGCACTTGTTCGCAAAGTAGTGCCATCATTATAGGTCTGCATTACGTAAAATATTTAGTTCCAAATGTCACCACATTATGTCGATCTGTACCTACCTAGGCATGTACAGACGCCAGCACATCAAGTTACTGCAATCTGACAAATTTTCCCAATCAACATTGAACCTTATTCTTTAGCACTAAAGTTGAATATCTATTAAAGAAATTTGACAGATTGTAGTAACTTGATGTGCTGGCGTCTGTACAGAGGCAAAATTTTACAGATTGTAGTAACTTGAGCACATCAAGTTACTACAATCTGTAAAATTTCTTTAATAGCTTTTCAACTTTATAGCTTAAGGATAAGGTTCAATGTTGATTGGGAAAATTTGACAGATTGGAGTAGGTTGATGTGCTGGCCTCTGTACAAAACTGCCTCTGCCTCTGGACATGACTGTGACATCTACCAACATGCACTGCATAGGCCCTTCATAGAGAGGAGGCCTGTGTCCCAGAAGTGGGAACGCCATAGGCTGATTAAGTATGTTTATAGGTACAAACTTACTGTCTAGTGTTACTTCTCAGGTCTTACTTATGTGTGTTTTGTGCCCAGTTTAAATTTAAAGTTTGTTTATTTCATAATCAACAGGTTTTAACAAATAAGTTGTAGAGGCCTTCTTTTAAGTTAGTATGGAGATACCTGTACCATACCAGAAGACCTCTCTTACATATCTAAGTGCATCATACAATAACAGAATTTTAACAAAGTAGGTACAGTAAAAAACTTCGTAGACCGAATGAAGATCATGTGGTACAAATTGCACTAAATCTGCGGGAACAAAAGAGAGGCAGAGGCCGCCCGCCATTGACCTGGCGGTGAAATATAAAAAGAGACCTCAAGAAAGCCCAATTGCCAGAATTGACAACCCAAGACAGACTAACTTGCGCAGGAAAGTGAGGAGACCCGACCCCAAATAACGGGACCAGGGACGGAAGAAGAAGAGGTACAGTAAAAAACCAAAACTACAGAATTAAAAAATAATCAACATGAATTCGTAATCTCAGATAATTTCTATTCATCCCCACTTACAACTGTTAATGGTTTTGAGGTGAACAGCTAGAGACAGCTTGTCACAAAAAGGTTCTAAATAAACAAAAAATTATGTGTTTTACTTTGTCAAACAATGATTTAAGGATTTCTACTCTCAGATTTTTTTAATGTATAGATCAAAATAAAACAGAAAATACAGATCCATAAACCTTTTATTACCACACTCATACATTCAGTCAAAACATTAAAGTCATTAATAAATCTAAATCATTACTTGTATAAAATAGCTTTCTCAAGACACCGAGTAACATCTGTCAATTATTTTAAGTCAACATCTTAAGCCTGATTTCTGACCTAGGCATCTTCTGCGGACTGACTTTGCTTTCTCATCAACTTGTTCTTTGGCCACCTCAGCAGTGCGTTTGGTTTCATTTATCATGTACTGTTTTATTACTGACAGGAATTCCGAGAGCTGTAACAAAATAACAAAACATTATGCGGTAGTAATACACATAAATAGAATCAGCTTCAATAGCTTTTAGTATACAGGGTGAAATTTTTGAACCTCAACTGGAACAAAGGAAAAATTCCTTTATTTTTTTTAAGAAACAAATCGGCATTCATATTTTTCGAATAATCGCATCCCACACTCGGGAACCGCTAAAGTCCGAAAAAAAAACATCGCAAGCGCTACTACTGAGCATGAGGTCTTCGCTTCGATCGCCAGGTCAAGCTCAATGTCAAGTGTTATTGGGTTTTTCTATCTGGAATTTCTTAGTAGCAGCCAGGAGTCTGGATTTGTGCCCAGTTAACGGCGCTCCCTATTACATGGGATTTAAACATAACTGGCGAAATGTGTGTGTACTAGGTATAGGTACACCTCTACCCAACCCTTCATGGAAGCAAGGCGTGATTAAGTATTTGGCAATATTACTGTATGGAAATATGAAATGGGCCAACAAAAATATTGATTATGAAATAAATATTGTCACACCAAATATTTAGTTTTAGAGGTAAAAAAAGTTTTTGGATACTTTCCAAATGCCTTTTTTACACCTAAAACCGTTACAGTATCAAATTCAGTGTTATAAATGCAATTCATTATACATAATTCTAGTTTGCTAGTGAGCCATATTTCATATTTCCGTACAGTAATATTGCCAAATAAATCAAAGCAGTGGGTCGGTGGGTAGCCTACAGTGGAATATTAGTCATCTTTTAGCAACGTTGCCCACTTTCAGAATAAACACTCTTAAAAACCACTCACTTTCTACATTTTCATTGTGAACGGCATTTTGTAGAAGTGACACAATAGGAACAAGTTCTTATATTGATCTCTGAATATAGTGTACACAGCCCCCACAAAGTATCACGGTGATAAAGAATTGTAGATAGGGGCATTTGTGACAACGAATGGTAATGAAAAAGTTTGGTTTATGATACAAACCAGCAGGTCATCTTCCTTTTTTCCCAGCTGTACGAAGGCGCATTGCATAGCATGGCTCTTATGTTCCGCCCACGGGTCGTCGCTAGCTTCCCAACCATCCAGCTCCTTGCCACACAGGAAACATTTGGCAGAATCAGCATCGTCGGCACCCGTTGCTACCGAATAAAATCCGGCCTCAGCCATGTTACGGACGTTACACTTATTTTTGTCATTAAAAGGCCAGTTCTTGAAGGTTTTTATTCTTTCTTCAACTAAGAATAAAGGTCGGCTTTCTAGTACAGCCTTGGTCATTGTTGAAAAGGGGTTTATTTTATTGCTTTGTAGTATTTATTTTTATAGCAAAGAAACAGAAAGTCAGAAACAGCAGTTTGAAATTCAAATAATAATTTTACACGTTTAGTTATCCACCAGAATTCACCAGATGGTTGTCAAATCAGAAAATGTTGTCATTTCATTCATTATATCCACCGGCATAACGAAACGTCGGATGACGTTTCTGGAAGATATTCTCGACTGTATTACAGAATTTACAGAAGATAAACATGAAAGTGGGATTTCATAATTGATTACATGTTATGGTATTTCCAAAATAAAGGTAAAGTATTAGAAGTAATTCATTTCAAATTCAAGTCAGTTAGGCGAGTATCAATTATTACAATCGTTTTTGTCGAAATTCGAGTTTGAGGAATCGATTATTTAATTTGAAATCGAGTCATTCACTCACACACAGTCAGCAGTTCTTTTTGTACTGCTGTACTCCTCTAGTCCTCCCTCTTTATTTATTTCATTTCCATTCTCTAAAATCGCTCGTCGGAGTTTCTATAGATTTTGCGGATTTTAGGTTGTTTGGATTTTACCCAGTATAGCTTTGATAAAGTTGTCACTAAAATACACAACGTTTTGTAACTCCAGTTAAATAATATCTAAAAGTAGTTCATTGCCTCTCGATTGAGCGATCAAAAACGAAACCAAGTGCCTAACATTTTACAATCTTTTGTTGTTTCCATTATTTTTATCGACTTTCATTTGTTTTCGCTGGTGTTTAGTGATTTTACGCGAATATTGCGATGATCCGAGCTGTTTTCTAGCATCGTCCAGTCGCGTAAAGTATTTTGGTAAGTGTTTTTGCATTACCTACTATTTTACTATTATTTTTTTTGGTAAAAATGAGGTAAACGTGAAACTAGCCATGCATGAATTTTAATTAAATTATTCGTGGCACTAGTCTCCGAAACTAACGCTAAAGATATTACAACGCCTGGACAGGAACTTGTTCAAAAGTCTACGAAATTACGAAGATTATGTACTCTCCGTATAGAAATATGAATCCTAAAATATCTCATGACATAAATGACAACTTTAAAAATAGGTTTCATTCATAATGTTGCGATAGAGCACTTTTTAAAGACATAACCCCCAAAATTCAAAGTTACAGCAATGGCATGGCATAACACATGTCCTTGTGTAACTCCTTTCTGATGAGGTACCTAGATCAAACAGCTGACTAGGAACCTACATTCATATATTTGTATGTAATTTTTTGAAATTTATCTGTCTTATTTAGCAGTAACTGAGTATATCTAATTAGCTACAATTTATAAAATAACAGCTAATATCTGCTCATATTAGGTAATCCCTGATTATTTATTATTGAGCTAAAATTATGTAACATAATATGTGTGTATTTAAAAAGCATTCAAATAAAATAATGTATGAAATATATTGGGTTGATAGAGAAGTGAGTGTTCTGCACTTTCTAAATCTAACTGTATGTGAAGGTTATACTTGCTGTCCTCAAACATATGTTTCAAAATCCATATGGAAACAATACTTTCTTTTTTGCTATTAAGTATTTTATAATTGAAACCACCTTTTATTAATTATAAAATATGTAAAATACTAATAATTAGTAAATCCAAAATTTTGAGATTTTTTTATTTTATGAACTAATTATTTATCCCAAGGAACACTAATTTTTCTGGGTAAAATGTAAATTAAATATTGTTCATTAAAATATTTTTGATGGGAAAATTAATATTTTAATTCAATAAGTCCTTCTTAAAAGCTATTTATGGACCATGTACTTACATGGTCCATTATAACCATGATTCATAGGCAGTTGATTTATTTATAGCTTATCTTAAAGTAAATGGACTGTTATTGGCCCAAGCTATACTTGACAAGCGACTGTGTGTACCTACTTAATGTTTAGTATACTACAATCACATCCTATTACAACTATAATTTGTTGTAATAAAATAAACACTTTAATGACACATTACTGAGAATGATAATTATAATTATACTTTATTAATCAGCAGAAAAAAATACTTTTGAACTAAAATAAAAAAAAAATGACTTGATCTGACACATTGGATCCATTACTTAGTGTGTTATTATAATTCGTTTCTAGAAGTAGGAAGGATACCTACAATTTTAATTTTGTGCCTTCCAAATCTTTTCAGTAAACTTTTTAGCTCCATGTATGAATTTAACCAAAGCAAGTTTCCCTGCTACAATCTACATAGATAATTTTTTAACCTAATCAATTTAACCCCTTGTCTGAAGGTAAAAAAAATATAAAACACTATGCTAAATTCATATTCCTTCGAAAATCAATTTTAGAACTCGAATTTTTGGCGGTTATCATACTTATCATCTGCATTTGCGCATTTGGCGCGTGTTTCGATTCCCTCATCCAACAGACTATTATTTCTGTTTTCGTTCAGTCTGGGACACCGTCGGACTTCGTGACGTCGCCGTGTGACGCGTTTACACGCATTTTCGTGTTTGAATTTAGTACCACGAATGTCACATGGCATGTCAAATTACATGCGGCGGTAAATTGGAAAGACGCATTTAGCGCGGTAATTTTCTCGATAAAACCAAAAATATTTTCAATTAACTTTAGCGCTACAGTGAAGATTCCGTCACTCCTCTTGCGAATTCTTTTAGACCCATCTTGGCTTGGCAGATGGTAACTAAACTTTGGTCAAAACACTTTCCATTAAGTACCATATATTTTCACTTGCTCTTGCGTCGGCCACTCACGATAAAGCCCGTCACAGACGTAATATGTATATTAATATACTTTGCTATTGTTTTTTTTTTTGTAGTTTTTGGTGCGTACAAAAAATATATATTATAGCTCCGTCTGTGGTGGGCTTATAAATTTAAAAAATATATAAAATTATATATAATTTTTGAAATTATAAATTATTATCAGGTGTCATTACCATTTCCGTTTAATTTCTAGGCCAACATGCGACACTAATGTCGTGTGCGAGGTCCAAAGACTCACGAGTTGACATAACATGGTGTTAATTCTGTAAGGTCGTGTCTGACAAGAGTAGCGGAAAGCAATCGACATAATTTCTTTGAAATGAAGGCCGTTGACGCTCATCATCATCGTCAGCCTATAAAGTTATCCAGCAGGTCAATTGCTGGAAAACTTTATCCTCGCCTCCTCGGTTACACTCATCTAGCACCAGCCACGTCGCTCCACCTAACCTGACACAACAAAAAATGTATCAAAGTAATTTTTCGGAATTTATAAATCGTTAATTCTAGGTTAATCTTAATCAATTGTATTTACTGTCAACGGATTACCTAATCAGTGGGTTATAATAATATCGCTTTAGCGATAATAATAGTATTTTAAAACTGCTAGTTCCTACTCCAAAAATACCGCGGGTGTTTTTAGCAAGTAACACGGTCAAATTCTAACTTTTGATACCTATTAATAGTGTAACGGCCGAACCCAATAACCTATATCACCCGTTTTGGTATACTGGAGATAGAAAAACCTATCTATCTACGGTTTGAGCGTCCCAATAATCTGTCAGAGACTAGGAATCTTATGGAATGTGATGTGACACAATGACAGATAGAATTATATTATACTGTCTACCATCAATAGCGATCTGTCTTTTACTGACAATAGGATATTGGGGTCAGCCGTTAGACACTATAGGTAATCAACATTTAACCAACAGTGGTGCCGATTCTCTTGTACACCGAACTAAACTAACTAAACTATCACTAAAATTCCTTACTTTTGGCTATGAGAATCTTAGAACTATTCTGACAAAAAACTTCTCTAAATTAAAAAAATATTTTGACACATCTAAAATCGAATTTGACAATCGCGTGACGACTCCATGTGGTACTTGTTTGCTCTACCCCGTGAATTTTTTTAGAGCCGGAGGCGCGCAGCGGGGGCAGGCTCGACGTGTTTTATATGGAATTTTTCACTTTTTGTATGGAAAATAGAAAAAAATATTACCAACATGTTGGCATATTTCACGGTTACTTTAAGGGGTCGAAAATTTCATTATTTTTGCGATAGGACGCACCATTTTCGAGATATGTATAAGCAAAAGAAGAAAAAAAATACAGTACTGTTTTTGCACTGAAGTCGAAGTGTTGGTGTGAATTTTAGTTCATGCCAACTAATTTTATTCCACACGTTTTTAATCGCGTTTAAAAATAGTTAGATTTAAGTTGGATACACCAAATAAAAATTTGGTGTATAAACGACGTTTTTCACCTAAAAAGGTGAAAAACGTCAAATTCAGAATAGCATAATTGCCATTTTCACTAAACTAATAACTCAGTGCAATCTTAGTGCTGTCAAACTTAAATATAGATAAGTTGTGTCACTTTAGTCTATTTCAGAATAGCAAATCCTCGTTTGACAGGACTAAACTAAATTTTGGTGATTTTTAGTCTAGTTTAGACGCATTTGTGACAAGAGAATCGGCACCAGTGTGTGCATGAACAATACAGACAGATTTAATATTTTTGCCATCGGTTGAAGAAAGATCAGCGCGCAAAATGAATCAAAGCCGAGTCCATCGAATACTTCATCTAATACAAACCTTTTTACTCTGAAATTGAATTTAGCTCCCAAGGGCTTTAGTATTCTTTGAGGCCGTCCATTCCTCACGGGCCAGTCTTGGATGAAAACTAGGTACCTATCCAACAGTTCTTGTATTGTAACTATAGTTCAATTCAAACATTATCGTTCTAACAAAGGTGTGTTGCAATTTTTTATGTCGTTGAATGCGGTTGTAGAGCTGAAACAATGATCGCGTTGTATTTCGTCTTATTATGCCAGCCGGATCACGTGTGCAATGACTTAACACGATACTGTTTACTAATAATTGAAGGCCATTGCCTGTCATGGCAAATGTGTCGCTAAATGATTAAAAATCCACCAGAACGAATAAAAAATAAAATTCGGCCCCAAATGGAATCGTATTTAGACAGAAACGTGGGAGAAAACCTAAGACTCACATTTTGTAATTACGATTTCTTTTATAAAGAATATTAGATTTAGGTAAGAGAGTTATTTTTAGTTTTTGCCAATTAGTATTTTACCAGAATGAAAATGATTCTACTGTGAATATGTAATTAGAAATCTTTACACTGATCGATCAGGTAAACAATTTTGAACCGGGCCGATGAGAGAAATGTTTATGTGCAACCGTGCCTTTTCATAACGTACATGCCCAAACACTTAGCCGCCGGGTACCCGGCAACCGGGACGTATGAAAAGGCACTAACACCAACGAATTGATAAATAGAGCAGTAATAGCCTAGTGATGTGACCGTCAGACTGCCAAGTCATAGGTGTCGAGTTCGAACCCAAGGCACGCACCTCTGACTTTTCGGATTCATGTGCGTATTGTATAATTATCACTTGCTTAAAACACGGTGAAGGAAAACATCGTGAGGAAAGCCTGAGAGACGAGATTTCTCGACGGCATGTGAAACCAAGTCAGAGGCCCATGGGTGGCTTTAGAACTCTGACACCAGGTTAGACACTAACCACACGGAAAGAAGAAGACCAATGAATTTGATTTGTTTTAGAACAAAAGAATAAAATCAATCTGGATAAAGCCATTGAAAAATTCTTAGTCCAAACAAGCAGTGGGTTTAGGTTAAAGCAGGAATTTCCAAATGATTAGGTTCACACACAACCATAGTTACTTCAGCCCAGATTTGGACACTGAAATGAACTTTCATTTACAAGCCGAGCACCGAGCAGTTATTGCGCAGAAAACTATAAGTCCCGCCAAACACTTCAGCAAGATTCACTTCAGAATGAGGTCAGTTCCTAAACCCGGGCGAAATCCTTTCTTGGCTTCTGGAGTTCTATCGGACGTAAATCAACGTATCGCTGGCGACAACAAGCCTGATTTATTTTATGATCCGCCAGTAAAAGTAGCGACAAATATCCCGACGGGAGCGAGTGCCATGAAAGGGAAATGTAATGGCGTTGGCTCTGTAACTCGGAAGTTGGATTACTTTCTGCATATTTAGCAATCGTGTTTCGCTTTGTGGTAGATATGTTATTGTTTCGGTTTTAAGCGATTTCAGGTCCTCTTATAAGGCTTGATCTATAGATTTATTTGAAAGAAAGAAAAGAAACAAAAGAAAGAGAAAGAAATAAAAATGCGTTTAATGGCATTACAAAAAATACACCCAAACTATAAAACAAAAAACTAATTATTATAATGCCAAAAGGGCCTCAGATCAGCATAATGTCACAAAATCTGTCAAAAACTCACCATCGAGAGACCCTTGTGTCGTTTGTAAATTAGTAGAGTTGGCCCCCAGATGACAACACAAAGTGTACCACCTGATGCTGATTTGGTTTGTGATATTTTCAGGAACCAATTTGTTTTAGCGCTGTTGCATACAAACTAAAGTTAACGATACCAGTTAACTTTAGTATGGCAATAAAATAATGAAAAATATTCAATGCCACGGATCACGTTCCTGCCCGATGTTCTGTAATCTTGGTTAACTAACTTGGTTGGTTAAATGTAGGAGACGTCATTAGCTCACGACTGACATGCTAATAGTTCAATTAAACAAGTGCTTTCTGACAAAGGAACGGTTTATTTGTCGTAAAATCGTGAAAACATAATCACACCTAATGCGGCCAGGTTTTGAAGATCCGTTTTTGTGATTAAGCAAACAAAACTTGCGTAAATCGACTAAATCGTACATGTTTCCTCAAGTACTTGGCAATTTAGGAGCGATAAGACGCTCCGTAACCGTCCCATTTCCCGTTTAACATAATTTTCAGAACATTTCATGTAGGAAGATCATGTTTAGCCTCCAGCCAGGTTAAATGGCGCGGTGGTTTCCGGGATGGCTCGGGATAGGCCTGGCGATCGATGCGGCACCCGCAGTGCGGCTCATCTCGGGTTCAACGAGCGTTAACTAGTTTGGAAGTATTCGGGAATTACTAACGAGGAATTTTTAAGCTACGCATTCGAGAAATTTTGTACTTACTTATCAACACCATCAATTACTTGAAATGAAAATTCATGGGTTATTGGGTAAACTTACACTGATAGTTAGTATAGATAGTTGACAAATATTGCAGGAAAGTATTGATACACGGGAGGTTTTTTAAATCGCAACGTAAGTAACAACGAAGAAAACCAGAAGAAATCTAAACTCAGCTACGAAAATACTGTCAATCTTGAATTCTCGACTCAAATTAAAACTGTAAAACCTCCAGCAAAAAAAGAGAAAAGTTTGTTAAGGAACAAGCACTGCACTTTGTAACTTTTAACTGTCCAACTTGAATCTTGAGCCGATCCTAACTTCGTGCGATTGTTTCTCTCGAAGTTTCTCCCACAACTTTCAGGAAGCTCCACTAACTGTATTAAACCTAGGCCCTGGTCAGTAGATTGATTGTTTACAAGGGAGACGTGTACTGTTGCAATCAATCAATTGATGTCAATGGTTAGCAATTGACTTTAATTAGCTGTTTCGAAGTCGTTGTGGAGTGATACGCCACGTAGTGATTTAAATGATGAATCTTTCGTGATGTACCTACGATATTTATTGGCTGTTTTTCCTTGATTAATCACGTACTTGTCTTCTTTCATACCAAATGAAATCCCTAATAGAAAGCCCATTTTCTGTAATTTAACCTTTCAGCAAATTGGAGGGCGGGGGGACCCATATTGCTTGTTAATATTCGTTAGTACTCCAAATCCTGATCTAATTTATCAACCATAAGTAACCCGATTATCGACCTCCCACATGGGAACAAGCTGATATTCCTATACAGTAATGTTCCCGAAATTGAGCGAGCATTATGTGTAATGAGCTATACAGAAGTGTACGTTTAGGCTTTAGCATCGTCGACGAGGGATTATGTTTGTGCTACATAAAATATTGGATCATTCGTGAAGCGAACAAAACCCTTTAACCCAGAAATACACTTATCCCTGACGACTTATGTTCAACTTAATTTAGAGCAAAATACTTCTAGAATCTTCATTTGGTGTGTCAAATAAGTTGATCCTGTTCGAAAAGGGATTTATTGGGCCACGTAGCAACCAATAGTGATTAAGCAATAAACTTTCCTCGGATAACTTTTGGGGCTAACTTGGCATAAGCAGCCAATATAACTGATGCTTCTTTCTTTTCTTCTTGTGGAAGTTTTTCTATCGATGTTTATTAGAAACAATCGTAGCTCATTTAATCATCATCATTTCCACAGTCTATGTATATATGTATAATGTATCCTTGGCTTGGCTATAATGCTCCTTGGCTTATATCATTCTCTTTATTATCCCGGCATCCGGTAATCCCATCCACATAAATCGATTTCCGGCTTAGCTCTCTTCTATACATTTTGCCGTTACATTTCTTTTAGCATCGGTATCAGGTGACTAGCGAATATGTGGGTCAGGCAAGCTTTCAACTGTCTCCCTATTTGAATAGGACCTTATATTTGCGTAGATTGTTAATTAAAGTGAACTGGACCGTATCCTTCGACTTAAATAATAATTTATTTGTCTCGGTTTCGGTATGCATAATTTGAAAAGATGTTATTGTTAAGTTAACGTTGTAGAAGTTATTCTTGTTTATCAATTGTAATATTACAATATCCACAATGTGTGTAAGCCGTACAATAATGTTTACAATACTGTACTAAGGCTACATAGTTCATAGGAGTAGTATCGTAACAGCGTTTTACAATCAATTGGAGTTTGTCGTCAAGTGCCTATAGATTACGAAAGTGTTTCTTACGTAGCTACATAGTAGTTGGTTCTATAAAAATTTCATCTGACACGATGATGAAGAATCGGCATCATTCTTGCCACTCCAAAGTCTAAACAAATACGTAGTATTTTTAACCTGTAGTACATTAGAATGCAGCTGTACTTCCTGATAAATAATTCTTGAGTCATCTCTTACGACACGTTCAGGAAGTGAACAGATGGTAGTATCATCTGTTGCCAAGACAACTAGCTCATCAATAACATTGTAGGAATAAACAAGTTAAAACTGTCCATATCTTCTTTGACAGTGAACTAGAATATTCCATCGTGCGCGTTCAAAATAGCCAGCTGACCCCAATTGAATCGAATACCGAGCGTCTTCGGCCGGCCCATCCAGTAATCCGTTTAAGTACTATGGGCCTTTATTAAACCTATTTACATGCATGTTCGATATGAGAAGGGAATCAATTTTATTAATAGAGCACATTAAGTATCTAGGTTATTTGCAGACAGCTCTTATGAACCATTGGCATAACTGCTAACAACATTCTATACATTCTACACCAGAAGGCAGTGGTTAAGAGATTCCTACTTAACATCGTCAAAGATACTGCTTGTCAGTTCAAGTGTTTACTGTGGTTCAAGTCTACTGGCGACATTGAAATAAATTAATTGATTTTATAGAGGCCTCCCACCTCAAAAATATTTGCATTTGTCAAGAACATGTCATGCACTTCAAATACGGAAGAGTCTGCAAAGTTCAATGTTTAATTTCAAAAGGCTTTTGGAATATTACAAAATGTAGAGATGATTCCCGTAATTCTTCATGTTTTCGATCTTTGAGGAGTGTGAGAAGATAATGATTGAGTTCCAGTCTTAGAATGCGACTTTCTTTTCCCACCTAATAACACCTTTCTACATTTCTCCTTCAAAGTTCATCATCGTATATTTATTGCGCATACTCAACACTGTTGCATAATGCGATAAGGTTCGCATACCGACATTTAAACCACGTATTAACCACGCTATTCTGCACTCTATTAAATGGGTCATAAACCCGATAATTGAGTGCTTCAAGCGGATATGAAGGAAAACGTACTCTGAGTAACATACAGTTTGCACATAGTATGTATCGGTTTTGTTTATTAAAGGAACACGTGTAGTGCTGTCGTAGATAGATGTCCCAAAGTCTCTTTGTTATAAAAACATACAATGCATACTTAGCTTTATTGTAGTCCTATTGTTTATACAGTTATCGAATCGTTATTATCGGTTTGTGCTACCTACAGCTACGTAGTCTTATCAGAATTTCCAATTTGGTTCCTATCTATGTTATTATCCTGACGATAACCCACATGTGGAACGATGATGATGACCTAGTTCGTGATTTTGAACTGCTTTGTTTTCCTTGAAGATATTTTCATAAATGTCGGTGTCATTTCCACTCTTCCGTTCATTCGTCTTGTTTATAGCTTCTGATGACGTTCCAAGTCCAAGACTATATTTTCTACGTCTTTGAGTAATTTCTGTCCTTTATCATTCGAGAAACTGACCTCCATCGTTATGAAATTTTCCTCACGGAATACCCTTGCTATGAATCATCTTCTGTTTCCAACCGCGACTAAAGATCTTTTTAAGTAAGCCTCCAGAGATATTAATTCCTCTTAATCTTATTCCGTCCCGCTGAGTTATTGCGACATGAATTATATTACACTTCGAAACTTTTTTCATGAACCCTAGATGGAAATATGTCGGAAAAATACCGAAATAAAATGAATCTCTAGCGCCGCCGCGCCGTTAAAAAGGCAAAAATATGCGAGTGAAAACATGCGATTAGCATAGAGGTTTAGATATGTTACACGCTTGACTAGGCATGTGACATTTGCTCATCGTGGGCTTAGCAACTCTGTATTTTTATTTCACATTTTTGTTCCAGGAGGTCGTATTTGACCTCTATACATCCTTCTGTCATACGCAAAAGGTTTTCCCTCGTGGTTTTCTCTCATTAAACCTAGAAGCCTGCAGAGTTTTTCGTGTTTTTGGTTGTTATATAAAAGGGTATTTTTTCGCCGCTACCCTAAT
This sequence comes from Conistra vaccinii, assembly GCA_948150665.1. Lineage (NCBI taxonomy): Eukaryota > Metazoa > Arthropoda > Insecta > Lepidoptera > Noctuidae > Conistra > Conistra vaccinii. The sequence goes on along the minus strand of OX411323.1, from coordinate 1,828,646 downwards.
ACATGAGCGACAAATGTTTTGTACAGAATATAGAAATTTTTAAAGGCTGAATCCATGTAAGTTAACGTTTACAATGCTGGTCAATTAGCCGTTATATTTTAGTGCTTGTATGTATTGGATACATTTAGTTTTGCTTTAACAGGACCAGCCTCTGATATAATTTTAGCACATTAGCCGCTTGCTAGCGTTTCTGTTACTAACGTTTACCTTTATAATTGACTTTAAAAAAACAATTGTATCAGAGAATGAATATAAAATTAAAGCATTCGCGGTCGGGTTTGAAAGCAAAACTACACATAATGAATAGCTTTAAATATTCATTACGAACAATACAGCAGAAACACTTAGCATAAGACATCATTAAAACACTACTTTTTATGCAAAGCATTTTTATAGAGCTCTTTTAGTCTTTTTCTTGGTATTACTACACTCTAAGAACGCCATATAATTACTCCGCATTTCCCAACATACTAATTTAGACTAATTCTTTCAGCATTTCGGGCCGGAGCACTTAGAGGTTCTTAGAAAATTGTCCTTGAGCTAGTCGCCCTTGACCTTCACGTAATGGTGCTCCACACAGAGCTGCTCTTAGCTTAGAGCTTCTTGTTTAAAATGTACCCCTTGACAGATGACTTTGTTAAGCACTCATTATGCTATTAGAGTAAAGACGACTTTTAAAGGCTATTTGGTCATTCAGTGGTTATATTTAGGTGTTGACGAATGTTGATTCTTTTAAGGCCCTTAAAACAAAATGATGGTCGACAGATATTAAGGATTTCTACAATAGAAATGTCTATATCATCTCAGAAAAAGACATCAAAGAACTAACAGATTTAATGTTGCTCCGCTTACAGAACTCATTTTCTCGTTTGTGCCGGCGAAAATTGCCTGTTTACGTCAATTTTAAATATTATGCCAACATAATCTTCAAGCCTCATAAACTGGGGTATTGTTTGTACAGGCTTTTACTATTTAGACGCACTCAATAGAGCCAGCCTCGCTTTTCATCGCCCGACCTAAAATGTGTAATAATTTTTCGGAAACCTTTTTGCTTGCTAAATTGCTTGGATCAATATTAGTTGTAGGTTCTTTGAATGTCATGAGTCGTTAACAGATTATTCAATATGAGGTAAATAAGGGCACAGTCAATAGAAAACGCAAAAAAAACGCTCATCAATTCTGAAAAAAAAAAACACAAGAGTCGGCGTAAATTCAGGGTCTCGTCTGGTGCTGGCGTATGATAAGGCGTCGCGCTGCGATTGACTCGTCCCTCTGAAGGTCACACGTGGGTTGTATGTCAATTGTCTCGGAGCCATGTGTCGTTAACCCCCACCTTGTGCCCAAAAGGCTCGGATTTTCAGCAGTAAAATATTCAACGTCTACTGTCGCAGAAAAGTAACGAGACCTCCAAGATGTTATGGCAAGATTTGATTATTTATTCTCTTGATAATATTTGAGCCGAGTCAGTTATTTTCTCAAGAGGGTTTCGTGAGTAAAAGTTGCAAATTTTCGGCTTTTCACTGTCACAGCTTTTGGAACTTGTCATGTTAAATGATATTTATATCTTTTATAGTACTCTTCATTACTTCATAGCAATGTTTTAACATTTAGCTTTAGTATTCGGCGTTGGAGTTATTTGTATCTACAACACGCTAACTTGTATTTAGCGGCACTACATCAATTTCTGTTGTCTTTGAACAGTTAATGGCGCACCTGTATTATTTGCTTTTATCATTGGAACTACTTTCAAATTCGCATTTCTTTAGTTAAAGCTATTAGTGCCTGACCCCGACTTAAGTTTAAAAAAAAGTAATCAATAGCTCAACGCCGTAAAAGGAGTCTATTTAGCTCCTTGAAATCTTCACGAGATTGCTTACTGAATAATAAAATCCTAAAATATATATATACTTTAACGAGTATTTCGTTCTGAAATGAAGATTCAACAGTTTACTACACGTAAAAGTTTTCTAGATGTGGCTGTCTTGATTGCCTCCCCAGATGTCAGTCCCAACTGACTACTGAGTGCATTTCATTGCAGTCCGTCGACCTCTGGAACATCTAGAATATTCTAGAACTCATTATTCTGCCGTGGTTACTTAGCTTCGTCATGCATTTAATTTGAAAACTATTTCTCTTAATCGAAATTGTATGCTCCATTTGTTTCACGTTGCGGTACTTGTTCAATTAGAGTTGGAGACAAATCCACTTGGAAGCAAATTGTTACTTTTAAGCGTTTATTTTAGACCTCAGTGCGGATGCGAATTCTTTCCGCACGATTACGATCCGTTCCATTTTCAAAGGTTCTTGATATTTAATTTAGTGACTCTATCAACACATGTAGAAGAGTAGTCAACTTCGGCCATTGCACTGAAGCCATACCAATACTGTTGCTAAGATACACTACCGTCTTCATTTACGTTTCGTTTAATCTACAACTACAATAAATCTTGTATTGCCACTTTCATCTACTACTCGACATATTTCGTCATTAATAGTTTTGCGTCCTCTGTCTTCTACATCCAGTTTGCCATAGCTGCCTTCTTCAAATGGATCAATGCCTCTTCCTTTTAATCAAGTAATTTAGTTTAAGTTTTGTTCTTATTTCTCAATGGATCCAAATCCTTCGCTTGGAAAAGAGTGGATATTAGAGAAAAGTGAATAATGATCATCGACTGTTCCCAAATGTATTTGAGCAGAAATTTCGAGTCATCCATCATTTGAGCACAGACTTTAATATGAGTTTTTGTAGCATTAAATCGTCTGTAAATAATTTTGTATTTTCTTTCGTGGTGTAGAATGATATAAAGGCTTTATTATTAATGCTTTTGATATTATTTGGTTAAAGCCTAATGAAAATATATTGTCACGTTTCTTGTCAGGCGTATTAGTAGATTAGTTCTTTTCATTCATAGATCTGTCTACTGATAAGTAATTTAATATTGATAACATGTACAGTTAAATATAGTAATTATATAACTTCAAAAACAATTCCTTGACAACTATTCAAAGGTAAATATTATTTATCTATATGAAGACGTACTAGCATTGTAATTATTTATTTAAACGTACAAATTCAGTCCAAACAAATAGTCTTATGTACTTAAACATGACGACAGTATAATGTCGTCTGTATACTACAGGCTAAAACAATAGACAGTTGAACGATGGAACTGTTCACAATATCATTAACGATTTTAGCACCAGCACGTGTCCACGTGAGTCATTTGCTTATATATTTTTATTTCTGGTTTTTACGAGATAGACTAGAATTGAGATTGTGGCTAAGATTCAAATATGGTGATAGCCAAAACACGTGTCAATTCACGTGATTAAAAATTATCTTAGTCATATCTGCGACTGATTGTAAAATTGTCGCGTGTCGTAGTCGTAGATAAGAGAAAAATTGCGGAGCTCAATAAAAATGGTATTCAGCAGCATTGCGGTTGACAATAAAGTACCAAAATGTGTAAAAACACAAACGACGCATTGAGGCTTTTATTCAGTACCAAATGACCAATCCAGCTTTTACTCTACGTGAAATATGTTCACGTTGGATAACCACTACAACACAATACTTTTTGCATGGTTACATGATTGCTAAAATTCGGAAAATCAGTCCAAAAATTACTGAAAACACAACACGGGAAGAGTTTATTCGTGCATATTATTGTGTCTTTAAAGAGGTTGACACTAGAATCTTTTCCATACAGATCTGGAATTAGATGATAAACACGAACCTCTTATTTATCAGTTTAAGTAGCGGATGGCCATCTTAAATAAGTGGCATATGTGCGTTTCAAAACGTCTCTTCGTCAATGTCATACGATCTTGATCATCAGCATCAAATTGGAAGAGGATGTAATAGCCCTGCGTCTCCTTTACCTTGACTGACTGTTGCCTGCATTCTGTAACCAGCCTATGAATATACAATATGGCCTAAGATCTCGTAAGATAATTTCATACGCATAATTAAGTAATGTGTAGTAATATAGACTTCTAGCAATGAGTACAAGATGACAGAAATATACCGAACGCGCCACTTCCTCAATAGCTGGTGCGGATAACGTTATCAGTGCTTTGTTCCCAAACTATGTAGGTATTCCAGATACATTTCAAGCAATGACTAATTGTTTATTTTTAGGGGATTTTGTCAAGTCACCCTCTGGCAACCAAGAGACGGCAAAAGATGTAGGGGTCGTCAAGTCAGGAGATGGGAAGATGACTTGAAACAGACAGCGGGACCATTCTGGTTGAGAGTAGCAAGGGACAGGACCCATTGGAAGGAATTGGAGGAGGCCTATGCCAAAAGGCACACCGAACTTAGGGACCTCTTGTAACCCTATGTTTAGGAATAAAAGGCTATCATTATCATTATCATTAGGGGATTTTGTATTGTATAGGTATACCGCCGGCCTCTCAAAGTGCTTGCCCGATTGTATATCACGATGCTTTCCTTCACCACCATCAGCCAGTGATTCTAAAATTAATTTAGAAATTAGGTACACGACGAATAAAATTCAAGATTCAAAACATACTCAACTGTTTTACGAACAAACTAAAATCCAAATTCTTTGGCAATAGCCAATTAGATGCCAATCAGGTAATTACGTGACCTACAGACCAATTTGCTGTTTCAAGGCTTTTTCGTCTAAAGTTAGTTTTCCGGATAAAACTGATTTTATCGACAGATTATTTACCTTACCTTTTATTTATATTAACCTAATCATCGATAAAAGTGTCGTATCATATCGGAAATCGTTTTATCGTCAAGTACCTACTGCTTATATCGTAGTAGGCTCTTCACTTTAAACTGTCACATTAACACACAGATCCTCATTGTGATAGTAAGTTCTTTATGAAAACTGAAACATAGTAACAAGAACAAAGGTTACATAATTCATAGTAATTACACTGTAACTAAATAAGAGATAGTTAAGTTCTTGTAATTATCTTAATGAGTCCTGCTACTCGTGTTTCGCTCTACAAATACCACGTGGAGTAATGAGATTCCTTGAATAACAAGATGACATACAACAAATGTTTTATCTTTTTTAATCATTAGCTAGTCACTGTATTTCTTTTTGTTTGAACGAAAAATTTAATTCAACATGGACTACAACATTTTATTTTATGAAGATGAATATCTGGTTTTACGACACAGTTTTAATTCAAATCCGTTCACAAAAGAATCTGACAAAAAGCATCTCTTACATATCTTTCAATGTTGGGTTTCTAGCAGTCTTCAATTTACTTTAGTGAAACACATCCAATAAGATGAAATGTTTGTCCAATCAATAAGGGCACTGTTCTGTTCGTCACCAGACCACAGTAACTATCGTTTGAGTGTCCGCCAACATGTCGACGATTCGCTTCATTCTCTTTTTAACCGACTTCCAAAAGGAGGAGGTTCTCAATTCGTCTGTATGTTTTTTTTTTTTTTTTTTTTTTTTTTTTTGTATGTTTGTTACGCGATTTCTCCGTCAATTATAGACCGATTTTGAAAATTGTTTTTTTGTTTGAAAGGGTATACTCCCGAGGTGGTCCCATATTAATTTTATTAACTTTACTTGGATAGTTTTTGAGTTAGCTTCAATAATACGTATTTTTCCCACTTAGTTTATATGGATGATATAATGATAACTTCCAATCACTGTTATTTTAGCAGGTTAGTGGTATTCGAATTTGTATGGGGTAGGTACCACAACTAAAAAGTGCAAAATAAAAACTTTTTATAAAAAAAGAACAACCGACTTCCAAAAAAGACACTACAAAGTCAAAAATAACTTTAATTTCGGAAGTCGGTGGCAAAAAACGAAAGTTCAAAACCAAATACACCGACTTCCGAAATTAAAGTTATTTTTGACTTTGTAGTGTCTTTTTTGGAAGTCGGTTGTTCTTTTTTTATAAAAAGTTTTTAATACTTTGTTATTAGAGGTCCCAATTTCTGGTCACTTCTGCCACGTTATCTCCGTTGACGACATTTATCTTTTCGATGTGTGCCGGGTACAGACCTTTTGATATAGCACTGTCAGTTTCGTCGTGGCAATTAATAGGTTAAGTTGTGTCCATGTTTTAATTTTATTTATCTTTATTCGCTCTCCGTCGGTTTTCAACATTACAAAGTGATTCTGTAACTCGGGGAATTTTAAGTGCTGTTACCGTTACTTTGTGCAGTGGTGATCCAATTTTCAATCCAAATGTTGTATGTCTGAAACCGATTGCTATCAATTCCGTCCCGAAATAGACATCACACTAGTTTTCACTTTTAACCTCGGACCTTGTTTTACTGTTCAATTTCGCACACTTCGATCTTGAAGGCGCTAGTTCGGTTTGGACTACGAGTATCTCTGCGGTCATGTAATTCGGTGGTGTTCAGTGATAAATACGTAATTTAATGTCGTATTGACCGACGACGCTTCAATAGATAATCTTTTATCTGACTATTAAATAATGAGTGGCCGGGAGCGTGCGTACTGCCGACCACTTCGCAAGTGCGCCCGCGCTAGTTCGGAGACGAGCGGTCGGCGAGCGCTCACATATTATCTCATTTGACACCAAATACATCTTGGACTTGAAATACTTTTCGAACTCAACTCATAAAGTGACAAACATAAGACTGTGAACTCTTCAACTAATATAACTCTGTGTCGCCAAAAATATCGTGTTTGTAAACTAGTGTGATTAAAACAAAATGTGCAAATTCAACTATCAGATAATAATTGTGTGAGAAATGTGGTTGCATAGATTGAAAATACCGGGATTTGGCAAGCACGCGTTATACGAACAGAGTGCCAAAATGTCGGCGCAAACAGAGGTGTGTGTTGTTGTTATTTACATTGCTTTTTGTGTTTAGATTTAGTATTTTTGTTAACTTTTTCAATATGCCTTGTAAATGACACTACAATCCAACGTGACAACCAACTCTTCAATGCCAATGACCGTTTCTTAGAAGGTCGTTTTATGTTCTTCACCGACGATCCCATGTTGCGAATTCCACTGCAAAAAGATTTAATAGATTTCACTTCTTACTCCATTTTTTTACGGTTTCATTTGCAACCGTCTCTTAGGACCACAAACTTGATCTAGAAACAATCGAGTGTGTACGAGGAACGCGACTATCAAGCTGTTGGCATTCTTTCCGAGTACTTTGTTTCCGTTGGCGACAGTTTGTGGAATTGTGCTGGTGTTGCCATGCTCTCTTACAACAGTGTCGTCTTCCTTTGCTTGTTGCTTACAAAACATGCTTATATAGATTTGTAGACTCAGTTTTAGGAAACGTTCAGTTTTATAAGAGACACTAACTTGCTCATTAGGTTTGGTGATTGTAATAATCAAATATTTAAGCTATCGTTTTTTTGGGTACGTCTTCTTTAGAATTCTATCTATAGCATTATGGTAAATAAACGCGGTGACCGTTGCTTCCTCCCCAACAACTTTAGCTATAAAGTCGTCGCCCGTCGGGTTTACTGTCGTTTTTACGCAAATGATTCCTGCTGTAATCAAGGGAAATAATTTACTTTAGCTTGTCTCTTTAAGTACTACGCATTTTACGATTTCATAGTAATCTACATTTTATGCGTAGTAGGTACTCATTGAGGAAAATCGATATAATTTGATTAAATTATCACACAATGTTGTAATGATTCTTTACCGCAAATCATTGTCAAGTTTATAAATAATAGTTTACCGATTCCTATACATTTTCTGAAAAAAGAAGTTACCCAAATTGTGATAGCAACCTTAAAATATTTCTTCTCAGATAGCGACTGGTATTTATCAACCTCCTTTACGTTAGTTTTATCACAGTTAATTACATTGTTTAATATATTAGCTGCCCCTTTAAACTAAGCGATATTTAAACGCTGATAACAGTTAGTTCCTGAACTGTAATCTTGGTTTGTCTGATTGTGCTAAAAATATTAGCTACTCAGTAATGGTCTAGCAATTTTTGAAATCGGAAAGTATAATTATGAATATAGGTACTGAATATAGTTGTCGATAAAAATAGGTACCTACTTCAAGTTTGTTTGGGAGCTATGTAACCTTCGGTCTGTCTGTACATCTTGTGACGTGTGCTATAACGAGTACATTATCACCATAAGTATGTAGTAATTATGCTTAAGTATCTTAGTCATTCAATACGTCGCAATCATCCGGCTATCTTGTCAAAACATTAATATCTCTGAGGTGTCGGGGGTTAAACTTCCATTTTCATCTCGAATGTACGATAGACTAGTTATCAAACTTTCGGTATGCGTTCAAATTGTGGTGACGATAATTTTGGTCAAAACTTCCACGATAATGTTGCGTGGTTTATTATCTTCGTTTCATAGACAAACAGATGCACGTGTACACTAACGAATTTAATGACCAGCCAGTTATTTATTGACATTGACATACGGTATTACGTACATCAAACTGAGTATCTGCGTAAAGTTCAGGTAGCAACCGTATTGGAACTTCGCAACACCAAAGGAGAAATCAAATTAAAAAGTTTGTTTTTAATTTGATAGACGGTCAAAAATTTTGTCGTGTTCACAAAATTCTCCATGGAAAATTATTGACAAGGAAGTCTTCACAAAAACAACAATATTTAGGATGTTAAAGAACGCAAGGATGGTAAAATTCTTCAAATAATGGAGTAAGATAATAATAATAATAATACCATTTATTGCAGGCAACACAGGCCCATAGAAAAATACCTTAATCTAAACATATATATTTTAATATAAACAAAAACTTGTGTTAATAAAATAAGGCTAACAAGCCTAAGAAGACCCAGGCCAGGCGGGTCAGGGTGGCCTGAGAAGGCTAAGATAGGGAAACGGACAATCATCATTTGCTCTCTGCAGTAGGTAAACCATAATCCGGGCTAGCTAGTTGTACAATGTGCTTCCGGCCTTCCGCCACTAATGATTTCTTCCCCTTCGTGGGAACTTTCCTGGTAACTACATTAATGGCTTTTGAATACTTAGCTATTTATAGTGCGCGAGTCTGACTCGCGTATCGAGGGTTCCGTAAGGAGCTTCATTCATATAGGTACCTAAATAGTTCTGTGCCCAGAAACTAGTCCTCTAAATTGTATGAGCGCTCATAAAACTCATAGGACTATCTTAATTGTCGTCAACTGTATAATTATGTATCCCCGACACCCTTTAATTTTCAACTTTTTATAATTTTTGGAATTGTTCCTTTATTTGTGCTGTAAGATCTTGCTTTTTGCCAACTACTATATAGGTTTTCGACACAAACCTATAGGGTACGGGGACTTCCGGTTGATTTAGAATTGTCAATTTTGGTTAAAAGCAGGGTCTTACAGCACAAGTAAAGGATAAATAAAAAAGTTGAAAATGAAGGTTTGGTGGTTTGGTGTTTGGTACTTACAAGTTTTCGTGAAAATCTAAATTTGCTCATTATCTTTTTATCGTGTTTACTCAGGACCTTGATTTTATACACCTTATAGGGTTATAGGGACCTCGGTATTTGGTATAAATTTCAACTTGCTAGGTCCACTCGTTCCTGAGAAAATCGGTGGTGACACACGGACTGACAGACGGAGAAGAGAGTGATCTTATAAGGGTTCCTTTTTTACCTTTTGAGGTACGGAACCCTAAAATAGAAAAGAAACTAAATTCCATTGACCAATGACAGCGTTGCGTTGTTGAGCGGAACGGACTCTCATAGTTATATATAAAGCCTCTTGTTAATCCAGTCTATATTAGACGTACTTACCCATTACCATAGTTAACATGTACAAGTACATTAGCACTAATGCTTTCCGACACCTCAGCCATTCATTCAACTTGGCCATCGAACCGCAACACATGACGTTTGCTAGTACATGATAACTTATCAGCGTGACCCTCGACTCGAGATTGTGAATTTTTATTACTTAAGTACCACTTTATTAATATCGGATATTCAAGCATATAAGTTTTTTCAAAGCTATGATAATTAATACGTGATCCTGATCATTTATGATGTGTATGTGAACTACAAATTGTGTTGAGAACATGAATTTATTTAATTAATATAACAATGGACGATATAAACATGGGCTAGTAGAAATATTGCATGAGAACACGTTATGTAATATCGATTTTACTAACAATAACGCAGATGTTAATCTCAGGAATGCAATTACCTACTGGTGTCGAAGGAAATCGTTTGTTTTTAACGAATGTTACTGCTCTTGACTAAGTTGGAGAAAAACCTTCGTAACTATTATGTAACATATCCGCAGATCCCGACCAACCTGGCACGGTGCCAAGCCAGCCCAAATTTTTCATGCCGTAGGATCTGACCTTTATTTCTTCCCTTCTACGGTATATAATTTATCTTGCAGACTATTGTTCAGGGGTAAATGATTCTGAAATGTTAATGTCCCCACTAAATCAAGCGTGCTGAGAACTGTGCCTCTTTTTTTCGTTAATCTATTCTTATAGCTGTTTTGGGGTCCATTTTCTGGAATTGATGTAACCTATGTTCATTGGCATTTTTTATGCAAATAATTATAGGATACTAGCTTCCACTCGCGGCTTCGCCCGCGTGTTATTTAGATAAAAAGAAACCTATGTCCTTCCCCAGGGTTCAAAGTATCCCCATACGACATTTTATCAAAATCGGCTCGGTCAATTTAGCAGTGAAAGGGTAACAAACAAACTTACAAACATACAAAAAATCAAATCTTTTCAATTTATAATATTAGTTAAGAATTTAGATTAATAGGTTTCGATGTAAAGAATCCATTATCTGTTCAGCATGAAAATGTTCTAACTAAGCTAACTTTTTAGACCTTTGTATCTTGCATAAGCGTATGAAGTTTAATTAAAATCGGTTCAGTCATTTCGAAAAACAAGGGCTTGAAAGTTTGTATGAAATGCACTACGACGTAAACGGTCTTAACCAGACTCGATAAATCGAATGAACCCCAAGATTTGTAGTAGCCTCTGGAGCTTCATGCTTCATGGGGATACAGAGGCCATTGCATATCAAGGAGTAGACCGTGAGGCGCGGTAATGGTAGGGAAGATTTGCGAGCCGTACCGGATATGCATCCTAGAGTAGGTAATGGAATAGTGGAGAGACGGGTAATATTTATCTATGGATGGGATCTTTTTACGACGTCGCCGCCAGGCCGGCTCAGGTCCAGCTTCACCGGTGCATCTGCCCTTTGCCGAGATGTGATATCGAGTAAAACTTAACTAAAATTTTATGAAACCTTTCCTTAGTTTTTAAATATATCAATCTGCCTAGCCTTTTTCCAACTATGTTGGGGTCGGCTTCCAGTCTAACCGCATCCGGTTAGACGGACGGACTCGCTCCATGTAAAATACTGGTATTCAGCTGCATCCAGCTGCCTACTGCGACTGCCTATCTGGCCTCCACAACTCAGTAACTGGGTAATACGATACCCCTTGGTAAGACTGGTGTCAGACTTTCGGGCTTCTGGCGACTCGTAACGACTGTCAAAGATCCCCGAATGACAGCCGGGACCAACGGCTTAACGTGCTTTCCGAGGCACGGAGGAGTCTCGGTATGTCACCCATCAAACTCAAACTCAAAGAATTTATTTCAATTAAACCATGTACAGGCACTTTTGAATTGTCAAGGAGTCAGTCAGTAATATGAAGCTAGTTGCCCATTCCAAAACGTAGTAGGTACCACCATTGACCAACTCCGGCAAGCGTAGCTTAACCGGATGGATCGACCCGTGCGGCTGTTATTACTTAGCCACGAGCTCCTCCTTTCCTTGGTTCTTAAAACCCATCAGTCATCCCATCATAACGTAACTCAGATCCTAAAAGTTGTTGATCTAATAAAGTCTAAGTTAATTTTCGACGTCTTCAATCTTTTAGTGGACATGACGTGTCGATCGATCATCTGGCAGACGAGAGGAAACGTTCAATTTGCAGCCATGTACTTTGCTCGACTATTAAGATCTTTTTACCCATATGTCAGTAAAGATGAAGATGAATATGAGGCTTTTAAAGAATCAATAAAATATATTGTCCATCGGACAAAGGGGATCGAAAGACCAGAAATACAATGTTATGGATACGGCGAAAAAAATTACAGTACCTATTTTAAAACTTAATCAAAAACTATTTAGAGATTCTATTGGTCATAAATTTAGAACCTCTTTATACTCAGAATAAGTTTAGACAAGTGCCCATATACATGTCTATTAGATTGGATTGCTTCTCTAACGCCGGCGCTGCGGTTATCCTGATTGTTTTAAGGATCGTTATCAATTGAGCCCCCGCGCGACAGGACGCCGGTTGTCACTCAATTGTGGTACTTCTGACTAACCTAACTACCTGCTGATTTATACAAGAGCAGGAGTTTCAAGTGTTCCGTGTTACCATGACTTAGTGGAAGCGAGAAAAGTTCAGGAAAATTCCAAATGTGCCCAAACCATCATCATAGCCATTTCCCAACCATGTTGACGTCGGTTTCCACAAAACCAAGTTACCTATTACAATAAACTGCTGATGAAAAGTATATTGACGATAAAGAAAAGTAATTATTTATATGTCACAATTGAATTGAGTTTTCTTATTTCAAATACAATAAGAAATTCAATTTGTCCGTTCCGTGTACTGTTACGGCTTCTTCTGGTGCTTTTCCACTGGCGACCTTCAGCGAAATTGTTGGCACGAGTAGAGCTAAGTTTCACGATGGTACTTCATCATGAAAACTGAAACAAATTAGGATAGACAGTGTCAGCAAAAGTCTATATAGAGATCATTGAGTTAAATTAATGTACTACGTATGCTAGAGATGATACCTATACAAAGAATTGGAAATCCAGACGCGTAAATGTATCTCGAAAAAAGGTTTCGCGTTAGTATGGTACCCATTGTCGTTGTCTGAAAAGAACAATACAGTGCCGATACCAAATATTCCCTTTTTATTCTTTTCCTACTATGGTTCTGTTTTGTTTCTAACAAATTGTACTCCCGAGAGCTCGTTACTCGTTCGTAACTTTCTATTGTTGCTGAATATTTTTCTGTAGGCTGCTGGCATCTACACTGTATTCTAAACTCTAAACAATGCCGATTCATACAGTCCGGGGATTTCCTCTAGTGTTTACATATTCATGTAGGTATGTGGTTTTTGTTAAACATTCCCCTGAAGTTTATTAGTTTCTCAATTTGTCATTGGACTTAATATACCACTCCATGGTATGTATTATTCAAGAGCTGTTGTAGATTTACAAGAAATGAAAAGTTATTTATAGTGAAGTATTTGATTTCCACGTAATCCTAAGTATCTTATAGACTAACTGGCGCGACTGAGTTAAAATAACATGATATTTAAATATTTTTTTTTTGTTTGATATTTATTTAAATTAACGTGTTATTATTGTTTAGGATCAGTGAACTGTGTGGTGGTCTCAAAAGAGTTCGAATAGTCAAGCTGTGTAAGGTGAAATGCTAAAATGAAAGAATTAGATTGAATAAAATTTTAGTCAAGGAAAGATAAAAGAAAATAATTAGGTCCCAAGAGAAAATTCATAAAAGAGAGCGAAATAATCCCAAGAATGCGAGTGTAATGACTGGAAAGGGATACAGTCACAAGAATTTCTCTGATAAGGATAACATAAGTAATTATTTTGTAGTGCACTTAAAAAATGTAACAATTTAAATAAATAATAATATGAATAACATGTTATTATAATCATACATGACTGTCTGATATATTAGCTTCTTCCTGGGCTAGTTACAATGTTGATTTCCTATTTGAAGTTGGTTTTTTTCCACAATATTCTCAAAAAATAGGAATATTCCCACCCACCTTTCTCACGCGATACTGGTATTGCCAAACACTCGTATTATTTATAGTAATTGACGTAAACTATGTCTGGAAGATGGCCAGTCGGTCTGTCATGTGTCTCGTGCCATGTGTTCGGAATTAGCGCCTATTATTGCGAGATTGCTGAAGACACGTGAGAATTTGGTGCTGTTTGTACAGAATTGGAACGTTCGTTCGGCGTATTTGGAGATTCAATTGTTTATACAACTTTCGTATGATTTGGGTGCTACTATATTATTAGGTTTTTAACTCATACAATTTTGAGTTTACATTTTTAATGCATGTATCCTATGCCGCACGACCGACCGAAATTCATTATACGAATATTGTCAACTTCACAAAAACTAAAAACTGAAATTAATAATGCTGTTTTTACACACTACATTCAAAACATCGTTGAGGAAGTTCAATATTTGTAACTAAAATAAAAATTATTACTTTAGCGACCTCCAGACCAAGGTCTAGACTCTAGAGCAAGGCGTTCTAGACGCATCCACAACGTTTTGGAGAAGTAGTACCTACAATATTCAAAAGATGTTATCTTCATCTCAATATAAAAGTTCACTAAGATTGTTTTGTATAGTTAATTCAATTTAATCGCACTCCTTACCCACGACAAGCGGTGTACGCAGTGTCTTGTGTCTTTGCGTTCGGCGCTTGTCGTAGCAACACCTCGTGTACGGGTTCGCAATCGTCATTCTGAGGATGCCTCGTTTAGAGGTGAAACACGTCGTGTCGATTTCTTACAGAGTTCTTTAGAACAGTTAAGCGGATTGGGTTACTAAGTATACGTCGTCTATTGAATTTTATAATGGATTTCAGCAAAATCACGCCTGAGTCAATTAACTGTCTGAATTAATAGACTTAAAAATTGGTTGTTTTTCGATTTTGAGAAATATCCTAGACCGTGAATATTGATAAAAAATTTGGGTTCCTAATTTCCTATAATTTTAGGTCTGTATTATGCAGTATGGGACACTAGCCAGATTGCAGTTTTTGTGAAGGGCCTAGTTATCGGCTAGCAATTACGAAATACATACACAAACAAAATATTTATTTTATTTATATATACTTTATTGTACACCAGAAAATACACAGCAAAAAAAATATGGCTAATGAGAAAACATTAACAAAAAAATTGTTGTCTAAACAAGCGAATTAATTAAAATAAGTAAAATCAACAACAATTTCTTCTAATCTCTTTCGAATGGATTAATCCTACTCACGAACAGATGGCTAATTTAGTCTTAATTAGTCCCATTATGCTAATATGTGCTTAATGGTTTAACTCTAGTCAATTTATTCTAACTATTCGAAGTAATGGAGATGTAGTAAATACTAATGTTTTAATTGCAGACAATTATTTTGAGAAGTTCTTTAACCTTTGGAGCTTTCTACCGTACCTATATTCCAAAAATTGTATTAGGGCTTTATTGCTTATTCATTATTATCTTTTGTACCTAATAGTATATAAAAAGCTTTCTGCTTTAGGACTCCATGAAAGGGATAATAAATTAAGGGTCAAGTTTTAAGTAGGTACCATAAGACTAAAATTGTCTTCTTTGGACTCTGACGAATAATTATGATATGAAGAGAAGATGCACTCTTGATGGTTTTTGACCTTTTTTTTATTAATTTATAATATATGTACATGCACAATATTACAGAATCCCAAGGCGTTGTACGGTGCAATTTACAAAGTAAAATGTATTATAAATTACATACCTACATATCTAATCTACATAAGAAGGATAGGTAAAATAGATTGAAAAAATATATATATCCTATCATCATCATCATCATCATATCAGCCGAAAGACGTCCACTGCTGGACATAGGCCTCCCCCAAGCACCGCCACTTCGACCGATTCTGTGCTTCCCGCATCCAGCGGATACCTGCTATATCCGGATATCCTTACATATTATAAAACAAAGTCGCCCGCCGCGTCTGTCTGTCTGTCTGTCTGAACGCGATAAACTCAAAAACTGCCGAACGGATTTTCAAACGGTTTTCACCATTGGACGGAGTGATTCATGTGGAAGGTTTTAGTGTATAATTCATTAAGGTTTTGTGTAAATTGGCTGAAATATGACGATTATTGTTGAAGATGTCGGAAAAAATCATGCCGACTGGGAGCTTTACTGGCGTGCGCTGCGAAAGTCGTGAGAGATAAATCAAATTTATGTTCTAGAGTATTGTATATCTTAAAAATTGCAACAAAAAAGTCCGCGATGGCATATGTCTATCTTTTAAGGGTGACCCACAATAACCATTTTTATCTTTCAAAATTGTATAAAATTTTCATTGTTATTTCCGAAGCTATTTTGACCGGTATCTTATTAATCCTTATCCAATTAAATAGGTTATTTAAATTGGGCATTCAATTTCGATTAAAATATGCCTTTACATCACATCATTTAAATGAATAGTTTAAGAGATATCACAGTTTCAAAATTACGCGTAACAAAATAATTATGGTTGACCACGCGGGAGCTGTAGTAGCCTACCACTGCGTCCGCTGAAAGTTAGTCAATGATCTTTTCCTTGGCTATTAGGTATGTATTCCCGGTATAACGTTCCCGTGGGATATTTTGCGACATCCACGCGGGCGAAGCCGCGGGTAAAAGCTAGTATCCTATATTTACTATTAAATAAGCAATATTTGTAATCACGTTCTCGAAAACGGCTCTAACGATTTCGATGAAAGTTGCAGTAGATGCTCAAATGTCCGAAAGGCTGATGGAGCTCGATAACTTTTCTTAGGCGAAAAATCGGTCTAGCTAGGTCTCATATCTGGGAAAATTTGCTTTTTCTATTTTCACCTGAGTAGAGCTCGGTCGCCCAAGTGCTAATAACTTGTAACAAGAAAATAACAAAATAAACAAACAAAATAAATAACACTAACTTGTAAAAACCTATGATCGATTTAGTTATCTATCTTACGTCCATTATTCATGAATTCAGTAAGCAGTGATATCCTAGTAATGTGGCCGTCGGACTGCCTCGGAAGTCATAGGTCTCGAGTTCGAACCCAAGGCACCCACCTTAGACTTTTCGGATTCATGTGCGTATTGTATAATTATCACTTGCTTCAAAAACGGTGAAGGAAAACATCGTGAGGAAACCGCGGCATGCCTGAGTGATATTTCTCGACGGCGTGTGAGGCTAAATCAGAGACCCATGGGTGGCTTTAAAACTCTGACACAAGGCTAGTCACTAACCACACGAAAAGACGAAAAAGTATTTAAAGTAAGCAATAAAGCTGCAAGTCGCAGCCTGGATATTCACTGTACCTACTATCCATTTTACCAATAAACTGGGGAAATGAAGTAAGTAGTTACGAACATTCTCTCGGCCAGGAAACATTAAATATTAAAAGGGCAAGCGAGACTCTCAAAGTCCAAACCCATATTACATAAGGTTCTACTGCATGTATTTTTCATGCTCGTAAAGTTTTAATGTCTTATTATACGGGGTTTGGAAAGAAAAGAAACTTAATGTTGATCCTTTGGAACCGAAATGAATAAATATTGTGTTTTTGAAACATGAACTGTGCCTTGATGTCAAAAAGTACTAAATTATTGATTTTCTAAATCAATTATAAACTTCCTGGATTTGCTATTACTTCTACGTGAGTACTAAAATATTAGTCTTTTATTGAAGGATAGAGTGGTAGTTATGCTAATGGCATTTTACATAATGCTATACAACACCCATATCTGCCACTAGATAAGCCTCCACTATGTGTAATTGTTCTGTTATTTCGACGTGCACTCTCTCGTGACAGGTCTCACGGTCACCAAACGCGACATAACAACGTATTAGGCACAAACTTCAAAGTGTGTCTGTTGTTTACTTACTCTTTGGCACAGTTCGAACCTAGATTTAGTTTCATGATTTATAAATGCTCAAAGTAAATAAGTACTTTCGAGAAACAAAATCTGGTCTTAAAGATAGCCATTGCATTAGCCCAGCCCACAAGGCTGAAGTGGCCAATTGGCAATGGTCCGGTCAAATTAGCCGTATAAATCACCATGATTTCCTCTCAAGAAAACTTTAACCTAAATGTTTTATTTAGTGAACATCGCAAACTCTGTGAAGGACCCTTCGGTGGAGTGGTGCCATAATCTTCGGATTTGGATTAGAAGGGCCAAGGATAGAGCTCATTCATGTGGAATTAAAAGAACCTTAATCAATTAGGGGACTTATAAACTGATCATGCTGAGAGAGGAATTCTAGGTACAATAACTACATTCATGTTTCGTTTAAAAGTTTATTTCATTTAAAAAGTAAAAGGTTTCAAAGTGAGAACATCCCTCATTTAGTTTGAAAAATAAAAATGTTTAGTTATGTGCTCACCCTCGTCCATAAACCCTTTGCCTTTCAGTCGAGCTGGGGGCCAAGTCTACTAATTTACAAACGTCACAATGGTCTCACGATGGTGAGTTTTTGACAGATTTTGTATGGCAAATCTGTCAAAAAGTAACAATCGAGAGACCATTGTATGATATGATGTTTTGTTTTCAATGGAAAACAAAATTCTCATACATTTGAATGAACAACGCACACGTATTGTGTCCTATAAATTGTTCACTTTTCGAACTGGAGTTGTTACAGTGAATAACCACAAAAGTTGTAAATGTAAACATGTTTTTTGGTGACGTTTTGTTGTTACTCTTGTTATGTGATGTGACCCTGTGATGTAAGCCGAATTGAATAACACACGATTACGCGAAAGGCGAACAGGAAAAATACTATTCACATCCTCTGAAAACATTCTTACAATCCAGATTGTGTAAGAGCTAGTCCATAAGTAACGAAACAAACCCGTTTAAATATGCAGCTTCGTTTGTTTAAAAAACATAATTTATGATCGGGCAGGCTCGGCCTTCTTCGGCACGGTTTAATCTCACCTTAGCAACACAACACCCTGTGTACACGTGTTTTAAACATGCAGGCTAATCAGAGAAATAGGCTAATGCAGGCGGTGCAGGTGACCCTGTTCCGAAACAGGTCACACCACAAATGATGCAATGCGGTCGGGGGAACAGGACAACCCGCAGATTTACTACACACACGCCTAGATATGAAAATCCTATGAAATATTTCAATACGCTGCCAAAAATAGAGCCAAGGCGCTTCTGGGAATATTCTAAAAGTACTCCCGGATTTACCGACGAAACTGTTATCCGCGAAGAAGTTCGTAACTCGAAATCCCTTGGGATAATTTGTTTCTCAAGACCCATTGATATCGGCAGGAAAATTTTACGTTAATCATTAAAATTACAAACTCTTGGAAATGTTATTTAGTAAACAAACCTTGCCTAACTTGTGGAGTATCTGTTGCTGTAACGTTATAATAAACCTGTCACGCCCATCGTTTCTTTTACCTGGACATGTCACAAAAACTCCTCACGTTCCAGAAAAACGTGAAGTGGGTCCTTCAAAGCAAAAACCAATATAACAAGCTATTATAACCTGCTGTGAGCGGAGACTGCAAAAGTGAGAGGGTCGGGAGCGAGGGTACCATGAGTTTGCTCTGTAACGAAGGATTACTGCGAAGTTGGCGGACTAATTAGTTAATTACCATCACGTAACCTCCCCATTCGCTTATTTGTCCTTCATTTAGTACCGTCCCTTGCTACGTATAACACGATGTACTTGCTGATATCGAAATACTAATTCAAAACTTATTGTTTTACTGAAACTAGTTACACATTAATTTATACAAAACCTTTTATTGTTCCCAAGTTACGAAATTTGAAAATTTCAGCTTTACTGTAAACAAAAGTTTACCAAACGTCCAAACTTTTGTAATTTTAAAGTGTTTCTGTGGACTTAACTGTAAAACACAGTGATATTGTGGCCCTGTACTTCAACGGTTCATTGCGAAAAGACCACAAGTGCTCTTTGTTCTCATAGGTCGTCAGAACAATAGGTAGGTTGACGCCATTGCCAGACGTCTCTGAGAATTTTCGATGTTTGAAATTCCCGATGTCCAAAATATGTTTGTAAAAACTTTTTGACAAAGGATCACTTTTTTGTTCTACTCTGATTTTTTTCTCCTCAAGGGCATAAAAGATTGTTCTAAGGGTCGCAAAGGGTACCATAAATCTATAGGGGTCCTTTTGTTTTCCCAGAAATGATCATGTTTCAGTTGGGCGGACTCACTTTTTTGCACTGTTTAACGTCGTCTGTGTGAATGTCTTTAGCCGTCATATTATTATTATATCATCAATAAAATAATAGCTCACATGTTAGTACTCAATTGCCGACCCTGAAGTAAAACAAT
This sequence comes from Conistra vaccinii, assembly GCA_948150665.1. Lineage (NCBI taxonomy): Eukaryota > Metazoa > Arthropoda > Insecta > Lepidoptera > Noctuidae > Conistra > Conistra vaccinii. The sequence goes on along the minus strand of OX411323.1, from coordinate 1,808,536 downwards.
TAAGGCGGAGTAAGTGGCAGAGGTCGAGTTAATTAGGATTTGGGACCATATTGCGACGTTGAAAATCTCGGAGTAGACTGAGTACCTTGTTAATGTGACACCAATTACGTTCCCTATGTAATTCTGTTATGTAATTATGTGAGATGTATTAAAACAGAGGCAATCTTGTCACCTGCGGATTATGGATTTATGCCGTTTTGACTACTTTCATGTAGGTAGGGAAAGGTGTGCCATTAAACAATATTTTGTCTTTTGAAAACTGCTTCTCCAACTTATCATTAACTTTTCAAATATTTTACTAAATGCAGGTAAGATAGAAATAGGCCTGAAATTACCAACATCATTTTTATTACCTGATTTAAATAATGGTATGACTTTACTACTCTTCATGAGGTCAGGAAAAGTTCCACACCAAATCACCGTTAAAAGTGACTCAGAAACCGGGCTAGGACCTATCGGAAAGACAATCACCTATCTTGCTATGTCAATTGACTTCGTTAAAGCATAAATCATAAATCCCTTTCACCCTAAAAATAAGAAAGGGACGCTACAGTGAGGTAATATAGGCTAAAAATAAATAAATAATAACGTTTTTATGTTCACTTCACTGTAGTCTTCAGTACTTACCTAATTCTGATTATACCCGACCTTTGGTTCTGCTATTCTAACCTTTACCAAAAGTAATAATTCTACGAAAACTATGTAACAGCCCTGATATAATATACCTAATAATACCCTAGAATTAATAGGCTACTCTAATGTTGCGGCCGCATTTGCGTCTATCGTGACAAAGCAATGCGTGTCGAAGCTTCGTATGTTCTGCTCGCTAAAAAGTTAACGCGCTAATGCTGTGGTCACATTTGCGGCTTCGTCATGTTTATTATGTACCGCCACTCGGGCGAGAAGTGCTGCGCAGCCCGAACTACCGCGACGATAACCGATAATGGTTGGTCACATCTGCGTGTATCGTATCACTGTGCGAAGCTTCGTCATGATAGACGCAGATGCTGCCGCAGCATAAGCTAAACGATAACGAATAATACATTAAACGACAGTTGAATGTTCCTTAAGTTGATCATTACATCTCATACACATCACATCATATACATCATACATACACATCTATAAATACAAGAAGCGCTCTTTGAACGGCCTCCTGGCGCGACCATTGTCCACCAATCAGCGGTGTCTGCAGAACGACGATTTAGCACTTGGAGCATCCGCTGCAGATGAGCGAACGTCCATTATACTCGTTTCCTATTTCAGTAGATAGAAAAGAGCCAATTAGAGATGGCTCTGGGAGCTCGGCTTATTCGTCTGTGCGTAGGTCAGGTGACAAGTCACTGCTTGGAAATAAATCAAATATCTCTGTGCTGTAGTAGTTCAAATCGCTGTGAAGTGGTGAGATGTCATTTGTTTTTGGAGGGTTTAGTGGTTTAGTGATAGGTGATTTCATGTGTCAGCGTCATAGCGACTAGAATTTAGCATTGGTAAAATATTGCAATTAGTGTAGTATTAAGATGTGTGTTGTGTTGTTCCAGCATGAGGTCACGGCGGTGGTGTGGTGTCCGCATGGAAGCCCGGCGCCCTGCTGACCACGCGCTGCACACGTTGCGTGCGCAGTTCCGCCGCGCCCTGCCGGAATGGACCGCGCGCGCCTCTCGCCGCCGCCGGACTGCGCGAACCATCGGCCGCTCCAAGGAGGACCCCGCGAAACCATCGATACCGCAGCCCCGCCCGCGGAGGCCTTAAACGAACCAGAGACTCCGCGGCCCGCGCCGCGCGCGTTAGCTTCTATCCCTGAGAGCGAGCCCCTGCTCCGCGAGCCGCTCAGTGTCAGTGCTATCAGTGAGAATGTGCTGCGCAAGCACAATGGGCGGCCGCTGCACGTGCAGTTCGACGCGCAGTCGCCGCCCGCGGCCGCTTCGCTGTCGTCCAGCAGCTCCAGCTCGTCCGACGACGAGGATGTGTCCATCGCCGAGGCGCGCCCGCCCGACGGCGGCTGGGGCTGGGTTGTCGTGTTTGCCTCCTTCATGGTTAATCTCATCGCCGATGGAATCACCTTCAGTTTCGGTGTCTTCTTCCCACACTTTCTGGAGTATTTCGGCGAGAGCAAAGGCAAGACGGCCTGGATCGCCGGCATCTTCATGGCGATGCCGCTGCTGTCCGGCCCCATCGCCAGCTTCCTTACGGATAGATACGGTTGTCGGCGGATGACGATATTCGGCTCCATCCTAGCCGCCATAGGATTCGTCATTTCCGCCTTCGTAGATAATATGGAGACATTGTTTTTGACGTTCGGCATAATGGCCGGATTCGGATTAAGTCTGTGTTACGTGGCAGCGGTAGTTATAGTCGCGTATTACTTTGAGAAGAAACGTTCTTTAGCCACTGGAATTTCGGTCTGCGGTAGCGGCATCGGCACTTTCGTGTTCGCACCCCTGACCTATGTATTATTAGATGAATATGGGTGGCGAGGCACCACGTTAATATTAGCTGGTTTATTTCTAAATATGGCAGTGTGTGGACTGCTGTTCAGAGACCTGCCGTGGACGACCACGATGAACGAAGAGAGGGCGAAAGAGAGGAAACGGAAAAGAGAAAAGAAACGGTTACATCGGTTGAAACGTTATCAAGCATCTCAAGCGGCATCGGCGGATAGCGTTTCGGACACTAAAAGTAGTCCTGCGGGCTCGACGAAAGGGAACGAGTCCGCCGATGTAGAGACGGTGACGTCACCGATCGTGCCGCAGTTTAGTTCGTTAGTAGACTTGCCGACGTTTATGACAGGCGGGGAAGGTGTGTCGCTTGAGGTGTTCGAGCTGATGTCGAACAGGGGTCGGGCGTACGCGATACTCGCGCAGAACTATCCCGGGGTCATGTTACCCTCGCGGAGCTTCAGCGACAGCGGGCGCCTGCACGAGCAGTCCCCGCCGCGCGCGCTCATGTCGCCGGGCGCGGCGTCGCCGGGCGCGCTCTCGCCGACCGCGCCGCGCGCGCCGGAGCCGAGCTCGGCGCCTATCAACGACAAGGCGGCGCTGTCGCTGTGGTTGCGGCGCCAGGCCGGGACAGGCTCCACTAAGAAGCCGCCGGCCTTCCTCAAAGACTTGCGCGTGCATCGCCACTCGCTGACGTACAGAGGCGCCATGCTGAACATCAACCGGTACCGGCTCAGGGCGTCCTCTTGTCCCAACATCTTTAGGAATTCCATGACGACCATTGCTAAAGAAAAGGTAAGGATTTTCATTGTTTTCATTCTTTATTTTTAGGTATAAAATTATCGTTATTGCTTAAACGACAAATCTAGACACTGGTATTCGGAAAAGTTCACTTCTTGAAAATCTAATATCATGCAAGCAACTCGCTCAGATATCGATGTTTTAAATGTGACAGTCAACAGATGCACAGAACCCTGCGTTATTTTGTGTTTACCTCGATTTTTTTGCGAGATCGCAATATTTATAAAGTACGTCCTTATTTCGGCTCTTATATTGAACAGACGTTTTGAAGGTCGAGAATTATGGCACCAATAGAGTACTATGTCCAGGATTGGTAGCGACAAATAAGTCCTCCTAGCCGCACGACATATTATGTTAGAGAATGTTAAATATCACCTTAAATAACGCCAAGTTTCCATACTCTTCCAGGTCCAATGGTACGCCGGTCTTTGGGACTTCTGGGACCTCGTAGTGGATGTCCTGGATTTCTCCCACTTCTCGAACCCAGCCTTCCTGATCTTCGCCGTGTCCAACTTCCTGCTGTACATGTGGTACGACGTGCCCTACGTGTACATCGCTGACAGCGGCATGAGCATGGGCTTCAACGAGTCGCAGTCCAGTATGCTGATCTCGATCATTGGGATACTGAATATGTTTGGCGAGGTGAGTTTGATGCTCTTTTTCTATAGTTGGAGTACAGCTACAGTTAGTCTTTATAGCTAAAATTGAGTACTACAGTGAATAATACAAAAACAATATAAGATTAATGTAATATCTAATGTTCTTACATTCTTAGACTGCCCTAAGTAGTTTTGGTCTTTAGGGAAGGCACATGAGTATTATTAAATTCAATGAAGTATGATTTGGTCGTTTAAATATGTGTGAGTCTTCAGTCTAGTACTCTAGTTTACTTCATACCAACAGTTCTAAGAAATAAGTTAGATAACTTCGGCGTTTCCTATCTGACTACTCTGAGAAGAAAGGCCGAAACAAACTCAGAGGTCGCAGTTTCTTTCAAAGTCCAGACATAATCTTGGCCAGGCCATATGAGGACCATGTAGACTAGTGTATGAAATGGACTATGTTCTAGTTATAGCCCATTCAAAACTGCCGGTATCTCTCTACAGGTATTCACTACTCTCCATTACAAAAGGGAGTTATTACCGGCACTTATTAATATACGCCTGTGACAGTCACACTATCAGCCCTTATCAGCAACAGGCATTGTTTAACTTGACCCATTTAAATCATCTCCCGTTCAGCTGATATCAGCGAGACGTACAGATTGTTACGCAATCGGTATTTGCACAGATATAGATAGACATAGATAACGCAAGAGCAACTACTTCGCGTGCCCAGCTTACGTACAATAATCGTAAGCTGCCACTTTCGCGCTCAGTCTGCATCGTTGTGCCACGCTAGACGGACGTCAGTAAAATAATTTAAAATGGTTAATTGCTCAGTTATACATTGTAAAAACTTTACAAATGTGAGGAGAAAAAATAAAGGAAACGATTCCTTCCATCGATAAGTCATTTTGTGATTAATATTATGCGTATTTAATATTAAAATCAATTATTTTTAATCTAATACTCTCTGTAATACCAAATTTGAGAAAAACATAGGTCATCAAACGTAAACTGAATATTCGTATTACATTGCGGCTTTTACTTGAAGCGGTTGATGCGACGTTTTGTTTTAACAAGTGATGAATATCGAAGCAAGTGATACTATCGTATATCGCATCGGTTTCGTAGTACAGAAGCTTTTATCATTTTTCTGTCAATTTTAGCGATTAGTGCTGTTCATCGTATGCAACACAAATCGATTCTCAAGAATCGATTTCGGAAACAGAGGAATGATTTTGTATTTTATAGGTAGTAATTATGTAGACAATTTTAATAAATTATCGTAACGTTTAGTGATTTTTTTAGTTTCCCACATGAACCCAATTTAAAAGAAAAATGGATTGAGGCGACGGGAAATAAAGATTGGTTCCCAACAAAGCATAGCACTATAATATTTGTTAAATACATTTTGAGGAAGCATGCTTTGTTGAAGGGAAAAAGTAACGAATATTAACAAAAGCAGCATATCCGACTATTGATGTACTGAAGATCACAACTTTCTTTATCTTTTTGCTGTTGTAGCTCAAGTAATTTTGAATCCATTTTAATTTTATTATATCGTATTTTACTGGGTTTTCGTTTACCTTCTAAAATTTCTTCTCTGGTTTTTTTTTTTTTTCTGAAAGATAATCTACAACAATTACAAGGAATAAGTAGGGAAATACTAACAATTTAAAGAAATTATTAATCCCTAACTGCCTACTAAGCAGATCAGAAATTTTTATTTTCCTCTGTTTATCTCATTCCTCTGTCTATCTCATTCCTCTGTCTATCTCATTCCTCTGTATATCTCATTCCTCTGTCTATCTCATTCGTCTGTCTATATCATTACTATGTCACAAAATCGATTAATTAATCTATTTAAGCGATTCTCAATAATTCTTTACTGTACACGATTACTCAATAAATAGAGAAATGGTATAATAAAAAGGCGATCTTTATTCAAAATTGAGATGAAAAAGGGTAGAATCTCGTTGCTTTTGTAAACATTAGAACTAAATTGAATATAAGGTATTTCAATCGAATATTCACGAGTATTTATAATGGTAAACTTACTTGAAATTTTGGAAAAGGTATCCAAAAACGACGTGTGAACGTCGACGGAACGCGCACGAGCACACAACCTCAGAATGCGAAGACTTTTAGTTAGCGTACTGCTGGCTGGGTGAGCGAGCAGTATCGATTCAAAGATAATAAAATCGATTCAAAGACGCTGCCGCGTGCGGCGAATTTTATTTTCCCATCACTAAATAATGCTTGTGACGTCATAGTAGGTAGTCAAAAAATGGCACGCTTGGTTTTCATACAGATCGTGATACTTGCGTTATCTATGTCTATCTATATCTGTGGGTATTTGCATGTGTGGAGATTGTGGAGCAATTGACATAACTAAGACATAGGTACTTCATTCAAGGATAAGTAACTTAAAAAAAAACTGTGTTTGTGATGTTCGATTTGCTGGATTCGTTTTCAGGATCTACCGATCGTTATTTCTCTTTAAAATTCAAAAGTCATTTAAAAGTAATAGTAATTTATTTCCAAACTTCAGTACACGTTACATCAATGAGGTCTCGACCCCTGAACTAGGACATTCTGTATGACAGGGGTCGAGGTTTCTCCAGTTACATGGATCAACATAAGAAGGCTTAGACTAAATACAATCAATTTATACTTATTTTTATAATAATTAAAAGAAAATTGAAAAACAAAAACTTTAAAATAAGGCAAAAATTTAAGGTTAATAAATGTTACTAATACTAAAACATAGGTATTCTGAACGACTCATTCTGGGGTAGTATGTGTGTGGTGACATGTTAGATGGATGTGTGATTTATTCGAACTAGGCTGAGAATCAGCACTTTTTAAACGTCAAAATTACATAAGACAGTCCCCCATAACGCCCGCCCTTCACCACTTCCTAGTGCTTTTAGCTGGGAAGAAGAAGTGGCGCAACAAACTCCCCAGCAGCACAGCTGTCTGTTCAGTTAGTTTGTTTATATGTATTTATTCTTGTATTGTATAGTTATTTTCGTGTTATCACCCTTATGTTAAACCTGCGATGTTTTCTCTCTGTATCAGCCTATTTTCGGCCAGTCAACCATTGGCCGGAAATGCTTCGGGCATTAAATCCGTCTTTGTACGGTATTTTTTTTATTATGCTTAAAGTTTTACTAAATAAATTAGTCAGTATGTCAATGACACAGCACTCGTTATTTAAGAAAACTCAAATTGTTTTAAAAGTATTGTTAGCACTAGGAAATGGTAGTCAGTACAGGAATAACAAAATACTTTGTTGAACAATACCTTAGTTAAGTAATATGTGGCAAAATTGATAAATATCTACAATCAAGCGAGATCTTCTCTAATATATCTATTATTGTAACAAGAACAACACTGATTGTGAACCTTTTGTACCTCTTCATTCACAAATCAATTTCTTCATTCCAGATCCTACTAGGCTGGGTGGGAGACTTCCAGTGGGTGAACGCCAGCATAGTGTACGCTGGTTGCATGGTAGCGTGCGGCATCGTGACTGTGATCATGCCTCTGCTCGGCACCTACGTCACGCTCGCGTCGGCGTCGGGCGCCTTCGGGGCCTGCATCGCGGCCAACTACTCGCTCACCAGCATCATACTGGTGCAGCAGATCACGCTGGAGAAGTTTACGAACGCTTATGGACTGCTGCTGCTGATTCAAGGAGTCGCAAACTTGATTGGACCGCCTTTGGCTGGTTAGTTTTTCATTTTTAAGTAATTGGTTGCTCGATTTAGGATTTAACCAACGTTTGATATTTATCAGAGAAATAATTTAGATTTTTTTACAGACAGACTTTCACATAACCACTGTCAATTTTTTTTTCCACGTGTTTAGATATCAGAAGGCCAATTCTCGTACTTAAAAAACATTCGCATTCAAGTCGCAATCTGACAAAAATGTTTGTAAATAAAATTGTATTTTTGATAGATTTGCGAATGAGATGCGAATGCGAAACTTTCTTAAAAATTACTGGAATTGCCCCTTTGTTTTGGTTGGTGAAATCAGCCTAATTAGTAATAGTTACTTACAGCGTTATCTCACTAGTGATTTGCCAGCGTGTTTTCAGAGAGTCGATTAGTGATCTCCGCGGGTGCGATGCGAGCTAGCCGCGACTACGCGTCGTCTTCTCCGCGTTTCCACAATATTGTACACTCGCTTGTCTCGCTCTGTCTTATACACTCACGTCAATTGTTCTCGTTCCGAAAACGCGACATACGCAGCGAGTGTGTTAAACAATCGCCTCGCTGGTATCACGCTAGTAAATCGTCAGTGTGCTACAGAACTATTAAAACAGCTGCTGCGAGTGTTTTTTTTGCTGACTGGGTCTGGTCTTGACCGTGATCTGAAAATCTGTCGGTCTGCGATCGTAAATGTAGTTTGTTGCAAAATTAATCTCTACTCATATTATGAAGAGGTAAAAGTTTGTTTATTTGTAAATTTGTATGTAGGGGGTAATCTCCGGAACTACCAGTTGGATTAAAAAAAAAAAATTGCATTGGGTAACCCAATTCTTGAGGAAGGCTATATATAGGCTCGCGGACGAAGTCGCAAGTAAAAAATATAATTGCAATTTTAATTATCAGTCTGTCATAAATTAAGAGTCAATCATGATCACAACACACACCTGCATTCTCTGAAGGCTCAGACGGAAGATCATGGTCACTTATCGGATACACTACTGGCTCCAATTTAATCAATACTCTTTTTCCTTTCCAGGCTGGGTATACGACGTCACAGGATCCTACGACCTCTCCTTCTACCTGGCGGGAGTGTTCATCGGCGTGTCCGGCCTGGTGTTGTTCGTAACTCCGCTCATCCGCTGCGTGAAGTACTGCGCGCGGAAACCGACGCCCGTGGAACCTGTCGAGGACAAACCCAATGGAGAAATCAAGCAGAATGGGAAGCTTATGGTGTAGGCAGGATAAGGTTATTCGCATCTATTCTATGATAAAATTGGCGCTGTCTAGTGCAAAGTGGAAGAGAGCTGTTGATTGGCTAATCCGGCCAAATGAGACAGTATTTCGAATCGCGTTTTTGTTAACAGATTCACTGTCGCCTATTGGACATAATAGTAAAACAATTAGTATTGACCATAAGCCCAGGAAGCACCGGCAATTATTTCCCGCGGCGATTCTTTTTCGTGCACTGGATTTTCAACGCTCTGCTTATCACCGAGAGTTGAAAATCCAATAATGTGTTTTTTCAACGCGCTGGGACAGAGTGCGTCCCAGCGCTTTAGATTCTCAACGCTCGGCTCAACACCGAGACTTGAAAATCCAGTGCGCGATAACATCCCGTCGCGATATTTTTACGTCCGTGCGAACGTGAACTAATAATATATGGGACTGTGATCCAGTTAAAAGCATTGCACGATTTTTAGTGCGTTAAGACAGTCTGCAATGCAGAAATAACTACGTAAAAAATTATGATTGATTTTATACAATTATTTTCCTCAATGACGAGTATTTTCGAATATTTTTTCGCTCCATTATTGAAAATCATACTCTTTTTTATTACTTACTTGTTTTATGATCATTTTCTCTTCTTTTGTAGGTTTTTAATAGATTATTTTTTAATAAATTATGACACTAAAATAATATACAATTGAATAATACTTTGCTAGACAAAAAGATTCCATTGTAATAATAACAATCACAAAATTAAATAAATCACTATCATCAAGGCACATCTGTGTACATAGCTGTTTTAACAAGTTAGTAGTACAGCCAGGAAACTATGGCTCAGACACACTAGATAGGCTAAAGACGCAAGGTCCCTCCGCTCAATGTTAGAACTTCCTTACAATTATAGCAATGTAAGTATTTCTAGTATTTCTACATCCTAGTGTCAACTAAATAAATATCAAATAAGGCATCCCTGGATTGTGAAGAATGTTTCTGATAAAAGTGAAAATTGTGGTGTTTACTGCATGTTATTTATATAATGGAGGTAGCAATGTGATTTCTAGTTACGGTGGAAAGAATATGAATCGAATTTGTTATGTGTAGTGGATGTGAGACTCGGCACTAAGGCTGCGTTTCCACCATGAGCGAGGATGCGTAGCGAGGGATGCGTGTGAAACTAACCAATCATATCGCTTCAATGTCATAGTTTGAGCTAAGTTATTGGTTAGTTTCACACGCATCCCTCGCTACGCATCCTCGCTCATCTCTCGTGGAAACGCAGCCTAAGGGTTCCGTATCCTGAAAGCGATTACCATTACTATTTAGGGGCTCACAAATGAATTTTAAGACCATGTGGCCCCATCAAGTGCGGAACCCTAAATAGATACTATTGTTCGTGAAATTAAAGATCACTGACAACAAAGTTGTGACTTTAGAAGCACTAGTAGCAATTAAAATCGAGTTTCTTAATAATTAGTCGTAATTATAAGGATAATTGAAATTGTAAGAATTCCTAGCTAAATAACCATTAGATACATTTTTGCGCCGTCAAAGAACGTTATAAAACATGAGAATGTTTTAAGGAAATGAGGTATTTTATGTTTTTAACAGAGAGTGCTACAATACCGAAAACTAATCGTAAGCTAAATAAATCTTGACTCAAAAATGTGACTGGCAGTGTATGAACAGAATAGAAACAATTTCATAAATTTTTAAACGCCATTTCCTAATTGCGTTTATTCTGGAAATAGGCAACGTCGCATATAGCTGTCAAAAATTTACCTGATATGATTAATTTGACAATATTACTGGATGGAAATAAGAAATGTGGCTAACTAAGTACCTAGAATATTGATTATGAAATGCATTAATTAATACCGAATATTTAGTTTTAGATGTAAAAAATGTGTTTGGAAACTTACCAAAAGCCTTTTTTACAAATTCAGCGTTATAATTGCAATTCATTATTGATATTCTAGGTACTTAGTAAGCCACATGTCTTATTTACATTTAGTAATATTGCCAAATTAATCAAAACAGCAAAATATTTGACATTTATTTGCGACGTTGCCAACTTTCAGAATAAAGGCTCTTAAATCACGTGATTTAATATAATATTAATCCAGGCTTAATTTGAAAATCGATAAGAATTAGAAACTTTAAAATTGTATCATCAAAGACTGCCCATGATAGAAATCAGAAAATATAGATCTTCCTGTAGGTTTTTAGAAGTTAGAGTCTGGATAGTAAACTCCTTTGCTCCTATTCGTCTTTCGAGTCTATGGTTAGCAAAGGTATTGACTGTTCGGCTTATGCCAATGGTGTATCTATCTGTTTTATGCGATAAAGTATTGTCTTAGCAAATATTTACCAAAATACATCTGGAAACTAATGTGATAGCGCTAAGAATTTTCTGCGCCCCACAGATGTAAAATTCTGAGAGAATCGTCTTATGTTTTAGTACGAATACCTTTAAATACATTGCGGATGTATAACGGAATGATCATAGTGTATAAGTTGTGAATCGAGGAAAAAATAAACAAATTATGTACCAAAAAAATGTTATCGTGTAGCTTTGTTTGCATTTTGTGTAGTCGTAGGTGTTATATTAGAGTTAATACCTTCAACGCTAACAATTAGCGACTGTATAAATAAATCTTTTCAAATTAAAACCGCAGAATGTACAGACGCCAGCACATCAACTTACTACAATCCGTCAAATTTCTTTAAAAGATTTTCAACTTTATCGCTAAAGAAGAAGGTTCAATGTTGATTGGGAAAATTTGACAGATTAGAAAGGTTGATGTGCTGGCGTCTGTACCTTTCTGATACTTACCAGATGCCTTTATAAGACCAGTAACTTTTGTATAATAATGTAGTGCTATTTAAAAGACACAAATAAATAATCTTAGTATTTCTGTACTACACTTTTATTGTCCATTTTTTCTAATAACGATATTTAGTGCTGTATTTTCTCGCGGCGACTTTTTGACACGTTAAAGTTCTTTTTTGAAACGTTAAACTTTGTTACTGGTGAATTTCACGTTCACCAGTAACAAAATTTCTTCAATCTATAAATCGGAACGAGAAAATAATAGCTTTCAAAACTTTGAGCCAGAACTTTCCGTCGTGACTTTAAATACAATAGTATTCAAATCTATCATCTTTTTAATAATATTATACTTTTTAATAGCATGACAAACAATTCGAATGCAAATAATTACTAATTGTGAATTATGATATCAATAGAAATTAAATTTTCATAAGTTTTAATCAGAATCTGTATGGCTTGCCAAAAATATATTTAGCGTGTGCAAAAGTATGTTCTGTTTATGAGGCAGCTTGCATGTCAGTATAAAATATATTGTTAGAATCTATCAACGAATATATATTTAGAATCAGTTTGTGGCCCCGTTTGCCGTGGGAATGGTTAGTTTAATTTATTAGAAAGAACATTGTGGTAATTAATGAAAGTGGTTTAAAGAAAATGCTTCCCAATGTTAACTGCGATAAGAATTATTGTGCTTTGGCCATCAACATGTTGGTTTTTGAACTAAATCTATCCCGTAGTATTTGCGTGATGCTGGAACATACATACAGACGAACAGAGTATTAAAATTTTGACTTAGCTACGGTTTTATAATATGTATAGATTAATAGCTTCCAAAAATAACTGCCGATAATTCGTTTGACATTTTTAACTCTATTTCATATTCAATAACGTAGATATTTTATATCATTATCACATTTAAACTGACGCATGGACTTTTACTATTCTCTGTTATTAGTAAGTAGAATTTAATAAGCAAACAATTGTTCCCTACGGTAATAAAACGAATGGCGTATATCTATAAGTAGTTATAATAATGTCAATATGTTTATAATGTGTGTTTCGTTCGCATGTGGCCGACATGTCAAGTGATTGTACTAAACGGGTATACAAACAAATGTATTATGTATATATCTGATGCACTCAGTTGTGTGTATGTTAGTAAAATTCTTTTTTGAATTTATTTTATTTTTGTTTTATTTTTCTTCTTCACTACCATTTTCAGCTCTGATCCCTTGCCGTGCTTTAATCTTTTGTCTTCTTAATTTTGTTGTAGTTGCAGATAATTTTAAAAGTACTTTGGATAATAGATATCGGCAGTATTCAATTTTATTTATTTATAAATCATCCTTTGTCGCACTCATGCGCATTCTTCCTTGGTGTGAATCTTATTGTGACAGTTATAAACAAAGATTTTTTGAATTCCCTGAAAACATCATCATTAAATTAGATGTCTGCAAACTGTGGCTTGACATATTTATTATCATTTATACAATGTTTAGAAAATAAAATTGTGATAATAAAATGAGAAATCCTATGCCTATGAGTATCGAAGAAATCAAACAAATACTTATTATTAAGTCTAGCTAGTGATGTAGTATTGAAAAGTAGAGATGATTGGATTTTTAAGAAAGATTTGCAGTTGTAAACAGTTAGTTATAGAAACCAAATAATTTTCGTGACAATTTACATGAGATATTTTCGATATAATTCGTCAGCGAGAAAGTTAACCGCAATAATGTAATTTTAAAATGAACATAAAATATTTGAAGTTCTTCCATCTCCCATAGTATTTTTTGCACTCTCTAGAATATTAGCACAACTTAAAATCGAAGCGGTTGTTATGATTAAAGACTAATCATTCTGATACAGTTTTTTAAAACAACTCTAACTAGCTATTTGTTATTATGCAACATGATATTAATGATTCAATAAAATAATAATATAACACATGAAAAGGACGATATTATGCACATTAAGATTTTACATATTTAACTAAATATTTGTGATTATTACGACCGTTTACACCAAAATAAGCAATCATTTACTTGATAATTATATTCTAATAAGTCAAACTCGATTAAATATTTATTGTAGAAGTTGTTAATGAATAAATACCTCATAAAGATAGCATTATATTTTATTGATGGGGGTCTTTTCGTATTGGCTATTTTAGACCCTGCTATTAAAGAATTCATTATTATGTATGATTACTAATAAAGACCATTTTAGCTTGAGTTTGTCTTTTACTATTAACCTGTCTATACCCCTTTAGACATCATGCAATGCCGCTAGTATCTTCATAGCTAGGTAAACGTAGTACATTCAAAAGGTATCAGGCTTAGACTTTCTGGATCCTGGATCTCTCGAAGGCTATCGACACCGTTTCTATCCCTAGATTGATTGAAAAGATGGAACAGATTGGTATTCGTGGCATTGCCCTCGAAATCTTTCGTAGCTACACCTCGGGGCGAAAACAGGTAGTAAAGGTTGGGTCATTCATCAGTAATGAGGAAAATTTGACTTTTGGGGTTCCTCAGGGCAGTGTCCTAGGACCAACCCTTTTCCTCATATATATCAATGAGCTGTATCAGTTATCTCTCTCGAACACAAAAATTATTGCATATGCGGATGACACAGCTCTAATAACTCATGGCAAGGACTGGTCTGAGATTCGTGAGAGGGCAGAATCGGCTCTGAAAATGGTTATGATGTGGTTAGCTTCGAATCTGCTCACGTTCAATATCTCTAAGACCAAGTTCATCTCTTTTATTCTGAGTATTATTAGTCAACCACCACTCAGGGCCCATGAGTGTAGTGGCCAACACCTGTTAATGTGTCCAGATAGAACGGTCTGACAGCATCAAATATCTTCGGGTTATATTGGACAGTCTCATGTCCTGGAAAAAACAGGTTAACTCTGTTCTGGTTCGAGTCAGGAGATTGATTTATTTGTTTAAGAGGCTTCGAGCGGCTGCTGATTTCCAATCCCTAAAAATGGTTTACTTTGCCCTCGCTCAATCAGTTCTCTGTATAAATACTTGGGGTCCTGGGAACCCACAAGACAACGATGTTGCGGCTAGAGAGGGCTCAGAGATCAGTTTTAAAAGTACTGGCAAAAAAACCTATTAGATTTCCGACCTCTGAACTGTACTCACTTGAGGTTCTCACAGTGAGACAGTTGTTCATCGTACAAACAGTTTTTAAGAAACACATGCTTCTGCCTTACGATCCTCAGCCCCCAACAAAGAAGCGGCGTGCCGACAGAGTTTGTAAGACTGAGCGCTGCAGGTTAGCGTTGGTTAGTTGCCATTTCAACCATACCAGCTCTAAACTTTACAATGACATAAATATATGATTTAACATTTACCCTATGACTAAAAGTCTACTGAACAGAAAAGTGGGTGCCTGGCTTAAATCTCTGTCTTATGGAGAAACTGAGCAACTTCTGGTGTCATGACACGGTAAACACACACACTCACCTCACCCCACCTCCACTCTACACTTAAAAAAGCTCCAGGCTCTAGTAATTTACTGTGCTCCAGGTTCATGTTCAGTATACATTTGCACCTGGCAAAATTCCCTTTTTATTTCTGTGTGTGTGTGTGTGTGTGTGTGTGTGTTTAACTAACGGAGTCACCCATCATCTTCTCAAGCCTGATCAAAACCTCAACAGATACAGCTTGTAGTGTATCTATCACCGTAAGATTGTGAGAACCGTTAGTTTATAATATATCGATATTATTTCCGTTATATTATAAACTGTTGAAAAATTGTGAACTGGGTGAATTAGGTTAGAACTAAGACAACCGCGCTCGACCGACCCGAGCGAGCGAAGCGAGAGCGGTGCCGCTGCAGCGGCCGGCAAGCGCTATTATATCCCAAGTGGCTCGCAGGTAGGCAGGCTCTTTAATATTAGCGCAAGATGCGTTACGTCGTCGCAAGCAAGTCTGATACCATGGTTCACAATTTGTGTGTGACACATATTGTGAACTATCAGACTGTCAATCACCACGAATGGCGGGAAACAGTTAAAAGTGAAACGGTGCTTAAGTCGTGGCCAGATCGTAGAATTGATCATTTCATGAAGTGTTCGACCATTCCATGAAGTGGTTGTATTTCATGAAATAGAACGGCGATCGCTGGTCACATCACTGCCACTGGCCAAATCATTAAATAGGTAGTAGGTAGACATATGACGATATAAACAGTTAAACGCACAACTACTTACTTCATGATGATGTGGCCAACCATTAGTTAAAGTTATTACATGCTCTGTGCAATTAGTGATTATATCATTCATATCGTAAAATAATTAGGATAATTATCCACCGGTAGAGGCGTTGCGTTGATGTCGCTTTATTTTTGTTGTGCATCATGGCGGCGGCATGCATACAGCGAATCAAACAAAGTCAGACCTCGCAAACAACGTCGAAAGACTTTAATGGATTTTTCAAATATGATATTATGGAAATCGACCAATTTGGAAGTAGCCCTCGCCGGCCGCTGCCGTGGCACCGCTCGCTCAGCTCGCGCACGGTCGGTCACAACTCACAGCCTAGTTCTAACCTTTTTTCTTTTAATTTGTTCCGGTGTGAAAATCCCTTTGGAATGAGTACCTATTTTGAATATTGTTTTGTGTGAAAAGGTATCCTTTTCACACAATTTGCAATAGTTACATAATAAGTACCTACCTACATAACTACGAAATTAAAAAAAGAATGACTTTTTATTACTTCATCCTGTTTTAGACCTGTGACCTCGAATTCTCACAAAAACCCCAAAAGGTGAAACGGCAAGTCCTCAAACTGCGGCGATATTTCATGAATACATTTATGAAAGTTGATAAAACAAAAGAATTGTGGAATTCCGTTAGCTTTCGGCGCTCGGTCGACCCGACAACCTCGCAAGGGAGTTGGCTATTCCATGATCTTACGTAGGTACCTACATAAGTACCTAGCTATATATGTAGGTATAGCTACATGTGGGTAGGGAATACAATTTCGAGTCGAGATTGGCAACTCGAGATCTCACGAGCTAAATCTGGTGTCGAAATTGGCCACTCGAGATCGAGATTTCGCCTACTTTTGAAATAATCCGGTTTTTTATATATCTATATAAGGTCCCATTAAAATAGATGGGAAAATTTTAACACAGCGTTCAGTACGTCTAACCAAAGATATCCAAGCAAAAAAAAAGTGATTTTATTTTGACCAAAAATAATAAATGTACCTAGCCAACATTTTTAGTGTATTTTCGTTAGCTGATTTATTTTTCTTGTAAGTATCTAATGCGTTTATCAATAAAAAAAAAATTACTATTGTCCTTATTTTGGTGGTCCGAATGATTATTAAAAGTTTGTCCATCTATTTTAATGGGACCTTATATATTTTTTTAACTTAATTAAAGTTACCTTTTACCAGCGTGGAGGTCAGAAGTTATCTCACGGGAACATTTTGCTGGGAGAAAAATATTATAATAAGTGTTAATCCAGGTTATAATCTACTTTTGTGCCAATTTTTCTCCAGTGGCTGAGTTGTGGAGGTCAGATAGGCAGTCGCTCCATGTAAAATACTGGTACTCAGCTGTATCCGGTTAGACTGGAAGCCGACCCCAATAGTTGGGAAAAGGCTAGGTAGATTGATTTATTTTCCGTTCCGCAGTTTTTACGTGATTGAGAAACAAACATTGAAACTTGCACATTTATACCAATATTAATAATAAGATGAAAACTATAGGTACCTACTACCTATAACTATATCGTGTTTTTTTTTAGTAAATAAAAAAGTATTAATCGAATCTTGAAACACAAAAAGTACCTATCTAATATTCATCTGCACTATTACGCATACCTACATAACGCAGCAAGTCAGCACGCAGCCTATAAATCCCTAATTAATTGTTATATTGAAAATGGTTTCGTAAGAAGACCAGTGTGCTAAATCGTACGCGCTCGGTCTCGATATCTCGACCGCACAGCTCGAGATCTCGAACGATATTGAATCATGAAAAAAGGCTCGAGATATTAAGAGCTTCGAGATCTCGTGAGGTTCGAGATCTTACGGAATCGAGATTGCATTCATGTGGGACTATTCCTACAAAAGAATATTATCCAGTTGCATTTTGTAGTTTATAAAAGCGGTTGTGCAAATTGCGGATCCCTTACATCGCAGGGTTCTGGGCGAAAGGTCGTCTTATGACTGGCTATCAAGTAGGTCGATAAGCATTTGATGAAACTGATAGGCTGGTTATGCGTTACTATACTTGGGAAGTGCACGTTTGTATAGTTGTAGCAGTGGCGTAGCGTGGGTGTCGGCTGCCCGGGGCGGAAGACAATTTTGCCGCCCTCTTATTGAGGTATTTAAATTTAATGTATACTATATATTACATAAATAAATTGAAAAAAGTTTATCTAAGTTTTACAATCACGTTTATTAATACAAAAATTGTTTTACTTCAACCACTTAGATACCTACATTGTCATAACAGGTACCTATCACTTAAGATTAGGTACAAAAGCATAAAATAAAATATGGGGAATCCCCGTAAGTCAGTAAGACGGTGTTGCCAGCAGTCGCTACAAAATATCATTAAAAGAAATCCCGAATTCGTCACAGAACAAGTAATGAAAAATTCCGTGCATAAAAATATGAAATGGTTCAAATATTTTTATTATTTATTGTTAGATTTTGCCGCCACCTAAAAAGTGCCGCCCCGGGCGGGGCGCCCCTGCTGCCCCCACTACGCTACGCCACTGAGTGGTAGGTAGTGTTCCTACATATACATAAAGTAATGATATCTACCAAGAGAGCATAAAAGGTAGATACCTACATAGCCTATGTAAATATAAGTACGGTGTTGGAGTTTCAACTTTTGGCGAGTGTTAAAAATCCAACATCGCGCTTTTATTTAGGCACTAATGTTGTTTATAGTGTTAAGGAACCCCGAAACGATCAATTGCAATCGTCAATTTTTACGTGATTGATACATATTGATGCGCAAATTGATCGTCTACCAAATGCAATTGAAGCGATTGACAATATTACTACAATTTCAATTCCTCGTTTCGGGAACCCTTTAGACAAAACGAGCAATAGTCATTACTTTTGAAATACAATAGACGTAGATATATTTAGTAACCTATTCCGCTTAAATATTCCTAAAGGGTCATAAAAAACCCTGTAAGAGATCGACAACGCGGCATTCACGGGATGACGATTGACTTGTCCGGGTTCGCGACAAGTCAATCGTTATTCTGAGGATACCTCGTTGAGAGGTGAAATACGTGTCGATTTTATAATGGATTTCCGGATGGTCACGCCGGAATCAATAATTAACTACCTAAGTACTTGTCATTCAGGCCACCGGCTCCAGATATTTGTGTTTCCTGCCAAAAGCTAAGAGTTGCTGCTTTTGGAAATAACGTGTCTTAGTCCACATGTCAGACAATGTTAGTTCCTCGACGCGTCGCTTCGGGCAGTCGACCCGCTTACCGGTCTCTAAGGCATTACAGCTTCACTTCAGTTACATTTCCTTGAATTCTGTTACATGGAGCAAAGTATTGCAGCATCGTTTTGTTATGCTAATATTTGTTCAAAATAGTTAGGTACCATATTATTCTTAGTTTTAATCAGTAAAGAAAAATCGTTGGACATTGGCCGGTCACGCGAATTTAGCCTGAAGGCCAATTCCCGTACTTAAAAAAACATTCTAGTCGCAATCTGTTAAACTTGTCAAAAATGGGGGCAAATTATTTTTGACAGATAAACAAATGCGAACGTTTTTAAAAACTACAGGAATTGCGGCACTGCACTGTTTAGATTGATTTCTCGATGTGTGTAGGTTAGCGTTACTTAGGTAATATTAAAAGCCTGTAGTCATCTGTTCATAAAAGAAATATCCCGGAGTCCAGACCCGAACTTCCAATTTATATATATTTGCTAATACGTAATCAATTAGATTAAACTAAGCAATCCCTAGGTAGGTATGTAGCATATCATTGTATATAGAACTACGCTGCAGTGCAATTCGTTTTATTTGTTAGCTACGGTACGCAAAACAAATACGGAAACCTTTGCCAAGTTGTGTTGAACCACCGGAATGTAGAGATCCGTACTCAAATATGAAATGCTGTAGAATTTATTTAGAAAAATATGTATTCAGCCAGTTGAACTAAATTTTGATAGAGTATAGTCTGACCTTCATGTATGTTTATGGTATTGTAAAATTAATATAGCTAACTGTAAATTTTTAAATTTTTGTGAAGTTTTTTTATGGTGCGGCTTTACTACTGGTTTCAGCTCTGAAAAGAGCAGTCTCTTGTCGAAAGAGATGCTCATTGCTCAGCATGAGGAACTTCCAAAATTAGAAGTTAAAATAACACTGAAAAGTTAACATATCCAATCCTGCCTGTTATAGACGCACAGAAATTGTAATAATATGCAGAATCAGGGAGGAAAAAAAAAAAAAAAAAAAAAAAAAAAAAATTGTTTATTGTGTCTCAAACGGTTACATTTTCAAATGTGAATGAAACAGCCCCAGTAAGTTATTAATAATACTTGTGTTGGGGTTGTCTCGCTCCTTCCCTTAAATGATAGTTACAATATTGAGACTATACAAAATTAAAAGTTAAAAGTTAGAAGAGAAACAATGACTTATAAACTACTTAGCAGCTCTGTGTTGTGTGTTGTTGTGAGTATAATAGAGTGTGGGTATATGTGTGTGTGTGTGTGTTTGTTAGTGTGTGTTAACGTGTTTGCTGATATTGTCATTATAATCGAAGTTATAAAATATCACTTTGCAATTATAAGATATAACATAATTATAAAGAAGATAAGTGTTCATGTAAGTCTGGTTAGAATATGCTCTGTTTCTTCATATGTTAGGGTTTTTAACCACTCTGTTATCACTTTTTTGCATTGATGCGAGACCTCGGGGTGGAAATTTAGTTTTGCGTTAATTTTATTGTATATGTAGGCTGATTGGCACACATACTGACGCCTTGCAAAAGCTGTACGTACCCGTGGAGAGTAAGCCACAATATCTTTTCGCCTCCTAGCCTGACTTTCTGGATTAACTGGAGGGAATTATATTTACCTATCCCTACAGAATTCTAAAAAAAGGAATTCAATACGTCACCGAAAAGAGACTGGGAATACATACTACAGTATGCGGGTAGTTTGTGACGTCATGCGTCAGGTTTTTTGAATTCGAATTCGGAACACCGGAAACACGAGATCATGATGCTAAGCTTTTCAGTTTGTACGACGCGAACTACATAACAATGTAATAAAAACTAAAATAAAAGGTTAGTTAATTACTTGACACAGACAGGCATTGATAAAAAACGTGGTAATTATGAATGTGGCTGTAAGATAAGAAAGAGGGTTAGGAACGGGAGGGCTTTGTTTACTTTTTAATCATCATAGAGTACATAATCGAGATGAAAGCACATACAAGTAGTATAGGGCTTTCGGTATTACAAGCATTGTTTTCTTCGTTTTCATAGTTTTAAGGATATTTTTGATCTAATGCCAATAAACATATTTGTCTTCCTTTTTTTCTTTCACACTGAGCGAAGCAAAAGACGTGCTGCGCTGACGCCAAATAAGGAATAAGGGTAGGAAGATCTCTATATTTACTTTGAATTGTCTCTATTTCTTTTTTTCACATTGTTCTCACATATAGAAGCAACAAGAATAATGTACCCAGGATTTTGTAATGTCTTTATTTAAAAGAGTGTCCTGGGAGTTTCTTGCCCGTTCTTCTCCACAGAGATCTACTTTTTGGAATGGGCGACTAGCTTCAACTTTCTGACTAACTGACCGACTCTTTGACAATTCAAAAGTGCCTGTAAATGGTTTAATTGAAATAAATGCTTTGAGTTTGAGTTTGAGTTTATTGATACTGAGAGAGGCTACAAAATCCATACTTCCATTGTATATAGGGTGACTGGTAATTAGTGACCGATACTTAAACACGCGAGTTTACTCATCATTATGGATAACTTCTACTATGGGAGAAAACCTGAAATAGTGAAAAAAAAATCTGCTGTTCCCTGAATTTATGTTCGCAAAATTCGTCAAAATGTAGGGAACAGCCGATTTTTTTTTCGCGATCTCAGGATTGGTCCCATAGTAAAAGTTGTTCATAATGATGAGTAAAGTCACGTGTTTAAGTATCGGTCACTAATTACTAGTCACCCTATATATAATACATATTATAAATGAGAATGTAACACTGTGTCTGTGTCTTTTTCACGCCTAAACGGTTGATTGTTTGTTTAGCATACGTAAGACCATAACCTAGGTTAGGATATAGGATCCTTTTTTGATCCGTTTTTGTGGGATAATTTCCGACCTTCAGGCGAGCGAAGTCGCGGGCATTAGCTTTTGCCCGCGGTTTCGCCTGCGTTGAGGTTGGGACCTTAAGAGTATCGTGGTTGGAGAAGGAGCGTAAATGAAATTCCAGTGTCCAGAGAAAGTCTATTCAAATGACCATGAATATTAAGCACAATGACGGTTCTTACATTAGTTATACAGAACACAAGTTATTTCCACGGCGCTGGGACAATGACTGGCCATAAACTCTATGCCGGGGAACATTGCATTTTGCACCGCCGCCGCGCCGGCATTACTGCTACGAAGTCCCTACATACCTCCCCCTTTAAAAAAAATATTGACCTGCGATCGAGCAGCAAAATATAAAGAACTCAAAAGTCTAACACTAAACAACTTATACCGATGCAACTTTTTTACATCTCCTGGTTAATTGCCGCTTCATCGTTGAAGAAATAATAATTCAAGCAATATTGTTATGAAAATTATTCATCAATAATGTGCCCATTTAAAAATACCCTACACAAAGAAATACTCCGAGATATATAAGTCTAGACAATATTGTTCTGTTCAAAGATTCAATAGGTTGCCAATACTTGCCAGATCGGATTGACGTGGAGGCTGCGAGCATCCCAACCGTCATATCACAGATATCCGGCTGAGATTACATTCTTGAGGAGAAATCTCTGGAAATGTATTAGGAAATTGGTACAAGGGTAAGAGTTTTGTGTGAAATTATTTTGGCAGTAGGAAAACCCTGAGAAAAATATTATGAATGTGTAAAGGTGCTGATAGACTTCAGCATTCACTTGTAATGAGCATTCTAGCGAATGTTACATTACAGAAAAATAAACGGGCGCGTTTTATTTTTCTAAATAGGGTACTGTTCGACAAATTTAAAACGGCGAATGCTCGATTTTCTGTTACAAATGAATGCTCAAGTCCAGCAGCACCTTTAGAGGGCACGAAAATATATCTCTAAAACCTTTTAATTCTATTTTTTTTAACTACTATTGCCATATTTTAAATGACAAAAATAAAGTTTAAATGTAGGTTGTGCCATATTCACAATTAACTTTGAGTTAAGCAATTGGATCGTATGAATTCCGAAACAATTAAAAATATCAACATGAACGAGTTGCCCGTTGAAATATTTCGTGTGAAAATTATTTCCGATATGTTTTCGTTGTCAACTTTTTCAGATTGATATAATACGTACATATATATTTTAATTGGACCACATTGTGAAAGGTTCGTGGTATTTTCGTACTAAATATCACCATGTTTTAACATGTTACAGTTATTTCACCGTGAAATTCTCGTCTGTGTGCGTATGTTCGCGGTTACGCGACATGTCTGCACATCGCTGCACGTCGAGTTTCCTACATAACATTATTTGATCGGGGGTAACCGCGTAGGCGCGTAGCGTCACGCGTAGCCGCGTAGCAACCCGCGTAGCAGTGTTGTGGTATTAGTATCACTGCGTAGCGGCGGAGCCTGTAGATACATACATAGATGAATACTCTTTATAAATGCAAACCTATACTATAAAAATACATTTTAGAAAAAAAAAACAGTGGGTATTCTGTTTATGCAGCCGTTTGTCGTAATTTACAGACATCATGTTTTCACGATACTTTCTTTCATATTCGCAACATCGAAAAGAACCCCTATTTATTTACAAATTAAATTATTGCTCGCCATTTGCTCTCCGACACCTATCGAAGATCTAGAATATTAACGCCCTCCTCTTTCCAAGAATTTATAAGTCTAGTATTTTATGTAACTTTACGAAACTCGATTAGTTGCCCTGAAAGTGAAGTAAATAGTTCTCTTTTTGTTCTAGAATCACAGACTTCAGCTTGTCAAGCTGTTTCTCAACGGACAAGTCAAATAAACCGGTTTATTTCTTAGAAACTTGTTTAAAACTAGATTAGTTTATATAAAACGTGAGTTGAATTTATGGAGGTCTGAAAAGATAAGTAGGCTTTGAGGGTAAAACTATTCATAAGAGACTGACAAGTTCAGTCTCTTATGAATAGTTTTAGCCTCAAAAAATGAGTGGAATTGCTTAAAAAACTTGATAATAATTATAGTACATAATCAGCCTATTAATGTTCCCACTGCTGGGACACAGGCCTCCTCTCTGTGAGAGGGAGTGGGCCGTAATCCACCACGCGGGCCCAGTGCGGCTTGGTAGATGTCACATGTCTTCGAATTTTAGGTTCTAAGACATGCCGGTTTCCTCACGATGTTTTCCTTCACCGTTTTGAGAGCAGTGGTGATGAAATTATTTAGACAAAGTAAAGCGCCTGCTATGGTTCGAACCCACGACCTACAACTCGTAAGTCGGGGCCGTCACCACTCGGCCACCACTGCTCAATAATTTGAGTAAAAACTTAAATTACGAAAAATACTAACTGAAATGTAATTATCAGTAGACACAAACAAGATCCTATCTGTTTCGTTTCAATTTACGTACATTTATTAGAGATCTACATAATTACATTCTTGTAGCGAATTGCGGTCTTGAGAGTCTATTGCATCTAATATTAGTATCATAGTAAGCCAAACATTTTCTAATACAGGAGATATATTTCAGACAGCTTTTTCCGACTACATTGTTAAATATAGCTTACTAGCTGCGCCCCGCGGTTTCACCCGCATATGTCTTGATCCCGTTAGAATATCGGGATAAAAAGTATTCTATGTCCTAACCCAGATCATCGTCTACCCATGTGCCAAATTTCATCCAAATCCAATAGAATAGAATAGAATATATTTATTAGCATTAAACATGGTACAATAATGGTCTTAATAATAGGGTTATGATCTACATGTCTCGCCATGAAAGAAAGAAAACGTTTATTTGGACACAGTTCGTGAAACACAAATGACAAAAAAATAAAAAACCACAAAATTATCTTTTCTTTTTCTATGGACTGGCATACAAATATTTTAAAGGAAACAAGTTCCTTAATTCTGTCCGTTTTAGCGAGAAAGCGTAACAAAAAAAAAACATCAGGCAGTCTTTGGGGACTGCCGATAGAAGTGAAAACGAAGTAACTTTTTGATTCTCGCGTTCGCGTCTTTCGTTCGATACATATAGCTTTCGGTGATTCTCGCGTTGATGTCTTTCGTTCGATACATATAGCCTTCGGTGACGATGACGCGAGTTCCGAGAAAGAAGTTTTCACTTCAGAAACAAACAAACTCACTTTAGCATTATTGAAGTGAAATCTTCTTTAGCGGCGTTGTGCACTTTTTTGGGATGGGTAAAAAATGTTAAACTCGCGTCAGGACACGTGACCGTAAGATCCGATGCCTAGCAACCGACAAAGTAAATATCAAAATAAATAGTCTTTGACATTACGTAAAGATTGCAAGGTAAGAAATTTTACCCATATTGATGTGTAATAAATTGTTTATTTTTGTTTTAGACTATATTTAAAAAATAAAGAAATATAGTACTAATGAATATTGTATTTAACCACATAAATGATAGTACTTGTATACTGATAAATGAAGCAATTCGTGCGAAATTATTCCCTAACCATTCCAAAATATTCAAAAATGCACAACGTTAATGTTCAACTTTTCACTTCTGCCGGCACTCCCGGAGTGCAACCCGTTTTTTTATTATTATTAGTTATTAGATTATAAGGATTATCATTCAAGAAATCAATCCAATTAAAATAAACGACAGCTGAACATGTTCCTATCAGCCTTCCCAGTTCCCATATACAACGTGCCATCAATGATCACGTCAGTTCGACCACATTAGTATTCCTCATGGAGTATGGAGCCTATCTCTTAACCCAAGGAGTTATGTGGAAGGGCCACCTCTGTTCAAGACAGTGACCCTTTTTTGTTTGAGTACAGGTTACATTTAAGTAGGGCTGCATGAGTTAGCTAGTATTTCAATTGATAACATGACTTGCCTTTGAGGATATTTTGATTGAAGGTTCTGATGTGATGTGAATATGGTTTGAGGGTGTGAGAGACAGAGTTACTAATGGTAAATAATACTTTCTGTCTGTGTAGATGTGGTAATTACGTGTATTTAATGTTCTATCAATAATTATAATATTTATGTAATTTTATCTTTTTGTTTGTTTCAGTCCAGTACTACAGTACACAAGTTCTACATTAAATTCAACTGTATAATCAAAGATTTTTTTTTTATTAATTTTTTAGCAAAACGTGGTTGCTTTTCTAATTCATTTAGACATTGGCAGAATGGTCGACATATTTTTGTTCGTTTTCATTGTTAGCCAAAACAAAAAAAAAAAAGAATAGAATAAAAATAATACTATTTTCATGATTCTATGGCAACGGGAACCATACGTTTACCCTATACGTTTTGATTTATTTGCGACACTTTAGAAAACAAGTATCAAATTTGTGAGGAGGAATCGAAAAAGAAATAAAATAAGTATAAGTAAAGTAAAGGTGTTTTTTTTAACAGAGGTTCCTAAGAAAATTACATTTAGAGTAACTTAGTTAATTCGTTTTCTGGAAATTAATGCTAACAGAGATATTCCTTTTATAGTTTTAACAGATTTGTGCCCGGTTGATGGCAATAGGCGAGTCCTCTATCTATTACATGGAACTTAAAAAATTACTGGCGAAATGTGGGTGTATCTCTGCCTACCTAGCCCTTTGGGGAATACGGGCGTGATGTTTTGTTTTGATCTGTTTTAACCAGACACAAGCATACTATGTTTACTCTATTCGGAAAGCTGTTCATCCAATAATGGAAAACTAGTGTGTACAACAAAGTACGGTTGTAACAAAAAACACAAAAAACTGCGGTGATTTGAAAGCTCGGTTAACTCGACCATTTCACATGAATCGACTATCGGTTTTCAAATCACCTTATGTGATTTTTCCGATTCACCTTATCGGTTCCGAGTTTAATGGTTTTTATTGCAATCTATCATTCTTGCAGATATTCAGCAATATGTTTGAATATTATTAACGGGTTTGTACGGAAGCTGTCCAGTGACTGCCCCGTTTATTCTTACAGCCTCTTAAATAAGGTTTTGAGAGGAATCTTTCTCTTAAGTTTTCTGGCGACTGTTTGGGTGTTCATCAGGTTTACTGCGAGGATGTTTGGATGATTTGTGATTCGCTCTTTGTATGCTTTTGTCCTTTCTGAAATTTCTTCTATTACAGTTTTGATGCAGAGGTCGTGATGGAGTCTCTTATTTGGGACATACCAAGGTGCGTTCGTTATTATTCTTAATATTTTTGACTGGAACCTCTGAATTATTTCTACATTTGATTTTGCCGCTGAGCCCCACAGTTGCCGTACGTCCATATAGGCTTTATTATGCACTTATATAGCAACAATTTGTTATGGAGTTTGAATATGAAGTCCTGCTATCTAATCGATTACGACTAATCTGTTTTATTTTGACAGTTCAACAACATTCATTGCGTTATTTACGTTGTTGAGCAGTTTTTTTTCGAACTTATGAAGCAATGGATTAGCAATCTGTTTCAAAACTGTTCAGATTCTGATTGATCGTGTATACGCAATTAGGGTACTGGCTTTTTTGACATCCTGTAAACATAAATAAATTAGTTAATACAAATTACATAAAAGGTAGATAGAAAAAATATTCGAATAATAATAGTTAGTAGATTACAGATGATACAGCCAGAAGGGGGTGTCATCAATCACTGCTACTGCATATGCAACTTCGAAAATAATGTGGTTTTGTGTTGAATTTTGAGTGCTGGCAAGCCATTTTGACGAAATAAATGTGTAACTCTTTAAGTATGTTTCAATGTTGGTAACTCCTCTGAAAACTATCAAACCATCGTGCTTTCTAATCCATTTTAAATATTACTCTCCATTCGCATTTACAGCCATCATGCACGAAATAAAATAAAACCATAAAGTTAATTATAACTGTAAAACCTGCCATCCTGAAACATTGATGGGTACTCGGTTTACTAGAAATAATAAAAATGTCGCATGAAAAATAACTCTTAACATTATATTCGTACGGAGAGTCACGTAACATACGTCACCGCGGTAGGGCTGCCACGCGACAGAGTTAGTTTTTCAAAAAATTTACTTTTTACATCTTGAACTGGCAGATTTTAGTTAAATATTTAAATGGGCTTTAAAATGATTGATTAGGTACTTACAAATCAAGTATTTGAAAATCACCATCACAAATTATAACTGTTCCACTTCAATGATTAGTATACAACGATTAAAAATAATGGTTGACGATTGTGTGACCCTGATTTTGAATCTAGTAACTATTTCATTACCTGCCTTGTATTCACTTTTTGGCTAACAGAAAAACTTTATGATGCACAAAAGGAAACGGTCACCATTTAACTTTGATTAATGATATTTATTTCTGCATTTTTTGGTAATTATTACTTTATTAAATCGACCACCCGCTTGGCGATTTTTCTAAATACTCGAAGAGCACTCGGATTGGAACCCACGGCACGTTACACCACCGAACGGCTCAAACTTACAGCTCCCAATAAGGTTGTTATATTTGCGCTGTTTGAGGTGTTCTGCACCTGCAGCAGCCACCCCAGCATAACCTGCCGTGCTAGGAAGATGGGATGGCGCAAGGGTGTCGACATAGGTTGCATCCCACAAAGGCCCCAATTTCCTAGGCATTATGGTCATTCCGTCTAGCCTCTTCCCATCGTCGCGTGCCAAGCCATTGGGTTCTAAAGCAGCTGACACCCCGGCGCGGCGGTGACAAGAGCGCAATGGATGATGTCATAAATGCTGGCGTGCCGTGCCAACTGACCAGCGCTCATGCTGCAGGATAGGCCAAGGTGTTCGAGGCGGTCGACTGCTTCACCGCACTGACAGCGATGTGGAGCCCCCAAAGTGCCCAGACGCAGAATTGTAGTGAAAGTGGTATCGTTACCCAATATAGTCCCTGAATGATAGCGCCTGAAGTGAGATTTTCTGTAAATTGGTGCATAAGAACACTTTTACACGTTAAAAATTAATTAGTTTTTAAACTGATCTACAACATTGTTCTACTTCCTTTTTTTTTAAGTAATATTTTATTGACTGCACTTTGCACGCGACTTTACAGAGGCTACCCTATCTATTTCTAATTCACAAATTGTCTGTTTGTACATAAAAACGTATTAACATTTTTACAGCTTCGATATGGTAAATTGGAAACGTACTCCAACTTGTTTGGACGTAACAAAATTTTATATGCCAACAAGTTGGCATAAAACATGTTCTGTTTACGATATTCCAAGGATATGATATACTATGTTGTCAGGATTATCGGGAAATACGGAAAAGTTGTAGATATTTAAGGAGCTGTTAAGTGTAGATGGACTTTTTATGTATTTGGGCACCATTTTATGTTTTGCATGGCACGATCTTATGTAATTTTTGTGTTGATTATGAAGCATAAAGTGTGATAAACATCAAAATGACAACATTTTTTTTACTCTGTAGATAATTTCCTAGAGGTCTGTTTTTCGACTGATACTCGATGCTTAAAAGCAGTCGACCCTGCTACCGTCCTTACTGCCTAGATAGATAGAATACTCTTTATTATGTACACCATAAAAATTGCCAACTAGCTAGCCAACTTTCAAAAGTAATATCATAAGCTATTTTCGTTCATCTCGTCCACTAATTCGTTCATAACTAACCTACATACAATAGGTACTAACTAGATCAAGCTAGACATAGAAAAGTTTCAAAACTAATTACAAGCATGTAATAGGTATGTGCCGGGAGTAATGACGTGCGAGCTAATAGACTGGGATTAAAAAGAGTTAATTAGTGGCATGCAGTTCATAATGTGGCTTTGTGGGAACGCAACCATGGTGGATTAACTTTTATACTTGCTCCATTAGGTGAGACGTGGGACTAGCTTCTGATGTTATAAGAAAATCTATAGGTACTATTAACTACCTGTATCCTGACAGAGAGAATAGGTAAAAGCTGGAAAAACAGGTGGCGCAACCAATATCAATCAATCTTCCTAGCCTTTTTCCCAACTATGTTGGGGTCGGCTTCCAGTCTAACCGGATGCAGCTGAATACCAGTATTTTACATGGAGCGACTGCCTATCTGACCTCCACAACCCAGTAACTGGGTAATACGATACCCCTTGGTAAGACTGGTGTCAGACTTTCGGGATTCTGACGACTCGTAACGGCTGTCAAAGATCTACAAATGACAGCTGGGACCAACGGCTTAACGTGCTTTCCGAGGCACGGAGGAGTCTCGGGTATGTAAAGATGGTCACCCATCCACTGACCAACCCCGGCAAGCGTAACTTAATCTGATGGATTGACCCGTGCGGCTTGGTGGCGCTAACAACCAAACCCTTGAAATTGTTTTAATACACACATCAAAAGTGTCTAGGGATCAAGCATTTTTATGCGGATTTCTTGAGATTGAGATGTGGCTTTGTAATAAATTTATGATTTTATAAATTTATATGGATCCTTTTTGGTGCATTTCATAATTTGAATCAGGAACTGTGAATCAAATTCGAGTAAAAGATGAAAATCAGCTGTCAATATTTTCCCTATAAAAACATACAACGCATTGAAGACATTATTAGTGCTACTGTTTCCCTACTACTGATTAAAACCAACGTTATTATGGAGCAGCGACGTCATTTAAGCAGGGAAGAAATGCTCAGAGCCGTGGGAATGATAGAAGCTGGTTCCCGGCAACGTACTGTGGCTTTAGCTCTGAATACAAGTCAGAGTGTTATCAGTCGACTTTGGACACGTTACCGAAGCACTGGTACCGTGGCTGAGCGCCATGGAGGACGGTATCGCTGCACCACACGGAGACAAGACCGATACATTCAAATCTTAGCTCGAAGAGCTCCAACAATAACCGCCATGATGTTAGCCGTGAGGCTTCATCACTCTTCAGGGAACTTAATTAGCGACCAAACAGTCAGAAACCGCTTGCATGAAGTGAACCTTCATTCCCGAAGACCGCTACGGGTACCACCTATAGCAATGCACAATCGTAGGATTCGATATCAATGGGCTCTTGAACACAGAAATTGGGCAGAAGAACAATGGCGTTTCGTGTGCTTTTCTGATGAGTCTCGTTTTGGTATGAGACCGGATACAAGACGTATACGACACTGGAGAACCCCTGGACGCCAACAGCGATTAAAATCCTGCCAGGAAGTCCATCCTTATAGTGGTGGAACCATCATGGTATGGGCGGGTATTTGGATCGGCGGAAGAACTGAGTTGATTTGGATTAGAGGCAACCTCAACGCTCAAATTTATGCTGAGACGATTGTATCAGACGTCATCGTTCCTCTACAAGTGCAAATCGGTCCCTTATTTCAGTTAATGCATGATAATGCACGACCGCACACCGCAAGAGTTGTAAGACAGACTCTCGCCGCAGCTAACATCAATGTCCTGCCCTGGCCTGCTCAGTCGCCAGACTTGAACCCGATTGAGCATGCATGGGATATGCTACAGAGAAGAGCTCTGCCGAATATGGAGGGTATCCAGTCGCAAGAAGACCTTTTTTTGTTGTTGCAACGAACATGGGCGGCCATTCCACAGCGTGATTTGGATGAACTCATTTTGAGTATGCCAAACCGATGTTCTTGTGTTGTTAGTGTTCGCGGTAGAAACACGGATTATTAATTGTTTAAGTTACCCAATAAAATTTTAAAGAAAACTGTTATTTCAGTCTTTTTTTCGAACTTTAATGTTAGTGGTTCAAATGTCAAAAATCCCTTTATTAGGAAAATGGCAAAGGAGAAGGGAACGACTCCATAGATTTCTGGGCCCAGGTGTTAACTCAATCAAACTAGCCTTATTTGTAAGAGGATATAATAACAAGGCCTCACTGAAAATTTGGTGAAATTTGGCTATCCAGGAATCAAGTTATATGAAGTATAGTTATGTGTTAATGCATGTTCAACCAAATCACTAGGAGTTTATGAGTGAAACGGTCAAATGGCACATTCAATAGATTCGTATGGCTAATTAATCAACTACTTAGCTATTAAGTAAGTTTTGTTTTAAAATATGCTATCCTACAGAAAGACAACCGACAGACATGACGCCGGAGACTGTAAACAGTAGATACATAGTCTGGTTTTGTTCGCTTGATAGGCTAAAAGCTCGATTTGAATAGGTACTTACAGGTTGAGATGCACGCCACTGACGAATAACTGATAAAATCGCCTCATCGTCCAAGACTCTTCTGCCAATAGAATTACTGCGACCAGTCGCAATAGTACAATTCACACAGCGATCCATGTCGTCAATATCCGATCGATAGGCGTAATCAGTTGTCCAAAATAGAGAGCCAGATAATTAAAAGTAGCAAGATCCGTCGAATAGTCCTTTATAATATTTAAAGCCGAGGTCGTGGGGTTATACAATAAAAAATGGAAAATACGTGAGCACTCAGAACGAAAGAAAACGAACGAGTACCCCGAGTACCCGTGTACCGAGTTTTTCTGCCTGTCATCTGTCAGCACAGAACATATAATATTATGTTATTAACTGTCATAGAAAAATTAAAGGAGTTCGATTCACTATGAATCGATTCCACGAAACGATCATACATACATATTCTGAGAATTAATTTAACTTTTCTCGCTTCCTAGATAGAAACCAGGTACCATATTTTGTGATTTTCCTTAGAAAAATATGACGGTTTTTTTAATACACATTTCAACTAGTTAACTGCTGGGCCCAGAAGTCGCCTTCTCCTTTCTTTATTAATGCAAAGGTGACTTGGTTTATCGTTAGTGTGACAAACGAAAACACTTTATTTGATGAATCCTTAAAGAAAATTTTAATTAATATCAATCAGGAGAAAAGTTATTGCAAAAATATATGTTGATCCCTAGACACTTTTGATGTGTGTAATATCAAACATCTTTTACTGCACATTGCGAGTTTTATTGTATTGCAGTATCTAGTTTGAAGCAGCTATAAAAACTTCTCCAAGTCTCCATTCACTTGGTTATTTAACAAACTTTGCAATTCCTCTGAATCATGACAAAATCTACTACATACATATAACATAATCAGCCTATGATGTTCCCACTGCTGGGACACAGGCCTCCTCTCAGTGAGAGGGAGTGGGCTGAAATCTACCACGCGGGCCCAGTACGGGTTGGTAGATGTCACATGTCTTTTTGGTTCTAAGACATTTCCTCACGATGTTTTCCTTCACCGTTTTGAGAGCGCGGGGGAGAAAACACAAAAAAAAGCGCTGCGTCTGCGCGTAAATTATTTACACAAAGTAAAGCCCCTGTCTGCCACCTACAACTCGTAAGTCGGGGCCATTACCACTAGGCCACCACTGCAAAACAAAAAACAAAATCTACTAATATTTACTAACTGTTCCAACAATAGAGTATTTATTCCACCTTTTCATATGGCTACTAAAATATGTTACAACATTAGTAATTTCATCAGCCAGCTTTTAGTAATAAACGCGAAAGTTGTGAGCCTCTGGGGCGTAATAGTAGCGCACGGTGATACCGGCGCGGGCGTTACAGATAACGTATAAAACAACAATATTATCTGGAACAATCCCGTATTTCACGTCTCGATTCGCACGACACATCCGGAAATTAATTTAATAATACAACGTTTAATATTAAAGTGCGGGCGGCTTAAGATTTAGGACGAAGCGAGTTGGGAGGGAAAGGAGCTGTAAATGCCTTTGTGAGAATGTGTTATGTTATTTGTAGATGAGATTATTAAATTACCTGTTAAACTAGAGCCACCATGTTTGTATGGGTCTATTTCGATGTTCGGAAATCCGAATTCATTATCAAATAGCTATGATTATCAGACATTATTCCTACTTTTTGTGCCTGCTCTAATAATTTTGGCAACGTTTCTCTGCCACAGTTTGAGTTTATGACGTAGTTTATAGATTATTCCCGATTTTTTTGTAAATTTTAATAGTGATTTCTGAGAAATTGGTGCCTGAGATGAAAGTAGTTAATAGTTATCACTATTTATACTTTGCAGTAAAAATGGTGTGTGGGTTTAGGTAAATAGGAGTACAGTCACGAGCACCAATATGTATCCACTTGGCAAAATTCTAAAGCGATTTTCTCGTGGAATATTGACTGCAATTTTGTGATAAGGACTTTTTCATATATATGGGTTCCAAAATATTATATTCGTAACAACATAAAATAACAATCAACACAGTAGGTGCAAATCACTTTTAAAAGTTGCTAAGTGTATACATATTGGTGCTCGTCACTGCACCTACAAGTATCGTTTTTAAATGCTCAAATTTAAACTGGCTGCCAACAAAAAAATACAAACGAGAGATACTTGGTAATACTGGATACTACAGCCACACTGCTGGAAAACGTTTGATCTGTATCCTCAAGTTCTGATACACTTAGGCATAAATAACCTTTCTAGAAATGCATGCATTTCAACAACTACACAAAAGGTATTAGCCAAATCTTATACGCCTCATAAATTAAAATCGCTGCCCGCTCATGCGGGTGCCACAACCGCCTGCATCCACAGCGCCCGGCCGCTAGATTACCCATTGTGGTCTAAAAGAGCAGTTTTTCGGACAGATTTTAATAAGTGCTACCCCCGAATAGGATTTAATTTCGCCCTGTCACTGGCAGCGAGCAGGCGAGCACTCCAAAAGAATTCGTTGCCAAAATAAAAATATAAGTTGACGTCGCTTTAGAATTTAAATCTAGCGACCCCGTGACCCCAACTGAAGTGGCGGGCATTACTAAGAGATTGTGCATGTTGTTGTGGCAGTATAACACAATCCTCACAATCTCCAAAACGGTTGTTAAGAAAAACTCAGTAGCAATACGATCAATTTGTGGGTTTGTGTCTACCAAGCTTTTTACTAGTAGAGGATCTTCAGAGGAATGACCTATGAAAAGTATTTTATATCAGTATGTTAAAAAATATGTCGCGAAATATGATTCATGAAAAATCCAAAAATGTCTTTTTTTTATTGCATCACTCGTATAATTCGTTCGAAATAATGTTATTTTTTTTGTCAAAAATATAATTTGATGAAATATTTTGTTAATTTATCATATTTTATTTATTTATACAGTAGGTATAAAAAGTCACGAAGTCTGTTTGATGAGATTTGAAAAAGCGCAAAAGATAGTAAATAGTTGTCTGAGGCGCACATTACCATACTAGTGCGGTAATGTAAAGTAAAAAGCATTCGTGTTTAAAACACTGCGTTCAATAAGAGTTACTTTACGAGCCCCGAGAGTTACTTTAATGATCTACCCCATTTGTTAAAAACTCAACCACAAATGGTATTATTTGCTGATGATACTTCATTAATTTTTAAAATAAATAGACGTGCATCAAATCTTGACGACGTAAATAACGCCCTGCAGCAGGTCCAAAATTGGTTCACTGCTAATAATTTAGTATTAAATGAGAAAAAAACTAAGTGCATAAGATTTTCTTTACCAAATGTCAAAAGTAGTAATTGTGAGATAGTATTAAATCAAGAGAAACTAGAATTCGTCGATCAAACTGTTTTCCTGGGGATCACGCTCGACTCTAGGCTTCAATGGGGTCCTCATTTAACATCCCTTTCAGGACGACTAAGTTCGGCAGCATATGCTGTGAGAAAAATCCGTCAATTTACGGATGTAGATACCGCGAGGCTATTCTATTTTAGTTACTTTCATAGTATTATGTCGTACGGTATTCTACTATGGGGACGGGCTGCAGACATCGAGTCTATTTTTATTCTGCAGAAAAGAGCCATCAGAGCGATATATGGCCTCCGCAGGCGCGACTCTCTAAGGGAACTGTTTAAAGATATTAACATCATGACGGTACCTTGTCAATATATCTATGAAAACATTATGTACGTAAGGAAAAATCTACATCTTTTTAGTAAAAGAGGTTCAAGACACAATTATATCACTAGGAATAGGGACCAATTAGTTCAACCGGGTTTCAGGCTGGCTAAAGTAGACTCATCATTCATGGGGTACTGTTTAAAATGCTACAATAAAATACCTCCCCACATACTTCAGCTGAATGAAACGAAATTTAAATCTTATATTAAACGCACACTATGCAGTCAGGCATATTATAAGTTGGGGGATTACATCGCTGATAAAAATGCTTGGCTCAACGCTGGTCCTGCTCCACAAGGGCACATAAACTAATTGTATAGCATCTGAAAATACTGTTGGAGCTGCGGAAGATTTTAAAAACTATCTTTGCATTGTATAAATTCAATCTCTTAGCATTGTATAATTGCATAGCACATGTGTGAGTACTATGTACAGACTATAAAGCTACCATTTAGGTACTGGGTATGTCTTTCATTGACTTGAATGTGCCCTGGCGGCTGAGAGTATGTCATGCTCACTCTAATGTCACGCTGACGGTGGCGTGAGTGTTGGATCATTTAGCTCCCTTCAAAATGGTTGAGCTGAATGGTGCTAATCCATGCGTCATGTTCGTGAACGGGCGCCGTCAGTTGTGACTGGTCATCTCATAGCTGCCATGGCTTATTTTAATTTGATTTAATTTTTTAATTGTTTTATTTTTGTTTTTATCTTTTATTACGGACGCTTTTAACGTTTTGCATCGTTCTCACATGTATAAGTTCAACATGAATGATGTAACCAATATTTTGTAACCAAATTTTTATTTAAAAGAGTGTCCGTGGAGTTTCTTGCCCGTTCTTCTCCATAGGTACCTACTACGCTTTGGAATGGGCATCTAGCTTCATCTTTTCTGACTGACCGACCCCTTGACAATTCAAAAGTGCCTGTAATTGGTTTATTTGAAATAAATGCTTTGAGTTTGAGTTTGAGTTTGAGCAAGTGTGTTGAAAAGAGTCATGTTTAACATCCAGGAAAACTGGGTTGGAAAACTCGTTGGTTCGTTGACTTCACCCCCTTAGGGGTGAAGTCAACGAACCAACCAACGAACCTCCATTTAAATAGAACAGACGTTAATTAATAATGTAACCTATGTTAATTCTGCCGCCTATGGAAATGTATGGATTAGCTTATTCAGATTAGAAGGCAGCGAACCAAGCGCGTGGATTAGAGGCATCACGTGGAGCACGGCAGATTGTGTTTTGACGCCGTTCAGAATTATGTAACGGCTGAACGGATTTGTATGAAATTTGGCACATGGGTAGACCATGAACTGGAGAAGGATATAGGATACATTTAAACCTGATATTCCCCCGAGATAAAGATTAATGCGGGTGAAACCGCGGGGCGCAGCCAGTTCGATGTATTTTATTTCACAAAACCCTACATGGGCACTTCTTGAACGTCAGACTTGTGCCATTTTTCAGAGGTTTATTTAGACGTAGCTTACTTAGATCACCCACGTTTCACGGACTACTTATAAGTTATTTACAAACACTTAACAAACTTGCTTTTACGATTTTCGATAATGCATAAATATGTTACTGTTCAAGTAAATTAAACACAGGACGTTGCATTCGCCAGCTGGTCTTTTGAGCATCCATGGACACACGAGTGGCAATATTTTAGCGTAATACTTGCAAAACTAAGTTTATCTTTAACGCGATCTTTAATAACCTAATCAACAGTAAACAATGCTTGTTGAACCATTTTGTATTTTAACTGAACACAGCTCCAGTAGTTCTTCTTATCCATCATCATCATCAGCCTATTAATGTTCCCACTGCTGGGACACAGGCCTCCGCTCTGTGAGAAGGAGTGGGCTGTAATCTACCACGCGGGCCCAGTGTGGATTGGTAGATGTCACATGTCTTCGAATTTTTGGTTATAAGACATGCCGGTTTCCTCACGATGTTTTCCTTCACCGTTTTGAGAGCAGTGCTGATGAAATTATTCACACAAAGTAAAGCGCCTGCTTGGGTTCGATCCCACGACCTACAACTCGTAAGTCAGGGCCGTTACCACTGGGCCACCACTGCTCTCTTCTTATCCGTGTGAAGTTAATTAGTAGCTTTTTATAAAGTAAAGCAATTAGAGTTGTTGAGTTCAATAGCTCGAACTCTTTGAGCTTGCACAGTTAGTTTCAGCGCTTAGTTCATGAGCTGTTTATGATTTTCAGGTTGTAATTAATTGAGAGATTCTTGTTTTTAGCTGAAGTATCTGAAAATATTTTAATTGATTTTAACTTTATGCAATAATGTTGAGAGGTTAGGCGTTTTCAACCAATTCAACGTTTCTGTACGTATCTTATTTTATTTATCAAGGTATTTTATTGAAATTAGGGTTGAACATTAACACAAATAGGTCGAAATCGAATAGATTCCAAGACAGCATACCCTTTTAATTAAAACAAGAATGTTGATCGCTGAAATACCTCCTTACGCAAAACATTCGTACCGAACTCCATCAGCTACCGAACCGAGCTATTCAAAGAAAAACTTCGCGATTTAAAGCCATTTTAGCCTCTATTCGTACGCGTTAATGGCTATAATGGTGTAACTTCTAGTCGGTAAGGCAGGAAAGCTGTCAAAAGTGTACGTGCCACGATCATTCTCCTATAAAGATCGTTGAGACGCTACAAAGGGATATTGTAAGGAGCGGAAAAATGCTTGCGACGTGCGTCCTCGCGGAGAGATAGACCTGACAGAGAAGAATGCGCGGAAGATGACATGGCATCGCATCGCATCGTAACGTCACAGTCGAGGGGTGGGAGGGGGGGTTCAGAGATACGTTATGTCGTTTAAGTTTGAGATTTATTGGCGGTACGTGCGATTAATCTGATGTTAAGCTGAGATTATGCTGTGTTTTAGTCGCATAGCTAGCGGCAGTGAATTAATGACACGCTCTCATATACTTCAATGCTTTACTGCAGTATGGGCCATATACAGATAGTTGTTCTTGGATCGGATCGGGCAAGGGACGGCTTACTTGTGTGTAAACAGCCACTGAATAAAAATGTTAAATTCATTCATAGACAGAAAACGCACAGTCTAATCCCTTGGGTCTAGAAGCATGAAATTTTGCACAAGAGACACATAAATAACGAAAGAATTTTAGAAAATTCATACCCTGAATGCGTTAAATAGGACATGAAAGTTTGTATGGATTTTATGCCGCCATTAAGCGAAAGGCCCTTCACTGTATAAAGTGAGAGAGTGTGTGATTTGCACTTTTTTTGCACATGAATTTGAGGAGCTCGTGGCTAAGTAATAACAGCCGTACGGGTTGATCCATTAAGTTAAGCTACGCTTGCTGGCTTTGGTCCGTAGA
The DNA here is from genome assembly GCA_948150665.1 of Conistra vaccinii. Taxonomy (NCBI): domain Eukaryota; kingdom Metazoa; phylum Arthropoda; class Insecta; order Lepidoptera; family Noctuidae; genus Conistra; species Conistra vaccinii. The sequence continues at coordinate 1,769,345 of OX411323.1, read as the reverse complement.
TAGGTGACCATCTTTACATACCGAGACTCCTCCGTGCCTCGCAAAGCAAGTTAAGCTATTGGTCCTGGCTGTCATTCGTGGATCTCTGACAGTCGTTACGGGTGGTCAGAAGCCCGAAAGTCAGACAACCAGTTAACACTGGTTGTCAGACTTTCGGGCTTTTACGGGTAATACGATACCCTTCGGTAATCCAAAGGGTATCGTATTACCCAGTTACTGGGTTGTGGTGTTCAGACAGGCAGTCGCTTAATGTAAAATACTGGTATTTAGCTTCCAGTTTCAGTTCCAGTCTAACCGGATGCATCCGGTTAGACTGGAAGCCGATCCCTTTCTACTGTCGTCCAACGACAGCAATTAACTCGCGACTTCGCGCGTTATGACTCATGATGACAAATATCTGTTTGGGATCGGAATCGGCCAAACCCGAAATAAATAATGTGACTAAACATTAATGAATACTATATGCCACGAAATAAGTATATATATAGGTAAGGTTACCTGTAAGTACCTACTTACTAAAACTACTACCTATAACTGTAAAAAAGACGAAATTAAACTTAGTATTTTTTTTGTTGAAAAAAAAAACATGAAATAAACCGTATTATAATATAAAACTCGTATCGTTTAACCAAATAGCTGTGTTGGAAAAATCTTTGTAACCTTTAGTTGGTCGTATTGAACCCTTTTGTGTCCTTATCGCCAGTTTACACCAGTGCCCTAACCTAGATCACTGGGTTACGGTGCGACATGTAATTGGACTGCTCACAACTTCTGATTATAATCCTAAGCGGCCTACATACTTACGATTTGGTTTTCTTACAATTATTGTACAATTTGCTCGTATGTTTTGGTGATCGGATTGATTGTATAATACGTAATTAGGGTACCGTACCCTAATTACGTATTATACAATCAATTCGTTTTGAAACAGATTACTAATCCATTACTTCATAAGTTCGAAATTTAATTCTGCTCTGCAACGTAATTATCGCATGTTGTTGAACTGTCAAAATGAAACACATGATCGCTATCGCATTGCTTCTGCAAGATAGGTAATAGCCCTGCGGCAGGGCTTTGATCCTATAGTTTTAATGATAGATTAAATGTTAGATTTATTTATTTTTAGTTTTTAACAATTCTCGGGACCCTGGGGTGACGGACTTTTGAAAGGCGTACGAGGGGCCGAAGCCAACTCGCAGAGGCCCGTTAGACGTTTTTAATGAAATGTGGCACCAACCGGCGATTATCCCTGTATGCACTATGCAAGTGCACCCAAGGACAACCCCCGGTTGATGTAGGACTATTGCAGGATATGGAAAGAAATATTTTGGACTATGGGTTTGGGTGGCTAAAGTTGACTGTTGACCTGGAACTATGGAAGGACTATGGCCCCTGCCTGATCGATGTTTTATATGTACACGGATAAAATGGCAGGGGGTGACTTGCACACTCAATAATGGGCCCCCGAAAACGGTCGCTAGCACAAAGTGTCGTAGCGACAAGGGGGCAACATGTCCTGAGGTGCTTATGAGGAGTGGAGCGGTATTCCACGGCTATCAGGACAATCCCGGAAGTACGGTCAAGATCCCTACCAGCATTTTACTAGAATACTTCCTTCCTCCGAGTACGTTTGCTCTTGCGAATCTCCACTCAAACCAGCCAATTAAGGTAAGAATGAGGTGGGAGTTCTGTTCCTCGTCAGTGTTCACTCCAGCCAGCCAATATTTATTTTATTATTATTATTTATTCATAATCAAGTTACTATAGACTCATACTAATTAGTAGACACACAATTTCAATAACAATACAAACATGCAAAACATTCGATTAATTAAACGAGGATTAGTATATTTTAATAAATACTGGACTATATATGTACTAATGAATATTTTTCTTTAGTATAATTTCTAAGTTGAGCTAACTAAAATTGATTATTTGACGAAGAAGGAATTGACCGTCAGTATAGAATGTTGAGATTAATATAAGATTTTTGAACGCTTTGTTGGCTTTTCCTGCCCTTTAAAAAGATAAAGAAAAGTTAAACTCATTGAATTAATTATCATAATCAGCCTATAATGTTCCCACTGCTGGGACACAGGCGTCTTCTCTGTGAGGAGTGGGCCATAATGCACGGGCCCAGAGCACTGAAAATTCGAAGACATGTGACATCTACCAGATGTCACATGTCTTCGAATTTTCAGTTCTAAGATATGCCGGTTTCCTCACGATGTTTTCCTTTACCAGTATGAGAGCAGTGGTGATGAAATAATTTACACAAAGTAAAGAGCCTGCTTGGGTTTGAAATCCACGACCTACAATTCGTAAGTCGCGTTGAACTAATTGGGTCTTCCTAACTAAGTATTTATTTAAAATATCGGAAACTACGGAACGGCTTATTTGAAAACATCGGCGTTGCCAATTTACGCTTCTGAATGTAGCTACAATATTTCAGTGCACCTTCCGCTTCAAACGGGTTGAATTTAAATTACTTACTTTATTATTTTTATTTTTTCGCTCCAGCTCCACTCCGCTCCGCTTGGGCGAGTGTTTGTCTTTCTATCTCATTAATTTCTCAGCTTTCTTTGCTTTTGTCCGATGTTGCCAGACTTACGATGCCCTCTACAAAGCGCGTTAAAAATAAAAGCTACTTTCCCCGGTTAATAGGATGTTCTGTGAAGTAAAATCTTTGTAATTTAATTAACTGAACACTTTGGGCTATTTACGTAAGTAGTTTCTCGGTTATTGAGTTTTTATTAACAACGTTATACATAACCTACAAACCTATAGCTAGTTAGCCTATATTCTCAATTTAACTTTTAGTTTTTGTGAAAAACATAAGGTGAAGGTGATGGGGGCGCCTTATCTACATCAATTTATTTCTTACTAGCTATTGCCCCCTACTTCGTCTGCGATCTAGGATGAAAAGTAGCCGATGTCCTTTTCTAGGTCATGGTCTATCCATGTGCCAAAGGGGTTTGAAGATTTTTGTATGGAGGGTGGCCCTAACGTAAGGCAGCCATTTTGATTTTTTTTCAGAATCGCGGTGAAAATCGAAAGTTATATATTTAGATAGAGGAAACTTATACAAAAAAAAAGTCAGATAACATAATATCTTAAATCGTCAGGTTTCGAAGTTATTCACCGAAATATAAGTCGAAAACTGAACCCTGAAACAAGGATTTTTTTTGTTTTTTTTTTCAGGTAAGTATATTGAACTATGTAAACATAATTGCAGCATGTATAGGTAATATTTTAGTTAAGAGTGAAAGAGACAAAAATATAATGTATACCCCCCGCCGAATGAGGACGTGTGTTATATGGTATATGTATTATATGGTACATGGCATGGGCACGACACCAAGAAATCCTATGCAGCCTCCCGCTGCCTTCTTGGATGTTATTATTTATACCGAATATGATTAAAAAATGTTATGATTTATCCACTGGGTATAGTTAATTAATTCATGTGTAAATAACTTAATCAACATGAAGTATCTACAACACAAATAAATAAATTCGTTATAACAATTGTTATTTTTATCTTTGAAATATCTCAGAAACGTGACGCTTTATGATGTTATGTTATATCAAGTTTTATGTTTGTATAAGTGTCCCCTATCCAAATATATGACATTTATGGTGCACCTCGATTTTGAAAAAAAAAACAAAATGGTGGCTGATTTTAGGGCCAAAATCTTCAAACCCCTTTCATCCAATTCCGTTTAGCCGTGTTAGCGTGAAGTAGTAACAAATGAACAAACTCACTTTCGCATTTATAATATTTGTTACGATGATAACTTTCATAGATGATTAAACTTACTGATAACAGATGGAACTTTTGCATTCTATCTTATTATTCTTTGGTCACGTACTTAGGTTTCTTTTATTAAATCCACAATTGTGAGGCTAAAGTTAGTCGAATTATATAGAAATTGGGCAATTTATTGTTGAACTACTTTCGGAGTGCGTTAGCCATTGTTTGCGAATTTGAGAAAAAGTTATTAAGTTAGCAAGTTGAAATTGACGTAAATCCTGGTAAACTGTTGGAAGTTTGGACGTGAATTATGGTGTGTTTTGAATAGGTTTGTTTGATTGTATTGAGTGAGTTAATATAATTTTTCGTTCCTCTGCCCGTATTATAATTTATTTGGGGTCGGCGCAACATGTCCCTTTCTTCCATACTTCTCTATTAGTTGTCATCTCGGTAGTCACCCCCTTTCTGGCCATATCATCTTTCACACAGTCCATCCATCGTTTGTTTGTCTACCGTGTGTGAAGTGTGACCTTTAAATATAGATTGAAAACTTCTTTTGATTAGTGATGATACTGGTTTTTGTTACTTTAAAGCAGGACAAGAATATTTTACCTTCTATAAATTTTGCGGAGGTAGTACTTCAAAAAATAACTACTTACTTTCTTTATGTTCGATGGCTTGGATGGCTTCCACGGCATCGTCAGACAGAAATCTGCCTCTTTGCTCTATAGAGTGCGGGAAAGCTCAAACTTCATCCTGAAGTTCATAGCGGGAAGGTACGATTCTCCTTTTTTAGGTGATGTCGTTCGAAGATGCATTTCGAACAACAACCTTGTTTCCAAATAGATAATAAGTTTAGTAACATAGATATAAGTTATCTTTTTGTTTACTAACCCTTATAGATATTGCGTATCTGAAGTAAAGATTTTATTTTTTATTTACAATAATACCTACCTAGAATATACACAACGATTTTCATGGATTAAAATGAATTCATTCACACTTCTACATACAGTCAATATTTTCCAATACCCTTTACCTTTCATGTTGTGCATTCACATTCAAAATTAAATCTATACATTCCTGTTACACGTAGCCTTTCAAAACTGCTCAAAGGGAAAACATAAAGCTGTGCAGTGATTGCGTTAGTGCGAGTCAAAGCTTTGGTGTAAGGCCAGCCTAGCAAATAAATAGTGCATGGGAACGACGGCTTACTAAGCTGATCAGGGACCCCTAACACGCTGATCGGATGCCCCGCAAAGCGCAAAGGAAAAATGCATAAGCGGCTTCTCCTTTTGTGCAAGGGGGATAGGGCATGGCTCATGCTTAAAACACAACAGAGTGCACTCAAGTTTCGAAAAGAACCAGGATAAAAGAAAAATAAAGGAGGGTGAGTTTCGATCGCCTTGGGCTTCGTATTTTGAAGATCATGAACGGAATTTTACACCCATTTTATTCCCAATTGTTTGAGTTTACCAACCGCTTTTTAGGGTTCCGTAGCCAAATGGCAAAAAACGGAACCCTTATGGATTCGTCATGTCTGTCTGTCCGTATGTCACAGCCACTGTTTTCCGAAACTATAAGAACTATACTGTGGAAACTTGGTAAGTAGATGTATTCTGAGAACCGCATTAAGATTTTCACACAAAAATAGGAAAAAAAAAACAATAAATTAAATACTTAGAAATGAAACAAAAAAAAAAAAACATCAAACCCATACGTGTATCTATGGATCTATGGATAGGTCTTCAAAAATTATATTGTGGTTTCTAATCAATTTTTTTTCTAAACTGAATAGTTTGCGCGAGAGACACTTCCAAAGTGGTAAAATGTGTCCCCCCCTGGCCCTGTAACTTCAAAAATAAGAGAATGATAAAAGTAAAAAAAATATATGATGTAGTTTTTTTTAATACGTCATAAATCGTAAACCGCAATTTACCTTTAACGAACTACAAGCGATTTTATATTATGTTACTACTTGTTGCTACGGAACCCTTCATGGGCGAGTCCGACTCGTACTTGGCCGCTTTTTTTAGTAAGTTTTGACGAAGTGTTAGGGCAGGCGCGCACTAGGCAGCCTGGCTGTCAGCAGGAATATTGAGAAAATTTTTGGCTGCCTCAAATTAGACATATTATGTTGGATCGGCTTCTGTAACCTGGATGCCACAGTCAGGCTGCTTAGTGCGCCCTTAAATTATAGATATTTTATGAATGAATATGGCATTACATTTTAGTAAAAATAACTCATCCCAAGTTGCCAATTTTGCGGTGTGTGTTAAATTAAAAATATTCAAAAATGTTTTTATTTCCTAGAACCAATTACTTAACTATTCCGAAACCGAAATACTACTAACAGTCGTGGTTAGTTTATTTTGAACATATTTTAAATAAAATATTCCTGCAATAGTCACGTTCGGCCGGTACATATCTATTTAAATAATTTTAAACGCGGAAAAGCAATTTTGTTAACATAAACGTCCACGAACTTGACAACGAGTATTTTTACTACACTCACGCGAGCTGAATACTTGTTCAGGTTGAATATTAAATGTGTTTGACATGTCTTTGGATGGATTATGTTAATGTGAGAGCCCACTGCCTTCCGCGAACGTTAGGATTGCCGGTCACAACTCATACTACACGTCGAAACAGTTTTTAAATATTGCTACGTAATTGAAACTATTCGCTACCTATCGTAAAAAAAATTAAACACGCTTTGAGATCACCGGCCATCTAGACGGCAGGAAGCCGCCATGGGATCTGGAGGCGAAAGCGGCGCCCACATCTGAGAGTGGCGCGATGAGGTAAAACGCCGGGGTGTGACTCCGCTGCCGCGAGAAATCACGGTACAGCGGACAAAGCTCCGGCGGGATCTTATGGCGGCCTGGAGAGTGCGATTGTCGCAATCCAGAGCTGGGCACACCACAATTGCGGCGATAAGTCCCCTTTTTATGGAGTGGCTAGAGAGGCGCCACGGCGTCTTCACCTTCCGCCTGACGCAGGTAAAAAAAAAAAAAAAAATGGCTGTTCACCTATGTGATTTAAACAAAGTACAGGGAATTAAAGAAATATTCTTTGATCAATAATTGCTACCTAATTTAAAATTGGGTACGGGATCTATATTGATAGATAGGTAGATAAAAATTAGGTAGAAAGTCATTCGCCATTATAATTGCCCAATCTAAAAGAATAGAGGTTAGCCTAGATACATTCTCTACCACATGGTATTATGTATAAGCACAGATAATATAATACTACGTATAAGTAATGTTATACCTAAACGGTACTTTGAACGGATACAAGCCACTTATCTGCTAGCTAACCGCAATTGTGGTCTTAGTGGTGAGCGTCCAAGTTCCTCTCAGGTGTCGGCTAATATCTTATCGGATTAGTGATTGGTACTGTGGCTGCGAGCTGTGGTCTCTACTCTAATTCTTGTGGCAGGATTTAACTTTTTAATTACAACTAAGGGCTGATTTCACCAATGAAACTGAATGCAATAAACATTTCTAAATCGCGTTCTAGAGCTGTCAGTGTCAAAACTGTTATGTAATATTGTACACTGACAGCTGTTGAACGCATTTAGATGTGTTGAACGCGTTCAATTTCATTGGTGAAATCCTTACTTACTGTTTAGTGACTAGACTTTTTACATAACATCACGCCTTGTTTCTCCGAAGGTTGGAGGGTTGGGCAGAGGTGTACCTCTAGTACACCCACATTTCACCAGTTATGTTTAAGTCCATGAAATAGGGGGCGAGCCTATTGCCATCAACCGGGTAACAATCTAGACTCAGGTTAATGAGAAATTTCAGATAAAAAACCCAATAACACTTTGCCCGGATTGGGAATCGAACCCAAGGACATGAACTGTGGCAGCGCTTGCGGCCAATATACCAATTACACTTTTTATTTACTGGACTTTTAGTTGTGATATAAGTACTTCTTAGAATGGGAAAACATCGCTATGAAAATCTATTTAAAAGCAATATTTAAAAGCAATAACATTAAGTGATCAAAATATACCTAGAAAGTATATTTTCCCTCGGTTTTCTCCTCTTCAATATCATCACTAACTTATCTTGTAACTGGCAGAAACACTTCATCTTTATTTTTATTAAGTCAAATTACCCAAAACGATAAGCTACACGTGAGCAATTCTATTGAAACATCAACTACATAAGCGAACGCTCGTAAAACAACACGGAGCAATATTCATAAAGTCTTATTTTGTAATACAGTAATAGCTTGGAATAGCTCCCCGTCTCACTCATAGACGATCGTCATTTTTCATTAGGGAGAATATAAAAAAATATATTATCGCGGGAATACCGCGGTGGATGGCCTTATATTAAAGTAAGCGGATCAGGGTTTTAATAATAGTCTGTTTTAATATAAAAATATGGTAGTTGCGATGTTTTGTAGCAGAACCGACGTGGTTTAATAATTCTGTGGAAAAATGTTACAACATTTTCTATTTGAATTTCTTGTTGTACTGAGTTAGCCATAATGAACGGACCTGTCGATGCCTTGATCATCCAAGCTTTTGTTATTCTTTAGGAAATCAGTTTCGGGAAAAGGTTTTACGAGAATTCGTACCCCAGTTAAAAACGAATATAAACAAATATTAAAAAAAAAAACATGACCTGACACCATGCCCCACCTCAAAAATCGACAATTTTTGTAATCACTGTACACCGTCATTTGTTTTATCAAAGGTTGGCATCTTGTGGTGTAGCGCCTTCTAGAATATTCATCTATCTTAATGTTTCTATATCTAAATAAAAATATCTATTGCTTTAATACATTTACTATTCTCATTAAAATATTCCCCAAAAACCATGTAGCCACAAAATAACCTCAAAAAAGTTATCTAAACCAAAAAACTTCGAAACTCTGGCAAAGCGAGACCGCTATTCATATTTAACTGACCAAAGAGTAATTATCTTTCAACTAGAGCGCAGTGGCGGCCTCGGGCGAAAGTGCACGAGTTGAAACTTTACCGTATTAGTGGGAACGACTCCTACGTAATCTATGGGGACATGAGCGACTAGCTGTGCCCGTCGGTTCAGATATTCCCTCGGGAACAGCATTTTTCAGGCATAAAAAGTATCCCCAGGTCAGGTGCGTGGAACTCGCAACCGGCATGCGTGTATGACCAGATGTATGAACGTAAACGAGGCAAAAGGAGTATGTAAGGATCGTAGCAGGTGGAGTTCTGTAGTTTCTGCCTACCCCCATGGGAAGAAGGGGTGAGTTTATGTATGTGTTTGTATAAAGTATCCTATTTCACTCGGGAATATTGAGGGTTTCTTTCACCCGTGAAAGAATCAGACTTATATACTTTATAAACAAACTAGCCGCGCCCCGCGGTTTCACCCGCATAAGTCTTGATCCCGTGAGAATATCTACATAAAACGTATTCTATATGCTAACCCAAGTCATGGTTTACCTATGTGCCAAATTTCATCCAAATCTGTTCAGCCGTTATAGCGTGAAAGCGAAACAAACCAACAAATAAACTCACTTTCGCATTTATAATATTAACAAATTCGGATTGCATCGTTGGTATTGTATAGTCGGAAGCGAGACTGCTAAGTGTGGGATAACAGGGAAAGTGTTTGTGGGAATTTCTCGGTAGCAGCTTGGATTCTGAATTGATGGCATTGTCGACATGAGACAACAATCATAACTGGTGACATATGGGTGGTGGCACACCTCTGCCTACTCCTCCGGGTAATACAAGCCTGATGCTTTGTTATGATGTATGAGTTAGCCCTTGTTTTCCAATAACACACTGTGTAACACGTGTAGCGTTCATTGTTCCAGTTTAGTCAATATCATCTACGTTCATTGTGAAACTGTTGGGTTATTTAAAGCCTCTGTCGTGCCGCTTGTAGCCAGTCAGACCATATGTAATGACAATGAATAATGACATAATTATATTTTTATAAATACAGTTCACTAAGGAAACAGGTAAAACCTATAAACGGTAGAAGTAGTAACAATCGGCAGAAGGTCTTTCGGTTTTATGGGACCACACTCAAACGCAAAACTCTATCTATTCAAAATACAAACTGGCTTCTTACACTGGACTGCGATATAACAGAAAGTTTCTTAGCTTATGTAAAAATTCACAAATACACGTGCACTCCAACATTTCGAATAACGTACAGATCTATACTCTCTTATAATTACAACACAACGGACACATCACAGTACCACGCGTACACTCTTTTTATACCTTGTAAACGGAACGAAATAGCCTGGCTCTCACAACACAGGGAATCCTAGTGTGAGGTCTAGGAATTCAATCCACTTGAATGTAAACTTCCTGAAATAAAGTTATTCTTATTCTTAGGGCCTATTTCACGATGTCCGAATAGCCACTACTTACCGAATAAATTAAAAAATGGAACAGACCTTGTATGAAATGATCTAACACTGGATGGATGAAATGTCAGCAGGTCACGGGAACAATCTGCGACTTCCGCATTCCCTCCCCTTAAACTTAAGGGAAAATATATAAAACAATGGTTAGACCTGCTGTCTTGTATGGATCTGAATGTTGGGGCAAAGGCACATGCAGCTGAGATGAGAATACTAAAAGGGATGTGTGGTGTTACACGAATGGATAGAATAAGAAATTATTACATAAGAGGAAGTCTGAAAGTGGTACCGGTGACCGAAAAGTTGTGCGGAAATCGGTTGTCATGGTATAGGCATGTGATGCGGAGGAATGAGGAAAATGTCGTGAGGAAAGTTTTGAGTATGAATGTCGATGGCTATAAGAGTAGGGTTAGACCAAATAAACGATGGATGGACTGTAGAAGATGGTATGGCTAAAAAGGGGATGACTACCAAGATGACGACTAATAGAGAACTATGGAAGAAAGGGACGTGTTGCACCGACTCCAAATAAATTGGGATAAGGGCAGGAGAATGCATGATGATGATTATCAGCCAAGTAAGTTAATAGGAACTTAATCGTAGGTGTTGAAACAGGCCCTTATCTTAGTAGTCTAACGTTTGGGGATTGTATGTTGTATGCCGTATGGTATGACGCAGTCAGAAGGCAAAGTAAAGGTATGTGCATGGTGTGATGGTGGCTACTCTTTCATTCGCTTGATATGCTGTGTCAGGCTAAATACTGACAAAAGTGTCATAATAACATTAATAAAATCACGCCTGTAATCATCGAAATATACGTAGGTCACCACAGAATTAAAATTAAAATAAAATGTCAAATGCAATTAAAATAAACGAATGAGTGATACAAATTATAAGGGTCACAGAATTAAAATCACAATTAAATTTATGACCAAAGAAATGCTCAGTCTACAGAAAATCCGTACAAAAAATGGCAGCTATGATACTAAGATGTACCTATTTTTCTCTTGTTTCACTTTTTCCCGACCTGGAAATCGAACTCAGGACTTCATGCTCAGCAGTAGCGCTTGTAAAACTAGACCAACGAGGCGTGCAATAATAGGTGTCATAATAATTGAGAGTTATCTTCTGTCCGGGATAATATTAGAATATAATTAGATTGAACAACAGCTGTTCCACTGTGTGTGCGTTAAGTTCGGAATTTATGTGCCTCGTAAAGACAGCGATTAAAAAACGAAACCTTTAAAAAGTTTCTTTGAAAGTTCGAAAAAGGTCAAGAAAAGTTTTGACTCTTTGTACTAATTTCTTTTAGTTAATGTAACAATTGAGAGTTTTATTTAAGTCGGTACTCAGATAACATTTTTATTTGCTCTAAGCGATTTACGTACGTTTTATCTAAAATGCTTAGAATAAATAAATAATGATGATAAATGAATGAATTTTATGGATCATAATATAGTGCTCTGAAATGCTTAAGATATTGCTCACAACAGAATATTATTCATTTTGTTATTTTTTCAAAGTATTTTCATAAAAATATCAAGGGCCGTTTCAAAGCGATACAATCTTTAGTAACCATAAAAAATGTGTTGTTATTTTTCATAATAAAGCCTGTTTCAAGTTTACCTACGAGCTCGTTGCAGTGGCCGATTTGGAAGGAGCTCTATGAAGGAGATTTTTCCGGCTTCTCTAGTCAAAGATCACATCGTTCCGAGGTGGCTCTACTGAAAACAATCTTAATGTAGTAGTCCGAATATGATTGTAACATTGTTGTCAAGCTTTTAACGTTTTTACTACGCCATAATTATCTTAAAAATTCTGATGACATTACGTGAATATTTATCTCATAACCGTAAAACGACAAAACGTTCGGTAAAATCAAACAGCTATTGAATGGCGTCAAAAATAGAGCAATATTTAAAGGGACACAATAGTTATCATTTTTTACCGAGTTCAAAAAAAGGAGGTTTCTCAATTGGACCGTATAAACATTTTTTTTTATGTGTGTTCGTGGATAACTTCGTCGTTTTTGAACCGATTTGGATGATTCTTTTTTGTTGGAAAGGAGATATCCCAAGGGTGGTAAAAAACGAAAATTCAAAACCAAAGACACCGACTTCCGAAATTAAAGTTATTTTTCACTTTGTAGTGTTTTTTTTGGAAGTCGGTTGTTGTTTTTTTGTTAAACTTTTTTATCAAAACTACGCCAAAAATACGCTTTTTGTAAAAATAAGAGTGCCAACTAACGTAATTAGGTGCGCGAATAGTTGAAAGGAAACGCTAATTCTTTGATTTACAAAATAGACAAATAATAATACCATTATTTCCTGGGAAGTTCATCGAGATGGTAAATATAACCTTTATTACCTGCTTCCCTAATGTTTCTTTACACAATGGTATCCCTAGTACCTTTGTAGTTATTATTTATTTATAATATAAAAGCTGTGGTCACATTAAGCGTACCCTGAGTTGCTGAATTGAACTAATGAAGATGTACATAAAGTGTATGTGTTTGTTTAAGTAGGTGTAGTTACAAATGTTTGTACCTCGTTATTGGTTTATCACTCTAAGGTCGAATGTCACTATCAATTATCAGATCCTAAGAAAGTGCTACGGAATTGTGTAAATGTGAAAATTGACACTATTCGTAGTTATAACATAATAAATATTTTTTTATTGAACCAATGGTACAGTTCAATCAATCTGCTTAGCCTTTTCCCAACTATGTTGGGGTCGGCTTTCAGTCTAACCGGATATAGCTGAATACCAGTATTTTACATTGAGCGACTGCCTGTTACATGGAGTTACTGGGTTGTGGTGGTCATCTGACCTCCACAACCCAGTAACTGGGTAATACGATACCCCTTACGGTAAGACTGGTTGTCAGACTTTTGGGCTTCAAACTACCCGTAACGACTGTTAAAGATCTACAAATGACAGCGGATTAACGTGCTTTCCGAGGCACGGAGAGGTCTTCGTATGTAAAGATGGTCACCTATCCACGGACCAACCGTGGCAATCGATCGACCCGCACGGCTGTTATTAATTAGCCACAAGCCCTTATTTTTTTCAATAATCAATAACCAATAAAAGTAGCAACTTATATTATGTTTATTATAAAGAGGTTCTGTTAAAATAGCTAAGGTACTTATAATAATAGTGTGTGTTCAAACCGTTTGGGGTTGAATCAATAGAGCCGTGGGGTCTGAGTGCCCATTTAGTTTTTCGAGATATCGCCAAGCGGTTGCTCGACTCTTAACTTGACCAGATGGTATTATTACTATTTTTCGGTCAAAAAATCAGAATTGCCGTACAATGTGGCAATACTGCCAGCATACTTCCCCTATTTTAACCGACTTCCAAAAGGAGGAGGTTCTCAATTCGTCTGTAAGTTTTTTTTTTTTTTTTGTATGTTTGTTACGCGATTTCTCCGTCAATTGTGGACCGATTTTGAAAATTATTTTTTTGTTTGAAAGGATATGCTCCCGAGGTGGTCCCATATAAAATTAACTTTACTTGGATAGTTTTTGAGTTAGCTTCAATAATACGTATTTTTCCCACTTAGTTTATATGGATGATATAATGATAACTTCCAATCACGGTTATTTACATAGCAGGTTAGTGGAATTCGAATTTGTATGGGGTAGGTACCACAATTAAAAAGTGCAAAATAAAAACTTTTACAAAAAAAGAACAACCGACGTCCAAAAAAGACACTAGGTACAAAGTCAAAAATAACTTTAATTTCGGAAGTCAGTGGCAAAAAACGAAAGTTCAAAACCAAATACACCGACTTCCGAAATTAAAGTTATTTTTGACTTTGTAGTGTCTTTTTTGGAAGTCGGTTGTTCTTTAAAAAAATATAAATACATAGTTCGTACAACGCAAATACCTCATTTAAAATGACACAAATTTTCAATGAGCTATAAATGCCAAAATCACATCAATGGTACCAGGGCAGCATGAATCTGAGGAGCTTTATTCATAGTCAGGGTAGAAACTGATTAATTTATAAGTGGATTCGGATCTACTGTATAATTCACTTGATGTTTAATCCGTATTCATAGTTATGATTAACAGGCATCAGTTAACGTGAAAGTACTTAAGAATTAATGAAGTGACTAGTACGTTGTGACTGTTGTGTGTGTGTGTTGTTGTTGAAGGTAGATTTGTGGCAGATCTTATGATGGCTGCTTGAGTGCAAAATATTGTTTCATCGACACGTGTCCTTCATATATTTATATATCCTTTCAACGAGACATCCTCAGGATGACGATTGACTTGTTGCGAATCCGGACACGACATGTTGCCACAACAAGAGCCGAACCCCTCACGATCACTCGTGTTGCTCACTTTGAGTTCGGCTCTTGTCGTGGTAACACGTCGTGTCCGGATTCGCAACAAGTCAATTGTCATATGGCTTCATAATAACATAGAATAACATCACGCCTGTATTCCCCGAAGGGTTAGCAGAGGTGTGCCTATATAATACCCTTTTCATTTCGCCAGTTATGTTTAAGTCCCATGTAATAGAGGGCGAGCCTGTTGCCATCAACTGGGTACAAATCCAGACTCCGGGTTGCTACTGCAAAATTCGAGATGGAATAACGAAATAAAAGTTTGCTCGACCCGGGAATCGAACCCGGGACCTCATGCTCAGCAGTAGCGCTTGCGACCAACGAGGCAGGCAATATTGCTTTAATGATCGGTTAAAATGGAAAAGATGGAAAAAATGGAAAAGATGTAATTATTTATTTTTACTTTATTGTACACCAGAAAATACATAGAAAAAATAAAAACCTTACCCTTCATTACCTTTTACTTTGGGTTGAAGTAAAATCTGGTCCCATGTACAAACCTTACCGAGTTTAGACTTGAGAAATTGGCCAATAACTTATTTTTAAATATTCTACTTACAGAAGTATCCTTAGACTAAACGTAACTTTTTCAATAAATATAACAAAATGTTACAGGTGGTCTTCTAAGTGATTTCAGTAGAATGTCTTAAGATTTACTATTAAGAAGGACTTTACTGCAACACGCATACCTACACATATACTTATGTATGTTGTATATTAAGTTGGTACGTTCGAGTGATAAATGATGAAGGATATTGCTACAGCGAGTTTGTAATCTGTCAAAAGTTAAATGTTATTTGTAAATATGAAATTTTAGAGTATTTGTCAATTTTGAGATCTTTGAACTTAACATTGCGTGTGGACTTTTACCTTAGTAACTTTGTTTGGGACAAGTAACAATTACCCTGCTCTGTGTTACTTTTCTTTGAATCTGATTCAATCGTGGAAATAAATGTCGCAAACGCAAATAAATAAAATCAAATAAGCCTTTGAGAAAAATCTGTTCATTTACGAACGTTCTCATAACGTTTTTTCACTTTTAAACATACTTACGTCCTTAAAGTCACGCCTTCTTTCTATGGGGTAGGCAGAGACTACAGAGCGCCACTTCACTTTTATAATTGTAATTTCATATGGGCCGGGTTCATTTATCCAGTATCCATTTATTCCAGTTATTTTACAGCTTACTTATTTTTGCCTCTGCTAATAAAATTTCTTTTTTTCCATAAATCAACATAAGTTTTAATAAACTTATATATTTAAACTAATGTAGCAATTGGGACTTCAGGCAAGTTAATAAGCTTAAGTACGTTATAAATTCACACCTTATTGTTTGGGTTCACATGTCTGATCTTGTCTGTGTACCTAGCTACTTAGTACTTACCTTTTCACCTTAATACTTTAATGAAATTGAAGAAGGTAGTAGTTATATTTTTCCCTTGAGACCGCCAATGTGCCTGTAAAGGCTCCCGCAAACTGGCGCGACGCGACACCGTAGGAACAAATTAAAGGTATCTGCACACAGCGGGCGGGGCGGGGTGGGACGGGACGGCGACATGACGCTGAGCAGTTGTAATGTACTAGATACTACGGACGACTCCACACAGACCCATCCCGCTATGCGCGACGGTAACCGCCACGCCCCGCCCGCTGTATGCAGATACCTTAGGGCCGCGCCACACCTGCCGAATGTTCCGCGGCATAAGGTTCGGTTGAATACGCTCCTAATGTTTTTCAAGTTACCTATGACACATCAGCCGAACGTTACGTCCATAGAAATGCAAGCAAACATGATGCGACGGAACGTTCCGCCGCGGAACGTTCGGCAGGTGTGGCGCGACCCTTAAGAGAAGTTTTCGCGCGTCGTAAACCGTCGCGCCTGTCTCTGGGAGCCTTAATACAGTAATTGTTGGGTGTAGTTATGTACCTCCTCACTATCTATACCACTACTTTACTTTATTTTTTCTCACTGGATGTTACTGTTACACAACTGCACGCTTAGCATAACAATGTCAGGCTAAGCGTGCAGATTCTACGTGTTACATACCTTGCCAAGATTTCTGCTTATCCCTTAAATCACATCAAGCGTTATGATAATGTTATGTCACAAATATAACATAAGTTACCTCAAAGCAATCATTACGAAATTCTTCAATCCCAACCTTTCCGAAAATTGTATTTTTTGTTAGTATTATTTGATATTGAAGCTCAGAATTATTTTCTTTTTTTCTTTATTAAATAAATATGTGAGCCATTCATCTTTGGCAGTACAATTTCGTTACTTTCCAATCAGGATTGTAACTTGTCTGTACTTGTTCGAGACTTTCAGAAGACGTGTCAATGTATGTACTTAAATTGTGTATATTTAAATTTCCTTGAAAGTCATATTATGTTGAAGTACAGGGACAAACGTGTTAAAGGTTAAATACATAGTTCAATAGGTGGAGGAAAAAAAGACGTGTGGCACTCGGGGACTGCCCCGGCAAAGCTATTGCATAGTATTTTTTATTAACTTACGCAATTGTAAAATATTAACCCGAATACAAGAAATAGCAATGATGACATTGACAGGAACTGTTATTCACATTTATAGTTTTTAAAACTTGACACAACGTAATGGCCGGGAACATCAAACTAATAAAAAGGTTTTAATTTAACTATTAATAGTCAAGGATCATTCGTCTAATTTAAATTTGAACTTTATTGTCAAACAGTTAAACATAATTTTCAATACAACACTCTCGTATCATTCGTCTAAGTAAATTTGAACTTTGTTGTCAAACAGTTAAACATAATTTTCAATACAACACTCTCGTATCATTCGTTTAAGTAAATTTGAACTTTGTTGTCAAGCAGTTAAACATAATTTTCAATACAAAACACTCTTTTCTTAGGTAGTATTTTCGTTACGAAATTTCTGGATTAGGTCTCCACGCTCAAGGCCCGTGATAGAAGCTATGCAATAGCTTAAAAATTGCTACTGCGCTACTGCTGAGTATGAGGATTCTGAATTCGATTCCCAGGTCTGGCAAAGTGTTATTGGGTTTTTCCATATGGAATTTCTCAGTAATAGCCCGGATTTGTGCCCGGTTGATGGTAATAGGCTCCTATTACATGGGACTTAAACAAAACTGGCGAAATGTGGGTGAACTATATCTGGTTGCCTAACCCTTTGGTTTTGGGAAATTTACTAATTGGGAAAAATACGTGTGAAATTATGTCATGTATTAAAAACAACGAAATGCGAGATACACTCGAGTACCGGTACAGTATTAATTTGCTAGTTACATGTTGTAACGGTCACACAGTTTGTGAACGGCTGCCTAGTACTTACGAATACTATAATTTAACAACGCCTCTATGTCATAGCCGTATGGATGGTCTGCATGGTTCAAGAGTGTTACATTGTCTGTACAGTAGGCCATACGTCAACGGTGACAAAACGAATATAAGCTGTTCTCTTGTTCTATTGTATTGAATCTTACAGTACCAAGATACAGCCTTGAGATACCGTGGACTTACTAGTGAAGGATAAAGCTTCAATTCATTGTTGTAAAATTAGCAATTTGTCTCATATCCAGTTACTTTTTAGGGTTACAAACGGAACCCTATTAACCCGTTCTTCCGTCTGTCTGTCAGCGGGCTGTATCTCATGAACCGTAAAAGGTATATAGTTGAAATTTTCAGATTGTGTATTTCTATTGGTGATATAAGAACAAATAAAATATCGTTATCAATATTATAACGGTAAGTTTGTTTTTTTGTTTGTTACGCCTCTACGCTAAAACGGCTAAACGGATCTGGATGAAAATTGGCACATGGGTTGACTATGACACATTCTATCGCGATATTCCCATGGGATCGAGACTTATGCGGGTGAAACCGCGGGGCGCAGCTAATAACAAATAAAGCAGCTAGTAAAAAAGGGGGTCTCCATCTCCATGCAATGGAACATGTTTTTTGATACTAAAGTATTGACAGAGATCATGTAATGTTAAATATATTGTACGATGGTACGGAACCCTTCGTATGCGAGTTCGTTTCGCACTTCGTCGGTTTTTTAAGTTTAAATTTTATCAAAAGTTTTACCTATACTAAGACTAGTATAGGTAAAACTTTTGATAAAATTTAAACTTTTTTAAACTTTTTAATAAGTATAGGTAGACACCTATACTTATTAACTCATCTCTTCCATACATTTCCTCAAGTTAAGTTCGATACTTTCTGTGAGAACATGCACAACTGTTGCTTAGTTTTGTTGTTTCTTCCACACTCAGTTAACGGGAAATTCTTTTGTTATGTTTGTTAAAGTTCAACTTCTACTTTATGAAGAACAATCGATGTTCGGAATTTTCCGGTATTTGAAGGACCATCTGGAATTTCTCAGTGGCAGCCCGGAGTCTGGGTTTGTGCCCGGTTGATGACAATAGGCTCTCCCTCTATTGCATGGAACTCAAAAACAACTAGTGACCTAACCTTCGGGGAACACTGGCGTGATGTTGTTATGTGTGTTTTGAAGGACGTAATACACGATTTAAACTGGTGCGGTATTGTTGTAAGGGTTTTGTCAACCATTTCTGGTAAAGACTTACGATCAAGTTGGTTCATTCATCCATCCAAACTAATACAAATAATTGTGAAAGTAACTCTGTTTGTTTGTCTGTCACAAGTAGACCATCATTATTATCACTTGCTTAAAAAACGGTGAAGGAAAACATTGGTTTGCCTGAGAGATATTTCTCGACGGCATATGAAGCCAAGTCAGAGCCCATGGGTGGCTTTAAAACTCAGTCACCAACCACAAGAAAAGAAGAAGATTATTAAAAGGTTTTTATAAAATAATAATTATAAAAAATAAAAACCCATTTCATTCAGTAAAACCCCTATTATATAAAATAAAATTTCACAATACTGCAACAGAATAAATCACAATATAATAAAATCTCAATACAATTAAAATAGGTACAAATTTTATAGGTCACAGAATTAAAATCAAATGACCAAAGATGCTCATATCCAAGAGTCTACAGAAAATCCGTACAAAAAATGGCAGCAATGATATTAAGATGTATTTTTCGGGAACACCCAAATACTCCGAAATATTTTATTCCGAATTTCGATGTTCCGATTTTCAAAAGTCCGAATTTCATGATCCCTATAAATTATAATGTCTATTATTAAAAATCACGAAATTCATTTTACCGAAAGTCGTAAATACGATTTGTTTGGTTTCCGATTTTCATACGTTCGAAGAATCAAATGCTCCATGGGTTCTCGGTCCGAAAACGACATTCCGATTTTCAATACTTCGAATAAACTACTAAAATTAGGATTCTGATTCTGATTCAATTAGTATAATATTAAGTTACGCATTATAAAAAAAATCTATGAGTTTTTAATTTAAAAACGTCTACTTTGGTCCCCTCTATTGTTGGTGAATCATTTGGGTTAGGGTTAGATCAGTGACCATTAACGCGCGAAGGCGAGCGACCGCAGGGAGTGTGCCGCGGCAGCGGCCGCAGAGTGCCAGATCCCCTCTATTGTTGGTGAATCATTTAGGTTAGGTTAGGTTAGATCAGTGACCATTAACGCGCGAAGGCGAGCGACCGTAGGGAGCGTGACGCGGTAGCGGCCGCCGAGCGCCAGATCCCCTCTATTGTTGGTGAATCATTTGGGTTAGGTTAGGTTAGATTAGTGACCCTAACGCGCGAAGGCGAGCGACCGCAGGGAGCGTGCCGCGGCAGCGGCCGCCGAGTGCCAGATCCCCTCTATTGTTGGTGAATCATTTGGGTTAGGTTAGGTAAGATTAGTGACCCTAACGCGCGAAGGCGAGCGACCGCAGGAAGCGTGCCGCGGCAGCGGCCGCCGAGTGCCAGATCCCCTCTATTGTTGGTGAATCATTTGGGTTAGGTTAGGTTAGATTAGTGACCATTAACGCGCGAAGGCGAGCGACCTTAGGGAGCGTGCCGCGGTAGCGGCCGCCGAGCGCCAGATCCCCTCTACTGTTAGTGAATCATTTGGGTTAGGTCAGCTTAGATTAGTGACCATTAACGCGCGAATGCGAGCGACCGTAGGGAGCGTGCCGTGGTCGCTGAGCGCCAGATCCCCTTTATTGTTGGTGAATCATATGGGTTAAGTTGGAACTGTGACCCGTGTGTTTTGTTGTCTTGCTTTTTAGTTTTACAAGGCCTTTTTATTTCGGAATTCTAATTAATCCGTACTTTAATAATCGGAATTCGTATTTTTGATGTTTCGAATTATCATTAATTCGGACTTTTTGTTATTCGATCTATTGAAACTCGGTATTTTAAGATTAGTAATTATAAACGTTAGGAATATTGAAATTTTGGAATTATAAAAATAGGATTAATGATAAATCGGAGTTGTTATATTAGGGATTTTGAATCATTCGGAATTCTGATAATCGGTATTTTGAAATTCGTATTTGTGACTTTCGGAATAAAGTTTTTCGTATTTATGTAGTGTACCCGTATTTTTCTCTTGTTTACTCGCTTCTTAAGGGATGAAGGGTAAACCGTTTTAAAAGAGAATTCTTTGTTAATCTTTAGCACGTTGTAGCCGTAGGTACAGTACTACACGAAAAGAATAAGAAGGTTGATCATGACCTGGGCTGGAATATAGAATACTTTTACCCCGGTAGTACGTTCCCGTGGGATAATTTCCAACCTCCTATGCGGGTAAAAGCTAGTAAATTAAACTGTAATCGTGACAGAATGTGCCATTGTGATAGTAAGCTCTTTATATGGGAAATTGATGTTATTTCTTTGGAACGTTAATGATTTATTGTTTTGCAACAATCGTGTAATGGGTCAAGTATTGCACTGGCCAATGATAGGACGTGTACACCTATCCATTAAGACGCAGACGTACGACGTCATTAGCTTGCATGTCTGTACAGGGGGCTTACTCTTGAATTCAATACCGATCTATCGACATTGGAATTATGACGTTTCGTACTCTTGAATTCGACACTAGCGCCACATTGGTTTCAAATTGCGTGTCCATTTTGGGAACTAAGTGGGATTGGGATCGGGCTTGGCGTGCTCTAAACGCTACTCTTGACTTTATTTTGACAGCTGTGTATTGCGCCGGAATTGAGTTCGGATTGTTTGTTGATTGGGATTTTTCCAATAGCAAAAGTGTAACTTTTTAGATATTGTTTTGTGTTTTAAGTGATTTTTAGTAAGTAATAAGTGTATAATATGGCACGATTAGCAGTTCTATACAGTATTTTGCATAATTCCCATAAAAAACGATTGAAAATAAGACGAGATGAGCGTCGGATGATGCGTTATACGGACAAAGCGTTTTCTATGAATGAAGACGAATTTAAAGCAAATTATAGAGTTAGCAAGGATTTGTTTGAACACAGAATCAGCTGTGCTGCTGGGGAGTTTGTTGCGCCACTTCTTCTTCCCAGCTTAATCACTAGGAAGTGGTGAAGGGTGGGCGTTCTTGGGGGACTCTCTTATGTAATTTTGACATTCCAAAAGTGCTGATTTTCAGCCTAGTTTGAACAAATTACTCAAAACTCACAAAAGTAATTTATTCAAACTAGGCAGAAAAATTGGATTAAATACCTAAGTACTGACATATTAATTTTTGAAAAATTGGGAACTGAATAAATAGTTTATTTTTTTACTTAAATGTACTTTTATTTATTTAATAATAAAAGTAGAAAAAGAGCAGCACGGTCAGCGGGGTTGTGATGGTATGTGGTACTCTGAAGTGTCGTGTAGGCGCAGGTACTGAAATAAAAAAATATAATAATGTAAAATCGACATTTGAAACCAAACAAGTTTCAAACTTCAGGAGTTGTTACGTAAAACAAGTCAATAAATAATACAAAAGTAATTTTAGGGTTCCATACCTTAAAAGGAAAAAAACGGAACCCTTATAGGATAATTTCGTTGTCCGTCTGTCTGTCTGTTTTTCATTCTGTCAAGACCCTTTTCCTCAAAAACGCGTGGACTAGGTCTACGATCCCTTGGTGCTCTAAAAAAATCAAGCTTTGAAAGTCAACGCAATAAAAATATACCGCCATTTACCATTTATGCGACATATTGTGTTACTCATAAATAAATCAAAACCTAAAGGGTACTTCCCGTTGACATGGCATGAAGCGAGGTCTCACAGCACAAATATAGGTAAAAGTCCGAAAATCGTTAGTATTATCACCTAAAAAAAATGTGATTACAAACTCAGTTGGAGAATTGAGTGTGACATATATCGATGTATGGGAGAAAGGACTGTTTTTCAACTACAATGTTTTTGTTTTTGGGATAAATCCATCCCTACTACGGAACCCTTCATAGCGCGTGGTCCGACACGCACATAGTCTTTTTTTTGCTATGGCTCGAAATGTTATTAGTCCCAAAACACTTCAATGTTACACACTTACGTTGGGTTGTGACTTGTGTAACTGATGGACAGCTTATCAAAATGTTTAATCATTCCTAAACAAATTCGAATAAAGACTTACTTGTGGATGATGCTGTATTGCGTCATTGTTTGACGTGCTAGGAATAGGGGATATTTGGATGGTATGCAAAGAATGCATTTCTGTGTCTTGTAGGTACTGGTACTACGTATGAATCCTCTGTTACAAGTACAACATGAGTAGTACAGCTGGTAACTCGGTAGCTAGGTCTAGTCTGAAACAATGAAATTGTTATTATTAAAAATAAAATAAATATACTACTAATACTAATACTAACTTGGTACTTATAATAAAATTTAAAATATATTTACACAAATTCAAAATTAAATCAAGTAAAACATTACTTAGTAAAGTAAGTATGATTGTATATTTACTTACCAATTGTAATAAAACTTAGCCGCGTCACCTTAGAATAATAAGCGTCACTTAACGGACAATCAATTATTATTACTGAAAAGGAACCACACGCGAACAATATCTTTAATGTGCTAAACAAACTTGCATTTCGAATTCACTTCAAATTTCTAAAACCACTTTACTTGTCTTGACTTTATTATTGAAATTGGAGAACTTTTACGCTGTCTTTTTTTCGTTTTTGTAGTATAGGCAACGACCCTACCGCATACAGCCAATGACATGGTTAATTTTATGATTTTAATCTTGTTCTTACGCCCAAATGAATTTAATACGTAACAATTAATCAATTAAACAACTATTTATATCATATTTATTTATTAACCTTGTTATTTATAGGATAAAGCATTTTAAAGCCCTATTATAGGTTTATCGTAATGAGCTGAACAACTCTATTGCGGGGCGTAACATAGCTAACTTCACGTGTATCAAAACAATCGCGGGGCGATCCCAATTCCAATCCAATGTTGACAATATTGTTGTCAAGAGTACCGAAACACGTGACTGCAAAATTAACATTGGAATCGTATTGGCTTAAGATTGGAATTGGAATTAGTTTGAAGAGTAAGCCCCCTGAGCTCACGCAACGCGTCGTACGTCCAGCCAGTAATAGGACTCGCCCATCAAGGAGCGTTGTCCCCAATGAGACGCAATATTAATTTATTATTCATAAAACAAAAGGTATTTTAATAAATGACGTATACTTAAAGATCAATAATTAAACTATCTTTAAAATGGTGTACGTTTCAGAAAAATACGCTTGATAGATTTGGCGTGATTCTCAGTTTTTTATACGCGTTAGACATAACTTTACAAATTAATTTCACTATGTTATATAAACATAATATAAAATATTCCCATATTAAGTTATTAAGAAATTGCTCTTTTAACACATGTATATTTTTTCAAATCATTAACAATACTCGTTCTCAGTATCTTCAGTATAAAATCATTAAAAGTCGGTTATCGTCGCCTTAAGGTGAATTTACGCTCTAATTCAAACCATAGTAACATATTATTCACTGTGCTAACAGATTTCCAAAAGTTTGTCCAATTGCTTGCGATGAAGTATTTACTATGATAACTTTCAAGCTATAACTTCTCAAATATGCAGACATAAAATATCATATAACATTATTAACACCTGCAAAATCACAGGACATCACTACTACGTTCTCGTAAAACACGAAAATCTCCTCTAAAATACGTTCTGACCGCAACCAACTGAATTACCGCAGGATTTCAGGAAGGTAACAAATGTGTTGTAAAGGGGGCACACTGCCGCGCGGCAGTTACCACCCGCTGCAAACTGTGCAAACTGCTGAGTGCACACATTTGTGAACTGACGACACGAAATGGATAGATACAGAAGGTAGGCTCCTTATAATGACCGGACAGGCCCACGTATGGTCCGTTCCAAAAATGTCTGATGAAGATATAAACAATTGGGTCAGAAAAAGTACCTGTGGATGCCAATTTGTAGTGCCACTTACAAATTGAGCGCTCTCATTTGATTATTTGTCAAAGTCAAAGTCAAATCATTTATTTCACTGTAGGTTAGTGGCAGCACTGCCACTAACCTACTAAACTTTATGGTGCAGGTGGTACCGTCAGTAGACTCTGGAGTCCAGGTAGATGTAGCGTACTTCGATTTTAAAAAGGCATTCGATACGGTTGATAATGACGTCTTGTTAGGGAAGCTTGCGAGGCGCGGGCCTGCGGACGGAGAGCAGAGGGCAGCTCGCCGTCCGATAAGGACCAGGCCCGGGTCAACGGCGCGTCGTGTTCCACGCGCGCCTCAAAGAGATGTCAGCAAAACTGACGGGGTCCGTTAGGGCCGATGCCTGCCGGGGTTGCGGGTAGTCCCAAGGGGAAACCGTGGCCCCTGGCATGGCAAGGGAAGGAACACGGGTGGGTTTTAGTCAGTAAAAGTCTGTCACGCCCTTCCGCTCCGCCCAGAGCGGGAGAAGTCATTGGATGATTTCAAAAAAAAAAAAAAAAAAGGGTAGCTTGCGAAAATTGGATGTACACTGCCTCTGCTGCAGTTGTTCGCTAGCTATATGAAGGGTCGCCAGCAATATGTAGATTACAATGGCTGTGAATCTCGACCGTATTTCACTAGGTCCGGCGTAAGCCAGGGCAGCAATGTAGGGCCTCTCGAGTTTATTATAATGATAAATGACTTACCGGAAGTCGTCAGACATGGGACTTGTTTATTGTTTGCAGATGACCTGAAATTGCTGCTCGAGGTTAGGGATCAGTCGGATTGTGAATGCCTGCAGGACGACATCAACCGAGTGGTCAAGTGGAGCATCGACAGCAAACTTCATTTTAATGTAGCCAAATGCTCGGTGATGTCTTTCACTCGAGCCCGGACTCCTTTGTATTATCAATACAAGGTAGAGGATGCACCGATGCAACGAGTGTCTCAGGTACGAGACTTAGGGGTTATCTTCACTCAGGAACTAACCTTCCGTGAGCATATCAATAAGATATGTAAGAAGGCATACAGAAACCTAGGTTTCGTACTCAGGCAGGCTCAGGGGTTTACCAACATCACGACACTCAAGGTGTTGTATGACGCACTAGTCAGGAGTCACCTTGAACATAGTGCAGTCATATGGGCTCCGCATGAGGCGAAATATAGTGTTATGTTGGAACGTGTCCAAAATAAGTTCACAAGACACTTGTATTTCAAGCTGTATGGGGTATATCCATTTTACCCATTGATGTACCCTACACTATTTGTACTGGGTATGGTAGAGTACAACGCGTTAAAGGTGCGACGGGACTTTGCCCTCGCAGCGTATGTAGTGAAGCTACTGCGTGGCGGGGCGCATAACCCGGGAGTGCTGCGGCACCTGGAACTTTGCGTGCCGCAGCGACGCCCACCCCTGCTTGCTGTGCCTGCAGCCAGAACCAACCTACTGGCGAGAGCTCCTCTCACTAGAGCCATGCGGGTGGTGAACGAGGTTCACGAGAGGGTTGATGTATTGTGGTGCAACTTTAGTGAATTCGCAAAAATTACTTTATTTATAATTTGTTATTTAGATGAAGGTTAAGATTTAGGATATGGTATGTTATTTTATAGGATGTAGCTTAAGAATTAGCACGTAAGGCCACTCTATCGCATTGGATCGCAGATCTGTAATGGTAGTTGTAGGTAAGAGAAATAAATAAATAAATAAATAAATTTCAAATGGGCCCTTGAAGGCACTTTTGAACGTCAAAATTTACAAAATATAGTATTGATTCTACCGCCCCTTCCAAAAGGTAGTTTTCGTATGGAGAAGAATGGGCATTTGAATCCTTAAACCCTAAATTCTTTCATTTGACAATTGAGGTTAATTGTATACCTGCAATTTTCGTCCACAGCTCTTTGACAGTCGTTACCAGTAGAGAAGCCCAAAGTTTGAAAAAAGTAACTGGATTATGAAGATCAGACGCTCCTTGTAAAATACTGGCATCAGCTGCATCGGGTTAGACTCCAATCTAACCGGATGCACCTGAATACCCATGTTTTACCTTTCTTTTTAGCTGACCCTAACATAGTTGGGAAAAGGCTAGGCAGATTGATTGATTGCATTTTCGTTGATGATTTCTCAATGACATTGTAATAAAAGATTCTAACAATAATTGTTGAGAAAGTGGTGAGCTATAAATTTGAACCTTCTAAATGCAGATTAATAAGTTATTATTACATCACAAGTAAGTTATTGCATAAATATTTAACCTGCACAAGGTTTGTTTACAGTTTAATCAGATACGTTTAGAACAAATTATACACACAGGTTGCAAGCCAACTTGGCACTACTTTTAAACAATGTTGTGAGTGTGTGAGTGCTGTATACCTAACTCTACTTACGTACGGCGATTTTAAACAGTCTGAAACGAAGACGTGAGTGCGCCTGCACTCACTGTACGTAGACGCTTGTCTATATTTGCGTGCGTTTTCGCTCGTTGTACGGACCCTGCCTTCTGTACTAACTATTATTTTGTGCTTGCGAGTTATATTGTAAAAACTTTCAGATTTAACTTGATGGAAAGTTTTTTGCGTATGGTCCTAATGTAATAAGTTGTTAAAATGGAAGTTTGAATTATTAAAGCCAACTCCCACGGTGCGCCATATCGCGGACGCGCAGCAGCCCGCACGAGGACGCACCGCCACGCACGCGTACAACGCGCGTCTGCGCTACCACGCACGCTAGGTTTCCCACGGAGCGTCGCACGGTGGGCTGAAAATCGCCTTTCATAGACTTAGCGACTTGAATGTTGAAGGGTCCTTTTTTTGGCTAGAAATGGAATCTGCCGATCATTACTATACTATAAAATTTCATATGAGGCAATTGCGTGTACATATGAAGGAGTTATAATTTTTTTAAGAAAAATTTGTATGGAGCTGACATGAAAACTGAGGATATCTCTGGAATCATAAGGTTGGCCATTATTTCCTTAGACACAGATATAGTACTATTTATTTATAATTTTTTGACATACTTTTTAATGTGGCACCATTTGTGCTCTTTTTTTTAAAAATCATCAAAAATTAAAAAAATCTTTTTATGTTGATAATGCTTAAATACTTTAAATATAAGTATGCCAAGTCTAGTTTATAATATTTTTTTATACTATAGGCCAAAATAGTCTAAGAAATCACAAAAATTCATTTCACTAAATTGAAATGACATGGTAATTATGAATTACCTTTTGAATGTAATCTCCTCTAATGGTC
Organism: Conistra vaccinii; assembly: GCA_948150665.1. Taxonomy (NCBI): domain Eukaryota; kingdom Metazoa; phylum Arthropoda; class Insecta; order Lepidoptera; family Noctuidae; genus Conistra; species Conistra vaccinii. The sequence goes on along the minus strand of OX411323.1, from coordinate 1,741,236 downwards.
AAGTTCTCATTACCTAATGAGCTCATTGAGGTAATCACCTCATAATATGACTAAATACTTATGTACCTAATGAATTAACTAATTAAAAGGATACACACAACAAATAATTAGGGTATACGTTAATTTAGCTATTAGTGCAGGATCACCTTAATGAGGGTAATTAGGTAAGAAGAAATCACAAATTTCGTTTTTATACCTACGTGGGATATCTACTATTAATATTAAGAAAAAAATACAATATTTAAAAATCTATCTACCATAATAAACAAAAAAAGTTAACTTTTCGTCATTATCAGAATCCACTTCAGAATCAGGCTCTACAATTGACATTACATCTAAGAACTCTATCGGAGCTTCCTGATCCTGAAGTAGGTCTAAAGTTTCCTTAAAGTATGTTTGCTTCTTATGGGCATCCAGTTTTGGTCTTATTGAAGTAATAAGAGGATCAGAAGAGACGATAAGCATATTGAGGACATCCTCGTTTGATGCTTGTCTGCTCTTCTTCCTCGAATGGTGTTCTCTGAACCTCCTAAAATCTTTGTTTCGAGCCTCTGAAGCTTCTTCCGAAAGACTCCCTATTGGCACAATAGCATTTTCTGCGATTATGTCCCCTCCATGAATAAATAATTTGTGTACAGTCGATGACATGTAGTACCAATTATACAGTTCCACGTATTTTTCCGCGGTTAAATTTAGGGACATCTATAATCTCTCCAGATGTGATAGCTTGTAGAATCACAGCAAACCTGCGGATCAGGTCTTCATCTAGTCCAGTGATCGCTGCAGTTTTATCAGGAAACTCAAAAAACCTCCTCGCTGTGTTACCATCGTTAGTTGTGCCTGATCCTTGCTTAACGATGTCGATCAAAAGATTGAGATCATCTTTAAATCGATCTTGGATATGTTTTTTCCTTGACTGTAACAACTCTTTGTGATCTTCTACTCTCGCAGACCACTTCTTGAAATCGAGACGATAAGCTATGTGTAAGACATTACATCACATTAATGCGCGCATGCAGTGACGATAACCCAAACTCATATACACCAGGAGAAACGGTTTTTGACGCAACGGCATTTAAATTATTCATTTCCGTAGGCTTAGCCAAACACAGATAGCAGGCCGCATTTGATTTAGCTTCAGAAAGATATGTACCTATTTTGCCGTCAATCATCGTCATCATTAATTGATGACTAATCTCATTTCCTTGGTATTTTGAGGGAACCAGAGCCTTGATTTCGTTATCCATTCTAGTTTTTTCATCCATGACAACTTCTTTGCTCTCCTTCAAAAAACTGAACTGCACTGGACGACAATACGTAGATGAGCAGGGTTTTGGATTCGTCCATGCGGTATCATCTCCAGCCATTAACTTTAATAGAACCAAAGAAGTCATAAATACGCTTGCATCATCTTGCTCACTCACCATTTTTTGCTTATATCTACTTTGGTTGGATGCACCGTCAAATCCCCACTTTGATATTAATATTAATTGTTTGCCTTGTATGACATTAGTATTAGGAAGACTTTCAAGAATCTTGTTCACTGTTAAATCTAGTAATGCTTGTAGTGCAATCTTAGCTGAGGAATCTGTTACAGTCACAAATGTCTTCGGAGGGTAGCACTCCAGCTTAGCCTTTTGTACTTTATAGTAAGATGGATATATATCCTTTGAACCTTGTCGAATTGTCGTTTCCCTCAAAGTGATGTATTGCCATTTCGATAGTTTCAATGAAAGTAGCAAACCTAGTGCTTTCTCTGGTGAAAATAATGGTGAAGAAACTGGTTTCTTAATCATTTCCTTAATTTTTGCCGCTGCGTCTGGATTTTTGAGCATATATTCAATAACAAATGCAATATCCTCACGACCATCTTGTCTAAAAAGAGCTGTAGCTGAATATGCTAATTCAATAGGTTCTTCGCCTGTATGTTCGTCAGATCGTCTCTTCTTCTGCTTGTTGCCTAGATTTTCAAACGGCTTTCGAGATCTTTTTGTCATTGTTGAAGTTGATGTCATCGTTGACGTTGATGGTACAGGTTCAGCACAAATATTTTCACTTGGTTCTTGAATGAGCAAATCGGTTTGCACGCAGTTTGGCCAGTCAATATTTGTCTGAAGCCAACTACTGTAATCACGTCTAAAAATTTCAGTTTTGCGGTGGGATCGTAACCATCTCTTTTGAGCTGCCCGTGTGAAACTACGACAAAATTCTTTCAGGGTATCACTGTCTTCATCAGAAAGGCTAGAACCCAGTCGAAAAACAATTGAATTGAACAAGATTTCATGATCGAAGGAAGAAGTATCCTGGGTTCTCAAAATAACAAACAAATCCAAGTTTGTAATTATGCTTTCCATTATTGACAATCACTGAAACGCACGGTGCTATCAGATGTTAGCAGTAGAAATGCTCAAAATGAACTAAAGTTACGAACCAGATTTTTGACTATTTATTGTTATTGACTAATGAGGGTATCACATTTACCTAATTACCCCCATTAAGGTGATCCTGCACTAATTGTTAAATTAACGTATACCCTAATTATTTGTTGTGTGCATCCTTTTAATTAGTTAATTCATTAGGTACATAAGTATTTAGTCATATGAGGTGATTACCTCAATGACCTCATTAGGTAATGAGAACTTGACCATTAGAGGAGATTACATTCAAAAGGTAATTCATAATTACCATGTCATTTCAATTTAGTGAAACGATTTTTTGTGATTTCTTAGACTATTTTGGCTTATAGTATAAAAAAATATTATAAACTAGTTAAAGTTAAAGTATTTAAAGCATCATCAACATAAAAATATTTTTTTTAATTTTTGAGGATTTAAAAAAAAAAGAGCACAAATGGTGCCACAATACGAAGTATGTCAAAAAATTACAAATAAATAGTACTATATCTGTGTGTAAGGATATAATGGCCAACCTTATGATTCCAGAGATATCCTCAGTTTTCATGTCAGCTCCATACAAATTTTTCTTAAAAAAATTATAACTCCTTCATTTGTACACGCAATTGCCTCATATGAAATTTTATAGTATAGTAATGATTGGCAGATTCCATTTCTAGCCAAAAAAAGGACCCTTCAACATTCAAGTCGCTAAGTCTATGAAAGGCGATTTTCAGCCCACCGTGCGTCGTGCGCGTGCGTCCGCGATATGGCGCACCGTCGGAGGGCGGCTTTAGGGTTGTGTGCAAAAACCGATTTCGTCGACTTTGGTGGACATTGATAGGGAAGTTGGTAGTGCCTGAGAGAGGGACCATATCTCTATGCAACTATAAGAGATGTGATTGTTTATTAGGTTGTGGGCACGAAAATGGCGGCGAGGAGCGATGGCCAAGCGGGGCGGTGGCGATGGAATAATTTTGTATCAGCCCCGCTCGGCCATCGCTCCTCGCCGCTGGTTTCGTTCCCGCAGCCTTAAGGTGGCACTGTCAAACGGGCGCTGTCAGTTGAGACTGGTCACCGCTTTTGTCTCAGGGCTTATTTTGTTTTTTTTCTGTTTTTAGGGTTCCGTACCTCAAAAGGAAAAAACGGAACCCTTATAGGATCACTCGTGTGTCTGTCTGTCTGTCTGTCCGTCTGTCACAGCCAATTTGCTCCGAATCTAATGGGCCGATTAACTTGAAATTTGATACACGTATGTATTTCTGTGACCCAAACACGGATGTGAAACGAAAATAAATGATTTTTGAATATGGGGGTCACTTTTGGGGGGCAAAGAAGAAAATATTTAAAAAAAGTTTTGCAAATTGTACCGTGTGACATATCAAATGAAAGGAATTGTTACAAGAATCTCAAATATTATTTTAAAATAATTTTTAAACAAATGTTTTTTGAGATATTTACGAAAATAGATGAAAATTGACCATTCCCCCCCCCTTATGTCCGAAACTACTAAGCCTAAAATTATGAAAAAAAATCAGAGAATAGTTCCTTACTCATAGACTATAGGAAAACCTATAAGAAGTCTATGGTCTTAAAATAACATGGTAAATCTCTCAATATTGTGCTTACAAACTTACAATTGCGGTTGGAATGTATGGGAAAATTGGTTTTTCAACTACAATGTTAAGTTAGTTTTTGGGATAATTTATTGCTACTGCTAGTTCGACTAAAGCCCCCAGTACACGTTCAACGGGCTCGCCCAACGTGTACTAAGGCGAGGCATCCGTCACTTCTCGTACCTTCCGCGAAGCATTCTGTTTGCCGATTTCATAGTACTATTGTAGTATTGTCGGCAAGCACTGCTAACACATTAGCTTTAATTATAACAGTCTGTTCTAAATTCTACCATGATTTGACTACTACATCCAGGATTGTCTTCAGACGAGGGAACTCCTCAACGGTCAACAGTACAAACAGCAAATTTTATATACGCTTTAATATCATAGTCCGTTCTACATTCCATCATTTATGGCTGTTGCACCCAGGATTGGCTTCAGGCGAGGGAACTCCTCAACGATGAACAGTGCAGGCACGAAATTTTATGTACCCTTTAATTATGATAGTCTGTTCTAAAGGAGGAGCTCGTGGCTAAGTAATAACAAGCCGCACGGTTCGATCCATCAGGTTAAGCTACGCTTGCCGGGGTTGGTCAGTGGATGGGTGACCATCTTTACATACCGAGACTCCTCCGTGCCTCGGAAAGCACGTTAAGCCGTTGGTCCCGGCTGTCATTTGTGGATCTTTGACAGTCGTTACGAGTCGTCAGAAGCCCGAAAGTCTGACACCAGTCTTACCAAGGGGTATCGTATTACCCAGTTACTGGGTTGTGGAGGTCAGATAGGCAGTCGCTCCATGTAAAATACTGGTATTCAGCTGCATCCGGCTAGACTGGAAGCCGACCCCAAGATAGTTGGGAAAAAGGCTAGGAAGATTGAAGATTGAGTCTGTTCTAAAGTCCACCATGATCTGACTGCTGCACGAAAGATTCGCTTCAGATGAGGGAACTCCTGAACGGTACACAGTACAAACTCGAAATATAAAGTACGCTTTAATTGTGGTAGACTATTCTAAATTCAGCCATAATCTGGCTGCTGCCCCTAGGACTGGCTTCAGATGAGGGAACTCCTCAACGGTCAACAGCACAAACAAGAAATTTTATTTACGCTTTAATTATCAAAGTCTGTTCTAAATGTCACTAAGATCTGGCTGTTGCACCCAGGATTGGCTTCAGGCGAGGGAACTCTTCAACGATCAACAGTACAGACACGAAATATAATATACGGTTGAATTATCACGGTCCGTTCTAAAGTTCACAATGACCTTGCTGCTGCACCCAGGATTGACTTGAGACGAGGGAACTCCTGAACGGTACACAGGACAGACACGTTTTATATATGCATTTAATTATGATATTCTTTTCTAAATTCCACCATGATCTGGCTGCTGCACCCAGGATTGGCTCCAGACGAGGAAACTCCTCAACGGCCAACATAACAGACACGAAATATTATATATGCTTTAATTGTGATAGAACATTCTAAAGTCCACCATGATCTGACTGCTGCATCCAGGATTGGCTTCAGAAGAGAGAACTCCTGAATGGTTCACAGTACAGACACGAAATTTTATATTGTATATAGATATGTATTGTGCTAATAAACTAGATGGGACTAGGGTCTGATGATAGAGCCGGAAGATGACCATAGGAACTTCTAAAATAAACGAGACAGTACCATCGAAATTGGACCGGTTCGTTTTGTCCTGACAAGAACTATAGCCCAAAGTAGCATCCAGGGTCTGATGATAGAGCTGAAAAGTGATCAAAGAAACTTCTCAACCAAACATAATAGTATCATTGTGTTTGCGGTCGTTGGTTTCAAATTAAAATTAAAGTCATTTATTTCGAGTGACATAGACTCATATTAGAATAGAAACATTTACACATAAAATAACATCAAAAATGAAATACAATTAAAATTAAATTAAATTCAGATAAGTACATAGTTATATTTAAATTAATAAAAAATAATAATGAATAAAAATCAAGCACCTGTTAGATAGTTTATTTTGAGGTTATTATAATATTAAAATATTGGTTGTTGTATAGTGACATCTGTCACACTTACGAAGCTTGAGACCAATGTAGAAGTAGCTCATTTGACTACGTATTGTGTTTACCTAAAAATTAACTTATCTTGTAAAATTCATTTAGATATTATGTCTATTAATTACCGAGTAATATTTAATGAGACATTTAGTATATCTTAGATTTTATATTGTTATTTTAATATAACAAACTGTTTCAAACGATTGTTACGTTTCAAACAAGGTGGGGTGACCTTGTTTACAAGAATCATTGTTATAAAAGACCCGCTTTCGGTGGGGAGTCAGTTTCTATTTGGCTTTTGAGCTGTGCGGACCGAATCAAGTGATGGAATACTCAGTTACTCAGTAAATGTTCAGTTGGTTGGTTATAGTGCTGTTAGTGTGTGGAATATACCGATCAGGTGTCACGTAAGTTAAGTAATTTGATATTATACTGTAATTATTGCTTATTATGATTATGTTGGTGTATTATGGCCAATATTGCTATATTTATAATGTTGCTATTATTCTGAATCCAAGAAATAGAATAAACTGTTAACAATAAACGATAATTTATGGAAATATAAGAATTGTGTTGATAGAATACTGTAATATTGTTTCCATGGAGTTTCTTGTCCTTCTTCTCCGTGAAGACCTAGATTTGGAACGGACAACTAGCTTTCTGATTAAATACTGACAAGTCTAATTGAATAAATAACTAGTCTTGTCTTTCTGTGCTTTATTTTATGAAAACCATTCCCTACACAACTTATTCATAAGAACATTCATAAGTAATTAATAATCAGTAGTCATTCTAACATTCAAATGTTGCTATTTGGGTATTATCTATACATATACTTATAGTGCCCACCGTATTTTCTAACACACCCGTAATATGCCTGCTACAACAATGCCCAACGTAGGGGCAATCCAGTCGCTGAGCAATCATGTCCAGGACAGTGTTGGAGCTAGCCCGCACCCTGCGCACCAAGGACGCGCACCGCTTGCGCATGGTGGCGTGGAAACAGTCAGTGCGCGCTTCCGCAAACATGCCCGAGGCGCTGCAGAAGCGGGGCAGCCCCAACACTGCCCTGAAAGCGTTGTCTTACAAAGTACTGTAGCCTAAGGTGTAGTCCAGGCCCTCATGAGAGATCTGGAAGGTCACCATACGAACTCCTTAACTAGACAAGATAGCCCCGTTGTGTTTCGGCCGTTTGGATTTGTTTTGTTTCAAAAGCTTGAGGCGTGAACGGTTTTCTTAAATAAAGATAAGCCTCAATCTTTTAAGAAAACATTAAACTTATCTATTTACGTAAGTCTTATTTTGTTCTTTTTAGTTTAATAAAAGCTTGTTTAAAAAATATTTTTATTTATATTTTATTCAGCCTAATACAGGACGTAATCCGATGGCAGTTTTAGCTCGTGCACCATTGTGGGAACCATTTAGCCTGTTTCTAATGAGCAAAATAATGCGTCAGAGGGATGATCCATTTGACATTTTATTATTTATTACTGCAAAATTGTTGACATTTTTATATTAATTTGACATTGACTACAGTCAATGTCAAATTCAAACGATTTGACATTACGTATAATTATGTATTGTTATAAATTGTTATTTAAAATTATAATGTCTTTAAATTTGTGTAAATTAAACATGATTTGCATGCCTTTGTGACGGTAGAACATGGAGGACTTTCATAATAAAACATCAATGTAAAAATTACCCATGTTTGCAAAGAAATAAATGATTTATGAATTATGATGATCTGAATTTTGCTACTACATTAAATAATATGGCAACTGGTAATATGAATGACATTGATATTCAGCTTAACATTGCCGTCTAATGCATTGAGATTCTTTCAGTGCACACGAAAAGATTATCATAGCGGGAGACTACAATATAAATTTTAAGGAATAATTAAAAAATGAAATATCGGAATACCTTCTATCACTCGGCGTTAGTCCACGTATTCAAGAATATACGACAAGACAGAATTCAACACTATTGTTTAATTCTATCTTGTCTATACAATAATATTCAGAAATTTCCCTCTACAATCCAGTACTATACATAGTTTTTTTAGTTACTACAAACAACGGGTCAGATAAAAAAAAAAAAAACATGGTATAGGCGGCCCGCGAGCTGTGGAGCAGGTGGTTTTAACGCTCACCACCGCAGCTTCGGCTTGCTGGCCGGCGGCGGTACATATTCATCGTACGGAACCCTCTCCACGCGAGTTCAACTCGCACTTGACCGGTTTTTTTTTACATGGTTCTCACATAGAAGCAACAAGAATAATGTACTCAGGATTTTGTAATATCTATATTTAAAAGAGTGTCCTGGGAGTTTCTCGCCCGTTCTTCTCCACAGAGATCAACGTTTTGGAATGGGCAACTACACACATCAAAAGTGTCTAGGGATCAACATATATTTTTGCAATAACTTTTCTCCTGATTGATATTAATTAAAATTTTCTTTATGGATTCATCAAATAAAGTGTTTTCGTTTGTCACAGTAACGATAAACCAAGTCACCTTTGCATTAATAAAGAAATTTGCCATTTTCCTAATAAAGGGATTTTTGACATTTGAACCACTAACATTAAAGTTCGAAAAAAAGACTGAAATAACAGTTTTCTTTAAAATTTTATTGGGTAACTTAAACAATTAATAATCCGTGTTTCTACCGCGAACACTAACAACACAAGAACATCGGTTTGGCATACTCAAAATGAGTTCATCCAAATCACGCTGTGGAATGGCCGCCCATGTTCGTTGCAACAACAAAAAAAGGTCTTCTTGCGACTGGATACCCTCCATATTCGGCAGAGCTCTTCTCTGTAGCATATCCCATGCATGCTCAATCGGGTTCAAGTCTGGCGACTGAGCAGGCCAGGGCAGGACATTGATGTTAGCTGCGGCGAGAGTCTGTCTTACAACTCTTGCGGTGTGCGGTCGTGCATTATCATGCATTAACTGAAATAAGGGACCGATTTGCACTTGTAGAGGAACGATGACGTCTGATACAATCGTCTCAGCATAAATTTGAGCGTTGAGGTTGCCTCTGATCCAAATCAACTCAGTTCTTCCGCCGATCCAAATACCCGCCCATACCATGATGGTTCCACCACTATAAGGATGGACTTCCTGGCAGGATTTTAATCGCTGTTGGCGTCCAGGGGTTCTCCAGTGTCGTATACGTCTTGTATCCGGTCTCATACCAAAACGAGACTCATCAGAAAAGCACACGAAACGCCATTGTTCTTCTGCCCAATTTCTGTGTTCAAGAGCCCATTGATATCGAATCCTACGATTGTGCATTGCTATAGGTGGTACCCGTAGTGGTCTTCGGGAATGAAGGTTCACTTCATGCAAGCGGTTTCTGACTGTTTGGTCGCTAATTAAGTTCCCTGAAGAGTGATGAAGCCTCACGGCTAACATCATGGCGGTTATTGTTGGAGCTCTTCGAGCTAAGATTTGAATGTATCGGTCTTGTCTCCGTGTGGTGCAGCGATACCGTCCTCCATGGCGCTCAGCCACGGTACCAGTGCTTCGGTAACGTGTCCAAAGTCGACTGATAACACTCTGACTTGTATTCAGAGCTAAAGCCACAGTACGTTGCCGGGAACCAGCTTCTATCATTCCCACGGCTCTGAGCATTTCTTCCCTGCTTAAATGACGTCGCTGCTCCATAATAACGTTGGTTTTAATCAGTAGTAGGGAAACAGTAGCACTAATAATGTCTTCAATGCGTTGTATGTTTTTATAGGGAAAATATTGACAGCTGATTTTCATCTTTTACTCGAATTTGATTCACAGTTCCTGATTCAAATTATGAAATGCACCAAAAAGGATCCATATAAATTTATAAAATCATAAATTTATTACAAAGCCACATCTCAATCTCAAGAAATCCGCATAAAAATGCTTGATCCCTAGACACTTTTGATGTGTGTAGTTTTAACTTCCTGACTAACTGACCGACTCTTTGACAATTCAAAAGTGCCTGTAAATGGTTTAATTGAAATAAATGCTTTTAGTTTGAGTTTGCACTGGCAAAACTAATAACTAACTCCATCTCTATCTTCTACTTTCGTCTGCAACTAATTACTATAAGACATCGAGGATTTCTAAGCCTTCCCTAATATATATTCTAATCTATTTGACTCTTTCTTGTAACTCATTCCTTGTAGATTCCTGCCAATGATTCCTAATTCCTATTTGACGTTCAAAAGTGCCTTCAAGGGCCTATTTGAAATAAATGATTTGACTTTGACTTTGACCTGGGATCCTTGTGTCTATACAATGTACAACTAAATCAGGGGAGAGACAGTCCACAAAAGTATCTCAAAACATAAACACAAACTGTATTTGTATTTGTATTGTCACTAACTTTATCAGCAATTGAATGAACGACTGTAGGTACTGACGAACCCTTTCACTCGAGCCACGAGCCCCCTAATAATGAAATTCTACGCCGCCATTTTTTTTTGCCCAAACTCATTCATTTGTGATGACAGAGAAGTTCAAAGACGTCTCCGTCTGAATTTTATTGTGTTAATAAGGTTAGCCGCGTTAATTAAACTTAAGACAAAACGCGACGAATTTACCTAACGCAGGGACAAATATAAGGGGCGGCTGTTCGCTAGATAGAGGTGCGCGCTTTGAAAGTTTAAATAAAATATGCATCGTTTTTTCGGTTGGTTGGTTCATTTTCTTGTACAAGTTATGTACTACATCTAGTGGTTGAACTGACCTTTTAGGCTGATTTTAGAGTCACACTGACCGTCGGCGCTGACAGTGAAAATCAGATGTCAGCGCTGAGCGGTTGACGTAATTTCATAGAATACAAAACTTTATATACATTGTCTTGTCAGCACCGACCGACGGTCAGTGTGAGACTAAAATCAGCCTTAAACAAAAATTGCCTGTGTTAGGACACTTCGTTCTTCCGAAGCTTAAAGTTCTTAAAGCTTCTACCCGTGATTTCGTCTGCGAGATAACCTTCCTTAAGAATTGGGCTATAAAATACAAAAATAATTTTTAAAATCCGACCGGAGGGTACCCCCTACATACAAACTTACAAATAAACAAACAAACAAACAAATTTTACCTCTTTATAATATTATGTAGTATAGATATTGGACTTATCATTACAAGTCAAATGGTTGCACATCATCATCATCATTTCAGCCAAAACGTCCACTGCTGAACATAGGCCTGCCCAAGCACCGCCACTTCGACCGATTTTGTGCTTTCCGCATCCAGCGGATCATGGTTACACAGCCTCTTCTCAATTAACTTTAATTTTGTTTGATGCTAATTAAGGTCCCGGAAAAATATCAAAATGTTGCCCGACACCGTTGTAGCTGGAAAACATTTTATAAAATGTAGCGTGTTGTTTTATATCTTAAAGTTCAATATCTTATCAATAAAGTCCAATTTTTGTTGTGTCATTTAACCCGTACCTACATACAAATGGGTGAAGCAGTCGTTACAAGTAGTTAGTAACTCGAACATCGAAAAACTGGTCTAACTCTAGACACCGGTATTGCCCAGTAATTGGGTTGAGAAAGTCAGATGGTATTGAAATAACTTTAATTTCTGAAATCGGTGTATTTGGTTTTGAACGAGCTAGATTTCCACCAAGTAGACGCAATTATGTACTAAATCTAGCAAGGTCACTACTAAAAGAAATATTGTGTATTCATTACCATTTCAGAGCATTGCAACACGAACAAATGTGTCAAATTAAAAATAAAAAGTCTTTTGAAAGTAAATACGTGCAAGTTAACTTAGATTCAGAACAAAATTTAATAGATAGAATTAATACAGACTGTGTAAATGAATCAAGTAACGAACACGGTGAATCAGAATGTAACAAAATCGAAAACCCAAACTAGAATAATTTATTTCGTTTATAGATTTGTCACCATCCTTCACCAAAATATTAATGGATTGCTCAATAAATCTGATATGATTTCTGTTTGCATTAATGAGTTAGCTACCCAGAACAATTCTGTTGACATACTATGTATCACTGAACACAACATGACGAATGGTGACGAAGTATATCTCACAATTCCTAATTATAAACTTGCGTCTTATTATATGAGAGATAGCAGACACGGAGGCTCCTGTATATTAGTTAAAAATAATATGAATTATAGAATTCTTCATAACATCACAAAAATGTCAATCAGCAACACAATAGAATGCTCTGCAATCGAGCTATTGGAACATCAAATAATTGTTCTATGCATTTACAGGCCGCCAAACCACACCGCTGGCTCTATATACAGCTTTTTCACAACTTTAAATAAAATATTAATTAACTTATGTTCAAACGGGGAAAAGATCGTAATTTGCGGAGACTTCAACATAGATACTTTGAAGCATACTAAACTTTCCAGTGAATTTATAGAAGTCTTAACTAGATATAATTTGAAGCTAAAATTCAAGCAAGTAACGCGATTTGCCAGTAAAACGTGCATAGACAATATAGCCCATAACATAAGAGCTTGCAAAGGCACTATTAAGGAATTGGCGCTTTCAGACCATAATGCGCAAATTATAAAGGTTCCGGTCAAAATACCTGCACCATAAAATATTGGTATATATTTAAACGGGATTATTCTCATGACAATAGAGTAATATTTATAAAATATTTAAAACAACTAACCAATAGTGACGTTTATAGTTGCACGGATGCGAATAGTGCCTACAACAAATTCTATGATAATTTCATTATGTTGTACGATCTCTGTTTTCCTCTACAGAAAATTAGGATACGTAACAAATCTAGCCCGAAATGGATCTCACGTGGCTTAAAAATATGCAGCAAACGTAAATGCCAACTACTGTGGCAATATAGAAATAATCCAAATCAAGCCACTAAAACTGATTTCAAAGCATATGCAAAGAGGTATAAAACTATAATCAGACTGACAAAAAAATCTCAAAACGACTATTTTATTAAATCTGCAGCAAATAAGAACAAAGCCACTTGGAAAGTAATAAATGAGATCAAATCTAAATACCCAAATGAAGGCGTCAATCAATTAATTATAAATGATGAAATCATAAATAATCCCCAAGACATTGCGAATTCATTCAATGGTTTTTTTCTTGACATCAATGATAATAATACTAGTGTACCCCAAAAATCATCCAATAAACTGACATATAATTCTAATTCAATTTTTATGACACCGACTATCCCTGATGACATTAATAAAATAATAATTGCTCTAAAAAATAAAACCAGCGCTGGCTATGACAGCATTATGACAAATATTGTTAAGGATGTAGCTCATATTATATCTGAACCACTAAGCTTCATTGTTAATTTATGTATAGAAGAAGGCACCTTCCCAGACAAACTAAAAATATCAGTTATAAAGCCAGTATTTAAAAAAGGGGATAAAACTAACATGAGCAACTATAGGCCCATAGCATTGATACCTATTTTCGGAAAAATTACTGAAAAGGTGATTTTTAATTGCCTTTATACTTTTTTTGAAACACACAACATTCTAACGTCTAGTCAATATGGTTTCAGGAAAAATAAATCCATAAATGTGGCAATATATAACTTTTTACATAAGGTAATGACTAACTTGGATAAAGGGCTACCGGCTGTCGCGCTATACATGGACATGTCGAAGGCTTTCGACCGGGTCGACCACAAGATCCTCTTAAGAAAGATGTATGCATATGGTGTGAGAGGTAATGTGTACAAGCTTATAGAATCATACCTTAACAACAGACAACAATTCACAGAAGTGAGGCGGTTAAATCCCATTACTAAAACCGAAGAAATATATGCTTCTGAATCCGGAACTGTTCAATTCGGCGTTCCTCAAGGGAGTATCGTAGGTCCTTTATTCTTCCTTGTTTATATAAATGACATGCCTTCGGTAACAAATCATGACATAACACTATTTGCTGATGATAGCACTGTTTTATTCATTAATGATAATACAATTAATACAATTGACCTAGAATCTGACATCAACCAAACAATATTATTAATTATAGACTGGCTAAAAACTAATAACTTAATGATTAACGTTGATAAAACTAAAATAATGAACTTTAAAATACGAACTCGTCGTACGGGTTCTTTAAAAATCCATTACCTAGATAGCGACATTGAAGAAACTGAAGTAACAAAGTTTCTGGGGTTACATATTGACAACAAACTTAATTGGAAACTACATATTGACCATGTATGTAAAAAGCTGGGACAGTTCTCATATGCACTCCACAGATTGAGAAAAATAGCGAATCAGACTACTTTACTAACAGCTTACCACGGTTACGTTAGCTCTATCCTCAGATATGGTGTAATATTCTGGGGCAACAGTACAGACAAGGAGCGTGCTTTCATTGCTCAAAAACGTTGCATCAGGGCTATATTTAACTTACGTGAAACTGACTCCTGTAAACCATTTTTTATAAAGACGAATGTATTAACACTTCCATGTGTCTATATATTTGAGGCCGCAGTATTTGTCAAAAATAATATTGACATGTTTAATTACTACACGCGTATACGGCGTAAGGACAAATTACGTACAGTAGCTAGCAAGACTCATTTAATGCATGAAAGTATCTTTTGTACGGCTTCTCGCATTTTTAATAATATTCCAGGGCCTATTAGAATAATTACGGAAATTAAAAAATTTAAAAAGGATCTTCATGATCTGTTAGTAATCAAGTGCTACTACTCTATAAAAGACTTCTTATTAGACAAATCACTTCTCCAATACAGGCCTCCTCAGTCATGATGCGTTCAGTGTCCCACTGTTGTGTACCTACCAATTATTATTTTATTTTTTTTGTATTCTATGTGTAATCTTAATCATAATTTTTGTAACATTTTTCTGTGTAACTATTGTATGCCCGGGCGTATTGCATAGGCGGGACATAGCTGATCTCAATTCAATTATTTTAGATCTGTATCATGTACCTACCTATGATCCACAATAAAGATAATGATTGATTGATTGATTGATTGAACTTTTGTTCTTTCCCACCGACTTCCAAAATTAAAGTTATTTTTGACTTTGTAGTGTCTTTTTTGGAAGTCAGTTGTTCTTTTTTTGTAAAAAGTTTTTATTTTGCACTTTTTAGTGGTGGTACCTACCCCATACAAATTCGAATACCACTAACCTGCTATGATAACTTCGAATCACTGTTATTTAACAGTGATTCGAAGTTATCATCATATCATCCATATAAACTAAGTGGGAAAAATACGTATTATTGAAGCTAACTCAAAAACTATCCAAGTAAAGTTAATAAAATTTATATGGGACTACTTCGGGAGCATACCCTTTCAAACAAAAAAACAATTTTCAAAATCGGTCCACAATTGACCGAGAAATCGTGTAACAAACATACAAAAAAAAAAACATACAGACGAATTGAGAACCTACTCCTTTTGGAAGTCGGTTAAAAATAATGTTGATCTGGTATGGCTGGTAGTAAATCAATGCGAAACCTTCACAAATGGAGGCGAATTTGTGAAGATCTCTACTCTTATTAGAATTGAAGAACCTTTAACGTTTACCAACTGAAATAAGATGGTGACATTAATAACTAATCGAACATTGCTGTGAATATAGATATTTGTCTGTAAGCGTCGTCGTAGCAAGTATCGTCGTAGCCGCCTACGCCGGCTACGCGTTACGGCGTAGCACGTGACTCGTTAATCATCTCAGACTCCGATATAATTGCCAATACAGGGTGTCGTATAAATTGTTCACAATCTATGAACAATCGATAGTTTAGATAAGATTATTATATCCAAAGCAATTGGGTTCCAGAATTGAATTTTAGACGTATTATGAAACATAGAATTGGCAATATTTAACTATGTGTGAGTGTGACAGAATTTGAGCGTTTATAGTCTTGCTTCGACACGAAGGCGAGGTATCCTGTATGCTTAAAAATTTAAATAATACAACAGACGTTGTGTATGAAAAGATTTGTAGTGCCCAATTATAATAACTATTATGGTCGAAGATGTAGATTTTTTTTTGTTCCAACTATTTTTAATAACCTTCCAGTCGTATAGATAGTTCTATCACAACAACCTCTTTTAAAAATAAAATACAAAAGTACCTCCTAAATGTGTTTTGTCAAAGGCTCAAGGTAGTGAATATTTAAAAAAACTCGTATGTTTGTTTCATTTAGATAAGAATTGCATGATTACTTTAGCGTATAGGTGAAAAAGTGTAATAGGTAACTATTTTATATGTGCTAAAACAGGAGCTACGTCTGCCAACAAACTGGTGTGCAGTTTGGCGGAAGTAATATATTATGTAAAAAAAAAACGATATCTGCGAATAAACACTTTTTAATTTTTTTTTTTTAATTCTTAACCTGATTCGCTTAACTGTTCTTAAAGAGTTATAAAGATCCCTGTAAGAAATCGACACGTGTTTCACCTCTCAACGAGGCATCCTCAGGATGACGATTGACTTGTTGCGAACCCGGTCACGACGTGTTGCCACGTCTAGCGCCGATTGCAGCATGAGCCACACCGTCCGACAACCCCACTTATATAGATTACTGCTCGGCCCACTTTGGCTAAGCTCAAGTCACGCCAGAGTCAATTAACTATCGTGTATGCTTAAAAAACTTGATTCTTTTCACATGATTTTCTTTTTGTTATATTGTTAGTACGCACTAGTTTCCCTCGCGCGTACATTACCGAGTCGTCTTAATCCTCATATTTATCCGCTCGCCACAGCCGCGAGCTGCTAATTATTCGACACAGACAGACAGACTGAGACAGACAATCTATTGTCAACGCGTAAAGTTCTGTAGATGTGGTGTTTAAGTTAGTAGTATGTGACTATTGTATTAACATAAATGGTACTTACGTACTTTAGAATAAAATTACTATGTTTTCCACGTGCAAACATGGAATGTTTAGCTTATAACTTTTTTTTATATAGCAACACACACTGATAAATTGTTTTTTACCGATATCTCCAGTCACGTCAATCCATATTTCTCATAAATTCGTATATTTCTTTTAAGTTACCCAAAACCAACTGGTAATAGGGACCGCAAAAGTAAAACATTTTTTCAATCATCTATTTTTATCCCTTTGTTAATAAAAGTTGAGTAAAGTAAAAACCAGTATTGACTCCAGTTTCAATATACAGTTTTCGTTGTTTAAAGGGGTTAGAAGATTTTTGTATGGAGGGTGGCCCTAACATGATGCCGCCATTTTGTTTTTTTTTCAAAATCGCGGAAAAAATCGAAAGTTAAATATTTAGATAGAAGACACTTATACAAACAAAAAATGTCATATGACATAATATCCTAAAGCGTCAGGTTTCGGAGTTATTCACCGAAATATAAGTCAAAAATTGAACTCTGAAACAAGGTTTTTTTTGTTTTTTTTCCCTTCATGTAAGTATATTGAACTATGAAAACATAATTGCATCATGTATAGGTAATATTTTAGTTAGGAGCGAAAGAGACAAAAATGTATGTATACCCTCCGCCGAATGAGGACGTGTGTTATATGGTATATGTATTATATGATGCATGGCATGGTCGTGATACCAGGAAAATCTTATTCAGCCTCCCGCTGCCTTCTTGGATGATATTATTTATTCCGAATTGATTAAAAAATCTTATGTTTTATCCACGAGGTGTATTCAATTAATTCATGTGTAAATAACTTAATCAACATGAAGTAACTTCAATATAAATAAATAAATTCGTTATAACAATTATTGTTTTTATCTTTCAATATCTCAGAAACGTGACGTTTTATGATGGTATTGTATATAAAGTTTTATGTTTGTAGAAGTGTCCCCTATCCAAATATATGACATTTATTGTGCACCTCGATTTTGAAAAAAAAAACAAAATGGTGGCCGATTTTAGGGCCAAAATCTTCAAACCCCTTTCATCATCATCATCATCATCATCAGCCTATTAATGTTCCCACTGCTGGGACACAGGCCTCCTCTCTGTGAGAGGGAGTGGGCTGTAGTCTACCACGCGGGCCCAGTGCGGGTTGGTAGATGTCACATGTCTTCGAATTTTTTGGTTCTAAGACATGCCGGTTTCCTCACGATGTTTTTCCTTCACCGTTTTGAGAGCAGTGGTGATGAAATTAATTACACAAAGTAAAGCGCCTGCTTGGGTTCGAACCCACGACCTACAACTCGTAAGTCGGGGCCGTCACCACTGGGCCACCACTGCATAAATTAACTCCGAGCTTATTAATAAAGGAAATAATAAATGGAATAATCATTATATTTCAAAACAAACATCCGTAATTTGTTAGTAAACAATAACCTTAATAACTATGTTAGTAAACATGCAGGTTGGACAAATAATGGACGAGCGGGCAATTTACTTTCCCCGCAATGACATTCAGGAGACTGTTCGAGCTGCCCCGGACCTTCCGCAGCAGCGACGCGGCACGAATGAAATTAATGACAATCGGAGAGTGTATAAAAACAACTTTAATTGAACGAACTTTTACTTTTAAAGGTGTCATTAAACACAAATCTTCCATTAAATTGTTGCAGAAAGCAACATTAGACTCGATTTAATGGTTCTTTGTTCAAATAATGAAATCATTAGCGTTAATGATCCATTACGTAATGGGGCATTAGTGTTTGTCTTTGTATAACTGCGTGTGTGTCACAGTAAAGAGTTGTAAGCGCCATGTTTTTTTTGAAGTGAAAACTTCTTTAGCGACGTTGTGCACTTTTTTTGGGATGGGTAAGAAATGTTAAACTCGCGTCAGGCCACGTGACCTGATCGAAAATTCGTAAGATGGAGAGAGAGTAGAAATGTTGTTGACAGCGCACTCTGTTTTATTTTTTTGGAATTTTTTGATGGAGCTACAGCTTTCGTTCTTGTACTGACAGTAAGTAAGCCACATAAGTTCCTGACATTTTCGTTAGATGGCGTTACGTTGTATCAAAAAGATACTTAGTTTTCACTTCTATCGGCAGTCTCCAAAGACTAGCCGATGTTTTTTTTGTGTAGGTCCAACCAATACCTCCTTCAATCTAATTTAATGAACTACATCGTAGTCACAATAGTAGATAACAGCTCAAACGAGCTTTGGCAAACACAAAGTTCGTTTAGACAAGTCGTAGCTCGTAGCACCGTAGCAACATCGTAGTGACGTAGTGTGTATTGTAGCACTTCGTAGACAACTCGTAGCGCGTAGCAGTGGCGTAAACTTGTGTGCTTTGTAGAAAATGTCCGCTAATTAGAAAATGTAGTGGTATTAGATTGTAATCGATTTTAAAGCCGTGATTTTCTTTGTACTCGTACATTCTACGTATACTCGTAAAAATATGTGTTTATTTTAAACGAGTCTCTATTTTTAAACAAAAACAAATAGAGTAATCATGGAAAGTAAGAAATATTTTATAAGTCTATTCTAAATTGTTGAGTAGGTAAATCAAAATATGAATTTTGTAGTCCATATTGTGGGTTGATTACAAGTTATATTTAATTTTCACTAAGTACACATTAATTATCTCTGTATTTAGAGGCATTCATGTACGTAAAATCATAAACTGAATAGATGATCATTCATTTAATTGGTATCTATTTATCAACATTCAAACTAAATACTATCGAGCTTTCAAAATTAAGGCAATTCAAACTTTAGTGTTTTGATTACAATTACTTATAAAATGTTGCTAAAATATTGCACGACTCATAATGCGAAGCATTAGATTGTGCTCTACGATCGAAAAAAATTTTTTGCCCCATTTCTGCAACTGTTCTTATTATTACACTCCTGCTAGTACACAGAACCTACTTAATTTATATACCATTGTAGATGATTAGATGGAGTTTAATACTGTACTTTTTAACAATTGATTTAATGCAGCAGAAATGGAAAAAGCATAAAAATAGTTGAAAAAAAATTCCTGTCCGTCAATTTATGAACCCTGAAAACATTGTAGCTTGCGATAAAATCAATAAATTGAGTCAATTTTTTTTTATACATTCGTTTCAGCCATAGAAGGAACCCTATTGAAAATGGCTCTTTTATTCAAAGTAGTTTAATTATATTTAATAAAATACTAACTAAAATATAATATCTATAACTAAATATTTCCAACCTTTGACTTGACGTCTGTAAGTTGCATAGCAACCGCCAAGTAAATATCTTTGTAAATAGTCTTTGACATTACGTAAGGATTGCGAGATTAGAAATTTACCCATATTGATGGGTAAAAACGCAGTCAAAACATACTTCATGAAAAGTGATAAATTGTTCATTTTTGTTAGAAACTATGTTTTGAATTTATTTTTCGTTTATGAATGAGTGTTATGTATGAGGCGTGCACTTTTGGATTTTCCAAACTATTAGTTTTATCTTTACACTGTATTTTCAATCATAATTTATAGTTGTAGATAAGTACATGAAAAAATACCTAATTTAAGAATATTCATCCAAAAAGCTGTCTGCAACGTCGTAAATAGCTGTCAAATATTTACCTGTTTTGATTAATTTGGCAATATGACTGTATGTAATTGTGAAATATAGCTAACTAGTGAACTATTATAACACTGAATTTGATGTTGTAACCGTTTTAGGTGTAAAAAAGGCGTTTGGAAAGTTTCCAAATACTTTTTTTTACATCTAAAACTAAATATTTGGTGTTACGATGTTAGTTATTGCATTTCATAATCAATATTTTAGTTCACTAGTTGGCCATTATTTCTTATTTCCATACAGTAATATTGTCGAATATTTGACAGCTATTTGCGACTTTGCCCACTTTCTGTATAAACGCTCTTAAACAGCACTCATCATCATCATCTGCCCGCCTTTTTCCAACAATTTTTGGGTCAGCTTCCAATCTGACCGGATGTAGCTTCTTCTTCTTTTCGTGTGGTTAGTGACTAACCTGGTGTCAGAGTCTTTTTAAAGCCGCCTTTTGGGCCTCTGACTTTGCTTCACGTACCGTCGAGAAATATCTCTGAGGCATGCCGGTTTCCTCACGATGTTTTTCTTTACAGTTTTTGAAGCAAGTAACCGCTACCGAGTAGCTGAATACCGGTGTTTTACATGGAGCGACTGCCTATCTGACTTCCACAACCGTTACTGAGTAATACAATACCCCTTGGTAAGAATGGTTGACAGACTTTCGCGCTTCTGACGACCCGTAGCTACTCTCAAAGATCCACGAACGACAGCCCGGACCAACGGCTTAACGTCCTTTGCGAGGCACAAAGGGGTGGGTCCCGATATATAAAGATGGTCATCCATCCACGAACCAACCGTGGCAAACGTAACTTACCCTGTTTGATCGACCCGTGTGGCTGTTATTATAAAAATAAAATATAATAGCTTTTATTAATTCCTTAATACAACTACATCAGCGTGTTTTTTTTTTACACAGTATGAGAAAAATATTTTTAAGTATAACACACTAACGTGTTAGTAATGAAACAAAAATCTTAACTTTATATTTGTTAGTATTGTGTGTTAGTATCTGTAATATTTGTTTCCTCTATGTAAGGATCACCTGAGGCTGATTTTTGAAAGGCCTGCATCTCTTCCTTTTCTTATTTCTGGGGATCCAGTTTGTCACGACCTGGGCCCATCTTTGTGGTTCTAGCCTCTGAATGTGGCCTGTCCATCTCCATTTTAGGTTTTTTTTGTAATAACATCCACAAAAAAAGTGGCTGTTATTACATAACCATTATTTAAACAACAATCATTACTAAAAATAAAAAACGCGAGACAAAGAATTGAAATGAAAATCAAAAAATTCGAACATTTAATCCATTATTTAATAATTTATTTACATTTAAAGACCTAACAGATTTAAAAAATAATAGGATGGTATTGTGAATTTGCTAGTATAGAAAGCAGTAAAAACGAAATATTTGTGGCCAATGAAATTCGCGAAATGCTCACAGAACATAAAAGAAGTGCTATTGGAAAATTGGCATTTTACGCAAACAAAAGCAATACTCCTTTTTGTGTCGCGCATGTCGGTAAATAGCACATTGGCAAATGCAATTGAACGGCTCTTTATATAATGGCCCATGTTTTACTATTTTAATGTAGGAATTTGCTGGAATTGTGACATGCATGCAAACATAGTGTGAATGTATGAAATCCGTAAGTACGATTCACTGAAGAGGAGTCCATACATCTATTGAATCTTGTGTACTATAGTTTTGCAATGGTATTTGTCGTTAAAGTATGTAACTGTGCAGCTGAACTGATTTGTAATAGGTATGTTTACGAAGAGTTTTATTCATACAGTACACTCACATTTCGCCAGTTATGTTTAAGTCCCATGCAAGAGGGGGCGAGCCTATTGCCATCAACCTCCAAACTGAATAAGAAACAGTCTTATTTAGCATAGGAAAAAGGCTTTTGCAGACCAGGGCGACTTGTCGCGCGACACGATTCTGCGATATTATATCCGTAGGACAAAATCTATGAAAACGCGCGCGACACTTCACACAGGAGCAACATACTTATTAACTCGAAAAAAATACAATAGACAACGTATATTTAGTAACCTAATCCGCTTCACTGTTCTTAAAGAGTCGTAATTCACTTCTCAACGAGGCATCTTCAGGATGACGATTGACTTGCTGCGAAACCGGACACGACGTGTTGCCACGACAGGTGCCGAACGCAAAGTGAGCTACACAGCTTTTTTTTTTATGTAGGGCCTTTCGTAGCTGGCCTCTGAGGCCATGACTAGTTTACTGGACTAAGCTACACCGCTCGACAACCCCATATAAATAGGATTACTGCTCGGTCCACCTCGGCTACTCAGCTCACTTCATCTTGATTTTATGTGGAAAACTAGAAAAAGTTTCCTGTGATCTGTATTTGCTTTAACACAGTCATACAAAAAACGATTGCCTTTATTCTCTCGAACCTTTCACCCACATTACGCAAGCAGTGCCACGTGAACAGTGCTAGTAATAAGTCTGCGCCGAGTTCGAAGATACGTCCGTGTGAACTCATCAGCTGGCATTGTTGTTCCGATCGGTGCGCGTCCACTGTACCACACGACACGATAAATTAACTGATTGTCCTCAAACTGGTAGTGTGATTTTGTGGCATGAATTTGAAGGAAATTATGAATACTTCATATGTTTGAAAAATTCGTCTGGTCAACCACGTTTATAATGCAATGAATGTTGTTGAACTGTCAAAATGAAAAGCATTGCCATTGTAAGCGTGTACTCAATTATCCCCTAATGTAATGTAATTTTAAACATCTTTCAGTGGTCTCTCGAATGTGTGTTTTTGACACCTTTTGTATGACACATCCTAAACACAATCGGAAGACCATTAAAGACAGGCAGTTTTGTGGAATCAGGGCCTTGATGTCATTATCTTGATGGATTAACGAAAATAACAAGCACAAATCATATGAAATTGAGAGTGAGATTTGATCATTGCACACTGATTAAACTAAACACTTCATCAGAAACTGAATGCTCTTGCGATTATTAGAAAAAATACGAACGCTAATAAGAAACAGTACTTACTAACTTATTGAGTAATAAATATTTTTTAAGGACTCATAATTTAGAAGCCAAATGCTAATAATGGAGCGAATAATCTTAATGAGTTTAAGGAAAAACGTTTAAGCATTATTTCGAGGAAAATAGAAGGTAATTACTACAAAGTTTGCGTTAAGAACCCTATAGGATCTGGATCTGGTTACTTACGATAGAAATTATTACTGTGTATTGAGCACTAATAATCTGTAGTGATTTTTTAGAAGTACCTACCTACAGAACCTACTTTTTACAGCATCGTAATCAAACTGAAGACGTTCACCTATCTGCTACAATCATATCCACCAATTCAAATCAGTCAGCAACAAATCAACACAACAAAAAATACATTAAAAACCTACATCCCACATCAATCTAGCAAAAAATATTCATTTGAATTTTTTCACCGAAGTGAGCTCAACTCCCGAGTGCATTGGAAACCGATAACATTCCAATAGCAGTGGATCTGGGCGCATGATTGGCGAGGAATGTGTGACGTCATCACCCGATACCGACGACAATGTGCGAGTCAATTGGAAGATACTATTTATTATTTACCATAGAATAGATATAAATGTACAGCATTAAAGCAAATAAAATAACAAAAACACAACGAATGAATAAATATGCCTGTAGGTATTATAGGATGTCTTTTAAATTTATTTTTGAATAAAGAATGTTCTGAATCTTGTTATTCGATGCTAGCAATAAGCATCCTCATCTTGTTTCGGTGTTTTAAGAGAATATTATGTCTGAAAAGCTCCCATACATCCTGTCGAGAACTCGGAAAAAAACATTATCCTTAGAACTATTTGACTTACAAGTTAAAAATCATTATTCCAAAATTTCTAAGATTACAGCACACTTCTTAAAAACGCTATGTTCCAAAGAAAAGCTACTGTTCAACATATTTCTTGATAAAATAAAACATCAAGTTAGTATTTTCTTAACATTAAATTTCAGGATATTTCAGAAACATTCTCCTGAAAAATATCCTTTATACAAGACAATGTACAAGTGTATAATAATAAAGTTAACGACGTCACGCAATAGAATTTTATTTCAGTCTGTTGCTTGTTTCCTTATTGCTGTTTTTTCCTTTTTCTGGACGCTGCTGTCGAAACACTTGCATCGTAAATCTGTATTTAGTTACTTCACGAATCAAAATAATTCATACAAATGTTTAAAGTTAAAGGAACGATAAATAATCAGGTTCTTTCAGAACTGTCAATGTGTGGGTGCTGCAGTTAGATTCTAGGTTTTTTTTTCATTAATTTAGGTAATTACTTTAAGTGTTGGAGTGAAAGTCTTGTCTGCACGACAACAATAAAATATTTTCCCTCCAGGAATAATCCAAAAATAAAAAATATAATCAACTTATCGTTGAAACTTGATTTTAATAAACAGAACTTCACGAAAGAATCAAATCTATGTCCAGCACATCATGTCCGGGTGTTAATTTAATATCAGGTTCAAGCCGGTTGGAGGCGGTAATATCAGTCTGGTAATAACCGGAATCAACCGGATTACGGACCGCAATATCTGTTATATTGGTCGCTAGTACTTTGACGCCGGATCCGCCCGTTTATTATCATCTTAAACTTTTAATGAGTTCCAGAATTTTAAAGTATGGTGTGAGGATTTATAAGTGACGGATTTTTGTGACGGCTTTTGAGTTATGGCGTATAATGATGTTGATAAAAGTTTATGTCGGGAATGTGTACACTTGCGGTTCATTAATTTAATATACTGTAAACAAAAGTCTCCGAAGGTTTATGTAAAAAGCAACAACATCACAGCCAAAATAAATATAACAAAAATAATTACGAATTCTTTTTATACAGGGTAGAGTTTTAAGATGGTCTAGTACTCAAACCACAGTTGGTCCAATAGTTTTTTTAACCTTATGGGAAACAGGATCGATTGACATCAAAAGAAGTTTTTGTAAAAACTGCCTATTTTCTTGCTGACTGTGAGTTCATGGTTTTCAAAATATGTGTATGCTGATAAAAATACGCTTAATAGATTTTTTCCTGTAGCTAAAACGGTAAAGGAAGCTGCCCTTACTGCCCATCTCAAAATCCACCCTGTATAGTCCATTACTATGTATGATGGAAATTCTTTGTTATTTTCAGAGTACAAATACACATGGGCTGTATGGGTACTCTGGAAATAACAAAGAATTTACACTTATTATGACATCTACAAAACCTCCGTACTTAGGTACTCGCATCAAGTTAAACCCGAGACAGTCACTGAGCAGGCCATGATAGCCGATTGGCCACACAATAGAGGGACAATGGCGCAGATTGACACTTGAACCGTGACACAGATAGTCTGCTTTAGACAGGATTCTACGACTCAATGACTACTGTTCTTGATGGTATTTTAGTTATTTCATTGCGCTTGTAGTCCCCGAGGGTATAGGCAGAGGTGTGCTACATTTCGCCAGTTATGTCATAAGTATTATTGACTTTAAAAAATATACAATAAACGACGTATATTTAGTAACTTAATCTGCTGAACAACAGTTAAAGAACACTTAAAGAGTCATAAAAAGCACCCTGTAAGAAATCAAACAATAACAGTCATTTCTTACAGGGTTCTCATTTCTCTTTCTTTCTTTGTTTCTTTTCTGGGTTATTTTCTCTTTCTTATCTCCTTCTCTTTTTTTTCTCTCATGTGTAGACGATGTGTCTTGTTTCTTCTTTTACCTTATTTAGTTACTAACATTAGTTATAAGCAAAATTCTTGTTGCTTAGAACCTTGCCGTGCCAGTGGACTTTTTGACTGAATTAAATGTTTTTTTTTTTTTTGTGAAAACTTCTTTAGCGACGTTGTGCACTTTTTTTGGATGGGTAAAAAATGATAAACTCGCGTCAGGACGTGACCGTAAGATCCGTTGCATAGCAACCGACAAAGTAAATATCAAAATAAATAATCTTTGACATTACGTAAAGATTGCGAGGTAAGAAATTTTACCCATATTGATGGGTAAAAAAAAAGCAGTCAAAACATACTTCATGAAAAGTGTTTATTCAAAAATGCACAACGTTAATGTTCAAGTTTTCACTTCTGCCGGCAGTGAGTGCAACCCGTTGTTTTTTATTGTATTTTATAATGGATTTCCACAAAGTCACGCCAGAGTCATTCGCTGTTGTCATTTATTGGGCACAAATCTTGATTCCGTGTTGCTACTGAGAAATGCATAACATAACGTCACGCTTGCAATCCCTAACCTTAAAGGGTTAACCTAAAATAGGGTTAGGTAAAAATACACCCTCATTTCACTTACATAACATAAACATGACGCCTGTATTCCCAAAGGGTAAGGTAGAGGTGTACCTATAGTACACACACATTTCGCAAGTTATGTTTAAGTCCCATGTAATAGGGGGCGAGCCTATTACCATCAACAGGGCTCCAGACTCCGGGCGTATTGAGAAATACTAGACGGAAAAACATAACACATTTCCCGATCCCGAATCTAGAACGCGCTCAGCAGTCGCGTTACGGAGGTAGTCGCAACTAACGAATCAAATTAATTGAATATTCATAATAATATGCAATTGATTTTGAATCAAATAATTTTATAGGCTGTAATTAGGTGGTGGTTGCGGTGGCGTGGTTATCGGCTTATGTACGCAAATGGAGTAAATGGAGTGAGTTTTATTGTAATTTAATTAGTTGTTAAAGCTTATTGGGGGCTTATTTAGTGTAGTGCATATTTTGAACGAGATTATGAGAAAATTACTTTATGATTTTCTACCAAACATAGTAGGTAAATAAATGTGTTTCTATCAAAAAGAAAATACTCAGTTCTATATCAATCTCACCGTAAAAACTAAGGTGAAAAGATGTTGTTTATCCGTAGCGTCGCCGCGTTGTCATTATATCTTACTGTAGTTAGGAGGTTCATATTCGCATTTAACGCTTTTCCTCTAATATGAAAGAAGAATCTAGAGGAGCTCGTGGCTAAGTAATACTTAACCTGATGCATCGACGCGTGCATGCATCAGGTTAAGCTACGCTGCCAGGGTTGGTCCGTGGATAGGTGTCCATCTTTACATACCGAGACTCCTCAGTGCCTCGGAAAGCACGTTAAGCCTTTGGTCCCGGCAATCATTCGTGGATCTTTGACATTCGTTACGGGTCGTCAGAAGCCCGAAAGTCTGACAACCAGTCTTACCAAGGGGTATCGTATCACCCAGTTACTGGGTTGTGGAGGTCAGATAGGCAGTCGCTCCATGTTAAATACTGGTATTCAACTGCATCCGGTTAGACTGGAAGCCGACCCCAACATAGTTGGGTAAAAGTTAGGCAGATTGAGTGATGAAAGAAGAATCTAAAATTAACTTGACCATGCAAACTACGAGTACTTATAGAGAAACCAGATATATATTGAAATTACTACTATTACTACTTGCGTAGATATTTGAAACTTGAACAAAATACCTACGATACAACTATGTACTTGTCATTTAATACTGCCTCGGCAATATAAATTCTCTCAATTTCTTAAATGTCAAAGTGAAATGTCAAAATTATTGCAGAAGTTTGATAGGTGCTAAACAGTTTTACAGACAGACGGACGGGTCCATAACATTTTATTATTATGATGAAAGGGAACATTTTTCGCTGTAACAGACCCCCGCGACTTAATGACGACTTTTTAATTACTGGTTTTAATTGATTCGCGTTAAATGAGTAGTAGAAGAATATTGTAATATCAGCTACATTTTTACGCTGGCTGGGGTACATGGATTTGGTTTTAATTATGATGATTTATTGTTACGGGTCTTTATGAGGTTCCCTGTCATGGTGTCATTTATAATCCTCCATCCATTAAATCTTTCTATTTCGTGTGGATAGTGACTAACCCTGATCAGAGTTTTCATGCCACCTATGGGCCTCTGACTTGGCTTCACATGCCGGCGAGAAATATATCTCAGGCATGCCGGTTTCCTCACGATGTTATCTTTCACCATTTTTGAAGCAAGTGATAAATATACAATACGCACATGAATCCGAAAAGTATGAGGTGCGTGCCTTGGGTTCGAACTGGATACCTATGACTTGCCAGTCACTCCACTAGGCTATCACTACTGATATCCAGGAATTTACTGATTTGTAGTGCCCCAGTTAGGCCCCAGGTCTAAAAAGTTTTATCTCATTTTTAGCTAGGAGTTGTAAAATACATTTTTATTGGGGAAGAGCGCAGGGGGCCTACCACAACCTCTAAAAGCAGTATTATTTTAATCTTATTTCAGTGGGGGAAAGAGACGGCGCATAAGTTGATAAAAAATGCTATGCAATAGCTTTGCCGCGGCAGTCCCCAAGTGCCACACGTCTTTTTATTGGGTAGGTCTGTTAAAGCATAAATCTAGTTGACAAAATTAATAATAATTAGCCATAGAGAGAATTAAGATTTTTTGCATCAAAAGACTTTTTGAAAACTAAAGCAACGTAGGTATTATGATGACGTCTACAATTGTGTTGATGATGAGATTGCCCTTTTGATCTTGATTATATGTACTATACCTGTCATGACATATCCATTTGACATTTTTTAACTATCGTATTAATTTCAAATTATTGAATAAAATAAACAAATATTACGCATAAACTCCCGCACGACCAGTTAGTTCGCGAATCGTTCACTATAATTGAAAACAGTGCTAATCCAGATTATACTGATGAAATCGCAAACTACTGCTTTATGTTTATGTAGTATCCTTTTTATACCTGCCCCACAATTTATTGCGACGTACGGGCGGGATTGAATATTTTAATAGTGTTGTGTGGTCCGCGGGACTAGTTCTAAAGCTGGTAGCAGACGTTACACTCGAGTGAATGAAAAAAGTTCACATGTTCAAGTGTTTTTTTTTCATTCCACGTTCACACGACACCGAAAGAATAATAAAGGAATGAACGTTCAACTGCTCTTGTCTTTAAATTTTTATATCATTTGGTAGGCGGGTGAAAGGTGTCGAGTGCCGAAATTCAATCATCGGTTCACTAATGAATTAATTTGTCACCTTTGGATAATTTTGTGTTGGGACGTTTCATTTCGAGTGAATATGCCGAATGAAAGGCAAAAATGAACAAGAAATGAAACATCTGATATCGGTTTGAGGAAAGCGGTACTAGGAAAAATAGTTCACATGTAATCCGGTTCTATGAAATTAGGTCTTTAGATTGCGTTTTTTGTGAATGGTTCAATTTTATGGAATCTAAGTTTTATGTTAACTTCTTTTTTGTGTTTATCCAGTCAGGAAAACGGATTGTTGTAAATTGACTATCAACTAAACATGGTCCGTAGATAATATCAAAACTGTAGGTAATTATTTATCAGTCGTATAAAATGTCAATCAGATAATTATTACATCGACATTTCGCTGATAAAAGTGCCTAACATTAGTTCAGTGCTCCAAGAATTCCTCGACAGACGAACACAACAATATTAAGTTCGATCTTGAAACCGAACAAATTCGCTCCACCGAACTCTCGAGGAGCACTTTTTTACCGTCGAACTTAACTTAACGCCCTTTGTGTCTCGTATTAACTCTAGACCATTTTTATTCCGAACTCTTGAAGCAGTAAATAGTAGGTTTCGAGGATAAAATAGATTTTTCATCGGAGAGTTACTCGGGAGGAATACTAATACGTTACACTGTCATAACTATGAAGAACGGGTTTGCGTGATTGGGATACTGTAAGTTGGATATCGTTTGTGAGAAATATAGGACATTCTTTGTACTCTTTCATGTTTTTAGTTGGTTTCGTGCTGTGAAATGTTTTACATGCTCAAGTCATGCTAAAGAAACACATTTCCTGACAATCTTGTGCATATTTGGTTAGGGTTTGCTTTTACGGCGATCGCGTGTGAGGTCTTCGGTTTGGTTACCAGATAAGGCAAAAGTGTTAAGTCGTGAGATTGCTTTCTATCTTGTTTATTGGTACATTTGTGCTAGATGAATTGCAAAATAATGACGATTTACAAGTATGAATTGAGACAGTATTTTCCGAAGTTCTCAAGGAGATTAAAAAAAAAAAACTGTAAATATTAATAATTTTTTTTTAGGACTATCCTTTTTTATCCAGACGTGTGTTGACCGACCCTGTTATAGAAATAATGTTTCACTTCACTGAATCCTCCTCTAGTCAGATTTCTGCCAATTGTGATCGTATGTATTTTTATGTATGGTAATAACTACAGAGTTCCCAATATTGTGTACTCGGCAGTCCTTCAGACAAAAAATACACAGAAAATATGGAATTCTGATATTTTCACATACGTACGTATGAATCTACTTAGTAAAATTAGACATGGATCACTGCATTTTCCTGGGAGTTGTTGAATGATAGAAACCTAATCAGTTATCATGAGAGTTAATAGCAGATTTTAATAGACTATTTGAAACCTTCAGTCAGAAATCAATTTCATAAAACAGGCTAAGTAATAACAGCCATTAGGTGAAGCTACGCTTGCCGGGGTTGGTCAGTAGATGGATGACCATCTTTCCGTACCGAGACTCCTCCGTGCCTCGGGAAGCACGTCAAGCCGTTGGTCACGACTCTCATTCGTGGTTTTTTGACAGTCGTTACGAGTCGTCAGAAGCCCGAAAGTCTGACACCAGTTTTACCAAGGGGTATCGTATTACCCAGTTACTGGGTTGTGGAGGTCAGATAGGCAGTTGCTCCATGTAAAATACAGGTATTCAGCTGCATCCGGTTAGACTGGAAGCCGACCTCAACATAGTTGGGAAAAGGCTAGGTAGACTGATTCAGTTAGAAATCAATTTTTAATATTTTTTTTGGTAAGTCTTTACATTAATTAACCTACATTTAATTTGCAAACTATTCTTAAAAGCATCTATAACAAACCCCATCTGTGTTGCCGCCGGTATTCAGTCAGTCGGAGGCATTTCCATGTGGGTACCGTTTTACAATTCGGTGCGGAACACTAAAAAGGTGATAAATGGCGCCGTCCGGATTAAGAAACCCGGACGCGGGTGTCGTAAGCCGAACAAATAGGGGAACCAGGGGACCAGCGAATTTGTTAAATTACGGATTTGCCGCGTTGCGGACACTCCCGACGGAAATTTTTGAATAAAAATATGATGGACGATTATTATACCACTGGGTTTGTTGTTTGTATGGGGAGACGGTTAATGGCGGGCAAAGGAAAGGCTCTATGTCCAGCAGGGAACTGCTATAGGCTGATGGTGATGTGCTTATTAGTGTATTTAGTGTGGATATTCATAATCAGAATCCAAATGATTTATTTGTAAGGATGTATTTTTACATAGTCGCTCACAAAAGTTCTCTAAAAGTCACCAAAAGGGCAATGGAGAGGGCTATGCTTGGAGTTTCCCTACGTGATCGAATCAGAAATGAAGATATCCGTAGGAGAACCAAGGTAACCGACATAGCTCCAAGAATTGCCAAACTTAAGTGGCAATGGGCAGGGCACATTGCCGGTAGAACAGATGGCCGATGGGGCCGAAAGGTTCTGGAGTGGCGACCGCGTACCGGAAGACGAATGGTTGGAAGGCCTCCCACAAGATGGACCGATGACCTTGTGAAGGCTGCAGGAATCCGCTGGATGCGGAAAGCACAAAATCGGTCGAAGTGGCAGTGCTTGGGGAAGGTCTGTGTTCAACAGTGGATGTCTTTTGGCTGAAATGATGAAATGATGCTGATGATTTTTACATAGTATGCTATAAACATTTTTTTAAGTTCTATACATATCACAACATATGGTGCCCAAATGCTCATAAACACATGTATCAAGAATTGGTTGGACGACTAGGTAACCTGCATTGTGTCTTAAATAATAACATTTTGAATTTGATCGACGGATAATTCATGAATTTGTGTTGCCTTCTTCCTGAGCATTCAGCTTCGTTACCTTGCTGGGTAGAAAACATTTTAACCATTAAATGAGCAATTCTTTATAGTTCTTACTAATGTAAGTGAAGAATGTGAACGAAAATAATTCTCCTGTACGTACACGTACATACTGACAATGAAACTTGCTCCTAATCCCGAATGTTCTAATTTGTAACATATTTGTAAGGTGGCTCGTGTATGTATTCCTGAGAGAGCAATATATCATATTTTTATATTTCGGTGTTCAGAGTGGCCTTGGATTTTTCGGTAGGACAATATAGAATATTTATTTTTGTGATTGTCGGCACCTTGAATGTTTGATGCCTGGTGTAGAAATTAAGGATTAAGTGATTAATCATTGAATCCTTGTTTTCAAGCATTATGAATGTCACTTTCACTGCGTGTTCAATAACAGTACAAGAAATGAAAGCAACAACAGCAATTTGTCGTTATTATGATAAAGTACGTATTGCAAAAATAAATAAACGCATTTCTTTTTGGATTCGGATATCAGATTAGTGATAGCAGTTTTAACACAGCAGTCTCAAAAAGATGAAAAGCGGTAAAAAATTGCAAACAGAATCAATTTCAGCTATGATCAAAGCGTAATCGAATTGGTGTATAAGATTAAAGTAAATCTCATTTATTTTAAGTTCCCCATAATATGAACTTTGAAGAACGAAACGCAAAAAATACTTGTACCTATAAGATAATGTAGCTTTGGTCTTATTTAAATAATTTCCACGTTAGAAAAACAAAATAAAATAAAACGGTTCCCAGTAGGTACACCTTTTCATCTGGAGAGAATTCCAGCATATTTTTTTATGGCTAGTTGTACTTATTACAAACTACTTGAGGTAGTTTGAGCTGCGAGTGCTCCCAAGAGCTTAGCCTCAAGATCTCATCTAAGAAGAGATGTAAATTAATACGGTGAAACATTATGCTAACTATGCCAAGTGGGGGTTCTTAGTCGAGTACCTACCTCGTTACCTTCCAATTTTGTTTTAATCTTTGATGCTTTTATAAAGTTCGAGTTTGAGGAGACTAAAACTACTTGAATTAAATTTAAAGTCTTTTTACTTCGAAATGTTTTTGAGTCTTAGTCCTACGGTCTGCGTTGCGTATTATTAAACTAACTTCTTTTTATTCCATCTTTTTTATGATGATTCAAAAAGAA
Organism: Conistra vaccinii; assembly: GCA_948150665.1. Taxonomy (NCBI): domain Eukaryota; kingdom Metazoa; phylum Arthropoda; class Insecta; order Lepidoptera; family Noctuidae; genus Conistra; species Conistra vaccinii. The sequence continues at coordinate 1,707,564 of OX411323.1, read as the reverse complement.
TTGTATCAGACAATAAGACAATAAGCTTCGGTTTAATATTCAAGTTGATAAAATTGCTTCTAAAGGGTTTAAGATGTTGGGTTTCATTCTGCGTAACTGTAAAGATTTTGAGCACGCCTCAACTATAATTGCAATCTTTAATTCAATAGTCAGATCAGGCTTAGAATATTGCAGTATAGTTCTGACTCCATTCTGCGAGATACATAAACGTCGTTTGGAGTCAGTGCACAAAAGATTTCTTTGGCACTTGTCATATCAGTGCAATATGGCTAGAAATCTAACTAGCAACAGCTCACGCTTGAAACATTTCAAACTTATGAGTCTGGAAAATCGCCGAATGTTTCTGAATCATCTGTTTCTATACAAAATAATGAATACTCATATTGATTGTTCGCGGCTGCTGGATTGTGCCTTACAAACTTGCTCGTGGGTTTGGATATCAGTTGCTCCGCGCTAAGGGCTTTAAAATCTGAGTCATTTACTTGACTCACTTGCGTGTGTCGGGTTCGATTCACGCACGGAACAAATATTTGTATGACTTCCAAGTATGTAGTTGTTCCGGGTCTGGCTGTTTGTGTACGTGAGTTTATATGTTTGTAAGCGCACCCACAAAGCAAATAATTATTTATTTTTTGCAGAAAACACTGTTTTAATGGTGTTATTAAATGTACATGTTCCAAGTGATTCTACCGTAAGGCATGCAAAATGGCAAAGGCATTCAATACAGGAGAAATTCCTAGTGTGGGGCAACGTTTTAAAAAAAAATGCGAAAATGAGTTTGTTTGTTTGCGACGCTTTCTCGCTAAAATGGCTGAACAGATTTGGATGAAATTTGGCACACGGGTAGACTATGACCTGAAATAGGATAAAGAATACTTTTATCCCGGTAGTATGTTCCCGTGGGATAATATCCGATATACACGCGGACAAAGCCGCCGGCGAAAGCGAGTTATAATATATGAATACCAATAAAATCTTATAGCCATATGTCAGTACAAATCAATGCAATAATTAATGACTAATGCTCACGGCTGATTGCACGCGATTAGAAACACGATTAGCAAGGTATTATAACATAATGTTAGCTCATTAGGAATGTATTATGTATGGGACAGCTGAATATATGTCGATGGAATGGAGGAATGTTATTGGCATTAATTATGTCCTTTTATGCCGTCTCAAATAGGGAGAATGCTTCTGATTTAGTTCTGCAATGACAGTAAACTTATATGCTATTGTTAGATATCTTTTTGGTTAGCGTGAACTTCTTCTTTTCATGTCTACGGTACTCTTCTTCGTTGTATTTTTAAAATTTTATATTTTACTAGCTGCCCGCCCGGGCTTCGCACGGGTAGCACGGTACTTATCTACGGCGCACCTACCTACTTACCCTAACTACCTACCTACCTACATACCTACTTTACCTATCTACCTACCTATGCTACGTACATACCTACCTACCCTACCTTCACCTACATATCCTAAGAACCTTCTCCTTACTATAACACAACAAAAAAAGAATTACCGAAATTGGTCCAGCCGTTCAAGCGTGATGGCGTGACCAAGGAAATAGGGATTCATTTATATATATATAGATGAGCCCAGTAGGTGGCCACGTTGGTAGCGGCATGAGTGGCATTCTTTAGGTGAACAGGCTCTTAGGACACTCTCTGATCAGAAGCACCGCACTCGCACTGGGTGTTGGGTGCCTCAGTGAACCTCCACTTCGACAAATTGTGTCTGCAGCGGCCTGCTTAGGTACGCAATCGATTGAGGGCTTTCCGAATGCACTGACTGAACAGGTCCATTCAAATCTGAGTGGATCTTTCCTCAAAAGAGCATCTCCAACACTAATCTGCATGGTCCTCATATGACCGGACCAAGATTATGTCTGGACTTTAAAAGATACTGTGACCTCTGAGTTTGTTTCGGTGTTACTTCTCAGAGTAGTCGGATTAGAAATACCCCTGCCCTCATCTAGTTCTAAAACCATAACTATTTTTGACGAATTAAAGTGATTTCTATAACAGAAATAAATCATTTATTTTGTTCGCTGATCACAAAAAAAAAGTTGGTACAAAATAACGGCCAAGTTTAAAATAAAACATTAAAAATTCACGTTCAGTCAGACATGTCAACATTAGAGAATACACGATTAAATACAGCTAAAATTAAATACAGCTAAAATAAATAAAGATATTCACTGGCAAAATAGAATCATAATGGCGTTAATTCATCAAAGTTATAATCCAAAACGAATATTTCATTCAACAGCTTATTAATAATATGAAACATAAAGAATAACTAAATACAAAACGAAACTATAGGTAGTGAATAAAGTGCTTCACTGGTAACTCTTTCATTCATCTACTTTTCGTTTCAGAACCAATGTTTGAACATTGTATTAAAATTATTCACAATTTCAGAATAGAAAGTACTAGCTTCTGCCCACGACTTTGTTCGCGTGAAATTTCGGCCCCCGAACCACCGCGGCACCGCGTCGCGTCACATCGCCCGCGCTATTACTTCGTTTACGCTTAGCGGTCTGTCTGACTTTTAAGCTATTGCATAGCTTCTATCGCGGGCCTTGAGCGTGGAGACCTAATCCAGAAATTCCGTAACGAAAATACGAGTACCTAAGGAGAGTGTTTTGTATTGAAAATTATGTTTAACTGCTTGACAACAAAGTTGAAATTTACTTAGACGAATGATACGAGAGTGTTGTATTGAAAATTATGTTTAACTGTTTGACAACAAAGTTCAAATTTACTTAGACGAATGATACGAGAGTGTTGTATTGAAAATTATGTTTAACTGTTTGACAATAAAGTTCAAATTTACTTAGACGAATGATCCTTGACTATTAATAGTTAAATTAAAACCTTTTTATTAGTTTGATGTTCCCATTACGTTGTGTCAAGTTTTAAAAACTATAAATGTGAATAACAGTTCCTGTCAATGTCATCATTGCTATTTCTTGTATTCGGGTTAATATTTTACAATTGCATAAGTTGATAAAAAATGCTATGCAATAGCTTTGCCGCGGCAGTCCCCGAGTGCCACACGTCTTTTTTTTCTCTTTTCCTTAGGGTCCTAGCGTGATGTAACATAGCCTATAACCTCAAAAATTGGGCTATCCAATGAAAAAAAATATTTCAAATCTGCCTTGTAGTTCCGGAGATTACCCCCTACATATAAACTTCCTACATAAAAATCCCAAGAAGGAGATGGTGTAGAAGGTGAGAGTTCATTCAGTAAGGTAGGTAGGCATATTTCGTGATGATGAATAGGGGACGAGCTTATTGCCATTGCATAAAGCCAAACTCCAAGCTGCTGATCACACAAACCAAAATACCCAACACTGTTCTCGCGGTAGAACTGTGTGTCAACACTTTCGTTTGCAACCACTAGACGTAGTGTAATATCAACTCTCCAAGATGACAACGTCGACTACTTATCATTAGGTAGGCCGCCAGCTTGTTAACAACTCTAATTCTTTGAAAAAAAAAACAGACCTATCACAAAAAAGTCGGCCTTTACCTGCCCGGGAATGTCGTGAATTGCAACTTAGGGATTATGGTTAGGAGATAAGCAGCAGCCCTCTCTTGTTTGCTAGTACAAACTGCGACCATTAATCTGTCTGTCTGATTATGCTAATTTGGCTTTTGATAGTTAAATGTAGCGAGGTAGCGGTCATTGTGAGGCCTGCTGTACTAGATTTATGAAGACTGACTTCTTGACTTGTCTTGACTGACTGACAGATGAATGATGAAAAGACATCACACATACCCATACCATGACAACCGATTGCCGCACAACTAATCGGTAACCGGTGCCACATTCAGACTTCCTCTTATGTACTCATTTGTTATTCTATCCATTCGTAACACCACACATCCCTCTTAGCATTCTCATTTCACCTGCATGCCTTTCATTCATCCCTTTTGTAGCCCAACATTCTGATAAAATCTTGAATATTGTTTCAATATTTTCCTCATTCATAGCCGCAGCGACCTCACACCTGTCTCCTCGAATACTCCTGCCTCGCCACGTCATCCACAACACATGATAGGCATGTTTCAAGATTAGTCAGTGACGTCACATCAAAACGACGTCTCTCATAACAATTTTTACACTTTTTCGCGCTCGATTTATTTCGCAACGTTACAGTTTTTGTACGGTAAATCATTCCGTCTGATAAAACTTGGGGTTGTGTGCTTAGGTACTGAAATATTCGTGTGTGTAAGAGCTTAGGTTTTGTCGGTTTTCTCTCATCTTTACTGATGATGTTAATTTTTTGTTGGATTATTTTTCGGTGTTAGGTTTTTTTGGAGTATTGTACACAATGAAGCCTTCATGCGATTATACAAGCGAATTTTCTTCTAGATAAAGAATTGCCAGAAGAGAATGTTGAGTAATCTAAACAGAATATTCTAATATAGTGTAAGTGGCAATATAGATAGTTAATGGACTTAGACGTGACTTTGCGGAAATTCATTATAAAATACAATAGACGACGTATATTTAGAAACCTAATTCTCTTAACTGTTCTAATCAACACGTGTTTCCCCTGTCAACGAGGCATCCTCAGTATGACGATTTATTTATTTATTTATTTATTTAATACTTCAAGCACACAAATGTACAGAGGCGGACTTAATGCCATAGGCATTTTCTACCAGTCAACCTTTGACGATTGACTTGTTGCGAAACCGGATACGACGTGTTGCCACGTCTAGCGCCGAACGCAGAGAGTCTCTGCGCTCGGCGCTTGACATACGTACTAAATATACGTTGTCTATTATGTTTTTTTTATATTATAGCCCATCAGAGCCACGGTGAAACACACCGGTAACACTTAGCTTTTGAATTGAATCCACTACTAATACAAGAAAATTTAGCTTAGTTGGGTTAACTGGAACTCACCTAATGCAGAACCCATTGCCTAAAGATTATATTATATTGCTTTACAAGTAGTCACCCAACACAGAATGAAGAAGTGATAAGGACCAAACATAAATGTAATACACAATAGTACCTATATTACTGCCGCGGCCTGCAAATGGGGCATTGATGGACGATCGTAAAAGTATGGGCCGAGGCGAGTCCATGGTAACAGTATTTGCGTAGACCCATCCTATATAAAAATATAATATAACTAATCATGATATAAGATATTTTATTAATTATTTAAACTAAGCAAAGCAAAATCAACAACATAATTATGTTATTATAATATAATATAGGTTAACTTTATTTATTCATTCCAAATGACCAAATATTCCAAATGAGTATCTATTTGTGACTATACAAACATAAAAAATTAAGTAAATAAAATATAAAGTCGAAAATATAAAATTAGAACTGAACATAAGTTCTAGAGTGCCGAATTTATTTAATATTTGCTATATTAAATAAATTCGGCACACTAGAACTTTTTACTCTGACTGTAATTTAATGTGTGCTCAGGTACGTAATATCTACAAACATAACCAATGTAGAGACCATAAAATATGTAGAGTTGCCAAACAGGAGCGTTGCCAGACGGGAGTAAGCCATTTATTTGGCCGCGATATACGACAGATATGGATTTTCATACAAACATTGCCGGCCGGGCGCTTGCATGTATTCGACCAGTACCGCATTTTCGATTAATCTCGAAGAAGGTTGTCAAAATAATGCTTGAATTTCCAAGCATGTTTGAGAATAATATTATACCACTGTGTACAATTAAATTGAAAGCTTTCTGACTTTAAAGATGTCTGATCGAATGGAAACCGTTCGACACCACCATTCAATCAAAACCACCAATAATAAATACTGGCTGAAATATCCGCTTAACCCTCAAGTTATTTCAATTACATTTTCCAAATCAAATTCTACGGAAATAATATTGGTCCTTTGGGAACCAACAGTGGGTCACGGGAGGGTTATATTAAAACAAATCTGTCGCTATCTTTGATGTTCAAGGATCTTTTGAAGTACCGTATTTTATTTGATTTGGTCTTCTGTTTTGGTATGGCTTTTGTGATTTTCGTATTAAAGGATACTTGTTGGAACTTTTGAACGGTGGGTATTATGAACTAAGGTGTAAAGGAAGTTATTACCAGGTTTTATTATGGGCTCTGCTATTCGGAAAATCCTTTGTTGTAAAGTGGCTGTTTATACAGTGTGTCTGGTCACCGGTGTCCGACCCGTTTAGGCGAAGCAATAATTATGATCAATTTTATCGTCAAATCCACCATAATAAGGCATTTTGCGACTACTGTTTATTTTTTACTGAGTACAGTTGTTTTATTTATTTTGCAATATCTACCGAAGTACCGATGTAGAGGTCCTACAAATATAATAGTGGTTTCGTTCGACAGCTACAAAAGTGCCAATGTTGACACTGAAAAGTTTATCAAAATCTCCCATTAAAACTTTAAAAAAATACTTGAAACTTAAAAAGTGTGAAAAATTTGGTTGTTTTTTTTACTTAACTTATTTCAAAACAGTACCAAAATGCCTTATTATGGTGTATGTCTCGATAAAATTGATCCTATTTCTTTGCCTTAACGGGTCGGGTGCCGGTGACCAAACACACTGTATATACATATAATTAATGACTTCGCACTGCATAAGCGGTTCTCACAAAGTAAGACATACCTTCACGTTTCATTGCGTGATCGATTTAATTAGCAATCATTATTTCATACAATAGTTTTTTAGAGGCATGAGGGGTGTAAAATTCACTGATCCTCTATAGAAAAGGTAGGCTCCTTCTGCCAGACGGGTGTCGTGTCTGGCAACTGCCCAATGGTTGATGTCGGATAGTCTTATATAATATGCCGTTCGCGCGGTAAACTCTAATTACGCGATGCGGGATTTGTGTGACGTCATGTCTTCGATGCGTAAGTTTTATGTGACGGTATAACCTCTACAGTTTAATTAACTTTTTTGTAAGTTTATAAAAGCAAAACAAACTTTGAACCAAGTACTGTTTCTAAATAAAATACGGACTACAGAAAAGCAAAAAATATATGAAAAAGAAACATTTCTGTCCTTTTCCAGTTTTCTTTTCAGTTTCCTCGAACAATACTCAGGTAGAAGTACAAAGGTGTCACAGCGTAGACGTTAAAATTTAAATAATGGCCGTGAAATGATGTTACAAAAATCTGCGCGCTCTAAAGGTCGCGCTTGCGCTCCGGGAAGAACTTGTGTCATGAATGAAATAACCGTGTCTTTGCCAATGAAAGTAGAAAACGTTTTGTGACAGAACGGAAAAATAAAAAGCGGGCTTAAAAAGAAGTGTGCTATGTTGGTGTGCCGGTGATTCCTATATTGTATTATGTAGCTCCCAAAATTCAAAAAACTTATTATATCGGCTATACGAGTAGGGGAAGACCAAAAAAGTGATGGATGAACTGCATGATGATAAGCCGAGAAAGGGAGTGACTACCGAGATGACGACTAATAGAGAAGTATGGAAGAGAAGGATATGTTGCGAGGACCCCAGATAAATTGGGATAAGGTCAGCAGAATGATGCTGGACGGATCCCCGTTAATGCCACAAATCTTGCATTTACAATTCCTAGACCATTATAATATTAGTTTTCTGTTTTGGGAATCGACCCGAATATTAGAAGCCATTAACGCTCTGCCATTGTAATATAGAGAAGTACCAGAAATGACATTGAAATAAAATTTTGTTATCTGTCTGTCTGCAGGATTATGGCTATCGTCAGAGCGTAAAAAAACAAAAATTCAAATGTCATTTATTCAAACTAGGCTGAGAATCAGCACTTTACGAACGTCAAAACTACATAAGACAGTCCCCCAAAACGCCCGCCCTTCACCACTTCCTAGTGCTTTAGCTGAGAAGAAGAAGTGGCGCAAAAAACTCCCCAGCAGCACGGCTGTGTTAGTTCACATTACGCAACACAAAATATAATTTAAATTAAAAGCCATATGTCAGCTAGCCACACACGCCAATATACCAACCAAAAACATCGAGAACGATAGTCAGACAGAAATATTAATTAAAAAACTAAACGTAAACCATATCAACATAATTCGAAACCATTATTAAATCGAGATCATAGCAGAATAAAAACTGTTTTTAGATTATCTTTGAATCAGTTTCAAAGAGTCTACTGATGTTAGTTACGAGTACTGCATTTTGTTATTTCCGCTAATAGGTACGTCTTCAGTGGTTTGAAAAATGTCAAAGAAAAACAAATAATACATAAAAGCACAAGGAATAACACGGTTCACTGGCACAAAAACAGTGTTAAGCCATTTGAAATTACAGCTAAGTGCTTTTTCATTGAAATAAAATAACAAAAGAGAAAAAATTTAAGTAGATAATAGATTTGTTCTAAGCCCATAATTTTTGCTCACTTTTAAGGGTTTCGTTGAAAGCCTAAAGAAAATTATTAAAACTAGACAAAAGAGATTTTAAGAGCAAAAGTAATTTGGACTTTTTGTTCGGAGCGAGTAATTCTGAACCAGTGGGCCGTTTTCATTGCTTGTATTGCATGTAAAACTGTTTTATGTTCACGTGAAAGAGTCTTTTTTTGTTTTTTTTTAACGTACCGCGGCCTTTTGAGCGTAGTTAATACTGTACGCCGGTTTTCGGAATGTTAAATTAGTTTAGTAGGTAACTCTTTATTTTATTCTTTCGTGTTTGGAAGAATATGGCTACGCGTTCAATAGTAAATTATTTCGACGTCGATAACCCCCAAGATGCCAATACGTAGCCAACAAGTAGAACAAGTGTAATTCTCTATACTCGTATATTATGTCAACGGATTCCGGATCTCGCTCTTTAAACCGCAATCTTTTTTGGTGGCACAAATTGGTACTTCTCCAGTCACAGTCTTTTAACGACAGTTATTGCAGCAAATTTATTTTCATGGAGTTATACCTACTTTATCTCAAAATATTCTACCAGCAAACATATTCCTTAGAATACATGTTTACATCTGTTGCGATGGATAAAGTTGAACATAAACCATTTGCATATTGTAAACAACGGCAGTTAGACAGTTAGACAGAACAACTCCAGAATACTGTTGTATTTGAACGTATGACGGCTTGTGGGTTTTATTCACTATCTGTAGTCTGAAGATGAAATTAACTTCTGTAAAGTAAATTCAGAGAGGTCAGGTCATTCACTAACTTTCAAGGGTATACATTAATAGTAATATTTACGTAATTTATCGTTCTACATGATAAATACCTCTTCTCATTCAAAGAAGATATAAGAAGTGAGGAACAGTAAATAAGAGTTTAAAAACATATATCTTTGGAGGAATTTTATCGTTTCAATGAAGTCTATCAATTACTTCAACCGACAGAAAATCGCAATCACTACTCCCACACTATGATCAATTGTTCCCAAAACCGAGCATCATACATCAGCAACCAGCTGTAGATTTATGACGCCCTGGTACATACTGTTCATGTTTGAGTATTCGATACATGAACTAGTCACGCAGAGCCTATTCAGCGTTACCTTTCACTCATGTCCTCCTTATTAAGTAATTGCTAATCAGTATTATAGACTAATCTATTGATAACTAATTAAGGTCTATTCAGGTACAAACAATAAATAACTAATAGACTGCGAAACATCTATCTAGTCACTAACATAGTCAATATTAGTAGAACTACTCGTTATTACCGCTCTATAGTAGTTGTTTGTAGTCCACAGGTCTTTCCAATCGCATGCCACTTAACGAGATCCTCAGTTATCCGTCTATAGAGCTGCAAATCTAGCCTAAGGATATCCTATTCACGTTTGCCGTTTGCCAAAGCGATTCTGATTACCTAAACCTAATTTACCAGAGACACTATTCGTATATGTAGGCATAAAACTACTCTCCTGGTACACATAGCAACATATACCTACGCTCGTTTCGAAGCACCGTGCCGCCATGAAAGCGGTTTTATCGAATTTAACACTTTACACAGCGCGACACAGCGCTTAATGGAATTTTCGACGACAAATCTAACGCCGATGCAAACTGTCGTGAAAGAGAATTGCTACTTTGATTCTAGCCAAAAGAGATAAAGTTTGGAACACGTGTTTAGGAGCGGGCTAAATTAGATTCCGTGTCGAGTTTTGCGAATTATTTGGTGCTGTTTCTCCTAAATTGAAAGATACAGAGAAATAAGTTTATTTTATTGTTTTCCGTCTAAATCGTAACCTTGTTACTATTATCGATATAACAGAAATAACAACTTTACTAAGTTACTTTTTCAGTCCGTGGTAATCCCGAAATAGATTCATTCCATTTATCCCGTTTTAGAGTACACGTTCCTATTTTCCATCTTGTTTTGCTTGGACCTTTGGTACGCTAATTAGGAACGGTATTATCAAACGCAAAATAAGGTGACTTTTGCTTTTTGAACGTGATTTTTTTCCAATACGGACATAACCAGATAAAAAATATAAAAGAATTAAAATAAAGTGGACAGTATTAGGAAATTATTCTCTTGCCTCAACAAACTGGTAGCTTAGTAATTTGCACTTCATTATACACTGAATGGGTGCTCGGGAGTTTGACAGGAAGCCATTGTTGACCTAATTAAATAGTTTTGTCGATGCCCGGAAGTTTCAAGTTAGATACTTTTTGATAGGATCTTTTTACGATCACTTAGCTTTACAAGTGGTTTTATAATGTCGATTTTGTTATATCTTTTTCAACACAGTTGCTCGAAAAGTGTCTCTTATTGAACCGCTTTAAGGTTCATAATACTGTGTAAAACTTTTTGGGTTCCGTAGTCAACAAGGAACCCTTATAGGTTCGCCATGTCCGTCTGTCTGTCTGCGGCTTAGCTCAGAGACTCTTAGTACTAGAAAGCTATAATTTGCCAGCATGGGTAGTATTATTAATCACGCCGACAAAGTGGTAAAATAAAATAATAGTACATTATGATACGAGTGTGCTGTATTGGTCATTACCCATGAGGCGGTAAAAGGCGAGCGCGATAATTTAGCCGAGTGGGTAATGAACAATGCGCACGCGTTTCATATGACGTTTTTCAACACATTTGCGAGGAAAGAAACCGTCTTGTTGTAAGAACTTATGCTACAATAACGTAACTTTAGAGAAATGATACATTTAGATTTATAAAGTTCAACTGACCTTTGTTACCAGGTACTGACTATCCACTTCCTGTAAAAACGTTTCTACGTCGGTTCGTATTTTTCTTAATATGTAACCTGCAGTAACCACACAACATATACGATAACAAATATTTATGAAAAATGGCGCGCTGGATTTTTTTTCGGGTAGCGATGCGCGCGCAAGGCACTGACAAAACCGCTGAACAGCCTACCATCACGTTCGGTCGGAGGTGGAGACAAAATTTGAAACTTGAAAAAATTAGATTTCGCTGCTAATTATTACTAATTATTCTCTATCGAGAGAGACTGAGAGAGAAAGTGCGAATTTGGTCAAATGGAAAATACAGTATGGCGAATCTTGTGAAAATTTTCTCATTTTTCGTCATGGGTGGCGTTTTCGTAATTTTCGATCATGCTAAAACCGATAGTGAGGTCAAAATGTTAATCCAAGATGGCGGCTGTGAAAATTTTCGTCATTGGTCTCGTTTTCGTAGTTTTCGATGGTTCTAAAGCTGATAGTGAGGTCAAAATCAAAATCTAAGATGGCGGCTGCGAAAGTTTTGTCATGTTTCATCATGGGTTTCGTTTTCGTAGTTTTTGATGGTTCTAAAGCCAACAGTGAGGTCAAAATTTAAATCCAAGATGGCGGCTGTAAAAATTTCTCATTTCATTTTTCTCACCCATGACGAAAAATGAGAAAAAATTTTGCAGCCGCCATCTTGAATTTACATTTGACCCCACTATCGGCTTTAGAACCATCGAAAACTACGAAAACGACACCCATGACGAGAAATGAAAAAAAATTACAGCCGCCATCTTGGATTTACATTTTGACATCACTATCGGCTTTAGAACCATTGAAACCTACGAAAACGACACCCATGACGAAATTAAGAAAATTTTCACAGCCGCCATCTTTGATTTACATTTTGACATCACTATCGGCTTTAGAACCATCGAAAACTATGAAAACGACACCCATGACGAAAATGAGAAAAATTTTGCAGCCGCCATCTTGGATTTCCATTTTGACCTCACTATCGGCTTTAGAACCATCGAAACCTACGAAAACGACACCCATGACGAAAAATGAGAAAAATTTCGGAGCCGCCATCTTGGATTTCCATTTTGACCTCACTATAGGCTTTAGAACCATCGAAAACTACGAAAACGATACCCATGACGAAAAATGAGAAAATTTTCGCAGCCGCCATCTTAGATTTCCATTATGAAGAAATTCACACTTTCTCTTTCTCTCTCTATAAGATAAGATAAGATAAAGATTTATTGAATAAAAATGGTTGAACAATCAAACACTTACAAACAACACCATGCGTATAAAATAGTGCGTATTACAATTATATAACCTTTAGTGTTATCAGCAGTCTTTGTATGAACTCTGGTATCCAAAGAAAGGTATCGAAGTTATCGATATCTATCGAATTAGAAAAAGACAGACGCAAGAATGAAGCCGCGTTAAAGAACTTCGTTCCAAAAACCTGTTTACTTTGTCACACTATATTAAGTCGCAATAAGAAAGACATGTCGTGCCTTGATAGTACTTACTAATTCCATACTGCCATGTCATTACTCCGACTAGTAAATAGTTATCTGTGGCGCACATTACCGCACTAGTGCGATTATGTAAAGAAAAAAGCACGTGTCTATGCATTATGAACCTAAAAGCGGTTAAATAAGAGCCACTTTACGAGCAACTGTGTTGAAAAATAGTTTTTGTTACGGTACTTACATGTAAAGTGGATTTTATTCCAAGAACAAACTTAACATCCCCCGATGTTAAGTTTGTTCTTGGAATAAATTCATCCCAACTACAGAACCCTTCATTGTGCGTGGTCCGACACGTACTTGGCCGGGTTTTACTTTAAATTACCGCACTAGTGTGGTAATGTGCGCCATTGATAACTTTACTAGTCGGAGATATGCGCTATTTTTTATTCATCAAAGCGACTTCAAGCCTTTTTATGCCTACTGTGTAAATAAATAAAATATGATAAATTAACATAATATCTCATCTTTTTTTTCTCAAACAAACTCAGTGCGACATTTTCCATAAATATTTGTTAACGTTTTTGTTGTGTGGTTAATTATTATCAAAAATATGAAATCACCAAACGAAGATGAATAGTTTTTAAAAGAAGCTCCGGATAGTCAGTACCTGGCAACAAAGGTTAGTTGAACTTAATAAATGTATCATCTCTTTACGTTATTGTAGCATAAGTTCTTACAACCAGTCTGTTTTTTCCTTGCAAGTGTGTTGAAAAACGTCGTATGAAACGCAAAACGTCGTATGAAACGCGTGTGCATTGATCATTTTGACCAACATAGCACACTTGTATCATAATGTACTATATCGGTACATACTCGCAAACAAATAGGAGTATACGTAAAAAAATTGCCAATAGTTCGTTTTAAATCTTAATCAGACAGGCATTCTAAAATATCCTAATAAATCCTGGTTCCTGATTTTCTTGTTTTCTACTGCTCAATGTATCTGCCATTTTATCTCGTCACTACCTATAGTTGTACTAGTAAAGAATGCCTTATGGAATTTAGTCCCTGTTTGGACCTTTGTAGTGTACAAGGTTTAATAAATAAATAAAATGAAACTCATGTTTAACGTTCAAAAGTCGACTTACGATACGACTACAAGACCAACGAGGCATTTCAGCTACAGATTAACAGCACCATTTGCTTATTATCAACGCAAATACCTCGTGCTTACTAATCTACTCTCTCCTCCATTAGGCTGAGCCAACATGTTTGTATCCATTTCATCGCTACACATCGATCACTCTCATTTGATAGGTCAGACATCCGCCATATTGTATTTTTGTAAATTTACAGCACTTCGTGACATTTTTGACACTCGCAGGGATTTGATTGGGACAATATTTCATGGATCGCTTGTTTAGTTTGGACATGTATTTTAGTTTAGTGAAAGCCTTTGTTTTTATTTTGGTCCTCAGTTCCTTTGCTGGGCAAAGGTACAGGTATACTTCGGACATCCATATAACATGTTAGCCGCCATGTTGGATTTCGTTTACCTATCTTGCAGATTATTTTCCATTTCTCTTCTTTTTTTTTCAGGCTACAAAATGATAAAAAGCATAACTTTAGTATAGGTGCCCCTGTTTTATAGTTATGATAAAGGAGAATGCTCATGGATGTATGGAATCCCGTACCATGTTGCATCAAATTCAAACTTTGTTTTTTATGGACTACACTGATCATATTAACTCCTACAAAAGTTCTTTTTGAAAAAGAAACCCGGGTTTTGGAATTATTTTAGAAAAACGAAAATAACCTAAAAACTAAGTCTATTTTTTTTTCGCTACCAACGACTTATTTTTATAGACTTGTTAAACACGGATGAAAAAAATCACAAAATACAAACAAGTTCTACTTCTCAACACACAATTCAATAATTTACTATACTAGGTATCTCAACTTTCAAAAACACAGACTGTCGTTTTCGATAGCGCAAAAGTTAGTACATTACAAATGTCAGATGCACAGATAACTATAAACTAGTCGGGATTTAGGGATGTAATCGATAAATCAAAATCTTTAGGGTAAGAAAATAGATTTGTGTCAATTAGCAATAAACCAAACTAAATCCATTTGGTGTAGGTACTGATTTTGTTGCTGTTATTTAAAGAAAGCAAAGCAAATACATATAATTCGTGAAATGCAAACGTTATAGTTATATAATTATGTATAATAAACAAAAGAAATTATTACTGGTTAGTCGATTCATCAAAAATCGATAAAGTCCGCTTGACATGCAAGTCAGTTGACGTTGTTCAAGTGAAACGGAACGTCATTTATAAGGAGTAAAATAAAACAATATCCATACTTTAAAATTCAAAAGTAAATTCCCTGTTCCAAAAACAAAACCCCGACGCATAGTGTCGTAAAAAAATATGAAATGAATTACTATAACATTTTGGTCTTGATGCGCGAGACTTTTTGGTACCACTTTTGGTCATTCTCCTTTATTTTAAAGTGGTGAAGAAACTCGTTTCAACATACAATTTTTGTTCAACGATCCTTCCAAACAAATAAATATTTATTTTTACAAACAATGCAATACACATCGAGTTTATAAACAGAGCAATATATTTTTTGTTAAAAATACAATTTCATTTACAAATAGATTGGGTATACAATAGAAGTTTAAAATTAATATAAAAGTAATCAGGTATACACAAAATACATAATATAATGTATAATACCTACACCTAAGTAATTTTAGCAACACATGCCTACATCAATGGCCCTATATTAATGGGTCTCTAAAATCAATTAACCCACTTTGTCCGAGTCGATGTGGTGGTCACGACCTAATCGTCTAGGCAAAATGCATTATACCTTTATGTACGTACGTAGTAACTAAGTGCCTGGGTGAAAATCATGTTTAAACTTACTTTGTTAGTAAGTAAATATACTGTGCTCGTCCTAAAACTACTAATAAATGTTCAAATTATAGGCGAGGACACTGGCACCCTAAACAGAAGTTAAATCTTAATTTGGGTGCCGGAGTTCATCGAAAACACTGTTTCCCTTAGTTGTACAGCTGATGGTAATATTTTATTTTATTTTTTTCTTTACAACGGTGAAACCGTTTCACTCTCTGAACTCAAATGAAGTCGGTTTCCAAAAATGAATTGCACATTTTGTTATGTGTAGTTTTAATTTTTTTGTGTGTGAGGCAAACGCGCCAGGGGACATAGATTGGGACTTGGGGACAGGGGACATAGATGGCTTAGAGAATAAAGAACGACAAAGGAAAAGGTGGTTAGACTGAGTTTAAGAAGTATAAAGAATAAAGTCAATCATGAGCGAAACTCAAGTAAATAAGCATAATGGAGGCGGATGATGGGTATGACGGAATGAAATATCATCGTAATTTTGGGCATTCGGCTTTCAGCATAAGACCATCATTGGCTGATAATACACATAAGATCACGTCTGTACCTACTTCCCGAAGGCCTAGGCAGAAATGTACCTACAGTACACCCACATTTCGCCAATTATGTTTAAGTCGTCAAAGTCAAATAATTTATTTCCAATAGGCACATATAAGGCCCTTTTGAACGTCAAAATTTACTTGAAAATTTATTCTAGTGTTGGTGGTGGTAGTGTTGTGTCATGTGTGTTTGTGTATGTGTCTGTGTGTGTGTATAATTATATCATGATAGTCATGGCTCAAATGATAGCAGTGATTGTTTCATGGTGAGACCATCGGACTGCCAAATCATAGATCTCGAGTTCGAACCCAAGGCACGCACCTCTGACTTTTCGGATTCATGTGCGTATTGTATAATTATCCCTTGCTTCAAAAACGGTGAGGGCAAACATCGTTAGGAAACCGGCATTCGTGAGAGATATTTCTCGACGGCATGTGAAGCCAAGTCAGAGGCCCAAATCGGCTCAAATTCAAGTAATAATGTACTATTATCCAAAATTACTGAACACGTAGATACATAATTATAAACGTTTCCAAAAATAATTTAATCAAATGTTTAAAACTTTTCCTACACACTTTTTCTGCTTCAACTGACACATATTTGATTTGGTCAGTCTACTGTAGAGGGATTATTTTTGAGTCTCGGTTACTTTTGGAAAAATATTAAATCCTCAAAGTGGATGAAACCGGGTGTAGGGATAATCCGGGATACATAATCTAGAAATAGGACTAACTGTTTTACTGAAATTAAATGAAAACTGTTTTTTTACATGAATGTTTTAAGATAATGTTATTATTAAAATCTCGCAACGATGCTTATTATTAAGTCTTGCGCACTTGAAGTTTACACCAGAAAAAATCCGTTTAATTTAAGAATGTTTACTATTTTTATATTTAAACTTAACCATCTTATCGTCTTACATACAAAAGTTGCCAAGTATCAACTATGCCCTTGAAATAAATAAAACAAACAAAATAACATTGAACTTGTTCGGCTCGGACCCAAAGAGATCGTTCCACAAATCTTTCATTTTCCACGACTGTCGACTGTCCTATCGACAAGATTTACGCGTCACAAAAAATCGTTTACAAGAAAAAACAATTTAAATATGTAAATGTAGCTCTGTTTAGTGAAAAGTTTAGCCTTTTACAATGAGAAAAATATGCTAATACCACGGCCTAAGGTCAAATTCTATATAAATGTATAATTTCGAGTTAAAAAGTTGGCTTTGATCTTTAATAATGCATTAAAAGGGAATTCAGTTTTAGTTTGTATATGTATAAATTCCAAGTTGATGCGGTTTTGGCTATGCATAGATTTAGCGTGTGTTCAGTTAATTTGGGTTTCATTATAATGGTGGCAAATAATAGAGGCAAATAGCGTGATATTGAAGTATTTTAGGCTAATATACGCGGCTAAATTATGTTATGGAACGGTTGGCGCAGTTTATATGGGTTTGATTTTGAGCTACGGATCTCCGTTCGATACCTGTACACAATAAAATAAATATATACTGTGTGGATTAAGGATTTAGAAATTATATGCAATTTATTATTTGCATACGTGCTCGGAATATAGCCAAAGTCACAGATAAATATTTATACTAGATGAGGAACCGGGCGAAGCTAAAAAAATCGGCTAAGTGCGAGTCGGACCCGCACAGGAAGGGTTCCGTTCTACTTTAAAATATATAGCTACAAACGCCTAAAAGCACGTTTCTATTAAGGCGACCCCTTTAATTTTTGTCTTTATTTTATTTTTATTTTCTTTGACCTAACGGAAATAAGATAAGATAAGATAAGATAAGATAAAGATTAAGATAAGATAAGATAAGATAAATAGAAATACACAATCTGTAAAAATTCCAACTGTCTACCTATTACGGTTCATGAGATACAGCCCGCTGACAGACAAACGGTTGGACAGCGGAGGCTTAGTAATAGGGTTTCGTTTGGCACCCTTCGGGGACCCTAAAAAGAGCATCGATCATTGATTTATTTGAACAAAAATCCTAACCCTTTTCACAGCCCCACGCAAAAGTCATTACCCCATACAGAGCTTCACACCTCAATTTCCCATCGCACCTCTGAGGTAATGTTTAGCAATTAGCGAGGCCGGTATCAGATGGAAATTTCCATTCGGATCTGTTTATGCAATGTTTGCTCCCCAATGCTGCTGTGCGGTACAATTAATTTTACATCCAATATACTCTTATCAGTATTTCATAGTACAGCTCCTAATTAAGCGAACTTTGCAATATGCTGCGCATCAAAACTAGTAATTTGTGAACTATTTTAGAACAAAGTTTTAGTCTGCTGTGGAAATTCGTGCTTTCAACAGCAAATTAGTTTTTGTTTTATGAGGGTAGTAGGTATGACATTATGTTGGGGGTATAAAAATAGTACTTATATTTTTATACCATAAAAAACTAGTTTAAAAACTAAAATCCGACTACTGAAAAATCACGCTCTAAAAAGTATGAAACAAGAAAATATTTCGGACAGAAATCAAGAAATAGGTACAAAAATGTTCAATGTAAAGCCGTAGTCGCATGCCATTATAATTTTGTAGCCGACAGGCATGCGACTACGGTTTTACTTTGACCATTTTTGTACCTATGTCTTGATTTCTGATCTAATATAATAAATATGTGAGGCGGCTCCCCTGACACCATCTGTCATCAGAAACAGCCCCCTGACATCATCTGTCATCCAAAACAGCGGCCACGCAACTATCGATACGACCGCGACGCTCTGAGACTAACTGTCAGCCAGTGTCATCTTACTCGACCCTTTCGGTGATTTCAGTAACTTCGTAACAAAACGAGGCGGCGCCACTTTCTGCGCCGTCAAGACTATAAAAGTGCGTACAATTATAACCGGTCCGCTCGTTTAGCCCTGCGGCTAACTGCTAGTGCGTATGAGTTCTAACTACGATTGTGAGAATTTGACTCTGCACCATTCTGCATGGTTCATCTCTGGTTAGCTCATACTTAACTATTTAAAAACTCTCAATATACTAGAGATTTCTAACAGCCAATGACAATGTGCATGATGAGAGATGTGCTTGTCTGATGTTACGTTAAATAATAATGTTGCTATAAAAATATCTGTCCCATTGTTGCAGCTCAAAATAAAAACCTTAATACCACCGTTTATCATGAAACCAATCCCTGAAACTCCAGCAATTATCATAACACCGACAAAGAGAATCTAACTTACACCCGAAATTCGGCAAAAAAGTAAATTAAAAAGTGCCAAACTCGGAACCACGGCTCCCCCTCGTTAATAAGGATGCTAATCACGTTTTTGTCTACAATCCTGCTGATATTAAAGTCTTGGACTACCTACCGAGTTAAATATCTAAGGGCGATAGCAAACAGGATACTTATTGGCGATCAGCGATTTTGGGACTGCGTCAATACTGCATCGCTTTTAGGCGACTGTGCTTTCGGTCGGGGTAAAAAATTGAAGACAGCTATGTTCTGCAGGTGCCTAAAGTCTTACAAAATCGCTGTGTTTTGTATGGAAAATGTGAGGAGTCTAGTGTTCGGTCGCTGTATCAAGCTTTCAAAAAGCGACTGTATCACTAATCGCCGATGCTAAAAGTGTCGTGTCTGCTAGGTTCCTAAGCGCACTCCGATATTATTTCCTGCACGGATTTTAGACAAAGCTTGGCCCTAATGAGTTTACTTCGCTTACAAATCCTATTTTGATGCGCAGCGGGGGTGGGCGGTCCAAATGGAAATTGTAAACGTTTGCAATGAAATTCTGATGAGACGAGTCTGTAGTTGCTTCGTGTCTACTTCGTTTTTTTCCCGTCCCGTTCTAATTATGTTAATTGTTTGAGGCAAATACTCGTACTTTCTGATTATTTTGGTCCTTGTTTTAGTGTACCGGGTAAAGAGGGAACGTTAAAGAAGAAATTGTCTTAAGCTCTCTGTTAATGTAGGTAAGCCTTGGTTTTTAACGAGATAGGGCAGTAGGAACGTTAGTAGTTATAAATCCGTTTCTTGAAACAAATGAAGGATAAGTGTGTACTCATCAAAGAACGAAGACGTCTTTGTTGTCACCAAACAAACGCAGCTTGACCTTGCACATCATGGAGCATAGGTCAGTGCAAACTCAAATCATTTACTTTAACTTTTGAACGTCATTTACAAGAAAACTTAATTGATTCTAGTTCTCCTTCCAAAAGGAAGTTTCGTATGGAGATGAATGGACAAGAAACTCCATAGTTTCTTTTTTTAAATGTTTTACAATATTTTGTATACATAAGGGCAGGTTATTTGGGTAGGCTCGCCCCCTATACATGGGACTTAAACATGAAAATTGAAATGTCGGAGTACTATAGGTACATGCCTTACACTTTGGGGAAATACAGGCGTGACGTTCTGTCATGTTATGTAATTATATGTGAATACTACTAGAATAAAATAGCAACCCCGTTGTTTGGAGTTATACCCGTGGCTAAGATCGAGTCACTTCCTGTTACATGGAAGTTAAACATAACAGACCAAGCATACCTCTACTTCGGAGAATATGTATACTGTGTTAGAAAACGATCCACGTGGCGGTGATTAGTCACGAGCACTTCTACGAAGCCCCCTTCCCCATTCTAAATCGGTTCAGTATTAGTACTAAAGAAACCTTACCTTAGAAGTTAGAAGCTCGAATTATTTGCCCGATTAATGTTTAATTTATACAATGTTTGTTATTGACATTTCGCGTGTTTACACCGTGAAATGGTGGCTCATTAAGCTTTTAACATACATTTACTGTTACCTGCTATTTGGTGTTCATGCTTAATTGTTTCAAATTACGTTCAGCTACAATCTATTAGCGTTATGTGCTGAATACTGAATGTCATTGTTTTGTTGGTTTGCATTATTTTAAAATAGATGCGAATGGCGGAAAACTGGGTGTTGTGATGCAAATGGAGAGCCTTTGACCAGCAGTGGACTTCTTTAGGTTGATTGTATCAATCAAAAACACAACTATTACATACACACACACTGCGGGCCATCTCTCATCAAAATCAATTGTGATTCCAACTAGGCTGAAAATCAGTACTTTTTGAGCGTCAAAATTAGTCCCCCAAAACGTAGTCTGATCATAGGAATCAATCAATCTGCCTAGCCTTTTCTCGACTATGTTAGGGTCGGCTTCCAGTCTGACCGGATGCAGCTGAATACCAGGATTTTACATGGAGCGACTGCCTATCTGACCTTCACAACCCAGCAACTGGATAATACGATACCCCTTGATAAGACTGGTTGTCAGACTTTTGGACTTCTGACGTCTCGTAACGACTGTCAAAGATCTACGAATGACAGCCGGGACTAACGGCTTAATGTGCTTTCCGAGGTACGGAGGAGTCTCGATATATAAAGATGGTCACCTATCCACGGACCAACCCTGGAAACCGTACTTTAACCTGATGGATCGACCCGGGTGGCTGTTATTACTTAACCACGAGCTCCACTTAGCCACGATATCCTCCTTAGCCACGAGTTCTCCCTTAGCCACGCAATGACATACATGACATAATCAGCCTATAATGCTCCCACTGCTGGGACACCGGCCTCCTCTCTGTGGGAGGGAGTGAGCCGTAATCCATCACGCGGGCCCAGTGCGGGTTGGTAGATGTCACATCCACATGTTTTCGAATTTTTGGTTTTAAGACCGATTTCCTCACGATGTTTTCCTTCAACGTTTTGAAAGCAGTGGTGATGAAATAATTTACACAAAGTAAAGCGCCCGTCTGGGTTCGAATCTACGACCTACAACTCGGCCTTGGCCTCCTTGGCTTACAGTTTAATAATCGTTTGTCGCGCGATGAGTATCTTGTATATCGCGGTTCACTTAATAATGAACGTATGATTGCTGCAGCTTTCGCTCTAACAGATTACATTCTGGCGCACTCCAATCAATCCGCGCCTGTGGTTACTAAGCCTGGTAGCACACGGTAAGCTATACAGAAAGTAACTGCTTTGGAACGGGCTTTAACAATTTAAAATTAACTTAAGTTTGAATTTTTTATCAATATGACAGAACAACGCCTAAATCTCCCTAAGAGTTTTAGCGGCATGAGGAACAGGGTGTACAGTTCACTCATCGGCCATAGGAAAGGGAGGATCCTCCAACCAGACGGGTGTCTTGTCTGGAGGGCAACTGCCGGATGGTTGATGTCGGATAGTCTTATATGTCGTTCGCGCGGTAAACTCTAATTGCGCGATGCAGGATTTGTGTGACCTCATGTCTTTGATGCGTAGTTCGTATGTGGTGGTGTAACCGCTACAGGGTAAGTCAGAGGTGTTTATAGTATACCCACGTAAGAAATAGGGGTGATACTATCTTGCTATTAAAAGGGCATAGTGTATCCAGACCACATGCTGTTATAACTCGATTTTTATAACTGTGCGCTTGGAGCTGTCAAAATCGTAGGTTGTTATTATAGAATTCATCCGGGTACCTTCTCAGTGCCCCGACGACGCCTCTTATTACGTCTACACAACTCGTCTCGTCTCCACAGTTCTGTCTTATTATTCGTTAAGTGATTATTGTTATTATTTAAACCACATACACTTTAAAATTTTGCCGTTTACGGGTGCATGGTTATTAAAATGGGGTTATACTGAGAATTCTCTAATTGAGAAGTGAAATAAAACCTTGCCCGACATGGCGTCGATCATAGGACCCTACTTAGCAGTCGTTCTTGTTACCATTAGACTAATGATGCGGTTATAGACGAAGTAGGTCTGATGTGACAAGTATAATAAATTAATTTCTACTATCTTGTTAAATAAAACACTGTTTTTGTTAAATAACTTTGTATAGGTATTCGCGGACGTAGCCATGGCGGATGTGCCACAGAGCACGTCAAGAGCGAGCTGGCAACATGTGATGCCAGTGACCACAGAGTCCACCACCATAACATTCTTATGTCTTGTAAACAAGGCTATAGATTTACAAGTATTTAAATCTAACATCTATACTAATATAATAAAGCTGAAGAGTAAGTTTGTTTTTTTGTTTGAACGTGCAAATGTTTGAAATTGCTAAACTAAAGTGGCAATGGGCAAGGTACATTGCTCGCAGAACAGATGGCCGATGGGGGAGGCTTCCCACAAGTTGTACCGATGTACTTGCTAAGGCCGCAGGAATCCGCTGGATGCGGGAAGCACAGAACCTCTATGTCCAGCAGTGGACGTCTTTCGGCTGATAGGATGAATGAATGAATGCTTGGAATTAGCGTCCAATTTGAAAAAAAAAAATGCATTTGTTATCTCAATTCTTGAGAAAGGTTATCACCACACTATACGTAATAGCAACATTTCAGTAGAAGCTAGTCTTTAATAATTTTGATTAAAGGCTATCACGTGTAACACCGAGTATCAAGAAACAGTACCCTGATTGCGTAACACATGATCAATCAGAATCTGAATCGTTTTGAAACAGATTGCTAATCCATTGCGTCATAAGTTCGAAAAAAATCTGCTCAACAACGTAAACAACGCAATGAATGTTGTTTAACTGTCAAAATGAAACAGATTAGTCGTAATCGTTTACGAAAATGTGTTGCGTAATTAGATAGCAGTTCATGTATTTGTAACGTTTACCTAATGTATAATGTGGGCCACTAGATTGTTGATTTTCTTCTACGCTCGAGAATATACACGAATATGAGTACATTAATGATAATTAATTTCCTCTTCGACTATAACTCAAATTAATATTCGCTCGAAAGATTAACTCACGTTCGAGAAAATAATTCAATGTAATTGAAATTTCAATCTTTACCAAATTAAACTCCAAACCCAGTTCAGAAAATATACCTGTGTTAAATTTATTTCGAAATATTTAGAGAATCAGTACTACAGTTGAAGTGGACTGTATATTTATTTGTAGGGACCTTTCTAATAAAAGACTTATTTGCTTCAAGACTTCTTCTATTTTCTTGTTCCTTGTTGAGATGTTTCTTGTTCGAGCGCTGAGATCCGACTGTAACGTTCCGCTCGACCCGCACGTCTTTTATAGAGCGATTTCGGTACCTTATAGAGACCGCTGATTTTGAGACCATTTTAATGTTCAAAATTTCTTACAAGATTCCCATTTGAACCCCTGTTTCAATTAGTTCCCGTGGTCGGATCGTTACAGTTTTTACATATTTTTCAGCTTACATGTGCTCCAATTAAATGACATAATTACTTTTACCATAACTTAATAAACAAAAAAGTTTCTAGAACATTGACTACTAAAAATTAAGGTTTGCTACATTTTGATTACTTTACACGCTCATATCTTCGGAACCTGTGGTCCGATCTTAAAAATCTAAACGGAATACAACGTTTCTAATTAAACCCTGTCGTTTGACACTAATTTGGTGACGATATCACCATAAACAAAAAACCTCAATTTCAACTTACGTAATTTCTTACTTTCGACAAATACGTAACTTATTTCACTTTTAACATTCTTATTAGATTCTAATTACAAAACTATCTTTAAAAACATACAAATTGGAACCTAATCTAACTTAATTAACCTAATTAGAACATAAAATAGAATAAAATAAACATCAAATTTCCGCTGAGGTCCCGCCGCTAGTTGCGCCTACGTAAGAGTTGACCTCAGGGCAACATACACATTATTTGACTTTGCTATTTTCTTAATTTCTACCTTATTTCTAACCTATTTACATACATGTTATGTTTTACATGGTGCTGTGCTCGGCGTCCTTTACATTTCTCCCCCCGGCGCAGCTCGCGTAGCCTCTTCTTTCTTCATCACGACGACGAGCTTGCTCACGGGGCGTCGGAAGGTGCCGGTCCTGGTGCGCACCTCGACGATCCTGATGCCGCCGTCTGGTCCGCAGTGTGTCCGCTCGACGACTCCCATCGGCCAGGTGTTCCTGGGCAGCGTGTTGTCGACCACGAGGACCACGTCGCCAGCTTGCATCGGTCGCACGTCGTTCTGTGGCTCGCCGCGAGGTACCAAAGTGGGAAGGTACTCGCGTAGCCACCGTCGCCAGAAGTGATCAGCGAGCGCTTGACTCGCTCGCCAGGTTCTTCTGTCCGTCTCGTCGCAGGGTCCCGTCGTTGGCAGCCCATCTGATGACCCCAACAGGAAGTGGTTGGGGGTCAGGGCCTCGGGATCGCTGGGGTTCACGCTGACGTGGGTCAGCGGTCTTGCGTTGATGGAGAACTCGGCTTCTGTCAGTAGAGTTCTCAGGACTTCCTCTGCCGGCGCCTTCTCCCGTAGTGTCACGCTGAGAGCAGTCTTCACCGAGCGCACCATCCGCTCCCACGCGCCGCCTTGGTTGGGCGCGCCAGGAGGTATGAAGCGCCACTCCATTCGATGCAGTAGCCCCTCGTCGTTCAGGGCAGGCAGCCACTCGGTGTAGGCGTTGCGAAGCTCTTGATCAGCCCCGCGGAAGTTGGTCCCGTTGTCGGAGTACATAAGTCTTGGCCAGCCTCTGCGCGCAGCCATACGTCTCAGCGCCATGATTGCTGAGTCGGTGGAGAGTGATGCGACGAGCTCGATGTGCACGGCGCGGGAAGTGAGGCACGTAAAGAGTGCGCCCCACCTCTTCTCTCGGCGGCGCCCCACCTTGACCATCATCGGCCCAAAGTAATCCACCCCGCAGTTGGTAAACGGGCGGTGGAACGGATCAAGGCGGGCGTGTGGCAGGTCCCCTGTAGCTGGTGGCTGCGGTGTCGCTCGGCGTCTTCGGCAGAAGGCGCAGTTCTTCTCTACGGCGCGTACCGTGGGTCGCAAGTGGATGACCCAGTACCGCTGCCGTAGGTCGTTCGTCACGCGCTCCCTGTTGGCGTGACCCGCAGCGCAGTGCTCCCGCAGAACTAGGAGCTTGGTCAGCCGATGGCGGCCGTCCAGTATGACTGGCCGCTTCGTCTCGGTTGGCACGGAGGAGGCCTCGATCCGGCCCCGCACCCTCAGGATACCGTCTTCCAGCACTGGATCCAGTCGATACAACCGACTCGTCTTCATGATTGGACGAGCAGACCGGATCTTCTTCAAATCTTCCCCGAAGCTGTCTTCTTGCGCCTGCTTTATCAGCTCAGCCTCGGCGCGCTGTAGATGGCGATGTTCCATCGTCGTTGCTTTCTTCCTGCAGATGTCGGTGAAGGCGATGGCTCTGGCGGTAGCCCTCACCAAAATCTCGTACTTGGAGAAGCGGGCTGGGTTCGGCAGCCAGCTGTCTTGTTCTGTCTTCTCTGCAATGTGGAGAACCTCTTCGTCCTCTTGCTCGTTCGTCGTCGCCATGGGCCACTGCTCTTCCGGTAGGTACAGGAAATCCGGCCCCTGGAACCACCGATCTGCTTCGTTGATGGGCGTGTCGACAAGCCGGGTGGCGTCGTCGGCAACGTTGCTGGCTGTGGGCAGCCAACGCCATTCTTCCTTCTTACTCAGCTCGGCGATCTCTCCCAGGCGATGCGCGACGAACGGCGTGTAGCGTCGCATGTCGTGGTGAATCCAGTGCACCACCGTTGTGGAGTCAGTCCAGTAGGTTGTCTGACTGACCTCGATGCGATGCTCCTTCCTTATGGTGTCGGCCAGTCTCGCTCCGATGACGGCCGCTTGTAGTTCCAGACGAGGTATGGTCTGGATCCGACGAGGCGCTACCTTGGCCTTGGCGGCCACCAGCACGACGTCCACGCTCCCATCGGTGTTCTTCATCCTCCAATAGGCGACGGTTGCGTAGGCTTGCTCGCTGGCGTCGCACAGGATGTGTAGGTCGATGCGCTCGTACTTCTTCCTCACGTAGCATCTTGGCAATCGAAGATGGGTGAGCTCGTTCAGGCGGGCGAGCCAGGTTGCGAACAGCTCGTTCTCTTCTTCTGGCACCTGCTCGTCCCACGTGATCTGAAGTCTCCATAAACTCTGCAAAATAATCTTCGATCGTATAGTGTAGTGGCTCAGCAGTCCTAGCGGGTCGTATATAGACATCACAGCGCTGAGTGCTTCACGCTTTGTCGGCGCGCGGGTTCTTGCTCGTACTTCAGCTGGAACTCTGTTCATTGACGTGTTGAATCCCAGCTCATCTCGTTCCGCGTTCCAGTACAGCCCCAAGATCTTGCTCTCGGGCTGTTCTCCCCCCAGTTGTGTGGGAGAGGTGGCGTGTAGCTCCGGAGGCACGTCGCGTAGCACCGTCCTATCGTTGGAGCTCCATCCTCGTAGCGTGAATCCCGCGTGCGCGTGTACAGCTCTCGTCTCTTCGACCGCCTTCCATGCTTCTTCGGTGTCCTTGTAGCTGGCCACTAAGTCATCCATATAATGACTCCTCTTGATGGCTTCTAGGGCGCGTGGACACTCCTGCCCGTACACGTCGGCGTTATAGTTGCGGACGTGGTGGGCCATGTACGGGGAGCTCGCGGCGCCGAAGATCATACTTGTCATCTTGAATTTCTTCGGAGGCCCCTCTCGTTGGTCGCCTCTCCACAGGAACTGCTGCGCTGGTTGATCTTCCGGCCGTATCTTGATCCTCAGGAACATCTCTTGCACGTCCGCTGTGATCGCCACTGCCTGTTCCCGGAATCGAAAGAGGATTCCTGGCAGTGATAGCAGTAGATCGGGCCCCTCCAGCAGCTCGTCGTTCAGGCACACGCCGTTGCTTTTTGCCGCTGCGTCGAACACCAGCCTGTGTTTGCCGGGCTTGTTCGGGTTCTGCACCGCGAAGTGTGGCAGGTACCAGCAGATGGCGCTCTTCTCTTCAGATCCGTCGCACGGCGTCGCGTATCCTTTCTCCAACAGGTTATTTATCTGCTTGGAGTACTCACCGGCGAAGTCTGCATCAGCATCCATCTTCTGCTCAATCTTCCGAAGTCGCCGGAACGCTTGCCCGTAGCTCGGTGGCATGGTGACGTCGTCTCGTCGCCACGGCAGTCCCACCTCGTACCCGGTGTCAATCTTCTTTGTTGTACTCCCGACGATCTTGATGGCCCGTAGATCTTCGTCCTTGATCCTCGGCTTCCCTTGTATGCCGAGTGCGTCGATCCTGAAGTGGCCCTCGACCAAGTCGTGGAGTTCCTGGCTGCTCGTTCCCGTCGTTCGGTCGGGCTCGTAGACGTGCAGCACATTCCCTTCTTGACAGATGGCATGACGTGGCGCTGTTCCGTGCACCACCCATCCTAGTTGTGTCCTTGATGCGGCCGGTTGATTCGGCCCGCCGACTCGTAGCTCGCGGGACACGATGCACTCCCAGTGGTCTGTCCCCACTAGAAGCCCGGGGCGCGCCTTCTCATAGCACACCTCCTCCGGTGTCAGGTCCTTCAGGTGCTCGTAGTGTAGCAGCGTATCTGGGATGGACTGCTGATGCAGGCGAAGGTTCTTCATTGTCCTCGCTCTGACCTTGTAGCTGCCGTCGTTCTTCAGTCCTCTGACTTGGACGTTGACCAGTTGACTCTCCATCTCTTGCTGCGACATGTTGACCCCGTTCAGATGAAGTGGCTGCGATGGTCCTTCTGCTCCGATGCTCTCCGCCAGGTCCTTGTCGACGAGGGTGATGGTGGCTCCTTCATCCAGGAGGGCGTATGTCCTCGCCTCCCCCCGTGGTCCAGACACGACGATAGGGCACATCTTCAACAGCACTGACCTGGATCCAGCAGCTTTGGTTGCTACCGACAGGACCGCTTCTTCCTTGGCTGGTTCTGCAGGCTTCGGATCTTCCTTCTTCATCTCTTGATGGAGGCTCGCATGATGTGGTCGGCTGCACTGGTTCACTCCGCACGGCTTCGCTCTGCAACTCATGCGCCTGTGTTGCTTGTGGGCGCACTTGAAGCATATCCCCTTCTCCTTCAGGAACTTCCACCGGTCTTCTATCGCAAGTGCCTTATACTTGGGGCACTGCGCTAACATGTGAGCTTGTTCACATTTGGGACACCTATCCCGTTGCTCTTCCGCACCTGCAGTTGTGTTGAATACGCTTGCCTTCTTCTTCAGCATTATCGTCGGTCGAGTCTCCTTCTTCTGACTGGCGGCGCACGTAGTTGGGGCGTACGTGTACCTCAGGGCTCGGTCCGCTTCGCGCATCAGGAAGCGAGACATGACGACAATCTCCGGGTCCGATGTTCCTTCTTGATCGTATGCGTAGTCGCACCATCGGGATCGTAGATGCGGGCTCAGCTTCTCCAACACTTCTCTTGTCATCAGGGGGTTGAATAGGTATCCTCTTCGGTCGATCGTCTTCAGCACGCAGATGATGTTCTGCAGCTTGATCGCGAAGCTGTTGAGTTCGGCCGCTGATGTCCCAGGTTTCGGCAGCTTCTTCAGGTCTTCCAGCGCCTTGTCGATGATGACTTCCGGTCTTCCGAAGCACTGCTCGAGGGTCTTCATCACGATGTCTGGATCGGTGGCCGTATGCAGAAGGGCGGCCACAGCATCTCTTGCATCTCCCTTGAGGCAGCTCCTCAACCGCTGGATGTTCTCTGCTGCAGAAATTTGGTACATACCGGTCGTATCTCTGTAGGCTGCCTTGAACGGCAACCACTCGTTGGCCGCTCCTGAGAAAGTCGGCAGGTCCGTGTGTCGAGGCCTGGGCCTGGCCATCTTCTCTAATGTGGCTGCCAGGTGCTCGATGCTGTTCCTGTTCCTCGTTGGAGTCGGCGATCTTCCACGTTGAACCTCGAATCGCAGCTGCTTCTGTTCTTCGCGGGTTCCTTCTTCTGCCCGTGCTTCCTTCCCCCGTGTACTGAGGGGGTTGGTCCTCAGCCATTCGTCCACCTTCTGATGTGGTTCCTCACGGGGAGGGGCGGGTCCTTCTTCGTGGATGCTATCTTCATCGTTGATAACTGAAACTTCTACGGCTAGTCGCTTCTTGACCAGGTCCGCTTCCAGTTCCAGCTCCCTCTTCCTGATGGCAGCTAGCTTCTCTGCTGCCTCCAGTTCCACCAATCGTAGCCTCGTAGTGATGCTCGTTGTTGACCGCTGTGACCTCACCGATCTTGTTGGTGATCCTAACCTTCGCTGTGCTGCTGTTGCTGTCGTTTGGATTCCCGATGGTCCCGCTGTGCTGGTGTATGCTGGCTTGGAGAATGGTGACGCTGGTGGGTCCAACGAGAGTCTTCTCTGACGCTCTCGCTCGATCAGCTCCGCTTCCCTTCGTCGCGCCTCTTGCTGCAACTGGATGCGTCGCTGTTCCTCCATGTCCGCTGCATCCCCTTGGCTCCTTGTGACCACCATCTTCTAAGTCCTGGGCACCTTTTCTTCGGAAATCTTCTTGATCGCAGGTGTCTTCGGATCTTGATCGATCTTCAAATTTTGCGTTTTTCTCAGGTTCGGGTCGGCACGTTCGGTTCGGCACGTTCGGTTCGGGTCGGCACGTTCGGTACCGCACCTCTTCGGTTCGGCTACGGCTCGGCAACTCTTCGGCTTGGCTTCCGGTCGTCGACTTTCCGGCTCGGCGCGTCGATCCCCTTCGGTTCGGGTCGGCACGGCTCGGCACGGCTTCGGTTCGGCAACTCGTCGGCACGGCTTCGGTGACGTCGGTTCGGCTTCCGGGTCGGCAACTTTCCGGCTCGGCGCGTCGATCCTCTTCGGTTCGGGTCGGCACGGCTCGGCACGGCTTCGGTTCGGCAACCCGTCGGCACGTTCGGTGACGTCGGCTTGGTGACGTCGGTTCGGTGACGTCGGTCCGGTGACGTCGGTTCGGTGACGTCAACACGGCGATCTTGACACGGCGGGTGGGTGACGATACTTCGGCTCGGCGATCTTGACACGTCGAGTCGTCACGTCGGTTTGCCCGCTGGTTGACGCGTCGGTCGATCGGTTGGGTGACCAGTCCAACCGGTCGAGTTTAAACCTGTCGTGGGCAGGTTCAAACCAATTACGACTGACGAATCTCGTTCTTCGCTCTTGCTGCAGGGTTCTTCGTTCTTCCTTGCAGCTCCGTGGACCAGGATCCTGTGGCGGGTTCTTCGTTCTTGATATCCGCCGCTCGATGGACCAGACTGAAGTGGCGGGTTCTTCTTTCCTGATTATCCGCCGCTCGAAGGACCAGACTGAAGTGGACTGTATATTTATTTGTAGGGACCTTTCTAATAAAAGACTTATTTGCTTCAAGACTTCTTCTATTTTCTTGTTCCTTGTTGAGATGTTTCTTGTTCGAGCGCTGAGATCCGACTGTAACGTTCCGCTCGACCCGCACGTCTTTTATAGAGCGATTTCGGTACCTTATAGAGACCGCTGATTTTGAGACCATTTTAATGTTCAAAATTTCTTACAAGATTCCCATTTGAACCCCTGTTTCAATTAGTTCCCGTGGTCGGATCGTTACAGTTTTTACATATTTTTCAGCTTACATGTGCTCCAATTAAATGACATAATTACTTTTACCATAACTTAATAAACAAAAAAGTTTCTAGAACATTGACTACTAAAAATTAAGGTTTGCTACATTTTGATTACTTTACACGCTCATATCTTCGGAACCTGTGGTCCGATCTTAAAAATCTAAACGGAATACAACGTTTCTAATTAAACCCTGTCGTTTGACACTAATTTGGTGACGATATCACCATAAACAAAAAACCTCAATTTCAACTTACGTAATTTCTTACTTTCGACAAATACGTAACTTATTTCACTTTTAACATTCTTATTAGATTCTAATTACAAAACTATCTTTAAAAACATACAAATTGGAACCTAATCTAACTTAATTAACCTAATTAGAACATAAAATAGAATAAAATAAACATCAAATTTCCGCTGAGGTCCCGCCGCTAGTTGCGCCTACGTAAGAGTTGACCTCAGGGCAACATACACATTATTTGACTTTGCTATTTTCTTAATTTCTACCTTATTTCTAACCTATTTACATACATGTTATGTTTTACATGGTGCTGTGCTCGGCGTCCTTTACAACAGTACTCATTCTGACCTCTGTTTATAATAAACAGGGTGTCTCAAACGTAGTGGTCCAAAGGCAAATGGTGTAAAGTGGAGGTAATTTTAAAGTTGGGATGTTCACATCAGTTCAGAAATTTTCGCCAATTTAATCATTTGCAAGAAATTTTACACTTTCACTTGAGTTTTTCGACCTTGTGAACAAAATTTTCGACGTAGCGAGTTCTAGAAGATGCCTAGGCTCTGGAAGATGCCTTGATAGTGTAGGTACAAGATTATGTTGTTGTATGTATGCAAATGTAGACAAAATTATAGTTTTAGCAACATTTCGCCAGTATTGCTTGCCCTTGTATTAGGGAGCAAGCCTGCTTATTCTTTGTTAGCATTGGAAAATACCTTAAATAAATTAGTATTCAGGTTAGTTACTATGGTAGAATAAATGCTGTGGAAATGAGTTCCTTGCAAAGCATGTGTAACATGCAACTATGCATGCATGTGCAACTATGAATGATTGAAGCTTAACTCATAAGCTTTTAGAAATAATAAACGGAGTCCAAATCGAGTCTAAAATATCGGAGATATGGCAGAAAATACAAAGCAAGGTCACAAACGCGACTCAAAATTTTTTAATTGAATAACATGAAAAATATTTAACATAAACCCCCCCTTTTAAAGATAATTTTCGATAGTTTTTCATGAATATTCAGAAAATAGAGGCGGTTACATGTTCTTGGGTGGCATTGTATACAGGGTGGCAGGGACATCGATGCGAAGCCTGTTACCATGGATTCAATACATGATTCTGAACCCCCCTGCGTTGGAACTTTTCGTCGGTTATTTAAAAAAAAAACAGCTGCTCCATACATTTTGACCGAGTAGGTATCGTACTTTTCTATGAAACAGCAGATTTTTTTTTTATAACCGACTAAAAATATCATTGCAGGGGGGTTCTGAATCATGTACTGAATCCATGGTAACAGGCTTCGCGTCGATGTCCCTGACACCCTGTATAATACCTGGAGAATTATGTGATAAGGTAACGTTATGGTTTAAAAGAAGACGTAGTGACAAGAATTGAAAAGAGTATGCTAGTTAGATCGTTTGGTCATGTTGAGAGGATGAATGAAAGGCGACTAACAGAAGGTATTTACAAGGCAGATGTGAGTGGAAACGCCGGGAGGGGACGCCCTAAGAGGACATATAGTGACCTCATTGGTGATGTTCTTCAGTAAGGTCAGGTGCGTAGTACTCGCAACCGGCGTGAGTGTATGATCAGCACCATAATTGCGTAATATACGACTAATTAAAAGTTTCATTTTGTCAGTTCAACAACATTCATTGCGTTATTTACGTTGTTGAGCAGACAAATTTTTCGAACACATGAAGCAAGGGAAAAGCAATATCCTTCAAAATGATTCAGATTGTGATTGATCGTGTGATCAATTATGGTGCAGATCTATGAACGTAATCGAAGCAAAAGGACTATGTAAGCAACGAAGCAGGTGACGTTTTGTAAGTTGTGCCAACACACCACAGGGAAAAAGGCGTGAGTTTATGTATGTATAATATATATACTATGTATATTAAATTTTCTCACTTATCAGCTGTATAGCTAGTGGTACAGCTCCACCTCTAGCCGCTAGTGAGCGCTTATTGACAAACTGTCGCCGGGATAGTGTTGTATCTGATGCTAAGCGAGTACACACCTATGTTTACGTTCGTTTTACACGACCAACTACACCTGAAATAACATTTAGCTGTTGACAGAATATAATGAAAACAGTATTTGATTAGGATCCTGTTTTAACTAGATGTGTCCTGTAGCTTTATCTGCGTGATTATTTTATATTTATTTTTAGGATAATCTTTTCTAGGTAAAAGGGATAATCTCCATGTAATTCATTTAGCAATGAAAATAAACATACCTAACAGAGATAATACTACTTGTTGATATTTTGTTGATACTAACACTATGGACTCAATGTCTGAAATAAAGAATTTGAATTTGAATTTGAATACGCATTATAATATTACGTAATATTTAGTATATGGGATGCGGTTCATCTTGCCTAGGGCTACTTTTGAGTACAGTTAGTACCTTATTAACATGATTATGAGACTCAAATGGATAACACGAAATGCCTTAGGATCAAATGCATGAAGATCATTTATCTGTTCAAAATTTGAGTAAACATACCTTTGTCATTTGCAAGATGTTACATTATAAATGATATCACATTTATATTATTGCCTTAACAGCGTACAAAAATGAGTAGGATATATAAACATCAAAGAACTATATTTGTACTTAATAATTCATTCCATTTCAGACCGAAATCAATATCGTTTGGCTCCTCTATCACTGTAGGCAATATTGCAATAATCAGGCTCTTCCCATTTCTATTCATCTCGATGCAAATAGAAATATACTAATAAAATGAACGGCTCCCAATTTCTCGGGGCACTAGAAATAACCCG
Organism: Conistra vaccinii; assembly: GCA_948150665.1. Lineage (NCBI taxonomy): Eukaryota > Metazoa > Arthropoda > Insecta > Lepidoptera > Noctuidae > Conistra > Conistra vaccinii. Next base: position 1,673,113 of record OX411323.1, on the reverse strand, counting down.
AAATATTATTATTCTGACGATAATCAATTTGGTTCGGGGGCCTGATATCGTAGAAGGGAATTATTATCTTCACTCCAAATTAGGGCAAGAATAAAATGGTAGATATATTTTAGCTTTCTTTGTCCTACTGAAGGGTAAAAACCTTCTCTTATTCACAGAAGGGACGAACATTGGTGAGAGCTTAGTCGACGGCAATTTTAGTTGAACCCATTCAAACTTTCTAAGTCCCGCATAATACATAATCAGCCTATTAATGTTCCCACTGCTGGGACACAGGCCTCCTCTCTGTGAGAGGGCTGTAATCTACCACGCGGGCCCAGTGCGGGTTGGTAGATGTCACATGTCTTTGAATTTTTGGTTCTAAGACATGACGGTTTCCCCACGATGTTTTCTTTCACCGTTTTGAAAGCAGTGGTGATGAAATAATTTACACAAAGTAAAGCGTCTGCTTGGGGTCGAACCCACGACCTACAACTCATAAGTCGGGGCCGCTACCACTGGGCCACCACTGGTACAGTTCCGCATGACCCATTTATATTTATGATTCATGGTGATTGTTTATTGCATTTACTACAGGACCTGGTGAATCCACATTTTCGTAAGATGTTCTCCTTTGCGACTCTGAGTTTGTTTCGGCCTTTTTTCTCAGAGTAGTCAGATAGGAGACGCCAATCTCATCTAGCTCATTTTTAATATGACGTGTGAAAGTGATTCCGATATCCCATTTACAGAATAAACAATTTCATTTGTAAATCTGTGGTGTCTTTAACTACCCAAGAAAGTTGTGTCTACATTTATACCTCAACACAGATAATACAACCTCAATGTCACTAATACATGACTGGTTATAAACTTTTAATCTAGTGCTTAAGCACATGAATTTCAGATTATGTTAGGAACAACTATAAAAAACATTTAAAAAAATGGGTGGTCATCGCAGACAGAATTCTTGAGCAGTTTTTTATTGGTAAACCAATGAACTAAATCACTATTCAAATAAGATTTTTTTAAAGCGTGCAATAAACGATTCCAAGAAGAATCTTTGATCCCTAGAGCCATCACGCACGACATTCAAGATTACAATAATGTCGAAGCAAATCCGCGTGACTTTCAAAAATTCTTTATTGTTGCAGTGGTCTCGTTTACATGCAAAGGATGTTTTACTCGAGTTTTCCCATAAATTGGCGCTAGCTCTAAGCTTGCATCAGGTACTAGCGGCCTACGATAGTTAGCCGGTATAACACCGGCATTAATCAGCGGACCACGGCTAGATTGAGCTAATTTTAAATGCATACACCTATGCCACGGTAGACGGTAGGCCAACTTCATAGAAACGGACGAAACGCGAGCTATACCTACGCGCCTCGATCGAGGTATGCGCGAGGTACGCAGACAGTCGCGTCTGTGCCGCAGTGACGAACGAACCGTGTGTTGTTTTTTTAACAATAACCGCGCGATTTTTACACTAAAAATAAATTCAAGTACATATTTAATATGACGAGTAGGATATATTGTTGCTGTTTTTGGTTGCATGAATTTGGCAATAACGCATCCAGAGATAACTTTTTTTAGATTACCTGGAAACTTTGAAAGGTATTATTATTAACAAACAACAACAACAAAATTATTTTATAGTCTTACTATAAAATAATTTTACTTACTGGTAGGTAGGTACATATTGTGTGTATTTTTAATGGATAAGTATTTCCTTTTATCTCCCGAAAAAAAGATGTCTGGATTAATAAATAAAGTGAATAGAGTAAAGGAAAGTGATAACACGAGTGAAATAGGTAGTTATAGGAGGTTCATGAATTAATACGGTAGGTACGCTTGTTTTAAAACCTCGGGCATTTGTGTTTTGTTTTGTTATTCAATTCACAAAGTATTTTATTTATTTGTGTAGATAAAAAAAGTATATTTACAATCACAAAACTAAATGGAAACACAAAGTAGGCAAATGTAATTAAAATACTGGAGGCGGGCAGCCCTATCGCATGTTTACGTACCGCGCGGCTGTAGGCATTTATTTCTAAGATATGGCTTAGTTATTCTACCGTCTACCGTGCCTATGCTCTTGGCATGCTGAGTTGCTGACTGGCTGTGCGTCACACCGTTGCGTTTTGTGAAGTGGCTTGTGTGTATAATAAATTGATGATGTTGATTTATTGATTCTAAACTTTCTGTTTTTTGTTAAGTTATAGTATTGTGACGTTTTCAACCCGTTTTATTGTTGTTGTTCTTGGTTGATGATAATTGTTTTTATCTAAACTTAGAGACGGATTAATCAGTAGATGCCTGCCTGGTAGTGGACGACTTTATGATGGCTAAAATAACACAGAAGCTTTTTCAGTAATCATCACATTTTGCAGATGGCTTGGTGATGGTTGTTAGAATATTGACAATGTCTCCCTTAATTTTTTTTCGGTGTATGTTTTATGAGGTTATCTATATATAAAAAAGTTTGGCGGCACGGGACGCCTAGCAGATGTGAAACAATGAAACTGATGGTTATTGAGAGAATTTAAAATTCAAGAAAATCAATAAATAAACATGGAGTATAAAGAAATATATTTTTCTGACATGACGCGGCGGGGCGCAATGCCGTTTTCCGTCACACGAGTCGGGTTTACTCCCAAGGCGCGCCTATAGATGTTTCACATAAAAATAAAACATGCCCACAAGTTACATATTAACTTTGTTTATCCAACATATTATTTAAACGTATTTATTTAGACGCCCTTTGTGTATTTATATGAGCCCATCTTTATTCATAAGCATAATAATTACAGTGTACTTTAATAAAAGACTTAATTAATATAAACAGAGGTGGAGGAAGTGACTCGGTCTCGCCGCCTACACACCAAACTCTTGACGGTTTATTATTTATGAATCTTGTGTAAATAATAAATAATGTTTTACGTTATCAGTTGGTAAACTTCATGAAATGTGATTACAAACGGTGTTTACAAAATCTCGTGCTGGTTGATTGACTACCTTGTGCAAACTATGTATTTAAAATTGATGAGTGATAAAGTAAATTATAATAGAACGTCAGAAACATGGGTGCTTCCGTCGTTCCTGTCTTCACATAATCAACAAGCACACCCAATTTACTCTAACAAATTCATCCTCCGCACAATAGCTCCGAAAAACCCACTGAACCTAATAAATTGAATTCGATCACAAAGTTCCCTAATCACCTCTCACACCGTCGAGTAGCAACGCAGTGATCTATTCACCCGACCAAAACCCACTATTACAGCGCATTCACTTCCGCATTCCATTGACGGCGGCAAGATTAATTCGCAGCAATTTTCCGCGCGCTTTTATTACGCGTCGGTGTGACGGGCGGCCTGATGTACGGGCGAGTTGGTTCGGAGATAGATTACTTCATTCATTACGTCACCGTGACGTCATGGAGGCTAGGAACTAATAACGTACATAACAGCTCACCAGATTATATTTGTGGGATGGTGTGGTTGTGGTGGTGGGCTCATGAAGTTAAGGAACAAGAGGGTTGAATTAGCAAGAATGGCCTTAAGCGGAGATTTTTCTTCCCGTTCAGTATATATACCTAGTCGTCCAGACCGTATTTAGGCCACGGCGGCCAATCTCAACGGTATTATAGTGCACAAGTGTGTGCGTAGACATAAGTGCACTCTCTCTTCCCTCACTCTCATAGTCCGATGGGATGGCAATCCGACACGACCGGAGAGAGATCAGGCGTAGGAACAACAGCTTAACGTGCTTTCCGAGGAACGGGGGTATCACTCCGCCAACTTCCAAATTCCGGGCTGTTACTAAGAAATTCCTAATGGAAAAACCCAATAACACTGCCCGACCCGGGAATCGAACCCAGGACCCCACGCTCAGCAGTCTCACTTGCGACCACGAGACCAACGGGGCAGTCAGTATCAGTATAATAACACGTTTAGGATGCTGGTGGGGCTGCCCCGCTTCTGTAGTGCGTCGGGGATGTTTGCAGATGCAAATGTTTGTTTTTACACAACAATGCGCAAAAGGTGCGCTTCCATGGTGCGCAGAGCATGGAGCAGCTCCAACAGTATCCTAAGCATGATTTCAAGTCACCTATAACTGTGTTTTCGTGGAACGCTGTTGTGCCATCTCACATGGGTTGCCACAACGGTGACCAACTACTATTTGTTAGTTTTTGTGAAGTGTATCAACGACCCGTAATTTACAACTATATTAATAGTGTGTTATTATTAATATAGTTGTAAGTTTTACTAATCGTTTTTGAGTCATATGATACTTTAATAAAGATAATTCTAATAGGCTAATGATGTCTATTATACACACATCAAAAGTGTCTAGGGATCAAGCATTTTTATGCGGATTTCTTGAGATTGAGATGTGGCTTTGTAATAAATTTATGATTTTATAAATTTATATGGATCCTTTTTGGTGCATTTCATAATTTGAATCAGGAACTGTGAATCAAATTCGAGTAAAAGATGAAAATCAGCTGTCAATATTTTCCCTATAAAAACATACAACGCATTGAAGACATTATTAGTGCTACTGTTTCCCTACTACTGATTAAAACCAACGTTATTATGGAGCAGCGACGTCATTTAAGCAGGGAAGAAATGCTCAGAGCCGTGGGAATGATAGAAGCTGGTTCCCGGCAACGTACTGTGGCTTTAGCTCTGAATACAAGTCAGAGTGTTATCAGTCGACTTTGGACACGTTACCGAAGCACTGGTACCGTGGCTGAGCGCCATGGAGGACGGTATCGCTGCACCACACGGAGACAAGACCGATACATTCAAATCTTAGCTCGAAGAGCTCCAACAATAACCGCCATGATGTTAGCCGTGAGGCTTCATCACTCTTCAGGGAACTTAATTAGCGACCAAACAGTCAGAAACCGCTTGCATGAAGTGAACCTTCATTCCCGAAGACCGCTACGGGTACCACCTATAGCAATGCACAATCGTAGGATTCGATATCAATGGGCTCTTGAACACAGAAATTGGGCAGAAGAACAATGGCGTTTCGTGTGCTTTTCTGATGAGTCTCGTTTTGGTATGAGACCGGATACAAGACGTATACGACACTGGAGAACCCCTGGACGCCAACAGCGATTAAAATCCTGCCAGGAAGTCCATCCTTATAGTGGTGGAACCATCATGGTATGGGCGGGTATTTGGATCGGCGGAAGAACTGAGTTGATTTGGATTAGAGGCAACCTCAACGCTCAAATTTATGCTGAGACGATTGTATCAGACGTCATCGTTCCTCTACAAGTGCAAATCGGTCCCTTATTTCAGTTAATGCATGATAATGCACGACCGCACACCGCAAGAGTTGTAAGACAGACTCTCGCCGCAGCTAACATCAATGTCCTGCCCTGGCCTGCTCAGTCGCCAGACTTGAACCCGATTGAGCATGCATGGGATATGCTACAGAGAAGAGCTCTGCCGAATATGGAGGGTATCCAGTCGCAAGAAGACCTTTTTTTGTTGTTGCAACGAACATGGGCGGCCATTCCACAGCGTGATTTGGATGAACTCATTTTGAGTATGCCAAACCGATGTTCTTGTGTTGTTAGTGTTCGCGGTAGAAACACGGATTATTAATTGTTTAAGTTACCCAATAAAATTTTAAAGAAAACTGTTATTTCAGTCTTTTTTTCGAACTTTAATGTTAGTGGTTCAAATGTCAAAAATCCCTTTATTAGGAAAATGGCAAATTTCTTTATTAATGCAAAGGTGACTTGGTTTATCGTTACTGTGACAAACGAAAACACTTTATTTGATGAATCCTTAAAGAAAATTTTAATTAATATCAATCAGGAGAAAAGTTATTGCAAAAATATATGTTGATCCCTAGACACTTTTGATGTGTGTATTATTAATCCTATTACTAATAAAAAACAATCTTACAAAAAACCAACCGCTCTGTAGACGTGCAAAAGTCGCCTTTCAAAATTGACGTCCAAAAAATCGTCTATACCAGAACGTTGTTACAAACTGATACATAAACATCGCACAATAATCAACTCCAGTTTCATCAGCATCACTAAAAACCTCATATTCGCTATGGAAACGCTTTAATTATAAGTTAAGATTGGATAATAATCGAAGTTGAGTGCGACCGAACAAGTTTGGCCACAGAACTTGACAATGACTTGCTAAGATCACTGAAGGTTGTGTACAATGTACAAGTAGCGACACATAGTTGGCGGTGAGTGTATCGGTTTTGTCGCATTAGGAATGACTAACTAGAACTGTTAGATGGTCTAAATTATTGTTTGGTAAGTCTCAAGTTTTTGAGCCAAAGCGGGCTGAATGTTGTCTAGTTTTAGACCACAACTGTTTGGAGATGGCTGTCAAACTAAAGTTTACCTCTAATCAAAGGAAAAGTAAAAGTTATTTGATGAATCGCACTATAATGATCTTTTATCCTCTTAATCCGCTTTGATCTGCTTAACAGTTCCTAAAGAGTCGTAAAGAACACCCGTCGTGACATCCTTGACGGGTGTAGCTCAATTTGTGTTCGGCACTTGTCGTGGCAACACGTCGTGTCCGGGTTCGCAACAAGTCAATCGTCCGTCATCCTGAGGATGCTTCGTTGAGAGGTGAAACACGTGTCGATTTCTCACAGGATTCTTTATGACTCTTTAAGAACAGTTACGCGGATTAGGTTACTAAATATACGTCGTCTATTGTATTCTACTGTATCTATGTTGTGAATGTATCACTTAGTTGCGTAGATACTCCTTCATTTCGGTTCACAAGCAGATTCTCAAAATACTCTACTGTTAGCGCGTTAATAGAGTTAGTTTAACCTAGACCACCTGTCTGAGACCCAGAGGTCCCGGGTTCGATTCCCAGTGGGGGCAAAATTTTCTGCTCGGTTTGTTTAGCTACCACCATCTTATCTAAGTCCGTCGCCATAACGACAATGTTAACAGCATTTTTGTGTTTCGGCAGTTAGAGGTATGATAGCCAGTTTCTCTGTAGTTAAGGATTCCGGGTGAAGCTCGCTTCCACCTTCAGCCTGATCAACACCTTCAGGTGAGATGCAGGCCAAGAGCTTCCCTGTTGAGGATAATAAAGTATATAAAAATAGTGTACCTTTCATTGAGTTGTATTCTTAGATTATGACTCTCTTCATTTTACTTGATATTATAGATTTGAAAATGAGGTCCTGAATTAGAAATAGAACTTTTTCATTCAGAACGTTTTCATCTTTGACATTATTTATCCATCCTTCACTACAACAAAACCTCTCATTACAAATCATTCTTCCAATACATCTATATACACATGTATGTAATACCAATGCATCACAAGTTAATATGGCTTTGTCCTGAAGCAATGGCACATGCTCCGCGGCTTCCAATCAGCGCTATCCATAAATGTCAGCCATGTATTATGGTGAACATTACGGGAAGCAATGTGGCTTATATTGTAATGAATATCTTTTGCTTATTGTATTGTATAATAATAAAACATTTGTTTCTGCCCGCGTTGATATCGTAAATTATCCCACAGGAACGTATTACCGAGATAAAAAGTGTCGTTAGTCCTAACACAGACCATGGTCTACTTGTGTGCCAAATTTTATCGACGTCCGTTCAGCAGTTAGAGCGTGAAAAGGTAACGGACAGTATTTATAATATTATTACTAGCTGTACCCCGCGGTTTCACCCGCATTCGATTATTCCGGTGAGATTATCGGAATGAAAGTACTCAAAGTCAATTTTTTTTTCAAATAGGCTCATGAACGGTATTTTTAAACGACAAAACTTACAAAAAAAAAAAGGATTGATTCTAGTCGCCCCTTCCAAAAGGTAGTTTACGTATGGAGAAGAATGGGGAAGATACTCCGCTGTTACTCTTTCAATTCTATGTCCTTATCCTAACCAAAGCCGCTGAATACCAGTATTTTACATGGAGCAACTGCCAATCTGACCTCCACAACCCAGTAACTGGGTAATACGATACCCCTTGGTAAGACTGGTGACAGACTTTCGGGCTTCTGATGACTCGTAACGACTGTCAAAGATCCACAAATGACAGCCGGGACCAACGGCTTAACGTGCTTTCCGAGGCACGGAGGAGTCTCGGTATTGAAAGATGGATCCATCGACTGACCAACCCCGGCAATGGACCCGTGCGGCAGTTATATTACTTAGCCACGAGCTTTTCCGAGTTTATGTGTATAATACATTTTATAATAATAATATACTTGAATATGTGGTGGCGGCATCTACAACGCCACATGCGAACTACGCACGTCATGCAAAATCTTGCATCGCGCAAGCGGAGTTTACCGCGCTGCGAGTATATTATATACAACGTCCCGACATCAATCATCGGGCTGTTGCCCACCATACACGACACTCGTCTGGTTGGAGCATCCTCCCTTTTCTATAGAGGATGAGTGACCGTTACATCCTATTCCTCATATCTCTATAAATATAAAAAAAAACGAATTTTTTTTCAATTCCTAAAAACTGTTCACGTCAGGAGGTCAGCTAGTTGGAGGCGATCGGCGGCAGTGACTTCTCGCGTCCGGCCCTGGTCCAGGCCATGGTGCGGAGCGAGAGGGCATGGCAAGCCGTCACCTCCTTCTGCGAAGCAGTAATGCTCGCGAAGGAGGAGGCGGAGCGCGCGAGGGAGTGGCAGAGGCCGCGCCCTACCAGCCCTAGCCGCCGCCGCCGTAGGAGACTTCCCGGGCGTCGGGAATTGATAGCCGATTTCCGGCCACCGTAGGCGCGGGCCTGCGGACGGAGAGCAGAGGGCAGCTCGCCGTCCGATAAGGACCAGGCCCGGGTCGACGGCGCGTCGTGTTCCACGCGCGCCTCAAAGAGATGTCAGCAAAACTGACGGGGTCCGTTAGGGCCGATGCCTGCCGGGGTTGCGGGTAGTCCCAAGGGGAAACCGTGGCCCCTGGCATGGCAAGGGAAGGAACACGGGTGGGTTTTAGTCAGTAAAAGTCTGACACGCCCTTCCGCTCCGCCCTGAGCGGGAGAAGTCATTGGATGATTTCCCACCCAAAAAAAAAAAAAAAAAAAAGGAGGTCAGCTAGTTAATTTAAAAGGTTTGTGAGAGAGATTATTGACAACAAACATAATTATATTATCTGATGACTATAAATATTGTGTGCGCAATAAATTAAGTAAATATAGAATATATTCCGGTTCCGTCCCAAAATAATCCTCCGTGATATAAATCTTTAATTATTTTATTAATAGCGGATCAGTTGGGAGGATCTGACCGGAATATCCGATTCCAATGGACGATACAATAATCCTGTAGGTACACGGACTAAACAAGTTTTAGGGTCAGCTCACGCCGAGACGCGACGAGGCCCGCACTTTTGAATATACAACTTTGTTTTCTACACAAAAAGGTAGACATTTCAGTGTGAGAATTTGAATACGCTCCACGAAGTCGCGCTGCGCCTCGCGCAGCGCTTGATAGCGCGAAATAACTGACCTCTTCAAGCATTGTCGCGTCGCTTTGCGTCTCGGTGTGAAATTACCCTAAAGCTACGGTTTCATAGAAAAGCGGTTCCGTCATATTATAACGGAAATCATGAAAATCTGTCATTTTCACCAGTATTTGACAATAAGTCAAAGCCCGCCCCCAAAGATTTAAAACGTTAGATTGCTTGGGAGCAACGGTGAAACCAAACAGAATCTACTATCTTTTGACCCGGTAGGGCGCATCTAACGATTTAAATCTTTGCCGTAGTCATAATTTACATGACAGCCAACACAGCGGTCTATAAGTGCGGTCATCTTTCTTCTAGAAAACCGTAGAGCTCTTTACTCGCGACATTACGTATCTGCTTGGAAATATACTTCATTTTAATAAACTTGCCTGTCCTTTTTGGCTATGGGAGGAGTTCCCAGGCAAAGAGTAAATAGGCTATTTATTTAACTTTGGTATAAAAGGCATTAATTGAGGGTCAACAACCTCCAGTGTTATGATACGAACAATAGAAATACAACAAAATATTTGGAGAATCAGAAGGTCGTTTACCAAGCCCTTACAAGCACAAAAAGTAATTAAAATGAACAATACCGAACTGTATTCTCTTAATTTATTCAATAACCTTTTGTTATGGAAAAATTTATTTACTATTTTTCAACTGCGACTTCGTCCGCATTGATTTTAGAAACACAGGGAATCAGATTTTCTTTATATCTAAACATCCTGTGGCGGCAGTGCATTTTCCAACACAAACGTTTAAGCCCAATTTCACCTTTTGCGTTCCGCTTTTCTGACCTTCAAGGAAGGGCAAAAGGTGCCTAGGACGGAAGAATAAGTTCTTTAAGGACTATATTATCTTTACGTTGAATAATCTGTACATGTATCTGTGTGTGTCTGTGTTATTCCATACAGCTAACTGTCAGCTTGATTGTTCAAACGGCAATCGTAAATCTGGTTCGCGAAATTTTTCCATTCATTCGTGCGATGCCGTCTGAAACTTTACTGTAGACTGTATGAGTCACGACATAGGTGTACACTATTTCACCTGATGGTAAGCGATTGGTCGACGATGGTGCACCCCAGAAGTACCTCACCTATTCATCCGATACCTGATGACTTCTTGGAGAGTGGAGTGTTTCCCGACATATAAAAAAACACTAGACTTCGTCAAGGAGCTCCACCCTTTAACAGTACGTACAAAAAAACTGTTATCAAAAGTGTTCGTTTGTTTCATAGCTTCAACTACGTCTTCTGCTCACCACAGGTAAACACCAAACATCACAGCTCGCACTAATTCGATTCCCATACACGCAATCAATCAGTGTCTGCTGGTCATTGGATATGCGAAGAAGTGTGACGGTGATCGATCCTCACGGACCCCACTCAATATTCCGTCCACTCTCGGTAATAGTGCCCATTGAACGGCCTGAATAGATGAGAAGCCGATGAAATAGGTGTGACAAATTTTGGGAACTAAGGTTGCTTGATTGAAAGTACCTGCGTGTAATGGAAATCAAACTATATGGTAAATGAAGTGAACAGAGTTGGAGGCTCAAACCGTTGTGGATATGGGAAAAGGTTGGAATAGATCACGTTTTTATTTAAATTGCTTTTGTTCTTCGAAAAATGGTTGTATCAGTGGTGTTCAGCTCGTGGCTAAGTAATAACAACCGCACGGGTCAATTCATCAGTTTAAGCTTCGGTTGCCGGGGTTGGTCAGTGGATGGGTGACCTCTACATACCGAGACTCCTCCGTGCCTCGGAAAGCAAGTTAAGCCGTTGGTTCCGGCTGTCATTAGTGAATCTTTGACAGTCGTTACGAGTCGTCAGAAGCCCAAAAATTTGACACCAGTTTTACCAAGGGGTGGCGTATTACCCAGTTACTGGGTTGTGGAGGTCAGATAGGCAGTCATGTCGCTCTATGTAAAATACTGGTATTCAGCTGCATTCGGTTAGACTGAAAGCCGACCCCAACATAGTTGGGAAAAGGCTAGGCAGATTGTTCATACGAAAAAGCTCGTTGTTGGGGAAATGTGATGTAGGTACAGAAATAAAGTTTCAGTTTACAAATGAGGGCTTGGAGTCTTAGCATGTTCATGCTAACTGTCTCAAACATGTTGAAGTCAGCTGCTGTTGCATCCAAATCTGTCACTGAGAATGCTGAGCAATAGCGTCGTTAACAAATAAACTCGAACCGAAATCGAATAGAATTGAACCCACGACGTTGCGAGTTGCTTCTATTCCGATAAGTACACAGACCATAACCATCACTATAGGTACCAAATTGGTATTACCACCAACCGAAAATAACTTGTATCCCAACAATTCCAACCTGAAAAGCTAAAATAAATCTGCCAAAATGAATGCAAATTGACTTCATTTGGCAATGGCGGCAGCTAACAAAACAAATCAAATCACAAACTGCTCCTAACACAGTTCAGTACAGTAATACAACGCCGCATCGAAATTAATATGAAATCATCCTATTTCATTATTGACGTTTTAAATCCCTGTTATTTGCTATAATGAAATATGTTTTCATTAATTCAGCTGGTTTCATTTTTGGTACCAATTTCGATAGTCAGTTGTTTGTATTTCCCTACTCTAAACTACATAGCTATAGCCAATATGATGGGCCCTGTTGGGCAAACCTTTGCCAAACAGTGGTCTACGATGGGCTCTGAGGAAATTTAATTTTATTCTGTAGGTAAATACTCCGTCCAACATAGATTTACTCAATTTGTAAAATATGAATAATGCAAATGAATCCCTTTGATGGTTGTAAATTAAAATTTTTAACAAAGGCTCTCTTGTACCTAATTCTGCCCTACCTTTGTTTACATCTTTAGTTCTTCAACTTACTTGCGAGTAAATGGTTCAATGATAATGCTTTACATTCTTGTTCCATAACATTCATGGTACATTTAGCTGTATCTGAAATCGAAAAAAAAATTATAGTATCTAAACAGTTTAGGCTATGATAAACATATACATAATCAGCCTATAATGTTCCCACTGCTGGGACACAGGCCTCCACATCTATCACGCGGGCCCAGTGCGGGTTGGTAGATGTCACATGTCTTCGAATTTTTGGTTCTAGGACATGGCCGGTTTCCTTCACCGTGCTGAGAGCAGTGGTGATGAAATAATTTACACAAAGTAAAATGCCTGCTGTTCGACCTGTCGACCTACAACTCGTAAGTCGCTAGGCAATAAAACAAAATAAAAAAAGGGCAGTCTTTGGGGACTGCCAATAGAAGTGAAAACTAAGTAACTTTTTTTGATTCTCGCGTTGATGTCTTTCGTTAAGTAACTTTTTGATTCTCGCGTTGATATCTTTCGTTCGAGCGTTAGGTGACGATGACGCGATTCCCATGATTATTGTTTACCTAAAAAGTGCTCAACGCGCCTACAAAAGTTTTCACTTCAATTACTTAATTAGCAGGAGTTACCAGGTAATTAGCAGGGTAGAAAATCTAACAATTAGGTAAACGTCGCCACAGATGCGACAATGTATGCGAGCCCTAATGTCTGTACCTATTCTGCGCACGTCATCAAACAAAGCGCCTTACCAAGCGACTGCTAATTGAAAATAATAATACCATCCGCGAACATTCCTACCTCGTAGGTACCATAATTCCCGCTAAGTAAAGGTATTTAAATAAAACATCAGATAACTCCGAAGGCAGCATGTACATGACACTCATACATTATCGTACACCCGAGCTTAAGATTACGTGCCTCGCGTAAAACTCGTTTTCTCCCTACCTATAGTAACGACCTGAAGGAAAAATGATGCGTTAAGCGAGATACATGTGTCTATGAATAATTTAACACCCGTCTTTTGCTGAGTCTAAGTGGGACTTTCACCCTATAACGCTGCGGCTACATCGGCTAATTTGACGTACATTGCTGGTTATAGTGGACGAATGCATTCAAAAATAGAACAGATGTGGTAATGTACGTCAAACAGCGAGGTACTCTACTATAAATAAGGTAGATGTCCCGAATATTGACCATCGGAGTGTGAGTCACAACCGAAAGTTTTTTTTACGATTTGACTTCGTTTTGCTCGGGTTGCGCTTAAGGCTCGCTTTAACGCAAATCGTCTAAATAAAAACGCGCCTTAAATATTTTCATGTGGAATGAGTCGAATAACGCATTTTATGGGGCTCTGGAAAAAGTTTTTACGATGTTCTTAAGGCAATTCGCAGGTGAACTCAAACATGGTGTTTTTTGTGTTGTTTTGCATTGGCGGCGATTTTTAGAGACATTCACATGCAGATTTTCAGCTTTTTATTACCGACTGGCTGAATGTTCGTAATCAAAATACGCGTCTAATTATTACAGCTTCATTAAATACGATAATTATTCCAATTTTAATTCAATCACGTTTGTTTACCCTGCTTTTAATATAGGATTTATTAACTGAAACTCATTTTAATATGGTCGCTACATCCGTTGATAGCCGTACTGCTGAAACTTTATTACGTCAATCATATTTATCATGGACGTTCATGATACTAGTTTATTTCATTTTGGGTATTTAAATGAGAATATTTGTGGGTGGATGATAAAAGATTGTACTTAATTTAGCTTTTATTATGCCTCGCATTCGCTAAATAAATATTACAGTCGTCGGTTTTGCAGACTTGTGATCTCATTATGTTTTTATTTGTACATAGGAGGATGCTGCTGTCTAGCTGCTGCCTACCTTACCATCGACCTTAAGGATAATGTAGATATTCAGAGGGAGAGTAGGGCACTGGCGGTTGGAGGTAATATGGTGGCACGTAGATTCTCCCGCTGTACCGACCAGGTCAAGATAACAAGGCATATTGCCAGGGTCTGTACACGGGGGGTCTATGGACCAGCTACACCAAAAGGTCGCTAGACGTGTTGCGCGTCCAACATAATAATATTTTCGGAATGCTCTTGAAACTGCCCCGTGCCTGTAGTGCATAGAAAATGTTTGCACAGAATCGAACTGACGGCTTTCATGCGATCATTTGAAAAAAAGTCGCATCATTGGTAACTAGAACACGGGCCAGTAGCAACAGCATTCTGAAAACTGTGTCAGAGTTTTTATTCTCTCATTTTGAGGCATTTTATGGGGAGGATGGCCAAGTGAGAAACTTGTACCTAGCTTGCTTGGTCATCTTCTGCCATGTGCAAAATGTTTCAAAATCAAACTCAATAATAATAATTATCGTAAATTACTACTAATACTAGCTAATTTTGATTTGATTTGATTTATTCTCGAAATAACAACTGTATTGGTTACTTGTAGGTTTTACCATCGTCGATTGAATAATATTGGTCAACAGAACCGATCTTATAAAATATGGTATCAAATACAGTATGTACCTACATTATTTAATCGAAGTGTATAGAGTGCCGCGAGTATTCTTATGGCACTCTAGTGTCGCTGCCTCGGCCCGGCTAGGGTGCCGTGAGCGTTGCATTGTCACTGTCACTTGTTATTTAGGTTAGGTTAGGTTAGAACTGTGACCACACAACGCACGAGCCGAGCGAGCGTAGCGAGCGGTGCCGCGGTAGCGGCCGGCGAAGTGCCAGGGTCCGTTTAGGCACAAGAGAATGTAATGTTTTGGGAATGTGGTGTTTTAGAGCGATCTAACCTCGACAATCAAACAAAATACTCAAGTGACGTGACTTAGTGACAATGCCATTGACAATCCAATGCTTGCGGCACTTTAGCCGGGCCGAGGCGGTGTTACTAGGATGCCTGTAGTGGCACTTTATCCGATAGGGATAGAGTGCCACTGGTGGCACTCTATACACTGCCTTATTTAATTCACAATTTCAACGCCTGTCTAACACTGGGTACCTAGGGTATTCTTTGCCAATATTTTTGGGATAGCAACACAAAAACTTTGTCCCCCAAAAAATACTCTTGAATTAGTAAATAAGAACATTAAAATGACTTTGTTGTTTTATGTTTCCCTGGTCCGTCGTACATCAGAATTAGTGCGCTTTCATCTTCGCGGGGTCTCGGCACTAAAATCATAAGTACTGCATATATTTCAGAAAGATCCTCTTAGCTGGCTCCCTGAGGGAATGCGATAAAAAAATCTTACATACTTTCTTCAAGATTTACTCAAAGGGAGGTGAACAAAGGAAGAAAATAATTTATTTTGTTTTACACAGCTAGAATGGAACAAAAGTTTTTTTTATATTGTCTTATTGTAACCCAAAAATATACCTTTCTCAGTAGGAATTACGAGTATTTTTTTTGACGTTTCATTGATGTTATGATATTGTAGCTCCTTGGTTGGTACAGTGACTAATAAAATCGTTACGAAATAAAACAGTCCGGAAAAATATAGTAGCTATGGAAAAAAATATCTGTGAGTAAGCACAAAACATTTTTGTTAGAAAAGAGCTCTATACTCTCGCCACAATTTTTGTTGGTTGATATTATAAAACATGAAAAAATAAAAACATTTTTTTTCTGTAGGTTGCGCATATTATCGTCATGAAATGAACAAAACCATGTTATATTGAAATAATTACAGGGCGGTATTAACAAATCGATAGTTCATCAAGATGCTCCCTCACTAACAGCCGCCAGAACCGATTACCCACTTGTCAGTCACGGTACATTGTTTCCCAACTCAATTGTCTAGTTTGTCTACCTTACTTACCCTTGAACTCAATTTCAGATCTCCGATTACCCCAGATCTTTCGTTTTTAAACAACCAAGTTATGAACTGAGGGACTAACAGTACCTACATAAGTTTTGCGCGTAAATTATAATTTAGCAAAATTTATGGCCCCCGAGATCCCGGCCAAGTTGGTGTATTTATATTTTACTAGCTAACAAACTAAGTCAAACAGTAGCTTGTTTCAGCCAGTTTAGTACTGTTTAGTGCTAGTTTTCAAGGCTAGATCGTGATTGGTGTCTGTTAGGGTTTATTAGGAGCTGAAGGAAACGCGAAAGAGTAAATATGTTCGTTTGTAACTTTTGCTCCCTTCATTGTTGGACTTGTCACTGGCCTTAGCTTACGCATTTGCCATTACTGTAATAAACTAGCTTTTAACGAATAGGGGAAAAACTCGTAATCACCGGTCTTAGCAGGTGGATTGGTGACCGCCGTATCTATCCTTTTAACGAGCAATTCTTGTATATAGTATATACAGAGTGGACCAAAAACACACGTCATAAAAAAAATCCTCATGTCTAGTTCTCATGTATTATTTTATGTATGAAAGTAATATTCAAGACTATACTGTCGCAAAAAAAAACTGAAAAATACTGACTACAAAAAGATATGAATTTTTAAGACTCCACCAGCAAGAAAACGCAAAAAAAATTACAAAATAAATAATAACTCGAAAACTACAAAAAATCACGGAACATACATGGGGTATTTTCGAATACCCCTGGACATGAGGAATCTATATTATTTTTTATGACGTGTATTTTTGGTCCACCCTGTATGTATATTATATAATCTGAATCTCCGAAACGGCTCCAACGATTTCGATGAAAGTTGCAATTTAAGGGTTTACGGGGGTGAAAAATTGATCTAGCT
The DNA here is from genome assembly GCA_948150665.1 of Conistra vaccinii. Taxonomy (NCBI): domain Eukaryota; kingdom Metazoa; phylum Arthropoda; class Insecta; order Lepidoptera; family Noctuidae; genus Conistra; species Conistra vaccinii. Next base: position 1,656,084 of record OX411323.1, on the reverse strand, counting down.
AGGTCTCATATCTGGGAAAAGTCGTTTTCACAGCCTCGGGAATCTGATAAAACGTTGGTGTACCTGGACGATATGTTTTTATTTTCACCTGAGCAGAGCTCGGCTTAACCAGATATTTACATTATTATACGACGTTGTTGCTAGTTTTCGTCACAGAATTCCTAATCAACGAAGGCACCCCACTATTCATTTCAGGGTACTCACCCATTTTAATTACAAAATTAATTAATTCAATCAACACTATTAGAAGTAAAGCGTCCAATCTTTTAGTTTAGTAACGTTTAGCAATTATATTATTGGGGACGAGGCACTGGAGAAGAAAAGTAATTTACTTAATTACGGTACTTATAATTAATTATAGTAGTTAGTGTTTCTGACGTAATTAGGCGAGAACTAAGTTTTACAACAAAGGTAGGTCGCGTCTTTGTGTTTACAATTAATTTGTGGGTTGAATGATACGAAAATAAGAACCTATTTTCCTAATTATGGAATAAGGTTCTCATTAAGTATATGCCGCTATTTATAATGCTTGCCAGAAATGTAACCTATTTTATACACGAATAAACTAAACCAACGCTAACCTAACCTAATTTATTTGAGGTTATTTTTTTGTTCGTAGAATTTTAAGAATTTTTTGGAGAGTATTTAAATTGTAGCTATAAATATACAGGACCGGATTGTGATGGTTGGTAGTACCGAGGGTTTTTGAGAAGCCTACAGAATTTTATGGTTTTTATCATACACGAAATAAAACCAAACACGTTCTCCCTTTGAACACCATAGCAATAAATTAAAAGGCAATATTAAGAGCGACTCTCAAAATCAATGGTACGGACCAGTACATTGGTCATGGGGCATTAACCGGGCGATTACTATTCTCCACGACCCCCTTATACCAAACAAGGAGATTTTTTTCCTGTATCCGCCCATCTTGTATATTCTCAAATATATGTTATAACGAAAGAACCTGCTCATTTTTCTACACTTAAAAGGGCAAATTAATGACTAACTTCTTGACAGTACGAAGCTTTTACGTGTAAATGATTTAATTGAAACAAATGCTTTAAGTTTTCTACTGAATCTTAATTACACTAAGTAAGCACGAAGAAAGTAGACTAAATGAACTCGTACTTTAGAAAGAGTTAACTTTAAAAGTGAGTGTAGCAATGGATGTATTTTTATTACACGACTGTTTTACTGATCAAAATCGCCATGTAGCTATGTAGACCGGTTTATATTTTCACCGACAAGGTAGTGCTTTCCTTTCTATTGAAGATCCTGGATATTAATATTATTAGCTGATCTAGAAGTCTTTAATTAGATATACGAAAAAAACCTGCTTCGTTCATAGACTATTCCAACCTGGAGTGCTGATGTAACAGCTGCAGTGTTAGGTGCTAATGAAGGGACACGTTTACCAGCATATTCTGGAGCCTGATATCAACATAATTATGTACGCTACTGACAGTGATCCACAACATTAAAAAAAAAACCCTGTACGATCCGCGACACAAAAAAAATCTCCTCTTTTTTTTCGTCATTTGGCGGGTGTCCAGAAGTCATAACTTTTGACCCCTGTTGAAAATTTGCTAATTTTTAATAGATTTGAGGTAATTTTGGTACAATAAATCTGAATTTTTAAATAGCAATAACTTTTTTATTTTCAATAATAATAAGATTTTGTATTACTTTTTGGTAATGTTAGTTATACAGTACCAATGTACTCCTTTCGGAACGGACAGGGTTTTGGAGGTGAAAACTTGTTTAGCGGCGTTGTGCACTTTTTTTGGGATGGGTAATAAATGTTAAACTCACGTCAGGACATGTGACGTGTAGAAAATTCGTAAGACGTTCAAGTTTTTGTTGACAGCGCACTCTGTTTTATTTTTTTTGATTTTTTTTACGCTTCAGCTTTCGTTCTATAAATTCCTGACATTTTCGTTAGATGGCGTTACTTAGTTTTCACTTCAATCGGCAGTCCCAGAATACCTCGTTTTTTTTTATATATTGTCGTAGCCCAGATTTAGGCTGATACAATGCCGGCGATACGCTAACAGACCGAGGAGCATATCAAAGCAAACCTCTGAAGGGTTAATATTTTGTAGCAACATAAAACAGTTGTAACCTAAGTATTACCTGCATTAAATCAGAACTTTAAACATTTCGTGGTAAAGGCGGTGTTTAGCGCCATCTTTCACTACCGACACAAAGGCCGCTTGGAGTCTGTCGTTACAAATTATGTTAAGAATAAAACATTTCATTGGCAACCCCGCCTTGGACGAGTAGTTGTAAATTCAGCAGCTTTATTAAAATGTTTGATGTTCAGCGTTTACTGGCTATGGTTTATTTTTGGACGATTTTAATGATACAGCGGTGGATGGCACTTTTTGTGCTTATTTTGCAAGTTTATTGCCAGTTTCGGATGAAATGTTTGTATTGAAGTTTAGCTTACAATATAATACTAAAGATTCTCTACTAAAGTCTTGTTAATATTAGTTGTCCTTTTAATTGTAAAAAACTGCTAGCATTCTGGGAATATTTATAAGTAACATCCCGCAGACCATACAATGCAGTTTGATGTGTAGATTAGCATAATTATTAAGAGCTTGCAGTGCTAAAGCCTTCTAGTACTCAATTCACCATGTTAACGTTGGTAAGTACTACTTATACCCCAGACCACAAAAAGCTTGTAACTCGACATCAGTTTACGTTTAGTAAGGTCCTTATAAATATTTCAGAAGTAACTCGACTGAAAACTCAGTTCAGAGCGAAATTATAGCTTGGATATAGGGTATAAGGTAAGTTGACCCGCTACCCGGCTTACAGGGAGAGTGAAACATTGAATGAATGAGCGAACCTGACTGCTTTAGAATGTGAGTGCTCTGGTGATTGATAAACAAGGGTTTGTTTATCATAGAATACTTCACTGGTATGGTTTGGGCTGGTTAGGGAGTAATAAAGATATGATTCAGTATGAGAAATGATAAAGAAACAATTGGACAGATTGTGCTAAAGATGGTATAAAGGGGGAAGATGGTAGTAAGGGTATAAAGGGGGTAACTATTAAGATGACGGTTAAGTATTTGAAGTACAGTATGGAACAAGAAGACATGCATGCAATCGGAGCAGCCTCCGATTTGAAATACATTACTGTAAGGGAGAAGAAAACAGAACGTCTTTTTTTATGGGATTTTTGTACGAACTTTTGGACAGACCAGCGACACAACTGCGGTCAACTAGTAATACATATATTTATTTACAGATTTAAACGCCATATTTACCCAGAAAAATGATCTAAAGTTCTAAGCAAACCCATCTAGTTACACCAGGCTTAGTGTGGGTGCAGATCGTTCACCCCCAGACTGAGTTCAGACAGTATACGTCGTGCCTTTGACAGATTATCTTCATACGTCATTTAGTTGTCTTCACTTACTGGCTTTTAGTTGTGCTTTTAGCTTGACTGATGAAGGAATTGTAGATGTTAGTCTTGATTTGTTTTGTTTATTCTGGTATGTCTTACCTACCTACGACGTCTAAACGACGTCCGGACGTTTGACATCCAGGCTCAAAATAGACAGCATCGGTCAAGTTCGAAAATAGCCAGATGACATACCTGTAGAAATATAAGTGTTACCTGCAAATGGGAGCCTGCGTCTCTGCGCCTTTTACGACTAATTTATTTATTTATTTATTTAAACTTTTCGCACACAAAAAAAAGGTACAAAGGCGGACTAATGCTCGTTTTCTCTCTAGTAGTCTAACAACAGTTATTGAATATCAATTCCGTTCTACTTAAACTTATGTCCGTTTTTACTAACACTAGGAAATACCTAAATGAACGCCTATATACAATGCCGCCCGTGTGCATGATTGTGACCGCCCGTATTTTTCTGAATATTCATGAAAAAATATCTAAAATTATTTTAAAAGAGGGGGTCAATTTTTTTTTTTCCATCGTCCCTCTATGATTGTATGGACTGACACTTGTGTTTTAAAAAAAAATGTGTTCACCTAAGTTTTTTTTCTGTGGACATTTTTTTTAGAAAAAATAAGAAACAGTATCCAAATCGCGCCAATAACATTGGAGATATGGCAAACGACACCCAAAAAATAAAAAATTTAATAATTTGAAAAATATTAAAAATATCTTCCCTTTTTTTTGTACTTAATTTTCGATATCTTTCATGAATATTCAGAAAAATACGGGCGGTGACATGCTTATGAGCGGCATTGTATTGCACTGCACTTCTCGACGATTTTCTCGTGACGTGTTCGTGAAAACGTGTGTAGTAAGTATTGATCTAAAGGAGTCTATTATTATTATCAATAACGGTTATTATACCGAAGAAAACGTAAAAGTGATAAAATCGTTCACACGTACGTAGACAGTTACGTCCAAATAATAAACCCGGAACACAAAAAACCCGGAATCAAACATAACCTAATCTAATAAAATAAACATAAAAATAAGGGAATCGCCGCACGCGCGCCGTTCAGACAGTTTTATTGTAATGACGTTCTATCTCGCGTAAAAATATGAGTGGGTAATACCGCGGCGCGTAAACAGAATAACGGTTTTATCGCCGGACGATATTAGCCGGAACGGACGGCCACTATCGCCGGCTTACCCTGCGACCGATCTGTAATTATGCGTTTACCCTAGTAGATTGGGTATGCTCCATAACTTGTTTTCTTTAAACTTTCAGAATGTTCTCACTCAATTGAAAATCAAATTATAATCTGAAAAAGTATCACAAATATTTCTTTTCACATCTGTTACTCTAGCATTATATATATACCTAACCTTTTCCCAACTATGTTGGGGTCGGCTTCCAGTCTAACCGGATGCAGCTGAATACTACTATTTTAAAAGGAGCGACTGCCAATCTGACCTTCACAACCCAGTAAATGGGTAATACGATACCCCTTGATAAGACTGGTTGTCAGACTTTTGGACTTCTGACGTCTCGTAACGACTGTCAAAGATCTACGAATGACAGCCGGGACTAACGGCTTAATGTGCTTTCCGAGGCACGGAGGAGTCTCGATATATAAAGATGGTCACCTATCCACGGACCAACCCTGGAAACCGTACTTTAACCTGATGGATCGACCCGGGTGGCTGTTATTACTTAACCACGAGCTCCACTTAGCCACGATGTCAAAGATCCGTGAATGACAGCCGGGACCAACGGCTTAACGTGCTTTCCGAAGCACGGAGGAGGCTCGATATATAAAGATGGCCCCATCCACGGACCAACCCCGGCAAACATAGCTGAACCTGATGGATCGACCCGTGCGGCTGTTATTACTTAGCCACGAGATTTGTTACTCTAGCATCAAAATGTTCAAAATACATTCGTTCCTATCCCATCATATTATTATTTTGTAGCGTTGATCCGAAATATCAAAAAGTATTCTTTAAACCGTCCTTGATGAACTATCTGGACTCCGAACGGCTGATACACTGACTGTTTCATACAACATTTATACTGGCCAGTAAAAAAAGTATCCTCAGAAAGTATGGCTACCCTACTATCCCAACAATCCCGGGTCATGTACAGGAACGAGCACCCTAATCTTAAAGATTTATTTACGCACCAAGCCGTTGTGTCGACGCCTGCAAAACGCATACATGATTTATACTCCGCGGTCAACGACCTCAGATACTTGAGGCTATTGGAGGCTATTCCAGGGTTAGTTTTTCAAGGTCTTTGGAGGGTCAAGGTCAAAGTTACGACGCTACTCAAAGAATTATTAAACTTTGATAAGACTGAGGGGTGTCGAGTCACTGACAATATTCTTTTAGGAAGACGGCGCTCCAAATTATTTGGAGTGAAAACTTTTTTAGGCGCCCTTTGCACTTTTTCTGAGCAGTGAGAACTGAAGCAAGTCGGTGAAGCTGAATTGGGTATACTTGGCTTCAGTCGTAAGTTTTCACTTATATCGTGTGGTCATAAGCACACACCCTCTTTTGAGGATTCCGTAGTATACAAGGAACCCTTATAGTTTCGCCATGTCCGTCTGTCTGTCTTTCTGTCCGCGGTTTAGCTCAGAGACTGTTGTAATTTGGCATGCGTGCTTTACAAGTTTACGAGTAATAATCGACCAACTTACATTTGCGGTTGCAAAAACATGTTTTTCAACTATAAAGTTAAGTTTGTTCTTGCGATAAATTCATCTTAACTACGGAACCCTTCATTGTGCGTGGTCTGACATGCTCACTACAATGTTGATACAAACACTTTTACACGTCAATCATAATTATTTTTAAAACTAGATGAGGCCGGTGTTTCAATCCGAATTAAAAATAATCTCTTGTGTGTCTATTAACAGACACAAATCTTCCATGAAAAAAATCTAGACCCATTTAAGTACCTACCTACTCGTAGCAGCTTATCTTGAGCCTACAAGACATACAGTTAAGAAGTAAATTACTTATCAACAGCAAAACAGGAGTATCAAACTAGAAAGTGTAAAGTATCCTTGGCACGCGGCAAAAATCGAATCTAACTCAGCCATTTTGTTTTTTCCGTGCAATTTCACAAACCAGTTTCACAAGTGTTTACTAACAACGCCCCCCTTTCAATGTTATTCAGGTGCCAAACGATATTTGAAGCACTTTAAATACCGTGTTCTTTGTCATTGATAAAGTACGTGCCAACTTATTTTATGTAGTTCAATTTAGCCCCTAACCATAACTAACGGCCTCATCCCGTAAGTCAAGGTTAACTGCGGAGTATTCTCGTAAACGTGTGTCATTTGTCGGTCGAGTGACGCGGGCAGAGGTCGCGCTCGACCAACCCTTGTGAAGCTTCATAATCCTGAACGACATAATAGACAAAAACTTAGGCTAAATAGAGCTGAGGTTTTTATTGTTGTTTTGAGATAAGAGCATTTAGCTGTCCAGGATATTATGTTGGAGTTGGCTTTCTGACCAGATTCGGCTAGATAGATGACACCGTGATACTGTCTTCAGATTACTATTGTGATGATATCTACCGGTTGTAGTAGGGAGGTACGCATTCTCCGAGACATGGAGGAATATCGTAGAGTAGTGTAGATTACCCATGCATGACATAACTGCGGCAAACACAGGCTTAGTTCAAAGATAAATCGATTCTTTAACCCTAATAAGAGCATGTGGGTAAATGACAATTATTAACCCACAAGCTTTTCTATGGATTAAAACCTAGATCGGAAAACTGTATTAACTTGGAGGTATTTTTTATGGGCTCATATCTACTCCAAAAAGGCGTGCGTGTATGACCAGACGTATAAACATAAATGAAGCAAAAAGAGTAGGACCGCATCAGAGGGCCGGCGGTCCTATGTAAGCACCGCAGCAGCTGGCGTTCTGTAGTTTCTGCCATGGAAATAAAGCGCGAGTTTATAGTATGTATGTCGTTGTATATATAATCACAAGCAATCTATTAAACGTCTTCGTCCAAAAAACGCCGAAACACTTCTTCAAAGCAATAACCACTTAATATTCTAAACGGAAATTAAGGTTGAAAACTTTGCCCAAACTGTCCAAAGTTGCCGACAACATCTTGCCTACTTTTTGCGTTCCAACTTGTCTAAAACATTTATTCGTATAGAAGTGACTATATCGATCACTGTCACATACAGACAGTTATTCCCAAAACAACATGTTCTGTACTGTGGAGGCAAATATGATTTCGTATCTTATTTTCTGTCGCTATGACATAAAAGGCACCTCGATCTGTCAATGTATGATCTTTGATACACACATACATCTCTGATGTCTTTTGTTTATTTTTGAAAGGTACGTGAACCTTGTCTTTACCTTTCGTTCACATTACACGTACTTACTGTTACGTAACCCTTTCTTTTTACGAAAATACCAAAACAAAACAATCAATCTGCCTACCCTTTTGCCAACTATGTTGGGGTCGGCTTCCAGTCTCACCGGATGCAGCTGAATACCAGTATTTTACATGGAGTGACTGCCTATCTGACCTCCACAACCCATTTACTCGGTAACACCATACCCCTTGGTAAGACTGGTTGTCAGACTTTCGGGGTTCTGACAACCCGTAACGACTGACGGAACGGAAAGGAACTCAAGGAATAAGTTTTCTAAATGATGGTGAGAACCACATCAAAACCCATTGCGTAGTTTAGAAGACAACACGGACACACAAACAGACATGAAAAGTGTTTTTAATTTATAATAGACTAGCGGCTCGCTCCTGCTTCGCACGGTTTCTACGACTTGACAAAACATCGAGATTTCATAGGTAAACGTTACTTTAATATCAACATACTATACACATAAACCTTCCGGAATAAATTCTCTAAACGATGGTGAAATCCTCATCAATATCTGTTGCGTGGTCTAGAAGAACAACGCGGACATAATCGAAAAACGCGAAAAGAGACTTTGTTTTATTACTTCGCCCGCGTGATAATTTTATAAATTATAGCTTACTACATTATGCATGTATTATACATATAAACCTTCCTCTTGAATCACTCTATCTATTAAAAAAAAACACATCAAAATTCGTTGCGTAGTTTTAAAGATGTAAGCATACATAGGGACAGACAGCGGGAAGCGACTTTATTTTATAATACTTATTAAATTATAATTATATGATAATTATGTATACGTGATATGTGATATGTGTGTATGTGTGTTACATGTGATATGTATACTTTACTCTGTAAATAACCGTGTATGTTAGCTAGGGCTCTTGTCGTAATCCGCGCAAAAGTTGCCAATGCAATGTGTTACTCTGTACTTTCCACACACACATCGACAAATTAACTCCACCAAACCAGCCGACGTGACTTTGCAACGTCGGCGTCGTTGTCAAGGGTGTCGCGATATAAACCGGCCGCGCGCCTCTCAGCGTAATGATACCGCAGTAAAAAGCGATGCCAGACAACCACTCAACTTTGAGCAAATTACGGAAATTGTGGGCAAATTACGTTCTAAAAATTTAATGATTAGATGGATGTATGGGCAAAGTTGTGCCATCGCGGTATACTGCAGTTTGTGTTTACTATGTAAACGAAGTTATTTTTAATGGAAATGTTTCGCTGGTACATAACATTACTTTTTAGTATAACAGCCTGAAAGCGTGCTTTAACACGGCTATAGATTAGAGTAATGAAGTCTATGCGACATTGCCGCAAGGTTAGTCTTAGTCGCCACATTTCAGTAACAGCTTTGGGCGTAATATTGAGAGACGAATTAACGAGTCTCGCCACTCAGGCCGCAATCACAGTGGTCATTCCCTGGACCCAAACAATATAAGTAGGTTAGCAGAACTACCGCTAAGGCAATACAAAAAAAAACTTAGACGCAAAATGAAGGGACCTTTCATTAATTTCATTATGACTAGAGATCGGATATTCGGATACCTAAATTGAATTTTTGGCTAAGAAATTATGGAAGTGGTTTCTTAATATATTTTTTTCTTAACGTCAACCGGTAAATACACGTGATAACCTTCAAGTCCCGCGGTTTGAAATTGACGCGCGCTTTGCGTCACTTTTGACATTTTTCAGAATTTTTCGATGTTACCTGTAATTTTTTGGTAATTTTACTTCTAATTGACGAGAATATCTGTCAAGCCATAGAGAGAGACAGCCCGTAGACGATATTAGTCATTATTTAGCAGTAAAAATAGTGATTTAAACCGCGTGAATCTGTTGTGGCCACAGGGCCACGGTGGTATTTTAAGGGCGGCGCATTTTTGTGGCCTCGTGGCCACGGCGGAACTTCAGCAGTAGGTACATAAATCTCGGAATTCAATATAATCCGGGAATGCACAAATAATCGAATACATAGTATGGAAACGAGTTATCAGCCCTCTTATGAAGGTTACTTTTGCAGTGTTAATATAAAAATGTAACTACCTAATGACCTACTATAAACATTTTTTAACGAAACTCAAGGCACCGAGTTGTTTGTTGCTATGTGCTATGCTAATTTGGCAACCTACTTTACAACATTAGCTAGCATTTCTTTAGTCAAAAAGTACTAAATTCTGGTGTACAATAAAGTGTAAATAAATAAATAAAATTTATCAATTCCGGAATCGCGTGATTCTTGCGATCGATACTAAAGTGCATTATATCCTATTTGCCAACACCTGAACGTAATTAAATAGTACATTCTTTAATCAGGACTAAAAATTTGTCGAACCCTGAATCCCGGGATATTTTCGATACGAAAGTACTTTCCATAATAGACAACACCTCAACTTTGGGTAAATATGAATCCGAATTTCCGATCTCTAATTATGACACAGGCAACAAAATAAAGTAGCACTAGAGAGCACTAGTTAATAATTTAATACAAAGCCCAAAGCACAATAAATTCCTTTACAAATTGCTGCAACTGCAACAGCACAACACGACAAAATTTCAAAAGCAAACGAGCAGCGCAACTTCAAAAAGACCTATCATCAATGCAAGCACAGTTCTCCTTGCAACAGGGACGGAAATTATTCTTTTGAAGCAAATTCGTCACGTCTATTCAATGGAATCGCATTCGTGTGCTGTAGACTGGCACGATTTAATTGCCTCTAATTGGCAGCGGTGTTTGTACTTATGCAGCTGGTGGATGTCTGCCATCAATCAATTAAGACTGTTCGATGGCTGAATAGGTTGTCTTGGTTACAGATATGTTCCGTGTTATATGGATTTGGATGTGTTGATAGAGTATCGATTGATAAACTAAAACCATGTAATGTTTACGAACGGATGATTGATCCCGGTACAGGCAACTGAAGGAACAAGGGTGGGTTTTAGTCAGTAAGAGTCTGACACGCCCTTCCACTCCGCCCAGATCGGGAGAAGTTATTTGATGATTCCAAACCCAAAAAAGGCATTGTCTAAGGGTGAAAGAAAGAAAGAAAAAATCTTTATTGAGACAAGCAGAAGAGATCTGAAATTAAACTAAAACACACATTTTGAATCATTGAATCATAAAAACAAAAACATTGTAAAATAGAACGCTCATTACTTCTCCACGAACCCTAAGTTAAACAGTTTTGTGGTTGTAGACTAGGGCCCCATTAATGACATTATTGGTGATACTCATAGTAAAACTTTCAGTTTCGAATATTATGGAGCAATTTTGCCTTAAAAGAAATGCTCCTCAATGGTCAATCAGTCTGTCTATTTATTTTAAAACACACAGCGACTGGAAACTTATAAAAGAACACCTAGAAAGCACAAGCACAACTAATTAAGAAGCAATCTTAAATAAAACTAAGAAAAATGGCTGCCGCCTCAACGTAATTAAATTACTCAGATCAGGAACCGACATTGCTCGGAGTTGCTCGAGTTTGTTGAGTCGAGTTGAGTTCGGGGAAGATGCGGAACTCTTATAAACTATTGCTTTGATGAGACCACTTGCTGCCTAGCGATGTTAGTAAGATACGGCTGGTTTGTGTATTTATTTTGTAGGGGAAATGAATTTCTTTTTTGAACTTGGATGCGGCATAACACTTTACGACATTATCGAAAGCAATTCAGTAGCTTATCTATTATTTTATCTGGATATTGTTTAGCTTATTTTTGCATTTTCCCAGGGATGGTTCGTTGCAGTTAATAGGTACACTTATTAGCTGTACCTGCTGTATATGCTAAGCTGTATTAGATACGAACAGTACAGGAATTCCAGCATGATAACACGTACCTCTAAGCAACATGGTACCATGTATACGTAACATAGTATAGTAGGTAATATACTTATTTGGCCTTTAATACCTCAAATTGCTGAAAATGATTCTTCGTTGTAATGAACATACTGCAGCATTAATAATTTTGGACTAAATATATGTTAAAGTTGAGGATTCATGTTGTTTGACGAAAACACGAGTTCATAATATTATCTCGATAGAAAAAAAATCCAAAGCTACCTCCAAACAATAAACTGTTGGTATAAAAAAAATGGGTTACCGTTGTTTCATCAATTTTTATTTTATAAATTATCACTTCCCAAACAATTTTCCGCATAATTTCTTTTGTCAAATTATTACTTAGCAAATAAATTCTTCACAAAATTGTAACGCAAACCTAATGTTTGGCAAGTGAACGTTTAAACAATAACTTGCTTACCAACTAGTACTTTTACCAATTTTAATGTAGTCAGATATTTGAGTTGGTATAACATATTTTACGGAAAATAAGATAATAGGTATAAACCAAATATATTTTAGTATCATCAATTTACCATTTATATTCAGTCAATTGCTTAGTCAATGACAAAACATTTGCAACTTTATGTCAGTTGCAGTTGCAGAATATACAAATTAAATTACAATGTGTTTTGATATGTGGGTAGACAGGTAAATCATATATTGTGAACCTTAATGTTGGTTAATCGTGCAAAACACTATAAATAAATAAAATCATTTTATTTCGGATAACTGAAAAAGATCCATAAATTGTTAGTAAACATGTTTGCACTTAATCACTATTGTTAGTAACTTAAACTAAAGACGAATTTGTGAGAAGACCACCCGACATCTAGACACAATGAGACAAGGTAATGGTCTAACTATGGTATAAGTCTTCGCACAAATTGTCTTATTATGGCGGAGGAAGTGTCTGCCGCCGCAGCCTTCAGGATGCTATTGTGACTGCCTCTTATTCTGCTCACTATCACTGTCTTTTTTTTAAACAATTTTAGGAGAAGAAAGGGAGTACCGTTTCTGGCACTCGCCGGCCGCTGAGTTGTGGTAATAATAATATGGGCTCTTAAGACAATACAAACTAAACAATAATTAAAAACACATTCGAAAAAACAATCAAAAAACAATTTGGTAGAATGACTTCGTTCACTCAACACTTCACTCAATCTTCTTTAGCTTGCGCTCAATATCATGTGTACTTTTTAATACGTACTTATTGTTCGGGTGTCAAATACGTCTGCCCTTTAAAAGTCCCAAAACACAGAGCAAACGTCATGATTTATAGACCTCCACTTATATGAGGTCCAAGACCTGAGTCCAGAGCTTCATAATGGCAAATAGAGGGTAGTATTACTTAGGGCCGTAAACTAGCCGGCAGTGAGTGCTCATTTTATAGGTCCACGCTCCGGATATTATGGAGTCTGGCGGACTCCGACAAATGGTTCACGTGTACCTATGTATGTAGGTTTATGGGTTAGAATGCATAGAGGATAATGTGTTTACGTAGAGATAAAAGTGGGGTTTTTCTGGTCTTATTCTGGTTTGGGGTTTGTGTTTTATAGGGAAAGTGTGGAAATAAAATAGAGTTTAATATTGCTTATTATTATTTGAAATAGAAAGGTTAACGAATACCTAGTGAAAAATAAAGCACTGGAAACAACGTTGAAACGTTGCGGTGCAAAAAAACTCATTTCTACCGAAACGTTTAAGGAATCTGTTTCTATTTTTAGGGTTCTGTACCTCAAATGGAAAGAACGGAGCCGTTACAAGATCACTTCGCTGTCCGTCCGTCTGTCTGTCAAGACCTTTTTTTCTTAGGAACGCGTAGGGATAGTAAATTGAAATTAATAACAAATACGTAAGTCTTCGGTCCCTTGAAGCTCTAAAACATCAAGCATTTAAGTCGACGCAATAAAAATATACAGGCATTTATGCGGCATATTTTGACTCTCGTAAATAAATCAAAACCTATAGGGTACTTCCCGTTGACCTAGAATAGCAAGAAGCAAGGTATATATATTGTTGATTTATCACCTTTTTTTTTCTATTACTAACTTACAGTTGCAGTTGGAGAAAGACCGTGACGTATATCGATGTATGAGAGAACATGTTTTACAATTACAATGTGCATCCCAACTACGGAACCCTTCATTGTGCGTGGTCTGACACGCACTTGGCCATTTGTTTGGCGGTTTTTTTTAAGGTAAATAGATTATTGGTTGTGTTTTCTTCCAAAATGTTGTAGAAAATTGATTATATTACTAATTGAGTTTTCCCTTAAAAAATATTATGCTCCTATCGTTATTATCCCGTGTAGAAATACGATATCTTAATTAATTTTCTATCAACTTTAACACAATTTTAATAACAAGCTGTTTATTAGTTTTATTTGACAATGTTCTTAGTTTCACTCGTTTACAAAATGGCGTGCTAGCCCTGCGCAGGCGTACTTAGGTACAATGACTCACAAACTTGTCAGGACGCACTAAACGGAGCTCGGGGCGGAAACTGTGATATTAAACAAAGTTCTAACACACAAGTTGCAAATTGCAAAACCTAGCACAGAGGACATACAAGCAATTTGATAAAGTTTCCATAATATTAATTTTGTATGTGCTTTTCTAACAATGTGTTTTACTATTGTCCGGCTACACATAGGAAGAAAAAATAAATGGCTTATGATTGTAATTCTTGTGCTTTCAACTGCAGAACAAATGTAAAGAAATTCATGATTGTTGCAAATATATTTATAAAGATAACACAGAAAACGTTGCACATAAAACTTGTAATGACAGAAAAGTTCTAAAATATACTGACAGAGGAATATCAAATCTTACAACCTGAGAGGTTTTTTAATACAATCGCTGCTCTGAGAATAAGATCAAATATAAAGCAGGATTATGAAATATGTGTTAGAACAAAGGGCATGAAACGGCTGACAATGAAAGAAACGGCTACAAAGCTCGGTATTTGTGATCTAAAAGAAAAGTAATTTATAGACTTGTGTTTGAACATTCGACACGATATTGAGCCCTTTGTCTGCGGTTCGTGTGTATTCTTTTATTAATATCTTTTGGAAAAATATAAATCATTTTGATAAACTTGTAGATTTTGATATGTGGGAGATAGGGACGTGGGGTGAGTGATTCACCTAGTTTTTTGAACTTAGGTTTATTTTATTTTTACAGCTAGTTCATTTGAAAATGCAGTCACATTAGGCAGAAGAAGAAGGATGGCCAGTTAAAAGTGTCCATTTATATAAAAATAAATATAACATTGAAATATTTGCGAAAACAGCAAGAACTAATTAGCTTTGGTTTGTTAAGCAAGCTGTCAACAGTCACACAATAACGGCTGTCGAAATACACAACGTTTTTCGACACCGTAATTGCAATCATCATCATCATCAGCCTATTAATGTTGGGAACTGCTGGAACACAGGCCTCAGGCGGTGAGAGGGAGTGGGTTGTAATCCACCACGCGGGCCCAGTACGAGTTGGTATGTCTTCGAATTTTTTGGTTCTAATACATGCCGGTTTCCTCACGATGTTTTTCTTCACCGTTTTGAGAGCAATGGTGATTAAATTATTTACACAAAGTAAAGCGCCTGCTTGGGTTCGAACCCACGACCTGCAACTCGTAAGTCGGGGCCGTTACCACTGGGCCACCACTGCTCTTGTAGTAATTGCAAAAACTGGTGGAAATTACAGATTTTCATGGCTGTCGTTATAATATGACAGAACCGGTTTCCTAAGAAACCCTAGCCTTAGAAGTTTGTGTAGGTATGTAGGTTGCCAGTCTATTTTATGGCATGATATGTCATGTCAACATATTAGTGAAAGAATCAATCTCCAATAGATAAACAATATAACTTTTGAGTTAAGTAGTGCCCCGGTGGTCGAGTGGTCGCAAGCGCTACGACTGAGCATGAGGTACTGGACAAAGTGTTATTGGGTTTTTCCATCTGGAATTTCTAAGTAATGGCACGGAGTCTGGATTTGTGCCCGCTAGATAGCAATAGGCTCGCCCCCCGCTACATGAAACTGGTGTACTATGTAGGTACACCTCTGCCCAACTCTTTGGGAACTTATGTTACTTCAACACTCATACGCTGCTATGATTAGGAAAAATATAAAAAATTACGTATTCATATCAGTAAAAAAAAACAATGAATAAATCTGTAGAACAGCTTGCTGTTTATTACCTAGAAGTTAATAAAAATGTTTCAGTATGCATTTTACCTATTAACAGAACTAAAACATTGCACTCATATTTCGATAATTATTTTAGTTAGTTAAAATTAAACTAGTAAACATTTCTACTACTTACATTTAAATATTTCTATCAACAAAATAATGAACAGCACACGTCTGTAATCAGAGAGGAGTCTTTAATGTATTTTGTATAACGCGCACAACTTTAGTAATGAGCACAGACAAAGTAATAAATAAGTGTGTACTGTGGAGTACACAAGTGTTTATGATATTTTTTTGCTTGCAAGTGACTTTGACCTCCCATAGTGCAGTTACAGGGTGGTGTTCAAACTCAAAGCATTTATTGCTTATCTAGCTTTTTCTGTCGCGTGCGCGCGTGAATGTTGGAAAATATCATACTTACGGGAATTACGAGATTAAAAGTAAGTAACCTATGTTTTAATCAGAAAATATCCGTGTGCCAAATTTCATCCAAATCCGTTCAGCCATTTTTGCGCCAATCTTCAGATTGGCGTAAAAACTATATTTTCGCCACCAGACTCATTACCGCGCCTCGTAGCAATTATTTAAATACAAAAAAGCATTGTACAGTTTTGACTTCGTTACTATTTCATTTTATTAGGTGTAATAATAAGAAGATCTAAGCACTTTTGAATTGTCAAAGGAGTCGGTCAGCCAGAATGATGATGTTCATTGCCCATTCAAAAGCGTAGTAGGGTTCTATGGAGAAGAACACCCAGTGCGAGTGGGGTGCTTCTGATCAGACTATGTCCAACCTGATGGAGTGTCCTATGTGCCCGTTCACTTACACATCGGACACCTAAAGAATGCCACTGATGCCGCTATAAACGTGACGTTTACTGGTTTCAAACAATATACAAAAAAATTAGAAGAGCACTATCGATACGAAAAGAGGAAGAATGGAAAAGAACAGGCAAGGCATGAACTTGCTATTTTATTTTATTATAATAATATTAAAAAACAATTAAATTTCAGGTCGTGAACCAAATGAACTCTTTACAATGAGCGTTCAAAAAAGCATAAAATACTACGTCATCAAAACTGATGGATATAAATTATTAATGAATATCATGTGGCAAGCACCCTTAACGATGATTGAAACTGATTAATTCAATTATTTTACAATGGAGACTTTATTTTATTAAGAGTTATTAATGAATACGAGTACATTGTGCTATTCAATACGATACGCAAATATGGAATTACAAGGAGAATAAAAAAAAAATGGCGGCTTTTGTTTTTTTGTATTTATGTGTATATTAAAAGAGACTTCACGTTTGTAATATCCGCGTAAGTGGTGGTTAGTGGTTTTCTTTGTAGGTAGTTGGTGTAGACACACCCATTTTTTAGTTTATACCAAATTATAAATCATTTATTTTGTATATAAATATAATTTCATAGATTAAGTGAGCACATTCAATTTAGGCAAAGCAATAATCAATTAATCAAGCATAAATAAAATATCAACGATTCGAAATTAAAATTAAATTAGATTACGTGTATTTAAGTACATAAATAGTAACAATTCATAATTACCATAAAATGAAATCAATATTTCAAAATGTTGATACACCAAATGTATAATAATATTGAAAGTTACAGAATTCTACAAAAACAATTTTGTTTCATTTCACTTCTGTGCTTGACTGTACTCCGTCTCAACTCTAGAGACGGATACTAATATAACGTACATTTATGATAAAACTTTTGCAATAATTGTATTCTTTCTGTGTTTCATAATATTATAATATTTATTCCATTCAGGACTACAAAGGCATTTTTATTGCTATTTTTGCTAAAGTAAAAACAATAAAAAGATGAAATACGCTCGTAAATTTAGATTACTGAGAACATTTATATAGTATAACCTAGTACCTGAATTATATTTCAGTGTTAGGTTTTACACTGGATCCTGAACTCCTGAACCCTGTTCAAATTGATACATCATCATCATTAGCCTTATATCATTATATCTATCATTAGCCACAACCTAGCCTTTTCCCAACTATGTTGGGATCGGCTTCCAGTCTAACCGGATGCAGCTGAATACCAAATTGATATAAATATTCTGTTCATACTCGTATAAATACCACAGTACTGTAAACGACAATACAAGCATACATTTAAAATTTAAAAAAACCCTCGACTCAAACATTTCCTCATTGAGACCATTCCAATGAGCTCAAACACGAAACCTGTGCTGTAAGTCATCATTCATCATCATTTCAGCCAAAAGACGTCCACTGCTGAACATTTTGTGCTTCCCGCATCCAGCGGATCCTTCCAACGCTTTGTCTTCCGGTACGCGGTCGCCACTCCAGAACCTTTCGGCCCCATCGGCCATCTGTTCTACGAGCAATGTGCCCTGCCCATTGCCACTTAAGTTTGGCAATTCTTCGAGCTATGTCAGTTACCTTGGTTCTCCTACGGATCTCTTCATTTCTGATTCGATCACGTAGGGAAACTCCAAGCATAGCCAGCTATCTGTGAGTTGGTAAATCCTGAAAATTCAAGCTGCAGAATCAGTTCAAGATTACTATGTTTTTCTAATATCATTGAAGAAACAGAATTCCAAATATCAAATCGATTAAACCTGTGGAAGATTTGATCGATTTGAAGAGAAGAAGAACAAACAAGAACATTCTTGATCAAGTAAAAAAAAAAACAAAAACACAATCGGTAGAGCCGTTTGGGAGCTACGATGGCGTAAACAGACACTCAGATACAGATACGTTAAACTTGTAACACCCCTCTTTTTACGTCGGGTGCTAAGAATAGATAGCCCATGTTTTGCGCTGACATACCTACCTGTTATAGTGTCTTAACATCTAGACGGTTTGAGTAACGCCACTGATACTTCTATTAACGAAGTAGTTTACGGGGGGTAGAAAAACAGGAGCATAATTATTACTTCCAATCTATAAAATATTTGAAAATTATATTCTAACATCTCAATGCATGTGACGTTCTCGTTTATCATATTAAATCATACCTACACCCACACTTCTTCTCCACATTTAATTAGTAAAATTGCCATAAAACGTACCTTTACTACACCAACTTTACATACCCATAGGTACCTATTCCCAGTCCCTTGTACCCATAAAACGGATAAACGCTATGGCCGATGTTCGGCGTGTTCCTAACGATTATTGCGCGACAACGTTGCAAGTATAATTAAAATTGAACGACCGACACCGCGGTATCTCGCTCTATTTGCACGAGTTATTGCTCGCTAGGGCTTGGCGTGTTGGGATATTAATTATCATAACCAGTGATGGTTTTCGTAGCCCTAGTAGTAAGTCAGTGAATTAGGAAGTTCAAGAATATTGTTTCGAGTAAAAGGGAAGTCCATAATATTAGTTCCCGTAACTTTACAAATATATTTTCGGTCGTCGTGCCGCACCTATTCAGTTATAAACGTTTCGCCCTCCTTATGCTTGCTCAAAAACCCTCTGGGCTGTGACTACCAATAATTATTGAGTTTATGATAAACAAGAATTTTAATAAATATTCACGAATAAGATTATGTAATATTCTTAACTGCTAGAGACTCTCAAGGCTCCATCCAAAATGTAGTGTATCATAATTAAAATATGCGCTTCAACGTTAACTTGCGGACACCCGATAAACAATACAATACAGTCTTCATCAACAACTTAAGCTGTCTACTGCTTTATATACAACGTACAAAGCAAGAAATATTTACTATTCGTCGATTGGCTCCTTTAAATGCTCATATACACAAGCAGCCCTTTGCCAACGGCAGAGGCAACTGCAGTCGACGACGCGTCCAACTGTAGCCGCAGTTGCGTCATGCGCGGACAACGTGCCGCTCGTGTATACGAGCACTTAACTGACAAAGCAAAACTTGGCGGCAGAAATATGTACGAGACAGGAAGTAGGTACTTCCACAAACGACAGTGGCATTTCCGAAACATTTTACAAAAGCTCACTTCAGAACTGTGACTAAATTATTATAATGACGTATATTTTTCACAGTCCTTATTTACTTTGTACGATAACCTCTGACACTTTGTTTTCTGGTGGAGAAAATACGTGACAAAACCTGAATGTTATACATAGTCTGAAGTTGCAAACTCAGTTAGCAGTCACGGTTTTATTCATTTGGAGCACAAACAGCATACACAGCTATTAATATAATAAAATTGTAAAATAAAAGAGTTGCGAATCTGGTTAGTTGAGAATCTGGTGAGTTGCGAATCTGGTGACTTGCTAATAAGCGATATGTAAAGTAGGTATGCCTATTACGGGGTATATTAGCAGCATTCACTATAAAGATTACAAATTATTATATTTATTGTCGTGGCCAGATATTAGAATTGATCATTTCATGAACTGTTTGACTATATCATGAAATGGTTCTATTTCATGAAAAAGAACCGCAGGTCACATCATGATGTGGTCTCGCCAGATCATTGAATACTCAACCTTTGACGATATGAATAATTAAACGCACGACTACTTCATGATGTGGCCAATCAGTAGTGATCATTTCGTAAATTAGTTAGATTATCCACCGGTAGAGGCGTTGTTGTCGCTTTGTTTTTGATATACTTCATGGCACAACAAAACTCAAACTCAAACTCAAACTCAAAGCATTTATTTCAATTAAACCATTTACAGGCACTTTTGAATTGTCAAAGAGTCAGTCAGTTAGTCAAAAAGTTGAAGCTAGTCGCCCATTCCAAAAAAGTAGATCTCTTTGGAGAAGAACGGGCAAGAAACTCCCAGGACACTCTTTTAAATAAAGATATTACAAAATCCTGGGTACATTATTCTTCTTGCTTCAATATGTGAGAACAATGTGAAAAAAAAAACAGAAACAATTCAAAATATAAGATTTAAAATAAGCCTTGGCAGAAAAGAGATGACCAGTCGAGACCAGAGAAATTGAAAATGGATCGTCCGATTGTGATGAAACTTTGGTAAGTTCTAAATAAAATGATAGTGAATAAAATGTAATAAGAATGTAAGAGATATTTAGGTTGTTTTATTGTAGTTTATCTAGTTACTTTGAAAATAATTGAAAAAAAGAAATGGTAAATTAATGCACTCCAGCACATCAGATGTTGATCTTTTAAACCATTTTACTTCACGAATTACGTTGTACTGCAGTGAGATTAATAATTAATATTACTGAACGTAATCTAGACATAGATCTGTTTCTAGGGGATGGGCAGGATAGTAGATCAAGTACACTTAGAGTTCCAATAGTTATTGAAACCCCGTCTTAAGCCCCGTCGAGCTCACTTAACCTAGTTACAGAGGTTATGAATTGCGATATTAGATATTGAAGGAGATTGAGCAGATAATAGCCTTTTCTCTGGTCATTTATAATGGTAGATTTTTCATCATGTCGGCTGAAAAAGACATCCAACGCAGTACCCTAATTGCGTAATACACGATCAATCGCAATTTGAATCATTTTGAAACAGATTCCTAATACATTGCTTTATAAGTTCGAATAAATCTGCTCAACAACGGAAATAACACAATGAATGTTGTTGAACTGTCAAAATGAAACAGATTAGTCTTAATCAATGACGAAAATGTGTTGCGCAATTAAATAGCTGGACATACGACATGACATTAATATGACAATTACTAAGGTTTTTAAGAGTACTTTCACAATATAGAAAGTTTATTATTTGGTTAGTTTTATGCGGTTTATACTCGTACGTAAGTATTTTGCGGTTTTTCGTTGATTAAAAAACGTAAAACGGTGCTTTTGTAGGTTTTATGTCCGTCATCACAAAAATAAAATAGTTTGGAAAATCCAAAAGTGCTCGCCTCATACATAACACTCATTCATAAACGAAAAAGAAATTCAAAACATAGTTTTTAACAAAAATGAACAATTTATCACTTTTCATGAAGTCGTAATGTCAAAGACTGACAAAGATATTATTTACTTGGCGATTGCTAGGCAACTTACGGACATCAAGTCAAAGGTTGGAAATATTTAGATAAAGATATTATATTTTAGTTAGTATTTTATTAATTATAATTAAACTACTTTGAATAAAAGAGCCATTTTCAATAGGGTTCCTTCTACGGCTGATACGAATGTATAAAAAAAAAATTGACTCAATTAATTGATTTTATCGCAAGCTACAATGTTTTCAGGGTTCATAAATTGACGGACAGGAATTTTTTTTCAACTATTTTGATGCTTTTTCCATTTCTGCTGCATTAAATCAATTGTTAAAAAGTACAGTATTAATCTCCATTTAATCATCCTATACAATAGTATATAAATTAAGTAGGTTATGTGTACTAGCAGGAGTGTAACAATAAAACAGTTACAGAAATGGGGCAAAAATTTTTTTTCGATCGTAGAGCACACTCTAATGCTTCGCATTAAGAGTCGTGCAATAGTATACCTTGTGTCAAAGAGATACTACAACGACAAAGCCTGAGTTGCGTTTAAAATTGTGTCCATGATCTTTATGGAGTTTCTAGTCCGTCCTTCTCCATAGCAACCTACTAAGCTTTGGAATCGGTAACTAGCTTCATCTTCCTGACTGACCGGCTCCTTCACAATTCAAAAGTGTTTAAATGGTTTAATTTAAATAAATGCTTTGGGTTTGAGTTTGCTACTAGTGTCCGTGGAGTTTCTTGCCCGTTCTTCTCCATTAGAACCTACTACGCTTTGGAATGGGCAACTAGTTTCATCTTCCTGACTGACCGACTCCTTCACAATTCAAAAGTGTCTGCAAATCGTTTAATCGAAATAAATGCTTTCAGTTTGAGTTTCCTGCCGGCATGCTATTCCACAAGCATATTAGCTCGGTTGAGTCGAAACTACTGCCGTGTATTTATGTAACAGAGTTCGCAGTAAATATGAAAATTAACAATGCTAATATCCTATGTTAGTTTGTATTCAGATCAGTAACATAACTATGTACTGCAAGCTGTCACGCTAATTAGCATAGCTCATCATAGACATGTTTGGGTAACGAAATATAACCATAATATGTGTTATGTACTTCTCTTATAGGAAGTCATTACAGTGGTTTGCATAAGTATTATTTTATTTTATTTCTTAAGATACAGCTAGGATACAGTTAGTCTAGGAAGGCCAATTAAAAGTTTTCACTGACAATATTAGGGTACCACAAGAAACAGTAGACAGGCAAGCGAAAGTAAGCACTCGGAGAGAATTAAGAAAAGACGAAACAGGTTTTAGTGATCTTGTTTATACACATAATTTTTTTGTTTTATCAAAGGTTCAGGATAAAGGATAAATAAGTTTAGCCACGCGGCACGCCAGACTGGCAAGACGAGAATTATTTTATCAGACACATGTAAAGATTTTCTATTTTCCGGGAGAAAAATATGCTATCTTTCTGCCTACAACAGATTCAGACGAACTAACGAAAGTAAACAAAAAAGAAGGAAAAATTACTGATATTAGTAAGAGCTGCTCCCTCTTCCCATTTGGTAGATCCAAACTGGTTTAACGGTACTTAGTCTAACCTAAATTTCTAGCTCAGTGGTTTACCGTTATCGTAAGTATTCTTTCAGGCAATCAATATTGCCCGAGCGGGTCTTTCAGGCAATCAATATTGCCCGAGCGGGTCTTTCAGGCAATCAATATTGCCAGAGCGGGTCTTTTGGGGAATATAAACAAAAGCGTCACGTTTTATGGCGTTTACAGATTTTATCACAGCCTTTGTCTTCCCCTTCCCCTGAGACATGTAGCGGAGGCCTAGTTTACAAGAAAACCTTCGAAAATGTTATCTCGATGATATCTGAAAAGCTGCAGAAATCTTTATTCGTAATTGAATTGGAGATTTCGATGAATAAGACTGAGAATTCTTTTCATTAAGTAATCAAAAAGTCTTGGATTTAAATATAATGGTTCGTTTTTGTGTTGAAATTTTGAGCTTTTCGGTATATTAATATTGTATGGAATTAAGTCTTTAATCAGAATACATGGAGGGTCTTAGTGTACAAAGGTAGATGTAAGCTTTACATAATTATGGATTTACGAAGGTTCGTTTATGTATTCACAAAGGTAGGTACAATCTGCTTGATTGAATACGTAGTTTGACATTCATGCGTTGTATTTGTAGTTCCTTGTTCACCTGTTTTAGTGCTTGTCATTTTTTAGGGAGGGGGGGGGGGGGGGGTTGCCATAATCGCCACGCTTGGCAGGCGAATTGGTGATCGCTGTATGGTGTTAAAATGCATAGTGAACGCTGCTGCCCATTCTCTAGTAATCCCTTAGTCGCCTTTTACGACACCCATGGGAAGAAATGGGGTAGTGCGATTATTTAAGTCCGGCACCACACAGACTAGGACGTTTGAAGGCCTCTCACAAGATGGACCGATGACCTTGTAAATACCGCAGGAATCCGCTGGACGCGGGAAGCACAGAATCGGTCGAAGTGGCGGTGCTTGGGGGAGGCCTATGTCCAGCAGTGGACGTCTTTGAGCTGATATGATGATGATGATGGTTCACCTGTTATTTTGATTGATTTAAAGTTGTACAAGATAGTGCAGAAATTATTCATAAATTATTTTTTGGAATAAAAATTATTGCTGTTATAATGTACAGCAATTATACTAAAATGTTTCTAGATTAAAATAAGATTTATTGCCTTTAGTCTGTGATCCCCGGAGAGTTAACAGGTGTTAAGCTATTATTATTAAAACCCTTGAGAGGTATCTCGTTATTTTAATCTGGCGCTTGAGTCCCTGGATATTCTTTTGGAAATGCTAATTATGTATCTGCCTGGAAAGTCTCGCAGATTTGAGTAGATCTAAGTCTAGATCAATAACATTACCATCAGCGACACATGGTTCCCGCTAATGGATTAGATAATTATAGGTGGGTACATATTATAGCTCTAAAATAGATTAAAGTAAATGTTAAAGTAAAATAATGAGTGCTAGTCGGGAGCCTGGATTAGTGCCCGTTTGATGGCTAGGCTTTCAGAGGTATGAAGAACAGGGTGTAAAGTTCACTCATCCTTTATCGAAAAGGGAGGATCCTCCCACCAGACGGCTATCGTGCTGGCGACTGCCCAAGGTTTGCTGTCGGATAGTCTTATATATGTCGTTCGCTCGGTAAATTCACTAGGTTTTAAGGTGGAGGCGTGACAATTGATTACCTGTTACAATGTATAGTAGAATATGGATCCAGGTTAATACCTACTCGTACGTAGTACATTTTCCCAGCCAGTTGATCACAGGGAAGACCATTTATAGTCATTTGCAGCCTTCCGCCGCGAAAGGACATCGTAATAAAATTGTCAAGTGCAGTTTTCTACACAGCCTTTTTAGAACTTCGAGAACATTCTACCTGGGAGGAGGAAGTTGGGTAGGGAGACCGGGGCTACAATTAACAGAGGTAAGTATTAACAAGTGATTTTCTCTAAAACTGTAAACACTACACCTACAGCGCATGCTTTAATATGCCGACTAGATCACGCCGCATGGCTCGGGGTTGGTCAGCTGCGGTCTGCGCGTCATGCGAATGTGTTATAGACCGGACGACATTTTCACGCACGTAACGAACTTTTTAAACTTTTACATTTTTTGATTTATTCGCGAAATATAAGGTGTAATGATTATGTTTTTTTTTTCCTAGAAGCATATTTCATACTTAATAATGCTACATTGCTGTATTGGTGTAATTATTAACCAATATTTTGTTATGTTATTTAATACTAAAAATGTACCTTTGGGGTTATAATTAACAAATCGGCGGGGTCAGTATTAACGTGTTAATACCTACCCCAGATGTGGTGATAGCGCAAATATCTTATGAACCGATAGATGGATCATCAGGCATGTAGAAAGATGCTAGTGATTTCTTGATCCAAAACCATAAAACCTCTGCGAAAAGCTCTTCCACGAGCTCAGTAAATACGTATAAACACGCTAAAAATGTAGTATCTATATGTATTTTACTATGTACAGTACTTAAATAATAAAATACATCAATAAATATTCTTGTATTTTTTAGGGCGTCTCCTGTAATAAAGATATATCGTGCTGACTGGATTCAATATACCTATCTTTTGCAATGACTGAGCCTAAGATAGGTGTATCAAAGGCAACATCACATCATTTACTTGCCTGAATTGTATTTGCTATGTATTGTAAATTAAGAAGAAAATGTGTTCCATACAATTGTGTATTAATTTCACTTTTATTAATACCAAAAAATATTGTCATACATGTATTTGTTTTCTTCTATATTAGTTGGCATAACATAATGTTAATTGTTGCCCCTTCTGTTAATACTTACCTCAGAGCTGTTAATTCTAGCCCCGAAGATGAGGTAAGAATTAACGACTGACTTTTTGGAGAAAAAGTGTTCTATTTAAGACATCATTTCTTTTATGTTTGATTTATGTTATTAACATGATACCTGAATAAGTAAAGCATCATTTAACAAAAAAAATAAGTCTAAATGTTGAATCATTTCGAAGATACAACTAAAAGTATTTTTTTTGTTAATTGTGGCCCCGGTCTCCCCTACATCTGACATTTTAATACTATTGTGATGTAGGTGTTATGAGAAGTTGTTTCACTTAGCTATGTCATTCAGATGAGGGGAAAGAAGTATGAAGGCTAGCATGCACCAGATGGCACGGCGCGGCATGGTATGGCTTAGGATTTTCGTAAGTGACATTTTGAATCTTATTTTTATACCTTTAGCACTCACATTTCGTTGATATAGTCACAAGGGGACTTGAGCATGCCGCAGGATGCTGTGGCTAGCCGCGGATGGCTTCGGCCGGGCCATACAAATGTTAATGCTGTGCCGTGCCATGCCGCGTCTTACCGCCTAGTCTTCTGAACTATCAAGCGCGACGAATATTGCAGGCAAGAACCCAATTAAACGTTTGAAATGTTTTTAGACCTGTTGCTCAACTATGTTGATTCAAGAGAGACACCGAAGGTGTCTCATAATCATGTGCTTGTAGGTAATTACACCAGCCCCTGGTGTAATTACCTACAAGCACATGATTATGGCGACAATCCGATATTCAGGACAATATTTTTCTGCACTATTAAATAGCGACTGAAAATGTGACAATTACGTAATTTTTTATGCCTAATATAAATAAATAAATCATTTATTTTGTACCAAACACTTGTACACTTTTTATAAACCTGCCAATCTGTATGACAATTTGTCGGCAGGATTAGCGCTCGTCTTAAAACATTTGGTATAGATGCAAATTACAAATACATAGTTCAAATGGACGGTATGAATATTTTCTTCAGTATATGTTGCACTGACAGTAAACTGTGTGTTGTACTGATATCTATAGGGCCCAGCTTTTAAACCCTTTAAACTGGAACACATAACAACAGCAACGCTTCCGCCACCGCAGAATTAGGAGTATCTACTTCCCTGACTTGGATAATAATACCTTTCATACAGGAGCTCCTTTCCTACAAAGAGCTCTGTGTATCAAAAGTATTATAATCCAAGTCATATTTCGCAAAACACTTAAACTTTTAAATAGAATAGGTTCCTCTCTTCTATATTTTGCTAAGTTAAAAGTTAGGCGGGGCTCGGTTGAAAAGTTAGTGGTATAACAATAACTATGAGAGCACTAACTTTGTTGAACAAGGTACCTAATGGTTACTGGGATATGGCTGAAAGTACCTATACGAGTTCATAATAATGTGTGAACTTCAACTTCATATTTTTTAAGTATCTGGTATAAGTTAGTTTGTTTTGCTATTAGTCGATAAATATAGAACATAATAAAAAGCCGTAGGTACCTTATGCGACAGTTTCTAAAGTCGGTTACTTTGTGATATTCCCTAATCATGGTTCTGATTAAGGTTTTGCCAGCTAGGTATATTTGTTTTCTTTGAATTTTTTAATTATTAAACATTTATAAAAAAAAAATTGGTTATTTGTTTCTCCATAAGAATTTAATTATTGTATGTGTAACTATTAGTTTTGACCGATAACTTGTATACGCATGTGTGATGCAAACTGTAAATATAAGTTCATTATTAATTAATAACTTCATACTTCATAATCAGCTTATAACGTTCCCACTGCTGGGACACAGGCGTCCTCTCGGTGAGAGGGAGTGGACCGTAATCCACCACGCGGGCCCAGTGCGTGTTCATAGATGTCACATGTCTTCGAATTTTTGGTTCTATGGCATGCCGGTTTCCTCACGATGTTTTCCTTCACCGTTGAGAGCTGTAGTGATGAAATTGTTTACACAAATTAAAGCGTCTGCCTGGGTTCGAACACATGAGTACAACTCGTAAGTAGGGGTCGTTAACACTGAGCCACTACTGTGTTGTTAATTAAGAACAAATAAGTAAAATAAACTTAAAATTGTTTCACTGCAACACGTCTATATTAATCGTTTTGTTTTACTATATTGTGTTATATTTTTCAGTGGGGGTTTCAAGTCGTTTTTGTAAATGCCCATAATTTGTAAATGTACCAATTTATTTGATAATATTTATGAAAGCTCACTTATATCATTCTCACAGTACCTATATGAGTAGTCTATGGTGATCGTACACGATAGCACGGTAGACGGTAGAATAACTAAGCCATATCTTAGAAATAAGTGCCTACAGCCGCGCGGTACGTAAACATGCGATAGGGCTGCCCGCCTCCAGTATTTTAATTACATTTGCCTACTTTGTGTTTCCATTTAGTTTTGTGATTGTAAATATACTTTTTTTATCTACACAAATAAATAAAATACTTTGTGAATTGAATAACAAAACAAAACACAAATGCCCGAGGTTTTAAAACAAGCGTACCTACCGTATTAATTCATGAACCTCCTATAACTACCTATTTCACTCGTGTTATCACTTTCCTTTACTCTATTCACTTTATTTATTAATCCAGACATCTTTTTTTCGGGAGATAAAAGGAAATACTTATCCATTAAAAATACACACAATATGTACCTACCTACCAGTAAGTAAAATTATTTTATAGTAAGACTATAAAATAATTTTGTTGTTGTTGTTTGTTAATAATAATACCTTTCAAAGTTTCCAGGTAATCTAAAAAAAGTTATCTCTGGATGCGTTATTGCCAAATTCATGCAACCAAAAACAGCAACAATATATCCTACTCGTCATATTAAATATGTACTTGAATTTATTTTTAGTGTAAGAATCGCGCGGTTATTGTTAAAAAAACAACACACCGTTCGTTCGTCACTGCGGCACAGACGCGACTGTCTGCGTACCTCGCGCATACCTCGATCGAGGCGCGTAGGTATAGCTCGCGCTTCGTCCGTTTCTATGAAGTTGGCCTACCGTCTACCGTGACGATAGTGTGCCATTACCATTTATAGCCATAGAGAAGCTTTTACTTTTTTATGAGCACTCAAAGGAAATTGAATTTATCGGGTTAAAATATAGCTGTAACAAAAGCTACATAAATAAGTTGAGTTCTTCATCAGCTAAGAGGATTAGGCTATATTTTTGGGTACTGAAACCAAACTTCTTGAAACAGTT
This sequence comes from Conistra vaccinii, assembly GCA_948150665.1. NCBI lineage: Eukaryota > Metazoa > Arthropoda > Insecta > Lepidoptera > Noctuidae > Conistra > Conistra vaccinii. The sequence continues at coordinate 1,626,665 of OX411323.1, read as the reverse complement.
ATCGACATGACCTTCATACAGATTTACGGTTGCTATGTGTGATTTTAAAAGATCACACATAGCAAAGGATTATTTTAATGTGGGATATCTCCTAAAAAATAAGTTTAAAACTATACGCTCCCAACTCCACGTGAAGTTTTAAATATTCCCAGAATAGCAGCAAAAAAAAAAAGACTTTTCATGACATGCCAGCAACTGGCCACTATTTCTGTTTTGTGCTCGTGAATATGTATAAATCTATTATGTTTTATTGTTTTACTCGAGATAATTACCTATGTATAATAATATATATTTGTTCAACACAGTTGCTCGTAAAGTGGCTCTTATTTAACCGCTTTTAGGTTCATAATGCAGTGTATTATAGACACGTGCTTTTTTCTTTACATAATCGCACTAGTGCGGTAATGTGCGCCATAGATAACTATTTCCTAGTCGGAGTAATGACATGGCAGTATGGAATTAGTAAATACTATTAATCAAGGCACGCACGACATGTCTTTCTTATTGCGACTTAATTTATAGTGTGACAAAGTAAACAGGTTTTTGGAACGAAGTTCTTTAACGCGGCTTCATTCTTGCGTCTGTCTTTTTCTAATTCGATAGAGAGAGAAAGAGAAAGTGGGAATTTCGTCAAAATGGAATCTAAGATGGCGGCTGCGAAAATTTTCTCATTTTTCGTCATGGGTATCGTTTTCGTAGTTTTTGATGGTTCTAAAGTGAGGTCAAAATGGAAATCCAAGATGGCGGCTGCAAAAAATTTCTCATTGTCGTCATGGGTGTCGTTTTCGTAGTTTTCAATGGTTCTAAAGCCGATAATGATGTCAAAATGTAAATCCAAAATGGCGGCTGTGAAAATTTTCTCATATTTCGTCATGGGTGTCGTTTTCGTAGGTTTCGATGGTTCTAAAGCCGATAGTGATGCCAAAATGTAAATCCAAGATGGCGGCTGTAATATTATTTTTAATTTCTCGTCATGGGTGTCGTTTTCGTAGTTTTAGATAGTTCTAAAGCCGATAGTGGGGTCAAAATGTAAATCCAAGATGGCGGCTGCAATTTTTTTCTCATTTTTTGGCTTTAGCACCATCAAAAACTACGAAAACGACACCCATGACGAAAAATTAGAAAAGCTTTAGCAGTCACCATCTTGGATTTCCATTTTGACCTCACTTTCGGTCCTAAAACCATCGAAAACTACGAAAACGACACCCATGACGAAATATGAGAAAATTTTCGCAGCCGCCATCTTGGATTTTGATTTTGATCTCACTATCAGCTTTAGAACCATCGAAAACTACGAAAACGAGACCAATGACGAAAATTTTCACAGCCGCCATCTTGGATTTACATTTTGACCTCACTATCGGTTTTAGCATGATAAAAAATTACGAAAACGACACATGACGAAAAATGAGAAAATTTTCACACTCGCCTTACTGGATTTTCCATTTGACCAAATTCGCACTTTCTCTCTCGATAGAGAATAATTTGTAATAATTAGCAGCGATATCTAATTTTTTCAAGATTTAAATTTTGTTTCCACCTCCGACCGAACGTGATGGTAGGCTGATCAGCGGTTTTGTCAGTGCCTTTATTGACATTGCGCGCGCATCGCTACCAGAAAAAAAATCCAGCGCGCCATTTTTCATAAATATTTGTTTATGTTGTCTGGTTACATATTAAGAAAAATACGAAACTTACATGAAACTTAAAGTATTGTTATCCAAAATACCAACCGACATAGAAACGTTTTTACAGGAAGTGGATAGACAGTACCTGGCAACAAAGGTCAGTTGAACTTTATAAATCTAAATGTATCATTTCTCTAAAGTTACGTTATTGTAGCATAAGTTCTTACAACAAGACGGTTTCTTTCCTCGCAAATGTGTTGAAAAACGTCGTATGAAACGCGTGTGCTTTGATCATTACCCACTCGGCTATATTATCGCGCTCGCCTATGGCTCGCGCGTATAATACCGCCTTGTGGGTAGTGACCAATACAGCACACTCGTATCACAATGTACTATTTAAAGTGTATTTTCATAAAAATATTTAAAAATGTGATTAATATGTATGAAAATGGAATGAAAGATTATTATTATAATCTTTAAAAACAAAAAAAAATAAATATATTTATTAATAAATAAATATTTTTGTTTTTATAAACATATTTAAAGATGTAAACGATATGTATAATTAATAATTATATTGAATAAAGGAGATTAAAATAATAAATAAGTAAATAAATCTTTTTGTGTGCACCTGTTTCTGCGACAAATAAAATTATTTTTCTTTCTTTTCTTTCGTTATTTACTTTTCAGTAGAAAACTAGTGAAAATAATAATTTAAGTAAGTAGTTAAAACTAAGAAATAATAGTAGTCGTTTTATATCTTTTAAAAATTAATTAATATAATTAATAAGCTGTACCAACATAACAAAAGTTTCGAAAATGCAATAGGAATCAGAATAATTAACGCTTAAAACCTCAATAGTAACCAATAACCAGACACTTTAGCAAAAATAGTAACAGTCACTTACTAAGAAAATCAGTTTACGCTGCCTAGTTTACAAACTAAGCACGTAGCAACATTTTACATTTAAAGCCTTCAATTCCAGTCCATTCTCCAACGCCGAGCCACGTCGGAAGTACACAACAATCATTCCACCACCTCGAACCACTCACAATGACTTCACCACCACGTTCTATGATTCGTTGACACCGAGATACCACCAAATATCCGGAGTACGGAGTACAGTCGGGCCCTGAATACGTTATGATATTGTTTCCATTCCCCCCCGTCATGAATTTATTATTGTTTGAAAACAGTATTGTTCTGTCGCTCGATAGCGGGTGTATATCCACAATTTTCGTGTTTAACCTATTTCATGCCTTTGGTTATCTTTGTTCGTAATTTAATGGGTATTTTACTTACCTTGTTTTGTATTGTCATCATGAAAATGAGTAAAATGATGAAAAGTAAACCACGAGAAGAAAGAACAGCCGGTCGGTACCGTGAAAACTAAAGGATGATTTCCACCAAACGGCTCGCATCGCATCGGATTGGAAAGCATACGAACGGATGCGGCGACAGCCGATCGCGTTCGGCAGGATGTCGACACTTACGATCGTATCGTACGTACATACGCTATCCGTCGTTTGCGAACGTATCCGTTTCTGCGCCTAGTCAAATAGTTTTATTCCTACCGTGTTGATGTGTTCTAATTTTTGAAAATGGTTGAAGTTGACATATATTATTATTGTTGGCTAGTGCATTAGAAGAACGGAGACGAACCGACGACAGGCGAATGGAGCCGATCACGCGTCGTAGCATACTTTGCGCTACGATCCCGTATCGTGGAAGACATCCGCGGTCAAGCTGCTGTACGGGGTAATATAGACCTTAAATACACGATTTAATATAGTTTAAAGATTGTAAAATCCGTTCCGATCCGATGGGATGCGAGCCGTTTTGTGGATTCCTTTGAAGTGAGCTGACAATTCGATTGAATCCCTAGCATCACGTTACAGAAGAGACTGGCAGATGCCGGTAACATTTGCACTGACGTATAGGTCCTTCAATTCATCATCATCATCATCATTTCAGCCGAAAGACGTCCACTGCTGGACATAGGCCCCCCAAGCATCCTCCTTCAACCGAATTGCATCTTAATACTCGTAATGAAAATTTCAGGGCTCTACTACTCGTAATACCCCAACGACAATTTTCTCTAATAGGTAGTGGCTTGGTACTTAACCTAAATCCAAAAATTAAATCTTCAATCATGCATAAGTAATCCACCATGTTTTAAAATCTAGAACCCCGCGACATAACCCTGCAAATGCGACACTTTTAAAGCCCGCTATCGTGCAGCCAGCGGCGCGTTGGCCGGACAAGCCCGTAGATCATACGACAATGCCAAGATTCGGCCCATTCGGCCAACAGACCCGCATCTGTTATTTCTGTGATTAATCTCATGACATTCATTGTGCTTTTTGGCTATTTGAATGTCAGCGGGTTTTGCTTGGATGATTTTGATGTAAGATTAAGGTTGGGTTAAACAGTTAAACTGTTTTGTAAGTCTAGACATTAGTGCTGTATCACAAATCAATATAAAAATATCAGCCATTAAGTCAACGCAAAAATATGGACTGATAGAATAAGACCTGCAATTTAAATTGAATCCATAGATGAGAAGTTTATTGGTGAAAGATGATATGGATATAAAGGGAGTGACTACCGAGATGACGACTAACAAAGAAGTACGGAAGAAAAATATATGTTGCGCCGTCATCATCATCATCATCATATCAGCCGAAAGACGTCCACTGCTGGACATAGGCCTCCCCCAAGCACCGCCACTTCGACCGATTCTGTGCTTCCCGCATCCACCGAACTCCTGCGGCCTTTACTAAGTCATCGGTCCATCTTGTGGGAGGCCTTCCGACGCTACGTCTTCCAGTACGTGGTCGCCACTCCAGAACCTTTCGGCCCCATCGGCCATCTGTTCTGCGAGCAATATGTCCTGCCCATTGCCACTTAAGTTTGGCAATTCTTCGGGCTATGTCGGTTACCTTGGTTCTCCTGCGGATCTCTTCATTTCTGATTCGATCACGTAGGGAAACTCCAAGCATAGCCCTCTCCATTGCTCTTTGGGTGACTTTTAGCCTTCTGATAAGGCCCATTGTGAGCGACCACGTTTCAGTGCCATAAGTCATCACTGGCAACACGCACTGGTCAAAGACTTTTGTCTTGAGACACTGTGGTATGTGGGACGAGAAGATATTGCGTAGCTTCCCGAACGCTGCCCAGCCGAGTCGGATTCGACGATTGACCTCTTTCTCGAAGTTGGACCTACCTAGCTGGACAGTTTGTCCTAGGTAAACATACTCGTCTACAACTTCGAGCGTAGCGTCTCCGATCTTTATGAGGGCGGGTGTTACATGGGCATTTAACATGACCTTTGTCTTGTCCATGTTCATTTTAAGACCCACTCTTTTGGAGGCTCTACTGAGGTCATCGAGCATTATACTGAGGTCCTCCATGGTCTCAGCCATGATAACTATATCGTCGGCAAACCGAAGGTTAGTGATATACTCGCCATTGATGTTGATGCCTAGCCCTTTCCAGTCCAGAACCTTGAAGACGTCCTCCAGTGCAGCGGTGAACAGTTTCGGAGAGATAACGTCTCCTTGTCTCACACCTCGCTGCAGAAGGATAGGTTTCGAGGTCTGGTCGTGGAGTCGGACTGACATAGTGGCGTCTTTGTATAGGCACTTTAACACCTCGATGTACCGATAGTCGATCTGGCACCGTTGAAGAGACTGCAGTACAGCCCATGTCTCGATCGAATCGAAGGCTTTCTCGTAATCCACGAACGCTGCGCCGTACCCAAAATAAATTGGGATATCGGCAATAGAATGATGAATGAGATGGAAGTTTATTTTTAAATTAAGAATTTCTGACTACGTAAATCTCTGTTACTTTTAAAAGCGGTATTAATAAATTAACTGTAATTTCACTGATTATTTTCCTCGTAAATTCACATTAAATAAGTTAATGATTTCTCCATAACTTCGTCTGAGGTTTATCACTCGGGACTAATTATAAGCGGATTAATGAAGATCGGGTTGAACTTAATAAGTACATTCAGATTAGCGCACTTTAATCTAGATAATCTTGTTACTATAATTGGTGCTACTTGAAACCAATTTAGCGAATACTAAGCTGAGGCGCCTGTTGTAATTTGACTAATTTAATTTCTAATTAAGATGCGTGGTAGCACACGTCAACGCCTACGCTATGGTGGGTAAAATCTTGTAGCAATCGCAGATTTTTAATCAAAGCCATATTTTTGCTCACTTACTTTTCTTTTCAAATCGGCGTTCGTGTTGAAGCGGTATTAATATAAAAAAATATATACATGTATATAGCGCGTTGAATCGAAGCCACAATAAACTATTTTTTCTGGCCAACCAATAGTTGCACCGTTCTTCACTTGATGAGAGTTTGCATTATATGCATGTTATATTATCAACAAAATACCTTGAGATATATTGCAATTAAATTAAAGAAAAATGTTAAGTCATATTGAAGGTACACTTTGTAATCAAGCATAATTATTACAAATTAGAGGATTGTATTCAAGATAAGAATGTTTGGAAACATGCTGGTTCTGCTCCATAGGATAATAAAATTCAGAATCTAGACAAAATTAAACTGGTTACTAATTAATTGTATTTTTACCTGACTACGGCAAAGCCAAAAGGAAACTTATTTTTATTATTTTTATTATATGACATAACATTGATTTTACATTCTGTGATTACTTCCTCACACACTGACTTATCAATAGTATTTTTTTTGGAAAATCATCTACTTTTACAATGTTTGTAAATATGAGAGCACCATGTACCTATCTATCCCAGTCATACTGAATTTATCTGTCGCTTCATTTTTAATTCTTTTTACCTATACCTATTGTGGTATACTAATTTTATTCTAGGTGCATCGTTAATATTTTGAATAGGTACATTAGTTATATAATATATAATGACGTATTATATAACTAATAATGTACCTATTCAAAATATTATAAAATATTTTCAAAGAGTAACGGTGGAGTTTTCTTGCCTATTCTTCTCCATACGAAAACTACCTTTTGTAAGGGGCGACTACAATCAAATAATTTTTTTTTGTGCAATATCACGTTCAAAAGTGCCTTACAAGGGCCTATTTGAAATTAATGATTTGACTTTGACTTTAAAACATTCGTAAACAGTGGTATCATAATACGCGAGAATTATAATTTGATGGTACGTTAGTCGTTTTCCTGATAGACTTTCCATATACAGGGTAACTTGGAGAAAAATATAAACATAATTATGTTTTAACCAAAACTAAGTTGGCAAGTACAAGTAGCTGTTCCCAAATCGCAGTAAGTTTGTCTACGAATATGTTCCTCAATTAGTAACAACAGCTAGTTAAACTAATTAGTTAATACGGTTCAAGACCTTAAACTGTACTGTTGACCAGATGTTGCTCCAAATGGATAGAAGTTTTCACGCCATTTTCTTTCTTACTTCTTCCGTGTTAGGGTTGATAATCGTGTGAGTGTTAGGTAGTGTTATCATTAGGTGAGATGACACGTAACTGTCTTTACTAACTAAAGATAATCTTAGAACTGTGTTGTAGTTTCCTCTGAGTTGATTGCTTGGTGTTGATCGTTCATGTACACGGCTGATGTTAAGGATTATTTTGTTGTGCAATCCATTATTTTAGCTGTATTCGGGATAGCTTAATGTGACCATTGACAATCCATGAATACTTAAATTGTAATTATTTTTTCCTTAATTTTTTTTTTGTATTTTTATTTTGTATAATAAAAGCCACACGAAGTTTATTTCTACGCTAGCGACCTGCTCCTGCTTCGTACGTTTTTACGACTTTACAAAAGCTCGTTTCTTCATTACGTCTTATGAACGTAGCAATTAAATATTCTGGCAGCACTCGTTAGTCTATGTTTAGTGTCTATGATATATGTATTATCGTAGTATTACTCAATCAATCGATAAATCAATCATTTATTTTGTTAAACATAGGTACGGTTACAGATAGTATACTGTTTCAAATATGTGCACTATGTTTTTCCAATATATGGCGTACAAAATTAACATAATCAAGCAATTATAATAATGTGACATGCCAATAGATTACATTTAAAAAAAACATTCATAAAAAAATATGTCAGTTAGGTAAACAGGTGTGTAATGTGTCTAATGGCGGACGCTTATTGTATTAATCTGCAAGTTGTCATATACATACAAATAAATAAAATTGAAGTGTCTGTTTGTAATGTCAAAATAACAGCTTTTTACTAAAAACATATGAAAGTATATACGGTACATACAACAAAACAAAATTATAAAAAAAATTGTCTGTCTGTTTGTTCCGGCTAATCTCCGAAACGGCTGAAACGATTTTGACGGGACTTTCACTGGAAGATAGCCCATGTTACTCCCTGTAACATCAGCTACTTTTGTTTTATACAAGTAAATTATAGAATTCCACGCACGAAGTCGCGGGTAACAGCTAGTTTTCTTAAATAAATTTCAAGAACCAAAATATCTGTGTTCTAATTTCATGACTGAATAACACGTATAAGTTTAATATAATATATTTTACAGATAAACGTTCCGAAATAAAGGTGACTTTAATTTATAATATGTATAGATATGTGATTATTGTAATTTTAATTACAAGGCAACCAAACTCTCTGGGTATTAATTAGTACATAAATAATTTTAGAATATTAATTACAGTTTTCTTTTCATTCATTTCAATTTGTACCTTAAGTAAACTAAGTAAGTAAGTAAATATAACTTATATTTATATGCGTAATATATTTTATAAAATCCGAGTTCAAATACTCTTATGGTGAAATCGCAAGCAATTTTAGTAATGGACTCACAAATGTCGCCTTTTCAACTTTCCTAACATTATAAGATCTTTACGTGTATTGAAAGTTGTGAAAAGCGTGACTTCTGACCTGGCGAACAAGGAACTAAAATGCAGGGGTTGTGAACCATTAAAATCATATACTTCTCACAGAGAAAACCTGACCAAGTGACTATATTTTACATTTCTTGTATGATCATGGTGGTTTCTGGTGGTTTGTTCGAAATCCAATTTCAGACTGAATTACAGGTCAAAGTTTCATTTAGAAAAAAAAGACTAAAATATTGCTTAATCTATCCAACCTTGACTGACATACAATTAATTACCTATTGACGTTCAATTTTCGTATATTTTTAAATCCAATTAAATCCCGTGCCAACCTACTTTTTTATCGCGGTCCAAAGGTTTGCGACCCCTGTACTCCTTTCGATTTTTAAGGGTTCGAAAGTAATTCATTGAGTGAAGGGTTTTTGCATGACCGCCTTCAGGACATATCGTGATGAATAAGATTACTTTGCGTAATAAGGAGTCTTAAATTAGACGGACTTTCATGTTTGTTTAGATGGCATAATATAGGTTTACCTATCAGCATTGCTGAATGCTGATAGGTAAACCTATATTAGTAGGTATTATATGAGTAGGTATTTATCCAGTTATCAAATTCATTTAAACACGCTGGTGTTTAAATGAATTTGATAACTGGATAAATACCTACTCAAAAAGATGATGATTGTTGGCCAGCATCTAGCGCCTAAAACCGACAGGCGACAGGTGACAAGCGACAGTCCGACAATCTGACAGTTTTGTAAAGTTTTTCATAGTTCTCTACTTGAGTAAACAGCATTTGTCGTGGAAATGTGACAATAATGTTTTGACAAACATGTCGCATTGTCAGTTTCATTTAATAGCGCTCTGGATGTTCTGTATTATCCATGTGGTTTTTGCCAAAGAAAAGGCTAGTGGTTTTCTCAATACAGATAATTAAAATCATTACAGGAGCAGTGATAATTAATGCACTTTTGTTTGCTTGAGAACTGAAATTGTAAACATAAATAATTTACAATATCGGTTCTCAAACTTTGTTTGCTTGAGAACCGTTAAAGTAAATATTTACGTTTACAATATTTGGATTAGCTAAGTTTGTCATTATGCATTATGTCATGAATATGGGTTCTTTGTGATCCACAAGGAAGCCCATAGCAACAGCTAGTAGCAACAGGTTGATAATGATTATTCCACAACGCGTACCTTACCATATCAAGGTACAGGCAATATATCTGCCACCACTTCACAAACACAGCCCACAACTCACTATTCAGTCAGCATCATACGAACCTTCCTAACTCGCGTTCCATTATGTTGGCAACATAAATTTTTGGCACACATCAGAACAATGCTGCCATTATGACGAACAAAGCAGTCTCTAAGTTTAGCGTACATTCAGCGTATTATTTAGACGCGTATCGTGGGCGTTTGGGTGATTTACTTGTAATGGGTTGTTTGTGTGTGTCATTAGGATGTCAGGAAAACATATTTGAGGTGTAAAAAGGATAGGTTTCAAGGTGAGATGACAACTTTTTAGTACTTTATGGTGCCTATTGTGGTTGCTGATGATTCTGTGCATTTCCTGATAAAGTGTTTTACGCGTATAACGGTAAGCGTGTGATACGGGGGCAAAACGCTTTATCTAGACATCTCTATAATAAAATTCTCAGGATTACGCTAAAGGATGGCCGTTTTGCGTGGATGTGACGCATATTTGCCCCCAGCTTGTTATTTTTTGTGTTTCTTCTTTACGTCATGTTTACCTCAAATAAACTGATCTTTTTAAAGACTGAAAGAAAGAAAAATAGGTTTATTTGTCACAGAAACACGTGCATATAAAGAGACAATATTCAACAAAATAAAGAACATAAATAGTCGGCAGCTGCACGTTATGACTGTGACAAGAAGGCTTCCACTCAGCATAATGCTGTGCTATCGGGGACCCACAGCACAGCGCTGATTTTTAGTGGTGGTTTTTCTTTCTATTAGATTATAATAGCCCATACATACTGCAGTTTAGCCATACTGCGTAAAATAAAATGGTGCTGCTGTTGAATTCGGTAGTGTATCGTATGACGAAAAAGATATTTCCATAACTATTCCGGTTTGTAGACACATTGGTCATTACAGAATATCGTTTTGTACACAGAAGAGAGCTGCTATATACTTGTACAGTTTTTTAAATTGAAAATAAAACAAAATTTTCTTGTTTTGTGTGTAGGAGCTAAACTAATACCTACCTCTAAGAAAGAGCTTACCTTTCCTTGCAGATGTTATCAACACGTTTGCATGCAAGAAGTCGAGTTAAAAAGATACCGTAGTCAAGTAAGTTATCTGGTTGCAGTAACCTTGGCAACGCGCCCGCTGATAAGCGCAGTCTAAGAATGGTGAGGACAAGAATACTATATGAGCATAGATAAGAGAAATGTATAATACAGCGCTGAAATGACGCTCAGTTGAGAAAATATGAAAGTATGAAGTGTGAAAGCTGTCTGTTAAACTGAAGAATCAAAGAGAATGAAGGTGGGCTCGACCTCTTAGTTTAATTGCTTTACTGCTTTTGACAAAAACTCTCAGTAAATTCAAACTTCACTAAGTTTGAATCTGTTTCATTGGTCCTAGATGCAAAAATAGACCTTGACGTGACGACCTGCGACGCGACGTCGCATCGCAATAATCTGCGACGGCTGCCTAAGATTTTCTTTCGAAGCTTCTGCATTGCGAATTTGCATCTCACCGATTCACAGTTTTGTGTACAAGCCGTACAAACCCTATGACGTGCGAGTGAAATTCACGCATTTACGATGTCGATTATATTATTACCTTAATATAATTCTTTGTAGTTGAAGAAATAGAACTAGAATCCTTGGTATTATACGATCTGCCATCATGCCCACAGCTGTATACATATATGGGCCTTTATTAAAACCAGTAAGTGATGATGTTTCAACCGTTAGTACTATGCTGGCACTGCTTATCCTGACCATCCTTTAACCGACAATTACCTACAGCGAAAGGACCACATGACCTTTTAAAAACATCAAACCTCAAAATACACTCGTCCACGTCAAAGAGAACGTACCTTTAAATAGCTACCTTTGAATGGCAACATCTTCTCAGTACTAACAATACCCCGCACCTACCTCCCTATGTACTTTCTGTAGAAACGTCGCTACCCGCAGTATCGCACAATGGCCGTGTGTAATTGTTTTGCTAAAATGCAAAACGTGTTAATTTCCCGGCAGCACACAAAAGAGCGAGATAGCATTCATCTGGCGTCGAGATAACGCCGACAAAGTGGTTCACGAGGGGCCAACGTGGCGTAGTGTCAGGGGAACAGAGAGGCAGGTCTGTTGGGTATTGAGATTTTGGGGGAACAGAGAGGCTTGGCGATTTTTCTCTAATTATATTTCTAGACTATCATGCCTGTTTTCCTCGAAAGAGGCTAGCTTTCTCAAGTCAACATTATGAAGGCTAAATTGCCGAAGACGGTACTGCCTAATCATAATACTTACTTATGAAAAATTCACATTGTATTATGTTGCTGTATGGAGCAGTTATTGGGTCATTGAACTATTAAATCTGAAACCTGTGTACTTTTTTTCTTCAGTGATTCCCTGGAGCTTATGCTTATTTATTTTATTTTATTCTGTTCAGGAATTTACACTTTTATAGCAGAGTTCTTAAAAAATATGAAATTGACGGCCATTTCGGCCGTCAATTTCATAGTTCGACACATAGACGGCCACAAGTTCCCGTTGATAAACAAAAGAAAAACATCGGTACAAAATATCTATAACATAAAGTAAATTAGAAAATACATAAGTAAGAACGTGACTATGTTGTCTGTTAGTAACCTACTCTCAACGTCTGTTGACTAGAGTTTTGTGAAAGTTATTAGGCTTATGTATATTTTTTAAAGTTTCGAAGTACAGTAATCCCTTCAGCATGCTCATGCAGCTGTTGCTTAATTTTAGTACAATTTTAGTACGTGTAGTTCATTTGCAAAACTTATCTGTATCATTTCACTTCAACAACTCCAACAAACAAACTTATACAACTTAACCTACTGTATGCGGTACACTATGTGAAGTACACAGGGGTAAATAACGTTGGACATCGCTTTGCTTACAGTTCAGAACACTTGGAGCCATTTCTAGACATTACACGTTTAATGCCACTCGCTGATAGCACACACAATGTTGGACGCACCTGGCTGATGAGTTCTTTTGCGCAATCTCTACAAGAGAACTGATAAGGCTCGCAAACTGATGGGACTGGGGAGGTCTAGTCTATGGACTCTTTGTAATACAAGAGTAGGGGAGGGGTGTAGTATAGTTATTTTTTTTTAATTTTTGGGCATTTGCAAATTGATTGGGTAATTATAATATAATTGAAAACATCATTATCAGCAAAAACTAACAACTTTTTCATAAACACTATTAATAGCTTAAAAATATTTCCGTTTGTGGACTTCACTAAAGAAAATATAGAAGGTCGAATTTCTATCTCGCCCGCGTCTCCTTACGAGCTGCTGGCAATGGCGTAGCTTGCTACGGGCTACGGCGTAGTCGTCTACGGGCTACGGGCGGCGTAGCTTGCACTGTTACAATCGTACGGTAAAAGTTTTAGGTAACTTAATTTTTTAATCCATTACATCGATTTTTTTTTTGGTGTGTTCTATATTGAATCATTGCTCAAAAGTAGTAGCATTTCTAAGATGTACCTTTATACACCTGTTTAAATTACTAAAATAAGTACTATACAAGTGAAAACAGTCGCCCGACTATGTAGGTCGTAAATAATTGAAACAGATTGAAGCCAGTTCTCTTCAGTTTCTTACCAATCAGCTGGCAGTGACCTGAGCGAGCAGATCAATTAATAGATAACTTTCTGACCTATTTTTGTTTTGTTCAGTGACTGTATCCAATTATTTACTCCATTTCAGAAAAGAAGAACGTCTTTAGTTTTTACTGTTTTAGGTAATAGCTCTAGATTTTTGCCATTTTTTTACAGAACATCACGCCTGTAATCCCCAAAGAGTTAAGCAGAGGTGTACCTATAGTACACCTACATTTCGCCAGTCATGTTTAAGTCCTATGTAATAGGGGGCGAGCCCATTGCCATTAACCGGGCACAAATCCAGACTCCAGCCTGCTACTGAAAAATTCCAGATGGAAAATCCAATAACGCTTTGCCCGACCTGGGAATCGAACCCGGTACCTTATGCTCAGCAGTAAGATAAGATAAGATAAGATAATTTATTTGTTCAAAACATAAGTATACACACATATTGCATGCAAGATGTTAAATAAAATTTCAGAACAGTCATGTTTTGCCTTAACGGCGTACAAATATAAACAGATAGGTTTTATTAATAGGATATAAATCTCAAATAATCAGTTATTTTGTCCGTTACTCAAAGAAATTAACATAACAAATTAAAACTGCATCAATCAAATTTTAAATATACTACAGAATAGTGTCATAAACTCGTCATCGAAATGTATAAGTAATAAAACAAAATTAGGAAGTCAAAAGTCAAATTAATTAAGCATACAAATTCACATATTATTCTTACACACAAGTCAGATTAATTTATTTTAATATTATACACAATGTCAATAACAAAACACAAAAAACAAGAAAAACAAATAATGATCCAATTCTATTACTATACTCTATCTATGGATATAATACAATGTAAATAAAAAATAAACTATATCAATACTTTGTCTTTTAAAAACTCGGAAATACTGTAATAGGCTTTTTGAATTAGAAAGTTCTTCAATTTTTTCTTAAATAGGTTAACATTTAATGCTTTAATGTGTGGCGGAATGTGATTAAATATATTTGGCGCCATGCAAAACACACTTTTATGCATCAGTGCTGTATTGGACTGTCTTCCGCATAATATACTATAATCCCGTCGACTTCGGGTATTAGTATCGGATAGCTTCTTAAAAAGCTTAGGGTTTGTTTTAACGAAGACCGCAACCTCATAAATGTATAATGACGGGAGTGTTAATATTTTATTTTTGATAAAATATGGCTTACACGTATCAGTACTTATTAGTCCAAACATCGCTCTGAGACACCTTTTCTGTAACTTAAAGATTAATTCTCTATTACACGAGTTGCCCCAAAAAATAACCCCGTATCTTAAGATTGAGCCAACGATGCCATGATATGCAGTGAGCAAAGCGTCGGTACCTAAGATCGAAGACAGTTTATGAAGAGCATAAGCAGATTTGCTTATTTTTTTGCTTAATTCCTCTGTGTGCACTTTCCAATCCAGCCTTTGATCTATATTTAAACCTAGAAATTTAGTAGTACCTACGTTTTCAATAATTTTGCTACCGTGTTCTATTATCATATTAGATGCCTTTGGTCGTTGACTGAACGACATCAGTTTTGTCTTATCAACATTTATCCTAAGGTTATTATTATCTAGCCATGTGATTATTGATTGGATGGTTTTGTTAATTTCATTTTCTAATTGTAACTCGTTAGTATTATTAATAGTTACGGTGCTGTCGTCGGCAAATAGTGACATATGATGAATGCTTACCTTTGGTAAATCATTGATATAAATCAAAAATAACGGGGGACCTAGCACGCTCCCCTGTGGTACACCATACGTAATTATTCGTTTATTTGATCTAAATATTAATTCAGATTTAGTTTTTGGATCTATTCTTGAAATTTCCACGTATTGATTCCTATTTATTAAATATGATTCTATCAGTTTTAATATAGTTCCTCGAATTCCATAAGCTTCTAACTTCTTAAGCAAAATCTTATGGTCCACGTAGTCGAAGGCTTGGGTCATATCGCAATATACGGAACACACGGGTATTCTGCTGTCAACATTTGTAATGACTGTATTCAACCAATCGTAAACAGCCATGTTAATGGTTTTATTTTTTCTGAAACCTTTTTGTTCCTCAGTTAAAATGTTATATTTTTCAAAAAACTTATGAAGCTGTTCGTATATATATTTCTCAAAGACTTTTGAAAAAATTGGTATGAGCGCAATCGGTCTATAGCACTCCATGTTTTCCCTATTGTTTTTTTTGAAAAGTGGTTTGACTACAGCTGTTTTAAGATGGTGTGGAAAAATACCCGTTGTAATACACAAATTAACAATATGACTAATGTGGACACTTATATAATCAGAAACATATTTAATGATTTTTGTAGAAATACCATCGTGTCCTACGCTATTGGTATTTTTGAGGGATTTAATTATATTTTGTATGTCATCAAAAGTGCTTGGTGCCATAAACATAGAGTTATTTAATATTGGAATATTTGATGTTACTTGAGAGCCATCACGGGTTATAGGCTTAATTTTATCAATGAAGAAATCATTGAATGCTTTTGCTATATGTCGTGGATGCGTTTCTGTTTTACTTCCAATTTTAATACTTGTAATAGACTTCTTTGGCAGATTTAACTTAGCTTGATTTATGATTCCCCAAGTTGTTTTCGACTTGTTTATGGACGTTTTAATTTTGTATGCATATGTATGTTTTAATTTTGTATGCACGTTTTAATTTTGTAGTAGCGCTTGCAACCATTAGACCAACGAGGCAGAATCTTTTTGAGGGTGAATTTCACCACTGAAACTGAACGCGATCAGCAGGGCCAAACCTCGTTCAAGAGCTGTCAGTGTCAATATTACACAACAGTGATGACAATGACGGTTCTTGAACGCGGTTAAGCTGTACTAATCGCGTTCAGTTTCATTAGTGAACTTCACCCTGGTTTTAGACCGATTGGTCATCTCTGTAATTTTGTGTTTGTATTTTGCAATAACTGTAATTTTGAGTTTCTGTTTTGCAACCTTTTGACGCTATGTATTTTTTCTTTTCCTATTTTCATGACATTTTCCCTATAATAATATGACAATTGTATAATTTGACATCCTTGTGTAACTTTGACATTGCTCATATTAATCTAATAATCAATCTAATCACCTATGTTTCACAAAATAAATAAATGAATTTAAATCTGAATCTCTTTTCTATAGAACTTAATAACAACGACCAGAAAGACAACCGATCAGTTGTGAACATAAAACCTGCCTTTAAGTCCTCACTAATACTATAAACTGTCAGGGTTCGAAGAGGCAAGCCATAACGTCATCAAATAAGTTAGGGGTCGATCTGGCACCGTATGCCGCCACACTCGATAAGTCACGGCCAAGGGCACGAGGCCAGAAAGCACTCTTTTAGGGTTCTGTGTTAAAACAAGGAACTTGGGAGCCACGTGTAACCTTGAACTTTGTGTTTTAAATAATTAATAGTGACAATTTGTAAGCAGTTTCTAGGTAATTCAGTCGGTTGGTAGTTACAATAACTGTTTAATTTACTTTAATCTACAAAATTAATAGCAGTTTTAATAATATTTTTAAGCTATTTTATTAAATTTTAAATATTATGGAAGTGTTGAATAGAAATGGTGATGTTATCCATACTAATATTATAAATTCGAAAGTAACTCTGTCTGTCTGTCTGTCTGTCTGTCTGTCTGTCTGTCTGTCTGTATGTTACCTTTTCACGGCTAAACCACTGAACGGATTTCGATGAAATTTGGCAAGGAGATAGATGGCATCCTAGAGAAGGACATAGGGTACTTTTTGTCTCAAAAATAACCCCCAAGGGGGTGATATAAGGGATGAAAGTTTGTATGGGAAACTCAATATTTCTAAGTTGGGGATATGGAAATTCAAATTTATGCTTTTGGTAAGAAATAAAGAATTACGCTTTTCAGCGTTTTTGTAAAATCATCCCCCAAAGGGGTAAAATAGGGGTTGATTTTAAAATTCACATGTATTATTGATTATTTTTGTTGTCTCTTATTTTTAAGAGATTTAAGGTGTGGTTCCAGTGAGTCGGAACCGGATGCGGCACAGTTCACGGTGAGTCGGAACTGTCTGCGGTGATTGTGGCGATTGTGGTGATTGTGGTTCCAGTGAGTCGGAACCGAGTGCCGCACAGTTCACAGTGAGTTGGAACTGTCTGCAGTGATTGCGGCGATTGTGGTGATTGTGGTGATTGCGGTGATTGAGTTGATTGAGGTGATTGCGGTGATTGAGGTGATTGTGGTGATTTCGGTGTTTTCGGTGATTGAGGTGATTGCGGTGATTTCGGTGATATCGGTGATTATTTTTGTTGTCTCTTATTTTTAAGAGATTTAAGGTGTGGTTCCAGTGAGTCGGAACCGGGTGCGGCACAGTTCACGGTGAGTCGGAACTGTCTGCGGTGATTGTGGCGATTGTGGTGATTGTGGTTCCAGTAAGTCGGAACCGGGTGCCGCACAGTTCACAGTGAGTTGGAACTGTCTGCGGTGATTGCGGCGATTTTGGTGATTGTGGTGATTGTGGTGATTGCGGTGATTGAGCTGATTGAGGTGATTGCGGTGATTGAGGTGATTTCGGTGATTGCGGTGATTTCGGTGTTTTCGGTGATTGAGGTGATTGCGATGATTTCGGTGATTATTTTTGTTGTCTCTTATTTTTAAGAGATTTAAGGTGTGGTTCCAGTGAGTCGGAACCGGGTGCGGCACAGTTCACGGTGAGTCGGAACTGTCTGCGGTGATTGTGGCGATTGTGGTGATTGTGCTACCAGTGAGTCGGAACCGGGTGCCGCACAGTTCACAGTGAGTTGGAACTGTCTGCGGTGATTGAGGTGATTGCGGTGATTGAGGTGATTTCGGTGATTCCCCAGTGAGTCGGGGTGATGAGTCTAAGGGTGTTGACCAGGAATGCGCGCTCGCTGCATGCTGGTGGTCAGGATACCCGCTGAGCCGTGGGTGCTGGCTGGCTGTGTAACTCGCCTCACGAAAGCTTGCGGGATTGATGATGATGACATCACGCTGAAGTAGTTGCACGAAGGCTGCGTTGACGTTCAGTCTCAGGGTCACCAATTTAGTGGTATGAGGAACAGGGTGTAAAGTTCACTCATCCACCATAGAAAAGGGAGGATCCTCCGACAAGACGGGTATTATGTCGGGCGGGCAACTGCCCATAAGTTGATTTCGGATAGTCTTATCTATGTCGTTCGCGTGGTAAATTCTAACTGCGCGATGCAGGATTTGTGTGACATCTTGTCTTTCATGCGTAGTTCGTATGTGGCGGTGTAACCGCTACAAACATTACCTCCTTACTAATAAACGTTGTATAGCGTCTGTCTAGTTAAACATATAGTATAGTTACAAAGCTTTGTCTTCTTCTTTCGAATGTCAAATTACTGACGACTGAAAGAGATCATTTTTTCATTTTGAGGTACGCAACCCTAAAATGTGCCTGTTACTTTTTCATGCCGTAAGGGCTGAACGGATTTAGTTGAAAGGCGTATGGTCTTTTAACTAAATCCGTATAGGCCATGATCTGGGTTAGGATAGAGGATAATCTGAATCCCGGTAGTACGGTCCTGTGGGATATTTTCCGACCTTTACGCGGGCGAAGCCGCGGGTAAAAGCTAGTTTTGAATATTATTTCACAAATCCATTTAAAGTGGAATTACGAGCTGCGCCCCGCGGTTTCACCCGCATAAGTCTCGATCTCGTGAGAATATCGAGATAAAAAGTATCCTATGTTCTAACTTAGGTTATGGTCTACATATGTGCCAAATTTCATTCAAATCTCTTCAGCCGTTTTAGCGTGAAAGCGTAACAAACAAACAAGCATATAAACAAACAAAAAAACTCACTTTCGCATTTATAATATTAGTTAAGATTGAACTTAAAATCAGCTACCTATAAAAATCACTCACTCAAGTGGTATTTCCAAAAATATACTCCTTACATTATTTGACATTGAGTCATTAGTGCAACTCGGTGCATCGTTGATGGGCCAACATTTTGTCCAACGCCATCTGTTGACAACAATAGCGTTACTTACATCGCGTGTCAAAATACCGAACAGTCCTGCTGAGAAGGAAAAATGAAAAGCGTGTCTACGTGTCACAGAAACAACCACGCTATTCTCAACTTTAAACTGTTGTGATAAGGTAAAAATTGCGATGCGGTTGTTAAAGATGGTTTAACTGTAGGGATTTTAGGCTTGCCTTGCCTTCATTAGCTTCCATTACCTACATATAAAGGGAAAAATTGAAGGGAATCCATTAGCATTATCTGTGGAACAAATTTTGTAGGGATCCCGCGGTGATACGTGTGTTGGGAGGCATTCACCTGCTTTTATTTTCGGATCAGTTTTGTATATTTAATTTGTCAATGGCTGAATGGTACCTTTAGGAATTTATTTTGGGTCTCAATTTATACCATTATTGCGACTCTCAATGTGATTTATAATGGTAATAAAAATAATGGGATAATGGTGTATGGTATGGCGGTGTTCTATTTTTAATCTAACTTTTCCGCGGTTTTATCCGCGTGGTGGTCGGATATTGGCACGGAAATGCACTAACGGGTCCATAACAAGTATCCTTTGTACTAACCTAGGTCATGGTCTACGTGTGTGCTACATTTTATCAAATTCTGTTCACCTGTTAAAGCATGCAAAAGTAACAGAATGTCAGAGTTATTTTCGCATTTATAATTTTAGTATGGATAATTATTATAAAACGTAAAGTCTTCATCTCGTTTTGTCATTTTTACATGTTTTTTTTTTTCAAGACAGAATCACTTGTCTTGTTTTAGGCAACTTTAAATTGCCTAAAAATGTATACTTACTAATTTAAATATGATTTCAAAATATCTCAAATTATTGTCGAGTTTATTCATCGCTTGTAGTTACGTTATTCTTTGAAAGTAGATACGTGTTACAAAAATATCGGAACTTAATATGACCACGATGAGATATGATCGGCCACGCACGATCCGAAATCGTCTATCTAGCGTGATCCGTGCCCAGATAATACGGCCAGGGAACTAATATTCTGTCCTAATATTATTCATTGTGCTAGAGAAGTGATATTACCGCTGATATGTCGAGGATACGGTTATTTGGACGTTTGAGAGAATCTATGTACTTCGACGACTCTTCCAAAAAAATATCGTGATTTTGTGTTTGTTATTTGATATTGTATTTATTGTGTTCTTTGGTTGCCAAGTGATGAGTAACGAACATATCTAATATTTTTGCTTCCCACTGCACAACGAATTGTTATTATATCTAGAATCTGAACGGACTTAATATTTTTATGCGACCAATTGAACAGGGCTTTCAAAATCGATTGTCTTAAATCGAATATTCGACTATTTTTGTTCTGTGCTCGTGATTATTAGATCTATTTCGTTTTATTGTTCTGTTACTCGAGTTAATTATCTTTTGTGATATATTTTGATATATTTCTTTCTTTCTTTAAATAGTTTTTGAATATCAAACAGGGCCAGCAAGTGGGTTTGTGGTCTTATACAGAAACTAGTTATGTAGGTAATTAAAAATCACAGCCTTGCGTTTTCAAAATAGGAACCCTACTATTATAAATTAAATGTTTATTTCTGCAAGTATATCTTCTAAGACACTTATAAGTTTGGTCAACATTTTAATAGATGGCGTCGTACAAGATCAAGTTATTCTCTATAACATAATATTAGGGACACTTCATCGTCATGTCCAAAACTTTATTCCTTTCCAAGCACTACCACTAAAGCTTTCAACATGACCTAGATAAACTACCCGCGACATTATCTATGGGTGACAGGCCAGAGATTACCCCAGGTCTCAGAGGCGTTATCTATCTTGATAAGGCCGGGACTATACACAGGATGGAACTCTTCGAAAATAACAAATAACTGGGAAAAATCTGGGGAAACAAATGACTGAAGGGTGGGTGTGGATGGCTTGGGAGATGTCGTTTGTCACTGCGATGGAGATTGGATTGAGTTTCTTTCATTTAGTGTTTTGTTTAGGCTGTTATAGTGAGATTGTGATAAACCGATGATGATTGATGAATCGAATAATTTATTGGGTCGATTGTCGTAGTGATTGAGCTATTCGTTTCTGCGTTAGGCAGGTACATGTCGCGGAATGCGGAACTGAGTGAATAGTTTTTCCTGTTACGCAGGTATATGATCGATTCGTGTACCTACGTAACAAATATGAGTATGCCCTCAACCTTTGTACGTGTTCATGAATGAGACATTGTATCTGTTAACACTACATAGTTATATAGGAGTTTATACATGTATATAGATGTCCAAAGATAAGGTTTGTATTGTTGTTTCAGCTTTTAGATTAAGACATCGTACTTCGGGTCCAACCATTGTTTTCACCAACAAAAAGAGGCACCCACTCCTCAAACTAAATGAGTCCTCACCATCCCAAAAATAAAACTTTTTGCTTCTAGCGGCAAGCGACCTAAATCCTCTTGTCCACACAGATTCCTCACGTCATGTTACTTTAAGCCGAGTCACGCTTAACTTATTCCCCATTTATTTTTCCAAAGGATCATAGCGCTGGGACACAGGATTAAAGGCGATATCACACCGGCGTCACGAGCGACGTCAGCCGACGTCAGTGCACGTCAGGCGGTGTGTGAGTCAATGTCTGTTTTAAAAGGACAAAGGTCTTTGTGAGGGAGGGAGCTGTCACTCTATTGTGGTACTTTAAAGCCTTCAGTCGTGATAAAATGTGTTTTAGACTTGACTTTGTATGTTTGGTTCATGATATGCAGACTGAAGAGTCGGTTGTGTCTTTTGTAAAGTTTCTGTGTATCTGAACGAATATGTCTTAAATAATATTTAGATTTTTATTCACGATGGAAATAACTATACATAGATACTCACAATCACGCCTTTTTTCCATTGGGTAGGCAGAAACTACAAAACGCCACCTGCTACGATCCTTACATACTTCTTTCGCGAATTATTCCGATCTGTCACCCTGCTTTGTCCCCTTAGGGGGACAGACCGGGAAAATGTTAATCTGTCCTGAGTGAATAAAGTTCGTACTGTCCCCCTGTTTTTCGTTGCTAACTGGGCAACGAGGGGACAGTACGAACTTTATTCACTCCTATCTGTCTCCAATCAGTAATAGGGGGACCCAAACAACTAGCCTTTTATTTAATGTAATGTTGCTTATAAGAAATATGATAATGTGTGGCAGTACTTTTAAGAATTAATAAATTAAATTCTATGGGGGACAAACAGGGGGTCAACTCAATAAAGTTTCATCTGTCCCCCTATCACTGATAGGGGGACAGATAGGAGTGAATAAAGTTCGAACTGTCACCTCGTTGCTAACAGGGTGACAGATCGGAATAATTTCCTTTTGCTTCGTTTAGAAACGTTTATACATCTGGTCAAAACTGGGAATACCTATGCTCTGGTAAACAGATTAGCTTGATAAATTGCGAGGCTACCCACCATAGGTCTTCCGAACGCAATTTTATCGTCACTCGTGAACCCCATAAAGGCTAAAATTCAATATCAGTCAGCCTGTAATATCCAGAGACGCGAAACATTTTAATTAAATCATACAAGATATAATTAAATCGAGTCTGCTTTTCCCTTTCGATCAGTGACTCTACAAATAAATAATGATTCGGATCGCTCGCTGACTTCTGCATCTGAATGCCGTATTTCTCATTTTTTCGTAATGATCGGAAAACGTACCTACTTCAATACGGATTCCTCATTATTTATTGGAGTACTCTGATTTTGTATGTAAGGGATACGGACAATTTCTGAATAAATACTATTTTTATCAATGGAATCTGAACTTTTTGGTTAAATAGAACTCAGCCTTTTTTTGGAACAAACATTCTTCAATAAAATCATAATTGTAGCGGTTACACCGCCACAATTCTGAACGCGCATTCCTGGTCATCACCCTCAGCCTCATCAGCAACCTTGGCACAGCACCTGCTGCGCACCTGCAGCGCCTTCTGGCCGGTCTCACAAGCAGAGCCTATTCTACCCTCTCCTGGTCGACGCAAGCAGTCGGCCACAACCCAGCGCTGTACCAAATCCAACTCACTGGATGACGACGCAGCGCCACCCCGACTCACTGGGGAATTACCGCAGACAGTTCCGACTCACCGTGAACTATGCGGCACCCGGTTCCGACTCACTGGAACCACAGCTGGCACTGTGAAGCATCGCAAGATATAAGACTCAGCCCACTATCGACCTCCGGTCCGGTCCGGTCCTCCTTATTAAAATTTTATTTACGATATTTATTCCTGAATATTAAAATTTATAAAAACAATTTAGAAAATACGTACAAAAGTAATGATCTGCCCGCAGCGAGGATGGTAAGAATCTGTCCATGAAATATTTAAATGAGGCCCGTCAAAAAACGAGGATATATGAATTCTTAAATACATTTTACCAATTACACACTTCTAAAGACTGTGGTACACTATTGTTTTTCGTATAGGTAATTATAATCTAACCTAATCATATTATTTGTATTTCCTATAGGTATGATTTGTGCTAAAAAGTAAAAAATTCTACAATCATCATCATCATCATCATCATCAGCCTATTAATGTTCCCACTACTGGGACACAGGCCTCCTCTCTGTGAGAGGGAGTGGGCCGTAATCTACCACGCGGGCCCAGTGCGGGTTGGTAGATGTCACATGTCTTCGAATTTTTGGTTCTAAGACATGCCGGTTTCCTCACGATGTTTTCCTTCACCATTTTGAGAGCAGTGATGATGAAATTATTTACACAAAGTAAAGCGCCTGCTTGGGTTCGAACCCACGACCTACAACTCGTAAGTCGGGGCCGTTACTACTGGGCCACCACTGGGCCGTTACTACTGGGCCACCACTGTTACACAAAAAATTCTACAATGTTATTAATAAAATTAAATATATTTGTACGCCTCTAGGCAAAACATAGAGGATGTACCAATCTGTAACATCTCGCACACTGTTGTAATTTGACATATTATGTTAACAAATAAACATTTATTAAAAAAAAAAATGTGCGTAAAATTTTTTACCTCGCAATCTTTACGTAATGTCAAAGACTATTAATTTTGATATTTACTTTGTCGGTTGCTAGGTAACGGGTCTTACGGTCACGTCCTGACGCGAGTTTAACATCCCAGAAAAAGTGCACAACGCCGCTAAAGAAGTTTTCACCAACCTACCCCTCCCCCCCCCCCTTAGCTTACTTTCCTCGTTTTTTTTTTTACTTCAAAAACACCGACAACGAGCTATTTCATTCCTTACTTATCTAATATCAGATTTTTCGTTTACCAGTCGACTCTTACGACTTCCATTGATAATCACATTATATCCCTCCCATTTTCCAAACTAGCGTAGTTCTATCTTAACAATGTCTTAGTCTTCTAGACCAATTTACTTTTCCATAGGATACAGCCCAGGAGGGCAGTTCTGTTTATATTTGTACAAAATATGATAATATCTCCGCGCCTCTGGGAGCTTAGCTTATGAAAGATGTCTTTTATCAAACACGTTTTTGTTAAGCTGTCTTTTGTTCAATTTATAAAGATGCTTTTGAATGTGTGAATGCAATATACCTACTTATCAAAATTTATTGTCCCTATATTTTTTTTTGGCTTCTAGCGTTTTTGGCTATAGTTTTTTTCTTCAGCCAGTTATCTGGGTGTTGACACCTTCAAACAAAGATAGTTACTAAGCTAAGCAAGCAATATATGTACCTATAGTACACCAAAAACCTACTAGTCTAATTTCACCTATGTTGCTGACGTTTGGCGCTTATTGGAGCCCATATTTTGATGTGATAAATAAGCTGACAGGTAACGGCAGGATATCCTGCGTATAATTTAAACTAAGTATCGGTACTTACGTTGCTGAAGTGGGTGTTCATTTTCCCTTCCTCCCTTGATCCTTATCTTTTAATTATAATTTGATAAGTTGGCGTAATGAGGGTACAATATCCTTCGGGGTATACAGACGTGAATTTTTATGTATGCAAGTTTTTATATACAGGGTGTCGGCAGACAGTTGAACATACGAAAATGCGAAACTCATGGGCCGTCGGATACGTGTTTAGGCCCAATAACAAGACCCAGGCCACACGGTTTTTTTTTATTAAAAAAAAAAAACGAAATTCGTCGTTGCTCAAACTTCAAACGTCAATAATTTTATTTAAAAAAAATAACAAAACCAGCAACATTAAAAAAAAAAAATCTAGAATAAGTGTAGAATAAAATAAAAAGAAAGAAAGCCTAAACATTTATTAGCAGACAGCTTCACGGATCCGCCATTTTCATTAACCGTCTGCCGAACACCCATATCTACTGCAGCTGTCCGCTACTACCACGCGACTTAATCATTTTAATTTTAGTGAATACAAATTTGCATGGTATTTTCTACTGATAGTAAAATCATTATTTAACCTAACAATAATCAAACAATGCTTAAAACAATAACGTCCTCAACAATACAAAACTCGAACAATTTAGCCATCTATTGAAGCGCGATCAAGTAATACGCCTGAATAGCGTTTAGCGTTCATTGCATTTTAGCCTGCTCTACCAATAATAATTTCAGTGGAACTGCACACTAATGCCAGTATTTAGAGACGGGATAGAAACATTCAGTTCAGGATTAGGCCTGTATGTGCGTTGTTTAGGAGGATATTAAGCGCATATTTGAAGTTCTGCACTTCGAGAAAATCTGGGATTGTACGCTTTGGCAAATAGAAAATATTTGCAAATAGATTTTTTTTAAAGTGAAAGCTTCTTTAGGCTCGTTGAGCACTTTTTGGGTGAACAAAGAGCGTGAAACTCGCGTCATCGTCACCGCACGCTTCTCGTGAGCTCTATATATACTGTGTATACGATAAAATTTACAAGTTACTTAGTTTTCACTTCTATCGGCAGTCCCCAAAGACTGCCCCGCATGTTTTTTTTTTCGATACGAAATGTTTGAGTTTCAATTTTTTTGTGATTCGAGCTTTCCAGGTAAGCTCATAATGCTGTATTGCTAATAGTTTCACCTTTCACCTTTTCAAGATTAAGTATGGACTTTAAAAGAGACTGTGACCTCTTGAGCTTGTTTATTCTGTTTCTTCTCATAGTGCTCGGATGAATGAATTCATCCCTGCTATCATTCAGCATGGTCGTTAGTGGGACTGACTGCTTAGGTTGCGCTGGACATGAAGCCAGATTTCAAATCAGCATCCTCTCTTCAGGCAAAAAAATTTTTTTTTGTTGTTCCAAATCGGTAGCAAAATACCTTTTATTCCCGCTATCAACCCGAATATTTTTTTTTCTTCAATACTTAGGGCCACAGCAGACTAGCTACTTATAGCATCGGCGATCGGCGATTTTGCGACTGTATCAAAGTTGCGTGTTTTGACGACTCTGTGCGTTCCATCACAGTGCTAAAATCGCGCGTTTTAGAGATTCTATTGATGCTGCATCGCGATTTCGTGACTTCCTGATTTCGGAAGCGGTATCGTTTTTAGCGGCGCGTTTTAGCGACTGCTCATGTCGAGCTTCCGAAAAGCGACTCAATCGCCGCGTTTGACGTTTTTAATTGAGCGGTGTGGAATGTTTGCGGCTAAGTCACCGATCGCCAATAACCACTCTGCTGTGGCCCGTTAACGGTAACTGAAAACAAAAGCTATCGAGTGTGGCCCAAAGAAAGTTATTTAATTGAGAGCTAAGTGAATTGTATGCCCAAACACGCCGGCACTGGCACTAAGACTCTCAGGCTAACACCGACGGTGAATGCACTAGGCAAAAAAGGACAGAAGATCGACTTGGGACTAGACAAAACATGGTTGCTATGTCAAAGAAAATTGTTTTGAGAGAGAGTCTGTGTTTGTACTGAATTACCGTAAACGGGCAATAATCTTGCTCTGTTTTTTTAGCTTTCAAATTAAATTAAAGCGTCGCTATCACGTACTGGTTTTTTTATTGGGCATATCGCTTTGTTCTACGTATTTTCACAGAAAAATGCTGGTTTAAACCGAACCTACCAAAAACAAAGCGATAACCCTTTATTTTATTCGAAGCAGCATGTTTCAAAATGATGCTGCTTCAAGATGGTGCACAATAAAGACTATTCGTTCCATTTATTTATAGTGAGCACTGGTCACCTGCCCATCAGCCACCTTCTTTACGCTAAACTGAGGGCCTTTTGGCTTTATGAATTATTTTCTTTCCGTTTTTATAGATTTTAGATGTTTTTTTTTTTGTTATAATATTTTTATAAAGATTTATTCACAAAAACATACAGAAATACATATAAAATGTACATTATAATTCATTACATTTTGCAAAATCTGTACAAAAAGTATATTAACGCATTATAAATGTTAACGCATTTGTTTTTGATTCTTTAACTACCTGGACCTTCTGTGCTCACATACTTCCTGGACCAGGACGCTAACAAAGACATGTTCCAGATACAATCAGTCTGAGTGCTCCCGCGACTGCCTTTGTGTCTTCGGGTAAGGACATCAAAAGCCGAACACGCCGTGACGCTGGGCCCGTTTTGAAGGTGGTGGAAGATTGGAAGAGGACCAAGTAAGCTGTGCAGGCTGGTGAATGCATATCTTGTTCTTTGATTTGATGGATGTCGTTTTTGTGTGGAGCATGTTGGATCCAGGAAATAGTTTGTTTGCGCCATGCCTGAGTTGCAGATAGAATTTTGGATCTCGCGTATTATGTGCACGTGCCTCTAGTTGTACTCTGATTAAATTATTTTAGCATTTTTATTATTTAGTAATAACATTTGTCTCTAATCAAATGAGAAAAAGCCATATGTAAGTAGTTATTATTAAAAAAAAAAAACTTTTTATTTCAGACTTTTAAAAATCCATATAATGATAGTACAGTAGAACTTATGAAACTAGTGTTAGTAAAAGTAAATAAACTTAATATTATTATAATTAAAAATATTTGATTATTATATAATTTTCTTAAATTAATTTTATTTTCATTATTTAAGAATAATATTATAAATACTTATTTTCTAATGTGGGTATGAACCCAGTGCTGGACGTAACGCGTATCCAGTCTATCCGCAATAACAGCCAGGATGCTGTTGGTGCTGGCGCGCAACCTGCCGAGCGCCGCGGCGCATCGCTTGCGGAGCACGGCGTGGAAGCCGTCAACGTGTGCGTCCGCGAACATGCCCGACGCACTGCACCAGCGCGGCAGCCCCAACAGCGCCCTGAACGCATTGTTATATTGAACGCGCAGGGCGCTGAATGATCTTTGCGTATAATGAAAATAATCCCATTACATAATTTTTAAACTGGTTAGGTACCTAACTGAACGCAGAAACATGAAATGCAAGACTAAACTTCAATCTCAACTGAACTCATTTGAACTAATTTGCAATATTCAAGCCCAAATTCTTCAATATTGCCACTGTGACATTTTACGGTTCCTTATAAAATCTAGATTTTTAGAAGTACAACGTGTCGGGTCCTCCTGAATACTGTAAAAGTAAAATTTAAAAAGAATCGGGAGATTCTACAAAAGCGAGCGCGTAGTACGTATTTTTTTTAATTCTTTGGTTGAATTTTCATAATTGTATTTTTCTCGTATCTCGTTATTGGTGCAATATTGTTGCCCTGTAGCCTTTAGTTCATATAAAGTTGGCTCATATTTTAGAAAATTTTACTTTATTTAGACATTTTTTCGGTCTCAGGGGCAACATTACTGTCTAGACTAGATTTTACCGATTTTGCAGAATATAGAAAACAAGATAACTCAATGTGATTCTTTTTAACTCAAAGATTTACTAGCAGAGATTGCCTCTTGTGGCATTGAGCCCTCTCTAAGTACCGTTTTTGTAAATATGATAATGATAAATAAACATAATTATTATTAAACTAGCATGCAACCATAAAAGTTGCAACCTCACGACCTGCGATTTAAAAAAAATTACGTGTTTTCAATCAATCAACAAAAAACGTTCAAACAAAGAACGAATTAACCGCACCGATTCGAGATATATCTTCGAAAGCTTTTACTATGGAAGGCGTTGCGATCGTGAGGAGTCTCGGGGGCGGGTCACGTATCGCGCCCAATATCCGGCTTCGGCTAATGGAAGCCGACGGAAACGCCCGCCAAAGTCGAACGACTTGCATCTCGAAGCCGGTTTTAATAAAAGAAGCGGGAGACAAGTGCAGCGCTGGGTTTTAACTAGGATAAATCTGGGACAGTTTTGGAAAGATGGATTTTGAAGTGGTTGGTTTAGTTTATATTGTTTGTGGTTAGTGTTGGATTTGTGTTAAGTAAGTAACATGGTATAATAATAGACTTCGTCAGGTATAGCATTCCGAGACACAGTGGTCACGTGGGAGACACAAGTCTACGTCACCACATCTGTGTTACCAGTAGGCGCTTGACTGTCACTAATGAGACACAATAAAATTTTAATTGTTATCGAGCTGCATCAGTCTTTCGGACATTTGAGCTCTTAGACCTGTGCGAATCTGATAAAACAATGAAGTTTGAATTAACAATTACGTTGGTATAATATGTTTAAATTTGATTGTTTCGTTTGATTAGACAAACAAAACCACAATTTAAATTGTTTAACAGAATGGTGACTTGATCTTTCCTTAATTCGTGTTTTGTTGCAATAAACTGGCAACTGTATAGTGACGTAAGCATTGTGTCACTCCCGGAATGCCAGACCTTGTTTTTTTTTACCATGGTACCACCTACTTTTGTGAATGTTTATTATTGACAAGACTGTTAGTGGAGGGCATTTTGCCCGAGGGACGTGATGAGGTGCAGAGAGTTATGGTGTTTAATTCTCTAATAGGCATAATAGAACATACACATAAACATAACGTCCCTCATTGTTTCCCCGAAGGGTTGGGCAGAGGTGTACCTATGGTACCTACACCCACATTTCGCCAGTTATGTTTAAGACCCATGTAATAGGAGGCGAGCCTATTGCCATCAACCGAGATTACAAATTCGGACTCCGGGCTGCTACTGAGAAATTCCAGCTATTAAAACCCAATAACACTTTGCTCAACCTGGGAATCCAACCCAAGACCTTATACAGGGTTATTGGTAAAACACCAACCAACAACCTCTTAAGGGGTCATCGTAGTCAATCATTATGAACAACTTTTACTATGGGAACAACGACGAAATCGCGAAATAAAATCAGCTGATCCCTACATTTATATTCGCTTAACTCGTCAAAATGTAGGGAACAGCTGATTTTTTCGCGATTTCAGTGTTCGTCCCATAGTGAAATATGTTCATAATGATGAGTATAATGACCCCTTAAAAGGTTGTTGGTGTTTTACCAATAACCCTGTATAATATGAAATAGGGTATGAAAATACATACGCTAGATAAACTTCTTATAGGTACCTACTCGTACAAAATTAACTAAAAAACTATTAAATTAATAATATAATATCAAAACCTAATTAATACTAGTAACAAACAAAATTATGAAACTAATTAATGGCCCGTCCGCCTGTTGTTGACATAGTTTGAAATAGTTTGTACGTAAAAGTATTTTATTTTTTTATTTTATTTATAAGTGTTACAAGAATTGGTACCGAATACGAAAGCCTTAAGAAACTACTTAAAATTCAATTAAAAATGTAGTAATAACTGGTCTTTACAATTTCTCCGCTATAGTCAAAGTAGCTAGTACATGGCGGTACAGTAACATCGGTCAAGCACACAAATGAAAACACAGCTCACTCTCAAGGACATGTGGACGTGGGGTAATCCCGTGCTTCAAGCACAGATCCCTTCATTTCAACCAGAGATTTGCACGAATGACATGGGTTGGTAATACGGGCATTGTGTACTAGCTAGTTTAGAAGCTGCTTTGAAAGTGAATGCATCCATCAATCTGCCATGAAGCAATCAAAATCAAAATATTTTATTATATGGGCACTTATGAAACGTTAGAAGCTAGGTGCACGGTTCCAATTGTTCGTTTCCTATGGAGAAGAGCCGGCAGGAAACTCCACGGTTACTCTGTTAAAAATAATTGGCTTTTACAATATTTTCAAATAACAGTGTTAATAGCCTCGGGAGGACAGTGTAGGCCGCTCAAGAAGTACGAGCGACTGCCTACCTGACGTCCACAACCCAGTTACTATAGTGCGCGCGGAATTAAGTCGTACACTCGGCCGCGCCTTAGGTGGCGACTCATCTCGCTATTGCAATCTCATGTGCGTTTTGTCTAAACTAGCCGGAACTTTCAACGCGTGTTGCCATCGCGAAGAACGGAGCCGTAATAGATTAAGTAAGATAAGGCGCTCAATCTATTTCTATAATAATCTATTACCTAAGGCGCGGCCAACTAGTTACGCGGGCACTATAGGTAGCACTATACCCCTTGGTAAGACTGGTAGTCAGACTTTTGAGCTTCTGACTACCCGTAACAACTGTCGGATCTACGATTGACAGTTGGACCAACGGCTTAACGTGCATTCTGAGGCACGGAGGGGTCTCGTAGCTTAACTTTTCCGTCGACCTGAGCGGTTGTTATTATAAGTAGGGGGTATGTCGGATGCATATCATCTCGAGTGCGGAGTTAGGCAGGGTGGCTTAACATCTCCTACCCTGTTTAATTTGTACATAAACGGTCTGATCGTGGCGCTCAGCAGCCAGCATGTCGGCTGCCACATTGACGGTACATGTGTCAATAATCTAAGTTATGCGGACGACATGGTACTGTTGAGCGCTTCGGTCTGCGGCTTGAGAAAGCTGTTGCAGTTATGTGATGAATATGCTTGTGGTCACGGTTTATTGTATAATGTAAAGAAGAGTCAGTGTCAGTCATCTTCGAGACCGCTAGTGCAAAATGTCCGGGAAGCATACCTCCGGTCAGACTCAATGGGGTTCCTTTTGATTTGCGCGGTGCTCTAATGTTGTTAAAGCCTTGCTCTTTAGAGCGTATTGTACATCGTTGTACTCATGCAGTCTGTGGGCTCACTAGGTACTCTAACAGAAGTTATAGCGCTATCCGCGTTCAGTACAATAACGCGTTCAGGGCGGTGATGGGGTTACCCCGATACTGTAGCGCCTCGGGTATGTTCGCAGAGGCGCGCATCGACTGCTTTCACGCGACCATGCGCCAGCGTGCCTCGTCCTTGGTGCGCAGGGTACGGGTTAGCCCCAACATCGTACTGGCGATGATTGCGGAAAGGCTGGACTGCCCCTTCATCCGGCATTGTTCCAGCAGACATGTTGCTGTACCAATGCCGGAGAGAAGATATAAATTTTATATTGTTTTGGTGACATTATTATTATTATTTTTTTATTGTTCGCTAATTTAATTTGATTTAATGTAATTTGGTTTTAATTTATTTTAATTGATTTTATTTTATTTTATCTGTCATTATTTGATTTGATTTGTGTTAGTTTAATTTTATTTGATTATTTCTTGTATGTCTGGCAATGAGTGTTATTTACCTGATAATAAATTAATTTAATTTAATTTAATTATTTAACCGCGAGCATAATATAATGCCTATAATCATTGATATTATAAGTAAATTACTTATAATATCATTGCCTATAATGTATCCATATTGCGTACATTTCTTATAGCATAACTAAGCATTGTCGAATTGATCGCCATGATAAATTACCTACTCCCAGATTATTTTATTAGTCTGAATACGAACTAAAACTCTTTCTTTTAACTACCTCACATCGTAAAAACTCATACAAATAAACAAACTGAAAAAGTGAAATTGGATCACAGGAAGAAAGAAATACTTTTTTTATTTGATTTACAACCGAAGTTGCAGATAAAAAATAATGTTACAAGGCCGCCGTTACGTCACAGCACGATCGTGTAACTTCGGCAAGTTACGACCCTCGATACGTCATGTTCGGCTATCATCGGAATTACGAACATTATCGAAGTTGGAACGCGGAATTTATTTTTGAAATATAATATTGGAATGGGACCGTTACGATTTAATGACGGGTACTTTTTGTTTGTTTATTTAGGGTCTTATTCCTTGAGTGTTGGCAATTGGCATAGGTTTAAGCCCTTGATTGATTGAGTCTGAGTTCAAATCTTAGTTGGTTAACTATTGTTTGTTAATCCACTCCTGGCTCAAACGTTAAATAGGTTTGTGGAGGGTTTAGTTGGGGCTTAACAGGAATAGTAATGAGCACTATGGTATAGGATCTGTGTGTTTAGGAGCTCATTTCCCGTATTGGCTATGACTGGGTTTATTTTACTCAGTTGCTCACGTGTAGGGCTAAACCTCAAGTAGGTAGGTAATACAAATTAAAGGAAACATGTTAGTTTTTTCAACAAAATCATGCTCGGCTCTGTACGAAGGAATTTTTTATTAATTTTCTTTGAAATAAAACCCACAAATCATTTTATTTTTATGTAAGAAGTAGTTACGGTTTTTTGCCCTATCATCCAAATTACACTTAAGCAGATTGAGCATTTGAAATATCAAAACGTACTCTATTTAAGTGGAATTTTGACATTTGACATTAAAATTACGAGAACATGAATTTCTCCAATAAATATAACTTTGTAAGGCTTTTCATCTGTCCTGTAACATCTCAATATCGTAAAAGGTTGTCGTGAATTGGTTGAAAGCCTTCACTTTAGGTGCGTCACCCGCGGCCGCCTTTACAATGAAATTGTGAAGCTATGTCGATTCTTTGACACAAGGAATATTTTTCAACGCATTTCAGATGTTCGGGATGTATTTTAGAATTTACGAGAAGAGACGTAGATAGTGTTTTGTTTCTCGTGACGCCTCTCGACAACTGGAATTCGAAACTCAGTAGTACTGAGTTTCGAATTGGCTTAACTATGTATCTTGGTTTCGAGTTGGCTTAGCGTAGTAACGCTAGGTCAGCTCAACATCAAGGCATAGTGTTACCACCTCTGTACCTACATCGGATTGACGGTCGTCGAACGTTAGTAAAGAACACAATGATTTTAGAAACCCTTGAGGGCGTGTTAAAATGCACCGTAAGTCAGGTGCTGGACAGTTTTTTTTTTTCTTTATTTATTTAAGGAATTTTTGCACACTTATGTGACGATGTCAATCCTATTGTGTTTTTACAAATAACGACTAAATGAATTTATCTTAGTCACGTGCTGGATAGTTAGAATGACCTAACCCCCCACCCTTGACCTTGATGTTCCTGTGACCTTTGGGTCACAGTTTTAGGCGAGGTGCATACCTAGGTTAGTGACAGGTAAGTTAGGTTAGGTTAGGTTAGTTAGGTTTTATGCTACGCACTTACACTACTACTACTATTACTATACATAGATTTTTTGCATATTTTTAAAATATACACAGGTTGTTCAAACTTCACGTAAAATTGATAATTCTACATTTTAAGTTAGGTTCTTGTTCAACAAATCATATAAATAATGATAATTATTGTCATAATTATAAACATGAGGTGAGTAACTCAAATTGATTTTTATTTTTAGATCAGATAGTAAAATCCAATGACAAATTACATGCGATAGACAAAACCAGATAAAATCAAATGAACTGTCGGTTTCCATACAAATTACTGTTGTGTAATTGACACAGCTCACAGCCCGGCTATTTGGTTATTGACACGATAACAACACAAATTGCTCCAGTAATTTAGATACGAGTAAATGTTACATACATTTAGACCGTTGTTTTACTTAATAATAGGTACGTGATAACATTGGTTTCTGTCGGTTTAGGGATAATAATAAGCTGCTCGATTAGGTCCAGTGGCTGACTGATTTGATTCCAGACTGACGGAAATTACATTTTCATATTTTAGAAGAAAGTTATTCTTGTATTAAAAACAAAAGATTGTTTTTCCTGCTATCAATATCTAGGCTAAGCGTATGCTTAGAATGCGTCCACGCAGCGCAGGGCAGAGCAGATTTAGTAATGCAAGAACGTACTGACAGCTGTGTATGCTGTGGTGCAGGCACGTGTTACGCAGACATGTGTCTGTTCTGCTCTGCGTCTCAATGCGCAGAACGCATTCAGGTCGTAACTTGTTTTTAAAAACCATTGATTCATAATTTTGTTTCAATGACAGATTGTTTGTACTAGCTAGGATGCGAATGTGACTGTGTAGCTGCGTCGCAGCATGCGCTCGCGGCCTCTGTCTGCCTCGCCTGCGCTACCCTGCAAAATCTGTACTGTGCTGAGTACTTTTTCGTTTTAATTTTGTTTCCTTTATTTTAATAAATCTCAGTGAAAGAAAGTTCAGACCCGTCCAAAAGTTTTTGTTGACCAGCATTTTAAGTACGTACCCAACAAAAAGAGGCAGCTATTTATTCATTTTCAACTTCACGGCACTCCGGATAAAAGCCTCGATCTAAAGATAAAAGAGAAAGAAAAACCTTTTGTCAATCATTACACCTTTTATTAGCCCTTCTCGCGTCTTGTTTATTGACTTGTCGTTGCGAGCGAACTTCCTAATTGCGCCCCTAGAGTGGGACCGACGCAATGACGCAGAGTAAAGAGGTACAGAAGGTCGACTTCCTGCTCTTCTTGTGTCTCGTCAGTGACAGCTGAAGGTTTAACAATCAGCCTGTTATATTACTACTACTTGGACACAGGTCTTCTCTCTGTGAGAGGGAGTGGGCCGCCACACGGGCTCACTACGGGTTGGTCTCACTTAACGTATGTACAGCGAATGCAATAGCACGCTTGACATGCATCCGTTTGAAAATGTAAATAGACGGTGTAGATACTGAAAATATGATTATTTTCTCTTGTATACCCCCTGTATAATACCTAACTTTGTTCGACTGGACGGTCACGAGAGACGCGTACCTTACGCTTACACTCACGCAAAATTCTAAAGCGATTTTCTCGGATAATAACAATTACGTACAACTTTGGGTAAAGACCTATTTCATAATAACAACAATAATAGGGTACTAATAGGTTTTTAAAATACTATGTTCTTAACACTGTACAATTTTAATTAATACTTTAGGAGAAAATCGCTTTTGAATGTTAAATCTTCCAAGCCTTTTCCCAACTATGTTGGGGTCAGCTTCCAGTCTAAGCTGCTGAATACCAGTATTTTACATGGAGCGACTGCCTATCTGACCTCCACAACCCAGTAACTGGGTAATGCGATACCCCTTGGTAAGACTGTTGTCAGTCTTTCGGGCTTCTGACTACTCGTAACGACTGTGAAACATCCACGAATGACTGCCGAGACCAACGGCTCAACATGCTTTCCGAGGCACGGCGGAGTCTCGATATGTTTAGATGGTCACCCATCCAATGACCAACCCCGGCAAGCGTAGCTTAACCTGATGGATCGATCCGTGCGGCTGTTATTACTTTAGCCACGAGATCCTCCGCTTTTGAATGTTGTGTAAGTGTTATATATAATTATGCTCGTGACTACGCTCGTGCGCCGATCATAAGGTCGACTACAAACAACTGCGAAAACAGCCGAAATCTTTTTTGTGCGGTCAATTTGAGAGCACCCCGTATCCAGTTAAAATGAACTTTGTATAGGCATTCATTGTAAAAATTGCGAATAGGTCCCATATCGAATGAGTTTAGAATACTACATAATATTGGTTTTATTGTAATTGGTGAGTTTTTGATTAATATAATAGCTGTTTGTTGTGTGTTTATTTTTATGTATTTTGTTTTCGGTTTGGGTAATTGTAAAATTATGAACATGTAGGCTACTTATTAGTTATTTTTATGTATTTTTCCTGTTTTGATTTGGGATGTTTGTCATTTCAATAAAATATAAAGGTAGCTGTGGTGCTTTTTAAAGCAGTATTCAAACTTCTATTGTTTTTTAAATGGTATAAAAACCGGCCAAGAAATGAAATGAAATGAAATTGTTTTTTCTGTAAATAGGATGAAGTGCGTATCGAACCTTGCACAATGTAGGCCATACATTGTAGGGTCCTGTAGACTCTACAGGAATTCATCCTCTACAGTGTAAAGGATGAATTTATCCCAAGAACTTAACATTGTAGTTAAAAAACATGTTCTCCCATACATCGATACGTCACGTTCAATTCTCCAATTGCAAATGTAAGTTTGCGGTCGCAAAAAAATATATTTTTATGTGATTAAACTACAAAATAACGATTTTCGAACTTTTTCCTTTACTTGTGCTGTACGACCTTCTTTCTTGCTAGGAAGACTTACCCTATAGGTTTTGATTTATTTGCGAGTGTCAAAATATGTCGCTTATTGGTACCTATGCCTTATTTTTTATTATTGCGATGACTTAGAATCTTTTTACTTCTTTCTTTGTAACTTCTTAATATAACTTCAACTTGATACCTCCACGCGTTCCTAAGACAAAGGGTCTTGACAGACAGACTGACGGACGGATGGAGGAACAACAAAGTGATTCTATAAGGGTTCCATTTTTTTCCTTTTGAGCTACGGAACCCTAAAAACTCGAATATTAAAATATACTGAGTTGAAACTACAGTCGTCTATCAAAGTTTCTTTGAGTCAAAAGAAAAATGTTACACTTAAAAAAATAATTTAAATATCTGAAGATTGTAAGTGCTTGAAAGACATCTAAAATATTGTTTAATAGTCTACTTTTACTTTAATATAATAAGGTCTGTAGTTCTGTACGTATAAAAGTAATTTACTAACTCCGTAAAAAATCTGCCCGAAAATAAGTGCCGTAAAAGGGTACTTTAAAAGTAGTGTTTATTGTCAAAAAAAAAAAAAAAATACGTGTCGAATTGAGAACCTCCTCCTTTTTTTTTCGTCGGTTAAAAAGGATAGGTAGCTGCGTCCTTCTTTATCAAACCAACAAGCTTTATCTCCAAATGGTGGCTATGATGTGTGATTAATCATCGCAACCTTCGTTGATAGCTATCGTTATTATAATCGTAAACACTCTAAGAATAAATAATAACATCGAGCAGTCTTTGGGGACTGCCGATAGAAGTGAAAACTAAGTAACTTTTTGATTCTCGCGTTGATGTCTTTCGTTCGATACATATAGCCTTCGGTGACGATGACGCGAGTTCCATGATTTTTGTTCACGCAAAAAGTGTTCAACGCAACACCTAAAGAAGTTTTCACTTCAAAAGTGTTAATCTTACAAAAAACCACTTACATACATGGCACCTTCCATTTTTCTCACTCCAAGAAAACTCCACATCTACATTTTACAACCTCAAAATGTTTATGCCGAAAACCTACATGGTAAGCTACTTAAAACATTTTATCCTGATATCATCTAAAGGCGAGCGGGACTCCCGACACGGCTTATGCATTTACCCCGCAGTTTACGGTCGCTGTTGAGTTTGTTATGTGGGGTCTAATGAGGCAGCCGCAATGGGAGCTCATTTAGCTTGCTGACACTATGTCAGACGCAGTTATGATGAAAAATTGTTGGCTTTAAAAGTTTGAGCTGTGTAAAGGAGGCTAACTAGTTTTGAGTAGATGTTTCTTTGTAATCTTCCAAGTTTGTCTGATGTTGGCAGCGTGGAAGAATATGCGAAAATTTTTACTCAACTATTTGGGATAAAAATTAGGATTTATATTTAAAATTTGCTTTTGATTTGACAGAAATATGGAAAAGAGAGTGGTGGCTAAGAGCAATGGTCGTCCAGAGATATTGGCCCTGAATTACGAGTTGTAGGTGGCGGGTTCGAACGCAAGCAGGTGCTTAGTGGTGATTAAATTTTTTACACAAAGTAAAGCGCCTGCTTGGGTTCAAACCCACGACAACTCGTAAGTCGGGGCCGATACCACTGGGCCACCAAGGGCTGATCATGCTAACAGAAATATTGAATAGTGGATGTTCGGAACCAATACGAAGAAAATGTGTGCCTGTTCTATTCTTTAAAGTAATCTTGGCAAACAGCCGGGGTGCTACGATGAAGAATGAACTCATATTTTAAACCAAGCTTAACGCCCGATTCACATTAAAAAAATTATTCGTTTTGTGTATGTATCGGTGACAAGAGATTTAAAAAAATCAAACTAAAATACGTGGTCTCAAAGGACTACTTAACGGTTAAGATTTTCTACGGCACTGTATTGGTAAAGTAAAAAAAAAAACAATCTGTCTAGCCTTTTCCCAACTATGTTGGGGTCGGCTTCCAGTTCAACAGGATGCAGCTCAATACCAGTGTTTTACATGAAGCGACTGTCTATTTGACCTCCACAACCCAGTTACTAGGTAACACGGGGTAGTCAGACTTTTAGGCTTCTGACTACCCCGTAACGACTGTCAACGATCTACGAATAAAGTAAACCGAGTTAGCCAAGTTAGCCGCTACCAACAACGTAGAGTTAAGTTAGAGTACTTTAACAGCTTGAAACTATGTAACCTAATACATTTCGGCATCCTTTGTCCAGTGTTCAATCGAGACAGAAAGGCCTAGGAAATTCTAATCTGTAAGGAATTTTCTTTGTAGTGCTCAGTATTGGCTTCTATAGCCACTTACCGCCGGATAAAGGCATTCCTGTAAGGGAACGCTACTCGATAACTAACGTGATAAATATTCTGTATACAGTGTGGTGTTGTGATGGATAGTGATAATTAACACAGGGATTTTCGATGCTCTGCCCCGTTTTATTAATATATACTGCGGAATGATACACAAAAAGTGCTGTCGACAAGTGAACGTTATGTGAATTTTATGTATCGCGAAATAAAATGTCGTTCATATTTTTTATACAGCATCACCTAATAGACACTTAATGAAAATAAAATAAGAACAATTTTGTAAAAACGCTTTTAATAATCAATATTTTCCATTTAAAGTAAAAGCAACCCATATGAACTTTATCTGTATTGACAATAATGGATCCTTATATTGATTGCGACACCCGAACAGAATCGGATCACGATAAATACTGAGCGTGACCGTGGCTTCGGATCACCCCGAATAAACTCCCAAATCCGAGATTACTATAGATTTAAACGTAACTACCCTTTCCGGTTTATTTACGGCACGATAAATGCCGATTGCGGCGTGTGCGTGTGTCATGCGGCCGATTGTAAATCAAACGGGTGTTAGGGATGTGATACATAGCGCGGTTCGATCCGATCCGGCGCGGTGCGGACCGGAGCGGTGCCGGCGCTGCGCCGGACGCGGCGGCGGTTTCCGGAGCGACGTCAGAGTGCAGCTACGTCACTGAATGGCAGCTATTACTTTGGGGTAGTGAATGATAGGATCGTTTGAGAAACAAGAAGAGGTTGAGAAACAAAGGAATTATATTGTTTTTAGAACGAAGTTCTTTAACGCGGCTTGTGGTAGCAGTTGACTGGTAGAAATCGTCACGTAACAAAAAAACGATAGTCCCGAAAAAGGCAGTTTCAAGGTCTCAAGTTTCATGCGACGAAAGTTTTTGT
The DNA here is from genome assembly GCA_948150665.1 of Conistra vaccinii. Lineage (NCBI taxonomy): Eukaryota > Metazoa > Arthropoda > Insecta > Lepidoptera > Noctuidae > Conistra > Conistra vaccinii. The sequence goes on along the minus strand of OX411323.1, from coordinate 1,585,931 downwards.
TTTTTAGGAAAATATGTGGGTACCTCTATAATTTGCATCTTTGTATTGTACAGACGCCAGTACATCAAGTTACGAGTACTACAATCTGTCTGTGTAATACATTTTCAATTTTATTGCTAAAGAATAAGATTCAATGTTGATTGGGAAAATTTCACAGATTGGAGTAGGTTGATGTGCTGGCGTCTGTACCGTTAAAGATTTTTAGATTTAAGTATAATATAATTTTCTCTTGATTAGCGAACCCTATTAATATTACCGTGCTTAGGTTGTGTTGATGGTAACTACGTTACTACCTATAGGGGTGGTAACCACTTTTCATCGGGCAGCCGGTTTGTTAGCCGACCTTTTTACACAAAAATACCTCCCCCACCGTGTCGTCACGGCAACACATACTGCTGCCGCCCTCATAATGTTGTAGTACATGGTTTAACAATATACCCTATCTACTTTATAATTATTATGTAATTGTTATGGCAAATCAAATATATTTTGAAGAATTTATACGATTCCCTTCACAGTAATTACTCACCGTATTATTATGTCCAATGCTGAAAGGTTGGCTTTTTCAGAAAATCACAACCTACAACAATGGTGTGAGGTAGCTGTTCTTTAGCTGAAATATATCTGATACACACAGTAAGCCACCAAGTTTAATCGCTTCATAGTTCCATAATAGTGTGGAAATATTTCTATTTATTTTATTACTATTAAATTTTGTTTTTATTCGTACCTTTAAATAATACCTTCATGAGAAAGAACTTCGTTCCTGACGGAGTTCCCCGACCGCACACGTGTTTTTATTATAATTATGTTCTAGCCTGAAGGCAAGAGGCACAAAGCAGGTAAATAAGCCACTGTTTCAAGTATTGTTTAACCTTTTGGACTATCTTATTGCATAATTAACGAAGTTCCTTCCCACATATGATTTCAAAGAAAAACAAAAAAATTTAAGCTGCCATCTTTGATTTACATTTTGACCTCTCTATCGAAACTATGAAAATGACCATGAACCATGCTGAAAAATTCGCCATCTTGGATTTACATTTTGACCTCACTATCGACTTAAGCACCCTCAAAAGTTATGAAAACGACACCCATAATGTGAAAATTTTCACAGCCGCCATCTTTTATTTTCTATTTGACCAAATTCGTGGAGTCACAGAACTGGTCGGTACAGGCAGGTTCCATACAATAAGCTAAAACGCACGCGCATATAGACACCCTTCACGTACAGCGATTGCAAGCGCACTTGCGACTAGCATTTGCTCGCCGTATGTGTGACTGTGCGTGTTGAAGTGTGCGTGCACCTGTTTTCACTCGATGTATGGACCCGGCCTTCTGTACGTATCTATTCTGTGGTGGAGTCGTGCCGATAGATGGGAGTTGAGTCTAACCCCCTAATACTGGAGCGATTAACTGTGCCGATTAGTGATACACATTGTTTAGATCACTTGTTTAGCCCCAGTCATTTGTTAGTTAGCCTCTAGTGTTTGTTCATCAATTAGGCTTGTGGATTCATTGCTGCGAAAGGTTTTAGTGTTAAATATTGTACGTATTAAGGAATGTATTCTCTAAAATGTCACGTATGTTGATATGATTGGAGTGAGCCTATCACCATCAGAAGACTATAGATTCAAGATAAGAAACGGCGGAAGGGTTGAGTGAATAATGATAGGGCCAGAAAGGGGGTTACTACTGAGATGGCGGCTAATAGAAACGTTGAAGAGGAAGCCTTGCTGTGCGAACCCATAATATAAATTGGGATAAGGGCAGGTGGGTGGACGATATATCATTGACATAATTACATATTGAACTACAATACTCAACATCTTAACAAAGCTAGATGGTGTCGAGAAGAGAAGGGTACATATTGTATATACCACTTCTTTTGTCTCCAATAATTTGTTAGTTAGCTTTCAGTAGGTATTTGTTTATCAGTTACCACGTAATTGGGTTAATTGACGATGATGGACAAGCTTTTGTTTAGGATATAATAAAGTTATAAGTCTTTTGTCATGATTAATGTCACTCAATCATTAAGAATAATAATTAAATTCATAATTACTATATTAAATATCTCGCTGATGGTGGCGAGTGTGTTGTATCATTTGGTTCCCTACAAAGGTAGGTGGTTGAGCTGGATGGTGCTGATCCACGCGTCATGTTCGTGAACGGGCGCCGTCAGTTGAGACTGGTCATCTTTTTTATTCCAAGGCTTATTTTTAATCTTAAATTTTGAATTGTCTTTGATTTTTATACATTGTTCTCACATATAGAAGTAACAAGTATAATGTATGTGTAGATGTGTAGATGTTAATGGTGTAAAATCTTCCGGGTTACCAGTTCAGTTAGGTGTACCTCAAGGCTCAATACTGGGTCCATTCTTGTTTTTAGTGTATATCAATGACTTACCATTCTTTTTAAAGGGTATCTGTGAAGTTGTACTGTTTGCAGATGATACCTCTCTTATTTTTAAAGTAGACAGGAATAGACATGATTTTGACGATGTAAACAGTGCACTCTCAATGGTTACGGATTGGTTTACAACAAATAACTTAGTTCTCAATTCCAAGAAAACGAAATGTATAAAATTCGCTTTACCGAATGTTAGAAATCTAGGACCCAACATCGTCTTGGATAAAGAGGTGCTTGAAACTGTGGGCTCGGCAGTTTTCCTGGGCATAACAGTAGATGCTAAACTTCAGTGGGGCCCACATATTTCAAGTCTAGCGGGAAGGCTTAGCTCGGCCGCCTACGCTGTCAGGAAAGTAAGACAATACACTGACGTTGATACTGCTAGATTAGTCTATTTTAGTTATTTCCATAGCGTTATGTCCTATGGCATTCTGCTGTGGGGCAAAGCCGCTGACATTCAAAATATATTTGTTCTTCAAAAACGAGCTGTTCGAGCAATTTACCAGCTAGGTGCCAGAGTTTCTCTAAGAGATTTTTTCAAGGATATTGGTATTCTCACAGTGGCATCACAATTCATCTTTGCCAATATCTTATATATTAGGCAAAATATACACTTATACACTAAAAACAGTGATATTCACAATATTAACACCAGAAATAAGGACAAATTACGAGCTCCTTTTCACCGGCTTCATAAGGTTCATAACTCATTTGTTGGGCTTGGTATAACCTTTTATAACAAGCTACCCACTTCTCTGCTAGACTTGCCTTTCAATGCGTTTAAAGCTAAAGTAAAATCCAACCTTTGTTCAAAGGCATACTATTCTATCAACGACTACTTAAACGATAAAAATAGTTGGTCGCTGTGATTAACTCAAGACAATGTTTATGTTCTTTCTCCAGAATTAGCTTACCTACTGACAGGTTATATGAGTTATATAATTGTTTATTTTATTTGACTGTATAAGTCAAATTATTTTAATTTAATTTTCATTTATAATTGACATAATCGACTCATTACAATGTTTTTGTTTAATGAGTTGTATTGCAATCTTTGGTTAGCTAGCGACCTCGACAGTAGATCATTATATTATTCTTGCCTAACTGTTGATTTATTTTTACTTCGATGGTCCTAGTTTATCATAATTATGTGACTTCGAGTTACAGCTTTATTAGCTATATGTAAGCGGGCACGCCCTTTATGCCTGGAGGCTTTATAATTCGGGTATTAAGTTCTGTTTACGTTTTTAGTTTTTATTTTTGCTTGAGTTTAGATTTCGATATTTTTTTGTTGGTACATTGGCGCGTGCTAGCTGTCATAATGGCATATATTTTATTGAATGTTTTGTGTTGAGTAATGTAAATTATTTGCATACTATTGTATAGAATCAAGTTTTTTTTCTAACTGAACAGACAGCTGTGCTGCTGGGGAGTTTGTTGCGCCACTTCTTCTCTCCAGCAAAAGCACTAGGAAGTGGTGAAGGGCGGGCGTTTTTGGGGGACTGTCTTATGTAATTTTGACGTTCGAAAAGTGCTGATTCTCAGCCTAGTTTGAATAAATGACTTTTGAATTTGAATTTGAATTTGTACCCAGGATTTTGTAATATCTTTATTTAAAAGAGTGTCCTGGGAGTTTCTTGCCCGGTCTTCTCCACAGAGATCTACTTTTTGGAATGGGCAACTAGCGTCAACTTTCTGACTAACTGACCGACTCTTTGACAATTCAAAAGTGCCTGTAAATGATTTAATTGAAATAAATGCTTTGAGTTTGAGTTCATATTCTCATAAGATTTTGAAAGTAGAGGCGCCTCGTGACTATTTTTTTATTGAGGAGTTACATAGTTATATTTTCAGCAATGGCCTAATATATCATGTGGAGTCCCCATGTGCGTTAATACACATTTTTATTTTTATCAGTGCAATATTTCATTTCCATTCGAATGACCACCAGCACCCGGAAAAATGCAATTTTCCGGGTGTATAAAAGTCGGTCTTTTTTGTTTACGATTAGCTATATTTACATGTTTTTCTAGGCCTATGTATTTGATAACTTATATTAAAACGGAAACATTAAATATAACAAGACTCGATAAACGTTAATACTTCTAAAAGAAAACCACCACCTAAAAGAAAAATTTCTTTTTTTTTACCTGATGTACCAGGATAACATAAACTACAGCGGGTCTTTAGCAGCGCCCTAAATCATTAGACTAACGAACTTATAACAAGCGATATAATTCCAACCACCACTTGTTTATGCTGCCTCAATTCTCCTAGTCATTAGTTACCACAGCCTCCGGTTTTGATTGCAATGCCCATTATGTGGAACTTCATTAACTCGATTATCTATTAGAAAACTTTCTGGGCTCCTCGTAAATTACTTGGGCAATTTGTATAGAGAAATTAGTTAGTATTGATGTTTTGACACTGTTGGCACTTTTAGCCTCGGTTCGGGTTAATAAAGTGACCTACATAATTTAGATGGGTTGGGCGCCGGTGGACAGCCTCTATATCTTAGTATTGTTGGTAAATTTCAAAAAATACCTGCATGATTATGAATCAGAAGAGGAGAGACAGTTGAGGGAAAGTACGCGCAGGAAAGATTTTAAAAGCAGGATAATACCCCAACTTAGGATTGTTCAGCACAGTCCTCAATATCAAGCAGTGCGGATTTATAACAGGTTACCATTGGACTTAAAAGCCATCATTTACAAGAGCTCTTTTAAGTCAAGACTCAGAGCGTTCCTATTGGATAAATGTCTTTATTCCATAGACGATGACATATCCACAGTATAATTTGTTAGGTAGTAATTTATAAATGTATTGTTTTTTTTTATTTTTTTTTATTTAATTTATTGTATTGAATTGATTTTGCAATTTTATCTTTTATTTTGTGTTATGTTCTTTAATTTTTAATTTATGAATGTGTTAGTTTTATAGTTTTTATGATCGTGTTTTTATTGTATTTTTAAAATTTCAAACACAATATGTATTGTTCCTGAAATAAATTGAATTGAATTGATTAATAATATTCAATTTAAGAAGCACGTGTCGTTTGACTTCACTCTTGCTGACCTGAATTAGAAGTTAGATGACTAACGGACTAATACAGCCAAAGAAATGGCAACTGCAGGCTGCCTTTCTCAGTCTCTTGTCATCCTGTTTACCTACATAAATTCACACCTTTTTCCATGGGAGTAGGCAGGAACTAAAGAACGCCACCTGCTACACCAATTTATCAACCAAGCGTTGAAAATACAAACGACAGAAGAGCGGAAACAAACACAAAAAGTGTGACGAAAATTAAATAAGTACTTCTGTACATTTTGAAAGTCTAATTTATTAATCTGTAACAATATTTATATATTATATTATACGTATAATACAATAAGTACAGTCACGGATTTTCATTGATTAGCCATTTGTACTTATATAATTTTCGTCACACCTTTTTTAGGGATCCGTACCAGAAGGGTGCCAAACGGAACCCTATTAGCCTCCGCTGTGCGTCCGTCTGTCTATCAGCGAGCTGTATCTCATGAACCGTAATAGGTAAACAGTTGAAATTTTCACAGATAGTGTATTTCTATATATTGCCGCTATAAGAACAAATAATGAAAGTTAGTAATTAAAGGGGATTCGTTTAAAAGAAACGTATTTTTTTGCTTGATCTTAATTCTAGTCGGACTTGGCCGGTTTTTCGCACACACCTCTGTACGTACATATTTACTCTTAAGAGGGAATTTTGAAGGGTGTGTTTGATAGATTTACTCAGCCCACGCGCCTAATGGCGGAGAGTCGGAAATGATCGAGCTGTAACAGGCTCAAGAATTTACAAACTGCCAACCGAGCGAAAACCCTTAAAATTAAAGATGGGACGTAACCTCTCGGCTAAAAATAGGATTTAAAAGGATTGCATGACCTGGCAGATTTCACAAAAAGATCTTTCTTAGAAAATAATACGCAATCAGAGCAAGAAAGATTCAACGCGATGAGCATTCGAACTGTCTCTTGATTATAACTTACAACGATTTAATGCAGTCTATAAAAGGGTATCTTTAGTTGAATCTTTGTTCTAATGTTGTTGGATATAATAACAGTACGATTTTCCTTAACACACAAATCAGCCCATAAATGCCCACTATTAAACATAGACCTCCAAATGAAATGTTATAGGATAAGAGCTCAACCGTCCAACAGACGGCTGCATTGATTCAATTAGTACCACTCTTGGTAGATGGATCATAATATACTATTTTAATTAACAAACTATTAAAATCTTCTTCTTCTTAGCGTGTCGATGGCAAAAATAAAACGAAATAAATACATAATTGTTCTGAGTTTTTTAAATTTGTTTGGCCCAAAACGCAGCAACACGGATACCGTTCACTGACGCTGCCACTAAGTCTTCACGTGTGCAGGTGACAGGGCATGCGGGCCAAGATGGGAGGTGAGCCATTGGCTGTGGAACTATTAAAATAAAAAATATAGTAACCTAACTATAAACAAACTAAAATATGGCGTCGAAAAATTCCTCCGCGTCGGTGTCGACTGGTAATGTACCCAAGAGACTGACGGTTTTACCACGTTGTATGGCAATGCTTAGCCTCTGGCCCAGGTAAAAGCCAGCCCTTGGGTCACGGGAAGTGTCAACCAGTCGGTTGGAGATTTCGTTGAAAGTTGAATGAATCACAGTTTGTTCATTATAATTATCTAGACTTTTCATATAAAATCATGCATGTATTCCCCGAAGAGTTAAGCAGGGGTGTGTGGCCCATCCATATGTCGCCAGGTTTTAATAAGGCCGTTGAAAATTGCTAGCCTATTCTCTGAACGGATTCACCAAGTCTCCTGTTATGGTACTGTTGGGTAGGGCCATTTTTTGTCGGAAACCATAAGAAACAACACAATTACCCATAAACATATGATGAAGACCTCCTAACACTCCTTTATTCACCTCTTATGACACCTACGGGAAATCACAGCACAGTCTATTATTCATAGCCGATACACCAGCCAGCGCACTTCTCATACGAAGTTAATATATTCTGGTTACACTCGCATTTATCAAAATTAGGTTTAATTCCCCGACCGCGGAGTTCGCAGACAAAGACAGTGCTGTGTTCTAAATGTAATACAAAACTGCAGCACACAAGAAATATAGCCACTAACTACTGACAGAAGTACCTAACAACTTGTCATAGTTAAACACAGAAGTTCCACTCGTTGCGTTGCCCCACTAAAAACTTAGCTGACAAACAACAATCAATAGAATATCTTCAAGCAATTAGATAATTTGAGGATAAAATCAGACACCATGTTATTACAAAACGGTCAAACTTTGTCCCAAGCTTAAACTTTTTAGCCAGTTTTTGATTAAGTTCTAAATACAAATTGACAACTGTCGACTCGGGTTATAAAACAGTTTTTTTTGTTTTTTGAACTTTTACTTTATTGGAATAAAGTTTGAAATTCCAAAATGGTTATCAAATCTGGGTCTAAAGATAAATCTTGTTAGGTAATAAGGCCGAATATGTTCAAGGGATGTCAATAAGTCATCGTGGAATCCCCTAGAATAATCCAAGTTAGTTGAAACTACTTTATGTGTAAGCCAACTAAAGCGCCGCGCTGTCGCGGTTGCATTGGTTCATTTGATAAAGTTTACCTTCTGAACGACATGTTTTGAGTATCACCAGTTAATTAAAGTGCACATTATATCAACTTAATTATCAAGTGGTATTTTTTGGTGTCGTGCCAAGTACTGGCGCATTTCCTCTAGCGCTTACTATTGAGTGTAGTGTGATAGTTCCGGCTCGTTGGGCTCCCGCGTACTTGCTTTACTGGAGCATGTCTTGTTTTGTTTAATGCTGATAGAATGGGGTTTCGGCGTGTTAACATTTGTAGGCGTTGATGAAGCTGCTTAAGGCATCTGTCCCACCGCCGACGAGGAAGCGACTAGCTATCAACGATTTTCTCGCTCATGAAACGTACAAAAGATTGTAAGTCTTGTGTAAGTAAAAGAGATACATATGAGTGTTCAGCAGACGGTTGAACATACGAAAATGGCGGATCCGTGGGGCCGTCTGCTACGTGTTTAGGCCCAAAAACAAGACCCAGGCCACAAGATTTTTATTTTAATGTTTTTTTTTAAATTTTGTTCGTAATTCGTCGTTGCTCGAACTTGAAACGTCATTAATTTCATTTAATAATAACAATACTGGCGAAATTTTATTTTTATTTTCATCTAAAATAGCTGTAGAATCTTATAAAATTTGTATTTGACGCAGATGATTGCTAGAATACTATATACGGGCCCTTAAACTACAAACAAATTAAAAATAAATACCGAAAGCCCGACTTTGAACTGTGTTAAAAAAAAACTAACAATGATAGAGCAGTTATAATTTTAGGAAAACATCTTTGGTTCATGTCCGTTCTAGAGGTATGCAATACAACAACTTTTTTTAAACAACTAGAAAAATTCGCCTATTTTAACTACCTGGGCCTTTTTTCACGGAACTCTACATTTGCGAAAAATTAAATTAATTATAAACAAGCAAAAACATTTTTACGTGTTCTAACTTGTAAAAAACCCTTTTTACATGTTAGATTCTACAATAATTCATTACAAAAATATGTTGCCGGTCTTGTTATCTTTAAATGAAATTATTGACGATTGAAGTTTGACAACGACGAATTTCGATTAAAATATAAAAAAATCATTTAAAAAAATCCGTGTGGCCTGGGTCTTGTTATTGGGCCTAAACACGTAGCAGACGGCCCCACGGATCCGTCATTTTCGTATGTTCAACCATCTGCCGAACACCCTGTATATTAATAGTTTGATCGCTGACTGTTCACTGCCCGGCGAGTACTCATTTGTTGCAGCGACAAGCGAGCTATTAAAGAGAGTACTCGCTCAGCGGCCTCGCTTAGCGGGCACAACACTCGCTGAGAGAGTCACGCTTCAGTCATACCAGCGAGTAATCGCAATCGCTGCTCGTTGCAAGCTCTACTCGCTTCTCGCTAATCGCCGGCGGTGGTACAGCTGCCTAAAGAGGACATGACATCTGTGATTGATTATGAATGACTGATTGTTGCAAATGTCATGTTGTTTCGAATATGTGTAATATTATGTCTGATATATCCTTTACCCTTATGTTATTACTTAATTCTAATAAAAGCGATATTGTAATGATTATAATTAAATAAGATGAATTTAATTTTATCATTATTTACTTTCCAAGAACCTGATAAATCTAAGAAGGAACACTTCACTGGAACTTTTGCTTTCAACCAATCTAGACTAACGAATTAGCCCTTAAAATTAATATCAAACTCACAATATCTAATTCAAAGGTCAAACTTCTAAACTGTCTTGTTTTAGCGATTCTGATATTTTAATATCTTTAAAACAAATCCTCTTTATAATTTTAGACAACCTTTCTCAGACAGAAAATTTCCAAACTTTTGAAGTACCTACCTACGCCAAAATTACAAGAGAAACTATATCTTTGAATGGCCTTAGTTGTGCCTAAATGTGCCCATTTCGTCACGAGTTAGGCGCTATTTACGGCCCTCATACATCTCAGCTGAAATCCCGCACGGTTTACCCTGAAATGTTGTTTTCTTTGCTATTAAGAAATAAATAAGATGGCATTATGTCGACGATTGCTGCCTAGCTATGGGCATTTTTCCTTTGGCACGCTTTCCCAGCCTATTATTACGTCGCTACCCTTTCTGTGGGTCACATATACATTACTTCTTATACTGCGGCACTTAAAAGCTATTGTTCGGGAAACAAGCAATGTATTTTGATAGTTACAATGTGGTTTTTGTTTAACATATTGGTTGGGAGTAGGGGTTCGGATTCGTGGTCAAGATAAGGCCCAATGAGTTGTGACAAAATTGGCTGTCGTGTTATTGTGGTCGTTGCCAGATATAAAATGCTTTTGGCCGAGTATTCAGTCGTTTGATCGTAGCCATTGTGGGGGCCGGCCCATTGTCGACCAGTCTATTGTCCTAGTAAGGTCGCTCGCAACTTACGTGACTGCGGACGAAAGTGCATTTTTGGAGCTTCAACAAGTAGGTCCTATAACTTTTTGAGGCACTATTTTATGGTATTTGTATTGGGTTTTCAGGGGTTTTGTTTCTGCTGATGTATGCGCTTGTAAATCAAGATCGAACGGCGTTTTCTCATAGAAATGGGAATGTTTGATACTTTTTCAAACAAATTGTGATTGTTTTTAAAGTTATGACCTGTATTTGCAGTTCATCGATGACATTTATGGCTTGTGTTTTATAAAATATTAGGTTGTAATAAAGAGTTTTATCTATCTATCGATTGATTCTTATTGGAACAAAGTTCTTTAGCACGGTTTGCGGTAGGAGTAAACTGGTAGAATTCGTCACGTCACGGAAAAGCGATTTAATTTAAAATCATGGATCTTGTTTGCATGGTTTTCGAGGGTGCTACATCCAATAGTGAAGTCAAAATGAAAATCCAAGAAGGGGGTGGCTTCGAATTTATTTCAAATGAGTTCATCACGAGTTTTGTTTTCATGGTTTTCGAAGCCGACAATGAATTTTGTTTTTGATTTGAATCGTATGTGAGAAGGAATTTCGTTCCCTGAAGACCGACTGCTCTCGATTTTTTTTTTTCCAGATATTTTGTTGATATGTGCTAGCCTCATCTTTAATAACTACGTACGTGTACTGAGATCGAAGATTCAATATTACTTCAGCATAAAAGCCACTTTCAAGTTCTTTTAGAAGATTTAAAATTTTCTTTGTGCTTTGTAACGAAATAAAACGACAAAAAATGTTGAGAATAGAAAGTCTCTCGTTTCTTGATTGAAAGTGAAGTGAAAAGGCACACACTGTGAAGAAAGCGGATTTCATTCCTTTGAGTTTGGAGCCAACTCTTTGCTGTATCTGAAGTCCTGGTATTTGCTAAAGCGGTAAGAGCTCGTGGCTCTGGAAAATTTAAATAAAATACTGTCATGCGCAACAACAGTTTAAGTAAACTACAGAAATTACTCTTCTCTCATTTTACGTTGATTACAAGAGTCGTGAACATGAAATACGGCGAAGCAAAAAGGAGGGTTGTTACCCGACTACGGCGAAACAAAAAGGAGGGTTATGATTTTGAGCGGTATGTATGTTCATCTGTTACCTCATACATTCTAAACTACTTATCATAATTTGACAAGTAAGAGGTATCGTCGGAAGCGTCTTGATCGTCCGCTGGTTAAAGGCGACGTTACATTAAAGGCATCCCTATCGGATAAAGTGCCACTACAGGCACCCTAGTAAGACCGCCTCGGCCCGGCCAAAGTGCCGCAAGCATTGGATTGTCATTGTCACTGTCACTAAGTCACGTCACTTGGTATTTTGTTTGATTGTCGAGGTTAGATCGCTGTAAAACACCACATTCCCAAAACATTACATTCTCTTGTGCCTAAACGGACCCTGGCGCTTCGCCGGCCGCTACCGCGGCACCGCTCGCTACGCTCGCTCGGCTCGTGCGTTGTGTGGTCACAGTTCTAACCTAACCTAACCTAAATAACAAGTGACAGTGACAATGCAACGCTCACGGCACCCTAGCCGGGCCGAGGCAGTGACACTAGAGTGCCACAAGAAACTCGCGGCACTCTATACACTTCGTACATTAAATTGAATATAGCACCCTCTAGAGGACACAAAGTCAAGAAAAAAATCGTGCCATGTTAGATATCAAATGAAAGGGCTTTCGCATTTAAAATTATAACCCCAAATAATTTAAATAAAAATAAAACTAAAACCAACCTACGACAAAAAAGTAAAAAAATAAACAAGACCTAAAGATCACCTTTGTACCTACGTATTTTTCTGTTCTTTTCTTCTTGTCTGTTGTTAAATGTGTGTACATAAATGGTTAAATAAATAAATAAATAAATAAGACCGGAGTCACTTACTAACTCTATTTTTGTTGGACCTTGTACCTACTTACACAATATTTAATAGGCTAATAAACCCATCCCATTGGTATTTATTTATAAATAGACCCTGGGTTCGGGTCGACGAATTTATTTCAGTAACTCAGTTTAGCAGTGAAGAGTTACCAGTAGTAATACTAGTAGTTCTGCGAACAGTAGACCTCGCGAGTACAAACTTTTTGGCAAAAATTAACCGCTTAGCTTGAAGCTTAAATACCTGCTACACGGTCGCCAACCGCGTCCCGGCAGAGCCTTTGGTTTACGACGAAACGACAGCTTTGCCGGTCGCCAACCAAGGTCATCTCTGTCGAGGACGCGGTAGGCAACCGTGTAGCAGGCACTTTATCTGCAAGTGAAAGAACGACGTTCACGTTTCAAGCTTTTAAGAAAATATTAAAGTTCTATGTTTACCTATGTGCTTACGTAGGTTTTATTTGGTACTTTTTAGTTCAATAAAAGCTTGTTTAAAAAAGTATTTTACTTTATTTTATTCTAACTTAGAATTTGATAAAATATGTGTTCTATCATCTTATCACTTTATGTGACCTACCGTGTAAAGTTGAGGTATTCCTGTGGCCACCTTCCGGTACTTTCATCAGATCCTAGACGACACCTTGGGCTAACCTTACCTACATATTTGTCAAAACAAATCGAAATGGCCTACACACAACGGGGCTACCTTGTCTAGTTAAGGAGTTCAGTATAGTGCGTTCCAGATCCATTATGATGCCCTGGACTACACCTTGGGTTACCTGGCCAGACAAAACCCACGACCGCAAAAACAACAGGGCTATCTTGTTTAGTTGAGGAGTTCTTATGGACCTGGACAGTACCTAGTATAAGAACACTTGTCAAGTGAGTCGAAAAACGATGGCGATGGTTCTACCTTGTTTAGTTGAGGAGTTCCTATGGCCACCTTTCGGCTCCATTATCAGACCCTGAACACTAACATTCATTCGTAGATCGGGCCCCAAACTAATCTTATCTCTGTAGCTGCGCGATGACATATGACATCAATACGTCAAATAAATTGAAAAACTGGCCAAGTGCGTGGACCACGCACAAATAAGGGGTCCGTAGTTGGAATGAATAATTATCCCAAGAACAAACTTTAACATTGTAGTTAAAAAACATGTTCTCCAATACATTCCAACCGCAAATGTAAGTTAGTCGATTATTATTCGTTAACTTATAAAGCTGTGCTAGTTTTCCTTTTAATTTCGCAAATGTATCCCTGAATCGAAAAAAAAAGATTTCACACACACACACACGTTACCCCATGGCACAGGACAAACGAGAAAAAAAAATTACGTGTAGGGGAGGTACCCTAAAAAAAAACACGATTTTATTTTACGACTATGTCGGCGTGATTAATATGTATAGACCCCATAGACCCATACCTAATTACAACTTTCTAGTACTAAGGTTCTCTGAGCTAAGCCGCGGATTAACAGAAAGACAGGCAAACGGACATGGCAAAACTATATCGTTTCCTTGTTGACTACAGAACCCTAAAAACCAGACAAATTATGAGTAAAAAATTTGTAGGCCAGCTACAAAAATTAACAAATAGGTTTCAATAAATAGCGAGTAATTTACTGCATTTTAGGAGGTATTCTGCTCATCATGCCGCAGATCCTCATCAGATCTTCACCAATTGTTTTTGAGACTTTTCTAAAGTTACTACCTTTCAAATGAATAAAGAACCATTGAAATCGGGTCTCATAAGGCAAAGATATCCAGTAGCCCCCTTTTTGCCCCATTTTGGAGGAACTACCCCTCCAATCAAAAATCCCCGACGACAAAAAATTGCAAAAAATTCGTAATACCTGTATGCCAAGTTTCATCCAGATCGGTTGTAAAATACGACCTGTAGAGGAGTACGTACAAACTGACACACGAAAGAAAATTTTGCCAGTTGATGCAGAGACGCTTCGCTCGCTACGCTCGCTCGGTCAATAAAACGATTCGTCTTTGGATATAAGAACAGAACCCGACACAAATGTTCATAACGGGCATCTAATTAAAGTGATGAAACTTTTTATGAACATTCAAATTATATGCAGCATAATGGTTACATGAGTGCCCAGCGGAGGTCCAATAAACTGAATTACTTGATGAAACGCCAGCTGTCGTTAAACACATGCATTTGCTCTCCTCAACTTATGCCATTCGGGGGTATTTGCATAAATGTCTGGGATAGGCCTGATTTATATAACACTAGGCCTCCTTCGTAGATTTATACCACGGACAAACATGCTCGGTGTGCGCAAATTGGTTACCCGTTTTCTATGTGATACTTTTATATATAATTCGTGTGGGGGATCCCGATTATGAAAGGAAACGAAATTGTTTATTCTGTAAATAGGATATTGGAATCACTTTTACATGATGTCATATTAAAAATAAACATAAAATTAGCTAGATGAGTTCGGCGTTTCCTATCTGACTCATCATCATTTCAGCCAAAAGACGTCAACTGCTGAACATAGGCCTCCCCCAAGCACCGCCACTTCGACCGATTTTGTGCTTCCCGCATCCAGCGGATCCCTGCGGCCTTCACAAGGTCATCGGTCCATCTTGTGGGAGGCCTTCCAACGCTTTGTCTTCCGGTACGCGGTCGCCACTCCAGACCTTTTCGGCCATCTGTTCTGCGAGCAATGTGCCCTGCCCATTGCCACTTAAGTTTAACAATTCTTCGAGCTATGTCAGTTACCTTGGTTCTCCTACGGATCTCTTCATTTCTGATTCGATCACGTAGGGAAACTCCAAGCATTGCCTGACTACTCTGAGAAGAAAGGCCGAAACAAACTCAGAGGTTGCAGTCTCTTTTAAAGTCCAGACATAATCTTGGTCAGGCCCGAGTACCATGTAGATTATTGTCTGAAATGGTCTTTCGAGCAGGCATCTATATCTTAGATACAACCATATAAATTGCATGTAGGTATACTTTTCATGAGTACCTACTGTATTTTAGCCTGTAACAATGTTCTCTTGTCAGGCAATAGCTAGAAAATAAACAAATACAGTTAACCGTTTCTTTTAGTTTAGGGGTGTAATCAGACATAAGTTATGTCTTTTTCGGTGTATTAACTTATTTTTCTCAAACATGCTTGGAAATTCGATCATTATTTTGACAACCTTCTTCGAGATAAATTGAAATTGCTGTACTGGTCAAAAACAAGCGAGCATCAGGCCGGCAATCTTAGTATGAAAATCCATATCTGTCGTGTTTAGCGGCCAAATAAATTACTATGAAAACTCATATCTGTCCTGTTATTTAAAAATGGAACTAACTTTTTACTTCCACATGGCAACCAAGGAGTTAACTTATCAAAGATTTTATTTTTTCAAACTGGCTTAGCAAATAGAGCTGTGAAGATGACTATATTGGCGCGTGAAAAATGTTCTTTGTTCGTCATTGATTCTAGAATTTATAAATAATTTACTTGGTTTGAATTTCCGCGCATTATTTGAAAAATGTACTATACAAGCCTTGGCCGCAACCAGGCATTGATGGACTCACGTATGTGTGCCTTGGCTTCGCCTACATTTTCACGATCGTCCATCAAAGCCCTAATTGAAGGCCTCGACAGTTATGTATTATAGTCAATTCTCAATTCTCAATTCTCAATTCTTTATTGCATTCCATAATGTTGATGAACAGTTGGTAGGCTTAAAATTAAAGTAACAATTATGGACCCTGTCGGGCACAGCATAGTAGGAGAGAGGAGGAAGAGCGCTTAATTGAAGAGTGTTTATATTATTTAATTAAGTAGGTATGTATTCCGAATCTGGTAATTGTATTTTCGTTTTGTTACTTACCACCTTTTCTTCTTTTCCTAATATTTAAGTATTTTAATTATTATCATTTAAGTATTTTTTGGTTTTATTGCTTTATAAATAATACCTGCTTGGGTAAGTAGGTTTTTAATAAGTTATACCAATATAGTTTTGGCTAATTATTCCTGCTGTTCAGTATGTGTTTAAACTTATGTTATTTGGTTATTATACTAAATTTATTGCACGATTCTTTATTTATTAACGACTAGATTGCATTATTAATTTAAAAAATAGTATGTTATTGCACTGTGTATTAGTAGATATATTTATTATGAATTGATTTATATTGATTATTTTGTTTGTTTAATTATCTATTTATTATGTAGATTTTGTAAATGGAAATGTATTATTTATTTTATTAAGTATGTCTTTCTTATAAATTATAATTTATCGTCTAAATATTCTTTTATACTATAATAGCTTTTGTCCAATAGAAAGAGTTTTAATTTTTTAATAAAACTGTTATCATTTATTTTTTTAATGGGTTCTGGTAACTTGTTGTATATTTTTATAGACATGACGAATGTACTGGAGGAATGCATTTTTAGTCGCGAAGTTGGTATGTTGAGTCTGTTTTTATATCTCAGTGTAATTTTAGCTTGTATGTTTTCTCGTTTACTATAGAGTTCCGGGTATTTACGAACAAATTTGCATATTTCAAAGATATAGAGACAGGGTAAGGTTAGTAATTTTAGTTCTTGAAAGTGAGGTTTACAGCTGACGGTTTCTTCAATATATAGTTATCTTATCCCTCCCGTATGAAAAAGAAAAACGTCCTGAGAAACCTACACTCGAGAGCAATGAATACGGGTCACTTAAAGAATGTTAAAAATCTCGGAAACTAAAAATGATAGGTTAATGCAATAAATTGTATTTAATAGACAATGTAATACTCCTTAAATGAAAGTAAAAAAAATATGAGTCACC
This sequence comes from Conistra vaccinii, assembly GCA_948150665.1. Lineage (NCBI taxonomy): Eukaryota > Metazoa > Arthropoda > Insecta > Lepidoptera > Noctuidae > Conistra > Conistra vaccinii. The sequence continues at coordinate 1,568,769 of OX411323.1, read as the reverse complement.
ATACATTTTATTAACACAAAATTACATAAAGAAAAAAACTGCTGATCTCTCCTTAAAACAAAAATAGGAAACATGAAATTTTTGAACTTTATTACGATTTTCTTGAATTTTAATACTTCGTATTGCCTCCTCGTGCTTCCATTACTGCGTTTACGCGGTTTGGCATGCTGTACACCAAGTTCCTTATACGATTTTGGGGAATATTCTCCCATTCCTCTGTGAGAGCAATTTTGAGCTCACGAAGCGTGATTGGGGGAGGGTTTCGTTGTTTTACGCATCTGCCTAGCTCGTCCCAAGCATGCTCGATCGGGTTGATATCCGGGCTGCGCGCTGGCCACTCCATACGAGTAATGTTCATCTCTTGAAGGTAGTCATTCACAATCCTACCTGTATGAGGTCGGGCATTGTCATGCATAAATATAGCATCCTCACCTAAATTGACCATAAATGGACCAACGTGATCATTGAGGATTTCTTCCACATATCTTACGCTAGTTAAAGAGCCGTTTTCTATGATCACCAGCTCTGTGCGACTTTCAGAAGAAATTCCGGCCCACACAAGTACAGACCCACCACCGTAGGCTACTTTTTCTTCGATGCATGCTTGCTTGAATCTTTCCCCTGGTCTTCGATACACTCTGTGTCTTCCATCGTGCTTGTAGAGCATAAATTTTGATTCGTCGGAGAACATAACTTTTGACCAATCTTCAATACTCCAATTAACGTGGCTCTGGGCATATCTTAGTCTTGAAATACGATGCCCACGCTCCAGTTTAGGGCCGTTTGCAGGTCTAAGGGGTTTTAAGTTAGATTCAGCAAGCCGACGTCTTACTGTCCATGCACTTGGGTTACTTCCTCCGAGGCGTCGAAACTGATTTGTGAGTTCAGTTCCTGTGAGAAAGCGATTTCGAAGCATGGTGTTCACCAAGTATCGGTCTTCTCGTGCTGTGGTACACCTGGTTCTGCCCGTTCCTGGTCTGCGTAGGTTAGAACCAGTTTCTTCGTAACGTCGGAGAACTCTTTGTACTGTTGACAGAGACACACCGACAGTCCTGGCTGTATCGCGCTGACTCCGGCCGGTTTCCAGCATTGTAAGTATTCTGGTGCATTCTTCAGGCGTAAGCGACATAATTTCAGCTTGAATAATGAATATAGAGCACTATCAACATGGTTTATGTACCCACATAAATGACAGATTACAAACAAAAGCAAAACCAAATGCTGTAATTTCGTAGTTCCATCTTCGAAAGTGGCCCTTTTTCAAATTTGATTTTTTTATGATATAACTTTACAATAACTAAGAAGTTTTAATACCTTCATTTAAGGAGTATTACATTGTCTATTAAATACAATTTATTGCATTAACCTAGCATTTTTAGTTTCCGAGATTTTTAGGATTCTTTAAGTGACCCGGATTCATTGCTCTCGAGTGTATTTGGAGGCGCTATAGATATTAAATAAAACATTAATTTCAAGCTACAATGACCCATAGACAAATAACATGTAACAAAAATCCCGGCCGATCCGTGAGGTTGTTGTTAGGTATCGTACTGAGAGTCTATTTATGTGGTAATTTTTAGGAAAAAGAAAAAAAAATCACCTCCTTTTTTTCAATGATGAATTTATCCCGGCCCCGCAATTTATGACCCCTGTTGAAAATTTTCTAACTAATGTAAACTAATAACAATTTTCATTTCAATAATCATAAAACCATTAAAAAAAAATTGGTAATGTTATTGCAGTACCTATGTGGCCCTTTCGGCTCGGGTAGGATTTTATACAAATTGTTTAACTTACATACTATCATTTATATAAAGTACTAGCTTCTGCCCGCGACTTCGTCCGCGTGGAATAGTTACTTTGGGCTAACGCTAACTTTAACCCGCGACTGAATTACCCTAAAATACTACAAAACTTCAGATGTCAGCGCTGAGCGGTTGGCGTAATTAAAAAACGGTTCCTAAGAATACTAAACTTATACATATACAATAGTTGTCTTATCAGCGCCGACGACGGTCAGCGTGAGAGGAAAACCAGCCTAAGGAGCCGACTCAGCCAACCAAGCGTCTGAGCCACGCGGCATGGTATTTCGCAGAGCTAACTGGGGCCACCGCACTGCCCCCTCCTGACTGCCTTACATAACATACATAATCAGCCTATTACCTACTGTTCCCACTGCTGGGACACAGACCTCCTCTCTATGAGAGGGAGTGGGCCGTTGTCCACCACGCGGGCCCAGTGCGGGTTGGTAGATGTCGCATGTCTTCGAATTTTTGGTTCTAAGACATGCCGGTTCCCTCACGATGTTTTCCTTCACCGTTTTGAGAGCAGTGGTGATGAAATTATTTACACAAAGTAAAGCGCCTACTGGGGTTCGAACCCACGACCTACAACTCGTAAGTCGGGGCCGATACCACTGGGCCACCACTTTGTCATCATAAATGCGCGCGTAGTACTTGATCATTATTTTGCTGCGATGTTATTTTAAAACTGCGATAACTCCTAAGATATTCATTGAAATCGAATGATGTAAAGAGCAATTTTGTTTTAAATTAAATACTTGTCATGAATAACGTATTTATTTGGATAAGGATTAATGTCATGTTTATAAAAACACCTTCGCAAATAATGCATTATTTTAGAACAAATTTGGTTAGCATAAAAACGGTTGTAGTGAGCCAACCTTAAAAGATAGACATATGCTATCGCTAACTTTTTTTGAGAACTTTTAAAGGGGAACAATTCTGTAATACATAATTTTTGCGAAACTTTCACCGTTTACGCAGCGCACGCAGCGGAAGCTCTCAAAATGAAAACAAAAACCCCGATTTTGAAACATTCTTCATTGGTGCTCCGCTTCTATTGGTCTTAGCGTGATGATATATAGCCTAGCCTTCCTCGATAAATGGACTAACTAACACTGAAAAGGACCTTCAAATCGGACCAGTAGTTCTTGAGATTAGCGCGTTCAAGTAAACAAACAAACAAACTTTTCAGCTTTATAATATTAGTATAGATAGTATAGATTACAATATTAGTATAGATTACAACAAAAAGTTATGATCAAAGCTCGTTCCTTGTAGGAGTTGTAGATATGGGAAGAGGTCTTTAGAGGCGGATATTATTATATTCCTCCAGTTTGTCGTCTAAACTCTCTAAAGAACTATCTTGTCCAGCCTAAATTAACGCATGTTCCTCGGCTGTTGCCCTAGATACTCTGAGGGGTGGTGCTTTATTAACATTTATTACTTTCTTGTGGCAAGGGTTAGTAATTATTCAGCCATCTATCACTTGAAGGGAAAGAATGGGAGGAGACTGCGTCAAGCTATAGCATATATAAGAGAATAAATATTGTTATGAGTGTGCTGTTCCAGTTTTCGTAATGATATTACTAACTATTCCTGAGATGTTTAAGCCACCAAGCGTTGGAGTTACAAAAATACTTTATTTGTGCATTATTAAATCCATCCAGGAACATAATATCTTCTTTTTTATTTAATATTTCATGTGGTTGTGTTACACTACATACTTCGGTTGTTATTCGCGAGACCCTGGATTGATAATGATTGAGAAAATCTTATCAAACTAAAAAGCTTCCAATAAATGCAATTTCTGGAAACATTAAAGTAACAAGTAAATAATTTTGCGCTACGTACATAGAGAGTTAAAAGTTGATAAAACTGCAGTATATCACTGCCAAGTGTTCAACCCTTTCACTGCCGCTAAGTTCAACGGGGAAACTTCCTGAATTGTATTATTTGTCGTACTGAAAAATCTATTACGCGACCATGAACGAAAAAGGATTTGCTGTATCACGTTATTAAATCGCGTCGCTTCAGTTATCGGGCGATTCAAGAAAAGCCAATACTGGCATTTACAGTTAATATGAGGATGCCTTTTACAATGCAGGAAGAAAGATTAGTTTATTGCATTCAATAAAACAGCTACATCGCTTTTCCTTCTCAGTGAAAATCTACCACCTTATATTTTACCCATACGACTCTTACTATTTCTAACATTCTACAAAGCAAATTCCACTGAATACCATAATCAAACCTGATTCAATTCCTCTCCTAATTCCCGAATAGATTGCCATTGACAAATACTTGTGCATACGGCAAAACTGTCAAAGAACACGGCCATTTAATTACGGAAGGCTTACGGGATCCCAACACGATGGTAATACAGTAAATTGAAATAAACAGTAGGCCAACTTCAAAAAATGCCTGGATACACGGATATTCACACAGAAACGCCTAGTGAGTTTAGCAATTTAGTTAAGTCCTCGGCTGACACATCGTGGCATGGATGCGTTTTGATGTGCCTAGTTCGATAGCGATTTCAAGATAAAATGGTTGACAACATTCACCTAAAGCGTGATTTACATTACTTGTGGCATACTTACTTACCATAAGTTGAAGCAACAATAAAAGTTGCATCGTCTAAACAGTGTTCAGACGATGCAAGTCATTTGTTGCTTTGATTTTATTGCATCTTGTAAACGCAATAACTCTCGGATGAAAAGCAGCAACATAAATAATATTACAAAAATAGCTTAATTGAGATACTGTTTTACACTTCCACTGTAACATAACGTTCGCTCGAGATTGAGCTCTTTGACTCATTTCCAATCGTGGATTTGCTTAGCAAGGAAATAAAGTTCGATGGATTGGGATCCCATTGAGGTGTTTGATGTAATGATTCGAACTTGCTGAGTTATTTCGTAAATGATGGGGAATCCTGGCTGAATGCTGTCAAAGGATAAGATTCCGGGCTACTATTGAGTAAATCCAGATGGAAAAGCCCAAACACTTTGCCCGACCTGGGAATCGCACCCATGACCTCGTGCTCAGCAGTAGCGCATGCGTCCACAAGACCAACGAGCGAGACAGTGCAAATAATCGAAAATGATGTGCTAAAGATAACTTGGCAAATACCCACCTACATTTACCTACGACTCCGCCGTTTCAAAGACTTTCTCGAAGACGTGTGCAAAAATAAGTTCGTCCCATATTCTAGTGGAACAAACAAGCTCGCTTCTACTTATGAAGTATTTTGTAAGAATAGTTTTAGATTTAAAAAGGATGATCGGCAAAAATGTATGGAAGCTGGTCCAAGCACCAATAACAACCACACTGTATACATCATTAGATAGGCATTTTAATATAGAGCAACAACTACTATGGCGGCTCATTTCAAATCACTGTGTGAAAAAAGTTGTGGCGATGTTTCGCAGGCCTGACCTGGACGGTAGATAACGGTACACTTGAATATTAATCGCTTCTGGTGGTCTAGTTAGAATATTTTCAAATGAATGCCTGGCGATGATAATACAATAATATGGCACCATCGAACTGATCTGGTGATGGACCTGGACGCTAGCTAATGGAACTCTTGAACAGCTACTAGTAAACCCATCGAGTGTGGGCTCATTAGATTTGTCTCAACGAGTCCTGTTCATTTTACCAGATGACGAGGACCTGATGACTGACCTGGACGCAAGATAATGAAACTCTTGAACAGCTACTAGTAAACCCATCGAGTGTGGGCTCTTTAGATTTGTCGCAACAAGTCCTATTCATTTTACCGTTTAAATGAACAGAACTCTGTTCATTTTACCTGATGACGATCATGACCTAATGAGGCACCAAGTGTCGATTATCCCCATATGCACTATGCAGGTGCACTGCACCCATGGACAATACCCGGTTGGTGCAGGAATATTGCATCAACAACAACATTCATTTTCTCTCTTTTTCAATTAGAGCCCAATCCTTTAGGTAGGAGCCACCGATATCGTTATTCGGAACTCAATCTGTAGCTACTTTTGCCCAATAATTGTGATGCGACAGCAGAAGCAGCAGATGTGAGCTGCCCAGTTTCTTTTTAATTTGACGGCTGTGTTGCCTACGCCGATTTGTGTTTTGTGACGAAGTATTGGTACTGTTTCATATACGGTCAGTAAGTTTGACTCCAAGAATACCTACTTCTTCCTATTGCTCGCTGGCTGACCCCAACTGCGGATTTTTGACGCTTCATTAATGACCACGTTTGTGCTCCATATGCTCCACGTGAGGGTGGGAAGGATGCACATGTCCATGAGTTTCCTTTTGATTGAAAGTGAAAGTGGTCCTTTCATTACATGTTTCATTGACTAATAAATCTTCTAGGCGTTCTCGGTGCGTCGAGCGACATGTGTATCTTGTGTCGTCTGACAGGACTATTTGGCCGAGGTATACCTATATTACTCAGTACTTATGGACAAATTCAACCTCCACCACCCTCCGTATCTATTTTGCGTTTGGTGCTGTTGCTCATTAGTAATGAGCAACAGCACCAAAAAAAAACAAAAATAGTAAACAGTTTTATAATTACATTTCGTCATCCATATTAATCGCAAAAAAGTATTCATGCGCAAGGTAAAACTCAGAACTTCGTTATGCACCTTCCAGGCCAACCATAAAGTGCTTTACATACTGTACTCGTTATGACACATCTAATGAGCCGATACTAGATGGGTTTACTTGTAGCCATTCAAAGTAAAATGAACAGCAGCAGCAATCAATAACTGTGTCTCAACGAGTACTGTTCATTTGTGAACACTAGTAAACCCAATTCAAGGGTTCCGTTATCTAACGGGTCGGTCATCAGGTCGTCGTCATCTGGTAAAATGAACAGGACTCGTTGAAACAAATCTAATAAGCCCACACTCGATGGGTTTACTAGTAGCTGTTCAAGAGTTTCATTATCTAACGTCCAGGTCAGTCATCAGGTCCTCGTCATCTGGTAAAATGAACAGAACTCGTTGAGACAATTCTAATGAGCCCACACTCGATGGGTTTACTGGCAGCTGTTCCAGAGTTCCATTAACTAGCGTCCAGGTCCATCATCAGATCTGCTCGATGGTACTATATTATTTTATTATCATCGCCAGGAATACATTTGAAAATATTCAAACTAGACCACCAGAAGCGATTAATATTCAAGTGTACCGTTATCTACCGTCCAGGTCAGGATTGCGAAACATCGCCACAACTTTTTTCACACAGCGATTTGAAATGAGCCGCCATAGTAGTTGTTGCTCTATATAAAAATGCCTATCTAATGACATATGTGTGGTTGTTATTGGTCGTGGGGACCATTTTGTCCGGTCCTCCTTTAGGTGGTTGAAGTTTCACGATGATTATTGATTAATATTCTTTTGAACTAGCACTACACGGCATCTGAGTGTATTTTTTTTTTTCACAACTTTCCCGTATGGAAACCGGTCAATGTTCTACTCCAGGTTCCAGGCCACCTCTCTGTCAAATTTTATAAGGATGGGTTCAGTGCTTTAGGCATAAAAAGTATAACACATTTATAATATTAATATGGATGTCATTTGGCTTCACCAAGAATAATAAACTTCAACTTAACAAAAAAAAAAATTGGGTTAAACGAAGATTACATTAGATAGTTCATTGATTGTCTTTGCGTTCGGCGCTGGTCATGGCAACACGTCGTGTCCGGGTACGCAACAGGTCAATCGTCATCCTAAGGATGCCTTCTTGAGAGGTGAAACACGTGTCGATTTCTTACAGGGTTCTTTAAGAACATTTAAACGGATTAGGTTACTAAATATACGCCGTCTATTGTATTTTTTTGAAGATTAAATTTTTATGAAAGTCAGAACACTTTGATCACTTCTAGAATATTAATAATAAAACTCATAGCCGAAAGTCATAAATAAGACATAAATAATTCAAAACACTAAGAAACAGACATTTCTCAATTTACTCCTATTCTTTGTCTACTGATGATCACTATTAGCTCTTTTATTTTCTTTCTCTGTCATTTATTCCTTTGTGAAGCTACAGGGTGTTTCATTGGGCTTTGAGCTGCTACGGGGTGTTGTACTAAGCTTTCTACTTGAAGTACAATCACAAATCAAAGACAGAGTCGTGACTGCTTAGTTCCCAACGCCTGAAGGCTTGTTACACTGGCTTGTGACGTAATACACGCTTAGGCAAATGTCTCCCTGTATAGTGAGATTATCTTTAACTGGAAGTTAGTTGTGGGATTTGTGTTTATTGTTCTTAATATCGTATAGTTGTGAGCTAAGGATGTTGTAGGAAATCTCTCTCTTTCGTTCGCGATTGTGCGTAGGTATCTTATTTCATATCTCTTTGTTATAAATATCTAGTTTAGCAGTCTTTGTTATAAGCTAATAATGACATGATTACTTTGTAAAGTATTATATTATTTTAATTATTGTGAATGTGAGGACATTGTGGTTTTTCTTTCTCAGTTAGTTTTAATGATGGTGTGGCAGTTTGAGTAGTTTATGCGGCCAACCCAAATGTCCTTTCTTTGGTACTGTTCGTCGAGTTGAGCTCCCTCCTTGAGTTCTGAGTTTAGATCGCGATTACTGAGAAATGCTTGCACTGACTGGACAGATCCACTCAAGTCTGTGCGGTTCATTCCTGAAAATACGGTTTTCAGGCACTAATGGACATGGTCCTCATAGTCCTCATATGGACTTAAGAAGAGACTGCAACCTCTGAGTTTGTTTCGGCCTTTCATCTCAGAGGAGTCAGATATCCTATTAACAGAATAAACAATTTCATTTCATTTAATTATTGAAATAAATGAGTTATGTCATTTTTAATACGACCATAAAGCACTTTTGCTTCGTGAAAGGTCATCTTAAGATAACACAAACTGAGGTAGATGGCAATAGGCTCGCCCCCTATCACTATTACATGAGACTTAAACATACCTAACTGGTGAAATGTGGGTGTATTATAGATACACGTCTGCCTAACCCTTCGGGGAAACAAGGCGTGATGTTATGATGGTGGATCATTTTGATCAGAGAAGAAATATTGAGACACAAATATTTTCGCAGCTCGAAATATTGACAAAAAGTCTGTGCTTCAAGATTTCCCGAGGCTCGAAATATTTTAGTTTCAAAACATGGTTCGTTACTGCTGCGGGGCTGATTACAGAGTGGCTATATAATATATTGTGGTGATTGTGAGTCGGAAAGGTATGCCATAAGAAATCAAGGATTAAAAATACTAATACTACTGGTTAAATTAATACCTACTCGTTTCTTCGCTTATTTTTGAGGCACAGCGAAGCGTAATTTCATAGCCTAGGTAAAATCTATTGCCTATACAACGTTATTTTTAAGCTATTGCATAGCTTCTATCGCGGGCCTTGAGCGTGGAGACCTAATCCAGAAATTCCGTAACGAAAATACGAGTACCTAAGAAAGAGTGTTTTGTATTGAAAATTATGTTTAACTGCTTGACAACAAAGTTCAAATTTACTTAGACGAATGATACGAGAGTGTTGTATTGAAAATTATGTTTAACTGTTTGACAATAAAGTTCAAATTTACTTAGACGAATGATCCTTGACTATTAATAGTTAAATTAAAACCTTTTTATTTTGTTTTTATTAGTTTAATGTTCCCATTACGTTGTGTCAAGTTTTAAAAACTATAGATGTGAATAACAGTTCCTGTCAATGTCATCATTGCTATTTCTTGTATTCGGGTTAATATTTTACAATTGCGTAAGTTGATAAAAAATGCTATGCAATAGCTTCGCCGCGGCAGTCCCCGAGGGCCACACGTCTTTTTTTAAATTATACTATACCTCTTAAGGGGTCTTTCTACTAATCATTATGAACAAGTTCCACTATGGAACCAACGATGCTGTTCCTTGCCTACATTTTCACGAGATATGCGAACATAAATGTAGGGAACAACTGATTTTATTTTCGGTTTTTTGCGTTGGTCCCATAGTGAAAGTTGTTCATAATGATAAGTCCAATGACCCCTCAGAGGTTTAGTATAAACAAAAATTAACGTTGTTTATTTATATAAAAGAACAGTTAGGCATTCCAAACAGTAACGGTAAGTAAACAAAACTTCGAAATGACCTATTACGAAGCGGAAAACAAGTCTTAATTAAATTCAGATTAACTGCCTCGGCTGAAGAATTAGCACTCTTTCGTTTCAGGGTAACATCGCATAAATAACTCAGAAAACGAATTTTATTTCGAGTCCAACTTTAAATTCGTTGCTCGTTCTCTATGAGTTATAGCTTGCCCACCACTACTTCAATGTCACAAACTTACCTTAGCACTTCACATAACTCTTATTACCCTATGAATATGTTCTATTTTCCTTTGTCTCTGTTCGGTTAAGTTTGTATTCAGTATGTCACACGCAGGGTTACCCCTTAATTTTCATTTCAACCACGCCCGGCAAGTTGTGTAATGTAATTAACAAACAAGACGATTTATTTGCCGTTTGTTTTTGTCCAACATGTAGTTAGGGAGCTATTTTCACCTAAGTTTAGTCACGAAGGTAATCGTTTATTTGCTAGCGACCTTCATTTTATTGTTTATAGGTGTTAAAAGGTCGGTAATATCACAGTGAGGTTTCAATTTTAGTTCGTTCTATAAACTTAGGTACCTACAGGTTTTCATTAAATATAAGTGTTTCTTTAGTCATATTTTGGGGTTATTAAAAACCATCTACAAGTGCATCTGACAGATTTTGGGCAGTCATTATCATCATCATGATTGGCCAGTTTTGAACCATGACATAACACTATTTTCGTTTACTGACTCAAAACTCTTACCCTATTCATAAACGTTGCTTAAGTGACGTTTAAACGTCAAAAATATTTTATTTCACATAGACCTACATGGGCACTTATGAAACGTCAGAAGCTAGGTGCACGGTTCCAATTGGTCCGTTCATTACTTAAAGAGCGTTCATTGCCATAGTTAGCCATATTTCTTATTATCATACAGTAATATCGCCAAATTAATCCAAACCGTAAAATATGTGACAGCTATTTGCAACGTTGCCCACATATATCTTGTCTAACTAACTGTATCAAAACGTTGATAAAGTTTAAAGTTCCATATAAAAAGAAACGTGGGACGACTTGTAGAATTTCTGCAAGTCGTCCTAAATGGGCTGTAGGCATGTAGGACGAGTTGATGAATTACTCACTTTCTGTATTAACGCTCTAAGGAGTTTTTATGATTAAGGGGGTGTGACAATATTTAACCCGGTTTAAATTAGACATCAAAGTTACAGTTTTAAATATTTCTATATGAGATGTTATAAATAACAATACGTAAATAAAGCAAACGTGAACACAGAATACGTGATGCGTGTGCTTGATTTGTAGCAAACAAATTCGTATCTAGATTTTCATTCCTATTCAGTTTGGGAGAAGAGAGAAGTTATTGAATTGTAAATATCATAATAGGGCATTGATATATTTACAAGTCCAATTTTGCGCTTCGTTTGAGGAGAATTTTATTCTAAGTGGATATTTTTAGTGCCGGTATTTTTTTCAGGATTATTTGATACACGATTGTAACCTCAAATGTATTTGCTTGATTATAACATAATTACTCTTGCAGGGTCTCAATGTTGTATATCTAATATAATAAATATAATTTTATTTTAAATCCCATTTAACCCACGGGTTAAATGGGATTTAAAATAAAATTGTTGTTGCATTTACATACGTAAATGCAACAACAATTCTTAAAAAATATGACCACTATAAAACCGAAAAACTGGTACAAATATATAAATTCTGTGAGGAAAAACTATCGATATTGGCATGCCAGATTCCGGCTGCACACAACTGACACTGGCACAAATTGTGGTGCCATGCAGCTGAATAAGTATTTGGCATCGCATCGCACTGAAATCCCGACTTCTTTTATTAAAACTTTTATTGGCCCAACGTTATTTTGTTTTTCGTCAAAGTTTCGATCAAGTGGTCTGTTTGTTTAGGCGAATTGGGATGATATCAAGGTGGACGGAAAGATAGGAGTTAGAAGTTCTTGTGACGTCATCTTCCTATGTGTTTCTGTGGCTAAGCGTGTGTTTTGAGTGACAGTCACTATTGCCCGTTGAAGAGCAGTGGTGGGCTGGTTAAACGGTACCGACTTACGAGGGTTCAAACCCAAGCAGGCGCTTAACTTTGTGTAAAGTATTGCATCACCACTGCACTCAAAACGGTGAAAGAAAACATAGTGAGGAAACCGGCATGTCCTAGAACGAAAAATTCAAAGACATAATGAAATATATCAACCCGCACTGGGCCCGTGTGGTGCATTGCAGCCCACTCCCACTCACAAAGAGGAGGCCTGTGTCTCAGCAGTGGGAAACGTGGCTGATTATGCACTATTGTCACATCTCAAGATCGTCTTATGTCGCCAGAAGACCTTTTTCTATAGAAGCAGCACCAACATATAGAATGACTATGGCTTTCCAAAGATTATCTAAATAACAAAATCAGTAGGTGACACTATAAATGAAGCCTGTATTCGAAGGATTTGGCAAAGCTGTAATATAGCTAGCATAAACCTTTCGCTAGTAATGTTTCAGTCCCATGTTATCGGAGGCGAGCCTATTGCCATCATTCGGGCACATATTCAGACTCCGTAGCTGCTAATGAGAAATTCCTAATGGAAATACCCAATAATACTTTTCCCGATCTGGGTATATTATAATATTTAAGTATTCCTGCTAACAACCACTGCAGCCAAAAGTAAAAATTTTGTAATGATTTAGTAGCAGAGTATGGAAAGTAGATATTCTGAGGGCGAGTAAACATTAACCTAACAAGGACAAATTTGCTTTTATCACCTGAAGAGGGTTTCGGGTCTGTAAAACGGAAAATAAGCTCGAACAATTTTACTGCTTGAGAAATATTTACCATTTGTAAAGTAACAGAGGATTTGCAACCTTAAAATATCACTGTTACTACATAGTAACAGTGATATTTTGTGGTCGCAAATGTTTCATTGTTTGTCATGGGTCACCATTCCATCGCTTTGCGTACGTGTTGTTACAAACAAGTAAAGGCTTACACTAGGTGTTAGGGTTACCATCCATCTGTGTATTGATAACTGGGTGACACTTACAAATTGAGTGTGACCTAGTTTCCCAGTGATATTAGACATAGTATCCGGGTGTTATTAAGGGACAACGAGTTTCAGGGAGAGGCTATCATACGGGTAGGTAAATGTGACAGAGAAGAGGCTCTACAAAGCCAAACTTCTGCTAAAACACCACGCACCATTTTCACAGCTTAATTTACTGTTATTTAGTTGGATTGAGTTTCTGAAAACAATATTGGTTTACCGTTACCTCAAATCATCCATCCGATATGGAAAAAAGTTAAAACTAAAAGTTATTTATTCAAATTAGACTATGAATCAGCACTATTTCATTGGAATGACAGAATAAACATTCTGTAAATAGGATATCGAAATCACTTTTACCCGTCATATTTTACATATATGACAGACAGATATAAACGCCCGCCCTTCAACTTTAACATTTCCTAGTCTTGATTTTGTATACCTACATTACAAAACAAAGAAGCATAAAATATTCAATTAAAAATGTAACCAATCATTCTGCCTAACCTTTTTCCAATTATGTTGGGGTCTGTTTCCACTCTAACTGGATGCAACTGAATACCAGTAATTTACAGGGAGCAACCTCTTGTCTAATCTCCCCAACCCAGTAACTGGGTAATACGAAACCCCTTGGTAAGACTGGTTGTCAGATTTTCGGGCTTCTGACGATACGTAACGACTGGCAAAGATCCACGAATGACAGCCGGGAATGGCTTAACGTGCTTTCCGAAGCACGGAGGAGTTTCGGTACCTATGTAAAGATGGTCACCCTACCACGGACCAACCCCGGCAAGAATAGCCTAACCTGGTGGATTGACCATTGCGGCATTTTTTAAATAGCTACGAGCTCCTCCTCCTTAAAAAAAATTACCATAAAACAAAAATGTTCGTGATCGCATCGAAATTTACCGAATTTTTATTAGAAACCATTTTATTTATTCTGATAAAATCAACAGAAAGTTTTCTAAGAAAGGCTAAAGGTGTTAATTCGGAGCGTGTAAACCCGTTGACGGGTGGTTAGCATTTTACTAAGAAAAATTCTGAACCTATTAGTTCTAGTTCACGAAACAAAATGAAGGTCAGTTTTCCCAATTTTATTACATTAATTTAGGCACTTACTAGCTTCTGAACGCGTGTTATTTTCTTTTTACATAAAATAAATCCTATATTCACTGACATATGACACTGGGCAATACTGTAGCTTCACATTAGTGAAAGAATTCTCGGAATAGGATCAGTAGTTCACGATATTACCCCTACTTATAAACACTAAGTTATAAACAGGAATTTGTTTTGACATAACTAATTATTATAAATTCACTTGGAGCTACTTATATAATAATGTTCATTTACTCTCTAATTGTAATAACCCATTAATAATTAAGTATGACATTTTGATAATTATATTTTTTTTTCTTGTTTAATTGTATACCTAAACTATTATTTTGCACGTCACGTAGTGGCAAACATGTTTGCACCTAATTTAATATAACATCTTGTATGCACTTTCTATGTATGTACACACACATGTTTAAGCAAATAAAAAATCTTATCTTATCTTATCTAAAATTTTACTTCTTAGTACTACCTACATAGTAGGTATGTACCCTACCTATCTACCTACCTATCCTACCTACATTCCTATCTACCTACTTAAATACCTACCTACCTACCCTACCTTCACCTGGAATTAATTTTTTTTCAGGGATACATTTTGTATATTACCAATAGATATATTAAGTATAGACTTATACTATTTATGGTGATATAGCACCTACATAAGGCGGGCTTCATGCCATACGGCATTATCTTCCAGCCAAAAGTCTATTTAAAAAATGAACTGCGCTATAATGCTGAAAAAATCATGCTTATCATAATTGTATTGTTTTAACACGTTGTTGAACATTTTGAAGGGCGTTCTTCCTTCCCTTTCTTCAATTTTCTGTGGCTCTTACTAATTCATACAACCGTTAGGTTGAAGGGAATTGTACTCAGCCGACTTTTGATCGCCATTTTAATATTGAAGCGCCATGGCCACTGCAAGGCTACCGGACTAGCCGCCGCGGCTATCGGCTACATTTTAGTAGCCCTGAATTAATCATAAGGTTTCCGTGAACTGAACCCTGTTAACGGGAATACAGACTTATTCATGTGTTGTATTGAATTTACCGGGAGTTTTAGGGCTAGTTGGTTTCTTAAATTTCGAATAGAAGGTATTAATTAAATTCTGCTGACTGCCCCGGTAGTCTCGTGGTCGTTACCGCGACTGCTGAGAGTTCAGGTCCAGTTGGGCAAAGTTGGTGGTGTGATACCTCCGTGCCTCGGAAAGCACGTTAAGCCGTTGATCCTATGCCTGATCACTCTCCGGTCGTGTCGGATTGCCGTCCCATCGCACTATGAAAGTGAGGGAAGAGAGAGTGCACCTGTGTCTGCGCACACACTTGTGCCCTATAATATCTCCCGCGCCGAAAGCTAGTCTACGTTGAAATTGGCTGCCATGGCTGAAATACGGCCTGCAGGACTATACTAATTACAATATATTTTCCTATTTCAATGGGAGATGTGAATAATTCTTCTTAGCAGAAAAAGGTGACTGTGTGTTTTCCTTTACCAAGATTGGCAAAAGAAAAACAGGAAAATACAAAGTTACATCAGTTCCATGATAATTATGTTCGTGCTGTACACATAAATATAAAATTAGCTTACAACACAACAATAAAATCATAAAACAAAAACCTTCCATACAGCCTTCAGAGTACGACACGCCTAACACGAGTCAAATAAATTGTAAAGTGCGAACTTTATATTATGTTATAAATTAACTTAAACCCCACATAACGAAGGAATAAATTATTTTAACTGAAACACGCGATGGCTCCCGTGACATGCAACACAAATATAGCTAATCAAATGTTGGGCCAACTTTCAACAAAGTTTAGGTATAGTCGACCTCGTAGTTTCTTTACCACCATAAAGTTGAATGAACGTCACTTGCATGTCATAAAACGACTATGTCTATTTTGTCTTTCAACTATAAGCATGAGCATAATCAACTTCGCAACCAATTTCGTAGTTTGACAAATCTAAAATGCAATTTACAAGCTAACACTAAAACGTATATACAGGGATGGGGGACTCATTGGACATAGTAAAATCCGTCCGCATTGCTGTCAATGGGAAAAGTGCCCGAAAGGCTGGCAGCATTGCCACGTTAGATGGCAATGCTGATTCTTTGGCGTAAAAATAGGCCACCCTTCTGGTCAAATAAAGACTCTACCAACCGCTTGGCGATGTCCCGAAATACTTGATGAGCACTCGAACCCCAGAGCCGGTTGTATAGTTTTAACCTTAGTGATGTTTCAATTTACTGGGAATTGTTGACAAAAGTGGCAAAGCAATATCGAGGTCGACTATCCAACATGCAACACAAATAGGTACAGGTAATCGAATGTTGGGCCAACTTTACTTTCTTTGCTTTGTCTGTGAACACGATTTTGTGTTTACTTGAATCGTTTTTTGTTTGTCATGTTTCGTGCTGAAGGAAGAATGTGAGGGTTTGTATTAGTGTAGTTAAAGTGAGGCCAGGAGGTGAGGAATAGAAAACATTCAAAAAAAAAACTCAGAAGCAGAATAAACTTTATGAAAAGTGTTGTAGTTGCTGAGAAGAGAATCTAATCTAATCATTTGTTTGCAAACAGTGCGGTAGTTTTTTATGAAATCCATCCAATTCTCAGAGACCACTCCCATTTGCAAACTACAACACTGAAATAGTATAAGAATGTTTATGAACATTTTATACGAACGTCAAAAATATCTAAAGCGCAATCGAACGCAACAACAATACAATACAATTTCAATAAAAGCATTCTAAACACAGAACCAATTCCCAAATACATTTCGCACAAACAGAGAACAGTTTTCGTTTTTATTCAATCGAAATAAACTAATGTTTTCAACACGTGACTCCATTCACTGGAATTTCTTTTGAAGAAAATGAAATCTAGAAAATTTCTGTACCAACATACACTAGGAGTTTCGAAACTCGATCATTCGTGAGCGCCGAGCGTGCGCTCGATATAGCGTCAGAGAGATATTTCAAAATGTTGCAACATTCAAACGCGTTGGGATATTTAATTTGATGTATGCTGCGGTAGTTTTCAGGAAATATTGTAGTGAAAGAATACGTTATGGGCGAAACAGTTGAGAGTGATAAAGCTGAGTGCTCTGTCGCGTAGTTTCTGTAGGGTCGTGAGTATATGCGTATAATTAACAAATAAAAACGTGTGCGGTCGGGGGACCCCCGTCAGGAACAGTTTCTTACGCGATACTCGCATGCACACACAAACTCATAAATAAGAGAAAGAGACAGAGAGAGAGAGAGAAAGTCGAACGAAGGTAGTATAACACTTTTTTCTTACGTGACGATTTCTACCAGTCAACTCCTACCGCGAGCCAACTATATATATTTATACTTTTCTTTAAGGAACTTTGTTCCAAAAGGTAAACCAAAGGTAAGGAAAGGGAGGAAAAGGGAGGGGAAAGGAGAGGAAGGGGTGAGGGAGGGGGTAAGGGAGGAGGGGGGAGGGAGGTAAGGTAAGGTAAAGGTAAAGGTAAAGGTATAACTGATGTATTTAATGTAAACAAAAAAATGCTAAGTTAAAAGTTCAATAATAATTACCTCAGTACAGTTTTAAGGTTCCGTACCCAAAGGGTGCTACCCGGACTAGGAATTATAAATATAAAATAATTGTACCGTGGTATGGAACCCTTTGTGAGCGAGTCCGACACTCACTTGGCCGCTTTTTAGGTCATGATTAACATAGACAATTCAGATAAATACAAAATATAATATCCCAAAGTTTTTTAAATTTCACCAAGTAAATTAAACTGTGATGAATGAACTTTACAGTATTCGAAATTTTAATTAAAGTTACTTTGTACAACTAAAACTCTATTAATTTAAGTTCTTTTGAGCAATATGAATGAATAAATTTTATGTTAACGTAAATTGAAGGAATCTGTGCGAATAAAATATATAAATAGAAATAAAAGGAAAATATGGACGTATTTTAAAACGTTTAGAATTAAGTATCACTAAACTGAGACAAGGAATGAAACTACATTAAGAAATTTAAGGAAAAATAGGCCAATATTTAGCTAGATAATACAATTATACTCAAACATTTCTTTCATTATCTAATATGAAAACAAACCACAATGGTTTCACATAAGTGATCAGTTTTATCTCTCCAATAAGTTTTTATAAATCCAATGAAATGCCCACAAACTCTTGTAGACCGTGTCAACCTATCAGCGGTCAGATATCTTTAATTTAATCCGACTTGGGGTCAGCCACATGGAAACCCTTATCTCAAAGTTCGCAAATTAAATGTTCGTGAAAACACGTACTATTAAAATCATTCATTCGGAAAGTATTTAGCCTCATCAGCTCATTGGTCGAGCGAGTTAGAGAGACTAGCTATCAGCCAATCAGGTATTAGGAATCATCTCCGGTTATTCTCCAGGATTACGTTTAAAGGATGATTTCCACCATCAGATCGGAAAGGATACGAACCGCGTCCGGCAGGATGTCGACGCATACGGCGATCGTATCCGTTTCTGCGCCTAGTCAAATAGTTTTATTCAACCGTGTTCACGTGTTAAAATTTTTCAAAAAATGGTTGAAGTTGACGTAGGAGCTCACGAGGAGCTCGTGTCTAAGTAATAACAGCCGCACGGGTCGATCCATCAGATTAAGCTACGCTTGCCGGGGTTGGTCAGTGGATGGGTGACCATCTTTACATACCGAGACTCCTCCGTGCCTCGGAAAGCACGTTAAGTCGTTGGTCCCGGCTGTCATTCGTGGATCTTTGACAGTCGTTACGAGTCGTTAGAAGTCCAAAAGTCAGACGCCAGTCTTACACAGGGGTATCGTATTACCCAGTTATTGGGTTGTGGAGGTCAGATAGGCAGTTGCTCCATGTAAAACTGGTATTCAGCTGCATCCGGTTAGACTGGAAGCCGACCCCATCATAATTGGGTATAGGCTAGGCAGATTGATTGTTGAAGTTGACGTAGTATTGTTGGCTATTGCATTAGAAGAGCGGAGACGGAACGACGACAGGCGAACGGTGCCGATCGCGCGTCGCGCGTCGCAGCATACTTTCGACTACTGGAAGACGCCCGCGGTCAAACTGCTGTGCGCGGCTTGGTAACATAGACTTTAAATATTGTGTACGCAATTTCATATCGTTTAAAGGTTGTAAAATCCGTTCCGATCCGATACGATGCGAGACGTTTGGTGGAAATCATCCTTTAGTGGTCGATAAAAGGTGATCGGTCCTTTACTCAAGACTGACTATTGAAATGGGAGTTTGTCTTATATTTAGGAGATCTATTTCATGCTCAGGAAATCGAGATACGAACTGGTTTGGCCGCGGTGAATTGTCGTTATCAGAATTGGTGATTCGAGCGATTTACTGTAGCTACAGGTAAAATAGACATATTTTTTTCTTTATTACATTCTTTCTAAAGGTTTGACGGCTGTTGTCGACTCGAAATATGACTTTGAAATAATTAATATGATTAATGCTTTTTAATCTGTTAGTAGGTTTTTACATTTACTCGTCAATAATATTTAAAAAACTAGATAAGGTAACGCTATAATATAACGCGCTGGCGGCTGACGATATAATATTTATTTTTAACCGACTTTAAAAAGGAGGACGTTCTCAAGTCAACTGTATGTTTTTTTTTTGTATGTTTGTTACGAAATTTCTCCGTCAATTATTTTGTGGACCGATTTTGTAAATTGTATTTTGGTTTGAAAGGGTATGCTCCCGAGGTGGTCCCATAGGGTGTACTATGCCAAATCGAATGCCAAATAATCGAATATCATTATTGATCGACCACTATAAATCGAACATCTAAATACTCGAACGTTATATGGATGATATTATTATGATGATAAGTTCCTGTCACTGTTATTTACATAGTAGGTAGTGGTATTCAATTTTATGTGGGGTAGCTACCACAACTAAAAAGTGAAAAATAAAAGCTTTTTACAAAAAAAAAAGTCGGTTTTTTTTATTGTAAAAAGTTTTATGTTAGATTATTTTTTTCGTCCTGATATTTTAATCTCTTATGGCTATTACACACATGCCGGCGGCATGGCCGACGGCTTTTGCCGCGCGACACGTGCCTCCGGCTTTTGCGCCTTCATTTCCTTTGCGTTTGTTTGTGCGGCTTTGTGCGGCAGTCCCGGCGGCCATGCTGCCGGCACTGTGTGTAGTAGCCATCATACCTTTTACTACACACATGCCATTTCCTTTGCGTTTGTTTGTGCCAGGCCGGCGGCACTGTGTGTAGTAGCCATTAGAATGAGATGTTATTGATCCTCATTATGAGGAATCATGACACCTTATCAACAACCATATTACTTTCAAAAATATAAGTTCCAGGTTCTAAAATACAAATTATAATTCAGAGCGTATAACAACAACTACCAAATGTCTCCTGAATTGTTTGGACGTGAAATTAACATAAATCTACATAGTTTTAATATAGTGAGTGTTCCATTGTAAATAGCTCAGATAAGCAACAGAATTAGATTAGCAAAGTTGGTCATAAGCGTGTCAATATTTTGATTCCATTTATTGGTTATGAAAGGTTCACGCCTCGACTAAGTACGGTAGAACCTTTTCCAATAGGTTTTAGCCGTTTATTTCACAGGGTCAAATCGTTTACCAATTTTGTTAGGTTATAAGAAGCTGAGGTGATATCGTTAAGATAACGGTTTGTTATTATGATCTTCCCACTTTAACTCCTCATTATTAAGGTAGCTATTACTTTTATCTTCATCTGAAAATGTTATGTTAATGTTATATTACAAGCAATACATAATTAATTATTTTAATTAAATATCCCACAAAATGTCCCTAATAGAATTATATTAATAAACCATCCAAAATAATCGTATAAACTAATCCTAATCACAAATCATTGGCCCGTGCCTACCAGGATCACATACACTCAAAGCAATAATATTTACTATCCAAAGCATTTGTTTGTCCATTTCCCAATAATTACCTCTGCATGACGTACAACATTCATCGACCAATCCAATTTGATGGCATGTTATCCGTATTTTCTCGATTTATTGGACTAATAGTAATAATAATAGAGTTGGCCTGATGGCCGAAAGCCTCGACCAACATCTCTGGATGCTCTCGTTAGGCGGTTGGATCAAGGGCCTAATTCAGAAGGCAGTACTCCTCGACACGGCTCGCATTGTGAGAAGGTTTCTGTCTCTGCAGCCCTAACCACCGGTAGCTTGGACCCTGCTCCCGACACCGGCGGAACACAATTTTGCAAGACTCGTAATGCGCAGCATTAGAGTGTGCTCTACGATCGAAAAAATTTTTTTGCCCCATTTCTGTAACTGTTTTTATTGTTACACTCCTGCTAGTACACAGAACCTACTTAATTTATATACCATTGTATAGATGATTAAATGGAGATTAATACTGTACTTTTTAACAATTGATTTAATGCAGCAGAAATGGAAAAAGCATAAAAATAGTTGAAAAAAATTTCCTGTCCGTCAATTTATGAACCCTGAAAACATTGTAGCTTGCGATAAAATCAATTAATTGAGTCAATTTTTTTTTTATACATTCGTTTCAGCCGTAGAAGGAACCCTATTGAAAATGGCTCTTTTATTCAAAGTAGTTTAATTATAATTAATAAAATACTAACTAAAATATAATATCTTTAACTAAATATTTTCAACCTTCGACTTGAAGTTGCCTAGCAACCGCCAAGTAAATATCTTTGTCAGTCGTTGACATTACAACTTCATGAAAAGTGATAAATTGTTCATTTTTAGGGTTCCGTACCCGAAGGGTGACAAACGGAACCCTATTCATAAGCCTCCGCTGTCCGTCTGTCTGTCAGCGAGCTCTATCTCATGAACCGTAATAGGTAGGCAGTTGAAAATTTCACAGATTGAGCATTTCTATTGCCGCAAGAGCAACAAATAATAAAATTAAAAATTAAAGGGGGGTCGCCATACAATAAAAATAAATTTTGAAAAAAAAATAATCTGACCCTGGCATGTGGAGTATCATTCTCTAGAGCTCATCGAGTAGAAAATAAATATAATTTTTATTTGTTTTTATCTTCAAAAATGATGAATTAGGGGGCCGTAGAAGTTGTCTGTTTTACACCATTTTTGTACGAGCTCTATCTCAACAACTAAACAAATTAGGAATTTGAAACTTGTGTGTATTATGTACCATATACTGTTTATAATCAACAAATACTAAAAACGCCGATTCATAACATATTTTATATAATATGGGCGATTTACTGCAACTTAAAAAAAATATTTTGTATTTCATGCTAATATTATGCGATATAAATTCCACAGATAACTATTTACTAGTCGGAGTAATGACATGGAATTAGTAAGTACCTACTATCATGGCAGCATATACTATTTCGATCATTTACATTTCGATCATCCAAAAAGGTCTACAAAATAAACTTTCTTCACAAGATTTTAAAACCGGCCAGTATTTTTTGAGTTTAAGAACTTTATCGACTTTTTTCAAAGTATCCCTAGACCGTCTAGGGATACTTTGAAAATTGTTGTATATTATTGTTGATGTGTGTACCCTCAGAGTAAGTGTACCTCATGTTAAAACTACACTCCAATAGACAATATATTCAGTAACATTGAAATGAATGCTGGCACATACAGTGTACTATTCAGTTACCTTAAACCGTTGTGGATACAATTTCATATTGAGAAAACTTATTTGTGTAAAAATACTCAGCCACGGCGGCCAATCTCAACGGAGACTAGCCTTCGGCGCGGGAGATATTATTATAGTGCACAAGTGTATGCGCAGACACGAGTGCACTCTCTCTTCCCTCACTCTTATAGTCCGATGGGATGTGTAAAAATAATAAGTAAGAAATAATAGATTTTTGTATGACTATCAAAAATAACGTAAATAAATGGGTCAGAGCCCATTCGTCCCCTAAAATTCGTCCCCCAGCATAAAAGTTGTAGATTCGGCCCCTATATAGGTGCCCATTGGTCTCCTGGTAGGGGACCAATTAATATTTTAATAAAAAATATTATTTTTAAGGTACCCATTCGTCCCCTCTAATATATATACAATATAAGTTAAAGATTCGGCACCTATTCAGGTGCCTATTGGTCCCCTGAGATAAAATTAGCTATATTTTACATAAGAAACGGTTAACATAGTACACTTGTGAACAGTTTATTAACGGAATTAATTTAATAAATCATAACAGATCATTGAAAAAAGAGCTATGATGAATGATAATCCGTCATGATAATAATATAACCTGTCGATAGGCTTACGATGTAAAATTTTATACTTTATAATTTTATATTTTTGTAAAACCAAATGTTTTGCTATGTTTAGACACTATACATAAAGAAGCGAATTTATCAAAAAATAAAATGGATCAGGTGCAAAGGGATGTCCAAACAAATAATCGGACTCCTGAATCGATTGAAAATGAAGCGAGAATAAATCGCATAATTAGCCAATTTTTTGAAAATCAGGATTCACTAGGCCACTGCATGGAAAAGCTATGCATAATTAATTTAAAATGAAAAAACAAATATAAGATTAGTTTTATACTAAAATAATGTTGATTTGTTTAATCTTCAATAATTATTGTGATTTTAGTCATTTTTTGTTATTGTAGTTATAGTTTGTTAGATTTAAGTTATTATGATTTTGCATGCAAAAAATACGGTGATTTTAGCCAATTTTTATGTAGGTACTTCTAGTTACAATTTATTAGATTTAAGTTATTACGATTTTGCATGTAGTTGGTTAATATACAAAAAAAAAAATATGTTGATTTATCTAGTCTTCAATAATTACTGTGATTTTAGTATTTTTTTTGTACTGTTATAATTTTTTAGATTTAAGTTATTATGATTTTGCATGTATGTAGTTGGTAAATATACAAAAAAACAAGAAGTGATTATTTACTGTTGATATGTGTTCTATTTTTTTTTTGCATGTTTTATATTTAATGTTGATTTATATGATGGTCAATCAAGGCTGATTTTTGTAAAAGAGTTGTATTTTGTTAGTTTCTAGGACATTGTGATTTTGTATGTGTTAATCTTATTTGAAACTAGCTTCTACCCGCGGCTTCGCCCGCGTGGATGTCGCAAAATATCCCACGGGAACGTTCTACCGGGAATACATACCTAATAGCCAAGGAAAAGATCATTGACTAACTTTCAGCGGACGCAGTGGTAGGCTACAGCGCCCGCGTTGTCAACCAAATTTTGAAACTGTGATATCTCTTAAACTATTCATTTAAATGATGTAATGTTAAGGCATATTTTAATCGAAATTGAATGCCCAATTTAAATAACCTATTTAATTGGATAAGGATTAATAAGATACCGGTCAAAATAGCTTCGGAAATAACAATGAAAATTTTATACAATTTTGAAAGATAAATGGTTTTTGTGGGTCACCCTTAGAAGATAGACATATGCCATCGCGGACTTTTTTGTTGCAATTTTTAAGATATACAATACTCTAGAACATAAATTTGATTTATCTCTCACGGCTTACGCAGCGCACGCCAGTAAAGCTCCCAGTCGGCATGATTTTTTCCGACTTCTTCAACAATAATCGTCATATTTCAGCCAATTTACACAAAACTTTAATGAATTATACACTAAAACCTTCCGCATGAATCACTCCGTCCAATGGTGAAAACCGTTTGAAAATCCGTTCGGCAGTTTTTGAGTTAATCGCGTTCAGACAGACAGACAGACGCGGCGGGCGACTTTGTTTTATAATATGTAAGGATAAACATGATATCTACCGAATTACTATATTTTTTATTTTAGCCTTTTCTGCGCGACTGTACCAGGACTACCAAGCTGCAGTATACACATATACATGTACTTATATTAGAAGAATGAATAAAAATAAATATTCTTCAGGGGACGAATGGGCCCCTCAAAAGTTCCAGGGGACGAGTGGGCACAGGGTGCGAATCTTAGGGGACGAATGGGCTCGGACCCAAATAAATACCTGTATTGACGGAATGTTGTAATTAAAATTTGGCGTACTACTTACATTCTATTTTGTACAATATAGTCTGATGTAGCAAGAGAAATCCTTTTATTTATAAGTAACTAGCTTTACCCGGCCCGGCTTCGCACGGTTAGCACTAAGTACTTATCTACGGCGCACCTACCTTTCCTAATTACCTATTTCTACCTAATTACCTACCCTATCTACCTACCCTAACTGCTACCTAACCTAACCTACCTATCCTACATATCTACCTGCTTACCTACCACATATACCTATTTATACCTACTAATACTATGTAAGTAGCAAATAAATAACTTTGACTTTAGTTAATGATGTTACTGGATAAAGTTAACTTAATATTTTTGTCTTAAAATAAATGAAATAAACTTCTACACCTATAATTTAACACAACAACATTTTTTCATTAAAATTAGACAATTTCTTTACAAATCTTTATGCAATAAATATGTATTACAAAACTTTATGGTTTTTTTATAGCGCCTCTGTTGTTACCTTTACGAAAGTATTACAAAAATTCATAGTGTTAAATCTTGTACGACATGGTATGGAACCCTTCGTGTGCGAGTCTGACTCGCACTTGACCGATTTATTAAACTATGTTTTGAATTTCTTTTTCGTTTATGAATGAGTGATAAGTATGAGGCGTGCACTTTTGGATTTTCCAAACTATTATATCTTTTTTTTTTAAGAAATATTTTTAAAAAATGTAAATGAATATGTATATAACTAAATAAACGAAATAATAATAGAGTAATAATGGGGTGTAATGGAGGTTATATAAGTATATAATACCTGTCTTTTTATCATCAGAAATCGGTTCAAGTTCAAAACCCATTGAACAGTCTTCGTCTCATGGGGGTAGGCAGAACTCCAGAACGCTACCTGCTACGATCCTTACTCCTTTTGCTTCGTTTATTTTC
The DNA here is from genome assembly GCA_948150665.1 of Conistra vaccinii. Classification (NCBI taxonomy): domain Eukaryota; kingdom Metazoa; phylum Arthropoda; class Insecta; order Lepidoptera; family Noctuidae; genus Conistra; species Conistra vaccinii. Next base: position 1,542,755 of record OX411323.1, on the reverse strand, counting down.
ATACATCTGGTTATACACGCATGCTGGTTGCGCTACGCACCTGACTTTTCTGAAGAACCTCACCAATAAGGCCACTATATGTTCATCGAGGGCGTTTCCAGTCACATCTGCCTTGTTCACTTTGTAATGGCTTACGAAAAGTGGCCTTCGGTCACGTGGTAAAGACCTCTTTTCATACAGTTTCGTAAGTCATTGTGTGTTAGTGATTTCAGCGATCACATGCATGCATGGAGCAGTGGTGGCCCAGTGGTAATAGCCGCGACTTACGCGTTATAGGTCGTACGTTCGAACCCAGATGGGCGTTTTACTTTGCGTAAGCTATTTCATCACCACTGCTCTCAAAACGGTGAAGGAAACCAGCATGTCCTAGAACCAAAAATTAGAAGACATGTGGCATCTACCCACCCGCACTGGTCCCTCGTGGTGGTTTACAGCCCACTCCCTCTCACCGAGGGAAGGCCTGTGTCCCAGCAGAGGGAACATTATAGGCTGATTATGTATGCATGGCCCTATGGATTGTAGTATGGCCTGTTCTTGAACAAAGAATGGAACACGGTACGTGTCATCAAGCTGTTGGCAAACACAGGTTATTCAGTTCAGATTTCAAACTCCTAAAGACTACAATAGGCTCATCACTTTTCACATGGAACTAGCTAAATAATATAACATAGGATCACGCCTATTTTCCTCGACGAGTTAGGCAGAGGTACTAGCTAAATATGGGTGTATTTTATTCCTCTGCCTACTTACCCTTTGGAGAACAAAAACTGTTTGATAAAGATAATCAGTTTTACCCTGTTATTAAACATTCAGAAAATAAACAGGCACTTTTGCTTGATCTACCTGAATAAAAGGGCCAAAAGACGCAATTTCCCGTCCGTTTTATTATCGAACAAGTGTCTATTTCTCTCACGTAATGTTCACGGCTCGGCTATCCGTTGTTTTCCAATTACTGTGGGCGGGCAATTATACAATTTTGTATTAAACTCAATTGTTTGCATCAAGTTATTCAGACAATAAATGTTTAATTTTTTATTTAGGTGATGTGGGTGTTTATTAATGGCCATTGTTGGTCTTTGTTATTCTTTTTGATGGTCTTTATTATATTCTATGATTATCTACCGATAGGTTTCGTTTTACGTAATGTTTTACACTTTAAACAAGTTATTGCTAGTCAATAGCAGTTTACTAGGCCTTCCAATGACGAACCAAAAAATGGACTGGTGACATTAACCAACACTATATAATATAATGACCAATATTGTCACTGAATATACCACCAGCCACATAAGGGTTATTCAAGGTCTTTTTCGTGTTCAAGCATGAACCAGGCAGCATTTACAGACTATTTTACATGCTGATCATGATTCTAGAAACGGTAATTAACATTAATCGCCTATAACATCTTCCAGGAACCTTCCAACATAATGTTTTAGTTACCAACCAGATTTCCGTTGTCAGACGTTATCTCGGTTTAGACAAATGCTAAACTAAATAGTCTGATTAATATTCCACTTGCGTGAGTGGGAGGATTCCTCGTATGCGTAGGACTATAGTGTACAGCCGAACAAATACATTGGTATACAGGTAAAAAACTTGCAATTGCTTTTTAACTCTGTAGAGAGTTGCGGAGAAGGTGAGTCTTTGACATCACTCTTAAAAGGAAAAAATTATAAGCACTGCACGGGATCAGCATCACCTCACCACATGTTCAATAACTAATCCCAAGCCGAAGGAATGCTGTCACGATGCATATAAGAGTGCGCATGGAGTTTCATAGAAAAAATCTTGAACGGTTCGATTTGTGGTAATGCGATAACGCATGTGTATAACCATTGCACGGGATCATCATCAACTCAACACGAGCCGGGTGTGTGCGTTGATCTTTAAATGTAAAAAGTTATTACGTATTCAATTGAAATGAATATCGGCAGAGTAGTGGGCCCGTGGTTAGGTAAAATACTGGTATTCAGCTGCATCCAGTTGGACTGGAAGCCGACCCCATCATAGGTGGGAATAGGTTAGGCAGATGACGATCGGCAGAGGGTGGGTGGAAGGAGGAGAGTGTGTGTCTCTTTCGTTATTATCAGCTATATTTTAACTACTGTGGGCGTACTATGGGTAGTGTTGGTTATTGTGCAATAGAAAAACCGTTTGCAGTTCAGATCAAATTATTATTTACTATCACAATAATCACACTAGTAATTCACACACTGACAGTTTCTAAACGTCTTCACCGCTTGACCGCCACCCATGAAGTCTGCTCAGCTCCAACCGGTCCGAGCATTATGTTATAGACTCTTTCCGAGAACCGCTAGGCGGCGCTGGCGTCCCGCTTAGTCAACTCAGTAACGTATTTCCGACATCAACACCAAACTTTTCGTTCGAGTGTACTTCAAACAATCCTCACAAGATCTACATTAAGAGACAAGTTTGGGATGAGAAGGAAGTGGCCGGAGTATGACAGTTAATGTTCGCTTATAAGTTTTGTATTGTGTTACTTTACCAAGTGTAAAGTAGCTTTGTAATCTATCTACAAGTTGTGTGTGGCATATTGAATTAGACACGACGGTTGGGCTTTGGATGTCATATTATAATATAATATTTTTTACTAGTTTCTGGTCGCGACTTCGACCCATCCCGTCGCATTGCGTTTTTACTTCGTCTTCGCTTAGCGTTCTTTCTGTTTTTTTTTTCTTTTTGCTCCGCTCCTATTACTAGCGTTCAAACAACAAACATACAGAAAAGTAAACTCTTCAGCTTTATTATTATTATTCCCATTGAATAAAGAATTCCACGGGAATTTCTTGCTAATTTAATAACACCTTTAAAAAAACACACACTGCTTCGTGTCTTTCTCAAATCATCCGTAAACCGCAACATGATTGCCTAATGGCGTGCCTACGACCTCTAACCTGTCCCTTCGTATTTATGTTATCCTGGTACTGCCCACCTTTACGTCGGGATAATTAAAATATACTTCGCCCTTGTTTGTTCACAAGGATCAGCATTATTTTTGGTTAAATTAAAATGTAGGTTCGGTGTTTAGTAGGGTCAGCAGCCGTGTCCTTAAGTCTAAGGGCGATTTAAGGATTAAACAGAACTTAAGCAAGTCTGCTTCAATGTCATCAGGTATAGTAATTAACGCAAACTTAAACTAAGTTTTCTTTGTTCTCAAAAAGTTCACAGACTGACCCGGAGTCCATCAAAGCGGAGATGTGCGGAGATGTCCGAAGCGGACATGAGAAGAGATGTTTTGCAGCTAGGGTGTTTCCACCGAAGCTGTGCGAAGATGCATACTGGCTAGACTGGAGAAGACATATGTGTGCTGGCTGGAGCAGAACTGAGCTGCGTGTGGCGAGCGTTTGATATAGACAGCTAACTGCACGCCGCCGCCGCTCACATCTCTTATCGTTTTCGTTGCGCGCCGTCGCGCGTCGCCAGCTTGCGAGGCACAGCTCATATCTCCGCTTCGATCGCGTACAAATATGATACCTACATCTCCGCTCAGTGGTATCCACTGAAGCTGAGTGGAGACGAGATATGTAAATTCTATTGGTTATTTAAAACACATCTCTCCCTCTCCTCTTATCTTGTCTCCGATTTGGTGGAGTCCGGGCCTAAAAGTATCTTCTCGTTGACATGACAGCACAAAAAGCTGAAAAAATATTTACATGATCTTTTCATTATTTGCCCTCGGGAGATTATAAATAAAAAAAACCTCTAAAGAATAAATTCTGAGTCCTGAATGTATGGTGTTTTAATCGGAGTTTTGACGTTTTAGAAACTATGCCGAATATTGCAGAACGTACCACAAAAAAGTCTCACTGTATTAGACAAATAAATCATATTTTTTGCAGTATCTGCTATTTCTAAAAATATAAGAGCTATCTATTCGCACCAAACCCAGCCTTACGACGTAACCTAGGCACTAAACTTTATTCCTAGTGCTTCATGACATAGGTCTAGGATTTGTAGGATTGCGTGAAAAGGTTCCCTTCGATTGCTTTTGTTTTTATTGTTATTAGGCGACGATACAAAGGTCGGGTTTATCTCACAAGTTCTGGCAGATATTTATTGTACCGAATTTTTGGGATATTATTGTAGGCAAATAGATGAGGCTGATCTTGAAAATACGGAAAAAACAAGTAAAAGGTGTTTATGTTTATAAAACATGTAAACAAAACTGTCAGATCCTTGAGGGTGTCGTTAGGTATCGTACTGAGAGAGAATTTATTTGTGGTAATTTTCAGGAAAAAATAAAAGATAAATTCGCCACAATTTTTTTCAATGGGGAATATTACTCGGTTAGTACATATGGCGCTGGCGGCCGTCGTTTAGCGGGTGTCTACAAGTCATAAGTTATGGCCTCTGTTGCAAATTTGCAAATTTTTTATGGATTTTGGGTAAATTTGGTCCTAAAAATGTGAGTTTTAAATAGCAATAACTTTTTATATTCAATAAAATAATAAAATTTTTATTACTTTTTGGTAATGTTATTACAGTACCTAACCTAACCTAAACCCTTTCGGATCTTACAGGTTTTTTTGACACATTGTATACAGGGTGTATCAAAAAGGTGTGGTTAAAAGTAAGGGTGTGGTACAGACCATCAAGACGAATAACATTCTCCATGGATTGTTCCCACCGTAATCGCGAAAAATGTATCAGTCGTCCCATACATTTGGGTCTTTGGTATTAAAGTTTTGTATTGAACGACTGATTGTTTTTTCGCTATTACGATGTAATGGAGAAAGTTGTTCAGTTTGAAGGTCTGTACCACACCCTGTATACTTGATGTAGTTTAGTTTTTTGCGGGTAGGGTATAATAGTGTATTTCCGTAGCTGTTAATAAAAAATTATTTTATTAAATTCATGATTACTAATTGAATATCTCTGATAATGCCTGAAAATCTATAGTTCACCAGTGGACCAGACAGATATCCTATTTATTTACAGAAGCAATTTCATTTCATTTCATTATTCAGCCGAAAGACGTCACTTTTGGGCATGATATTGATCAGTTAAATTCCCAAATTCAATGCTCCTAGCAGAATTAGGGAATCGAATCAGAGACCCTACCCTCAACATCTTCCTTTGCACCCACTAAACTGATGAACCAGTCATATTAATTCCAATCATGTTCCCAAGGCCTGATTGTATTCAACTAATTGCGTCGTTAGTGTTAATTAGAGTAATGTTATTTGTATAACTGTTATTTATTTGAGATATTAACACATAAAGTAATTGGATATTTAAGTAATAAGATAACCGTTTATATCAACTAATAGTTCTGTCTAAATATTCTAAGTCTCCTTCCAAAACTAAAAATATAATATCTTAACAATAGGAATGGCATCTAAAATTCCTCCGTATCGCTGTCGACTGGTAATGTACCCAGGAGACTGGCGGCATTGCCACGTTGTATGGCAATGCTTAGCCTCTGGCCAAGGTAAACCAGCCCTTGAGTCACGGGAAGTGTCAACTAGTCGTTGGGAGATTTCATTGAACAGACCATGAGCACTCGGACCCCACGGCCCTAGAGTTTCAACCCCAAACGGCTCGAAAATATAGTTACCTATAAGGTTATTATACTTTCGCCGCTCGAGGTATTCTGCAGCCGCATCTCCTTCTGAATGTGAACCACTCTTGACAGTCTCTTGAAACCATAAAGTCTGTGCGTGTAAATACTAACAATGTTTTATAAATGAAAACTATCGTACGTCATACGGGTGACCAACTTTAAATCAGTGTGCGTCATCTTAGAAAGAAAAGAAAGAAAATATGTTTATTTGCGGCAAACATGAAGCAAAAAAGAAAAAAATTAAGAATAAAAACAATTTGGGGGAAAATATGCGTCACATCTACGCAAAACGGCCATCGCTCAGCATAAAGCTGCGACTCCATACGAGACAGAGCCCCAGCGCTGGTTTTCAGCGACAGCCGGCATCTTCAATTCCAATGTCTATGGTAGCATCTGTTTGAGCGTTTTGAAGCGGACGGTTGGCTCTGCGATAGCAGAATTATTAGTCGCTTATGGTCTGTTCCAAAAAATCGAATGAAAATATTAACGAAAAGATCAGAAAACGGATCTGTGGATGCCAATGTGTAGTTTCACTTAAAAATTGAGTGCTTTGATTTGATTACTCGAATAATTTTTATTTCAAATCACCCTGTATAAGTTTTTCATTTGACAATTGAGGGTAATTTTATAACCACAATTTTCATCAAAGATATTTCAATTACGCTTTAAGAATAGTTGGAAAAAGTACTGAGATATAATGTTGAAACCTTCTAAATATACATAGATGAATGTGTAACTAATCCCCTTTAGTGATTGATTGCGTAAAAAAATACCTCAACGGGAATTAACGAACCGTTTTTGATAGCCAATCAAGTGTTTCGGGCGCTTTCCCCCTTTTTTTCTTCCAGCATAGCATTAATTAATTAATTGGTCTATCTGCAATTGTTACACTGTTCAACCAATTGCAAGCACAAGCCAATAAGCTTACAAGCCAAGTGAACAATATTAAGCGATAGACACAGCATGCAAAAACATTATTACATCATAGAAAATAATATAAAACAATAGATATGTACAGAAATGACACATAATTGTTACACAATTTTTAACAAGACAGTGATTTACAATAGTTGGGGCAATTGAGTTTCTTACATATTTTGATGGACTTGGCGCCTGAATTTTCGAACTGAAGTGCAACAAATATCAATCACTTAATCAAAATTATTTAGAAGTCTGGAAAGTCTTAGGGCTGGGGATTTAGACCCTGAAACATTTTTACGGAATAGGAGACATAACATTTTGATAGGGTGACGTGTATTTACATGATAGGTTAAAATTAAACTTACATAGCAACTAGGGGCAGTCTATTTTACTGTGAAGAATTTAAAAAAGAAGCGTTTATTAAGAAGAGCCAGCTAGAAGGTAGAGATCATGAAAATATAAATAATTCTCTTAGAACCCAACAATAAAAAATACTTCGTTAACTAGGTACCTGCTGCCTTTCATAGTACAAAAAAAATTGGGTTTGTTTAGCAATCCCTGTAATTTTCAACTCTTGTTAAATATTAAAGGAGGCTTTAATTGTTACTTTACTTAGATCCTTTTGACATGGGTTTTTCTAAATTGCAAGCAGGTCAAAGAAATTGTTTGAAACTACAACCTGTTTGATGGAGTATTATTACGTGGGATCCTTACTAGACAAAGGAAATTAGGACCTAAACTTCTGGGGAGAAACGACAAAGTAAAGTTTACTCTGAAGTCAAATTATCCACATAAAGGCTCCAGTAAACGTACGTCGCACACTGCGATCATTCGTGCATAATGAGCATTCGAGCATTTGGATGTGCAACGAGCAATGTCCATTTCCCAAAAGAATTTTCACGTACGCTTTCGAACGCTTGTAGTGTGGACACATCTTAACAATATTTCCACTCTATAGTAAAGTCTACCTGATCAGTGTTACACAATACTTTTGACCTTTGCCCTATAATCGAAAACTTTACCAACTTTGTTATATCGGCATCAATTTGAGGTTTATTTCCAGCTGACGCCAACCGGCCATTATTGTTATTTCTTCAAGCTTTTATTTCTTTTTTGTCATTGTTATAAAAGAAAAACCGTAATCGCTGGAACCTTTCCCTATCTTTTCAAGTACCTGAATATAATACGTCGAAACACTACAATACATTTCTACGGATCAAGCTTACCTCAAAATCCTTCGAGGCACAAAGAAAATATCATAACATTGTCCACAATAGATGTCATATCGAATGTGTTTTACATTCTACACATAATAATTCGTTTATTCTACTACCACAAACCGTCAGAATTCAACTCTACCTTCAGCTGAACAGAGTTTATATCATTTTGGCAGTGTCAGTACATAATGTCTGCTCGAGGCATATGTACGTTTTACAACGGGTTTAAAATATTCCACCGTGAAATAGACGCATGATTCCCTTGCGTATACTGTCTGTTTGTAGAAGACCACAAAGGAGACCCGTTTTGACTGGAACCTTTTTAACTGTCAGTTGGACACCGTGACGTCATTTGAGTGACTTTATCTAGCGAATCTTTATTTGTCATTTTGAAAACGACGTGTGAGCGATGTAGATTAAATTGGGTGTGTTTTGGGTTCTTATCCTGGTTGCATTGTTACGAGATTTTTATTGTTAAATCAAATGCAGTCGACTAAAAATTTCCTACATCTGTCTAGATAAATGACGAGCTTGTGGCTAAGTAATAACAGCCACACGGGTCGATCCATCAGGTTAAGCTACGCTTGCAGGGGTTCGTGGATGGGTGCTGACCATCTTTACATATCGAGACTCCTCTGTGCTTCGGAAAGCACGTTAAGTCGTTGGTCCCACCTGTCATTCGGTGGATCTTTGACAGTCGTTACGGGTTATCAGAAGGCCGAAAGTCTGACAACCAGTCTTACCAAGGTCTATCGTATTATTCAGTACCTGGGTTGTGGAGGTCAGATAGGCAGTCGCTCCTTGTAAAATACTGGTATTCAGCTGCATTCGGTTAGACTGGAAGCACCCCAACATAGTTGGTTGGTTTAATGTGAGCCTAGTATCAATCATGATTGCGCGTAATGTGTTGGGAATTCTGTTTTATAATCTGAGGGAATATGAAATCAAATAATTATGTTACCACAAATTTTCAATTAATTAAATACACACAATGGTTTCCTACACATTTAATGAAGAACACTGTGTACCATGTTTATGTGTTGTGAACTTGTTTATAATTGCTAATCGGGTGACGGGTATTATTGTACTCTTACTAATTACCTTATAGCAGTACGGACTACCTCTTTCATGTTTTTCACTCCTGGTGGTTGAGTTGCTAGTAAATAAGGTAGTGTTATTTATGAGATGCTTCAAAACGTAATTTGTAGCTGTCAAAGACCATAGAAAATTAAGCTGGACATGCAAACTGTAAGCTATTTGTCGTAGAACCTAATAACAACTGTTTATTTTACATGATTCACGCGTGGTATAATTTCATGCAGTTGGATAAACAGCTTGAACTCAAAGCTTGTTTCAGAGCTTGGACGATCAGCAATCTACTATACATATTTAAGATTCATCATCAGCCTATTAATGTTCCCCCTGCTGGGACACAGGCCTCCTCTCTGTGAGAGGGAGCGGGCCGTAATCCACCACGCGGGCCCATTGCGGGTTGGTAGATGTCACATGTCTTCGAATTTTTGGTTCTAAGATATGCCGGTTTCCTCACGATGTTTTCCTTCACCGTTTTTGAGAGCAGTGTTGATGAAATTATTTACACAAAGTAAAGCGCCTGCTTGGGTTCGAACCCACGACCTACAACTCGTAAGTCGGGGCCGATACCACTGGATATTAAGATTACTAGCACATAATGCATTGAAACAATCACTGCTATTTGCCACTGTTTGACGCCACGTTTTAGCAGGCGTCGGTACGTAGGCCATATATCTTCATTTCTTCAGATATGTTAAAGTCACATGTACAAGGGGCACATAGCTAGAACCAGGTAGTTAGTAAATCCATACTAATATTATAAATTCGAAAGTAACTCTGTCTGTCTGTCTGTCTGTCTGTCTGTCTGTCTGTCTGTATGTTACCTTTTCACGGCTAAACCACTGAACGGATTTCGATGAAATTTGGCAAGGAGATAGATGGCATCCTAGAGAAGGACATAGGGTACTTTTTGTCTCAAAAATAACCCCCAAGGGGGTGATATAAGGGATGAAAGTTTGTATGGGAAACTCAATATTTCTAAGTTGGGGATATGGAAATTCAAATTTATGCTTTTGGTAAGAAATAAAGAATTACGCTTTTCAGCGTTTTTGTAAAATCATCCCCCAAAGGGGTAAAATAGGGGTTGATTTTAAAATTCACATGTATTATTGATTATTTTTGTTGTCTCTTATTTTTAAGAGATTTAAGGTGTGGTTCCAGTGAGTCGGAACCGGATGCGGCACAGTTCACGGTGAGTCGGAACTGTCTGCGGTGATTGTGGCGATTGTGGTGATTGTGGTTCCAGTGAGTCGGAACCGAGTGCCGCACAGTTCACAGTGAGTTGGAACTGTCTGCAGTGATTGCGGCGATTGTGGTGATTGTGGTGATTGCGGTGATTGAGTTGATTGAGGTGATTGCGGTGATTGAGGTGATTGTGGTGATTTCGGTGTTTTCGGTGATTGAGGTGATTGCGGTGATTTCGGTGATATCGGTGATTATTTTTGTTGTCTCTTATTTTTAAGAGATTTAAGGTGTGGTTCCAGTGAGTCGGAACCGGGTGCGGCACAGTTCACGGTGAGTCGGAACTGTCTGCGGTGATTGTGGCGATTGTGGTGATTGTGGTTCCAGTAAGTCGGAACCGGGTGCCGCACAGTTCACAGTGAGTTGGAACTGTCTGCGGTGATTGCGGCGATTTTGGTGATTGTGGTGATTGCGGTGATTGAGCTGATTGAGGTGATTGCGGTGATTGAGGTGATTTCGGTGATTGCGGTGATTTCGGTGTTTTCGGTGATTGAGGTGATTGCGATGATTTCGGTGATTATTTTTGTTGTCTCTTATTTTTAAGAGATTTAAGGTGTGGTTCCAGTGAGTCGGAACCGGGTGCGGCACAGTTCACGGTGAGTCGGAACTGTCTGCGGTGATTGTGGCGATTGTGGTGATTGTGCTACCAGTGAGTCGGAACCGGGTGCCGCACAGTTCACAGTGAGTTGGAACTGTCTGCGGTGATTGAGGTGATTGCGGTGATTGAGGTGATTTCGGTGATTCCCCAGTGAGTCGGGGTGATGAGTCTAAGGGTGTTGACCAGGAATGCGCGCTCGCTGCATGCTGGTGGTCAGGATACCCGCTGAGCCGTGGGTGCTGGCTGGCTGTGTAACTCGCCTCACGAAAGCTTGCGGGATTGATGATGATGACATCACGCTGAAGTAGTTGCACGAAGGCTGCGTTGACGTTCAGTCTCAGGGTCACCAATTTAGTGGTATGAGGAACAGGGTGTAAAGTTCACTCATCCACCATAGAAAAGGGAGGATCCTCCGACAAGACGGGTATTATGTCGGGCGGGCAACTGCCCATAAGTTGATTTCGGATAGTCTTATCTATGTCGTTCGCGTGGTAAATTCTAACTGCGCGATGCAGGATTTGTGTGACATCTTGTCTTTCATGCGTAGTTCGTATGTGGCGGTGTAACCGCTACAAACATTACCTCCTTACTAATAAACGTTGTATAGCGTCTGTCTAGTTAAACATATAGTATAGTTACAAAGCTTTGTCTTCTTCTTTCGAATGTCAAATTACTGACGACTGAAAGAGATCATTTTTTCATTTTGAGGTACGCAACCCTAAAATGTGCCTGTTACTTTTTCATGCCGTAAGGGCTGAACGGATTTAGTTGAAAGGCGTATGGTCTTTTAACTAAATCCGTATAGGCCATGATCTGGGTTAGGATAGAGGATAATCTGAATCCCGGTAGTACGGTCCTGTGGGATATTTTCCGACCTTTACGCGGGCGAAGCCGCGGGTAAAAGCTAGTAACTTTATAAAATGCCACTCCACCAGCCCAGATGCAAATGCACATAGTTCCACTACAAATTAGTCACGCCACGCAGCCTGCCACCTTGATGTCATGCTAGCCTGGTACTAGTAATTGCAGTTTTTGCCTAATGAGCTTGTAGCATTTAGGTCAATGTTAAAAATATTAATTAGTCATGCATTTGTGTCATGGTTTTGTCAAGTTAAATTAATTATCTTGCATGTTTAAAATATGTTTAAGTGGGTAATAGTTTTGTAACATTTTAACTATTGAAATTATTACAGCCTTGCAACTTTATTATCCCATAGTGAAGAACAAAGACTTCTTTAAATACGGAGAGGTATACCGACTCATGACTTCCATCATAGAGTAAGTAGTTAAACTAAGTAGGTCCCTAGATTAATATTATAGTATTTCACCTTTTGTCTACTACGGGCTCGAATTCAGGTCAAAAACAATAGATATCAAACATTAAAGCAAACATTGTTTTTCATGAAACATTAAATATTTTCTGTTAATTTTGTGGTCACAGTAAATCACAAAAAATATATTATGTCGAGAATAACATATTGCTCCCTATAGACACGCCACAAAAACACAATACAACAAGTCACAATCTGAAATGGTGACATTTAATTTTGTCACAACCTTTGAAGTCTGTCTACAGACTATTGCAATCTGTCTAATAATGTGAGACGGGTCCAAATTGCATACAAAGTGACCGAGACGTTGTTAGTAATGTGCACATCAACTGGTTTTATCTAATTTGTGAAATGGTCACAATATAACGTCACGCCTGAAGGCTCCGATGGAGTAAGCAGAAAGGAACATATACAGGGTCAAATCGAATTAGCTAGCGAAACTCCGCAGACGTGATGGGTATCGATATATCCAATGACGATAAAACAAAAAAAAACTAAACTCATAATTTCAAGTACCGTTGAATACGAAGTCAACGGTCGCTGTGTACTTGAAGTGTAGGGTACTGTATCTCTACGCTCACATTTTCGCCAGAAACAAATTTAGACGCCCACCGCCAAGGTAAGTACTGAGAATTGTCTAATGCACGAACCCATTGAATAGGTATGATACTGCATCGGTGGTTTGCAATCAATATGATATAACAATAGAAAATAATTTCCATAGGCATTTATCAAAAAAAAATACTAGAAAATCACATCTGTATACCAATTTAGGTGTAGATATACATAGGTAAATCTATTCATATTATAAATTAAAGTCGCTTTTCGTGTCTGTCCGTGTGACCGCGTTGATCTTCTAAACTGCGCAATAGATTTTGATGTAATTTTCACTATCATTTAGAGATTTTTTCCGGAATGTTTACTTAATATTAAACTAAATATAATCAAGAAATATCGATGTTTTGTCAAGTAGTAAAAACTGTGCAAAGCAAGGGCGTGTTGCTAGTACATTATAATATCTAAGGCGTTAACTAAATGCTTCAGATCTCTAAATATTTGGACACTAATACAAATATTTGTGCTCAGTCTGGTTGGTGTGACCTTCAAACGTGGCTCCTAATCTGAAGTACTTGCAGTGTCTATGACGTGTCATTGTCATGAGAACATTCTGTATTAATATTCATAAAATTCATTGAGTGGGTTCTGTCTGTTAGTTCGTTCTATTTTGAAGTAACAGTTGCTGCCTCAGCACACTAATTGTGTATATCCATTGCTTCATATTTTCGAAAAATTTGTGTGCTCAACAACGTTAATAACGATTGCGATTGATCGTGTTTTACGCAGGTAAAAATAAAATAAACATAATACGGGGTGGCAGGGACATCGACGCGAAGCCGGTTACCATGGATTCAGTACATGATTCTGAACCCCCCTGCATTGAAATTTTTCGTCGGTTATTAAAAAAAAAATCAGCTGCTCCATACATTTTGACCGCGTAGGTATTGCACTTTTCTATGAAACAGCAGATTTTTTTTTAAATAACCGACGAAAAATTTCAACGCAGGGGGGTTCAGAATCATGTACTGAATCCATGGTAACCGGCTTCGCGTCGATGTCCCTGCCACCCTGTATATTACTCTTATATTGTCTAAAAAAGTTGATGTTTTTTCTATCATTAAAATGTAATAAATAATAATCTGAGATGACTTTAGATAACTCTATACCTATTAAACAACCCACGTCTGAACTTTTTAAGTCCTACAAGGTTCTAATTCACTTCTTTTGTAGTAAAATATCTCTAAGCTTGAAAAGATCTTAAGTGATCACAAAAAGGCTGTATTTTTAATGTTTTATTAAATTGGCTCCCAAAGAAAACTAACCTCTAGGTGTAGTTTCTAAAAAAGATGTGCGAAACATCTAATAAATACAATTTGGCCACAAGTTATCCACGTGACCCGAGCCGAAATTGAGTGAAGGCACGATCCAAACTTAGCTATAAATAATTAATATATCGCTCGCTAATATAAACGAGTATTCAGAGGCCTGGGGGTAGCGATGTGTGCAGTATTTTAATTCAATCAATACTAAGGGGTCACCTCGTAGAATTATTGAGGTTCAACCGGGCGATAGTCTCACAATATGGACCTGTGTTATTGAGAAAATTGCTTTGTTTTATTATGATTTTCTTCTATAAACCTACACTACTGAAAATGAGCTTTCCAATGGCCCTTATTTATCGTCAGTATAGAATTAATATCCGTATACAATGTATACTTAGTTTAAATTGGTATATCTCAATATTGTGACCGTGCAATCACGCCAACAATGGCGTATGTCATTGTTGTGTAAATTGTAGTGCACTGTGAGTAAATGTAGCAAGTCACAAATATTGGCAAATCGATTCATTTAAAGTACCATGTTTGGCAGACGTTTGGTGATCACATTCATCTTCGTCTTGCTCTCGAATCCTGCCTTACCTACCAAAAGAAATAATATAAAGAAGAAAAAAACGAATTAATTATGATTTGCATGCCTTTGTGACGGAAGAACATGGAGGACCAATTAACAAAATGTTTGCAAAATCAATAATTAACAAGAGGTAAAGGTTTGTTTGTTATTTGTAAGTTTGTATGTAGAGAACAATCTCCGGAAAAACCAGTCGGATTTGAGAAATTTTTGCCTTGAATAACCCAATTGTTGACGAAAGTTATAGACTCGACAAAGTCGCGGGCAGAATCTAGTAAAAAATATACATAATGCGAATGATAATAAATAAAATGAAATGAATAAATCGTATGATTATTATTTGATATTTGGGGCAAATCAATTAACAAGCAGACGAAGGAACACTGTTACTAAGATGGTTCGTGGCGTAATCCCTTAGTCAACTAATATGATATTCAAGGAAATCAAAATCCTCCACCTAGCTAGTGCCGCGGTACCTACGGAGCGTCCGTCGTACTAAAACGCATTTGTTTGCGTTGCTTCGTGCGTCGTGTGTCGCCACACACTTTTGGGCTGCGGTCCATAATTGTGTGGATTGCGTTCTCGGCCTATTTAGAGCTATTTTATCTTTTAACCAGCCATATTAATGCCAAATCGTGGTTTCTAGCCGTGGCAGTGGTTTGGCGCTGTTTTAACTGTGCATGTTGACCGCCACAGTGATTTAGATGCTCATTCCATTGCAGCGGAATTTGTTTGTGCCAAAAATTATTTGGTGTGTTCTAACTTCACAACAATAAATTTTTATTTGAATAGTTTATTTTCCAGCCTCCTATTGCCCAATGAAGGACCAAAATAATTCACATTTCTTTAACAGATATGGACTTTTATAAATATGTAGTTTTTAATGTTTCGCTATAGTTGAGGTTTTACTAAGTGGCAAATGTAGACTTTATGTTTTTAGCTGTTCTATAATGATCATTACGCTCCTAACAAACGGTACATAAAAGTTAAACCACATTTTCCTTACACCTAACTTTTACACGTTTCAAAAACAATCTTGATTCAGAATATAAGAAGTATTTCCTAAGTTATTACAAAAGCGTACGTACTTAGGTACCTGTAAAAGTGGCATAAAGTAGATAACACAGAAGTAAGGGCGGGAAGTTTCTTCAATTGCCAATGAGAGCGCACCAACGACTGATAACAAGTTCTTTTTAAGGGTAGGTTGTGTTCGAAAGGTGGACTTATTAAGACAATGTGTGCGGTGAATGTTAGAGATAACATCTATGTTATATTTTGTGTTTCTGGTCTTATGAAAAGCTATAAGTTCTCGTAGATACCTTGCCGTGGGACTCCCGAATATTTATTTATATACTAGCGGACCTGGCAGACGTTGTCCTGCCCGAACAACGCCACTTATCGGGTCCAATTGTATTTTCAAACCATCCAGAAACACACTCAAATATACACACAAAATTTCATCCAAATCGGTCGAGCCGTTTAAGAGGAGTTAGGTGACAAACACACGTATGGAAGAATTATATATGTAAAGATTTTTACACCTATTAAAAAAATCAAGGATAAGAAGTAATCCTTTGTTCGCTAAAGGCCAAAAAAAAATCCTATAGGCAAATTATTATAATGGCAAATTCGCATATGGGTAAGTCCAATACAGTAACCTACACAAGTTTTAGGTAGGTACACTATGTTTTCCAAAAAGCCGTTCGTTCCCGACAAAAATTGTAAACCTTGCGGATAAGATAACTGTAAAGAGGAAACTTCCTTCAAATCTAAAGTTTTTAGCTTATGCATTTTAATGAAAAGTGCACTTATATAATTTTCAATTCTCTATCATCTTATAAGTATCACGTTCCAAAAGTCTGGATTTTCTGTAGCGCCACGAGCTTCCACACTAGCCTTGCTTGTTTAAATATTTAACTAGTAGTGTGCCGTCTCTTTAAGTAAACTCTTTAAATCGTCTAGCAAAAACCTAAAAAGAAAACGACAATATTAAATAATTTACCTACTTCAAAGTTCATTCAACTCATAACGAAAAAATTGGACTCAAGAATCAAATAAAAAGCAGATGCCTCACTGTCCCGAGAGAGCTTCATCTTAATGAAACGACGCTTATTTCACGGTCCGAATCGAAATTCAGTAATAAAACTATTGAATTTGTTCGGAGCGGCAATAAATTTTATTTATCCGCCCCAGCACCCCGCGGGCGCCCCCCTTACGACGGAATATTTTATTATCGTCATGGCGCATCAAAGTTCCGGTTCATACCTCTTTATACCCTTTTTCATTATATTAGTCGATCATAAGTCGTAACTTTGGCCATGAGGATACGGGTGCAGAATCTTGCAAAGTGCTGTATGTGTCATGAGGGGTAGAATGTGTCAGATGGATCTAGGGCAGTGGCGTATAGTCTGTTGCGAAAGTACCTGACGAAAATATAAACAAACCCTATTTAGGTTAAATACTTACGCAATCACTCACTAAAGGAAATTAATAACACATTCCTCTGTATTTAGATGGTTCCAATTTTATCCTCAACCACTTTTCCCAACAAATATTGTTTGAATAACATTATTTGCGTAATAATAATTTGCAAATCTGCGACAAAATTTGAGCCTATAAAATTAACCCCAATTGTCAAATGAAAAACATCTTTAAGGGGATTAAAAGTTAGAATTTCGGGAATTTCGGGAAAATATTCAAATCACTCAATTTATTACTCTGACTCTAAAAACTGGCATCCACAGGAACGTTTTTTGAAACATTTGTTTACATTTTCAACAGATACTTCCGGAACAGACCATACGTAGGTTCACTAATACATATACCGGTTAAGCTTGGTGATAATAGTGTACTGAGAGAAAAATGGTTTATATAGAGAGTTCTGCAAGGTTCAATGAATGTATGTACAGTTAGCAAAATAATACCTAGGAATACATATTGAGTAAACAACACGTTAGAACTTATATTTAGAAATCTCTATATTTTTCTAGACCTAGTCTTTTTTTAGTGTTCTATGAATATGATGAGCAATAAATGTATTTCAGGAAAACATGAAACTCCACGGAAAAATATTCTTCTACCCCATACATCTCTTAATACAAGATTGTTATACTTTGAGGATAACTAAAAATAAGTAAGTTATTTATAATATTGAGGAACTCGTAAAGAAATTCACATCCTTTCAAAGAGACCTCGTTTCTTTGTAATCTCGTTTGATCGTTGACAAAATAATATCTTTCTTATTTACTACGTATCATATTCACGCTGAAGGTATTTTTATACAGCGGTTAAAGACTTGAGACAAACTTGAGATTCCTCATAATAAACAGTAATTTCTTATTTTAAGTACCACAATACCTACCTGTCTTTATAATATATAGGACACAAACAAGATTAACATAATTTTTTTTTGGGACTTAGCATATATGGCTTAGTGTGCGTGTACTACGAGTATACCTTTGCCTTACCCTTCGATTTTTAGAAGAAGAAGAAGAATCTTGTTCTGTGTATTTCGGCTATTAATAAATGTTTATTTCATAAGGAGTACTTAGTTGTTTTTAATTGTTGGGTAGGTTATGGACCTAGAGGAAAAAGAGGTAGTACCTACCCGGTTCGATAATTTAATAATGGGAGCAACACAGGCTCTATCAATTTTTTTTACTGTCCAGCGGAATGTATGTACATTGGATAGTATTTTCTTTGTTATTATGTTTCTTCCCAAGAACTCCATCAGCTAATAACCCTAACGAGGCGGCACGCAGCTAACAGCCACGCTCCACGCCCCCACATACCAGGCTAACATAAAACCCAAGGAGTTCACAGAAACAGTGAAGCATAAAGAAATACTACTGAGAAAGCATTTAACAATGTGAACGGTGGTTGAAATAAAAACGACCTCCTCCGGGAACAGAACACCTGCGTCCTGTTAGTGCTACCGAATGCTTTGTATTAAATATTCACTATACAGTAGTTACTGAACGTTTGTATGTTAGTTACTACACAATGGAGTGTGTCGTATTGTTTATGGTACATTACTGGGGAAGTAGTAATATGAAGGAATTGGTTCTGAAATGGGTTTTGCTATTTTGACTATAGTATTCTGCGGGTTGTTGTTGGTTAGGAGATAGTATGGCATTATTATAACAAGGACAACGTCGTTAATTGTTTTAATTTGGTTTTCGGCAGGTTTAGATGTCGTGACGAAACATTAAAGACCAGAGACAGCGCAATTGCGTAACACACTAACACAGCATTTAATTTTGAGAATTATTGGTTTTATTATATAAGTAATTTGTTGTGTGGTTAGGTATTTACTTTTTATAATGATAGATGTAATCAAGATAATTTATTTTATTAAATACAATCATAGATCACAAAATAATGTCTTGTTAGCTAACTACAAATTACAGATTAAGGTATGTAATTAATCTGTAATCAAGAGAAACAACCTTTAAAGCTATTGCTTCACTTTATGCATTACTAACGTCTAATAAATTATTTCTACATAAATTATTCATTGTTTTATCGTCAATCCAGAATGTCTGTAACAAAGATAATAAATAGAGTTTAAAAGGAAAATAAATAATTCTAAATGCATGGAATTTATAATATGAAATTCAAATGAAGGTTTTAATGAACTTCACTTACATTTATTTAACAGTTTATGCACACACATATAAACAAACAAGAAGAAAGGAACAGAAAAATACGTACAAAGGTGATGCTTATTTCTAAAGAAATCTCTTCCAGCATACCTGCGATAGGAATGTAGATAAAGAGACGTAGACAACGTGTGTAAGATTACAAAATAAAAGAAAAATATTTACACGCAAACAACAAAAAAAAAACAAAATACTATTTACTCATATAAACATACATACATAAACATACAACAATATCAAAATATACTTAAATATGTACATCTAAAATAATATATACTTTATTCGGGCAGACAAATACAAGCTACGTTACTTGGCACTCATATTTTTTTATCAAAAACGACTATGGAGTTTTAAAAATACAAACTACTTTTCGCTCTGTATTTGATGCCATTCGCACGTATACATTTGGTAAGTATTTCAAACATTTATGAAGCAATGGATTATGAATTTCCTTCAAAATTCTTCGTAATTGTAAGTACGCTACGCTATTGAGGACTTGTCTATGCCATCGGTAGGCCTCTGATATATATTTCATTAAAAAAAATACAAGAATAATATTCTGATGACTTCATCACGTAAATTCCACACGTCCATGTTTTAGATCTAACATTATGACGTCACACGCACGCATGCACACATAAACCATCGCTCGTCGGTACAAACAAAGATGTCTAAAGGGCGAGTACGCACGAAACAAACATTGTTTTGATCCTGCCTTGATGTCACTTTGCCGACGTGCGCGCGATTTTTTATACAGAGTAATATGATTAGGTGGGACTTGATGCAGTGTTGTAGTTTGACCCTTTTGTTTTGGAAGAGAATAAAGTTGTTACGCACATGGCATGGATTTTTTTTTGGTTGGGAAATTATCAAATAACTTCTCCCGCTCTGGGCGAAGCGGGAGAACGTGTCAGACTTTTACAAGCTAAAACCCACCATGTTCCTTCAGTTGCCTGTACGTTGCCAGGGGCCGCGGTATCCCTTTTGCACTTTCCCGCAACTCCGGCAGGCATCGGTCCTAGCGAACCCCGTCAGTTGTGCTGACATCTCTTTGAGGCG
The DNA here is from genome assembly GCA_948150665.1 of Conistra vaccinii. Lineage (NCBI taxonomy): Eukaryota > Metazoa > Arthropoda > Insecta > Lepidoptera > Noctuidae > Conistra > Conistra vaccinii. The sequence continues at coordinate 1,522,584 of OX411323.1, read as the reverse complement.
CAAGTGGAATACAACGCATCGTCAAGCCGGGCCTGGTCCTTATCGGTCGACGAGCTACCCATTGCTCTCCATCCGCAAGCCCGCGCCTATAGTGGCCGGCGGGAATCGGCCTGGGATTCCCAACACCCAGGGTGTCGTGCGGCGACTAGGGGCGTGAGGGCGCGAAATTTACCTCTACTTTCCTCTCCCTCACACGTTTCGCCGCCTCTTTCACAAGCATTACTGCTTCGCAGAAGGAGGTGACGGCTTCCCATGCCTTCTCGCTCCGTACCATGGCCGAACTTACGTTATGTCGTTCAATTATCAAAAAACTTTCGTCGTATTAAAATTTTTCTGTTAGCGTACCTGCAGGTATGTTAAAACTTAAAAGCCAGAATTTCAAATATAAAGATAGGCGTCTATATTTAAATATCTGTTGTTAAATATAAAAGATGAATACGAAATACGAAACAGTTCTTCTATTATATAAACGAAACTATATTTTACCTAGTAGCCCCCGAAAGTTGAGCCTTTGAACATAAATTCATCAAAGCTGAATCAAACTAAATATTTGATCGAGTTATCTCTTTGTCTCGAATTTAATCTAGGTTAAGATTGGGTCCTCGTCTAGCTTAATATTGACTAAGGATATCTAGTGTTTTGTCAACCGTTCGGTGGCTGTCCCCGAGTCCCCGGGATCATAATTCACGGTCATATCTCATAGTTGTCTTATTGTTAAGTTACTTGTACAATCACCTAACGAATATGTTGATCATATTTAAACTTATCATGATACACGGGGATATAGTGCCCAATAGTTGGGTTGTGGAGGTCAGGTAGGCAGTCGCTCCATGTAAAATACAGGTAGTCAGCTGCATCCGGTTAGACTGGAAGCTGACTCCAACATAGTTGAGGAAAAGCGAGGCAGATGATGATGATGACAAAGCTGTAACTCGTCTGTGTGACGTTGTTGCTGCGCAATTTATGACGTCATCATTGGCACCCATAAATAATAGGACAATATTCTAATTATGATTTTAGAGGTATGAGGAACAGGGTGTAAAGTTCACTCAACCTCTATAAAAAAAGGAGGATGTTCAGACCAGATGGATGTCATGTCTGGCGACCAACTGCCCAACTATTGATGTCGGCAAGTTATATATATGTCCCTCGCGCGGTAAACTCTGGCGCGATGTAGGATTTGTGTGACGTCAGGACTGAGACGCGTAATTCGCATTTGGCGATGTAGATGACACAAATGGTCTAGGTATTCATAATAAAGTTAGTGATTACATCATCATAAAGTACGTAAATAGGCTCGCCTCCTATTACATAGGAATTAAATATATCTGTAGAAATGTGGGTACTAGGTACACCTCTGCCTAACCCTTTGATTAAAGGGGTGGTTGATGGTTACGTGATGTTAATGATAAGTACTTAAATATTAAGTTCACGCACGGTGTTGTCTTGCCATATAGGTCACGTTCTTATGTGTATTACATATGCTGTAGCAATGTTAATTGAAGCGTGTGACGAATGATGACCGATGGCTCGTGTTCGACACAACACAATCATGATCATGTTGCATTATAATTATTTGAATTTCGGCGCTGAAGAAGTAATGATTGAGACTCGTCTGCTTACTAAATTACAGCCCATCTTTTTTTTTTCAACTTTCCATAAATCCAATGTAAAGCGATCGTGTAGCAAAAGACTTAGTTGAAAAAAATCTGTTTGCACTCTGGGAGTGCCGGCAGAAGTGAAAACTTGAACATTAACGTTGTGCATTTTTGAATATTTTGGAGTGGTTAGGGAATAATTTAGCACGAATTGCTTTATTTATCAGTATAAAAGTACTTTAATTTATGTGGTTAAATACAATATTCATTAGTAGTAGTATATTTATTAATTTTCAAAATATAGTCTAACAAAAATAAACAATTTATTTAAACACTTTTCATGAAGTATTTTTGACTGCTTTTTTTACCCATCAATATGGGTAAAATTTCTTACCTCGCAATCTTTATGTAATGTCAAAGACTATTTATTTAGATATTTACTTTGTTGGTTGCTAGGCAACGGATCTTACGGTCACGTGTTTGACATTGACGCGAGTTTAACATTCTTTACTCATCCCAAAAAAGTGCACAACCTAAAGGAGTTTTGACTTCAAAAATCTCGGTAAGTACTCGCTTTTAAACATAACCTACATTTTAACAAAATGCTCAAATTGCAATTGGCAAAAACCTTTTACATGTAACTTCTAAGTTTCAGCTATGAAACTCTTTCCTCGGCCCGTGTCTGTCTGAAACAAATACGTTGGAAAATAAAACTTTATGTAGGTAAACTGTAAGGTGCACTTTCTGTTACAACTGTACCCTGGACGGTCAGTTCCCTGTACCTACAGTGTACACTTCGCTTTCTCAGTTAAAACTGCACCCGTTCAATGCAATGAAAGCTGTCTTTAAGAATTTTAGATACGTAGCAAATGACTTGGTAAATATAATGTTTTAAGATTTTGTACAAAAAGAAAGAAAAACAAGCTTTACTAGGCGGATAGTGAGGAGATGTTTGATTTAGTTAGTACAACAGTTATTTTTTGTCCAGTTATAATTATGGTGAATAAAAATAATAATAAGGTTTTTTTTTTAATTGTTTTTTCATAAAAATATTAAAAAAATTAAATTATAAATATAAGTATATGTAATAAAGGAGAATAATAATGCAAAGTCATTTTTAAACTTAAACAGTGAAGGTAAGTAGGTCAGTCCAGATATTATAAAAAACTGGTAAATTGACGATGTTATAAAAAGATCCATATTCTGTAAGCTAATGCCAGGTGATAATACCGGTCGACCATTAACCATCCTCTAAATGGGTTAAAGAGCTTACAATTTTACGAGACTAACCCAGGTATCAAATAGTGCATCAATTACGACTGAGGATAACCATAAAAAAACCTTCCACTGTCTGTGGACGCAAAGTTACACAAAGTTATCCTACGATAGAAAAATATGATCATACAATGTTAAACATCAGGAATTGATAAAAAAGTTCACTAATTAAGGAATGAATAGGTGTGACCCTATTGCCATATATCGGGCTCAAAGCCAATCGGGAGTAAGCGAGAATTTATCGACAGAAAAACCCAATTAAACAGACCAGGGTACTCGAGCCAGGGGAATGAACTTCGCGAACTTTTGAATCTTACTGCGAAAAGGTACGTATTACCAATAAAATTGAATAACGTTATGAGGATGTGAATACATCGTCATTGTTAGACTTTTAACAGCATAATAAATTATGACTTGCCAAAAATGAAAATTATTGGAACAAAACCCTCACGAAAGATGCGATGTATCCTAATTTTGTTTTTCGTTTTTGTGCTGATTGTTATTCACTTCTATTATGATACGACCAACGTAGAAAAATCCATTTACTTTGGACCCTTCAACACATTGTCACTTTCCCTAAAAATTAACACGACCCCTGTAAAAAGTACCTACTAAGCGTTTGAAGTCAAGGGGGGGATGGAAGGAGGGTCTTCGGTCTGTCTACCAATATAAACAACCTGCCAAGGTAATATTTGGAACGTAATTAAAATCAAAAACAAAGATAACACCGGAAACCATTCCTGTCTCAGAAACGAAACCGAAATACGATCTCCAATTGTACAAACTCCTTTAAGAAAGGGTCCATCTCACAATTGTGACTGTTAATAATTGTATCCATCGGTGGCTCGTCGGGGCGTCCGCGGGGCGCTTGCGGGGCGTCGGCAAACAACAGGGTCTTATCGGGCGCAAGACATTTGAATGATGAATTGCGATCTTCAGCAGGATATTTAGAAGACTCTTGGAATAACTTTGTAGGTATTGTTTTGGTCTTAAAACTGATTGTTATGAGTAATGGGAAAAGGGGTACTTGTTAATTACGAATCGGAAGGTTTTCTATTATTTCGGTAGGTGGTTAAAAACTTCGAAAGAGAGGTGTTATTGATTCAGATAACACTCACAGGGTTGTTAGGTTAGATTAGATTACCAGACAAGAACAAACATGCTATCTGTTCGTCAATCAGTACAAAGTTTTTATGGAGTAAAAGATAAACTTTGAAACGTTTTAATCAATCCAGAAATCTTTACTGAAAATAAGTCACGAAACTGGGGACCCATGGCACAACTTAGTTTTATGAAGGTTTCATTCAAAATACGTTAGAAAAAAAGGGACTAATAAAACTCTCAGGCTAACCGTTTAGCAAGACCATTGAAATTCCACGTTAAACAAAAAACTTGGTCAAAGAAGAAGTTCTAAACTTCTCTAAAGAAGGCAGAAGTTTCCTCACTTCCCGGTTTTGTGTAAACAACTCTAAAATTAAGTTGTTCTTAATGAGTTCAGCGATGTACTAACTAAAATTAGAATCTGCTGGTTTGTTCTGTAGTGATGTTTATATTGCTGAATTTCAAATCAACATTTGGAATAGAAATAAGTGACGGTTAAGTTATGAGTAAGTTATAAGTTTTGAATAATATAAAAGAGAAAATTTTAACTTGTGATTTATGCATCTGATACACTTTTACAAAGATTTCGCAACATTTTTTTGAGTCATTCCATCATGGAATAATGGAAACCAAACACATAATAAGAAATTGTTTTTGAATACATTGTATTCCATATAATACGCTAAGGTAAATCAATAGTCAAGTAATGTAAAGTAATTCATACAAAATGACGTGATTACTTTGTAAAGTATTATATTATTTTAATTATTGTGAATGTGAGGACTATGTGGATATTTTTTTTTTTTTTTTTCTCTCTCTTCTCTTTTTTCTTTTCTTTCTCAGTTAGTTTTAATGATGGTCTGGCAGTTTGAGTAGTTTATGCGGCCTACCCAAATGTCCTTTCTTTGGTACTGTTCGTCGAGTTGAGCTCCTTAAGTTCAGAGTTGAGCTCCGCGATTACTGACAAATGCTTGCACTGACTGGACAGGTCCACTCAAAGCTGTATGGTTCTTTCCTCAAAAGACCATTTCAGACACTAGTCTACATGGTCCTCATATGGCCTGACCAGGATTATGTCTGGACTTTAAAAGAGACTGTGACCTCTGAGTTTGTTTCGGCCTTTCTTCTCAGAGTAGTCAGATAGGAAACGCCGAACTCATCTAGCTAATTTTTTTACATAAATTTTAATATGACGTGTAAAAGTGATTCCAGGATCCTATTTACAGAATAAACAATTTCATTTCAATGCTAACTATTAACTACCGAAATATAAAAGGCGCTGGTTCAGGTAGTGAAACAAAAGGTATATTTTTATCAATCAAAATAATAGACAATAGGTATCAAAAACATAGACAAAAAGGTAAAAATATAAAAAAGGTTTAGTGCAGACTTGCACATTCTCCCCTTTTTTAATTAAGAAATGGGCAGCTTAATCAGCTTTCGGAGGGGCCTCCTGATCGTGCCAGCTACAGTGGCAACATCGGCCACCCGCACTATTCCATCTCTACCGGGGAACAACCTCACGACACGGCCTTTGGGCCATGAACCACGCGGTAAATTTGAATCGCATATTATGACCACATCTCCTTCCGTAATTGAGGGCGCGGAGCCTCCACCCCTTCTGGGTGACAACGAAGGCAGGTATTCTCGAACCCATCGCTGCCAGAAATGATTGGCTAGTCTGAGTGATCGGCAGATTTCCCATAGGTGGTTGGAACAGTCTAGCACGGCGCAATTTGCACAGCTGACAGGTATGGGCCACGAATCGAACAGCGTTTCTGAGTCCAATAATCCAGTAACGTTGGTGAAGCTCGTTCATTACCAAATCTAGGTGTGAATGTGCGGCCTTCTGATGATATCTTTGGATCAAAAGACGAACTGCTGGGTGTTTTCCATCCAAAATGAGCGGACGCTTAACATCATCTGTGACGGTTGAGGCAGCAACAATGCGGCTTGACATTCGTAGCTGATTATCTTCATCTATGAATGGCGACAGTTTGAACAGGCGGCTATTACGAGGCAACGGCTGTTGGTTCTTAATCCGCAAAAAATCTTCTTTAAAGGAATCGAATTGAGACTGCCGTAAGATGTGGGTTTCGGCCAGGCGTAAATCGTTTCCTGTTATTCTCGCTGATACATTAAGATTATTGGGGACATTAGGAGAGGATGTGCAAGAGGGAATAAATGTACATAAACTTCCTTCCAGACGAGTTAAATTGGCATCAATGCCTCGTCTTTGTAGACTACGCATACGCAGTAAAGAAATAAATTGATGCGCTTTTGCTGTTGCTCGCACCATTCTCAACCATGAGCTGAAACGCAGTGGATCCGCGGAGATTGGTGCGGGCAGGTCAGTATCAGTGATGAGATGAACGTGATGTTTGAATTCTTCGCGGCCTAGTCCACTGACATCGATCACGGGTTCAGTGGGCCAGTCCGAGGAGAGCAGGAAGGTAGGACCTGAGATCCAACGAGATTCTGGAGTTAACTTAAATCGTTTGACCCGAGTTGCATCATCTGCCACGTTTAAATCACTCGGAATCCAACGCCACTCACCAACGTCCGTGAGTTCCAGTATCTCACCTACTCTATGAGACACGAATGGCTTAAGAGTGCGAGCGTCGCTGCGAAGCCAACCTAAGGTCGTCATTGAGTCACACCAAAAAACGCGTCTCGTCGGTTTAAGTCGGTGGGCTTCGCATACAGACGTAGCAAGACGTGCAGCCATCAGAGCACCTTGGAGCTCTAAACGGGGAATTGAAACAGGCTTAAGGGGTGATACCCGAGCTTTGCTGCAGATAAGGGAGAGTCTGACGTCACCGTTAACGTACAAAAACCGCCAATAAGCGACAGCGGCAAAGGCAGACTCGCTGGCGTCTGAAAAGACATGAAGTTCGCAGCCTGCTAGATCGAGATCATTCAAGTTATAGCGACGTGGAATTCGTAAACTAGAAACCGAGGATAAATCCTGAAACCACGATTTCCACGCAGCGCTATCACCTTGAGAGAGCTTCTCATCCCATTCCAAGCCTTTACGCCAAGCATCTTGAAACATGATGCGGCCTCGAACGACAATTGGCGCAATGATTCCAAGAGGATCATAGACTCGCATCACGTGGGCTAAGACCTCTCGCTTGGTGAGCTTCTGTGGCAACACACCCTTATGGACTCCTGTGTTAAAACCAATCACGTCACGGGCGGGTTGCCAGATAAGGCCAAGCGTGCGCACATGCGTAGCCAAGTAGCCTAAATCTATATCTTTAACAACGGGCGTCTCTAGTAAGGATTCTTTGGGTAGCAACGAGAGCGCCATAAGATCATTTGACGTCCAGCCTCGCATCTCAAAGCCAGCACGAGAATGTACGTTATAGATGTCGGCAGCCAGTTTGGCCGCTTCGTGAACGTTGTCTAAACTAGTGATGCAGTCATCCATGTAGTGATCGTGTATGATTACTCGAGCTGCATCAGGGTATGCATCCTGCCACTCTAATGCATTCTTGTTTTTGATATAGATTGCAGTAAAGGGGCTAGATGCAGCGCCAAAAATCATGGATGACATGCGGTATGTACGTATAGGCTCATTCGGGCCGTCGCGCCATAGAAATCTTTGAGCATCCCTATCTTTTTCAATAACTTTAATCTGAGGGAACATTTCACGAATGTCGGCTGTCAGAGCGACTTTACCCTCACGGAAGCGCATCAGAATACTTAGTAAGGGTTGCAAAAGGTCTGGACCAGTTAATAACATCGAATTTAATGACACGCCGTGGGACTTGGCGGCTGCGTCGTGTACCGTTCTCAACTTGTTGGGCTTATTTACGTTGGTTACGCCAAAGTGAGGGAGGTACCACAACGGAGACTCCAAGTCAGGAGGACTAGCTGAACACGGTTCAGCATATCCCTTTGAGAGCATATCATGGATATTCCGACGGTAGCGTTCAGCATAGGCAGGATCTTTCACCATTTTTTTTTCTAAACTAAGGAACCTAGACACAGCTAACTTGTAACTATCGGGAATATCTAGTTTATCAGCCTTCCACAACAAGCCTACTTCAAAGCGGCCACCGGGCAGGCGGCGCGCGGTGTGCTCGAGAACTTGCACAGCGCGTTCGTCGTCTGCACTACGAGCTTCCTGTTTAGAGATGCCGATTGAATCAATTTTAAACTGCTCCCTAATAAGACCTTCCAGAATCAACTGATCGTTCGCTATATCAGGTTCGCTAACAGCGGCGTGGTTGACAACGTCGACCAGTTTAGTTTTGCTACAACCGAAACCGTACAAAACCCAGCCTAAAGCAGTTAAAATAGCTACGGGTTGTGTTTTGGTTCCTTTGCGCGTAGCTTTCGCGAGAGATAAGTGCCAGTTGTCGATACCTATAATCAGCATAGGCTTAACGTCTTCATAGCAAAATTCATTAGCAATGTCTACCAGGTATGGATACTTACGCACGCTCTCAAGATGCGCAGACTGTCGCGCAGCACTCAAACCGCTCATCGACCTGGCTCGCTTAACGCAGTGAATTTCGTTTGAATGACGGCCTTTTATGTTGAAATCGACGTACTGAATGTTCACGTCCATTCCTAGACCACCTACACAGTCCAAATGAATACGTTTCTCTTGGCCCTTGCAACCAATTTGAGCTGCTAGCTTAGAATCGATGAATGTGCCTGTGGAACCGTCGTCCAGCAAAGCGTAGGTATCAACGCTACCAGAAGGTCCCGACACGATCACGCGAACTATTTTCAACAATGGCCGAACAAAAGATTCCGCGGCTGATGAGGAGGATGCATGAGCCAAGACTTCGTGATCCGAGTCATCAGGTGGTGGTACGGCGGTCTCGTCGCAGGCAGCGGGCGCCCTGCACGGCAACGGCGTGCTGGACGACGAGGGGGCCGCGCTGGATGTCGATGGCTCGGGTTCAGCGTCGTCTTCCACGTCGACGTGCGCGGTGACAGCACGCTCGAGTTTCGACCCGTGCAACAACGCATGGTGACGCATGTCACAACCTTCTACGGTACATATTTTTTTAATGCAAGAAGTTTTATTTTTGTGCCAACCCTTTTTTAGACATCTATGGCAAATTTTATGTTTTTTAATAAATCGCCAACGATTATTTACTGTCATTTTGACAAACCTATCACAAGACGTCAACTCATGATTTTGTTGACACAATTGACAAATATTATTTGTTGAATTATTTGTAGTTGATAACGTTTCTGACGAAACGTTACGATTTTGATGATCAATTTCAGCTACAACGTTCACCCTATCCCTAAGGCCTCTAATATCCATGTTAGGACGTGATATAGCAGGCATGGTGCAGTCAGTAATGCCACCGAACCTACACTATAAGTTTGCCTCACGGGAAAGGAAATCGGCAAACATTTCTATTTTGGACAAGCTGCCATCGCACGAATGAGCGTAATCCAGCCACCGCGGTCGCAACAGCGGTGGCAGCTTGCTCCACAGTGCCTGAAACAGCTCTGGTGAGCGCAAGTAGTCCGGCTGATTTAACAGGCGGATTACTTCCACACAGTTTCGTACACGGCTGGCAAAAATTACGAGGTCTTTACTATCGTAGCTTACCTTAGGTAGCGCACGTATCACAGACACTTCATGCATCACTACGAGCTCGGGGCGACCGTAGCGCGCGTCGAGTGCAGCTAGCACCACACCGGGGGCGCGCGCCGCCGCCAGCAGGCCCGCTACTGCGTCGCGCGCCGCTCCGCGCAGGGCGCACGATAGCCTCGCTAAATTATCAGTTGCCGAAAAACTTTGAGATGTATTTTCGTACGCACGTTTTAAAGCTAGCCAATCTAAATAGGACTTGCCGTCGAACGTAGGCAAGTCCGTCCTCGTAGCAGTTTGCCTGTTAACTTTGTTTAATAGTGTTCCGAGCGAGTTGATTAAGCGCGTCACTCCTCCGTCTTCGACACGATCTTGGTTGAGAGCATGCGTAGTCGCCACAGCATCTTGGCCGTGCGACACTCTCACGCCCGGTGTCTCACACTGGGCTCCTGTATCACCGTACCTGAAATGTGGGTTGGCACTTAAAAATTCTCGCTCTTCGGGATTAGGCACTACATTTGTTACCCAATCTTGAACACTAGCACGGCTACGCATGCCGTGGCTGCCGTGCTGGCTGGCGTCCGCCTCTATGGCGGCGAGCTCAGCTTGTAATTGGATCTTAGCGACCTGTCGCTCTCGCTCCAAAGCTTGGCGCTCCAATTCAGCTTCCAAATCAGCCAGGTGGCGCGCGTGCTGCGCCTGTGCCGCCAGCTGACGCGCCACGATGGTGGCGGATGAGCGCGAGGTAGCGGCACTGGCCGGGCGGGAAGGCGCCGGAGTCGCGGCGTGAGGGGGCAGGTCCGCGCTCTGCTGCGCGGGCGGGGCAGTCTCCCTCTCCGCAACTTGGGTGCCGTCTCCTGCACACAGCGCATCCACCTTTGCACGTTTAGAACGTGTTTCTACCATTTTTCCGATGATAGGACCAATATTAACTACCGAAATATAAAAGGCGCTGGTTCAGGTAGTGAAACAAAAGGTATATTTTTATCAATCAAAATAATAGACAATAGGTATCAAAAACATAGACAAAAAGGTAAAAATATAAAAAAGGTTTAGTGCAGACTTGCACACTAACATTTGAAAGAAAATCTTCAAGAACCAACCACAAACAAATTGTATCAATAATGTTAATACTAACCTAATAGTCTCTCTCCTGTAATAAATGTATGTACCTAATATTTGCACGCCACACTTGGCAGAATGTGAAGATACCATTGACTAATCTTAAGACCATATAATGTACCATATTCTGACAAATAAATGATTATGATTATGATTATAAACAGAATAGAATAGAAGAATAATTTATTGTTCTCTCATAATCAAAAGTGAAGAGTTGCCGGTTGCCCGTTGCATAGTTGCTGAAGTTACTGCAAAGTTTGTTCTGTTTACTCAGGTAAACGATTGTAGTTCAACTATTTATGTAGCTATTGGAAGAGTAGCGATTTCCTGCAAAGCTTATAATGGTGAGAGGAGATTTTCTTCACACTAGCTTCAGTTTGGAGGGTGAGCAGAAGGCACAGTTGCATTGAGAAAGTATAAATTCAAGTATGTATTTCAAGTGTCTTCCATCGCGCTCTACCAGGCAACAGCGAGGTTAAAAGTGGGACCATTCTTTATTATTAATACTAAAAAGGGACAAATCGAGTTGTGTTCTACCTCGGTGGCGGGTGACACGCATGGCGGCCCGCGGCTTGGTCTCCGCTCACGTACACCGCCATGAAAGCATCCCACGTTCAGCCTTTTGATTGGCTCGGCGACGTTTGAAGACAATCAAATACAAGGCGGATGCTAGAAAATGGACCTTTACATTCCTTTACCTAATAAAGATATAAAACAAATTATTATATTTGTGCCACGTTTTCCTATTTGAAATTTGAACGAGTATTTTTAATTTCCGTATTCCAAGTTAAATATATACGCGAATAAAACGTTGGAATTTATTTCAAACGACAACTATTTTTTAAACATCAAAAACAAACAAGGTTTTCTGAGAAATCTTGTTTTTTTTGTTAAAGTAAAGGAATCTTAGTAAAGTAAGTAAGAAGCTAAGATAGTTCAAAGTTAAAAGAATTTCTATAAAGGAGCTCAAGCAATTAAGTAGGTTTTCCATCTCGGAAATTGAGTCTTCAAGCGACTTTTTAGCTTTCACCAAGTGCTTGGCAAGTCCCGTTAAAACGTACTAAAAATCAGTCGCTGAATCTTCCCGAAGACGATTTGAGGGGAGTATGAAGAATTAATTATGTATGAGAGAAGTTGAGAGGTATTGTCTTGGGTAAAAGTACCTGAGCAGCCTCTCATACTTGAGATTTATAAGGACTTAAGTATTGTCAAGAAGATCTACAGCAAAAAGGTATGTAGGTACTTGACTAACAACAGCTTACTGCTATCTTTCAACTTGAGTTTGTTATTAATTAAATGTTTCATAACTTAAATAATAAGTAAATATCCAGGAAAGTAATTATACAGTACCTGCTTACCTATAACATCAGTTATGTAGCCAAAACATTCTTCATACATTTTAATTGAAAATGTTATATTTATTGCGACAGCCAGGCTAGAATTATCCAAATTCAGAAATTGAGAATTATTTGTGTACCAGGAGACTAGAAACAGTCAGAAGTTTTCTGCTTTTAACAAATAAATGAGGCTAAAAGCTTGCTTGAATAGATTTAATTGTCTTATTTATAAACCCAGTAGTACCTAATATTCAGAATCTGTACTGTAAATGTAAATAATGTTTGTACCCGTACCGTGTAGGGTAATTATTTAATTATATGACCTGTTGTTGGACCCCGGGGAGGCGGGATCAGGCTAGTTCAGGGTACCTTATGAAGGTACGGTAACATTATTACCTACCACTAAAATAGGGATATTTAGTAGAATATAAATGAGGCTAAATACTGAATAAAGAAATTAGAAATTACTGTTTTATTATTTTTAGACCTTTTAAAGTTATTCAGGCATAGAGGGATAATAATCATGTGTCATCTGCAGAACATTTGTGTTGATCATCTATTGAGTTTTTTGTCTCATGATATTTCCACGAACACAAGTTTGCCTGCAAACAATGGTCTCAAATGATGTTTTGTTAATCATCATCATCATCATCATATCAGCCGAAAGACGTCCACTGCTGGACATAGGCCTCCCCCAAGCACCGCCACTTCGACCGATTCTGTGCTTCCCGCATCCAGCGAATTCCTGCGGTCTTTACTAGGTCATTGGTCCATCTTGTGGGAGGCCTTCCAACGCTACGTCTTCCGGTACGTGGTCGCCACTCAAGAACCTTTAAGCCCCATCGCCATCTGTTCTGCGAGCAATATGTCCTGCCCATTGCCACTTAAGTTTGGCAATTCTTCGGGCTATGTCGGTTACCTTGGTTCTCCTGCGGATCTCTTCATTTCTGATTCGATCACGTAGGGAAACTCCAAGCATAGCCCTTTCCATTGCTCTTTGGGTGACTTTTAGCCTTCTGATAAGGCCCATTGTGAGCGACCACGTTTCAGTGCCATAAGTCATCACTGGCAACACGCACTGGTCAAGACTATCGTCTTGAGATACTGTGGTATATGGGACGAGAAGATATTGCGTAGCTTCCCAAACGCTGCCCAGCCGAGTCGAATTCGATTCGATTCGATTCGATTTGTTAATAGAACAAACATTTTGGAATTCTCAATGACGTTTAAAAGATTTTTTTTTCTTTTCTTATATGTATCTGCAATCAGCCTTACTGCTATATACAAATGCGTTATTTGGTTCATGGCGTGGTTGTGCAGGGATCCAGTGAACACAGCACAGTCATATAATATGGTAATTATTTATTCAGCTCGAGGATGTGGTGCCTTTTGAGGCGCTTGGTGATATTTGGTTTAAGCAGGTCTACGGCCAACTGATTTGGATGGTTTTTAAGTCTATCCTTGTATGTATTTTATACCATCAGTATATTCTCCTTTACTGTGTTTTCTTTTATTTGCTCGTGATTTTCTGCATGGGTGATGAACCATGAGGCAATGGAAATTGACTTCAGAAAACGGGAGAGTCTCGTGGCTCAATTATAACAGCCGCACTGGTCGTTCGAAGATTAAGCTACGCTTGCCGAGGTCGTTCGGTGGATGGGTTACCATTTATTACATATCGAGACCTCTTCGTGCTTGGAAACTACGTTAAACCTTTGGTCCCGGCTACCTTTTGTAAATCTTTGACAGTTGTTACTAGTACGAGTGTATTATCAGAACCCGAAAGTCTGACAACCAGTTTCACCAAGGCTTTACTTATTTATTTTTAAAAAGCACAGCCACATCACATACATTAAACTTATGCTAAAAATAATCTTAATAACTTAAGGACGAATATACATGACAATTACGGCGTACATAGCATTGAAACAGTATCTTGTTACCTTGCAGTTAAACTAAACTAAACTAAACCTAAAATAAAATAAAATGAACTAAACTAAAAAAAAAAGGCTTATCGTTTTACCCAGTAACTGGGTTGTAGAGGTCAGATAGGCAGTCCCTCCATGTAAAATACTGGTATTCAGCTGCATCCGGTTAGTCTGGAAGCCGACCCCAACATAATAGCTGGGAAAAGGCAGATTGACATTGTCAAAGTACCTACAGTTTGTTTGGGATTCGAAAGAAGGATTTTTCAACAATTTAAACTCATATTTACATTGATTTGTTTCTATCAAACAATTTTGATGTTTCAGAAATATTATTAATCCCAAGCCCATATTATAAATGCTATTTAGACAAGCGTCTAAATAGTTATTCTCTGCTAAATAAATAATACTCGTATCATAGTTTATACAGAATAATAGTATTAATAACATAGTTTGTTTAATTCAAAACTTAGTATCATAACTAACGTCAAACATGACGTGTAACCGAGACTAGATCTTCAAGAAGTACCCAAATATTGATATAGTAATTAAATCCTTTAACAATGTTTAAACTGTAGACAACATGAATATTAACAAAGCTGTCTTCGTAGAATATGGGGCAGACGGTGGTTACCTTCATTTTGCATTGTTCTGTGACTAACATAATGCTTGTTACGATGTTGAGCCAAACGGGTTATAAATAATAAATAATAAAATAAATAGTGTTTAATTTCAGGCAAAATACCTATAAACCGCTGTTTGTCTCTGCATCACCCTAAGGTTGACTGGTAGAAAATGCCTATGGCAATAAGTCCGCCTCTCTACATTTGTGTGCTTGAAGTATTAAATAAATAAAGAAATATATACAAAAAACATAATTAATAAGTAGTCAATAACCCCTGAGTCAATTAACTAGTAAAAACAGTAAAAACCATTAAAAAACATAAGTACATAGTCTTTCGTAAATTTTCTCGTTTAGGTGAACAATGTTATACTTTTAATGAAAACTAGGAGTAATTTGTATTGCTACTTATAAACTAATATTTATCGCAAAGATATGATTATTATTATTCTTTGCTATTAAAAGAAAAAACAGTACCTTAATGGACTGATTCAGAGTTCAATTATATTAACAAATCAATGTTTTCTTACAGATAACTACCAGACAAGTGTTTATCTAGCCATAGAATTAGTTCCTAGAAACTCTAGCTGCCATCGTAGCCTTTAGTCTAATTTTCTACAAACAGCTTATAAATTCTAGTTCACCCAGCGCAACAAGAAAGTTGCCGCTAGTTCCCCAGCGCGTCAACACTAACTCCGGAGCAACAGCTAAATATTCATCGTCTATTGCTTTCGCTAAGTTCTAGTAAGTTTCAATGTATTATTGGCTGACTGCGTTCTAAAGTATCTGAATGCTGTGTCTCACAGCCACGCCGTCTACTCATGGGGGTGGGTAGAAATTACATAATGTCACCTGCGATCCTTACATACTCCTTTATTTTGCTTCGCTAATTAACGTTTATACATCTGGTCACACACGGACGCCGGTTGCGAGTACTACGCACCTGACCTTTCTGAAGAACATTACCAATATGGTCACTATATGTCCTCTTAGGGCGTCCCCTCCCGGCGTTACCACTCACATCTGCCTTGTAAATACCTTCTGTTAGTCGCCTTTCATTCATCCTCTTAATATGACCAAACAATGTAAGCATACTCTTAAAATTCTTTGATGATGATGGATTCGTAAATATTGTTTTAATATTATTACTTTAATAAATTGTGTCTGAAAATATTATTTGTTGTTATTCGTGAGGTGCCCGGTGAAACATAAAATTAATTTTAAGAATTTAGACATAGTTATTTTGTTAGTAGTTGAATATTCCAATGCATTAAAATAGTGCTTATCATAACGTATTTTTGTTAGTAAAACGAACCGGCGATGACCACTGCAATAACATTTTTAAACATAAATAATTTGAATATCTTCGACATTTATTCACAGCATCATAGAATTTTTCAGCAAGCGTATCAGGAATATTATTCCTGATGACTGAAATAGTTTCCAGATTAGGTTATTCAGCTGTAATGAACTGCTAATATTATCTGGTCGGACTTCCATTTTCCAGTCAGATACAAGATATTACTCGCTGTTAGTATAAAACACGTTGTTCAATATTATCGCATACAAATAAGGTGTCCAGCAGTGGACGTCTTTCGGCTGATATGATGAACTTTCCTATAATATTCAATGAGCATTCTCTATTTTTACCAGACCAAAAGTCGGTCGCCCAGGTACTTTCATAGTTTTGTTAATAATATTTATTAATCAAGTTCTGAGACTAAGGAACTGCCACATACAATATTAATCATTGTTTCATAGTTTAGAGGTTAAGATCACTCTGTTTAAAGCATTCTGCCAAACTCTCTATACCTGCAATCTGTGGGTCAACTACACGCAGCGGGCCATCAACGCTCTCCGAATACAATATAATAACGCGTTCAGGGTGCTGGTGGGGCTCCCACGCTGCTGTAGTGCGTCTGCGATGTTTGCGCACGCGCACACAGACGGCTTTCACACTGTGCTGCGGCGCCGCATCGCTTCACTTATGTTCCGCACGCGTGGGAGCGCCAACACCATCCTGAGCGTGCTCAGCCACAAGCTGGACAGCCCCCTTTGGGGGCACTGGGTTCAAGCACAAGTGCGTGTGCCCGGGGCCCCTGTGGGCGGCAAATACCTAAATTAATTATTAAATATTGTAGATTTAGTTTGAATTAAATTAAATTATATTGAATTAAATTAAGTTGAACTAAATTAATTAAATTGAATTAAATTAAAATTATTGAATTAAATTAAATTAAAATTGAATTGAATTAAATTTTTTAAATTGTTTGTAAGTCTTATGTATGTCTACTAACAACTTTATGGGCCAATTGTGTCTGAAATAAAAAGATTTTATTTTATTTATTTTATTTTATTTATAGTTGTATTTCACTCGTATATAAGCAGCACAAATAGCTAAGTTATCAAGTTGTATCGCAAGTTGCGCTCGTAATCTAAACATAAGCTAAGTTGGTGAATACTGCAGGATTCACTGCATCGCCGTATTGAGCATTGAGATTCACAAAATGTATACATTAGGTGATTGAAATAACTTATTTCAATCTCTACTATACGTATACAGTTCTATGATTTTCTGATGAAGATGACAATCAGTGGAAGATTAAGGTCATCGCCCATTATAACAACACCGCTCCAGCACAGTAACGCCCCGGCACCGCCTCGAAATATCTAGTCATCAACGCGCCGTAAGCAAGGCGACCGCTAGTCGCTAACGCGCCGTCAGCAAGGCGACCGCTGGCTGACGGCACGCCACCGGTGAGGGGAAAGCTTGTTGTTCATTCACAATTGAGGCGTCACCGCGCGGTCGGCGAGGTGTTACCGCGCGGACTGCGAGGCGTCACCGCGCGGACGGCGAGGCGCCGGCGAGCGGGCTCCTCGCTTGAAGCGTGCTGTCGGCGCGACGGGTGACGGCTCGTGGGCCGCTCACTGACGGCGACCCGTCCACTATTTTGTATACCCATGGTAAAATAGACTTTAATGCATTTGACTTAAAATCCTAATTTGATTGACAAGTTATTTGCCGTGTCGGAGCCGTGCTGCTATAATTAGCGATGACCTTTATGTTTTGATGGTGACTGATTATCCCTGAGGCTGTAAAGATGAAGAATCGGTGATGCTTTGCAACTCTTCCCCGTCTTTAAACGGGGTTTGAAGTTCTTACGCGAACGAATTTTCAAGTAAAATAATAAACCGTAAATATGCTCTCTAGCTAAAACTATTGTTTTTTTTTTTTTTTTGTTAGCCTATAGTGTGTCCCACTGCTGGGCAAAGTTCTCCCCTTTTTCCTTCCAAATCTCTCTATTTTGTGCGATTTCAGGCCATGTTGGCCCCTCAAAAATGATAAGATCGTCACACCACCTTCGGCGCGGTCTGCCTCGACGGCGATGTCCTCCTTCAGGCGTCCAGTGAGTGACGATCTTTGCCCATCTCTCCGGGTGCATTCGTGTAACGTGACCGGCCCACTCCCACTTCAGCTTGGCTGTTTTTTCTACAACATCCGCTACTTGAGTTATGGAGCGCAGGGTGGTGTTTCTAACCCGATCTGCTCGCTTGACACCTATTATGCTGCGCTCCATTGCCCGTTGGCAAATCTTGAGTTTGGACTTCTGTTGTTCAGTAAGAGACCAACTATGTGCACCATAGGTTAGGACGGGCAGGATGCACATGTCGATGAGTTTTCTTTTCAGTGTTATAGGGAGATTTCCTTTCATGTGTTCTTTAAGGGCCCAGTAGGTCTTTCAAGCGTTTTGGACTCGTTTTTCGACTTCTTTGTCTTGTATATTCTTGAAAGACACTATCTGGCCTAAGTATGTATACTCATCGACATATTGCAATACATGCCCATCTACCTCGACCCTACGTTTCGTGCTGTTGGTCATGATCTGTGTCTTGGATCTGTTCATTGAAAGTCCAACCTCAAGACTTGCTGTGCTCAGATCTTGGAGCATTTCTTCGAGTTCTGAAGGTGATGTGGAGAATAGCACAATATCATCAGCAAAGCGGAGGTTTGTTAGCTGGTGGCCGCTAACATTTATGCCACGTGACTGCCACGAATCAGGCAACTTCTTGAAAACCTCCTGCAGTGCGCTTGTGAACAGCTTAGGTGAGAGTGGATCGCCTTGTTTAACCCCTTTTTGTATGTTGAAATTTGGGCCAGAAATATGTAATTTGATGTTTGCAGATCTACTTCGATATTATGGTGTCAATGAGGTCAATATAGGTATGTGTAACATTTTGGGACTCCAATGCATTAATAACTGACTGATGGTCTATACTGTCGAATGCCTTGGCATAATCCACTAACAAAACTATTGTTAAATAAAATAAAAAAACAACCGACTTTTACAAATGAAAATACAAAATCAAAGACACCGACTTCCGAAATTAAAGTTATTTTTATTAATTTTGTATTGTATTTATGCTGTTTTGCTCTGTGCTCTACAGTGTGCACAATTTTTTTTTTGTTTTTTTTTCTTTCTTGACTGATTGGCTAGAAAAGGCAGCAGGCAAAGATGAATGGCGAAGTATGGAGGAGACTTTTGCCCATCAGCGGAACAGAAAAGGTAAAAAAAAAAGAAAAGTTTTTAGAAAAACGACCAGCATTCTACACACACCTCCCAACCAACCATAGAATTCAATCATTGTTTTTCTTTTAATTACTTTTTTTTTCTAAAAGCCCCATCCTTTTGTGAATGGATACTCGTAGGTCTTTGATTAAGTTTTACAGTATACCTTTGTACTGGTTAGCGGTGTCTAGACATTTTCTTGACTGGCATCAAGTTCTGTTCGAAGATGGGAGGCCAAATGAAGAGTTTTATTTAACTAATGTTGGACTGTTGCAGGGGGATTTTTCCATTGTTTTGTTGGAGTATTTTCTTTGCTGATTTTGGTCAAATGAAGTCATTAATAATATATCACCTATACCAATACCTGATGAGCTGATTGAGCAGTGGTGGTCCAGTGGTATCGGCCCCGACTTACGAGTTGTAGGTCGTGGGTTCGAATCCAAGCAGGCGCTTTACTTTGTGTAAATCATTTCATCACCACTGCTCTCAAAACGGTGAAGGATAACATCGTGAGGAAACCGGCATGTCTTAGAACCAAAAATTCGAAGACATGTGACATCTACCAACCCGCACTGGGCTCGCGTGGAGGATTACGGCCCACTCCCTCTCACAGAGAGGAGGTCTGTATCCCAGCAGTGGGAACATTAATAGGCTGATTATGTAGGTATATGTATACCAATACCAACCAACCTATATATCACCTAGACCAATTCTCTTACTTTAGAATGATCAAAATGTAGTATCAGTTTAATCATAATGATGTTGTATACAATTTTTATTACCTACCACTGGCTATTTTGTCTCGTAACAATGTAGGTATAATGGAAAATCCTTGGTTTGCCTTAAACCAGCTAGAAGAGGTATAACCAAACAGGTTCACTATTCCGGATTTAAATTGCTTTCGATTATAATTGGCAATTAACTGGCGCGAACATTGTGTACCTACAAGTACGTGCATTACAATACAGTGTGCACGGAATACTGAATAACAATCGCGGAGAGCGAAAGTATCTACCTACGTATAAAAATGGAAACTTGGTTCTGAACATAGTCTTAATTGGTATATTGCACGACTCATAATGTGAACCATTAGAGTGTGCTCTACGATCGATGTTTTTTGCCCCATTTCTGCAACTGTTTTTATTGTTACACTCCTGCTAGTACACAGAACCTACTTAAGTTATACTTAAACCATTATAAAGATGATTAAATGGAGATTAATACTGTACTTTTTAACAATTGATTTAATGCAGCAGAAATGAAAAAATCATCAAAATAGTTGAAAAAAAATTCCTGTCCGTCAATTTATGAAACCTGAAAACATTGTAGCTTGCGATAAAATTAATTAATTGAGACAATTATTTTTTAATACATTGGTTTCAGTCATAGAAAGATCCCTATTGAAAATGGCTCTTTTATTCAAAGTAGTTTAATTATAATTAATAAAAAAATTAACTAAAATATAATATCTATATCTGAATATTTCCAACCTTGGCTTGACGTTCCGTTGCCTAGCAACCCACAAAGTAAATAACTAAATAAATAGTCTTTGACATTACGTAAGGATTGCGAGGTTAGAAATTTTACCCATATTGATGGGTAAAGAAGCAGTCAAAACATACTTCATGAAAAGTGATAAATTTTCATTTTTGTTAGAAACAATGTTTTGAATTTGTTTTTCGTTTATGAATGAGTGTGATGAGGCGTGCACTTTTGGATTTTCCAAACTATTTAATAAATAAAGTCGAATGAAATAGTGTTGTAGGTATCTAAAGGTGCGTTTATTTCAAACGAACATAGAACTAGGACAAGAGTAAGAGCATTATTTTCTTGAGTTTCTTTACATTTTTGTACGGGTATTCGATTTATCGCCCCCGAAACTCCCTGCATACAAAATTTCATGAAAATCGTTAGAGCCGTTTCCGAGATTCGGATTATATAATTGTTTACATTTATACAACAATTGCTCGTTTTAAGGTATTAGATAGATTCACATAAGGTAGGTTATTAGGTAGGGACAGAACGTGGATTCGATCGTTGAGTTTAAACTTTACCCTGTTTAAGACATTATACCTAGAAGGTTTTTAGAGTCTTTTGTATGGTCACTCTTATAAGCCACTTTTCAAAAGAAAACCCACGATTAGTTCCCCAATGACTCCTACCCAACCTTATGGAAAGTCAGCAAA
This sequence comes from Conistra vaccinii, assembly GCA_948150665.1. Lineage (NCBI taxonomy): Eukaryota > Metazoa > Arthropoda > Insecta > Lepidoptera > Noctuidae > Conistra > Conistra vaccinii. The sequence goes on along the minus strand of OX411323.1, from coordinate 1,501,281 downwards.
AAATAATGTCACGAACAAAAGCTAAAATCCAGTGTCAAGGTCACAAGAACCCATACATCATCAGACCGAAGAAAAATCTTTTCATTTTCGATACGCACGGGAAGGCCTCTTGAGTTATGGTCGCGGTATACGTACGGCCACCGTCCGGGTACCGTCCGGCTACCGTCCGGCGACCGGCCGGTGTCTGTTATCGTCCGCACCGGACAACGACCTCGGCAATATATTGCTTTATCTTCACTAGTTTTAATATTCGAGCGCAGAGAAATTTATCGTCCTCTCTGGCGGCTATTTCCTCCCCGATTTTGGTGTGTTTGCAAGTTGTTCACTGGAGGGTGTCGTGGTTTGGTCTTTGTCAGTGTTGTTGTAGTAGTAGAATTAAAACTTTTATATACCTGGAGGTTTGCTTGTAAATCTTCACTTTCCAAGTTGTTGATTGGTTAGGTTCAGTGCTTTTATAGTCCTGACTGCGCAGCAACTGGCGCCCTCTTGTTTGGGTACGAAATTACTGGAAACACAGAAGAGGTCGTAGAAGACTGACACTGACAGATTTCTGTCACTTTAGCAGAGCGTCGATTCGATGGTTGCGTGGCGACAGATGACAGAGATGATGCAAAGAGTAAAGTAATTATATAGTGTCAGTGTGCAGCTGCTACCACGTCCACGACGAACTGCTATATTCCGGCACGATTCCGCTGATATTGAAGCTGAACGACTAATAACCATAGATGTATTATTTAAACGTATAATATATCTATGACTAATAAGATGACCACTTCAGTCTGATAAAGACTAATCTGCACCGTTAGTGGTCGTGTACACGGCACCGCCGCCGCGCCAACCCCGCGCCGCTACCGCGCCGCCGCCGCGCAGCCACCGCGCCGCCGCCGCGCCGCCACCGCGCCGCCACCACACCGCAAGTATTGTTTAAGGGGGATGCGCCAAAGTAGCCCGCAAAATTCAAATTTTCTGACGTTTTTGATATTTGCAGGTCAGTGGCAGGTTGTTTCTTAATTAAATTTGGATTTTGCGGGCTACCTTGGCGCGGTGCGGCGGCGGCGCGGTGTCGGCGCGGTGGCGGCGTGGCTACGGCGCGGTGGCGGGGCCGTGTACACGAGCACTTAGCCTTATTTGTTTTAACCATACATGAATTTTCTAGTTGTTTAAAATTTTCTAGTTGTTTAAAAATGTCTAGGAAAGTTATACAGACATTTTGTTGGTGTTTAGACTATGTTATTAGGACACTCAACCAACTTCAGATACATAGGTTACTGGCTGACCTGTGTTGATATAAAACCTATTGTGATGTTAAGTTTATGTTATCAGTTATTAATGTACGATATATAGTTATAACGTCTTTTACATCTAGTGCAGAAATATTAATTCTACCTAGCTTGTTACAATAGAACCTGCCACATTTTGCTTTAAATACCGAAATACTTCTCTCAGAATTAATTGAACTTGCTTGTATAAACAGTCTTCTTCTTTTTCATTTCGTGTGGTTAGTGGTGTCAGAGTTTAAAAACCACCCATGGGCCTCTGACTTGGCTTCACATGCCGTCGAGAAATATCTCTCAGGCATGCCGGTTTCGTCACGATGTTTTCCGTTTTTGAAGCAAGTGATAATTATACAATAAGCACATGAATGCGAAAAGTCAGAGGTGTAAACTGTAAACCAATGAAAATGGATGATGTACCTACTCAATTCCACTCAATTCCTAACATATAAAACTAGTAGATATATGTCATCATCATCATCGGCCTATTAATGTTCCCACTGCTGGGACACAGGCCTCCTCTCTGTGAGAGGGAGTGGGCTGTAATCTACCACGCGCGCCCAGTGCGGGTTGGTAGATGTCACATGTCTTCGAATTTTTTGGTTCTAAGACATGCCGGTTTCCTCACGATGTTTTCCTCCACAGTTTTGAGAGCAGTGGTGATGAAATTATTTACACAAAGTAAAGCGCCTGATTGGGTTCGAACCCACGACCTACAACTCGTAAGTTACCACTGGGCCACCACTGCTCTCTGTTAGATATATATGTAAATAAAGTCAATTCCTGGTATCAAACCTGAGAGCGTTAGATCAGGAATTGAATCCCTTACCGTCGGGTTTGTTTGTAATAGATTCGGTTTTCACAGAAACCTTACACGAGGAAGAACCGTTTGTAAAACAATCTGATCGTTATCGGGAGGATATTGTTCCGGTTATTAAAATTGTAATTTGAAGTTTATTTAGGTTATAATATGAAGTATGTGTGTTTTGTATGTGTGTTTTATATATGGGTTGTCGTTGAATGGAAATGAATGAAATAAATAGTAGATGGAGAATAATTTGATAAAAAATCTCAAAATTAATTAATTAAAAAAACTGTGGTATAGTTTGTTGTAACAGACTGTACCACGCTTTTTTAAATAAATATATATATATTTTTTTAATTATCTCACTACAATATTGACATAAAACACTGCAACAAAACAATCTCGGGACAAAACAGGGTTTTGTTAATGATAGACAAAACTGTTTTGTCTTGGTCTTCCTTATTAATACTGCTTTAAGAAAGTAAGCCTGTTTACATACTAGATTCCTTACGAAGCCAATCTAAAGGAGATTGGCTTCGTAAGGAATCCAGTATGTATATATATAACAATCTCTCCTAATATACTCAATTTCATAACAAATAATGTGTACTACTACAAGTCACCAACACTTTTAAAATATTTAGCGTAGTTTTAAGTATACTTCCAACTTCAAGAAGTATGCAAACATGTGTTAGAAGTACTACTTCAACGTAGCAAGCGTAGCCGCGTAGGCGGTATTACTCGGTTACTGCTACGTGATTGCTATGCTACGCCGTAGCGAGCTGCGGTGCTACGCGGTATGAGCTACAAAGTGTAGGCAATAAAATTAAGATGCGACATACGATTGCATCAATAATTGTGTTTCTGTTTTAGTGTTGTAATCAAATGAGCACTACGTAAACAAATTCACCTACCTTTGTTTATTTAACGTAACTTTTTCCGAATATAGAATTTTGACCGATAACCCGATCCGGTCATAATCCTCAATACTATTGAAATCTTTATCATATTTTTCCACGATATTTACCGTCATGTCCTGTATTTAAAACAACAGCGCTGCATGCAGCGATAGTGAGTTTTTGTTGGCTTTAAATCGTTTTCATATTGTAACGGATATTTTATTAAATGTATTCGATAGATTTCGAAATGATATATTGCAATTGAAACAATATACACACATCAAAAGTGTCTAGGGATCAACATATATTTTTGCAATAACTTTTCTCCTGATTGATATTAATTAAAATTTTCTTTAAGGATTCATCAAATAAAGTGTTTTCGTTTGTCACAGTAACGATAAACCAAGTCACCTTTGCATTAATAAAGAAATTTGCCATTTTCCTAATAAAGGGATTTTTGACATTTGAACCACTAACATTAAAGTTCGAAAAAAAGACTGAAATAACAGTTTTCTTTAAAATTTTATTGGGTAACTTAAACAATTAATAATCCGTGTTTCTACCGCGAACACTAACAACACAAGAACATCGGTTTGGCATACTCAAAATGAGTTCATCCAAATCACGCTGTGGAATGGCCGCCCATGTTCGTTGCAACAACAAAAAAAGGTCTTCTTGCGACTGGATACCCTCCATATTCGGCAGAGCTCTTCTCTGTAGCATATCCCATGCATGCTCAATCGGGTTCAAGTCTGGCGACTGAGCAGGCCAGGGCAGGACATTGATGTTAGCTGCGGCGAGAGTCTGTCTTACAACTCTTGCGGTGTGCGGTCGTGCATTATCATGCATTAACTGAAATAAGGGACCGATTTGCACTTGTAGAGGAACGATGACGTCTGATACAATCGTCTCAGCATAAATTTGAGCGTTGAGGTTGCCTCTAATCCAAATCAACTCAGTTCTTCCGCCGATCCAAATACCCGCCCATACCATGATGGTTCCACCACTATAAGGATGGACTTCCTGGCAGGATTTTAATCGCTGTTGGCGTCCAGGGGTTCTCCAGTGTCGTATACGTCTTGTATCCGGTCTCATACCAAAACGAGACTCATCAGAAAAGCACACGAAACGCCATTGTTCTTCTGCCCAATTTCTGTGTTCAAGAGCCCATTGATATCGAATCCTACGATTGTGCATTGCTATAGGTGGTACCCGTAGCGGTCTTCGGGAATGAAGGTTCACTTCATGCAAGCGGTTTCTGACTGTTTGGTCGCTAATTAAGTTCCCTGAAGAGTGATGAAGCCTCACGGCTAACATCATGGCGGTTATTGTTGGAGCTCTTCGAGCTAAGATTTGAATGTATCGGTCTTGTCTCCGTGTGGTGCAGCGATACCGTCCTCCATGGCGCTCAGCCACGGTACCAGTGCTTCGGTAACGTGTCCAAAGTCGACTGATAACACTCTGACTTGTATTCAGAGCTAAAGCCACAGTACGTTGCCGGGAACCAGCTTCTATCATTCCCACGGCTCTGAGCATTTCTTCCCTGCTTAAATGACGTCGCTGCTCCATAATAACGTTGGTTTTAATCAGTAGTAGGGAAACAGTAGCACTAATAATGTCTTCAATGCGTTGTATGTTTTTATAGGGAAAATATTGACAGCTGATTTTCATCTTTTACTCGAATTTGATTCACAGTTCCTGATTCAAATTATGAAATGCACCAAAAAGGATCCATATAAATTTATAAAATCATAAATTTATTACAAAGCCACATCTCAATCTCAAGAAATCCGCATAAAAATGCTTGATCCCTAGACACTTTTGATGTGTGTATTTCTCGTGAATTGTTTAGATAAAGCTGTCATTATTTGTGTGCCAGTGAACTGTAGTATTTAGTATGAAATGTTTGACAGTTGGATTATTATTTCATTGAATTCTATTCTGTAACGTATTATTCAATTTTCTGAAAAAAATTGTACCAAATAATTGTATAATGTAAGGATTATAATCAGCCTATAATGTTCCAATGCTGGGACACATGTCTCCTCTCTGTGAGAGGGAGTGGGCTGTAATGTACCACGCGGGCCCAGTGCGGGTTGGTAGACGTCACATGTCTTCGAATTTTTAGTTCTAGGACATGCCGGTTTCCTCACGATGCATGTTTTCCTTCACCGTTTTGAGAGCAGTGGTGATGAAATTATTTACACAAAGTAAAGCGCTTGCCTGAGTTCGAACCCATGACCTACAACTCGTAGGTCAGGGCCGTTACCACTGGGCCACCACTGCTCCTGGGCCGTCACTGCATATAAGGAATATGTAGTGTTTTTACCAAATTGGTAACGTAGGTAGGGATATTTTCTATCAGTGTGCTTAAAAGCTATCATAATTAAGAAATAATTTGGAACCGCACATTCTTGTGAACTTATTTTAACACACCGGCAATCAATTATTTATTTGTCGATCATCAGAGACCAGCAGCAGTCTAGTTATTTAAAGCGCAATGAATATTCCATGACGCAAATATTTACTTCGGCTATTTTTATAACAAGTTCTACAATTTTATTAAAATATGAGAAGCTTATTCTTTTAAAGCAACACTTTCAAAAAATAAAATAAGGGCATGCTCATACAGCATAATCTCATAACAATGTTTCTATCCGTTTTGCTAGCAGAGCAACGTTAGAAAGAGCACAAAAGACCTATGATACCAGCTCATGCTGTTTTATAAAATAGCTGAAAGAAAGATAAAAGCTAAAATTGTCGCGTAATTACGTTGCTGGATAAAAGAAAACTTAGGGGTGTTGCACATAAGCGACAAAATTAACTTCTATTCAGCAATGTATGAAAGTGCAAGTTAATTTGACTTGAGAGTTTTAAAGAAAATTATTTCAATGTTTTTTTTATGTTATAGGCCAATGTAAAGAAATAGTTGATGTATCTATTTTAAGCGAAATTATTATAGTCCTCCTGACTGAATTTCGGCCGTGGCAGCCAATCTCAGCGGAGAGTAGCCATCGACGCAGGAGATATTATAGTGCACAAGTGTGGGAATTTAGAATTTTTGGAAAAACCTAATAACACTTTTGCCCCGACCGGGAAAACGAACCTAGGTCCCCCATGCTCAGCAGTCGTACTTGCCCCCACGAGATCAACGGGTTAGTCAGTATACAGTGATAGTTACGATGACGAAACCGATCAACTTTTTGAGTCTAATCCCGCGAACAAATTTTAAATTTTCATACTAAAACTTATAAGTAGACTTATATTCGAAAGTTTGGTCAAATTCCCCCTTAATAGAAGAAAATGGAATGGTTACTGCCAGCATTTTGACAGATAACTTTTCCATGTAATTTTTTAACAATAAGATTGGTACCTAATTAAACGATGTTAGGTACTCCGAAAATCTGTTCCCTCGAGCTTTACATAACCTTTTTAAACTCGAGAATCGAAGGCTCACACAACCGCTACAGCTAATTCCAAAGACATATTTAACTACATGTTATCGGATGCCTATATTTCACACAAGTGTCATACAAATGGGTCACGTTTAATATATCTGAAGGAAAATTTATGCAGAAGCCGGTTTGAACATGTATTTTAGATTTCCACACGCTAATCTGGAGTTAAAGGGCAAAATGAAATTATAAATTGCTTTTTTATCCATGTATAAATATCAAGGCAAATTTTTAAGTGATTGTAAATTATACCTAAATATTTCAATTCAATTCTTTAATTTATTGCGTGTTTCCTTATCCTAACTAATACCAAAAACGCGAAAGTGACTTTGTTTTTTTGTTAGGCTTACATGGTAAAACGGCTAAACGGATTTGGATGAAATTTGGCAAATAGATAGCCTGGGACCTGGAAAAGGACATAGACTACTTTTTATCCTGAATCGTAAACTAAGTCGCGGGGAACTGCTAGTCAAGAATAAATCAACAATCGCTTTTTTTGGGCAGTCACTAGTCGTGTAAAATGTTAGTGTCATAAAAAGTCAATGAGGACAAGCGAATATGTAACAGAGTCTTTCTGTCTGTTAAACTGCTATTGTTAGTATGTCTGCGGAGCCTGCTATTATATTATTATCTGTCTATAACCGTTAAGTATTGATGAAGCTTTTAGGGGTTCCTAAAATATTAAGCCACAACTTACTTGCCTCCAAGGTGAACATTTCCTTACTTCGCCTGTTGACCTCAGCCGAGGCCAAAGTAAATAAGTGCAACGTGAATATTTCAGCGACAGCTCGACTGTCGATGTCTCGCTAACTAACTTACGATCGAACTTTATGCTTCAGGCTTTGATGCACTATCTTCTGGAATTAGCAGAGCTCTATGTTGATAGATAAAAAAAATAAGTTACGGGAAAATAAAAGTGATCTAAAAGTACGAAACAAGAAAATATTTCAGGCGGAAATCAAGACGTAGGTACAAAAATGGTCAGTGTAAAGCCGTGGTCGCATGCATGAAACCATGTGGGTGACAGTAACAGTTACAAAATTATAATGGCCAATGATCAATTAGAGCAAAAATACATATATACATACATAGACTGCTAAAATCATAACCCTTCATTTTGGCTTTGCCGTAGTCGGGTAACAAGGGGCACTCTGCTAAGCTTGTATGCTATTTAGTATGGTATTATTTATTAAACCTTTCAACTATTATTTTTGTTGCCATTGCATGGGATGCAAAAATCATCACGCTTGGCGAAAGAATTCACATGCTCGTATGCACATGTATTTGCCCTACTAACAGCGTTACTGATAAGCTAATCTTTTAATTTGTCATGAGCTGTTTTCTCATACTTTGAGATAAAAAATATTTTTCATACAAGGAAGGACGCTATTCTTTTGTTTCTCAAATGACATCTCTGAATGCTATACTGACGAAACTTATGGGTACTCTAGTCAGTCATTCTTCCATACAAACGTACTTATGATGATTACTCGTCTGTTTGATGGTGTACGTTCAAAACTAAAAGCCCTTCATGGAAACAGAATTGGAAAAAAAAATTGGGTTGGAAGTTATGAACGTCAAAACTTCTGTAGTTCAACACTAATTTTAACTCATCTTTGGGCGTAAATAAATAACTAATTAAATTAAATGGCAAAATAGAAACCGTACAGTGATATATAATTAGAGATAGTTTATCCTTTAAATAGAACCGCAAGCCATTCAAACAATTTATCGTAAAGGAGCCCTAAATATCACACATTCACGCTCAATCTACAAGATAATTAACTGCCGCATTAATTACAGTTTTAGTGTCTAGACCTAGATCGTAAGGACGCGACCAATTTGACCCAAATCCAGGCCATATTATAATAAAACACTTGGTTCTTCAAATACTTGAAAAAGTCACGTATAATTTGAATTACGTGATAAACTAGAAACTAAGTTTATTTTAAGTGTCAGAAGAAGTAACTGTGTGTTAGTATTATTGAATTTTTAATATGATGGCAAGAACCCCTGTACGGGTAAAGGCCTCCGAAGATGCCCATGTTTCTCTGTCTTATGCTACTTTGGTTCACAATAGGCCAGCATTTTTATTCACTTCATCTTCTCATCGTGTGACACAATATCTTTGGAGGAGGCCTCTACCCATTCCGGTTGTTGCAGACTAAGATAGTGTAATTTTCAAATAAAAACTAAAATATAAATACTAATAAAACTTACAATATATGTATAATATAACATAACAGGTATTTTAAACTGACCATACTAAAAAAACAGAAACAGCACTAATATTAAAACTAAGTACAGTACGACACAACTTAGATGTAGCATAGATTTGAAAATTTTCATTCATTCATTTCAATTTTACGAATGTATTTGGCTATAAGACTTTACAAGTTATTGCGTTTTCGAAAGATCATTTTCACCTGAAGCGGTAATAAAGATTGGTGATTTTGAAGGCGCACTCAGTTCGGATAGTGATCGGTTTTACGAATTTTGTCGATGCTACATCTAAGTTGTGTCGTACTGTACCCATATAAATATAATGCGTAGTTTACAGGAAACAAATGGCGTTTTTATTTTTATTTTTAATATGGTGGCAAACAAGATGGGCCACCTGATGGTTAGCGGTGACCACATACTCTTCATACTGGGACAAGACATGCAGCTTGCCGTCAGAAAAAGGTCTGGTGTCTTTCCAGGACGTGTTTTTTTGACAAGACTACTAAATACTGTCTTGAGTTGACTGTATTTTGATACCAAATCAGAAAAGGGGGAAAAAGTAAGTTATCCGGTACGCTATTCAGATTTCAGATGACTATATTTCTTCAGTTGACTTCGATCTGCTAGCAAATGTCCTAATTACAGCGGTTCAGTTGACTCAGTGCTCGATAAACTGGCTTGTTTAAACCTATTGGGACGGGATAGCGTCATTGGCAAACTATCAACTAAGGCTTTGCCTTCATTTATTCTGTCATGAGTCTTAACACAAACGTATTGTGTTAGAACAACGTTTAATGGCCGTTATTTGTGCTCCATGGCGTGTGTACAATGTTTAACCATTTTCTAAGTATTTCATTGGGTGAGAGGTAGGAACTCAATTTATTATTTTCATTTATTGCGGATCACACATAAAAGTCTCATACAATCCATGTAGTATTAGTAACAAAGACTTGGAAACTATGTTAGTAACACTTACAAACTAACTTCGTGGTTCAACACATGTTGTCGCGTGCCTCCGCATTCAGTGCCTAATTAAGGGGCTGTCCAGCTTGTCGGCAAATGTTTTTTAGATTTCAATACCAGTGTCTGTTACAAGCATGTTCTTGGTTGATGTAAACATCACAAGAACCTTATAGTACAAAATTAAAATACATCTAGTTGTACAAACATAAAATACCGCATCTTTTGTGTACCAAAATAAAGATTGCATCCGTTTATTTACTCAAAGAAAAAGTCTTTACAAAGAATGTAGTTTAAATAAAAAAGTATGTAAATAAGCTCGTCTTTAAATATTTTACTATCAGAAGTAGCGCTCGATACTAACTAAGTTAGTGACGAGCCAATGATTTTAACTGAATGCTTTTAGATGAGAAAACTTCTTTCATTCTCTTCAGCTTCACAAGTTCGTTTTTTAATGTTCTCTAAAAAGCTACTTTGGTAAAGTCGTGGTTGGCGAGTTTTATAGCCCTTTTTGAACTCTTGGTTTAGGGTTCAATAACTAGCTAGTAGGTAACTATTTGACTTTTCATTTAATTATGTAAAAGAAAGAATAACTTATAAATAAATAGGTACTTTATTCTGTACAAATAAAACGTAAATTACAAATTATACACGAATATACCCAAAACCACAATATTTGAAAATAATAATAATAAAAAGAAATGCAATAAAAATGTATAAATCCCATATAATATTCTGCAGCGAGCCTATTACTTCGGGCTGCTACTGAGAAATTCCAGATGGAAAAATCCAAGAACACTTTGCCTGACCCGGGAATCGAACCCAGAACCTCATCAGGAGTAGTGCCTGCGACCACTAGACCAAAAAATCAATCAACCTTCCTAGCCTTTTCCCAACTATCTTGGGGTCGGCTTCCAGTCTAAGCGGATGCAGCTGAATACCAGAATTTTACTGCAACCGGTTAGACTGGAAGACGACCACTTTTCCACTGGCAGTTTTTAAATATATCTTTATTATTATGTAATTCACCTATCATAACAAAAAACTGAGTTATGACCTCTGTTGAATGACGCCTCTTGAATCCCACAATGCCCTCGAACAATAATACTTAACTCGATTTAATTAAGAATTTGATTGATTTCATACTCGGTGGAGGCTCACAATAGAATAGCTACTGGCTATGAGATTGATAATTCCTATTATATTTGTGAAGAACGGAACATCATTGGGTTCATTTGGTTCATTCAATGTTAGTAGCTACTCGTATTGTAAAAAGGGTTCAAGATAATGGGCTGAAGACTTACTATTATCTTGATATCACCAATCACTAAGCCCGCGTTCCTACGGGTGTAAAGAAATCGCGGCAGGAATTAATCGCGGCCGTTCGACAGAGTTCTCAAAAACGGTGAAGGAAAACATCGTGAGGAAACCGACATGTTACATCACAAAAATTCGAAGACATGTGACATCTACCAACCCGCACTGGGCCCGCGTGGTAGATTACGGCCTACTCCCTCTCACAGAGAGGAGGCCTGTGTCCCAGCAGTGGGCATTTAACATGGGTGGGCATGTAGGATTGTCGTATCTGAATGTATTTTACTGTGTGTACATAAATAATAAAATAAATAAACATTAAAGCTGTTTTCAGACCGGGCGATTTGTCGCACGACGCGACACGAACGATACAAAATTTCACGGTATAACAATAACCGATGTCGCGTCGCGCGACAAATCGCGCTGGTCTGAAAACAGCTTAATAGGCTGATTATGTTCGACATATGCACAGATTTCCTTTTGTAGATTTTCTAGGTCCATGTGAACGTGGGCTAAGACTAGTGATGTACCTACAAATGGTACATTACTGTCGCAGTAATTGATGAACGATCGTGAAAATGCGGGCCGAGACGAAGCCGACACTCAGGCACACATACGTGAGTCCATCAATGCCTGGTTGCGGCCAAGGCTTGTATAGTACTTTTCTCAACTAATGCGCGGAAATTCAAACTAAATAAATTCATTATAAATTCCAGAATCAATGAAGAACAACGATAATTTTTCACGCGCCATTATGTTTATTTGAACTGTTTCTTTACTTTAAACAGCTCTATTTGCAAGCCAAATCGAAATTTTAATAAAATCTTTGATCCTCCTTGGTTTAGGTATATGTGTTGAAGTAAAAAGTTCATTCCATTTTTAAATAACACGACCAATATGAGTTTTCATAGTAATTTAATTGGCCGCTAAACACGACAGCTGTGGATTTTCATACAAACGTTGTCGGCCAGGCGCTCGCATATAATTGGCCAGCAGGTACAGCAATTTCAATTTATCTCGAAGAAGATTGTCAAAATAATTCTCGAATTTCCAAGCATGTTTGAGAAAAAACCTTTTTTTCTTTGCTAATTTCACATGTGCAAATACTACCAACCTACTACAGACCAACAACTATCTATATATGATGCCAATTGTGTTTCGGGCGGGAATCAAACTGAAGACATAATGGCATAGCAACCGTTCGTGTAGTAACTATGCCAAAGTCTTCGAATATCTTCGACTTTCATGTAACCGAACCTCAAACTTACTAAAAAAAGTAAGTAAATTATATTTGTAAATAAAGTTAGTAAGTAAATCAATAACAAATGAAACACTAAATAAATGTCTTCTCAAAGTAATATTAACAAAGTTTATTTACAATGTCAGACTTCTTTTCGTCAAATTATTTAAGAAATAATATGAGAGTGTGAGTGTGACATTTAACTGACATGAGTGTATTTGAAAACTTATTTAATTTCAACAAATTCGCTGAAACTTAACTATTAATATTGGCACTTGGCACTCGACCAAAAACGTAATATAAGTGGTACGGATTTAGCCACTCAGAAGATACCTTACAGCGGGACTAGGAACCTAATCTGTCTTTTCGTGGCTGTTATAAATTGTCGAATAAGGGATAATGTCAAGAGGAAGGACAGCGTCCTCTTTGCGATCACAAAAACGTTCTGCTGTCTCCAATCTATGTAATAATACGTAGGTAAAATGTGTCGATTGATCGTATTTAAGACATGTATGTGTAGAGCAGTGGTGGCCCAGTGGTAACGGCCCTGACTTACGAGTCACGTACTTACTTACGTAGGTCGTGGATTCGAACCCAATCAGGCACTTTACTTTGTGTAAATAATTCCATCACCACTGCTCTCAAAACGGTGAAGGAAAACATCGTGAGATAGAACCAAAAATTCGAAGACATATTGTGACATCTACCAACCCGGACTGGGCCCGCGTGGTAGATTACAGCCCACTCCCTCTCACAGAGAGGAGGCCTGTGTCCCAGCATGTGGTGACATTAATAGGCTGATTATGTGTATCGTATTTAAGACATGTCTTATGCAGTTTACTTTAACATAAAACGGTTATCCGCCAATTAGCCGTCCGTTGTTCGCACGGACGTAATAAAATCGCGGCGATTTTTTTTCGCGTATTGGGTTTTCCACGTTCTGCTTAGCGCCGAGAGTTGAATATCCAACAGTGTATTTTCTTGACGCGCTGGGATACGCGCTGAATGCGCTCTGTTGGATACTTGGACTTGCTCTCATTGGAAAGTAGGCGTGTCTTTATGTAAGTTTGTATGTACTTTAGTTAAAGAAAATAGGGCAAAATTCATACACTCATCTCACTGAAATTCAAACATATTGCCAAGGTCGTTTTCCAATCCTCGGCGGACATATTACAATCAGGTACAGTCATATTACTTCAGTAAAAAGAAAGAAAAAGAAAGAAAAAGAAAGAAATAAATAAAGCAAGAATGAAAAATATTTTATTTAGGACAGGAGAACATTAAACGGACAATAGGTAAAGCACAAAAACAACACGCCCTATTTTATGTCATCACATAATTTGCATACCGAAATTTTTACCTTGGAAGTCTCGCTCACAATCTGTATGGATTGCACCATCTCATACATGTGGCATCCGAGGTACTACTCAGATATAAGACTGAAAAATTCATACAAAACCCATTTACATTCAAGAAGAATTCTAGTTCCAGGTAGATCTGCGAGCAAATGAGAAACGTTGACTGTTTTACTTGCATATCGAGCTGCATAAATAATGCTGAGCTACAGTCAGCCCCACATCAGTAACAGCGCCTTTATCTCGTGGCAGTAAGGTTGGCTTTTGTAGTGCAAGTGTTACCACAGAGTTGCGGTACACTGTACAGGCTAAAGAAAATATAGGTCAAATTAAAATTAAAATTGTGTACAACTCAGGATGTTTTATATCCCAGTTTTTCCCACGTACGATGAAAATGTAGATTGGACTGCAATCAGAGTTTTCCGTACACGTGCGGAAAGGGAAGATCTTCTGGTACTTCTTTCATGTCGGCTATAGGCACGGTAATAGTTAATTATCTTTGTAAAAAGATAATATGTAATACTTATGAATTTGAATTTCTATTTTAATGATTATAGCTAGAAAAACTTTATACAAAGGGGATTTTTATGTATTTTTTTTTCTTTTTAATATTATTTTTTTATTAATTCTATTATACGGGGTGGCAGGGACATCGACGCGAAGCCGGTTACCATGGATTCATTACATGATTCTGAACCCCCCTGCGTTGAAATTTTTCGTCGGTTATTAAAAAAAAAATCTGCTGCTCCATACATTTTGACCGCGTAGGTATTGCACTTTTCTATGAAACAGCTGTTTTTTTTTTTAAATAACCGACGAAAAATTTCAACGCAGGGGGGTTCAGGATCATGTACTGAATCCATGGTAAGCGGCTTCGCGTCGATGTCCCGGACACCCTGTATTTATCTTTTAGAACAATAAATATATTTATATTTTATTAATTTTTTAGTATCATAATCTTTTCATTGTAATTAGAGTGAGTTACTTCCATGATTGTATGTCATGTCTTATCCTATTCCCCAGTGCAGCAGACACCCATGTGAAAACCCCGTGATTACTTGCCGATCATGTAGAAGATAGCCTAAAATTTCTCGTAAAATACATTACAGCCTTTTAGCCTTATTTTAGTTCTTTGACTGTTACAGGTCATATTAGGTGGTTGTGTTTTTTTTTTTTTTTGGTTGCGAAATCATCAAATGACTTCTCCCGCTCTGGGCGGAGCGGAAGGGCGTGTCAGACTTTTACTGACTAAAACCCACCCGTGTTCCTTCCCTTGCCTAGACCGGGGCCACGGTTTCCCCTTAGGACTTATCCCCAACCCCAGTGTGTGTGTAAGTTTGTAGTTTGTAAAGTTGTGAAGGAACAGAAGCTGTTTATTAGTGAAAACTTTGTAGCGGCGTTGTGCACTTTTTTTGGGATGGGCGTTGTTTGGGAATGTTAAACTCGCGTCAGGTCACAGATCGAAAATTCGTAAGACGGAGGGAGAGTAGAATTTGTTAGTAACCTAACAAAGAGTACTAGGCTTGCATGAATTCAAGATAGTATTTCAATCATTTAGACGTTGTGCACAATACCTGAGCAGTAACCTAACAAAAAGTACTAGGTTTGCATGAATTCACGATAGTATTTCAATCATTACACGTTGTGCACAATTTTTACTTTTTTTTACTTACGGACTTCATCGGTTAATCATGTTATGCTACTAATAGGATTTGGATGAGGCAAAAAGATAGTTTATTACCTGGATTAACATAATATTATAGGATACTGTTTTCACTTCCATCGGCAGTCCCCAAAGACTGCCCTTCATGTTTTTTTTTACACTCCCGTTCTCTCGTAATATTTTATGTTAGATAGTTATATAGAATATCCTTTACATTTATCATTTATTTATTTGTGTGTATTAGCTAAGCGGTAAAAACTAAGCAAATCTATTATTTGTTTCCTTTTATCTATACATACTACATATAAATAAATAAAAAAGTAAGTGTGTTTTTATGATGTCAAAATAACAGCTTTTTACTCTCTAAAAAAAAGTAAAGGCTTAAACTTTAATTTATGTAGGAAACAGACATCCAATCTAAAGTATTTGTATACTTAGTCGGTACTGTTTCATGTAATCCGCATTTCAAAAGAACTTCTTCGAAATTGGATGTTTGTATTATTTACCTCTGTCTTGTTTCGCTTCATTCTATATAAACATAAACATGGATAATATGTATGTTAGTACAATAATCCATGAAAATAAAATACAGATATTGTTATACAATGCACGGGATTATCGCTTTAGGCGTTACTGCCAGATAACCTATGAATAGATATTGATTTGTCAAGTTACGTAACAAAAAAACGGGCAGTCTTTGGGGACTGCCGATAAAAGTGAATCCTAAGTAACTTTTTGATTCTCGCGTTGATGTCTTTCGTTAAGTAAGATTTTGATTCTCGCGTTAATGTCTTTTGAATCTGACTGAAAGACAAAAGACAGTAATCGCAAAAAAAAAGGTAAATTTTTGGGCTTTTTCCTTTACTTGTGCTGTGAGACCTTGCCTCCTGCCCAACATGATTCTAGGTCAACGGGAACACATACATATTTTGATACTAGCAAATGCGGTTTAATTTTTAATTTTAATAAACTAAGACGGTTTTGATTTATTAGCGAGTATCAAAATATGTCACATAAATGGCCATATTTTTTTATTGCGTTGACTTAGACGCTGGATTTTTTTTGAGCTCCAGACTCCAAAGCACCATAGATCTACGTATTTGATATTAATTTCAACTTGATACCTCTACGCGTCGAGAAAATGGGTCTTGACAGACTGACCAACGAAGTGATCCTGTATTTCCTTTTGTGGTACGGAACCCTAAAAACCAAGAAAATATAACTCCAAGCTTGTAGTTCTGCAGCCGAGTGATGTAAGTAACAAACTAAAAGTATTAAATCAGCAAAATTGTGGTTTTGCAGAAGTTAGAACGAGTTTAAAGTTAGTTGTGATAAGATTGGGACTTATGCTTGAGTTATTCGGTGTGCTTACTTTCTTACTTTTTAAGCTTATTTGTGAGGCAAAGAGATCGCTGGATTTTCCAACGTTGAGATCTCAAAAACAAACATGAATTTCCTGGGAGATTGTGACCTACCATATTATTGCCCTTGTACCAATGTGGAATGAGACCACTCGGATATTGCAGCACCGGATCTAGAATTTTTTCGAGGCGGGGCAAAAACTGCCGAATGCCGACCCTTATAATCTCAATCCTATAACCTTTTATGTATGTGGACCAGTCAGACCATTCTAAAAAAAAAAAAAAATTACATTATAGGGTTTGAAATAGTCGTGAGATTAAAGTATATTAGAATTAGAATTATACTCTTCGAGCGATAATTAATTTGATGTGCGGTCCGATTTCCGATTGATTTATGCAGAACTTAGCTTTAACACCAATTAAAACAATCTAAAATGCAAGAGCGAGCGAAGTGAGCTCGAAAATTTTAGCAGCCCGTCTGAGTTAAGTTAGAATTTATTTTGTGATTTAAGAATTAGAAAAAAAAAAAACAATTACGTGTTACCAAGTTGCACATTTTCTCAAATATTATCGATCGATAATGCGCCAATCCAACAAGAGTGCCAAAGGCCAAAACTATGGTAAAAATTAAAGGAAATGGTGTCGCCCGTGTTAGAAAATACGGTGGGCACTATAAGTATATGTATAGATATTACCCAAATAGCAACATTTGAATGTCAGAATGACTACTGATTATTAATTACTTATGAATGTTCTTATGAATAAGTTGTGTAGGGAATGGTTTTCATAAAATAAAGCACAGAAAGACAAGACTAGATATTTATTCAATTAGACTTGTCAGTATTTAATCAGAAAGCTAGTTGTCCGTTCCAAATCTAGGTCTTCACGGAGAAGAAGGACAAGAAACTCCATGGAAACAATATTACAGTATTCTATTAACACAATTCTTATATTTCCATAAATTATCGTTTATTGTTAACAATTTATTCTATTTCTTGGATTCAGAATAATAGCAACATTATAAATATAGCAATACTGGCAATAATACACCAACATAATCATAATAAGCAATAATACAGTATAATATCAAATTGCTTAACTTACGTGACATCTGATCGTTATATTCCACACACTAACAGCACTATAACCAACCAACTGAACATTTACTGAGTAACTGACTATTCCATCACTTGATTCGGTCCGCACAGCTCAAAAGCCAAATAGAAACTGACTTCCCACAGAAGGCGGGTCTTTTATAACATCGGTTGTTGTAAACAAGGTCAAGGATCATCCCACCTTGTTTGAAACGTAACAATCGTTTGAAACAGTTTGTTATATTAAAATAACAATGTAAAATCTAAGATATACTAAATGTCTCATTAAATATTACTTAGTAATTAATAGAAATAATATCTAAACGAATTTCACAAGTTAAGTATTATTTTTAGGTAAACATCTAATCAAATTAGGTACTTCTACATTAGTTTCAAACTTCGTAAATGTGACAGATGTCACTATCCAACAAACAATATTTTAATAAATTATAATAACCTCAAAATGAACTATCTAACACCCGCAACTCGCTCACACCGGTTGACGACCAATGCTAATCACTGATTTGCTCAGTGCAGCACCCGCAGAGAAATATTATAAGTACTTAAGTGCTGTGCGTCTCATTTATTGCAAAGTTGCGATGCACTGAGTGGTGCACTTGTCTGCCATGCTTGAATTTTACCCCTGAAGTTGGCGCCCGGGGCACGGGTCCTGGTTCCCCTCCCCCCTAGATCTGGGGCTAGGATATTGTGTTAATAGCCTGGGTAGCCAGTGTCCTCCTGGTTTGAATAACTAAAAATGCTGGGCAAAGGCCCCCCTACTCTCTTCCACTTCTCGCTGTACAGAGCTGCTGAGTACTAACCTTTGTTAAAGGAGTCCAGCTCATCGTGCCATCTCGGTCTCATCATCATCTTCCTGCCCTTGGCTCATGTTACTTGGGGTCGGTGCAACACGTTCTTCTTCCTTACTCACCTGTCAACAGTCACGCTATCCGTTCGTAGATCTTTTATCCTAACTCAATCCAGCTTTCATAATTCCATTGTTATTTACTTCTTTCAACTTACCGATTTAGATGTGAATAAAATAATAAACCCATCTTATATTATTCTATGTTCTAAGTTTATATTTCACGTCGCAAGCATCTTCCAACTCGCTGAGAGGTCCGCCGTCCTTGCCAAACACTTGAGACGAGCATACAGCAAGTATATGCAAAGAAAACAGAATCCCTTTCTACGCAAATATTTGTAGTATTTATAGGACCTGTCCAGCTTAAATATTGATAGAGGTAAAACGTCGGAGAATATCTTTGCACATTTTTATTGCTTTTCAAATCTGGATATTTTAAATCTTTTCGATTTTTATTGATTGTCGAAAATGATATACTTTTAAAATAAAGCTTTTCGTGCTGTGTTTACGGGATGAGAATCATTTGTTACTTATAAAAATAGAAATATTTTTTTTTTATTCTTTTTATTTTAAGAAATATTTAAAAATTTAAATGAATAAGAATGAATAAATGAATAATCAAAATGAATAAACGAAATAATAATAATAATTTTACGTGAAAGATATATTTTTATTATTGTCAAAGATGGTAATTTTTGAGCCTAATTGGTCACCACATTCTTTTTTACACAGCTTCATCTAAAAATCATCATTATAAAAATAGTCTACAGTACACGCAAAGAAAACATGTTTTCTCAGATAAAATATTTGCCCTGGCAAGAGCCGTCACATGACGCGACATAATTTCATATAAAATTCACACTTACGCCAGCAAACTAAGGTGACACGACAGGTGTTCCGTCTTCAAGTATGAGCGGCGCCGTCGATATTATATTGTGTTAAGTAAAAATGTACCGTCAACGTATTTTTGGTGGAAACTCGAAATGGAAATCTGTTTTCTGTTTGCAGCTGTTTTGACACCTTACATCTTTAGTTATCTGCATGTTTAAAAAAAGAAAAGAACATTATTTCTCTTCATATAGTTATAAATGGATGGCTGTTAGTTTGTAACCCCTATGATAAGGCTATTAGTAAAATCATCAGTTTGTGGTCTACTTGTAGTCATTGTTGGCTTATAATATAAACCATTTACTATTAAAAAAAATGTATTATAAATAAATAAAATAACTTTTATTTCAGACAACTTCTTAGTCCAGAATTAGGTAGTACTATATAATATTATTTAAATAATTAAAAATAACAAAAACAAAACAATGAGATCGTGACTGGCACCATTGACTAAAACAACTTCACAAAAACACATCACAATGACA
This sequence comes from Conistra vaccinii, assembly GCA_948150665.1. Lineage (NCBI taxonomy): Eukaryota > Metazoa > Arthropoda > Insecta > Lepidoptera > Noctuidae > Conistra > Conistra vaccinii. The sequence goes on along the minus strand of OX411323.1, from coordinate 1,481,400 downwards.
GTATGACACTACATTGACATCATGTTCCCCGGCCGATTCAACGAGTTACACCACTGACGTGCAGCTCAGTGAACTGCCCGAAGATCACGCTGTCAAGTCGTGCTGCAAACACCAACATTAAGGTGTTAGGGCTTTTCCATAGCCTGTGTACGACAGAGGCCACTTTGTTTCTTATTATTGCATAGAAATCGCATATTGTATTGGCTTGGAAAAACTTACCAGAGGCATTACACTAGACTATTTATCTACTCACAGTAGTAAATAAAAATCTCGTTCCAACAATAATAGCAGTTGTTAAAACAAAATTGAAACTATCTAACAACGTCCCATCAATTCGCATGTCCTCCCAGGCTAGTCTAGTTTACTTCGAATAAAAATAAATTGGCGAGATACAGTCTACCAACATTTGATATACACTGTAAACGTCGGGGCTCAAATAACACAATCATGTTCTGGAATCGTTTTTATTAATGACATTCAGACATTTCAATTTATTCTGTACAATATACAATGTATTTTTATAACGTCTGGCGTACTCTCTACGATTTTCGCGACATGTTTCTGTTAATAATTTAATTCAACTTACAATAATTTGTAGACAAAACTTTATCTGCCTAGCCTTTTTCCAACTATGTTGGGCTCGGCATCCAGTCTAACTGGATGCAGCTGAATACCAGTATTTCACATAGAGCGACTGCCTATCTGACCTTCACAATCCAGTTACTGGGTAATACGATACCCCCTGACATGACAAAACAAACTCGTAAAAAAAACTAAAACAAAAAAAAAACAGGCTATTTATAAAATAATAATATGATAAAATAAGTCAAAGCCCACAATCAAATTAATTCTTATGAAATCTTGATCGTGTTTACAAACGGTTCTCTTATTTATAGCTCTTCTTAGAATGGGTATAATTTGATGAAAAAGCAGTCTATTTTAGTTCATTTTCTTAGTAAGTATCTGAGACATTAAAATACGAGTCTGTAGCCAAATAAAAGCTTTGTTTTATTTTCAGTTTATTTCTTCTCTCGTATCAGCGTAAACTTTATAAAACGTTATACTTAGCTCATGCCGTTATAAATATATTATCTAATAACCGGTAAAGCTAATGTCAGATGCTTCACTTTTTGTTCATTTTTGTCTTTCACTCGAAGTGAAACGTCTGTTTCATTCAATTAGTAAACCGATCCAACGAAGTTGGATTTCGGCACTACGTACGCATATTTAGCTTGCCTACCAAATGACCAAAAGATGAAATTAAATAAGCAGATGAACGTTCATTCCCATTGAATTTGTTCGCTGTTGTGTGAATGTCGAATGAAACAAAAATAGACATTCACTCGAGTGACCCGTTCATTCGAGTGAAGCATCTGATAATTATCAGCTTTATCGTATAAACATGAACTGAATTATCAGCTTTAGTTGGTCGTATATGAAATCGGCATCTTTAGCTTGCCTACCGAATGATGGAAAGATGAAATTAAATAGGCAGATGAACGTTCATTCCCATTCAATTTGGTTGGTGTCGCGTGAATGTGGAATGAAGCAAAAATAAACATTCACTCGAGTGACCCATTCATTCGAGTGAAGCCACTAAAGACACAAGAGTGATAAACCAGAACCCAAGGTGATCCTTTACATTTGAATATCAACCAATATAAATGAAAGGCGTCTAACAAAAGGTTTTTTACAGGGCTAATGTGAGAGGTAACGCCGGAAGGGGACACCCTCAATCAAATCAATCTTCCTAGCCTTTTTCCCAACTATCTTGGGGTCGGCTTCCAGTCTAACCGGATGCAGCTGAATACCAGTATTTTACATGGAACGACTGCCTATCTGACCTCCACAACCCAGTAACTGGGTAATACGATACCCCTTGGTAAGATTGGTGTCAGACTTTCGGGCTTCTGACGACTCGTAACGATTGTCAAAGATCCACAAATGACAGCCGGTACCAACGGCTAAACATGCTTTCCGAGGCACGGAGGAGTCTCGGTATGTAAAGATGGTCACCCATCCACTCACCAACCCCGGCAAGCGTAGCTTAACCTGATGGATCGACCCGTGCGGCCTGTTATTACTTAGCCACGAGCTCCTCACACCCTAAGGAAGGGGACACCCTATAAGGACATAATAGTGACCTTATTGGTGATTTGGTGATGTTCTCCAGAAAGGACAGACGCGTAGTACTCGCAACCGGCGAGCGTGTATGACCTGATGTATGAACGTAAACGAGGCAAAAGGAGTATGTAAGGATTGTAGCAGGTGGCGTTCTGTAGAGTCTGCCTACCCCCATAGGAAGAAGGAGTAAGTTTATACCAAGTCTCGATACGAACCCGTCGTATTTCTAAGACGCAGATCGTTGTAACGAACCCGATCGGATTATCTGGTTCAGAGCATGGTACGTAGCTAGTCTCTTTGATGACTACTGCTTCCAATTGAGTTTCAGAGTCGTGACTGGGCAGGTTGCCTTTTACAGTAAACCAAAATAAATTGTTTCCCAGAGGTACATTTATCGGTTAAGTTGATAAAACTCCAGTAGCGTATGCTTATGACGCTTTAGTTGCCTGGGTTACTGTAATACGATGCGGTGGACATACACTGTTTGTCCACCCTAACAAAAAAACCTGTTGTAGATTGTGACATGTAACAACTTGACCACCTCGTAGTGTTTAAACGGTAGGCACATAAAATTTAAGAGGGGCAATTCCCGTAATTTTTAAAAACGTCCGCATTATTATCTCATTCGCAATCGGTCAAAAATACAATCAATTTACCAACATTTTCGACAAGTTTGACAGATTGAGACTTGAATATGAATGTTTTTAAGTTCGTGAATTGACCTTCTGATAGAGTGAATACTTAAAACATTTTTATTACATCTATTTATAAAGAGCTTGTTAATTCTTCGTAAGCAGGGACTAAAATAGCTCTTTAATCGGGAACTAAAAGTGATTTAGGCTCTTTATTAGGAACTGAAAGTGATTTGAATTTGGAATGTGGATTTTGTTTGTAAAAGTTCCAATCACCAAAGAGATCAATCACGAACATTGTATGAACAAGTAACAGGCTGTTTGATAAAGTAAATTAAAAAACAAAGTTTGTAAAAAAATAAAAAACGACCGAAACGCTCTTACTTATTTTCTCAGATAAAAAGTAGAGTGTCCACCTCGAGAGCAACACTATTTTAAGCTCGAGTGACGTACTTTGGATCTCTCGCTGCACTCCTAGAATCCTTTGCTCCGCTCTGGATTCGAAGAAACAGTCTCGCCTTTAAAATAGTTGTTTTCTCCCTAGGGAAACAATCTACTATTTTCACATCACCTGCTAGAAAATGTAAAATTATTTTTTTACAATAATATCGTCCTGAAGTTCATCATGACTCGCTGGTGCATAATGTGACTTGAATTTGGAACCTCAACTAAAGAATTAAGTTACAAGTATGAAAACATTTTCTATTAAAGTACAGCTCAACTGCCAGTACATCAGCTGATCGGTCACTGTGGCGCGTACTTCAACATACACGTTAGAACAGTCGTTAGAATTTTGGATTTGTTTTTGATGAAATTTCATGAATTTAGATATAATAGTGTAACTACACATAACTAATTATTCCCCGGTTATTTAATAGTTTCGTAAACTACTTATTCGAAACTGAAATTGGTTACTATTTCCTCGTAGTAGGTGCGAAAAGTAAAGTATCCTCCTCGGGAATAAAGGTCTTCATCTTGTGCGAGCTTGAATTCAGGATTCTAGTTTTAACTCACTGGCTTCGCCCCAGAGAATCCTTCGGTACGCTCGGGATTCAACATAGCGCCCGTGACCTAACACACTACTTTATCCCCTTAGTTAATAATCTTTTATTAATAAACTAACGTCATGGAAGACGAATGTATTACTTACATACATTCGACTTACATAAATACATATTTCAGTGTGAATATAAATTTCAATAATTTATTATACAATTAATTACAGCCGTAAAACAACTTAATTAATCATTTTTACCAGACCCTGAGAATAATTAAATTCATACAATTATATTCGTTCAATCTGTTAAGGCATGTCACACAGAATCGGGGGAGTACGCCAACATAATTTAAAATTGACAACATTTATGCAAAATATGAAAACATCAATAAATAATTTGGTTAAAATAATAATAACGTGATTTGTAGCTTATTAACAAATTGGCACGTCCACTTAATGATATATTTACAAATAAAATGTACATGTTAATTTATCACACTGTATAGTATTTGATACTAATGCGTGGCAGAAAGGTCAATCGGTTTCAAAATGATAGATACATTAGAAATTGCCTACCTATTTCCGCATTTGTCTATTAATTTTAGGCACGTTTACTGCCTACCTAATTGATAGTAGGTAAATTAGTTCATTTGAAATGACTAGGGCATGACATGTTCAATTAATCGGTAACATTAGCTTCACCACAGGTTTCTGAAAGGCAGATCAAGTCTCATAATTAAATCTGTTAACGGTTGTTATTGATGACTACGAGTATAACAATCACGAAAATAGGTGTTTGAACTTGGCATGACGGAATGCCCCTGTGTAAACAAGTAAACAGTATTGTGTAATTAAAAATATAGATCTTTAGGATACAGAAATAAATCACTAGTAATCTTAATCAACTTTTATGGAACCTACTCTAACCTACTCTAAACAAAAGGAGTATTTTTTTACATTTTTCGTTAACCCACCGATGTGTTTTTTCTCGAAGTTTGGGTTGTTCTATAAAGAAGCTGTATAAATTAACACTTTTAAACAAAAAATCGTAAATAAAATTGGGAAGTAAAACCGTGTTTCTTTCTACCACGCACTGCGTTCTTACCCTCGAGTCGTGTTGTGGTTGTTTTATGTCGCACTGTGGTTACTTTAGATGTTTTCGTGGCCTTAATGCGACTTCAAACTTCAAAGTTCTGCCAACATAACAAAACCACAAACGACAGTCTGTTTTCACTTTTATCATAAATACATAGTCGTCAACCGCAAACTGAGTCTATGTTGACTTTAATACCTTAATTTTATATTTATAACATTGTTTATTTTGCTTCCGCCAACAAAACACCAAAGTAACTTCAAACAATAGTAGAAACAAAAGTTCTAAATTAATTTGCACAGTCCATTGCTCGTTTTATTCGAGTTAATCAACAGAGTGGTAATTGGAAAACGCAGTGGATTGCAAAGAAAGTTTAATCTCGATTCTTCGTAGTTCCTTTAGGTTCTAAAGATTTTTATTTACAATTATATTCTATCTAGAGGCGACTTCAAGTCTGTGGGGTGTCGACACAGGCCAGCACTGCTTTCAGTTCAGTTTTGCGATACTGTGGTCTTTTAAAGCCGTTTCTCAAGAATGACGCAATAGGTGTATAGAAACTATTGAAATGGGAAAATTTAAACTGCACAAGTGTACTAGAAATACGACTGGAACGGAAATTCCTTTTTGTTTTGATTGTTGCTTGTTGTCTAGAAAATGTTACTGGAAAAGAAGTCTGTATTTGGCATTATAGAATACAAACGTCGTATATGGTTTAGCTCGTATTTATTTCTTAGAGTTTTAAAGAAAATGTTGTTGCCAATATTTTTTTTAATACAAGTTGGAGACGACATTACGACAGTAAATTAAACTGCGTACCTATAACTAATGACGTTCTTAGTCTGCATACGAAAATTCAATCAATATATCCAATAGTTTTTCTTTATAGCTAGTCAAAGTTTGGCAAAACCCATAGTCGGCTCATCACTACAAATTAGTTTGTTTGAAAAAGTCGGTTTTATTTCGATGTTACGATTTATTTGATGGTTCCAAAATACTCATAACGTATTGCCAATGTTTTTATTTACTGTCGCATTTTTGTCTCCTCATTGTATACGCAATTCTTTTTTTTTGTTGCCTAACCTAATTTAACGTTTCTAACAAAATCAGATACAGACAACTTATCAGTCCATGCAAAACAATTCTAAGCGAAAAATACAAGTAGGTATGTACCCAGCCAAGTACATCTTACATAACCAAACAGTAATAACTGGGATACTGGCAAGACTTCAGCCACGGTAAGTATATGGATGTACTAACATTTTTATGTGGCTTGGCAACTTATCCAAGGAACAACATAATAATGTACGAGCTCAGAATAATTATGAGCATTTTGTTACGTAAAATGTGGCATCAAATAGACCGAATTGAGGTATTTTGGAGTTCCAATGACTAACTTCACCTTGTGATACTGTGCCCTCAAACGAACTTTTCTGAAATAAGAATAGATCTGTGACTCTATTTTTAGGTAGGACTCTGCTAGGACGTCTGGGCAAATTGTCTGTTCTAGGTTTAATCAATGGATTTTGGTTGGCAAAGTTAGGTCCAATTCAATTCAAAACATTAAATACTAGATGATTTAAGATAAAGTGGTTGCACGAGTGTACCTTTTATAGTTTAAAAGATTTTATGGATAAAAATCTTGATGTACGTTGTAACATTATGAAATACCCTAAGATTTTGCATACTATCTTAACTAAAGATGTTTATATTAATAGAATAATTATATTTTAACACCATTGTATACCATGTTTTATGCAAATAAATTATTTATTTATTTAAGAAAGATTATAATTTATTTAAGATAGGGCCTTCCAAAAGCGCGCTGGGATGAGGGATGCAAGGAACCGGGAAGTATGGCAGAAGAAAGGGTAGACCTATACCCAGCAGTGGGTAATTCTGGGTTGAACTGATGATGATAATGAAGTGGATTTTATTACGTTATGTTTCCAGAACCAATAACTTTTGTTTTAGTCGTTTAAAGGAAACGTATAAAACTATGAATTGAAAGCAGTGCTAACCTTAAAAACAATTAATATAATAATAACAATTGAGCAAAGGACTTGATATATTTTTGTAATTTATCTAATTTAGAATGTTAGAGTTTGCGTGCTCATATGAAACAGATTTAATAAAGTGTATTTTATTAGCCTCATGAAAATATATTATTTCTTTACATATAATAACGGATTATCTCACAGCAGAATATAAATAAATTTCTTTTACATATCTTGTATGGTAGAAGTGTCTGCGTTGATTTAATCTATTTACATTTTTGAGGAATACTAGCAATGTTTACATACGTACCTGATCGGCCAAATATATTTATTTCGATCCTAAATAAAACTAAATTTTTTGACATACCGATTTAAAAAGAAAAATAATTATAACTAAGCAAGGCAAGGCTCATCTATTTTACTAGAAAATATAGTCTTTAGACATATGTGTACCTTTGTAAACATTTATTGAAATAAACATATCATATCATATCATTTTATGTTAGGCCTGAGTCTCAAACATTTTTGGCCTCGTGAGGTCAATTACAAAAAGTAATAATTTTATTTTGACATAAGTAATCACTACTACGAGTATGTATAGATTGTTATTTGATGAGAACAATTAATTAAACACAAACTGTTAAGGCGTTGTACTGTTTGCATATCTAAGCAACCCGTTCTTATTAACTTGAATATGTTAGAGTAGGTAAACCGCACCAGCTTAATTGGGTTGGATTTAAACTTACTATCGCCACGCAACACTACTGTTGACGGATTATACTTACTTAGCTATTTCAATAAAATTCTACAAGTTATAATAATTATTTGAAGCCCGCTTACACATTTTTTTTTTTATATTTTTCTGATCATTGTCGGTTCCTTCTCCTGGTTCTAACCCTGATTCAATTTATAACTGATTTTTTTTTAAATACTCAGTTATACTTTTCTTATCAATAACAGTTTAACATAGTTTATTAAATGGCGGGTTCAGATAATAATGTTCTTGTTAAATGACCGTCACGACATCGATGAGATTTTTCATCTATAATTTGATACTTTTACTGGTTACTATGCCCTTCAGACAAAAACAGAAAATGAATAAAGTGGAATTGTTTAACAAATCCTCCCTGTCCCCATTGCTAGTACTTCCAACCTCTCCAACGCAGACACTCCTGCGACTCCGCAACTTAACATATAAAACTCACAGCACTCGCTAGTCTGTCCGTATGTCACAATACACAGCTGTCGCCTGTCTGTCCGTATGTCACAACACACTAGCACTTTACTTCACAATTGAAGGCACTTGTCTTCTCACTAAAAACAACAACGTCCATACAGCCGTCTCTATGCGCAGCCGGGAACTGCTGCTCGGTACTGCATCTGGAGACAAAGGGGATTATTAGACATTTTAATTAGGACGGTACTCGCCGCGAGTATTCGCTTAACGAATTTGTTTTGCAAATATTCGTTGCGAGAGTTTTTGTTAAGGTGGCAACTGTTCGCGCGCTCTTGCCCCGTGTACCTACATCATGCGAGCGAGCATTCTTAGAGCAAGCCCATTTAGACCAAACGAGCGAGTGCGCATTATAACACACCTTGACCAAATTCTTTGTTTCACCAAAAGGAACCAAGTTTTTGTGTTTTGGTGACCACCACAAACGTTGAACATTTGTTTTGGCAAGTGTAGTCTAAAAGTGTAAAAAAATTACTTACTAAAGGGAATCTGTATTTAGGATTCAACTTGATATTTCAAAATGTTAACAGTTATTGTTTAAATAACATTAATCATTGACGAAAATTGAAGTCATAAAATTAGGTAACCTTATTGTCTAATGAAAAACATCTTTTCACACCACCTGCTTGCTAATGTCAAATTATATGTCATGCAAACCTAATCTTAAGCAAGTCATTAAAGATCTAGGCTCTAGCCGGGCAATAATATTGTACAGCGCGTTGTAATTAGGGATGCATCCGATACCGATACCGATATATCGGCGATACTTGAAGTTTGCCGATATATCGGCATCGGCGATATTTTAATGGCCGATACAACGATACTTTCCAAAATTCGCGCTTTAAAAATGTAATGAAAACGCGCGTGTTGTCTCGTCTATTTCGTTGCAAACGAGGCACGAACTAACTATGCTCGGGGAAACCCCGCGCTTTACCTCGCACTTGCTTAACCTATCCCATTTCGCTAGGTTGACAATTGTCGTGCGTCTAATCTCAACCTGTCTACGGTTTCATTTAGTTTGTCCTGTTATTTGTTCTTTTTATATTCATTAAAAAAATAACCTGTCTGGTGTTTTACCTTCATTTTCAATTTTAATAAGCGTATCGGTATCGGTATCGCCGATATTTTTATGAGAGTATCGGTATCGGTATCGTATCGGCGAAAAGGCGTATCGAAGCATCCCTAGTTGTAATTTCATTATGACACCGACCATTGGTGAAAACCGTTCGAAAATCCGTTGGGGGAGGGGGGGGGGGTTGTTTTATAATATTATGTAAGGATAATCTATAGTCTCGTTAATTTATCCAAAATGACGTGTAAGCATCTGCTCAAACTTATTTATTGAATAAACTATTACAGAACGGATTAAATGGCCGGCTGGCTTATCAATTTTCTCTTCTGGGAACGTTGCCAAGCCAGGGTTTCAATTGTTTTTTTTTAACAAAAGCTTTGCCAATATCGTGAAGCCTAATTTTGAGATAAAATCTAGGATTTCCTAAGTGAATGCGTCTCGCAAATTGCTTTTGAACGATTTGCATTTATTAAGAAAATAAGTATTAGTCCCTACGCCGCCGTACATGTCCTTAAAATATTGTAAGAAGCAATTTAAATGCACCATACAACAGATTTTTCTATTTTTAGCCAAGGAATATATACTTGATTATAAAATACTCAGAAACATAATGATGTATCGAAAGAGTAAACACGATTTTCGCTCCCTCCATCCGAAGTTAATAAAGCATGAATTTTCCTAATATCTGTCGAAAATTAAACTTAATAATACTTGGGTATATGGCGGGCGTCACACACAGTAGATACGTCACGATCGGGGACGGAACCCAAACTCATTTACATAACAAATTCTGAAGTAGCACTGCTAAGAATATTCAGAAGGCCAGCTTCTTTTACGAGCCTTTTCACACAATTTTCTTTAAGAAATCAATTCAATTTTTAAATATTTGCGCACATACATTGCATTTTCATTTCATTGCATACTGGTGCAAGTCTAAACTTGCGCAAGTATATCGTAAAAAGGGATAAAGCACCACTATCTTTCTGTAACTTGGTGCTATCTACGTGATGCCTGATTCTGTGCCTACCCTTGACGAAAAAAAGCAACCACAGCGTTATTTTGAACTTTTTGAACTAACCAACTACTTAACTGCGCACTATGTGGCCTTGTGGAGATTGAGTCGGTTTCGGGTCATAATTTCATAACTTTCAGGTTTTTTTTATACATATATACAGGTAATTTCTTTTTAGATAATCTAGAATAAATATGTTTCAAAATAATATACAGTTTATGGATTTAAATATATAATTAATAATCAAAAAAAATATAAAATGTGGATGAGCTACATACATAATTTATGTATAATATAATAGATTAACTTCTTAGGAACAGTTTGAGTTATAATACAAGCACCTGAGCCGACTTTTACCAAATGTATTTATGGCTAGGCTCCACATAGTGCAGCGCCATGGCAAACAACATAATTTTAATTGTATTAAGATTACCTCTCAAGCCGCGCGGCGCGCCCTTAAGAATTGGTTTCAAGCCAACCAACCTCCCATCTAGCTCTGCCTAAACCTAAGGAGGAAACAGTACCCTAATTGCGTAATACACAATCAATCAGAATCTGAATCGGTTTGAAACAGATTGCTAATGCTAATCCAAAGCTACGTATGTTCGAAAAAATCTGCTCAACAACGTAAATAACGCAATGAATGTTGTTGAACTGTCAAAATGAAACAGATTAGTCGTAATTGTTTACTAAAATATGTTCAGGTGTGATTTTATGTGTGTTGTGTTATGTAATTTGATGCTGGTACAAACAAAGGTTTTTTTCTTATTTAATTTACATGGAATGTAAATGAATGTATGTAGTATGAATATAGTCAATTTATTTTCATTTTATAAACTAGGCATAAGTCAAATTATTTTCATTTATTGTTGATATAATCTACTCATTACAATGTTTTTATTGTAAGAGTTGTATTGCTATGTGTGGTAATGTAAATTGTTTTTTGCTAAAGTACTAATACAGGATGTCAGGGACAGTGACGCGAAGCCTGTTACCATGGATTCAGTACATGATTCTGAACCTCTGATTCTGTGTGATGTCCCTGACACCCTGTATAGAATCAAGTTCTTCCAACTGAACAGACAGCTGTGCTGCTGGGGAGCTTGTTGCGCCACTTCTTCTTCCCAGCTAAAGCACTAGGAAGTGGTGAAGGGTGGGCGTTTTTAGGGGACTGTCTTATGTAATTTTGACGTTCGAAAAGTGCTGATTCTCAGCCTAGTTTGAATAAATAACTTTTCAATTTTGAATCAAATAAATTAAATCATTTTTGTTCAAATGGTGGTTATAAAGTTTGTGTGTATCGCTGCTGTCATGACTATAGCCAAGTTGTCCTTCTACGCTTATCTATTTAATGACTTCATATGACGTGAGTTAAACGCGATTTTTACAACTTGATAATTACATTGGCGAAACTTTTTCGTTTTATATTTGCGCTGTCACCAGGGAGTGTAGTTTTATGGGCTATAATGTACGAAATTCGTGTGTGTAGGAATCCCATAAAAACTAAGGTAGGTATGTAGCCGTAAAATTTTGAAAGGGTAGGTCTTAAAACTGATTTAGATAGCTTGGAATGGGTAAAATAAACATTATATTATACAAAATTTAAATAATAATAGGTAAGTATTATTAAACCTGTGCGGCAAAGTAAAGGCTTCCGCAGACAGGCGCGACGCGTTAGGGCGATGCTACTCTAATAGAACAATTTCCATGAAGTGTTCATAGAAGTTGTTCCACTAGAGTCGCACTGTCATGTCGCGGCTGTCTACAGGAGTCTTAAGCTTGACTTGGGTTATAAATGCAAATATTATTAGCATCTTTCGATAAAGCGTATACGGAGATATACTGCCACTAAGCAGTGCCATTAGCCTACTAGGACATATTATGATCCTAGTCTAAGGAAACGGTTACCAGTGCAAAGAAACATGAGTCATTTTTTTTTTCAAATTAATTAGTTCACCTAAATAAATAATTGTTTGCCTTACAAGACTTGGGAAGAGACTGGACCCCACGACACAGGGAATCCTAGTGTGGGGTCCAGGGAATTTGTAAAAATCTAGCACGTAAGGCTCCTATTTTTTTATATTGTACTGTTTTTCTGAACTAAATAAATCTTTTTTACTTTACTTTTACTTTACATTATGTAGAATTTTGTCTCTAAAATTGGCATCGGCTATTATCTTGCAGGCTTTGTCCTATCAAGGTAATAAAAGGTTAGCAAATAACTAATACAGATATAACCTACTTCTTATTTTTACAACAGTTATCGCGTCCTCGCTTCAAATCTCTTTATTACAATCTCGAAAGACAGGATGAAATAACGTGGGCACAGTATCATTTATAATAAATCAGGTTAATTATATTGAGGCTCTTTCTATTTACCGAAAGGTCATATAGACTTCAACAGAAACAGTAATTAGTGCTCAAGTAAATATTGATGTCAAGTCTGTTATTTTAAATTTTGGTATAAATAAAAGAAGACGAGCCAATTACTTTTTCTCTAACATGCTTGGAAAATAAATTGAAATTGCTGTACTGGTCAAAAACAAGCGAGCATCAGGCCGGCAATCTTAGTATGACTGTCGTGTTTAGCGGCCAAATAAATTACTATGAAAACTCATATCTGTCCTGTTATTTAAAAATGGAACTAACTTTTTACTTCCACATGGCAACCAAGGAGGTAACTTATCAAAGATTGTATTTAAACTTCGAACTGGCTTAGCAAATACAGCTATGAAGAAACAAATGACCATATTGGCGCGTGAAAAATTTTCTTTGTTCGTCATTGATTATAAATAATTTACTTGGTTTGAATATCCGCGCATTGTTTGAGAAAAGTACTATACAAGCCTTGGCCGCAACCAGGCATTGATGGACTCACGTATGTGTGCCTTGGCTTCGCCTCGGCCCACATTTTCACGATCGTCCATCATAGCCCGAATTGCAGGCCTCGACAGTAATATACTATACCTATACTTTTTACCCGACTAAGGCGAAGCAAAAAAGAGGGTTATGATTTTGACCGGTATGTATATTCATCTGTTATACCTCATATCTTCTAAACTACTCATCATAATTTAACAAATGAGGTATTGTTGGAATTGTATTGATCTATCGCTGGTTATAGGCTATGTGAAGTCACATTTATTGAATATGGGGGCGCATAGCCTTCCCAGAAAACATTGTAGCTTGCGAGAAAATCAATTAATTGAGTCGATATCTTTTTTTATAGATTCGTTTTAGCCGTAGGAGGAACCCTATTGAAAATGGCTCTTTTTGGATTTTTGCATAGGTTTCATGAGACAATCTTGATGCAAATCTTTTGCATTTATTTTAGAGGTCCGCAGAATACTCGTCTTTCAGTGCCTTTCCAAACAAAAAAAATAAAGATTTTTTACTCTTTACATAAACGAAAATAAGCCGTCACTTAACAACAGAAAGTTACTTCCAAGTCAGTTCTAAATGCTTTCGAGTTTACCTTATTAAATTACATTTTTTAGGGTTCCCGAAGGGTTCCAAACGGTGCCCTATTACTAAGCCTCAGCTGTCCGTCCGTCCGTCTGTCCGTCAGCGGGCTGTATTTTATTAACAGTAGACGGTTGAAATTTTCATAGATTTTGTATCTATATTATGCCGCTATAACAACAAAAAAATCAAATAAAATAAAATAAACTTATTCTGGTCCCTGGTCCCATGGTCCTACAAGAAAAATGTTTTTTTGCTCGATCTTAATACGGTACGGGACCCTTTGTTTGTGAGTTCGACTCGCGCTTGGCCGGCTTTTTTCTTAATACCTCAAAGTGTACGAAATTCCGCAGATTTCGTTAAAAGCAGGCTCTTCCCTAAACGAGATTTTTAAGTCCCAAATATTTAAATTAAAAAAATAACTTTTTGCTTTTTGGCCCCTATTTCGCGCCATGTTTTGGTTAACCAATCTGGGATTTAAAATTAAAAAGGGAAAAGGTTTTAATCAAACCGGAAGGTTATTACTTCCTTGTTTGGTGGTCAAATAAACCGCTTTGTTCATGAATATTATACATACAATATGATTTGTTTGAGCATTTTTATAAAGGGGTATTGTATTACCCAGTAACCGGGTTGTCGAGGTCAGATGGGCAGTCGCTCCGTGTAAAGTACTGGTATTCAGCTGCCTCCGGTTAGACTAAAGGCAGACGTCAACAGACACACATCAAAAAAAGAAGTTTGCGATCAGTTTGAAAAATTGAAATCTTTTTTGTTACGGTAGACTATATAATAATTTCTTCTTCGTTTTAGATTCTTTCAGGCAGCGTATTTCTATTTGAAAAAAAGATTATAAAGATACATTTTTTCTTGATAAAGTTGAATTTTAAAAATATATCAGCTTTTGCTAGTGATCACAAACTTTTTTTGATGTGTATAGTTGGGATAAGGCTAGGTTGATGATGGTTATTTGTTTGAGCAGTACGGTTTAAAAGGCTGTTTCAAGTTGGCTGTAGCATAATTTTAGACATACAGTAGCCGAAATAGCTGAAAATTTTGATCGTGAGATAATTCATTTGCGTATCTCTTTCGTCGCTGTTTTCGCATATGTGGAAGCTTGTTTTCAATTTATTCAATCAATCAACTTTATTTTCTCTCCACAATATACATAAGATATTTTACTTTAGTCAGATTCGACAATGATACACAATTGGCCATCATTTACACATTGTACTGGATATTGAAATATATTATTAGCTGTTAATGTTCCTAATATTAATAAAATAAAATAAATGACCGACCTTAAAAAACGTTTTTTTTTGCGTCATTCAGTTCAGAAAAAAGGTATGATACACACAACTGCACGCGACTGTAGTAGGCGCTGCAAATTTGCTGCAACACATTGCTTCATGCTCTATCTTCGAAGACTTTTTAAAGGAAGGACAAGTTATTCGGACCTCTCATTTTCCCGTGAATTTAGCGCAACTTAACCGTCACCCACCCATCATTGACCCTTATATTTTGCGAATATTTAACACATTTTCATAATCGTCCTTTATATTCCACAGGTTTTGAAAACCTATGTGGAACATACACATCTAAAACTAAGCGTGCTCACAATTAATTGAAACATGAACCCCTGAGGTTAGAACTTGAAGCAGTAGTATTATTCCCTAAATATATCACTTCGAATTCGAATGTTGAGGTGTGAATACACAGGATTTCACAAAACAAATGAGGAGAGACCTTAAGGCCAAATTCTCGGACTTAAAAACCTTCCAAGTCAAGTCGCAATCTCATCTCAGGCGACAATCAATGTCATAAACTTGACAAAATTGTAGGTAACACTTCTGAAGTTTTTATGACAGATTGAAACTGAGATTAGTTTGGAAAAGTTCTTAAAAATACGAGAATTACCCCTCTTATTATTAACACGATGGCAGTTTCTTGATTCGAAATCATTCAGTTGGCGTTTTTGTTTGGCGGCTGAGTGTACACCGTGTAAACACATAAGTGCGATAAATTACCTGGCGACTTTTGCGTGGAAATTTTCCCCCCTCGACAGTTGAAAAACTAGTTTCCTTGTGTAAACGCAACTTTATTTCTTACAAATACTTCTTCTTTTCGTGTAGGTACCAACATCTTTTACTTATACAGGGTGGCAGGGACATCGACGCGAAGTTGAAAAAAAATCTGCTGTTTCATAGAAAAGTGCAATACCTACGCGGTCAAAATGTATGGAGCAGCAGTTTTTTTTTTTTATAACCGACGAAAAATTTCAACGCAGGGGAGTTCAGTATCATGTACTGAATCCATGGTAACCGGCTTCGCGTCGATGTCCCTGCCACCCCGTATTGTTCGGGCCCAGAAGGTAGCTACGTTTATTGCGACGAAAAACGGATCGGATGATCCGTTTTTCATATCGTCAAGGGCGGTCGTCGGACATTTGCGACATTCCAGAAGATGGGACATAGTATGTTCAGGACCATCGTACTCGCACTGGATGTAGGATGAATCGATAATGCAACAACAAATAAACAAGCTTGCAAAATACTTACTATTTTTACTAAACATATACGAGGATATATGTGGTCTTGCGGCGACGTACAGCCGAACAGACATGCTGCGCACGTGTGGCGGCCGCGTCGGTATCGTGGCGCGACACCGGAGCGCCAGGTACCCGCGGTGCGTGGGATAGTCATCCGGATACACGTGCAGGGTCCGCCATGATGCCCGCAGGCCGTCGCCATCTGCGCCGGAGACTACCGTGCCCGGCGTTATTAGAGGGTCCTGGTGGAGAAATGGAGATTGTTAGTGGGATGTTGGCCTTCATTGTAGACGAATGGGCCTTAAAACTGTATTAGTTAAAAAGAAAAATCAGTATATGGGTTAGAACTGACATCGATTTTAGAAAAAGGTGGCAGTGGGATCAATTTAGGAGGAAGGGGCCTATGCTATAGATAGTTTGAGACCTAAAGGAGTCCACTGCAGTTGGACATTCTAATCGTACGCTAAGGTAGTAACACACAGTAAATAACAAGAGCAATCATTGAAAAAGCTAAGCCGTTTCACCTATTATTGCCTATCATTGGCTACGTAAAAAGTTGTTTTCAGGTTTACGCCGCCTTGTTGAAACAAAAAAGGCATATGAAAACGTCGTCATAAAAGAATTTTAAAAGACTCCACAAACTTGAACACAGTCTCCTCAGCCCCTCTAACTTACAAAGCATGCACTCAATTTACCAAGTTCTTACTTACGAAACTCGGGCAAGCACTTATAAATTCATAAAAATCTGCCACAAAACCGTATTTTCTTTTACAAATACTTCATCGAAGCCGCAATAGTTTGCTATTATTGTTGCCGACGAATACAGAAAGTTAGTCTTTGTGTCTGTTTGTCGGCAAACTGTGCACTTACGGGCAATTTCATCTCTTAAAAGTTTCACTGGATCGACTAACTTATGTAGCTAGTAACTTGACCCACATTCAGTATGTTTCGAGAAACGATTGATTGAATTATCTTATTGTGTTGTAGTTTTTGCAAGTGTTTTTCTTGTGGAGTTAGATTGAATGATTTATTACTTAAAGTTCTGAGCATATTTCATTGTTTGTCACCTTGGGGCTCTAACTTTTCTTGAGGGCGAGAACTGAGAAGTCTCGTTCTGAAGAACATCTCGTTTCTGTCATCCTATACAATAATTATGTATTTCTACATTTATATTTGTAACTAACTGCTACCCGGCCGCGGCTTCCAACGCATGGACTTTTGAAAATCATTTTTAAAAATATAAGAAGCGTCCTACTTATGTGTTATCCCTTATAACATCAGCTATCTGCCAGTGAAAGTTCCGTAAAAATCGGTTCACCCATTTCGGAGATTAGCCGGAACAAACAGAAAGACAGACAAACAAAAAATTTTAAAATTGTTTTTTATTTTATTAATACTTTATAGACTAACCTACTAAATATTATGCATTTTTAAAAAGTTGTTTTTATTTATTTATATGTATATTTAAAAAAAAACTTATTCTTAATCTCTTCAAAGTTTGCTGAGGTACGGTCTCATAGTACCTAATCCTAAAGCTTCTCGTACTAAGAATAAAGGAGCTGATTCTAAGCCAGCTAATGAGGACATGGTCAGATCCTTTGACAGGTTTACACAAGCATATTCTGACCATTAACCTTTGAAGATACTGCAATGGACTATGTATGTATATTGAAGGCCGATAAGATGTAGACTATTCGAGAATAGTATGTAACTTATAAGCTTCGTTTATATTGACGTAGGTACAATGCATCCGTAATTCCACAAACTTAGGTACACAAGAAAAAAAGTTTTAGCTACAATATATTATCAAATAATAGTTTAACCTAACCTTACCGCTAACTCTAGAGAGCAGTGGTGGCCCAGTGGTAACGGCCCCGACTTATGAGTTGTAGTTCGTGGGTTCGAACCCAAGCAGGCGCTTTACTTTGTGTAAATAATTTCATCATCACTGCTCTCAAAACGGTGAAGGAAAACATCATGAGGAAACTGGCATGAACTAATAATTCGAACACATGTGACATCTACCAACCCGCACTGAGCCCGCGTGGTGGATTACAGCCCACTCCCTCTCACAGAGAGGAGGCTTGTGTCCCAGCAGTGGGAACATTACCCTGATTATGAACCTAACCGCTGATGAGACCAAGTAACCGGCTCACTGAACTCTCTTTTACGACCGCTTTGTGAAAGAAGCGGAGAACCAAACGAAGGGGAAGAACATCATACTTACAAGTCACGAAGACGTTTCAGGGACACGATTTTCAGTAATAAAGTACGCGACCGAGAAGAAGAGGTTCAAGCAAATGAAAACAAAAATCCATAAGTTTTGTTTTCCAAATTTTAATTCTGTCTTCTTTATCATTGTAAATTTCGTCCAGACCTTCTCAAGGATAAATGGTACAGTTTATTTTAATATACAATGCTGAATGTACTCATCACCTGAAATATTAAGAAATAGCGAGAAACAAAATTACGCACATACTTACTTAAGTACCTACATTGTCTATGTTGTAGAAACATTATAAAATTTCGTTATACATAAATGTGGTACTGTTTCGAAATACCTATTTTCTAAAGAAACTTATCAAGCAATTAGGTTTCATATTTCATTTCACGTTCATTTCTAGAACCTAAACCTAATTATTTTCAGGGAATAGAAACCGTTTAACGGGGTTAGTTTCTATAGAATTACGGACAAATAATAAAATGCTTACCGGTTATAAAATTACCTACGAATACTCGCAAGTATTTCTTTGAAGTTAGAAAAAACATGTGTATTTCTAGGCTAATGTAGGCTTAGGATACTTTCAAGTTGTTTTACCAAATGCCTCAGAGGCCCAATTTAGCCTATCAAACCAATGGAGTACATTGACCTTGAGAGTTTTCCTTCAAAAACCGCTAAGAAATAAAACAACACAACATTACGCCTCAAGTAAAACAAAAGTGAAAAGAAAAGTAATGTCAAAATAGTGTTAGTGATTTTGTAAAAGGTGTACCATTTATAAAACAGAATTATTCTAATTCAGAATTTAGCTATCTTACGTTCTACGTTTTTTAATTATAATCCATGAAATACGTAATACTTTTATAATGGAGGAACACGAATACTACCTTTTGGAAAAGGGGCGGCTAGAATAAATTAATTTTTTTTTGTTAATTTCGACGTACAAAAGAAACCTAGTAGACAAGTTTTTTATTTATTAAAAATATTAAGTCCCCAAAGGTGATGGCAGAGGTTAACCTATAGTTAACTCTTTATGTCACCAGTTATGTTATTTAAATTGCTTTCTCTGCATCTGAGAAATTCCTGAAAAACTCAATAACATTTCGATCGATTTTGGAATTGAACGCAGTACCCCATCCTCAGCTGTCGCGCTTGACAACACATCACCAACGAGACAGACAAGAAAGAAATAAAATACCTATAAAATTGAACTCTACCCACATTGAAAGGTAAAGTTCTGGCAGTCAGGTAGCGTTCCGGACCCCTTAGAAAATGGTTGGTATTCGGTGGCAGTCCCTGTTATATGCAAATAAATGTGATTCATACATCCAGACGCTTTGTCGAACACTTGAGGACGGTTCGAGCTGTTTATGTGGTTGGCGTGAGCAGCGACGGTGGAGGTTTTGGTTAAGGATAAAATTGGTGTGAACTGAATAAAAGAGTATGTTAATAGTTAAAACTTTAGTAAGTTAAAAGGGAAGTTGACTGAGGAAAAAAAAAACTATTTTGTCGGTCAGTCAGGTATTAAAAAAATATTAGAAACGTATTTTTTTTTGCTTTATCATATTAATAAAAAATGGTTTAGATAAACAGCATTAAAGTTGGGGGTGGGGGGTTCACTACGTTACAAGTCAGTAGTAAAATCTATCGGAGAGTGACGTCATGCCACATTTTATCGTATTGACTATCTTTTGATTATGTAAAAAAATAAAAAAATACGTGTTCAATATTTTTTAATAATCTATCTGACGGACAAAAATAATTGTAGGTAACATCCCTATTAGGTTTTTATTAATTATGAAGCCACGTAAGTAGGTGGTTAAGTGAGGTTAACATTTTACAAGAGAAACATACTGTGGCGTTTAAAAGCTAAATAACTCCAAAATATCTATGATGCATTCTATAAAGGATGGTTGAAAGTTGAAGTTGTTGGTTAAAGTGATTGACGAGGCCTAAAGAAGGTAATTAGCTAATTATAATCTTGAACCACAAGCAAATACCTCGACCAATCCTATTAAGGACTGATAAAGACCCATCGCATTATACTAACGAAGTGAAACTTTATTTTAAAACTCTTATCTGCTACACAGGACTCGTCCGTCTGAGTCCCATCGAATCTGATAGCATCCATGAGGAATGGATCCGGTCGGATTCGCTCGGCTCCGGTCGGCTCCGCTCGGGTCTGCACGGATCCGCTCGGGCCGCGTCGCCCGCCACTAATCTGATTCCGATACGCCCCTGACAACTTCTATTCAAATGTAATGATGTTTTTAGAGTTCCTAGAAATGGAAATAAGTGTCTATCTGTCTGGATTTTCTTTCGATTACGTAAGAAGGAATAAAAATAAATGGGTCTAGGATAAAATGTTTTTTGAATGGTTCTATTTGTCAGTTCTACCCCTAAAAAATTATTAAAATCCTTAGCTAGTAAAATATTCTAGGTAGATTTTGATGAATATTTAAAAGTAGGTTCCCCTAATACCTATTCGAATATCGAAAAGTGTAGGAGAAATGATGATATTTCTCTTAACCAGTTAATATTCCCAGTTCCAGGATTTTGTAAATCTTGCAAAACTTGACTAAAGTAAGTACCTACATAAGTACTGAGTAAGCAGTACTAGCACAAGTATTCCTGGGAACGAATAAATCGTTTAGCTTAGTTAGCAGTAAACTTTAGACATTGTGTGAGGAGCCATAACTTGCCGCGTACCAGTTTAATTCTCTCGTTGGTTTAGTAGGTAACTAGCTATTTGATTATTATATTATCTGTTGAATGAAACATTTAAAACTAACCGTTGCCCGCAGCTGCAGCTTCGCTTGCGTGCAACCTATCTAAAATAAAATTTTAACTTTACTCCTTATAACATCAGCTACCTGCCAGTGAAAGTCCGGTCAAAATCGGTCTAGCTGTTTCGGAGATTACCCGAAAAAAAAAACAGACAGACCGACAAAAATAAAAAATAAATGTTTTTTGTAATAAGTACCTACCGTATATATGCATTTAGTAAAAAAACTGTTATTTTAACATTACAAACAGACAATTCAATTGTATTTATTTATATTTGTATTTAAAGATGACGTATAGATTATGAAAAGCTTAAGTACTACTTTATATATTTATTACAAAAAATCTTATAATTATTACAATTATCATTATTTTCCTTTATTTCGTTTTTAACATATAAATTACATTTTTAAATATTAAAATAAAAATTTTATATTATTATTTTTTTAAATAAAAATTATCATTATCATAATCATGATTTCGTTTATTCATTTAGATAGTTATTCGACACATTTTTAAATATTTTTATAAAATTCATTAAAAAATACATTATTATGATTCTCTTTTATTTCATTTTAATACATATAAATTACATTTTTAAATATTTCTTAAAAAAAAGATATAAAAACATAAAAAAATATAAAAAATAGTCGCCCATCGGCATCAGGAACAGGGTCCAAGCTGCCGGTGGTCAGGGCTCTAGAGAGAGGAATCTCCTCCTCATGCGTGCCGTGTCTAGGAGTACTGCTTTCTGAATCAAGCCCTTGACCCAGCCGCGCAATGAGAGCCTCCTGAGGTGTTGGTCGAGGCTCTCCGCTATTAGGCCATTAACCGTTACGATTATCGGTACAATGATTGCAGAGTCCACGTCCCACATGTCGACAACCTCGTGTGCTAAGTCAAGATACTTGATTTTTTTATCTTTCTCAGCTTTCACGAGATTCTCGTCATGAGGGACAGCAATATCAACAATCATTGCACGGCGTTCTCGTCGATCTATCACCACAATATCAGGCTTATTAGCTGATTATTATTATGTTGCTAATTGGAAATATTTATTTATTTATTTATTTATTTAAACTTTTCACACTCAAGAAGGTACAAAGGCGGACTTAATGCCTTAGGCATTCTCTACCAGTCAACCAAGGGTGGTGAAGAGATTTGATGGCAGGTGCTCTGATTGAGAGGAACAAAGAATTTTTTTATTAAAAACATTATTACTAAAATATATACAAAAATTACATACATACACATACATACATATTTACTATAATATATACCTATATTATAAATATCATGGTAAAAAAATAAAAATACTGGTATTTAGCTACAGTCAGACTGTAAATCGAACCTAAGACATTTGGGAAAAGGCTAGGCAGACCATGATGATGGCAAAAACATAATTACCCTTCTTTGCATTCGGGTAAAAAGACTGGTCAGTCAGAAGGTCTGTATTAGTAAAACATGAATATCCGGAATCCTTAAAGGCGTGAGCTGGTGGAGTAATCAATCAATCTTATTGGAAAAGGGGTGTTCCCTACAGTGACATAGTAACAAACTGACATAATAATATACCATTACGTTTAAGACCCTTTACAACCGAACAATAATCTCCTCCCTTACTTGATCCTTGGGTAAACTTTAGATCCGGACGTCTTTAATTCAATTAAATAATTTTACGACTATGTCCGTACACAAAGTGAGAGTCGTTCGACTTTGTCTAAGGCGAGTCGTTCATTAGTAGCGATTTTGTCTGATCTAAGCAGAGTTATTCTGCAAACATCTCACCATGAATACTTCGTTGAAGTGGTAAAGAACTAGGGGTTTTCACTATTGACTTGCAGCACTTCAAGCTCACTTCACATAAGATTTCTAAGTGAGATTTTTACAGAATGGTTTATCTTTTAAGTTTATTGTAATACTGGCTATGCCCCTCGGTTTCACCCGCATTCGTCGCGATTCCGTTGGAATATCGGGGAAAAAAAGTATTTCTATGTCCTAAGTCAGATCATGGTCTACCCATGTGCCAAATTTCATCCAAATCCATTCAGCCGTTTTAGCTTGAAAGCGTAACAAACAAACTCACTTTCGCATTTATAATATTAGTTGGGATTTATTTTTTAGCCTGTTTTTTCCCATTGCAGGGCAAAGGCCTCCCTTTCTCCTTACCCCTCCTCTCTGTCTTGCTAGGGTGGGCTAATCCTGTCTGCAAGTGTTAAGCTCGTCTCGCCATCTTCTCCTCGGTCTACCTCGATGTCGGCGGACGTTTTCTGGGACCCACGCGGTGGTAGATTTGGCTTATGTCTCGTTTGACATAGTGCAAACGTATACGGCCCAGTCGCACTTTAGCTTGGCTGGTTTTCGGGTGACGTCGGCGATTTGTGTTTTGGAGCGCAGCACTGTGTTCCTAACACGGTTCGTTAATCTGACTCCAAGAATGTTGCGCTCCATTGCTCGCTGGCAAACCTCAAGCTAAAACCTCTGCTCAACAGTCAAAGACCAGGTTTGAGCGCCGTATTTGAGGATAGGTATGCACATGTCCATTAATTTATTTTCTGGCAAATTGGAGGTCTCCTTTCGAGAGGTTTTTCATCGACCAATAGCTCTTCCAGGCGTTTTGCTGCGTCTAGCAACTTATTTTTCTTGTCTCGCCTGGATTGAGACTATTTGGCAGAGGGAGATGAATTCTGGAACAAATGCAACCTCCACACCACATATATTATCAGCCTGTACGCACTATTACTGTTGGCACGCTACCGAGCTGCAAGTCGAAGGACACAGCTCATATAAAAAATCATACCGATTGGTCACTAGAGGTTACGAGAATGTATTGAAGAAGTCCAGGTTTCCACACGATGCGATGCAGCGGTGGAAAGAACCAACATCCCTTTGAAGAAAACTATAATTTGGAAGAAACAGCTTTTAAACTGTTAAATCTGTGTGATGGTGAGGTATGTAGTGACCTACAACTAATCAGTTTACAAAAGCCACCAAGGAACTAAAATACGTTTTGATTGTTACCTCCAAGTACGTTGATTTTATTTTCAGAATGGTTTTTTTCCTTCAAGACTCGAAGTTACACTAAAACTCTATTAAGAAAAGGCGGAAAAATAACAAAATCCCATTTTACCGGTTCAGTAGACGCTGAGCCGAATAAGGCAACAATTCTCAAAGTAATGAGTTAGCGTCCGATGGCCGGCACAACGGCACAGTTCCCAGCCGCCATCAACGAACGTAATTCTAATTGTTTTCAGTTCATTTAAATAATTAAACACAAACGCGCCATTACAGGGTACAAAAGTAAATTCCTCATGATCGTTTTCGTAGTACGGTTTAATTTCCTTTATTGGGGCCGCGCCCTCATAATCCGAACAAAAGGTCTCGAAAATTAATGAGATTTTTTGATGATCGGCTGTTTTATTAATGTTACATTGACTGATGGGTTGTTTTGGCGTAAAATTCTGAATGGTTTGTCGAATTTATAATTTTTTTGCGACTTTTCGGTTCTTGGGTGGTAAAAAGGAATTATAGCATTAATAAAATTACAATAACGTTAATTGCATTTGGATAAATTGAAACCTTGAATAGCTGCCTATAAATCCCGGTTTACGGTTTGTCGGCAAACCAACCAAAAGATGGGTGTAAACGACAAAAAATACCTTAGGACATAGATTAAACATAGCAGTAGGTCGATACGAACAATGTGATGAATCAAGCTCGTTGTACACGGCACGATTTATTTACGGTACGGCGCGCTAACCGCACCGCAGAATAATCGTGTGAGCTTGTATATGACACGGCAAACCACCGATTGTATGGTATACGGTGACAGCGCCGGGCAACCGGGCGTGTCTGTCAAAAATATTCCATAGTGACGCGTACAACACTGCCGACCGTGCCTACAGCAAAGATTTTCACAGCAAAGAAACAAGATGTGTGTACAACACCTAATAATAACGCATAATCAAATACATCTGCTTACCCCAGGGAATACAAGCGACAAGTAATACCTACATAAATTTTTAAAGCTCCAGTCCCACAGACTAACATACGACTCTATTAAAAGTTTCAGCGAATATTTTCATAACTAATGCTCTTAACAAGTCGGTAACAAGAATTTATGAAACTAACTACTTCCGAGATATTTCTATGTGAAATCAGTAACAGATTAACTTTGTAGTTACTTACTTGTTTTCATTTTGCATTAAATTAATATTCTAGTTCTTTGAAATGGCTGCAAATAAGACTTTATTTAGAGGTAGATAATAAAATCTTATAGCTTCGTGTTATTTGTTTAATTGGTAAGGAGGTTGGCGTAATACCATGTTATCTAAATTAATTATTATATTTCCTTTATTCAGTATTAAACATATTAATTACATTTTTAAATATTAAAATAAAAATTATAAAAACATTTAAAAATATAAAAAATAGTAGCCCACCGGTATCGGGAACAGGGTCCAAGCTACCGGCGGTCAGGGCTCCAGAGAGAGGAACCTCCTGACAATGCGAGCCGTGTCCAGGAGTACCGCTTTCTGAATCAAGCTCTTGACCCAGCTGCCTAACGAGAGCCTCCTTAGGTGTTGGTCGAGGCTCTTGGCAATTAAGCCATTGGCTGATACGACTATCGGCACAATGATCGCTGAGTTCACATCCCACATGTCGACAACCTCGTGAGCCAAGTCAAGATACTTGATTTGTTTATCTTTCTCTGCTTTCACGAGGTTCCCGTCATGCGGGACCGTTATGTCAATAATCATTGCGCGCCGTTCTCCTCGATCCACCACCACTATATCAGGCTTATTGGCAACAATAGTCCTGTCAGTGATGATGGATCGATCCCAGTACATTGTGATATGTCCATTTTCGAGAACTGGGTCGGGCACATACCTGTAGTACGGCACTTCCGATTCTACAAGGTTGTATTTCAGAGCAAGTTGCTGATGGATAATCCTGGCTACAATAATTATTATATTATTATTATTGTATTTTTGTTTTATAACTCTTGTTTTTTGTGTATTTTATGTCTTTTGTATTTAATGTACCTACCTACGTTTTGCTTGTGCAAAATAAACAATTTTTTTTCTTTCTTTTTAACTCCATCCATGCTTTTGTTTTTGTTCAAAATAGCCGTGGTTTCAACGTGCTTCCGGTTTGTACATAATTTATTAAAAAAATCTTTGTACACAAGTAACATATTAATATACATCCGGCCCGTTATTACACGTTAAGTAATATAAAAATAAATAACAGCAAACACAGTCTAATGATGACGGATGAGGTCTCTAAAAAGCAAAGAAAATACCATTTCTGCTAGAATTTCTAAGAAAAAATATTCAGATATTTTCCAGTCTTTTAACATCACCTTTCAGAGGATCGTGACAAATCGATGTGCGCTGTCGGTGACTTTGACATTCCCGCACTTTGTGAGGTGAAAATCCGCGTATCAAAATTCAGTGCGCGAGCGAAGGCGTCGCGACTCATCACATATAATTTAAACAAATTCTATCCGTCGATCAATGACAAACACATACATTTGAATGTGGACTCCTAAAATTGGCTGAAGATGTGACGTGCATAAAAATTCATGATAAGGGGTTTCAGAAATATATATTTTACGAGAGACCTCAATCAAAGAGGGTAGAGACCGGGAGACGGAAACTGGATTAAATTGCATGTGTTATTTATTTTGCATTGTGGCTGGCTGTCAAGACTTTCGCCGTGCGGTTTGTATATCCTTACTTTTGGAAGATTGATGATACACCGTAGCTTACTGTTTTAATTTCAAGAATGATAAATTGTGTGTGTGGAATGTACACGCGAGTACTTAGCAGAAGTACTTACTGTGTTGCTAATGGAGGAAAAGGGGGAAGTGCATTGTGGAGGAGTTGTACGATTAATGTGCCATAATGTTGGCTTAGTAATATCTTATATCAAATGAAATATCGTACGTACATTTTTGGCAATAGATTATTCCGTTTTTATCAACAAAAACAAAATGAAATTCGTTGAAACTGTAATTGCAATAGTTTGCAGAAATCCCATTATAAAATAATTAAAATGAACATGTAATAAAATTGAAATTCCGCTCACTAAACATAAAAATAGGGAAGGGATATAAAATAAACAAAATTGCTATCAACATTCTGACAACCAGCAACGTTTTTTGAAAAATTTAATACAACTTACACCACAAATAAACCTTTTAACTGAATCACACATAAACTCAGTTCACGACGTGTCCATAATCTTACGTCACCACTGGGACATACGTACCTAATCAGGTTAGGTCTAGACCCAGACTGAGTTTGTACACCTAACTTGATTGTGAACAACACAGACCAGGAGATAAATGCATTAGAGGGAATAAAGTTCAGAGAACGAAGTACTTCAACTGACACATATTGTTATATCGAATTAAAATCATATACTTTTGCAGTTTGACATTTTGAGTGTGAGAATTTAGTTTTTTTTTGTAAAACAATTAAAACCAAACTAATATTAAAATAAAAAAGATGTTAGATTTTTTTGTATGTTTATTTGTTTCGCTATCACGCGGTGGAACGGATGAAATTTGGCACAGGGGTACCTACACCATGACCTGGGTTATGACTTCAATCTTCCTAGCCTTTTCCCAACTAACGTGGTGCCGGCTTCCAGTGTAACCGGTTGCAGCTGAATACAAGTATTTTACATGAGCGACTGCCTATCTGACCTCCACAACCCTGTAACTGGGTAATACGATATCCCTTGGTAAGACTGGTGTCAGACTTTCGGGCTTCTGACGACTCGTAACGACTGTCAAAGATCCACGAATGACAACCGGGACAAAAGGCTTAACATGCTTTCTGAGGCACGGAGGATTTTCGGTATGTGAAGATGGTCATCCATCCACTTAACCTGATGGATCGACCCGTGCGGCTTGTTATTACTTAGCCACGAGCTCCTCTGGGTTAGGACTTATGATACTTTTATCCGGATATTCCCATGGAATCGATATTTATGCGGGTGAAACCAGGGGCGCAACTAGTAATAAATAAAATATCTTGAAAAAGTGGATAAAAAAAATACTGATCTAAAAGTAAATCTTCAGTAGGTATTTGTCATTTCATGTAAATACCATTTATTCCCACGACAGAACGAAAGTCTCTTTTCAAAAGTTCAAACAAAAGTTATCTATCAATCCTAATTACATTGTTTTTTTACTGACAATGGTCTGCGCAAAATGGCCTGGATTACTTTAGGTAAAGAGTCTGACTGGCAAAACGAGCCACTTAGGATAAGCCTAATTGTGACTTAGGTGACCTACATACTAACAAAAATAAAGGTAGCAGCTAGCAAAAGTACTGCAAATATTAATTCCTTTCAAGACCTCTTGTCGTACAAAATAAACAATGAAACTGACGATGAAATGGACCGCAACAAAAACATGAACATTATTATGACCCAAGAAATAAGACTCCTCTCGGGCTTCAAAATCTAATTTATTTGAAGCCCATTGAGGATTGTCATAAAGTTTACAAACGTTTACCGCAGTTATAAAGTTACGTTTGTTTATCTTTCCTGTTTGAGAGAGCCTTTCCTTTTGCGACCTTCTACAATTCAATTATTCTAACAGTAAGTTTCTGTAAGTGTATCGGTGAATCTGTTTAAAAAATTCATTAATAATAAATTTAAATGATGTATTGAATTGTCCAGAACACTTACACATTATTGATAAAACAAATTATTTTGAATGAAAACAAATGTTTATAATAAGAGTCATCAAAATAAAGTAGGTAGGTAGGTACTGACATTTTTAAGGACACATTCAAAATAATGAAATTATTATTAAAGTACCGAATTATACAAATGAAGATGGATAACAATGATAATAATGGTAAAAATAGAAGCAAAAGGTTACACGTGTCGCGGTGAAGACTTTATAAATTATATACCTAACAAGAGAAGTCAAGAAAATCATTCTAGGAAAGTATTAGGTACAAGAAGATGGAGTAAACAATAAGCTGTATAATCACGTTCGTAAGACTTTTACGAGGCAGTTAAGCTTGTTGGAGATGTCTGTGTCTAATGCCACGAGTACAATTTCCGACACAAAACAAGATTTTTAAGACATTTCAGATGATGATTTCAACGTAATACATTATGTAGAAGAAGAGAATAATAAAGTAATGTAGATAATAGATTTTAAGGTTGTAATACAGGTAGTCAGAAACTCTGACAACCAGTCTTACCAAGGGGTATCGTATTACCCTGTAACAGAGTTACGGGGGTTGTCAGATAGGCAGTCACTCCATATTAAATACTAGCATTCCGCCTGCAGCTATTTCCATAGTTGGGAAAAGACTACGCAGAAAGGAGTGAATAGATAATTTGCATGAACTAAGTATAAAGCAAGGACCATATTTAAATCTTTATTTTAACGTGATTTAAACAAGTCGTATGCTATGCAAGACATCGCCTTTGAAATCACGACATCATCTTTCATTCCATAGCTCCATTCCTAAAGTAAAATCTCGAGACTTGAGAGCTCTCTCTTTAACGGAGTCCTGCCTTTAAAAATATATCACCAAATTCCTTTATACGAAATCAAATATACCAGCTTTTGGAGCGTTGGGACTGACAAAAGGCGAACGTAGACGCCGATACCGAGCTCTGAAAGGAAAAATCGTTAGGCCAACAATGGAGAGGAGAAATTAAAATAATTTCTAGCACAACAGGTCGCTTGAGCCGTGAATAGATCGTGTAATTTGTATGATAAATGTGTCCGAACTAAGGCTTTCTGTCTGATGAATGAATTTGCTAC
This sequence comes from Conistra vaccinii, assembly GCA_948150665.1. Taxonomy (NCBI): domain Eukaryota; kingdom Metazoa; phylum Arthropoda; class Insecta; order Lepidoptera; family Noctuidae; genus Conistra; species Conistra vaccinii. Next base: position 1,451,424 of record OX411323.1, on the reverse strand, counting down.
AACAGGAGTTTTGTTATTTATTATGTAGACGACATGTCATGTCAGAGAAACCAAGAAAATTATTAATTTAAAAGAAAAAATTGCAAAAAAAAAAAAGCTGAGAGGTGTCAAGGGACACCCGGATGGAACGAAGTTATGGAATAAACCTCACAAAGGCATGCTACTAATTAGTACTTGCGGTCGCTCACAGATGGCGTTATAATAAAAAAAAATTAACCTCACAAAGGCATGCCACTAATTAGTACCTGTGGTCGCTCACAGATGGCGTTATAATAAAAAATAAAAAGTGTCGTTACAACTTTTGGCCCCAACTTTTTCCGTCGCCCGTAGCCCCCTTTCGCAACGCGCGAAAGGGAACCTCGTTCCAAAAGAATGATTTGGTTTACTGTCACAGAAATAAAACAAACATCTCCAATTTAATGGGCCAGACATATTCAGCGGAAAAGCTGATAATGATAATAAATCCATATCACATTCATAAAACCCAAAGCTATTTTAAGCTGACTGATAAAATAAAGCCATGAATTCATTGCAAACTGTGATGACGAATACAAAAAACCTCTAAAGTAAACATAAACTTTCAACAATCCAGGTTATGCCTTGCCATTCGACTGACATCAGGTATCGTCAGCTTTTCAACGAGAATGGCTATAGGTTTTCAATAAAATAAATAGCACGCTGGTGGTTATACCTGTAAACTCAGCTTTTACGAACTGAGAGCTATATTTATTTGGAAATCGATAAGTGGTAAGCACGAATGTAAGTCGTTCTTCTGCGGGTTAAGATGTCTAGAGTCAAGTAGGTACTGTAGTTGGACTTAAGGATTTCAGGATATTTTTATTTAAAGGCAATGGAAAAAAAGTACTTGGAAGGAATATTATTTGTGTGATGTTACGTTTATGAATGACATTCCAAACAATCAGATCATTTTGTTAGGAGTACCTAATATCCTATACCTAACCAACAAAAATAGCAGTCTTTTACTAAGCACACTAGTACCTAAATATTCTGTATGTGACACGAGGAGTAATTTAAAGTGATAATTAGGATAGACTACGTTGATAAAATGTCGCTCTTGTTGCTGGGATTTGATTAGTTTTTGGATTATAGTTAGGCGTACCCCAAGGGTGCGTCTTCGGTCACATCAATTGAACTTTGCAAAAAAGTGTTTCTCTGTTAACCCGACCGATGATACTATTCTGTTAATCTACACTAATATTATAAAGGTATAAGGTATTAAGGTTTGTTTGTTTGTATGTAGAGGGAAGTCGGATTTGAAAAATTATTTTTGCATTGGATAACCCAATGCTCTTGAGGATTCTTTTGAGGGAGGTTCTCGCGGGCAAAGTCGCGAACAGAAGCTAGTCATGTATAAGTAAGGTTTTCCTTACCTCTTGAGGCTCCGAATCGACGAACCAGTCGATAGTTGCTGCTGGCAGCGAGTAGTCCGAGGTGCAGTTGACCAGCGCCTGCTCCCCGACTTGTACTAACGTTGGTAGACCCGTGATTAGCGGGTCATACTCTGGCATCACTGGGGGAAAAGGATAATATTAATCGTAATCATTATCAAAAGCTTAAAACAGAAAAATAATTCTCGTATTCTTCATCGAATCAAATGAAGCAAAATGGGATTAATACCATATACTATACCACACCACATCTAAAATCACCTCTCTTGACTCCACTCTTAAATTCGTACTCCAAGCCCCAAGATACATAAAAACTGCTCACTGGCAAATAATACTTTGTAACCTAGCTGTAGGATTATTTTAACCAACTCATATAATATCGTCTTAGCCTGTGAACCTGCTTACTGTATTCATCATCTGCCTAGCCTCTTCCCAACTATGTTGGGGTCGGCATCCAATCTAACCGGATGCAACTGAATACCAGTATTTTATATGGAGCGACTGCCTATCTGACCTCCACAACCCAGTTACTAGGTAATACGGTACCCCTTGGTAAGACTGGTTGTCAGACTTTCGGGCTTCTGACGACCCGTAACGACTGTCAAAGATCTACGAATGACAGCCGGGACCAACGGCTTAACGTGCTTTCCGAGGCACGGAGGGGTCTTGATATGTAAAGATGGTCACCCAATCACGAATCAACCTCAGCATGCGTAGCTTAACCTGATCGTTCGACCCGTGCGGCTGTTATTACTTAGCCTGTTCACTGTATTACCAGGATAATAAACTGTTTCTATTCATTTTCATCCTACAACAGTCCACCTACCCTGAGGGAGTCCTACACTTCATCTGCTCCACTCAAAAACACGTCTGCCCCAAGGGCTATAAGTATGATGGCTAATGTGGTGCATTGCAATTACAGCTTGACTGTTCAAAATATTAGTTCATAATCAGCCTGTTAATGTTCCCACTGCTGGGACACAGACCTCCTCTCTGTGAGAGGGTGTCGTCTGTCTACCATGCGGGCCCAGTGCGGGTTAGTAAAGGTCACAAATGTCTTTGAATTTTTGTTTCTAAGACATGCCGGTTTCCTCACGATGTTTTCCTTCACCGTTTTGAGAGCAGTGGTGATGAAATTATTTACACAGTAAAGCGCCTGCTTGGGTTCGAACCCACGACCGCGACTTGTAAGTCGGGGCCGTTAGATACCACTGGGCTACCACTGCTTCCAAAAAATTAGATGTAATAACATATTACATCTAATTTTTGTAGTTCCATATCAATAATTTTGTTTGTCTAAGATTCTGAATATTCACCTCCAAGACTATGATTATATCGCCATTCCTACGTATTTTTAAAATACTAAAAGGTATAGAATTCAAACCGAATACTACCTGTTTAACGTCTCTACAAGTTATGAAACTGAGGGTATAACCAAATAATCAATACTAAAGTGGACGGTTGTAGTGAGACCCTTCCCTAACTTTTAACTCGGCTGTTATTTTATTGTTACGAGCTTAACAAGGGATATCCAATATATTTTGGGTAGGCTTACCTACTATGTTTATTCTATTATATTATAACATTCACATTATTCAGAGACGGGTTTAAAAAAATATTGATTGTATTTCAAAGAATTTTTATTTGCTCTATAAGACCAACCAACAACAAAACCTATCAACATAACTAAGGAAACCCTGCTTAGAAGGAATATCTAACCTAACTAATGTGTGAAAAAACTACTGCAATATCCAAAATTGCTGTTCGCTATAAAAATACCAGAAATAAAGGTTGGGAAGGTAATGGATTTTTCAAAACTATTGTATTATTGTTTACTTTGCAGAGCCGTACTCGACAGCAATGTGTGCTGTTTTACTATTTGTTTGTTTTTGGTTTTATGTTTCATGAATAAACATGTGGTTTTACCATGTTTACTAACAAGCATACACAAAATTTCATTTCTGTGATTATTTAGAACAATTTTTGTTAGGGTGGAACTTTTATAAAGTTATTTGCCTTTAACACCACAAAAAATTTCAGAAAATAAAAACATATTCGAACAACAAATGCTATCAGTCGTATTCCATTTCCAGTTTTATTCCGAAATCATATTTTCCTTGAAAACGTCTTTGTGGAAGGGAAACTACATCATTGTGAAATGTTAGATTTAATACCATTTCCGCGCCCTGCCTCCCTAGTACCATTAACGTAGATTCTGGCTTCCACACGATAATCTACAGTATAGGACGACGTTATATTATTATATTGGGCTCATCATAATGAGATAATGTTCGGTAAAGCAAATAATATTTTGTCCGTATGGATTATTATCTTATGTGGATTGTGTATTGATATTAAATTGTGGTCTTATTGTTTATTTATATGAGTATTGTTGTTAGTTTAGGGTTCGGTCATGGTTTTTGGCCTAACATTATTTTTCGTATTTTCTTTCGCTGAAATTATAATGTTCTTCCTTTTATGGGTACTAGGGTAGCATGTATATGTATGATAATCTAGTAGGTATAACAATCCAAACTGAATTAGGCACACTTCCATGGTCTAAGATTAGTCTATTCTTATGTCCAACAACAAGAAAATCACAATCTACATAATCTGTGATAATCTTCAGATCTAAAACAAAAAATACCAGGGAAGCATACTCACCAGCAAGTGTCATGTTCGCTGATCGCTTGTCAACAGCGAACCGAGGTCCTTCGCTGGAGACTTCGCAGGTGTACTTCGCAGTCCCTCTCTCAGGCCTGACTGTGATGACACACGCCTCAATGTCACACGAACTGTTTGTGACAGAGATGTCTGTGCTGTTAAATATTCTTGTTTCTAGCTGTGGACAAAATTGGTGATTAGAGGAAGACAGTGATAGTTTTGATGGTGTAGTAAGTTAGTGTGTAGAGTGCATTTGGCCTCTGTCTGTTAGTATCTGTCCTCTGTCTATTTGCAAGCAATCAATTATTATATACGAGTATATCCTACACCTAGATGTTACGCAGGATTTCGTTTGAGCCAAGTGCCTACAATACTTGAGAAATTGTCAAAATAGGGTAAAGAAGTTACCAGATCAATCTGGCTGTAAATTGTGATCTTTGTTAAATGTCATGCAATTCGCATATATTATTTTAAGAGCTACAGCTTTCGCAGATGGCCACAATTCTTCTCCGCCACGAATAGATCATGCCATTTTATTTCCCGCGGGCGTCGTTTGAACAGATAACCCTTTCTCACACTTGAATTTTACGACTTTTGCGGGATGACAAAAAGCCAATATATCCTTGTTTGTAAATACCTACGTAAGCATAGTTTTCTTCTCGAGCTTTATTTGATTTCAGAGTTAACGTAGGTAAACTGTGTGTTTTTATATTTTCCGGGATGATAAGTATTATTTTTCTAGATAAATTAATTAAATGTGTGCATTAGTAGGAAAAGCCATAAAATAGTTCAACAGTTTACAGGAGGATAAAAAAAAAGTGATAATATAAACACATTCAAGCGCAGAATTTGAAATAACGTAACAAATCTGTTTTATGTTATTTCAAATGTGTGTTCAATGCAAATATAATGTCTCCAACACCCTAGAAGTAGGTAACTAACTTATGTTAATAGTACTAGTTAAAATCACTTAAGTAAGTATCTCGCTATAAGCGAACTAAGTCCTAGTTTTAAAGCTTTTATAAGAAATAAAGTTCTAACCCAAATAGAACCAGATAGAAATAAAAAATTGCTTTCGGATTTGTAATATTAGTGAGAATACCCCAGCAAAGCGGGGACAAATTATTTTAAAAGGAGGAGATAAAGACCTCCACAAACCGGCGCACCTAATTATAGCACCTTTTCAATTCCCGCTACATAGATATAATAAAATACATCTCGCAGATTACCAACACGGGTTTTAAAAGCTGTTGAAAAGCTCTTCAGTCTTCAGAGCCCTCACTTCGACCTCATTCCGTAAAATATTTCCTAGTCGCAGATTCAAAAGGTGGTCCATAACAGGTGAAAACATTCCCCACTTTAAAATAACGTTTATAAAATGTTATATACGTGTTCCGCGTTCATGTTTTTCTTGTCCAAACATTTTTTTTCTGGCCGTTCGCGTGATGAGCGCAATATACGGACGCCGCCGAGCACCCGTGCGAAACGAACATATATTTTTTGAGGCTATTCGTTTATTGAGGGGATGTTTTTTTAAAATTACGTAGAGAGACTCAAAAGTAATTAACGTTGGCGCGAATTTCGTTAAAAAATGTGTAACTAGAACCATAAACCTACCTACTAGAATTAAATAAATTGCAGCGGTGTAAAAAATATGTTGTAATAAAAAAGTTCTTTGTAAATAAGGAAAACGTGAAGCCAACTTGATTATAGCAAAAAGTGTAATACGTTGCGGTTCGGGTCAACTTTACGCTGGGAGTTGTTCCGCGAGCCCGGCTGTCGCTAGTGAAAAGAAGGTTACAATAGTGCACTAATGACTTTATACTGAGAAAATTGCTCCATCACATACTGTATCTTTTATATAACTTCATTTTACTTTAAGTCAATACACAGTATAAAATAAAAATAGGAGATGCGTATAGTACGACACAACTTAGATGTAGCATCGGCAAAATTCGTAAAACCGATCACCATCCGAACTGAGTGCGCCTTCAAAATCACCAATCTTTATTACTGCTTTAGGTGAAAATTATCTTTCAAAAACGCAATAACTTGTAAAGTCTTATAGCCAAATACATTCGTGAAATTGAAATGAATGAATGATAATTTTCAAATCTATGCTACATCTAAGTTGTGTCGTACTGTACCTATGTATAAGTACTTAAAACTTGTTCAAGATTAACCTTTTTTTTTTCAGAATTCGTAATACATTTCCGAACGAAATGGATTATAGATTCTGAAAATAAAACTGTATTTCTGTATTTGAAACACGGAAGCTCGTAAAATTCAATGTAAATTAATAACACTCTTACCTTTGAAAAATGATCCTCAAACAAACGTAAGCATTTGCTATGACCAACAGAAATAATCAAAAGACGAAACGACCTTTTACATGAAGACTGAAGAGAAGGAAGTAATAACATCAAATTAAGACATTACGGTACAAACAGAAATCGGAAACTTTAATGCCTTTACTTCATCTAAGAGCCTTCCAAGAAGTCTAATCTTATTCACGTTGGACCATCAAGGCTTTACAAAAGAGGCAAATTCGCGTATTTCACGTTTTTTCTGCCTCCTTAATGGTACCTAGGTCTTTTAGGCTTTTGAATCAGTCGTATATAAAATTAAATTTAGAACAGATATTTTGAATTTCGGGTATTTTGATCCTTCGAAAAAAGGGACATCTGTGGGTCTCAGAAAATCAGAAATTATGAGGGCGAAAGAAAACCGCCAGTGCAGCTGCCAAGTTTAGTGGTTATGCCTTCATTGGGCTATGAGTCTGCCTCATTGGCAAAGTAATGCTCAGCAGTGGATTAGTAGGTAAATACTAGTTTGGTATGCTAACAGTTTAAGCAGTCGTTGACGTCTTGGCTCAAAGGAACAGTAATATGACTCAGACACACTAATACGTATTTGATTAAATAGGGGTTATGTTAACGTATGTAGTTGATGAACAAGTAATCATTGTAGGCGTATAAAACTGCAGTGGTCAAATATAACTTACAATAATTTAATGAGCTAGCTTAGTCTGACTTTGGGTAATACTTGAAAAGATCACGTAAACCTTTGCTTAAGCACAAAGTTGTTTGAAAAATTCAGACATCAAAATGAATATAAATAATTATGTCGCAGTCAACTAGCTTAATTAGCTTTTCGCTTAGAATTAAAATCTATTGACTACAGGAGTTGAATATAATACAAACAAAGGTAAACTTTAAAATTAATTAAATATAAATCTAAATTCAGAATTCCAGCTGAATATAAATTCTAGTATTCTCAATTTATTTTACGTAACCCGATAGTAGTAGAAATTATTTAATTATATTTTAGAACAAACTAGATTTTTGGAGAAGTTTTTGTCTCTAGAATTCTGAATTTCTATCACGTATGTAATTGGGTTAACAATATTGTTTTAACTGCACGAAATAATAATAAAATTTAGTTTTGTGTGCGACTGTGCATTCCTCGGCTAAACATGCTAAAAGCTAAGCTAACTACTGCAGCTTACCGTTGTAGGATACGGAAATAAATATTTAGACTGGTAACACAAACAGCATACTTAGCTACTGAATTACAGTTCCGGTATTTCTCCAAATCGTTGCAGAGTTGCGAATTTAGTTGAAGAAATTTTCAAGTCAAGAAACTATTTTTCGTGGGATGACACCAATATTACCTAATCACACAAATAAAAACATTCAATATAGACTAGAGAATCTTGATTTATTAGTAAAACAATTTATGCTTAATTGATATTTTTGTACTTTAATAAAAAGTTGGTAACAGACTCACTTCTTCCGTTCTCATTACGAAACTATGAATATTTTAATAAATAAAGTAAAAAATTAGCGACTGTCCTCTACTGAAAGTTACAAATAGATACACAGGTGAAACCTTATGAATAAAAATGAACCCGGTATGAATCATAGCTTCGAAATAAGTGCCTCACTGCACGGCCAATTATGTAGCTTCGGCGCTGAATTGCCATAATATCGCGTTTCAATTTACCGTGTAAGCTGTCGATTCAGTATCGCTCTAGTTATGAAAAGGTCATATTTTATGGGAAAATGTAAAACTGTACAATCAAACGTGAAAAACAAAAGGATAAGTATTTAGTTTTCGATAAGAAACAGATTGTATCCCGATAAATCTATTCGTTTTAAAATTCCCTGCGAGAATTTTGCACAAGATTTCTCCTTAAAAAGTTTATTCTTAAGTATCTACATAATGCAGAAAACTTAACCATCAAACACTAACTACATTATAAAGCAAACATTTCACAACACAGTCATGCTGCAACGAGTGGAAGTAGCAAGCGCTACTGTCGGGCCATGTGTAGGGGCACTAAAAGAACGGGCTCTAAATAATTCAGTGCTGAATTACGATCCGGTACGAATACACGTTAAATGTTTCAAAACGTTCCAACTTTGTGGTGGGTTTTGTTTGGAGCTAAAATTGAAAAGATTTATCTTTTTAATAAAAGATGATCCGTATGTAGTATTTTTAGTTATAGTGCACGTGGAACTAGTTGGCCGCGCCTTAGGTAATAGATTATTATGAGCTTAACGTCCGAAAGACTGATGCAGCTCGATAACAATTAAAATTTTATTGTGTCTCATTAGTGAAGTAAGAAATAGATTGAGCGCCTTATCTTACTTAATCTATTCCGGCGCCGTACTTCACGACGGCAACACGCGTTGAAAGTTCCGGCTAGTTTAGACAAAACGCACATGCGATTGCAATAGCGAGATGAGTCGCCACCTAAGGCGCGGCCAACTAGTTCCGCGCGCACTATAGTTTATTTGATTTTAGAGTAAAAAAAGCTTTATTATGTTCAGAAAAACACGATACAATATAAAAAACGAGTAACAGATCACATAGGAGTCTTAGGTGCTAGATTTTTACGAATTCCCTGGACCCCACACTAGGATTCCCTGTGTCCTGGGGTCCAGTCTCTTCCCAAGTAAGGCAAACAATTATTTATTTATTTAGGTGAACGAATAAATTTGGAAAAAATAAAAAACAAAATAAATAATAATGAGTAGAAAGAATAATAAAATAATTAAAAAAACAAAATTAAGTACAAGGGAAAATAAAATGGGTGTTAGTGCGTGTGAAGTGTGAGATGTGTGGGGTGTGAGGGGGCGTAAGTGGTGAAAGTGATTTTTTTTTATATGTCAGATAATGACTAATATCGTCTGTGGGCGTCTGTGGGCTATTTTTCTCTATGGCTTGACGGATAGTAGTGGGCGTCTGTGGGCTATTTTTCTCTATGGCTTGACGGATAGTATTTTTCTCTATGGCTTGATCAGAAGTTCAGAAGTAAAATTATCAAAAAATGATGAAAAATGTCAAAAAATACGTAAAGCGCGCGTCAATGTCAAACCCGAATGTTAAACGATAAACGTGTAAAACGAAAATCAGATAAACACTCAAAAAAGTTTTTATTTCTCGCTTTTTAGTGGGTCGGTTTGTAATTTATCTAACTTACAATAGCCTAATGTCAACTGCTCATCACTTTTTACTAAATATTGCTTTTCCCGATGCAGGGACGTTCATTGTTGAGGAGTTCTTCTGGTACTTCGCCATCAGCTCCTCTTCACCCTATGCATTGTGATGGGCATAAATTGCTTGGCAACCATATTAAAGTAATCGAATCGCAAGTTCGCAACCCGTGAAATACGTATTATTGAGTAGTTCCGCTGGCCATCTGTGGTCTTCATCATCAGTTCCACCTCACTAAATGGTGCTTGCCGAGAGCAAATTCAAGAGTTCTAATAAAAAATACCAAAATCGCTATAGGTGTGCCTATAATATTTCAAGAGTTCCCTCGACTTCTCCAGGATCCCATCATTCAATCCTGACTGTATGAAAATGGGACCAACTGGAAAGTATACCCTTTTAAACAAAAATAAATTTTCGAAATCGGTCCAGCCGTCTTCGAGTAATCGGCGAAAATACATTAAAAAAAAAACATATTCCGACGAACTGAGAACCTTTTTTTTTTGAAGTCGGTTAAAAATAAGAAAAATACAAATTATTGATGTACGTTGTACGTACAAAATATTTAATTTTCTTTTATTTTTTTTACCCCAAAAAAAAACTAATTGGCGAATGTTCAAACAAATAAAACTTTAAATTAATAAAACTTCCTAATCCTCTGTCTGTGAGGCCCGAACATCAGGTATATAATATGTAAACTCAATTACGGGCGCTTCCACGTAATTTTTACCGTATTCCGGGGCGGCTCGTTTAAAATTACGTTTTGCATATTTTTTTACGTTATCCCTCTGGAATTTAAATTACGTTGCAGCGGTTTGATCTGTGTTGTCATTACTTCTGTGGAGACTTCAAAAGATGGGGAACAAGGGGATTTACACTTCAAACTCGTCTTGACACCATTATTTGATGTACTGCTGCTTGCTTTGTTCTGAATCTTTTATTTATTTTAAAGTTTCGTTGAACATGTTAAAACAAAACAGAAAAGTTGGTGTTAGTACCTAAGGAAGAAATTGCTTTTAAAAATATTTGAGTATTTCTAAGAATAAAGGAATGTTACCCGCGAGCATTTGCTTTTATCAGTATGGTATCCCTCTTGTACAAACTCATAATAAAAATAATAAATATAATAATCGACAGTTATTTTTGTGTGAATGACTAAAAAAAGTATAAATCCCAGATCTGATAATCTTCCTAGAAAATTAAACAATAGATCTTCTAAGAGACAGCAGATTTCATGAAAACTTTCAACGAAATACGCCAAACTTGTCCTGTCACCATATATTTTACGTAAATTGCAAAACTTTTGTTTTAGAAACATCGAGAGGAAACCAAACTCGGCTAAGTTTACATAGTTTAATATTTAATTTCCGAGCTTTCATGGTGAGGAATTTTCTCAGAAGAGGAATAATTCTGGAACGTAACGGAAAATCGTGGGAATAAACTTTGCTTCCGTAAACCTTACACGAGTCTAACATTCATGGAAAGACTTATTAAATACGTACAAGGAAAACTTAAAACAAACCCCGGGAATAATACTTGCTTTGATAAGCATAATGATCGGTAGGTATACAATATGAGTTATGAAATACCTAACTTTTTTTGGAGCATTAGGCTGAGCCTCCATTAGGCCGCGACGCGACCTGCGACACATGAGCGATTAAAACAAATAAATGAATGCTCACGAATACTACACCTTACAACAAATATTACTAGTGATCTTTGATTTGTTTATGCGATAGGAACAATATTACTGTAATCACGGCATCGGCTACATCAACTTATCAGCGAAATTAAAGCGAATTTATTACAAAATTTCTCACTTGCACGACTAGTTCAATAGTGCTATTAAATATGCGTGTGGCCACATTATGCGTATAGAAAACCGCGATGAATGATTTGATTGCAATCATTGCATGTGTACTGAACCCACGGCATCGCCGAATATACGACGGATTTTCGCTTATAATGTAGCCATACAATGTTTATCTCGTTTCGCTCTTCCAGTCGCATCGCAAATCGCTGCCTACTGTAGCCTCAGCCTTAGAGTTAACTATGGGGTTGCGGGAAAGCCCTAAAGCGTTACCGTTGCCCCTGGCAATGTACAGGCAACTGAAGCAACACGGGCAGGTTTTAGTCAGTAAGAATCTGACACGCCCGCCCGCTCCGCCTGCTCCGCCCAGAGCGAGAGAAGTTCTTTGAAGACTTCCCGCCAAAAAAAATAATTATGCCAACCTCGTAGGTCGGTGAGTAGTCAACTAAAATGCTGTATTCTCCTACCCTTATCCCAATTAATTTGGGGTCGCAAAATGTCTCTACTATCAATCTGCCTTACCTTTTCCCAACTATGTTGGAGTTGGCTTCCAGTCTAACCGGATGCAGCTGAATACCAGTATTTTACATGGAGCGACTGCCTATCTGACCTCCACAACCCAGTTACTGGGAAATACGATACCTCTTGGTAACACTGGTTTTCAGAATTTCGGGCTTCTGACGAGCCGTAACGACTGTCAAAGATCCACGAATGACAGCCGGGACCAATGGCTTGACGAGCTTTCTGAGGTATGGAGGAGTCTCGGTATGTAAAGATGGTCACTCATTCACAGACCAACCCCGGCAAGCGTAGCTTTACCTGACGGATCTACCCGTAGGGCTGGTATTACGTAGCCACGAGCACCTCAACATGTTTATACTAACGATAGACAATATATTTGAATTAAGAAAGGCAACTACAAAAGTTACGTGGTTCTATTAGAATACCCTTTTTTACCCGACTGGGTAGGACTCCCAAGAAGGATTATATTTTTTTTATAATCTAAGAACCACAGAAAAACTTGTGTCATTTAAAAGTGAAGGAAACGCTTAAACGAACACCTACGTACTACATCCTAACCCCATAAAATGTTATAACATAATTACTGTCTGTTTTCCTCTGGCAACACCTGACTCCATTAACTAATTAAATTTGCCGCGAGCGTCAGTGTTGCCAACACAAATAAAAGGAAACTCGTTTAGTTTACAATACGTGGCAGGAAGGAGGCAATAAGGATAACTAGAAGTCGTGTTTAAGATAAGTGGTTGATTTACAAACACCTTTTTAAGCATCAGGTTGCATGAATCTAATATTTACGTTACTATTTGACTTCTAACAGTAACAATCTTCTATGCATATTGAACAGTTCCGGGACGAGAAATAAACATGTTTGGAAAATATATTCGATAAATAGATTCGTGCATGCATGTTCGTGCATGTGACATCTACCAACCCGCACTGGGCCCGCGTGGTAGATTACGGCCCACTCCCTCTCACAGAGAGGAGGCCTGTGTCCTAGCAGTGGGAACATTAATAGGCTGATGATGATGATGATGAAATAGATTCGATAGCCACTGTGCAGGTCTAAGGCTGCCTGTCCACTGGAGCGGAGAGGAGAGGAGCGGAGCGGAGCGGTGCCAATATTAACCAATGGAGTTGCATAAAATCTCCGCTCCGCTTCAGTGGACAAGGATTTGCGAACTAGTTTAAAAATTCATACAAAACCGCGAAGCGGAGCGGAGAAACGGAGCGAAGTGGAGTGGAGAAGCGGACTGGGAAAGCGGAGTGGGGAAGCGGAGCGGGGAAACCTTCGACACGTCGTCATTACTCGTCGCGTGAACTCGGCCTAGCTCCGCACAGGTCGCAACTCCGCCCCGCTACCCCGTTCCACACAGTCCGTAACTCCGCTCCGCTAACTCGCTCCTCATCAATAGACAGACACTGTCTACAACTCCGCTCCACTCCGCTGCCTCGCCCCGCTCCGCAGCCTCGCTCCGCTTCAATGGACAGGCAGCCTAATTCTTGATTATACGCGAACAAAGTCAATCAATCAGCCTTTTCCCAACTATGTTGGGGTCGGCTTCCAGTTTAACCAGATGCAGCTGTTTACCAGTATTTTACATGGAGCGCCTATTTGACCTTCATAACCCTGCAATAACTGGGTAATTCGATACCCCTTGGTAAGACTGGCTGTCGGACGTTCGGGCTTCTGACGACCCGTAACGACTGTCCACCATCCATGAATGACAGCTGGGACCAACAGCTTAACGTGCTTTCCGAGGCACGGAGGAGTTTCAGTATGTAAAGATGGTCACCCATCCACGGACCAACCCCGGCAAGCATAGCTTAACCTGATAGATCGACCCATGTGGCTAATATTACTTAGCCACGAGCTCCTCCTCCTCCGAAGTTATGAGAAACTAAAAAAAAAACATTCCTTTTTTTGAAGTCGGTTAATAATTCCTAGTTCTCTTGGGTAACTTAACACTGGCTTAAAGAAAAACAATAATTATATTAAGAACGTTCACATTCTAATCTCAGACTTTTCTAATCTGAGTCTCATTTCTGTCAAAAATACTTCAAATTTACCTGCATTTTTGTCAAATTTTGACATTTATTGCCACTGAGATGAGATTGTGACTTTTGAACATTTTCAATTAAGGGAATTTGCCTTCTGAACTGAGTGGTTTGAAATTGTCAGTCTTTGTTAAAAGCTGCTATTATCGTCATAATAATTACTATAAAGCTGTGTTAGGACTAGCTTTGTAACACAAGAAAAAAAGAAATACTTACATAAACGAACCAAACCAAGGCTACAAAATTTTAACACTGAATAACCGTTACGCTAAAACACTTTCTAGTAAGTATGGACATTTTGTATTAAAACTTTGCTGTACGGAACCAAATAGCGTATAAAAACAAGGTAGCGCATCATTATGCACGCTCACGAAGTTTGCTAACTATTGACACGTTATTCTAAGTAGACAAATATGATACCTGATGGGTCGGATACCTGCCAACAAGTTTTACATGAGAAGCCGAACTGAAAGTGGAATATTTTGACGGTTTATAGGCTCAGTTTTCGCGTAATAATTTGGGTATATTCGTCGTATCTAGGTATACGTAGGGTCTAGGTAGGTAGGTTCGTATGTAAATAGGTCACAGGTATAAATTTATAACATGTAGGTAACCATCTTTCCACTTGTGGGGAAAGCCAACAAAGGTATTTCATGAAGAGCATCTGACAGCTATTTCTTGTCGTCTGGGATTGTAAATCTTACAATTGCTAGTGAAGCGTAATCATCAAAAAAAAAAAAAATACTATCCAATAAAAAATAATTTTTAAAATCTGATTGTGTTTCCGGAGATTCCCCCTACATATAAACTGACAAACTTTAACTTCTTTATAATATTATTAGTATTAGCGTATTAGTTTAATAGTATAGATTTATTGCACGACTCGTAATGCGAAGCATTAGAGTGTGCTCTACGATCGAAAAATATTTTTTGCCCCATTTCTGCAACTGTTTTTATTGTTACACTCCTGCTAGTACACAGAACCTACTTAATTTATATACCATTCTATAGATGATTAAATGGAGATTAATACTGTACTTTTTACCAATCGATTTAATGCAGCAGAAATGAAAAAAACATCAAAATAGTTGAAAAAAAAATCCTGTCCGTCAATTTATGAACCTTGAAAACATTGTAGCTTGCGATAAAATCAATTAATCGAGTAAATTTTTTTTTTATACATTCGTTTCGGCCGTAGAAGGTACCCTATTGAAAATGGCTCTTTTATTCATAGTAGTTTAATATTATAATTAATAAAATACTAACTTAAATATAATATCTTTATCTAAATATTTCCAACCTTTACTTAAAGTGTTGCCTAGCAACCCACAACGTAAATATCTAAATAAATAGTCTTTGACATTAGGTAAGGGTTGCGAGGTTAGAAATTTACCCATATTGATGGGTAAAACAGCAGTCAAAACATACTTCATGAAAAGTGATAAATTGGTAATTTTTGTTAGAAACTATGTTTTGAATTTATTTTTCGTTTATGAATGTGTGTTATGAGGCGTGCACTTTTGGAATTTCCAAACTATTTATTATTTACTACAAACACACAAATCTACAGAAGCGGACTTAATGCCATAGGCATAGGTATTTCCTACCAGTCAACTCAGTCATTACTCCATATGTAGGTACTTGTTCAATAAAACGATTACTGAAAGTCCCAGGTTTAGGAGAATATGGAATAAAATTCACAAAAAAGCTAGAAAAATAAGACTCCTACAACTTGACATACACCTCTACCCTCCTAATTTATAACTCTCATACAACAGAATAATCCGAAAACGTATTAAATAACGATATAGTTACAAAAGTTGGATCGTTTCACGTTTTTAATGTGATTTTTATTCGGATAACGGAGAGTGTACCGGTTTCATTCCTGTCTCGCGAACTTTTAATATATGTGGGTATTACCGTTATCTCCCGATTTATTTAAATGGCGACGGGTGATGGCGGCTGTGACGCGATAGGGGCCTGCTGTTTTTTTTTTTAATGTCCTGGAATAGGTTTTCTCTTGTATCATTCGGGCTGCACAAGAATAGCTCCTGCCTTGTTCAAAAGATTTACTAGACAGCTATGTTGGGAGCTTGGTTAAGTATTTTGGATGCATCGGATGTATACACGAGCACTATTATACTATACATATAGCAACATTTTGAGGTGATTTTCCTGTGGCAAAACGATTGTAACTTTGAGCTGAGACCAATTTCAAGATATTTGGGTTCCAAAATATTATTTTCGTCATCACCATCATCCGCCTACAGTAGTAAACTGCTGAACATAGGCCTGTCCTTTTGCCTGCAATTCAACTTGATTTTCGGTACCTCTCATCTAGCTGTTACCAGCCACCCTTCGAAGATCATCGCTTCACCTACCCTGTGGGCGTCTTACAGTATGTTTGCCGATTCACGACCTCCACTCAATAAAATAGGTAGGGAGATATTATTTTCGTAACAACATGAAATTACAATCAATAAATCATCGCCATCCCATCTTTCTAGCTGCTGCAGGTGCAGAAAACCTCAAACGGCGCAAATATAACAACCTAACCGGTAGCTATATTTTTGAGCCGTTTGGGGTTAAAACACTAGGGCCGTGAGGTCTGAGTGTGTCGCCGATTGATGTTGATAATCGCATCAAAATTTGTTGCGTAGTAAGAAGTAAATGCGACTTTAATTCTAATCCTAACTAATATTATAGACGCGAAAGTGAGTTTGTTTGTTTGTTACCGTTTCACGCTAAAACGGCTAAATGGATTTGTATGACATTTGACACAAATATAGTTAATAACCTGGATTAATGCATAGGATACTTTTATCTCGGTAGTACGTTCCCGTGGGTTATTTTCTACGCGGGCAAAGCCGTTGGCAAAAGCTAGTAGACGGCTTTAGATGAAATTAGTACATGGGTAAGACCGGATATCTATGGGTAAGACCGTGACCTGGGTTAGGACATTGGATAATTTTTATCCCGATATTCCCACGGGATCGTGCGGGTAAAACCGCGGGGCGCAGCTAGCTTACAAATATGTATGGATACAAAACGCATCAAATTATCCAAGTAAACTTAACAAGTAAATTCACATGTTAATAATAAAGCTTTGCGAGTGTACTGACCTGAGAGCGAGATAATACGAGCTCCGTCAACTGTTCGTAACATAAACCGGAGTCAGATCCATTGCGCATTCATGACTGAATTATCGACATTTTATATCGTTGGCTTTACCGTAAGCTTGTACTCGTAACTGTGACTAGCTTGATTTATTCATGATACAATCACCTGAATCTAGCGAAGCAAATGTAACGAAAAAATGGTTTAGGTACAAGAATGGTAACACTTACACTACGAAAATCACCTTTAGTGCTCATAATGATACACGAGAGACACGCGCAAGCGGCTGAAGCAACTGCAGCCGTCGACATGTTGGAAGTTCCCGTCGACGCGTCGGCAGCTTCCGACGAGTGTCGACGACTGCAGTTGCCACTGCCGTTGGCGCATGCTGTCCGAGTATATGAGCACTTACTCCTACGACATAAAGCTGCTGTCAATGTGAAACTAGTATTACATCCTATGTGCTGTTGACTGTATCTGTATTGCAAAATAAACAAAAATCCAGGATTTTATTTGATCGGAGGTTTGAGTAAAGGAAACCTACGGGAAATTAAATTAAATTGTTTATTCTGTACATAGGATGTATTGGAATCACATTCACAGGTCATATTAAAAAATATTAAAAATAAGCTAGTTGAGGTCACTGTTTCCTATCTGACTACTCTAAGAAGAAAGGCTGAAATAAACTCAGAGGTCACAGTCTCTTTTAAAGTCCAGAAACATAATCTTGGTCAGGCCATATGAGGACCATGTAGATTAGTATCTGAAATGGTATTTTGAGGAAAGAACCACTCAGGTTTGAGTGGACCAGCTGTCCAGTCAGTGCAAGCATTTGTCCAGTTAGTAATCGTAGAGCTCAGCTCAGAACTTAAGGAGCTCAAAGACTCGACGAACATAATACGAATCAAAGAAAAATATTATGATCCACATATTCCTCACATTGTGGATCATAATATTTTTCTTTTAAGTAATAAATAATATAATACTGTACAAAGTAATCATGTCATTTTGTATATAATATTCAACAATTTCATTTTGTACATAAAACTGGTATATTTTGATGATTTTACATAATAATTAAAATTTCAAGTTTTATGGTTTTATCACAATGGCGTAGCAGAGCGAGCAGCTCAATCCCAAGCTTTTTTGTCTTCTAAATAATCTGAAATTTTATAGTACCCTTTTTTGCAAAGTTTGGTTTTAATACAGTTTTTAAATCGTTTAATGTCAGTAAGTTTTGAATGTCAATAGGGACAAAGGTATAAAACAGTAACCTAGTAATATGTCATTTCTCAATGTGTTTTACTGTGTGTACATAAATAATAAAATAAATAAATAAATAGTTATCCTACAATACAATAAATACCGTTACAAGATATTACGGAATAATGTTTAGACAAAATTATGCAAAAAAGCGGTTACCACACCTAGCACTCATTATAATAAATACATGCTATGAAAAAATCTTGTACGCCAGAAACACCTGAGACAAAAAAAAACGAATTCCATACTTTACATGCTGAGACCGCGCGGCAAATCTTTTTACGCGAAAATTACGCGGCTTGGTACCGCAAGCTGCGACATTTTACCTCTATATTTATGCGCATAAGCGTGAAAAAATGACGCTCATTATTCCTAGTTGTGCGCACAGTTTTCGAGGGCGTGGTCCCAGTTAAGAGAGGGAGCGGGTTTTAGCTTTTGTAAAATGTGCCGAGGAAACATCGAGATGTGTATTAAATTGAGTATTCAGATTTTATAAATATAAGTAAGTATGAAAAAAATATACTCAGCGTTATAAAAACACTCGAACAAAATTGTGTTTGACGTGGATTAAAAATGTAACTGACAAGATGACAGTTTTGTATCGTATTTTTTTACTGATGGCTAGTAGAGCTGCAAAAAAGTAAATTTAAATGGCACGAGGTACGACTGTGGTATGTAATTACTACAATGCACTTTCTTATACTACTTAGTTAATGACAACCCTGCAAGTAAATAAACTAATTCCTTAAATTACGGTATTATTATCTTACGATTACATTACAACAAAAACACTTTAAAACTATACAAAAACAGAAAGAAAGCTAGGCTTGTAATGCCAAAAGGGTCTCAACTCAGCATACTGTGCAACACAAGGTTATACCACTTGACGCTGATTTTCAGCTGCAACCTACGCATTTGAACGTTCTAATAAATTAAGAGAATAAATTAAAGTTGATGAAATAAAATAGTTCAAATAAAATAAAATAAAATGTTATGACATATAAGACTTGTGTGTGTTGTGTCATATTGTGAGAGTTTATTTCCAGCATTATTAGAGGGTGAAATCGCTGTCGCTTGTCCCTTGGAACGGAGACTAAGAAGACCGCGAGTGAGGCCATCGTTCAGAGGATTCACGGACCGGATAGATATGACGGGTCCGCGATTTTTAACGCGCTACAGTCGTAAGAAAAGTACGACTAATTTGTCTTCCCGGTTTAAATACAAAAATGTGTCTGCCACCCTCCGATAAAAAGATTGCAGGGAATTTTTATTTGTTTTTCTCTTGTATTCAAATCTCGGTGCAATAATAATATTCTGGAGAAATGAAATAAGAAGAATAATACATGAATGATTTAAGTAGAAGCGAGAGAGAGGTTGGATGAAAGCTTTATCTCTGCTTGTTGTATAAAAAATAGTACTGAGAGTTGAACAAAATATTTATGATTTAACTTAACAAAATTCTCAAACATGCTTGGAAATTCGAGCATTATTTTGACAACCTTTTTGGAGATAAATCGAAATTGCTGTACTGGCCGATGCAAGCGCCCGGCCGGCAATGTTTGTATGAAAATCCATATCTATCGTGTTTACCGGCCAAATAAATTACTATGAAAACTCATATCTGTCATTTTATTTAAAAATGAAACAAACTTTTTACTTCAACACATGGCAACCGAAGAGGTAACTTATCAAAGATTTTATTTACATTTTGAACTGGCTTACCAAATATAGCTGTTTAAAGTAAAGAAAAAACAAATGTACATATTAGCGCGTGGAAAATTATCTTTTTTCGTCATTGATTCTGGAATTTATTATTAATCTGCTTAGTTTGAATTTCTCCGCATTATTTGAGAAAAGTACTATACAAGCCTTGGCCGCAACCAAGGATTGATGAACTAATCACGAATCAATTCCTCTGTTGCAGGCCGTGACAGTAATGTACTAAAATAATCTAAAAGCAATGATCACTTACGAATAAATATAACATTATTTATTTATTTATTCATTATTAGTTTTGACTGTTGTGATTAGTTAGTCAAAATAACAACAATATAATATGAGAGAGAGACAACAGAACAAACTGAAATAAAGTCTATTGTATTTTACTTCACAAGAAGCTGCTGAGCCTCATGCTTTGTGTCATGTCCTGGATTCGATTTCCTGGTTGTGCAAAGTGCTATTGGGTTTTTCATTAGGAATTTCGCAGTAACAGCCCTGTTCCCGTTAAAATCAGTTTAGTTTATAGTCCTGTGTCGTTAGTTTTTATTGTTTGAACTGTTCTGAGCGAGTTTATGTGAACTCGCTCAGAACAGTTCAAACAATAAAAACTAACTAAGTAGTCTATTATATCTACCGGTAACTTTGGGTTTCTGTTTTAGTATTGTAATCCCGCCCGTACATCGAACAATTGCGTAGTCTGGATTTGTGCCCGGTTGATGGCAATAGGGTCGCACATGGAACTTAAACATAACTGGCGAAATGTGGGTGTACTATAAATACACCTATGCCTAACCCTTCGGAGATCATTAGCGTGATGGGTTCACAAGAAATACTCACCAAAAAAAAAAAAACATTTTGGGGACTGCCGATAGAAGTGAAAACTAAGTAACGCCATCTAACGAAAATATCAGAAATTTATGTGGTTTGCTGTCAGTAAAAGAACGAAACCTGTAGCTCCATTAAAAATATTGCAAAAAAATTAAACAGAGTGCGCTGTCAACAAAAAAAGTGCTGAACACGCCTTCGGTGACGATGACGCGAGTTCCATGATTTTTTTTTACCCAAAAAGTGTTCAACGCGCCTAAAGATTTTTTCACTTCAAAAATCTAGGAAGTACCTATTTGTTACCGAATTCTAAATTCTTTATTCACCATTTAACCTTTGTCTCCCACCCATTCCTTACCCGTTGACGATGCATTACATTGCACATTATTTAAGGCCAGTCCAACGTTCCGGATTCCTCTCAACCGACACATTTATCGTTGTACCACCTGCCTTATATTTCAAATAAGAACTTACACTACACCGACAAACGTGCTAAGAATTTATTATTAAAACGTTGGTTGCTACGATCTTCCTCCGAGTTGAGGATTACGACGTACTTACCTTTATGTTTCCTTAGTTACTTGTGTGTGATACAGGTATTAGTTGAGGTAAATTTTCTATTTTTAGACATAATAAAATGGGCTAATCATAAATGAAATGGGATTTAGGATTTTTTCGCTATTCATCTGGATTTGGCAACCAGGTTTTTGTTACTGTTGTCATGGAGATCAAGAAGAAGGATGAATTGGTGAAAAAAGGATTTAGGATTGGTGATTGCTGAAATGAACCTTATTGGCGCAGCCTTGAGACGCACACTGTTTTTTTATTTTTTTTTATTTTGTTATTTTGTATTTTGTGTTTGACGAAGTGTGTCGAAATAAACATTATTCTTTCTTTCTTTGTTAGGTGCAAATGATAAAAGAAAATGGCGTTCGCGACACCGGTTATTGTTATACCGTGAAGTTTTCTTAGAAATTATATTGTTCGTGTCGCGTCGCGCGACAAGTCGCACTGTACCCTAATTACGTAATACACGATCAATCAGAATCTGTATCGCTTTGAAACAGATTGCTAATCCAATCCATTGCTTCAAAAGTTCATTGTTGTTTAACTGTCAAAATGAAACAGATTAATCGGAATCCTTTACGATATTGTGTTGCGTAATTAGATAGCTGGTCTGCAAAAGCCTTTAAAGGAAAACTTTCTGCAGTGGGTGGCCAAAACATGCCTGTCAATTTATACATTTAATAAAAGCAATAATGTTAATATTATGTAGACGTACTGTTGCTCTTATCTTTGCTAATATTTAAAGGCTACACACAGTACTGGCGGCACGGATCGCCGGCTTTTGTCGAGTGGCACTACTTTGTTTGGCGGCTCCTTTGTGGGCAAGCAGCCCGGCGACTTGCCCGCCGGCACTTTGTGTAGGAGCTTTAACAACTATAATTTAACGAGATGGTATTGGCTAGTCACATTTACCTACACGCTAACCAGTATCAGATCTATTATTACTAGTAGTTCTGCGAACAGTAGACCTCGCGAGCACAATTTTATGGCAAAATTTAACCGCTTAGCTTGAGGCTTATCTTAAAGGTAAAAGAACGACCACGACGTTCACGCCTCAAGCTTTTAAGAAAATTTAAAGTTCTATGTTTACATAAGTGTTTACGTAAGATTTATTTAGTACTTTAAAGTTTAATAAAAGCTTGTTAAAAAAGCATTTTAACATAACATCGTCATCATCGTGTTCCTGTGGCCACCTTCCGGCGCTTTCATCAGACCCTAGACGACACCTTGGGCTAACGTACCTACTTATCGAAAAGGCCTAAACACAACGGGGTTATCTTGTCTCAAAGTCAAAGTCAAATCATTTATTTCAAATACGCCCTTGAAGGCACTTTTGAACGTCTTTACAAAATATAGTATTGATTCTACCGCCCCTTCCAAAAGGTTCTAGTTAAGGAGTTCAGTATAGTGACCTTCCAGATCCATCATGAGGCCCGGGACTACACCTTGGGCTACTTGGCAAGACAAACTCGACGACCGCAAAAACAACAGGGCTATCTTGTTTAGTTGAGGAGTTCTTATGGACCTGGACAGCACCTAGTGTAAGAACGGGTTAGGCGTCATTCGGCCCACTATGGAACTGGGACCGCGGACCAGTTACCCCTTTTATTTTTATTGTTTGATTTATTTTTATCTGCTGTATAAATTGTGTGCTTTTTGGTCTGTGTTAAATAAATTTATTTTCTTTCTTTCTTTCTTTAAAAAATTGGTAATGGTTAACTGGGCCCACATCTGTTTTGATTCAATAAAGCGAAGGGTAGCTTAAAATGGTTTATATATTATTAAGTACACAATCGATATTGAAAAATTCAAAACAAAAAAAAAAGAATAATAAAAATAATGAAATGATAATTTATGATCTTAATATAATGATAATTAATTCAATTTTTTTTAATCCTTACATATTTATTCTCTTTCTATTCTCTATTCTATAACAATATATTATAAACAATTTTCAGCGGGTGGCTTATTTAAATGCTTGTACCAACATGCTTGTACCAGCGAAGGGTGGCTTAAAATGGTTTATATATTATTAAGTACCTATACTCGTACAATAGATTTTGTACAGGTACAAGTATTTAAATAAGCCACCCGCTTATTTTTATTTTTCATATTTTTTTATATTTTTTTTGTTTTTTTTTGTTATTTTTTTTTACTTTATATGAACAATTTTAAGCGGGTGGCTTATTTATATATATTTATAGACCCATACCAAATTACAGCTTACTAGTACTAAGATTCTCTGAGCTAACCCGCGGATAGACAGAAAGACAGGCAGACGGACATGGCAAATCTATATCAGCTCTTTGTTGACTACAGAACCCTAAAAACCAGACATATTATGAGTAACAAATTTTTAGGCCAGCTACAAAAATTAACAAATAGGTTTGAATAAATAGCGAGCAATTTACTGCATTTTAGAAGGTATTCTGCTCATCATGCCGCAGATCCTCATCAGAACTTCACGAATTTTTTTTGAGACCATTCTAAAGTTACTACTACCTTTCAAATGAAAAAATAGTAGATTGTTATACAAGGAGCTAAAATGACCCATTATAACGAGGTAGTTATACCCAGTATAAGAGGAGTAAACAGAAACCGAGGTATAATGGGTTTTTAGCGCCGTGTGTTACACTCTACTTTTCACTACGATTGCGAGAAAATAAAATAGTAAATTAATAAAAGTATTTCTTTTCCTTTCTCATCCATCTCCAAATTAGGGTCTCCATTCTCACTAGATGATGACATTTGTTGTAAATCATATTACGGTTACCAATGCAATTTATTGGAGAATCATTTAGAAATAGGATATCGCACCAGTCTTTTTTTTTATTTCCTCTGTAGCCGCAACGCAATGCACGCATTCTACCGAAGAGAATGCCGCTTTAAAAAAAAAAAGTTCTTTTGTTCTTATTCATATAGGTAGGATAGGTCTGATAGGTAGGATAGGTAAGATAGGTAGGATAGGTAAGATAGGTAAGATAGGTAAGATAGGTAAGATAGGTAAGATAGGTAAGATAGGTATGATAGGTAAAATAGGTAAGATAGGTAAGATAGGTAAGATAGGTAAGATAGGTAAGATAGGTAAGATAGGTAAGATAGGTAAGATAGGTAAGATAGGTAAGATAGGTAAGATAGGTAAGATAGGTAAGATAGGTAAGATAGGTAAGATAGGTAAGATAGGTAAGATAGGTAAGATAGGTAAGATAGGTATGATAGGTAAGATAGGTAAGATAGGTAAGATAGGTAAGATAGGTAAGATAGGTAAGATAGGTAAGATAGGTAAGATAGGTAAGATAGGTAAGATAGGTAAGATAGGTAAGATAGGTAAGATAGGTAAGATAGGTAAGATAGGTAAGATAGGTAAGATAGGTAAGATAGGTAAGATAGGTAAGATAGGTAAGATAGGTAAGATAGGTAAGATAGGTAAGATAGGTAAGATAGGTAAGATAGGTAAGATAGGTAAGATAGGTAAGATAGGTTAGATAGGTAAGATAGGTAAGATAGGTAAGATAGGTAAGATAGGTAAGATAGGTAAGATAGGTAAGATAGGTAAGATAGGTAAGATAGGTAAGATAGGTAAGATAGGTAAGATAGGTAAGATAGGTAAGATAGGTAAGATAGGTAAGATAGGTAAGATAGGTAAGATAGGTAAGATAGGTAAGATAGGTAAGATAGGTAAGATAGGTAAGATAGGTAAGATAGGTAAGATAGGTAAGATAGGTAAGATAGGTAAGATAGGTAAGATAGGTAAGATAGGTAAGATAGGTAAGATAGGTAAGAAGCTTTTTATAGGAGGAATGGTATAAAGACTTTTTCGTTTTTGGGTGGTAGGCTCGTTGGCAACAGACAAAAATTAAAAAAAAATTACTTTAGCCCCTAGAGGATGAAATGCTATTTTATCTTCGCTCTGGTACGCTACAATGACGCATTTTTTGAGCAAGAGTAGTGAAAAAACCATTGAAATCGGATGTCATAAGGCAGAGATATCCAGTAGCCCCCTTTTTGCCCCATTTTGCAGGAACTATCCCTCCAATCAAAAATCCACGACGTCAAAAAATTACAAAATTCGTAATACCTATATACCAAGTTTCATCCAGATCGGTTGTAAAATACGACCTGTACAGGAGTACGTCAAACTGACACACGAAAGAAAATTTTTCCAGTTGATGCAGAGACGCTTCGCTCGCTACGCTCGCTCGGTCAATTAAGGTTGACTGGTAGAAAATGCCTACGGCGTTAAATCCGTCTCTGTACATTTCTGTGCTTGAAGTATTAACCGGTATCGTCCCGTTGGCACCATTTGGCGCCACTTAAGATTCTTGACACTGAAGATATACTATTGTTAGCTTGATAAAATATAGTAAATAACTTTGCCCCCGCTGTAATACTATTACTGTAGACTACATAGCAAATAACACTCTAGCCGCACTTTTGAAACAAATCTTACAATTTATCTTTAAAATCCATGATTCTCAGAAAATAATGAAAATTCTGTACACAAGGGAGTTGCATTACACTCATATTTATACAAGTTACACTGTGAAGTTACAGCGGAATCCTCCTAAGTATGATGAAGTGCTGGATTAAGTTTTTACTATAATTTTGTAGATTATGGAGTTTAATGGAGTTATTTTCAGTTAAGTAAGTTTTCATGGAGAAGCAAAGTAGTATATTTGAATTTGCAAATGCAGGTCAGAATAAAAGAAGATAAGTAAAAAGTACAGTGTTATTTTATTCAACGAAATAATCAAAAAATTTTTGGTAAGTATTTATGAATAAAAACAAAAAAACTTATTGACACAATCTACATAAATAATAAAAATAAAATGTTGTTCGATGGTAAGCGAATCACTTGAGAAAAATTGTCAACGTTAGTTGGGTCAGCTAGTAGGTAATAAAATTGAATTACGTGCTTATGTATCGCTACGCTAACCGTAGCACAATGCGCTACGGCATAGCACAATACGCTACGGCGTAGCTCTCATTAGTAATTTTTGTGACCATTCGAGCCCATTGATGTTTTTCTTATGTTTACATATTATTTTTCTTCGAAACCAGTCGACAGTTTATCCGTGGAAATATCATAATATCATTTCTCATTATGGCGTGTAAAGTTGTGTATCGTAATAATATCATTTCTGAAACAAAAATATCCTCAAAGAAATTACAAAACGTGTATGATTTTATTTTAATTTCAGGTCACCCACGCCTGTCTTGAGGCTTTTGAGCATCCTAAAATAGCCTCCAGGATTCTTGTTATTTCGTACTAGAGTAATTTTATGAATATTATTTAAACGTTAGTGGTACCGTTTCTTTTATTGTAATGAATAAATGAAATGTAAACACGGTGTACGAATAGGCAAATCTTTATTGCCTACCGCAAACGTAATATTGTTTTGCCCGTCATTACTGTCAGTTGTATGATACGACTGACAGTAATGACGGGCAAAACCGGTTCGTCATATATGCAAATAATATAATAGGTATTAAGTTTATTGTTGCTCAAATATTTAAAAGGTTTTATAAATATCCATTACTTTTACGTTTTGCAAATTAATGTTTTTATTTCTACATTGGATTGAAGTAACTGATGTATAAAAGAATAAAATAAATAAAAGAATAAAATTTTACAATAAAATTTCTCCCCACATACTTCAACTGAATGAGACGAAATTCAAATCTTGTACAATATGCACACTATGCAGGCAAATTATAAGTTGGGGATTATTTCGCTGATAAAAATGCTTGGCTCAATGTTGGTACTGCTCCACAACCACAACTACTCGTAATTGATTAACATTTGAAAATACTGTTGGAGCTGCTGAAGATTGTTACACCATCTTTGCATTGTATAAACTCAATCTCCTTTGTTTTATAATAATATAATTATACATAGCACAGGTGTGAGTACTTTGTACTATAGAGCTACCGTTTACCGGGTAATAAGTCTTTCATTGACTTGGGCATTCCCTGGCGGCTGAGAGTATGTCATGCTCAATCAGATGTCTCGCTGACGGTGGTGTGTGTGTTGGATCATTTAGCTCCCTTTAAATGGTAGAGTTGAATGGTGCTAATCCATGCGTCATGTTCGTGAACGGGCGCCGTCAGTTGGGACTGGTCATCTCTTGGCTGCTATGGCTTGTTTTTAATTTATTTTAAGCTTGTAATTATTTTTTGTTTTTATGTTTTTATTACGAACGTTTTTAACGTGCACGTCTTTCAATGATGTAACCAATATTTTGTAAAACTTTTTTTATTTAAACGGACACTGTCCGTGAAGTTTCTTGCCCGTTCTTCTCCAAAGGTACCTACTACGCCTTGGAATGGGCAACTAGCTTCATATTTCTGACTGAGTGACTCCTTGACAATTCTAAAGTGCCTGGGTTTAATTGAAATAAATGCTTTGAGTTTGAGTTTGAATAATGTAAGCACATGAATATTACCAGATTGAAAAAAAATTGTTAATGACCTTTTGATATTTCGATGGTGGATAAAATTAAAAATATGCCGATAGTTTAATTGGGTCTCCGGTAGTCCCTAGCCAGACAATTATGTCATGTTCTTCATAACACCATGTTATTAGTACGTAGCATATGCAGCTGGAAGGTTATCCATATCGATGCCTTAGTTCACAATTGCACTAACTACAAAAAAGACAATTTTAAGGAGAACGTTTTAAAGTTTTTTAAAGTTTAGATGTGATCAGTACGAAAACAAAGTAAAATAATAAAACAATTATGCACTTATTCATAAGACTAGTCCTTTAACTCCATCATATCTCAATATTGTAATATTACTATAACCTAACCATATTAAAAATAGCGAAATAAACATACGACCCCCCATTTAATACAATTGTGCACTAAGATTGATTATATTGTGTCCTTCACCACACAATCCTCACTTTTGAAAACTTCATGAAATTCAATTTTGAAAACGCCAAAAAATAGTCAATAAATATTGACATGTATTAAGTGAAAAACTCAAAATATTTTAACAGCTTTACCAGGCTGGTTCAAGGTCCAAAAACTAATAATAAACCAGTGATTCATTATTTTTTTTAGTTTTGACTTTTTGACTATTCTCGGGACCCTGGGGTCCCGGACCTTTGGAAGGCGTATGAGAGGCCGAAGCCAACTCGCAGAGGCCCTTTAGACGTTTGTAATGAAATGAGTCACCAACCGACGATTATCCCTGTATGCACTTTGCAAGTGCACCCAAGGACAACCCCCGGCTGGTTTAGGACTATTGCAAGATATGGAAACAAAGATATTGGACTATGGGTATGGGTGGCTTAAGTTGACTGGTAACCTGAATCTATGGAAGGACTATGGCCCCTGCCTGATCAATGTTTTATATATACACGGATAAAATGGCAGGGGGTGACTTGCACACTCAATAATGGGCCCCCGAAAACGGTCGCTAGCACAAAGTGTCGTAGCGACAAGGGGGCAACATGTCCTGAGGTGCTTATGAGGAGTGGAGCGGTATTCCACGGCTATCAGGACAATCCCGGAAGTACGGTCAAGATCCCTACCAGCATCTTACAACCAGTGATTCATAATTATTAATAATGTATATTTTTTGAGTTCGCGGCACCAATCAAGCCCCCCGCTTCCGCGTCTTACCGCGCCGCCGTCCCTCCCAGTCCCTGCACAACGAACGAACGATGAACACGAAGTCAGTAGCCGATCGTCTTTCACAGCGTTTTCATGCTGTCCATTTAGGTCGGAGGTAAAAATTACGCGCCACAAATATTGTTTAATACACAAATGACTTCAAAGAAAGTAGTACGCTTGAGTATTCACAGTACGAAATATCATCATCTCATCATATCAGCCGAAAGACGTCCACTGCTGGACATAGGCCTCCCCCAAGCACCGCCACTTCGACCGGTTCTGTGCTTCCCGCATCCAGCGGATTCCTGCGGCTTTTACAAGGTCATCGGTCCATCTTGTGGGAGGCCTTCCAACGCTACGTCTTCCGGTACGTGGTCGCCACTCCAGAACCTTTCGGCTCCATCGGCCATCTATTCTGCGAGCAATGTGTCCTGCCCATTACCACTTAAGTTTGGCAATTCTTCGGGCTATGTCGGTTACCTGGTTCTCCTGCGGATCTCTTCATTTCTGATTCGATCACGTAGGGAAACTCCAAGCATAGCCCTCTCCATTGCTCTTTGGGTGACTTTTAGCCTTCTGATAAGGCCCATTGTGAGCGACCACGTTTCAGTGCCATAAGTCATCACTGGCAACACGCAATGGTCAAAAATTTTCGTCTTGAGACACTGTGGTATGTGGGACGAGAAGATATTGCGTAGCTTCCCGAACGCTGCCCAGCCGAGTCTGATTCGACGATTGACCTCTTTCTCGAAGTTGGACCTTCCTAGTTGGACGGTTTGTTCTAGGTAAACATACTCGTCTACAACTTCGAGCGTAGCGTCTCCGATCTTTATGAGAGCGGGTGTTACATGGGCATTTGACATGACCTTTGTCTTGTCCATGTTCGTTTTTAGACCCACTCTTTCGGAGGCTTTACTGAGGTCATCGAGCATTATACTGAGGTCCTCCATGGTCTCAGCCTTGATAACTATATCGTCGGCAAATCGAAGATTAGTGATATACTCGCCATTGATGTTGATTCCTAGCCCTTTCCAGTCCAGAACCTGGAAGACGTCCTCCAGTGCAGCGGTGAACAGTTTCGGAGAGACAACGTCTCCTTGTCTCACACCTCGCAACAGAATGATAGGTTTCGAGGTCTGGTTGTGGAGTCGGACTGACATAGTGGCGTCTTTGTATAGGCACTTTAATACCTCGATGTACCGATAGTGGATCTGGCACCGTTGAAGAGACTGCAGTACAGCCCACGTCTCGATCGAATCGAAGGCTTTCTCGTAATCCACAAACGCTAAGCAGAGAGGCAGGTTATACTCTTCGTATAACCTGCCGCAGCATGTGGTCCACGATGCTAAAGCCTTTACGGAATCCGGCTTGTTCGG
Source organism: Conistra vaccinii (assembly GCA_948150665.1). Classification (NCBI taxonomy): domain Eukaryota; kingdom Metazoa; phylum Arthropoda; class Insecta; order Lepidoptera; family Noctuidae; genus Conistra; species Conistra vaccinii. The sequence goes on along the minus strand of OX411323.1, from coordinate 1,420,976 downwards.
GAGGCTGGAAGCTGGAAGTCGTCAAAACTGCGCGCGAGAAGGTTCATGGTGACTTGAAAACAGCTTGTAGACATGGGTCAGAAGTGTGATGGGCCTATAGTTCTTAAGCAGGGCATTGTCGCCCTGTTTAAAGAAGAGTACCACTACACCTCTGTTCCATGCCTGTGGCGTTTTACCCTCGAGTATGACGGAATCAAACAGCTTCTGGAGGGCCTTTAGAACGGGTTTCCCACCGGCCTTTAACGAGTTCGGCCTTAATTCCGTCATCACCCGGCGCCTTGTTGTTTTTAAGCTGCTTTAGCCGTCCTAATCTCGTAAAAGCTGACGTCCGGGATATCTTCGGTATAATGTCGGGTTAATCTAGCTCTTGGGTGGTTTGCCAGATTCGTAACGGGGTTACTGGTTGACGTGTATAACTGTCCATAGAACCTCTCGATCTCGCTCAATACTTCAGGTTTGGCGGATACGATTCTGCCATCATCGGTCTTCAGCTTTGCAAGCTGGCTCTGCCCAATAGACAGATCTCTTGCAAAGACCTTGGAGCCCTTATTCCGTTCTATCGTACGAAATATACATTGAATTCTAAGTAGTTAGTTTATTTATGCTTTTCTATTTATTTCACATGTACAATGGGACTATAGCTTAAAAGAATTTAATGCATTTGTGCACTTTAAATATTGCCAAACCCCTTCAAGTAAAAATTATTTAACACACTTCTACAAATGGGACTTTATCTCAAAACGATTTAATACATTTGTGCACTTTAAAAAATTCCAAACCCCTTAAAGTATAAGTACTTAGCACACTTGTACATAAAACTATCTTGATTTTTTTGTACTACCAGCACATAATACACTAATAAAGCACTGTTAAAAAGTATGAGCCGATATTGCAAATGTATTTAGTAGGTTTGTGTTTTGAAATATTCTGCAGTTGAGAAATTTAAAATCAGTTAAAGTATGTCTTGTTTGGATTTACAAAAGTAAAGGTCATTAGTATAGTAGTGCATTCATGGAACTTATTTAATACAACTGAACACCTACGTTTTTGGTAGAAAGAGACGGATTAACGGCATTTCGATACGCGCAAACGAAAGAGCACGACATTTAGTGTATTTGGCACTAAAAAAGTGAAAATTGAAATTTTTGTAGTTAGTACAATTGTGAACTAAGGCATCGATATATAATATTAGCGTGGACACGTCACAAGAGGCTGCTGTACCTGTAAACTTACATGTTCCGTGTAGCTTGTCTTGTCATCTAAAGGTAATAGACGGAGTTGACTGGCGCGTCGAGGCGTATGGTGTGCATTAAACTATATCTGACCTTATGCAGTCGATATAGTGACTGCGTGTAGTATTTTTCAGTCTGGGAAAAGATAAATAGGACTCCTACCACAATATAAAATATGGACAGTATGGAAACTAGGCCTATACGTTGAAATTATTACCTACGCTCCATTTTTAAAAAGAGCGCGGCCACTATCTGTTTGTGTCTCGTCAATGAGCGCGTCTATGTGAGTGTGCCGTTTGGAACGTTTACTACGTAGTTTCTTTACTGTTCATATATTTATACTGTGCTTCTACTGATTAAAACCATACGATGAAATAGGTACATAAAGACATGCTTAGGACTCCCAGACCGAAAAAAAAAACAAAAATGCACCCAGTTAGCTTATCGAGATACAGTTTATCGGTAAAATCCAGCGAAGTTCAGGGGGCCTACCATCATCTCTTATAGCAGTATTGTATTTTAATCTTACTTGAGTGGGGGAAAGAGATGGTGCTAAACGCCCTGTAGATACATACTGCTTTATGAGCTGGTGGTAGGCCCCCAGAGGCCTATTTGATTAAACTGACAGGTAGGTGACAATCCAACAATATGACAATTTTGTAAGTTTTTTGTCTTAGTTCTCCGCTTTATTAAAAAAACTTCAGTCACATGATATAGGGTTCGTTGCATTTGTTTGTTTTGTCTAGACTATCAACGACGTACAGTATATCGGTGTAGTCAAGCTTAGTTCACTAGTTCAGGCCTATCTAACCAAGCCATCAAAGTCAGTTTATCACCCCCTTATTGTTCTCACTCTGCAAGTCTAAAGCGTGCCTTCACATGCATAAACAGAATCTTAGGCCCACGCCAGCGTCTGGCCTTGCTCTCAAAACATACATATTTATACTAGCGACGACATATTTATTCAAATCAGTGCTGTGCTTCCGCTAGTGATGTACCAAAACTAGGGGAGTCATTTTTCAAGGAATGTTTACTTCGAGAATGCTTCCCTTCTTTTGACTTGGAAAAATTGTGAGTCCAGTGTGAATAATAGTGTATTCTTGCTTGCTATATTATATTTTATACTCTGACTTTATGTCGAAATTGCTTCGAGTGCGTCCAAATATAGAAATGATTGCTTGTTAACTCACTAAAGGCACCTTTAGTTAATTACTCCATTCTACATAATTCTGTCAGTTTTTGGAGGCTTAGAGAGACATGTAAATTGTTTACCGTTGACTGTGGTTTGAGAGTGTACACGTGCGACTATTCTAATTAATTATAATGAGGTTCAATTTATTTATAAACTTCTATCTACATAGGTACTTCTAATATGTGACTCTCTACCATACCACTTACTCGTAGACCGTATTTATTCATTCTGTACTTCTATATTAAATTAATTAATGTAATAATATTATAAAGAGTTAAAGTTTGTTTGTATGTTTAAATTATCTCCGGAACTTGGTACCAGTCGAAATTGAAATTTGCATTGGATAGCCAAATTCGCGGACCAAGTCGCGGGTAAAAGTTAGTATTAAATATAGCCCTAATGATATATTTCATGCTCAATCTAGAACTCGTAAGGCCTTAATAAATTGCTCAACCACTGTGAGAACGATTAATAACATCAAATATTAATCTTTATTACTATTATTAAGTCGATACCAATTATAGGGCTACATTTAAGGCGTCTTTCCCCTTTCTTCTTCAACAGTACCGTATTTATTAATAGCTCTGTGTAAGAGCTATTAATAAACACAGTTCGGTCTAAACTGGTGTCCCAATTCAGCGGCTAATCTGCGGCGCGTCTAATGGCGTAACGGATGGATCCTTATCATCCGCCCCATTTCACAAGAGGATGCCCGATTGGCCCGACAGGTCGGGTGTTGAACTGTCATTAATTAAAATTCTTGCTTATAAATGCGGATGGCTGTTTTGTAAATGTAATGAAATATTAATATACACAATTCAGTGCACGGCTGTTAGAATAGAATACGCTTTAAAATATATTATTACAGATATAAATGTAGACATTTTACATAGCGTGACGAGATGGGCGGTCTTATCGCTAAAATTTTTTTTTTAAAGACAACCTTTGTATGGATTAAAGGGGAAGGAGAGACCATAGTGTAGGTCTAGGTAGTCGATGATGTACCATTTACATAGACAATAAATGCATAAAGCATACACTTATCTAATATTTGAAGACGACGTTGTCCTGCCCAAACAGCGGGTAACGGGTCCAATTATATTTTCAAACCATCCAGAGACCGACTCAAATATACACACAAAATTTCATCCAAATCGGTCCACCCGTTTAGGAGGAGTTAGGTGGCAAACACACGTACGGAAGAATTATATATATAAAGATAAAGAAAGATATACAATAAAAATCATGAAATAAGAGCAAAGAACTATGTACCTACAGGGTCAAATTAAATTAACTAGCGAAACTTCGCAGACGTGCTGGGGAAATAAAAAAAAAATATGAAAAAAACCCCGGGGTCAATAAAGGTACAGTACGACACAACTTAGATGTAGCATCGGCAAAATTCGTAAAACCGATCACCATCCGAACTGAGTGCGTCTTCAAAATCACCAATCTTTATTACTGGTTCAGGTGAAAATGATCTTTCGAAAACGCAATAACTTGTAAAGTCTCATAGCCAAATACATTCGTAAAATTGAAATGAATGAAAGAAAATTTTCAAATCTATGCTACATCTAAGTTGTGTCGTACTGTAGTGTAGTTACTTGAAAATTAAATATCAGTAAAGAAATCTGTATTTTTGTGTAAACTTCACAGTCGTGATGGGTATCAATGACCGCTGCTGGTAGATAAGTTACTTGAAGTATGAACTGAGAAAATCAGTTTTTTTTTTGTTTTATCGCGTTTAGATATTACGTTTGTGAAGTTTCGCTAGTTATTGTAATTTGACCCTGTATAATGATGATGTGTCTGTATTGTCAGTTTGTGCTGCTGAGTTTTGTTGTACTGTTAATGCGGCACATCGGTTTTTAGAAAAACATCGATTTTGTAGAACTTTGTCATTATCCAATCATTGCCTCATAATATTAACATTCTGTTTCTAAAACATATTGATTGGTTGTACTAAAATTCCGTTCATTCTTCTTCTTTTCTTTTCTTTTCAGATCCCAGGCGTTAATGGTTATGCTGTCCATCGACTAAGTTTAGTGGTTGCTTAATCCTATTAGATTTTTATGAACATTCACGGTCTAATAAGATAATGCGACCCAAAAACCCAAAATCTTATTAAAATACACTGGATTTTTCATCTAAACGACGCAGAATTAGTCCAAAATACCCCTGAAAGTGTGAATTATTTCGTGGCTCTAATAAGTCAGGGTTTCAAAGCATTTTGTTGGCTTTGCGTCCATTAGTCACGGCGAGTGTAAGTCGTGAGTAATAAGGACAAAAACGTTCAGACACGGTGACACGACTCTGCTCTGCAAATGACGCGAGACCCGATTAATTAAACTCTGCAAGATTGCGCTTCTGTATTATTGTTCCGGGAACTTTTGTTGGGAAATAGTTGAAGCGTAGATTGTGTTGTTACAACCTTTTCGATCGACGTGACGGAAACTTGTTTTCTTTTGAAGTTACATCCTGAAATGTTTTATAAACAAATGGCCGTAAGTTTAATTTCTGTGGCTTCCTGAAAAATTAACTCTTTGTTCCGCTTTCTTTTCAAAATATTAGCGTTAATACTTATAAAATAGAGCATAACAATTTTGGGATATCTTGTATGTTATCTATAAAAAATTACACGTGCTTTCGTTTTAAAAATAATCTTGACGACCGCATCATTTTGATATTATTTTGCTCTTAATAAAAATACTAGATCAAAAATTCTTTCCTTTCCGTATTAAAAGTGCAAAGTTGCAGAATAGTTTCGTGTACCACCACCTTTAGACCACGACTGCAGCAAGTCAAAGGTAACCCGATGAAAAATGGCGTCTATTCTTCAAGGCTTACTGAGTTTTATGAATACTGCGCCGCGCTCTACTGAGCTTAAAATATTATGTGCGTAAGCGATATTATGGCTTAAATACCGCGGCGTCTCAGAAGGATATTTTAAGATAATTTTCGTACTAAGTGTTGGCATTAAGTTGTAATATCTTTTAGGGGTGAGAAGCTTGGTTCCTTCGTGAATTTTTAAAGGCTTTCGAAAATTTTTGTTTTTTGTTTTGATAGAATTCTTGCTAAGGATTGTAAATATTTTAGTTATTCTTTATGGTAAAGTTGAGAATATTAAAATGTACATCCACTCTTAAATGAGGAAGTAATAAGCTAAACTAAAAAGTGGCGGTCACCTTTATGTTTAACAGCAGTAGTTTTAACTGCTGTCTGATTAATTCTGACAATAAAACCTGTATCTACCAAATTGAGCGATAAGTACTTTAATTAACTGCAGTTTCACTGTAACTAAATCACAAGCCACAATAACAATATTCACGTAACAAATACATAAAAGCCCTCTTTACAAAACAATGAATCTGAAACCAGTGTCCAACTAATTAATTACCCGAATCCATTTCAATTAATTAAATAATCGCAATCAACATTAATCTAACCACACAATTGAAGATTTTTACGCGAATCGCTCCATTCACAGCGATTCTTTTATTACAAAGATAAAGCAGCAGTTTTTAATTTGATGCCTGTAGAGGCGAACTTTATTCAATTAGCTGGGGAAATTAATCTTCAAGTTTTGAGAGACTTTTTAAGGTAAAAGCAGGGACACATTGTTCTGGATTGGGAAGAAAACTAATTAAGATTGTGTAGGTGTTGTTTTTAAGTTAATATTAAAGGAAATCCATAAAAAAATTGATCAGATAGATGTTTTTATACAATAATCAGGGAGTTTCCAAACCTCATGTGAATAGGTAAATTCTAGCCAAACGTGAATCAGTGTTAACGAAATCATCATAATCTATCAAACATTATAAAGAAAGGCATTTCAGACATAGGATAAAGCTTGATCTAGCCAAGGATTAAAAAGAGGGACGGGCATTTACTAAGGGCTTGAGAAGTCGACTGCAAGATAATTAAAAAAAAAAAAATCGTACATCAGAGTTTGCCATTCAATTGTTAAAAGTGAGATTGCTTAATAATTCAATAATTCAACTTTACAACATAAACATTGAATCATTCATAATCATAACGAGAAACAGCTGGCGAGACCACAACCAAAAGTATTTCAATAAATTAATAAGTTCTTTAACAATCTTGACTAAGCACGCTAAGTTGTAACAGAGTTAAGATTTTTAGCTTTAAATCAATATTAATAGGACTTGAAATAGCTTGAAACAATAACTGAGAGAATGGTTCTACCCTTCAACGTACTTTGACCTTTGGTCACGGGCAAAGGCCAAGAGTCAATAGCATAAAAATAAAGTGTTGCCAGTAAGTATGAAATAAAACGCGGACTTTTAGAAAGAGACGTTAAAAGCATCGTTTTGTATCGTGAAAAGAATTGTAATAACTAAGTTAACGGCAATGTAGGGGAGGGAGGAAATATCGAATATTTGAACAATCTGATTAAGACATGAGATTATTAGATTCGTCAGAGTGAATTTTGCCACCGCGTGTCTCAGCAAAGAAAAAGAAAAATGTGGTAAAACAGGGGATTATAAAGTTTCACGGAATTGTGTAAATAAAAGTTGAAAAGCGTGAAAGCATGTGATAGATAGTTTATTTTGAGGTTATTATAATATTAAAATATTGGTTGTTGTATAGTGACATCTGTCACACTGACGAAGCTTGAGACCAATGTAGAAGTAGCTCATTTGACTACGTATTGTGTTTACCTAAAAATTATACTTAACTTGTAAAATTCATTTGGATATTATGTCTATTAATTACCGAGTAATATTTAATGAGACATTTAGTATATCTTAGATTTTATGTTGTTATTTTAATATAACAAACTGTTTCAAACGATTGTTACGTTTCAAACAAGGTGGGATGATCTCCCACCTTGTTTACAAGAATCGATGTTATAAAAGACCCGCTTTCGGTGGGAAGTCAGTTTCTATTTGGCTTTTGAGCTGTGCGGACCGAATCAAGTGATCGAATAGTCAGTTGCTCGGTAGATGTTCGGTTCGTTGGTTCTAGTGCCGTTATTATGTGGAATATATCAACCAGGTGTCACGTAAGTTAAGTAATTTGATATTATACTGTAATTATTGCTTAATATGATTGTTGGTATATTATTGCCAATATTGCTATTTTTATAATGTTGCTATTATTCTGAATCCAAGACATAGAATAAATTGTTTTTAAGATAACGATAATTTCTGGAATTATAAGAATTGTGTTAATAGAACACTGTAAAACTGTTTCCATGGAGTTTCTTGTCCTTCTTCTCCATGAAGACCTAGATTTGGAACGGACAACAAGCTTTCTGATTTAATACTGACAAGTCTAATTAAATATACGTCTAGCCTTGTCTTTCTGTGCACTATTTCATGAAAACATTCCCCTACATAACTTAGTCATAAGAACATTCATATGTAATAAATAATCAGTAGTCGTTCTGACATTCAAATCTTACTATTTGGGTAATTTCTATGTACACTTATAGTGCCCACCTTTATTATCTAACACATGCTTGAGTAAGACAATTCTAAAATCGTGAAAAATCTGCCACTGAGCTCCTAATTTATTTCTTCTGTTCTACCTGTTCCTAGTTTATATCTTTGTGGGTTTATCGGTTCGATAAGGGTGATTTTCAAACAACAGCAATGTTGTGCCTTTTTTATGAAAAAAATCAACAGAAGCATTTTTGACTAGAGCGCTACAAAACTCAGTTAAAAATCGTAAACACTACGGTAGATTTCGAAGGAAGCTAAGATAAATAACATTGGATTGACACCCAGTGCCCGCAGACATTGCCAGAAGGGACTCGGTCTTATTAAAGTTCTGCTTCGTTTCCTTGCTTATTTACCTTGTTTTCTTTCACACAGTGAACTGAATACTAAATCTAAACAAGATATAAATCAGTACCTTTAGTATTACAGGTATAAATCAAAGTTTCCGTCGTGAGCTGTCTGACTTTCTGTATATTCGTGGCACCTAAAATTCTATTCGTGGGATAGTAATGTTGTTCTATATTTTTAACCAACTTCTAAAAGGAGGAGGTTTTTAATTCTACAGTCCGTTGTTTTTTTTTTGTATTTTTATTTCGCGATTACTCCGCCAAATAGCGATTGATTTTATGATACGTTTTTTATTTGGTAGGTCATACTTCAGAAGTGGGCTCTTAAATAAATTTTATTAACTTTGTTTGGGTAGTTTTTGAGTTAGCTTCAATAACACACATATTTTTCCCACTTAGCCTATTTGGATGATAATTATGATGATAGGTTCCTGGTATTTACATAACAGGTAGTGGCATTCGAATTTGTGTAGGGTAGGTACCACAACTAAAAAGTAAATATATTAAAAAAAAACAGCAGTCTTCCAAAAAAACACTATTTAAAACCGAATAAGTACTTTAATTATGGAAGTCGATGCCAAAAACAAATATTCAAAACCAAAGACACTGACACGACAATTTTTTTTGCAAACCGTTTTTCATATTGATAACTTTAACGAAAAAGTGTGTCATTTTGTCTTTTTTGTTGTATGGGTTCGAATTATGCGTAGGTATCCATTTATTAAACTTATGGGCAGAAAGTATTACGGTGAGCAAAAATTGCTGAACGCCACCTGCTACGATTCTTACATGCTAATTTTACTTCGTCCGTTCATACAGAGCTTTGCTATGCTATGCTAATTGAGCTTACACGCGTGTTGGTTGCAAGTACCACGCTCCTGACCTTTTTAAAGGACATCACCAATAAGGTCAGGTGAGTGTATGGGACTTTAATAATTTATGCCATGTTGCAAATAATAGACTGAACTAGGCTTTCCTTAGTCCGAGCCTGCAGACTCAATTCCAACTGAAGTAATTGTGATAACTAAAAGCGCCAAGTCTTTTCTAGGAATTGATAGCATGATTTAAAAGATCGTGATTTAAAGCAAAAAGTCTAGATATTTTCCGCAAAATTGTAAGCATGCAGGTTGTCTCTATCGACGTATTCCCAGAAATCTGTTGTAATTTTAATTTCAGTCGGACCGTATATTTGTTTGGGGAAAATTCTAGACGTTTGTTCCCACTTATATTAGATGGGAACAAAACATTATATTAATAACATACGCATGTTACAAAATTGTTTAATTAATTAGTTTGCAACTAATTAGTTTTGAAAGTTGTGTTGGTGTTTTTATTTTTTAAGTTATTCATTTGAATAATCTCAAAAAATACTCGGGTGGACTATCTGATCGGTAACTCTCTTACGTTTTCTAAACTAATATTATAACAAGATAATTATGTTTGTTTGTTTGTAAGTTTGTATGTAGGGGGTAATCTCCCGAACTACTTGTCGGTTTTGAAAAATTATTTTTGCTTTGGATAGCCCAATTCTTGAGGAAGGTTATAGGTTCGCGGACAAAGTCGCGGGCAGAAACTAGTTAGATATCTATGGGATAAATACTTTGAACGTAAAGGTTATAAGGCATATCACAAATGGAGCAATGCTCTTCACACATTTATAGATATAAAATTAAAAGATTGGTATAAGAGATTGATGAACCTTGTTCTAAAATATTATTTATTTATTAATTTAATACTATAAACACACAAATTTACAAAGACGGACTTAATGCCATAGGCATTTTCTACCAGTCAACCGTTGGGTGATGCAGAAACAAAACAGTGGAAGGTCCAATAATGCAAATTGTGACTAAATATTTATTTAAATAAAAGGATATACAGTATATATCAGTTACCAGAACAAATCCTTAAAATACACCAAACATTTTAGTATGTTCCGTATTCAGTGCGGATAAGATCGCACCGCAGCGCAATTGTCTTGTTTTGACAGCCTCCATCCGGGGGAGTGACGCACTGAACGCAAACACACATAGATCTGCTTCGAACGTGGCCGTACTAAAGTGATATTACTGATAGCCTGGGCCAGAAACAGTGGCAGGTAGTGATAATTCGTTAAAACTATACAGGGTGGAATTTTTGAACCTCATCTGGAGGGAAAGTACTCTAAATACTGGAGATAGCAAATTTTACTCAAAGGAAACATTCATTTATTTTTTTAAAGAAACCAATTTGCATTCAAAGATTTTCGAAAATTCGCTTGCCTCACTCGGGAATCGAACCGGCTAAAATCCAAAAAAATAAACACCCTGTACTTTTATGGCATCAATCGATTTTTGGTAAATTTGTTTCTTAACCATATGTTAACTCATAAAAAAGACTAAAGAATTTTATTTTTATTTTTTATTGTTAATTATTTTACCTACTAACATATGTAATCCGATAGACTTTTGAGTAAACTATAAGTTTAGATTTTATGGTTTTCCTTTCATTTAACTTATTATATTTGTTAGAGAGATTTGATCCTTATGATTGACTCTATCGATTAATCCCATAAAAATGCAAGGCGTGATTTTTTTTTGCTGAACTTATTATAGTTTTGAATTTCCCCATAAGCCCGTTTCAAATAATATCTACATTGTGAATAGAAACTGTAATTGAGAAAGCGGAAAATGCAAGTGGTAGCTACTGATTCCTCTTGTGATTCATGTAATTTTTCCTAACTAGGTACTCTATATCATTTAAATGCTCTTTTCACATTTTTTTTCATTTCACAATTATTATTTACCTTAGAAATAAACTTAGTTTGTGGCCAATGCTTGGACTATATCCCACCATTGTAAGAAACTGGTGCCATATGCAGGTATTTTCGTAGGATTGTAGGATTATATGCGTCGCCAACTATGCCGCCCACGCCACACTCCTCTTACTGAACTGTATGCACGTGCGCGGTGCGACCTGGCCTTATCCGGAATTCTATCATTTTTTTATATCTTTCTGTAACCTGTTTTCGTGACAGTAAACTGTTTAAAACGAGTGTGCGAACCTTTTCCATGACACGAACCTCTACAAGTTATATGTACTTTTTGTTAAATGGCATGATGGTTGAACAAAAGTCCCTAATCGCTATATTTTGCTTTTAATTACTTGAAAGCATTGTCAAATGATCTTTGTTATTCGATCGTGTTTCATTTTCATTCAAAAATAATTAGTATTAACGAAACAATAATCCCCAAAGGGCAATACAAAGTGATATACTTCGATAGGAATAAACTAATAAAATAGTGGTTATTTAACACTATCAACCACTAAACCAAATAATGCAGTAAACAAAACAAGCCTAATTTATTTAAAATGAGCCGACAATAAATTCAACCTCATTAGGGGTATGCAGAACGTTAACACCGCATTAATAGTGAACCGCAAACGGATCGGAGTGACAGCGCCAATCTGAGCGTGATAATGAAGCGATATGGTCACGGATACAATGATGGGGTTTCACTTTAATTGATATGTCCCCATTCCTGTTATCCTACCGACCCGACCGTTGCTAGTAGACAAGCGTTCCTAGTTCAAAAGATTAACCAATCAGTTAATTATTGGCCAATCTTCTTGGGAAAAAGAAAACGTGGTGACTACGCTATGTCTACACGGTGACTACGCGGTTGCTACGTGGTGTAAATGCTTTACAAACGCCTTATGCGAAGATACTGTAAAAAGTTATCTGAGCTAACTAATAGCTTGATAGCGAAGTTTATATCTTTACATGAAAGACCCTATACTGTATAGGGTTGGAACGTCAATACGGCAATAAATTATAAAACTTTGTATAAATCTAACTTATGAAGTTATGATTTTTAACAAATATTCTGTCGGCTGATAAGCGAACTAGTCAGTTCACTACAATTTTTTTTTAGATTGTTCGTTTTTTTTCGGTTTTTGCATATAATATGCTCTAGTATCGCCAGTGTTTAAATTTTTAGGGTTCCGTACCCAAAGGGTGTCAAACGGAACCCTATTACTAAGCCTCCGCTCTCCGTCTGTCTGTCAGCGAACTGTATCTCATAAAATAGGTAGAGTTGCAATTTTCATAGATTGTGTTTTTCTAGTGCCGCTTTATAAACAAATAATAAAAATAAAAGTAAGTTTAAAATTAAAAGGGGGGGGTAAAAGAAAAGTGTTTTTTCCATACAAGAAAAATGTGTGCCGTGTGGCACACACTATTTTTGTTGAAACATTATTTTCATTTTTTATTTTGTTATTTGTATTTTGTGTTTCACGAATTGTGTCCAAATAAACTTTATTCTTACTTTATTTTATCACTCACAGAGCTTGAAATAATTCAAAACCTACAAAACCTAAGCACACGAGAGAACTCCAAATGATTTTCAATTCGTAATCGGCCCGCCTGCCACCATCCGTCTGTTTCTGACCCAAACAAACGGAGCCCGTCATGTTGCCGCGTCACTGTCAACTACAATATGTGCTTTAGCACCGCTTTCCATATAGAACTTTACTCTGAACTATCTGGTTCTGGTAAACTATTAAATTGAATATGGTTTTAGTTTTAATCATGGTATGAATGTTTGATGCTGTTGCTGATCGTTTTTAATAATTTTTATGCCAATATTGGCAAAACATAGCGCACTAATTTTCAAGATCTTTGTATTTACTATCGCAGACACGAATAATATCTCAACACCGTAAGGACTATTTACTGGTTGCAGCGCTCGGCCGCTATAGTAACGCTAACTTACGAAAAAAAAGGGTAGTGTGCACGGAATTTTGTTTTCAAAGTGGTTAGCTATGCGTGACCACGATGGTACCTGTTTCATTCACAAATAAATTATTGAAAAAAGGATGTTGCCATCGTTTCATGACTTATGTTTCTTTGCTAAACTGTTAAAAAAAGAAGTTTCCTTGGTTTTATTTGGCTTTGTTTTCTCATTTAGCTTCCGACTTTTCTGTGATATAAAACATTTAGGTAAATTATATTGGTGACGGATAGGTATCATGTTACCCAGTGGGTTGTGGAGGTCATATAAATAGTCGCTCCATGAAAAATACTGGTATCCAGCTGCATCCGGTAAGATTTGAAGCCGGCCCTATAACATAATATGTAGTGGGAAAAGGCTAGGCCAACTGATTGGTGCAGGATAGGTAGATGCTGGTGCCTGTAGATAGAAATTTTAATTCTATCTACACTAAATATATCCCGAACAACACAATAAAATCCATCTATGTATACCTGTTCGCTTAGCTTATATTGCAAAACGCTTTGATCAGAATACACAATCAACTTCCTTTGCACAATACATTTTAATTCGTGTTCTCAAGGGAAGATCTATACAGATAACCAACATTTAAAAGAGCAATACGAGCCGTACGGACAATTATACACGGATTCGTTTGACGGGCCTGCTCGACCGTGAGTCCGGCCACAGAATAGATAGGTACAGAAGGCCGGCTCCATTAAATGAGCGAAAACGCATACACACATATAGATAGATACGCGTCTACTTACAGTGAGTACAAGCGCACTCGCGACTGGCATTTGTTTAAATTCGCCGTTTATGTGTGTGTTTGCGTCCGTTTTCGCTTCTTGGATGGAACCGGCCTTCTGCATTTAAAGATTTTGTGGCCTTCCACCCCGTTTCACTCACAAATGTTTTATTATTGGATACTGTTTTTCTGTATTTAATTTTAACTTTTCGAATACAAAGTGTTTTTATGCTAAAATCAGTTTCGTTTCGAGGACGTTTGCCGTTACCTAATGTGCGAATATTTTTATGTAGGTACTTAATTTAATTCAGCTATTCGGTTAACTAAACAGTATGTCCGAGTATGAGAATGAGGGCGTTCGAGTATGTCATGTTGTTCCATAGATGGGTTATTTAAAAAGCGGTTGTGCTTCCTAAAATGTCATCTGCTTTATGATTTTAAGTAAACTTTAAACTGCTCATCTTAGTAAAATTCATGCATTTTTGTCGCATTTGGCCAAGCTGTAGATTATATTACCTCAATCAATTTGCCTACCCTTTTCAGAACTACGTTAGGGTCGGTTTTCAGTCTAACCGGATGTAGCTGAATATACAACCCAGTAACAGGGTAATACGATACCCCTGGTAAGATTGGTTATCAGACTTTCGGGCTTTTGATGACCCATAACGTCTGTCAAAGACGCGACTGACAGCCAGGACCAACGGCTTAACTTGCTTTCTGAGGCACGGAGGAGTCTCTGTAAAGATGGTCACCCATCCACAGACCAACCCCGGCAAGCGTAGCTTAACCTGATGGATCGACCCGTGCGGCTGTTATTACTTAGCCACGAGCTAGAGTAGATTCTATTACCTATCCAGCATAATTGTACCTCTCTGTTGTAGATACCGCATGTCATATTATTATCGTTCATTCGTTTCAAAGTGCACCTAAAGCAATTCACATAATTGCATCTATAGTGTAGTAGTATAATTATTATTGTACAGTACAAACCTATGTTTTTTAACTAAAGTAGATAATTGACCTTTGGCCATTTTAAGTTAAAGTAAAATCTACTTTAAAAAATCTTAAATTTACTGACAGTCAAGAAACTGCGCTGGGTCTAAACGCATAAAAATTTGCACAAGAGTTCCGAAGTAACGAAGGTGAACTCTAAGGAAGGGTTTTTAAAAATTCTATAGAGGACGAAAGTTTGTATCCATGGAAGCTTGTCATTTAATAATGCCGATGGGCAATTCCATCGGGCTTAGAAATAAATAAATCTAAGCAGGTACGAATTAAAACGAGGATACTCACCACCTGTGGTGTATATCTAAAGATCTCGTCCAGGTCTCGGTACCACTTGACGGAATGTAGCGGAGGTTCGTGCTGCTGCCTCATGTACTGACAGCGGAGCTCAGCTTCCCGCCGCGGGTCCGCCCACAGGGGCACTTCCAGTGTTGTGATCGTGTGGGATACACTCCGAGCTGGAAGAAAACAAAGATTTACATAAATAAACACATAAGGATTATCTGGCCCCTGTCGTTATCTCAATATATTTGGAGTCTATCAGCTGTCATCTTATTATTCTTCTCCTGCCTAACGAAACGCGCGTGGGCGCTTTAATTCAATTATTATTCGTCGTTTCTTTGCTCATAGTTGAAAATAAGGTTTATATTGATATTTTTCAGGAATATGATCATTGAAACTATAATCGTTCTAATAAGAATGTTTGGTATTTAAACATTAATATAATCAAGCAAAAGTCTATTTTAACAAGATTCATCCACGAGGATTCATCACATAGAATCTCGTTCAGATTTCCAACATGAATCCAACCCAACCTTGTAAAGAAAAACGAAAAGCGACAGAGCGTATAATATATCATCATTTGAATAAAACAAAAGAAAAAAACTATCTCAGTAACGTAGTCGAAAACGATATCACATCAGAAACAGAAACATCTCCAAAAACCGCAAAAATCGTCGCTTGGATCGAGAAAACACAGATTTTACGCTTCTATCTTATGAAGCTATCAGAAACCTCCGACGTATTGATGCGAGTTTGTTACCAACTTTAGCAGAAACATGTCGGGAATTTAAGCTCAATTTATAAGTTAGTTAAGTTGCTATCTTGGAACAGATCAATTTACTATCTGAATGGGCCGAATTCCTTCGTTATGTTATTTCTTATCTTCGTCCATAGCTTCTTGCTGCTTCCAATTACTGGCTGAACTTCTACCGATAGTTTCTGAACATTAACACAGTTTGCAAACCGCAATAGTATAATAATTAAACAACAAATTGTAGTTTCAACAGATTTTAGTTTTGTTATTGGATTATTTGTATCGAAACAATGCTGTATGTGTGATTTGGTTACATAGGTTTTTTTAGAAAGGCAAAAATAAAAAAAAATACCTTTATTTGCGGTAAAACATGACGAAAAGAAAAACACATACACAAGAAACTTGGGGGAAAATATGCGTCCCATCCACGCAAAACGTCCATTGCTCAGCATAATTTTGATTTTGTTGACCATGATTTTGTTGACCATGATAAGCTGTTGAATAAATTAGACTTCTACGGTATTAGAGGAAAAGCTTATGAATGGATATCTAGTTATCTAGGAAACAGGTATCAGTGTACCGAGACATCCAAAGTTGTAAAGAAAAGTAACAGAATATATTCCAAGGAGAATTTCAAATCAATAGCAGTACTAAATAAGTGTGGCGTGCCTCAGGGAAGCATTCTCGGTCCTTTGCTTTTCTTACTTTATATAAATGATCTTCCAGAGGCCACCTTGCAGAAATGTATGCTTTTTGCAGATGATCCTACAGTTGTCATAAAATGTCAGGACAAAAGCGACTACAAATCAGCCAC
Source organism: Conistra vaccinii (assembly GCA_948150665.1). Taxonomy (NCBI): domain Eukaryota; kingdom Metazoa; phylum Arthropoda; class Insecta; order Lepidoptera; family Noctuidae; genus Conistra; species Conistra vaccinii. The sequence continues at coordinate 1,404,386 of OX411323.1, read as the reverse complement.
GGAAAAGACCCTAAAAGATATAATAAGTTGGATGCATAATAATAATTTAAATATAAATGTTAGTAAGACAAAATTAATTGAATTTAATTCTGCTATTATAATAATTTCTTATAATAGCAAACCTATAGCATTGGATATTATGTATAATGGTGAAAAGGTAGAACAAGTGGATCAATTAAAATTTTTAGGAATACATGTAGACAAAAACCTGAATTGGAAAAGCCATGTGGAGCATATAGGTCAGAAACTAGATCGGTTCGTGTTTGCTTTAAAAAAGCCGAGACAAAATGTGTCTGTAGAAGCTGCTCTTGCAGCTTACCATGGTTACGTGTCATCTATTTTAAGCTATGGATTAATCATGTGGGGTAGCTCGACTGATGCCGACAGAGTTTTTAAGCTCCAAAAACGCTGCATCCGGGTATTAAACAGAGCATGGTTCTTAGATAGCTGTAAACCCCTCTTTCAAAAATTTAAAATTCTTCCACTTCCCTGTATGTATATTAGAGATATCTGTATTTTTACTAAGACTCACATGCATTATTTTAAGCAACATACCGAGGTTATACCAAGACAGAATAGGGCAAAATTTCGCAACCTCTTATATCATCCAGCTGGTCGTAAAGATATTTATAAGAAAAATGTGTTCAATATGTGTATATTAATTTATAATACCCTACCAAATGACTTTAAACTGTTGCAGGGTAATGTTTTTAAAACAAAATTGTCAGACTGGTTTAAAAAAAAAGTGTTTCTACAGCATAAAAGAATTTTTAGAACATAAAAGTAAGTGTTAGAGTATTAGTTAGTGAATTTATTGTAAATTAGGTTTTTTGTATGAAATAATAATGCGATAATAATGTAATAATGTGATAATAATAATATAATAATAATGTGATATGATAATAATATGATAATAATGTAATTATAATGTAATAATAATGTACTAATTGCGCTAATTGTAACGCTTGCTTGCAGGCAGAATACTATGACTTTAAGGCTGTAAGATCTTCCCTTGTAAACCTTGTATTTTCTTGCAAATAAACAATTTGAATTTGAATTTAATGCTGTGACCATATGCGAGTGGGATCCAAAGCCCTGGTTTCCTATACGACAGATCATAGTCAGGACAGGATAGTTAGCGGGTCATATTTGGTGGATCTGCACTCATTTGTCAGGTGAAGATTAAATTGGTTGATTTATTCGTACCTGCGATAAGAACAAAGGATTACAAAACTCTTTATTGCAAAACAGCAACAGCTAAAAGGTATTCGATCACGAAAAAACCTTTTTAAAACCTGCTTAACAAATTCCACGTTATTTATAAATATCCTCTTGAGTTTTTCAAAGAATTGAGTAGGAATATGCCGAAAATATTGAAAGGGCTTTATTTGCCTCAGTGAAATTGTATTGATATATAAATCACTGTACAAAAATTGATGGAGAAGGTACATTTTACTGCGAACTATTATGGTAAATTCTTAGAAATTTTATCCTCCCATGTATTAATAGAACATCTTATTTACGATATTTCTTACACTTAACATAACATTACGCCTTTTCCCCAAAGGGTTAGGCAGAACTTTACTATTGCCATCAACCTGGCCCACAAATCCAGACTGGCCTGCTTCTGAGAAATTCTTGATGGAAAAAACCCAATTTAATGTTAATCGCCATTCATATCTGAAAATATTCCTGAAGTAAATTATCCAAATCTTTTATTAGATTTCTATCCTTAATAATAAGTTTTGCTTATATTTCGTACTAGCGACCCGCCCTGGCTTTGCACGGGTGCATGAAGACGGTAATTTGCTCTGAATAGTAACCTAACAAAAAGTACTAACTAGGCTTGCAAGAATTCAAGATAGTATATATTCATATTATTTAGCCCATTTCCATCTGAAATAATGACCTTCACAATGATGAAATAATTTTTCAAATAGGAGCTGTTGTTCCGGAGATTAACAGCCTGTTGTTCCCACGGCTGGGACACAGGCCTCCTCTCGGTAAGAATGGACCGTAATCCACCACGCGGGTCCAGTGCGGGCGGGTAGATGTCACATATCTTCCAATGTTTGGTTCTAAGACATGCCGGTTTCCTCACGATGTTTTCCGTCGCCGTTTTAAGAGCAGTGGTGATGAAATAATTTACACAAAGTAAAACACCTGTCTGGGTTCGAACTTACGACCTCCACATATACATAAACTCACAAAATTCGCTCTCTCTCTTTATAATATTAGTATAGATTTATTTGCAAATCTGGCCGTCTGCCCTGCACAATATTCCTTTAGATCGCTGTTCTATTGACACAGCGAAGGACCCCTGCCCACTACAGTCAATAATGGCGTGTAGTTATTCATGGAATGCCTCTAACCACGTAGTTACGAGCCTCTGCTATTCCAAATAAAAACGATTCTGCGTCTCCGAGTCCTTTTCGCTTTCTTTTTTATCTTCGATGTTTGTTTATCTTTAGCCGCGAGGCTTAGACCCTTCAGTTTCATCTAGCCAATATTCACTGTGTATGTAGAGAATAAAAGATAAATATCGTTCGGTTTCTTGGAATTAGTTGCCTATACTTAAAGGTAATAAAATATAGTAACGACGTCAAAACTGGACATCGAATATGTTTGAAACTTTGAACAAAAAAAGTCATTTACAGGGTGTGGGAAAGAGTCTGATGTCGAAAATATAGTTTTTATATTTTTTTTGCGTTTGTCTGTTTGGTTGGATGTATGTTCCGGATTGGAGCAAAAACGGCTGAATGGATATAAATGAAATTTGGCGTACAGATAGATTATAACCGGATTAGGGTACTTTTAATCCCGGTCGTAGTTTCTGTGGGATTGTTTTCAAGATCCATTCGCCCGCGAAAGCTAGTGTTTATTAAATGAAGTAGTGTATTAGTATTACTATAACTAGTTAGCAAGTAGTTAGAAGAATATCATTTATAAAATAAATATTTAAAGAATATTGTGCTTTTTTTCATTCCCACAAGTATCAAATTACTTGAACTGTTGGCAAAAAATGGTTATAATAGTAACCAAGATGAACTTACATGATTCATCATGTGAGGTTTTCTTAAAATTGATTTTTGGGGCAGTTTTAAGCTAGTTCATCACAAAGAAATAAAGTAGTAAGTTCTTAAATAAGCCCACAAACAAATTTTCATCTTTAGTACCAATTTACAAAGCAAACTTCAAGCTAAAACTCTGAACAATAATAACTTCATTTTGGAAGCTAATTTCTAACTAAGATTAATTAGAAATAAAATATTCTGAGGAAAGAGAAGCAAACCTTGATAGCTTCATCAAACTTTATAGTTTAACCAAATGTTCGAAACAGACTGTATAATGAAATCGTTACTGCCATGCAAATTTCACTTGCGCGATTCAGATCTTAATACCAAATTCAGTTCAACGCCATCTATTGTTTATTACCGCAAGCTTAAACCATAACTTTGTCATTGAGCACTTGAGCAGTTCTATACAATGTAGTTCCGTATGTAAGTATTACTGTAAGCCAACCATCAGGTCATTCGTTCTGACGTACTATGTATATTGTTTCTAAGCCCAACCCTTACTGATTTAATAGTCATAAAACGCAAACAAGGCCACGCATATAAAGTGGGGATTTTGCAGTTTACGTCAAGTTGTCGTCGTGAGGAATGTTTTAGGATGATGCCGAAATTAAGCGTCACCCATTATCTATAACCGATGTGTTTCCAATAACTGCCACTCAAACCCTCGTATCAATAGTTATTGCTGTTTGATGTGTGTAACGTATTGTGATATAAAGTTGTCATATAATCACTGATCAAGGTCCGTTGCGTACATTGTGTGGGGAAATTGCTGGCAAATTGGAGTTGGACAAGTTACGGTTCGGGACTATTGATAATATTGATTGTTGCTTTTAGAATACTTCGATGATATTGTAGTAATATTATTGGAACCAAGGGGCTAAACGGAAAAAATTGGGACCAAAAGTTGTAACGACACTTTTGATTTTTTTTATAACGCCATCTTTGAGCGACCACAGGCACTAATTAGTGGCATGCCTTTGTGAGGTTCATTCCATAACTTCGTTCCATCCGGATGTCCCTTGACACCTCTCAGCTTTTTTTATAGGTATCTAATATGGTATTCAATACAAACGTAAGTTCGTTTAAAAATACCACCTGTGTAAATCCGCTACATTCCACACAATTTTCCGAAAGCTTAAGCAAAAATGTGTACATATAAAAAGATTACCAACCGATAAAACGGTTCGTTGAAACACAAACAAATCTGAAAGTGTTCGTTCTAACTCCCTATGTAATCTCAAACAAGATCCTGATCGAGATTTAGCCTCAAAAGAATACGCTAAGTCTTTTCGCTTTTCATAATCTACTTTCGTGATACAGATTAGTATTACTATTCAATGTCTGGGTACTTTTTCTTGCGAAGTAACCGCTCCAATATCCGAGGCTGAGAGGGGAGCTTCATAAAACATTCAATCGGTGCGACCCTTCTTATGTGCTCTCTATAAATTTTAATACGGTCCAGGTATACGAAGATGGAAAAACATTAATACAACGTGTAGTGAAATGTGTCTTGGATTTGCATAAATAAGCGGTGGGCTGTAAAATATTCTGTTAGGCGTTGTTGTTTTAAACGGTAATGCGGAGGTCTAATGGATTCGGCCGGTATTACGGTGTATCGCTTTTATCCTTTGTTGGAAGAGCGTGTGAAGGGTGGATATACATTTTTCTGCGAATTATGCCAAGCTATATTAGGTTTTATTTGTCTACAACCCTTCTACAAAGTTAAGCCCAGTTTGTTGAATGATATGTATTTCTTTACCAGCACAATACATAATTATGTATGTCTACATTTGAAGTCGGGATCTGACATATAACGTGATTTTTAATGATAATAATATTATGATCTTTTTAATAATTACTTCAATCTATAGAAAACTCTATCAGGGGTACGCCTATGTAACAAAATATTTGAATCATTTATAAGATAATAAACAGCATTTTTTTAAGATTCATTCTTATAGTTTTTTCTACTACTTCCAGCACTATATTTTTTTCTACAAACGCTCGCTCACCCAGTTTCTGTCGTAGTTTGTTGCAAGCTCAGGTTTAAAAACTTTTATTTTTAAAACCGCCCGTTAAGATAAGGAGGAACTACTTCAAACTGCAGTTGTCCACAATTAGCTCCAAAATTCGAGCTCAAACTAAAGTAAATTCTCCCTAGTTACCTTTAAAACTACCGAAGACTAACTAAAAGTTAGCTATCTCTATGTCCCGAAAACAAGTCAAGTCCACTGCAATTGTAAACAGAAAATGAGATAGCAAGTAATACTTTCCTTATTAAATTAGCTAGTTCCCCTCTTAGCTCGGAGCAGATGCAATTTTTCGCGACAAGAACCGGCGCGCGGCGGGCGTCCTACTTTCTCGTCGTCTGTTTTGTGTTCCTAACATGGAGAACATTTTTGTTTCCTCAAGACGGATGGAAATGAGGAAGAAGTGGGTTATAGTGCGCTTGGAGAGGTTGGAAACGTTGCATCGTTGTTTTTGTAACGTTATTTTTAAAATTAACAGGTTATGTTGGCTAGAAATCTAATTGAATGCAGGATTTGAGCACGACCACCGACGGCGGTGTATGCTCATTATGTTGTACATGATCAAGTTTATTTTTACCTTACTTCATCTGGTGTTTTTACCCTTATAATACTTACAGCCAAAACGTGTACCTGCTTAATTATCTTATTCGTCTGCAGATATCATCGAATAATACAGTCGAGAAATATAAAAAAATAAATGGTCCGTCCTGATCGGAACAGATGCCCTATTTTACGGCTCTCTACTAGAGCCCCATCATTTGTGAAAGGATATTGGATGAAAACTTCCTTATTTTATTTTTCGAAACGCAATTTTCCAAGTGTTTTGTTTTTCGCAGATCTTCGTTTCTTTCGTTCGATTGGAATGATTTGTTCAATTCTTTTTGAAAACCGGAGGGTAACGGTGACGGGACTGATTCGAAATTGTAAGAGGTTTAAGTTTCAGCGCTGCTGGCGTACTCGTACTATGAATAATTTGAAGCTAATCTTGCATGAAACGAGGAAGAAACTCTAAGTTACTAAGAAGAGCTTTTGAAATAGGTACAGTCACTGAATGGATCATTAAACCAGTGTGTTTTCTCTAAATTCCTGCAAATACTTATTATTATAATTACATGGGTATTCAAGGAACCTTACCATTTTATCTCATAATTCTCATGAAGCTGAAATAACAAGTGTGTCAAAAAAACTTTTTCTGGGATTACTATTTATGTAACCTAAATCATCCTAGCAGACAAGTTTTTTAATCAGAGCTCATACAAAACAATAATCCATATAGACATAAAATTATTAGATCCAATAAATCGCAAAACGATCCACGACTAATCCATAGCAGAAACTTTGATTATCCACGATAACTTTGTTAATCCCGAGGCGAATAGTTTCGTCTTACTTCCAGCAAGACGAAACTTTTTAAAGAGCAAGACATAATAGGTGACGTGGAACCAAGTTTGTCTGACCTAGCGGTAAATTAGAAAGGGTCTGGTCTGACGCGTCATCGTGATACTAAATTTGGAACATGAGATGGCATAAAGTTTGGGGATGCTCCATTGGTTGGTTCGGAACAGCGATTAGTCGACTAGAAAAAAAACGTTGAATATTTTTGTAGAAATAATTTGAGGCAAAAATGTTTACCATGTCGCTGCCGGCCAAATCTTTTTACCGGCAAGAACTACTGGAACGAAGTTCCTTATCACGTGTACACTTTGCACACTGTACACTTTGCAAATGGGAGCCAGACCAAAAACGTTTAGATAGCATTTTGACAGTCACGACTAGACTTGTGTTATAGCATAGGTATTATGTGTATATTACTGTAATAGAGACGTGTGGAGCAGTGGTGGCCCAGTGGTAACGGCTCCAACTTACGAGTTCTAGGTCGTGGGTTTGAACCCAGGCAGGCGCTTTGTGTAAATAATTTCATCACCGGTGTTCTCAAAACGTTGAAGGAATACTAGAAAGCTGTAATTTTGCATGGATATACATACATATTAATCACGCCGTCAAAGTGGTAAAATAAAATCATCAATAAAATCAGTGGTATTTTTTTTTTACTCCCCTACACTTAAAACGGTGATGTATTTTTTTCTCGTCTGTCCCTTGGCGTAGGGTGGCGTTGTAAAGGTCGTTCAAAAATATTGTGAGTGTGTGTAAACCATTTTTTTGATTCAGGGATCCATTTGCGAAATATTAAGCTTAAAGTGCTAATTTTTGCTAGAGTCAAGTGTGTGTCCCTGCCCCTCTGCCAGTTTACTGGTTGTTTTAAGCTAAGTTAAAGTCAGTCAGTCAGTCAGCTAAGTCAAAATATCACAGCTAAGTTGGCTCTACAAGTTAACGAGAAATATAATCGACGAACTTACATTTACAGTTGGAATGTAAATGTCAAATACTTATCAACTACAATGTTAAGTTTGTTCTTGGATAAATTCATCCCAACTACGACATCTTTTATCGTGCGTGGTCTGACACGCACTTCAGCGGTTTTTTTTTTTAAGTTTTTCTCAAACGTTGTTTATTTATTTCACTGTACCTGCTGCTGTGTTGTACTTTGCTTGTTATTTAATACATAACAAACAGCGAAAGGCACTTCGTTCCTACCGGGTGATACCTGTTTCTAATATTGACTTAGAAAACTCTAATACTTAAATGCAGTACCTTCTAAAATATATTAAGTTAGTTTTTGTCTATCAATCAATCCATCTATCCAAGAAAATTGCATTTCTCTACACGGATCCCTCCTTAGCAACAATTCTTTGCACCACTATTACCTCACTTGAATATAGTGCAAAGAAATAAACCTACTGACTTACTAGAAGAGAGCAAGTGTAGCGATAAAGTAACATGATATTGTATAACACAATAGACGATGTATATCTAGTAACTTAATCCGCTTAACCGTTCTTAAAGAGTTAGAGAACCCTGTAAGAAATCGACACGTGTTTCGCCTCTCAACGAGGCATCCTCAGGACGACGATTGACCTGATAACACTTCGTGTCCGAGTTCGCAACAGGTCAATCGTCGTCCTGAGGATGCCTCGTTGAGAGGCGAAACACGTGTCGATTTCTTACAGGGTTCTCTAACTCTTTAAGAACGGTTAAGCGGATTAAGTTACTAGATATACATCGTCTATTGTGTTTTATGATGGATTTCCGCAAGGTCACGCCTGAGTCAATTAACTATGATATTGTATGTTTAACAATCCAGTGAACAAACATCTTGGATGGTAAACATAAAACATGTAACTTGTTATCTGTTACAGGAGAAATAAAATGCGGTAGAAAGACCACTTAGAAAGGAGGATGGTCCTTTAGGGACTGAAGCCTTTAGACATTGCTAAGGTGTTTGATTCATTACCACAACGGCAATTAGTTTAAACCATAGATAGACCATGATCAATAGAAGCTTTAGCAAAAGTAGAGGAAAGATTGACTGTCAATTTTAATATAACATAATAATATCACGCCTATATTCCTCTTACGGCAAGGCAGAGGTATAGGTACCTATTAATAGTACACCCACATTTCACCTGTTATGTTCAAGTCCCATGTAATAGGGGGCGAGACTGTTGCCATCAACCGGGCACAAATCCAGACTCCAATCCAGGCAGCTACTGAGAAATTCCAGATGGAAAAATCCATTAACATTTTACCCTATCCGGGAATCGAACCCAGGACCTCAAACTCAGTAGTAGCGCTTGCAGCTGCACTGGTTTTACTAATAATATTGAGACTGGTCAAAGTGGCCGAAATATAAACTTTTTTTGTATTTAGCACAATAATTCATTTTATTTAACAGAACTTACGTTTAAAAAAATACGTTTAATTCCCTACTAATTAATCTATCAAGATCAATAGATACGAAAGCTATTTTATTCGGAATTTTTCATCTACAAAATACTTTTAATTCCGTACTAATTAATCTACCGAGATAAACTACGACATCAGAGGTGGAAGTTTGCTAGATTCAACGCGAGAAAAAAGTTTACTTCACTTAGACGATGAAAAGACACCGATATTCCACGGCTGTGTTAGTGCAACAAATTATAAGAAAGAAGATTTGATTTAAGTTATTACAACGCCATTGAAGTTAATATAATATCTTCCAAAAACATTTCAAATTCTTAGTCGAATAACTGAAATATTTCAACTCCTATTCCGACACAACAATTAATTAAAATATTGCTTTTCTCTGCAAGTTCTATCGATTGCGGGAAATAGGTCAGCAAGGTACTTGCAGACGAGCTTGCAAGCTGTCACTACCTCACTAATAGTATTGCGGAGTTGAGAGCCAATAATATTGCTTGTTCCGCAGCTAGTGTTGTTACCGCTCCGGGACCCGTAACGGTAACTGTATTGTTTTCAATAGGTGAGTACAATTTCGAATTTAGTTTACTGAGGTTGAATCAATACTCGTATTTGCATTGGAATTGTTTGATGCAGAGGCTGGGCTTACTTTTTTAGTTTTTTTAAGTAGGGGATCTCGTAGCTGGCCTCTGAGGCCATGACTACTTAACCGGGCATTCCTGTGGCTGCCTTAAGCTCCTAAAAACTCAAAGCCTCCAGGCAGGTGCATAAACTATTCTAAATTACAACTAGGCGAACGCTCGCTAAGGGCACCCCCTGTGGGGTACGATCCTCGGCTTAGGGCTTTTGCTGGCGGGAGGACAGCAAGAGGGACAGACTGGATCAAGGATAGATCATTATTTTTATCAGGGGAATTTAAAGCTACAGGCTCAGCAGCAACGCGGGCTGGCGCATCGTTATCGAGCAAGGGTCGGGGGGGACGCAGAGGCTGGGCTTACTTCTGCGCTGAGGGTACAAATAGGGTTTGATTCTAAAGAACAAAAATTCTATGACTTCCGTGTGCTTGTAAACAAATCATCAGGCGGGGATTTATCGAACTATAAATAAATAAATAAATTCTTTATTGGAATAAACAGGTTACGAATCCTCGAAATCTTATCCTATGACAATAGGTTATGTTGTGTTTAAAAGCTAAGCAATTTAGTTCAATTGATAGCATGGCTTGTGAACTTCCTTACGAACAAAATATTGTTACATGTGGCGGCAATCAAGAGCAATAATACTACGAGTACAAACAAAAAAGTATTGATAACGATCAGCGCATCTCAATAACAAAACACTAATTGCTTCCATAAAAAAACCGGCCAAGTTTGTGTCGGATCACGGACAATAAAGGTTACGTAGTTGGAATGAATTTATCCTAAATACAAACTTAACATTATAGTTGCAAAACATGTTCTCCCTTACATTCCAACTGCAAGTGTAAGTTTGTATTTTGAGAGATTTACCATGTTATTTTAAGACTTTATTTTTAGAGTTTTCCTGTAATCTATGAGTAAAGAGCCATTCTCTGTATTACTTTCAAAATTTTAGGATTAGTAGGTTTGAAGATAAGGGGGGGGGGGGGGAATGGTAAATTTTCATCAATTTTCTTAAATATATTTAAATGTAAAAAATATTTGAGATCCTCGCATTACAAGCCCTTTCATTTGTTACCTTTATCACAAAACTTTTCTTTTAATTTTCTTGTTTGCCCCCCAAAAGTGACCCCTATATTCAAAATTAATTTATTTACGTTACACGTCCGTATTTGGGTCACAGAAATATATATGTGTAACTCGGTTCATTAGATTCGGGGCAAATTGGCTGTGACAGACGGACAGCCAGACTCACGAGTGATCATATAAAGCGTTCCGTTTTTTGCATTTGAGGTACGGAACCCTGAAAAGCGTAAAAAACGCACCTATTTAGTAATTGGGTTAATACAGCAGCGTCAAACACAGCATCGTTGAATAATGCAAACAGTGGCATACATAATCCCCTTCTAAATTATCATAATATTCGTAGCGTGTTAGTTAAAATTGCACGACGCTCCGATGCGCGTTTTATTATATTGCAAATGTATTCTGCCCTGTATAACTACGTAATGTTTGTGCAATTACGGTTAGGAGATACGATCGTTGAATATACATCATTAGTTAATTGAAATGTCAATGTGATAATAATAGATATTGGTCGTATTGAGGGAGGGTCGGTTTCTATTTAGTTTATGTCAGTGTTATTATGAATTGTGTGGTAAAGGGACCTTTCCTGTGGTTAATGGTAATTTAACTTTTATCTACATAAGTTAAAAATCAGTAGTGACACCTTTTGATACGCGTTTTTTTTATCGTTTTAGAATTCTTTAAAAACTCAAGTAATTACCTACAGCGTGCCCAAACGCCTGGGGCTTTAACAAAAGATAAACAACTATAAACGAGACATTGCTTAGATCTCATTTTTGTCTTTCTTTATTAAAACATACTAGAGTGTTGCCTGCGGCTCAGTGAAAAGGGTAAGTAAAAAGTACTCTTTGTAGTTTACTGAACAAACTCTTTACATAATTTTATAAAAAAATTGAATTTGTAGACGCAAAACCTGAAGCTGATAGGTATATTAAACGTTTAGTCTTTCATCCTTTTTCGTGTGATTAATAACTAACCTAGTGTCAGAGTTTTTATGCCGAACATGGGCCTTTGACTTGGCTCACATTCCGTCGGGAAATATCTCTCAGGCATGCCGGTTTCCTCACGATGTTTTACTTCACAGTTTTTGAAGCAACTGATAATTATACAATATGGTTTTTATTTTCGCTTGAGTTAAGATTTCGATATTTTTTGTTGGTACATTGGCGTGTGCTAGCTGTCATTATGGCAAATATATTTTATTTAATGTTTTGTGTTGAGTAATGTAAAATATTTGCATACTTATATAGAATCAACTTTTTCTAACTGAACAGACAGCTGTGCTGCTGGGGAGTTTGTTGCGCCACTTCTTCATCCCAGCAAAAGCACTAGGAAGTGGTGAAGGGCGGGCGTTTTTGGGGGACTGTCTTATGTAATTTTGACGTTCGAAAAGTGCTGATTCTCAGCCTAGTTTGAATAAATGACTTTTGAATTTGAATACGCACATGAATCCGAAAAGTCAGAGGCTTGGATTCGAACTCGAAGTCACACCACTAGGCTATCGCTGCAAATTTCTTTAAAAGCTTTAAATGCAATTGAACAAACACCTAAGTATGCACCCCTTCGAGAAATACTGGCGTGATGTTATAGGTTTATATTAAACTAACTTCTGCCCGCGAAATCGATACGTGTTTCACCTCTCAACGAGGCATCCTCATCATGACGATTGACTTGTTTCGAACCCGAACACGACGTGTTGCCACGTCAAGCGCCGAATGCAGAGTGAGCTACACCGCCTGACAACCCCACTTATATAGGAAAATATAAGTGGTCCTATATAAGTGGGGTTGTCGGGTTCTTACACTTTTCTTTATGACTCTTTAAGAACAGTTAAGCGGATTAGGATACTAAATCGTCTATTGTAGAGTATAGATATCATTCCGGAAAAACTGTATTGATTTTAAAACGCATAGTCTCTCTAAATAAAGTAACGTCGTCTTCCGCATGCATTTTAATGAAGAGACTAGAGCAGCGAGATTTAAGCGAGAGATTATTACAGCGATACTAATGTGCTATGCAAAATACTGGTATTAACGGTCCTGTGTTGGAGTCTGTTTGAATATATTTCGAACATCCCTGTGCTAATAATTTATAGCGAGTACTACTAGTTCTTATCCCAAGGATTTATTTGTAGGTATTGTACATTTCACCTGTGATCTTGAGCTGATTATGGTGACCAATGGACTGAATATGGTGATCAGAATTATTTATGTGATAAAGTAACGTGATCTGGAGACCAAGGGGAGGAGGCCTATGCTCAACAGTGGGTGAAACAAGGCTGCCCATGATGATGAAAGTGATCTGACTGCCTTAAGGCTAACCTTAATAATTGTTCCACCAGAGTCGTGTTGCGACTTTCGTGAAAACTTCACTGATATTGTTCTCCCTGTGTCGCGTCGCGTCTGTCTGCGGGAGTCTTTATTCCTATCGAGGCAGAGGTTCAAAAGGAAAGGTCTAAGATGTTGAAAAAAACCGGATGGATTCGATTTTATACACCAATTGAATATTACTTAAATTAGCCTTCACGTATGGCAACATTTAAATGTAGGTACGTTCTGTGCATCTTAGACTTTACGAACTTGCTATTAGTTATTACCATACCATTGTAAGTCGAACTTATTCTCATAAAGTTTATGAATATACGACACATCGCGACAAAAAGTATTGTCAAATGAACTCCACCTTGACTTTTAGCGTAAAAATGGGTTAAACGATGAAATTCCTTCTCTTCAACGACCGTTTCTTATTTATTGTTTAGTATAGATAGGTAATGTCAGGTTGTCAGGCCATCGTCTGTCGTTTAGAGCCAGTAACCCTTCTCCACTCAAGTTTACGATCTGCGCAGAATGCTAAGCAGACACGAGTTGATGGTTTTCAACTGCCTACGTTTTATAACTAGTTTCGTGGTGACGATTACATTTGTGTAAAGGGAGCTCGTGGATACACAATAACAGGCGCACGACTCGATTGAAGGTTAAGCTACCCAGCTGCGGTTGATTCGTGGATGGGTGACTATTGAGACTCCTCTATGCCTCGGAAAGCACGTTAAACCGTTGGTCCCAGCTGTCATTTGTAGATCTTTGAAAGTCGTTACGGGTAATCAGAAGCACGAAAGTTTGACAGTCTTGCCAAGGGGTACCGTGTTAACTGGGTTGTGGAGGTCAGATAGGCAGGGGAAAAGGCCAGGCAGATTAATTGCTCTGATTTGGGTAAAGTTAACAATTTTATATGGTAAATATTAGGTTATGAAATTCTTACTGAAAGCTTCAGGTCAGCCCAAATTGCCTGTTGCTGAAAATACACGTCAATGCATGAGTAAACGCAACCAAGTTCTGTGAAACCGCTCTGGTATGAGCCACGTGACTATTGAAATTTGAGAGAAAACTCTGCTGTTCCATACATTTTGATCGAGTTAGTATTACACCTTTGTATGGAACAGGTGATTTTTTTTTACCATAGGTGAAACTGCTCTTTCATGATTGAAATCCCCTTAAACTACGTGCCACACTTTATATAATAAGTGTGAATGTTTTTGACCTTAAATTAAAATTGCAAGCAAGACTGGAACCTTTAACTCATCCACAATCCTAGGATTTTTATTTTGCAAAAAAGCATTAAAAAAATCGTCTTAGCTTACAAGTATAGATATTAGAAAATCCTGCACATAGTTATAAGCAAGATTATAAAGAGAAGTAGGTAATAAAGCCAGCCCGTGCTACGACGCCATTACATTTGAAACCGAGCATGTTAGTGCTTGCTTACAGGGACGCTAGACCCGATTAAGACTAAATTCTTATCTTTTACACACATAAAAGGATAAGATATCTTTTACTTTTATTATCTTTCTTAGTTGCCCAACGAGAAAATAAGCGCTTTGTAAGTATAGTTAAGGCTCATATTAGTTTGTTTAATTAATAAAACGGCGGCTTAGGCATAATATCAAGAGGATTAGTTAGCAGTATTTACTTCTCTACAGATTATTGTTGCTATTATTAGAGGGTTATGTTCAGGATGATTAGAGGCTGATTTATTTATTTGGCTGATAGGTATATAACGCTTATCTTTTTGATGTGTCATCTTTCCTCTTCTCCACTTTCCTGAATTCTATGGGAGTGATTTCGTGAATAGGGACGGAAGTGTGTAACAGGAAGCCGGGGAGCGCGCGCTATTTTATTTGACCAATGAGCGCGCGCGGTGCTGGAGTTAGCCGTTACAAACGACCTTGACGAGGGCCCTTGCCCTTATTACCAAAGTGAAATGATGTTACAGATTTTACACATCTAATACCTTTAAACGAGCAATTCTTGTATATGTATACGGGGTGGACCAAAAATATAGGTCATAAAAAAAATAAAAAAAATTATAACTCGAAAGCTATTAAAAATCGCGGAACATACATGGGGTATTTTCGAATATCCCTGGTATGTTCCGCGATTTTTAATAGCTTTCGAGTTATTATTTTTTTTGCAATTTTTTTTGAGTTTTTGCCGGTGGAGCCTCAAAAATTCGTATCTTTTTTGTAGTGAGTATTTTCCAGTTTTTTTTTTATGGCGTCGCTATTTGGACCACCTTTTTTAAAGCTTAAAAGGATTTTTAGCCTAACCTTCGAAGGCCGATTACAGTGAATTATTAGAAGGTTAAGTACTAACTTTTTTTTTAAATTTTTGCGTAGCTTAGAAACCTGCATAGTTTTTAAAGTCAGCTAGAATATATGGAACCTCATTTTAGTATTTTTAAATTGAAGTTGAAAATTTTAGGCTTACCACTAAAAACTTAAATTCCTGCTATCGATACTTTTTTGAGTAACTCGCAGGAATGTAAGCAACTTTATTATTTTATGTATGAGAGTAACATTCAAGACGATACTGTCGCAAAAAAAGAAAATACTCACGACAAAAAAATATATGAATTTTTGAAACTCCACCAGCAAGAAAACTCAAAAAATTACAAAGAAAATAATAACTCGAAAACTACAAAAAATAGCGGAACATGCATGGGGTATTTTCGAATACCCCTAGACATGAGGATTTTTTTTTATGACGTTTAGTTTTGGTCCACCCTGTATATTGTTTAAAGGTATACATATAATCTGAATCTCGGAAACGGCTCTAACGATTTCGATGAAAGTTGTAATTTAGGGTTGTCGGGGTTGAAAAATCGATCTTGCTAGGTGTCATATCTGGGAAAAATCGTTTTCTTTATTTCTACAGCCTCGGAATCTGATAAAACGTTGGGTATCTGGACGATATGTTTATATTTTTACCCAAGCAGAGCTCGGTTGACCAGATATTCATATTAATATGCGACTACTGTAAGACTCGCTTGTTTTTATCTAATTTAAGACTGGTTAAGTCTATGGCTTATAGAATAAAAATGTCAGCTAAATAAAAATTAAGGCGCATTCTATCACGTTCGTCTTTTCCTAAAATAGTTACCTACGTCCAACGCACACGAGGCATGTCACCCTAATATACCTACGAAACATTCTTGCTACCTTATCTTTCTTTTAGATGCCTTGAGTTATTCTCATCCAGCTAGTACTGAAATTAGAGCAGACGATAATACACAGGCATAGTCTAAATAAGAAACAGTATTACATGTCTTTTTTTTACAAAACGGTCGAAACGACGCGCTTCCAAATCTCAGTGTATGAGTGCGCGGCAGTTACGCATGGACGCGGAACGTTTATCTACCAAGCGGCCGTACGTAGGTGATTATTTCAAGGTCACTGCCGACACATAATACTGTTACTTTATTATACTGTGACACAGGTGATACTGCTATAG
Source organism: Conistra vaccinii (assembly GCA_948150665.1). Lineage (NCBI taxonomy): Eukaryota > Metazoa > Arthropoda > Insecta > Lepidoptera > Noctuidae > Conistra > Conistra vaccinii. The sequence continues at coordinate 1,387,968 of OX411323.1, read as the reverse complement.
CACTTAGTACGAGTGTTAGGTAAACAGAACCCCGTAAGTGGGAACAGTTTCGTGTTTCAAGACGTAGTGCTGTGAGCTCTTGTTTGTTAATATTATCACGTAGGGTTAAGAGCGCTTATTCTAAAAGTTCGCAAGGTCGCAAATAGCTGTCAAATATTTACCCGTGTCGATTAATTTGGCAATATTATTGTACGGAAATTAAAAAAACTAGTGAACTAAAATATTGATTATGAAATGCAATTATTAATGTTGTAACACCGAATATTTAGTTTTAGATGTAAAAAAAGTTTAAACTTTCCAAATGCCTTTTTTACACCTAAAAAGATTACAACATAAATTCAGTGTTTCAGTGCAAATCATTATTGATATTTTAGTTCACTACTTAGCCATGTGACAGCGATTTGCGACGTTGCCCACTTTCAGAATGCACGATCTTAAATCACAGATTTTTATGAGGTTATATTACTAGCTGTTGCCCGCGACTTCGTTTGCCATCCGAGATGAAAACTAGCCTATTTCCTTACTCAGGTCATGATCTACTCATGTCCCAAATTTCATCCATATCCGTTCAGCCGTTTTAGCGTGAAAACAAAACAAACAAACAAACTCACTTTCGCATTAATAATATTAGTTATGATTAAGATTGGGTACAAATTCATGGTAAAGTGACACAAATCACACACAAAGCGTTTATTTCAATTAAACTAGTGACAGGGTGCCTGTCACTAGTTTAATTGAAATAAACACTTTTCTGAATTTTCATCGTGTCAGTCAGTTAATCAGAGCGCTAATCATGAAGCTAGTTGCTCGTTCTAAACCGTAAGTAGATCTCTATCCTGGAGAAGAACAGGCACAGTAAGTAGCAGTGGCCAGTTACACAAGCAGTGTTTATCAGATCTATAACAAAAGTAAAGCGATGACAAACCATTTGGTTACATATTGATAAGAACAGTAGACGACGCACAGAACTTAACCTCAAATAACCGTAGAATATAGAGGAAAAAATGGAAATAATAGGTACCCAAATAACAATTTTTCTCCATAACTAGAAATACAAACAACATTTCCCATTCATCTCCGAATCATCAAGTAAACACAATTTACTGCGTTATCCATCTAAACAGTACTCTATCAACGAAGATGTACGTTTATGTGGCACTAAAATATATGCGATAGCGCTGGAATATTAGGCTCAGTGATAAAAACACTCGCCACATCACTCTATGGTCTATACGTCAGATGACGTCATAAATCCGCGGAGTTGTGATTAGGGATGTGCTCAGGTGTCTCACAAGTAGTATAATATCTGAATATTTTTACTGGAAGGTTTGATGTCAAATGACGTCGTAAATCCGAGCTGGTGCGGTTAAAGATGTGCCGTGTCGGATATTAAAGTTGGAGTAGTTTTACATAAAATATGTTTTGGTATTTTTTTTATGATGTGAGTGATGGATGAACAAGGGACTTCATACCACCAATATTGTCATAGTTTTTTCAACTCTTTACAATAATCATAATGACAGGAGTCAAGGTAATGCCTTTGTAAAAATGTTAGCCAGTAAGCACTTTGGTAGCGCGCAGATATATAACTAGCCGCGCCCCGCGGTTTCACCCGCATTAGCCTCGATCCCGTGGGAATATCGCGATAAAAAGTATCCTATGTCCCAATCCAGGTTATGACCTGAATTTATATGAAATTTGGCACATGTGCCAAATTTCATATAAATTCGTTCAGCCGTTTTAGCGCGAAAGCGTAACAAAAAAACTAACTTTAGCATTTATAATTATTTAGTTAGGATATACGTTTCTTTCAATGTGTACCTACTGACATTCGCTGAAAACTATTGTTAAAAAAACGGCAGAATTTTGCTTAATATGTACAGAATAGTTCATATTCTGAATTACATAAGTGTTTCCCCAGATGTGCGTCCCGTTTTCGCATCAGTGGGTCGTATTCACACAACAGGTGCAGGGAGTTTCATCTGCATACGTGTTCGTGTTGCAGCTCCGAAATGAAAATGGTCTAGTGCGAACTAGATGGGAAGGATGTGGACTTAAGCTCTTACAGATGAAATACTTCAACTGAAATGATTGATGAGTTAGAAATGTGTGCAGAAGCACTGGTAAGACTGATGGAGGAAATAGTATTACTTCCAGTAGAGAATAAAGGGATACGTTAGCTAAAACATCACACATGCTATTTCTCAGAGTACACGTCAAAGTCAAATAATCTATTTCAAAAAGGCACATAGAAGGCACTTTTAAATGTCAAAACGTACAAGAAAATAGAATAGATTCTAGTTGCCCCTTCCAAAAGGTAGTTTCATATGGAGAAGAATGAGCAACAAACTCCACAGTAGAAAGGCGCGTATCTTTTTACACCAACACGACAACGATACAAAAGTGCTTTCCATAATAGCCAACACCTCAACTTTAGGTAAATATGCATCCGAATATCCGATCACTGGTCATGACAGATCCTAATTGACATTATAAGTAGTAATAGATGCAGATACCGCGTCATAGTTTTGTGAACTGTTAAGACTCAACAGGAATTCTATTTAAGGTACCTAGATAAATACTACGTGTGGCTAACTGGTGTTTATTTGGGATCGCAAATCCACTCAAGCAGTGTCTATATTGACATAGAAACCTTCGGCCGATGAAGTAATAATCTTAGACCATAGGTTTTTGGTTTAGGCTACATAAACTAAAAGTATCGAAAGTGGATCAAAATTGCAATTATGATATGAATTGTACTTAAAACTTGTTCAAAACAGTATTTTATTACAAGTTCTAGTAATATTTTAAGAGACGATGACTCATCATATCCACATCCGTGATCCGCGGACAAAATATCCACAGTTTAAGTTTACGTGCTCAATCATTTCCGTGTAACATCCCTACGTCCCGATGGCTATCAATTTGTTACTATGACGTTTTTACGCGATCATCGACGCGGCTCGACGTGGTTCGGCGCGGCTCGGCGTGGCTCAGCGCGGCTCGGTGCGGTGCGGTAATGTGTGGTTATTGATAAACTCGCTTGCCCACTGACTACGCCCGTTGACACATCGATAACAATATTTTCCAAACTTTTTATTGCTTTCAATTTTTATAAATCACTTTATCGATTAAAATTTGCATATTTTTATGGGTGTTTGCGATGTGTGCGGATAAAATTTAAATTTGTTTGGATACGGATAGGATTACACGTCCCTAGTCATGTTTAATATTGTAATACTTTATTATTTTTGTGTACAATTCTATTCAAAAATTTTCTGTATGTTTTTAGCGTTCTACCAATGTCATTTCATTGTGTTCCCGGAAACTATTTGCCGGAATAAAACTATGAAACAGTTGTAAAAACAGCGGACGAAATACAAAAAAACGAACCGCAACAAAATTCGCACACAACAATATGCAGTTAAAAGCCAGTATTTCTCACATTTATGCAGTGAAGTAAAAACTGAATAATAGAACGAAATGTGGCGACAAACTCACTGAAAGTACCGGGAACTTGTCAAGGACCACAGTTCGATTGCAAGCATTGTGGTCTCCGGGATTTTATTAAAACTTTTTTTAGTTATCAAACATTCATACTTTACGGGGACCAACTTTTATTTGTCCCCGGCGGTTTCCTTCAGCGAATAATTTAATTTTTTGCACCCACAAAGCTTCGGATTACGTAAAGGTTCGTAACAAGTTTTTGCTCTAGAAAATTAAGTGTTTGATCGTTTCGGGATTTTTTACTTAGAGCGAATCAATCATCCGTTGACATTCAACGATGTCAACGGATAACGTGGTTCTTGATTGCGTCGGTCTAGATAATTGAGCTTTCTTATTCGGTTTTACATTTTTGAGTTTAATAAATTAAAAATGATGATAATCTGTAAAACATTTTTATTCGATGTGAATATTTTAAAGCAGATTAATGGTTGAAAAATACGTAACGAACGAAAGAGTATCTCCAATAAATTACATTAACATTTTTGGTTTTTAATAAATTATAGCTACCTAGCTGAACGGTTCCAAACGCTAATAAATCTTCTCGCCTAGATTTTTTACGAAATGCTTAGAATTTCTGCTCTTTGAATAAAGTAAAATAGATATTAGATGAGGGTACAGATTATATTTAACGAAATGTCTTGGTCCCAATGGAATCAAATTAAGTATTGCCGAGATATTTATATTTATAATACTAGCTTCTATACGCGGCTTCACCCACGTGGGTGTCGGAAAAAATCCCACGGGAACGTACTACTGGGATTAAAAATACCCTATGTGTTAATCCAGGTTTATCTCTGTAGATTGGCGCAAAAACGGTTGAACGGATTTGGACGTTCAACCGTTTTTGCGCCAATACGGAACATACATCTAGACAAACTTATCCCTACCTACAAGTATCCAATCTGTACGTACCGCCCTATAAGTTAAACGGAAAAAAACTTTAACTTCCATCTTACGACACCATAAACCAAAAAAGGCTACACCACAACCACAAAAAGATTTCGCGAAACACTCGAGCTCATATCAACAAGTTGATAATACCCCTCAGATTCGAAGGGGTCCGGAAGGAATACTAATCTCTTCCTTTGAGCATGGGGCTTCAAAGGTGCAAACCCGGAACACGGCTGAGGAGGGTTAAACTTGCAACTGGGTCTATATGAGTGGCGATTACTTTTATCAGTATATCCTCTATGGATGCTAAAGGGAAAGGGCGGAAAAGTTTACGGGTAGAAAATTGTGGATAATATTTTGCAATGGTTAAAATACTAAATGGGGTAAAAACATAACCTCAGGAATATTTATTTATTTATTGATTCACAACGCAACTACAACAGGTAACAATCACAGTGTATCACTAGGTTCACGTTATTGGTTTCGACCTGATTATCACCGTAATCGCACAGCATGACTAGTTACAACAACAACAATAATAATGATGACAACTACAAAAACCAATATAACTATTACTATATGCTAATATTGTCGCGTTTATCGGCAAAAAACCGGCCAAGTGCATGTCGGACCCCGCACAATGAAGGGTTCCGTAATTGCAATTAATTTACTTCAAAAACAAACTTAACATTGTAGTTGAAAAACATGTTTTCCCATATATAGATTATACGCCACGGTCAATTCTCCAACTGCAAATTTACAAGTATGAGACCTTGCCTTTGCCAAATTTCTCCGAGAAGCAATTGTCAAAGAGAGTTCACCAGAGATAAACATTCTGAAACGATTTAAACCATCAACAGATTACGGTAATTATACACAAGATTCACTAAAAATTCACGAAAACCTAAAAACTTCCGAACCCACTATTTTCATAAAACTAAGTGAACGTGTACCTTCCTCTATCCTATTATTTAGGAGCACCATACCGCCATTCCTCCTGTCGACCCTCACGAGTTACGGCTCAGATAAGCAGCTGATATATACTTATTCTTTTCGCAGTTCTAGATATGGAAATATATGTTATTTCTCGCAAGGGATTCAAAGTATGATAATACGAGCTCTTAGTTTCGGGTTAATTGATGAACTAGTTTCGAAACTTTAAAACAAGATTATTTTACGCACCAATCATTATTATTACTTTAGGCAGATTTCAGATCGGCCCCGACTTACGAGTCTGGTCGTGGGTTCGAACCCAAGCAGGTGCTTTACTTTGTGTAAAAAATATCATCACCACTGCTCTCAAAACGGTGAAGGAAATCATCGTGAGGAAACCGGCATGTCTTAGAACCAAAAATTCATAGACATGTGACATCTACCAACCCGCACTGGGCCCGCGTGGTAGATTACGGCCCACTCCCTCTCACAGAGAGGAGGCCTGTGTCCCAGCAGTGGGAACATAAATAGGCTGATTATGTATGTATGTATGAGCAGATTTAAAAAGAGACTTTGGTCTTTAAACGTTTCTAAAGATAAAAATGTTCTGTTGATTAATATCACTCGGATCAGGTAGACATAACAATAAAAGCCTAAACTATTCCCAAACTTACAATCGCAAAGAACGTAAAGAATGGCGATGAATAATAATATTAAACTAATTTTAATATCCCTGAGCCTAATTAAAACCATACAAGAAAATTATAATGCAAAAACGCTATAAAAATGCAAACAATAGCATCGCATCATAGGTACGGAGCAACCCACTACTAACACGGCAATCTCATCTAACAGTGTTCAAGAAAAATAACATTTTCTGCTCGCTGCACCGTTCTATCAATAACTAGCGTTAGCCTCCCAAGGGTACAACAACTTTTATTTTAACATAATGAAAACATGACGCGACGTCATAAGATAAATAGGTACAGAAGGCTGACTCATTATAAGCGAAAATAGACTTACAATAGACATGTATTACGACAACCTTACTATAGTTAGAACCTTGTAATATATGATTGAAATGGAGACGTTAAAAAATTTGACTTATAAAATATGTCCCTAACCCTAGGGATTTATATATTTTTTTATTGCAATATCACTGATAATTAGAAAATTGTGAAAACATTTCTGTGAGCAACTTGAAAGTAGGCACCTTAACTTGAAAGTAGGTAACTTATGTCAACCAAATTGCTCGCAGTAATGTTTTCACCATTTTCTAATTATCCGTGTTTTCGTAATATCCCTTTGGGATGATTAGATAATTCGGTTTCCGCAAAAACCGAATTATCTAATCATCCTACGACTTGTCTAAGTTGTAGGACGATTAGATAATTCGATTCATCAAGGAATGGCTTAATTGTGACATCACAAGATCCAAAAGTGGTCAACGTTTTCGTTCGTGCAGCGATCTTAAACTATCTTAAACAAATTCAAGTCGCGAGTGCGCTTACCTGAAGCGCGTCTATATGTGCATGTGTTTTCACTCGTTTCATGAAGCCGACCTTCTGTACCTATGTATTCTGTGGCACCATCCTGGATGTACCACGATGAATCTGTTCGCTCGTAAATATTACTTTAGTTGCTTCCAAGGGGTTTATAGCCAGTTCCAAGAGTATGTGGAAGGATTTTATGATGCTGTTAAAATGTTTTTGGTCGTTTGTCTGTTCTTTCAAATGGTGGCGACAGTGTTGGGAATTAGATTTAAGTTTGATTGGTTTACTACATTATTTTTATGTCGATTTTTATTTTGCCTGAACGACTGATGTCTCCCCTGATGGTAAGTTGAGATTGTGAATGGAGACTTGCAGTACTTCAATGTAATTGATTTTAGAGATATAGACTGTGGTCTGTGTAAGTGGTTGTAACATATTCAGTGTTCCTCACTGATCTCTGGTATCACGTCAGAAGCTCAACTACGTCTTAATGAGTAGTGAACTTAAGCGTGGCCTTATTTGCATGTTTGCCTCAAGCTCTATTTTCGCATAGCAATAATAAAACTTGATCCTACAACAATGTCTCTCGGGTTAGGCTCTCGCGTCTAACTTGCTGCTATATTGATTTTTAATATTCAAAGTTTGCTAACTGGAGCGCGCGCCTCGCTACTTTTTATGACTTGGTATTGACACCGCCCCGAGCTCTGCATACTTCGCAAGAATAGACTAACAATATCGCAGAGAGGAATCGAGCTCGCAATACTTAGAATACGTAACCAGTTCCGGGAAAAAGACTGGAAGCAGTAGAATTTCTGATGAATTCGATTTCTATGTAGGTCGTTCAGTTTCGCTCGAAGCGGATTGATCCGACCAAGAGCGATGTTTTCGAGACCACCCACAAATCCTTGCTTTCAATCCTCGATAGCTTCTGTCTCGGAAAATATCGTTCAGAAACCGTTATTTATTATCAGATTAGCAGTATTGCTGCTATACCAATGCGGAAGCCGCGAATCAAGGGATTAGAAAAAAAATATTCTCCCCGAATCTCCCCACAATGAATAACTTAAGCCCAAACGAATTGACGTGATGATTCTTGGTCTTAATTGCGGTGGAAAATTATTCCTATCTGGCTTCCGTATTTATTTAGGATTTACTTTTCGAGATAGTAAACAAGATAAATCCGGGGAGATGTCGGGCGGAAAATTCGTGAAAACGGGGAATATACAGATGCAGACGTCGCGAATTTTCCACCGATATGGAATGAATGGTCGGGAGGTTTTTTTATCCTTCTTATCTGTAGAGCGCCCGGAGCTAAGGTTTGATGGCAGGCGGGGTTGGAAGAGCCATGCTGTTAGTGTTAAGTTGTTTATCTGAAGTTGGCATAAAACCTGAGATAACTTTATACAAAAAAAAAATAAAAGACTAGAGCGGAATACGGAAAAAAACATAGAACATAAAAATTTCCAACGACACACATAATTTTATAAAACATGGAACATAGTGCTATACAATTTTTGCTGAGCATATGCGACTGTGTGTGTGACGTTGTACCTTGTTAAAACTTCAAGAATATTATTATGTGCCTTCAAACTTATGAATGGTTTTGAGTTCGCGTTCGCTAGATGTTCAAAACATTTTGTCTTTGAGTCATTCAAATTAACTGTTCATATTATATTTTAATAATATTTGGATATACAAACAAACAAACAAACTACTATGCAAACTATTTATGTACAATTAACTATCATTATATAATTAGGTATGTACAAGTATGTAGAGAAAAAATATTAAAAAATAAAATAAAGGGAAGAGCTCCTTGGACATCAAAAAATTCATCCGCATCGCTGTCAGCGGGAAAAGTGCCCAACAGGCTGGCAGTATTGCCACGTTGAATGGCAATGCTAATTCTTTGGACTAAGAATTGGCCACCCCGTTTGGTCACGTGAAAAGTCAACCAACCGCTTGGTGATGTCCCAAAATATTCGATGAGCACTCGGGCCCTAGTGTTTGAAAGAAATAAAGAAAAAGTATTTATTGAGACAAGCACAGGAGATCACAAACTAAACTAAGACAACCGGACCGGCAACCGGTGTTTCAACCCCAAACGGCTCAAAAATATAACTACTAATGAGGTATTTGCACCGTTTTTCTTCACCTGCAGCAGCCCGACGTGCTAGGGAGACGGGATGGCGCAAGAGTGTCGACACAAGTTGCATCCACACCAAAGGCCCACCCAACTCCCGAGGCATTATGGTCATTCCGTCTGGCGTCTTCCCATCGTCGCAGGCCAAGCCATTTGATTCTAAAACAGCAGACCCTGACAAGAGCTTGACGGATGATGCCATTAATGCTTGCGTGCCGTGCCAATCGATCAGCGCTCTTGCTGCAGGATAGGCTATGATTTGCGAAGTCGTCGACTGTTTCACCGCAGTGACAGCGATGTGGAGCCCCGCAAAGAGCACCTAGACGCAAACTTGTAGCGAGCCAGAAAATGGTGTCACCCAGCATAGTGCCTATGTTGGGAGACGGTAGCGCCTAAAGTCGGCTCCTCCCACTGTCTTTGGGAAAACGGGTTCTCAGACTGCTCCGTATCCGGACAACTTAACTGTTAACACCTAAAATCTTTTAAGGTTTTTCAAATGTATTAGATTAGTGATGAAATTTTATTATAATCGAATCCAAGATCTAATTTAAAAGGTAGACTAACGTCAAGTATAGCTTATGGAATTTCTGAAATTATAATGCAGATTTGGTTCCTAAAATAGAACCAGCCAGAATTTCCTGCAATTCCTTTACCTGACATTTCACGAATTTAATATGACATACGTGCATTAAAGTAGAATTAGCCGCACGGACTAATTCCACGATATACACACATCAAAAGTGTCTAGGGATCAACATATATTTTTGCAATAACTTTTCTCCTGATTGATATTAATTAAAATTTTCTTTAAGGATTCATCAAATAAAGTGTTTTCGTTTGTCACAGTAACGATAAACCAAGTCACCTTTGCATTAATAAAGAAATTTGCCATTTTCCTAATAAAGGGATTTTTGACATTTGAACCACTAACATTAAAGTTCGAAAAAAAGACTGAAATAACAGTTTTCTTTAAAATTTTATTGGGTAACTTAAACAATTAATAATCCGTGTTTCTACCGCGAACACTAACAACACAAGAACATCGGTTTGGCATACTCAAAATGAGTTCATCCAAATCACGCTGTGGAATGGCCGCCCATGTTCGTTGCAACAACAAAAAAAGGTCTTCTTGCGACTGGATACCCTCCATATTCGGCAGAGCTCTTCTCTGTAGCATATCCCATGCATGCTCAATCGGGTTCAAGTCTGGCGACTGAGCAGGCCAGGGCAGGACATTGATGTTAGCTGCGGCGAGAGTCTGTCTTACAACTCTTGCGGTGTGCGGTCGTGCATTATCATGCATTAACTGAAATAAGGGACCGATTTGCACTTGTAGAGGAACGATGACGTCTGATACAATCGTCTCAGCATAAATTTGAGCGTTGAGGTTGCCTCTAATCCAAATCAACTCAGTTCTTCCGCCGATCCAAATACCCGCCCATACCATGATGGTTCCACCACTATAAGGATGGACTTCCTGGCAGGATTTTAATCGCTGTTGGCGTCCAGGGGTTCTCCAGTGTCGTATACGTCTTGTATCCGGTCTCATACCAAAACGAGACTCATCAGAAAAGCACACGAAACGCCATTGTTCTTCTGCCCAATTTCTGTGTTCAAGAGCCCATTGATATCGAATCCTACGATTGTGCATTGCTATAGGTGGTACCCGTAGCGGTCTTCGGGAATGAAGGTTCACTTCATGCAAGCGGTTTCTGACTGTTTGGTCGCTAATTAAGTTCCCTGAAGAGTGATGAAGCCTCACGGCTAACATCATGGCGGTTATTGTTGGAGCTCTTCGAGCTAAGATTTGAATGTATCGGTCTTGTCTCCGTGTGGTGCAGCGATACCGTCCTCCATGGCGCTCAGCCACGGTACCAGTGCTTCGGTAACGTGTCCAAAGTCGACTGATAACACTCTGACTTGTATTCAGAGCTAAAGCCACAGTACGTTGCCGGGAACCAGCTTCTATCATTCCCACGGCTCTGAGCATTTCTTCCCTGCTTAAATGACGTCGCTGCTCCATAATAACGTTGGTTTTAATCAGTAGTAGGGAAACAGTAGCACTAATAATATCTTCAATGCGTTGTATGTTTTTATAGGGAAAATATTGACAGCTGATTTTCATCTTTTACTCGAATTTGATTCACAGTTCCTGATTCAAATTATGAAATGCACCAAAAAGGATCCATATAAATTTATAAAATCATAAATTTATTACAAAGCCACATCTTAATCTCAAGAAATCCGCATAAAAATGCTTGATCCCTAGACACTTTTGATGTGTGTAGTTTCATTTCCATTTAGTGACGACATGAGTTCACGTGTGGAACACACGCGTTAGCTCGTGATTATGAAACTTACATTTTGCTTTTATTTCTACAATTTTATTATTCTTTGCGTGTGCATGACGTAAGAGATTATTTTCGTAGTCTATTACTAAAACAAGGGGAATACTAAAAAAAAACCCAGCGTCGTTAAAAAAAAACTTATGTGTACGATAGTAGGGCACATGGTACATTATCAAATGTGAAATTTGTTTCTCTCAAAATCGGCAACATTGCAAGCGTCATGTAAGGAGTCTCCTGTGACTAAAAAGAGATAGGTAGTGCACCATGCGGTTATGTTGCACATATTCCAAACAACGTAACGAAAGTCAATTAAGCACCCAAAGTGCTAATAATACATATTTCAACAAAACAGCGACGAATGTAATGAGTGACTTTAGACTCACAACAGCCCTAATTCATATACCGAGAACCCTAACCAGACAGTCTCTCAAGCAAAATAACAAAAAAAAATCATCTGTTGCCGTACTTTTTGAAGTTGTAATCAGCATCTTGCCTATGCATATTGTTTTGTGAAAAATATCTAAGTACTAAAGTTTTTTTACATGTGTCTTTTTATGTTCTATATACTGCTAACCTACTTTACATGAAAAAAGCAAGAAAAGCATTAACTATTATTAAAAATAAAACAGTTAATGATCACGGGGATAATTAAAAAAAAAGTTGATTTGGTATCTGCAACTAATGCCCTTTTACCCCACATAAGTTTTTTTTTATCGACTATGGGTTTTCTGACCGATATTTTTGGGCATTCTCCTTTCATCATAAAATCTTTTTGTTTCGCTTTTTTCAGAATAAGCTATAAAGAAAGCTCATGTCGTGATGAAAAGATAAGTCAATAAACATTGTGGCTAATTGATTCGGGTTTGTTTGACGTAAGTTCTTAAGTACCGTGATTCAAGCACGCTCATGAAATACATTCTAATTGTAGGTACACAAAAAAATTGCCCAATTTCATATATTGTGATAATCTGATCTATCAAGTATTTATCTAAAAATTAAGAACCCACTTTAAAGCGTAATTCATTTATTTTTTCGCAAAAACCCGAAATATTATAAAACCAAGCCGTACAAGAATGCCATAATTCATACAGCCCAATCAACAAGAACATCAGCCAAAAATCCTGCGCTAATATCATATATAATTCAGCCGGCACTTCTCTTAATTTTATGATCATGTCGGATTTTTTCCCGACATTATGTACGAGCTCTCAGGTACGTAGATAAAGGTTCATTTACACGAGGATATTTTTCTGGACCTTTGAAAGACGAGAATGGTCATGTGAGTCTTGTAGGCAATTATCGGTCTCAATATTGTTTAGATTCGAAAGATCCGTACACGAACTCAAAATCATCCAGCTATTTTCTAAAACTTTAATTTGACAACAAAATACAGTCTTTTGTTTGTACAACGTCTCTTTCCCATTTGAAAAGAAAATTCAATTCCAACCTTTCTCGACTGTGCTGTATCGTATGTGCTAGTATTCGAGTCAATTATTTTATGTTCTTTCAACGATTGCCTATTTCAGGCGAGAATCTCTGCTAGTGTAAATGAGCCCTAATCGTGGGGTGCTACGAATTATTTAGACGCAACCTCTGCTCTTACACATAGCTATAATACATAGCAGGGATTCGCCTGGCTGTAGCTAAGCTCCCTTTTGCACTTTTGTAAGTTAATCCTGGGCCGGTTGGAAATTAGTAGCTAGATTTGTGAGGTTTTTTTATTTCTAATGGGGATATTTGTGAGAAGAGAAGGTAAAGGAAATTGTTGAACATTTTCAGTACTTTATGGATGGAAAATGCTGAAAAGTAGTAGGATTGTTATAGATGTATTGTATAGATACGACAGATGTCCTGGGGTTTTGGGGTTATGTTGGCGACGATTTGGACCGAATAAAAATTGCTAAACGTAATGTTTAATAAGTTTTAGAAAAATGTTTAAATTTTGTTTTCAACTAAAGTTGTTTAATGTAACTTTAATACAACTAATCACTTTTCGAAAAATACAACTCTCATCAGGTAAAACATTGAAATTTATTTTTAATAAATATAAAGCGCAGGCCACACTGGGAACGAAGCTAAGTTCGTTTAGCTTCGCTCATATACCGCGTGTTTGCATACTTCGATTCGCACCACTAGATATAAACCGAAGTATGAAAAGTCGCGGTAGCTACATGAGCGAAGCTAAACGAAATTAGCTTCGTTCCCAGTGTGGCCTGCGCTTTAGTGTACGACGAACGAATATACATAAGTATAAGTAATAATATGTAAACGTGTTACAAATGTGGCTTCAAAGCAGCACGTAGGTAATATTGAATCCAATTTTAACTTCCTCGATACGGAAGAGTGGGAATATGATAAGGATATTTACTTCGCACGTACATAACAGAGTGTAGCTAGATACTTATTTATTCTCAGCCTTTTTTGCCTTAATAGTCGGTTCGTTCTTTTGCAGTTGTGTGTAACAAATATTGTTCTTTTGTTATACGTTGACAATTAATAAACAACTTTTCGTCGCTAAGGCTGACTGTCCACTGAATAGGAAAGGAGAGGAGTGGAGCGGAACTGTGCTAATTTTAACCTATGGAATTGCATAAAATGTCCGCTCCGCTTCAGTGGACAGGGATTTGCGAACTAGTTTAAATTTTCCAACCAAATCGGGAAGCGGACCGTGGAAGCGGAGCGGGGAAGCGAGCGGGGAAGCAGAGCGGGGAACTGATCTCACGCCGCGCCGCCTCAAATTACTCGTCGCGTAAACTCGGACTAGCTCCGCACAGTCCACAACTCCGCTCCGCACGACCTCACTCCGCATAAATGGACAGACACAGACAACTCCGCTCCGCATTAACCCCTCGCTCCGCTCCGCTGCACGCTCCGCTTCAATTGATAAGCATCCTAAAACTGCGGTTTCCTTGAAGAGCGGTGGGCGCCATATTACAGCCGCAGCGGCGGCTTTCATATGGCTATCTTGGATGGTAGCGGGGTTGGACTGTACGGTATCAAAAAAAGGTATCTAGGAATTCTTCATAAATAATGTTTCAGTGACGTCATTCACTGATAAATTGCAGACGCTATATGGCGGCCACCGCTCTTCTTCGAAACCGTAGCTTAAGAGGGATGCGCCGAGGAAGCACGCGATATTCAAAATTTTCTTACGTTTTTTTTGGAATTTGCAGGCTAGTGTCAGGTTGCATCTTGATTAAAAAATGATTGGCGACCGTATCAAATGTTTGACCGTATCAATACAACTCTCTAAGCTCATGTTATCCTATTGAATGACTATTTCATGAAATCATGACGTTTGAGGATTATGCTATCTTAAGGAATTGTGTTGCTGATTCTAATGATTATAAATCTGTAAAGCCATATTTGTTACGGTCGCAAATCATATTTTAATCAACATACAACCTGACACTGACCTGCAAATTGCAAAAAAAAATAAAAGAAATTGGGTCTACTTTGTCGCATCCCCCTTACTGTGCGTTTGCACTGACGAAACATCACGACAAAACATGTTGAAATCTCTAGTTACTGTCAAACATTGTATGAAAAAATGACAGAAATGAGAGATCCCAACATGTTTTGTTGGGAATGTTTCGCCAGTGCAAACGCACAGTTAGACATCAACGCACCTCAAAACTCATTGCAACAAGTGACATCTTTGTGGCTTTCAAAAAGTTGTCTCGCTAGTAACGCTTTCACAGTGCCAGTTGCAAAAGTAAACTTGCGCAATTAAACTTGTTAGAGGGACATTGTATTGTGAAACAAAGTTGAAAAACTCATAAACCTTTACCAATAAGCAAGTTACAAGAAAATCGTTTCAGAATTTTGTCGACGTAAATGAAAAACTCTTCTACCAATATCCACCATCTTGAAACTCTTTGAAATCGGAAATACGGGACTTATTGAAATGTTTTACTCACATGAGCTAAAATAGGTACGCGCACTAACTATTGAACAGTTTCCTCTGAGAGGTAATGCATAAATATGCATTAACGTCAAAGCCGACGGCCCGGGCGCGCGTATCGTTAAGAAATTCATAGAAGGAACAGCTACACCTGGAATCGCAATTTTCTATTTCTTTTTTTTTTGTAAGGAAATGTTATGTGAATCGCATGAATGTGAATGTAGGTAATAAGTAGCTTTGATTGGCGTGTTAAAGGATTTTCTTACATTTCATTTGCATTTATGGTATGTGGAAGAAACGGTGGAAGGCTTTTGTTCAGGATTGGGTGAGACAGAATGGGGCGAAAAGTATTATTGTTGTGTCGGTTCTCAGTCTTACTAAATAGATAACTACATACATAAATGCTAACGCTTCTTTCCATGGGGGTAGGCAGAAACTACAGAACGCCGCCTGCTATATAGATACTCTTTTTGCCTCGTTTATGTTAATACATTTGGTCATACACGCACGCCGCTTGCGAGCACCACGCACCTGACCATTTTTTGAAGAACATCACCAATAAGGTCACTTTATATCCTCCTAGGGCGTTCCCTCCCTGCGAAGATAATTAGTATGGTAATAAAACTTTTATGTACGCACAGTTTTAAAGAAGAAGGTAGGTAATTAAATAATGTGAGTCGAGGTTGAAGTTCCACTGCAAGAAACCTGCAGTTATTGCGAAACACACTTACAATCATAGTCCGAAAGATTTTGAAGGAAATTGATTAATCCATTGCTTCATATGTTTGAAAAAATCGCCTGTTTAACAACGTAAATAACGTAATGAATTTTGTTGAACGGTCAAAATAAAATGCATTGCCATTGTAAAGGTGTGTCCAAACATAAAGCGGCAATCGAGCGCGGACGCCGCGCGTGGGCCTCCACGCGCATCCTGCCGCGCTGCGATTGGACGACTTCCACGCGCGAACGCTTCTGTTCGGTTTAGTCCTAACTAGAGCGCGGCAGAAAAATGTCCTGCAAACGCAACGTGTTGCTGCCGCGCTCTTGCCGCTCAATGTTTGGACACACCTTAAGAGTGTAACGCAATTACCCCGTTGGCGTTTTTTTAATTCTCTAGCATAGAAGATGCGAGCAATGGTTTTTTCAAGTTTGTTCACTGATTTCTGGTAAAATGCATCACCAGACGTGCATTTCCAATTGACACCATCAATAATTACAACGTAGACCGATCTGGTCGGTGATCGCCCGATAGGACCGTGCATGGTGCAAGCTGATACTTCAGCAGATTATACTACGCAAACGATATTATATTACAAAACTTGTAAACTTGGAATACAGTTACAAACTGTGAACGTCGTAATATAGTGACTGTTCTAGTTTAGTTATTAGACTAGCCTCTCCGAAACGCGTTACCAGTTGCTAGTGAGTTCGTTTACAAGTTTGGATAGCTTGCAGCGTCTAAATGAAACTTAACTTGCACAAACTTAATATGTGAATGTAGCTAACTTATATAACATTTGTTTGTATGTGTTTTTATTAAAACTTCTTGTGAAAAAGTTTGTCTTGAGAAGCATTTGTATCAAATCTTTTTGTTGTCAAAGAGCATTAGCTTTAGTTTGAAGAGCTTGTAAAGTTAAAGGCATGAGAGCTTTTCTACTTTGTCTCATTACCTAAGGTCGATGCTACCTTTGAAATATTATTGTAAACGGAAAATGTTCAGCCAACATGAAGTGGGCCATTCTATTCGTTTTTACAACTAACTATCACGGGACCCACCTGCCAGTTCTATTTTTCTCCTGTAGTAAAGAAATTTCTTCTAGTTTATTTCCCAATAAACTAACAAGAGAAGTAGCGTAACAAAATATACCTTTATAACCTATTCTTGGACCCCTGTGCCTGCGTACCAATATTTCTTATAATTTATTCAGAACCACCCTTTACCAACGTACACTGCCGACCACGAAAATTGACCAACAAATTAAATATTAAATAAACCATCCATCAGCATCGTGCTGAATAAATACTTGCTCTATAGATTTATTTTGGTACGTAAAATTATGTTTGTTTTATTATGATAGATTTAATCCATATTTATATATTCAATTTTCATCCGATTTCAATTTACCCGACAGGGTCCATAATGATCACATTTATTTTTAACTTACCACCTAAGTACACATTGTGGAATGCAAATAAAGTATTGAGTATTGAGTATTGAGTCTTGAGTATCTATTTGCGTGTTATAATTGAGAATGTAAGTTCAAAACCCACATCAAACCCAAGAAAGTATATTATAAAATTTACCATCTTTTATTTTGTTTCTTAAGTACTTGGTACTTGTTGAAAGACCTACACTGTCTTCGCATACCAATTTTTTTTTTTTTTTATTTATATTTTATAGGTCAATTATTTTTAAAAGAGTAACCATGGAGTTTCTTGCCGGCTCTTCTCCATAGGAAACGACCAATTGGAACCGTGCGTAGCTTCTGACGTTTCATAAGTGCCTACATGGGCACTTATGAAACATGGGGTTAATTTATAAACGTTGTTTTACGGTTACATCTTCTTTTGGAGTCGTTGATGTATGTTACGTCTAAGGAATAAATAACACGTACATGTATTATTAAACGAGTTGTGCCCAGTAGGTGGCTACGCCAACAGCAGCATCAGTGGCATTTTTTAGGTCCTCAAAAGTGCAGGTGTGTGGATACTTTCAACACTGGAACATATTTTATGGAAAATAGATAAATAATAAATAAAATTTTGACGTTTTAACGTCATTTAGCTGCAAGTGACGTTTATAAATAAACTCCATGGCCTATTTCCTGCCTACAGCCACTAATTAATTTTCTATTCATGTATTATTTTTGCCTACAATGTATGTCAGAAACAATCAAAACAGAAATTAATTATGATTGGAAATGGAACAGCTTTTAAGCGCTGAAAGTTAGTTGATTTAGGTCATAATATTTAATTTATGTTCCATGGGTAACTTTGATTTAAACAGTAGTTTCTTACAAATAACAGGGCACGTCGTCGTCCTGTTATTTCTTCGTAAGCAACAAGAAGAACAAGTCAAGTAAACATTATTAGGCAGGTATATTAGCTTCAAGAACAACAAAACATAAATAAAAGTATTCCAACTGGTACTATATACAAGCGCATAAATAAAACCAATCACAATCCACAAAATCTTACTTCGAATGTCGAAAGTATTTTCCCTAATTCCTCACGAAAAGTCATTATTCCTTAAACGTAACAAAAATTATCATCAAAGCTACGCTGTAAAAACGCAGTGAAACGTAAAATAAAAGGCGAACGTCGGGGTTTCGTGACCCGTAGGCACTTAAGTTGAGACCAACGATACGTCGCGTCGCGGGCAAAAGCAAGTCATTACGCCTAATGCTAAAATATCCTATTCTCGGCCTCCGCGTATTGAATACGCAACAATACGCGCCTTTCTCGCAATAAAGGTTTAATCCCCGATGTATACTTTTCTTCGGCCTCTAGTGTACTTATGAGATCAAAGGAAATATTCGCTTTGCACAATTTTTTTGTTTCGTAGTAAGCTAGTAGTGGTGTACATGCGTTATGCATTAGACTACGCACTCTGGGTTGGCGGATAGGGAACTTTATGAGTCTAGTTTATGCTATAAAGGGGATTCTCGGTTCTGAGGCAATATCTTGTGAAATATTTAGTTTTGGCTTGAAGTTTTAACTAGAATAATATTAGTCAAATCGCCAGACGTACGGTAGGATACCGTCGGGCTTGATGGAGCGAGGATCTTCGCAGACCGGCTGGTAGCATCTGGATGAGAGTTGCTGAGAATCGAGCTGGATGGCGTCCTATTGCAGAGGCCTATGTCCAGCGGTGGACTGCTGTAGGCTGATGATGAAGTGTCCATACGACCAATTACTAAATCACCACCAACTTTAAATCACGGGCTTTCCGACCCTCGTTACTTCTTTAATATAGCCCAACATTTTTGTAAAGTCATTAATTCAATTAGTTTTGTCGATTTATCGCCGCCGACAGTTGGCCTTAATCGGCTACGTGATTATTTTTCAACCATTCTCTATAACGAAATCTTAATTGCTGAAACTGCCTCATTAACTACTAACGATTAAACATTTTAGGGAAGCCACTTGAACTTTGAACTTCAACGCTCTTGAATTTCGGTAGGGATTAGGTGGAATTCACTCTTGAAATAGAAATCCAATAATTATTAGAAATAGCTTAAGTACTGAGCCGTTTAATTTTGTATTAACCTTCGCTTGTAGGTCCGTTTTACTGGAGCAAACTTTCAAAAGCAAATACATAAATATTTTAATGAATCTACTATTAGCGTCCAAAGAATATAAATGCGACGAACTAGAAAGTTTCAACGAGTTTTGAATAATGCTAATAATAAACAGCGGCCTACTTGTGCCTGAAAATATTTACTATTTTTTATTTATTTAACATGAACAATTTCTATTGCGTTTGATATTTTACATACCTACATCATAATTAATATGAAGTGTCTAGTCGTCCGCTAAACGGATGAATAAAAAAATAAATTTGTCGTCCGACTATCGGACGAATAGACAGTATAATGTTATTCGACCGCTAAACGGACGATTAATTTATAATATTATTCGTCCGTTCACCGGACGACTAGCAACAGCCTAATTAATAATACTAATATAAATTCTAAAAGTGAACATGTAGCAATAATAAAAATAAAAAAAAATCATGATTAGAAAAATAAAGAAATGCTTTGAGCTTAGCCTTAAAATAGCTAGTGTTTAACAACATTTTCAGGCTATTAAATATTTGTACAGCTACCTTAGGGCTAAATATGGTGCCTTTTCTCTGCCAATAAAATCCTTGAAAGTAATTCAAAAACAATTCATACCGAACGGTTATAATGCTAAACTTACGCAACACCCAAAAGCCGGATATATCGACAGTTGCACCCTCCAAACCGCATCAGACAACCACAACTCGCCAGTTGCCAATTTTATATAACGGTACTGCATTTGGCAACGCTAGTTGCTTACGAACCTAGCCTATCCGTCCGAACCATTTTACGATCGGCTGTGCATAGAATTGTTCCCCTGTTTAGGGTTTTATCGCCCTGAGTGAGCAGTGCGCAGGATATTCGGGAATATCCGACAAGTTTCTGGCACATTCTGGCTTATTGCCTGCGTAAGTGGAATTTGATGCTAGCTGGATTGGCTCGTCATGTCCTGTAATAGTGAGTGTCATGTAGCGTTATAGTCTTGCACGTCATGTACTGTAATTGTCTGGTGGATAATTTTGGTTTTTCGTTGTTTTTAGGATAGAATTTCTAGTAGAAAGAAGGTATTTAGGAGTGATTGATCTTGGGATGAATCGGGTTTTCTACAGTTTTGTTTTAAGAAGATGTTCTAATAATTATTGAGCTATATTCAGCATCTTTTAATCAATAAGCGGTCTTAGGAGAATTAGCAAAATCATACCGTTTAGCGGACAGATTGGTGATTGACGATGCTGCCCAACCTAATGACGTAAACTGAGGAAGTAAACCACGATGAGCTTAGTAAACATTTTTAGAATCTATTCGTGGGAAACTGGGCCTGTTCCTTAACTAAAAACAAAAGAAACTCCTAACTAACAAGGAACTCATAAATGCTAATAAGTCTTTAAAACTTTCAGCCAAAATGTCCTTAAAAAAATACAGAAGACATCCACGTATTTCATTGTTTCCTGGTACCACGAAACATGTTTGTAATCAAAGTTTTATTGAAATTTCGCTTTGGCTCCCGATCTCAGCGTGCGGTTGGCGACTGTTGGTAGTGTAATACGAAATGCGAGTTTTATAGACAACACGACTTCCGTAACTCGCATTTGCCTTGTTTTAAAACTAATCTAGGTTATCGTATAGGCTACTTACATTTTATTAGGCAAGTTTAGCTATTTAGGTTTAAGAGAATTGGGCTGTAAACGTCACCGTAAGTAGGGTATGGAATGAATTTTATTGGTGCGCTTTATTTTATATCTTTTTTTATTTAAATTCTTTAATATAATTAACAGTATTTTCAATATTGATATGAATAGATTATGATGCATTTGATTGTTCCACAAATATTTTTATTCTAAAAAAGCTTCTTCAAAAGCTTCAAAGACAGATGGACTTTATCAACTCTTGCCATTACAATATAGAATTTTATATTTATGGGCATGTTTTGGGCATGTCAGTTCTATCCTCGCTTTATAAAAACTACATTTTTATCAAGAAATGGAATAATTTCTTGCTATTGTAATACGTACCTTTTTTCTGTACGGGAAATACATATTTTGTGATAAGTAGGTACTTTCTGATGGTGCTTGGTTATTCCTTGAATAGCCTACACTATCCTTTTTAACCGACTTCCAAAAAAGAGACGGTTCTATGTTCGTCTGTATGTATTTTTTTTAATGTAGGTATGTCCTTCGATATTTTCAGCAATTATAGACCGATTTTGGAAATTCTGTTTCTATAAATGGTAGATAAACTTGCGCGGTGGTCCCATATCAATTTTATTAAGTTTGCTTGGGGAATTTTTGAGTTAGCTTCAATTATACTTATTTTTCCTACTGGATGATATTATAATAATTTCCTGTCACTTATATAAATAGCAGGTAGTGGTATTTGAATTTGTGTGAGATAGGTAACACAACTAAAAAGTGAAAAATAAAAACAACTACTAAACCATTTTGTCTGTTTAGGTACTAAGAGAGGGAGAGGAGGGAGACAGGAGACGGGTTACGGTGGTAAGATGGAGCAAAACGCTCCATTTTAGCTCAGTTTACGAGCTGCGAGCCCATAGCATGTCAACTAGCAGTTTTCACGGTGTGCGCTCACGGATTGCTTCTGTATGGTCAACCACACGTCAGCAACAGCACTGGAACTACGAAAAAGGACTTTATTGCCACGAAATAAAGGCGCTGAAAACAATGGTCATGCTAGTTCTATGGGCTCCCCGGAGTGCCAGGGCTATTACGCATGGCGACCTTTTAAGGTACATGGATCTTTGTGTAACAATATTGAAAGTATTGGGGACTTTTGGTAAGTGGGGAAATGCATTCGATGTAGTACTAAGTACCTACAGGCACCCATTGCTGTACTACCCAAAGATTAGAGGATCCTGATATAAATTCAGGGACGACACAAATATAATTAATTAGCATTTAGAGATATGAGGAACAGGACGTAACGTTCACTCATCCACCATAGAAAAGGGAGGATCCTCCGACTAGACGGGTGTTATGTCTGGCGGGCAACTGCCTGTAAGTTGATTTCGGATAGTCTTATCTATGTCGTTCGTGCGGTAAACTCCAACTTTGCGACGCAGGATTTGTGTGACGTCATGTCTTTCCTGCGTAGTTTTTATGTGGCGGTGTAACCGCTTCAAGCATTACCTACCTACGTAACTAATATTTTAACTTTATTACAGTAACATTGTCATTCTTTTGCCCTTATGCCAATTTATTTGGAGTCAGCGCAGCATTCCTTTGTCCATATTTCTCTATTAGTCGTCATCTCGGTAGTCACACCCTTTCTAGCCATATCATCTTTCACACAGTCCATCCATCGTTTCTTTGGTCTTCCCCTACTCTTATAACCATCCACATACATAATTAAAAGTTTCCTGACGACATTTTTCTCATTCCTCCGCATCACATCTAAACATAAACGGATGTGTACTCGTTACACCCATTCTTTATCACTACACACACTACATGCACACACACACACACACATTTCACACTCACTCACTACACATACACTCAAACCCTACATTTATTCACCTCACCGCACAGTTAAACGTTTTACATTTTGTGTTTCTTTTCCGACATAAATTATAAATCCTGTTTTCTTTTACACCATTTGCTTATTGTTGAAGCGACCTCATTTTGTATAATATGGCTTTGATGTTGTTGCGGAGAATCACTGACTCCTAAGATACAGGCACATACACCTAGTTTAGGAGTCAGAGTATTAAAATTATTGTGACCTAGTTATAAGCCTTTTATGCTCTTAGTCCTTGGATTTTGTAATGTTATGGCTTTTGGTGAAATAAAGAATTTATTTATTTATTTACATGACAACCATGTTACCAACTTTTCAGTCAACCCGGTGCCAGACTTTCATACTCATTTCTTATTTTATCCACTCGCCTAACACCGCAAAAATCTGTCAGCATTTTAATCTCAGCTGAATTGCGTTTCATCTTTTTTACGGCCCAACATTCTGATTATGATAACACATTACAGAGCAGTAGATTGTATGTAAATACTTTAACATTTAAACACAAATTTCCTTAACCTTAACTAAAAGCATAACAAAAGCGTCTTGAATTACCCGCTTAAGGTAACCTACTTCACGTCAGTACCGCTTACTATGAAACCTAATACATTGGTTACCCACGGTATATATAGACACACACATAATATACCTACGTATACAAAAATGTTCCACACGCACACACACATTATTTTTGATGGATCCCGTCTACGCCCCGCAAAGGTAATTGAACAACAAAAGTTATTGCTGTTCAGGGGCAACCCTGACTGTTCGTACCACCAAAAACTAATGTAGCACAGCCCTAACTAATCATAATTTTATTTCAGCGCCACCTGTGAATTGAGCTGTCACTTCTGATAAATGTTGTTTATTCAATTTTATATCTTGTTACGTTCGCGGTAAAGTTTGTGTTTAGTTGCGATGTTTTCGGCGTATATTTTTAAAGTTCAGCCTGCGGTAGGCTCAATTTAATTAGCATGTTGTCAAAATAGTGACAACGGAGTGCTCAGAAATAATTGTAGCTAACGAGGAGAGATGAGGTTTATGTAAAAGTTTTAAATGTTATCCAAGTAGAGGAAAATTGTTAAAAATATTACAACTTAATGAAAAAGTTGCGGTAGACAAACTAGTATTTATGTTTGCTTCGTTATAGACCCATTTATGAAAAGCGTTTTGTTTTAGACAACCTTTTACATAATGGGAGCTACCACTAATCTTTGCAAGGGTGTCTGTCTAAGGCTTAGATTCACAGAGCACTCTTCGCCATACTTTGCGAAGTAAAGTAGACGTTTCATCAGAATATTAACATTATTTTTATAAGGTTCTTTACTAAGCAAAGCCAAGGCAATTTGTCGTTTGTGAATCTTACCCTAAAGAAATATAGGAAAGAAAAAACATATATACATTAAAAAAACAGAAAAAACGTTGAAGAAAATGTCAAGGATATTGTTATCACTTTTTTGCTTTTAATGCCATCCTTATGCCTACAGTTTAGAAGTCAAAATCGGTTGAACGGACTATAAAAAAGGTTCGTTAAAATGTCTAATCTTATTTCAAATGTATTATAGAAGCTTAAATAGCAAGACCATCCATTTTTTACGTAATCATTGTCATCAATAACATTGTAACAATGAAGGTACCGATAAATCTGATCTATTGTATATCATACCTACACAATAATTTATTCAGGAATCTCACCAGAATTCCTACCCTGACACACATTCATGCAAGTTCATTCACGCTCGTTCACACCAGCTCACCTGGCTGCATTTTACACACCTGCTAAGTGCAGCACTTATGAGAATAACCGCTGAGTGTGTAAATATTGCTGGCGTATGTGCGGAGTCACTTATGTCTAGGCTTGTACACTTAGGTGTGAAGTTTGTCCTAAAGCAAAGAATATACTAACGCACGGTTTCTGAGGTATTCTGAGCCAGAGTTTATCTTTTCGATAGTGCTAATGGTTTTTCTTGACACATTGCATTTCTAAACAATCTGTTTTGAAAGAACTATATGCTTTGATTATTTATATAGTAAAACTTCATGGACAAGAAAAAAAAAATACTTTACAGAGAATTCCTACCCGTCAACCTTATGGTGAAGCAGAGACAAAATATGGCCCACTCAGGTGCAACTAAAAGAAACTGTTTTCAAATCTGTAGCTATGTTTTTTCAATGTTAAGCACAAACGTTGACCAGAATTTTGTTAAGGTACACCGCGTTGACGATTTCAGATTATTAATACACACTCGAAGTTTAAAAATATTTGTATTTTTTTATTTTTCTAAATTACAACAATGATTAAACTGACAACCATTATACTGAAGAATTAGGTCGATATATCCCCCAACGCAAAAATTGACACTCTTCTAACAATACAAAACAATCCTCAATACACCTCACCAACTCCCACAATTTCTACGAACTGCTATATTAATACACAAATATTGTCGGGAGACAAACAGACACCATCCCACACAAGCCTAAACAATCAAAATCTATAATAACAACAAAATCTCGCAAAACTTTAATATAACACCCTGTACATACGGCGCTCGTACAAAAACTTTGAAGACGAACAATATCCTTCTTCATACATAATAAAAACTTACTGGACTGTGAAGCTCCCATTTGAGTTGTACTGAGCAAGAAAGAGACAAGAGTATATGAAAGAATGTCGCCATTTCTGTCTAGCTAAGGAGTGATCGCTTTAGCACATCATAGTGTTCTGTATGTGATCGTATCTTCTAAGTGAAACACAAAGTAAGGACATAAGTGAATACATAAGTTATAAGGACTGAACTTGGAGTAGACTGCTTAAAGATTAATATCATAAATGTTGGACTTTCTTCTTCGTATGGAAACTTGACATTTGTATTTTTCCAGACTGTTAGACAGCTTGTAAGGGACTGGCTGATGCCAGTGGTAATTTGTGGCTATCTCAATATATATACCTTGTCGGTCACGCTTGCTTATGGCTTACCTGTGTATAATTATCCTATAATGTCCCACTGCTAGGACACAGGCCTCCTCTCTTCGAGAGGGACGGGCCCAGTGCGGGTTGGTAGAAAAATTCGAAGATGTTATCAATTATCTTCGAATTTTTGGTTCTGGGACCTGCCTACCTGCCTGTTCTAGGAGTTTCCTCGAGATGTTTTGTTTCACCGTTTTGAAAGCTGTGGTGATTATTTACACAATTTAAAGCGCCAGCCGGTTTGAACCCACGACCTACAACTCGTAAGTCGGGGCTATTACCACTGGTCTACCACTGCTCCCTACCCGATCTGATCATCCCGAGAAAAAAAAAGTCTAATGTGCGTAATGTACTTTTACTTTACTCTACACACGGGAACACAGAAAGTGCTGCTATCCAGTGGAAACATGTCGTGTTGATTGAGAGTATAATATCCAGGGTCAAACTAAATTAACTAGTGAAACTACGCATACGTGTTTTTTTTTTGCTTTATCATGTTTAGTTAACAATATTCATTTGTTAAATAACATGATAAAGCAAAAAGAAAAAAAGTTTTTAGGGTCATCCACCGCAGTCTACTTGGAATATTAGTTTTAAAAATCCGTTGTGTAAACTTCACAGACATTATGGGTATAGTTATCTAAAAGGAGGATTAAAAAAAAACTGATTTCTCAACTCATACTTCAAGTAAAAACAAAACAGTGGTGGTTGACACCAAAAAAATTACCTAATCTTTTGTTTTCTTTTCGTGTTATTTATCGATATTTATCATGTCTGCGTCTGCTGGAATTTTGCTAGTTAAGTTGATTTGACCTTGTATAGCCTAAAAGTTTTGATATCTAGAGATCTAACCAAGAGAGTCATCGTAGATACAAATGCTGCAAGGGTCATTATTTATTTTGTTGTCTGAATAACATAATATTGACATTGCGTTTTTGGTAAACATTTCTCAAAATGACACAGAAATTGTATTAAAAAAACAAGATGGTTGCGTTAGGTACGTTTTTAGCCATGCGCCAAAAAATCCTTGTAGGTAGCGTTCCGCTTGAAGTGCTTTGATTCCTTGTCTCCAGCAAAGTCACAACCAGATGACACTGACATAAACCAAAGCTAGAAGCTGCACATTAACCCTGTCACCTCTAAGCCGGTCCGCAAACGTCCACTTTCACATAAGCCCCAAAGTTTCAAGCCCGACCTTTGCTACCTGTTCCCCTTGAGGGATTATAAACGGGAAATTAAATATGTATGTAGTACTAACAATAGACGAGCCTTCAACTCTTTTACCCCACTTTACCCCCTTTCCTCCTTCTTTCCTCCTTTTCCCCCCTCGTCCTTGACTTGCTTTCGACCATGTAATAACATGCATATTAAAAATTCGCACAAGTCCGCAATAACAAAATGAAGTCAAGGCTTCGCGGTAGGGTTAGCCAAAATGTTGATAGTTAGAAAATTGGCAATGGGTTTGAGAAGTTATAAAATGAAAATTAATTGTTCAAATCTTTTTCCAACAATTCAGTATTTGAGGCAAGAAGAGTAGAAATGACTACCAAAATGTCCGCTTCTGAAAAATATCGCATGATATTAAATTAATGTGTATTTACCGTATCTGGTCACTATTATTATTATAATCTGAATACTTAAAAGTATAACGAGGTCGTTGTTGTAAAATAAATCAGATAAAATGTGAAAGTATGTTTAATTAACAGATTAATTACTTACGAAATTAAACAGATGCAATGGTAAATAAATAATGATTCAGTAATGTCATTTTTATTGCAAAAAACTCAAAGTGCCGGAAATCGAATGACACTACCGGAAATCGACCTGTACCATAACCTATATTGTTTAAAAGGATAAGGTCGTCCCAACCAAAGCAATCGTCGCGCGAACATGCGACCGTTACGTTGTTTTTGTTCGACGAACCCAGTTTTCTTAACAAATGAGTGACGTATGTATCATACATTATTATTATTTATTTAATCATCAAGCAACAACACTCATAGTGTTAATAACAAAAAAAAAAATATGTTAGTAAAAGATTTCACACAAAAACAATTTGTGACATAAAAACATAAAACATTTTTTGTGACATTTGTGTGTGGGATATGATACTTATTTTTATAAATTGTATTAAAAAAATAAATATCGATCGACGTTTCCTATCCGACTCAGAAGAAAGACCGAAACAAACTTAGAGGTTACAGTCCCAATATACGACGATCGCGTATTCGCGCGACCGATTGCTTTGGCTACGACACGGTGTAACAATAAATCACGTACCGTACGATAAACCCCGGTACGTTTTACACAACCGTGGACGAATCCCAGCACGTCTCACATTATAGCCCAGCTCGTAAACTTACGCAGACTAGACTAAGGGGATGAATATACATAGAACTACATAAAGCCGTAGGTAGTAAGTGTAAAAGCTAAGTAAAGAAATCGGGTTACGGCTCGTAATACGTTAACTAGTCCTTTTACTATTTAAGTACACGTAGACGCCTACCTAGAAACCTACTGTTATTTGCTCCGTGATAACGCACCCTCGTAATTTTCTGAGTGCTAGTATTTTCACAGCCAATTGCCTTTGTCTATTTATCACATCACTGGAAGGGTAGTGATAAAAGCTTTTATCTATGAAAACTAAAAGGGATAAACAGTAATACGTAACCACTACAGTAAATTTTGAGATCTTCCTTTTTTTAAGTGTGTTTATTGATAGTGAGATCATCAATAATTTAAAACTTACGATTTTTGGACCACAACTCTAAAGCGCTGGCCTAACTAATGCGAATCCAACGCGGGATGCGGGATGAAATTCGCTTGCGCCGATTGTGTCAAGTCAACTTGTAAAGAACGCCAGTTTGAACACGTCAAACTGGCGCGGCGTCTTATGTAAAAGGCAATCATGCATCATTAAAAAAAAACTTACATGTGATTTTTTAACTCAGCATGAGTATATCATTAATTATTATGAGCAGAGTACATTAAACAAAAAGCAACACGAACAAACAACGTTGTATAGCTATATTATTTTCCTGAAAGAATATAACCAACTAATGAACACTATATTTTCCTTTTACCAGTAAATAAACCCACACAATCTATCTTTTAATACACCACTATCTATCTTTTGTCGGAAATCAATGGAAGCAATTTACAAGTACTCATTTATGCGGAAGATTCAAATGGTTTTGGTACGTGATTGACTGAAAGAACTGAGGCTGACTGAAGCGGACTGAAACTGATGGCATTACACATTCCAGCCAGTCGATGTTACTGAATGTTTGCCTACCATCTGTCTCGACTGTCTCGTTGGTCACGAGTGTGACTTCTGAACGTGTGGTCCGGGATTTGATTCCCTGATCGGTCATGGTGTTATTGGAGTATTGTGTGTATGGAATTACACAGTAGCATTCCGGAACCTGGATTTATGTCTGGTTACTGACAATGGGCTTCGCCACTATCCCCCAGCAGTGATAGCTTAGTGGTGGTCTTGAGTTCGGACCCAAGACACGCACCTCTGACTTTTCGGATTCATGTGCATATTGTATAATTATCACTTGCTTCAAAAACGGTGAAGGAAAACATCGTGAGGAAACCGGCATGCCTGAGAGATATTTCTCGAAGGCATGTGAACTCAAGACAGAGACTGGTTTTAAAACTCTGACACCAGGTTGGTCACTAACCACACAAATAGAAGAAGACATGAAACATAAGCTGGATATAAAATAACTGGTGAAATGTTGGTCTATAAAACACTTCTGCCTACCCTGTGTAGAATACAAACGAGATATTTTTGTGGATATTCTGCCTACGTTAGACCTACTATCGGCCTAGATTAGGCAAAAAACTGGCGCGATTTGCCGGAACCTTGAAGACCGTAACTTCGATATTAGGCCGATATTTTGCCCTTCTTTAGCGAAGCAGTTTTTATGTAGATTTAGGTTTGATAACATTTAGCTCCTCGTAAAGCAAGTTTTATATGAGAAGTTGCGACTGATGAAATTATTGAATTTTTGGGTCCGGGTCGTGGGTTTATTTCGCTATTGAAATAATAGTGTGGCTTAAATGTATTGTCACGAGAATAAATTTATTTACTATATGGGATGCTGTATCGACTTCATAAGTATATAATAATATAAGCATGATCAACCTTTAATGTTTCCACTACTGGGACACAAAGGAGGCCTGTGTCCCAGCAGTGGGAATATCTTCGTGACGGACCACTTCATAGCGAACCAAAATATACGATCTATATTATGGTCCGACAGATAGTTTTGGTATTCCTTCGATGTCACATAATTTGTGCTGTCGCTTGTACCTATGGTATATATGGTTCCACAAATGATAACATATATCTCATATATTTGTCGTCATCTTGACGACAGATTTATATGGACGAATCAGATATGAATGCCGAGCTGTCTCTAATAATATATTTATGCTTGTGACAGTATATGTTTTTACGCACATGTGAGATTTGCCTGTAATAACTATTATTATTACAGAGGTTAATATGTAGAATTGAATAAAAATGTAAGTTTGTTTTTGAATAAAAGTGTAACTTTTAAACAAAAAGCAATATCTTTAATTATATGAAACAGGTAGCGCTAAATGAAGTTACTGACGTGTCCCGGAAACCACGTTAAGCCATTGGTTCTGGCTGTTATTCGTGGATCTGTGGTAGTTGCTAGGTCGTTATTAGCCCAAAAGCCTGATAACCAGTCTTACCAAGAGGTATCTTATTACCCAGTAACGGGGTTATACAGGTCAGAGAAGCAGTCGCTCCATGTAAAAAAAGGCTAGGCAGATGATGATGATGGTTACTGACGTGTAAATAATGTTGATTTTACATTATCCGCATCTAATTAAGCTACGTATACTTTGTATCTAGCTTAGTCAGACTAGATTTATGTATTCTGTGCTTAAATTATTTACACAAACAATCATACACCATCTAATTAGACACTCTTTATTCAAAATCTATACTAAGCTACCGAAAACGCAGCATAAGAAAATATATAAAAAATATAATTACTTAATAAAATTATAGTATTTGTTTTTCATAAAACATTAAAATATTCGATCAAATATGTATTTAAACTTACTAATTCTGATTCTAGTTATTACGACAAAATTCAATTAATAACACATTTTCAATAATCGATATTGATCGGCTGAAAAACATTAAGCTGATTACCACGAAACGCGACTCAGTGGAACAAACGTCCATTTATCATTAATCACTTAAAACCTCAATCCTCTTTTATTTGTAAAAAGCGATCAATCAATCAAAACAGCTGTCGTACATTTATATGTCTAGATAACTTAGATAAAAAACGGTCGTGGGAGCTTTGTTAATTCTAGAATTCATTTTATACAATACTTGGTTGTTGACATGGTCTTGTTTTTAGCAGCAATTTGACTTCTCCATTTTGTTTAGCGGTAAACCACCGAGCTTTATCAGCTCTCAAAACACAAGCCTATAGATCCAACTGGGATCTAGCAGAAGCTTGACATAGTCTATAGAAAACAAAACACAATCGTTTTACTCAGCCTAGTTCACTCAAGTGGCCATTTTTATTTCGATGAACCTGAGCTGTCATATCCGCTACCAACCTTGCAGATTATCATAATTATCTTTTGACCATAAAATGCATGATGGACCTATATAAAAAATACCTTGTGAATACGATAAGAGAATCACTCAGCCTAAATCAGTTTAAGGCAGCTTTCGTTACCAAGGGTATATAAAAGTATAACAAACACTTTTAAATCTATTAAAAAGTTAACCCAACTCACCAACAAACATGCCGATTAATAACAACAACATTGTTAATAATAATGTATCACTGCACTGTTCTTCTGTCACATTATTCAGAACTTATAATCATTCACCAAAGTATGAGGACTCCGTACTGTCACATTACTTTCGAACTCGCGTATTTATTCGTTGTAGGACCGCGGAGAGACGTGCGGTCGGTGCGCGCGTCAGTTGTCAACTGCCAGATGCTAGATGATAAGATACCGGCTTGGTGTTGCTAGCTGTTAAGCATAAACACCTAGAATAAATTAATTTAAGGTAGTGTATGTGGTATTAACTGTGCTGTGGGCTTAAATTTAAAATTAGTTGTGGTTTTAAGGTATCTATGACCCTTCAAAAATAAAGATTTAGAATTTTGTGGTTTGAATTTTAAGACTTATAAATTATTATAAGTCTAAATATTATAAGTCTAGTCGTATAAATTATTATAAGTCATTAATAGAAATTAAACGACTGATGTAATAATTTTGAGAGTACTTATGTTATAAGTGCTACGCGGCGGCTACAGCGTAGCATGCAGCTACGACGCCTACGAGATCGTAGCTGATACGGGTTGGATTTGATTTTACTTTTATTACGTTTGTTTCATGGTTGTGTGTGTCTGAGTTTTCGCAACATTTTTTCGTATGATTCCTGCCTAGGTGTAATTAATCTAAATTGCCAATGCACGTTAGATGTCTTTCAATACACGATTTCTTCGTCATATGCGAATGACAACAGTCAATCATAAAATGCTTTACCATCTACCACGCGACTATTTCAGATTTATACTCCATTGCACTCATTACAGTATTCATGTAATTATCCTTCCATTTCCCTTCATTTTCGGGAAACCATTTCAAAATCTGGCAATACATATTTAATTGAGAGCCGGCCGGCCGGCGCGCGCCTGCGCCCTTCTGTCGTGACATTTTTATGAAAACAATATGTTGACACTTTATTTTTGGAGTCAGACCTTTGGCCTTTTGAATTAGACAAACGTATGTAATGAGATGTTAAAAGGTTAAGGTATGTATAATAAGACATCTAAGATGTGAGAACTATGTGGTTTTATTTTTCCTTCATTTATTTTTTCTTTCTCAATTAGTTTTAATGATGGTTTGGCAGTTTGAGTAGTTTATGCAGCCTACCGAAATGTCCTTTCTATGGTATTGTTCGTCGAGTTGGTCGCTATAAATGCTCGCACTGACTGGACAGGTGCTCTCAAATCTGTGGTCTGGTTATTTCTTCAAAACACCATTTCAGACACTAATCTACATAGTTCTCATGTGGCCTGACCTAGATTATGTCTGGACTTTAAAAGAGACTGTGACCTCCGAGTTCGTTTTGGCCTTTCTTCTCAGAGTAATCAGATAGGAAACGCCGAACCCGGTTAGGTTATTTAAAAAATAAATAATTATATGACCTGTGAAAGTGATTCCGATATCCTATTTGCAGAATAAACAATTTCATTTCATTACCCGACTGCCCCAGAAGGAGGGTAATGTTTTTCGAGAGTATGTATGTATGTATGTCTATTTCTTTGGCACGCTCTGTAGCCTAAACGGCTTGATGGATTTTAACATAGGAGGTTTCGTTAGATTTGTCTTAATCGTAAAAGTGACATAGGCTATATAATATTTATGTATTGCATCTGCAAGTACAAAAAAAGGGAGGGGAAGGTTTTTTTTTTAATTTATTTCAAAAATATTGGTATCAAATAAAAGCTGGTAATGAGTCAATTCCAAATTAAGATATATTAATAAAACTAAAAAACTTGAAATAAAGAAAATTATTCAAAAAACAAAAAACCTGACTGCAAAAACACATAACTGAAAAGAGAAAAACAAGCATTATAATCTATAGAATTTTGGTATCGCAGGCGGGGACAGATGACAGAGATTTATTTTAGATGTGGGTTTTATTTCTATCCCGCTACCTTGTTTGGTTAAGAGCGTTTACTCTGTTTGGCAACGTCGTTTATAGATGTCAATTATTTCGCTGTTTTGATTAATTTGGCAATATTACTGTAATTTGGCAATATTACTGTAATTATGGTAATCATCAATCTCCTGCCCTTATCCCAATTTTATTTGGGGTCGGCGCAACATGTCCCTTTTTTCCATACTTATTAGTCGTCATCTCAGTAGTCACCCCCTTTCTAGCCATATCATCATTCACACAGTCCATCCATCGTTTCTTTGGTCTTCCCCTACTCTTATAGCCATCGACATTCATACTCAAAACTTTCTTCACGATATTTTCCTCATTCCTCCGCATCACATCCCCATACCATGACAACCGATTTCCGCACAACTTTTCGGTCACCGGTACCACTTTCAGACTTCTTATGTACTCATTTCTTACTCTATCCATTCGTGTAACACCACACATCCTTGTAATTATGTCATCATTATTATGGTAATATATTATTAATTGATTGCAATTATAACACTTAATTTGATTAGGTAAACGTTTTGGATGTAAAAAAGGCATTTGGAAAGTTACCAAAGACTTTTTTACAGCTAAAACTAAGTATTCGGTGTTACGATATTTATTATTGCATTTCATAATTGTATCCATCAATTCCATTATATTTTTCCATCTTATCTTAAGTTTTAGAAGTATCTGCCATTATTTTATTTTTTTATTCTACGGCCTTTAGTTTTACTATGTGTTTTCACTTATTTCTGTGATTGCTGGTTATCCTGTAATTGGCGACTGTATAAGTCCGAGACTATTGTTGCAGTACTTAAGATAATATGATATAAGTGATATAAAAGCTGTTGGTGTACCTTTATAAATAAATAAATAAATACTTTGTCAATACAATTTCTGTGTCAATTTCACAAATATTTACCACAACGCCCCCCCTGTCAATGTCATTTAGTCGCTAAAACATCCTTGCAGCACTCTAGTGTACTGTTGCACGTGGAACCACCTCATCCCAATAGGAGCCGACTGTTTGTTGAAACAGCTCCGGCTGTGCTTACCTATCATCTACCTGAACGGAGGTTGTCTGTTCAAACACCCACACAAACACAAGAATCTTCCAACTCAAAAACAACGCGAATGAATAAATAATTAAAAGCCGTTGGCGGAATTATATTGCATTTCAATTCGGCTTACGCTTGTTTCTGAAGTATTTATTAACTCAATAATAATTAATAATTTAAATCATTTTAAGTTATTTTAATTAGAAATTTTCTAAGCATAATAATAATATCAGTCTGTTATTATCCCACAGCTGGGCAAAGGCGGAAAAGAAGGCATGAGCATTGATCACCACGTTTGCCGAGACAGAATGGCGATTAAGACGCTTTGTCTTCTTCTTTCGAATATCAAATTACTGACGACTGAAAAAGAGAAATCGGTGTGTAACTATAGAGGCGATATACAACGTTTATTAGTAAGGGGGCTAGTATTTAATTTCAACTCTTTATTAGTGGCTTTTGTAGACATGATAATTATTCAGATTTATTACAGTTGTAATTACTTGTAATAGCAATCATGTCATTTCGTTTAAAATAGGTTTTTATTTTTATTAATTAATTTATCTTTTATATTGATTCTTTTTTCTATTTTGTGATTGTATTTAGAAATCTTTTTAAGATTTTTTTTAATGGTTTCTCCTCTCATTCAGAGCACCTGCCATCTTATCTCTTCACAACCCTTGGTTGACTGGTAGAGGATGCCTATGGCATTAAGTCCGCCATTGTACCTCATTGTGTGCGAGAAGTTTAAATAAATAAATGTGAGATCGCTTTAGGCATAATGGACTGTAGATTTGTTGACCATCTTCTATTTTGTTTGTTAAGTACCTGATACTTGTTGAAAGACCTACACTGTCCTCCCGTATCTAATAACACTGTTATTTGAAAATATTGTAAACAATAATTTAAAAAAAAAAGTAACCGTGGAGTTTCTTGCCGGCTCTTCTCTATAGGAAACGACCGATTGGGTTTATGTGAAATAAAATATTTTGAATTTGAATTTATAAATCTTCTTATATTAAATTAAAGGCGACTAAGAAAAGGTATTTCATTTACAAGGCAGATGTGAGTGGAAACGCCGGGAGGGACGCTCTAGGACGAAATAAATAGTGAACTTATTGGTAATGTTCTTGATGAAAATTCCAACGAATGCTTTGTCTCATTGATTGGGTGGACTAAGTTCAACTGTTTGATTTTTAAAAGCTGTTATATCTTCATTATTCCCAGTTCACATTATTCTAGTTGCATTCCACTCCAATAATCGAAACCAGCGCTGGAATGCCACTGGAATAGTGTGAAGCGGCACTGGAATGCACTGGAACCATTCCAGTGAACAATCCAGAGACTGGATTGACAGTCTACATTTTCATTTCAGGTCCAGGAATACTGTAGACCGCCAATCCAGTGCTGGATTGAACAGTGAACACGCATTGTTGTTTTTTGTCTGACTGAATGACTGGAATATTGTAGAAGTTATAATCCAGTCTAGCACTGGACTGGAATGACTCGCTAGACTGGACTGGAATAATGTGAACGGGGCATTGTTTAGACATGTTTAATTATGAATATGACCTCACGTCTGAATTGGTTTTTGTGAAGCTAAACTTTAAGATTAGAATTTAGAACGAATTTGAAAGCTTCCAACTTGACGAATCCTACAATTTCAGTAACGTTTCCACTCAAAACAAAATAAACTAAAAGATTACCTCTTCATCAACTATTTAAAATCCTTTCACTTAGTCAAATTCATCAGAAAACCTTCACAGATTGAAAACGAAATAAATCTAGATAAGTTATAAGCAGAATAACACCCCCATCTCTCCCCTCTCATCTCGTGCACGGACAACTTGCCTGCACTGATTGCATTAAGCTGTGCCGTGCATTTTTCACTTATCCCGTGCATTTGATTGTAAAATGGCGAACTCAATCTGCGTTATGTACTAAATCTGCTCCCGAAACGTTGATTGGCTCTCTAGTACACTTCAATAGGATTTTAGTAAAATACCAGCTTTATATTCAGAAATATTCTGAACAAAATAAGTGGATTTATTTCTGAACGACTGTGCAGATTTTGTTTCCATCAATACAACAACAAAAAATTCATCAATACAACGTTGCGTGCCGAACATAGAAATGACCGGCCAAAAAGAGTTATAACCTTGGTTTAGTGAATCAATTGGTGATAAAACCTATTTGCATATAAAATTGTATAGAATCAAGTTTTTTCTAACTGAACAGACAGCTGTGCTTCTGGGGAGTTTGTTGCTCCACTTCTTCTTCCCAGCAAAAGCACTAGGAAGTGGTGAAGGGCGGGCGTTATTGGGGGACTGTCTTATGTAATTTTGACGTTCGAAAAGTGGTGATTCTCAGCCTAGTTTGAATAAATGACTTTTGAATTTGCACATTATCTTGAAGCTATCATTTTGGTACCTCAGAGACCGAATTAGTCAGAGATCCCAAAAACGTTATTAAATCTTTCTACTATTTTATAAATCATGAAAGTCATATCTACATAACCTGCAGATGACCGCCAGTAGGTTTTGAACCACGGCATGTATCTAGGTTAAGAAACACCGGTCTGTCGTATATCCCCCTAAACACATCTTCATAAGTTATGCGATAACCGCCACATTTGGCAAGCGAATAGAAAACGCCATTCGTTCAGCAATAAAAAATGCATCAGTAACCGCACAAATACATATTTTCGGTCAATATAAATGGCACCGGCTTCCCGTTCGGGTGGACATAATGCATTTTAATATGCAATATATCAGACTATCCAGGCCACAAGCGATCCAAGGAAATTGCCAGATCATTTCCCGTATTGACAGTCTTATTAAACATTCTGTATTGTGAAACGGGACATTAATTATTTAAATTACTGTTAGTGTGTCTGTTGGCAATATATTTGGTCTATTTAACGTTTTGTCGTTTTTTGTCTGGGAACAACCCACGGTAAAAGATGTCACATTTTATGAGACCTGTTTCCTATTGAAATACCTCTATAACACTTTAACCAACTTGTCGATCAAACCCAGGACCCCATTCTCAGCAGTCTTGCTAGAAACCAGTAGTACAAGTGTTTTATACATTTACAAAGAACACCATTCCTTGCATATTTCTCAATCACCATTACAATTACTATCTGTTTCTCAGACAGTACCTGTCTAAATTTATTTATTTTTTACTGTCTACGTGTCTTTTTAGCACGTATTAGTTCGTCTGTTAGTCAGCCATTGTGTTACAGTGACGATCCAAGACGAAATGTTTCAGTATTTTTCAGAAGTTTACCTACGTACTAAGTTAGTTACTTTTGTAAAAGTCCTAAATGTTTAGGTACATGGAATACATTATACATGGCTACTGAATGTTGGTAGAATTTTTTTTCTATATCGCTGTCTAACTTCCTCCTCGTATATAATTATCACTACATAATAAATGGAAAAAATCTGCCTCGGAAATCCACGACTCCCTAAGGCCAAAAAGATAATAACTCAAAAAAAACCAACTCCAATTTTTGTCGCGAAATTCGTAATAAAATCGAGTATCTCATAAGCCTCATACGTCGAGATTAGGCCTACGTATTTGGCCTGGGAATTAAACCACAATATATTTTGGCTCCAGCCTCAGCCTTCATAAAGAAGAATGCTCGGCGATTTCTTCCGTTATTTGACTTTGCACTTAACTTTGAGCAATTTGAACAAAAAATCATACTTAGCGAACGTTGAATAGAATGCTTAAAGTCGGTCAGCTGGATATGGGGTGTGTTGCTTTTTGTGAACGTTTTAGTGACGGAGATAAGTAAACGGGACCATGAATAAAACAACTTTTTGAATAGTTAATTGGGATTTTGATATTATCATCCTGCTTGGACCAATTGGGATCGCCAGTATTCTTCTGCATAGCGTGGTGGAAACCAGAAAACACATAGAAATGTGAAACAGAAATAATGCAAAAATAGATTCTAGTGCTTCCTGACCAACTGCACATGAATAAAGTAGGTCAGAAACCAACTAGAAGTCTTAGTTGGTTTCTGACCTACTTGTAAATGTGTTAATTATAAACTCAGTAGTATTAACTTCTACGTCATTAATTAATGAATTACTCAAGTGAATAACTTGGTAGAGAATTTAACAATGCTGAATTAAGTTATGTAAATGTAAAGTCGTTACGAATTACGTGCATAACAATGTTTCAGCACCTACGTCCTACATACTGCGGTATTAAAATGCTCCTTGTTTTGTTAAAAAGGAGCATAGAATCAAAATAATGAGCTCTTTTTCCATGTGGTCAAAGCTGAAAACATTTTTAAAGACTAGGAAAAAGGCCTCTTTATCGCAGCCAAACACGACCGTCTCAAATACCTGCGCTACAATCATATAAATATTGCCTTTGCCACAATCGAATACCTATTGAATTTTCTATGGACTTGGTTCTGATACTTTCTGTAGTAGACTTTAGTCATAAATTTGGGTACAACACATTCTCATGTGGCAACATATTTATTTCGTTAACCACGAAAAAAACACATTTACATTCTCAAAACATAAGTCTAAAGGTGGCCACACACGTAACTGCAATCATGGCAAGCCTGCATCATTTGTGCAAGCATAGCTTATGCAAGCGGCATGAAGATTGGTAGAATTTTCATTATGCAGCTTTATCAAGCTAAATGCAAGCATGATGGAACGTGCGTGTGCAGGTCAAGCTTACGGAATCATACACATGCTGGTTGCATACAATTAATGCCGCTAAACCAAGCGCGTCGTCGTCGTCCATCACTCAACCAAAAACTGACGCTACTCTAGGTTGCTTGTACAGTGTGTAGCCTATTTGGCAGTTGTGCTCGCTTGCATGAAATGATTGATGTGCTTGCAGTTACGTGTGTGGCCACCTTTAGGCTCGCTTGCACTACAAATCACTAAACAAATTTTACGCATAATGAATTTAAAATATCGTTTTGTTTCTGTCAGTCGTTAGAAGGAGACAGAGACCTATGTCTCTGTCTACCTAATATAATGTATTTAAATACTTACTTTTAGTGATAACTAGCTTTTACCCGCGGCTTCGCCCGCGTGGATGTCGCAAAATATCCCACGGGAACGTTCTACCGGGAATACATACCTAATAGCCAAGGAAAAGATCATTGACTAACTTTCAGCGGACGCAGTGGTAGGCTACTACAGCGCCCGCGTGGTCAACCATAATTATTTTGTTACGCGTAATTTTGAAACTGTGATATCTCTTAAACTATTCATTTAAATGATGTGATGTAAAGGCATATTTTAATCGAAATTGAATGCCCAATTTAAATAACCTATAAAATTGGAAAAGGATTAATAAGATACCGGTCAAAATAGCTTCGGAAATAACAATGAAAATTTTATACAATTTTGAAAGATAAATATGGTTATTGTGGGTCACCCTTAAAAGATAGACATATGCCATTGCGGACTTTTTTGTTGCAATTTTTAAGATATACAATACTCTAGAACATAAATTTGATTTATCTCTCACGGTTTACGCAGCGCACGCCAGTAAAGCTCCCAGTCGGCATGATTTTTTCCGACATCTTCAACAATAATCGTCATATTTCAGCCAATTTACACAAAACCTTAATGAATTATACACTAAAACCTTCCACATGAATCACTCCGTCCAATGGTGAAAACCGTTTGAAAATCCGTTCGGCAGTTTTTGAGTTTATCGCGTTCAGACAGACAGACAGACAGACAGACAGACAGACAGACGCGGCGGGCGACTTTGTTTTATAATATGTAAGGATGGTGCAAACACCATTATCACTAAAAGTAAGTAGATTTAGGCTTTCTTGTACCACCAATCACCAAAGTGATTGGTGGTACAAGAAAGCCTAA
The DNA here is from genome assembly GCA_948150665.1 of Conistra vaccinii. NCBI lineage: Eukaryota > Metazoa > Arthropoda > Insecta > Lepidoptera > Noctuidae > Conistra > Conistra vaccinii. Next base: position 1,347,289 of record OX411323.1, on the reverse strand, counting down.
ATCTAACTAATGACGTTACCAAAAGACGTCAGACAACACAAAAAGAGTGAAACAAAAAACCATACTTCCACTTATATGCTATAAACGTCGAGTGAGAAAAAAAACATGATTAGCACACAGTGGCGTGTCATTTATATGCAGATGCACTGAACCAATTATGCGACGGACGATAATTCCCACTACTGGGCAGCGGGGATTGGATTTACGTCAACCTAAGGATACGAGCGATTCGTTTAAAGAAATTAAGATTTTTTTAGGGGTCCGTACGTCCGAATGAAAAACGGAACCCTTATAGGATCACTCATGTGTCACAGTCAATGGATGCTCCGAATCTAATGGACCGTTTAAGTTGAAATTTGGTTCACAATAACAATTTCTGTGACAAGTATCAAACCATTCAATTCCTATTAATTATTTAACCTAAAAATACATACTAATTTTAATATCATTATCTAAAACTATCTAATAAAACTACATTTCAGGGATAAGGAAAATAATGTGAAACACGAAGATATTTTGTCATTCATTTATATTTCTTTGCCAACATCAAATTCAATATTCTACACCATAGCATCGTATCACATCATCACACTATTTATTTAATGTTCAAATATTTACAATAAAACTAATAGGTTACCTACCTTAATTTACAGTAGATCTCCAACCATTCTATGCCAATCTCTATTTTAAACCGACTCAGCCCCTAGCACGTCGTAACCTCGTGAGCGCCCGACCCAGACACCGTTGTTCCGCCATTTTGACATAACGAATCTTTCGGTGTTGCCAGTACAATATCCAACAATAATGTATTAATAAATTGAAACCTAACAGACGTGTTACATAAATAAATTAATTTTGAATATGGGGGTCACTTTTGGGAGACAAAGTAGGAAATTAAAAACAAAGTTTTGCATACTGTACCGTGGGTAAAAAACTTTTACGTGATAAACCAAATGAAAAGGCTTACTCTAACGGTCTCAAGTATATTTTTTTTATAAATTTAAAATTAAAAGTAATAAAGTTATTCAAGAAAATATATGAAAATTGTCCAATCTCCGAAACTACTGATAATAAAATTTTGAATAAATATGACAAAAAATAATTATAAACTTATAGATTACAAGAAAACCTAGTAGAAGTCTACGGTCTAAAAATAACATGGTAAATCTCCCAATATTGTGCGTACAAACTGTCATTTCAAGTTGGAATGTATCGGAGAACGCATGTTTTTCAATGTTAAGTATGTTCTTGGGATAAATTCCTCCGAACTACGGAACCCTTCATTTTCCGTGGTCCTACACGCACTTGGCCGGTTTTTTTTAATGAAATTGTAGGGTTCTGATTGCATTTTATATTCACGTAAAATTGGTGACTGCCTCGTTGGTCTAGTGGTCTCAAGCGCTAATACTGACCATGAGGTACTGGGTTTGATTCCCGGGTCGGGCAAAGTGTTTTTCCGTTTGCAATCTCAGTAGCAGCCGGATTCGGAGTCTGGAGGCGACGGTGCGGCGCGGGCGTTGTGTGTATGTTCCGCGCCACGTCGTTCCTGTACATTTTATAAGAGTAATAAGAATTATTTATTTGCAGAAAATACAGGTGTTACCAGTTGTAAAAGTTGGTGGTTAGAGTACAGTCCATATTTTGCCTTTTTCCAACTATGTTAGGGTTGGCATGGAGCGACTGCCTATCTGACCTCCACAACCCAGTAACAGGCTAATACGTTACCCCTTGGTAAGACTGTTGTCAGACTTTTGGGCTTCTGACGACGAATGATGAACGAATGACAGCCGGAACCAACGGCTTAACGTACTTTTCGAGGCCCTGAGGAGTTTCGGTATATAAAGATGGTCCTTATCCACGAAACCTCAAACTCAAACTCTTTATTGCATTCATGTGTACATTTTAGTTGTTACAAGTAATGGTAGGTTCCAAAATGAAACCCGGTTAGGGTACGGCAACATTATACTATAATAAATTTGGACAAAAACAAGAATCCAGTGTTAGTTTTTTAAACAAATATAATAAAATCTATAATAATATTATTATAGATATATTTATTTGTTAAAGATATTTAGTATTACGTTTATGTAGTTATTTTAATAAATATATTGAGGTTATTAAATAATTTTATTATGTATATTAGTTATATTTTATACCTATCCACTGACCAACCCTGGCAAGCGCTTAACCTGATGGATCGACCCGTGCGGCTGTTATTACTTAGCCACGAGCTACTAACTACACTACACTGTTATTATTAATGCTACATAATAATTTCTTTAAAATATATGTATGCCAGTCCATGGTGAGACATGTTTAGAATTAAACCACGTTTTAATGCAAATAAAATATTATATTCTGTTGTATTCTACTACTTTAAACATCGTACATAAAAATAAACATAGTTACATTCTTTAATAAATATAAAAAATATAGAAGTTTATTCTCACTTTTAAGAGCACTTAGTAAAATAAACAGCGGGTAGAGGGTAGAAGTAACCAAGTTTGCTTACAAGCTGCTCGAAGAGGTCCTTACTTATTATAATTTATTTTTAGTTTTGGAAGAATGGCGTGAAATGGTAATTTATACCGTAAATATTTTTGGTGTCAATATAATACAGGGTGGCAAGGACATCGACGCGAAGCCGGTTACCATGGATTCAGTACATGATTCTGAACCCCCCTGCGTTCAAATTTTTCGTCAGTTATTTAAAAAATTTCGTCGATGTCCCTGCCACCCTGTATAACATTTATAATACAACGTCACGCCTGTAATTCCCGAAGGGCCAGGCAGAGGTGTACACCCACTATTCGCCAGTTACGTTTAAGTCCCATTGTAATAGAGGCGAGCTTTTCATCAACCGGGCACAAATCCAGACTCCAGACTGCTACTGAGAAATTCCCGATAGAAAAACTTAATAACTTACTCTCATTATTGGGTGGAGACGGATAAAAGAAGAGAGAGAAAACTCTATAGCAAAAAAGTTTTACCTGAAGACACACAATGAATGCCAAGACCCAACACTTGCTTCATTCCAAACCGAAAAAAATACTGTCTTTTAAAAGACAATTTAAAACTCTCTTAAACTCAGCACGTGCACATAAAGGATCGTGTCAGACAAAGCTATACTACGCGGTGCTAACACGCAATCCACGATATTTATGAACGAGCCACTTTTTCCGGTACACTGTTTTAATGCATGTCTTGCAAGTTTATGGGGCTTCTTTTTAATAAATGGTCCTTTTTTGCAGTTGTTTTACGTGCCAAAATGTAGTTGCCGTTTTTTAATAATCATTTAGAGCTTTTGGAGTGGACTATGAATACGGTGCATTTGTTCTTCTTTTGTTGCAAAAAGTTTAAGCAGTTAATAATTAAGTATGACCTTAGTTAAACAAACACTTTGAAGGACTTGTCACACTAGATGCGTTCTGCGGCCTTACGTCCGGTCAAATCGAACGCCACCCGCATGCTATGAGAACAGCATTTGATTTTATAATAATTTATAAAAAAACTTAAAAATGAGATGAAATATTGAAACTACAACAGAACTGTCCACCACTATACGCAATCAAATATAAAATGGCCGTTGTTTGCTCTACCGGTACTCGTGCCCGGATCGCTGACCGGTTGCCCGACCCGGATCGCTGACCGGTTGCCGTGTCCGAATCGCTGACCGGTAGACCGGCCCGGCTCGCTGACCGGTTGCCCTGACCATGACATTCACATAGAGTGCGGGCAGCGTTCGAGTTGACCGGACCGCAGGACGCGAAACACATCCAGTGTGACAAGTCATTTACGGGTGCCTATTGAATGAATAGCAAGACTGCAATTGGTAAATTTTCATAAAAACAAAATTATGACTTAGTCGTGCGTAGAGCTTAACAAATTGTGAAGCTATACCTACGTAGGTTTTTGGCAACTTGTACCTGTAATAAGCAATTTTGTGAGAAACCTTCACAGACTCCTTTGACTATTACGAAACTTATTACATTTTTTCTATTTATTTGTTCCACAAATTCTGACGGATTTTCATAAACATTTACCGCCAAGAATTTTTTAATTAAGGACAAAATATAGGCTTCCATCATAGGCTGTGTTCAATTTAAAAAGAAAACACAGGAAACAAAAGCTTATTAAATTATGAGGTGCCAGTCAGAAAATATATTCAATTAGTTCCACGAAGTTTCATAACTTTACAAAATCCCTAGTTTATTTCAATTAAAACATTTCTGTTAATTAATTTATCTACCTGTACCTACAAGGTGTTTTGATCTAGTTTTCTTGAAAATTGAGTCTTTGAACGTTTTACTCAATTTCTGATTTACGCCAGAAAGGCTTGAAACTAGTTTTCATTTTACAAACTCTAGGTTAGTTACCGAAATGTAATACACATATAACCGTTAGAACTAAAAAACCTTAGTTTCAATACGTCTACTGAAACCATTCAGGTAAAAACTGTAAAGCAAAAATTGGGACGAGCAGAATTTTTCCTTCGTTTTTTATCGGACCGATTTTGCCTCGAGTTGTTTGACTAGCAAGGCTCTGTGAGTCTGTGACATGTTTCCTGTAAAATTGCACCACGTAAAAATTTCCTGGAGCTGCTGTATCGTGGGATTTGATTAGTGAAACGAGCGTCCTAGCAGCAAGGGGTGCAAGCTTGTCATGCTGAAATGTAGTCGTGTGTGGATCTTGTCTTCATTATCGATATAGCCTATAATCGGGGGCGTTATGTCCAACACATTTGTTGACATCGCATTTATAGTTTCGTCATATTATTTGTAACTCGTTCGGTTACGTACGAGTGGACCGCGAACACTAAAATTACTTAAGGCGACGATAACTGACTTTAAATTCTTACTTTTTTATGTTAAAATCTCTTTTTATTAGTTTTATTACTATAAAACAAAAATTGTGTCTTTTTGTTACGGGAGGACACTGGCTCCTGCAACACAGTTATTACTAGCGCAGGAGTCAGGGAATTCTTATATTGCCTGGAAAATTGTTTTATGTCATTAAATATTTTTTCATTTTATTTTTTTACTTTTTTATGATTTTGTACTGAAGATCACGTCTAAACGTACTGTGTTCATGATTTGGAAAATATATGTTAAATGACAGCATTTTCTTAACAACTTATTATAGGAATATTTTAGATTATGTTTATAACACATAGTGAAATGAATTTGTAAAGTTATGTCTAACGTGGATAAAAAACTGAGATTGGCGCATAATCTATCAAGCGTATTTTTCTGAAACCTTAACCATTTTAAATGTAATTTAATTATTGATCTTTTAGTATACGTGTTTTATTAAAATACCATTTTGTTATGTAAAATAAATTCATAATTCGATTAATTTGGGATAGGGCTCCTTGAAGGGCGAGTCCTATTACTGGCTGGACGTACGATGCGTTGCGTGAGCTCAGTACAGAACACGCAAGCTAACCACTCAAGTTCCTTGGTATAATTATATCTGCGTCTTAAGTGTATATTATATCTTCACCAAAAAAAGGTACTAATTACCTGTAATAGATACTATATTCACAACCATATAAAATTTTCTTGAAAACGTACCGAAGTTTAACAAATAATAGTAACAATAATATAATCTCCCGAAATATAGCGACGTTATCTATATAAGATATCTTCACCATTTCTACAAGGTATTTGACTTTCATACTGGATTAAGAGCCTCTCACTGTCGATTATGATAGTTGGAAAAGTTTTGATCAGCGAGCGGTGAGACCGCCATTGTGACGTAATGAAAGTGCCGCCCAAATAGAGGTGATACTACGTGGTACAGTCAGTGACAATTGTTGAAATCTTAATTATATCATCTCGGCGAGTTTTCCCGAAGGAATAGGCAGACGTGTACCTAAAGTATACCCACATTCCGCCAGTTATGTTTAAGTTTCATCACGGGGCGAGTCTATTGTCATCAACCGCGCACAAATCGGGGAAAGACTCTGGGGTGCTAAACAACGGGGCACAAATTCAGACTCCCGGCTGGTACTGAAAAATTCCATATAGAAAAACCCAATAACACTTTGCTCGACCTAGGAAACGAACCGAAGACCTCGTGCTCAGCAGTAGCGCTTGCGACCACGAAGATCTTAATTATTGGACAAAATATTTAATATTTAATATTGTATTAATTATTTTATTTCTCCTTTCGCAGGTCTGCTGGAAGATATTTCTTAAGAAATAAGCAGTACCTTTGTACTCAAGATTATGATTGTCGTATCTGAATGTATTTTACTGTGTGTAGGTACATAAATAATAAAATAAATTTTAATAGAAGTAAAATTAAAAGAATAATTATTATCTCTTAGCCTTTTCCCAACTATTTTAGTATATTTCATGGAGCGACTGCCTATCTGACATCCACATTCCAGTAACTGGATAATACGATACCCATTTTTTTTTTTTGGGAAATCATCAAATGACTTCTTCCGCTCTGGGTGGAGCGGACGGGCGTGTGAGACTCTTACTAACTAAAATCCATCCGGCCGTGTTCCTTCCCTTTGCCTGTGCCAGGGGCCACGGTTTCCTCTTAGGACTTCCCGCAACCCCAGCAGGCATCGGCCTAGCGGACCCCTTCAGTTTTGCTGACATCTCTTTGAGGCGCGCGTGGAACACGACGCGCCATCGACCCGGGATACGATACCCCTTGGTAAGACTGGTTGTGAGACGACTAGGCGACTGTCAAAGATCAACGAATGACAGCCGGTACCAACGGCTTAACGTGCTTTCACGGAGAGTCTCGGTATGTAAAGATGGTCACCCATCCACGTAACTTAAATTCAAATTCAAATTCAAATCATTTATTTCAAGTAACATAATAGACTCATAATAACAATTGGTATAGGCATAACATAATAACATAACATTTTTACAAATTAAATTAAGATTAAAATTAAATTGAATTGAGATTAAAATTAAATTAAATTATATTAAAACCTTAACCTGATGGATCGACCCTTACGGCTGTTATTACTTAGCCACGAGCTCCGCTGAAATACAAGGTATCGAATAATTTAATCTCAATTTAGATTATGTGTTAAAGTAGCAGAGTTCAGTGACTGCTGTCGCTGGCCGTACCAGAAGTGAGTCGTCAGGTGAAAACTCAGATATTTAACTTTAACTTCTGTTGGCCCTTGGGAGGTAAAATTTTGGCATATAAATTACAAAATTTCTCTAGATTATTATTCGTTTTAATAAGTTTCTCAAAACTAGTTTGAGTCAATCACGAGAATTTTGAGATACGTTAATTAACTCGTTTGATTATAAATTATGAAAATGTTTTTATTACTGCCACTCAATTTATGGTCGGATGCTTATACAAACTCGCATCATGACTGTGACTGTGGGCTTAAGATCTGGAATTTAAATTATGTTTTTGTTAAATAAATCATTTATTTGCATACAACATGGTATACAATGGTGCTGCAACTTTATCATAAATAATCTAGAATTTAATGTTTTGAATTGACTTGGTATCTTGTATTTGCAGTTCGAATGTATGGGAGAACATGATTTCCACTACAATGTTAAGTTTGTTCTTGGGATAAATTCATCCCAACTACGGAACCTTTCTTTGTGCGTGGTCCGAGAAGCAATTGGCATTTTTTTTTTTCGTGCAGATTATAGCTTATGGTAGAACGACCTCTGGCTAGCTAGGTGTAAGGACGATCTTCGCTGGGTGACTGGTAGCAGCTGGATGAGAGGCCTACGTCCAACAGTGGTCTGCTGTAGACTGATGATGAAGATAACCTGCAAAACTCGATCGTTTTCGATTTGTTATAAAAGCAAGTCGATGGAAGCGACATCAGCACGCCACTGTCGTCTAACAAAGATAAAAATAATAAAGATATTATATAATTACTTAATCGCATCCCCAACTTAAATAAAATATCACTAATGGTTTAGTGGACACATTAGTCGGCTGGAACTTTGGTGTAATGGTCCATTACGCGTTTTAGATAGCTTTGTGTTGATGAAATGAAATGATGCCACAATGGAGGGTTTCGACAATCACGTTTAATGTTCAGACTACAAGAACAAAATAAAATGTTTGATAGCAGAGAATAATGGTTCTGACATTGTAAGTATGTACTATTTTTAGAAAGCCTTTTTCAGATTTTTCTTTGTGAAGAACGGTTTTCCATGAATAAATAGCTTTTTGTACATCTTTAAAATCTTTCTTTTTTAAAGCTTACTGTAAAGAGTCCCGCCCCCCTCCCATACAGGCGAGACGCGATTTATGAATATTCCGTTATTAAGTCGCACGCTACTCTAAGGGCTGATTTCACCAATGATTCCGAACGCGATCAGCATTTCTAAAACGCGTTCAAGAGCTGTCAGTGTCAAAATTGTTATGGAATATGACACTGACAGCTCTTGAACGCGTCTAGATATGCTGAACGCGTTCAATTTCATTGGTGAAATCCGCACTTAATCGACGTATCACATGTGAAGCAGTGACACAAAAATAAATTCTCAGAGATGCAACGTACCTACGTGTCGCGCTTCAGTCTAGTTCGGGGTAGACTTAACTATGTAGTTAGCAAATTCAGTTGAATTGCATCACTACGAAACTCAAAAAATTCCCATAGAAAACTCCTATCTACATATTATTGTATAACGAGCATCATTTACCTATATTTGCCTCTTAATCTTGCCAGAGAACTCGTGATCTGTCCTAAAACTTGGTGCATTCCTGAAGAGTGAGTCTAAGTTTAAAAAGCTAGGGGTGGTCCCCGTCGTTTGTCCCGTCGTCGGATGCCTCGGCTTCGCTCCGGCTTCTCAACTATTTGCAAACTGTGGCGTCACTTTGCAGGTTTCTTGTTTTAAATTACAGGAGCGATGACTATGCAACCGTTGTGAAAGAATTGCTAGGAGCTTTCTTTGTAAAAAATCTATTCTACGTCATTACATTTTCCAGAGGAGACTCCTGAACTACATTTGGGAGAAATCTGGCTTGTGTGACATGTTGTTTAACTTTTTCATCAGCTCTTTTATTTCTTAAATTATTACCGTGTATATTCTGTCAGTCTACATTCTTGAGGTAACTTCTGAACCGGATCTAGAAATACACTCGTTTTTTGTCTTTCGAAAATTATATCGGGAATAATACTTTTCCATTTGCAACACAGCAATGGAATAGCTGCTTGGCAGTAAAACTTAGTATGGTTGTAGAACTTTCCCGGACGAACGACACCTTAGACTACGCCCACACTTCACACGTTAAACTACGCCGGCACCTAACACCTTAAACTACGCCCACACCTTACACCTTAAACTACGCCCACAATTTACACCTTAAACTACGCCCACACTTCACACGTTAAACTACGCCGGCACCTAACACCTTAAACTACGCCCACACCTTACACCTTAAACTACGCCCACAACTTACACCTTAAACTACGCTGACACCTTACACCTTAATTTACGCCCACACCTTACACATTCAACTACGTCGAAACCTTAAACTACGCTCACACCTTACACCTTAAACTACACCCACCGAAGAACGACGAAAGTTTATAAGAGCGTTTAAACACAGCGCCATGTGTAAGGGTTCATCCAAGGGTGACTAATGTGTGTCAACGGCCTTAAGTACTAGCTTAAGGCCTAGTAGGGCGGTGGCCGCCGCAGCTGTCATGAAGATGCTTGTAACGGGGTTTGACTTTACGGTATCAAAAAAAGCTCTCCAGGAAAACATATAATACCAACTTACTTTCATAAATAACGTTTCAGTGCCGTCATTAGTCGGTAGATTGCAGACGCTATGTAGCGGCCACCGTTTTTCTTGGGAACCGTAGCTTTACTCTTGCTAACGAACCTGAAGGCAACCAGTTGTTTTTACGTAATAGAGTCCACGAAGTCTGCCCAAGGGATTTCTCGGCAACTATAGCGCAGAGCTAAACGGTTCCGTCGCAACACTTGTTCAAACTTTGCTTATTTATGAGAATGAACTCAAACTTTTACAATTTCTTATATTCATTGTGGGAATTACGTATCAGAAAGTTTGCTTTAGGAACGATCATATCAATCAGAGTACGATCACTACTACATTTTGTATCGTCATTCGTAGAGGCTTTTTTTAGATCTTTTGTTAATAATTGACTATTATTACGTACTTAAACTCACAACTTTTTCCTTTGGGCGTAAAGAGAAACTACAGAACGCCACCTGCTGCGATTTATTCATAAACTTCTTCATTAATTGCTCTTATTTTGAAACAATGGTTATAATAATACGAGCATAATATGTTTTAAGGCGCAGGATAGATTTATCAGAATGGGTCATCATATAAGTAGTTCGGGAACTTCAATAACATCAGGATTGTGCCATAGCAGTTCGTCGTAGAGGTACTTTGTTAGGAACATAAATACTCACCTACGGTAGGTAGACAGTAAGAAACGTAAATACTCACCTAAAGTGACGTTTCAACAAATAGTTCCCTTGCCGTAATGCACTGGGCCCGCGTGATAGATTACAGCCCACTCCCTCTCGAAGTGAGGAGGCCTCTGTCCCAGCAGTGGGAACATTACAAGCTGATTATGCTATTATTATGCTGTAATTTTAGAGTAGCGTGTGTAGTGGTAGCGCCGTAGAGTATTCGTGTTCGTCCTACAACAGTGGAGCCACATTATGGCATAGAAACTATATTTTGATGAAACGCACTTTCAAACTCATCTTTTGTCATCAGCAGACAGCCGCCACGTAAATATCGAGTGACGCGCAGTAATCAGTCAAGGTAACTCTCATCCGACATCTTCGGTGGTACCTAGTAACTTCATATCAAAACTATGTAGACGGCGCCACTTGCTGCGACGTCGTGTACAATTTGTGCCTTTGGTATATATACCTAACTAATAGGTTATTTACAAACACAAATTGTATGTGGATTGAACGTGTGATTCAACTGTTAAATTGCTATCAAAGACGTCGCCAACTCCATATTCAAATTACTACAAAATCTCACTCACAGAAACACATCTTCAATTTGTATTAACAACCTTCGTGTTTCTCTTAACATATCATTTGACATTGCACATTTTCACCTAATCAAACGTAGGTGCTGCCAGAATATTGTGATATTCAATATTGAAAATGTAATATCAATTATTTGACGAGTTTCTCATTGGGACTTGGCTTTAGAAACAGCGGATAGCGAATTTCTAAAAACTATCCATAGTTCTTGAAACAACTTCAGTCTTTTCACGTTGATCGCCAGTTTTTGATTTTTAGAACACGCAATGTCATAACAACAGTCAGGTTAAATATTTTCAGCAGCAGAATGTCTAATGGGTTTTTTGTTTATAACAAGATATATTTTAATTAAAAGTACAATTTATGAATTAAATTGACTATTAAATTATGATTGAAAATGACCAACATTTTGTTTTTTTTTGTTTACAAGTCCGTAATTTCATTTAATACATCAGTGACTAATATAATAAATTATGTCATCATTCATAAGGCAAAAATGTCCTATCACCCGCTCCCAGTTCGACCGATACTATGTATCGTTTGACGATTCGAATCCGATAGTACAGTGGCGAACAGATGCACACTTCATCTTTTACATAACAATTTTCGTATTCCCTTTGCACAGTACGTGCAGCCGTGTTCGGTTCGGTACAGGTGGCGACAAAAGTGATTTCATTTCATTCGTTTCGAATGTCACTGCATTTTATTTTGGCTTTGAATTTTTGGTGTGACGATGAATTAGTTTAAATCTTATGCTGGGTTTTGTCGAAGCGTCGGTGATTGATATGCGTGAGTCATGAAATATAAATGTGTAGTAAATAATGGCCGCCTTTGCAAGTTCGTGGGTATATAAATAGTATTGTTCACAAAATTCATCATCTACCTAGCCTTTTCTTAACTATGTTGGAGTCGGCTTCCAGTCTTACCAGATGAAGCTGAATAGCGGCTGCCTATCTGAACTCCAAAACCCAGTTACTGAATAACACGATACCTCTCGGTAATTGTTCTTAAAAGTAACCTAAATAAATCCTTATGAATGATACAATAATTGTACAACAATTTTATAATGTGAAAATTATCATGAACAAGAAAATTGCCTATTAACTACGTAGAAGTGATGTTAATATTATTTCACCTTTGTTTGTCTTTCATCAAGTACGCAATAAAGAGTGACATTTATTACCGAATCACTCGTATCTTAAGACGTAATAAAACTTACGTAATAGAACTTTAAGTGCCTAAAGATACCTAATTGAGCTAAGTATTGATGGGTAGGTACTTGGGGCACTTATAACTTTTATTACTGCTTGTAAGACAAATAAGATAAAGATGAAATAAAGTATATCTAATTTGGAGGGCAGACCTAAGTAGTAGTAACAAAGAAATCTTTGAGAGCTGCGCTGTGTCAACAATAATATTTGGCGACTTTTTGTCATAATGTAAAGTGAAATTATCAGGATAAACGTCATAAGTAAATAATAATAATTATTATTTTACCATATTGTTTGAATATACCTCTTGCTATAAAAATAAGCATCGTTCACAGCTCAAAGTCAGATCAAAAAGTCATGAATATTAACATGAGTAAATGTTAAACCGGAATAACTCGCATAACTGCTCGCATTTACCATTCATTACACCAGAAATTAAAAATAATAGTTGTTAAAGTTTTGAGCTCGCCAGTACGCTCGGGGCTGACTTGCCAAAGAACGCCAGTCCTCCCACTTTGACTCGCTTTCCGTATTAAATTAACTTTTGTTCTGCAGTGTACCGCGAGTGCACGATTCGAACGTTCCATGTTTTCCCTGTTTTCGTGTAATGCTACATGTTAATGCCTGCTCTAAGTTTTTGTGGATCGTTTTTTCGTGTTCAGAAGTTTGTGTAAAAATAATTGAAAATGCAGGAAACAGAGGGCGTTTTATTTGCACTGTAGCAACACTGGCTTTTTAGCTTCACTTTATTTAATCATCCACCGGTTTTTTAATGTTTATTCAGTCAAATAGTTTCTTTTATGATTGCTTGTAGCCTATTTAGACAACCATGAAAAGTTAAATAAAGTTAACATTCAATTTCATTTTGTTTTAGACCTGATGGAGCTTTCAGCATTCTGGGTAAGTGCTTGTATTTTGACACTACTGTCCGACCTTAATATCCTAATTAATACCTATTATAAATGCGAAAGTGAGTTTGTTTGTTTGTTTGTCTGTTTGTTACGCTTTCACGCTAAAACGGCTGAACGGATTCGGATGAAATTCCGCACATGGGTAGACCATGACTTGGATTAGAACATAGGATACTTTTAATCCCGATATTCCCACGGAACTGAGACTTATGCAGATGAAACCACGGAGCGTGTTTGATTGTATTCACGCTAAAACAGCTAAACGGATTTTGATGAAATTTGACAGATAGGTCGCGAAATCGCGAGCTACTGCTAGTAGTAATATTGATTGTGAACTGACGAATAACCCCAGAGATCCGAAAAAAGCCAAGGTTTAAACGGAAATAAAAAAAGATCTTACAAGGACAAAACCCTAAGGAAAACAGCCATTAAATAACTACCTACAGCGAACGTTAACACACTCTGACACGACCAACAAAAAATGTCGGACCCTATAAAGAGCATACTTAAACAGCCGCCTATATTTCTCATACAAAATTTAGCAACGGCTTAGGACATAAAGAAACCACTTTATCGGTGCACGCAGTAGTTAATTTTCCTGCGAATTTAGATGCCCTATAAAAGTGTCGAATGTTACCTATTTTTATTATATTGATTTCCTTCAGGACGCTGGATGTAAACGTAGTTCGTCGGTGAATAATTTAGGCGCCTAGGAATATAGACCGTAGAATTATTTAACTTTTTGGGTCTTTATAGGGAAACACACTGTTTATTTATTGGTTATGAACGGCATGTAAATTACATTTCTGAAAGATTGGCTACTATGTTAGAGGTAGCTAAACTCTATTTGAAACAAGATTAGATATTTAACTAAATCTTTTTTACAGTCCATTCAGCCGATTTTGACTTCTATTGCCATGGTGGTATAGCACTTTTTTGCTTTTAATGCCTTCCTTATGCCTACGGTATAGAAGTTAGAATCGGTTGAACAGATTGTAAAAAAGGTTTGTTTAAACGTCTAATCATATTTCAAATGGAATTGTAGTTTTTTTGCTGAACTTAATACAACTTTGATCAAACGTAATTATTATTCTATGTAACACTAGCTTCTGCCCGTCACTTTATCCGCTTGAAATATATAATATTTATTTTTATTCGTATTTAATATAATTAAATAAATTGTTTTAACATAAAATATATCCTATGACACTCACTGCATCAATAATGTAGCTACCCATTAGTAAAAGAATTTTCGGAATCGAATTACAATTTCCGATGACTAGGTAGGTACAGCTCCTACGTACAAAATCAAAAATTTTACCTCTTTATAATATGTATTAGTGTGATTATAACGTCTTTTCACGCATTTTCAAACAGTTTCCCAGATATGTGTTTACCTGTTACCCATTGTGTAGCAACACCACAACGAGACGACACGACACGACACGAGTAATATAGTTTATTCCGCACTGAATTCTACCTCCAATTCAACAAACCATTCCATCGATCCTCGAACACTCATTTCCTCCACAAAGTTCCTGTAACAAGGTTATAAGCCAAGTAAGCTGAACATAAACGTGATTGTCTTACTGTGCAGATTTATATCCAATCGGAGGCCGCGCCGATACTTGCTTATTTATTCTATGAGTGGGCCGGAAGGGCACTCGACCGGATGTGGTTGTTGAACGGTGCGTGGGCTAAGTCATTGGGATACAGCGATATATGCAGAGCTGGGCAAAATACATGCTTTGCTTTAATTAAAATACAAATTACAAAATACTATCTCGCACTTATTTAAAATACGAATTATAAAATATGTTTAAGTCGTGTATTTGAAATACAAAATACAGTATTTTAACTATTTTTATTTAATTTACAAAATACAAATTACAAAATACAGTACGGTGTTAGGTTAGGTATATAAATAGAATAGAACGAATCCAGCCCAGCCTAAGGCAAAGGGAATATTCTTACCATCATATTTTACAAAATGGCGACCGCTAAATATGTCACAGCATTCACATGATTCAATAAATCGCCGAATGAAAATGACAATTGACAAGTTAAGTAATTGACAATTTGACGTATGTACCTGCAGTACAGACTACAGTACTTACAGTTTAAGTGCAGTGTTGCAAACTTTAAAGATTGACATATTTAGCGGTCGCCATTTTGCATACGAAAGCTATCGAGCGCTATTTTCTGCAGATCGCACCCATTCATAAGATCGCTAAATGTATTTATGTTCAAATGTATTTTGGAGCCATAAGTATTTGAAATAATTACTACAAAATACCTCAACGTCAGGTATCTGAAATACCAATTACAAATTACATTTATAAGAAGTAATTTAATTACAAATACCAATTACGTATTTGTATTTCAATTACGTATTTTAATTATCTACAAGTAATTCAAATACTGCCCAACCCTGGATATAAATGTATAATATTCTGGATTGGATTGGTAAATAAAAAATATTACTGGTCTTTTGGACGGTGTTATCACTATACTGTTGGCAAAGAGCAACTCTAACAGCTATGTCGAAAGGGAAGTAGGTTGAATCACAAACATAAACAACGCCAGACGTTGCCAAGCATTCCCGCGGCGGCGTGTGTCGGCCGCTATTAAAATAACGGAGCGCATAGCTGCGTGTGCAGCCCTTTTTTATTCAGTAGCAAAAAGAAAACAGCAGAAACACGCCCGTACTCCCGTCTCCCGACGGATTGGACGGGCAACGACAGGCCACCGGAGGTCTAATCGGATGTGACGGTTTCCATGGCCTGTCGGCCTGGCTTGGTGCGATAGGTACTCTAATTACGTAATACACGAATTTGAATAGTTTTGAAACAGATTGCTAATCCATTATCGGCGTTTTTGGGGGACTGTCTTATGTAATTTATACTTATATAATTTGACGACGCGGACGCGGTGTCAAGTTACACACGTATAAATTTTGCTCTTGGAGATAAATTCGTTTACGACAGAAATCTGTGGAGTAACGTTGTGAATAGTGTATAACCAAATAACTAAGTGTCTTGTGGTCAATACTACCAAAACATATACCCTAAATCTGTGTTATAGAACTATTAAAACCAGTGTTAAACTTTAAAATATCGCGAGTGAAAAATTACTACCCACTGGCTTAATTAACAAAATCCTGACCTACGTCAATGTTGTACTCAGAGCAGCGACAAAGGCGGCACTAGTTTGGATTCGTGGATTTGTTTTTTTCTCTTATCTTTATTTCCGAACTACAGAGGCGGCCATAAGCTGGATTAGTTATTCATATCGCTAACTTAACAAAACAGCTGTGAGTTAAATACTGCACTGCCTATCTGGACGTAAAATATTATTGTCCCCAGTTGAATATGAGTCTGATGCGATCACCTCCTGCAGCTGGCAGTAGCATCGACGGAAAAGGCGGTTCACTGCCGGACTTACCAAAGGCTTATGATGCTGGCCAACACTTCGTAACACAACGTAGCAATAAAAGAAAACAGCCGAATTCCCCCGAGCTCCCCGCTGAATACTGTGAGCCGCAAAATGAGATTATGGCGATGTTGCGAGAGTTTACTACGACCCAGAAAGAAACAACTGAAAAAATATTTAAAGAAATATCGAGCATTAAAGAACAAATAACTGAAATTAAAACTACAAATGAACATATAGTGCTACAGCAAGCTGAAATGAAGTCAGAAATCGCTTTTTTAAAGGACTCGAATAGTGCGAATGAAAACAAAATAAAATTATTGGAGACGGAATTACACCAACTAAAAACTACTGCAAATTATACTGCTGATACAACACCAATGACTTCAATGTACGAAAACATTGTAACTGAAATCCAAGAACGGCGAATAAGAGAAAAAACATAATAATTGTTGGCATACCCGAGCTAGAAATATCAAACTCCGATGAAAGACGTAATTACGACATAAACGAGGTAACAAAAGTAGTAAAAACGCTTTCAGAAGGTTGCCCTGGACCTATCAAAACAATAAGATTAGGAAAATACTCTTCAGATAAAAATCGCCCGATAAAAGCTTACTTTCCATCAGACAATGCAACTAAAAGCTTGCTACGAAACAAAGCGAAACTGGAAAGAACCGAAATAAAAATCTACTCGGATCAGACCGTGCAACAACAAAACTATATGAAAAGCCTCAAGGAAGAACTACAAACCCGTGAAACGAACGGCGAATCTGATTTAAGCATAAAATATGTTAAAGGGATTCCGAAGATAGTGAAATCTCAATCAAAAAACTCCCAACAATAAATCATTCCCCCCATAGCGGTATAATCGAGACATGTGGCAACATAACGTACCAGATTACAGACAACTACAATAACATATTCTCAAGTACAAAATCACTGAAATTTTTCTATGCAAATGTCCGCAGCATAATAAACCCTGGAAAACTAGACGAGCTAAAATGTGTCATCGAATCCCTGCAACACACAGTACATATAATAATTCTCACTGAAACGTGGATCAAGTCAAATGATGAGGCACAAAGAGTACAACTACAGAATTACTCTCACTATTACAGCTACAGATCTAAATCCAGAGGTGGGGGCGTATCTATATTTATCCACGATAATCTAAAGCACAACTTTGTTGAAGAAAAGTGTGACGACGACAACCATTTTCTTTGGGTTTATGTAAAGAAATTTTCCTTGAATATAGGAGCCATATACAAGCCAGAAAGATCGAACGTTACCAAATTTCTTGAAGATTATTCTACCTATCTACAAAATAAAAAACGTTGTATAACTTTTGGTGACTTTAATTTCAATGTCTTAAAAAGAGATAAGAATACAAAAGAGTACTTGAGTGTATTAAAAGAAGACGGCTATAGTATCTTGAATAAAATTCACGAAGATTATTCTACTCGAGAAGCGATTACTAGCAAAACAATACTGGATCATATATCTACAAATGTGAAGGACAAAACAAATGATTTCCGGTTGGCCATTGTCGAATCTGCAATGTCTGACCACAAACAAATTGTATTTGAAATAAAAAAATGCGAACCTGAGCCTCCAAAGAAAATTCAGTACGAAGCAGTCAACTACTCACAATTATATAAAACCTTAGAAGAAACCAGCCATGAAAACGAAAAAAATGACTACACTACATTTGAGAAATATTTAAAATAAAATATAAACAAAAATAAAACAACTAAAACTAAAATTTTAAATGCAAAAAAGACAGATTGGATTAATAAAGATTTACTATTGGATATAAACAAAAGAAATGAAGAATGGAAAAAGCTGAAAGAAAATCCTAAGAATGATGAAATTAAAGAATCTTTTATTTGTATTCGAAACAGAGTGTCAGAGAAAATTCAAACTACTAAGAAAAATTATTATCTGAAAGAGATTAGTGACTGTTCTAAAAATCCCCTAAAAATGTGGACTCTTATAAATGACCTCACCTATAATAAAACAAAGGTTAGTTGTGCTCCTGAAATACTTGATGGCCTAGCAATGGACAAAATACAAGTATGTGAACATTTTAACACTTACTTTTCGACAATAGGTTCTAAATTGGCAAATGATATCCCTGGTAAATACCATAATAATTTAACAAACACACTTCCACAGAATCAGAGTCATAGTCAATTAGTGGAACTTACACCAACTACCGCTAGTGAAGTGGCAAAAATTGTGGATGATCTTGAAGTCAACACCAGTGCTGGTTTAGACGGACTTAATGCAAAGACGATAAAATGTGTTAAAAACCTTATTAAGCATAATTTGAGTAAGTGCATAAATTCTTGTTTACTGGATGGAACTTTCCCTAATAGTCTGAAAATTGCAAAAGTTACACCGATACATAAAGGTGGCAGTAAATCAAATGTTGAAAACTATCGTCCCATTTCTGTACTCCCTATTATCTCGAAAATCTTTGAAAAAATTCTATATACCCGATTACATAAATACTTAGTCTCTATAAATTTCCTTACCGATAAACAGTATGGTTTTCGGCCAAAATCGAACACCTTATCAGCTACAGTAGATCTCGTCACCAAAATTAAAACTAGCATAGATCGGAAACAACTGGCCTTGGGTCTGTTTATAGATCTGAAGAAGGCCTTCGACACAGTGAGTCATGAACTGCTTCTAAAAAAACTGAAGGCGATTGGTATTACTGGAGCAGCGTACAAAATCTTTAAATCATACCTGATGGATAGATTTCAAGTGGTAAAAATCGATGACTGTCAAAGTGGCCCCCAACTAATTACATGTGGAGTTCCTCAAGGCTCTATTCTGGGCCCATTGCTGTTCTTAATATATATAAATAATATTACAGATATAGGACTACAAGGTGATGTATCACTCTATGCTGATGATACAAGTCTATTCTATTTTGGTAATAAGATTGATACTCTTATGGAACAAGCACAAGATGACTTGAATAGGTTGTTTAATTGGTTCCAGTGCAATCTACTGACAGTTAATACTAATAAAACAAAGTACACAATATTTGCTGTTAAAAATAAAAAAATACAAACACAACACACTCTTAATATAAATGGTAAAATGCTAGAAAAATCTAAAGCAGAAAAATACCTTGGACTTATACTGGACAGCGACTTGTCGTGGAAAGCACATATCGAGAAAATAAAAAATAAGCTCTCTGCCTTAACAGGCGCACTGCGCAGCATTGTTCGTTGTCTCCCACCACAAGTTGGCTATATGATTTATAACTCCATGGTGAAACCTCATTTGGACTACCTAATTGAAGTGTATGGCTGTACTTATAAATCCAATCTACAAATCTTGCAAACAGCTCAAAATAAAATTGTTAAAGTTCTTTTTAAATACAACTACCGAACACCTACACTAAAACTTTACAAAGACACAAGGCTCATGAACATTTCACAAATATATAGGTACAATACTTGTATACTCGTACATAAAATATTAAACAAAAACATACACACACAAATAACTCTTACAAAACAATCACAAATAAAAAACAGATACAGAACTAGACAAGCAAATGCTAAAGCGCTGCGGGCGCCTAGAACAAACTACGGCAGGAGTACTATTCTGTATGAAGGAGCACAGCTTTACAATAAATTGCCTCGGAATGTAAAAGATCAAAAAACTATGTACACTTTCAAAAAATCTCTGAAGAAACACATTTTAGCGGATTTAAAATTTTGAGTTGTCTGCGAGTACTGTACTAACCTAATTTATTTTTGTTGTGTAACCGTCGCGTCGCATGTATACTTACTAATTAGAAAAAAGTTTTTCTCATATAAGTGAATGTAATTCTTTTTGAGAAATAAAGTTCTTAAACCATAAACCATAATTTTGACGTTCGAAAAGTGCTGATTCTCAGCCTAGTTTGAATAAATGACTTTTGAATTTTGAATTTTTTGAATTTTGAATTGCTTCATAAGTTAGAAAAAAAAATCTGCACAGCAACGTAAATAACGCAATGAATATTGTTGAACTGTCAAAATGAAACAGATTAGCCGGAATTATTTACGAAAATGTGTTGCGTAATTAGATAGCTGGCCTGTGGGAAAGCGTGTCGTGGGACCGCAGTTTTATACTAATAGTTATTCCAAGGTCAAATATTAAGTAAAAATCCTGATTCCGGATACTGATCCTGATTCACTGCGCCCGGATAAGATTGCGGTGGTAATACATTTTAGTTTACCGTTGAACATTTCTCTTTTGCCTTGTACCATGTAACGTGCTGGAAACATATTTAGGGCGTACTTCCTGTGTCAGAAATATTGCTTCGGTACGCACCGCGTTTATTGGCGGCGCCGTCACTCTTGCCCGAACGAGCCGAATGTTACGCGCACCTGATGATTTCCAAGATAATATGAAACTGAGATTTTTGCCACGTTTAGGTAGAAAAATATTTGCTACGTAGGCCAGTTAGGGTAGAAATAAATATTGATCAAAATGATAATTTGGTGCTATCCAAGGACCAGTGAATTGAATTATTAACGCGCTGAACACAAAAAGGTAAGATTCATATCCTTAATAGTACATTACCGCGACCAGCAATTAGGGCATTGATGGAGGATCGTGAAAATGTGGGCCGAAGCGAAGTCGAGGCACACATACGTGAGTCCATCAATACCCTAATTGGTCATTGATGGACTCACGTGCTTCTGGTTGCGGCTAAGGCTTGTATAGTACTTTTCTCAAGCAATGCGCGGAAATTTAAACTAAGTACATTTATTATAAATTCCAGAATCAATAACGAACAAAGAAAATTTTTCACGCGCCAGTATGTTCATTTGTTTATTATTTACTTTATGTTCATTTGTTTATTATTTACTTTAAACAGCTCTATTTGCTAAGCCAGTTCGAAATTTAAATAAAATCTTTGATAAGTTACCTCCTTGGTTGCCATGATTGTGTTGAAGTAAAAAGTTAGTTTAATTTTTAAATAACACGACAGATATGAGTTTTCATCGTAATTTATTTGGCCGCTGAACGCGACAGATATGGATTTTCACAGTAACATTGCCGACCGGGCGCTCGCTTGTTTTTGACCAGTACAGCAATTTCGATTTATCTCGAAGAAGGTTGTCAAAATAATGTTCGAATTTCATAACATGTTTGAGAAAAAACTTTTTTTGACTAATATTTCGTACTTTTGCAGACCTGTACCAAGTTAGGGATGGATTGTAGATAAAAAAAAAACCTAATTAATTATTCTAGTTGCTGTCTTCTCCTCATCCATAATGAGGTTATTATAATTATTCAGTCGCAGTGCTCGAGTAGGAATCAGTCGCGCTCAGCCGATGTGTCGATGAGTGGAGCACTCGAGAATATCTCGCCCTGATACTCGTCTCTGTGTCAAGAGGTATATCAACTCAACCAATCACTGTACATTGTCAAAGTTCCATTGAGGAACTGACTGCAAAGGCTTTTCGTCTCTTCTCATACCAAGGAAGTAAGAGTATTATTAGAGCGTGTCAGCAATAGGGATCTTGACTGAAAAAAAAAAAGCTGAGAGGTGTCAAGGGACACCCGGATGGAACGAAGTTATGGAATGAACCTCACAAAGGCATGCCACTAATTAGTACCTGTGGTCGCTCACAGATGGCGTTATAATAAAAAATAAAAAGTGTAGTTACAACTTTTGGTTCCAATTTTTCCCTTTCGCAACGCGCGAAAGGGAAATTCGTTCCAAAAACTATATAGTCCGTCAGTCAGATAATAAAAAAATATTAGATAAGTACTAATTTTTAGTTTTATCATAATAATAAAAAATGGTTTAGATAAAACACATTAAAGTTGGGGTTGGTCGCTCGCTATGTTACAATTTAGTAGGTACAACAAAATCTACCGGAGAGTGACGTCATGCCACGTTTTAACTCAATGTATTGCCGTAATCTTTTGATTACGTAAAAAAATAAGAAATACGTGTCCAATCTTTTTTAATAATCTATCTGATGGACAAACTAAAAAAAAAAGACGTGTGGCACTCGGGGACTGCCCCGGCGAAGCTATTGCATAGCATTTTTTATCAACTTACGCAATTGTAAAATATTAACCCGAATACAAGAAATAGCAATGATGACATTGACAGGAACTGTTATTTACATTTATAGTTTTTAAAACTTGACACAACGTAATGGCCGGGAACATACTAATAAAAAGGTTTTACACAAACTAATAAAAAGGTTTTAATTTAACTATTAATAGTCAAGGATCATTCGTCTAAGTAAATTTGAACTTTGTTGTCAAACAGTTAAACATAATTTTCAATAAAACACTCTCGTGTCATTCGTTTAAGTAAATTTGAACTTTGTTGTCAAGCAGTTAAACATAATTTTCAATACAAAACACTCTTTTCTTAGGTAGTATTTTCGTTACGAAATTTCTGGATTAGGTCTCCACGCTCAAGGCCCGCGATAGAAGCTATGCAATAGTTTAAAAATTTGTCAACTTCCTTTTTAGGGTTCCGTACCCGAAGGGTGACAAACGGAACCCTATTCATAAGCCTCCGCTGTCCGTCTGTCTGTCAGCGAGCTCTATCTCATGAACCGTAATAGGTAGGCAGTTGAAAATTTCACAGATTGAGCATTTCTATTGCCGCAAGAGCAACAAATAATAAAATTAAAAAATAAAGGGGGGTCGCCATACAATAAAATTAAATTTTGAAAAAAATATAATCTGACCCTGGAATGTGGGGTATCATTTTCTAGAGCTCATTGAGTAGAGAATAAATATAATTTTTATTTGTTTTTATCTTCAAAAATGATGAATTAGGGGGCCGTAGAAGTTGTCTATTTTAGACCATTTTTGTACGAGCTCTATCTCAACAACTAAACAAATTAGGAATTTGAAGCCTGTGTGTATCATGTAACATATACTGTTTATAATCAACAAATACTAAAAACGCCGATTCATAACGTATTTTATATAATATGGGCGATTTTCTGCAACTTAAAAAAATTATTTTGTATTTCATGCTAATATTATGCGATATAAATTCCACAGATAACTATTTAATAGTCGGAGTAATGACATGGAATTAGTAAGTACCTACTATCATGGCAGCATATACTATTTCGATCATTTCAGATCATCCAAAAAGGTCTACAAAATAAACTTTCTTCACAAGATTTTAAAACCGACCAGTATTTTTTGAGTTTAAGAACTTTATCGACTTTTTTCAAAGTATCTCTAGACGGTGTTGATGTGTGTACCTCATGTTAAAAATACACTCCAATAGACAATATATTCAGTAACATTGAAATGAATGCTGGCACATACAGTGTACTATTCAGTTACCTTAAACCGTTGTGGATACAATTTCATATTGAGAAAAATTATTGGTGTAAAAATATTCGGCCACGGCGGCCGATCTCAACGGAGACTGGCCTTCGGCGCGGGAGATATTATAGTGCACAAGTGTATGCGCAGACACGAGAGCACTCTCTCTTCCCTCACTCTCATAGTCCGATGGGATGTGTAAAAATAATAAGTAAGAAATAATAGATTTCTGTATGACTATCAAAAATAACGTAAATAAATACCTGTATAATTGACCCGTGCGTTTGCACTGGCGAAACATCACGACAAAACATGTTGAAATCTCTAGTTCCTGTCAAACATTGTATGAAAAATTGACAGAAAATAGAGATTCCAACATGTTTTGTTGTGAATGTTTCGCCAGTGCAAACGCACAGTTATAATTAAAATTTGGCGTACTACTTACATTCTATTTTGTACAATATAGTCTGATGTAGCAAGAGAAATCCTTTTATTTATAAGTAACTAGCTTTACCCGGCCCGGCTTCGCACGGTTAGCACTAAGTAGGTACTTATCTACGGCGCACCTACCTTTCCTAATTACCTATTTCTACCTACCTACCCTACCCTACTTACCAGGATAGGTAGGTACCTAACCTACCCTACCTACCCTACATATCTACCTGCTTACCTACCATATATACCTACCTATTTATACCTACTAATACTATGTTAGTAGCAAATAAATAACTTTGACTTTAGTTAATGCATGTTACTGGATAAAGTTAACTTAATATTTTTCTCTTAAAATAAATGAAATATACTCCTACACCTATATTTTAACACAACAACATTTTTTCATTAAAATAAGACAATTTCTTTAAAAATCTTTGTATTTTTATAGCGCCTCTGTTGTTACCTTTACGAAAGTATTACAAAAATTCATAGTGTTAAATCTTGTACGACATGGTATGGAACCCTTCGTGTGCGAGTCCGACTCGCACTTGACAGATTTTATTTAAGATTATTTTATGCACCTTATTCTTCAGTAGGTTGCAAGATAGTATAGGAAGGTAAAAATAATCCATATATTTGGACACCCCAAAACCTATTTTAGCCGTTTATTTTTGTTACGAGCACTTTCTCATAAACCACTTTCATACAAAAACAAAATCACACACGCGCAGGTGGCACATTTACAGCCATTCGCAACTCTCAAGTTATCCCCAACTTAGGCGGCGAATTTTTTATTCTATTACCAAATTCCTTAATCGGTTCGTGGGAGGGTAGAAACTTTAGTTCGCCCCTTGAGGGGCAATCATCCCCAGTTAAGGCAGTTATCGTTTTCTGCGGCTCCTCTAAATGCTATTATTACTGGGGCTTTTACGCGTTCAATTATTCTTTTCGTCGAAAAGTTTTGAGTCAACAGACGGATTACAGGACATTTTCGCGAATTATTTTCGGAATTGTTATTTTTGTGGTTCGTTTCGTTTTTAATGCGATTTGTTTGACGGTAATGTTTATTCATGTAGGCTTGTTTTTGCTAACAGATGATACCTATGTCTGAGGTCGGGTGGCCAAAGTTTTTCTGCGAAGTATAATAAGCTGCAAAAAATACTTTTGTTTTCAACCCTCTACGCAAGGGTTAAACGAACGATTCCATCATCTTTTAAACTTTTTAATTGGCCGATCTAAATTCAAGTAATTTGTCTACCACTTCATTCCCAATGCAATATTATGATGGTTTATTTATCGTTTAATTAACAAAGGATTTCATCAATTAAGTCGGTTCCACTGAATCTGTCAGAAACTCTAATTGGTGGCTAAACTTTATATAACTTCGATGGAATCGTGCCTCGAAAATCAAAGATTATCCGTGATAGAAGGAGGATTAATAAATATCAGGTTTACTTTTCAGCCTCATTGATCAGCCATCTTAGGCTGTGTAATATCTATACTCAATAATCTTATTGAATCAGGGCCGATTAGCTTGTATACCTATCCTTCTATAAATTATATTTAACGTAAAAACATACCAGAGTTTGTTATTCAGAATCCAACAGAAACTTGTGAAACGGCACAAAGCTTACGAACGAAGCAAATATATCCGTAAATAATGAACAGCTTCCAATATCGTTTGTTGAAACGTTCACGTTTTCGACTGTTTAAAGTATCATTTAACAGCGTTCACAGAAAACTTTAAATGGCGGAACACGACACAAATGTTTCGGATACATTTTCGAAATGATGGAAATAAAATAAATATATTATTTCTGTGAGCTCTAATTGGTAAGCAGCTCAAATTATAATAACAGCCCGTTATTTTTCGCCTTCTTTTTTTATCTGGTCGAAGACTTCTTTGTCTTTTAAACCGAAGAAATGAGAGTTAATTAATTGTTAAACTTACACAATATTTGTGATTATAAATCAATCCAAGTTTCCTCAACATTTTTCCTTCACTGAAAGTAAGCGATGTCTGAAAGCCAACTCCCACGGTGCGCCATATCGCGGACGCGCACCAGCCCGCACGAGGACGCACCGCCACGCACGCGTTCAACGCGCGTCTGCGCTACCACGCACGCTAGGTTTCCCACGGTGCGTCGTGCGCGTGCGTACACTTGTATAATCACAGTATCCGATAAATAAAATAAAATAAAAATATTGTATTTTTGGGCATCAAGACCCATAGGGTGTTAGTATTACATCTAACTTAAAACTATATTAGTAACATGCAGAAACACTAAAACAGAAAAAAATAAACAACACAATCACGGGAAGGTTTAACAAGCGTTGTTGCCAACATGTAGCTTGGTAAACCTCCCCATTGTAGGCCCATCCAGCCTCTCTGCAAACACCTTCAGAATGCTGTTGTTGCATAAATGGATTGCAGAAGTTATTAGAGCACTCAAGTGCCTTCTCCGAATATTCCATGTTGATACCTACATTGAAATGTTTGGCAACTACTCCGTGCTCTGATTTCCTAGAATAATTAAATCTTGATTCCACTGCATTATACCGCTCTACTCTCGATCAGTTGAGCTATATTTACATTCATTAATTCAGCCAAACTATTGAACTAATTGAATAATAAGCTGCTAGAAAATGTATATAGTAGGGTACATATAAAATGTATACTATGGTACACAGTACTTTTACTCTCAGCTCAGAGATTATTGCAATCTCCACTAAGTAAGTGAACACAGTAGTTATACACTATACGGTCTTATTCTTAAGAAAATATTATAAATATAACAAGTTAAATGAGTATGAACATTTACGTAACGTTTTACCCAAAACTAAGCTTCCTGAAACTATACAAAATACATATAAGAATTACTTTAATTGCATAAATATTGAAACAATATCATAACTTTACAGTCAAATAAAAATTGGAACAGCTTACCAGTCTGTCATCCAGACTTTCTAGAATTCAGGTTGTATAAAAAGGGCTAATATACTCAGTCAGCAAGAATTTAAAGAATTTGTTTGGCTTAATGCTCAGTGGAAGAGGTAAGCTTATTTTTAAGCTGGCCCGAGTGGCTTCGTTGATAATTTCACTCAAACTGCTTTAATAAAAGAAGTAATTAATGGTTTATATTGTACTTTTGGCGTTTCGCTGTTAGCTTCTTTGTTTAAAATCTTTTCTGAAGCTTTTAACATTTCAGATTTCCGTTTAGTGAAGGAATAAAATTCAAAGTTACAAACTTTTTCTTTTGTAAAAAAGTACTCAGAATTTTTCTATTAGCTATGACAATAAAGTACTTTTTTAGTTTTTTAAATTCACCATCAGTGCAAAATAAACTACTTGAAATTAATGTTCAGTTTTTTTTAAATTTCATATGTGTACACTACACATTTGTATATGTTTCAACTTTAGTGTTACACGTTATGATTACAAAGCAACACAAAAACACTACATAATTTTAGCCCCCTTTCAATGCAACATTATCCTCACTACTTTACTATTACTCTCTATTCTCTATTTATTCTACAGCAGTAGAACCAAGTAACTGCGTACTGTAGTGGCTATTTTATTACTCTTTATATTCCTTAGTGAGCAGTTGGACACAATGGTACACAACAATAAGGGAAGAACAAAATAGATAGATGGTCCTGTCGACAAAAGACTGCACAAAACACGTTTTAGTGAATACTTTCATTTTGAAACGACATAATGTTACAATAGGAAGTTGAAACGTAATTTATTACAATAACACGTAATAAAGGAAAGTAATGGAAAAGTTTTCGTTCCGATTCTTACTGGTAGATTGTTATTTGTTATTTTTGTGCTACGTTTACCGCAGTAGTTTAATTCAACTGACTCACGTCATGTTCCGCTACTCGAGTTCCAGTACTCGAATTTTGTGTTGCGGAACATGACGCGAGCCAGTTGAATTGAACTGCTGCGGTTTCGGTACTACGGTTTCGCGGCGGAGGAGTGCTACTGGCGTTAGTGACAATTTTTTTAACAAGCTTATGTTGTCGTCTGTCTTCAGACAGCACGGTTTTCAGTTTAAGGAAATCCGCAAAAGGAATTAAGCAGAAAAACTAGGCACGTATTTAGGAAATAAGTAGGAAGCTTTATTTTTTTTTTGTCGTGTATTCAAACGGTAGCGAGTGGGATGCTTTATTCATTTCGATTTTTGTGTTTTGAATAGTGAGTTGGTTGTTTTTTTTTTGGCAGAACGATGATGAGCCAAGACGTGTTTTTGTGTTTTTTTTACTTCAGTTTTATGTATTTTAAATAATAAATATACTTAAGTTTTATTAGGCCTACTATTTCCACACTTATACCCATTGGCTGTGGTCATCATACAGAGACTGAAAGTTTTGTATTTGTTTTATTAAAATTAAATAAATATAGATATACGTGTACTAAGTATCTTGTTGTGATAATATGGGAATGGTCACCAACCCGTGACGTCCGCATCTTAACAGCAGTCACTTTGTCAACTAGCCTATACTTTTTGTATTTGGCAATATTATATAATGAGCATGGAATTTAATTTAATTATTAGAGTCTTCATAGCCATAATAATTAACTTGACATCCAACAAGCAGCCGAGCTAATGAACCGGCCCCTACATTCTATCTCCAAAATTGGCTCCTTTTATAAACAAAATACATCCGTTTTTATCCCCTTATCAGTATACGTGTTCCCTTCCGCCTAGTGCCTCCGACCTGTCACGACTGCCATCAATCTTATCGGTGAATATTTCTTGATTCCAACCCTCGAACGGCATCGAAAAAATATGCCACACGAATTTATATTCGCGTCGTAGCTACGTACGTGGTAGTGATGTGATTTGCCGGGATATGGTTGTCATCGTTTTATAAATGCCACGGGAATATCTTATTTTTTTCATGATCTATACTTACGAGTATATATACTCGTATATTCTAAAGAGGTAAAATTTATTTGTTTGTGTGTTTGTAAGTTTGTATGTAGGGGTAATCATCGAAACTACCAGTTGGAAATGAAAAAATTTTCTTCATTGGATAACCCAATTATTGAGGAAGGTTATAGAACCTTCCTCAATAATTGGGTAGCATAGGCTAGCGAACGAAGTCGCGGGCAGAAGCTAGTAATATAACTGAATACGCATACCGACGACTCACCTGCATACTGTGGTTACGCTTACCTAGCATGGAGTCACCTGAAACCCTTACTCATAAGCTCTCCAAGCGGCAATGTAGCGAGCTAAACAAAATCACTGCTAAACTGAATCTTGAATTTTAAGACCGCGGCGACCGATGAATTGTCCGTAAAAACATAATACCTAAATCATTTGCAATTTGAGCATATTTAATTTTTATTCGGGTTTAGACAGTATTTATCTAGGTTTGTACATCTTTTTTTTTTCCAAAAACTTACCTAAATGAAGTTTAAGCGAATTGAATTTCGTACATTTTTACAGCTAAATGACATGTTTTCATACTGTTTTTTCTGTATTATAAGCAACAATATTTCGAATACTGTTTCAGCAGAAGCCTAGCTTATATTATCAAGTTACAAAGTATAGAAAAAAATATGAAAGAATATTAAGTTTTCATTCATCATTTTTGGTATTACTGAACACATCCAAATTTATCATAAATTCCGATAGCTAGTAACAACGCTAACAACACACAACAGTCACAGACAACAACAACAACAAAACAGAACAGAGATAACAATATTCCAAACGCATTTTCCCGCCATCTGGACTTGCAGTAGCGAGCCGTGTTCGCCGGACCCTTAAGATAGTTAATTGATTCAGGCATGACCTTGCGGAAATCCATTATAAAATACAATAGACGTAGATATATTTAGTAACCTAGGTAATAGGTTACTAAATATATCTACGTCTATTGTATTTCTTGAATGTTATTCACACTCTCTTAGCACATAGGTACGGACTTATTTTGCAAGAGAGCTCTATTTTGATCCGAATTCTGGTGAAGTCAAACATTTTCAGTCAGTGCTACTATTACTACTCAACTAAGTATATGATCCAGGAACGTCACTTAATCAGGAAAATATTATTTCCCTTACTCCCGTAATTGAAACCATGTGTTCGCATCCCTAGCGGTGACGTCACAATGTGTCGGAGAGGCGCTACGCGGTTGACAAGCGCTTAATCAAGATGGCCGGAATTCCCGCGTTTTTCCGCCATTAACAATGTTGACGTTAGTTCGAGACAACCGATCGGTAATTACTTGCAGATTTTTAAATGTTCCTACAATATTATGATAAACACATTAGTGTCCATCAATTATATTCGAAAACAGATAGTTTGTGTAGTGTACCAATCGTAAATGATTCTTTGAAGATACTGCGAGCAATTTTCTATGTGTTTGGGTATATCCTTTGGCTATCGGCTCTACCCATGTAGAGCCGATAGCCAAATCTTTCATAATATGTATTGTATGGGACTCCATAGTCTCATACACTATTATGAAAGATTTTTAAGACAAACATTCTGAAAGTGGGCTCGGGACTGGGTTGTGGAGGTCAGATAAGCTGTCGCTCCATGTAAAATACTGATATTCAGCTGCATCAGGTTAGACTGGAAGCCGACCCAAACATAGTTGGGAAAAGGCTAGACCGATTGATTGATTCTGAAAGTGAGTAACGTCGCAAATCGATATCAAACATTTCGCTGTTTTGATTAATTTGGAAAAATGACTGAAATTGAAAAGAAAAATGACTAACTAGTGAACTAGAATATTAGATAAGATAGATAGATAAAACAAACTATTCAGTGCACACAAAAGACACACATAACCACAATTAAATAATTACAATTTACATGAATATAATTATGTAAAAACAAGATGCTAATATACAAAAAAAAAAGAAAAAATATAGGTATTTAAATAAATGGAGTGACAATATGACATACTTAAACTATAATATACGAGGTGCGGTGTGCGCCTCAAGGTTACACCAAATGGGAATAGGTATTAATAATGAATTGCAGTTATAACACTGAATTTGATGTTGTTACCATTTTAGGGATAAAAAAAGCATTTGGAAAGATTCCAAATACTTTTTTTACATCTAAAACTAAACATTTGGTGTTACAATATTAATTATTGCTATTCATAATCAATATTTTAGTTCGCTAGTTAGCCACATTTCTTGTTTCCATACAGTAATATTGCCAAATTTATCAATACAGCGAAATATTTAACAGCTATTTGCGACGTTGCCCACTTTCAGTATAAACGCTCTTATACTAGTTATTATAAGGTTCACACTAACAAAATTTTGAAAACAGGTAGGTATCATCCAAACTTTCTACAGTTTACTTGCTATTCTTTTACGCGTCTTACGTATGTATCGTGCGTGTTTCACCTTAAACACCTCTGATTTTAAATCACAAGAGACCACTTTCCGTTATCCACAAACCATTACACCATCAGAACAAAACATTACATTCTTCACCCGCAAATCTAAAGAAATACGAATCGCATGTGGAAGGAAATATAAAAAGAATAGGAAAGCTAATTCCCGCGCCACCGTTATCATACGCGGAACGAGCAAATAATGGTATCGGCGACGAGTGATACGAATTTGTGAGACTGAGACCGAGATACCGGCGAAGATTAGCTACGTGAAGGGAGCATACTAATCCTGTCCTGGAGATTTGGAACAACGTGGGAGGCATGTTTTGTTAGGATATTTTCGCTTCTCATGTTGTGTACAATGATTTGAGACTAAGCTAGCTTGTGAAAAGATTGAGGTCTCGTAAAATAATAAGCTGAAATCTAAATTAGGGATGTAGACTAGGGCGAAAAAAAATAGTTATCCCTCAGTTAGATAACAAAAAAATATTAGACACGTATTTTTTGCGTTATCATATTAATAAAAAAATGGTTTACATGAAACGCATAGTTGCGAAGTGGGAGCTCGCTACGTCACAAGTCGGTATAAAATCTACCGGCCAGTGACATCATACCACATTTTAACGTACTGCCTACTCAATGTAATAAAATGTACGTAATTCTCGTTCGTGTTGTTTACGTCCTGATGCGAGTTAAACATTTTTTACCCATCCCAAAAAAAGTGCACTACGCCACTAAAGAAGTTTTCACTTCAAAAAACTCGTAAAAAATAACTACTTTAGATACCATTCTGATAGGTTTCAGAATTGTTATTTATACTAAAGAAGGTGACGATTTTAGCTAGCCCTTTATTTCAAAGAAGACTCCCGCCCCTTCCCAAGCCCTTAACCATAATGACGAAACCATTACACCCCAAATAATTGACACAAAACGCCTCCTATCCCTTGGATAGCCAGAACCTAGCCTAAGATAATTATAATCGGACATCCAATCAGCGTCTAGATTCTAATCAAGCGCAGGCAAACACACAATTACGCCGAGGAAACCATTACGCACCTAGGGGTGCACGGAACTACGCAGCCGGCTGCTAATGGGCTCTGCATAAAGAGAACTAGCCTGGATATAAGGCTTGATGACCTAGTCTAGACTTTCACTATTTAATTCACTGTCATGGGTAGTGGTGCGACAAAATGACTAGCTACTGTAATAGAAATCCATGTTCTGCAAGAACCAGATAGGTAAACTTAATTTGATCTGTCATAAAAATATTACCGAATTACCAGACGAAATCCTACTAATATTACAAACTAGCTTTCGCCCACGGCTTCGCCCGCGTGGAGGTCAGAAATTTATTATCCCACGGGAACGTACTATCGGGATAAAAGTATCTTATATGTTAATCTAGGTCATATTATATTATATTATATTATATTATATTATATTATATTATATTATATTATATTATATTATATTATATTATATTATATTATATTATATTATATTATATTATATTATATTATATTATATTATATAAGGTGGAGACGACAATACAACAAAAAATTAAACGGTGTGTCCATAATGACGTTCCGGCTATTCCGTTTATCCACCCCAAAAATCCACCCTAAGGTGGATATTCTGAAATGTATGCCCGAGAATTCACCCAAGGCCTAGTTGGATAAACGGAATTTATAGCCTTAGGGTGGATCCGGCATACATTAGGTACATTTAATTGGAAGCTAGAATTTATTTGACAATTCCAAAATACTCTTAAGCATTAGTAGTGCCAGTATTAAAATTTTTTGTTGTATGGTAGTCTCCACATTGTATAGTGGGATAGTAGGGTATGAAAGTTTGTATGTTTGGATGTTTGTTACTCAATCACGCAAAAATGGCTGAACGGATTGGAATGAAATATCGCACACAGATAGCTTACAACCTGGATTAACACATACGATACTTTTTATCTCGGTTTCTCATGGGATAATTCCCGACATCCACGCGGGCGAAGCCTAGTAGGCAAAAGCTAGTATTATAATAATGAACGTTACCGTTACGTTACGAACTGTTAACTGTTAGTAAACAAAACTTATGTTACCATAAGTAAGTAAAAGTAAGTAAGTAAAATCTGGACTTCTGGAGCCGAACTTCACATTATCCATGCAGTATGTAGTGTGAGTGGGAACTCATAGACCTATGAAGGCCGAGCCAGTGACGCAACATTGGACAGTCCCACCTACCGCACTACGTGCTCAAGATGCTGCGGGAGCTGGCACGCATTCTGCGGAGGATGAGGGTATTCAGGGATTGTCTGGATCTGGATGGATTTCAAAAGTCTTCGATTAAAAAGGTGAATTTGGTGCGGAAGTTGCAATTTTTTTTTAAATGTTTTGTGGACTTTGCAAAATTTTGTTGCAACTTCATAAGTTTACATGTTGTACAACCCTAATAACAAGTATGTTATGTGCTGTATGCAATAATGCAAAGAGCAGTAGCTCTTTGCATTATTGCATACAGCAAGAAGAAGTCATATATTATGCATACAAGCAAGGAATCCCATAGTGCACCCTGAATACGGCCACTCTGTTTTAGGTTCACCTTTCATCTCTTCTCCCAAGATTCTTGCTTCCTTTCACCAGACCAAAGTCTTTAATCACCTCTAACCACTAAATACAAGTGCCGGCTCCTATTCACAAAGACTCGGGCGTTCATTAGGAACCTTAAACAACAAACTGAAGGCCAAACACCGCACCGAACGTTGGAACTGCCAACTTGTACTATCTTTGCTAACTTAACCGCCGTTATTTAAGTTTAAATTGTGTAGCTTAAGTATCAGGTTTTGTTTCTCAGTATTTGAGTACCTGAGCTTTGACGTGTTACGATTTGTTCATAACTTTGGAAGTTCGATCAATTAGGGAGTTTTGGTTTCCAAAAATGTTTATCTCAGCGGAGGTAAGATATGACTTAGGAAATTATGACAACAGGATATAAATAAAACTTCATAGATGAAAGACAAATATTTGGAAGTAGGAACAAGAAAATACTGCATGGGTAAAATACCTAAAGTAAATTGGCATTGAGGAACCATATATTAAAAAAAAACACAAATCATAGATATAGGTACCTATTATATTATTATTGGAAATATACTTGAAAGAGAATTTAAAAATATGATGTCGGAAAATATGAAACATTTTTAATAACCTTTTCGTGGAACTGCTTCCCCTTTCAATTTAAAAAGAGTCGATATCAGAACTGTTTGTTTTAAAACACTTTGTTGAAACTCGGACGAATCCGTTTATTTCAATACCTTTGTGTTCTATTCATGTTTTGTGTTACTACTTCGTTTTGATGCTTCTTGTTTCATTTTCAAATATAATTTAGAGGTATTGAGAGGAGGGAATATCTGTACATCTACATTATAATTAAAGTCGCTTCGTGTCTGTTTGTTGTGACCGCGTTGTTCTTAAACTACGCAACGGATTTTGTTGCAGTTTTTACTATTATTTAGAGAATTTCTTCCAGAAGGTTTATGAGTACTTATAATAAAGTAATAAAGAAATCTGGGTGTTTTGACAAGTTGTAAAGAGGCGGGGCACTATAGTAATTATTGATATTGATTCTGGGCTAAAACCATGTGCTAATAAGATTCTTTCTTTGTTAAATAATATGTTTTAAGATAGGTTAGAACAAATTATGGGAACCTATGAATGGTTTCAAATGACAACCAGCACGCGTAGCATGAGCACCGCTTTGTCGACGGAAGAGTAGACAAAAATGACGTTCTGTGTAGACAGTACGACGGCAGCAAAGTAGAAAGAGGCAACTGCACTTTTTACGAAATTCACTTTTTTACATAATTCGACTCAGAATTCTTTGTTTCGTTAAACACAACTCCAATTTATTTTCTTCAGAGTTTCGAATTACTGTTTTGGAACAAAAAAATACTACAGTAATGACAATGGCAATGTGACATTGCAAAACGACATCTAGCGGTAAAACCTTGAAGCTCAAGAGTTAATGAATAATGCAGATAGATGGCGCTGTGGCTGGTTGTAATAATTAAATTTATGTTACTCGAGCTTTCCACATTTATTGACATACTTATGTAAATCAACAACATTTTATAGTCATGCAAGGTTTTATGAACTAAAAATAAATAAATTATAGTTTAACAAAAGTGGACAGACTGATGTCAAACATTCTGTTTAGTCTGTGGTTGGAAACTTCTCGAAGCTTCCTAAACAATAGTGAGGTCTTTGATACTGCGTCTGCGACGACGAGGTTGATCTTCGGATCCTGGTGAAGCTACGCGATGATGGTGATTGAACAGGTATGTTATTGGACGGGCACCGGTTCAGTGATGATCGTCTGATGTGTCTGTGACAGTACCTAAATTACCCTAGGCTGATAAAATTTTCGTTTTTCCTAATTATGATGATATTAGTGTTTAGATCGGTTCCCCATTTCGGGGAAAGGCCGCACACCGCCCCGTACGGCCTTGTAGAGCTCGTCTCCGGACTGGACACTCTTCCACCGAATATGAAATGAATTCTCAAATAAGCAGAAGACCGCTGCCTTGTCTAATAAGGCAGGAAAAGGTTTGAATGCGATTGTAAATAAGGCTTAAGAATTCATAGTTATGAGATTACATTGGATGTGGTTTTAGAAAAGTAATAAATAATAGCGAGATGGAAAGTATATTATCACATAAATCTGTGAGTAACCCTTACGTTAGCGTAACAGGTATTTGGTCAGTCATTACTCACACGATACCTCACATCTGCACTCGGAGTACTCAGAGCAACACTTCCATAAAGTGACGCATGCGGCTTTTCAGCGGCCTGGCGTCTGCATCACGCTCTTTCGAGACATGGTCCCTAGCAGTTCTTTCGAACTGATAAACGTGACGCAAGCGGCTTTCCCTGCGGCAACGTGCGACAGTCCTCGTTCAAGCAACGGGCGGCTAGTTCCAGCGGCAAATACGTCGGCATCATGCTCTTTAGGAGACATGGTCCCTATCAGTCCATGGACTGAATATAAGATATATATGTGGTCACCCAAACCCCTGGAAGTTCACTCTTTGCACAACAAGCATATCTGCAAGACACGTGTTCATGTCAGTCTAACCGAATTATTGGTCTGAGATAATGAATACAATGTTCAAGACTTATTAGATAAAAGAGTTGAGAATCGATGCTCAAAATCCTTATTTATTTAATAGAGTTT
Source organism: Conistra vaccinii (assembly GCA_948150665.1). Taxonomy (NCBI): domain Eukaryota; kingdom Metazoa; phylum Arthropoda; class Insecta; order Lepidoptera; family Noctuidae; genus Conistra; species Conistra vaccinii. The sequence continues at coordinate 1,310,365 of OX411323.1, read as the reverse complement.
TGGATACTCTCTCTTAAAGTCCTGTTATCGGTCTGAGGCAAAGAATACAAAATTCAAGATTTAGGTACTACATAGGTAGTAGAGTAGAGAATCATAATTCAAGAAACATTAACTAATAGAGTTGTGAATCAACTCTTTTAAATGCCTATAGACAGCCCCAAAGCGCCCACCCATCACCACTTCCTAGTGTTTGAGCTGGGGAGAAGAAGTGGCGCAACAAACTCTCCAGCAACACAGCTCTGTCTGTTTATTTACAAGAACTTTAATTATATTATCAGCCAATTGTTTGCTACTCATAAAGTAGAGAATTTATGTGCCTCCAAATTGCCCGAGCCATTTGTCGGTTTTAAAATCAATATTATGTTTGTTATTAAATTAGAGAAAGCGACCTGCAGTCACATTCCCCCCTCTGAAAATCAGACGCGTGACGTAGTAGAGCGTATGAGCTTTCACAATAGGAAGTACCCTGCCATTCCTTCTTGGTATTATAGAACATTTATGGATCCCTTAGGTTCATTTAATCAAATAGGCAATTAACTATAATTATTCTAATTCGAACTTGAATCTAATAAGATTATGAGATGTAATGTCCGCCATAATTTTTCATTGTTTTGCAGAAGCATCTTCAACCAATATGCATATAATTACTCTTTAGTATTAGAACTATTATTGCTCTTGCAAATACTCTTTTCGTGATAATTTAACATTACCGCGCTTCAGTCAGAAAACCTGTGCATGCTTATAATATAGTTTTACATACCAGGGTCTCTTTTACTAAGAGTATTTGTGTTACCATGGCACGCTACCTACAGTGCGGCCTCGTTCTAAACTCAGCCTATCGCAGTTGCCGGTGAACAGAGGCCTCTCCATGCACCTCAATGCTGAGTCAGCTTAGTCAGCTGCCCGCAGTCGTATCCAGGAATAGCTGAAATAGTTCGCACATGAACAAATTAGATTGTATTCCAATTGGTCGCCCCCCTCTGATTATAAAAGGTTAGAGCAGTTTTGAAATCCAATAAGAGTTGGGAACTTCACTGATTAGAAAATGTAGGGATCCTAGATTGTCCAAACAATCGTTGGCTTATAGCACACAATGCTGTTAACTATCTTCTCAGATTATAAAATGTTGACAAACAATCGAACATATTATGTGTTCTAACTGGACGCCCCCTCTGATTCCAAGAGGTTAAAGCAGTCTTGAAATTCCATAAGAGTTGAGAAGTTCTACCTACTGATTAGAAAATATAGGTATCCTAGACTGTGCAAACAGTTATTGGTTTAGTATTACAAAAGATTCTCAATTTCTCCATCTGATTATATAAACAATATTGACAGTAAAATGCTGTAGCATAAATCTGAAGTGATAACTATAGTGTCTCAGCTCAAGACATATTATTAAATGAGATAACAAAATCATACCGTGTAGTAACGGGTAACCCTAACCACAAATAGCATTTAAACTTAGCTTCCTCACAGGAGCCACGTTACTGCTGCTGCTGTTGTAGTCAGCCGATCTCTGCCGATCTTGGTGTAACTTTAAACCAAGCGCTCACAAACCAATGGTTTAGACATAGCGTAGTAGCAGCTTTGCGAAGACTTAAATATCCTGAAATTTGAAATAAGTCCACAAGAGTATCCGTTCAAGTATATGGCATAGGCTGCTGTTTGCAGAGTTACAAATAATTATGTTTATTTCATATGATGATAGTTAATGAACCTTCTCGTTCATTAATTTTATTATAGTATCATAGTTGGTGATACTTTATTTACATTACAACCTAGCTTCTTAGCTAATAAGTAATTGAACTATTACTTAAACTAATAGATAGGTAACTATAAAAATAATGAATCGTCCAATAACGTCTTTCATATTTACTTTACGTAACCGGCAGGCACGTGATTTACGTGTTCAATATAATTGTCAGCACTTACACTGTAGTCATGGTAATTAATTGTCTTCTTATAAGCTTTACGCTTAGTAGGTCTTAGTAACTAATAAAATTAGATTTACCTACCCATATTAAGGGTGTGTCTTATAGCTAAGCTCACACACACAAAAATCTCAAATGCACAATTCATATTCACAAACTGTCAGATACAAAACTCACGGTTTCAGGGAGTCGAACCCATTAATATAATAGCATAAGAACCCAAACAATCTTACCATCACATATTTAAAATTACGTCCGTGCATGTGGAAATTGAACCCACTATCAGTAGCATCGAAACGAAAGTCCTACAATCAACTATTCGCGTGGGGATTGAACCCACAAGCCGTGACACAGGAATGCAAGCACTTATAAACCAACACATGTGGCGGGACTCGAACCCAAGATTCATTTACAATGGAATCTAAGCACATCAACCAATAAATCATTCGGGATTTGAACCCAATATTAGCAGTTGAAAAATTCAACTTCCATAGTCAAATCGTTACTTACTTTATGTAAACCTAAGTTATTATAGCCGTTGTATCTCTTGTCGTCTCTAACAAATATAGAACCATTAAATTACGTTGTGTTATTTTTGTAGTAACCCTTAGTTGTTCTTTTCTCGTTGCACTGAAGTGAATCAGTACATTTAATGACGAGAATCCTGGTCACGGCACCACATGTGACGGTACCTAAATTACCCTAGGCTGATAAAATTTTCGTTTTTCCTAATTATGATGATATTAGTGTTTAGATCGGTTCCCCCTTTCGGGGAAAGGCCGCACACCGCCCCGTACGGCCTTGTAGAGCTCGTCTCCGGACTGGACACTCTTCCACCGAATATGAAATGAATTCTCAAATAAGCAGAAGACCGCTGCCTTGTCTAATAAGGCAGGAAAAGGTTTGAATGCGATTGTAAATAAGGCTTAAGAATTCATAGTTATGAGATTACATTGGATGTGGTTTTAGAAAAGTAATAAATAATAGCGAGATGGAAAGTATATTATCACATAAATCTGTGAGTAACCCTTACGTTAGCGTAACAGGTATTTGGTCAGTCATTACTCACACGATACCTCACATCTGCACTCGGAGTACTCAGAGCAACACTTCCATAAAGTGACGCATGCGGCTTTTCAGCGGCCTGGCGTCTGCATCACGCTCTTTCGAGACATGGTCCCTAGCAGTTCTTTCGAACTGATAAACGTGACGCAAGCGGCTTTCCCTGCGGCAACGTGCGACAGTCCTCGTTCAAGCAACGGGCGGCTAGTTCCAGCGGCAAATACGTCGGCATCATGCTCTTTAGGAGACATGGTCCCTATCAGTCCATGGACTGAATATAAGATATATATGTGGTCACCCAAACCCCTGGAAGTTCACTCTTTGCACAACAAGCATATCTGCAAGACACGTGTTCATGTCAGTCTAACCGAATTATTGGTCTGAGATAATGAATACAATATTCAAGACTTATTAGATAAAAGAGTTGAGAATCGATGCTCAAAATCCTTATTTATTTAATAGAGTTTCGGATACTCTCTCTTAAAGTCCTGTTATCGGTCTGAGGCAAAGAATACAAAATTCAAGATTTAGGTACTACATAGGTAGTAGAGTAGAGAATCATAATTCAAGAAACATTAATTTAGAGTTGTGAATCAACTCTTTTAAATGCCTATAGACAGCCCCAAAGCGCCCACCCATCACCACTTCCTAGTGTTTGAGCTGGGGAGAAGAAGTGGCGCAACAAACTCTCCAGCAACACAGCTCTGTCTGTTTATTTACAAGAACTTTAATTATATTATCAGCCAAGGATAATTATTATACTGAAAGACTCACCCCGTCGCACCAACAAACACACACACATACTGCGCTAATCTCATCACTAATTACTAGTTACTAATACTACATTAGACTAATCAGGGCTTCAACCCAACTATATTTAACTTAATAAATAACACTAGCTATCTTACGACAGCCCACTTGGACATGGCCTCTTGGTCTCTCCTCTAACTTATTTCGCTAGCCTAGATTCGGACGTCCGTCTATTCACAGGGTCTAGAACCAACTGTCTTTTTCAAATATCTCTCTCCCAAATTCCTTACAAAAATCCCCGTCGAACGCTTGGCGTCGGTTCCCAGCTTCGCAGAATCAATAGATTTATGACAGTTTTTTTGTAAAACATCTCAATTGTTTTAAAAGGGTCCGTTTGAATTGCCTAAGCGCAACTTAATGCTTGCCACATGCGCCACAAGCATTGTGAGTCGAGATTAGAAATTGGATATTTTTGAAGTTTCGTTAGAATTCGTTAACTTATTGCATCCGACCTTTTTCGCAGAACGCGTCAATTGTTTGCTACTCATAAAGTAGAGAATTTATGTGCCTCCAAATTGCCCGAGCCATTTGTCGGTTTTAAAATCAATATTATGTTTGTTATTAAATTAGAGAAAGCGACCTGCAGTCACATGTCCGATCAATAATCTAATTGGAAATATATCTGTGTCGTTGTTTCAGCTGTAGCTGAACCTGTCTGGCTGTTTAGGCTAGCCTGAAACTGATACGAACGTGTGGAGACGTGACGCCCTGGTGCTATCCCGTGGTCTCAATGGTGAATTTGCAGTCAGTCCCGACTAGAGGCGGGCAGTGTGCTGGTCTGATCACGGGTGTTGGCAGTTAAGAGGTTTGACCCAACGAGTTCGAGTGCTGGCAGTGTGGTCATCTTTCTATTGGAAGGCCTTACACCTATCTGGTTCCTCGTGCAGGAAAGTCTCGCCGCATCCAGGTACGATTCTGCATCATCATCTTTACGGTCGACCCGTAGGCCACGCGTTCGTGGGAACACAGAGTTTTCTCTGTTGTTCCATGCCAAGGGTCTTGATTCCACAAACTGAGAGGGAGTTATAAACTGAAGTCATACTACTACCTAACGTTTAATTGTAGTAGAACCTTAGAGAGAGAATATACATGTGACCATTTTGATAAGGTCATTTCAGAATATTAGTTTATAAGACCAGTTGTTGTAAAGTCAATGTGTTTGGTTGTGTCTCTGGGTGCTTTGCCCCAAATGTTATATTTCTTATAGGAGCACAACCATATAGGTCATTTACTTACGATTGAGCTAAAGGTTGTTAAGCATTCATCTCACGGATCCTAACAAGCGACCTTGAGCTTGTATAATTATTAGTCTCATGTTTGTATCTCCTCTGACACACCTGGTAACGGAGACAGCGTGTTTCAGAGGAAGATGCCATTTTAATTAAGGTTGGGAGAGTTAACTTTGTTTGTGTGTACCTTTGTTGGAAATACAATAAACTTTGTAATGTGTAATAAGTTAATTGTTTAATTGTTTCTTTCCCAAATGCCTGATAAATAAACTTTAGCACGGCCACCCTTTTCGCCGGGTTACAATTGGCCTTAACTATTTCTTTGGTAATATTAACGAAATGATGTAAAATAAGAGAAGATAGCTTTGTTCTTCTATTACTTATCACAGTTTATCACTTCTGTAAAATCATGATTTTGTAGATAACCCTATATACTTTGTGACCGTCGAGTATAAAGTTTCACTATCTTCTGTCTATCTTAGACAGCTGTCAGTTGTCAGTGTGATTTTGACAATTTGGTATAGAAAACTTTCTTCTGAAATAGTCTACATATAAAAGGACCTAGACAAAGATAGTGAGAAACGGAAGACAAAATGACAGATTGTAGAAAGATTTCTACGGTGCGATGTCAAAAATGGAAAAGGAAATGTCAATTTGTATAGATAGAGCTGTGTCTATTCTTCGTAGACAAAGAAAGCGTCATGCTACGCGTGCAGGCAGTAAATGAGAGTAGTTATCGAAATTAAAAGAGATAGATACAATATTCTTTATTATGTCAATCAATCTGCCTAGCCTTTTCCCAAATATGTTGGTGTCGGCTTCCAGTCTACATGGAGTGACTGCCTATCTGACCTCCACAACCCAGTAACTGGGTAATACGATACCCTTTGGTAAGACTGGTTGTCAGACTTTCGGGCTTCTGACGACCCGTAACAACTGTCAAAGATTGACGAATGACAGCCGGGTCCAACGGCTTAACGTACTTTCCGAGGCACAGGGGAGCTCGGTAGGTAAAGATGGATGAACGGTGTGATCATATTCTTCATTATGTACACCATTCAAATGTAAAACTTTTACCAAAGGTGACATAATAAAAAGCGATCTTTTACAGACAACCTTTGAATGAACGGAGAGGCTTTTACCCGTCAGCGGGATAAGTAGGTAATGACTTGTATCATAGCTGAAAGTCAATTTCCCATTCCTTTAAATTTTTTCATAATGAGCGAACTCGACTGCATAAAATGCGAAAAGCTGTAAAATATGAATGGAAAATGTGTAATACATTATACCAGCATATTTAATAAATAATCTGTGCCTTTTGGAGCGTAATTTCGGTCCGTGTATAACAAGCAGACGGTTTTTGTTCGCGGCTCATCCAACTTCCGATACAACACGTTGGGGCTGCAGTCTGAGCGAGAGTTGAGGAAGGTTATTTTGTTTTTAAATGTATTACAGATTGCGACCAAAATGCTGCTGGTTGTGTTTATTTTTGTTGAAAAAGTATTTTAAAGTGGCGCCTCCGCTTGCATGTATTTTAAAACCGAGATAATAATGTCTCTTTGCTTTATGTTAGGTAGTAGTCTTTCATTCTTTTTCGTGTAGTTAGTGACTAACCTGGTGACAGTTTTTCTGACTTGGATTCACATACCGTCGAGAAATATCTCTCAGGCATGCCGGTTTCCTCACGATGTTTTCCTTCACTGTTTTTGAAGCAAGTGATTTATACAATATGCACATGATTCCGAAAATTCAGGGGTGCGTGCTTTGGGTTCGAAATCGAGACCTATGACTTAGCAGTCCGAAGGTCATACCACTAGACTATCACTGCTATGATATGACTGCTATCTATGATATGTATATCCTAGGTAATACTGCGTGCAGGCTATGGATATATGTTATATTATATAGACCGAATAAGAGATTGAATTTCATCAAACCTTGTATATTCAAAGACAGAGTATACCTACATTCATTCAAAATCCACCAATTAGGTACTTTGCTACAATATCAGAATGAAGTACTAAATTCTATTTGTGGATTTTCTTTTTCTTACTCACCTTTTTATTTTTTCGCAGAAAGACAGTCTTCATTACCTCTTCATCATCCTCATCAACCTACAGCAGTCCACAGCTGGACATAGGCCTCTCCAATTGCACGCCATTTACCTTGATTTTAGCTCTCTCTCATCCAGCTGCTACCAGCCACCCTACGAAGATCGTCGCTCCACTTAGCCTGGAGCCATCCTACCTTACGTTGGCCGATTAGCAGTCTCCTCTCAAAAACTCATCTACCCCAACGGTCATCTGTTCTACGGCTAATATGGCCATATTCGCCGTAAAACAGACCCCCCCCTTGCTTATTCTGTGAGCCATGTCGACAACTTTGGTTCTATGTAGGATCACTTCGTTCCGGATTTTACCACTCAAGCATAGCTCGTTCCATAACTCGCTGAGTGACCTTGAATTTATGAACCAGCTGTACCGTGAGTGTCGTTTCGGCACTAAGAGGCTCTGCGGAATACGCGACGAGAAGACTCGACGAAGCTTTCAAAACGCTGCCCAGCCCAGCAAAGTGATTTTTGAAGTGAAGACTTCTTTAGGAGCGTTGAGCACTTTTTGGGTGAACAAAAATCATGAAACTCGCGTCATCGTCACCTAACGCTTTCCATGATAAATTTCGTGTTGACAGCGCACTCTGTTTTATTTTATTGGATTTTTTATAATCAAGCTAAAGCTTTCGTTCTTGTACTGACAGCGAGCCACATAAATTCCTGACATTTTCGTAACATGGCGTTACTTAGTTTTCACTTCTATCGGCAGTCCCCAAAGACTGCACCTCATGTTGTTTTTTCTGTTAGACTGGATCTCAAAGTTGTTCTTACCAAACTGCAGAGTTTGCCTGAGGTCGACGTACTCCCGAACAACCTCGAGAGCACCGTCATTGATAACAATCGGTCCCGGAGTAAAGTATTCTTCATTATCTACTAGGGATTATTATCACTTACCAATAACCCGCTCTCACTACCACCATAACTCGTGCCGCGCTAAAGGGAATATACGTTAAAAACACGGATTAATGAGCTGCGGCAGCGCATCCATTCGAACGAGACGAATCTGGCTCGCTATTGAATGATTGTGATTAATGTTAGCGCGTATCGCTCCCCAGCGAACAAGCGGTATGGAAGATAGCTGCCATTTATTTTGGAGTATCAGAGAGGAAATTGTAAAGAGGTAATTTTTTGAGGCTAGGAGGTTTAGCATTCTTGGCGTTCAGTACTTCACAAGTATTTATGTCATTTTCGAGGGCTAAATATGATAATTTCATCTATACAATGTCGCCCATGCGCATGTGACCGCCCGTAATTTTCTGAATATTCATGAAAAAATATCATGAAAAAATATACATGAGAAAATAAACTTCAAAAGGGGGGGTCTATCTATAACATTTTTCACTAGTTTTTTTAAAATAAATACACAATTTTTTACCGAAAAAATGACTTCGATTACGTTTTTTCTTTCGTAGTCGATATTTTTTTGTAAAAATTTTAATTAACCTGTTAAAATAACTCATAAGCTTTTGGAAATAATAAACAGAATCCAAATCGACCCATAAACTTCGGAGATGTGTCAAAAACCAGAAAGCAAATCTTTAAAAAATAAAAAATTGAATAACATGAAAAATGTTATAGATAGACCCCCCCTTTTGAAGTTTATTTTCGATATTTTTTCATGAATATTCAGAAAATTACGGGCGGTCACATGCGCATGGGCGACATTGTATACATAATAATAGAAAAGGAGAAACTGACTGACATATCAACGAACAGCCGAAACTACTGGGACTAGGAACGTGAAATTTTGCACACAGCTTCCTTTTATAATGTAGGGGAGCACCAAGAAGGGGTTTTTGGAAATTCGACTTTTAAGGGGGTGAAAAGGGGGGACTTTGTTTGTATGAAAAATCCTATTCCTTTAGTTGATAAACTTAAATTGAATCTTAGCACAACCTAACAAAAAGTACTAGGCTTGCTTTAATTCACGATCACGTTATAGGTAGTATTTCAATCAATTAGATGTTGTGCACAATTTCTGAGCAGTAACCTAATAAAAAGTAGAATTTCACGATAAGTAGTATTCAATAATTATGTTATGCTGCTCATAGGATATGGATGAAATTCCACGCGAGCGAAGCCGCGGGAAAAAGCTAGTCTATGATAATTCATCATCATCATCATCATTTCAGTTGAAAGATCCCACTGCGGCTGGACACAGGCATTCCTCGGTCCTATGTTTCTCGCATCTAGTGGCCCTCACAGGGTCACCACTCCACCTTGTGCATATGATTCTTGGCTTCTTCTTATTGAAGATCATTAGCTTTCCCACAATGTGAGATTTACAATCAGGAAGAGAGAAACAGTACCACTCCAAGTATATTTAGTATTCGGTCTAGACCTGACGTGGCTTCATATCAGTAATTCAAACAGAGCGAACCTGTGACATTTGCAATCCAATTAATAGACTATATCCAGTCTAAAGGTCAGACCGATTTAGATATTCCACCATTTCGGGGTTCGTGCTGGTAGCACGAACCCCGAAACGTCACAATAAAATAGTCACAAGGTTTTGTAGGACATCTAGGACCAAAGTGGATGAAAGGACACAATCATGTTTTCATAAAGGTCTACTAATAATTAACGGCGTTCCACCGCCTGACATTCACTGAACTTTCAGGCAAAAATTCCCAAAGTTGGGTATAGATCCAAAAATCGTTTCTACGGTACACGAAGTGTACCTGTATCTATTATAATATATTGTATCTACAGACTTATTACTTTGCACCTATAACAACTCTATTTATGTCCACGCAATCACTGTCCATTCCAAGGTTGCCTGGAAGAGATCGCAGAAAGCGATAAGGCCGCCCATTACATATTTTGTAGTATTAAATTTATTTTTTGCTATGTATTGTCTGGTATACAATAAAGTATATATAAATAAAAAAATATACAAAATAATTGGCTTCAATCAATTTTTATTTAGCCCCAACTGTCTGTTCAAGTAAGTGGTACTTATAAACCATTTTAAATTTTCTCTTTACTTCCGCATCAACGGAACGTACTTCGAACAATATCAGTATATATCTAGTTTCAGTATTGAGAATCTGTGAGAAATTGCACTCATTTTTCTCGCAAATTGTAACTGAAGTAAAGGAAATAAATGAGCTTCCAGCTTGTCGATAGTTTAATACTTGTCGGGTGAGTTAATGCTGTTATTATATAGATATTTATTTTAAAACACCTTTTAATAAAAGTCTATTATTTTTTATTTAGGAAGCACAATGATGACGTAACCTAACCTACCCATTGAAATAGTTTTTCACAAAATCTTTCTGAAACGTCCGAAGCTAGGTGCACGGTTCCAATTGGTCGTTTCCCATGGAGAAGAGCCGGCAATAAATTCCACGGTTACTCTTTTAAAAATAATTGGAATTTACAATATCTTCAAATAACAGTGTTATTTTATTCGTTAAGGGAGTACAGTGTAGGTCTTTCAACAAGTACCAGGTTCTTAACAAAATGATGATGGTCAACAAATCTACAGTCCACTAAACCTACAGCGTTATTACATTCACAAAATACAAAAGAATCTGTGAAGATATTTAAATGAATAAAAAACAAAATCTTTTTTGAACGAAATGACATGATTGCTATTACAACTGTAACAAATCTGAATAATCATGTAAACTAAAGCCACTAATAGACAGTGTTTATAACTATAGCTGTCAGTGTTTTAATTCAAATCACATTAATTGATACCGTTTTAAGGAAACCTTCAACTAATAGAGTAAAATCTGGGACAGCTTGCAGAACCTCGTACTGCCCATTTCTCTGAATTCGTTAAATTGAATCGGTAACAGATAATCCGTCACATACAGTATGAAAAAACCAATTTTATATATAATTCCATCACGTAGATACCTAGTACATACTAACAGGACACACGGATATCTATGAGGACACACATGCACATATTAATTAAATATTTAAGTAATTAGAGATGAAGTTATGATTTCTGCGTCCAATTCCGCCTGATTAAATTCTATGCTTCTTCACTTGGTAATTTGGTATTAATATTAACCCGCCACCTGAATACGAAGTAATGTGGTGTACGGGACCCTCAGGGGCCTTTTTGTGGGGATCCGTGCAGAGTGGCAAGAGCCCGACGTCGACGGTTGAATGGGAGCACGTCAATATAATTTAAAGCGACCTGCCTCTGACGATTGATCGTGTACTTAGCGACGGCGACTGATTGCTTGTGATTTAGATTTTGTGATTTTTTACTCAATACTTTATTTGCATTCCACAATGTGTACTTAGGTGGTGAGTTAAAATTATATTATATGTGATCATTATGGACCCTGTCGGGCACAGCAAAATAGTAGGAGAGAGGAAGCTTTGTAAAAACTTAGCTTATCATCAGTTTTCTGAACTAAATCTAATATTATTATTATCAGGTAATATACTTAGTTGATTTGAATATGTTAGCACTAACTTTAATTTTTCGTTGAAATATTCGTTTTTAGGTTAGGGCTATTTATGTTATGTTATTATTTTATGAAGTTCTTGTAACTTAACAGAAAAATGCGTTGCAAGGGAGATCGTTGTGCCACTTTTTCTTCCCTGCAAAAAACGTAGGAAGTGGTGAAAGGCGGGCATTTTTGGGGACTGTCTTATGTAATTTTGACGTTTAAAAAGTATTGATTGACCGCTTAATTTTGAATAAATGACTCTTGATTTTGATTTCATCGAAATAGCTTAAATAGCTGCGGTGATGCCGTCGATGATCTCAGGTCACTCTAATTCTTAATGGGTCCCAACGTAGCTTAAATCACCCTATATAGTGATGAACATCATTATAAAATTAAAGAGACTGTAAATTACAATTACCTATTTTGCATCTGACCACTACAATGTTTTACATTTGAATGACCTTTTATTACTGTTTATGCATTGCCAAGGTCAAAATGACAATAAAGAAAATTGCAACAACCAGCAATCCAGTTTAAATGGCGTCTAGTCGCAGTTTCATTGTCTGCATCACGTCTTATCTCATTCTTTATCCTCCGTTACATTTTACGAGATGCAAGAAGAAAAATTTAAATTTAGGGACGTACAATTTAAAATGTTTCGAGAAATAAAGTTGCTGTCTCCGCTACAAAAGAATATTGTATTTTATTGTGTTGTACATACCTAATTTATGTTTACGTCCGCAGTACGATCATATTCGTAGCAACAAATTGTTTTAATAAAAGGTTTTTTGAATACACACTCATGGTCAAACCTGGTTTTTGACACTTCAGCAGAAGTCCAAGCTCGAGGTTTGCCAGTGAGCCATGGAGGGCACTATACTAGGGGTTTCGATTTTCAAATTTTAAATTTCGAACTGTTTATGGAACACAACGCGCTAACACCAAGATCACGGACGTTATCCAGAAAGCCTCTAAGCTTAATTGGGACTGGGTCGGACATGTCTGCCGCATGTCAGATGACAAATGGGCTTAGAGAACCGCCGATTGGGTTCAACTAAACGCACGACGACATCGCGGCAGGCAGAGACGAAGATGGCGAGACGACTCCTACCAAAAGGACTAGGGACCGGCCGACCCTAGCAAGCGAAAAAGGAGAGGGAGGGCTTTGCCCTGCAGTGTGACAATACAGGCTAATTAGATTAGATAGATTATAGGCAGTGTATAGAGTGCCACCATTGGCACTCTATCCCTATCGGATAAAGTGCCACTACAGGCACCCTAGTAACACCGCCTCGGCCCGGCTAAAGTGCCGCAAGCATTGGATTGTCATTGTCACTGTCACTAAGTCACGTCACTTGGTATTTTGTTTGATTGTCGAGGTTAGATCGCTGTAAAACACCACATTCCCAAAACATTACATTCTCTTGTGCCTAAACGGACCCTGGCACTTCGCCGGCCGCTACCGCGGCACCGCTCGCTATGCTCGCTCGGCTCGTGCGTTGTGTGGTCACAGTTCTAACCTAACCTAACCTAAATAACAAATGACAGTGACAATGCAACGCTCACGGCACCCTAGCCGGGCCGAGGCAGTGACACTAGAGTGCCACAAGAAACTCGCGGTACTCTATACACTTCGTAGATTATAATCAGGTGCGTAGTATTCGCAAACGGGACGCGTGCGTGTATGAATAGAATTGATCAGATAAATTAACGTAAACGAAGCAAAAGGAGTATGTAAGGATCTTGGCAGCTGGCGTTTTAGAGTTTCTGCCTACCCCCATGGAAGAAAGCGTGAATTTATGTATGTGAACTTGCAGAACTATTTTGACCGCTGTTTCAAATTCTTCGCTTTATCTCAGCTTTATCCGCTTTTTTCGAAAAACAAAACTTCAGAATCTTCCTAAAAATTCAAAGTGCAACTGCATCCAAGCAATGGCGCTACGATCGCTGCCACAAGTTGCAGCGTAGCTCCTCAACCCGTTGGATTATCGAGTCTTACCACAATCTCTAATACTCCTCTAACGTAGTTATTGGGCTGGTGTAAGGGCGGCCACACACGCTTGATTAGAAACGCGAGCCCCTTTTGTCGCGTAAATAGATATGATCTAGGTACTGATGTTAGGTAGCTCATAAGTGTGTAGCCCGCCTAAAGGCGCTACTATATATTTTGGTGCTTTCGTTAAGCCTTGAATTGTATGTTATCGTGTACAATGGAGATTTTGGGTTTCGTATTTGAATTTAAAAATTATGGTAAATATTAGGGTCTTTGTGGAAGTAAGTTTAGAGCTAATTTAATACGATTGGGGTGGATGCTAGACAATTTTAAACTAATCATCGCACCAGGAAAATGTAGGAAGGAAAATCTGGTTTTACAATCCAACTACAAATCTTTTCATTAGAATATTCAAAGATATAAATGCCCAATCAATCGAAAATCAATCTGCCTAGCCTTTTCCCAACTATGTTGATATCGGCTTCCAGTCTTACCGGATGCTGCTGAACACTAGTACCTATTTTACATGGAGCAGCTGTGTATCTGACCTCGAGGTTCCGATTTGATGATCCTTTTGTTATTGAGCACAGATTTTGTTATCGCTTTTTACAGAAGGGTTTTTCTGATATTAAAGAACCAGTTGTTAATGTTTCCTTGAGACCCATGAATGATTGTTATAGTAATTGGACTATGGAAGTGTGTATGTGGTGGAATGATTATTTACGTACTGTTGGTTTGAAAAGAAAGCAGTTGTATCTTTATGGCCCTTCTAACGTTGGTAAATCAAGTTACATTGAAAGTTTAATTGGTCGTGTTAATATGAAATATGTTTTTTATCCTGGTGTTGGTAAATTCTTTATGCAAGTATGTCGGGAAGGATATCATAAAGTTATTTAATTTGAAGAGTTTTCTTATAAGTTTTCTGTTCCGAATATGCTTAAGCGATTGTTAGAAGGGCGTAAGTATGCATATCCTGTTAAGTGTGAGAGTGATATGTTAATTTCATTTAGAGGTCCCATTATTTTTGTTTCAAATGAGTTGGATGAGAGTATGGATGATGCATTAAAAAATCGTTTGTTGTTTGTTAGTGCGTCGGAACCGTTTTGGGATGCGATTCGGGCGTGTGTCCCGAAAGTGGAGGAGGATACGCCCCCGTGGTCTCAAGAAACCATATCCTTATCGTCGGAAGACGAGGCGTGTTCGTCGTCAGTATAGGCGTCAGTGTGGTCCTCCTCTTAGAAGCGTTATGTCGGTTCCAGGGAGGGTTATGAAATATATTTATGCAGGAAGTGCTATTCAGCAGGCAGCATGGAAGTTTGGTGTTAAGAATTACGACATAGACTATTCTTCTGTCCCTTTTTTTACTTTGTTTGCTATGGGTAATAAAAATGTCGGTTTATATTTACAGAATCAGTATGGTATGATGATTTTGAATAAGATTGAGTATGTCATATCTAATATAGAATTAAATAGATATTTTGATATTGGTAAGATTGAAGTTGTAGATAAGCATAGACAGCAGCAGCAGTTGTACAAATGCCCAATCTTTTCTAAATAATAGCGAATTGTGTTTTATGAAAAAAAAAACCTTTTTCATAAAACCGACAAATTTAATTAAAATGCTTTTAACAGACTTTTTTATTTTCTCGATCCCAAACATAATGGGTTTCTGGAATTCGCTATGAACAAAAACAGCTGATCCGCCCTCATGAAAATAACATTACAAAAACCTGAAAAGAAGCATATACCTAGGTACGTAAATGGTGAGGTATTTATATTTGAACTGTTTCACAAGACAATCGGGAATTTTATTATTGTTGAATGAAACGAAATGATTCTGCTTAAGGCTGCATGTCCACTGGAGCGGAGAGGAGAAAAGAGGAGAGGAGATGTGTCAATATTAACCAATAGAATCTTGACTCCGCCCCTGAGTTTAGATCAGTGATCCTGAGTTTTCCTTTTCTCCTCTCCGCTCCAGTGGACAGGCAGCCTAACTGGTGGCAACCCTGTCATGACTCGTGTAAAACGTCTTACTAAGATGTTAACAGTAATCTCCGCCCTCCTCAAGAAATAGGCAAAGTGGTCTCAATGTCCAATAACGGATACTAAAACCCCGAGATTCAATTCCCACACATTTCAGACCATAATTTAAATATAAAATTGTATGCAAATTAGTTCGGAATTACGTGGTAGAAAGTTCTGAAGTTAAATTATGCACGTTGCGTTTAAAATAAATCGGTTTAGGTAGAAGATAAAAGACAGGATTATAGTTTTAAGTGTCGGTACTATTTTGGGTGTGGGTTTTCTTTCTTTTTAGTACTAAAATGCTATTAGTCTCTGAAATGCATTGCAAACTATAGTTTTGTATAATTTAGAAGCATTTATTCAATTTTTGTAAATGTGAGTACCTACCATGGATCTCTTTTGTATGTTATAATGTTGTATGTTGACTTTGAAGAGAAAGGCAGTTACACTATATCAAATTTTTGGAATGTTTTGGGTTCGTGCTGATGTTGGCTTAGGTTACTTTTATTTATTTATTAAAATATATTACGACAAGCCGCGTGCACGATGGCATTACCATCGGCAAAAATTAGTATCTTCACTTTCATTCCCTATTTCATAAATCCTTTCTTTTTGCTCACTTTCATTAAATAAGACCCTCTTGTGCAAACATACTTTAAGACCGAGTGGTTAAAGCTGTACGTTGTCTGTCAGTTTATTTAATGTTTCTAAAATAAATAATGAAAACATTCCATGAAGACAAAATGCTATTTCTTAGGCGGGTTCATAAAAGACAACAAATATTTTTTTTAAATTATATGCATTTTTAAATATAATTTAAGACTATGCCATAATTAATACAGAATAATAATTTTAATTATATATATTTTAAAATATAATGTAAGACTATGACAAAATTAATACATTTTTATTACTTTTCACTGCCGAACTCTGAAACGTACGTATTCTCCTCCCTGAATCTTCAAATTAAAGGTGTCCCTAGCTAGAACGGCCGGTATTTGGGTCTTCTCGCAGGGGGACACTTCCATTTTCTGGAGCAGCTGGTAGGCCATCACCTTGATCTCGCAGAGAGCGAATCTTGAACCTGGAAACAAAATAATTAATCACCGTTTTAGTTTCTATGTCAACTGCTAAATAAAAATCACTGCTAACCATCTGATTTAGTGGTCGCAAGCGATGCAATATGCTAAGCGGCTGGCATCTGGCATCATGTTACGAGGTTAAGAAATTTTCATTGTTATTGGGTTTTTCCATCTGGAATTTCTTAATAGCAGCTTGGAGTCTAGATTTCTGCACGGCTCACGCCCTATAACATGGGTCTTAAAAATAACTGGCGAAATGTGGGTGTACTATAGGTACACCCCTGCCTTACCCTTCGGGGAATACAGGCGTGATGTTATGTTATGTATGTACATTTTCAGTAACGACTCGGAATCTGAATTGGTTCCGGCTTCAGCTTCACCTTCTATTACCTACACGAGACTCAGGTATATCGAGCAAAATGTATGTGTGTACTACCAGTTCGAGGAAGTTATCTATGATCTCTACCTACCCCTCTGGAAAATTGTCTTAGTTAGTTTAATTATTTGGTTGAAATAGGTTTTTATTTTTATTATTTTATCTTTTATATAGATTATTTTCTATTTTGTGAATATGAGAACGTTGCAGGCTTAGTGGACTGTAGATTTGTAGATTATTTTCTATTTTGTTAAGTACCTGGTACTTGTTGCAAGGTCTACACTGTCCTCACATACCTATTAACACTATTATTTGTAAATATTGCAAAAGCCAATTATTTTTAAAAGAGTAACCGTGGAGTTTCTTGCTGGCTCTTCTCCGTAGGAAATAACCAATCGGAATCGTGCACCTAGCTTCTGACATTTCATAAGTGCCCATGTAGGTTTATGTGAAATAAAATATTATAATCTTGAAATATAACTCGTGATTTTATGGAATAACCACGCTTAGCAGGGTATGGTTATTCCAGATATATTTCAAGATTTAGAAACCAATGCCGTAATCTAACGCTTCAGGACATCCATAACCATTCAATATTCATAATATTGATATTCACAAAACATTGCTCATAATAAAATAAAACGATTTAGATTCCAGAATTTCTAATACTAGGTTTATCGATCAAAAGAACATTTTCATATGTTCATATCATCTGTAAATAATATTTGGCTCACTTGAATATGTTAAGGTGAAACAATTTCATATTTTTTCCATACAAACTTCGGAGGGGTTTTACTCCATTGTTTGACATCGTACATTCAAAGTTTAACATGATATCGTTAGATATCATTATTAATTTTGTCTGTACGGAAGCAGAATAGTAAAAACAAAAGCCATTAAAAAGTTATAAGCCAACAAAGATTCGTTTTTCTTGCTAATTTTAACGCAACTTCGGGCGTAAATAAGTAATACAAGAAGTGTGAAATCTCGAAAACAAAATCCGTACCGACACAGAAAAATTATCGAAAATTTCAATAAATTTTATTTGTAATTGTTTTATGCAGTGGTTTTTTCAGAAAAACCTTTTTTCCAAAGGCCTTTTCGTAATTTTTGACGCGCTCGTTTTACTAAAATGGATCGGTACGGTGTTTCTGTTCGTGCGAACTATACGTTTTCCATGTAGACCGGCTTCTAACTGATCATCACCGATACTATCTCTGTCGGACACGATGCCAGGTGAGACAGCGTGGTTTTTGGCCGTGCCCACCATTGAGTTCGAGCCCGCGACTAGTTCCACCTTAAAATGGCCAGAATCTGAAATATTGTCTCCAAATCCTCTAAAGTGGGCTAAACATGCATATTTAAAACAGTCCGACTCCTTGACGGTTCTGTGCCAATTTCGCATGTCAGAATTCTGTATAGTTCAATTCTTTCAAGGTAGCCTTCGGAATTGATATGAATTTGTATGACTGACATAACTTTGGTGTATTAACCTTGAAAGCAGGTGAAGGTCGGGCCAAACCAAACAGTAATCCATAAAGGGTTAGACAAAGAGAGTAGTTGACTGAAGATTTCCATAAACACCTAATTCGGATCATTAAGTGTGACAGTGAAAGAGAACGTAGGTTGCTGGCTGTCCGTTGTAACATGTTGGCCCGCAGGTTTGCACGATGTACGAAGGCAGTTACAGTAACGCTTTTCCAAGCTTACTACTAGTCCTTCTACACGTGCAACCTGTGGGTCAACTTCACTCAGCGGGCATAAAGCGACCTACGCGTTCAGTATAATAATGCACTGAGAGTACTGCTGTGGCTGCCGTGGCGTTGCAGTGCGTCAGGGATGTTTACGGATTATTAACATTGATGGTTTTGCCGCCATTATTCGAAAAAGAAGTGCATCCCTGATGTGACGTGTTCGCGGCAGCACCAACAGTATTTAGTGCGTTCGCAGGTCAGTGGGATTCCCCGATGTTGCAGAGGTGGATCAATCTGTGTCTGTACCTACTAACACTAGATGTTAAGTAAAATTGTTACTAACCATAAGGACTCTTCTTAATAATTACGAACATTTTAAAACAAAAAATTGCCAAATCAGTCCTGCCGTTCTCATGTCATGTGCTACGTCTACTACGTATGTGTCAACGAACAACATTACATTTTTATTTAAATAGATTGATTATATTTTCTATTCTATGTCTAGCCTGCAATGACCCACTGCTGGGCAAAGACTTTGGTTTCCAAACTACAGAGCTTAGCGCTAAAAATGTCGTCAATCACTGAATTTTATTTTACCAATACAGTTTCTAGGTCCAAGTCCAAACGGTAAGTAGGTGAACGGCTTAATTTTGTGCTTGTTCTGGTCCGAGAATCGTTCAGGGTCGAACTTGTAGGGGTCCGGGAAGAACTCGGGGTTGTGGTGGATAGCATACACCGGGATGTTCGCGGCTTCTCCTTTACGGATCTAAAGAAAAAAAAAGCAATATAAGTAGGTAATATTTACAATGGATATGTTTACAAAGACATCGCTAGAAATCGCATAAAATGGGAAAAGTGGTCTACGTTTTCGAACAGGCAACTAACTTCAACTTTCTGTCAAATTACGGATTGGACTCCTGGACTATTCAAACGTGCCTATAAATGGTTTAATTGAAAAAGAGGCTTCGAGTTTGAGTTTGACCTAGTTAATAAATACGCTTAGATCTGACCATTGCAGTTTTCAAATGAGAGCAAGTCATCATCATCAGCCTATTAATGTTCCCACTGCTGGGACACAGGCCTCCTCTCTGTGAGACGGAGTGGTCCGTAATCTACCACGCGGGCCCAGTGCGGGTTGGTAGATGTCACATGTTTTCGAATTTTTTGGTTCTAAGACATTTCCTCACGATGTTTTTCTTCACCGTTTTGAGAGCATCATCAGCCTATTAATGTTCCCACTGCTGGGACACAGGCCTCCTCTATGTGAGAGGGAGTGGGCTGTAATCTACCACGCGGGCTCAGTGCGGGTTGGTAGATGTCACATGTCTTCGAATTTTTTGGTTCTAAGACATGCCGGTTTCCTCACGATGTTTTCCTTCACCGTTTTGAGAGCAGTGGTGATGAAATTATTTACACAAAGTAAAGCGCCTGCTTGGGTTCGAACCCACGACGTACAACTCGTAAGTCGGGGCCGTTACCACTGAGCCACCACTGCTCTAATAACGCAGTCTTTGACTTTATTACAATTGTAAAATGAGTTATGTATTAAATAAGTCTCCAATTAACAAAAGAAACGAAGATACGGCTGTCGCTGAAAACCAGTGCTGGGGCTCTGTCTCGTATAGGGTCGCAGCATGGCCCTTTTGCGTGTATGTGTGGCATATTTTCCCCCAAATTGTTGTTTTCGTGTTCTGTTCTTTCCTTGCCTCATGTGTACCGCAAATAAACGTATTTTCTTTCTTTCTTTTCTTTCATCTCAAACTTACAATATAGTCCTTATCAGCTTTGTCGTTGGCTTTACCCAAGTTGTAGTCTTTGGTACACAGTCTGTCCAGTGCAGGAGCTGGTGGCCACAGTCTCAACACCTCTGAAAATAAGAAACAGGTTTAAGAAAATTAGTATATTTAAAACGTTCATTATAATAGTTCTTCAAAAATTATTAAAAATTTTCTCTGGCTTTCTGGTTTCAAGTTGTACTGCACTCAGAGAGGTCATTAACTGAAAACCAATTACGTGTAACAGGGGGCGAGCCTACAGCGATCAACCCAGACTCCGGGCTCAAATCCAGACTGGAGGCTACTACTGAGAAACTCCTGATAAAAAAAACTCAATAACAGTTCGTCTGACCTGGGAATCGAACCCAGGCTTAGCAGTAGTGCTTTCAACCACTATACAAACAAAAAGCCATGTCAACAAAATTGAAAAGTTTTCAATTGATGTGTCATATTTTGACAGCGTTCCAATATATCGTACTTGTGAAACTGTAAAAAAGTTAATTCTCTATTTTTAATAACCGTCTCTGTGAGTGCGATAATTAGTTGTTAAAGTGATGACATTGACATGACATTCTATCAGCGATAGCGATGATAGATAAGTTTAAACTAATATTATAAAGATGTAAAATTTGCTTGTTTGTATGTAGGGGGTAATCTTCGGAACTACCAGTCAGGATTTGAAAAAATCCACTTTCATTGGATAGCCTAATTCTTGAAGAAGGCCTCACGGACGAAGTCACGGGCAGAAACTAGTCAAAAATTATAATACTCGTATTGAATTAACATAAGCTACCAAAACGCTTATGTCATTCTTGTACCAAACTGTGCCAAAGTCGTTGTAGAAGTACGAAACGGTTTGAAAGCAAATACCACATGTCTATAGACCCCCAGGAGTTTTATCAAAATAAGGCTCTCAAAATGCTCTTCCAAAATAATTCTTACCTGAAATAACCATGTCCAGATAAGGCAAGTTCTGTATAGAGTTGAAATCGAACTTGCTACCGTTCTGAGCCTCATTGTCCCTGATCTCTTGCACCAGCCGCTCCTGAGCGTCAGGGTTCACTGCCAGCTCGTACAGCAGGAACGACATTGCTGTTGATATTGTTTCGAAGCCAGCAAGGAAGAATAGGATGGCTTGGGCAGTCAAGTCGGTGTCAGACCATTCTGTAAATGGTTGCTGTTTTAGGTTTACTTTTTACTAAGGGACATAGTCCGCCTGTTATGGGCCATGAACACTGTTCCCACTGCTGGGACTCCAGCCTCCTTTCTATTAGAGGTAAAGTAAAAAGTTTATTGTCACTAATGAAATCAATGCCCAAACTAAGCAAGGGCTTGCATTACAGGGAGAGGGAGTAGGCCGTCTTGGTTAACCTCTACTAAACTACCACTGCTCCTTTTTTTTCTTCTTATTTTCAGATTCTCAACCTAGTTAGGAAAGAGCAATAGGCAGATTTTATCAAGTTCTTTAGATTATTCTTTTATGTTAGAAAATTATTCCCAGGAACTCAAATAATACTGACCTCTATTATTATTTACTCTTCCAACATCTGATTCCTCAACTGTAGCAAATCCAGTGTTCGCTTTCTCATCAGATTTCTCTTCATGGGTCAGTTTACCTGAAAGATAAAACCATTGTTTTGTAGCAATAAATAAATATTACACGGAACAAAAACATAACAGGGAAAAAAGGGTGGATTTGACGAGTACCTACTTTGCAGTGACTCTAGGCCTTAGACCCAGCCAGACACAGCTAGGTTTGGTTGGTCAATAGCATAGCTCGAACAAGTGATAAATTAGTTATGCAGCGTGGCACCAAGGCTCAATGAGGCCGTTGTTATTGTAAAACCATGCGTTGGTTCCAGCTATGCTTGCTTGCTAGCAAGCAGCGTAGCTGTAAGCACCAAGTGAAGCATTACCTGGTGACCTAAGGGGCCGCCTCCACGAGCGAGAGAATCGCGGCTATATTATCGTCAGGCTTCGTATTTCTATACACTCTCTATAGGGGCCGTCTCCACAAGCGAGATCGCGGCGATGCGACGAGTGGCTGTGTGTGAGCGAAACGTCACCGTGTCGCCGCGCGATCGTTGCTACTAGCGGCGCGCCTGCCGTGCCCTTGCCGCGGAACATGGCGCTCTCGCAGCGAGAGTGCGGTAAGCGCGCTTCCCCTTGTCAAACGCGGGGATTTCGTTACGATTCGTCGCTGATACGCGACGATTCCGTTACGAGTCGCGACAATATCCTGGCGGAATAATCGCTGGTTTGTGGAGATTACCCGACGTAGAAGCGCGGATCCGTCGCGATTCTCTTGCTCGTGGAGGCATCTCCTTAGCGCGGGCAGGATTCACAGATAGCACTTTGAGTTTACAAAGTATAGTAAGTGTTACATCAAAATATGATTTTAATAAAACGCTTTCTTACGTTCGCTTATATGAATATGTTCATTAAAGAGATATAAATAAGCTTCAAATTCGTATGAACCCCTTATTTTACGTTTGTAAACAGTGTTCATGATTTTTGGTATTTAATTATATCACTTTAAAAAAAGTACACGTATTTGTGTGTCTGCCTGATCGACAATCTCAAACGTCTACCAGATAAAATAATTTTATTTTGACTGATGACGTCAACACAATGTTATGACCTTGGTGAAGTTTTAGTCATCTATTGAAGTGTATTCGGTTTAGCAAAACTAAGTACTGCGTTTGATTATAATTATCTATTATTAGGTTCAGTATGGCATGGCACTTCCTGTTTTTGTTAATCATAATAATAATTTTATGAAGGCCAGTTGTAACACAACTGACACGAGGCACTTCCAAATGTCTAAAAACCTGTTTATTTTGGCTCATCATTGAACATAATAAGCATTGTGATTGAATAACTTGATAAATAATTGTGCGGCAATAATCTATGATTCTTGTTGAGCAGGTACTTGATACTTTAGGAGCAGTAAAACTTACTGGAATCTTAGTTACCTATAATTAATAGAAGCTACACTACAAATTCAAAGAATATACCAACATAACATCACACAGGCCATGCCTGCCGCATGCCGGGCAAACTGCGGACACAAATAACAAGAACTGGTGCCCTGAGACAGTAAGGCTAAGAACTCACGGAGCGGTTTTTAGCCGCGCCCGCCGCGGCAGCGGGTGCAGAGGGACCCGAAAACAATCGCGCAAGCCACGGTCATAAACCGCGTCGTGAAAATTAATATCTCAATTTCCATGTACTACGTGTTCGTACAAGTGTTTGCGATCCCGCCGTTAAACGGGGTACGGCAGGCCACGTAGGAGATGGCGGGATGAACTGAATAGGTTCCATCCAAACTGGAAGGAGTAAGCGCGGGCTCGCGAAATATAGAAGGAGTAGAGGGAGGGCTCAAGGAACGAAAGGAAAACCGGCCAAGTGTGAGTCGGACTTGCACACGAAGGGTTCCGTACCATCGTACAATATTTAGCAAATAAATGATACTAGACAATAATACCCCACATGCCAGGGAAAGTTTTTTTATTTTATTTTTAACCGACTTCCAAAAGGAGGAGGTTCTCAATTCGTCTGTATGTTTTTTTTTTTTTGTATGTTTGTTACGCGATATCTCCGACAATTGTGGACCGATTTTAAAAATTGTTTTTTTTGTTTGAAAGGGTATGCTCCCGAGGTGGTCCCATATAAATTTTATTAACTTTACTTGGATAGTTTTTGAGTTAGCTTCAATAATACGTATTTTTCCCACTTAGTTTATATGGATGATATAATGATACTTCCAATCACTGTTATTTACATAGCAGGTTAGTGGTATTCGAATTTGTATGGAATAGGTACCACAACTAAAAAGTGCAAAATAAAAACTTTTTACAAAAAAAAAGAACAACCGACTTCCAAAAAAGACACTACAAAGTCAAAAATAACTTTAATTTCGGAAGTCGGTGGCAAAAAACGAAAGTTCAAAACCGAATGCACCGACTTCCGAAATTAAAGTTATTTTTGACTTTGTAGTGTCTTTTTTGGAAGTCGGTTGTTCTTTTTTTTTGTAAAAAGTTTTTTATTATTTGTTGTTATTGCGGCAATAGAAATACATAATCTGTGTTTCAACTGTCTACCTATTCTGGTTCATAAGATACAGCTGACAGACGGACGGACGGACAGCGGAGGCTTAGGAATAGGGTTCCGTTTGACAGCCTTCGGGTACGGAACCCTAAAAGCGTCACGCCAGAACATTAATTTCTTAGAAGAAATAAGAAGATTGAACTACCTACAAATAAGAAGTAATATTGAAGTGTTTTAATTTTTTTTCGATACATCTTATCATGATATTAATTGCTTAAAAAAAAAGAGATATACCTTTCTTAGCTTCCATGAGAAGATGTATCATGTCAGGTCTGAATATATTCTTCTTCTGTCGTTCAGCCATAGTACTCATTACTATGCTTTGGAAGAAGTTTGTCGTGGCCTCAGAAAACAGTTTGACGTTGAATTTCTGTAATAAAAGTAAAATATAAAAAACCTGTGCGTTTGGGAGGCCCCCACAAAATTTTCGCAGTCACCATTTACATTTTGACCTCACTATCGACTTTAGCACTCTCGAAAACCGTGAGAACGATAGCCATGATGAAAAATTCGAATAATTTCCCAGCCGCCATCTAGGATTTATCGCCATCACAAGCCTGCAGAATTCAAATAAGAATGTAACACAGATACACATCCATAAATACGATAATTACCTGCTCTATATTTAATATTAAAAGTTATAGGTAGGTCAAATTAGCGATAACTTTTTCCTCAAATCTTGGTATTTTATACATTTTACGATTGGTGGTGCTTTCCTCAGGACACATTCAGTGTAACTGAATTGGACCTTTATATAATCACCATCAATAATTATTTTATCTTCTCTCTATATCGTGTCGCATGTCGGCACGAATCATAATAACGTCTAACAAAAATGTACATCATTTTGATATGGAAACTAAAAAAGCAGTACAACGTGCTTTTAGATTACAATAAAAAACCACCCTGCTATTCTCATACTGCAGGGCAAAGGCCTCTTCTCATAGAGAAGGCATGACCATTGATCACCACGCTTGCTCAAGGTGGCTTTTACTCATTGATAAATGTAATGTTTATATTACAAGAATGGTTCATCAAGCCGTGGTTAAAATTTTATTCATAAGGCAAGATAGCTATAGGGCTGGTTGTCCAGGGGCTGCAAATTCAATATTAAAAGTTCTTACCTTCATAAGTGCCGGGAAGGAAGTATACCCGAAGATAATCAGGATTCTTTTAAAGCCAGAAGTAGCAGTTTCATAGCCCACAGAGTAGAATTCGTTGTTTCTCTCAGCATGAGAGTTCAACTTCAGGCCGAAGGCACAGGAGGCAATGACGTCATTGGCGTATCGTGTCGTCAGGTCCTTGGTGTCCACGTCCACATAATCAACTGCAGAATTTAAATAATTGATAGGTAAAGAAAATGGGGGACCCGTGACTTTATTATCAGCTTCACGGGTCGATTGAAATTTCAGCTGTACTGGTCATTCCGGGTGCCCATTCATTACATACCTCCATGTCTCAGAAAAGACGTTAAAGGATAATTTATGCTAGTTTAGGGGTATGAGGAACAGGGTGTAAAGTTCACTCATCCCCCATAGAAAAGGGAGGATCCTCCAACCAGACGGTTGTTATATCTGGCGGGCAACTGCCCATATGTTGATTTCGGATAGTCTTATCTATGTTTTTCGCTTGGTAAACTCTAACTGCGAGATGCAGGAATTGTGTGACGTCATGTCTTTGCTGCGTAGTTTGTATGTCGCGGTGTAACCGCTACATCACTCCCCTCCGGAGACCGAAGGTCGATAGTGGGCTGAGTCTTGGATCTTACGATGCTTTACAGTGCCAGCTGTGGTTCCAGTGAGTCGGAACCGGGTGCCGCTCAGTTCACAGTGGGTCGGAACTGTCTGCAGTGATTGCGGCGATGGTGATTGTGGTTCCAGTGAGTCGGAACCGTGTGCCGCACAGTTCACGGTGGGTCGGAACTGTTTGCGGTGATTGCGGCGATTGTGGTGATTGCGGTGATTGAGGTGATTGCGGTGCTTGAGGTGATTGCGGTGATTGCGGTGATTCCCCAGTGAGTCGGGGTGATGTGGCTGAGGGTGATGACCAGGAATGCGCGTTCGCTGCATGCTGGTGGTCAGGATACCCGTTGAAGCCGTGGGTGCTGGCTGGCTGTGTGACTCGCCTCACGAAAGCTTGCGGGAGTGATGATGATGACGTCACGCTGAAGTAGTTGCACGAAGGCTGCGTTGACGTTCATACTCGGGGTCACCAATTTGGGGGCATGAGGAACAGGGTGTAAAGTTCACTCATCCACCATAGAAAAGGGAGGATCCTCCAACCAGACGGGTTGTTATGTCTGGCGGGCAACTGCCCATATGTTGATTTCGGATAGTCTTATCTATGTTTTTCGCTTGGTAAACTCTAACTGCGAGATGCAGGAATTGTGTGACGTCATGTCTTTGCTGCGTAGTTTGTATGTCGCGGTGTAACCGCTACACTAGAACACAGCGATCGAGAGTTGTGCCATGTACGAGGCGCGGGCGAGGCATGGATCCGAAACTTCACGAACACTTTATATGAAGCTGTATAGGCTATAGATACCGTGCAGCACCCGTCTCCTGTCCGAGTCTTGATCCCTAGAAATTGAGCAGTCACCGACGCGGCTCGCGCCCGTGTTGGTCTAGCATAAATCATTCTAAAGCCGTTGGCCCTGGCTGTCATTTAACATCTTTGACAGTCGTTACGGGTATTCAGAAGCCCAAAAGTCCGACAACGACGAGCTCTTACCAAGGGCTATCGTGCAATCGGGCAATCGCTCCGTGTAAAATACTGGTATCCAGCTTTATCCGGTTAGACTGCAGGCTGAGCCCATAATAGTTGGAAAAAAGAAAGAGGGGTTTCATCACTAATATCATTTGAATACTTCTACAAGCTGACCTCCAGATTCCTTGATCTGCTCCTTCAGAGATCCTATCATCTGGTCGCTGACATCCATCATGAAAGTGACCATGGCTCGCATCTTGGAGCTGGTGAACGCTGGACTCAATGTGGACCGCATGTCTTTCCATTCTTGACCTGTACAAAAACATTTGTGAGACTGTGAGATTGTCTTGTGTTTTATTATAATGTTGACAGTTGCCAGTTGAAATTATACTGTACTAGCTTCTGCTCGCGACTTAGTCCGCGTGGAACAGTTACTTTGGGCTAACGCTAAATAAACCCCCCGATTTTGAAAAATTCTTCATTGGTGCTCCGCTTCTATTGGTTTTAGCGTGATGATATATAGCCTATAGCCTTACTCTATGAATGGGCTATCTAACACTGCAAGAATTCTTCAAATCGGACTAATAGTTTCGGAGCCTACTCGGTACAAACAAACAAACACACAAAACAAGACGTGTGGCACTCGGGGACTGCCCCGGCGAAGCTATTGCATAGCATTTTTTATCAACTTACGCAATTGTAAAATATTAACCCGAATACAAGAAATAGCAATGATGACATTGACAGGAACTGTTATTCACATTTATAGTTTTTAAAACTTGACACAACGTAATGGCCGGGAACATCAAACTAATAAAAAGGTTTTAATTTAACTATTAATAGTCAAGTATCATTCGTCTAAGTAAATTTGAACTTTATTGTCAAACAGTTAAACATAATTTTCGATACAACACTCTCGTATCATTCGTCTAAGTAAATTTGAACTTTGTTGTCAAACAGTTAAACATAATTTTCAGTACAACACTCTCGTATCATTCGTTTAAGTAAATTTGAACTTTGTTGTCAAGCAGTTAAACATAATTTTCAATACAACACTCTCGTATCATTCGTTTAAGTAAATTTGAACTTTGTTGTCAAGCAGTTAAACATAATTTTCAATACAACACTCTCGTATCATTCGTTTAAGTAAATTTGAACTTTGTTGTCAAGCAGTTAAACATAATTTTCAATACAAAACACTCTTTTCTTAGGTAGTATTTTCGTTACGAAATTTCTGGATTAGGTCTCCACGCTCAAGGCCCGCGATAGAAGCTATGCAATTGCTTAAAAAATATTTCCTCTTTATAATACGTAGTATAGTCTGAGGCGTTAAGGTACAAGCATAATTTGTAATGTATTTATTTTGTATTGTGTCAATATACGTAATTTTCTTTTTTCTTTACAGGTTTAAACTTTAAGTAGATCCCATACCTCTCAAAGAGAACAGGTTCCTGCCGAACAAAGGCTCTACAGAGTCGTCTACCAGCATGCGATGATCCAGGAAGTGCTCGAAGTCTTTGACTGCTATCTTCTTCACCAGCTCTAGGTCTCGAATCATCACTACACACTTCATGAACTCGTATCTGCCTACGAACCTAGAAAGTTAAGAATTCTATCAAGTTGATAATAATGTAGTTGGTACGCATTTTTTTTATACACTGAGGAGTACTGGCCCGTCAGGAGTCTTGAAACATCGCGCACTGATAAACTCTATTCCAGTTGTGATTCGGTTCATTATCATTTTTTTATGAAAACTGCTCGACCTGTACAGGGCCTGCTGAGTAGGACCAAAGACTTACAAGGTGTCTGAGGGAGGAAGATTAAGAGTTTAAAATGGTGAGAATTTTGTATGGAAGAATTTATAAAAGATACACAAACCTGTAATGACAGTTATTAGAGAGATTGTAATACAGAAATAAAATATATTAGCAGTCAAATAAAAAACAGTTATGTATGTTCACGTACCTCTCTTCCGGAAAACTATGATACATATCGTTCAACGTTTCAGCTATATGTTTTTTCTGCATCAGCTCGTTCATCAGGTTGCCCACCGGTGGGACTATCTTGAAGTGCTTCACGCCGTACCGGCTGAACCGCGAGTAAGCCTGCCGCATGTACACCACCGCGGCTACGATGATCACGCCGAGCCATATTAGGGCTATCATTATCTGGAAACAAATAGGTAGGAACAATGTTTTGGTTACCGCTAATAAAAGAATGTCCATGAAACGTCATGGACACTATTTTAATACCTCCTTGCCACTTCTTCTCCATATCACAGATAATATAATAGTCGATAGGAACCTACTACGCTTTGGAATGGGCTGTTTCATTTTTCTGACTGACCGAATACTTATGCATTCAAAAGTGGCTCTTAATTTATTGAATTGAAATAAATGCTTTAAGAGCGTTTATTCTGAAAGTGGGCAATGTCCTTTAAAATAAATGTCAAATATTTCGCTGCTTTGTTTAATTTCGCATTATTACTATATGGAAATATTAAATGTGGCTAACTAGCGAACTAGAATATTGATTATTAAATGCAATAGTTAATATCGTTACACCGAATATTTAGTTTTACATGTAAAAAAAGTATTTGGAAACTTTCCAAATGCTTTTTTTACACCTAAAACGGGTACAACATCAAATTCAATGTTACAATAATAATAACAGTTCATTATTCTAGTTCGCTAGTTAGCCACATTTTTTATTTCCTTGGAGTAATATTGCCAAATTCATTACAACAAGTAAATTTTTGACAGCTATTTGCGACGTTGCCAAATTTTAGGATAAACGCTCTTAAGTTTGAGTAATATTATATTCTATCTTTTGGTCCACACAATACGTATTATTTGGTCGTGCTGGGGATTCTGAAAGGCACAATTTAGTGGTCAGCTTTTGACTAGAATGATGTTGATTATATTATTGATGACGATGAATGATTTCATGAAAATCGTACTTACCAACCGATACCTATGTTAAACCTTAAGGAACTGTGGCTGTCCACTAATTTGAGCTACATTAAATACCTATTATTAAAAAGGAATAGAGGAAGACCATACATATGAGATGGGAAGACGAACTGAAGCTTACAACGGGTTCAAATTGGAAAAGAGTTGCGAGAGATAGGACTCAGTGGAAGTTGCTAGAGGAGGCCTTGCCAAAAGTTAAGAGACATTCTGTAAACTAAGGAAAAATACCAACCGCAGTTATTATTGTTGTAAGTACCTACCTATTAGGTACTCACAATAAGTTGATAAAGCAATTGTGTAGTTATGTACTTTGTTTTGGTTACAACGTAATTGAGATAAAGTAGTATCTAAGCACACTTATTAAATAAATTTCAAAGCGAACCATTTGACAAACTCGATATCCGCACTGGAATTATTTAAAAAGCAAATTAATTTGAAAATCGAGAAAAGTTAAAATGGAATCGTTAAGTTTAATAAAGTCAATCTCCTGCCCGTCCTTGCCGGGAAGTTACCTTGGGTGTATGAATTGTAGTAGTTACGTAGGATCATTGACAAAATACACATATTAAACTATCGTTGTCGACAAATTAGAATCACATTTATAGTTTTCTTTCCCGGCACATCACTACAATAGAACTATAAATTACTCACTGACAAACACGAGTGACTTTGACCGGCGACGCCTACGGAATGCAAAACATAATAAATATCGTTTGGTATTACATAATATATGTATAAATACGGGTACAGGTACAATGTGTTGTTGTAACGCCTGATAAATACGTAATCTTTGTTTTGCTGATATTATCGTTGTGTGCTATCTGTACAAACATAAACATATATATATACATAATTATTATCTATGCATTGCGATTACTCAAAGTATTGGAGCAAATCCATACATTAGAGATGAGATGATTAAAAAAAAACCAGCCAGGTGCGTGCCGGACCACGCAATGAATGGTTCTGTAGTTGGGATGAATAATTATCCCAATTACAAACTTAATATTGTAGTTGAAAAACATGTTCTCCCATACATTCCAACTGCAATTATATATATAATGGCTACAGAGCCAATTTTGTCAAATTTTACAAAAATAGAATTGATTCTAGTCGCACCTTCCAAAAGGTAGTTTTGGTCTCTCCTTTAAAATATTTTGTATAGGTATATTTTGTTATATAATTATTTGTACACTTGTGCACTAGAATATCTCCCGCGCCAAAGTCTGGTCTCCGCTGAAATTGGTCGCCATGGCCGAAATTGGGTCTGGAGAACTATTAATTCATAACACCCCTTCGGTTTCCGTCGGGGGTTAAAAATCGTGCTAATTACTATCAGATGGTATTACCACCGACGAAAAGAGTTGTATGTAAATATGCATCTATATAGGTACCTAGTAACAAACAAGTAGGCTGCTTAATAGACGTGCCTTCTTTATTCTTTCATGGAACCATCAGATCATGACCCAAAAAACTCACAGAGTAGAGTTAACACAAAGTGCTCTTACAAGAGCGGCACGCGTCAATGGCAGCCGTCGACACGTGTCGACACATAAAATCTATGAAAGAAGAACCTGTTTTAGAGAAGGTCATTTAATAACCGCAAGTCATCATGATGATCGTTTTCGCCATAGTCACCGTGACTAGCTCCTACTAGGTTTATATTTATATTATAAATACATAAACAGGAACTCGTCAGATTTAGCTGTCAGAAAAAACCGGCCAAGTGCAAGTCCGATTTGCGCATCGAGGGTTCCGTATCCTACTTCCGTATGCGCATATTGGACGGTATATAATGGTAGTAGACCATGGTCTGAACAACGTTTGTTCTAGCAAAACTGTGATTCAAATTTCACGGTGTATGTGAAGATAACATATAACATAACATATCGCCTGTACATGTGAAGATGTCTAGATAATTAATTCTATATCGATGACTAGGATAACAAACTCAAAGATAATTTTCGAGTACAGCTTTGTGTGCGTTTATAATATTTAAGGACGAATAAGATTAAAACTATGTATATTAAATATATATATTATGTTCAAGAACGTAATTTTCTGAAGAAGATCATAGTCCTGATTTTGATGATTTGTAACATGTAAATAGCGACTGAATTGTATTCTACCGATTGAAACGTTCAAAAGTGCCTTCAAAGGCCTATTTGAAATAAATGCTTTGACTTTGACTTTGACTTTGAAAAGCAGGAATAAATCACTATTCAGCATTAGATAAATAGGTACTCTCTATGTACAGTACACCATAAAACTTAAAGATATTATGTATAATTATGTAGAACATACAAGGGGTGACAAAATGGGCGACATGGGGGTACTTTTGAAAATCGTGACTTTATCAGTTTTGTTTATTTACATAGTAAGAACATACAATAACGAATCTTAAATTCTTTTACTAAAGGCAATTATTTGTTACGTTAAAAACACGAATTAATGAGCTGCGGCAGCGCATCCATTCGAACGAGACGAATCTGGCTGGCTATTGAATGATTGTGATTAATGTTAGCGCGTATCGCTCTCCAGCGAACAAGCGGTATGGAAGATAGCTGCCATTTATTTTGGAGTATCAGAGAGGAAGTTGTAAAGCGGTAATTTTTTGAGGCTAGGAGGTTTGTCATTCTTGGCGTTTAGTACTTCACAAGTATTTATGTCATTGTGAAAAAAGATTCAAATATGTGAGCACCTACCTATCTATCACATAATAAGTTTATCTGTCATTGCTTCATTTTTCATTGTTTTTACCAACCACAATCTCTAATACTCCTCTAACGTAGTTATTGGGCTGGTGTAAGGGCGGCCACACACGCTTGATTGGAAACGCGAGCCCCTTTTGTCGCGTAAATAGATAATTATGATCTAGGTACTGATGTTAGGTAGCTCATAAGTGTGTAGCCCGCCTAAAGGCGCTACTATATATTTTGGTGCTTTCGTTAAGCCTTGAATTGTATGTTATCGTGTACAATGGAGATTTTGGGTTTCGTATTTGAATTTAAAAATTATGGTAAATATTAGGGTCTTTGTGGAAGTAAGTTTAGAGCTAATTTAATACGATTGGGGTGGATGCTAGACAATTTTAAACTAATCATCGCACCAGGAAAATGTAGAAAGGAAAATCTGGTTTTACAATCCTATATATTCATTAGAATATTCAAAGATATACAAATGCCCAATCAATCGAAAATCAATCTGCTAGGCAGATTCTCTTAGGCCTTTAGGCCTTTTCCCAACTATGTTGATATCGGCTTCCAGTCTTACCGGATGCAGCTGAATACTAGTACCTAATTTACATGGAGCAGCTGTCTATCTGACCTCTGCAACCCACCAGACAGCAGCAGCAGCTATACAAATGCCCAATCTTTTCTAAATAATAGCGAATTGTGTTTTATGAAATTTAATTAAAATGCTTTTAACAGACTTTTTTATTTCCTCGATCCCAAACATAATGGGTTTCTGGAATTCGCTATGAACAAAAACAGCTGATCCGCCCTCATGAAAATCTACATTATAAAAACCCAAAAAGAAGCATATAGCTACGTAAATGGTGAGGTATTTGTATTTGACTGTTTCACAAGACAATCGGGAATATTATTGTTAATGAAACGGATTTTTATACATGATTCTGTTTAACTAGGCAAGCCTGTCATAACTCGTGTAAAACGTCTTACTAAGATGTTAACAGTAATCTCCGCCCTCCTTAAGAAATTGGCAAAGTGGTCTCAATGTCCAATAACGGATACTAAAACCCCGAGATTCAATTCCCACACATTTCAGACCATACTTTAAACACGTCTATAAAATTGTATGCAAATTAGTTCAGAATTATCTCCGCCGTAGAAAGTTATGAAGTTAAATTATGCACGTTGCGTTTAAAATAAATCGGTTTAGGTAGAAGATAAAAGACAGGATTCAGGATTTTTAGTTTTCAATGTCGATAAGTACTATTTTGGGTTTTGATTTTCTTTCTTTTGGTTTTGATTTTCTTTGTTTTTGGTACTAAAATGAATAGCATTTTAGTAACAAAAGTAGTAGTCAAGACTAAGTCTTGACGACACAGTTGGCGCAGTGGTTAAGCGACTGACTGCTGCGCTGCGTGTCGCGAGTTCGATCCCCACACGGAACAAATAGTTGTATGATCTGCAGGTAGTTGTTCCGGGTCTGGCTGTTTGTGTATGTGAATTTAAATGTTTGTAAACGCACCCACAATACAAGAGAAATTCCTAGTGTGGGGCAAAGTTTAAAAAAATAAAAATTAAAGAGCAAGGCACACACAAATAAATTTTGAATGTTTTGGATTCATGCTGATGTTGGCTTAGATTATTTTTATTATCTTTTCTAGTTTCGAGCTATTTGGTCCACTTGTGATGTTTTTGCTACCTATTTTAGGTGTTAACCATTCCTCTGATCTTTTAAGAAGATACGAGCTTACAAAAATATATAACGACAAGCAGCGTGCACGATGGCATTCCCATCGGCAAAAATTAGTATCTCCACTTTCATTCCCTATTTAAGAGTTTTCATAAATCCTTCCTTTTTGCTCACTTTCATTATATAAGACCCTCTTGTGCAAACATACTTTAAGACCGAGTGGTTAAAGCTGTACGTTGTCTGTCAGTTTATTTAATGTGTTTAAAGTAGATAATGAAAGCTAATCCAATTATACAACATCCAAAACTAAACCCCTGTTGTTTAATTTAGACATTAAATAATTCAATAATAATTGCATTATAATATAACTGTGAGGCACGGAAAGCATAGTTCCATGAAGTCTAAATGCTATTTCTTAGGTGGGTTCATAAAAGACATCAAATGATTTTTTTAAATTATAATTATATCTATTTTTAAATATAATTTAAGACTATGACATAATTAATTTAAATTATGCATATTATAAAATATAATTTAAGACAATGACAAAATTAAGACATATATTTAAGACTATGACAAAATTAAGACTATGACAAAATAATTTAATTATATAAATTTTAAAATATAATTTAAGACTATGACAAAATAAGACAGTTACATATAGATAGATAGATAGAATACATACATATTTTAATTATATAAATTTTAAAATATAATTTAAGACTATGACAAAATTAAGTCTGTTACATAATTTAATTATATAAATTTTAAAATATAATTTAAGACTATGACAAAGTTAATACATTTTTATTACTTTTCACTGCCGAACTCTGAAACGTACGTATTCTCCTCCCTTAATCTTCAAATTGAAGGTGTGCCTAGCTAGAACGGCCGGTATTTGGGTCTTCTCACATGGGGACAATTCCATTTTCTGGAACAGCTGGTAGGCCATCACCTTGATCTCGCAGAGAGCGAATCTTGAAGCTGGAAACAAAATAATTAATCACCGTTTTAGTTTCTATGTCAACTGCTAAATAAAAATCACTGCTAACCATCTGGTATGGTGGTCGCAAGCGATGGGGTATGCTAAGCGGCTGGCATCTGGCATCATGTTACGAATACGAGGTTAAGAAATTTTCATTGTTATTGGGTTTTTCCATCTGGAATTTCTTAATAGCAGCTTGGAGTCTCTCACGCCATATTACATGGGTCTTAAAAATAACTGGCGAAATGTGGGTGTACTACAGGTACACCCCTGCCTTACCCTTCGGGGAATACAGTCGTGATGTTATGTTATGTATGTATATTTTCAGTATCATCATCATCATCAACCTATTAATGTTCCCACTGCTGGGACACAGGCCTCCTCTCTGTGAGAGGGAGTGGGCTGTAATCTACTACGCGGGCCCAGTGTGGATTGGTAGATGTCACATGTCTTCGAATTTTTTGGTGCTAAGACATGCCGGTTTCCTCACGATGTTTTCCTTTACCGTTTTGAGAGCAGTGGTGATGAAATTATTTACACAAAGTAAAGCGCCTGCTTGGGTTCGAACCCACGACCGACAACTACACTGCTCTCCTAGTTTTCAGTAACGACTCGGAATTTGAATTGGTTCCGGCTTCAGCTTCACCTTCTATTACCCTCGTGTACGTAATAGAAGGTGAAGCAGAAGCCGGTATATCGTATATCGAGCAAAATGTATGTGTGTACTACAACTTCGAGGAAGTTATCTATGATCTCTACCTACCCCTCTGGAAAATTGTTTTAGTTAGTTTAATTAGGTTTTTATTTTTATTATTTTATCTTTTATATAGATTATTTTCTATTTTGTGAATGTGAGAACGTTTCAGGCTTAGTGGACTTTAGATTTGTAGATTATTTGCTATTTTGTTAAGTACCTGGTACTTGTTGCAAGGTCTACACTGCCCTCCCATAACTATTAACACTGTTATTTGAAAATATTGTAAAAGCCAATTATTTTTAAAAAACTCACCGTGGAGTTACTTGCTGGCTCTCCTTTCTAATACTACATCGATCAAAACACCATTTTCATATCTAAATCTGTAAGTAATATTTGGCTCACTTGAATATGTTAAAATGGCCAGAATCTGAAATATTGTCTCCAAATCCTCTAAGGTGGGCTAAACATGCATAATTTAAAACAGTCTGACTCCTTGACGGTTGTGTGCCAATTTCGCATGTCAGAATTCTGTATAGTTCAATTCTTTTAAGGTAGCCTTCGGAATTGATATGAATATGTATGACTGACATAACTTTGATGTATTAACCTTGAAGGCAGGTGAAGGTCGGGCCAAACCAAACAGTAATCCATAAAGGGTTAGACAAAGAGAGTAGTCGACTGAAGCGAGTAGAATTCATAGTGAATATTTCCGAATGAAATATGGTGCGACGTTATCGTTTGACAAAAAGATCCAGTTTTGTCTAACTGTAGTGTCACATGTTGCATATTAATGTATACTAGATAACCTGACAGATGTCGTCC
Organism: Conistra vaccinii; assembly: GCA_948150665.1. Lineage (NCBI taxonomy): Eukaryota > Metazoa > Arthropoda > Insecta > Lepidoptera > Noctuidae > Conistra > Conistra vaccinii. The sequence continues at coordinate 1,273,185 of OX411323.1, read as the reverse complement.
TGTCCAAATATCAATCTAAAAAAAAACATTCCGTTTTTCCCGTGTTATCAAATTTTGCGGGCAACTTTCCATATTTATTTCCATAAACACCTAATTCGGAGCATTAAGTGTGACAGTGAAAGGGAACGTAGGCCGCTGGTTGTCCATTGTAACATGTTGGCCCGCAGGTTTGCACGATGTACGAAGGCAGTTATAGTAACGCTTTTCCAAGCTTACTGTCAGTCCTTCTACACGTGCAGCCTGTGGGTCAACTTCACTCAGGGGGCATACGCGTTCAGTATAATAGTGCACTGAGAGTACTGCTGCGGTTGCCGTAGCGTTGTAGTGCGTCAGGGATGCTAACGGATAATAATATTGATGGTTTTCCGCCATTATTCGATAAAGATATTATTATACTGAGCATTCCTGACGTGACGAGTTCGCGGCAGCACAAACAGTATTTAGTGAGTTCGCAGGTCGGTGGGATTGTTGCGGAATGTTTGTCCCAATGTTGCGGAGGTGGATGCAGCTTCACGCTGTATTTTAATTTTATGTCAATCTATGTCTGTACCTACTAACACTAGATATTAAGTAAAATTGTTCCTAACCCTATGGACTCTTCTATTACGAACATTAAATCGGTCCAGCCGTTCTCATGTCGTGTGCTACGTCTACTACTTAGGTGTCAACGAACAAAATTACATTTTTATTTAAATAGATTATCTTTTGTATTTTATGTCTAGCCTGCGATGACCCACTGCTGGGCAAAGACTTGATTTCCAAACTACAGAGTTTAGCGCTAAAGATGTTGTCAATCATTGAATTTTATTTTACCAATACAGTTTCTAGGTCCAAGTCCAAACGGTAAGTAGGTGAGCGGCTTAATTTTGTGCTTGTTCTGGTCCGAGAATCGTTCAGGGTCGAACTTGTAGGGGTCTGGGAAGAACTCGGGGTTGTGGTGGATAGCATACACCGGGATGTACGCTCCTTCTCCTTTACGGATCTAGAGAAAAATAAAACAATTTAAGTCGGTAATATTTACAATGGATATGTTTACAAGGACATCGCTAGAAATCGCTTTCGAACAGGCAACTAACTTCAACCTTCTGACTAATTACTAATTAACTCTTTGACTATTCAAAAGTGCCTATATATGGTTTAATTCAAAAAGAGGCTACGAGTTTGAGTTTGACCTAGTTAAAAAAATACGCATAATTCTGACCATTGCAGTTTTCCAAGGAGAACACAGTCTTTGACTTTATTACAATTATTAAATAAGTCTCCAATTAACGAAAGAAACGATCTCTGCGGCTGTCGCTGAAAACCAGCGCTGGGGGTCTTGCATAAGGTCGCAGCATTAACACTAGATCACTAAACATATTTTCGAGTTACACAGTCACTAAACAGTAGTCATTTTGACTAACAAAGTAAAACGACAATATTTTTACTTGAAATAACATTTATTAATTTAAAAAGTAGCTAACATAAGAGGACATATATTATGGTTTCAAAAAATTATAAGACACATTAAAAATGTAAATCCTGGCAGTCTAAGCAGACAGGAATGGTATGTTCGCCACAAATGGTCTTCCTGCAGGAGTGGCGCGACACTTTGGTCATCCTGTGGTTCTGGTACGGGCAAACTGCCCAAGTTTTTCGTTTTTTGTCTGTGCATGAGAAGTACTATCCACAAAATGTTGAATTTTCAGCTTATCTTTGATATTGGCCTTGATATTCTTCCTCAAAGTTACAAGTATTGTACCGTTCCCGCAGCTACGATTCAATGAGGTCTTCGGCCAATTTTTGCATGAATGCTTTGCGTTTTAGCGGTTTTTGTCGTTCCCGTACCATTTCAGATACGTTAATTACATACCCATTGATATCGATAAGTTCAGCGTATTATAAAAATTCAGTAGCTCATGGCAGAACACAGGTCGACAGTATCAACGGCTCCTTTGTTACTGTTTTACAAATCTATTATTTCAGGCTATTAGGAGTTTATGTCCGGTTGATAGTGCACTTTCTGTTTCGGGTACCTCTGACGACGTTCAGCTCCTCATCGGAAGAAACCGAAGATTCTTCATCACCTGCGTCGGTGTTTACGCAGAGCTTATTTCCTTCTTCTCTTCTAAATTATCTTATTATTTAGAGTCTGAAAGCTAGATACTCGTACGAGTTCTTGGTCATCATTCTCATTATCAGACTTCAAAAACTGCTGAAGTTTATCGTGATTCCGTATCATATATATCTATCTAAAACTGAGAAAAAACGGCTTTACATGATGTTCAAACTTCAAAACCATGTACTTTTTTACCAATACACACTGATAAAATACGATTTTTTTTATCATATTACAAAAAGCAATTAAACTGTTAGAAATTAATAAAAAATAACTTCATTTATTCAAGAATTCAATAAATAAACAAAATTATTCTTAGCTTACCTTGACTCACTTTGCACACGTAATCACTAAACATTAGTCCCTGAGACTAACTTATTCGCCAAAAGTCCAGAAGTAGAATGCATGCGGACGCAATACATGTGCACGGGTCACTAAAACACTGAATTAGGAGGGTACAGCGCGGCAGGGCGAAATAGTCCCGGGAACATACCTAAACAGCTAATCCGTGGGGGTCGTGTCGCCTGTGAGACTAATGTTTAGTGATCTAGGGTTAAAGCTGAGCGATGGACGTTTTGCGTGTATGTGGCGCATCATCATCAGCCTATTAATGTTCCCACTGCTGGGACACAGGCCTCCTCTCTGTGAGAGGGAGTGGGCCGTAATCTACCACGCGGGCCTAGTGCGTGTTGGTAGATGTCACATGTCTTCGAATTTTTGGTTCTAAGATATTATGCTGCTTTTCTCACGATGTTTTCCTTCGCCGTTTTGAGAGCAGTGGTGATGAAATTATTTACACAAAGTAAAGCGCCTGCTTGGATTCGAACCCACGACCTACAACTCGTAAGTCGGGGCTGTTACCACTGGGCCAACACTGCTCTCATGTGACGCATATTTTCCCCCAAATCGTTGTTTTCGTGTTTTGTTCTTTCCTTGCGTCATGTGTACCGGAAATGTTCGTATTTTCTTTCTTTCTTTTCTTTCATCTCAAACTTACAATATAGTCCTTATCAGCTTTGTCATTGGCTTTACCCAAGTTGTAGTCTTTGGTACAAAGTCTGTCCAGTACAGGAGCTGGTGGCCACAGTCTCAACAACTCTGAAAATAAGAAACAGGTTTAAGAAAATTTGTTTATTTAAAACGTTCATTAGTTCTTCAAAAAATATTAGAATTTTTCTCTGGCTTTCTGGTTTCAAGTTGTACTGCACTCAGAGAGGTCATTAACTGAAAACCAATTACCTATAGTACACCCACACTTCGCCAGTTATATTTGAGTCCCATGTAACAGGGGGCGAGCCTACAGCGACCCAGACTTCCTTAATAACAATAGACTTAACTGAAGATTCTATAATGAAACATAATAATAGTAGTTATAAAGTAAGTCAAAATAAAATTAAAAAATATAGGAAACAACAAAAACACAGTTCCAATAATATTAAACTAAGGAAAGAACGTGGTTTTCTTATAAATAAATTAAATAACTATCAAATTAAATTAGAAGACAGTAAGAACATTTATGAGTTTGACACTCAACAATTACAGTCTGAAATTCAGGCTCTAGAAGCATCACTACAGTCACTATAGTAAGTATGTGAGGTCTGAAAAACAAATTCAGGAGCACATCCTTGCTGCAAATGAGTTAGTGGAAATGTGCAACTCTGATCCAGACAAAGTGGACTCGCTGACTCTCAGCAGCCCTCAATCTTCATTGCAAAGGGAATCCAATCTTGACACTCTCCAATCTGAGGCAACGGAGGTCCCGTACCAGTCAGGAAGTGCTCAGGTGTCTATTCCAAATAAAAATACACCAGATATTGAACAAGGATCATTGCAAGTAGTTCAGACAGAAACTAGTCCTCTCCCTTGTAGTAGTAAAGTTTGTTACTGCTACATTATGTTTTCTGATAGTTTTGGAAAAGGATTAGGTAAATTAGTTAGCAACAACCAAGAGTCATTCTTCTCAAAATTATTGTATGCCTCAGAATTCGTACAAACAAATAATGTCTTCAATAACTAAGAAGGAATATGATCCTAATGCCATTATAACTGTACTTATAGGTAATAGTTTAAATGTTAAAAAAGATGATATCACTGATAGTACCACCGAACTATTAAAATTAAATTGTAAGATAATAATTTTGTGTGCTTTTCCATACTTTGAGCACTTGTCAATCAGGCAAAACAACTACATTCACATGTTAAATAATTACATGCATTTCTTAGTTAGTCACCATAGTGACAAGTTTATATTTTTTGATACCAACATTTTTGTTGATAAGCTAAGGTCGACTAGGGATACTGTGTATCTGCCCATTAGTTTTAGACGTCAAATAGCTAGGCTATTAGCTTATAATATTAACCCAGACATTATTATATGTCGAAGTCAGCTGTTATTAGTTTAGGGGTATGAGGAACAGGGTGTAAAGTTCACTCATCCACCATAGAAAAGGGAGGATCCTCCAACCAGACGGGTTGTTATGTCTGGCGGGCAACTGCCCATATGTTGATTTCGGATAGTCTTATCTATGTTATTCGCTCAGTAAACTCTAACTGCGAGATGTAGGAATTGTGTGACGTCATGTCTTTTTGTTTCGTAGTTTTTTTTTTGTATGTGGCGGTCTAACCGCTACATCACTCCCCTCCGGAGACCGGAGGTCGATAGTGGGCTGAGTCTTGGATCTTGCGATGCTTCACAGTGCCAGCTGTGGTTCCAGTGAGTCGGAACCGGGTGCCGCATAGTTCACGGTGAGTCGGAACTGTCTGCGGTGATTCCCCAGTGAGTCGGGGTGGCGGTGCGTCGTCATCCAGTGAGTCGGATGTGATACAGTGCCGGGTTGTGGTTGAGGGTGATGACCAGGAATGCGCGTTCGCTGCATGCTGGTGGTCAGGATACCCGTTAAAGCCGTGGGTGCTGGCTGGCTGTGTGACTTGCCTCACGAAAGCTTGCGGGAGTGATGATGATGACGTCACGCTGAAGTTGTTGCACGAAGGCTGCGTTGACGTTCATCACGTCGGGGTCACCAATTTAGGGGTATGAGGAACAGGGTGTAAAGTTCACTCATCCACCATAGAAAAGGGAGGATCCTCCAACCAGACGGGTTGTTATGTCTGGCGGGCAACTGCCCATATGTTGATTTCGGATAGTCTTATCTATGTTATTCGCTCAGTAAACTCTAACTGCGAGATGTAGGAATTGTGTGACGTCATGTCTTTTTGTTTCGTAGTTTTTTTTTTGTATGTGGCGGTCTAACCGCTACATTAGCACCACAATTAGTAATAGTACTAATGTTAAGGTGGTTAGCTCAAATAGTTTAAACTAGTTTTTAAGACAACAGAAGGTAAGTACCACAAACAGTATAGTTACACATAATAGCAAAAAGGTATTTTCTAGCACTAACATAGTTAACTATACAAAAGGGGTAAGGCAGAAATCCTTGAAATTATTTCATCAAAATATTCAAGATTTTTCTTCCAATCAATTGGAGATTGAATTGTTTCTAGAAAAAACAAAGTTTGATATTGTTTGTTTCACTGAGCATTGGTTAAAAGATTATGAAATGTTAATTAACTATGAGAATTATATTGTGGCCAGTTGTTTTAACCAAATCTTAATTAAAAGTTGTATTAAATCAAAAATCCGTAATGACATAGTTGAACTATCGGTTGAACATAGCATTGAACTGTCTTGTGTTGAGCTAGATAAGCATGTTATAGTGTGCGTTTACAGACCCCCAAATTATCAGAACTACTCTATATTTGAGTCAGTAATGGAAGATGTTTTGGCAAAACTTGCAACTGGTAATAAATCAGTAATTATCTGTGGTGACTTTAACATTAATATTTTTTAGATTTTGTAGATTTTGTAGAAATTTGTTCAAATCATTCAATTTGTCAAATGTGTTTATAGAACCGACCCGAATAACTTCGACTACTGGTACATGTATTGATAATGTGTTTTGTTGCTGCGAATATTTAGATAAAGCCATCGTTATTATCTCCCTTCTGATCACAGTGGTCAAACCGTAACTTTTGAGTCCAATATACCAATACAAAAAGTGCAGATACAATAAATTCAGACCAGTAACAGCTGTTAATTTAAATAAATTTAATAGCACTTTAGTTTATAAATTAAGTAATCGAGATCAGCATCTTACATTAAAAATAATGTTAATATTTTGTATAATGAATTCTTTTCGGTAGTTCAAACCGAATTCAATAATCATTTTAAGAAGGGTACTAAAATTATCAGCCCTAAGTTTTTATTTAGTGACTGGGCAACTAAAGGACTCAGGAAAAGTAGGGAAAGACTTTTCGAGCTGTATGGCCTTAAGCGTTATAACACGGAAACTTTTAATAAGTATTTTGCTGCTTACTCTAGAACTTTTAAAAACACTTGTAAGGCAGCTAAAGCCTTATATATTAGCAACAAAGTTAAGTCAGCAGACAATAAAATAAAGACGGTTTGGAAAATTATCAATAATGAAACGAACAGGAACAAAAAGCATAATTCTGATTACATACTGAAGACCTCATGTGGTCTTATTTGCGATAGCAAAAAAGTTGCTCAAGAATTTGTAGATTTCTTTACCAGTATCCCACTTAAAACTACTGAAACCTTAAATTCCTCGCCCTCGCTCTCTTTTGATTTAGTAAGGGCGAACGTTCCAGCCTGCCCGATTGAATTTAACTTTAAGCATATTAACCCCATAACAGTAATAAAAGCTTTTAAACAAATCAAGATCAAATTGACCGAAGATCTTTGGGGAATGTCCATTAAAGTTTGTACTTCCATAATTGAGACCATAGCGTCTTACTTAGCCTTTATATTTGACTTTTGTGTGGATCAAGGAGTCTTCCCGGATTTAATGAAATACAGTAAGGTAATACCACTTTTCAAATCCGGGGACAGTAAAGACAGTAATAATTATAGACCCGTATCCGTGTTGCCGGTTTTCAGCAAGGTTTTTGAAAAGGTAATGCTTAATCAAATGCTCATTCATTTTAACACAAATAAAATCCTTCACGATCAACAGTATGGTTTCACCAAAGGACGTTGCACGACCGACGCCGGTGTAACCATATTAAGACACATTTTTAACGCGTGGGAAGAGGCCCAAGACACCATAGGGATCTTTTGTGACCTCTCTAAGGCATTTGATTGCGTTGATCACGACACCTTACTCTTGAAACTTGAGAATTACGGACTTGGAAAACTTGCGCTCAATTTAGTAAAATCTTATTTAAATGATAGACAACAGCAAGTCCAAATAAACGGTATCAATTCACTAGGTTTAACAGTAAAAATGGGTGTGCTGCAAGGCTCGATTTTAGGTCCATTCCTCTTTTTAGTGTATATTAATGATCTACTCCTTTTATAAAAAAATCAACCACAAATGGTGTTATTTGCTGACGATACTTCCTTAATTTTTAAGGTAGATAGACATGCTAAAAATTCTGACGTCCCTACTGCAGGTCCAAAATTGGTTCACTGCTAATAATTTAGTATTAAACGGAAAAAAAACTAAGTGCATAAAATTTTCTTTACCAAATGTCAAAAGCAGAGATTGTATTGAATCAAGAGAAACTAGAATTCGTCGATAAAACTATTTTCCTAGGGATCACGCTTGACTCAAGGCTACAATGGGGTCCTCATTTAACATCTCTTGCAGGACGGCTAAGTTCAGCAGCATACGCTGTCAGAAAAATCCGTCAATTTACTGATGTAGATACCGCGAGGCTAGTCTACTTTAGCTATTTTCATAGTATCATGTCTTACGGTATTTTACTGTGGGGACGGGAGCAGGTGCAGACATCGAGTCTATTTTTATTCTGCAAAAAAGAGCGATCAGAGCCATATATCATCTGCGCAGGCGCGATTCTCTAAGGGAACGGTTTAAGGATATTAACATCATGACGGTACCTTGTCAAAATATCTATGAAAACATCATGTACGTAAGAAAAAATTTACATCTTTTTAGCAAAAGAGGTGATAGACATAATTATAGTACAAGAAATAGGGACCTATTAGTTCAACCAGGTTTCAGACTGGCTAAAGTAGACTCAACTTTCATGGGGTACTGTTTAAAATGTTACAATAAAATTCCTCTCCACATACTTCAACTGAATGAGACAAAATTCAAATCTTGTATAAAACGCACACAATGGAGGCTGGCTATATTATAAGTTGGCTGATTACATTGCTGATAGAAATGCTTGGGTCAATGCTGGTCCTGCTCCACAACCACAACTAATTGATTAAGATTTAAAAATACTGTTGGAGCTGCTGAAGATTGTAAGACCATCTTTGAATTGTATAAACTCAATCTCCTTTGTATTGTATAATTGTATAGCACATGTGTGAGTACTATGTACTACAGAGCTACCATGTACCGGGTAATGTATTTCATTGATTTGAATGTGCCCTGGCGGCTGAGAGTATGTCATGCTCACTCAGATGTCTCGCTGATGGTGGCGTGTGTGTTAGATCATTTAGCTCCCTTCAAAATGGTTGAGTTGAATGGTGCTAATATATGCGTCATGTTCGTGAACGGGCGCCGTCAGTTGAGACTGGTCATCTCTTAGCTGCCGTGGTTTAATTTAATTAATTTTAATTAGAATTGTTTTTGTTTTATTTTTTTATTACGGACGCTTTTAACGTGCGCATCTTTTTACATTGTTCTCACAATGTGTATAATTTAAACATGAATGATGTAACCATTATTTTGTTACAATTATTTATTTAAAAGAGTGTCCGTGGAGTTTCTTGCCCGTTCTTCTCCATAGGTACCTACTACGCTTTGGAATGGGCAACTAGCTTCATATTTCTGACTGACTGACTCCTTGACAATTCAAAAGTGCCTGTATATGGTTTAATTGAAATAAATGCTTTGAGTTTGAGTTTGAGATTCCGGACTCAAATCTAGACTGGAGGCTACTACTGAGAAACTCCTGATAAGAAAAACTCAATAACAGTTCGTCTGACCTAGGAATCGAACCTAGGCTTAGCAGTAGTGCTTTCAACCACTAGACCAACAAAAAGTCATGTCAACAATATTGAAAAGTTTTCAATTGATGTGTCATATTTTGACAGCGTTTCAATATACTTGTGAAACTGTAAAAATGTTAATTCTCTATTTTTAATAACCGTCTCTGTGAGTGCGATAATTAGTTGTTAATGTGATGACATTGACATGACATTCTATGAGCGATAACGATGATAGATAAGTTTAATATTAATAAAAAGAGGTAACATTTTCTTGTTTGTTTGTACGTTTGTTTGTACGGGTAATCTCCGAAACGGAAGGAGCCCGATGTTAACATGTTTATGTATATCAGTAAATCGATGTTAAAATTTGCATGAAGTTTTTTAGCTAAATGTTGTTGTTGGCTTGCTGCACGGTTTGGTGTTTACTGTAAGTGTAGCAAGCAATTGATATAAATAAATAAATACCAGTCGGATTTAAAAAAAAACCATTTTCATCGATAGCCTAATTCTTGAGAAAGGTTACAGGTAAAATATATTGAGTTGACACAAGCTACCGAAATGTCAATCCTGTTGAAAGTTGTTGTAGAAGCACGAAACGGTTTGAAAGCAAATGCTATGTCTATAATGTCTATAGACCCGTAGGAGTTTTATAAAAATGCTCTTCCAAAATAATTCTTACCTGAAATAACCATGTCCAGATAAGGCAAGTTCTGTATAGAGTTGAAATCGAACTTGCTACCGTTCTTAGCCTCATTGTCCCTGATCTCTTGCACCAGCCGCTCCTGAGCGTCAGGGTTCACTGCCAGCTCGTACAGCAGGAACGACATTGCTGTTGATATTGTTTCGAAGCCAGCAAGGAAGAATAGGATGGCTTGCGCAGTCAAGTCGGTGTCAGACCATTCTGTAAATGGTTGCTGTTTTAGGTATAGTTTTTACTAAGGGACATAGCCCGCCTGTTATGGTCTATGAACACTGTTGCCATTGCTAGGACTGCAGCCTCCTTTTCTATGAGAGGTGAAGTAAAAAGTTTAGAGTCTGGCTAACGAAAGTTGGCCCCAGAATATTGGCGGCAAATTTAAAAAATACATGCATGACAACACTAAATACACCAGAGATACCGAACGACAACCTTGTCAAATTGACGTTCACGTTCATACAGAGTTCCTATATAAAAAGTTCGCAAATAATTCCAGGGCCAACTTTCCTTAGCCAGACTCTATTGTCACAAATGAAATCAAATTCACAAGAATTTGAAACATAGATCTGTAATTTATTTATTTTAAGTACTGAAACTTATACCTACCCAAACTAAGCCAGAGCTTGTATTTTGGGAGTCAGTCTTCAAACATGGAGCATTACAGGGAGAGGGAGTAGGCCGTCTTGGTTAACATCAATTCGGTTTATTATCTTCGATGTATTAGTAGTTGTGTAGTAATATTTTAAGTCAGGGTCAGTACTACTGAGCTACCACTGCTCCTTTTTTGTCTTCTTATTTTCGGATTCTCAACATAGTTGGGAAAGAACAATAGGCAGATTCTTTTAAGTTAGAAAATTATTCCCAGGAACTCAAATAATACTGACCTCTATTATTATTTACTCTTCCAACATCTGATTCCTCAACTGTAGCAAATCCAGTGTTCGCTTTCTCATCAGATTTCTCTTCATGGGTCAGTTTCCCTGAAAGATAAAGCCATTGTTTTGTAGAAATAAATAAATATTACAGGGAACAAAAACATAACAGGGAAAAAAGGGTGGATATGACGAGTACTTTGCAGAGACTCTAGGCCTTAGCCCCAGCCAGACACAGCTAGGTTTGCTTGGTCAATAGCATAACTCGAACAAGACGTGATAAATTAGTTATGCAGCGTGGCACCAAGGCTCAATGAGGCCATTGTTATTGTAAAACCATGCGTTGGTTCCAGCTATGCTTGCTTGCTAGCAAGCAGCGTAGCTGTAAGCACCAAGTGAAGCATTACCTGCGTGGCTTCGGCCTAAGGGGCCGCCTCCACGAGCGAGAGAATCGCGGCGATATTATCGTCAGGCTACGTATTTCTATACACTCTCTTAGGGGCCGTCTCCACAAGCGAGATCGCGTCGATGCGACGAGTGGCTGTGTGTGAGCGAAACGTCATCGTGTTGCCACGCGATCGTCGCTACTAGCGGCGCGCCTGCCGTGCCCTTACCGCGGAACATGGCGCTCTCGCAGCGAGAGCGCGGTAAGCGCGCTTCCCCTTGTCAAACGCGGCGATTTCGTTACGAGTCGTCGCTGATACGCGACGATTCTGTTACAAGTCGCGACAATATCCTGGCGGAATAATCGGTGGTTTGTGGAGATTACCCGACGTAGAAGCGCGGATCCATCGCGATTCTCTTGCTCGTGGAGGCATCTCCTTAGCGCGGGCAGGATTCACAGATAGCACTTTGAATTTACAAAGTATAGTAAGTGTTACATCAAAATATGATTCGAATAAAACGCTTTCTTACGTTCGCTTATATGAATATGTTCATTAAAGAGATATAAATAAGCTTCAAATTCGTATGAACCCCTTATTTTACGTTTGTAAACAGTGTTCATGATTTTTGGTATTTAATTATATCACTTTAAAAAAAGTATACGTATTTGTGTCTGCCTGATCGACAATCTCAAACAAACAAGATAAAAAATAATTTTATTTTGACTGATGACGTCAACACAATGTTATGACCTTGGTGAAGTTTTAGTCATCTATTGAAGTGTATTCGGTTTAGCAAAACTATAAGTACTGCGTTTGATTATAATAATAGAACACTACAAATTCAAAGAATATACCAACATAAAATCACACAGGCCATGCCTGCCGCATGCCGGGCAAACTGCGGACACAAATAACAAGAACTGGTGCCCTGAGACAGTTAGGGTAAGAACTCACGGAGCGGTTTTCAGCCGCGCCCGCCGCGGCGGCAGGTGCTACGGGACCCGAAAACAATCGCGCAAAATTAAAAAAACGCGTGAAAATTCATATCTCAATTTCCATGTACTACGTGCTCGTACGAGTGTTTGCGATCCCGCCGTTAAACGGGGTACGGCAGACCACGTAGGAGATGGCGGGATGAACTGAATAGGTTCCATCCAAACTGGAAGGAGTAAGCGCGAGCTCGCGAAATATACATAGAAGGAGTAGAGGGAGGGCTCAAGGAACGAAAGGAAAACCGGCCAAGTGTGAGTCGGACTTGCACACGAAGGGTTCCGTACCATCGTACAATATTTAGCAAATAAATGATACTAGACAATGATACCCCACATGCCAGGGAAAGACTTTTTTTTTAATTTTATTATTTGTTGTTATTGCGGCAATAGAAATACACAATCTGTGTTTCAACTGTCTACCTATTCTAGTTCATAAGATACAGCTGACAGACGGACGGACGGACAGCGGAGGCTTAGGAATAGGGTTCCGTTTGACAGCCTTCGGGTACGGAACCCTAAAAGCGTCACGCAAGAACATTAAATTCTTAGAGGAAATAAGAAGATTGAACTACCTACAAATAAGAAGTAATATTGAAGTGTTTTAATTTTTTTTCGATTCATCTTTTCATGATATTAATTGCTTCAAAAAAAATGAGATATACCTTTCTTAGCTTCCATGAGAAGATGTATCATGTCAGGTCTGAATATATTCTTCTTCTGTCGTTCAGCCATAGTACTCATTACTATGCCTTGGAAGAAATTTGTCGTGGCCTCAGAAAACAGTTTGACGTTGAATTTCTGTAATAAAAGTAAAATATAAAAAACCTGTGCGTTTGGGAGGCCCCCACAAAATTTTCGCAGCCACCATTTACATTTTGACCTCACTATCGACTTTATCACCCTCGAAAACCGTGACAACGATAGCCATGATGAAAAATTCGAATAATTTCCCAGCCGCCATCTAGGATTTATCGCCATTACAAGCCTGCAGAATTCAAATAAGAATGTAACACAGATACGCATCCACAAGTACGATAATTACCTGCTCTATATTTAATATTAAAAGTTATAGGTCAAATTCGCGATAACTTTTTCCTCAAATCTTGGTATTTTATATGTCACCGCGAAAGCGTCTACCTGTAAAGATTATAACATAATCTTATGCGTAACTATTTATTAGGCTATTGCATAGCTTCTATCGCGGGCCTTGAGCGTGGAGACCTAATCCAGAAATTTCGTAACGAAAATACTACCTAAGAAAAGAGTGTTTTGTATTGAAAATTATGTTTAACTGCTTGACAACAAAGTTCAAATTTACTTAGACGAATGATACGAGAGTGTTGTATTGAAAATTATGTTTAACTGTTTGATAATAAAGTTCAAATTTACTCAGACGAATGATCCTTGACTATGAATAGTTAAATTAAAACCTTTTTATTAGTTTGATGTTCCCGGCCATTACGTTGTGTCAAGTTTTAAAAACTATAAATGTGAATAACAGTTCCTGTCAATGTCATCATTGCTATTTCTTGTATTCGGGTTAATATTTTACAATTGCGTAAGTTGATAAAAAATGCTATGCAATAGCTTCGCCGGGGCAGTCCCCGAGTGCCACACGTCTTTTTATAATATTGTTATTCAGTCGTTGGTCCTGCCCTCTATGGGTTTTGCAATATTACTACAACCAGTTGCATGTACATCTCAAACATCTGAAAACGCTATCGATTTCTTTGAGATCAAACGCCATCTGTTGGCACCGTGTGAACTCATAGCCAATTTAATGTGGCTATGACTGGGAAAGAAACTATTAAACTAATTTCGATGTTGAAGCTAAAACTAAAGTTAAAATTAAAAGGAAACATTTATTTAATGAACTTTGGGTTTTTAGTCATACGTATTAACAAGTGGTTATTTGACATAGTAAATTTGTTTATGACAAAGCACTACCTAATGTCACCAAGATGGCGCGATTTGCGAATATTATGATCAATAACTGAATGTAATAATTTAATACGAGAACTGAATAAGTTTCAATAATAGAAAACCAACTATAAAGTAATAAGATTATTTTACACTGCAATTTACTAATGAATACCTGTTGTTTGATTAAATTCCTTGAATCACCGGAAGTATTGTAAAAATAGTAAAAGTGAAGTTGTAGAAAGTAATAAAGCTTCTAATTTAACTTTAATTCTGAATAACCTTTGTATTTGTGAATATTAGCATTGTTTAATTATAAAAGAATTAACAGATAAGCATTTAAGCATTGTTTGTAAGTTTTATTGAACAAACTAAGTAATAAGATTTTGAATTCGAATACGCGGTAGATCCGCCGACTTTGAGAAAGAATTCACACACGCAATGGCGGGCGTGATTATTAGAAATGAAAAGAAAAAGTTGTGTTAATGTGTTAGAAAGGACTGAAGTTGTAATTGTCGAACTGTAACGTAAATGTTTTATTTAAAAGAGTGTCCGTGGAGTTTCTTTCCCGTTCTTCTCCATCAGGAACCTACTTCGTTTTGGAATGGGCGCTTAGCTTCAATAATTTTAACTCAAACTGAATGACTTTAACTGAGCCTTTACTCGTATAAGTGATAATTCAAAAGTGCGTGTAAATGTTATAGTTGAAATAAATGCTTTGAGTTTGAGTTAAGACTTGTGTGTGATTGAAAACCAACTACCTATATCTACCATCAACGAAGAATTACACCGGAGACTGGTCAGAAACAGCATAGGATATACACCCCATCGTGTTATATACATTTTACGATTGGTGGTGCTTTCGTTAGGATACATTCAGTGTAACTGAATTGGACCTTTATTATAATCACCATCAATAATTATTTTATCTTCTCTCTATATCGTGTCGCATGTCGGCACGAATCATAATAACGTCTAACAAAAATGTCATTTTGATATGGAAACTAAAAAAGCAGTACAACGTGCTTTAAGATTACAATAAAAACCACCCTGCTATTCTCATACTGCAGGGCAAAGGCCTCTTCTCATAGAGAAGGCATGACCATTGATCACCACACTTGCTCAAGGTGGCTTTTACTCATTGATAAATGTAATGTTTATATTACAAGAAAGGGTCATCAAGCCGTGGTTAAAATTTTATTCATAAGGCAAGATAGCTATAGGGCTGGTTGCCCAGGGTCTGCAAAATCAAAATTAAAAGTTCTTACCTTCATAAGTGCCGGGAAGGAAGTATACCCGAAGATAATCAGGATTCTTTTAAAGCCAGAAGTAGCAGTTTCATAGCCCACAGAGTAGAATTCGTTGTTCCTCTCAGCATGAGAGTTAAACTTCAGGCCGAAGGCACAGGAGGCAATGACGTCATTGCCGTATCGCGTCGTCAGGTCCTTGGTGTCCACGTCCACATAATCAACTGCAGAATTCAAATAATTGATAGGTAAAGAAAATGGGGGACCCGTGACTTTATTATCAGCTTCACGGGTCGATTGAAATTTCAGCTGTACTGGTCATTCCGGGTGCCCATTCATTACATACCTCCATGTCTCCGAAAGCACGTTAAAGGATAATTTATGCTAGAATATAGCGAGCGAGAGTTGTGCCATGTACGAGGCGCGGGCGAGGCATGGATCCGAAACTTCACGAACACTTTATATGAAGCTGTATAGGCTATACCGTGCAGCGCCCGTCTCCTGTCCGAGTCTTGATCCCTAGAAATTGAGCAGTCACCGACGCGGCTCGCGCCCGTGGTGGTCTAGCATAAATTATTATAAAGCCGTGGCCCTGGCTGTCATTTAACATCTTTGACAGTCGTTACGGGTAGTCAGAAGCCCAAAAGTCCGACAACGACGAGCTCTTACCAAGGGCTATCGTGCAATCGGGCAATCGCTCCGTGTAAAATACTGGTATCCAGCTTTATCCGGTTAGACTGGAGGCTGAGCCCATAATAGTTGGGAAAAAGAAAGAGGGGTTTCATCACTAATATCATTTGAATACAAGCTGACCTCCAGATTCCTTGATCTGCTCCTTCAGAGATCCTATCATCTGGTCGCTGACATCCATCATGAAAGTGACCATGGCTCGCATCTTGGAGCTGGTGAACGCTGGACTCAATGTGGACCGCATGTCTTTCCATTCTTGACCTGTACAAAAACATTTGTCAGACTGTGAGATTGTCTTGTGTTTTATTATAATGTTGACAGTTGCCAGTTGAAATTAAGTCTGTACTGAGGCGTTAAGGTACAAGCATAATTTGTAATGTATTTATTTTGTATTGTGCCAATATACGTAATATTCTTTTTTTCTTTACAGGTTTAAACTTTAAGTAGATCCCATACCTCTCAAAGAGAACAGGTTCCTGCCGAACAAAGGCTCTACAGAGTGGTCCACCAGCATGCGATGATCCAGGAAGTGCTCGAAGTCTTTGACTGCGATCTTCTTCACCAGCTCTAGGTCTCGGAACATCACTACACCTTTCATGAACTCGTATCTGCCTACGAACCTAGAAAGTTAAGAATTCTATCAATTTGATAATAATGTAGTTGGCAGGCATTTTTTTTTATCCACTGATACCGGCTCGTCAGGAGTCTCAAAACATTGTGCACTGAGAAACTCTATTCCAGTTGTGATTCGGTTCATTATCATTTTTTAATGAAAATTGCTCAACCGTGACAGTGGGTGCTAACGTGGGAAGGCTAGCCTGTACAGGGCCTGTAGAGTAATACCAAAGACTAACAAGGTATTTACAAGCTTTCTGAGGGTGGAGTATTAAAAGTTGAAAATAGTGATAATTTACACAAACCTGTAATGACAGTTCTAAGAGAGATTGTAATACAGTAATAAAATATATTAGCAGTCAAATGAAAAACAGTAATGTACGTTCACGTACCTCTCTTCCGGAAAACTATGATACATATCGTTCAACGTTTCAGCTATATGTTTTTTCTGCATCAGCTCGTTCATCAGGTTGCCCACTGGTGGGACTATCTTGAAGTGCTTCACGCCGTACCGGCTGAACCGCGAGTAAGCCTGCCGCATGTACACCACCGCGGCTGCGATGATCACGCCGAGCCATATTAGGGCTATCATTATCTGGAAAGAAATAGGTACGAGCAATATAGTTTCTTGCCCCTTCTTCTCCATAGGAACCTACTACGCTTTGGAATGGGCAGTTTCATTTTTCTGACTGACCGAATACATATTATCAATTCAAAAGTATCTATTAATTTGTTTAATTGAAATAAATGGTTTAAGAGCGTTTAATTGAAATAAATGGTTTATGAGCGTTTAATTGAAATAAATGGTTTAAGAGCGTTTATTCTGAAAGTAGGCAATGTCGCAAATAGATGTCAAGTATTTCGCTGTTTTGGTTAATTTGGCATTATTACTGTATGGAAATAAGAAATGTGGTTAACTAGAATGTTAATTATGAAATGCAATAATTAATATCGTTACACCAATATTTAGATTTAAATGTAAAAAAAGTATTTGGAAACTTTCCAAATGCTTTTTTTACACCTAAAACGGGTACAACATCAAATTCAATGTTACAATAATAATTACAGTTCATTATTAATATTCTAGTTCGCTAGTTAGCCACATTTTTATTTCCTTGGAGTAATATTGTCAACTTCAATACAACAAGTAAATTTTTGACAGCTATTTGCGACGTGGCCAACTTTTAGGATAAACACTTTTAAAGAGTAATATTATTTTCTTTCTTTTAGTCGTGCTGGGGATTCTGAAACTCCTAAGTCCAATAGTGGTCAACTTTTGACTAGAATGATGTTGATTATTGATAACGATGAATGATTTCATGAAAATCGTACTTGCCAACCGTTACCTATGTTAAGCTTTAGGGAACTGTGGCTGTCCACTCATTTGAGCTACATTAAGTACCAATTATTAAAAAGGAACACGGGAAGACAATATAGGAGATGAGAAGACTAACTGAAACTTACAACGGGTCCAAATTGGAGAAGAGTTGCGAGAGATAGGACTCAGTAGAAGTTGCTAGAGGAGGCCTTGTCAATAGTTACACTGAACTAAGAGACATTCTGTAAACTAAGGAAAAATACCACAACGCAGTTATTATTATTGTAAGTACCTACCTATTAGGTACTCACAATAAGTTTATAAAGCAATTGTGTAGTTAAGCACTTTGTTTTGGTGACAACGTAATTGAAATAAAGTAGTATCTAAGCACACTTATTAAATAAATTGCAAAGCGAACCATTTGACAAACTCGATATCCGCACCGGAATGATTTAAAAAGCAAGCAAGAAAATCGAGAAAAGTTAAAATGGAATCGTTAAGTTTATAAAGTCAATCTCCTGCCCGTCCTTGCCGGGAAGTTACCTTGGGTGTATGAATTGTAGTAGTTACGTAGGATCATTGAGAAAATACACATATTAAACTATCGTTGTCGATAAATTAGAATCACATTTATAGTTTTCTTTCCCGGAACATCACTACAATAGAACTATAAATTACTCACTGACAAACACGAGTAACTTTGACCAGTGACGCCTACGGAATGCAAAACATAATAAATATCGTTTGGTATTACATTATATATAAATACGGGTACAGGTTTTACAATGTGTTGTTGTAACGCCTGAAAAATACGTAATCTTTGTTTTGCTGATATTATCGTTGTGTGCTATCTGTACAAACATATACATATATATATACAAATTATCTATGCATTGTGATTATTCAAAGTATTGGAGCAAATCCATACATTAAGATGAGATGATTAAAAAAAAACTGGCCAGGTGCGTGTCGGACCGTGCGTGTCGGGCCACGCACAATGAAGGGTTCTGTAGTTGGGATGAATTTATCCCAATTACAAACTTAATATTGTAGTTGAAAAACATGTTCTCCCATACATTCCAACTGCAATCATAACTTTGGACGCACAATATTGTGAGATTTACTATGTTATTTTTGGTCCATAAACTTCTTATAGGTTTTCCTGTACCTACCTAATCTATAAGTATGAACTATTGATGTATTTTTTCAACATTTTAGGCACAGTATTTTTTGAGTTATGCCCCCCATAACTCAAAAAATACTGTGCCTAAAATGTTAAAAAAATATGGTCAATTTTCATAAATTTCTTTAAAAGTATAATTTTTTTGACAGACAGACAGACACACGAGTGATCCTATAAGAGTTCCGTTTTTTCCTTTTGAGGTACCGGAACCCTAAAAATAAAATGAAAGGATCAAATCATCAATGATGACTTCATTACTGACGTACAGTTACAAATTATAAATAAAGTTGAATTGGTCACGAATTAGAAAAATTGCTCACATAACTAATTACTAAATTAAATTGTTGTGCCAGAAGTGGTTTTAGCTAGTGATACAACACTATTACTTGGTGGTATCGTTTAACTTTAAAATGCCCACTGTACCACTGGTGGTACGGCTAGGGGTACGGTGGGTCTGCAGTGCTTATACAGGGTGGCCAATTAAGAAGTATACAACTTTTTTAGTCCCCATTCTGATTTGTCGCCGCAGTTGTTTGGTGGCTATTATTTAATTAAAATGTGGCAAAGGACATGACCAGTTTTAGCCTTCGAATTCGGGAACATGCGCAGCATTACAACTTTTACACTAAGATTTAAAAATAAAGATCTAATTTATCATGGTTATATTATTCCGACTAAAGCCCAGATTAAATTATCTGAAAAATCAGTATATTAATTGCTTCCGTTTCTCTCTTTTATGCACTTCCTGATTTTGACGTTCCATTGTATCTATATTCACCCGGTAACCAAAATAAGCTACACATAATATGGAAAAAAATAAACTAAAAACGAGCTATTTTCGATCAAGTGAATTTTAATGACATGGAATATATTTGTTTATAATTACTTATTTATTGATACGCCTACGGGTTATGTTAGGTTTTATTGACACGTGTGAAGTTCGAACACCATATTTTTTTTAATAATCACTGCGTATATAGGAGTGTTACTTCGTTGACAATGCATCTGACATTAGCAGAGACCTGTGTAGGGAGGGGCCAAAGGGGTAGTAGTTTTTTTCATAAAATTGATAATTCAATCGATTCGAGTCAAAGCATGAAAAATCGATTCACATAAAATGGATTTTGAATTGATATTTTCTTTGACCGTTTTGAACTACTTATATTTAATTTGGATGAATAATAACATAACACCTTCATTTCGCCAGTCCCGTGTAATGCGGGGCGAGCGTTTTACCATTAACCGGATACAAATCCGGACTCCGGGCTGCTATTGAGAAATTCCAGATGGAAAAACCCAATAACACTTTGCCCGACCCGGGAATCGCACCCAGGACCTCATGCTCAGCTGTAGCGCTTGCCACCACTAGACCAACGAGGCAGTCAAATGTTTTCGAATTTTATGTGTTAGGTTCGAGAAAAAAGCAATTGACTTTATCGATTTCAGATCGCCATTCACCATCCCTACTTGCACTTTCAATCTTGGCGTCACGTCAGTTAAAATTATATATTATATCTGTACTTTTTATGGTGTACATAATAAAGAATCTTCTATCTATCTATCATTGCAGTTCGCGACCCACGTTGTGTTAACGCGTTCGTTGTGTACTGTGCGATTATTGTGTTCTATTTCTACGCCCCTAAGACGACCCACTGACCACGACCATTGCTATTCTTTACGGACTGACATCTTCAAAACCCGATTACCATTGCTATTCATAAAGGATTCATCTGTTTTGCTCTACGATTCGGATAAACGGATATTATGATGAGGTGCCTAAACTATGGCATATCTGTAAGGCGGGTTAAAAGGCATATTATGAAGATTTATCAGGGAAATGGTGTTGTTATTTTCTTGTCAAAACCCATTTTCCCTCAAGAATCTAGGACAGCCGCTCGGTTAGTATTGAAGTATCCAGATCCCTAGGTGCAGGACGTCACCGCTGCTTGGACTGGGATAGCTTTACAACCTGCATAATCTACGCGTCCAGCGATCACGCCCGTCCGGCTTAGTTCGTCTTTCCTACATATTTTATTTTATTAAAGAATATTAAAATAATTAA
Source organism: Conistra vaccinii (assembly GCA_948150665.1). Taxonomy (NCBI): domain Eukaryota; kingdom Metazoa; phylum Arthropoda; class Insecta; order Lepidoptera; family Noctuidae; genus Conistra; species Conistra vaccinii. The sequence goes on along the minus strand of OX411323.1, from coordinate 1,252,120 downwards.
TTCGTTCAAATAATAGTTTTATTTAAATCCTCATGCCTTCACAAATAATAATAACAATAGCCTTATTTTTATTTCCCGAGCCACGTAGAGCCTAGTTGTAGTCAATAGCTGACTGTAACTCTTAATTGGGTTGGCTCGGCCGGGGAGGTACCACACTCTTACAGAATACCAACGTAAAGTACCAACATTATGTTGCTCCGCTTCGAATAGTGAGTGAGAGAATCGGAAGCCCAGGGTTTGGGGTGGGAAAAGGGTGGCAGCGCATCGGCAGTAACCCTGGTGTTGTAGACTTCTATAGGCGGCGGTTATTGCTTATTAACATCAGGTGATCAGCATGCTAGTTTGCGCCCTTGATGGTATAAAAAAAAAACCTAGCGCCTCGATGGATGGCGTGTCGAATAGTAGAAAATCATTCTTTAACTCGATTACCACAACGCCTAGCGCCATCTCTTAACGAAAAGCAGAGCTATTTAGTGAAAACTTATCTTTATTTTTCTCAGTTTCCTGATCTTTTGGAGTCGTGAAAGTTTTTTACCTGTAAACTAGAATACAACAATTGCAAAAATAAAACAATTTTTGCTGCACATTGATTTTTAACTCGATTACCACAACGCCTAGCGCCATCTCTTAACGAAAAGCAGAGCTATTTAGTGAAAACTTATCTTTATTTTTCTCAGTTTCCTGATCTTTTGGAGTCGTGAAAGTTTTTTACCAGTAAACTGTAGAATATAACAATTGCAAAAATAAAACAATTTTTGCTGCACATTGATTTTTACACCTAAGCAGGCACCCATCGCCCCACTGGTCATGTCTTTTGTTATGCACCATCCGATACCTTTAGACTCAAAAGGCGTAAACGCCAAAAGGCCACTTTTCAGGAAGAGCAAAAAACAAAAAATATTTTAAGAAAAAAATCATAACTTTTTTGTTTCAAGACTGAGTAAGTTCATTTTTGGCCCAAATTATTAAATGTTTAAGATAAACAGTATGATTATATATTATTTAGGATAAATTAATAAATAAAGAAAATAGGATTGTTATACGCCCCCAAAAAAATAAAAAAATGTTGTTTACAACCCAAAATTTTACATTGTCTGTAGAATGCTTAGGGTGTATAGGTCACTTAAAGCGTCCTTTCTTGCTGAAAAGGGGTATATTGACAGTCAACGGAGAAGTATGTACTTAATATTCATACCATTATGATAAACGGTTAGGGTTTAAACGTCACTACAAGCATCTATTGTTGTAAAGAAGGGGTATATAACACAGTCACCGGAGAAGTATTTAGCTAATAATTACACAATGCTTTTAACTGCTCGATTGTTATTTATAAATCAAAGTCATCTCCTTGTTATTATCTATTTTATAATTATGTGTTCATAAAAACCTCTACTGAAAAAGTTGGCCATCGTAATCTCAAACTTTTGGCTTAAGGTTACGCAAATACTAGTTGACATTGAAAAACATGGCTTAGATTAATTTACTAGAACTAAAACCTAGATAAACAAGAGCTTGATACGGAATCAGTATAACAAATAGTTATTTGTTATACAAGAGTGCAAAGTTGCTTTTTAACCGCGTGTTCAATTTTGATGACCGAGCAAGCGAAGGATTCTAAAATTGAATCACGAGCGCAGCGAGTGATTCAAAATTAGAAGCCTGAGCGTTAGCGAGGGAATCAAAAGAACACGAGGTGAAAAATCTTTGCACTCGAGTGCAACACGTAACTTTTCGTTCCACCTCAGCGAGGAAATGACTAAATGCAAAAAAAAAAACGTTTACAATCACAAGATAGGTACACTTTTATTTCAGTTTAGGTATTAATTACTACATTATAACAGGTAAGTATTACAGAATAATCTTTAAATTATAACAAAATAATACTAAGGTATAATTAAGAAAATTTTAAAGTAACGTTGCTACAGTTATTTAAATTGAGTGTAATATTTTTGTTTGGTACTGTAATATTGGTGTTAGTCACTTGTGTACTGTTTTTCGGTAAACTATCTGTCATACTTAATAGTTGTACCGATTCATCGGATTCCCTTGGCGTGAATGTTGGAGAGAGAGGGAGATGGTTAGGTGTTTCATAACGGCTTATTTTTGATGTAGAAGGGCCAGTCCAAGGATCCGATTGAGGCTCTTTCAGTGTAATGGCTCCTACGATGCCTTCACATATTTTAGACTTATTTTGGATGGAATCCTCTATGTATCCCTCTACAACTGCATTGGACTTCCAGCCTCCGTGGCGCTTAAGGGACAGGAGATCAGCTCCGGAATCAGCCAAAAGTGTGGCTGAAGTTCGTCGGAAACAATGACCCGTGTACAACAGGGGTTCTGGAAGTTCAAGAAATGTTGCTATTTCTCGTGGGATACTGCCAATTTTATTAGTACCCATAGGCTGTCTAACACACTTTCCATTGCGATACTGTAGAAAAAATCGATTGATTGGAGTGTTAGGCGGGCGTAAGGCTTGATATTTCTCAACAATCGTTACGTATTCCTTGCGAATGACGAAGTTGCGGTCTCTTTTTGTCTTTGTATTAGGTAAATTAATTAATAGTAAGTCATCTGAATGTTTCTCAATGTTTTTGACATTAAGTTGTGTTAGTTCATTAGTTCGACATGCTCCGTTTATTCCAATAATAAGAACAACCTGTAACGTAAAGAGTATTGTAGTAGATAAATGAATAAAATTGATATGAACGCATAATTATGCCTATCAACATCTACTAAGTATACTATTTAATTGAGATTAATATACTTAAGTAGATACTGAATGTGCAACTGACTTACTTTTGCCGCCAAATATACGGAATCGGGTGCTTCGTTAAGAAACTTTTCAATATCAGATACTGTGAAAACCTTCGATTTTTTTGGTTGATGACCAGATGAGGCTCTTTTTAAAAATGCCACTAATTTAGGATAGGTATCGATATGTTTGTCTTTTTTCATCTTTATTGTTGCTTTTAGCATCGAATACGTACTCCATAGAGTGCTTGCTTTCTTGTTCTCGGATAATTCTATAAAATATGCCAGCAAAACGTTTTCTGAGAAAGTTTTGGCTCCTTTTGCTAGTCGCCACGTGTTGAACATATCGTACTGTTTTAAATACTTCTCGCGTGATTGTTGAGGGAGAAAGCTCATTTGCGCATTATTAACAGTTTCAGTCAATTCTGTTGGCGTCAAGCAAACTTCCTGGTCGCTAGAATCACTCATTTTAGTTTTTTCACTTGTTTTCAAGTTTCTTGTTTTTAATAAAAGGTTTAACAATGACGTGAAAAAATGCCGCGTAAAGAACCGCGTACAAAGCAAATTGAAAAAAGAACACCAAGAAGGTTCCGAGTCTGAGTTTTTAAAAAAATTAAAAAAAAGTTGTATGATATATTCGGCACCATAGAGGTAGCAGTAAATAGGTTTAATGTTTTTTTTAATTCACAAACTTAGTGCACACGATGTTCTAAATTCAATTTACTTTATCCTCTAGCGAATAAAAACGGCTTTTCCACTCAGATATTGAAGATTAAAAATACTCTTTCCGAGATGGTGGGATGAAAAAATAATTAATCATTTCAAAATCTTTATTATCATTATGACATGAATTAGAGTCAGTGAAGAACTGCGTTTTTCTATAAACTTTAGGGTAAGTAAGAGTTACGGGCACTTGTACTGTAGTTGCTTTTTCTCTACATTACTATAATTATAGATATTCTTTGGAATCGTTACAACATTCTTAATTATCACAACAAGAATAACTACTTTATTAAATTATGGTAAAAGACTAGAAGCTCCATCTAAGACACAATTCTTTTAACTAACAATAAAATTACTTAAAAAAAAAAAGAAAATAAGTAGGTTATTTAATGACAGCACAAAAAAAAAAAAAAAAATTTTATGGAAATCAATTGAAAATGTTGGAGCTCTAATCTACATCAATTTCTTGGTTTTCTTCGTAATCACTATGAGGAAAAAAGTCAAAAACGGTTTCTTCACAAGGCAGTCGACGATACTCATCGTGATAAGTCTTTGGAATGGTTCCATTATCACAAAGTCTCATCAAATCTTTATATTTGGCCTTGGATATAGGCAATCTGGCATTGTAGGCAGGCTTTATTATAGGTTCTGGAATGTCTTGTCTGGAGTCATCAACCACTGCAACAGTATCTTTTGTGTTGTCTGTGCTTGCTTTTGACTTCCCCTTACCCTTACCCTTCAACTTACTCTTGGCTTTTGCTGTTCCTTCCCCTTTTCCTTTTACAGTCTTTGTTTTTAGATCACCTTCATGCAATGTTACTCGAATTTCTTCTGCGTCCTCAATCATTGAATATTTTAGTCTTACTTCATCGGGATATTTTTTCTTAAAAGTCGCCGTTCTTATTTGTTGGATGCGCACTTTTTTTTAAACTGAGTGTGTGAATGTTTTTTCAGCTAGCTCTTCAAAATTAAGAAAGTCTGTGTGATCGAGGACTTCTACTCGGTAGGGTCTTGGGTTCTTCCGGGCGGACTGGAAATATGCGGGCCATTGAGACGGGCTCCATACTATTAATTTTTTAACTTCTCTTTCGATCACTGCGTGAACCGAATCGACCGGCATGTAAGTATGTCTCGGCAACAAAAAGTTTATTTGTATAAAAAAAAATCCAAATTATTTGACGATATTGACTATATTGATAAGTGTAATTCAAAATTATTTTCGGTCGTAATACGCTAAAACTAAATATGATAAAATAACTAATATAAAGTATAGGACTTTTTCGAGATTATCTCAGTTAGGGCGTAATAAGTCATCTTTAATTTAATAACGGAATAATAGGGGTGTATGCACCATAATATATGGCTTAAGAGCAATGATATGACCAAAATTTTGCGGTATCAACGTAAGTCGTATGTGTCAACTTTATTTTTATACGAGAATAAGTAGGGCGTATGCTCAAGTTTTGGTTAGCGACTTTATTATACGACCTTCAAGTTTTTTAATAATTGTGCATGTTACCTAAATAACCAATAAAATAAAAATTTATATCAAATACGCCTCGTGTCTTTAAAAAATCTCCAAAAATCACGTGGGCCGTATTAGCCCTAATTTTGCGAATTTCGCAGTTTTAACTACACAGATTGATAGAGAAAAAAAAACTGAACATAACTGCATCAAAAAGTCATTTTGACCAAAGTGGCGTTTACGCCCTTTGAGTCTAAAGGTATCGCCATGAGTACTTACTACTTAATACTTTCATTAATTTTATTCTGAATTTCTTAAACGAATTTAAAAAAAGACCCAATGTTTCAAAAAAATAACATTTAGGGCCTGTTTCACCACCTACGATTAAGTTCCTATTAACTTACTTGGCAGATAATTTCATACAAATCGTGTTCCATTTTTGAATTTATTCGGTAAGTAGTGGCTATTCGGACATCGTGAAATAGGCCCTTAGAGTAACGAATACCATTTTGATCACTGTGGATTTCAGACACGTCCTGATCTTTCTTCTGTTGGGTTATCTAAAGGGACGTGTCGTGGTCAAGCTTGAATATGAAAAGCAGAATATTTGTGACTTTGTTACTGGGTTAACTAATAAAGTATGCGAAAATCATGAAATTTAATGAAAAACACGATGAAAAGCGATCGCATTTTTAAGAATAAAACAGGAGCAGATTAGGCAGATCTTATTCACCGTATAAAATTGCCAAGCCTGAATTATTACATAAATAAAAATATCGGATTATTTTAGTTTGTAATGAAAATAATCTTAATTTAAAGTTATATACCTACTTTCGAATTGGCCACCCTGTATTATTATAAATTAAGTTAGCTTTTTGTGTCTGCCTGTGTGACATGTCATCGTTGTACTTCTAAACTGCGCAACGGATTTTGATGCGGTTTTTACCATCATTTAGGTACAGAATTTATTCTTGAAGCTTTATGACTTAGATAATTATAATAACGAAATCAATTTTTTTTGTATAGTCATAATAACAATGTACATTTATATGTAATATATGGCTACAGAGCCAATTTTGTCAAAATTTACAAAAATAGAATTGATTCTAGTCGCACCTTCCAAAATGTAGTTTTGGTCTCTCTTTTAAAATATTTTGTATAGGTACATTTGTTATATAATTATTTGTACACTTGTGCACTAGAATATCTCCCGCTCCAAAGTCTGGTCTCCGCTGAAATTGGTCGCCATGGCCGAAATTGGGTCTGGAGAACTATTAATTCAAAATCGTGCTAATTACTATCAGATGGTATTACCACCGACGAAAAGAGTCGTATGTAAATATGCATCTATATAGGTACCTAGTAACAAACAAGTAGGCTGTTTAATAGACGTGCCTTCTTTATTCTTTCATGGAACCATCAGATCATGACCCAAAAAACTCACACATAGAGTTAACACAAAGTGCTCTTACAAGAGCGGCACGCGTCAATGGCAGTTGTCGACACGTGTCGACACACAAAATCTATGAAAGAAGAACCTGTTTTAAAGAAGGTCATTTAATAACCGCAAGCCATCATGATGATAGTTTTCGCCATAGTCACCGTGACTAGCTCCTACTAGGTTTATATAATATTATAAATACATAAACAGGAATTCGTCAGATTTAGCTGTCAGAAAAAAACCGGCCAAGTGCAAGTCCGGTTTGCGCATCGAGGGTTCCGTATCCTACTTCCGTATGCGCATATTGGACGGTATATAATGGTAGTAGACCATGGTCTGAACAACGGGAACACCCAAATACTCCGAAATATTTTATTCCGAATTTCGTTGTTCCGATTTTCAAAAGTCCGAATTTCATAATCCCTAAGAATTATAAGGTCTATTATTAAAAATCACGAATTTCATTTTACCGAAAGTCGTAAATACGATTTGTTTGGTTTGCGATTTTCATACGTTCGAAGAATCAAATGCTCGATGGGTTCTCGGTCCGAAAAACGACATTCCGATTTTCAATACTTCGAATAAACTACTAGAATTAGGATTCTGATTCCGATTCAATTAGTATAATACGAGTAGTTACGCATTATAAATTCAAAACCTATGAGTTTTTAATGTAAAAACGTCTACTTTGGTCCCCTCTATTGTTGGTGAATCATTTGGGTTAGGTTAGGTTAGATCAGTGACAATTAACGCGCGAAGGCGAGCGACCGCAGAGAGCGTGCCGCGGCAGCAGCCGCCGAGTGCCAGATTCCCTCTATTGTTGGTGAATTATTTCTGTTAGGTTAGGTTAAATCAGTGACCATTAAGTTATTAACGCGCGAAGGCGAGCGACCGTAGGGAGCGTACCGCGGCAGCGGTCGCCGAGCGCCACATCCCCTTTATTGTTGGTGAATCATATGGGTTAGGTTGGAACTGTGACCAGTGTGTTTTGTTGTCTTGCTTTTCAGTTTTACAAGGCCTTTTTATTTCGGAATTCTAATTAATCCGTACTTTAATAATCGGAATTCGTATTTTTGATGTTTCGAATTATCATTAATTCGGACTTTTTGTTATTCGATCTATTGAAACTCGGTATTATGAGAATAGTAATTATAAACGTTAGGAATACTGAAATTTTGGAATTATAAAAATAGGATTAATGATGAATCGGAGTTGTTATATTAGGGATTTTGAATCATTCGGAATTCTGATAATCGGTATTTTGAAATTCGTATTTGTGACTTTCGGAATAAAGTTTTTCGTATTTATGTAGTGTACCCCTGAACAACGTTTGTTCTAGCAAAACTGTGATTCAAATTTCATGGTGTATGTGAAAATAACATATAACATAACATATCGCCTGTACATGTGAAGATGTCTAGATAATTAATTCTATATCGATGACTAGGATAACAAACTCAAAGAAAATTTTCGGGTACAGCTTTGTGTGCGCTTATAATACGAGTATTTAAGGACGAATAAGATTAAAACTATGTATAATATGCGTCTATAATTATGTTTATTTTCTTATGTGCTTGCTGTTTACGTCCGAAAGTATTGACAGTCATCTGTAGTATCTATGGGTGCAAAGTTCGTACACACAACTAATCTTTTTACGAAACAATTTTTTTTACTTTGTTCCACCTAATTTGGTTTACACCTCTAACTACTCTGACAATCGTGATATAATGTGTGATTAATGTTCAAGAACGTAATTTTCTGAAGAAGATCATAGTCCTGATTTTGATGATTTGTAACATGTAAATAGCGACTGAATTGTATTCTACCGATTGAAAAGCAGGAATAAATCACTATTCAGCATTAGATAAATAGATAGAGTACTCTCTATGTACAGTACACCATAAAACCTAAAGATATTATGTATAATTATGTAGAACATACAAGGGGTGACAAAATGGGCGACATGGGGGTACTTTTGAAAATCGTGACTTTATCAGTTTTGTTTATTTACATAGGGTAAGTCAGGGAGAGATGCCTATATGGTATAGATGCCTACAATTTTTTCGTCTTTTTTTATAAAATTTGCGTGAGCCGGAACGCATCCATAATATGTCAGTCGAATGTCGATGTCACGGTGAAAAGTTTTATTCCCAAAATAAGGATTTAAAAATAATATTTTGGTGTTTATTCTTAAAATAAGGTAAGTGTAGTTTATCCAAACGTTAGAATATAATCTTTGAGATAGTTTGCAGTATTTTTTTTCCCTAAATTCTTCACGTAAATAGTATTAAATTGTTTCATAACCTAACATTGTGGTCTTGTTTTGTTGTCAATCCGCCATTTTCTATTGCAATTGCTTTAGGGTGCGTTCAGAGTCAATAGGCATCTCTCCCTAATGATCGGGAGAGATGCCTAATGATGTTTCAGTGTTAGATGCCCAGTAAATATTCATGGTATTTTATCTTTTTAGATGCCAAATGAATACAGAAGAAAGGCTTCTGGCTCTAATAGGGCTACATGGAGTGAAGAAGACTTGGAAATAGCCATTACTCTGGTCAAAGATAAAACAAGGATTTTTTTTTTTCTTGGAGTTATTTGCGTAGTGTGTGGAGAGTATTATAACGCCACTAAGAAGAAATGTGACTGGTTACAGTGTGTTCAATGCCAAATGTGGTTTCATGAAGACTGCAGTGAAGATTCAGCGGAATGCCTAACTTGTAACGTCTGATTATGTGTTAATTATTTGTGGGCATCTATCCCTGGTATCTATAGGCAACTCACCCACATGCCTGAGTGAGATGCCTATTTTACATAATTTTTATAAAATATTCTTGATTCAAAATTTGTTGCACAATAATTCCAAATTATATTTAAATGGCATAAATAAACATTGATTCAAATAAACTATGCGTATTTCATTTAGTATCTTACATATATAAATTATAATGATTTTTTTTTTAAACTATGGGCAACTCTCCCTGACTTACCCTAGTAAGAACATACAATAAAGGCAATTATTTTACAGCAAGCATTTTGAAGATACCTCGTATATCTATATATATAAAAATGAATCCCTATTTCCTTGGTCACGGCGGTAGTTAGGTAGCTAGGTAGGTATTGTATGTAGGTAGGTAGGTATAGGGTAGGTAGATAGATAGTTAGGGTAGGTAGGTAGGTGCACCGTAGATAAGTACTTAGTGCTACCCGTGCGAAGCCGGGGGCGGGCAGCTAGTTAATAATAATATTGGGACCTAGTTATTGTTTTATTGGCACCATAAATATTTTAATGATTATTCATCGGTTAACATTGGAATTCTGTCTAGACAGATTTACATGAAAATTTATTAATAAAGGGTTATTGCAAAGGAATATTTAAGGTCTAGCATTAATTGGAGCGGGATCTATCCTCAGTTGACCCAGTTACGGCCCAGTGGTTATGACACCTACTAACGCTGTAGTAGGTCGTGGGTTTGAACCCATCCAGGTAGACAAGCAAGCACTTACTTCGTCACCACTGCTGTCAAAACGGATCAGAAAAATATTTTTTAATGATAATAAACCGATGACTATCTTCAAGCAAGAAACAGAAATCTGATCGTTTGTCAGCCATTGATTTAAAGCACGGTCTTTCTCTTTGTTCTAAGGCGTCAAATATTAAGAAAGACTCTCCTTAAATAAATATGTGAGGAACCTAGCCAATAACTTGAAATGTCAAGCTATATCCACACACTAAACCTATGTAATTGAAAAACAATAAAAGCTCTTTCTTTGTTTTTCAAAATGTACTTATTCTTTTCATCAAAAATTTTCAACAAAGGTTCTTGTTGAAAATGTTTTACAATATACACAATATTGTAAGACATTTTAAAAGAGTAACGGTGGAGTTTCTTGCTCATTCTTCTCCATACGAAAACTACCTTTTAGAAGGGGCCACTTCAATTCTATTTGGTTGAAAATTTTGACGTTCAAAAGTGCCTATTTGAAATAAGTGATTTGACTTTGACTTTGACTTTCTTAAAAGTCAATAAAATCCTCCTTCAAAATAAAAAAACCTTACGATATACTTTCGCCGTGCCTGCGTAAGCCGACCTTCCTCATTACCCAGTCGCATCTCCGCGTTCATTACGCGCGACGCGTCATCCATTGCGCGATCGGCTCCGGATTAAAAGATAGAAAAAGGTGAAAAATTACGGACCCACCGGCGGAGATTACAAGCTGGATTACCCTCGTGTAATTTATCAACTTCATCTCGGTGCTGCTGGAGTTAGGGACGGCTGTGGTACGAAAAAGTGTTGAAGCGATTCTGGGAGAAAATAACTTTAATTTTTTATATCTTAAAACTAGCGTTACGCTCTTGCTTCGCAAAGTTATTATGACTTGACAAAACATCGAGATTTCTTTATTCTAAGTAAGTTTAATAATTATGTAATTATACACATAAAACTTTCGGAATCCATTCTTTAAACGATGGTGAAAACCGCATCAAAATCTGTTGTGTAGTTTGGAAGAGCAACGCGGTCACAGACGGAAACGAAAAACTACTTTAATTTATCTTGAGTTTATAGTGTAGATTACCTACGTTATGGGTAAAATTAGTAATGGTGTCTTAACACTTGTCCTTCCCGTCACTTGTCCCTAAAGGTCCATTAGAAAACCAGCGTCAGACAGTCTGTCTAGCATGAAACTTTTTGACGCAGCTATGAGGCACACTCCAGGCGTCATGTTCGTACCCAGATTTGGGCACGCCACAATTACGGCGATAAGTCCCCTCTTTGAGGAGTGGCTTGAGAGGCGCCACGGCGTCCTCACCTTCTGCCTGACGCAGGTCTTCACCGGACACGGTTGTTTCGGGAGGTACCTGTTTCGCATAAGGCGGGAGGAAACGCCCGGGTGTCACCATTGTGTGGATCGTCCGGAGGACACGGTGGAGCATACGGTGGAGGTTTGCCCGGCTTGGGTGGACCACCGCCGTGTCCTCGTAGAGGCGATCGGCGGCAGTGACCTCTCGCGTCCGGCCCTGGTCCAGGCCATGGTGCGGAGCGAGAGGGCATGGCAAGCCGTCACCTCCTTCTGCGAAGCAGTAATGCTCGCGAAGGAGGAGGCGGAGCGCGCGAGGGAGTGGCAGAGGCCGCGCCCTACCAGCCCTAGCCGCCGCCGCCGTAGGAGACTTCCTGGGCGTCGGGAATTGATAGCCGATTTCCGGCCACCGTAGGCGCGGGCCTGCGGACGGAGAGCAGAGGGCAGCTCGCCGTCCGATAAGGACCACGTCGTGTTCCACGCGCGCCTCAAAGAGATGTCAGCAAAACTGACGGGGTCCGTTAGGGCCGATGCCTGCCGGGGTTGCGGGTAGTCCCAAGGGGAAACCGTGGCCCCTGGCATGGCAAGGGAAGAAACACGGGTGGGTTTTAGTCAGTAAAAGTCTGACACGCCCTTCCGCTCCGCCCAGAGCGGGAGAAGTCATTGGATAATTTCCCACCCAAAAAAAAAAAAAAAGGCGTCTTGTTCGTGAACGGGCGCCGTCAGTTGGGACTGGTCATCTCATAGCTGCCATGGCTTATTTTAATTTGATTTAATTTTTTAATCGTTTTTTTTTGTTTTTCTCTTTTTATTACGGACGCTTTTAACGTTTTGCATCGTTCTTACATATAAGTTCAACATGAATGATGTAACCAATATTTTGTAACCAAATTTTTATATAAAAGAGTGTCCGAGTTTCTTGCCAGTTCTTTTCCATAGGTACCTACTACGCTTTGGAATGGGCATCTAGCTTTATTTTTTCTGACTGACCGACCTCTTGACAATTCTAAAGTGCCTGTTTATTTGAAATAAATCCTTTGAGTTTGAGTGAGTTTGAAAATTTTAACACTATTCTTGTTAAGACATTATTTTCCTTCATTTTGTTATTTCGATTTTGTGTCAAACTGTGCCCAAATAAACGTTATTATTTTTTTGTGACACTAACTACAAAACTTTTGGCATGGCAAGATGATTGAGTCAAAATGGTAAAACATTTTGAACATGATTTTAGAACTTAGCAATGTTTGTAAGCAGCAAAAGATTGCAAGTTTATAAATCACAAGTTTTTTTTTATCTTCATTTCAAATTGTTATGTAGCAACTAAATATTATTTTCTCATATTTTACAAAAGAAATATTGCATTTTTCATTGGGTAGCAGTCCAGGGCAACTGTCAGTCAAAATAGGACAGTTAAAAATACAAAATTGTTGGTGTTGGTTGTGTTTAATTGGTTTTTTGGTGACATCTCTGGAAAAATTGAAAATGTGACTACATTGCTGGATTGGGTTTCGCACCTGTAAAAACAAATGTAATAGTAAATAAATAAATATATAATAATATTTAGTTTATTTCTATTTTTAAAGTCCTCACTTCTAGTAGTAAATTCCAAAAAATGTCTAATATCTTGTAGCTTGTACCCCCGCCCAAGGCCGCCCAGTGACAGTGACGGTGGGCGGGCAAACATCCCGATAACTAATACTTGCCCTGGAATATTTGACATCAAGAAAAACTATCCTAATTCAATTCCTCTTCCTCTATCACTTATTTTGGACATTTCTTGCTTATTATTTACAAATTAGTGAAGAAAGTAATTTGGCAAGAGTCTGCGAAGCAAAAAATCTTGGAAACGTATTCCAAAATATTTATTTTTATTATTTGTCTAAAGATTATTTTGTGTTTGTTCCTAAGGCTCCATGAATTAATAGTTACAAAATGAGTGATTATTATCTTTGTGCTAGAATTTTCGTGGTTCTTTATCTTTATTAATAATATATTATCTGTTAAAATTATTTTAAACATTTCGCGCGCCCGATGATATTTCCCAATTGCACCTTCACTTGGGTCATAAGGGATCATTTAAAAAAAAGCGATGATACCTGCAACAAACTTTCGCATAAAAACAGAAGTTTAAGTACAAATTTCCACGTTTCTAGCTTCATAAATGACGTAATTCCAAGCAAACTTTCATCACTTATTATTTAACTGCTTTAGGGAGTAAACATTCAAAAATCCTACCTCAGTGCTCACTTATACCTACATTACAAGAAACTCTTGTGCAAAATTTTATGCTTCTAGGCTAAGTGGTTAAAAAGGTTGTGCGTTGTCTGTCAGTACAATTATGATTCCAAAACTTCCGGCCCTGAAAATGCATGTAACTCCTAAAACTGAAAATAATTAATATTTAAACATTTGAAACCTTCCGTATTTTTTATTCCAATATAATTTTAATTTTCAGTGTCGCAGGAATCGCGATCCGGACTCATATCGATGTGAAGTGGTTATTGAGGAGTTCGTTAGTTTTACTTGTTTTTTGTAACGTTCATGTAGACTATGTAGAGTCAGCATCGATACAATGGACAGTTATGCGTTTCATTTTGACAGTTCAGCCACGTTTAATGCATTGTTTAGGTTGCTGAGGAGACATTTAGTTTTCAAACCTATGGAGCAATGAATACGGAATTTCCTTCTTAACCATCGGATTATGACTGAAACTGTTTTTTGAAATTAGGGTGCTGGCACAGATAAATAAGTTCAGATGCTTCACTCCGCATTTTAGGTATGAAGCTACAAGTACGTGGGGGGGCCCGTCTTGTCGGGCCAATTTCGTGAGTGTAACGTAGAACGATAGAAGAGTTATGCGATAGAAAGAGAGGCAACTTCTGGGTGAATATAACTGTAAGTTATTGTGCTGTGCAACCTGAATTACACTTTATTATGTCGTAGCACGAGTCGCTTTTTATTTAAATGATTTTGCGGAGTAATCTATCTGTATTCATCTGTGGTGCTGGTTTGACCCTTGTTCCAGGCAAAATGAAAAGATTCTTAGTAACAGCCCAACGTTTGAATGTGTATTTTATAAATATCTATCCCTATAACATGGATCTTATAACGAAACTGGCGAAATGTGTTATTGTTTAAATTTAGAATGAAATATGAAGTATCATACTTCTCCAGCTTCGTGCAACTTATTGCATTGAATACTTCATAAGGCGTTTTTTTGTGATGGTGATTTAGTTTTAAGTTTACCTATTACCTACATTATAAGAAACTCTTGTGCAAAATTTCAGGCCTCTAGGCTGAGTGGTTAAATAGGTTGTGCGTTGTCTGTCAGTACAATTATGATTCTAAAACTTCCGGTTCTGAAAATGCATGTAACTCCTAAAACTGAAAATAATTCATAATTAAACATCTGAAACCTTCGATATCTGATTTTTATTCCAATATTATTTTGATTTCCAGTGGCAGGACTCGCGATCCGACTCATATCGATGTGAAGTGGTTATTGAGGAGTTCGTTAGTTTTACTTGTTTTTTGTAACGTTAATGTAGAGTCAGCAACGATACATCGAAGAACCGAATATAAATATTCCGATTTTGTGAAGACCTGCCTTTTCGATATAGTGATCGGAAGACCGATTGCAGAGTGTGGGGTCCTGCGGGGTAAATTCGTCACACACATGCAATGGCAATCGACAGTTATGCGTTTCATTTGGACAGTTCAGCCAAGTTCATTGTATTGTTTAGGTTGCTGAGCAGACATATTTAGTTTTCAAACCTATGGAGCAATAAATAAGGAATTTCCTTCATAACCCCTGGATTATGACTGAAGTGTGTTTTGAAATTATGGTGCTGGCACAGATGAATAAGTACAGATGCTTCACTCCGCATTTTAGGTATGAAGCTACAAGTACGTGTGGGGGGCCGTCTTATCGGGCCAATTTCGTGAGTGTAACGTAGAACGATAGAAGAGTTATGCGATAGAAAGAGAGGCAACTTCTGGGTGAATATAACTGTAAGTTATTGTGCTGTGCAACCTGAATTACACTTTATTATGTCGTAGCACGAGTCGCTTTTTATATAAATGATTTTGCAGAGTAATCTATCTGTGTTCATCTGTGGTGCTGGTTTGACCCTTGTTCCAGGCAAAGTGAAAAGATTCTTAGTAACAGCCCAACGTTTGGATGTGTATTTTATAAATATCTATCCCTATAACATGGATCTTATAACGAAACTGGCGAATGTGTTATTGTTTAGATTTAGAAAAAAATATAAAGTATCATACTTCTCCAGCTTCGTGCAACTTATTGCATTGAATACTTCATAAGGCGTTTTTTTGTGATGGTGAATTAGTTTTAATTTACCTACATGCATTTTTAAGTGCTTCTTTGTTCTTCACAGCTTCATTCAATATTCTTAATTTTTCTTAGCAAATAGTAAAGGTGGTTTTACACCGGTGAGGCGAGGCGTGGATGGGATTGGCGAGAATTAATTTCTAACCACGCCTTGCCCATCTTTGGTGTTAAAAAATTTGCCATACATCTCGCCCATCCCATTCATGCCTCGCCTCGCCGGTGTAAAACCACCTTTAATATTGTATGCGTGTTGCGTAAGTCTTTAACATTACCAGCATATTATTTACGTACAATTTCTTTCCGATAATAAATGACCCACATCGTGTTAGCTGAGCTAAACATTATTAGCACTAAACTGAGCTGGTTTATCGCTTCGTTCAACATAAGTTGATCATTAATCAACAAGCTGATCATTTGTTATTATATACATTAAACATAACATCCCGCCTATATACTCCGGAGGATAGGCAGTGGTGTAATAGCTTAAACACATTTTGTTTGTCGGGTATAAGGGTGCAAAGTGGCCATTACCCAGACAATTTAAAATCTAGCTATTGACAATTTCCTCAACTCCAAAAAATCTACGTTTTACTTTCGTTTCTAAAAAAAAACGTCAAATACAAATAATATAAGTGCGTTTCTTTATGAAGTTTGGCTTGTAGTAGAAGACTCCGCAATTACTACTGGCATTTCACAATAATAATTAAGCGGTGTAGACCAAAAAAAATCTAGTTGTGACTTTAAAGAATGTCACAGAAAAAGAGAGTTAATTAATGGAAGAGATTTATTTAAATTCGAGTACCGGAACATGACGCGAGTCTATTGAATTGAACTACCGCGGTTTCGCTGCTATGGTTTTGCGGCGGAGGTGTGCTACCGGTGTAAATGTCGTAACCAAGAACCGAGTAAATAAAATAATGATTTACATAATATATAAGCTAACAGGCGTAAAATAATAATAATAATATGTAATTAATTGTAATTATTATTATAAATTATTAATTAAATGTAATTTATTGATTTGAATGTGCCCTGTCATTCAGTCAATGGTAGCTTTAAAGTACATAGTACTTACACTTGTGCTATGCAATTATTATAATACTAATAGATTGAATTTATACGATGGATAGATAGTTTTACAATCTTCAGCAGCTCCAACAATATTTTAGAATGCTATTCAATTAGCTTATGCGCCATTGCGCGGTCCAGCTCCTGGACCGCGCTGAGCCAACCATTTTTGTCTGCTAAGTAATCCCCCAACTTATAATATACTTGCCAAGCATATTATGCGTTTAATATAAGATTTAAAATTCATTTCATTCAGCTGGAGTATGTGGGGAGGTATTTCATTTTAAACAGTACCTCATGAAGGATGAGTCAACTTTAGCCAGTCTGAAACCCGGTTGAACTAATTGGTCCCTATTTCTAGTCCTATAAATAGGGATGATGACTTAAAATATTTTTTTTGACTGTCATGTAGATTATTAATAATATGATAAAGCAAAAAAATACGTGTCTAATATTTTTTTATTATCTGATAGACGGACTTAATAGAATTTCTTTTTTTTTGACCCAGGCACCATCCCTATTGTGTTTATCACCTCTTTAACTGAAAAGTTAAATAAATTAAAGTGGTAATTATCAATAACTATGTATCTGTCAAGGGAATCGAACCGATGACGCGACGCTGTCCAGTCGCGCTAGTCAATTAACAAACCTCTCATGGGTCAATGTAAACCTACTTTATAATTGAATAAAACTCACCTTATTCATGTAAAAGAAAAACGCCTATATTCAGGAAGCAATTTATTCATTTGCCCGACCCAAAAAATATCAAAAAGAAACAGTTTCTGTTTTTGCGAACCGTATGACTGGTAGCGACATCTATCCGTAGCAATTAAAAGTGACAGTAACGAGTGTGTACTCGTCATAATCTGAGCACCTTGTTATTTTTTATATTTTTCATCTTTTTCAGCGTATTGCTTGAGGCTTAATGAAGTCTGCATTATAAAAACTTACGAAAAATCCCAGGCTACAACTTCCAGGATTTCTGTTAAAATTTTAACCGTCGCTTAAAACTGGTGTTCTCACATTAGGCACTTAGATTCCCGTAATATCTGTGCCGTAAGGAACCTGACAGGATCATTTATTATTTTCATAAGAAAATTTTCTGTTATTTACAAAACACAATTCTGAAAGGTTTTACAAAAACAGCCCTAATCCAATAAACGATGAAATTTTTGTGTCCAAAACAAACAAGCAGAAAAAGCGCTGCGGGATCAGCGACGCATCACTCCTACCCTCATACTGCAGCGTTTACTTGTTTGTATTGTCATGCCCCTCGTCTACTGACGTCGCGAGTCAGCGAAAGGGCAGCGGGTGAAGCGATGTGTGGGCTTGATCAACACCTACATTTTTTTCGGACGGTGCTACTTCAGACCGCGTTTCAGATTATTCATTATTATAGTAGGTAGTCTTTAGGGTCACAAGAGCTATCATTTATCGTCTCTCGAGCTATCGTCGAGCTGTCCTCCCATACCTATCAACACTGTAATTTGAAAACATTGTAAAAGACAATTATTTCTAAAAGAGTAACCGTGGAGTTTCTTGCCGGCTCTTCTCCATAGGAAACGACCAATTAGAACCACACGGTTCTGTGTGCCTAGCTTCTGACGTTTCATAATCCCATTTCTAGGTATAAGTGAAAAATTATATTTTGATCGATTGGTAGGATTTATTATAGTGGACTATCAAATGTAACTATATAATAGAGCTCGTATAGAAAGAAACACAAAACACACACACATAATTAATAGTTAAGTGAAATGTTAGTCTAGTATCTTATTCGTGATCTCCTGACTTTGATGATATATATTTATGTAAGATAAATCTTGCTCCCACACTAACAACTAAATGATCACCTAAAACAGGGCTTCCTCTCTCCTACCCTTTTGCTGTACCCTACAGGGTCCATAATGATCTATATTATATAGTTACCAGCTAAGTACCTACACATTATGGTAAAGCAATAAAGATATTGAGTATTGAAATCTGTCTATAATATGACTTCGGAACACCATATTCACATGTTTTACATATAACTACTCTCCAAAAAATATTCCTTACCATAATTTTGCGCCCATAAGCGTCAGTACAGACTCTTAGCATAAGCCTATCAATACACATTTCTTTTCTTTCTCGTCTTTAAGCTCGGCGTCTGCTGTCGTTGTAAGCGGTTTACATGTAAATTAGTTCGCATGGGCCCTGGGAGCTTGTTAACTATAACAAGATGGATATTTTCACTGTAGGCTCATGTACTCTGTGTACTTCTTATGTCAATGTTTGAGATCTATGTGACTTGTGTAGCACATGGAATAAGTCGAAGGCTAAATATTGTTTGCAGCCGTATTGATCCTCGTAGGTTGCTGAGGGGTCTCAGACCAACGATCGTCCCTAGAAGTTAAAGAAACTAGAGAGCCTTATAGTAGTTGCATACGATGTGTGAGATCTGACACCTCACTTTGGTAATATGCAACATTAACATTATATCCTGCTTAACTCAGGGTCACGGTCACGCTCGTCATGGGGCCGCGACCGTCCATTTGGTCAAATCAAATAGCGCGCGCTTCCCCGGCTTCCTGTAATATACTTCCGTCCTTTTTCACGAAATCACTCCCAAAAATTTCCCACTCCACAGATTGGAGGAAAGCGAGAGGAACGATTTGCAGGACAGCAGGCAGGATTTAGTTCGCTGCGATCGAACATTAAAAGTAATGTGTTAGATATAAACAATATAGATCTGCTTAGCTTTACATTTTTCTTAGTACTTCTCTGCAAAACAAAAAAAAAAATACTGATTGAAATCTGCAACCCCGGTAGGCATCGGCCCTAGCGGAACCCGTCAATTTTGCTGACGTCTCTTTGAGGCGCGCGTGGAACACTACGCGCCGTTGACCCGGGCCTGGTTCTTATCGAACGGCGAGCTACCCATTACTCTCCGTCCGCAAGCCCGCGCCTACGCTGGCCGGAAATCGGCTCGCGATTCCCGACGCCCAGGGCGTCTCCTATGGCGGCGGCTAGGGGCGCGAGGGCGCAACATTTGTCTCTCCCTCGCGCGCTCCGCCTCCTCCTTTGCGAGCATTACTGCTTCGCAGAAGGAGGTGACGGCTTGCCATGCTTTCTCGCTCCGTACCATGGCCTGGACCAGAGGTCCAGGACCAGAGGTCACTGCCACCGATCGCCTCCACGAGGACACAGCGGTGCTCCGCCCAAGCCGGGCAGACCTCCACCGTATGCTCCACCGTGTCCTCCGGGCGATACACACAGTGGTGACACCAGGGCGTTTCCTCCCGCCTTTTGCGAAACAGGAACCTCCCGAAACAACCGTGTCCGGTGAGAACCTGCGTCAGGTAGAAGGTAAGGATGCCGTGGCGCCTCTCTAGCCACTCCTCAAAGAGGGGACTTATCGCCGCAATTGTGGCGTTCCCAGAATAAGGTTTCATTCTTTAAGTTAGATAAACACATAATGAAAGATTGTTTATTGAAAACACTACCGAATGTAATTTTAGGTATTTTATTATGCAGGCGGTCCAAATGATTAGCTATCGCAAACGATAACAATTGTAACAATAGAAACATATTTAAATTGTTTTTGTCCTAATTCACATGATAACGTATTCGATTCATGCATCAATGTTCAGTTCACTATTTTTGTTCAACCTAAAATGTTGAAAACTTCGCTCAAGAATAAAGTAGTGGTTGTGACGCGAGGAGCTCAAGGCATTGGATCTGGCATAGCAGATCGTTCCTGCGTCACGAGGCTAAAGCTGTTATTTTACTGGATATTGATGAAATACAAGGACTCAAAGCAAGCAGAAGCTTAACAGTAAAACACGGAGAAGGTAAAGTCGAATACATAAAATGTGATGTGACTACTGATTTAGATCAAGTTTCAAAAGTAATAATTGATAATTATAAAACCGTTGATATATTAGTTCTAAGCGCTGGCGTTGCAAGTTCACCAGATCACAAAAAAACGATTGAAGTAAATGTTACAGCAGTTATAGAATGGTCCATGAAGTTTTTAGAGCATATGGGAAAGGAAAACGGTGGAAATGGCGGAACCATCATATTAATATCATCAATATTTGGATTTAGATCAGTACCATATAGCCCTGATTATCAAGCGTCAAAATTTGCTGTAATTGGTTTTACAAAATCTTTGGGACATATTGACAATTTTGATAAAACCGGTGTTCGTGTTGTGGCTTTATGTCCAGGGTTTACTGAAACTCAACTAACCTTAATTTTGCGAGATCCAGAACTTCAAAAGACCCTGCCTGAAGGTCTAGTCGAATTTGCGAACTCGTTTCCTTGGCAAAAGGTTGAAGATGTTGGTAATGCTGCTGTAGAAGTATTTAATAGAGCTGAAAGTGGAACCGTGTGGCTAATTGAAGGTGGCAAACCAATAACAGAAGTTCCATGAAGAGCCGCTATGAGTGACGATTGTTACAATACTAACTATATGCTATAAACCCGGGGGAATCAGGCATAAGTTACCCTTGGAAAGTTGAACGATGATGATTCGAAAGGGGAAGAAGATTTGTTAAAATGGACGAATAATGTCTACAAAAATTTGTATTCAGTGCCAATTTTTAATCGACATTTTTTGACATTTTAACCTGTGGAGGTTGTTTGCGGTTTCAATTAAATATAATATACATATGCGTCCAGCTTACGCTAGCATTTACCAATTTATTTAAGTGCTATCTTTGAAGATTTGATAATCTAGTGTTTCCAATCAAGCTTATTTGTTCCAAAGTTACTCAAGCATGTCTACGATGTGATAAATAAGTATGTATGTTTTCATTTCATAAGCTTGACCTTCAACCCTATGACGATAGTAGGTTAGGTCTATGTTCATAGATAAGAATGAGATTATAGAGAGAGAGATGAGAGATTATGCACACACAGAAGATCTACTTGTTGTCAGCAAATAGAACCTACATGCAATTTTATTTTTATTTACCTAATTTTAATTTAGTTTTTACTTTAAACTCGTTGTTAATTATGTTACTAAGGTACACATTATGTCTAAAGGCTATATTTTCTAGTTACTCCAATCTTGGTCTGAATGCTCCCTTGATCCGAATGTGCAGAAATTATAACAGCTTGTGTAAATCATCAGACATCGATTTACACGGTGTATCACTCAACAAGTTTAGAAGATCAGTGTCTGAGGTACGGGAGTGCATAAATTAAGCAATAAATAAATTACATACACATTTAAAAATTTCATGTTAGATGTCACTCACGCTCACCTTTCACCATAATATACATTTATTTTGAATTTTGTTTACATTGTATTTTATGTTTAGATTTCATAATTTTTATTTAGTTTGTAAGTTTTCTTTTTTTTTTCTAGTTTATTACGATGTTGTGTTGTGGTAAATGCTGTGTATACCTATAATAGGCATACATACCAGTAATGTTATTATGATATTGTTCAGTTAAAAAAAAAAAAAATATGTACTTGTTGGTGTAAATAAATAAATAAAATAAATAAAGTAGACATCTGTAGCCGAACTAGGCGATAACCTAACATTTGAGGGGAATAATATTTGAGGGGTTTGGCGCTGATAGCCGAAATACAGGCTTATTTCGGCTATCACCGCCAAACCCCTCAAATATTAACACTTAAAAAATAGCCAGCAAGTAGAGATGTTAATTAACATAAATTGGAGATTCAAAACAAAAAATTAAAAAAACATTGTGAGTATAACTATCATAAAAGATGGGTAAGTAGTATATGGTATAATTACAAAATGACTAATATTTACAAGATATAACAACTGAATCTATAATTTTATTTGATATAATCATCAGTACGATTGATATAATTTTAAAATAACTAATTTTTATAATCATAACATACATTTAATATAAAATCGTTTGATATACCACTCAAAAGACATAAAACATATTTAGTCTAATATGTTATTTCTATCACAGTAATTAGTAACCTGAGTAGATACTGTAAATATACCTAACTGATTACCACTTGCCAATATGGTCACTCGCTACGGTCGCTCGCCTTCGCGCGTTAATGGTCACTGTTCTAACCTAACCTAACCCAAATGGTTCACCAACAAGAGAGGGGATCTGGCACTCGGCGGCCGCTGCCGCGGCACGCTCCATACGGTCGCTCGCCTTCGCGCGTTAATGGTCATTGTTCTAACCTAACCTAACCCAAATGGTTCACCAACAAGAGAGGGGATCTGGCACTCGGCGGCCGCTACCGCGGCACGCTCCCTGTGGTCGCTTGCCTTCGCGCGTTAATGGTCACTGTTCTAACCTAACCTAACCCAAATGGTTCACCAACAAGAGAGGGGATCTGGCACTCGGCGGCCGCTGCCGCGGTACGCTCCCTACGGTCGCTCGCCTTCGCGCTGTTATACCCTAAATCTGTAGGGGTTTATGCTAGATCAGCACCTTGTCAGCGCTGTCAGCTACTATGTACTTCTTGGCTAGAGACGTCATCTTTCTGGTAGGCAGTTGACACTCAACCTTCGTGGCAGACGGTTCTGCCCAAGGGTCTCGCGTATTGTCCTAAAATTAAGAGTGTTATCTTAACCTTGTATTATCCTAAAATAAACTTATTATCCTAAGTAAAATAATTCTTTTTTTTTAAAAGACGAATCCGTGGAGACCTATAACAAATTGGTGGCAGCGGTGGGATGTGAAAATCCCCAGTGTCCTTAAAACTCGCCAGTGTACCAGTTAATATCCAAGTGTACCAGTAGATATCTGTGTTAAAGTGCGCCAATTGATAGCCAAGTGTAGTGGACGTGGACCCTACCACCAGGCTAGCTATCCTGAACGTCGCGGTGCGTATAGCCGCTGTTCCTGTCATCGCGGCGCGTAGCCGTTGTTCCTGTCATCCAAATCACGTATCCAAAGCCGAGGTCAATACCAAATAATTGACCCGTTATAATTATTCAAGATCCCGACGACTCAGATCCCGGCCGCAGCGACGCGGCTTATCGCAGCGGAATGTTCCTGTTCGCCATAACATCCGTCGCCCACGCACTGCTAGTACTGTGAGTCTTTGGTCATTGTCTTATCAAAGCTGAGATATTATTTAACACTCTATCCAAGGTTATTCACTTGTGACTTATTAACTGAATTAGTTTACTGTAATTATCATTGTAAGATCTTATACCATCCGTGACCCGTTTTCTTTCATTTATGTATAAACGATATAATTATGCCAACAGTTCCTAAATCAGAAGGAAATAAGTTGAAACTTGATATCCCAATTTTAGAGCCATCTCAAAGCGATACAGAAAAATCATCTTCTAAACCTTCTAGTCCCAGGGTCACAAGGGCTACTAGTGCACGTGGCATAATGGCCGAGTTAGATCTAAACACTTTGTTTAAGTTCGTCAAATCATTTGACGGCAGCCGGGAAACTGTCAACTCATTTATAATAAATTGTAATAACGCGTATGACCTTGCATCAGAAGCACAAAGACCAATTCTTTTTAAATACATTCTCAGCCAATTGGGTGGAAAAGCGGAAATTGCCTGCTCCATAAAAGAGTTCGCGTCATGGGAACAACTCAGAGACTTTTTGAAGGCACAATTTAGTGAGCGAAAACATTATGCTCACTTACTCACCGATCTTCAGGAGAGCAAGCAGAGCCCGCAAGATAGTGTTAGCCAGTTCTCGCTTCGCGTGGAGACCTGCCTCTCACAACTGTTAACTGAAATATCGTTATCTATAACTAAAGCGAAGGAATTACCCGGTCGTACTGCAGCTATGGAGGACTTAGCCCTCCATCATTTTATTATGGGGTTACATCCCCGTATATCAAACATTGTGAGGTGTAGATCGCCCAAAACATTAAATGAAGCCATTAACTTTGCGATTTCCGAAGAACGCATTCAACAAAGCCTGTATAAGCGTCCACAGGTTGAACAAAAGTTTGTGATTAATAACAAACCAAAACCAGGGCCTTCGAAACCAAACTCTTACATACAATCCACTACGTCAAATCCAAATAAAACCGATGCATTGTTTTGCCAGTATTGTAAAACTGCTGGTCACGAAATAAAAGATTGTAAAAAACGCGAATTCTATAATAACAAATTTCAATTCAAACCGAATAATAATAATCGGAATAATAATAATAAAATCATCCATATCCGCGAAACATCCGATGATGAACCCACAGATGATTCCTATTTACCCTATGTCCATGGCTCCAATGATTTAAATTTACACGAAATGGAGTCTCGCGAAGGTGCCGCACGGGACGAAGCATAACTGTCGGCACCCAACAACTAAAATCAATATTATACAGGACTAACCAACAGGGTAACCAGCCCCAAACTGACAGTCCTAATCCTTATCCTCATCCAAGTAAGGTCAACCGACAGGGTAACCAGTCCCGAACTGACGACCTCAACTTACCCTTATCAAGGACTAACCAACAGGGTAATCAGCCCCAAACCGACAGTCCTAATCCTTATCTTCATACAAAGAAGGTCAACCGACAGGGTAACCAGCCCCAAACCGACGGCCTTAATCTAGATTCATTAGGGGTCAAACGAGAGGGTAATCGGCCCCGAATCACAGGTAGTCACAGAACTAAAAATCCAGAAACCTCACCAGTATCCAACGAAACCAGTATTAAAATATATGAAATAAATCTAGACACATCCAAGAGATATCTGCCACATGTACTTTTATACTCATCAGTTTCAGATACCCCTTTATCCTTATTAGTCGATTCAGGCTCCGTCATAAGCCTACTTAAACTATCCTGTATCAAAGAAAATCAACGACTGGTGAAAGAACCAATCAAACTTAAGGGCATTGACCGCGGTGACGAGCCTACCCCAACCGAGGGTCATTTTCAATTAAAATTAAATTTTAATGATAATAAAGTCACACCCTATAAGTTTCATGTCATTAAAGACATAAGTTTGCCTTATGATGGTATTGTAGGATCAGATTTCTTGACCTTTTTCCGCTGTAAAATCGATTATACAACCGATACCCTTAAAATGGGAGAATCCGAAGTTAAACTATACTTCCACGATCCATTCTATATTATCCCGCCACGTACGGAAACTGTTATTGAGTGTTCAGTACAGGATACCGATCTGAAAGAAGGAATCATTATGGATCAACACCTATCAAAATGTGTCCTAATATCTAATTGTATCGTAAAAGTCAAGGATAACCATCGTGTTAATTTAACGATAGCCAATACCTCAGGGTCATTCATTAAAGTTGATCCCAATTTTAAATTTGCAATCAAGCCCTTACATGCTGCCTTTCAGGTCAGCATGAACACTCAAGAAACATCCAATCGAACCACTCAAGTTTTAAATTCACTACGAACTGATCACCTAAATCAAGAAGAGTCTGAAGCCCTCACAGAACTTTGTTCTCAATATTCTGATATTTTTTATCTACCAGACGATCAGTTAACTCACACTACAGCCCTTAATCATCAAATCAAGACAAGTAGCGATATCCCTATTCATACAAAGTCATACCGATTCCCGGAATGTCATAAAAAGGAAGTCGAAACTCAAATTAGTAAAATGTTGAGTCAAAATATTATAGAGCCGTCATCCTCACCCTGGAGCTCGCCGATTTGGATAGTTCCTAAAAAGGCAGACTCTCAAGGGCAAAGAAAATGGAGAGTAGTAATTAACTATAGGAAATTAAACGACATCACTATCGGCGAAACATATCCCATACCACAAATATCCGAGATCCTTGATCAATTAGGGAAAAGTAAATATTTCACGACATTAGATCTCACTTCCGGCTTCCATCAAATTCTTATATCTCCTAAGGATGCACCCAAAACTGCATTTTCCGTACCACAACTCCACAAGGTCATTTCCAATTTACACGTATGCCGTTCGGATTAAAAAATGCACCTTCCACATTTCAAAAACTAATGAATAATTGTCTCACTGGCCTACAAGGTACAAGATGTTTTGTCTATCTAGATGACATCGTGATCTACTCATACGACCTAAATTCACACGTTGATAACCTGAAAGCCGTGTTTGACAGACTCCGTAAATCCAATTTAAAGTTACAGCCAGAAAAGTGCGAATTTCTCCGCAAAGAAGTCGCTTATTTAGGGCATGTCATTAACGAAAACGGTGTCCAACCAAATCCCGAAAAGGTTCGTGCGGTAACAGAGTATCCAGTCCCTCAATCACCGAAAGACATAAAATCTTTCCTAGGTTTAATATCCTATTATAGAAGGTTTATACCCGACTTTGCCAAGTTTGCAAAACCTTTAACCTCCTTGCTAAAAAAGGACGTTACCTTCGAGTGGCAGAATGAGCACCAACTTGCTTTTGAATCCTTAAAGTCCAAGCTCATTTCCGCCCCAATCCTTGCATATCCGGACTTCACGCAACCTTTCCTTCTAACCTGTGATGCCTCAAACTACGCGATATCCGCTATCTTATCCCAGGGCCCCATAGGACAAGATCGTCCTATTGCATATGCATCCCGCACGCTTAATAAAGCAGAGAAAAATTATAGCGTCACGGAAAAAGAATGCCTCGCTATTATCTTCGGCACTAAAACATTCAGACCGTACCTTTACGGATATCGGTTTAAAATCCTTACAGACCATAAACCATTACAATGGCTGTTTAACTGTAAAGACCCTGGATCTAGACTTGTCCGTTGGCGTTTAAAATTAGAAGAATTTGAATACGATATTCAGTATAAAAAGGGAAAGGTTAATGATAACGCTGACGCTTTATCTCGTTTTCCAGTAAATCCCGTCCAACAAACCGGTCCTGTAACTTCTAACCCTCTTGGTGAAGAAGAATCCACCCAAGAGTTAGATAGGGATCGAATGGATTTATTAATAGACCCATCTTCGTTCAATCCTGACGTAGATATCCAAACTTCTCCTAATCTTCTCGATCCGACCGAAGATCTTTTACCATCACCTGATATAAACTTACCTTCTAACATCCCAGACACCCTCAGAGAAGATATTGAGAATGAAACAATCATGTTACCTGATACCGTATTGGACGGGACAACGGCCTTCGATCCCCAACTTGCTCTTAGTCCCAAGCCATCAACAAGCACAAGTCCAAATGCCCCTGTTGATGATTATCCCACGTTCCTGAAATCTATGGCTATTAAAGATAAATTATTTAATACAGAAATTGTAGAACACAATGAAAGCCTTTTAAAATGTCCTGCAAAAGTAATTCTAGTTCCCACGTCTATTGATTTGGACGAATCTAATCCGTATATCCAAGATATATTGACTGACCTCGAAATTTGCACTAGAATACATAGCACCGAGAAAGAACTTTTCTCGTCCTTGAAAATAGAAATTAACAATAAAATATATTACCTGTTGTTTACCAAAGTCCATCACTTCGATGAAGCCTCTTATCCAGAAATCTTCGAAACCCTGAAAAGAATAAGAAATGAATTAATAATATTCGGAAATGTTAATGAAATTGGCATATCTGATTTGAAAAATCCGTTTGAAAAGCATTCATTCGTTAAAGTTTATAATATCCTTACTTACCTTTTCCACGGCACGCAAATCAAAGTCAATGTATATCATAACAACATTGTATATCCTACTCCAATCGAAATTAAAAAGATCTTGCATGACAATCATGACATCCCCATAGCAGGCCACTTAGGCTCATCACGAATGTATAATAGAATAAAACAAACGTATTATTGGAAAGGTATGCGTAGTGATATAGAATCGTACGTAAAACAATGTAAGTCATGTCAAGAAAATAAAGCACTTAGGAAAATCAATCGTGCTCCGATGCAAATTACCAGCACATCGACTGAACCGTGTCAACGAATTGCTCTGGACATCGTTGGTCCGCTCCCCGAAGCAGGCCCTGCAAAATTAAAATTTATATTAACAATCCAGGATGACCTTACTAAGTTCTCTTCCGCATACCCCATTCGTAGTACTACAGCAGAAGAAACAAGTGAATGTCTGCTCCACTATATATCTATATTTGGCATACCCAAAATGATTCTCACTGACCAGGGCACCAACTTCACATCAGATCTCTTTAAGAAGACATGTGAATTCCTTAAAATAAAAAACCTGTGGTCTTCACCCTATCACCCACAAACCCAAGGCGCCCTGGAACGAAGCCATTCAACTCTTAAAGAATATCTCAAGTCCTTTATTAACGAAGAACAATCAAATTGGCCTCGTTACGTATACACAGCTATGCTCGCGTATAATACTGCCGTTCATTCCACAACTCACTTTACACCTTATGAACTAATGTTCGGTAGTAAACCATT
This sequence comes from Conistra vaccinii, assembly GCA_948150665.1. NCBI lineage: Eukaryota > Metazoa > Arthropoda > Insecta > Lepidoptera > Noctuidae > Conistra > Conistra vaccinii. The sequence goes on along the minus strand of OX411323.1, from coordinate 1,223,235 downwards.
TATCCCTAATTCTATTTATGATGAATCCCCAGGAGCTACTTACCCCGAGTATGTCCGTATGCTACAGAACCGACTAAAATATTCACGTGAAAAAGCATTAGACTTTATGAGGAATTCCAAGGAATCCTCAAAATCTTATTATGATAACCGTACTCGCTCAGTTAACTATAAAGTCGGTGAATTCGTGTATCTCAAAAATCATTTGAGACTACGTAAGGCTCTCTCCCCTCTCTGGAAAGGTCCTTATAAAATAGTAAAAGTTAATAGTAATAATACACTTACCCTGCTTATTAATCGGCGTCATGTCACCCATCATTTTGATGAGGTGAAGCCAGCTGATGTTGGAAGTAATCTGTAGCGTCTTAAATAGTTGTAAGTCTAAACTTAAGTATTAATTCATAACGTAGGTTAGCCGATATATAAGTACTCATATGTTCGTTTAACGTAGCTATTAATTTTGCAGAACTCCGAGTCAGGCTCGAAGTCAGCAGGACTACTATGTCCAGCAGATAAAATCAAGTCCCGGCCTCTATTTCGATTACCTCGGCACACTGAAAATCAGCAGTGGACAGTTGAACGTCTTGATGCCCCTAGATATTTCACACATCGGCCCGCATATTGAAAATATAAACTCCGCTCTTAAACTACTAGACATCTATGTAAAAGAATTGGTCTGATAGAAAATGGTTGTAATAACATAATAGAACCCTTAAATGCCCGCTACAGTGACATGTACAAAGAGTTTTTATCTATTTCACATTTGTTAGAAAAACGGTCAAAACGTGCCTGGGTAGGAGGACTAGGTACTTTGATTAAACAAATATTTGGTAATTTGGATGAAAACGATGGTCTCAGGTTTAATGATGCTATAAAAGCACTACAAAATAATGAGAAGAAGTTGGTTTCATTAATGAAGGAAAATATTTTATTAAGTACATCAACTATTTCATCGTTTAATGACTCCATTAATAAAATTAAAATTAATGAAATTAACTTAAACAAAGCTATCGATAAACTGTCGATCAATTTAATAAATGTAACTAATATAACAAATGAATTATTGCTATGTTTAAAAATTGTTCATATACTTAATAATCTAGAAGTGTCAATCTTAACTATGTCATTCCAACTAGAAGACATAACAAACGCCGTCCTATTTAGTAACCAAAATATTCTACACCCATCGATGATAACGTCACAACAATTGTTCCGGGAGCTTGCCGATAACTATCAATATTTACCTAACGACCTGAAACTACCTGTTAATTTAGATTTAAGTTCTATTCATTTAATCTTGAATGTATCTAGAGTAGTTAGTTATTATACTAGTAATAAGATATTTTTCGTGTTAGAAATACCTTTAGTATCCATTAAAGAATATGTATTATTTCATAACATTGCTTTGCCTACTCCTCACAATTTAAGTAAACCTAATACCTTTAGTTTAATATTACCCAGTTCTAAATACATTGCAATGACCAAAGACAAAACCCAGTACAGCACTTTAAACGATTTGGAAAGTTGCAAAATTATCACTGCAGGAAAATATGTGTGCGACATAACAACCGTGTATGCGTCAGACATCAGACCTATTTGTGAAAGTGAATATATGTCAAAAGTGATCAGTGAAACCCCAAAATATTGTGAAACTAAATTTATTTATGGTAATTTAGACATGTGGAAACCCATAGAAAATAATAAATGGATTTACATACAGTCAGTGCCTAATAGAGTTTCAATAGAATGCCGGAACTCAAAATTACTAGAAGTTAATGTTTTAGGTACCGGAACACTTACAATCCCTAAAAACTGCATGGGTTACTGTAAGGGTACCACTTTGGTCCCAAAATATACCGCATTAAATATATCTACACCCATTGCCTTTCCTGACTTTAACTTATTAAATGACACTTGCTGTAATGTAATGAGATTTAACCAATCAATCAATAATGTATCCCCTATTAAACTGTTAAATACTGATTTAGATGATCTGAAATCTAATAAACATATCTTTCTAAAACAATTAAGCAATCTAGATAACGTCCTTGACAATCAATCACACATCTTAAAATATGGGATGCATTATTCTATTATCACTATATTGATTACTGTGCTTATAGTATCTTATGTATGTTTTAAAGTTTATAAATGTATACGACCCGGCAGCAGAACCCCAGTTAAAGTATCTTTCTCATCAAAACCAGAATCGATTTGTAAAATTAATACAGAAAATAGTAATTCCGATAATGAGGAAACCTCCCTTCCAGCTATTAGAACTAGAGTTTAAAAATACTTGATTGTTTGATTTTACACATAGATAATTACATAACTTCGAAATAACCCCGAAGTTATTTCTTAAAGGGGGAGGTGTTATACCCTAAATCTGTAGGGGTTTATGCTAGATCAGCACCTTGTCAGCGCTGTCAGCTACTATGTACTTCTTGGCTAGAGACGTCATCTTTCTGGTAGGCAGTTGACACTCAACCTTCGTGGCAGACGGTTCTGCCCAAGGGTCTCGCGTATTGTCCTAAAATTAAGAGTGTTATCTTAACCTTGTATTATCTTAAAATAAATTTATTATCCTAAGTAAAATAATTCTTTTTTTTAAAAAGACGAATCCGTGGAGACCTATAACAGCGCGTTAATGGTCACTGTTCTAACCTAACCTAACCCAAATGATTCACCAACAAGAGAGGGGATTTGGCACTCGGCGGCCGCTGCCGCGGCACGCTCCCTACGGTCGCTCGCCTTCGCGCGTTAATGGTCACTGTTCTAACCTAACCTAACCCAAATGATATACCAACAATAGAGGGGATCTGAAGCTCGGCGGCCGCTCACGCCTTAAGCTTTGTGCAGACCAGCGCGACACCGGTTATTGTTATACCGTGAAGTTTTCTTAGAAATTGTATTGTTCGTGTCGCGGAGCGACAAATCGCGCTAGTCTGCAAAAGCCTTTAGCCTTCTAACCTAACTTATCAGAGTCGGTTTGCTTTGAATCGGGGTGTTAACCATAATGATAGTATCAATATATATTTTAAACAATAGACCTAATGATTTTCGATTAAATAAACGTTATATCCAATAACGTTATACGAAATAAGTTTTAGAGTATATTAAATTTATATGTAAAGAAATTATATGAACAGTTGGTATATCTCACGTTTATTATATCTTGTGAACGTTATTGAAATGAAAATATCTTTTCTTTCTTTTCATGTGTTCTTTAAAGTTAAGACAGCTGTCAATCGTTACACCCAGATATTTAATCACCTGCACACGTTCCAGTGAAGGGCACAAGCACACAGATCTCGATTTACACTCGTGTGAGACGATTTTCTGGCTCCTGGTGACTCCACGTACATTTCTAATGCCAAAACAGATAAATTTCGTCTTATCTACATTTAAAGTAAGAATGTTACTCTGCAGCCACCGCCCAACCATATCAAAACCACGCTGAGCAGCACTGAAAGTCTCATCCCAGGTATCGGCTGCAAAACAGAGGGCAGTATCATCTGCGAAGGAGATTATTTCGCCTTGGGAGGGCTTAAGATTTGTGAGTTGGTTAGTATATACCAGAAATAAAGTAGGCCCCAAGATGCTGCCCTGCGGAACTCCATGTGTGGTAGGGAGGTCATCACTTTTGTCTGCATCAAGTCGGACACATTGAGATCGACCTGTCAAGTAGCTCCTGAAAAGGTTGTGTTGCGTGCCTCTTATTCCCTGTTTTTCCAGTTTATCCAGAAGGATGGAGACAGAAATCGTATCAAAAGCCTTTGCTAGGTCTAGGAAGATAATGAGACATTTTCTTCTTCTATCCAGGTTTGAGCTAACATAATTTGTGAGCTTATTAACAGCCTGCTCAGTCGACTTACCTTGCCGAAAACCGTATTGGTTAGATGACAGCAAATAATTTTTTTCTAAATAGTCTACTAATCTTACATTAATAATTCTCTCTAGTATCTTCGACAGAGCTGGTAAAATTGAGATTGGCCTATAATTATTGATACGATTTCTGTCACCACTCTTATGAATGGGGCAAACCTCAGCTTTTTTTAGAGACGTCGGGAACACACCCGACTGTAGGCAGCAGTTAAATATTTTTGTTAAAGGTGGAATTAGATTATCCCTATAAGTTTTAAGAAAATCGCTAGCAATATTATCCCACCCACTGGCACAGTTTGACTTTAAACCAAGGATAAGGCGCTCTACCTCATCTTCAGTGGTATCCATTAAAACGAAAGAATATGTTGTATTTGTGTCAGTACATATATTTTGAGCGTTGGCGTTTAATGTTTGTAATTTTTTTTGTTGAATTTTATCCGCTAAAGAGCTTCCTACGTTAATGAAATAGCTGTTAACTTTTAGGTTTTTTAGAAGAGTTGGTGATATCTTTGATTACTTTCCACAGCTTTTTGTTATCCTGCTTTGCTGCTTGAAGTTGGTCTCTCTCGTATGCTCTTTTTACTTTCCTTATTATCGCAGTACAGAAGTTTCTGTATCGACTGTATGTAATCTTTAAAATATCGTTAGATGGATCTTGTTTTAACTTTTTATGTAACTTATCCCTATTTCTTACACAACACAGCAACCCTTGTGTCATCCAGGGTTTAATTATCTTATGCCGTTTAGGAATAGTTATTTCTTTGGAATTGCTAGCAATTGCTCGTTGAACACATTGCGTGAAATAGTTTAGGGAGGAGTTTGGATCTACGAGGGTATTTACTGGGTCAAAATCAATTTTTGTAAGATCATGTTGTAGACCAACTTTATCAGTTTTAACTGTTTTAGAAAACGCATATTGTCGTGTTTTTTTCAAATTCATATTTAATAAAACGGGGTAGTGGTCTGTTAATGTAGTGTGAGGTACAATGATGTTAGTAAGACAGCTGGTTTTTACCAGTGCATGATGGATGCACTGGTAAAAACCAGCTGTCTTAAAGTCGTTCTTGCCTGGAGGCAAGAACGACTTTTGCTACTCGTAATTAAAGTATGAGCTGGTAAAAGGCCATGTGTTGCTGCTAGAGTTAAATAGCGTTCCCCATTTAGATTAATTTTTTCAGGAATAATATCAATATTAATGTCTCCCATCACTATAACATGTTCGAAGGCGGATAGTGAGAGTAAAGTATTATCTAATGATGACAGAAATTTGTCGATGTTTTTATATGAAGGTGATCGATAAATGGCTAGTATAGCGATACGGTTATCGATCACAGCAACCAATCCATTACAATCTTGCATGACGGGTTCCTCAACAATTACACTAAGATTTTCATCAAAGTAAATTACAACACCATCATTTTGCTTAATGTTAAATTTAGTTCCCACATTCAAATACCCTGGAAGGTTCGGTATTACCGTTGTATCAGAAAGCCAGCATTCAGTCAATAAGATAACATCACACTTGAGTTTCGTTCTCTCTAACAGAATGTTTACTTCCGAAATATTGCCGTTTATGCTGCGTATGTTCTGTGTAAGAATAAGTAGATCCTGCTCCGACGAAGTTAATATATTCTGACAGTCCTCAATGGAAGAAATTTGCGCTTGAGATACAGAAACTTGATCAATATTATCTGTTAAGTCCCGCAAATGTTATCACCCGCAAACAATTAAATTGTTTATAGTTAATTTATGAGGACACAGTCATGATTAATTAGACATAAAATACATTCATCACGCTAATGAGAGTCAATTGATTTCCAGGATTACATTTATAGCAATGTGTGTATTTTTTTTCTATATATAGTAACAATTTTGAAGACTTAGAAAGAATTATCTCTTTAAAAAGGAAAATTATATAGCAGGGATTTTATGATAACGGTCGGTCGGACTTATCTTTTTTATATGCATGTGTTATTGCGACAGTAAAACAATTTTTCTTTATTTCTTTCTTTCTTTTGTACGTATTGGTTTACAAACACAAAATCTCAATTGCACTTAAAACCCGGAACTTGATAGCTCGGTGTTTTCTGTCTGATTTTTGTATCTAAAAAGTGTTAAGCCCCATTTACACGGTGCAAGTTTCTAGAACGTTCAAGAGCAATAATCGCATGTCACAAAGCACGTTCAATTATTGCCATTCAACACGCTATAATAATTTACGCTCGTGCGATTTTCATAAAATGACATACAATTTTTTGATTTGCCATTCAGTAAATGAATGCGGCTTCTGTTTACACCCAAAAAACGTGAGTTTATCATAATCGCCTTGCATCTACAAGGCGATTATGATAAACTCACGTTTTTTTCCCATGGGGGTAGATCGATAGATCCTTACATTCTTCTTTTGCCTGGTTTTCGTATTTGCGGTGCCAAATATTTCATCTCCTTAATAATTTTTTTAACTCGCTTCGTTCGTTTGTGTTTCCAAGCACTTCCTGGCATCCGACCTGAAACTTGGTAAACTTACCTATGTAACTTCGATGAAATTACAATAATTTAAATCATGTAGCTGGTCTCATGATGCAACCTACCAGACGTCGACGAAAGGAACGAGGAGTTCCTTTCGTCGACTATCGCAACTGTCTAATCGGCAAAACTGACGAATCAGTGAAACTGACTAATTAATGAAACTGGCGAATTAAATAAACTGACGACTGCGGGAAACTGATCAGTGAAACGCGGACTCCATAATGTATCCTGCAAAATGTCGTATAAATTGATATACCTATTAGTTTTATCAGAAATCGTCATAACAATGAATAAAGAAACTTCTGATAACAACATGTATTTATAAATACAGCTCTGGTCTCTCAAAGATCCTTTATCCTTTATAAATAATGTTCTCTGTATTCATGAGTCCGAAACAATTAACGCTAAGACGGTTGATACCTACAATAAAAAAACTCAAGTGAACCATTATTGTTAGCGCGATCATAAAAAATCTTATTCATACAAGAATAGCATGAGCGATTTAATTGCACATGCAATTTACACCAATACCAGTTTGGAACTGTAACTTGCCCGTATTAAGCAGCAGTTGTACGTGTTGTTTAGACGGTGCCAGTCAATTTTATGGTCTGCCACAGGCAATAAACTTGCACCGTGTAAATGGGGCTTTATTTATCAGCCTAATTTAAATTAATGTGTTTTGACCTTTTTTACTATCTGTCTGTAGTTCAAACTATTTAACCTAGAGGTACACCAAAACTTTGCTCAAACGAGTCGTTAATGAAAAACCAAAGGTCTTTAAATCGAGTAAAAAATCTAATATTAATACGTGAAGCAAAAACTTTGTACGCTTATTTACGAAAATTATGCAGATGGACGAGTATGAAATTTGGCACAGTTAAAGTTTATATGGAGAAGGAGTGCAGAAAGCTAATATTTTAATATAATACCTATGCATGCGTTTTTTTTTTTTTAACTTTGTTCTGTTGTACACCCTATAGTATAGTCCTCCAGATCTAGGAGACTAGCCTTCGATGCGGGAGATATTATAGGGCACAAATGTGTGCGCAGACACAGATGAACTCTCTCTTCTCTCACTCTCATAGTCCGATGGGACGGCAAACCGACATGACCGGAGAGTGATCAGGCGTTGAACCAACGCCTTAACGTGCTTTCCGAGGCACGGGGGTATCACACCGCCAACTTCCAAACTCCAGGCTGTTACTAAGAAATTCCTAATGGACAAACCTAATAACACGTTGCCCGACCCGGGAATCGAACCCAGGACCAACGGGGCAGTTACCATGCGTTTGACACACACACACTCTTTTATTTATGGTTAAAGATACTTCAGAAACCTACCTTAGAATAATGACATGGCAGCATGAAATTAGTAGGAACTATCCTAAACTATCCTATCAAACTTAAAATTTAAATGAATTATGGTCAAATCTCGACCATAATTGGGGGACCACTAGTTTAAATAAATAAATTTGATAAAAACGAAGGGGACTGTCTATTAAAGTTGTGTAATTCGATTTATGTAATTATACTAACTCGTAAACTGACACCTACCGATATCCATAATTATTTTGACTAGATAAAATACAATTTCAACTATTATCTATCAATGGTTTAACAACATGATATTAAAACCTTGAAGTGAATAATAAATTAATTGCTTGTTTGTCAAGAATTATCGCATTCAGTGTAATTACTGCAACGCATTATAAACGCCGCGGTCAATTTATAAACCTATTAGTCGTTCAAGTGCAACCGGCAAACTAACAGCATGGCGAGAGACTTAACAAACAAAGTTGTCGTGATCACCGGTGGAGCAGACGGAATCGGCTACGAAATCGCTGACAAGTACCTTCAAAAGGGAGCCAGAATCACCATCCTTCTCGACATCAACGAAAAACTTGGAGCTGACGCGGTGAAGAAGCTAACTGCCAAATACGGTAACAATAAAGCAACCTTCCTTCGATGTGATGTCACAAAAGACATAGCTACTGTTTCGAAGTGGATTTTTGACACTTACAAAGTAGACGTTCTAGTCAACAACGCCGGAATACTCAATGACCGTGCCCTTAAGAAGACCATCGAAATTAACGTCACTGCGGTTCTGGAATGGGGTCTAACCTTTTGGGATCACATGAGAAAAGATAGAGGCGGGAATGGAGGTACAATCATCAACCTTGCTTCTATATACGGCTACAGAGTTGATCAGTTCCTGCCGATTTATCAAGCTTCGAAGTTCGCAGTTATGGGGTTCACAAAGTCTTTGGGCCATGTGGCTAACTGTGACAGGACTGGAGTAAGAGTAGTGGCAATATGTCCCGGATTTACTGAAACCAAGTTGACGGAGCAGCCTGCGTCCTGGGACATGGGTCAAGATAAGGAGTTTGGCCAATTCCTGAAGGCTCAAGCATGGCAGAAAGTGGAATCAGTGGGCAACGCTGCAGTGGACATCTACCAGAAGGCTCCCAGTGGAACAGCTTGGCTCACTGAAGGTGGTAAGCCAATTGTAGAAGTTGCTAAGTGCTAAAAGTTACCCGATCCCTCTGTAACTAAATTATCTTGGTAATTATTAAATAATTGTTTTAGTATTGAAATGTGCGTTTATCTTTTATATTTTAATATATCCTATTAACTTGAATATTGTCTATAAAACATTAAGTATTTATTACTGCGGCTGTGAAATTAGATAATTTAACAACAGCGGTGGTATCTAACACCGATTGCGCAAAAACTCACAGATAGTTATTTTTTTGTAAAAAGTTAGTCACCTCGCGAATACATACAAAAACTGCATCATAATCTCTAATCCGAGATAACACGTTACTAATAGGTATTAGGTATTTTGTTAACTTTGGAACGATCCTAAAAAATATCACTATCTCTATGTCATCATCTGCCTAGCCTTTTCCCAACTATGTTGGGGTCCGCTTCCAGTCTAACCGGATGCAACTGAATACCAGTATTTTCCATGGAGCGACTGCCTATCTGACCTCCACAACCCAGTAACTTAGTTATACGATACCCCTTGGTAAGACTGGTTGTTAGACTTTCGAGCTCCTGACGACCCGTCAAAGATGCACGAATGACAGCCGGGACCAACTGCTTAACGTGCTTTCCGAAGCACGGAGGAGTCTCGGCATGTAAAGGTCACCCATCCATGGACCAACCGCGGCAAGCGTAGCTTAACCTGATGCATCGACCCTTGCAGCTGTTATTACTTAGCCGCTATTTTTATGTAAAGTACACATAATACCTTTGGACATTTTTTGAAGTTTGTACGTCAACTAACTTTAACCAACGTTTGTAAATAGACTGTGTAATTTTCATTTCAGTTGACTAGGTTCTGTCTGCAGACATATGGGTTAGAACATACCTTACTGGCGAAATGTTTGTTTTGTACACAGTGTACACACCTATGTTTACCCCTTCAGGCAAGTTATATAGTACATGCTAAGTGTTCATAGAGACTTTACGTAGATTTAAAAATGGTTATTTGATAATTGGATTGTTTAAACTACTTATTAGGTACTGTCGACCACACTTTAAGGCTGCGTAGAAGTGGCTATGTAAAAATTGCGATTTTTTGTCCTATCAATCTTCATAAAATATTATAAAGATAGTGAAGGTGCTAAAATCTTGCATTACTTACCTAAATATTAAAAAAAACGAACATACAGAGAGTGATCGATTGACGTAAGAAATTGGAACATAATGATGTAATTTGTAGTTGCTTTTATTTTCAGTTATCTAAGCTAAACAAATAATTATGAAATTGCTATCGGTTATTTTAAGACCGACTTAATTTTAAGATAAGACGCAAAAAGTAAATATTTTTCAAGATTAAAATATATTTGCTATCTAGCATAATTATTGCATTTCGTTTTCTACAAGCTCACTGAGCAGTTCACTCCGCGTGTGGAACCAATATGGAGCGTGATCCTAAAGATAAAGTAGTGGTAGTGACGGGAGGAGCCAGAGGCATAGGATACGAGATCGCAGACCAGTTTCTGAAGAAAGGAGCCAAAACATTGATCATCTTGGACATCATTGAAGATGTTGGAGTCAACGCTGTCAAAACACTCAACGAAACATACGGCGAAGGCAAAGCAGTTTTTATAAAATGTGACGTAACAAAAGATTTAAATAACGTATCCGAAGATATATTCCAAAAACACCAAGTTGACGTTCTCGTTAACAATGCAGGAATTTTGAACGAGGACTCACCAAGGCAGACTCTTGAAATCAACTGTGTAGCTGTAGTAGAATGGAGTATGAAGTTCTGGGAATACATGAGGACGGACAAGGGCGGTCGTGGTGGTACCATCTATAATATAGCTTCCATTTACGGATACCAGTACATTCCATGGGCAGTATTCTACCAGACATCGAAGCACGCTGTATTGGGTTTCACAAGATCGTTGGGACATCCTTATAACTATGAAAAAAGTGGTGTAAGGGTTATTGCCATATGCCCAGGATTTACCGATACTGCTATACTGACAGGTAATTCGTGGGAGTGGCAAAAGGAAGATTTCAAGAAGATGCTACAGGCTGAGGCTATAATGCAGACACCGGAGACAATTGGAAAGGCTGTTGTGGAGATCTTTACATTTGCAGAAACCGCGACTGTATGGACTAAGGAAAATGACGAGCCTATTAAATTGGCCCCAATGTGTTAAATTCACTCGAACAAATATGACAGATAATGCGTGTAAATATCTAGAGACATGAAGATGAAACAGCAATTTAAAAATATCTACCATATTAACTAAAGTGTTTTCAAAATATTACAATTGTTTGACATTGACCTGTAAGTAAAGGACAGAACACTTTTCTTATAAAATAACATACTCATTTGAATAATTATAATTATTTCTTACCTCTGATCGTTTGTTTTTGTGTTATCTTTAATATTTGACATCGTAGGTGCTCTTCGATGCTAGAAACAAAGCTGAAACATCTCATACATACCTACTTTCATACAAATATCCATACTAATATTATAAACTAGCTGCGCCCCGCGGTTTCTCCCGCATATGTCTCGATACTGTAGGAATCATCATATCATTCTCCTGCCCTTATCCTGTTGTAATTAAAACTAATTACTTATTCCTTTTGAGAGATTTATTAAAAGAACGCGCGAACACAACGAGTGCAAACAGAGCAGTTGTTTAGGTTAAAAAAGAGCATTCGGAATCATAGCGATCAATATTAATTTAATACTGGGAAATTAGTACCCACTAGCTCGATAGATGGCGTTGAGATCGTTTTAGAACTCGCTATGGTTACGTTACCGCTCGTAGTATAGTCTAGATTAAAAATTATGTTTAAAGAGAGCAGTACATACAAAGTACATTGTGATTAGGTAAAGTTGATTATACGCGATTTAATACCAGTCCAGTGTTTACTTTAACTACCCGCTTCAAGTTCGAGCCTAGGTCTTGTTCATGGTCCTTCGAAGCTGGGTTGGTCGGGAGTGTTGTTGGTGGTCTCCGGTGGTGGTAGAGATTACCACCCTTCGCGTCATTACTGGGCAGTGGATCGCTGTCCAGAGCATCCCCTTCAAGTGGGGTACCCAGGTGAGAGGTACCAGGAGCTGGAGGTGGAACCGGTTGGAGCAGGGAGCAGCCAGTGGAGCGTGGTGCAGCACTACTGGAGGCAGCTACAACTGGAGGAACGACGCAAGGGAGGAAAAAGACGGCAGATCGTGGGCAAGCAGAGGGCGCCACTTGTGTGGTACATTACTTCGCGGCGCAGCGTCACGAGGTGTCAGCAGTCAGTGTCAGTGAGTGAATTTGGTGAAAAAATCGTGAGTACAATTTTCAATCTTATTGTCAGGAAGAATATAACTTGGAAGTTTCAAAAAGTGCAGTTAAATTTGAACTTTATTATCATTAGAAAAATAACTTAGACATTCTTGAGTGATTTAGAACTTGTAAAATTTTAAAGAAAACGTGGTTCAGACGAGAAATCTGTGCCGATTTAAATAGAAATAAAGTGGAAAAAAGATTTTAAAATCTTATCTGAGACTTATAAATTTGTGAACGTAAAAAGTGTAAGAAGATTGTTTTTAGTGGACATTAAGTTATATTTATATTCTTCCACTTTTAATTATTTTGTTTTTTGTGTGCCGTTATTTGCGGACCAATTGTTTTATTTGTGTGTGCCATTTATCGGTTTTTGTGTTTTCTTGTAATTTGAATTATTGTGTACAAAATGGATTCATTAAATGACATCCAAGAAGATGTGAAGGAAAAGATGAATAGGGCTATTATTAATTTCAAAAAATGCCCAAAAGACCGTCGTACTGTGTCATACTTTGAAACACGCTTAGAAAGTTTAGAACAACAGTGGCAATTATTTAGTAAGACCCACGTTACAATAATTAGCGAAATAAAAAAGTCTGATTTACATAATTCAAATTACTATAAAAATTGTGTTTATGATGATGTTGAAGAATTATATATACAATTCAAAAGCGATTTAAAGGAATTAATAACGAAATGTCAAGTCGAATCTGTTGAACCTAACAGTAATCCGGGACCTAGTAATAGTAAAGAATTGGTTAATTTTAGATTACCAGAGGTCAAAATACCGGTTTTCTCGGGTAAATATATTGAATGGAAGACATTTCGAGACTTATTCGTAGGTTTAATACACAACAATAGTAGGTTAGATGATGCACAGAAATTGTATTATTTAAAAGGGTATTTAACTGGGGAGGCGGAGTACTTGTTGAGAAATGTCGACGTGACATCTGACAATTACAAGGCTAGTTGGGATAAATTAGAGTCTATGTACAATAACAAAAGATTTCTTGCAAACGGAATTTTAAAAAGTTTCTTAAATCAAAAGAGTATAACTAACGAGTCTGCAACAGACATAAAAAGACTCATTAGTACAACATCCGACTGTTTAGGTTCAATAAAAAATTTAGGAATAGATGTGGCATCTTGGGATATCCTAATTATACACATTGTCAGTGCTAAATTAGATCGAGAGACTAGAAGGGCTTGGGAATTGATGGTAGCATCGGATCAAACGGATGACTTACCTACTTTTGATCAATTTAGGGAATTTTTAGTGAGTCGATATCGAGGTTTAGAAAGCATAGAAACTAAAACAGATACTAGGATCCCAAAAGCTACTCAGGCACTTCATGTAATTAAAAACAAAACGGTAGCATGTGCCTATTGCGCAGCTGATCATAAAATTAGTTCATGTCCAAAGTTTAGCAAAGAAAATAATGAAGCCCGCCGTAAGTTTGCCCAAGAGAATAATTTATGTTTTGTTTGCTTATATAGTAACCACTCTGCAAAAAATTGTAGAAACACTCTTAGGTGCCAGGTGTGTAAACGCCGCCACCATTCATTGTTACACCCGCAGGGTGTTGTAGGGTCGGATATTGGTGAAGGTAGTAGTGCTGCTCGCGCGGAAACCTCATCAGTAGAAAATGAGAGGATTAAGGCCGCCAATCAGGCGGAGGATAAACCACTAGTCTCATGTCTTGCGACAGGACACAGTAGTAAAACTGTATTATTAACTACAGCTTTAGTAAAGGCTGAGTCGAAGAATGGGACTTACCGTGTGGTTAGGGCGTTACTGGATCAGGGATCCCAGGGTTCATTTGTTACAGAATCCATGGTTCAGTACTTAAATTTAAATAAAATACCGTCAAAAAATACGGTGTTAGGTGTGGGTGGAAATAAAGGTACAACTTCGACATCCATGGTGGTTATCAAGCTCCGTTCGAGAGTTAATCCTTCTTTTCAAATAAAGGTCAATGCTTACGTTCTGAAGTCGGTGACAGCTCTTCTCCCGTCTTCTAGGGTAAGCCGGGTAGAATGGGTAGACTTGAGCGATAATGATTTGGCTGATCCGGAATATTTCAGGCCTAATAAAATTGATATGTTATTGGGTGCTGATGTATACAGCCAAGTCATTCAGAACGGAGTTAAGAAGAATATAAGCGGTACTCTCTTAGCGCAAGAAACCACCTTAGGTTGGATATTGTCGGGTGCATTCGAAGTTGACAATAGGACACATACTCACTCACAAATTACCGTGATGCATGCCAGTGTCCAAGATGATGAATTGTTAAGACAATTCTGGGAATTAGAGGAACCATCTGGTCCAAAAAGGATGCTAACGGAGGAGGAAATAAAATGTGAAGGTTTATTTACAACTTCCACTACAAGAAATAAAGATGGCAGGTACATCGTAAGATTACCGCTACGCGAACCAAACCTGATCGGCAGGTGCAGTGAATCCAGGGTGATTGCTGAAAAAAGGTTAAAGGGGTTAGAAGTAAGGTTAGGTAAAAACATTAAATTAAAAGCAGACTACGCGAACGTCATGCAAGAATATTTAAGGCTTAACCACATGGTAGAAGTAACAGAGCAAGAAAAATATAATAAAAGGGCTGTTTACTTACCTCATCACGCAGTAGTTCGTGAGGATAAAGACACTACAAAGGTGCGTGTCGTGTTTGATGCTTCCTGTAAGGGAAGTAATGGCAGGTCACTAAATGATGATCTAATGATTGGTCCGTCTTTGCAAGACGAACTCCGTCATACTGTAATGCGCTGGAGAACAAATAGGATATGTATAGTGGCGGACATTGTTAAAATGTATCGGCAAGTTTTAGTGGATAGGCAAGATACGCCATATCAACGCATACTTTGGAGAGATAGTCCTGAAAGGGAACTAAAGGAGTATGAATTAATAACCGTTACATTTGGTACGGCTTCGGCTCCATACTTAGCTGTACGGGCGCTACAACAGCTAGCTTATGATGAGTGCGGGGATAACTCAGGCATAGCTAACATAATTTTAAATGAATTTTACATGGATGATTTGATGTCAGGAGCTGAAAATATGGAAGATGGGTTTAAAATTTACACGGAATTATCTCAAGTGCTAGCTAAAGGAGGCTTTCAATTGCAAAAGTGGAAAAGCAATTGCAAAGAATTATTGAATAAAATTAGGGATGGAAACGATGAAGAATTAAGAATAAAAATAGACGACGTAACAAAAATATTAGGACTTACCTGGGACGCTCGCGATGATTGTTTTCAATACTCTCTGGAACTCACGCCGATAACTGAACCTGCAACAAAAAGAAAAATTATCTCGGACATTTCGCGTTTATTTGATCCGTTAGGGTGGTTAGCACCAAGCGTAATCCTAGCAAAAATGTTCATTAAAAAATTATGGTTAGCTGGGTTGGAATGGGATCAAAAAATTCCAAATAATTTATTACAAGAATGGGAGACTTACCGCAATAGTTTGCCTTCTCTTGTTAGCATTAAAATCCCACGATGGTTACATGTTGGTTCCAATATTCGGAAGTCGGAGTTGCATGGATTTTCCGATGCATCTAAAAACGCTTATGCAGGCGTGGTTTATCTTAGAGTGATTGATGATATGGGAAATGTTCATATCTCCTTAATCACATCTAAAACAAAGGTGGCACCCATTAAACAGGTGTCCATCCCGAGGTTAGAATTATGTGGGGCGGTTCTCACAGCAAAGTTGATTGCGGAAGTAGGCGAGGTAATGACTGTACCAAAGACTGACTGGCATGCATGGACAGACAGTGAAGTGGTGTTAGCTTGGTTGAATTGTCACCCAAGTCGGTGGAAAACTTTTGTTGCCAACAGAGTTTCCGACATTTTGACCACATTGGATACACATCACTGGGCGCACGTAGCTTCCAAGCAAAATCCAGCAGATTGTGCTTCACGCGGAGTTTCTCCATCGGAACTTAAAGATGTTTCGCTTTGGTGGGATGGTCCAAATTTCCTAAGGGAACCAGTAGTAGAATACAAAAGACCAAAACATCTTGTTACACGTCTAGAAAAAGTTAAGGTGCATACAAGTATTTTTGAAGTTTCATTTTTTGATAAATTTTCCTCGTTATCAAGTTTAATTCTAGTTATGGCTTATTGTCATAGGTTTCTAAATTTAAGAAAAATAAAAGAGTTAGGTGTTGGTGCCAGGTCACGACAGTTATCTAAACTAGAACTAGACAATGCAACAGCAATGTGTATAAAGAGGTGTCAAAAAGAAGGATTTACCGATGAATTGGAGGAATTAAAAAATTATAAGTTAGGAAAAAAGAAATGCAAATTTAGATTCATTGAACAAAAACATTCTGTTTCTGATGTCTTACTCGTGTCGTAACTATACGAACACAATCGTCTACTATAAAAAGACCTACGTCTAAATTATGTGTATTACCTGTATCCAATTGAAACACGATTGTATTAGATATAAGCAACATGTCAGACTTATTGTTTTAATTGTTTGTCAAGTATTATTGTTAGTTTTTAGATTTATTGTTACTAGTTATAAGAATGTAAACTTTTAACATGTCAAGGGTTTTTAAATATTTCTGTAATTACCTCTCATCAAGGATGTACTAAAGGTTTAAATTGCAAGGCATTTAAGATATTTTTTCCATATTGAGTACGGTGGGCGGTATTGAAGGACATTCGGCAATTATGTCCTTGGTGGGCGGTATGTTTAGGTTAAAAAAGAGCATTCGGAATCATAGCGATCAATATTAATTTAATACTGGGAAATTAGTACCCACTAGCTCGATAGATGGCGTTGAGATCGTTTTAGAACTCGCTATGGTTACGTTACCGCTCGTAGTATAGTCTAGATTAAAAATTATGTTTAAAGAGAGCAGTACATACAAAGTACATTGTGATTAGGTAAAGTTGATTATACGCGATTTAATACCAGTCCAGTGTTTACTTTAACTACCCGCTTCAAGTACGACCCTAGGTCTTGTTCAGCAGTAATGGCGACATCTTGTAACCACAGACTATTAAATAAGTGAAGGCGGCAATTTTAAATTATTTCAACATATCCCAATTTATTTATGGTCGGCGCAACACGTCCCTTTATTCCATATTTCTCTATTAATCATCATCTCGGTAGTCACCCCCTTTTCTAGCCATATCATCTTTCCCACAGTCCATCCATCGTTTCGATCCTGTAGGGGATAAATGTTTAGCCATTTTAGCGTGAATGTGTAACAAACAAACAAGTAATATAATCTGTGTAATTCTTCGGTACGTGTGTTTGTCACCTAACTCCTCCTAAACGTCTGGACCGATTTGAATGTGTGTGTATATTTGAGTAGGTCTCTGGATCGTTTGACAATACAATTGAACCCGGTAGGTGGCGCTGTTCGGGCAGGAAAACTTCTGCCAGGTCCACTAGCAATATTATAGAAAGGTAAAATTTCTTTGTTTGTTTGTAAGTTTGTATGAAGGGGGTAATATCCAGAATTTCCAGTCGGTTTTGAAAAAATCTTAGGTATAGTTTATCAAGATATCTTGAAAAACCAACGCTTTTAATATGGGTAATAATAATATCTTTTAACTCTAGTATCTTATCATAATCACAAATAAGCGATAACTTAATGATCAATTTTATTCAGAAAAAATCACGCCATTTTCAAGATAAAACCCAATAGACTTAACATTTTACAAGACAAAAAACCTACCGCAATTTTGTTAAATGCAATTCAGAATATTTACATTTTTAATCCTGCAGTCCACAATTCCGCAGGAATCCGCTAGATGCGGAACAGAACCGGTCGAAGTGGCGGTGCTTGGGGGAGGCCTATGTCCAACAGTGGACGTCTTTCGGCTGATAATGATGAGTCCACAATTTGTTTTTACTTCTGAAGACTCATGGCTTACATACATTTATCTGGCGGAATAAGGGAATAGTAATAAGTACCTATACACTTCTGTCTATTCCTTTGGGAAATATACAAGCGTTGTGTAATAATGTTAATTTGTCCCCTAAAGTACCGCTTAAAGATATGAAACGTGTCGCCTTGATAAGGTCGTGGAGGGGGGGAGAGGGGGCAGGGTTAGTAACATCCCCCCACTCTCCACTCAACGCAGCAACATGGTTTTTTTTAAATAATTTTTAATAATTATGATCTAAATCTCTTAGAAAATGTTGATAAATGAAATGTAGAGGGAGGTGGAAGGGAGGAGATAGGATAAGGGCAAGTCATCCCCCCACCCACCAGTTCACAGGAGATACATTTTCAAGGTCAAAGTCAAAGTCAAAGTCAAAGCATTTATTTCAAATAGGCCTTTGAAGGCACTTTTGAACGTCAAAATTTACAAATTATAGTTATTATATATTATTGATTCTACCGCCCCTTCCAAAATGTAGTTTTCGTATGGAGAAGAATGGGCAAGAAACTCCACCGTTACTCTTTTAAAATGTTTTACAATATTTTGTATAAGTACATTATTTATATAATTATAATATGCGAAGACGATGCACCTAGAATAAAATTACTGTATACAGTAAGAATAATTTGAATTGGAGCAAACGACAGATAAATTAATTATGTGGTAGATACATGGTGTTCACATATTCACAAACATTGTAAAAATAGACGAATCTACTAAAAATTTACAATTAATAAGTCAGTGTGTGATGAATCACAGGATGTAAAATCAATGTCATATAATGAAAAATAAATACAATTAAGTAAGCAACCAGTTTGATTTTGTTTAGACTCTAAATTGTCCTATGGAGCAGGACCAGCATGTTTCCAAGCATTCTTATCCTGGATATAATCCTCTAATCTGTAATATGCTTGTTTACAAAGTGTACTTTTTACATGAGTTTTAAATTTTCTTGGTCAATATCAAACGTCTCCAAGGTCAAGGTCTAATTAAATAAAAATAATTAAGTTTTACGAACTAAGGCGTAGTCGACGGAGCCCGCTGCGCGAGGCTCCTGTTTCTGTCTACAGGGTTTAAACCCGGGGGGGGGGGGAGATCACGGGGGCTCGTTCGCTCGCTTTGCTCGTTCACTTGAGCCCTAGTCATCCCCTTCGAACCTAACCTGTCCGAGCCGGGGTGCCCCAAGTCCCGTCATAACTCGACTAAGGCAATGAAAACTCAGGATGCAAGAGCGAGCGAAGTGAGCTCGGAACTTGGGGCACCCCGGCTCGGGCAGATGGCAAGCAAAACGAGCAAACGAACCCTATCATCCTCTTACTCCAAGCTGCAGGCTCGTCTCTTCACGAAGCGTTCTAAATGAAGACATCTATACGCAAAAATTTTAAGCTTCTCACGCGTGGTTCATAAAGTACAGTGGAGCCAAAATTTACGTTCCTTACCTAAAAATAATACCTAATTAAAAAAAATGCGTCTTCGACAAAAAAAAATGTTGTTCAGGAGACCCTCTAGAACCCCCAAATAGCCTTACACTCTTTCTAGCGAGACGGCACATTTCTAAACCCAACCCAAAGTACCTTTGGGTTGTACTTGGTACTTACCAAAAGACACGAACACGTTAGTCCTAAAACGAATTAGTTAACTCCAAGTCTTCAAGACATTTTTCTGGAAGTTTCCAAACAACCGTTTGTTGTTTATGCGACGTGTAATGAGGGGCATTGTATGAGGACAGGTGCGGGGAGCGAGGGAGGGGGTGTGGCTAAAAGCTTTGAAACATTAGTTCCCATCAACTGCGCTACAGACTTAGCGGAGTTGGAGGATATGGGGAAGAAGTCGCAGGAGCATGTTTGATGATTTTTTAAACAGGCGTTTTAATTATGAACTCCAGCATCTGATAGCAACTAAATGCCTACAAGTGGAGATATAATTATTTCTTTCATCATCATCTGCCTATAAAAGCCCATTGCTGACCAATATTGACCATAGACCAAGTTTATAAATAAAAAAAAAAATCTTTGGGCTCTCGATTTGCTCTTGCCTTATTACCTACTTGCATGGGATTGGAAACAAAATGGCGTTATATCATAATACTGTAATTGCGTATGTCTACGCCTTATTATAATAATATGTAATTAAATGTTCTAGCTGTTATTATACCAAATAATTCTGCATCAGAAACTTACAAGTCAGCTCACCTGCAGTATCGTGCTTATCACCTTCAAATAGCAGACCAGTAATGTTTTTTGATGGAGTTAGGTTTCTCCGACGAAACCACAAGGAGCTTTCCAATTATTATGTTTTCCTGAGGAAATACCTACTATTCGTTGCCTCGTCCATGTCTCTTGTCATGCAACTCGCTTGATATTCTTTATTCCCGTGAGTGGTAGAGGTCTCGCATCGTAAACCGGCTGTTCCCACAAAGTTGTTCCTTCACTTTTATTATTCTGTGTCTGTGTGCCTCCGCGGATTTCCACGCTAATACCAAAGTTACCCGATTTTAAAACATAACAAGACGTCTTACTGTTGTCCTTAACATTTATTAAGGTTTATGAATAGTTGGAAGGCACGGGACAGTTCAGATATTTATGAAACTTTTTCTATTTAGACAAACAAATAATAATATTAAATAGTTTGGAAAATCCAAAAGTGCACGCCTCATATCACTCATTCATAGCGAAAAAGAAATTCAATAAGTACATAGTTTCTATCAAAAATTAACAATTTATCACTTTTCATGAAGTATGTTTTGACTGGTGTTTTACCCATCAATATGGGTAAAATCGCTAACCTCGCAATTCTTACGTAATGTCAAAGACTATTTATTTAGATATTTATGTTGTGGGTTGCTAGGCAACGACGTCAAATCAAGGTTGGAAATATTTAGTTACAGATATTATATTTTAGTTAGTATTTTATTAATTATAATTAAACTACTTTGAATAAAAGAGCCATTTTCAATAGGGTTCCTTCTATGGCTGAAACGAATGTAGAAAAAAAATTTGACTCAATTAATTGATTTTATCGCAAGCTACAATGTTTTTAGGGTTCATAAATTGACGGACAGGAATTTTTTTTATGCTTTTTCCATTTATGCTGCATTAAATCAATTGTTTAAAAGTACAGTATTATCTCCATTTAATCATCTATACAATGGTGTATAAATTAAGTAGGTTATGTGTACTAGCAGGAGTGTTACAATAAAAACAGTTGCAGAAATGGGGCAAAAAAAAATTTCGATCGTAGAGCACACTCTAATGCTTCGCATTATGAGTCGTGCAAAATATAAGTGTCTGTTTGGTATGTCAAAATAACAGCTTTATACTAATTGCTAAATGCTTGAAAGTATATACGGAACAAAAATCATCAATTTATAAAACTTTGGCTGTCTGTCTGTCTGTTTGTTCCTGCTAATTTCTGAAATGGCTGGGCCGATTTTTAAGCGACTTTGACTGGCAGATAGCTGATGTTATAAAGAGTAACTTAAGTTACTTTTAATTAAGGAAAATAATTAGAGTCCATGAGGACGAAGCCGCGGGCAGCAGCTAGTCTTATATAAAGGGATCATCATCACCACTGGCCCGTAGCAGCAATACTTTGCAACTGGTAGTATTTATTACAAACCAAAATTATGGAACCACATTCTCAGAGCAATAACCACAACTAAGACAGAAAATCCTTATAAAATCATCCCATTTGCTTACAAACTGCAAGTACTTAATCCACCAGAATCCCATACAAATAAACAATCCACAAAACAAAGAATAGGAAATAAATAACTTGCCTTTAATCAGTGGAACGATATACAAACTCACACCCGGTTTCTGAATTGAGTATTTGAATTTGAGAACATCTTAATCTATACTTAAGTATAACTTAAACATTTTTTCGTTTCTGAATTAGGTTTTTTTAAACTCTAATCAAGATTTGAGTAATCTAACATTATTTACTCAAATTTGACAGAAAGCATGCTTATCTCATGCATAAGGTCGTCAGATGCGTTTCTGAATTAAAAAAAACGTGTTTGACAAATAATCAAAGCGTTGTCAACGTCAAGCTAAGCAGTTGAAGTTGACACACCAATTTCGGCTACTCAAACTGTAATCAGTTATAATAACTAGTAATTTTCTATTGTGATTTTGATCATAATGAGTGACGACGATACTTCCCTGTCGTCTTTGGAGATGCCTCAACGCAGACAACCACGCAGAAGAATAGCAGGCCAACATCGGCCTAACTTATTAATCACGCTAACCGACGAACAATTTAAGAGTCGGTTCCGCTTTACGAAGGAGTCGGTTAGGTTTATTTTGAACAAAATAAAGCCTAAACTGACCTGTCGTATTCAACGGCGGGACTGCATTTCTCCAATGTTGCAGCTACTAATAGCTCTTAGGTTTTACGCGACTGGTAGCTTTCAAGCTGTTGTGGGGGACACCGTGAACGTGAGTAAGGCGACGGTGTGCCGCGTGGTAGAGAGGGTGACTAGTGCGATAGCATTATTAAGACGGCAATATGTTCGTATGCCCACGGCACAGGAGAGACCATCAGTGGCGGCACGATTTTTTGATATAGCTGGATTCCCTAGAGTCATAGGTGCTGTAGACTGCACACATATAAAAATAAATTCACCAGGAGGAAGTAGAGCTGAGCTGTATAGGAATAGAAAAGGTTTTTTTTCTATAAATGTTCAAGCGATCTGTGATGCCAATTTACAAATAACTAGTGTCATTGCACGTTGGCCAGGCTCCGTGCACGACACTACTATTTGGAATGACTCGCCACTTGCAGCTCAATTTGAAGCAGGCAGATTTGGATCATACCTTATTCTCGGGGATAGTGGTTACCCATGCCTTAGGTATCTCATGACACCCTTTTTGAACCCTACCTCTCCATCTCAAGAAGCATATAACAGAGCCCAGATAGCATCACGAAACACAATTGAAAGGTGTTTCGGTGTACTTAAAAGAAGATTTCCATGCCTACATTCGGGAATGCAACTAAAACTTCCAAAAGTATTAAAGGTGATTGTGGCGTGTGTTGTTCTTCATAACATGACTCTTCGTCTAGATGACTACATTGTGGAATATGATGAACATGTTCAAGAAGAAAGTGATGAACCATTACCTCAAAATATGTCAATTACCCAAAATTTTGCTGTCAGAACATCCATAGTACAAAATTATTTTACGTAATAAAAATGTAAATATTCTAATAATCTTATAATAATTCTCGAAAATGGAAATATCACATTGTACTGGGATCGATCCATCATCACTGACAGGACTATTGTGAGGCTCTCGTTGGGCAGCTGGATTAAGGGCTTGATTCAGAAAGCAGTACTCCTGGACACGGCTCGCATTGTCAGGAGGTTCCTCTCTCTGGAGCCCTGACCCTGGTAGCTTGGTGGTAGCTTGGACCCTGTTCCCGATACCGGTGGGCTACTATTTTTTATATTTTTAAATGTTTTTATAATTTTTATTTTAATATTTTTAAATGTAATTAATATGTTTAATACTGAATAAAGGATGTAAATATGTACTACTTACAATAAAAAAATATGTAGGTATTGTAATATTTTTATTTACCTCTAGATTTTTTACTTACTTACAAAATCACAGATAGGTATCCTTACATATTACAAAACAAAGTCCCCTGCCGCGTCTGTCCGTCTGTACACAATAAACTCAATAACTACTGAACGGATTTTTAAATGGTTGTGCCCAATGGACAGAGTGATTTATGCGAAAGGTTTTAGTATAAAATACATTAAGGTTTTGTGTAAATTGGCTAATTTATAATAATTATGGTAACTTAAAAGAAATTGTACACAAGCACAGTTTTATGTGGCAATCACTTACATTTTTATCATAAATCACAGCTACTCAGTATAATCATGAAACCTAATATAAAATAAATAGGTGCAGTTTTATGTAATACATAACAAACATAATATCACGCCTTATTGGTTGGCCAAGGTTTGGGCAGAGGTGTACCTATAGTACACCCACATTTCACCAGTTATATTTTAAGTCCCATGTAATAGGAGGCGAGCCTATTGCCATCAACCGGGCACAAATCCAGACTCCGGGCTGCTACTGAGAAATTCCAGATAGAAAAACCCAATAACACTTTGCCAGACCCGGGAATCGAACCCAGGATCTCATGCTCAGCAATAGCACTTGCGACCACTAGACCAATGAGGTAATAATCATAAAATATTCTATTATACTTTTATGTAATAATCACTAACAATTAGAAATCACAGCTATTCATAATAATTATGGCACCTAATATATAAAAATAAATAAATAGGTCCTGTTATGTAAATTGACCTTACATTTAGAAATCACAGCACAATATTTTAGAAATCACACCTTTTAAGTAGATATGCTTACTATTATAATGTAATTTACTACATCAAATCCTTATCAGCCTTTTCCAACTGTTTTTTTAAAATTTGCATTTCCAGTTCATGCTTCTTCTGTTCAAATCTAAATTTTTGCATTTCATTTCTTTTTTGGTAGTACGCAACTTCTAATTTTTTCTTAAAATAAATTTTCTTCAGAGCTTCAGCTGAATGTTTTGTAAGTGATAAGCTATCTATTGTCTTCTTCTTTCGTTTGGGCACAAGTTTTCGTTTCCTTAACACAGGTACTGGATTAGGAGGTTCTGATAGTGGATTGGATTCTGGTACTGGGTTAGAATCTTGGGAAGTTACTTCAATTTGTTCTCCTGAAAAATAAAATTGGATTTTATATTAATGTTTTTTATACTTTAATACGATAAATGTTCATCTTTCTGTGGTGTATGAAAAGTATTGATCTATAGGTACCCACCAAAATATTCAGCTGCTTCATCATATGGATTCTCATCTGGACGTATTTGGTCATCTAAGACGGAAAGGATTTGATGATCAGCATCGGTTAGCATAGGAGTGAATGACCCACCACCAGTCTTCTTTAAGTTTTTCTAAAAATGATTGATACCAAAGATTAAACCAAGTTCCAAAATCAACCAGATTTGATAATATCACTGCTGCATGTGTCAGGTAACCTGTTCGTTTGACCATTTCTTCTTTAAATCCTTTATTATATTAGGTTCATTAATGACTATAACCTGGAAACCAAATAACACAATTAGCTAAATAATTTACAAATGATTTCATGATATTAATAGAATCTTTTTATAAGCAGAAAAATGGTTTTAATTTTTTAACAATTTTTCTGCTTATACAAAGATTCTTCATTTTTGAAGAAAACATAAATCATTTGTGATGCTGTATCAACGGAGTAAGTATATTGATAAATAATTGACTAGCAGACTATACTACTTTAGAAGTATGAGGAACAGGGTGTAAAGTTCACTCATCCTCATTAGAAAAGGGAGGATTCTCCGGACAAACCGGTGTTGTGTCTGGCGGGCAACTGCCCGTAAGTTGATATCGGTAGTCTTATATTATGTCGTTCGCGATGGAAGGATTTGTGTGACGTCATGTCTTGGATGCATAGTTCATATGTGGCGGTATCACCGCTACACTACCACTATAAAAAAAAAGTTTAATACATACATTGTCATTATTCACCTCATCCACATTTAAATGTTGCTCAGTCTGATTATTTTGTGGTGGATGAGAGACTTCCACAATGTTTGTCTCATCTGAGAGTGCATTGAGGTACCTTTGCTTCTGAAAAAATTAAATGTTATAAAGAATGATTTTAAATTTATATGTGTGTATATGAACAAACAGAACCACATTTCCTTTGAAATTCATAAAAACGTTATGTATATTCGCTATACCTACTAGGAATATGACCAGTGTAGTTAGTAGAGTACTTATTATGATATTGAACATAAGAATTATCCTAAACACACGCAACCACAAAACAGACACGATAGATGACATGAAATTTTTATGCTTACGTTCTCATTTGCAGAATCTTTTCTTGCACGATGCTTTATATTATTATAAAAATGTTTTAGCATTGTTTCATCCCTAGGCCCAGTCGTGCAGAGGCTATTGTACTCTTTAGTAATAGACTTCCAGGCTTCCTGTTTCTTTTGTATATAGTATGCCCCTGTCCTTTTGCAGTCTATTACACTTTGGTATCTGAAGCAATAATAATCACAAACATCTAAATAACTAATAAGGCGAAACGTAAAATGATGTTATGGTAAACATTATAGGTTATTATGTACTTACTTTATTATTATTGAAAGAAGATTTTCTTTCTCCTCTAGGGTATAGTTAGGCGATCTTTTTTTCTTATCTTTATCCATTTTTGGTACAATTATGGTAGTATAAGTTAAAATACTAACAGGATTCCAATAGGACTTGTGTTTATTTACTTACTTACAGTTGACAGTACTTGACAGTAGACATTTACGACCCGTTTCAGACAAACACGTCAAATATTAAATT
Source organism: Conistra vaccinii (assembly GCA_948150665.1). Classification (NCBI taxonomy): domain Eukaryota; kingdom Metazoa; phylum Arthropoda; class Insecta; order Lepidoptera; family Noctuidae; genus Conistra; species Conistra vaccinii. Next base: position 1,196,676 of record OX411323.1, on the reverse strand, counting down.
GCTAATTTAAGCATTTCCAACTCTAATAACATAAATTTGTTGAAATCAATGCCGTTATTTCAAATTAACTTATTTTTTAAGTCTATTTTATATTTATAAGAATATAATGATTTAATAATATAAGTTTTTGCAAAGTACCGGTTTTTGAATGTAAATTGGAACGTGTTGGCTTTGATCAGGAATACATAAGTAAATGATCAGTTGATTATGGTTTAATGAAATTCGATTTTAACTTGTGAAACGTAAAATACTTAAGCGCATACTTATGTATTTGAGAATAATCAGTTGAGATTTGCTACTTTTCTCAAATCAGAAACCGGGTGTTTTTCTCGGCAGTTTGGTGGCGAAGCTCCACAACATAATTATGTACAGAAGGTCTAACCCATACAACGAGCGAAAACAGACGCACGCATACATAGATGTACGCAGGTACGGTGAACTATCTCATGACAAGATTCACAGACCATACCTAGCCTTTACTATGATAAGTTATCCGTAAGTAACCGTTTCATACCAATATGAACCTTATTCATTTTAAACTAATTGTTTTTCATTTTCGTATTAAGAGGGTTTACGTCGTGCGGCATTTCATACAAACTTTTAAGCCTGTGTTCGAAAATGTTTTAACTAAGTTTTTAGACCTTTGTATTCTACATATTATGCGTATGAAGTTTCATTAAAATCGTTTCAGTCATTTCGAAAAATAAGGGTGTGAAAGATTGTATGAAAAGCCGTACGACGTAAACCCTCTTAATTAAACTTATGCTAACATTCGCATAAACAAACAAATATGAACATTATCTTATTCTCTACCTCATAGCCAGTCATAGCTAGTGACTCGAACCTATTTTGCTGTTCTCTGAGTGTATTCAAAGAATGAACCTATTTTTTGTAATTACTTACAAAATTTTATTATAATAATAAGTTGAATAAGAGTTAAATAAACACACTATCGCAATTAGGTAACCCTGTAATGATAAATGTAAGTAGGATATTAGTAAAAGTTTGCTTTAAAAATGAGTTTCATATTCGTATGAAACCGGTAACTTTACTTACCGATGTGATGTGATTCAAAGTGCTATCTGTGAATCTTGCCCTCAGACGAATGCCAGTCGCGGATGCGCTTGCACTCGCCGTTCGTAGCCACTCGCGTCGCGTGCGTGCGCTTTCGCTCTTTGTACTTCTGTACTTATCTATTCTGTGGCTGTTTGGGAAGTTCCTTCGTCTAATGAGTCTCGTGACGTATGCTCATTGAACTTGGCTACAGTGCCGGCCACGATTAAGGGACCCTTAGCGCCTATTGACGACGTTCTTAGGGTCCATTGTGTGGAATTTGTTCATGGAGACGTCGGAAGACGACTTGGTGGGTTTATAACATGGGTTTGGGGCTGATGACGAGATATAATAAAATATGTTTATTAAGACTATTAAAGCAGTATGATTCCTGCTAAATTGTATCTTCTAGACAAAGTACAAGCAAGAATGTATGTAAAGTCAAGTTAATAAGTTGTAAAGTAAGTGGTTGAAAGACCTACACTGTCCTCCCATACCTAATCAAACTGTTATTTGAAAATATTTGAAAAAGCCAATTATTTTTAAACGAGTAACCGTGGAGTTTCTTGCCGTCTCTTCTCCATAGGAAACGACCAATTGGAACCATGCATCTAACTCCTGACGTTTCATAAGTGCCCATGTAGGTTTATGTGAAATAAAATCAATAAATTATTTTGAATTTGAATAAAGAACCACACTATGTGCATCGCTTTATATCTAGTTTACTCCGGTTTACTCCATTGTTGTTTTAGATGAAAATTAATCAAACGTTAGTTCAATTGATATTGAGGATATTCGTAAGAGGGATAAACAGTCTTATCATCACGTAGCCGCACGCGTAGTGCGGCTATTTCAAACTCTTAGCAAAAACACAGTTAGTTCTCTCCATTCTTTGCCTGTGTCCCACCATTTTTCATCCCAATATGAAGAGCGGATTAAAAAACCGTGACATATAAAACGTAGCTACAACAACTGCACTTACAAGTTTATCAACGTCATAGTGTCTGGCTATTCACAGATACATTAAATTCTTTCCCGCAGTAGTTAACAGCAGTTCAGCACGACAGCGGCACGACATGAGTTGACACTAGCCCCGAATTTGTGTTCGGCGGCAGTGTACAACGTGAAATAAACGCTCTGGGGATACTCCAAGTTAGGAGAGGTACTAGTAAAACTAGCTTTTGGAAATAGTTTTATACTTTATGATGGTGAATGAATTTTAAATGTGGTGAATTTATAATAAAATGGTCGGTGAAGTACCAAGTACTGACAAAAACTATAAAAATTATGGCGTACTCAGTATAATCCTAACCTATTACCAATATCAATATTACTGGCTGAGTAGGTAATCTGTTTACCATTGCATGAGATATTGTCGAATTTCTCGTGTGGATTTGTCTAGAGAAGAAAGGCAGGATTCCCGTCCACGACACGCCTTCTTCTCCAACTTGCTCCATATCGTCCACCACACATTGCTCACGCGAATGACACGCGTCAGTCTGCTTGTGACGTCACCCGCGTGATTAATAATCTGCCGCGGCGCAGTAACATGCTGTGTAACACCCACCACATGCTAACGAGCACAGCAGCAACAATATCACAGTATGCCAACAAAAAATGACCTTGCAAGTCTAGACTGTGGCGCTCGTGATAATGTATTCAGAAGACTTATTCGTGCCTGCGTGTTGAGAGTTCGAGTAATGTACAGGGAATCGTAAATTTTGTCGTAGATGTGAGCTTATTCAAATATACTTCTCCCCGCGGATTTGTACTGGATTAGATGTTAGCCTTATTATGGTAAAATTGTGTAAAGAGCATTATATTCTACTTTAGTGAGCTTGCCGAATACTATTTGGAACAAGTGGGAAAATATGAGACCACAAACTGAAAGGCGAAGGAAACCACAGTAATAAGACCAATCGCAGAAATAAAATGAGCAAGTGTGGTGATTCTAAATCGTCCCTTCTCTTGATAACAAGAAGATTTGTTCTGTATAACGATGCAAGCTAAAATCATTTTCTTTGCACTATTTTCCAAAAACCCATTTGTAAGACTGTCATCAAGGGTCATTAGCGCAATGAAAACAAATGAATAATGTAAGAGAAAACAAAGCAGCAACCGGATTAGCTGCAACAGTCGACCGCTAATTTACATAATAAATTCGAAAATATACCAGACTGCCGGCCGCCAGCGGAAGTTTTAAGTTAATCAGTGGCCGAAATAATAGGATAAATTGTCGCACATTTTTGGTGCATTTGATTGACGGGAGCTTAGATTTTAAAGGTTGTATTGAAATCGTTTGACAGGGTAATGGACAATGGACATGTGATGCGAAAGTGAAGAATATAAGTTTTGTGGATGGTTATAAGAATGGAGGAAGATACAGGGTTCGATGGATGGATAATGTAAAAGATCATAATCTTGCAAAAGATGATATGACATAGTGATTTGATGGCTGACGACGACAGATAAATTGGCGTACCTATGGGCAGGGGCTTGAATATACTGTGAGCTATTTGTTTCTGCCTTAGAGAAAAAGAGTATAATGAGTATGTAGACTTTTCTAATAGAGCTTCACCATAATGATTGGTCAAATGCAAAATTGCTACAACAATCACGTCAGGATATCGCAACTCATTGTTATCAGCTAATTTGAAGGCGCTACTACCAGTGTGCCAGGCAGCACATATTTACGGTGGAGGTCTGCCCGGCTTGGGTGGAGCACCGCCGTGTCCTCGTGCAGGCGATCGGCGGCAGTGACCTCTCACGTCCGGCCCTGGTCCAGGCCATGGTGCGGAGCGAGAGGGCATGGCAGGCTGTCGCCTCCTTCTGCGAAGCAGTAATGCTCGTGAAGGAGGAGGCGGGGCGCGAGAGGCAGAGACTAAGGTCGCTCCCTCGAGCCCCTAGCCGCCGCGGTAGTAGACGCCCCGGGCGTCGGGAATCAATCTCCGATTTCCGGCCACCGTAGGCGCGGGCTTGCGGACGAAGAGTGATGGGTAGCTCTCCGTCCGATCAGGACCAAGCCCGGGTCGACGGCGCGTAGTGTTCCACGCGCGCCTCAAAGAGTTGTCAGCGAAGCTGAAGGGGTCCGTTAGGGCCGATGCCTACCACTGGGGTTGCGGATAAGTCCTTAGGGGAAACCGTGGCTCCGGTCTAGGCAAGGGAAGGAACACGGGTGGGTTTTAGTCAGTAAAAGTCTGACACGCCCTTCCGCTCCGCCCAGAGCGGGAGAAGTCATTAGATGATTTCCCACCCAAAAAAAAAAAAAAAAGGCAGCACATATTCGTGGGTTAGGTTTTTGATCATCCTCCTGCCCTCCGCCAATTTATAAGGTCGGCACAATATGTCTTTCTCTTTCACTCTCCAATAGTCTTCATCTACTTAAGTTTTCATATCCTTTTAGGCATATCATATTGTCATATGTATTTGTTTATTCTACTCAAATAAAACGCTCATTATCATTTCGCACAGTCTATTCGTCTTTCGTCTTTTCTTTGCTTTTTTCTTTTAGCCATCTTCATTATAATTTACACTTTTCTTGTCATATTTATGCTCTTTATACCTCCACATCATAATTATTATGTTCAGTCAATCAGTCTAGCCTTTTCCCAACTATGTTGGGATCGGCTTCCAGCCTTACCGGATGCAGCTGAATATCAGTATTTTACATGGAGCGACTGCCTATCTGACCTCCACAACCCAGTAACTGGGTAACACGATACCCTTTGGTAAGACTGGTGTCAGACTTTCGGGCTTCTGACGACTCGTAACGACTGTCAAAGATCCACTAATGACAGCCGAGACCAACGGCTTAACGTGCTTTCCGAGGCACGGAAGAGTCTCGGTATGTAAAGATGGTCACCCATCCACTGACCAACCCCGGCAAGCGTAGCTTAACCTGGTATATCGACCCGTGCGGCTGTTATTACTTAGCCACGAGCTCCTCCTCATCATAATTATTTTCATATCACAGTAATTGATAACTCTCCCCCTTTTGTGTCACAACTTTTTCAACCAAGGTCATAATCTTTTTTCAGTCTAGTGCACACAAAAGTTATAAATATACTACGTGAACTGACGTAATTGGCCGGTATAATTCACTGATGCAATTAACCCCTGTAATGAATACGGCCGGCGCGGTCACCCGTAACGAACGGAGATATATAATCGCAAACACACACAGATTTTTAAATAACAATTCCTTAACGAGATTTACAAAAATTATAGTTAGGAAAATGCTTAACTTTAGGGTACGCCAATGATAAAAATAATGAAGACATCGATCATCGAGAAATATGGAGAACCCTGGAAAAGAGTAAATATCTTCGTTCCACCAACAATCGTCTTCTATGATGTGTGATTACCTATCTCTGCTATGTAGACAGCCACACAGTATACCTTCCAAATAGTCATGGGGACTGCAAACAGAAGTGAACACTTAAAACCGGTATGAGCGCCATCTATGTTCTATAGTAAAGCACTACGGCGCGTCGGTGACGCGAATCTGTAAGTTTTACCCCCTACCAAAAATCGCTCAACGCGCCTGTATAAAGTTTTCACGAAAACTTCTTTAGCCGCATTGAGCGATTATAGATGGCGTTAAACCAGATTTCCTATCCCCATGACTGCCTATTTTTTATTAAAATGGGTTTGGCGCAGTACGTAGGAAATACAAACATAAATAAAAATAACATAGTAGTTATGTAGTAATTATTATGATTCTTTTAATTAAATGAAATAACATCGGAAAATGTTCAGTCTTACTTCCTCAGTCTTAACCTAAGCCAGTGTCCTCCCTGCAGTCTCAGGTTAAAGTTGTCTGGAGCAAGCTTGGCCGGGATGCAGGTCCTCTCACAAGGAGAGAGTTCTATATGCCTAAGAAGCTGGTAAGCCATCACCTTCACCTCGCAGAGAGCAAATCTTGAACCTGTAAATAAAGTAAGAGGTTGATGAATATTAATTTCTTCCATTATTCATTGTTTGCTTGATAGTTTTGACGCCATCCAAGATTTGAAAGAGAACGGCACTTTTCAAGACCTTATTTTTATTCTTGCACCATTAGGACCAATTAAATTATAGATGCCAAGAGAAAAAAAACCCGTGAAAAAAACAATGGTATTTAGGTACGTGAAAGGGAGAACTGAGACGCTATACTCGAATGAAGGTAATTTTTTGCTTTTTCCATGTTCATACGACACCGAAAATTTTTTTATTTATTTTTCGATCATTCGGTATGCAGGTGAAAGATGTCGAGTGCCGAAATCCAACTCGTTCGATCGGTTCACTAATGAACTCATTTTTCTCTTTTGATTCATTTTGTGTTCAGACGTTTCACTTTTAAATAAAGAGAAGAGAAAAATGCCGAATGAAAATGCAGTAATTAATAAAAAGTGAAGGTTATCAGACACTTCACTTTTTATTAATTCGGCTTTTGGAATCATAAGGTTCAATTTACATTGCCGCGGAACGGAATGGAAGCGAATTTTTATAACGATATTGTACAAAGTATAATGAACTTTATATCAATAGTGTAACGTACAAACTAGATACGATACGACCCAAATAGCAGGTCGCGCGTTTCTGGAGAATTCTCGCGCATGCTCGGTAAATAGTACAAGCTCGTATCTAGTTTATTCGTTACACGATTGACATAAAGTTCATTTTGCTACAATCAGTTACAACAATCACAATTTAGTGTTAAGTATGTCACCAGTATCTTACCTAAACAATTCCTAGGTCCGATACCAAAAGGCATGTATGCCATTGGATTGATCTTATTTTTATTTTTTTCGGAGAAACGTTCTGGGTCAAACTTCTCTGGCTCAGGGTAGTACTGAGGATCGTGGTGGAAGGCTAAGGACGGTATCCATAGTTCTGCTCCTTTTCGCAACTGTAAGGTTAGAATATCTACCAATAAAATTAAACCTCTAAACATCGTATTTATTCAAAAGGTGTTAAGGCACATACAGATGGAACACTCCGCAAAATTATTTAAATAAAAAGCGACTCTTGCTACGACACAATAAAGTGCAATTCCGGTCGCACAGCGCTAATTACCGACAGTTACGTTCATCTAGAAGTTGCCTCTCTTTCTACGCGCCGCGTACCTAAATTTAGCTTCATACCTAAAATCCGGAGTGTCCCATCTGTTTTCATCTGTGGTTGAGATGAGAACAAATAATAGGGAGTTGACATTATAATATAAATTGATTGTCCACTGCGGCACTGGCCATAATAGATCCATCAATTCTATACTAAGTTCCGCCAACATGAAAGAAGTGTGTAGTGAGGTTGACTAACGTATATTTTAAGACTATGAAATATATATTTTTAGTACCTAATGGTAAAATATAGACCAACACGACTGCTAACGCGGAAACAGTCCCACACAGGATGTAACGTCACTCCAAATAATACTCGTATATTTACGAGTACTCCGACAGAATGTAAATTCCAGTTTGTGTCCATGACTTTTTGGTGTTTCGTGAGTAAACCTTTCGTTCTGTCAATAATTTTGATAAAATTAAACAAAACTTACAATATAATCTTTATTGGCAGCATCATTCGGTCTCCCCAGGTTGTATTCTTTGGTGCATTGTCTGTCCAGAACCACAAAAGGTGGCCATTTTCTTAATACCTCTGAAAAGTAATATTTCGCAATTACTCTAAATGTTCCAACTCCTGGAACTCAGGCCTCGCCTCTGTGCGAGGAAGTCGGTATTATTTCACCACGGGGGCCTAGTGTGTTGGTAGACGTCACATATCCTCGAATGTATATTTCTAGAACAAACCTCTATCTATATTCCTTAAAATCTCATCAGATTCCTCCATCTTTTTAAATAAATGATTAAAGTCTTACCAGATACAACCATATCCAAATAAGTCATGCTCTGTACGGAGCTGAAGTCAAACTTTCCGCCATTTTTCGCGTCATATTCTCTGACCTCCTGTGCCAAACGTTCCTGCACGTCAGGGTTCACTGCCAGCTCGTACAATAAGAATGACATACTGGACGAAATAGATTCAAAGCCGGCGACAAAAAAAAGGAACGCTTGGGCGACCAGGTCATCGTCTTTCCATGCTGGAAAATAATAAAATTTCAATCATCTGATAAAAGAAGGTAATTATAACAGTAAATATGACCATGTGTCGAGCTATAGGTCTGAACTCAAATGGTTATCCATTCGCCAAAGGAGAAGTTTGCGCGCTTTGACCACGCTTTTCTCCCTTCTCAACTCTCCCACTCCTCCTTCTTATCTTGTGTCTCACTTCCAATATCTATGTTCTTCACACACTCAGAATCTGCGTTCATCTAACAATCTTCTCCTACTCTGTCTTTCTCATACTTCTGACTTTGTTCATTCTTCCTTTAATATTCAGTCCATTCTTCTTTGGAATGCGCTCCCTCTTGATATCAGGACGGCCACTAGTCGGTAAGCATTTAAGCGGAAATTGCGGAGTTATTTTCAAAATAAGTAGAGTAGAGTCATCTCAACACCTCTCACTGGAATTCGTATAATAATTATATATATATATTTATATATATAATATGGGTATATATTATAGTAAATATGTGTGTATGTAGTTTATAACCTATTAATGTACTTTTATACCTATTTTAGTTATAATGTGTTATGAAATTTTTTTAATAAAAATTTTCTTTTTTCCTCTCAAACAGAGCACCTGCCATCAAATCTCTTCACCACCCTTGGTTGACTGGTAGAGAATGCCTAAGGCATTAAGTCCGCCTTTGTACCTTTTTTTTGTGTGCGAAAAGTTTAAATAAATAAATAACAGAAACTGTGTAGGTACCTATAGTCCATCCACAGTTAACAAGAACTCATGAATAAGTCTCATGTAATAGATGACGACAACGACTGCCACCTGCGATTGGACACAGTTCATTGTGACCACGACCGCTCTGTCAAATGCGAAAAAGAAGAAGAATAGATGACGACGTGGGCATTAATTTAGAACTTGGGCTACTAGTAAGTAATTTCTAATGGAAAACCAGTAGCACTTTGCCCGACCTGAGAATCGGATCATAAGTTCAGCAGTGGCGCTTGTAACTACTCAACGAAACAAACCGAACAAGATGAACTTTTGAATATAAATAAAAACATAAGTTAGGTACCTCTGTTCAATTGCTTCTTGCCAACTGAAGATTCTTCAACAGTCGCGAATCCAGCCGCTTCATCCTTTAACTTTGTTTCATCATGAGATAGTTTGCCTGAAAGTTTAAACACACCATTTTTAATACAGATATTGGTATTCCTATCAAATTTTTAAAATTACATTGATTGAATTATAAAAGTATGGTCTATGTCCTGATTAATTTAATCTTTCTAAAAGAAAAGTACAATACTATACAAAGTACAACCATTAAATCTAAATTAAGAGGTTAGATACTCTAAACATATGAAGCATGATTTTCAGTGAATATACCTTTTTTTGCTTCCATTAGCAGGTGGATCATATCAGGTCTCTTAATATTCCGCAGCTCACGCTCCTTCATTGTGCCTGACACCAAATTTCTAAAGAAATCTTGGGCTGACTTTGGTATGAAGTCAAAGTCCAAAATCTGTAAGTGAAAAACATACGTGTATGTATTGAATTATTGCGGAGTTTGTAGGGCTCTGGGTTTCGAAAAAATTCGCATCAATTATATCACACAAACACTTTTGCCAAGTCAAATGATGCATTTTTTTTTTATATTTAAAAGATCTAATCTTTGCATTCCCACGCTCATAATACCCACATTCACAATTTACTGGCCATAATATTATTAACCCAAACATTTTAAATTGAATTTCTAACAATACTCACTAATTGAAAATTTTCTCATGAAGATGATGATAAATACAATTTCTCATATAAAGGAGTATGTACATGTAGAAAAGTACCTTTAAAAGATATGGCACACAACCTAGTAGTATGAACAAGAGTATTCGAGAAAACTTGAAGTCGGCGATTTTCTTGCCCATCGCGTAGAACTCGTTGTCTTCGTCAGTGTGAGAGTCTACCTTCAGACCGAAAGCGCACGAAGCTATCACGTCGTTAGAGTAGCGCGTCGTGAGGTCCTTGCAGTCAACGTCTAAGTAGTTATCTGAAAATAGAAATAATAAAGATGGTAGGACAAATCAATCGGTCACTCCATGTTAAATACTGGTATTCAGCTGCATCCGATTAGACTGGAAGCCGACCCTAACATAGTTGGGAAAAACCTAAGCAGATTATGATGATGATGATTATAGGAGAAATGTATATCACGAGGTCCTGTCAATTTTAGATATACCAATATTTTATTAGACCATGATCATACATTTTTTTTCTGTCGTAGTGTTGTACCAGTCTGTTCATCTGTTGCGTCGATCATGTGGTTAAAATGTTACTGATGTCCATCCTACTTGGAGTATTTTACATCGTCATCGACATATTTCGGCCAATTTACTCAAAACCGTAATTAATTGTACACTTCACATATACCTTCCTAATGAATCACTCCGTTCAATGGTGAAAACCATATGAAAATCCATTTGGTAGTTTTTGAGTTTATCGCATTCGGACACACAGACGCAACAGTTGCACAGACAGACGCAACACGGGGCGGGGGGGCGTGGGGTTTTGTTTTGTAATATAGAGTGAATGCAAAAATGAGTAGACAGCAATAGAACTGATTTGATTGAATGTAAAATTCAAGAAACTAAGCAAAGTAGCTACAAAACATAGGTAAACAAGTTACAAAGATAGTTGCTAAGGTTAAGTTTTGTATTTGAAATATACTATATTTAGGTAGCCTCTATATTTCACCTCTTAAAAAGAACAAACTCCTGGTAATGAAAGACTCGGGTCCGTTGATGGAGTGATCAACGAAATGTTCAAAGTCTTTGATAGTTATCTTCTTTAATAGTTCAAGGTCCCGAATTAACACTACCTCTTTCAAGAATTCATATCTGCCCACGAACCTGGAACAAAGCATTTAGATAATATTGAATGTACATACATTTTTCATTTCTAATTTACGCTCTTTTACCCAAAGGGTTACCAAAATCACAGCAGTCTATCCCTAATCATCTCTGCTTCTTATTTTATCTTAATGAACGCCAGCTCTCAATTTCTATTATTGACTTACATTTTAATATTCACACTATTGGTACCGTCAACAGCCCTAACTTCGCCTGGCGTTGTCTCAAAGTCAAACTCAAAGTTTCTATTGCCATACAAGTAAAATGAAAAAGATATTGCATCTTTTTCATTATAGGCATACATGTGACGCCAGGCGAAGATAGGGCAGTTGACCGGTACTAAAAAACTTACATCAGTACTCAATATCAGGATTGACAAAAATATCTCGTATTTTGAAGTGAAAACCAGATTTTTGGTAGGGGATGAATTACTTATGGATTGGCGCCACCGACATGCTCCCGCGCCGTATATAGCACTGTATTATCTATATATATAAAACAAAGTCGGGTTTGTTCGAACACTTATAACTCAAGAACGGCTGAACCGATTTTCATGGTTTTGGATTTGTTGGATTTGTCTCCACCCCGAATAGCAGAATAGCTATTTAAACATTGGAAAAAATCACGAAAAAAAAAAGATATGAAGAATAATCATGTTTTTATAAATTTTGCACTTATGATATCCTGGTACAAATGCCATAAATCCTAACAAAAAGTACTAGGCTTGCATGAATTCACGACAGTTTTTTTTTTTTTAATTCCACTGGAAAAGTAGATTTATCAACTGACTTCTGAGCAGTAAACTAATAAAAGTACTAGGTCTGCATGAATTCACGATATGTAGGGTAGGTAGGTAGGGTAGGCAGGTAGGGTAAGCAGGTAGGGTAGGCAGGTAGGATAGGCAGGTAGGATAGGCAGGTAGGGTTGGCAGGTAGGATAGGCAGGTAGGGTAGGCAGGTAGGGTAGGCAGGTAGAGTAGGCAGGTAGGGTAGGTAAGTAGGGTAGGTAGGTAGGGTAGGGTAGGCAGGTAGGGTAGACAGGTAGGGTAGGTAGGGCAGGGTAGTGTAGGTAGGTAGGGTAGGTAGGTAGGACAGGGTAGGGAGGTAGGGCAAGGTAGGAAGATAGGTAGGTGCGCCGTAGATAAGTACTTAGTGCTACCCGTGTGAAGCCGGGCTGGCAGCTAGTAGAATATAGATGGCACTAATAGCAGTTGTAAGTTTAGGTATTTATGGATTTGCGTCAACGACATGCTTGCTCCCTCGCCGTAGTGCTGTATTATAGAATATAGATGGCGCTTAGATCAGTTTTAAGTATTTTTTTAATAATCTCTCTTCCTCACCGTTCCTCCGGAAAACTGTTGTACAAGTTTTCTATATCATGCCCGATATGATCATTGGGTCTCACCATCCTGACTATATCATTGACCAGTGGGACAGACTTCTGGTGTTTGATGCCGTATGGTTCGAACGTCGAATGGGCCTGCCGAAGGTACAGTACCACGACGGCGATCAACACCGCCACCCATATCAGTAGGATTATCATTGTCTGAAAGAATAGTTGCAATTTGTTAACCATAAGGTGAATTCCTTGCATATTTTGTAAAGTCAAGAAAAAAAAAAAGAGAAATAAAGAAGGAAAATAAAATAAATACAAAAATTGCATTTTTTTCGAGATCAAATTCGAGTAATATTTTTTTTTTGTGATGTAAGTTCTATTGGTTAACCCGGGATCATGGGTCAAATATTGAATATGAATTCAGTCTATAATAATTATGTCATCTGCCACGTGGCGTCAAAACAACAATTTGATTTAGTTAATATTCCGGCTATGATGTCAGTCACGGCACTCAAGGCCAAACATGTACAAAACTGGCGCTCGAATATTTTAACAACAAGCGGTTACTGTCATGATAACAACTAGTTTTGTGTTTGTTTTGTATTCAGCTAAATAGTATTCTACATTTTTATAACATTACCGTATTCATACTCCTTGCGATTGTTCACTAAAAACTTACCTATTGTAATTCAATTAATTCTTGCCTATTAAATAAAAATAAACATTTTTAGTAAGTACGCCAGTGACATGTTGGTGTAATTTGATTGAAAATTGCATATTATATAATAAAAATATATTTTATAATACAAAATATTATAATAATTATAAAAGACCCAGTTAAACTTTTGCTATTAAACATACATTAGAAAATATAAGAAAGTAAATACAAATCTTGCATCATCAAAAATAACAGCTACATGTACACACGGCCTCACATCAAGCTATACATTTCCAGTTTATGCTGATCTCGCATTATATAGGATTTCCGTACAATGCGTATAAGTATATAACATAATACATTTACCCCCTTACTAATAAACGTTGTATAGCGTCTATACACAACGCTTTGTCTTCTTCTTTCAAATATCAAATTACTGACGACTGAAAGAGAGAAATCGGTGTGTAACTATACAGGCGATATACAACGTTTATTAGCAAGGGGGTTACAGTATAAGGTCAGCTTATACTGTAAATGTATTAGCTTGATGTGTAGCTGTGTACACTATAATATATGTCAACAAACCATAACGACAATATTCGGAACTAACGTGTTACCTTATTCACTGACCGATTCACTGTCAACAGTGTGAGCAAGCGACTCAAGAGGATACACAGTTATGCTATTTATATCTAGGTACCCGCGGCTGGTAGATTAGATTATACAATGTTTTCAACGATAATTTTATTATTTCATCAGCCCCAAGCTTCTATCACGGGAAAGTTCTGTAATGACTATTCTTATGGCATTATTATAATAATAATATTGATGAGGTAAGAAAGGAAAAAAAATAACGAGGACCTTCTTGCAATTACTAAATTGTTCAGTTTGTTCTATACCCAACTCGGTCATGGAGATCATCCAGATAGCACTCTCATGTTTATATTTATTTATTTTATTAGGTTCACCAACAATTGATTACTCTGTTAAAAACACATAAGTAATACATTTTTCATCCCACCATCTCGGAAAGAGTATTTAATCTTCAATATCTGAGTGGAAAAGCCGTTTTTATTCGCTAGAGGATAAAGTAAATTGAATTTAGAACATCGTGTGCACTAAGTTTGTGAATTAAAAAAAACATTAAACCTATTTACTGCTACCTCTATGGTGTCGAATATATCATACAACTTTTTTTTAATTTTTTTAAAAACTCAGCCTTGGAACCTTCTTGGTGTTCTTTTTTCAATTTGCTTTGTACGCGGTTCTTTACGCGGCATTTTTTCACGTCATTGTTAAACCTTTTATTAAAAACAAGAAACTTGAAAACAAGTGAAAAAACTAAAATGAGTGATTCTAGCGACGAGGAAGTTTGCTTGACGCCAACAGAATTGACTGAAACTGTTAATAATGCGCAAATGAGCTTTCTCCCTCAACAATCACGCGAGAAGTATTTAAAACAGTACTATATGTTCAACACGTGGCGACTAGCAAAAGGAGCCAAAACTTTCTCAGAAAACGTTTTGCTGGCATATTTTATAGAATTATCCGAGAACAAGAAAGCAAGCACTCTATGGAGTACGTATTCGATGTTAAAAGCAACAATAAAGATGAAAAAAGACAAACATATCGATACCTATCCTAAATTAGTGGCATTTTTAAAAAGAGCCTCATCTGGTCATCAACCAAAAAAATCGAAGGTTTTCACAGTATCTGATATTGAAAAGTTTCTTAACGAAGCACCCGATTCCGTATATTTGGCGGCAAAAGTAAGTCAGTTGCACATTCAGTATCTACTTAAGTATATTAATCTCAATTAAATAGTATACTTAGTAGATGTTGATAGGCATAATTATGCGTTCATATCAATTTTATTCATTTATCTACTACAATACTCTTTACGTTACAGGTTGTTCTTATTATTGGAATAAACGGAGCATGTCGAACTAATGAACTAACACAACTTAATGTCAAAAACATTGAGAAACATTCAGATGACTTACTATTAATTAATTTACCTAATACAAAGACAAAAAGAGACCGCAACTTCGTCATTCGCAAGGAATACGTAACGATTGTTGAGAAATATCAAGCCTTACGCCCGCCTAACACTCCAATCAATCGATTTTTTCTACAGTATCGCAATGGAAAGTGTGTTAGACAGCCTATGGGTACTAATAAAATTGGCAGTATCCCACGAGAAATAGCAACATTTCTTGAACTTCCAGAACCCCTGTTGTACACGGGTCATTGTTTCCGACGAACTTCAGCCACACTTTTGGCTGATTCCGGAGCTGATCTCCTGTCCCTTAAGCGCCACGGAGGCTGGAAGTCCAATGCAGTTGTAGAGGGATACATAGAGGATTCCATCCAAAATAAGTCTAAAATATGTGAAGGCATCGTAGGAGCCATTACACTGAAAGAGCCTCAATCGGATCCTTGGACTGGCCCTTCTACATCAAAAATAAGCCGTTATGAAACACCTAACCATCTCCCTCTCTCTCCAACATTCACGCCAAGGGAATCCGATGAATCGGTACAACTATTAAGTATGACAGATAGTTTACCGAAAAACAGTACACAAGTGACTAACACCAATATTACAGTACCAAACAAAAATATTACACTCAATTTAAATAACTGTAGCAACGTTACTTTAAAATTTTCTTAATTATACCTTAGTATTATTTTGTTATAATTTAAAGATTATTCTGTAATACTTACCTGTTATAATGTAGTAATTAATACCTAAACTGAAATAAAAGTGTACCTATCTTGTGATTGTAAACGTTTTTTTTTTGCATTTAGTCATTTCCTCGCTGAGGTGGAATGAAAAGTTACGTGTTGCACTCGAGTGCAAAGATTTTTCACCTCGTGCTCTTTTGATTCCCTCGCTAACGCTCAGGCTTCTAATTTTGAATCACTCGCTGCGCTCGTGATTCAATTTTAGAATCCTTCGCTTGCTCGGTCATCAAAATTGAACACGCGGTTAAAAAGCAACTTTGCACTCTTGTATAACAAATAACTATTATCAGTTACTTATAAATAAAAACTACATCCATCAAATAATGATTCAGAATCAGAGAAATAAGCTAACTTACTTATTAACAAGCGCTAATATATAAAATTTGGTAATATCGCAAAAAACTTACATTTAAATGAAATTAAAATTTATGAATTTCTGATTAAAAATTATAAAATTGATAAAAGTAATATTCTTGTTACATTGTTTGACATTATAACATTGGTAAACTCATAGATATCCGGGTAAACTGACTTATTTGACTTATTTAGGCGCTGGAAAATGTATCCAAACAATAACAATCTTAGATTACAATACACAAAATACAGAAATAAAACACATAAACTTATAAATGTGGCTAAAGATCGACACAGACGTGATGAAATAAAAAAATGTAAGGGGGACATGCGTAAGATATGGGGGAATATTAATAACTGGCTGGGTAGAAGTAAAGTAACAGTAGATAGCATAATTGAGAGATATTTACATAAAAAAGAATGTTTGGTCACCATTTGTAATAATTTTTGTAACACATTCACAACGGAAATTGATAATGTCAAGCATAAGTGTAACAATACGTTCTTAAATAGACATGATTATGTAAGGCCGTGTAATGTTAGTTTTAGGTTCAATAAAGCAACGCCCACACATATTGCCAGAATAATAGACTCACTGGACTGCATCAAGTCGCCGGGATCAGATGGCATTCGGGTCAAAGATTTAAAGGAAATCAAGAACCTCATTAGTCCTGTTCTAGCATACTTTATTAATCTGTGCGTAAAAGAAAGTAGATACCCGAAAAGGTTAAAAGAGTCAATTATTAGACCAATTTACAAACAGGGTTCACATCTGGAATATACAAATTACCGACCAATAGCTATTTTAAATACAGTTAATAAGATTATGGAAAAGTTTATAGTTAGTCAAATCACAGCTTACTTAGACAAAAATGATATTATTACGGATATTCAACATGGGTTTAGACCAAACAGAAGTACAGCAACGGCGTTAGCAAGATTTACGGACGATGTAAACAATTACCTAAATGATAAAAACATAGTGGTAGCAGTATTTATAGACTTCAAAAAAGCCTTTGATACCCTGGATCACGACGGCTTGTTGCAGGCTATGGATGAGTGTGGGATAAGTGGACCAATCAATAGATGGTTTGCCCAGTACCTAGAGCTAAGAACTATTAAAGTTCGGGTTGCTAATGCGGAAAGTACTGAGGGCGTTGTCAAATATGGTGTTCCTACCGGATCTGTATATGGGCCTGTTGGTTACATTATTCACGTTAATAGTATGTGTAATGTTATAAAAAAATGTAAAGCTTATATGTACGCCGACGATACATGTCTCCTATTCAGTGGCAATGATCAAACCTCCATACAAGAAGCAATACAAGATGATTTGGATAATATAATTAAATGGGCACACGATAATGGCATAATAATTAATGTAAGCAAAACTAAGAATAAGAATAAGAATAAGAATAACGTTTATTTGGACACAGTTCGTTAACCACAAAATACAAATAACAAAATGAAAAGTAATGTTTTTACAACAATACAACTTACTTATGTATACAAGAGTAATGTCATCATGCAAATATTTGTATGAACTCTGGTACCCAAGGAAAAGATTTAACTTGTGTTATGGGTACCAGCATTCTCTAATGAAATAAATTCGATAATTATGTGACATTAGATACTACGGTTTAGGATTAAGTACATATTTTTTAAACTAGGTAATTAATTATACTTTAGAAGTAGACGCCCGTGACTGTGTGTGTGTGTGTGCGTATGTGTGGGTGTGTGTATGTGTGTATGTATGTGTATGCTACTGAGAAGTTGCGTGTAAAGAAGAGTGTCCGCGGTTTTGATGTACATTGGGAACTAAATTTTTAGTAAACTTTCAGTGTCCTCGTAATTCTGCGTTTGAAGCCAAGTAAAAACTTTTCTTTTACATTCACGCAAAGTAGTAGAATATATGAGACAGCTCTTATTAATTTTATTATATAAGTGACTACCAAACCCATAGAAATGTCGTCTAGCGAGTGCCGTTCTACAGTTTTGGGTAGGACATACCCTATGACGTTGACGCTTTTCTTGAGAACTAGGATTATATGTTAGGGACGAATGCTTACGCAGCACCGTGTGAAGCACAAAAAGCTGTCTAACAGATAAAACTTGACATTCCTCATATAAACGTGACGTAGGATGTCTGAAGGGTTTGAAGGACATGACCTTCAGGACAGCTCTTTGCGCCCGCTCAATTTGAAGAAAGTGTACTTTAGCAGCACCCCCCCATACAGTAACACAGTACGTAAGTATTGATTGACACAGAGCGTAATAAACTGTCATTAAGGTACTGTGATCAGCTGAGTGTCTCAATTTTTTAAATATATATATTAGTTTTCGTACGCGTAGAGTAAGACAATCTATATGGGATTTCCAGTTTAATACGCTATCAAACTGAACCCCCAGATATTTAATAGTAGCCGATCTTGCTAAAAGCGGGCAGGAGCATTGTGAGTCGGGCGACGTTGGAGAGCAAGAGTGAGCTTTTAATGTAATGTAAAACTAAGTGCATGCCAATACATTCTCCATATGCACGTATCAAAAACATTGACTTGAGTATCAAAGGTCATAGTTATGAATGTCTTCACAATGGGAAATCAAGCTGTCAATGTATTAACTTAGAGCAGGTAAAAACGTACAAGTACTTAGGATTAACCATTGATACTAAATTTGCATGGAACATACACATAGACACGGTTTGTAATAAAGTTCGGTCAGTCCTGGGTAAATTGTATACCTTGAAACCTATAGTCAAGAGAGGACTATTGTATACATTGTACTATGCACTTGCCGATTCAATTATTAGTTATGGGTTGTGTGGCTATGGACTTACTTTTAAAACATATCTAGACAAAATTAAAATACTACAAACACGACTTCTAAAAATGTTAGTCAGTAAAAGAACTAAACAAAACTTGAATAAAGAATATGAAAAATTATTTAAGAAGTGCAATATACTACCAGTTGACATGAAAGTAAAAATGACAATGATTCTTGAACAACATAATATAAAAAAACATAAAAAAGAAAAAGTACATAACTACCCAACCCGACTTGCAAAGAAAAAAAACTGCAGGTGCCAAATGTAAATAATTATTATGGTAAGCGTACGAGACGATGGATTACACCTACATTAATTAATTAATTACCTGAGGGAATTATCGATCGTGTCACAAGTAAAACCCACTTAAAAAGTGTCCTAAGGAAACATTACATGTCAATGTGTCCATAGTTGCCGCGGTCGATCGGCGGCCTCGGTCACCTAAACGCCGTGGGTACCTACTTAGAACTTTGCTCACATAATACTTATTTGGTGGGTATTATGGGATGGTTTCATCGTTGAGTGGAGTGTACTAGTACGTAGTACATTTAACTCAATGAGTTTCATGGCGTTTGTTGATTGATGCCGCGCAGTGTGGTATCTGTGGTTGTAAAATCTATGGCTGTGTGGGTAACTGCTCTGTATTCACATATGGAGTGTTTGCCTACAGAGCCATGGTCTTAGTCTTAGTTTTAACTTAAAAATATTTTTATGTTTAATCTAGCAAAGAATCGTGCTAAATCCACGAGAACCTACTGCCGACAAATTGCTTTGCAGTTTGGCAGGTGTTATGTAAAAATAAAACTGTAACATTATGGATTAAATAAACATATAAAAAAAAAAAAAAACTAATTAGAATTACAAACAAATAAAAATGGTTAAAATTTATAAAAAATTATAAACTAAAAAATATGCAAAACGAGATCATGACGTATCTTTATTTTGTTAAATGGCACCTTTAACGCTTTTGCGGACACTGAACGAAACACAATAGAAGTTTTATTGTTATGGCGTTTTTAGGCGTTTACCGTCCGAATTATGTTATTAATTATTAATACTTATTAATAAAATGCTTCACTCCGCTGTACGTTCTGAATTCAAACGGTTCTACTTCCTCAGTCTTATCCTGAGCCAGTGTCCTCCCTGCAGCCTCAGATTTAGATTATCCGTAGCTATCTTGGCAGGAATGCAGGTCTTCTCACATGGAGAGAGTTCCATATGCCGTAGAAACTGGTACGTCATCACCTTCAATTCACAGAGGGCAAATCTTGACCCTGTTAACATTGGTTTAGTTTGCCTTTATTTTAGCTATCATTTAAAGGACTTTTGGTATTTAAGGCTGTACGATAGAGATCAGAAACTTACCTATACAATTCCTAGGTCCACTACCAAAAGGCATATATGCGAGGGGATTGATCTTATGTTTATTTTCTTCAGAGAAACGTTCGGGATCGAACTTCTCAGGGTTAGGGAAGAACTGAGGGTCGTGGTGGAAGACATAGGTCGGGATCACGACTCCTGAGCCTTTGCGCAACTGTAAAATAACAATTTCCTTAATAAGGTAAACTAAAATAATATAGTAAACTTCCGTTGTAAAACTGTATATAAATCATTACGACACTTACAATAAAATCTTTTTCAGCAGCTTTGTTTGGTTTCCCCATATTGTAATCCCTGTTGCATTGTCTATCCATCCACACTGCTGGTGGCCACCGCCTCAACCCCTCTGTAAATTATTACTGTATTTGCACCTGCTACATCATTTGTAACTTGATTTATTTTCTACTCAACTATTGTGAATTATGTAAATGAAATCTTACCTGACACAACCATATCCATGTACACCAAGCTCTGTATGGAATTGAAGTCAAACTTGCCACCGTTCTTAATATCATGTTCCCTAATCTCCTGTGCCAAGCGTTCCTGCACGTCAGGGTTCACTGCCAGCTCGTGCATTAAGAAACACATACTGGATGAAACTGATTCGAAGCCAGCAAAAAAGAACAGGAAGGCTTGGGCGACTAGGTCATCATCCTTCCAGACTGCAAGTAACATAATTAAAAATTGAGTTAAAATTCGTAGATAGCGTATTTTGTTATTCAATCAATCAATCAATCAGCCTATTAATGTTCCCACTGCTGGGACACAGACCTCCTCTCTGTGAGAGGGAGTGGGCCGTAATCAACCACGCGGGCCCAGTGCGGGTTGGTAGATGTCACATGAATTTTTTGGTTCTAAGACATGCCGGTTTCCTCACGATGTTTTCCTTCACCGTTTTGAGAGCAGTGGTGATGAAATTATTTACACAAAGTAAAGCGCCTGCTTGGGTTCGAACCCACGACCCTACAACTATATATATATATATATACAACTCGTAAGTCGGGGCCGTTACCACTGGGCCACCACTGCTCTCATTTTGTTATTATTTGTATCTTATTTAATTACTGCGTTTATTGATTTTATATCAGAATAGCTAGCCCGACAGACGTCGCCCTGTCCAAAGTCATGAGTTTATACAAAAATCTTTTTTTACAAAGAAAAACCAAACCGCCTTCCCAAAAAACACTAGGTACCCACAAAGTGAAAAATTACTTTAATTTTGGAAGTCGGTGGCAAAAAACTAAAAAATCTTACACTATATCTAATCGAGATCCTATACAAGGTGGAGACGACAATACAACAAAAAATTTAACGGCGTGTGCCTAATGACGTTTTCATTCTGTATACAAAAATTCAATTGAAAATATTCAATAGTTTAGTCAATATAGCTCGGCAAAATCCATAGTTGGCTCGGTTTATTTCGTTTATCCACCCCAAAAATCCACCCTAAGGTGGATATTCGGAAACGTATGCCCGAGAATCCACGCTTGGCCTAGTTGGATAAACGAAATTTATAGGCTTAGGGTGGATCCGCCATACACTACATTTAATTTGTTTGAAAATCTATTTTTTTCATTTCGTAGCTAGGATTTATTTGACAGTTCCAAAATACTCTTATGCATTAGTATTGCCAGTATTTTCATTTATTGTTGTATTGTAGTCTCCACATTGTATAGAGGATCCGGATGATAAATTATTATCTAAACATTTTTTTTTTATACAGAGTTATGCGCTCTTCCACCTCATCAGTATCGGTATGCACTCTTCCACCCCACCAGTATCGGGAACAATTTAATACTTACCTCGATTTATTTCCTTTTTTCCAAATACCGATTCTTCGACGGTTGCGAATCCAGCAGTATCATCATTAGGTTTGACATCTTCGTGAGATATTTTGCCTAAGAGAAAAAAAGCAAGTACTGGATCATTCGGAATTTTAATTTCATTTTCTACAGACTTTTGATCTTATTGGCACCTTTTTTGGCTTCCATAAGCAGGTGGATCATGTCAGGTCTCACAATGTTATGCAGTTCTCTGTCCTTCATTGTGTCCAGAACCAAGCTTTTGAAGAATGCCTTGACTGGATCTGGTACCACGTCCCAATCAAGAATCTGTAAATGATCTTAGGTCATCTTTAATGATCATATCGATCATGATACTTATCAGGATCGGTTCTTGGACCACTATTCTTTCTCATGTTAATTCGAAATGAAATTTTATTTAGTAAATAATTTGTTAAAACGATAAACAATACCTACTTAGTTTGTATGGCATAAGTTTTCTAATACTATTATTTTAAGTTTTAAATATATTCTCAAGTAGGTATGTAAATGAAATCCTTGTGATTTCTTATTGAGAAATAAACTTTATTGGCATTTGATAAAGTGTTGTGAATGGTGTTTTCTTAGTTAGGGGCAAATGAGAGTTTTTTTTTTTTGTTATTACTTGGAAAAAATCTAACAAAACCTACTACATCTTCAGTAAATTCTAGGTTAATCGAAATTTAAGGTGGCATGTACAGCTGCTATTAGATTCAATATGTCGGACGTGTAATACAAATACAAATTCACCTTTAATAGTTTCGGCATATTCATCATAAGAAGGAACACTAGCATCTGGCGGAAATTGAAGTTGGTTGCAGTTTTGCCCATCTCAAAGAATTGGTTATCTTTATCGGTGTGGGAGTCAACCTTTAGTCCGTAAGCACAAGAAGCTATCACATCGTTAGTGGAGCGGGTTGTAAGGTCCTTGCAGTCAATGTCTATGTAGTCAGCTGCAAACAGAAATATTAAAGATGTACTTTTTAAGTATCCATATGTGTGTCCATTTATAAAGATGTAAATATACCTTCTGAAGCCTCAATCTTTTTCGTGAGTGCCTTTATCATCTGATCGCCAACCTCCACCATGAAAGGCACCATCAGACGTATCTTAGAACTTGTGAACGCTGGACTCAATGTGGAACGCATGTCTTTCCATTCTTGACCTGTGGCAGATATAATTTGCACAACAAATCACTACTTAGAAACGTTTTATTTTTCTGTGTGTATTGTAGAATTTAAAAAGACGAAGCCGAAGACGAATGAAATATGTTTATTTTACCTTGCATAAAGAACAAAGTTCTGGTGAAAAACGTTTCTGCTCCAAAGTTGCGGTGATTGTGGAAATGTTCAAAGTCTTTGACAGTGATCCTCTTTACAAGCTCAACATCTCGAATCACTACTGCCTCGGTCATGAATTCAAATCTGCCTACAAACCTGCAAAACAATGTTAGAAACATTTTTACTGATTACATACGAAAATGTATCATATATTTATGTAGTTAAAGCATAATAACAATCTAACTCTGGATAAAAAGGCAATCATTAGGTACTTTGTTTTTAGTTCTAAGATATTGTTTTGTTGCAGTTTCTCACCTTTCATCCGGAAAGCTGTTGTATAAATTAAGAAGATCACCAGCGGTGTGGCTTAGTCGCAGGAGAATCTTGCCCGAGTTGCCCAACAGTGGGAGAGGCATGAAGTGCTTGATACCATGTCGCCGGAATGAGAAAACTTGCCGGAGATACGGCACCACCACAGCGAGCAGAATGGCCACACAAAGCAGCAAGATTATCATAATTTTCCTGTAAGAAAATTGCTGCAATCTTTTTAGTGTTTACTGGTTTTTTTTTTTAAGTAGCCTTTTTGGAGTAGAATAGTCAGCAAAACCATAGGTGCCCAGAAAAAAATCACCAAAGTTTTTTTTGGGATTGGTAGGATCGTGGGATAGTGGGAGAATTAGGCTGCCTGTCCACTGGAGCGGAGAGGAGAGGAAGGAGCGGAGTTTAGATTCTATTGGTTAATACTGGCACATCTTCGCTCCGCTCCTCTCCTCTCCGCTCCAGTGGACAGGCAGCCTTAAGGGTGGGGAAGATCACGTGACGAATATAAATTTGTTTCCAAGCAATAAGGCGTAGCCTCCTATTAAGGCAAATATCCGAGTCGGGGTGCCTGAAGTCCCGAGCTTGCTTCGTTCGCTCTTGCATTCTAAGTTCTCCCAGTAACATTGTCTTTTTACCCGACTGCCCCAGAAGGAGGGTAATGTTTTTCGAGAGTATGTATGTATGTATGTCTATTTCTTTGGCACGCTCTGTAGCCTAAACGGCTTGATGGATTTTAACATAGGAGGTGTCGTTAGATTCGTCTTAATCGTAGAAGTGACATAGGCTATATAATATTTATGTATTGCATCTGCAAGTACAAAAAAAAAGGGAGGGGAAGGTTTTTTTTTAAATAAATTTCAACAATATTTGTATCAAATAAAAGCTGGTAATGAGTCAATTCCAAATTAAGATATATTAATAAAACTAAAAAACTTGAAATAAAGAAAATTATTCAAAAAACAAAAAACCCGACTGCAAAAACACATAACTGAAAAGAGAAAAACAAGCATTATAATCTATAGAATTTTGGTATCGCAGGCGGGGACAATAATAATATAACAATAATAACCGGAAATATGGTGTACCTTTTTTTTTTTTTTTTTGGGTGGGAAATCATCCAATGACTTCTCCCGCTCTGGGCGGAGCGGAAGGGCGTGTCAGACTTTTACTGACTAAAACCCACCCGTGTTCCTTCCCTTGCCATGCCAGGGGCCACGGTTTCCCCTTGGGACTACCCGCAACCCCGGCAGGCATCGGCCCTAACGGACCCCGTCAGTTTTGCTGACATCTCTTTGAGGCGCGCGTGGAACACGACGCGCCGTCGACCCGAGCCTGGTCCTTATCGGACGGCGAGCTGCCCTCTGCTCTCCGTCCGCAAGCCCGCGCCTACGGTGGCCGGAAATCGGCTATCAATTCCCGACGCCCGGGAAGTCTCCCACGGCGGCGGCGGCTAGGGCTGGTAGGGCGCGGCCTCTGCCACTCCCTCGCGCGCTCCGCCTCCTCCTTCGCGAGCATTACTGCTTCGCAGAAGGAGGTGACGGCTTGCCATGCCCTCTCGCTCCGCACCATGGCCTGGACCAGGGCCGGTCGCGAGAGGTCACTGCCGCCGATCGCCTCCACGAGGACACGGCGGTGGTCCACCCAAGCCGGGCAAACCTCCACCGTATGCTCCACTGTGTCCTCCGGACGATCCACACAATGGTGACACCCGGGCGTTTCCTCCCGCCTTATGCGAAACAGGTACCTCCCGAAACAACCGTGTCCGGTGAGGACCTGCGTCAGGCGGAAGGTGAGGACGCCGTGGCGCCTCTCAAGCCACTCCTCAAAGAGGGGACTTATCGCCGTAATTGTGGCGTGCCCAACTAACTTTTGTTTGTCCGCCTGCGATACCAAAATTCTATAGATTATAATGCTTGTTTTTCTCTTTTCAGTTATGTGTTTTTGCAGTCGGGTTTTTTGTTTTTTGAATAATTTTCTTTAACATGTCGAGATGTGTTACTTTCATATTATTGTGTTGGTTTGATGTGAAGTGCAAAGGTTCAGGGATGCCATGGTGTCAATCAATCGTTGTTGCATACAGAACTGCTGTTTGCGTCATTTTACATATTATCCTAATATTTTTAGTTACTTGTATATACCGTGTTTAGTTATAGTAACTTCATTATTAAATTAATTGTGTTATAATGAATGAGAGTCGCTCTCGACTATGAGGTACATACGATGCGTGACCACCAGTGACCACTGTCAAAGTAACGTTAGCATCACTTACATTCGATTACGTTTCGTTACCCACGATCTTGCAAGAGTACAAATAAAACTTTATTATTTTTAATTTCATTCATTATATTATTTGATTCATAATAGCGTTAAAAATAAAAACACAATATTAACAATGTGACATTTTAGTATAAATTTACATAACATCACGCCTGTAATCTCCGAAAGGTTAAGCAGAGGTGTAGCTAATCGTAGCCCACGTTTCGCCAGTTAGGTTTTAAGTCCCATGTAATTGAGGGCTAGCCTATTGCCATCAACCGGGCACAAATCCAGACTCCCGGCTGCTACTGAAAAATTCCAGTTGGAAAAACCCAATAACACTTTGCCCGACCTGGGAATCGAACCAAGGAACTCACGCTCAGTAGCTCTTGTGATCACTAGACCAACGAGGCAGTTATAGTACCTATAAATTTTATACTAAAAATCATTAAAATCCGCTGTCAGTTTGTCTGTACGTAAAACAGAACCACTTAGGAGTGTTTTACATTATCTGTGGTAAAATTACAATTTTGTTACGTAATTATTGTAGAGTGTGTTACATTAAATAGTACCTATGTCGTATAAATGTTGGCTCCACTGTTGTAGGACCAATAAGAATACGCTACGCGCCGCGCCACTACGGCGGCGCTACATATACTCGTACGAGTAGGTCCGTTTTTAGGAGCCAACTTTAGGAACTATTTGATGAACGAACGAGGAACTGTAAGGATATTTTTTTTTTTAATTTAGGTTTTTCTCTCAAAACCAGGCATTTTCTGGCTGTGACATTTTGCGAAACGGTATACATGAATACGCCAAAAAACATTAAAGCTTCTCACGCGCGGATCATAAAGTAAAATGGAGCCTTTCCTCCTATTAATAAATCAGTAAATACGAAGTCACAAAAAATGAGTTGTCACTTTAAAATAGGTCAGTCCAATTGAAGTCTATTCGACGAATAGCGCAATTTAAGACCACGCAATGTCACGGCCAAAATAATGTTATGTTCAAACTGTAGTAGCACGAAGATAAGTAGTTGTAAATTTTTATCTAATTGGGCGATACTTATCTGAACACCTTGCCAGATATAAGAAAAAAGTATTTTTGATATGTAGCAAGAAGGAAGAAGTAACAGCCGGTCAGTATCCAGAAATGTTAACTGTAAATAAACAGTAAAAGTAAAAACTATTTTCGACACTAAGTACCCTGATATTGACCTTGCTACAGAGCAAGATCGATTATGGTTGATCGTTAGTAGATAAACTAGAACATACTTGTATGTATTGTACCTCTTTTATAATGATTTAAAAGCCGATATCTTACACAATCAGCCGTCACAGATAAGTAATCACATAAAAATCACTGTATGTAAACAATATTGCATCACTGGCAACGTGCTATCCAACTCACTGCCGAATTCACTCTGAGTTTGTATCATGAGTAAATTCCAAAAATATGCTATACGCATGTGTCTTCTGTACATGTTTATCTAATTCCGGCTTTAGATAACAAATGCAATATATCATTTATTTTAAAAATAAACTGTGCTACAGGCGTTTCATTGCTAGAGTCTTATGTTTGGAGTACTACAAGGCACCAAAAAGGTTCAAAGTTACAATGAGGACCAGTAGATATTTATCTATTAAATATTTCCTCCTGTGTGCCAACATAAAATATATAATATTATGATAAAACAATTACAGTGCGAATACTGATTGTATGAAGCTTGTTTGTTTTTGTAGTCTATTATTAGAATCATGACCAACATTACGAGTAGGTTGTTATGTTCAATAAGAAACTGCATTTATGCAAAAACCAGAATAATAATTGTGCATTTTTCGTTATACATTACACCTTACGGTAATAAAAATACAGTAATTCCTTAGAACAATTTCTTTTTTTTTTAAACTTGGTTTGGACTACTTCCTCAGTCTAAACCTGAGCCAATGTCCTCCCTGCAGCCTGAAGTTCATGCTATCAGTTGCTAGCTTCGCGGGGATGCAGGTTTTCTCACCAGGAGAGAGTTCTATATGCCGTAGAAGCTGGTAAATCATCACCTTCAGCTCGCAAAGAGCAAATCTTGACCCTGTTGATGAATAATACGTAGTTATTTTGGTGATAGATTTGGAAATCACTCAGACACAGGGTGTCTGAATGATGAATTTGAAATATAAGCTGATTTATAACGTGAGTCAGTGATGTAAATGAAGGCTGTAAGGTCTCACCAATGCAATTCCTAGGCCCCAAACCGAAAGGCATGTATGCTAGCAAATTGATGTTGTGTTTATTTTCTTCGGAGAAACGTTCAGGGTTGAACTTCTCAGGCTCAGGGTAGTACTGAGGATCGTGGTGGAAAGCAAAGGTCGGTATTATGACAACTGAGCCTTTGCGCAACTGTAAGTTTAAAATATCCATTAATGATACACTAAAATATTGAAAGCGTCAAAGCTGATATTGAATGATCGTGAAACTTACAATGAAATCTTTGTCGACAGCCTCGTTTGGTCTCCCCATGTTGTAATCTCTGTTACATGTTCTATCCGTAGCTATAGCTGGTGGCCACTTCCTCAATACCTCTGAAATAATAATATTTACAATAATTAAGCTGATACGTCATATTTCAATATTTTACTTCTCGAAAAAATTAACAAAATCTTACCAGAAACAACCATATCCATATACGTCATGCTCTGTATGGAATTGAAGTCAAACTTCCCACCGTTCTTAGTGTCATGTTCCCTGATCTCCTTTGCCAAGCGTTCCTGTACATCAGGGTTCACTGCAAGCTCGTACATTAAGAAAGACATACTGGACGAAATAGTTTCAAAGCCAGCGACAAAGAACAGGAATGCTTGGGCGATCAGGTCAACATCTTTCCATTCTGCAAGACACGAAATCAAAAATTGAGTCGTATTTCGTAATTCTTTCACTCGTGCAAAGCGATGGCGGCATAGATCGGGCGGTTAAGCACAGAATTAACACTGGATGGATGAAATGGCAGCAGGTCACGGGAACAATCTGCGACTCCCGCATTCCCCTTAAACTTAAGGGGAAGATTTATAAAACAATGGTTAGACCTGCTGTCTTGTATGGATCAGAATGTTGGGCCACCAAAGGGATGAATGAAAGGCAATTGCATGCAGCTGAGATGAGAATGCTAAAAGGGATTTGTGGTGTTACACGAATGGATAGAGTAAGAAATGAGTACATAAGAGGAAGTCTGAAAGTGGCACCGGTGACCGAAAAGTTGTGCGGAAATCGGTTGTCATGGTATGGGCATGTGATGCGGAGGAATGAGGAAAATGTCGTGAAGAAAGTTTTGAGTATGAATGTCGATGGCTTTAAGAGTAGGGGAAGACCAAAGAAACGATGGATGGACTGTGTGAAAGATGATATGGCTAGAAAGGGGGTAACTACTGAGATGACGACTAATAGAGAAGTATGGAAAAAAGGGACATGTTGCGCCGACCCCAAATAAAATTGGGATAAGGGCAGGAGAATGATGATGATTTGGTAGTGCTTTGTATTTTCTCATCCATATGTTTATAATTACCCCGAGTTATATCCTTCTTTCCAATTGCAGATTCTTCAACGGTGGCGAATCCAGCAGCTTCATCATTGGACTTGACATCCTCATGAGATAGTTTACCTGAAAGAATAGTATGTCATAATTTTGTTTTTTGTATAAACATTTTGTAGTCATTGATTGGATTGCCACAATTTTAATCTAAACTAGAACTAAAAATGGATAGTATTCAGTTAATTTCGAACTTTCTCTAATTAATTGCCTTGACTATTAACTAGCACCTTTCTTGGCTTCCATAAGTAGATGGATCATGTCAGGTCTGATAATGTGGCGCATCTCTCGGTCCTTCATTGTATCTAGCACGAGTTTTGAGAAGAAGTTCTTGACCGCATCTTTTACTATATCAAATTTAAAAATCTGTAATTGATTTTATTATTAATTTATTTACAGTCGTAAAGATATAACTGATAAAAAAATAAAAGAAATTTAAATACAGGGTGGCAGGAATATTGACGTGCAACCTGTTACCATGGATCCATTACATGATTCTGAACTTCACATTTCGTTGAAACCTTTCCTCGGATAAAAATGCTGTTCCATACATTTTGACCTTGTATTCATGGTTACAGTTGCGTGTCGATGCCTCTGTCACCCTGTTATATTCTTATCCAATGAATATAAACACAAGTATACCTTCATTAGTTTTGGCGCACTCATTAGAATGAAGAACATAAGCATCTGACGGATACTGAAATTGGTAGCAGTCTTGCCCATCTCGTAGAATTGGTTCTCTTTGTCAGTTTGGGAGTCTACCTTCAGACCGAAAGCGCAAGAAGCTATCACATCGTTAGCGTAGCGCGTTGTAAGGTCCTTGCAGTCAACTTCTATGTAGTCATCTAAATATACAAAGATTTTTGAAATAATGAATAAACGTATTCCGAATATCCACAAAATTACAACTATCATACTGTTTAATTATGAATCGTGGCTGTTCAGAAACTATTTGTGCGAAAAAATATAAAGTACATACTACCTCCCGAAGCCTTTATCTTTTGCTTGAGTGACAGAATCATCTGATCGCCGACCTCCACCATGAAAGGCACCATCAGACGTATCTTAGAACTTGTGAACGCTGGACTCAATGTTGAACGCATGTCTTTCCATTCTTGGCCTGAGGGAAATTTCACAATTATAATGTTTTACCTACTTAATTACACTCATATTACACCTCAAAGATAAAACTAGAGGAAAGAAGAAGAAGAAGATGGAAAAAGATATAGGAATAAAAAAAGCTAGAAATAATAATAACCTTGCAACAAGAATAAAGTTCTGCCAAAGAAAGAGTCGGTAGCGAAGTTGCGATGGTCGACGAACACCTCAAAGTCTTTGACAGTGACCTTCTTAACCAGTTCAAGGTCACGGAGAACTACTAACTCCTTTAAGAATTCAAATGAGCCCACGAACCTGAAAAAAAATTGTTTGAGTGCACTGCATTGAAACGTTTTCGCTGACATTACAGATTGAGATTTGTATCTCAAATATCTCAATAGAATTAAATTAGTAATTGGGAATGTTTTGAAACCAACAGTGTTGGTCAAGGGAGGAGCTCGGGTAAGTAATAACAGCCGTATGGGTCGATCCATCAGGTTAAGCTACGCTTGCCGGGATTGGTCCGTGGATAGATGACCATCTTTACATACCGAGACTCCTCCGTGCCTCGAAAAGCACGTTAAGCCGTTGGTCCCGGCTGTCATTCGTTGATCTTGGACAGTCGTTACGAGTCGTGAGAAGCCCGAAAGACTGACACCAGTCTCACCAAGGGGTATCGTATTACCCAGTTACTGGGCTCTGGAGGTCAGATAGGCAGTCAGTAGACCCCAAAATTGTTGGGAAAAGGCTAGGCAGATTGAGTGTTCGTCAAGCCGATAAAGTAACAGTTTAATCTCTGTTCTCGGCGTGGGAAGTGACGACGGAGCATCCACCAGTTGCGAACTAGTATGTTAGTGTGCTACGCACAATCTTCGAATGAATATAGTTCTGTTAATCATGCAGAACAAATCTCAGAGGTCTCTTGCTCAACAAAACTCTATAATCTATTTTGTTTTCAATTACGTTACTTCAATTTAAATCCGTTCATTTCTCACCTTTCTTCCGGGAAGGTGTTATATAAATTACACATGTTATAAGCAAAGTGCACTTGGCGAAATACGACCTTGCTCATGTTACCCAGCAGTGGGATTGGTTTAATGTGCTTGATGCCATGTCGGCTGAATGTGGAGTAGACTTGCCGGAGATACAGCACCACCACAGCGATCAGAACAACCACCCAAATCAGCAAGATTATCATTATCTGGAAGAAAGTAGCGACTTATAATTTTCACAGTATCTATTAATTCAGACTTTAATTTTGTGAGCTAGACTGGTGCGCGGCGGCTATTCCTTAATTTGATAAGGAACATTTTTTATTTACCAAAGAAGTGCCATAGGTAAAATTTAAACAATATTATTATCTTGAATCTTTAAGGTATACATACTACTGAGTATACTTCTCTATTCTAAGGGCAATCCCAACTGTCCATCATTTGAGCCACCCTGATTGTATTAGTAATATTGTTCGTACCTACTGTTTATTTTTACCTGGCTACGGCGAAGCAAAAAGGATTGTTATGATTTTGACCGGTATGTATGTATGTTCATCTGTTCAACTTATAAACTATAACTTCTAAACTACTAATTATATTTTGATAATAATGAGGTAAACGGAGTTACACGTTACGGCATAAATCTAATAGATAACGAGTGACTCCGGATTTTTTATAAGTCTGTCTGTGATGTCTTGTTTATACATTTTCAGTTTGACTTGTTGTCGTAGTTGGGTTTTAGTTCTTACAATTTTAATATTTATTAGGCATTGAGTCGGTTTTCACCATCACCATTCAGGAGTCAGTCACCTATTGCTGGATATAGGCCTCTGCAAACATCACCACAATGACTGCTTTCGCATTACAAGTCAGAAAATATTTTATAATTTTGTTCTTAGCAAATATTTTTCACTTCACGCAATTAAAGAATGCTATCGCAAGAATGTCTTAACAACGAGAGGTTATTGTCTCGAAATAAAAGCTTTTCTTTTACCTAGTCTTTACTGTTTCAACATCGGCGTAATTGTAGCACTTCGTACTTGACCAGTATGGCATGAAAGTAGACATTAACAATTCTACGAGTTATATTTATATGTTGCGAGAAGTGTTTAAACCTGATAAAATAAATAAAAACTATACATTATCTGCAACATTTTGAAGAGATTAAATGCTTTGACCTTTAGTTGATCACAGCGTGAATTGGTAGATTTTTTTGTCTTAGCTTGCTCGCGTAGTTTTTTAGTCTAGTCTTCACCCTTGAAGTTCTCAATTTATGAAAAAAAACAATGTAAAATGTTTGTCTTCATTTCCAAAAAAAGGAACAGGATTAGGTAGATGCCAGTGCCAAATGCGAGTAAACCAAATGTAAACCACTGTCCCAACAGTTTGATGAACATACTCAAAGTAGAATATTACAAGGTAAAATGGAATATCTTACATTAAAATATGACACTCACAGATCAGACACAACAATAACATAACATTCAATGTAAACAAATTAATCGTTGCGAGCGTGTTACTCAGTTCACTGACAAATTCACTGTGAGTGGAGAATCATAAACATGATGCATGAACATACGTATAACATAATTGTCTGCTATATATAGGTTTGGCAGATTAGATTAGACAATTGTTACCGCGTTTATTTCTTTATATATGGCGCTGCGAGCGTTGTATTGCTTGGTTCTGTTATGAGGCGCGCCTTAAGGCACTGTTCTTGGGCCCAGAAACAACTGTGTTATAATACTATTTGTGACCTCTATCCCAATAGGAGTTACAAAATCTCTCCATTCATCATACGTACTAGCTGAATCTCTTCTCAAAGAAAACTTTAGTAAAATTATTCCAAGTATTGAATTTAAGCCTATTTCTATTGCCACAATAATAAAAGCCGGCTGTAGTAAACACTGACGAGAAACGGAGCTCCCACCTCTTTCTTGCCTTTATTGGCCGGGTTGAGTGGAGATTCGCAAGAGCAAACGTGCTCGGGGGAAGAAAGTATTCCAGTAAGATGCTGGTAGGGATCTTGACCGTACTTTCGGAATTGTCTCTAAAAATTAATAATGATACCATTTCAGATACATAGGTTAAAAGTTTTTATGACACTCAAAAATTTCTTTACCAACCTCCGAATAGAGGTTACTAAATCTTTCCCTTCGTCATCTTAATTAACTGAATCTCTTCTCAAAGAAAACTTCAGTAAAGTCATTAAAAGTTATATATTCAAGCCAATTTATTATGCCACAATTAAAAAGGCATTCAAAAGTCTTCATTAAAACAACATTATACATTCAATACACAAATAAAATATCATTGACACAATTGCGCCTGTCCTAACAGGGATATTTAATCAATGTTAGGACATAGTAAAGTTGTACCAATTTTTTAATCGGGTTTCAGTCGGTATCGGCCTTTAAGCCTCCAGAACAATCTAAAGTTATAAGGGTCAAGCCCTGCGGTTTGACATTGACGCGCGTAAAACGTCACTTTTGACATTTTCAGAATTTTTCGGTGTTATCTGTAATTTTTTGGTAATTTTACTTCTACTTGACAGGCCCTAGAGAGAATCAGACGTCAGACGATTATAGTAATTATTTATCAGTAATAATCGTGACTCAAGCCGCATGAGTATGAGTCACCCGTTACCAATTGGTAACAGTGAGGTTTTACGGTAATTACCGGTTACCGTTACCAATTGTGCATAGAGCAAAATTGATAAAAGAATCACGCTATAGTGGATTTTGTCACATTTTAGCTCAAATGGGATTTTACATACTCGCCAGTTCGGTTTCACGAAAGGTTGGTCGACGACTGACGCGGGAGTAAAACTCATCAGTCACCATTTGGAATCCTGGGAGAAGTCCCAGGATGCAATTGGCATTATCTGTGACCTCTCAAAAGCGTTTGACTGTGTTGACCACAATACTCTGATCTGTAAATTACACTACTACGAAATTCATGAACAAGCTGCTGATCTTGTTCTTTCTTAATATCTATCAAACAGGCAACAAAAAGTAAACGTTAACGGGGCAACGTTCTCGAGGTCCTTAGTTAAAATGGGCGTTCCTCAAGGTTCAATACTTGGCCCTTTCGTATTTCTAGCATAAACAAAGTGGAGACGATAATACACCAATAAATTAAACGGCGTGTTTCTAATGACGTTCCCATTCTGCATACAAAAATTCAATCGAATATATTCAATAGTTTAGTCAATATAGCTAGTAGAAGATCGACAGTTTTTGTATATATTGACTTTAGTTTTTTATTGTATATTGACATTTAGTTTGTATATTGACATAGCCTTACTATTTGTTTTCAGTCTGTGTGTTGACATGCACTGTATTGACATTCATATTTGTTTTATTTTATTTTCATAAAAATTTTTGTTGTTTTTTTTTTCTCATTTGACTCATTTTGACGACTTTTATTGCTATTTATTATTAATTAATTTGTATTATGTAATGTGTAATTTTAAATTTTTGTTTTTTTTTCAATGTTTGTTTTTTATTATTCAATAATTACTGTATTCAAACATTTGTACGCCCTCTGGCATAACATAGCAAGCTCTTTATTATTTTATTATACCATTATTGTACACCTATGTTAAACAAATGAATAAATGACTTATGACTTATGACTTATGACAAAATCCATAGTCGGCTCGGGTTATTCCGTTTATCCATCCCAAAAATCCACCTCAAGGTGGATATTCGGAAACGTATGTCCGATAATCCCTAGGCCTAGTTGGATAAACGGAATTTATAGGCTTAGGCTGGATCGCCATAAACTACTATTTAATTTGTTTGAAAATCTCATTTTTCTAATTTCAATGCTTGGATTTATTTGATAGTTCCAAAATACTCTTATGCATTAGTAGTGCTAGTATTTTCATTTATTATTGTATTGTAGTCTTCACAATGACCTTCTTTACACGATGGCTAACATATCGGATACTAGCAGCTCCTGCCCGTGGTTTCGTCCGCGAACCTTCCTCAAGAATTAGGCTATCCAATGCAAAAACAATTTCTCAAGTCCGACGTTTTAAGTAATACGGTAATACTAAACAAACAAACAAATAAACAAAGGTCATGACCAGGCCTCCGAATTCTGGAACATGTGCAGTATTACAATTTTTACACTAAGATTTAAGAATAAAAATCTAATTTATTATGGTTATATTATTCCGACTAAAGCCCAGGTTAAAGAGTCTAATGTTTAGAGTGCCACAAGCCACAAGGCATTGCCATGGGTAAAAAAAGGATAAAAGTTACAATGACGACAAACAGTTATTTTTCTTAAAAAGAGTGCTTCCTGTATAAACCATTTTTTTTATCCTTAATTAAAAAGAACCAGTTTTTCTTAATAAATAATTACAATAATTTTAATCTAACTTGTACGTGATAATCATTTTAAAACTTAGTATAGTGTTGATCTATACTTTACACAAGTCCGTTCCTCTTTCTTAGAGTCTGTTATAAATACACCTATCCATGTTATTGTCCCTAATATACCACACCTTTTTCACTACACTAACTCTAAGGGCTTTTGGGCTTTTTAGTCTTCGCACTAAGTTTATGTTATCGGACAACTGAACTGCCTCGACGCGGTTCCCATGGCCGTGGCCAGTCCTATGCTCATGAGCCTCGGCATATTTTTGTGGTAAGTTGGTGACACTGACAGGTTTCCGTTTTAGATCACGATGGAGGTCGTCATTCATAATACGACAAAACAATTACAGTACTAGTCTATTAATGGGATCATGGCTTTGTCATTGTGTATTGTTATTTTCAAAGAAAAACTACATTTATAAAAAATCTAAAATAATAATTGTGCCTTTATTGTTATACAATGCACCAACAATGGATAGTAAAACAAGCCATAAAATCAGCATAATACTACTTCCTCAGTCTAAACCTAAGCCAGTGTCCTCCCTGCAGTCTGATGTTGGCGTTATCAGTAGCTAGCTTGGCGGGGATGCAGGTTTTCTCACAAGGAGAGAGTTCCATATGCCGTAGAAGCTGGTAAACCATCACCTTCAACTCGCAGAGAGCGAATCTTGAACCTATTGATAAATATATAGTACAATTAGTTTAGTGATAATTTTAGAAACCGTGCAGACGTCCTCTATTTTAACAGATATTATGACATCAGTCATTGATGAGAAAATGTAGGCTGTAAGGTCTTACCAATGCAATTCCTAGGCCCCAAACCGAAAGGCATGTAAGCCAGCAAATTGATCTTGTGTTTATTTTCTTCGGAGAAACGTTCAGGGTCGAACTTCTCAGGCTCAGGGAAATACAGAGGGTCGTGGTGGAAGGCAAATGTTGGTATCATAACTACTGAGCCTTTGCGTAACTGTAAGGTTAAAATATCCATTGAGGTACATGAAAATATTAAAATCAGTCTTTGCCAAAGCTGATATTGAATGATCGTTAAACTTACAATGAAATCTTTGTCGGCGGCCCTGTTTGGTCTCCCTATGTTATAATCTCTATTGCATACTCTATCCGTAACTACAGGTGGTGGCCATTTCCTCAATACCTCTGAAATAATATAATATTGATAGTTATATCCTCAATTGACAGTAATTAAGCTTGTATACGTTTCAATATTTTACTACTTGATTAGTAATTAAATTAAATAAAACTTACCACAAACAACCATATCCATATACGTCATGCTCTGTATGGAATTAAAATCAAACTTGCCATCGTTCTTAGTGTCATGTTCCCTGATCTCCTGTGCCAAGCGTTCTTGTATATCAGGGTTTACTGCAAGCTCGTACATTAAGAAAGACATACTGGACGAAATAGTTTCAAAGCCGGCGACAAAGAACAGGAATGCTTGGGCGATCAGGTCAACATCTTTCCATTCTGTAAGACACGAAATCATAAAGTGAGTCGAATTTCGTAAAGTTCTTTGTATTTTTTTATCCATTTATGTTTGTCATTACCGCGAGTTATTTTCTTCTTTCCAATTGAAGATTCTTCGACGGTGGCGAATCCAGCAGCTTCATCATTAGATTTGACATCTTCATGAGATAGTTTACCTGAAAGAACAAGCATGTCTTAGCATAATCATGTAGTATTCATTTTGATTGAATGATGAGCCACAACGCTAATCTCAACTAGAACTAAAACTTAATGGTATTTAGTTTATTTCGAACTATATCTAGTTAATTGCCTTGACTATTAACTGGCACCTTTCTTGGCTTCCATAAGCAGATGGATCATGTCAGGTCTGATAATGTGGCGCATCTCTCGGTCCTTCATTGTATCCAGCACTAGTTTTGAGAAGAATTTCTTGACCTCATCTTTTACTATTTCAAATTTAAGAATCTGTAATTGATTTTGTTGTTTAATTTATTTTCAATCGTAAAGATAGAACTGATAAAAATATTTTAAATATGCGGTGGCAGGGGCCTCTTACCATAAATTCAGTACATGATTCTAGACCCCTGGGTCTAGAATCACATGCTGAATTCATGGTTACAGTTTGTGCGTCGATATCCCTGCCACCCTGTATACAATACCGCCGGGCAATATGGGCGGTATTGTATGCAGGGTGGCGGGCATGGGCATTTTGAATGTACATGAAAAATTATCTAAAATTAACTTTAAAAGGGTGTCTTTCGTCTTTTCGTTCGTTTTAAAGGGGGTCTACCTATGATATTTTTAATGTTATTCAATTTTTATATTTAAATTTTAAATCTTAGGATTTTATGGACTTTTTGTGTTTTTATAAATTATATAATTATAAATAAGTAGGTACTGGTTTTTTTTTAGAAAAAATGTCTTCACTGCCTTTTTTTTTCATAGTCGACTAATTTTAATAAAAAATGTTAGTTAATCCGTAAATTAAAATAACTCATAGCAAGCTTTTAATTTTCATTCAAGCTTTTAGAAATATAAACAGAATCCTAATCAAGCCAATAACATCGGAGATATCACAAACGGTACTCAAAAAATACAAAATTGAATAACATGAAACTAAATAAATGATCGAAAATTAATTTTAAATCTATTAGTATTATATAGATTTTTATTTTGATTATTTTTCATGAATATTAGAAAAATACCGGCGCCATTGTATTTTTATCTAATGAATATAAACTCAATTTTACCTTTATAAGTTTCGGCGTACTCATTAGAAAGAAGATCATTAGCATCTGACGGATACTGAAATTGGTAGCAGTCTTGCCCATCTCGTAGAATTGGTTCTCTTTGTCAGTTTGGGAGTCTACCTTCAGACCGAAAGCGCAAGAAGCTATCACATCGTTAGCGTAGCGCGTTGTAAGGTCCTTGCAGTCAACTTCTATGTAGTCATCTAAATAATAAAGAAATGTATTCCGAATATCCACAAAATTACAACTGTCGTACTGTTTTATTATGAATCGTGGCTGTTCAGAAAGTATTTTTGCGAAAGAATATAAAGTTCATAATACCTCCCGAAGCCTTAATCTTTTGCTTGAGTGACAAAATCATCTGATCGCCGACCTCCACCATGAAAGGCACCATCAGACGTATCTTAGAACTTGTGAACGCTGGACTCAATGTGGAACGCATGTCTTTCCATTCTTGGCCTGAGGGAGATTCAACTATTATTTAATTAAACTCATATTACACTTCAAAGAGAAGCTAAGGAAGGAAGAAGAAGTAGAAGAAGAAGAAGAAGGAAAAAAGATATAGGAATAAGCGAAGCTAGACATAATAATTACCTTGCAACAAGAACAAAATTCTGCCAAAGAAGGAGTCGGTTGCGAAGTTGCGGTGATCGACGAAGACCTCAAAGTCTTTAACAGTGATCTTCTTAACCAGTTCAAGGTCACGGAGAACTACCAACTCGTTTAAGAATTCAAATCTGCCCACGAATCTGAAAAAAATATGTTTGAATGCACTGCATTGAAACGTTTTCGCTGACATTACGAATTGAGATTTGTATCTCAATAGAATTGAATTAGTAATTGGGAATCATTTGAAACCTTTTGAAACAAACAGTGTTCGTCAAGCCGATAAAGTAATAGTGTAATCTCTGCTTTCGGGCGTGGGAAGTGACGAGAGAGGTTCCGCCAGTTGCTAACTACCACATAATAATGTTAGTGCACACAATCTTCGGATGATAGTTAATCATACAGTACAAATCTCAGAGGTCTCTTGCTCAACAAAACTCTATTATCTGTTTTGTTTTCAATTACGTTACTTCAATTTAAATCTTTTCATTCTCACCTTTCTTCCGGGAAGCTGTTATACAAATTACAAATGTTGTAAGCAAAGTGCTCTTGGCGAAAAACGACCTTGCCCATGTTGCCTAGCAGTGGGATTGGCTTGAAGTGCTTGATGCCATGTCGGCTGAATGTGGAGTAGACTTGCCGGAGATACAGCAGCACCACAGCGATCAGAACAACCACCCAAATCAGTAAGATTATCATTATCTGGAAGAAAAGTAGTTTATAATTCTATGTACACTACCAAATTACAGACTTTAATTTTGTCAGCAAGACTGTTGCGCGGCGCCTATTTCATAATTTGATAACGACCAATTGAAACTAATAAAGTCAGATAAACGATTTTGCTGTAAGGAACTACAGCTATACATTTAGTTTTCAATTTTCCAAAGACGTGTCATAGGTAAAATTTCTACAGTGTATTAATATCTTGAATAAGGGGTACATAATAATGAGTATTCTATTCTATTCCAGTGGCCCAGTGGTAACTACCGCGACTTATGAGTTGCAGATCGTAGGTTCGAACCCAGACAGGCGCTCTACTTATTGTAAATTATTTCATCATCACTGCTCTCATAACGATGAAGCAAAACATCGTGAGGAGACGATATTATGCTAGAATCCAAAAATTCGAAACGTGACATCTAACACACGCTCTGGGTCTGCTTGATGGATTATAGCCCGTCCGTTACAGTCCGTGTCCCAGCAGTGGGAACATGAAAGGCTAATTATTCTATTCTATTCTTAGGGCAATCTCAGCTGTCCCTTATTTAGGTTATGTAGGTCGCCGTCGCTGTAGATAGGAGTCTATTTTCATCATCATCATCATTCAAACGCCAGTCATCTTCTGCTGGATATAGGCCTTCATCAAACATCACCACAATGACTCAAGTCAGAAAATGTTTTATAATTTTGTTATCAAATATTTTTCTCAGTCAAGGGCAAAATTACAATCGCAATTAAACACTGCTATCGCGAGACTGTCTATACAACGAGAGGTTAATGATACGTTATCAGATAAATAAAAGGTTTTCTGTTTACCTACCTAGTTTTTGTTTAAACATTGGTGTAATTGTAGCACTTTGTAGGTATTTGACCCAGTGGGGCGGCGGCGGCGTCAGATCAGATAAAACTGTATTGTCATCGGGACTACAAAGGTACGAAATATTTCAATGGAACAAGTGTTGTGTGACTGTTCAAAATAGAATTGCAAGATTTGACGTCAAAAACTAGGTAGGACCTAAACATTCGTGTTTCATTAAATATATCACATGAAGTTAAATAAGCTTGTATAGTATTTAATCCAAATTATGAAACTGAAATCGAACTTCCAGCACGCGTAGCATGAGCACCGCTTTGTCGACGGAAGAGTAGACAAAAATGACGTTCCATGTAGACAGTACGACGGCAGCAAAGTAGAAAGAGTCAACTGCACTTTTTACGAAATTCACTCTTTAATATAATTCGACTCAGAATTCTTCGTTTCGTCATAGGATGTTTTTACTGTTTGATTGTCAATTTTTACTGATATAAAGTCACGTTAAACTCAACTAAGTACAGCTAATTTTTTCAGTGTGTCGAAGTACCGTGTTTTGGAACAAATAACATTACAGTAATATTGGCCTTAACCATTTCCTTGGTAATATTAACTAAATGATGTAAAATAGGAGAAGATAGCTTTCTTCTTCTATTAGTTATCACAGTTTTGCGTTTAAAACGCTCTTCTGTAAAATCATGATTTTGTAGATAACCCTGTATACTTTGTGACCGTCGAGTAGAATATTTCACTACCATAGACAACTGTCAGTCGTCAGAGTGATTTTGACAATTTGGTATAGAAAACTTTCTTCTGAAATAGTCTACTTATAAAATGGCCTAGACAAAGATAGTTAGAAACGAAAGACAAATTGACAGATTGAAGAAAGATTTCTACGGTGCGATGTCAAAAATGAAGAAAGGAAATGTCACTTTGTATAGAAAGAGCTGTGTCTACCCTTCGTAGACATAGAAAGCGCCATGCTACGCGTGCAGGACGTATAAGAAGACATATTATTGGCGACGAATGTAGGGATGTTGGCTTGTCGCACAAAGACAATTTTAAACGAAAATTGTTTTCTCATTAGATAGAGAAACTGCTGAAAATCGAGAAAGATTCCCACACGGAGTTGGGCAGATAAATATGCCTTCCTAAACCCTGCAATAATAATTATTGGACGTCGATGATGACGAATGCAACCTCGAACAAGCTGCTCAAGATTTTGACAGAGAAGAGTTTAAGGTTGAGTGCGGGGCTTTCGTAGGTACACACGGCTACACATCAAGCTATACATTTCCAGAGAGTCTAGTGTGAGTTTCATTTTACCATCTCGATCAAACGCATCGAGCACGTTCGGCGTTACGATTGGCCCTTCACCGGTGAAGGCCGGCCGGCTGCCAATCGGAGCGCCAAACGCGGTCGATGCGTTTGATCGAGATGGTAAAATGAAACTCACACTAAGCCCTCAGTTTATGCTGATCTCGCATCGCGCAATGCGAGCTCAGCTTATACTGGAAATTTATATAGCTTGATGTGTAGCCGTGCGTCCAACAGACTGCAAAAGAGAACTTATTGATTGCGGCCTATTGGGTTTATTGAAGTTTATTTTTTAATTCAAACTTTAAGTTGGAAATCCAAGTCCACCACCTAACCTAACATTTTATTAATGCTTAGTTGTTTAAATAGGGGAGGAGGGGCGACAAATTCAGGGTTAGCCCCGGGTGGGAGTAATACATGCTACTCAACTGACATGACCCGTAATCAGTTACTGAAGAGGTAAGAATTACCTATTTATGGTTTGAAGGATATTAATAATTCTATCAGCAATTTTTTTAAGTTGCGAGTAGTGATACAATCCGAAAAAAAACGAATTATTCAACCAAACATATTATTATAATATTTGCAACATTTCGAAGAGACCAAAATGCTGTGACCATTCGTTGACCACGACGTAAGTTGCTTGAATTTTGTTTGGCATAGCTTGCTTTATATGTATATATAATAAATGAAATCAAATTGACGAATGAAGGACACACCTACTCTAGCTAGCATATAACAAGAAAAATACATAAAATGGGATATCTTACATTGAGATTATGACCGTCATGGATCAGACACAACAATAACACAAAAATAAATGTAAACAAATAAATCGGTGCGAACGTGTCGCTCAATTCACTGACAAATTCGCTGTGAGAGGAGAGACACATAAACATGATACATGAACATACGTACATCTACTGTATACAGAGTTTGCACATTAGATTGGAAAATTGTTCTCGCGTTTATTTCTTTACTAGCTTTTGCCCACGGCTTCGCCCGCGTGGATTTCGGAAAATATCCCACGGGAACGTACTATCGGGATTAAAAGTACCCTATGTGTTAATCCAGGTTATAAACTATCTGTGTGCTAAAATTCATCCAAATCCGTTTAGCTGTTTTTGCATGATTGAGTAACAAACATCCAAACATACAAACTTTCACATTTATAATATTATATATATATATATATATATATATATATATATATATATATATATATATATTATATATTATAATTATAATATTATAATTATATATTATACGAGTAGGTACTATTGCGATCAGTGTATTTTTTCTCGTGATTGATTACGTAGTGCTTGGGGGAGGCCTATGTTCAGCAGTGGACGTCTTTTGACCGAAATAATGATGATGTTGATGATTCAGCTGCATCTGGTTAGACTGGAAGCCGACCCCAACATAGTTGGGAAAAGGGTAGGGAGATTGATCGAGTCTTTAGAAATATTAGTCTGAATCTAATTTATTATTGTATGTACATTTTTTTATATTATTGTAGGTACTCTATTATATTCCTGACCTTTCTCCCGGAAAGCTGTCTCACCCCGTGACGATCTTGCCCATGTTGCCCA
This sequence comes from Conistra vaccinii, assembly GCA_948150665.1. Lineage (NCBI taxonomy): Eukaryota > Metazoa > Arthropoda > Insecta > Lepidoptera > Noctuidae > Conistra > Conistra vaccinii. Next base: position 1,152,849 of record OX411323.1, on the reverse strand, counting down.
GCAGTGGTATCGGCGTGATGTGCTTGATGCCATGTCGGTTGAATGTGGAGTTGACTTGTTTGAGGTACAGGTCAGCACTAGGACTCTAAGTACCATGACCAAACAAAGTAAACTACTGAATTTCATGTTGAGCTCCAAGTTCTGACTTGAGCTCCACGATTATTGACAAATGCTTGCACTGACTGGACAGGTCCACTCAAATCTGTGTGGTTCTTTCCTCAAAAGACCATTTCAGACACTAATCTACATGGTTCTCGTATGGCTTGACCAAGATTATGTCTGGACTTTAAAAGAGACTGCGACCTCTGAGTTTGTTTCGGTCTTTCTTCTCAGAGTAGTCAGTTAGGAAACGCCGTCCTCATCTGGATTAATTTTTTTTTAATAATTTGACGTGTAAAAGTGATTCCGATATCCTATTTACAGAATAAACAATTTCATTTCACATAGTAAACTTGTATTGATTTGATCGAATGTGTTAATAATATATTATGTGAGTCTTTATTATTATAAATTAAACTGTTTGCATGCTTTAGTTAAGTAGTTAGTAGTAGGATCATTTTAAACTTGACATCTGTAACTTTGACCTACTTTCTGTGCAAATAAAGAACAATTCCATTTTATTATATTAAATTTTTCGTAGTAGGTACTCCTAAACTTCGTAAGAACAACATCACAGCGGCTGGGTTCAATGAAATAATTTGATCCGACCAATTTATGTTTCGACCAATTTGAGGTAATCGTGATGGCGCAGTGGTTAACGCCTCGCCTTCTTATTTCTTTTCAATTCATATTGTTAGGACGGAGTATATCTTGGATATTACTGACATCGGAGAAGGAAAAACATCATGAGGAAACCTGGACTTATCTTTATGTATATAATTCTTCTGTACGTGTGTTTGTCACCTAACTCCTCCTAAACGGCTGGACAGATTTGGATGAAATTTTGTGTGTATATTTGAGTGTAGATGGTTTGAAAATACAATAGAACCCGGTGGGTGGCGCTGTTCGGGCAGGACAGCGTCTGTCAGGTCCGCTAATAGTTAATATAAGTCTGAAATCGCCAGTCCGTGAGCAAGCGTGGTGAATTGGTGATCAATGCCTTCTCTGTATGAGAAGAGGCTTTTGCCCTGCAGTGGGACTCTAATAGGCTGGTATTATTATTAATTGATGTTTGTTGGATGAACTCTACAAGAACAGTCATGTCATGATACAACTGTAGCATCACGAATATCTCAGAAACAAACAATTACAAACAATACAATGTAAAATTCTAAATCGGCAATATTTTAAGTTTAAAAATTTTAATAAGCCATAGCAAATTATAAATAAAAAAATCTGAGAGGTGTCAAGGGACACCCGGATGGAACGAAGTTATGGAATGAACCTCACAAAGGCATGCCACTAATTAGTACCTGTGGTCGCTCACAGATGGCGTTATAATAAAAAAAATGAACCTCACAAAGGCTTGCCACTAAATATCACAGATATTGAGTCTGTCTTTATTCTGCAAAAGAGGGCTGTCAGAGCCATCTATAACCTCCGCAGACGCGAATCTCTAAGGGAACTGTTTAAGAAAATTAACATCATGACGGTACCTTGTCAGTATATATATGAAAACATTATGTATGTTCGAAAAAATCTACATCTTTTTCGTAAGATAAGTGACAGGCATAATTTTAACACTAGAAATAGGAACAAATTAGATCAACCACGTTTTAGATTGTCTAAAGTACACACTTCTTTTATGGGGTACTGTGTAAAATGTTATAATAAAATACCACTCGATATTCTTCAACTTAATGAGAAGAAATTTAAAACATGCATTAAACGCACACTATGTAGACAAGCATATTATAAGTTAGATGATTATATCGTAGATAAAAATGCTTGGCTTAATGCTGGTCCTGCTCCACAGCCACTTGGGCTCTCTAGTTGAAATTATTGTATTTGGAAGAGTTGCTACCCCTTTTCTTATTTTTTTATTTTTATTTATATTATTTTTTCTGACATTACGAACAACATGTTTATTTTATTTTTAGTTTTTATTAACCAATTTTGTATTGTTGAATATTCCAATATTTGATAATGATTATCTTTCTTTTTGATAGTATAATACATTGCAAACTATAGTTTTGTATAATTTAGAAGCATTTTTTCAGTTTTTGTAAATGTGAGTACCATGGGGCTGTTTATTCTGTTATTATATTATGTTTTATGTTGACTTGAAAGAGCATGGCAGTTGAGACTTTGTCATGCTTACTTTAGTGTCTCGCCGATGGTGGCGAGTGTGTTGGATCATTCGGTTCCCTACAAAATGGTTGAGCTGGATGGTGCTGATCCACGCGTCATGTTCGTGAACGGGCGCCGTCGGTTGAGACTGGTCATCTCTTTTCTGCCAAGGCTTATTTTAAATCTTATACTTTGAATTGTCTCTATTTCTTTTTTTCACATTGTTCTCACATATAGAAGCAACAAGAATAATGTACCCAGGATTTTGTAATGTCTTTATTTAAAAGAGTGTCCTGGGAGTTTCTTGCCCGTTCTTCTCCACAGAGATCTACTTTTTGGAATGGGCGACTAGCTTCAACTTTCTGACTAACTGACCGACTCTTTGACAATTCAAAAGTGCCTGTAAATGGTTTAATTGAAATAAATGCTTTGAGTTTGAGTTTTGAGTTTGAATTAGTACCTGTGGTCGCTCACAGATGGCGTTATAATAAAAAAAATGAACCTCACAAAGGCTTGCCACTAATTAGTACCTGTGGTCGCTCACAGATGGCGTTATAATAAAAAAAATGAACCTCACAAAGGCTTGCCACTAATTAGTACCTGTGGTCGCTCACAGATGGCGTTATAATAAAAAAAATGAACCTCACAAAGGCTTGCCACTAATTAGTACCTGTGGTCGCGCGAAAGGGAACTTCGTTCCAAAAACAAAATACAACATTTGGATATCTTGCTTCGATAAATACCAGCCGTCACGGGTCATAAGCACATAACAAACTCACTGTATATAAACGACACTGCGTCACTAGCAACGTGCTACTCGACTCACTGCCGAATTCACTCGGATTTTGAACTCTAAACAAAACATTAATATACTGTAGGTATCTGCAAGATAAAGGATAGGCTCAAATATTCCTTATCTCAACAGATTAGTTTTTTTTTACGTTAATTTTATTATTTCGTCAGACTCAAGTATTTTAACACCGTCTGTTGTGACTATGTGAGGATCTAAAAGCCAGGCGTATACGAATATCCACCAAAAATATTTCATGTAAAGTATGTTGCCAGGACTCCCACTTTCGCTCTTAAAAAGTTATTAAATCTAATCTAGGGCCAAGTCCCTAACTCTACAAGGCCTAATTCTACAAACCTTACATCTTGATCAAAATATACGGTTTGGCCGTTTTGCGGCCGACACACAGGCACTACTATGGTCTTATGGTAAGAAATTAAGTCACAGGTATTTAATTTTGTGTCATGCAATAGTTCAATAGAACGGTCAAGCCATACATTTTGACCAAGAAGTAAGGTTTGTAGTGTTAGGGGATTGGATTTAGAAACGTGCCATCTCGCTAGAAAGAGTGTGAGGCTATTTAGGGCTTCTAGAGAGTCTCTTGAACCCTCCACAACATTTTTTTTTGTAGATGATACATTTTTTTTTAATAATTATTATTTATTAGGTTAGCAACGTAATTATTGGCTCCACCGTACTTTATAAACCGCTTGTGAAAAGCTACAAATTTTTTCGTATCAATATAATTCCTCTTCATTTACATAATATCGCTACGTGAAGAGCGAGCCTAGCGAGCCTGAGACTTGGGGCACCCTGGCTCGAACAGGAACTTTATTCGCTCGTTTCGCTAGCTCACTAAACCCCGCGATCCCCTTCGAACCTAACCTGTCGGAGTCGACTCGGACATGTTATATAGGTTCGAAAGGGACATCATCCCCTTCGAAACTATTGCTTTCTTTTCCCAACTATTAGTTTCTTTTACATTTTAAGCTGCAAAATTAACTAGCATGTCGGCCTTTGCCCTGTATCCCAATATGCGATGGAACCCATTGGAGTCTAAAATTCATCACACTACCGTGCTCCCAGATCAACACTTTTATGACGAAATCATTCTTTCAATTAAATTCATACGATTAGTTGGTTTCTATCCTGAAATCCTGTACCCAAAATTCTAGTGCATACTTCGGAAACCGATGGCGTATCCGTGGTAGGAAACAAACAGCTGATTACTTAACTTTAATGACCTTCAAGAACCATGTTTCAGTCCTGTAGTTTTCCTGAGAAACTAGGAAGAATTTTTTCTTTCTGCTGATACAGCTTACCATTATTAGGGACTAGCTTTTGCCCGCTGCTTCGCCCGCGTGGATGTAAGATTTATCTCACGGGAACGTACTACTGGGATAAAAAGTATCCTATGTGTTAATCCAAGTCGTAAACTTTCTGTGTGCCAAATTTAATTCTAATCAGTTCAGCGTTTTTGCGTGATTGAGTAACAAACATCCAAACATACAAACTTTCACATTTATAATATTATATATATATATAAAATTAACATTCTTCTGTATGTAAAAAGTAAAAGCTGATATAATTAGTGAGCCTGGTTGATCTAATGAATTGTGTGTATCAAAAAGAAGTCTTTCTTCCTTTCCTATTTGATATCCATTTTTTTCTCTAGAAGTTCTCTTGTAAATGCCTCTAGAGCGTAATCACCAGTGATAAGGCTTGTAGTGACACTGATTCTTAATAAAGTTGCAGATGCTTTTTATATTGCAGTACTTATTTGCAAAAACTTCAGTAAACTGGACACGTATTTGTTTTCAGGAATGGTGATAACGAAAACAATAATAAGCTTATTTTCATTTTTTATTAACAAGAATTACTTAACAATGCTGTAGCGACCACGATTCACGCAATACATTCTTAAATTACAATATTTTTACATCATAAATGATAATAAATAATCTACAGATAACATATTAAATAATCCTGAAGATTAAATACCTTCAGTTATCAGTAAAGCACAACTACCAAATTATAGCAAAGCCAGAACTAGCATAGTTTAGCATACGAGTAGCTCGTACCGCAACGTATCTTTTCATACATTCGTATCCTCCACTTTCATCCACATTCTATAGCCGCGATCTTAAATTTGAAATGGCTTATATTCTCGGTGTTAGGAATAAGAACCCACAAAAACCATGAAAATGATATCGATGAGGATTATATTCGATAATTTACACGGCCGAAGAGTATTAATTTATTTTTTGTTACGGTCGCCATATTGAAATAGGTATAATCTATATCAATTTTCAACTTCGTAGAAATCAAATAAAATCAAACAAACAACTATGTACTAGACTAAAATACATCTAGATGCTTCAGTCTCCAGTTTGATCATACAAAGTCTGAGGCTCGGAGTCCGAGACTGAGGAAGTAGAAGGACTACTTCCTCAGTCTAAACCTCAGCCAATGTCCTCCGTGCATCCTGATGTTCAAATTGTCGCTAGCAAGTTTGGCAGGAATACAAGTCTTTGCGCATGGAGAGAGTTCCATATGCCGTAAAAGTTGGTAAGTCATCACTTTCAACTCGCAGAGAGCAAATCTTGACCCTGTTGATGAAGCAAATGGTTTATTTTTTTTATTTTCTAGGCATATAAAAGCTATTATTCCACCACGACTAACATTGCCTAAAGGCACTCTAACGTGTCAAGGCAACCCAATGAAAAGGGAATATATTTTTCTGTCTGTCATACGAAAATTCTGCAAGTGTTAAAGAGCTGAGAATGTGCTGGGTAGTCAATCGGATTCTTGTCAGCGTTACGTTATATGTAGAATATTGAGTCTCACCTATACAATTTCTTGGTCCACTACCAAAAGGCATATATGCCTGTGTATTCATTTTGTGTTTATTTTCTTCGGAGAAACGTTCAGGGTCAAACTTCTCAGGATCAGGGAAAAACTCAGGGTCGTGGTGGAAGGCATAGGTCGGTATCATAATTCCTGAGCCTTTGCGTAACTGTAAAGGTAAAATTTATTTTATGTGTATACTAGAGGATATTCTGTTGAAAAGCTAGTTAGTGGTATGATTATCAAACTCACAATGAAATCCTTTTTGGCTGTTTTGTTTGGTTTCCCCATGTTGTAATCTTTGTTGCATTGTCTGTCCATAACTAAGCTGGGTGGCCACCGTCTCAATACCTCTGAAAATAGTTATTGTTTGCGTAATAATACTATTGAGTTATAATAAATAATAATGTACAGAGCCTTACCAGAAACAACCATGTCCATATACGACATACTCTGTATGGAGTTAAAGTCAAACTTGCCGTCGTTCTTAGCGTCATGTTCCCTGATCTCCTGTGCCAACCGTTCCTGCACATCAGGGTTCACTGCGAGCTCATACATCAAGAAAGTCATACCAGACGACACAGTTTCGAAGCCAGCGAAAAAGAATAGGAATGCTTGAGCGACCAGATCACTATCAGTCCATTCTGCAAGTTCCAAAATTTTAATTTATTTCTTATTGCTGGAGAATTTTACAATAATTCTGATTCATCTTAGGTCAATCATTTATTACCTCGATTTATTTCCTTCCTCCCAATTGAAGATTCTTCAACCGTCGCAAATCCAGCAGCATCATCAGATTTAACATTTTCATGAGATAGTTTGCCTGAAAGAACACGCTCGTCAACATTTGCATGAACAAAAGTAATGCACTTATTTGATATAAAATTGAGCCACAATGAAGATTTAAAATTAACTAACTATGGAAGCATTACAGTTCTTATTATTATATTTATTATATATTATTTTAATTATTGTGAATGTGAGGACTATGTGGATATTTTTTTTTCTTCTCTATTTTCTTTTCTTTCATTATTTTCTTTTTTCTTTCACAGTTAGTTTTAAAGATGGTCTGGCAGTTTGAGTAGTTTATGCGGCCTACCCAAATGTCTTTTCTTTAGTACTGTTCGTCGAGTTGAGCTCCTTAAGTTCAGAGTTGAGCTCCGCGATTACTGACAAATGCTTGCACTGACTGGACAGGTCCACTCAAATCTGTACCTATGGTTTTTTCCTCAAAAGACCATTTTAGACACTAGTCTACATGGTCCTCATATGGCCTGACCAAGATTATGTCTGGACTTTAAAAGAGACTGTGACCTCTGAGTTTGTTTCGGCCTTTCTTCTCAGAGTAGTCAGATAGGAAACGCCGAACTCATCTAGCTAATTTATAACATAAATTTTAATATGACGTGTAAAAGTGATTCCAATATCCTATTTACAGAATAAAAATAATTTCAATAATTTAATTTAATTTAATTTCTTAATGCACCTTTTTTGGATTCCATAAGCAGATGAATCATATCAGGTCTGATAATATGGCGCATTTCACGCTCCTTCATTGTGTCCAATACCAAGCTCGTGAAGAAAACCTTGACCACATCTGGTACTATATCCCAATTAAGAAACTGTAAAAATTAAAAATACTTACATTAAAAAAATTCTAGGTTTTTTTTCTTCATAGCTAAATTTCAAGGTGGGAATGAAGAGTTGGCAAACAAGAGTGATGTAATTTTGTCAACTTGAAAATAATCTAACGTGTTCTTTTTCCTTGTAGTTTTGTATATAGATTTTAGGTGGTCATTCAACCCAAAGCCGTCCACTGCTGAACATAGGTTTTTCTTAAGCATCGCCAACACAACCCATTTGCTCCTGGTATCCAGCAAATTTCCGTGACCCTCGGTATCAGTCACCATTTCAGGTGATACAAGACGATGAAAAAAATAAACAATAATACTTGTGTTATGTTTATGGTTGACATTATAATTTACCTTAGCAACTTTCGGCATATTTAAAAGCACAATGAATTTTATCAATGTACGGAAGTTGAAGTCGAATAATATCTTGCCCATCGCGTAGAATTGGTTGTCTTCATCAGTGTGGGAGTCTACCTTCAGACCGTAGGCGCAAGAGGCTATCACATCGTTAGAGTAGCGCGTCGTGAGCTCTCTGGAGTCAAAATCTATGTAGTCATCTGAAAACACAAATAAGGTACATTTACATACAGTATTTAGAATGTTAGTCTTCTCAATGTTCAGAATTAACAAATATAGCTTTTAAAATACCTGACGCAGCCTCAATCCTTTTCTTGAGAAAATGTATCATGTGATCGCCAACCTCCACCATAAAGGGAATCATTAGACGTATCTTTGAACTTGTGAATGCTGGACTTAATGTGGAACGCATATCTTTCCATTCCTGGCCTGTAATCAATATCAATAACTGTAAATGATTTAAAAACGATTGCCAATGTGTTAAATAAGCTACGTAAGTGTAAGAGCAGAATCCAAATTACCAACAGTTCTATTTTACCATTAATAAGCTAGATACAATTTCTTACCTTGCATTACGAATAAAGTTCTATTGAAAAAAGATTCGCCGTCGAAGCTGCGGTGGTCGATAAAGTACTCAAAGTCTTTAACAGTGATCTTTTTAACCAGCTCAACATCACGGATCAGAACCGCATCCGTTAAGAATTCAAATCTGCCCACGAACCTGAGAAACAATGTTAGTATGAATTGATCATCGGTTGCATGTCTCTTTCAAAATACAATAAAACATATGGTTTTATTGCATACCAAGTTCTATTTTAATTTAACTGTAGTCTCTCAATTTCTCACCTTTCTTCCGGGAAACGATTGTATAAATTAAGGAGATTATAAGCATAGTGTTTTCGGCGCAATAAGATCTCGGTCATGTTGCCCAGCAGTGGGACCGGTGTGATGAGCTTGATGCCATGTCGGCGGAATGAGTACACCTTCCGGAGGTATGGCACCAGCACAGTTAGCACAACGATCAAACAAAGCAGCAAGATTATCATTATCTGTAATAAGTAAATGAGTAAGTAATTTAATCCATATTTTGTAACTTTGCCAGTACTGATCTGGTCTAGTGCAGATGCTTATTGACTTTCAACCCTGTTGATAAATAACTTCATACTTTCAGAATAACACGACCACAGGCGTCAACGAAACAAATGAATTCAAACAATTAAACAAAATATTTGTTACATAAACCTGACGTTACTTTTAGCTATGTTATGTCAAGGACATGTTTAAACAACACACACACATGTGTCACAGAATAATATTGCAAATTGCGTGCTGTGTAAATCAAAGGTGCTTCAGTAAAAATTCTGTAAAGAGAAGCACATCTCTGGAGACCACAGAAGTAGGTACCGAGGAAGGAAGTAAGGATAAAAACACAAATACATATTTGGAACATACAAGAACGGTGTATAACTTCGTTACGAAAGGCTCCAAAAGTTTATTGTTATTGTAGACACAACATACTATTTATTTGTAATACACACATCAAAAGAGTCTAAGGATCAAGTACATTTTTAACTATAAAAAAAATGAGGCAGTCTGGGACTGCCGATTGAAGTCAAAACTAAGTAGCGCCATCTAACAAAAATGTCATGAATTTATGTGGCTTGCTGTCAGTACAAGAACGAAAGCTGTAGCACCATTAAAAAAAAACCATAAAAAATAAAACAGAGTGCGCTGTCAACAAAAACTTGAACGTCTTACGAATTTTGGAGCAAGGTCACGTGTCCTGACGCGAGTTTAACATTTTTACCCATCCCAAAAAGTGCACAACGCCGCTAAAGAAGTTTTTACTTCAAAAATATCAAATTATGTAATATTTACCAAATCTAGTCTTCCAGACTGGCTTCTAATTCCTACGTTTAAGTAATCTACAAAATGTCGATATCTCACTACAGATAAAAACAGCTGACGCGGGTCACTGACACTCAAACACACTATGTAAATAAAACAATAACAGTGGCAACGTGTTACTCCATTCACGTCCGAGTTCACTATGAGTTTGAATTCCAAACTACATGAACAACTTATGTTTATTTGCTATTATACCAAAGTTTGCCTAAAAGTGCTCTAATCTTATCGGGATAGAGTCTTTCTTTCAACGTTTATTTTATTATTTCGTCAGCTTCGATCATTTTATCACCGCGGTTTGTTGTGAGGTAAGCCCTCAAGGTCATAGGGTCCGATAGCGCACTATGAGTTTGAATTCCAAACTACATGAACAACTTATGTTTATTTGCTAATATACCAAAGTTTGCCTGAAAGTGTTCTAATCTTATCGGGATAGAGTCTTTCTTTCAACGTTAATTTTATTATTTCGTCAGCTTCGATCATTTTATCACCGCGGTTTGTTGTGAGGTAAGCCCTCAAGGTCATAGGGTCCGATAGCGTATCACAAATTAATAATTATAATGTTATATAAGATTTGTTTGTTGAGGAGCGCGTGGCTAAGTAATAACAACCGCACGGGTCGATCCATCCGATTTACCTACGCTTGTCGGGGTTGTTCCGTGGGTGACCATCTGACCAAACCGAGACTCCTCCGTGCCTCGGAAAGCACCTTTAAAGCCGTTGGTTCCGGCTGTCATTCGTGGATCTTTGACAGTCGTTACAACTCGTCAGAAGCTATGGGCGTCGCCAAGGGGGGGCAGATGCCCCCCCTACAGTTCCAATTTTTTTTTGTGTCAATTCCTTGGCAGTTTAATGTATAGAAACTAAATGAAATCTAAATCCTATTTTGTTTATTTGGACGACTTTTATTTGGTTTTTTAAAGTTCCTTAACTCCTAATAGGGGTCTAATCCGGAGTCCGGGACGTGTGTTTATGTGTTGCTGGTAGGCCAAGTCATAATACCTATTAGGTTTCAGCTCTACAGTTCTGAATAGTTTTGGGAAAAACGTCCCGAAAGGTTCGTTTCCAAGGCACACATTGAAAATGGAAATTATTATTTTTCTGTTCCTATCGGGACTACCGAGTTGAAACTGATTGGTCAAAACTCGAATGTCTCAGCTGCATCCGGTTAGACTGGAAGCTGACCCCATCATAGTTGGGAAAAAGTTTGGTAAATGATGATATAATAATCATTATGAAGGTTTTGTCTGTGCGATTATGGATGAAGTTATCATGACGAATAATTGTGAGGAGGTTCCTCTCTCTAGAGCCCTGAACACCGGTAGCTTGTCCCTGTTCCCGATACCGGTATGCTACAATTTTTTACATTTTTAAATGTTTTTGTTTTATTTTGTTTTTATAAAAATATTTATAAATGTAAATTATATGTATTTATATGAAATAAAGGAAAGAAGGTGAGAAGAAAAGGAAGGAAGGTGAAAACAATCTGTCGCACTAACGTTCGTCGAGCTGATGTGCTGTCGGACCGCTGATGGTCGACCTATCATACTGTCGCTCTAGCGTTTGTCGCACATTTGTTTGTCGCAACTTTGATACGGAGTCATTTATTGTACCATTTTCTAGCAAAAAATATTTTTGATTTGATTTGATTTGATTCGTGTGGTCGTAAGCATACACCCTCTTTTGCATTGTACCACTAAGGCTGCCTGTCCACTGGAGCGGAGCGGAGATGTGCCATTATTAACCAATCAAATCTAAACTCAGGGGCGGAGTCAAGATTCTATTGGTTAATATTGGCACATCTCCGCTCCTCTTTTCTCCTCTCCGCTCCAGTGGACAGGCAGCCTTGCGCTGGTGTCACTCTAACAAAGAACATTTTTAACGCCTGGGAAGAAGCACATGATGCTATTGGTATGTTTTGCGACCTATCGAAGGCGTTCGATTACGTAAACCATAAAACACTTTTACTGAAACTAGAGCACTATGGAATTAAGAATTTCTTCTAGGATTAAGAAGCTCTTGATCAACTAGGATCACAGTTGAAAGAAAGAAAGGTTAAATTTCAAGTAAACGGCATAAACTCATAAGGGTCTGAAATGGCAATGGGCGTTCCTCAAGGTTCGATATTGGGCCCATTCCTCTTTTTAGTTTAAATTATTGATCTACCCCAATTACTTCAAAATCTACCGAAGATGGTGTTATTTGCAGATGACACATCGTTGATTTTATCTTTATTTCTAGTATTAACGGTAGAGTTTCTTGCCCATTCTTCTCCAAGTGAAAACTACTTTTTGGAAGGGGCGACTAGATTAATTTGATTTATTTTGTTAATTTTGACGTTCAAAAAGTGCCTTATTGAAAAAAAATATTTGATTTTGACTTTTTTGTTTGCGTTATGTTTACCGCAAATAAATGTACTTTTCATCAATTCCGATTAATTTGTTTCATTTTGACAGTTCAACAACATTTATTGCGTTATTTACGTTGCTGAGCAGAATTTATTTTCGAACTTTTAAAGCAATGGATTAGAAATCTGTTTCAAAGCGATTCAGGTTCGGATTGATCGTGTATTACCTAATTAGGGTACTGGTTTATAGTTCGTAAACAGGGACTAATATGGGTTTTTGGAATGTGGATATTGTTAGTAAAAGTTACTTAAATGATAAAACACTGTAACTAACCTAATAATATTCCAATGTATTGCATGCACGTATTCAATTTTTTTGTCTTTTTTTTTATATAATCCTTAAAATTATATTTGTATTGTCATCAATAACAAAACACAGCGCAACCTATGTTTAACCTATGTTTTACAAATAAGTGTTGGAATATAACAAAATATATCGGTCCCACTTAAGTAGTTTGAGAGCCTTGTTCTTTCATACGTATTTACATTGTGAATAACTATAATATAGTTGAGACGCTAGTGTTCCGTCTGGACTAAGCGAGAGCGCACACACACCTCTCCTGCTAAATAAATATAATAAATAATTATATAGAAATTATAACTGTCTTTCATTGGTTCTCAAAACCCAACAGGTTATGGGCCCAGTGATATAGACTAAATAACATTATAAAGTTAGTTTTAGTGATTCTTTTAGTGATTTAATAAAATGGATAATCTACGAATGAAAAGAAATATTAAACCGTTTGACGGGGACAAATATAGTGTGTGGAAACTTAGAATAAGAAATTTACTAAATGAACTTGAAGTGCTTAATATAATTGACGAAGAAACTCCTAAAGAACCGAACAGTGAGTGGCAAAAGAAACAAAGAATCGCTAAGAATACTATAATAGAATATTTATCAGATTCGTTGCTGGGACTTACGAATGAAGAAAATACTGCAAAAGAAATTTTCATGAAGCTTGATACCATATACGAAAGGAAAAGCATAGCAACTCAATTAGCTTTGAGGAAAAGGCTGTTGAATTTTAAGCTAAAAGAAGAAAACCCGCTGACAAAACACTTCCAAGAATTCGACGACTTGCTAATTGAATTAATCGCTGCAGGTGCAAAATTAGAAGAAGTAGATAAGGTAACTCATCTATTTATGACTCTACCAAATAGCTATGATGGTGTTGTCACAGCGATCGAAACATTGGCAGAGGACAACCTGACCTTAACCTTTGTCAAAACTAGGCTTCTTGATCACGAAATCAAATTGATCAATGAAAGACGCGATACAAGCATGAAAGTTCTCCAGGCGGAAACTACAACAATATCGGCGGGCACTACAACCAAACTTAAAACTCAAGACCGACATAATTATAGAAACTCGATCATGCGACGGAACTCGAATCGAGGACAGTTTTATAAAACCTCATTCAAGCCGAAAAATGATAGACTGAAATATATAAAATGCAATTGTTACGGAAGAAAAGGTCATCTCCAAAATAACTGTTATTATAACAAGCAGGCGAAACAACGTTCCGAAAACATTAGAATAGTTCAAACTGTTAATATTTCGGATACTGAAAATCCTAATATCTCGGGATTTGCTTTTATGGTCGGCGGCTGTGGAAATCAACGTGAAGATCAAAACGAGATTACATTTATTTTGGACTCGGGTGCCTCAGATCATTTAATTAATAGAGAAGATCTAGCACGAAACTTCATGGAAATTAATAAACCAATAAACATCTCAGTTGCTAAGAATGGAACATATATTAAAGCAACAAAAAAGGGCAATATTGCAGTAACCAGCCACTTGGGAGTAAAGGGAATGCTACAGGATGTTCTTTTCTGTTCCGAAATTCCTCACAACTTGCTCTCTGTAAAGAAAATGCAACAAGCAGGAATGACCATCGTTTTTGGCAATAACGGTGGTGTGCAAATATACAACGAGGGTAAGATGGTAACAATGGGTAAGTCTTTGAACAATTTAATTGGCATTCATTTCAAACTTGAAAAATGTGCTTTAAATGCTAGAAGCTCATCAAATAGGGTCGTACAGAATAATAATTATGAATTATGGCATCAAAGGCTTGGTCACATAGGCAAATCAAAGTTTGTGCAAATAAAAAGCAAACAATTTTATTCTGATAATGAAATAATAAATCATGTTACCAAAAATGATAAATTATGAGAATCTTGTATAAAAGGAAAACAAGCATGTTTGCCATTTAACAAGTCAAAGTCAAAAATTATAAAACGACCTCTATTTAATGTGCATAGTGACGTGTGTGGTCCCATCACTCCTTCTATACTTGACCATAAAAACTATTTTGTAATTTTTGTCGACGAATACACACACTACTGTGCGACATATTTAGTAGCTCATAAATCTGACGTTTTTGCTACGTTTCGAGATTATGTTGCAAAGTGTGAAGTTCATTTCAGTTCGAGAATTGTCCATTTGTATTGCGATAATGGTGGTGAATATTTGTCAATTGAAATGAAAAAGTTCTGTGTGCAAAAAGGTATAAGTTACCACTTAACAGTGCCGCATACCCCTGCTTTGAATGGTATTTCCGAAAGAATGATAAGAACTATAACAGAACGAAGTCGAGCCATGGTATCTGGTGCTAAACTTGACAAAACGTTCTGGGGCGAAGCTGTGTTGACAGCTACATATTTAATAAATATCAGCCCTACAAAAGCACTGAAAACAGCTAACACACCATTTGAATTGTGGCATAATAAGAAACCACAACTTAAATATTTAAAGGTTTTCGGTTCAACTGTTTATTTTCTGAATAAAACTAGGAAAACCAAATTCGATGAAAAATCCTTAAAAGGGATATTAATTGGTTATGAACCGAATGGTTATAAGGTGTGGGATGTGGTAGACGAAAAGTTTGTAAAAGTCAGAGATGTGATAGTTGATGAGATTAACTTTTAGGGGTATGAGGAACAGGGTGTAAAGTTCACTCATCCACCATAGAAAAGGGAGGATCCTCCAACCAGACGGTTTGTTATATCTGGCGGGCAACTGCCCATATGTTGATTTCGGATAGTCTTATCTATGTTATTCGCTCAGTAAACTCTAACTGCGAGATGTAGGAATTGTGTGACGTCATGTCTTTTTGTTTCGTAGTTTTTGTATGTGGCGGTCTAACCGCTACATCACTCCCCTCCGGAGACCGGAGGTCGATAGTGGGCTGAGTCTTGGATCTTGCGATGCTTCACAGTGCCAGCTGTGGTTCCACTGAGTCGGAACCGGGTGCCGCATAGTTCACGGTGAGTCGGAACTGTCTGCGGTGATTCCCCAGTGAGTCGGGGAGGCGCTGCGTCGTCATCCAGTGAGTCGGATGTGGTACAGCGCCGGGTTTTTGGCTGACTGCTTGCGTTGACCAGGAGAGGGTAGAATAGGCTCTGCTTGTGAGACCGGCCGGAAGTGCAGCTGCTGTGCCAAGGTTGCTGATGAGGCTGAGGGTGATGACCAGGAATGCGCGTTCGCTGCATGCTGGTGGTCAGGATACCCGTTGAAGCCGTAGGTGCTGGCTGGCTGTGTGACTCGCCTCACGAAAGCTTGCGGGAGTGATGATGATGACGTCACGCTGAAGTAGTTGCACGAAGGCTGCGTTGACGTTCATACTCGGGGTCACCAATTTAGGGGTATGAGGAACAGGGTGTAAAGTTCACTCATCCACCATAGAAAAGGGAGGATCCTCCA
The DNA here is from genome assembly GCA_948150665.1 of Conistra vaccinii. Taxonomy (NCBI): domain Eukaryota; kingdom Metazoa; phylum Arthropoda; class Insecta; order Lepidoptera; family Noctuidae; genus Conistra; species Conistra vaccinii. Next base: position 1,136,971 of record OX411323.1, on the reverse strand, counting down.
ACCAGACGGGTTGTTATGTCTGGCGGGCAACTGCCCATATGTTGATTTCGGATAGTCTTATCTATGTTATTCGCTCAGTAAACTCTAACTGCGAGATGTAGGAATTGTGTGACGTCATGTCTTTTTGTTTCGTAGTTTTTGTATGTGGCGGTCTAACCGCTACAAACTTCTTGTTAAGCAGACCAGTGAAGTCTGACAGAGTATTGCCTGAAAATTGTAATAACTCTAATAACTTTGACAAACACAGTGTAGAGAAAATGTGTAAACAGACTGACAAAATACCTGTATCATTAGGACCACCACCTAATAAATCTGTAAGTGAAACAGATATGCAACAAAACAGTTCTACATTTCAAAAATAAGTTGACTTTATCTCAAAATGAACTGACTTCATATGGTCAAAGAAGAAGTGAGAGGATTAAAAACTTGCCTACAGTATCTTATAACGAAGATAAAGATGATATTTCTATGAACTATTTGCTATACGCTAAATCTTTATTATGCACAATACCTACATCTTATAAAGAAATCGCATCCAGGAATGATAAAGTTTTATGGGAAAAAGCTATTAATGAGGAAATTAAATCGCTCATTGATAATGAAACCTGGACACTTGTAAAAAGACCCGAAGATAGAAATATCATCGACTGTAAGTGGGTATTTACAATAAAAAATGATGAGTTTGGGAAACCACTAAGATATAAAGCTCGTTTAGTAGCTCGCGGTTTTAGTCAGGAATATTTGGTTGATTACAATGAAACTTTTGCACCAGTGGCAAGAATCTCAAGTTTTAGATTCTTATTAGCTTTTGCTAATCAGTTTAATTTATTAGTTCACCACATGGACGTAAAAACTGTATTTTTAAATGGGAAATTAAAGGAAGAGATATTTATGAAAACTCCTGAAGGAATCCCAAATGCAAATGATTTAGTGTGCAAATTGAACAAATCGTTGTATGGGTTAAAACAGTCTGCACGCTGTTGGTTCCAAATGTTCGAGCAAGTTTTAATAGAGAAGGGTTTTCGATACTCATCAGCTGATCGTTGTATTTACATTCTAGATGCGGGTGACATTCTTGAAAACATTTACGTTGTACTTTATGTCGATGATCTTGTAATTTCAACGGCAAATATAAATACCATGAATAGTTTTAAAAACTATTTAATGAACAAGTTTAAAATGGTAGACTTAAAAGATATCCGTTGTTTCTTGGGAATCAGAGTCGAAAGATATAATAATAAAGTAACATTAGACCAGAAAATGTACATAGAAACAGTTTTAGAAAAGTTTAACATGAGTGATTGTAAAACTGTTAAAACACCTTTGGAAACTAAAATAGATTATACCGCATTGAATTCAAATGAAACAACAAAGACCCCTTGTAAAAACCTTATCTGGTGCTTGATGTATATAATGGTATGCACTCGTCCCGATTTGAGCTTTAGTGTAAACATCTTGAGTAGATTTGCTAACAGAAACAACAGTACACTTTGGTTATATTTAAAAAGGGTTTTACGTTACTTGAAAGGGTCAATGGATTTAAAGTTAACTTATGTGCGGAGTGACAATATAATTAATGTATTGACTGGCTTTGTTGATTCTGATTGGGGAAGTGACGAAATAGGCCGTAAAAGTACAACAGGTTATTTGTTTAAATTATTTGAACAATGCACAATATGCTGGAATACAAAGAGGCAACTCACAGTGGCGGCTTCATCCACTGAAGCAGAGTATATGGCTTTATTTGAAGCGGTTAGAGAAGCACAAGGGTCCTCCTGTGGCAACACTACAGCTAACAGCTGATTTGAATTTGCTCTTGTAATTTTATTATTAAATATTCAATTAATTTGTTTTTGAGGCCTATTTCCAATTACTCATCAAGTAAATAGGTTAATAATGTGTATTTTGTATTAGATTCACATACCAAGTGCAAAATCAGTGTAAAAATTTCAATTAAAATCGGTGACAGTTACCGGCACAAGTGAATTTTTGCATTGTCATCTTGGTAATATCAGGTACAATTCTTCTTATTTTACTTGCTATTCGTTTGTTTGCGTACTTTAATTTCACCAGTAATTAGATAGTTCACTTTTAAAAAGGCTACTTATTGATGCCAATGACCTATAGACGTAAACATAACCTTAGTTTGGTTTGGTGACAGAACTTCTTTATTTACATCTATATTTCATTTTTCCTTTTAAACTAATCATCTCTTAACTACTGCCACAACTATATTCTCTTTTCCTATATCTTGTCGCTTCCTTATTATAGTTATAATCATGACTATGACTCGCAGCGCCCATGCTCGCCTCGAAGAGTCCAAACTCAATCAGGCTTTGAGCGAATTAAAGGCTTCAAAGGAGTCCTGTGACCAACTAAATAAGGAAATAGATGACAATGAAAAGGTGCTCTTTGATGCCCATGAAAAGAATAGGAAGTTGAAAATTGAAATGGCTCAGATATATAATCAATTCACTGTTGCCATAGAAGAACGGGACAGACTTCAACTTGTTGTGGACGGGTTCAGCCAGTGTAGCATAGAGTATGAACAAGCTCTTAGTCACAAACATTTATTACAACAACAGCTACATTAGGCACAAAGTCAAATAACAGAACTTCAGACTGCAAATCTTAACATCACCGCCTCGCTGAATCAAAGTCTGTTCAATGAGTTGATGCCTATTGCCCCGTCTATGGTTTCTGCCCTAAACCCCTCTCACACTATTGATTTAACAGCGGATGAGGATTTAAAGTCATGTAATTCAGTGAGGGTAGTCACCAGTAAAAACAAACTTAAAAAATACATTAAAATTAATAAATACATTGTTAAAACACAAAAGATGGTTAAGAGACAAAAATTCTTTATTAAAAATGTTAAACTTAACAGAGAAAGACTAAATTTACTAAAACAATTAGATATGTATTCTTTTAATTTGGAACAAAGTACTAGGAAGTACAACATTGACACAGAGTACTTGCAATCTGAACTTAACCATTTACAGGAGAAACTTAGTTCAATGACTAACAAATATAATACCTCTGAACATCTAATGAGGGAATATGTGTTGGCAATGAATGAGCTGGTAAACTCACAAACAAACAACTGTGAGCAGTGTCAAACACCATCCAATGTACTTACACCGGACCATTCATTGACAACATGCAATACCACCTTACCGCAGTCCTGTGTTGATTTGACATTTCCTGCTATCAATAGTTCAAATAAGCAATTGAAAAAAATCGAACTAAATGATGTAGTATTATTCTGCGATGAGATTGGAAAGGACTTAGGCCACTTGTTGACTGATGAATATCCAGAACACTCTATAATAAATTACTGTATGCCTGGATGTTCTTTATTTGCTATTATGAAAGAAATTATTAAATGTAATTTTAACCAGGACACTACATTATTAATTTTTATGGGTAATAGGGGAAATGTGAACAAAGGAGAACTACTCCAATATTATAGAACATTGTATAATCTTAGTCTAAGAAAAATTGTGTTGTTTGCATTCCCTTATAGTAACAGTTTGCCACAGGAAGAAAATAACTTAAGATTTGAATTAAATATGACATTGCATAATTGGACATTCAATAATAATCTGTTCCATCTAGTTGATACTAACAATTATGTTGGTAAAAATTTTTATTTGACAAGAGATAGACATAATATTGCTATGTACTATCTTTCTAACTATTGCAAAAGACAGATAGCTGTGTCGCTATCATATTTTTTTTCTATTACAGCCAAAAATTTGGCTAAACAACTTGCTTCTTTTGAGCAATGCAATGATTTTTTAAATAATTCTGCCAATAATTTGGCAACAAATACTGACATTCATTATAATTTAAATTAGAAATTAGGACAATAGAGGAAACCTCTTGCTCAATAAATGAAGAAAATTTAAATAATGGTTTAAATCATAAGAATGTTTCAAGAAGTTGTTTAATATCTCACCCATCAAATTGTAGTAATCTAAATAAATGTAATAATAATATTCTAAAAATAGTTCATCAAAATATACAGGGTGTGTTAGGTAAGGAATTAGAATTGGAGCTGTTCATGAACTGTAGTTATGTTGATATCCTATGTGTAACTGAACATTGGTTAAAAGTCCACCAGTTCATGTTCTGCTTTAACAACCACCAGGTTGCCAGCTCGTTCAGCAGAGTTAATATGATACGTGGTGGCTCTCTAATAATTGTTCGCAACAATATGAAATTTAAAGAACGTAAGGATATTGTGAGCCTCTCTGTTGAGCGAGTTATTGAAATAGCTTGCATTGAGCTTGAGCAGTTCATTGTATTAAGCGTGTACAGGCCCCCATGTGCTTCATATGATATTTTTGAGAAATATATCGAAGAAGTATTATTAAAGACTTGTAACAGTAATAAAACAGTTGTTGTCTGTGGAGATTTCAACATTAATATACTGGAAAAATCTGCTGTAGTAAATAAATTCATAAGTTTATTAAAGTCATATAAAATTTGTACAATAAATTCTTTAAAAAAAACATATAACCATGATGAAACTTTCAAAGAGTTTGTTAAGAATTATTCTAAAACTTTTAAAAGAGCCTGTTCCTCAGCAAAAGCCTTACATATTAAAAATAAAATAAAATCTTCTGGAAATAAAATTAAAACAACTTGGAATATTATTAATTCAGAAACGGGAAGAACGACAGTACGGAATCGTGACTTCCATCTAAAAATCAATGATGTAGATATTAAGACAGACGTGGAGGTGGCAACTGAGTTTGAAAATTTCTTCACTAATATTCCCATTTTAACAACCAAAACTCTGTCATCGTCGTCCTCCACTTCTGCTTACTCAATACTTAAAGAATGTGTACCAGAATGTGACAAGCCTTTTGAATTCACAAGTATTACTACTAAAGACATAATAGAATCTTTTAAAAATCTTGATGTAAAAAAAACTGCTGACCTTTGGGGATTATCAGTACATACCATGTCTTCAATAATTGATGTTATTTCACCCTTTTTAGCAATCGTTTTTAACTCTTGTATTGCATCTGGTGTATTTCCTGATCTGATGAAACTTAGCAAAGTGATTCCACTGTTCAAATCTGGCAGCACAACTGATCCCACAAATTTTCGGCCTATTTCGATATTACCTACTTTGAGCAAAATTTTTGAAAAATTAATTTTAAAACAAATGTTAGGACATTTCAATGCACATAATTTACTTCATCTGAAACAGTTTGGCTTTACAAAGGGTCGTTCCACTACAGACGCGGGCGTGGAATTACTGAAGAGCATATTCGAGGCCTGGGAGGAGTCGCAAGATGCTCTTGGCATTTTCTGTGATTTGTCCAAGGCCTTCGATTGCGTACATCATGATACACTCATCAGGAAACTGCACCACTATGGTATGAGGGACAAGGCTCTTGACCTTCTGACTTCTTATCTGAACAACAGAATTCAGAGGGTCGATGTTAATGGCAAGAGATCTGCAGGATCTGCGGTCACCATGGGCGTTCCGCAGGGTTCAATTCTAGGTCCTTTCTTATTTCTAATTTATATTAATGACTTACCTTACCACATAAGGGATAATCACAAGATCGTATTATTCGCAGATGACACATCCCTCATTTTTAAAATCAAACGTCAGTTAGTCAACTTTGAACAAGTTAACGATGCACTCTCTAAAGTTGTGCATTGGTTTAATGTAAATAATCTTCTCCTGAACGAAAAAAAGACTAAACTCATTAAATTTTCAACGCCAAATGTCAGGCAACTAACTACCAATGTTCAAGTTAATGGAATAGAGTTGGACCCTGTTGAGTCAACAGTTTTTCTTGGAATAACTATTGACGGTAGATTACAATGGGGCGCACACATAGAAAAATTGTCAGGAAGGCTTAGTTCAGCCGCATATACTGTTAAAAAAATTAGGCAGATAACTGACGTAGATACAACCAGAATTATTTATTTTAGTTATTTTCATAGTCTGATGTCTTATGGGATTCTTCTCTGGGGAACCTGTGCGGACATTAATTCTATCTTTGTTCTACAGAAAAGGGCTGTTCGAGCCATTTACAACCTAGGTCCAAGAGATTCACTTCGAGAGAAATTCAGAGAAATAAATATTCTGACTGTTGCCTCACAATATATTTTTGAAAACCTATTGTATGTACACAAAAATATATCAAATTTTAAGAAAATGTCCGATGTTCATAGTTTAAATACCAGGAATAAACACAACCTTGCTGTACATCGCACACGTCTTCACAGAGTAGGCAACTCGTTCATGGGTCAATGTATACGCTTTTACAACAAACTTCCCATTGACATTCGAAACTTACCCATTAAACGATTTAAAAACTGTATTAAAACCAAACTTTGTAAAAAAGGGTACTATAAAATTTCAGATTATTTAGAAGATAAAAAAGCTTGGGATTGAGCTGCTCGCTCTGCTATACCTTGTGATAAAACCATAAAACTTGATATTTTAATTGTTACTTATAATCATCAATTAAACCAGATTTAAAAATATTTACATAAAAGAATAAAACATATACCTACTTAAAATAATAACATAATAAAATTATATACAAAATGACATGATTACTTTGTAAAGTATAATATTATTTTAATTATTGTGAATATGAGTGGGTATTTTTATTTTTTTTTCTCTTTAATGTTTTAATTTTTTTTTTTTTCACATTTAGTTTTAATGATGGTCTGGCAGTTTGAGTAGTTGATGCGGCCTTCCCAAATGTCCTTTCTTTGGTATTGTTCGTCGAGTTGAGCTCCTTAAGCTCTGAGTGAGCTCCACGATTACTGACAAATGCTTGCACTGACTGGACAGGTCCACTCAAATCTGTGTGGTTCTTTCCTCAAAAGACCATTTCAGACACTAATCTACATGGTTCTCATATGACTTGACCAAGATTATGTCTGGACTTTAAAAGAGACCGTGACCTCTGAGTTTGTTTCGGCCTTTCTTCTCAGAGTAGTCAGTTAGGAAACGCCGACCTCATCTAGCTTATTTTAAACATTTTTTTAAATATGACGTGTAAAAGTGATTCCGATATCCTATTTACAGAATAAACAATTTCATTTCACTGTGGTTAAAATCCTTAGTAACCAGTATTAACATAGAATTACCCAATGCAATTCCTATTTATGAGGATAATAATGGGTGTATAACCATTGCAAGTAACCTTACGAGTCACAAAAGATCAAAACATATTGACATAAAGTACCACTTTTCAAGAGAACAGGTGGAGAAAAATGTTATTAAAATTATTTATGTTTCCACAGGTAATCAGTTAGCTGACATCCTAACGAAGTCATTACCGACAGTGCGTTTTTCTGAGATGAAAACGAAACTCGGTGTAATTTAATATAAATAACATTATAAACTATAAAGATTTTAATTATAGAATGATCTAAGTACCTACTAACAAACTATAAAGGGTGAATTATAGAATGTTAGACTTATGAACTATAAAGATTTGAAATGTAAAGGTTGAATTATAGAATGTTAGACATAAGAACTATAAAGATTTGAATTATAGATTGATCTAACTATAAAGATTTGAAATGTACTTGTAATCTATAAATTTAATTATAGATACGAATGATATGATCTGATTAGGTTTTCCTGGGTTTTCCCTAATCCTGTGCATCGAATGGTGGACCATACAAAATTGTGCTCCCAGATAAGGAAGATGTGTGATATTATTTTTGTAAATACTTATTATTTAATCTTTTATTTTTGAAAAAGAGGATTTATTTTGAGGGGGCGTGTTGGAATCTGGAATATAACAAAATATATCGGTCCCACTTAAGTAGTTTGAGAGCCTTGTTCTTTCATACGTATTTACATTGTGAATAACTATAATATAGTTGAGACGCTAGTGTTCCGTCTGGACTAAGCGAGAGCGCACACACACCTCTCCTGCTAAATAAATATAATAAATAATTATATAGAAATTATAACTGTCTTTCATTGGTTCTCAAAACCCAACAATAAGTAATTCTGATTCTGATTCTTATTCTGATTCCAATCACTAAAGAGATCAATAACAAACATTGTATGAACAAGTATCAGGCTGGCAAGAGAGAGAGAAAGTGTGAATTTGGTCAAAATATAAAACCAAGATTTTTTCTCAAAAGCTCAAAATTTTTTCAAATTTATTATGAGACATGCAAAAGCCGACAGTGAGGTCAAAATGAAAAACCAAGATGGCTTCTTAAATTTTTTTTTAATTTTTCTTCCTGGGTATTGTTACGGGTGTTGTCTGGGTAGTGTTTTTGTAGCGAAAATTTTGTTTTTGTTTGAAATCATACGTGTGAAGGAACTTCGTTCCTGACGGGGGTCGGACCGCACACTTTTTTTTTTCTCATAGAGGTTGATAAATAGTAGTGTTCACCTCGGGAGCAACAGTGTTTTGAGCTCGAGTGAATCATTCTCTCCTTAAAAATAGTTGTTTGCTCCCTAGGCAAACAATTTACTATTCTTCCTTTCTTTCTTAGGTATCAGCCATACAAAAATGGATGGATGGCATGATAGATGGGATGAATGCTAAGAATAAAGACGTACCTACGAGTACTTGTCGACCCCAAATAAATTAGGATGAAGGATGTTAATTAATAAAGCTGGTAACGAAAACAACAAATCATACATTATTTACTTTTTTATTCAAAAAACGTCTTATCAATATTGTAGCGATCACTTTTTTTGAAATTTTATTCTAAATTACATCATAAATTTTATTATTTTATCATAAATAATCTCTATTTATGATAAAATAATAAAATTTATGATCACTTTTTTTGAAATTTTATTCTAAATTACATCATAAATTTTATTATTTTATCATAAATAATCTCTATTTATGATAAGATATGATGCTTGTGGTCGACAAGTACTCGTAGGTACGTCTTTATTCTTAGCATTCATCCCATCTATCATGCCATCCATCCATTTTTGTATAATATAATAAAATTTATGATAAAATAATAAAATTTATGTAGATTATAATAAAATAGAGTTATCACTAAAGTGTCCACTGCAAGCAAAGCTAAGCTTAGTAAAAACTTAATTATTTTTGCTTGCATCTCAACAAGCCTGTGCTTTCACAGTTTCTTTTCCACCGCGAGTATACTAGCATATATGGCTAAGCGTTGTGTGGTGGAAACTGTTGCGCCATCCATTTGCTACGCGTATAACTACAATACTCAACTAGCGAACTATAGACAGAGGCACTACCGGAGTAGTCACAACCCTACAACGCGTTAGCAACATTAGCCCACCAGATCATATCACTCGTCTGGCTGCGCTCTATACCTTTTCATCAAAGAATATCACATGTTTCGTTACTCTGTTTTATTCTAAAAGTAGTCCTTCTGATTCTAAAGTAAGATAGTACCAACTTAGCTTAAGCTAACCGCTTAGCAAAGCCACCGGGTGATAAAACCATAATACTTGAAATTTAAATTATTACTTATAAACATCAAAATAAACCAGATTTATATTCACATTGACATTATTTAAAATTATATACAAAATGACATGATTACTTTGTAAAGTATTAAATTATTTTTAATTATTGTGAATGTGAGGACTATGTGGGTTTTTTTTTCCTCTTTAAATTTTATTTCTCAGGTAGTTTTAATGATGGTCTGGCAGTTTGAGTAGTTGATGCGGCCTACCCAAATGTCCTTTCTTTGGTATTGTTCGTCGATTTGAGCTCCTTAAGTTCTGAGTTGAGCTCCACGATTACTGACAAATGCTTGCACTGACTGGACAGGTCCACTCAAATCTGTGTGGTTCTTTCCTCAAAAGACCATTTCAGACACTAATCTACATGGTTCTCATATGGCTTGACCAAGATTATGTCTGGACTTTAAAAGAGACTGTGACCTCTGAGTTTGTTTCGGCCTTTCTTCTCAGAGTAGTCAGTTAGGAAACGCCGACCTCATCTAGCTTATTTTAAACATTTTTTTTTATATGACGTGTAAAAGTGATTCCGATATCCTATTTACAGAATAAACAATTTCATTTCATTTCATTTCATTTCATTTCATTTCACCGTGGAAGAAGCATCTGTCATGGTGAAAATTGTGGAAATTGCCATAAATTATCACAATCACGATCCCTTTGTATAAGTTACATTTTTATTTATTGGCATTGTGTGATACAAAGTAATTAGATAATCACACATGTAATTTTTTTCATTTCTTCTTTGCTTTATGGGACAATATCAATTCAATAATCAAATAAATGCTTTCATTCTTGGCTATAACAACTTCGTTACTTATAACTACCGTATTTTACGACACTAAACTCACTAAAATTTCTAAACATTTTAAATCATTATAATCATTGTCTTTTCTACTTTCTTGCTCTGAACCTGAGCCAATGACCTCCTTGTAGTCGGACATTAAAGGTCTCTTTGTCAAGCTTGGGCGGGATGCAGGTCTTCTCACAAGGGGAGATCTCCATATGTTGGATGATCTGGTACGCCAGCACCTTTATCTCGCAGAGAGCGAATCTTGACCCTGAAAAACAATGATTATGGTTAGTATACGTCAATCATGACCGATCGAGTCCAAACACAACAATTCGATTTCTTTTCTTCTTGCCTAGCTCTGGTGATTTAGAGTGTTACTTTAGATAGGCGCAGTAATAATAAATATGTATTCTCTTATTTTTCCTCAATCAATCGTTGACATTATCTTTACACCAAATGGTGTGATAATCCCTAATTATACCAGCGCCTCGTCCTCGAGATTAGTAATTTACACATGTAGTTACGCGTAGTTCTCACCACTCATGCACTAAGTTGAGAAAAAATATTATATCCTATTTTTCTTTATGGCAATTTTATTTGACTTAACTTTTTTTTTTCATTTTTTTTTTGTGGGTGTTTGTCCAGTTCCGCTCTCATACGATTGTCGCCAGTCATTCGCATTTTAGTGCTCAACCACTCAACATCTATTTAGCGTCTTCGCACCGTTTGTTTAAAAAAAAAAATACATAATTGTCTACAGATAGCTGTGATAGCTATTATCTATAAGAAAAATTATTCCTTAATTAGAATTCATTTGTTTCATATTACCCTTCGAGTATTCAAAGGAAACGCTTAATTATTGTCAATCCTAGAAGTACAAAGTTGATCTTTCTTATTATTGATTGTTACAAAAGAAATAATAATACAATTATTTTGATATTTACAAACATCACTTATCATTGATAATATTTCCGCAATACTCTCAAAGTCTACATGTGTAAATTACTAATCTCGAGGACGAGGCGCTGGTATAATTAATGATTAAACGAACTTACCTGTACGTGAAGTTCTATCATAATTATACCAGCGCCGAGTCCGAAGAGATTAGTAATCCCACCCTCCCAGTGCTGTACCTACACACCCCAAATTGTCTATGGTGTCTCGGAAATACATCAATGAACCACAGGATATTTTACTCTAAACTAAATGACTGGCGACAATCGTATGAGAGCGGAACTGGACAAACTACCCACAAAAAAAAAATGAAAAAAAAAAAGTTAAGTCAAATAAAATTGCCTTATAGAAAAATAGGATATAATATTTTTTCTCAACTTAGTGCATGAGTGGTGAGAACTACGCGTAACTACATGTGTAAATTACTAATCTCTTCGGACTCGGCGCTGGTATAATTATGATAGAACTTCACGTACAGGTAAGTTCGTTTAATCATTAAAAATATAAAGGGGCCTTTTGGGCTCCCCTTCCTCTTTTATCATCATCAATGATTGCTATCAGTCCTTTCTTCTTTGTTTGATTTATAAACCATATTTTTTTCATTTATGAATTACTTGCAGCGGTGGTCGAACTGAATAAAAGAATGAAACATTACGGCACAAAACTGTTCTACGATGTTTAGCATGTGAGATTGAACGTCTTCGTTCATTTATAGATTAAATATTTAGACCTGGAACGCAATAGTACACACAGTTTATTAATACAAATATTAGTCAAAATCATGTGGTGGCGGGAATCGCGTCGGAAGCTTACGTGACAGTTGCGTACTTTTTGACATTTAGCTTTTCCAGCATTTTGGACAGCGGAGAGTAGCTTCCGCTGCTTTGCCCGCGGGGTATCTTTATAAATTCTAGCCTATGTGACTCAGTGATAAAATAGAATTCTATTGTTGAGAATATATAAAATCGGTCCAGTAGTTTTAGAGTTTATTCATTAGAAACAAAAATACAAATCTTTTCTCTTTATAATATTAGTGAAGATAATAAACAGAGGACTCACCTATACAGTTTCTAGGTCCAATACCGAAAGGCATGTAAGCGAACATCTGGATATTATGCTTGTTTTCTTCAGAAAAGCGCTCTGGGTCGAATTTATCAGGGTTGGGGAAGAACTGTGGGTCACGGTGGATAGCAAACACTGGTATTGAGATACCTGTACCTTTGCGGACCTGCAAAAACTACGATGTTAATATACTGCATTTTGTAGCTTTTCATTCCGTTATTTGAAATACAAAATTACTTGCAATAAATTCTTTTTCAGCCTTCTCATTAGGTTTTCCGAAATTATAATCCTTAGTGCATATTCTGTCCAGAGCAATACCAGGCGACCATAGTCGTAAAAGTTCTGCAAATCATAAACAAAGTCTATAAAATAATTGTTGATCGAAGATGAAATAGATGAACAGATTGTTTATAAAGCACTGTTTGCTTTGCTCGGGGGAGGCTGGATCGCTCTAACGCGTATCTACACGTATATCCGCGGTGGAGCGACCCAGACTGCCAGGCACTTCTTCTCATGCAACCGAGCGGGTGGGCAGGTTGCGGATAGCCCAACTCCGGCTGCGGGGTCGACCACTCACGGTTACATTGACTGTCAGTGGGCGGCCCCGTACTCGGAGCATCTTCTAAAGAGATCCCGGACAAGAGAAGTTCCCGAAAGCCAAATCCCAGGTTAAGGGTAACCTATATACCCCTTCCCATGAATCCATCACCTGACCAATCCACCCCGCCCGCCCTATCCTGACACATCCTGTCGTTCCTAAACCCTTAGGCCAACTCCCAGGCCTAAGGTGTCCCCCAAGCAACCCACACCCTCTATCCACCAAATGCCCTCCCTCCTGTCCTTATTACTCCCGTCGGTCCCAGAGGAAGGGTAACCTCGATTCCAAAAAAGCCCACCCCCACGACCATGAACATGCAGCGAGAAAAAATTTCTACCCAGGTGGGTCCCGACCAAGTCGGGGAATCCCACACCGCTCCGGCGGTTAGCCCCCAACGTAATATGGGGGGGGCATCTAACTGCAACGTCGATTCTTTAATGCCGCGCTTCTTAGCGCGGCCGGCAGCTGATCAAGCGCCCATAACTCAGGCTGACATTAGTGCGCCCATTAACCCAACTTCAACTGCGACTAACGCATCAACTCCCACTACAGGTTTTAAGCCTCCTACGAACCTCTGGCAACAGAGTGCCGTACGGAACAGCAAAACCAACCCTGATATAGACCCAGACAAAGACCAAGACAAACAGACAGAGACGGGGAAAGATGACGGACCTGGTACCTCTAGCACTCTTCTGGTGGCCGGCGATGAAGTACGCCCGCTGACAAAGCGCGGAAAAATCCTGGCCCGGAAGAAGAGAGCAAGCGACCGAAAGCGCAAAATCCGCGAAGGCACTAGCCAGAGCGAAGTAGCGCGATCGGACGCTGAAGAGGAGGTGCGCGACCGGTCCCGAATACGCGCAGTGGAAACTCCGCGCGAAAAGGGGCCGGAAGCACGCGACCGGCCGCAAGAGCGTGCAGAGGAAACTCAGCGCGCGAAGCGGCTGGACGCGGAACCGCGCGTGCGGGGGCAAGCTTGCGAAGGGGCAACCCAGAGTGAAAAGCCTCCGCACGTGACAGAGTCTGCCGGGACCGACAGCCGACCCCGACACACAGACAGACCCGACGACCGACCTCGACCTAGACACACCAGGGGGAAACGGGGTGGTACCCAACACCCGGCGTTGCCGGCTAACAACACCCAGCCAGGCACCTCCAAGCCGCAGCCTGGACCGAGCGGTACAGGGCCGGCGAAGAGGGAGCGCCCTGATGAGACGGCTTCGCCGAGCATGCTTCAGGGCGACGCCAAACGGGTGAGGGTCCACTCCGCTCAAGGGGAGCAAAGAACCTACGCGCGAGCCACGAAGGATATCCCGGCGCGGCTTGCCGTAGCAATTTGCCTCCCCCCACCCTCCAGAGACCTGACTAGGGACGAGGCCGACTACATAAAGACTGACCTCGAGAACCTGGTCATGGGCACAGACTCTGCAGCGCCACTCCCTGCCTTCCGCGGATACCCACGGGTAGCGGAAGGCACCGTGCAGTTGTGGTGTGAGGACGACTATGCCCTGACCTGGCTGACCCAGAATGTACCCTCGATTAAACTACCGACTACTGACTCGACACTTATGGTACTGAGACAGACTGACGTGCCCACCCGTGTCCGAGTCTCGCTTTTTGTCCCTCGTTACAGAGGCGACATAGCCAGACTCCAGGGTATTCTGATCCGTCAGAATACCTGGTACGACATTGCCAGGTGGACACTCTACAGGGCGACTACCGTCGGTGGCGACAACTACGGGACTTATTTGACCCTAGGTGTCCCACCGGAGGAAGCCGTAAAGGTCCGGGCTCGGGAGCGACGCATATCGTACATGCTCGGCTCGATATACGTTCGCTTCTGGCCCACGACCCGACCCTCTGACGTCCAGACCGACAGCACAGAAATGACAACGACGACGACGACACAACCGACGATGATACAGACGGATGACACCGACATCGACCGACTTGAGGAGGTCATGGCCCGAGCGGCAATGGCTGACGACGTCGACACCATACCACCCGAATCACCTGGCTGGAGCGACCGGTTACTCGCTTCGTCGCCGGGTGAACTACACGACGACAAGTACAGAGAGGTGGTGGAGAGGCTATCTGATGGATCCATCTCCGACTAACCCCTCTTCACCACCGTCATCGCCCCTCAACATCATCCAGACCAACCTCCAGCATAGCCAGACTGCCACGGCTAGCTTACGCAGGGCGCTAGAGGTAAAACCCCGAACTATCGCACTGATCCAAGAGCCGTGGATCAGAAACAATAGAATATGCGGCCTCGGTAACATCGGAGGTAAGCTAATTCTAGACACGCACAGCTCAGACAAACCTAGAACCTGTGTCTACATACCCAAAGAAATTCCCTTTACGCCACTCACCCAATTCTGTTCCAGAGACCTGACAGCTGTTAAGCTCCAAACCGAAAGTAGCGTTCCGGATGTTGTACTGGCCTCGGTATACATGCCGGGCGAGGACGCAGACTGCCCGCCAAAAGAGATGGCCGACCTGGTGCAGCATTGCGAGCGCGCCAACTTGGACCTAATCATCTGCACTGACTCGAACGCCCACCACCCGCTCTGGGGCAGCGCCGCAGCGAACTCCAGAGGAGAGGTACTATCCACCTATTTATTCTCTACTAACCTTAACATTGTTAACCGCGGTTCGGAACCCACTTGGGTCACAGTCCGCGGACAAACAATTATAGATCTGACACTCGCTACAGAAACCGCAACAAACCTAATCACAAACTGGCATGTATCGGACGAACCTTCCTGCTCAGACCACAGAAGGATTCGTTTTACACTAACCGCAAACACCAGGAAACCCGCACCGAGGCGAAACCCGAGGCGCACCAATGTTCCCAATTACAAGATCCTTCTGGCCTCCCTACTAGCTAGACACCTAGCACAAGTAACCATAAGGGACCAAGCACAATTAGAATACACCGTGACAAAACTATCCGAATACCTAACCGAAGCATACCACGCATGCTGTAAACTAAGAGCGCCACAAGGCAAGAACGAGAGAAACCCCTGGTGGAACGCTGAACTTAGTAAACTCAGAGATGCGCTACGTAAGCAATTTAACAGAGCAAAAAACACGAGACTCCCGGAAGACTGGGAGATATACAAAGAGACCCAATATACATACAAAAAGCAGATCAGGACCGCCAGGAGGACCGCTTGGCGTAAGTTCTGTCAATCTATCGAAACAAACAGTGAGGCCGCAAGGGTAAGGAAGATCCTATCAACCGATCAGGACCGAACCCTTGGCGCGCTGAAAAAACCCGATAACTCATACACATTAACCGACTATGAAACCAGTAAGGTCCTTCTCGAGACTCACTTCCCAGACTGCAGAATCCTAGAGGACGGGACGTGGGAAGCTGATTCAGAATGGACCCCTACGGAACACGACTGGTCAAGAGCCCGCAACATTGTAACAGAAGACCGAATAAAGTGGGCTATCAACACCTTTCAGCCATACAAGTCGGCAGGGCTGGACGGCATCTTCCCAGCCCTGCTGCAGTGGGGGGTAGATCATCTGACACCATGGCTCGTGGAGATCTACCGAGCCTGCATAGCACTCAGGTACATACCTCTCGCATGGCGCGAGGTGAAAGTCATCTTTATACCCAAACCCGGCAAAACCGATTATACACAACCCAAGGCTTATAGGCCTATAAGCCTCACATCCTTCTTACTGAAAACCCTCGAGAGACTCTGTGATAGGCACATCCGAGACGGACCTCTCCGAATAAAACCACTGCACAAACAACAGCATGCGTACTCCACAGGCAAATCAACAGAATCCGCGCTGCACAGCGTGGTCTCTAAAATTGAATGCGCAGTGGACCACAAATGCTCAGCACTAGCCGCCTTCATTGACATCGAGGGCGCCTTCGACAAGACCATGTTTAACAGTATAAGCATGGCCCTCGACAGACACAGAATAGACTCAACCCTGAGCGGCTGGATCACCAACATGCTCAAAATGAGAGCTGTACAGGTCACAGTAAATGACACTACGAGGGCCATCGTAGCGAAAGGCTGCCCGCAAGGGGGAGTCCTCTCGCCGCTCCTATGGAACCTGGTAGTAGACAGCCTCATCAAAACACTCAACGACAAAGGTTACTTCACCGTAGGCTACGCCGATGACTTAACCATAATAATAAACGGAACCCACGAAAACACTCTATGCAACCTAATGCGTCAAGCCCTGAAAATTGTAGAGGACTGGTGCAACAAGCACCAACTCTCGGTGAACCCCACAAAAACTGAACTGATTCTCTTCACAAAAAAGAGAAAACTGGCGACGTTACAACTACCACGATTCTTTGGAACAACCCTAAGCCTTTCAACAGAAACCAAATACCTGGGCATTTATTTGGACAAGCAACTAAATTGGGCAAAACACACAAACTACATCACTACAAAAGCCAGCATATCCCTGTGGCAGTGCAAGCGGCTGCTGGGCAGGAATTGGGGGATCAGCCCCAAGGTCACCCACTGGTTATACACTACAGTTATCCGACCTATTATCACATACGGCTCACTGGTCTGGTGGCCCAGGACAGACCTAAGCACAGCCCAAAGAGACCTCGAAAAACTGCAGCGATTCGCTTGTGTCGCAATCACGAGCAGTATGAGAACTACACCCACCGCCGCCCTACAAGCAATGCTGGGACTGCCGCCTCTGCACCTCATCGTGCGAGAGGAGGCGGCCTTGGCCGCCTTTAGGCTCCATTTATCAGGAACCCTTAGCAATGACTCCAGAGTCAAGCACACACGCATAAAGGAAGACGCGATCAAACGACGACCAATGATGGCATCACCTTGTGATAAAGCTCCAAAAACACACCACTTTCAAAGGCACTACAACATTGTACTCACAGAGGAACGGTGTGACTACTCAGGCCCGAAAGAGATGAGAGTATACACCGATGGATCGAAAACCGACTCCGGCACTGGAGCCGGAGTCTTCTCACACGACTTCAACATAAATATATCCAGCCCGCTGGGAATGTTCAACACCGTCTATCAGGCGGAGTGTGTAGGCATCATACAAGCGGCCCATGCCCTAAAAGCCAGGAGAGTTACGGACACACATATTCGTATACTCTCCGACAGCGCCTCAGTTCTCCAATCCTTACAGAAAAAATGTATTACCTCAAAGCTAACACTAGAATGTCACAATGCTCTAGAGCAAATAACGTTGTCTGGCCGCAACACGGTGACACTACAATGGATAAAAGGACACAGCGGATCGCTAGGCAACGACGCAGCGGACGAGCTTGCTAGACGGGGATCTAGCACGGCGGTCTGTGGACCCGAGCCTATTATACCCATCCCCTTCAACCAAATACGCAGGTGGCTACAAGAGTTCACCAACACACAAGCGGAGTACTGGTGGACCTCGGCACCGGGCTGCAGGCAGTCCAAGGAAGCTATGCCATCAGTGGATAGCGGACTAACCAGACGTTTACTACGCCTGGACAGGAACGGCCTGCGCCTGGTGACGGGGACCATCACGGGACACTGCTCGCTGAACAAACACTTCCACACAATAGGTATAACGGACAGTCCTCTGTGCAGGGCGTGCATGGAGGCTGAGGAGACCGTCGCGCACGTGCTCTTTGAATGCACAGGCGTCACCCAGATTAGAACACAAACCCTCGGGTCACCCAGATCTTTCACGGATGTTCTGAACAGGCCAGGAGCTTTAATTAGCTTCTGGAGGGAGGTGGGCTGGTTGGAATAACCCCCCCAAGCGGCCGCCATGGCCCACGCACAATGGTCCACTTGAAGGACTAAGTGCGGAAACCAAACCCTCTAACATAGAACATAGAAGCACTGTTTGATTCGAACAATATCAAAAACTTACCAGATACAACCATATCCATATATGGCATATTCTGAATGGAGTTGAAGTCAAACTTGCCGCCGTTCTCAGCATCGGTGTTCTTGATCTCCTGTGCCAGTCGCTCCTGGACGTCAGGGTTAAGCGCCAGTTCATAGAGCAGGAAAGACATGCTGGATGAGATACCTTCGAAGCCAGCAATGAAAAACAGCACCGCTTGAGCGATAAGGTCGTCGTCAGTCCACACTGGAATTAAAATGTTAACACTGTTCCTTGTATAAAATCACTTTATTATACACACGGAATCCTGATTACAATATCAACCGGCTTGCTTCATAGCTGAACGATCACTGGCTTTGCACAGCCTTTTACAATTTAAAATGACTTTTGCCCCAACCAAAAATAACGACAATGTCATAACCGTCATATAAGTGGTGCCAAAGTAAAAATAATACATTCAGCTGCCATAATGAAAATACATTTTATAAGTTTGTTACTTTATCAATCGTTTTGTTAGGTTTTGTTCTTTGACAGTGTTGCCACATTGGATATTATATTTTGGTATTAGATAAATACATTTAAAAAATGGCAGTGATGACGGATAAAGTGCCACTACAGGCACCCTAGTAACACCGCCTCGGCCCGGCTAAAGTGCCGCAAGCATTGGATTGTCATTGTCACTGTCACTAAGTCACGTCACTTGGTATTTTGTTTGATTGTCGAGGTTAGATCGCTGTAAAACACCACATTCCCAAAACATTACATTCTCTTGTGCCTAAACGGACCCTGGCACTTCGCCGGCCGCTACCGCGGCACCGCTCGCTACGCTCGCTCGGCTCGTGCGTTGTGTGGTCACAGTTCTAACCTAACCTAACCTAAATAACAAGTGACAGTGACAATACAACGCTCACGGCTCCCTAGCCGGGCTGAGGCAGTGACACTAGAGTGCCACAAGAAACTCGCGGCACTCTATACACTTCGTTAAAAAATTAAATCCAAACTTCCATAATAATCGAAGTAGAATTATCAACTTATTTTCAATAAATGAGGCAAATGTATCCAGAAAATGCGTAATAATCATTTGAATTTGAAACAAGCTAACACTCTTGAGAGAGTGGAACAATTAAGTACCAGTTACCACCAGTCTGTGGTAACCAATTCACTTGGTTACCACAGACCTTAAAGACAATGCTGATATTGAAAGGGAGGGCTCTGTCCGTGCGTGCAAATATGTCGGCCTGCAGGTTTGCACGTTGTACTGCAGATGTAAAGGTGACGCTCTTTACAGCATTCTGTACCACCTTCTACACATGCAGCCTGTGGGAGAAGTATTCGCGAGCATCTTATGGAGCCCTTCGTATCCAACTTAATAACACGTCCAGGAAACTGATGGGTTTGCCATGGCGTTGCAGTGCGTAAGGGATGTTTGCGGCGGCGCGTATAGATTGTTTTTAAACTACAATGCGCAAGCAGGCTGCATGGAGGCACGAGTCATGGCCAGTCCCAACAGGGTTCTGAAAATGATAGCGGACAGAGTGGACCGTCCTTATATAATTCACTGTTGTCATTAACATGATTGTGTCACCGTATTGTTGTTTACTAACACGTAGTTTTTAAGAACATTGTTACTAGCCCTATATGAGTGTTGGCTTGAAATAAAGTTTTTGAATTTGAATTTAAATCTACTAAAACAATATCGAAGTGTCTAGTCGTCCGCTAAACGGATGAATAAAAAAATAAATTTGTCGTCCGACTATCGGACGAATAGACAACCTTTTTCGAAGTGTCTAGTCGTCCGCTAAACGGATGAATAAAAAAATAAACGACGATTAATCACGAAAAAAAACGGTCGATTAATTTATAATGTTATTCGACCGCTAAACGGACGATTAATTTATAATGTTATTCGTCCGTTCACCGGACGACTAGCAACAGCCAAACAATATAGCCTACCTGAGTGAAAATAAGTTAAGAGCGTTTATCCTAAAAGTTGTCAACGTCGAAAAGCTGTAAAAAATTTACTTGTATTGATTAATTTGGCAATAATACTGCATGGAAATAAGAAATGTGGCTAACTAGCGAACTAAAGTATCATCATCATCATCAGCCTATTAATGTTCCCACTGCTGGGACACAGGCCTCCTCTCTGTGAGAGGAAGTGGGCTGTAATCTACCACGCGGGCCCAGTGCGGGTTGGTAGATGTCACATGTCGTCGAAATTTTTGGTTCTAAGACATGCCGATTTCCTCGTTTTGAGAGCAGTGGTGATGAAATTATTTATACAAAGTAAAGCGCGTGCTTGGGTTGGAACCCACGACCTACAACTCGTAATTAAGGGCTGTTAATACTGGGCCACCACTGCTCTGAAAGAACTAAAGTATTAATAATGAATTGCAATTATGACATTGAATTTGATGTTGTACCCGTTTTAGGTGTATAAAAAGCATTTGGAAAGTTTCCAAATACTTTTTTTACATCTAAAACCAAATATTCGGTGTGACGATATTAATGCATGTCATAATCAATATTCTCGTTCACTAGTTAGCCACATTTCTTATTTCCATACAGTAATATTGCCAAATTAATGAAAACAGAGAAATATTTGACATCTATTTACGACGTTGCCCACTTTCAGAATGCTCTTAAACTTCGTTTCAGTTTTTAATCAGTTGTATACATACCTCTGTTTATTTCTTTCTGTCCAACGGAAGATTCTTCAACAGTCGCGAATCCAGCAGCTTCATCGTCGGATTTGTTGTCTTCATGGGTCAGTTTACCTGAAATATACATTCAACTACATTCAAGTTTATATATGTTTTGTCATTTTCATTATTACGTAATGATTTACTGTTTTATTTATTTATTTAATACTTAATGCACAGAAATGTACAGAGGCGGACTTAATGCCATAGGCATTAAGTCCGCCATAGGTATTAAGTTGTTTTGGAAATGGTACTAGATTTTATCAATATTGTTTGTGTCATTTTGTTCTGAATGTTGACTACTTTTTAAATTGGCAATTACTCGATATCCGTGGCAATTACCTTTCTTGGCTTCCATAAGTAAGTGAATCATATCGGGTCTGATGATATTCCGCATCTCGCGATCCGCCATCGTTTCCATTACTAACTTTCTGAAGAATTGCTTCGACATCTCCGAAAGAAAATTCAACTTCAAAATCTGTAAAATAAAATACAATAGAGCATTATTTTAGTACCTAATCCTAAATAATTTTGCATAACGGGTTTTTTTATACAAGGTGGAGACTACCATACAACAAAAAATTTAAATACTGGCACTACTAATGCTTATGAGTATTTTGGAACTGTCAAATAAATCCTAGCTTCGAAAAAAAAAAACGAGTTTTTGAAACAAATTAAATGTAATGTAAGCCGGATCTACCCTAAGCCTATAAATTCCGGTTATCCAACTAGGCCTTGGGTGAATACTCGGGCATACATTTCAGAATATCCACCTTAGGGGGGATTTTTGGGGTGGATAGCCGAAATAGCCCGAGCCGACTACGGATTTTGCCGAGCTATAATGACTAAACTATTGAATATATTCAATTGAATTTTCGTATACAGAATGGGAACGTCATTATGGGCACACCGTTTTTTTATTGTATTGTCGTCTCCACCATGTATAGTGTCTTTTCGGGTTTAATATTTCTTGTACGTCTAATTGGCTACGATCGTACGAGCAAACGATGCGATTTCGTCGCTCGACGAGATTAAACACACACATTTTATTAGAGTGTCCTAATTAAAGCTTGCAATTCATCGCACGAGTACAGGAAATGCTTAATAGCGACCGTACGATGGGTTTGATAGTGCGATCTTGCATTATAACTGCAAAACTCTTTTGTGTGTCCTAATGGGTCACGCATCATTGCGCGATCACAGCGACGCGGCTGCATCGCATGATGTCCATCGTACGATGGGCATCGCGGAAGCTATTAGGACACCTGTTGGACCATCGCACAATCATTTTCATCGTACGACGAAATCGCATCGTTTCGTACGTACGTACATCGTCTCGTACGATCGTAAGCCAATTATTACAACGCCTTAAACCTACAACAACTTCTGAACTAACATACATTCTTTTTTTGAACATAATTTCATTCTTTCAAGTGCTTGGTGCATATACCTACTATGCGAGATTAATGATGTAAGCACTACCAATACTTTGATTTTTTGTGATTCTACATTAGCTGTGTGATTAGTTGTTTACATGCCGATTTCAATGATAATTTTATTATTTGTATGTGAGATTATAATCTAATATTTAATGACCCAAACGAATTCATTTTTTGGGTAGTAAGTATATTCTTCAAAATAAAATTGATAAATAAATTATCTGCTATGTAGTGCTGATTTATTTTAATATATTGGAACTATGAGCATAAGAAATATTATATAAAAATACTGAAATTGTCAATAAAAACTTAATATCTGAATGTAACGAGCTGCCGCTTAGTCTTCTGCTTGTTTTCGTACAAGATGGCGGACTAGAGTTCTCGTTTTGTACCGTTTGGACAGCTGTGGGCGCCTTAGGTTTGGAGAAACGTTTATCAGGTACGATTTAGGAGCAGGTACGATAAAGTCCCGCCCCTTTTGTGACGTTTTAACCATCAAGCCCCGCGATTTGACATAGAAACGCGCGCACGTCATTCCGACATTTTTTTTTTAAATATCTGTGTTACCTATCATATTTTGAATAATTTTATCCTTGAATGTCAGTTGCATTTGAGAAAATGCTCCAAATGTCAAATGCACCTATGCGGTGCATAAATAAGAAGCTAAGCCCGGGTGAGTTACATGACCAACCATCGCCTTTTCGGCGACAGTGGGGCTTGTCCGTTATGGCAATTTGGCAAAGTGTCGCCTTTTCAGCAACACTGGGGCTTTAGCGGCAAGTTTACTCTACTTTGTTTACAAGGCGTATGTTCTAGAAGAGATTGTGTAACGAAACTTCACAATAAACAAACAAAGACTATTTCAAAGTTATAGGTACTTTAAGAATAATAAAATGTACTCAGTGACGACTTACCTTTGCAACTTTTGGCACATTAGCAGTTAGGAAGAATATTAGCACCTCACGGAAATTAAAGGTCGATGTCACCTTGCCCATCGCGTAGAACTCGTTGTCCACTTGATTATGGGAATCCACCTTCAGACCGAAGGCGCAGGAAGCTATCACGTCATTGGCATAGCGGGTCGTTAGGTCCTTGCAGTCTATGTCTATGTAGCCGGCTGTCAAATAAACCTTAGAACTAATTGAGCATCGTAGACACAACATTTAGTTTTTTCAATTGGTATTACTCAAAGGGACCAGCAAAATTAAAGATGTGCAAAAAACTTACATTTGAACTTACATTTGGTTTTTTTGATCTTTTCCTGAATCGATCTCATCATCTGATCGCCGACCTCCACCATGAAAGGCACCATCAGACGCATCTTAGAACTTGTGAACGCTGGACTCAATGTTGAACGCATGTCTTTCCATTCTTGACCTGTAAGATATTAAAATATTATGTTTTATTCTAAATGAACCCAAAGCACGATTGTGTCCTCTTATAATATTTTCCTCTAAAATAATGTTTAACTATTAATTCTGCATAAAGCCTCTGGATCTGGACTAATTAGATATTGATGTTTCATGTCGTGTTTATGACACGGTCATATTAGCATCTTTGTATATAGCGTCAAATGCTCTTGAAGTGATAGATTAATTCTGAAATTTATTTTGTACCTTTTAAAGAAAACAAGTTCCTGGAGAAGAAAGAGTCACTGCTGAAGATGGAGCGGTGATCGAGGAAGTACTCGAAATCTTTGACAGTGATCTTCTTTACCAGTTCGATGTCGCGGATCATGACCATCTCATTAATGAACTCAAATCTTCCCACGAATCTGATGAATAAAGTATTATGAAAAAAACTGATGGGTTAAAGAAGCTGCTAAACTACATGGTGTGGTATAAAAATAATTTGAATCTAATTACTAAACTCAGTAACCATAACTCCTTACTTTTCTTCAGGAAAACTGTTGTACAGCCTCATGATATCATCAGCAAAATGATCCACACGGAACAGAATCCTAGTCATGTTGCCCAGCAGTGGGACGGGCCTGAAATGCTTGACGTCATAGCGACTGAACCTGGAATAGACTTGCCGAAAGTATAAAACCAGCACGGCGATTAGCACCGCCACCCAGATGAGGAGTAGTATCATGATCTGAAACAACAAGAATCTTATATTGAAACGGTTTAACTGTTTAAGATAAACCAAAATGTCCAATTACTGGTTTCATATCAAAACATTTGGGAATAAAATCCATACTTTTTCTTATAAACAAAAAAATATTCGTTTTTGTAGTAGAGTTTTGTGAGAGGTTGTGGTTTCGACTTCTTTCAGTGCAGTTGCGTCCTTCCGCTCCGCCTAGAGCGGGAGAAGTCATGGGATGATTTCCCACCCAAAAAAAAAAAAAGATGGTGTCATAATGTAATACGCTACACAGTCATGTTCACTAATAGCGTGTTTATAAATAGTTTGTAAACATGAACTTGAACTTACATTATCTACAAGTGAATGAACATAGGTACAGACTAGCACATCAAGTTACTACAATTTGTCAAATTTCTTTAATAGATTGTCAACTTTATTGCAAAAAAATAAGGGTCAATGTTGCTGGCCTCCGTACTTAATTACTATGAATCAATCAAAATGCTAATAATTTCTTTGTTTACTAATTATCAAAGGTACATAAATAAAAAGAAAACTGACTTGCTACACAAATAGTTATTTGTTT
Source organism: Conistra vaccinii (assembly GCA_948150665.1). Lineage (NCBI taxonomy): Eukaryota > Metazoa > Arthropoda > Insecta > Lepidoptera > Noctuidae > Conistra > Conistra vaccinii. The sequence goes on along the minus strand of OX411323.1, from coordinate 1,111,424 downwards.
CTACAATAATGAAAATTAAAATGTAGAAAAAAATACAATTGTTAGGCCGTATCTTGAAGTAACATTTAGTCTTTACTTCAAGATACCATTCAAGTCTGTCTAATCTCTAGTATCAAGTTTGTCCTTCAATCCGGAATGAGAAATTCATAGGCCGTGTAACTTGAGTGAAGCCGGCGGGCACAGCTTTGAGACGGAACCCGCCAGACGCGAATTCTACTCGCACTTGTCCAGTTTATTTTATAGATACTGACTGTCCATCAAATACGAGTGGCACAAAGGGCCATGGAGTGAGCGATGCTCGGCATAACCCTACTAGACCGAGTGCGTAACACCGAAATTCGCGTCGCCAGTTGAAAGTCTACGATGTCGGGGACAAGGCGATGCGCCTCAATTAGAGTTCGGCAGGACAATATCTAGTTAGACGCGGAGATGGCCGATGGAGTAAAGCAGTCACCGAATAGTGGCCAAGGTAAGGCCAAAGAAACCTGGTTCGTCCAAAAGCGCGTAGGGTTTATAGTATCGTGAGAGACGCACGGAATCAGGAATTACGGCAGAAAGGGGAAGCTTATACCCAGCAGTGAGAGATTTCGGGCTGAAATGATGATAATCAAAGTTCGATCAACTTGTTTTTACCCTTATGAAACTAACAATTTATTTTGATTTGATGTTTTATGATGTGCAGGTAAGATTTCAGCATTTCTTGCCGTGTGAATTAATTTTTTGGACACCCACAACCCACAATACCTTGTAATAAAAATAATTCTTACTTCAAATTACAAACTTATAACAAGTGTTGATCAGTGTTGGTTTAATCACAAAGGTCTGCAATATTATAAACCTCACATTTTTGGTATCTACTTCATACCTTTTTATTTATTTTGTTTTCCTTCATCTATTTAGTTTTTTATTTTTCGTAATTAATATTTAAATTAAATTAAATTAAAATTCATTTATTTCAGGTATCATAACCCATAACAGAATACAATCACATACAAATAAATACAAACGAAATAAATACAAGATAAATGTCACATCAACACACAAATTAAATAATTAAATAAATCAAATTCATAATCAAAAATTATTCAATAGTCTCTTACGTGCGACACTATACGTAACTTGTCTGTCACAGCAGTGTCGCACATAAGGACAGTCCAACCTATTAGCTATCATATTCAGAACGATATTGGAGCTGGCCCGCACCCTGCGCACCAGAGATGCGCAGCGCTTCCGCATGGTCGCATGAAAACAGTCCGTGCGTGCCCATGCGAACATACCCGAAGCGCTGCAGTAGCGAGGCAGCCCCAACGTCGCTCTGAAAGCGTTGTTGAATTGAATGCGGAGGGTATTGTAGCTTTTCTGCGTATAATTAGCCCACAGGCTGCAGGTGTACATGGACGTGCAATATGCTCGGAAAAGAGTTATTTTCACGCCATCCGAGCAACGCGCGAACCTGCGGGCCAGCATATTAGCTCTTTTAGATAAAGCCCTCCGCTCCCGTTCCATGTCAGCATGATCCCTGAGGTCAGCCGTGACTATATGTCCTAGGTATTTAAACTGAGTCACCCTGTCTAAGGGTACACTATTAAGACGTATAGGTGGTACGTAGTCGGGGCATATAGCACCGCCGGCCTCAAAGACCATGTACTGACTTTTCTTAATATTATAAACAAGTCCATGTTTAACAGCGTAATCCTCACACGTCGCTATCAACCTCCTCAGGCCACAGATCGACGCGCTCAGCAGAACCATGTCGTCTGCATAGCTTAAGTTATTGACACACACGTTATTTAGTTTACACACATTACGAAGATGAGGAAAAAAAATTAATGACTTACTATATTTTCGTCACAAGCCCAACACTAGTTTGTATACACTCGGATCAATCGTCAACAAAATACCGCGTAATTTAACAACTTAAATAAGTTTCGATCGTGTCACTCGGAGCACGAGCAAAATATCTCTGAGCGTACCAAGGCAGCGTGAGTTAATATTTTATATCATGTTATCGCGAAACTATGCGTTTATTTTTGTTTTTAAATGTTTAAAAATAAACGTCAACTTATATTTTATCACGCAAATAGAAACCGGATTCTGAATTTGCTATATATTGTTTTGCTTAATTGTTTGTACGGTCTGAAAATAAATCATGAAATCTTAACTTATCTTGGGCCTTCATAATTTAATTTCTTTAATAAACAGTTGAAGAACAAGAGGTAATCAGGTAATCTTTATGTAACCTAAACAACAAAGTGTTAAAGACTAAAATTACAGACGTCATAACAACTTTCACCTTTAACAAATGATGACGACATAAAATGTTTACTGATAACACCTCTGACCCCATAGTGTTGTTGTTACAGAAATTGCTATCTATTTTGTCCAAAGAGGGTTGCCTTAATTATTTAATTTTGTAAACATCCAAAGTGCTGAGTCGTATATTGTAATAGCTTGTATAGATAATACTTTTTTACTTTTTCTTTGTTCTGTTTTGAATAAAACTAACTGTGGACACAGTTGCGGTCGTGTAGTCGTACCTATATTATTAATAAAACCTAGGAGGAACATATTCTCGTTATTAATTAAGAGTAGGGTCAACTGTTATAAACCCTTTTAAAAACACAGCAAACACAAACACACGATCATTAAAAAAAAAAATTGTTAAAATTACCTATATAAATTGGATTAGTAGTTCTCGAGTTAGGTGCACTCTAACAGATAGGCAGACATAATATAAATTGTTGTTAGTATAGGACTAAAAGTAAAACATCATAATTATATTTAGATATTCTTATAGAATAGTTACCTGTCCTCCTAATCATTCAGATAATTTTTTGCTGTAACTCAATCTTTGTGTGCTATGCATACCTAATTATTCTGTTTTAACAATTATAGTATTTATTTATTTATATTTTTTGTTTGTCCCGTACTAACCCAACAAGATCTACATTGTGTTCAACTGTATCAATCGAAGAATTTTATTTATTTTAAACTCTTTTTCTTTCTTTTTTCGTATAACATACACACTTGCTTTTTCCTACTTACTTTAGACATTATGGCAGAATTATCGACATCGGCTTTGCTTGCCATTGATTAAAAATAGAATAAAATAGAACGTTTAATTTTTTTTTGTCAGTTGATTATTTATAACTCGCATCAAGTACTTCAATGAACGGGCTCAGACGCCAAGATGTAACCAATAGAAGACGGGGGACATAATTTGTTCTACAATCACACTAAATGATAAATGGAAAAATAAATTGTACCCAAAATAGACTCTCTCGGGTCCGTGCACTGCTACTATAAAAGATTTTACTTTTAGATACCCGTTATTGGTGGCTAAGTTATATCATTCGCAATAATAATAACATTTGTGACTTGTTAGACAATTTAGTCGTAGACTGTAAATAAAAATGTGGAAGGAAAACTTTAAACGTGTTAGTAACTGTCTAAAAGAATAAGCATTGCTATTTAACAGCGAGGCTTTTGGGCACTTTTTCTATTGATAGCGATGCGGACGAAGAATATCAGACATCGCATTTAGCGTAAGAGTTGTTTCGAAGCTGATTGTATGTCGAAAATAGAAACAGGGATTTTGTATAGCCAATTCTCGCGTTTACACTCGTACTAGTCGAATTCCAAAAACTTTTTATACAAAGTAGGTATTGTAACGTAAGCACAATTATAATGGATGTTCTAATTTAATTTCACCAACCTTTATTAAGATAGACGTGCTACAAATTTTGACGACGTAAATAACGCCCTACTGCAGATCCAAAACTGGTTCACTGCTTAATTTAATTTTGTACTAAATGGAAAAAAAAACTAAGTGCATAAAAGGACATCATTCAAGTGTCGAACACTGGCACTTTAGTTTTTGGGTACAAAATACCCAAAAACTATAGTGCCAGAAAAAAAAAACATATTTTTCTTATGGAAAATAACACCCTCTACATTTTTTACTATTACAATGAGAGTATACAATTAACCCTTCCGCTGCTATTTAAGTTTGAAAAAGAAAATAAAAAAAATCATATTTTGAGAATTACAATACCGTTTTAAACGTGAAACAACCTAGCTACCTCTTCATCATCATCATTTCAGCTGGAAGACTTCCACTGCTAGACATAAACTCAAACTCAAAGCATTTATTTCAATTAAACCATATATAGGCACTTTTGAATTGTCAAGGAGTCGGTCAGTCAGAAATATGAAGCTAGTTGCCCATTCCAAAGCGTAGTAGGTACCTATGGAGAAGAACGGGCAAGAAACTCCACGGACACTCTTTTAAATAAATAATTGTTACAAAATAATGGTTACATCATTCATGTTTAAATTATACATGTGAGAACAATGTAAAAAGATGCGCACGTTAAAAGCGTCCGTAATAAAAAGATAAAACAAAAACAATTCAAAGATTAAAATAAATTAAAATAAGCCACGGCAGCTAAGAGATGACCAGTCCCAACTGACGGCGCCTGTTCACGAACATGACGCGTGGATCAGCACCATCCAGCTCAACCATTTTGTAGGGAACCGAATGATCCAACACACTCGCCACCATCGGCGAGACATTTAAGTAAGCATGACAAAGTCTCAACTGCTATGCTCTTTCAAGTCAACATAAAACATAATATAATAACAGAATAAACAGCCCCATGGTACTCACATTTACAAAAACTGAAAAAATGCTTCTAAATTATACAAAACTATAGTTTGCAATGTATTATACTATCAAAAAGAAAGAAAATCATTATCAAATATTGAATATTCAACAATAAAAAATTGGTTAATGAAAAATAAAAAATAAAAAACATGTTGTTCGTAATGTCAGAAAAATAATTAAAATTAAAATAAAAAAATAAGAAAAGGGGTAGCAACTCTTCCAAATACAATAATTTCAACTAGTGAGCCCAAGTGGCTTTGGAGCAGGACCAGCATTAAGTTAATAAATTAAGTTAACTTAATATTTTTCTCTTAAAATAAATGAAATATACTCAAAGAAAGAAGAAAAGAAAGAAAATACATTTATTTAGCACAGACTTAAAGACACACAGCACAACATAATTATAATACATTAAAAAAAATAAAAGATAAACAGGAATGTGTGCCTCACGGCTGCGCCAAATAGGCCCAGTTCAGCAAAAATGCCAGACATTTAATGCCTGACGCTGGTTTTCAACTGGACCTGGCGTGTGAGGTGACGGATGCAAATCAGTTTTATACTACAGTGTGTGTGTATGTATACTTAGATAAAATAAATTGTGTAAGATAATAATAATAATTACAAACACCAAATTCGATTAATACAGCAAATATGTGTATGTATCTATACTTAAATACAGAAAGACCAGTGTAAAAATAATTAATAATATTCTAATATTTAAAATTGCAAAACAACAAAACAAATCAACCTGATAAATAAATAAATGAGACGAACGCATGATATAATATAAAACTAACGAAACGAACACAATAAAAAAGCCTGCTTTGATACGTTGCCAGACTTCCACATTCCAACAAACATAATTAGATAATCCGTGCACTTCAGCGTCTTCATCGCACAATACGCTGCAAGCAGCCGATTGCGACGGACTATTCACGGACAGTTATGCAACTGATTTTGTTAAGAATCGTTTCCCACCTATAAATCCTTTAACTGATCGTTTGGGTTGCATTGACATTGGCGTAATATGGTGTAATCTGTGACGATGGTATTTACGTACATAAATAAGTCAGCCAAACATCGTTGGCAAAAGTGGAAGTGGAAGTAAAAACAAAAAAAAAAGCGTAGACAAACGAGGAAGATAAAGATAAGGATGCAAGGTAAGCGCTAGTCAATAATAGTGTTATTTGCAGGAAAAATAAATAAATACGATATAAGTTCCTTATAAAGTGAAAGGTACCCACCCATTTTTATTTTTCGATTCCTTTCTTACAGCCCTATGCTTCTCTATGGAGGAGGTGACAAATACAAATACAAACCACACCGAGGCTCGCCCACTCCAAGTCTTGATGAAAGTATGGGAGAAATGGCGCCACCCGACATCGTACGTTACAGTCGCGTGCATACAGGCCATGCACATGGGGTACGTTGAAATGCAACGTAGTTTAGCAACGCTACTCCTACACCTATATTTTAACACAACAACATTTTTTCATTAAAATAAGACAATTTCTTTAAAAATCTTTGTATTTTTATAGCGCCTCTGTTGTTACCTTTACGAAAGTATTACAAAAATTCATAGTGTTAAATCTTGTACGACATGGTATGGAACCCTTCGTGTGCGAGTCCGACTCGCACTTGACAGATTTTATTAAACTATGTTTTAATTTCTTTTTCGTTTATGAATGAGTGATAAGTATGAGGCGTGCACTTTTGGATTTTCCAAACTATTTATGTTTATTTACAATAGTGCACTTTACTAAATTGTAAGTAACTATTATAACATTCATAATGGACGGATGGATCCAATGGATCATGAACCCTGTAACACAGGTTTTTCGTAGCATAGGGGTCATTGATCAATATTTTGTATCAGGCTATTTCCACGTGTAATCACGTGTCACCTGTATGTGTACTTTTTACGTCAGAAATAAATATACTTTTTACGTCAGAAATAAATATACATTGATCAATATTTTGTATCAGGCTATTTCCACGTGTAATCACGTGTCACCTGTATGTGTACTTTTTACGTCAGAAATAAATATACTTTATACTTTACTTTACTTTACTTTATACTTATTGTTGAGGAGTTCTCCTTGTACTACGCGATCAGCTCCACTTCACCTTAAGCATTGTGACGGGCATAAATTGCTTGGCAACCATATTAAAGTAATCGAATCGCAACCCGTGAAATACGTATTATTGAGCAGTTCCGGTGACCATCTGTGGTCTTCATCATCAGTTCCACTTCACTAAATGGTGCTTTCCTAGCGCAAATTCACGAGTTACTAAAAAAAATACCTAAATCGCTATAGGTGTGCCTATAATATTTCAAGAATTCCCTCGACTTCTCCTGGATTCCATCATTAATACTGACTTGATGACAATGGGACCACCTGGAAAGTAAACCCTTTCAAAAAAAAAAAAAAAAATTTGTCTAGCTGTCTTCGAGTAACCGAGGAACATACATTTAAAAAAAAACCGACGAACTGAGAACCTTCTCCTTTTTTTGAAGTAAGTTAAAAAGGGAATTGAACCGTCACGCTCATGCCGGTGACGCTGAATCGGGTATTCTCAGCTCCGTCGTAAGTTGACCACACGAAGAAAGTGATTCCTTCGTGTGGTCTTAAGCACACAGTCATCCTCTTTTTTTCTTTGCGTTATGTATATCGAAAATAAATGTATTTTCTTTCTTTCTTTCTTAGGTATCAGCCATACAAAAATGGATGAGTGGCATCATAGATGCCTATAAGGGAAGTGAACAATAAGAAGACGGCTTATAGTGACGTACTTTATCGACTCTAAATAAATTAGGATGATGGTTATTAATTAATAAAGCTGGTAGCGAAAAAAGAAAAATCATAAATTTATTAACTTTTTTATTCAAAAAACGTCATTACAATTTTATTTTTATTTTTTATTTATTAAATATCAACTTATACTAACAGTTTGCACCACACATACAAGTTAAACACATACAATACTATAGATCACTTTTTATGAAAATTTATTCTAAATCACATCATATATTACAATAAATAATCTCGTAGATTAGAATAAAATAGAGTTATCAGTAACGTGACTACTGCGAGTAAAGCTAAGCGTACTATTATCTTAATTTTGTTTGCTCGCATCTCAACAAGTTTTTGTTATCACACTTTCTTCTCCACCACGATATATAGAAACTGTAGCGCCATCTATCGGCTACGCGTATTACTACGTTGTGAACTATCGAACCGCGTATAGATAGAGTAGCTAACTACGAAAAAGTTGGAAATTGGCAGTAGCCCAGCAGACCATACCTTCCGTCTGGCTGCACAATATCCCTTTTTATCAAGGAATATCACATCTTTTGTTATAATTTTATTCTAAAGTTTTCCTGTTCCTTCTGCCGCTTCTGCTTACCGCTTAGCTAAGCCACCGTGGAAGAAGCTTCTTTCACGGTGGAAATAATGCGTTAAATAATCATACTCACCCTTTGTTTATATCATTTATTTATTAATTGGCATATTAAAATATCAAATGCCTGCATACAAAGTTATTAGATACACTTTTTTTTTTCATTTCTTTTTGATTTTCAGGACATTATCAATCCAATCCTAATCAAAACTAACATTATAAATGCGAAAGTGAGTTTGTATATTTGTTTTTAACTAAAACGGCTGAACGGATTTGGATGAAATTTGACACATGGGTATTTCTATCTCAATTTCTCATGGGTTCAAGACTTATGCGAGTGTTATTAATACATGCTTTTATTCTTTCCTTTAACAAGTTCGTTACTTATAATAATAATCAGCCAATAATATTCCCACTGCTGGGACATACGCCTCCTCTCGTGAGAGGGAGTGGGCAGTAATCCACCACGCGGGCCCAGTGCGGGTTGGTAGATGTCACATGTTTTCGATTTTTTGGTTCTAGGACATGATGGTTTCCTCACGATGTTTTCCTTCACCGTTTTGAGAGCAGTGGTGATGAAATTATTTACACAAAGTAAAGCGCCTAACCTGGGTTCGAACCCACGATCTACAACTCATAAGTCGGGACCATTACCACGGGGCCACCATTGCTCAGTTCGTTACTTATTTTATAACTACCATATTTTATAACTACCGTATTTTACGACACTAAACTCACTAAAATAATCTCTAAACAATTTAAAACATCACAATCGTTGTCTTTTCTAATTTCTTGCTCTGAACCTGAGCCAATGACCTCCTTGTAGTCTAATATTAAAGGTCTCTTTGTCAAGTATAGCAGGGATGCAGGTCTTCTCACAAGGGGAGATCTCCATATGCTGGAGGATCTGGTACGCCATCACCTTCATCTCGCAGAGAGCGAATCTCGACCCTGAAAAACAATGATTATGGTTAGTATACCTACATACGTTTATCATGATCAATCGAGTCCAAGAACAACTATTTGATTTATTTTCTTCTTGCCTTGCTCTGGTGATTCAGAATGTTACTTTGGGTAGGCGCAGTAATAATGTATTCTCTTAGTTTTTCCTCGATCAGTCATTAACATTATCATTCATACCTCTTCCATACATCATCACTGATGTTCCCTATCAGCCCTTTCTTCTTTATTTGATTTATGAGCCATATTTTATGAATTACTATCTTCCGCCAGGCTTCGCCCGTGTGATATCTCTTTTTTTTTTTTTTTACGAGGAGGAGAGGAATATCTTTATAAATTAGAGTTTATTCATTACAAAGAAAAATATAAATAATTTCTCTTTACAATATTAGTGTAGATAATAAACACAGGACTCACCTATACAGTTTCTAGGTCCAATACCGAAAGGCATATAAGCGAACGTCTGGATATTATGCTTGTTTTCTTCAGAGAAGCGCTCTGGGTCGAATTTATCAGGATTGGGGAAGAACTGCGGGTCACGGTGGAAAGCAAACGCTGGTATTGAAATACCTGTGCCTTTGCGAACCTGCAAAAATGAAGTTTTATTAATACTGTGTAGTTTCTAGATTGTAATTGTAAAATCGATATTTGAAAGACAAAAAAAATATATGTGGTTAGTTTACTTACAATAAAATCTTTTTCAGCTTTGTCGTTTGGTTTTCCGAGATTGTAATCTTTAGTACAAATTCTGTCCAGAGCAATACCAGGCGGCCATAGTCGTAAAAGCTCTGCCAATCAAAAACAAAGTTATAAAATAATTGTTGATCGAAAATAAAATAAATAAGCACTGTTTGATTTGAATAATATCAAAATCTTACCAGATACAACCATATCCATATACGGCATATTCTGAATGGAGTTGAAGTCAAACTTGCCGCCGTTCTTAGCGTCAGTCTCCTTGATCTCCTGCGCCAGTCGCTCCTGGACATCAGGGTTCAGCGCTAGTTCGTAAAGCAGGAAAGACATGCCAGATGAGACAGTTTCGAAGCCAGCAATGAAGAACAGCACCGCTTGAGCAATGAGGTCGTCGTCAGTCCACACTGGAAGCAAAATGTAATTGTGATTAGAAAAAAACAAACTTGAACACCTCATGGATGTTCGTTTGAAGTGTCTGTGACTATTTCAAATCTTATTTTCAAGATGGCTAAACTCAAAATGGATGACATTCAGATATCTAGACATTATAATGCCTTTCTTATATTGTTGGATAAACGGTGAAGGAAAACATCGTGACAAAACCGGTATTCCTGGGATATAGTTCTCGACGGCAGGTGAAGCCAAGTCAGAAGCCCATGCGGCTCTGACACCAGGTTAAATCACTAACCACATGAAAAGAAAGAAGAATATAATTGGATCGCAAACATTCCGTCTGCCCACCTGATGGTAAAGGGACACAACGGTTTATGGATTGATGATATCTGCAATGCTTTTGGCAATGCAGACATCCCAGAGACAATACTGAAAATTCTCATGTGTTACTTACTATACCCAATAGAGCAGAACACAGCAACACTGCAGACATAGATATGATATCAGGAGTATTTTCTCGGACTGCCTCGGACGAACTCCTTCAGAAAGAGCAATATTTTAACCTCTAACGTTCTTGATCACACGTTTACACCAAGGCCAGAACCTGTCACGCTAGCTCAGATATTCAGTTACCTACATCATGTAACTCTATATTTGTAAGGTGGCTGTAATTTGTGTTTTTACTCGATTTCTTGTTGATACACACACACACACATATGAGATACCTTGGAAATCGAAAAATTATAAATTATGGTTTTTTACAAATAGTTAATTTGATCTAACGATATTTTAATATTTTATATTTCTGAAACCAGCCACATAATTATCTAATTACTTGTATTTGTTTTTTTATTGATACTATTTTGTGAAAAAAACAATTGATTAGTTTTAGGAATCATAAAATGTTTATACTAATAATAAAGCTAAATAGATTGTTTTTTTTTTTGTTTGTTTGAACGCGCTTATCTCTGAAACTACCGGTCGGATTTGTATTTTTTTGTTACATTCGATAGCCCAATTCTAGAGGAAGGCTATTTAGCCTTAGGAGCCAGCCTAGCACGAAAAGTCATAAAGAACGGATGCGGACGAAGTCGCGGGCAGAAGCTAGTACATAGTATAAACCTACTGTTACATGTACCAAGACAATATAGCCTAACTGAGTAAAAATAACTTACACTTCGTTTCAGTTTTTAATCAGTTGTAGACATACCTCTGTTTATTTCTTTCTGTCCAACGGAAGATTCTTCAACAGTCGCGAATCCAGCAGCTTCATCATTGGATTTGTTGTCTTCATGGGTCAGTTTACCTGAAATTACATTCGAGTTTATAATTTTTCTGTTATTGTTATTATTACATAATGATTTAGGTACTATTTTGGAAATGGTACTGGATTTTTATCAATGCTGTCATGTTGTATGTACTGACTGTTGAACAGTTTTTAAATTGGCAAATACCTTTCTTGGCTTCCATAAGTAAGTGAATCATATCGGGTCTGATGATATTCCGCATCTCGCGATCCGCCATCGTTTCCATTACTAACTTTCTGAAGAATTTTTTGGACATCTCCGAAAGGAAATCCAACTTTAAAACCTGTAAATAAAATTATATGAGCGTTATTTTAGTACCTAATCATAAATCGGGTTTTTCATATAGTGTCTTTCGCGTTTAATATTTCCTGTATGTATCTTAATAAGTGCACCACGATGCGATATGAATGATGTATTGAACGTCACTACCAATACTTTGATTGCGGTTCTCGCCCAACACTTTTGATTGCTACTGCGACGTTCACCTTGAATTAAGTCTCATTGAAGTCTCAGTCGAGACGTACCACGTGATGTTTTTGTGATCCTACATTAGCCGTGTCATTCAAAGTTTACTGGTAATTATATTATTTGTATAAGAGATTATTATGCATTATTTAATAACTCTGACAAATTCATTTCTTGGGTAGTCATCATTCTTCAAAATAACATTGATAATTAAATTATCGGATAGTGCTGATCTATTGTAATATAATATCAATAAATATATCACGGATATCGAATGCACATTAATCTTCAAAATGGACAAGTCTGTAGGTATTAAGTTATTGATTTTTTAATTAAGATATAATCAGCCATATTATCTTTGTCTACAGATATCATTTTCATTTGGTACCTACTTTGTTTACAAGGACTACTTATATTCTACAAGAGATACTGTATAAGTAAATGATTGTGTAATGAAACTTCACATTAAACAAACAGATGATATCAAAGTTATAGGTATGTACTATATTTAAAAAAAATAGTCAGTGATGACTTACCTTAGCAACTTTCGGCGCATTAACAATTAGGAAGAACATTAGCATCTGACGGAAATTAAAGGTGGATGACACTTTGCCCATAGCGTAGAACTCATTGTCCACTTCATTATGGGAATCCACCTTTAGACCGAAGGCGCAGGAAGCTATTACGTCATTGGCGTAGCGGGTCGTTAGATCCTTGCAGTCTATGTCAATGTAGCCGGCTGTCAAAAAAACCTTAGAATTAATGGACCACCGTAGACAAAAAGTATTTAGTATTGGTTCATTATATTACTCAAAGCGATCAGCAAAGTTTCACATATCCAAAAAACTTACATTTGGTTTCTTTGATCTTTTTCTGAATCGAGCTCATCATCTGATCGCCGACCTCCACCATGAAAGGCACCATCAGACGCATCTTAGAACTTGTGAACGCTGGACTCAATGTTGAACGCATGTCTTTCCATTCTTGACCTGTAGGATATTAAAATATTATTATGTTTTATCCTAAATGAACCCAAAGCATAATAAAATTATGTCCTCTAGCAATATTTTCCTCGAAAATAATTATAATAGCTACACTGCACTTCGACTGTTTAGATACTAATGTTACGCGCTTGACATATGGCCATAGGTGTATATTAGTATTTTTTGCATACTATAACATCAAATGCTCTTTAAGTGATAAATGATTAATTTTTATATTTACTTTGTTCATACCTTTTAAAGAAAACAAGTTTCTCGAGAAGAAAGAGTCACTGGTGCTGAAGATGGAACGGTGATCGAGGAAGTACTCGAAGTCTTTGACAGTGATCTTCTTCACCAGTTCGATGTCGCGAATCATAACCATCTCATTAATGAATTCAAATCTTCCCACGAATCTGATGAACAAGATATTTTGAAAATACTGACAGCTACCAAACTAAATGGCGTGGTATAAAAAAGTGATTTTAATTAAATCACTAAACGAAATAACCATAACTCCTTACTTTTCTTCAGGAAAACTGTTGTACAACCTCATGATGTCATCAGTGAAATGATCGACACGGAACAGGATCCTAGTCATGTTCCCCAACAGTGGGACGGGCCTGAAATGCTTGACGCCATAGCGACTGAACCTGGAGTAGACTTGCCGAAGGTATAAGACCAGCACGGCGATTAGCACCGCCACCCAGATGAGGAGTAGTATCATGATCTGAAACAACAACAATCTTATATTAAAACGGTTTAGCTGTTTTTGATAAACCAAAATGTTCAATTTCTGGTTTCATAACAATCAAAACATTTGGGAATAAAATCCATGCTTTTTCTTATAAACTAAGAAAATATTTGTTTTTGTAATTTAAGTTGTAATTTCGACTTCTTGCAGTACAGATGCTTTTTATCGAAGTAGGCTTGAGATTCAGTCTTGAACAGCTACAACAAGCAAGTGTCTGCTTTGTTAAATGTTTATCATCAGTTCTGAAGTCTGTATCAGATTGGTTCACTGCTAGTCTACTGATCTTTAACTTTTACTTCTCCTAAAACTCGTTGAATATGTTTATGTGAGAAATATCTATCCTTATTCATCTCAAGATTGTATGTAAAGATACCACACAACAAATGACTATTATTATCTATCTTGATATTTTTAAGTACAGGCGCGTGTAATGTGTTTGCACGCTATGATTGTCAGTGCCAAGGTAACCCACTCGTCTCTGGCGATAGTCCATACATTAACAACATAATCGTAACGAATCATTGGTCAGTAATTAGAAATTATGGATAGATTGTCTGAAAGATTATATGGCTAGAAAGGACGTGACTATTGAGATGACGGCAGTTAAGGATGAAGATGACGAGCTGCGCCATCCACAAATAAATACTAGATTAAACACAAATACTGAAATTAGTAACAATAACATTACAGGTGGCATCATAATTTAAAACGCTACAGTCATGTTCACTAATTGTGTGTAAATAAATAGTTTGTAAACATGAACTTGAACTTTCATTATCTACAAGTGAATTAACAACAAAGTTATTAATTGTTGTTCACAATAATTATCAAAAATAATGTTTGTTTAACGAATAGGTCAACACAAAATAAGCGTGTCTATCTATAATTAAGATAATTCAATGACACCATTTAGTACTAGGTACTACTTATTTACTTCAAATGAATTAATCAAAAAGCAAAAAATTTGTTTGTTTACTAATTACCAAATAAAAAGAAAGTAAGAAAATGCTCATGTCATGTGCCAACAGTGGCTAGACAAATAGTTATTTGTTTCTACAATAATGAAAATGTACAAAAAATACAATTGTTAGGCCATATCTTGAGGTAACATTTAGTCTTTACTTTATGATTCAAGATACCATTCAAGTCTATCGAATCTTTAGTCTAAAGTTTGTCCTTCAATCCGGAATTGGAAATTCACAGGCCGTGTAACTTGAATGAAGCCGTGGGCACACCTTTGAGACGGAACCCTCAAGGCGCGAGTCCTAATCGCATTTGTCCGGTTTATTTTTTAGGTAATATCCAGGATTGAAAGTAGCCTTTGTCCTTCACCAGGTCACAGGCTACCTTCTTGACAAATTTCGGTTGTGGTTTAGGCGTGTAAAGGTATTAGACGCACAGGCACTTTAGTATTTATAACGTTATAAGGTTTCCCGGTATTGTACAGATATCCTCGTCTTTTAAGCTGTTCTTAGTAATTTAAATTATTGAAGTATTGAAATGGCTGCCACCACTTGAAGGCACTGGAATGTTTTATTGTTACTCTCCAGTATTAACAAAGGGGTCACGTCCTTTGAAATACTATGTTAATGGTAACTTTATTAGATGCACATACAAGAGTAGTTTGAGTCATGTCTATTTTTGATTAACCATGTGCATTTTTTTGTTACATAGTAAATAATGAAAGTAATACAGTTCTGCAATTATCAGCCTTAAACTCAAACAGAAATTTGCATTCGCATTTTGCAAACAAAAGGCAGTTTCAGAAGGAAAATTCTAATCAAAATCTAGTTCTGGAAAAGATGTAAGTTACTTATTTAAAGTTTTATTATTACCAAGTTATTCTCAGCTGAGACTAAAGTCTTTGGCACTACTTCAATGTATTTAAAACCTGTCTCTACTCTCACTTTCCATAATTTACAACGAATGTAAACACTCAAACATAACTAGTTTTATCCTCGGTCTACATATCTGTATAATTTTCTAATTATTACATAACGGCGGCTCTTATTCATGAACTAGTAATTAATTAACCCGCTTACTGCAGTTGAGATTAAAATGTTTAAACTAGGAATTAATTTATCTACAAGAGGTTACATATAAGGCAAAAAAAAAAAAACTGCTTTATTCATTCGTGAGTAAAATTCGGTGTCCTGCCAACAATAACATGGACGGTCACAAAGGAGACTGTCCAGTGACTGAATACGAGTGGGGCAAAGAGCCATGGAGCGATCCATGTTTGGCATAACCCTACTAGACCGAGTGCGTAACACCGAACCGAAATTCGTCGTCAATCGAAAGTCAACGATGTCGGGGACAAGGCGATGCGCCTCAATTGGAGTTCAGCAGGCCATCTAGTTAGACACGGAGATGGCCGATAGAGTAAAGCTGAGACCGAATGGTGGCCAAGGTCAGACCAAAGAAACCTGGACCGTCCAAAATAACGTAGGGTTGATGATATCGTGAGGGTCGCACGGAATTGGGAAGTATGGCAGAAAGACCTGGGTATGGCCTATACCCAGCAATGATTCCGGACTTGAAATAATGAGCAATTGACGATAATCAAAGTTCGATCAACTTTTTACCCTCATCAAACTAACAATGGAATTGATTAGACGTTTTATGATGTGCATGTAAGATAATAGGCATCAGCATTTTTTGCCGTGTGAATTAATTTTTTGGACACCTCATAGACAGTTAGACACCCAAGATTATTTTTACTACAATACCTTGTAATAAAAATTATTCTTAGCTAAAATTACAAACTGCTAACCAGTGTTAATCACAAAGGTCTGCAATATTATAAACTTATTTTTTGTATCTACATCCTGGAACATCTATGTATTTTGTTTTTTATTCTTCGTAATTAATAATTATTTTACGAAGATAAGGAAAAAGTTCAATGGCATCACTTACTATTTCGTCACAAGCACAAACACTAGTTTGTATACACTAAGTTCAATAGTCAACAAAATACCGCGTAATTTTACAACGTAAAACAAGTTTCGACCGTGTTGCTCGGAGCACGAGCGAAATATCTCTGAGCGTACCAAGACAGGACGTGACTTAATATATTATGTCATGTTATCGCGAAACTACGCGTTTATTTTTGTTTTTAAATGTTTAAAAATAAACGTTGTCTTATATCTTATCAGTGATAATGGGAATACGCAAATAGAAACCGGATTCTGAATTTGGTAGATAGGTACAGTCTGAAAATAAATCGTGAAATCTTAACTTATCTAGGGCCTTAAGGCCTTAATAACTCCTAGTTGGATTGTGCATCATAATCACTTTGTAAACAAGATGTAATCTTTATTTAACCTAAATAGTGTCAAAAACCAACGGTTGTCATAACAAATAACTTCCACCTCTAAACTAATAACGGCATAAACCGTCTGACCCCCATAAAGCTGTTGTTAAGGAACTAGCTATCTATTTTGTGCAAAAAGGGTTGCCGTAATTTATTTATTATTCATACTATAAACAAATTGTATAGATTTGATGTTTTTCTTTGTTATTGTTTTGATTTATAAAACTGTGGACAGATCCGCTCATGTAGTCGTATATTTTGATAAAACCTAACAGGAACATTTTTTCAATAATATTAAAATTGGGATGAGGATCAATTTTATTGTCATAAACCCTTTTAAAAACTCAGAAAACAGAAACATCCGATAATAAAAATAAAAAAAACAGATTGTTAAAATCATTAAAAAGGTAAAACAACCAGTAGTCTGTATTCAGTTAGCCTTATATAATAGTTACCTGTCCTAATCATTCAGATGATTTTTTGCCGTAACTCAATCTTTGCGTGACTTTTCACATGTTTATAATTTTTTGTAAGTTGATCGCAACTTGTTTGTTTTTGTAACTCGCATCAAGTTCTTCAATGAACAGGCTCAGACGCCAAAATGTACCCAATAGAAGACGGGGGGACACAATTTGTTCTACAATCACACTAAATGATAAATGGATTAATAAATTGTACCCAAAATAGACTCTCTCGGGTCCCTGCACTGCTAATAAAAAAGATTTTGATACACGTTATTGGTGGCTCAGTTATAACATTCGCAATAATAAGAACACTGTGTGACTTGTTAGATAATTTTATCATCATCATCATCATCATCAGCCTATTAATGTTCCCACTGCTGGGACACAGGCCTCCTCTCTGTGTGAGGGAGTGGGTCGTAATCTACCACGCGGGCCCAGTGCCGGTTGGTAGAAGTCACATGTCTTCGAATTTTTGGTTCTAAGACATGCCGGTTTCCTCACGATGTTTTCCTTCACCGTTTTGAGATCAGTGGTGGTAAAATTACACAAAGTAAACCGCCTGCCTTTTTTTTTTTTTTTTTTGGGTGGGAAATCATCAAATGACTTGTTCCGCTCTGGGCGGAGCGGAAGGGCGTGTCAGACTTTTACTGACTAAAACCCACCCGTGTTCCTTCCCTTACCTAGACCGGGGCCACGGTTTCCCCTTAGGACTTACTGCCTGGGTTCGAACCCACGACCTACAACTCGTAAGTCGGGGGCCATTACCACTGGGCCACCATTGCTCCTCATAATTTTATCACACGAGGATAATTCCGACGATTGACGGTAAATAAAGGTGTGGTAAGAAAACTTCAAGGATGTTAGTAACTCTGTCTAAAAGAATTGCATTGCCATTCAAAAGCCAGGCTTTTGGGCACTATTTCTGTTGATAGCGATGCGGACGAAGAATATCAGACTTCGCATTTCGCGTAAGGGTTGTTTCGAAGCTGATTGTACTGTATGTCGAAAATAGAAACATGGATTTTGTACTGCGGTTATTTGTTGCTACAAAAGCAGATACTTCCAAAAACTCTTTTTAAGAAGTAGGTATTGTAACGTAAACAAAATATTATCAGATGTTGTTAATTTTACCAACCTTTATTATGATTGCACCAGTAGCCACTTATTCACGTAATCAAAATTACACATAAATATCCAACTTTCCGTTTTCCTTATTCTCAATACAGTTGCTTATTGGTGCCACATTGCACAACATAGAGTATTTCATAATATTTGTTGTGAAAAATTAAATCAGTTCATTCCAAAAATTTATTTTGTATTCCTTCTTTGTTCTCCTTGATTTTATAAAAACTTAAATAATTTTGAAGTTTGCGTTACTATTGCAATTCACTTGCATCATTTACCTGCGAACCTGTTTCCAATGAGGATGCGAATGAATCATTCGCATGAACTAAAGAAAATAAGCCTAATGGCTTAATATTAAAGTTGAAATTAAGATTTCAATAAATTGAGCGCAATTTTTGCGGTCAACAGCGACCAAGGAGGTCAATGTCCTCTGTTGTAATTATCTTTACCACGTGAAATGCCTTCATTCTTGTCAGATTGTTGGTGCTGTGGACTTATCGAAAAGTAACTCGTTTTATCTAGACTATCACTAGTCATTACATCAATAATAATAAATAACGCCAACTATTTAAGACGCAGATATACAGACGTGACCTTGAGTGGTTAGCTTGCGTGTTCTGTACTGAGTTCACGCAACGCGTCGTACGTCCAGCCAGTAATAGGACTCGCTTATCAAGGAGCGCTGTCACTAATTTGACGCATTATTAATTTATTATACATAAAACAAAAGGAATTATCTTTAAAATGGTGAAGGTTTCAGAAAAATACGCTTGATAGCTTTTGCGTAATTCTCGGTTTTTTAACCGCGTTAGACATAACTTTACAAATTAATTTCACTAAGTAATATAAACATAAACTAATATATTTGTATATTAAATTATTAAAAAAATGCTCTAATTTAACATACATTTCTTCCAAATTATTAATACTACTCGTTTAGACGTAATTTTCAGTGAATTTATATAATTAAAAGTAGCTTATTGTCGCCTTAATCTACGCCAATGGTCTTTGTAAAAGTGTCTATATCAGTCTGCGAGCGTATTATAGATTCGCGCGGGGGTTGGGGCAAGATACCAAGTTTTATTCAAAATTCAAACTATATATTTCAAAGATTTATTCCCGAAGTATTTTCATCAAGAATTAACAGGATATAAAAAAAAAAATATATATCATTACCTTAAAAAATTTTCCAATTAAGGTTAACTTTTTAATAAGTAAGATACCTTTAACATATAATTATCAGCCAATATGTTGATGATGAAGGCTGTACTTCTGAGCAGGCTAATTTTAGGAAGCGTGATGGAGTGAAAGACGAAAGGAGTTTTAAAGGTTAAGAAGTAGGAAGTTTTAATTTGTATTGGCACAGTTAATTGAATCAGGCGTGACTTTGCGGAAATCCATTATAAAATACAATAGACGATGTATATTTAGTAACTTAATCCGCTTAACTGTTCTTAAAGAGTTAGAGAACCCTGTAAGAAATCAACACGTGTTTCGCCTCTCAACGAGGCATCCTCAGAATGACGATTGACTTGTTGCGAACTCGGACACGAAGTGTTGCCACGACAAGAGCCGAACGCAGAGTTCGTTTTTTGCGTGCAAGTCAATCGTCATCCTGAGGATGCCTCGTTGAGAGGCGAAACACATGTCGATTTCTTACAGGGTTCTCTAACTCTTTAAGAACAGTTATAGCGGATGAAGTTACTAAATATACATCGTCTATTGTATTTTTTTTGTATTGGCACAGTTTGGACACAAAAGGATTGGCTCGCATAAGAAATCTTAGTCTTAGTTTACAGTATTGATCTCAGTCTCGGATCTCAGATCTCAGAGTCAGGCTCTGTTGACTGATGAGTTTGCCGACCACTGATCTAGACTAAGTACTATGTTGCACCGTCAAACGAAAACTGAATTCCTTAGAAAGTACCTTACTAACTAGGATCAATGAAGCACAATAAGTATCGGAACAGCTCATGGATTCCCCATGCGAAGACTTATAGCACGAATAATTCAAATTAGCTTATTATTACGACCCATCAGTATACACCCTGAGTTTTTTCCATCCAGCATTTACAAGATGCAGAAGAAAAAGTGAACTGAACCGTCACGCTCGGGTCGGTGACGCTGAATCGGGTATTCTCGGCTCCAGTCGTAAGTGGCCACTTCCTTTGTGTGGACTTAAGCACACATCCTCTTTTTTTCTTTGCGTTATGTTTACCGCAAATAAGGTATCAGCCACACAAAAATGGATGGATGGCATGATAGATGCTATGACTATAGAGGAAGTGAACAATAAGAGAACGGCTAATTAATATGGGGATGAATGACGTACAGGCCTACTTTGTCGACCCCAAATAAATTACGATAAAGGATGTTAATTAATAAAACTGGTAACGAAAACAAAAAATCATAAATTAATTAACTTTTTTATTGACGTCTTTACTACTACAATGATAACATTTTATAAAATTTTATTCTAAATTGTAATAAATAATCTCGTAGATTAGAATAAAATAGAGTTAGCACTGAAGTGTCCACTGCAAGCTATTAGTATAAACTTAATTTTGTTTGCTCGCATCTCAACAAGTTTTAGTTTTCATACTTTCTTCTCCACCACGATTATACAGAAACTGTAGCGCAATCTATCGGCAACGCGTATTACTATCTTGTCAACTAGTGAACTATAGATAGAGCCACAACATAATAATAAAAAAATGAAATAAAACATCACCCGTCTGGCTGCGCAATATCCCTTTTCATCAAGGAATAACACATTTTGTTATAATTTTATTCTAAAGTAGTTCTTCTGGTTACCGCTTAGCTAAGCCACCGTGGAACAAGCTTCTTTCACGGTAAAAATATGCAATATATATTATCACAATCAGCCTTTCTTTATATTATTAATTTATTGATTGGCATATTAAGAGATCAGTTAGCATATTGATTTCATAAAATGCCTGCCTATATAGTAAATAAATGTACACATTTTTGTTTCATTTCTTTTTCATTTTCAATCCAATCCTAATCCTAACTAGTATTATAAATGCGAGAGTTTACATACATACATAAACTCACGCCTTCTTCCCAGGGGGGTAGGCAGAAACTACAGAACGCCACTTGCTACGATCCTTACATAATCCTTTTGCCTCGTTTACGTTCATACATTTGGTCATACACGCTCGCCGGTTGCGAGTACTACGCACCTGTCCTTTCTGAAGAACATCACCAATAAGGTCGTATATGTCCTCCTAGGGCGTGGGTCCCGGCGTTTCAAGTCACATCTGCCTTGTAAATACATTTTGTTAGCCGCCTTTCATTCATCCTCTCAACATGACCAAACCATCTCAGCATACCCTTTAAAATTTTTGTCACTACATCGTCTTTTATCTCACACCGTTATCTTATCACATCATTACTCAGCCTATCATTCATAGTCAGACCACACATGCTTCGCCAAGAACGCATTTCCACAGCATTTATTCTACTTTCATGCTTCTTCTGCCACACCCAGCATTCACTTCCATACATAAGCGTGAGTTTGTTTGTAATTAAACCGGCTAAACAGATTTGGATGAAATTTTGAACATGGATAGACCATGACCTGGGTTAGGTAGGACATAGGATACTTCTATCTCGATTTCTCATGGGATCGAGACTATGCGGGTGTTATTTAATAAATGCTTTTATACCTTTAACCTTTTTACCTTTAACAAGTTCGTTACTTATAATAATCAGCCTATAATGGTCCCACTGCTGGGACACAGGCCTCCTCTCGTGAGAGGGAGTGGGCTGTCCACAAAGCAGGCACAGTGCGGGTTGTCACATGTCTTCGAATTTTTGGTTCTAAGACATGCCGGTTTCCTCACGATGTTTTCCTTCACCGTTTTGAGAGCAGTGGTGATGAAATTATTTACACAAAGTAAAGCGCCTAACCTTGGTTCGAACCCACGACCTGCAACTCGTAAGTCGGGACCATTACCACTGCTCAGTTCGTTACTTATAACTCACTCACTAAAATTGTATATTATAGTCTCTAAACATTTTAAATCATCACAATCATTATCTTCTCTAGTTTCTTGCTCTGAACTTCAGCCAATGACCTCCTTGTAGTCTGATATTAAAGGTCTCTTTGTCAAGTATAGCAGGGATGCAGGTCTTCTCACAAGGGGAGATCTCCATATGCTGGAGGATCTGGTACGCCATCACCTTCATCTCGCAGAGAGCGAATCTTGACCCTGAAAAACAATGTTTATGGTTAGTAGGCGTCAATCATGACCAATCAAGTCCAACAACCACTATTTGATTTCTTTTCTTCTTGCCTTGCTCTGGTGATTTAGAATGTTACTTTGGGTAGGCGCAGTAATAATGTATTCGTTTCTCTTTTCCTCTATCAGTTGTTGACATTATCCCTAAAAAAATAAAGGGGCCTTTTGGCTCCTCTTCCACTTCCATCATCATCATTAATTTTCCCTATCAGTCCTTTAGTCTTCTATATTCAGTTGATTTTCACGTATGAATTAACAAACAGAGGACTCACCTATACAGTTTCTAGGTCCAATACCGAAAGGCATATAAGCGAACGTCTGGATATTATGCTTGTTTTCTTCAGAGAAGCGCTCTGGGTCGAATTTATCAGGATTGGGGAAGAACTGGGGGTCTCGGTGGAAAGCAAACGCTGGTATTGAGA
The DNA here is from genome assembly GCA_948150665.1 of Conistra vaccinii. Taxonomy (NCBI): domain Eukaryota; kingdom Metazoa; phylum Arthropoda; class Insecta; order Lepidoptera; family Noctuidae; genus Conistra; species Conistra vaccinii. The sequence goes on along the minus strand of OX411323.1, from coordinate 1,088,212 downwards.
TACCTGTGCCTTTGCGGACCTGCAAAAATTAAGATTAATTAATACTCTGTAGTTTCTAGATTGTAATTGTAATGTCGATAGTTGAAAGAAAAATATGTATGTATAGCACTTACAATAAAATCTTTTTCAGCTTTGTCATTTGGTTTTCCCAGATTGTAATCTTTAGTACAAATTCTGTCCAGAGCAATTGCAGGAGGCCATAGTCGTAAAAGCTCTGCAAATAAAAAACAAAGTATATAAAATAATTTTGTTGATCGAACATAAAATAGATGAACATAATTATTGTTTACAAAGCACTCTTTGATTTGAATAATATCAAAATCTTACCACAAACAACCATATCCATGTATGGCATATTCTGAATGGAGTTGAAGTCAAACTTGCCGCCGTTCTTAGCGTCAGTCTCCTTGATCTCCTGTGCCAGTCGCTCCTGGACGTCAGGGTTCAGCGCCAGTTCATAGAGCAGGAAAGACATGCCAGAGGAGACAGTTTCGAAGCCAGCAATGAAGAACAGCACCGCTTGAGCGATGAGGTCGTCGTCAGTCCACACTGGAAGCAAAATGTAATTGTGATTAGAAAAAAACACACTTGAACACTCCCTGGATCTTCGTTTGAAGTGTCTGTGACTAGGTATTTCAAATCATATTTTCAAGATGGCCTTGCTCAAAATGGATGACATCCAGAGATTCGGACAATATAATGCCTTTTCTTACATAATTGGATAAATGGTGAAAGAAAACATCATAAGGAAACCAGCATGCTTGAGAGATATTTCTCGACGGCATGTGAAGCCAAGGATTTCAAACTCTGACAGCAGGTTTAGTCATTAGCCACACGAAAAGAAAGAAGAATATAATTGGATCGCAAACATTCTGTCTGCCCACCTGGTGGTAAAGGGACACCAAGGTTTATGGATTGATGATATCTGCAATGCTTTTGACTATGCAGACAAACCAGAGACAATGCTGAAAATTCTCATGTGTCTTAATTAAACCCATGCAAAATCCAATAGACGATGTATATTATGTAACTTAATCCGCTTAACTGTTCTCGTAGAGTATTAGATAATCCTGTAAGAAATCGACACGTGTTTCGCGAGGTGGGCCGATAAGAGATCCTATATAAGTGGGGTTGTCGGGCGGTTGTAGCTCAATTTGCGTTCGGCTCTTGTCGTGGCAATACGTCGTGTCCGAGTTCGCAACAAGTAAATCGTCATGCTGAGGATGCCTCGTTGAGAGGCGAAACACGTGTCGATTTCTTACAGGGTTAGCCTAAATTTGCGCAAGGAAATCGTAACGTGTGTGGCTACCATAAGAACAGTTAAGCGGATTAAGTTACTAAATATACATCGTCTATTGTATTTTATAATGGATTTCCGCAAAGTCACGCCTGAGTCAATTAACTAAACCCATGCACAAAGCGCGGCACAGCAACACTGCAGAAATAGATACCTATTATTTCAGAGTACTTCCCCGGACGAGCTCCATCAGAAAGAGCAATATTTTAACCTTTAGCGTTCTTAATCACACGTTTACACCAAGGCCACCTGTCATGCTAGCTCAATTCTATAACAGATTTCAGTTACCTACTTCATATAATTATGTAGTTCTATATTATTACATTACAGTGGTTGTAATTTGTGTTTTTACTCGATTTCTTGTCGCTACAGACATACGAGATACCTTAGGAACCGAAAAATTATTAAGTATGGTTTTTTACTGATTTGATCTAACGATATTTTAATATTTATATGCTTATTTTGCTTTTGCTCCGTGTGGTGCCGGACTGCTCCGTGTGGTGCCGGACTTAAAGAATCGCACTACCCTATTTCTTCCCATGGGTGTCGTAAAAGGCGACTAAGGGACTTACTAGAGAATGGGCAGCAGCGTTCTCTATGCACTTTTAACACCATACTGCGATCGCCAACCCGCTTGCCAAGCGTGGCGATTATGGCAAACCCCCCCCCAAAAATGACAAGCACCAAAAACAAACGGCCCCTAGTGCCCGGCGGCCTACCTACCCTTGGCTACGGTAGCGGTCAAGGTCACGGTGAGGCAAGGGGTGCGAAGAATCCCCGGAAGAGATCCGGCTACCAAAATCACCGGAAACTGGACCTGGCAACATTCAACACGCGTACACTCCGAACCGACGAGAAGATCATCGAACTCGAGGAAGAATTGAGCAGGTTACGATGGGGTATAGTAGGGTTATATGAAGTCCGAAGAGAGGGGGAGGACTCGATAATCCTTAAATCCGGAAACCTGCTCTATTTCCGGGAGGGCGACCAGCAGTCCCAGGGTGGTGTCGGGTTTATCGTCCACAAGTCCCTTGTGAGCAACGTGGTGAAGATCGAGAGTGTGTCGACCAGGGTGGCGTACCTTATACTCAGAATATCCGCAAGATATTCGCTGAAGGTCGTACAGGTTTACGCCCCAACCTCGTCACACCCCGACGATGAGGTGGAGACCATGTATGAGGATATTTCAAGAGCCATGCATGGCTCTAAAACTCACTTCACCGTTGTCATGGGGGACTTCAACGCGAAACTGGGCAAGCGAAACGATGATGAACTGCGAGTGGGGCAATTTGGAGTTGGACGTCGGAACCACCGGGGTCACCTACTGGCCAGTTTTATGGAGAAGGAAGGCCTCTTTATGATGAACTCCTTCTTCAAAAAACGTGAGCACGGAAAGTGGACCTGGCAGAGCCCTGATGGTGCAACAAAAAATGAGATCGACTTCATTATGTCGACGAAGAAGCAGATATTCAATGATGTCTCTGTGATCAACGCGGTGAAAACCGGAAGCGATCACCGTATGGTAAGAGGCACATTGAACCTAAATATCAAGCTAGAAAGATCTCGACTGATGAAGTCTACGCTCCGCCCAGCACCGATCCAGATCCAAAACCCCGAGAGCTTTCAGCTCGAACTTCGGAATCGTTTCGACTGCCTGGGGAGCTCCGTGGACGACTATAACGATGGGTTTGACTAAACTGTCCATACGGTCGGGTCCAAGATCTTCAAGACCCGTCGTACAAACCGAAACAAAAGGTTCTCTGATGCTACTCTACAGCTCATGGAGGAGAGGCGCGAGATGATCCTGCAGTCTTCAGACGATGCACTCAATTACCGGCGGCTCAATAGACAGATCTCTAAGTCCTTGAAAAGCGACCTTCGCCATTATAATACGAACCGTATTAAGGACGCAATAGAGCGGAACAAGGGCTCCAAGGTTTTTGCAAGAGATCTGTCTATTGGGCAGAGCCAGCTTGCGAAACTGAAGACCGATGATGGCAGAATCGTATCCGCCAAACCTGAGCTGTTGAGGGAGATCGAGAGGTTCTATGGACAGTTATACACGTCAACCAGTAACCCCGTTACGAATCTGGCAAACGACCCAAGAGCTAGATTAACCCGACATTATACCGAAGATATCCCGGACGTCAGCTTGTACGAGATTAGGATGGCTCTAAAGCAGTTCAAAAACAACAAGGCGCCGGGTGATGACGGAATTACGGCCGAACTCCTAAAGGCCGGTGGGAAAACCGTTCTTAAGGCCCTTCAGAAGCTATTTGATTCCGTCATACTCGAGGGTAAAACGCCACAGGCATGGAACAGAGGTGTGGTGGTACTTTTCTTTAAAAAGGGCGACAATGCCCTGCTTAAGAACTACAGGCCCATCACACTTCTGACCCATATCTACAAGCTGTTTTCAAGAGTCATCACGAACCGTCTCGCGCGCAGGTTTGACGACTTCCAGCCTCCCGAACAAGCCGGATTCCGTAAAGGCTTTAGCACCGTGGACCACATACATACGCTGCGGCAGGTAATACAGAAGACCGAAGAGTATAATCTGCCTCTCTGCTTAGCGTTTGTGGATTACGAGAAAGCCTTCGATTCGATCGAGACATGGGCTGTACTGCAGTCTCTTCAACGGTGCCAGATCGACTATCGGTACATCGAGGTGTTAAAGTGTCTATACCAAAACGCCACTATGTCAGTCCGCCTCCACGACCAGACCTCGAAACATATCCTTCTGCAGCGAGGTGTGAGACAAGGAGACGTTATCTCTCCGAAACTGTTCACCGCTGCACTGGAGGATGTCTTCAAGGTTCTGGACTGGAAAGGGCTAGGCATCAACATCAATGGCGAGTATGTCACTGACCTTCGGTTTGCCGACGACATAGTCATCATGGCTGAGACCATGGAGGACCTCAGTATAATGCTCGATGACCTCAGTAGAGCCTCCGAAAGAGTGGGTCTTAAAATGAACATGGACAAGACAAAGGTTATGTCAAACGCCCATGTAACACCCACTCTCATAAAGATCGGAGACGCTACGCTCGAAGTTGTAGACGAGTATGTTTACCTAGGACAAACTGTCCAGCTAGGTAGGTCCAATTTCGAGAAAGAGGTCAATCGTCGAATCCGACTCGGCTGGGCAGCGTTCGGGAAGCTACGCAATATCTTTTCGTCCCACATACCACAGTGTCTCAAGACGAAAGTCTTTGACCAGTGCGTGTTGCCAGTGATGACTTATGGCATTGAAACGTGGTCGCTCACAATGGGCCTTATTAGAAGGCTAAAAGTCACCCAAAGAGCAATGGAGAGGGCTATGCTTGGAGTTTCCCTACGTGATCGAATCAGAAATGAAGAGATCCGCAGGAGAACCAAGGTAACCGACATAGCCCGAAGAATTGCCAAACTTAAGTGGCAATGGGCAGGACACATTGCCCGCAGAACAGATGGCCGATGGGGCCGAAAGGTTCTGGAGTGGCGACCGCGTACCGGAAGACGTAGCGTTGGAAGGCCTCCCACAAGATGGACCGATGACCTTGTAAAGGCCGCAGGAATCCGCTGGATGCGGGAAGCACAGAATCGGTCGAAGTGGCGGTGCTTGGGGGAGGCCTATGTCCAGCAGTGGACGTCTTTCGGCTGATATGATGATGATGATGATGCTTATTTTGAAACCAGCCACAAAATTATTTAATAACTTGTCTGTTTTTAGACTCTGATTATTTTGTCAGAAAACCAATTGATTAGTATCAGAAAATCTGTACCTATAGTAATACTAATAATAACGCTGAAGAGTTATTTTTTTACTGTTCTGCGACGAAGCCAAAAAAGGAGAGTTTTGTGTTTGAGCTGTATGTATGTATGTATATATGTTGAAGGGCCTGGGACCTGCATGTATGTTGAAGGGCGGGCGTTTTTGGGGGACTGTCTTATGTAATTTTGACATTCGAAAAGTGCTGATTCTCAGCCTAGTTTGAATAAATGACTTTTGAATTTGAATTTGAATAAATGTATGTATGCATGTGTGTCCGTCTCTATGTTCTCACGTAACTACAAAATGGCTGAACCGATTTTGATGAATGATATGTTGTTAGATTCGTCTTTATTGCGCGAGCGTCAATGAGTATCTGTATATATAAAAATGAATCCCTATTTCCTTGGTCACGGCATCACGCGTGAACGGATGGACCAATTCCGCTTATTCTTTTTTTGTTGTGTTTGTTATAGTATGGAGATGGTTCTTATGATAGGTAGGTGAAGGTAGGGTAGGTAGGTAAGTAGGTATGTATGTTGGTAAAGTATGTATGTAGGTAGGGTAGGTAGGTAGGTATGTATGTATGTATGTAGGTAAGTAGGTAGGGTAGGTAAGTAAGTAGGTAGGTAGGTAGGAAGGTAGGTAAGTAGGTAGAGTAGGGTAGGTAGGTAGGTGCCCGTAGATAAGTGCTTACCCGTGCGAAGCCGGGCCGGGCAGCTAGTATTAAAATAAAAAATCTAAATGTCCGATTCTAAGTGCCTACGTATGTTTAAATAAATAAAAGGAGGAGGTCCATCAAAATGATGGGGTTTATAATTGCGCGAGTGTCACTGGGTGACAACTTCAGAAAAAATGGAAAGAAGATGACTGAGGTATTTCTGTCTCCAAAACAATCTCATGCAGTCGGAGGCAATTAATAGGTTTTTATTGTGGAAATGCCTCCGACTGCAGTTGATGGACTGACATTGTTTTGGAGACAGAAATAGGTCATACTGTTTCCATCTTTTTTAAAGTACACTTTTTACGCAGTCAGATTTTTTTTAGTTTACCTTTTTTTTTCTGGTTTTATGTTTGTTCGAACGCGCTAATCTCTGGAACTACCTAGGATTTGAAAAATTATTTTAGCATTTGATAGCCTATTTCTTGTGGAAGTCTTTATTATGGTCTTGCTGAGTCCATCAATCAGCGCACTCAGGAAGTTGTTGGCTGTTTGTGAGTCCTATGCTGCGTCACATGGACTCACATAATAATGTAAAAAAAAGTGAGCTAGTGATATTCAAATCGAAGTCTAGCTCGTTGGATAATGTTCCTCCAGTGACTCTAGGCGAAAAGCCACTACAGAGAGTCATACAGTTCAAATACCAAGGGCATGTAATCACAGAGGACTTATCTGACGATGCTGATATAGAGAGGGAGCGGAGGGCGTTGGCGGTTCGATGTAATATGGTAGCCCGCAGGTTTGCGCGTTTTAATAAGGATGTAAAAGTCTTGCTTTTCAAGGCATACTGCCAAACCTTCTACACGTGCAGCTTGTGGGTGAAGTATACTCAGAGAGCCTACAACGTTCTGCGCGTACAGTATAATAATGAATTTAGGATGTTGATGGGGCTTCCGCGCTTCTGCAGCGTTTCGCAGATGTTCGCGGAAGCCCGTGTTGACGATTTTCATTCTATTATGAGGAAAAGAACAGCGTCAATAATGGGTAGGTTGCGCGGAAGCTCCAACAGCATCCCAAAAACATTATTCGACAAAATACACAGTCCCTTTATAAGGCACTGGGTACGGAGGCACGTGCCAACGTGTGTTGGGCCACGTCAGTTTTAATTTGTAAAAGTTTACTAACATAGATTTTAAGTCATTGTTACTAACACTATATGGATTGTGTACACTCGTATGTGTAGGTAGTCCGAAATAAAGAATATATTATATTAATATTATTAAGCTATTGCATAGCTTCTATCGCGGGCCTTGAGCGTGGAGACCTAATCCAGAAATTTCGTAACGAAAATACTACCTAAGAAAAGAGTGTTTTGTATTGAAAATTATGTTTAACTGCTTGACAACAAAGTTCAAATTTACTTACAAATTTACTTAAACGAATGATACGAGAGACTTAGACGAATGATACGAGAGTGTTGTATTGAAAATTATGTTTAACTGTTTGACAATAAAGTTCAAATTTACTTAGACGAATGATCCTTGACTATAAATAGTTAAATTAAAGCCTTTTTATTAGTTTGATGTTCCCGGCCATTACGTTGTGTCAAGTTTTAAAAACTATAAATGTGAATAACAGTTCCTGTCAATGTCATCATTGCTATTTCTTGTATTCGGGTTAATATTTTACAATTGCGTAAGTTGATAAAAAATGCTATGCAATAGCTTCGCCGGGGCAGTCCCCGAGTGTCACACGTCTTTTTTTATTTTATTATATTTTATTTATCATCACGCAACGAGCTTTAGGAGCCGAGCAAAAACAAAAAAATTCAGAAAGCACGCTAGGCGAAAACAAAGTAATACGAGCACGGGCGGGCGCTGCAATGTGACGCGACGGGGTGGGTCAGGAGAGCAAGAAATTTCACGCGGACAAAGTGGCGTGCAGAAATCAGTATACACGGCGATTTTTAATTCACTGTTTATCTTTCAGGGACTGAATGTACTCACTATTATAAGTAACTTTCACTATGAGACCAACTCTGAAATAACAAAAAAAATATCTGCTGTTTCATACAAAATTGCAATATTTTCCCGATGAAAATGTAAGAAACAGAAGTATTTTTTTCTCTATTTCGTAGTTGGTCCCATAGTAAAAATTGTTTATAATCGTGAGTACTTTCACATACTGAAAGGTTAACAGTGAATTAAAAATCACCTTGTATAATATAAACCTGCTATCTAATTACGCAACAAATTTTCGTAAACGATTCTGACTAATCTGTTTCATTTTGACAGTTCAATATTATTCATTGCCTTATTTACGTTGTTGAGCAGATTTTTTTCGAACTTATGAAGCAACGGATTAGCAGTCTTTTTCAAACCGATTCAAATTGTGATTGATCGTGTAATAAGTAATTAGGGTACTGCTCTTAAATCTATCAAGACAATATAGCCAACTTGAGGAAAAACTTCGTTTCAGTTTCTTATCAGTTGTATAGGTACATACCTCTGTTTATTTCTTTCTGTCCAACGGAAGATTCTTCAACAGTCGCGAATCCAGCAGCTTCATCATTGGATTTGTTGTCTTCATGGGTCAGTTTACCTGAAATTACATTCGAGTTTATATTTTTTTTATTATTGCTATTATTACATAAATATTTACTGTTTTGGAAATGGTACTAGATTTTTATCAATACTGTTTGTGTCATACTGACTGTTGAACAGTTTATAAATTGGCAATTACCTTTCTTGGCTTCCATAAGTAAGTGAATCATATCGGGTCTGATGATATTCCGCATCTCGCGATCCGCCATCGTTTCCATAACTAACTTTCTGAAGAATTGCTTCGACATCTCCGAAAGGAAATTCAACTTCAAAACCTGTAAAATAAAATACATTAGAGCGTTATTTTAGTACTTAATCATAAATAGTTTTGCATATCGGGATTTTTATATAGTGTCTTTTCGGGTTTAATGTTTCCTGTATTAATCTTAATACCTAAAACAACTTCTCAAGTAACATTCATAATTTTTTTAAATATTTTTTCATTATTTCAAGTGCACCACTATGCGATATCAATGATCTCGCCCGTTCCGTTGCTACTGGTACGTTCACCTTGAACGAGATTAGTTGAGACGTACCACGTGATGTTTTTGTGATTCTACATAAGCCGTGTGATTAAATGTTTACATGTCAATTTCAATGATAAATTTATTATTTGTATGTAAGATTATTATCTATTATTTAATGACTCAAACGAATTCATTTTGACTTTGACGTCTTAAAATAATTATCACAACAATAAAAATAAGTCGTAAGTACAGTACGACACAACTTAGATGTATGTAGCATAGATTTGAAAATTTTCATTCATTCATTTCAATTTCACGATTGTATTTGGCTATAAGACTTTACAAGATATTGCGTTTTCGAAAGGTCATTTTCACCTACAGTAATAAAGATTGGTAATTTTGAAGGCGCACTCAGTTCGGATGGTGATCGGTTTTACGAATTTTGCCGATACTACATCTAAGTTGTGTCGTACTGTACTATCTGCACTACGTAAAGCACGTGTCACCTTTTGTGACCACATTTGGAACATTCATTGCCCTGTATCATGTCCTCTGAGCGATCTTCATTACATAAAAGATATAGCCATGTTTCAGCCCATTCAGGTTGTTTTGATTTTTCCTGAAACATTCTGATTTTCCTTGTTCTTCTTCATTTTAAGATTTGTCTTGGTCTCTATCTTAATTTTTGTTTTTTTTTTGGAATTTCAAATCTTTCTTTCTAATTCTTTTTTGTATGGAGTTTCCGTTAAGAATTAGAACAAACCTATAAGTACGAATTAGGCAAACTTTTCAATAAAATTTTAAATCTCCCGCGTAAATAAATGACGCCGGCGAGAGCAACAAAATTGCCAAAAAAATAACAGATATTATTGCGTTTTTACGCTATACTGCGAGCTAAAACGAATATCTCATTGTTATGAAACTATGAGCTTCGAAAATGTTATAAAAAACACTGAAATTATCAATAAAAACTTAATTTCTAAATAATTTTGTAACGAGCTGCCACTCAGTTTTTCTGCTTGTTTTCGTGTAAAAAGGCGTAAGGCGTAAAAGGCGTAAGGCTTCCACAGCAGTATAAAGCGCACAAAACGTGAACTTTATCACGTTTTGTGCGCTTTAGACTGCTGTGGAAGCCTTAGGTTGGGAGAAACGATGGTACGATGTAAGAACCGGCAAGTTTACCCTTCTTTGTTTACAAGGCTTATGTTCTACAAGAGATTGTGTATGAGTAAATAATTGTGGATCGTTTCACATTAAACAAACAAAGACGTTATAAAAGTTATAGGCAATAAAGAATAAAAAAAACTACTCAGTGGTGACTTACCTTAGCAAGTTTCGGTGCATTAGCAACTAGGAAGAATAATATCAATTCACGGAAATTAAAGGTGGATGTCAACTTGCCCATGGCATAGAACTCGTTGTCCACTTCATTATGGGAATCCACCTTCAGACCGAAGGCGCAGGAAGCTATTACGTCATTGGCGTAGCGGGTCGTTAGATCCTTGCAGTCTATGTCAATGTAGCCGGCTGTCAAATAAACCTTAGAATTAATGGACCACCGTAGACAAAACTTATTTAGTTTTTTTCAATTGGTTCAAATTACTCAAAGGGACCAGCAAAGTTTAAGATATCCAAAAAACTTACTTTTGGTTTCTTTGATCTTTTTCTGAATCGAGCTCATCATCTGATCGCCGACCTCCACCATGAAAGGCACCATCAGACGCATCTTAGAACTTGTGAACGCTGGACTCAATGTTGAACGCATGTCTTTCCATTCTTGACCTGTAAAATATTAAAATATTATTATGTTTTATTTTAGATGAACCCAAAGCATGATTGTGTCCTCTTGCAATATTTTCCTCTAAAATAATGTTTAATCTATTCTGCATAAGGCCTCTGGACTAATTAGATATTGATGTTACACACTTGACACAAGGTCATATATTAGCATCTTTGCTTATAGCGTCAAGTAATGCTCTTGAAGTGATAGATTAATTTTGAAATTTATTTTGTTCGTACCTCTTAAAGAAAACAAGTTTCTGGAGAAGAAAGAGTCACTGCTGAAGATGGAGCGGTGATCGAGGAAGTACTCGAAGTCTTTGACAGTGATCTTCTTTACCAGTTCGATGTCGCGGATCATGACCATTTCATTGATGAATTCAAATCTTCCCACGAACCTGATGAACAAGGCATTAAAAAAAACTAATGGGTTATAAGAAGCTACTAAACTACATGGTTTGGTATGCAAAAGTAATTTTAATCAAATCACAAAACTAAGTAACCATAACTACTTACTTTTCCTCAGGAAAACTGTTGTATAGCCTCATTACGTCATCAGAGAAATGATCCACACGGAACAGGATCCTAGTCATGTTGCCCAGCAGTGGGATGGGCCTGAAATGCTTGACGCCATAGCGACTGAACCTGGAATAGACTTGCCGAAGGTATAAGACCAGCACGGCGAGTAACACCGCCACCCAGATGAGGAGTAGTATCATGACCTGAAACAACAACAATCAAAGGTTGAAATATTTTAGCTGTTTCAGATAAAACAAAGTGTCCAATTTCTGGTTTCTTATCAACAACAACATTTAGGAATAAATCCTTACTTTTTCTTTTAAACTAAGAATATTTTCTTTTGTGCAGACGATTTTTGTGAGAGTTTGTGGTTTTCATGGATTTCTTCACTGACATTTAATAGTGCATTTGAGTTTTTATCGACGTAGGCTTGAGGTTCAAACTCTGTAACAACTACATCAAAAAGTGTCTGCTTTGTTAAATATTTATCATCAGTAATTAAATCTGTATCAGATTGGTTCACTGCAAGCCTCCTGATCTGTTATTTCTTCTTCTCTCAAAACTCGCTAAATATTTTCGTGTGAGAAATACCTTTTCTTATTAATCACAAGATAGAATGTAAAGATACCACAATTTACGTTTATTTAAGTGTAATGTGGTTGTAAGCACGGTATGTTTGTCAGTGTCAAGGTAAGCCACTCGTCTCTGTCGATAGTCCATAAATTAATAACATAAACGTAACTTTCATTATCATAACAAATCAGGTACTGTTATTTTTAAAGAAACTATGAATGGATTGTATGGCTAGAAAGAAGGTGAGTACTGAGATTACGGCAAAGAGATTATGGATAATCATGTTCACTAATTGTGTGTAAATAAATAGTTTATAAACATGAACTTGAACTTCCATTATCTACAAGTGAATGAACACAACAAAGTTAGGTATCAACTATGTTACTGTTCATAATCATCAAAAATAATGTTTGTTCAACACGAATGTAATGCGTGTCCACCTATAATTATGATAATTTGATCTCATTATTTGATGACACCCAGTAGGTTTTAAGCATAGCACCTACTTAATTACTTAATCAAATTAATTAATCAAAATGCAATTTTTAGGGTTCCGTACCCGAAGGGTGACAAACGGAACCCTATTCATAAGCCTCCGCTGTCCGTCTGTCTGTCAGCGAGCTCTATCTCATGAACCGTAATAGGTAGGCAGTTGAAAATTTCACAGATTGAGCATTTCTATTGCCGCAAGAGCAACAAATAATAAAATTAAAAAATAAAGGGGGTCGCCATACAATAAAATTAAATTTTGAAAAAAAAATTATCTGACCCTGGCATGTGGGGTATCATTTTCTAGAGCTCATCGAGTAGAGAATAAATATAGTTTTTATTTGTTTTTATCTTCAAAAATAATGAATTAGGGGGCCGTAGAAGTTGTCTGTTTTAGACCATTTTTGTACGAGCTCTATCTCAACAACTAAACAAATTAGGAATTTGAAATTTGTGTGTATCATGTAACATATACTGTTTATAATCAACAAATACTAAAAACGCCGATTCATAACGTATTTTATATAATATGAGCGATTTTCTGCAACTTAAGGTAATAATTTTGTATTTCATGCTAATATTATGCGATATAAATTCCACAGATAACTATTTAATAGTCGGAGTAAGGACATGGAATTAGTAAGTACCTACTATCATGGCAGCGTATACTATTTCGATCATTTAAACGATCATCCAAAAAGGTCTACAAAATAAACTTTCTTCACAAAATTTTAAAACCGGCCAGTATTTTTTGAGTTTAAGAACTTTATCGACTTTTTTCAAAGTATCCCTAGACGGTGTTGATATGTGTACCTCATGTTAAACTACACTCCAATAGACAATATATTCAGTAACATTGAAATGAATGCTGGCACATGCAGTGTACTATTCAGTTACCTAGCTTCAACCGTTGTGGATACAATTTTATATTGAGAAAAATTATTGGTGTAAAAATATTCGGTCATGGCGGCCAATCTCAACGGAGACTGGCCTTCGGCGCGGGAGATATTATAGTGCACAAGTGTGTGCGCAGACACGAGTGCACTCTCTCTTCCCTCACTCTCATAGTCCGATGGGATGTGTAAAAATAATAAGTAAGAAATAATAGATTTCTGTATGACTATCAAAAATAACGTAAATAAATACCTGTATTGACCCGTGCGTTTGCACTGGCGAAACATCACGACAAAACATGTTGAAATCTCTAGTTCCTGTCAAACATTGTATGAAAAATTGACAGAAAATAGAGATTCCAACATGTTTTGTTGTGAATGTTTCGCCAGTGCAAACGCACAGTTATAATTAAAATTTGGCGTACTACTTACATTCTATTTTGTACAATATAGTCTGATGTAGCAAGAGAAATCCTTTTATTTATAAGTAACTAGCTTTACCCGGCCTGGCTTCACACGGTTAGCACTAAGTACTTATCTACGGCGCATCTACCTTTCCTAATTACCTATTTCTACCTAATTACCTACCCTACCTACCTACCCTACCCTTCTTACCACAGGGTAGGTAGGTACCTAACCTACCCTACCTACCCTACATATCTACCTGCTTACCTACCATATATACCTATTTATACCTACTAATACTATGTTAGTAGCAAATAAATAACTTTGACTTTAGTTAATGCATGTTACTGGATAAAGTTAACTTAATATTTTTCTCTTAAAATAAATGAAATATACTCCTACACCTATATTTTAACACAACAACATTTTCTCATTAAAATTAGACAATTTCTTTACAAATCTTTGTTTTTTTTTATAGCGCCTCTGTTGTTACCTTTACGAAAGTATTACAAAATGTCATAGTGTTAAATCTTGTACGACATGGTATGGAACCCTTCGTGTGCGAGTCCGACTCGCACTTGACAGATTTTATTTTTTTTGTTTACTAATTACCAAAGTTACATAAATAGAAAGAAAGAAAGAAAATGCTCATGTCATGTGCTAACAGTGGCTAGACAAATAGTTATTTGTTTCTACAATAGTAAAAATGAAAATGTAGAAAAAAATACTATTGTTAGGCCGTATCTTGAAGTAACATTTAGTCTTTACTTCAAGATACCATTCAAGTCGATCCAATCTCTAGTGTCAAGTTTGTCCTTCAATCCGGAATTGGAAAATGAGTGAAGCCGTGGGCAGCCGGGCACACCTTTGAGACCCTTAAGGCGCGAGTCTTACTCGCACTTGTATGTTATTTTATAGGTATTGACTGTTCACCGAATACGAGTGGCACAAAGGGTCAAAATACGCTGTAGGCAATCTGTAGATAATCGAGTCTTGATATCGAGTTGGGAAAGGAAAGACACATTTGTGCGTTTGGCTGTCCATGGAGCGAGCCGTGCTCGGCATAACCCTACTAGACCAAGTGCGTAACACCGAAATTCGTCGTCAGCCGAAAGTCTACGATGTCGGGGAGAGGGCGATGCGCCTCAATTGGAGTTCGGCAGGACATCTAGTTTTCAAAGTTCAAAGTCATTTATTCAAAGTAGGCTGAGAATCAGCACTTTTCGAACGTCAAAAATTACATATATGACAGTCCCCCAAAAACGCCCGCCCTACACCACTTCCTAGTGCTTTAGCTGAAGAGAAGAAGTGGCGCAACAAACTCCCCAGCAGCACAGCTGTCTGTTCAGTTAGAAAAACTTGATTCTATACAATAGTATTTATGCAAAATAATTTACGTTACGCAACGCAAAACACAAAATTAAATTATTTGCTATATTTCAGCTAGCACTACACCAATACTAGCCAATACACCACCAAAATCATCGAAATCTCTATACTCAAGCGAAAATAAAAAGTAAACCCGAATGCAAGGCATAAAGGGCGTGCCCGTTTACATATAGCTATTAAAGCTGTAACTCGAAGTCACAAATGATAAACTAGGACCATCGAAGTAAAAATAAATAATATAAATAAACAGCTAATTACTATTAAAAAAAACAACCATGGACAGTATTGGACAGCATCACGACCAGTCACCACAAGCAGCACCCGTTCACGAGCATAACGCAAAGATCAGCCATTACCCCCCCTCGCCATATTTGAGGGAAGGAGGCAACCCGACCCCCGACGCTACCGCAAATAGTGACATCTAAGGGAGCATGACGAACTTGCTGCCGGTTGCTCAAGCAAGAATAATATGATCAGTTAGACGCGGAGATGGCCGATGAAGTAAGGCAGTGACTGAATGGTGGCCAAGGTTAGGCTAAAGAAAGCAGGGCCGTCCAAAAGCGCGTTGGGTTGATAATATCTGAGGGTCGCACGGAATCGGGAAGTATGGCAGAAAGGGGAGGGCTATATCTAGCAGTGGGTGATTCCGGGCTGAAACGATGATGATAATCAAAGTTCGGTCAACTTGTTTTTACCCTCATCAAACTAACAATTATAATTTGATTAGATGTTTTATGGTAAGCATTTTTTGCCGTGTGAATTCATTTTTTGGGTGTCCAAAAATGAATTCACACGGCAAAAAATGCAACACGGCAACAAGATACCTTGTAATAAAAATTATTCTCAGTTTAAATTACCACCAGTTTTGAACAGTGTTGGTTAATCACAAAGATCTGCAACATTATAAACCTCACAATTTTTGTATCTACTTGATATCCATATATTTATTTTGTTATCCTACCTACATCTGTTAAGTCTTTTATTTTTCGTAATTACTATTTATTTTACACACATTACGAAGATAAGGAAAAAATTCTATGGCATAACTTACTATTTCGTCACAAGCCCAACACTAGTTTGTATACACTTGGTTCAATCGTCAACAAAATACTGCGTAATTTTTCAACTTGTGTTGTCAACAAAATACTGCGTAATTTTTCAATGTTTTCAACAAGTTTCAATCGTGTTGCTCGTAGGACGAGCGAAATATCTCTGAGCGTCTTAAGGCAGGGCGTGACTTAATATACATATTATGTCATGTTATCGCAAAACTACGCGTTTATTTTTGTTTTTAAATGTTAAAAATAAAACGTAATCTTATATTTTATCATTGATAATTTGAATACGCACATAGAAACCGGATTCTGAAAATTGGTAGATATTTTTTTGCTGTTGGCTACCTACAGTCTGAAAATAAATTGTGAAATGTTTTACTTATCTAGGGCCTTAATAACTCTCACTGTAGATGCTCAACTGTCCGAAAGACTGATGCGGCTCGATAACAATTAAAAAAAATTGTGTCTCATTAGTGACAGTCAAGCGGTATGCAGTTGCATTATGCATGATAATCAATTGTCAACAAGAGGTAATCTTTATTTAACCCAAACAAAGTCACTGTCAAAGACCAGTCGTCATAACAACTTCCACCTCTAAACTGATACCGACGTAAAACGTTTACCTACTGATAACATCTCTGACCCCATACAGCTGTTGTTACAGAAATAGTTATCTATTTTATGCAAAAAGGGTTGCCATGTAATTTTGTAAACATCCAAAGTCTCAGCACTTTGGATATTATATATCATATTTAAATCATATTCTTAGAGGACGCATCGACAGTCCCGAACTCCACAACTTTTTCTGCTGGCTATTTGTTCCTGATAAATACATCGGACATCGCCAAAGCCGTCGTCAGCGCAATATGTTGAAGCCGACGTTATCTTACTCTGTCGCCAGAGCTGAGTCCCCTGTGTGTCGTACCGTTGGATGCTTAACGCCCTCCTCAGCCCTCTTGACCACCTATTCTGAATGTGAACTGTTTGCTGATGAATGGAGCAGAATTATGCATGCATGTCTGATGTTTTGCGAGAGTAAGTATGCTAGGTTGTCCTCGATTGAAATATATTTGATAGCTGTTTCATTTCAATCTCTATCTTAATTAATGTAATTGGTGTTACCGTTTTAATTAACAATAAACAATTATTAAGTAGTAAACAAATTGTATTAATAATACGTTTTTTATTATTTATTTTTTACTTTTTCTTTGTTGTTTTGATTTATAAAACTAACTGTGGACACGGTTCCGCTCGTGTAGTCGTATTATTAATAAAACCTATTAGGAACGTGTTCTCAAAAATTATTGAGAGTAGGATAAATTGTTAAAAAACCTTTTAAAAACATAGGTAACAAATCATGCAATGATTTAAAAAAGAACTGATTTATTAAATCATATTATATGAATCGGATTAGTAGTTCTCGAGTTAGAACCACTCTAACAGACAGACAGATATAACTGTTGTTAGTATAGGTAGGACTAAAAGTAAAACATTATTATTATTCAGATATCCTTACATAGTTACCTGTCCAATCCAATTATTCAAATGATTTTTTGCTCAATTTTTGCGTGATTTAACAAGTTAATAATTTTTTGTCAGTTGATTTCAATTTGTTTATTTTTGTAACTCACATCAAGTTCTTTAATAAACAGGCTCAGACGCCAAGATGTACCTAATAGAAGACGGGGACATAATTGGTTCTACAATCACACTAAATGATAAATGGATCAATAAATTGTACCCAAAATAGACTCTCTCGGGTCCCTGCACCAGTGTCAGGGCCAATGCTCGCGAAGGAGGAGGCGGAACCCGTAAGGGAGAGGCAAACTTCGCGCCCTCACGCCCCTAGTCACCGCATGAGATGCCCTCGGGAATCCCAGTCCGATTCCCGGCCACCGTAGGCGCGGGCTTGCGGACGGTGAGCAATGGGTGGCTCGCCATCCGATTTGGACCAGGCCCGGGTTGACGTCGCGTTGTGTTCCACGTGTGCCTCAAAGAGATGTCAGCACAACTGACGGGGTCCTGTATTTTGTGCCCGGTGTTTGTATTGCTTGTAAGAAACAAAAATTCCTTGATTTTATTAATACAATATCCTTAAATAATTTTGAAGTTTGCATCACTATTGCATTCACTTGCATCATTTACCTGCGAACCTTTTTCCAAAGAGGATGAATCATTCGCATTAACTAAAGAATGAAGTTTTCAATAAATTGAGTGCAATTTTAGCGGTCAACAGCGATCAAGTGGAAGGTCAATGTCCTTTGGTGTAATTAATTATCTTTACCACGTCAAACGCTTCCATTCTTGTCAGATTTTGGTGCTATGGACTTATCAAAAAGTACCTACCTCGTTTTATCTAGACTAACACTTTAGTCATTACATCGATAATAATTATCGATAGCGATGTCATTTAATCTAGGCTGATCCATGTTGCACCGACGCGATGGTCAAATGAAAACATAATATCTTAGGAAGTAACTTACTAACTAAGACCAATAAAGCAAAATAAGTTTCGGAACAGCTCATGGATTTCCCATGTGAAGATATAGAGCATGAATAATTCAAATTAGCCCATTATTACGAGCTATCAGTGTCCCTTCCGACTTTGCGCCATCCAGCATTCACAAGATGCAGTGTAAATGCGAAAAGGTTAAAGGCGTGTCAAGTATAATAAGGTAAGGATTGAGTAAGCATTTAAGAGGGAGTCTGACAGTAAGGCTGAACTTCCACCAGAGATGAGCGAGGATGCGTAGCGACGGATGTGTGTGAAAATAACATCGCTTCACTGTCATCACGCTAGCGTTGTTATTGGTTAGTTTCACACACATCCCTCGTTACGCCTCCTCGGTCATTTCTGGTGGAAACGCAACCTAACGCTGGAGACAAAATAGGTGAGGAGTAGCCGACAGTCATGGGTCGTCATGGTTGTCATTGTCATGGTCGATGAACGTGTCATGCAGAGGATATTTTTTAAATGTTATGTAAGTATGAATTTAAAGGGCTCTAAGAAAAGAAGCAAACCATTGAAAAGGCTGAGGATGGCAGGGAGATGTGATGGCTAAGAAGGACGTAAACACGACGGCTGATAGAGATCAATTAAATAAAATCAAATCAGTTTATTGCAAACACGGTGTACAACGGCATGTTGGTATGTTGGCAGAGGCTGTAAGGGCACTGCAAAACAAAACAAAATAAATAAATAAAATTACAATTAAAGGAAGACCAACTTTGCCTACTGGAGGATGATGATTATTACGGTAACAAAGGAAAAATTCATTTTTTTAAGACGCTTAGAATATCGCGACCTAGTAACAGCAAGCCACGTGCCCGATGGGATCTCCCATCGGCAGTGACGACATGATTGAATCCCTTTAGGGTATGAATTTTGAAAAATCCTTCCGTAGCTTCATGCTTTTAGATAGCGCCGCGCGCGCTCATTGGCCTAATCAAATAGCGCGCGCTTCCCCGGCTTCCTGTTACACACTTCCGTCCCTTTTCAAGGCGTGGCCCCTAGCCGGCTAAATGTAGTTTCCGTCGTGCAGCCATTTTTAATATATTGTGTTGATTTAGATACGGTGTGATATGATGCCTTCGGGGTATGCCAAAGCAATAACGAGCGCACGCGTTCTGTACTCGCTGTATTAAGCGTTCTGTACGGGAAAGGAGACACGGCCCGTATACAGCGTCACAATAATTTAGTTTAGATAATACTAGACTATCCACTAATCTCTTCCTCACTACGATACTAAGGAAGTCCCTCACCCTGTACAGAACCTTTAACCTATAAAAGCAGTTTTTTACTACATCATTAATGTGCTCCTCAAAACGAAGTTCCGGATCAGTTATTAGACCCAAGTTACGTGCGACTTCTACTCTTTGTATACTTTCTCCCATGATTTTAACGTCTGGTTTCGCAGATAGAATTGCTTGTATTTGATTTCTGCTCCCCATGACCATAAACTTAGATTTTTGAGGGTTCAATACTAGTGAGTTACCCATAGACCACGAAGCAATTCTGTCAAGTTCGTCATTTAGGGTACGTACGGCGGATGCTGTGTTGCTGGCATTAAAAGAGACATACAACTGAGTATCATCCGCGTACACATGATATTTGCAGTTCTTAATGCACGTGGTTATGTCGGCACTATACAGTATATAGAGAAGCGGGCCGAGCAGCGATCCCTGAGGAACTCCCCTTGTTATTAATTGTGGAGAGGAAGATACCGTGGAACCGTCTTTCATGCGTATCTCCACCCGCTGCGTTCTGCCCGTTAGGTAACTTTCAAACCAGTCTCTTGACCGGCTATCAAAACCGTAGTACGCTAGTTTAGACAACAATAGAGAAGTATTAATTGAGTCGAAAGCCCGCGAATAGTCGAGTAGCACCAGAATTGATCCCTCACCCCGGTCCCGTGCTTCAAGGATATTACCCAAGACGTCTGCCAAAGCAGTTGTGGTTCCGCGTCCCTTTCTGAAACCCGACTGCAGTTTGGGCAACATACCATGTACTTCGAGAAAATCAGAAACCTGCAGGTACACCACTCTTTCCAACACCTTGGATAAACACGGCAATATGCTTATGGCACGAAGATCTTTATAACTTTGTGGGTCATTATTTTTTGGAATAGGCCGCACAATTGCATTACGCCACAGGTGGGAGCGAGGCAAAACACTGGATATTCTCGTGTAGTAAGAAATAATATTATGTTACAAGTAGGTACTTACATTATTTATGCACAGTGATGCCTGCGGATAAACTTTTTATGTTTTTTTGTTATATAATAATATTTATTCATAGATAAACTTAATTAGTTGTGTATGTTCTATGTATTATGTTCTAAGTACTGTTTATTTTATTTTGTTACTTTTTATATATTCACAAATGACTGAACCTGACTTGATTTCCGTACGTCTGTTTCGGGTGACCACTGAAAATCAGCGCTGTGCTGTGGGTCCCCCATAGTACAGCATTATGCTGAGTGGAAGCCTTCTTATCACAGTCATGACGTGCACTATTTCTGTTTTCTATTTATTTTTTTTACTCATTTCTTTTTGTATGCACGTGTTTCTGTGATGAATAAACCTATTTTTCTTTCTTTCTTTCTTTTCACGAAATCACTCCAAAAGATGCAGAAAAGCGAGAGGAATAATAGTTATACATCCTGAAAATGATTGTAGATAGGTTGGACGCACCCATAGATATACGGACGCACCTGTATTCAAACGATTTATAATCTGCATGTGAGAGGTGCGGGTTGATGAATCGACATTGTTTTCCATTTTATTTTTGTACCTACTAACATTCTTTTTAAGCTTTTTGTAACTAACAGTACGGGCCTTCGTTGTCCGAGAATATTTTTATTTTATTTTTTAAACCGTTTTTCGGTTCTACTAAGTAAGGATGACGGCTGGAGGATGATAATAAAATTGTTGTAACAATAATAATTACTGAATAATTACGTGAGGCTGGAATCTAAGATGGGCAATAAAACCAATATAATTTCATCATCATCATCATCGGCCTATTAATGTTCCCACTGCTGGGACACAGGCCTCCTCTCTGTGAGAGGGAGTGGGTCGTAATCTACCACGCGGGCCCAGTGCGGGTTGGTAGATGTCACATGTCTTCGAATTTTTGGTTCTAAGACATGCCGGTTTCCTCACGATGTTTTCCTTCACCGTTTTGAGAGCAGTGGTGATGAAATTATTTACACAAAGTAAAGCGCCTGCTTGGATTCGAACCCACGACCTACAACTTGTAAGTCGGGGCCGTTACCACTGGGCCACAATATAATTTACTTTAAGAATTTAATTAATATCCTCCTTTATTAATAAAATACATACTTATATATACTCACGCCATCTTCCCACATACCACATCCACACACTCTTTTTGCTTCGTTTACGTTCATAACACGCATGCCGGTAATATTTATTTGTACATTTCATATTAATGAAATTTACAAATAAATTACATTTTTAGGGTTCCGTAGTCAACAAGAAACCCTTATAGTTTCGCCATGTCCGTTTGTCCGTCTGGCCGCGGCTTAGCTCAGAGACTGTTGGTACTAGAAAGCTGTAATTTGGCATGGGTAAAACAAAATCATATAATTATGCTTTGTGGGGCATAGTTTTCAGTAAAAGACTATTGTAAACTCCATAGACGATATAAATAAATAATAATAATAATTCACAATCGTTATTAATTTTTTCTACTTTCTTGCTCTAAATCTGAGCCAATGTCCTCCTTGCAGTCTGATGTTAAAGGTCTGTTTGTCAAGCTTGGCAGGGATGCAGGTCTTCTCACAAGGGGAGATCTCCAAGTGCTGGAGGATCTGGTACGCCATCACCTTCATCTCGCAGAGAGCGAATCTTGACCCTGAAAAATAATGACTGGTAAGTATACGTTAATCATGCATTAGATCATTATGTAATAGACTTATCGAGTCCAACAATGAGACAATAAAATGTCTTTTCCTTCTTGACTCGCTCTGGTACCTATTTAGAATGTAGATTTGAGTAGACGCAGTAGAGAATAGGCTTGTTGGCTAAGTAATAACACTACGCTTGCCGCGGTTGGTCCATGGATTGGTGACCGTCTTTATATACCAACACCCCACCGTGCCTCGGAAAGCACGTTTAGCTGTTGATCCCGGCTATCAATTGTAGATCTTTGACAGTCGTTATGGGTAGTTAGAACCCCAAAAGTCTGACAAACAGTCTTACCAAGGGGTATCATTAATTGACTGTGACTTTGCGGAAATCCATTATAAAATACAATAGACGATGTATATTTAAATGGGTATCATTTTACCTAGTAACTAGGTTATGGAGGTCAGATAGGTAATCGCTCCATGTAAAATACTGGTATTATGCTGTATCCGGTTAAACTGAAAGCCGACCCCAACATAGTTCGGAATAGGCTATGTAGATGATGATTTGAGTAGACGCAGTAACACCTAATGTTTTCTTTTCCTATCTTCTCTGTTAGTCGGTATCAATGTCATTCACTTCTTTACCGTTTTGGGCTTAACTTCCCCTTCTGTCCATCATCATTCATTATATTATTAATTTAGCAGTCCGTTAATCTTCTTTATTTGATTTATTATTATTATAATAAACACTGGACTCACCTATACAATTTCTCGGTCCAACACCGAAGGGCATATAAGTGAACGTCTGGATATTATGCTTGTTTGCCTCAGAGAAGCGCTCTGGGTCGAATTTATCAGGGTTGGGGAAGAACTGCGGGTCACGGTGGAAAGAAAACATTGGTATCACGATACCTGTACCTTTGCGGACCTGCAGAGAAAGTAAAAATTCGATTAATACTTTGTAGTTTATAGATTATAATAATTGTTTAGTGCACATGTTATTTCGATATTAGGAAGGAAAATAGACTTACAATAAAATCTTTTTCAGCTTTGTCATTTGGTTTTCCCAGATTGTAATCTTTAGTGCAAATTCTGTCCAGAGCAATACCAGGCGGCCATAGTCGTAAAAGCTCTGTAAAACAAAAACAAATTCTATAAAATGGATGAACAGTTTTCTTTAAAGCACGGTTTGATTTGAAAAACATCAAACGGCATACATGTTTTTTTTTTTTTGTTCTTTTTTTTTTTATACGTCAAAAACTTACCACATACAACCATATCCATATATGGCATATTCTGAATGGAGTTGAAGTCAAACTTGCCGCCGTTCTTAGCGTCAGTCTCCTTGATCTCCTGTGCCAGTCGCTCCTGGACATCAGGGTTAAGCGCCAGTTCGTAAAGCAGGAACGACATGCCAGAGGAGACAGTTTCGAAGCCAGCAATGAAGAACAGCACCGCTTGAGCGATGAGGTCGTCGTCAGTCCACACTGAAGCAAAAATGTAGTTTTGATTACAAAAAGCAAGCCTAAACACTTCCACTATTTTCGTTTGAGGTGTCAGTGGCTCCTTCAAATCATATTTTCAAGATGGCTCAACTCAGGATTTCAGAGATCTGGGATATTACAAATGTCTGTCTAATGTCATTGGCAAACATCATGCTGATGGCCCACCTGGGCTGGGCCCTATACCACAAAACTTTATAAGTGTACAATTCCACAAAATTGTTAAACCTTAGAAAATATAACGTAGCACAAAATATATTAAAAGGCTGGCAGCATTGCCACGTTGTATGGGCAATGCTGCCAGCGTTTTGGGCACTTTTGCCGTTGACAGCGATACGGACGAATTTTTTGATGTCCTATGATAATTCGTCGTATATATAGTGTAATAACTACGATTTACTGTACTACACAAAACTTATTCTTACAAATTGACAAAGTAGGGCTTTTCGGAAAAACACGTGCCAAATGTAATTTTTTCGGTTGTTACGCTGTCACTACAATTTACATATGTGTAAGGGCTATGCTTTACAATTGTGTGGCTTAGATTTTTGTGGTACAGACACATGTTAGATTCACTTTGTTAAGGGTAATATTCATTTCAATTTCCAATATTTACATAATTTCAAAGCTAACAGTCATAAAATAATAATGTAATAATATGTACATATAAGAAAGAGATAGGGCTTGCTTCGTTTTTGGTAAGAATCAGCATTGCCATACAACATGGCCATTATGACATACATACAGTTGATAATAACACATTATTCTTTTGAACAGTCAGGCCTGTTTTTGTAGTAACCAGACTTTTCCTACTCCTTCTGTGACAGTTTTAAAACCAAAAATATAAATAATAATGGCCAATGGTCTAGTAACTAACAGCCTCGGCCAACACCTGAGGAGGCTCTCGTTGGGCGGTTGGATCAAGGGTTTGATTCAGAAAGCGGTACGGACACGGTTCGCATTATTAGGAGGTTCCTCTCTCTGGAGCCCTGACCACCGCCGCCGCGCCGCCGGTAGCTTGGACCCTGTTCCTGATACCGGTGGGCTACTATTTTTTATATATTTTTTTAATGCTTTTTACAACATTTTTTTTTAATGTTTTTAGTAAGTATAAAAATGAATAACCGAAATAATAATAATATAAACTGGTGGGCCTGTAGCCCTGTACTAAATCTACCCTTATTAAATACACACCTCTGGTAATTTTGTTAAGTCCAACAGAAGATTCCTCAACTGTCGCGAATCCAGCAGCTTCATCATTGGTCTTGACGTCTTCATGGGTCAGTTTACCTGGAATTGCATATGAATTTATAAAAAAATTGTTTTTAATAACATATTTACACTGTAACACTGTAATACGGAGTTTCGGATAAGGTATTAGATTTTCATTTTTAAAGTTTGTGACTAAAGCTGTTTTCAGACCAGCGCGATTTGCCGCGCGACGCGACACGAACAATACAAAACTTCACGGTTTAACAATAACCGGTGTCGCGTCGCGCGACAAATCGCGCTGGTCTGAAAACAGCTTTATTGTACTGAGTTTCAAACACTTTTTAAATTGTTAAGTACCTTTCTTTGCTTCCATAAGCAAGTGAATCATATCGGGTCTTATAATATTTCGCATCTTGCGATCTGCCATAGTTTCAAGAACCAACTTTCTGAAGAATTGCGTGGCCTCCTCCGAAAGGAAATCCAACTTGAGAACCTGTAAAATAAAACATAATTAAGGTCATTGCGGTAACAGCTTTTTAAAAATGATTAAAAGTTAAAAACTTACAATATTTATTTAAAAAATTAAAATCTATTAAAATCCGCTGTCACTTGGTCTATACGTAAAACGAAAGAACCTAGGAGTGAAACCCGCACATTATCTGTGGTAAAATGTCAATTTTATTACAATAATTATGCAAATAAGTTGGATTTTTGTTAAACTTTATTGTTTTTTTAACTGCAAACTAGGCGTTTGCGCAGAGTGAAATTTTGGGAAAGCTTTCTTCATGAAAACATCCATAGGTACCCAAAAAAAATTTACGACTCACGCGCTGGTGTTAAAGTGCAGTGGAGCGGTGATGTTCAAACATCATTACTAATACTTTGATTGCGGATCTCCGCAATCAAATGTTCCGTTTATGACATTGACCTTGGGACCGATCACGTAATGTGGCTACAAAAGCTGTATGATTCAATTTTACATGCTAAATATTATTATTCTCTGTGAAATCTTTTCAAACGAGAATTCTCCCGCTTATTTTTATGTTTTTTAGAACAGACCATTATATTATTATAATAAATATAATTATGTTCTTTGTCTCCCGATATCTTTACTGCATTTACAAGGACTACTTGTATTCTACAAGATATACTGTATGATTAAATGATTGTGTACATATCACAATAATAAACAAAGACGTAATCAGTGTTATACTTTAAGAATTAAAACTTAGTCAAGACTTACCTCTGCAACTTTCGGCGCATTAGCAATAACGAAGAACATTAACATCTGACGGAAATTGAAGGTGGATGACACCTTGCCCATGGCGTAGAACTCGTTGTCTATGTCATTATGGGAATCCACCTTCAGTCCGAAGGCGCAGGAGGCTATGACGTCGTTGGCGTAGCGGGTCGTCAGGTCCTTGCAGTCTATGTCTATGTAACCGGCTGTCAATAACACTTTGAGTTATTAAAGCACCGTGGATGAATCGTAAGTCTTTCAACTAATTCAAGGTGTGTTCTTCAATAATAATATCAAAACTACTGCTTTCACTTACCGCCTGGCCACGGGACATTCGCTACAGCGAAAATTCGCGCGTTGCGAACGGCGAAGCGTCTTGCGACTAAAACAAATGTATAGAAATGTACTAGTCACGCCCCGCAAGACGCACCGCCGATCGCGCCGGCGTTTGCGCCGCCCGGCGCCCGTTCCGTGGCCAGGCGGTAAGTTTGGTGTCAAAAAGAACCCATAGAGCAGCCAAGAATACAGATTCCAAAAAAACTTACACTTAGATTCTTTGATCTTTTTCTGAAGCGAACTCATCATCTGGTCACCAACCTCCACCATGAAAGGCACCATCACTCGCATCTTAGAACTTGTGAACGCTGGACTCAATGTGGAACGCATGTCTTTCCATTCTTGACCTGTTGGTGATTTTAAGTTGAACTCTAAATAACCCTAAAGTATGACTGTGTCCCCTACCAATATAAATTATCTAATCCTAGAAGATAATGTCAAACTATTTATAATAAAGCCTGAGATAATTTTATACTGATTCGTTACCTTCTTGGGTCTGAAGCACTTGTCTATTATATTTGACGCATGGCTAAGTAAAAGCATCTTTTAGTTTAACATTAAATGCTAGAAACATGCATCAAGTGATACCGTAAAGAAAACCGTAATTTTTATACAAATTGTGTTCGTACCTTTTAAAGAGTGCAAGTTTTTGGAGAAGAACGATCCACTGGTGCTAAACATAGACCGGTGATCAAGGAAGTACTCAAAGTCTTTCACAGTGATCTTCTTCACCAGCTCGATGTCACGGATCATTACCATCTCATTGGTGAATTCAAATCTTCCCACGAATCTATTGAAGAAAATATTTTGAAAAAAACTGATGGGTGATAAGAAGCTGCCAAACTGCATCAATCAATCTGCCTACCCTTTTCCCAACTATGTTGGAGTCGCCTTCCAGTCTAACCTAATGCAGTTGAATACCAGTATTTTACATGGAGCAACAGTCTATCTGACCTCCACAACCCAGTGTGTCGGTAATACGATACCGCTTGGTAAGACTGGTGTCAGACTTTCGGGCTTCTTTCGGGGACCAACGGGCTAACGTGCTTTTTGACGCACAGAGGAGTCTCGTTATGTGAAAATGGTTACCCATCCACTGACCAAACTCGGCAAGCTTAACTTGATAGGTCGACCCGAGCGGTTGTTATTACTGAAATCACTAAACTATGTTACCATAATGTCTTACTTTTCTTCGGGAAAACTGTTGTACAGTTTCGTGATATCACTCGTGAAGTGATCCACACGAAACAGGATCCCGAACATGTTGCCCAACAAGGGGACGGGTTTCAAATGCTTGACGCCATAGCGACTGAACCTGGAGTAGGATTGCCGGACGTATATGACCAGCACGGCGATTAGCACTACCACCCAGACTAGCAGTAGAATCATGATCTGAAACAACAAGAATCAAAGGTTAAAACTTTTTATTTTCATGGAAGTCCATATTTTTCATTAAAAAAATTATATTAAGGTTCACAAAGGTGTGTTGGTAAGGTGTTCCAATTTGTTTTGGAACAGGGAAGAAATGAAATACTCGTTGTTACATACTCTTTTAGACTCTTATTTTAAGTAGATTTTCTTTGAGAGTTATGTGGTTTCATGAGTTTCTGCTATTTCATTAACTTTATGCAAACCTATTGAGTTTGAGTATAAGTGAAATGGAAAGTCAAACTTAGAAACAGCATCAGTATTATGATTATACGAGTATTATAGAGATAAATTGAGAATCGAGATAAATTGTCAATCTGTAAAGTTAATTTATCATCCGCACCGAACTCAGTATCTCATTAGTTTATTGCTGGTTTATTGATCGTTACCGTAGCTTCTTCATTTCCAATAACTTTATCAAGATCATCCACGAAATAGTTTTTATGTAAAAAAATACCTATCCTTATTAATCTCGATTTATACCACTTACTTTAATTATCTTGATTTTACATTACAGGCACGTGTAATGTGTTTGTAACCACGCCATGTCTGTCAGTGTCGTCTCTGGCCAGTCATTAGCGAAATAAACGTAATGAATTTGGCATTGGTAAATTGTAGTCTCAATTACTGATATTTTTAAAGATGATGATGATGAATGCATTGTGTGAGAGATGTTATTATGGCTAGAAAGGAGAGGGCTACTCAGATGATGATAGAGAGAATATATATGGATTATGGAAGAATTTGGCATGCTGCCTCGACCACAAATAAATTTGGTTATGGACAGGAGAACGAATAAACTATGTGTTTTTATTTCATTAGATTTTTGGTATTGGATTATGTTATTTTTTTCATTTGAATTGTTATTAAAAAATTAAATTAGCTGGTCAAACTACCCAGACGGTATGGGTACATTATGGGTATTGATATTTAAACATAATGTTGTAGTTATTTTAAGAACTTTCTTTACCAATTCATCATCATTCTCCTGCCCTTATACCAATTTTATTTGGGGTCGGCGCAACATGTTGCTTTTTTACCCGACTGCTCCAGAAGGAGGGTAATGTTTTTCGAGAGTATGTATGTATGTATGTCTATTTCTTTGGCACGCTCTATAGCCTGAACGGATTGATGGATTTTAACATATGAGGTGTCGTTAGATTAGTCATAATCGTAGAAGTGACATAGGCTATATAAGATTTATGTATTGCATCTGCAAATACAAAAAAAAGGGAGGGGAAGGTTTTTTAAAATAAATTACAACAATATTGGTATCAAATAAATGCTGCTAATGAGTCAATCCCAAATTAAGATATATTAATAAAACTAAAAAACTTGAAATAAAGAAAATTATTCAAAAAACAAAAAACCCGACTGCAAAAACACGTAACTGAAAAGAGAAAAACAAGCATTATAATCTATAGAATTTTGGTATCGCAGGCGGGGACAATAATAATTCTAACAATAATAACCGGAAATATGGTGTAACTTTTGTTTGTCCCCGCCTGCGATACCAAAATTCTATAGATTATAATGCTTGTTTTTCTCTTTTCAGTTACGTGTCCTTTTTTTTATACTTCTCTATTAGTCGTCATCTCAGTAGTCACCCCCTTCCTAGCCATATCATCTTTCACACAGTCCATCCATCGTTTCTTTGGTCTTCCCCTACTCTTTTAGCCACAAACATACACAAAACATACATACATTCATACGTACATACGTACATTCATACTTAAAACTTTCTTCACGACATTTTCCTCATTCCTCCGCATCACATGCCCATACCATGACAACCGATTTCCGCACAACTTTTCGGTCACCGGTGCCACTTTCAGACTTCCTCTTATGTACTCATTTCTTACTCTATCCATTCGTGTAACACCACACATCCCTCTTAGCATTCTCATCTCAGCTGCATGCAATTGCGTTTCATTCATCCCTTTTGTGGCCCAACATTCTGATCCATACAAGACAGCAGGTCTAACCAATTCTTCTTTACCAATTATTAGTTACAAAATATTACTTTCACTAGTAACGCTACTAAAAACTCTGTAGTCTGTGGTAATCTCTCAAATAAAATAATGAAGGAACAAATTATTTTCACTTGCTTTGTTTAACAAATATAATAAGACAAAATAAGTTTGACTGATGAATTACTTGAAGTATACGGAAAATAACTATTTTATTGTTTTCCATTTTAGATGTAGTTTTTTGTCTGTCAAAAAAAAAAACTGTCCCGCATGTTTTTTTTTTGACAGACATAAAACGACATCTGGGGACTGCCGATAGAAATGAAAACTAAGTTACGCCGTCTAACGAAAATGTCAGGAATTTATGTGACTTGCTATCAGTACAAGAACGAAAACTGATGCACATAAAACATTTCCAAAAAATAAAATAGAGTGCGCTGTCAACAAAAAAGTGCTCAACGCGCCTTTGGTGACGATGACGCGCCTTCCGTGACGATGACGCGAGTTATCACCCAAAAACTGCTCAACGCACCTAAAGAAGTATTCACTTCAAAAAACACCAACAAAACAGATTTGATTTCAAACTGAGGGGCAGTTCCCGTAGTCTTAAGAACTTCCGCATTTTAATGTCAGTCTCTATCTGTCAAAAGACGAAACGACCAATTGGAACCTTGCACTTAGTTTCTAACATTTGGTAGATGCCCATGTGAATGAAGTATTTTCCTACATTTTCGAGTTTGATTGCCACTAAAAATTATTTGTTTACCTAAAAAATTTTGTCAAATGTAACGCGTGTCAAACTGTAATTTCTAATAATTATTCCCGATACCGGTGGGCTACAATTTTTTTATTATTTTTTTGTTTTTTTTTAATAAAAATATTTAAAATAAAGAAAAGAAAAGAAAGAAAAGAAAAGAAAGAAATATTAAGGTATTTACTTAATCAAATGAATCAATCAAAAAGTTAATCATTTGATTGTTTACTAATTACCATAGGTATATAAATGCAATACTCATATCATGGGCCAACAGTGGTTAGCAGCAGTGATAGCCTAGTGGTGTGTCCGTCGGACTGCCAAGTCATAGGTCTCGAGTTCGAACCCAAGGCACGCACCTCTGACTTTTCGGATTCATGTGCGTATTGTATAATTATCACTTGCTTCAAAAACGGTGAAGGAAAACATCGTGAGGAAACCGGCATGCCTGAGAGATATTTCTCGACGGCAGCGGCATGTGAAGCTAAGTCAGAGGCCCCTGGGCGGCTTTAAAACTCTTTACACCAAGTTAGTCACTAACCATACGAAACGAAGAAGAAATTGTGGTTAGACGAATCGTTTTTCTTTCTCTACATTTTAATTCTTAAAATTTTTGGTGTGAAAAATTTATTTTCGATACTGGAGCTCAAGATGTCTTCGATTTGTACTAAGTAGTGATGCACCCCTTATTTTCATAAGGATACTAGCTTTTCCCCGCGGCTTTTCCAAAGATTACCCGCGATAAAAAGTATCCTATGTCCTTACCTAGGTCGTGGTCTATCCTTACCAAGGTCGTGGTCTATAGTGTGAAAAGATTGGATAGACAGGCAGAGAGTTACTTTTATAATATTTGTGTAGATAGTAGGTTTAAGATAACCCGGTAATTTCTGATAACCTCGCCTTTTTTAAAAGGTGTTTATGCTATTTATTGGAATAAAAAATGGCAGTCACCATTCGAAGGCACTACTATCTACCTACTTGTTACTCTTCACAGTGGGGTCACGTCCTTTTAAATACTTGTTATATAACTTTATAAAATGCGCATACAATAGTAGTTTGAGTCATGTCTATTTATGATTAATAATTTGCGAGACACCAAATGCCCCCAGGCGTAATAACTAAAACTTCTATTGTGTCTGATTCAGTGTCCTGCAACCGACTAACCAATGCATCTGTTCGTATAGTAGGTAAGTTAAAACAGTGCTGTAATCAAAATAATAATACCTAATACCTGCCTAAACTCAAACAGAATAATATACAGACCTATCGTGCAAACAAAAATTATTCCAGAATTTTTTGCCGTGTGTTTTTTTTTCATGGACGCTAAGAGTGCAAAGCTACAGTGTATTTTTTTAATCAAAACAAACAGTTTTTATCTTAGTATCTAGATCATAGATAAGTATTTTGGCACACATAACGTAGACGAAGACGTAAAAAAACAATGATAATAATTATAACTTACTATTTCGTCACAAGCACAGCACTTAGGTATTTGTAAACGTCAATCGTCAAAAAAATACCGCGCAATTCTCTAACTAAAAATAGGTTCCAAACGTGTTGCTTGGAGCACGAGCGAAATAATTCTGAGCTGAGCGTAGCGTACCAAGACAGGTTCACCTCTGACCCCATACAGCTGTTGTTACAACAAATAGGTTGCCATAATAATTTGTAACCTTAATTACAGATACAGAATTATGTTTTAAAAATAAAATCAATGTAGTGTTTGGGATTCAAGTACCAATAAAAAATTTGATGCTACGACAAATGTTTATTTTATGTATTTTAAAATTACACAACTTTCTAACACCGTACTCTCTCTATCGTTCTGCCACTCCGTAGCCATATTCGTTCTTCTAGACTTCTGCATTTTCTCACTCACTCACTTACGTTCCGTTCCTTCTATTACTTCTGCATTTATTCCCACATTTATTACATTTTTAAATACTAGGGAAAAACAGGCGTAATGTTAGGTAAGTTAAAATATAAAAACATTTAAAAACAAAACAAAACTATACTATTCCAACCTAACCTAAACAATTGGGTTGGGGTCTTTTAGCTTAATAACTTAGAATATAGGCCAGAAAGTTAAACCTCTCATTTATTAAAAAAAGGTGGTCATTAGAAGATCCAAAAGATTTTCGTGGATTAACCAAACAAAATTAAATGGGTATATACTAATATGGGTTACATATTACAGCAATGATTCCATTACACCAAATTAATATTCTTCACTGAAATGGTTCGATCACACGGCAACGGATTGCTGAGATGGTGGATGTGACGGTGCCGATCGCTGTGTGGAACATAAAATTACTCATTGTCGCTGTATTTCAGTATTCCGCAAGTAACAATTTATGAAATGCATTTTACAATGCAGGCAACATTTTAGAAACAAGCCATTAACAGTGGTCGCATAAATAATCATTATTTATTTCTTTCCTACTTTGCTTTTTGAAACATTAATTAAAGGCCACAGCAGAGTAGTTAGTTTTATCATCGGCATTTAGCTAGCGGCTAAATCGCCAATCGCCGACGCTAAAAGTAGCTAGTCTACTGTGGCCCTTAATGCTTCAATAATAAAAATGCTGTGTGGGAAGCACAGAATCGGTCGAAGTGGCGGTGCTTGGGGGAGGCATATGTCCAGCAGTGGACGTCTTCCGGCTGATATGATGATGAATCAAATGCTATCAACTTTGGGTGTAACTTATAACTAACTTAAATTATAAGGTATATTATGGCACTAGACTCACTTATAATCTCTAAATATATTAAAACATCATATCATTAGAATTCTACTTTCTTGCTCTGAACCTGAGCCAATGACCTCCTTCTAGTCTAATGTTGAAGGTCTCCTTGTCAAGTTTGGGAGGGAAGCAGGTCTTCTCACAAGGCGAGATCTCCATCTGTTGGATGATCTGGTACGCCACAACCTTCATCTCGATGAGAGCAAATCTTGTTCCTGAGAAAAGTGATCATGGTTTAAAATACATTTTATTACACTGTTAAAACTCGCTAGCACTCATGAGTAGAAGAAACTCTCATAGCCCGATAGAACGGCAATCCGACACCAAAAAGATCAGGCGCAGGACTCACGGCTTTGCGTGCTTTCCGAAGCAAGGGTATGTCATGTCACACCACCAGCTTCCAAACTCCGGGCTGATATCGAGAAATTCCAAATGGAAAAACCCAATAACACTTTGCCCGATCTGGGATTCGAACTCAGGATCCCACGCTCAGCAGTCGCGTTTGCGACCACGAAACTAACGAAGCAGTAAAAAATGTCTTCATGATTTGATGAAGAAATAAATAAAAATATAAATAAATCATAAAAAGATATATAAATAAATTTTAATCCGCTTGACTGTCACTAAACACAATAAACTTTTTATTGTTATCGAGCTGCATCAGTCTTTCGGACATTTGAGCTCATATGAACCCACCTATACAGTTTCTAGGTCCAACACCGAAGGGCATATAAGCGAACGACTGGAATTTATGCCTGTTTTCGTGAGAGAAGCGCTCTGGGTCGAATTTATCAGGGTTGGGGAAGAACTGCGGGTCACGGTGGATAGCGAACACTGGTATCGAAATACCTGTTCCTTTTCGGACCTGTAAAAACAAAGGATTTTATTATTCTAGTTTCTAGATTGTCATTGTAAAGTACCTCAAAATAATGACGGTATTCGAAATCGAAATCAAGTAATGATTAACTTACAATAAAATCTTTTTCAGCCTTCTCGTTTGGTTTTCCCAAATTGTAATCTCTCGTGCAAACCCTGTCCGGAGCAATACCTGGCGGCCAC
The DNA here is from genome assembly GCA_948150665.1 of Conistra vaccinii. Taxonomy (NCBI): domain Eukaryota; kingdom Metazoa; phylum Arthropoda; class Insecta; order Lepidoptera; family Noctuidae; genus Conistra; species Conistra vaccinii. The sequence continues at coordinate 1,053,712 of OX411323.1, read as the reverse complement.
AGACGCAAAACCTCTGCGAAACGAAAACATTGGCAATTAAACAGATTTTTACAAAACACCCGAATGATACATATTTTGTTAAATAATTATGATGGATTTAAATCTACTTCTACTACTATTAAAACCTTAAAACCATTTTTTTTTTAATTTAACAATCATCAAAATCTTACCAGATACAACCATATCCATATACGGCATATTCTCAATGGAGTTGAAGTCAAAGTGGCCGCCATTCATAGCGTCGGTCTCCTTGATCTCCTGTGCTAGTCGCTCCTGTACGTCAGGGTTCATCGCCAGTTCGTAGAGCAGGAACGACATACCAGCTGAGACGGTTTCGACACCAGCAATGAAGAAAAGCGCTGCTTGGGCGATGAGGTCGTCGTCAGGCCACACTGAAAGCAACATGTAATGATGATTAGAAAAAGCAAGCCTGAACCCCTCCGGGATTTTTGTTGAAAGGGGTTATAAAAAAATATCTGAAAGAAAAAAGAAACAAAGGAAGAAGCGATAAACATGACGCGAAGAAAGAACACAGTACAAAAAAAAATAAGCTGAGGGAAGATATACGTCACATCCACGTAAAACGGCCATCGCTCAGCATAATGCTGCGACCCAATGCGAGACAGAGCCCGGCTAATTTCAATCATATTTTCAAGATGGTCCTGCTCAAAATGTTTTCCAAACGCCGAGAAAAATAAATAAATAAATAATAAAAAAGCTGAGAGGTGTCAAGGGACACCCGGATGGAACAAAGTTATGGAATGAACTGAGGTTCATTCCATAACTTTGCGACCACAGGTACTAATTAATGGCATGCCTTTGTGAGCAAAGGCATGCCATTAATTAGTACCTGTGGTCGCTCACAGATGGCGTTATAATAAAAAAAATGAACCTCACAAAGGCATGCCACTAATTAGTACCGGTGGTCGCTCACAGATGGCGTTTTATTAAAAAATAAAAAGTGTCGTTACAAGTTTTGGTCCCAATTTTTTCCGTCTAGCCCCCTTTCGCAACGCGCGAAAGGGAACTTCGTTCCAGTAAATAAATGTTAATAAATGTTATGTGTTTTGTATTATAATAGAAATGTTTTACGTATGTTATTAATTCTATTTCCTGTGCAAACATGCGAAGTAACTGGAAACTACCGCCTAATGGACATCTGTAATGCTTCAGGCATTGTCATACTCATGACAGAGATAAAGCTCAAACATGTCTCATGCGTTTGTAGTTACACTGGTACCAATACTCGACAAAGTTGAAGACAGCACCACTGCATGGCGGCAGAAATAGTCCAAAATAAAGACTTTTCTCCGACGAGCTCAGAATGTTTTGTTTATAATAATGAGATCAACTGTTTTTTTTGGGGTATTCAGTTATTTTAATTAGCTACACCTTGTACTGTACTGAATTTTGAACATTTTCTCAAATGGGTATGTACCTTTCTTGGCTGCAATAAGCAAGTGAATCATATCGGGTCTGACGATATTCTTCGTCTCGCGCTCCGCCATCGTGTCAAGAACTAACTTTCTGAAGAATTTCTTCGACACATCCGAAAGGAAATCCAACTTGAGAATCTGTAATATAAAAAATGGAATACGTGAGCATCACTATTGTATCTTCTTATTTTCATATCAATGCTCTTGGTCTGGTCTCATTACTTTGGTCCAGAAGGTGGCCTGTGGTTCTTTTTTATGTTCGCTAAAGAGCTGGACACTTTGGACACTCTAGCAAGTGAACCATGGTCTGATCGGGTGCACTGTATTTACACTGAGTGTTCGAAGCATCTATAATTCCCCATTTTATCATATTGACTTTTCAGCACCACCATTTTACATAAATAACGGATTTTTATGCAGTGTCATTGTGTTTATTATTTAAGTAAGTACTATCATCTTTTCGCGACTTCGTCAGCCGTATTTTATATCCTCAGGTAATTCAAAAACATGCGGCTTTATTCCTTGTCTACATTAAAACGAGTTCGAGAACGAACAATTGGAATTACGATAACCTAGGTGTTTTTTTTTAAATTTTTATTTAAAGAACAAAACAAAATATGAACAGAAACATCACTAAAACCTCAATATGTCCGGATGTTGAAACGCTTTTTTTTTAGGTATGTCGGTACTTTCAGTTTTACCTTCAAAATGCTAGTGTTTGACTCTTTTTATACTGAGGTATTGATGAATTAATTCGTTTTTATCAGCCTTAACGTCTTCGTCTCCAGATATCATTAATTTGTCAATAAGGTTCTAAAAGGGACAGTGTACGAGTAGAATATGAATCTTTAGAATTAACAACCAATCATTATTAACGAAATCATCATACTAAATGAAACTTTTAAATGATTGACAAACATTGAAAATGGAAAACCAACTTAAAATAAAGGTACTTGATGACAACTTACCTGAGCGAGTTTCGGCGCATTGCCAATTACGAAGGACTGTAGCAATTGACGGAAATGGAAGGTGGAGGACCCCTTGCCCCATGCGTAGAACTGGTTGTCCTCGTCGTTATAAGAGTCCACTTTCAAACCGTAGCCGCAGCAGGCTATCACGTCGATGGAGAATCGTGTCGTCAGGTCCTTACAATCTATGTCTACATAGCCAGCTGAAAAAAAACCTTTGAGTTATTGAAGCGTCGCGAACATAATCTGGATTTTTTCAATTCGTTCTCTGATACGTTTCGACGTTTCGCACGGAGCCCGGAGTCTGGATTTGGATCCGGTTGATGGCACTATGGCTCACCCCCTATTACAGGCGAAATGTGGACCGTGTACTATAGGAACACCACTGCCTAACCCTTCGGGGAAAAAAGCGTGACGTTTATGTTATGTTTAAAGACGGTCGTGTTTTCCATTACAATTGTCAATCTCATTGTTACCACTATTTTTTGAGATCGAGAGTCAGGAAAAACGGCTTTGAGCAGCAAAGTTGATACAGCTATACCTACGAATAATAAAAGATACAGATTTACAATAACTTACATTTAGATTCTTTGATCTTACTTTGAAGCGAACCCATCATATGGTCGCCAACCTCCACCATTAAAGGCAATGCACACGCATCTTTGATCTTGTGAATGCTGGACTCAATGTTGCACGCATGTCTTTCCATACTTGACCTGTGTAACATTTTGCAAGACGGTCAAATCAAAATGTACAGGAGAGTGAGATAGAGAGAACTGTAATGTTGAAACATATTTCGGTCGTACCTTTTAAAGAAAACAAGTTTCTGGAGAAGTAGGAGTCACTGGTGCTGAAATTGAAGCGGTGATCGAAGAAGTACTCGAAGTCTTTGATAGTGATCTTCTTTATCAGCTCGATGTCGCGTATCATTATCAACTCGGTAACGAATTCAAATGTTCCCACGAATCTGATGAACAAGATATAATGACAAACACTGCGGCAGCATAATTATGGCTGGCAACTGAACGACTTGAGGAGGTATATATTAATACATTAAACCAAGTAAGTTTTGTCTATGAATGTCGATGGCTATAAGAGTAGGGGAAGACCAAAGAAACGATGGATGGACTGTGTGAAAGATGATATGGATAGAAAGGGAGTGACGACCGAGATGACTAAGAAGTATGTAAGAAAAAAAACATGTTGCGCCGACCACAAATAAATTGGGATAAGGGCAGGAGAATGATGATGATATTGAACCAAGTAACCATGATTCCTTACTTCTCTTTAGGAAAACTGTTGTACACTCTCATGACATCGTCAGTGAAGTGATCCACACGGAACAGGATCCTGGTCATATTGCCCAGGAAGGGAATGGGCCTGAAGTGCTTGACGCCATAGCGGCTGAACCTGGAGTAGACTTGCCGGAGGTATATCACCAGCACAGCGATTAGGACAACTACCCAGATGAGAAGGAATATCATGATCTGAAACAACAAGAAACAAAGATTAACATTAAAACATGTTCTTTCATATAAACCATACTGGTATAGGAAGTTATTGTAGTCTGAAGGTTAGAGTGCTAGAAAGCTCTTGATATGATTCTGGCGTCGGAATTCAAAAAAGTCGCCGCCATTTTGAACGATTGTTTTTAAAATCAATATTAGGGTTCCGCAGATCCCGAGTACAGATGATCGATCGATGTCAGAAATGGTTTTCTTTAAGAGATATGAGATACGAGGTAATATACCTACGTAAAGAAACTGTTAAAAACATTTCATAGAAACTAAAATCTACACTTCACTGGCACACAAGTAATGACAGCTTTATCTTGATAATTCACGAGAACCATTTAAATTCTACTGTTGCATGTTTATTATCTTTTGTCGTTGATGATGCTGTCCTAATTTATGAAGGTTATTAAAATAAATATTCTCTCGATTGTCCTAAAAATTAAGACTTTCCATAGAGCAGCTACGTCGGACTTTGTGTGGAGTACTACAACTAAAACGTAAGAAATAAAAAAATACAAAAATAAAAAAAACCGACTTTAAAATTGCTACTACAAAGTTAAAAATAATTTTAGTTTCGAAAGTCGGTGGAAATTCGGCGATATAAAAAACTCAGCAAACAAAACCTTAGCTAGTGACTTCCGAAAAAAAAATGTTTTTTTTCACTTTGGAGTCGGTTGCTTTTTTTTGTAAATAGTTTTATTGCCCACGCTTTGTAGGACATACCGCGTAGTACCGTAGCTCGCTACGGCGTAGCATTGTAACCACGTAGCGGTAACCGAGAAAATGCCGCCTATGAAAAGCAAAAGTAGTAACTACACACGTTTTTTTTAAATGTTATAATAATGTAATTTTGAGAAATATTTTTTTATTTTAATAGACTATTTGAGGGATTTTGATAGTGTTGTACATAATAACATTTTTAAGCGGACTCTCTGTGGCTTTCACTAGCTGCAATTGTTTTTTTTAATGAGTGCAATATTAACGGGGGGTTTTCCAAAATTTGCCTGTTTTAGAATCAATTTAAAATGGTCAAATTAGTGTATTAGGTCCTGAAAAAAATATATGTGATGGACACATCTTTGTTTGAGGGAAATTATTGGTTCAAAACACGATAAATTGTAATTCGCTCGATGAAAAAAAAATCCGAAACAGGGTCGATTTCAAAACCATTTTCGATCTCATTTCCTAATTACAGCACAAAATAATATGAAAATTGCATGTACGATGAGGTAATCGTATTTTGGAGGGAATTTATTGGTTGAATTTTTGAGTTTAATAAAAAAAAATTAAGTAAACTCAATATTTGTAAATCGGGCTAAATCGGCTCGCGCTCAGTGTCCTGCGGGACGTTGTCGAGATTGGACCTGTGTCAATTTATTTTAAAAAATTAGTTCCCCACCGTCTTTAAAAAAAATGGCAAATAAAAAGAACAAAAGGAAGAAAAACACATATACTAAATTGCGGAAGATCAGACAAAACATCGCGTAATTATATTATTGTTTTAATTCATTATTATTGTTTTCGAAAATGAAAATATTTCTATGCGTTGTGATGACTTTTTTTGACATCTGACATTAGTGTTTTCATTTCAAATTTTTATCGATAAAATTATAGTCAAGTGTGAGTCATATATATCTTTGCGAGTAGTACGATTAAGTAGGTTGTTACATAAAGACGTTTTAGTAAAGCACATTTTTAATTCGTCTATTATTATTTATACCTTAAAAGTAAAAGAAACCCTATCCGATCCGAAAGGGGCTCATAGGTACTGCAATAAAATTACCTAAAAGTAATAAAAAATCTTACTAATATTGAAAATTAAAAAGTTATTGCTATTTAAAAATCACATTTTTGGTAACAAAAATACCCCAAATCCAATAAAAAAATAGCAAGTTTTCAACAGGCATCATTATAGTTGACTTGTAGACACCCGCTATACGACGCGACGGCCGCCCGCGCTCCATGTCATAACCCGGTAAAAATCCCTATTTATAAAAAAATTGTCCAATTATTTTTTTATTTATAATTGCCACATAAATAGGCTCTCAGTACGATACCTAACAACACCCTCATGGATCAGACAGGGTTTTGTTTTACATGTTGTATACATGATAACAATTCATCCAAATTCATTATACAAGCTTAGTTTTTATTTACCCTAAACCTCTTAAGGGGTCATTGTATTCATCATTATGAACAACTTTCACTATGGGACCAAAAACTGGAACCGCGAAAAAAAATCAGCTGTTCCCTACATTTATGTTCGCATAATCTCGTCAAAATGTAGGGAACAGAAGATTTTTTTTGGGTTGTGTATTCACTCTCTGTCAAGCTGTCATCGTTGCTGCTATAATCTCCTACATTAATTAGGTATACGGGATGGCAGGCACATTGACTCGCAAACTGTTACCATGAATTCAGCGCATGGTGATAGGACCGCCCAGAGTAAAAATGTATAGTCGGTTATTTAAAAAAAAATTGCTATTTCATTCAAAATTGCAATAGTTACTCGGTCAAAATGTATGGAACGGCAGTTTTTTTTTGAGGATAATTAGAAAAAACGAAACTTTGTAAAAATCCTAGGATATCAGTATATGAGCTGATGTCAGGATTTATGAAACAAAAACAGTCTGTTTAGGACGATTGGAAACATTTGTGCCGTTTTTAGGCACACGTCTGCCCAACCCTTCGGGGAATACAGGCGTGAATTTATGTTATGTTATGTGCCATTTTTCTGGTGGTAAATAGTCTGAAGGAACGGCAAACCGAATTGACCGGGGATCAACAATTTTTTTTGTTTGTTTTGTCTTAGAACAAAGATTCGATAAATTATAGCCGTAGCAGTAGGTACGACACTATTGAAAATAAAGTACGGCAATTTTTTCTTCATACTAGCTACGAATATTTACGGATCTTCATGAGCAGGGGCAAACGTCAAAAAACAAAAGAATATGGTTACAGTATAAGCATAACAGTCCGACCACTTAGCTCATCTATCTAATCTATATATCTATCTTGACCGATTTTTATGAATTTTTTTGTCATGATTTTTTTAGGTAGGTATGAGAATAGGATGTAAACTATTTTTCGTACCCCTAAGTGATAAGGGTGGTCCACCCCTAAGTTTTTTTTTTCTTTATTTGTTTTTTTTTTTTATTGTAATTTTTTTATGATTTGGCATTAAAAAATACATACAACCCTAAATTTTCACCCTTCTACCACCAACCCCTATTTTTTAGTAGCGATATTAGTACTTTAATAATTTTGGATTCACCCGGGCGCCGCCCAGCATGAACAGCTAGTATAAAATGATTTTATGTATCGATAGGTCAAAGTGCGAAAATGTTAAGGAATTTTTTAAACATTCTTTTCCAAATAGCGGGCGTCGAGCCGGCGTCGATTATAATTAAACTACTTTGAATAAAAGAGCCATTTTCAATAGGGTTCCTTCTACGGCTGGAACGAATGTATTAAAAAAAATTGACTGAATTAATTGATTTTACCGCAAGCTACAATGTTTTCAGGTTTGATACATTGACGGACAGGATTTTTTTTTCAACTATTTTGATGCATTTTTCATTTCTGCTGCATTAAAACAATTGTTGAAAAGTACAGTATTAATATCAATTTAATCATCTATACTATACAATGGTAAATAAATTAAGTAGATTCTGTGTGCTAACAGGAGTGTAACAATAAAAACAGTTGCAGAAATGGGGCAAGATTTTTTTTTCGATCGTAGAGCACCCTCTATTGCTTCGCATTATGAGTCGTGCAATATAACAGTAGATTGTACACACGGGATTACAAACGAAACAATTTAACATTGTGTTGTTATTGTCAGCTATATCGTCGCAGACAGCGGGCGTTACCGATATCGGCACGATATCTACCGGGGAAGACACAATATGGGGTGAGAGTAGGGGGCATTCTTTCAATTGAAAACACTTTTTAGCACTGCCGACTTCGACACGTTGATTCTTAGTAGGTACCTACTGCGGAAGTTTGATGCGTCACGATGGTCATCGATATTCACCAACATCATCGGGCCGATAATAATTATATCGGTATGGAATTGATGTCGGTATAGCTGCCAGCATATCGGTATCGGGTTGGTGTCGTTATCTGATAATTTGAAAACGCCCATTAGGTACACAGGACATTTTAAAAATTATTTTAGTTCACTACACTGTAGGTACCATATAATAGAAACCTAAGGGAAAAAAAATAACTAAAAAACTAGTGCAGTTGGTCAACTGCAAATATTTTATGCTGTGGCATGGATTTTCCGCGAAATGTTTGACAACTTATCGTAAATATATACGTCGCTCTGTAATTGGGGGAGGCGGAGGTAGTGTTTGAAAGGCGTATAGGCCCGAAAAACCTAGCCTTAAGTTTTAATTTCACAAAATGCAGTTGATGTTCTATTTTTGTATCCACTTGATCTGCCAAGACGAGCCAAGCGAAGAGATCCAAACCTCTTAGTATACTTCCTGAAGTTCTAGAAAGCTGAAATTTGGTATATTAGCTACTATAGTACACAACCAACAAAATTCTAATACTTGGATTTTTAACCCCCCAACCCCGTAAACTAAGGGATGGTAGTTTGTATGACATTTCCTCAAATTTTGATGCTAGAGGCTTGAAAATTGATATAGGGACTCCTTGTTATAAATATTAAAATACATATTTCCGAATTTTTTGTAAACCGCCCTTTAAATTAGGGGATGGAAGTTAGTAGAGGTTTTCCCATACAAACGTAATTTTATGCTAGAGATCTGAATATTATCAAGTAAAAGGTGTAGAGTTTTTGAAGTTAGGGCTTGTAGAGTTAGGGCGTGTAGAGTTAGAAGCTTGGCTCTACATGAGATTTGATAACTTTTTAACAGTGGGAGCGATATTTTCTCATCTTGGCAACATTTAACATGTTTTTTTTTTGTTATATCATTTAAAAATTTTGTAAACCTTTATCTTAATATTTTTTATCTAGTGTAATTTGTAAATTATTATTTTTGAACATGAACATAATAGACGAGGAAATAAAATTACAATGACCTACCTTATTATTTCGGCGCGAGCACAACACTACTTCGAAAACACACGGTAAGTACTACCGTCAATGACTATTAAATTTGTTGACGGTATTATGATCAGTTTCAAAGATGTTCCTCGTAGCACGAGCTAAATGTCTCTGAGCGTACCCGACGGGGTTCAAGTTAATATTATACATATAGTATGTCATGTTATCGTATATACCTACACATCTCAGAGCCCATGGAAGAATAGTCACAGTAAAATTATGCTCTGTACTCATTTTTTTTTATAATAATCCCGCATTCAAAATTATTTATTTGAAGTTGCTCTACTTAATGGAATTACCCGACTGCAAAGAAAGGGAAGGTTACGTTTTTATTTTAAAATAATTTCAAGTGTTTATTGAATTGCAAATGTTTGGTATAATGACAAACTAAAGGCTAATTTACATTTGTCACTTTGAATGTTCATTTCGGAGGAATCTTCCAAAGTGCGTGTGTTGATGGCCTTTCATTTTTACCAAACTATTTATTATCTTGCTTCGTTCGTATGAGCTTCCGGTTCCATATTTATTAGCCTGTTTTGAGTGCCACTGCTGGACATAGGCCTCCCCTTTTTCCTTCAAATCCTCTATGTCTTGTGCGATCTGATATTATTATGCATTTATGATTTTTTTGGTCATTAAGTGAGGCCGCACACCGGCGCCACACGCTACACGCACCCTACATTTATGTCAACACAATTACTGCGCTACATTTTAGCTCGGAGCAAATGTATGTATCGGATGCACAGTTGTGGCGCAGCTTCCAGAATGTCTAAATCATCGTCCGGCGATACAGATTTGTTGAGGTGGCAATTAATGAGAAAAAAAAAGACGTTATTGCGATCACCAGTTTAATCTAATTTCAAAACGCAAGAGTTACGGTTCGACGAAGAAAAGTTTAATTAATATCATTGAATGTATCAAAACACATTCATGATTGTAAACTCAACGTAAAATTCAATGTTGTCTTGCATTTTAGCAAATCACCGCGCCACAAAATACACAAGTGTTCGATCGTGAATTCGTGTAGTGCGTCAGACGTCTCACCACAAACTGCACCCGCTACAAATGTGTCTTTGGTGTGTGCTTGTACGCAGAAATACAGGGGCGTTAGGTTAGATGCTTGGCGTTTTAAATGTGGCGCCACAATTGTCGTAAATAAGTGTGTGATTGGTGTGCGGCCTGCCTAAGAGTACTTGTTTTCTATTCAATTTTAAAGTGGCTGCCTCGTTGGTCTAGTGGTTGCAAGCGCTACTGCAGAGCATGAGGTCCTGGGTGCGATTCCCGGGTCGGGAAAAGTGTTATTGGGTTTTTCCATCTGGAATTTCTCAGTAGTAGCCCGGAGTCTGGATTTGTGCCCGGTTGATGGCAATAGACTTGCCCCGATTTACATGGGACTTAACATAACTGGTGAAATGTGGGTGTACTTTAGGTACACCTCTGCCTAAGCCTTCGGGGAAACAAGGCGTGATGTTATGATGTTATGTTTATTGAAGTGCTCGAGATCAAAGTTTCCTGAGTATCTGGGTACAGGTTAATAATTATCAAAATTACTAATAGTAATTAGATAGTACGGTCCCTGCGGGGTAGTCGTGCTCGCACTTGTTTAGATTTATTTAAAAACAAATGCGGATCAAGATAAAAAGGAAACAGGTCAAGAGCAGGCCCATACAGAAATAAAAAAAAATGTAATAGCACGTCGTACATGGCATGTCTTAAACAATCCCAACAATTCTTGTGTGCCCTAATAAGATGTTAGTATTGCGCCTGACACTTGCATTGACGCTATAAAGTCACTAGAGTGTCAATTAGTAGGTATCGTACGAACTAAGTTCGCGCGAACTAGTAAACAATTATTTTAGTCGCTAAGTTCGAATTTCAATCAGGACACCTATTCGATACCAAACCGTTTACGCCGGTAGCACACCTCCGCTGTGAAACCATAGCAGCGAAACCTCAGTAGTTTCGCGGCGGAGGTGTGCTACCTGCGTTAATCGCGGGAGGCGATGGTTGTTTGTTGATTGTAAATAATTAAGACAACGATGTAGACTAGGCTTTAGTGTCATCTTTGATTCTTTATTCAGGGCAGGATGTCAAAGAGTGTATGATAATATACAAAAAAACAAATGCTTGAATTTATAATTTAACCTAAAATGCCACAGAGTCAATGACCAACAGTCGACCAACGGTCAACATAAATCTAGTTAAACTTTAACAAACTTCGAAGATAAACTGATAACTCCTCTGACCCACAGTATCATTTAATTTTAAGTAAGTAAAAAATCTAGCATCACTTTGGTATTCCACTAATCGATAGTAGTATACACTGTTTTGAATGCGAAAGTAGAACTCCCGAAATTAAAGATTATATTAAGGCCTATGACTCAGCGCCACATGCAATGACATACATGGCTCATGAGGGTGCTATAAATGTACAAAATAGATGCAACTCTGCGCAACTTTCTTGAGACGTTTATGGGGCAATGAAAGACGTTCCTTCTCTAGGATATCGACAGATCGAAGGGAATGATGACTCTATAAGGATTAAACCCGTTTAACCCATATAGGCTCATCATTCCCATTCCCATCTTCATAATACAGGGTGGCAATTTGTGTCCTTTTCGGTTCTGTTTAGCCCTGAATCCTCTTAACACACGAGAAGGGAGGGTCAGGTCAAATCTCACCCAATCATGTATGATCTTAAAATCTTTACTTTTTTAACAATTTACGAGGAGCTACTGAAGGTTACTGAAACTTTCAGTAGCGCCATAAGGATGGAATTTGGTTTAAACAAATGTATAGCCGTGCATGTAAAGCGAGGGGGGATTATGGAATCCCAGGGAATCCAACCCTATTTGTATTCGTCTCTGTTTGTTGCAGGAATGGTAGGCATCAACACGTTGGAACTGAGAGGCAAATGTGCGGTTTTGAAGCACTACTACTTATTGCTCAAAAATAAAATCGATAACGCGACTACTCTAGCTTGCTGTTCATTGTTTGCTCCGGATCCGGACTGTAAGCGGCGCGCCTGTGCCTCGCGATGCCTGATCGTGGCTCCACCAGCGCGTACCCATACTGCTCGATATGCTCCCACAACTCAGGCGATCAATCTACTGAACGCCCTGATTGCTCAGGAGCCCGATGTTGACATTTTTATGTATAGCAATAAATGTTTGCATGAAGTTTTTTAGCTAAATGTTGTTATTGGCTTGCTGCGCGCTTTGGTGTTTACTGTAATAGAAAAAGAGTGGCAGTATTGCTATGTTGAAGGGCAATGCTAATTCTTTGGCCAAAGAACGAGCCAGCCTTCTGATCATGTGAAGTGTCGACCAATCGACGAGCAATTTCCTGAAAAAGGAGACGCGCGACCCCAAATGGCTCGAAGCTGTAGTTACCCATAAGGTACCTATACAGTGTAGATATTATTCAGTTCGCTTAAAATATATAAGTTTCAATATTTTATATTCTAAAATACTAATGAATTCATATCAATTCGTACAATAAAACATGTCTCAATTACCATCTTATTTCTTTAACTGCCAACTTATATAATATCTCCCCGCGAATACCTGAATCAATACAATAATCTTATAAATTATAATATTTCCTGCAAAGTTTTATGAAGGAACGAAAGTTGTGATGGGATTTCAAATATAATGTTTTTTTTTTTTTTAATTAACTCGTAAGTAGGGCCGAACTTCATCCATGTCCTTTGCATCATCCCTTTTGTCGCTGGTAGGCAGCGGCATCACGACGTGGCTCAAGAGTGTATCACTTCTCGTTAGCTTGCTGTCAAAAGGTTTCCCTCAACGATCATAGATGGCAAAGAACCATGCCCAAAGCAGCATACATGCATACCCTAACCAAAACAATCATGTCCAAAAGCTACACATCGTGCATTTAAAAACACATGAGACCTAGATTTTGAAACAATTACTATATTTTAATATAATGGTAATTTTTTTGCATATTTCATAACAAAAAAAATACTTATCCTGCCAAACGGCTCATTCGATAGACTTCAAAAAACGATTGATTGCTAATCATTTTCTGTCAGGCTTTTTCATAAACAATTAGTTCAATATCGAATTTCAATTTAAATAAGAATTGGTTTTCATAATCTAGTAGTGCTTGACTAGATTTAGCAACATAAATAACTAAATGTTGTGGCACAACTCGTCACTAGGAATAGAATATACACTACCTATGACATTGTTTGCAGACGACAGTACTATCATTGTTAAACTTGACAAAAATAATAAAGACTCTGAAGCTGACATAATCAATGCATTACAACAAGCCGTTAACTGGCTAGAACAAAACAACCTAATTATAAATTTGAAGAAAACAAACACAATATTTTAAATCACCCGTGTCTTATTTAATTCCTTGGTCTAAATCTAAGCCAAAATCCGCCTACTAGCTTCATGTTAAAGGTTTCTTTACAAAACTTGGCAGGGATGCAGGTCTTCTCATTAGGGGAGATCTCCATATGCTGGAGGATTTGGTACACCATCACCTTCATCTCACAGAGAGCAAATCTTGACCCTGAGAAAATAAAGTGGTTGAAATATATAAAAATTTTGACGTGAAACGTCTTTCATTTCGGTCAGAAGGATATATATTTCGTTATATACATTATGGTTTTTGCAAGTGACCCCACTAGCAAAAACTAAGCAATCTTGCTATAACATATTACTTTGGAAGTATATCACCTGCCACCAATGTTTTGTTACCATAATTTAAAAGACGGACGCCATTACTCGGCAGTGCATTGTCGCTGGCGTAAATGGCGCTGTTATCGCACGCAACACGATGCTTTTAGCGCTGTGTTTATTTAGTGATAACTCAGCAGCACATTTATCGATTCGAGCGCGTTTATCAGACCTTACGTCGTTATAGTAGGTGTAATACATAAAACTCATACTTGTGACTATTAGAAGTTGTAGAGTTTAAAAAGCTGTGGTTTATTACAGAAAGACGACTGCTCTACTATGGCGCCACCGCGAGCGCTTACGTAACTTACAAAACTGCCGTGAAGAGCTTGGGTAGCAAGAGAGAGAGATTCCGGCCCTTGACGATCCGCTTTAACCTCGTCTCCACAGGGAACAGCTATGTGCAGAAGCAACGGAAACAGATATCCTTCTACCCTACACATTTACCAAACCTAGGGCCGATTGAGGAGCAGCTGGTCTCCCCTTTCACCAACCCAAAGTCACCTTTATTTCTTACTAAAGTCACCTTTATTTCTTACTAAAGTCACCTTTATTTCTTACTAAAGTCACTTTTATTTCTTGCCTTGGTCGACTGTTGATATTTCTATTCTTCTTTGTCATTTCTTACCTTATCATTCACTGTCTTTTCGTTCACATCTCTTCTCCCTTATTTTTTATTTTCTTTGGTCACCTTTTCCGCTCCCACCCATTTCATTTACCACTCTTTACTATTTGATTTTGTGGATATACTATACATAATTATAAGTATAAATTTTTGACTCACCGATACAGTTTCTAGGTCCAACACCGAAGGGCATGTAAGCGAACGTTTGGATATTATGCTTGTTTTCTTCAGAGAAGCGCTCTGGGTCGAATTTATCAGGGTTGGGGAAGAACTGCGGGTCACGATGAATAGCAAACACTGGTATCGAAATACCTGTTCCTTTGCGGACCTGCAAAACTACGACGTGAATATCCTGCAGTTTGTAGCTGGTCATTCCGTTGTTCGAAATATAAAAATGACTTACAATAAATTCTTTTTCAGCGTTCTCATTAGGTTTTCCCAAATTGTAATCCTTAGTGCAAACCCTGTCGAGAGCTAAAGCAGGCGGCCACAGTCGCAAAACCTCTGCAAAACAAAATCATTGGTTATAAAACAGAGAAAGCGATATTTACAAAGTCCCAGAGGAGAATCACCATTTATGTGTAATAGGTAGCTTCATAATCAATTTGGGCTTTAGTTTTCAATCTATTTCATCTAAAGCTTTAAAGCCTAGTCTTTCAACAAAATATTGATTTAAAATTATCAAAATCTTACCAGATACAACCATATCCATATATGGCATATTCTGTATGGAATTGAAGTCAAATTTGCCGCCGTTCTTAGCGTCAGTCTCCTTGATCTCTTGTACCAGTCGCTCCTGGACGTCAGGGTTCAGCGCCAGTTCGTAGAGCAGGAACGACATACCAGCTGAGACAGTTTCGAAGCCAGCTAGGAAGAACAGCACCGCTTGGGCAATAAGGTCGTCGTCAGTCCACACTGAAAGTAAAATGAAATTATTATTAGAAAAATTTTTCTTTATCAAAAAGTCTATCAAAAGGTCAGATTTTGTCACGTAATGTTTTGTTAGAGGTATTCAGTTCTTTGTATTACTCTACACAATATGTGTATGTTATTCGACCCCGTATCATAATTGCGACAAATGCTAGGGTGACAGTACGATATTGTGTCGACCATCAGCGGGGCGACATGGCGACAGCACATCAGCTCGACGAACGCTAGTGCGACTGATTGTTTTCACGACAACCGATAGCACGACAAAACTTTTGCGATAGCGAACGATAGCGTGACAGTATGCTCGACAAACTAACATTGACAAACATTGCAGCGATTGTATAATTACAAAAAATTAAAAAAATATTAATAGGTTTTATTTTTATCTTTAATACATCGTTTTTTTTTTTTTTGTTTTTTTTGTTTTTTTTTTTTTGCTCTGGCAACACTGGTAGCCGGTCGTCATAAAAACGACCTCTTAGGTTTTAATTTAGAAAATTAGTAAAAAGTGTTAAATTATGTTCAATTAGTGTATTATTAGTTATTAATTAGCATATTCAGTGATTATACAGTGTTTTTTGTTGCGGGAACTTCGCACAAAAAGGATATTTAAACCGGCTGTCAACTCAATCAAACCAACGGTGACGGATTTCAAAAATTCATCAATCCCGGGGAGTATTTTGTTTTATTTCTCTTATTCTACTTAATATTTACATAACGCAGAACATCACAAAATACTGCTCAGGTCTCTGAGCTACGTCCATCACACGCTGGCACCGTTTATGACTCCTTTTGCTTGACAACTAGTGGAAGCAAAATCGAAGACGAAAACATTCGCCCAGACAGTAAACACTACATAATTTACTACACAAAAAATAGGCTCATACGGCCTTATAGTATTTTATTTATTCATACTACCTATTTAAACCTGTAATGTGTCATAAACTTGTATTGTCAATCAAGTTTCTTTAATAAAAGCAGTGTTATTCCTTGTAACTTCACTTTTGTTTACCATTAGACATCACTGCAGATGATTACACTACACATATGTACAATACCACTGATATGTTGTTAAATTACTGTATTAGTGTCAATTTATGAAATTATTGTTAAAAACTAGATTAAAAATTTCTTTAAAATAGTTTGTAGTACCTACCCCCAACCATTTTGCAAACTTAATTTTGTAATTTTCTCTTTTATATTTGGAATATTAATATCTCAAATAAGATATACCTGTGAATAATTAAATTATCATCCCATAATTTAGATGACACACTCTTCTTAACTTTTATTCCTTTGTTTTCTTTCAATTCTAAATATTAAGTATACAATTTCCCTTCATCTTAGTACTTCTATCATCCCTCTACATCTTATCCCTCTCTCTTATTCCTTTTACTCACTTAGCTTTCTCATCTCTCATTCCAGGGTTGCACTAGGGTTGGTTTGTCAATATGTTGACCCGTAGAGCTGCATCCTTGGAGGAAAAATTGAAGGCTACATTGAAAGAGTTGGAATGTAGTAAAAACCAGTGCGATCAGCTGCTACATGAAAGGGAAGACAGTGAGGTGGAAATTCAGTTTATTAATAACAAGAACACTGAGCTTAAGAACCAGTTGGCTGAACTACATACACAGCATATGGACATACTTGACCAGCATCAACATCTCCGTCAACTGGTGTCAAATTTCCAGCAATGTAGTGACACCCACGAACTGGCTTTGAGACGCATATCTGAACTAGAACGGGAATTAAGCAGGGCCCACAACACAATTACCCATTTGGAATCTCTCAAAGCCGGTGAAGAGTCTGCGATCACCTGCAGTCTTTATGATGAGTTGGTTGGTAGCGGGTCCGGACCCACATGTATTGAGCCAATTGTAACAATGGATTTAACTGATGATACTATCAATAAAACCAAATTGTTTACTAGTCACAATAAGATTAAAAAATATATTAAAATTAATAAATTCATTAGGAAAACTCAGAAATCATTAAAACGCCTAAAAGTTAATAAATTAAATACAAAACTAAGGCAAAAAAATATAAATTTAAAACAAGACTTAAAGCAGTGTAATAATGAATTACAACTATGTAATACTATGTATGACACTGACACTCAGCATCTACAGGATGAATTGTTTGTTAGGGAATATGCTCTAAAGGACATATCTAGTAAATATGAGGCTTGTCAACAAGATCTAAGTAAGCGCATGCAGGAGGCCAATGAGTTGGCAGACTTGGTCAAGCACAATGCGGAGAGGTATGAGTCTCTGACAAATAACCTCTCTTTTAGCTGTGCCTGTTCCCTGGCAACTCAGCCTCAACTTGTTACACCCACACCCTCAGTGGCTCAGCCAGTAGGTAGCTGTATTAATGAAGTTAATAATAGTATGAATAATTTGGTTAACACAACATATTATGTATTTTCTGACAAATTTGGTCAAGGTTTTGGTAGAATATTTAATCAGTGTTCACAACAGTATGTTATAAATAATTGTTTACCCGGTGCCAGTGTTAGCCAATTAATTTGTAATATTAAATTGACAAAAATAAACCCCGGTTCAACTGTTATATTATTATATGGGGATAGTTTATCTGTAAGAAAAAAAGAAATATAATTGAATGTGTCCATTTGATGTTACATCTCAATGCGACCAATAGTTGTAAATTTATTTTCTGTGCCTTGCCTTATTCTCATTATTTGTCTGATGAGCAAAATAGGCATATTTATAATCTAAATATGTTAATTTATAATAGGACATGTCGTCACAGCGATGCTATTTTATATTTTGATTGTAATCAATTTATCACTGATTACAAACTGACAGAATATACAATGTATTTGCCACCTAGTTGTAGGAGACAAATTGCTAATCTTTTAGCATACAGTATACACAGTGACACTGGTACTTGTAGTGTACCATCGATTACTGTTAGTAGTGATACTAACACTACTTTTGATACGCCTAGTAGTTTAAACTATTAGGTGCGACAACGGGTGAGCCCCATATATTGAATGTTGTTCATCAAAATATGCAGGGTCTGTCCGGCAAAGAGCTAGAGTTAAGTTTATTTATGGAGAACTATGATGTTCAGGTGTTATGTTTGACTGAACACTGGTTGAAAGAACATGAAGTAGTGTTTATCAATGATGATAATTTTACTGTACAAAGTGCATTTGTAAGAAAAAACGCCATTCGCGGTGGATCTTTAGTTCTTGTTTCAAACAAGTTTAAATGTAAACAACGTTTAGATTTAGTTAATCTTTCTATCGAGCGCACTATTGAGTTGTCTTGTGTTGAACTCGAGCGGTACGTTATAATTTGCGTTTATCGACCCCCTTCTGGTGATTTTATTAGTTTTGAATCGGTAATGGAGGATTCACTCAATAGGTTAAAATCAAGTAATAAAAGTATAATTTTATGTGGAGATTTTAATATTAATATTTTAGATGTTACTCCATTAAGTATTAGACTTCTTAATCTGTTTAGGTCTTATAATTTAATTAACTTGTTTTTTGAACCTACTAGGATCACGGCATCTTCGTCAACTTGTCTTGATAATATATTTAGTGATTGTGATGCCAAAAATAAATGTGTGTTAAGTGACTTAACTTCTGACCACTGTGGTTTATTAGCTAGCTTCCCCATGCCATTACATAAAAAGCCGCGTAAAATAGAATGCAGGCCCTATACAGCTAGTCGTTGCAATAAGTTTAAAAATAATATAGCTCATAGAATTACACCATCTATAGTAGAACTCGAGAGTCCTAATGAAATCTATGGAGCCCTTTTTGATGTCGTGCAAAAAGAGTACCAATCTACATTCAAGACCAAAACTATTAAAATTAATGGCACCAGCGCTGGCTTTAACCAATGGGCCACTCCAGGTATTTATAAAAGTAGAGCGAGACTATACGAGTTATATGGTTTGAAAAAATACAGGTTTGATACTCCTTTCCTAGAGTATGTTAAAAATTATTCAAAATTATTTAAAAAGGTTAGTGCTTATGCTAAATCGAAATTTTTGAGCGATACAATTAAAAATTCCAATAATAAAATAAAAACCACTTGGAAAATTATTAACAATGAAACGGGTAAGTCGGTTAAACAAGATAAAGAACTTGAGGTTATAGTCGACAGTAAATTAGTTACTAAAGCAGCTGACGTAGCTGAGGCGTTTAATGAGTTTTTTGCCAACATACCTTTAACTACGACTCGCTCCTTAACTTCGTCCCCGTCTAAAGCTGAAAACCTTTTGCTTAGTAGTGTGTCTAAAAGTAGTCGTTTATTTAGCTTCGAACATGTAACACCTCGTGATGTAGTTAATGTTTTTAACACACTCAAATCCAAAAACACTGGTGATTACTGGGGCATCTCCATTAAACTTTTAAGTAATATAATAGACATCGTAGCCCCCTATCTAGCTGTTACTTTTAATAAATGTGTTGACTCAGGAACTTTTCCTGACCTCATGAAGAGTAGTAAAGTCATTCCATTATTTAAATCAGGTAATAAAAATGACGTTGGCAATTTCAGGCCTATTTCTATCTTACCTGCATTTAGTAAAATATTTGAAAAGTTAATACTCAAGCAGTTACTAAGACATTTTAATTTAAATAGTCTCCTTCATAATGAACAATATGGCTTTACAAAAGGTCGTTCGACTACAGATGCGGGTGTTGCTCTGCTGAAACACATATTTAGCGCATGGGAGAACTCGCAAAATGCTATTGGGGTTTTCTGTGATCTCTCCAAAGCCTTTGATTGCGTGCACCATGACACGCTATTGCGTAAACTGCGTCATTACGGTGTGCAAAACGAAGCTCTCGATGTTATAAATTCTTATTTAAGTAATAGGTCCCAATGTGTAGATATTAAT
Organism: Conistra vaccinii; assembly: GCA_948150665.1. Taxonomy (NCBI): domain Eukaryota; kingdom Metazoa; phylum Arthropoda; class Insecta; order Lepidoptera; family Noctuidae; genus Conistra; species Conistra vaccinii. Next base: position 1,033,566 of record OX411323.1, on the reverse strand, counting down.
GGTGTGAAATCTTCCGGGTTACCAGTTCAGTTAGGTGTACCTCAAGGCTCAATACTGGGTCCATTCTTGTTCTTAGTGTATATCAATGACTTATACCATTCTTTTTAAAGGGTATCTGTGAAGTTGTACTGTTTGCAGATGATACCTCTCTTATTTTTAAAGTATACAGGAACAGACAAGATTTTGACGATGTAAACAGTGCACTCTCAATGGTTACGGATTGGTTTACAACAAATAACTTAGTTCTCAACTCCAAGAAAACGAAATGTATAAAGTTCGCTTTACCGAATGTTAGAAATCTAGGACCCAACATCGTCTTAGATAAAGAAGTGCTTGAAACTGTGGGCTCGGCAGTTTTTCTGGGCATAACAGTAGATGCCAAACTTCAGTGGGGCCCACATATTTCAAGTCTAGCGGGAAGGCTCAGCTCGGCCGCCTACGCTGTCAGGAAAGTAAGACAATACACTGACGTTGATACAGCTCGATTAGTCTATTTTAGTTATTTCCATAGCGTTATGTCCTATGGTATTCTGCTGTGGGGCAAAGCCGCTGACATTCAAAATATATTTGTTCTTCAAAAACGAGCTGTCCGAGCAATTTACCAACTAGGTACCAGAGTCTCTCTGAGAGATTTTTTTAAAGATATTGGTATTCTTACAGTGGCATCACAATTCATCTTCGCCAATATCTTATATATTAGGCAAAATATACACGTATACACTAAAAACAGTGTTATCCACAATATTAACACCAGAAATAAAGACAAATTACGAGCTCCTTTTCACCGGCTTCATAAGGTTCATAACTCATTTGTTGGGCTTGGTATAACCTTTTATAACAAGCTACCCACTTCTCTGCTAGATTTGCCTTTTAATGCGTTTAAAGCTAAAGTAAAATCCAACCTTTGTTCAAAGGCATACTATTCTATCAATGACTACTTAAGCGATAAAAATAGTTGGTCGCTGTGATTAACTCAAGACAATGTTTATGTTCTTTCTCCAGAATTAGCTTACCTACTGACAGGTTATATGAGTTTATAGAATGTTTAATTTTTTTGACTTTATTATACAATTTATTTTATTTTTATTTATTGTTGACATGATCTACTCATTACAATGTTTTCGTATGAGTTGTATTGCAATATGTGATTAGCTAGCGACCTCGACAGTAGATTATATATTATTCTTGCCTAACTGTTGATCTATTTTTGTTGATTTATTTTTACTTCAATGGTCCTAGTTTATCATATCTAATTATGTGACTTCGAGTTACAGCTTTATTAGCTATATGTAAGCGGGCACGCCCTTTATGCCTGGAGGCTTTATAATTCGGGTATTAACTATTAAGTTCTGTTTACCATTTTAGTTTTTATTTTTGCTTGAGTTTAGATTTCGATTTTTTTTTTTTTTGTTGGTACATTGGCGCGTGCTAGCTGTCATTATGGCATATATTTTTTTGAATGTTTTGTGTTGAGTAATGTAAATTATTTGCATACTATTGTATAGAATCAAGTTTTTTTTCTAACTGAACAGACAGCTGTGCTGCTGGGGAGTTTGTTGCGCCACTTCTTCTCTCCAGCAAAAGCACTAGGAAGTGGTGAAGGGCGGGCGTTTTTGGGGGACTGTCTTATGTAATTTTGACGTTCGAAAAGTGCTGATTCTCAGCCTAATTTGAATAAATGACTTTTGAATTTTTTGAATTTTTTGACATGGTTTGCGCCTTGCTTGTAACTGCACTCGCGCCGCATTGTATTTTCTTCTTCTCTTCACAACACCAGTAAAACAAATCACCCCTGCTTCTTATTGTCGACCTTTAGTTTGTCGAGCAAAAATACTGTCACGCTATCGATCATCGATTAAAAGTTTTGTCGTGCTATCGTTTGTCGTGAAAACAATCAGTCGCACTAACGTTCGTCGAGCTGTGTGGTTACCATGAGTTTCATTTAACCTTCTCGATCAAACGCATCGAGCGCGTTCGGCGTTCCGATTGGCCCTTCACCGGTGAAGGCTGGCCGGCTGCCAATCGGAGCGCCAAACGCGGTCGATGCGTTTGATCGAGAAGGTTAAATGATACTCATGGTAGCCACACAGATGTGCTATTGCCCCGCTGATGGTCGACATATAGTACTGTCACCCTAGCATTTGTCGCATATTTGTTTGTCGCAACTTTGATACGAAGTCATGTAATTCTTGGTTGTTACTTATTTCTTGGACAGTCAAACAGCTGGGTTTTCTGTTTTGCGTTTTATAAAAATACACACCTCTGTTAATTTCTTTCTGTCCAACGGAAGATTCGTGAACCGTCGCAAATCCAGCAGCTTCATCATTAGACTTGATATCTTCATGGGTCAGTTTACCTGGAATTATATTTGAATTTATTGATGAAGTTTTGGAACAGGTACCGATTTTTATTATTCGTTTCTGATTTTTACTGAATTTGCAGCATTTGGATTACAGATACATATAATTAATAAGTACCTTTCTTTGCTTCCATGAGCAAGTGAATCATATCCGGTCTAATAATTTTCCGCAACTCGCGATTTTCCATTGTTTCTAGAACTAACTTTCTAAAAAATACATTCGACCCTTTAGGGAAGAAATCCAGCTTTAAAAACTGAAAAGAACATAAAAAACATTAACATAAATAAACTAAACATATACATGTACAAGTTTTACTTATCGTTATTGTTCTTCGTATTATCTAAGCCAATACCTCCACCATCATCATTCTCCTGTCCTTATTCCAATTTTATTTGGGGTCGGCGCAACATGTCCCTTTTTTCCATACTTCTCTATTTGTCGTCATCTCAGTAGTTACCCCCTTTCTAGCCATATCATCTTTCACACAGTCCATCTATCGTTTCTTTGGTGTCTTCCCCTACTCTTATAGCCATCGACATTCATACTCAAAACTTTCTTCACGACATTTTCCTCATTCCTCCGCATATACCTCCTCCAATAATTATTATATTAACTCATGCTGTACTACTGCTGGGCAAGGACCTCGATCCACTTTTTGAACTTCTCATGGCTGATTACTGATATGGTCCACTCCCTCATAAAGCAGTCTACTTAGTCTCGCCATATTGGCCTGGGTCTTCGTTCGCGTTGCTTTTTTGTTTAACATCATGTGGTCCCAAGGTCAATGTCTCAGATCCTCAGATACAACCTTTGGCACGAGACCCGCAATCAAAATATTAGAAGTGACGTTTATATAACTGAATTCATGTCAATACCACTTGGTGACAGAATGTTAAGGAACTTTCAGTTTTTGAGTTCGTACAAGATCGTTTACTTGAGAATTAAAGCCACTCAAGTGACTTACCTTAGACACGGCGGATGGAATGATTAACATTGCTAGGAATGTAAGAATCTGACGGAAAGTAACGGTTAATGACATCTTGCCCATCGTGTAGAACTCGTTGTCCTCGTCGTTATAGGAGTCTACCTTTAGGCCGAAGGCGCAGGAGGCGATCACGTCGTTGGTATACCGAGTCGTCAGGTCCTTGCACTCCACGTCTGTGTAGCCAGCTAAAGAATAAGGATTTTAGATGGGTTATAGAAGCAACGTGGAGAAATACAGTAGTTTTAATTTGTTCAATTTTACTGTTCTTCAGAAAGGTGAAGTGCGTAATATTAATGCTCGCCACCGGCATGCGTATATATGAACGGGAAGGAAGCAAAAGGAGTATGTAAGGATCGTAGCAGGTGGCGTTCTGTAGTTTCTGCCTACTCCCATGGGAAGAAAGCTTGACTTTAAGTATGTATAAGCTTAATTTGATCAAAATTGTGATAAGCATTTTGAATCATTCTCAGTCCGAAATCATAAACAAAACGAGCAACAAAACAAACATTAAAAAAAAAATCTTACATTTCGATTCTTTGATCTTTGTCTGAAGCGAGCGTATCATCTGGTCACCGACCTCTACCATAAAGGGCACCATCAGACGTATCTTGGAGCTTGTGAACGCTGGACTCAGTGTGGAACGCATGTCTTTCCATTCTTGTCCTGTGCGAGATTGATATATATATTTCTTCATTATGAACATTATGAATATTTTTCTCCAGCTAAAATATTTAAAAATAATGTCAAAAAGATCATTGCCTTTTTGCCTTTGAGGTTCCTATTGTCTGGGGTAATTTTTAGTCTTAACTGATGGTCAAATCAAATGCTATTAGATTTTAATTCAACAACCGCCATTTTCATATGCTACGTACCTTCTAAAGATATCAAGCTCCTACTGAAAAACGATCCACCGGATCTGAACAAAGAGCGGTGGTCAAGGAAGTACTCGAAATCTTTGACACCGATCTTCTTCACCAGCTCGATGTCGCGGATCATTACCAACTCCTTGGTGAATTCAAACCTTCCCACGAACCTAATAGAAGAAATGAAACGTTTAATAAAATGTGATCGAGTGGCGTTCAAACACTGAAGGAAGGAGTATCTGTCGCCAAATGTGCAAATGACATTATGGTAATTCGCGGGTAGAACCTGGATGTGGCTGGCACAGGAACGTGGAAATTACCACAAGCAAAGAGAGGCATATGGGTGAAGTTAGTTTGTGATGAAATGATAATGATGATGATGAAATATTTAATACAGCATTTTGTTTTTTTATGTTATGATCATGTTAAATATAGCATTTTGTTTATTAAATACTTACTAATAACTTGTTGATGTTTATTTTTAGAATCATTAAATCAAGTTACCTTTCTTCAGGAAAACCGTTATACAGCCTTAGAATATCATCAGTAACGTGATCCACACGAAACAGGACCCTGAACATATTTCCCAATAGTGGGATGGGCTTGAAATGCTTGACGCCATAGCGACTAAACCTGGAGGTGATCTGATGGTGGTATACCACCAGTACGGCGAGGAGCACTGCCACCCAGACTAAGATGATAATCATGATCTGTAAAAACAAATATTTATTTGTTTATTTATTTTATTAAAACTTTATGCACAAGTAAAACAAATACCGTACAAAGGCGGACTTAATGCCTGAGGCATTTTCTACCAGTCAACCTTAGGGTGATGCAGAGACACAACATGGCAGGTGTAGCATAAGGGATTGATAACACGAAAATAACTATAATACAAGACTAAATATTTACATACATATAAACAGAATAAACTTTGTCAGGAGAAATAACGATCGGTAGAGGAGAAAAACGAACAGTAGAAGAGAAAACAAATCCAGAAAATCACCGCTGGGTTGTTTCAGCCAACTTCTTACGTTAATGCTCTCGTACCTTCACTTTAAAAGACAACCGACTGGTTGCCGTCCTAATTTTCAAAGGTAGGGCATTCCAAAGAAAGACCGCCTGGACAAAGAAATATGGGAAGTCAGGTAAGAAGGAGAAGTGGGTTTGTCGAGAATAGAAAACAACATAGACAGAGCCCCATATCTCTGCGCTGTCGAATGAGTAACCACTTTAAAAGCAATCGGTGCGCGGACACATGGTCATACTTAAGAAGATTGGAAACGAATCAAAAGCAATTATTGAGAAGGCGGTCAAGTTTATTGAGGAGATTTGCATTCAGGTAGTAACACACATCACCATAGTCAATTATGGGAAAGATTATTGACTATACAAGCTTGCCTTTATGTGTGATAGGAGAAGATTTTTTAAATGATAGAGTGAACGCAACGTATTGGTAAGTTTTTTACTGACAGTTGTGACCTGCTTTGGCCAGTCAAGACAAGTGTCGACCTGCAGGTCCAAGATCCTTAACATCAGAGCCAAACGGAATTACTGAGTTATCAAAGATCGGTGGCACAGTCAAGCCATTCAGCTTCCTTATGCTGTGGGGACTCCCTATTATGATAGCTTGACACTTAGCAGGGTTAACCGGCAACCGCCACCCCAAATCGATTAGAACTAAATCCCGGTTTAGCTCCACAATCGCATCAGAAATGTTATCTACATTTGCCTGGCAGTAAAGCTGCAAATCATCGGCATAGAGATGATACGCAGTCGAAGCACGGTGGTAATAAAATTACTAAAAATGAAGAATAAAAGAGGAGATAATACACCACCCTGAGGGACACCAGCTGCAAGATCACACCAGCTCGACGAAGTGTCTCCAGCATGAACAGACTGCTGATGCTCCCGAAGATAAGAAGAAAACCATTCCAGTACCTTCGGGGAGACCATAAGATAGGAAAGGGTGGATAAAAAGACTTCGTGACTGACGGTATTAAAAGCATTGGAGAAGTCAATTAACTAAGACTGTATATAGCTTTAGTGTCTTTCATTGCCTTATATTGTCAGTCACTTTAAGAAGTCCTGAAATGGTCCTGTGCCCATTTGAAAGGGGCTGATGAGGGACTTGTGGTGAATAAAGTGAATTGTTTATGAACACTGGCCTCGAGCACTTTAGACAGAGAGGGAAGGATGGAAATTGGGCGAAAGTAACTAGGAAGAGAGACAATGTCATTACTCACTTTTTGCCACGACACCAATTTTTTTTTATAAACACACGGTAAACTCGTCAACAAAATCCTTCGTAACTTTACAATTTTAAACGTGTTGCTACAAGCACGAACAAATTGTCACTGAGCGGATAAAGACAAAGCTTCAGATATGTCATGTTATCGTAATATACGCGTCCATTGTTTTTGTATGTTTAAAAATAAACTCTTATCACTGATAATAAAAATGCATGCATGATAATTACCATATATACAGAGATAGTACTTTTTCATTTATCCAATAATTGGCGTTGATCCTAAACGACGATAGTTTTTTTTTTTTATATTTTGGTATTGGTTGACAAACCACCTTATGCTAAGTGGCTACCACCTCTCATATACCCACCAGTGGCATCGCAGATGTGTTGCCATCATTGAGATAAAGCTGAATTGTCTCATGTACCTGTAATTTCAACGGCAACTGTACTATGACGAAATCACGATTCAATTAGATAGAAAAAAAATCTAACGTTATCTCCAAACCGAATTTTTTATCAATTTTACAAAAATACTTCAAATTAGATCATGAAGCTTTGCATAATAACTGAACTAACTATAAAGTAGATACTGCGTTTGTTAAATTTTTATTACCATTACTTTCGCGGTAAAAAGAAATTACCTAAACGATTGGCGCCTTGTGTTATTCAGATTCACATTCAGATTCATTTATTTGCTAAAAATTTATGTACAGTAGATGGTACATCACTACCGCCGGTGTTTCCGCTACATTCTACCATACGGCATGCAAAGTCGTAAAAACTAAAAAAATATAATTTTCATAAAATCATGCAAAAAACTAACGATACAATTTTCATCTAAATTAATAATTAAGTCATTCTGTTATAATTTAAATTCTCGAATGTCATTTTATATTTTTTAATTGTAATATATTTTTATCATTCAAAAAGTCTTATATACAATAATAACATTTTTCTAATAATAGTTGTGCAATGTTTGTAAACATTCAAAATGCTATTCATTATTACTGGGAATAAAATGTATACAGGTGTTTTTTTTTTGTTATTATAACTCGCCTATCATAATTAAGAAGTATATAGTTTCTTTATTATTTATATTTATTTATTAATTATTTATATATTTTATTTTAATAATGTTTTTTATAGCCATATGTGCCCCCGGCTCTGCGTGTGAGGACTGTATGACATAATGTAGAAAATACTTATAACCATTAGAATTTAACAAAAAAAACCATCTAAGTAAGTGCGTGTCGGGCCATGCGCAGTGTAAGGTGCCGTAGTTGCCGTCACAATATGCGTAGGTACTAGAAGGGGCACCTTTTTGATACTATGAGCATATTAATTGAGTTCCCAGTTTTACGGCTATTTACATTATAAAATGTAAATAGCTGTAAAACCGGGAACTCAATTAATAATAATAATCAATTAGTAATAATGCACCCCGTTTTAACTTATTGGCGTAACGCCATCCAAGTACATTTTATTAGTTACCATTACTCGCCTAACAAAAATTTGTACTTTAAAGCTTAATATTCCGCAAACGAATCCCTGAATCGAAAAATGGTTTTCACACCCACAATATTTTAACAATCCAATAAGACCCCCCACTGTGGGATAGAAGAGGGAAAAAAATCATCCCCACTTTACGTGTAGGGAAGGCTTCAAGATTTTGTTTTACCACTTTGTCGGATAAGTATATCCATGTCAAGTTACAGCTTTCTCGTACTAAGAGTATCTGAGCTAAACCGCGGACAGACGGACATGGTGAAACTACACACATCAAAAGTGTCTAGGGATCAAGCATTTTTATGCGGATTTCTTGAGATTGAGATGTGGCTTTGTAATAAATTTATGATTTTATAAATTTATATGGATCCTTTTTGGTGCATTTCATAATTTGAATCAGGAACTGTGAATCAAATTCGAGTAAAAGATGAAAATCAGCTGTCAATATTTTCCCTATAAAAACATACAACGCATTGAAGACATTATTAGTGCTACTGTTTCCCTACTACTGATTAAAACCAACGTTATTATGGAGCAGCGACGTCATTTAAGCAGGGAAGAAATGCTCAGAGCCGTGGGAATGATAGAAGCTGGTTCCCGGCAACGTACTGTGGCTTTAGCTCTGAATACAAGTCAGAGTGTTATCAGTCGACTTTGGACACGTTACCGAAGCACTGGTACCGTGGCTGAGCGCCATGGAGGACGGTATCGCTGCACCACACGGAGACAAGACCGATACATTCAAATCTTAGCTCGAAGAGCTCCAACAATAACCGCCATGATGTTAGCCGTGAGGCTTCATCACTCTTCAGGGAACTTAATTAGCGACCAAACAGTCAGAAACCGCTTGCATGAAGTGAACCTTCATTCCCGAAGACCGCTACGGGTACCACCTATAGCAATGCACAATCGTAGGATTCGATATCAATGGGCTCTTGAACACAGAAATTGGGCAGAAGAACAATGGCGTTTCGTGTGCTTTTCTGATGAGTCTCGTTTTGGTATGAGACCGGATACAAGACGTATACGACACTGGAGAACCCCTGGACGCCAACAGCGATTAAAATCCTGCCAGGAAGTCCATCCTTATAGTGGTGGAACCATCATGGTATGGGCGGGTATTTGGATCGGCGGAAGAACTGAGTTGATTTGGATTAGAGGCAACCTCAACGCTCAAATTTATGCTGAGACGATTGTATCAGACGTCATCGTTCCTCTACAAGTGCAAATCGGTCCCTTATTTCAGTTAATGCATGATAATGCACGACCGCACACCGCAAGAGTTGTAAGACAGACTCTCGCCGCAGCTAACATCAATGTCCTGCCCTGGCCTGCTCAGTCGCCAGACTTGAACCCGATTGAGCATGCATGGGATATGCTACAGAGAAGAGCTCTGCCGAATATGGAGGGTATCCAGTCGCAAGAAGACCTTTTTTTGTTGTTGCAACGAACATGGGCGGCCATTCCACAGCGTGATTTGGATGAACTCATTTTGAGTATGCCAAACCGATGTTCTTGTGTTGTTAGTGTTCGCGGTAGAAACACGGATTATTAATTGTTTAAGTTACCCAATAAAATTTTAAAGAAAACTGTTATTTCAGTCTTTTTTTCGAACTTTAATGTTAGTGGTTCAAATGTCAAAAATCCCTTTATTAGGAAAATGGCAAAGGAGATGGCTAAGCCACTGCCTTTAGCATGTATAGAAATTTCTTACTACATCATAACATTCAAATATTCATTAATGAATTATTACGGTTTTATTATTTTCCTAGAACTTTCGTGAACTAATCAAATAATTAAAAGTATTTTTCCTGTTTTTTGTTTGACAAAAAGCACACAAAATTATGACGGCACTTAATAAATAGTGCTGTTTACTAAGAAGTGACAATCGATTCTTCTTTATTAGACTTGATTCGATTAGAACCAAATAAAAAAATTACCAAAAGCTTCGGAAAACGTGTAAACTCTTTGGTAAACTCTTTGTTTAATCTATGCAAATGATCCAATAACCATCATAATAATAAGAAACTATTTTATGTCGAAGAATGTTGATTGAATAATAATCGACAAGAACAGTATTTCTATTTTCAATTATTTTATCGATTCTGCTACATTCCAAGATGTTCCATACCATCTCTATTAAAAATCAAACGTCAGTCAGGCCAGACGTGTGTCAGACGTCGTTTTTTCGTTTTGCCGTTTCTGGATATTTAGTATTTACTTTTGACCCTCGCTTATTTGTCGGCCTTATTGAGTGTGCTTATCTTCATACTGACCTTCCGCTACTCTACATGGACTTCCCTTGCATATTCATTCATTATGAGATGCATAAACTAGTCGTGTGTGGTGTAGACTGTGGAGGCATATCACCTCTTCTTTACATGGTCTTCTACTCACTATCTTAGCATGATGGTAAACAATCGATCGAGGTAAGTCATCTAGAGTTAGCTGAAATCATTCTACAACTACTCAATATGAGAAGCAACTAAGTGCAAAGCCGATTTGGAGGTTGTTTACCACAGTTCTTAAAATCTAATATAAACTCAATGGCAATGGAAGACTCAGGTCTTCTTATAATTGTAACAACGACAAACTAGTTGCCTTAGATGTCATAAATTATTAATATGTTTATGTATTTGTTACATACTTGACTCATGTTAATAATTTTATTCTAGGTTTCAAAGGATGCCAACTTTTGCCATCCATGTTTTGAACGTCTGAGTTCGGAAATAGCTCCTGATGCACGTTTATTTGGGCATACCTACAATGTGCATCACTTGTGGCCGTTATGAAGTGCACAATTTATACCATGCAGTGGAAAGGAACAATTCAATGTTTCAGAATGTACCGAGGTCACATCCAGCTTTCTATCAGGTAATTAAAATGATGTGTATTACAATGTGTTCTTTCATATTTAAATGCCCATCCAATGCATGAATGGATGGTCTTCCTTTTCGGATAATCAGTTCATCAGCCTGCAAATAGTCGGTCCTATCCCAGACCTCAATATTATGTGTATTTCCTATATTGATTCAATGCTGACTTCACTATATTAATACTTATAATAAATATTTTGGATATTTTACACAGCACCATATCTAGTCCTAAACTAAGTAGAGCTTATATTTAATACTTATACAACTTCATACTTTTTTTTGTAAACACCCAGACCAACAAAAACACGTATGTTCACAGTTCATCACATAAATATTTGTGGATAGTGATGACTCCTTAAATATCCTATATTGACTTTTTCTTTTAGGTTATGAACTATGCGTGTCATCCCTGTTGGATGAGACATCAACGGCAGTCAAATCAAGATCGAAATCGAGTAAATCTTCCTGGACCTGAATCAAGACCTGAACTTGAAGCAGCATCTAGACCTTTACCTACTAGAACTTGAAATAAATTATAAGCGGGCTGCAAACACCTCAACACACTGTACGAGTATGTTTAATGGTTGTGTCTTTGAATAACTGTTACATGTAATCCCAGGATTTATCAAAAAGATGTTTGTTGAAAAACATAATTTTTATATTCCCCGCAGTACTAGGGTTTGTGAGACACATAATATATATGTGATAGATATGTGTCTCACAAACCCTAGTACTGCTTTGCTCCATATTAAATAATTAATGTACCTACATTTTGTTATTTTATTTCTGCAATAGCATTCTGTTTATGTACCGGCACAGATTAGTACAGATGATTCACTCAGCAAAATCATTTAAATAAAAAGCGACTCTTAACATACATAACATAACATAATCAGCCTATTAATGTTCCCACTGCTGGGACATAGGCCTTCTCTCTGTGAGAGGGAGAGGGCCGTAATCCACCACGCGGGCCCGGTGCGGGTTGGTGGATGTCACATGTCTTCGAATTTTTGGTTCTAGGACATGCATAGATGCACTTAGGACATGCCGGTTTCCTCACGATGTTTTCCTTCACCGTTTTGTGAGCAGTGGTGCTAAAATTATATTACACAAAGTAAAGCGCCTGACTGGGTTCATCATGTTTCGGTTTCGAACCCATGACCTACAACTTGTAAGTCGGAGCCGTTACTACTGGGCCACCACTGCTCACCAAAAGCGCCTCTTGCTACGACACAATAAAGTGCAGTTCAGGTAGCACAGTGCTAATTACATAAAGTTATATTCACATAGAAGTTGCGGTTCTTACAATCGCGTACCTAACTCTTTTATCTTCTGACTACGTTATGCCACCTGAATTGACCCGACGAGTCGAGCCAGCCGCGTACTTGTAGCTTCATACCTAAAATACGGAGTGCGCCTGGCCTGTCAGTGCGTATAATTATATGCGTTGGGTGATTTTCCCAACATAATCTTTTTTTTAACCTATTTGTTGAAGGTTGTTAACAAACGCCTAGCTACAGTTCATAGCAAAATCTTTTTCTTGTGCAAGTTTGTATGCCTTTTGACGTAGGAGTTTCTACGATTTTATTTTCAGGATTGTAACGATATAAAAAGTTCCTGAAACTTTTTTCATACGCAATACTAATATTCAGCTATTCAGCATTACATATTAATAGGTACAATGTTTATACATTGCTAAGGGAGTCGCCCATACTTCCATTTAGCCATGTCATTTCTTTATTAATGCAAAGGTGACTTGGTTTATCGTTACTGTGACAAACGAAAACACTTTATTTGATGAATCCTTAAAGAAAATTTTAATTAATATCAATCAGGAGAAAAGTTATTGCAAAAATATATGTTGATCCCTAGACACTTTTGATGTGTGTATAAAGGTTGTTAGGCTTGTTGACTACGAAACCCTAAAAAGATGAAAACTGTATGAAAATAGCAATATGATTTTAAGGGAACCTACTACAAGCCTAACAGTCCCTACAACTCTAAGCCCTATATGCCCTACAGCCCTAACCTATCATACTTATACCTAGTACGTGATATATAAATAAGTTCAGGATGTCTGCACCATGCGACCCTTAGGTTGCATGGTGCAGACATCCTCTGTAACCTGTTCAACCAGACCAAAGCTGAAATCGCGAAAATAAAATTCAGCTGTTCCCTACATTATTTTATGTTCGAATATCTCGTCAATATGTAGGGAACAACTGAATTTTTTTCCCGATTTCTGCGTTGGTCCCTTAGCGAAAGTTGTTCATAATGATGCGTACAATGACCCCTTAGGAGTTTTAGTATAAACAAAACTAAGGTTGTATACAATATCCTGATATCAATCATCGCAGAACACACCTCAGGCGTAAGATCCTTCCTTTTCTATAGATGATGAGAGAGAACTTTACACCCTATTCCTCATATTTCTATACTAGATTGATCGCGCGCTAGCTCTCTGCTCTGCTTGCGCAATCCAGAATTTGTGTGACGTCACAGACCTGACGTCGTCTGACGCATGTGGTGTTGTAGATGCCGCCACACTAGAGAATTATTTTTTTTCCTTTTAAAACTGAAGTATCACAGACTGTCTCACAAAAAAAAACTCCAAATTTCGAAGTTGAAAGTCCTGCGAAACATATATGACGGAGAGAGGGTATGTATCTGTTTTTAAGTAAGTAAGTACCTAATTTATTTTGCAAATGGGTACGGTACATGGTGATAAATTGATAACAGATAGGTTCAGCCATTAGTCAGATAGGTTTACCAATAGGCATGCAAAAGTTATAGTTTGACGCTAAAACATAAAAGGCAAGCTAGATTAAAGAGTTTTAAATCACAACTTATACAGATCACTACCACACAATTTATATCCATACTAATTATAATTATAATTATAATTATAATATTATAATATATTATAATTATAATTATAATATTATAATTATAATAATATTATAAATTCGAAAGTAACTCTGTCTGTCTATCTGTCTGTATGTTACCTTTTCACGGCTAAACCACTGAACGGATTTCGATAAAATTTGGCAAGGAGATAGATGGCATTCTGGAGAAGGACATAGGGTACTTTTTTTCTCAAAAATAACCCCTAAGGGGGTGATATAAGGGATGAAAATTTGTATGGGAAACCGAGCATTTCTTAAGTTGGGGATATGAAAATTCAAATTTATGCTTTTGGTAAGAAATAAAGAATTACGCGTTTCAGCGTTTTTGTAAAATCATCCCCCAAAGGGGTAAAATAGGGGTTGATTTTAAAATTCACATGTAATATTGATTATTTTTGTTGCGTCTTATTTTTAAGACATTTGAGGGATTGGATACATAGTCATAGTAAATGCCTGCCCGTAAGTTGATTTCGGATAGTCGTATCTATGTCGTTCGCGCGGTAAACTCTAACGGCGATTCAGGATTTGTGTGACGTCATGTCTTTGATGCGTAGTTCGTATGTGGCGGTCTAACCGCTACATCACCCCCCTCCGGAGGCCGGAGGTCGATAGTGTCAGCCCACTATCGACCTCCGGCCTCCGGAGGGGGGTGATGTAGCGGTCTTGGATCTTGCGATGCTTCACAGTGCCAGCTGTGGTTCCAGTGAGTCGGAACCGGGTGCCGCACAGATCACGGTGAGTCGGAACTGTCTGCGGTGATTGTGGTGATTGTGGTTCCAGTGAGTCGGAACCGGGAGCCGCACAGTTCACGGTGAGTTAGAACTGTCTGCGGTGATTGCGGTGATTGTGGTGATTGTAGTGATTGTGGCGAGTGTGGTGATTGCGGTGATAGTGGTGATAGTGGTGATAGTGGTGATAGTGGTGATTGCGGTGATTGCGGTGATTGAGGTGATTGCTGTGATTGAGGTGATTGAGGTGATTGCGGTAATTCCCCAGTGAGTCGGGGTGATGACCAGGAATGCGCGTTCGCTGCATGCTGGTGGTCAGGATACCCGTTGAAGCCGTGGGTGCGGGCTGGCTGTGTGACTCGCCTCACGAAAGCTTGCGGGAGTGATGATGATGAAGTTACGCTGAAGTAGTTGCACGAAGGCTGCGTTGACGTTGACGTTAATTCTTGGGGTCACCAATTTAGTGGTATGAGGAACAGGGTGTAAAGTTCACTCATCCACAATAGAAAAGGGAGGATCGTCCGACTCAACTTACGGGCAGGTGCCCGCCAGTCATAACACCCGTCTGTGTTATGACTGGCGGGCACCTGCCCGTAAGTTGATTTCGGATAGTCTTATCTATGTCGTTCGCGCGGTAAACTCTAACTACGCGATGCAGGATTTGTGTGACGTCATGTCTTTGATGCGTAGGTCGTATGTGGCGGTGTAACCGCTACAAACATTTAGTTTTTATTTAATTAAAACCGCTCTGTCAAAAGATATTACAATTTATAGGGTCTTGACAGACAATTTTTCATTTTGCGGTACGCCACCTGCCTGTTACCTTTTCATACCGTAACAGCTGAACGGGTTTAGTTGAAAGGCGTATGGTCTTTCAACTAAATCCGTATACGCAATGACCGGGGTTAGGACATAGGCTACTCTGAATCCCGGTAGTACGGTCATGTGGGATATTTTCCGACCTTTACGCGGGCGAAGCCGCGGGCAACAGCTAGTACTTACATAAAATTAACAACAAAAACACTACAAAATTCTTTCTCGGCTATCAACCATATTTTAACTACTGCGGGCATACTAATGTAATGTTGGTTATTCCGCAATAGAAAAACTGTTTGCAACTCAGATCACATTATAATTTACGGTCAAATTAATCACACTAGTGATTCACATATTCATGTACACGACACAACTATTCGCAAGGCGCGACAGTTTCTAAACATGTTCACTGCTTGACCGCCACCGATGAAGTCTGCTTAGCTCCAGCCGGTGCGAGCATTATGTTGTAGACTATGTCTAATGCCGCTAGGCAGCGCTGGCGTCCCGATTAGTCAACTCAATAACGTATTTCCAACATATACAGTAACAAGGCCGCACTATGTGTATATTTTAATTTTATCGATAGATCCGGGATATTATAAATCTATGTACTTATGCACTTATTGATTTTATTATCAATATCACTTTGTTTTTGCCTGATTATTTTATGTACCTATTGTATAATTATCTAAATGTAATGTAAGGTTAGGTACATTATATCGACGTAAGGTAACGTAGATAAGAATTGCATCAGCATAAAACGAGTGCAGTAGTCCTACAGACCGAAAATTCTGCCATGGCAACCTATCTCAACGGAGCTAGCCTTCGGCGCGGGTGATATTATAGCGTACAATTATGTGCGCAGACACAGGTGCCCTCTCTTTTCCTTCACTCTCAAAGTTCGATGGGACGGTAATCCGACACGATTGGAGAGATCATACGCAGGATCAACGGCTTATCGTGCTTTCTGAGACACGGGGTATCACACCGCAAGCTTCGAAGCTCCGGGCTGTTACAATGAAATTCCTAATAGAAAAAATACCGCACCCCGCGCTCCTTAGTAATGACATCAGAGGCAATGAGCCTCGGGAATGAATCTGACCTCGTAACATTAACTTTATTTTTTTAATATTCAATGTATAGTTTTAACTTCGTAACTATTTTATTATTGTATGTACCTATTGATATAAATGAAGTAAACAAACGCATATTTGCCAAACATACATTTTTGTCAGTTCACCGGTTGACTTCAAACTTTATTGTATTTTAGTTCCCCTGGTGATATACAACACAGGTATTTCTAGTGCAGACACCAGTCTCTCACAAACTTCGCCACGCAGTTTTTAAGCTTGTTTTAATTTAAATTATTTATCATTTCAATTATTTGAGTTCTCCTTGATTTTAAGATGTCCTTCGATAGTTTTGATTGTTGCATCACTATTCCAAATTCAATTGCATCATTTACCTGCCAACTGCGAACCTGTTTCCAATAAGACTGATCGTTTGCACTTACGACAATAAGCCTAATGACTAGAAATTAAAGTTTAAATTGAGTTCGTACAATGCTAGCGGCCAACAGCGATCAAGGAGAGGTCTCTCTTATCGTTATCACATCAACCGCACCCATTCTTGTCAGATTGTTGGCAAGTAAGTTTATTGACTCTCGTCTTATCTAGTTCTCGTTAATCGTAGTCCTTACATCAATACATTGCTAGTTATCGTCGTGATCATTTTCGATCGTGATTGCTATAGTCAAAGATATAAGTAAGTACTAGTATTCAGGACAGGATCAATGAAGAGAAGTTGCAATCTAACCCGATGGAGCATCATAAACTCATCCCAAACCTCAAGACGACCAAATGACACTGGTGATAAAGAAGTTGTTGATGTGTAGCCGATTGTCGTAGTATGGACATGTAATGCAAAAGAATGAGAAAAATACTCGTACATCTAAGAAAAGAGGCAGACAATGAAGAGATGAAGATATATGGATTGATAATAAAGGAAGTGAATACTGAAATGGTTGCTTTTGGATGAAAGAAGAAGACGTACTTTACCAACTCCATAATATTATAATATTGAGAATAGAACAGAAAGATGATGATGATAGTAATAATGATAGCAAAGAAAAGCTCATTCTGATTTTTTTTTTAATTGTTACTCATAATACGGTACGTCTAATCTGTAATGACCACTTCTTGACATAATATTCTAAAATTAAATCAACATTCATCATAAAAACGTTATATCAAATAAAATATACATAGACACACACACATAGATACATTTTCATTATACATCCGAGTATGTATATAAAATTAAATAATCTATACCTAGCGACAAAATCACAATATATACTTTGAGCAGTGTAATCTAGACCAACTTAAAGGCGCATTTACCCAAGGTGAGTTTCTCGGTCTAGACGCAAGTAGGTAGGTACCTATGTACAACCACATAGGTAGACAACAACACACCACTTAATATATCAGACAATCATTACTTAAGATAAGATAAATCTTTCTTTGCCATATACAAAACACAAAATTATTAAACACAAACAAACACAACAAAGTTATTTAATACAAACACAAAGTTTGTATGAAATTATTACAGTCAGGTTTTGATATAATGTCCACAGACAGTTTAGCTATACAGAAAATTGTATCAATTGAATGCAAAATAATTAATAAACGTGTTAAAGGTGAACTATAGAATGTCGCAATTTTATTGGTAATACACTCTTATATAGTCATTCAGATCATACACCATAAAATTAAATATTTTCATTGTACACATTATAATGTTTTCAAGAAATCTTTAAAGTCATAAAAATTATGTCCATTCAGCCATTTAATTGTGAACTGGTATCAAAATAGCTTGCGACGTAACGCACCTTGCGCTAATTCTAAATAGCCTGCGAGCAACTTGGCAGTAGTGATATACTATTTTATATGACACAAATTAATCTCTGAATATTTTAAATTATCAGTATCTTTTCTAATTCCTTGGTCTAAATCTAAGCCAAAATCCGCCTACTAGCTTCACGTTAAAGGTTTCTTTACAAAGCTTGGCAGGGATGCAGGTTTTCTCATTAGGAGAGATCTCCATATGCTGGAGGATTTGGTACACCATCACCTTCATCTCATAGAGAGCGAATATTGACCCTGAGAAAACAAAGTGGTTGGTGCAACGTGTAACGTCTTTGATTTCGATCAGAGGAGGACACAAACTTTTGGAAGTTTAGCACCTACCGGCACTATTTTGTTATCATAATTTACAAGAGAGAAGCTTAGTCGGTAGTGTTTGTTACAGCCAATTTGCTTGAAATCTACTGAACCAACTTAGTTGAAATAATTATGGTACCCATAATTATGCAAGTCGCACAACTGTAAGTATACAGTTTGACTAACCAATACAGTTTCTAGGTCCAACACCGAAGGGCATTTAAGCGAACGTCTGGATATTATGCTTGTTTTCTTCAGAGAACCGCTCTGGGTCGAATTTGTTAGGACTTTTTAATAAAGTTGATTATTCTTATATGATTATGTATGTATATTTTATGTGTGTGTATGACATAAACAAAAAAAAATATTAATTCAACAAATAAAATTTTAAATTCATTTTAAATATTACTTTACTAGGTGAAATTAGTAAAGATTATTGCACGACTCGTAATGCTTCGCATTAGAGTGTGCTCTACGATCGAAAAATATTTTTTGCCCCATTTCTGCAACTGTTTTTATTGTTTCACTCCTGCTAGTACACAGAACCTACTTAATTTATATACCATTGTATAGATGATTAAATGGAGATTAATATTGTATTTCTTAACAATTGATTTAATGCAGCAGAAATGGAAAAAGCATCAAAATAGTTGAAAAAAAATTCCTGTCCGTCAATTTATGATCCCTGAAAACATTGTAGCTTGCGATAACATCAATTAATTGAGTCAATTTTTTTTTTATACATTCGTTTCAGCCGTAGAAGGAACCCTATTGAAAATGGCTCTTTTATTCATAGTAGTTTAATTATAATTAATAAAATACTAACTAAAATATAATATCAATATCTAAATATTTTCAACCTTGATCCGGTGCCGTTGCCTAGCAACTGCCAACGTAAATATCTTTGTCAGTCGTTGACATTACGACTTCATGAAAAGTGATAAATTGTTCATTTTTAAACTATGTTTTGAATTTCTTTTTCGTTTATGAATGAGTGATAAGTATGAGGCGTGCACTTTTGGATTTTCCAAACTATATTTATAAATACCTATTAATATTTATTTACACGATATTTTTAAGAAATAACTAAAATAATCAAGTATTTAATCATCACAGCTGTGACAATATCATAACAAAAAGATATATTATTTTGTACATACAAATTAATCTCCGAACATTTTAAATCATCAACTTCATTGACTTTTCTACTTCCTTGGTCTAAATCTGTGCCAATGTCCACCTTCTAGCTTCATGTTAAAGGTTTCTTTACAAAGCTTGGCGGGGATGCAGGTCTTCTCATTAGGGGAGATCTCCATATGCTGGAGGATTTGGTACGCCATCACCTTCATCTCACAGAGAGCAAATCTTGACCCTGAGAAAACATGGTGGGTAAGACTTACAATATATATGTATATAATTTTTTTTTTGTAACATCTATTCAAAAAGAGCTAGTTGATTCTTTGTAAATAGGGAAAAAACTAGCTCTTTAATCCCTAGGGACTAAAAGTCATTTGAATTTGGAATGTGGATATTGTTACTAAAAGTTCCAATCACCAAAGAGATCAATCACGAACATTGTATGAGTGAGTAACAGGCTTTAAATAAAAGGCGCGCGAGACGACAAAAAAAAATTTGGGAAAAAATCAAAACACCCAAAACACATTCCGTATGCATCCCTCGCTACACTCTGGATTCAAAGAAACAGTCTCGCCTTTAAAATAGTTGTTTGTTCCCTTGGCAAACAATCTACTACTTTTGCATTGTATTGTATGACACACCTCTAGGATATTATAGGTCGTATGCAAAAACAACTATTTAATTTTATCTTCTCTTGTCTTGCTCGAAACTTCTCCTTTGTCAATCGTTACCTTATGCTGCCATTTCATCCACATCATCGCTCACGATTTTTTTGTTGTCCTTGGTTTCCTTTCCTCTCTCATCCATCATCATCACCCATCATTTACCACTAATTATAATTTGATTTTGATTAAATATAAGTATACATTTTTTACTAACCAATACAGTTTCTAGGTCCAACACCGAACGGCATGTAAGCGAAAGTCTGAATATTATGCTTGTTTTCTTCAGAGAAGCGCTCTGGGTCGAATTTATCAGGGTTGGGGAAGAACTGCGGGTCACGGTGGATAGCAAACACCGGTATCGAAATACCTGTTCCTTTGCGGACCTGCAAAAACAACGATGTTAACTCTTGCATTCTGTAGCTTGTCAATTCGTTATTCGAAATATAAAAACGACTTACAATGAATTCTTTTTTAGCCTTCTCATTAGGTTTTCCCAAATTATAATCCTTAGTGCAAACCCTGTCTAGAGCTACAGCAGGCGGCCACAGTCGCAAAACCTCTGCAAAACCAAATCATTGGCTATAAAACAGAGAAAGCAATATTTACAAAGTACCAGAGGAAAATCTCCATAACTATATTATGCAGCTTCATAATCAATTTGGGCTTTAATTTTCAATCTATTTCACCTAAAGCTTTAAAGCCTAGTCTTTCAACATAAAATTCAGCCATGAAGAACTTTTTGATTTGAAGAATCGTCAAAATCTTACCAGATACAACCATATCCATATATGGCATATCCTGAATGGACTTGAAGTCAAACTTGCCGCCGTTCTTAGCGTCAGTCTCCTTGATTTCTTGAGCAAGTCGCTCCTGGACGTCAGGGTTCAGTGCCAGTTCGTAGAGCAGGAACGACATACCAGCTGAGACAGTTTCGAAGCCAGCTAGGAAGAACAGCACCGCTTGGGCAATAAGGTCGTCGTCAGTCCACACTGAAAGTAAAATAAAATTATTATTAGAAAAATTGTTCTTTATCAAAAAGTCTATCCCAAGGTCTGATTTTGTTACGTAATCTGTTCTCTTACAAGTACTCAGTTCTTCGTATAAACACCTATTATGTGTACGTAATTCATGGTTGTTACTTATGTCTTAGACAATATAACAGCCAGGTTTTCTTTTTAGCATTTTTTTGTAAATACACACCTCTGTTAATTTCCTTATGTCCAACGGAAGATTCGTCAACCGTTGCGAATCCAGCAGCTTCATCATTAGACTTGATGTCTTCATGGGTCAGTTTACCTGGAATTACATTTGAATTTATTGATGGAGTTTTGGAAAAGGTACCGATTTTTATAATTCGTTTCTGATTTGTACTCAGCATTTTCACACTTATAATGTGTACCTTTCTTTGCTTCCATGAGCAAGTGAATCATATCCGGTCTGATAATTTTCCGCAACTCGCGATTTTCCATTGTTTCTAGAACTAACTTTTTAAAGAATACATTCGACGCCTTTGGAAGAAAATCCAGCTTTAAAAACTGAAAAATAACAAAATTATAAAATAACTACATGAACATAATAATAATAGTCCAGATCGAAATTTGGCCATGGCGACCAATCTCAACGCAGACTAGCCTTCGGCGCGGGAGATATTAGTAGGTAAAAATTGGGGTTTCCAGATCACATAAGATCTGGAAACCCGCAATTTTCACTCATTCATCAATTCATTCAATCAATTTCTTATTATTCATTAATTATATAAGTATTCAGATTAGAACCCATCAAACCGATCCTGCATCCGATTTTTATGAGCAGTCTGTATGTCGATAACTCGAACAAACATACAAGCATCTTCATCGTGGAGTAAATCTACATCAACTATTTATAAACGTGTTTTATAATGTTCGTAGATTTCGTTTGTCTCACGAAGCTACGTAAATTATTCGGCCTTTAATCTTACCCACATAGACTTAAAAGTCACATGACGACGACGCTTCGTGACGGAAAAGAACTATTAGATGTGAGTGCTTATGTGAAAGGTTAAATAAAAATACTTTCTAATATGGATTATGATTTATTTACGACATATTATTTGATACTTTTACAGCAATTTCTTTAACCGATTTATAAATATCATCCATGAATATGTTTTTAACTACATGCTGCACGCACAATTCAGCATCACAATTACATAGCGAACTTATGTTATCAGGAAAATTTTCCACATCATAAACCTCGATCCTGATCACTTTAGCACCACGCGTAAGTTTTTTTACACAGGTGAATGCAGCTGTTGAACATCGCTTGAGCTGTTTGCTGCTGGGGCCCTCCAGATTCAGTTGTTTTTCGTTTTTCTGTCCTACCACAGTATTCATAGGAACGAAGTTGAAGAGGTCGTTTTCGGAGTCCTGAAAATAAAAATACAGAATGCAATTAAAGTCGTGTTGTACCTATTTGGTATACAAAAATACGTTTTATTCGAAAACTCTGATGTCAAGGACCTAATATGTATGTTTGACTCACTACAATAATCAATCAATTAATTACGTTTTACATGTACCTAGATAAAAAGAATGTAATATTTTAATTGTTAGATAAAATACTGTTAAAGAAAATATTAACACTTACCGACATAACGCAACCCGTTTTTTTTAGCCAGTCAGGACTCAGCAGGAGCAGAAAATTGAATGATTGATTTGAATATATTGTTTTTCAATTTATATATAATTTAATTTTAATCTATAGAGTTCAAAGTCGTACATTTTTGTTAGATGTTGATATACTAGACAAAAATGGTATGGTGAAATTGAAACCTCAAGACATCTTGGCGCCAAACATTTTATTGTTTACTATAAATATATATTGATAAAATAAACACTACTGTATGTTCGTTCATTGTAATTTTTTCATAAATTTTATTGAAAAGATTCGGCAAGCAAAACCATTGCATGTAAGTAGTATGTTTAATATGCAATGTAAGTTCTAATTTCATATATGGAGATGGATCAAAACAAAATAGCAATATCGACATACTATTGTTACACCTAGTTTTGCCTGCTATTATTATCTTATTCTTCAAAGTTATAACTTTTAAATCACCAAATAAAGGTAATTTTCCTCGGTAGTGTCACCGTCTTTTGCTTAACACAGTCGGGTAATTCTCTTACAGTGTTATATTAGTATAGAATAAATCAATAATAATGTAATGCTGTAATAAAATAAATATTATATAAAAAACGAAGTCGCGATATTTAACTAGTATGTAAGGCTTGGGGTGTAGTCACTATACCTAGTCAAATATCAATTTACGCTTTAGATATCATAACTTAAGGTCGAGATTTGTAGATTTAGTTATGATTGCAAAGCATTTGCCCCGTGAAGAAGTCCTGAGTCAGGATTTTAGGATCACGCGTACATTACATATATGGCAAAACCTCACGTGGATCCCCGGCTATTTAAACATTGGAGAGTGAATTAGGGGCATCAGTTCATCTACCAGGAGCTCCAGATTAACATCAAGTACCTAGAATCGACCTGCAGCAAGGAAAAATGTAAGTAGTTATTTAATACTATCGCAGTATTAGCAATGTAATAATTGTAAGTAGTTGCAGCAACAGCAAAGCGCCAAGGGGTTCGATTAATGAGTTTTAATTCCTAACAGCAATAAATCTGCTTTTCTATTTATGTTGTACAATTAATCTAGCGCGATATTACTATTTAATAGAATAGTATTTCTGTGTTGGCTGTTACAGTATTCTAAAAAGATGTATTTTCAATATTAGGTGTAGATAGATAGATAGAGAGACAATACTAATTAATTAGAGTAGCGTTACCTACCTGATAATTATGTCTAAGTGGGATTTGCGCTCGATTAATTATTTTATTGTATTAATATTTACTTATTTGTTGTACTCCATTTCAGGTCGCATGAAAACGCTGAGACCCTTTTTCCCTCCGACGTCGACGAGGAACCTCAGGCTCCAAAAAAGAAGCACGACGGTCGAAAAAGGAAGCACACATCACCTCGCACGACGGAGCCGGTACGAGGGTCGTGGTCGTCACCATCGAGAGCAAGTCCGATGCCAGGGCCGTCCACTTCAGCGACGCCTGCTATGCCGTCGTCGGCGGCACCGCCGTCCCGGCCATCAACTTCAAAGAAGTCGTATATCAGACCCATTCCTCCTAAGAAGTGCACGGTATACGATCTGTTTGGAACCGATAGCGAAGACGATGAGAAACAGGTCCCTGCAGTTACTGGTAATACACCGTTACCTTCATATATAACACGACGCCTTGCAAACGGCCATTCGCGCCAAACCTATGAAAACAAGCCGGGGACGCACTATATTGACTTGAAAATATACCGGTGCGATGAAATAGAGAAAGTACCACCAATGAATAGGTGGCGCCAAGCAATTGTCACACTTAAAAATCAAACCAATGACAATACAGATGCTTGGCAACATTTGTCTAATTTTATTATAGCTACACGAAAAGAGTATGTTAAATGTCCACCAACATTTGTAAGTAACTATTATTGAAATAGGACTTAATTAAAAAGTAGGTATCTACATAACCCAGTAGAACACATGCTTATATTTTCTTATACTTACACTTTTTGTTTTTTTTGTTTGTATTACTCTCTTCAAAAAATTAGATATTATTAATTATCTTTTTTTTATTTTAATTTAAAGTTACATAAATAGATGTAAGATTTAAATCTATTATACTGCCTTAGACGTTACTTATTAATGCATTCATGTAATCGGTTATAGAAATTAAGTATTAATAGTAGTTCATATATTACATCCAAGTTGATTTAATGTTCATTGTTTTATTTTTCTTACAGTTACACCTAGACCCGGAATCAGAACAAATAACAACGATATAATAATATGTCAAAAATGTCACATTGAAATACCTAAAATTGAATATCAGTATCATTTGAGAACGAATTTGCATAAATCTAATTGCATACTAAAAACTGAAATTGAAAACATCGATATAATAGCCACGGCTTTTAAAAAGAGAATAATAAGTTACAAACTGAATCCATCAATGGAATACCTAACACCGGAGGAATTCCTAATGGATAATCGGCATAAGGTCTTAAGACTAATTAACGATTGTTTGATAAAACATAATTGTATTAAATTAAACTTTGAGCTTTTTGCTTATTTCATTCTTCCAAAATCTGATGAGCAACAGCTTAAATCATTTAATACAAAATATGAAATTGTATATAATAATAATACAGATATTAATGAATTATATTTAAAAACAATAAATACATTTGACAGAAAGCTTTCAGAGTTCCAACATCGTGAATCTGGTTGGTCTTGTTTCTGTATAAGTCATCTAGAAATTAACATTAACAAATACTCTCCTTTGAAAGGTGGCACCTACATAGATTTGCCGCAAGTAATAAAAAATACTAGAAGTTGTTTAAATATTAAAAACAGTGATAACAACTGCTTTTTATGGAGTATTGTTGCAGCATTATACCCCACCCAAATGAATGTTTGCAGAATAAGTTCATACCCACATTTTTCAAAAGTTTTAAATATAGATGGTCTATCATTTCCCCCATCATGTAAAGATATTAAAATATTTGAAAATTTAAATCCCCACATAAGTATTAATATATATGGATTAGATAATAAAAACATGGTCACTGGTCCTTTATATGTGACAAGTTTAAGAAAAAACCAGCATGTCAATTTACTGTACTTTGAACAGAAAGGTAACGGGCATTATTGCTTGATAAAAAATCTATTGAGATTGATCAAACGTCAAATAAGTAAACATAAAGGTAAAATGTACCTATGTGAAACATGCTTACAAGTTTTCACGAGTGAAACGAAATATAGTGCCCATAATAAGTGTCCTAAGATTTTGACAATGTTACCTGAAAAAAATAGTATTCTTCAATTTAAGAACTTCGAAAGAAAACAAAAAATTAATTTCGTTATATACGCCGACTTTGAAAGTCTTTTACTAAACTGCAACATAAAAGTAACTGAAAATACTCGTACATATAAGGTTCACGAACCTTCATGTTTTGGTTACTATATTTGTTGTTCTCACAATTCGGCTCTGAATAAGTATGTTACCTATAGAGGAGCTGATTGTGTACAAGTATTTATAAAATATTTAATAAGAGATTTGGAGTACATTCACAGTATCTTATTAAATAAAATACCTATGGCACCTTTAACTAAGGAACAAGAGGACGATTACAAAAATGCTACTACATGTCATATCTGTAATTATTTGCTCTTTGACGATAAAGTAATGGATCATGATCACATTACATCACAATACCGAGGCCCAGCACACTCTTACTGTAATTTAATGTTAAGAGTTTGCCCTTTCGTGCCTGTTATTTTTCATAACCTATCCGGTTATGACTCTCACCTATTTATAAAAGAATTATCAAAATATGAAGGTGCTTTTAAAATTATACCAAAAACCAAAGAAAGGTATATGTCATTCACAAAAGTACTACATAGTAAGAATGCATTAAAATCAAGGCCCATTCAAGTTAAGTTCATAGATTCTTATCAATTTCTTAGTTCAAGTTTGAGCACATTAGTAAATAATTTGAATGAAACTGACTTTGTTAATTTATCAAAAGTATTCCCGGATATTAGTTTTAATCAGTTAAAGTTGTTGCGACAAAAAGGAATTTATCCCTATGATTATATGAATGCATACTCCAAATATAACGAGACTCAACTTCCATCGCAAGTTTGTTTCTATAACAGTTTGAATTGTCAACATATTAGCGATGATGAGTATGTACACGCACAATCTGTTTGGCAGTCATTTAATATTAAAACACTTGGAGAATATACTGATTTATATTTAAAGACTGATGTATTACTTCTTTCTGACGTATTCGAAAAATTTAGACAGACTTGTCTGGATCATTATCAACTTGATCCAGCGTATTACATTACTGCACCTAGTTTAAGCTGGGATGCGATGCTACTGTACACAGGTGTTAAATTAGAATTAATTCATAGTTTAGAAATGTATGAATTTTTGGAAAATGGAATACGTGGCGGCATGGCACAATGTTCTCTTCGCCATGCTCAAGCTAATAATAAATATTTACCAAATTATGATGCTTCTCAAAAATCAACTTATTTGGTCTATCTTGACTGTAACAATTTATATGGTTACGCGATGACCAAGAAAATGCCTATTTCAGATTTCCGTTTTTTGACAATTGACGAGATTAAAACAATAAATGTGTTATCAATATCAGATGATTCTGAATATGGATATATTTTAGAAGTTGATTTAATGTATCCTGAGAGTTTACACAATACGCATAGTGATTTACCTTTTGCACCCGAGAGGTTCACACCTCCTGGAGGCAAAACACCTAAATTAATTGCAAATTTATACGACAAATTCAACTATGTAATACATTACGTTCATTTAAAGGCATGTCTATTGAATGGACTAGTGTTGAAAAAAATTCATCGTATTTTAACTTTTAGACAAGAAAATTATTTACAAAAATATATTGACTTGAATACTACATTGCGTCAAGCTTCAACAACCGCATTCGAGAAAGACTTTTTCAAACTCCTTAATAATGCTATATTTGGGAAAACTATTGAAAATAGACGCAAACAGGTCAATGTCAAATTGGTTACCATGTGGGATGATTACAATAATAAAACTAACAAGCACCAAGGTGCAGAAAAATTAATTGCAAAACCAAATCTGAAAAGTATTGCGATCTTTTCTGAAAATTTTGTTGCTATTCAATTAACTCCTGAAAAAATTATTTTAGATCGCCCTATCTACATTGGGTTTACAGTTCTAGAATTAGCAAAGGAACATTTGTATAAATTTCACTACAACTTTATTAAAAATAAATATAAAACTCACGCAAGACTGTGTTATACAGACACAGACAGCCTTCTTTATTTTATAAATACAGAGGATTTTTATGATGACATTAAAAATGATGTCGCAAAATTTGATACAAGTAATTTCCAGACTAATAATTGTTACAATATGCCAAGAGTAAACACTAAAATTCCGGGATTATTTAAAGATGAACTCGGAGGTGACATCATACGTGAATTTGTAGGACTGAGAGCTAAATTATATTGTATACTCAGTTCAAAAACTTGCATCACAAAAGCAAAAGGAATATCTAAAGCTGTTACTAATCGATTAAAATTATCTCACTACAGTAAAGCTTTAACAAATAATGTCAATTTCAAATGTAAAATGAATATAATTAAATCACTTAAGCATGTATTATACTCTCAAGAAATTCATAAAGTAGTATTAAATAGAAATGATGATAAGAGACATATACTTACGAACCTAATTGAAACTTTACCTTGGGGTCACTGTGAAACTTTATTTTGAGAACTAATTAATAAATATAATTATGTTTAATAAATTGTAATGTTATTATAATCTTTTTATAATTAGTATAAGTATAGCATACATTATTAATTTAGTGAGTGGTAGTATTCATTTTCGTATTTAATAATGTAATATGTGAATAAAACATTTATAACTGATTCATGATGTTTTTTATTCTTGTTATGACCTTCCAGTGTTCTTCATTTTATTAATCTATAAGATCACTAATCACGAATATAAATACCATACTAACTTATTATTTACAACAGGTATAAACATGAAAAGGATAAGCACTTTAAATTTGACATGACAACTTTAAACCAATCTCAATCATTTGTTTTTATCATATTTAGGCTTTATATATTTATGTATGACTAAAATTGAATTAATAGTCAAAATGAAGTTGATCAAACAACACACATCACTTAATGTTAATCATATAAATCTTGGAGACTCTGATAACCACATAAGGCATAGCGTTCTGTTACCAAACACGATTCGTTGTATTATATGTGGTCCCTCAAATTGTGGGAAAACAAACGTAGTGCTTAGTTTATTGTTACATGAGAACGGTCTAAAATTTCAAAATCTTTATCTGTACTCGAAAACTAACTTTCAACCAAAATACAGGTTCTTAAGAGAAGTTATAAATAGAGTGCATCAGGTTAAGTTTCATGAATTTAATGATAATAACGAAGTCATAGCCCCGGATGAAGCACTAAACAATTCTGTATTTATTTTCGATGATGTGGCATGTGAAAATCAAATAAACATTCGTAATTACTTCTCTATGGGTAGACATAAACAAATCGATTGCTTTTATTTATGTCAAACATACTCTAAAATTCCGAAACAGTTGCTGCGTGATAATGCGAACTTTCTTATAATATTTAAACAAGACGATGTAAACTTAAAACATATTTATGAAGAGCATGTTAGTTCTGATATGTCCTGGAATCAATTCAAGAATATTTGTAATACAGTTTGGAGAGAGCCATATAGCTTTGTTAGTATTTGCAAAGACTCCTCATTAAACAATGGAAGATACAGACAGAATTTCGATAGTTTTTTTAAGTTTTGAGCGAAAGCAATAATAATGTCTGTTATATAAATCAATAACTTATAAATCTAACTTAGTAGTATTTCTTCTTTGGCTGAGTACACTTGTTATAATACAACATGGAAAAGAATATTAAAATAGAATTAATGAAGTCTGTAGACTCCATAAAGAATAAAATAAAACAAATGAAGAACCAGGAACACTCTATGAACTTGTCACTTGATAAAATGCTAAAAACCGTCACAGATCCCCTTAAAGTACTAGTTGATTCGAATATATCACTGGGAAAAATAAAGCATTTACAAAATACAACACCCCCAAATTCTGACGACATTGAATTGGATGACATTAATACTAGTTCATCTACAAAGTTTGAAGACTGCTACGATCCAAAACTGAATTCTGAACAAGTGCTTAAAAAGTCTCCTACAAAAGAAATACCTGATGATTTAGAAATTTCGCTAGAGGGTCATGATATCCATGATATTTATGATGGTGTAAATATACCGTTTGGAATAAGAAGTGTAAACAAAACTTTGCTAATGGGTAATTCAGTAGTCTCGTTTTCTAAAATCGATAGTTTAAATGAGAACGGTGTCGTTTTCATTAAAGTCGGTGACAAATCCTATAATTTAACCCCTGGCTTGAAAGAACTTTTACTTCGAAGAAAACCTGATTTAAAATTAATATCGAGCAAAGATAGACTTGTCTATAAGGACATGCTGCATTATACAAATGCTCATAAGAGAGATTTTAATCCTGATGGGCAAATAAGAGGTGACAAGGGAGTAAAATATCGCGAAGTAATCAAACCATTATTTTCCGAATCGTTAAATGAAAACTTTCACACTGGAGGAAGCTTACCAACCTTAAAGAAATATAAAAATAACACTGACTTGGTATATTGGGATGACCCTAACGAACTGGTTGAGAGATTGAAACTATTAGTTGCTTCCAGAGATGCTGGCAACACAAACCATGATAATGAAATTTTATCCATAATTGAAGAATTGAAAGAAGCTGACATAATTAAAGAATAAATACTCACCATAACAAAATTTTCATTCAGTATTATAAACGGATTCAAGACAAAAGTACTGAATTGTGAACATGAGCAAAGCCGACGTGGTAAACGAAATTCACAAAAATGCGAGGGTGAACTTTCCACGAAGATGTGTTATTATGAAAGATATAGATGACCTGTGGCAAGCAGACTTAATCGATATGCAATCAATTTCAAAGCAAAATAAAAATTATAGATTTATTCTTGCTATTATTGACACATTCTCAAAATATGCTTGGACCTTTCCTTTAAAAAGTAAAACCAAAGATGATGTATATAACTCTTTTAAGAAATTATTGGATAAAGGGCGTGTTCCTAAAAATCTGCAAACGGATAATGGAGCAGAATTTTATAATAATCAATTTCAAAAGCTTATGAAAACTTATCACATTAATCATTATTCAACCTTTTCAACAAAAAAGGCTTCAATAGTTGAGCGATTTATTAGGACATTGAAATCGAAAGTCTATAAGGAATTTAGTTTAAGAGGCAGCTACAATTGGATAGATGGCACGCTTAATAACGTTATTTACAAATACAATCTCACTTATCATCGGACAATTGATGAAGTTCCTGCTAATGTGGATAACATTAATAAAAAACATATATTAGAAAGGTATTCAAGGTTGGTAAAAAATCATAATATTAAAAGCAATTATAAAATTGGTGATTATGTGCGTATCAGTAAGTACAAAGGAACCTTTGAAAAAGGTTACACTCCCAACTGGTCTACAGAAATATTTAAAATTAGAATGATACAAAATACAACTCCTATCACCTACTTAATAGAAGATACAATCAGAGGTCAGCCTATTTTAGGTGCATTTTATGCGCAAGAGCTTCAAAAAACAAAACATCCCAATGTGTATCTAGTGGAGAAAGTTCTTAGAAGAAAAGGTAACAGGGTTTTAGTAAAATGGTTAGGTTTGTCTTCGGCTGAAAATTGTTGGATTGATAAATCAAATATACTATCATAAATATTGAAACAATATCTAACGACGATTCACATAATAAGTATTTAATAAAGGTATTCAGTCCAGATTAATCAGTCTTATAATGTGTATTGGAGAGAGTAGTCTTCTTGATTGGATTATAAATCATTTACCTTTAGAATTACACTTACCAGGATACAATTATTGTGGTCCTGGTACAAAATTAATTAAAAGGCTTACACAAGGTGATACCGGAGTTAATAAATTAGACGAATATTGCAAAGATCACGACATCGCCTATCATAAATCATCAAACTTAAAGGATCGACACGAAGCTGATTTAATTTTGTTAAATATGGCGAAAGAACGAGCAGTTGCTTCGGATGCGAGTGTAGGTGAAAAAATTGCAGCACGCTTAGTAAGCCGGGCTATGTCGACAAAAATTAAAACTGGTTCTGGTCTGAAAAGGAGCAGTACAAAGTGCTGTCGAAAAGTTACATCTGGAAAAGGGTTAAAAAGTAAATTAAAAAGTGTTATTTCTAAAACCAAAAGACACATGAAAAAATTAAAACCAAAAAGTAAAAAAATGGCTATAGAATTGGCTATCGCCGCTGCCAGAGAATTAGCTAATGATTCATCTATTAAAATTCCTCGGGTTATTCCTATACCAAAAACTGGTGGAGTATTGCCGTTGATTCCTATATTTGCGGGATTATCTGCAGCAGGGGCTTTAGCAGGTGGTGTAGCTGGTATTGCTAAAACCATTAACGAATTCAAGATGGCTAAAAAACTGTTGATGGAATCGAAGAGACACAATGAAAAAATGGAGGCGCTTTGCATTGGAAAAGGATTACACCTTAAACCACATAAAGATGGGCTTGGAATTTTTGTATCGAAAGAAAAAAACTAAAATATCGGCTACCCAAACGAGCCTTAACTAACTTTGACATTTTGAAATATGGAAATAGTATTCCTTATTTTAGAGGTGTCTTTATGAGAGATAAGCTCCCAAAACGCTCTTTTATAAAAGAATGTGGAGTTATTAATTTAGATAGTTCTAAAAACCCTGGTTCTCATTGGGTAGCCTATGCAAAAGACAATGATTATATTGAGTATTTTGACAGTTACGGAAATCTTAAACCTCCCAAGGAATTTATAAAATACGTAGGGCCTAAAGTCCAATATAATTATGACAATATACAACGTGATCACCCCTTTAATTGTGGACATCTATGTTTGGATTTCTTAAATAGTTTTTGGTGTAGTCGTGAAATATAAAATGAATAGGATCTTCTTTAAGACTTCAGTGTGAAAGCATGTCTACTACGGTTACCATCTCTGGAAATAAATCTGAATTGGTTTCGTATTTTCAACCACCTCTACATTTATCTGATCAATACGAGTGCGGTTTGCTATACTTTTCAATATTAAATTCTAGACCAAATTTGGCCATCAATAATAACAATCTGTCTGTAATCAGAATCGAATGTGATCTTGTTACCGGTTCATACTGCAACGGTTTACCAACTCATTTTATTCACGAATTTGTATCTGATACTGCTCCAGGTCACCGGTACATAGAAGTACCGCAAAACGTTATTTACTTTCCAGTGAACAAAAATCTAATTTCATCTTTAACTGTTAAGATTGTTGATCAACTTGGTAACTGTATTAACTTTGGTGAAGAACATATTCAATTACGCCTACATTTAAGAAAAACAAAATGATAGTACATTATAAAAACACTCCAGTGAAAATCAAACGTCTTATTCCATCTACAACCATTAAAGTGCATAGACGTAAGAAAAAAGTGCAGAAATTGAGCAAATAAAGATTTT
Organism: Conistra vaccinii; assembly: GCA_948150665.1. Taxonomy (NCBI): domain Eukaryota; kingdom Metazoa; phylum Arthropoda; class Insecta; order Lepidoptera; family Noctuidae; genus Conistra; species Conistra vaccinii. The sequence goes on along the minus strand of OX411323.1, from coordinate 999,959 downwards.
CTTAAAGCTCTAGGTTTTAAAATATGAATATACTACAAATTACTGAATCACCCGACTTCGATAGTTCGATTGAAAGCTATGAAGTCCACTCATACAATCCCTACACTAACAGCTTTAGAGAAAACGATGAAATCCGAATTCCCGTACATCAACAAGACATATACGTGCTACCGTCAGCCAGTTCAATTTACATCGAGGGTCAAGCAAAGTTCTTCGACAAAGATGGAAAACTGATTAAGAAAAATATTACGTTCAGTAACAACCCTGTTATGTTTTTGTTTCAAGATATCAGATACGAAATAAATGGTATTGAAATAGATCGCATAAAAAATTCTGGAATAACATCGACAATAAAGTCATACATATCAATGAATGATGGAGAAAATAAAGTTGCTGCCTTGTGGGGTTGGAACATAGATGGATTCAATAATGATGGTCATTTTAGTGCTATTGTACCTCTTAATAAGATTTTAGGATTTGCAGAGGATTACAATAAAATTGTGATAAATTGTAAACATGAACTTATTCTGAATAGAAGTAATTCTAATTTAAACAGTATCATAGCGACTGATGATATTGCGCATTTTCAAATAGAGATACAAAGATTGCAATGGCGTGTACCACTTATAAAAGTGTCAGACCGCGAACGACTGACACTACTAAAACACTTGGAAAGAGATAAACCTATTCAAATAGCGTTTCGAAATTGGGATTTATATGAGTATCCTTTGCTGCCTAAAACTACAAAACATTCATGGTCAGTTAAGACTGCATCACAATTAGAGAAACCTCGATATGTAATTTTTTGCTTGCAAACCAACAGAAGAAATAATAAAACCAAAGACAGTTCTCTGTTTGATCACTGTGGGGTTTCAAACGTAACACTATTTTTGAATTCACAGTATTATCCTTACGAGCCTCTAAGCTTAAATTTTGACAAGAACAAATACAATATATTATATGAAATGTATGTGAAATTTCGTCAGTCGTATTACAACTGTCCTGCAGACCCCTTGCTTGATTTGGTCACTTTCAAGGAGAAGGCTCCTCTCTTTATCATAGACTGTTCAAGACAAAACGATAGTTTGAAAATAGGCCCCGTAGATGTGCGGCTGGAGATTGAATGTTCGGCACCAATACCAGATAACACAACTGGATATTGTTTAATTATTAACGATCGACTTGTGGAATATAAACCTTTGAGTAACATTGTGCGCAGATTATCATGACTGCCATTGTAGATGTTCAAGGTTTTAAAACAGAATCAAATGAATTTATCATTAAAGAAATTGCTGTATTATGGGATCAACAAATTCAGGTGTTTTTAATTAAGCCACCATTTCCATTTTACGATTTGACGAAACCAGAAAAACGGCAAGTCAGTTGGATTGAACGTAATAGAAAGATATACTGGAGAGACGGATTTGTGCCTTACTCAAATCATAAGAATTTGATTGTTGATATTTTAAGAGATAAAAGTGTTTACACCAAAGGCTTAGAAAAAGTGTTGTGGTTAAAAAAAATTTCGAATAATATTAATATAAATAATTTAGAAGATAAGGGTTGTCCTAATCTATTAAGCTTGTACAATAAATATGAACATGATGTGTATAGTTGTATTTATCATGATACAATATGTGCTTTGAAAAATGTAATATGTTTAAATAAATGGTGTAAAGATAATATATTTTTGAAATAAATATTTTCTTGTTTTATTTTTTTCACAATTGGGTAATAGGTAACAGTTTCTTATCCCTACCAATCCCGTCCAATGTTAATTGTTATAAGTTGCTGGTAACAGCCGTGCGATGTCATTATACATTTGTAATTATTTGAATCAAGACCTAGGAAGTGAGTAAATAGAACATGTCTCAAAATAAATACAATCCTCAATATGACATGTATAGTGCATATAAAATGCGTGAATTTTCATTTAGTTACTATTGGGCAACGGCTGATTCAAGGAGAAGATTGGTAAAGGAAATGGCTGACGCTGGATTTTTTTATTGTGGAAATGGTGTAAATGATAAAGTAGCATGTTTTTCATGTGGAGGTGTTATAGAAGATTGGGAGATTTACGATGATCCTTGGATGCAACATACTATACAATTTCCTCAATGTTGTTATTTGAACGCAGTAAAAGGAATGGATTATGTTGATAAATCAAAACGTCTATTTTTAAAAGAAACAAAAATATAAAATTATTCTAAAGTGGAGGAGGATAGATCGATCACTTCAGATTGAATGAAAGAATGGTGAAAACTAAAAAGTTGATTGAATGAATTGATGAATGAGTGAAAATTGCGGGTTTCCAGATCTTATGTGATCTGGAAACCCCAATTTTTACCTACTGATATTATAGTGCACAAGTGTGTGCGCAGACACAGGTACACTCTCTCTTTCCTCACTCTCATAGTCCGATGGGACGGCAATCCAACGCGACCGGAGAGAGATCAGGCGTAGATGAACATAAATAAAATAAACTAAACATAATGAGCTGCACTGCTCACCAAACAGTGAAGGAAAACATCGTGAAAAAACAAACCGGCATGCCCTGAAACCAAAAATTCAAAGACGTGACATTTACCAACCCGCACTGGGCCCACGTGGTGGATAACGGCCCACTCCCTCTCACAGAGAGAGCAGAAGAGGCCGGTGTCCCAGCAGTGGGAGCATTATAGGCTGATTATGTATGTTATGTAAACATAATAAAACTAACTAGTTTTACTTTATCATTGTCGTTATTGTTTTCCGTGTTATCTAAGCTAATACCTCCTCCAATTTTTATATCAACCCATGCTGTACCACTGCTGGGCAAAGGCCTCTCTCCACTCTTTGAACTTCTCACGGCTAATTACTGTTGTGGTCCACTCGCTCTTACCCCTCCTTCCTTCCTTCTCCCTCTTCATAAAGCAGTCTAGTTTGTGTTGCAATCTTGGCCTGGGTCTTCGATCGTGTTGCGTTTTTGTTTAACATCATGTGGTCTCAAGGTCAATGTTTCAAATGATGCAACGGATATCAGGAGACCCGCAATCAAAATATTAGAAGTGACGTTTATAAAACTAAATGAATATCGTAGAAAAATACCACTAGGTCAAAGAATGATTGATAGTTAAGGAACCTTGCGTATTTACGGTTAAAACCAGATTTAGGATTTAGGGTATTACTTGAAGAATTGAATTGAATTGAGTGAACTTACCTTAGCCACGGCTGATGGAATGATGGTAAGTGCGAAGAACATAAGCATCTGACGGAAAGTAAAGGTGAATGACATCTTGCCCATTGCGTAGAACTCGTTGTCCACGTCGTTATGAGAGTCTACCTTCAGACCGAAGGCGCAGGAGGCGATCACGTCGTTGGTATACCGAGTCGTCAGGTCTTTGCACTCCACGTCTATATAGCCAGCTATAAAATAAGTGTTTAAGATGGGTTATCGAAGAAACGTGGAAAAACAAACAGTAGCTTTTGTTTGATCAAAATAGTGAAAAGCTTTCAATTGTCAAAAAAATTTAGGTAACTTCAACGTCATTGTTACCATCATTTTTTGGCTGTTTAAGTTCCGAAGTCATTAATTTATTGAGCAAAACAAATGTTTAAAAAATTACTTACTTTTTGCATCTTTGATCTTTTTCTGAAGCGAGCGTATCATCTGGTCACCGACCTCTACCATGAAAGGCACCATCAGACGTATCTTGGAGCTTGTGAACGCTGGACTCAGTGTGGAACGCATGTCTTTCCATTCTTGTCCTGTGGGAGATTGAAATATACAATACATAATTAATATGTTCATACTATAGATAATATGAAAATAATGATCCTTTTGTCATTATTTTTTTTTTGCCTTTTGCCTGGGGTAACTGTGAGTCATAACTGATTGTCAAATCAAATGCAAAAAATGTGAATTAATAGATTTTACTTCAAGAACCCCCATTTTCATAATAATATGCTACGTACCTTCTAAAGCTATCAAGCTCCTGGTGAAGTACGATTCACCGGATCTGAATAAAGCGCGATGATCAAGGAAGTACTCGAAATCTTTGACAGTGATCTTCTTCACCAACTCGATGTCGCGGATCATTACCAACTCCTTGAGGAATTCAAATCTTCCCACGAACCTAATTAAGAAAATTACACGTTTAATAAAATGTGATCGAGTGGCGTTCAGAAACTGGAAGAAGAAGGTGTCTGTTGTCCAGCGGCCAAATGTCGAAATGACATTGTGGTAATCGCAGTTAGAGCCTGGATGTGGCTGGCACAGGAACGTGGAAACAACGCACAGACAAAAAGAGGCATATGACCTGCTGTGGGTGAAGTAGGTTTGTATTATGAAGATGATAAAATGTTGAACACAGCATTTTGTTTTTTTTAAACACTGACTAATGACTGCCAAACGACTTATTGAGGTTTACTTTTCGAAACATTAAATCAAGTCACCTTTCTTCAGGAAAACCGTTATACAGCCTTAGAACATCATCAGTTATGTGACCCACACGAAACAGGACCCTGAACATGTTTCCGAACAGTGGGATCGGCTTGAAATGCTTGACGCCATAGCGACTGAACCTGGAGTAGATCTGCTGGAAGTATGCCACCAGTACGGCGAGCAGCACCGCCACCCAGACTAAGATTAGTATCATGATCTGTAACAACAATTAGGTACATTATCATCGTCTGCCTAGGCGTTTTCCAACTATGTTGGGGTTGATTTGCTGATAGAAGCGTCTTAAGGTAATTTCAAATAATCATAAAGTATGCAAGTCTAACAAGACCCTGTTTCTAAGAAACCCGTAGAGGTATGAAGTTAGAATTATTGTCAAATGCATAGGTCTACGGGCCCTTCGAGCTCTAAAAAAATCAAGCTTGTAAGTCAACGCAAAAAAAAACAATACGGCCATTTATGCGACATACTCGTATTTTGGTACTCTAGCGTACTTCCCGTTGAACTAGAATCACGAAATTTGGCAAGAAGCAAGCTGTCACAGCACAAGTAAAGGAAAAACTCCGGAAGTCGTTAATTTGTAGTTTTATCACATAAAAATTAGTACAATATGATACGTGTGAATTCAGTAGTCCATTATTGCACCGACGCCGACGCCCAGTGAAGAGTCGACTAACCGCTTGGCGATGTCTTGAAAAACCAATTGGGCACTCGGACCCCATGGCCCAAGTGTTAGCCCCAACCCTAAACGGCTCGAACACATAACTTCAATAAGATTGGAATATTTTCGCCGTTTGAGGTTTTCCGCACCCGCAGCAATCGCCGCAGCACAGTCCCTAGGAAGATGGTATGGCGCAAGGGTTTTGACACAGGTGGCATCCCACACCAAAGGCCGACGTTACTTCCAAGGCTTCCGCCTGGTCTCTTCCCATCGTCGCGTGCCAAGCCGTTGGGTTCTAAAACAGCTGGCACCTCGGCGGGGACAAGAGCACGACGGATGATGGCTGGCATGCCGTGCTATAATTTCATCATTTGTAATTTTTGTTGTACGCGCCTGAGGGCTTTATTTTATCAGAAGTTAGCTTGATGCCAATCTATTCCTATACTATTAAACGAACAATATTTGTATTTAAATATATTTGTAATCACGTTCTCGAAAACGGCTCTAACGATTTCGATGAAAGTTGCAATATAGGGGTTTATGGGGGTGAAATTTCGATCTAGCTAGGTCTCATAACTGGGAAAATTCGTTTTTTCCGTATTTTCAGCCGCGCAGAGCTCGGTCGCCCAAAGTTTAGAACAAGAAAGATGAGGCTTCCTTAGAATAATGACATGGCAGCATGGAAATAGTAAGTACGTATAATCAGCAGCATGGAATTATATAGTATGCACTATCCTATACTATTAAATGAGCATTCTCTATTTTCACCAGAGCAGAGCTCGCTCGCCCAGGTACTGTAAATCTAATAACAAAATCATTATTGTGATGAACTATCTGTCGCCGTTGTTGCATTTTCATCATCAGTACCGCACTATGTATCTGGCTGATTCACTGATTGTCTATTGGTCGTAACTGTAGGTTCTCTGTGTGGTGCTTCAAACACTTTATCTTGGTCATCACCTTATATTAGAATAATTATACAATCAAACTTCTTCACGTAAATTAATGGCTTTTTCTTTAATTAATAATTTAAGATGAATACTTTCCATTTATTTTATTTAGAGAATCCTTATTATTCATTTTTATATATTCATTTATATGTATCATTAGGTTTTACAAGTAGGTACTTAACTCTATCTTGATATGTTCGTCAAGTACATACACGAGTAAGGTGATTATAAACGTAACCCAGTACACAACGTAATTAATTTGGTTTTCAAAACAAAAGTACAATTTTTACGCTAAAAATAAGTTACTCACTTTTATTTACTTGAAGATGAATACACAATATACAATGAATATTGTATACTTAATTAAAATAATCTATTAAAGCACAGTCAGATTGAATAATAACATGTATTTTTTTTTCCTTTCCTTTAAATATTATTCTTGTTTCTTACATCAATCCTCATGCCAACAATAAAGAAAATCTGACAGAGACAACTCGCAAACAACATTTTCTTTTATAAACAAAATAATTATGAATTTAAGATAGTTAATTGACTCAGGCGTGACCTAATTATGAATTCCTTTTTCGGACTAGAAAACAAAAAAAAAAAATACATTGTCACTCACTTTTCCGTCACAACAATAGTTTTATAAACACACCATACAATCGTCAACAAAGTCCTCCGTTACTTAACAATTTAATACGTGTTGCAAGAAGCACGAACATATCTTCACTGAGCGTACAAAGACAAAGCTTCAGATTATATTATGTCATGTTATCGTACTATAGGCATGCATTTTTTGTTATTTTTATGTTTAAAAATAAACTTTGTTTCTCTTATCATTTATAATAACAAATAGCAAACAAAAACCGGATTAAAAAAATTGGTAGATACGTTGGTTTAATTATGTTTTGTTTACCAAAATAATGTAAATTGTAAACTCATCATGATATCATATCTCTTTAAGTCCTGTGTACGTTAATTCAAGTATTTATTAGAATATTGAACAGTGCATAAAATAATTATGGTTTCTGCAGAAGTTTATCCTTTACGATGAAGTGTTTTAAAAAGTAGCTTAGTGCCATCAACTCTATTTTGACAGACTTGTGGGTTGGAACGTTTTTGCATAACTACGTTCAATTGGCGTTATTCCTGTACAAAAACAGGTTTTTATGTTTTTTTTTTTTGTAATGTAGAATGACAAACAAGTCAGGGCCCACCTGATGTTAAGTGGCTGCCACCTCTTATATATAGCTACCAGTAGCATCGCAGATGCTGTAGCGGTTACACCGCCACATACGAACTACGCATCCAAGACATGACGTCACACTAATCCTGCATCGCGCAATTAGAGTGTACCGCGCGAGCGACATATTATATAAGACTATCCGAAATCAACTTACGGGCAGTTGCCCACCAGACCCAACACCCATCTGGTCGGAGGATCCTCCGTTTTCTATAGAGGATAAGTGAACACCCTGTTCCTCATACCTCTAAATTGCCATCGTAGGGACGAAGCTGAAATGGCTCATGTACCTATAATTTCCATGGCACCCATACCCTTCCCTCAGGCTAACAAGTTGGCTGGTAAGACTGGGTTCAAACCCAGACAAGTCAACTTTACCTTGTGTAATTTATTTCACTACTGCTCTCAAAACGGTAAAGGAAAACATCGTAAGGCAACTGGCATGCCCTAGAAGTAAAAATTCGAAGTCATGTGACGTCTAGCAACTCGCACAGGACCCGCATGGTGGATTAAGGCCCACTCACAGTTAGGAGGCCTGTGTCCCAGCAGAGGGAACATTATAGGCTGATTATGCTTATACCATACCTTAAAAAAGGGAACACAGCAGAACTGCTTGGCGGCAGAAGTATGTTGCAGTGGCGGATCCGCGGATTGTTGTTTGGAGGGGGGCTTGACCCCGCTGAGGGGTAGGGAGGAGGTAGGTTGTAGCAAAGTAAACACATAAAAACCATACAACGTTATAATATATTTTGCTTAACGCATAACAAGCCTTCTCGCATAAGATAATTAGAATAATACGAGTAGCAGGTTCCTTTTAAGATTTCTCACAGAAGAACCCAGATGGTTTTGGGGGGGGGGGCTTGAGCCCCCTAGCCTCCCCCCTGGATTCGCTACTGGTATGTTGGTAGCACTTTCCCCGACGAGCTCCATCACAAAGAGTTGTTGAAGAGCAAGTATCATCATAATAACATCTAACTTTTTACTGATAATGACATGAACCATGATAGATAACCCTGACTTGACCCCATAGGTAGGCCCGCACCATCATTTGCGGGGTAATTTAAGTGTTGGGCAGGTAAAGTTGACAGAAGCTTCATAGCATAGTCAAAAATTCAGACAAACCAAAAATATTTGCAAGCCGAATTTAGTTCAGTTCATTCATAACTTTAAAATCGACGACGGGGTCCTACAAACTCTTAATAGTTTCGCATGATTGTGTCGATGACCCATCACAAAGGATCATCCTGTATATATGTAGCAGTAACAAGGCCCTGTATGTTAGTAAACATTCAAAGTAGTATTCATAGTGCTAGTCATGATTACTGAGTACAAAATTGTATACACGTGTTATTTTTTGTTATTATTTCCTCGCTTATCATAATTAAGACGTATACACTTTATATTTATTTTTTTATGTTTTTTATCTCGATGACTGTGTATTTATTTATAAAATACTAGCTGCACCCCGCTGTTCCTGCTGTCGCCGCTGTTCAAAGTCTCGATCCAGTAGGAATATCGGGTTATAAAGTAACCTATGTCCTAACCTAGTTCATGGTCTACCCATGCGCCAAATTTCATCCAAATCTGTTAGCCATTTTAGCGTGAAAGCTTTACAAAGAAACAAACTCACTTTCGCATTTATAATACTATTAGTTATTACTAGCTGCGCCCCACGGTTTCACCCGCACAAGTCTCGATCCCGTAGGAACATCGGGATAAAAAGTACGAGTATTATATATCCTAATTCCAGTCATGGTCTACCCATATGCCAAATTTCATTCAAATCCGTTCAGCCGTTTTAACGTAAAAGCGTGACAAACAAACAAACAAACTCACTTTCGCATTTATAATATAATTTTTTATAGTTAGGATAGTTTTAGGATATACTAGCTTCTGCCCGTTGCTTCGCTCACTTGATATGTTGAAAAAAAGCCTACACACCCCAGAGTTCAAAATATCCCCTTACAAAATTTCATCAAATTCGGTTCAGCAGTTTAGCCGTTAAAAAGAGTAAACAAACTCACTTTCGCATTTATAATGTTAGTTAGGATTTACGTATAGTTAGGATGTAGCGGTTACACCGCCACATACGAACTACGCAGCAAAGACATGACGTCACACAATTCCTGCATCGCGCAGTTAGAGTTTACGGCGCGAACGACATAGATAAGACTATCCGAAATCAACTTACGGGCAGTTGCCCGCCAGACACAACACTCGTCTGGTTGGAGGATCCTCCCTTTTCTATGGTGGATGAGTGAACTTTACACCCTGTTCCTCATGCCTCTAAAAGGATAGTTAGAATAAAACAATTCAGACAGAAATCAAGACATGACATATAGGTACAAAAATGGTCTAGGTAAAAGCATCGCAGTATGCCATTATAATTTTGTATGGGTTCCTGGCCCACATAAATGGTATATAGTAATAGTAATAGTAATTTATTTCCAAACTTCAGTACACGTTACATCAATGAGGTCTCGACCCCTGAACTAGGACATCCTGTATGACAGAGGTCTAGGTTTCTCCAGTTACATGGATCAACATAAGAAGGCTTAGACTAAATACAATTTATACTTATTTTTATAATAATTAAAAGAAAATTGAAATCCAAAAAAAACATTTTTTTTTTAAATAAGGCAAAAATTTAAGGTTAAAAAAATTTTACTAATACTAAAACATATAGTATAAAGGTAGGCGACCACGGCTTTACCATTTTGGTACCTATGTCTTGATTTCTGTCTGAAATATTTTCTTGTTTTGTACTTACCGTTACCTACCCGACCACGGAAAAATAAAAGTGATCTAAATCACTTGATCGGTAGTCGGGTTACAGTTTCATATTTTATTTTTTACCTGACTGCCCCAGAAGGAGGGTAATGTTTTTCGAGAGTATGTATCTATTTCTTTGGCACGTTCTGTAGCCTAAACGGCTTGATGGATTTTAACATTATGAGGTGTCGTTAGATTCGTCTTAATTGTGGGAGTGTCATAGGCTATATAATATTTATATATTGCATCTGCAAATACAAAAAAAGGGAGGGGAAGGTTTTTTTTAAAATAAATTATAACAATATTAGTTAGTAATATTAGTTTGTCCCCCGCCTGCGATACCAAAATCCTATAGATTATAATGCTTGTTTTTCTCTTTTCAGTTATGTGTTTTTGCAGTCGGGTTTTTTGTTTTTTTAATAATTTTTCAGTTTCTTTTTTTGTTTTTCAATAGGTACATATTATTTTTTTAATAAAAAAAAAATATATATTATTTATAATTTTTATTACCCAGTCAAATCCTTACAAAGTTTAAATTATTATCATTTAGTAGCTATTATCATTTAGTACCTATTTATTCGTAACTAGTAAAACATAAATTGAAAACACCTTCAAGATACTTTTCGAATTCAATTTTTTTTTTATATATTTTCTTATTAACAAGGCCACGCGCACTTTGAACACGTTTTCGTACGAATTTCACTCGTGCAAACACGTAAAAACACGCATGAACACTGCCGACCTTCCAAGTTGATCAAATCTGCCATGGCATGCTAGGACAGACCCCTTAAGTCTAATTGTGTGCTTTGTTTAAGTGTAAGTTTGTAATTTATAAAATAAATAAAATAAAGTACAAAGGGAGCGTGCAGACTCGGTGCGAGTTACTCGTACGGATACGTACGTGTAGTTTCGACGCAGCGACGTTCGAAAACAATCCGAACTTGTTGGGATGTTTCGTGCGTTCAACGCGATATTACCGGAACACTACCTATTTGTCGGAGAAAATCGTATTCAGTGTGCGCACTCTATACGTACGACCACGATCGTACGTTTACGTACGATACAAATTCGTGTCTAAAGTGCGCGCGGCTTAACGCTTGCGTTGGAGGTGATACGGATAGTGGGGGACTGCAGGCTGCCCACGAGTACGAGACGATGCGCCGAACACGTCTAAACATGTCTATTCTAGGATCTGAGGTAACAGATATACTATTTTATGACACAAGTTAAATCGCAAATTAATCTCTGGACATTTTAAATCATCAGCTTCATTGTCTTTTCTACTTCCTTGTTCTAAATCTGTGCCAATGTCCACCTTCTAGCTGCACGTTAAAGATTCCTTTACAAAGCTTGGCAGGGATGCAGGTCTTCTCATTAGGGGAGATCTCCATATGCTGGAGGATTTGGTACGCCATCACCTTTATCTCACAGAGAGCAAATCTTGACCCTGAGAAAATATATGGAGGTTAAACCGCTATGCCCAAGGGACTTACTCTCTCTCTCTCTCTCTCTTTCTATTATATACGAATGTGTATGTGCGTGCGAGTATCGCGTAAGGAAGTTCGTTCCTGATCGGGGTCTCCCGGCCACACACGTTTTTTTTTATTTTCTGTTAATTTATAAGTACAATTTTTTTGACTCACCAATACAGTTTCTAGGTCCAATACCGAAGGGCATGTAAGCGAATGTTGGGATATTATGCTTGTTTTCTTCAGAGAAGCGCTCTGGGTCGAATTTATCAGGGTTGGGGAAGAACTGCGGATCACGGTGGATAGCAAACACTGGTACCACGATACCTGTTCCTTTGCGGACCTGCAAAACTACGATGTTAATATCCTGCACCTTGTACCTAGTTTTTATTCCATTGTTCGGAATATTCAAAAAAATATTTTAAAAATGACTTACAATAAATTCTTTTTCAGCCTTCTCATTAGGTTTTCCCAAATTGTAATCCTTAGTGCAAACCCTGTCTAGAGCTAAAGCAGGCGGCCACAGTCGCAAAACCTCTGCAAAACAAAAATCATTGGCTATAAAACGAAAGAAATATTTTCAAAGCACCGGAGGAAAATCTCTATATATTATGTACCTTCATAATCAATTTGGGCTTTAATTCTCAATCTATGTTTCCTTTCAAAATAAAATTCAGTCATCAAGAACATTTTGACATAGAAATCGTCAAAATCTTACCAGATACAACCATATCCATATATGGCATATTCTGAATGGAGTTGAAGTCAAACTTGCCGCCGTTCTTAGCGTCGGTCTCCTTGATCTCTTGTGCCAGTCGCTCCTGGACGTCAGGGTTCAGCGCTAGTTCATAAAGCAGGAAAGACATGCCAGTTGAGACAGTTTCGAAGCCAGCCATGAAGAACAGCACCGCTTGAGCAATGAGATCGTCATCAGTCCACACTGGAAGTAAAATGAAAATATAATTTGGATTTATTCTTGATCAGAAAATATGCCAAGGTTAGCTTGATCTTGTTACGTAACCCGTACAAGTATTAAGTTCTTTGTGTTACTCTACAGCAGGAGCAGTGGTGGCCCAGTGGTAACGGCCCCGACTTACGAGATGTAGGTCGTAGGTTCGAACCCAAGCAGGCGCTTTACTTTGTGTAAATAATTTCATCACCACTGTTCTCAAAACGGAGAAGGAAAACATCGTGAGGAAACTTAGAACCAAAAATTCGAAAATATATGACATCTACGAACCCGCACTGGGCCCGCGTTGTAGGGGAGGCCTGTGTCCTAGCAGTGGGAATATTAATAGGCTGATTATGTATGTATGTATGTTACTCTACACCTATTAAGTATTCGGAACTTTTACTTTTGTTACTTATTTCTTGGGCTGTCAAACAGCCGGATTGAATTTTTTTGCAGTTTTATGAAAATACACACCTCTGTTTATTTCTTTTAGTCCAATGGAAGATTCCTCAACTGTCGCGAATCCAGCAGCTTTATCATCGGATTTAATGTTTTCATGAGTCAGTTTACCTGGAATTACATTTGAATTTATTGATGGTGTTCAAAATTCAAAATTCAAAAATCATTTATTCAAAGTAGGCTGAGAATCAGCACTTTTCGAACGTCAAAAATTAGGTACATATGACAGTCCCCCAAAAACGCCCGCCCTTCACCACTTCCTGGTGCTTTAGCTGGAGAGAAGAAGTGGCGCAACAAACTCCCCAGCAGCACAGCTGTCTGTTCAGTTAGAAAAACTTGATTCTATACAATAGTATTTTTGCAAAATAATTTACGTTACGCAACGCAAAACATTAAATTAAATTATTTGCTATATGTCAGCTAGCACATGCCAATAGGTACACCAACAAAAACATCAAAATCTCTATACTCAAGCGAAAATAAAAAGTAAACCCGAATGAAAGGCATAAAGGGCGTGCCCGTTTACATATAGCTATTAAAGCTGTGACTCGAAGTCACAAATGATAAACTAGGACCATCGAAGTAAAAATAAATAATATAAATAAACAGCTAATTACTATTAAAAAAAAAAAAACCATGGACAGCAACACGACCAGTCACCACAAGCAGCACCCGTTCACGAGCATAACGCAAAGATCAGCCATCACCCCCCTCGCCATATTTGAGGGAAGGGGGCAACCCGACCCCCGACGCTACCGCAAGCAGTGACATCTAAGGGAGCATGACGAACTGGCTGCCGGTTGCTCAGGCAAGGATAATATGATCAGTTTTCGAGGGCGCTAGCTAACCACATATTGCAATACAACTCATAAATAAAAATATTTAAATAAACTGTAATGTTAATAATAAAAATACAAACAAATTAAAATAAATTGACTTATATAGTCAAATTAAATAAACCAAACAATTATATGAGTTCATATGACCTGTCAGTAGGTAAGCTAAGTAATTAGAAAATTATACATTGTCTTGATTTAATTATAACACTTGTTTGATTGCTTGGGGTACATTGGAGCAGCTAGACCCAGGCCTTTTTGTCGTCTAAGTAATCTTTAACTTTGTGGAAACCTTTTTGACATAGTTTCTGTTTAATAAAAGATTTAAATTTATTGAGGCTCAGTTCGTTAACATGGCTTGGGAGTTTGTTGTAAAAACGTATACTTTGGCACTTAAATGAATTACAAATTTTTTGGAGCCTAGTCCTGGGCACTATAAATAAATCTTTGTTTCTAGTATTTATGTTATGAATGTCGCTGTGTTTAGAATATAAATTAATATTCTTTTTTACATAAATTAGGTTCTCATACATATTGAGATGCGACTGTCATTATGTTTATTTCCTTAAATTTATCCCTCAGTGAATGCCTACAACTTAGGTTATAAATTGCTCGAATGGCTCGTTTCTGCAGCACAAATATAGCCTGAATGTCAGCTGCATTTCCCCACAGTAAAATGCCGTATGACATTACACTATGGAAATAACTAAAATAAACTAATCGAGCTGTTTCTACATCCGTCAAATGACGGATTTTATAGACCGCGTAGGCTGCAGAGCTTAGCCGTTTCGACAATTTGGTTATATATGGGCCCCACTGAAGCTTCGAATCCAAAGTAATACCTAAGAATACAGTGGTGTCCACAAGATCCAATTCTGCCCCATTTACAAGTACATTGGTTTTCACCTGCTTAGCTGTTCTGGAAAAGATCCTAGATTTTTTATTATTCGTTTGAAATAAGTACCTTTCTTTGCTTCCATAAGCAAGTGAATCATATCGGGTCTTATGATTTTCCTTAACTCGCGATCTTCCATTGTTTCTAGAACCAACTTTCTAAAGAATACATTCGACGCGTTGGAAATGAAATCCACCTTTAAAAACTGAAAAAGAACATACAATATACTAAACATAATTAAACAAGTTTTACTTTATCATTGTCGTTATTGTTTTCCGTATTATCTAAGGCAATGCCTCCTGCAATTATTATATTAACCAATGCTGTCCACTCTTTGAACTTCTCTCGGCTGACTACTGTTAAGGTCCAGTCCCTCATGCAGTGTTCTAGTTCGTCTCGCCATCTTGGCCTGGGTCTTCCATTGTTGTCTGGCATTTTTTGCTGAACTGGACCTATTTGGCGCAGCCGCGAGGCACACATTCCTGCTAATATCTTACAACGCACTTTACACTTTTATTTGTTTTTTTTTCTTTTTTACTTGTAGTACAATGTTGTGTTGTGTGAACTTGTGTGTCTTTTAGTCTGTGTTAAATTTCTATCTTTTTTCTTTCTTTCTTTTTCCACGGCGTTGCTTTTGGAATTAACTTTGGGACCACGTGTTGTTAAGGCTCCGTGCACGAAAAAAAACCATTTTCTTCAATAACTTATCTAATTGTAAGAAAGCTTAAAATAATTGAAACATTAAGTCTGTGTAAGTATAAAAGTACAGTTAACGTAGTGCTAAACCATTCGTGTCAGTCACAGCACCTTTTAATAGTTGCTCCGTTTAATAATAGTCACTTCTGCGCTCTCGAAAATACGGTTTATTTCGCCTTTGATTTACTTAATGAAGATATTGTATAATCATAAAATAAACTTTTGATTTTATTTTAAAGATAGCTGAAGACTAATATGTGCTTTTTAAATTTCTTGATATGGTTGGCTAAATAATAGGAAAAAAAAACATTACTGAAAGGGTTTTTAAAAAAATATGGTTTTTTTCAACATTATTTTTCTTCTATATTTTGTATGGAGGTTGAAAAAACTGGTTCCGCCACATGCAAGTAGACCATATAGCGATGTTGATGATATTTTTAAATGCTCAAAATCAAAAGTAGTTTCTTGTAAAACAGTGATCAAACGTCAGTCTCGCGTCAAGTTTCGAAAAACTTGTTGCGAATATTTGTGATTTTCCATTAATACTTAATTTATTTGAAAAATCCCTTTCCACCACATGCAAAACAAAGAACTCAACTTTTCAAATCACAAATAGTTTTGATTAAATTATTTTTCCTTTTCTCAGAACTAATGAACAAAATTGATCAAAATCAGTCCATTTTGTGCACGGCCCCTTAAACCTTTTTCTGTCCCATGAACCACTTAAGGTTCAGGTTGATTATTTAACTTTGTGGACAGTGACAGAGTTACACAAAACGTTTAACATCACACGTGCTCCCAAGATCAATGTCGAAGTTACAACGGATAGATGGGCGAGACCCATATTCAAAAGATAATAAATTCATTTATATATCTATCTCACCACATTATCATTGTGAAATAGAAAAAACAAAAACACATAACAAATTATTAGGAGTGACGTTTATATAAGTTCATTCATACGTACAACAACACCACTTGGAACAATGATAGATAGTTGAAGAACTTTTTGTATTTTGGGTTAGAACAAGGTGGTTTATTTGAAAAAAAAAGCTACTCAAGTGATCTTACCTTAGACACGGGTGAAGGAACGGATAAAAGTACGAAGAATAGTAGCATCTGACGGAAAGTAAAGGTGGTTGACGCCTTGCCCATTGCGTAGAACTCGTTGTCCACGTCGTTATGAGAGTCTACCTTAAGACCGAAGGCGCACGAGGCGATCACGTCGTTGGTATACCGAGTCGTCAGGTCCTTGCACTCCACGTCTATGTAGCCAGCTAAAGAATAAAGGTTTTATATGGGTTGTAGAAGCAACGTGGAAAAACAACAATAGTTTCAGTTTTATCAAAATGGTGATAAGCTCCCAATTGTCAAAAAAATTGTTATTTCGATGTCAATGTTACCAAAATTTTTGGTGTTTGAAAGTTCCAAAGTCATTACATATCTTACTTTTCGATTCTTTGATCTTTTTCTGTAGCGAGCGTATCATCTGATCACCGACCTCTACCATAAAGGGCACCATCAGACGTATCTTGGAGCTTGTGAACGCTGGACTCAGTGTGGAACGCATGTCTTTCCATTCTTGTCCTGTGGGAGATTAAAATATGTATTTCTTTAAATGAACCTGAAGAACCTTTTCCTCGACCAACAGTACTAAAAAATAATGTCAAAAGAGTCTGCCTTTTTTGCCTTTTGGGTTTTTTAAGCCTGGGATAATTATTAGTCTTAAGTGATCGTCAAATCAAATGGTATAGAAGTGTTAGGTTTTACCACAAAAACCTTCATTTTCTACGTACCTTCCAAAGATATCAAGCTCCTACTGAAGAAGGATTCACCGGATCTGAATATAGAGCGGTGATCAAGGAAGTACTCGAAGTCTTTGACAGCGATCTTCTTCACCAGCTCAAGGTCGCGGATCATTACAATCTCCTTGATGAATTCAAATTTTCCCACGAACCTAAGTAAGAAATTAAACGTTTAATATAACATTCATCTTGAAATATTTTTATTAATTAACTTCGGAACCACTAACAAAATTAATTAAGGCACTTTATGAGGCCGATTCAGAAATGAAGAGATCCGCAGGAGAACCAAGGTAACCGACATAGCCCGAAGAATTGCCAAACTTAAGTGGCAATGGGCAGGACTCATTGCTCGCAGAATAGATGGCCGATGGGGCCGAAAGGTTCTGGAGTGGCGACCACGTACCGGAAGACGTAGCGTTGGAAGGCCTCCCACAAGATGGACCTATGACCTTGTAAAGGCCGCAGTAATCCGCTGGATGCGGGAAGCACAGAATCGGTCGAAGTGGCGGTGCTTGGGGGAGGCCTATGTCCAGCAGTGGACGTCTTTCGGCAGATATGATGATGATGATGAGGCCGATTCACCTTTCAAAGCATAATTATGAGATATATTTTTTAACTGTTAGCAACATAAACTTAAAACACAATAATCTTGGGTACATGAAGACAGTTACGTAAGTTATTTAGTTAGTTATAATTTACTGCTTGCATGTTGTTATGCCACAAATATAAGCTGATGGCACGGTGTACGTACGTAAATACTAGTTTAATTCATTGTGACCAAGTAGCGTTCAAGAACAGGATGAGATTGTTGTCTTCGCAGGTAGAACCTGTATGTGGCTGGCACAGGAGCGTGGAAATTAACACAAACAAAAAGAGGCATTATGACCAGCAGTGGGTGAACTCAAGCGCGGATCCACCGTTGTGGGCACGGTGGGCATGCCCACAACCCTAATTGAGGTCGATAGGCTGTACACAGGACACATTGAGGACGCAGGACATTGTGTGCGAGCATATTTTAACCTTGCCAAAGGAGACTGGGCAAAAGTTGTCTATGAACTTATAGCAACATGGTTTATATTGCTATAAGTATATCGGCGCAACTACAATAGTTCGTCCTTTGTTCGTGTTGGAATGACTAAGTTTAATAATTTGATTGTTTCAACTTAGTTTACAAACTGTAGATTGATTATTACGATGTTAAATTATGTTAAACATATTAACTACTTCTATTAATAGCAAAATTAATTGTAATTCGCATATTCTAATACTTAACCTAAAAATGTACACGTGCAACGGTCCCTATAAATACGGCCGCACTGTGAGCACTCGATTCATTCTTGTTCGAGCCGCTGGACAGTGCGGACCTCTCTGTGAAGTCGTTACGCTGTTAAATAAAGCTTTGAAACAAGTCGTGAAGTTTACTTTAAAAATCGAAGATGAGTGACCAGGAAAACGCTTTTTAAAAATGCTACGGAGGTGCTTTCTCCGTCATCAGAAGTGGGATTGCAAGAAGCTCCTACCCAAGCCGCTTCCTCGTCAGCTCGTTCACCACCTGATCAACCAGAACCAACCAACATACAGCAGCATGGGCCTGTGCTCGTCACAGACTCACCATTGGAAGCTGTAATACAATCAAGACCACAACCAGGCCGCCCATTGTATATTTTGTAGTGTATTACTTTTTTTTTTCTTGTAATATATTATCTGGTGTACAATAAAGTATATATAAATATAAATAAATAAATAAACCATACACTCACCATGGAATGCAGATGGATGGGATACCACCACAATTCCTGATGCAAATGATGGAGACGATGCAGAAAATGTCGGAGCGCTTATGTGCTCCACCCACCGAATCAAAAACAAGGATCAAGGACGTCTACTTACCGTCGTTCGACCCGGACACTCACGTTGGTGTACGTGAATGGTGCCAGCATATAGATCAAGCGATTGAAGCCTACAAGCTGAATGATTTTGATGTCCGCATGAAAGTTTGCAGCCTGTTGAAGGGGCGTGCAAAAATGTGGATCGACGATTGGATGGTGACTACTAATACGTGGGAAGAGTTGCGAAAGAACCTCATCACCACGTTTGAACCTGAAAATAGATACTCTCGAGACATCATCATGTTCAGAGAACATGTGTACGACTCAACAAAAGACATTGCGGAATTTTTGTCACGCGCATGGATCCTTTGGAGAAGGGTTACCAAGGACACACTAGGAGACGAACACGCTGGAACACGTGGAAGCAGTGATTGGATGCGTTAGCGATGAGCGTTTGCGGATCGAATTATTGAATACCAGAGCAACCACTGTTCCTGAACTCATCTCGGTTGCGACATCTATACGGAAGAAGCGTTCTCACCCAAGCTCAAGTTCCACAATGCATACCAAGCGTCCACGATTCTCGGACAATACACAATCAACATCAAGCTGCCGTATATGTAAAAAGACAAACCACTCCACCAACGATTGCAGATTCAAACCTTCGGAAAATAAATCTGAAGCTGATAAAAAGGATTCAAAAGCAACAACCCCGCCTGCCTGTACCTATTGCAAGAAAACAGGACACACTTATGAAACTTGCTTCAAACGTGAACGTTCGTTGACTTCAAACATGAACTGCGTAGCAAGCAATAAGTTGGCTCCAACCGCCATCAAAATAGGCGAAAGGATTTTGCAGGCTGTGTTCGATAGCGGAGCGGAATGCTCAATTATACGAGAATCCCTAGCTGCAGTTCTACCTGGTCAGAGGAGACCAGTAGTCAACTATTTGAAAGGAATTGGTCAATTCCCAGCACTATCTTTAACAAAACTTATAACGGTGTGCGTTATAGACACCATCAGTATTGAGCTGGAATTTTACGTACTGCCTGACTATGAAATGTCGACAGACATTTTAGTGGGTATGAACCTGATTCATAATACTAATCTTAGTATGATAATCACATCCAACGGGACGAAGTTAATTCACAAATCACTAGTCAATCAAGTGAGTACGAGTTCTCCTCTCTTCAACAACCTGGACTGTGACCTAACCAACGAAGATGAAGTCTTGCAATTACGTCGACTTCTGAACAAATACGAACACCTATTTATTCGTGGATATCCCAAGACTCGAGTCAACACCGGTCAACTGGAAATCAGACTGAAAAACCCTGAAAAATTCGTGGAGAGAAGACCATATCGTCTCAGTCCAGTGGAGCGAGAGAAGGTTCGCAGCATAATTCAAGAACTTCTGGAACACAACATCATCCGTGAAAGCAAATCTCCTTACTCAAGCCCCATCATTTTAGTCAAGAAAAAGAATGGTGACGATCGGCTTTGCGTGGACTTTCGAGAACTTAACTCGAATACTCTACGTGACCACTACCCACTTCCACTGATTTCTGATCAGATTGACCAGTTGGCAAATGGTCATTTCTACACATGCCTTGATATGGCAGCAGGTTTCCACCAGATTCCTATTGGTGAAACCTCTATAGAGAAGACTGCCTTCGTCACACCAGATGGTTTATATGAATACCTCACCATGCCGTGAGCAATGCTTGTTCAGTTTACCAGCGGTGCATCAACAGAGCTCTTGCATCATTGCTGGGAACAGCTGCACAAGTCTACGTGGATGACGTGTTGAGCAAGTGCACAGATTTCCCTGAGGGAATATCACATCTGGAGCGTATCCTCATAGCACTACAAGACGCTGGGTTTTCTATTAACGCTGACAAGTGCAGTTTCTTCAAACGATCTATCGAATATCTCGGAAACGTAGTTTCTGATGGATAAGTACGACCAAGCCCGCGAAAAGTAGAAGCTCTTGTCAAAGCTCCAGTACCTAAGACTGTCAAGCAGGTCAGGCAGTTCAATGGTCTGGCAGGATACTTCAGGAAATACATCCCAGACTTTTCTCGTATAATGGTACCTCTCTACGAACTAACGAAACAAGGTGCCAAATGGGTATGGACAGATAAACACGAGAAAGCCCGTAACACTATCATCGAATGCCTAACGTCTGCTCCAGTACTTACATTATTCCAAGAAGAAGCACCCATACAGCTATACACGGATGCAAGTAGCCTCGGATTCGGTGCAGTACTAGTACAGGTGATTGATGGACGTCAACATGCAGTTGCTTTCATGAGTATGAGAACCACGGAAGCTGAAAGTCGCTACCATTCCTACGAGTTGGAGACACTGGCAGTGGTGCGTGCTATAAAACACTTTCGCCAGTACCTGTATGGACGAAAATTCACAGTAATAACGGACTGTAATGCATTAAAAGCATCCAAACACAAAAAGGATCTCTTGCCGCGGATTCATCGCTGGTGGGCGTTTTTGCAAAACTACGACTTCGAAGTTGAGTACCGCAAAGGCGAACGGCTTCAACATGCTGATTTTTTCAGTAGAAACCCAACTGAGTTTGCAGTCAACGTTATGACAAGAGACTTGAACTGGCTCAAAATTGAACAGCGACGGGACGAGGAACTACGACCAATAATGGACAGCCTTAGTGACAATAACCCCGTAGAGGACTACGTCTTGGAGGATAATGTCTTAAAGATGAACGTCAATGATCCTGTCTTCGGCCAGCAGCTTAGTACAGTCGTTCCCAAGTCCTTCCAATGGAGTATTATCAATTCTTTTCACACGGCACTGTAACATCCCGGCTGGGAAAAGACATTGCAGAAGATCAGAGAAACTTATTGGTTCAAGAAAATGAGTTCTACTGTCCGAAGATTTGTGGATAACTGCGTGATATGCCGAACATCCAAAGGAAGATCCGGTGCCATTCAAGCCCAATTACATCCAATACAAAAACCAACAGCTGCCTTTCAAGTTATTCATATGGACATAACAGGGAAACTGGGCACTCCGGATGACCAGCAGTACGTCATAGTCACCATTGATGCCTTCTCGAAGTATGTTTTACTCTACTTCGCCAGCAACAAAAACCCACATAGTACACTAGCTGCTCTGAAACGTACTGTGTATCTATTTGGCGCACCGGTCCAAATCATAGTCGATGGAGGAAGAGAGTTCCTTGGCGAGTTTAAAGACTACTGCGACCAGATAGGAATAAATATCCACGCTATAGCCCCAGGAGTCAGCCGAGCGAATGGCCAAGTTGAAAGGGTCATCGCAACCATCAAAAATGCATTGGTGATGATCAAAAACTACGAAACAGAACAGTGGCACACTACATTAGAAGAACTTCAACTGGCAATCAACTGTACAACTCATCGTGTCACCGGTGTTGCTCCACTGACACTCATCACACAACGGAAGCACTGCGTACCTCCAGAGCTTCTCAACTTGGTGGATATTGATAATGAAACCATCGATATTGAAGCACTTACTCGACAGGTACAACAGAAAACGATACGAGCAAGCGAACAAGACAGAGAACGCTACAATCTACGCAAAGCCAAAATCCATCATTTTCAAAGAGGAGACTACGTATTGATCAAAAATAATCCTCGCAACCAAACCTCGCTAGACCTTAAATTCAGCGAGCCATATGAAGTCTGTAGAATACTGGAAAATGACCGGTATTTGGTGAAGAAAGTTGTCGGCAGAGGACGACCCCGCAAGGTTGCCCATGATCAGCTGCGCCGTGCTCCACAACCTGGTGAACAGTTGACCGTATCGGCGGGAAACGAATCACCTACTCACCGAGACCCTGCACTACCAACTGAGCCTGTTCCAACGACCTCGCGAGAAGAGCTGCAAGAACAGCCAATCCAAAACTCATCAGAATAAATGGTAAGAAACTCAATTCAATATTAATAATTCCAAATAACCCTACGAGAACCTTTAACTGATCTACGACACTCCGAGAACCTCCGAGAACCCTCCGAGAACCTCCGAGAACTCTTCGAGAACCTCCGAGAAACCTTCGAGAACCTCCGAGAACCCTTCGAGAACCTACATACGTTAATACTTACAAACATACAAGACAGCTGTGTGTAATGACATTATGTAACAACTAACATAGAGGCAACGCGAGTTGCTTAACAGATATCCAACTCAGAGAAAATCCTTCTATCCTTACAGGTAATCACAAATATCACAACGAGAATCAACGAGGCTGGTGCAGAGCGCGCACCGCCTGTCAGTATGGCCGTATCGGCGCAACTACAATAGTTCGTCCTTTGTTTGTGTTGGAATGACTAAGTTTAATAATTTGATTGTTTAAACTTAGTTTACAAACTGTAGATTGATTATTACGATGTTAAATTATGTTAAACATATTAACTACTTCTATTAATAGCAAAATTAA
This sequence comes from Conistra vaccinii, assembly GCA_948150665.1. NCBI lineage: Eukaryota > Metazoa > Arthropoda > Insecta > Lepidoptera > Noctuidae > Conistra > Conistra vaccinii. The sequence goes on along the minus strand of OX411323.1, from coordinate 976,498 downwards.
TTGTAATTCGCATATTCTAATACTTAACCTAAAAATGTACACGTGCAACGGTCCCTATAAATACGGCCGCACTGTGAGCACTCGATCCCCCCCGACCCTTGCTCGATAACGATGCGCCAGCCCGCGTTTTTGCTGAGCCTGTAGCTTTAAACTCCCCTGATAATAATAATGATCTATCCTTGATCCAGCCTGTCCCTCTTGCTGTCCTCCCCCCAGCGAACGCCCTAAGCCGAGGTTCGTACCCCACAGGGGGTGCCCTTAGCGAGCGTTCGCCTAGTTTTAATTAGCTTAGTTTGTATGCCCCTGGCTGGAGGCTTTGAGTTCTTTTAGGAGCTTAAGGCAGCCACAGGAAAGTCCGATTAAGCAGTGAATACCTTAGTGGTAACCTGCGAGATGCCCTAGCCAAAAAAAAAAAAAAAAAAGAGCACTCGATTCATTCTTGTTCGAGCCGCTGGACAGTGCGGACCTCTCTGTGAAGTCGTTACGCTGTTAAATAAAGCTTTGAAACAAGTCGTGAAGTTTACTTTAAAAATCGAAGATGAGTGACCAGGAAAATAACATCAGTGACGTCAGCTATGCTGACGTCACGCTTTTTAAAAATGCTACGGAGGTGCTTTCTCCGTCAAGTATATTATAGTTTATATTATTATACAAAGTAAATTCGATATTTAATGTATCGATCGTGAGCGACTCCTAATCCAACGTAATCACAACCCTTTTAGAGGGTTGGATCCACTCCTGTGAACTTGGTTTGTAATTATGACGATGATGAAATGTTTAATACGGTACTGGATTTTGTTTTTTTTTGACACTGAATAATGGCTGCCAAACGACTTGTTGATCTTTATTTTTTAAAACATTAAATTAAGTTACCTTTCTTCAGGAAAACCGTTATACAGCCTTAGAATATCATCAGCCATATGATCCACACGAAAAAGGAGCCTGGACATGTTGCCCAGCAGTGGGATGGGCTTGAAGTGCTTGACGCCATAGCGACTGAGCTTGGAGTAGATCTGCTGGAGGTATACCACCAGTACGGCGAGCAGCACCGCCACCCAGACTAAGAATAATATCATAATCTGTAACAACAAATACTTAAATTATTTTCATCATCATTATCTGCCTAGCCATTTTCCAACTATGTTCGGGTCGGCTTCCAGTCAAACCAGTGATTTACATGGAGCGACTGCCTTTCTAACCAACACAACCCGTTTCACGGTACTCCTTGACATGATACATAAAAAAACGAAGTACTTATTTTGTTTTTATGTACTTATAATTTAAAAAATCTACAAATGTGTATTAAATAGTCTGTACATATTACTGTCGATAATTATTATGTCACATCACATAATTCAATGCCAAAAACAAATGTCGACGAGACAAAAATTATGTCGGGTGTTTGACGTTTTGTATGAATTCAAAAATTGTCCCCGATTTTCGCTACATTATTATTGATGAATATTAATTATAGTATAATTATTAATAGTTTTCTGCTGACCCACGGTATGAAAAAGGGATTGTGATAAGTAATATTATGTGTATGCTATTAGGCGCGCACGTTCAGATATCGCATTAAATTTTTTGGCAAGTTCATATGTCATTGGTTTTGGTTCCTGGGCACCACCTCTTGTGTAGGTAGGTAATTGAAGTTGTTTAGAATTTGAAAATATAATGGAAAAAGTTGATCACTTAGCGGGGATCTACCTACGACCACAAATCTCGCTAATCATAATCGGTGTGACCGCTTATATAAAATAACTAGCTTCTGCCCGCGACTTCGTCCACGTTGAATAGTTACTTTGGGATAACGCTAAAAAAAACCCCCGATTATGAAACATTCTTCATTGGTGCTCCGCTCCTATTGGTCTTAGCGTGATGATATATAGCCTATATATAGCCTTCCTGGATAAATGGGCTATCTAACACTGAAAGAATTTCAAATCGGGCCAGTAGTTCCTGAGATTAGCGCGTTCAAGCAAACAAACAAGTAAGTATAGATTAGTTCCAAATTGTTGACCACCGGGGTAGGTAATGGTACAGTAGCAATGGCTTTCATTTTGACAGTTCAACAACATTCATTGTGTTATTTACATGCGATGTGCAGACATATCGCCTGTCTGTTGGGGGGCCTTTATAGGGCACAGTCAAATTGCCGAATTGCGGGTTTTTTTTTTTTCATTTAGGTAAGTTAGATTAATTTGTTCAATAAAAAAACTAGATTAGATACAGTCACGTGTTAATAATAGTACCTACCACCTTTTCGTTTTGTTTATTTTAATATATGTTATTGACTTTTTGCGAATGTAGGATATTTTGACACATATTACATAGAAAAGACACGGAAACAAAAACAATTACACTACTCACTTTTTCGTCACAACACGCTAGTTTTATAACTCGCGGTACAATCGTCAACAAAATTCGTAACCGTAACTTTACAATAAATTTTAAACGTTGTGCAAGAAACACGAGCAAATTGTCACTGAGCGTACAAAGACAAAGCTTTAGATTATGTTATGTCATGATTGTTATCGTAATAAACGCATGCATTTTTGATTTATGTTTAAAAATAAGCGTGTTATCTCTTATCATAAATTGATAATAAATTGCACTAACATTTTATTCCAATCTATTATGTGGCAGTATTGTGAAATTTAATTTAATTTGATGAAATATTTGTGTTGCCAGAATTAAACGAATATTATTTTATTATTACGAATATTATTTATGATTTATAATGACAATAGCTACCTTCAGACAAAAACAGAAACCAGATATAAAGGTAAGTTTTCTGATAAGTACCTATTTGTTGACCGATCTATGTAATTTGTAAAGTCATAATAATCTTAAGGTTTCTCATTATGTTCAAGTGAACCGTAACGAAAATGCTTATATCGTCATGACTTAATCATTCTCAAACTATTACGACAAGTATTATTATAAGGTGGTAGTGGGGTGTCATTATTTAACTTTTATATTCAGCTCAAGCTCACTAATACGACCTTGAGTTTGTTTCAGGACCGGACGGGATGGCGGGAGTAGGGCACTGCTCAGAATAACCGAAATCAGGGCTCTCGCTCCTTTCTTTTCAGTGTGACTTGACTCACGACTCTAAGTGTAATTTGTTGGAAATCGAACCCAACACAACACCTTGCACGCGGTCTGCACGCGCAGCCAGCGTGATCAGCGCGTCATCGGTTAGCTGAGGTGCGGCGCGGCGGCGACACGGCTCGGCCCGATGACGGACGACCTCTCGCTTCCACGGACTCCACCGCGACGGATGACATATCCTTTCTTATTTAATATTTTATTGTTTGTCCGGGAAAGTTCCTAATTTGTAAAAAGCACGGTATTAAACCATTGCCTAAAATACAGTCCACTCTTTCATTGCTCACCGCGCTAACAAATTTTAACAATATTTATAGGTAAAGATAACTAGGAAGTATATTAAAAAAAAAGGCAATTAAAAAAAAACGAGGCAGTCTGGGACTACCGATCGAAGTGAAAACTAAGTAACGCCATCTAACGAAAATGTCAGGAATTGATTTGGCTTGCTGTCAGTACAAACTGAAAGCTGTAGCTCCATTAAAAAAAAATCCAAAAAAATTAAACAGTACGCTGTCAACAAAAACTTGAACGTCTTACGAATTTTCGATCAGGTCACGTATCCTGACGCGAGTTTAAAATTTTTTACCCATCCCAATAAAAGTAAACAACGCCGCTAAATAAGTTTTCACTTCAAAAATTGGTCTCAGCCCATGCTAGAGCTAGCTGGAAATATAAATCATGGCTATCGTCGGAAAGCCACGTCGCGGGTTTTTGGTCATGCATTCGTATCCCAACGTCCGGCGCCGAGCGAGCGAGGCGGTTTCGGGAGCGTCTCAAAGCTGTGAAGGCACGATTAGTAAAAGACGGACGTCGCCTACACGAGCACTGCTTCTGCTGCCGCCGCCGACTCTGCGAGTTCCTCTATCTCTCCTATATTTTATCACGCATCAAAATAATACGATACGATATTTACGATTCATTTTTTTTTTCAGTGAAACAAAACGCATAACGCATAAACCACAGTGGTAGCCCACGAAATTCAAATTTTCTTACGGTGATTGCAATTTGCAGATCAGTGTCAGGTTTTATCTTGATCAAAATATGATTCTCGACCATAACAAATATGTATTTACAGAATTACCTATCGTCATTATAATCAATAATCCATCTCTCTTAGTTAGATTTGTTCCATTGAATGACTGTGAGAGTCTTTTTTTTTTGGTTGGGAAATCATCAAATGACTTCTCCCGCTATGGGTGGAGCGGAAGGGCGTGTCAGACTTTTACTGACTAAAACCCACCCGTGTTCCTTCCCTTGCCTTGCCAGGGGCCACGGTTTCCCCTTAGGACTTCCCGCAACCCCGGTAGGCATCGGCCCTAGCGGACCCCGTCAATTTCGACTGTGACAGTCTCTGAGCTAAGCCGCGGCCAGACAGACGAACGAACGGAGATGGCGAAACTTATAGTTTCGCCATCTCCGTTCCTTGTTGACACTAACTCGTCGAGTTGACAGGTCCACTCAACTCTGTGTGGTTCTCTCCTCAAAAGATCATTATATACTCTAATCTACATGGTCCTCATATGGCCTAACCAAGATTATGTCTGACCTTGAAAGAGACTGCGACCTCTGAGTTTGTTTCGGCCTTTCGTTTCAGAGTAGTCAGATAGGAAACGCCGAACTCGTTCTAACTTATTTTTTTTATATGACACGTGTAAAAGTGATTCCGATATCATTTACAGAATAAACGATTTAATTTCATTTGTACGTACCTACCGTACCCTAAAAAGATAAAAAACTTTAATTTTTTAATTAATTGTTATGAATTATGATAAAATATGAAAAAAAAAATTACTAAATTCTTTGAGTGGTTTGTTCCCCAGGTTTTTTGTGAGACAGGCTGTTGCCGGAATCCACAAAAAAATAAAAAGTCATGTATATTTTTTTTTAAAGTAAAATAATTGGGCTCGTCCGGGATTTGAACCCGGGACCTCTCGCACCCTAAGCGAAAATCATACCCCTAGACCAACGAGCCAGCTGACGTGAGCGCTGAAATTATAATTTATGTGGTAAAAGACTGTGAGGGGTCTAGTACCTAATGTTCAATATGTTTTTTTTCTTCGGATGTAGTAAGTATTAAGTATAGCTGGCTACAAAAAGCAATTAACTCTGCTGCTTTTACAGATCATCTAAATTGACACACAATTATTACAGTATTTTTGCGTTTTATTTATAACTAGCTTTTGGGCGCGACTTAGCCCTCGTGAATGTCGGAAAATATCCCACGGAAACGTACTACCAAGATTAAAAGTACCATTTGTGTTAATCCAAGTTATAAACTATCGGTTTGCCAAATTTCATCCAAATCCGTTCAGCCATTTTTCCGCCAATACGGAACATACATCCAGACAAACAGACAAAAACTATTTTATTTATAATGGCTATGAGTTAAGTTATTTAAATTTTACTTCAGTTCCAATTCTAATTCAATAATTAAGATTAAAAAAACTGAAGTGTTTATTGACTTTTGTCGCTGACTGTACATTAAAGAAAAAAAACCTCTTCTAAAATACGAAGATGAAATTTCTGCGAAGCATATACCATAACTATAGTCCTCAATATGTTTATACTTCAAATTGATCGATAGATCCGGGATATTAAAATCGATGTACTTACGCGTTTATTGATTTTATTATCAATATCACTTTGATTCCATGTGCCTGATTATATTTTATGTATCGAATAACTATCTGACAAGAATAAAATGGTAGGTAGGTAGGTATATGTAATAATACCTTGTCAGTATATATATGAAAACATTATGTATGTTCGAATACATCTTTTTCGTAAGATAAGTGACAGGCATAATTTTAACACTAGAAATAGGAACAAATTAGATCAACCACGTTTTAGATTGTCTAAAGTACACACTTCTTTTATGGGGTACTGTGTAAAATGTTATAATAAAATACCACTCGATATTCTTCAACTTAATGAGAAGAAATTTAAAACATGCATTAAACGCACACCATGTAGACAAGCATATTATAAGTTAGATGATTATATCGTAGATAAAAATGCTTGGCTTAATGCTGGTCCTGCTCCACAGCCACTTGGGCTCACTAGTTAAAATTATTGTATTTGGAAGAGTTGCTACCCCTTTTCTTATTTTTTTATTTTTATTTATATAATTTTTCTGACATTACGAACAACATGTTTATTTTATTTTTATTTTTTATTAACCAATTTTTTATTGTTGAATATTCCAATATTTGATACTTAATGATTTTCTTTCTTTTTGATAGTATAATACATTGCAAACTATAGTTTTGTATAATTTAGAAGCATTTTTTCAGTTTTTGTAAATGTGAGTACCATGGGGCTGTTTATTCTGTTATTATATTATGTTTTATGTTGACTTGAAAGAGCATGGCAGTTGAGACTTTGTCATGCTTACTTAAATGTCTCGCCGATGGTGGCGAGTGTGTTGGATCATTCGGTTCCCTACAAAATGGTTGAGCTGGATGGTGCTGATCCACGCGTCATGTTCGTGAACGGGCGCCGTCTGTTGAGACTGGTCATCTCTTTTCTGCCAATGCTTATTTTAAATCTTATACTTTGAATTGTCTCTATTTTTTTTTCACATTGTTCTCACATACAGAAGCAACAAGAATAATGTACCCAGGATTTTGTAATGTCTTTATTTAAAAGAGTGTCCTGGGAGTTTCTTGCCCGTTCTTCTCCACAGAGATCTACTTTTTGGAATGGGCGACTAGCTTCAACTTTCTGACTAACTGACCGACTCTTTGACAATTCAAAAGTGCCTGTAAATGGTTTAATTGAAATAAATGCTTTGAGTTTGAGTTTGAGTTTAATGAATTGCAATTAATTGTAACATTGAATTTGATGTTGTACCCGTTTAAGGTGTAAAAAAAGCATTTAGAAAGTTCCCAAAAACTTTTTTTCATCTAAAACTAAATATTCGGTGTTACGTTATTCATTATTGCATTTCCTAGTCAACATTCTAGTTCGCTAGTTAGCCACATTTCTGATTTTCATATTCAGTGATATACCTACCTAATTGCAATTCATTATTAATATTCTAGTCCGCTTGTTAGCCAAATCTCATATTTCCATACAGCAATTTTGCCAAATTAATCAAAATTGATAAATATTTGACAGCTATTTATAACGTTGCCAACTTTTAGGATGCACGTGTGGTGACTTAGGTACCCATGTGTCCCATTATTTGCTGAACAGCACCAGCACCTCCTAAGCACTCTAGGTTAGATTAGTCTTTGAATCTCTACTTAAATAGGTTTTCACTATCCACCTGTGACCTGACAGGACACGACTTACAAAAATTGTACCAGCCTATAATAATATCCCACAACTGGGCAAAGTTCTCTTCTCAGTCAGAGAAGGCACAAGTTTTGATCACGATCACATTAGAGTTAACAACAGATATAATGTGATTTTAATATTAAATTCAAAAGTCATTTATTGAAACTAGGCTGAGAATAAGCACTTTACGAACGTCAAAATTACATAATTCAGTCCCCCAAGACGCCCCCTTCACCACTTCCTTAGTGCTTTAGCTGGGAAGCTGGGAAGAAGAAGTGGCGCAACAAACTCCCCAGCAGCATGCATAATGTGTTTTTTATTGCAATAGTATGCAAAATAATTCACATTACGCAACACAAAACATAATTTAAATTGATAGCCATTATGTCAGCTAGCACACGCCCATATACCAACTGTGTGTTTGAGTTTAATTTTGTTTTGCTATTGAACTTTATCGCGATAGTACTATCTTAAGTGTCATAATGAATCTATTAGATATAATTATTATGCTTGTTTGTATACTTGTAATGACTAGACATAATTTATTATAATCATATCTTAGATAATCAATTTTATATTTCTGTAACTATCGATCAGCTGCATCCATGGCCATTTAATACCTTTACGTAATTGTTTGATTAGTGTTGTATCTGTACTGTACATAACACTTTCCCGTGTTGTTTATATTGTACCCATGATCCTGACATACACTTGGCTGGCGGTGGCCATCACGGCGCTAGTATTGTACCTTCAAGTTGACTCCTAGTTTTCTCGTGAAGGGGATCATAAACAGCCTACAATGCTTCCACTTCTAGGTGGCAGGCCTTCTCTCTGAGACAGGGGGTCGGCCGTAATCCACCGCGCGGGTCTAGTGGTGGTTGGTGGCTGCTATATTATGTCTTCGAATTTTTAGACAAGTAGTGCTGATATTATTTATACAAAGTAAAATGCCTACGTAAGGTCGAATCTACGACTTACAACTTGTAAGTCGCGAACGTTGCCATGGGCGTCGCCAAGGGGGGGGCAGGGGGGGCCGATGCCGCCCCCCCCCCCCGTATAGATTCAAAACCATTTAGTCAAAAATACAAGACATTATAATGTAAAAAAACTACAATATCTATAAAGCCAATTTTGTTTATTTGGACGACTTTTATTTCGTTTTTTAAAGTTCCATATCCCGGAGTTCGGGGACGTAATACATATTCGTATCTATGTGTTGGTGGTACGCCCAGATTTTAACCTCTAAAATTCTGAATAGTTTTGGGGAAAACGACCGGAAGGTCCGTTTCCAACCCATAAATAGTAAATTGAAAATGGAAATTATAATTTTTCTCAGTCCCTATTCAGGACCGAGTTAAACATCAAAAATGTCCACGTCCAGCGTCGATTTTGGCCCCATTGTGCGCCGTAGAGGTAAGAGTCGCACTACAAGAAGTGTAAAGCTTCATGTGCTCTTGACTCTTGACTGTACCTACAAATAATACTTTTTCATCTCTCATGCTCGGAAAGTACTGTTTGTTATTTGATCCGAGTAGCGGGTGGAAAAGGCTGCTTCCCTCTCTAGGGCGGGAAAGACTCATAGTAATTGATTCCCGCCCTAGGGCGGGAATGAATTTTAAAAATAGAACTTTTGGTTAGGTAGTCTGCTACGAAACTTTTTACATGACAAATATCGAATAGAATAAAAACAAAAGAGCTGCGGCAGTGTTTCCATTTACGTTTTTGGTTTTTCCCCAGTTTCCTAATGAATTATCTCTAAAATTCCCTAAAAAATATAAAAATTCCTTGGTTTAGGGAATTTTTCATTTTTATAGCATAATTACCTAGAAAACATTCATTATAAATCGAGAAAGACGAAACAAACCAACTCTAGGTATAATGCGACTTATTTCCGATGTCGTCTTTAGCCACGAAAATAGTACTATTAACAATAACATGGTAAACTAAAATTAGACGTATTACAATATTTACAATTATTACAAGTTTCAGGGAATCCCCTTTATTCAATCGGTGGTGCCATAGAGTAAAGTAGTACATCGGGTGCTACCTAGTATAAACAGGGCTACCAATTCAAGTTCAATTTTTCCCTAAATTTCCCTGCCAAAATAAAATATCCCTAAACCATGCATATTATTGACCATTTTTCCCAAAAAAAGGGGGAAATCCCTGAAAGTGGAAACACTGGGCTCCGGTCTATTGAGGTATTTTTTTTACACTGGCTGTTTATATAAAACAGCCAGTGTGAATTTAAAAAAATACCTAATGCGCGGGACGGCCCGCAGCTGTGACGCGGTGCGTTCCATATTTAAAAAAAATCACAAATTGTTCTAACTTCTCAGTTCATTTTAAATAGGTACTAACTAATCATGTTATTTAATATCAATAAATATTTAAACACTATTTTTTACTTTCCATATATTCGAAATGAAAAGTAGAGTGTTTAACACGGGTTTTCAGACATCAATTCCTTTCGACCCTAGTATAACAATCTACTATTCCCATCCTCCATATATCAACTTGCCCCCCCCCCGGGCCTTAGACAGGCGACGCCCTTGAACGTTGCCACTGGGCCACCACTGCCATTCAACACACACAATATTTGACTGTATTATATAATAATTGTTATGGATTTGTTTATAAAGGGACTACGGCTGTGGCCTCCTGTTGGGATTATAGACAAACGATGTGTGAAAGACTACAACTTTGGTACCCAACAGTCAAGCAACAAAGGATTTGATTGTGAGTGAAATATCAAACTCTAACTTTATGCTTAGCCATCTGGTTCTAGACTACTGAATACCTTCTTTCTTCGTAGAGAAAAAATAATCGTCATGTTACAAGTGCAGCTCGTCTGGTGGTAGTCCTCATCATCATCATCAGCCTATTAATGTTCCCACTGCTGTGACACAGGCCTCCTCTCTGAGAGAGGGAGTGGGCTGTAATCTACCACGCGGGCCCAGTGCGGGTTGGTAGATGTCACACGTCTTCGAATTTTTGGTTCTAAGACATGCCGGTTTCCTCACGATGTTTTCCTTCACCGTTTTGAGAGCAGTGGTGATGAAAATATTTACACAAAGTAAAGTGGTAGTCCTCAGTAAGCTACAATTATTAGCTTGTGCAACAAGTGCAATTAAATACTAATGAGTACTAAATTATAATTTATAAAGCACACCTACATTTACTACACGAGCACAAAAGATTGTGTACTTACTATATTATTTTACAAAGTCTATTTTTAGTTGACTTAACAGATTGGCGAAGGCTACGCTGTCATTCTTGTGCCTTGGGTTTTCCATAGAAATCCGAAGTACTTCCCCGATCCTGCTAAGTTTAACCCTAACAGGTTTTCGCTTGAAAATAGCGACAAATACCTTTTACGTATATTCCTTTCGGAATGGGGCATAGGAATTACTGTATTGGTGAGTCCGAATCTTTAGATCATTCAAATTTCGTACCTATTCCCATTAAGCTAGCATTATTTCGTTATTGTGATTACTTTTTTTTTAATCTTCGTATTTTCCTCTCGAAATCTCGAAGCTGAAGCGATGTCAATAGGTACTAACAATTTGTTTCGTTCAATGGATGGCGTTAAACTCATTTCTAACTATTGCAGGTTTCCGCTTCGCGTTGCGTGAGATGAAAGTGATGGTACCCATGCAAACAGACATGTTTCCCTCCCAAGTTTACCACAGATGGGTTTAAATTGGCGTTAAGGGGAGGTGCCTGGGTTAGAATCAGAGCTCATCATCAATAATAGATCATGAAAGACTATTATGAGTACTTACCGTACTTATTAGGTATATAAAAGGGTCTTTTTAAGGCACATATTTAGCGGGTCGGCTTTGTAGTTCGTCGTTACCTGAAATGTGTGCCAGTCTCTTTCTGAAACGCGAAATGTGATTTAACACCCGAGTACTGCTCGTACGTTTATATTTTTATTAAGTTGGTATTTTGGCTTATTTACTTAGGTAAGTAGGTATAAGAGTAGTTTTGAGTAAGAAAATAAAAACCTGATTAATTTTTAGCTTTCATGTTTTACAATGATTTTATTAACTTGCTACTTTATTTGTCTGTGTGTTTGGTACAAGTTGTAGACTAGAGTAAATAAAGCGAATACCTAGCTCTCGATGCGACGCGACGGAAGCCAGCGAAATTCTAAATTCAACGCCCTCTATGGCAATAATTATGAACTACAATAAAACTGTGCTAGTGACATCTTTTATCGAATAGTAACACCAAACTGTTCCATCACGTGAAATAATTTTGCTATTCGTCAATAGATGGCGCGACGTACAGCTAAATTAATCTATCCAGTGACATAATGCATGGTAATTATTTAACTATTGTGTGGGCAGATAATAAGTTCAGTTATTATTAGTAATATACCTGAGTCTAGTAATCGAAACTTTATATGGAGAGTTTATCTCAGTGCTTACCAACTTGTTTGCTTACGTAGCAGCTTCTAAGAATACATTCTGAACCTTTTAGGAAATGATTGATGGAAGGACTTATTGGGGCATCCAGCAAAGGGTTGGCCTTTGACTCAGAAAACGAAACGCACCTCACCACCACCACACCAGAACAGTGGGGTCAGGTATACGTAGGTACCTACTATAAGTTAGGTAACCAATGCATGATCCTTCTTTATGGACAAGCATGTGTACCTTCATATTATTATACAAATACTATACCTAGATTGAATACTGCACATATATTTCTCAGTTTGTCAAAGTTGGTGGCAAAAGGCTGGACTTAAACATAAATAACGAAATGTGTGTGTTTTATAGGTACAAGTATACCTCTGCCTAACCCTTTCGGTGAACACAGGCGTAATGTTATATATATAATATGGCTTCTATAACCTATCAATTCGCTGTATACAGCCTATTCCCCATACAAGGAAGACATGAACAAAGTCGCATACCTACTCACAGTAATGACGTCTGTTCATGGCAGTTGTATCACTGCGGTTAGAAATTCCCGAAAACATGCAATTATTATACACTATATTATTTATATACGTATTAATTAAACTACCTACGGGTTTTTAGTTTCAGCAATAATTAATCCAATTAAAATATATGTGGTGTATGTGTCGGATAAGGACTACAATACAATAATATTCCTTATGCAAAACTATAAGGAAGTTATGTTGTTTAGGGTAACCTTAAATTAACATATTTATTAGCTGGTTAATTATTTTTTTAGGATTACCAGCAATTTTGAGGTTTTTTTAACCCCCGACTCTGAAAGAGGGTTGTTATCATTCTCAGGGGTTGGAAAAATGTAGGGCTTACGAAATTGGCGAAATTGCGTTTTATACGCGTGTGAAAATCCTGTTTTTCGGCATCTAATGAATCTAGCAGGCACTCCCTTATAAGAGACATGGAATCGATTAACTTTACGATTATCACAATACCTACTTGAAACAAAAAGAGAGCTAGCTCGTACATAGACTTGACTAACGGCTATGGCCAAATAGCATTGATTTTTTTTTAAATATCATCTTTCTGAATTTCTTTCATGTAGATGTTTATAGAGGGATTTTATTAAAACAATGGATTAATTCACATTCATAAATCGTATATTTCTCTTCTTATTTTCACATAATTCTTAGGAAATAATACATAAAAATATGTCTTTTCGTCAATTGCACGATAATCATACAACTACTGCATTCTTAAAATTAAAGAAAAAATATTTTAAAATAAATGAACATAATACGAAACAAAATGTTTAACACCTATAAATACTTAATAATTGGAATTATGCACCTTTGTAGCTCACTAACTATTAATTATGGATCAACTTTGAGAAATTGAAACAATATAGGCTGATATAGCTTCAAACTTCAATGAAAAAGTGATTTTTTAAACTGTCTAAAATTAAACTCGTTCTGGTAATGTTTTATTAACTCAGTGAACAAATTAAGGTCGTGCTTAATTATTTTTACATTTCGAAATTTAAAAACTACAATTTAGGTAGATAACTATCTAAAAACTAAACCAGTCAATATTGTTGATCTAGATCTACACAATCTTCATACAACTATAGAAAAAAAAATGCGGTAAAAAGTTAAAAGAAAGGAAAATAAGTACTTATGTAAAGTAGTTCCCAAAGTGAATCCATAATTAATGTTACACGTAAAATATCAAGTTTCACTACAATAGACTAGCCATAACTTAGATCTTAATAAATTCAAGTAAACCGACTATTATATGGTAAAGAGAGTTAAAATCGTTGTTCTATTAAGACACAGGCTTTGTACTGTCACTTTATATCGATACATAAATAAAATAACATAAAATCAATCTTATTTTAATAATTATCTGTACTTCAATAAATATATTAGTTTTTGTGGAAGAATGAAAAGTTAATATATTATTTGAGATTTTTGTATACATATTAAAAATATATGGCTATATAAATAACAGTTTACTGGAGAGTTGTTAGTGATGACGACTGCAAGGAACTATTTACAGAAAAAACAATGTTTAATTTTATCTTACATCACAGCGTGTGCCTGAGAGTCGCAAACTTAAATACTAGAAAATATTAAAATTAAATTGTCAAAAACATGTATTTTACTCTTTAAATCTTAAATTAAAAAAACTCTTTTTCATCAAAACTAATCTTTGGCCTGCAGATCTTTTTGTCATTTTATTTTTATTTGCACGAACGCGCATTTTTTTATCTTAAATTTTTTATTTTAAACTAACACTGAGACGGGAATTTTAAATAACAGTATAAAATTTATTTAAATTACAATTAGAGATGAATCCTATCATAAAATATTAGAGCTCGAGTTATGACATGAATTTAAAGAATCTATGAAATTAAGTACATTATCGTTTTACGTATACAATACATATGGCAACTCGAAATATGCTTAACATTATTATAAAATAACTGGGCATTAAACAACTTAAAACTATGTTTTATAAATTAATTGGAATGTTCGCATTATCATAACACACTACGTATTACACACACGTTTCATACGGTAACAACAATTAAAAATACTTTATCAAAAATTCGTAATGTTTCTACGTAAACAACCATCAAAATTTTTGTTCGACAGTACAACCGTACATCGAGAATAAAATACTAATAAAATTACTTAAAAAAATAATATGGACATACCAACAAGTCGGTACGAGTTAATTGACGGGACAATCCAACCGATCGGTCTCCAACAGATCGGTTTCCAACCAATTATATTATCCAACAAGTAATTGATCCAACATCCACGAGTACAACCATTGAAACTATTTCGATCCGAACATTGAGCCTATCTTAGCTAATTACATTCATATAACTTTTCAAAAACACCTAACTTTGAGACCACCTCCAATTTTCAAATTACGTTCGAATTCACTATAAATATTTGGACTGTAAGTCTAGAACAATATTTTATAATGAAATAAGTATCATAAGAAGAACAGAATACATTATTAAGTACAAAGAAGGGTATAATAGTTGACTAATCATTACAGCCCTTTACAACTTCCATATTCATAGATCTAGTAACATCAAAAATGTTAGTAGATATATATTTTTTAAATGCCAAAGCATTTCTTAAAGATGCTAATTGAAATGGTGATCGTGACACAAATGTCCAACAAGACCATCTAAGCTTGGAGGTGATCCCATTTCTTTTCACATAACCTGATTATAATAACTATTCATTTCATTCAATAACGTCCTTGGATGTAACGATGATTTTTTGGAAAAATCAATTGACATTTTCTACTAGAAAGATCATTATTTTTATCTCTTTTTAAAACATTAACAATCATTTCTTCCAGATCTTTCTACTGCTGTTCAAATATGATTAAATATCAAGAAGCTCTCTGCTCCTAACTTACTTACTATTACTGTATTTTCGAATTCCTCCTCAAACCAAACTCTCCAAGGACAAATTTCCACTATACTCGTACGTAACCATTGACATATCACTGTTTATCTTACTCTGAGCATCGACTTTCAACAAATTTTAACCTAATTCTTACTTAATTTAAACTAAGAGTAGGACATGTCGCTTAGGTTTTCCGATTTGACTTTGACGAAATTGGGGTTATCGGTCTTGAAGTCGGGTCCCTTGTGGCCGAACTGGTAGACGAGGCGCGCCGTGGGCACGGAGACCAGCACCGCCTGCCGGTAGTGGTACCTCATGGCTCGGCTGAACTTCTCGAAGGTCATGTTTTCGTTCTGCTTCATGTGACCCCACAGTTTCGCCACCTCGTCTGGCTTCACGAACCTGCAATGAAAAATGCTTTGTTAGTATAATTCTATTTATGTTAACAAAATGCGCTGTGAATTATGCATTTGCAACGTTGTCACAAAACACGTGCTCTATGTTATTGTGTGGGATCTATATATTTGAATACATAACCGACTGGAAAACGATAAAGCACAAGTATTTTTATGTTTTAAATCTACTTCTGAAGGTTTATTGTGCTTTTACAGTTTGTACATAGATTTATTTTCATCTATAAGGTCGCTCAATCGTAGACTACGTCAGTTCATTCCTTGGAAATGCAATTACTAAACACAATATTATCTTCAGTGTCGGTTGCTGTGATTCATTGCTAAACTTGGGAAGAATGAAATATTTTAAATTGTCAGCCAGCGCACGACACCCTCTTTGTGTGACTGCACTCCTCGGAAGTGTGTCGCTGTGGCTCGGAGATGAGCAACCTTAGTATGTACGTGACCCCCATTCAAGAAACCAAAGGATAATCAATCTTTGACACTCAGCATCAAGGTCCAAACTGCAACCTTAGCATCGCTGAGCTCTACGGCTCCATAAATTATGAGTAGTTTTAGTTATTTTATTGAAAACTAAAATATTTTTATTAGGTGATCAACTAGTACTTATACAACATCGATGAATAAACAATTATAATCACGTCAAGTTCAACTGGAAACGATAATAATACAGCTCGTCATATAATTTCATCATCATCATCATCATATCAGCCGAAAGACGTCCACTGCTGGACATAGGCCTCCCCCAAGCACCGCCACTTCGACCGATTCTGTGCTTCCCGCATCCAGCGAATTCCTGCGGCCTTTACTAGGTCATCGGTCCATCTTGTGGGAGGCCTTCCAACGCTACGTCTTCCGGTACGTGGTCGCCACTCCAGAACCTTTCGGCCCCATCGGCCATCTGTTCTGCGAGCAATATGTCCTGCCCATTGCCACTTAAGTTTGGCAATTCTTCGGGCTATGTCGGTTACCTTGGTTCTCCTGCGGATCTCTTCATTTCTGATTCGATCACGTAGGGAAACTCCAAGCATAGCCCTCTCCATTGCTCTTTGGGTGACTTTTAGCCTTCTAATTAGGCCCATTGTGAGCGACCACGTTTCAGTGCCATAAGTCATCACTGGCAACACGCACTGGTCAAAGACTTTCGTCTTGAGACACTGTGGTATGTGGGACGAGAAGATATTGCGTAGCTTCCCGAACGCTGCCCAACCGAGTCGGATTCGACGATTGACCTCTTTCTCGAAGTTGGACCTACCTAGCTGAACAGTTTGTCCTAGGTAAACATACTCGTCTACAACTTCGAGCGTAGCGTCTCCGATCTTTATGAGGGCGGGTGTTACATGGGCATTTGACATGACCTTTGTCTTGTCCATGTTCATTTTAAGACCCACTCTTTTGGAGGCTCTACTGAGGTCATCGAGCATTATACTGAGGTCCTCCATGGTCTCAGCCATGATAACTATATCGTCGGCAAACCGAAGGTCAGTGATATAATCGCCATTGATGTTGATGCCTAGCCCTTTCCAGTCCAGAATCTTGAAGACATCCTCCAGTGCAGCGGTGAACAGTTTCGGAGAGATAACGTCTCCTTGTCTCACACCTCGCTGCAGAAGGATAGGTTTCGAGGTCTGGTCGTGGAGTCGGACTGACATAGTGGCGTCTTTGTATAGGCACTTTAACACCTCGATGTACCGATAGTCGATCTGGCACCGTTGAAGAGACTGCAGTACAGCCCATGTCTCGATCGAATCGAAGGCTTTCTCGTAATCCACGAACGCTAAGCAGAGAGGCAGGTTATACTCTTCGGTCTTCTGTATAACCTGCCGCAGCGTATGTATGTGGTCCACGGTGCTAAAGCCTTTACGGAATCCGGCTTGTTCGGGAGGCTGGAAGTCGTCAAACCTGCGCGCGAGACGGTTCGTGATGACTCTTGAAAACAGCTTGTAGACATGGGTCAGAAGTGTGATGGGCCTATAGTTCTTAAGCAGGGCATTGTCGCCCTTTTTAAAAAAGAGTACCACCACACCTCTGCTCCATGCCTGTGGCGTTTTACCCTCGAGTATGACGGAATTGAACAGCTTCTGGAGGGCCTTTAGAACGGGTTTCCCACCGGCCTTTAAGAGTTCGGCCGTAATTCCGTCATCACCCGGCGCCTTGTTGTTTTTAAGTTGCTTTAGAGCCATCCTAATCTCGTACAAGCTGACGTCCGGGATATCTTCGGTATAATGTCGGGTTAATCTAGCTCTTGGGTCGTTTGCCAGATTCGTAACGGGGTTACTGGATGACGTGTATAACTGTCCATAGAACCTCTCGATCTCTCTCAATACTTCAGGTTTGGCGGATACGATCCTGCCATCATCGGTCTTCAGCTTTGCAAGCTGGCTCTGCCCAATAGACAGATCTCTTGCAAAGACCTTGGAGCCCTTATTCCGCTCTATCGCGTCCTTAATGCGGTCCGTACTAAAGCGACGAAGGTCGCTTTTTAAGGACTTAGAGATCCGTCTATTGAGCTGCCGGTACTTGAACGCATCGTCTGAAGACTGGAGGATCATCTCGCGCCTCTCCTTCATGAGCTGTATAGTAGGATCAGAGAGCCTCTTGTTTCTATTTGTACGACGGGTCTTAAAGATCTTGGACCCGACCGTATGGACAGTTTCCACGAACCCATCGTTAAAATCGTCCACGGAGCTCCCTAGGCACTCGAAACGATTCTGAAGTTCGAGCTGAAAGCTCTCGGGGTTTTGGACTTGGATCGGTGCTGGACGGAGCGTAGACTTCACCAGTCGAGATCTTTCCAGCTTAATATTTAAGTTCAATGTGCCTCTTACCATGCGGTGATCGCTTCCGGTTTTCACCGCGTTGATCACAGAGACATCATTGAATACTTGCTTCTTCGTCGACATAATGAAGTCAATCTCATTTTTTGTTGCACCATCAGGGCTCTGCCAGGTCCACTTTCTGTGCTCACGTTTTCTGAAGAAGGAGTTCATCATAAAGAGGCCTTCCTTCTCCATAAAACTGGCCAGTAGGTGACCCCGGTGGTTCCGACGTCCAACTCCAAATTGCCCCACTCGCAGCTCATCATCATTTCGTTTGCCCAGTTTCGCGTTGAAGTCCCCCATGACAACGGTGAAGTGAGTTTTAGAGGCATGCATGGCTCTAGAAATATCCTCATACATGGTCTCCACCTCATCGTCGGGGTGTGACGAGGTCGGGGCGTAAACCTGTACGACCTTCAGCGAATATCTTGCGGATATTCTGAGTATAAGGTACGCCACCCTGGTCGACACACTCTCGATCTTCACTACGTTGCTCACAAGGGACTTGTGGACGATAAACCCGACACCACCCTGGGACTGCTGGTCGCCCTCCCGGAAATAGAGCAAGTTTCCGGATTTAAGGATTATCGAGTCCTCCCCCTCTCTTCGGACTTCGGATAATCCTATTATACCCCATCGTAACCTGCTCAATTCTTCCTCGAGTTCGATGATCTTCTCGTCGGTCCGGAGTGTACGCGTGTTATAAGTTGCCAGGTCCAGTTTCCGGTGGTTGTGGTAGCCGGATCTCTTCCGGGGATTCTTCGCACCCCTTGCCTCACCGTGACCTTGACCGCTACCGTAGCCAAGGGTAGGTAGGCCGCCGGGCACTAGGGGCCGTTTGTTTGTGGTGCTTGTCATTTTTAGGGGGGGTTTGCCATAATCGCCACGCTTGGCAAGCGGGTTGGCGATCGCAGTATGGTGTAAATAGTGCATAGAGAACGCTGCTGCCCATTCTCTAGTAATCCCTTAGTCGCCTTTTACGACACCCATGGGAAGACATAGGGTAGTGCGATTCTTTAAGTCCGGCACCACACGGACAATATAATTCATCATTGGTCATATAATTTAATGCTCATTAAATGAATTCTCAGCCTTTATTGGTTAGACTTATATAGTTGTTGTGGCATAAAAGTATGTGTATAAGCAACCGTGTCAAGTTCTGATGCAAAGTGTCCAGATAATTGTGTGCAGAGTCAAGGATATCTTGTTGCAGTCATTATCGGCATAGTTAGCAAACGTGACGAGGAGACCGACAAGCGAGCGGACAATACAGACGCCGATGTGAGATCTAATAATATATATATACTCATAATACTCGCGGAATGATCTATTGAGACGTAGCATCGCGCTGCTGCGATGCACCCACCGAACAATGCGTCGTGACAAATGATTAACTGTCTAATGTGGCCTACTATTTATTTTAATGATTATATTCATTAAGTACATATTATAGCATTTACATATGCTCATGCTTTATGACCTTTATCTTTATGGTTGTGTCGCATTGGTCATTGATAACCATCGACTAGCTTCTTGGTAATTCATTATAATGTATATACATTGGATTGTTAGAAGCTGTTAAATTGTTATATAAATAATAAAATCTGCTTAGCAGTTAATTTGTTTGTAAACACAAACAAATTGGTAAGTACCACTAGTTCATCGACTCCAATCATGAGTATTTGATGAGCAGAAAAGTTTTATTTATAACTTTCCTTTTGCGTTAAACAGCGTTTAACATTGAGAGTCTAGGTCGAATGCAAATTATTGAACGATTCGATATCGCAAAGGGAATTACGTGTTAGCGTCTATTTTATAGCTCTCCATAAAACTGTTGGAAGACAGCCGTGGCATTGGCGTGGCGTGTCCGACGCCGTTTTTTCTTCGACTCATCTGTTATAATTGCGTTTTTTCTCTTCCACAGTGGTCTGTCATTGGGTCACAATGCCACATCCTGATCGATTGCTACACCGAACCTTAGCTGGTAATAACTGATCATTTGTTTCGCTTCCGACATCGTTGTTTGAAGTTTATTGGCTCATTTACTTTGCGTTTTTTTTGTAATCTAATCGTAGAGTTGTTTATCTAAAAATAGGAAGAAAGATATGCCTTTGTCCTGCTACCCACAAATTAATGAATGAATATCATATGTGTAGCAGATAACATAGCATCGAAATTTTTCACTAAGATTTTCCGAATTCTGATCTTTAACATTTTGTTAGGCTAAACATTGTATTACGGCGTCTAGCTTCCTCTTAGGTATAACAGGAAATGCAGGTGCATAATTACTATGAGCACTTAATCGTATCAATTTGTCAGACATGTTGCCGTGTTGCATAACAATCATTATGTTTTAGAACTTGTTGCTATTTGGAATGTGTCATCATCATCATTATCAAGGACATGAATTTGTTTGCCATGAACAATGTGGAAAGATGAGGTACTTTTCGAATATTGTGAGACATTTTCTTCTTTTACTTTAAACAATAGGATGTCATTTCGAAAAACCAACAAGTGTATTATATCATTAACCTTGTATAAGCGTGGTATGAACTATAAAAAATGTGATTCATACGAATTTGGATGCTCGTTGCGTACGAACGAGGCCGGCTGCCGGCCTTGTGTTGTATCGCTGCATCAGTTGGGCCAAGGATCGACTGTGACCCTACGTGACACGCATGGATACCAAATGTACGGTGAAAATACTGCGAGGATGATTGGAATGAAGTTACTGACAAAGAATTGAGACAATATAAAACAGGATGCAGATTTTGATTAAGATGGCGACTGACAAAGTTATATTTATCGGAAAGCTGCATTCGAATTAAACAAACGAAAATGCTGATTTTAAGTGTCCATAATGCATTTCGAAGTATTGACTACAGCAAATCGCTTCGCAGAATTTATTTAATACCAAAACAGGAACCCAAAATTTGGTCAATTTAAGAGTCGTTTGGAGTTGAATGACGCACAATAACACATACATAGCATGTATATGTACATGTAAACAGTAACCTGTTTGACCCCCCTCTCGGATATATCCCCCGCGTACAAGTAAACTTGCAAAACGTGACTCTGACTTTCGTAAACAAGTTTCGGAGACCTCCTTTGGTTTTTTTTATATTTTTTACCAAAACTTATCTGATGGTGCTCGTCCTTTGTTGCTGTGTATGCAAATCAGGGGTTTGTACTTGATGTGTTGGTATCTGTGTTTACTTGTGTTCTTCTTAGTATTGCGTTTACATCTTTTTTATTTATTCATTCACATAAGTACCACCTTTTGGAATTAATATTACTGGGTGAGGTTACATAAAAGGTATAACCGTCTAGTATAACCCTCTACAAGACATCTAAATATGCAAGAACGTTAAGCAGGCAAAAGTAACAAGGCCTATCAAATCTCTTATCAGTTCAGAGGAACACAGAAGCCGTTCCTTCATGTACAATCATTAAAAACATATCATCTTTGACAACATACATCACAAGACATGCCTTCACATGGCTAGCTTTCACTTAATTCTCCTTGGCCTTATAAACCCTTTTGCAGAAACTACAAATTTCTTTTGTAGAACCAAATGGTCTTTACGCCAAAGATGCGAAACAATTCTACTTTAAAAGTCACTTGACTTACGTCATACTTCTATACCTTTTACATATCATATCGGTGCATTGACAGATTAGCCTTGGCAGAATATGCCTTGGCAAACGGTGCGTTTAAAATGCAAATATATGCGTGCACATAGAGTGAATTACCTGTGAATATGTCTTTTTGTTTCACATCTGTAACCAGTAGAAGGGACATACCCGCGGGGACGAACCGATCTCAATGATGTTGCGATTAATTTGCACACTGTACACGATTCTTGGTACACATTTTTATAATGTGAATAGGCGTAATTGGCACATTTGTGTCTAGTTTTTGTAAAAGATACGGTTTCCAAGTCTTTTCAAAATGCCATAAAAACATGCATTGTTTTTGTCAATTATTTTATCATAAACTTTAAATTCGTTGATGAAGTTAGTCATTATCGCGGTCAGTTGCTATCCAGTTCGCCTGATGCTACTACATGCAGACTGAGGCAAACTCGTTCAGATATGTCATTAGCATGCTGGTTGATGTAGTTACCTTAGCAACATTGTGTTCATTATTTTTTTCAAAATCAGAACCTGTTTCGCCAACCGGTTTTCATTTTGGTTTATAAACTTGTAAATTTTCTTTTTATTCGCATAAAGAACTTTGAATTGAGGTGCTTGGATTAATATTTTGTTATTAATATTAATGTTTATGGTTTTTCTAATCCATTTTATGTTTATTGCTGTGCAATTTTTTTTGCGAAAATTGATCACGTGATTAATTATTATGCAAATTTATACACTTAAACTTAATACCTATTCAAAA
Source organism: Conistra vaccinii (assembly GCA_948150665.1). Classification (NCBI taxonomy): domain Eukaryota; kingdom Metazoa; phylum Arthropoda; class Insecta; order Lepidoptera; family Noctuidae; genus Conistra; species Conistra vaccinii. The sequence goes on along the minus strand of OX411323.1, from coordinate 953,617 downwards.
ACTTTTTTTCTTTGAACAGTCAGAGTCAAAAGTCGATAATGATATTTAAACAGTCGTTAATGCTACTGCGGGGAACGTACCCTTGTTACCACGTACACTTCACGTGGTAATAGGCAACTTATAATTATTTATTCACAATAAAACAGTTATTATTGCAGTAATCATGAAACCCGTCAATGCCCTTTGTGGCTTTGAGTAATGCTGATGCATTCAGATGTCCTGCACATAAGTCAAGAGAAAATTGCACCAAGTTTTATAATGAACTAAAAGCTTTAAAATTATTTTATTTGAATATTAATTAATGATTTTTTAAAGAAAAACCGAATTACCAAGCCTTTCGGACCTTAGAATAATAATTTGGTAACGATTCATTCAACTTTTCACATTTTTCCACTGCTATAGATTTGCTGGCCATAAATCTCTGGCTACGTTTGCACTTGCAGCTACAATTGGCAGAATTTACAAACGGGCTGGTTCGTTAATAGTATGAACCTTTATCATAGGGTCGGCAACTTGTAGATAACTGATAGCAGCACTGTTATCAGCGTGTTAACGACTTGAATCATTAGGGTTATCGAAAATATCTCGAAGTTTGGTGGACGTGGCATCTAAATTAAATTTAACTCTGCACAGCATGTTTAATGTTCAAATCTGACTTGGTTACACACTCATTTGTGATCTAGTTATATGATAGAAACGGGCATTTTCAAAAATTTAATTACAACGGATTATAAGAACTAATAGATACTCATAACCCCTCTTTGATATGACATAATTGCTTGCATTGCGATATCTTATCACTTCATAGAAGCAATACAGTAATCTATTTCTTTTGCGTCTATATTATTACTGAATGCACTATATATTTCTATGCCAATTGAAGAATTAAGTTTATCCATATTAGAAACTACAACATCGCTTGTAAGTATCAAGTTTTAAATATTTTGGTTATAAGCAATTAATTGTGTAGACGCTTCATTATCTTTCTGTTATTTCTTAAAATCTAATTATTATAAAACCTTTTTAGAAGTTGTGATTGAGAAATACTTTGACGTTTTTAGGAATATTTGCGAAACTTTTTAGATTTATTTAGGGCGACCATATTTGATCCTTGATTCTAATTTGGTTATTGTTTTTAGTGAATCATCTTGCACATGTTGTAAAAGATTGTTTTAAACGCATATTGACACATATGGTAGATTTTAAGTTGTGTTATTTGGTAATTTGTAAGCTTACTATTGATTAGTTTAGATTTTGCAGGAGTTTCTATCCATAATGTGACCTACTTGTTCTTTTGGCTTCGTCTTCAAATTCTACTTATTTCACAGGTAGAGCATCCAGAATGTCTTTATTTGTTAACCAAAGTGTAGTAAAAGCTGTTTCATTGCAACATTCTGAAGACATTAGTTAAAAGTTGTGGTGGAAATTTTTGGCAAGGAGCTCCACACACCTACGCTTGTTCCGTTCAATCAACTTTTGACTCTGTTGCTATCGTTTTAAAGTTTAGTTTCCCTTGCAGTAAGGTACCGTACGATTGGTTTAAATTCTGAACATGTCTGAATTAATGCGTTCCAGGTATTGTGTGTAGTTGCGCACGTAAACAAGAGATGTTGGCGAACTGTTTGATTTCTTTTTTGAGGTTATTTTGTTTTAAATGGCTTCTGTTAACCGCAAGGTTTACCTTGCACTCGTTGATTAGACTGACTACGATAAATAATTATGTCCAAAGACTGTTTATTTTTTTTTGGCTTGAGTTAGAAAGTAATCTTCTTCAAAAACTTATTTAGAGGAAAGAAAGCTGTGAAAAGACTGCCAATCATGTTGACAATAGTAGGTACCAATAGTGTTTGCTTCTTCCAATCAAATTATTATCGCATGGTAACTGAAATCCTGTCGTGATATGTCAGTTTGCTCAGCTACAGTCACCGACAGATGGTATTTGGTAAGAAGATTATTTGTTATAAATTAATGGACAAGTTAAAGATTATTTACTTGAGAGATTTATCATGAAATCGGTAATTAAAACACATTCATACACACCAACACTAAAATGCAAAAAACTGAACCAACCAGTTCTCAGAAACACAAAAAAAATATCAACTCACATTCAAAATTCAAACGTTTAGATACCTATCTAATAAATCGTGCCATGAATTTGTAATATTAGCATATTAATTAACATAATGAAATACAATAGTTGAACGATACGGATGCTTCAAACTAGTCATTTAGATGACTTCCGAGAAAATGCAAATCAGAACTGGTCAACAGCTGTATGTTTAATGAGCTTATACACACATAGAAACACACAATTACATACATTATTATATTATGTATTGGTAATATTATTTAGTACATACGTATTCAATGTTTTCATTATGTTCGTCATACGAATTGACGTTTACTATCACTGTGGCAGTCATAATACATTAATTTTTAGTAATATCAACAGTTGTCGGGGTTCCTTTGCAACTGTTTAAAATTCGAATTGCGTGGCTCATGCTGCCATTCTTTACAAACACCTTGAATCTGCGTTGCGTCATCGCTCTGTTTTACTTCATTGCTAAAGTATCTAAGTTAACTAATTACCTTCTGACACTAATGATGACCCGCCTTAACCCTAAGGTTACGGATTACATCAATGTTACGTTTACTGATAAGATTGATAGAAAATTGGGGTCACAAAAAACTCGTCACTGCGAAAACAGGTCGAAATTTAAGTGACGTCGCCGCATAATCTCTGATCGTTCGATTCCAAAGCATTCTGATAGCGATGATACCGATATCGTTGTGTTTACTATTTTATTTCACGTTTTCCTCAAGCTGTCTCGCTCTGGCGCGCCGGTGGACAGACATTGCCACTTTAATTGCTATAGTGAACGGTATTTATATCGTGACCCGTATTTTTGCAATAAAGTCGCGTCATAAGGTGTTAAACTCGCATGTTTTCAGAGTTTACAAACAGCTGGGTTTATGTATTGAGTTTGTGTTGATTTGCGGTTGAATTAAACAGAAAACTTGCAATGAGTTTTGTCAATATTGCACTCACGTACTTGACACAAAGTGTAATGCTTCAATGGCCAGGTATGACAGTAGAGTACATACCTACCCACAAGAGTGTTTACATTTATCATCATCACATGTTTTACAAAGTATTGTTTTGATTTCATTCCAAGAACACGTTTTGACACCAATTTACGTGTTTGACTTTTAAAAACCCGTTTATTGGTCAATCTTGCTTTATTAATCTTGTTAGTTTAACAAAAGCTTGTCAACTTTACAAAGAGATAGAAGTGCTAATCATTTAGTTGCGCATGATTCATATTATTGACAGAGATAAGTCAGTTATCAGCTATGTTTGTGAGAATAGACTATTGATATAATCGGTGAATAAACACGCGTAGTTCTTTACTTAAAGGTCGTAAAACTGGACAGCGGTCACTTTGACCCGCGAAAAAATACAAATAAATACTCAAATGTGAACGTAACTTTGTGTTCGTTCAGTTCGGCGCACGCGCCACGTCGTCGCGGTTGCGTCCTACGTAGCGGATAAAACATGAAACATGACTTTCAGGAAAGATAGAATGTTTCCCACCATCTTGCCGTTACAAAATCGCATCGTAAAAAGCAATGAACCACGACTCAACATGCCAGGAAGACTGTTACGTTACGCTTCACTTCACAACGAAAATCATAAGAATTTGATGTAACAAAAATAGCTGGACAAGTCATACAGTGATAATTTGATAAAATTCGATAAAATCTAACATCGTATATCTGTGATGTCTTTATCACCGTTATTAATAAACTTATTATCAGCGCATACCTTTAATATGCGCCAGCAAAAAATCATTATAAATTAATAAACTACACTATAATTTTATACACATTCTTCTATAGATACTATGCAGGTATTTGCACACAGGAATTAAATTGCATCGATTCCTCGTTCATTCTACTACTTCTGCGTTCAATCGAGATGACTCACATATTTTTTGCAGGTGTAAAAAGATCTTATACCAATTTCCTCATGAAAGGATAACTTTTAAATAATCTTATCACATATTTGGTGTTAAGTAATTTATAATACCGTTATAAAAACTAGACATTATTAATGAAGTTGATTTGCATAACTGACGGTGGCACACGTCAGAGCGCGCGCTGTACGCCGCGCCGCAGGTACGTGTGTGTGCGTGTAATTCGATGTGTGCGAAATCAGCCGCGGGGGAATCCCGACGTGCAAAATACTTGTATCTACGTTTATGTTTTAAGAAATCGTGGGCGAGAGTGTATCTGTTTTTTAAATAATTGTCACAGGGTTATCGTGCAGTGATAATGAGACGTCAATATTATTTAAATAATAATCATTGTCGTATTTGGAAAAACCAGTTGCTTATCGTACATTTTTTTGTAGACTTTAATTACGAAAAATAAGATAATATAATATCAAAATCATGAAAATCGCGTAGCAATAGCATAAAAAAATACATTCTAAACCCACTCTTTGCTACAACTGTACCTACTTATTTTTTTATTGTTTTGTTTCACACAGAGCTAAAGTCAACATGTTAAGCTCAAGTACTGTAAACTTTCACTTATTATACCACTTTGTTACCTAAGAGCTGTATCCGCCTAAAAAAGGCTGCGGGCATCCACTAAGTCTGTTCTATTCTATCGAGTTATGTGATAGTAAAAATAGAAGACAAGTTTTGAAAGTAACTAATACCTACTGAAAAGTAGGCGAAGGGAAATCTACCGTTTTGATTGAAACTTAAAATTTTCTGATATTTCAAAAAATACCTAGTCTAGTCTCCAAAATTGTTTATCATAATCAGTTATTTGTCTGAATATTATTTTCATCATTATTATGGTCTTCAGATCATGTTCCTAAAGTCTCACTTTTACCTGCACCGAAACTTTTCCTACTACTTTCTCTTGTCACTATATCTACTTTGATTTTATTCAAAAGATATCTACGTCTCTAAAGTTTACAGAGTTCTTTGTTGATTGGACCTAAGCCTTTTTCACTCTTAAGATTGTCCTAATTTCCCAGCATTTTTCCATCCTTTAAGGCTAAGTAATTCTCCATGAAGCCCTCTACTAATTATGTTAAAAGGAACAACGCAACCCGTTCTACTTGAGCTTAAGTTAATACTCATTTACTACCAAAACAGTAGCGTAAAAACAAAGACATAGCTAAAGAAAAAAAATCTTGCAAAAGACACTGGCCTCCCCGGAAGAAGGGAGACTTACTAATCAATATAATAGAGCCACTATGAGAAAAAATACATATATACGCACCAAGACGCCTAGTACATGCGAAATGACGCCCTCTGTATATACAGTTAAGGTACATAATGCTGAAAGTAGGTAGCACGAGGCTGCCCTAGTTATAAATAGATTTTCACGAAAAAGAAATGTTACAGGGAATTTGGTGCAAACCGGGCACAGAGTAATGAATGAGGCAGAAGGTGCTTGGTGCAACATTGTTTGTACTAGTTTTTCGTTTTAGATTTTTTTGTTTGTTTTTCCTTTTCATATTGTTATCACGGCAATAAATAATGTAGAAAAAATATTTTAAATTAAATAGATACGAAGTATTATCGTTTGTATTGAATAATACCAATAATGATCTAGTTTTTATCCTCAAATGTACTTTTTAATTGGGCATTTAGTTAGGGATACACACGCAGATACGCTTCGTTTAGTTATAAAACAGTGGGTTTTATGTAAAGGAAAAGTACATGATTATAAATATATATTTAGAAATATATTTTGCAGATTATTATATTAAGCGTTGATACCAATTTTATCCTATTATATCATTGTTATTTAAACGGTTTATCAGTATTTACGTAAATAATGGTTTTGGTTTCAAACTATATTTGTAGGTATATTTAGTTGCTAATTGCCCACATCATTTAAAATAAGCATTTATCACATATTTATAATTGTTTATATGAGAATATTTATATATAGTAATATTCCATCGGTGCAGATACCTATATAATATTAATTAGTGGTGTAAATACAATAATATTGTACACTAATTGGCTTGAAACTCCGACGTGTAAACAGTGCTTAGTTTAGTAACAAGGTCAAAAGATTAGAGCTTATCTTACACATATGGGTCGCAGGCGCAGCCTTTACGACCTCTCGTTATATTTTTTATTGTTAAAAAACTAATTTAATTGTGCTCCTTGATAAAGTATATAATTTTACTTTTAAGTGATAAAGTTTGTAATTAAAAGGGTTTATCAGTAAACGCCAAATTTGGTGTTGATGATTTAATTATAAAAAGAACTTTTTACTGATATGGAACTTAACTAGCTGCCATATTTTTTCTTTTGTTCATTAACTGGCCCCGATAACCAGTTTTATCCATTGTAAAATTTGCATTATTTGTAAACTTATTTTATATATAAGTAATAAAAGGTACCTACAGAGAAGTCGACGTTAACATATAAATAGTTTAAGGAAATACTGAAAACTATATTAATATTTAAAAAATAATAATATGACATAGTGATGTCATGACAATAGAATGGAATGCTAGAACGAGTCTATTTTTCCTGAAACTTCGCATTTCAATACAAATTCCTAATTCAAATCAACAGGGAAATAAAAACCTATTTCAATTTACATCCCTTCAACATAAATTATTTCACCGAAGGCTTTCGCGAAAAAAAAAAAAAACCAAAAAAGGAATTCTCTGAAACATCGCTACTCGCGCTCTAATTTTTCTGGACCACACTCACAGACGCAATTAAGTCGCGTACACGAGCTGTCGGGGGGAGGGTGGCGCACGAGTACCCCTCCCCCGGGAGAGGGGGGAGGGAGAAAAAATGCGCGTGGAACGAGAGAAAAAGAAAAACGCGAAAAGCGGAAACAAGTTCCCGCGACACGTGACTGTAGGCTTCCCGGGAACGTTGCCATGGCGACGGGCAGGGCTGCTGCGTAAATACGCCACTCTTTGTCGAATAGCACTGCAATTGCTTCGTTTTTCTTGCGTAATCTGTGTTATGTTTTGTTTCTTTTAACTTAACTGTTGTTGCCTAAGGTTTTTGTTTTACTTTACGTTGAATGAGAATATAGTAGTGAATAAAATACTAAGTCGTGACGGATGACTATGCTAGTCTTTTTCATTCAAAAATGTGGTCAAACTGATCACAAATAAGGTTTAAAGTAGCATGTGCTATTTGATATATGACCTCAGAAGTGAAACGCAGAGCGAGTTTTAAACTAATGTCATTACTGGGTTAACTTTATGTACTAAGTTGCAAGTTAGAATGAAAATTATTATTTATTCAGAAAGTCTAACTTTTCATTGTTTGTAACTACACCAAACAAAGAAAAAAGTTCTATCAATAACTTATTACGTAAAAAAATAACACAAAATCCTCCTATCCAATTACAACATCCCTCAGACCTCAAAATTAATAACTACCCTTAGAAAAGTAAGCAAAACATTTTTCTTCATGTATTTCTCTGATAAAAATAGGCGAAGCGTCCACGTGTATCCCAGCAAAGTAACCGGAAGCCCGCACCGGCCTTGGCGGTGCGTAGCAACCCCGGAAGAAAAAGAAAAAATCTATAATAGTACTACGGTGCAGGGGGGGCGCCCTAGTTGCGGCCCGGCTACCCTTCGCAAGCAACTGTATGTACCAGCCGCCAGGCCCTCGGAGTACATGCTCAAGTTTTAGTTAATAAGATAGACCAAAGTTTTCATCAAACAATTTCAGTATTGAAGCTCTTTGAGAAGTTGGGAGTTTGGTGCGCAGTGCACTTTTGTTTGATTGAGTTTGAACTAGATTTTTGGCTCTAACTACGTATTCGTTATGCTTTAAGAGTAACTGTCAACGCTTATGTACCCCCAACAGTCTAAGCTAAACAACTTCCAGAACTTTTTTCGCTAATAAACTATCTTTTTGTATTTTAATTAGGTAAATCGTTACACGTTCCGCTGTTATTCGCCAAATTGAAGGGTCAGCGAATTTCCTCTACTTTAGCAGTGTTTCTGATTATTGGAGGCAAATTCTGGGAAAAGCCCAGGAAAATGCGTGGGAAAGCACTGTTACCGGAATTCGTTCCATTATAAGTGGGTACATTTTTGTGATACTTATCAAAGAGGCACGAGTAATAAATTGATGTAATATTGAAAAGACGTAAGTGACGGTGTTGTGAGAGGGAAAACCGATTTGTATCGACATGAAATAGACCGTATTGCATGAAGTTGTAGATGATAAAGATTTTAATGACAATCATAATCTAAAATGCAGGCACATTAGAGCTTGCATTTATAAGTTTAACGCTAAATGGCTTCCTAACGTTTAACCAGTTTGAAGTCATAAAAACCACGAGGTCGAGACGAGACAGGCAAAAACGCACAATCGTAAAACACAATAACACAGACAAAAAACCGAAGCTCTGAGAACCAATAAATATTTAATACTTGAGTGCGTATTGTTGTGATTACTTCAATTTGGCATTCAGTGACCTTCTATGGATAGTTTATTATTTTCATGTTTTTTTAGGACTTGAGTGAATATTTTTTTGGTCAGTTTTCACACATTATGAATTCACGTTTGAATGTGTTAGTTCAGTAAATTATTGATAAAACAAATTGGACCTACTACGCTTTCGATAATTTCATTGCAGTTATAAATAAAAACTTAATGGAAGGTGCATTACTTGATGAACATGAAATACTAATTATATCTCATATATTATCTAGATGAGAAAAAAAAAACTTACATACAGCTTTTTTTTAAATTTTGGTTCTACCTACAATAAAAATTTCTCAACAAGACAGTGAGTATGATCGTATACGTTGATATCATCTAGTTAACTATGTCCCAATGAGTCAGGCAGTCAATTTGAACACAAAGTACAAAGACATCGCCAATTTGGAAGCGCTTAGCATTTCATTCGTAGTGAATGGTCATCTCGTTAGCATACTGCGGCTAGGAATTCCCCAGCACATGTAATATGTTATCTGTATGCTATGCGCAGACGTGTCTTGATCTTTGACATAGTTTATCAACAGTTGCACAGACTTCTGTGTCGATAAGCCGCGGTAACGGATGCCAGATTTTCGTGAACTTAGGTAATTCATTGATCATTGCTAGGTTTGCAGTTTTGGAATAAATGTCTTTTTCGTTCAATTCCCTTCGATTGCTTCGTCGCTACTATACATCGTCGTTATCATCATCAATTTTCTCAACTATCAAACAATGTTCTTTCATAATTTCTTCTTTAGTAATAATAATTATTTTATTACGGAAATCAAAGTTGTGCACTTAATATATTTGATTAGTAAACATGAAGTCAGCATTAGTTATCGTAAAGTAAACTCGCATTAAATTCTTAGGCTGGGAATGCACTGTTGTGGCGACAGCGTGCAGCGGTTCTGATATAATAGATACGTTGTTATGCTGTATTACGCTACATTACTTGTCCCATTAGGAATAAATGGTTTCCGCTTAATGCTGTCAATAAAAATACTAGAACATTCTTGAATACAACAAAACATTTTTGCAACATTTGCAATGCTATTCAATATTGTGATTTCTTTTGTTCTTTAGCTGCTAAATCGCCTCCGCCTGACTACTGCAGTCTCATCCTAAATCTAGTTAAAACTAATATAGAAACCGGTTGTAAGATCTCCAAGCCACCTCGGACGAGCAATAAAAACTGCATACAGTCATACTTAATGATAATACTAGTGTATATTACTGTGATGACCTTTGAGAACATAATGAAGAAAACGTTAGGCTGAACACTATGAATTTTTAAGTAGTTGCCAGGCTGGTGAGCGAGCGAGATGAAAGTAACGAAGACGAAGAAAGAACCGAAGTTTAATGCGATTTTATATTCTAGTTCAGTTAAGTCATTTGTGGCCATCTAGAATTAATTGTACATACCTAAATCGTTTGTGTTAAGGTTTTTGCAAAAATCGATGATATAGTTCATAGTATTTATTATAGCTAACCAGTAAAGCCAATTGTTCCCACTAAAACGCGAATTGCACTCGAACTTTCGTACAAAGAAAAATAATTCTAACGCTTATTAAAATAAGCATCACATTGAAACAGAACAAGATCCATACATTGATAAATGAAGTTGTAAATTGTTTGAGAAGACGCGATAAGATGAATTAGACCTAAACACGGTACAAATAAGATCGAATTTTAATCAGTGAATTTGTATCATCAACATGTGAACCATTGCGCGAGGCCAGCGTCGAACCGGCACGGCAAGGTTGAGGCGACAGATAAAAACAACAAACAAAACCACAGAATAAGTTATTGTAAGGACTCGAGAATATTTGCTAAACCGATGATTTATTTGGATGATCCTTTAAAAGGCGATGGGTCAGTGAATATGCAAGCCAACGTACTTGGAACACAAGCGGCCCGGACAGGTTTGGAAGAATTTAGGATGACTGAGCTGAATACCAGCATTTATGAAGATATCTAAAGATGGAGAATTTATTGCTGTTGAAAAAATCCCATGTATAAAAATTCACGTGTCGATAAATATCCTACTAATCTAGTTTTAAATGATGAATTGCATACTGCTACTGCGAGCGGTGGAGGTGAGTGGCCCTATAAAAGAGCCGTTAAATGCCTATTAAAGCTACTGATCTTGACATTAGGATCTTGCTAACTTTCCTGACTTGTGCAATACGAACAATAAAGAAATGGTACTCCTAAAAGTATGCAAAACTTTGCAATTTCAATTATATCTCAAGAAGTATTACTCGTATTGTAGTATCGTTTATAGACCAATTAGATGTAATGATTTAATTACTGATTAATTGGTAGCGATTGCGTGTCAAATGCTCCTTAATAATGACCTCTGAGGAGATAAGCAAGGCCACTTGCTCGTTGTCTGTATAAGTGTTATAGAAAAGAGTAAAAATTATACAATCATGGCCTTACAACGATCGCCATTGTTTTAGATTATTTTTCAAAGTTTTAAGTACTTACATAAAGATTCTAGGAAATATAATATTTTAGATAATATTTTTGACATTTGTCATACGTAGAAATGAGTATAAAATTATGATATTAAAATATAATCAAAACAGGTTAAGTTATGTATCAAAGTATCATAAATGCAACGTATTACTATCAAATCTAGTCATTCAATATTCAATTGTAACAAATTAATATATCTCCGTTATTTAAAGTTAATCGACTCGCTTCAACCAAATATTGTTGTAACAGAGTACCAGGAGATCATGAACTCACAACAACTAATTTTAGAATCTTCCAAATATTTCACAGATCCGCTCGGACGCTGTGGGCGAAAAGTATTCATATTCGAAACTTTCTTCCAATAATAGTTTTTCTTTTTAATGCGTCTTGCTTACACAAAAACACATGATTATAAATATCAAATCCGACTATATAATTATATATCAATTGACTTAACGATTGATGGAAGGTCGAAGGGGATAAAGAAATGATTTTATGTGTTATGCAGGTTGATGATCATCTGCATATAGAACAGGACGACCCTGCATGTGAAATTATGTCGTACCTTGATCACTCGCCACAAATGAAGATCGTCCGTAATGCCAATGAATAATTACATGTTAGCTATACTTCTTTATAATCAAGGAGTTCTGGTGGTCAGTTTAGTGACCATTATGGTAATCTAAAGGATAATAACATTACATGGTAAACTTGTAGTTTCATCGTCTATTAGATTCCAACAAGAAAAAAAGCAGCTAGATATTAGAGTTTGAACACAATACTACTTGACACCGATATAAACATTAACTTGTGAAGATAATTCCATGCCACACACACAAGTCGTGTAAGACTGAAACTAATGATCAATAAGCATCCACGGAGCACATTGCAACTCCAATAGTTTAGCTGTAAAATAGTTTATTGTCGACCAGTGCGCCACCACGTGCCTCGGACGTGATAAATAATAAATAGCGAGATGTGACCACAGTAAACAAATCTCCAAGTCACGACAACTTACTTTTTGCAACTACCTCGTAACATAATCATGCGCAAAAAATATATAAATATTTGCAAACTCACCTAAACTTTCCCTGAGAGTGATCCTCCCATTTGATGATAGATGGGCAGTACTTGGAGTCCAGCAAGAGATTCCTCAAGAACTCGGGCACAGAGACGCTCCTCGGGCGCTTGAATGTCTTCCTGCCGCTGCCTTTTGGCCTTCCTGGCGGTCTTTTGAAGATTTTCCTCTTGTCATCTTCATCTCCAGACTTGCTTCCATCACTGCCGTACGAGCACTCGGGGGAGGCGGTCTCTGATGAGCGGAATATGTCCTCAGTGTCGTCGCTCGAATCAGTTTGGTGCAGGAGAGTGCTGTCGTTAGGGGTGTAGTCGGAGTTGTACAGTCTGTTTTTGTGATCCAGGGAGTCCAAGTCGAGCATCGTGTTGGCAGACTCGTGGCTGTGGTAAGGATCTACTTCTGCGTACCTGATGATTGAAGTCTGACGTTGCATCTCCTCGTTGAGGCGACTGTGCAACTTCTCAAACACACTGTCTGCAATCCGTCTCGAGATGATTTGGTCGGTGCTCGGGTGGACCATCCTGTGAAGCATATCCTCCCTCTTCATGGCTCGTAGCTCATATCCCTTAACTCTGAAGTTGTAGAACGGTATTTCAGTTTCACAAAATCCCATGCATTGGACCGTATCTATCATCCAGGACACGGTGTCATCATCGTTCCAGGCGTCCACGACTTTGTACTTCCAGTCATCTCTGTTGTCCCGAGGATACTCACGACAGCTGACCAGGTTGTGGTACACGTTCATGGCGCTGTCAATATCTGGTTCTGCGTAAACGTCGTAAGGAGCGTTGGAGTAGTAGTTCCCGTAAATGTGTGAAGCAGTTCCCTTCTTGAAAACTTGGAAGTCGTCAAGTCGCGCGGGCGCGGGCGAAGTGGAAGGGAAGTACAGATCGCAAGGCATGTTTTGGTCGTACAGGGGGCGCGCGTAATCGATCATTGTGGCGACGTACGTGCGGCGTTGCCGGCGGTTCGCGGCGGAATGGGCGGTAGGCGGTGAGCGCGCCTTATGACTATCCACGCTACTGGCGTACTGGTTTTTGTTGTTTACAAGATGCGTTTGGTGAATTCACGCCAAGTCCCGCGGTACGTGGGCAGAGCGCCGCTAATCAAGATCACTGCGTGATAGTCAAGTGCAATTTTTTCGCGATTTATTAGGCCATGTGTCCATGTCGCTTTGCATATGTAATGTTTATGTTTGTCAATGCAAACAGTGGTTGTCGCCAAGGCAAACTGCGACAGAGATGACTAAATAGGTTAATGCTTATCTTATATTCAGATGGTTATGAGTTTTATACTTATTATGTGGATGGTCAACGAGATGTCGCCGTACATAATTATATTTTATTTATTATTCTCCGTGAAGATATGAAAAATTATAGTATAGGTACTGAACAATTTGTAACATTGGCCTACGTAATTTTATTCTGCTATCAGCAAAATATAGTAGCACTAATTATTATAATAGCGTCACTACAAGAGATAAGATTATCAAATGAGGTAAACTAAATAATATATTCGAACATTTTATAAATCGTTAACAAATTCATATAGAATTAGGGGAAAATATATTATTATTATGATATTTAATTAACCACGACTGAAATAAATTTATAATAATATTAATCATTATACCAACATGCAGATAATCACGTAAAAATATAGTAGTCTTTTATTTTATTTATTTATTTAATACTAGCTTTCGCCCGCGGCTTCGCCCGCGTGTAGGTCGGAAATTATCCCACGGGTACGTACTACCGGGATAAAAATTATCCTATATGTTAATCCAGGTTGTGAATTATCTGTGTAACAAACTTCATTCAAATCAGTTCAGCCATTTTTGCGTGATTTAGTAACAACATCCAAACATACAAACTTTCACATTTATAATATTTATTATATTATAGTAGGATAGTTCAGTGTCATTTGTAACAGACGGGTTTCTCGACCTATTTTGGAAAATCCATAAGACAGTAAGAACCAGTATTACACCTGAGTTGAAAGCCACAGCACACGGCTAGAATAATTTTGAAAAATTGGGTGGATTACGTTGATATACATATTATGACGACATACGATGTAATCCGCAAATAAGTCATCTACGCTAAAACTTTATCATTTGAAATATCAATAAGATTACTGATTGTGAAACTTAGTTTAGTTTAAGTGTACTTGTAAAGAATACTTACTCTAATATTTAATTTTGTGACTTATTAATTCGTAGACAATTGCTACGAAAAAGTGTTCGTAGCGCGTAGCATGTCGAGCTACGAAATTACTCACTTACCTATATTGTTCATAATAATATGACACTTTATTATTATATATAATATAATATTTGCAGGTACATAATTATTACCTACATTAGGTATAGTATAAATTTTTGCTACGAAAAAGCGTAGCAAGTTGCTACGAGTCGGGCAAGAATGTAAATCAATTGGTAATGTATGATTATCATTAATGCAATTAATATTACAATTCTGTTCACACCCTTTGATCTCTGCAGTTTATTATAAAGTACTTATCTGAGCGAGTTCTTAGAATAAAATAACATGTGTAGGAGGTGTGCTATGGTCAATGCATAAAATAATGTATATAAGTCGCCATTTATCACTCAGTGGTGACTTATATACATTATTTTATGCATTGATAGTAAGTATACGTTTTTCATAACCACTCATCCACAAGCCATGAGTATGAATTTTCAGAAATCCTCCATTAGTGCTCACTTTCGTTATATACCGTAAAATGGGGTGAATAGAAATCGCGGGGTGTATAGAAACAAATCTGAGAGTTTGATTATGGTCGTTCTAGTTGCTCTATAGTCTGTTAAAATATCTTTATTCCCACTATTAATAAAACTGCAACATTTTTCCTTTATTCTGGCAACACTAAAATTTACGTCAAGTCTAAGGACATAAAGAAAAAAGCTGTTGAAGTGAACGTCTGCGTACAAGTGTTTATTGACTGTGTAAAACTTAAAAAAAAAAAACATGTTCTTCACTGTTATCTCTCAGTCAATTTGCATACTTGGATAGTTAAGTTTCTCATCTATTAGGAATAAAAAGGTTAATATCAATATTCCATCATTTTGTTCTTATTTTTTAGTAAAATCGAGACTTAGTATTTTTTTACTAAATTCGAGGTGAATAGAACCGAGTCGGGGGTGATTAGAAACGCCTTTAGGGTCAATAGAAACGAAGAAAGGGGTGAATAGATATGAGTGAGGGGTTAATAGCAACGAGAAAGAGGTTAATAGAAACATGATTTTCAGGGTTGTCAATCGAGTATTTTTTCATTAGATAGGACAGTTTTCTTTAAAAAAAAAATATTAAAATATTTTTCTGTGACACTTTAATTTGAAATTTAGATTTTTTATATTCAACGGTTTTGATCAATTTAATTTAACATTTTCTGGATTTCTGAGATAAATATTTAAGACCGTATAAGGGTATATTTGCGATTAGCCTCATTCCAAAAATGTGTTTATATTTATAATCTTTTGTGATGTTGCTAATGCTACCTTTATGATTATAATTACAAAAATTAAACTCTTCAATTATTTTTGATAGTTATTTACTGAAAAACAAAGAAGTACTTACATAGGTACAATAAAAGTTGATTTTGACAACCCTAACGTTTTTTCTCTATTCACCCCTCTGTCGTATCTTTTGACCCCAGTCTCAAGGTAAATAGAAACCGCCTACTTTTTCCTATTTCACAAATAATTCTCAAATTTATGCATGATTAAAGAATAACTATTTGATAAATTAAAACGAGACTCGCAATTTGACAATTCTTTGATAATAGCTTTCATACAAAATATGTAAGAAAATCAGTGTAGAAGTTGAAAGTTGTGCCTATTCACCCCATTTTACAGGAATTCTTGTGCGAAATTTCAAACTTCTTGTTCCAGCGGCTTAGGCTGTCCGTTGTCTGTGAGTGAATGAATATAAGTATTATTTTTATTAAGTAGATGATTGTCTAATTAAAATAATTTAAGAAATGTGTCTCACTGGTAATGTCGAAAAGAGAGAACCTTAGTCAGAAGGATTAAAAAAAACTTTGTACGAAAAACAATATAGGTATGTATGTACCCCAGGCTAGACTTATCGGGGGGAAATCAGAAGCTTTTTCTCCTACAGAGAAGAAACGAGCGCTGTTCATTTTGTTTGTTCACTCTGCATGACCGCGATTCCAGAACATTTCAAGTCGATGTTTCTTCACAATTTTTTCCTTCAGCGAAAGTCGGTCGTCTCTAAGATTAACTCAAAAAGTACATCATTATGAAATTGAAAAGGTCACGTGTACAGTTGGTGGGTTTCAAAACCTCGTGTTTGAAAAGTCCCCAAAGTTATAAAGTCATACTTCACAATTTTTATTGTGCTACTGTACACCGTCTTATTAAGTCAGTACCAACATAAATAAATATTACGAAACAAATATTTTAACACTAGATTATTTAAAAATGCAGATAATGAATGGGTGTTTACAGTGAAGTAGTGACAAATATTTATTTAATTTTTTTTATATATTGTATTGACAAATTTTTTTTGTGTATTACATTGGCAAAATATGTTTTGTTCTAAATTGTAATTTTATCATCTTTTTATACCGTGTTTTTATGCAAATAAATGTAAACAAGAGAATTAATCATCAGAAAAGTACCTAGGTAATGTACGTAAATGAGTAGGTCACAAGCGCAGCTGATGTGTAGGGACACGGTATCGAAAAGAAAGTATCGATACTGTACTCATGAGTAGTATCGAAAAAAAAGTATCGTACTCATAAAAGTATCGATACTTCAAGGTATCGAGTACTTTTCTTAGGGCCTATTGCGCATAGAGCATAGGTCAATATCAGTTAGTAAATAAAGCCAGTTTAACTTCAGTAGGGCAAGACATGAAAAAACAAATGGTATTGGTACACACATTTAATACAATAATAGAAAAAGACAACAGAACTGTAACTGCAAAAATTAAAAAAAAATTGTAACAAAATTAAATTATTTAGTACTTTAGGCATATAAATTAAAGTTCCCATTCCTCCTCCGTACAATCACTTTGTAAGAGTGATTGATTAGTGTAGTAAATGAATGAAGGAAAGGTTAGGAGTTTAACTGTGAACGGAAGGAACGATTTCGAGCAAAGATCGATGTAATGTTTTAGAAGGTTCAGAACGAATGAACTAGATGGCGTATATGTTTATGGCCACCCATTTAAAACTTAATTTCTTATTCGATACGATACCTGCCAAAAAGTACTCATTGAGTAAAAGTATCGAATGCAAAGTATCGAGTACAAAAGTATCGGTATCGAATGGAAAGGTACAAAGTATCGATACTTTTTTCGTGTCCCTACTGATGTGTGCCCGCTGCAGTTGTGATTACGGGTTCAATTCCCAGTTCAAAGAAAGTATTATCGGATTTGACTATCAGGAAAGTCTCAATAAGACCCCGGTTTTAAGAATTGTGGCTCGGTAAAATCGAATAACTTTTCCCGCTCTGGGCGGAGCGGGAGGGCATGTCATGTCAGACTCTTACTAACTAAAACCCACCCGTGTTCCTTCAGTTGCCTGTACGTTGCCAGGAGTATCTGCCAACCCCTCTAGATGAAAAAGAACTACAGATCACTTATCTTCATACAACGATCCTTACTATACCCACTGTTTTTTTGTCTAAGTCCAAGTTTTTACAGAATTCAAAATATCGTAAACAAAGTAACTAAATTCAATATAAGTGAACTGTTGCATAACTTACAGGAAAATGATACTGAATGGATTGATGAATGAAAGATGCGTCGTCCCTGCGTCACGTCAACTTACTATGCATAAAGGCGTGGTTAGATTAGGTAGTAAGTAATTGTAGGTCAATTTCTTTCCGAATGAGTTTACTCGGGAATTACCGCAGTACCATAATACCAAGCAGTGTAGCAGTGTAATTCTGGTTTGTTGAATGAGTATGATGCATGAAGTCTCCAAATTAGGCAACGAATAGGCAATCGGATGAGGGCTGGATTTACCCAGGGGTCAAGAGATTGGCTGCTGCAGTAGTTGTCACAGGTATAATTTTAACATAGATGTGCCTCTATTTTAATTTTACATTGTTTTTGATTTTTATTTATGTCTCAATCTGTCTTAGTTTAGTTTGTGATCTCCTGTGCTTGTCTCAATAAATACTTTTTCTTTCTTTCTTTCTTTTCTTTAGATGTTTGATAATAAAAAATATCTAAAGCCAACCACCCCGGGTACTTGCCACTCTCTCACATTAGTGAAAGTTTCACAGAGACAGAACATTACCATAATATTCAATGTTCTACTCTTCTTATGGTTTAGAAGAATTAGAATTTTAATTCACAGTAATGGTTTTGGTAAGTATTAGGTACTTACTGGTTATTGAGCTGCATCCGGTTAGACTGGAAGCCGACCCCAACATAGTTGGGAAATGGCTGGGCAGATGATGATGATGGTTTTGGTAAGTATATTTCTATTATTACTTAGTAGTTTTATGATTGGCTAGCGATCCGCCCCTGCTTCACACGACTTGATAAAACATTGAGATTAGTTTATTATATGTACTTAAGTTAATATGTATTATACACATAAACCTTCCGGAATAAATTCTCTAAATTATGGTGAAAACTGCATTAAAACCTGTCGCGTAGTTTAGAAGAAAGAACGGGGTCATACAGACATTCACGAAAAGTGACATAATTTGTATAAAAGAAAGCACTAGTACCCACCAGCTGATTTCAATTCTTCGTATTTAACCTTATGAACGCAAAGATACGCATGACTCAAATATAAAAATTATACACATAATTGTAAGTCTAAGTAGGTACATAAACAACCCATAAAGCAAAATAAACAAACTGTAGAAGGACCTACAAGTGCCTGCGGTTTAGTGATTGGCGACAGACGTAATAGAATATTTCGAGTGAATCAGTGCATTCCCAGTAGTACCTAACTGCTAGACTTGCTGGCTACATGCTGTGAACATTGTCGTCTTGTTGACAGTGGCACAGGCTGACAGCGACTGTCAAACTTGTTACTCAAGCTGTAGCTATGGGCTGCCCCCGTGTCCTAATAAAATCAATCATCGCAATCATTTGTTCGGACACACTGAGCTCGCCTTTTTTAGGCGTTTTCTCCGAACGAAACTAAACCAATAGCAACGATCACTTACTAAGGACATGGCCTAACATCAAATCGTTCAATTGAATTCAGCGACATCAACCCAAGTGCTCACTAAGAAAGTTTTTGCCTTGCATCGATGTTTAGATACTTCTACGTCTAGGATCTCAAACAGCCGTATCTTCAAAGGCAACTTACTAGACTCTTATGACATAGCAAGTCTGTCATTAGAGATGCACTACGAAGCTCAAAACACAAAACAAAACCGACTTATATACAGGATGGCCTGCTAACAATGTTCTAATATTATATTTTTGGCCAGTGGTTTTCAAATACCACCAAAAAGTTTCCCGTTGAGCTTAGTTTTCTCCTAAACTATAAAATAATCGCTGAACTGTAAATGGGCCACCCCGCCCCGACCCTCGCGCCAGCCCGCGCCGCCTAATTAATCTAAATGAAATCCAGACTGTCCCTGGCTGTCCTCCCCCAACGACGCCCTAAGCCGAGGTCCATACTCCACAGGGGGTACCCTTAGCATGCAGTCGCTTAGTTTGTAAGTTTTATGCCCTGGCTGGAGGCCTTATTTATTAAGGCACCCACAGGAAAGTCCGGTTAAGCAGCCACAACCTCCAAGGTTGTCCAGCGAATGCCATACATTAAAAAAACGGACCATCATGTACTTAAAAGTGTAATTAGAAACAGATGTCTAAATTATGGCACCTAAGAACTAACTGTCTAAATATTGCTCTTGTTGGTCACTGCTAATATACAAAGCTACTTTATTTGTATTTCTGTCAGCAAATTAAACATGTTGAGTAACACTGGTCTGTGGTAATGACAGTGTCATCTGAAATAATTGTACTAACAGAGTAATTGCTCAGTGCGACAATACTACCTTTGTTATTCTATTGTAGCTTCCTTATGGGAAAGTGCAATAAGATCTTTATTGATACGTTTATAACATAGTATCACATTTTAGGTACATTTTATGTACAAATTTTTGTAAAATAAGATCATTTTTCATCAGCCGGGCAGAAATCCAGACTCCAGGATGCTACTAAGAATTTCCACACTAACTGACCCGGGAATCGAACTCAAGTCAAGACACACGTCTTGCAGTCGCACTCACAACTACCTACTAGCTCGAATAATGATATTTCTGACCCTAGTTAGCATGGTATAAGGTAATAAGGTAAAATACGACCACATTAAATGCTCTTTAAAGTCATAAGCATAGACCAAGTAACACAACATTTAAGTATAGGTATAGTCTGTTCAAACATATCTGATGAAACTGTAAACAAACCCTGTTCAAGTTAAATTCTTACCCAATGACTCACTAAAGGGAATTATAAAAACATTAATCTGTATTTAGAAGGTATCCATTTTATGTCTCACCACTCTCCAACAATTATTGTTTAAATAATATTACTTAATAAATTAAAATTAAAAAATCATCGATAAAAATTGAGGTTATAAAATTAACCTCAATTGTCAAATTGAAACGAAAAAGAAAAGAAACGCCATCGTTTCTGGACTGTGTGAAAGATGATATTAATGGAGTGACTACCGAGCTGACGACAAATACAGCAAAAGAAATGTTGCGCCGATCCCAAATAAGGGCAGGAGAATGATGAATTGTCAAATTAAAAAAATATCTTTGTGGTGTTCAAAATTAGAATTTCGCGTTTAAGTATTAAAATAAATCAAATCAAAACACTCAATTTGTAAGTGGCACTACAAATTGGCATAGGTACTGTTGAGATGTTTGTTTTCCGATCCAGTTGTTTACATGTTTTTCAGATACTTTTGGCACAGACCATAGGTAATCTATAATCAGTCATTTAAGATCATTTAAGTGATAAAAAGCATTTTCCTCATGCTTCTTGCGTTCATTGAGTACCCAGCGGATTGACCCGCGCGTAGAGGCACCTCACATCAACAAGCATTTTCCTTCTATTATTATAAACATGCTAGTAAATAAATTCTTATGCAACAGTAATTGCATTTAATGTTCTGTTGGTCTGTATGTGTAATAATTGTGATTGAATAGTACATGTAAATGTAGCATGAGGTGGCTTAATGTGATTGTAGCGGTTACACCGCCACATATGAACTACGCGTAAAAGACATGACGTCACACAAATCCTGCATGCATCGCGCAGTTAGAGTTTACCGCGCGATCGACATTTATAAGACTTTCCGAAATCAAGTTACGGGCAGTTGCCTGCTAGACACAACACCCGTCTGGTCGGATGATCCTCCCTTTTCTACAGAGGATGAGTGAACTTTACACCCTGTTCATCATGCCTCTAAATGACTACTTTTTAAGATTCTGTACCCGAAGGGAACGGGAGGGAGGGAGGAAACGGCACCCTATTACTAAGACACGTTTGTCCGTCCGTCCGTCTGTCTGTCTGTCAGCTAGACCAGTCCAGCTGTCAGTAATAGGTAGACGGATGTTTCACAGATTGTATATTTCTATTACCGCTATAGCTACAAATAAATAAAATATAGAAGAAACGTCTTTTTTTCTGCTTTTTTTACTAAATATTGTACGGTGGTACGGAACCCTTCTTGCGCAAGTCCGTCTCGTACTTGGCAGGTTTTTTTTAATGTACGTCTCTTTAATTGTTGTACAACTAACTGAACAGACGTAATTATATAATTGACTGTTTCGTGTCGGTTTTTCTATAAACCTTAGAACAATTTGTTAAAACCAAAATTAAAATCATAACATAAACTCATAACTGTATTCCCAAAGGGTTTGGCAGAGGTGCACCTATAGTACCCGTGGAATCTCTGACGGAAAAACCAATATCACTTCGCTCGACCTGGGAATTGAACCCAGACCTCAGTTCAGCAGTAAGTAGCGCTTACGACCACTAGACCAACCATTCAAAAAAACAATTAAATGAAATGCAAAATAATACACAAGTACCACGTCATTAAATGCCAGGCAAAATCCCGAACTCAAAATATTTTATTCAAATTCAAAAACTTGATTTCACGATTTGATAGAATCACTACGCCGCCATCTTTTATTATTTGCAACATTTTGTAATCAAGTTTATTGATTGTATCAATATTATTTATATTTAAATTTTTACGGATCTTATGCAGCTCGTATGACGTCAGCAAGTTGGCACACCTACAAAGCAGCCCTCCGCATAGAATTAAGATAACTACGTCACGTAGGCTGTGGCATGCTAGTGTTTGACGTAGCTATACATAATAATTTATGTCGAGACGTCATTGATCTAAGAACGGATACACAGAGTAAAAAATTCTAAATCAAACCAGTCCTTCAAACGCAAGACGTGGTCTGCGGAATACGTCAGTGTTTTATTTTAGAACATTTTCGCAAGAGGATAATAATATATAAAAATAGATGATAAAAATTACCGAAAAATCATGAACGAAATAGTCTCAGTTCACATAGATCATTCCAATTTACTTACTGATATTTTCCAAAGAACCTGCTTTTGAGAATCTTGTAACAGGCACATTTCCGATGGAAACCCAAGACCTTATAATATGTGAAGCTGTACCTGCTAACTCCTGATCTATAGTGCCTATGATGGTAAATATTATGGCGGGCAATAAAGTGATTTATCTCATATTTATGATAATTCACACTATGATGCCAATTACTATTAAGGTATTAATAACTTTTGCAGATAAACATTTTGTTGATTATTAACTTGATATCCTTGTAACATGCACTTTATAATGCAGACAACCAGTTTGAAGATCAATCCATAGTCACACCAGAAATACCTTAATAAAATTAATTCATGACAAGCTGATCTGCCGTTTAAGATGGGTTTTTCCATCAGCAAAAATTAAGGATTCTTATACAAACTTTCATTCCCTATTTAACCCCTATAAAGGACGAATTTTTAATAATCATTATATATGGAACTCCTGTGCAAAATTTCATGCTTCTAGACCGAGCGGTTTAGGGCGGTGCCACTCGGGCGTTGTCTGTGTGTTGCGTCGGCGCTGCGTCGACTGAGCGTTGACGCTCCGTCGTTCTACATATAAATCGGAACAACATGCCACACGATGCGTTAAAATGACGAACGGCGACGCAACGCACAAGGATAGGAGAGAGATGAGGTGGGGAGGTAAGCTGCGTTGAAACGACGGAACGGCAGCGTAGTATTTAATAGCATATCCAAGGCATTGACGCAGCGCCGACGCAACACTCGGGTGGCATTGACTGCGTTGAAATCATTGAGTTGCGACGACGCAGCGTAGCCGCAACGCCCGTGTGTCATCGCCCTTAGACTGTGCGTTGTCTGTCAGTGAATGATTAGATTTAAGATTATTTTAAGTAGAAAAAGATACATGAAAAGGTAATGTAGTATACGTGACGATATTTACTAAGTACCTATAGTGCACCTTAAGCAGTCAGCTAGGCGTCCAACAACTGAACAATCTTTAATGGAACTGTAGTAATAGTAATAATCTTTATTTCTCTCTTCACAAAGGTTCACATAGTCATAAGCATAGAGAGTATTATTATAGCTTTTTGACAAAAATATATTGATCCTTTGTGAGAGACTGGTGTCCATACTAGGGTACCCTGTGTGACGGATCACCACGCTCTCACCCCGAGTTTAATTTAAATTATATTATGATATTTATGAAGAAAAAAAAAATAAAAAATTTAATTAAACAGAACTTCAAAAAAAAAAAACAAGTTTGTATAATATAAAACAAAAGAATGGTATAGTGTAATGTGTGTGTAGTGTGCAGTGTGCAGGTGGAGTATGAGTATAAGTAGAATGATGGTGTGGGTGTGGGTGTGTAGGGTGTTTGTTACACCTAACCCGAAATTATTAGGAATTACGAGGGAACAATGAGTAGCTGCTCCGTGGCATCATAGCTCAATTTCTGTAATCAACGCTGTTTGGGTAAGGCGCACTGTGAGTGATGATCATACCAGTCGATAAATGTTTACTATGGAAATCCCAAAATACCAGTTAACGACCAAATGAACAGTTTACATCAATCCAGGCGCCTCTACTCATCATCATCTACCTGCCTTTTCCCCACAATGTTGGGGTCAGCTTCCAATCTAACTGGATGTAGCTGAATACCACTATTTTACTTAGAGCGACTGGCTATCTGACCTCCACAACCTAGTTACTAGGTAACACGATATCCACTGATAAGACTGGTTGTCAGACTTTCGGGGTTCTGACTACACGTAACGAAGGTCAAAGATCTATGAATGACAGTAGGGACCAATAGTTTAACGTGCTTTCCGAGGCATGGAGTCGTCTTGGTATGCAAAGGATGGTCACCCATCCACGGAGTGACCTCAGTAAGCGTAGCTTAACCTTGTATCGATCCGTGCGGCTTTTATTACTTAGCCACGAGCTCCTCCCAGGCGCCTCTACTCATGCATTCTTTTACAATTTCGAAATCCATGAAGTACCTAGATAATAATCAGGGGTCCTGTAATGACCACCACGTAAAGAATTATAAATCTCTTGGACCTCTTAGCTAAATTGGTCCTAAACAGAGCGTGCAGGTCAGCTTGGATCATACATCTTGTGGTGGCCACGTATTGGGTGCTCATTTACTCCTAAGTCATTGTTGCATCATGTTGAAGAAACAGCTAAGTGCACATGAGGTATCAAATCACATTAATAGATAAGTTGGAACTTTGCCCAACCAGTATTTAGCGCTGAAAGTTTACGAGAGAAACCGAAGTAAAAGTTAATTTAACGAGCGACGCCGAGGGAATCGTAAGTGACATTTTCACCTGGCAGGATGGACACGGATAGATGGCTATACGTGTGTGAGCTGATTATGTAGTCATTAATGTAGGAGACACTTAGGCAAACTAAAATGGATCTTGTTTGCTTTATTCTGGTGCCTTATTATTCTCCTTTCACAAAACATCACGCCCGTGTTCCCCGAAACGATAAGCAGCAGTGCATGTACAGTACACCCACATTTCTGCAGTTATTTTTAAGTACCATGTAACGGTGTGCGAGCCTTTTGCCATCAACTGGGCACGAATCCAGACTCCTTTCATTATTATGAAAAAATTTATATACAATGTTGTCGCCAGATCA
Organism: Conistra vaccinii; assembly: GCA_948150665.1. NCBI lineage: Eukaryota > Metazoa > Arthropoda > Insecta > Lepidoptera > Noctuidae > Conistra > Conistra vaccinii. Next base: position 928,334 of record OX411323.1, on the reverse strand, counting down.
TCCAATTCAATTGATCAATTGATCATTTCATAAAATGACCACTGGTCACATCATGATGTGGCATGACTAGATCATTGAATACTTAAAGTTTAACGACATGAACAGTTAGACGCACGACTACTTCATGATGTGGCCAAACATTAGTGATCATATCGTTAAATAGTTAGATTATCCACCGATAGAGGCGTTGATGTCGCTTTGTTTTTGTTGTGTATCATTACGGCGGCATACAACAAATCACACAAAGTAGTGGCCACGCAAAATTGATGGACTTTTATTGAATTTCCAAATATGATGTTATGGAAAGGGATCAACTTGGCGGTAGCGTTTGCTGGCCCGCAGCTGCGGCGTGAAATGCAACATAGCACTTATAACTAGTTAAAAAAAAAACTCCACTTAGGTGGAACCCCGACCAAATGGTTAGGTTATAACAGTGAACTGTGCTACTTCCAAGTTGGTCGCAGTTACTTGACAATTTTTACTACACCTTACACCATGGATACCCTACATTAATGATATGGCCAATCGTCGATTAACATATCATTAAACGTCAACGTTTAAACGATATGGCCAATGTTAGCTGGCCATTTCATGAAATGGTCAATTCTATCTGGTCACAACATGAGCCACACTACACTGAAGCCATCAAAATTCCATGACCAATCCCAGTAGGACGATTGAATACGTTCCTGCTCAACCATTTTACCCGACGACATTCTTTTCCAGAATTTTTCAGATAGGCACAGGCGTTATGACATCACCGTCTCTCAAGAGTCTAGTGGTTGCAAGCGTGACCACTTGCTATGAGCTTTTGGAGGCGCTTGTCAAATTTAGTATTATTAATTGTTAGTATTAACACAAGCCTTGCTACCCAATTTCATCAAAATAGTTTGTATCAAACAAACAGACCCAAACAAAGCTAGAAACAAATACCCAACCATGAAATGCATTCGTATGACTCTTCACTAATTTTTTAGGGATTTTACCCGAACGTAATTGTTACTTATGTCAAGCTGTGTATAATTATTTGACAAAACATTTAGTAGGTGTGTCTCCATACAATCATCTGAGGAAAATTGCTGTATTATGACAAATATTTTCCGTTCAAGTGTTTTCCCGGTTCAAGTCAGATGCTGAAAATGACGTGTTCTACGTAAGACTAACCACTATTGTTCTCCGTCAACTGGAGGTAACGTAACATTTTTACTTTGGTAGGGTTTTATTTCGTAGCGAACGGTTTTCGTCGTTTGACCAAAGTACTAAAATTTTTATTAGTTACCAATTTTTTAAAGCCAATGATTATAGGTATGTCTTGCAGATTAATTCTGCATTTTTGGTGTTTTTTATACTCTTCTTCTTTGTTGAGAAAGGGATAAAAGGTACCTTCTTCTCAACCATCCGCCAGTCAATCATTAGCGGCGCATTACCAGCGCTGCTGTATAAATTTTTTGAATATCACAGCATTATCCTGAGAAATGGGCCTTTTTGGCCTCACACAGGTCGTTCCTATTATTTTTGTTTTCGTTTATTCCTAAAATATGTAAATTTTTTTAGTTGTAAAAGATGTTTTTTTATTTTATTTTGTACTAACTTTCGCCCGCGGCTTCGCCCGCGTAGAGGTCAAAAATTCTTATAGAATTAGATATTCGAAGGTCGAATAAATGATTATATGTTAATCCAGGGTATAAACTATCTGTGTGCCAAGTTTCATTCAAATCCATTCAGCCGTTTTTGCGTGATTGACTTACAAACATCCAAACATACAAACTTTCACATTTATAATATTAGTCGGATTAGGTACTGTTTGCATTTCTTGTGCGTGTCCCAAATAAAATACGTTTTCTTTCTTTCTTTTCTTTTCTTTATTATCTGTAAATCGAGATACTATTCAATAATTTCCGTATTGACTAGTATGATCGGTACTTCAGCGTACAGTTTAATATAAATTCCAGGCTGTAAGTAAACAATGTGAACCCGCTTAAAACAATCCTAGGCTAAAGTACTTCATACCACACATACGTAGTGATAATAGCAAGTACTTGGCTCGACTGCAAGTGATATCAGTGCATATCTGGGGTCAACGGCCGCTTGCATCACGCCGCGCGTCGCTTGTGTCGCGGGTGTGGTGCGCACGCGCACCGCGGAGGAAAACCCACGGTGCACGGGATTACCACGGGTGAGGAGCGGTAGTATGTTGCTGTGAAATGTCTGTGGGAAAGTGTAGTGGGTAGCTTTAGTTTTGTTTAAGCTATTTATTTGTAAATCTTTAACCAAAATGATGCAATTGTTTTAAAAGAAAAAGGTTTCTCATGAAAAAATTAACCAATTTTTCTGAATATATTTTTTAATCGCTTTTATAGACCGCTTATTGTGTCATACTATGTAAAATATCTACATTTATATTTCAAATCAACGTGGTTTCAAAGAGTATTTGATTTTATTGTATGCAATCCATCCTGGAAAAAAAGTGTTTCTTGGACTACGAATTTCAGTAACAAAATTCTGCAATAAGTTAATTTTGTCGAATATAACCTTCAACACTCCAACATATAATTGCAAACTATAATTCGAATGTTAATGTCCAATAATGATATAATAACACGTAATATGAACAAATTAATACAATACCCACAAAAAGTAAAATATGTCAAAAACCAGTTTGAGTACATATCACGAAACCCGATATTAAATATTCAAAAAATTATGAAAAATAATAAGCGTAAACATAACAGGTTTTATTTATCATCCATTTTGTACGACTACGAGCACACTGATAAAAAATAGACAAAAAAAATTTAAAAACAAACTGATTACTGACACGAATGGTAACTGAGAACGAAATCAAAACAATTACAGGTTGTTTTGCAAGCGTCATTTTAGTAGCCCAGCGCGAACGCGCCTTACATTCGCGCACGCGACTATTCACGTTTGGCAGACCCACTTACAAATGGACTTATTAAAACTTAGTAAATGAATAACATTATCAATGCATTAATGATTCGAATTATTTATTACTATTGTGTGTTAAAGGGGATGCGCCAACGCTGCCCGCGAAATCCAAATTTTCTATCAGCTTTTTGTAATTTGAATGTCAGTGTCAGGTTGTGTGTTGAAAAAAAATAAGATTCGCGACAGTAACAAATATGTATCTACAGAATTACGATCATAAGATATGATCAAAATAACTCTCGAAGTTAGAATTGCCCTCAAAAGTCACGATTTGAATAAATTGTCATTCAATAGGGTAATTTGAACTTAGAGAGTTGGATTTCAATGATTATAATTCTGTAAATACCATATTTGTTATAGTCGCGAATCATATTTTGATCAACATACAATACTAATATAGGACCTGAAAATTGCAAAAACTTTACTGGTTAAGTACTTATAAATTTCGTGGTACCCTGGCGCTTTCGCCATTCAAAATTAACCAATAAAATATTATCCTTTTTTTGACCTTCAAAATTAAATATCCTTTTTTTGACCTTCAAAATTAACCAATAAAATATCCTTTTTCAAACAATATTGTGAGTGCGTTAATACTGTAGGTATAATATGGTTAATATAAGCTATAAAAATTGCAATAGGTAAAGTCCCATTATAAACACTTGTTGAACAGACGCACGCGCACACGCGCAATAGATTGATAGGTACTAGTAATTAAACAAAACGATGCAGTTTTATTAACGACTTGAGATGAATCTTGAGAGATCGTTGGATATTTGCCATAAGTTTGTGAGGCTTACCTAAGGCCAGACCGATCACTTAGCCATAACAGACTGTAAAAAATGCCAACTGTACAACATATAAAAAAAAAGTTTGCTAGTTGAACCAGCAAAAACCACTAATTATTTATAAAGAACATTGGAGACCTTAACCTCTGAGTTTGAGTGTTTTCTTCTCATCTAGCTTCAGAAATATATTTAATTTGTTCCTGAATACATTTATATAATCTATAAAAGGGGAAGAGAAAAGAGGAGAAATTTTTATGCGTAGCTTAGCGTACCTACTTATAATATTGTTGAAATAATAATACCAAGCAAAGAAGCATCACTTTGTACGCATTTTTCTGTTCCTTTCTTACATCTGCTTATATACAAATATCCGAAAATATTGCATGCCGTAAGGTACAAATCTGAAATATCTGCATACATCAGTAAAACGAATAAATGATTTCTATTCTACGGTAAGAACGGAAGACGCCATCAAAAAATTTGCTTGACGCAGACATGTCTTATGACAACAATGGAGACCTTAGCTTCCACCCTCGCAACCGATACCCACGTGAAAGATTAGATCTATTTTCGACTTACGCATAGCGACCTATTTCATTTGTCCAAATAAATCCGCTTTAGATAAGGTCTAAACACAAAAGAAATTGTACCTAATCGTTTCTCTTCATTTCACTTTGATGTGAAAAAAAAAAAAATTTTGAGCCTACTTCTAGACGAGCGACAGCTGGTCACATTGTGTCTGTCTTTTAACCGTTTGATAGAAGTATCTTTTCAAATGGAATATACATAAAAAACAAGATACCTACGTGTATCTCTTGTTAGTATTTAGGTTAACCGCGCACTAGGCAAACTGGCGGTAGCGGTCAATCCGACCTATTATTATAGTTGACTATAATATTATCTTAAAGAATATTTTGTTTTAATAGAGTGTCCACGGAGTTTCTTACCCGTTCTTAACCATAGGAACCTACTACACTTTGGAATGGGCAACTAGCTTCATCTTTCTCACTGACCGAAACCTTGAAGATTTAAAGGTGCCTGTAAATTGTTTATTTTATTTTATTTTATTCGACTACTCGTTGAAGCGTTTGGAGCCCATGCACTGTCAAAATTTCGACTACGAGGCTGGCAAGTGCGCGGTTAGCCTTATAGTAAAATGTGGATTGCATTGGCATTTTAAGTTAAATTATTAAATAAAAAATATTTTAAATATTAACCATCTCAAAATTTTTGGTCGACCTTGTAAGAGCCGGATGTATCAACGCTAGACAGATGAAAAACGTTGTACAATGCCGTTTTAAAAAAACTCAGGTAACTGAACCAGACATAAAACTACTATCATCGTCACTAGTCGGTGACGCGTGCCGTCAGACAGTAAATACTAATTAATAATAAAAATAAAGTTTATTTCGGAATAATAACACAGGACTCACTACAACAAGTAAAACGTAGAAAGCTGCAAAAGTATAAACTGTAGCGCAGCTAACAACGCCCTTCCCCAGATACAGAATGCAAAAAGTGCAACAGGTAATTAGTAAAGTTAAGTTAAAAGTTAAATTTAGTTAATTAATAATAAAAACAATAAATAAGATTAAAATAAACAGTACAGGACATAATGATTTGGGATATATTTTGACGTTAAGTTAATAGGTGAGTGTAGGGTTGAATGGGTGTGTGGTTGAGTGTAAATGAGGTGTACGAGGGGTGTTTGTGGCATGTGTGTTAAGTTGTGTGTGGTTTTGTTTTTTTTTAATAAACAAAATCGTCGTATATAATCTACTTACGCATTCAGCAGCAATAATTAGAATACTTATGCCTTTGAATTCTCAAACGCCAATTTATACAACCTTCTTCATTGTCTTTCTGATAAAGTAACAGCGAAGCAATTTAGCGTTTGGGAGTACAGGCCTTAATTGATCAGAAGGCCAATTCTCGTACTTAAAAAACGTTCTCAGTAACAATGAATGTCAGAAACTGGTCAAAAATTTAATTAAAATTACTGCATTTTTGACAGATTGGGAGAGTATTAAAAATACGGAAATTGTCCGTGTTTTGAGAAACCTTTTCAATATTATCTTAAAAGTGAGATTCTGCTAAATAGATAAGAGTAGGCTCTCTGTCTTGCATCGGAATCTTATCCCTCGTCCACACTGTAGCAAAACATATCTAATAATATACCCTATAAATGTGCACATGTGACGAGCTCGTACCTAACTGTCCAGAATTCAAGTGTTGTTCACAAACTTGCTTTGGTGCAGAGCTTCAGAACTTCATCCTTGCATGGTACAGTCAGCACACGACTGTACAATGAACAATTAACAAAATTAAACAATTTAAAAATAAACTTGAGTACGCTACCTACCTCAAACAAAAGTTATACTTTTCAATCAACTGAGGGCCTAGTGCGAGTTCCATTTAACCTTCTCGATCAAACGCATCGAGCGCGTTTGGCGTTCCGATTGGCCCTTCACCGGTGAAGGCCGGCCGGCTGCCAATCGGAGCGCCAAATGCGGTCGACGTGTTTGATCGAGATGGTAAAATGAAACTCGCACTAAGCCCTCTGGTGACTCGCCCGAATTAACTCGTACGCATCCGGGCGAATCGACCATTCCTAGCATGATCCTTAATGTACACTACAGAACTAGTGGGACAGATTCCACTGAAAAATTTTAGGCATACCTACCACTTTGTCCCACCAGTGGGGCGGCCTGGTGGAGTAAAGTATAGAATCATTCTACAATAATGATATTGTAGAAAACAGTAAAACTACAAAATTCCTCGGTCTCAAAATAAATAAACATCTTAACTGGAAATCACACATCAATATTTTACGTACGAAAATTAGTAAATCCGCATATGCTTTACATACATTATCGTCAACAATATACACGGATGCACTCCATACTGCTAACTACGGTATAACAGAATCACACCTACGATAAAATGGAATAATATTTTGGTGAAACTCAACCGAAATCGCAGCATTTAAGGCTTAAAAAAGATGCATATGGGGCTAAAAACTACCGATAATTGCATGCCATACTTTAAACAGGATAATATACTGACATAACGTTGTTTATACATACTAGAAGTAGCTGTGTTTGTTAAGTTGAATCTTAATCGTTTAGAACGTCTGGCCGATGTGGTTTCATGTATTAGACGAGACAATACCACGTTTTCAAACTCATCTGGCCGCTCGCTCACTCGCTCAGTCAGTCGCTATGTCATCAGTCCGCTAAGAAAGCACTAATGCGCAATTAAATAGTGTTTACTGCATGGCTGCATATATGATAAAATACCTAAAAGTTGGAAGGAATTGCCGCTTTCATTATTTAATAAAAAAGGCTTCGAAGCTTTTTGACAGTCAAAGCATACTACCTAAGCGTAAGAGAAATATTGACTGAAAATGATTTTACTTAGGCTGTTCATAATATTTAGAGTAAGTTTTGTTTTGTGTTGTTGTTCTGTTTGTCAAAGTTTAGTAGATTAGTTTAGTGGATAATTTTGTGACTTGTGCATGCCTAGTGGTAAAATATGGCTGAACCTATTCTCTATATCACCATGTACTGTACCCATATATTTTGCAAAATAAAATATCTTTATCTGTAGTTACTTTACCACTAAAAATACGAACCCAACCCTTAAACCTGGATGTCACCCTGCTTATCACGTATCGGCACGGACTATTGAGAGGAGCTCATGCCTTTGTTTAAATATTGCTAGTTAGCAAGTTGAGCCTGTTTGGTGCAGCTGTGCGACACACAGTACTGTTAAAACTATTATATTTTTCTGTTTTTCTTGTGTGCCTTAACCTGAGTCAAATAAATTTATATGTTCTGCTTTTCTCTTCTTTTATTTATTTATTATTTATTAAAACTTTATGCACAAGTAAAAAAAATACTGTACAAAGGCGGACTTAATGCCTGGGGCATTTTCTACCAGTCAACCTTAGGGTGATGCAGAGACAAAACATGGCAGGTGCATATAAGGGATAGATAAATTGAAAATTAATACATACTAATACATACATACATATAAACCGAATAAACTTTGTCAGGAGAAATAACGATAGGTAGAGGAGAAAACAAATCCAGCAAATCAGCGCTGCAAAGAGCTCTTTTAAAGTGGTAGCGGAGCTGATCGCCCAGGGTGCAAAGGAAGGAAATTTCGATATTGCCATTCATGGAATATTTTAATACAAACAAAAAAGCCATCTCAATTCATCAGTCTATAATGTCTACCAAAAACAAAACACGTACGATAATAGTGCAATATCTTCTTTGACCGATCTCCCTAGCGGACATGTAGAGGTCCATGTTAATAAGTATACCCGTACTAGCTCACAATGAAACAATGTTTTTGAACCTCTCTGGGGAAAAACCAGCCGTGAAGGCCAGGTTACGTAACATACAAATTCTTCGTTAGGTCTACAGACAAACAAACATGCTCCTTGTAGCTCATTATTGCAAAAAACTTGATAATCTAGTCAGACCGGTTGTGTCTGGTTCAAGATGAATACTGGTATCGATCAGTCATTAGATTAAACTGTTTCTGTGTGAGACTATTGTGTTTATTAGATTTATTAGTTTTTTTTTACATTATTTTGTGTTTATTAGGTAATAAGTAGCCTTCACAAAAAATTGCATATTGTTTTTTTTTTATAGTTTTAAATTGCAGGCAATACGCCACAATTGAAAATTTTGCATCATTGTAGTATGGATTTATTCTGAATATAATAATCTTTCATTATCTGTAAGACATACCTAAAAAAAAAGATTTTTTCTGCGTGGGTACCTAAGGAATCCTCCAAAACCTACCGCGCAAAAGGCACTTGAACCGTTGCTAAAAGAAAAGGTAATAAGGATAAATGCACAATTTTATTGCCATGTTTATTTTTTGAACAAAATCTAATGCAGCCGGGCACACTTTTCCTCATCTCTGCAACATAAAGATGGTGAACAAATTCCCATTGCACGTTGATGACGTCTAAAAGTGCGCTTACGGTGGATAGTTTCTGATGACGTCATGAAATACGCAATTGAAAGAATGTGGTTCACCTGTTTGACGTGGTCGGTGGTGACTGGTAGCGAGCGTCACAAAAAGTGACTAAGGTAAAAAACAAACATGAAAAGAAAAGTTGTAGGTACAGTTTTCTTTCTTTTGATGAGAATAAGCAGAAAATTGCCAGAATCGAAGATTAGAAGAATTTCGAAAAAAATGGGTATATAAGTACTAGCTGACCTGACAGACGTTTACTCGTCCAAATGTTAATAATTTCATACAAAATTCCCTTCGAAAATGCACCCATTTTCCCGAAAACTTTTCAAATTTTGCTTTCCGTAAGAATGTTCGTATTTGTCGGAATCAAAATTCGGCCGTTCTCTAGTTAAGCGCTTACCAACGAACATATTTTCATTTTTAATAAAATTATAGATTAGAAATTATTCCGAAAGTTCTGGCAATTAGCTTCACCACTTCCTAGTGCTTCAGCTGGGAAGAAGAAGTGACGCAACAAACTCCCCAGCAGCACAGCTATCTGTTTAGTTAGAAAAAAACTTAATTCTATATAATAGTATGCAAATAATTTACATTACTCAACTTTAATGTTTTGAACACAAAACATTAAATAAAATATATTTGCTATAATGACAGCTAGCACACGCCAATATACCAACAAAAACATCGAAATCTATACTCAATGCAAGTTAGTAATTCAACTACAACGGACACATTTTCCTTTCTCCTTTTAAAAGTTCATTATCACAGTAGTTAAACTTGGACGACTTTAGGTTTTGACAATATATATAAAACTAGCTTCTGCCCGCGGCTTCGCCCGCGTGGATGTCGGAAATTATCCCACAGGAACGTGTAACATGTCCTAAATCAGCGGGGTAATTGCGTAGCACTTACAATAGCAATGGGTTTCATTTTGACAGTTTAACAATTAATTGCGTTATTTACGTTATTTCTCGAACATAATTATTAAGCAATAGCTTCTACTTGGCGCTCTGGCGCGTCATCCCCTGGCTGGCACGCCCCTCCACCCTCGTTCTGTGCGCCGTCGACTCAATATCGCAGGTCATTCTTATCGTTCTAACTTTTAAACTATTTGTCCAAATTACTTAGTGTAAAAGACAAACTTTATCTACTTACATTAAATACCAAAAGCGATGAAGGTATTTATTTTGATAAGAATTAACTAAATACTCTAAAATATGCAATGTAAAAAAAGTATTCAATTTAACTGTATTTATTGCTCACTATTTTGGTTATAAAGGCTTTTATTTAGAACTCTTTAAGACAAACAATCCCACAATACATTTTCTTCATGTAACTCTAACGGTTTAGGCAGCGCACGCAGCATACGGTGGAGGTCTGCCCGGCTTGGGTGGACCACCGCCGTGTCCTCGTGGAGGCGATCGGCGACGGTGACCTCTCGCGTACGGCCCTGGTTCAGGCCATGGTGCGGAGCGAGAGGGCATGGCAAGCCGTCACCTCCTTCTGCAAAGCAGTAATGCTCGCGAAGGAGAAGGTGGAGCGCGCGAGGGAGTGGCAAAAGCCGCGCCCTACCAGCCCTAGCCGCCGCCGCCGTAGGAGATGTCCCGGGCGTCGGGAATTGATAGCCGATTTCCGGCCACCGTAGGCGCGGGCCTGCGGACGGAGAGCAACGGGCAGCTCGCCTTCCGATAAGGACCAGGCCCGGGTCGACAGCGCATCGTGTTCCACGCGCGCCTCAAAGAGATATCAAGGATCGAAGGAACACGTGAGGGTTTTAGTCAGTAAGAGTCTGACACGCCCTTCCGCTCCGCCCAGAGAGGGAGAAGTCATTGGATGATTAACCGCCCAAAAAAAAAAAAGGCAGCGCACGCAAAGATAGATCTCAGAGGGCAGGAATTTTTCCGACTTACTTGATACTTATCGTTATATTATGGCCAAATCACATAAAATCTTTATAAATTGTAGCCTATGTGTTATTCTAATGTATAAGCTACATTATTGTAAAGTTTCATCAAAATCCGTTCAGTAGTTTTTGTGTGAAAGAGTAACAAAAATCCATCCATCCATCCATCCATCCATCCATCCTCACAAACTTTCGCATTTATAATATTAGTAGGATTAATGTAGGGCAGTGTTTTTCAACCTTTTTCATGACTTGACCCCATTAGTATGAAAAAAATTTTTCGCGACCTCGACCATTCGAGAACGATTTGAACTCAGTCGAGATTCCCGCTGAGTCGAAGTTTCTGCAGCACGAAACCTAGCCTGATGTTCCCGAGTTGCAGAGAGCCTTGCCTCACGACCTTCCTCAGATTCCTGTGATCGAACTAATCTCATCCTTTTAGCATTTCTGCTACATTGGGAGAGGTTGGATCTTCTTCGAGGCATTCTTACAATAAAATAGTACTTACTACTTAACACACAGTTATTTAGTAAACACGTACTATATAAATACTTACAGATTATTATACAGTCTAAAATTGTCACAGTTTAAGTAATAAGTGTTAAGACGTGTAAACCAAACGTACTAACTTTATAAAACAAAAGAATTGCTAGAAAAATTAATTACTAACCTGAGCTAATAAACTTATACTTAATAAAGAAAATCAAGAAAAGAAATGCCTAACCTATACCAAATACTTATAATATTTATATACAAACCCTAAATAAAAATTAAGATAAGTATACCGAAAATCAAGGAAAGAAATGCCTAACCTATTACCTACCTAACAAATGTTCGATGTGATTCTTTAAATTGACATAACTTTTTTATTTATGAACCGATTGACATGAAATAAACACTAAATGTTAAGTGAAGCTTCATCATCATCATCATCATATCAGCCGAAAGACGTCCACTGCTGGACATAGGCCTCCCCCAAGCACCGCCACTTCGACCGATTCTGTGCTTCCCGCATCCAGCGAATTCCTGCGGCCTTTACTAGGTCATCGGTCCATCTTGTGGGAGGCCTTCCAACGCTACGTCTTCCGGTACGTGGTCGCCACTCCAGAACCTTTCGGCCCCATCGGCCATCTGTTCTGCGAGCAATATGTCCTGCCCATTGCCACTTAAGTTTGGCAATTCTTCGGGCTATGTCGGTTACCTTGGTTCTCCTGCGGATCTCTTCATTTCTGATTCGATCACGTAGGGAAACTCCAAGCATAGCCCTCTCCATTGCTCTTTGGGTGACTTTTAGCCTTCTAATTCGGCCCATTGTGAGCGACCACGTTTCAGTGCCATAAGTCATCACTGGCAACACGCACTGGTCAAAGACTTTCGTCTTGAGACACTGTGGTATGTGGGACAAGAAGATATTGCGTAGCTTCCCGAACGCTGCCCAACCGAGTCGGATTCGACGATTGACCTCTTTCTCGAAGTTGGACCTACCTAGCTGAACAGTTTGTCCTAGGTAAACATACTCGTCTACAACTTCGAGCGTAGCGTCTCCGATCTTTATGAGGGCGGGTGTTACATGGGCATTTGACATGACCTTTGTCTTGTCCATGTTCATTTTAAGACCCACTCTTTTGGAGGCTCTACTGAGGTCATCGAGCATTATACTGAGGTCCTCCATGGTCTCAGCCATGATAACTATATCGTCGGCAAACCGAAGGTCAGTGATATAATCGCCATTGATGTTGATGCCTAGCCCTTTCCAGTCCAGAATCTTGAAGACATCCTCCAGTGCAGCGGTGAACAGTTTCGGAGAGATAACGTCTCCTTGTCTCACACCTCGCTGCAGAAGGATAGGTTTCGAGGTCTGGTCGTGGAGTCGGACTGACATAGTGGCGTCTTTGTATAGGCACTTTAACACCTCGATGTACCGATAGTCGATCTGGCACCGTTGAAGAGACTGCAGTACAGCCCATGTCTCGATCGAATCGAAGGCTTTCTCGTAATCCACGAACGCTAAGCAGAGAGGCAGGTTATACTCTTCGGTCTTCTGTATAACCTGCCGCAGCGTATGTATGTGGTCCACGGTGTTAAAGCCTTTACGGAATCCGGCTTGTTCGGGAGGCTGGAAGTCGTCAAACCTGCGCGCGAGACGGTTCGTGATGACTCTTGAAAACAGCTTGTAGACATGGGTCAGAAGTGTGATGGGCCTATAGTTCTTAAGCAGGGCATTGTCGCCCTTTTTAAAAAAGAGTACCACCACACCTCTGCTCCATGCCTGTGGCGTTTTACCCTCGAGTATGACGGAATTGAACAGCTTCTGGAGGGCCTTTAGAACGGGTTTCCCACCGGCCTTTAAGAGTTCGGCCGTAATTCCGTCATCACCCGGCGCCTTGTTGTTTTTAAGTTGCTTTAGAGCCATCCTAATCTCGTACAAGCTGACGTCCGGGATATCTTCGGTATAATGTCGGGTTAATCTAGCTCTTGGGTCGTTTGCCAGATTCGTAACGGGATTACTGGATGACGTGTATAACTGTCCATAGAACCTCTCGATCTCTCTCAATACTTCAGGTTTGGCGGATACGATCCTGCCATCATCGGTCTTCAGCTTTGCAAGCTGGCTCTGCCCAATAGACAGATCTCTTGCAAAGACCTTGGAGCCCTTATTCCGCTCTATCGCGTCCTTAATGCGGTCCGTACTAAAGCGACGAAGGTCGCTTTTTAAGGACTTAGAGATCCGTCTATTGAGCTGCCGGTACTTGAACGCATCGTCTGAAGACTGGAGGATCATCTCGCGCCTCTCCTTCATGAGCTGTATAGTAGGATCAGAGAGCCTCTTGTTTCTATTTGTACGACGGGTCTTAAAGATCTTGGACCCGACCGTATGGACAGTTTCCACGAACCCATCGTTAAAATCGTCCACGGAGCTCCCTAGGCACTCGAAACGATTCTGAAGTTCGAGCTGAAAGCTCTCGGGGTTTTGGACTTGGATCGGTGCTGGACGGAGCGTAGACTTCACCAGTCGAGATCTTTCCAGCTTAATATTTAAGTTCAATGTGCCTCTTACCATGCGGTGATCGCTTCCGGTTTTCACCGCGTTGATCACAGAGACATCATTGAATACTTGCTTCTTCGTCGACATAATGAAGTCAATCTCATTTTTTGTTGCACCATCAGGGCTCTGCCAGGTCCACTTTCTGTGCTCACGTTTTCTGAAGAAGGAGTTCATCATAAAGAGGCCTTCCTTCTCCATAAAACTGGCCAGTAGGTGACCCCGGTGGTTCCGACGTCCAACTCCAAATTGCCCCACTCGCAGCTCATCATCATTTCGTTTGCCCAGTTTCGCGTTGTGAAGTGAAGCTTACTACAATATATTAGTGAAAACCGCATCTAAATCGAATAAGCCGTTTCTGATATTAGCGTGCACAAACACACAGACAAACAGACAAACCGACAAACAGACAAACAGACAAACAGACAAACAGACAAAAAAAAATTTAATTACAATATCGGGTTCAGCATCGATATAATAACAACCCCTGCTATTTTTTTTTCATATATTTCCATTGTACAGACACCACTTTTCTACAATTTTATTATATGTATAGATATAGATTGAGAGATACGAAGCCTATAAAACTACAGTAGATAAATAACGAGCTAAAAGGTGATTATGGTAACGCGTGATAAATACGAAGCTCTTTTTTTTAAAGCCATAGCTTAATCCAACTGTTTACTAGGATAGTTTAATCAGAAGGCAACACTGACTCGCTGAACAACATTGCTTCATTGAGCAACCATTTATTATGATAGCCATGTGCTGATGAAAAGTAAGCAACGTCGCAGATAGCTGTCAAAAATGTACCTGTTTTGATTAATTTGGAAATATTACTGTGTGGAAATAAGAAATGTGGCTAACTAGCGATCTAGAGTATTAATAATGAATTGCAATTATAACGTTCAATTACAACATCAAATTGAACGTTATAATTGCAATTCACGGTTTTTGATGTAAAAAAGGCATTAGGAAAGTTTCCTGGTACTTTTTATACATCTAAAACTAAATATTCGGTGTTACAATATTAATGATTGCATTTCATAATCAATATTCTAATTCGCTACTTAGCCACTTTTCTTATTTCCATACAGTCATCATCATCAGCCTATATTAATGTTCCCACTGCTGGGACACAGGCCTCCTCTCAGTGAGAGGGAGTGGGCCATAATCTACCACGCGGGCCCAGTGCGGGTTAGTAGATGTCACATGTCTTCGAATTTTTGGTTCTAAGACATGCCGGTTTCCTCACGATGTTTTCCTTCACCGTTTTGAGAGCGGTGGTGATGAAATTATTTATACAAAGTAAAGCGCCTGCTTGGGTTCGAACCCACGACCTACAACTCGTAAGTCGGGGCCATTACCACTGGGCCACCACTGCTCCTATATTCCATATAGTAATATTGCCAAATAAATGAAAACAGCGAAATATTTGACATCTATTCGCGACGTTGCCTTTAGAATAAACGCTCATCAGCCGCGTCACGTCAGCCTCCGAAATATCTCTTAAACATCATCCGATATTCAAATCGCTACCTTTCATCTGATCTACGTAATTTGTGATCTTTCCTTATATATTTATATGAATTTCCAAGAAACATAATTACTTACTCAACACTTTTTATACATAATGTGTTTGAGTCACTCTCGACGGACGTAATATAACGGTACTTGGACCTTGAGAACATGTTCACTGTCAAGGTTGAGGAAAAGGCATCGTCGAAGTTTCCTGTGGTTTTGCCTTATTAATAATACCTAATCAGATAGACCGTGAGAGAAGAACGGTACTTAAAACCACAAGAGTCATCGACTGAATTGGAGGAGAGAGGATTTCAAGTTCACTGAAAGTCAAAGTGACAGTGACCAGTGGGCTAAGAGCTTTATGGAACAGCAGTAGATTATGATAAAAAAATGTACATTAACTGCTCTTCTTTTAAAAGATAAGACGTGCAGGCAACCGATGGTGATACTGAAGGAATTATCAAAAATTCGTCACCACATAAGAAAAACTAAGCTGTTAATTTGTTTTTCACATTTACCTAGTATAGAAATAGATAGAGCCATAGATGAAAAATTGCAAAATTGCATTGTTTTGAATTGGATCGTAGCAGGTGGCGTGAGGAGCAGTGGTGGCCCAGTGGTAATGGCCCCCGACCTACGAGTTGTATGTCGTGGGTTCGAACCCAGGCAGGCGCTTTACTTTGTGTAAATAATTTCACCACCACTGCTCTCAAAACGGACTGGGCTCGCGTGGTGGATTACGGCCCACTCCCTCTCATAGAGAGGAGGCCTGTGTCCCAGCAGTGGGAACATTAATAGGCTGATGATGATGATGATGAGGTGGCGTTCTGTAGTTTATGCCTACCCCCATGGAAAGAAGGCGTGAGTTTATGTATGTGTGTATGAAAAATTGCAACAAAAGCTCAGGCTATAAAAAACAATCAGCATCTCATATTTTATAAAAGTTTGAAACTTTGAATGACGAAATTTTATCAACGGAATATATTGGAAATCCCACAGCGGTAAATACGTTATTATACCATCTATTATTATGTTTTTTGGCCATTAATAATGCTAAGGACGTGGTGTTAGTATCTTAAGGCGATTTTGACTCGTGTATAATGGTTTTTACCGGGAAAAGTCGAGATGAAAAAAGACATGTTTTTTTATGTTCATAGACTTTTTTTACATTGTATCATATGTATTTTAAAAACTAATACAACAACGTGAAGACTTATAACTTGGAAAAATAATTATTATGGATAAATGGGTGACAGCGACAGGTGACAAAATTCAATCCAAATTTTTGCAACCCATAAAATCAATTATTCGTCACTGTGCGTAATCCGACACTCTTCCCAAAGCCAATTAAGGCAAAAATTTCAAACCAGACCGATGACTGTTCCATACTACTTATTTACACTGAAACCGCTAGGAGGAAAAGTGTTACTAACTTGTAAAAATGTCCTAAATGCTGCGAATTGGTATTATGACCGAATAGCAACACAGATAATGGAGTAGGAAATCAGGGAATTCCCCTAAGAGTAACAATTTTTTGAACTTTGCACGTGACAACTTTATCATAATAAATGCTCAGGTATAGTTTCAATTTTCAGCAAGTAGCAAATAGGTATTTGGATCACAGTGTAACCCAAATAAAGCGATACAGTATCTAACTTAATGAATGTCACCCATTGGCTCGCAGCCCCGCCAAGCCCCCAGAAGTCACTAATTATACATAATAGCCACACCTGCCGAAGACATAATACAGATACTTGGTTCTTCCGGAGCGCATTATAAAAATCCCGCGCTAATCGACGCGTGCGCACCACATGTAGATCTTACAAAACAAGATATTAGTACAGGACGACACAACTTAGATGTAGCATCGGCAAAATTCGTAAAACCGAATACCATCCGAACTGAGTGCGCCTACAAAATCGCTAATCTTTATTACTGCTTTAGGTGAAAATGATCTTTCGAATACGCAATAGATTGTAAAGTCTTATAGCCAAATACATTCATGAAATTGAAACGAATGAATGAAACTGTTCAAATCTATGCTACATCTAAGTTGTGTCGTACTGTACATTAATTAGGTTTTCCTATTCAACTGTTTTTCATTCAATTTTGTCGTTTTCTTGTGTAGATGTTTTGTTTTTCCTCGTTGTTTGAGCTTAGGTCTGTTGCACGCGAGCTTTGGAAATGGTAAAGCCATCAACACACAATGATGATGATTCGTTGGTGTGATCGTGGGTTCCTGGGTTCGAACACCTAGTCGGGCTGTGTTATTGGGTTTTGGAAATAGGAAAACCTAATTAGCAACACTACTCTGTATTTGTGCACGGTTTATGGCATTAATGAGACCCTCTTTAACTGAGTTTGCCAGCGTATAGTACAACCTCTCACCTCCTTTGGGGAATAAATTTATGATACATAACTGTATGATTGCAATTTCGTTGAACGTCATTCATCAACTGGCCAATTTCATGATTCACGTAAGACCATTCCATAGTCATTATGACGCTTACTGTTAAATTCTTCTACTCCTGACATAATTTTGATGACTAACACCTAACACGCCTCTCGGTAAATTGGCTAATTCGGTATCATTTAATTATGAAAACACATCGTCACGGAGTTTACAGAAAAAGCTTTCAAGCAGACAAGTCAATTGATCAATGTAATTTTCTTTATACCCCCGTTCTAGCGTTAGAAGTAAGTCCCTTTTAGTAGACATTTCTGCCATCAAGCAGCGTTGCCCTGTTCTGGTTTGAAGGCTGTTGGTACCGGTGTACATGAGACATTTTAGGTTTTATCTCTTGAGATGGCAACATAACTGCATTGTCCCTGGTGATGCTTTTTTCTATAAGCGTCAGTTGATCAATCCGCCTAGCATTTTCCAACTATGTCAGGGTCGGCTTCCAGGCTAACCAGACAGCTGAATACCAGTATTATAAATGGAGCGACTGCCTATCTGCCCTCCAGAACCCAGTTACTGGGTAATACTGGTAAGATTGCTCACTGTCAGACTTTTTGACTACCCGTAACGACTGTCAAAGATCTACAAATGACAGCCGGGACTAACGGCGGACAACGGCCAAAGGCACGGAGTTATCTTGATAAGCAATGGATGGTCACCCATCCACAAACTGACAGGGGCAAGCGTAACTTATCCTTTGATCGACCCGTGCGGCTTCTAAAATTTAGTCATGAGCCTCTTTTAGCGTCCTATTAGCGACAGGGCGCCATAAAAAATTAAAAAACACATCACAAAAACAAACCTGGACTAGCTGGTCTGATGGTCATCACCACATCACACAGTAACATCGTGAGGAAACCGGCATGCCTGAGAGATATTTCTCGACGGTGTGAAGCCACGTCAGAAGCCCATCCTGCGGCTTTAAAACTCTGACACCAGGTTAGTCACTTACCACACGAAAAGAAGAAGACAGGCAGTAAGCTTGGTGATCGGTGCTTGTAACCTGTTTGTTTAGGAAGAGGTTTTTAACTCGTTGCGGTTTAACACAGGAAACCATCAGCAGCCCGCAATTATGAATATCTAGGAAAACTAACAATTACTGGGACAACCATACAATTCAATTTAAATAAACAACAAATAATATTTCTACACATTCCAGACCTAGGTATTTAATAGTTTTATTATACATGTGTGATGTGTGTGTGTGTGAGGGTGTGTGTGTGTATGTCATATTTTGTGTGTATAATGTGTAGGTTCGTTGGGTTCAACCGTTACTCTAGCTAGATACAAAATAAGGACTATCATAGACAGGAGAGATTGTGTTTTAACGCATCTTTTTAGGCAGTTTGCTTGGACATACAATGAGAGCTTACAAGAAGCTTTTAAACAATTGTCCAGAGTTCAGAGTTAGAAAAGGAATGATTTTACTTGAACCTCAAATAATTACCATTTTACTTTCCTAAAAATATTGTTTAACACTCTAAAATAATGTCTATTTTGGGGTCATAAAAATACTAAATAACGAAGTTCCTGCGAGGCTGCGACCAACCTGGATGTAGCGTGGTAGATTAGAGCCCACTCTCTCACAGAGAGGAGGCCTGAATCCCAGCAGTGGGAACATGCTCTTGCTAGGAGCTCAAAACCAAACGGATTAGAGAAGCAGTCGCTAAAACAATATAGTATAACGCTTGTATTTCTCCAAGGGGTAGTCAGAGATGTCATAGGGTGCAATCCTATTGCCATTAACCGGTCACAAATCTACTGCTGACTACTGCTACTGTGACTTTCAGGACCACAATCGTGCTTCGAAACAAAGCCGTCACAAATAATACAACGCTACATTAAAGCAAATATCGTACAATACAAAAAAATCCGTTATCCAAAATGGTTTATATTATCAATACCCATTGTCCGGCGTACAATAGAAAAAATATATAGGTATTACCTAGTTTGTATAATGTAGTATTGAAAATATTAAAACCACTAACTGTGACGTCTTTAGTGATACCATATGAGTCGTAGGGAATTTGAACAGTATTATTGTTGTTACCTAAAACTAAAAGGGAACCGGGGAACCGCGTGTCGTGGCAGAGCCCTAACTAACCCTAACTACGCAACGGATTTTGATGCCGTTTTCATCATCATTTAGAGAATTTATTCCGGAAGGTTTATATATATAGAACATTAATATTTAACTTAGATTTAGCATACAAATATCGATGTTTAGGGGCGGATCGCTAGTTAAAATTAAAACTATATTATATTTTGTGTTTGCTTTTAATAAAACTAAACTATCAGTCTGATTGTTTTTATTTCAATAAGGGGTAATTTTTTAATGCTTTTGTTGCTTTTATTAAAACTAAACCAATAATCAGTCTATTTGATCGTTTACATTTTTTATAGTCAGATAATTTTTATCTGGGGCTGTTATGATACGGTTTGACAGCTTTTTATAGAAAATACTGTGAGAAAATAATATAAAATAAAATATTTATTATTCAGATAAAAGTTATCTTACTATTGAAAAATCACCCCTTATTTGATTTAAGATGCAATATGTTGTATTCATTCTTGCGCACGTTAGCACAACCAAAGCTCCATTCAACTCCAAAACTAAAATCTCGAGCGGCAACATGCCCTTTAGGACTTCACACAGCAACCGTCTGCAAGAAACCATGTTAAATACATGCACACGTAGCCTTTACTTTTTAACTTTATATATTATATTTTTATTATTATAATGTTGTTATAGCGGCCATAGTACACAATCAATCTGACTAGCCTTTTCCCAACTATGTTGGGGTCCGCTTCTAGTCTAACCGGATGCAGCCGAATTTTACAAGGAGCGACTGCCTATCTGACCTCCACAACTCAGTAACTGGGTAATACGATACCCCTTGGTAAGACTGGTTGTCACACTTTCAGGCTTCTGACGACCCAAATGACAGCCGGGATCAATGGCTTAACGTGCTTTCCGAGACACAGAGGAGTCTCCGTATGTAAAGATGGTCTCCCATCCACGTACCAACCCGGGCAAGCGTAGCTTAACCTGAAGGATGGACCCGTGCAGCTGTTATTACTTAACCACGAGCTCCTCATAGTAGTAATAGTAGTACACACTCTGTGATAAATTCAATTGTCTATTACGGTTCAAAAGATACCCCTGTGACAGACGCACGGTCGGATGGACAGTAGCACCTTAGAAATAGGGTCAAGAGGTATAAGGGTTGGTACCCTTTGGGTATGAAACCCTAAAAAAGAGCTTATTGTTTCTTAAATAGTGGGAAGCTAATATATCGAAGTTTTTCAACGTAGACCAATATTTAATTGCGTTCAGGAACTTGATGACCAGCACACAACTGCGACCTAGCGACAGCGATACGGACATTTCTGCCGCTATCATTTTCCTTCAGGAAGTCGATTTAATTAATCATGAGTTTAGTAACCAAATTACATTTAAAATAAAGGAAAACCAGAATCAATAGGCTACGTGCTGATAGTCGCGCAAATATGTGAAATAATTACTGAATTAATTAATCATAGCTAAACGTAGGCATGAGCATAGACACGAATTCAAAACCACAAAGACTACTGAATTCGTCATAGTAACTACTCTTGTGACGAAATGGTGACCATAGTTAGAAAACACGTACAGTAACAGCACTCAGACAGCCTACCATTAACAGTAGGCGGAATGACAATGCTACCCATCGTCTCGATTTCCTTCAGATTAATGAAGCGAAGCACTATCGAGCTATACACGGTCAAGCTATCGACACGACGAAGAAGAATGATCCCCACAGGCATTCGGAAAAATTATGATAAAGCTTTGACAGAAAAAATTGAATAGGGATGTAGATTTTTTTTTTTTTGTCAGGTTGATTATTAAAGAATATTCGACACGCATTTTTTTCTTTTTTACTTAATCAAAAGTTTATGGCAACACATTGAGTTAAAATGTGGCATAACTCCCCTGTAGATTTTATACTGACTTGTGACGTACCGAACTAACGACCCACTCCCCAACTTTAATGCGTCTAATCCTGTGGTTTTATCTTAACCATTTTTTTATTAATATAATAAAACAAAAAATACATGTCTTATATTTTTTTATTATCTGACTGACGGACTAAATAATTTTTTTTCCCCAGTCAACATCTCTATTACATTTAAATACAAGCATTGTAAAATAATCAATGCTCGAGCCTTCTCTGTGTGATACATACTCGTAAAAGACCTTTGCCCTGAATTGGGACAATAATAGCCTGTTAATTTATATAACTATTTATGATTAATCAAGCGCTTAATAATTAAAAACTTTACACCTACTTTTAGCCTACTTTAGTATATATAAAGTATTGCCCAAGACCTTACATTTAGTGTAGACAAAGCCTAACATGTATCAACAGGTTTGATACGTAAAATACTTTTCGGACTTAATTAAGTTTTTACGCAAGTCGATAAGATTCGATAATATACCACATCCGTTTTCCTTCCCTGAGTACCGTAAGTTCGGATCTACGTAGATGCTATACATGTTAGATTAAAATAATTAAGTGACTAAAGGTTTTACGAGCGTCATCAGTCCGCCAGTGACGATAGACGATTTTGCGGAAACTAGCTCAAAAATACTTACTTTTTATAATAATAAAATAGATGAGGCAACATGTTTGGGGCCTTACGAGCGCTTTAAACTAAACCTGGCTGTAAAACAACGACCCAGTTATATCAAATCTGCCTTCATCATCATCATCATCGCTAATAGCCTGACTTCACTGCTGATCATAGTTTTCTTGTGCCAATCCCCACGTTTCAGTGCCAGGCTCACCCACGATGGAAACAATGTCGGCCACCCATCTCGCTGCCGAACAACCGACACTCGTCTTCCAGTCCTTGGACGCCACTCGGTCACATGCCTTACTCCATCTGTCATCACTGCGCCTTGCCAGGTGTGATACCCAACTCCATTTCGGTTCCCAAAATAAAAGAACATTACAGTTCACTTAACTTATTGATAAATGCAGGATAAAAATAAAAGTAAGTGCGATTCACTGTGTTCACAATAAGAAAATTAAGAGTTCAAGATGACCATCGGTATTGTTAGTGTTGTTTTCTAACATGTTATTCTAGGGCTTTTTTAAATTTATATATGATGTCACTATTGGTTACATCATCAGGTAGTTTATTATACAATTTTGCTCCCTCGTACAGTATATTTTTTCTTCCATAGTTAATTCTGAGTTGTCATTTGACTTCCATAACTTGTTTTCCATGCGTTTGGGACTCGGTTTAAAAGCTTTAAGCCAAACATGGAACGCTCTATGGCTCTTTGTGCAACTCTCACCCTGTACACAGCCTGCTGCGTGAGCGTCCACGTCTCAACCGTACGTCATGATGTAGCCGAATCCAACTTACGCGAAGGACAAAAATAAAAAAATCAAAATTCAAAAGTCATTTATTCAAACTAGACTGAGAATCAGCACTTTTTGAATATCAAAATTACATAAGATAGTCCCCCAAAAACGCCCATCCTTCACCACTTCCAAGTGCTTTATTAGCTGAGAAGAAGAAGTGGACCAATAAACTCCCCAGCAGCACAGCTGTCTGTTCAGTTAGAAAAACTTGATTCTATACAATAATACTTATGCAAAATAATTTAAATTACGCAACACAAAACATTAAATTAAGTTATTTGCTATAATATGTCAGCAAGCACACGCCAATATACCAACAAAAATCATCGAAATCTATACTCAAGCGAAAATAAAAAGTAAACAGAATCTAATACCCGAATGAGAGACTCCAGGCATATAGGGCGTGCGCGTTTACATACAGCTGTAACTCGAAAGCATCACGGGTAAACCTGGAATCATCATCACCTTGCCCTTATTCAGATGTATTTGTGAAAGGTGCAGCATGTTTTTTCTTCCATACATATATCTCTTTTAGCCGTTATTTCGGTCTACATAGTAACATCCTTTCTAACCCCATATCTTCTTTCACACAATTCATCCATGGGTGACTGTGACTCATTAGTCCAACATCGCTGACGTTCTGGATGAACAATGCTCGTTCCCTTCCTCGATGATATTAACTTTAGGAGGAAAGACGACAGAATTTCCTTTGACACACCTTTTACTTTTGTGACGTCAGCAAAAGTCCGAGAAGATCTGACGCACATGGAGACACAGGGCAGGAACGTGGTGGTACAGAAGTCATTGTAGCTGTACCTACTGCAACAAACGCGTAGACAGAACTTACACGTACAGAATATCTTATTGATGAAAACCAAGAAAAAGAGTCCAATGCGGCTGTAATATTCTCAAACATACGCATGAACTTGGTAGACAAAAATAATTGAAATTATGAGATACTAGCTTCGCCCCGCGGTTTCACCAAGTCGTCGTAGTCGCACCCGTGAGAATATCGAGATAAAAAGTTCTATGTTATAGGGTTTGGTTTCTGCACTTAGTCCGTCAGTGGATTATTGTGCGTGGCGTGAGCCATGGTGGCCGTTTGGGGGGGTTATCCCAACCAGCCCACCTCCCTCCAGAAGTTAATTAACTCATGTCATGGTCTACTCATTTGCCAAATTTTAACCAAATCCGTTTAGCCGTTTTAGTGTTAAAGTGCAACAAACAAACCACTTTTGCATTTATAACATTACTTGGCGCGCCCCGCGGTGTCACTCGTATAAGTCTCGATCCCGTGGGAATATCAGGATGAAAGGTATCCTATGTTCTAACCCAGGTTATGGTCAACCCAAATTTCATCCAAAACCGTCCAGCCATCTTAGCGTGAAAGCGTAACAAGCAAACAAACAAACTCACTTTGCATTTATAATATTAGTTAGAATTGGGTGCAGCTATTTCATAATATATGCAACAATTTAAATTACTCGTATTAAACCATCTGTTCCGCATACATTATCGCAAGAGCGAAACGTTTCGATTTTTTTCATCGCTGAGTTTCCGAGTGCAGGTAAAAAGTTCACTAAATGATTAGTAAAATCCACAACGCAGTTTCAACAAATTCTTTGTGTAGTACATCAATATGAATACTACATAATAAATTAAACACGTCGTATACGATGGATATCAAAAACCTAATAAAAAACCGGTTTGTCGAAAATTCTAATTTGACTTTTGGGTTTTTGCCGCGGACAATTTTTTATTGTTTTTGTTCATGATGATCTAACCTTCAAACTCGAGTATTAAAACTCGCGTGTTATAATGAAGGTTTTTCGGATTTCTGTATACGTTTTGGCACTGAGTATCTGGTGTTTAACAAATAAAAATTACGAATTCCATTGAACGGAAGAGCATTACCATTGTAACAGGATCTGACAACGCAGTACACGGTGTAAAGATCGATTCTAATTCACCCAAGAGGCTAAACTGCTATGCATACTAATAGGGGTCCCACAGCTACCGAACATACAATAGGGCAAACCAGTAACTGGGTTATGGAGGTCAGATAGGCAGTCACTCTGTGTAAAATACTGACAATTAGAAGCATGCGGTCAGGCTGGAAGCGAACCCAACATAGTAAAAAGCGAAGCAGAAGATAATGATATCTAATAGGGCAGCAAAAACATCAAGGAATGTAAATCTTTTGCTTATTTTTTTTATTAGAAACACATGTACCTCTTATTTCAAATGAACTAAAAAACATAGTATAGCTATACAATTTTTTTGCAACAATGCAAACAAGATCAAAAAATCTGCGAATGTTTTGCTAAAAGAAAAACATATAATGTACCTATCACACAGTGAATCATGGTGACTTGGACGTCAATGGTAAAAGTCATGGTTCATGATCGGTCATAATTGATGATGACGAAGAACATATTATAAATTGCGACGCAATGCAATAAGATGATGAAATTACACTTGCGATGATTCGGATGCACTTTGCGTTGTTTTCGAAAGATAATGTAAAAAAAATAACTGAGCTTTTAAAGTTGGCCCTTCTAGGTATAAGATATTTATTTGTAGAAACATGAATATCATAATTAACAGCCAAATCAATCAATGCTTTGGTCAATTAATTTGGCAGCATTACAAAAATCGTACTGGTGATCACAGTTTGCCAGACTAACAAACTGTAATCGCCAGTCTGGTTATTCAATAGAATAGGATACCTACTTTTATTCAAAAGAATAGGATACCTACTTTTATTCAATAGAATAGGATACCTACTTTTATTCAATAGAATAGGATACCTACTTTTATTCAATAGAATAGGATACCTACTTTTATTCAATAGAATAGGATACCTACTTTTATTCAATAGAATAGGATACCTACTTTATTTTCATACAGAGTCCATAGGGTCAGTAGCAATGTTTCATCTAGTGTTACTGTTTCATCTAGTGTAATAGGTAGAGCGTTTATACAGAAAGTGAGGAACGTGACAAATAGCTGCCAAATATTTCGCTGTTTTGATTAATTTGGCAATATTGCTTTACGTTTTAGATGTAAAAAAAGTATTTGGCAACTTTGTAAATGCCTTTTTTACACCTAAAACGGTTACAGCTTCAAAATCAGTATTATAATCGCAATTAATTATTGATATTCTAGTTCACTAGTTAGCCTTAATTCTTATTTCATTACAAGTAATATTGCCAAATTAATGAAAAAAGGTAAATATTTAACGGCTGTTTGCGACGTTGCCCACTTTCAGGATTAACGCTAAAATTAAAATGTAATGTGGTAATAATTTTTCAATAGCATCAAGATTATATTATCATAATCATTTTCAATATCTTACACTTTTCTGACTAGCCATGATTTTCTCTGTTGCATTTAAATACTCGACATTTCTTGTTCACCATAGCCTTGCCTAGCATTAGATTAGCTTATGCAAATTTTAATTTATGTAAGCCAAAGCTATATATATTAAATAGTTTTGAATTTTTGCCATGTGCAGTTTAAGAAATAAAATAAAAAGCCTCTTTTACAAAACGCAGCGATTAGAAACATATTTTTATAACTAACATATTGTTATAACCCTTACCCAAAGAAGGGGTTCATGCATTATAAGAAAGGATACTCAATATGAAGTAAAAAATTCCCCCATCGCCAGCCCATCGGGGCTCAATTTTGAAAGCTTTAAACTTATTGCCACCTAACAAGGCTCACGTTTTAAAAAACATAAAGATCAGCTCAAAGATACGACATATCATTGATATACATATGCAAAGTTTATGATGTTAGGTACAGTCTCGAGAGCCGGTCAGACCTGACCGACTGGTCGGCCCTGAGTTTGTTGCACTGCGCTCCGACTTCTAATCTCATCAATTTCGGGCATGTCATTAGTTTCCCTTTCTTGCTGTGTTTATATTATTATAATAATTCATTGTTTTATAATTCATTAGTTTGTCATCAATTTTTCTTTAGCAATCCTTTGCTTAATATTTATATATTTTATCTTTAATTAATTCGCTAATCCATAGTACATTGACTTGTAGAGAAGTGGTTTTGACTTACCTTACAAGAGCAGCAGACACATTAGTTAGAGCATGTTAGTCAGGAATTAAGTCGTAAAATATGTTGTGTGCATCATAAATTCGCCTCACCGGTATAAAATATTCATGGAAATCGTCCATAAAATTACCTTAATCTTTTAGTTGACAAAGTAGTCTACTACTTAGATCTAGGTGTAAATTTTTCTTCCTAATTTCCGTGTTGAAAAGGAAACCGAGCAGTACATCAATTATCTCAAAACAACACGCATATACAGGGTGATTCACTTAAAATCGCCGTCGTGAAGGTCACACTTTGAAAATTCTACAACTGCAAAAAGTTGTTTACGTTAACCTGTGGTCACCAGTCAGTCCAATATGGTAATTCAAGATTATAAAACTTTTAACGTTCAAACACAATTTTTAGATAGGAAAAATAAAATATAATTACAGGACAATAATACGGTAAAAGTGAAGCAACAGGATAGTCAATACAAAATCTGCTACTATTGTATACTAGCACGTGCTGTAAAACACGTCCGTGTCTGAACCATGGCCCACAAATCGGAAAACCTGCTCAGAACTCAATTTCTCAAAAAGGTTTGTAAAATAGAGATTTTTTTAACAGATTAATACAGAGAATTGAATCCAAAAAATCTTAAAAACACGGGTCCCTCAGATCAAAACACAGATAAAAAAAATCGCATGTCATTAGAAGGAAAAAAAAATCTATCTCATCACATGTTAGTTGTTCAATCGATCACAACATGGGAATTTGACAAAACATTTACTGATCAGTTTTCATCGAGCTTTGCAAATACCAAAGTTGGGTTAAATATCAACCGTATTCTAAACAATTAAAGAGTTTTCTGATAGAGCCACATTTTAACACTTGTTCTGTTACCAAATTTAGATCATTTTATTATTGTATCATCATTATATGAATTATCCTGAAGGTACTATTTACTTTTCTGCTTTCTTTAGTATTGTGAAACAACAGGAAGTAAAGTTCCTCATTATATTCTAAACACTACAATAAGGATAACTAGTTCAACCTTGACCGACAGAATGGTCGAGAAAATTCTGCCAAAACCATAAAACATTTCCTCCTTTAAAAATAAGTGACATTAATTGTACTCCAACACGTCGAGGTCTTTCCACTTTTCTGAGTGTTTCATCTAGGCTTTACTTCCCAGTTAATTTGAATGTCTTCTCTGTCCATTACATCTCAATCGGCCGCCATAACAGAGTTCTCTTCTTCCTTAGCCACATCAACTTTCACTCAATCAATCTCTCATTTTCTTTCTTTACTTTCTCGCTCTCTTTACTTCCATCCATATCTGCTTTGGACTGCCCTTCCTCATAGAATCATCAACATTAAAGGCTTGAAATCAAAGGCATATACGAGTATATAATTATTACGTCGAAAAATATATTTTCCTTCACTGAGCTCCTATTTTATGTAATGAAGGGGGAAATAAGTTAAGTATTTGTCAGAGAGCAGCACGTGCCGGGTATTTATTTTATAGTATCTATTGAATGTCAGACTAGAACGCATCATACATCTGTCGTTGCTTCATTTTTACCTTTATGGTATCGTAATCTTTTCCAGGTGCATCGTCTCCACATAATTATAAAATTAATGTATACAAAATATTGTAAAACATTTTAAAAGAGTAACTGTGGAGTTTCTTGCCTATTTTTCTCCATACGACTACCTTTTGGAAGGTGTGACTAGACTAAAAAAATATATTAATGTCAAAAAAATAACATCTGAAACAATTTGAAGCCGTGTAACTGTATGTACTTACCTACCTATCTAATAATTATGATGTAAATGTAAAACCGGATTTATTTAGGTGCTTGAAACCGCAAGCAAAATTAGGTACCTATCTTTACCTATAATTAAAAATAAAACCGTATAGAATACTCCGGAATTATTGTCACGCCAGAACAAAATTAGGTACCTATTGTATAAATTCGGCGACAATAGATTTTCACAAAAAGTAACCTTTGGATCACTTTTATACGACTGCCTGGGCGTGTTTTGGGTTCGGATCAGGAGTACTAAAGCATTTAATAAACGTGATAAAATAATATTGTGACCCCGGTTTTGAGATCTTTGGAAAAGCGATATACTCCCATAATTGATTCAAATTCCAAGTAAACCTAAAATTAATTACAAAAAAAGCGTTTTGTGAACGAGACTTTATTACAAATTACTGTCTAGGAATTTAAAATTTAAATAAGAACTACTTACAGTGAGTAACTGTTCGGCTTTTTGAGTTTTTACTGAACAAGTTTAAAAAAAATATAATTTGTGTATTTTTTGCTACAAAAACTCAAAATCCAATGCTACGCTATTATAATCATAGATAAGACAAATTCACGTTTATCTGGTTATGTGTTTCCCCACAAAGAGCTTGCACGGACAGGTGGTCCGTGCAACACGTGTGCAACGTGTTGTTTGCAGAGGTTTTTGCGACGACAATTGATGAGGAGGGGTGACCTTGGGCCTACAAAAGATACAGCTTTGTTTAATGGACCTTAAACTGGAACGACAAAAGTTTTGACTCCCAGACAAATCATAATTATGCCTGCTTGTAATGATTATCTGAAAGTAAGTACAAGCTGCATCACAAATTATGTCAAGGACCAGTTAATAGCTTTATAATATTCCGATCACCTTTGATTGAGGTTTATCACCTGCCGCCAGGGTTCAGCCTTCACACGTTATTCCCCGCATCCAGAGGCGTTAGTATGGCGATCACGTCGCGTGTCACGATTACATCGCTCGCCAAGGTCAGGGGCGCGGGAATTGTCCAGATGACCAGCCTTACATGTATCACGAAATAGAGTGCTGGATGCAGAAGGTACACGGTGGAACGTTCAAGATTAGAAGATGCAGGAAGAAGTAGATAAATCTATATAGGTAAATCGCTGGACAGGCAGATCTGAGATTGAGAATTGAAACCCACTCGTTGCATGAACTATAGTCCTATCATTATGAAATAATTTCCGCATGGCTGAACATGAATTAAAAGAAAGCATTTATTTCAAATAAAACCATTACAGGTACTTTTGAATTGTCAAGGGGTTGGTTAGTCAGAATGATGAAGCTAGTTGCCCATTCCAAAGCGTATAGGTTCCTATAGAGAAGAATGGACACGAAATTCCACGGACACTCTTTGAAATCAGAATATTGTTACAAACAAAGATCCAAGGAACTGCTATATTTTAAAACCGTAGTTAGGCTGCCTGTCCACTGGAGCGGAGAGGAAAAGAGAGGAGCGGAGATGTGCCAAAATTAACCAATAGAATCGCACCTCTGGAGCGGAGTTTTGATTCTATTGGTTAATATTGACACATCTCCGCTCCTCTCCTCTCCTCTCCGCTCCGGTGGACAGGCAGCCTTAGCATGACTTTATTTTACTTACGTATTAGTCGAAAATAAGCGAAAAAAAAGCTGACTTTAGGTGAATGAGAACATCGTAAAAAACCCCTCAAAGTAAAAGTTTGGCCAATCAGTGAGCTAGGTAGTATTCGAAGCTCGTTTTTCTCTGTACTTTGCCTTGCTGTGGCACTGCTACAGTCTAGCATTTTTTTCTACTTAGTCAGTGACATCGTTTTTTAGGAGTTCGCCTTCTGCAGATCAAGTTGTAATACTCATGTCATTATCATGTAAATTAATTCGGTCATCTACATAATTTCTGCTGTTATGCCGCTTTGATGTGACAAACTAGTTCGGGAGCATTTTGTTTGTACCTTGCATTGAGCTTTATGAAGCCAGTCTTGTTAATCGAGGTTCCATTCATTATTTATTTTTTGCCAAATTTTCCTCGGAAGTTATGTGCACTATTTATGTGTGTGTGTTACCTGGGCGACCGAACTCTGCTCTGGTGAAAATAGAGACTGCTTATTTAATAGTATAGAAAACTTCATGCTAATTCCATGCTGCCATGATAGTATAATATCTGGTCAACCGAGCTCTGCTTGGGTGAAATATAAACATATCGTCCAGGTACACCTACGTTTGATCCCGAGACTGTGAAAATAAAGAAAACGATTTTTCCCAGATATCCCCTAAATTGCAACTGTCATCCGCCGCCGTTTTCAAGAACGTGATTACAAATATTTAAATACTAATATTGCTTGTTTGATAGTATTTAAGATATAACATACCATCACGCTTTTATTGGCCGAATAGATGAGCAAAGATATATTAACAGTGGGTACGCTCACATATCGCCAGTCAACTGACTTGTTGGTCTAGTGGTCGCAAGTGCGTCTCCTGCTTGAGGAACTGGATTCGATACCAAGATTTTTTCACTCATATAGAACAGACTTCTTTTCCTAGCTAACGCACTAGGAAGTGGTGAAGTGCCCTTCACTGGCGTTTTTGGGGGACTGTCTTATGTAATTTTGACGTTCGAAAAGTGCTGATTCTCAGCTTTTAAATTTAAGAGATATAATACTTAAATATTCCTTTCATCCTCACCTTGGTACTCCAAGGGCTGCTCCATTCTACTCATCATGTACAAAACCACAGTCAAGGCAAAGATCTAGTAAACAAACAATAGTTTATCTCAATCTCGGGGCCAAACGCACCCATTAGAAGCACAATGTGTTCCTAAATACATGTTAACATGTACATTACATAAAACGTAATGCCGCTACGTGACGCCAGGTGGCGCTGCCAAGGAAACTATTTATTTTTATGAACTATGACGCCATACGGTTCTTCCTCCAAATGTTATACAGGTAGGTAACTATACGTCGAACTACCTAAGCGTATGTACTTCTACATGTAGTGAGATTTTTGTTAAAATACCTATGAATGATAGTAATAGTCCGTATATTTGTCAAAATATTGTTACAGAGATGTTACAGTTTTGAAAGTTCATAATATTCTGCCGTTTCCTACGTACATGTACATTTTCAGGGGTTTGGTTATGGATGGAGTTGGCTGTGTCGTAGACAACGCCGTAGACAAGTCTAGGATGTAAGAAATTAAAACCTTTGCAAATGTATCTAAGTGCAATATTCTTTCAAGTTTTAGCTAGTCTGTAAAATTATATAATTATTTCACAACATGTATCTGTTGTAGTTTCCCAGAAACATCTGACGATAGAAGTGGTAATTTTCATAATAATTTTTGTACATGATGACCGAGTGAGACGTTATCGCGTCGAAATATATTTTTAAAGAACAATGCTTCGGTTTCTATTATGTGAATTTAAAAAATAAACCCCTGAAAACAGGTGTGCTGTTAAAAAGGGGTTGGTAAAAAGTTTTTCACGCATTTTTCCGGCTTTTATAACACCGGTTTCTCTTAGAAAATTTCCTTGTTTTCCTTGCACAACTGGTCACAAATTTATAAATTGTTTCCCTCAAATTGTTTGGTACTCACGAAATCACGTGAGTTTTCTGGAACAATATTATTATGTAGCTTTTCCGCGTCGTTGTAAAACGTGATCGAGATTACGTCAAAAATATGAGCAAATGTATTTAGTAAATGAGGAAATTTGTTTGTCAACAAGTTTGGTGTTTTTTAATCGTTAACAAGGTATTGCCTAACGTCTAATTCTATACTTTACTATAGTAACTGTCAAATTAATGCCCGTTTTGTTTTTATCAGAAAACAACAAACAATGACTTAAAAAATGTAATTGTACCAAGAATCAAAGTAGGTATTTTACACAGTTTATAAGTAGGGATTTTACACAGTAAGTTTTTTAGCATAACTATCCAATTTGATGAGGGATGCTAGCAGTAGAACATCAGAAACAAACAACTAAGTGCTTATTGTGAGTTTTTTTAACTTCACCACCGCGTTACAGTAAACGCAATTTGTATAGCTCTAAGTTAGCGCCACCTGGTGTCATACGCGAGAACTAAAAATTGTAAGTGTTCGTTTTTTTTTTGTAGTTTGTGGTAGATAGATTCCTTCTCTAAAGTGGTTTGTAAATTAGCGTGACCCTGTGTTATCGCGAGTGTGACTTACAATTTTGACAGTTTTGACAGCTCGTTTGACAAGCGCTCATTTTAGTTGCTTCTGTTGCTAGCTTGTTCCCAACGGAGCTTATTCCAAATAGATCTGATTTTTTTGTAAAAGTATATAATTGCTATACTATACTGTTCCTAGACTTCTTAGGTCACAAAAAATCGTATAACTTGTTCGGTTGAATTCTGCTTGGAATAGAGTAATGAATTCGGTACATGTAGGTACCTAATAAGTGGTCGTGCGTCGTGGCTAAATGATAACAGTCGCAAGGTTAAGCTACGTTTGCCGCGGTCGGTCCGCGGATGGGTGACCATGCATTTCATATTGAGACGTCTCCGGGAAATCCCGTAAAACCGTTGATTCCGGCTGTCATTTGTAGATCTTTGACAGTCGATGGGCGTATTCCGAAAGTCTGACAACCAGTCTTACCAACGGGTATCGTATTATCCAGTAACTGGGTTATGGAGGTCAGATGGGCAGTGGCTCCATGTGAAATACTGGTATCCAGCTGCATCCGGTTAGAATGGAAGCCGGCTTCCGACTTTGAGTTGTTAGCTGTTCTGTACTGAGCTAACGCAACACGTCGTACGTCCAGCCAGTAATAGGACTCACCCAACAAGGAGTGCTGTCCCAAATAAGACGCATTTTAATAAAACACATATACTAAAAGATCAATAATTAAATTATCTATAAAATTATGAAGGTTTCATTAGAGCTAAATACTACAATAACCTAAGAGGTAGGTACTATAGATAGATAGATAGATAATTATTTATTTGTCCAAAACATGAGACACACATAGCATGCAAGATGTTATAATTAAATTATGTTACAGTCATGTTTTGCCTTAACGGCGTACAAATTTCAGCTTTTTACATTTAATCAAAATAATTAAATTTATCCATTATTCAAATTATTATCAGTCCAAATTAGAAAAAATTAAAATGTACTACGTAATAATGTCAAGAACTCATAATATTATGTATAATAAAATTAGTCAATTGAATGTCAAAGTAATTAAGAATACACAATTACAAGAATTAGATTAATTTATCAACTTATTTCATGTTGCACTGAATAAAAATTAATTAAAAAATAAAAATTAAATGTCATATTTTTCCAATTTCTAATCATTATAAAAGGTCATCAAGAAACTTCTTTATCATTTAAAAATTCCATCACACTGTAATACGCTTTGTCTACTAAAAAATATAGAAAATATATAGAAAGTTGATAGGCACCTATATACAGGGTGGCAGGGACATCGACGCGGAGTCGGTTACCATGGATTCAGTACATGATTCTGAACCCCCCTGCGAAGAAATTTTTCTTCGGGTATTTAAAAAAAAAACAGCTGTTCCATACATTTTGACCGCGTAGGTGTTGCACTTTTCTATGAAACAGGTGATTTTTTTTAAAACAGAATCATGTACTGAATCCATGGTAACAGGCTTCGCGTCGATGTCCTACCACCCTGCATTATGTTCCGTGCGTATGTTGGTGGGACTCATACAGCTAGAATGCTACGGCGCGACCTCTGACGCACATGCATTTATTTTATGTATTTCTAGTGAAATGGTAAGTACTTATATGGCTGTTAAATTGTTTTTAAATTATGTTTCAATTCAAACAGTAATATTAATAGGTTAGGTGTAGGTAATGTGTAATTCTCAAAATTAACTTTTAATCAACATATCGTTTTTTCCTTCCCTTTTTATAATAGATAGACCCAGTGTTTCTTGCTCGTTCTTCTCCATAGGTACCTACTACGTTTTGGAATGGGCAACTAGCTTCATATTTCTGACTGACTGACTCCTTGACAATTCAAAAGTGCCTGAATTGTACATGGTTTAATTGAAATAAATGCTTTGAGTTTTGAGTTTGTACGACAAATACTTGAGAGCGACCCGAAATGGGGATTAATAATTATTGCATTTCATAATCCATATTTTAGTTCACTAGTTAGCCATATTTCTTATTTCCACACAATGATATTGCCAAATTAATCAAAACAGTTATTATAATTGACAGCTATTTGGATGAACGCTCTTCATTGCTCAAATATTTCCTTCATTTTTTGACAGCTGTATGACATGGCTACATACAACACGGGGAAGTGACGTAGTGTGTCAATTTGATTAACTATTAATTTCCCTGTGTCTACATATTCGGGGCGCGCAATTTTAGCTTAGCTTAAACTATCTCTATGGCTCGTGGCCTGTGCCTGCTTGTCTATGGCAGGGCATTCCCCTAGATCAGTTTTAAATCTAAAGAGCCAAAATCAATAACAATGCTCCGTCTCTCCACCGTCACTCGTGACTAATGGGTTTGATTCCTTTTAAGTATTCATTGTTGTAACTTTTATTTAGGTGACGTATTGACTCAGCCTACAAAAAAAAGTACCCAAGCGTGCTAACAGAAGGCACTATATAAATAATTATGTTTTCATGAGCCTAGCCAAGGAAAAACCCACAAAAAAAAAGTAGAGGTCTCTGTGAAGGAGTCCGGAGATATTACTAAATCTATGCCTTTTACTGCGCGTCGCCATGCAGCATCTGTGTTCCAATTTGAAGAGGTCTCTTCAAACTGGAACACAGCCCGGTGTTCCCTACCTACAGGCAGATGAGACATTTCAGGAAGGTCTCTGGAACGGCAGCGCATCTGGGATGCTCCTGCTATTGCTATATATGTCCATAGGTAGCGGTTGCCACTTAGCTTTAGGTATTTTTTGCCATCTAATAACATGAATTTTCGCCAGAGTAAACCTTCCAAGGTAGGCCCTTTTCCAACAAGTCCAATTTACTTCGTGAGATACTCTTATGAAACGTTCC
Source organism: Conistra vaccinii (assembly GCA_948150665.1). NCBI lineage: Eukaryota > Metazoa > Arthropoda > Insecta > Lepidoptera > Noctuidae > Conistra > Conistra vaccinii. The sequence goes on along the minus strand of OX411323.1, from coordinate 892,370 downwards.
AACGGGACACTTAATAAATTCACATACTAATTAGATGGACATTAATTAATGTTCGCACTGCTTGTATAATACACTTGCGAAGGCGATGCATATGTATTATTATTATGTCCCTTCCATATAAAGCGATTCATTAAACATCTACCTTTACTAGATCAAAGGCCGCAGCATCCTACATCATGATAGATGGCATTATTTATTTTTATATTCTACTTATCGTTAAATAAAACAATTAAAAATCTTCTTAATTCAGACATTGAAATCCGTTATAATAATAATAATAATACCATTTATTTCAGGCGACACAGGCCCATAGAAAAATACCTTAACCTAAACATACATATGTCGGAGACGGTCAATAGTACGGTCGCTAAACGAAGCGCGGCACGTCGTGAACCGAGTGGCGGGAAAACGAACACTCGGCTTACTTCGTGCTACGACGGAGCCTAGCGACTGGGGCGCCGCCGCCGGGGCGAGAGTACTTGCCTTCCAACCGTTCTGGAGAACGGAGCCTCCAGTCTAGGAACTGTCCTTCGTTTCGTTTAGTTGTCGTATGGTATAGTGTCTAATAGCAATGTAGTTAAGACGTCGCGGAACTGTATTCGATTCGTTGTGCTATGTACGTAATTTGTGATCATTGTGATAATTTGTAATTTTAATAAACAGCGTGTATCGTATCCAGTGTGTTGTCATTGCACGAAACCCATCTTCTGCCCACATGATATCTGAATCTAATGGAATAAATCCTGACGATCCGACATCAGAACTGGGATCAAATCGTGCTAATGAGATCACACGCGGGACAGTGACAATAACAATCAGTGGCGGTTAATTTTTGAAATGCAAAACCAACAAATGCACGCGCTGAAACAAACTTTAAAAACGAAGCCAGTGAATAGCAAGTTAGGGTACACCAGTGTGGCCAGAATTCGAGCCCGACAAACTTGATTCCGACGCTCGATCATAGTGCGCAACCGCTGACTTATGTTTCGACGGGAGGGCAGTGGAAGGAAGCCAGCTTATTTTGACAATAAGCAAGGAATTGAAGGACTCTGCATCTACATGGCTGACGGAGATAACCTATCCAGGTATGACATGGGACCAGTTTAAGGAGCTGTTCAAGGCCAGATTCGTGTTGGTTCAGGCGCAAAATGAAAACGCTAAAAGTGACCGTTGGCGAGCCGTTTTTTTTGAAAAATAAAATTCGAGGGTAAGACAGAAAAATATTTTTTTTTTGTGAATTTAGCATTCTTATCACTTACGTGGGGTATCTAAAAGGGTATTAAAATTTGGTTATTTTTGAGCTCAGACGCACCGTTTCTGAGATATTAGCGAAATACCCTGCAAAAGTTTTCTTATGGTTATTTTGTGTAGTTTACCAATTCTAACCCATTTTTTAAATTTCTGTTTCATGAACCATGCCACGCGATCAAGGGACTAGCGCGCGGCGCCTGTCAATCCCAATTGGGGGTAAATTGCGCCACACAGCTGAAGTCAGATCGAGGGCGCGTAGCGGCGGCAGTGCAAGACGTCTTCGAAGTAGAAGTCACTGTCTGCGGCAGAGTCTGCGCCAGATTCTGCGCCAGAGTCTGCGCTAGAGTCTGCACCAATCTGCGCACCAATCTGCGCACGAGTCTGCGCACAAGTCTGCGCACGAGTCTGCGCACGAGTCTACGCACAAGTCTGCGCACGAGTCTACGCACGAGTCTGCGCACGAGTCTGCGCACGAGTCTGCGGCAGTCTGCGCGCGAGTCTTGTGTGGGAAACCAAGACATATCGCGGCCTGGTGCACGAACATGCAGTGGCAGCCAATCGGATGGTGGAGCACGTGCTGCAGCAGTAAACGGCGAGTGGAAGTTTGCATCGCACAACTCAAGCACGTTACAATAAAAGGTGAGCTGTATTGTTTTGTTTACAATTCCGGTGCTGAATGCTCGTTAGTAAAGGAGAGTTGTGTAGCCAAATTAAGTGGCAAACGAGTTAATAACGTTGTTGCGTTGACTGGTATTGGTCAAAGTAAGGGCACTATTTCATGGGAAACGTAAACAAAATATTGTAACTTTAAAATGCACTAGTTAGTCAAGTGTTCATAAGTCCCTTTCGGATTTTGTGTAGTAGAAATTGACAATAGTACTATCGAAATGTTATGATATATTTTGCCCGACGTCTAGTAGATTTTACTAGAACGTGAAATTTTACAACTAGGAGTGTTAATATTATGACCATGGCACAATATACCATTCTAAGGTATGGTAAACAACATCACACTACCCACATTAGACTCCGCGAGTACCCTCGAAACTGATTTTAATTTCTTTTGATACAGACATTTCTCTGGAATGGAAACCCGAACTTTTATAACTTTTGAAACAATACCCTAAACTAAAGGTTTCAGAACCTGTATGTTAGTATCTGTTTTTAGCCAAGAACTTTTATTAAGAACATTGGCAGTCATAAATGCAGTCGAATAATTCAATGTCAATAACTACACAGTCGACAGTTTACAGTATAGTGACAGACAGTAACTTTTTCAAATTCGTCACGTAAAAAGACCGATCTAACGCCGCGACTTCACAGATGCTGGGCCTATTTGTAATATTTTGATTTTAACGTTACTTATAACAAAGGGAAAACTCAATAATTTTTTTGGATGGGGTCATTGTCTTGATTCAAAATGAAGAGCGTAACAAAACGAAACTAGACCTAAAATATAAGGGCCTATTTCAGGTTGTAGAGGTTCTAGTAGATCGTTATACCCTAAAAGCCTTCAATTCAAGGCGCACTTACAAGTACGCTCATGTGAAGCTAAGACGCATGCCAGGGGATCAGAGTATTACCTACTGACGAATTTGAGGGAGAGTCAAGTGAAAGTTTTGTTGATGAAACTGAGTAAATTAAGTTGTGTGTGTTGTGTGTATGATGATAGTTTGGATCAGAGGTTGATTTGTAGCCGTAGCTCAGTAGAAATCGGTGTCTGCTGGTGACAGTAGTCCGTGAGTACGCGGTAGGCAGTCAACTCTGGTAAATGTGGGGTTTCGTGAGAAACCATAAAGTCCGGGAGTGACTTGGCGATCCGAGGGGGATGCGCAAATGAGTGATTGAGTAACTGGAGGTTACTAGAAACACATCAACACATGCACCTTTGTTGATTATTTAGTTTGTGATCTTGAGATTTGGGAATGAAATAGTGAGTAATGCTCTGAACTCTGCAATTTTTCAAGTTTTCAATTCTAACCATAGGCGTAGTTACAAATACGATTACGATAGGTTAAAAAAAAAAAAGATACCAGTAGTTCATGTACCAGTCGAAGTAGATGGTGATCACGGTGGTGATGAGCAAGCTTATATTATGGGAACCACGCGAGTAGGGTTCTCTATCGGCCGTATTGTGTGTGACCGTACCAGTAGTCGTATTACGTAGTCGTAGCCCGATAGAAATCGGTGTCTCTTGAGGCAACTCAAGAGTCCGTGGGTAAGCGATGGGCGTGTTTCTCTGGCGGAGGTCGGGGTCCGGAGAGACCATGTGTGAGAGCAATGTGATTGCTAGTCGGCTAGAGAGCCGTGGCGTTAGAGTGGTTTACTCGTGTGTGGGTTTCTAAGGCTCTTAGTAAAAAATAAGACGACTGTTAGTTTGGAAAACGATGGTACATGGCCTTGGTTGATGATTTTTGCTATGATTAATTAAAGGTGGTTTAATTAATTGAGAAGTAGTAGTATTGTTTTGTTAAAACAATAAAGTGTTGAGGATTAAAGTTTCCTAATCTTAAAAGCTGGAACCCGTAAATGGTCAGAATTGGCCGAGTCGAACAGGCACTGTTGTTGAGTTTTGGTTACAGGTTAACACACGAGGACGTGTGCACGCAGGATGGCCGTGTCGGAGACGGTCAATAGTACGGTCGCTAAACGAAGCGCGGCACGTCGTGAACCGAGTGGCGGGAAAACGAACACTCGGCTTACTTCGTGCTACGACGGAGCCTAGCGACTGGGGCGCCGCCGCCGGGGCGAGAGTACTTGCCTTCCAACCGTTCTGGAGAACGGAGCCTCCAGTCTAGGAACTGTCCTTCGTTTCGTTTAGTTGTCGTATGGTATAGTGTCTAATAGCAATGTAGTTAAGACGTCGCGGAACTGTATTCGATTCGTTGTGCTATGTACGTTGTAGTTAATGGTGTTAATTGTAATTTGTGATCATTGTGATAATTTGTAATTTTAATAAACAGCGTGTATCGTATCCAGTGTGTTGTCATTGCACGAAACCCATCTTCTGCCCACATGATATCTGAATCTAATGGAATAAATCCTGACGATCCGACACATATATATTAATATAAAACAAAGTGTTAATAAATACGGCTTAGACTATGTAAGATAGCACTTCACTTTGCACTAGTTTGACTTTGTGCTGTCCTGTGGAACTTGTCCGCGGAAGCCGCGTCCTGCGGCCAAAAGTCTTCTTTCATGACGAGTCCATAATATGTCTACTGTGACGAGGGGCAGATACATGTTCGGTACACGCACGACGAACGACTTGAAGTTGACGTTCCGGCGCGACTCTAGTAACTGCACCCTCAACTGTTATAGAATGTTACTTAGTACAGTATACCAGTGTTAGTAGGTAGTTGAATAAAACATTATAATTACATAATTGAGAGCAGTGCAGGTGGCCCAGTGGTATCGGCCCCGACTTACGAGTTGTTGGTCGTGAATTAGAACCCAAGCAGGCGCTTTACTTTGTGTAAATAATTTCATCACCACTGCTCTCAAAACGGTGAAGGAAAACATCGTGAGGAAACCGGCATGTCTTAGAACCATAAATTCGAAGATATGTGACATCTACCAATCCGCACTGGGCCCGCGTGGTAGATTACGACCCACTCCCTCTCACAGAGAGGAGGCCTGTGTCCCAGTAGTGGGAACAGTAATAGGCTGATGATGATGATGATGAATTGAATGTGGGTATTAACCCAGTGCTTGACGTAACGCGTGTCTTTAAACATGTTCGCAATCATTTTTGCTTCAGTGACACCCTCGACACTCAAAAGGAACGCCAGACCAGTAGACGCTCAGTTTATTGGTGTTTCCGAAATTCCCGAAACTTATTGTTCGAATGCAGTGTCGCTAGCTGGTCCATCTTTATCTGATCCTTGTTTTTTATTAAGGGAACTACAGGACCTAAACGTACCTAAACACAAGTTTTATAATGCCTAAAAGTATATGACCCACTGTTGTTAATAAAATCAGAAAAATATATTGTATTCTTCAGGATATAATTATGCTAGTTATATAGTGTGTTGAAAACATAATACAACTAATTTGACACGATAGGAAAAAAACTCGACGATACGAGTACCTCTAAAATTTTCTTTTATACATGCAATCATTCCGATTATTTGTCAGATTATTCTACAAGCAACATTATTACCGAAATAGTGTTTTAATTTTTCAGTCCAATCAATATATTTTTTGTAAATTAATAATTGCTTCATAATTTGCAATAAATTACCTCTGCGTTATGTCATTGCGCTTGTCTTTTTTTTCTATGCAGTCCGACAGTGAACGCGCTTTAGCTGTTGTAACCTTTTGAATACCTTATGCACAAGTCAAAAATAGTTTGGAAAATCCAAAAGAGCACGCCTCATAACTCTCATTCATAAACGAAAAAGAAATTCAAAACATAGTTTCATCTAACAAAAATGAACAATTTCTCACTTTTCATGAAGTATCTTTTGACTGATTTTTTACCCATCAATATGGGTAAAATTTCTAACCTCGCATTCCTTACGTAATGGCAAAGACTATTTAAGTACTATTTTTTTTTTTATTTACTTTGTCGATTGCTAGGCAACGGACGAGCGAGGGTCGAAGTTGGAAATATTTAGATATAGATGTTGAGGTATTATTAGGTCTTAACATCTAATGTTAGTATAACATTAGATGTTAAGACCTAATAATACCTAAAAAAAATTGTACCTAATAATACCTAAGTAAAATTGTTATTAACCGTATGGACTTTGTCCGAAATAAAAGTATTCTATTCTATTCTATTATTGTACTAGACACAAACACCCGTATGGCCGGAGGATCCTCCCTTTTCAAATGAGGATGAGTGAACTTTACACCCTGTTCCTCATACCTCTAAATTGGTGACCCCGACGTGATCGTCTACGCAGCCTTCGTCCAACTACTTCAGCGTGGCGTCATCATCATCATCACTCCCGCTAGCTTTCGTGAGGGTAATCACACAGCCAGCCAGCACCCACGCTTCAACGGGTATCCTGACCACCAGTATGCAGCGAACGCGCATTCCTGGTCATCACCCTCAGCCACAACCCGGCGCTGTACCACATCCGACTGACTGGATGACGTCGCAGCGCCACCCCGACTCACGAGGAATTGCCGCAGACAGTTCCGACTCACCGCGAACTATGCGGCACCCGGTTCCGACTCATTGGAACCACAGCTGCCACTGTGAAGCATCGCAAGATCCAAGACTCAGCTCACTATCGACCTCCGGTCTTCGGAGGGGAGTAATGGAGCGGTTACACCACCACATACGAGCTACGCAGCAAAGACATGACGTCACACAGATCATGACGTCAGAGATAGAATTTACCGCGCGACCGACATAGATAAGACTATCCGAAATCAACTTACGGGCAGTTGCCCGCCAGACACAAAAACCCGTCTGGCTGGAGGATCCTCCCTTTTCAAATGAGGATGAGTGAAATTTACACCCTGTTCCTCATACCTCTAAAGTTTTAAACTGAAATAAGAACAAAATATTTTATGGCGCCATTCGCCATAGACTAAAACATTCAGAAGTGAAGTGTAGGTACAAATAGCTGCTGTTTGTTTATATGGCGGATTTTTTTTATATTAAGTATCTAATATTTTGAACGCTGATATTAATGTTTGTTTTATTATATTATGGTTTATTGGTTATTTGTCATCAAATAATTATTACAATTTGTGGCATTTTTTCCCTTTAAGATTTCCGCGTCCGAGCACCAGGAAACAAGGGAAAAATGGATAACATTTGTGCAAAAAAATCGTAACGAGCAAACGTGGTTGCCAAGTGAACAATCTCACATCACATTCATCATTAATACAATGGAAATTAGAATAATGTTCTGCAGTTAAAACTGTGTTAGGTATCAAGTAGGCAGAAGAAGCAGACTGTGTCGCATCTGCGGGTGCATTACTCTATGAGAATCTCCTCGCACCGCGCATGCACCACAGTAGTCAAACGTCAAAGCATCCAAGGGACACATTTTTTGTTCGCGGTGTCTTCTCTGATAGTATATTTTAGTTAGTATTTTATTAATTATAATTAAACTACTTTAAATAAAAGAGCCATTTTCAATAAGGTTCCTTCTATGGCTGAAACGAATGTATTAAAAAAAAAATTACTCAATTAATTGATTTTATCGCAAGCTACAATGTTTTCAGGGTTCATAAATTGACGGACAGGATTTTTTTTTCAACTATTTTGATGCTTTTTCCATTTCTGCTGCATTAAATCAATTGTTAACAGTATTAATCTCCATTTAATCATCTATACAATGGTATATAAATTAAGTAGGTTCTGTGTACTAGCAGGAGTGTAACAATAAAAACAGTTGCAAAAAAAATTTTTCGATCGTAGAGCACACTCTAATGCTTCGCATTATGAGTCGTGCAATATACCGTACAAAGGCGTAGGCATTTTCTACCAGTCAGCCTTAGGATGATGCACAGAGAAAACATGGCAGGTGCAACATAAGGGATAGATAACACGAAAATAACTATAAAATATAAGAATAAATACATAGATATATACATACATACATATAATATAAACAGAATAAACTTTGTCGGGAGAAATAATGATCGGTAGAGGAAAATAACGATAAGTAGAGGAGAAAACGAATCCAGCAAATAAGCGCTGAGATGTTTCTGCCAACTTCTTACGTATATTTTGACGTGGCCTTCACTTTAAAAGACAACCAACTGCGCTTGTATTCCCCGAAGAGTTTTTTTTTTTGGAGTGTGAAATCATCAAATGACTTCTCCCGCTCTGGGCGGAGCGGAAGGGCGTGTCAGACTCTTACTGACTAAAACCCACCCGTGTTCCTTCCCTTGCCTTGCCAGGGGCCACGGTTTCCCCATGGGACTACCCCCAGCCCCGGTAGGCATCGGCCCTAGCGGACCCCGTCAGTTTTGGTGACATCTCTTTGAGGCGCGCGTGGAACACGACGCGCCGTCGACCCGGGCCTGGTCCTTATCGGACGGCGAGCTGCCCGTTGCTCTCCGTCCGCAGGCCCGCGCCTACGGTGGCCGGAAATCGGCTACCAATTCCCGACGCAAGCAGAGGGGCACCTAATAGTACACCCATATTTTGCCAGTTATGTTTAAGGCCCATGTAACAGGGGGCGAGCCTATTCCCATCAACTGGGCACAGAAATTCCTGATGCAAAAACCCAATAATACTTTCCCTGACCTGGCAACTGAACCCAGGATCTTAAATAGAGCTTGCGACTACTAAACAACGAGTGCAAATTCATGTTATTATAACCAACCTATTAATTTATTTTAGCGTAGGTTGGTCGATCCATTTATAATTATTACATGACTACTTCAAAAATGTTCAATACAGAATTGACCTGCAAAATGACCATGGCAACATAATTTTCCTGTTAATTACATAAAAAGACTGCATCATATTAAGGCCATTGAATCCAAACATATAATATATATATTATATAAATAATTTAAATTATTTCTTTTGTACCTATCGAGCGGTCAGTTTATTCTGTTTTTCCTTCATCATGGAAGGTTTCCTATAGCCACAGGTATAAATAGTAACAAAACAGGTACCTGATCATTTAATAATGTGTGTAGGTATGTAATACAGTGCACGCTTCGTTATGTAATAATTATATATTAATGAATTGGCTTATCTAGCGGATTGAGCATCTTTGAATATTAATGTACTACTCTACAACATATCTAGTATGATAATTATCTTCTAGGTATATATGATAATTATTATTATTGTTTACAAAGAAACACAAAAAAAAAATTGTTTGCTACTTCGTGCAGATCGTGCTAAAAGCTCTCACACATACATTTAGCTATCGTGTGTTTCCTGTAAACTTAACTCAATAATATCAATACAAAATATATGTATTTTGTGACAGTATATACCTATCAGATTTTTTACTAATACATCGTTTCACTTATACAGGGTGTTAGGTTAAACAAGGGGCATGTAAGTACTCATGAAAATGAACAACTATTCCGAAGGTTCCAAGCATGAAATATAAAAAAGAAAACCAGCTGTTTTCTACAAAGCAACACCCACGCGGTCAAAACGTAGGGAACAGCAGATTTTTTCATAAATGTGTCCGACTGGTTCTATGGTATAAAAGTCCATGATGAAAATGTTCGTGATGGTTTCATAAGTACTACACTCCGGCCTCCGCTAAAGTAAGTCCTACGTTTAACCTAACACCCTGTATAGGTACGACATTCTTTTTAAATGTAAAAATATGAGGTGTTGAGTGTGATCCTGTAGATTAGGAATAGTACGTCTCAAACAAGAACAACTTTACCTAGGTATATCAAATGACGAAAAAGTAATAGAGCAAATTACGAAAAAGTTTGTTTAAAGAAGTTGTAAGCAGCATTATTGTAATTTGTTTTGAAAAGGCACTGTTGAAATAAAATTGGTTCTTTATTCATCACAGTTTTTTATTCATCATTTCCTTTAACCATCTATAAATATAAAAACACGAGAAAAAAATCATATAAGTAGAAGGAAATCTTTAAATATATTCGTCATCTTACACTGTACGTAAATTCTAACAAGGAAAATTGATAACAAACGTTTTAATAGAATTTAATGAGAACTTATGTAAAATAAATCTCTCTTCACATTGATATCCGAGAAAGCATTAAAAAAAAGTACATCTACGAGGTGAATTATAAATAACGTTTACTATGAACTCACGCTACATCTCGACAGGATGATGATGATGGACAAGAAAAGCTGAAGACCAAAAACATAAAAATCCCCTAACTAAATCCTAACTCTGCTTATTCCTAGACTAGATAGAGGTGTGAATGTACCTGACACTTGTATGTACCTACCGATTATTATGTTAGCTGCACGGTGCACTAGCAGCGCCCACATCTCTAACGTGTACTTAGTTGTGCAATGGCAGTTGTTGCATAATGTTAATTTATGCGCCATTAACAGATAAGCTAGTTTATTATGGCAACTAATCCTTCTTATGTTTTATTAAGAACAAGTTTTTCTGAGGAAAAGTTATGTGTTGTGTGATGCATTTCAAAAGTTATTTTTAATTTATGACCAACTATCTGGTGGAAGATAAGGAATATCAGCTAAGGATGGTAAAAACTGCAAACCTTTTTGACATATGGATGGATGGCGCTGTCGCCCACAGTACATATCGGCTCCGTAATATTTTACATTTAAAAATTGTTTATTTCGTTATTAAAAGTTCTAAATAAGTTAATTAGTGAAAGTGACCCACAATAAGCAAGTGACATTGTTATTCAGTGATTATTTCCACAAACTAAAAAGTTAGAAACATTAACAAATACAAGTGTAACATTATTTCGAAAAGGGACAAATCAGTGATGTTACAGTGTTTCATCCAGTTTAAAAGTACTCAAAACTCACTATATACATTACTGTAGCATAACTCAAACTAAATAACAACAAATAACAGTGAAATTCCAAAACTTGTAAAATTTTTAACAATTTTGAATGTGAACCGTCAAATTCATAATTATCAAAATCGTAACTGTTTTGTGACGAAATATTTCTGAAAGGCTAAGACCAATTTGGAACTCAATACTATTGATCATTTGGTCGAGTGGCTACAGTCTGCATCATTTGTGGGTGCGGCTGCCCGAGGTAGTGAGTTCGATTCCAGCAGCGCGATATTCTTTTTCTTCATTAATTTATTAATTCGAATATTCCAAAGAGAGGGCACCACAGTGTTCGTGTCAGCTGTGGAATACTAATATACTTGACAGTTCGTTAGAGGTCTACAGTGAAACCATAACTCATCAAAGAGCGAGACTATATCAGTGGCGCCATCTACATCAAGCTTCTATACCAACTGGAAAGTACGCCATCTATCGTCAAGACACTAACGTATTTTTGACTAAACTCGACCAACTTATGTGTGAAACACACAAAAAATATGGGCCAAGTACAAAAATTGTAATTGCTGGTGATTTTAACATAAATACCCTAAAACCAGGAAAAATTACCACCTGTTTAAAAGATTTATGTAATACCTACAATCTGCAAATGCACATTGATATTCCTACTCGTAAAGACGCTTGTATAGACCACATATTAAGTAACATAAAGACAACGTCAACAGATGTTTTGCCTCTTTATCTATCCGACCACGACACTGCCCAATTATTAGGCTTTCCAGTAAAACAGCAAAATAAGTCCAAATCTTACTACACTTTTAAGAAAGACTACGGTAATGAAAATATTCACAAATTCAAAGAATGTCTGTCAAGTTTATCGTGGTCAGAAGTACACCTAGAAACTGACCCTAATAAGGCTTTTAATAAATTTTATGACTTATTATGTCTGTTATATAACTTATGCTTCCCAAAAATAAAAATAAAGATTAATAATTTTAACACTTACAAACAAAAATGGATAAGTAAGGGTCTAAGAAATAGTTGCAATACTAAGCGATCTTTACGATATCTTTACTACAAAAACAAAACTTTATTGTACAAAACAAAATATAAAAAATATTCAAATCTGCTGAAAAAGTGCATTATTAAATCAAAAATGAATTCTAATATTAATTTCATTAAAAAAAGTAAAAACAAATGTAAGGCGACGTGGTCAGTCATTAATCACGAAATTGGGAATACAAAATGTGACAATAATATTTCTGAATTACAATTAGATAAGCAGATACTGACGAATCCCACTGACATAGCGAATGCTTTTAATAATTATTTTATTGACTCGACAAACACCTTAACATTTAATAATTTACATAATGACTATAATGGCTCTAATAAGGCGTCAATTCCTAATTCCATGTTCCTCAGTTTCATGATTGAAGATGAAGTTAAAAAGGAGATAATGTCTTTAAATAACACTAACTCCGAAGGTTATGATGGCATTAGCACAAAAATTATTAAAGCGTGCAACACTGAATTAGTTTCTATATTGACGTATTTAATTAATCTTTCATTTTCATCAGGTACTTTTCCGGATGCCTTAAAACTATCAGTCGTGAAACCACTTTACAAAAAAAGCACTAAAAATGACGTGAAAAATTATCGCCCGATTACTCTTATTCCTATTTTATCCAAAGTATTCGAAAAATGTATGCTCAATAGACTTGTTGACTTTTGTAGCAAATATAACATTATAGCAAAGGAACAGTTCGGACTCCAAAAGCACAAGTCGACCACACAGGCAATATTTTCTCTTTTGAACAATATCCTGTGTAATCTAAATAATAATCGCATAACAACAGGACTTTTCTTCGACCTGTCACAAGCCTTTGACTTTGTAGCACATGACGTTTTATTAAAAAAATTAGAAGGCATTGGAATTAGAGGACTAGCACTGCAGTGGATTTCATCTTATTTAAGAGATCGGAAACAATACGTTGTCATAGATAAAGTACATGAAGACCTACTTTCTTCCTATTCTTCTGACTCCAGGGAAAATAAATGCGGCGTCCCTCAGGGGAGTGTCTTGGGACCCATTTTGTTTATATTATATATAAATGACATACCTCTAGTGACTAATCATAAATGTATATTATTTGCAGATGACATTTCAATTATCGTGACTTCTGATAAGAAGTGTAAATCAATATCTGATCATGAAATGGACATTAATAATACTATTGACAATATTTTAGGATGGCTACAGACAAATAAATTAAAAATCAACTTAGACAAATCTAATTTTATTCAATTTAATAAATCTAAACATGCTAACTACAATTTTAAACTCAATATTGATAGACTGAAAGAAGTTACACAAACCAAATTCTTGGGTGTACTCATAGATCAAGACTTAAATTGGAAAATACATCTAGATAATTTGTGCAATAGGATAAATAAATTTACTTACGCTCTCAGACAAGTAAAGAACGTGACAAATAGAAAAACGGCAATTATTACATACCAGGCATATATAGAATCCATTTTACGTTACGGGCTTATTATATGGGGGAACAGTACGGATAAGGATAGAGCATTTATTGCGCAAAAAAAATGCATCAGGGCCATTTGTGGACTCCGTCCTGATGAGTCCTGCGAACCGTTTTTTAAAAAGCTTGGTTTATTACCACTTCCCTCACTTTACGTATTTGAAATATGTAAATTTGTGTACAGTAATAAGGGTTTGTTCAAAAAAGCGAGCGAATTCATCTCTCGACCAACAAGAGATCCACACAGACTTGTACTAAAGGATAATCCTAAGTCAGCCAAGTATGCTAAAAGCTGCCTTGTGATGTGTGTACGTATATACAATAAAATACCAAAAGAACTAAAATTATTAAATAATCACAATTCATTTAAAAACAAACTGTATAAATGGCTGAATGAACATAATTTTTATGACATTAATGACTTCTTTAACAAGAAAATATAAAATGTGTATGTCCAGGTATTAATGTTAATGAAAATGTTTGTGTTGTATAATCTGAATGACTATTATTGTACTCGTATTACTAATTAATCTGCGACATTCTATAATTATGTAGTTTACCTTTACCTTGTTATTAAGGGCCTACCTTGAAAATAAATATTAGTTTGATGGGTGTGGCTTATTTCCCCCGCACGCGGGGAGTGGCGGTTCCATCTTTAGTGGTCGGCTGCCACGTCACCGATACAAACTTATCTGAACCAGTGACCAAAAGTTGAACTAACGAAATCGCAGACCGGAATTTCAAATATTACTTATTTAGCATGCTTAGCATTATTTTTGACACTACCGCACAACTGTCAAACTAAAAGTGCAAGATAAAGACGGAAACATTTATCTATGAAAATAGTGCGTGCTGAGTACGGAACGTTAGTTTATCTCGGTCTATGAAACTTTTGCACATAGCGAGATAAGGAGTACACAAATAATACAAAATATATAATTATCAACTAAAATATTTATTAATTATAGTTATACAACATGAAATTAAAAATTGTTAATTAATCTTCTGTATTATTTATATAAAAACCGGCACGGCATGCACAATGAAGAGTTCCGTAGTTGGGATAAATTTATCCTTATTTAATTTATATTTTTTTACCGCTTGTGTAGCAAATTATAATTTACTAGCTTTTACCCGCGGCTTCACCCTCGTGGATGTCGCAAAATATCTCACGGGAACGTACCACCGAGATTACATACCTAAAAGCCGAGGAGGTCATAGACTCTTACCTACCGCTGCGCCCGCGTTCGCGTCAACGATAAAATTATTTTGTTACGCGTAATTTTGAATCTGCGATATCTTTTAAATTATTTATTTAAATGATATGATGTATGTGTGTGTATGTGTGATGGGATATTTTAATCTAAATTAAATGTCCAATTTAAATAACATATTTTATTGGATAAGGATTATTAAAATAACGGTCATAATAGCTTCGGAAATAACAATTAAATTTTTATCAAGTTGTAAAAGATAAAAGCTATGCTTCAAAGAAGAGCTCAGTCAAATATGGGTGCTGTACAAACACCAGAAAACCTTGGGCACAAACTGGGTCATGTACCTGTATTTAGAAGAAAATATGTTATGATTGTGCAGAATATTAGAACTATTGGACAATAATTCATGAATATAAATAAAAGATAACATAGACTTAACGTTTATGACATTGGCGGATATAGGAATACTGTAAAAATCAAATATTACATGCACTTAATTTTGACATTTTAAAGTAACGATTACCTAATTTTAATAATACTAATTCATATTGGACTAACCTACTGTAAATCGCAAATCTTATAATTAATTTTGTACTTATTTAAGAATGACAAGTAAATATTTGTACACCATATATTTTTTGGTAGAATGTATAGAACTAACAAAAATATTACTAACATCATACTATGTAAAACTACATTCTGACAAATAAATAAATTATATTCTTATTATATTCTAAAAAACGTGTGCGGTCGGGGAACCCCCGTCAAGATCGATGTTCCCTCTTACGTATGATTTAAAACAAAAACAAATATTTCATACCCGCCATCTTGGATTTACATTTTAACCTCGCAATTGGCGACCCTTTAGCACCCTCAAAAACTATGAAAGTGACACCAATGACGAAAATTTTTAAAGAAGAAAGACAAATTCTTACCGCAAGCCGCGTTAAAGAAATTCGTTCTGGATTCAATAGCACTGACTGTCATGGATTGGTACTGGATTTTGTTATTGTAAAATGTTTAGTTCTGAAATAATATATTAGTTTTACAATTTTTTTAACATAATATAAACAAAAGGGGTTTGAAGATTTTTGTATGGAGGGTGGCCCTAACGTGAAGCCGCCATTTTAATATTTTTTCAGAATCGCGGTGTAAATCGAAAGTTATATATTTAGATAGAAGACACTTATACAATTAAAAAATGTCATATAACATAATACCCTAAAGCGTCAGGATTCGGAGTTATTCACCGAAATATAAGTTGAAAACTGAACCCTGAAACAAGGATTTTTTATAGGTAGAAAGAGACAAAAGTATATATATACTCCTCACCGAATGAGGACGTGTGATATATGGTATATGTATTATATGGTGCATGGCATGGGCGCGACACCAAGAAAATCCTATTCAGCCTCCTGCTGCCTTCTTGGATGATATTATTTATACCGAATATGATTAAAAAATCTTATGTTTTATCCACTAGGTGTAGTCAATTAATTCATGTGTAAATAACTTAAAAACATGAAGTAACTACAATATAAATAAATAAATTCGTTATTAACGATTGTTATTTTTATCTTTGAATATCTCAGAAACGTGACGTTATGCTGTTATGTTATATGAAGTTTTATGTTTGTATAAGTGTCCCAAATATATGACATTAGTTGTGCAACTCGATTTTCTTTTCCTGTTAACTATTTTGCCCCAATTTAATTCACAATAACGAGTTTTTGTTTTTTACCTTGATGCAGTCCTAGAAAACGATTATGCTTTTTTATATAAATGTTACTGTAAAAACCCGAACTGCGGTAAATCTTAGGATCTACCGGTAAATCCTAAGATTTACCAGGTTTCACCGGTAAAAGTCCGAATTGGTCTATACCTAATCATCTTTAATTTCGGACTTTTACCTGCATTCAGTCGGTAAATCCTAGGTTTTACCGCAGACACCGGTAAATGTCCGAAATGAAAGATTGAAATATAATAATAGTCGTGTCAACTCGTGTCTCGCTCGACACCCGCTCGGCTAGATATTATATTAGTGAGAGGCTCGGTGTTATATTAGTGAGAAGTAATTTTTATTTGAGTATTTTTTTCTGCAGTTTATTTTTCTAAAGCATGTTAGAAAAATAAACGCATGTCTTAAACATCTTTTAAGTCTTGACTAATAATAATAATAACTATAGTCATGTTGAATAAATCGTTTCTGATTATTAACTGCATTGTTTTACTCTGAAAACTAACATTTACCGGTATCTGTGGTAAAACCTAAGATTTACCGACTGAATGCCGGTAAAAGTCAGATATTGATGATTATTATAGAACAATTCGGACTTTTACCGGTGAGACTTGCTAAATCTTAGGATTTACCGGTAAATCCTAAGATTTACCGCAGTTCGGGCTTTTACAGTAACATATATATCTCCATACATTTTTTTCAAGCAAGTGCTATAAAGTAAAAGAAAAGGTTTATTGTAAAACTGAAATAGCATTAAATTGATCAATATACGATACCTAAACCCATTTCTGCCGAAAAAAGAAAAAAATTACTAAGTAGATCCCTAAGTCTATGAAGATCGATTTTCAGCCCACTGTGCGCCCTGAAGCCGCTCTGAAGTAGATTACAAATAACTGCGCACTAGTCCATCTGCCTTATAAAACAGTAGCGCGCATTGCCAGCACGCATGCGCAACCTAACTTCAGAACGACAAATTGACACAATTTTGAAGTACCTTTTTGTAACATCAATAGTAATACGTTTTATCCTGTTTCTTTATAATTACTAAAAATAAAACAAACATTATGTTCTAGAAAATTGAGTGCTTACCCAGTATTACTTTGTAATGGTAGGATATATTATTGCCAGTTGTACAAATTGATGAGTGAAGGTGGTGACTCCGATTCGTTATCATCATGAATTTCTATTGATTCCCTGTAATAAAATGAGTCTATTGTTACGAATGGATTGGATGGGAATTGGGCATCTATCAACAATAGAACAATCCCACAACAAAAGTAGCTCATGAGCCCATTAGATATTGTAAGTATGTATATAGAAACAATTATTGTTTACTTACCTTTTACATTCCCTCATGTACTGAGCCCTCGCCCTCATGTGTTCCAAATGTTGTACTTTATTTAGTTTTGCTTTGGTTTTCCTTCCCATATTTAATAAATAATTTATATATATGACGTCACAAATAGCCAAAAATAATTGTTATTTTGTTCACAGTCACGTAAATTTATTCTATTATACGCAGTTTATATGCCTATTCGACACTAATTTTACTTTAAAATAACTTTAATCTGCTGAACTCGATTTTTCCTGTAAATATAATTATTCAAATTACGTACATCTGACAGCACCGATCTGGAAAAAAATGACATAGATTCATCGTCGAAGAGCTCCACCGAGCGACTGATTTATGAACGAACGAAAGTGATGACAATACTTTTTATAGGCGAAAGAAGAGATGACGATACTGTGTGTTCGGTCGGAATAAAACAGCATATGTGCCAAAACCAAATGCCGTCTTTTATAAATTAAAAGTATTATTAAAACTAAAACTGCTTATCTTAAAACTAGATATGATTACTCTCTATGTTATAAAGTAAAATCCAATAAATAACTCATAAGCGATACGCTTTGATACTCAAAAAAACATAAAAATAGATGAAATTTTGCAATTTTTTTTTATCGAGATAATTTCATTGTATCGTGTATTCCTTTTGCAGGATACTAGGCCATATAGTCAAAAAACATACACCGAAATATTGAATCCCTATTCCTTAAACCTAATAAGGTACACGAAAAAGAAAAAGACCCCTTTTTTCAATATATCACCTTAATTATTTTGCATGCAATTGATACAATATTTTGTATAGCTAAACATGTGGACATTATATTAAAACCAGACTGTAACAACCTTATACCATGTTTAAAGCAAATAAAGACTTATCTTATCTTATCTTATCTTTTTTTATTGGAGTGAGTCAGTTAGAAGGATGAAGTTAGTTACCCATTCCAAAGCGTATTGGCTTCCTATAGAGAAGAACAGACCAGTAAACTAATTACGTAATACACGTTCAATCAGAATTTGAATCGTTTTGAAACAGAGTGCTAATCCATTGCTTCATAAGTTCGAAAAAAAATCTGCTCAACGACGTAAATAGCGCAATGAATATTGTTGAACTGTCAAAATGAAACAGATTAGTCGGAATCGTTTATGAAAATGTGTTGCGTAATTAGATAGCTGGAACTCTTTTAAAATCAAAATATTAAAACTATATCTCTTATTAATTTCAATCAATGAAATCAAAAATATTATTAATGCGAAAGGGAGTTTGTTTTTTTGTAATGCTTTCATGCTTAAACGGCTGAACTGATATGCACGTTTGGCACACGGGAACAACATGACCTGGATTAGTATATAGGATACTTTTTATCCTGGTAGTACGTTCCCAAGGGATAATCTGGCCTTTAAGCGGGCGAAGCCGGTGGCAAAACCTACTCAAAAATAAAATACAATCTAACTTTGGGCACAAAATCAAAGTAGGTACCTATCTACATATATCACAGCAATCCAACGTGCTAAAATGTAAGGCTACCTGTCCGGGCGCTAAAAGGTAAAAAATGCTCGAACCTAAACAAGTTTGCGTCGTACCTATACCGGTAAGACCTGTACTCAGCCAAGGTCACGGTCAATCCGCCTGCAACATATTCACCCACATTTTTGGGTACTCTGGGGCACTTTTAAATACACAAACATACGTGTAATTGGAGGGGTTAGTCAGCAGGGTATGGTCAACAAAAGAGTTACAGTATGCAAGAATTAATAAACACCTTTGAATTACGCCAGAAATAGGCTTTGCAGATTGTACATAGTGACGCCTTTTGGGGGAGCTCTATGCCCAGCAGTGAACTTCTTTGGTTCTTCTATTTTCTTGGCGATAGAAACTGCTAAATTCGGTGCCGTATTTATTACTGATAACATGCAGTAAATTGGTTAAATAAAAAATAATATAGTTAGCTGCAAGTATTTCTTTGTTCTTTTGCTAACTGTACAATCCAGTTTCGCACAAAAAAAAACAGTTTTCAAAACAAAGAAGATATAATTTGAGATGAATTAAATATTTGAATATACATAACATTAAATTTTTCCAAGAATTTAATCAAAAATCGTATCAAAATTTAAATTTAAATTATTACTAAGAATGACTTTGTTTTATTTTGTGAACTTTAAGGTTTTTCGCTCTTCTATTTAACAATATTATAGATCCAAATGACCAAGAAATATAATCATCTTATTATCAGTGTCCTCTTCTGAACACGTTCATGCTGAACATTCTTGACGACATTATACCTAATTTGTTGCAGACTAAGTAGATGATGACGATGATTTTGGCTCCTAACCTTCTCTTGTTTCGGTACGAATTGTATGAGAAGCATAAAGGTACAATGACGCGTCCTAATATGCGGTCGTCGCGCGAGACGCGATCTTTCTTCGCGATTATTTGTCACTTAGGGCCACAACGACTAGCTTCTTTTAGCATCGGCGATCGGCAATTTTACGACTGTATCGATGCAGCGTCGCGATTTGGCGACTCTCTGCAGTCCATCGCAGTATTAAAATCGCGCGTTTTAGAGATTCTTTCGATGCTGCATCGCAATTTCGAGACTTCCTGCGTTCGGACGCGGTATCGGAATTCATTGTGTAGCTTCATCAAAATCTAGTGGTGTCGTATTCCGCAAATGCCAAATCGATGCGACCGGCATCTGAATGTGTACGGAGTGTAGCGTTCAGCCGCTATGTCGAGCTTCCGAAAAGCGACTCAATCGCCTCGTTTAGCGTTTTTCAGTGTGCGGTCTGGAATAATTGGTCGTTGCATTTAACTTCAAAAAAATGGCTAAATCGCTGATCGCCGATGCTAAAAGTAGCTTGTCTGCTGTGGCCCTTATTCGTTCGGAAAAACAGAAGGCCTCTTGGCCCGACGACGACCGAACAAATCAGCGATCTCATGTTCACGCGATGATCGTTTTCTGTTAGGACAAGGGATAAAGGATAACAAGACTGACAGCCAACTTCACCTCTCCATCGCGGGATGAGATGTTTTCGGGTACATTTTTAGTAGTAGAATTTTTTGTCACAGAAAACTACAATAATTATAATCGCAATTTAGTATAATTACGACGCCTGTATTCCCCGAAGGGTTAAGCAGAGGTGTACCTGTTGTAGTACACCCAATTTCGCCAGTTATGTAAGACCAATAGCCGTGTCTTGCCATCAACCGGGCACAAATTCCGATGGAAAAACCCAATGACACTTTTCCCGATCTGGAAATCGAACCCTCCTACCTCATGCTCGGCAGTAGCGCTTGCGACCACCGAACCAACGACGCACACTCAACTAAGTAGTTATAACAGTTTTTTATAACATTGTGAACCGAAATTATTAAGAATAAACTACTTGTCATTCACTACTTGACAATACCAAGGTATGAACAATGATTGCATGTTATTTAGATTCAAGTCATAAATAAATGCGCACGCGCCGATGTCGCTGCTTGTTCAACGGCTTCGTCTTAACAGCTGAATCATGCCGTTTCCGATTAGTGTTTGACCGAGGTATCACCTTGATAAGACTGGAGGAACCTTGGGTTACCTCGCAGTAAACATAAGGTTATTGGTTGGAAACTGAACGAGTTCAGAAGCACCCTTTAAAAAGAACTTAGGTACGAATCCACTATTAATTACACGACTGCCCAAAAAGGAGTGTAATGTTTTCATTTTATTAGCTTATTTCTAGTATTTAATTAATGTAAAATTGCATGCTAGTTTTCAAAAACCCGACTATCTGTAATGTACTATAATTCTTGCAAATATTCTTTATTCTTTTTTCCCTTTTTTTTTTTCTTTCTTCAGTTCATGTCATGGTTCATGTATGTATGTATGTATGTGAGTTTCTTTGTTTCGCTATAAGTTTTAAATGCCTGAACATATTTGGATGTATGGGGTATCGTTACAATCCTTATCTACATTATCCCGAGTGCCATAGGTTTTTTTTTTTTTTTCTTCCTAGCCTTTTTCCGAACTATCTTGGGGTCGGCTTCCAGTCTAACCGGATGCAGCTGAATACCAGTATTTTACATGGAGCGACTGCCTATCTGACCTCCACAACCCAGTAACTGGGTAATACGATACCCCTTGGTAAGACTGGTGTCAGACTTTCGGGCTTCTGACGACTCGTAACGACTGTCAAAGATCCACAAATGACAGCCGGTACCAACGGCTTAACGTGCTTTCCGAGGCACGGAGGAGTCTCGGTATGTAAAGATGGTCACCCATCCACTGACCAACCCCGGCAAGCGTAGCTTAACCTGATGGGTCGACCCGTGCGGCTTGTTATTACTTAGCCACGAGCTCCTGCCATAGGTTTTATATAAACGAAAAATATCGGCACCACGTAGGTTGAAAACTGTTCCACCCAGCGACACAACGGTCCCCCGACAGTAATGACAATTTTATTTACCTTTTTAGTCAGAAAGTAAATGAGTGACCGTTCGCTTTGTCTATAGTGCGCGCGGAACTACATAGTTGGCCGCACGGTGATTTTTAATTCACTGTTTATCTTTCAGGGACCGAATGTACTCATGATTATAAGTAACTTTCACTATGAGACCAACTTTGAAATATCGAAAAAAATATCTGCTGTTTCATACAAAATGCAATATTTTCCCGATGAAAATGTAAGAAATAGAAGTATTTTTTTCGCTATTTCGTAGTTGGTCCCATAGTGAAAATTGTTTATAATCGTGAGCACTTTCACCTAAGTACTGAAAGGTTAACAGTGAATTAAAAATCACCATGTAGAAATAGTTTGAGCGCCTTATCTTACTTAATCTATTCCGGCGCCGTACTTCGCGACGGCAACACGCGTTGAAAGTTCCGGCTAGTTTAGACAAAACGCACATGAGATTGCAATAGCGAGATGAGTCTCCACCATGGCGCGGCCGACTAGTTCCACGCGCACAACAACACAACACAACTTGTTTTTTATTTATTTTTTCGTTTTTTTACCAAGTGTTTTTAGTTGTGAAAATAAATTGAGGATTCGTACCTAAGCAGGATACGGATTGCCGCCCTGCAACGCATCCGTACCGTCCGGTACTGCTCTGAAAACTGAACGCACTAATTACTCTGGCAGCCCTACAATATTATGCTTCTCCTTTTCAACCTGTTCCTAGAGATATATTTAGCTTACTCATACATAACAAATTGCTAGTAAACATGATTAATAAACATTATTTTTCTGCTTAATCTCGTTGCACTTGATTTACATACTGACATAGTTATCATAGTTCCGCACCATAACGCTTTAATGTACTAGGTATACTAAACTAAGGTACTAGGCATGTAACGTGACACATGTAGTACGCGTCACTCGAGTGAATGTTTTTTGTGTTTAGAACACAACACCGACAACGTTATATGTATAGGAATGAACGTTCATCTGCTCTTTTCATTTAATTTTTGATCATTCGGTAGGAATGTTAAAGATTTCGAGTGCCGAAATCCAACATCGTTGAATCGGATCACTAATGAGTTCATTCCATTCATGAGTTTATGAGTTTCCCTTTGAATCATTTTGTGTTCAGACATTTCACTCGGAGCGAAAGATGACAAATCCAAGGCAGAAATAAAAAAAAACTGAAACGTCTGATACCGGTTTTAGGAAAATCAAAAAACGAGTTTCTCGTAGATTATCATTTAATAAATTTTTGAATAATATTCTGGCACAAACCCTCACGGATTAATTCAATAGTTTAGCTGAATTTCGTTGTGGATTTCCACAAAGCGTATAAATATTTAACTGTAGATAGGTACTACTCGATATCCTAAGTTACATAATGCTGTGCAGTAATTATGAAGTGCTGCCAGCTTCAAAGTGTTGCCAGCTCGCTCGCTATTATTGAGTGTTATTAAGATGATCTGTTATGTATGTAGATATACAATGTACATTATATATGTACACATAATGATATATAGATGCAGGTATATTACTTAAGAGTAATGAGGGTCATGGTACGTTGTTTACGTTGTGAGTGCATGACAATGGTTGGTGTAGGTCGGTTTTATGATTGACTGGTGTTACCAAACACATTGTAGAAATTGGGAAGACTTGTGCCCAGCAGTGGGAAATAAGAAAACAAAAAGATGTCACTGTTTTTGTACATTAACTAGCTATGCCCCGCGGTTTCACCCGCATACGTCTCGATCCCGTGGAAATATCGGGATAAAAAGTATCTTACATCATAATCCAGGTCATGGTCTACGCATGTGCCAAATTTCATCCAAATTTGTTCAGGGTTTTTAACAAAGAAACTCACTTACGCATTTGTAATAATATTGGTTAGGATAAAGCCAGTAGAGCATTACATTCTACCAGCCTATTAAAGCCCGTCACAGACGTAGCTATAATATATTATTAATATATACTTTGCTTTTTCTTTTTTTTGCGTAGTTTTTGGTGCGTAATAGAAATATACATATAAATATACACAGCTTCGTTTGAGGACACTCGAAGATTACTTGGAAATATATGCTATAATATACAATGTGGAGACTACAATACAACAAAAAATTAAAATACTGGCACTACTAATGCATAAGAGTATTTTGGAACTGTCAAATAAATCCTAGCTTCGAAAAAAATGAGGGTTTCAAACAAATTAAATAGTAGTGTATGGCGATCCAGCCTAAGCCTATAAATTCCGTTTATTCAACTAGGCCTAGGGTCGATTGTCGGACATATGTTTCCCGAATATCCACCTTAGGGTGGATTTTTTATTAATAACCCGAGCCGACTATGGATTTTGCCGATTTTCTACTAGCTATATTGACTAAATTATTGAATATATTCGATTGAATCTCCGTCTTGAAAAATAATACAAAGTAAAGTAAAGTAAGCAATTTCTAATACATTGCCTGCTTAAAAGCAGGCAATGTATTAGAAATTGTATTACTTTGTGACAAAAATCAAGTTTGTTACGACGTTAGCAAAGCATACTTACCTACCTGTTCCAAAATAAATCTCGGATCCTCCAACATGACGATTACCTAATCAAGATATTTCTTATGTCCATCTATACCATAGTGTTTCTCCTCTGTGTCCTCTACTGTCGTTGTTTTTCTAAACCTCCATAGCCAGCCAATCATAGCACACGAACGTAGCACCTCCACGTGGTCCATTCGGTTACAACAAGATTGCGCAACATTCCCGCACCATGCGTGCGCGCCAGCAAGTGGGAAATCCTTTCTGAACGAATAACTGTCCTCGCTTCGTAGAACCTTTATCCTTGTAATCTCAAGGTCGACCAGATCAGTCAGAAGTATTTAAAACTGTTTTTTTAGGGTCCCGTAGTCCGGTCAATACACAAACAGAAAACTGCAGGATCAATCTCTTTTTCCTCAAGAACCTATAAAAATTGGTTTGTCAGCACAAGACCAATGGTAGGTATGCTCTGATTGGGCTCAAAAGTATTTTTTCTTAGATAAACGGTTAAAGTAGGTAATCGATCCAACAGTGGACTGAGTTCTTACTTTTTTGTCCGACTTAACACAAAAATCATTTAAGCTTTATAGGTACCTAATATAACATAATCAGCTTATTAATGTTCCCACTGCTGTGACACAGGCCTCCTCACTGTGAGAGGGAATGGGCCGTAATCTACCACACGGGTCCACTGCCGGTTGGTAGATGTCACATGTCTTCGAATTTTTGGTTCTAAGACATGCCGGTTTCCTCACGATGTTTTCCTTCACTGTTTTGAGAGCAGTGGTGATGAAATTATTAACACAAAGTAAAGCGCCTGCTTGGGTTCGAACCCACGACCTACAACTCGTAAGTCGGAGCCGTTACCACTGGGCCAACACTGCTCTCATAGGTACCTTTATAAAATCTCAATAAAAAACATATTTTTTTTAATTGTCTCTTTTGTTTTTTCTTAGTATTAATTTTATTTTATAGTGTAGTGTTTATGGGACATTTATTACGTTTATGCATGCGGTGCTAATCTATAGAAAACTGTTACAGTAAGGGCCTATTTTACTTAATCGTAGATGTTGAAACAGGCTCTAACCCTAGTTTTTATTAGTAAAACATTATTTTATAATTTTACCAGTGTAAACAATTGTTGGTTGGCCATTAAAGAAAAATAAAATAATGGACGACGGAACCTATGCACGTCGCAGACTACTATGCACTAGTCAGATGTATTTTTTTACTCCAAAAAGAACCAGCAACTTTCATACGGGGATAGCCCGAGATTTGTATTCAAGGTTCGATGGCCATGACGACCTTGAATTACTGATCGTCTTTCTTTCGTTCAGGAAAACCCCAGAGGTACTCAATGAAGGAGTATACCCAGCTTTTGTCTTTAATACGTTTGCTCGCGTGTAAAATCTGATTTAGATTGTATACTGAGATAGCCAGAGATAGCGTTGTATGTGGGGCATTAATTGTCTGTATGCAGCTGTTAAAGTATATTCATTGTGTGGGAAAATCTGTGCGTAACAAAATCTGTATTTACTTTTGTAACTTTCTGCAACCCAAAAACTGTCTTGTCAGATTCTCGTATGCACGGAGAGACGTGCTATCACCAGATCTGCCTCTTCTGCCGTCAAGCAGCATTTGTTTTGTTCGTAAGGCATCAGTGCTGGTGAAATTAAGGCACAGTAGGCTATAATGCACTGGCAATCACCTCGATATCGTAGTTGTCGATTTTGTATAAATCTAAATAACAAGGACATAATTATCTTAAAGACCAGAGGGCTGGCTCGTTCTTTGGCTAAAGAATTAGCATTGCTATCCAACGTGGCAATGCTGCCAGTCTTCTGGGCACGTTTTCGGATGACAGCGATGCGGACGAATACTGTGTCTGTTTGTTTTTTGTATTTATTTGTGTAGTTAGTTAGTCATTGTATTTAATACCTAGTGTAAATAGTTAATTGTGTTAAATACTGTAAAACATTTTTATTTCTGTTCTAATAAAATTATTATGAGACTTTTCACTTTTCATCTCGACTGACAATTTGTGAATGGTTTCCTGGTGTATGGTGGTGTGTCCACATCGCATGCAATTTTTTGCTGCAAATAAAGATCACATAAGGGCGAAGCAATTTTCTTTAATTAAAAAGTAGTATCACTACCGAGAGCAGTGGTGGCCCTGTGGTAACGGCCTTGACTTACGAGTCCTAGGTCGTGGGTTCGAACCCAAGCAGGCGCTTTACTTTGTGTAAATAATTTCATCACCACTGCTCTTAAAACGGTGAAGAAAAACATCGTGAGGAAACCGGCATGTCACCAAAAATTCGAAGACATGTGACATCTACCAACCCGCACTGGGCCCGCGCGTGGTGGATTACAGCCCACTCCCTCTCACAAAGAGGAGGCCTGTGTCCCAGCAGTGGGAACATTAATAGGCTGACTACGATAATTTATTAGGTCTACTTGCAGTTTCCTGCACTGATCTGAATTGTAGGCGTGACCGCTATCGTCATGTTACAGGGACGTCCTTGACCTACGATGCCTATATTAACCCAAAGTCTTATTTCTTCCTTCCCTCTGTGACGTCACAGAGGTTAAGCCTCAAGTTTTCCCTCCCTGTTCAGTTTGTTGAACTTTGAACACGTCGTCAGGAGCCAAGCGTGCAAGTCTTATCCTCCTGATTATCCTGTTAGGCAATAACATTAGTTAATCATAATATAAGGTAGTGGTAGGCACAGTACGTGGCCGTAAATATGACACATCAAGCTTGGAAAGAGAATGTCAGCTATGAGTGACAGAGACGGCGCTCTCCTAAGCCGAACCTTCTCTCTAATCTAATCTAACTAGCCTGTATTGCCCACCTGCACGCGTAGCATGAGCACCGCTATGTCGACGGAAGAGTAGACAAAAATGACGTTCCGTGTAGACAGTACGACGGCAGCAAAGTAGAAAGAGTCAACTGCATTTTTTACGAAATTCACTCTTTTACATAATTCGACTCAGAATTCTTTGTTTCGTCATAGAATGTCATTTTGTTTGATTCTCTCTTACTGATATAAAGTCACGTATATAAACACAACTACAACTTTTTTTTTTCATAGTGTTGAAGTAGGTACCGTGTTTTGGAACAAAAACATGATTACAATAATATTGGCCTTATCCATTTCCTTGGTAATATTAAATTAACTAAATGATGTAAAATAGGAGAAGATAGCTTTGTTCTTATGTAATTAGTTATCACAGTTTTGCGTTTATAAACGCTCTTCTGTAAAATTATGATTTTGCAGATAACCATGTATACTTTGTGACCGACGACTAGAAAGTTTCAATATCTTAGACAACTGTCAGATGTCAGTGTGATTTTGACAATTTGGGATAGAAAACTTTCTTCATAAATAGTCTACATATAAAATGACCTAGACAAAGAGAGTTAGAAACGAAACAGATTGTAGAAAGATTTCTACGGTGCGATGTCAAAATTGAAGAAAGGAGACACTTTGTATAGAAAGAGCTATGTCTATTCTTCGTAGACATAGAAAGCGTCATGCTACGCGTGCTGAAGAGCAAAGACGTCCCTCACCCTTTGCCACACAATTCTGTCTTTTACTAGTGCCGGCAAGTTCTTTAGGTAGGAGTCAAACTCGTCCCGCCCTGTTCGTCTCGACCTGCCGCGATGTCGTCGTGCCTTTCTCGCAAAAATCTAAATATTTTACTTCACATAAACCTTCATGGGCACATATGAAACACACAGCTAGATGCACGGTTTCAATTGGTCGTTTCCTATGGAGAAGAGCCGGCAAGGACCTCCACGGTTACTCTTTTAAAAATAATTGGCTCTTACAATGTTTTCAAATTACAGTGTTGATAGGCATGGGACGACTGGTGTAGGCCTGTCAACAAGTACAAGGTACTTTACAAAATAGAAATGTCTGCTAATCTACAAGTCTCAGCCTCCAACATACACACATTCACAGTATGAACTGAAACCATTTCTTGAACCATATAAAAAAAAACAAAAATGGTTTGGTTTTGTTTTTGAATGCTTTGTTTTGTATGTTCTGAAATAAATGGTATTTCTTTTATTCCATTTTCATACATATTAATCACATTTTTAAATATTTTTATGAAAATACACTTTAAAAAAAACATTTAAAAATATAAAAAATAGTCGCCCATCGGCATCAGGAACAGGGTTCAAGCTGCTGGTGGTCAGGGCTCTAGAGAGAGGAACTTCCTCACTATGCGTGCCGTGTCTAGGAGTACTGCTTAAATGGTATTATTATTATAATATAAAAGACAACATATAAAATAATACAAATAAGAAACCAACTAAACTAAATGACATGATTGCCATTACAACTGTAACAAATCTGAATTAATATCCAGTCCACAAAGGCCACTCAAACTCGATGCCACGATCGCGAGTACTATTATTTTCTAAGGAACAGCTAGACAGCTTTAATATTGGCTGGACATTATAATAGCAGTTCAGAAGTCAAATACCTTTAAAGTCATGCCATCAGGAGCATAAAAAAATAATGAAGAAATAATGATAATGGAGAAAACAACGTTTATAGGGAGATTCAATGATGGCTGACATATAGATGAGTTTTGGTTACCGTTTCTTTCGCCCAGCCTTCATTTTCTTCAAAAAGCAATAATGGGTTGTTTTGGTAGATAAATAATTGATCGTTTTAGGTAGGCATTAGTATAGGTATAATATTCTCTCTATTAAGGCACTCTCACTTATAATTTTAACGCAATGGGGACAACGGGAAGTCATTTTAATTATTTTATTAAATTCCCTTTGTCCCTTTTAACAGAGACGTGGCTTACGGGGACAACGGGAATACACGGACATGACGACACTCCCATCGAAGCTCTTGATTATTGCTTCAACACTTCATTAATGGCGTCGATATCCTTATACATATTATTTACCTAAATACGTGGCTTGCCCCTTACGGATAAGCCTGACCTGACAACATACAGGAATGTTTTCAGGAAAACCTAAAACGCGTGGTAAACAATGAAACATATATGGACGATAGTACCAACGTGCCTACGGTACACATATTTCAGGTATTTCCGTTAGCTATGTTCTATATATAGAAGTTGGAATGTGTTAGTTTTTTTTTTTACATTATTCATTGTATGGAACGACTGCAGCTATGGCTCCACAAGTATTCTGTTGTAGAGTTCCTCCTTGAAATGACCACTATTTTTTGTTTGTTACAGGGTGGCAAGCATGTGAAAGGGGAAGGCCCATCACGGCCCATGTGAGGGAAAGTGGACCAACGTAGGACTTATTCGCTTGAAACGCAGTAGATACAAGCTACACCAAGAGATATTGTAGACTCATTACTAACGTTAAAGAGAACGTTGAAAATCTCATATGCCTATTTATCTAGCCGCAACTCGGTGACACTGCAATGGATAAAAGAACACAGCGGATCGTTGGGTAACGACGCAGCTGACGATTTTGCTAGACGAAGATCCAGCACGGCAGTCTGTGGATCCAGCACGGCAGTCTGTGGACACCAGCCTATCGTACTCATCCCCTTCAACCAAAAATATGCAGGCGGCTACAGGAGTTAACCTCCTCACCGGACCTCGACACCGGGCTGCAGGCAGTCCCAGGAAGCTATGCCATCCTTGGATAGCAGGCTAACCAGCCGTTTACTACGCCTGGACAGGAACGGCCTGCGCCTGGTGACGGGGACCATCACGAGGCACTGCTCGCTAAACAAACCTCACGTCACTCTTGACAACGCTAAATCTTTGTTTTTTATTCAGTCTGAGGTTACAGCAAAGACATTATTATTGTTTGGTTTGACTCAGACTTTGTGCATATTCTCATTTCGGGTGACTGTACTGCAAATCTGAGGTGAATCGTTACATTTTATAAATATTGAAAAGCAATTCAGTGATGTTTTTAGACATTATAGACAATGCTAACCTTTTGATTTGGGCATTTATAACAGAAACTTATCAATCTTCCTAGCCTTTTTCCCAACTATCTTGGGGTCGGCTTCCAGTCTAACCGGATGCAGCTGAATACCAGTATTTTACATGGAGCGACTGCCTATCTGACCTCCACAACCCAGTAACTGGGTAATACGATACTCCTTGGTAAGACTGGTGTCAGACTTTCGGGCTTCTGACGACTCGTAACGACTGTCAAAGATCCACAAATGACAGCCGGGACCAACGGCTTAACGTGCTTTCCGAGGCACGGAGGAGTCTCGGTATGTAAAGATGGTCACCCATCCACTGACCAACCCCGGCAAGCGTAGCTTAACCTGATGGATCGACCAGTGCGGCTTGTTATTACTTAGCCACGAGCTCCTCCTTATACTCGTATATATACTTACACACGTACTTGAATTAAACAATTTACCCACTAGGTACCCATTCTAAATCAAGCATGTTGTTTATTAAATTTTAATCATAAATCACCTAACAAAAATAACCCATATAATATGTAGATATTTTTAAACGGCTGATAATTTGTATCTGTTGAACCGTATACCGACAGTTAACTGTAAACTGCTAACAAT
Source organism: Conistra vaccinii (assembly GCA_948150665.1). Taxonomy (NCBI): domain Eukaryota; kingdom Metazoa; phylum Arthropoda; class Insecta; order Lepidoptera; family Noctuidae; genus Conistra; species Conistra vaccinii. The sequence continues at coordinate 861,330 of OX411323.1, read as the reverse complement.
GTGGCTTTGCTGTACAGGGCACTTAATATTCCATGTATAACAATAGCTATTTATGGGGAAATTATCACGTGTTGCGTCATCAGTCACAAGCAGAGACCATGGGTGATTGTGTTAATTAGTACTGCGGTCGAATAATCGTGGTGGACGCTTTTAGCTGGGCTTCGTTATTATTTATTGTTATAATATAATAAAGCATGTATGTACATACGTGCTTTGACTGAAATATAAGGCATTAAGTCCGCCTTTGTACCTTTTTTTGAGTGTGAAAAGTTTAAATAAATAATAATAAATAAATATATTAAGTAATGTCGTTCTTGTGCTTGATGATCAAACTCTTGAGAAAAATATGTTTTTTCCTTTTTGCAATCAGAAATAACTAAGATCATTCAATAATTCCGCTACGTCTACAAAAAAAAAGAAGAAAATAACACCAAAGGGCAACTCAAAGATGTATTGCTCCCACATTTCATCAGAAACGAAAGCCCATACCACAGAAACAAGTGTCATTTCAATTTACTTGCATAATATAATCTAATCTTCGATCACATTTTGTTCTAAGCCTAGACAGCTTTATCAAGATGAGTCGTCACTCGTTAGAGACATGTAGAAGCAAAGCAAGACAGTTCGAAAACACATTAAGAATGTTTCCAATGAATTACGAACCTCCTCCTTTTAGAAATCGGTTAAAAAGGCTAGCATTCAAATGACACACCGCCGTCAACACTTCTGCTAAATCCTTTTGAAAATATCACCATGAGGCTTATTTATCTCGAACCATATAAACTCAATTCACCACAAAACATTACTTTATAGTCATTTATCTCTAGATGACCACATACAAGGATACTAAATCGTTATAGAAATGAACCATTTCAATTCTGGTCATAACTTCAGTGCATAATGAAATTATTAAATCTAGTGCTGGAGTTCTGCCAAGTACCAAGTTGACGGACTATCAAGTATGGTATCTTATTTCACTTTATTATACAAATACTGTGGCTATGGATTCACTCGTTGATACATAAAATCTAGCCAAACTTAGATAATGTTTCACAAAAGCTAAAGTTGGAAATTGGCTATCTAGTTCTGCGGGCAGGCGAATGGACATTCCTCATCTTTATCTGTTACAATGGTTCGCTGTAGAAAATAAGCTACTCTCTTCTCTCATAGGCTTTAGTTATCAATCAAAACTACTTATGCCTTTAGCAGCTTTCTGCTGAACATAATCCTCAGATTGTTATGCATGCTGCAACACCCGCTCTCCGCATACCCTATAGACGATTTTTTTGTGTCATTTTTTTTAAGACAGTTGGTTTTCTTGCCTCTTCATCTTCATAGGAACTAACATCAATGAATGGTCAATCTTCGCCTGTAAATTTTAGACTTTCGGTGAGCTCGCTATTCTCTGTGCAATCATAATAATTGGTAAGGTGGTTTTTATATCCGACCTACGAGCTTTTGACAGCGCGTAGTATATATTGGTGGCGGAATTGAAAGATATAGCGCTACAAGGTTGCCATCTTGATTTTTCAATACATTTTACAATCATAACCCTCCTTTTTTATTCGCCGAAGTCGGGTAAAAAAAATGCACAAAATATGTTTACCAACAGCGCTCCCTGTCAACATTATTCGCGCGCCAAAAGATCCTTTTGCATTGTGTCGTTCAGAAATTAGGTACTGCAAGGTTTACTTTTTAGGCTTCCGTATTTCCGAATGAAAAACGGAACCCATATTATAGGATCGTGTGTCTGTCTGTCTGTCTGCCACAGCCAATTTGCTCCGAATTTAATGTACCGATTAAGTTGAAAGGTGCCTGTGACACACAAACGCAGACGTGAGTAAATAAATGAATATTGAATATGGGGGTCACTTTTGGGACAAAAAATGTTTTGCACTCTGTACCGTATGACAAATCAAATGAAAGGGCTGACTGTGAAGGTCTTAAGTATTTTTTTTTTTTTTATTATTTTAAGATTAGTATTAAAAGTTATTTAAGAAAATAGATGAACTTTTACTATTCCCCCCGACTTATCTCCTAAACAACTAAGGCTAAAATTTAAAAAAAAAAACAGAAATAGTTCGATACTTTATAAATACATTATGAAGTCTATGGTCTTAAAAATAATATGGTATATTAAATACACGAATTGCAATACAAAATGTTTAAGTGAATAATTAATTACTTATATAATATTATAATTTATCTAATATATAAAATTCCTTAAAGATAAGTACTTACTGCTACCCGTGCGAAGCCGGGGTGGGCAGCTAGTGTATATTATATAAATTAAATATAGGAAAATAATATACATGTAATTTAATATAAAAAATAAATGAATAGATTGACCTACATATATTATTTACAGAGAATAAATAAATGATCGATACGGATAGGTAGGAAATAATTTAAATGTTTTAGTAATACGCTTCCTCTCTACTACTGAAATAGTTGAAATTTTGCTATGCCCGACAGGGCACATAATTGTGTCTATTTAATTATTTTTACTACCTGTATGTATCATTATGGATATGCAATAAATATAAATAATAAATTAAACATAAATCGGTAAACCTCCCAATATTGTGCGTACAAACTTACATTAGGCAGTTGGGATGTATGGGAGAATTGGGGAGAACATGTTTTTCAAATATAATGTTAAAATGTTGTTGATCGGATAAATTCATCCCAACTACGGAGCCCTTCATTGAGCGTGGTCCACCCTCTCTTGGCCGGTTTTTATTAACGTTATATTACAAGAATTTAGTTAAAGGGGTATGAAGATTTTGGCCCTAAAATCAGCCACCATTTTGTTTTTTTTTCAAAATCGAGGTGCACAATAAATGTCATATATTTGGATAGGGGACACTTATACAAACATAAAACTTCATATACAATACCATCATAAAGTGTCACGTTTCTGAGATATTCAAAGATAAAAATAACAATTATTATAACGAATTTATTTATTTATGTTGTACCTAGTTACTTCATGTTGATTAAGTTATTTACACATGAATTAATTGAATACACCTCGTGGATAAAACATAGCATTTTTTAATCATATTCGGTATAAATAATATCATCCAAGAAGGCAGCGGGAGGCTGAGTAAGATTTTCTTGGTGTCATGCCCATACCATGCACCATTTAATACATATACCATATAACACACGTCCTCATTCGGCGGAGGGTATACGTATATTTTTGTCTCTTTCGCTCTTAACTAAAATATTACCTATACATGATGCAAAATAATTATGTTTTCATAGTTCAATATACTTACCTGAAGGGAAAAAAAACAAAAAAATCCTTGTTTCAGGGTTCAGTTTTTGACTTATATTTCGGTGAATAACTCCGAAACCTAACGCTTTAGGATACTATGTGATATGACATTTTTTGTTTGTATAAGTGTCTTCTATCTAAATATATAACTTTCGATATTCTCCGCGATTCTGAAAAAAAATCAAAATGGCGGCCTCATGTTAGGGCCACCCTCCATACAAAAATCTTCTAACCCCAAATGATACCATTGCATTTTCAAATCCGGAACGACACAAAACTTTTTTCGCCTGGGACTCTAGGTCTAGGCATATAGCCTCTATAGGTACTAATAGTTATAACATCTGTGTGTTTTCACATATTATTAAACGTATAAAATAATAAATAGGTACGGGTTTCCCAGCGAGTAGTGTGATCGGTTGCTATACCACGCTTTATTATTAATTATTATACAATATCAATAACACATAATTTTCCTGTTTTTAATAATAAAACTAATGTAGCATGAGATTCGGTTGAAACTGTGACGATCATGTTGGTGACTGCGAGTGTGTGGCAGTCTGTGACTTTTCCGTGAAAGTCGGTTAAGTTGGAAGGAAAAGTGGTGTGTGCTTTCCAACGCACAATGACGGTTGATGACGGCGAACTATCTGCGGTTTAATAGTCAGGTGGTAAGCGCACGTGACTAGGTGCATGTACTTTATTACCTGTCTCGTCATTGGCTTAGACTTCAAAATGCGTAATGTGGTTAGAAGAGCATAACTTACAACTTTACCCTATTATGCGTTTTTGGTTTTGATGATCATCTGCCTAGCCTTTTCCCAACTATGTTGGGGTCGGCTTCCAGTCTAACCGGATGCAGCTGAATACCAGTATTTTACATGGAGCGACTGCCTATCTGACCTCCACAACCTACTTACTAGGTAACATGATACCCCTTGGTAAGACTGGTTGTCACACTTTTGGGCTTCTAACTACCCGTAACGACTGTCAAAGATCTACAAATGACAGCCGGGACCAACGGCTTAACGTGCTTTCCGAGGCACGGAGGGGTATTGGCATGTAAAGATGGTCACCCATCCACGGACTAACCGCGGCAAGCGCAGCTTAACATGATCGATAGACATGTGCGGCTGTTATTACTTAGTCACAAGCCCCGCAGCTTTGTTTAGGTTTGCAATAACAAATATTTTGATAAAGTACTCACTTGAAGAAATTAACTTATTTCGGTTAAATGGATAAAAAGGATTACAGACCACAAAGCACCCATAAGTAATACATGAAACCAACCTTAAGATACAAACTACACATTTCTTCTTTTCGTATGAATTCTTATGTGATTGATCTGACGAACGTTGGTTCAAACTCAAAACTCGAACTCAAAGTATTTATTTCAATTAATTACAGGCGCTTTTGAATTGTCAAAGAACCGGTCAGTCAGAAAGATGAGTTACAGTTACACAATTACAGTCGAACTGTGTGTATGTAAATTTATTGCAGTAGCCCTTTCCAAAGCGTAGTTGGTTCCTATCGAGATAAACGGGCATGAAACTCCACGGACATACTTTTAAATCAAAATATTGGTTACATCATTCAAGCTGAAACTATACATGTGAGAACAATGTAGAAAGACGTGCAAGTAAAACCTTACACACCTCCGCTCTGAAACCGTAGCAGTGAAACCGCAGTAGTTCAATTCAACTGGCTCGCATCATGTTCCGCTACGCGAAATTCGAGTAGTGGATCATGACAGAAGCCAGTTGAATTGAACTACTGCGGTTTTGCTGCTACGGATCCGCGACGGAGGTGTGCTACTGGGGTAAAAGCGTCCATAGTAAATAATTCAAAAAAATATAATGGCTTCTAAGAGACAGCCAGTCCCAACTGACGGCGCCCGTTCTCGAATATGACGGTTAGTCCCTCGATTAACATCAATATCCCGTTCTCCCAGTGTGACATGGCCCAGACTCATCGCATTACCACTGGTAGGTTGTAGGTAAATAAACATTTTATGACCAACTGTACGTTGATACATGAACAGAATAAGGTTCTCAACAAAAACCTAGCGATGTAGCATCATCATTCTAACCAGTAAGTGAACGTGTATGCTCCATGCCCCATGCCACTTTAGGGGTATGAGGAACAGGGTGTAAAGTTCACTCATCCACCATAGAAAAGGGAGGATCCTCCAACCAGACGGGTGTTATGTCTGGCGGGCAACTGCCCATATGTTGATTTCGGATAGTCTTATCTATGTTATTCGCTCAGTAAACTCTAACTGCGAGATGTAGGAATTGTGTGACGTCATGTCTTTTTGTTTCGTAATTTTTGTATGTGGCGGTCTAACCGCTACATCACTCCCCTCCGGAGACCGGAGGTCGATAGTGGGCTGAGTCTTGGATCTTGCGATGCTTCACAGTGCCAGCTGTGGTTCCAGTGAGTCGGAACCGGGTGCCGCTCAGTTCACAGTGGGTCGGAACTGTCTGCAGTGATTGCGGCGATGGTGATTGTGGTTCCAGTGAGTCGGAACCGGGTGCCGCACAGTTCACGGTGGGTCGGAACTGTTTGCGGTGATTGCGGCGATTGTGGTGATTGCGGTGATTGAGGTGATTGCGGTGATTCCCCAGTGAGTCGGGGTGATGTGGCTGAGGGTGATGACCAGGAATGCGCGTTCGCTGCATGCTGGTGGTCAGGATACCCGTTGAAGCCGTGGGTGCTGGCTGGCTGTGTGACTCGCCTCACGAAAGCTTGCGGGAGTGATGATTATGACGTCACGCTGAAGTTGTTGCACGAGGGCTGCGTTGACGTTCATTCTCGGGGTCACCAATTTAGGGTATGAGGAACAGGGTGTAAAGTTCACTCATCCACCATAGAAAAGGGAGGATCCTCCAACCAGACGGGTGTTATGTCTGGCGGGCAACTGCCCGTATGTTGATTTCGGATAGTCTTATCTATGTTTTTCGCTTGGTAAACTCTAACTGCGAGATGTAGGAATTGTGTGACGTCATGTCTTTTTGTTTCGTAATTTTTGTATGTGGCGGTCTAACCGCTACACCACTACAAAGAACGTACCTTGAAACGTATAAGCTGTCGAATTGGTAGGTTATCGCTAAACTTTTGCATGATCAGCCTATAATGTTCCCACTGCTGGGACACCGGCCTCCTCTCGGTGAGAGGGAGTGTTCCGTAATCCACCACGCGGGCCCAGTGCGGGTTGGTATAGACGTCACAAATGTCGACGAATTTTTGGTTCTAGGACATGCCGGTTTCCTCACGAGGTTTTCCTTCACCATTTTGAGAGCAGTGGTGATGAAATAATTTTCACAAAGTAAAGTGCCTGTCAGGGATCGAACCTACGACATACAACTCGTAAGTATGCTGTGAAATTGTCAACTTCACCCAATCCGTTTAAGAACAGCGAAATAAATAATGAATACATGCATACCAGTGCAAAACATTCAATTGTGTCTCACAAAAGAATGAATGGGCCCATAAGGCCACTTGGAGCTATATCTTGAGTCATCGGAACAGTGAATGGACCCACATGGGTGGTGATATCTTGAGTCACTGCTATCAGTATTATGCGGTGTGGCCAGTGAATCATTTGAGGGCTTTTTATCGTCATATAGACTTTGTTCGGAATGGATAGTATCGGTCGGCAACCTACTGGTCTAGATTGGTGACTAGGCGAGGGAGTAGATTTAAATTTAAAAAAATAAAGTGATACCCGCTGTAGAAAGGGTAGGTTCTAGATATGATTTTTAGCATTTATTTACATATCTCCTGTAACAGCGAAGCACAGGAGGTTGGTATCAGAGAGAGTTTGATTTCCGCACGTAGTACTTCAGGTGGACGACCATTGTGGTCATCGGTGGTTATTCCAACCAGCACAGTCAGGTATTTTTATTCTGCTTTTTCTTTGCTTATTTTACTAACAATTTGTATTCTGCCTCTTATTAAGCATGGAAGCACCAATTGCTGGAGCTTCTGCATTAAAAAGCTGAAGGAGCTAATTAAATGTGTTTCGAATATCAGCAATGAAGCACCAAAATAGTTCCATGAGAGAAGCCAAGGTTACCTGAATTACTGTAACAATGTTTCTAGTATGTTTTTATTCTAGAAAGCTCTGTGCTGTTCGCTCAAATATGCCCATGACGACTTCTATCTATATTCTACGAAGAATAGCCATAATTATTATTTACACATCATTTTTTACGGGTTCACTTTGTTTTCCGTTTTACGTCCGATTTAATTTTACTTTATTTTTATTTAACCTAGTTTGGAAGGCGCTGGTGTCTGATAAACTTACAATGATTTTTCATTAGTACCTAGTGGCACCAACGATACACTTTTTCTGTATGGATTTTTTTTTAACTTGGAAATTCGTTTTTGTAAACCATAGATGTGCATTTCTGAAAAAAAAAAAAAAAAAAAAAATATTTATTATTTTTACCATAGTGATCTTTCTATAATGTAATTTTGTCTTACGTGTCTTCTGTACTATGGTCATGCTAGTATGACTATTAAGTTTATTAGCAATCCAGTTAATTGGCAAAAGTATCGTTCCATCATGTTAGCACAGCTTAGTATTCAACACGTAGTCGGTTCCATTTAGGAGCTGCCTTGTGTCGACCCCTGCAGCCAGGGCCGCTGCGCGACACTGACCGACGACGTTCAAACCGTGCGCGTGCGCATCTTAACGAGAGCAGCGAGCGCAGGGTTGACAAAATTGGAGTTGGGATATAATGAATTTAAAAAAGGTATACCTAAGTAGTTTTTGCTGTTTCCTTCCGAGTAATAGAATTTTTTTTTCACACTAGGTAGGTTCCTAGAACTCAATTTATTCGACCTTGTGATATTCCTTATTTGTACAGAATTTAAAAAAAATCTTACAAACATAATCTATACATTTTTCCAAATTAATTCTAGCAATAATAGGTTGACCAGTTTCTACAATGAGTAGCATTGAAACTCACTACCTCGCATTCGCTAGACCGCTGTGCCCCCCGCCTTTTGTTAGAACATTACGGCTTTTTCCACGCTACACATACCTACATAGCTTGGCTTCGTTAGTAATACAGCTAAATTAAATACAAAGTACATTTACATAGGTACGTAGATATAACGTAACTTCAGTGCTACCTGGAAACGCAGCTAGTACCTAACTACCTAGACTAGCCTAGGCTCGAATGGCCTATACCTAGTACAGCTTACTAATTACAAGTGATTAGTACTTACCTACGTTACAATGTAGGTTGGCATGTACTTATTAGGTAATGTTATTAATGTTTTGTGTACAGTAAGCCACACGACAGTGGTAACAAAATCAGTATAGGTAAGTTGGCCTCTTAGGGCGAATATCACCAATGAAAGTGAACGCAATCAGCACAACTAAACGGCGTTCAGGAGCTGTCGGTGTCACAGAACAATGACGACACTGAGTACTGACAGCTCTTGATCGCAGTTTAGATTTGTGCTCATTGCGTTCAGAGTCATTCATTGTTGAAATTCGCCCTTTTTTCTATTAAAACTCCGTTCTATGCTAGGCCAGCTCAAAGTCAAATGGTTACCAGGGACGAGCGGCCTACTGTATCGTTTCAAACAAAAGATATTTATCATGCGATTTATTTTTGATCGGAATAACTAACTTTTGTAATTAACTGCCAATTTTACATTATTATACAGACAAATACCTCTTCTTTCAATTGGCATTACTGTAAAGCTAGGAAAAAAACACATGGCAACGTCAACCCTATGTATTTCTACTATGACAACACATCAGCATACTTTTATGGCAAAAAAATTTAAAGATTTTATAAATCGAACTACTTAGTATTAGTTAATCATTACTATCTAACGCGTTATCTGCCAGCCCTACCACTAAGCTATTAGTATGTTTGTCGCGAGCTGACCGAGGGGGCTCAGGGCTCGTGACGTCATGAACTTGGCTGTAAGGATAACTTGCGCAGGCGCAGGCAGGGTTACGTAAGGACGTATAGAGACCTCGTTGGTCTAGTGCTTGCGAGCGCGACTAACGAGCGTAAGGTCCTGGGTCCGATTCCCAAGTCGGGCAAAGTGTCGTTGGGTTTTTCATTGCCAATTTTCCCAGTCCGGCAGCCCGGAGCCTGGATTTGTACCCGCTTAATGGCAATAGACCGCTCACATGGAACTTAAACATAACTGGCGAAATGTGGGTGTTAAGAACTAAACACAGCATAGATCAAGTAGAAGAGAGGAGGAAGGGCACTGGGTTTTTAATGTGATTCATTTTATTATTAGTTAAGTAGTTAGTAAGTTGTACTGTTTTATTAGAATTATAATTATTGTTTTATAAATTATATACATTTATTTATTTAGTAACATTGTAAAAAAACCATAATTTAAAAAAAAAATATATATATATATATATATTGTTTTATTTAATAGTAAGTATTTGTAGATACAAATAGAACACATCTGCCCAACCCTTGGGGCAATACAAGCTTGACGTTTTTGTACAGTTTCTTACATACAAGTGCGTCGCGCCGTCGCGTCGGGTCCGCACGGGCCTTACCTGACCGATATACCTACCTATTCTTTCATGTATATAGAGATAGATTTTGATATTTACATAATTATACTTAATCAAGAACATTCGATTTTCGACACAACGTTTTTTTTGTAGGTATTCTTAATTTTTTGAGATTCCCCAAAGGGTGTCAACAGGAATTTACGGGACCCTTGACAATAGCCATGAAAAATATAATAGACAGAGCTACCTAGCGACGAGTAGGTGAACTATATGAACATTTAGTAAGTATGCTGACTAAAATGGTAGTAGTTTTGCTATTCAATCCTAGATGGCAGTGTTCCAGTATTTTATAGAGTTTTATATAGATGGCGCCTTTATAAAATGTAGCAATTTTTCCCAAATATTTGTGGCTCTCTGACGTCAAGGGTGTCAGATGCCATCCATCACTCAGGTTATTTTTTTAAAGGCTTTTTTGTTAAGATACCAATATACCAGGCTTTTACAGTTCCAGAGAAAGTTGGCAGAGGAAAGGACTCTTCTTACATAGACAAAGTATGAGCAAAATCAAACCATTTAATTTAAATAAACCAATTAGTCAGTTTTGAATTGTCAAGGGGTCGGTCAGTCAGGAATATGAAGTTATAGTTGTCTATTCCAAAGCGTAGTAGGTTCCTATGAAGAAGAACGGCCAACAAACTCCACGGACACTCTTTTAAATCAAAATATTGTTAATAAATATTAGTTATATCATTTTGAAATTATACAATGTGAGAACAAAGTAGAAAGACGTAAGTACACGTTAAAACCATCCTGAGTAGCAACTAGAAACAAAAAAAAACAGTTAAAAAAAAAAAAAAAACAAATAAACCGTGGCTGCTACGAGACAACCAGTCCCAACTGACGGCGTCCGTTCACGAACATGACGCATGGATCAGCACCATTCAGCTCAACCATTTTGAAGGAGTTAAATGATCCGACACATCCGCCACCATCAGCGAGACATTGAAATGGGCAAAGTTAAACTCAAAACAGCTCAAAGCATTTATTTCAAATAAACTAGTGTCCGACCGAAACAGGACTTTCTACCAAAACCGAAACCGAAAACGAATCTTCGGTCGGTCACTAAAATAAACCAATTAAGTACAGGCACTTTTGACAGTTAGAATGATGAAGCTAGTTGCCCATTCCAAACCGCAGTAGGTACCTATGGAGAAGAACAGGTAAAACTCCACGGTAGAGGTGGGCAAAGTGTATCATTTTTGAGATTGGATCATTTGCATCTGGATCACCGAAATGATCCGGATTTTTTATATGTTTCATTTGGATCATTTGAATCATCGACTCAAAGGATATAAAATACAGAACGTTACGTACACACACACATTAATCATAGAAAGATTTGTCACAACACATTGTCACAAATACTTAAAATTAGCCAGTTTTATTTACAATACTATTAACAGTAACACACACAATTTTATTCATTGAAAGTCTGAGTCAATGTCTATTGTCTATTTACACTATATTTTTATTTAAATAAAAATGAAGAAACCTTCTAAACTTTCTTCAAGAAAGTATGTAATCACTACGCACGCAAACAAATTGTTAACAGAACTTTGTTTTCATCAAAATTCAAATTGCGCGAACATCAAATCAAAGTAAAACGATAACTTGTTAGTGCAAACATTACATACAAAAAAGGACTTTATAGTATTTGATATGTAAGCGCCATAGTGGTCAGTTTTACGTGCATGAATGACGACAACGAAAAACTGTGAGAGTATGAGTGATACACATCTCATTTGGTATCTATAGATTGTAATGTGTCACCCGCTCACTCGAGAGTAGAAACACGCGAGCGAGTCAGTAACGTAACTGCTTGCACTGCTTAAAAATCCGGAGTCACTCGTAATCTATTCGATTTATGCCGTAAGGCTGCCTGTCCACTGGAGCGGAGAGGAGAAAAGAGGAGCGGAAATGTGTCAATATTAACCAATAGAATCTTGACTCCGCCCCTGAGTTTAGATTCGATTGGTTAATAATGGCACATCTCCGCTCCTCTCCTCTCCTCTCCGCTTCAGTGGACAGGCAGCCTTATTCGTGTGGCTCCGGATACACAAGAAGACATAATAAAAAATAAAAAAACATGACTTTATGTCCTTTAGAAGACGCTATCACATAGGCGCTCACATAGTCTATAACCAGCGGACGATCAAGACGCTTCCAACGATTCCTCATTTTTCAAATTATGATCAGTAGTTTAGACGTTATGAGGTAACGGATGACCATACTGTTAACATACATACATACCGGTCAAAATCATAACCCTCCTTTTTGCTTTGCCGTAGTCGGGTAAAAACTCGAGAGGTATGTTGTTAACCAAGATGGGTGTCAATAGGTGATTAATGGGATTTTTTGTTTTGTTGAGATTCATTTTCAATCCAACTTTTATACTGTCTCGGTGTATATCGTTAATATCATATTATTTAATTGTTGTAGAGCAGGATAAGGTCATACGCGAAGCTCGGGTAACTTAGAAACTTCCCATTTATATTGATCCCTTGCTTTGACCATTAATGTAATCCTTTCACTATATGTTATAAGACCGCAATGAACAATTTTGGTGAGAGGGTCACCTTGTCTCACGCCTCTTGTTGTTGATTTTTGTGCCTGTTCTATCTAGCTTGACTCAACTCAAGCTGTGGGCATAGATGTTTCTTATAACATTTATGTATTTTTCGTTTATGTTTTGGTTTTGCAATGCTTCCTAGATACTGTCGTGTGAATTTAGTCAAAAGCTAATCAATGAAAGTTACATTATAATGGTCTTTTATATTCTAAATTTTCCTCTATCCCTTGGTCAACTATCGAAATATGATCGACTGTGCTAAAACCGGTTCTGAATCTTGTCTGTTCAATCGGTTGGTGTTACAAGTCGATGTCTGAGGATATTCTTTCAAGCAGGCAAAAGGCGAATAGTTTGTAGAGACAGGACATCAGGCTTATGGCGCGTTCCCTTTATCCGCTGCGTCACCTTTTTTATAGAGGCTTATTTATGATTCCGTCCACGAATGTGGTACTACTTCTTCGTTTAAGACTTTAAGATCTTGTTCCATAGTAGCGTTACAGGTGACAATAGAAGAGTCCTTACCAATTTGATACATTTGTTCAGGAGTCAGGTCCCGGGCTTTTTTCTGACTTTAGCTTCATTATTAGTTTCAGGATTTCAGGTCCCATCAACTCTTAAACCGGCAAGATGTCCCTACATTCGTAACCAACTCTTACTTGTGGTAACGAGTCCGGGTGGCTACTGGCTATACAGGTTAGCATAAAAGTCTGGCTACATTTATGATCTCCGTACGGGACTCGCATTTGGTAGAGCCAGGCTGAAGTGAAAGATTCCATTTCTTTGTTATAAACAGTTCTTTATGCTTTTTTGGCGGATCTAGAATTTTCGAGGCGCCCTTGTATAGTCTTAATTCTATAGACCGTATCGTAGCATCTTCTTATTTCCTTATTTGTTCGTTTATAAAGGTTTTTCAGCTTGTCTTTATCGGAGTTGTCCGGTTTAGGGTTATTTTGTAGTGTGTGTTCTTTTTTTCATGAACTTTACTGAAAAGATTGTGCGTTTTCTTTTTAATGTTGAGCTTTATAAACTTGCTTATATTGAGTGTGTGATTTTCTTTTAAACATCTTAAAAAATTAAGGATGTTTCATCAAATTAACACTCACATCAGCAAAAAACACCATAATGTATCAAACCACCTGTTCTATACATCTTAATAAATGGAGTACGTCAATCATTAATCCATACTCATCATTATTATAAATTCGAAAGTAACTCTGTCTGTTTGTATGTTACCTTTTCACGGATAAGCCACTGAACGGATTTCGATAAAATTTGGCAAGGAGATAGATCTGATAGATGGCATCCTGGAGAAGGACATAAGGTAGTTTTTGTCTCAAAATTAATCCTTAAAGGGGTGATATGGGGATGAAAGTTTGAAGCGGAAGTCCAGCATTTCTTATATTAGGGATGTGAACATTCAAATTAAAACTTTTGGTAAGAAATAAAAAATACACATAATCTGCGTTTTTGTAAAATCATTCCTAAAGGGGTAAAATAGGGGATTATTTTAAAATTCACATGTAATATTGATTTTATTCACTAAAAAGAGGACAGGACCCAATATCGAGCCTTGTAGAACACTCATTTTTACTTTTGAACCGAGTGAATTGGCACCATTTATTCAAACTGTTGTGTGTCATTTTATTTAAATAAGTGTTTACTAAACTGAGCGCTATTTTTCCAACTTGTCCGTAATGCGTTAATCATACGGTTTTATCCATAAATGCCCATTGCAGTAGCTACAGGAAACGGCTTAGTGATAACATAAAGTATATTTCCTCTAAATGAACTGTATGCTGGCTATTTTGTTAGTACATCAATCGTAATTGACGAATCACATTCATCAAGCGTTATGTAGTGTAAATGACAGATTGCGTTTATATAGTGAAATATTTAGTTCAAACGTAAATATACGTGGCACTAGGTACCTACTTATACCTCTTAGCAGACCACGTCAAGTGAAACGATTATAATTTAACGGAAAACCACTCCATAAGAGTGGTAACTTCTACTAAAGATATCATGAGAAAAAATAGTGAAAATAACCCAAGTCCGGCGAAAAAGCCAAAAATTGAAACAAATGCGGCTGCATCGCAAGAAGAAGTGAACAACGACATACAGTTAGTGAGAATGTTTTGTGTGGATTTATTACCTCGTTACTTATTCGAAGGAAACGGCTTCCAGGAATTTATTAAAAACATATCAAATTACACCATTCCTTCCACGAAAAATATCTCTCAGGAAATAATTCGTGAATACAAAAGAATAAAATCAGTGTTGGTGAAAAACTTGGCGTCAGTCCATCACGTAGCGGTCACAATAGACGCCTGGAAGCTGGGAGTGACGGGCCGGAGAACTGGTCGCAGTATGTGGACTGCAAGTATACATTTTGTTCATCAAGGTAAACTCGTATCTCAGATTTTATATACAAAAGAGGCAAACTTTCAAAAAGACGATACTATTGCCAAAGAAATAAGGAGTAAATTAGATGAATTCGATATCTTTCGAAAAGTGGTGTGTTTTATTACTAGTCCCGGAATGAATGAGGGTGACGCAGCGAGATATCATTTGCTTAGACCGCACGTAAACTGTGTAGCTTCTCTATTAAACTGTATTATTCAACCAGTTTTTATTTTTTTAAGTGATCGTAATAGATGCTTAGAGATAATATATAAGAACACGGAAGACGAACCGTTCAGTTGGCACAACCCATATATCAAGTTAAAAGATATCATTGAAAACAAGTCCGGCAAACTTACTCCAAGGAAATGCAAAGAACTCGCTGAATGCTTTCAAATTTTAAAACCATTTGAAGAATTTAATAACACTTTGTCTAGTGAGCAATACCTAACCTTATCATATATAATCCCTCTTGTGATCGGTTTAAAATTAAGAATCAGTCAATGCTCACCGTCTACTGATCTGGCAGTAGAATTTAAACACAGAGTTGAGGCGTCGATTAATAAATATTTCGAATTAAACGTAAATAACTCAATTGTAACAAAAGCAACATTCATGGATCCCAGATTTGATAAAAAAGCCGTTTTTTCACAAGAAAAAGCAGATTCCGTACAGCAAGCTGTGATACAAGAATTAATAGAGTGTGAAAAATCATACCATCAACATAATCCAGTCCCTTCAACTTCCAATAAGCAATCAGGAGATAAAGGAAATCTATTGGACTATCTGGAAGAACATAAGAATATGAAACCTGAACAAACAGAAAGTAACGTCACAAGTTCTCGTGCACGAGCTGCAGTGGAACACTATGTGGGGATCCCCGACCCGAACCCAGAAAAACACCCTTATCAATTTTGGGAAGAATATAATCGTGTCTCTAGGTGCAGTCAATTCTTCATCATGTCTCATAAGTATTTGTGTATCCCCGCGACTGCAATACCTGTTAAATCTATATCCGGAGAGTTTCTTTGGAAGAAAAATGATTCAACTAATATACATTTTACAGAACGCAGAAATTTATTGGAGCCTGAAAATATCAATGAAATATTATTTCTGCATAGTTACTATTCAAAAAGCAAGTAATTAATCAATTTTTAATAAGTAAGTAATTAATCTTCTTTCAGTCTTTTTTTGTTTTATTTGTATACCTAATCTTAAAGTTTTTGTCATCATTCCTTATGCATTGGTTCTTGGATTAATTCAGTAACTAGATGATGGTATAAATAGTGATTTTTATGGTTTTGTTTATTGATTTATAAATTTTAAATTAGGTAGGTATAAGTATAGACAGTAGTACAGTCATGTATCCTATAATCTTCGTCAGTTTTCGCATTATTTCCTTTATCAAGTCAGTAGGGCTAACATGACAAGCACGAGCCGCTATTTTTGTCGGTTTGTCGTCTGACGTCATTCCTTAAGTATTTTTATTATTAAAATATTGTAAAATAAAATGATGACTAAGATGATAAGTACGATCATTTAAAAAAATATATATTTATTATTATCAAACAAAATAAAATTTATTCAAGTATAAAGTATGATTTCGATATTTTTTATTTATGAAACTGCCATGTTATTTTGGAGTCTTTTTGTATCACAATTTTGTCTATTTTTCTCGTCGTCAAAATCGAGGACGCAAATACGACTAAATGACAGAAAAATCGCAGACTATCTCGTGTTGAACTGTCAAAAATCGAGATAACTAAGGTGCCATGATTAGGGTTTATAAAAAAACATCAACTTTGACGGAACGAGTCGACTATTTTGTATGGCAGCGCTGTCAGAAAACGAGTAAAGTGCAGAAATAGACGACAATTACTCACGCGAGAGCGAAAAATTGTCGCGTGTGTCATGTTAGGCCTACAGGAGGCACATAATATTTGACGCTGTGACACTGAGCACACTATAGCATAGAAAACTATATATTTTTACTTGATTACAAAGATCAAAGTTGACATCAACCTTTTATGAAATGTTTATAAATCGTTTCTTTTTTTAATTTAACTGTCAGAGTCTGGCTGAATTTCATTCTGCGATATTGACATTACGACGCAATATTTATAGCAGACTCGGTAAAGTAAATTCTATGGTGCAATGAGCAGACAAAAATAGCCCTTAAGGTGTCTAACATATTTTTGATGTGACTGTACTTAGATATAATTAAAAATATAGTAAGGGTTTATTATTCATGTAATCTTACGGCATCAATCGGCAGGGCCTCACAGGGCCAATATAATCATCAGATGTCGTAACGAATTTACTCCCATAATATTCCCACTGCTGGGACACAGGTAGATACCACGCGGGCCCAGTGCGGGTTCGCAGTTGCAATTGCTTTTTAATAACTTGAAAAAAACATAAATAAATAAAAATAATAAAGAAAATGTTAGTAACTTTTTCTTTGAAAAGTAGCATTGTTGCGTAATGTATTTTTTTTTTGTTTATTGTCTTCAGATGTTTCTATGTGACTCTCACACTGATTTTACCGTTTTGTCAATTTTATACATTTATGTAAACTGGAAACTGTAACTTGTATAAGTGAAAACTTGTGATTGGGCTTTCTTCGACATATTACTACTGACTACTCGAATGTATTAGCTGTAAGTTTTCTTAAAATTAATGAAATAAAATAAATAAATAAAAACATAATGATGACTCTATTGATATTGATTCTCTTCGACACTCGTGACATTCTTGTCTGATACTCGTGACACTCTCATTTATGACACTCTCGATACATTTCTGACAGTGCCACTATCACTGCAGATCTTCGAATTGCTGCAGATCTTATGTCACACCTTAGCCTTGTTGTTCATAGATGAATGATAAAAAAACCACCCACTTCAACAGTAAAACCGTGGCCGTGGCGTATTGTCGTATTAAAAGTACGCGATAACATAAACTTATACGTGCTTTTTGTTACGACAAATAATGCGGTTCATTCTACGAGGCGTTATTAGTTAATACGGAGTAATGTCAGGACAATGAGCATAGCTGCGGGAGACCGTGCGTCATACCAGCCGTGTTCATTATACTAACATATTATATTCTAGAACTGCCACGAGCTTGCACAGTGTCGACTGTTCTCACCATGTACATGATTCACATAGAGATGCCTCTTGTCGCCAACAGCATTTATAAAGCTCCGGGAGCTTTATAAATGCTGCAACAAAGATACTTCAAACTTCGACACCTTCTATAGTTAGTCGTTTAATTTAGTATCTAGTGTATTGTGTTGTTGTTGTACGGTACGCCATGGTACGGAGCAAGAGGGCATGGGAAGCCGTCCCCTCCTTCTGCGAAGCAGATAATGCTCGCGAAGGAGGAGGCGAAACGCGTGAGGGAGAGGCCCTGCCCTGGGCGTCGGGAATCCCAGGCCGATTCCCGGCCATCGTAGGCGCGGACTTGCGGACGGTGAGCAATGGGTAGCTCGCCGTCCGATAAGGACCAGACGTCGACGGCGCGTTGTGTTCCACGTGCGTCTCAGATAGAGATTCACATAGAGATGTCAGCACAACTGATGGGGTCCGCTAGCGTTGATGCCTGCCATGTCGGGGTTGCGGTAAAGTCCGAAAGGGATACCGTGGCCCCTGGCAACATACAGGCAACTGAAGGAACACAGGTGGGTTTTAGTCAGTAAGAGTCTGACACGCCCTCCCGCTCCGCCCAAAGCGAGATACGTTATTTGATAACAAACCAACCAAAAAAAAAAAGGATGTGCGCACTGGGCCCGCGTGGTAAATACACGCACAGCCCACTCCCTCTCACAGAGAAGAGGCCTGTGTCCCAGCAGGGGGAACATTAATAGGTTGATTATGATATCTATCTATACTAATAATACTAATACCTGACTACAGGCATTTAAGATATGGCCACAACGTAGCGCCTGTGGTAACGTGTTGCATGAAAATACCTCACCGTCATGAACTGATAGATGAACATCATAGCTCGGATATCTTTTGACATCAGTTCTGTGTCGGCAGCGGCACGTTGCATCGCGTGGCCGTCAGCTGACAGTTGGACACCTTGGACACTTTAGGACTTGTTTGCTAACTCATTAACATTTAATTTAAAAAAATATTTAAATTAGACATGATAATTATTGTTCTTGGCTCCTGTATTTCATTGAAATCAACAACTAATCTAGAACACGGCTAGCTACTTAGAAATAACATAATTAACTTATTAACAGAGAGTTAACACTGCTTAAGACAATGTTTGTCTTGAAACATTGGACAACCGTGACGTGATTAGCTACAAGCGACATAAAGAGCAGCGGTACAGAATACATAAATTAAATCCAACCTATTTCATTTGCAATCGTAATTAAACTGAACTTTCAGAAATAGGAAACACAATAACTGTTTAATTGTCGATGTAGTTGTAATGAAACACGAATTAAATGCTTGTTACAAGCTTTTTGAAGTGAAAACTTTGTTGAGCATTTTTTGGGTGAACAAAAATCATGAAACTCGCATCATCGTCACCGAAGGCGCGTTGAGCACTTTTTTGTTGACAGCGCGCTCTGTTTTATTTTTTTGGATTTTTTTTAATGGAGTTTTAATTTTTGTACGGACAGCAAGCCACATAAATTCCTGACATTTTCGTTAGATGGCGTTACTTAGTTTTCACTTCTATCGGCCGTTCAGACAGCCCCGTAATTTGTTATTAATTCGTCATATTTAGTTAACCGTGTCGTAAAAATTGCCCATACGAGATAACAATGTGATATTGAACGCAAAGGCACCCAAACGTTGGGCAAGTGGTCGTCACGCCGCGCGCGCGCCGTTCTGCGACATTTCACGGATAATTCGGCGGGAAACGCGGAAACGCAGCTGTGAGGCTGTGGCCTCGCGGCTTCCGCGCCTCACACAAAAACACCGCCACCATGCCATCCTAGGAATCATGGATAATTCACAATGGATGGGTAATTGTGTACCTCGGAGACTAAATTTAACCGCACCTAGTCAGCGTGCACCTGTGAATGATAACTAATTCAAGTGTGGGAGGTTTTCTGAAATTTACCATGGCTGTTTTACAGAAAGTGTTAGATTTAAAATGTATTTTTAGAATATTGCTACTGCCTCATGGCATTATAGATGTACTATCGGTTCTACAGCAGTTCCTTTAACTCTGTACAAAATACCTCATCGCTAGCATTTGCACTTGAAAAGATTGTATCCACATTTCCATTCGTGACAATAGTGGATCCACAGCACGTTGTAAATTACACTCACAGGTGCACGCTGCAAATATCAGCGCAGTTTTATAACTAGATAAAAGATCTCAAAACAAGAATTTCATTATAACTACCAATACAATGCCAGCACATGACCATATTACAAGGAAATCCGTACGCCAGATAAGTGAAGAAGAAACCCATTTCCTAGCCCCGACCGGAAGGTTAGCACCACCTCATCAAGGCTGTCACTAAACACTTGGATGCAACTCTTTTAATACCAGAAGTACTAAATGATGAACTAGCATAAGAAGTCAGTAGACGAATTCTGTGTCAAGGTTCCAGTCTTAAGACTTCTAAAACTAAAACCATCCTTTTAGGATAGATTTTCAGAGCGTTTCTACAGAAAGTGGGCAACGTCGCAAATAGCTGTCAAATATTTCGCTGTTTTTATAAATTTGGGTATAATTATTACTGTATGGATATAAGAAATTTCGCTAACTAGTGAACTAAACTATACTAAACCTAACCACCGAATATTTTGTTTCAGATGTAAAAAAGGTATAAGTAACTTTCCAAATTCCTTACCTAGAACGGTTGCAACATGAAATACAGTGTTATAATTGCAACTCATTATTAAAATTTTAGTTCACTAGTTAACCATATTTCTTATTTCCGTACAGTAGTATTGCCAAATTAATCAAAACAGGTTAATATTGCGACGCGACGTTGCAATCTTTTTGGAGAACGCTCTCTTCTCAGCTTTTACAAATGAAATAAGTTCTCAAATTGATCTTTTTATTTCAATCGTCGTCATACATGAACTAAAAAAAAAAAAAAAAAATTTCAAACTATTTATTTCATAAAAAAAAATACTTTTTTTTTGACGTTACAATAACGCTCAATCTTTTATATGAAGATTATGTGCGCTATCAAAAAAATAAAGCGTTACTCACGAGCACAGACTACAATTATTACAACTCACAAGCGACTTTGGCCGGTAGTGGACCCACCCGTAGGCCCCTCCTCCATTCTAAACTTTTGCACGGTAAAGTATGCTTTTAAAATGTTTTTAATTTGTCGAGCTTTTTTTAACTAGGTGTTGGCAAGGATTTCGTTCCACATAATTCGGGATGTAGGTATTGCAAAAAGTTAGGTTGATCTATCCGTTCTCTTGCGTGGGCGTCAAATAGACTATTTCACAAAGGTCGATGAATCCAACAGTAATGTCTGTATTCCATTATGTCTTGGTGTCAGTATTGTATTTTTTTTGGTTACCAATATAAAAGAATTCACTGGAATCGGAATAAGTCCAATATATGAGATTCATTTAAAAATAAATACTTAGTTGATTAAGATAGATTTGCTGTTTTTATAAGAACCCGTTGATTTACGTAACGAACCCAGCATGCGGTGCCCTTGGCCCCTAGAGTAAGATAAGCAAGCGGCAACCGAATGCCCCAACACACAGCTCTAGCTGCACAATCATTATGAAACTTAAATAAAGCGCTGCAACGGTACGCAACTGGACTTCTAACCCAGACCGAGATCTAATAAACGTTACTTAACACGTACCTACTTTGGCTAAGCGTTATTCCTGTCACGGTTGCATAACTGTCAAATATTCGAATAAGTACTATACTTGGCAAAATGTAAGTCCCATGACTGCAGTGCAGTGTACCAACTATTATCTCCCAATATTTTCCATAACAGCTAGAATTGATACAAATAGGAATGATAAATCGTAAGGTCGTCCGACCTTCAAAGTCAAAGTCAAAGATTTATTTGCAGATAAAATTATGGTTACAAAAGTTCGTACAGTGGTAATATAATAGTAGCTTAACATTTATTTAATCATAACATAATGACATGCAAATTTTTGGTATACTATACACTTATAATAATATCATTTTAATTTAAACTGAAGGAATTCTTTTAAGGTATAGAAGGAATTGTCAATTAACCAACTGCGTAAAGCTCTTCTGAAGCGGACCATTGGACCTTATACCATGATACTAACTAAGTAGTGCAGAAATCGACGAGGGACTGTTACAAAAATGTGTGTGATGGCCGATATTTGATTATTTATTAACCATGAGCTTTCCATCGAGATATCTCTACCTATACTTTTATCGAACGCAAGCCTTAGGTATGAAAAGTATTTTTACACAGTACAGCAACATTACCTACTTCAAATGGCAATCTCGAAACCTATTACAGCCATGGAATTAGTAAGTATCTACTATCAGCTCAGTCATCAACCACAAAACCGCGCCGACGTAGACCAGCACCTTTGTTTGTGACATAATGACATAATGCTATATACCAGCTGACTGCACGCTGTGACCTTGCCCGTAAGATCGCTTGCAGTATGCCGCGGACGCGCCACATCGAGAGCTACGTGCGGACTACCACCACGACAGGCTAAGTTACAGTGAGACAGATGCTGTGCGTCTTTAGAAATCTGTTGAAAATATACAAGGTGGAGACGACGATACAACAAAAAATTAAACGGCGTGTCCCTAATGACGTTCCCATTCTGCATACAAAAATTAAATTGAATATATTCAATAGTTTAGTCAATATAGCTCGGCAAAATCCATAGTCAGCTCGAGTTATTCCGTTTATCCACCCCAAAAATCCACGCTAAGGTGGATATTCGGAAACGTATGCCCAAGAATCCACCCTAAGCCTAGTTGGATAAACGGAATTTATAGGCTTAGGGTGGATCGCCATACACTACATTTAATTTGTTTGAAAAACTCATTTTTTCATTTCGATGCTAGGATTTATTTGACAGTTCCAAAATACTCTTATACATTAGTAGTGCCAGTATTTTCATTTATTGTTGTATTGTAGTCTCCATATTGTATAATTAAGTACACCTGTAGGAGTCATCAACAACATGGAAACTAGTTCCACCTAACAAGAAGTGCAGTAGTCCTGAGGAGTCCTGAATAGTTATGAAGACTTATCAGTGAAACAGTGTTGTTATTCCCGACGAAAACCCGTTTTCTTTCAAGAATTCAAGTACATAGTAGCTTGGTGAGTATTGATGATATCCAGCAAAATTAGGTGCAGGACGTCAGCACCGTTTGGACCAGGATAACCTTACAACCTACCTGAACCCGTGTCCAGCGATCACGCCCGTCCGGCACATCTGTGGGAATTAGGGTACTTACACCAAAGGTGAAATAATGTTTAGGTAAAAACATAAGAAGGAGAATCTTTTTCATTCAGGTTCCACCTTTGCCAGGCGCGTTACTGTGACTGCTATTGAGCTGAAAGCTACATACTCTTGTCAATTTCAAAAAATAATAATTGGTACTGCTGAGGTGTTGGTATTGGTGGTATTGGTGCTGCTCTGCAGAGCCCGTAATACGTTGTGAATGGTGTGGCATACTACATTTTGGTGTTTCCTGCAGTACCTTCATTCCACCCTTTGGACAGTGAGTCTTCTGTATTAGTTAATTTCCCATGAACTTCTGTTGTCATCTGAACTTGTATGTCTCAGCATGGAAGCAACAAAACAGCAGCATAGGATGCGCACGCGCCAGTCGCTGCAGTACGACCGTGTCGCCTGCATGGCACCTGCAACCAGTCGTGCAAGCTCACAGTCACGGTTGCTCGCACTCGGAAGTAAATTCGGAACGGTGATCGAGTTCCTATAGTGTGCAATGTGGTTCTGTGTCAATTAGTTCAAGTTGGTGAGTACAACACGTGTTTAGTTTTTTTTCACATCTCTGACATTTTCAATCTAAATTCTTTGATTGCTATAGAGATTCAGGTTAGATACTTTAAGCAATGATGCGTTTTGAAAACCTTGATACACTATAGAACCACGATGTAACAGATATCGTGCGTACTTTTATATCTAGGGTTCAAATGTTCAGCCGCATCCGGTTAGACTGGAAGCCGACCCCAAAATAGTTGGTAAAAGGCTAGGCAGATGATGAGGACCTAGGGTTAAGTCTAGAATGTCGGAAGCCGTGTGCTAAGCTGATAGCGTTTATAATTGATAATGTTGACCAATCAACAAAACGGACAATATCCTGTAGCACTTTTAAGAAGCCATAGGCCGCTATCCCTATTAATTAAAACATACGAATGATTCTGAAACAATTCTGATCCAATTCTGATCATTAAGATCCCTTGATAGAATAGATGTATGGCTGACACGCGGTCGAAGCAAGAACTCTTCAGATGGAAAGTCTCTGTAATGAACAAACATCTAAAATTCCATATAATGACGTCAGACCTTGTTTCCCCGTAGGGTTAAGCAGAGATGTACCCATAGTAGATACCACCACATTTCGCCAGTTATGTCAAAGTCCCATGTAATGGGGGGCGAGCCTGTTGAGCCATCAACCGGGTACAAATCCAGGTTCTGGGCTGGTACTAAGAAATTCCTAAAGGAAAAAACCCAATATGAAAACAATACATTTATCCTCCAGATGTATTCCAAGATCAAAACACTTCATAAAATAGAGCGTCGGCAACTGCCATGTTAAAAGTAAACAGTTTAATAAAAGAATGTGGAAAGAAATGCCAAGTACAGTGAGTGTCCGAGTCGTACGGTGCCAAGTTGAACCGGCCACAGATAAATAATCATTACTGGCACTCGTGTTTCTAGGTTTTATAATTCAATCGGACTGTGTACGGAGCTTCATGGTCCTTCCGTCGCAGACGTCATCCCGCCGTAGAAGACGGTTAGTCTGTTTTGGGAAAGTGCATGATCATGGGCGTACCCAGGGGGGGGCAGGGGAGGGCAGCTGCCCCCCCCCCTGGATTTTGTATGAGTAGGTACTGTTGTCGAAATGTCGATAATCACGATAAGACTTCCTTTACAATTATTACAATATATTATTTTAGAAAAAAACCGCGCTGCGCGGCTTTTCATGTTGTATTATAAATTATGCATAACCTACTTTAAATAAAAAAGGAGGACGTTCTATCTCCGACTGTTTTTTTTTACTAAGGTTAACGATATTTTCGTCAATAATTCTGAAGCAATCTTGAAAATTCGTGTATCATTTATTACGTGTATATTATTTTTAACCGACGAAAAAAAAAGGAGGAGGTTCTCAATTCGACACGTATATTTTTTAACAAAAAAGAAAATTATATTCGGTCCACAATTGACAAAAATATCAATACACATAGGTACATATAAAAAAAAGCTTAATAAGTTCATACGTCCTTCTTTTTTGAAGTCGGTTAAAAATACACGAACGCAGCAGCAATATCAAACTATGTAAAACATGTGGGGAGGGGCAAATTTCTGATTTGCCCCCCCCCTAGGCCAAATTTCTGATTTGCCCCCCCCCCCCCCCCTGGGCCAAATTTCTGATTTGCCCCCCCCCCCCCTGGGCCAAAAGCTGGGTACGCCCATGTGCATGATTATTATTTTTATTACTTGATTGAAACATAGTTCAAGTAGTAACATAGTTCAAGTTTTTCGTAGCAAATGGCGTTCTGTAGTTTCTGCCTACCCCCATGGGAAGAAGGCGTGAGTTTATGTATGTATGTATGTATGAAACATAGTTTCCTTTTCTTTCTTTGATCAATGTCATCTAACTCCTAATGATAAATAACATAATTATTTTTATACGTCAAAAAGAAAGAAAAAAACAGCGGGGTAATTGCGTAACACAATATAACAGTGTGTGTGTGGATGTAATTGGTGTTGTTCCGTTTTAATTAACTATTTAACTATAAATAAATTAATAATAAATAACAGTAGCCATGGTTTTCATTTTGACAGTTCCACAACATTCATTGCGTTATTTACGTTGTTGAGCACACAAATTTTTCGAGCGTATGAAGCAATGGATTAGCAATTCCTTCAAAATCATTCAGATCATGACTGATCGTTACTTTGTTACGCAATAACGGTGCTGGTCGGTGAGATATTTTTACTTATGTAACACACAATCCAATGTGATTCCCGGATATACAAACCTTGAATTAACATAGGGAAGTTTTGTTACCTATTATAAATTCATATGATCATTTCATGATATCCTCCATTGTGTGTCACCACTTCGTTCTATCTTTTCTTCGACTTAGCCTGACCAGATCAACCTAAGGTCTTAAGAATCTTGACCGTACTACATAGTCTAGATCTTCCAAGATCTAAAGGACAAGCACAGTTTCGAAACCGGCGCCAATTAATTAAATTAACTAATTAGTGTTAGACTAGTTTTTGTGGCACCCACTGGTCGTCAGGCCCGCAGCAAGGCCGGAGGGCAGGGCTGCCACTCAGTAATGATACGCCTTTAAAATTATATGCACGGGACGTTTTTCTACAGAAATTGGATAAACTAGTTATTATAGTCTTCACATTGCTTCCTGTGTATGCTTGCAAAGATGTGATTTACAAGCAGATTCCTCTACTCCACTTAGTTAAGTTGAGATACGTTTTCAAGCGACTTACGAACAACGTATTCTCGAGACTCGACAGATAGATCCCAATTTGTACAAAAATCAGGAAAATAATGATGTGAATGTTCGCTATGGATGGTGTACTAATAATTCTTTACAAACTTCAAAATCGATAACATTCATTTTGTGTAGGTGGAGTCATGCTTGACAACCTTGTCGGTCATCGAACGCAGACTCCAGCTTATGAGACAGACACAATATACCTATTATAATTGCATAGCTCGACTAAAGCACAATATACAAAGGTCGCTCAGTAGAACCTAAACACAACTCGCCGGTTCCCGCCGTCAAAGTCACCAATAGGCTAACTAGTCCGAAACATTTCACCATCTATTGACATTTGTTACCCCTATTATCGCCGACAGATTGCCACGACATCGACAATGTCCGACTCATACTTGTGTCACTCTGTCGCGCATTTACAAAAATAATAATTATAACCCTTCCTTTTGGCTTGCCGCGGCCGTCCCGACTACGGCAAAGCCAAAACTCCTAAGCCGGAAGGGTTAAGTAGGCACCGCATCAAAACGAGTTACTTACATTAATTTTGGAGCTTATTTATACTAAAAGGATTTTTTACTTTTCGCCTCCGTTATTCCGTTTATTTTTTCGTCGGTAATTTTTTTTCATCAGTTCTTACTGTTTTATTTTTAACCTACGAAAAAAAAAATAGGGGGTTCTCAATTCGACACGTATATATTTTTTTTTTTTTTTTATGTATGACCACGCATAACTTTTTACTGAGTGGTCCGATTTGAATGATTTTTATTGGGAAGGGTATACCTCAAAGTTGGTCCCATAAAAAAATAAAAATTGAAACCCACCCCTAAGTGTAAAAAAAATGGGGTTGATTGATGTTTCACGTACTGAATTTCACAACTGTGAACCGATTCTGTTGTAATTTCGCACACAATGTAGTTCTGATGACACAACTACACAATAAAGACCTGGAGTTGATCTGATGATGGAGTCAGAAGACAGTCGCGAGAGCTCCTCACCAGTTTACAGCAGCTACATCGTGTTTGGGCTTATTTCATTCCCCCTGATGTATCTTCTAAACTTTATTACCTCAAAACAAATTAAATTCTACCATGTCTACCTTTACCTACTAGAATTTGGTACTAGCCCCGCGCTGGCTAAATCACTGTAGGCACTTACCTACTGCAACGATTTAAATAGGGTTCAACTTTAAATACTCAAATCCAATCCTAAATCTTCCACACAATTCCAGGGAATTAATCTAGCTAGGTAGCTACCTAGCTATTCACCACCACTGCTCTTCAGCTGAAGAGCAGTGGTGGCCCAGTGGTAACGGCCCCGACTTACGAGTTGTAGGTCGTGGGTTCGAACCCAGGCAGGCGCTTTACTTTGTGTAAATAATTTAATGAGCACTGCTCTCAGCGAATTGTTTTAGAAACTTTTAATCGTCGTAAAGAAACCGAAAATTCCTAGAACCTAAAATTTGAAGACTGTGACATCTACAAACCCACACTGGGCCCGCGTGGTGGATTACTGTCCGTAGATTAATCCCAGCAGTGGGAGCTTTATAGGCTGATTATGAATCAGCTAGCATTATTATTAGTATATACTTTTTTTTTTTTTTGGTTGGTATGTTGGCGTGCGCTAGATGACATAATGTCTATTAATTTAAATAATGTTTGTGTTGCGTAATGTGAATTATTTTGCATACTATTATATAAAATCATTTTTGTTTTCTAACTGATCAGACAGCTGTGCTGCTGGGGAGCTTGTTGCGCCACTTCTTCTTCCCAGCTAAAGCACTAGGAAGTGGTGAAGGGCGGGCGTTATTGGGGGAACTGTCTTATGTAGTTTTGACGTTCGAAAAGTGCTGATTCTCAGCCTAGTTTGAATAAATGACTTTTGAATTTGAATTAATTCCGTGTTTCCAATGCCTAAGCAATAAGCATAATAAATCACGTACAGTTATAGACATAGCATTACTAACCTTCTTACGAAAATATTATACCCTACTACTCTACTTGATTACATTTAATTAATACTTACCAAATTTTTTTTTTTTGTTTTTGTGCGAAATCATCAAAAGACTTTTCCCGCTCTGGGCGGAGCGGAAGGGCGTGTCAGACACTTACTGACTAAAACCCACCAGTGTTCCTTCCCTTGCCTTGCCAGGGGCCACGGTTTACCCTTAGGACTTCCCGCAAACTACCTTACGACCTAACTGTTGCATTAAAACTAACGCTTAGCAGTTGCTTAGATTTCTTAAAAAAACATTTTAGGACATAATTATCACAGGCTGCGTGATTTCATACATTTTCAGCGAATTATACCAAACTTCAATAATAGAGTTTTTTTGACAAATTAGGGGAAATAATTGAGCCACAATTAAATATAATTAGGAACATAATGTTGGGAGCACTTTGGGAACCAATTGCCGCTTCAGAAATTGCTCTACCCGACGAAATCGCCTATCGTGCAGGATTTGACAGTAATTACGTACAAATTGCCCTATTTCCCGACAATTATTTCCGTGCAATTTTCCGTTCGTGTACCAAAATAAAAATGCCTGCCGTATTTGGAAGCTGTGAGAAAATATTCAAATGGTTGTTTACTATCCTACGATACTTACCGATATAAAATTTAACTACAAATTATATTAAACAAGGGCCAGTATATTTTATTTTGAAACATTTTAAAGAATTTTGTTTGTGTCGGGGGCTTTTTAAATTTTTAATTTACCATTTATTTCCTGCGTTTTAAACTTTATTTTATACTAATTACTAGTACACACGCTACGATCGACACGTGCCTCGCTCAAATCTGCGCAGCTGTACGTATTCCTTCATCAGACCCTGATAAATATAAATATTTATAACCTATTCATTGAGACCATTCCAATGAGCCCAAACACGATACCACTACTGTAAGTTGGTGAGGAGTTGGGTATCCTGCAAATACCAGGTAATGCTGCAGCATCAGTTCAAGGTTACTATGTTATTCTAATACTATTGAAGTAACATATTACCAGACTCAATCAGACCTGTGGAAGATGTTCAAATCCATTCATCAATTAGAAAAGACCTGTACCCTAATTACGTAATTCACGATCAATCAGAATTTGAATCGTTTTAAAACAGATTGGTAATCCATTGCATCATAACTTCGAAAAAAAATC
The DNA here is from genome assembly GCA_948150665.1 of Conistra vaccinii. Taxonomy (NCBI): domain Eukaryota; kingdom Metazoa; phylum Arthropoda; class Insecta; order Lepidoptera; family Noctuidae; genus Conistra; species Conistra vaccinii. Next base: position 831,673 of record OX411323.1, on the reverse strand, counting down.
TGCTCAACAACGTTACGCAATGAATAGTATTGAACTGTCAAAATGAAACAGATTAGTCGGAATCGTGTACGAAAATGTGTTGCGTAATTTGATAGCTGATAATCTTCAAACGGCTGAATAGATTTTCTTGAATCATAGCTAAGAACACTCCCGATCAAGTCACGTTTCAAACAAAACAAAAAAAACTAAATTGGTTCAACCGTTTGGGAGCTACGACGCCACAGACAGATACGCAGATACACAAATACACAGATTCCCCTTCGTTTTCCGTCGGGGGTTAAAAAATTATGAAGCACCACTGCTTCATAATTTTTTGCACAGCCAAATGTACACGCAAATGCACATTTGGCTGCCTATAATGCTGAGACTACATTGCCGCGTCAAATGTATGAAAGATCTCATTCATTTGGTTTAGAAAACGTGGTATAAACTTATCTAGGTCTTATAAAGATGGAATCATACATCTTTCAAAACTCGCTTGAAAACACCAGCCAGTTGTTCTGACTCTCAATGAGATGTCAGCACAACTGACGGGATCCGCTAGGGCCGATGCCTGCCGGGATTGCGTGGAACTGATGAAGAAGACCACAGATGGCCACTGGAACTACTCAATGATAAGTATTTCACGGGTGGCGATAAGATATCTCGTTCACCTGAACATGGCCATATTAAAAGCACGTAAAACAGCAGCTGTTTCTAGATTACTAGTCTAGATTCTAGAGTACGTAACGGGTGCTCGATGTTACCAAACAGTGTTGTTCATAGGAAGCGCACAATTACCGAAGCATTATGTATGACCATACTTGCAGGCTAGGAACTATTCATTCCCAGCAGACGGTTACGTTAGCGGGTAGAACTCTGGATGGAACTACATTTATATAGAACTTTCATGAGAGAATAATTACCTACTCTGAACAGTCACACTAAAAAAGTGTTAGTCACCTTGAGGTCTATTTCTTTTACGATAGCATTTGCTTTCCGACACTCCTCCGAGCCTCGAGAATTTATTAATCAAACGGTTTTCCTGGGAATCACGCTAGACGAGAAATTACAATGGGGACCTCATATAACATCTCTTGCGGGGCGGCTAAGCTCGGCCGCTTATGCTGTTAGAAAGATCAGACAGTTAACAGATGTAGAAACCGCGCATTTGGTCTATTTTAGCTACTTCCACAGCATTGTGGGTCGTATGGCATTTTACTGTGGGGTCGGGCTGCTGACATTGAATCTATCTTTATTTTGCAAAAGAGAGCTGTCAGAGCCATTTATGATCTCCGTCGTCGCGAATCTCTCAGGGAACTATTTAAAAGGATTAATATTATGACCGTTCCTTGCCAATTCATTTATGAAAATATTATGTATGTAAGGAAAAATCTACATCTTTTTAATAAAATAAGTGATAGACATAATTTTAATACTAGAAATAAAGATAAACTAGATCAACCATTTTTCAGATTATCTAAAGTACATACATCTTTTATGGGGTACTGTGTTAAATGTTACAACAAAATACCTTGTGATATATTACAATTAAATGAAAGAAAATTTAAAACTCATGTAAAAAGTACACTTTGTAAACAAGCATATTACAGATTAGAGGATTATATCCAAGATAAGAATGCTTGGAAACATGCTGGTCCTGCTCCATAGGACAATTTAGAGTCTAGACAAAATCAAACTGGTTGCTTACTTAATTGTATTTGTTTTTTATTATATGACATTGATTTTACGAGTACATCCTGTGATTACTTCCTCACACACTGACTTATTAATTGTATTTTTTTAGTAGATTCGTCTATTTTTACAATGTTTGTGAATATGTGAACACCATGTATCTACCACATAATTAATTTATCTGTCGTTTGCTCCACTTTAAATTCTTTTTACTTTATACAGTAATTTTATTCTAGGTGCATCGTCTTCACATATAATTATATAAATAATGTACCTATACAAAATATTGTAAAACATTTTAAAAGAGTAACGGTGGAGTTTCTTGCCCATTCTACTCCATACGAAAACTACCTTTTGGAAGGGGCGGTAGAATCAATACTTTATTTTGTAAATTTTTACGTTCAAAAGTGCCTTCAAGGGCCTATTTGAAATAAATGATTTGACTTTGACTTTGACTTTGACCTCAGAAAGCACATTAAGCCGTTGATCCCGGCTGTCATTCATGGATCTTTGACAGTCGTTACGGGTCGTCAGAAGCCCGAAAGTCTGAAAACCAATCTTACCAAGGAGTATCATATTACATTACCCAATTACTGGGTTGTGAAGGTTAGGTAGGCAGTCACGCCATGAAAAATATTGGTATTCAGCTGCATCTGATAGATGCGGATAGACTGGAAGCCAACCGCAATAGGAAGATTTGATAGTATTAATTGTCTTAGAGTAATTAATTGATCCAATTAGAAGTGATAATTGTCCATCAGATGAGACAAATGGTAACATAGCTAATACAATTATCAATAATAACTACGGATACATGTTGGTGTGTTCTCGGAAAGTTACTTTTCTATGGTGTCACACAAAAGCTAATTGTAGAAGGTCCACTCATGAGATCTCGCCTAAAACTTATCTTGTATAAGTTTGGGACATAGTCAAGATAGAAAGATATCACGTGAAAAAGATACCTACTTAAATCAATCTATACTAATATTATTGTTTGTTTGTATGTAGGGGTAATCTCGCCAGCGCTGCTTTTTTAGTTTTAATTCTATTTTTCTACATTTGTATAAGTAGAATAAAAAATAAAACAAGTAAATAAGATGGATTTAAGATATTGGAAAAGCGGAGTTTCCTAACACATATTTATTTCGACTTAAAGTGTGGCTCCAGTAGTTGTTAAGATATTTACTTGTTAATAAACCACAAAACACGACTAATGTTACCAAGAATTCATCCCACCTAAGAATACATTCAACAAGCCCTCTGATTATGTCTATAAAATTATAAAATAAGTTACCCAAATTAATAAGAAAAGAAAAAAAAACTCCATCTATTTACGAATCAATTAAAAAATCTATTAATAAGTTTATGTTATTACAGTATAAACGAATATTTAAATGATAAATCACTAAAACTCATAGAAAATACACAATTTTTTTTTGACGTATTCCTTCTTTGTTAATAAACCTTATGACCACGCAATAGAAGTGAAAAGTTACGACTGGAGCCGAGTATATACGATTCAGCGTCACCGACCCGAGCGTGACGGTTCAGTTTTGTTCATTGTTCAGAAAAACACTAAGTGCGTCTACATAGTCATACCGTCTGACCAAGTGAAGATCTCCGGTGAGGTCTAATATTTCTACGGATTATTTATAGTAGACCTTCTGCACTTGACGTTGACGGTCCTCTTGTCACGATGACGTCACTTGCCAGCACGTGGCGCACGCGCACCGCGGCGGTCGCACGTGCTCGAACGATGAAATTTGCATGCGGTGATACAAGACCGACGGTCACAAGTAGAGAACATGCTGAACTACCGTTCGTACGATGACTGCGTCTATAGAATTCATAATTACAGCTCCAAATAGTGAGGAATCAACACATATGTCACTCAGTCTTTCACCTCACGATGTTTTCCTTTCACCGTTTTGAGAGCAGTGGAAATATATTGTCTCACTCATTTTGTTCCATGTACAGTCAAGGAAATTATATATATTAAGCAAATTGACACCTTATGTCAATTTGCCATATTATACATATGTCAAAGAATAAAAATTGAGATTTGATTATACGGACAATCTAAGTTGATAGTAAAGGGCCATGCCCAATTTTGGTGCCTTTTTTTGATCGCTGACTAACGCCACCTTGTCAGGTGTGTAGAACACCTCCATACAAACAATAGTTACCCGAGTTGCAGACCAAGAACTAAGCCAAGTTAGTTTAGCATAGCTCGAAATTCCTCACACTTGTGCGAACCGCAAACTATGAAATCAAGTATGAGAAATTACGTTAGCTATGCGAGCTATGCTAAACTAACTTAGCTTACCTCTTGGTCTGCAACCCGCATTACTATGGCAGCTCAGCTCTAAAGTACATCCGTCTCGACATATGCGCCCTAATCTATAACGCGTATTTAATTAGGAAAACTGAAAATATGAGTTACTTTAATGAGCAAAACAATAAATTTATCTAACTTGACGTACCTATGTGTAAATAAACAATAAATTATGAACAATAACAAATAAATACAAACATTTTAAAATAAATTCCTAATTGGTCTTATTACATTAATTAAAGTAGGATTAGGAGAAGAACAATGCAATCGTGAAGACACATTAGAGTGGGATGTCAATCAATTGTAATTGGCATAATTATATAAATACTTGATTGGATTTATATTGCATAATTATATTAATCAAGATGGAAATCACAAAATTGATCTCTTAGATCTGTAGGGCAGCGTAGGGCTGGCATGACATATATTTTTATTTCCTATACCTACTTAGGTACTTTTACTCCAAAAATTCGAAGACATTTGTGACATCTACCAACCTGCACTGGACCCGTGTGATAGATTACAGCCCACTCCCTCTCACAGAGAGGAGGCCTGTGTCCCAGCAGTGGGAACATTAATAGGCTGATTACGAGGTACTTAAAGTAATTTTCGATTTCGGTTTAAATAATTTATGCTAATAAAGAACACTTTATGAGCGTAATATTATACGATCATGTAAAACATTTTACAAAAAAAAAACAACCGATTTCCAAAACAATACACTACAAAGTGAAAAATAGCTTTAATTTCGGAATTCGGTGTCTTTGGTTATGAATTTCAGTTTTTTGCCACTGATTTCCGAAATTAACGTTATTTTTCACTTTGTAGTGTTTTTTTTTTTTTGGAAGTCGGTTGTTTTTTTTTGTAAAAAGTTTTTATTTTTCATTTTTTAGTTGTGGTACCTACCCCACACAAATTAGAATACCAGCTGCAATGCAAATAACAGTGACAGGAAGTTATCATCATATCATCCATATAAACTAAGTGGGAAAAATACGTATTATTGAAGCTAACTCAAAAACTATCCAAGCTAAGTTAATAAATTTATATGGGACCACCTCGGGACCATAACCTTTAAAAAAAAAACAATTTTCAAAATCGATCCACAATTGACGGAGAAATCGGTGATCATACATAAAAAAAAACATACATAAAGTCGAACATATAACCTCCTCCTTTTTGGAAGTCGGTTAAAAATGCTCTTTATAAGTAAGGATGATATTATGTTACTTTTATCATTCTTAATTTATTATAGGTTCCTACCATAGATATATATCTATACATATACAATCAATGGTTCCTACCATTACCTTCTAAAGTAATTCAACAGGATTCTCTAGACATTCTCTATTGCGCTGATTACGCTGCCAACTGCTTGCAGAACTTTGTTTTAAGGGGGTCGCTAAGGTAGCACGCGAAATTCAATTTTTCTTGATTTTTTTTTGTAATCACAGGTCACGTTCAGGTTTTGTGTCGATCAAAATATGATTCGCGACCGTAACATAAATATATTTACAAAATTACAATTATTAAAATCAATAATACAACTCTCTAAATTCAAATTACTACTGTTGAATGACTGTTTCATGAAATCATGACATTTGTGGTCAATCCAAAGAAAAAAAGAAATATAGTTTGGAAAATCCAAAAGTGCACGCCTCATAACTCTCATTCATTAACGAAAAACAAATTCAAAACATAGTTTCTAACAAAAATGAACAATTTATCACTGACTCACTATGTTTTGACTACTTCTTTACCCATCAATATGGGTAAAATTTCTAACCTCGCAATCCTTACGTAATGTCAAAGACTATTTATTTACATATTTACTTTGTGGGTTGCTAGGCAACAACGTCAAGTCAAGGTTGGAAACATTTAGGTATAGATATTATATTCTAATTAGTATTTTATTAATTATAATTAAACTACTTTGAATAAAAGAGCCATTTTCAACAGGGTTCCTTCCATGGCTGAAACGAATGTAAAAAAAATTGACTCAATTAATTGATTTTATCGCAAGTTACAATGTTTTCAGGTTTCTTAAATTAACGGACACAATTTTTTTTTCAACTATTTTGATGCCTTTTTCATTTCTGCTGCATTAAATCAATTGTTCAAAAGTACAGTATTAATCTCCATTTAATCGTTTATACAATGGTATATAAATTAAGTAGATTATGTGTACTAGCAGGAGTGTAACAATAAAAACAGTTGCAGAAATGGGGCAAAAAAAATATTTCGATCGTAGAGCTCACTCTAATGCTTCGCATTATGAGTCGTGCAAAAGTATTTATTGGGACAAGCACAGGAGATCACAAACTAAACTAAGACACATTGAGACATAAATAAAATAATAAAAACAATAAAAAATAAAACAACGTAAAAATAAAAAAGAAGCAGTCCAGTGCGAGGCCAAAAGGCTCCTATCTCAGCACGATGCTGCGACATTTAATAATAAATGTCGCACGCTGGTATTCTGGTAGGGCCCGAATCCAAACTTAGAGAGTAATTATTGTATTGATGGTTATACTTATTATAATTCTGTAAATGCATATTCGGTATGAACGCGAATCATATTTTTTGATCAACATACAACCTGATACTGGCCAGCAAATTGCAAAAAACGTAAGAAAAATTTAATTTCGCAGTCTACCCTAGCTCACAGTCACTTTTCGCGTTATACACCATCTCATCATAAAGTATATGGTGATGGTGCAATTGCTGGAAGCCGTATGAGGCTACCGCAGGAGCGTGGAGACTGGCACAAATAAACAAAGAAAAGCCTAGATCCAGCAGTAGTCGAAGTTGGGCTGGCGATAATGATGATGAAGCGGCAATTACTTCATAGAAACCCATGTTTACTAATACCGGGTATATTGGGTGACTGGTAATTAGTGACCGAGCCTTAAACACGTGACTTTAAGCTTTGTGCAGAGCAGCGCGACTTGTCGCGCGACGCGACACCGGTTATTATACCGTGAAGTTTTCTTAGAAATTGTATTATTCGTGTCGCGCTGGTCTGCAAAAGCCTTTTTTTATGACATGAACAACTTTTACTATGGGGCCAAATCTGAAATCGCGAAGCAAAAAATCAGCTGTTCCCTACATGTAGGTATGTTCACAAAATTCGTCAAAATGTATGGAACAGTTTTTTTTTTTTTCGCCCTATATAATGGGCATCACCCGCTGTTCACTCTGGTTGGTTATGCACATTGCATAAACAACCAGATTCCCGTAACAAAACCTTATGAATTTAAATACATTAAGCTCTTGTTACAGGAATCTGTGGCTCTTTCAACAATGATATTTAATAAGATATCATTATTGAAATGAGCCATGCAATGTCACTTAACATCTTTAATTCAGCAATTCTGAGAAAACTACATGATTGTCATGTAATTTTAATGTAAATGATTGTAAAAATTGACATATTATTATAATACACACACATATGACATTATGTACCTACATGATGAATGCATTAAAGATAATTATATCAAAATCATTTTTACATCTAAAATTACCATCTTACAATACCTATAATCATTTTTTACCTAGTATTACCTAAGTAGGTATTTGTATAAAAATTTTAATTTTAATAATATGCATCAATATACTCACCTTTTTATCTTATCGAAGGTATTTATTTTTAACTTTACAGGAGAGCATTACAAAGTTTAATTTTTCATAAAAAATATTCTAAAGAACTATTAATATTTTTACGAAAAACTGGCCTGTGTTGTTTTCGTGTACAAAATCCGCACAAATTAAGTCTAGTTTTCATTTTTTTTAACCTGCACCCTAATAACGTTATACACGATCAATCAGAATTTGTTTCGTTTTGAAACAGATTACTAATCCATTGTTCTAAGTACGAAAAAAAAATCTGCTCAACAACGTAAATAACGCAATGAATATTGTTGAAATTTCAAAATGAAACAGATTTGTCAGAATCGCTTATGAAAATGTGTTGCGTAATTAGATAGCTGTTATTACCAGAAATAAACGTCGCTTGATACAAAATTACCTCAAATCACTTTTATTTAGAAACAGGCTAAATGATTCAAGCAATAATTGTATAATAATTAAGTATATAATAGCTCATAGCCTATTATAGGTTAAAGCAATTATACTCAAAGCTGTGATGAAACAAACCACCATTATTACATCGTGTTACCTACGTCAATGAGTTTAAATGTTAACACTGGACTCAGATCTACTACTCCAATCTATACTAAGTCTGGGGCTACATTGTCGCGTTATCGCGGACTAAACTTCGGGCGCTCTCAACCTCACTCGGCACTCCGCTCGACGCCGACCGACGCGACGTCTCGCTGAGCAACGGAGAGCGCGCGATAGCTCGACAATGTGGCCCCAGCATAAGAGTTCGTTTGTTTATTTGAACGCGCTAATCTTTGGCACTAGCAGTCTTCTTCTTCTTCCGTCCCTGGTCCCGTTATTTGGGGTCGGGTCTCCTCACTTTCCTGCGCCAAGTTAGTCTGTCTTGGGCTGTCAATTCTGGCAATTGGGCTTTCTTGAGGTCTCTTTTTATATTTGACCACCAGGTCAATGGCGGGCGACCTCTGCCTCTCTTTTGTCTTTGGCACTACCAGTCGGATTTGATAACCCAATTCTTAAGGAAGGTTATAGGCTATGTGACATCATGCTACAATCCTTAAGAAACGAGCAAAACTAAAAAGTCAGAAAGAACGCTAAGCGAAAACGAAGTAATATCGCGGGTAGGCGATGAGATGCGAGTATGCGACGCGGTGGGTCGGAGGCAGAAATCTCACGCGGACGAAGTCGCGGGCAGAAGCTAGCATAAACATAAACCCCCTTTTCAATAAACACGGAGAAAAGTTACAAGCAGTACACACGGCTAGATTATCAAGCTATACATTTCCAGTATAAGTTGATCTCTCATTGTACAGAAATCCTACACAATGCGACGTCAGTTTATACTGGAAACGTATAGCTTGGTACCAGTGTACCACCTAACCACCTTCAGATTAACCATACATTTTGACATAACTTTACTCCGTATTTATTAATAAGTGGGAAAAGATTAACTAAAATATAAAATAATGAGTAATAAATAAAAAATACTTCATTTCTGTTCATAGTAACGAAAACACAAAGTAAAATTCAAAAGTCATTTATTCAAACTAGGCTGAGAATCAACACTTTTCGAACAGTTCAGTCCCCCAAAACAGTGGCGCAACAAACTCCCCAGCAGCCAGAGTTGGGCAAAATACATGCTTTGCTTTAATTAAAATACAAATTACAAAAAATATCTCGCACTTATTTAAAATACAAATTACAAAATATTTTTAAGTCGTGTTTTGAAATATAAAATACAAAATACAGTATTTTGACTATATTTATTTAAAATACAAAATACAAATTACAGTCTGGTGTTAGGTTAGGTATATAAATAGAATAGAACTTATCCAGCCCAGCCTAAAGCAAAGGGAATATAATTCTTACCATCATAATTTTTATATTTTTTTTCTGTTATATGTATTTTTGTGGTGTACAATAAAGAATATATAAATAAATAAATAAATAAATATTTTACAAAATGGCGACCGCTAAATATGTCACAACATTCACAGGATTCACTCCATCGCCGAATGAAAATTACAATTGACAAGTTATGTAATTGACAATTTGACGTACCTATGTACCTGCAGTACAGACTACAGTACAGTTTAAGTGCAGTGTTGCCAACTTTAAAGATATTACATATTATTTAGCGGTCGCCATTTTGCTTACGAAAGCTATCGAGCGCTATTTTCTGCAGATGGCACCCATTCATAAGATCGCTAAATGTATTTATGTTCAAATGTATTTTGGAGCCATAAGTATTTGAAATACTAACTACAAAATACCTCAGCGTCAGGTATTTGAAATACTAATTACAAGTTACATTTATAAGAAGTAATTGAATTACAAATACCAATTACGTATTTGTATTTCTATTACGTATTTTAATTACAAGTAATTCAAATACTGCCCAACCCTGCCAGCAGCACAGCTGTCTGATCAGTTAGAAAAAAAAAATATTTTATACAGGGTGGCAGGGACATCGACGCGAAGCCGGTTATCATGGATTCAGTGCATGATTCTGAACCCCCCTGCGTTGAAATTTTTCGTCGGTTATTTAAAAAAAAAACAGCTGTTTCATAGAAAAGTGCAATACCTACGCGGTCAAAATGTATGGAGCAGCAGATTTTTTTTTTAATAACCGACGAAAAATTTTAACGCAGGGGGGTTCAGAATCATGTACTGAATCCATGGTATCAGGATTCGCGTCGATGTCCCTGCCACCCCGTATAATAGTATAATGCAAAATAATTTATATTACGCAACCATAAAGTCGATGACATTAGATACGTATATTTTTCCACAATCGACTGAAAACTTTTTATTATTATCCTTCTGTTGCGTTTTAACATGAATGCAGGTGCGGGCCGTTCACACAGGCTACTAAGCACTGCCTACCTTATAAAATCAAAATAAAATGTATCAATCGTCATACTAATCAGAAAAAAATACATAAACGCATAATATAGCTTTAAACTCAGTGACGCACTGACGCCCAACTTACCTAAATTGTTTGTATACTCAAATCACAAATGAGTTGTACAAAATGGGTATAAAACAGCAAGGTGACGTCGGGTGTCAATTTGTTTAATAATTAATTTAACTAACTACACAAAACAACACGTGACAAAGATGTGTACCGTCTGAACCGGGCTTATGAATGAAATGTCATGATAACGCTTGTGCTAATTCCTGGCAATCCTGTGACCTTCGATATCTAGAAAATACAATACTTAGAAGTTTATTAAAAGGTAATAGTTCTAGGATTTTTTAGTATTGCTAATTGTATGTCGTGGTTCGTGACTAGGTGTGTAAATGAACCTACCTTCTTAGCTAAAAAAAAATAATAACTTATTAAAAACCAGTACTATAAAGCGACGGCAACACGGTCGCCAACCGCGTTCCAAAAAAGGTGACCTTGGTGGTTTACAACCGTGTACATGATGGTTTACGACCCAACATTGCAAAGCTCTGCCCGTCGCCAAACAAGTTTACCTCTGTCGGGCACGCGGTTGGCGACTGTGTAGCAGGCGTTTAACTCCTGAATACTGATTAGGTCCTTTTGTTCTAAAGTTAGACTCGTTTTCAGGAAAATTCCTGCCTTCATCTCAGCAACAACTGGTTCATAATAATTATAATATGTATTATACACGAACCCTTAATTCTAAAGCAGCCCCTTAATTCTTACAAAAACCTTTGCCCAACCTTATGTATAACAAGTATATCCCTCTATTGACACGGGTCCCACATAAAGGCTCCCGCAGAAGGCCGCGACGCGACAGCACGACGCGACTCCATTAAAACAATTTCTAAGAAAACTTAACAGTAGAACAATACTGGTGTCGCGTCGCGCCAGTTTGCACGAGCCTTAATTATGTTTACGACCCCTGGAGTGCAGGCCGTGGCCTTGGCTGGAGGCCTGCGTGGCCTCGGGTGGTCGTTGGCCTTGGGTGACGGCCGCTGTGTCAAACTTATGGCAATAGTAAGTACACAGTCGACGTCGTAAAAAGAGATGCTTATTGATGTATTGTATGATGTTTGATCAGGCTACTCGTAAAGTAGAGATGTTTGATGATCACTTATCTTACATTGTATACACTGTATTATAACTTACCTTTTTTGTCAGCGAGGAAATTGTGATCATGTACCTTTATTACGTTTTCCTTTTGATATCATATACTCTTGGGTATTAAACTGGCATAATGAATAATTTTTCAATAATTTTTTTGGGTTCTTTACCTCAAAAAGAAAAGACGAAACCTTTATACTTTATACACTTTATAGGATCACTCGTGACTGTCCGTCTGTCACAGCGAATTTGCTCCGAATCTAAAGTTGAAATTTGGTACACATTTATGTATCTCTGTGAGCCAAACACGAACGTGTAACGTACATACTTGAACTTTGAATATGGGGGTCACTTTTGGGGGCAAATAAAAAAATTAAAAACCAAGTTTTTCTACTGTACTGTGTGACATAATTGCTTGTTTTGGGCTTGTTGCGAAAATCTCAATAACTATTTTTGAAAATTGACCATTCCCGCCCTTGTCTCCGAAACTGAGCCTAAAATTCTGAAAAAAATACAAAGAATGGTTCTTTACTCATAGATTCCAAGAAAACCTAAAAGAAGGTTCTGGTCTTAAAATAACATGGTCTTAATATTGTGCGTACAAACTTACATTTGCAGTTGGAATGTATGGGAGGACACGTTATTCAACTACAATGTTAAGTTTGTTCTTGGGATAAATTCATCGCAACTAGGAACCCTTCATTGTTCGTGGTCCTACACGCACTTATATGATTACATAATCAGCCTATAATGTTGCTGTGACACAGGCCTCCTCTCTGTGAGAGGGAGTGGGCCGCAATCCACCACGCGGGCCAAGTGCGGGTTGGATGATGTCACAAATGATTTCGAATTTTTGGTTCTAAGACATGCCGGTTTCCTCACGATGTTTTCTTTCATCGTTTTGAGAGCAGGGTGATGAAATAATTTATACAAAGTACCTGTCTGGGTTCGAACCTACGACCTGCAACTAGTAAGTCGCTGCCGTTACCACTGGGCCACCACTGCTCCCAATAATGAATACTTATGCATAATTGGTTTGAATGAAAATGATTTCCTCGTACTTACTAATGAAACTCCGATACACACATCGAGAGTCTAGTTTTATGTTATCTTCGAAACTGCCTATGTAGATATTTTTGGAACACGTGTTCTAAGACTTTTTGTATTATAGCATAAACCTAAGGGTCGGGCCACACCTGCCGAACGTTCCGCGGCGGAACGTTCGGTTTAATACGCTCCTAATATTTTTCAAGTTACCTATGACACATCAGCCGAACGTTACGTCCATAGAAATATGACGCGCCGGAGCGTTCCGCCGCGGAACGGGAACCATCAATAGAAACACGTTGTATATGTAGGTAGGTACTTATATTTTTTTTACATGGGTAGCATGGAGCTATACTACATAATTATTACTCGTATATTATTATTAAAAGTTTATGAAAGAGCTAACTATGCTACGAATCTACAACCACGCCTCATCACACCTCTATGCGAAGAAGGGATCAGCAGAAAAGTAGACCTAGTTGGTACAACTATTAGATATTTAACCGAGCATAATAACCCTTTTTTTTTTTTTTTTGGGTGGGAAATCATCAAATGACTTCTCCCGCTCTGGGCGGAGCGGAAGGGCGTGTCAGACTCTTACTGACTAAAACCCACCCGTGTTCCTTCCCTTGCCTAGACGGGGGCCACGGTTTCCCCTTAGGACTTATCCGCAACCCCGCTTCTATTCTGGTAGGCATCGGCCCTAACGGACCCCTTCAGCTTCGCTGACAACTCTTTGAGGCGCGCGTGGAACACGACGCGCCGTCGACCCGGGCTTGGTCGTGATCGGACGGCGAGCTACCCATCACTCTCCGAGCATATAATAGGTCAACAGGTTATATGCTTGGTTCCTCTAAATTAAAACGAATCGTTGAGTGTACTAATGGTAGCTTTTTTATTGTCAAACTGGGCATCACTACTTAGTAGCTTAGTTTATAACAAAGTCGCTTCCCTCCTGACTGTCCCTATGTATGCTTAGATCTTTAAAACTACGCAACGGATTTTGATGCGGTTTTTTAAATAGATAGAGTAATTCAAGAGAAAGGTTTATGTATAATACATACATGTTATAGTAAAGAAACCGCTGGCAGTAGCTAATATTTAATAAATTCGTAAGCAAATTTTCCCTGTGATAGATAATTCATATGGGAGGGTCTACTACGCAAAGCTATGTTTGTTTGCTTTATTATCAAAGATACACGAGTCTTAATTTTAACCAATAACGGTCCGTAATCTATAGGAATCGGCTATAAAAGTTTCATCGCTAACTACCTACGCTTGAAGCGGCTGAATATCAACATTTCTTTAAGGTGACATCATGAAATAGTTGGTTCGTGTTACGTAAAAGTAAAAAATATCGGTACCGTACTTAGTGCCCTTTCAGAAAACCTACGAAGTACCCACGTCATAATATTATGTCCATAACGTAATGCTATCAGGCCTACCAGAATAGAATTACGTGCCCGGGGCCCGGATATCCCACAGTATAAAATGGACAACAATTGTGACCGTTTTTACGTTAACGATAAAGTCTATAACTGAATGTATCTGTTTCATTCGCGTATAAGTTAATTATTATTCATTAACATCGCATAAAGATTACAGATCAAACACAAAAAAAATATGACCTCATTTTGTTTGACTTTGACGTTTGTCTAGATATTGATATTGTATTTCGACCACCTCTTCAGAGCCCGGATAGCTCAGTCGGTAGAGCATTGGACTTTTAATCCAAGGGTCCAGGGTTCAAGTCCCTGTTCGGGCGGTTCTTTTTGTTGATGTTTGTAACGTTTCATTACTATTTTAATGTTTTTTTATTTACACCAAACATATTTTAATAGGTGTTTCCCACGCTTTAATGTTTTATACATATTTATAAAATATGTTTATAATATAAAATGTTTGCATTTTAATCAAATATATTTGAATAAATTGTTCATTAAAATTCCTTGAAAATGAATTGTTTTTTTAGGCCGAAGCTAATACATACACAAAAACTAGCACCGCTTTAAACTGGTAGTTACTACTGATAAATTACGGTAAGTAGGTATGTAACCTGAATACTTACCTAGTTTGATCAGTTTCAGTTTAGTTTGTATATCGCAAGGAGCAAGCGCTTCCGCCATTTGTGCCTGTTCTCGGATTCAATGCCTGCATCAGGAAGACACATTATAGGCATTTATTTTATTTCCCAGCCCTCCCGTGCTGTACCTACCTAGTTAGTTCTTAAACAAATATATGTACGTGCAAATTTATCGTTTTGTCTCTCGTGTTTTTGTAATACAACGTCAGCTCGCGCCTATAGAGAGTATCTCTAATATTTGTCACATCATTCCTACATATACCTACCAGACAAAATACCATGTATATGGCCACCAATTTAGTATATAATTATAGTAAATACATACATAAAGCACACTATTAAATGCTACATCATGTAGAGGAATTAGATACTATTATTTTTTTATACAACACAGGAAATTGTAGATTGTGACAAATGACAATACATTAAATAACAAAACACGCAAAAAGTGGTGAGAGGAAAAAATGCTACGTTTAGAAACGGTAGCCATTAATTGTGTACCACTGAAATAGTTTAGAAACATTATTTATTTATATTTATTACTAGCGACCCGCCCCTTCTTCGCATGGTTTTTACGACCTGTCAAACATCGAGATTTCTTGTATGTATGTGTTAGACACATAAACCTTCCGGAATATATTCTCTAAATGGTGGTGAAAAGCATCAAATCCGTTGTGTAGTTTAGAAGATCAACGCGGTCACAGACAGACCGGAAAAGCGAATTATGTTTAGATTTGTTAAAACTTTAAAACATACTGTACAAAGGCGGACAACCTTAGGTCATTACTTCAACATAAATCAGGCTACAGGAACCCTTGCGCCCTATTACAGCACATGGGACTTAGGTATTACGAAACTGGCGAAATGTATAATTTTAACTTACTCCTCTGTGACCCTCTGCCGACCTTGGAGGATACGGGCGTGATGTGACGTCATTTCAAGACCTAGGCTTTATTGGTACAGAGAGGTACCTACTTACTTACATCTCCTTGTATTTTCGATTGCCATCTAACTTCGTCTTTCTTTTACATTAGTTCTATCTCAGGAAATTTGGAAAAACATACAAAAAGTACAATCATTTTATTTTAGCAACGGTATTCAATGAATAAAATAACTATTTGAACAGCTTCAGACAATGTAATTGGTATGAGAACATATTAATTACGTTAATTTATTTGGAAGAAGGCGTCAATATAGGTATTTAAAATCTTTACAAATTTTAAATATTTTTTGTTTGTTTATAGTGTCAGTAACTGTTAAAACTAGTTAAACTACACTGGGGACCTGAAACTACACAATATTAGGATCTCCCAGGAACGAGTTCTTATCTTTCAACGAATTGTTAAGGAAGACGCAATTAGGGAAAAGTACCCACACTGTGATACACACAGCCGTAGCCCGTAGATAGCTTGAATACAAAACATTGGAAAGTTCTGCGGTGACGTCACGCGACGACTCCCTGCGGTGTCCTTGTATTGATGTGAACTGTGAACTTGCTCACAATGCAACTACTACATAAGTACCGCTAGCCCCACACCTGTCTAACTACAAGGTCCAATGAAACTTGTTCAAGTTCTATGCTAACGACAACCCCTTTTTTCAGCCATCGCCGGGCGCCGCTGGTGATTTCGCGCCATTTCGCCACAGCTCCAGTCAGTCGCTCGCCACACTCGGCAGAGCGCGGCGGCCGGCACTCGCACAAACTAACTAAATAAATAATAAATACGAGTTACCCGCAACGTTGATAGTATACAACAATAAAACTAAAACAGTCCGCGGCAACATTGTGACTAATGAAAATTCCTACGCCATCTGTGATAATAATGAACACAAAATTAATTTAATTTTCCCAGTGTTGTGATTACTATTAGTAAATAAATTCAAATGCTACCGTCAAAATAAAATGTCTCGGGCCTCGGCGTTCAAGACAGTATTTTAATTTGGTTTGACACAAGACTGAAAGATGACGAAGTATAAGTTGAACAATACAGTGCGATCTGCGTCCGAGGTGACTCTCACGTCGTACATGACGGGCAGCATGGACAGCACCAACAAGAAGGACGATAGGTACCCTCTTCCGGACCTGGACACCAATCAGAATGACAATATGAACTCGGAGTCGAATAGGAACTTGGAAGCGAAGAGATGCCACGTGTGTCCGCACTCGTGCGAGTTCTTAAAGGAGTCGGACAAACTGGCGGCGGCACTGGTGAAACAGGAGTGTGACAAGTTCGGGCTGAACGAGTTGCGCGTGGACGGGCTGGACAAGAACGTGTGCCTGTGCGAGAAGTACAACGGCGGCTGCAAGCTGTGCCCGCGGCCCAGCCTGGCGCCCACGCTCACGCTGGGCCTGGACGGCAAGGAGGCCTGCCTCGCCTGCCACCGCTCCACCTGCGCCACCATATACACCAGTGAGTACTCTATTCATAATAGAAATTTTAGTCTTTTTGACCTTTCAAAAACTGTTTAGCCTGTAAGGATAACTACCCTAAAAGTAATTATGTTCAACAACGGTGAATATGACTTGTTATTAACTAAATCAAGTACCAACATCATTTTTTTGTACTACGGATCCATTTTCATGGAATTTCATATAATCGTGTCTCTTATAAGACGAAGACTGACAGATGTAGAAAGACAGCAACAATCAGACTATGAAATGAACCCAGAATGTTCCACAGTCGGAGAATCGGTAGGTATGATAAGCAGGTAGAAATGTTGAAATTGATGAAATGGAAATGGAATGAATTTGTTAGCATTAAAACATACTAATTGTCATTCCAACTTTCCATGTTTATAGAACCTCAATACATTGGTCCTTTTATCACTTTGATAATGCTAATCAAACGTAGCGGTAACCTGACTTTGACATGAATTTCAAACATCACATATTGAACCGTTATTCTTACATAATACAATTTATTATGTGCTTGCAAAACTTGCTAACATATTCGATAACGCAAAACCAAAGAATTTGTAATAAATTCTTAGAGAATGTTAACTGTAAACCATCGATAAGTTACATTTATTTTCAACACTAATTTACTTCGTTACTTATTACAGCATTATTGCTGGAATTATATTCTTATGTAACGTTACCGGCCGTTTTGCGGCTTTAATTGAATAACTTTATGATACAATTGTTTCAATCTTTCCCTGTATATCTCAAATCAATATGTTTATAATCTATTCAAATTCAAATTCATAAGTCATTTATTCAAACTAGGCTGAGAATCAGCAATTTTCGAACGTCAAAAAATCTATTGCTATGCTATGAGATATACGTTCAATATATCCTCAGATTGTTGCCACACTTGGAGTTATATCCTCTGTTTATTCGGTCTTATATCGAAAAGTTTAGATTGGCAAGTGATTGACATAATTATAGTCCTTCACATTTTAAGCACACTTTGTGACCACACCGTTATTTATTAGTAAACCGATGCTATTTTATAAAATAAACTATAGACACTCATTGCCACGCTATTCTTTGACTCATAGACGTCGTTGTCAATAACATGCACAAACATACAGACCAAGAACATGCATCTGTCATTCAAATATTACTCTTGAGCCAGGAATTGAATCTGTCGACCGCCGCAGAAGGCGGAAACTTTGGTATTGCGCCATCGTGTCAATATTTTTTGAGGCAGACAGTTCACAACCACTGAGAGCTTTGACAATGAGAGTGATTATACGATTACAAATTGCTAGGAGCGCCTGCGCATGTGTCAGTATCAAGCTTTACTTTTCCTACTCGAATTATTTCTGGAGGAAGTATACCAATCTTCCATTCTACGTCTGTATGTTCTGCACAATTTAGTAAACCACTTATGTAGATGTCTAGTGCACTTCGTCCACTGAAATTCACCAATACGTGATGTTGATGGTTCTACCGGCAAAATGAGATATACTTTTTATTACGTACACTAGTACCTGCTATCTAATTACGCAACACATTTTCGTAAACGATTCCGAAAAATCTGTTTCATTTTGACAGATCAACATCATTCATTGCGTTATTTAAGTTGTTGAGCAGATTTTTTTCGAACGTAAGAAGCATTGGATTAGCAATCTGTTTCGAAACTATTCAAATTCTGATTGATCGTGTATTACGTAATTAGGGTACTGGTCGACCGTGCTCTGCTCTGGTGAAAATAGATAATCATAATATCATCTAGGTATACCTACGTTTTATCACATTCCCTCACAGGCCGTGAAAATAGAGAAAACGAATTTCCCCAGATATGAAACCTAGCTAGCTTGATTGGCCTCCCCCGTGCACCTCTATATTGCAACTTACATCGAAATAGTTAGAGTCGTTTTCGAGAACGTGAGTACAGTATACACCCCTTAGTAAATAAAACGGGTGGTTTTGATATTTCTACATTATTATTAGCATCATTTAGTTCTAAAGAGGTTTCAATAGCCAAACTATGTTACTGGCACTTAATAGAGTCTGGGCTCAGAGTAATAACTAAGTCTGGGTATGAAAAATAATTAATTCAGAAATACAAAACTTTTGTTTAAAAAAAAAAACCCTCTTTCAGTTAGTGACTTGTTACTTATTTTTCGCGGGTTCTCAGGCAACTAAAACTAACTTCTCGTTATTTTAAGTAGAATAAATTAAGTTTGTCGCATAATATTGCCTTGTTGTGACTTAAAACAGATATCTTTGTGTCGATTGTAACGGCAGAAAAAGTATTGCTTTGTAAAAAGTAGAGCTAGTAAAATAAAAGCGCTGCTGGAAGAGCGGGGTGTAGCCAAAAAACTATATTCTCATTGATAATAAGAAATTACTAGTCATTTATGCTAATGACATACTAAAAATATTAATATTATCCATCGAAAAGCCAATGACTGCAAAGGTGCCCGTTTTTTTTGCAAATATAATATTTATTTATTAAAAGAAAAAGTAAAAATTTGTAAAGGAGCACCTAAGACAAAATTAAAAAGCATTATACAGGATAACAAATATAATTAAAAACATTATTAATATATAAGTAGTAGGTATGTGCGTAAAAAAGCCTTTCGCCATCAAACGTAAAAGTTTCGCGAGTTTAGAATTAAGTAACACCTCTGTATTATATCAATATGTAAAAAGAATTTAAAAAAATATACAAATATTGCTCATTTAATAGTATAGGATACTAATTTCAGATATAAATGTAGCAATTAATATAGTTAATTCAATGCTACATTATTTGATAAATCAGAAAACCAATTACAGTATTAAGGGTACACTAATCGACATAAAAAGCTATTTCAATATTAGCAGTATATTATATAGTTAGAAATAATCCTGTTAAAATTTGAATAATTAAACATAGAGCTAATAATGATCCAAAATTTCACGACGGCTCGAACTCGTTGGTGGCGTAACTGATAAGCAAGCTAATTAGTCTAATTATTAATTTATTTAGTTTTATTTATTTAATTTAGTATTTTTTTATCTATTGTTAATTTATATATTTATTAATATATTTAGTGAAATAGACAATGATTTATGTCATAATATTATATGTATAAATATGAAAAAGTTACTGAATGTTCAAAATACAATTATTTAAACTATTGAATAAATTAATTATCTATCCCTGTACGGCTTTTATAATATTTTTTTCCCAATTCTGCTTCCCTAAAGGGCTAGATAATGACAAGACAATTCTGGGGCAACTCCACTGACAGTGACATTGCTTTTAAAGCTCAGAAGAAATGCTTGCGATCGTTTACCAAATTACAATCGATAGATAGTTGTAAACCATTATTTCACTCTACCGTCTATGTACATAATTATATGAAATGGGAGTGTTTGTTCGCTGTAACCTGCATTTGTTTCAAAAACTGCGCTCTCGCCGTTATCAGAATACCATTCATGTTACCTCTCATAAAACCGCATTTTTTGACAAAAGTGTGCTAGGTATGGTCCCAAAAATATACAAGGTGGCAGGGATATCGACGAGAAAACTGATATCATGGATTCAGTATCTACATGATTCTGAACCCCCCTGCGTTGAAATTATTCGTCGGTTATTTAAAAAAAAAGACGTGTGGCACTCGGAGACTGCCGCGGTAAAGCTATTGCATAGCATTTTTTATCAACTTATGCAATTATAATTATTTATTATATGCAATTATAATTATTTATTTATTTGTGCCGTATTTTTTTTCCTTTGTTTTTTTTTCTTTGATATTAATTCAAGTTACACTTTTTGAGCGTGGTGACCGATAAGAAAACATTTTTTTTTCTTTTATTAAATAAATGAGAAGTTAATATTGTTCAAACTATTTTTATTATCTTACAATAGATGTAGGTTATTCAGGAATATTTATCATTGAAACTATAGGTTTATGGTAACTGAAATAAGAAACTTGATATCTTCTAAAAATATCTGGAAAATACCGCGTCAATGGTGGTCCCATATTTTGTTGTGGATTCTTGTGGATCATTATTCATTTTCAAATTCAATATTTTCGAAAGAAAAGTTGTCAACCGCTCTGATTTTTTATCAGCGAAGTTGATGTTGAAATCGCCAGCCAAGATAAGTGGAAATTTATTACCATTTGTACCAAGTATTTTCGACCCTTCTTTAGTGTACTCCAGTAAAGTGCGATGAATAAAATGCTCTACCTCGTCTAATTTTGGATTCGGTGAAATGTAAATTGCTACCTCTCCAACAAATGAGCTCCTAACATTAACATCGCTAACGTGTGCAATATTTATTTGATTGAAGTACCTTGTCCAACACGCTTAAACGCAACGTTGACACATTTACTAACTCGCAATCTCATAATTTTAGCAGCGATGTATAAAAGTTGTTTTCAGTAGCACGTCTATCAGTACGCCGAAATTCGCTGGTAGCTTGCATAAATGGAGTAACAATAACACCATCTCTGTATATTCGAAAATGACCGCCGTAGATTGTCGGAAAAGATAGTTCTTCCGCATGTTCATCCATTAAAATACTGACTGGCCTGTTATATTCACCGGGTGCTAGACTCAAAAAATAATCATCATTCCACAAAAGAGTTTGCTGCTGCGCAACTAAATTGTCTTCAATTGGAACATGTTCACTTATTTCATCCATATTCAATTGCGAAGTACGTTCATTGCCGGTAAAAAAAGATTCATCGATTTTAATATGATTTTAATTTCTCGGCATTGTAAAATATTAACCCGAATACAAATATCAATGGTGACATTGACAGGAACTGTTAATCACATTTATAGTTTTTAAAACTTGACACAACGTAATGGCCGGGAACATCAAACTAATAAAAAGGTTTTAATTTAACTATTAATAGTCAAGGATCATTCGTCTAAGTAAAGGAGATGTTTCAAAATGTATGGAGCCTGGGCCAGGTCCTTGTACACTATACAAAAAAATTGGGAAATTCATTTAAAACAGTTCTTAATTGTCCAATTACTTTAAAATGGCTTGGTTTGCTGGTAAACACAAGAAATTACACTTGAAATTGCAACACAACAAAAACCCGTCATGGCGGTAAGCTGTCATTTTGATTGACGTTTGTCACGTTTGACATGTTTATTTCTGTGGAGGTTGAATCTGACAGCTGAGAATCTGAGCTGAATGTGACAGCTGACAGTTCTGTTTCTATGATCTATGGTTTACTGTCAATGTTTTTAAGCATAGAGTAACTAAATCCGTGAGACGCCATGTTGAAAGTCGATAAAAATTGATAATAAATATCAATTTACTACCACAACAGTAAACATTTAATTGAATTATCTGTATTTTTCCTGAATTCTACGGATTTTTCTCTTTTTTTTGAGATACTGTACATAGACCTGGCCCATTTTGAAGAGATGTTTCAAAATGGGCCTAGGCTGGGCCTGGGCTAACGTGTGCAATATTTATTTGATTGAAGTACCTTGTCCAACACGCTTAAACGCAACGTTGACACATTTACTAACTCGCAATCTCATAATTTTAGCAGCGATGTATAAAAGTTGTTTTCAGTAGCACGTCTATCAGTACGCCGAAATTCGCTGGTAGCTTGCATAAATGGAGTAACAATAACACCATCTCTGTATATTCGAAAATGACCGCCGTAGATTGTCGGAAAAGATAGTTCTTCCGCATGTTCATCCATTAAAATACTGACTGGCCTGTTATATTCACCGGGTGCTAGACTCAAAAAATAATCATCATTCCACAAAAGAGTTTGCTGCTGCGCAACTAAATTGTCTTCAATTGGAACATGTTCACTTATTTCATCCATATTCAATTGCGAAGTACGTTCATTGCCGGTAAAAAAAGATTCATCGATTTTAATATGATTTTAATTTCTCGGCATTGTAAAATATTAACCCGAATACAAATATCAATGGTGACATTGACAGGAACTGTTATTCACATTTATAGTTTTTAAAACTTGACACAACGTAATGGCCGGGAACATCAAACTAATAAAAAGGTTTTAATTTAACTATTAATAGTCAAGGATCATTCGTCTAAGTAAAGGAGATGTTTCAAAATGTATGGAGCCTGGGCCAGGTCCTTGTACACTATACAAAAAAATTGGGAAATTCATTTAAAACAGTTCTTAATTGTCCAATTACTTTAAAATGGCTTGGTTTGCTGGTAAACACAAGAAATTACACTTGAAATTGCAACACAACAAAAACCCGTCATGGCGGTAAGCTGTCATTTTGATTGACGTTTGTCACGTTTGACATGTTTATTTCTGTGGAGGTTGAATCTGACAGCTGAGAATCTGAGCTGAATGTGACAGCTGACAGTTCTGTTTCTATGATCTATGGTTTACTGTCAATGTTTTTAAGCATAGAGTAACTAAATCCGTGAGACGCCATGTTGAAAGTCGATAAAAATTGATAATAAATATCAATTTACTACCACAACAGTAAACATTTAATTGAATTATCTGTATTTTTCCTGAATTCTACGGATTTTTCTCTTTTTTTTGAGATACTGTACATAGACCTGGCCCATTTTGAAACATCTCCTTTGAACTTTATTATCAAACAGTTAAACATAATTTTCAATACAACACTCTCGTATCATTCGTCTAAGTAAAAGAGATTGACCAAGCGACTAAGGAACCTAGTATCGCTACGAAACATGCTGTGACTCAAAGATTTATGGTTTAATTTAGAGAATGATCTGAGGGCTTTCAAATGTAATTTACCATTTTATCATAAAATCTCGGCATTACACGGTAATTAGGTCTCAAAATCTAGGTTTAGTATCGAATCTCTTATGACTTTTGGTCATTGTATGCTGGTAAATTCAAAATACGAATTTGACAAAATGACGTTTTAGTATTTTGAATGATCGTCAATTCCGACCTCAATTCCGACAGATAAAGGTTGATTTAGGGACTTTAGAAGTAAGTAAAAACTTGAGAATTGTCGACTTACCGGTGTTGGAGAAATTCAAAAAGCCAAAGTATTGTAGACATTTTCACTAACTTCTCTCAATGACTGCCAACGTAAATACCGCAGAAGAATCGAACAGTTAATACACCGACGAACTGAGTCTCCCATAGTGAGCAACTTTCAAATGTAACGCAATTATAATGAATATTTATTGCTCAAGAAAATGAAATTAATCAAAAAATTCAAATATTCACAAAAACAAACAAAAGCACAATCGGTGGAAAGAATACAAGAAATCACAGAGTAGAACCTGCGCATTCAAAAATTGGCGCCAATAATTGGCGCACGTACAGTCGCATAAAAAGCGCAATGGATGTTTTTCTACCACATATTGGTTTCTGCCCGCAGATTCACCCGCACCCATTTTATTTTAATTGATATGGGTACTTGCTTACACTTATGTAAATATACTATAATCCAGACCAGACCTTATCTTTATGCAAAATGTGTTCACGTTAGTTATTTCTTTAAGTGGTTAATTAAACCCGGATGGGTTTACAATATTTACTTGTCTATCGAGACAAGCAAAAAGTTAAAGTGAATCAGAATATTCTTATTCACTTTAACTTTCTTTTTTTGATTTTTATATATAGGTATATAGGTACCTACATTTATATTTGCCGTAAGTAAGTGTTGGGACAATTTCAGTCTTCACTTAAAAAATAATCTATGCGACATAGAAACATAACATAAGTTATTAAATTAAATACAAATTGCAAAATAATAATGGCCTATGTCATTCAAAACATAAAATGAAATCATTAAATTAATTATACAATAATAATAAACTATTATTATTAAAGACCTACCGTTCGAGACTGTACTTAAAACTAAACGAATGGGACGTGCATACATGCTAGAAAGAGAAAACTCGCCGGACGCCAGCATATTTTGCTCAGGATGCGCGCGCATAGAATCTTATGGCGCGCGTTTTTTCTATTTTGAAAGAGTTTCTATTGATGAATGAAACAGGCAAAGGTCTCTCAATACATTCTGCCTTTGTCATAACCATAAGGTACTTTTAACACCTACAGATTATTATTACAATGTCATGTGTGTGTGTTAGTAACAAAAGATATTAATATCTTTTGTTACTAATTATTGAACTATAATTTCAATAGTTCGATGCGTAAATAAATTATTTTGCGTAAGTCAAGAAGGTTTTATTGTTTACATACTCTTTGAAGCCAATGACATGTGACATTACTTACGTGAAAAAAAAACTATGTATGGGGGTAAAATAGGAAATCGAAATAAAAACTAATACTTTTATGGTGTTTTTTTATCTGGAGAATTTAAGGATTCGCATTACCAGATAAAATTATTATAATTAAAAACAAGATTTATCAACATTATAAACTTAAGTCACAGCAGAGTAAATAGCGATACCAGGTTTGGTCAATGTCTTTTGAACTTTGTTGTCAAACAGTAAAACATAATTTTCAATACAACACTCTCGTTGATCATTCGTCTAAGTAAATTTGAACTTTGTTGTCAAACAGTAAAACATAATTTTCAATACAAAACACAAAGAGTGTTTTGTTTCTTATGTATTTTCGTTACGAAATTTCTGGATTAGGTCTCCACGCTCAAGGCCCGCGATAGAAGCTATGCAATAGCTTAAAAACAGCTGTTCCATTCATTTTGCCCGCGTAGGTATTGCACTTTTCTACGAAACAGCTGTTTTTTTTTTTAAATAACTGCGAAAACTTTCAACGCAGGGGGGTTCAGAATCATGTACTGAATCCATTAAACTCTTTTAATTTTATTTATTACTTGTTTACCTAACTGACATATTTTTAATTGAATGATTATTTTTAATGTAATTTATTGGCATGTCACCAATTTTTTTTTAATGTATGTCAACCGATATCTCCGTCAATTGTGGATTGATTTTGAAAATTATTTTTCGTTTAAAAGAGTATGCTCCCAAGTTGGTCCCATATAAATTTCATTAACTTTGCTTGGATAGTTTTTGAGTTAGCTTCAAGAATACGTATTTTTCCTACTTGGCTTATATGGATGATATGATAACTTCCTGTCACTGTTATTTGCATATCAGGTAGCGGTATTCGAATTTGTGTGGGGTAGGTACCACAACTAAAAGTTAAAAATAAAACATTTTACAAAAATAAAAAACAACCGACTTCCAAAAAACACTACAAAGTGAAAAATAACTTTAATTTCGGAAGTTGGTGTCTTTGGTTTGAATTTTCGTTTTTTGCCACCGAATTCCGAAATTAAAGTTATTTTTCACATTATAGTGTTTTTTGGAAGTCGGTTGTTTTTTATTTTTGTAAAATGTTTTATTTTTCTTGTAAAAAGTTTTTATGTACGCCATATATTGGCAAAACATAGTGCACATATTTTAGACAATATACTATCTGTAACCATACCTATGTTTAACAAAATAAATGGTTGATTGATTGATTGATTGACAAATTGATATAATTTTTAGTTTTGAACGTACACCATCAAACAGACGAATAATCACCATACTACGTTTGTATGGAAGCATTACTAGCGTACCCTAAAGATGTTTATATTAATATTACGTAACCTTCGGTCCGGCAATAGTTGAGTAATAAAATTAAAATAATTTAGGAAACCCGACTGATAAACCAGACTCAGTTTTTTACGAGGACAACCCATTAAGGCTGCCTGTCCACTGGAGCGGAGAGGAGAAAAGAGGAGCGATGATGTGCCAATATTAACCAATAGAATCTTGACTCCGCCCCTGAGTTTAGATCAGTGATCCTAAGTCAAGATTCTATTGGTTAATATAGGCACATCTCCGCTCCTCTTTTCTCCTCTCCGCTCCAGTGGACAGGCAGCCTAATACAGGATTATATTAACGACTTCTATACATGGCTAATACATTGTATTTTTTATTTTATTACTTTCTATTTATAATAATTTACTTCACACGGAAATATGTGGTGTTTTAAGTAAAATTATATAAACTTGATGCGTGGAGAATCTCTCGCGAGAATAATTATGTGAATATATAATATTATATTAAGTATTGGAATTCAGTTTTTCAGCAAGTTTGCTTTCAAATCGGTTACATGGCGCTCCTAGGATGGATATAAAAATACTTATTTCAGAAAATTCATAAAATATTTTTCAAGCCAATTTCAAACAAAACAATTGACTGTCTATAGTAAGATAGAAATAGAATACATTTCATAGACTAAACATAATATTACACCCATCAGAGATCGGTACAGAGTTACCTTTGTTACCTCTGTTTGTCTCTGCATCCCCCAAAGGTTGACTGGTAGAAAATACATACAGCAAAAAATCCACCTCTACATTTGTGTGCTTAAAGTATTAAATAAATAAATAAATAAAAGAGTGTTACTAATCCATTCAGAAGTACAGATTTAAATTAAATAACTAGAAGTTTCTAGAAATAGGACTTTCGATAATCCGATTAGCATACATAATACGTCAAATACGTGCATGAAATCTCAGAACAAAACACAAAGATATGATAATATTTTATAAGTTATATATATATAAGTTTTTATAAGTTAGATCGTTTTATTTTATCGTAATGAAATCATTTAAAGGGGATTTTATTGTTGGCAGATTATTTATTTATTTGGAAAATAACAATCACAAAAATGACTATTCAAGCCGTATGATGTGACTCAGGGGTACTGTTATTGTGTACTTTGAAAAGTAACCGGATTGTGCAAGATTAGTGAGACCCTCTGTGCAAACAACTCTCATTCATGAATGATCTTTTCATTCTTTATCCAACTTTGCATTGAGTTTTATTATTATTTCTTTGGTGACCAAAAAATCATCACCTATTCATTGTAAGTTAACCCCTCTAGCTGCTCTTCCGATATTTTTATTTCCTTGTCACCTTTTATACTGAGTTTTCGCCACCGTAATTAACATTATTTTTTTTTTCTTCTAAAAATAAAACCAATTAGGTTGTACCTATCCATATTAATGTGCTTTTGAATAAATTTCAGAACACAGAGGTATCGATAACAATACCTGTTTTTAATGTGGGCGGCGGAAAAATACTTCAGTTTAGAGTAAAAATAGATATCCTAGAACAGGTTAGGTATGGTGTAGACAAGTAGGTCTGAATAGTGACCTGGGTTCACGGTTCACGTGCTGGCTCTCGTGCAGCGTGCAGCACTCACTGTCGGGAACGATCGAGATGACATATTGACAAGCCATGTAGGGGGAGCAGAAGTTCCACTGTGAACGGAGAGCGTGTAGGTGGAGCCGTTGAATGAGGAATGTTCCGGTGAAATGACGAATTAATAAAATTCGTTAAATCAATCAATCTGCCTAGCCTTTTCCCAACTATGTTGGGGTTGGCTTCCAGTCTAACCGGATATAGCTGAATACCAGTATTTTACATGGAGCGACTGCCTATCTGACCTCCACAACCCCTTGGTAAGACTAGTTGTCAGACTTTCGGGCTTCTGACTACCCGTAACGACTGTCAAAGATCCACGAATAACACCCGGGACCAAACAGCCTAGCGTGCTTTCCGAAGCACTGAGGAATCTCGATATGTAAAGATGGTCACCCATTCATCCATGTGTCCATGGGACCAACCCCGGCACGCAGTTATTGCTTAGCTACGAATCCACGATTTCGAGCTTTATAATTTCGTTAAATAATAGTTATTTCTAACTGCGTCAAAACTTATAAGTGTAGTAGTCGCATACCCTGCTTGCTGAGCAGGTCTAGTTTCGGTCCCTAAATCGAGCAGTGTTATCAAAATTTGTTTTTTTTTGCACTTATAATGTGAACAGCAGCTTGGTACGAATATAATAGATTTAATAAAAGATTCTTTAAGTAGTAAACTAAACCTCTAGATTTAAGTGTGGCATTTACTTGGTAGGTACTCCTAATTAGACGTACCTACCTAGTACTTAAACATAACTGGCTAAATGACTTACCTAGCCTAGCCCTTGGGAACACAGAAGAACGTTGTTGTGAGGTCACTGTGTCCTACGGACTGAATACAAAAGAGTAACGGTGGAGTTGATTTGATTTTAACTTTAACTTACAGAAGTATTATTATGTTGTTATGCGGTCACTGTGTGCTACGCGACTCCCTCTAAGAAAAATATCGAAACTAACTCAAAGGATTAGATTTTTTTTAGTCTAGACATCTAAACAGACTCAGCAGCTATGGCAGAACTTATCATACATCATTGTTTCAGCCAATAGACGTCCACTGCTGGACATAGACCATCAAACATACCTGACAGATATTTATAAGTTACAACTAAGAATACTAAAAGTAATTACGCTGTAGCGGTTAGACCGCCACATACAAAAACTACGAAACAAAAAGACATGACGTCACACAATTCCTACATCTCGCAGTTAGAGTTTACTGAGCGAATAACATAGATAAGACTATCCGAAATCAACATATGGGGCAGTTGCCCGCCAGACATAACAACCCGTCTGGTTGGAGGATCCTCCCTTTTCTATGGTGGATGAGTGAACTTTACACCCTGTTCCTTATACCCCTAAAATTGGTGACCCCGAGAATGAACGTCAACGCAGCCTTCGTGCAACTACTTCAGCGTGACGTCATCATCATCACTCCCGCAAGCTTTCGTGAGGCGAGTCACACAGCCAGCCAGCACCCACGGCTTCAACGGGTATCCTGACCACCAGCATGCAGCGAACGCGCATTCCTGGTCATCACCCTCAGCCACATCACCCCGACTCACTGGGGAATCACCGCAATCACCGCAATCACCTCAATCACCGCAATCACCACAATCACCACAATCGCCGCAATCACCGCAAACAGTTCCGACCCACCGTGAACTGTGCGGCACCCGGTTCCGACTCACTGGAACCACAATCACCATCGCCGCAATCACTGCAGACAGTTCCGACCCACTGTGAACTGAGCGGCACCCGGTTCCGACTCACTGGAACCACAGCTGGCACTGTGAAGCATCGCAAGATCCAAGACTCAGCCCACTATCGACCTCCGGTCTCCGGAGGGGAGTGATGTAGCGGTTAGACCGCCACATACAAAAACTACGAAACAAAAAGACATGACGTCACACAATTCCTACATCTCGCAGTTAGAGTTTACTGAGCGAATAACATAGATAAGACTATCCGAAATCAACATATGGGGCAGTTGCCCGCCAGACATAACAACCCGTCTGGTTGGAGGATCCTCCCTTTTCTATGGTGGATGAGTGAACTTTACACCCTGTTCCTTATACCCCTAAAACGCCAAACCATATAAACAATAAATTCAAAAACAGTGACGATGATCTCTTTAAATTCTTTACTGTTATGAATGTGTTCAATAAAGTTGATTTTTTTACTCTTGCGGAAGTCAATAGACCTGACTTTCTGAGAACGATACCACTTTAAAATGAATACATCCTAAAAATCTATGTAAATGAACGACTCACCAGCACACAGATAAACCCTTTTCTTTTTTTGGTAGTCATCAAATAAGTTCTCCCGCTCTGGGCGGAGCGGAAGGGCGTGTTAAAACCCACCCGTGTTCCTTCAGTTGCCTGTACGTTGCCAGAAGCCCTTTAGGACTTTCCCGCAAGTCCGCAACCCCATCTAGGGCATCGGCCCTAGCGGAGCCCGTCAGTTGGGGTGAGTGTGCTGACATCTCTTTAAGGCGCGCGTGGAACACAACGCGCCGTCGACCCACACAGATAAACCCTGACAGACTAAAACCAAATTGTAAAATAGGCCAAGTGTTTTACAAATAAATAAATAGTAATCACACTCCTTCGCGCAAGCAGAGTTTACCGCGCGACTAGCATATATACAACGTCCCGACATCAATCGTCGGAGAATAGCCCACCAGACACTGGT
Source organism: Conistra vaccinii (assembly GCA_948150665.1). Classification (NCBI taxonomy): domain Eukaryota; kingdom Metazoa; phylum Arthropoda; class Insecta; order Lepidoptera; family Noctuidae; genus Conistra; species Conistra vaccinii. The sequence goes on along the minus strand of OX411323.1, from coordinate 800,580 downwards.
CGGAGGATCCTCCCTTATCTATACAGGATGAGAGAACTTTACAACCTGTTTATCATACCTCTCTAACTTTAACAAACTTAAAAAACAATCGTTGTTGTGCTATTAAGGCATTTTCTCACGCCACATCAACAGAGCTATCTATCAGTAGATCTTAGATCTGTGCGTTTCCGGTCAGCAGAGGACACGGCAGGTTTCCTATAAGCAGGCAAGTACAGACAAACAAAGAGATAGGAATACAGGCAGCTGACTTGCTACTACTTTGAAGCAATGTTGTGAGTGTTCTGAGAAGTCATCTCTCTAACACTGAAATTAAAAATTAAATTAAGTTTAGATATGAATAAGACTCATCCGTGCCTCGAAAAACACGTTAAGCCGTTGGTCCCTGCAGTCATTCGTAGATCTTTCACTGTCGTTACAGGTAGTCAGAAGCCCAAAAGTCTGACAACCAGTCTTTCCAAGGCGTATCGTGTTATCCAGTAACTTGTGATAGTCAGATAGGCAGTCGCTCCATGTAAAGTATTGGTATTCAGCTGCATCCGGTTAAAGTGGAAGCCGCCCCAACATAGTTGGGAGACTAGGAAGATTTTGAAATAGGAATTCCGGCACGTAACGTACAGAGGGGCATTTGTATTAGTTTGGAGCAATAAAGGCACGCTGCCATAAGGAACTTTTTAAGCTCAATTTTTTTATATAATGGACTATGCCTGGATGGGCACGCGTGTGGTTACTATCTCACCTGATAGCAAGCGATGATGTGGTCAACTATAAAGCACGCTTAGCTAGTAGTAACCTATTCGCTCTCGACTTGAAGACACCCAGATTATATCTTATAGTAGTAGTTCGCCTGTAGGTATACCATGCTTCTTTGTTGACTGTACCCACCGCAATCACAGACCACTTAGATCTAATAGTATCACTGTACCTGCGTTAATGTTACGTCCACTTCGCATTGTTTATAATAATTAAGTGACAGCTTGCTAATTACATTTGCATTCTGATAACATCGTGATTCATAATATTGTTTAAAATGCACTTGTGTATGAATATTTTATGACTTATGAGAACCGGTATTGGGAATGTCTGGCATAGGTACCTTATCTCATATACAAATGACGATGACAAACTCTTTTGACTCTTTCGAGTTGTTAACACTTCGTAATTTTAATGAATCCTCTGTCTTTCTTAGAAAAAGGGCATCTACAAAACAGGTTATACAAGGTCTGATTAAAATAGATGAACAAATTTTAACACAGCGTGCAGTACGTCTAACCAAAGGTTTCTTGCCCGTTCTTCTCCATAGGTACCTACTACGCTTTGGAATGGGCATCTAGCTTCATCTTTTCTGACTGACCGACCCCTTGACAATTCAAAAGTGCCTGTAATTGGTTTATTTGAAATAAATGCTTTGAGTTTGAGTTTGAGTTTATCCAAGGAAAAAAAAAGTGATTTTATTTTGACCTAAAATAATAAATGGCATCGGGTAATCAACATTTTCAGTGTATTTTCTTTAGCTGTTTTTTTCTTATTTTTCTTATTGTTTTTTTTACCAGTGTCCTTATTCTGGCGGTCTGAATGATTTCTAAAATGTCCATCTATTTTAATGGGACCTTATATTTAAAACCTAAGTATGGCGTTTAGTCTAGAATGTGTATCGAACAATCACACTATCCCTACAACAATTCGTCGACAAACGTGTTATAAAATCCCTTGCTATCCAATTTAAAAAGGTTCAATTTTTTCGTTGTCCTACTGTATTTGTTCTACACAGTAGGTATTCGACGCGCGCGCACCTTGTCATCGGCGCATTAAGCACTTGCTTGCCAATGTATTACTTCCCGGGACTCAGATGACGTTGCATTGTCTCTGTCATACATTACATGATCAATGAAAACACTTTTATCTTAAACGCGTTGAGTGTTCCACTTTCACGACTGATATACCTTGGACAGTTACTCCGAGGCTCCGGCATGAGCATCCGGAGTTATAAGATTAACAGCTTCGGTAATCGGTGTCTTCTAAAAATAAGACATACCTACCGGTAGCTTTTCTACCATTTCTATGTCACATCCAGTGCCTGGAGCCCTCCTGGAGGGTTCACCAAGTCGCACACGGAATGCCGGGAGCCCTCGCGGAGGGTTCATATTAAAAGTACGTTTTCTTAGCAAATACATCATTATAAACAGTGAAAATAAAACGTGATGATATTGTAACAAGATTTATTAGTCTTACAATGCTTCGGTTTTAAAATCCAAGCATTTTTAATTTCATTAAAAATTTAAAAGGTTGAAAACTATTAAAACCTACCGAGAACACCCCCTGAAAACACTATTTCACTTCGTTTTACAGTGTTTTATAACACGGTTTTAAACCTAATGCCGTTGACCATCCGCGATGGTTTACTTTAGCGCAAACCTAATGCCGGACCCTCCTGGAGGGTTCACTTCCAAATGTATGGTGGCATGGCGTATGAGTTCTATGAACAGTGGGTGGAGTCGAAAGTGTTAAGTATAAAATAAAACATTCAGAAAATAGCTGTCAACAAAAGCACTAAGATAGGCCATCTGTGCTTTTGTTTACGGCTATTTTCTAATGAGGCTATCTCCAACATGTTGTAATTTGGGACTGCCTCGTTGGTCTGGTGGTCGCAAGCGCTACTGCGGAGCATGAGGTCGATTCCCAGGTCGGGCAAAGTGTTATTGGGTTTTTCCATCAGGAATTTGTCAGCAGCAGCCCGGAGTCTGGATTTGTGCCCGGTTGATGGCAATAGGCGGCGACATGGGACTTAAATATAACTGGCGAAACAGTACTGGCGAAACAGTACTGGCGAAACAGAACAACCCACTGAGGGTAGGTTTTAGCAGAGTAAACACTGAAAAACACAACATTTAGGATCCTCGGATTACTTCTCGCCAATTCTGTTGTTGTTGGTAAAACACCAACAACCTTTTAAGGGGTCATTATACTCATCATTATGAACAACTTTCACTATGAGACCAACATTGTAATCGCGAAAAAAAAATCAGCTGTTCCCTACATTTTGACGAGGTATGCGAATATAAATGTAGGGAACAGCTGATTTTTTTTCGCGATTTAGTCGTTGGTCCCATAGTAAAAGTTGTTCATAATGATGACTACAATGACCCCTTAAGAGGTTGTTGGTGTAGTACAAATAAGCCTGTATAATGACATATTTATCTACGTTAAGGATGACGTACCTAAGGTACAATATTGATGACAATTGTATCTTAAAAAATCTTTTGTATCTTTATGCTTGCAAAAAAGTTTAATTAGAATAATATCAAGTTCACTAAGATTTGTCACGGTAGAACTTAGATGCTTTTGGGGGGTTGATTGAGCCCCTTAGGCCCCCCTTGGATCCGAAATGTGGTTTGGTGTACTATAACTACACTTCTACATAACCCTTATGGGAATACAAGAATGCTGTTCTGTTATGTTGTAATTTTGGCAATGTTGAACAATCATGATTATTAAAATAATAACATTGCTTAAAATAATAACATTGCTTCACGGAACGAATTGCTGTAAATGACGTTTACCAGCTTTATTTAAGAAAAGTTAACGAATAACGTGTTTTCATTATTGTATGTTTTGCGCTATCGCCTTGAAATAAAATACTTTAAACATTTTATTTTAGAATTGTATTATTGTTAGTTGTTTCACACTCATTATTAAACAAAAAATATATCACGAGAAAATGCTCTGCAAAATTTGTTTTGTTTTAGTTTGAATAACAAATGAAACTAATGCTTATAAACTTGGCTTTAATTAAAATTAATTGGGTGTTAGGATATCGTATACCAAATATTTAACTTTTTCTAATACATTCAATCGCTAAAGAGAACAATCCATCAAGCATTTAACTTCATTTTCTTTTCTTTCTGTTTTTCCTCAAACCAAACATTTTCTCGGGAAATTAAATTTTTGCAGAAGTCAATTCCGACACAATGGCGGGAAAAATCAATCACTAACTAATCAATTGCATAGAATCAGATAGGAATAGGATGCTACGTCTGTTCATATTATGTCAGAATTTTTAGATTTTCTTTCGAATACTTCGAGAGTGGCTCGACTATTCTAATAGTGTTGATTTTACACACGTAATCAATGTTTTACCAGAATTGATCAAAATGATTATGCATGCATTATATACATATTATTATTTAACATTGCGAGGCCCATGAAACACCAATTAATTAATTTTTAAAGAGTTTCAATATTGACGAATTCCTCTTATATTTTAAATCTGTTACCTATGTGAATTCGACGCACCACAGTGTGGGGACTGCCACACTAAGTACTCAGAGATGCCACACTACTCAAGTGTGATGGCTATCGCCTCTTATTCTGTTGTAACCTCGACCTTCTCCAGGTGCATGTAGCTCCAACTGCTAGGTAGCCTGCAGGTATTAAAGTAAACCGTAAGTGGTCGTTACCGTAGCGATTGAAGTAAAAACTAATATTTTATATACATACCTATTATATGAAATACTAACCCAGATCGGATGTGTGGTGTTACACGAATGGATAGAATAAGGAATGAGTACATATGAAGAAGTCTGAAAGTGACATCGGTCACCGAAAAGTTGTGCGGAAATCGGTTGTCATGATGTGGGCATGTGATGCGGAGAAATGAGGAAAATGTCGTGAAGAAAGTTTTAAGTAAGTATGAATGTAGGTGGCTATAAGAGTAGGGAAAGACCAAAGAAACGATGGATGGACTGTATGGAAGATGATATGGCTAGAAAGAGGGTGACTACCGAGATGATGAATAATAGAGAAGTACGAAAGAAAGGGACATGTTGCGCCGAGCGCAAATAAATTGGGATAAGGGCAGGAGAATGATAACTATCCGATTCAACAAATTATTTAACTGATAGAAAGGCACTCTATTGCCGAGAGCCGTCTTGTATGGTATAGTTGACGGAAGTCGCGGGCAGTAGCTGGTAAACAATAATAAAACGAATAAAAGCGTCCACGATGACCATGGTTGAACTTGAGCTTCGCCTTGTGTAAACAAACATGGCTGACCTTGACCTATAGTATGTGCAACCCTTAGCTGCTCAAGTCAATATTATATAAGCACTCGAGATCATTCTTTAAAGTATTGTTTGTCGAACCATAAACACTGCAGTAAATAATTTTAACTTAGGTACACAGTGTGTACATCCCGTTTTTTAACCTAAATAAACGTACTTTTAATTGACTTACTACAGCTGTATACATACTGCAGCTTTATGACGTCTGAAGTCGAAGACAATAATTATCACTTAGATTAGAACTGATATAAACATTCAAACACATGCAACCGACCACGGATACAGGGAAGTCAAGAGATATTTCTTCAGCACATTCCCGTATACACAAACAGAGTTAGTTTATTAGTTTCTGAAGTCATAACAAAGATCTTCCTCTAACAAGCTACTCAATCAGTTCCTAGAAACAATCTATAAACAACAATCAGCTTGAAAACAACGCCTCTTCACGTGTCGTCCCACCTTATCACACGTGTCGTCCCACCTGATCACACCTGTCGCTCTCACACCTACAATCAACTAATAACCTACTAATTAGCAGGTCATTCGGTAAGTACAGCCTATTCTACTAAACAGGGGGTGTGGTCAGTGTGAGCAGGTGATGTTTAGCGGCAACAACACCTGTTATTATGAGCGATGTCTACGTTCGTAGTGATAATTGATCAATTAGTAGTTGCTTGGACTATTACGAGTATTGGCAGTCGGCAGATAAAAAAGGTAGATTTAGAAAATTTCGGATTAAATTATTCTTTCTATTCAGTAAGAAAATCTTTCAGAACATTCATATATCAGACTACGACCAGCGGTTTGGGCTGTGTATTGATATATCACCCAGTCAGTCAGTCAGTTTACCATTTTATATATACAGAGATATATCTCTTGGTAGACATGACCCCGCAAAGATTAAACTTCTCCAGTTGACAAAAAGGTACTCAACAATGTTTTAATAAATCTAATTATAAGATAAGAAGGCCTTTAGTTTAAGAATTGCGGAACCGAATCTCAGGCCACAGGGCATAAGGTCAGGGCTCCTATTTTACGTCAATGAAAGGTGTCAGCCCTGGACGAGTCAAAGAAACTGACCTCGACCGTGACTGCTGGGATAACGCTAGCACATGACACGTAGTAGGGTCATAGGCGAAAAGTGCATGGACCTCTGGGGGTCAACCATGTTTTTTTTTGGCCCGTTAAATACTGCCGGTAATTTTTACCATGAAGTTTTGTAGAATCTTGAAGAGTAAACTCCTAAATAAAACAGTTAGAAGTTTGTGCAATCTTTTGAGGAGTTTAGGGGTCAAAGAACGTTATGTTAGACAGTTGACTTTGACATTGACCCCCATGATTAAACACCATAACAAAATGGCGGTCACTGACCGTCAAGACCGAACCGAAATCTCGAATCATCACAGTTGGTTCCGAAATCAAAATATTTGCTCCAAGCAGTTGATAAGCAATGAGTTTTTTTTAAGTCCAGTCAATTTCCTGAGCTTGGAGAGTGTAATTAAGTTTTTCATGTAATTGGTGTGTCAAGGCAGGCAGTGGAGTGCGGCTTCCTTTTACACGTTCGCGTCGTTTTTGCGATGGTTTTTGTTAAGGCAGACTGGTGAAGTACTAAAACTAAGTCAGTCTGTAAAATATGAGAGACAAGCACAAAGTTGTTAGCTGAACAAGGACCGTTTGGAAATTTCGCAAACCTGTTAATGTTACACCCACTAAGCTCACAGTAGGTCGTCCATTATATTTAGGTACTGCTCTACCGAATCTCCTTCAAGTCAGAGAAGGTTTTGAAGTACCTCCTTATTCAGAGCCGATGACAATCCGTCGCTTTAAACCTATATTTTATCTACCATAAATGCAGTGCAGGCATCACCCTATATCACACCTATCTCCATATATCAAGATGTCTTATGACCGTTGTTCTATCGCGTGACATAAGTGGGTGCTTCACGTGACGAGCGGTACGCGCCGGTAGCAAGCGACTCTCGCGCAGACGGAACTGCGACGCGTCGGATGGGTGACAGATTAGTTCCTTAGGGTAACGCCAGGAGTGGGATGACGAAACATGATCTTCCTAGTAAATACACGTATCTATAAAGTATAGGTAATCGAGTATAGTGGCGAGCAATTGGAGGGGCGTATTTCCAGCAGTAAACTGTGAGGATGACGTGCTGTAGGAATTCTCAAAATCTAATTAACAATCCTTTTTTACCACATCATTGATCTGTTGAGGATAGGCAACAAAACTATCCTCACTGACTGACGGTAGTTCCTGATGGCAATTTTCTCTCTAACCGTATTTTTATTGAGCCCTCAATGAAAACTCTCCATGGTTGTAGATTTAAAAATCTTGACAAAATATTCAAAGCCAAATTCTTTTAATGAGATGTCCGAAACAGGTCCTCAATTTATTTGAAACCACTTCATTTGCGTTCATCGTCTACACTGTACATAAATATTCAATAGACACTCCCCATAGTGCCACACTCTCTAAGTCTATAACAATGATGTAATGGAATCTGCGCGATCTCAATAAGCAGCGAATCGATCAATAAATGAACTCCTGTGCTACCAATAAGTGCAAGTTATATATAACTTGTACCAGTGAGTGCCTCAAGTAGATACGCGTGGTCAAGGTGGGTTTGACGAAGTTTTTAGTACTTTCTTGGAAATTATTAAAGAATGTTTTATCTTGATTCTGATTCTATAGCAGAGCTAGCCGTGCGCGGTAGAATTTCCTATATTTCATAGCAGAAATAACGAACTTCCATACGAACTTTCAACTGAAGGTGAACTTGCAAACTTTCAACCGATCTAGGTGAAATTGGTCACCTATTTACGGGATGAATTTTCAAAAATACGTTCGTTATTAGTAACTCTCGTGCAAAATTAGTGCTCCTAGACCCAGTGGCTTAGGCTGTGCGTTGTCTGTCAGACAATTTAAGATGTTAAGTAGACTTAGTATTTATTTATTTAGTAGATTTTATGCACACTGTGAGCTATCACCTGTCTAGCCTTTTTTTTTTTTTTTAGGGTAGTCTTCCAATCTTACCGAATGCAGCTACCAATATTTTACATGGACTCTGAATTTGATATTTAAAATTCAGATGGTGAGAGTTAATGTAGTATTGTAGACCTTACCCGGATTCAAAAATGGCCAAAATTAGAAACGTCGCTAATCATTTGACGTTTTTCAACTCGGATTCTATCGCTGACAATAATTATTCAAGCGACTTACGGTTTTCAGAAATATGTTATATTTCAAAGAAAGGTTAGGTTAGGTTAGGTTCAGTCAGAGATCATGGCAGGCGCTTCAGATCTCATGTTCCCCGGTTCAAGTGTGGGAAGGGAACACCGGGGTGGTTTTTAGTCAGTAGGAGTCTGACAGACCCCTTCGCCCGCCACAGGGCCAAGGGGCAAGCCGGAACAAAAAACAAAAAAGGTTAGGTTGGGTTCCAGATATTGGAAACCATAATTCTCCTTACATAGTTCATCGTCAGTTCCATGCGTCAAAGCGGAGGAATGTGTACCAATTTCACGAAAAACATTCGTATTCTGTAGCATTCGTCAGTTTCAGGTCCGGTTACAGACGCAGCATTGTGCAGGCACAGTGTTATTGTAACCGGAGACGCGTGGCTATTGACACACACCTACACGGAACTGCGCCCGCGCCGCTCGCTCACTTAAAATGGCAACTGCACTCTGCTTGACATAATACTCAGATGTTAGCGGAAGGAAAATGAAAGGAAGTTGTCCATCATTTTTATATAAAACAGCTATTACCCGCGACTTTGTCTGCGTTTATTTTGTTATTAAAACAAAAGAAAGAAAGTAGCCTATGTCCCAGGGCCCAGGTTACGTATATAAAAAATTTTAATACCTAACTATCGCAAGTTATTTTTGCATTTATGATAGTATAAATAAAAGAAATAAATAAATTCATTTATTTGCAAACTAAGGGTCACTGTTATATAAAAGCTCTGCCTCCCGATCTAGGTAGCTGTATCTCTGGAGACAGTTCCATGTAGTACAATATAGTAATCTATGAAAAAAATGTAAAAAAGGACTAAATTAGATAAAAGTATTATTGCCCATGTGTTGTGGTGTGTTGCGCTTGCGCATGATGGTGTGTTTTTGTATGTTATCGTAAGAATTACGATGTGTGAGTGTGTTGGTAGTGGAGTCCTTTTATTTGTTTGGGTTAGTGGTGACCAGGGTTGGGCAGTATTTGAATTACTTGTAATTGAGATACGTAATTGAAATACAAATACGTAATTGGTATTTGTAATTCAATTACTTCTTATAAATGTAATTTGTAATTAGTATTTCAAATACCTGACGCTGAGGTATTTTGTAGTTAGTATTTCAAATACATAAGGCTCCAAAATACATTTGAACATAAATACATTTAGCGATCTTATGAATGGGTGCGATCTGCAGAAAATAGCGCTCGATAGCTTTCGTAAGCAAAATGGCGACCGCTAAATATGTAATATCTTTAAAGTTGGCAACACTGCACTTAAACTACGTCAAATTGTCAATAACATAACTTGTCAATTGTAATTTTCATTCGACGATGGAGTGAATCCTGTGAATGCTGTGACATATTTAGCGGTCGCCATTTTGTAAAATATGATGGTAAGAATATATTCCCTTTGCCTTAGGCTGGGCTGGATTAGTTCTATTCTATTTATATACCTAACCTAACACCAGACTGTATTTTGTATTTTGTATTTTAAATAAAAATAGTCAAAATACTGTATTTTGTATTTTATATTTCAAATACACGACTTAAAAATATTTTGTAATTTGTATTTTAAATAAGTGCGAGATAGTATTTTGTAATTTGTATTTTAATTAAAGCAAAGCATGTATTTTGCCCAGCTCTGGTGGTGACTACATTTTCTGTTTGCTCGTAGTCCAATTTGCTGAGCAAGAATATACATTCTTTCCGAAATTGCGATTTTTCAAATTCTGTGCATTTTTTACAGTAAGTTTGTTTTATATGTACGTGGTGCAAGTTATAGTGTCGTTTTGCAAAAGTGGATTTCACTTAACTGAAGGTGCTGGACATATGAATTATGAAGCGTCTCTTGGTGGTTGGTAGAAGCTGGGGAATTGTAGTACGGTGGAATCTGCGGAGTACCCGACTTACATAGAGCTTGCGGACCGATAGAAAACCAGTGCGATTGTATAAATCGGTTGTGGGGTACGACAGAAACACGAGAATTTTAAGGAGCGCACATTGCAGTCAAATTATGACTGATTTCGACGTGCCACCCCAGGAGCAGATGCAATAGTTAAGTAGGTACACATTCACCTAATGCTTTGTAGGTTGAAATCAGGTGAGGTGCAACATTTCTTAGTTGTTTGAATATATATAAATTAATTTTCGTAGTCGGGCACTTAGATTTGAAATATGGTGATTCCAGTTTAAGTTCTCATCAACTATAACGCCTAAATATTTTAAAACATTTGATCTAGTCAAAACATCACAGGTACTGGGTATTCCCGCGCGGGTTTCGGTTACATGAGAATGCATGAATTTTTATACTAAATTTCGAGTCAGGGCGAGAGATAAAACATAAATAGGTATATTTTTACCCGACTGCCCCAGAAGGAGGGTAATGTTTTTCAAGAGTATGTATGTATGTATGTATGTCTATTTATTTGGCACGCTCTGTAGCCTAAATGGCTTGATGAATTTTAACATAGGAGGTGTCGTTAGATTCGTCTTAATCGTAGAAGTGACATAGGCTATATAATATTTATGTATTGCATCTGCAAGTACAAAAAAAGGGAGGGGAAGGTTTTTTTTAAAATAAATTTCAACAATATTGGTATCAAATAAAAGCTGGTAATGAGTCAATTCCAAATTAATAAAACTAAAAAAAAAAAAATAAAGAAAATTATTCGAAAAACAAAAAACCCGACTGCAAAAACACATAACTGAAAAGAGAAAAACAAGCATCTATAGAATTTTGGTATCGCAGGCGGGGACAATAATAATATAACAATAATAACCGGAAATATGGTGTAAGTACCTAACTTTTGTTTGTCCCCGCCTGCGATACCAAAATTCTATAGATTATAATGCTTGTTTTTCTCTTTTCAGTTATGTGTTTTTGCAGTCGGGTTTTTTGTTTTTCGAATAATTTTTTTGGATGTATTCAAGGACAGCAGGTTGTCTTCAAGCCACTTCGTGATAATCGCGAGACCGCTTTCTGTTACCGACCGCACCTGCTCCCATGTTTGGCCATGGAATAAGATGACTGTCTTCTGCGAACATAATGGTTTCAGCGTTGTGAATGGCTATCTGCGCAAGACTGTTGATATAAGTCAAAAGAGAGCCGGCCCAGTCGTACTTCCCTGTGGAATGCCAAACGTGCAAGTCACAGCGTCACTTAATTGCTTATCTACCTGACACGCTGCCCCCTACCCGCCAGATAGTCCTGGAACCACTGAAGGACATGTCCCCTTACACCCGTACTGCATAGTTTAGTTAGAAGTATAGGGATCGATACAGTATCAAAATAATGCTCTTTTTAGGTCGCGGAAAACACCGATTACTTTCTCTCCCGCATCAACATGCTTTTGTAATTATGTCAGCCTTAGCAGGGCATCATTTATAGATATTCCTTTTTGGAATTAGTATGGATGGATGTGCATTTTATTTGAGAACAATAAACTATTTTTCTTTCTTTCAATTTTTTGTCACATATTATATTCAAGAGAGGAAAACCTTCTCAGTAGACTGTCACTGGCTGAAGAACATGTCAAGAATATGCGTTATAGTGAAAATGTCCTACCCCAGTGTAAAAAATGATTGATTTATATGCAAAGATTGTACTATAAACTGCTGGATCTCTGGTAGTATGACTCGCATTCTTATTAATCAGCTGATCAAACACAACCCAGGCGAATGTGGGTGGATAGCAGACTCACATCGCAACTAAGTACCTACCCACATTAAGTATGTGAACTTTCCAGAAGCGATACAAAACTCTAAGAAGTTTTCAATTTATATACGAACGAATCATTCTTGGAATTGCAACTTCTGTTGGAGTGTTGGAGTAGTACTTGATTTGATTTTTCAGTAACGTTAGCGGATTTTTTTTAATGGAGCAACAGCTTTCGTTATATACTGTGTAACGTAACGCTTAGCTCCTCGGAGCTAAGCGTTGATAACAATTAAAATAAAAAAGGTTAGAGGCTAAGAGTATAGTTAGTATAAAAGCTAAAGAGGGTTAAGGAGTCGGCTTCACTCGACGTGGGATGCTCAGGATAGGAGGACAGGTAAGCCGGCGTGCTACGCGGTAGCCCGGCTCCTCTGCACTCTCTGCCTACCTGCCTGCCTGCCTGCTTACCTGTCCTCCTATCCTGAGCATCCCACGTCGAGTGAAGCCGGCCTCTTAACTTTTTTAACCTTTTATAAGCTAGCTATACTCTAGACCTTAACCTTAACCTCTTTATTTTAATTGTATTAACGTTTAGCTCCGAGGAGGTAAGCGTTACGTTACAACTGACAGCAAGCTACATATATTCCTGACAGTTGCAGTTTCGTAAGATGGCGTTACTTAGTTTTCACTTCTATCGGCAGTCCCCAAAGACTGCCCCGCATGTTTTTTTAAATCTATATTTTGAAACTCATGTGAAGCGTAAGTGATGTTGTATCTCCTTGTATCCTGTAACAAATACAACGTATGTATTACTTGAACTATGAACTCACTTGTTAAGTGAAGCTATTATTTTTCAATAATTCTATATATTCATGCATCAATGACATCAAGAACATTTTCGAAATGTCTTATTTAAAAGCTGAGACTGGAAATCTCTGTTTCTATGGAAAATTAAAAATCGGTCTAATATGGCTGTGACACTATTTTTCGAAAATGTTCTTAACTAAGTTTTTAGACCTTTGTATCCCGCATATGCGTATGAAGTTTCATTAAAATCGGTTCAGTCATTTACAAAAATAAGGGCTTGAAAGTTTGTATGAAAAGCCGTACGACGTAAACCCTCTTAAGTCTCATGAACTAGTAGGGGGCAAGTCTATTACCATACAAGCGGGTACAGATGCAGACTCCGATCAGCTACTGAGAAATTCCTATAATGTAAAACCAAATAAAACTTTTCCCGACCTAGGAATCAAACCCTGGATCCCTGAGGATGTTCAGCAGTAACACGAAATTGTAAATCCTGAAATCCACAAAGTGGAATTCATCTTATAATTTCACTTAAGGCAACGATAAACGACTTTTAATGATTTTATACTGAAAATCACGTCTAAACGAGTAGTGATAATGACTTGGCAAAATATATGTTAAATTAGAGCATTTTCCTAATAACTTAATCTGTGAATATTTTAGAATATGTTTATATTACATAGTGTAATTAATTCGTAAGGTTATGTCTAACGCAGATAAAAAACTGAGAATCACGCAAAAACTATCAATCGTATTTTTCTGAAACCTTTACCAGTTTAAAGATAATTTAATTATTAATCTTTTAATATACGTGTTTTATTAAATTAACCTTTCGAGGATTGCAGGCGTGATCTCATGTAGCAAAAAACAACAATAAATCAGTTAATATAACGTGACTTTGAATAACGGCATCACTTGTTACGACTAACTTTATCGTTCCTATTGTTACGTTATTTCACGGCCTACAATAAGTAAGTTACTACTACGCACGGCTTACAAGATATGCTAATATAAATATTTATACTCACATTAGTTTCCGTAAAATAGGCACAGATTTATGTGTATTCTTCTTCAAATGTTCATAGTGCTATTTGGAATGTAACACAAATGTTCACAAAACATAATGAGAATAATAATAGAATAGAATAACAGATTATGTACCTTTGTTTCATAAAATAGACTATTTCAAAGTTTTTTTTTCTGTTTAGGCAACCTATTATCCGAAACAAATAATATAAAACTATGTTCGGAATACAAAAAAAAAATCGGACAAGTGCGTGTCAGACATAGCATAGTGAAGGGTTAAAAGAAAAACTCACTCACAAATCACTTTAAAAACTTGATTTTGGCACTTTTTCCACTGCCAGCGATGCGGGTCCAACAAGCGATTTAAGCGTGTGAATGAAAAATTCGTTTAAAAAAATATGTGCATTCATTTTCATTCACCTGTTACATGTCGGGGGAGTACCACCCCTAATGATTTTTTTATCACATCTATTAAAAAATAGCTAGTTTATTCTTCGTAAACAGGGACTAAAATTGTTTTTTACGGGGGATGCGCCAAAGTAGCCAGCGAAATTAAAATTTTCTTACGTTTTTAGCAATTTGCAGGTCAGTATCAGGTTGTATGTTGATCTAAATATGACTCGCGGTCGTATCAAATGTTTATTTATAGAATTATAATAATAAAAGTCATCAATACAACTCTCTAAGTTCATGTAACTCTATTGCATGACTAATTCATGAAATCATGACATTTGACACCCTTGCTAACTTAAGAAGTGGTATTGCTAATTCTAATGATTATAATTCTGTAAAGCCGTATTTGTTACGGTCGCGAATCATATTTTTATCGACACTGACCTGCAAATTGCAAAAAACGTAAGAAAATTGGAATTTCGCGGGCTACCTTGGCGCATCCCCTTTAATCCCTAGGGATTAAAAGTGATTTGAATTTGGAATATGGATATTGTTATGAAAAGTTCCAATCCTAAAACGGACAGGCGGACATGACGAAGTTATAGAGGTTCAGTTTTTGCCATTTGGCTACCGAAACCTAAAAATCGTTTGGCAGACAACTACAAATACATTCAAAATATCAATAGTTCCAATTACGGAAAGTTTAAACTGTTATTGACAGTTCTATGATTGCATTGTTTATATTATCTTTAAAGAATGGTTATTTTTAGAAACTAGAAAAAAAGAAGTTAAGAATTTCACACAATCGATGATATCATTGGTCGGACTGCTTTATCTGAAAAACTAAACTGCACATAATGTAGATTTCATCACAATTCGAAATCCTGTTATTTTGTAATTGTAATTTATTAGAATCCCAGTGGGTTGTCCTCAGTCGAATGTGAATTCAGAGTTACAAATCTTACAAAAAAACACGCTCTTTTTTTTCTACTCGTAGTAACACCCATGTCAAGCATTCAGTCACCGCACTATTCAAAACAAAATGGGAGGATTTAAATATGCACAATGTAGGACTTTATTACAGAACGTAGCTATACCTAATCATATGTGACCTGTGCAGTCAGCGGTGCATGCCATGACGTCACGCGATCCACTCAGCTAACTGGCTGTTTACTTACGTGACAGTTTCACAACAAAACAAGGCAATTAAAGCATTAGATGCACAGCAGGCGGTGAGCGGGTGTTTGAGGCGGGAGGGAATTCACAGCACAATCGGGCATGGAGCGAGGCAAAGGCACGTCTAATGGGAATCAAAGGCACGTCGAAAGGCGCGAAGGTTTCAGCTTGATTAACGGATATTTAGGTCGAATGTTACGGTGACATTAAACTCAATATTCTTTGTTATTATTTAGGACAATATCTATAATTTGTATAATAAAATTGTAACTACTACTATACAACATTTTTGAAAAAAAAGTAATTGCTACGAGATGTGGGAACGTGTGTGATGCCAAAAATGTAGTTTTTAGAATGTTTTTCCGTTAGTCTGGATGTATATTCCGGATTGGCACAAAAATGGCTAAACGGATTCGGATGAAATTTGGCACTCAGGTAGTTTATAACCTGGGTTAGCACATAGGGTACTTTTATTTCCAGTAGTTCGTTCCCGTGGGATAGTTTCCGACATCCACGCGGGAGAAACCGTGCGGGAAAAAGTTAGTATTCATATAGGTATTATGTAAGAATTTGTATTCCACCCGGCTCGAGATGATAAGGACTGTTATTTATTCTTTTTTCAAAGTTAATGGCTACTACACAGTGGCAGTACCGCCGGCCTGGCCGCCGGGTGCGCCCGGCACTGCCGCACAAAGCCGCACAAACAAACGCAAAGGAAATGAAGGCGTAAAAGCCGGAGGCACGTGCCGCGCGGCATGTCTGTAGTAGCCATTATACAGGTAAAGGTATCTGCACACAGCGGCCGGGGCGTAAGTTCAAAGTAACTAAGTTAGTTAAAGTAACTTATAATTTATTAGTTGCAAACTATACGTTAAAGTTTTAAGCTTTAATAAAATCTCTCAATTCTGAATGTAACCGTCACGCCTCGCCCCGCCGCTTCTGACTTGTATTCACGCCCGGCGGGGTGGCGGCGTGGCGTGACGGTTACCGTTGCACCGGGCGGGACGGGTCTGTGTGGAGTCGTCCGTAGTATCAAGTACATTACAACTGCTCAGCGTCACGTCGCCGTCCCGTCCCGCCCCGCCCCGCCCCGCCCGCTGTGTGCAGAGACCTTTAGGGATCCAGAGGAAGGACCCTCCTTAACTCCTTACAGTACATACTGTATTTAAGACTGCCTTCTATATCTTACTCTTAACCCAGCTGTTCAGCGATATCTTCTCAAGATGTTGTTCGAAGCTTTACTTCTCACTATCAATATCAAAACATTTACTGACACGACCATCTAAAAACAGGTATAATGCGCTCAAACAATTAAACGCACGTCATGTCAAGTTTAAGTTCTTCCCACACGTAATGCGCTCCCTTCGCTTTGCATAGAAAGCTGGCGAGGCGTGTTGCCCTGTTGGCGCGAATTTCTCCGCACATGCGTTCTAGTATCGTCTATAACGGCTGACGTAGGCGCCTTGTTGTGCTGGCGCCCAAAACATGAGCGGAGCGATTTTGGTTTTATAGTTGGAGATTATTACACAGATTATTTTCATTTATTTAGGATATTATTGTGAATGAAGTTTGAAAATTTAATTTTAAAATAAATATTTAAGTTTTATGGAACACGTCGCAAAAATATAGTGTTAGGTTAGTTAGGCTAATAGTGTTATTTCCTTTATTTCATTATATACATATAAATTATAATTATTTTTAAATATAAGAAAATAAAAAACATAAAAACATTTAAAAAGAAAAAAAATAGTAGCTCACCGGTATTGGAAACTGGGTCGAAGCTACCGGCCGTCAGGGCTCCACAAAGAGGAGCCTCCTAACAATGCGAGCCGTATCCAGATTTATTGTTTTTTTAATCAAGCCCTTAATCCAGCTACACAATGAGAGCCCCCTTAGGTATTGGTCGAGGCTCTTGGCAATTAAGCCAGTGACTGACACGACTATCGACACTATGATTGCCGAGTCCACATGATCCCACATGTCGAAAACCTCGCAAACCAAGTCAAGTTACTTAATTTTATTTGTTTATCTTTCTCGACTTTCACAAGGTTCCCGTCATGCGGGACCGTTATGTCAATAATTTGCGAGACGCTCTACTCGATCCACCACCACTATATCAGGCTTATTGGCAACAATGAATAATCCTGTCAGTGATGGTGGATCGATCCTAGTACAATGTGATATTTTCATTTTCGAAAACTGGGTCGGGCACATTCTTGTAGTACGGTCTACGGCACTTCCGATTCCACAAGGCTGTATTTCAGAGGACGTTCCTGATGGATAATCCTGGCTACAAGGTTGTGTCTATCCAAGTACTCTTCGTTAGCTAGACAACGGCTGATTCTCCCGGTCGCAGCCAGGCTACGGACGCTAGCAAATCTACATCAGGTCCACGTAGCGCCCGGAAAAAGCGTACGTGAAGCTCCTTCCTAGGCCATATCTAGGGAGGTATGGCCGAGGAAGGACCTTCACGTACGGCCGTTGTCTGCTGCGACCACATCTCGATGCGTGAGTCTGAAGTCTACGTGAGTTGGAAGGAAATATTCCCTGAGACGGCAAATCTCGCGGTTGTGGAGTGTTTTGGCATTTAAGAAAAACTCATCACTGATGCTCGTGGGTCATGCATCCGATATGCCTTCAGCAAAGTACGGTCCTTCCTATCCAGCGCGTCAACTTCCGTCTGAGTCCATTTGAGTATGCCGAAAGAAACATCAAAACTGGCATGCCTTCAACGGTTGGGTCATGCCAGTTTTCCGCCTGATAAGGGACTAAGACTAGGTAGGTACTTAAAAAAAGTGTTGCATAAATAATCATTGCTCGAAAACTAACAAGAATCGCGGAACTAACATGGGGTATTTTTGGATACCCTTGGGCATGAGGAATCAATTTTCTTTTATGACGACACTTTTTGGGCCATCCTGTATACTTACTACTTGTAGCACCGAAATATTGTTATTAATCCAATATTGTACCGTATTTTTGAACTAGTTTTTAGTCCTTCGACACCAAACAATACAAAACAAAACAAATATGTCAAAAGAATCGGAAATTAGTTGTAAACTCATGAACAAACATAAATTCGCTGTCACTCCTCCTCTCTACGGCAGCCGACAACGAAAACTTTCGTTATGTTAATAGCGTGTAGGTCAGGTTTGTGTACTGACCACTGATCACGCTGCGCACTGCTCAAAGTGCTTACTGCCCATCGCTTGACGAGCAGTAATTAGTGGAAAACTTTTAAAACACGGTGTTTGTTTGTATTAAGCTAATTGGAATGTAAGCAGCGTCTGATGGGGAAAGATACTCAGTATAATTAATAAGTTTTTCTTTAGAATGTTTGTTTTTGTATCATTATGCGTAACAATTATTGATTGCCAATTCAAACAATAATAAATATGACTGTTTTTAACGTACAACGTGTGCTACATTTTAAATATTTAAAATAAGCAACAATAAGTACAAAATGATTTAAAATGACTTTGCTTTATTTTTGGACACGCGATTTCAATTACAACAAACGAAGGGAAAAATTCAGGGGAAAATTCAGTTGAGTCTCCCTGAATAACAGTGGCTTTTTATTTATTTTTTCGGGACGAACAAGAACAACAATTTAGTAACGTAAAGATGATTTAGAAAGACAATTTAGAAACACAACTATAATCAAACATGTTCTATTCATAGTTACGTGGAGGTCAAACGCAACATGTGTGTTTTGAATAAGAATGCCAATAATAATTTTTTGCCAATTTATTGTATGCTAGGTTCGCGTGGTAGTTTTTATAAACTTAAATACCAAACAGGTCGTATTTAGGCAACGTAATTATGTATAAGTTGATTAATCAACTTATTTATTAATTATTCTATTTTTATTCACCTAATTATTGTTAAAATGCATGTTTATATTGTTAAATTAATGAATATTTTTTAGTTATATTGTAATGAATGATGTTAATGTACGTACCTATTTTTAGGGAAATAAAAGGCTTAAATAAATTAAATAAATAAAATTATGTATATTCCTAAAATACAAACAAAGTTTAACCTAGTTCGGCCATCGAATAAAATTGCGTTTTTATTTTACCTCTATTGCATTCCGATGTTAATCTTATAAATGACAATACCGTGACTTATAAATTTTTACAATACCGTAACTTCCTTGTATTGTGTTGCCAGTCGCATGGAAACTTGCGTTTACGTAATAAAGCTATGATAGAAATTATTTATGCACGTTAATAAGCTGAACAGTTAATTCAATAATATTTATATGTATAACATAACTACGACTAGACGACTAGGTAAATAACATACAAAAGCTTTAGACATCGTAGCATAATCTGAGTATAAGAATGTCGAAATAAATAAAATTATGTATATTCCTAAAATACAAACAAAGTTTAACCTAGTTCGGCCATCGAATAAAATTGCGTTTTTATTTTACCTCTATTGCATTCCGATGTTAATCTTATAAATGACAATACCGTGACTTATAAATTTTTACAATACCGTAACTTCCTTGTATTGTGTTGCCAGTCGCATGGAAACTTGCGTTTACGTAATAAAGCTATGATAGAAATTATTTATACATGTTAATAAGCTGAACAGTTAATTCAATAATATTTATATGTAGGTATAACATAACTACGACTAGACGACTAGGTAAATAACATACAAAAGCTTTAGACATCGTAGCATAATCTGAGTATAAGAATGTCGAGAGTCAAAATATTACAGGCAATATGTACACAAGCTATAAGTACGCCACACCGCAATAACTACATAGTCCTAAAATATGAGGTTGACTGGCAAAAAATGCCTTTAAAGGTATTAAGTTTGCCTCTATAGTCAGTATCAGAGCTTGCGTATAAAATAATATTAATTAATTAAAATATTATACAAGTGACCTCAGAAACTCTCACAGATTATTTATCAAACAGACATTAACATAGTTGCTTCTGCTAAAATGTAGCGTTTCTATTATGAAGAAAGCGTTGAGAGTAACCTTCTAGGCTTCTATTGGTAATATGTCGTCCGTGAAGTGCATCAGGCTGTCTCTTGGGACACGTGCATCAGGAAACTCAATTACTTTAGTTAGTTCTACTGATTAGCTGCGAGTAAGGAAAATAGGTCGCAGACTATTTATATGTAACAATTTCGGTTTCATAACACTGGACCAAGATTTTAAATTTCCACAAGTTCTTCTTTGGAACGTAGTAACCAGTCAAAAGCGAATAGTTTTTTTTAAGTGAAAACTTTTTTAGGCGCGCTGAGCACTTTTTGGGTGAACAAAAATCATGGAACTCGCGTCATCGTCACCGCACGCTTTCCATGAGCTATTATGTATACTGTGTATATAATAATATGTGTACTTTTTGGGTGAACAAAAAGCGTGAAACTCGCGTCATCGTCACCGCACGCTTCCCATGAGCTATATGTATACTATACAGGGTGGCAGGGACATCGACGCGAAGCCGGTTACCATGGATTCAGTACATGATTCTGAACGCCCCTGCGATGAAATTTTTCGTCGGTTATTCAAAAAAAAATCTGCTGTTTCATAGAAAAGTGCAATACCTAAGCGGTCAAAATGTATGGAACAGATGATTTTTTTTTTAATACTGATTTCATGGTAACCGGCTTCGCGTCGATGTCCCTGCCACCCTGTATATACGATACAATTCACAAGTTACTTAGTTTTCACTTCTATCGGCAGTCCCCAAAGACTGCCCCGAATTTTTTTTACTTATACATATGGCTTTTACCTGCTTATGGATTTATTATTATTTATAAGTTGTGTGTAGAGTTGTATCGGCATCCGAGCTGAGAATTGTATTACCTTGTTAAGTCAATTCAGTGCGAAATCCCCGTGAAGTGCATACAATAAACTTCGCGGTTTTTTTACAGGAACTCAAACTCCATTCTGCTGACAAAAGAGTCACCCTTCCATTCCCTTACTTACATTTGCGCAAACGCAATCACTTCCTAAAGGGTATTGTGTATCTGAACAAAGCCATGTTGACAATAGTGTGCAACATCCGGCTGCGCGCGCGCCGGTCGCACGGCGTTGGTCGTGCGTGACAGGAGCTACACTCGGAGAAAATGGATGGTTCGTTAGCAACAAAATTCGTGATTGTGATTAATTGTTGATCGAAAATTTCTTAAGTAGTACCCTTAGGTACCGCGGAATTACGACTGTGTAGTTCATTCTGTGTTAAAATTAGTTACTAGAATATTTAGTAGTTTCTTCAAAATATTGGTGCTATTGCAATCCGATTTGATCAACTACTTTAGTAGCTACGTACATTATATTTTCTATAGACCGGATTGAGGAGCCACCTTAAACTTCATGTAACTTTTTAATGGTTTTACTACAAAAATCGGCTAATTTACTACTAAATATTGGTAGTACCTACCCGCGTTTAAATATGAGACATGGCTCCTCAATCGATACGGACACTCGTGCACCAATATTTAGCAAAATCTGTGAAACGAGCTCATACTTTTCCGGTTCAAATGATACATTACATGATAAGATTAAGAACAAATTACGTTTTTGTGTGAATTAAGCAGTTAATTTATTACTTAACGAGTACAAGAATATGAACCGCGAAGTAAGTGCATAGTCAGTTTGTCATTTCAGATATGGCAATGCAATTATGATCTTCTCTGGGCAAGTAAACTGAAAAAAAAAATATTTTATTGTTTAACCCGGTGTTGTTTTTTAGTTGAGCCCCATTAGTATCCCAAAAACAAATAGAGCTCAACATAACCTAAAAAAAATTAACACGGCCATAAAAATTATTAATAAAATTCATTTTAAAATTAGCATCACGATCATCAATGAATTGATCACATTACAGTATTGCGTGATATATCTAATTACCTCGTTCGTTGTCTTTCAGCAGTTGACCAAGAAATCGGGTTTACTGCGTAGTTACTTTGTAAAATTGGTTTTATTATTAATTATCTGTTCTTATCTTCGTATCTTCGAAACCTTTGAACTTTTCACCCCACTATATTGAACTTTTTAGACAAAAATATTGGTAGGTAAAGGCTTTTGCAGACCAGGGCGACTTGTCGCGCGACACGATTCTGCGATATTATATCCGTAGAACAAAATCTATGAAAACGCGCGCGACACTTCACACAGGAGCGACTTGTAGCGCCGCGACACAGATATATCGCGCTACGCGAATCGCAGGGCGGCACCGACAAAGGAAAAATTCCTTTGTTCTTGTCGCGCTGCAAATCGCCGCGATATCGCGTAGCTGAGGCGATTCGCTGCGCTACACCAAGAATAGGAACATTTTGTATGGTGTCGCGGCGCTATTCGCCGCGATATCGCGTAGGTGGCGCGACGCGAACCAAGAGAGTATAAATTGCGGTGCATTCTGAGGTGAGCTCAGTAGTAGACGATCTTCGTCAAAGGACGCAGGCAGGTCTGTGCGCGTTTGCTGAGCGTGGGGTCCTAGGTTCGATTCCCCGATCGGTCAACATAACCCAATCTAACCTAGGTACCTACCTAAACTTGCCTACGCGTGCACGAACGACGATTTTTTACATCCGTGCTAACCGAGGGCTACAGCTGCACCGGTCGAGCACGTCAAGCCGTTGGTCCCGGCTCCCGGCTGTCATTCGTGGATCTTTGATAGTCGTTACGGGTCGTCAGAAGCCCGAAAGTGTGACAAGGACAACCAGTCTTACCAAGGGGTAACGTATTAGCCAACCCCAACATAGTTGGTAAAAGGCTAGGCAGACTGACAGACTAGGTACCTATTCCAAAGTGAAATAAAATCATAAATCAATCTACCTAGCCTTTTCCAACTATGTTGCGGCTTCGTTCTAGTCTAACCGGATGCAGCTGAATACCAGTATTTTACATGGAGCGACTGCCTATCTGACCTCCGCAACCCAGTCACAGGGTAAAACGATACCCCTTGGTAAGACTGGTTGTCAGACTTTCGGGCTTCTGACGACCCGTAACGACTGTCAAAGATGCACGTATGACAACCGGGACCAACGGCTTACCTGGGTCAATCAACTTTTTTTTGTTTTCGTCTGTCCTCATTATTTATATTTCTGTACTTTATGAATTCAAGCATTCATAGTATTATAAACAATGCTATCTATAAATTAGATCATGAAGGAGTATATTAATAACATTATGTGTATTAATTATGAATATATTTTTCTTTATTTAGTTGGTCACCCAGGAGACGATTTAAAGCTTTCATACTGTTGGATATTTGGGCAGATAAAGAAAGGTTTATAGAGATTAATATGGGATTTATTAAAGAAACAGAAAAACACATTCGTACAAAAGTCTTGAACGGACGGGAGGGGAAACAGTCTGTCAAAATCACAAGACAGATAATATATCACAAAAAAGGTTGCGTTTAGAATAGTTCTAACACTGGCCCTTAAACGCAAACTAAAACAATATTTATATTATATAAAACTTAAATAATAAATTCACAAAACATGCATAGCCATAACTACACAGCTAACATTAAATTTGTAAACTCGCAATGTTTTTGTTTGCAAAGTGATTTTGTTAATACATCAGCCAACATTACATTAGTTGATAAGTACTTTACTTCAACTATACCATTATTAACAATTTGTTTTATAAAATGATGACGAATATCTATGTGTTTCGTCCTAGAATGGAACATAAAGTTCTTACAAAGTTTTATGGCAGACTGATTGTCATTGAATATGATCACTTTAGATATGGTACCAAGCAACTCAAATAAGAGTTTCCTGATGAATAAAGCTTCTTTACAGGTGTCAGACAATGCCATGTACTCTGCCTCAGTACTAGATAACGCAACAGTACGTTGCTTTCGACTTTCCCAAGAGACAGCAGACTTCCCTAAAAAGAAGACATAGCCCGTGTACGACCGACGATCTATATTGTTTGATGCCCAATCTGCATCAGCATAAGCTCTAATATCCATACTACTTTTAGTGAAAATTAGACTCAAACTCAGTGTACCTTTTAGATATCGTAAAACCCTCTTGGCGGCTTTCCAATGAATTTCACTATAACAGTTGTTAAATTGACTCAGGTAGCTCACAGCATAACTGATGTCCGGTCTTGTACAAACTGCTATATACATAAGCGACCCTACTAAACCTCTGTAGTCATAAGTATCATCCTTTTGAGTTTCTTTAGGTAACTTTAGACTAGTCTCCATTGGGGTTCCTGACGGTTTACAATCCTCCATCCGAAACTTCTTCAGCAGTTTTAGAATATAGTTCGACTGATCAAGAGAGATTTCATTACCTTTTCTTGACAGCTTCATACCAAGAATCTGCTGGGCTGGCCCTAGATCCGTGATATCAAATTCTTGCTGCAATTTCGCTTTAATTTTGTCTTTTCCTTGGAATGTCGGAGAACAAAATATTATCAAATCATCGACATAAAGAGCTATGAGCTTCATCGATTGGTTTTCAGACCTATAGTAAACACATGGTTCAGAAGTTAAACGACAGAAGTTCAACTTATCGCATAGTACCTTGTTAATTTTATCATACCAAGATTTTGATGCTTGTTTAAGGCCATAAACAGCTTTGTTGAGCTTGCATATCATATTTTCACTCCCCTTAACTTCAAAACCCTGTGGTTGCTGCATAAAAACCGTTTCTTCCAGCTCTGCATTCAGAAATGCTGTTTTAACATCCAAGTGCTCAATACTCATGTCATATTCTGCTGCTAAAGCGATCAGTAACCTTAATGTGGAGTATCTCACGACAGGGGAAAACGTTTCTAGATAATCAACACCATATTTTTGGGTGTAACCCCTGGCTACTAAACGAGCTTTATATTTCAACAACTCACCATTTACTCCATATTTTTTCTTAAATATCCACTTGCACGACACAGGCTTATGATGCGGTTCTCGTTTTGTCAGAGTCCAAACTTTATTTTTAATAAAAGAATTATACTCATCAGTCATCGCCTTACGCCAACTATCTGATTCTGGTCCATTTAAAGCCTCGGCCGCAGTTTGAGGTTCATCAGGATCATTGTATTCCAGTATAGTCACGAAGTTGGTCATGAGATGAGACTCAGAAGCATCATCATAGCTGCAGTCTTCTGGAGATTCTGTCTCGGAATCTTCTCCTGGAAGGTAAGTTGGATCCAAGCGGTCATCTGATTCATCACTTGGTCTTTCACTGTCGGAATCATCTAGTGTGATTGTGCTTATTCTTTGTTCAGTATTCTGTGATATTTTTATGTCATCAGATATATCAGAATTCACAATGGGCGATTCCGATGGTTGAATTACATTTTGATTCAAACTAAGATCAACAAACAGCTGTTGATCACCTTTATCATCATGTGACATTTCTTTCATATAAAATTTATTTTCTATGAAAACAACATCACGAGAATTGACACAATTCCTTGGACTATCCGGATTAATGAGTCTATATCCTTTAGATTCTTCATTATATCCCACAAATATGCATGGTTTACTTTTAACGTCAAGTTTCTTTCTATTTTTCACCATGACATAAGCAATACAACCAAAAATTCTTAAATGGTCAAGTTTTACCTTTGTTCCACTCCATTTTTCTTCTGGAGTTGTACCAGGAACTGCCTTAGTTGGACTCCGGTTTTTCAAATAGACAGCAGTATTTACTGCTTCAGCCCAGAATTCCATACCCAGTCCAGCATCTCGCAGCATACACCTGACTTTTTCCATGATAGTTCTGTTAGAGCGCTCAGCAACACCATTTTGCTGTGGAGAATCAGGTATAGTTTTCTGATGTTTAATTCCATTAATCTTGAGGAAATCCTGAAATTTTGAACTCATATATTCTCCTCCTCTATCACTTCTAAGTATTTTTAACTTGTTTCCAGTTTCATTTTCTACAAAAACCTTAAATTGCTGAAAATACCTAAAAGTCTCATCTTTAGTTTTCAGAAAATAAGTAAAATGTTTTCTTGTATAGTCATCAATGAAACTCAACACATACTTAGCACCACTTAGAGATGGAGTTTGAATAGGCCCACATAGGTCTGTATGCACTAAACCCAACATATCTGTAGCTCTAGTATACGATTTCTTAGGGAAAGGCAATCTAGATTGCTTTCCTTCAATGCATGGTATGCACTGTTTATATTCAGACACACTATAATTAATACCAGTTGCCATACCTGACATTAGAAGCTTCATACTCCTTGAGTTGAGGTGTCCTAGACGTCTGTGCCACGTGTCTTGGGATGTCGAACCCGCTACCGCAGCTGCTGCCCCTGATGTATTTTCCTTATCCTCAGCACAGCCATTGTCTGACACAGTGTCGAGTTGATACACACCATTGACTTGAGTACCAGTAGCTAAAATATCAGAACCATCATAAACAGTACATGAACTACTATCAAAAGTTACTATATAACCCTTTTTAGTCATAGTGCTGACTGACAACAAATTTGTACTTAAATTAGGTACATAATATGCATCACTTATTGTCTTTACGCCCTTTTTTAAATGAACTTTCACTTGTCCTATTCCAGCAGTCAATAATTTTTCTCCATTTGCAATACTCACTTCAACAGTTTTATTAGAACTATTGTTTACCATTAGTTTTTCATTATTGCACATATGGTTAGTGGCTCCGGAGTCTATATACCACACATCACTATTCACCTTTACAGAAAGAGCAGCGACAAGAGCCTTGTCCTTTGGTTTAATCTTCGGCTTGTTCCTATCTCGACCATGACTGTGACTCTGTGTCTCTTTTTCTGATGCAGGTTGTCCTGTAGTTTGTTTATCGGGACAATTTTTCAAGAAATGGCCAATACGCTTACACTTGAAGCATCTGGGTTGCTTCCGAGTGATCAGTGCGGTTACACTATCCTGCTTGTCCTCTCGTCTCCGTGTCTCTTCCAATAGTTTGACCGAGACAAGTTCAGTACATAATTTTGTTCCAGAATTTTCAATGGCCATAATCAATGGATCAAAGTCTTCAGTTAGACCACTCAACATTATAACAGCTACGAATTCATCATCTAGTGGTGACTCAATTTCACTCAACTGATGTGAGGCTTCCTTAATTTTGTTGAGGTAATCCTCCATCGAGCTGCTATCACGTAGTTTTGTGCCAAACAAACTTCTGAGAAGACCTAGTCTTCTACACAATCCGCGACCTTCGTATGCCTTCTTCAAGTTATTCCATGCTTCGTAAGCAGTTTTTGCCGAGCGAATGTATGGAATCACTGCTGGTTGCACTGATAGGGCAATTCGTGCCAACGCCTTTTCCGCCTTCTTTTGTTTCTCATCGTTCACGTTATTCTCAACAAATTCCCATAGTTCTTCATGGATTAATAGCATTCGCATCGAGAACTTCCAAGTTGAATAATTTTCTGACCCCTTGAGTTTCTCAATGGAATTCATGTATTGTGATGAAGAAGCCATTTTTTCAATTTTTACCGTTGGCGTGATCCTATTAAATAGTTACCAATTTTCTTCGACAATCTGTCCAAAATACGAGCGTTTTCCGTGTGTTAATAACCACGCTCTGCTACCATGTTGGATATTTGGGCAGATAAAGAAAGGTTTATAGAGATTAATATGGGATTTATTAAAGAAACAGAAAAACACATTCGTACAAAAGTCTTGAACGGACGGGAGGGGAAACAGTCTGTCAAAATCACAAGACAGATAATATATCACAAAAAAGGTTGCGTTTAGAATAGTTCTAACACATACAAATATTGACTGTCCCAATGACTACTACTACGTATATTTTGTACTCTAGCTAAAAAAAAATATATTGCCTGTTTCAATTTTATGTTTGCATTAGTAAAATAAAGTGCTTATTGTTCGTATTTCGTAATAAAACATTTCTAAATTACTTTTTATTTTAATAGTTGTCTCTCGTAATTTTGTGTCCCTAGAATGATAGATTTATTGTTGTCTCCTGACTAACCGAGCAACTGTTATAATAAGTTAGAGTGAGATGGGACCATATTTTGTTTAACCAATCAGAGAGCGTTCTAGTTCTCGCGTGATCCATTCAACGAATCGAAATACTTTACCTTGGCTCAGTCATTTCGTCTGTGAGTCTTAGTGAGGCAGGTTGGGTTAATTGCTGGTCTGCTGGCTGACTCTGAATTTTCGAAAGTATTTTATTTTATTATTGTATTTTGACGCTTTCTAAAATAGGAATGTAGTCTAATATCAATCGTAGGTATACGTTTGTGTTGTTCAACAAGTAATTTTTGAGTAAAAATAGTTTTAATATTAATTGTCTCCTGAGTAACTGGTCCCCTGGGTTACTTTCAGGGTGACCCAAGAGACAACTATGGTGACTCAGAAGACTATTCATTGTTTTTGTATTATTTTGATTTAAAAATAATAATATATGGAATTTTTAATGAAGTATAATGCAATGTTTTGTTTCTCTGTTTTAAATTATAAGGAAAATTTTATAAATAATTTATGTTTTTTTTCCCTTTGTAGAAAAGTAACTTTCAAAGTGAATTTTAATAATTTAAATTACTAGGGTTGTTTAAAATGTTAAATAAGTAAGTCTTCCAAGTCACTGAATATAATTGTACAGGATCTACAATACACTGCCAAGTAATTTGCATGACCTCTCAGTATATAAATTGAAAACTTTTATTAAAAAATGAATCTTGTCTCTTGAGTCACGGATTTTGTCTCCGGGCTAACCAAGTTGTCCCAATTATTGTTTAGTTTATTTTTGTATTTTTGGTGTTATAAATGACCATTTCCAATTCTTTTTTATGTGATTATTTATAGTTTAATGGGAGAATTATGTCCTAGTTTTGTTTTCATTATTAATTAATTTGAATAAAAATAAAAGGAAAATTTCCTGTTGTAGTTTCGACTGGTGACTCAAGAGACGTATTTTATAAATTTATTTAAAGACATTGTGATACTTTTGTGCATGTGATCTCAATAAACTTACCTTTTCTCCAAGTTATTACGAATACACTGATTTAATCTTTAATTTTGTTTTATTTTATTTAATATATGACAGTCACCCAGGGGACCCGTTTTTGGACCCACCTAAACATTGAACCCAAAAACTAGCAATAAATGTATGTTAAGTTCGTGGCCATATAAAAAAACCTAAAGTGCAATAACAAATCTTTGTAAATATTATCAAAATCAATGGAAATATTGAGGTTTGTTTTTTAAATATTTTTTGTCGATTGTTACAAGAAAAAGTTGATTGACCCACCTAACGTGCTTTCCGAGGAACGGAGGAGTCTCGATATAATTATAAAGATAGTCACCCATCCACGGACCAAGCCGTGCGGCTGGCACCTGGCACGGCAGCATCGACGCGTGCCGCTATATTACTCCACGCACGACCTCCTCAGTGAAATAAAATCATAAGCAAAATAATAAATCATTGCAATGTGACTCTTTTTTCATTGTTTTAAGGTATACATTGGGATGTTTGACTAACTTTATAAAAATATAATCATTTCTCCATTTCGAACTAAAAAAGTCCTCGCAAATGTCAATCATTCTAATTTATACCTTATTCTAAGTGTATAAGAATTACATTGCACTGACTTACTAATGGTTTTGACGGCGCGTGGCGGCGGCGGTGTGGTCAAAGGACTAGGTGCCTTCTGTAGCTGCCGCAAGCCAGCCGTTGCGCCACAGTCTTCTACCGTGCTACTAGTCTATACAATCATCAATTCATCACATCATCATAAATGCGCTGATCGCGCGGCGTGCCGTACACCCCACTGGCCACTGCCATAGGTAATCCATAGGTTCTCACTTCTATCGGAAGTCCCCAAAGACTGCCCGATTGTTTTTTGTTTTAATAATTGTACGACTCTAGCCCCTTACTAATAAATGTAGTAGGTATATCGTATATCGCCTGTATAGTTACACACCGACTTATGGCAGCCCTTAGCTACGACGCTGGCAGGAGGGGGCCACCAGGCCACACGCATGGCGGGGCCCTGGGGTACATATCCAGTGACCAATGGAAATTTTTCTATTTATCCCCCAAAAGTGAACCCCATACTTATTCATAATTCATTTATTAACGTTACACGTTCGTGTTTGGGCCACAGAAATTCGTATGTGAACCAAATTTCAACTTAATCGGTCCAGTAGATTCGGAGAAAATCGGCTATGATCTGTGACATACGGACAGACAGACAGCCGGGTTCCGTTATTTATATCATTCGGATGTGCGGGGGACCCTAAAAATGAGGTCTGAATAGGAACCACAAATCTTTTTCATTTATGAGAAAAAGAAAGAACTTTCTCTTTCTTCATACATTTTCTACTCGCGGTTTGCCATTCCGCGCTGGCGCGCTCATACGCGCTCTAGGATAGGAAGCAAGGGTGAACGATCAAAATAATAATATTCAAACGAGTGCCGCCCGCGCTGTATACTCTGGTTGAAAAAAGTTGATACTTTTTGGACCAATAGTACGAGTACCAAACTTATTACCAGAATTTGGTTTAGAAATAAATGAATAATGGATGTTGATGACGAATAAATAATTATTATCCAATTCAAAATGGCGAAGCCCACTTTTTTTTTGAAGTGAAAACTTCTTTGTGCGGATTGAGCACTTTTTGGAATGGGTAAAAAATTTTAAACTCGCGTCAGGCGTCAGGACACGTGACCTGATCGAAAATTCGTAAGACGGAGGGAGAGTTTACAGCGTACTCTATTTTTTTATTGTTGTAATGGAGCTCTTGCTTTCGTTCTTGTACTGACAGCAAGCCACATAAATTCCTGACATTTTCGTTAGATGGCGTTACTTAGTTTTCACTTCCATCGGCAGTCTCCAAAGACTGCCCCGCATGTTTTTTTTTAGGAATTCAATATTATCAATTAATCAATCTGCCTAGCCTTTTCCCAACTATGTTGGGGTTAGGTATAGGGTGACGATCTGACAGGCATTTGCCGCATTTGACAGGAATTAGACAAGCGGGCGGCCGGCCGATGCTGAGACCGGCATTTTTGAATTTCGTGGTATCACGCAAGTATAGTCATTTTAGGTAAGTTTTTTGGAAAAAAAAAGATGTACAAGCCTAGATAAATACTGACTAAATCCGAATAGTAACATAAAACATAATATTTATGTTTATGTAACAAATTGCAAAATCTTTTGGTATTACGTTTGTATGGACAATTCAACTGTCGATGTCGTCGCGCGTCTCCGCGGTCTTAAGTACCAAGATTAGTTAAGTGATGTATAAAGTCGAGCGGACAGCATTTTGAATGTGTGCGTGCGCGTAATGTTGTTTTGTTGCGAGTGTTGCGACTCCGATACCTAAACTTGACCACGGTATATTGAAAAAGAGACGCGCGGGGGGCGGCGGCGAGCAGCGTCCGCGCGAATACCTATAGCGCCATTTTTTATACTAAACCCACAGATATAGATAGACACTGCTTTAGACTTTAGACCTGTGCTTTAACTGTGTCTGTGACTAAACCTCTTAAGAGGTCATCCCTACTGATCATAATATTCATTATGAACAACTTTCACTATGGATGGGACCAAAGCTAATATCGCGAAAAAAAATCTGCTGCTGTTCACATTGATTTTTAAAAGGAGGCCGCTTTTAATACACATTTTGACGAGATAAGCGAACATAAATTATGTAGGGAGCAGCAGATTGATTTTTTCGCGATTTCGGCGTTTGTCCCATAGACCCCCTAGTAAAAGTTGTTCATGATGATGACTACAATGACCCCTAAAGCGGTTTAGTATAAACATATAATCAAACCGTTGTAGGTAAGTATACGGATTTGCAAATGTTTTTTATTTTTTTAAGTTCCGAGTTGGTCCCATTGTCATCAGGTCAGGAATTCAGGATCTGATGATGGGATCCTGGAGAAATCGAGGGAACTCTTCAAATATTATAGGCACACATATTATTTAATAGCGATTTGGTCATTTGTGTAGGTAGGTAGGTACCTACCTATTTTTTATAAGTAGGTAGGTAGTAACTCGTGCAGTTGCTCTCGGGAAGCACCATTTGGTGAAATGGAACTGATGATGAAGACCACAGATTACCACCGGAACTACCTACTTACTCAATATTAAGTAGGTATTTCACGGGTTGTGATTTGATTAGGTATTTTAATATGGTTACCTACCAAGCAATTTATGCTCGTCACATTGCATATGGAGAAGTGGAGCTGATGGTGAAGTAGGTACCTACCAGGAGAAATCCTCAATGATTATTAAAACAATATTTTGTAAAAGGTAATTAATGAGCAGCAGTAGCTATTGTAAACTAGTTAGGTACTTAGGTAAATTACAAACTGATTCACTAAAAAGAGTTAAAAAAAAAAGGAAAACAAAGAAAAGAAAAGTACCTAATTTTTAAATATTATTCTTTTGGCAGAATTCAATTAAGTAAGTAGGTACTTATAACAAAAAAATACCTAAGTAGGTAGGTACCTACTTTGTCAAAAAAAATTATTCGAATCTGGAAGTTTCGTTGTTCAATAATTTTGTTGGTGCTCTTCTATATTACAGTCAGGTCAGCAGAATTGCCCGCAACTCAACATTATGTAGACGCCACGATGATGTGTACAGACGCCAGCACATAAACCTACTCCAATCTGTAAAATTTTCCTAATCAACATTGAACCTTATTCTTTGACAGTAAAGTTGAAAATCAATTGAAGAAATTTGACAGATTGTAGTAACTTGATGTCTGTAGGCATCTAAAATAAAAAAAATCTCTAAATGTGCACCTAGCTTCTGACGTTTCATAGTGCCCTTGTAAGTTTATGTGAAATAAAATATTTTGAATTTGAAGTGGGCGGGCAGCGCGAGTTGACTTGTAATGGTCTGCGTTCGTCGTCGTAGGTAGGTACCTACTTTTTAGCAGACCCGATCTGTTGTGCGGGCGACTCGGCAGAGCGCTAGGGCTCCGCTAGCAGTCAAGTGCGTGATATCAGCTGTGCGAGAGTCAGTTCGAGTACCTATGTACCTAGGTACATATATTATGTACTCGAACTGATTTTGAATGCGAACGATTCAGGCAGGACCTCGCGCGCAGTTGTAGGGTAAGGTACCTACCTACCTACTTTCGACCACTAGACCCACGAGGCACGGAGGCAGTTTGATAGTACTTAGTAGTTACTTATTATCCGAACTAGGTATATAATATTATAAATGCGAAAGTGAGTTTGTTTGTTTGTTACGCTTTCACGCTAAAAGGGCTTAACGGATTTGGATGAAATTTGGCACATGTGTAGACCATGACCATTCATGGGTTAGAACATGATCTTTATCCCGATATTCCGACGGGATCGCGACTTATCGCCGCGGGTGAAACCACAGGGCGCAGCTAGGTAGTAAGTAATTTAATAATTAAGTACTTAACAATTCATTAGAATTAAGTTTTATCACCGAGTATTTCTTAAACATCTGAGTTTTCTTAAACATCACGCCTGTAGTCCCCAAAGGATTAGGCAGATGTGTAGGGGTACCTACCTATATTACACCCGCATTTCGCCAGTTATGCGTATTTATTCATCTGTGTTTACATATTGAGCATATTTATTTATTTAAGTATTTATTTATTTAACCATTTATGTACACACATTTAAAAACAGACAAGAAGAAAAAAACAGAAAAATACGTAAAAAGACATTCAATGAGCTTACGTACGAGCATAATTTTATTAGAGAAGAATTCACGAAGATAGATACGGAATTCGTTTGATAAATTAATTAAAAGTAAGCAGGCCTACCTACCTAGGTTAGTTCCAATATACCTAGGTACTCGTATGTTGTCAACTTTACGGGTGTGTAAATGTCAAAATGATACGTATGTATCATTTACCTATTCACAAAAAGGCCATAAAAACGTGTTGCAGCCGTAGTACCTACCTACTTATTATTTTTCCTAAATCACATAAATTGAAAAAAAATCTTGAGTTTTAAATAAATACCTACTTAGGTACTTCGTCAAAGCACGGCCGAATTCGCTAGTTTCGTCATGAGTGCTTCTGTGGTCAATGAAACCTAAGGTAGGTACCTACTAAGGTTAGGTTGCGTTATGTTGACCTACCGGGGAATCGAATCTAGGACCCCACGCTTAGTAAACACACACAGATCAGCCTTCAACCTCTGACGAAGATCGTCTGGTACTGAGCTCAGCTCGGAATGCACCGCCATTTATACTCTCTTGGTGTCGCGTCGCGCGATATCGCGGCGAATGCCGACAAAGGAAAATTCCTTTGTTCTTGTCGCGCTGCAAATCGCCGCGATATCGCGCTAGTGTGAAAGGTGTTACGTGGCGATATTATCGCAGAATTGCTACGCGACGTGTCGCGCGACAAGTCGCCCTGGTCTGCAAAAACCTTAATAAAAGAAGTAGTCAGAGTAAATATAAGTCAATATTTACTCTGACTACTTCTTTTATTATGATATCGACGCGTGGGAGGTATTTTTTATTACCTAATTCTCGCTTATAGTTCGATATCTG
Organism: Conistra vaccinii; assembly: GCA_948150665.1. Lineage (NCBI taxonomy): Eukaryota > Metazoa > Arthropoda > Insecta > Lepidoptera > Noctuidae > Conistra > Conistra vaccinii. The sequence continues at coordinate 765,757 of OX411323.1, read as the reverse complement.
ATACTAAATAATATAAACATTTATTTAGTCATGTGCTGACCACGCGGCGAGGACACGACCTGTACCTACTGCGTAAAACAATTAAAATAAAATGTAATTTATAAACGTTCTTACTACTGAATAAACCCACACAGAAGTTAATAACAACAAAAATAATTAACCTACCTAAAAACGAACAGTGATTTATAACAACTCTCAAAATCGCTCGTCTCTTATTCCCGAACCACGCCCCAACTATCACGGGCAAACTATCGTTGAGCCGACAAACGCCTAAACAAGATTTGCGACGCGTAACTTAACATTTAAGACCTCAGTTTTGTAGTCTTACACCCAGTTGCACACAGACAAACATTACGTAATGGATCATTAACGCTAATGATTTCATTAATTCGTTTAACACTTTCGACTCCACCCATTTTCGTCGAGCTCATACGCCATGCCGCCGCAATACATATTGTAAGTGGACCCTCCGGGAGGGTTCCCGGCATTACGTTTGCGCTAAAGTTAACCATCGCGGATGGTCAACGGTATTAGGTTTAAAACCGTGTTATAAAACACTGTAAAACAAAGTGAAATAGTGTTTTCTGGGGTCTTCTCGTTATACGTAGTTTCCAACCTTTTTTAGTGAATATTTGTAACCGTGAACAAAAAATTCAAAAAATATCTAAGTCTTTGATTTGAAAACCAAAGCATATACTAATAAATCTTGTTAAAATATACATCGGGTTTTATTTTCACGGTGCATAATGCTGTATTCGCTAAGAAAAACCTACATTTAAAATGAGCCCTCCGTGAGGGTTCCCGGCATCCCATATGCGACTAGGTGAACCCTCCAGGCACTGAACGTGTTAAAGAACCATTAAAATCGGGGCTAATGTTGCTTTCCGCAACAGGTTAATGGAAGATTAGCATTAATGACAGCTTTAAAAGTTAAAATGCGTTTCTGCAACTGGCGGTTAGTCACTTTTCTAATACCATTCCTACTAGAAAAAATATAATACCTCTCCCTAGTAATAAAAGACCATCGCATTTAACTTTAAACAGGTCGATCACGATTCCCGCTCAGTTCGTGATGATCATGATTAGATGATGGCTATCAGAGATCTATTATCAAAAGATTTATTTCTATTTATACGGTACTAAACGGTATCTTAATTAGCTTTCAAAGAGTAAAAGAAAAACCACTTACGTCTTGACTGAAAAACATCGGGGTCAATCACATGCGAAATAAAAGTCACGAGACGATTCTCATGAACTTGGTAGGTACTACAACTAATGCCAAGATTGTATGCAGTACCTACACCACACGCACGCCACAGTATATCTACACGCCGCAGTACATCCATCACTGATGCACACACCTGTCAATTTGACGCCACCCTCAGAGTAATAACTAAAGACTCTGAGACGCCACCATTGCACACACCTGTCAATTTGACGCCACCCTCAGAGTAATAACTAAAGACTCTGAGACGCCACCATAGTACCTACTGGAAATATTACCTCACTGTGGTTAGACTATGGCGGTAGAAAGGAATCTATGGTCTGTTGTAAAAGTATTTGATGAAAAGGTAAACAAAAGCATCAGAAAACGTATTGTGGATTCTATATGTAGTACCAATTAAGAATTGAGTGCTTTGTTTTTTATTTGAATCACCTGATGTTTTTCATTTGACAATTGAGGTTAATTTTATAACCTCAATGACGTCGATGATTTTTCAATCACAATTTAATCATGCTATTCAAGCCATAATTGTTGGGAAAAGTGGTGAAATTATAAAGTTCAAAACCTTCTAAACACAGATGAATGTGTAACTAATTCACTTTATATTGAGTGATATTGCGTAAGAATGTAACCTGTACCCTAATCACGTAATGCACGATCAATCAGAATTTGAATTTGTTTTGAAACAGATTGCACAGATTGCTAGTCCATTGCTTCATAAGTTCTAAAAAAATATCTGCTCTACAACGTAAATAACGCCATGAATATTGTTAAACTGTCAAAATGAAACAGATCAGTCAGAATGGCTTACGAAAATGTGTTGCGTAATTAGATAGCTGAACAGGATTTGTTTACACGTTCATCAGATACTTTTAGAACACACAATAGAAACTTGCATCGTTAAACTTACACGGTCAATTCTTTCAGGAATTATTGCTGGCAAGAATAAATTGAGGAGGTAGTGGAGCAGTTAGTGAAGCAACTCAAAACACTAGTTAGCCATAATATGCTCTAACACTTTCCGTCTATAATTGACCGAGTAAAGCTTTGGGTCCCTAGGAAAGCGGTTCCGTGATCTTATAAGTAACGGCCGTCATGAGAATCTGTCATTTTCTCCAGTATTTGGCATTAAGGTCAAAAACGCTCTGTATTTGGAAAGCCGTAATAGTGTCACCATTGTCAGCTTTCTAATGCTGTATCTGCGTCTATAGTGACAAAGCAATGCGTGCTGAAGCTTCGTATATTCGCTCGCTAAAAAGTTGTGTGTGGTCACATAAGCGGCTACGCCACGTTTATTATGTGCAGACACTCGGGCGATAAGTGTTACGCAGCCCGAACTATCGCGACGATAACCGATAATGGTTGGTCACATCTGCGTGTATCGTATCAGTGTGCGAAGCTTCATCACGATAGACGCAAATGTGGCCGCAGAATTAGAAAGCGCTTATCCTAAAACTTGGCAATGTCGCAAATAACTGTAAAATATTTACCTGTTTTAATTAATTTGACAATATATTACTGTATCCAAATATGAAATGTGGCTACTTAACTAGTGCACTCAAATATTGATTATGAAATGCAATTAACACCGAATATTTAGTTTTAGATGTAAAAAAAGTGAGTGTACGACTAAATGACACTACGCCCGACAGACTGATCACCGACAAGACTTTACTTCGACGGGACTCTTCGCCGACATCGACGGGACTCTTCGCCGACATCGACAGGACTCTTCGTCGACAGGACTCATCAGCGACGCAAAGTATTTGGAATCTTTCCAAATGCTTTTTTTATAAAAATTCAGTTTTATAATTGCAACTCAATATTCTAGTTCGTATTACCATACAGTAATATTGCCAAATTAAGCAAATGTAAAGGTGAAAGGATAGGTACCTGGAGTATTATTACTTGCCGCGGAAGTTTCCACCGACATCTTTAGAATTTCATTCAGCTGATCAAATACACTACTTACACTGAATTGTTATTTTTAATATTGTGCTATTTATAATGAAGTAATATTGACAAGTATAAGTTTGCTTGTACAGCTGTTTCTTATATAAGAAACCAAAATCAATGTGTGTGTATATAAACCAAGATTATGTAAGACCGTGGCTAAACGGACTCATTCAGTCTGTCAGTTGGTGTGGGTTAGTGAGCTAGGTTCCAGTAGAGTAAGTACTAACTAAATCTCTGTCCTTCCTTAACACTTTCAACTCCACCTATTTTCGTCGAGCTCATACGCCATGCCGCCATACAAATTGCAAGTGGACCCTCCAGAAGGGTTCCCGGCATTACGTTTGCGCTAAACTTAAACATCGCGGATGGTCAACGGCATTAGGTTTAAAACCGTGTTATTAAACACTGTAAAACGAAGTGAAATAGTGTTTTCTGGGGGTCTGGTCGCTATATGTAGTTTACAACCTTTTAAATCTTTAGTGAATATTTGTAAGCGTGAACTAAAAAAAAAACCAAGTCTTTGATTTGAAAACCAACGCATATGCTAATAAATCTTATTAAAATATACATCTGATTTAATTTTCACGGTTTATAATGCTGTATTCGCTAAGAAAAACCTACATTTAAAATGAACCTTCCGCTAGGGCTCCCTGCATCCCATATGCGACCAGGTGAACCCTCCAGGAGGGCTCCCGGCATGACATGAAATAATGTACTCCTACATTACTTAATAGGGTTCCGTAACCTAAAAGGAAAAAACTGAACCCTTATAAGATCATTTCGTTGTCCGTCTGACTGTCTGTCAGTCACCCTTTTTCTCAGGAATGCGTGGAGGTATCAAGCTATCAAGTTGAAAATACGTAGTCTACGGTCCCTTGGAGCTCTAAACAAGCTTCTAAGTCAACGCAATAAAAACAACGGCCGTTTGTGCGACATATTAATATATTCTCAAATAAATAAAAAGCTATAAGGTACTTCCTGTTGACCTAGAATCATGAAATTTGTCAAGAAGCAAGGTTTCACAACACAAGTAAACGAAAACGTCTGAAAATCGTTAATTTGTTTTTTAATAACTTTTTTTTGGGATTTCAAACTTACATTTATTTTGCAGTTGAAGATTTGACCTATATCGGTGTATGGGAGAACATATGTTTTTCAACTACCTACAATGTTGCCAATGTTGCAAATGCCTATGGCATTAATAATTTATTGACACCAAAATTATTAACGCTATATGTATAACATATAACAACCATATTGCGTAAAAAGAAATTTGTAGTCAATTAAGTCCGCCTCTGTACATTAAAGCTAAATTCATCCCTACGACGGAACCCATCACTGTGTGTGGTCCGACACACACTTAAGAGACAGATACATGCCAGTGACCTTGAGTGGTTAGCTTGCGTGTAGCAGTAATAGAACTCGCGCATCAAGAAGCGCTCTTACCAATTTGACGCATTATTAATTTGTTATACATAAAACAGAAGGTATTTTAATAAAACTCGTAGATTTAAAGATTAATATTTTAATTATCCTTAAAATGGTGAAGGTTTCAGAAAAATACGCTTGACAGTTTTTGCGTAATTCTTCGTTTTTTATCCGCGTTAGACACAAATTTAGAAATTAATTTCACTATGTAATGTAAACATAATGTAAAATATTCTTAGATTAAATTATTAAGAAAATGCTCTAATTTAACATATATTTTTTCCAAATTTTGTTCATTAACACCACTCGTTTAGACGTAATTTCCGGTATAAAATCATTAAAAGTAGCTTGTCGTCGCCTTAACTGGTTCTAGCCTTTTCCCAACTATGTTGGGGTCAGCTTCCAGTCTAACCGGATGCAGCTGAATACCAGTTTGTTCCATGGAGCGACCATTGAGTTAAATGTACTAGTACATTTAACTCAATGGGAGCAACTGCCAATCTGACCTCCACAACCTACTTACTAGGCAACACGATACCCCTTGGTAAGACTGGTTGTCAGACTTTTGGGCTTCTAACTACCCGTAACGACTGAAACCTACCTAAATATATCTACACTAAAATTATAAAGATAAAAGGTAAGTAAGTATTTTTGTTTGTAATTAATAAACTCAAAAACGAATTGCCAATTTTAAAAATTATTTTACCATTAGAATGCTATATGATCACTGAGTAACATAGACTATAATTTATAAAAATATCACGCGGGCGAAGGCCGGTGGCGAAAGTAATACCAATAATATCGCTAGCATCATGTTCACAATGGGTGGAGGACCCAGGTATTACATTTTCTAGGAGAAAATACGAAAAGCTTCGCGGACGAAGTTGCGGGCTACGTGCTAGTAACATAAAGTAAATGCGGAAAAGTGCGGAATTGATCTTTGTACACAATACATTGCTATGACGTCGCGGCATTAAACTAATAATAATATTATTATCATCATAAGTTCGATTTTCTACACTCGTTGAACAATAGGAGGTAAACATTTTTATTAATTAACGACTATTTAGATTTAATTTCTTCACTTAATGAAGGTAATTAATGTTTTTTTTTTCTTTAATAAGGTTGGAATTGCTTCCTTCTAAATAACTACTTCATTGTTATCAAAAATTAATTATCCATAATTTGAAACTATGTACTTATGTACTCGTATAATAAAAGATACTTAACAATTTATTACAAAATTCAAACATTCATTGTCATCAATCGTCAATAAATTCGTTTGCTGCTCCTTGAGTCTTGACCCGGCTGATATCAGATGCTTCACTTTTTGTTCATCTTTCACTAGAAGTGAAACATCTGAATCTGAACATAAAATGAATCATCATCACCTTCCAGCCCTTGCCCTACGTCACCTGGGGTCGGCGTAACGCGTTTTCTTCTTCCAGTTTATCAACCGTCACTATCACAAAATGAATTAAAAGTGAACAATAAATTCATTATTGGACCAATTCAACGATGTTGGAGTTCGTTCGTGTGAATGTGGAATAAAATTAAAATAAACCAGCCAAGTGCGTGTTTGACCACGCACCATGCAGGGTCCAGGGCCAACTACGGAAGTTGGGATGAATTTATCCCAAAAACAAACTTAACATTGTTATTGAAAAACAAACAACATAAAAACTTTTTACAAAAAAAATTAAAGCCGACTTCCAAAAAAAACCACTACAAAGTGAAAAATAACTTTAATTTCGGAAGTCGGTGTCTTTGTTTTTTAATTTTCGTTTTTTGCCACCGACTTCCGAAATTAAAGTTATTTTTCACTTTGTAGTGGTTTTTTTTGGAAGTCGGCTTTAATTTTTTTTGTAAAAAGTTTTTATTTTTCACTTTTTAGTTGTGGTACCTACCCCACACAATATCCAATACCACTAACTGCAATAAATAACAGTGACAGGAAGTTATCATCATATCGTCCATATAAACTAAGTGGGAAAAATATGTATTATTGAAGCTAACTCAAAAACTATCTAAGCAAAGTCAATAAAATTTATATGGGACCACCTCGGGAGCTTACCCTTTCAAACAAAAAAATAATTTTCAAAATCGGTCCACAATTGGCGGAGATATCGGTGAACATACATAAAAAAGAAAAAAAAAACATACATAAAGTCGAACATAGAACCTCCTCCTTTTTGGAAGTCGGTTAAAAACATATTTTTTATGTGATAAAACTACAAATAAATGATTTTTGGATTTTTTCCTTTATTTGTGCTGTGAAATTTTGCTTCTTGCCTTTCATAATTCTAGGTTAGCTAGAAGTACCCTATAGGTTTTTGTTTTTAATTTTATGATACGCTTCACTGTCACAGTACCACTGTGACCATACCGCCGTAATCAGTACCACTACTGGTTATTTTACAGTTACATAATTTAATACACATAGTTTTAACATCCGTTGTTTGTCGGCGCGTCCGTGACCTTCGGTACAAAAATGAACTAATTATCTAATCTTTAAACGCAAGTTCGAGTGTGTGTGCGGTTACCATCAGTCGGAACTGCTCAACTTGTCACTGGACTGTACCTACTCTACAATTTTTTTAATGATTATTAGGCAAAATTCGACAACGTTAGCGAACTTTTGTGAACCATAGGTACCGTTTGTTTTTCAGTATTTGTAGTAGTATTTTTTTAAGCTGGTAGACGTGTATTTGAATCCTACATTACTTTATTTTTTGGGATTTCAAACTTACATTTATTTTGCAGTTGAAGATTTGACCTATATCGGTGTATGGGAGAACATATGTTTTTCAACTACCTACAATGTTGCCAATGTTGCAAATGCCTATGGCATTAATAATTTATTGACACCAAAATTATTAACGCTATATGTATAACATATAACAACCATATTGCGTAAAAAGAAATTTGTAGTCAATTAAGTCCGCCTCTGTACATTAAAGCTAAATTCATCCCTACGACGGAACCCATCACTGTGTGTGGTCCGACACACACTTAAGAGACAGATACATGCCAGTGACCTTGAGTGGTTAGCTTGCGTGTAGCAGTAATAGAACTCGCGCATCAAGAAGCGCTCTTACCAATTTGACGCATTATTAATTTGTTATACATAAAACAGAAGGTATTTTAATAAAACTCGTAGATTTAAAGATTAATATTTTAATTATCCTTAAAATGGTGAAGGTTTCAGAAAAATACGCTTGACAGTTTTTGCGTAATTCTTCGTTTTTTATCCGCGTTAGACACAAATTTAGAAATTAATTTCACTATGTAATGTAAACATAATGTAAAATATTCTTAGATTAAATTATTAAGAAAATGCTCTAATTTAACATATATTTTTTCCAAATTTTGTTCATTAACACCACTCGTTTAGACGTAATTTCCGGTATAAAATCATTAAAAGTAGCTTGTCGTCGCCTTAACTGGTTCTAGCCTTTTCCCAACTATGTTGGGGTCAGCTTCCAGTCTAACCGGATGCAGCTGAATACCAGTTTGTTCCATGGAGCGACCATTGAGTTAAATGTACTAGTACATTTAACTCAATGGGAGCAACTGCCAATCTGACCTCCACAACCTACTTACTAGGCAACACGATACCCCTTGGTAAGACTGGTTGTCAGACTTTTGGGCTTCTAACTACCCGTAACGACTGAAACCTACCTAAATATATCTACACTAAAATTATAAAGATAAAAGGTAAGTAAGTATTTTTGTTTGTAATTAATAAACTCAAAAACGAATTGCCAATTTTAAAAATTATTTTACCATTAGAATGCTATATGATCACTGAGTAACATAGACTATAATTTATAAAAATATCACGCGGGCGAAGGCCGGTGGCGAAAGTAATACCAATAATATCGCTAGCATCATGTTCACAATGGGTGGAGGACCCAGGTATTACATTTTCTAGGAGAAAATACGAAAAGCTTCGCGGACGAAGTTGCGGGCTACGTGCTAGTAACATAAAGTAAATGCGGAAAAGTGCGGAATTGATCTTTGTACACAATACATTGCTATGACGTCGCGGCATTAAACTAATAATAATATTATTATCATCATAAGTTCGATTTTTTACACTCGTTGAACAATAGGAGGTAAACATTTTTATTAATTAACGACTATTTAGATTTAATTTCTTCACTTAATGAAGGTAATTAATGTTTTTTTTTTCTTTAATAAGGTTGGAATTGCTTCCTTCTAAATAACTACTTCATTGTTATCAAAAATTAATTATCCATAATTTGAAACTATGTACTTATGTACTCGTATAATAAAAGATACTTAACAATTTATTACAAAATTCAAACATTCATTGTCATCAATCGTCAATAAATTCGTTTGCTGCTCCTTGAGTCTTGACCCGGCTGATATCAGATGCTTCACTTTTTGTTCATCTTTCACTAGAAGTGAAACATCTGAATCTGAACATAAAATGAATCATCATCACCTTCCAGCCCTTGCCCTACGTCACCTGGGGTCGGCGTAACGCGTTTTCTTCTTCCAGTTTATCAACCGTCACTATCACAAAATGAATTAAAAGTGAACAATAAATTCATTATTGGACCAATTCAACGATGTTGGAGTTCGTTCGTGTGAATGTGGAATAAAATTAAAATAAACCAGCCAAGTGCGTGTTTGACCACGCACCATGCAGGGTCCAGGGCCAACTACGGAAGTTGGGATGAATTTATCCCAAAAACAAACTTAACATTGTTATTGAAAAACAAACAACATAAAAACTTTTTACAAAAAAAATTAAAGCCGACTTCCAAAAAAAACCACTACAAAGTGAAAAATAACTTTAATTTCGGAAGTCGGTGTCTTTGTTTTTTAATTTTCGTTTTTTGCCACCGACTTCCGAAATTAAAGTTATTTTTCACTTTGTAGTGGTTTTTTTTGGAAGTCGGCTTTAATTTTTTTTGTAAAAAGTTTTTATTTTTCACTTTTTAGTTGTGGTACCTACCCCACACAATATCCAATACCACTAACTGCAATAAATAACAGTGACAGGAAGTTATCATCATATCGTCCATATAAACTAAGTGGGAAAAATATGTATTATTGAAGCTAACTCAAAAACTATCTAAGCAAAGTCAATAAAATTTATATGGGACCACCTCGGGAGCTTACCCTTTCAAACAAAAAAATAATTTTCAAAATCGGTCCACAATTGGCGGAGATATCGGTGAACATACATAAAAAAGAAAAAAAAAACATACATAAAGTCGAACATAGAACCTCCTCCTTTTTGGAAGTCGGTTAAAAACATATTTTTTATGTGATAAAACTACAAATAAATGATTTTTGGATTTTTTCCTTTATTTGTGCTGTGAAATTTTGCTTCTTGCCTTTCATAATTCTAGGTTAGCTAGAAGTACCCTATAGGTTTTTGTTTTTAATTTTATGATACGCTTCACTGTCACAGTACCACTGTGACCATACCGCCGTAATCAGTACCACTACTGGTTATTTTACAGTTACATAATTTAATACACATAGTTTTAACATCCGTTGTTTGTCGGCGCGTCCGTGACCTTCGGTACAAAAATGAACTAATTATCTAATCTTTAAACGCAAGTTCGAGTGTGTGTGCGGTTACCATCAGTCGGAACTGCTCAACTTGTCACTGGACTGTACCTACTCTACAATTTTTTTAATGATTATTAGGCAAAATTCGACAACGTTAGCGAACTTTTGTGAACCATAGGTACCGTTTGTTTTTCAGTATTTGTAGTAGTATTTTTTTAAGCTGGTAGACGTGTATTTGAATCCTACATTACTTTATTTAATTAAAATGTGAACCCGATGGTATCGCCAGGTAGGGTTCACAGCTAAAGAATAATAACTATCCTGCGTTACGATAATACGTAGTACTGCAGATCAAATGTCAGTAATCTACGTGATTTATAAGTCGTTGTCCGTCAAGTAACGTAACACCCTGTATCACATCACGCAGACTTACCCGCATCATATCATGGCATCATAGCGTAGTGCATAACGAGCGTGTGTCATAGGAGGTGCAGCTACATTCGTATGCACTGAAACTGATATGCAGCAGAATGTAGATGCGTCTGGCATCAATTCATCATGTTACAACAATACATAACTTAAGTGCACTTTTCATAAAAGCGTGAAGAAAGATTCCGAATGGAAAATTCAGATCAACTGCTGCGAACAATAAAGTGGAGCATGCCAAAACTACACCTCCGCTCTGTGCATACACGCTCACACGCACACATTTACAATCAAACTACACCACACACAGTGCACACATGTTTACAAGATCGGCTGCACGTCACTGTAGACAACGCTGTCTTGGTTTATTATTTGGTCTGAGATTAACAGTAAAACTTTAGACCCTAAAACACGTAGTTACATTTAAGGTTATTACATAGGGAGATACTGTAAGTAACAGTATCTCCGTCATAAAAACATAAATAAATAAGTTAGGTATCTACTTAGTTTCCTAATAATAATATTTAAGTACTGTTTCACCCGACCGAGAGTAGTGGTGTGGTGGACCGAGTTGTAGGTCGTGGGTTCGACCCCAAGCAGGCGCTTTACTTTGTGTAAATAATTGCATCACCACTGCTCTTAAAACGGTGAAGGAAAACATCGTGAGGAAACCGGCATGTCTTAGAACCAAAAATTCGGAGACATGTGACATCTACCAACCTGCACTGGGTCCGCGTGGTAGATTACAGCCCACTCCCTCTCACAGAGAGGAGGCCTGTGTCGCAGCAGTGGGAACATTAATAGGCTGATTAATTATGTAAAAGAAGCTGTGTTAATTAATAACCAGTTGTAATATTTTGAAATGTTCTCCTGTCTTTCCAGACACAAACGGCACGTACAACGGCGAGCTCCCACACAAGGAGGGCGGCGGGCCGGGCGCGGCGCGCGGCTGGCGGCACGACGCGGCCCGCCGCGCGCGCGCCTGCTGCTCCACCAAGACGCTGCTGCGGCGCCTGCCCATCCTGCAGTGGCTGCCCAAGTACTCCCCGAGGAACGGCCTCGCGGATGCCATCGCTGGTGAGTCTAGCTGCACCATCTATAGGGAAACTGCATACAAAGAGGTAACTGGCAGAAACGTCCACCTCCGAGGAGCGATAATTAAATGTAGTTACTAATACATAATTTAAGTAGGTACTACGGACCACGGTGGTTTACTGCTGCTGAGCATGAGGTCCTGGGTTCGATTCCCAGGTCGGAAAGTGTTATTGGAATTTTCCATCAAGGATTTATTAGTAACAGCCCGAAGTCTGGAATTGTGCCTGGTTGATGGCAATAGGCTCGCCCCTTATTACATGGGACTTAAACACAAGTGGCGAAATGTGGCTGTAGGTACCTACACCTCTGCCTATTCCTTTTGGGAAACTGGCGTGATGTAATGTTTTTAGTTCAAGTTAAGATGACATCATTTGTCAGAGCCGGAGAAGTCATTTACTACACTGCATATAATTTCGGAGAGCTATAATGTTTTCATGAAGCATAATCTTGAAAAACTGTAAAGTATGTAAGGCGATGCGCTTGAGTGGCGATTTAATTATGCGCATTGTACGGCCGCCGTGTGAAATTGTGCGAAATCGGAAACGGCGTGATTATCGCTCAGTTTACACAAGTTTTATTAGTTACTGGGTTATACGGCCGATATACGACGCTAAGCATTTATATAGAACACGACCACACCTGAACATGTGTGCTTCAATAAAACTTTCAAGGATAATCGGTATAATCGCTCAAGTGTCATTAATTACCAATAATGGCACAGGGCTTTTCAGGGAAGGGCTCGTGGCTAAATAATAACAACTGCTCGAGTCGGTCGAAGGTTCATTTACGCTTGCCGCGGTCGGTTCGTGGATGGGTGACCATCCATATTGAGATCCCTCCGTGCCTCGGAAAGCCGTTGGTCTCGGCTGTCATTTGACAGGCGTTCGCTACGGGTAGTCAAAAGCCTTGAAAACCAGTCTTACCAATTAAGATACATTACCTACCCAGAAACTGTACTGCAAGATACAGGTACAGCTGCATCCGATTTGACTGAACCTGATGATCTCACAAGATTTTCAGGAGTTCGGAAAGTGGCAGACATTCGGATGTGTAATTAATTTAATTGGATAGGTAGCGGAGTAGCAAATTAAATTTATTTTGTTACACTTTCAGATTTCAATAAATTCCTGCAAATACATATTTTACCATTTCATAAGGGCCTTGGATGTTACCATGGCATGGCAAAAAAATCCTCGGTATTCAAGGTATTTCCATAATAACTGGCGTACATCTGGTGCTCGGGACTGCTGCATAGTTATGCACATATTAGTATTGTGTCTGCAGTCATAAGTGTGTGTCATATGTTTGCATTTCATAAGTGCCCTTGTAGGTTTATGTGAAATTATTTTTTTTGTGTCGTCCTCCGGCATCTGGGCGCGCGCTTGTCGATTACTGTAGTTGACACACTCTTGCTACATTTTCCGTGGGTACCTAGTAGGTAGGTGTGGTAGATAGGTACGCAATATATAAAGCCTCGTTGGAACTATCTATAGAACAGTCTGTGACTATGGTTAAAGTCGCAATACATTTTCATGATTTGTATTATTTTTGAGGTTCACTCCTCCGGTACAAGTAAACATTATTTTCAGCTACATTTGTCGCAAGATGTAGGTATAAAGCTGTGTTTGTATTATGTGTAATGGCTCCTACACACAGTGAAAAACGCAAAGAAAATGAAGGCGCAAAAGCCGGAGCGGCATGTCCGGCGCGGAGCGGCATGGCCGGCGGGCAGTGCCGGCGGCTATGCCGCCGACACTTTGTGTAGCAGCCATTAGTATTTTAAACGTGCACGACTTTCAAATTGACTAGCCAACGCAAGTGTACTTTGTGATGCTAAATATTACGAAGACACCCAATTATCGTGTTACAAAAACAAACTAGAATACAACCATATTGTACAACAAATGATCCGTTTCACATCAAATTCTGAAGGCACCTGCCCATTAGAGCGTAACGTTCTCGCCGCAGTCGCCGCGTCGCGTCGGATACTTCACGCTCGTATTAACAGCGACAAAGTGTTCGTCCACATGCAGTTTTCTGACGGCGCGTGCGCTGTATAAACAAAAGTATGACGATACTCATCAGTAGACAGGACCCCTGTAATTTACGCAATTTTTTGTAAAATGTCAGTAATACCTACTCAGTACAAGGAAAAATACCATAACTATGTGTAGGTATTGTGAGGTTAAGAAAACATTGTTCTGTATTAATTATAATAAAATAGCCCTAAGCATTGTACAATAAAACAAATCATAAAACTGTTTAGATGTGGTCATGCTAGTGAATGTTAAGCTCATTTATGTAGGTAGATATTTTTTTTAAATTTTAAATGCTTAACGGATACCTACTTATAAAACACACGCTTGATTTTGTTATAAAGCTCTATTAAAAATTTATTAAGGAATACTTCGCTAGAATTGCTGTAAGCAACGTGATAATCGAACCAAGTGCATTGACCTCAATATTTTAAAATTGCACTATTATAGCAGGAATGCATTGCAATACTGTTAAAAAACAAGGGACTATGAACTCTACGTCCTTGTGATAAGATGCAAAAAGTGTTTTGAGAGCAGATGTATTGAGGCTCGCTGGTGCGTGTAATGGCGCATGTCGTCACAGGCTTTGTGTAGCGGTGCAGTGTGTTGCAACCATTACCACTACAATGGCTGATTTCTTTTAATGAAATCTAGACGAGTTTCGTAAATCGAGCACTATGCCTCTGCGTTGAGATACTAATTCAGTTACGTTTTTAAACACCCATAACTAGATAGGTAATACCTATGCAATTATAATTAGATACAAGCACACTACAATTCAAATGTATATTGTATAATGAAACAAGGAACATACGAAGCATTATATATTGTGCGAATAGTAATAAACTGCTACACAACACGAGAGCGGCAGCGGTAACAGCTCCCATCGACGCTTTCTAATTGTTCTCATCTTCTTCTCATCATCATCTCAAAACATAAAGCGTAAGCTGAAGGAACATTACATCAACTCGATTATAAAATAAGTAGCACGTTGATCAATTCTCAGGCCATGGCATGCTAGGACAGGCCCCAGAGGTCTCATTGTGTGCTTTGTTTAAGTGTAAGCTTGTAATTTATAAAATAAATAAATAATCTGCCTCGCCTTTTCCCAACTATGTTGGGGTCGACTTCCAGTCTAACCGGATGCAGCTGAATATAGGTCTACCGGAATCTCATGGCATAAAAAAAATAATGATTTTCATATGGCAATGTCAATTGTCATATGAAAATCACATTTTTTTTTTTATTCAATTAGATTGCGGTAGAACTATACCAGTATTTTACATGGAGCGACTGCCTATCTGACCTCCTCAACCCAGTTACTGGGTAACACGATACCCCCTGGTGTCTACTGGTTGTCAGACTCGGGCTTCTGACAACGTAACAACTGTCAAAGATCTACAAATGACAGCCGGGACCAACGGCTCAACATGCTTTCCGAGGCACGGAAAGTCTTGGTATGTAAAGATGGTCACCCGTCCACGGACCACGGATCGAGCCGTACGGCTGTTATTACTTAGCCACAAGCCCCTCTCTAATTGTTATTTCCTCTCTGTATTAAATCTTTATGGGTAGGTACTTGACAACTTGCTAACGGCCTACCTAACCACGCCTAACAATTAAGCGTGGTCGAGATCACGACAGACTGACACTGCATTATTAAGGAACGACCGACTAAACAAAGGACCATGAATAATAATGAAAAAAAAATGTGTCCTCATTAACTTTTCCACTTTCTTATGCAATTCGAATGAAGTATAATTGCACATTATGACAAATGACAAGAATGATTGAAATTAAAATTATTGTTGACCTTCATTAGTTACTTCTTCTTTATTAAAACAAAGTAAGTACCTAACTACCTATTCATATTTTTTGTCTTACTCACCAAATTGATTTTATTTAGTGCCTTTTATTTCCTGTGTAGCGGTTAGACCGCCACATACAAAAACTACGAAACAAAAAGACATGACGTCACACAATTCCTACATCTCGCAGTTAGAGTTTACTGAGCGAATAACATAGATAAGACTATCCGAAATCAACATATGGGCAGTTGCCCGCCAGACATAACAACCCGTCTGGTTGGAGGATCCTCCCTTTTCTATGGTGGATGAGTGAACTTTACACCCTGTTCCTCATACCCCTAAATTGGTGACCCCGAGTATGAACGTCAACGCAGCCTTCGTGCAACTACTTCAGCGTGACGTCATCATCATCACTCCCGCAAGTTTTCGTGAGGTGAGTCACACAGCCAGCCAGCACCCACGGCTTCAACGGGTATCCTGACCACCAGCATGCAGCGAACGCGCATTCCTGGTCATCACCCTCAGCCTCATCAGCAACCTTGGCACAGCACCTGCACTTCCGGCCGGTCTCACAAGCAGAGCCTATTCTACCCTCTCCTGGTCGACGCAAGCAGTCAGCCAAAAACCCGGCGCTGTACCACATCCGACTCACTGGATGACGACGCAGCGCCTCCCCGACTCACTGGGGAATCACCGCAGACAGTTCCGACTCACCGTGAACTATGCGGCACCCGGTTCCGACTCACTGGAACCACAGCTGGCACTGTGAAGCATCGCAAGATCCAAGACTCAGCCCACTATCGACCTCCGGTCTCCGGAGGGGAGTGATGTAGCGGTTAGACCGCCACATACAAAAACTACGAAACAAAAAGACATGACGTCACACAATTCCTACATCTCGCAGTTAGAGTTTACTGAGCGAATAACATAGATAAGACTATCCGAAATCAACATATGGGCAGTTGCCCGCCAGACATAACAACCCGTCTGGTTGGAGGATCCTCCCTTTTCTATGGTGGATGAGTGAACTTTACACCCTGTTCCTCATACCCCTAAACCTGTACTGAACGCTGTCCAGCTAGGTGGGTCCAACTTTGAGTAAGAGGTCAAGCGGGTCGAGGTCGAGAGGCGTTCTGGAAGCTACGCAATATCTTCTCATCCCACATACCGCACTGTCTCAAGACGAAAGCCTTTGACCTCTGGCACTGAAACGTGGTCGCTCTCAATGGGCTTATCAGAAGGCTAGTTGGTAGCTGGGAGTTTCCGCAGAGATCCGCAGGAGAACCAAGGTAACTGACATAGCCCGAAGAATTGCCAAACAGATGGCCGATGGGGCCGAAAAGTTCTGGAGTGGCGACCGCATACCCGAAGACGTAGCGTTGGAAGGCCTCCCACAAGATGAACCGATGACCTTGTGAAAGCCGCGGGAAACCGCTGGATGCGGGCAGCACAGAATCAGTCGAAGTGGCGGTACTTGGGGGAAGCCTATGTGAAGCAGTGAACGTCTTTCGGCTGAAATGATGAGTGCATCCTGCTTACCGAGGTTTTTACGGACACGTAAAAAATTCACTAGCTCAGTGATCTTGGACACTCTCCAGTTGTTCATTCTCAGAAAAATCTTCAATACACACCAGTCACCAGTATAATATTCAACAATACACACCCCTCACTAGTATAATGTTCTACAATACTAGATTGAAATTATTATGTTGCGCAAGATACAATGACGATAACGATTTAAATAGCGATCATTTCTTATACTTGTCTTCAAAACCCATAAAGCATCTATAAATGAAAAAGTTCACACAAGATGTCTACTGTACGTGTACAGGCTAGTTTACATAATTATAAAAGTTATGGAGTCATTGATTAAGCGTATTGATTCAAACTGTATCGAATACAGGAGTGTGGAGACTGGCACAAGAACAGAGATGCCCACGCCCAGCAGTGGGGGAAGTGGGGCTGTGGCTGATGATGATGTAGTGAATATAACACATATTCATTATTTCTGTTATTTCATCGATCTCTCTCTGCCGCGATCATCGGAATCCCTTCACCGACGAACCTTGGTTTATAATTAATGTATTAAACACTTGTCGTCAGGTCAATGTTTTTGTGACGCGACAATTACCCACTTTCGTCGACATTGCGATTGTTCGTTGTTATAAAAACTGAACCGATCTAATTTATCTGTGACAACGCCTTCGGTGAGAAAAAGGCGAATAAATTAAACGTCACGCGCCAAGGAATCCGACGTGTCACGTGCTTTATAGAAATTGAATCGATTTTCGTATTATTGATTTAATTTTTTAAAGGATTGAAAAAAAGCTTCTGAGTCATGTATCTACTTATTGGATGTAGGTCCGAATTTACTAGCACGCAGACACGAGCCCAGACTATTGTAATGTAGATATAAAAAATTATGTCATCTCTTTAAAGATAATAATACAACTTGACGATTATGTCCAAACAAATTGTTTTTTTTTAAATGTTGGTAAATTTCCTTTGGCCTGCAGTGGGACAACACAGGGTCTCAGGCTAACAATAACTACATAGTACAAGTACTGCAATTTATACTAAATACGCTAAAATGCGTTGAGTAAGTATTTCTCGTAGACTCGTAGCCGTAGCAGCGGTGTAGCAGCGGCGTAGCAGCGGCGTAGCGGCCTACAGCAGAACTGGGAAGTGACAAAAATGTGCCGTGTGTGTGTGTGTGTTGTATTGTCTGTGCCCAGTGTTGTTAGCACGAGGCACAAACAAGTTAACACTAGTATCTAGCTTACAGTACGTAGTGTCAAGTAACTTGTGTTCATTAACCATTAAGCGCACGGCGTTTCATTATGACAAACAGTCCAAAAAACACTATGTATCTGAGCTAGATAACTAGGCTTGTGTGTGCCCCGGACGTATATCGTTTCTCACACAGCTCCACTATCAAACTCGAAACTCGTACAAATATTTTTGTTAATATGCCAACACGAGAATGTTTCATTCCATCAGTAATGCGTCTCGCTCACGCACAGTCGGAACGAGAAATTAAAATTGATTTCGTCTTCTAACAACTGTCTCGCTGGTCATGTGTAGTGGTCGCAAATGCTTCTGCTGAGAATGGGGTCTTGGGTTCGATCCCCAGGTCGGGCAAAGTGATATTGGATTTTTAATTAGGAATTTCCCAGTAGCAGCCCGGATAGCCCTACGGCTATCCGGCAGTCTAGACTGTATCCGGTTGATAGCAATAGACGTGTTACTGCATTCCTGTGTGTGTTCCTACTGTCCAATTTGTGTGTACTAAACACCTGTGCCTACCTCTTCTTTAAATACTGGCATGATGTTATGTTATATGTCTGCTAATAATAACAGAACTCCTTGTTGTCGTGCAGGTATCACAGTGGGTCTGACAGTGATCCCGCAGGCGATAGCGTACGCCGGCGTGGCCGGCCTACCACCGCAGTACGGGCTGTACTCCTCGTTCATGGCGTGCTTCGTGTACACGGTGTTCGGCAGCGTGAAGGACTCTGCCATCGGTCCCACGGCCATCGCAGCCATCTTGACGAGAGAGAACCTGCACGGGCTGGGCCCCGAGTTCGCCGTGCTGCTCGCCTTCCTGTCCGGCTGCGTCGAGCTGCTCATGGGGATCCTGCAGCTTGGTGAGTTGGTACTATCTACCACCCTTGCTGCTACGAAATTAAGGCATTGTCAACGTCTAATTGTGACCACGTATGCGACGTGTAGTTAAATGTACTCGTAGTCATTCAATAGAGCTGCTGTTACTTGTAAAACTGGATGGTTTCATTGTTCGATAAGAACAATCAAAATTACGAAGGTTTGATTGATCTGTCTTCATATTATTGGTAAAAGTGCCCCATGTGATATGCGACAGTGACACTCGCGTGACATCTCACAAACAGCACGATCCAACTGTGAAATGAGATGCGTTTTGTTCAAAGCTGTTTGTAGTCGCAACAATTGAGCACAATTCAACAATACGCTGTCTACGGGTTTCTCTCTATTGTCAAGGTATTCTCTTGTTAATTAACTAAATAGTAAACAGATCGTTTACAATTCATTGTTATTCATAGTTTGTTACAGAATGGTTATTTGAGTTCTAAAGAACGTTACCTTAGTTAAGAAACTCTGTTACTGAAGACGTCTATTTAGATACTCGTCATTTCATTTTATTGCACTCCACAATTTGTACTTAGGTGATAGCTTAAAGTTATTATGGATCCTTCACTAGTTTATCAGTCTTCCTAACTATATCTTTATTAGGGTTTTTTTTTAATAATTTGTATGAATTTTTAAATACATGTAAGTAGTGTCTGTACTAATAGTTATAGATAATGTAGCACTTGTTTATCATTTAAATATTCACTGTTCTGTAAACGAATATTTTTAACGATAAACTATATCTAACTAAGCATAACTTAGCATTAAAATGCTACTATACTGTTATAATAGCATTTTCTTTAATCTATTAAGAGATTAAGGATGACTTTACATTCGTTGGGACCATTAGCAAAGCCAAACGAATACTTAGTTTAAAAAACTCAAAAGTAGCAATTTAGAGCAACTTTTTGCTGTAAATGCCACTCTCCATTTTATAGGTTTTCTGTCTCAGCTTGCTCCTCGAAGGGGATGGGCACACATCAGTTGCTAAGTACCTAAATATTGCAAAACAAATGCATTATCAGTTTACCACACATGCTGTCAGCATGCAGCATGCACGTTTCCTGGTAGTCCAGTAAAAACAGCCAGTGTCCACACGGGCGCGCGGCGCGGCGGTGAACACAAGAATGTCAGTGATTTCTCTATTGTGACACACTATGTTATGTCAGTGATTCAGCAATATCTTAACAAAGACACTGTTATTTACTTCATCCCGTAAACAATCATGAGGTAAATGTTATACTGTCTGGGTTAATATTATTATTTTCTCAATAAACACGTCTTCTGTCTTCCGCGAGCTCGTGTCATTGACTTACGTCTCAATGATACTCTCAACCGTTTGCAGAATCACTTTCTTCTCTTTCTTCTTCTTCAATGATAAAGTGTGAAGTAATCATAGATCTAAGATTTATATTTCTATGGAAGTAAGTAAATCAATGACATAGAGAGAGTAAACAACATCATTTGTTGCAAAAGTCTCTTATAATAACAGAATAACACTGGTAGATACCTAATAAATAAATAAGTAGTTAGGTACCACCTGCAATTTACTTAAAACGTCTAATCCTGCAGCCGTTTAAAATTTCATGAGGTGATTGAAGAGGAATGTCAACAAGCGCCTGCAAAATATGTTGATGACCAGTTCAGAATACTGTAGTGGGTGACGACCAACCGAGTCAATGCTTGGCACGCCGCGGTTATTTTAATGATGTTATGTGCAATTATTTTTGCGTTTCTTATCAAATCAAATCATTTATTACTTTGCAAACATGAGTAATTAGTACGTTCTACAGCCACATGAGCGTGCAAATCGTATTTAATTTACACAAAACACATTATAATTTTAAATAACAATTATTTTACGAAATTTTAATAGTACGAAATAAAATTTTATGTCAAATCTTTCGAATTACCTACAGTAAATGTCAAATTAATACAAAAAATTTCAAATGTCAACAAGATTACAGTAAAAAAAAATAAAAGAATTCACTCAGTCATTTCATCGTTAGGTAGTCGTCAATTGTGTAATATATTTTTTTTTTTCAATTAATATTTCGTTTAGTACCCTTTTAAATTTGAATTCAGTCATGTTTTAATAATAGTAGGCACTTTATCATGCAATAGGTACCAAAAAACTTTTTTGGTTTAGCGCGGTTTTATAATTTAATTTCGCTCAAAATATATATATAATATTTTTTTAATAATTGGTTTACGTATTGAATTCGTATTGTATTATTTCAGACTTTCTGAGTTTCTGACTGCCGACAATTTTTTAAGTGGAATGGTTTTTACAAATAGAGCCGGCTCCAATATAATTATATACCTAAAGACCGAAGATGTTATAATTTCTAAAGATTAAAAATAAGGAAGACAGCTCTAACTCGTCTAATTATTTATCTAGGTTTTATTTATTTAGTGAAGTAGACGATGATTTGTAACGAAAACAAGCGCGTAAAATTTCATGAACAGAGTTTTGGGCGTATAGATATTATGAAAAACTACTGGATGTATTTACTCAAAATAAAATTATTTGAACTATTGAATAAATCATCTATCCCTGAACGGTTTCTATTTTTAAATAAGTTATTTATTTACGCCCAAATACGAGTTAAAATTAGTGTTGAAATATGGAAGTTTCGACGCTCATAACTTCCAAATCATTTTTTTTTTTTCAATTCTGCTTCCATACAGAGCTAGATAATCACAAGAGAAATTTATAATAATATTAGTTTTGAACGCACACCGTCAAGCAGACGTGTGATCATCATACTACGTTTGTATGGAAGATTTATCAACTAAGCGTAAACTTAACTGAAACTTAATTCTTGCCTACTTAGAGTTTGGGTAGGTAATAGTAATAGGCCGGACGCTCGCTTCACAATGATAACATATGACTACCACCCATCTGATGAGACAGCAGCCTGTGAAACTGGGCCACTTAGTCGTCATTGCATAGTAGTGTATAAAGTAACTTAGCTTAAAATCTTAATAGCGACAAAGACCCCTCTCAGATACGAGGATCCTAAGATAATAAGTTTATTAGCATTACCTGTTTGATGAAGTAAAACTTACCATTACATGCCCATTGCTCATACCCTGAAAATAGGGGTGAAGAATGTCCCAATATGTGGATTGTGAAACTGAAAATCATTGAATTTATGTTCATTTTGTAATAGAGAAAGAAAACATGACGTTGTTTGATACGTAGACGCTAGTACCCGGCACTTCATGACTGGTTGTTTGATACGTTGAAGATGTACACGGCACTTCATGACTGGTTGTTTGCGCGCAGGTTTCCTAATCGACTTCATCAGCGGCCCCGTGTCCGTGGGCTTCACATCGGCAGCTGCCATTATAATCGCCACCACGCAGGTCAAGGACATTCTGGGGCTCAGCTTCCCAGGAGGCAAGTTCTTACAGGTAACTTACCATTTGGACAAGCCACTCAAAGGAGAGCTCTTCCATGGTACGATTTATTTCCAAGGTGGGTATAGGTAACTACAGGCGTTACATTTTGGTAGCCTATGCGAACATAGGCTACCAAAATGTAACGTAAAGACACGAATCAGATAACTAGGATCCGTTAAAGGACTTATACCTACCTACCTACTCTACCTCTTATCCCCATTTATTTCCTACTACCCTAGGTTTATGAAAAACATTTGCAATCAACATTTTAATGAAATCCCATTTATGACTCAACTATTACCTATAGTTCCATATCCTGTATTTTTGTTTAAAAAGTGCCAAGTAATGCAATGATAATGTCGCCGAACATATAACGATCTACCAATCAATCAATCAGTAGGTTCCGGCTGCCGACCGTGCGTACAGTGGAAGGTGATGTCAAAAGTGTTTATAACGAGGTTGGCAAGTTTTTGTGCTGTTAATAAATAATTAAGAACAGTTTTTGTTGACATAATTTGAAACTTTTTGCATGTCTCGATTTGACAACGCTTTCTATCGACCTTCGGTTAACAACGACGTGCCTTCGTCTTTGTTTTCTTTAGCACACATAACTTAATTCTGTTCTTATTGATCTTCTCTTACCTACTTATTAAATAATTCCCCTTAGTGGCTTAGCCCTCTAGGTTTACCTACCTGGCCTACTGACAAACTTCGTCTAGTTCTCACGGGTTTTTGGCAGAAATTATATTGTTTTTTTCGGAAAGACATCAAATTACTTATATTGCTCTTTGTTTTTCGGAGTAGGTACCTATTGAAGCATCTAGTTCTGTTCGTGCTGCAGCGCAGTAGATATAACCAGCACTTGTTTTAGGTGTGGACGGGGCTGTACGAGCACATCGGCGAGACGCGTCTGTGGGACTCAGTGCTCGGCATCTCCTGCATCGTCGTGCTGCTGCTGCTCAGGGTATGTATCAACCTTCTTTTCACTAACAACGCTATGATGCTTTTACAATCTGGCTACAGTTTCAACAGTGACTATGGTTTCTACAATATTGTCTGCATGAACACCTTCTCACAGTAGCCCGCATGTCAGTGTGACGGCCTAGTTTAGTACCTACGGAGTTTCAATAGCATACCTCTAAGAGGCAGCTTGTACCTAATACTTTTGATCTAATCTATTTAGGTAACTTCGTATAAAAATAAAATTCTTGAATGGAAAATGACTAATGATGAGTTGTGTTACTTCCAGAAAGTAAAGGACATAAAGGTGAACCCCAAGCCGGACCCCGAGTCGCCGGGCGCGTCGGCCGGCGGCTCGCGCATGCGCCGCGGCGCTGCGCACGCGCTGTGGTTCCTGTCCACGACGCGCAACATCCTCGTGGTGCTGCTGTGCGCGGCGCTCGCCTACTACTTCGACACGCAGCGGAAGGCGCCCTTCGTGCTCACAGGTGACCACGTCATGCACATTCTGTGATAATCATTCTGGTCAGAATTCACTATTCACATCGATATCAATGGTCGCGATCCAGATTAGCAATTACAAAGTCAATCTCCATCGTGAGACGGTCTAATAGATCTCTGAGAATTCTTTATAAAATAAAAGAAATGTGTATCTATAGAAGCTTTCATACACTTCACTTATAGGTTAGGACTAGGAGCCCCTATACGTGAGATGGTTAGTTTCCACGGTCTGCTTATCATAGTCAGCCGAATTTCACCTACCTATCAACCAACCTAGTTTCGGAAAGAAAATCTACTTAATAATAATCTTAAAATAATTCACTGACAGGCAACGCACATAGCCTTTACCGTTGGGTCTTTTGGATATTCCTCTGGTATGCGATGCGGGTTGAAATTTGTATAAAAGTTCGCCATTTATGGCAATGGATAATCTACAGTTTATATGTGTATAAGCGCGGATTTTTACTTTCTGCTCAACCTACTTACATATCGGCAAGTTCTAACGGTCCTATCACACTGTAGGGGAGACCGGGTATGTTATCACAAACGGCGGTTGTCACAGCGACCATAACAGAAAACTTAACGAACGAATACGAACATTGATCAGCGTCGAAGAATCGCGAAGGCAACACCTCCCTCACTCCCTCTCCTTTACTTTAGTCCGCTCAGAAACGCCGTCACAAAGATTTTCGCCGGTTTTTTTCGCACAGTACCTAGGTACCTAAAAGTATTTTTTTTTTTGCATCTGTGTCGATCCTTGTAAGGATGCTTAATTTTTGCAATACTATAATACCTTTTCATGGAGAGCAGTGGTGGCTCAGTGGTATCGGCCCCGACTTACGAGTTGTAGGTCGTGGGTTCGAACCCAAGCAGGCGCTTTACTTTGTGTAAATAATTTCATCACCACTGCTCTCAAAAACGGTGAAGGAAAACATCGTGAGGAAACCGGCATGTCTTAGAACCAAAAATTCGAAGACATGTGACATCTACCAACCCGCACTGGGCCCGCGTGGTAGATTACTTACGGCCCACTCCCTCTCACAGAGAGGAGGCCTGTGTCCCAGCAGTGGGAACATTAATAGGCTGATGATGATGATCATGATGATAATACCTTTTATTATGTTAAATATATGGTCCATGATATCGTTATATAGTTTTATAAATATACATCAATATGAATTTATTTTTGAAGGTTATCTTCGAAAACGTGTTTTGGTGGGCTGGTAGCATGCACACCTGTACCCTAATTACGTAATGCACCTTCAATCAGAATTTGAATCGTTTTGAAACAGATTGCTAATCCATTGCTTGATAAGTAAAAAAAAATCTGCTCAACAACGTAAATAACGCAATGAATGTTGTTGAATTGTCAAAATGAAACAGATTAGTCGGAATCGTTTACGAAAATGTGTTGCGTAATTAGATAGCTGGGCAACCTTATAACATTGGGATTCTGAATATTCTGACTGATTTTTTAGACTGACTTAATAGTATACGTAGACCGTACTTTTGTTTAAAAATATTGCGTCCAAAGAGATTTTTGACTGACTGTGATCATATTTTTGTTGTTGTCGTAACTAGAATTCTAATTTAGTTAAGTACATGGAAGTTATACGCTTAAAGCGAATTTTTATGACTATTCTTTTTTATATTGAATAAGAGATTTTATTTTCTTGGGTGCCAGTTCAACATTCTATTTTGTATACTTAAAATATTTTTTTTTTTATTCGTCTTGATTTACTACGTGACGTTCCAGACACTGTGACAACCATCCCTGACAAGGGGTTAAAAGTCATACTTTTCTTTTGTTCTTAAAAATGTAATATTTCTCCAAAGGAAAAGTCAGAAAGTATTGATTTACTAGCTGCCCGCCCTTGGTTCGCACGAGTAGCACTAAGTACTTATCTACGGCGCTCCTACCTACCTACCCTACCAACCCTACTTACCTGCCCTACCAACCCTACTTACCTGCCCTACCAACCCTACTTACCTGCCCTACCAACCCTACTTACCTGCCCTACCTACCTACCATACCTACCTACCCTACCTACCTACCCTACCTACCTACTCTACCTACCTACCTACCCTACCCTACATAGCTACCTAGTTACCTACCTACCTACTACCTACCCTACCTAGGTAGGTAGGGTAGGTAGTAGGTACCTACATACATACCTACATACCCTACCCTACCTAGCTACCTATCTACCTACTACCTACCCTACCTAGGTAGGTAGGTAGTAGGTACCTACATACATACATACCTACCTACCTACCTACCCTACCTACATACCTACCTACCTACCTACCTACATCCATACATACCTACCTTCCTACCTACCCTGCCTTCACCTACCTATTATCCTAAGAACCTTGTCCTGAGAGCCCTCTGCTGTTCATCATTTATATAAATGACCTTCCCAAAGTAACTAATCATCCCACTATACTTTTTGCGGATGATAGTACTGTTGTTTTTAGTTATCCCTAGAACAAGATATAAACAGCACTCTAAGTATAATTATAAAATGGTTAACTAGTAACAATTTAAAAATGAACTTTGACAAAACTAAAATTATGATATTTCGCAATCGAAAAGCCCAATTTACTGACATTAATATAGATTATACAGGAAACAAAATAAATGAGATAGCAACTACAAAATTCTTTAGGCATGTCAATTGATTACAATTTGAATTGGAAGACACAATCATGTTGATACCTTAAATCAAAAATTAAATAAGCAATCATATGCGCTACATATGCTGGCAAAAACGGTAGATACCTCTGCTGTACTTGCAGCATAGCATACCATGGCTACGTGGGATCCTTGATAAAGTATGGTATTATATTCTGGGGTAATTCCACAAATAAGGACATGGCATTCAAGGCGCAAAAGCGGTGTATCAGGGGTATGTTTAATATCAACCAGACTGATAGCTGTAGACCACATTTTATCAAATATAATATATTAACATTGCCGTGTGTTTACATTTATGAAATTGCTAGCTTCGCAAGAACTAACAAACATCTTTTTGATAAGTACAGAAGTAAGCGGTATGGTGATAAAATTTGTTGCAAATCTAACAAAACGACCTTATATAATAAAAGCATTTTCTGTATGGCACCGCGTATTTACAATCACTTACCAAATTCTATACTAGAAACTTCATCCATTGATGAATTTAAAAAGAAATTTAAAAGATTCTTGCTTTTTAAATGTTACTATAAGTATAACTTACATCCTCTATTAAATAATCCTGAATACAGGATTATTTAATAGAGGATGTAAGGACATATTGTTCTCAGTAATGATATTGTTGATGTGACATGTGATAATAATTAATTATCTATTATAATTATTTTATCCTTTAATTTTAATGTATTTTGACATTCTCATTTTAATACATGACATTTAATTTTTTTAATTTCTAGTGACATTATTATTTGCTATTGCTTGAAATCAAAATTGTGTTATTAGATAAAAGTTATGGTTGCAAGTAATTGTATATTATTAATGTTGTGACAAAAGCTTGAGATTTGCATGCCTCAAGGCGTAATATGGTTGAGCTATGATGTTTATTTTTTTAACAACTTTATTTAATTACCCATATTAGCAAATAAATGAATTTGAATTTGAATTTGAGAATAACAAACACAACGAAAAAGAATGATCCAATTTGGTGCAGCCTTTCTCAAGTTATGGCGTGAGTGCGTGACCAGAAAAATAGGGATTAATTTTTATAAATATAGCCTTTAAAACTAGATTAGATACACTGTCCATTGATATATAAATATCATTGCCATACCAAGAATAAAGGCATGAAAAATCAAAAGAACGTAAATGTGACTTCCAACCCCGGTCTCCCCATGTTCCAGGCGAGGTGAAGCCAGGTCTGCCGGAGCTGTCGGCGCCGCCGTTCTCGGCCACGGTCGGCAACCACACCTACACGTTCTCGGAGATGGCCTCCACGCTGGGCTCGGCCATCTTCGTGGTCCCGCTGCTGTCCATACTCGAGAACATCGCCCTCGCCAAAGTGTTCTGTGAGTATCACGTGTTTTTTTGTTTCTAAGGAAACAAGTATCGGTCTTTAGACGCCCTTGATGCTTAATAAGTAGGTACCTAGTGGGTACCTAAATAGCCAGATTTGAAGTAGGTATTCATCAAAGAAGCAGAATAATGTTAATCGCTGTTGTATTAATATCTACATCTGAATTGATACGGCTTGAGATCTTATTTAAGCACATTTATAAACTATCATTGGAATGGAGTTAACTAGACTTCCTTCTCTCTAGAAGAAAGTCTAGTTAATTCCATCCAGACAAGTTAACATTGAGCAGTGGTGGCCCAGTGGTAACGGCCCCGACTTACGAGTTGTAGGTCGTGGGTTCGAACCCAAGCAGGCGCTTTACTTTGTGTAAATAATTTCATCACCACTGCTCTCAAAAACGGTGAAGGAAAACATCGTGAGGAAACCGGCACGTCTTAGAACCAAAAAATTCGAAGACATGTGACATCTACCAACCCGCACTGGGCCCGCGTGGTGGATTACAGCCCACTCCCTCTCACAGAGAGGAGGCCTGTGTCCCAGCAGTGGGAACATTAATAGGCTGATGATGATAATGATGATGAAGTTAACATTATGAAGTCAAGTTTAATTATTAACGAAGTTAATAATTTTGTGTGTAGCCGAGGGCAAGTACGTGGATGCGACGCAAGAGATGGTGGCGCTGGGCGTGTGCAACATGGCGTCGGCGTTCGTGCACTCCATGCCCGTGTCCGGCGCACTGTCGCGCGGCGCCGTCAACCACGCCAGCGGCGTCGCCACCACCGCCGGCGGCCTGTACACCGGCGCACTGGTGCTACTGTCCTTACAGGTGACACACACATACATAGCTACACTACAACACGTCGCCACCACCGCCGGCGGCCTGTACACCGGCGCACTGGTGCTACTGTCCTTACAGGTGACACACACATACATAGCTACACTACAACACGTCGCCACCACCGCCGGCGGCCTGTACACCGGCGCACTGGTGCTACTGTCCTTACAGGTGACACACACATACATAGCTACACTACAACACGTCGCCACCACCGCCGGCGGCCTGTACACCGGCGCACTGGTGCTACTGTCCTTACAGGTGACACACACATACATAGCTACACTACAACACGTCGCCACCACCGCCGGCGGCCTGTACACCGGCGCACTGGTGCTACTGTCCTTACAGGTGACACACACATACATAGCTACACTACAACACGTCGCCACCACCGCCGGCGGCCTGTACACCGGCGCACTGGTGCTACTGTCCTTACAGGTGACACACACATACATAGCTACACTACAACACGTCGCCACCACCGCCGGCGGCCTGTACACCGGCGCACTGGTGCTACTGTCCTTACAGGTGACACACACATACATAGCTACACTACAACACGTCGCCACCACCGCCGGCGGCCTGTACACCGGCGCACTGGTGCTACTGTCCTTACAGGTGACACACACATACATAGCTACACTACAACACGTCGCCACCACCGCCGGCGGCCTGTACACCGGCGCACTGGTGCTACTGTCCTTACAGGTGACACACACATACATAGCTACACTACAACACGTCGCCACCACCGCCGGCGGCCTGTACACCGGCGCACTGGTGCTACTGTCCTTACAGGTGACACACACATACATAGCTACACTACAACACGTCGCCACCAACGCCGGCGGCCTGTACACCGGCGCACTGGTGCTACTGTCCTTACAGGTGACACACACATACATAGCTACACTACAACACGTCGCCACCACCGCCGGCGGCCTGTACACCGGCGCACTGGTGCTACTGTCCTTACAGGTGACACACACATACATAGCTACACTACAACACGTCGCCACCACCGCCGGCGGCCTGTACACCGGCGCACTGGTGCTACTGTCCTTACAGGTGACACACACATACATAGCTACACTACAACACGTCGCCACCACCGCCGGCGGCCTGTACACCGGCGCACTGGTGCTACTGTCCTTACAGGTGACACACACATACATAGCTACACTACAACACGTCGCCACCACCGCCGGCGGCCTGTACACCGGCGCACTGGTGCTACTGTCCTTACAGGTGACACACACATACATAGCTACACTACAACACGTCGCCACCACCGCCGGCGGCCTGTACACCGGCGCACTGGTGCTACTGTCCTTACAGGTGACACACACATACATAGCTACACTACAACACGTCGCCACCACCGCCGGCGGCCTGTACACCGGCGCACTGGTGCTACTGTCCTTACAGGTGACACACACATACATAGCTACACTACAACACGTCGCCACCACCGCCGGCGGCCTGTACACCGGCGCACTGGTGCTACTGTCCTTACAGGTGACACACACATACATAGCTACACTACAACACGTCGCCACCACCGCCGGCGGCCTGTACACCGGCGCACTGGTGCTACTGTCCTTACAGGTGACACCAGTGACTACCTGGTGGTATAAAACCACCTTTACCGCCTGGCCACGGGACATTCGCTACACAATTCGCGCGGTGCGAACGGCGAAGCGTCTTGCGACTATAACAAAATAGAAATATACTAGTCACGCACCGCAAGACGCACCGCCGCGCGCCGGTCGCGCCGCCGCGCGCCGTTCGCGCCGCCCGTTCCGTGGCCAGGCGGTTACTGCTTAAAAATTAAAGCCACCTAGCAAGACTTGTTATAAAACTAAATTAAGTAAAGAGGAAAAGAGAGAAGAAATTGTCATTTCTGTCGGGGGACCGTTGTGTCTTAGAGTGGAAGTGGAACACTTTAATGAAGAGGTCCCCCGACTGCATTGACAATTTTATTTTTTTGTTTTGTCAGTGAATAAATGACCTTTCGCTTGATTTACTTATACATTATAGTTCGTTTTTTGGCAGGGCAGTTGTTTTTTTATTTTATTTTTTGAGTCGTCAATAAAGAATCTAAGCTTTCAGTGCCGGGTTGCTAAAACATGCGAACTCGCTTCACTCGCTCTTGCATCATCCCCATCATCAAAATATTTCCTATTAAACTGTATCAAGGCAGAGGACTAAAAGCTGACATTTTCAGCCCTCTACTCTCCAACACGCCGCCCCTAAATACCCGTGTGGGAGAAATCTCGCTCAATGCGCCGGTAGTGTTCGGCACTGATCACTGGGGAGAGTGCCAGGTGTCTCCAGACTACCAACCGGAAGGGGTGTTGGTGTCCAAGGTTCAAGACATGTGAACTATTGTCAGCTAAGTAATTGGTCGTTCTTGTTCCAGTACTTCACACCATACTTCTACTACATCCCGAAGGCGTCGCTGGCGGCCGTCATCATCGCCGCCGTCGTCTTCATGATGGAGCTGCACGTGTTCAAGCCTATCTGGAGGACTAAAAGTGAGTACCTAACTTAACTAAACTATCGTCATCCTTATTATTAACTGTTAATTAACACAAAACGGTTTTTGGGGACTTCACATATTTAAAAAAGTACTTAATTAATAAAATGTACGCAATGTGGTTTAGCCAGACTCGATAAATCGAATGAACCCCAAGATTTGCACTAGCCCCTGCAGCCTCATGCTTCATGGGGCTACTGAAGCCATTGTATATCAAGGAGTTAAGGAAGACGTGCCCTTAGGATATGGAAGGATTTGCGAGCCGTACCGGATATGCATCCTAGAGTACGCAATGGAATAGTGGAGAGACGGGTGATATTTATCTATGGGGCTACCAGGTTGGTCCAGCTTCGCCGGTGCATCTGCTCTTTGCTGTTTCCAATGTCTTACTTCTGAGCTATCGGTGCTATCCGTTTCAGGTTTCTTAAAAATCTCACTAGCTTAATCTTCATAATCTTATATCTGTCTTCAGTCGTGTCCATCCAAAAAAAGAATTCCTTGTCGAAGTAATACGAGTAAGTCATGGTCAGGTTGACGCAATTGCAAATATTATATTTCAAAGTTATGCACACTATTCAACACAAAATAATTAATAAATCTAAACCCGACAAGGTGGCAAAACACGAAAGACACCGACTTTCGAAATTAATTAAAGTTGTTTTTCAGTTTGTAGTGTTTTTTTTTAAGTTGGTTGTAATTTTTTCTGTAAAAAGTTTTTGTTATAATTTCATTCGTTTTTATTTTCAATAGGGTACTACGAATTTAAAAGGAAAACTATCACAGCTAAGTAGGCTCTACAAGTTAACGAGTAAAGGATGATTTCCACCAAACGGCTCGCATCGCATCGGATCGGAAAGGATATGAACGAATGCGGCGACAACCGATCGCGTACGGCAGGATGTCGACGCAAACGATCGGCTCCGTACCATCGCGTCGCTTGTGAACGTATCCGTTTCTGCGCCTATTCAAATAGTTTTATTCCAACCGTGTTCGTGACGTGTTCTCCTTCCGATCGGATACGACGACAGGCGAACGGAGCCGATCGCGTGTCGCAGCATACTTTCGGCTACGATCACGTGTCGCGGAAGACCCGCGGCTTGGTAATATAGACTTTAAATACTGTGTAGGTACACGATTTAATATAGTTTGAAGATTGTAAAATCCGATCCTATGCGATGCGAGCCGTTTAGTGGAAATCATCCTTTTATTTGCAGCTGAAAACTTATATTTGCAGTTGAAAAAACATGTTCACACATACCTACATTCCGTATGGGAGAACATGTTTTTCAACTAGGTACAATGTTAAGTATGTTCTAGGGATAAATTCACCGGACCCCTTCAATATGCGTGGTCCGACTCGCACTTAGCCGGTTTATTTTTTGTCTTCGGCGCAGTCGGGTAAAAAGAGGTACAGACGCCAGCACATCAACCTACTCCAATCTGTCAAATTTTCCCAATCAACATTGAACCTTATTCTTTAGCGATAAAGTTGAATATCTATTGAAGAAATTTGACAGATTGTAGTAACTTGATGGGCTGGCGTCTGTACCATAATCGAAAAAAACAGAAATCAGGTCATCTGGGTGGGACACAAGGAATAAAGCCGAATTCCTACGGGATAGGGAAAAATCTGCCATCGAGGTTGCTGGCAAGATGGCTAATTAAAATACTTTGAAATTAAAATTTAACTTATATTGGTCCTATTGCTAAACATTGTAGGATAATATTATCCTACTTACAATGTTTAGCAAAGACAGCAGGTACCTATTGTCTTAAAGCCAAAAGATATCTAATATTCCATTTGATGAGACGTCCTATAAGGTAGGCCAATCCTGAATATCATCAATACTGATTAGCTAATTAAGTACATACATAGTTATTTGTGTATTCGCAGAGTTGGACTTAATCCCGGCGGTGGTGACGTTCGTGACGTGCCTGATGCTGCGGCTGGAGCTCGGCATCGTCATCGGCATCGCCGTGAACCTCGTGTTCTTACTGTACGCGTCCGCGCGACCTTCCGTCAAGGTCACCACGGCTGTCGTGAGTACAACTTTACATACCTACGCTTTTCAAAGCTCGCCAATCATTCAACCCAGATTTTTCGCAGACAACCTTTATCACCGGTTCGCCATGAAATTGCGCATATTAGGGTTCCGTACCAAAATGGTAAAAAGGAACCCTTATGTTCTCACTCAGTCTGTCTGTCACAGCTGGATATCTCAACTTCTCAAGAACTGCTAATGCTATCAACTTGTTTGGAATAGTTTTAGATAACGTTTGCCCAACTATTTTGCAAATAAGATAGAAATAAAAATATTTTAATTTTTCTTGCAACAGGGACTGAACGGTGGTCTTAAAAATTCGAAGTGGGGCTACTAGGGCATGTGGATATGAAAGAGCGCATTTGCACATCCTCAAACATTTATTTTTAAGCCTCCTCGTTTTCGACTTTTGACGAAAAGTGTAAAAAAATAACGTCCCCCCCCCCCCTTATCTCTGAAGTTTGCATAGAGAAAAATCTGAAATTATTAAAAACAAATATGCCAGCAAAAAAATTGACAGTCCAACGTTTGTATATTCTAACGCACCTTCGGTGCAACAAAGTCACAAATAGCCAAAACTGCAAAATTGAGGTAAGTATGACAAATTGTCTCTGAACCATGCCTATATTGGGGCAACAAAAACATCCGCGAAAGTATCTCAAAATTCTACTAAATGGCGCAGGTGCCTTTGTTTTGGTTTGGGCCGACAACGTTTCATTGGAAATAGTGCCCGCGAGTGTTTGACGTACGTTGGAGCTACAGCCACACAAATGTATTTATGGCCATTTTTATTCTCGCTTATTGGAGCGACAAAAACGTACCTATCTATTTTTAAGACCTCAATTCTTTTTTATAAATTACAAAAAATTTGGAGCTACAAAGGCATATATAGCAGTCATAAAACTAAATAATTCCTGGTGCAACAAAGTCACAATTCAAAGACACTTTTTTTGTTATGTCTTTTATTAGGATTTTTTGATAATTCAATATAAGATTTTTAACGTAAAACTATAGCAAACAAAATAAACTATAATTTTTCATATAAAGATTTCAAACCTACTATAAATAGTAATCCAGAATAGGGGAAATAAATGCGAAAAAAAAAAATTTAAGTCCTCTCCTGTAAAATTAAAAAATGAGCTGTTGTGACTTTGTTGCACCGAAGCTGAAGGTGATTGGTATTGGTATACAATTTTACTGTTTTATGAATGAGTGCAATGTTTAAAAAAAAAACATTTTTCGTCATAGCAGACTATGACGAAAAATGTTTTTGTTTAAATAATATATCGCGAGCTAAAAAAATCCTGGCCAGAGCCAGGATTTTTTTAGCTCGCGATATATTATTTAACACTTTAAAGGACCTTCACCCATCTGTCCAATGGATAAAAAGTAGGAAGGTAGGTCGGATCCTCTGGTGGAAATATTTATTTTTTAATTTATTAATATATTTTTGTTTGTTTGTCAGTCAAGCGACGGCATCTCGCACCTGGTGGCGGTGGTGGACCGCTCGCTGTCGTTCCCGTCGGCCGAGTTCGTGCGGCGCGCGCTGCGCAAGGCGGCCGAGCGGCACCGCACCGACACGCCGCTCGTGCTCGACGCCACGCACGTGCAGGCCGCGGACTTCACCGCCGCCAAGGTACAGGAGCTAACTCTTCGTTGTCCATCAAAGCTCGACCACTTTTCATAGATATTTTTATATTAAGAACTGAATCACAACCAATTTCCCAGACCCCATCGTCATCTCTTGTCCTTATCTCAATTTATTTGGGTAGTATTTAAACGCAAATCAAAAAATATCCTTTTTCTATGCAATAAGATTCCGAATTCCCATCAAAATTACTGATTGCACAGCAAAATATTCAACTCAAAATATCACTAAACACACTACAATTTATTTTCGCAGCGTACAGCGATTTTTCCTAAAGCAAAAGCTTTTTCATCAATGCACAGCTAATAATCTTAATGCACATTATACATGTTAACTCTTTTTCTTTTAAATATAGCTTCTATTTTTATATTATGTACAGCAGTTTTTCTAAATAAAACAGCATTTTATTAGTCACAGTCGTCTTATTATTTATTAATTACCACATAATGAGATCAGCAAAAAAAATATAAAATTAGATACAAAGTTGTAATTTATTGAATTATTAAAGCGGGTCTTGCTTTCGCGGGGCGTCCACGCTTCCTTTTTTGCCCAATAGGCACAT
Organism: Conistra vaccinii; assembly: GCA_948150665.1. NCBI lineage: Eukaryota > Metazoa > Arthropoda > Insecta > Lepidoptera > Noctuidae > Conistra > Conistra vaccinii. The sequence goes on along the minus strand of OX411323.1, from coordinate 730,017 downwards.
TTTTAGCTTCTGCAGGTGGCGCCACGTACTTGAGTCTGATCGCAAGTCCGATGATATGCTTGCACATATAGTTCTTAAAAAAAATGGGGCAGGTGCATTTTCCGTTGACCCAGGCGGTTTGTTGGGTGGGCAAAGCAACTCTCCAATATGCGAAAGCGTTTTTTTTGTAACCATCAAAAGTGTCCCAATCTTGAGTAAATGTCATGTCACTTGCTGTTGAGCTTCCAATTAAAGTATTTAGCCGCCAACCTTTTATTCAGTTAATTTGTTCTGCTTTTAGAAATAATGCAATGTAAAAGGATTTTTTTGTTATAATAATCATTAAATTTGCCGAGCATGGCTTCTTGAAAATTAAGACAAATATATGATGAACAGGTTTTGTTGTACTTACTGGTTAATATGCGACTGGGATAGTTATTTTGCTATGAAATATGGAAAATTTGCTGTGCAGTCAGTATTTATGCTATGTATGTAGTATTTTTGTACAAAAATAAATTTAACTGTATTGCATTATGAGGAAAAAAGTAATGTTATATTGATGTATATCTGCAGTTTGAGTTTTGTTAAACATTTAGTTTATTTGTAGTGAAGTAAGTTATTAGATGTAAATAAGAATATAAATGATGAGTATGTATTGATAGGCGATTATTTATTTGATATGCAATTTATAATATCCCAATTTATTTAGGGTGGGCGCAACATATCTTCTTCAATTTTCCATACCTACAGAGATACTGAAGACTAGCTCTAAGTTGAGGTCTTTTCATTACGACTCTCTAAGAGAACTGTTTAACGATATTAACACCATGACGGTACCTTGTCAATATATCTATGAAAACATCATGTAGGTAGCAATGTAAGGAAAAATCTAAATCTTTTCTGTAAAAGATATGAAAGACACAATTATAGAACTAGAATGGGGATCAATTAATTCAACCTGGTTTCAGACCGGCTAAAGTAGACTCATCCGTTATGGGGTAGGTACTGTTTAAAATGTTACAATAAAATATCACACTTAATCCAACTGAATGAATCGAAATTTAAAGCTTCTATAAAACGATTACATCGCTGACAAAAATGCTTGACTCAACGCTGGTTCTGTTCCCCATAAACTAATTGATTAGCATTCGAAAATATTGTTGGAACTGCTGAAGATTGTAAAAACTATAATTGCATTTCACAAATTTGTAGCGGTTACACCGCGACATACAAACTACGTAGTAAAGACATGACGTCACACAATTCCTGCATCGCGCAGTTAGAGTTTACCGAGCGAATTGCGAAACACATAGATAAGACTATCCGAAATCAACATATGAAGCAGTTGCCCGCCAGACATAACACCCATCTGGTTGGAGGATCCTCCCTTTTCTATGGTGGATGAGTGAACTTTACACCCTGTTTCTCATACTCCTAAAAATTAAATACTATGAGTTTAAGTATAAAATCTATAGTAAAACATTTTAAATTTTCAGGGCATAAAGGCGTTGATAGACGACTTCCACGCGCGCGGGCAGACCATAATTTTCTACAACGTGAAGCCGTCCATCGCGGAGGTGTTCCGAGGCGTGCGGCCGCGCGAGTTCCTGCACTGCTCGTGCCGCGCCGAGCTCGACCGCCTGCTGCTCGGCGCCGCGCGCGCGCACGACCAGCAGCGCCCGCGCGTCTGTTAGTACACTTTCACACTCCTACCTATTTATTACACAGGTTTTGTGACCTCCCAATAATTTTCATTGCGGATGATAAAAAAAAACCAATACATTTTTGATTTTTTTATTAATTGATTTTAAAAATGAACAAAAAATAAATAAAGATATCACAATAACCTTAATAGTTTTGCCCTTGTCGATACACTTTAGAGTTACTAATAATATTGAAATAAAACGATTCAGGTTAACACAAAAACAAAACAATATCAGCTAATTTACATGTAACATAGAAAAAAGTCGAAGATAACCGGATTATAAGTTCAAATTAAATGAACGAGCGAAACTTCACAGACGTGATGGTAGGTATAGATATGTAATGACGACGTATCAAATAGGCACTTATAGTTTCGGTCGTTGACCCCACATGGTAATCAGCTGGTATTAGTTTAGTTTAGAAAATCTTCAGTGAAGTTTCGCTAGTTTATATAATTTGAGGTTGTCGCCGAGCGGCACGACGCCGCTTCTGTTGATTTACGTTCTTGGTTGGTACACCATTCATTAGCTTCCCCTTTTCTTCCTGTCACTGCCCTAGCGTGTTCAAATCAATCCACACATATTTATTTATTTGTTCCAACATGGTGATAATAATGAAATATTGAATCCTCCAGAACCACTGGCGCGCACGGAATGCCTCACATCTCCTTCGGACCTTGACACACGACAGTATTTATTAGTTATACCTATGTATTTATACTAGCCTAGTTATTGCTAAGTACCCTAAGTGTTGGCCGTCCCAGTGGCCGCCCTAGTGGGCGCCCCAGTAGGCGCAGGCAAATAAACGTGTTGGTTATTGAACACTTTGTTTTCTTACACATTTATATTTTTTATTGTTGTCGGTACTTTTGCGAAGTACTACTTTATGTACTTTACTTCACCTAAAGCAAAAGGGGGCTTGAATTAATATGCGCAAGCGATGTGCTCTAAGCTGTACGACGTCGTAAATATACATAATATAATACATATTATATATTGTAGGTACACGGTACTTATAACGAACTTAAGGTTAAACTTGCCCTGTGACCAAAACTAGTTTTCGGTTCACCCGAAGTGTCCCGATGAAATTTAAGATATGTACCACATATTCAACCGATTTATTCCTACATTCATATACATTCACTCAGTCTGTGGTGATGGCCTGATAATAGTAGGAACACCTGCTTCACAAACATTATTGATTCGGTATTTTGTTGTAACTTGCAATTTTTTAAAAGAATTTTGTAGATATTTTATTTTTGTGGTCGTCTCGCATGCTGCCGGCAGGTTGGTAAATAAAAACAGCTTATAAGAGATAATTAAATGTTGTTTATTTTACAATCGTAGTTACAGTCCGAGACGCGGGTCGCACAGCCAGCGCGCCCTGCGGCGCGTTCTTACAAAACCTTTCTTTTTGGTTACATTACTACTTGTTTAAAGATTATATTGGAATTACGTAAACTGTAGCTTAACTTAACATTTACTAACACTATCCAGTACGTCGCCACTCTCTTCATTTACTAACACTATCCAGTACGTCGCCACTCTCTTCAATAAATCAATACAAAAAGGCTAAACAATGTAATCCTAAGTCGTGCTGACAGCGAGCGGTGCTGCGAGCTAGCACCTTCGACTCGACACAACTTTGAGCAGCGGCACAACATAAACACTAGAATATTTTCACAAGTTGTTTCCAAAAGGAAGTCCTCTACGGTAAAGTGAGCAGGAAAGATTAACGTTTAAAATAATGTTCCCATTTATTTGACACATTCTCGGATAGGACAGGGTTACACATCACACGCGGCCGGTCGCCGCAGCGCTGTAGCAGTCGCACGGTTTGCTTAAAACCCGATTTACCTAAAACTTCAGCAGTCCATAAAATTTATCCTATCCTAACGTGACAGCGTGACGGCTACAACGTTGCGTGAACAGCCCATTACACTTAAAACTTTGAGAATCGATTGAGATGTGTACGTGCAGCACTCACGGGCTGCAGGGCACGCAGAGATCATGGCACGACGCAGCCGTGAGCGGGCGACGCTGGGTATTGCAGATCTATACCATTTGCGACCTCGAGCAAATATTATTAAATCGTAAGTGACTTAATAATTGAAATATTAAATACCTACAGCTAATTGACTATACGTATACTGAGTGAACGGCGCCGCCAGTCACCGCTGCGTCACTCCGAGTGTGCGTGTACGCCGCAGTGTCGCTGTGTGTCACACAGTGTCGCTGTTTGTCACACAGTGTCGCTCTGCGTCACACAGTGTCGCTGTGTGTCACACAGTGTCGCTCTGCGTCACACAGCGCGGCGGCTAGGAGAGCTCCGTACAACCCCCGACAACACATATTTGGTATCACACACACACACATACAATATACGGCACTTACTAACGATATGACACATTAAGTTTAAACAAATTAATAAACTATTTGAACATCTCGCACTCCGAGCTTACAGATCAAAAATGTAAATGTCGAATAATCGCTAAATTATACTAAATAGGATAATAATGCTAGCACTACGTCACGAACAACGTGTATAATGCCGGGCAGTTTCATAAAGTGCCCGGACTTAGAAATGTGAATAGAAAACTACTGTTCGTAAATATGAACTAGCACAAAATTATATAAAATACTTAACTAAAAACTTGACTTATATATACGTAAATATTTGAATTTTCTATAAAAGTTAAGCGTACATTGGTCAATGTAAACGTTCCATTAGAGTATTTGAACAGTGATGCAAGGGAACGAGCACACCGGCCGGCTTCGCGAAGTCGTGTAGTTGGCATGTCGTGACGCACGCGACGCACGTGACGCACGCGACGCACGTGACGCACGCGACGCACGTGACGCACGCGACGCTCAGTGTCGCTCACACGGTACAAGTGTACAACTCAATAATACTCGACGATACTAATTTAAATATAAATGCATTACAATCTCGCGGCGTGATGTGTCCGTGTGAACGAGTGAACTTAACGCTACGCTCGCTCGGTGCGACACAGACACACACTGTGTCGCGTGTGTCTGTGTCGCCAGGAACTATTCTCTGTCGCTTTTTCACACGAACTTTGTCTTTCAGATACGATCACTTGTAGTACAGTAAGCGAATGAAAAAACGAAAGAAAAAAAAACTTACTTATCTACATAATATAATGATACATAAATTCTAACTTAAACTGAATCTCTTAGATTTCAAACTCAAACACATTTTGTGCGGTCGTGGTGATCCGCGTGTAACAACACATATAAAGTAATATAATTGTGTAAATCATTTAAAGCCAACACGACCCTGAGATCGCTATCAACGTATTCTACTAATAATCTTGAGCCGACGGTGCTTGGTAGAGCCGCCGCGCGTCGCTCTACCGACACCTACAGACAGTCCAACATATGGCAGTAACTGTTACCGAGACTCGCACTTGTATACTTATATCATTTAAATAGTAGACTAACACTGTTACAATAGTACTTGAATTACAACTAGGCGTATTACTAGGGTTGTTCATCACTAGCCGGCAGCAGGTCTCCCGGCCACCCGCCGAGCGCAGCGCTCGTGTGCGACACACAGGGTACGGGAAGACAAGTATACAGGCATCTTGCTACTACGTACTTTGAACTATGGGATGATTGTGTTGTGGTACGTCACATACGTGTGTTAAGCTAAACAAACAAGTTATTACGCACACAATTAAAATGAATATTGGCAGTGTTGTGGAAACATGAATGCACGAATACATACATGCTTGTATACTTAACTGTTTGGTAGACTAGGTACGGAACGTGACAGACTCACAATACAGAACACTCTCGACACTAATTGTCAAAACATTTACTCAAACATGAGGTCGCGCCTAAGTAAACACTATAAAATGGATAATCTGGCATTTTAAATATACTATTAGATTGCAATATGTAGTATTTTTCTACGACTATATTTGTAACCTGCGGCAGAGCGCAGCGCGAACAGTGTTCGCAGCATTAACTTACACGCAACTATGTTGTACGCATCATGCACAAGACTGTCGAGATCAATAGCAAACTAACATAATTATTATTATCAGATCTGTAAGATGCTCAGCCGGCGCGGGCTGCGTCATGTAGTGCAAGTGATGACTACAACACGGTCGCGCTCACAATGTTGTGGTGTGTGTGGGGGGGGGGGGGGAGGGGGGGCGCCTCAGTACTTGAGCAGGTCTTCGTCGAGTTCCGTGAGCGCCAGTTTACTGTCTATCACTGTAACAGCAAAGAGTATAATGTTAACTGTAGCGGAGCTGGGATTACTTCACAGTTTTTTTACACCACGCCTTGACTATTGAACATATAAACATGTATTCAACAAGGAAAAAAGACATGTTGCGCCAGCACCAAATAAATTGGGATAAGGGCAGTGATGATGAGACATGTATGAACACAACAGGTGCAAATGAGTTGTGTCTGTAAATATACAGGTTTTACAATTTGTCTACCCTTTCTTCCCAATTATTCTACGTCGCATAACATAATTATTATTATGTTAAAACCAGACAAATGTAGCACACAATTTTTTATTTCTCTAAATGACAGCAAAATTGTACCGCAGAGCCGTCGCTTGTGAACTAGCCCCTACAAATAGCGGTATCCATACAGAAACAAGCTAACATAACGTGGACACCATCACAAACAATACCTAGCACCAAGTCGGCGAGTTCTGCGACCCTTCTTCCTTTACTAGAGCAAACAGTGTCTATATGAGTGAGAAAATGTATGTAAGTACAAGAAACACTAGCTTGAGGCAAGGAAAATAGGACACTTTGTACGATACTGCATTGACTTTGATCTAGTGTCCTATTATTACAGCCGTCGGTGTCGGTGCACATCTGGTTGAGCCGCAGCTAAGCGCGGATATCATTGCCAAACAAATATCAACATTAGTTCGAGAGCGCATCAAAGCGGACAGAGGGTTCAGGGTGTTGATACTTGTTTGGCAGTAAAACCCGCGCTGCGCTGCGTCTCGCCAGATGTGCACCTACCTAAGAACACCGCGCATGGTGTACGTCGCAATGAATCATGTGCGATGAAACGTTCACAAGTGTGGTGAGCGAGAGGCAGCACTCGCGAGTACCTATCGTCGCAGTACTGTGTCCAGCTCCAGCCGGTGAGCTCGGTCGACTGCTCACAAGCACGCTCTTTACTGATCGCTTTCAAACGACTAAACCGGGCCGCACTAGGGATAAAAGTAAAAATATAAAAAAAAGAACTGGGTGATACTGATACGGATACTCGCTGCGTTCCGACAAAACACGCAACAACTTCACTGCCTAACAATTGCGTCATAAGAAAACTTTCACAACTAAACAGACACTTCGCTGGATGATAAAGGAGGAGGGGATCAACGTCTGTGCTTCAGCTCTCACAGCTGATGCTGTCTCTTAGGGACACTGGATAAGTAGCTTCGGTAGCTCGTCAAGTTCTGTACGATCCAGTATGCGTCTTGCAGAGTGTCTGCGTGATGCTTTCGGTGTGATACTCACTGTGGTCCGGGATAGTAGTAGGGTGGGGGTCGCTCGTACTCAGTAGAGCCGAGGTAGCGGGGGGGTCCTTCTTCCCAGTGCCTGCAACAGACGGCACGGTCAGCTCGTGCTCACGGGCCACCGCGACTGACTCACACTCGACCGCTGTGAGCGAACACTCACCGACACTAGGGGATCTCACAGGCGAGGAGTTTGGTTTTAGAGCAGACAGGCATAGTCCACCGCACGTCACTAGTAACACTTGCAAATAACCTAGCTATAAAAGCGCTATCAAATCAAATATTGTTAGCGTGGACGTGGGGTTCACTGTACCTACTTATTCTATACGTAGGTAAATCTTTGAAACTTTATGATAGTAAAACTGCTATGTAGAAAGCGATTTCGTTCGCGGGCAAAAATTTAGGAGAACTACACAATATAATACCTATCGATGAGCAGTCGTCGGCAATGGATAATGGAATAGGCTCACCAGGTCACTGCTGTTCACGTTCAGGTCTTGAGTATGACGTGCTGGAGCGGACGTATTCCACGCGGCGTTCACGCGCACTGATACTGGCCACACCAGACTCACTGCACTTCGTACTTTAGCGGTAGCGGCCTTATTACACTTTTCTTAAGAGCGTTTATTCTGAAAGTGGGCAACGTCGCAAATAGATGTCAAATATTTCACTGTTTTGATTTACCTTTTGAATGGCATAGTCATTTATACGTGACAAGCAAGCGCGTGCCCTGTACGCCAGCGATACAAATATGTGAGCATTTTTGTCACATATTTGTGTCGTTGGCGTACAGGGCACGCGCTTGCGTTTATGCTCTGGCGTGCAAAATAAGAAATGTGGCTAACCAGCGAACTAGAATATTGATTATGAAATGCAATAATTAATATCGACACACCGAATATTTAGTTTTAGACGTAAAAAAGTATTTGGAATCTTCCCAAACGCATTTTTTACAGCTAAAACGGGTACAATATTAAATTCAATGTTATAATTGCAATTGATATTGTACATAATTATCATTATCATTTCATTATTAATATTCTAGTTCGCTAGTTAGCCACATTTTTGGTTTCCATACAGTAATATTGTCAAATTAATCAAAACAGGTAATTTTTTTACAGCAATTTGCGACGTTGCCAAATGGGATAAACGCGCTAATCCCGTTCAGCAAATTCTGAATACCTACCTACAATAAATTGTCTATATTACGTTACTTAGTCATTAAAGGACTAAATTAATCAAAGTGGAATAGGTAAGCATTTTATAAGAGTTTTTGAATCGCGGACGATGAAGTGACTTGACTATAAAGAATCTACGATGCAAATGTTTGCTGGCGCCACTGTTCACAGCTAAACCCGCAAATCTTCCCAAAAAATGGCCGACGTGCATCTTCTTTCTCGCTCGATCATTGGGATCATGGTAGGAAAGAACGGGAAGGATATAAGGAACTGACGAAGCTCATCGAGTTGAATATTAATATTAAAAACGGGTACTAATATAGATATATATAAAAATAGGTAATTTTGGATTATTGTTAGATTTAATTTGGTGTGCGTAAACATCCTTCGGCGCATTGTGAACACACATTGTTCTAGATGATCTACAATCGTGCAGTATTACGGTCTCAAATAATTATTTGCGACTTAATAAAGTTAACAAAATCTCTAAAGTAATCTCCACATCCCGCATATTATGCATTCTAAATAACTGTTCATGCAGAAGTTTAATAAACTAAAATCTATTTTCAATTATTCTAAGGCAGGAACAAAAGCGTGAAAACCACGTGTACAACATGTTCAACTCGTCGGTAGCGAGCACCTCAGGCGCCTACGTCTTGGTACTAATATTTATGATCTATAAGCTGCCACGAATAGCGTCGTGATTATCACTTGTCGGTATAATCCCTGCAGTTCACTGTTAAGCGGTTCCTATTAATTGATGTACCAAGTACTGGACACGATGGGAATCAGTGAGGTCGGAATTATTATATGAGTATTCGATTTGAAACTACTCGTACAAGACAATTCACTTACGTATCAATTTTACTACCTAAATGAAAGAATTTTGATACTGATTTAACTTGCATAGAATAAGCTCGTGTCGTTTCCAAAACCATTCAAATCCAGCCAGTCATGGTGCTCTGATGGAACTGTTTCTCTAGAACGAGTACTGCGAGCGACGTCATGAGAGCGTGCACACGTGTGGCAGCGGCTGCAAGCGAGCTCGTGGCCTTGAGGTGCGGTACTTACAGGTTCGGCCGGTTGTCCACTAACACTAACTCGATCGCGTTATCATACCTTAGACAGTAAAATCTACCGATAAAATCCATTTTTCAATGTTATAGTACAAAGTTGTCGATGAAACAAGATTCTCATAGTAGGAATATTATTAATAATTACACAAACCAACGATGCCGATTGTAAACCTGGTGCAAATTTATAGTCGCTTTTGTAAAGGTCCACTGAGAAGAACGAGTACAGCTCACTGCCAGCCGAACACAGTCAGCAGAGAAAAGGTGATAAGAAGTGGCGTTACTTACTTTGGCGCCATATCATTATATCTGCGCGCGTTGTATGAGTCGACAGTCGGCGCCACGGAGGCGTCGCGGGCCGCGACCTCGCTCGCGCTGCGCCCGCGCCCCGCGCTCGACGGCCGCGAGTCGCGCGAGGCGCGCGCGGATCGCTTTTCTGCGTTGTAGGCGCTACAACACACAACACGATCAGTAGGTATGTGCTTAACTGCCGCCCGAAATTAATAATGTATCTCAATCTAATCCTGATCTCGATCGACGGCCAACTTTAGCAATCTGGGATTTGAGAAGGCGAACTACAAGCAGCCGTCAAACACCGGACTCGGATCAAAATTGAGATTGAAGTACATTATTAATTTCGAGCGTAAATAGGTCGGTACGGCAGGTCGGCCGGCGCCGGCCTTCTGCCCCGACGTGCTGACGTGGCGCCGGCCACGCGCGATGCTGTCGCGTGGGCCACATTGCAAACACATTGATAGCGACATTATTAAAAAGAATAAGAACCAATAGTCAAAGTGAATTCTTAAGGAAGTTATTAATTATAAAGGAAGTGTCCAAATCAAGTTCCACTTGTGATATATTTATTAACATGATGGATGTTAACTACATAGATGCGAATTTATTACTTATCAAAATCAATTAATTGAAGAAAATCAAACAAAAATGTTATTAAATGGGTACACAATAACAAAATAAACCATGAGTAAATGAAGCACACATGCGAAGCACGGCCAGGGATGCATGCAACAATTAACAAAATAACAGAAATGGCCACTCTTCCATGTAGTCAGCAAATATCTAGAAACAGCCAAATATCGCACAGTGAGAATGAAAGAGACCGAACGCAAAATTTCGGCGAATTAAGTTAAATACTTGAAACTACTCCTAATTATCGTGGTCCATCGTCTAACTAGAGAATCAAAAAGAGACCATCTCGTGCTACAACAGGACAAACATAAACATTGCGTCTCTTTCTTATGCGCGCGTCTCAGTCCTCCCCCCGAAACGACAGACAGTGACCGATTCAATCAGTGTTTCGTCCGCAAGTGTTTCTGGTTGGTTGTTATTTTGTAATTTTAAAGTGACCTAAACCTTATTGCGCCGTTACTCTACGGTCTACGCAAAAGTAAGTACCTACACATTTTGTTTGTATTAGTTCATTTTTGTACTATAAATAAAGCTATTTGTTGTGACTCAAGTCTTATTCGGTCATTTTATTATTAAAAAACTAAGCTCAATGCAATGACATAGTTACAGAGAACTCTATATTCTATTAAATATGTATATAATTTTACAATGCATTTGCTCGAAAAGGTCGTTTTCTAAGCAGCCAATTTGTGCGGAAAATGTCACTTTTTTTGACTAGGGCTTTTTACTTTTCTGTTTTATTTAATTTTTGAATCCGTCGTCAGCCCGACGCGACGCAAATTGTTTTTATTATGTATTTGAGAAAAGTTTTACAAATTAAATGATCTCCGACCGATCTCTTTTACAAATTAAATGATCTCCAAAGATGGATGATAATGAGATGGCTGCTGATGAAGCTTATAATAGTCGGACGCTTCTTAACTGTTTTGAAAATAAGACAGACGTAGTATGTTCTTCTAAATGTTAATCTGATCAGAGTTTAAGCGCGTTTAGTAAGAAATAAATAAATTGACTTTTCTCCTTTTATTTATGATTTCTGGTAACAGTTACGTAACCTGCTGTAACAAATATCAGAAACCAACCATCGACTTCATTTAAATAAACATGCAGCTTCCGGAGAAGTGAGCTCGTTTTTATCCACTTCATCGCGGTCGTCATCAGAGTTCTACTTCGTGGAGCTCTACTTCATCATCGACACTCGACTCCGTCCACTTGACTTCGTCGTCATCAATACTGCATAAAAATTATAGTAATTCAGTTTCACGTATTCGAGGTAATCCAAATTATCAGACATCGCCAGTAAATACTGATGAAAGTGACGTTGACTTGAGTGACTCTGATCCAACTTAGTTGAATAATGCCGGGCCAAAATATATTTCCTCATCAAGCAGTTCTTTGTCCTCACGGCGTTCACCATCTCTGTCGTCTTCTTTCCCGTCAACCTAGATCCGATCAGAATACTGCCAATAATAATTCAATAGAAAATAATTGTAAGATCTAGGCTAGGACACGTTTGAGAAATCCATCTAATTGGAAACAAAACAAAACCAAATATCTTAGAAACTGTGGAAAACCCTGTTTCCTTATTAATAACTAAAAAACTTATTCCCGCTCGTCAGATTAAGGTGTGTAGGTTGAAGTGTTTTGATAAGATTCAGGATACAGATAGAATCGATCTGTTTAATCATTACTGGCGGATGAATAATATTGAGTTACAACGTAGATCTTACATGCTTGGAGTGAAACCCAAAATACAAATATTCTAATGCTCAAAGACCTAGATAACCCAAACAGTCAAGTCAAGTCAAGAAAACAAATAATCAGGGTTTTGTAGATACAGACTTGCGAGGAAACATACAAACAGAAAAATAATTGAACCTGGCACTTGTACAATACAGGGTGGCAGGGACATCGACGCGAAGCCGGTTACCATGGATTCAGTACAAGATTTTGAACGCCCCTGCATTGAAATTTTTCGTCGGTTATTAAAAAAAAAATCTGCTGCTCCATACATTTTGACCGCGTAGGTATTGCACTTTTCTATGAAACAGCTGATTTTTTTTTAAATAACCGACGAAAAATTTCAGCGCAGGGGGGTTCAGAATCATGTACTGAATCCATGGTAACCGGCTTCGCGTCGATGTCCCTGCCACCCTGTATATAAAGGATCATATCAATTTGATACCAAGAATAGAATCCCATTATTTCTACAAAACTAATAGAGATCTCTGCAGGGACTGTAATTTACTTCAAAAGGAAAAAAATAGACCGGAATGTGAATACTGGTTGTATCTTAACACATTTATAAAGATTTTAATACTGGATTTTATCAACCAAAGAAAGATTGGTGAGAAACTAGTTTAGCTTATGAACAAGCCCCCGCAGACGTAAAAATTTAACTAAAAACGAACTACGACCAGCATCTCATTGAAAAAAAACAAGTGTCGTGAAGAAAAACAGAGAGACCGCGAGAATACAGACCAAACTCATGTTGTGTTGTGTGCGATTAGCAGTGTGTAATGCTTTGTCCAAGTCCATTCTATTGTTACTATTGCTCAAAAATTAACTGTCTAAACTTCACAATATGCTCAAATTGCAAATGATTTAGGTATTACGTTTGTATGGACAATTCAAGGGTCGCCGCTGTCTTAAAGGGATTGAACGAAATAGGATCATGGATCATCTTCAAACACCCAAATAAAAAGTTGCACATCACTTTTACTCTTTATCTGTACTGGACAACATAAAAATATATCCATGGCTGCGTTGTACTCTTTTGCAGTAACTATATAATTTAGAAAATATAGAGACCATAACCACAGATAATATAATACTACGTACAGATACCCAATCCCATACAAAGAAATGTGACCTCCCTAGTCGGGCTATTGACTGGCTAAATGTACTACAGTTATGACAAATTGAGTAAAACGCCATCTATTGCAAAGAGCCCTAAACAAAAAGGTTTTATCTTTTTTTGTTGAAAATACGAGATTTATGAGTTACAATAGATAAATCAGCATTAAACAAGGAAGTTTTGATTTTTACTAATCTTACTTCAGCCAAAATCTTCCGTTTATCGCTTTTTAGTGACTGTTAATTTCATAATTGTTACCTATGCTGCCATCTATGATCTTTTGCACAGGTTAGTCGAAACTGAGATAAACAAAAATGAAGAAACAGTCCCATTTATACACCCTGTCAATACGCAACTCTCATCAAATATGCTCGAAAAACTGGTACTTAAACCTTTTACAGTTAAGGAACTCGATTATACTTTTTTTTCGTAATATTAAAGCTTTGCTAGACCAATGGGGATATAATTTTAATGACGACACTGACCAAGTTACAGTATAATGGAATGACATTCAAATGAAAGAAAACGAATTTCAAATGCACTTTACAATTTCTTATTTAGAGACAGAATATAGAATAATCAATATGCGTTACAAAAGGAAGAAGATGACAAATTACGAAAAAATAAGGTTATATAAATTATATGCGCAAGCGCTTAACTTAACATAAGAAAAAAAATCTGAAGGACTTGTTAAGGAAAAACCTAATTCTTATGTATGTGTGTGTTCACATTATTACAATAATTTGTAATATTATTGGTTGTTAAGTGTAATGAAATATTGATTCTTCTTTAAAATTTGATGTTAATACTTATTCAATTATTATTGCTACCCTTTGTGATTTTACAATACTTAGATTTAAATTATAGATACTATAAGTAATCCACTGTGTTTTCAGAGCGTTAAATAGGTACTCGTAAAACACAGTGGATTACTGAAAGTCGTTTAGGATTGGTGATTGTACCTAACAACTAGTAAAAGTCTTACCTAAGTTCAAATATTATAATTATTTATGTTAAGTAAACGAAAGAGTGCTATGTAATAAATAATTTTATGGTATTACTACCTACTATGTTAATTTCTAATAGCTCAAATTTTATAGACAGCTGTGAAGAATTCGTAAGACTGATTAAAGGATAATGTATTTTTTTTGTCTTAATGAAAACGATAAAAAAAAAAATTTATACCAAATATTATGTTTAATTATAAAAGAAGGTTTTGAAAGTAAACTATTTTAAGACTAAGTAAATTTTTGAATACGTGATTCTTTCTAATTTATTTTGATTTGATCTCAAATAAAGTTGATGTTTCAGTGATAAATATAATTTCATACTTAACATTTCTTATGTTTCATTTAAAAATTAAAAAAATTAAACTGATCTAAGTATATCTGAATAAGCCAATGATATTTAAGAAAATATAGTACTAAAATGACACATTTTTGGAAGGTTTTTTTTAACGAGTATTTTATAAACTAATTAATATCTTTTTTAATGCATTTTGGGTTAACCCAGTTGAAAATATGTAAATAGCTATAATTTAGCAGCATAAATATGTAAATAGCTTTCCATTTGAAAACGTTATGACACCTTATTGAAAACTCCCTCAAATGCGAACACAATTTTGTGATTTCCCACAAAATGCAAATTTTGTGTTACCTACTACTTTTATTCTCACTGTGCGATATGAGCTTAGGTAATATTAAGATGCAAATCATTAGTAATCACACAATTTATCATAGAAATTAGTTAGCATAATAACGTACCAAAAATTATTGAACGTAGTTTACGCAAGATTCACCAAAACGAAGGTTCACCAGTTCTATTGTACGCACGACGACACATCTCGTTGTAGACACAGTGCTGGATCCGCTTAGATGTCTAGTATAAACTAGAAACTTACAGCTTGATGTGTCGTCGCGGGTACATGGATCATTCGTTTAAACTAGTAACCACTTTTTGGTCTACCGAGCATTCTATTCAGCTAACGACTACTGACACATTCACTATTGTGATCTTATTCCGTATACTAGAGACAACACATTACACATGTAACAGGGATGCATCATTTTCGGTACGTTTATATGCTTTTATAAAACAAGGTTCAAACCAGCAAAAAAACGTGCAAATAGCGGCGTAACATAAAGAAACATCAAACGTTTCCTATTATTAATACGCTATTTCAGAAGAGCAAAAATTAGGTTAGAGCCAACAGTGGAAGTAATAACACGCACACTACGAAGAGACCAAATAAAGAAAATAATATCAAATATAAAGCGAACTCAGTAAATCGGGTTACAGTGGTGAATGTTACCGCTGGCCGCCGGCGACGCGTCCGACGAGCCCGAGTAACTGTCGCGTATGTCCCGTCTGTCGCATTTGTCGCGTCTGTCGCGTCGCACAGTACACTATACAGGCTGACAGCTCGCACTTACTGTACATTGTACAACTACTTATTACAATACCTTACACTAACTGAATGCCGTAGCGCAACGCTTCGATTAGTGATGCATTTTGTTCTACGACACTCGTAACCTAAAAATTGTTACCTTACAATGTAGGTATAAATGTAAAAACATGGATATGTTGTTATATGACTACAACCTTACGTGTACCGTTATGTATGATAATATTAAATTATTAATATGTTTATATATTTATCGTGACGTGAGTATTTGTTAACAGCCGGTGGCACGACGCTGACGACGTATTGTTTTAATAGGAATAGTACGTTATGTTCGTATGCTGGGTTGTATACTTTGGCCGAAAATGCCTATCATGTCATAATGGATATTAGATAATCAGTTCAAAAGCAAATAGGGATTTAGTTTCCATTCCGAATCCCGAGCTCCAGTGAGCGCAGCAGTGCGCCAGTGCGCGTGCCAGTCAGTTGGCTCCGGCTCGGAGATTATATATTCTGTACAAACTGTTCCTTAACTATGTAACTACGTCAATTCACTGCAGTGCGCACGTTCCGATTACTTCATATTATTATTTTTATTGATTATCCAATCCCGATATACTTGGATCCTGTTCCTAATATCAATATTATAAGTAGAAACAGGTGTAAAATCTATAAATATGTACAATGTTTTGTAGAAATTCACTTACCCACCAAACACTTGTAATTCATCACAAATTCGGAATAAATATTAGCAAAAATTCAAGGAAGTATTCGATTTAATAATCATTCTTATATAATACTTGCCTTTTTGAAAAGCCTTTTAAGTAATTTCAATTTGTTTATTATGCCTAAACGTTGTATAGTACAATAAATTCCTAGCTAGTGTGGACACGCGAGGCGCACTCGTGAGCACATCACAATGCTGTACCTAAACAATAAACAATGCATTCGATATCACGTTAAAGCACAGAATGTGGCTCACTTACCTAACACGAGTGGTGCGAGAGCGCTGCTACCGTACAGAATGTATCAAAACTAGGTGTCGCGCTACACGCAGCGCTCGCACAGCTCTCACCTTACACTACGACGCTACAGTACGAACATTATAAAATAGAGAGATCAATATTACGTGTACCAGCGTTGCAATATAGTATACGGATTCAAATGTTTGGACAAATATTGGCTGATCTTATTCGGCTAGAAAACCAAGGTTTCAATACCTACAAGCTGCGGGTTTATGCAGGTAATGTGTAATGTAACGATTACTTTCATAATGTTTAGATAAAATCATGTACCGTGCACGAGTACTGCCAAATATTAAAAATGGATGTATAAACCTTTCCAAAGCTTTAAAATTCTGGTCTACTGTTAGTAACGGTACGGGACCAACCCTCGCAATGTGTTGCCAATGTTTGTCACAAACAGTAGGGCGAGGCAGAAGCGGTTGTATACGTAGCGAATGGACGTTCTCGTTCGAAACGATCAAGCGAAGCCTAGCTATGCTATACTACGTCGTGGGATATGCGTGAATAATGTTACACATTTATAGTAATGTACAGATATTAACGATTGATATGAATGAATTACTAAAATGGACAGTATTAAACATGTTTTGGCCTAGATTGTACAAGTCCTCAAAATCCTGTTTTTTTTTAAGTATTTTTATCAAAATGTACTAAAGTACAAACGACGTTTGAAAGATGAACAATAAAACTTTTATAAAAACTGCTAACGACGGAAGACAAATCCATTTTTTTACAACTACTAAAAATTGGTCGAATTTCTTGTGTTGGCTAAAATCAACCCTGCGGGGACCTTCAAACAAACTTATATTAGTTTTAAAATACATGATAATAGCGCGGTTGTACCGTGACGCCAGTCACCCGTGCGGCTAACGACGTACTGGTGGCTGCGACCGTCGTGCGGCCCGCCGGGCGGGGCGCGAGGACTGCGCACTGTGCATCGAGTGTGTGTATACTTGTCGCACACGGTCAATCATCGCACGACAATCTTGCAATTTAAAACTTTATTATCAATAACATATTATGATACACGAGTCGCGTTCGTGATTTGCAACGACTAGAAAACTACGCGAATCACGTATCCTACTCGATTGTTTTAGTATTTATTATGGTCGGGAAGCTTGCGCGCGTTACTCGGACTCGTGGATGCCGGACTCGTTGTCCTCGTCCTTGTGGTCGAGGCGCGTCTTGAGGTCGTCCAGCAGCGCGGGCGGCGGCAGCAGCTGGCACACCACGTCGTCGCCGGCCAGCAGCAGGCGCGTGGCGGCCGCGCCGGGCCCCGCGCCGGGCCCCGCGCCTGGCCCCGCGCCGGGCCCCGCGGCCCCCGGCGCGGGCTCGGGCGGCGCGGAGGGCCGGCTGCGCTCGCGCCACTCGTGTATCTTGCCCTCGATGTCGAGCGTGCTGCGCTTGGACCCGCTGCGTGCGCGCGCGCCACAATGTTTAGTGTCCGTCCGCCGCTCTCCGGCGACGGTTTGTTTACCGGTAGATAAATCGACTAGTTAAAGGAACGATATCGTCCATCGCAACTGACACCTTTAATACATCGTCATCGATAAACTAACTTGAGTACGAGTTTATCTACCGATAAAAAGGGGCATTCGAGCCGACCTCGAGTCGTCCCGACTGTATAGTGTGATCCTGACCGACCGTCGTTAAAATAACGAACATAATGAAATGAACTGAAAGAACTGAACAGAACGCTAACAGAGTCTGTAGTAACATGATCATGCTCACACGTACGTGCTGTCAGCTATTAGTGTACTGGGGACTATCGACATGCTATTTCCTTCACATGCTGATTATCAAATCTTACAGTTATGTACAAGATTATCATAACTAAACTACAACTAGGTTACTCGCTCATTCACCGCTATATCGTATTTACAATGAGGTTGTTACAATAAGCACATTTGCATACACATAAGTAAAATTAGAACCGAAAATAAAAAGCAGTATTATCATGCATGCGAGCGCACACTGGGCTCGTGCACGCTCGCTACAGCGTGCGGGCACAGACGCACAGGGCACGGGACAAGGCGAGGGGCACTTACTTGGCGAGGGGTACGTTATCGCGGTCCGCGTACGCGTCATACAAATACTCGCTGCAACAGACAACAGACAGTCAGTCAGCGCGCGGGCGACACCTCCACTACCACTCACACGAACACTACCGACTGCGCCCGACACGACACGAGGCGGACACGGCTGGACGTCCAGCCGGTGACGTCACACTCTCGGGGACAGGCAGGTGGGAGGCGACGGAACAAAAGGCTTGAGAGCGCATGATACTGTGATCCCTAATACTTCTAGCGTGAAATTAATGTATACTAAAATATAATACAATATGTATTGCTTAAAGTATAACTCATCGGAATTCGATACTTTAAATATTTATTTAGAATAGATACCTAATATCTAAGTATGCACTACTATTAATATGATTCATATTTAATACGAAAATTATCTTCTACGTACAATTTATAAATACTATGAAGGATGTGACTGGATGATACAACAAAAATAATAAAAATAAAGGAACCGAAACTAACGAACTGAAATGACACTATCTGAGAATAGCTGTTGACTGTATGCTGTGACGTCACGCTCAGGTGTGCAGCTGGAGGGACGCGTCGCAGTCGGTCACGATCCTGTTCACGCGAATTTTGTGTCGTTCATCTAAGTGCTCGCAATTAGAAACAATTGTTGATCGAGCTTCCAGTATTAAGCGTGTGTTGAGGCCTCTTTCTTGTAGTGTTGCCATCACCAGCTCGTTGCTGCCTTCCACGTGCCTGCTCCTAACTGGACTGTCTACCAATTCAAGTGTCAAACTGACGGGAGGTGTTGAAGCGGAGCGACACATAAACAATACAACTAGTATATTTACAACATTGCAAATAAAAGTGAACTCTACTGGTTTCCATTACACTGCGGGTTACATCCAAGCGGTTCATCGAAGTAACCCGCGGCCGCAAGCAACGGATGCGATAGCGATGCATGCCTACCTCGCTACCTCGGACTAATGCAACAATACAGATTCCTGCTCGTAGCCATACAACAATAACACGACGAGGATACAGAGGCTCTGCAGTGTTCATTAGAATATAATACGTTATTATATATTTATTTGGATAAAAGTCTAATTTATTTTCTACAAATATTAATTTGTACTGCTTTGTTAGCGTTTATAAGTCCAAGGAACACTGCGATCTCAACGATACTACGGGAAACATCGTGCAAGCCGCTATCGGTCGAAGAGCACACGCCACGGTGTGTGTGTGCGTGTGTGCGTGTGTTACCGGGCTCGGCGCTGGGTCACCGCGCGCGCCACATCGGCTCATACTCGCTGCCAACAACAGCGCACCGTGAGCGACACTCTGCAGCACATCTACCTAGCGCTACCGGCCCCGACCAACTTCACTCACGATAGGCTCAGTATATAATATTTAAACTACAGTTTTTTTTTTTTAATATACAAAGAGAATCTGCTTTGGAGTTTCTCTGAACTGCCCGAGCTCGGTTAGCAAATAAGTTACAGCGATTCACATCGTCACAGAGCAGTTACTTATGTTAGCACGACTCGTTACTAATACACCCTCGGTTTAAACTACGCTGGATGGCGGTGAAGTGAACAAACCAACTTAAAAACATAATAATAAAAACAAACTCTAGGTACTTGTACATTTTCATTCGTTTTGTCGGAAGGAAAGCCTGAAGGTGCTATATTTGCCATTGTGTTTATTTGAATTGGTGGTAATGGTTATGTAATAAGTATCTTCTTCGAGAACACTTTGTCTGCGCCGCAGCGATAGCTCTTCAACCGCAGTTCCTAGTCATTACTGGAGTGACTACACTCGCTCTATGCTGTGTTGTACAGACGAAAATATTTAACTGTTATGCTCTGCTTACGAAAGAAATAAGAACCACTATTGCTTGGCGATAGAAAAATAAGAAATTAAACCAGTTTGTGTTAGTGTCATAATCAAAATTGGATCGTAAGAAACAAACAGTACGAATAGAGTTGGTATATCGGTATTCGGCATTGATACCAACCTGTGTAGCAGCTCTATATTTTAGATTTCACATTAGCCAGAAAATACTCATATTTTATATAAATAAAAAATTATAACTAGTCACAGATCCAATGTCAATTATACGAGAACATAAAGTTGCGCAAAGTATAAGTTCGTTACCACGACGTGCGCGCTCGGCGCGGGCAGGGTGCACAACAAACCCAAACAGAACGACAGACACACCGACAAACTCATACTAAATAATGAAATCAATGTTAACACAGCTCTCAAACAAAACCAACAAACTAAACGTTGAAAATTAGTCGAACTCAAACAGAAACGAAACGAAACAACTGAGAGGTAAGGGAACCGTCGGCGGCGCCGCGTGACGTCACGCGCGGCGCGGCCCTCGGCGATGGCCGTGGGTGATCTCTGAGGCATTGTAACCACAACAGTCGCGGGACACAGTAGCACTTCAACGTCTAGTGATTATGTTCCCAATAAATAAGAGTAAACAACTACAACATTGATGATTGTGATTACAATACAACGTGCATCAGACAGAATAATGTCAGTATTTATTATTCATAAAGTAGCTGCCATATGAATGATTGAAGCCGAGAGCACTCTGAGCACGCGGCCACAGTACCGCGAGGGTACAACCATATGTATGGCAGATACGATGTAATGCACGCAGGTAAACTAATAAGGGAAGCACATGAAGGCTCCGCAGACTGGCGTGGCTCGGCCGGTAATTGTTTTACCGTAGTTTTCTTAGAAATTGTTTTATTAGAGTCTTATCGCGTCTCGCGTTCGTTCGCGAGAGCCTTTATACTACTGCTTATGTGTTTACCTCATTTGTGTACTATTCAACTTTGATTCGTTTCAGGTTTTATCAAACATTGGGACTTTTATTATATTTGATGAAGTGATTTGTTATTACAGATGATGTTTATCACTTACACACATTAAAATAATCAAGTTTGAAAGTACTATTTTTATTTTTGAAATAAAGTGGCTCCTTCATACAATGTGCAGATGGACGCATTTCACAGTTCATTAATATAGGTTTTATAGAGAAATCTATTCATGTGTGTACTGTATTGAATAGACAAATAGATGGGGAAGTGTGTCCATTGCGTGCCATTGTATGCGGGAGCCACAACGACCGTCGCGAGTCGCGCGCGAATGCGACACACAGCACGCAGTGCGACACACAGCAATGCGGCACTGTGCCGCCGGTCAGTACAGATGGTGTACTCCGCATTTTAGGTATGAAGCTACAAGTATGTGGCGAGCTCGATTCGTTGGGTCAATTCAATGAGTGTAATGTAGTCTTCTGACTACGTAACACTCACTGAATTGAAAATTGATAGTGCAATTCAGGTCGCATTGCGCTAGGCAACTTCTGGGTGAATATAACTGTAGGTAATTAGCGCTGTGCGATTTGAATTGCACTTTATTGTGTCGTAGCAAGAGTCGCTTTGTATTGAACTGATTTAGCGGAGCTCACTATCGGCACCGCTGCTCGGGGCGGGCGGCTCACCTGTCGGCGCGGGGCCCGGGGTAGGGCTCGGGGCGGCGGTACAGGCGCGCCAGGCGCAGCGCCAGCAGCAGCAGCGGCGCCAGCAGCAGCGCGCACCAGGCCAGCGACATCCAGAAGCCGTTCTGCCGGGGGAGAGGCGTCACATTATGTGTCACCGAGCCACGCCGCTCGTCCCGCCGCCGACACTCACCACGGGCAGCAGTATCTTGTGGCAGAAGCTGTCGCGCGTGGCGTTGTACGCGTTGGACAGCGCGCCGCAGGGCAGCACGCGCTCCATGAAGGACGCCTCCAGCGCCGCCAGGTAGGTGTCCACGGACTCGGCCACGTAGTCCGTGATGGCCGACGCCACCTGCGGCCGCACGGGTAATTCGATAGTTATTTTCAACACACTTGCTCGTAAAGTGGCTCTTATTGAACCGCTTTTAGGTTCATAAATAGGTGTATTAAACTCACATACTTTTTATTTTACATAATCACACTAGTGCGGTAATGTGCACCATAGATAACTATTTACTAGCCGAAGTCATGACATGACAGTATGAAATTAGTAAGTACAGTCAGTACCCTGCATTACCTGACCCCTCTTACAAAGAAGAAGAGCGGAAAAGGGGTCAGGTAATTCAAGTCACTGACTGTACTATCAATGCACGACATGTCTTTCTTGTTGCAACTAAATAGTGTGATAAAATAAACGGGTTTTTGGAACGAAATTCTTTAACGCAGCTTCATATTTGCGTCTGTCTTCTTCTAATTCGATAGAGAGAGAAAGTGTAAATTTGGTCAAAATGAAAATCCAACATGGCGGCTGTGAAAATTTTCTCATATATCGTCAAAAAATTTGCAGCCACCATCTTGGATTTCCATTTTGATCTTTCTATCGGCTTTAGAACCATCGAAAACTACGAAAACGACACCCATGACGAAATATGAGAAAATTTTCACAGCAGCCAACTACGCCATTTTCCATAAATTAAAGTTATGTCAAATTAGCATAAATATTATAATACATGGGTCATTAATTTTTCAATTATATGGTTGGTAATGCTAATTTGAGATAATTATACATTCTTATGGCACAACTAGAAAAAAAAATGTAGTTTTGAAAACGCTGTAATTTTCTTTAGAATATTTTAATATTTCCCGCCGTATTCACGTCCTTCACATAGATATTCTGAGGTGCCACTAGATGGCGCTCAGCAAAACTGTCTTTAATTTTTTGTACATACGCAGTCGTGACTATTCTTCTCCTAGAGTCTATTAATGTTATGTTTTGGTTTTATTATACATTATACAGGTAGGCTGTTCAGCGGTTTTGCCAGTGCCTTTATTAACATTGCGCGCGCATTGCTACCGGAAAAAATAAAACCTAGCGCGCCATTTCCCATAAATATTTGTTATCTTTTACGTTGTGTGGTTACATATTAACAAAAATACGAAATTTAAAGTATTGTTACCCAAAATACCAATCGACTTAGAAAAGTTTTTAAAAGAAGTGAATAGACAGTACCTGGCAACAAAGGTCAGTTGAACTTTATAAATCTAAACAATATCATCTCTATAGTTACGTTATTGTAGCATAAGTTCTTACAACAAGACTGCTTTTTTCCTCGCAAATGTGTTGAAAAACGTCGTATGAAACGCATGTGCATTGATTACTCACAAGGCGGTATTATTCACACGAGCCATAGGCGAGCGCGATAATGTAGCCGAGCCAATACAGCACACTCGTATCATAATGTACTATTATGTAACAGTTGTATAATAAAGGGTATTACAACACGAATGTGGGTTTACCATACAATAGTATCACATGAATGTTGTAATACCTAATGACATACAATTTGATACAAGACTTTATCTACACCCATGATATGAATCCTCTATAAACAATTTTTTTTTTCTCGCAATACTAATTATCGAACAAAAATGACGGGATACGACGTGAACTCCAATAACCTACAAGTTTTTTTTATAATTACGGCGCTGTGGTGCGCGTGCATGACAATATTCTTTTTTTTTTATTCATAAAGATACCTCGAATTGGGTAGCGAGAATATGGTTTAATGCAAAAAGAATACAAAGTACTTGCATAATGAAATTTTCTACAATTATACTGGTGCAGTGTGGTGGAATTAAGAATGTCACTCTTCCTGATGTATCCTGAAGTTTAAAAGATTTTTTTTATTTTATTTAAAAGTAAAATTTTAAGGAAATATTTCCTAAGAACCGACGCGGCGACGTCGCCCCGTGCACCGAGACAGTCGCGATGGATAAGGGCCCCGCTTTCCTCGGCTGAAGAGAACTGTCTCAAGTAGAGTATAATGCTTAAAATTAATTATCGCAGCGAAGTACGGTAGATTTTTATCCGACATGGGCCCGATGTAAGCTTTTTGGCATGCACAACAACCCAGTGCCGTTTATCAAAACTTACCCTTACAAGCATTTTTCTTGTAAAAATTTTCATTATTACAAATGTGTTTATCAAAACTACACGTGTAAATTACAAGTTACAAGTGTCATTGTTTATTCCACAAGTATATTTTTACACTTGTATTCGTGATTTTGTTCATCAAAAAATCCTTTGTAAGTTACAACTTGTAGAAAATCATAGCAAATCCTGAGTGTCCGGCTCTCCATTCCGTCTTACAAGTTTACGAGTGTCGCGCTTAGTATCGCAATCAATTTATAAATTCGATTTTCTGTTTTAAAATGTGGTCAAGTGATTCAAACAATGAAGAAAATATTATAATAACGGAACCGAGAACATATATAAAAGAATGATTGACTACGGTCAAATGGGGATGACCTATTTTAACTAAAGGTTTCGTCTTAAAGCTGATAAATTGGAACATTGAATTAATATTTTGGGTAGCCATTTAGAAAGAAATTCAAACAGACACAACGCCCTGTCTACTAAATTAATATTACAAATTGCTCTATATTGGTTGGGAACCGGAGTTCAATACCATGCTGTTTCTGACATCCATGGTGTAATAAAAGGGACTGCATTGCATACACTGCCTTTTATTACGGTGTTGTAGCAACCATCAATACCATAATGTTTGAAGACTACGTTACATGGCTGCATAATATTATTATGCAGGAAGTAGTACAGAAGTTTCATATATGTTGAAAGGAATGCCATTAATTTGTGGCTGTCTAGATGGTCCCTTGATAGAAATTGATGCCCCACACCAACATGAAGAAGTATTTGTAGATCGACACGGAAATCATTCCATTAACAATTTGGTTGTGTGCGGTCCTGACAGCAAGTTACTATTCCTATGATAAATATTGCAAAACCTTACCGCGAATACTCTCATTACAAATTTTAATAGGCGGGAATAGTTACTTTGTCGCTACTACAGTTTTTATCGTCCCATCCATATTATTATAAGGCTCAGACAATAAACCATTCAGCCATGCGTTTAAGGAAAACATAATTATTCAATTAAAAAAACATACAATAAAATGGCGGGAAAAGAATATGGCGCCATACTTTTTTGATTTTAGAACTTACAAGTAGAATCTACAAGCGTTAAATTTTACAAACCCTGTAGATGACTTAGCTTCTAAACATGGAGTTTTTCTGGTTTCTTTATTATACGGGGTACGAAGATGGCGTCATAAGGAGCCATGAATGATTGTGGTGGAATTGTAGCTTCTGTGTGGAGTGATTGAACCTCTAGACGACAATTGATATTTATTTTGTAAATTGGTGACGCTGCAAGTGACTCACGTTCGGCACGGACCACACGTTCATGTTGTTGAGGAAGTTCTCGCCCGCGATGGTCTCTTGCACCAAGTACGAGATGGCGGCCCTCAGCGACGAGTGGTTGAACCGCAAGTCATCGCGGAGCTCTCTTGCGGTGTCCTGTAACAGTAAGTGTGACGTTCCTAAGTGTTTACAACGATATAGCTTGGAGGATTGGCCCTCGGCTATGTGGGATTGTCAGGTCGCAGTGTGTAGGGAATCCAATCCCGCAGCCCTGCGAGATCGAGGTCATCAAATCGATTTGCGGGACTGCAAAAATCATACTTTTTGTCTAATTGTCTTTATGTTCATGAATTTATGAAGTTTTATATGAAATAAAAGACGCTTATATTTTTAAAATAACTTATTCCTTTTTTATTAGGAGCGGGGCGGAGGCACGGCGCAGCGAGGCGGCCTCGGCTATGCAGTGTGTGTGTGTGTGTGTGTGTATGTGTGTGTGTGCGTCTGTGTGTGTCAGTGCGGTGTACTCACGTTGAGCCGCGCGGAGATGTCCAGCATGTGCCACAGCAAGTCGGCCTGCAACGCGGTCAGCGCGGCGGAGGCGCGGCGCAGCGAGGCGGCCTCGGCTGTACAGTGTGTGTGGGTGTGGGTGTGGGTGTGTGTGTGTGTGTCAGTGCGGTGTAATCACGTTGAGCCGCGCGGAGATGTCCAGCATGGGTCGCAGCACGTCGGCCTGCAGCGCGGTCAGCGCGGCGGAAGCGCGGCGCAGCGAGGCGGCCTCGGCTGTACAGTGTGTGTGGGTGTGGGTGTGTGTGTGTGTGTGTCAGTGCGGTGTACTCACGTTGAGCCGCGCGGAGATGTCCAGCATGGGCCGCAGCACGTCGGCCTGCAGCGCGGTCAGCGCGGCGGAAGCGCGGCGCAGCGAGGCGGCCTCGGCTGTACAGTGTGTGTGGGTGTGGGTGTGTGTGTGTGTGTGTCAGTGCGGTGTACTCACGTTGAGCCGCGCGGAGATGTCCAGCATGGGCCGCAGCACGTCGGCCTGCAGCGCGGTCAGCGCGGCGGAGGCGCGGCGCAGCGAGGCGGCCTCGGCCGCGAACAGTGGCTGCTGCAGCGAGCGAGCCGTGCTGTTGAGCTGCTGCGCCAGCGGGTCCAGTGCCAGCGACGTCATGTTGGTCTCAAGCTACAACGAGAGTAGTACAAGTAAGCGACGACCCAGGATCATTTTTTAACAAGCTTTCTTAAGGTGGATCCGCAGTGGTAGCCCGCGAAATTCAAATCTTCTTACATTTTATTGTAATTTGCAGATCAGTGTTAGGTTGTATCTTGATCAAAATAGGAGTCGCGAACTCGCGACCATAACGAATATGGTGTTAAAGTAATTGCGTGCCATAGCTTCAGGGTGAGTTCAGTATAGATAAAGGAACCCGTAAAAAATAAAAATAAAATACCTTTAAAAAAAGTTTTAAAATACCGAAAATTGTCATAAGATGAACCTAATGTAGTACCTACTAATTAAATAGCGATCGTTTAGAATTGATTAGAAAATTGCTTAAAATATGTTTTTTTTTTTGTTTAAATGCTAATTCATAATTTCCTAGAGTTACCTACCTACCTACTATCAAACGCAATGAAATACCTACGCCTGAACACACACAGATAGGTAACTAGGTACGTAAATATTACAATTCCAAGTATTTCTTCTTCCTACTTTAGCGTGCTTATCTCCTTCAAAGTTAAAACCTACAAATTAAAAAAGTTGATCTTGCAATATTTTTTTATGTTTTTTTTAAATTATAAAATATTTTTATTTTTCCTCGGTTCCTTTATCGATACTGAACCTACCCTGAAGCTATGGCACGCAATTACTTTAACACCCTGTATATTGTTAGTTAGTTCTTAAGGAACAAATCTCATATGGAAAAGTTCTTATGGAACAAATGTAACTTAGAGAGATGATAAAAAATAATCGTAATGATTATTATTCTGTAAATACATATTCGTTATGGTCGCGAATCATATTTAATCAAAATACAACCTGACACTGACCTGCAAATTGTGAAAAAACGTAAGAAAATTTGCATTTCTCGGGCTACCGCTGCGGATCCTCAAGCCATCCTTCATTTGGAAATGAACTACATTATGCGGTATCAGCACCACCAAAATTCACAGTAACGACATCCGTGATGAAAATGCATTTTATAGTAGCCGTCTTTGATTATGACTTTAAAGGTTTTATAATCAAGAAACAAAACAGTTTAAAAATGGGTAGTAATAAAAAACTCAGAAAAATAATTAAAATATAAGCATACTCAAAACATGAAATTTACTGAGAATTTGATGATTTGATAATTCGAATTTTTGCAGAAACAATAGGGATTTTGCGAAAACAAGCATAATTAGAAAATGGTGAAAACATTTCTGCAAGCAACTTGGTAGTAGCGCGGTTGGTCACAGTTCTAACCTAACCTAACCTACTTCACACAGTTGCTCGCAGAACTGTTTTCATAATCATTTATAAACCTACACTCCATTAGAAATAAGATTAGACATTTAACTAAACCTTGTACTGATTTTGACTTCTATTGCGTTGGTGGCATGTTTATTGTGTGATTATAATAACGATACTAAGAACTAATACACTACGAAATACTAGATTCTATCGCTAATTGAATGTACTTCAATTAGCGATAGAATCCGAAAACCACAAAAGTTTTAATATCAAAGCATAATGTAAACAAAAACTTGAACGGACGAACGTAATGATAAGTCGAATATGTTAGCGCGCCTATCGCTCTGCACCCGAATGCAACCGATGTCACCCGAAGTAGGCACGCACGAAGCGTCCGCGCGGGCCGGCCGGTAGGTAGTTATTTTCATTAAAATTGAGAGTTTAAAAAGTTATTCTATAACCAATAGTAGAAATTAAGCTGGTTTTTATAGTGCTTAAGAAAACAATTATTTTTGCAGTACATTTATGTTTTCGGAAACTTTGTATTTTTTCGGAAGTTAAGCTTAATATTTGAAATGGGAAAAAAATAGAAAAATAATTATTGACATACTAGCTGCCGCTCCGGCTTCGCACGGGTAAGCACTTATCTACGGCGCACCTACCTACCCTAACTACCTACCTAGCTACATACATACAACAACCTACCTACCTACCTACTTACCTACACCTACCTACATACATACATACATACCTACCTACCTTAACTTCACCTACCTATCATAAGAACCATCTCCTTACTATAACAAACACAACAAAAAAAGAATTAGTACAATTGGTCCAGCCGTTCACGCGTGATGCCGTGACCAAGGAAATAGGGATTCATTTTTATATATTATATACAGGGTGTCCCTCACAACCTGTACCAGCGAAGGTCTGTGATCAGGGGACACCAATACCCATCGATTGAACCCCCATGTATGTTCCGCGATATTTTGTAGTTTCCGAGAAATGATTTTTTTTTGTAATATTTTAAATTTTTTTACATTGTAGGCGGTTTTGGCTCTAACTTTTTCTGGGTGGTGTTTCTTTGATATTTTTTTTTATCAGTATTATGGCTAGAATGTGTGTTCACCTATTACAAAACAAAAACCCAAATTCTAACTACTAGAAGCTCAGAATTTGTTCACAAGATTTAAGTTTATGTTTGAGACACATTTTCACTTGACTTCAAGTTGAAAAAAAAAATACTTACACCTGACTGAATGACATGTAAATAATTTTAAAAACTTTATGGGTTCCTTAGCTCTCAAAATAACATAAAAAACTTGGTACTTTATAGGACATTATTACGCGAAAACGGAGTTCAAAGTTGATACAGTTAAAAATAATGAAATTTATTTGAAATTTATATAATAAATAAATCAAAGAAACACCACCCAGAAAAAGTTAGAGCCAAAACCGCCTGCAATGTAAAAAAATCTGAATATATTACAAAAAAAATCATTTCTCGGAAACTACAGAATATCGCGGAACATACATGGGGGTTCAATCGATGGGTATTGGTGTCCCCTGATCACAAACCTTCGCTGGTACAGGTTGCGAGGGAAACCCTGTATAGATAACAATTTTTTGCAGGCAATATAAGAATTCTCTTGCTCCTACGCTAGTAATAACTGTGTTGCAGGAGCCATTGAAAATACAGAGTTTCGGTTAATTTTGTATAAATTTTTCGGTAATTCATTTTATCACAGCTTAGTTAGTATACCACTAGCTTTAAGCTTTATTATTTATAAAGCTTCCGAAAAACAAATAAACTTCGTTTCGTTCGTTTTAAAATATATAAAAAAATTACTTTCAGTAAATTTGGCTGTCGTGTTAGCCGCGGCGGCCATATGTCCGAAATCATATCATAAGTTAATGAATGCCATAAAGTTATCTGTCAAATAACGCCAATTTTATGAATATAAAAAATATTTTTCTGTGTTTTATAACTATATAAAGTTCTACGCCTCTAAAAAAAACTCCCGATATAATTAATTCAATCCACTACATTTCTTTCTCTTTTTATTTAAGGGATGAAATCTTAAAAAAAAATCGTATTTACTTCATGCAGTTTCGATTGCGCAGCTCGTGGCATTTAGTAGTAAATTTTTCATCATGGGCGTCATTTTTATGGTTTTTGGGAGCGCTGTTACCGAAAAATTGTCAAAATATAATTCAAAGATGGCATGAGATGATTGAATCATCGAATTGGTGAATTTTCTTCGTATGCTTTTTTCATTCCAAGGGGTTTGGGGATGCTGATACCAACAAAAAAATTAAGTGTTTCCTTATCCAAGGTATGGGCGATAAAAATAACATACAACCCATGTACAATGACATTTTGTGTTGCTAAATAAATAAATACACAAAAAACAGTGCTCAGCATGTTAATAACTTGAGGCCCGCCGCCCAGGGCATTAATGATACTTAACAAAACCTAGGTTATTATGACGAACGAAACTAATCTTCTTTGAGCTGCGGTCTGGCTTTGCGATTGGGTGTCGGTGCCTCTTGCGGTTTGTGATTGCGATCGCCTTCGGAAGAGCACCTTAGGGGCCGCCTCCACGAGCGAGGGAGTCGCGGCGATATTATCGTCGTGCCAGGTATTTCTAATTTCTATACACTCTTTTAGGGGCCGTCTCCACGAGCGAGAATCGCGGCGATGCAACGAGTGGCAGCGTGCGTGCGAAGCGTCATCGTATGGCCGCGCGCTCGTTGCTACTGGCGGCGCGCCCACCGCGCTCTCGTGGCGGAACCCGGCGAGAGCGCGGAGCACGCTGTCTCAATGCAGGTGTCCCGCTCTTCAACAGAACTATTGAATAACGCCTCGTCGCGGACACGCGGCGATTCCGTTACGAGTCGCGACGATACGCTGGCGGAATAATCGCTCGACTTAGAAGCGCGGATCAGTCGCGATTCTCGCGCTCGTGGAGGGGGCCCCTTAGTGTTCACCTTCGTTAAATTAGGAGCTCTTATAAAAATTTGATGTTTCTAGACCCAGCGGTTTAGGTTGTGCATTGTCTGTCAGGGAGTGAATGAATTTTAGATAGATATAGTACTGACCGCAGAGAGGATCCTGTCGAAGTCGAAGTCGGACAGGCCGGTGTCGGCCAGCTGGCGCAGCTTGTCGCGCGCGGCGCGGGGCAGGATGGCCACGGGCGCGGCGCGCGGCGCGGGCGGCTCCAGACGCGCGCGCTGCGCCAGCTCGGCGCGCGCGCCGGAGCGCAGCGCCTGCATGTTGAACAGGCGCCACAGGTGCAGCGCCTGCGGGGAGCGGCGACACAATACAACTCCTAGATCGTTACCAACTTCTGGAGCCACAATCTTAGGCCCGCCTGCACCACAAATCACTGAATACGGTTCGCGCTAAACGTATGGAAACTGATCCGTCCTTCCCACAAAACAACTTATTTATTTTTTCTTCAAAAAATTCGTCTAGTAGTGAAATGAAAAGATTTAATTCTGTAAATATAATAATAGGAATTACTTTGACACGTCATGTTTGAAAAAAAAATGCAGGAAGGAGATGATTTCTTATCTAACTACTCCTGAAAAGAAATGATGAATCAGACCCTGAATCTGATTCATCATTTCTTCTTCTCGTCAAAGTCTCTTTCAAAGTCCAGACTTTAAATATAAAAACCAAGGGCCAAGTACGAGTCGAACTCCAACAGGGTTCCGCACCATTTCGTATTTTTTTTCATCATTATATCAGCCGAAAGACGTCCACCGCTGGACATAGACCTCCCCCAACACCGCCGCTTCGACCAGTTCTGTGCCTCCCACATCCAGCAGATTCCTACGGCCTTCTTCAGTTCATCGGTCTACCTTATGGAAGACCTTCCAACATTACGTCTTCCGGTACGCGGTCGCCACTCCAGAACCTTTCGGCCTCATCGGCCATCTGTTCTGCGAGCAATGTGCCCTGCCAATTGCCAAAATTAAGTGGCAAAATTCAAAATGTTGCTACTTAATTTCGGCAATTCTTCGGGCTATGTCGGTTCCGACCTTGATTCTCCTGCGGATCTCTTTATATCTGATTCAATTACGTAGGGAAACTCCAAGCATAGCCCTATCCATTGTCATTGCCCTTTGGGTGACTTTTAGCCTTCCTTCATAGGGCCCATTTTTTTTAAGTTCAGTTAATGAAAACTCTAAACGGAGAATATTTTTCATCTTTTCTTGATTAAATACAGTATTATGGTACATTATATACAGCAGTTTCCTGACCTGTTTTAACAGGTCAGGAATTTGAAACTTCAATAACAATCAATCAATTTTTTGAGCAATTTATTGCTGCGACAGAGCTCGTACAAAAATGGTCTAAAGCGTCCGTTTCAGACCATTTTTGTACGAGCGAGAACTTTAACGGCACTCTATTTCTTCATTTTTAAAGATAAAAACAACCGACTTCCAAAACAAAACACTACAAAGTGAAAAATTAATTTAATTTCGGAAGTCGGAGTCTTTGGTTTTAAATTTACGCTTAAGGCTGCCTGTCCACTGGAGCGGAGAAGAGAAAAGAGGAGCGGAGATGTGCCAATATTAACCAATAGAAACTTGACTCCGCCCCTGAGTTTAGATTTGATTGGTTAATAATGGCACATCTCCGCTCCTCTCCTCTCCTCTCCGCTCCATTGGACAGGCAGCCTTAGACTAGCCTTTTTTCATCTGTTGATGTTTAATTCACGTTTTAGAAGAAAACATTATTCTTTTAAAATTAAAATAATACTCTTAGCTAGGGATGTCTACAGAGCAGTAGTGATGAGAAATATTATGATTGACATAGATTATATTTAAAGGCGCGAATTTTAAAAATATGTATGCAACAATTTATTGTGTAATCAAATGCAGAATAGCGTCCTGTTTGAGGACAGTACCAGAAAATGTTTGAGTAAACCTGTCCCAACAGACGGCACTCGTGCATCAGTGATCGTGAGCGCAACCATCTCGGGCAGCTCAACGAGCCGAACACAACAGCATCACCAGCATAATAATATAGGCATACAAGTGCTGTTCCTGATACGTGCCAAGAAAACTTATTTAGCTAAGACGATTACTATCTTTTTACTCAACTGCCGCAGGAGGATAATGTTTTTGCCTCTGCTAACAACAGGATGACACGCAAGTAAATTAAGCTGAACTAAAACTTCCACTCTCGGTGACGGAGGTGACTTATTAAATACGGGATTGGCCTCACGAATTGTGCTCAAAATCAAAAACTAGTAACTTCATATTAAAGCTCTTACCCTACAGTATCGAAACAAATGCATAGAAGGCCTGGAATTTTTATGCAGGCCATAGAAAAGTGTTGCTAAAATGAAAAAGTCACTTCAAAAAATAGAATTACCTTGTAGACGGTATGGTTGGCGTGGCAGGCGACGAGGACGCTGGACAGGTTGAAGTCGGGCTCGCGGTGCTCGTTGAACACCGACTGCTCGAAGTCCACCATCTTGTCCAAGTCCTCGAACAGGCGATTGCCGCGCGGCTCTCTATATAACACACATCCGTCTGAAATTTTGACACAAATAATCTTCTGGAAATATTGGCATGTTGATAACATTCCGTCGTAAGTAAAGTATTACTTTCTTTTTGTTTTAAGGTATTAATGTACCATATTATTATGTTTATTCTCGTACCAAACTACTTTCATATCAATTTTATTGTGCTTTAAAATGTTACCGTCCTATTAAATTACGATATTAAGTGATGGCCAGACACACAGGTTTTAAAACTTAAATAGGGTAGGTCGCTATCTAACATTCTGACTCTGAACTATCATTACTTGCACCTGTAAATTTGTTTACCTAGCGAGCAAACAACTATTTTTAAGACGAGAGTGTTTCTTTGAATCCATGGCGCAGCGAAGGTGAGCGTTTTCAAAAAAAAGTGTACTATGTCTGAAATTATGATAATATTTTAAATATCAAATTTTCGACAATTTTTTGATTCAGATATTATTAAGATATATGATAGTTTATGAAAATTATATTTAATTGCTTGCAGATTAATCAATAATACGAGAAGTAATTAGATTAAACTGGCACTGTGGAAAAAAATTTCAGTTTTGCAACGGTCTTAAAAGCTAACTTTTTTACTAACTATACGCAAATAAATTTGAAAGAGTTACGAAGATTATCATAATTATATTTATTTATCAATAAATTACGAATAATACTAGTTTTAAGTTCGGTTTTGTCACAGTTGATGATAAAGTACCCGTTACTTTTACGATATCATAATGAAATGTAGTTTTAATCCGCAAAGTAAATATTGTATTTTGGAACATCAAAACCAATTTACATAATGCATTCAAATTATTTATACCCTTTGATATTAATAATTGGTTAAAACTAAGAAATTCCTCGTCTCAAAACCGGGGACAGTCGCAAAACCGACAGACCATTTTTTGTAAAGCTGAGCATACAGCAGCGCAAAATTAAAACAAAATAATTACGTGTTTAAAATAAAATCAAGAATTACATTTTAAATTTTTATTATATAGTCAGTCTATTTAGAAATTTTTTATTTCGTAATTAACAAAATTAAGCAGTATAAGACGTACTTTGTACGTGAAACTTTTTTCTTCTTAGATTTTATTCTTGGCAAATTTTTCAGTCTTTGGGCCTCTAGTATTTCAGGATTCTCTCGTTTAAATTTTTCCCTATACCTCCGAGATCTTTCTGCGGTAGTTTGTGGCACTGTGAAACCTAAAAATGTAAATAGTACAAGCCACATTAAGCGAAAAGCCACATATATATTTTTTTAAAGGATTTTAATTTACACGTTTATTAATAGTTACGGGGCAAAATGTCGCAAAACTGACGTGATGTTCTCTTCCCATTTTATATTCAAAATTATATTTTATCTACGATTAGTATCAAATGTATATAACGTTAGTTTAGGATATTGTTCATCATCTGAAAACAGTTTAATTATGTAAACTGACCTGAATGAGTCGTTAATGTGTGTCAAACCCGACAGAAGAAATCTTGACGGCCGTTGCACGCATATAAAACACGTCTGTTACTAGTAAAGTATTAAGACAACTAGCTTTATTAAAATGGCGTTCGGTGTATGCCTACGATGTTGTTGCATTTCAAAACTTAAAAAATACTCTAATAAATTTTCAAATGGCAGTTTGAGCCGTGACAAAACCGACATGTCCGGGTTGTACCACTTTTTATGGTATGTTTAGAAATCAATTTGTATTGAAATGAGCGTAGGACTTGAATTATTAACAACCGGTGACGATCGACGACTCCGGGTATTTCAAGCGATGACCAAAAAGTCATGCTACCTTAGTACAATTTATTTTATTTTATCGCTTCTAACATCGAGGAACTTGAGTGGGGGACACGCCAAAAACTGACACTTTGGTGTTCAAAATTGCCTTTTTTTATTCATACGCAAAGTATTAGTAAATTTATTGTATGAAAGTAACTAGTTTACAGTGTGTTTAATACTTTCATTCATCAAAATAATTAGCCACGTATCAATTTTACAAGTTATTAGACTTCAAACACAGGGGACAGTCCAAAAGTGAGGGGTACACTTTTTTTTAAACGCTCAGGTATCAAACTACGTCAGTCGAGCTTGGTCACTAAAATGTTTTTTTACCAATATATCTTTCTTAATTTAATATAGTAATGCGACTTACTGTAATAGAAGAACATCTTCTTAAAAACTTGCAATTTTTTTTTAATTTATAATTTTTCCTGAAATATTTTAAAACTACAGCAGCTTTTCTGACAGACTGCATCACTGCACATATTAATTCTTCTGATTTGCCATGTTCCGATTGCTTCGGTCGATCACAGAGAAGTGGATATTTTCACTTAGTCCAAAACTTTTTTTTTTATGGCCGCGCCGCGGTGTAGCGCCGCCGCATAGTGGAACAATTGTATGGGAGGGGTTGGACTTTGGCATTTTTATTTGTACTCACGTGAGCGGGTCGCACTATGTCGCCTTGTGTACTCACATGAGCGGGTCGCACTATGTCGCCTTGTGTACTCACATGAGCGGGTCGCACTATGTCGCCTTGTGTACTCACGTGAGCGGGTCGCACTATGTCGCCTTGTGTACTCACGTGAGCGGGTCGCACTATGTCGCCTTGTGTACTCACATGAGCGGGTCGCACTATGTCGCCTTGTGTACTCCCGTGAGCGGGTCGCACTATGTCGCCTTGTGTACTCACATAAGCGGGTCGCACTATGTCGCCTTGTGTACTCACGTGAGCGGGTCGCACTATGTCGCCTTGTGTACTCACGTGAGCGGGTCGCACTATGTCGCCTTGTGTACTCACATGAGCGGGTCGCACTATGTCGCCTTGTGTACTCACGTGAGCGGGTCGCACTATGTCGCCTTGTGTACTCACATGAGCGGGTCGCACTATGTCGCCTTGTGTACTCACGTGAGCGGGTCGCACTATGTCGCCTTGTGTACTCACATGAGCGGGTCGCACTATGTCGCCTTGTGTACTCCCGTGAGCGGGTCGCACTATGTCGCCTTGTGTACTCACATGAGCGGGTCGCACTATGTCGCCTTGTGTACTCACATGAGCGGGTCGCACTATGTCGCCTTGTGTACTCACGTGAGCGGGTCGCACACGAAGCGCGTGGCAGCCAGGCCCACCACGAAGTGCACCAACATGACCAGCAGCACCAGGCTGCCCAGCAGGAAGATCATGCTGACGCCGCTGTAACAACACGCCGTATATTTGTTTTTAATTCATTAGCATCTAATTGAAAAAATAAACTATTATAATTTTTGACCAGTAACGAAAGTTGTGTTTTATCTGAAAATTCGTTTTATTTTGAAATAATAAAAAAACAAAAACCCGACTGCAAAACCACATAGCTGAAAAGAGAAAAACAAGTGTCAGAGCTGTGATTTACGAGCAGCTCTTGAGGTGGTCGGGTTCTTGACTTCACTAAGCGATGCTTCTTTACCAGTTTCTGCATAGGAGCTTATATAGGTAATTACGAATTATAGTGACAGACAGACGGCGTCGCGTCGCAGATCGTAGCGGTGTGTCGGGCCCACGGCGCGGGCCGCACGCGCGTCTCGCAGGCCCGCGGATTGGTTCGCGGATCTATAGAATTTTGGTATCTCTGCCTGCGATACCAAAATTCTATAGATTATAATGCTTGATTTCTCTTTTCAGTTGTGGTTTTGCAGTCGGGTTTTTTTATTTTTTAATAATTTTCTTTATTTCAAGCTTTTTAGTTTTATCTATATATATATATTTTTTTTATTTTTTTATTCACGAACAAGATACATTGTTACATATAAAAATGAATCCCTATTTCCTTGGTCACGGCATCACGCGTGAACGGCTGGACCAATTTCGCTAATTCTTACATATTATACATACATATATACATTCTCTCGAAAACCATTGCCCTCTTTCTGGGGCAGTCGGGTAAAAATAGTATTTTCTCAAACATGCTTGGAAATTCGAACATTATTTTGACAACCTTTTTCGAGATAAATTGAAATTGCTGTACTGCTCAAAAACAAGTGAGCATCAGGCCGGCAATATAATGGTCATCGCCCATTATAACAGCACCGCTCCAGCACGGTAGCGCCCCGGCACCGCCTCGAAAAATCTAGTCGTCAACGCGCCGTAAGCCAGGCGACGGCAAGTCGTCAACGCGCTGTAATCCAGGCGACGGCTAGCCGCCAACGCGCTGTCAGCAAGGCGACCGCTTGTTGCCGGCATGCCACCGGCGAAGTAACAGCCTTGTTGTTTATTCACAAGCAAGGCGTCACCGTGCGGCCGACGAGGCGTCACCGCGCTTACGGCGGGGCGTCACCCCGAGGACGGTGAGGCGCCAGCGAGCGGGCACCTCGCTTGAAGCGCGCTGTCGGCCCGACGTATGACGGCTCGCGGGCCGCTCACTGCCGGTGAGCCGTCCACTATTTTGTATAGCCATCGTAAAATAGATTTTAATCCATTTGACTTAAAATCCTAACTTGATTGATAAGTTATTTGCCGTGTCAGAGCCGTGCTGTGTTAAAATTGGACCTTCAATTTGGTAGCTTAGCAACTGCATAACTATACTTGTTGA
This sequence comes from Conistra vaccinii, assembly GCA_948150665.1. Classification (NCBI taxonomy): domain Eukaryota; kingdom Metazoa; phylum Arthropoda; class Insecta; order Lepidoptera; family Noctuidae; genus Conistra; species Conistra vaccinii. Next base: position 691,521 of record OX411323.1, on the reverse strand, counting down.
TTGTCAAACTCTCGTGTCATATAAAGAAAAAACCGCATGGTGTTTTTATAAGATTTTATTGTAAATTATTGTTCTTGTGTATTTGTGATTATACGTATTTCTTTGGATAAACCACGCTCTGCTTATTTAATCTCCAAAAGGTTATGGGCCCAGAACGCAGAAGTGTAAAATGGAGCTTTCAAAAATACAGATCACAAAACTTGATGGCCACAATTGGGTCGCCTGGAAATACCGAATGGTTGCCCTCCTAAAAGGCATAGACGGAATTTGGGAGATTGTGGAAGGTAAGGCACAAAAACCGGCAAAACCTGCGGAAGGCAGTGGTGATGCCGTAGTTGCAATTTACAATAAAACTTTACGAGATTTTGTTACATTGGAGAGCACAGCCCTACTGCTGATAACAAACAATGTAACGGATGAAACACTAGGGAAAGTAATAAGGTTGTCTACTCCCAAGGAAGTATGGAATGAACTCCATAGGCTGTATGAGGGTCCTGATGAGGGCAGGCTCTACGACTTATGTTTGGACTTCTTCAAACTTAAAAGGGATCCGTCAGACAACATGTCGACTCATGTCTCGAAACTGAAGAATTTATGGCACAGTCTAAAGGAAGAACTACTCAAAGAAGAGAATGTTGAAATGCCTGAAGTTCTCCTGATTTGTAAAATCCTGGATACGTTGCCAGAAACTTATTTTTCGTTCAAGTCTAGTTGGCTATTGATGTCTAAGAAGGAAAGAACAGTAGATAATATTACGGCCCAACTGTGTGCACATGAAAAAGCGCTGAATGCGACGATGGCTGACCCTGAATCGAGTGAAAGTGCGCTTTATGTGAAAACTAATAGAAAGGTTGCTAAAGGAAATGACCAAAGAGACCAGCAAAATAAAAAGAGGTACAAATGCTTTATTTGCAAAGAGTCTGGACATCTTAAGAAGGATTGCCCGAATATTGGCAAGAAAGAGAAGGAAAACAAAGCTCACAGTTCCAACATGATGTTACTGACGGTGAATTCAACAGATTCTGGGACTAACCGTGACTGTGATCATTGGTATATAGACAATGGAGCGACACATCACGTTACAAGTCGAGGAGATATGTTTCAAGATTTTAAACATTTTAGTGAGCCTCACACAGTAACTACGGCTGACGGAAACACGATAAAGGCTGTTGGAAAAGGCACAGTCCGTGTAGAGGCCAATGTTAAAGGAAAAAGTGACTTCCTTTTGCTAACAGATGTTTGGTATGTTCCTCAGATTAGCAAGAACCTTTTCTCTGTGCTTAGTACACAGGACAAGAACCCCTCAAGTATCTTTGAGTCGCGGGTTACAACATGTTCCATGAAGATCAATGGTAAGGTTGTCTTAACAGGAAAAAGGCAAAGGTATGGCGGTTTGTACAAGATAGACTGCAAAGCCATATGTGCTGATTTTTCAGTCAACTTAATTGAACATGGAGATACGCTGCAAGTATGGCACGAGCGTATGGGACATCAAGACAAGAGACATATCAAAATGTTGATAGAAAAGGAGTTAGGAGTAAAGACATCTAACAGTGGAGAATTATGCGAAGGTTGTGTCTTTGGTAAAGCGCACAGGAAACCATTTGGTGTTCGCGATAAGGCAACAAAACCTGGTGAGCGCATACACTCAGACGTCTGTGGACCCTTTCCTTGCAGTGTCTCTGGATATCGATACTTCGCACTGTTTAAGGATGAGTTCACACGATACAGATATGTATACTTCCTTAAAAATAAATCTGAAGTTCCTGAAAAGTTGAAACAGATGATGTCTGAGGCTAGAAATGCTGGACATACTATTATCGAGGTTTTAAGCGATAATGGAGGCGAATATGATAACAGGAAAGTACGAGATCTACTTGGACAAGCTGGAATAAAGCAAAGACTTATCATGCCGTACAAACCAGAACAAAATGGGTGTAGTGAAAGAGAAAATCGCACTATAGTCGAATCTGCTCGAGCGATGATGCACGCGCATGAGGAGATCCCTCAGAATTTGTGGGCTGAGATGATAAACACTGCTGTTTACATACTAAACAGGACAGGACGTACTTCAGTGAAACACAAGTCGCCTTATGAACTGTGGCTTAACAAGAAGCCTCAGATAAAGCACCTGAGGATAGTTGGTTCACCTTGCTTTGCGCATGTACCTAAGCAGAAGAGAAGGAAATTGCAAAAGAAAGCTACACGGTGCATTTTAATTGGATACGACAATGATGATGGATACAGACTTTGGAATCGGGAAAGAAATTCATTAGTCCGATCTAGGGACGTTATTTTCGATGAAAGTGCGCTAGAGACTTCAATGAATGAATACACTGAAGCAGTCTGCAGTCCGGAAAATGAAATTGAAGTAGAACTTAGTAGAGACGCTTTGAGAGATAATGGACAAAGAACTCCTGTTATGCCTAATATTGATAGAGTCGGTGAAACTGACATGGATATAGGTGAACAAAATCTGGATGTCGGAGAAGAGTTTCATGATGCAGAAAATGTTATAACTGAACAGTCTATTGAATCAGAGGGAGATGGAAACGTTAACGAAGATGATAATGTCGTTGATGAATATCGAGAAGATGTCAATGATGAAATTATCGCAGATGAACGTGAAGATGTGTTCGCGGAACAGATGATACTTCGAGACCGTTCTTTGTTACGTCCGCCAGATAGATTCAAAGACTTTGTTATGAACGCGATAATGGGATACAATGAACCAGAAACGTACAAAGATGCGATCAGAAGCCCAGACAAAGAGCTATGGGAAAAGGCCATGGACAGTGAAATCAGTTCTTTGAAGGAAAATGACACATGGAAGCTTGTAAATCTACCCAAGGGCAGAAAAGCTTTACCTAGCAAGTGGGTTTTCAAAGTCAAGATGAACGCTGATGGCTCTATAGAAAAGTACAAGGCTAGGTTGGTGATAAAAGGTTTTCATCAAAAGAAAGGTATAGATTACATGCAAACCTTTAGCCCTGTGACCAGAATGGCAACTGTTCGTTCAGTAATTAGTACAGCAGCGAGCGAAGGCATGTCGATGAGACAGTTCGATATTTCGACTGCCTTCCTGTATGGCTCTTTAGTTGAAGAGATCTTCATGAAACAGCCAGAAGGTTATAATGACGGCTCCGGTCAAGTATGTCTTCTAAAGAAGAGTCTCTATGGGCTGAAGCAAGCACCACGGTGCTGGAACCGGTGCATTCTAGATTATTTCAAAGAAATCGGTTTCAAGGCAAGTGAGGCAGATCCTTGTCTTCTGATACGAAAGAAAGGATGTGAAAAGCTTATAGTAGCTCTATACGTGGATGACGGTCTGGTCGTCGGATCCAATGACGTACTGATAGACGAGTTGATGGAGGAGCTCAAACGTCGTTTCAAAATAACCACGAAAACTGCGTCCTATTTTCTTGGAATAGAGATAGAAAGCAGAGGAGATAGAATTAAGATATTCCAAACGTCGTATGTGCATAAGATCTTGCGGAGATTCGGAATGGACACCTGCAAACCGGTGTCAACGCCGATTGCAAAAGAAGGCACATGGAGTGAGAAGGTGGACATGAGTTATATGAAAGATAACTACAGGCAAATTGTTGGAGCCTTGGCTTACTTGATGGTATGCACTAGACCTGACATTGCATATGCTGTAAGTGTAGTCTCACGAAGTCTGGAAAAGCCAGAAGAAGCCGACTGTGTCCGACTGAAGCGCATTATGCGATTTTTGCAGTACACGCCAGATCTAGGTATCACGTACAAGAAAAATTACAAACAAGGCATTTTGGAATGCTATAGTGACGCTGATCATGCAGGAGATATCAGCACTGGTAGATCCACTACTGGAGTGCTGTGTATGTATGCAGGAGGAGCGGTGTCGTGGCTAAGCCAACGACAGGCAAGCGTTTCAATTTCTACCACTGAGGCAGAAGTTGTTGCCGCTAGTGAAGCAGCCAGAGAGACTGTTTGGCTATCTCGGCTTATGAGTGATCTTGTCACTCTTAAAGAGATTCCATGCATAAGAGTTGATAACGAAGCTGCAATCAGGCTGGCTGAAAATCCTGAATTCCATCGAAGGACTAAGCATATCCGAGTTCGACATTTCTTTGTGAGAGAATTGGTGACTGGCGGTGAGCTAAAAGTCGATAAGGTATCTAGTGAAGATCAGCTGGCAGATATTCTGACCAAGCCACTAGCAAGACCGAGGATCAGAAAGATCTCTGACCTAATAGGTATTTGTTGAGAGGAGATGTTAAAATTGGACCTTCAATTTGGTAGCTTAGCAACTGCATAACTATACTTGTTGATTGTCAAACTCTCGTGTCATATAAAGAAAAAACCGCATGGTGTTTTTATAAGATTTTATTGTAAATTATTGTTCTTGTGTATTTGTGATTATACGTATTTCTTTGGATAAACCACGCTCTGCTTATTTAATCTCCAAAATGCTGCTATAATGAGCGATGACCTTTAGTATGAAAATCCATATCTGTCGTGTTTAGCGGCCAAATAAATGGGTGTGTAATGTTTGGTATAACAACAGATAGAAAAATTTCATTTGACATAACTTTTATATAATATAATTTTCATATGCTATAAACACATTTAACCTAATTTCGTATGATCGAATGTTACATTTCATATAATTTTCATTTTCTCTAATTTAATTTAGTATAACGTTCATTTCATATAATTTTCAAATTGTATAATGCTATTTTTATATAATGTTCATTTCACCTATCTTTCATATTAACTAACTTTCTAAGGTAACGTATCGTTCTTGAGAAAAGCAAATTATATTGTAACCTAACCTCAAAACATTAAAGTTGTTTCTGCGTCGTCGCCGGCGCTGCGGGAAGTGCAACCCCTTCGCCCTTACGTTTGTTACAGCGGGCGGGAGTTGCTCTCCCTCCGCGCCTCCGGTTTTTATATACACTCTAGGGTAGGAGTCAAAAGACTACGTAAAGTCGGGTTGCCCCGATTCGGTTTTGGAACAGATTCAACCTATTATCTACAAGCCAGTGTAGATATTTCCAAATTATATTAAATGTTACTTATAGATTTTGAATATTATATTAATTGAATATTATTTTAAATGTGCATTATATAAATTGTTCATTATACCATATGAAATTAGGTAAAACGAAATTATATCAATAATTCATTATATCATTTGATCGTTATATTCAAGATATATTGATTTGCAAAACATGTGTACACATACAAGAATAAAAACGTGCATGCAGGATATCATAAAGAAAAGAAATACAGGTTCAGACATGTTTGCCATATGCTATGGCGTGCAAATATGAGTAGTACGAGTAATGATTGAATAATTAATTTCAAGTCAATATCAATAATTTCAAGTTAATTACATAAGCAAACAACATCAAATTTTATAATGTCAACAGTAAATAAAAACGGAGATAACCTATCAAAGATTTAATTTAAATTTCGAACTGGCTTAGCAAAAAGAGCGAAAATTTTTCGTTGTTCGTCTTTGATTCTGGAATTTATAAATAATTTACTTAGTTTGAATTTCCGCGCATTGTTTGAGAAAAGTACTATACAAGCCTTGGCCGCAACCAGGCATTGATGGACTCACGTATGTGTGCCTCGGCCCACATTTTCACGATCGTCCATCGATGCCCTAATTGCTGGCCTCGGCCGTAATGTACTATTTGATGACAGACTTTATCTTAGCCTGCTTAGCCTGCGGACTTGTAACACGTTACCGTCCTCCGCAAGTAGCAGCACCTACCACAGCAGGCAGCGCGAGCCGGCGCCCTTGTTGCAGCACTCGGCCGCGCCGTACGCGTCCGGCCGCTTGCCGCACACGCCGCACAGCAGGCCCAGCACCAGCGCGCACGTGATCTGCAACACGCGGCACACATACAGCAACACGCAGCACACGCTCGGCACACACACAGCACGCCGCAGCTCCGTGCTAGCGCGGGCTAGGCGCGCGCCGGGCCCAGGCCGACCGTACGAACGAACCGCCGCCTACTTCTTCAAACAAAGCCAAGACAAGTACACATGCGTAGTAATGGAGTGGTACGTTATTTCTATGCTCAAGTGTGCGATTTAGATCCTGGCTTAGATCATCAAGTAAGGCTAAGTGTTATTAGGTTTTCCATTTGTCCAGTAATAGCCCGGAGTCTTGATTAGTAATGTATGTATAAATAACGCATGCAATAGGCTCGCCTATTGCATGAACTAACGAACATGATACTTAAACATAGTTCAGCCCAGCTCACCAGCAGCAGCGAGCAGGCGGCCGCCAGCGAGGCCCAGCGCCGGTAGGGCGCGTACTGCAGGTACCTGTCGTGGTACTCGTCGATCATCTTCTCGAATACCAGCAACTTCAGGGTGGTGTTTTTGACTAGTTCTCCGACCTTCGTCGAAAAGCCCTTCAGTTTATCACCTGCGAACAATAATATGTTGTATTCGTCACTAGTTTGAGTAGAGTGTCGCTAAGCACGCTCACAGCGTTGTGCTCAGCGACACTCTACTCCACCAATAGTTAAGTATAGAAGGCCGGCTCCATACAACGAGCGAACACACACGCACACAGACACGCGTCTACGTATGTCCATTTGACATAGTTTGATATCGCCGTACCCACGCGTTTGTGTGCGCGCACCTTTTTTCGCTCGTGGTATATTCTATATCTATAAATTTGTAAAAAAAAAATCTCTTATTTCTTTCTTTTTTGATTTGATTCCGCAAGGTGTATACGATTAATAGATTTTTAAGTTAGAGATATTACAAAAACCTTGATGTTTTGACAACATGGTCGATGGAGCGCTGGATGCTGAGCTGGACGTCACTGAACACTTTCTGTCCGTCGGCACCTCGCTGTGTGCGTGTGTACGTACCTATGCCGGAGAGCGAGCGTGTCACGTCGGGCATGCGCTGGTCGATGGAGCGCTGGATGCTGAGCTGGATGTCACTGAACACTTTCTCTCCCTCCGCCATCTCGCTCTTGATGCCGCTATCCAGCAGCTGCGTCACGTTGTTGAGCAGGTCCGTCACGTCCGGCATCTGTTACAACGTACTCGTCAGTCACAGTTCACAACACGCAGATCGTCTCTGTACTTCCGTATCCTCATCATCTGGCTGCCTTTTCCCAACTATGTCGGCGTCGGCTTCGATTCTAACCGGATGCAGCTGAATACCAGTATTTTCGTACTTCCGTATGTAAATCAATATTAGTGTAACCGATACAACATCGACGCATCAAGAACAGCACAGTCTAATACTGCTTAAAGCACAATTTAACTCACAGACATGCAGGAGTCGCATTACGCTCCAAATAATTAAATAGGTACATCTGGACACACAGGCGTCAATATAACAAGCCAGTCGCAACCGCTGCGGCAAACTGGCAACGAACATTGTTACAAAATGTTGATGGAGGATTCTTCGTTTTACGATGTAAATATTCAAAATAAAATGAAATTCGGTGCTTATGAATATTACTCATTGTTATATTTAGGGAAAATATTACAAAAACAATTTATGTGGTTTACTTTTTGCTTTCGTTTACTAGAGTTCAAACACCCATCTCGTAAAGCCAACGTCATGTGTGCGTCATACGATAGTCCTGACAATCAGAAACGTCAAGGATAAGCTATTCAATTACTTGGGGAGTAGGTTTATTAATTACAAAGTTGAGTCCTAAGTTCATAACGTAAAGGTGAGTACAGACTAGATCATTTACTTGAAACAGAACTGTAGTGTGGCGTGTGAAACCGCAGTAGTTCAATTCAACTGGCTCGCATCATGTTCCGCTGCGCGAAATCCGAGTAGCGGAACATGACGCGAGCCAGTTGAATTGAACTACTGCGGTTTCGCTGCTATGGTTTCGCGGCGGAGATGTACTATCGGCGTAAAAGTCGGTTATCGTCGCCTTAAGTGAGCATGACATACTCTCAGCGGCCAGGGCACATTCAAGTCAATGAAAGACGTACCCAGTAAATGGTAGCTTTATAGTAGGTACATAGTGCTCACACATGTGCTATGCTATGCAATCATTTCAATTTCAGTTAACATTGATCGAACACCAGCAACATTGCATAGTTTATTATTTGTTTTTCATGAGATCTTGCAATAAGATTTACTCATTAATTTTATAGGCATTTACTAACAAGTAGCTTAGATAAAAGTCATTTAAATAAGCTTTTTTCCATTTTGATAGATTTTATGATACTTACGGTGGGGAAATACTTGTCCAGCATCTATCCATGTCAGCGTGAAACGTAGCAGCATATTAGTAAACAACACATTATTATTAGTTCAGAAGAAGCGCGGCCGGACATATGGCACATCCACTGTCGGCTGTGTGGAGCGCCGTCTGTGACAGACTCGTGCTGAAGGCGTGTGCCACGTGCGCGGCCGGCAGAGGCAGCTGCGAGTGGTTGGGCCACAAGGTGCCACGTTACGTGTACCTGGCTGTACTGTATCTCGGTGTCCAGCTGGCCGATCTTGTACTTCTCCTGCAGCGCGCGGCACTTGGGCTGGTCGCACTTGGCCAGCGTCTGCAGCAGCTGATTCTTCACTTTACGGAGACCTGCACCACACGATCAGAATATTATAAGTGCACCTCAACCAAACCTATATGTCGAAGGATAATCAAACAAATGGACACTTTGCGAAAGTCCGAGGACGATTACAAAGGGCTGGATATTTAGGATGTAAGTAGTGTAGAGTAAGGAGTGATACCGGAGTTGAGCTCTTCAGCCTTTACGCGCAGCTGGGCGGTGAGCGACTGCACGGTGCGCAGCTTCTCCTGCACGCTGTCCAGGTCCTGCACCATCTGGTTGAGCGTGGTCACAGACGCGGCGCGCGAGAACGCGCCCAGCTTCCACGACGCCGTCATGCCTAAACCTGCAACACGTTTACAATAGTCACTGACACACCAGAGGGCCTAGTGCGAGTTTGTTTGAACCATTTCGACTTTACGTATCGACCGCGTTCGACGCTCCGATTAGGCCTTCACTGGTGAAGGCCGGCCGGCGGCCAATCGGAACGCCGAACGCAATCGATGCGTAAAATCGAGATGGTTAAATGAAACTCACACTAGGCCCTCCTCAGATCATTTTTCAGCTTCAGCAGGAACTAATGAGGAACCAAATTAGTTCCTCTCAGAAATGATCCTTTATACATTTAAATACTTCTAAAGTACTAAGTCTACTTTCTGTAAGTGGCAAATGACTAAGTTGTAAAGTCACCCTAACGTTTGCACTTACTTTGGTGCTGTCTAGTGATACTAGTCTGCATCTGTTGGTAGTTGAGGAGGAGCAGCGAGTTGGTCCAGTCGAGCGTGGTGTTGAGGAAGGCCTGGATGTCGCGCATGCCCGCCTTCACCGAGGTGCTGATTTCTGCGGTGCCCGACTCCACCTGCGAGTCGGTCGCGAACGCGCACACCACGCCGAACCTGACAACACGCACGTAATGCTAACGTTCGAGCTTTTTATTGTAATTTCATGGCAATTCAAAGCTGAATGCTTACAGGAAGAGCGTGAGTAGCCCGATGAGTATGATGGCGAGGACTCCCTTGAGCCATTCGTCGTACTTGCGGTCGAAGGGCCGCCGCCGCCGCCCCATGCGGCAGCAGTACCAGCAGCACCAGAACAGACTGGAACACAACATGCACGCTACTTTAATTCACAGCTCCGTGTCACGAACGCTACATTGCCATTAGCCAAGCTCTGACGAGCGTGCACTTAGGACGGTGGACATTTAATTCGACCGACACATATGAAATCGTTGCGACGTCGGATGACATAAGCTAGCGACGTCACCCAACGATTTTCTGAAGGAAATGCCCGAAGATTTTGCGCTTTTGCGGACATTAACGACCGACAATGTTCCTAAGCCAGAGGACTGGCTTCGGGATCAGCACCTTGCATAGTAGGCAGCGTGGATTGGACAAGTAGAAGCCTTACCCAGCCAACAGCAGCACGGCGATGCCGAGCACCGCCACAACGATGACGAATGTGGGCCCCAGATAGTGCCCAAGCAGCAGGCGCCACTCCGGCTGCAGCGGCTTAATGTTGAAGTGTCCGTCCGACACCGTCACTATACCTGCACACACAAACACACTGCGTCACTAAACTGTACGATGAGCACTCATCAAGAACGAACACACCGGCTCACAGGGTGAGCGATATTCAAAACGAAATAGATGTAGGAATCAATGCTTCGACTTTACCCCGCAACCAGTTCTTACGGAATTGGACATGAAGTTCAGAAGCAATCTATCAAAAGTTCTAAGAATCTGGTTATTAAATGCAACACCACTGTTTTTGTAAATATTTTACCCATATTGATGAGTAAAAAAAGCAGTCAAAACATACCTACTTCATGAAAACTGTTTAAATAAATTGTTTATTTTTGTTAGACGTAACAAAAATAATATTTTGAAAATAAATAAATATACTACTAATGAATATGAATTTAACCAAATAAATTATAGTACTTTTATACTGATAGATAAAGCAATGCGTGCGAAATTATTCCCTAACCATTCCAAAATATTCAAAAATGCCCAACGTTAATGTTCAAGTTTTCACTTCTGCCGGCATTCCCGGAGTTCTAGTATCGTTACAAACTTTGGAACGTTATAAGATAACATTAAGTGTAACGGAACTGATATCAAACGCAACCAGAGCACCTTAGCTAGCACCCTAATAGTTACGTTACGCCACTACTCTGGGACCTTGGCCGTGCGCGTGGCCCGCTCCATTGCGCGCCTAACTGCACCGACAAACGCAAACTACTAGTTACTACATACGTTATGCGTAATAAATTTACTGTGCGCTTCATATTCATGAATTTGTTGAAGGTTTCACGATTGCAATATGAATGAAGTCTATACTTATACTGTATACTTTATACTAATATTATAAAGAGGTCAAATTTGTTTGTTTGTAAGTTTGTATGTAGGGGTTCATCTCCGGAACTACCAGTCCGATTTGAAAAATTATTTTGCATTGCATAGCCTAATTCTGGAGGCAGGTTATAGGCTCGCGGACGAAGTCGCGGGCAGAAACTAGTGTAAAATAAAATACTATAGTGTTAGGTTTAACCCGCACTGTGATAAAAAAACGTGCGAAATATTTATCGCAACTCTGTAACACATTATCCATCCCTTTATTAAGCTATTGCATAGCTTCTATCGCGGGCCTTGAGCGTGGAGACCTAATCCAGAAATTTCGTAACGAAAATACTACCTAAGAAAAGAGTGTTTTGTATTGAAAATTATGTTTAACTGCTTGACAACAAAGTTCAAATTTACTTAAACGAATGATACGAGAGTGTTGTATTGAAAATTATGTTTAACTGCTTGACAACAAAGTTCAAATTTACTTAAACGAATGCTACGAGAGTGTTGTATTGAAAATTATGTTTAACTGCTTGACAACAAAGTTCAAATTTACTTAGACGAATGATACGAGAGTGTTGTATTGAAAATTATGTTTAACTGTTTGACAATAAAGTTCAAATTTACTTAGACGAATGATCCTTGACTATTAATAGTTAAATTAAAACCTTTTTATTAGTTTAATGTTCCCGGCCATTACGTTGTGTCAAGTTTTAAAAACTATAAATGTGAATAACAGTTCCTGTCAATGTCATCATTGCTATTTCTTGTATTCGGGTTAATATTTTACAATTGCGTAAGTTGATAAAAAATGCTATGCAATAGCTTCGCCGGGGCAGTCCCCGAGTGCCACACGTCTTTTTTTTCTATTTATCTACAAATGTTATCAAATTCTGAAACTAAAGATGGTTACTATGGGTTAGCTAAGCCGCGAACAGACAGACAGGCGGGCATGGCGAAACTATAAGGGTTCCTTGTTGACTACGGAACCCTAAAAAGCTAATCTAGTACCAACTTAACGAATACTAATCTAGCTTTCCTTATACCTACTTCCGTAACAAATATAGCCAGGAGTGAAATAGCAAACTTTTTGAGGCTCTAAATTGAAGATGTGGAAATAAGAAGTGAGTGAAGGGTCTCTCGTCGTTCGAGTAGAGCGAGGGAAGAGTCTGGTGCCTCTGGTGGCCAGTGAGCCCGAGCCGCTCATTACACCGAGATATCGTACAACAGGGCTCTCTCCCAAACTTCAACGCCTCGAGTGCTCCTCTCCAGATCGCTCTCACAACCAAATGCTTCAAACACACACTTGATTCGTTACGTAACTTGTTTTTTTTTTACATTTTAAACGGACGATACGTTGACTGACTATATAATGGAGATTATCTATCTCTCAGTAATTGAAAGGACGATTTCAAGCCTCCTGAAGGACAATCAGGCATTTACTATACCTACGGGAGATTTTAATACCTGCCTGTTGTGTTGTGCTGTGGACTTTATGTAGCCAAAAAATACATTAAATCAGTGCAAAAGTGGCTGGACTAAGCCTACGTGCGTTCCTGATCTCAGGCGAGCAGTCCAGTGCATACAAGGACGAGGGAATAACTGGACCCAGTGACCCGTGCAAACTAATCTGGTGAGATCTTTCGATATATTTCAGGGGTCTGCTGAAGAGGTCCGCCTAAAGTCATGAGTGGATCTCATTATAAATCTATACCATCTTGTATGCTGTATTTACAATTTGCTTGACTAATTAAACTATGATACGTGTGTGTGACAATTATAATAATACTAGCTTCGCACGGGTGGCACTAAGTACTTATCGACCCCTACCTGCCCTACCTGCCCTACCTACCCTACCTACCCTACCTGCCCTACCTACCCTACCTACCTTTTCCATATTTTCTCAACGTTTAAACCTTCCCTGGACTACGACAAACATTTCAAAACCAAAATCAGTAAAATCGGTCCAGCCGTTCTCGAGTTTTAGCGAGACTAACGAACAGCAAATGATTTTTATATATAAGAAAGAAGATAAAAAAAATTAAAATAAAAAGACGGAGTCGTGGGCAAGTTGGCGAGCAAATCAGTTCATCACACTCGTGTCCAATCCAAAGTGAAATGAAATGAAATCGTTTATTCTGTAAATAGGACATCGGAATCACTTTTACACGTCATATTAAAAAAAAAAAAGGCCGAAACAAACTCAGAGGTCCAGACATAATCTTGGTCAAGCCATATGAGAACCATGTAGATTAGTGTCTGAAATGGTCTTTTGAGGAAAGAACCACACAGATTTGAGTGGACCTGTCCAGTCAGTGCAAGCATTTGTCAGTAATCGTGGAGCTCACTCAGAGCTTAAGGAGCTCAACTCGACGAACAATACCAAAGAAAGGACATTTGGGTAGGCCGCATCAACTACTCAAACTGCCAGACCATCATTAAAACTAACTGAGAAATATTTTTTTTTTAAAATTAAGGTAAGAAAAAAAAAATACCCACATAGTCCTCACATTCACAATAATTAAAATAGTTTGGAATATCCAAAAGTGCACGCCTCATACATAACACTCATTCATAAACGAAAAAGAATTTCAAAACATAGTTTCTAACAAAAATGAACAATTTATAACTTTTCATGAAGTCGTAATGTCAAAGACTGACAAAGATATTTACTTGGCGGTTGCTAGGCAACTTAAGTCAAAGGTTGGAAATATTTAGATAAAGATATAATATTTTAGTTAGTATTTTATTAATTCTAATTAAACTACTTTGAATAAAAGAGCCATTTTCAATAGGGTTCCTTCTACGGCTGAAACAAATGTATATAAAAAAATTTACTCAATTAATTGATTTTATCGCAAGCTACAATGTTTTCAGGGTTCATAAATTGACGGACAGGATTTTTTTTTTCAACTATTTTGATGCTTTTTCCATTTCTGCTGCATTAAATCAATTGTTAAAAAGTACAGTATTAATCTCCATTTAATCATCTATACAATGGTATATAAATTAAGTAGGTTCTGTGTACTAGCAGAAGTGTAACAATAAAAACAGTTACAGAAATGGGGCAAAAAAAAATTTTCGATCGTAGAGCACACTCTAATGCTTCGCATTAAGAGGGTGCATCCTAAAAGTTGGCAACGTCGTAAATAGCTGTCAAATATATACCTGTTTCTATTAATTTGGAAATAATATTATATGGAAATAAGAAATGTGGCTAACCAGTTGACTAGAATATTAATAATGAATTGCAATTATAACATTGAATTTGATGTTGTACCCGTTTTAGGTGAAAAAAAGGCATTTGGAAAGTTTCCAAATACTTTTTTTACATCTAAAACTAACTATTCGGTGTTACGATATTAATTATTGCATTTCATAATTAATATTCTAGTTCGCTAGTTAACCACATTTTTTATTTCCATACAGAAATATTATCAAATTAATCAAAACAGCGAAATATTTGACATCTATTTGCGACGTTGCCAACTTTCAGAATAAACACTCTTAAGAGTCGTGCAATAATATTATACTTTACAAAGTAATCATGTCATTTTGTATATAATTTTATTATGTTATTATTTTAAGTATAATTATATTTTAATATTTTATTCTTCTACGTAAATATTTTTAAATCTGGTTTAATTGATGATTATAAGTAATAATTAAAATATCAAGTTTTATGGTTTTATCACAAGGTATAGCAGAGCGAGCAGCTCAATCCCAAGCTTTTTTATTTTTTATCTTCTAAATAATCTGAAATTTTATAGTATCCTTTTTTACAAAGTTTGGTTCTAATACAGTTTTTAAATCGTTTAATGGGTAAGTTTCGAATGTCAATGGGAAGTTTGTTGTAAAAGCGTATCATTGATTGACCCATGAACGAGTTGCCTACTCTGTGAAGACGTGTGCGATGTACAGCAAGGTTGTGTTTATTCCTGGTATTTAAACTATGAATATCGGACATTTTCTTAAAATTTGATATATTTTTGTGTACGTATGTACACAAAAATATATCAATTTTGGTATCGCAGGCGGGGACAAACAAAAGTTACACCATATTATTTCCGGTTATTATTGTTAAATTATTATTGTCCCCGCCTGCGATACCAAAATTCTATAGATTATAATGCTTGTTTTTCTCTTTTCAGTTACGTGTTTATGCAGTCGGGTTTTTTGTTTTTTGGATAGTTTTCTTTATTTCAAGTTTTTTAGTTTTATTAATATATCTTAATTTGGAATTGACTCATTAGCAGCTTTTATTTGATACCAATATTGTTGTAATTTATTTTAAAAAAAACCTTCCCCTACCTTTTTTTTGTATTTGCAGATGCAATACATAAATATTATATAGCCTATGTCACTTCTACGATTAAGACGAATCTAACGACACCTCATATGTTAAAATCCATCAAGCCGTTTAGGCTACAGAGCGTGCCAAAGAAATAGACATACATACATACTACATATATATTCTGGGGCAGTCGGGTAATTTGTATTACAGTTTGACGGTAGATTACAATTGTAGGATAGTACCTACAATTGTAATCTACCGTCAATAGTAATTCCAAGAAAAACTGTTGACTCAACAGGGTCCAACTCTATTCCATTAACTTGAACATTGGTAGTTAGCTGCCTGACATTTGGCGTTGAAAATTTAATGAGTGTAGTCTTTTTTTCGTTCAAGAGAAGATTATTTACATTAAACCAATGTGTATGTCATTCTGTAAGTAGTACCTGTTGCTGAGCGGGGGTGACGGGGTGGCTCCGACACCAGGGACGGTCACTGGGTACCAGTAGGGTTGTTTTCGTTAGAAATATTGTATTTCGGAAAGGTTATTTAATTTCTATTATGATATTAACCCCAGCTATAAATTCATACTGAAGGGTTATCATTGCTGTTGTAGATATTTTCACGTCTTCAAGGAAAATAAGAAGAAAGATAAAAACGTGTATTCTGCATCCAGCAGATGGGCTCATCAACAAGACGGTGCAACAAGCAACTCGGGCAACAATAAGGACATCCCTGACGGCGGCAGGGGAGCGCGGGGGGTGGCGCATGGCGCCGGGCACGGGGTGCGAGCGAGGCACCGCCATCGCCGGGCAGGTCCTTTGTGAGACGGTGCAACCGATCGATAGCTGGAGCGCCGCCACGCGGACTTAGCTTGCTACACACTGAGATACCCATATAATATACATTCGCATTGAACTACTATAACAGACGGTTATATTAGCTACTCTTGTTTTCATCGCATTGTTATTAGAGCCACTGCGAGCTAGACAGTCCCGTAGCGGGCAGTTAGCCGTGGTATGCTTCTAGCATGGCATGGGATGAACCCTAGCATGATATGAAATTGTCACTAACAAAAGACTTATAATATTAGACAAGGGGGGTCCCAAACTAGGCACATCCTGTATCTTGAAGACCCAAGCACTACACATAGAATTAACAATTTAATGTGTTCTGCTAGCACAATAATATTATTCAAAGTTCATTACAAAATTTACAATAAATTAAGTACAAAGAAAATAATAACATAGACTATACACAAACATCTCTTGTCATCTATGCACAAATGCCTCTAAACTAGACAAAAAATCACCATAATTTAGTTTAGTCCTGTCAAACGAGGGGGAAATCCTCGTTTGACAGGACTAAACTAAATTATGGTGATTTTTAGTCTAGTTTAGAGGCAAATGGCAAACGAAAATGTTCTTAACTAAGTTTTCAGACCTTTGTATCCTGCATATGCGTATGAAGTTTCATTAAAATCGGTTCTGTCATTTCGAAATATAAGGGCTTGAAAGTTTGTATGAAATGCCGTATGTAGTGATGGGTCGGGAGAATATTCTCACACGGAGAATATTCTGGAATATTCTGCAATGTTCTTTTCGACGGAGAATATACGAGAATTTAAAATTGGAAGTAAAATTGCTAAATATTAGTACAATATGTTTTGATTTCAAGGTCTAAAGTCAACTTCTTTTGTTATACTTTACTCGAAAAAAGGTTACTGTATTAGGTTTCGGAGTGAATATGGCGGCGATTCTCTTGTACACCGAACTAAACTAACTAAACTATCACTCAAATTCGTTACTTTTGGCTATGATAAGCTATGTTTTTGCTTATTCTACAAAAAAAAACTCTAAATTTAAAAAATAATTTTGACTTATGTAAAATCGAATTTGACAATCGCGACTCCACGTGGTATTTGTTTGCCCTTGATTTTTTAAGAGCTGTTGGGGGGGGGGGGAAGGAATTTTTCACTGTATGCAGCTCAACATGTAGGTAAAAAAATTACCTACATGTTGAGCTGTAAGGGTTAATGGCACTTTTAAAGGGGGTCGAAATTTTCATAATTTTTACGATAGGACACACCATTTTCGAGATATAAGCTAAAGTAAATAAGAATTTAAGCTAAAATGTTTATCAGCAGACGAAAATGTCGCGCGACGAGACACCGTTTATCCGCTTGACTGTCACTAATGAATGAGACACAATAAAATTTTAATTGTTATCGAGCTGCATCAGTCTTTCGGACAGGACATTTGAGCATTTGTTATACCGTGAAGTTTTCTTAGAAAAAGTCGCGCTGGTCTGCAAAAGCCTTTAATACTAAAACGTATATATATTAACAAATACTGTTTCAATTCAATCTGAAATGAATGCTTCCTTTCTAATAGTGCTTAAATAATATGCAATAAGTATTTTTATTTATTATAGTGCAAATAAACCATATCCCACAAGTTGCACATCGGGTACTCGTGTGGCCCGTTACTATGTAGCGCTAATTGGGCTATCATTTGGCAATTTTGTCTAAACCAAGTTAACCAATCGCTCCTGAGCCTGCTCTGACAAGTGACAACATTACACGTTCAATCCGTCCTACTACTAAAACGGCACTACCTACTATACTAGAAATGAGCAAGCGATAGCGACTTCTGTCGACCACTTTGGTCGACAGAAGTCGCTATCGCTTGCTCATTTCTGGGAAGAACTATCGGGTGTTCAAGTTAGTTGCATCGCTGTAGCTCGTGTAACAATAAACAAATTAACGAGTTCAAGATAGCGACATGTAGCTGTACATGTAGTTTGTAACTTTGTACCATAGATATCATATTTTTATGGTTTGTACTTAGCGATCTTTAACATCTAATTGCAGACGTAACCCTTACATAATTATTTACAGAAAAACCATGAGAGTCATTTTATTTTGAAAATATCATGGACATGAAAAATGTTGTAGTGAAATTCTTTATTGCTTAGTCTGTAAACCTTTGTCATGAACTCACATAACGAATAACGAGTCACTTTATCGGAGTGTCGTTTTTGGCTCAGTATAAATAGAGGCTATGAAATGGAACATACATAATGCTCATTGAAAACAAAACTGAAGCCGGTAAGTTAATTGGTTTTCGCACAGACGCGAGAAGTTTCGCATTACTTACTGCTTTGACTTCACACATAAACTGTTTTGAGAACGCTTTGCCACGTTTCGTTACCTGGAAACAAAAGAAGATAAAATTTAAAAAAATATACCTTTGCATATACAGGGTGGACCAAAAATACACGTCATAAAAAAATAAATAGATTCCTCATGTCCAGGGATATCCGAAAATACCCCATGTATGTTCCGCGACTTTTTGTAGTTTTCGAGTTATAATTTTTTTTGTATTTTTAATGAGTTTTCTTGCCCGTTTCTAAGGAGTTTCAAATATTCATATCATTTTTTGAAGTGAGTATTTTCCAGATTTGTTTTTTTGCGACAATCTCTTCTTGACTGTAACTTTCATACGTAAAACAATAAACTTGCTAACATTCTTGCAAGTTACTCAAAAAAGTATATACATATAGCAGGAATTTAAGTTTTAGGTTAAGTGGTAAGACTGAAATCAACTTCAATTTAAAAATACAAAAATGAACTTTCATATTATTCTAGCTGACATTAAGGCCTCTGCCTCGAATCTTGCGGGCAGCGGGGCGGCGGCGGTGGCGGCGCGGGAGCGTCAGGATAAAATGCGTAAAATCAAATTGACCGGCCCTTGAAACTAGCGGCGCGGCAGCGGCGCGGGAGCGGGCAACGAGCGGTGGACTCCAGTCAAGCGGTGACCGCCCGCGCGTCTGCATTGCAGTGTTGTGCACTATTTTATAGTTATTAGCCACAATAAATCGAGCGTTAGGATAGGAATAAATTTTAATCAAAAAGATGTTGCCGCCGTTGTTCAGACATTTCGTTTGCGAATAAAAACCAATATCTCGACGACACAACCACGAACACAACACTACGCCGCTATAGTGCCGCGCGAATCGCGATCTGCCCGCTGGTTTCGAGAACGGCAGGCTGATTACCTAAAAATAGCAATCAGCAATTATTGCGCAGACATCGCGGGTTCACTGCGCGATCAATCGCTAAACGTCATAAAAATCGGTATACCTATTAGATCGTTTGCCAATCGCTCGCTGTTGCTAATTAGCGCCAAAAACAATTAAGTAGTAGTCTTCGGAACTAATCTTGTATAGTCAATTTAGTGTCAATGTCATTTGTCTATGTTATTCTATTTTTGGCAAGCAAAGCCGTTGTCGACTATTCTGCCAGCCAATGTCTAAAATGCACTTAGCATTGAAAAAACAAGTTTGCATGATTTAAAAAAAAACTCAGACAGAATATTTATTGATAATTTTATATTATTGTGGCGGATGAAAGTCATCAGCGCTACAAGCAGTTCATGAGCAGAATGTGTTATCGTGTGATACACGATACCCACTAACGCCACCTTGTTAGATGTGTAGAGGCACTTCCACACAAACAATAGTTGGCAGCTCAGCTCTAAATTACAACCGTCTTGAGATATGCGCCCTAATCTATAACACGTATTTAATGAGGAAAACTGAATATATGAGTTACTTTTAATGGTCCTATACTATTTATTTCATAGTACAAACTGAGTCCAATAGACTCAAGTTGCATCATATTGGCCTAAGTGGCATAGTGTGACAACAAGTTACACTTCACCGTAACAATGTCGTGAGGATTTTATTATGCTTCTTACGCCCTTATCTTGTCTATTTAATAGTTTACACTCTATCTGGACTCAAGTTATGTCACGTTGGCGTAAGAGCCATAGTGCGATATCAAGTACTCTAAAAATGAAGTTCAGACGCAAACTCCACTTGGCTTGCCTTCTGTTCGGAGTGGTTAGATATCAGAAACCGGACTACTTATACAACAAATTGAGTTGGGTTACGAGTAGACGGGAATGCGGGAGAAGGCAATGCTCGCAACAATTCTCGACTCAGTCTCAGGGTACAGCCGCTTTCAGAGGCAGTTTACGTTATGCGGCCTCCAAAATATGGAACAACCTGAACACTATAGGTGCTTTCAGACGACGCTTGCGACAGTACCTCATAGATGCGCAACGGAAGCTGGATATGGTCACACTTAATGTCTCAATTATAAGTATGATATATGTACCTACCTACTTTAAGTATGTTTCAGTGATTTTTCGGCAATGTTTTTGTTTTTATTTTGTTGTTTTGCAATTTATCTGATATCACACAATATTGTATTGAAATATTATTAATTATTGTTACACTGGTATATTTTAAGTATAGATACAGACACATTTTGCAGTATTATTCAAATTACTTGATATTATTATTCCGTTTATTCATTCTTATACATATAGTTTACATTTTTTAATATTTACATATTATTATTATTATTATCTTATACTCATTTATTTTATTTAAGTTTACATACACGCACACTGCAGTATAAAACTGATTTACATCCGTCACCTCACACGCCAGGTCCAGTTCAAAACCAGCGTCAGGCACTAGTTATCTGGCATTTTTGCTGAACTGGGCCTATTTGGCGCAGCCGCGAGGCACACATTCCTGTTAAATTATTATTTTATACTTTTTATTTGTTTTCCTTTTAATTATCTCTTTTTTACTTGTGTTATAATTATGTTGCTTTGCTGTGTGCCTTTTTGTCTGTGCTATATAAATGTATTTTCTTTCATTCTTTTTTCTAAGTCATATTTCATTATAGCAATGTCGTAACATTGCTGAGCCTTCCACAAGTTAAGCTTTAATCTTGTCTTTAATGTAACTATTTTATCAATAAAAAAGAAAATAATATGAGTTTCTTTAGATACAGAATGGAATGATGTTCCATGCAAAAAGTGCAACAGATAATTTCTTAATTGGCTTAAGTCGAGACGGATTTAACGTTACCTATTTTTACTATCGGCAACTATTGTTTGTATGGAAGTACTCTATACATCTAACAACATGGCGTTAGTGTGCGATCAAAAAAACAAGAGAAACCCGCCCTTTATTCTACTGGTGTTGTTCCACTGTTCCTGCCATGAAGATTAAAGCTAACTTGTGGAAGGCTCAGCAAGTCATACCCCTAATGACTATTGTGGGTGAGATCAGCTACTGCTGATGAGCAAGCATCTTTGGCAAGAGCATCAGCGCATTCAGTGTCCTTAATGCCACAATGACTATCTATCCAAACGAATGGAACCTCTTTATAACTGCTAGGACAAGTTAATAAAGACTTTTTAATTTTTAAAACAACGGTTCATTATCTATGAAGGGAATGCATTTGTCAATCACATGTCATCAAAGACATTAAATTACTACTAATAATATAGTATCTTAAATATCTTTACCCGAAGGGATATCTTGTTTGGTTGAGGAGTTCCTAGGGCTTCCGGCTGCATCATCAGACCCTGAACACGACTTAGTGTAAAAGCACTTGTCAATACATATCCAATGAGTCCAAACACAATGATACTATCATGTTTGGTTGAATAGTTCCTATGATCAGGTTCCGGCTTTATCATCAGACCCTGAACACCATCTCGAGCACTCATCAATACATATGCAAGAAATCAAACACGAGGGGGCTATTTAGTGTAAGTAGGTACTTTAAACTTTCGTGCCTGTTCTGTTGACCACTGAGGACATCTCTCGTATGGAACCAATCCTGGGCGCAACAGACAAGTGTATGAATGCGAATATAATAGTTATAATATCATCATTTTGCATAATAATTGTAGGTAAATACGGCCACTAATAAAATTATTAAATAAATGTTTATTTTATACTATGTATCGATTTTTTATTGTAAATAACCATAATTTTAGAACCACAATAAAGAATTCACCTTACATACTAATCCCAATATTAACAATAAGTATTTTATTTTATTTTTTAAGTATTTCTAGCCTAGTGTTTTTAAGGTTCCGTACCTCCGAATGAAAAAAAAAACGGAACCCTTATAGGAACACTTGTGTGGCTGTCCGTCTGTCACAGTTTCTATGGTCACAGCCAATTTGCTCCGAATCTATTGGACCAATTTAGTTGAAATTTCGAACACATGAATTTTCGTGACCCAAATACGGACGTGTAACGTAAATAAATGAATTTTGAATAAGGGGGTTATTTTTTGTATCAAATTAAAGGGCTTATTGTGAGTATTTCAAATATTTGTATTCAATCGTTTTAAAATGAATACCTACTTTTAAAGAAAATTGATGAAATTTTACCATCCCCCCCCCCCCCGTATCTCCGAAACTATTGAGCCTAAAATATTGAAAAAAATACAGAAAATGATTCTTTACTCATAGATTACAGGAAAACCTATAAGAAGTCTATGGTCTTAAAAATGGCAAGCATAATCGATGTCGATCATTCTGCCAGCCAATGACTAAAATATTCTTATCATGGAAAAAAAAAGATTGCATGATTCAAAAATAAACCCCACACAGACAGAATAACTTATTTATAACTAGCTGCCCGCCCCAGCTTCACACGGGTAGCACTAATTACTAATCTACGGCGCACCTACCTATCTACCTAGCCTACCCTATTTACCTACATACCTACTCACATACCTACCTACTTGCATAGATACCTAATCTGCGTTTGCAATTCTTTTGCCAAACATGTAATCAAACACGAGTTTTAGGAAAAACAACTGTAATGCCTACCCATAAGGTTCAGTTTGCGCTACAACTTCATATTTTTTATGACTTTTTCAACAATAATAGTCGGTCTAAAATCAACTTTATTTACACTATTGCATAAAGTTGATGTTTGTTTAAGTGGAAAAGCAAGTTAAGTGGAGCAGCAAGTCTTATCCCTGATGACTATTGTGGGTGAGATCAGCTACTGCTGATGAGTAAGCATCTTTGGCCAGAGCATCAGCGCATTAATTGTCCATAATGTCACAATTACTATCTATCGAAACTAACTGAACCTCTTATACTGTTAGCACAAGTTAATAAAGACTTTTTATATTTTTTTACTATGGAATCATTATCTATGAAGGGAATGCATTTGTCACTCACATGTCATCAAAGACATTAAATTACTACTATTTAGTTAGTATCTTAAATTTCTTTATCCAAAGGGCTTTTTTGTTTGGTTGAGGAGTTCCTGTGGCCACCTTCCAGCTCCATCATCAGACCCTGAACACGACTTAGTGTAAAAGCACTTGTCAATACATATCCAATGAGTCCAAACACAACATACTATCATGTTTGGTTGAGGAGTTCCTATGATCAGCTTTCGGCTTTGTCATCAGACCCTGGATATTAGGTACTTTGGGCTAATACAAAGCTAATGCAGTGCAAATTCAAACTCAATGTTGCTATCTAATTTTTTTGAGAAGTTCATAAGGCCATCTTCCGGCTTCATCATCAAACCCTGAACAACATCTAGAGCACTCATCAATACATATGCAAGAAATCAAACACTACGGGGATTTATAGCGTAAATAGGGTACTTGAAAATTTCGTGCCTGTGCTGTTGATTCCTGAGGACATCTCTCGTCTAACTCAAACTCAACTCAAAGCAATTATTTCAAATAAACCAATTACAGGTACTTTTGAATTGTCAAGGGGTCAGTCAGTCAGAAAGATGAAGCTAGTTGCCCATTCCAAAGCGTAGTAGGTTCCTATGGAGAAGAACAGGCAAGAAACTCGTATGGAACCAATCCTGTGCGCAATATAATATAATATCAAAGAATTGTAAATACAGCCATTAATAATTAAATAATTGTTATTTCTATACTATGTGTACTGATTTTTTATTGTTAAGAACCATAATTTTAGAACCCCAATAAAGAAATCACCTTATTACATACTAATCCCAATATTAACACTAGCCTAGTGCTTTTAAGGTTCCGTACCTCCGAATGAAAAAACGGAACCCTTATAGGAACACTTGTGTGGCTGTCCTTCTGTCACAGCCAATTTGCTCCGAATCTACTGGACCGATTTAGTTGAAATTTCGTACACATGAATTTCCGTGACCCAAACACGGACGTGTAATGTAAATAAATGAATTTTGAATAAGAGGGCTACTTTTCGTATCAAATAAAAGGGCTATTGTGAGTATTTCAAATATTATTATTGTATCATTTTAAAATAAATACCTACTTTCAGAGAAAATTTATGAAAATTTTCCATTAAGTAATTACCTACCCCTATCTCCGAAACTACTGAGCCTAAAATATTGAAAAAAGTACAGAAAATGATTCTTTACTCATAGATTACAGGACAATCTATAAGAAGTCTACGTAAATCTCTCAATATTGTGCGTACAAACTTTATTGCGGTTGGAATATAAAAGAGAATAATAATTATGTTTTTCAACTACAATGTTAAGTTTGTTCTTGGGATAAATTCATCCCGAATATGGAAACCTTCGTTGTGCGTGGTCCTACATGCACTTGGCTGGTTTTGTTTAATTAAAGGGGATAATCAGAATATAGATCAACTTAAACAGTGGTAAATAAAGTATAGTATGGTCTCGATATAAGTAGACCGTACTAATAGCTTATTACACAATTTATGTAAATAAAATACTATTATGATGGTAATATAGCATGTATTAAATGTCATATTAGTATATATTATATATTTATATCGTTGTTGTCGGCCTCTAACTAGGAGGTGTAGTTCAATACCAGCACCCACATCCTGCTGTGGTTGTGGTGTGACTTCGTTGCTAAGATCACCTTCAGTACTGGCAACCGATGTTTGTTGCAGATGTTATGCAATACAGCACAGGCATTTATGATCATAGCCACTACATCCTACACTAACTTTTGTTCTTCTTCTCGTTCGTGCTATGAACGGTCTTAGTTCAGTGCACAAATTCATAAATAGCTCTTTGGAAAGTCTGTAATGAGCTTTGAACTCGGCGTCAGATACTTATGTTCAAAGCTTTGACTTGATCTTGCAGGTTACGTCGCAACCGTGCTGTGTTATGGCTTTCAATCCTTCTGGCCTCGACCTCATGTGCTTCAAGCAAGAGAACAGCACGAGTAATCCTTACCGAATACTTCAATAGAGACGCAAACAATTTTTTTTTGTATATAGTTCGATCTTTTACGGTACACTCAGTTCATTCTAACTAGCACACGCACGAAACACGACGGATTCAAATGTACACAATTTTAAGTAAAATTCTTCGAATTATAAGACTAATTTGTAATTAGCAAGCGAAAGTGACAAGGGAAAAGGTTATCGCAATTTGACAGCCAAATGTGCTCGCCGATTACTGTTGCTCTGCTGTCAAAAACGATACGTAATACGAATTAATCGTGATTACCATGCGATCAGTAGAGAAAAATGTACATTTTAGTTAAGTGATTGTTCCATAGAGGCAGCACTATCACTTTTTTGCTACGGTGTCGCTATCGCTGATACATAATACCAATTTGCGCAATATTTGCAATTATTGCGCAATTATCGCTATCGCAAAGCTTCTGCAAGATAGGTAATAGCCCTGCGGGTCAGCGTTGCCCGCGCCGCTCCCGCGCCGCCACCGCCGCCGCCCCGCTGCCCGCAAGATTCGAGGCAGAGGCCTAAGAACTATACAGGACCCTAAGCTATCCAAAACATTTTAAAAAGTTTGTACTTAAGGGCCCGGCGAACACGGCCCGCAACTGCAAGTCGAGATGGGAGGAAAATGCGTTTGGAATATTGCTATCCGTTGGGAATTTTATTCAATGAGTAACTAACTGTGAGACAAATACGTCGAACCCAGAAGAATAATAAAAAAAAACCGGCCAACTGCGTGGTCCACGCAGAATGACGAGTTCCGTAGTTCGGATGAATTTATTCCAAAAAAAAACAACATTTTAGTTGAAAAACATGTTCCATACATACAATTTTGGCTTTTGTGATACAGAAACTCCTAGTACAAGAGCCAGGGCTACAAAGATTTTTGTATCTTTAAAGTGAAAATAAATATTTATTACTTCGATATACGCCACGGTCAATTCTCCAACTGCAAATGTAAGTTAGTAATCCCAAATTGAGTATAATAATTAATAAAACTACAATTTAACAATTCCAAATTCTTCGATCTTGCTTCCTGCCAAATTTCATGATTTTAGGTCAACGGGAAGTACCCAGTAGGTTTTGATTTATTTGCGAGTAACAAAATAAATCGCGTAAATGGCCGTATTTTTTTATTGCGTTGACTTAGAAGCTTGATTTTTTTGAGCTCCAAGGGACAAGGCACATAGACTTAAGTATTTGATATTAATTTTAATTTAACTACTAACTCCACGCGTTCCGGAGAAAAAGGGTCTTGACAGACTGACAGACAGCCAGACAAACAAGGAAGTGATCCTATAAGTGTTCCGTTTTTTCCTTTTGAGGTACGGAACCCTAAAAATAACAATGTAACAGATTGACGTCCCCTTAAGTACAGAAAAAAGAACTAGACATCTTTAGTTTCCCTTTAAATCACAATCAAGTTTATTTATAGGGGCCTAGTAGTAGGAGCTCGATAAAATATTTTCAAAGTAAATATACGAGGAAAATAACACCGATATTATTTACTAAATGTCAAACGGGAATTCAAGATGAATCATTACTTATGAGCGATGTTGATGACCCAAAGCTACAACGGGCATTCGAGTAATTTATAACTTAAAATAAATCGGTCAAGTGCGAGTCGGACTCGCACACGAAGGGTTCCATACCATGTCGTACAAGATTTAACACTATGAATTTTTGTAATACTTTCGTAAAGGTAACAACAGAGGCGCTATAAAAAAAACATAAAGATTTGTAAAGAAATTGTCTAATTTTAATGAAAAAATGTTGCTGTGTTGAAATATAGGTGTTGAAGTTTATTTCCCTTATTTTAAGAGAAAAATATTAAGTTAACTTTATCCAGTAACATGCATTAATTAAGTCAAAGTTATTTATTTGCTACTAACATAGTATTAGTAGGTATAAATAGGTATATATGGTAGGTAAGCAGGTAGATATGTAGGATAGGTAGGTTAGGTAGCAGTTACGGTAGGTGGGTTAGGTACCTACCTACCCTGGTAGTAGGGTAGGGTAGGTAGGGTAGGGTAGGGTAGGTAGTGTGGTTAGAAATAGGTAATTAGGAAAGGTAGGTGCACCGAAGATAAGTACTTAGTGCTAACTGTGCGAAGCCAGGCCGGGTAAAGCTAGTTACTTATAAACAAAAGGATTACTCTTGCTACATCAGACTATATTGTACAAAATAGAATGTAAGTAGTACGCCAAATTTGAATTACAACATCTGGTATTTGTTTACGTTACGTTTTATAGTCATACAGAAATCTATTATTTCTTACTTATTATTTTTACACATCCCATCGGACTATGAGAGTGAGGGAAGAGAGAGTGCACTCGTGTCTGCGCACACACTTGTGCACTATAATATCTCCCGCGCCGACGGCTAGTCTCCGTTGAGATTGGCCGCCGTGGCTGAGTATTTTTACACAAATAAGTTTTCTCAATATGAAATTGTATCCACAACGGTTTAAGGTAACTGAATAGTACACTGTATGTGCCAGCATTCATTTCAATGTTACTGAATATATTGTCTATTGGAGTGTAGTTTTAACATGAGGTAAAACACACCAACACCGACACCGTCACATCAACACCGTCTAGGGATACTTTGAAAAAAGTCGATAAAGTTCTGAAACTCAAAAAATACTGGCCGGGTTTAAAATCTTTTGAAGAAAGCTTATTTTGTAGACCTTTTTGGATGATCGAAATTTAAATGATCGAAATAGTATAATATGCTGCCATGATAGTAGGTACTTACTAATTCCATGTCATTACTCCGACTAGTAAATAGTTATCTGTGGAATTTATATCGCATAATATTAGCAAGAAATACAAATTTATTTTTTTAAGTTGCAGTAAATGGTCCATATTATATAAAATACGTTATGAATCGGCGTTTTTAGTATTTGTTGATTATAAACAGTATATGGTACATGATACACACAAGTTTCAAATTCCTAATTTGTTAAGTTGTTGAGATAGAGCTCGTAGAAAAATAGTCTAAAACAGACAACTTCTACGGCCCCTTAATTCATCATTTTTGAAGATAAAAACAAATAAAAATTATATTTATTCTCTACTCGATGAGCTCTAGACAATGATACCCCACATATCAGGGCCAGATTATTTTTTTTTCAAAATTTAATTTTTTTGTATGGCGACCCCCCTTTAATTTTTAATTTTATTATTTGTTGCTCTTGCGGCAATAGAAATGCACAATCTGTGAAATTTTCAACTGTCTACCTATTACGGTTCATGAGATAGAGCTCGCTGACAGACAGACGGACAGCGGAGGCTTATGAATAGGGTTCCGTTTGTCACCCTTCGGGTACGGAACCCTAAAAAACTCTTATTCTTCTGTTTTGCACTTTTGATACGATAAACTATATCTTACCGGAGCATCATCTTTACGGGGGTTTTTGAATAACTTCCAAATTGCTTGAAAAGCGTTCTTATACATATAGGGTCAAGTTGAATTAGCTAGCGAAACTCCGCAGTCGTGATGGGTATCATCGATATCTAAACATGAGAAAACAAAAAAAAAAGATTTGTTGAAGTTATTTTTTTAGTCAACACCCGTAATTTTCTAGTGTAGGTAAACTGGAATATTATTATATTATTTAACAAAAAACTACTTGTTTGTGTAAACTGGACAAACGTAATGGGAATCGACATCTCAACCCTGCTAGTAATGTAGTAACTACTAGCAGTCGCTGACCCCATAAAGAAAATCATCAAATCTTTTTTTCTTTTATCATTGTTAGATATCGATACCCTCGTCTTCGGGGAGTTTCCCTAGCTAATTTAATTTGATCCTGTATTACGTATTTGAATAACTAGTTGGGGCGGCCGCTACTGTGCCGCTCGGGTAGAGGCATGTGTACAGCCGTGTAAGGCTAAAGGTGGCAGAAAAACTTAATGATGTGCGAACAAAGTAAAAAGGGGTCAGGTTGACCCTCGAGACGAGCACGAGCCAGTGGGTCGCGAACTTGGGACCAGTTAGGTACTTGCGCGTGTGGAGCGTATTTTGGGCACTGGGCAAAGTATTACTGAAGGGTGGATACCAAGATCAATGATATTATACAATGTGTAAGTACTGGAAACTAGGCTAAGGTAAACTAGTGAACATTAGCACAGATTATTTCCTGAAACCACAACGTTCAGAATTGCATACTACATAATATAATACGTCAAACACGTCATGCTCATTTATACCGGTTCCAATTTCTTCAAAGCGATATGAAAAAAAACAACGGGTTGCACTCCGGGAGTGCCGGCAGAAGTGAAAACTTGAACATTAACTTGCAGAAGTGAAAACTTGAACATTAACTTGCAGAAGTGAAAACTTGAACATTAACTTGCAGAAGTGAAAACTTGAACATTAACAAGTTGTGCATTTTGGAATGGTTAGGGAATAATTTCGCACGAATTACTTTATTTATCAGTATAAATCTATTATAATGTATGTGGTTAAGTACAATATTCATTAGTAGTAGACTTAGTATATTTATTTATTTTCAAAATATAGTCTAACAAAAATAAACAATTAATTTAAACACTTCATGAAGTATGTTTTGACTGCTTTTTTTTACCCATCAACATGGGTAAAAATTTTTACCTCGCAATCTTTGCGTAATGTCAAAGACTATTTATTTTGATATTTACTTTGTCGGTTGCTAGGCAACGGATCTCACGGTCACGTCCTGACGCGAGTTTCATTTTTTGCCCATCCCAAAAAAGTGCACAACGCCGCTAAAGATGTTTTCACTTCACAAATTACGTTCTGAATTTAGGATCAGATTTTTTTTAATAAATAAATACTTTATTTCAGACTTTTCCGTCAGGTATGATGTTAGTAATACACACTACATAGAAACTATGTTAGTAACAAATGTAATAGGTACAAAGTTTTAGTTCATAAACCTGCTGCACTCACCAGACGTTTTCTTATTTAATAAAAACTTTTTACAAAAAAAATTAAAACCGACTTCCAAAAAAAACCACTACAAAGTGAAAAATAACTTTAATTTCGGAAGTCGGTGTCTTTGTTTTTTAATTTTCGTTTTTTGCCACCGACTTCCGAAATTAAAGTTATTTTTCACTTTGTAGTGGTTTTTTTTGGAAGTCGGTTTTAATTTTTTTTGTAAAAAGTTTTTATTTTTCACTTTTTAGTTGTGGACTGTGGTACCTACCCCACACAATATCCAATACCACTAACTGCAATAAATAACAGTGACAGGAAGTTATCATCATATCGTCCATATAAACTAAGTGGGAAAAATATGTATTATTGAAGCTAACTCAAAAACTATCTAAGCAAAGTCAATAAAATTTATATGGGACCACCTCGGGAGCTTACCCTTTCAAACAAAAAAATAATTTTCAAAATCGGTCCACAAATGGCGGAGATATCGGTGAACATACATAAAAAAAAAAAAAAAAAAAAAAAAAAAACATACATAAAGTCGAACATAGAACCTCCTCCTTTTTGGAAGTCGGTTAAAAAATAAAATGTCCACCTCTTTGATGTGGTCATCAAAATGGTTACAACAGCTTTCCATAGTGTCACAATCACAATCAAAACATCTATCTGCCTAGCCTTTTCCCAATATAATGTTGAGGTCGGCTTCCAGTCTAACCGGATGTAGCTGAATATCAGTTTTTTACGTGGCGTGACTGCCTATCAGACCTCCACAACCTAGTAACTGGGTAATACTGTAAGACTGGTTGTCAGACTTTCGGGCTTCTGACGACCCGTACCTAACGACTGTCAAAGACCCACGAATGACAACCGGGACCAACGGCTTATCGTGCATTCCGAGGCACGGAGGAGTCTTGATAAGTAAAGATGGTCACCCATCCACGGACCAACCCCGGCAAGCGTAGCTTAACGTGATGGATCTACCCGTACGGCTGTTATTATTAGCCACAAGCCACAATCAATAAAATTAAAAAATATACTTTTGGGAAATTTTTGAGTACCAACTATGAGACAAATTATATACGTACCTGTACTGAAATGACTACATGAATGAACGAATGAATAATAATGATTTATTTTAAATAAAATGTAACAATTATTAAATAACTAATGTTTATATAATTAACGAATTGTGATAATTAGAATCAATATTTCCGCCTGACTGTCACTAATGAATGAGACACAATAAAATTTTAATTGTTATCGAACTGCATCAGTTTCGGACGGTTGAGCTCATATTATGTAATTTAATAATTTGTTATGAAACATTTGCAGTGCCCTAACCTTACAGGGTGCATACGTCTTAATACTGTGACATGACATTTTAATGCATGCCTACTAACCAGTGTTTGACATGTTAGCAAAGAAATAAATAAATATCTAACCCAGAAGACTTAAAAAAAAAAACCGGCAACTGCGTGTCGGACCACGCAGAATGAATGGTTCCGTACTTCCGTAGGGATAAATTTATCCCAAAAACAAACTTATAACATTGTAGTAGAGTAGTAGTCCTTAAATCGACATACGTCACGGTCAGTTCTCCAATTGCAGATGTAAGTTCGTAATCGTGTTTTTTTTTATGATGTCAACTACAGATTATGAGCCACAAGATACAAGCGATGCTTAGTTTGTGGCTCACAGAATTTGGCTAAACTGTGTTGTTACTTTTTGATTACTAAACTTTATTATTATTTTGTTTATTTATTTATATACATATTTATTTACATTTTTAAATATTTCTTAAAAAAAAGATATAAAAAACATTTAAAAATATAAAAAATAGTGTTCTTATTATTATTGTTTATATTTTTACATATCTCGTTATTATTTTCGGACTTTTTCCTTTACTTGTGCTGTGAGTCCTCGCTTCTTGCCAAATTTCATGATTCTATACAATGTGTTTGGTCTCGGACTGTACAAACTTTAAGGGAAGGTAGTTTGCTCTATTTTATCAATAAAATTATTCTACACGGGGGGTCGGAACTCAACCCCCCCTGAATGGCAGCCATTTTTGTATTTAGATCGCATTTTATGAAGTGTGCATACTAAAAGTACTTTAATTGGAATTTAATGTCCAATTATCGTTAAAAAAAAACTTTTAATAAGCAAAAAGTGTTAACAATGGGTTAAATAACTCAAATACTGACAGTAAATGCTGCATCATATTGAAATAAATGCTAAAAGATCAATACGTGATATTGATCTTTTAGCATTTATTTATTTAAAATTAACATTGTTTTTTTAGTTTATCAAGGTTATTACAAAGTTCACCCCCGGGAACTATCTTTTTTAGGGTTCCGTACCCGTAGGGTGACAAACGGAACCCTATTCATAAGCCTCCGCTGTCCGTCTGTCTGTCAGCGAGCTCTATCTCATGAACCGTAATAGGTAGGCAGTTGAAAATTTCACAGATTGAGCATTTCTGTTGCCGCAAGAGCTACAAATAATAAAATTAAAAATTAAAGGGGGGTCGCCATACAATAAAATTAAATTTTGAAAAAAAAATAATCTGACCCTGGCATGTGGCGTATCATTTTCTAGAGCTCATCGAGTAGAGAATAAATATCATTTTTATTTGTTTTTATCTTCAAAAATGATGAATTAGGGTGCCGTAGAAGTTGTCTGTTTTAGACCATTTTTGTACGAGCTCTATCTCAACAACTAAACAAATTAGGAATTTGAAACTTGTGTGTATCAATGTAACATATACTGTTTATAATCAACAAATACTAAAAACGCCGATTCATAACGTATTTTATATAATATGGGCGATTTTCTGCAACTTAAAGTAATCATTTTGTATTTCATGCTAATATTATGCGATATAAATTCCACAGATAACTATTTAATAGTCTGAGTAATGACATGGAATTAGTAAGTACCTACTATCATGGCAGCATATACTATTTCGATCATTTAAATTTTGATCATCCAAAAAGGTCTACAAAATAAACTTTCTTCACAAGATTTTAAAACCGGCCAGTATTTTTTGAGTTTAAGAACTTTATCGACTTTTTTCAAAGTATCTCTAGACGGTGTTTATGTGTGTACCTCATGTTAAAACTACACTCCAACAGACAATATATTCAGTAACATTGAAATGAATGCTGGCACATACAGTGTACTATTCAGTTACCTTAAACCGTTGTGGATACAATTTCATATTGAAAAAAATTATTGGTGTAAAAATATTCGGTCACGGCGGGGGCGGCCAATCTCAACGGAGACTGGCCTTCGGCGCGGGAGATATTATAGTGCATAAGTGTGTGCGCAGACACGAGTGCACTCTCTCTTCCCTCACTCTCATAGTCCGATGGGATGTGTAAAAATAATAAGTAAGAAATAATAGATTTCTGTATGACTATCAAAAATAACGTAAATAAATACCTGTTTTGACCCGTGCGTTTGCACTGGCGAAACATCACGTTCCTGTCAAACATTGTATGAAAAATTGACAGAAAATAGAGATTCCAACATGTTTTGTTGTGAATGTTTCGCCAGTGCAAACGCACAGTTATAATTAAAATTTGGCGTACTACTTACATTCTATTTTGTACAATATAGTCTGATGTAGCAAGAGAAATCCTTTTATTTATAAGTAACTAGCTTTACCCGGCCTGGCTTCGCACGGTTAGCACTAAGTACTTATCTACGGCGCATCTACCTTTCCTAATTACCTATTTCTACCTAATTACCTAACCCACCCTACCCTTCTTACCAGGATAGGTAGGTACCTAACCTACCCTACCTACCCTACATATCTACCTGCTTACCTACCATATATACCTATTTATACCTACTAATACTATGTTAGTAGCAAATAAATAACTTTGACTTTTAGTTAATGCATGTTACTGGATAAAGTTAACTTAATATTTTACTCTTAAAATAAATGAAATATACTCCTACACCTATATTTTAACACAACCACATTTTTTCATTAAAATTAGACAATTTCTTTACAAATCTATGTTTTTATAAAGCGCCTCTGTTGTTACCTTTACGAAAGTATTACAAAAATTCATAGTGTTAAATCTTGTACGACATGGTATGGAACCCTTCGTGTGCGAGTCCGAGTCGCACTTGACAGATTTTATTTATATACTCGTCTAACAGGTGTTTAGTTTACCTAAATAATGATACCAATAACTCGATTCTATGACAATTGGTTTAAGAGATATTGGTGTTGGAACATAGGCATGCGTAGGCAGAGAGTTCATAACGATTTGGTTTTTCTGTAGACATTTACAGTGATGGTCAATGATAAACAAAGAATAAGTATTAACTATTATTTAATATTTACAAAAGTAGAAAATTTGCCCCCCCCACCATTTTGAACGCACGCAGTAGCTCAGATCAGCCATAGTTTCTGCTGTAGCAACGCGAATACACCCAGCAGCTTTTCTCTGGTGTTGACTGACTCAAAATGAACTTTTTGCTTCATCCACCCCAAAGACCACCTCCACCCCAAAGAGCCACCGAGTTCACCAGACTAGTTTGTACAGTCCGAGACCAAACACATTGTATACCTATGTTTATGTTTGAATGGTTAACGGCAAGTACCCTATAGGTGATTTATTCGCGAGTATCAAAATATGTCACATAACTGATGAGTGTGATGATGATGACTTAGAAGCTTTATTTTTTTTGAGCTCCGAGGGACTTAGACCTACTTATTTGATTAATTTCAACTTGATACCTCCATGCGTTCCTGAGAAACAGACTATTGACAGACTGACAGACAGACGGACGGCGAATTGATCCTATAAGGGTTCCGTTTTTTCCTTTTACGGTACGGAACCCTATAAAGCGTCATAAACCTAATCCAACCTTAACCGTTGTCGCTACAAGAAAACGGTACTGCCCCATCTCAAAAATCCACCCTGTAAATGGCGTAGAAGTGCTTTCCGTACCAGGTGGCGACTGGTGGTGGACTTCAGAAACCCCACTGCTAAGTAAGAGCAAGTTCAACAGGAAAGCCTGCGAGCGTGCGATGGTGCAGGCACTGCAGGCAGCGCAGACGTGGCAGGGTGGCAGGGGTCAGCGGCCGAAGAGCTGCACGGAACGCGATCGATGCCAGCCTCTATCAATAGCGTGAGTGAAGACAGTAACACGTTTTATGAGCATCCAACTGTTCGGTTTGGGGCTATTTTATCGGGGACACGTGTTCGCCCAGACATAATCTATTAACAGCCTACATTTGAAGTATTCATTGAGCATTATCGGGATCTGGTTGCCCGATGAACGATATGACACGAACAAACTGCTTTAAAGGGGTGCTTAGCACATGTTTATATTTTATCAAATGCGTGTCAGTGCTGGCAATTAGCACGACGTGAAGATGACACACAAAATAGGGAAATGCTGACTTTCTAACTGCCCACAATAATGAATGTAACTTAATTATTAAGTACCTACACCTACGTTGTTTACTTGGCAATACTGTGGCCAGAATATTGCTCATCGCAGTTCTCTTGGAATCAGGGACGACAACCAGCCCCCCAATTACGCAATGCACGATCAATTTTAAATTGAAACCAATTGAAAAAGATTGCCAGTCCATTGCTTCATAAGTTCGACAAAATAAATCTGCTCAATTTTTTTTGTCGAACTTATGAAGCAATGGACTGGCAATCTTTTTCATTTGGTTTCAATTTAAAATTGATCGTGCATTACGTAATTAGGGTACTGGTATCATTATGACGGGATTCTAGGTATGCAAATAGCATGCATAAAATAGTAACGAAAGGAATAGAAAAAAATAACCGACGTCCAATAAAAACACTAGTGAAAAATAACTTTAATTTCAGAAGTCGGTGTCTTACGATCTGTATTGCACGACTCATAATGCGAAGCATTAGAGTGTGCTCTACGATCGAAAAATATTTTTTGCCCCATTTCTGCAACTGTTTTTATTGTTACACTCCTGCTAGTACACAGAACCTACTTAATTTATATACCATTGTATAGATGATTATAATATGGAGATTAATACTGTACTTTTTATTATTTGATTTGATGCAGCAGAAATGGAAAAAGCATCAAAATAGTTGAAAAAAAATTCCTGTCCGTCAATTTATGAACCCTGAAAACATTGTAGCTTGCGATAAAATCAATCAATTGAGTCAATGTTTTTTTTATACATTTGTTTCATCCATAGAAGGAACCCTATTGAAAATGGCTCTTTTATTCAAAGTAGTTTAATTATAATTAATAAAATACTAACTAAAATATACTATCAAAGAAGACACCGTGAACAAAAAATGTGTCCCTTGGATGCTTTGACGTTTGACTACTGCGGTGCATGCGCGTTGCGAGGAGATTCTCATAGAGTAATTCACCCGCAGATGCGACACAGTCTGCTTTTTCTGCCTACTTGATACCTAACACAGTTTTAACTGCAGAACATTATTCTAATTTCCATTGTATTAATGATGAACATTATGTGAGATGGTTCACTTGGCAACCACGTTTGCTCATTACGATTTTTTTGCACAAATATTATCCATTTTTCCCTTGTTTCCTGGAGCTCGGACGTGGAAATCTTAAAGGGAAAAATGCCACAAATTGTAATAATTATTTGATGACAAATAACCATAAACCATAATATAATAAAACAAACATTAATATCAGCGTTCAAAATGTTAGATACTTAATATAAAAAAAAATCCGCCATAAAAACAAACGGCAGCTATTTGTACCTACACTTCACTTCTGAATGTTTTAGTCTATGGCGAATGGCGCCGTAAAATATTTTGTTCATATTTCAGTTTAAAACTTTAGAGGTATGAGGAACAGGAGTAAAGTTCACTCATCCTCATTTGAAAAGGGAGGATCCTCCGGCCAGACGGGTGTTTGTGTCTGACGGGAAACTGCCCGTAAGTTGATTTCGGATATTTTTATCTATGTCGGTCGCGTGGTAAACTCTAACTGCGCGATGCAGGATCTGTGTGACGTCATGTCTTT
Organism: Conistra vaccinii; assembly: GCA_948150665.1. Lineage (NCBI taxonomy): Eukaryota > Metazoa > Arthropoda > Insecta > Lepidoptera > Noctuidae > Conistra > Conistra vaccinii. The sequence goes on along the minus strand of OX411323.1, from coordinate 654,313 downwards.
GCTGCGTAGCTCGTATGTGGTGGTGTAACCGCTACATTATTCCCCTCCGGAGACAGGAGGTCGATTTGAGAGCGATTGATATCGATGCGAGTTTAGAAATTTTACCCATATTGATGGTTAAAAAAGCAGTCAAAACATACTTCATGAAAAGTGATAAATTGTTAATTTTTGTTAGACACTATGTTTTAAATTTCTTTTTCGTTTATGAATGAGAGTTATGAACTTATGAGGCGTGCACTTTTGGATTTTCCAAACTATTTTAGTTTTTTGCCACCAGTTTAAACCGACTACTTTTTTGAAATCGGTTAATAATTAGACACTGCGACATATTCTACACACAACTTAAAGATTAAAGTACCTATGACATCAAAACAAGATATCTTATCACTACGAGTACCTGCATTAATAATAAGCATTACGTTTATCACATCTCTTTTTAGGGTTCCATAGCCAAATGGCAAAAAACGGAACCCTTATAGTGTCGTCATGTCTGTCTATCTGTCCGTCCGTATGTCACAGCCACTTATTTCCGAAACTATAAGAACTATACTGTTGAAACTTGGTAATTAGATATTATAAAAATAGAAAAAAAAAACAATAAATTTTGGGGGTTCCTCATACTTCGAACTGAAACTCAATATTTTTTTTCACCAAACCCGTATGTGTGGGATATCTATAGATAGGTGTTCAAAAATGATATTGAGGTTTCTAATATCATTTTTCTCTAAACTGAATAGTTTGCGTGAGAGGAGAGGCACTTCCAATGTGGTAAAACTTTTTTCCGAAACTATAACAACTATTGAAACTTGGTAAGTAGATGTATTCTGTGAACCGCATTAAGATTTTCACACAAAAATAGAAAAAAAACAATAAATTTTGGGGGTTCCCCATACTTCGAACTGAAACTCAAAATGTTTTTTTATCAAACCCATACGTGTGGGGTATCTATGGATAGGTGTTTAAAAATGATATTGAGGTTTCTAATATCATTTTTCTCTAAACTGTATAGTATGCGCGAGAGACACTTTAAAAGTGGTAAAATGTGTGTGTCCCCCCCCCTGTAACTTCTAAAATAAGAGAATGATAAAACTAAAAAAAATATAATTATGATGTACATTACCATGTAAACTTCCACCGAAAATTGGTTTGAACGAGATCTAGTAAGTAGTTTTTTTTAATACGTCATAAATCGTAAACCGCAATTTACCTTTAACGAACTACAAGAACTTTTATATTATGTTACTTGCTGCTACGGAACCCTTCATGGGCGAGTCCGACTCGCACTTGGCCGGTTTTTTAATTAACACATAAAACATTTAAATACAACAAAAACACATTCGTAGGTAGACCTATCTATTCTGTCACTCGTAGTGGAAAAACCGTTGAAATTTCCATTATAATAGCAATATTCGGTTAGGTTATCAATTCTCGTTCGGCAATGGAACAATTATTTCACGGTCGGATTTCGGTCCCGCCCCGACAGCCTCTCGCTTACGTCGGGGCTAAGTGAAATATCGTCGTCAGCCGCCATCAACATCAATTTCGTGAGGTTGTTGCAATATTTGGCGAAGCGTGGCTTGTCGGAGAGGGGACGTGATTCGATAACGCTCCCGATAACGGGAGAGTAAATAAATAGGACTGGGATAATCAAGAAATCAACGCGAGCGGAAAATGTTTCGACGAGACGGCCGAGGAACTCGGGGCTCGTGACGGTATGCTTCAATTAACCTGACGAGTTTATCGCAAGCCGTCACTTAACAGTCCAAATTAAAAGTTTCACTTCGACTTTTAAGCTGAGGTTAATAACCAAGCAGGCAAATAAAGAAATAATGTGGCAAGTTTGCCAACACAAGTTATTGCCCAGAACAAATTCGGTTGGTCAAGAGATGAAAGAACAAGAGCCAAAATGAGTGAAAATATGGTTCATTTAATCTCTCTGTCTCTCTTATTATTACTTTTTTTTACCTTATATTAATTTGGTTTTAGCCACACAACAAAAACCTCTCAGGGTTTATTCGAGTGCTGACGAGCCGTTCAAATTCGTTAAAATTTTTTAAAAATGTTAACAACATTACATGTTAAGTACAGTATACTTAAAATACTTTTAAAATGATGATAATAATTTGTAAACCAGGTACATAAGGACCAGGTACATATATACATAATTCGTTTTGTATACCGTAGTCTTCTGGATAAAATAGGTCTTCTCAGTTTGAGAACAGAGGACTAAACCTCAACTACGACAAAAAAGGCATATAAAAAGGTATATAAACAAGACATCACAGACAGACAAATTGAAAATCCGGAGTCACACGTAACTCGAACAAATGACGTTTTTTTAGTTTATGACTTTATGTCCTCTAGAGGGCGCCATATTCAATTTAATGTAACCTAACACCTATATCCAGCGGACGATCAAGACGCTTTCAACGATACCTCATTCAAATTATGATGAGCAGTTTAGAAGTTATGAGGTAACAGATGAACATACATACCGGTCAAGATCATACCACCCTCCTTTTTGCTTCGCCGTAGTCGGGTAAAATGATTAAATAACATCAACACTCAGACCAATAAAGTAGTACTTTTTTATTGGTCTGAGCATCAACAACGTGGCCACGTAAGCCAAGAAATTAGACAAGACGTAACATCGATACGAAAGATGAAGAAGAACAACTAAGTTGTTTTAAATGAGCGATACAGGGGAAGATTAAACAGTGGAGCTTCAGATCATGGCTGCATGGTAATCACGTCACTGCGGCTGGCGGAGTGTCGGCGCACCGTGTCCATCTCGCGTCATACCGCGTCACACTTGTGTACGCAACAATCGCTCTAGTAAACATATGAATTTACATGATTAGTTAATTAACATTCTTTGCCATTACAAAACGGTTAACGTCCATGTGTGGGAGAAAGTAAAAGGGGATAGAACCTCAGAACCATTATAGTGGTATAGCCACTCGTCACTATTTTGATAGCGGCGCACGATGTTACTGGAATATAGGAATGTTGCTTTGATAGCTTAGTATTTCGTAATGACAACAACTGACATTTATCTCGCGAAAAAGAAACACGGCGACCGATTTCAACGACCTTCCAATACTTTTCGAATGACTGTGCCCAAACGGCTGCCTCGTTCCTACTCTCATTTTTGTCCTGCCATCATTCAGCACATGCGAATTTTTATCTTATTCCTTAAAACGTAAGGTCCTGTTGAGATATGTACGAAACATTGAGCATGAGTCACTGAGTTGAAGAGACGATCTCGGCCGTAACTGTAATGTTGTTTTAGACGTAACTGTAACCCAATGAGCCAGATAGTACACGAAACAGATGGTCCGGTGACCGCTTTGATGTTCGCTAGATGGTAACAACATATATCAACGCTTAGGCGAACTGTTTCAGCAAACTGCAATGTGTACGCGCCGAATAGTGCAAGTGCAACACAAAAAAAATCCGTCAATATAAACGTTGTCAAAAATTACATAATTAGGTATTTATGACAACATTGCATTGAAGTATTCTATGATGATTATGCAGAAAGCAGACTATATCTCCCTCACCACAGTTGTCCTGAACCTTACGAAAACTTTTGGACTTACGAGTTTACGACACATTAAACTTGTTATGCCATATTGTCAAAAACTTATGTATTACGTCATCAACGCTTCGATCGATATTTTCACCAATTGTGGACCAATTTTGAAAATTCTTTTCTCTTTTTTCTTTCTTTGGTAGAAGAAACTTGCGCGGTGGTCTCATACAAAAACTTTGGTAGAGGAAACTTGCGCGGTGTTCCCATACAACAACTTTGGTACAGGAAACTTGCGCGGTAGTCCCATACAACAACTTTGCTTAACTTAAAACTTTTTTAAAACAAGCTTTTATTGAACTAAAAAGTACAAAATAAAACTTACGTAGGTACACAGATAACTTTAATGTTTTCATATATGCTTGAGGCTTATCTTTATGTTTAATTAAGAAGGACGTTCACGCCTCAAGCTTTTAAGAAAACATTAAAGTTATCTGTTTACGTAAGTTTTATTTTGTACTTTTTAGTTCAATATTATAAAAGCTTGTTTTTAAAGTTTTTTTTTTAAAGTAATTTATTTTATTCGTAGACTGTACCTAATACTTAGTACTTAATTGTTTTTTTTTTTTGTAGATTGTTTTTATTGTGACATGGTTCTCAAAAGTATGGATAAGGTTTTAGTTGACCGATTGTCTAATAGCATCCGGCCTTCCATCAGTTTTATTTTTTTCGAGTTTTTATGCAATGGGTAGCAATCTGTTTCAAAACGATTCAGATTCTGATTGATCGTATATTACGCAATTAGGGTAATTCACATTGATGCTAACCTACTTTTGGAACAACGATAAGGCTCGCTCCACGCTCCACACGTTGCCGCAAAGTTCGTGGCTTAAATGACAAAGAGGGATTTGAAAGATTCACGAAACTGTATTTGAACTATTCCATAGAACAACATCGGTAGGTACATGTACTTTGTGTGATAATCAGTTTCACGTATTCGTGTATCTGTGAGAGTTGTGCAAGTATGCAAGAGACGATGGCGAGTTGGCGACCCAGATGCGAGGCGCGGGCGCAGCCACTCCCGCGCACTCCCATTTGATTGGAGGATGCCACGTCACGGCCTCACGGGTGAATACACCCGCGTTACAGTGAACACTTCTGCCAACATCATGTTATTAGTCGTGACAACTAAACGATGCGTGGCGCTGGATAAATCAGCAACCACATTAGTTGATATTATTTATTTCGTTCTACTTGCTAATACAGGCGTATGTCTAAATTAAGTTTTGTCTAAAACAACTGTGCGATGTGTGTGATGGCCACGGAATAGATAAGTGCTGGCAGTGAACTTGACGTGCTAGTTGGTTGTGCTAAATGCATGTAATTTTCGTTAGTTAGACATTGAGAAGTTGGTAATTAAGTCAATTATTGATCTCATTTCAGTCAGCTATGACTATGCTATTGATTGCCAATTAATTACTAAGTGATCAATGTATTTATTGGTCTATTGCTGCTGGTTAATGTTCTGCCGAATACAATATTAGGTCTACACAGGGAACAACATAGGTACTTCTTACTATTATAGTCTAGCTACGCATATGTTTCAATAATACAGACTATGCGCTACTTACTTAGTACCCCCATGTCCTGTCCCCAAGTAATAGCCGCAGTGACCCATTTACCTCGATAGAAAAATACATTGTAACAGCTTTCAATGTTTTATTTCCTTTTTGGGTCAGGTTGTTGTTTGGCGTGCCTCGGAACTCATCGCTGATGGCTGGTATTTTGCACATGAAACTATTGCGCAGGGAGCAACAGGTCCCCTCGACGCGTCCCGCTACTAAAATAGCGTTACACGGAGGGAGCGGCACCATTCAGTAACGCGTGCAATTGATTCAACCTTCGTGCTCCTACACACATAGTGTACCTACATCACAGTAATATCTGAAACAATAATATTGCGCAGATTTTTGGAAACAAGCGTTGTGATTTATTATGCGTGAGCAAACAGTTAAGTCGTACAGATAAGGTCAACGTTTTGCGTATTAATGAACTCGCCATGCAAAATATGAAATAAGTTTGTTAAATAAGTCGTTATTGACCCGAATGCACTCAAACATTTATCATGAACAATCCGCAAGGTCAGTACATTCGCAATCTCAAGCGGACCGGATGAGGGCTGACTGTTATAAAAGGGAAAGTTTATGTTCACTCCGGTCTCCGTGAGATCTTGGAAACTATTGAACCGATTGAACAAACAATATTATTTTATTGAAGGCAAATAATCAACTTTTTTTATTCAGACGTGTCGATTTGTTTCTAGAAGAATTATGATGTCCTTCGTGGTGGAAACCGGCTACTTGTACAAAGAGCCGGAAAAGCGGATATGTCATGTAACATAAAAATCATTGCATCGTTTCGGGAAAGAGGTCGCCAGTCGGGCGAGGGGCGACGCACTGCAGGCGCGACCTACATCCGAGCGGGCTGCACTGCACCGCCGCCGCACTGTGGATCGAAAAAAGGCTCTCGAACACTTACAGTGACGTGAATTTACTTTCTGTGTTCTAAATATTCGATAATTTCGATTGAAACTAAATTAAAATCACAGACACTGCTGAGAATTGTAAAAAATCTAACACACATTCGGTTTTTGGGGTTATAATTAGGCCAATAGAAACATAATAAAGTTAGCGTATATTAATGAGAATACATTGAATTTTATCTTCAAACGTTTCATTACATGTGCTTTTAAGTACCTAGTCAGAACCATTTTTTCTATATACTAGTTTATTTGTAGATAGCACCAATAGAAAAATGTACTCTGTAAGTGACAAAAATAACGCCAGTGTCGATGTTGCTTTTTTCACACAGCGCTTTCAGTCGCTTTATCCTGTTTGTAACTAAAAACCTTATTCATAGATCAAGCGCTGAGAGACCCTATTCAAAACGTCAAATTGAAACAAAAAATAATGGCGCTGGGGAATAAGACCGCAGTGAATTACTTTTTTAAAATGTTTTTGAAATAATGAAGTGTCCGTTCTATTGTAATAATTTAGTAAATAATAAACTGGTCATTATTGTTTAGGTTTCATATGTCTTGATTCATAGGCCATTTTTTACAATGTAGGTAATTTTAAAGTGTTGCGTGTCGGTTTAAAAAATAGTTGTATCCAATTTCTACCAGATTGTATCCTATGAATCCTATGATTATAAGCTATTATAAGCCATTTCAAGCAAAACCCGACACTTTAAAATGTATGTCTCCAAGAGCCTTTTTTCCGTTCCACAGTGCGCCGCGCTCCGCCGCGCTCGCCGTCCGCGTCGCGTCGATCAAATTGGTGCCTTTTGGCAACACGCTGTGGTTTTATAATAAACAAAAGAACACTTGACCTACTACAACTGTTATTACAATATTATCTCTTAGATCAAGAATTTATTAACTGTGCGAAATCTAAGTAAGTATGCATTATTGTCGGTGGGTTCCAAACTTTAAAATAATGTATGCGCTACTAGGCAATGCTGACGTATTTTTTAGGGCTCCGTACCCGAAGGGTGCCAAACAGAACCCTATTACTAAGCCTCCACTGTCCGTCTATCTGTCAGCATGCTGTATCTCATGATTGTGTATTTCTACTAATAAAAAATACAAAGCGTTAAAAATTAAAGGGAGGTCCCCATACAATAAACTTTAGATTTTGAATAAAATTTTCTAGGCTGAGTTGAGGCAAGTTGAAACTTAAAACGTAAAGATTATTAGTACTTATTGAACTTATAAAAGGACTGACTGTATCTTTTATCACTTATCAGTTCAATTTGAAGGTACTGCTAAAAAATAAAAATAAATAAAATCTGTCAAGTGCGAGTCGGACTCGCACACGAAGGGTTCCATACCATGTCGTACAAGATTTAACACTATGAATTTTTGTAATACTTTCGTAAAGGTAACTACAGAGGCGCTATAAAAAAACAAAGATTTGTAAATAAATTTCTAATTTTAATGAAAAAATGTTGTTGTGTTAAAATATAGGTGTAGGACTATATTTCATTTATTTTAAGAGAATAATGTTAAGTTAACTTTATCCAGTAACATGCATTAACTAAAGTCAAAGTTATTTATTTGCTACTAACATAGTTAAAAGAGCTTTAAAGTCCTTACTAGTACCAATGATGCACATCTTCAACCTGAGCCTTGAGACCGGTACCTTCCCAGAATGTTGGAAAATAGCTGCGGTTTCCCCTATTCACAAAAGCGGTCCCAAACATGCACCAGATAACTACAGACCTATAGCACTACTAAGCTCTGTCTCTAAAATATTAGAGAGGATAGTTAACTCCCGTCTTATTTCTTTCATTGAGGAAAATCATCTTATCTCTGATAATCAATTCGGTTTCCGAAGGAATAGGTCGACCGAGGACGCTGCCACTCTCCTTGTCAATTGTGTCTCTTCTCATATTGAGAAAAATGAAAAATGCCTTGCCATCTTCCTTGATCTTGCAAAGGCATTTGACACGGTTTCTACTGGCCTACTCCTCAAGAAACTAGAGTGGATAGGAATAAGAGGAATTTGCCTTGAATGGTTTAAAAGCTACCTGACAAACCGGAAACAGTACACAAAAGTAAGCTCTTTTATCAGTGACCAACTCCCCATTAACTACGGAGTCCCACAGGGCAGTGTTCTTGGTCCCACTTTCATTGTCTACATTAACGACATACTTAACCTCTCCGTGAATAATGCTGACACTATAACTTATGCAGACGATACAGCCGTCATATTTCACGGGAAAACGTGGGAACATGTACACTGTCTAGCACAAGAGGGATTAACACTCATCGCAAATAACCTGGACAGAAACCTCCTAACGCTAAATGGCAGTAAAACAAAATATATTGTCTTCTCCAAGACCGCCGCTTCAAAACCTCCGGAACACCTAAAACTCAAACTGCATCACTGCTCTGCTAGCATTTCTACTTCCTCTTCTTCCTCTTGTGACTGTCCCCCTCTTGAACGTACCACTTCCATTAAATACCTCGGTATTCTTATCGACGACCACCTAACATTTAAGCAACATATATCAAACCTCTCTGGCAGAATAAGAAAACTCATCCACACCATGCGCAGATTACGAGACTGTCTACCCACAGATACACTACAACAAGTTTACCTAACCCTGTGTCAATACATAATTCAGTATTGTATCAGCGTGTGGGGTAGTGCTGGAAAGACCTACTTGATTGAAGCAGAACGAGCACAGAGAGCGCTTCTTAAAGTAACTTTTAAGAAGCCCTATCGGTTCGCTACTGACTTACTCTATAGTGAAACAAGAGTTCTCAGAGTCCGCCAGCTTTTCATTCTTTCTGCCTGCACCAAAACTCATAAAACTGTTAAAAACAGACCCGACTATGCATCTATAATAAGCAAAAGAAACTATAGAATCCCAACACCTGACCACACCTCGTTGCTAGCTAGACGCTCTCCAGCTTACTCTCTCATTAATACATACAATAAAGTCTGCAAACTCTGTGAAATCAAAAATACTACCTCATTCAGTTGTAAAAAAATAATAAAGGAAATGTTGCAAAACTCTGGTTATGATGACTCGGAACAATTAATCTAGATACCCTGACCTGACACCTGACACTAAATCAAACTACACTACTGGAACAAATACGCACATATACATGCACACTCACACACACCACACTACTTACTCACACACACCACACTCACATCACACGTACACAAGCACACCCGTTATACCAAACAACACCAAATCACACTTCAAGTCTCCACTCTGGAATTCGCACCCCGAGCCCCAAGATACAGACTAACTGTCTAGTTTGGGGTTCACTGGCAAATCATATTTTGTACACCATAGCTATAGGTAATATTTTAAGCTACTCATGTCGTCTCAACTTTTTATTAACCTGTAAACCTGCTTACTGTATTACCTGGACAATAAACTATTTTCTATTTTCTATAGTATTAGTAGGTATAAATAGGTATATATGGTAGGTAAGCAGGTAGATATGTAGGGTAGGTAGGGTAGGGTAGGTAGGTAGAAATAGGTAATTAGGAAAGGTAGGTGCGCCGTAGATAAGTACTTGGTGCTAACCGTGCGAAGCCGGGCCGGGTAAAGCTAGTTACTTATAAATAATAGGATTTCTCTTGCTACATCAGACTATATTGTACAAAATAGAATGTAAGTAGTACGCCAAATTTTAATTATAACTGTGCGTTTGCACTGGCGAAACATTCACAACAAAACATGTTGGAATCTCTATTTTCTGTAAATTTTTCATACAATGTTTTACAGGAACTAGAGATTTCAACATGTTTTGTCGTGATGTTTCGCCAGTGCAAACGCACGGGTCAATACAGGTATTTATTTACGTTATTTTTTATAGTCATACAGAAATCTATTATTTCTTACTTATTATTTTTACACATTCCATCGGACTATGAGAGTGAGGGAAGAGAGAGTGCACTCGTGTCTGCGCACACACTTGTGCATTATAATATCTCCCGCGCCGAAGGCCAGTCTCCGTTGAGATTGGCCGCCGTGGCCGAATATTTTTACTAGTACACTGTATGTGCCAGCGTTCATTTCAATGTTACTGAATATATTGTCTATTGGAGTGTAGTTTTAACATGAGGTACACACATCAACACCGTCTAGGGATACTTTGAAAAAAGTCGATAAAGTTCTTAAACTCAAAAAATACTGGCCGGTTTTAAAATCTTGTGAAGAAAGTTTATTTTGTAGACCTTTTTGGATGATCGAAATTTAAATGATCGAAATAGTATATGCTGCCATGATATTAGGTACTTACTAATTCCATGTCATTACTCCGACTATTAAATAGTTATCTGTGGAATTTATATCGCATAATATTAGCATGAAATACAAAATTATTTTTTTAAGTTGCAGAAAATCGCCCATATTATATAAAATACGTTATAAATCGGCGTTTTTAGTATTTGTTGATTATAAACAGTATATGTTACATGATACACACAAGTTTCAAATTCCTAATTTGTTTAGTTGTTGAGATAGAGCTCGTACAAAAATGGTCTAAAACAGACAACTTCTACGGCCCCCTAATTCATCATTTTTGAAGATAAAAACAAATAAAAATTATATTTATTCTCTACTCGATGAGCTCTAGAAAATGATACCCCACATGCCAGGGTCAGATTATTATTTTTTCAAAATTTTATTTTATTGTATGGCGACCCCCCTTTAATTTTTAATTTTATTATTTGTTGCTCTTGCGGCAATAGAAATGCTCAATCTGTGAAATTTTCAACTGCTTGCCTATTACGGTTCATGAGATAGAGCTCGCTGACAGACAGACGGACAGCGGAGGCTTATGAATAGGGTTCCGTTTGTCACCCTTCGGGTACGGAACCCTAAAAACAGAAAACTTCGGTTTTGTATTTTCGTTTTTTGGCACAGACTTCCGAAATTAAAGTTATTTTTCTCTTTGTGGTGTTTTTTTTTTTTGGAATTTGTATTTTTATTTTTTATTAGTGTGCAAAGTTAATAAAAAAATTATTTATAATAAAATACCTCTGAAGTATGACCTACCAAACAAAAAAATAAACATTAAACCAATGCATAATTGGCGGAGTAATCGCAAAACAAACATAAAAAAACAGACAAATTGAGAACCTCTTCCTTTTTTGAAGTTGGTAAAAAAATTAACTGCCCGCGAAATTCAAATTTTCTTACGTTTTTTGCAACTTGCAGGTCAGTATCAGGTTGTATGTTCATCTAAATATGATTTGCGACCGTAACAAATGTTTATTTATAAAATTATAATCATAGAAATCATCAATACAACTCTATAATGTCATCCCATTGAATGACAATTTCATGAAATCATGACATTTGGGGATTATGCTAACCTAAGGAGTTGTATTGCTGATTCTAATGATTATAATTCTGTAAAACCATATTGGTTACGCTCGCAATTTATCATATTTTAATCAAGATACAACCTGACACTGACCTGCAAATTGCAAAAAACCTAAGAAAATTTGAATTTCGCGGGCTACCTTGGCGCATCCCCCTTAATGTTTCAGTGAACAGCACTGTTTATTGAATAATTTACCCGGGGCGGACGCGTCGTCGTCGTCGTCGAGTAGCGCCGCCGCGCGCCGTAGCGCGCCGCGGTTAGAACACTAAGAACAGTTGCTGTACTTACGCTCATTCATAGTGTTACACGTACGTTATCATCCCGTCATTGAAGCGGTGACGGGTGAGGCGTGAACATGAAATTTACTTATCGCCGCTGAAAATATTGCTGGAAGTATTATAGACTATACTATACTGTAATATGGATACCGCATAGGATTAATAAGGCTATCACGCGCACAGCCCAAACTTTATTTTATCTTATTTGACCCCAGTCAACAATATTGTCTTCATCTAAACTAAACGTGTACTTTCAGTTTTATTAACCTAGTGCTGAAATATTATCAGGTGACGTCACGAAGAAAAACACTTTCCTCTGCGTAAGTCCTGAAAAAGTACTAGGCGAGCATGAACCGATAGAAGTTATTGTTATCAGTGACGAGGGCGGGGCGCGGTCGGGTGCGGGAGGGGGAGGTGGCCTTCGTAACGTCACCGTATCAGTGTTAACGCCAACTACACGCGACGCGACGATACCTTATCATTATCAGTGTCGTCGGCCGAGTAAAAAGATCATTGTCACCGATAACCTCTGCGCGGATATGAAAACCTAGTAGAATACGCGAAAATTTTATCAGAATTCACCAAATTCTACCGATCTTGTTATAGATATATAGATATGTTATAGATAGACCCCCCTTTTGAAGTTTATTTTCGATATTTTTTCATGAATATTCAGAAAATTACGGGCGGTCACATGCGCATGGGCGACAGTCGTACGTAACATAAAATCATGTTTTTTTTTTAGGGTACCTCCCCTACACGTATTTTTTTTTTCTCGTTTTGGCCTGTGTTATGGGATAGCGTGTGTGTGTGAAATCTTTTTTTCGATTCAGGGATACATTTGCGAAATTAAAAGGAAAACTAGCACAGATAAGTATGCTTTAAAAGTTAACGAGTAATAATCGACTAACTTACATTTGCGGTTGGAATGTATGGGAGAACATGTTTTTTAACTACAATGTTAAAGTTTGTTCTTGGGATAATTATTCATTCCAACTACGGACCCCTTATTTGTGCGTGGTCTACGCACTTGGCCAGTTTTTCAATTTATTTGACGTATTGATGTCATATTTTTTTGATAGGAAAAAAATATTCGCGGTCAATTCAAAGTGCGTTGGTAGCATAAAATATTTTCGAACGCTAAAACTTCAAGCTATCGTTCATGGTTTGTTCTTGCAGGTCAAAACCCTAAATACGAAGATTCGGCCGAAGTTACCTACGTGTGATTCCTACTTCTTATCAGCTACAGAGATATGATTAGTTTGGGGCCCGATATAAGAATGAATGGTAGTGTTCAGGGTCTGATAATGGAGCCGGAAGGTGGCCACAGGAAATCCTCAACTAAACAATGTAGAACCATCGCTATCGTTTTTGGACTCACTTGACAAGTGTTCTTATACTAGGTCTGTCCAGGTCCATAAAAACTCCTCAACTAAACAAGATAGCCCTGTTTTTTTTGCGGTCGTGGGTTTTGTCTGGCCAGATAGCCCAAGGTGTAGTCCAGGGCGTCATAACATAATGGATCTGGAAGGTCACTATACTGAACTCCTTAATTAATTTACATGGTACATACAAATTTACAAGGTAGCGCCGTTGTGTTTAGGCCATTTCGATTTGTTTTGACAAGTAGGTACCTACGTTAGCCCAAGGTGTCGTCTAGGGTCTGGTGAAAGTGCCAGAAGGTGGCCACAGGAATACCTCAACTTTTCACGGTAGCTCACATTAAGTGATAAGATGATAGAACACATATTTTATCAAATTCTAAGTTAGAATAAAATAAAGTAAGTACTATTCTTCTTCTTAAGTTACAATAAAAGTAAAATACTTTTTTTAAAGAAGCTTTTATTGAACTAAAAAGTACTAAATAATACCTACGTAAACACATAGGTAAACATAGAACTTTAATATTTTCTTAAAAGCTTGAAACGTGAACGTCGTTCTTTCACTTTCAGATAATGTGCCTGCTACACGGTTGCCAACCGCGTCCTCGACAGAGATGGCTTTGGTTGGCGACCGGCAAAGTTGTTTCAACGTTTCGTCGTAAACCAAAGGTTACCTCTGTCGGGACGCGGTTGGTGACCTTGTAGCAGGCATTTAAAGCAACAAGCTAAGCGGTTAATTTTTGCCAAAAAGTTTGTGCTCGCGAGGTCTACTGTTCGCAGAACTACTAGTTATACACTCACTTATAGGAAAGATAGGCAATCTCATTTACTAAATGGTTTATTATTCTTTGGCTTTGACGTGTACTTCAACCACAGATAAACGGCTTATCTAAAAAGAATCGGTTACCCCACTCATCATTCTCCTGCCCTTATTCCAATTTTATTTGGGGTCAGCGCAACATGTCTCTTTTTTCCATACTTCTCTATTAGTCGTCATCTCAGTAGTTACCCCCTTTCTAGCCATATCATCCTTCACACAGTCCATGCATCGTTTCTTTGGTCTTCCCCTACTCTTATAGCCATCGACATTCATACTCAAAACTTTCTTCACGACATTTTCCTCGCATCACATGCCCATACCATGACAACCGATTTCCGCACAACTTTTCGGTCACTGGTGCCACTTTCAGACTTCCTCTTATGTACTCATTTCTTACTCTATCCATTCGTGTAACACCACACATCCCTCTTAGCATTCTCATCTCAGCTGCATGCAATTGCCTTTCATTCATCCCTTTGGTGGCCCAACATTCTGATCCATACAAGACAGCAGGTCTAACCATTGTTTTATAAATCTTCCCTTCCCGATTCCCCTTAAACTTATTAAGGGGAATCGGTTACCCCTCTAACCCAAACAAACAATACGGTAGAGTTTGTAAACCTTTTCAATCCAAACCATCATTGTCTAAACTTGTATTTTTTATTTATTTATTTCCTTTGGTCTTCCAACAGCTACACAAAACAGACTAAGAACTTGAAAATCAATTAATAGTATATTATGCAACTAATGAATAAAGGACGGATTTAAAGCGAGGGCCTTAGATGAATCACGATCAAGTGAAGGATTCTAACGACTGAATCACGACCGTAGGGAGTGATTCATGATGATTGAATCACGAGCGCAGCGAGTGATTCAAGTGTTAGAATCCTGAGCGACGCGAGTGATTCATGGCCCTCGATATAAATCCGTTTTATTCAAGAGTTGCATACTATACTTTATACCATGACTACGAGAAAAAGAAAGATTTAAGCGAAAATAGACATTTAATAAAAGGTTAACACGTTCTGTGTCGGGAGCCCTCCTGGAGGGTTCACCTACTTGGATATGGGATGTCGGGAGCCCTCGCGGAGGGCTCATTTTAAATGTAGACATTCAGTGTCGGGAGCCCTCCTGGAGGGTTCACCTACTTGGATATGGGATGTCGGGAGCCCTCGCGGAGGGCTCATTTTAAATGTAGACATTCAGTGTCGGGAGCCCTCCTGGAGGGTTCACCTACTTGCATATGGGATGTCGGGAGCCCTCGCGGAGGGCTCATTTTAAATGTAGACATTCAGGGTCGGGAGCCCTCCTAGAGGGTTCACCTACTTGGATATGGGATGTCGGGAGCCCTCGCGGAGGGCTCATTTTAAATGTAGACATTCAGTGTCGGGAGCCCTCCTGGAGGGTTCACCTACTTGGATATGGGATGTCGGGAGCCCTCGCGGAGGGCTCATTTTAAATGTAGACATTCAGGGTCGGGAGCCCTCCTATAGGGTTCACCTACTTGGATATGGGATGTCGGGAGCCCTCGCGGAGGGCTCATTTTAAATGTAGACATTCAGTGTCGGGAGCCCTCCTGGAGGGTTCACCTACTTGGATATGGGATGTCGGGAGCCCTCGCGGAGGGCTCATTTTAAATGTAGACGTTCAGTGTCGGGAGCCCTCCTGGAGGGTTCACCTACTTGGGTATGGGATGCCGGGAGCCCACGTGGACGTTGGAAGTGAAACCTCCCGGAGGTTTCACTTCCAACTACGAATAATAAAAGTCATAGACTTTTATGGCGGAATGATGAGTTATGAGTTCTATGAAAATGGGTGGAGTCGAAAGTGTTAAGGAGGTTGTATAGCATTGAGATAGAGGTCGAATACATTGTGTGTTCTAAATTCAAACACCAAAATAGTGATTAAAAGAGCTTTTTATTCACTGTTTTCAGTGAATAAAATAAGCTTTTTAGAGGGGGAATGGTATAAACGTCTTTATTATATAATTATGTATATTGTTTTTATCTTTTTTATTCTAATATTGCACGACTCATAATGCAAAGCATCAGAGTGTGCTCTACGATCGAAAAAAATTTTTTGCCCCATTTCTGTAACTGTTTTTATTGTTACACTCCTGCTAGTACACAGAACCTACTTAATTTATATACCATTGTATAGATGATTAAATGGAGATTAATACTGTACTTTTCAACAATTGCTTTAATGCAGCAGAAATGGAAAAAGCATCAAAATAGTTGAAAAAAAATTCCTGTCCGTCAATATAGGAACCCTGAAAACATTGTAGCTTGCGATAAAATCAATTAATTGAGTCAATTTTTTTTTATACATACATTTCAGCCGTAGAGAGAACCCTATTATAATTAAACTACTTTCATTCAAAGTAGTTCAATTATAATTAATAAAATACTAACTAAAATATAATATATTTAACTAAATATTTCCAACCTTTGACTTGATGTTGCCTAGCAACCGCCAAGTAAATATCTTTGTCAGTCTTTGACATTACGACTTCATGAAAAGTGATAAATTGTTCATTTTTGTTAGAAACTAGAAACTATGTTTTGAATTTCTTGTTCGTTTATGAATGAGTATTATGTATGAGGCGTGCACTTTTGGATTTTCCAAACTATTTAAAAATGTTATTAATAAGTATTTAAAGAAAATAAAGAATGTATGTAACCCTTTTTAAGCCCTTTTCCCAGAAAGGGTTAGTTAACCTTTTAAAAACGCTCTCCATAGAAATATAATAAGCCCAAAAATAAGGCTAACCCGATCAAAAGGCTACCGTTGGTTGATTTCAGCTTCTGGGGGTTAGAAAGGGATAAGCCATACAAGATGCTGCGTGCTCCGCACTAAACGCGGGGTTGCACGGAGCCTGCATCACACAGCCAGCTGCAGCGATGAGAACCAAAACAACGCACTCACACAGGAACACCGACGGATGTAAGTACCGACGTCAATGTGAAGGTGAACGCTGAACAATCGCTCACTGTGCCGCACTGCCGCCCATTGTGGCTGATGGCAAGCGAGCAACTCTGGTTATTCTCTGCAACAGTATACACAGACGCTGTGAAGGTCAGAACTAGAACAGTGACAATGACAGTCAAACGCAGTTACGCAACACGGGTGAACACACATTTTATGGTTGAGTTCATCGTTGTAACTCGTAACACGCGTGTGCTAGCTAAAATCTGCATCCGCGAGTATGATTGCTAGTTCTGTTCATAGATAGCACAGAAAGCGTGCAAGTGGCCGGATGACACAGACTCATGCCACGTCCTCGTCGGGACCCCATGTATTTCATTTATCATTCCTAGAACCTAGAACAATTACCCACTGGCACAGGTCTGCAGGAGGGTACACACAATGTGTCAATAGAACAAACTATTCTCATTTCAATCTGGTACTGCTGCCTATCGGCAATGATAAGACGCGAGGCTGTTGACCCTGCGTCGACGCATCGCGGTTCACATATAAACAACTTCTTCTAACAACTCTCATTGTGTGTTTCTTGTGTCATTAAATATTTAAAGGGCCTCTGCTGTACTGATTCATACCCGAACTGCAAGTCAAAAGGATTATTTACACAAGAATATTTCCCTAAAACCGGATCACTGCACTAAACCGTATCGAAAAGAAACTCTCCATTTAAATTATCTTTGAATACAATAACTAAACTGTACGTCTAAGTAGACCCCAAGACTGTCTAGCCACTACATACAAGTTGCGTCGCGTCCTGTGCGTCACACTGCAGCCTGCGGCCCGCACTGTGCACGCCACAGCCGCCAGCTGTATAAACAACTTCCGTCCGTGTGTTTAACTACAGTTAATCATTATCTTGAGCTTCCAGATAACTTCTTCACACTGGCTGCGTGACTAATTACCTAACTATTATGCTTCACCGTGACGTTACGGCAGTCACATAACGGCATTCGTGTTATGGAATAGATAATGGTGCGGGCCAGTTTTGTTTCTTGTTATCTGAGTTTAAAGTGGATCCACAGGTGTAGCCGGCGAAATTCAAATTTTCATACGTTTTTAAATGCATCCATATCCATAGTTAGCAGTTTATTGTACGCTAACGGTAGTAGCAGCGAGTGCGATATCATTATTACTGCGACATCGTTCCCGACACTGCTGGCTGATCGCAGTAGCTGCTACTAGTTACTCTCGTTACGACGAGGATGTGTAGTAATTTGCTCTCAGTCTGTACGCAACAAGCACTCCAAACACTTTTGGACTCTGTAAGGAATGGCATAAGATCTAGATTGAACTGTGAAAGGTGCAAAATGATTAGCGAACATTTGAACAATGCAGTTCGGAACAGAACGCTTATCTTATTCGTTTTGGGGTCAACCAGTTCATGCGCCCACGCGCCGCCCGCCGGCAACTTGCTGCTTGACTTCATGCCGCACGTACTGTGATGTGAGACAAAAAGATTTATAATAACGTTACGGCGAACGAACACAAACGACCTACTCGGAGGAGCAGGCCACGATAGGGCATTGTCATTTCTTATGGAGTTCATTTACCTAATAATAGTTCATTTTTAATAATTTTAGCTACTGTAATTGGCTGTAACACAGCCGTTGTTGCTAAATAAATAAATAAATAGTTTGGAAAATCCAAAAGTGCACGCCTCATACTTATCACTCATTCATAAACGAAAAAGAAATTCAAAACATAGTTTAAAAATGAACAATTTATCACTTTTCATGAAGTCGTAATGTCAACGACTGACAAAGATATTTACTTGGCGGTTGCTAGGCAACTTGCGGACATCGAATCAAAGGTTGGAAATATTTAGTTAAAGATATTATATTTTAGTTAGTATTTTATTAATTATAATTAAACTACTTTGAATAAAAGAGCCATTTTCAATAGGGTTCCTTCTACGGCAGAAACGAATGTATAAAAAAAAAATTGACTCAATTAATTGATTTTATCGCAAGCTACAATGTTTTCAGGGTTCATAAATTGACGGACAGGAATTTTTTTTCAACTATTTTGATGCTTTTTCCATTTCTGCTGCATTAAATCAATTGTTAAAAAGTACAGTATTAATCTCCATTTAATCATCTATACAATGGTATATAAATTAAGTAGGTTCTGTGTACTAGCAGGAGTGTAACAATAAAAACAGTTACAGAAATGGGGCAAAAATAATTTTTCGATCGTAGAGCACACTCTAATGCTTTGCATTACGAGTCGTGCAATAAATAATGGCTCTAAACATGTCGGTAAGTAAACTATGTTATTATTTTTTGTATGTTGTGATGAGTATGATAAACTCAATGAGAAATTAAAAAGATGGCTATAATACCTACTTTTAATGGTAACAAACTAAGTGGTTTAGCCGATTAATGCAACACACTGACAGACAAGTCAACTTTATGTTCATCAAGATCTCTCTCAACTAGTACTCGACAGACACACCATTGGACGAATAGCGGTACCAGTATGTTAAATTAACTGATAATTGTTTATTGTTTCCCTTACATGGCCTTTATGTAGCGCAGCTTTGTGTCAGTGCTCAGTGCTAAGGAAAAACATATAATATGTATAAACCTCAGCTAAAATGTTACTTATTCAGGAAAAATTATTAAAATAAATAGGTATGTTGTTTCCTAGAATACTAACAAAAATCTGCAGAGTGACCTGAACTGGGTTAATTAATTTCAAATGTACTTCAAAATATCGACCGCGGGTTTCCTTATGTTATAAGTTTTTGACCGCGGGTTTCCTTATGTTGACTTCAATAAATTGATACTACTTATGTATTCACTTGTAAAATATTACATTATTATGACCGTAATCATTGGTGTGTAGGAATGCTAATGCCACCACATTCATACTTCTGTTCAAAATGGGGACGCATTCAAACTTTGGATTTTTATTAATTTCTTAGCTCATTTGGGGGTCGGTTAAATGGGTTAAACCCGACAACAATATTGAGACAATCCCAAAAGACATAGACGTTGATGCAATGAATGATCATTTTGTTATTATACAAAAATTATAAAATGTATAATTATGTATTAATGCTTAGGTAGTCACAAGCAGAGCCATCTGTGTTTTACTTTGTAACATCCATATCCATATATTGAATAAACTGTCAGTCGATTACGAAAAGCTTCACTTACGAACCCAAGGCACGCACCTCTGGCTTTTCGGATTCATGTGCGTATTGTATAATTCTCACTTCAAAAACGGTGAAGGAAAACCATCGTGAGGAAGCCGGCATGCCTGCGAGATATTTCTCGACAGCATGTGAAGCCACTTGGCGGCTTTAAAACTCTGACACCAGGTTAGTCTAGTGACTAACCTGGTGTAGTACCACACGAAAAGAAGAAGAAGAAGACTGCTTCGTCCAATTTTGATAGGATAATACAATAATAATTTAATACACTGAATTATCTTTCTTCGTTTCCGGGTCCCCAATATTCTCCATTTGTGATGTTAAGAAGAGCATACCATCCAAAAATAATCTCCTGAACCCCTTCCAGTCTGGCTTTCGTCCATCAGAATAGTATTGAACAGTATTTATTTATTTTGCATAATATACACTCAGTTACAAGCTAGGCTAAAACTTATGAGTACTTGACCCTGTTAGGGTGCAGCAAGTATTATATAACTTATATCTAGGTTAAATATTTGGAAGTTAACCTTATATTGCATACCTACTAAATATCAAACCACAACATTCATTATTATTACTAATAATTATGATATAAACTCTTTGTAACATATTTAATATAATTTATAATAATAATAATTTAAATTACATATTTAAATAATTTAAATTTATTTAATTTTATTTAATTTCTTTTATTTAATTTTATTTATATCTATTAATTAGTATACTGTTCGTGGACGTGTACGCCTGTTTCCTTGACCTGATACGGATACGGAGGGTAATTTTCTACTGACTGAAACCAAGATTGCGCTTGCACAATCGCTTCTTCTACCATCATCATTATTCATCATTCATCCTTGACTATACTCCTACGCCTTCCTAAGGTCCGGGAACCCAGGTTCAAGACAAAATCAAAGACAAAAAAAGACGTGTGGCACTCGGGGACTGCCCCGGCGAAGCTATTGCATAGCATTTTTTATCAACTTACGCAATTGTAAAAAAACTTTTTCACAAAAAAAACAACCGACTTCCACTATAAAGTGAAAAATAACTAAAATTTCGGAAGTCGGTGGCAAAAACAAAATACAAAACCAAAGACACGGATATTCGTTATACGCCACCGACTTCCGAAATTTTAGTTATTTTTCACTTTATAGTGGAAGTCGGTTGTTTTTTTTTGTGAAAAAGTTTTTTTTTCTCGCTTTTTAGTGGGTCGGTTTGTAATTAATCTAAGTTACAATAGCCTAATATCAACTGCTCATCACCTTTTACTAAATATTGCTTTTCCCGATGCAGGGACGTTCATTGTTGAGGAGTTCTTCTGGTACTTCGCCATCAGCTCCTCTTCACCCTATGCATTGTGACGGGCATAAATTGCTTGGCAACCATATTAATGTAATCGAATCGCAAGTTCGCAACCCGTGAAATACGTATTATTGAGTAGTTCCGGTGGCCATCTGTGGTCTTCATCATCAGTTCCACTTCACTAAATGGTGCTTTCCGAGAGCAAATTCATGAGTTACTATAAAAAATACCTCAATCGCTATAGGTGTGCCTATAATATTTCAAGAGTTCCCTCGACTTCTCCAGGATTCCATCATCCAATCCTGACTTGATGACAATGGGACCAACTAGAAAGTATACCCTTTCGAACAAAAAAAGAATTTTCGAAATCGGTCCAGCCGTCTTCGAGTAATCGGGGAACATACATAAAAAAAAAAAAAAAAAAAAAAAAACATTCCGACGAATTGAGAACCTCCTCCTTTTTTGAAGTCGGTTAAAAATATTAACCCGAATACAAGAAATAGCAATGATGACATTGACAGGAACTGTTATTCACATTTATAGTTTTTAAAACTTGACACAACGTAATGGGAACATCAAACTAATAAAAAGGTATTAATTTAACTATTAATAGTCAAGGATCATTCGTCTAAGTAAATTTGAACTTTATTGTCAAACAGTTAAACATAATTTTCAATACAACACTCTCGTATCATTCGTCTAAGTAAATTTGAACTTTGTTGTCAAACAGTTAAACATAATTTTCAATACAACACTCTCGTATCATTCGTTTAAGTAAATTTGAACTTTGTTGTCAAGCAGTTAAACATAATTTTCAATACAACACTCTCGTATCATTCGTTTAAGTAAATTTGAACTTTGTTGTCAAGCAGTTAAACATAATTTTCAATACAAAACACTCTTTTCTTAGGTAGTATTTTCCTTACGAAATTTCTGGATTAGGTCTCCACGCTCAAGGCCCGCGATAGAAGCTATGCAATAGCTTAAAAAAAGAAACACTGCATCTCTACGTTGAAGTTGTGGAGGGCTTGCATGCTCTGAACTCTCTCTCCACTCCAGCACTCCTCAAGTAGCTCAGGAAGTGTTGCCCCCTTGTCGCTACGTCACTATGTGCTAGCACCCTTTTCGGGGGCCCATGAGTGTGCAAGTCACCCCCTGTCATATTATCTGTGTATACCATAACATTGATCAGGCAGGGGAAATAGTCCTTCCTTAGCTCTAGGTAACCAATTCACTATAGCCACTCAAACCCATAGCCCAATATGTTTTATTTCCATGTTCTGCAATAGTCCTGCCTATAGGGATAACCGTCGGTTGGTACCTTAACAACGCTTACAAGTGTCTAAGGGGTTTCTGCGAGTTGGCTTTAGCCGCTCGTACGCCTTCCAAAGTGCCGAGACTCTGGGGGCCCCAGATATGTAAAGAAATAATAACAATAATAATGGCCCCCGAAATTTCACTCGGACGAAGTCGCGGGTAGAAGCTAGTGTTAAGTAATAGCATGCGTGACCTTGGCACACAATGCACCGCAAACACAAACACTCGTTGGCCCGAATTGGAAAGTGTGTAGCGCACTGCACTCGACCACTAGCGCAGTCACACAGCACAGCTAGTGAGCCATGCCATTTACTGAGGACGAGTACCATATGTTTGTATAGTATCTCATAATCAATGTGTAATGTAACTAAGTCAAACCAATAACTTTTTATTTTGACCGCTGTCAGTCATGGCGGCTATTTAACTTGTTAGTAAGTACGACATTATTGAGTCGACCGCATCGCAGCCTTTCCTCCAAAACGTTATAAAGATTAAAACATAGATACGTACTAACTGATCGTTACTAAAGATATAGCAAATTAGGTGATGGCTCAGGGATCAGGATGGAAAAGTAGGCATATTGTGCCAACGCCAAGAAACATGGAACAGAGCAGGCAGACAAAAAATTATATTACGCAAAAGAAAATCACTGAATCTAAAAGGAACCTGGATCCAAACCAAACCCGAGGAGGCCGCGAGCGTAAGAACGGCCTACTACTAATTTGTCTTATGGACATAATCAAAGAAATTAAGTTTTATTTTTAATGCAATAAATGTGATAAAACTCCACTCACACACACTCTTGGTGGCTCGAAAAATCGATATTAGGCCATTTTGCTTCTTTAAAAATGTTGCACTCGTGATGCGCGACCCGCCCCGTCATCTCTGGCATTCATTGCTGATTGCTGGTGAGTCGGTGCCGGTTAAACTTAAACTTTTAGACGGCGGTAGGCGCACTAACAATTTTTTTAATAAAATGTAATTAGACCTTTTCTGCGCTCGCGGCCTAAATATGTTCGTTTCTTGATATTCTAGTACAATCGCGTGTATGAGCAATAGTTTTATTGATTAAACAAAGAGTCGATATGTGCGTCAAGTCAAGTGGGTCGTGGCCGCAGCCGGCACCGACTCACCAGCAATCAGCAATGAATGCCAGAGATGACGGGGCGGGTCGCGCATCACGAGTGCAACATTTTACTCGTATAACAAACGCATCAATTTTATGCTCATCTATTGAAGGCCGTTAAATCGGTAAAATATCAAATGACCAAACCAGTTATCTTAGATCTAACTAAGCTCTTAGTTGTAAAGTACAAGACTGGAATCGTGTCTCAACGACATCAGAATAGCGGAACACAGAGAACCTGATTTACTTAATACGTAGTGTGGCGTTTATAAAAGCTATCACGTGAATATAGTGCAGCATGCATGTCTTTTTATGTATCTAATGATGCCTTACTTTGACCGTATCTAATATTTCATTAATAATGAGATGACTCATAGCGAAAGGAAGGATTTACTGGTTCAATGATTCACAATGTGAGATCATTCACAAATCTTATTCTAGACATAGAATAAGATTTGTGAATGATCTATGAATGATTACAACGTTGAAGTTATAGGCCAGACGGTGTGCTTGTCAGCTTACCGACAGACCTTTGTGAAACAGCTGGTGCGACCGGTGAAAGTTGTGCCGAACGGTTTCATCACGACGCCGCGACGGGAGAAACCGTTGCACTGCGGGCTTTCAGCAAACGTTAGAGTAATGCATAGGCGAAGCTCCCTGGTTTGTTAGCATACCACGCCTTGCTGTGCCTGTTAGGAGAGGCAGCTCAGCATGGCTACCGGATACCGGATGAACTTTGAAGTCATTGATGACTGGTCAAGTGGTCACGCTGCTGAATGACCGAAGCAGTCGAAAAGTTTTTACAATATTTTACGTTTTTATTTCTCCATTTTGATACACAGTGTGCTGGCTTATCTGTTTTGACAATAAAATTATCATTTAATAATAATAATTTAGCCTGTTGTCAAGGCCACTGTTCCTTTCTTTATCTACCTCTTAACCTGATCCTGTAGCTCGTCTCGAAAAATTCAAGTATTCCGCTGTCACCCGGGCTGGGTGTGGTTTAACACCGTACACTGTGCTAGCAGCGGCAGCGGTACTCAAGCTGTGTGACGTCACGCCCATCTGCCAGTTATGTGCGCTCACAGACTGACCTTTGCTGGCCCACTCGATATATCCTCGCTTTGTTGCAAAACAACTAAATACTCTCCTTGTACATGACATATGAGTTATTCAAAGTCGGAACGTTAATTTATCAACTCATACCTATTAATAGAAAAACTACGTTACCATTTTACCAACAACAGTTGCAAATAACAAAATGAACTTTTTCCTTATAATTAGTGGCTACTGTTCGTGCCCGCGTCATCATTCAAATATAAACTATGAACAACGCAGGGGGTCAAATTCAAAATATTTTATTTCACATAAACCTACATGGGCACTTATGAAACGTCAGAAGCTACGAGGGTCATTCAATAAATACTTAGCCTACAAAAAGTAAACGAAAATTTTGGAAAAGTGGGAATTTATTTTTCAACATAGTCTCCTTTTAGTTCGATACACTTAGGGTGGCGCCACACCTGCCGAACGTTCCGTCGCGGAAGGTTCGGCGACGGAACTATCGGTCGTAGATTCGGTTGGCATGACACACTATACGCGCCGAACGGTCGGCGGCGTTTAGTTCGGCGCGTTACGCGACGGAAAATTACGTTCCGTCGTCGTCACAGTGTTTCCACTTTTTGGGATATCTCCCTTTCTTAGGGAACAATGCCAATAATAAGCATGTTTTAGGGATATTTTATTTAAAAAAATTGAACTTGAGTTGGTAGCCCTTTGTTTATAGTAGGTAGCACACAATGAACCACTCAAGTGTATGGCACCACCGATTAATTAAAGGGGATTCCCTAAAACTCGTAAAGTCGTAATGAATGTAATTCGTCTAATTTTAGTTTACATTTGGTGCCGATTCTCTTGTCAAAAATGCCGCTAAACTAAACTAAAAATAACCAAAATTTAGTTTAGTCCTGTCAAACGAGGATTTCCCATTCTGAAATAGACTAAAGTGACACAACGGGGATGCGCCAAGGTAGCCCGCGAAATTCAATTTGCAGGTCAGTGGTGCCGATTCTCTTGTACACCGAACTAAACTAACTAAACTATCACTAAAATTCCTTACTTTCGTCTATGAGAATCTAAAAGCTATTCTGCGGAAAAATATCTCAAAAAAAAAAAAAAAAAATTGATACATCTAAAATCGAATTTGACAATCGCTTCGCGACACCACATGGTACTTGTTTGCTCTACTCCGTGAATTTTTATAGAGCCAGAGGCGCGCTGGGGGGCAGCCTTGACGTGTTTTGTATGGAATTTTTAACTTTTTGTACGGAAAATAAAAAAAATATTACCCATGTGTAGAGGTACATGGGTTTACGTGTTGCAAAGGGGGTCGAAATTTCCATTATTTTTGCGCTAGGACGCACCGTTTTCGAGATATAAGCAAAATAAAAAAGAACTGTTTTTGCAGCTGAAGTGTGTGAATTTTAGTTCATGCCAACTAATTTTATTCCACTCCTTTTTAATCGCGTTAGCGCGCAGGGCCACGCCAGGGCGGAGGGCCGGCGGCGCCGGGCAGGCAGGTAGGCAGGAACGTGATGTTGCCGCTCTACTCTTGCCACGCCGCGCCGCGCCGCCGCCGAGATCAGTGTCTCCACTTAAGTTTTTAATTTTTCCCCAGTTTCTTAATGAATTATCCCTCAAATTCCCAAAAAAAAAATGGTTTAAGGATTTTTTTCAATTTTATAGCACTAAACACCTACAAAACTTCCATTAATTGACGAGATTACAAAATATTAATTAATTTCCGATGTCGTTTTTAGTCACGGTAAAAGTACAATTAACGATGACATGGTAAACTAAAATTAGACGAATTACATTCATTACGAGTTTGAGGGAATCCCCTTTTTAATCAATCGGTGAAGCCATAGAGTTAAGTAGTAGGTATATTGGTTGCTACTATAAACAAAGGGCTATCAACTCAAGTTCAATTTTTCCCCAAAATTCCCAAAATCCCTGTCAAAATAAAATATCCCTAAACCATATTTATTGTTTGCAATTTTTTTCTAAAAATGGGTCAAAATTCCTTTATAGTGGAAACACTGGCCGAGATCCACCGACCGAACGTTCCACTTTGGTGGATCGGGTGGATCTCGGCCAGTGTTTCCACTATAAAGGAATTTTGACCCATTTTTAGAAAAAAATTGCAAACAATAAATATGGTTTAGGGATATTTTATTTTGACAGGGATTTTGGGAATTTTGGGGAAAAATTGAACTTGAGTTGATAGCCCTTTGTTTATAGTAGCAACCAATATACCTACTACTTAACTCTATGGCTTCACCGATTGATTAAAAAGGGGATTCCCTCAAACTCGTAATGAATGTAATTCGTCTAATTTTAGTTTACCATGTCATCGTTAATTGTACTTTTACCGTGACTAAAAACGACATCGGAAATTAATTAATATTTTGTAATCTCGTCAATTAATGGAAGTTTTGTAGGTGTTTAGTGCTATAAAATTGAAAAAAATCCTTAAACCATTTTTTTTTTGGGAATTTGAGGGATAATTCATTAAGAAACTGGGGAAAAATTAAAAACTTAAGTGGAGACACTGATCTCGGCGGCGGCGCGGCGCGGCGTGGCAAGAGTAGAGCGGCAACATCACGTTCCTGCCTACCTGCCTGCCCGGCGCCGCCGGCCCTCCGCCCTGGCGTGGCCCTGCGCGCTAACGCGATTAAAAAGGAGTGGAATAAAATTAGTTGGCATGAACTAAAATTCACACACTTCAGCTGCAAAAACAGTACTTTTTTATTTTGCTTATATCTCGAAAACGGTGCGTCCTAGCGCAAAAATAATGGAAATTTCGACCCCCTTTGCAACACGTAAACCCATGTACCTCTACACATGGGTAATATTTTTTTTATTTTCCGTACAAAAAGTTAAAAATTCCATACAAAACACGTCAAGGCTGCCCCCCAGCGCGCCTCTGGCTCTATAAAAATTCACGGAGTAGAGCAAACAAGTACCATGTGGTGTCGCGAAGCGATTGTCAAATTCGATTTTAGATGTATCAATTTTTTTTTTTTTTTTTTGAGATATTTTTCCGCAGAATAGCTTTTAGATTCTCATAGACGAAAGTAAGGAATTTTAGTGATAGTTTAGTTAGTTTAGTTCGGTGTACAAGAGAATCGGCACCACTGACCTGCAAATTGAATTTCGCGGGCTACCTTGGCGCATCCCCGTTGTGTCACTTTAGTCTATTTCAGAATGGGAAATCCTCGTTTGACAGGACTAAACTAAATTTTGGTTATTTTTAGTTTAGTTTAGCGGCATTTTTGACAAGAGAATCGGCACCAAATGTAAACTAAAATTAGACGAATTACATTCATTACGACTTTACGAGTTTTAGGGAATCCCCTTTAATTAATCGGTGGTGCCATACACTTGAGTGGTTCATTGTGTGCTACCTACTATAAACAAAGGGCTACCAACTCAAGTTCAATTTTTTTAAATAAAATATCCCTAAAACATGCTTATTATTGGCATTGTTCCCTAAGAAAGGGAGATATCCCAAAAAGTGGAAACACTGTGACGACGACGGAACGTAATTTTCCGTCGCGTAACGCGCCGAACTAAACGCCGCCGACCGTTCGGCGCGTATAGTGTGTCATGCCAACCGAATCTACGACCGATAGTTCCGTCGCCGAACCTTCCGCGACGGAACGTTCGGCAGGTGTGGCGCCACCCTAAGTGTATCGAACTAAAAGGAGACTATGTTGAAAAATAAATTCCCACTTTTCCAAAATTTTCGTTTACTTTTTGTAGGCTAAGTATTTATTGAATGACCCTCGTAGCTTCTGACGTTTCATAAGTGCCCATGTAGGTTTATGTGAAATAAAATATTTTGAATTTGACCCCCTGCGTTGTTCATAGTTTATATTTGAATGATGACGCGGGCACGAACAGTAGCCACTAATTATAAGGAAAAAGTTCATTTTGTTATTTGCAACTGTTGTTGGTAAAATGGTAACGTAGTTTTTCTATTAATAGGTATGAGTTGATAAATTAACGTTCCGACTTTGAATAACTCATATGTCATGTACAAGGAGAGTATTTAGTTGTTTTGCAACAAAGCGAGGATATATCGAGTGGGCCAGCAAAGGTCAGTCTGTGAGCGCACATAACTGGCAGATGGGCGTGACGTCACACAGCTTGAGTACCGCTGCCGCTGCTAGCACAGTGTACGGTGTTAAACCACACCCAGCCCGGGTGACAGCGGAATACTTGAATTTTTCGAGACGAGCTACAGGATCAGGTTAAGAGGTAGATAAAGAAAGGAACAGTGGCCTTGACAACAGGCTAAATTATTATTATTAAATGATAATTTTATTGTCAAAACAGATAAGCCAGCACACTGTGTATCAAAATGGAGAAATAAAAACGTAAAATATTGTAAAAACTTTTCGACTGCTTCGGTCATTCAGCAGCGTGACCACTTGACCAGTCATCAATGACTTCAAAGTTCATCCGGTATCCGGTAGCCATGCTGAGCTGCCTCTCCTAACAGGCACAGCAAGGCGTGGTATGCTAACAAACCAGGGAGCTTCGCCTATGCATTACTCTAACGTTTGCTGAAAGCCCGCAGTGCAACGGTTTCTCCCGTCGCGGCGTCGTGATGAAACCGTTCGGCACAACTTTCACCGGTCGCACCAGCTGTTTCACAAAGGTCTGTCGGTAAGCTGACAAGCACACCGTCTGGCCTATAACTTCAACGTTGTAATCATTCATAGATCATTCACAAATCTTATTCTATGTCTAGAATAAGATTTGTGAATGATCTCACATTGTGAATCATTGAACCAGTAAATCCTTCCTTTCGCTATGAGTCATCTCATTATTAATGAAATATTAGATACGGTCAAAGTAAGGCATCATTAGATACATAAAAAGACATGCATGCTGCACTATATTCACGTGATAGCTTTTATAAACGCCACACTACGTATTAAGTAAATCAGGTTCTCTGTGTTCCGCTATTCTGATGTCGTTGAGACACGATTCCAGTCTTGTACTTTACAACTAAGAGCTTAGTTAGATCTAAGATAACTGGTTTGGTCATTTGATATTTTACCGATTTAACGGCCTTCAATAGATGAGCCACGACCCACTTGACTTGACGCACATATCGACTCTTTGTTTAATCAATAAAACTATTGCTCATACACGCGATTGTACTAGAATATCAAGAAACGAACATATTTAGGCCGCGAGCGCAGAAAAGGTCTAATTACATTTTATTAAAAAAATTGTTAGTGCGCCTACCGCCGTCTAAAAGTTTAAGTTTAACCGGCACCGACTCACCAGCAATCAGCAATGAATGCCAGAGATGACGGGGCGGGTCGCGCATCACGAGTGCAACATTTTTAAAGAAGCAAAATGGCCTAATATCGATTTTTCGAGCCACCAAGAGTGTGTGTGAGTGGAGTTTTATCACATTTATTGCATTAAAAATAAAACTTAATTTCTTTGATTATGTCCATAAGACAAATTAGTAGTAGGCCGTTCTTACGCTCGCGGCCTCCTCGGGTTTGGTTTGGATCCAGGTTCCTTTTAGATTCAGTGATTTTCTTTTGCGTAATATAATTTTTTGTCTGCCTGCTCTGTTCCATGTTTCTTGGCGTTGGCACAATATGCCTACTTTTCCATCCTGATCCCTGAGCCATCACCTAACTTGCTATATCTTTAGTAACGATCAGTTAGTACGTATCTATGTTTTAATCTTTATAACGTTTTGGAGGAAAGGCTGCGATGCGGTCGACTCAATAATGTCGTACTTACTAACAAGTTAAATAGCCGCCATGACTGACAGCGGTCAAAATAAAAAGTTATTGGTTTGACTTAGTTACATTACACATTGATTATGAGATACTATACAAACATATGGTACTCGTCCTCAGTAAATGGCATGGCTCACTAGCTGTGCTGTGTGACTGCGCTAGTGGTCGAGTGCAGTGCGCTACACACTTTCCAATTCGGGCCAACGAGTGTTTGTGTTTGCGGTGCATTGTGTGCCAAGGTCACGCATGCTATTACTTAACACTAGCTTCTACCCGCGACTTCGTCCGAGTGAAATTTCGGGGGCCATTATTATTGTTATTATTTCTTTACATATCTGGGGCCCCCAGAGTCTCGGCACTTTGGAAGGCGTACGAGCGGCTAAAGCCAACTCGCAGAAACCCCTTAGACACTTGTAAGCGTTGTTAAGGTACCAACCGACGGTTATCCCTATAGGCAGGACTATTGCAGAACATGGAAATAAAACATATTGGGCTATGGGTTTGAGTGGCTATAGTGAATTGGTTACCTAGAGCTAAGGAAGGACTATTTCCCCTGCCTGATCAATGTTATGGTATACACAGATAATATGACAGGGGGTGACTTGCACACTCATGGGCCCCCGAAAAGGGTGCTAGCACATAGTGACGTAGCGACAAGGGGGCAACACTTCCTGAGCTACTTGAGGAGTGCTGGAGTGGAGAGAGAGTTCAGAGCATGCAAGCCCTCCACAACTTCAACGTAGAGATGCAGTGTTTCTTTTTTTAAGCTATTGCATAGCTTCTATCGCGGGCCTTGAGCGTGGAGACCTAATCCAGAAATTTCGTAAGGAAAATACTACCTAAGAAACTATACACAGAAAAACTATACACAGATTTCTCCACCGTGCCGTGAGAGCTCTTCAAGCGCAGACCAGCGCATTTGAATTCAGTAGTAGGTAATTTGATGATTTCACAAGCGCGTTATTGTGCTCATAACTCGTTGGATCCATTATCTGTGGTAATGAGACAGTGTTCGGTGCGGCCGGTGGCGCAATGGTTCTGTTAGGAGAGCCGACTTGGCAACGACCGCGCGTCCGTCGTGCACTCGTGTCGGCGGCGCGCGGCGGCTTGCAGTTGGAGCTGCATTGTGCCACTGCGTTCACAAGTGCTATTGATTCCATGCCGTGATCTTTACACAACCTATCTATTGAATGCATTCTAATTTACTTCAGTGGGGCCAAAAGGAAGGAAAATAAACGTCTTCCCATTGACCTTACCAGTAGGGCAACCAAGCGTCTCTAAAATCCAAGTGTTTTGTATGAGATCGGAATGATCTCCAAATTGTGTTACTTACTACGTCCACTTTTACGCTGCATCAGCTATCAATCATCATTAAATTATTTAGCTTCTAAATTAGGCAAAACAATGTTGAAACCAGTCGACATCAAAACAAATCCCTTGTTCCGTGGCAGGATCCACGATGGCTATAAACATTATCCTACCTTGACATAATCTTTTTATTTTTGACATTATATACCTTCAATATATGTATAGTATTTTTTTTTCAATTATATTTGTTACAGCTGTAGCGACAATCATGCATTTGGTTTAAATAGTTTTTTATTATTTTATTTATCTTTTATATGGGTTGATTCTTTTCCTTAAGATTTTGTGAATGTGAGAACGTTTGTAGGCGTAATAACAGTAGAACTGTGGAACACTTTCCATTTTGCTAAGTATCTGGTACTTTTTGATAGGCCTACACTCTGTCCTCTCATACCTATTATCACTGTAATTTAAAAACCATTGTAAAAACCATTTATTTTTAAAACGGTAACCGTGGAGTTTCTTGCCGGCTCTTCTCCATAGGAAACGACCATTTGGAACCGTGCACCTACGAGGGGTGTTCAATAAGTACCTAGCCTCATCGCCAGAGGGCGCTGTAGTTTCAAAAGAGTTTTACCACAGTGTAGCACATTCTTTTTTAATTATTTTTTCAAATTTTCATTCCAATCCCTTCATTTGTTTTAATTTGACAACTTAGGGAAGCGAACGTGTCGATCGGTTTTACAAAAATGGAAAAAGAGCAATATCGTTCGGTGATTCGATTCCTATTTTTGGAAGGGAAAACGCGCATCGAAATCAAAGAGCGCTTGGATGCTGTGTACGGTGACTCTTCTCCATCGATGGCCACCGTCAAGAATTGGTTCAACGAGTTTGCACGTGGCCGTACGTCGGTTTTTGATGAACCACGTCCAGGTGCACCGAAAACAGCTGCTACGGAGGAAAACATTAAAAAAATCCATGATCTCGTATTGGCAGATCGCCGATTGAAGGTTCGGGAGCTAGCTGAGACTGTAGGCATATCAGAAGGAACAGTGCATCATATTCTTCACGAGGAACTCGGCATGAGAAAGCTGTCGGCGCGATGGGTGCCGCGTTTACTCACACCAGAAAACAAGCGCAACCGTGAGACCACATCGGATACGTGTTTGGCGCTGTTTAAGCGGAATCCAGCGGAGTTTTTGCGTCGTTTTGTGACCGTCGATGAAACCTGGATCCACTGGTACACACCAGAGACCAAGGAGCAATCAAAACAATGGATCCAGACCGGGGAACGTGCTCCAAAGAAGGCGAAAACTGTAAAATCGGCCGGAAAAGTTATGGCCACCGTTTTCTGGGATTCACAAGGTGTGATCTACATCGATTACCTCGAGAAGGGTAAAACAATTACAAGGCTTTACTATGCCGATTTATTGGGCCGATTCGACGCCGAATTAAAGAAAAAACGACCCCATCTGGCGAAGAAAAAAGTGCTGTTTCACCACGACAACGCACCGGTTCACACGTCTGCCGTTGCCATGGCCAAATTGGTCGAATTACGCTACGAATTGCTGCCCCATCCACCGTATTCTCCAGATTTGGCCCCTTGTGACTTCTTTCTGTTTCCTAATCTGAAAAAATCACTCGCCGGGAATAGATATGGATCGAATGAGGAGGTCATCGCCGCCACGGAGGCCTATTTTGCAAAGTTTGACAAAAACTATTTTTCGGATGGATTAAAAAAGTTGGAGCATCGCTGGGCTAAGGGTCGGGGCACACTTGCCGAACGTTCCGCGGCGGAACGTTCGGTTGATACGCTCCTAATGTTTTTCAAGTTACCTATGACACATCAGCCGAACGTTACGTCGGTTCATGAGCAAGCGTCACAAGACGCGACGGAACGCGACCGAAAGTTCGGCGACGGAAAGTTCCGAACTTTCCGTCGCCGAACTTTCGGTCGCGTGAACCGACGTAACGTTCGGCTGATGTGTCATAGGTAACTTGAAAAACATTAGGAGCGTATCAACCGAACGTTCCGCCGCGGAACGTTCGGCAAGTGTGCCCCGACCCTTAGCCCAGCGATGCTCCAACTTTTTTAATCCATCCGAAAAATAGTTTTTGTCAAACTTTGCAAAATAGGCCTCCGTGGCGGCGATGACCTCCTCATTCGATCCATATCTATTCCCGGCGAGTGATTTTTTCAGATTAGGAAACAGAAAGAAGTCACAAGGGGCCAAATCTGGAGAATACGGTGGATGGGGCAGCAATTCGTAGCGTAATTCGACCAATTTGGCCATGGCAACGGCAGACGTGTGAACCGGTGCGTTGTCGTGGTGAAACAGCACTTTTTTCTTCGCCAGATGGGGTCGTTTTTTCTTTAATTCGGCGTCGAATCGGCCCAATAAATCGGCATAGTAAAGCCTTGTAATTGTTTTACCCTTCTCGAGGTAATCGATGTAGATCACACCTTGTGAATCCCAGAAAACGGTGGCCATAACTTTTCCGGCCGATTTTACAGTTTTCGCCTTCTTTGGAGCACGTTCCCCGGTCTGGATCCATTGTTTTGATTGCTCCTTGGTCTCTGGTGTGTACCAGTGGATCCAGGTTTCATCGACGGTCACAAAACGACGCAAAAACTCCGCTGGATTCCGCTTAAACAGCGCCAAACACGTATCCGATGTGGTCTCACGGTTGCGCTTGTTTTCTGGTGTGAGTAAACGCGGCACCCATCGCGCCGACAGCTTTCTCATGCCGAGTTCCTCGTGAAGAATATGATGCACTGTTCCTTCTGATATGCCTACAGTCTCAGCTAGCTCCCGAACCTTCAATCGGCGATCTGCCAATACGAGATCATGGATTTTTTTAATGTTTTCCTCCGTAGCAGCTGTTTTCGGTGCACCTGGACGTGGTTCATCAAAAACCGACGTACGGCCACGTGCAAACTCGTTGAACCAATTCTTGACGGTGGCCATCGATGGAGAAGAGTCACCGTACACAGCATCCAAGCGCTCTTTGATTTCGATGCGCGTTTTCCCTTCCAAAAATAGGAATCGAATCACCGAACGATATTGCTCTTTTTCCATTTTTGTAAAACCGATCGACACGTTCGCTTCCCTAAGTTGTCAAATTAAAACAAATGAAGGGATTGGAATGAAAATTTGAAAAAATAATTAAAAAAGAATGTGCTACACTGTGGTAAAACTCTTTTGAAACTACAGCGCCCTCTGGCGATGAGGCTAGGTACTTATTGAACACCCCTCGTAGGTGCACGGTTCCAAATGGTCGTTTCCTATGGAGAAGAGCCGGCAAGAAACTCCACGGTTACCGTTTTAAAAATAAATGGTTTTTACAATGGTTTTTAAATTACAGTGATAATAGGTATGAGAGGACAGAGTGTAGGCCTATCAAAAAGTACCAGATACTTAGCAAAATGGAAAGTGTTCCACAGTTCTACTGTTATTACGCCTACAAACGTTCTCACATTCACAAAATCTTAAGGAAAAGAATCAACCCATATAAAAGATAAATAAAATAATAAAAAACTATTTAAACCAAATGCATGATTGTCGCTACAGCTGTAACAAATATAATTGAAAAAAAAATACTATACATATATTGAAGGTATATAATGTCAAAAATAAAAAGATTATGTCAAGGTAGGATAATGTTTATAGCCATCGTGGATTCTGCCACGGAACAAGGGATTTGTTTTGATGTCGACTGGTTTCAACATTGTTTTGCCTAATTTAGAAGCTAAATAATTTAATGATGATTGATAGCTGATGCAGCGTAAAAGTGGACGTAGTAAGTAACACAATTTGGAGATCATTCCGATCTCATACAAAACACTTGGATTTTAGAGACGCTTGGTTGCCCTACTGGTAAGGTCAATGGGAAGACGTTTATTTTCCTTCCTTTTGGCCCCACTGAAGTAAATTAGAATGCATTCAATAGATAGGTTGTGTAAAGATCACGGCATGGAATCAATAGCACTTGTGAACGCAGTGGCACAATGCAGCTCCAACTGCAAGCCGCCGCGCGCCGCCGACACGAGTGCACGACGGACGCGCGGTCGTTGCCAAGTCGGCTCTCCTAACAGAACCATTGCGCCACCGGCCGCACCGAACACTGTCTCATTACCACAGATAATGGATCCAACGAGTTATGAGCACAATAACGCGCTTGTGAAATCATCAAATTACCTACTACTGAATTCAAATGCGCTGGTCTGCGCTTGAAGAGCTCTCACGGCACGGTGGAGAAATCTGTGTATAGTATGGTTGATCCAAGATGCCATTTGAGTGTTTGGATGAAACTATCGATCGATCTCCCATCAAACAATATTAGCTACGACTTCTGAAATTAACTGCTCCCGTCAACAGTCGGAAACTTCGGAGAGTAAGGTGTTGTTCTTGTTAGTGGCTCTATATTTGGTTGATTATGTGAAGCAGCTATGTCCATACATAAGTAGCTTCTCGCTGTACAGTCTTGGAACGCGTCTCCGCTGCTTATTAAAAACAAAAATAATGAAAAAATTTCATATTTGAATATGGCCTTTACGAAAGTATCAAACACACACTCAAAAAGTAAATCGTGATGATGGAATCTGAGAGCAGTGAATCAAGTTTCAAGTCTGTATCACGCGAAAAGTTCACATAAACCGATCAACCGTGAAATTGGTAACGATATCGGAACTATTCGTTTGCATGTAAAAACTCTAATGGAGTGAATAATAACCCGGCACCGAAAATAACAGTAAAAGTGAAACACTTTTAGTTAGAAGTTTAGAAGGACGGAGGTGTGGTGGCCCCGTCATCTACAGGAGTGAAGCAGACGCTATTAAGCAAGCGGAGAGTTGTCTTACTTCTTATTCATTTGTTTTGATGTATTTTGCGAGCTAAATAAATTGTTCTAGGAGATTTTTGAAAACCGTGTATTGCCGTGACTTGAACTACGCCAACACGCGCCGGACTGATCGATTGAATGCGATAAGCTATCAACCCATTGAATATTTAAGCTGCCATGTCCGGAATTGATTACAATTGGTTGCACTTACACCATTATGCAGTCTCAAATTGTTCTGATCACTATTAAAAATCCAAACTATTATTACTTAAATCTTGCAACAATTTGTTAATCTTCCAGATGCAAAACGGCGAACTGGCTAAACAAAGCACTTACAGAATAGTATACAGTCATTTTAGATGCCGAGCACGGCACCTAACGGTGTGGCAGGACGTGACGTCTCAACATAGATATTAGCGTTCACGCATACACGTGGGCTGTGGGGCAGGCGCGAGAGATGTACGCGGAAGACGACACTAATCACCGCATGCATGTGGAATTGGATGTAGAACATGCGTGTAGGGAACACGTGTGGTGCAGTAGTGCACGTGTTTCACACAGGTCACAGTCGCGGTCAGTTTTGATGAACTAGCCAGGAGCAGGCGGCCGGCAGTCATTTGTGAGTCTTTAATACTATCGATCGCTTTCGCTGAACGTCTAGGGGCAGTAAAAATCCGAGCTCATAAATTTGTGAAGTGTTTCGGCTGATGAACTAGCGACAGAATTCTATAGACGAATTTGAACAACCCTGATGAAAATGTTTATTAATTTGATGACTGTAGACCAATACTATACATGAAGTTTAAATAAATAGACAATAACTAACCGCCATCAAAGCTGCTGACGGCAGGACTAAGAGGTTCCAGAAAGGAGAATGACCTAGCAAGCTGTTTTCGAGGGTACCTATTGGAACAACAGATTTCTGCGTAAAACCCGCCCAACTTTAGTTTATTATGTAGACTTTAGGCCGTTACACTAAATTGTAGGCAAGTCTATGATTGCCGAGTTCACTTCACTAGATATCGACAAACTCCTATCAACTCGTGTACAAAGTCAAGATACAATAATATAACGACAGTTAGTTATGGACAACCCTATGAGGGATTCACGAGTAATTTAATGTCATTTAATGTGTGAGTGAGTAGTGACCAGAGACATGCGGAGAGGAATTCGAGAGTCGTAGTGAAGGCTAATCATTGAACGGTTACCGGTCAAGAGTCTGCGTTTGTGCGCCGAGCGAGCGTTAAGTGCGTTTAATGTGTGCCTCGGCTTCCGCAATCAGCTCGACTCCACATAGCACTGTCTCATCAGACGACCCTCGTGCTGCGTTTACTTCGAAATGGCTTTAACTACACTAATTATTGAACATGTTAAAACTTCAAAGCCATTCATTACATGAGATTACCTATTTATTGTTGTTAAAAGAAGATTATATTATATGTTGTACTTGTGGCACAATGCAATAGAGGATTTTGCCTCGTCCAGTATCGCACAGTGAAGCTGTCAAAATATGGTGAGTCAAAATGACATGAACCTAAGAGCATGTAAAGTTTTCAATTCTGGCTTTTGTAATAATTATTATTATATAAAAGCCAGAACTGAACTGCGTGTGATGACGTCAGCACTGTTCATAGTGAGAATGTAAAAGAGACAAGGACTCGGACCATATTAAACTCGTAACAGGTAGTATGAATCAACCGCCAAGCGCAGGCGCACTGACCGCCACCGCGCCACCGAGCGGTTAGTTAACAGCAAGGAAACACCAATATCTAGTCAAAATAACTCGTTTGCATCATGGGTTCTTAGCTTGTGTAGTATAATTCTGTTTTCCCAATGAGGCCAATGAGTGTCTGGGCAGTTCAGTAATGGAATAAATAGGAAGACGAATCAAACTTGGGGTCTAATCTCTTCACAATACATTATATTGTTCTTTATTCATTGTAAAACTACGACCTTGAGCTGGCCATAAAATACGAGTCCGGCTTATTTATACTGGTTATGTTCCTATTGACGTGCGGCCTACTGTACTTCATTTTAAAAGCGCTGAAAGTGATTCACGGTAAGTACTTCACGGTAGTAATAATTAACACTTTACAAATTTACCATCAAAATGACCATGGAAGTCACGTTGTAAGGAGTATTCATCAGAAGGTGGTACTTACTGCACCGGAACACGCTGCGGCAGTGACCAGTGCGACCGTTATCAATTTGTCAGAATATTCATGGGGTCTCAATTCGAACAAATTATAATTAGTCTTGAAAAAAGATCATAGATGGCAGCATGGTAACAATTATGAAATTAACAGTCACTAAAAAGCGATAAACGGAAGATTTTGGCTGAAGTTAGATTAGTAAAAATCAAAACTTCCTTGTTTAATGCTGATTTATCTATTGTAACTCATAAATCTCGTATTTTCAACAAAAAAAGATAACCTTTTTGTTTAGGGCTCTTTGCAATAGATGGCGTTTTATTCAATTTGTCATAACTGTGTTTAGCCAGTCAATAGCCCGACTAGGGAGGAGTCATTTCTTTGTATGGGATTGGGTATATGTACGTAGTATTATATTATCTGTGGTTAATAATACAACACAGTGCATTTTTTTTATCTTGATATGCTACGAATGTAATGATGCCATTTTTATATTGATAGCTAATTTAAAAGATTAATGTCAATTGATTCTAAACCAAATTCAGATGAACAGTGCAAATGGTGAAGAATGACTCAGGAGTCAGGACGCAAAACAACAAAACACTGTCGAGATCGAGACACTTTATTTTGATGAGCGTACTACTTGGGCCTGTTTCAGAATTAGGCTATTAAAATTGGTTTCTCCTCATAGCAATAGTAGTAGTAGGCACTATACTATATTATCATCATCTATTCTGTGCCTTCAGGAAGAGCGAGCATCTTGTGCCGCTGCTGTGCGGAACAGGGCCCAGGGCTGCCTGGGTGTATACGATCCGATTATACCCAGTAATTCATTAAATCATATCAAATTATAAAATGATAATTTGAAATAGTAGAAGAGTTCCTTCGTACTTAGACCGCCTCCAAAGATTACACGTGAACACGTCAGAGTAGCCCATGAGCACAATGCCTGATCATTTCTTTAAAGAATTTGTTTAAACGAGTGATAGCTTTACTAATTTCCTTGAATTAATGATCGGGCACTGAGCAGCCCTATGCCGTCAGTCGGAGGCGCAAGGTCGACGTCCGCGACATGCGACTTGCGCGCACGCACCCGACCATCAACGCTCGCATTATAGTAAGTACCAAAAATAAATGCAGCCAGAGTGTATCAATCAAGAGTGCGAGCGCTTCAACGAGCTTAATTCAACCCTTATCTTGTCTAGATGATCTTCTGATCTACACAAGGCTAGGTACTCGGCAAAATAATCCTTTGTTTGAAATTGAGCCTTTACGCGATTTGCGTTATAATTTCTAAGGTATACTTAATAATGTTTAAAGAGTTTATTATTACTGCCACTGCCTACTGGATGATCTACAAAATAGATGTTCCAGTAGGTTACCTAAATGATTTGAAAATGTTGTCCTGCTAACGGAGATTGAACGTAAGTGTTCCTACATAGGCAGCGTTAATTTTGATTGAAAAAAGGCAAACACTGTTCCTTGCTACATGTACAGTTGCATTGTTAGGGTACTTAGGGTAGACATGCAAATGCGGCAGAGTATCGCTGGTGTCACGTAACGTGTCTGTCGCAGGGATCACACCGCAACTATTTCTGTACATCCGCTGGGGCGCGACCTCCCCGCGACCTTCCCGCGCCCTGCACACCACAGACACTCGGAAAAACTGCATCCCTTTGGGAGCGGTGACGCGTCGATAACGTACACTACCGATATTGTACTCGACATTCAAATAATGACGTCACAATCTCTTCTCACAAAGAGGTTTGAGATGATAGTAGGCAGCATTACATTGTATT
Source organism: Conistra vaccinii (assembly GCA_948150665.1). Lineage (NCBI taxonomy): Eukaryota > Metazoa > Arthropoda > Insecta > Lepidoptera > Noctuidae > Conistra > Conistra vaccinii. The sequence goes on along the minus strand of OX411323.1, from coordinate 613,561 downwards.
ACTAACATAATATTCAAAAGTTCATTGTTCTACGGAAGTTGGATTATTTCATTAATTATTTCTGCTACGTTTTGTCTTCCTAGTTCCAGTAGGATATGGGTAGATACCTAATACAAGACAACAGTAGCTTGCGTCATCATTCTCCAATCTCCTGCCCTTATCCCAATTTATTTGGGGTCGGCGCAACATGCCCTTTTCTTCCATACTTCTCTATTACTCTTATTTATTTATTTATTTAAACTTCTCACACAATAACGTACAAAGGCGGACTTAATGCCTTTCAGGAAGGCATTCTCTACCAGTCAACCAAGGGTAGTGAAGAGATAGGATGGCAGGTGCTCACATGATGAGCATGATGATGGTGTGAAGGGTGGTGGAGAAAAAAAAAATGGGTGGTGGAGTCTTCATCACACAGTCCATCCATCGTTTCTTTGGTCTTCCCCTACTCCTATAGCCATCCACATTCATACTTAAAACTATCCTCACGACATTTTCCTCATTCCTCCACATCACATGCCCATACCATGAAAACCGATTTCCGCACAACTTTCATACTCCCCCTTATGTACATAAGGGGGAGTATGAAAGTTGTTATCATTTGTTATTCTATCCATTCGTGTAACTCCACACAGGCATGTGTGGAGTTACACGAATGGATAGAATCTTAGGTGTCCTTCACCACACAATCCTCACTTTTGAAAACTTCATGAAATTCAATTTTGAAAACGCCAAAAAATAGTCAAGAAATAGTCATAAATAGTCACCAAAGTTAAAAAAATAGTCGCATTAAGATTCCGAAGTTATAGCTATAAGTTGGTGAGGATTGTGGGGTGAACGTCTCCACACAATCCTCACCTCAGTGCAAGTAAACGACTGGGAGTATCGACTTGGTTTCAATTCCAAAAAATAGTCATTAAATAGTCGTAACGCTATGCCAAATCTCGAAAATAGTCATTAAGAGGTTCCAGAGATATAAAGGTGTCTTGGTGAGGATTACGTGGTGAGCCTTTCTCGCCACAATCCTCACCTGATTACCGCGGAATGCTTACGTTTTTTCATTTGAAATTGGTGTCAAAAAATAGTCAAGAAATAGTCGTCTCCAACCACCATAATTTCGATCTGGTTTATTATGTAGAAGTATGTTAAATTTCCATGTAAACTTCTACATACATTATGTTTTGGTACAGTCGCGAATACTGAAATTGCAAATCTATTTTAATATTCTTTTATAATAATATACGGTACGGTAATAAAATATTGTAGTTACTTACGTATTTATTATTTAGAGTTTAATAAATACCTACCTGTACATAATATTCCTCCAATTTTATTAAATATGTTTCTTGCTATTTCATTTAGACATTTCGTTCCGGTTGGCTTTATGAGTTAACTGATTTCACAAATGAAACTGAACGCGATCAGCATTTCTAAAACACGTTCAAGAGCTGTCAGTGTCAAAATTGTTATATATCAACGCGTATAGATGTGCTGAACGCGTTCAATTTCATTGGTGAAATCCGCACTAAGTCTTTATTTCAGATTAATTTTATTGTAGTACGAGTAATTAAGACTATCTCTACCTACTTACCTATTATTAAAATACCTATATATACGATACCCTGATAAGAAAACTAAGCTACATGGGCATCCGTGGGGACCTCTTGAGGTGGTTCTCTTCTTACATTGATAACAGGTCGCAGGCAGTGGTGCTTAATAATTATATGTCCAGTTGGGTAAAGGTGCCGAGCGGAGTGCCTCAGGGTTCGTTGCTCGGTCCTTTTTTATTCGTAGTCTATGTGAACGACATCGATCAGTGCCTCCATTCATCCAAACTATTATGCTTTGCCGATGACATGAAAATCTTTGCCACTATTTCAACGCTCGAAGATACACTGGCACTTCAGGCTGACTTGTGTCAGCTTGAAGAGTATTGTCGGGCTAATAAACTTGATCTCAACCCATCCAAGTGTTCGGTGATCACTTACACTAGAAAACGTGCAGTTCTAGCCACTACTTATACTTTGGCGGGCCAGATCTTGCCAAGGTGCAATACTATTCGAGACTTGGGCGTCCATCAAGACAATAAGTTAGTTTTTGACACACACATTGATGCAATTGATGCAATTGTCAAAAAAGCTTCTAAACTGCTCGGGTTTATAATACGTCTCTCTAAGTGTTTTACTGATGCTAAAACACTAAAAATATTGTATTGCACTTTCGTAAGAAGTCAGCTAGAGTATGCGTCTCAGATATGGAATCCACGGTATCATAAACATATTGACCGCATAGAAAACATCCAAAGACGGTTCATAAAACATCTTTGCTTTCATCAGAAGATTCCATATCAGTCAACAGATTATCTTGGACTCTGTAAAAAATATCACCTGCTGCCACTGGTAGATCGACGCAAAATTGCAGACGTTTTATTTCTGTTGAAAATCCTCAATAACAATATTGATAACTCTGAGTTATTGTCAAAGTTTTATTTTAACGTACCAAGTAAAGCACTTCGTTTTAAACCACCCATACGTGTACCTCATACATCTTCGAATTATAGGCAGAACAGTTATATTGTGCGCGCAAGCAGAAATTTCAATACTATATGCAAGGAATACAATTTTGATCCTTTCACAACTAGTGTGAATTCGGCCAAAAGGTGCTTAAGCCTCAAGTTTTTCAAGTAGCGGTAGGTTACATAATTATTATTATTTATTTTATTTTTTTTGGTTTCTATTATTTTCTCTGTTACTGTAGTCATTTAATTTTATTGAAAATCAACCTCTTTACTAATATACGTTGTTTGCGTCTGTGTGGTTGCACGGCGTTTTGTCTTCCTCTTAGGAAAGTTTAATTACTGACGACTGAGGGAGGGAAAGCGGTGTGTCGCTATTCACCTGTTAACATAAGTTTATTGGTAAGGCAGCAAGTATTATCTTTATGTTGCTTCTTATGTTGTAAAAGCATGTGTCTTTTTTTTTTTTTTTTGTGCTCACGCCGTCAATAGTTATCTTAAGTCTATACGTGAGGACTTGTCATTGGTTCTTTGGTGACTGTCGTCTCCTTTTATTCTGTTTTTATTAGCTGTAAGTCCTCCATGCATTAAATAAATAAATAAATAAATAAATATAGATATTCATTATAATTTTATATTGTCTACTTTGTTTAAGTAGGATGGTATATTATTTACTGTATACTATACGTGCTCGGTAAGCACCATTATACTTTTTTTTAATTGAGGCAGAATGTACGTCATCATTACTGTTGAAAAAATGTATGAAAATTCATGGTTAAAGTGCTGAGCAGGCAGAAAAGGTATATGAAAATCCATTGTTAAGGTGCTGTTTTTTTTTTAATTTTGGGCAATTCAGTAACTATGTATAGTATAATGCCAAAATACAAACAAGTTTTTAAAGTCCGCAAAATGATACTGGCCATCTTAATGATTGTTTTACGAGTTTACAACCGAACAGCTTTGTAAGGAAAATTAAACATGTTGTGTAGGTACTTAGTAACAGAAATCATGATATTCTGTAAATTCAGATATAATATAAACATAATTATAAACCCGGCTTCGCAATAATTCTATACTATACTTAAACCTTCCTTATGAATCACTCCGTCAATTGGTGAAAACCGCATGAAAATCCGTTCAGTAGTTTTTGAGTTTATCGCGTTCAGACAGACGCGGCAGAGGGATTTTGTTTTATAATATGTTATGATTATGTTATTAATTATTATATATAAAACATAGTTAAAATACCTACTTAAAATACTTACATAACTAGCAATAATACAAACAAAAAATTAGTTGACCACTACAAATACGTACATAATAATTTTGTGCTCGGCTGTACTCGACTCGAAAATGTATGTAGAAGTTTACATGGAAGTTTAACATACTTCTACATAATAAACCAGGTCGAAATTATGGTGGTTGGAGACGACTATTTCTTGACTATTTTTTGACACCAAATTCAAATGAAAAAACGTAAGAATTCCGCGGTAATCAGGTGAGGATTGTGGCGAGAAAGGCTCACCACGTAATCCTCACCAAGACACCTTTATATCTCTGGAACCTCTTAATGACTATTTTCGAGATTTGGCATAGCGTTACGACTATTTATTGACTATTTTTTGGAATTGAAACCAAGTCGATACTCCCAGCCGTTTACTTGCACTGAGGTGAGGATTGTGTGGAGACGTTCACCCCACAATCCTCACCAACTTATAGCTACAACTTCGGAATCTTAATGCGACTATTTTTTTAACTTTGGTGACTATTTATGACTATTTCTTGACTATTTTTTGGCGTTTTTAAAATTGAATTTCATGAAGTTTTCAAAAGTGAGGATTGTGTGGTGAAGGACACAATCTTAGCATTATTCTCATCTCAGCTGCATGCAATTGCCTTTCATTCATCCCTTTTGTGGCCCAACATTCTGATCCATACAAGATAGCAGGTCTAACTATTGTTTTTATATCTTCCCCTTCAGTTAAGAGGAATGAGGGAATCGCATTGTTCCCGTGACCTGCCGCCATTTCATTCGTCCAATGTTAATTCTGTGCTTAACCCGATCTACTTCGCCATCAGCCCATCACTTTGCACGAACCGAGATACCGAAAGTCGGAGCAGTAGGTAATACGAGGGCTGCACTAAAAGTATCGGGAATGGAATATTTCCACTGTTCCTGTCATTAAAATCTCTTTAATTGAAAACTCCTTGGTTTTAAAAATCGAATACCATTTATTTATTTTAAAAAAGATTCTCGGTCTTGTCACAAGGTTTTGTCAAACTTGTTTAGTCGTTGAGAAAATGGAATTGACTCGAGAAAATTCAAGAGCGATGATTTATTATGACTTTCGAAGTGGTTTAACACAAAAACAGTGTGTTGACCGGATGATTTCTGCATTTGGTGATGAAGCCCCATCCAAAACCACAATTTATCGCTGGTTTGCTGAATTTCAACGTGGACGTGTCAAGCTCAGTGATGATCCCCGTCAAGGTCGTCCAAAAACTGCAGTCACCCAAGAAAACGTTGATGCTGTGCGTAAGCTGATTGAGGAAGATCGACATGTGACATACCGCGAAATTCAGGCAACTTTAGACATTGGCATGAGTCAAATACAAATAATCTTGCATGAACAATTAGGTGTATAAAGTTGTTTTCCCGATGGATACCGCATTCGCTCTGTGAAGAGCAAAAAGCGGCTCGCGTTACTTGGTGCGTCAGAACTCTCGAAAGATTCCACGCAGGATCCTCAAATGCTGTATACAACATCAACATCGTATCAAAGCCAACTCCCACGGTGCGCCATATCGCGGACGCGCACCAGCCCGCACGAGGACGCACCGCCACGCACGCGTTCAACGCGTGTCTGCGCTACCACGCACGCTAGGTTTCCCACGGTGCGTCGTGCGCGTGCGTCCGCGATATGGCGCACCGTGGGAGGGCGGCTTCAGGTGACGAATCTTGGATATACGAGTACGAACCCGAAACAAAAAACCAGTCACGAGTTTGGGTGTTCGAAAATGAGTTAAACCCAACAAAAATTGTTCGTTCACGGAGTGTTCCAAAAAAAATGGTGGCCACGTTTGTTTCCAAAACCGGCCATGTTACGACTATTCCTCTTGAGGGACAAAGAACGGTTAATGCAGAATGGTATGCTAGCATTTGTTTGCCACAGGTCGTTTCTGAACTCCGTAAAGAGAACTGCAATCGCCGCATCATCCTCCATCACGACAATGCGAGTTCTCACACCGCGCACAGAACAAAAGAGTCCCGGTGAATCAATCCGACATTATTGTTTCCGGTTGTTCTCGTCTTGCTAACGACGAGTACTTGCACAGACACAATCTAGTGGCTAGGATTATCCACCAGCAACTTGCCTTGCAATACAATCTTGTGGAGTCAGAAGTACCATACTACAGGTATGTGCCCGACCCAGTTCTCGAGAATGGTCACGCCACATTGTATTGGGATCGATCTATCATCACTGACAGGACTATTGTAGCCAATAAACCTGATATTGTGGTGATAGATCGACAAGAGCGCCGTGCTATGATTGTTGATATCGCTGTCCCTCATGACGAGAAAATCGTGAAAGCTGAGAAAGATAAAAAAAACAAGTATCTTGACTTAAGCACACGAGGTTGTCGACATGTGGGACGTGGACTCTGCAATCATTGTACCGATAATCGTTACGGTTAATGGCCTAATAGCGGAGAGCCTCGACCAACACCTCAGGAGGCACTCATAGCGCAGCTGGGTCAAGGGCTCGATTCAGAAAGCAGTACTCCTAGACACCGCACGCATAGTGAGGAGGTTCCTCTCTCTGGAGCCCTGACCACCGGCATCTTGGACTGTGTTCCTGATGCCGATGGGACACTATTTTTTATATTTTTAAATGTGTTGGTTTTATATTTTTTATTTAAAAATGTAAGAAATATGTAAAAAAAATTAATAAAGGAAAAAAATATAACGTAATAAATAAAACTGATTTAATTGGATTTGCATTACTTGTTCATGATAATGTTCCTATCAGCCTCATTAGGCAAGACCAAGACCATACTTAGCTGAGCAACAACCGGCTACAAGATATAAATAATGTGTCAAGTGCTTCACTTCCCATTACCTTATGTACAAAAATACAATAGGTTAGTTAGCACATATCATCATTCCTGTATTTCCCTTACCACCATATATATAATTATCTATTATTATCCTGTTAGACATTATGTATATTATACTACTAGCTTTTGCCCGCGGCTTTGCCCATGTGGAGGTCGGAAATTATCCCACGGGAATGTTCTACCGAGATAAAAAGTATTATATGTGTTAATACAGGTTATAAACTACCTGTGTACCAAATTTCATCCAAATCCATTCTCCACGGAACAATAAGCATTTTAATTATTGTGAAACTATGCGGCTTATTTTTGTTCTTGTGCTATTGTTTAGGAGTACCTATTAGTTAAATGACATTATTAAAAACGGATTACAGTCAAAACCGTTTGTAACGACTTAGAAGGGACCCTTGGATTATGGTTGTTATAGCCAATATTCGTTATTACCAAACACTCGTGTTTAGTAAATAGAAATGCTGGGACCTCAAACGTTATTAAAACTGGTATGTCGTTATAAACGGTTTTGACTGTAGTTAATCATGCCTAATTATAAATGACATTTTACCAATTAAGTATTTGATAATTTCATTCAAATCATCCTATTTAACTAAGTGCAGTTGAATAAAGAATTGCTATATTTACAGGCTACATTTTTTATCTTTTCACTACACTGCCAATAATCATTTTAAATTTAATTAACATAACATTACACCAGTTTGCCCTGTTTGATTAGGCAGAGGTGTACCTATTAGTACACTTGCATTTCCCCAGTTATGTTTAAGTCCCATGTAATAGGGGGCAAGGGTATTGCTATCAACCAGGCCCAAATCCAGACTGATGGAGAAACCCAGTAACAGTAAATGCATAAAACTTTTAACCCATAACACACAATTTATTATAAGAGTGATGTAAAAGATTTTACTAGTTTGACTACACAGCACACACACTCACCCAACATTGTTAAAAGCAGCTGTAAGCTAGCTGCCTCTACACAACCTCCTTGTTGAACTGTACAAAACTCATGCTTATTCTGATAGATGGACAATAATGAAGCTGCAAACATAACCATGAGCTTTCAAGTACAAGTAAACGCAGAGAGTAGAGATAACAACAGTCAGTGGTAGGACAAGGTGCAGTGAGTGAATGAGCCGTCAGGTGGCCGCCGAGCATTGTGCCCAGCTGAGACACCATTGTGACCCATCCATTGTATGGAAATGTATCATCCTAGTTAATTTTATGCAAATTATAGAACTAATTAAAGGTAACTGGCTGGGATCAATTTATTTATTCGGTCTAACATCCTAATTAGATGTAGTATTTACTTGTGGTCATAGTTATACCAATATTTGATCAAACGGACTGACATTTGAGTGAGCCTGAGTCAGTTATTTGTAAACTTACTCTTGTACCAAATAGAATAAATCCAATTATAATAATTATAGTACCTAATGTTATCAGTAACATAAACAGTTATTATACCAGATATTGTGCTCAGGCTATTTTGAATAATAAGTAGAACAAATGCAAGTCAAGTTTGGCCCTCTCTAACTCTGTTATTTAGCAGCAGGTCAAGAGAGCAGGAAACATTAGTAACTACAGACTGTGTAGTATTGAAATGTGTGGTTAGGGTTACCTTCAGGGTAGGCCTGCTTCTTGGCGATGACGTTGATAACGTGGGGCGAGCAGTTGTACAGCAGGCCCATGGCGCGCATGTCGAACTGGACGCTGGCCGTGTATATCGACTGGTTGATGTGCGGCTCCGAGAAGCGCACGGGGTCGCGCTCCATGGCCTCCGTCATCTCCTGCAGCATGCTGCGCGTGATGTTGTTCACGTTGCGCCCGATCTGCGCTGCCGCGCCGCCCCAGCATATTACCGCCACACAGACACACAACACCACCGCACTCATTTTGGCCATGGTAACCATCTCAAAGCACTAACATCACTGATACGACGCGACACACCACGCAACTAATGCACATCTATTTATAATTCAATTGTGGGTAAACTGTCTGTTTGCAAAACAAACTTCGAGATACCCGTTTACTAAACATAAACAGCCGAATGAGGTCGATAATCACTTTGGAACTATGAAAACATTACGCCTAGTTTTTCCGTCAAACTTTAAGTTAAACAAATTTTTAATCGATTGTCTTCAATAAAAATCTGCTTTTTATGTTACGATTCTCATATTTTTAACTTGAATCTTTTGTTACAAGAATATAGTCAACCGGCCCGACACACGAGTCGAGTCGGTCGATGGATTAGCGGCGAACGAACCGAATGGAACCGAACGAACGCCGTTGAACACTTGAACGATTGATCTGATTCACAGACTACTATGATCTGATTCGCTCGCTGCTGGTTGGGTCTTGGGAGTCGCTCACTGACATGTCAACGACCGACAGTGCATAATCTACCATTCGGTCTTTCCTTATGTTGCCACCATCAAATTTTTAATAAGCAACAATACAGCAAGCTAGAAACTGAGATTTGACAAAATGCCAAATTATTTTTGCAGTCGCAGTTTCTATTGCAGATTGCTACAAAATACTGTTTACCCATAAAAACTTTTTTGGCAGAATTTAAAACGAATTGAAGTAAATTGATAGTTTTTACATTATTAAGAATTTCGTTTCTTAAGAGGGTTTATTCTGAAAGTTGGCAACGTCGCAAATAGATGTCAAATATTTCGCTGTTTTGAATTTGATATTATTTCTGTATGGAAATAAAAAATGTGGCTAACTAGCGAACTAGAATATTGATTATGAAATCCAATAATATCGTAACACCGAATAGTTAGTTTTAGATGTAAAAAAAGTATTTGGAAACTTTCCAAATGCCTTTTTTACACCTAAAACGGGTACAACATCAAATTCAATGTTATAATTGCAATTCATTATTAATATTCTAGTTAGTTAGTTAGCCACATTTCTTATTTCCATAAGATAAGATAAAGATATTTTATTTTGCAAATATGGGTACATACATGGTGATATAGGGAATAGGTTCAGCCATATTTTTCCAGTAGGCATGCAAAAGCTATAAAAAATAAAATAAAAAAAAAACAAACTAAATCCACTAAACTAAGCCACAAAATATTAACAAAATTAATAGAGCTAAAAACAACACAAAAAAAAAACCAAACATAATTCTTATTTTCAAACATTATTAACAGTTAAGTACAAAAATTTTTTTCACTTAAGTATTCTGTTACAAATTCAAATTCAAATTCAAAATATTTTATTTCACATAAACCTACATGGGCACTTATGAAACGTCAGAAGCTACGCACGGTTCCAATTGGTCGTTTCCTATGGAGAAGAGCCGGCAAGAAACTCCACGGTTACTCTTTTAAAAATAATTGGGTTTTATAATATTTACAACAAAAAAAATATATAAAAAATACAGTATTATTAGGTATGCGAGGACAGTGTAGGTCTTTCAACAAGTACCAAGTATGTACTTAACAAAATAGAAGATGGTCAACAAGTGTACAGTCCACTAAGCCTACAGCGTTCTCACATTCACAAAATAGAAAAGAATCTATATAAAAGATAAATAAATTAATAAAAATAAAAACTATTTTAAACGAAATGACATGATTGCTATTACAACTGTAACAAATCTGAATAATTAACATGTCCACAAAAGTCACTAATAAAGAGTTGAAAATTAAATAGTAGGTATATAATCTATACATATAATAAAATTGTAGAAAAGTGGTGTCTGTACAATGGAAATATATGAAAAAAAAATAGCAGGGGTTGTTATTATATCGATGCTGAACCCGAGATTGTAATTAATTTTTTTTTTGTCTGTTTGTCTGTTTGTCGGTTTGTCTGTTTGTCTGTTTGTCTGTGTGTTTGTGCACGCTAATATCAGAAACGGCTTATTCGATTTAGATGCAGTTTTCACTAATATATTGTAGTAAGCTTCACTTAACATTTAGTGTTTATTTCATGTCAATCGGTTCATAAATAAAAAAGTTATGTCAATTTAAAGAATCACATCGAACATTTGTTATAGGTTAGGCATTACTTTCCTTGATTTTCGGTATACTTATCTTAATTTTTATTTAGGGTTTTTATATAAATTTTATAAGTATTTGGTATAGGTTAGGCATTTCTTTTCTTGATTTTCTTTATTAAGTATAAGTTTATTAGCTCAGGTTAGTAATTAATTTTTCTAGCAATTCTTTTGTTTTATAAAGTTAGTACGTTTGGTTTACACGTCTTAACACTTATTACTTAAACTGTGACAATTTTAGACTGTATAATAATCTGTAAGTATTTATAATTTAATTGTTTACGATAGTACGTGTTTACTAAATAACTGTGTGTTAAGTAGTAAGTAAGTACTATTTTATTGTAAGAATGCCTCGAAGAAGATCCAACCTCTCCCAATGTAGCAGAAATGCTAAAAGGATGAGATAAGTTCGATCACAGGAATCTGAGGAAGGTCGTGAGGCAAGGCTCTCTGCAACTCGGAAACATCAGGCTAGGTTTCATGCTGCAGAAACTTCGACTCAGCGGGAATCTCGACTGAGTTCAAATCGTTCTCGAATGGTCGAGGTCGCAAAAAAAATTTTTTCATACTAATGGGGTCAAGTCATGAAAAAGGTTGAAAAACACTGCCCTACATTAATCCTTCCTACTAATATTATAAATGCGAAAGTTTGTGAGGATGGATGGATGGATGGATGGATGTTTGTTACTCTTTCACACAAAAACTACAGAACGGATTTTGATGAAACTTTACAATAATGTAGCTTATACATTAGAATAACACATAGGGTACAATTTATAAAGATTTTATGTGATTTGGCCATAATATAACGATAAGTATCAAGTAAGTCGGAAAAATTCCTGCCCTCTGAGATCTATCTTTGCGTGCGCTGCCTTTTTTTTTTTTTTGGGCGGTTAATCATCCAATGACTTCTCCCGCTCTGGGCGGAGCGGAAGGGCGTGTCAGACTCTTACTGACTAAAACCCACACGTGTTCCTTCGATCCTTGATATCTCTTTGAGGCGCGCGTGGAACACGATGCGCCGTCGACCCGGGCCTGGTCCTTATCGGACGGCGAGCTGCCCGTAGCTCTCCGTCCGCAGGCCCGCGCCTACGGTGGCCGGAAATCGGCTATCAATTCCCGACGCCCGGGACGTCTCCTACGACGGCGGCGGCGCGGCGGCTAGGGCTGGTAGGGCGCGGCCTTTGCCACTCCCTCGCGCGCTCCACCTTCTCCTTCGCGAGCATTACTGCTTTGCAGAAGGAGGTGACGGCTTGCCATGCCCTCTCGCTCCGCACCATGGCCTGAACCAGGGCCGTACGCGAGAGGTCACCGCCGCCGATCGCCTCCACAAGGACACGGCGGTGGTCCACCCAGCCGGGCAGACCTCCACCGTATGCTGCGTGCGCTGCCTAAAGAGTTACATGAAGAAAATGTATTGTGGGATTGTTTGTCTTAAAGAGTTCTAAATAAAAGTCCGCGACAGCATATGTCTACCTTTTATGTGGAAGCCTTTATAACCAAAATAGTGAGCAATAAATACAGTTAAATTGAATACTTTTTTTACATTGCATATTTTAGAGTATTTAGTTAATTCTTATCAAAATAAATACCTTCATCGCTTTTGGTATTTAATGTAGATAAAGTTTGTCTTTTACACTAAGTAATTTGGACAAATAGTTTAAAAGTTAGAACGATAAGAATGACCTGCGATATTGAATCGACGGCGCACAGAACGAGGGTGGAGGGGCGGGCCAGCCAGGGGATGACGCGCCAGAGCGCCAAGTAGAAGCTATTGCTTAATAATTATGTTCGAGAAATAACGTAAATAACGCAATTAATTGTTGAACTGTCAAAATGAAACCCATTGCTATTGTAAGTGCTACGCAATTACCCCGCTGATTTAGGACATGTTACACGTTCCTGTGGGATAATTTCCGACATCCACGCGGGCGAAGCCGCGGGCAGAAGCTAGTGTCAAATAAAATTATGATTATGTCAAGGAAGAATGAAAATAAAACAAAAATATAAACATGGTAATTTGAGAGCAGTTAATAGAATCTTACATATTTTGCCGTTAATGAGGTACCAGGGAAGCCACATGTGCAGAGGGAATTATTGCCAAACTTCTTTGTCTTCAACGTAGTCTTTAATTTTATAATATGCTTTCCTGATAAGGACACGTTTGATGTGGGTTTTGAACTTCCCATCGCTAAGTTCTGTAACCGACTTTGGCAACTTGTTATAAAATCGGATGCTGTTTATAAGAAATGACTTGCTTGTTTTAGTTAATCTAAATTTGGGTATCACAATTTCATGTCTACTACGTGTATTTATATTATGGAAATCGCTTCTTATTTTGAAAAGTCCTAAGTTTTTCCGAACATACAAAATATTTTCTAAGATATAAAGAGAAGGCAGAGTCAGTATATCAATTTCTTTGAATTTGTTTCTAAGAGACTCGCGAGGACCCATTTTATAGATAGCGCGTATTGCCCTCTTTTGTAAAATGAAAATTGAATCTACGTCAGCTGCCGATCCCCACAACAGAACGCCATAAGACATAATACTGTGGAAATAAGCAAAGTATACTAACCTAGCTGTAGCTATATCAGTCAACTGCCTTATTTTTCTTACTGCATATGCAGCTGAACTTAATCTACCTGAAAGAGTTCTAATGTGGGCGCCCCATTGCAATTTTGAATCTAAAGTAATTCCTAAAAATACAGTTTCCGTTATTGCATCTAGTTTTTTGCCATCAAGTTTTAGATTTAGACCCACTTGAGGTACATTTGGTAATGAGAACCTAATACATTTAGTTTTGTTCGCATTAAGTAAAAGATTATTAGCTGCGAACCATTTCGAAAGAACAGCCAGACTATCGTTGACGTGTAAGACATCTGTATCTTTTCTATCTATTTTAAAAATAAGAGAAGTGTCATCAGCAAATAGAATTATATTCGATAAGTTAGCCATCATGTAAGGAAGGTCATTTATATAAACGAGAAATAAAAAAGGGCCGAGAATTGAACCTTGAGGCACGCCCATTTTAACTAGAGACCCCGAGGACGTCGCCCCATTAACGTTTACTTTTTGCCGTCGATTTGATAGATAGGAAAGAACAAGGTCAGCAGCTTGGCCACGAATTCCGTAGTGGTGTAATTTACAGATCAGTGTGTTGTGGTCAACGCAGTCAAACGCTTTTGAGAGGTCACAGAAAATGCCAATTGCATCCTGGGACTTCTCCCAGGATTCTAAAATGTGACTGATGAGTTTTACTCCTGCGTCAGTCGTTGACCTACCTTTCGTGAAACCAAACTGGTGACTATGCAAAATCCCATTTGAATTAAAATGTGACAACATCTGGTCTAGCATGATTTTTTCATATATTTTACTCAATGCTGGTAGAACAGATATAGGTCTATAATTAGAGGGATCACTCTTACTACCCGATTTGAAAATTGGTACTACTTTACTATGTTTCATTAAATCAGGAAACGTACCGCTATCTAAACATTGATTAAATATGCCTGTTAGGACAGGGGCAATTGTGTCAATGATATCAGTAAGGACCTTAACGGAAATCCCCCATAAGTCTTCAGTGTTTTTTATGTTAAGACTTTTGAAAGCTTTTTTAATCGTGGCAATAGAAATGGGCTTGAATTCAAAACTTGGAATGTCCTTACTGAAATTTTCTTTTAGAAGAGATTCAGCTAGTATAGATGATGAAGGCAGAGATTTCGTAACCTCTATTGGGATGTTGGTAAAGAAATTTTCTAGTGTCTCAGCAACTTTTAACTTATCTGAAATGGTTTCATTATCGATTTTCAAAGACAATTCATTCTGATCTCGCTGTTTTGTGTTACCAGTTTCTTTGTTAATTACCTGCCACACAGCTTTGATTTTATTGTTCGAGATACTAATTTTGTTACTTATTAATTTAGATTTATTACGATTAATTTAGTTACGCTATAGTATGCTTTGGCTGTCAAGAAACTTCGAAGCCTTTTTTTAAATAACTCTATCTCTTCAATAATTCTTTCCAACTTTTTGGTATTTTATCATATATGACCGGAGCCATGCAGTAAACACTTTTGCGCATTAGTGCTGTCTTAGAGGACTGATGACACAGTAGGGTATTGTCGCGTCTATTACGTAAAACTACATCGGCCAGACGTTTAAAACGATTCGTGTTCATCTTAACAAACACAGCTACTTCTATTATGTATAAACATGGTAGTGTCAGTATTTTAAACTGTTTAAAGTATGGCATGCAGCTATCGGTAGTTTTTAGCTTAAACATCGCCCGTATACATCTTTTTTGAGCTTTAAAAGCAATTTCTTTCTCGGTTGAGTTACCCCAAAATATTATTCCATATCGTAGGTGGGATTCTACTATACCGTAGTATGCAGTAAGGAGTGCATCCGTGTATATTGTGCATACAGTATTATTTCCAAATTAATCGAAACAGGTAAATATTTGACAGCTATTTACGACGTTGCCGACTTTTAGGATGCACCCTCTTAAGAGTGTTTATTCTGAAAGTTGGCAACGTCGCAAATAGGTGTCAAATATTTCGCTGTTTTGATTAATTTGATAATATTTCTGTATGGAAATAAAAAATGTGGCTAACTAGCGAACTAGAATATTGATTATGAAATGCAATAATTAATATCGTAACACCGAATAGTTAGTTTTAGATGTAAAAAAAGTATTTGGAAACTTTCCAAGTGCCTTTTTTCAGCTAAAACGGGTACAACATCAAATTCAATGTTATAATTGCAATTCATTATTAATTATCTAGTCAATTGGTTAGCCACATTTCTTATTTCCATACAGTATTATTTCCAAATTAATCGAAACAGGTAAATATTTGACAGCTATTTACGACGTTGCCAACTTTTAGGATGCAGTGTATAGGGACTGCTCATTCGACGAAGAATTTTCATTCAATTACATCACGATCATTTGTTTGACGAGCCCGATTAAATAGTAGCGATGATCACGTATTGCGCGGCGATCCCTTCTTTTATTAGGCCACCCTCAGTGCAGCGTGAGCAAAATCAACTCTTTAAAACACATTTATTTTTCTAGACTTGGCCTAAAGTTATTACCATGGCAACTCCATTGAATGAATGAATTTAGACTTTCTCTTCAAAGCAGTGTTTCTACTTTTAGGGATTTCTCCCTTTTTTAGGGAAAAATGGCCAATAATAAGTATAATTTAGGGATATTTTATTTTGACAGGGATTTAGGGAGTTTTGGGGAAAATCATTGAATGTTTTGTAAGTATTTAATGCTAAGTACAAAAATTCAAAAAATCCCTAAAACAAGGAATTTTTGTATTTTTTTGGGAATTTTAGGGATGATTCATTTAAAAACGGGGGAAAAACCATAAACGTAAGTAAGTGGAAATACTGCTTCAAAAGCTGCTGAACAGCTGAACTGAATCAGGCTCTGCAAGTCTGCACGCTTAACATGACCACAATAGAAACGGGTTTACAGTTTACACAGAGTATGTAATTTTGTCGACGGAAGAACAGACAAACAAAATGGCAGATAAACAATCACAATCTGTCATGTTGGTCTTCTGGATGAACGGATCGGCTAGAACTACGGTTTTGTGATGAGGTCTGCGCCCTCTGCGCCCCTCTTGGTAAGGGAGCCCAGAGGATTTTTGAGCAAGCATATTATTCTATTCAGGGCGAAAAGTTGATAGCTGGGTTGCTGCGGCATGATTCTCTTCATGCCGAAGCTACTCAGCTATCAACTTTTGACACTGCACTGCAAATATTATATTAGATACAGGGGTTTGAAGATTTTGGCCCTAAAATAAGCCACTATTTTGATTTTTTTTTCAAAATCGAGGTGCACAATAAATGTCATATATTTGGATAGGGGACACTTACAGACATAAAATTTGATTTGATTTAACATAGCATCATAGAGCGTCACATTTCTGAGATATTCAAAGATAAAAGTAGGAATTGTTATAACGAATTTATTTATTTATGTTGTAGTTACTTCATGTTGATTATTACACTAGAATTAATTGACTAGACCTAGTTGATAAAACATACGGTTTTTTAATCATATTCGGTATAAATAATATCATCCAAGAAGGCAGCAGGAGGCTGAATAGAATTTTCTTGGTGTCGCGCCCATGCCTTTTTTTTTTGGACTAGGGCATCTCGCAGGTTACCACTAAGGTACTCGCTGCTTAACCGGACTTTCCTGTGGCTGCCTTAAGCTCCTAAAAGAACTCAAAGCCTCCAGCCAGGGGCATACAAACTAAGCTAATTAAAACTAGGCGAACGCTCGCTAAGGGCACCCCCTGTGGGGTACGAACCTCGGCTTAGGGCGTTCGCTGGGGAGAGGACAGCAAGAGGGACAGGCTGGATCAAGGATAGATCATTATTATTAATCGGGGAATTTAAAGCTACAGGCTCAGCAAAAACGCGGGCTGGCGCATCGTTATCGAGCAAGGGTCGGGGGGGTCGCGCCCATGCCTTGCACCATGTAATACATACATATACCATTTAGCACACGTCTTCATTCGGTGGGGGTAAGGTATACATATATTTTTGTCTCTTTCGCTCTTAACTAAAATATTACCTATACATGATGCAATTATGTTTTCATAGTTCAATATACCTACTTAATGAAGGAAAAAAAACAAAAAAATCCTTGTTACAGGGACCGAAATATAAGTCGAAAACTGAAGTTTTCGACTTATATTTCGCTGAATAACTCCGAAACGTGACGTTTTAGGATATTATGTTATATGACATTTTTGTCTGTCTAAGTGTCCTTTAACTGCGCAGAATCGCGATTCTGAAAAAAAATCAAAATGGCGGCCTCACGATAGGCCCTATCGTGAGGCCGCCATTTTGATTTTTTTACCTTCCATACAAAAATCTTCAAACCCCTTTCAGATAGGAGGCACGTGGTCAGGATTCGACTTTCCGATTTCGTAAAACGGCCAAAATTAAAGTGATCTTCAGAGCCGTTGATTTTCACATGATCGTGTGTATTAATATAATATTTTTGTATTTTCTTCTTCTCCTTATCACCTGCGTCGGGTACCATCTGTTGTTATTGAATCCTTTGGGTTAGGTTAGAACAGTGGCCATATAATGGCAGATCGTCTCTATTGTTGAAGAATCATTTGGGTTGGGTTAGGTTAGGTTAGAACCGTGACCATTAAAGCGCAAAGGCGAGCGACCGTAGGGAGCGTGCCACGGCAGCGGCCGCCGAGCGCCAGATCTCCTCTATAATTGTTGGTGAATCATTTGGTTTAATAGGTGTTAGAACTGTGGCCTGTTCGGCCTTCAGTTTTGAGGGTATTGCGAATTTTTGACTCATCCACACCGCAGTGCGGTCGGACCGGTTAAAGCGCGAAGGCGAGCGACCGTAGGGAGCGTGCCGCGGCAGCGGCCGCCGAGTGCCAGATCCCCTGTATTGTTGGTGAATCATTTGGGTTGGGTTAGGTTAGGTTAGAACTGTGAGCCACATAAATCGGCAAATCTGACGAACTAAATTGTGGGCTTTCGCTAAATCTGATAAGATAAGATAAGATAAGATAAGATATTTTATTTGCATAAAACATGGTATACAAGGTGTTATTGGAAATATTAGATCAAACATGTTTTGCTTAAAACTAAAGCATGCAAACTCGATGACTTCGAAAACTCTGATTTGGGTAATTTTTAAAAGGATATTCAGGGCGAATGAAAGTTTTCTGTACAATAGTGTTACATGTCCCGATATTGATACGTGTAACACGTAATAATACATGACATCCTTATCCTTACATATTATAAAACAAAGTCGCCCGCCGCGTCTGTCTGTCTGTCTGAACGCGATAAACTCAAAAACTGCCGAACGGATTTTCAAACGGTTTTCACCATTAGACGGAGAGATTCATGTGGAAGGTTTTAGTGTATAATTCATTAAGGTTTTGTGTAAATTGGCTCAAATATGACGATTATTGTTGAAGATGTCGGAAAAAATCATGCCGACTGGGAGCTTTACTGGCGTGCGCTGCGTAAGTCGTGAGAGATAAATCAAATTTATGTTCTAGAGTATTGTATATCTTAAAAATTGCAACAAAAAAGTCCGCGATGGCATATGTCTATCTTTTAAGGGTAACCCACAATAACCATTTTTATCTTTCAAAATTGTATAAAATTTTCATTGTTATTTCCGAAGCTATTTTGACCGGTATCTTATTAATCCTTATCCAATTAAATAGGTTATTTAAATTGGGCATTCAATTTCGATTAAAATATGCCTTTACATCACATCATTTAAATGAATAGTTTAAGAGATATCACAGTTTCAAAATTACGCGTAACAAAATAATTATGGTTGACCACGCGGGAGCTGTAGTAGCCTACCACTGCGTCCGCTGAAAGTTAGTCAATGATCTTTTCCTTGGCTATTAGGTAGGTATGTATTCCCGGTAGAACGTTCCCGTGGGATATTTTGCGACATCCACGCGGGCGAAGCCGCGGGTAAAAGCTAGTGTAACATAATTATAAAATAATAATAAAGTGGTAAACCCTTTGGGGGATGAATTTACAAAAACGCTGAAACGCGTAATTCTTTATTTCTTACCAAAAGCATAAATTTGAATTTTCATATCCCTAACTTAAGAAATGCTGGGTTTCCCATATAAACTTTCATCCCTTATATCACCCCCTTATGGGTTATTTTTGAGATAAAAAGTACCCTATGTCCTTCTCCAGGATGCCATCTATCTCTTTGCAAAATTTTATCAAAATCCGTTCAGTGGTTTAGCCGTGAAAAGGTAACATACAGACAGACAGACAGACAAACAGAGTTACTTTCAAATTTATAATATTAGTATGGATTGTCTTATTATAATTAATAAGTGATAACTTTTTTATTTTTATATTGAAAAGTTAACAACTTTTCTATAAATGTTTATGTGTTAGAAGTTTTTCTTTGTTATTTTGATATAATAAATTCAATACCTACTTAAAAAAAATCTTTCATTTCAAATCCGCGTAACTACTAAAAGTATAAGCCTAGTTTACTATATTTTCTGATATTTATCACTACAAAACCGCGTAAATAAGTTTACACAGAATCTAAACAAGCAATTGGTATATTGACGCTATTTTCCTATAAAATAAGTCGCAAAGAAATAGTAAACAAGTTCAGTCGGAAAAATGTATTTGAATGGCCAAGATATTTAATTTTTTCTTCTTTCTGTAAAATCGTGAAAACGCAGATACGAAAGTTGATGCTTCGCATGGGCGTACCCAGCTTTTGGCCTAGGGGGGGGCAAATCAGAAAATCCCCCAGTCGGTTATGCATAATAGATACAACATAAAAACACGCGCAGCGCGGTTTTTTTCAAAAATTAATTCAAAATAATATATTGTACCCAATTGTAAAGGAAGTCTTATCGTGACTGTCACTTAACTTTTATCGACAAGAGTACCTACTCATACAAAATCCAGGGGGGGGCAGCTGCCCTCCCCTGCCCCCCCTGGGTACGCCCATGATGCTTCGCCATACAGTAGCAGCAGCATTTGTAATGAGCAGTGTGATGTTCGTTCGGTGGAGTAAATAAAAGGCGTGTAGCCGCTTAGCTCGTATATTGCGGACCGTCGGCGGCGGCCGGCACCTAACCTACCTGACATACAATCATATTAATAAATATAATATTCATCTACCTACATTACATCCCTCCACCACTAATTGACTACAAGTGACTAACTTAATAATTACAATAACTAACTTACTCTATATACTGATAACATAACTTATACTTAACTAAATACTTAACGTACATTTAACAATTAAATACTTAACTAAATCCTTAATTAAATCTTATAATTAACATCTTTATTAAACCTACATTTCCTAATGGGGCGAGACTGGGGCGGTACAGGTATAGTCGGTGGCGTCGAAAACTCTTCTGCCATTGTATCTTGATCGGCCTGATCGTTTTTCTGAGGCGGTGACGTCGCAGGCTCCCGCGTAGGCGACGACGATGCCACCGAGACCTCCGGCCGCTCCGACCTGCCTTCGAGGGGCGATGTAGGAGCTGAAGCTTCTGGTGAACGTGACCAATCTGTTGGGACCACTAGCGAACTCCTAGTCCTTCGCCTAAGCTGATCGATATCATCGATATGCCTATGTACTTGTTTACCGTTACTGTCTAGTCTAATATATAAAATTCTCGTGTCACGGTGTTTGTTGCCAAACTCCTCCGAAACGGCTTGACCGATTTTAATGAAATTTTTTTTGTATATTTGGTAGGTTTGAGAATAGGACGTAAACTATTTTTCGTACCCTTATGTGATAAGGGTGGGCCACCCCAAATTCTTTTTTTCTTTTTTTGGTCAAATTTTTTTATTGTAATTTTTTTTATGATTTGGCATTAAAAAATACATACAACCCCAAATTTTCATCCTTCTACCACCAACCCCTATTTTTTAGTAGCGATATTAGTACTTTAATAATTTTCTACTCTTGGCGGTCGATATTGATCAGTTACTACTCGATCAGTTATTCCCCTCAGGCGTCTACCAGTGCCACTTCTCATCCCGTAAACAGCACAGAGTAAGGATGAGAACGAAGCCTGTCGTTCTCTCACAATAAGCTTTCTCTCTCTCACTCACTAAAGTTTAGGGCCTAAAATGAATCCCTATTTGAACACGAGTGAACGGCTGGACCGATTTCACTAATTCTTTTTTCGTTATTGTAAGGAGAAGGATCTTAGGACAGGTAGGTGAAGGTAGGGTGTAAGGTAGGTAGGTAGGTATGTAGGTAGGTAGGGTAGGTAGGTAGGTAAGGTAGGTCACTAGGGCAGGGTAGGTAGATAGGGGAAGGTAGGTAGGTAGGGTAGATAGGTAGGGTAGATAGGTAGGGTAGATAGGTAGGGTAGATAGGTAGGGTAGATAGGTAGGTAGGGTAGGTAGGTAGGTCGGGGTGTGGAGAGTAGATAGGTAGGTAGGGAAGGTAGGTAGGTCGGGCAGTGTAGGGTAGGTAGGGCAGGGTAGGTAGGTAGGTAGGTAGGGAGGTCGGGCAGTGTAGGGTAGGTAGGGCAGGGTAGGTAGGTAGGTAGGTAGGGTAGGTAGGTAGTTTGGGCAGTGTAGGGTAGGTAGGGCAGGGTAGGTAGGTAGGTAGGTCGGACCGGGTAGGGTAGGTAGATAGGGCAGGGTAGGTAGATAGGAAGGTAGGTAGGTAGGGTACGTATCTAGGTAGGTAGGGTAGGTCGGTCGGGCAGTGTAGGGTAGGTAGGTAGGGCAGAGTAGGTAGGTGCGCCGTAGATAAGTACTTACTGCTACCCGTGCGAAGCCGGGGTGGGCAGCTAGTACCTTATAATTGCTTGGCCCTGTCAAGTTAACTACAGTACCGGGCAGCCATTTCTCCCCCTTTAGATATTGTCGATACCAAATGTCGTCTCCTACTTCCACCCTCCTTTCCGTCCCTCCCGCACTATCAACCTGCCCTTGCTGCACTTTTTGTATCCTAACTCCCACATCGGGTTTTAGCACGTCCAACTTGGTTCGCAACC
Organism: Conistra vaccinii; assembly: GCA_948150665.1. NCBI lineage: Eukaryota > Metazoa > Arthropoda > Insecta > Lepidoptera > Noctuidae > Conistra > Conistra vaccinii. The sequence goes on along the minus strand of OX411323.1, from coordinate 591,372 downwards.
GTCTACCTATGAGTGCGACTGATGGGCTTATTCCCGTAGTGCAGTGTTCGGTATTCCTATAATATAATAAAAATGTGTTCAGAGCCTGTTCTACACTGTTATTATCTAAATTAGCTTTTTTAATAACCTTTTTTAAAGTCTTAACTGCATTTTCCGCGGCCCCATTGGATGAGGGATGATAGGGGGCTGTAAATATATGCTGGATACCGTCACCTTGTATGAATTGGGCAAATTCACTACTAGTGACCGGCGGTCCATTATCCGTCACTATCTGCCTGGGGATTCCCCACCTACTCCACAGCTCGCGCAACCTTATCATCGTATGACTCGCTGCAGTACTGGGAACTTGAAATACCTCCAGCCACTTGGATGTTGAGTCTACTATAACTAAGTAAGTTTTACCACGTATAGGCCCCATAAAGTCTAGATGCAGCCGACACCACGGCCTGGCGGGCCAGCGCCAAGGGCGGGGGGAGGCGCGTGGCGGGTCGTCCGCGTACGCGGCGCACACGGTGCACGCGCGACACTCGCGCTCCACCGCCTCGTCGATGCCCGGCCACCATACGTAACTGCGTGCCAACGCTTTCGACTTTACGATGCCCATATGTGGCTCATGGATGATTGTTAAAACCTTATTCCTACATTTTTCCGGTATCACCACCCGGTGACCCCACATGACACAGTCTAACTCCTCGTACAGTTCCGCTTTCCTATTGAAATATGGTTGTAAATTTACGATTTCACACCTATCCGACCATCCGTCTCGTAGGTAGTTTAAAATTCTACTTAAAAGCGGATCCCTCTCCGTTTGTTTTTTTATTTCGCTATAATCAAGCAACAACCCGTCTTGTGCAAAGTGTAGGTACGTTTGTTCAGGAATTGACTCCTCCTTCACGTTTTTAACGCTATTATTTTCTGGCAGACGTGATAAGCCGTCAGCACAATTTTCATTCGTTCGAATATATTCTATGTCGTAATTGTATGCTGATAATATCACGGCCCATCGCTGCATCCTACTCGCTGTCATGGTAGGTATCCCCGTTTGCGGGCCTAACATAGATACTAGGGGTTTGTGGTCAGTGCGCAAAATAAACTTTCTTCCGTAAATATATTGATGGAATTTACGTATACTGAATATAATCGCTAGTGCTTCCCGGTGTATTTGCGAGTAGTTTTTCTCCGCGATGGTAAGCGTACGTGACGCATATGGTATCGGGCGCTCGCCCTGCGGCCCGGGCTGCGCCAGCACGCCCCCCACGCCGCGCGCGCTCGCGTCACACGTCACGATCAGCGGTTTGTTGGGATCGTAGTGTGCTAATACTTCGGTACCCATTAATGCTTGTTTTATCTGTGTAAACACACGCTCACACTGTTCATCCCAGTTCCAGTCTACACCTTTTCGTAATAGTCTGTGTAAGGGTACTAACATAGAACTGAAATTTTTAATAAACTTTGAATAAAAATTCACCATACCTATAAAGGAACGTAATTCGCTAATATTATTGGGAGCTTCTAGTTTACTTATTGCTTTTATTTTTGATTTGTCCGCTTTGACCCCTTCTTTGGAAACAACATAGCCTAAATAAGTCACTTCATCAACCAAGAAAACACATTTTTCTTGCTTTAGCTTTAGCCCACTCTCAGATAGCCGCTGTAAGACTTGTTCGAGCGCGTGTAAATGCTCGCTTTTATTTTTCCCGCTAATTATGACGTCATCGAGAAACACTTGTACATTCGGTAAATTGCCCAATAAATTCGTCATTATACGTTGGAAAATCCCTACACTTGATGACAAACCGTAAACTGGTTAGTTTACGGTTTGTCATCAAGTGTAGGGATTTTCCGGTAAAATATACTGTTATCAATACACATCGGGGTCTATTTCAGTATAATAGGTTTATTATACTGAAATAGACCCCGATGTGTATTGATAACAGTATATTTTTTTGAATCATCTAGTTCTACCTGGTTGTACGCACGTGAAAGGTCAATTTTACTAAAGTACTGTGCCCCATTGAGGCCTACCAGTACATCTTCAATCTTAGGAAGTGGGTATCGATCGATCAGCAAGGCGGGATTCAGAGTCGTCTTATAGTCAGCACAAATCCGCAACGTACCGTCTGCTTTAGTCACCGGTACCAAAGGTGAGGCCCAGTCGGAGCAGTCGACGGGCTCGATGACGCCGTCGCGCAGCATGCCATCAAGCTCAGCGTCGATGCGCATGGTACGGGCCGCGTGCGCTGGAACACCGGCGTCGCCCCCGGGCGCACTCGTAGCGTTGCCTTGCCGCCCCTGTACCGACCCAGTCCGCCGCTGAATAAGTACTTATATCTGTCGAGAATATTTTTAATTCCTTCATTAATTTGCACAAAATTCATGCTATTCATGCTTTTGCGGGTACCTGTAAGCATCGGTATTTTTATTTGTAGGTCTGCTAACCATTGCCTACCTATTAAAGATGTTGTACCGTTTTTTATTATAAACAATTCTAGCTGTTTTTCCTGCCCTTGGAAACGAACTCGTGGACGAATTATTCCTAGCAGCACGGTTTCAGAAGCAAAAGGTCAGTTGACACAAATCTCCTAACACTGGTGGAATATGTATATCTCGTCTAGTTTGTACTGCGGGCGTCAGGTAGATGTAGTTTACTTCGACGTCCGGAAAGCGTTTGATAGGGTTAACAATGACGCGCTGCGGTGCATGCCGGTTCCCTCACGATGTTTTCCTTCACCGTTTTGAGAGCAGTGGTGATGAAATTATTTACACAAAGTAAAGCGCCTACTGGGGTTCGAACCCACGACCTACAACTCGTAAGTCGGGGCCGATACCACTGGGCCACCACTTTGCCATCATAAATGCGCGCGTAGTACTTGATCATTATTTTGCTGCGATGTTATTTTAAAACTCCTAAGATATTCATTGAAATCGAATGATGTAAAGAGCAATTTTGTTTTAAATTAAATACTTGTCATGAATAACGTATTTATTTGGATAAGGATTAATGTCATGTTTATAAAAACACCTTCGCAAATAATGCATTATTTTAGAACAAATTTGGTTAGCATAAAAACGGTTATAGTGAGCCAACCTTAAAAGATAGACATATGCTATCGCGGACTTTTTTTGAGAACTTTTAAAGGGGAACAATTCTGTCATACATAATTTTTGCGAAACTTTCACCGTTTACGCAGTGCACGCAGCGGAAGCTCTCAAAATGTAAACAAAAACCCCGATTTTGAAACATTCTTCATTGGTGCTCCGCTCCTATTAGTCTTAGCGTGATGATATATAGCCTATAGCCTTCCTCGATAAAATAATGGACTAACTAACACTGAAAGAATTTTTCAAATCGGACTAGTAGTTCCTGAGATTAGCGCGTTCAAGTAAACAAACAAACAAACAAACTCTTCAGCTTTATAATATTAGTATAGATATTTTAATGTGTTTGTTTAATTGTCTCTTTTTTATAATTTTATTTTGTAATTGGCTGTACCACAGCCGTTGTTGCTGAATAAATACCTCAGTAGATCACACAAGTGCGAGGCAGGGGCGGGTCCCTATTTATAGTTAGTAATAAACTTCAGTTTTCTTTATTGAAAACTTATTTATTTAATTAGCAATAAAAATATACAAATACGACTAGTTAACATTAAATCTAGGGCCGCGAAGAACATAAGACGACAGATGTCGAATTTCATGCATACTACAAAATCCTACTCCCCGCAATGTTATCTATTAGCTACACGGCACTAACACTTACGACTGGAGTCTCTGCATCATTTTATTAACTATTATATACATAAAAACATAACAATCGGTGATCCGTAGGCATAACAGGTGAGGTGAGTGAGCGCTGACGATACATGAGGCACGACTCGTCGTCACTAATATTGCACATGGACTACTTTGCTAGAGCACGCCTCACACGAGCGGGTCGTGCGCGTCGTGCGCGTCGTGCGCGTCGTGCGCGTCGCGCTCCGTGTGCGCCAGCAGCGTGACGCTCTCGTCCGCGTCGTGCGCCACGCTGGCCAGCGCCGCGCCCACGCTGGCCGCGCGCAGGGCCCGCGGGTCCACGCCGGCCAGCTGCTCGTACTTGTGCAGCAGCTCCTCCGGCACGTTGTACACGATCAGCAGCTGCTCGTCCGCCTTGAACTTCTTGATCAGACGTTCCAGCACCTTCATGGCGGCGTAGTCCAGCAGCGCGTGGTGCTGGCAGTCCAGCAGCACGGGCCGCGGCGCGGCGCGCGCGCCGGCCTCGCGCACGCGGCGCGCCAGCAGCTCGGCCGACACGTAGGCCAGGCCCAGCGCCGCGCGCACGCGCACCACGTCGCCGGCCGACGTCTTGAGCGCGTGCACGTGCACGGCGGGCCGCATGAGCTGGCGCAGCAGCACGGCCAGCGAGCCCAGCGCGCCCGCCAGCACGGCCAGCTCCACGGTGCGCGCGATGCTGACGCAGAACGTCAGCGCCAGCACCGCCAGCTCCAGCCGGTCGCACCGCCACAGCCGGAACACGATGCGCAAGTCGATCTACAAATAAGACCCGTCTCATACATACGTATACGACTTATCTACCCTATCTTTCGTGAAGTTCGTCATTAGCTTAATTGATAATAAAAATATTGAAAGAAGAAATTTGATCCTTATTATGATTGACCAAGGACTGACTCTGTCGATTGGTGGTAAAAAACTGGATGGCATTCTACACATGCACTTGTATCAGTACAATTTCCATTTTATCAAAAACAAGCCATGTGCCCCAAAAAATGTCCTATAGGAAAAAAATATGAACTCCCATACAAAGTTCGATTTCCTATTTAACCCCTTTAGATGAATCCGCAGTGGTAGTCCGCGAAATTCAAATTTTCTTACGTTTTTTGCAATTTGCAGGTCAGTGTCAGGTTGTATCTTGATCAAATTATGATTCGGGACTATATCTGGTACTATGTATTTACAGAATTATAATCATTGGAATCATTAATACTTACCTCTCTCTAAGTTAGATTTGTTACTTACAGAACTTTCTTGTGGAAAAGTTAATATGTAACATATGTAACTTAGAGATGTATTAATGATTCTAATTCTGTAAATACATATTCGAGGTCGCGTATTATATTACAACCTGACACTGACCTGCAACTTGCAAAAACGTAAGAAAATTTGAATTTTGCGATCTACCACAGCGGATCCTCCGTCGGTAGATCTTGAAGTTATTTTAACAAATTGATACCTTTTCCAATGAGTTTTTAATTTCATCGATATATTTTAAGTACGTACTGTCTCACGACTGGAAATCTTTTTTCGACCCTGTATACTTAGGTTATAGTTATTTTAGTAACAAATACGATAAGAAACCAACGTCGTAGTGTAATAAAACAATCACTTAACGGGTCACTGGAAAATCTCCGCTTAATTGTTCTCAAAGAGCGTCGATGCGGTAGATTTAATTAAACCGTCAGAGGTTATCGAAAGTTATTCTAGCGCCTCCCCGGGCAGCGGTGCGGCGGGCGTGCGGGGCGTTGCTCTCAGATAGTGCTCTCCTAACCTACGCAACTTGTCATTCATACCCGATGCCCGCCTGCTTGTGAATTACTCGGTATTTACTATGTTTATCTGTGTTTACTATTTATAATCCTACTATACAATTATGTAAAAAAACCCTGTCGGATCCGAAAGGAGCATATAGGTATAATATGTACTTACTGCAATAACGTTACCTAAAAGTAATAACAAATCTTATTATTATTGAAAATAATAACGTTATTGCCATTTAAAAATCACATTTTTAGTACCAATATTAACCCAAATACTCGGGGTCATAATCATAAGTTATAACTTGTAGACACCCGTTCAACGACGCCGACGGCCGCCCGCGCCCCATCTAATAACCCGATAAAATTCCCCATTGAAACAAAATGTGATGAATTTTATTTATTCCTGAAAATTACCACATATACAGGGTGGCAGGGACATCGACGCGAAGCCGGTTACCATGAATTCAGTACATGATTCTGAAAAAAAAAAGCAGCTGTTTCATAGAAAAGTGCAATACCTACTCGGTCAAAATGTATGGAACAGCAGATTTTTTTTTTAATAACCGACCAAATATTTCAACGCAGGGGGGTTCAGAATCATGTACTGAATCCATGGTAACCGGCTTCGCGTCGATGTCCCTGCCACCCCGTATAGACTCTCAGTACGATACTTAACAGCACCCTCTCGGATCGAAACACTCCCGGACTATTTCCGCCATAACTCACCTTTTCATCACAACGTTGCTGAAAACGTTCTCCCTGACTTCGGTAGAATTCCTACGTCCATCGTCGCCGTAAAGCGTAATCTTCATTCTTTATATTTCTGTACGAACGGTCAAAGATAAAGAAAACCTAACTTATTCGCACGATGCGCGATGAGCGGGATGCAAAAAATTTCGAACTCGCTTCGCTCGCTCTTGCATCCTATGTCCTCCGTAGCGGACTAGGAGGGGGCGGCAGGTGCAGTCCGCGGGGGCCTCCTATGTATTCTAAATATAAATATAGGATGCAAAATTCCGAGCTCGCTCCGCTCGCTCTTATATTCTAATGTTCTTCTAGTTCTTTAAGTTTTCGCCAATCTCCCCATTTAGATTGGCGAAAACTTAAAGAACTAGAAGAACATCCCGGGGCCCCCATTTAAATTACCGGGCCTCCGATAGTACAATTTTATAAATCTACACTCTTTATTTACCGTCTCGAAATAAGAAGTCGTTTATTTCTTCTAAAAACAGTTGTCAACCCAAACCCCCCCGAAATGAATTCCTGGCTACGGCCCTGGTAATCTTAGTTTCATCCATACAAAGAGACTGGCTCCTTTGACGTTGGGTCCAATGCAAATATTCGCGTGCATACAGTCAGTCAATGATAGTCTCGAAGCTGTTCTTGGAACTGTACTGAGGTCAGGTGATGATAACGCAGGCTGGTGGTAAAGATAAATCGATCTTGTCGTGCTGTAGTGACCCGGTTTCGTAGTCCTCCTGGACGGCGCATGAAGCAGGTATCGATAGTTAAGTCTTTGAACGGTAGAACAACAAATATGAAGTTGCGCAATATCGCTTAAATCTGAATAGCCCTTACCTAATAAAAATGCACGGTGGCTCGATTTAGGAGTCTGGGAGTGAATAACTATTTTCATTAATAACTAGCAGCGCCCCGCGCCGCGGTATCACCCGCATAAGTGTCGATATAGTGGGAATATCGGGATAAAAAGTATGTAGGTTTAGTATAGTTTGTTACGCTTTCACGCTAAAGCGGCTGAACGGATTTGTATGAAATTTGACGCAATATAGTAAATAACCTAGATTAACACAGAATACTTATATCTCGGTAGTACGTTCACGTGGGATACTTTCTGACATCCACGCAGGCGAAGCCGCTGGTAAAAGCTAGTGTAATAATAGGGAAGATGACTAATGCTTTTTTGTCCGCCAGTAACATTATTGAAAAATATTAGACACGTATTTTTTAACGTCATCTAAGTTTAAAATCGTGATAATATACTGTAAAACGAAGTAAAATTGTGTTTTCAAGGGGTCTTGTCGCTATACGTAGTTACCAACCTTTTAAATTTTTTGTGAATATTTGTAAACGTGAACAAAAATTTAAAAAAATATCAAAATGCTTATATTTTAAAACCAACGCATATACTAATGAATCTTGTTAAAATGAATGAAGAAAGAAAGAAAATACGTTTATTTGCGGTAAACACATCTTCGTCTTCATCGGATTTTATTTTCACGGTTTATAATATTGTATTCGATAAGACAAACCTACATTTAAAATGAGCCCTCCGCAAGGGCTCCCGGCATCCCTTATGCGACTTGGTGAACCCTCCAGGAGGGCTCCCGGCACAGAACGTGTTAACGCGTTTTATTGTCATTTGATATTATGATAAAGCAAAAAATACCGGTCCGTATCGAAACGTACGTGTCTAATATTTTGTTATTATCTGACTGACGGGCTAAATAGAAAGTTTTTTTTTTACCGAGGTTTCATCCCTATTATATTATGTGGCAAAGGACAATCTTTAAAAAACAAACAATTCTTTAAAAAAATAACAATTTTTTTTTTTTTTTTTTTTTTTTTTTTAAAACGTTGCCCCACACTAGGAATTTCTCCTGTATTGTGGGTGCGTTTACAAACATTTAAATTCACAAACACAAACAGCCAGACCCGGAACAACTACTTGCAGATCATACAAATATTTGTTCCGTGCGGGGATCGAACCCGCGACACGCAGCGCAGCAGTCAATCGCTTAACCACTGCGCCAACCGTGCCGTCAACCGTACCGAACAATGATGCGCCTCCACTGTGATAGTTTTAATCACGTGTGACGTAAGATAAAGCGCTCACCATAAATATGACAGCACAGATGAGCACGGAGGAGAGACACGCCTTCGGGATGAAGTAGAAGTACTGCGTGAGGAAGATCAGCGCCAGCAGCGTGATGATACCTGCAACCACACGAGCACTCGTCACCACGCGGGCCTGGCACCGCAGTGCTCAGTGCCACGTGTTGCACAGGGCCACACTGTGACATGTTGCACAGTGCTGCAGAGTAATATGTTGCACAGTGGAACAGTGTGACATGTTGCACAGTGCTACAGTGTAATATGTTGCACAGTGCAACAGTGTGACATGTTGCACAGTGCTGCAGTGTAATATGTTGCACAGTGCAACAGTGTGACATGTTGCACAGTGCTGCAGTGTAATATGTTGCACAGTGGAACAGTGTGACATGTTGCACAGTGCTACAGTGTAATATGTTGCACAGTGCTGCAGTGTAATATGTTGCACAGTGGAACAGTGTGACATGTTGCACAGTTCTACAGTGTAATATGTTGCACAGAGCAACAGTGTGACATGTTGCACAGTGCTACAGTGTAAACACCAGTCTAAACATCATACAGTCGTTTCACAAAGACGTCTAAACAGAGAAATCCTGCGGGGCGAGACGGGTACCGAACTGCTTACGTTGCGGGGCGTGAGGGGCAAGACGCGTACCGAACTGCTAGCTGTCGTGACGTTGTCGGCATTTACAACGAGATCAAAGGCGATTTCCTACTGTAGGTTTTTATACTGTGGTAATACGTTGCACAGTGCTACAGTGTGACGTGTACTGACCGGAGTAGAGGCCGGCGGCGGGCGTGCGCACGCCGCTGGAGTGCGACACGGCGGAGCGCGTGAAGGCGCCGCACGTGGGCATGGCGTGCACCAGCGAGCCGGCCATGTTGCACAGTGCTACAGTGTGACGTGTACTGACCGGAGTAGAGGCCGGCGGCGGGCGTGCGCACGCCGCTGGAGTGCGACACGGCGGAGCGCGTGAAGGCGCCGCACGTGGGCATGGCGTGCACCAGCGAGCCGGCCATGTTGCACAGTGCTACAGTGTGACGTGTACTGACCGGAGTAGAGGCCGGCGGCGGGCGTGCGCACGCCGCTGGAGTGCGACACGGCGGAGCGCGTGAAGGCGCCGCACGTGGGCATGGCGTGCACCAGCGAGCCGGCCATGTTGCACAGTGCTACAGTGTGACGTGTACTGACCGGAGTAGAGGCCGGCGGCGGGCGTGCGCACGCCGCTGGAGTGCGACACGGCGGAGCGCGTGAAGGCGCCGCACGTGGGCATGGCGTGCACCAGCGAGCCGGCCATGTTGCACAGTGCTACAGTGTGACGTGTACTGACCGGAGTAGAGGCCGGCGGCGGGCGTGCGCACGCCGCTGGAGTGCGACACGGCGGAGCGCGTGAAGGCGCCGCACGTGGGCATGGCGTGCACCAGCGAGCCGGCCATGTTGCACAGTGCTACAGTGTGACGTGTACTGACCGGAGTAGAGGCCGGCGGCGGGCGTGCGCACGCCGCTGGAGTGCGACACGGCGGAGCGCGTGAAGGCGCCGCACGTGGGCATGGCGTGCACCAGCGAGCCGGCCATGTTGCACAGTGCTACAGTGTGACGTGTACTGACCGGAGTAGAGGCCGGCGGCGGGCGTGCGCACGCCGCTGGAGTGCGACACGGCGGAGCGCGTGAAGGCGCCGCACGTGGGCATGGCGTGCACCAGCGAGCCGGCCATGTTGCACAGTGCTACAGTGTGACGTGTACTGACCGGAGTAGAGGCCGGCGGCGGGCGTGCGCACGCCGCTGGAGTGCGACACGGCGGAGCGCGTGAAGGCGCCGCACGTGGGCATGGCGTGCACCAGCGAGCCGGCCATGTTGCACAGCCCGAGGGTCACCATCTCTTGCGTCGCGTCCACCCGCCCGCCAGTCGCTGTAATAAAACACGCGCTTCAAATAATATGTATAGCTCATTATGTTACAGATGGGATTATCAAAGAGTCGGTCAGCTAGTCAGCTTTTGGAATGGGCAACTAGCTTCATCTTTCTGACTGACCAACCCCTTGACAATTCAAATAAATAGTTTGAGTTTGAATGAAAAATATATTTTTTTGATCAATAATTCTCATAGAGAGTGCAGAGTGGAAACCCACTTGAACTTTTGTGAGAATGTTTTTTGAAGTGAAAACTTCTTTAGCGGCGTTGTGCACTTTTTTTAGGATGGATAAAAAATGTTAAACTAGCGTCAGGACCGTGACCGTAAGATCCGTTGCCTAGCAACCGAAAAAGTAAATATCAGTACCGAAATATCAAAATAAATAGTCTTTGACATTACGTAAAGATTGCGAGGTAAGAAATTTTACCCATATTGACGGGTAAACAAAAGCAGTCAAAATGAAAAGTAAAGTGTTTAAAATAAATTGTTTATTTTTGTTAGACTATATTTTGAAAATAAATAAATATACTACTACTAATAATGAATATTGTATTTAACCACATAAATTATAGCACTTTTATACTGATAAATAAAGCAATTCGTGCGAAATTGTTCCCTAACCATTCCAAAATATTAAAAAATGCACAACGTTAATGTTCAATTTTTCACTTCTGCCGGCACTCCCGGAGTGCAACCCGTTGTTTTTTGTTATAATATACAATAAATAGTTTGGAAAATCCAAAAGTGCACGCCTCATACTTATTATACTTCATACTTACATTCATAAACGAAAAAGAAATTCAAATTCAATTCAATAGTTTAAAAATGAACAATTTATCACTTTTCATGAAGTCGTAATGTCAACGACTGACAAAGATATTTACTTGGCGGTTGCTAGGCAACTTAAGGCCATCAAATCAAAGGTTCGAAATATTTAGTTAAAGATATTATATTTTAGTTAGTATTTTATTAATTATAATTAAACTACTTTGAATAAAAGAGCCATTTTCAATAGGGTTCCTTCTACGGCTGAAACGAATGTATAAAAAAAAATTGACTCAATTAATTGATTTTATCGCAAGCTACAATGTTTTCAGGGTTCATAAATTGACGGACAGGATTTTTTTTTCAACTATTTTTATGCTTTTTCCATTTCTGCTGCATTAAATCAATTGTTAAAAAGTACAGTATTAATCTCCATTTAATCATCTATAGAATGGTATATAAATTAAGTAGGTTCTGTGTACTAGCAGGAGTGTAACAATAAAAACAGTTACAGAAATGGGGCAAAAATAATTTTTCGATCGTAGAGCACACTCTAATGCTTCGCATTACAAGTCGTGCAATAAAAACACGTTCATAAAAACTATAAAACTAACACATTCATAAATTAAAATGAAAGAACAGAACACAAAATAAAAGATAAATTGCAAAATCATATTCAATAAAAAAATAATTAAAATAAAACAATACATTTACAAATTAATAACTAACAAATATTTATACTGTGGATATGTCATCGTCTATCGACGCGAATCACTGGCGCGAATCCACTTGCGCGAAAGGACAGTTGCTCGAAAAAGTTGCGGAAATGAGATTTTTCATAACACCACGCCCGTATTCTTACAAAGGGTTGAGCAGAGATGCTATTTATAAATATATTATTTAAATTGGGAATTTCATTTAGATCAAAATATGCCTTGACATCATATCATTTAAAATAACAGTTTAAAAGATATCACAGATTTTAATAGTCATCACGAAACAAACCTTGATTGGGAACTGGAATCTTTTAAATTCAAACGGAAGGTCATTTGGTATCAATGGTAGGTATACGCGGCACGAACACTGTTTCTCCTCTGGCAGATCCAGTTAATATATTTTGGCCTCAATAACATTGCGGCGGAGAGCTGTTAGTTGGAGTCTAGTTTCATCTGCATTCCCTATAAGTGTGGTCAGTCTGTAGGGTACAAATTATCACGCTATTTGGCTATGAGATAATAATCTATATCTATATCGATTCTCCGGGGGAGAAGGAAGGGTAGTTTATTTGCGGTAAGCATGACGCGTAGAACGAAAACTACCTTTTGGAAAGGGCGACTAGAATCAATACTATATTTTGTTAATTTTGGCGTTCAAAAGTGCCTTACAAGGGCCTATTTGAAATAAATGATTTGACTTTGACTTGACTTTGAAAGAACACAAAATAAAAAAATAAACAAGTTGAGGGAAAATATGCGTCACATCCACGCAAAACTGCCATCGCTCAGCATAATGCTGCGACTCTATGCAAGACAGAGCCCCAGCGCTGGTTTTCAGCGACAGCAGGTCCACACACACAGGGACCACACACCAATCACAGGTCCGGTCCGGTCCGGGTCACAGGTCGATCGATCAGGTTAAGCTACACTTGCCGCGGTTGGCCTGTGGATGGGTGACCATCTTTACATACAGTGACCCGTCCGTGCCTCGGAAAGCACGTTAAGCTGTTGGTCCCGGCTGTCATCCGTGGATCTTTGACAGTCGCTACGGGAAGTCAGAAGCCCGAAAGTCTGACAACCAGTCTTACCAAGGTGTATCGTATCCCAGTAACTGCGTTGTGGAGGTCAGATAGCTAGTCGCTCCATGTAAAATACTGTAACGGTAGAAACAGTACACGTGTACTTATATTATTTTTACGCGAATACAAAATTTAGCGAATGAAAAACTTAAATTCAATACAAAACTTCATCCCCCTTTTTAGACCCTTGTGTGTTGAAATAAAAAAAAAACAACGATTTTAGTTATGTTAGTTTTCAAGCCGAAATATTAGTGATTTTAACTTAAAAGAACTTTTATTAATAGGTAACAATATTTCATCCCCCTTTTCACCTCCTTAAGGGTTGAAATTCTAACAACACCGTTTCTTTAGCTTCCAAACATAGGCCTAGATAGTAAGTTTTGTGATTTTTCTTCGAAAATTAAGGACTTTCAACTTCATCCCCCTTTTTAACCCTTCGGGGGTGGAGTTATCAAAAACGCTGAGACACGCATAAATTAATTTTCAATCGTCAGCCAAAACACAAATTTGGAGATCCTAACTTCAAAACTAACGGACTTCCATATAAACTTCCATCCCCTATTTTACCCCTTTAGGGGTGGAATTCCCAAATATCCTTTCTTAGTGGATACTTACTCTTCACAAAGAACACACCCTCCAAGTTTCATGTCTCTAGGACCAGCGGCACAGTAGACACATGCCAGAGGTCTGGGCTGTGTGTTGATATATCACCCAGTCAGTCAGTCAGATTACCATTTTATATTACACACACACACAAGGAGAAGATGGCTGTTGATATTGTAGTAGTATATTGTGGTGTCTTACGACTTCCACGTAAACGAAGGTGTGGGCAGAAGCTAGTATTCTATAACAATGAAAATTGCAAAAAAAATAATGTGAAAATGCCGTGTAATAAATAAAAATTGATTTTTTTAAGAAAAAAAAAAATAACTAAAACTATCAAAACTTGCGGAACATAATATACCCAGTAAACAAACTAAAACAAACTACAACCTCGTATCCCCACCTTGCTACGGATTTGTGAAGTGATAACTTCTTTAGGCGCGTTGAGCACTTTTTTGAGAACAAAAATCATGGCTCTCGCGTCATCGTCACCGAAGGCGCGTTGAGCACTTTTTTGTTGACACACTCTGTTTTTTTTTTTTAATTTTTTTTTAAGGGTTCTACAGCTTCTTTTTTTATACTGCAGCAATCCACATAAATTCCTGACATTTTTGTCAGATGGCGTTACTTAGTTTTCACTTCTATCGGCAGTCACAAACTGACCAGTTTTTTTTTACATTATAGTAACATTTAAAGATAGGTAGTGAATGAAATAAAACTTTCTATACGCTTGCATGTCACTGAACTGCTCCTAAATGGCTGGACCGATTTTGATGTAATTACGTCGGCGTCATTTCAAGCAATTATACTTTACAGTTTGATGTATACTCGATCTCGTAATTGCTTTACCACCTTACGGTTGAATGTCAAATGCAAGTCGTAAAACGTCAATGTATTTTTTGTTTAAGGCCGATGTGACAGTTGTTCAGTGGTAAAGCAATAACGAGGTCAGGGCAGGCACACGAAGCAACTCACAGAATGCCTTGGCGATGGCGATGTTGGCGAGCACCATGACGATGGGCATCATGATGACGGCCGAGCCCAGCGTGTGCACCATGTCCACGAACGACACCGTGCTGTTGTCGCGCACCGCGCTGAAGGGCGGCGCCGACAGGCGCGGCAGGCCCGGCTCCACGCGCCCTGCCAACACAAACTTATACTTCTTATAATGCCAACCTATCGTTATCCCACAGCAGAGCAAAGGCTTACTCTCATACAGAGAAGGCATGAGAATTCATCACCAGTTCACCACGCTTGCTGAATATCGGGGTTGGCGATTTCAGATTTATATTAACTCGGTATATATTTATAAGTCCAGGTTTTCTCACTGTTTTTTTCCTTCATCGATGTCAGTAATGTCCAAGATAAACTTGGGAAGTACGAGTACATAATATTATGAATTGAAAAAGTCATGTTGGTCTCGCCCGGAACCCACAACCTCGGCTATGAGAGGCGAGGCCTTAACCACTGGGGCATCACGGCCTTAAGGGGATCACACACATCGAAGATAATATATATTATTATAGCGGTAAATGTAAATATAATATTATCTTTTAACCGACCACTCACAGCTAAGATACGATAATATATCGCGAGAGCGGTATTCTACCGGCCGCCGTCTTTAGAATTGCACGTTTTGTCCCTTGTATAGGTTGTTGAGTTTTTGCAATGAAACGCATACAAAACGTACCTACTATTGCTAGACCTACTTGACAGCTCATCTGACGACGATTGGGACAGTGGATTCGCTATTCATGTTGCACCTAGAAATAAAAGTCGTAAAATCTGGGTAGAAGACCACATAGCAACCACATATCGTGATGATGTTCCGTCAGTGCAGCTAAGGCGTCATGCAAATTATTGTAGGTTATTAACATAACGCCTTATATAGGGTCCCATAGTAAAAGTTGTTCATAATGATAATGGGGATTTCGTGTATGAATAGATAGGTACACCTTATATACTACAAAAGGTCTAACACTGTTTTTTTTAGATATTTAGGTAAGTACTTAGTTAGTGATATAAAAAATATTGGTACCTACTAACACTTCTAATAGGTAGTAATGTCTTGATAAAAAAAAAAAATTGACTAAAACAATTTTTTATTGTATGTATTAATTTAATTTATTACTAGCGATACAGGAACAATTATATATGTTTTCTATTATTTTGTGAAAACATTAAAGTAGCTTTATATTCTTGTTTTACAGTAAAACTACAACTTAACATGAAGTAAACAAACCCTAACATAATCAAAATAAAACTCTTTTTTTTTTTAGTTTTACTAATCTAATTTCATTTGAATGACCAATAATAATTTCACAACCCTTTGTCCACCCAAATTACGGTATCACAGTAATTTTGTAATACGTATACATTAATAGATAGTTTTTGATTTTAATATTTTTTCACAATATCGCGATGAAATGTCAAACCGTCAGAGCCAACAAAATTGCGGACGCTAGGTGGTGCTGAAGTTGTGCACAGAGCCAATACAATTTATTTTTTTAATTGATTTATTTTCTTTACACGTCCGTGTTTGGGTCACAGAGATTCGTCATCGGTCGTTGAAGGGCACGGACGCTCCCGCCCGTGTCCCGCCAAAGTTTTGAAATGTGCGTAACAGATGTTGCAAGTTTGAGCTACAAGCCGGGCAAAATCAAAGTGTCAAATCGAAGTGTATTTTTGTGTTTTGCTGTGGGTGTAACTTTAAGTCGCGAGAATTACATGAAAACAGTACAACAGTGGATGGACTTAGCGTTCCTGACATTAAGCGAACGTTCTAGTGCTTAAGTACGAGGGAGTAACTGCCGCAGGACTTAGTTCCAAGTTTACCTGGTGAAACCTTTCCTATTTTTAAGAAATCTGATGAAGAGGCCCGCCTAAAGCCAAGAGTGGATCTTCTCATTATAAATACATACATCTACCTATATGCTGTATTTTTTTTTGATATCATCATCAGCCTATTAATTTTCCCACTGCTGGGACACAGGCCTCTCTGTGAGAGGGAGTGGGCCGTAATCCACCACGCGGGCCCAGTGCGGGTTGGTAGATGTCACATGTCTTCGAATGTTTGGGTCTTAGACATGCCGGTTTCCTCACGATGTTTCCGTCACCGTTTTGAGAGTAGTGGTGATGAAATTATTTACACAAAGTAAAGCGCCTGCTTGGGTTCGAACCCACGACCTACAACTCGTAAGTCGGGGTCGATACCACTGGGCAACCACTGCTCACCGCCACCACTGCTTACGCAGAGAGCAGTGGTGGCCCAGTGGTAACGGCCAGTAATCCTTCCTGATCCTTCGGACACGGTCTTATCCTTACCATTACAGCGCTCCCCGGTCTACTCCCTGATATACAATGGCCTCTGTATCCCCATGCAACATGAGGCTCCAAGGGCTAGTGCAAATCTTGGGGTTCATTCGATTTATCGAGCCTGGTTAAACCACGCTGGGATCGGTGCAATTCATTCATTCATTCACGTCCGTGTTTGGGTCACAGAAATTCATTAAATTTCAACTTAATCGACCCATTAGATTTGGAGCAAATTGGCTGTGACAGACGGACAGACAGACAGACACGCGAGTCATCCTATAAGGGTTCCGTTTTTTCCTTTTGAGGTACGGAACCCTAAAAACTATTTAATCAAGTAATTAGTGTAAATTCAAAAGTCATTTATTCAAACTACAATAAGCCATTATAAAAAAACTGAAATAAGCTTTTGTTATCATAGAATTCTTAACAAACGTGATACGTTTGTTAAGTATACTGGGTGGCAGGGACATCGACATCGATTTCAACGCAGGGTGTTTCAGAATCATGTACTGAATCCATGGTACCGGCTTCGCGTCGATGTCCCTGCCACCCTGTATACTGGTAAAACATATTAAATGCTGTACTTATGTGATTTATTTTTTTGATAGTTTTGATTGTTATAAATATAAAATGGATTTATCACAAGACATAGAAGTGGACCTAGTGTGTTAATCAGATAAAAACAATTTCCCTGAGTGTCTTGAGATAAAAATGTGGCAGGTAATGCACAATGCTCACCGGATAGTTTGAAGAGCGGCTGGTTGGGGTGGTGCGTGAGGTAGGCGAAGCTGGACGCGGCCAGCACCACGAGCGCGTTGCGGCTGATGGACAGCAGCCACAGCGCGCGCGCCAGGCGCCCCGAGCGCACGCGCACGTCCTTCAGCTTCTGCGCACGCGCACACCGAGCAGGTTAATATGTGTGGTCTTTTCTTACTAAACGCGGTTACTGTAGTGTAAGCGATTAGGAAGAAGCGTTAGGCGTGCGTCTTCGTGAATGGCACTATCTATGCCTTGCATCCCGAGTTTATTAATAGGAAGTGTATAGAGTGCCGCTAGCGGAACCTTACCCCAGGCGATAAAGTGCCGCTATTTGCGGCATAATAGTGGCGCTGCCTCGGCCCGGCTAAAGTGCCGTAAGCATTGCATTGTCACTGTCACTGAGTAATTTTATCCGATAGAGGGATAGAGTGAGGGAGGGAGACCCTAACGAGTCACTAATCGCCCTCAGACTTGAGCAGCAGCAGTCGTCCCACTTGGTGACGATGAGGCGCATGTTGTCACATACCCTGAGCAGCAGCAGCACGCTGCAGCACACGGCGCCGAGCGCGGCGTCGGCCGGGCGCACGTCGTCCCACTTGGTGACGATGAGGCGCATGTTGTCACATACCCTGAGCAGCAGCAGCACGCTGCAGCACACGGCGCCGAGCGCGGCGTCGGCCGGGCGCACGTCGTCCCACTTGGTGACGATGAGGCGCATGTTGTCACATACCCTGAGCAGCAGCAGCACGCTGCAGCACACGGCGCCGAGCGCGGCGTCGGCCGGGCGCACGTCGTCCCACTTGGTGACGATGAGGCGCATGTTGTCACATACCCTGAGCAGCAGCAGCACGCTGCAGCACACGGCGCCGAGCGCGGCGTCGGCCGGGCGCACGTCGTCCCACTTGGTGACGATGAGGCGCATGTTGTCACATACCCTGAGCAGCAGCAGCACGCTGCAGCACACGGCGCCGAGCGCGGCGTCGGCCGGGCGCACGTCGTCCCACTTGGTGACGATGAGGCGCATGTTGTCACATACCCTGAGCAGCAGCAGCACGCTGCAGCACACGGCGCCGAGCGCGGCGTCGGCCGGGCGCACGTCGTCCCACTTGGTGACGATGAGGCGCATGTTGTCACATACCCTGAGCAGCAGCAGCACGCTGCAGCACACGGCGCCGAGCGCGGCGTCGGCCGGGCGCACGTCGTCCCACTTGGTGACGATGAGGCGCATGTTGTCACATACCCTGAGCAGCAGCAGCACGCTGCAGCACACGGCGCCGAGCGCGGCGTCGGCCGGGCGCACGTCGTCCCACTTGGTGACGATGAGGCGCATGTTGTCACATACCCTGAGCAGCAGCAGCACGCTGCAGCACACGGCGCCGAGCGCGGCGTCGGCCGGGCGCACGTCGTCCCACTTGGTGACGATGAGGCGCATGTTGTCACATACCCTGAGCAGCAGCAGCACGCTGCAGCACACGGCGCCGAGCGCGGCGTCGGCCGGGCGCACGTCGTCCCACTTGGTGACGATGAGGCGCATGTTGTCACATACCCTGAGCAGCAGCAGCACGCTGCAGCACACGGCGCCGAGCGCGGCGTCGGCCGGGCGCACGTCGTCCCACTTGGTGACGATGAGGCGCATGTTGTCACATACCCTGAGCAGCAGCAGCACGCTGCAGCACACGGCGCCGAGCGCGGCGTCGGCCGGGCGCACGTCGTCCCACTTGGTGACGATGAGGCGCATGTTGTCACATACCCTGAGCAGCAGCAGCACGCTGCAGCACACGGCGCCGAGCGCGGCGTCGGCCGGGCGCACGTCGTCCCACTTGGTGACGATGAGGCGCATGTTGTCACATACCCTGAGCAGCAGCAGCACGCTGCAGCACACGGCGCCGAGCGCGGCGTCGGCCGGGCGCACGTCGTCCCACTTGGTGACGATGAGGCGCATGTTGTCACATACCCTGAGCAGCAGCAGCACGCTGCAGCACACGGCGCCGAGCGCGGCGTCGGCCGGGCGCACGTCGTCCCACTTGGTGACGATGAGGCGCATGTTGTCACATACCCTGAGCAGCAGCAGCACGCTGCAGCACACGGCGCCGAGCGCGGCGTCGGCCGGGCGCACGTCGTCCCACTTGGTGACGATGAGGCGCATGTTGTCACATACCCTGAGCAGCAGCAGCACGCTGCAGCACACGGCGCCGAGCGCGGCGTCGGCCGGGCGCACGTCGTCCCACTTGGTGACGATGAGGCGCATGTTGTCACATACCCTGAGCAGCAGCAGCACGCTGCAGCACACGGCGCCGAGCGCGGCGTCGGCCGGGCGCACGTCGTCCCACTTGGTGACGATGAGGCGCATGTTGTCACATACCCTGAGCAGCAGCAGCACGCTGCAGCACACGGCGCCGAGCGCGGCGTCGGCCGGGCGCACGTCGTCCCACTTGGTGACGATGAGGCGCATGTTGTCACATACCCTGAGCAGCAGCAGCACGCTGCAGCACACGGCGCCGAGCGCGGCGTCGGCCGGGCGCACGTCGTCCCACTTGGTGACGATGAGGCGCATGTTGTCACATACCCTGAGCAGCAGCAGCACGCTGCAGCACACGGCGCCGAGCGCGGCGTCGGCCGGGCGCACGTCGTCCCACTTGGTGACGATGAGGCGCATGTTGTCACATACCCTGAGCAGCAGCAGCACGCTGCAGCACACGGCGCCGAGCGCGGCGTCGGCCGGGCGCACGTCGTCCCACTTGGTGACGATGAGGCGCATGTTGTCACATACCCTGAGCAGCAGCAGCACGCTGCAGCACACGGCGCCGAGCGCGGCGTCGGCCGGGCGCACGTCGTCCCACTTGGTGACGATGAGGCGGATGTTGTCTCCGACGGACTCGGCCGTGAAGCTGAGCCCCAGCAGCCCCTTGAGCTGCGCGGCCACGATGATGAGTGCCGTGGCCGACGTGAACCCGCTCGTCACCGACGGCGAGATCAGGTCCACCAGGAAACCTACCACAACATAATATTATTATTTGAACGCGTTCTGCCTCACATTACACATATTTGCGTTAGCTTTGTCGCTTCCGATTATTTACATATTTATTTTATTAGATTTGTCTAACAGAGAATGTAAAGATAAGATAAAGATAGCAAGTGGCGTTTTGAAGTTTCTGCCTACTCCCACGGGAAACATTCAAGTTTATGTATTGTGTATGTATTCATTGAAAATTTTAAAATATGTTTGACTGACTGTTGCCCGCGACTTCCACTGTGTGTATTTTGGTGTTTTCTAATCTATACAAATAAATAAAATTGAAGTGTCTGTTTGTAATGTCATAATAATTTTCAATAAAAATATACCCAATTTATCCAGGATGACAAATAGCCGATGTTGTAGGTTCCTTCTCTAGGTTCAAGGTTTATCTGCTACACTTTTGACTCCACCCACTTTTCATAGAGCTCATACGCCATGCCGCCATACATCGGAATTCGGAAATGAACCAACCTGGACATCACCGGCATTACGTTTGCGCTAAAGTTAACCCCGCGGACGGTCGATGGCAATAATAGGTTTGAAACCCGAGTTATAAAACACTGTTAAAAGAAGTAAATTAGTGTTTTCAGGGGTTCTGGTCGCTATACGTAGTATCTCTGGAGGTATGCTGATGTAATGGGGTGGGGACGTGCAATTCTAACAAAAAAAAAATTTATTATGACTCGCTCTGATCCCGAAACATGGGTGTCCAACCTTTTTTTGTGAATATTTTAATTGTAACCGTAAAAATGGGTTTCCACCCCTGAAATACTGGCATCGTGACACAAATACAAGACATCTCTTCTACTCTTACGTTGTCTACATCTCTTTATCTACTTGCCTATCGCAGGTATGCTGGAAGAGATTTCTTTAGAAATAAGCATCACCTTTATACGTATTTTTCTGTTCCTTGCTTCTTGTTTGTTTATATAATGTGTGTGCATAAACTGTTAAATATACAAATTAAAAAATTAAAAAAAAAGAATGCTTGTATTTTAAAACCAACGCATATACATATATACTAATAAGTCTTGTTAAAATATACAACAGATTTTATTTTAACACTTTATAATGTTGAATATAATACATTTAATAATGCTGTATTCGCTAAGAAAACCCTACATTTAAAATAAGCCCTCCGCAAGGGCTGCTGGTATCCCTTATGCGACTTAGTGAACCCTCCAGGAGGGATCCCGGCACTGAACGTGTCGATCATAAAGATCGGTTCAAATGGCTCAAAAGCGAGAATATTTTCTAAATGGCTACGCGCAATTATCTACTAAAACGAAAACATTCACAACGGCCATCTACGTGAAAATGAAACAATAAGGTGCTACCTACCTATGTACAATTATAAGATAAGAATTTATTACTAACGAATTAAATTGACCGTTGTAAAGGAGGAAGGTAACATGTTTGATTGAAGACTCGCTCGCTGTTCACACAACGTCTAATGGTGTACCTAATTAAGTAAACATTTGAACAATATTTATGTGGCATTAAGTGAAATTAAAATGTTCGCGCATGTCATAAACATCGCGCGATAAGGAGTGTTTAGTTATAGGGTGCAAACCTGTGACGAAAGTCAACAATATAAATCTGTAGGCGTTCAACTAATGAGTTCAGAGTATGGCGGTATGAATGTGGACGCCTGGACGGCTGCAAGACTAGGGGAACGCCAAAGAAGTGAAGGGTAGACTGTGTAAAAGGTGGTATGGTTAGAAAGAGGGTGACGGTGACTATACAATGTCGCCCATGCGCATGTGACCGCCCGTAATTTTCTGAATATTCATGAAAAAATATCGAAAATAAACTTCAAAAGGGGGGGTCTATCTATAACATTTTTCATGTTATTCAATTTTTTATTTTTTTAAAGATTTGCTTTCTGTTTTTTGACACATCTCCGAAGTTTATGGGTCGATTTGGATTCTGTTTATTATTTCCAAAAGCTTATGAGTTATTTTAACAGGTTAATTAAAATTTTTACAAAAAATCATCGACTACGAAAAAAAAAACGGAATCGAAGTCATTTTTTCGGTAAAAAATTGTGTATTTATTTTAAAAAAACTAGTGAAAAATTTTATAGATATAGACCCCCTCTTTTGAAGTTTATTTTCGATATTTTTTCATGAATATTCAGAAAATTACGGGCGGTCACATGCGCATGGGCGACATTGTATAGATGGTTAATAATGATACATAAGGAAGACATGCTACGCCCACCCTAAGTAATGGAGGATAAGGGCAGGGTGGCAGTGACGGATCATGGTGGCGTGCGGCGTGAAGTCACTGCTTACCTAATCGCAGCAGGCCCATGATGAGCACGACGCAGCCCGACAGGAAGGTGAGCAGCACCACGAACTCCACGGGCAGGCCGCGGCAGATCTGCAGCGTGAACAGCGCCATGAGGCTGGTGGGCCCGATGGACACCTCCTTCACCGTGCCCAGCACCACGTACAGCATCGTGCCTGCGGAAATCTTCCTCATACAAACTGCCCCACATGGTATAGGCCTCCCACTGCTGGGACCCTTACTGTAATACAAAGTGCACTACGAGTCAAATAACATCTGTAGGTACCTACATCATCATCAGCCAACATGCAACAGTGTAAAGAAAAACACTTGAAATTAGAAAAATTAATTTCTTCTGGATGGTTAAACTATTTGCGGCTCATACACATTTTTTCGTAACCACATTAGCGTTGACATCGAAGAAAACCGATGCACCAATGAGGAACTTATCAACTCTACAGCAAAAAGGGGTCCACTAGCGACACTCTCATTAAAAAAAATATTATCTCGTGACTGAGAAGGAATTATGAATACCTAACGGCTAGTAAGGACCATCGGTCACTTACCGAGGGTCCTTCTTACGGAGGGCTAGAATTTTCTAATACCTATTTCTACCAGACACGAAGCAACAAAATACGGTCTAGCTCTAGAGGAATGTGGCCGCTTTTCTTTAGATCGAATTTTGTTGCATCGTGTCTCAATAAGTATAAAAGGTATTAAAAAATTCTAGACACACTTACCGTGGGTCCTTACTAGCCGTTATTCATAATTCCTTCTCAGTCACGCACGAGATAATGTTTTTTTTAAAGGAGTGGCGCTAGTGTACCGCTGGCCGCTCGAGAAGCCTGCTGTTAGAAGCAGAACACCGCGATGTTATTATTGTTTAGTTCAGTGATGGACGTCTTCTCCGTATCGAAATGGTTAATTAATTAAGTACTAATAAAAAAGAATTACAAATAGGTAACCATTTCTCTTGAAGTAGGTATTGATTGAAATAATAAGGCGATTTAATTGCAATTCGCACATAAACATTTGTGAATTGTATCATATTTCAACATACCGATAGGTACTCTACAGGAATTAATTTTATCAATATTCCTAATGAATCCCACAAAGTGGGATCGGATTGTGGGATCCGATCAGAATAATCCTACAACAAAGCCCCCTTTGAATTTAGCTATACTTACTGACAGGACATTACCTACTTGCAAAAAATAATGTAAGTACCTACATAGGTAAAATATTCTAGCTAACGTTCTGATGTATGTACCTACCTAACTTCTTTCAAAGGTCACCTTTTATGTACAACGTAGGCATTGAACCTTTCAGTCAATATAATATCTATCTCAAGAACAAAGAAGACAAGGTAACAAGGTTAAATAGAAATGATAATGAGAACACAACGCGCTCCTGAGACACTCCTTTAAGCTAAGCGTCCACTGCGTCGGAATCAGTGTACCTACGCAGCGGGCTTCGGCATTTACAATATGTTAAGCTAAGCGTCCACTGCGTCGGAATCAGTGTACCTACGCAGCGGGCTTCGGCATTTACAATATGTTAAGCTAAGCGTCCACTGCGTCGGAATCAGTGTACCTACGCAGCGGGCTTCGGCATTTACAATATGTTAAGCTAAGCGTCCACTGCGTCGGAATCAGTGTACCTACGCAGCGGGCTTCGGCATTTACAATATGTTAAGCTAAGCGTCCACTGCGTCGGAATCAGTGTACCTACGCAGCGGGCTTCGGCATTTACAATATGTTAAGCTAAGCGTCCACTGCGTCGGAATCGGCGCGAGCGGACGGATTTATTGCTTTGTATTGATTCTTATGGTACAGCGTTCACTGGATCAGCATAACTGCGCCAGAGATCGGTATTGCGTACACTGCGTACGCTCCGATTCCGACGCGGTGGACGCTTAGCTTTAATCTTTTGAACTAGGTACTAGGTACCCTAATTATAAGTCCTACTGGTGATTTTTCGGGTTCCGTAGTAAAAAAGGAACCCTTATAGTTTCGCCATGTCCGTCTGTCTGTCTGTCAGTTTGTAGCTGAGTAGGCTTTACAGGTTAACGAGCAATAATCGACTAACTTAAATTTGCAGTTTGAAAAACATGTTCCCTTACATTCCGTATGGGAGAACTTTTTTTTCAACTACAATGTTAAGTTTGTTCTTGGGATAAATTCATCCAAACTACGGAACCCTTCATTGCGCGTGGTCCAACACGCACTTGGCCAGTTTTATTATAATAATTACCTATCCTTTGTAATACATATTTGTCTAACTTTTCATATCATACAGTCACTGATACTCCTACTAACACCACCACTCATAATTTCTAATCGGAAATGACAAAAAACGTAAAATAATTTGAATTTCGCGCGCTACTTTAAGTATCAAAAAAGCCCAAAAGTGGTCAATTATCGTAAGGTGAATATACACACGGCACACTCAATGAAATAAGGCATTAAGTGTTATCTACAGCCCAGCTGTCGCGTGGAAGATATAGGTAGCATTATCAGCCTACTTATAATGTTCTCACTGCTGTAATCCACCACGCGGGCCCCGAGCGGGCCCCGAGCAGGCCCCGTGCGGGTCGGTGAAGGATGTTATAGCAGGCAATTGTGGGTGTACTATAGTGTCACCTCTGCTTACTAACCTAACGGGGAGCACAAGCGTCAGGCGACGTTGTGTTATTACGATGTAATAGCGAGCGTGACGTACCCACGAACGAGGAGTAGAGTCCGTACTGCACGGGCAGGTTGGCGAGGCTGGCGTAGGCGATGCTCTGCGGCACCAGCGTGAGGCCCAGCGTGACGCCGGCCACCAGGTCGGCCAGCGCCGCCACGCGGCCGTAGTGCGGCAGCCAGCGCAGCAGCGGCACGCGCCGCCGCAGCACGCGCCGCCAGCCGCCGCGCGCCGCGCCGCGCGGCGGCAGCGGGATGCCCAGCTCGGACTCCATGCTGCGAGCTTACGACTGATGAACGACTGCGACGATTATGGTCACTGTTTATCGATCGGCTTCGTTAATTTATTTAATTAATTAATTAGTAGGTATTATAATGTTCGACGTGTCGCGCGTCCGAGCCCGCCGCACGAGCCTCACTGTGGTTTCGGATGGGCGAACTGCCGCCCGTTATAATTTAATTCATTATCTCGGTATCAGTAAACCTTTCCGATGTGTAAGTAAACAGCGCGGGACAAACACCGCTGGTACAGCGCTCGTTGCAGCGCAGTGTTCGCTGTGCACACTGTGCGCACTGCTCGCCTGCCACCGCTCCACGGTACGCGACCACTCACGTGTATTGTAATGACACTACGTCACTGTATTTACAATTTTCAAGACAACTGACGTCTTCCCATCAGACTGAACTCACAATTCTCATATCATGACACTGTCGAAAAGTTTTACCGCAAACTTAAGAGGAAATGCGCTCGGCGTTCTACTCACACAAATGTGGATATTGTTCAGTTTCCTCCCTGGATAATGATACTAGAGCACACTGTCACAATCATAGTAGCTCCGCGCCACTCACTGCTGAACTGCCCAGGGTTTTCGCAAACTCCTCAAGCATTCCAAGCTGTGATGTGAGATAAGCGATCAATCTTTGCTTCAGCTATTTGGTTGCGATAATCTAGCTAGACTTTCAAATGCATAATTATGCGAAAAACAACTTTTTTACATTTCGTTAATTCACTTCGACGTCAAAAAGCTTTTAAGTTGGATTCCAAAGAGATGTTCGATTGATCGCAGGTATATGAAACGAAGTCGCTGTCAGCGTTAACTAGTGATGATAGTTAACCACCGTGGCCGCAAACGAGTGCAGGCGGCGCGGTGCGCGGACTCTGTGTGGACAGCGCAGCGCCCGCGCTGCCCGCGGCCGTGTACCACACGAGCACACAACACAACAACCAGTGTAAAGAAATGCATGCGTACCTACTTGATTGACTTCAGTTCGCTTCGTGGACGGACGAAGTTTCGCATACGCACGGCACCTCGCAGCAATCACGGAGGGATTTAAAACCGAACGGGCAGTTCCTGTGTCCTATTTACAGCAAACACTTTTCCCTGCAGCCAAGATGGACAAGCCCAATAAGTGGAGGACTAAGTCGGACGGGGGCCCGGAGCGGCAAAACAAACTGGGCCTCAGTTTGTTTTGCCCCCCCGGCCTTCTCAGTTTATGTAGGTATTACTCGATTTTGCAAAAAAATATAATGACAGCAAAAAAAAACAAGTATAACGTGCCTATTTTATAATCCACTTAAATGATCTCCCAAACCGCAGGTTTTTTTTTGAGGGAGTTGTATTTTCATCTCCTCAATAGGCTATTTACGAAAAGAAGAATGTAGGGGAGCGAGCAACGCGAGCTCGAAATTTTTTGCACCTCGTCTCTGAATTCTCGGTTAGATTTCTATTGAACATCCTTACAGAAATAGGAGTTGCTTTGTCGACTTAAAGCTTGTGCAGCCCAGCGCGACGTATCGCGCGACGCGACACGAACACGAACAAAACAATTTCTAAAAAAACTTCACGGATAACAATAGCCGGTGTCGCGTCGCGCTTGTCTGCACGAAGCTCTATGCAGAAAAGAAAGAGAATTAGAAGAATATAGAATTCAAGAGCGAGCGAAGCGAGCTCGAAAATTTTATCACACCGCCTTGATTAGGGAAGGTTTTGAAGTGATAACTTTTTATGGGAGGGTAAACCTCTTCGTAACATAACGCGTTACGGCGCCAGTCTGTCTGGCTTCCCTTTTTCTCACGCAATTCTTTTGTCGACCTATGCAGAAAGTTCGAGAATGCAGAATTTAGCGAGCGAAGCGAGCTCGAAAATTTTCATCGTCAGCCTCCAACTCTAAACTGACTTACTTATTGAATATATTTTGACCATGTTTGGGATATTCTTAAGGTTTAGAGGGTCGCCAGGACCGGGAGACTTGGGGCGGTTAGTCTTGACACTATTCTGGGGTATTATATTCTACGTCTAGTTGCTAGCTTCAGATAAACCGGGCACTTATGAAACGTCAGAGGCTTAGCTTCATATAATTTTCAGATAAACCTACATGGGCACTTATGAAACGTCAGAGGCTTAGGAGCACGGTTTCATTTGGTAATTTCCTATGGAGAAGAGCCGGCACAAAATTCCATGGCCCATCATCATAATTATAATAACAGCAACAGCACAAGTCTTATTATGCGTGTCGTTCGCGAATGTGTAGCAAACATATCCTACGGGGCAACATCATACAAAGTACCTATTTATTTGATAATATGTATCAATGAAATTAGAAAAAATGTCAGTGGTCAACCTTGACACAGCCCAGGGGGGGGTCATGACCCCCATGACCCCCCCCCTGGATCCGCCACTGAACTCAACTTGAAGTAAACAAAAATGCCTAATGTAACCATTTCATGAAAATGAAAATCAATGTACTTAATTGAAGGCTTTTGTTATAGTTTAACCTTTAATGGTATGACGTGTGGCATCTCACGCGCGAATAGTTACCTACCGTCATAATAATGCCGGAAATCCTCGCTGGCTGTGATATAAAGTCCGTCAGGTGATGTCGACAGATTCAAAAACGACACCGCGAGTTATCGCGACCTGCTTCAAAATATGAAAAACTGTACGTAGAGTTGCGCAACCATTCCACACGCCTACTCCTTTGTTGAATAACGCTTTATCTAATACCTAAGTTAGGACTGCAACATGCTTCCATCACACTCTTGTTCGTGCTGACACTGGATCTGCAGGCTCACAGCACACGGCTGCGAGGAGCCCGCTGCGCCCACAACTGCGGACAGGGAAGGGCTGTTTGTCGTGTTGTGCCACTTCGCCTTAGTAGGTATCTGCTTGGCAATTTTATGAAACCTTTACCGTTGCAACACAACAGAACATTAAGCTATCCCTGTGCCAAGTTTCTTTGAACTGGCTGTTGTTTCGCTGTGTCGCGGTTACACACAATTTAATCAATTGTTGTTCCTACATAGTCATAGGATTTATATTTATTACCTACTACTCGTCATTCACGTCACATCTTATTTTCCGCCGCCGAAGAGCCGAACACTCTGCATCACAACACCATCGGCCACAATAGTGGCTCCATATTTTTATAGATGTTTACATAATATTATTATACAATGTGGAGACTACCATACAACAAAAAATTAAAATACTGGCACTACTAATGCTTATGAGTAGTTTGGAACCTTCAAATAAATCCTAGCTTCGAAAAAAATAAAGGGTTTATCAAACAAATTAAATGTAATGTATGGCCGGATCCACCCTAAGCCTATAAATTCCGTTTATCCAACTAGGCCAGGCCTAGTTGGCCTAATTCAATTGAATTTTCTTATACAGAATGGGAATGTCATTATGGACACGCGGTTTAATTTATTGTTGTATTGTCGTCTCCACCTTGTATACAGGGTGGCGATTTAGACACCTGCATTCGTCAAGGGGGCGATCTACCCGTCATACTTAACAACGTTCACCACTCAAAGCAGTTCACCATGAAACTCATACCCGATAGGTGAAAAAAATATCAGATTCCTATACAACAGTAGACAGACTATTTCGATTTATGTAGGTATGAAAACTTCTTTTTACGTATCTTGTCATAATATGTGTTTTTATAGCGAAAGTTGACAGGTAGCTACCCAAGGGGGAGATTCCCCCTTGACGGATGGTCCATGCGTGGTTGCGGCCAAGGCTTGTATACATACCAACCTATTTAGTACTTATCTTAAATACCTAATGCGCGAAATTCAAACCTATCCTATCTAACATTATAAATGCGATAGTGAGTGAAATGAAATGAAATGAAATTGTTTATTCTGTAAATAGGATATCGGAATCACTTTTACACGTCATATTAAAAAAAATGTTTAAAATATGCTAGATGAGGTCGGCGTTTCCTAACTGACTACTCTGAGAAGAAAGGCCGAAACAAACTCAGAGGTCACAGTCTCTTTTAAAGTCCAGACATAATCTTGGTCAAGCCCTATGAGAACCATGTAGATTAGTGTCTGAAATGGTCTTTTGAGGATAGAACCACACAGATTTGAGTGGACCTGTCCAGTCAGTGCAAGCATTTGTCAGTAATCGTGGAGCTCAACTCAGAACTTAAGGAGCTCAAATCGACGAACAATACCAAAGAAAGGACATTTGGGTAGGCCGCATTAACTACTCAAACTGCCAGACCATCATTAAAATTACCTGAGAAATCAAATTTAAAGAGGAAAAAAAACCCACATAGTCCTCACATTCACAATAATTAAAAATAATTTAATACTTTACAAAGTAATCATGTCATTTTGTATATAATTTTAAATAATGTCAATGTGAATATAAATCTGGTTTATTTTGATGTTTATAAGTAATAATTAAAATTTCAAGTTTTATGGTTTTATCACAAGGCTTAGCAGAGCGAGCAGCTCAGAGTTTGTGTGATTGTTACGCTTTCACACTAAAACTGCTGAACGGATTTGGATGAAAGCCACATGAGTAGACCATGACCTGGGTTAGGACTTACGAAACTTTTAATTCCGATATCGACACAGGATCGAGCCACGAGCGGGTGACACCGCGGAGCGCTGCTATTCTAACTATATAATATTATAAATGCGAAAGTGAGTTAAATATAAATTCCAGAATCAATGACGAACAACGATAATTTTTCACGCGCCAATATGTTCATTTATTTCTTATTTACTTTAAACAGCTCTATTTGCAAACCAAATAGAAATTTTCATAAAAAGTTTGATAAGTTACCTCTTTGGTCGCCATGATGTTGAAGTAAAAAGTTCGTTCCTTTTTAAAATAACACGACAGATAGTGGATTTTCATACAAACATTGCCGGCCGGGCGCTCGCATGTATTCGATCAGTACAGCATTTTCAATTTATCTCGAAGAAGGTTTAAATAATGCTCGAATTTCCAAGCATGTTTGAGAAATATTTGTTTTAGAGATGTAACGATACATATAATTTTCCCGATATGATATCGATTATTGTAGTAAATAATCGGCGATACCGATGCTGATCAAATCAAATAAATAATGAATTATGTACCTCGGGCGTTTGTATGTCTTTTGAAATTTATATGTCGGGCACAACTATTATAGTCCTCACTTAACGTGGGAATAAATAGAATCACGAATAGCGGTGACGTGAAACAGGCACGAAACAATACATCTCTCAGACAACGCTCAGCAAACTGCACACACTGACGTTTGCCGTGTTGCCATGTCGCTAAGCATGCGCTACGCGGCTATCCCGCCAGTCCCGCCTGCGACGGCGCAACAATGATGCGCGCGCGTCGAAGTTTGATATCGGTTGGAAAAAATCGGCGATGCCGAATCTATATCGGCATCGGAATCGTTAAATCACTAATTGTTTTATTAGTAGTTACTGTACTTATACCGGATGAAATTTTTTACCGTCTCGAAAAAAATAGGGTGGGTATAATAGGCCTCACGGCCTAATAGACTTATGGCACAGAAACTTTTTTTTTTAATACCCTAAAAAGAAATTGATCTATCGATAGATACCATACATTTGAAGTAAACTTTTCATACTAGAACAATAAAAATAAAATAAAACGATAAACAATCGAAATTCTAATCATACGCACCCTACTAAAAGTACTAAATGCACGGAATTTATCAATGAATTCGTAGCTTTCCTTAGCGGCCGATACTCGCCGCACTTGCCCGCGTCGCCCTCTTTGATATCTTTTTGTATAGTTTTCATGATTTTTTAAGGATATTTGAAACTTTGTATCTCAATGGTACTAAGCAAATATTCTCGGCTTCTGTTCCACTTACACAACACACCATATTATTCTCAAAACGGTAAAAAATGTCATTCCGTATAATATACGTTGTAATTTTGGTTATAAATAATTTTATTTTTTGTAAATTTGTGTAGACTTTATGGCAACATGGGCTTGGATGAGAGTGTAATTGTGATTTAAATAAATAATAATAAATAAATGTTGCGCCGACCCCATACGAATTGGAATAAGGCCAGGATCACAACAGGATAGTGATGATGATGGTTTTGCTAAGCTTGCTATACAGCCGGATGTTTTGCTAAGCTTGCAATACCGCCGGATGTTTTGCTAAGCTTGCTATACCGCCGGATGTTTTGCTAAGCTTGCTATACCACCGGATGTTTTGCTAAGCTTGCTATACCGCCGAATGTTTTGCTAAGCTTGCAATACCGCCGGATGTTTTGCTAAGGTTGCTATACCGCCGGATGTTTTGCTAAGCTTGCAATACCGCCGGATGTTTTGCTAAGGTTGCTATACCGCCGGATGTTTTGCTAAGCTTGCTATACCGCCGGATGTTTTGCTAAGCTTGCTATACCACCGGATGTTTTGCTAAGCTTGCTATACCGCCGAATGTTTTGCTAAGCTTGCAATACCGCCAGATGTTTTGATATGCTTGCTATACCGCCGGATGTTTTGCTAAGCTTGCTATACAGCCGGATGTTTTGGTAAGCTTGCAATACCGCCGGATGTTAGGCTAAGGTTGCTATACCGCCGGATGTTTTGCTAAGCTTGCAATACCGCTGGATGTTTTGCTTAGCTTGCTATACCGCCGGATGTTTTGCTAAGCTTGCTATACCGCCGGATGTTTTGCTAAGCTTGCTATACGGCCGGATATTTTGCTTGCTTGCTATACGGCCGGATGTATTGTAGGTAATTTAATTTTGGGGAATAGTGTAAGAAATCTGTAAATTATCAGTGGACACAAAATATTTGATTACCGAATTCATTTAGTTTAGTTACTAGTTCACAGAAAATGTGAGCTGTTTATTTACCGATGATTTTATAACATGAAGAGATGACACTCGGAGATAGCTAATGTAATGTTAATAACTATACAGATGATGAAGATCTGTCAACACGACGCCGACGCGGCGCGGCGCGGGGATGCGAGCGACATTGACACATTTACAAACGTCGGGAATGTCTCGCTGATATCTCTTGTGTTGTATCTATTGTTTATTGAGATTCTTATCTATTTATAGCCGCTAAGCTTTAGGTGATAGTCTGTGACATTGCTACTACTGACACGGGTGCGTCGCCTGCCTGCGAGCGAGTGCCGCGCACTGCACCTACCTGCACTTGAATTATATAGGTACAGACGCCAGCACATCCGTCAATTTTTTATTAAAGATCTTCAACCTTATCGCTAAAGAATAAGGCTCAATGTTAATTGGGAAAATTTGACAGATTGGAGTAGGTTGATGTGCTGGCGTCTGTACCTAGAACTCACATAGCAAAACGTCGAGTTGAAACCATCTACGCTGTAGCAGCGAACCTCAGTTCCGTAAGATAATGTAATAAATTAAAAAACTTAATTTTAATCGTTGTTTATAATGAGCGGACTCGAATGGATTAGCATTTTCGAACGTATCGATTTCACTATAAATAAACGAAAAACTAGAAAAACGGGCGCCTGCGCAAACAAGTCGGCTGAGTGTACGTACCGTCATACCATGGAATACGTAATAATATAATGTAGCAGAATAATAACTGCTAGCACGTGAGGGCTCCAACACCTGCGCCCGCGCCAGCGTGGCGGCGTAGCCCATCAGGGCAGTCACTCAGATGCTCTCAATTGTTAATGTAGTATAGTAACACGCGCAATGTAGTGCAGTAGGTTTCAGCTTCAGTCAAAAATAAAACAATTGTGATGAGGAAGTGGGTTCCTAGTGCTTGACTAAGATGTGTGGAGGCGTCTGCATCGCCACATGCGAACCACGTATCAAAATGGACACAAAATTCTGACGTCACACAAAATTCTGCATTGCGCAATTAGGGTTTACCACGCGAACGACAGATATATAAGACTATCCGACATCAGTCGTCGGGGAGTTGCCCGTCAGACATAACACCCGTCTGGTCGGAGGATCCTTCCTTTTCCATCGAGGATGAGTGAACTTTACACCCTGTACCCCATACCTCTAAAGATCAATGTTTTATGATCTCACTATATCAAAAAGTGCCATTTGTACTCGGCAAAAGTGTTTCTAAATCTGGTCAATACATGTCACAATAAATATTTAGAAGGTCTCAACTTCAGCCGACGACAGCGATGATGATAACGAAAATTCATACGATATCTTAAAAAATCGATCTAATGACACAATAACTAGATTCATCATAAAGATAATTTAAGTGTTTTTGCATAGAGCTTGACTTCAGTCGACGACTGCGATGATGATGACGTAGTACTCAGTAATTACCAGCAGCAGAGAGAAACTGAAAAATCATTTACTTTAACAGCACCACGTCCACTACAGCTACAAGCAGTTGCAGCGGCCGTCGCTGGTGTATTTGTCATGGTTCTTTCGCTATGTTTGCTTACTTGCTGATTTTTCAGTTTCTCTCCGCTGCTGGTAATCGCTGTGTTTTTGATGTGTAATGTGCGCTTGTATGAACTCGCGGAACTTGTAACAAATAATACGCGAACTCCCCAATACACCAAATAATTTATTTAAATTTTTGCAACTATAAAACATAACTATACAATACGTAAGTATATACTGTAAATGCACCGTAGTCACCACGTGTTAGTGCTAGCAGCATACATAATAATATTAACATAAATAGATACATACGGGTGTATATAATTTACATAATTCAGGCTCGTCATAAGCTCAGGTACTTACGCTAAAGTCGCCTTAAGATACATTAGTACTAACAGGTAACGTATTATTTACAACCGATCCGTCGGCGCCCGGCCCGACCGCACGGGCCGCTCGCCCTACGCGCTCGCCGCGCACTCGCGAGCGGCGCCACGACACAAACCTACATCACTTGAGCACCGACTGTCGTACTTATTATGCGATACAAAAATATAAACAAAAAAAAAACCTGCGAGTCTTACAGTAGTCGTATATGATGGGTAACATCTGTCATCTCACCTTATTAATAATAAGCATTATTAAAGGGGCGGGTTCTCGTCAAGGTGGTTTCTGACGGCCAACTCTAGCACCACGCGCGCTCATTGGTTAAATCAAATAGCGCGCGGTTCCCCGGCTTCCTGTGACACACTTCCGTTCCTTTTCAAGAAATCACTGCCACAGATTTAAGTTTAGATTTTGATCGGAGGAAAGCAAGAGGAAAGATGTTACATATCAAAAACAAAACTAAATGGTAACCATGTCGTCGCTGAGCGGCGATAACAGTCGCGCGGCGCTGGCGAGCAGCAGCTCGTGCTCGCTACTTGAGCTTCTTCATGATGAGGTCGATCTGCTCGTCCACGCGCGGGCTCGTCCCTCTGCAACAAACACGCCCCTTACTACACACGACTCACCATACGTTGGACACATGCAGCTGACAGCAGGGAGCATCTTATTATGGATAGTCCATTCTGTTAGCTATCTAGACACGCGGCCGCGTGTCAAGCCAAGTACTGGCGAGGCAGCAGCAGTGTGCAATATTACACGAACCATTTGGAGCTACTTTTGACCCCTTAATAACTCAAAATCTATTTAACATAAACAGATGAAATTTGGTATATTTATTAAAACCCCTTAGATTAACTAGAACCCCAAATTTCGTAAATACAGCTTAAACGGTTATTGAGATATTCACGTCTAAAAATCGGTATTTTTATCACTGACTGACATAGCCAGTGACATATACATACATATACAATGTGGAAACTACCATACAACAAAAAATTAAAATACTGGCACTACTAATGCTTAAGAGTATTTTAGAACTGTCAAATAAATCCTAGCTTCGAAATAAAAAAAAATAGTTTTTCAAACAAATTAAATGTAATGTATCCACCCTAAGCCTATAAATTCCGTTTATCCAACTAGGCCTTGGGTGAATTCTCGGGCATACATTTCAGAATATCCACCTTAGGGTGGATTTTTGGGGTGGATAAACGAAATAGCTCCAGTTGACTATGGATTTTGTCGAGCTATAATGACTAAACTATTGAATATATTCAATTGAATTTTTGTATACAGAATGAGAACGTCATTATGGACACGCCGTTAAATTTTTTGTTGTATTGTCGTCTCCACCTTGTATATATACATGGTCATCAAACACCTAACCCACTTCCAGATGACCTAGAAAGTTGAAATTTGGCGTCCAGCTGGGTAATTGTGTGTATACAAAGGAAAACATCAGAAAACTGTTTTTTTTACGATTTGAAATATATCTTCGATCGATTTTTACTAATACCTAGCTTTTCGATATTATAACAGCAACTAAACTCTTCTTTTCGCAGGAAAATCGGTTCCTTGATGTCAAGACAAAGTCAAAGTCAAAGTCATGGTCAAAGTCAAAGTCATGAATGTTGTTTATATCAGCTAAATATGTCAGATGTTAAATATGCGACTACTGTAAGGGTCGCTTATTTTTTTATTTCCTCACGCAATGCATAGAAAACGTTGTAAAAAATATTGTAACAATTGTGTTACGAAAGAAATAAATACATTTCTACACAATCTTGCTACTTATATTTGAAAATAGATTTTACAGATCACTTTTGATTGACGAATAATAATAATTTCTTTACAAAAAGTAATGATATCCTATCAAAAACATAAATGTGAAAATTGGAAGCCAAGTTCAATTTGTTGTCGACTTCGCCAAAAAAAGAATTGATATCTAAATGGGTGCCAAGTTCTGTAGATAATCCTGAAATTTATTTCTAAGAACATACAACATTCTAAAATGAATTTTAAACACAAATTCTTGTTTTTTTCTGCTATAACCATGGTTGCTATTTAGAAATATAACTGCTCAAATTTGAACATTCGAATTATTTACACGCACTTAGGATAAATTGAAGCTCAAGATTTGATCAGAGAACTACTGCGGGAGGGATGTGGAGGAGAAAAACTCACGACCGTGAGCTATGGAAAAGCCTGGGGGAGGCCTATGCTAAAGAGCAAAGCAGTCTGGAGAATTCTGATGTAAATTGTATAACTAGTTTTTAAGGATTGCTAATAAAGGCTATTTGAAATTGAAATTGATACAATAAAAAAGCATGATTAAAATGATACCAACGAGCAGTTAATCAAATCTTATTCATATCAACCGTTAAAACGGAAAAGTATAAAATAAAAAAAATTAGTTTAAAAGACTGTAACCGGACCGTACGGAAAAATAAAAGTGATCTAAAAAGTACGGAACAAGCAACTATAGACAGAAGTCATGATATAGGTACAAAAATGGTCAAGGTAAAGCCGTCATCGTGTGCTTTTATAATTTTGTAGGAGTTTCTGGCGGTATTTCGGTTCTGAAATTATAATACCGGAAATGACCGGAATTACCATCAAACCCATTAACCGCTTAGCCTTACCTCCCTTCCCTTTACTGTAAGCATTGTCTGTCTCAAGTGATCGAGAGAAGCGGAACTGCGGAATAGAAAGTTCATAAAAGAGTCGTGTATACTACAGGTGCTCCTCGCCCGGCGCCCTCTGCGGCAGTGGCACTAGCTCGGCACTCACCTGAAGGCGGAGGGGTCGGGCCCGATCATGGCGACGAGCTGCGGCACGTCCTGCGAGTGCGCCACGAAGCGCGCCAGCGCCTTGCAGGCGCGCCACAGGTGCTCCTCGCCCGGCGCCCACTGCGGCAGTGGCACTAGCTCGGCACTCACCTGAAGGCGGAGGGGTCGGGCCCGATCATGGCGACGAGCTGCGGCACGTCCTGCGAGTGCGCCACGAAGCGCGCCAGCGCCTTGCAGGCGCGCCACAGGTGCTCCTCGCCCGGCGCCCACTGCGGCAGTGGCACTAGCTCGGCACTCACCTGAAGGCGGAGGGGTCGGGCCCGATCATGGCGACGAGCTGCGGCACGTCCTGCGAGTGCGCCACGAAGCGCGCCAGCGCCTTGCAGGCGCGCCACAGGTGCTCCTCGCCCGGCGCCCACTGCGGCAGTGGCACTAGCTCGGCACTCACCTGAAGGCGGAGGGGTCGGGCCCGATCATGGCGACGAGCTGCGGCACGTCCTGCGAGTGCGCCACGAAGCGCGCCAGCGCCTTGCAGGCGCGCCACAGGTGCTCCTCGCCCGGCGCCCACTGCGGCAGTGGCACTAGCTCGGCACTCACCTGAAGGCGGAGGGGTCGGGCCCGATCATGGCGACGAGCTGCGGCACGTCCTGCGAGTGCGCCACGAAGCGCGCCAGCGCCTTGCAGGCGCGCCACAGGTGCTCCTCGCCCGGCGCCCACTGCGGCAGTGGCACTAGCTCGGCACTCACCTGAAGGCGGAGGGGTCGGGCCCGATCATGGCGACGAGCTGCGGCACGTCCTGCGAGTGCGCCACGAAGCGCGCCAGCGCCTTGCAGGCGCGCCACAGGTGCTCCTCGCCCGGCGCCCACTGCGGCAGTGGCACTAGCTCGGCACTCACCTGAAGGCGGAGGGGTCGGGCCCGATCATGGCGACGAGCTGCGGCACGTCCTGCGAGTGCGCCACGAAGCGCGCCAGCGCCTTGCAGGCGCGCCACAGGTGCTCCTCGCCCGGCGCCCACTGCGGCAGTGGCACTAGCTCGGCACTCACCTGAAGGCGGAGGGGTCGGGCCCGATCATGGCGACGAGCTGCGGCACGTCCTGCGAGTGCGCCACGAAGCGCGCCAGCGCCTTGCAGGCGCGCCACAGGTGCTCCTCGCCCGGCGCCCACTGCGGCAGTGGCACTAGCTCGGCACTCACCTGAAGGCGGAGGGGTCGGGCCCGATCATGGCGACGAGCTGCGGCACGTCCTGCGAGTGCGCCACGAAGCGCGCCAGCGCCTTGCAGGCGCGCCACAGGTGCTCCTCGCCCGGCGCCCACTGCGGCAGTGGCACTAGCTCGGCACTCACCTGAAGGCGGAGGGGTCGGGCCCGATCATGGCGACGAGCTGCGGCACGTCCTGCGAGTGCGCCACGAAGCGCGCCAGCGCCTTGCAGGCGCGCCACAGGTGCTCCTCGCCCGGCGCCCACTGCGGCAGTGGCACTAGCTCGGCACTCACCTGAAGGCGGAGGGGTCGGGCCCGATCATGGCGACGAGCTGCGGCACGTCCTGCGAGTGCGCCACGAAGCGCGCCAGCGCCTTGCAGGCGCGCCACAGGTGCTCCTCGCCCGGCGCCCACTGCGGCAGTGGCACTAGCTCGGCACTCACCTGAAGGCGGAGGGGTCGGGCCCGATCATGGCGACGAGCTGCGGCACGTCCTGCGAGTGCGCCACGAAGCGCGCCAGCGCCTTGCAGGCGCGCCACAGGTGCTCCTCGCCCGGCGCCCACTGCGGCAGTGGCACTAGCTCGGCACTCACCT
This sequence comes from Conistra vaccinii, assembly GCA_948150665.1. NCBI lineage: Eukaryota > Metazoa > Arthropoda > Insecta > Lepidoptera > Noctuidae > Conistra > Conistra vaccinii. The sequence continues at coordinate 552,253 of OX411323.1, read as the reverse complement.
GAAGGCGGAGGGGTCGGGCCCGATCATGGCGACGAGCTGCGGCACGTCCTGCGAGTGCGCCACGAAGCGCGCCAGCGCCTTGCAGGCGCGCCACAGGTGCTCCTCGCCCGGCGCCCACTGCGGCAGTGGCACTAGCTCGGCACTCACCTGAAGGCGGAGGGGTCGGGCCCGATCATGGCGACGAGCTGCGGCACGTCCTGCGAGTGCGCCACGAAGCGCGCCAGCGCCTTGCAGGCGCGCCACAGGTGCTCCTCGCCCGGCGCCCACTGCGGCAGTGGCACTAGCTCGGCACTCACCTGAAGGCGGAGGGGTCGGGCCCGATCATGGCGACGAGCTGCGGCACGTCCTGCGAGTGCGCCACGAAGCGCGCCAGCGCCTTGCAGGCGCGCCACAGGTGCTCCTCGCCCGGCGCCCACTGCGGCAGTGGCACTAGCTCGGCACTCACCTGAAGGCGGAGGGGTCGGGCCCGATCATGGCGACGAGCTGCGGCACGTCCTGCGAGTGCGCCACGAAGCGCGCCAGCGCCTTGCAGGCGCGCCACAGGTGCTCCTCGCCCGGCGCCCACTGCAGCAGCTGCAGCAGCGCCATCGCCAGCTCCACGCACACCTCGTCGAACACCTGCGAGACGTAGAGACACAATACGCGCACACACACGAGGTCTGTCCGCTCACGGAGACAGTGCACCCGAACGTCACGCAGGCATTTAATGTAATATTTATGTATGTACAGTAATAACCTTTCACATTTCATAGCACGCTACTATGTAAGCGGATGGACATACGACATTCATGGTGAACAAATGTTGACAACATTGTTGCAACAACATCATTCGCGGAAATATGTTTCGCACTACAGCTTTATGAAATGTTGCAAGCAACAGGTTACAATTCTGTGCAACTTTTGTTTCCCATGAATACCTGAATTAACAGTATTTGTTATTGCCTTAGTAAAAGATTGCGCTGAATAAAAGACGATTCCTTCCTTAAATATACGACTCTCCGATACTTAACACTTTAGTAGATTTTAGACAGAGACATTGGTTGCTTGTGTATTTTTAAATCTGTTTGTTTGAGATTTACTTAAAATTGCTTATTTCATAACAACTGAATCTGCACTATCGTGACTGTAGAAAGTAGTGCCTGCAGCTTCTGAGTTGGTTGATATTTGATTGATTTGATATTATATTAGACTGGTTCAATGATACGAAATAATATGGTTTAAAGACTATATTGAATATTGGTTATATTATATTAAATGGTAAATCTAAGCTAAATTAGCACTAAGATGGTTTGATTTGGTTTGGTTCGAGTTACGCGATTGGTATCCGAATACGTACTAACTGGTAATTAGCTGTGATGCATGCATTTATGGAAATGCACACAGGCAAAAGTGCTGAGCTGTTCGGTTGTAAATATTGTACCGAACAGTGTCAGTGATTATGTCAACAGCATCAAAGAGTGATTATGTCAATAGCGTCAAAATAATTATGGAATATTGCATTTATAATTAAAACGAGATAATAACAGGCAACTATGAAACCAGTTCTAATAATTTTAAGAGCGTTCATATAAAAAGTGGGCAACGTCGCAAATAAATTTTTTATATAAAAAAATCACGAAAAAGGTTTCGTAATACAAAAGTAAGATAAAAGCCGTTTTTTTTTTTAAATATTACTCAAATCGGAACATACGTCTCAACATTCTTAAATATTTTCGTTGTGTTCAAACGTGACACAAGGGACAGTGATGTCGGCACACAGTGTCAGCCGTCACCCGACAGCCACATCCGACAGCGAGCCGCGCAAACACGCGCCCGTCCGCGCCAGAGCGCGCCTGTCACCAGCGCACGCCGTGTCTAACACCGTTCAACATCGTAATCAGAGTAAGCTTGAAATAGCATAAGATTGCCTCCTGACATTATTACCTACACTTCATAAGCTTTATGTACACATTTCTTTTTGTTTGTAATTTACATATTTACACAAAGATCAGCTTGCATTAGTAATAACTAGATGCAGTTTTTATTAAATATCTTTTTAATTCTCATGCCTTTGTGAAAATAATATTTTCAGCAAAACACCAATATTTGTACGGTGCTGAATTGCTGATATGTGTTCTGAAATATTGTCGTGACATCCCCCGCAGCGGCAGCAGCTTCCCGCCGCGCTTCTGAGCTTGTTATTTGGTTTAAGTAGAACTGGTGGTAAGTAGACGACAGCCTTACTGCGGCAACACCAGACCCTTTTTAAATTCATGCATCTTTTCACGGTAGGTTTTATAACCTAGCGTGAAAAGATGCATGAATGGTTAGGATTTATAAAAATTAAATTAACGGAGTTATATCTCCGTGTGTGTGTGTGTGTGTGTGTGTGTGTGTGTGAAGTGTTTAATCGCAATAGGCTCGCTCCATGAACGCCGCTACCACCACCGCAGCACGGACGTCGCTACCTGGAACTCGAACATAACTGCCCAAATGTGGGTTTACTATACTGCCCTGCTAAGCACAAAGGCGGTATCTCAGAGATACGCCCTTTTAGGTTTTTTTATACCATTCAATAGCTATAATAATTTCGCATCTAATGGTATAAGCCAAATACCGTTACCTAACTTAAAACATGTAAAAAAACCACTCAGAAGTTCTTTATTTCCTTATGTTTCTTTACAATTTGGAAAAAGTAAATTTTCTCAAAACTTACTCCGATTGAGATACCGCCTTTGTGCTTAGCAGGGCAGTATAGGTACACTGAGGTACACCCGTGCCCAACCGTTCGGGGAATACAGGCGTCATGTTAGGTTAATCTCAGTGCTGAAGATAGCCAACACGAATGTATGTAACCCTTCCTTTCGCGACTTGTAAGTGCAACGGTTGAGTAGTTGTCAGACAGGAGCCATTGGGAGCACTAGGCGCGCGGCTACGCGCTGTGTGCTCTGTGACGTCATGACGTCGTTACATCTGTTTATTATAAAATTCAGGGAAATACGACGTACTAGTATGTATTATGTACACGTCCCGTCTTATTTATGACTGCTTCTTAGATAACGACATTCATAAATCAGGTGTTTGAGAGAGATACCGATCGGTTCACGTCTGCGATCATTACAAAGATTGTAAAGTTTTCTTACTAAATTATTATTGAAACTCATATTTATTATTAGAACTGATTAGAACATCATAATTTTATACCTATTCTAGGTACATAATCAAAAGAAACAAGTTCGGAGATGAATAAGATAAACAGGCTAATTAATTCTTAAAACTTTGTAACTGTTCTGTATATTATTTTGTTAATTATGAAAAAACATGTTGAATATTCAAATTTAACAAAACGGACAACAGGAGTAATACAAATGTGAAATACTTTGTGGTTATCTAATGAGGGAGGCGCCTGACGACTTTAGTTATTGTGTTGGCAAACAGGTGAACGGCATACCTGCTAGGAAGCGGTTACTAGCACGCGCCTCCAGCCTCTTGTACAATATTTTAGCTTAGGTCCGGTTAAATAAGTAAACGTAGGTTTTGACTCCCTATTATTACTAATGTAGATACTTATAATAATATTTTATTCTTATTACTACTTGCAAATAATAATTATATAAGATATATGCGAGTAGGTGCAGCGGAATTATATTAATTCTCGCACCGCGCTCGGTGGCATGCCGCAGCCAGCTCCATAAAGCTTTCCCCGTTCCGTTTTTATCGTCCTGCACAGGCAGCTTCTTAAATGTGCCCAATCTAAGGTTTCATTGGCAATTGTAAAAAATGTGTTCTATGTGATTACTAAAATATAGCGATGTAACACGCGTGTTTACATTTTCAGAACAAAGGGTAATTTCTCAATCGTTTGCATTGTATTGTTAAGATAAATTCCGTCAGATTTTTTATTTATATTTAGTTCAAAACAATTTAGTTTGGCACGGTCCGTGCATATTATTTAATTTTGTATTAATCATATGCTGTTATTCTATGTAGATTTAGGCTTCTTTCGAGTTACGATATTATCATTGGCTCCAGACAATGACGCAAGTTTGTGTCAGTAGATTATACAAATAACTTTATTGTGAATGCAAGCACATAATGTATATAAAGGTTAATTAAGTCTACAATGATTAGTTTGCGATCACAGGCGACGTCACGTCGTGGCAGACCAGGGCTTAGAATGGAGGGACGAGCTTGGCTCGTACTGAAAGGACTAGCCCGTACAAGCAGAAAATAGAAGTTTGTGGTAAAGGGAGGTGTGTGCCCTGCGATGGCACAACCGAAGAGAGACAATGATGAGTGCGACATCGAGTGAATGATGCGCGGTGAGCGCGATGTACCTTGGACTTGGCGCCGCTGGGCAGCAGGTCGCGCAGCGCCTTGCCCACTTGGAACCGCTGCAACACACGCACTAGCGCTGCACCACACACGCTCGCACGCACGTACGCATGCACGCGCGCACGCACGCTCGCATTGTATCCCACAACAACACACATTGCGCGCCCGACCAACGATATTATGCGATATATTGTAGTTGCATTATCCTAAGGTCGACTGGCGTTTAATACCTAAGTCCACTTTAGTGCATTTTTTCACTTGTGCATAAAGGTTTTAATAAATAAATATACATATTCATAACATTCTATACTGTCACTTTTTTTTGTAGTATATGTATCGTGGACATTATTTGGTTTTAGCAAATGTATTTTTTTCATATTACCTTGCCTGTTGTACACCTAAAACGAATACATCAAACAGCTACAATATTATAAAATACTATACATTGTAGGCGAGATGAAAATACCTAACCTTGCAATTAAAATAGGTAAACATATTACTTATATTTAGTGTGTTGTTGTGAAATAAAAATAAGAACAAATACATATATTAAAAGACATTGTTAAGTACAACAAAAACAAAATGATCAGGAGCATGTTTAGAGAACAGGAAGCTTGGCAGTGATAGAGGGCGGGGGAGGGGGGAGGGGGGAGGCTTTGTTAGCTGAAAGTGAGTGGCGTCAACAAACTAAGGAAATATTTATTTGTTAAAATATAGCACAACTATACAAACATTTGATCTGTGTTATTATGATTTTGTACGCATCTGACAAGGTGACACAAAAGCATACCTTAATTATAGATATTTTTATTTAACAGTATTTTCCCATAACTTCTACACAGTAGTACGCAATAAAATGACCTGTGTGTGCGCAGAAACAGGTATTTCACACTTCCCTCACTGTCATAGAACGACGGGACGACTATCGGACCCTCGCGGGGAGAGATCAGGCGCAACGGTTTCATAACTATGAGCTGCTTCTGACAAATTCCTAGTGGAAAAACGGAATAACATCTTGCCTGACCTGGGAATCGAAGCCCAGCTCAGCAATCGGTCAGCGTGACACGAACGAGCCACTCAATATAATAATCTATACTATATTTGTTTTTTACCCGACTGATATGCGACGCGATGCCACGCGGTGGCTCGGGGAATAAGAAGTTCACGCGGACGAAGTCGCGGGCAGAAGCTAGTAAATTAAATTGCGGTACTGACTTGTAGTAGTTATGAAATAATCAAAACCTTTCCAAGACCTGCAGGAATTATCCCTTTCAGTATATATCTCTCTATTATAAATAGTACATCAGAAAGTCGCTTTTCGTGTTTGTCTGTGTGACCGCTGAGGTCTTCTCAACTAAACAATGGCTTTTCAAAATCGTATTAAAAAACAACCGGAAAGTTTATTCATAAACCGGAATATCGTCACATTGGCAGACTGCACCCGTGCGAAGCAGGGGACGTTCTAGTGTATCAACAAATAAAGTTCACAAGTTCAGGATAAAAATTGTTTGTTTATTCATGAACAATAAATTGTATTATGTATAAAAACGTGTAATTGTATAAAACGGAATCGTATCATCCTTCGGGGAAAATAATGTTTTATTGGAAGTGGGATCTACAGTTTTATTACGTTACATATTAGTGCTGAGGGTATTTAACACGTTCAGCAATTTTCGAACACATTCGATTGCCTCGTCGAACATGTTATCTATTAAAACGGTTAAAGAATAAATATGAATGCAAGGAACATTAATATTAGGGTACACATGTAAGGTTGTTCAATATCGTATGTGTGTCTGAGTCGTTGTACTAGACACCTTATATCACGGCCACTAAACTCACGACATGACTGATAAGTTTGTGTGTGTCCTACGTCATAAAAAATGTCGTGAAATTGATATCACTCATAAAACTAACTCAATTAAAATAATAATGCTAATATTTTTAATATCTTATTAGAATTGCAGATTAACTAACTTAGTATGCACATAAATTATTAAATAACATTAGTACATGTTGAAAATTTATAAATATTTGCGTCTCATCTTTCCAATATTAGGCTTAAGACCGCTCGGTAGCGCGAATCAATATCTCTAAAACTTAAGAGGCTTACGACAGCTCAAGTGCGGTCACTGTCGAGTGTCGGACTACATGGAAAAGAAAGAGAAGCGCAATGACACAACGCAGGCAATTTATTGCAAAATATGAAGCAATTATCTATATACAATAAATCGAAACACTACGATCGGACTAAAAATTCAAACACTATTACGCTAATATGTTGCTTGTAGAATAATCTGATAAAAAATCAGAAAGATTGCATGTATATTACTAATTATATGATGATTTTTAATCGTTAAAAGAAATTTTCATTGGTATCTTCGTGATTTTTTTCTATCGTATCAAATTAGTTGTAGGTACCTATTATGTTTTCCACACACTATCTTCCTAGCATAAATATCCTGAAAACGATCATATATTTTTCAGATTTTGTTTACTGAAGTGGGTCATATACTTATAAAACTTGCGTTTACGCACGTTACGGTCCTGTAGTCCCCTTAAGCAATACGTTTAACAGTCTTATTTTCTCAAAACTGAATAGAAAGCATTTCATTAGCATTGAGTCATAGTGTTTTGCCAGCCACCGGGCTGGAGCCCTCGCAAGCGCGGCTCGCCAAGTAAGAGCATCGCCTTCGCAATAGCTTAGCTTATGGACGTGCTTGGGATATCACACTTTAGCATTATTTTATTATTGTATATATATTTACATAGATAAGTATATGTCTTATGTATGCATTTACTATTTATCCATCCAAAAAGTTGCCTTTAAAGATGTCTTTTAGTGATAAGACTATTGTGTCACCCTTTGCAAAATGTATACGTTTAATATCTGTTTTTTATATAGTGTACAACGTACATAATAAAGATTATTCTATCTATATACACGATGTAAGGGAAATCGACCGACTAACTGATACCATACCATTCACATGATTCTAGCTACACCCCCAGATTAGACCGGTAACTTCGGTTAAAAAAATAATCTGTTGTTTCATTCAAAAATACCTACACGGTTAAAATGTATAGAACAGCTGTTTTTTTTTAATAACCGGTTAAAAATTTCAGCGCTGGTGAAAAGCTTATGGTAACAGTTGGCGCGTCAATGTTCCTTACACCCTGTATTTCTTTGTTAAAAACGCGTATTGCTACCTCAGTCCATTGTAATTGGCGACTGTGTTTAAGGCTAATTGTTACCTATACTTATGATATATTGTATACAGAAGCTGTTGGTAAACCATTATTAATAAATAAAGTCCACCGTGACAACTAGGCCACCGTCAGTCGTGATGTCATCCGCATATTTTTTGGGCACAACTGGCGAAACAGTGTTGACAATATTAATACGCGACTGACAGTTATTCTGTGGCTAGATGTGCAATGTTGTTTTCGACAGAACCGATGCGACACCAGTTCTGATGCAACATAAATGCATCGCTATCACAGTATTCATTAGTCATACTCTGTATCTGAACGCTCCGCATACCGTCCGTGTTCTAAAAAAGTACTTGATTTATTTAATTTCTGAATTCCTAAAATTTTTTGAAGAAAGAAGTTTTGGAAGGAAGTCTTCAGTGTTTTCGGCAGACAAGCAAGATTGAATGGTGACATTTGGCAACATGAACTGTACTTGAAGTAGTTTGAAGATACAGGCATACAACTCCTACAATATACAGTATGGCTGGTTTAACGAGGGCATGCTCAAGGGAATCATAATTTAGGCTCAAATGCAATAAATATTTTTCTTATAATTATATGTATTTATCGAGTAATTGGATCATTTTTATCCATCGTTTAACCAGTCAACCTGTTTATTAAACTTAAGTATGTCATAAATAAACCACGCAATGTCTTCTTCAGTCTCTTGAGTGAATTGACTGTTTAAATATTTTTAGTATAAAATATGTTCATGCAGATAAAGACCGTCACATCGGGTGAACATTGCGTCGTGAACATGTGACTACCTGACCAGTCGAGGGTATTTATGGTCTGTTCCAAAATTATCTGATGAAAATGTAAACAAAACGATCTGAAAACGTACCTGTGGACGTCAATTTGTAGCTTTGGTTTCCTACAGGACATCGCTCATTATAAAAGCACCGGTCCGACACGGCAAATAACTTGTTATTCAAGTTAGGATTTTAAAACAAATGCATTAAAGTCTATTTTACTTGTGACGGCTCGCGGGCAGTGAGCGGCCGGCGAGCAGTCCACTATTCTGTATAGCCATCGTATAATAGACTTTAATGCATTTGATTTAAAATCGTAACTTGAATGACAAGTTATCTGCCATGTCGGAGTGGTGCTGGTATAAGGGACTACTCATACTTATTCAGCTTATGCCCATGAAAACAACGATCCGTTTAGCTTTCCGCGTATATTTAGCTTTCACGGCAATCAGGTATAAAAGAGGATAAATGTGTTATTATCATGCGAGTGCATCACAGTCGTTCAGTGAAACGCGAATGGAGCTGAATAAGTGTGAGTAGTCTCTAGTGAGCGATGTCCTTAAGAAAGTGGTGAACAAAAACGGCTGTCCAAATGCAGAGCGTTTAAACACTTTCATGTCAAATACCGGTGAAATATACAGATGTTCATGACGACCAATGATCATTTCTTAGGAAACCAAAGCTGATGATTTAAAATGGGAATTTTAAATCATCTAATGAGATGTTTTTCATTTGACAGTGGAGGTTAATTTTATAACCTCATTTTTCGCCGATGATTTTTTAATTTATAATGATTGTTGGAAAAAGTGGTGAGATACTAAATTGAAACCTTTAAATAAAATCCAGATGAATGAGTTAGTAATTTCCTATCTGATATCAACTATCAGATCCGCTGTCGTTCCATGTAAATACTGGCATCCGGTAAGACTGGATGATGAATGTGTTAGTAATGCCCTGTGATTGTGTAACCTGAACAGGTTCGTTTATACTTTGACCAGATATTTTTGTAAGAGACTACAGTGAGTAGTGAGCAGTAAGAACGAGTAAAGCAGATACAGACCACGGTCTTTACCTCCTTCGTGGCGATGTTGTGCATGAGCGCCGTGCCCGCGTCGCGCAGCGCCAGCTCCGCGCTCAGGCAGCTGTGCACGGCCACCTGCGGGGGGGGGGGCATTACACATCTAGACATAGATCATCTAATTTATAATTTCTCCATTGCATTTGCACACAATTGCGAAGTATTTCAATAAACGCAATTCAGATTATGTACAAAAACTATGCGCTTTGGCAATAAGTTAGTTAATAATCGTCTTTATGGTTTATTTCTTATAAGATATATTATGAATATTTCAGCAAAAAACTGACCTAAATAAAACGAATTTTACATTTTTATACGGCAGTGTAAAGATATAGAGGTAGACAACTTCCATTTACTAATTTGTAATGTACCTACACAAAATATGTCGTATTTTATTTATTGAAGCTTTGTTTAAACTTTTAAATTTTACTTAAACGTCTTTTAAATTTTACTCTTAGAATATAAGCAACTTCTCTGCAATGTTTTTATTCCTCAAATGTTATGTATACCTATAATTGGTGTATACATTAGTAGTAATACCTTATGTAAAAAAAAAAATAACAATTGTTGAATGTATACGCTGTTGGTGTTCTTTTAATAAATAAATAAATATGACTGAATACTACTAATTTAGTAGATTAATAATGAACACGAGTGCGAGAGGGACACACTACCAACTAGTGTTGTTCCTTGCAAGACCATACCTTTCGTATGTCTATTGGTAATGCAAAATAAACTATAAGTCTCACGCATAAAGCTTTTTTGTATTTACAATTTGAAATTATCGTAAAGAAGTAGTGTATCAATGTCTTTATTTTTACGCAATTATTTTCCAAAAATATTTATTAATCTAAAATTATTTACTAAAGGAAAATTACCAAAATAAGTACAAAAATGTCTAGCGCAATGCTCATGGATGTAGGGAATCGAGTACCATGGTACGAGGACGGAAGGACGGCGTTCGGTTTTTGGCTTTTATATTGCCAACACTGAGCGCGGGTAACGTATCTAAGTGTAAAATATAATTGGACGCTACCGTGATCCCACTACCACACCAATACCAATAAAACATTGTCATAAGTGTGACCAGTCAGACTGAAAAGTGCTTGCAGAGTCTAGAAAGCGTCTTGAACAATAAAAATCTTTGCACCTGGTAAATATTTTTTTTGTTTATGTTGCATCTACTTGTTAATGTTCTTTTTACTCCAGTCTTCTAAAGTAATTGATAGTGATAATATTACTGTTAGATGTGTTTGTAATATTGTGTTCCGATAAGTAAAGGTTTCAAAAATAAAGAATGTTGTAGCTATTAGATATTATTATCTATTGTGACTGCCTGATCATTATCATGTACAGACGCCAGCACATCAAGTTACTACAATCTGTCCAATTTCTTTAATAGATTTTCAACTTTATCGCTAAAGAATAAGGTTCAATGTTGATTGGGAAAATTTGACAGATTGGAGTAGATTGACGTGCTGGCTTCTGTACCTGTTCCAAAAACTTACATCACATCGATACATTACATACTTTTATCAAGTCTGTAACCCATTACAAAATGTTATGAATTTGTAATGTAATCAAACAATTTATTGTTACAAAATTGCAAAAATATTTTTAACTTAGAATCGCAATTAAAAACCCAAGCAGGGTTATTTGTTTTAAGTTTCTGTCACTTACCTAGATTCACGATGACATCATGACATGAGCATGAGCGATAGATAGTGTGTCCGTCACGTATACTACCTTAGGATAATTGAAGGGTTATTGGTCAAGACGCTCTCTACACTCTGCGAGCGCTTTTTTTTCAATCTGACTTTTCACACGTACGATAAAGTTTTATTGGTATGTCTGGAGAGCAGTGGTGGCCCAGTGGTAATGGCCCCGACTTACGAGTTGTAGGTCGTGGGTTCGCACCCAAGCAGGAGCTTTACTTTGTGTAAATAATATCATCACCACTGCTCTCAAAACGGTGAAGGAAAACATCGTGAGGAAACCGGCATGTCTTAGAACCAAAAAATTTGAAGACATGTGACATCTACCAACTCGCACTGGGCCCGCGTGGTAGATTACAGCCCACTCCCTCTTACAGAGATGAGGCCTGTGTCCCAGCAGTGGGAACATTCAATAGGCTGATGATGATGTGGTAGTGGGATCACGGTAGCGTCCAAACCCTTAGATCCGCGACCCGCGCTCAGTGTTCATATAAAAGTGGGGTGTCAATCCTCGAGCTTCAGTCACGCACCCAGTGTCGCGGCTAGACGTCGCTATAACTCGTAATTCTTACTAATATTTGTAGATTACGCTGCTTTTAGAGCTGTGGTGTGTGTGTATGTTCGTTTGTGTATGACGTGTCTATGTCGCAGGCATATTGCATGATTCGTCATTTTACAAACGGCGACGTCCGTTTACAAATTGGCAACTCGTTCAATTGATATAATTTCGACATTCATTGTTATAAAAGGGTGGGAGGAGCTCGTGGCTAAGTAATAACAAGCCGCACGGATCGATCCATCAGGTTAAGCTACGCTTGCCGGGGTTGGTCAGTGGATGGGTGACCATCTTCACATACCGAGACTCCTCCGTGCCTCGGAAAGCACGTTAAGCCGTTGGTCCCGGCTGTCATTTGTGGATCTTTGACAGTCGTTACGAGTCGTCAGAAGCCCGAAAGTCTGACACCAGTCTTACCAAGGGGTATCGTATTACCCAGTTACTGGGTTGTGGAGGTCAGATAGGCAGTCGCTCCATGTAAAATACTGGTACTCAGCTGCAACCGGTAAGACTGGAAGCCGACCCCAAGATAGTTGGGAAAAAGGCTAGGAAGATTGATTGATTGTTATAAAAGGGTGACCATCACAAAAACACAGCTTGGACAAATCAGATATTATTCGAGCAATCAGGTACCTACTTATGAAGACTTAAGTAAGAGTAAATTATAATATGTGCTTGTGAACTACACCCTGTTCCTCATACCTCTAAATTTTAGAGGTATGAGGAACAGGGTGTAAAGTTCACTCATCCACCATAGAAAAGGGAGGATCCTCCGACCAGACGGGTGTTGTGTCTGGCAGGCAACTGCCTGAAAGTTGATGTCGGATATTCTTATATATGTCGTTCGCGCAGTAAACTCTAATTGCGCGATGCAAGATTTGTGTGACGTCACGTCTTTGATGCGTCGTTCCTATGTGGCGGTGTAGCCGCTACAGGTACCTACTTGTAAAGTATTTAAGTAACAAAAACACTCTCATATTTTTTGTACCAATAATATTCCGCATTAGTCCTCCGAGCACCAGATTCCATGGACACCTAAGCGTTTTTTACGTGCCGGATAACCGCAAAAACTTTTTCATTTGATTTTGTCCACGGCTTTTCACTGTTCCCGTTCGTGAATCGTAAAATGTTCTTAATAAATGTCTTTAAAATATAAGTTTTTTTGTGGAAAGTCCTTTGCACACGTAGAATTTGCACTGTTTTCGATATTATTCACCGTCACAAAACCACTACTCGACGTCATTTTTCTTGTTTTGATTAGCAGCGACGCGCGTGGTAAAAAATAGACCTAAATTCTTCAATTTGCCGCGGCATTTTGTAAACGGCGTTTGAATTGTCCGTCAAATGTTACGGTATATTGTATAGTGACTAGGCAATTTACATTTTGCCTTAGGCATTTTGCAAAACCGCAAGTTTGAAAACGGACGGCGCCGTTTGCAAAATGACGAATCATACAATATGCCTGCGACATCTATATAAAATACGTCATTGGTAGCATCGAACAAAATATTAGTATCAGTATTTTAGGTATTTTATAAAATTTTAGGTCGATTTTATAAAATAACCCGGGTTTGTTTACAAAAATAACTTTTGTAGGAGTTAATATGATAAATGTAGTCTATAAAAACAAGGTTTGATTTTGATGCAGTATGCTACAGGATTCCATACATCCATGAGCATTGTCCTTTACACAACCATGGTACAAAAGTCATAAGGAATTTTTATAACTGACAACTAGCCTATTATCGTCTTTCTTCGGAACTACGAACGTGCGATGATGAGTAGAGCTGTAACAACCACGGATTTACTTGCTTATTTTTACCATGGTTGCAAAATTATAGATTAACAACTGTATGAAATTCCAAAAAAACTATCCGAAACTTGTGAGTGACAACGTTCGTCGTGCTAATTTGGAAACACGAAAATAACAGAAGCGCATACCTTTGCAGGTTTAACTGTACACTCAAACTCGTTACGGTCATTGGTTATTCAGTCAGTCACTGCCCACTACAGACACAGACACTATGGAAGTAGTCACAATTGTTATGGGTTCTCTATCACAATCACTGCCACTGACTGGCAGCGACTAACCAATCAACTAAACGATAACTAATGACGATGGTGAATTCAAATGTATTGCAATTATACACAAAGTTTGCATGTGTGCGCTAATGCAGTGGAGAGAAGCAATTATAATTTAGATAATGTTTACTTTTCAGTAAGACTTAAAGCTGTTCCGTCACATGTAGTGCTGAGCTGCTGAGGCAGCGCGTACCTTGGTGGTGACGCGGATGTTGGACAGCGGCTGGCCGTTGTGCTCCCACTCGCTGATGTACAGCAGCCACTCGGACGACGAGATGTTCTCGAACAGGTTGCACAGCTGCGGACAGACACACTGCTACACTCGACAGGCTCGGCCGGTCGCTTTACAGATTGACAGCTCGACCTCGAATATGTTTTTATTTCATGAGTATAAGGTCGTACTGTCGCTCGCGGGCGGCGCGCGGCCGGCGCCGCTGGAGGGCGGTTTGCGGAATTTGAGCGTTTAGGTGACGTGCGGCTGCACCGTCCAACACATGAGATTTTTAAAATCATGTTTTAAGAAATTCGTCATGCGAAATACTCACTGTCAGTGCTATAAAGAATGTCTGTAAAAGGGAGCTTTGCATTTTGCAGGCTGGCAGAAAAATTCTTCTATTATAAAGAAGACTGATGAAGTTCGGTTATAAAGAGTATTCGATTGTATTCCGGTCACATTCGATTACTCAAGCAAATTTAGAATCAGTTTCAAAATTGTAAATGCGGCGCTCGTTTTTATAAATAAGACAGTCAAGCGATAAGCGCGTAAAAGTGATCACTCTTTTGAAATAAATAGTTTAAATTCAGTATCGCCTGTCGTCCGCCCGCCATACGTACGAAGAGCGCGAGCGCCAGCTGCTCGCCGGGCGGCAGCGCGTCCACGGCGGCGGCGTAGTTGAGCAGCGCGTGCGTGCGCCGGTCCTGGTGCAGCAGCAGCGCCACGTCGTCGCGCAGCGCCGCCGCCGCCAGGCAGCGCAGCGCCGCCACGCGCGCGCCGCCCAGCGCCGCGTCGCCCAGCACGCGGCCTGCGGGCAGAGCAGACAGATGGACGGACAGCGGAGGCTTAGTAATAGGGTAGAGTTTGACACCCTTCAGATACAGAACCTTAAAAAGAATATTAATCTATATTCTAAACACAGCCACATTCATAGAATAAATACTAAAAACAAAAATTTGATATTTAACCTTCAAGTTACATTTAAAACACGCGGTTGTCAGGGTTACAAACTTACGTATAAAATACTCACAGGGAACCTAACAACATAAAAAAATAATCATAGTTACATGCGCGTTTGCGAATTTTGCCGTTTTTATATCGATTTTGACTGGATAAATTTTTATGTCCCCGACAGAATCCATATAAAGGTCATCGCCCATTATAACAGCACCGCTCCAGCACGGTAGCACCCCGGCACCGCCTCGAAAAATCTAGTCGTCACCGTGCCGTAAGCCAGGCGACTGCTAGTCGTCAACGCGCCAGAAGCAAGGCGACACCGGTGAGTTAACAGCTTGTTGTTTATTCACAAGCAAGGCGTCACCGTCCGGCCGGCGAGGCGTCACCGCGCGGACGACGAGGCGTCACAGCGTAGACAGCGAGGAGCCTGCCGGCGAGCAGGCTCCTCGCTTGAAGCGTGCTGTCGGCGCGCCGTGTGACGACTCGCGGGCCGTTCACTGCCGGCGAGTCGTCCACTATTTTGTATAGCCATCGTAAAATAGACTTTAATGCATTTGACTTAAAATCCTAACTTGATTGACAAGATATTTGCCGTGTCGGAGCCGTGCTGCTATAATGAGCGATGACCTTTAGTCTCACATATTCAAACTTTTCTTTAAAAAAAAAATGTTTGACATTTTCTGCAATTTCATGCGTTAGGTTACTTGATCGGTTGCTAGGCACCGGAAAAGGGTCGAAGTTGGAAATATGATTATATTAGTAAGTTTTTTATTAATTATAATTAGACTACTTTGAATAAAAGAACCATTTTCAATAGGGTTGCCCTCCTATAGCTAAAACAAATATATAAAAAAAAAAATGCTCAATTAATTGATTTTCTCGCAAGCTACTAATGTTTTCAGGTCAATGTATGAATTGACGGACAGGATTTGTTTTAAAACTATTTTGATGTATTTTTCGTTTCTGCTGCATTAAGTAAATTTTAGTAACAATCTCCATTAAATTATCTATACAACAATATAAATTAAATAGGTTATGTGTACTAGCAGGAGCGTAACAATAAAAACAGTTGGAAAAAGGGGGCAATAATTTTTTTTCGATCGCAGAGTACTCTCTAATGCTTTGCATTATGAGTCGTGCAATAAACGCAATAAGGAACGCAATAAATGATTGAGTATTGAGGACTACTTGTTACGCTCACGCTCGCTCCCTGTGTCCGCCTCGTACCTATGAAGGTCAGGAAGTCGTCGCCCAGCACCCAGCTGCCCTCGCCCTGCACCAGGTACTGCTGCAGCTCGTCCAGGCTCTGCCGCTCCTCCGCCGTCAGCTCCACATCCTCCAGCTCCTTGGCCAGCTTCTCAAACTCCTGCACGGCCTGTGCCAACAACAGCACTCACGTTATGTTCTATTTACATTGATCGCTGGTGTGATCCTACAAGTGCCGATACTCAAAACCGCGACGCGAAGACACATGGTTACAATGTGCAAGCCAGCTCCCAATTAACACGACTGTAGAAGAAGCCCTTTTTAAAGCGTACCTATTGAATTCGCATCGCTTCTAATCGCTTCACATCGCTTCGTAACGAGATTTTGAGTTTCGGGCTTAAGACGACTGTCCCAACATCAAAATGCAAGCTGATTTCATCGCCTTAAATACTAAGAGGTCCTATAAAACGTAATAATGACAATGTAGCTTATAACGTCATTCTTACATACGTAGTCAGCTCCGGCATCTTTTGGAACATGATGAATTAGTTTGTTGCATTACATCCTACGGTTCTACTTCTGATAGCATTACCCCCTAATAACACAGGCGAGCCAATAAATTGTAAACATGACATAAGCGTTGGAGTGCTCATAATTTGGCTCCCAATGGCAGTGACAATGTACGAGTGCGGAACGTAAACATTCCCGGAGGACAACATCCTGCACCCACGCGCTACGTGCTGCGTGCGCGACTCAGCCATGTGTCATTGACCATCTTGTTCTCAAAACTTCTAGAAGGATTTTATGCTCATCAATTTTCCATGATTGTAATAAAGCTGGCGACGGTGCAATAAGCATCACATATAAACATCGAATATTATATTTACAGCTTACAGCAGATGTGAGTCATCCGGTGAACATCAAGTTTATTTACAGAAGCTTTCCGTTCAATAAAACTGCCGTCTGCAAGTGTTACGAGAACGTTCATTCACGACCTTGGCCGTAGCTGCACGGAACAAGTGAAACACTTGTTCCGTTGTAAGCCCCGGGCGTCAGCAGTTACTTATGTATGGGTGGATGAGGTGATGGTTCTGGAAGTGTTTAGTGGCGACCGTCGGTAGACAGCAATAACTTTTAGCCAAACATACTCCGTTACAACAAACGACACGCGGTGAAGTGCCCGGGTTTTTGATTAAAAGCATTGGTGTAGAAAGCACGAGGCTCGAGGCTCGTGTCCGCGCGTGGTACTCACGTCGATGTCGGTGAACACGATGGGCGGGTCCCGGTTGCGCTTGCGCAGCTCGTCCTGGCGCCGCTCGTCCGCCTCGGCCGCCAGCGCGTCGGAGCTGGGCCCCGCGCGCGACAGCTCCTCGGGCGCGCCCGCCGCCTCCACTGCTTCTGCCATGTCTGCACAGGAACACCGACTTACATCAACATCGCAACACTCACTTACGCACGCGCAGTGCCACGCTAGCTCTCACTGTTCGACGGCCTCTCGCAACCGCCGCGAGTTCAGGGAACGAAATTAAACCCGGAAGAGAAATAAAATACTAACTGCTTGGCACTTGTGCACTTGTTATAATATGGATTTGGAGAACAGTCCTACATTCGCGTTTTGAGTAGAAGTAAAACAATTAGATTGAGAGCACTCGTAGACTTCAGAAGGTTAGTTACTAACCTATAACTTCGCCGAGCCGCGCGACTTACACGAGAATATTTCGATACCGCGTCGGGCAGTAATATTTTAGGATTCTGAATAGATCACAAAGATGGGAAAAACATTAAATTTCGATCCGAATACAAAAATGTCGGGTTCGCACAACGTGGCGCACGCGCTGCGTCCAGCGTGGAAATAGACTCAACGTAAATAAACTGAAGAAGGGCGGCGCGGCGTGCGGCGCGGTGTCGGCGCGGCGCGGCAGAGCGTGCTGCGGCTGCCGGCGCGGCCGCGGAGGAATGCCGCGCCGCGCTCGCCTGGCGCCGCGCCAGTTCGCCTCCGCAACACTATTATATTTATAATTACGCCGGGCGCGGGATCGGGTACCGCTCTACTGTTCACATGCTCGTATTCGTTTTGTAAACACGCCGTCTCCGCGATCTCAGAGTCCCAAAGGGCATGCATAATATCAGCGACGATCCCAGGCCACTTGACATGCTCTTCGGCAGCGGTCCTTGTTCTGATCGAGTTACTTGCATGATACATATTGGTTTGCCACTCGCTAAAACACATAGGAGAGTCGTGTGTAGAATTGATGTTTTAGTTTCTGATGGTGACAGATTCATTGGTGTCGAGCTATCTGAACATCCGTTCCATCAGCGCGGCGTGTGGTGGTCGTTGCCCTTAGTCGGTGGAGCTCGCGTCCCGCCCTACTTGTGGAGCGTTCAACTAACCGCACTCACAATAAATAGCGCGCTCGATCACTTGAGCGAATACGTTTACGATCAAATTCTCTTTAATTAGTCAAGGGTTACATTACCACATGACGGATACGGAACGCAGTTATAAAATGTCACACACAGACATGTCATACACCATACTTCAATCATTTAGCGAATCTGCTGATCCGCTAATCAGAGTCGGAAATCGAATTAAAGATCATTATATTTATCAATATTTTAAGCCAAACTCTGCTCATCCTGTTAGCCTGAAATGACGCACCCGTTGCTATACTTAAGAGTGATGAATTAGTAGCTATACTTAAGAGTGATGAATTAGTAGCTATACTTAAGAGTGATGAATTAGTAGCTATACTTAAGACGCAGATACATGCCAGTGACCTTGAGTGGTTAGCTTGCGTGTTCTATACTGAGCTCACGCAATGCGTCGTACATCCAGCCAGTAATAGGACTCGCTCATCAAGGAGCGCTGTCCCCAATTTGACGCATTATTAACTTATTATACGAGTACATAAGACAAAAGGTATTTTAATAAAACACGCATACTAAAACATTAATATTTTAATTATCCTTAAAATGCTGAAGGTTTCAGAAAAATACGCTTGATAGCTTTTGCGTAATTTCAGTTTTTTATCCGCGTTAGACACAACTTTACAAATTAATTTCACTATGTAATGTACACATAATCAAAAATATTCGTATATTAATTAAGAAAATGCTCTGATTAACACTACTCGTTTAGAGGAAATATAATTATGTAATTATAATTTTCGGTATAAAATCATTAAAAGTAGCTTATCGTCGCCTTAAGAGCCCTGTCACTTTTACTCTTCTCATCAGAAAAATCGAAACACCTTGCAAGTTTATGAAGAGAATATATGTCAAATGTCGCTTACAGTCCTACCAACTTATCTGTGAACTGAAAGAGGACGGCACCGTCGATTCAGTGTAGCTAATTAATATAAATTAAGGTGCCCAAAATTGAGTAAGTTTTCAAGAAGAAAATTTCACATTAGACATAATCGTTTAATAAGAATTACAGTTTTTACAAATTAAAAACAATAATACCTATATAAAAATAATAAAATAAATAAAAAGAATTTGATAATTTACAATTCTACGTAATTGTACGCTAACAGTTTAGTCTCTCAGCAATAAACAAGGGCTTTAACTCTCCAAGCTGATATTTCATTACGCTCCATAAGAACCTTCCGATTGGATTGAGATTTTTTCCCACCCCACCTTGTGAAGCAGCTTTCGCAGACTCTCTCGCTGTCCTGTGTAATTTATATCTGTCTTTAAGACCTCTAGAAGGTTTTTAACAGTAGGGACCTCTTTTTTAGCAGAATAAAATTCATGTACTTTCCTCCGTATAACTCCCATGTCAAAATCATCAACATGCACAAATCCACTTTTACGTTTTCTCTCCTTGCCTGGTGTCCGAATTTTTGTACCAGTTTCTTCTGCTGCGTGCCCTTCCTTAACTATTTTTGAAATTAGTCCTTGATGACCTGAAATACAAGATAATAAAATAAATGTTAGTAGAAATTTGAAATCTGGCAGGTTAGTTGGCTCACTCACTTAGCAGGTTACCTAATAGATGTCCGTTACCGTTACGCTAACCTGCAGCAAGAATAGAAACGAATATTTCGTGGACTTAAATAATTAGTTAAGTATCGGGTAATTTATAACAAGAAAGTTGACAACACTAACCTGTCGCTGCCGAAATTCGTTTGTATATTTGATTAAATGGAATAATCGGAGACGGGGACCCGAGCTTCTTCTTCAAAAAAGGTTTTAACCTTTAGAATAATGTTTCGAGCATCACTTTTAATAGCTTTCGGCATATTTAACTTTATAAATTCAGCAATATCACGACAAAACAACCAGAGAACCCGAATGTAGTAGACACTGACAATCGAATGACATTTCAACATGACGGCCGTAGTTCAAATTTTCGCCATTTCACAGATAAGTTGGTAGGAGTGTAATAGTGAATAATATGAGGTTCTCAAATCCTAATGTTAATGTTCTAAATTCAAATGAAATTTTCATACGTTTCGTATTTTGTTTAACAAGTCATTTCTACCCTTTATGGAGTATGAAGGAAGTTGATAAAACAACACGTAAATGAAAAAAAAACCTAAGAAACGTTTATTTAATAGCTTGTATTCCCTCCCCGAGCTCTTATTACTGCTGTTATACGGTTCTTCATCGATGGGATGAGAGTCACGATCAAATGTTGTGGCATTCCATTCCATTCCTCTTGGATTGCATTTTGCAGCTGGCTAAGTGTTTCTGGGGCAGGATCTCTTGCACGAATTGTGCTATTTAATTCATCCCATAGATGTTCAATCGAATTCATGTCCGGGCTTCTTGCTGGCCATTCCATAATGGAGATACCGACTTCGGTAACATAATCTCGTACGACGCTCGCGGTCTGAGCCCTAGCATTGTCGTGCATGAATATGAAACCGTTGCCAATAAAATGTGCATAGGGCATCACGTGAGGCTCAAGACACTGTTCGATGTACCGATGACTGTTTAGTGCAGGCAGACGTGGCCCAGACACAAAGACAAGCTCTGTCTTACTGTCGGCGCTGATTCCTCGCCAAACCATCCACGAACCGCCACCATAGCTGACCTTTTCTTCAATGCAGCATTGTGCAAAGCGTTCTTCACTTCTTCTGTAGACCTTGTTCCTTCCGTCGTTAACTCGTTACCATACAGCATAATTTTACACTCATCAGAAAAGAGGACTTTGTTCCACTGGAGTTATGACCAATTTAGGTGCTCACGTGCAAAGTTAAGGCGCGCTCTTCGATGATCTGCAGTTAATTTCGGCCCATTTGCTGGCTTGTGCGGTACCAGTCCACGTTCCTTCAACCTTCTTCTAATTGTAGATTCACTTACAGCCACCCTACGTACAACATGAAGCTGCTGCTGCAGTTGAAAAGCATTAAGGCTTCGATTTCGTAAAGAAGTTGTTACAATATATCGATCATCTCGCTCGGAAGTGACCCGATTCCTGCCAGATCCTTAACAGTGCGTGAACAAACCAGTCTCCCGATAGCGTTTGTAGACTCTATGAACAGACGACAGGCTTAGATGCAATCTTTCAACCACAACACGCCGACTAAGTCCAGAATCCATCAATACCACCACTTGGGCGGCTTCTGCGGGCGAATTATCCATATGTTTTTGAAAAAAAAAAAAACTTTATCAGACGTCCCAAAGTCACGTACACACACAGTATACAGAACACAGAACAAAAAGTAGATAAGAGCTAATTACCCGACTACGGCAAAGCCAAAAGGAAGGGTTATGATTTTATCAGTCTATGTATGTATGTTTGTAGGTTTGTGTTGAGTATGTGTGCGTGTGCCTACGCGCCGATAAGTACGTATGCGAATAAACGTCAGTGCGTTACTAGCAAGCCGTTGTTTCACTCGCCTATATCCTCGTACTTAACATTGGCGACGAGTACCCACGTAAATAAAAAGTAAAAATGTCCGGAACAGTTTTCGGTCTTCTATCAGTTTTTGATCACAATGTACAGTCTTGGGAGACTTACAAGTGCCGCATCAAACAGTGGTATGTGGCTAACGACATCACCGCTACGAGCGATCCTATAGGAACAAAAAGACGAGCTATCTTGCTGAGCGCACTCGCGGATGCCACACACAAATTGGCGACGGATCTCGCGTTACCAAAGCAGCTGCAGGACGTACCGTATGATGACATACTTAAGCTTTTGGACGAACATTTCACTCCAAAGCGGTGTGGTTTCGGCGAACGGTACAAGTTTTACGCGGCTATGCAACAAGACGGGGAGACGTATGCACAATGGGCCGCTAGGTTACGAGGTCTGACGGCACATTGCGGGTTCTCTAATGTGGAAGAGGCTCTTCGGGACAAATTTGTCATGGGAATGTTGCCGGGGGCAGACAGAGAGAAGCTGTTCTCGAAAGACCTCGCAGGCCTGACATTATCAAAGGCGATGGAGTTGGCAGAGAACGCGCGGAGTGCACGCACGGCGGCGGGGGCCGGGGCACAGGCCGCACCCCACGATCAGCTGTTCAAGATTGCGCGGGCGACGGAATCGGTGACCCCATCGCAACGAGAAGCTGCACCTAGTTCGGGAGTTAAAGTGCAGTGTCAAGTGTGCGGCTATCATAATCACGAAACATCCCAGTGTCGGTTCGCAAAGGCGAAATGTAGGAAATGCAATGCTACGGGGCATCTGCGTAAGATGTGTAAAAAAATAAATTATGTCGAAGCGAGAGCTGGGGACGAAAGCGACGATGACGGTGAGTGTTTTAATATTCGATCAGTTAAAGGGGAACCGATGATAGAAACGGTATCGGTGTCGGGAATTGAATTAAAATTTGAGATAGATAGCGGTTCGGCCGTTACAGCAATTTCGGAGGAAACGTATAAAACATATTTTAGGAATGTACCATTGTCGAAGACTAGTAAACGGCTATTTTCATATACGGGTGATAAAATTATTTGTGAGGGTACAGCGCAGTTGCAAGTAACTTATGCGAACACATCGCATGTACTGTGTGTTTATGTCGTGCGAGACGGTGGTCCGCCGATTCTCGGTCGCGATTTTATTTCAAAATTTAAGTTAGAATTGTTGCCGATACAATATTGTAACCAATTAGACAAAGATGATTTGTTTGCTACATTGCAATGCCGTTATCCATCGGTATTTTCGGATAAGTTAGGATTATTTAATAAATTTAAGGTCAAATTACAATTAAAGGGAGATGCGAAACCAGTTTTTGTAAGGGCTCGACCGATAGCTTTCGCTTTGAAAAGTAAGGTAGATAAAGAAATCGATCGTTTAGTAAGTATAGGTGTATTGAAACGGGTTGATCACGCGCAGTATGCGTCACCTATCGTACCCGTGTTAAAGCAAAATGGATCTATACGTATATGCGCCGATTTTTCCACCGGTGTAAACAAACAGTTAGTTATCGATCAGTATCCACTGCCGACAGTGACTGAACTATTTTCGAGGTTGTATGGGGGCCAGCAGTTTACCAAATTGGACCTGTCAAATGCTTACAATCAATTTATGTTAGATGACGAGTCACAAGAATTAACTTGCATAAATACACATCGGGGAATTTTTAAACAAACGCGCCTATGTTTTGGTATTGCGAGCGCGCCGGCCGTATTCCAGCGCGCGATGGAGGGCGTGCTGGCTGGCGTGCCTGGCACGCTCTGTATGCTTGACGATATTTTGATAACCGGGAAAACTAGATCGGAGCACATGGATAGATTACATCAAGTGCTGCAAAAATTACAAGACGCGGGCCTTACTTTACAAAAAGAAAAATGTGTGTTTTTCAAAGACGAGGTCAATTACCTAGGTTACGTAATAAATAAAGATGGACTACATAAATCACCACAGAAAATAAAAGCCATGATGGAAGCACCGGTGCCAGCTAATATTAATCAATTACAGTCATTTTTGGGGTTGGTTAATTATTACAGGAACTTTGTTCCTAACGCGTCTTCGATTTTAAGTCCTTTGTATGAATTGTTAAAAAAGGATAATAGGTGGTGTTGGACACGGGAACACGATGAAGCGTTCACCGCTATTAAGACGTGTTTAGCGTCAGAACAAGTATTAGCACATTTTAACCCAGACGCTACTATAATCTTAACAGTAGATGCATCACCGGTAGGTCTTTCTGCAATATTATCACAAACAGAATCAGATAGCTCCGAGAGACCGATCTCTTTTGCATCTAGGACGCTTAATGCTGCTGAGAAACGTTACTCGCAGATACAAAAGGAAGCGACCGCTATTATTTTCGGTGTTAGGCGTTTCCACCAATATTTATATGGTAGGTCGGTGCCGTTTATTCTCCGGACCGACCATAAGCCGTTGCTGACGATTTTCGGACCGCACCGTGGTGTACCAGAAGTATCCGCAAACAGGCTGCAGAGGTACGCACTGTTTCTGAGCGGTTACAATTATCACATCGAATATGTGCGTAGCGCTAATAACAGTGCGGATTTCTTATCTCGCGCTTGCCTGCCCGAGGTAGCGGCTGCGGACGGGGGGGCGCGGGACGTCGGCGTCGACGCGACGATGCCCGATCTGGATCGCGCGTCGTATATTAATTTTGTGGTAGAAGGTAGTCTACCAGTAACTTTAAAAATGTTACGCGAAACGACAATTGCAGATGTGACTTTGCGTAAGGTGGTACATTTTGTCTTGAACGGTTGGCCTAGGAAAATGCCTGAGGATGGTATGAAGCCGTACCATGCATGTAGGATGCAATTGTCGTATGAAAATGGTTGTGTCATGCGAGGACACAAAGTGGTAATTCCAGAAAAATTGCAAGCAAAAATTCTAATGGAATTACATCAATCCCATTTAGGTATTGTGAAAACAAAGGCAGAAGCACGAGCGCGTTTTTGGTTTCCGGGAATAGACACTGCTTTAGAGCGTATGATAGGATCGTGTGATGTGTGCGTGCAACTGCGACCATCACCAGCGCGGGCGCCTATTGCGCACTGGGAATATCCCCCAACGCCATTTTACCGGGTACATATTGATTTTCTGGGACCTATTAACGGTAACACCTTTTTAGTGGTAGTGGATGCATATTCCAAATGGGTTGAGGTTTATAATATGAAGTGCAGTACGTCTACTTCAGCAACAATTGACAGGTTATATGATTTTATGTCAAGATTTGGTATTCCACATACACTGGTTAGCGACAATGGTACATCATTTACATCACATGAGTTTGAGGCTTTTTGTAGGGTGAACGGAATTTCACACGTGACATCACCGACATATCACGCGGCCAGTAACGGGCAGGCAGAAAGTTATGTTAAGATAGTCAAGAAGGGTATTAAAACCAGCTTGCTTAGTAGTAAGGAGCCACGAAATTTAAATAACAAACTTTTAAAATACTTGTTTGACTACAGGAATTCCGTTCACACAATGACTGGGTTCTCTCCTGCTGAGCTGGTTTATGGTCGGAAGCTAAGAACGCGTCTTGATCTATTGAAACCCGAAACACCGTCGCCTTCGTCCACGGCTCTTGCTAATATGGTTAAACGTAAACAGTGTTTGCAAAATAAGACGGGCGGACACAACACTCAAGTTTTCGCAACCGGTGACATAGTTTATTATAAAAATCATACAGTCAATGGAAAATACACTTGGTGCAAAGGGACAGTGATTAAAAGAATCGGAAAAGTGATGTATTTAATTAAAGATAAATTAACTTTGAGGACATTAAGAAAACATAAAAATCAAATAATAATGTATAAAGGCAACGATTGCAAAGACTACAAAGACGTAGATGTAGACCTAGAGGACCTAAATGGTGGCACAACGACAGAGACGCAGGGTTTTGAACAGACGCCGTCTTCGGGCACGGGTGAAGAAGGGAGTGAAGACACGTCAATGACTGCACAAAGTTCCGACCTGGCAAGAGCAGCCACACCCCCAGGTACACCCGCAGTTGTTGTTACACAGCCTACAACACCAGGCGATACCGAGGAGGAGGAGGAGTACCAGGAGGCTTTAGCCGAGCCTCCTGACACTGGACATCCTGGCGAAGCGCCACCGCAACAGCAGGCAAGTGAGCCAGTGCCAACACCACGGTCTAAACGCAATCGGCCTAGAGTTAACTACAAACTGTTTTATTAGAAAGTATGTTTAGCAATAGCACATTACTAATGCTTATTTGTTAGAATAGTTAGTAATAGTAGTAGCAGCTAAGGGGAGGAATGTTGAGTATGTGTGCGTGTGCCTACGCGCCGATAAGTACGTATGCGAATAAACGTCAGTGCGTTACTAGCAAGCCGTTGTTTCACTCGCCTATATCCTCGTACTTAACAGTTTGCTTTTACGTGTGTTCCACCGTAGCGCCTAAATTACTAAACCGATTTTGATGAATGAGATATCAATAGATTCGTAATAATGGTCCGGGTGACATAGGCTGTATAAATTTTCCCTGAATTTAATATGGTGGACTTTACACATAAATTCTGCACAAGTGGCAGCACAATGAACACCTAAAACCCTAAGTATCTGGCGAGACAAGCGACGTCAAAATATAGGATGTTGCATCGGCTTAAAAAATATGTGACAATACAATATTAACGGACATAACGTCTTGCGTAATAAATATCTTCCTACTCAGTTAAATTCAGAAGAATTTGGCAGCTGATATTATTGCCAAGATGTCCATAGTTACACAGGGTGTCCCTGGAAGTGTGGATCAAATCGAACAGGGGCGTGGGGAAGGTCACAGATAATATAATACTACGTACAGATACCCAATCCCATACAAAGAAATGACACCTCCCTAAGGGTCGACACCTGGGACCAGGCACCAGGGGACACCTGCCGAACGTTCCGCGGCGGAACGTTCGGTTGACTACGCTCCTAATGTTTTTCAAGTTACCTATGACACATCAGCCGAACGTTACGTTCATAGAAATTTGACGCGACGGAGCGTTCCGCCGCGGAACGTTCGGCAGGTGTGGCGCTAGGCTAAGGGTCGCGCCACACCTGCCGAACGTTCTGCCGCGGAACGTTCGGCAGGTGTGGCGCTAGGCTAAGGGTCGCGCCACACCTGCCGAACGTT
Organism: Conistra vaccinii; assembly: GCA_948150665.1. Lineage (NCBI taxonomy): Eukaryota > Metazoa > Arthropoda > Insecta > Lepidoptera > Noctuidae > Conistra > Conistra vaccinii. The sequence goes on along the minus strand of OX411323.1, from coordinate 525,094 downwards.
CCGCGGCGGAAGGTTCGGCGACGGAACTATCGGTCGTAGATTCGGTTGGTATGACACACTAAACCCGCCGAACGGTAGGCGGCGTTTACTTCGGCGCGTTACGCGACGTAAAATTACGTTCCGGCGTCGTCACAGTGTTTCCACTTTTTGGGATTTCTCCCTTTTTTAGGGAAAAATGCCAATTATAAGCATGGTTTAGGGATATTTTATTTTGAAAAATTGAACTTGAGTTGGTAGCCCTTTGTTTATAGTAGGTAGCACCTAATGTACTACTCAAGTCTATGGCACCACCGATTGATTAAAGGGGATTCCCTCAAACTCGTAAAGTCGTAATTAATGTAATTCGTGTAATTTTAGTTTACATTTGGTGCCGATTCTCTTGTCAAAAATGCCGCTAAACTAGACAAAAAATTTTAGTCCTGTCAAACGAGGATTTCCCATTCTGAAATAGAGATGCACAACGGGGATGCGCCAAGGTAGCCTGCGAAATTCAAATTTTCTTACGTTTTTTGCAATTTGCAGGTCAGTAGCAGGTTGTATGTTGATCTAAATATGATTCGCGGCCGTATCAAATGTTTATTTGTAGAATTATAATCATAAAAGTCATCAATACAATTCTCTAAGTTTCATGTAACTGATTAATTCATGAAATCATGACATTTGACACCTTTGCTAACTTAAGGAGTTGTATTGCTAATTCTAATGATTATAATTCTGGAAAGCCATAGGTTACGGTCGCGAATCATATTTTAATCAACATACAACCTGGCACTGAGCTGCAATTTGCAGAAAACGAAAGAATGCTGAATTTCGCGGACTACTTTGGCGCATCCCCCATAACTATATTTTAGTTTAACAGCACTAAGATTGCACTGAGTTATTAGTTTAGTGAAAATGGCAATTTTGCTATTCTGAATTTGACGTTTTTCACCTAAAAAATGTGGTGTATCCAATAAATCTGACTATTTTCAAATTCAAAATTCAAATTCAAAAGTCATTTATTCAAACTAGGCTGAGAATCAGCACTTTTCGAACGTCAAAATTACATAAGACAGTCCCCCAAAAACGCCCGCCCTTCACCACTTCCTAGTGATTTTGCTGGAGAGAAAAAGTGGCGCAACAAACTCCCCAGCAGCACAGCTGTCTGTTCAGTTAGAAAGAAAACTTGATTCTATACAATTGTATGCAAATAATTTACATTACTCAACACAAAACATTAAATAAAATATATTTGCCATAATGACAGCACAGCTAGCACACGCCAATGAACCAACAAAAAAAAATATCGAAAGCTAAACTCAAGCGAAAATAAATACTAAAAAACTAAAAACGTAAACAGAACTTAATACCCGAATTATAAAGCTTCCAGGCATAAAGGGCGTGCCCGCTTACATATAGCTAATAAAACTGTAACTCGAAGTCACATAATTATGATAAACTAGGACCATCGAAGTAAAAATAAATCAACAGTTAGGCAAGAATAATATAATAATCTACTGTCGAGGTCGCTAGCTAACCACATATTGCAATACAACTCATTAAACAAAAACATTGTAATGAGTCGATTATGTAAATAACTAATGAAAATTAAATTAAAATAAATTTACTTATACAGTCAAATAAAATAACAATTATATAACTCATATGACCTGTCAGTAGGTAAGCTAATTCTGGAGAAAGAACATAAATATTGTCTTGAGTTAATCACAGCGACCAACTATGTATTTTTATCGTTTAAGTAGTCGTTGATAGAGTAGTATGCCTTTAAACAAAGGTTGGATTTTACTTTAATTAAAAACGTGTGGAATTAAATTAGTTGGCATGAACTAAAATTCACTAACACTTCGACTTCAGTACAAAAGCAGTACTGTATTTTTTTTTTTGCTTATATTTATCTCAAAATGGTGCGTCCTATCGCAAAAACAATTAAATTTTCGACCCCGTTTAGGAAACCCCAATATCCCAGTTGGTAATTTTATTTTTTTCCATACAAAAAGTGAAAAATTCCATACAAAATTCACGGGGTAGTGCAAACAAGTACCACGTGGAGTCGCGACTTATTCGATTTTAGATTTGTCAATTTTTTTTTTAATTTCGAGATTTTTTTTGTCTGAATAGCTCTAAGATTCTCATACCCAAAACTAAGGAATTTTAGTGATAGCTAAACTATCAATAAAATTCCTTAGTTTTGGGTGTACAGACGCCAGCACATCAATTTACTATAATCTGTCAAATTTCTTTAATAGATTTTCAACTTTATTGCTAAAGAATAAGGTTCCATGTTGATTGGGAAAATTTGACAGATTAGAGTAGGTTGATGTGCTGACGTCTGTACAAGAGAATCGGCACCATTGTGTGTTAGATAGAGATGTTAAAACGAAACAGAAACGCGACTATCTTACGATCGCGAATCTAACGATTCAAAGTCAAAGTTATATATTTGCTTTAAATGCGGTTATACAAAGGTGTTATACAAGTATTCTTGAACGATGACACATTTCGCCATATTTTGGCATGCAAATATTAATAGTAAGGCACATTCAATTAAGATTGAAATCTTTGTCGCTGTCATCATTTTCATGACAGCCGTCACTGCGGCCCCCGCTATTCTAGGAAACCGGGAGACGACGGTCTAGCTAGTCATGGGGAGGTGTCTTTTCCAAAAATGCGTAACTTGAAGCCAGATTGGAAAGAAGTTTTTTTTTTATACAAAAACGTATTCGACGCAGAGAAAAGAAACTGAGCAAATATTAACAGTCAACAACTAAATACTCAAGATATATGACGGAAACAGAATGGACATTGACATAAAGAATAGCAATTTACTTTTAAATAAATACTACTTTTTTGTAAAGCTTTAGGCTGCCTGTCCACTGGAGCGGAGAGGAGAGGAGAGGAACGGAGATGTGTCAAAATTAACCAATAGAATCGCACCTCGGGAGCGGAGTTTTGATTCTATTGGTTAATATTGACACATCTCCGCTCCTCTCCTCTCCTCTCCGCTCCGGTGGACAGGCAGCCTTATAGGTCAGTAAAACGACAAAATATATAATTATGTAGGTAAGTACTTGCCAAAAACATGATAATAGATTTCTTTCAATTCTTATATTTCATTTGTATGTAACGCTCGAACTACATATAAAAAAATGTTGTTTGATTTTCCTTCCTGTAAATTTTATTGTGGTAAAGTGAGGACAAATTGAGTAAAACGCCATCTATTGCAAAGAGCTCTAAAACTTTATCATTCTATGGGTTAGAATGTACGCGAAAGGTTTAATTTATCTTTTTTGTTGAAAATACGAGATTTATGAGTTTAAATAGATAAATCAGCATTAAACAAGGAAGTTTTGATTTTTACTAATCTTACTTCAGCCAAAATCTTCCGTTTATCGCTTTTTAGTGACTGTTAATTTCATAATTGTTACCTATGCTGCCATCTATGATTTTTTTTTTTCAAGACTAATTATAATTTGTTTGAATTGAGACCCCATGGCAAGGTCATTTGCAAACTTTTTAACCCTGAGAATGTCTGTGCAATTTTTTAGGGTTCAAATGTTATGACCAATTTTTTTTGAAGTGAGTAACGGGAAGCTGGGAAAGCGCGCTATTTGATTTGAACAATGAGCGCGCGCGGTGTTAGAGTTGGCCGTCAGATGGTACCAACCCATTTTCCGAGAGGTTATAAGTATGATGATGATGAGTGTTGTTTTATCATAATTATGTATACGTCAGCCAAGATATCAGATGTTACACATCATATGCGACTACTGTAACGCTCGCTCGATTTATTGTTTTTTTTTTTCAATCACTTCGCATAGTGCTCAAATGCATCATTAAAAAAGAACTAAATAATTCTTTTCAGGACGTTGTAGAAGAGTGGTCCTTTCCTGTGGTAATACTTTTACGCAGCCAGAAAACATGTGTTCAGTAAGAAAAAACAATTTACGGTAAAGGCTTTGGTCTGGCAAACATTTCAGTGCCCGTACCAAGCGCCAGTCCACACCGTACAAGAATAGTGTCGACCTCAGTATATCAACGAAAAAATGGGGACAAAAGGTTATTTGCGGTAGACGAGGGAAATAACCATGGTTCCGCTGTGTCACTACTTCATATCGGAATCCACAACAGGGCGACATGGGTCTGAATGAACGTGAATGGCGGCGCTGCTTGTAGAGGAAGATGTCAAAAACCTGTCAAATCCATCTATCCGAAGTGCGGTCGTATTTGGTCACGTTCATTCAGGCCGCTGGGTGCGCTCACCGTCGTCGTCGTCGTCGGCGCCGTCGCCGCGCTCGCGCTGCTGCCTCTTGCGCTTCTTGTCGCGGCGCCGCTCCTTGCGCGCCAGCTTCTCCGCCAGCGTGTTGCGCCGCGCGTCCAGCTCCTGCGACGTCACTCTGCGACAACAGACACCGTCACTACCGATCAACGTTAACCTAGCGTTAGAAATATTATCGATCTAGGTTTGTGAAGGATTTTAAGAGCTACTAACTCTGTTTTTAGCTATGATATAACTTACACAATAAAATCGGTACATTTGTTAAGCACCTGCAGAGGAGCTCCGGGCTCTCCGGTTGTGGTAGTGGGCGAGATTTGAGTTCATCTCGGAGTAAGAATGAGTACCCTGTCCAGTAGTGCTAACATGACAAGCGCGAGAACGCTATTATTGTTGTTTTGTCGAAATTTGTCTACAATTCTGACGTCATTCTAATCCCTAACATGACCTTAAACGACGAGTTATCTCGAAAAGGCACCTTTGACACTTCTACATATTTCGCGAAGAGAGAACGATGTTGCAAATTATTAAAAACAAATCATTTTTATGATAGCAACATTGGCTTTAGATACCGTTTCATTCATTCAATGGAGCCGATTCTCTTGTCACAAATGCCTCTAAACTAGACTAAAATCTTTTTTTTCTTTTGCTGACCTATATCTCGAAAATGGTGAGTCCTATCGCAAAAATAATGTAAATTTCGACCCCCTTATCAATTCCATAAACCAAAACTCTAACACTCAACATGTAGGTAATAATTTTTCATATTTTCCATACTAAAAGTGAAAAATTCCATATAAAAACGTCGTTCCAATATAAATTGTAGTTTAAAACAGTGTATTTTCATTATTAATAATAATATATAGTAAAATAAAATGATGACTAAGATGACAAGTACAATTATAAAATAAATAAAAAACACACAAAACAAAAACTAAGTACCTAAATAAAAAAAATAAAAAAAATACATTAAATAAAAAAAAAATTCAAGTACAAAGTAAGATTATGATTTTAATTAATTAATTAAATTTTTTTAGTTATGAAACTGCCATGTTATTTTGGAGTTTTTTTTTTTAAGTGAAAACTGTTTTAGCGGCGTTGTGCACTTTTTTTGGGATGGGTAAAAATGTCAAACTCGCGTCAGGACACCGCGTCAGGATACGTGACCCTGATCGAAAATTCGTAGGACGGAGGGACTTCGACCCGTTGCCTAGCAACCGACAAAGTAAATATCAGTAAATATCAAAATAAATAGTCTTACGTTACATAAAGTTTGCGAGGTAAGAAATTTTATCCATATTGATGGTTAAAAAAAAGCAATCAAAACATACGTCATGAAACGTGTATAAATAAATTGTTTATTTTTGTTAGACTATATTTTGAAAATAAATAAATATACTACTACTAATGAATATTGTATTTAACCACATAAATCACAGTACTTTTATACTGATAAATAAAGCAATTCGTGCGAAATTACTCCCTAACCATACCAAAATATTCAAAAATGCACAACGTTAATGTTCAAGTTTTCACTTCTGCCGGCACTCCGGGAGTGCAACCCGTTGTTTTTTTTAGTAATATATATTTAGTAACTTAATCCGCATAAACTGTTCTTAAAGAGTCTTAGAGAGCCCTGTAAGAAATCGACACGTGTTTCGCCTCTCAACGAGGCAATCAATCGATCGGTCGATTTCTTACAGGGTTCTCTAAGACTCTTTAAGAACAGTTAAGCGGATTAAGTTACTAAATATACATCGTCTATTGTATTTTATAATGGACTAGCTGCCCGTCCCGGCTTCGCACGGGTAAGCACTTATTCACGGGCGCCTACCTACCCTAACTACCTACCTACCTACCTACATACATACATACCTACCTACCTACCCTACCCTACCCTACCTACTTACCTACCTACCCTACCCTACCTACTGAAGTGCATAAATGTACTTAGCAGTAAGCAACATATTGTAGTAAGTAACTATTAGTGAGTCGACAATAAACGCTTGTCTTGAACACACGTGTTTCCATTCACCTCCATACTTCATGGCGACCCTGCCATACGCGTTCCGGGAACAGAGCTTGCGAGCTATCGGATGTCGGGCGCAAAGTGCAAACAAGGCGGATTCCTGTGTGCCTTGGTGCACAGAGTTATGAAAGTTACTACGATAATGTTTAAGTGAATAATATAGACACGATTGTGAATTTGTGATAGACTAGCCGCTAAATACAAGCTAAATAAAACAAAATGCATTGACATTATATATTACTACTATTTAAATCAATGACAAAATGGGAAAAAGTTAATCTTCCCAAACGAAGAAAAAAAAAATTATTCATCGTGTGGATTCTGCATATAAGATTAAGGATGTGGCATCGTTATCTGGAAGGAGAGACCAAGCTCGTGGTGAAGAGGAAGTTTAAGTGCAGAAGATAAATTCGAGAAAAGATGAGTGTTAAAAAAGTGAGTTCAAAAAAAAAAAAAAAAGGTGCGTTTATGTGAAAGTGTTTTTACGCGTAAGAATTATTGACAATCTAAGTTTTAAAAGTAAGTAGTTTAGTCAGTTAAAGTTAGTTAAGCTAAAAATAAATTGCGAGTCGCAGTACCGCAGTACATACGTAGAATTCCGAGTCAGCATTTTTTTATCGGCGCATTGAAGTACAGTGCTTCGAGTTAGAATAGTTAAAATTGTTATGAATGAAATAAGATATGGGGCTACAATTTATTCTTTTAATTATAATGTTTTGTTACTTATATTATGGCTGACGATTTAATAGAATTGTGTGATGATTTATTAGAGATTCGGAAATATCTTATAAAAAAGGCCAGAGTAGATATAAAGGTTCAGTTTCGTCAGATAAGTTACAAGAGGCCGAATTATTGTTAAATAAAAGTAAGACATTATTTTCTACTTTGGGTAATATAACAAAGGAATCGGAAATTGAGTTGATTAATACAACGTACAAAAAGATTTGTGCTTTATTTTCAGAAATATCAAAATTGTGTACTTTGTCTAGCGTAGAATTAAAATCGGTAACGATGGAATTTGATATGAAAAGTGCTTGTATGTTAATACCTATTTTAGATGATAAGGAAAATACAACCAAAAGATTGATTGATGCGGTAGAAATGTATGCGGATATGCTTAATGATGTAGGTCAACAGTTATTAATTAAGTTTATACTAAAGGGAAGGTTATCTGAAAATGCCAAGCTACGGGTAGCAGACACTTACTCGACTGTTAGTGACATGATTAAGGATTTTAGGAATAAACTGTTAGTGAAAAAATCATTCACAGCTGTTCAAAATCAAATTCAATCTTTGAACCAAGGTTATAGAAGTATTGAAGAATACGGATCGGAACTTGAAAGATTATTAACAGATTTGAATATTTCTCAGGCTGAAGGCGACAGTGCCAAATGTGCAATTCTGAAGCCAATTAATGAAAAAATGGCCTTAAAAAAGTTTACAGATGGTCTTAATAGTGAAAGGTTGGGCACGATCATCGCCGCACGCAACTATACGTTGTTGAAGGATGCAATCCAGGCAGCCAAAGACGAGTCCCCGCTGTCTTCGTCTTTTTCTAGGCCTGCTGAGGTTATGGAAATGACCTCAACCTTTCGAGGTAGGCAAAATTATCGTTTTCCAAAGTCTCGAGGGCAAAACAGGGGTCGTGGTCGTTCAAATTTCCACAATAATAACAGAGGTAATTTTCAAAACAATTTTAATAATTATGGTAATCATTCGAATAGATATCAAGGTTACTCCAGACCATTTAGCTACGCCCCCCGCGGTAGAGGTCAGTATAACAAACAAGGTTATTACTATAACAGGCGTGGTGGTCAAGGTTTTTGCAAAGTAGCGATCCCAGCACAAAGTAACAATACTCGAGCACATACTACAAATAGTTTGGAACAGAAGCCTGATAAGACCGGCAACCAGTTTTTTCGTGATTAATAACTTTGTATATAACACTAGTAGTGGTAAGTTTAAATATATCAATTATTATAGTAACGGTAAAAAGCTTATACTATTATTAGATACAGGCGCATCCATTTCAATTCTTAAGGAAGAAATACTTCCAAGGACAACAGAGGTGGTTCAAGATACATTAGCGGTCAACGGAATCGGAGGTAAGGTTTACTCCTCTGGTTATGTATTACTCGATTTCGATGTTTCTGAAACTGAAATGTTTCAAAACAAGTTTCATATTTTTAAAAGTTTACCTATCGTCGTTGATGGAATATTAGGATTAGACTTTATGAGTAGGTATAAAGCAAATATAGATTTAGATAAAAATGTACTAACGCTACAAACAGGAGAAAAATATTATAATCTACCAATTTATGACAAACCGGATTACAGTAATTCACTGCTGATCCCACCACGGAGTGAAACCGTTCACTACGTTTATTTAAACACGGAAGTGGAAGGTGATTGTTTTGTTAGCGCTAGAGAGTTAGAAAAGGATGTTTTGTTAGCAGGTACTATAGTTAGGCCTAAAAATAAAAGAGTCCCTATAAAAATATTAAATACTCGAGATGAAGAAGTAAGTTTAAAAAATTTTGAATTGAACGTAGAGGCTTTAGAGGACTACCATATTTTAGAATTCAGCAAACATGAAAGTAGTGTAAAAAGAGCCGATATATTATTACCTTTGTTAGAGTCACAACATTTAAACAGTGAAGAAAAGGATACCATTGAGAAGATTTGTACTAAATATTCAGATATTTTCTTTTTACCCGGTGATAAGTTAGAAACTACAAACATTTGCGAACAATCCATAACATTGAAGAGTAACATTAATCCTATTTATACAAAACCATATAGGTTACCACAAGCCTTAAAGCCGGAAGTAAATAAACAAATAGATAATATGCTTAAAGACGATATTATAGAAGAATCATCTAGTGAATGGTCTAGTCCAATCCTGCTAGTTCCAAAAAAATTTGAGGGTTCTCAGAAATGGCGTTTAGTAATAGATTTTCGGAAATTAAATGAAAATATTGTAAATGACAAATTTCCATTGCCTAACATTACTGATATTTTAGATTCATTGTCTGGCTCAATCTATTTTACTCATTTAGATCTTCAACAAGGATATTATCAAGTGAAACTGGCACCTGAAAGCCGAAAATATACTGCGTTTTCGACTAGTTCAGGACATTACCAATTAAAACGATTACCGATGGGTCTTAAGACTTCTTGTAGTGCTTTCAGTAGAGTCATGTCAATTGCGATGTCAGGATTAGCTTTTGAAAAATGTTTTATTTATTTAGATGACTTAATCGTTTTTGGAAGATCCTTAACTATCCATAACCAAAACCTCATTGCTGTTTTTGAAAGACTGAGGAAGGTAAATTTAAAGTTGAATCCCACTAAGTGTCAATTCTTAAAGAAAGAAATTTTATATCTGGGTCATTTAGTTTCTGCTGACGGTGTTTCGCCTGACCCTGACAAAACTAAGGTTTTAGAAAAATTTCCTATACCTAAAAACGCGGACGAAGTGAGACGGTTTGTTGCCTTCTGCAACTACTACAGAAAATTCGTACCTTCCTTTGCAACAATTACTATGCCTTTAAATCGCTTGCTAAAGAAAGATGAACCTTTTGTTTGGAATTCAGAATGCCAAAATGCATTTAATTTTCTAAAAACCTCATTAATGACGCCTCCTATACTACAGTATCCAGATTTTTCGGAAACAAATGAATTTATATTACAGACTGACGCGTCTGATTTTGCTGTAGGAGCTGTATTGTGTAATAAGGACATGAAACCTGTTGCCTATGCCAGCAGACCATTAAATAAGGCAGAGAAAAATTATCCAGTAATACAGAAAGAATTAACAGCAATAGTATGGGCAGTAAAGTACTTCAGACCTTACTTATTTGGCAGAACTTTTACTATTATGACAGACCACAAACCTTTAATTTATTTATTCGGAATGAAAGATCCATCTAGTAGGCTAATTAAATTTCGGTTAATACTTGAAGAATATGATTTTAAGATAGTATATGTGAAAGGTAAGGACAATGTTATCGCAGATGCATTGTCTAGGGTGTGCATAACATCGAGTGAATTGAAGGATATGAAAGAACAAATTTTAGCCGTAACAACTAGGGCACAAAAGAGAAGTTTAGAAGAGAGTTGTAAGAAAAAACAAACTGTGCCTAGTAAAACCACCGACAACTGGCCTGATCAACCAAGAGTCGTGGAATTACTAAGACAGCCATGTGATTCTATTGAAATTAAATTAGTAGAAGAAAAAACTATAAGGAAGTTTAAAAGAGAAAATATGATAAAGGAGCAAAAGGATTGTTTTGTTTATATACCAAGCAAAATGTTATTGTGTACTAACCTTAACTTTAGATTGCATTTCTCGCGAGCCGAATTTGCGACTAAGTTAAAGGAGTTTTGTGAAAAAATAAAAGTAAAGGAACTATGCATAGTGAAAGATGATTACAATAACGAATTTATAAAAGGATTAGTTAGTGAAATTAAATCGTTAAAAGAATGGACGGGACCCCGAATATGTATTTTGAGAGGAATTGAAAGAATATATGACGAAAAGGAAAAAGAATTTATTTTGAATAACTATCATTTATTACCCACCAGTGGTCATGCGGGTATGAATAGAATGGCGAATAACATTAAAAGAAAATATTACTGGCCAGGGTTAGATATGGATATTCGAAAGTTTATAAGTAAATGTGAGATGTGTCAGAAAATGAAACAAAGTAAATATACGAGACAACCCATGACTATAACTACTACAGCATTAGCTGCCTTTGATAAAATTTTCCTTGACTTAGTTGGACCTTTGGACAGGGATGAGTCAGGAAATTGTTATATTTTAACCCTACAATGCGAGTTAACAAAATACATAGAGGCATATGCGTTACCCAATAAGGAAACGATTACTGTAGCAAAAGCATTCGTGAATAATTTTATTTTACGATTCGGTATCCCGAAATCTATAGCTACGGATAGGGGAACAGAATTCATTTCTCAAGTTATGGAACAGGTATGTAGGCTATTAGAAATAGAAAAGTTAACATCCACTGCATACCACCATCAATCAATCGGTTCCCTAGAGATAGCTCATAAACATTTAGGAGCATTTTTAAGAACTTATTGTAATAATGTGTATCATTCATGGTCAGATTGGTTACCTTTCTGGTGTTTTAGTTTTAATACTAGTGTAAACACGCAAACTAAATACACTCCTTATGAACTTGTGTTTGGAAGACAATGTCGTTTGCCAAACAGTTTAGAACATGATGTAGAACCACTTTATAATAGTGATGATTATTGTTTAGATTTAAAATATAAGTTGCAAGTAGCTTTAAGAGATGCAAGAAACAATTTGGTAGCTTGTAAGGAAAAAAGAAAAAACAAATATGATAAATCATGTAATCCTATATTTTATAAGAAAAATGATCTTATTTTAGTTAAGAATGAATGTGCTCGTAAACTAGACAGTGTTTTTGATGGACCTTTTGAAGTGTTGGAAGATTTAGGCATTAATGTAAAGATAATTAAAAACGGTAAGGTAGATGTAATACATAAAGATAGGACAAAAAAATTTAGTAAGTAAGTAAGTTTTTAAGAAAAGGTACCTTTGCTTTGCTTGTCTTAATTTTTTTTTCTTTCACCCCCGGAGGTGAAGTGCATAAATGTACTTAGCAGTAAGCAACATATTGTAGTAAGTAACTATTAGTGAGTCGACAATAAACGCTTGTCTTGAACACACGTGTTTCCATTCACCTCCATACTTCACTACCCTACCTACCCTACCTACTTACCTACATACATACATACATACAAACCTACCTACTTGCATACCTACCTACCTACCTACCCTACCTTCAACTACCTATCATAAGAACCATCTCCATACTATAACAAACACAACAAAAAAAAAAATAAGCCAAATCGGTCAAGCCGTTTTCATGTTATGTCGTGACAAAGGAAAACGGGTTTCATTTTTATGTATATAGATTTCCGCAAAGTCACGCCTGAGTCAATTAACTATCTTGGACTGATTTCGCAAATTCTTTATTTGTTTGAAAGGGTATACTGCCCAGGTGGGCCCATTGACATCGAGTCAGGATTGGATGTTGGAGAAGTTGGGGGAACTCTTGAAATATTATAGGCACACCTATAGAGATTTAGGTATTTTTTATAGTAACTCGTGAGTTTGCTTTCGGAAAGCACCATTTAGTGAAGTGGAACTGATGATGAAGACCACAGATGGCCACCACTACTCAATAATACGTATTTCACGAGTTGCGATTCGATTACTTTAATATGGTTGCCAAGCAATTGATGCTCGCCACAATGCTTTTTCACAAAAAAAAAACAACCGACTTTCACAATAAAGTGAAAAATAACAAAAATTTCGGAAGTCGGTGGCAAATAACGAATATCCGTATCGAAAGTCGGTTGTTTTTTTTGTGAAAAAGTTTTAATTCTATACAAACTGATACAATGCTATATCTGCCGCCTCGCGGTACACGACGGAGCGCGGACCAGTGTGATAATTGCCTTAAAATAAAGGGGAGTACTAAGAAACGATTTTGTTAAAATCAACCCATAAGGGGGTGAGAAGGGAGGAATTCGTTTATATAAAAAATCGTATTCCTAGTGTTTATATTATGTTAGCAAAGCACTTCCAGGGTTATTTCTGAAGTTGTTGGTTGCTAGGCGACACTAGATATCGCACGCAATATTATGTAGATGTTGTCAAAACCTTATTCCAATGCGTTTACTTTAATATTATTGACTAAATAAATGATAAACTTCAAACTTGGCACGAATAAATAATACACAAGTAAATTATAAAGTTTGACATTATTTGATTTTCAAAACTACCTGACGGGGGTATATTATATATAATCTTAAACTCAAATAATGGAAACGAAATAGATATCTAAAAGATTTCTTAAAAATCAACCGCTAACGGGGTGAAAAGTAGGAAAACAGTTTGTATAAAAAAATCCTTCTTCGGTTTAGAAAATTGAAACTTGGCACAAATACTAGGTAAATAACAAAGCCCGTGCTGAACATTTTTTGAGGTGGAAGGGTTATTGAAGTTCAAAGGGAAGCGACTAAATTCGAACGGTCGAAGTCGCGGGCGAAGTGTTCTCTATTCTCTTAGTCACATGCGTTTCATCCCTCATCATCACATGCGCATGCCATTCTTTTTATTGTTTGTATTTCTTCTTCGCGTCATGTTTTAACGCCAATAAACGTCCATGCAGAACGACAGGACAGGTTTCACCTCGGATCTGCAGATTTCCTTTTACACAAATGCTAGCTAGCTACAATGCTACAAACGACATACATGATTATTTTTATATTTCTGTTTATTCGTCAGGCAAAGAAAACATAAAAGTAAATAGCTGCACATTTAGAAGGGGTGTCTGGTCTCGTGGCGGTGAGGGCGCGGGTCGTCGCGGGGCGGGCGGCAGCGCGGGCGAGCGTCGCGGGGCGGGCGCAGGCGCAGGCGCGGCTCGCGCGGCAGGTGGCGCGACACCTGCGCGCGCTCGCGCGGCAGGCGGCAGCGCTCGTGCGCGCGCTCGCACAGCTCGGCCAGCGCGCGCGCGCCGGCCGCCAGCAGCGCCGCGCCGCGCCGCACGCGCGCCGCCAGCCAGTGCGCCGGCGCCGACCTACAGCGGGACACCGACCGCCTGATCACTGAGCTCCGACACGCTACGTCTAACCCTTTGTCTACACTACGACTCTATCGATGGTGACGAGTATCGAACGGGGACACCGAAACAGATCGCTAATATAGTTGTGTGCGGACGGCGGGCGGCGCCAGGCGGCGGCGCAGGTGGAGGGCTCACCTGGCTTCTTCGATCTGCGAGTTGAGCGTGAGGTAGTCGGGGCTGTCCTGCCGGCTGTGGCGCGCGCCGCCGTTCGTGTACGTCATCTGCACAACAAACATACGCTATCGTCAACTATTTAGCACTGCTAGTTGGCAAACACTTCCATATAAATATTATCTTCGATTTCTGGGCAAAGAGTGTGACCTACAGGCAAGGCAACGTGTGCATTCGTAAGACACTCGGAGAACGCCCAAAAGAGCTACTATGGTACCTGTTGAAAGGAGAGCCAACTCGTTCGCGGTCCACGGATATGTTTTAGCGTGTGCCGCGGACTGTACAAAAAGAATGTCAAACTGTAGTGGTCCTTATTATTGATTACTTAGTTAACCTATATTATAGGAGTGCATTAACTCACAGCATTTCTTTCTTTCGTTTCATTCTTTCACTCAGGTGGTCAGTAGAGCGACGGGCCCGGGTTGCCGCGCGAAGGCTCACTGTCGGGATCGCTGCCTCTCATATCGCTCACATTCTGCAAACCACGTCCAACACACTCAGTATTATGTACATCTCCGGAACCTGTAATGTACTGCTGGCTCACAGACTACGAAATCGCCGCATCAGCGGCGTCTAGAGACGGCTCCAAAAGTGCGTCACGACCATGTATACGTCATTAGTGTTCTAGTGCGAATAAATGGTGACACGCTCGGCTTATATGGAAAGTGTTGACAATGATGACTTTAGCAGCGGCCTCCGAGGCGGTTCCGTGTTAAATATTTATTTCATAAAACAAGAACATATTGCACGTATACATTGTAGATTATCTAGACACGCGGCCGCGTGTCAAGCCAAGTTCAAGACAAGAACTGGCGACGGCAACGCAGCAGCAGTGTGTAATAACAGTGTGTAGCTGGGTAATTGTGTGTATCCAAAGGAAAACATCAGAAAACAGTTTTTTTTACAATTTGAAATATCTTCGATTGAATTTTACGAATACCTAGCGCCTTTCGATATTATAATAGCAACTAAACTCTTCTTTTCGCAGGAGAATCGGTTCCTTCATTCCTTGATGTCAAGTCGAAGTCAAAGTCGTCATGGTCAAAGTCAAAAAGTCAAAGTCATTAATGTTGTTTATATCAGTTAAATATGACAGATGTTAAACATATGCTACTACTGTAAGGGTCGCTCGTTTTTTTTATTTCCTCACACAATGCATAGTAAAACGTTGTATGATACACGTGCATCAGATGCATTCTGACTCGTGTCGACTTGTACACTCGTCGCAAATCACCTACTTTCCGCACTTGTGGCATAAATAACTATTTTATCGATTTGTATACTTATCAACTTAGACTACCATCCAACAAACCAACAGTCTGCAACTGGTAGCGCCGCGCCGGCTCAGTGATCTGACATAATTACAAACAATATTGTAACAATATTGTGTTACAAAATAAATATACATCCTGACACAAACTTGTTACTTACATAACATCACGCCTGTATTCCCCGATTAGGCAGAGGTGTACCTTGTAGTACACCCACATTTCTCCAGATATGTTTAAGTCCCATGGAATAGGGGGCGAGCCTATTGCCATCAACCGGGCACAAATGCAGACTCCGGGCTGCTACTGAGCAATTCTAGATAGATGCTATTTTGTAACTTAAATTATATTAACACAATTACAGCACAGTGACGTGGCGCGAGTTTAAGACGTAGCTGTCACGCACACGATAAATATACGATCTGTAATGCATTACCTATGTTAACAAATAAATAAATATGTTCACACCAGCATAATAAAGTTGCCCTATTTGGTTTAGTTCTTTTGCAGCGCGACACTCTATAGACATATAAATAGTCAAAGATAAAGAAGATAAATTGATTAGCCAAATATAAGATACAGTACGACACAACTTAGATGTAGCATCGGCAAAATTCGGAAAACCGATCACCATCCAAACTGAGTGCGCCTTCAAAATCACCAATCTTTATTCCAGGTTTAGGTGAAAATGATCTTTCAAAAACGCATTAACTTGTAAAGTCTTATAGCCAAATACATTCGTGAAATTGAAATGAATGAATGAAAATTTTCAAATCTATGCTACATCTAAGTTGTGTCGTACTGTACCTTGTATGTAAAAACTAGCCAAGTCAAATCTTGAGCTTCAATTTATCCTAAGTGCTTTGTGTAAATAATTCGACTGTTCAGATTTGAGCAGTTATATTTCTAAATAGCAACCATTGTTATAGCAGAAAAAAAACAGGAATTTGTGTTGTAAATTCATTTTAGAATGTTGTATGTTCTTATAAATAAATTTCAGGATTGTCTACAGAACTTGGCACCCATTTAGATCCGAATTCTTTTTTTGGCGAAGTCGACAACATAGCCTATTCTTAACTTGGCTCCCAATTTTTACATTTATGTTTTTGATAGGATTACATTCACGTTATCTTTTCTACGTTTTTGTAGTTTTAGAGGATTGTAAGTTAGTTTGCTGTGTTGTACCGTGTACGTGAGTAACATTTCACAGATATAATTGTCTTATAGTCAGAACCTCATAGTTCTTGTACAGTAGTGCGGTGGGGATGAAAATATGTTGGGGTGAGTGAGTGAGTGTACATACCTGCGCGGCGTGCGGCACCAGGTTGTCCAGCAGCGCCTGCACGGCGGCGCGAGTGCTGTATGTATGTACATACCTGCGCGGCGTGCGGCACCAGGTTGTCCAGCAGCGCCTGCACGGCGGCGCGAGTGCTGTATGTATGTACATACCTGCGCGGCGTGCGGCACCAGGTTGTCCAGCAGCGCCTGCACGGCGGCGCGAGTGCTGTATGTATGTACATAGCTGCGCGGCGTGCGGCACCAGGTTGTCCAGCAGCGCCTGCACGGCGGCGCGAGTGCTGTATGTATGTACATACCTGCGCGGCGTGCGGCACCAGGTTGTCCAGCAGCGCCTGCACGGCGGCGCGAGTGCTGTATGTATGTACATAGCTGCGCGGCGTGCGGCACCAGGTTGTCCAGCAGCGCCTGCACGGCGGCGCGAGTGCTGTATGTATGTACATACCTGCGCGGCGTGCGGCACCAGGTTGTCCAGCAGCGCCTGCACGGCGGCGCGAGTGCTGTATGTATGTACATACCTGCGCGGCGTGCGGCACCAGGTTGTTCAGCAGCGCCTGCACGGCGGCGCGAGTGCTGTATGTATGTACATACCTGCGCGGCGTGCGGCACCAGGTTGTCCAGCAGCGCCTGCACGGCGGCGCGAGTGCTGTATGTATGTACATACCTGCGCGGCGTGCGGCACCAGGTTGTCCAGCAGCGCCTGCACGGCGGCGCGAGTGCTGTATGTATGTACATACCTGCGCGGCGTGCGGCACCAGGTTGTCCAGCAGCGCCTGCACGGCGGCGCGAGTGCTGTATGTATGTACATACCTGCGCGGCGTGCGGCACCAGGTTGTCCAGCAGCGCCTGCACGGCGGCGCGAGTGCTGGGCGCCAGCAGCTCCTCCGGCTGCGCCACGATGTGTTTAGGAATGTGTGTGCCACATAAGAACTGTGCTACTTCTTCGCTAAAGTGATTGCAGTTGTGCTCCAGCAGGTTATACGCCGGAGGACTGAAATAAAACACAAATATATGAAAATAAAAATGATAATGATAATAATCAATTATGTCTATGGAATAAAACAATAATGATAATGTTTATTTCCAGTAAAAATGATTACATTATGTTACAAGTACAGTAGTATGATTATAAAACATTTCTTTTCGTTTTTTTAATAGGTAAAACTAAAAAAAAAAATCTTTTAGTTTTAGTTTTTAACATTCAGAAACACAAAATATTAATATAAAATATTAGTAGATTAGTAAATATTAATCGGTAAGTTACTTTTTATTTAAATCACTAACGTATTTTATGGAAAAAAAATTATAAAATATTTTGATCTAGTTACTAAAAGTAGGTTGAAATATGAACGCAATGTTTATTGTGCTTTATAATATAATTCTAATTTTATTTCTTTGTGTTTGTAAATAGTAACGCGAGATCGTTTACCGATAACGTTTCCGAACGTATTCCACTTGAATTTCAGCGGGGAAGACAACTTCATGGACGTATTGTGTATTGTTGCACAAAATAATACTATCGTATTGTTTGTTTATTAATACTACTCTGTGTAAAAAATACCGCGAAAGTTATGCTGATAGTTTTCTTTGAATACTGCAGTGTAGCACTACGAAGTTTTTCTAGAGGGGCAAACGGTGATTATAAAGTATTATTAGGCGTTCTGAGGCGTTTGCGAAAGAACATACGCCGAAAACGACCAGACTTGGGGAACAACTATTCATAGATTTTGCACCATGATAATTCACCATCGCACATAGCATCATTGTGCAAGAGTTCTTAGCCAAAAACTATAAAAGAAAATTCGCTGAAAGAGTTTAAGACCATACCCAATCAGCTTACCAAAAATGTATGGAGGACTGGGTCAAGCGCTGGCGTAGCTGTATTGCAAACAAAAGGGTCTACTTTGAGGGCGATAAAATAAATTTCGACAACTATATTATTTTTTTGGTGTTATTGAACAATTCCCGGTACTTTTAACACAGAATGTATTATGTTCCTTCGCAAGTATATAAGTACTAGTTTCAGAGTATAGACAATAATATTGATATGAATGGATATGGTGGTGTGGTGTTTTTGAGTGTTTTTACTTAATATTTAGTTTTCAATATGATAATATTATCATGCAGCATAGGCACTTGTAATTATTATACATAGTTCATTGGATAAGAGTTCTCGTGTCCTTCACGGTTCACCACACAATCCTCACTTTTGAAAACCTCACGAAATTCAATTTTGAGAACGCCAAAATATAGTCATAAATAGTCACCAAGTTTAAAAAAAATGTCGCATTACGATTCCGAAGTTATAGATTTAAGTTGGTAAGGATTGTGGGGTGAACGTCTCCACACAATCCTCACCTCAGTGCAAGCAAACGGCTGGGAGTATCGACTTGGTTTCAATTCCAAAAAATAGTCAAGTAATAGTCGTAACGCTATGCCAAATCTCGAAAATAGTCATCAAGAGGCTCCAGAGATATACCTAACACCTTTGTAGCGTATGGCGTTGTAGCGCCTCGGGAATGTTCGCAGAGGCTCGCACAGATGGTTTCCATGCCATCATGCGAAAGAAAGCGGCCTCTTTATTACTACGTCTGCATGGTAGTGACAACAGCATTCTAAAAATGATCGCTGCCAGACCGGACTGCCCCTTTCAGGGACACTGGGTGAGAACAGTCTTAGGTCTAGGTAAATAAGTACATTTTGTCTGAACTAACAATACTAACCCACTTTAAGCACCATTGTTACTAAAACCAAGATACTAACAAAAATATGGACCTCTTTAGTCTGAAATAAAGTTTTATTTATTTATTTATTTATTTTATTTCTCTGGAGCCTCTTGATGACTATTTTCTTACTTACTTATGTAGCGGTTAGACCGCCACATACAAAAATTACGAAACAAAAAGACATGACGTCACACAATTCCTACATCTCGCAGTTAGAGTTTACTGAGCGAATAAAATAGATAAGACTATCCGAAATCAACATATGGGCAAGTGCCCGCCAGACATAACAACCCGTCTGGTTGGAGGATCCTCCCTTTTCTATGGTGGATGAGTGAACTTTACACACTGTTCCTCATACCTCTAAATTGGTGACCCCGAGTATGAACGTCAACGCAGCCTTCGTGCAACAACTTCAGCGTGACGTCATAATCATCACTCCCGCAAGCTTTCGTGAGGCGAGTCACACAGCCAGCCAGCACCCACAGCTTCAACGGGTATCCTGACCACCAGCATGCAGCGAACGCGCATTCCTGGTCATCACCCTCAGCCACATCACCCCGACTCACTGGGGAATCACCGCAATCACCTCAATCACCGCAATCACCACAATCGCCGCAATCAACGCAAACAGTTCCGACCCACCGTGAACTGTGCGGCACCCGGTTCCGACTCACTGGAACCACAATCACCATCGCCGCAATCACTGCAGACAGTTCCGACCCACTGTGAACTGAGCGGCACCCGGTTCCGACTCACTGGAACCACAGCTGGCACTGTGAAGCATCGCAAGATCCAAGAGTCAGCCCACTATCGACCTCCGGTCTCCGGAGGGGAGTGATGTAGCGGTTAGACCGCCACATACAAAAATTACGAAACAAAAAGACATGACGTCACACAATTCCTACATCTCGCAGTTAGAGTTTACTGAGCGAATAACATAGATAAGACTATCCGAAATCAACATATGGGCAGTTGCCCGCCAGACATAACAACCCGTCTGGTTGGAGGATCCTCCCTTTTCTATAGGGTATGAGTGAACTTTACACCCTGTTCCTCATACCCCTAAACTTATTATATCTTGGTGAGGATTACGTGGTGACTGGTGAGCCTTTCTCGCCACAATCCTCACCTGATTACCGCGGAATGCTTACGTTTTTTCATTTGAATTTGGTGTCAAAGAATAGTCAAGAAATAATCGTCTCCAACCACGATAACGACCAACCACGTTACATACTGAACTGGGCAAAACACACGAACTACATCACTACAAAAGCCAGCATATCCCTGTGGCAGTGCAAGCGGCTGCTTGGCAGGAATTGGGGGATCAGCCCCAAGGTCACCCACTGGTTATACACTACAGTCATCCGACCTATTATCACATACGGCTCACTGGTCTGGTGGCCCAGGACAGACCTGAGCACAGCCCAAAGAGATCTCGAAAAACTGCAGCGACTCGCTTGCGTTGCAATCACGAGCAGTATGAGAACTACACCCACCGCCGCCCTACAGGTAATGCTGGGACTGCCACCTTTGCACCTAATTGTGCGAGAGGAGGCGGCCTTGGCCGCCTTTAGGATCCATTTATCAGGAACCCTTAGCAATGACTCCAGAGTTAAGCACACACGCATAAAGGAAGATGCGATCAAACGACGACCAATGATGGCATCACCTTGTGATAAAGCCCCGAAAACACACCACTTTCAAAGGCACTACAACATTGTCTTTACAGAAGAACGGTGTGACTACTCAGGCCCGAAAGAGATGAGAGTATACACTGATGGATCGAAAACCGACTCCGGCACTGGAGTCGGAGTCTTCTCACACGACTTCAACATAAATATATCCAGCCCGCTGGGGATGTTCAACACCGTCTATCAGGCGGAGTGTGTAGGCATCATACAGGCGGTCCATGCCCTAAAAGCCAGGAGAGTTACGGATACACACATACGTATACTTTCCGACAGCGCCTCAGTTCTCCAATCCTTACAGAAAAAATGTATAACCTCAAAGCTAACACTAGAATGTCACAATGCTCTAGAGCAAATAACGTTGTCTGGCCGCAACACGGTGACACTACAATGGATAAAAGGACACAGCGGATCGCTAGGCAACGACGCAGCAGACGAGCTTGCTAGACGAGGATCCAGCACGGCAGTCTGCGGACCTGAGCCTATTGTACCCATCCCCTTCAACCAAATACGCAGGTGGCTACAAGAGTTCACCCACACACAAGCGGAGTATTGGTGGGCCTCGACACCGGGCTGCAGGCAGTCCAAAGAAGCTATGCCATCATTGGATAGCGGTCTAACCAGACGTTTACTACGCCTGGACAGGAACGGCCTGCGCCTGGTGACGGGGACCATCACGGGACACTGCTCGCTGAACAAACACTTCCACACAATAGGCATAACGGACAGTCCTCTGTGCAGGGCGTGCATGGAGGCTGAGGAGACCGTCGCGCATGTGCTCTTTGAATGCACAGGCGTCACCCAGATTAGAACACAAACCCTCGGATCACCCAGATCTTTCACGGATGTTCTGAACAGGCCAGGAGTTTTAATTAACTTCTGGAGGGAGGTGGGCTGGTTGGAATAACCCCCCCAAGCGGCCGCCATGGCCCACGCACAATGATCCACTTGAAGGACTAAGTGCGGAAACCAAACCCTCTAACATAGAACATAGAATGTATCCTGCGAAATTTCATGTGAATCGAACCAGTAGTTTTATTATAAATAATCAAAACAATGAACAAAGGAATTTCTTATAACAATCTCATAAGAATGTTTATTTATCAATACTAGCGTTCGCTTACAAAGATTCTAAGTATTATAAAAAATCCTTTGTCTAATCAGGAACCTAAAACCATTAACGATAAGACTATTTACGTAACAAAAAGCTCTCAGTTTTTGTTTATGTTAGCGAGCTCTTATCTCTGACGCGCCGCGGGCGTGACGTTGACGGGTTGTCGCGAAATCGCGCCGCGTGACTATTTTCGAGATTTGGCATAGCGTTACGACTATTTCTTGATTATTTTTTTAAATTGAAACCAAGTCGATACTCCCAGCCGTTTGCTTGCACTGAGGTGAGGATTGTGTGGAGACGTTCACCCCACAATCCTCAACAACTTATAGTATAACTTCGGAATATACAAGATCGCGACATCAATTATTGAGTCACACAGCCAGTCGGCTTCCACGGCTTCAACGGGTATTCTGACCACCAGCATGCAGCGGACGAGCATTCCTGGTGGACCTTCAGCCTCAGCAGCAACTTTGAAACAGCACACTGCGCTTTCGGCTCGTCCACAACAGAGCCCTTTCTACCCTCTCCTCATCGACGCCAGCAGTCAGCCACAACCCGGCGCTGTACCACATTCGACTCACTGGATCATAACGCAGCGCCACCCAGTTCCGACTAACCACGAACTATTCGGCACTCGGTCCAGACTCACTGGAACCTCAACCGGCACTGTGAAGCTACATGCAAACTACGCATCAAAATGCTATATCGCGCAAGCAAAGCTCAATTCTAATTATCAATTTTTTATATAGACGACTGCATAATCTGCATAATAAAACTGGCAATTTTTATATGTTCTCCAGTAAGGATCACGATCATGACCGGTTATTATTTTAGTACTTATTATTATTGATGATTTGAAATACATCGCTGTTCCCCCGGAGCTGGGTTTTTTTTCTATGGAGCTTGAGCATTCTCCTTTAACTTTTATTTCCAGCTTTTTAAACTTTATATACGTATTACTAGTACATACGATACGATCGACACGTGTCTCGCTAAAATCTACGCAGCAGTACGTATTTTTCCCACAGTAAAGTTATCCGGATTTTTTTTTTTGCTTCTCTATCATCAGACCCTGATAAATATATAATTTTATCTATAACCTATTCATTGAGAACATTCCAATGAGCCCAAACACGATATCATTGCTGTAAATTGTTGAGGAGTTGGGTATCCTGCAAATACCAGGTAATGCTGCAGCATCAGTTCAAGGTTACTATGTTATTCTAATACCATTGAAATAACAGATTACCAAATTTAAATTCAATCAGACCTGTGGAAGATGCTAAAATCCATTCATCAATAAGAAAAGACCAGATAATCTTCAAACGGCTGAATAGATATTTTTTTTATCATAGCTAAGAACACTCCCGATTAAGTCACCTTTCAAACAAAACAAAAAAAATCTAAATCGGTTCAACCGTTTGGGAGCTACGATGCCACAGACAGATACACAGATACACACGTTAAACTTATAACACCCCTTCGGTTTCCGTCGGGGGTTAATAAAAATATCCAAGGTTGCTCTCCCAAATTATTGGAAATAGAATTGTTTTTGGAAAATACCAAGTTTGATGTCATTTGTTTAACAGAGCATTGGTTTTAAAAGATCATCAAGTGATGTCAATTAATTATGAAAATTATTGTGTAGTTAGCCATTTCAGCCGAAAACGTATGATGCATGGCGGGTCAATAATATTAATTAAAAATTCTATTAAATCGAAAGACAGAAAAGACATCACCGGACTGTCTGTTGAACACAACATTGAATTGTCCTGTGTTGAGCTTGATAAGCATGTTATAGTTTGCGTATACCGACCTCCAAGCTACCAGAATCTATCCATGTTTGATTCTGTGATGGAAGATGTATTAAAGAAACTCAGTACTTGTAGTAAGTCAATAATCATATGTGGTGATTTTAATATTAACTTACTAGAAAATAACTCGATTACTGTTAGATTATTAAGTCTTTTTAGGTCATTTGATTTATCAAATGTTTTCTTTGAACCAACCCGAGTGACAGCTTCTTCTGCCACTTGTATAGATAATATTTTTTGTAATTGTGATTACTTACACAAACAAATTGTAAACAAGTTGCCATCAGAACACAGTGGACAAACAATAACATTTTGCTCCTACATACCTTTACAAAAAATACAAATAAGGTTTAGGCCCATTACATGTAAAAGTTTAGAGAAATATAACAATTCGTTAGCCAGTCAATTAGAATTCTTGGGCGTGTTCCATTTTAACGCCAAAAATGATCAAGCAGCAGCGATCAACCATTTGGGGGTGTGAGGAACAGGGTGTAAAGTTCACTCATCCACCATAGAAAAGGGAGGATCTTCCAACCAGACGGGTGTTATGTCTGGCGGGCAACTGCCCATTAGTTGATTTCGGATAGTCTTCTCTATGTTTTTCGCTCGCTAAATTCTAACTGCGCGATGCAGGGATTGTGTGACGTCATGTCTTTGTTACGTAGTTCTACGTTGCGGTGTCACCGCTACATCACTCCCCTCCGGAGACCGGAGGTCGATAGTGGGCTGAGTCTTGGATCTTGCGATGCTTCACAGTGCCAGCTGTGGTTCCAGTGAGTCGGAACCGGGTGCCGCATAGTTCACGGTGAGTCGGAACTGTCTGCGATGATTCCCCAGTGAGTCGGGGTGGCGGTGCGTCGTCATCCAGTGAGTCGGATGTGGTACAGCGCCGGGTTGTGGCTGACTGCTTGCGTCGACCAGGAGAGAGTAGAATAGGCTCTGCTTGTGAGACCGGCCGGAAGTGCAGGTGCTGTGCCAAGGTTGCTGATGAGGCTGAGAGTGATGACCAGGAATGCGCGTACGCTGCATGCTGGTGGTCAGGATACCCGTTGAAGCCGTGGGTGCTGGCTGGTTGTGACTCGCCTCACGAAAGCTTGCGGGAGTGATGATGATGACGTCACGCTGAAGTAGTTGCACGAAGGCTGCGTTGACGTTCATACTCGGGGTCACCAATTTAGGGGTGTGAGGAACAGGGTGTAAAGTTCACTCATCCACCATAGAAAAGGGAGGATCCTCCAACCAGACGGGTGTTATGCCTGGCGGGCAACTGCCCATTAGTTGATTTCGGATAGTCTTCTCTATGTTTTTCGTTCGGTAAACTCTAACTGCGCGATGCAGGAATTGTGTTACGTAGTTCTATGTGGCGGTGTCACCGCTACAATCACGGTATTCTCTCGCAAATTTTAGGGAGCGAAGTGATAAAAATAAACCTCCATTAATGCTGATGTGGAAGAAGACGATGCCACACATTACCCCGTAGAATTTCTGAATTCGCTCATGGCAACTGGACTTCCGGCGCAGAAAATCCAGCTGAAGGTCGGTGTCCCGATTATGCTCCTTCGGAACTTAACTCCGCCAATGCTTTGTAACGGAATTCGGCACAAAGTCGTGTCTTTGCAAGGAAAAGACATCAAGGCGGAAATATTTTAATAGGTTGTGTCATTGGCGAGACAGTGTTTATACCTCGTATACCACTAATTCCCCACAATTACCAGTTTAAGCGCGTGCAGTTCCCTGTGAGCGTATACTATGCTTTGCGATGATTATCAATAAGTCACAAGGACCGCGAGAAATCACGGTACAGGGGACAGAGCTCCGGCGGGATCTGATGGCGGCTTGGAGTGTGTGATTGTCGCAACCCAGATTTGGGCACGCCACAATTGCGACGATAAGTCCCCTCTTTGAGGAGTGGCTAGAGAGGCGCCACGGCGTCCTCATCTTCCGCCTGACGCAGGTCCTCACCAGACACGGTTGTTTCGGGAGGTTCCTGTTTCGCATAAGGCGGGAGGAAACGCCCGGGTGTCACCACTGTGTGGACCGCCCGGAGGGCACGGTGGAGCATACAGTGGATGTCTGCCCGGCTTGGGCGGAGCACCGCCGTGTCCTCGTGGAGGCGATTGGCGGCAGTGACCTCTCACGTCCGACCCTGGTAAAGGCCATGGTGCGGAGCGAGAGGGCATGGCAAGCCGTTACCTCCTTCTGCGAAGCAGTAATGTTCGCGAAGGAGGAGGCGGGGTGCGCGAGGGAGAGACAAATGTCACACCCTCACGCCCCTAGCCGCCGCCGTAGGAGACGCCCCGGGCGTCGGGAATTGGTAGCCGATGTCCGGCCACCGTAGGTGCGGGCCTGCGGACGGAGAGCAATGGGTAGCTCGCCATCCGATAAGGACCAGGCCCGGGTCGACGGCGCGTTGTGTTCCACGTGCGCCTCAAAGAGATGTCAGCAAAACTGAAGGGGTCCGCTAGGGCCGATGCCTGCTGAGGTTGCGGGAAGTCCTAAGGGGAAACCGTGGCCCCTGGTACAGGCAAGGGAAGGAACACGGGTGGGTTTTAGTCAGTAAGAGTCTGACACGCCCTTCCGCTCCGCCCAGAGCGGGAAAAGTCATTTGATCATTCCCCACCGAAAAAAAATTTAAAAAAAATGCTGAAGGCTGCGGGTGTCGACCTCAGGACGAGCTGCTTCTATAAAAATCAAGATCTTGAGTCAACACGATAAAAAGACAGTCAAATTTAGATTTTCGCGAAAACTTGTAAGTACTAAAATTTACCTTAATTTTCAACATTTTTAATTTTTCGAAATATCAACCGGAAGTACCCTATATAGCTGGCCAAGCGGGAATTTCGGGATTTACTAAAGCGCGGTAGATTAATACACAGGGGGATACCTTGTAACCATATATTAATTTTTGAAGCTCCACCTGCACCGGCAAGAAAACTCGAAAAAATTACAAAAAAAAAAATACTCGAAAACTACAAAAAATCGCGGAACATACATGGGGTATTTTCGAATACTCCTAGACATGAGGAATCTATTTTTTTTTATGACGTATATTTTTGGTCCATCCTGTATAACATTTTTTTCTTCTTATCATCTAAGCTTTGCAACCCAATAGGTCTCTTTGACGCTCGAGTAAATCCCCATTTAGCATTATGGGTTTTGGGTCAAAAACCTATAATGTAAATCCCGTTGACCTAGAATCAATTACCATTTGTACCAAGTATTTTCGACTTCGACGAGGAGGAGCTCGTGGCTAAGTAAGAACAAGCCGCACGGGTCGATCCATCAGGTTAAGCTACGCTTGCCGGGGTTGGTCAGTGGATGGGTGACCATCTTTACATACCGAGACTGCGAGCCGTTGATCCCGGCTGTCATTTGTGGATCTTTGACAGTCGTTACGAGTCGTCAGAAGCCCGAAAGTCTGACACCAGTCTTACCAAGGGGTATCGTATTACCCAGTTACTGGGTTGTGGAGGTCAGATAGGCAGTCGCTCCATGTAAAATACTGGTATTCAGCTGCATCCGGTTAGATTGGAAGCCGACCCCAAGATACACACATCAAAAGTGTCTAGGGATCAAGCATTTTTATGCGGATTTCTTGAGATTGAGATGTGGCTTTGTAATAAATTTATGATTTTATAAATTTATATGGATCCTTTTTGGTGCATTTCATAATTTGAATCAGGAACTGTGAATCAAATTCGAGTAAAAGATGAAAATCAGCTGTCAATATTTTCCCTATAAAAACATACAACGCATTGAAGACATTATTAGTGCTACTGTTTCCCTACTACTGATTAAAACCAACGTTATTATGGAGCAGCGACGTCATTTAAGCAGGGAAGAAATGCTCAGAGCCGTGGGAATGATAGAAGCTGGTTCCCGGCAACGTACTGTGGCTTTAGCTCTGAATACAAGTCAGAGTGTTATCAGTCGACTTTGGACACGTTACCGAAGCACTGGTACCGTGGCTGAGCGCCATGGAGGACGGTATCGCTGCACCACACGGAGACAAGACCGATACATTCAAATCTTAGCTCGAAGAGCTCCAACAATAACCGCCATGATGTTAGCCGTGAGGCTTCATCACTCTTCAGGGAACTTAATTAGCGACCAAACAGTCAGAAACCGCTTGCATGAAGTGAACCTTCATTCCCGAAGACCGCTACGGGTACCACCTATAGCAATGCACAATCGTAGGATTCGATATCAATGGGCTCTTGAACACAGAAATTGGGCAGAAGAACAATGGCGTTTCGTGTGCTTTTCTGATGAGTCTCGTTTTGGTATGAGACCGGATACAAGACGTATACGACACTGGAGAACCCCTGGACGCCAACAGCGATTAAAATCCTGCCAGGAAGTCCATCCTTATAGTGGTGGAACCATCATGGTATGGGCGGGTATTTGGATCGGCGGAAGAACTGAGTTGATTTGGATTAGAGGCAACCTCAACGCTCAAATTTATGCTGAGACGATTGTATCAGACGTCATCGTTCCTCTACAAGTGCAAATCGGTCCCTTATTTCAGTTAATGCATGATAATGCACGACCGCACACCGCAAGAGTTGTAAGACAGACTCTCGCCGCAGCTAACATCAATGTCCTGCCCTGGCCTGCTCAGTCGCCAGACTTGAACCCGATTGAGCATGCATGGGATATGCTACAGAGAAGAGCTCTGCCGAATATGGAGGGTATCCAGTCGCAAGAAGACCTTTTTTTGTTGTTGCAACGAACATGGGCGGCCATTCCACAGCGTGATTTGGATGAACTCATTTTGAGTATGCCAAACCGATGTTCTTGTGTTGTTAGTGTTCGCGGTAGAAACACGGATTATTAATTGTTTAAGTTACCCAATAAAATTTTAAAGAAAACTGTTATTTCAGTCTTTTTTTCGAACTTTAATGTTAGTGGTTCAAATGTCAAAAATCCCTTTATTAGGAAAATGGCAAATTTCTTTATTAATGCAAAGGTGACTTGGTTTATCGTTACTGTGACAAACGAAAACACTTTATTTGATGAATCCTTAAAGAAAATTTTAATTAATATCAATCAGGAGAAAAGTTATTGCAAAAATATATGTTGATCCCTAGACACTTTTGATGTGTGTAGTTGGGAAAAAGGCTAGGAAGATTGATTGTACCAAGTATTTTCGACCCTTCTTTAGTGTACTCCAGTAAAGTGCGATGAATAAAATGCTCTACCTCGTCTAATTTTGGATTCAGTGAAATGTAAATTGCTACCATGACTATGTGTAGGCCATTTCTAAGTTTGCATAAGCACGCACAAATATCTCCAACAAATGATCTCCTAACATTAACATCGCTAACGTGTGCAATATTTATTTGATTTAAGTACCTTGTCCAACATGCTTAAACGCAACGTTGACACATTTACTAACTCGCAACCTCATAATTTTAGCAGCGATGTTGAATGAAGTTGTTTTCAGTAGCTCTATCAGTACGCCGAAGTTCGCTGGTAGCTTGCATAAATGGAGTAACAATAACACCATCTCTGTATATTCGAAAATGACCGCCGTAGATTGTCGGAAAAGATAGTTCTTCCGCATGTTCATCCATTAAAATACTGACTGGCCTGTTATATTCACCGGGTGCTAGACTCAAAAAATAATCATCATTCCACAAAAGAGTTTGCTGCTGCGCAACTAAATTGTCTTCAATTGGCACATGTTCACTTATTTCATCCATATTCAATTGCGAAGTACGTTCATTGCCGGTAAAAAAAGATTCATCGATTTTAATATGATTTTAATTTCTCGGCATTGTAAAATATTAACCCGAATACAAGAAATAGTAATGGTGACATTGACAGGAACTGTTATTCACATTTATAGTTTTTAAAACTTGACACAACGTAATGGGAACATCAAACTAATAAAAAGGTTTTAATTTAACTATTAATAGTCAAGGATCATTCGTCTAAGTAAATTTGAACTTTGTTGTCAAACAGTTAAACATAATTTTCAATACAACACTCTCGTATCATTCGCCTAAGTAAATTTGAACTTTGTTGTCAAACAGTTAAACATAATTTTCAATACAAAACACTCTCCTTAGGTACTCGTATTTTCGTTACGGGATTTCTGGATTAGGTCTCCACGCTCAAGGCCCGCGATAGAAGCTATGCAATAGCTTAAAAACAAAAAAAATCCTTGTTTCAGGGTTTACTTTCCGACTTATATTTCGGTGAATAACTCCGAAACCTGACGCTAAAGGATATTCAAATTAAAAAAAGACGTGTGGCACTCGGGGACTGCTGCGGCGAAGCTATTGCATAGCATTTTTTATCAACTTACGCAATTGTAAAATATTAACCCGAATACAAGAAATAGCAATGATGACATTGACAGGAACTGTTATTCACATTTATAGTTTTTAAAACTTGACACAACGTAATGGGAACATCAAACTAATAAAAAGGTTTTAATTTAACTATTAATAGTCAAGGATCATTCGTCTAAGTAAATTTGAACTTTATTGTCAAACAGTTAAACATAATTTTCAATACAACACTCTCGTATCATTCGTCTTAGTAAATTTGAACTTTGTTGTCAAACAGTTAAACATAATTTTCAATACAACACTCTCGTATCATTCGTTTAAGTAAATTTGAACTTTGTTGTCAAGCAGTTAAACATAATTTTCAATACAAAACACTCTTTCTTAGGTACTCGTATTTTCGTTACGGAATTTCTGGATTAGGTCTCCACGCTCAAGGCCCGCGATAGAAGCTATGCAATAGCTAAAAAAAAATTCTAAAATAATTTATTTTCTCTTCACAAACAACGATATCATATAATTTAGACAGGCTTGAAGAAATATGTGACACTAGTTTGTGAGAGACTGGTGTCTGCACTAGGAATACCTGTATAGCAGATCATCAGGGTCCCACCACACGATATGTAAACATAATCAGATTAATTAGTAAATGTGAAGGGATAGGACAAACATAAAAAATAATTATAGACTCAGATAATTAAAACAATATAAACAAAAAGAGAAGTAAATGCAAAACTATAACTAAAAAGAAAATGCGATAATTAAAACAATATAAACAAAAAGAGAAGTAAATGCAAAACTATAACTAAAAAGAAAATGCGTGAACTTAACTTATACTCGTACATGTGTCGGGAATTAGAGGGATGGACTATTTTGGATGAGTTAGTAATTCCTCAGTTGCATTATAATCTAAGCTAAGGAGTCATTCAACCAGAGCACTTTTACAGGCCTAGGCCCAGGATATTATGTCATATGACATTTTTTGTTTGTATAAGTGTCCTCTATCTAAATATACACACAGAGGTACATTTAACCGGCCGCACACATTTTGTCAATTTCTTCAAAATTCTATCATAATTTAATTAATTTTGTTATAATATTACATTGCATGAACCTTTACGAAATAAAATTAGATATGTGTAAGGTGTGAAATGGTTTAATTAAGACAAAATATCAATTAATGAGAATATGCAGTTTTCGTACAAAAATAAAAATTAGCAAAGTGTTAATTTGAAAAAAAGTGAGCTCTAAATTGTCGGATTAATAATGTGTATTTCCTCCTCTGGCCCTAATGACCTCTTGCAACTGATTTGAAAGCCCGTCCATTATGTCTTGGATGTCGCTTTTGGGAATGTTCTCGCACCCCTCAACAGGTACTGTTTTTAGCTCACTGATGGTCGCAGGAACTGGTGTACGACTTCGGATTCGTCTTTTCAGGTTGTCCCATACATGCTCTATAGGGTTCAGGTCAGGACACCGAGCTGGCCATGGTAATTGCTAAATATTGACGGCGTCCAAGTAATCGGTAACAACTCTCACGGTCTGTGCACGAGCGTTGTCGCGCATTAAAACAAAATTATCGTCAATGAATGGTGCAAACGGAATCACATGTGGTTCTTGGACTTCTGTCACGTACCTGTGAGCATTAACGCTGCCTCTATCGGAGATGACCAACTCTGTACAGGCGTCGTAACAAATGCCACGCCAAACCATTATCGAGCCTTCCTCGTAGCCCACTGTTTCAACCAAAGCACATTCAACGAACCTGCCACTGCGGCGTCTATACACGCGCTGACGTCCATCATGACCTCGTAAAGCGATTTTTGATTCATCAGAGAAGAGAATTGCCTTCCATTGTTTCGTACTTCAATTTAAGTGTTCTCGAGAAAATCTAAGTCGCACTTTTATGTGAGTTTTGGTCAGTTCTGGGACTCGAGCTGGTCGCAATGCTTTCAGATCCCTCTTTGCTAACCTTCTTCTTACTGTTTTTAATCTCACACTTACATTTCGTACCTCAAACAAGCGGTTACGAGCCTAAGAAGCCGCTGTGAACCGATTTTCAAGAACGTTCGTAACGATGTAAGGATGATCTCTCTCTGATGTTCACCTTCTACGACCTTGCCCTGACCTTCTTGTGTAGAACCGCTCTCTCTGTAACGCCGGATAGCATTTTGTATAGTGGTTCGCGAATATCCAAGCATTCGTCCAATCCGACGCTGGCTAAACCCAGCGTCTGCTCCAGCTGCGTCCAGTGGCATTTTTTTTGTGTAAATGAAATCACGGCACCCCGAGACATCAGTTTTATTCGAAGAAATGGTATCAAAACGTTTTAAAACGAATGTATCCTTCACACAAAGCGGGCGGCGAGAATGTCAAATTTCGATTTAAAATTATTGTTAATTAAAAACCACAGACGTAAACACAACGCTGGTATGATTGTTTTGTTTATTGCAGTTATACACACTTATGAACTTACGCCTTATAGTCAAAGCGTAAGTTATCATAAACAAACGATATGGAATTTGAGATGGACGGTTAAATGTGCCCATGAGTGTATAACTAATTATTTTTTCCGCGATTCTGAAAAAAAAATAAAATCTGTCAAGTGCGAGTCGGACTCGCACACGAAGGGTTCCATACCATGTCGTACAAGATTTAACACTATGAATTTTTGTAATACTTTCGTAAAGGTAACAACAGAGGCGCTATAAAAAAAACAAAGATTTGTAAAGAAATTGTCCAATTTTAATGAAAAAATGTTGTTGTGTTAAAATATAGGTGTAGGAGTAGGTATATTTCATTTATTTTAAGAGAAAAATATTAAGTTAACTTTATCCAGTAACATGCATTAACTAAAGTCAAAGTTATTTATTTGCTACTAACATAGTATTAGTAGGTATAAATAGGTATAATATATGGTAGGTAAGCAGGTAGATATGTAGGGTAGGTAGGGTAGGTTAGGTACCTACCTACCCTGGTAAGAAGCGTAGGGTAGGTAGGTAGGGTAGGTAATTAGGAAAGGTAGATGCGCCGTAGATAAGTACTTAGTGCTAACCGTGCGAAGCCAGGCCTGGTAAAGCTAGTTACTTATAAATAAAAGGATTTCTCTTGCTACATCAGACTATATTGTACAAAATAGAATGTAAGTAGTACGCCAAATTTTAATTATAACTGTGCGTTTGCACTGGCGAAACATTCACAACAAAACATGTTGGAATCTCTATTTTCTGTCAATTTTTCATACAATGTTTGACAGTAACTAGAGATTTCAACATGTTTTGTCGTGATGTTTCGCCAGTGCAAACGCACGGGTCAATACAGGTATTTATTTACGTTATGTTTGATAGTCTATTATTTCTTACTTATTATTTTTACACATCCCATCGGACTATGAGAGTGAGGGAAGAGAGAGTGCACTCGTGTCTGCGCACACACTTGTGCACTATAATATATCCCGCGCCGAAGGCCAGTCTTCGTTGAGATTGGCCGCCGAATATTTTTACACCAATAATTTTTCTCAATATAAAATTGTATCCACAACGGTTTAAGGTAACTGAATAGTACACTGTATGTGCCAGCATTTCAATGTTACTGAATATATTGTCTATTGGAGTGTAGTTTTATTTAACATGAGGTACACACACTAGGGATACTTTGAAAAAAGTCGATAAAGTTCCTAAACTCAAAAAATACTGGCCGGTTTTAAAATCCTGTGAAGAAAGTTTATTTTGTAGACCTTTTTGGATGATCGAAATTTAAATGATTGAAATAGTATATGCTGCCAGGATAGTAGGTACTTACTAATTCCATGTCATTACTCCAACTATTAAATAGTTATCTGTGGAATTTATATCGCATAATATTAGCATGAAATACAAAATTATTACTTTAAGTTGCAGAAAATCGCCCATATTAAATAAAATACGTTGTGAATCGGCGTTTTTAGTATTTGTTGATTATAAACAGTATATGTTACATGATACACACAAGTTTCAAATTCCTAATTTGTTTAGTTGTTGAGATAGAGCTCGTACAAAAATGGTCTAAAACAGACAACTTCTACGGCCCCCTAATTCATCATTTTTGAAGATAAAAACAAATAAAAATTATATTTATTCTCTACTTGATGAGCTCTAGAAAATGATACCCCACATGCCAGGGTCAGATTATTTTTTTTTTCAAAATTTAATTTTATTGTATGGCGACCCCCCTTTAATTTTTAATTTTATTATTTGTTGCTCTTGCGGCAATAGAAATGCTCAATCTGTGAAATTTTCAACTGCCTACCTATTACGGTTCATGAGATAGAGCTCGCTGACAGACAGACGGACAGCGGAGGCTTATGAATAGGGTTCCGTTTGTCACCCTTCGGGTACGGAACCCTAAAAACAAAATGGCGGCATCATGTTAGGGCCACCCTCCATACAAAAATCTTCAAACCCCTTTGGCAAAAAGAAAGGTTTTACAGCACAAATAAAGGAAAGAAAGTTGAAAATTAAAGGGTGTCCCACACATACATACATAGTTGACGCCAGTTAAGATAGTCCTCTGAGTTGTATGGGCGCTCATATAATTTAGAGAACTAGTTTCTGGGCACAGAACTATTTAGGTACCTATACGAATGAAGCTCCTTACGGAACTCGCTCTTGACCGGTTTTTTTACACAAAATGGTTATTTGAGTGATTTGTTTCTTAAGGTTAAACTTTTCGAATGGTATCATAAAAATACAGAATGCTCTTTTTCGGATTTGAGTTGGTAAACTTGGTTCGATTCCTGAATCAGGCAAACGACTTTTCAAAATGTTTAAACGCAGTTTTAGTTATTTTTGAAGAAAATCGAATGTTTCTATTGAGTAAAAATTGGTCACATCAATATTTAGGGTATTTCCTTTCCAAGGCCTGCTTTCACTTTCTATCCTGTATATTAGTATATCAGGGACCCTATTATGAACTCTTCATTCCAGGCAGTTTACGGCGTAAACAGAACCTGCCTTGCAATTTAAACTCGTCATAAGTGCAAGCCAGTCAGCGGGCACGTGATACCCTGGCCGACTTTGCCCGAATATTGTCTGGAAATACCATCACGACACCATTTACGAACGTTCGTTTGACATTTCTTGACATATTAATACTGTTATTAAGTAACCACACAATGCATGCAATTTGTATTACACTGCTTCAGAGGAGCTTTTATTGAATTGTTTTGGATTTCTTTGGCGAAATTATTCGAGCGTTATCCAGTTAACATAAGAAAATATCACGTGTGACGAATATGTATGTACCATTTGAGTTTATGGAAACTCTGGAAAGTGGTACTTCTGATGAAAATACCGAAATAACGGTATAATTGTAAAAGTCCCACAATGTTTCCAACCTTAGAGTATATGACACTGGAGAAGCCTAATGCGCAATATTCCGAAAAAGGTCTGTCACTTTTGGCGGGGGATGCGGTAGTTTCTACGAAAAAAAAAAACAATGGCTATTGTTTTTTTTGCTCGCCCGGAAAGAGGAGTCCGGAAGATGAATCCATGAAATTAAACAGCTGTTGCATAAAATAGTTTGATTTTAATAAGAAGAGAAAATAACTACAATTAAATAAAAGTAACTAAAATGTAATAATCTCAATAATATTTGACAAGTAAAAAAAAATGTCAAACCATTTCAATGGACATATAAAACACAGAACAATCAAAAAAATTAAAAATTAAGTAAACAAAAATAGTTAGTACTAAGTAATTCATACTAAGAAATTATCGACATGTCAATTTAGGTTTCAACTAAGACCTCAACCCTACGGTAGTCTCGCTATCATTTTTACTAAACGTAATCGCATGTCAAGCGCATGTAAATTTTGCTGATTTTGCGTATATTTTCGTAATGCAAAAGAAAAGTATTTTGATCTTTATGAACATAACGAGATGTACCAAGACTCGGTGACGTCACAGAAGCAATGTGAGGAAAATACTCGATTCATGCCATGTTTTATGTTGAATCATGGTTGGATCGAATGAAAAATCAAAATGTGGTTAGAATTTTTATTTTCAATAAAAACATGACTAAATATTACAAAAAAAATATTAATATATGGAAGGTTATTCAGTTCTTTACGTACTCGTAAGTTTGACGTATTTGAACGCTTTTTACAGAATTTAACAGCACAGCCAGGCATTTATTTTTGGCATGCTAGGAATAAAATAAATAAATAAAAAATTACACGCAGCGCCACGCGTCTTTATACCGATTTACGAAGTGCGTTAGAATCGATTTGAAAGTAGTTTTTATGACCGTACCAGAACATTTTGTTGTTGTTCCTTTACAGAGGGGAACTGTTCGTAAGGCTTCTCCAGTGTTATATACTCTAAGTTTCCAACTAAACACAAGTTAAGCCCCGACGAGAGCGAGAACTCGTGGCCTTCACCACACAATCCTCACTTTTGAAAACTTCATGAAATTTAATTTTGAGAATGCCAAAAAATAGTCAAGAACAAGTCATAAATAGTCACCAAGATTAAAAAAATTGTCCCATTAAGATATATATATATGTTGAACTTTGCTTGCGCGATGTAGGATTTTTGTGACGTCATGTTTTTGATGCGTAGTTCGCATGTGGCTTCACAGTGCCAGCGAACGAGCATTCCTGGTCATCACCATCAGCCTCAGCAGCAACTTTAAAACAGCACACTGCACTTACGGCCAGTCCACAACAGAGCTCTTTCTACCCTCTCCTCGTCGACGCCAGCAGTCAGCTACAATCCGGCGCTGTACCACATTCGACTCACTGGATCATAACGCAGCGCCACCCAGTTCCGACTCACCACGAACTATTCGGCACCCGGTTCAGACTCACTGGAACCTCAACTGGCACTGTGAAGCCACATGCAAACTACGCATCAAAATGCTATATCGCGCAAGCAAAGTTCAACATATAGTATACCAGATCCTGACATCTATTGTTGGGCAGTTGCCCGTCATACAGCACCCTAATTACGTAATGCACGATCAATTTTAAATTGAAACCAATTGAAAAAGATTGCCAGTCCATTGCTTCATAAGTTCGACAAAAAAAATCTGCTCAATTTTTTATGTCGAACTTATGAAGCAATGGACTGGCAATCTTTTTCAATTGGTTTCAATTTAAAATTAATAATAATAATTTTATTTACCAATAAAGTTTATTTACCAAAATAGTTACAGAAATGTACACAAGTAGATATAACTAGTGGGTAATTGATCGTGCATTGCGTAATTGGGGGGCTGGACACCCGTCTGGTCGGAGGATCCTCCCTTTTCTATAGAGGATGAGTGAACTTTACACCCTGTTCCTCATACCTCTAAAACTTATCAACTTTTTATATAGATGACTGCATAGTCTGCATAATAAAACTGGCAATTTTTATATGTTTGCCAGTAAGGATCACGATCATGACCGGTTATTATTTTAGTACTTATTATTATTATTGACGATTTGAGATACATAGCTTTTCCCCCGGAGCTGGGTTTTTTTTAAGCATCCTCCTTTAAAATTTAAAAAACCCCCGACACAAAAAATCCTTTTAAAAGCTAAAAAATAAAATATACTGGCCCTTTAAGTTTAATATAATTTGTAGTTAATATTTTGTCGTCGCGTCGGGGGACGGCGAATGAAAAATTGAAAATATATTTTCTACAATAGCATGCCGCGTCCCCCGACGCGACGACAAAATATTAACTACAAATTATATTAAACTTAAAGGGCCAGTATATTTTATTTTTTAGCTTTTAAAAGGATTTTTTGTGTCGGGGGTTTTTTAAATTTTAAATTTAATTTTGATTAAATAATTTTAAAGTATGTTGCACTCCCTTTGGTTTAATATTATGAGTTAAGTTGCCAGAAGATACCTTTTTATTATTCTCTAATAATAATTGGTTAATTGATGTGGTAACTTCTGCTGTCTTACTGTCTAGTTTAAATTATCCGGAGCTACATCCACAACTATAAGTGAAGAGTCTAAGATGCCGTTATAAGTTCCAGCAGGAAGAGAATACCCTATCTGACTGGTAGAGGCCTCCAAGTATGTTGGTATTATAGGTGGATCCTCCTTCGTACAACATATTAAATCATTATTATTACTCACTATGTTGTTAGTACAACTAGACAACATAGACTCGTCACTAATACTAAACTTTGTTATATTAGCTATAACCGCATTAATATTATATGCTATCAACATAGCAATCAAATGTCTACATTCCCAAGACAGAGATAAAGTTCTCTGAGTTAACGGAGTTAACTTAAAACCTCAAACCACTAACAAACTTGTTAGTGTCAAAATACAATAACTTGTCACTATGACAACATGTCAGCCTGTGAATAGTATTATTCAACTTAAATATATAGTTATTTTCATCATGTGAAAATGTATACGAATAAGGAAAAGCACACAACATCAGCTTTCCTACATTTAATTTTAATAAGGTGTCCACACCATCCACTATGTCCTTTCTGGTACAACAAATGTTTCATATAATATTTAGTCCTTATATTTTTATTTCGAATATTATTGTTTCAACGACTATTTACTTGAATGAAACATTATTTCACAGAAACACAATTCAATGAATTTTTAATCACATTTTTTTATTTAACAAACTTATCAAACTGTAGAATTATTTTTTTAAAGAATATTGTTTGTTTATTTCAACGAAAATTTAAAAATAGCCGTTATATGCTATAAACAACAATAGTGTGTGTGTTTGTGTAGTGTAGTGTCTAGTAATATAACTATTAGGGCACTCCGACCATATAGGTTAGGTTAGGTTAGAACTGTGACCAACTACGCGCGACCCGAGCGAGCGAAGCGAGCGGTGCCGCGGGAGCGGCCGGCGAGCGCTACATCGAAATTGATCGCAGTATCAAAATTAGGGCATTGGGGATTTTCTTGGTAATAAGTTTTATACTAACTAAACAGTATGAGAATAAAGAATATTTGATTTGTTATTCTATAATATGAATATCCAAACTTTTAATTTTATTTGTAACAAAAATCTATTATTTAAGTTTTTTCAAAGTAAGTATTCTGCGTATTGATTATTCTATGAAATGATAATTATATGAAAAAAATTATGTGAAACGAAATTCTATAAAACTATTGTCTATAAAACAACGTACAACCCTATTTCTTTGGCACGCTCTGTAGCCTAAACGGCTTGATGGATTTTAACATATGAGGTGTCGTTAGATTCGTCTTAAATGTGGGAGTGTCATAGGCAAAATAATATTTATATATTGCATCTGCAAATACAAAAAAAAGGGAGGGGAAGAGGGGAAGGTTTTTTTTAAAAATAAATTATAACAATATTAGTATCAAATAAAAGCTAGTAATGAGTCGATTCCAAAGAAGAACATTCACGGTCCATACATTTTTGGGCTAAATATGAAAGTGCCGGCCAAAGAAAAACAAAGTTATATTCCGTGAATATGTTATTCTCTTCACTTTTCACTATGGGACCAAATCTGTAGGGCCATTCCCTACGCTGTTATACGTCTTTGTAAAATACTGTTTTCAGAATGTTTTATCATAATCATAATTATTTATTTGTCAGAATATGGTACATTATATGGTCTTAAGATTAGTCAATGGTATCTTTACATTCTGCCAAGTGTGGCGTGCAAATAATAGGTACATACATTTATTACAGGAGAGAGACTATTAGGTTAGTATTAACATTATTGATTCAATTTTAGGTATGTCAATAATAATATCGTAGAGACAAACAATTTATTTGGGATGTCAAACTATCATTTTAATGTCAGAGTAGGATGTCAAAATATAAAAGATTATAAAATGGGGTGAATAGAAATCGCGGGGTGTATAGAAACAAATCTGAGAAATCGCGGGGTGTATAGAAACAAACTCTCAGATTTGTTTCTATACACCCCGCGATTTCTATTCACCCCATTTTACTGTAACAATTTAATTAGGATGTCAAAGTATCATTCAAATAGTCGTTTAAATTATAATAACATTTAATACATAGCAAGTCTTTCAGTTTCTTTTTAAATCCATTTAAATTTAACTCTTTAATTGATTTTGGAATTTTATTATAAACTTGCGGGGCTATGCAGAATATGCTTTTCCACATTAAGGCTGTTTTGGCTCTCCGTCCGCGTAACATATCATTCCGTCTGTTACGTTTAACAGTATCTGATAGGTTCGGAAACAAGTGTGCATTCAACTTAACAAATAAAGCAGTTTCATAAATATACAAAGCCGGGAGTGTCAGAATTTTGTATTTTCTGAAATATGGTTCACAACTGTCCGTTACTTGAAGCCCAAACATGGCTCTGATGGATCGCTTTTGCGCTTTAAAAGCGGCTTCTCTGTTTGTTGAATTACCCCAAAATATAATACCGTATCTTAATACAGATGCCACAAGACCATGATAAGCTGTGAGTAGAGCATCTGTGTTAACTGTTGGAGCATGTTTATACAGGGCATAGGATGAACTACTAATTTTTTTACATAGAGCTTCAATGTGACCCTTCCAGTTGAGCTGCCTATCTATAATCTAGCCTAGAAATTTCGTACTATCTACATCGTCAATTTTATTACTTTGGTATTGAACCTCCATTTTCGAACTGGGTTTTTTATGGCCAAAGTGCATTATTTGGGTTTTTGCAAGGTTAATTCTTAAATTATTATTATTAAGCCAAGAGATTAATGAATTGACCGCGTTATTGACATCAAATTCATACAATTCAGGTTTATTACAAGGTATTATTACCGTACTATCGTCAGCAAAGAGTGTTATAGGGAAGTCTATGGGTTTGGGCAGGTCATTAATATAAATCAAAAACAGTAAGGGTCCTAATACACTGCCTTGTGGTACTCCAAAATACACTGTGCGTTCTTTGGACAGGTATGTAACTTCTTCTTTAGTCTTTGAATTTAAATCTGTTATAGCAGTGACTTGTTTTCTATTTGAAAGGTAAGTGAATAATAAGTCTAGAATGTTACCTCTTATACCATAGGAGTCAAGTTTATTTCGTAAAATATTGTGGTCAACACAGTCAAACGCTTGGGTCATATCACAATATACAGCACAAACAGGTGTCTTATTGTCAATATTAGTCATAATTTTATTTAGAAAGTCAAAAATAGCCATATTAATCGTCATATTCTTCCGGAAACCTTTTTGCTCGTTGCAGAGAATCATATGTTTTTCTAAGTATGCGTATTGTAAATATATTTTTCAAATTTTTTAGAAAAAATTGGCAAAAGTGCAATAGTTCTGCATTAGGTGCTTATTACCTTTTTTAAATATAGGTTTAACTATGGAGATCTTAAGACGATCTGGAAAAACTGCCTGGCTGATACACAGGTTAAGAATGTGACTCAAGTGTTTAGAAATTAAATCGGCAACGTGTTTTATAATCTTAGTTGAAATTTCGTCATATCCTACGCTATTAGTGTTTTTAAGACCTTTTATAATGTTAAATATTTGTACCTTTTAGTTAAGAGAATAACAGTAATCTAATTATAATAATAGCTTTTTATGGCAGTAATAATTACAGTCATCATTTTTTATTGTAAAACTAAGGTTCTAGGTTTATTCTCCACATACCTACTGTATGAGAAATAAAGTTTTTTTTCCCGACGCTACTATTAATAACTGATTGAAATAGTTATCACTAGTATTAACTGGTTTTAGGTCTATTTCATCATATCAGCTGAAAGACGTCCACTGCTGGACATAGGCCTCCCCCAAGCCCCGCCACTTCGATCGATTCTGTGCTTCCCGCATCCAGCGGATTCCTGCGGCCTTTACTAGGTCATCGGTCCATCTTGTGGGACGCCTTCCAACGCTACGTCTTCCGGTACGCGGTCGCCACTCTAGAACCTTTCGGCCCTATCGGCCATCTGGTCTGCGAGCATGTGTCCTGCCCATTGCCACTTAAGTTTAGCAATTCTTCAGCCTATGTCGGTTACCTTGGTTTTCCTGCGGATCTCTTCATTTCTGATTCGATCACGTAGGGAAACTCCAAGCATAGCCCTCTCCATTGCTATTTGGGTGACTTTTAGCCTTCTGATAAGATCCATTGTGAGCGACCACGTTTCAGTGCCATAAGTCATCACTGGCAACACGCACTGGTCAAAGACTTTCGTCTTGAGACACTGTGGTATCTGGGACGAGAAGATATTGCGTAGCTTCGCGAACGCTGCCCAGCCGAGGTCGGATTCGACGATTGACCTCTTTCTCGAAGTTGGACCTACCTAGCTGGTCAGTTTGTCCTAGGTAAACATACTCGTCTACAACTTCGAGCATAGCGTCTCCGATCTTTATGAGAGTGGGTGTTACATGGGCATTTGACATGACCTTTGTCTTTTCCATGTTCAATTTTAAGACTCACTCTTTTGGAAGCTCTGCTGAGGTCATCGAGCAGTATACTGAGGTCCTCCATGGTCTCAGCCATGACAACTATATTGTCGGCAAACCGAAGGTTAGTGATATACTCGCCATTGATGTTGATGCCTAGTTCTTTCCAGTCCAGAACCTTGAAGACATCCTCCAGTGCAGCGGTGAACAGTTTCGGAGAGATAACGTCTCCTTGTCTCACACCTCGCTGCAGAAGGATAGGTTTCGAGGCCTGGTCGGACTGACATAGTGGCGTTTTCGTATAGGCACTTTAACACCTCGATGTACCGATAGTCGATCTGGCACCGTTGAAGAGACTGCAGTACAGCCCATGTCTCCACAAACGCTAAGCAGAGAGGCAGGTTATACTCTTCGGTCTTCTGTATAACCTGCCGCAGCGTATGTATGTGGTTCAGGTGCTAAAGCCTTTACGAATCCGAATCCGGCTTGTTCGGGAGGTTGGAAGTCGTCAAACCTGCGCGCGAGACGGTTCGTGATGACTCTTGAAAACAGCTTGTAGATATGGGTCAGAAGTGTGATGGTCCTATAGTTCTTAAGCAGGGCATTGTCGCCCTTTTTAAAAAAGAGTACCACCACACCTCTGTTCCATGCCTGTGGCGTTTTATGGACATAAAACCAGTTAATACCTATTTCAATCAGCTTAGACTAGTAGGTACTATAAAAAAAACGTTATTTCGCATACTGTAGTTATGTGGAGAATAACCCTAGAACCTTAGTTTCACAATAAAAGATGATGACTGTAATTATAACTGCCATAAAAAGCTGTTATTATAATTAGATTACTGACAGCGCAGGGAATGGCCCTACAGATTTGGTCCCATAGTGAAAAGTGAAGAGAATAACATGTTCTAACGCTTTTTTTTTGTTTGGCCGGCACTTTCACATTTAGCCCAAAATGAATGATGTCCTTTAGATATATTAATAAAACTAAAAAGCTTGAAATAAAGAAAATTATTCAAAAAACAAAAAACCCGACTGTTTTTCTCTTTTCAGTTATGTGTTTTTGTAGTCGGGTTTTTTGTTTTTTGAATAATTTTCTTTATTGTTGTATGTCCTCTAAAATGCAGGCCTCTAAAAGTAGGACATTTCAAGTCCGGAGCTTCCGTACTGTTTTACTTAGGGACT
Organism: Conistra vaccinii; assembly: GCA_948150665.1. Taxonomy (NCBI): domain Eukaryota; kingdom Metazoa; phylum Arthropoda; class Insecta; order Lepidoptera; family Noctuidae; genus Conistra; species Conistra vaccinii. The sequence goes on along the minus strand of OX411323.1, from coordinate 481,189 downwards.
GTCAGCAGTCTTCCAAATCATTGATTGCCCGAGTGCAGCTGGGGCGAGCCGCTAGTTACTTTACAAAGAGCGAGTTAAGCTGAGCATGCACTGATAGCGAGACATTACTCGTTCTGACCTGTATGTGGTGGCGGAGAGTCCCTGCAAGTAGTCCACGAAAACCTGGAACGGCACGAAGGTCTGGCCGAGCTGCTCCACTCGGTGCGGCGGGCCCAGCTGAGTGCTGCCCTGCAATTATCAACATTAACGAATGAAAAACACATAATAAGCATCCGCGTATCAAAGGCAATAAGATGGACCTTATTTTGTTTATGCTTTTGTCTGTACTATATACGCACATACGTTAATAACGCAGTGCTTTCCGTTACTTTAGTTAGAGACATGCGAGATTTTTTTTTAATCCTTGGTTTTAAGGCTTAGCGTAGTAGTAGCGTACTCCGCAACGCAGGCACGTGACACGCAGACGCATCTGGTTCTGTCTGCGGGTCGCTGTAGTGCCAGGCTGCGAAACCCGCGCGACGTCGCACAGATTTCAGTGTACGTAGTCATGTTTTTATGGTTTTACGGCTGTGAACTGTCTGTTCTTAGCACCATCTTGGACGTGCGTACCTACGTGTAGGTCAAAATCAAACTCAAAGTCAAATAATTTATTTCAATTAGGCACATAAAAGGCACTTTAGAACGTCAAGATTTTACAACAAATAAAATAATAGATTCTAGTTGCCTGCGTCTCAGCATACGTTTAGCCTGTTCGTGGGTGTATGCTGTGTACATAGGAGATGAGGCTTCATATATAACAAACATCACGCCTTGTTTATGCTGTGTACATAGGAGATGAGGCTTCATATATAACAAACATCACGCCTTGTTTATGCTGTGTACATAGGAGATGAGGCTTCATATATAACAAACATCACGCCTTGTTTATGCTGTGTACATAGGAGATGAGGCTTCATATATAACAAACATCACGCCTTGTTTATGCTGTGTACATAGGAGATGAGGCTTCATATATAACAAACATCACGCCTTGTTTATGCTGTGTACATAGGAGATGAGGCTTCATATATAACAAACATCACGCCTTGTTTATGCTGTGTACATAGGAGATGAGGCTTCATATATAACAAACATCACGCCTTGCTTCCCCGAAGGGTTGTCCTGAGGTGTACCTATAGTACGCCCACATTTCGCCAGTTATGTTTTAAGTCCCATGTAATAGGGGGCGAGCCTATTGCCATCTACTTAATGTCTCTTAATCTAATATATCTTATAAGTACTCCCAATACTCTCCAATCCCTGCAACTCTTGAAAACCGAATCTACAATGGCGACCAGACAATGAACATCGACGAGTCCATCTCGCATGTTGAAACCCAACGATATACTAGAGAAGAGCAATCAAAAGTTTTGTGTGAATCACCTTTAGGATTTGTGGCAATTAGGAAGGAAGCCAACGGCTGTAGTAGTTACAGAGGAAATACGATCGATAGTTATGTGGGAGCGCAAGGAGGCGCGGGGCGGCACGAGTGCGGCGCGTCGGCGTCAGGTAGTCGCCCATTTCCAGTGTTGCGTGTTGCGGCACATAGAGCGCGACCAAAGTGGCAGTAAATACGTTTGCAAGAACACAGCGATACCTGCAACACGAGCATCGACGCACGCGCTGCACCGGCTAATAATACGACCACAGTCACTGCCGCATTGCGGAATTGACATCTTTAGAATCTTTACGTAATTGCTATGACATTTAAGAACTTATTCATAGCCAGTCTATGAATAAGTTCATAGTTAAGATAATATCATCATAGCCACGGTGAACATTTACCTGCTCATGGAAGGGTGAATAATATTTTCATGCTTAGAACGGATACTGATATCACCAGGAGCATAAATTGGCAATATAACTTTGATATAATTATCTATCTTACATAATAATACTACAAATAAATAAAATTGAAGTTTGTTTGTAATATCAAAATAAAAAATTTTGTTTAAAAACTGTAAGTAACCTAACTACGGGAAAGTGAAAATATTAACATCTTTTTAGTAAAAGAGGTAATAGACATAATTATAGCACAATAAATAGGGACCTATTAGTTCAACCAGGTTTTAGACTGGCAAAAGGAGACTCATCCTTCATGGGGTACTGTTTAAAATGTTATAATAAAATTCCTCCCCACATACTTGCAACTGAATGAGACGAAATTCAAATCTTGTATAAAACGCACACTATGCAGGCAGGCATATTATAAGTTGAGGGATTACATCGCTGATAAAAATGCTTGGAGCTGCTGAAGATTGTAGCACCATCTTTGCATTGTATAAACTCAATCTCCGTTGTAATTGCATAGGACAGGTGTAAGTACTATGTACTAAAGAGCTACCATTCACCGGGTAATATGTCTTTCATTGACTTGAATGTGCCCTAGTGGCTGTGAGTATGTCATGCGACATGCCCACTCAGATGTCTCGCTGATGGTGGCGCGTGTGTTGAATCATTTAACTTCCTTCAAAATGGTTGAGCTGAATGGTGCAAATCTATGCGTCATGTTCGTGAACGGGCACCGTCAGTTAAGACTGGTCATCTCGTAGCTGCCATGGCTTATTTAAAAAAAATATTTTTTTTGAATTGTTCTTTATTACGGACGCTTTTAACGTACATGTCATTTTACATTGATCTCACATGTATAATTTCAACAAGAAAGATGTAACCAATTTTATGTAACAACAATTTTTTATTTAAAACAGTGTCCGTGGAGTTTCTTGCCCATTCTTCTCCATAGGTACCTACTACGTTTTGGAATGGGCAACTAGCTTCATATTTCTGACTGACTGACTCCTTGGCAATTCAAAAGTGCCTGTATACGGTTTATTTGAAATAAATGCTTTAGTTTGATCTAAAAAGTACGACACAAGAAATTATTTCAGGAGACATAGGGTACAAAAATGGTCACGGTAAAGCCGTGGTCGCATGCCTGTAACCATGTGGGTGCCAGGAACACCTACAAAATTAATAATGAATAATAATAATAATTACCCCACCGCCGTATCTCTACGTTGACGTCGTGGTGGGGTTTGCGCGCTCCGAACTCTGGGTCTGTGCCGGTCTTTGGTGCCGGTAGAGTTTACTTTACCGGAACAGGTCTAGGATGAGGAGCCAGACCAAGAGAGATACAGAAAACCGCAGGGGATGTGGCGAGCTGTTGGGCAGCAGCGACCTCACGGACCCTATCTCCCGGGAGATACCTTGTTCCTCATCTCTGGCTTGCCTTTATTGGCCGGCTGAAGTGAACACTGACGGACGAGGAACAGAGATTCGCAAGAGCAAACGTGCTCGGAGGAAGGAAGTATTCCAGTAAGTGCTCGTAGGGATCTTGACCATCTTCCGGGCTCTGGGATTGTTCTGAAAGCCGTGGAATACCACTTCTCCTCAAGCACCTCAGGACCTGTTGCCCTATCTCGCTACGTCACTTTGTGCTAGCGACAGTTTTCGGGGGCCCATTATTGAGTGTGCAAGTCACCCCTTGCCATTTTATCCGTGTATACCATAACATTGATCAGGCAGGGGACATAGACCTTCCATAGTTCTAGGTAACCAATCCACTATAGCCACCCAAACCCATAGTCCAATATTTTTTGTTTCCATTTTCTGCAATAGTCCTGCACCAACCGGGGGTTGTCCTTGGGTGCACTTGCATAGTGCATACAGGGATAATCGTCGGTTGGTGCCTCATTTCATTTAAAATTGTCTAAGGGCCTCTGTGAGTTGGCTTCGAACCCTCGTACGCCTTCCAAAGGACCGGGGGCCCCCATGGTCCCAAAATATGTAAACACATAATATGTGTTTACTATAATATAATATATTATATTCAATAATAATAACTAATATTAATTAATAATGGCATGCGACGACGGGTTTACCCTGACCATTTTTGTACATATGCCTTGATTTCTGTCTGAAATAATTTCTTCTTTCGTACTTTTTAGATCACTTTTATTTTCCCGTAGTTGGGTTACAAGTTTTCAAACAATTTTTTTTTATTTTATACTTTTCCGTTTTAACGCTTGATAAATACGACAGTGTAAATAAGAGTGATACAATAGGTCAGTAATTAACCTATTTTATTTAAATAAATATAAACATGTTTGTAATGTGCTCTTCAAGACCTTTCTTTTGATATCCAACCATGTCATGATTATCGCAATTTAAATGTTTTCGAGGTTAGAAATTTATGTGTAAAGTCCACCACATTCAATGTATGGAGAATTTATAAAGCGCTACGGCTGAACACACGTAAAAGCAAACATACTTGCACATACATAGACTGCTAAAAACATAACCCTTCCTTTTGGATTTGCCGTAGACGGGTAATAACAGCTTTTTATTAGATGCATATGAAAGTATATACGGTACATACAATAAAACACATTTTTTTTATTTTTGTCTGTCTGTCTGCTTGTTGCGGCTAATCTCCGAAACGGCTGGACCCTATTTTAACGGAACTTTCACTGGAAGATAGCTGATATTATAAGGAGTAAGTTAGGTACTTACTACTACTTTTGTTTTAGAAAAAAAAAATTTGAGCACCTCGCAAAAAAAATTAAACCCATGAAATCTATAGCTATTGTATTTACTAGCTAAACATCTATACAAATAAATAAATAAATTCCTTCAGAATAATGTTTGTTTAATTAATTGTAAGGCCATTATAATTTAAGCAATACTTATTTTCTTCCTTCTACTTTTCTTCAAATTATGAACTCGGCGAAGTCATCCACTTCATCGCTTAGATCTAAAATGAGACTAAACTAATGAAAGTGTGAAAGTTGCAGCTGTAATGTTTAATGCATTCGGTATTGTCATGTTGGCGCCGAGCCCCGCTTAAAAATAGAGTCTGTTTACAATGCGGGAGCGTTCATATCCCGGTTCGAGCCACCGCACCGCCCGCGCCGCGCGCCGTGTGTCGGTCAGGTGTCATGGCGGGTGCGCTGCAAAAACAGATTTATCATCATCATCATCATATCAGCCGAAAGACGTCCACTGCTGGACATAGGCCTCCCCCAAGCACTGCCACTTCGACCGATTCTGTGCTTCCCGCATCCAGCGAATTCCTGTGGCCTTTACTAGGTCATCGGTCCATCTTGTGGGAGGGCTTCCAACGCTACGTCTTCCGGTACGTGGTCGCCACTCCAGAACCTTTCGGTCCCATCGGCCATCTGTTATGCGAGCAATATGTCCTGCCCATTGCCACTTAAGTTTGGCAATTGTTCGGGCTATGTCGGTTACCTTGGTTCTCCTGCGGATCTCTTCATTTCTGATTCGATCACGTAGGGAAACTCCAAGCATAGCCCTCTCCATTGCTCTTTGGGTGACTTTTAGCCTTCGATAAGGCCCATTGTGAGCGACCACGTTTCAGTGCCATAAGTCATCACTGGCAACACGTACTGGTCAAAGACTTTCGTCTTGAGACACTGTGGTATGTGGGACGAGAAGATATTGCGTAGCTTCCCGAACGCTGCCCAGCCGAGTCGGATTCGACGATTGACCTCTTTCTCGAAGTTGGACCTACCTAGCTGGACAGTTTGTCCTAGGTAAACATACTCGTCTACAACTTCGAGCGTAGCGTCTCCGATCTTTATGAGGGCGGGTGTTACATGGGCATTTGACATGACCTTTGTCTTGTCCATGTTCATTTTAAGACCCACTCTTTTGGAGGCTCTACTGAGGTCATCGAGCATTATACTGAGGTCCTCCATGGTCTCAGCCATGATAACTATATCGTCGGCAAACCGAAGGTTAGTGATATACTCGCCATTGATGTTGATGCCTAGCCCTTTCCAGTCCAGAACCTTGAAGACGTCCTCCAGTGCAGCGGTGAACAGTTTCGGAGAGATAACGTCTCCTTGTCTCACACCTCGCTGCAGAAGGATATTTTTCGAGGTCTGGTCGTGGAGTCGGACTGACATGGTGGCGTCTTTGTATAGGCACTTTAACACCTCGATGTACCGATAGTCGATCTGGCACCGTTGAAGAGACTGCAGTACAGCCCATGTCTCGATCGAATCGAAGGCTTTCTCGTAATCCACGAACGCTAAGCAGAGAGGCAGGTTATACTCTTTGGTCTTCTGTATAACCTGCCGCAGCGTATGTATGTGGTCCACGCGTGTGGTGTACGCCACCCTGGTCGACACACTCTCGATCTTCACCACGTTGCTCACAAGGGACTTGTGGATGATAAACCCGATACAACCTGCTGGTCGCCCTCCCGGAAATAGAGCTAGTTTCCGGATTTAAGGATTATCGAGTCCTCCCCCTCTCTTCGGACTTCAGATAATCCTACTATATCCCATCGTAACCTGCTCAATTCTTCCTCGAGTTCGATGATCTTCTCGTCGGTCCGGAGTGTACGCGTGTTATATGTTGCCAGGTCCAGTTTCCGGTGGTTGTGGTAGCCGGATCTCTTCCGGGGATTCTTAGCACCCCTTGCCTCACCGTGACCTTGACCGCTACCGTAGCCAAGGGTAGGTAGGCCGCCGGGCACTAGAGGCCGTTTGTTTGTGGTGCTTGTCATTTTTTTTGGGGGGGGGGGGGGGTTGCCATAATCGCCACGCTTGGCAAGCGGGTTGGCGATCGCAGTATGGTTTTAATAGTTTCATAGAGAACGCTGCTGCAAATTCTCTAGTAATCCCTTAGTCGCCTTTTACGACACCCATGGGAAGAAATAGGGTAGTGCGATTCTTTAAGTCCGGCACCACACGGACGAAAACAGATTTATACATTATCGCATCTCTAATAACAATGGAGTAAGAATAGTGCACGACTGTTATGAAATGTATAAATACGCTGCTAATATTACACGCCGAGACATTAAACTGCCCGTTTACACATTTAACGGTTTCTTTATGATTACCGGATTGAATAAACGGGAATTTAATTAAACATCACGGAAGCTGTTGTACTTTTTACCCGACTGCCCCAGAAGGAGGGAAAAAGTTTTTATTATTCGCTTTTTAGTGGGTCATTCTGTAATTTGATTTAAGTTAAAATAGCCTCATGTCAACTGCTCATCACCTTTTACAAAATGTTGCTTTTCCCGATTCAGGGACGTTAATGGTTGAGGGGTTCTCCTGGTACTGCACCATCAGCTCCACTTCTCCATATGTATTGTGACGAGCATAAATTGCTTAGCAACCATATTAAAGTAATCGAATCGCAACCCGTGAAATACTTATTATTGAGTAGTTCCGGTGGCCATCTGTGGTCTTCATCATCAGTTCCACTTCACCAAACGGTGCTTTCCGAGAGCAACTGCACGAGTTAATATAAAAAATACCCAAATCCCTGTAGGTGTGCCTACAATATTTGAAGATTCCTCCAGGATCTCATCATTGGACCCTGACTGAACGACAATGGGACCACCTCGGAAGTAAACCCTTTCAAACAAAAAAATAATTGTCTAAACCGGTCCCACAAATTGACGGGGAAATCGGTGAACATACATTTAAAAAAAAACATAGTACCTCCTCCTTTTTGGAAGTCGTTAAAAATTTCGATCGCAAAGCACTCTCTAAGGCCAGGCGTGCACTAGCGGCCAGGCCGCAGCGGCCAGAGAATAGTCGGTGGGGCCGCTGGTCGCGTACGGCCTGGTGCGCGTGCTCCATGGCGATTTCATACTAATGTATGTCTCTCGCGACCTGGCCGCAGCGGCCTGGCCGCTAGTGCGCGCCTGGCCTAAATCTAAATGCTTGTTTACGGAGACGCGGGGCGTTGGGCATCGCGTGCGGGGGGGCGGGCCGCACTCAGTTTAAAAAATGTTTTGTAGTCACAGACTTTAATTGATGAGCCACTTGCCACTGTTTGTATTTTAGCCGTGTAATGCAAATCGGGTTTAGTCGGTTATACGGAAAGTCATACGTCTTCGTATAATCTTGTTCTAAAATGTAATGCCGGCTTTACATGCTTGCCAAGCCTTGGCAAACGTCTTCAAGCCCCAAGCGTCCACAAATCTCACTTGGCACTTGGAAGTCGTTTACATGCTTGTGAATGCGTCAATGTGCTACGTACACCCATGCAATTCGGACACCGAACTTGTGTCGTTGATTAACGTCTTTGGGGTTCCAGATAGACTATTCGCTCTGGTAATATTCCAGAAACGGTAAACTCTTCGTTCGACCAGCCACTCATTTTAAACAAAGAACTAAACATGCGCTCGTCGCGAGATGCCAATGGCTACTAAACGCGCACCAACGTGTGAATGCGTCGCAAGTGTTTGCCGCAAGCGCCCTTTGATCTGTGTCCAAAAACCGACACAAGACCGGACCGGATCGGAGACAAGCGTCTACAAGCTCACGCAAGCCAAGTCAAACGCCCTCTTTACATGCTTGTAGATACTTGTGGACGCTTGCCGAGCCTTGGCAAGCATGGAAAGGTACCATTACACTTTCATGCAATATTTAGGGTTGGCTAACCTGAGAGCCAGAACTACAAACTTGACAGCAGAATCACTACCCAAATTCAACCAATTGCAGGTCTAGCAACCGTAACCTAACAATTGTTTTAGCTTAGCGATACTGCGATAGTAACGTTAGCGTACGGAGAAATTATGATTGGTTATTTCGACTTCGGAAAAACTCGGACCGACGACGATTTTATCCGAAAACATAGCGTCCAAGATGACGTTCATGATAATTTAAGATAACTGTTATATAGGTATTTTACTTGTTGTGTTTTGGGTGAGGTTTAGTATGTACTACAATAAAACACTGTTTCCAATATTACTGCGCCAGACATGCTATCGCCATGACCGTCTGAGTAGACTTAGGGATCCGCAAAAAGTATCGATACCTGAATAGTATCGATACTTTGTCTTTGATGGTGGCACTTCACATCGCTATTCGTGTTCGGGTATTAGTCTTATTTGCCCAAATACGACGATGTGAAGTTACTCTATTTGCCTATATTCGGCTATTTTTCACGAATAAGACGACTACGCAAATACACGAACACTCGTATCCGCCGGTTGTCGGTTTTTGGTCACATATCAAAGGATTGCGAATATACCGAATAAGTTCGTTTACCGTCCAAACATGGCTTGCTCAGTAGAGTGCGTGTTTTATGTACGCATAACATGTATTGGTAATTAACACACAACAAATAATAAGTCGCTGCTGCCGTCAAGACGTCCATCTATCTTTGCATTCAGATTAGCAAAAAGATATAAATAATCTTAAATGTTCGGCTTATTCGCTGTTCATGACGATATGTGGACGGTGTGTTCGAGTTATTTGGACTTCTACACTATATGAGCGAATAAAACACAATAAAATACGCGAATACCGAATAGCGATGTGAAGTGCCACCATGATACCTTGTATTTTTGTACTCGATACTTTATTTCAGATACTTTACTAGGTATCGATACTTTTTCACATACTCGATACTTTTGTCTCCTCGGTTTATAGTATCAGTATTTGTGTATGTCATTCCATAATATACACAAATAGTGAGTTTCATAAAAGTTAAATGACAAATTGGTATGCGCCCTAAAGGCCGCCGTGGGCCCGGACATCTGGCGCAAATAGGGGCTGCAAGCTGCAGACGTGATCTTCGAGTGCACGATATTTCGTTTTCAAGTTGTTAGATATGCGCGCCTGGGATCGTAAAAACACCACGCACCACTAACAAAACAAGGCACACACTATACACTAACACAGCACAAAATATTATTATAAATTGTCACACACGCACGCATATATTTATATCCAAAATTGATGCATATTTAGCCCATAAAACCAATTAAACCTGTAGGGACAAAATAAACTAGTGACGGAAGTAAGGCGGTCTTGCAGAAGTTTTATGGGAAAATTGTTTTGTACGAAATATAAAACGATAATGTTATTTTGTTAGAATCATGTTGTATATAGTTTATCTTGCCATTATTTATTTAATTGCTCGCGGCTTCGCCCGCGTGGATGTCGGGAAATATCCCACGGGTACGTACTACAGGGATTAGATACCTAAAGGCCCAGGAAAAGGTCATTGAGTCCTACCGCTGCGCCCGCGTTTGCGTTAACCATAATTATTTTGTGACGCGTAATTTTGAATCTTCGATATCTTTTAAAGTGTTCATTTGAATGATATGATGTCAAGGCATATTTTAATCTAGATTAAATGCCCAAATCATATAATATAATATATTATAATATAATGGCTGCTACACACAGAGCCGGCGGCATGTCCGCGCGGCAAAAGCCGGCGGCCGTAGGAGCCATAAGACTTGTTGAAATCAAGTATCACAACTTGTATATGAATGCTATGGCTGCTACACACGGCACTGCCTGCCGGCCATGCCGCACAAAGCCGCAGAAAGAAACGCAAAGAAAATGAAGGCGCAAAAGCCGGAGGCACGTGCCACTAAAACGGCAAACAGTTATCCAAAAAGTGAACTATGAAAAACTGAAATCAGATCTTGACAAAGAGGATTGGTCTCCTGTCACTTGTAGTCAAGACGTCAATGAAGCACTCAAAGCCTTTGAAGATATCCTTGGTGCGGCTACCTCAAGAAATACCCAAAACCTCAAGAAAAGTCGCAAAAAGTTTATAATGTACATGAAGCCCTAGATTACATCCGGTTTGGTGCGTTCCATGCGCTTTAAAGATAAACTACACTTCAAGATAAAAGATAAACTACTATCAAGACCCGAATAATGAAACACTAAAACTTTCTTACACGAGGTACAGGAACCGGAAAATCGGATGTAGAGTAACTCCATATTTTTGGCGTCTACTGACATAGACGAAGTGGACTGAATAATTCTTAATTTAAAAATCGAGAGCGCTCCAGGAAGGGTCGGAATCGGTCGGATACAGGCCAACACTAATAAAATACAAAAGACACTCAATTTTGCAGCCTTTTACACACATTTGTAATCTAAGCATGTCAACAGGAGTCTTCCCGGACAAGTGGAAAACTGCCTTGGTATCTCCAATCCACAAGCCAGGGCCTAAAGGGACTCCTGACAACTACCGACCAATATCCTTGCTCAGCATCTTCTCTAAAATACTCGAGAAAATAATAAGCAAACGTATCGTGAAGATTATCGAAGAAAATAATTTATTATCGGATCGTCAGTTTGGCTTTAGACAGGGAAGATGCACGGAAAACGCTGTCGAACTCCTAACCAACATTGTTTCTGGGCACGTTGACCGAGGCCGTCGCTGCCTAGGGGTATTCATAGATCTCGCAAAGGCATATTCGACACAGTCTCGAGTCGGATACTATTAAAGAAACTGGAGTCGCTTGGTATAAGAGGAGTGGCCCTAAACTACCTTACGGATCGCCGGCAGTGTGCTAGAATCGAAAACCAGATGAGCGATGAATTGGGTGTTTCTTTTGGTGTACCACAGGGTAGTCTGCTGGGGCCTACTTTATTCACAATTTACATGGATGAAATTTTAAGAAACGTAATTCCTAACGCTGATTTGATGTGTTACGCTGACGATACAGTTATCATTTTCCACGGTGCCGACTGGAAAGAAGTACACGAAAAAACCAAGTCTGGAATGAGCAAGTTAGCTAAGTGGTTGGATTTAAATTTACTCACACTCAATGAAAAGAAATCAAAATATATAATATTAAGAAAAACGAACGCTACTAAACTTCCTGAATTGAGGATAAAAATCCACAGATGTAAGGTTAACGAGCCTGCCGGTAGCTCTATTTCAACGTGTCCGTGTAAAGAGATCGAACGGGTTGATCACTTAAAATATCTCGGAGTGACACTCGATCAGCATTTTTCTTTCCAACAGCACATTATGGTTATGGCTAAATGGGTTCGCAGGCTGATCTGTGTTATAAAACTACTACGTCAATGTGCTTCTACCGAAATTTGTAAATTAGTTTACCTTGCCCTCTGTCAGTCTCTTCATCTGTATAACAGTTTGGGGCGGCGCTGCCAAAACTCATATGTTAGAGTTGGAGAGAGCGCAACGTGCTGTTTTAAAAGTCATGCTAAAACCCTACCGTTACTCAACTGACAGATTATATAGAGAGGCAGCACTTCTTGGGGTGCGTAAACTGTACATTTTCGCTGTTATTTCTAAAGGCCAAATAAAACTTTCAAAGAGAACTGATTTAAGTGCCCTTAAAAGTAAAAGAAAGTTTAGAATCCCAAACCCAGCAGTCAACTCTGCCGGACTCTGCGTATGCCCAACGGCTTCCATCATTTCTACATACTCACATCTACAACAAGGTAAACTCAGTACTTCACAACTCCTCTTACACCCAGATGAAACACATAGTGAAATTATGGCTCCTAGAACAATCCTACACTTCTACGGAAACGATCCTTTGTATAATCAAATAAAATCAACTTATACACTGCAGATGCACACGCACTCTTACGCGCTCACATACATACACACACACACCCAAACACCCTCACACACACACATATAATACAGAACAGCAGCAAAATATAGAAATTATACCAAGTTTTATCTCACAAGAATTATTTTAGTTTTTAATTTTAGTTTTTATTTTAGTTTCCTACCTTCCCGCCGGCCATGCCGCAGAAAGAAACGCAAACAAGATGAAGGCGCAAAAGCCGGAAGCACGTGCCGCGCGGCGAAAGCCGGCGGGCACGCCGCCGGCACTGTGTGTAGCAGCCATTATGACCATGCGTTTTTCTCCTGTCAACAGGTATATGTTACTAGAGCCGATTGTAATAATTATTTTATGTAATTATGACATTATTTTTAAATGACAAATGTATTATTATGCCTTTTATTTATTTTGAGTTGACATTGTACTATTTAATTTGATTATAATAAAATGATTTTCTATTCCTAATCTTAAATTCTTAATGAGTTGACATTGAAAATTTTTATTGTAGGTATTTTTTATTTTTATCATGATGTTAATTTTGGTGATACTGTGAGATAAGATGTTTATTTTTTTGTTACTTGTATTATGCATGCTATTTTATGTATCATATAATATAGAAGAAGTTCAATATAAATTGTAATACAATATAATGTAAATTGTTTGTGAATAATTAAATTGAATTGAATTGCGGCCCGAGCCCTGCAGTGATATAGTAAAAAAAAGAAAGGGGTATGGAGGAGGAGTTACATTGGGTGAATTATTAGCAGTTGGAAGAAGAACGCTTTCTCCTTGATTTAAGCTCGGTTTTTTGTTTTTGACTACGAGTAAGTACATAGTTTTTAGTTTTCAGATACATTGACTTTTTAGTAGATCTCAGCGTAAATAACCGAGATACCAACAAGAACATCAAGATAGATCAGCAAGATAAATATAAGAGGAGTTCTACGACATCAAATTCTTAAAAATAAATTGCGTGATTTCCTTGAACAAAAATGTCCAAACTATTTTAACGTGGATGATGATAGAAAACACGTAGAAATATGCTATAAGAATAGACGCCGGCGCCGAGTGGGCGTGCGTTATAAGTATACAATCTAGCGTGAACCGTCGTTGTAACTTACCTTCATCTGTGCCTTGAGTAGATACCTATCAGCACAAGCGTCAAACATAGCTCCAACATGGCTACTCCGGCATTCATTCGTTCCCCAAGTAAACATTTAGTGCAATTACTACATAGATGGACATCGTCAAAATATTCGTTCGTTTACAGAAACTCGTCACGCACCTGTTGATTAAAGTCCCGTTGGCCGATGTGAAGGCGGTCGTTGCCAATTCACATCGTCACGTTTGAATGTTGATTACGTGCCTTGTTCTGTTGCATTGCACGCTTGCATACCTAGCATTTATACATTTATAGCGAAAGTGTAGTTATTAGCATCCGCCAACGTTAGCCTGAGCAGTTGAGCTCTGCCGGAGACGAACTTCAATCAAATTATACTAAATAAGCCAACAATTAATCGCGCACACTACATCAGGAGTTGCTGCCTCTTAACTGTAAATAAGTACATACTACGTTTGGTCTACTTGACTCTTGGCTCTTTGGTTTGGTTTGGTTGACTTATTGTAGCAATGGCAGTTGGATAGCTGATTCTTGCACAGGAGAACAAAATTATTTTTGAGCTGATCAGAGTATTTGGATTTTTTTGACGTTGGATAAGTGTTACAAACAAAAGCTAAGTCATACCTTCAAGGAAAGTAAGTTAAGTTTTCTTTATGGAAATCTTAATATGTTTTTACATTTCATTAGATAAATGGTCCTTTGTTAAATGGGCAATGTTGAATACAGTAAGCGGTCTCCCTGCATGGGATGTGGCTCAGTGTGTGGGTGTGTGTGTGTACTGACCGGCGCACAGCTGCTGATGCCGCCGCCGCCGAAGAAGAACTCGCGGCCGTACGCCACGACGCCGGTGTGCCACACGCCTTCGATCTGCCGCCCTGCAACGAGACAACATAAATTATACTAATGATCCGCCCAAGGGCGGATTCAAGGGCAGGGGGGTGCTGGCACAGGGGCACGTACTCCCCCCAAACGGTACAAGTAAAACAAAAGAACTGGCAGATAAATAAAGCGAAGTCCAGAAGCCTCGCGCGCCCAAAGATTTTCCAACTTTCCTCAACTCATCGTACTATAATGTCTAATACCTTTAAACGAGCAATTCTTATTATTTTTACTTTTTTATAGTGCCCAGCAGTGGGACACACAAAAAAAAAGTGTCCATACATGAATTGGACATACCTTATTACCTACTTACTATAATAACAGAAGATGCCAAAAATATAAAACAAATAGTTTGGAAAATCCAAAAGTGCACGCCTCATATATACTTATACTAATCCTTATCCTTACATATTATAAAACGTCGCCCGCCGCGTCTGTCTGTCTGTCTGAACGCGATAAACTCAAAAACTGCCGAACGGATTTTCAAACGGTATCCACCATTGGACGGAGTGATTCATGCGGAAGGTTTTAGTGTATAATTAATTAAGGTTTTGTGTAAATTGGCTGAAATATGACGATTATTGTTGAAGATGTCGGAAAAAATCATGCCGACTGGGAGCTTTACTGGCGTGCGCTGCGTAAGCCGTGAGAGATAAATCAAATTTATGTTCTAGAGTATTGTATACCTTAAAAATTGCAACAAAAAAGTCCGCGAAGGCATATGTCTATCTTCTAAGGGTGACCCACATTAACCATTTTTATCTTTCAAAATTGTATTAAATTTTCATTGTTATTTCCGAAGCTATTTTGACCGGTATCTTATTAATCCTTATCCAATTAAATAGGTTATTTAAATTGGGCATTCATTTCGATTAAAATATGCCTTTACTTCACATCATTTAGATGAATAGTTTAAGAGATAACACAGTTTCAAAATTACGCGTAACAAAATAATTATGGTTGACTAGCTTTTACCCGCGGCTTCGCCCGCGTGGATGTCGCAAAATATCCCACGGGAACGTTCTACCAGGAATACATACCTAATAGCCAAGGAAAAGATCATTGACTAACTTTCAGCGGACGCAGTGGTAGGCTACTACAGCGCCCGGGCCCGCGTGGTCAACCATAATTATTTTGTTACGCGTAATTTTGAAACTGTGATATCTCTTAAACTATTCATTTAAATGATGTGATGTAAAGGCATATTTTAATCGAAATTGAATGCCCAATTTAAATAACCTATTTAATTGGATAAGGATTAATAAGAAACCGGTCAAAATAGCTTCGGAAATAACAATGAAAATTTTATACAATTTTGAAAGATAAAAATGGTTATTGTGGTTCACCCTTAAAAGATAGACATATGCCATCGCGGACTTTTTTGTTGCAATTTTTAAGATATACAATACTCTAGAACATAAATTTGATTTATCTCTCACGACTTACGCAGCGCACGCCAGTAAAGCTCCCAGTCGGCATGATTTTTTCCGACATCTTCAACAATAATCGTCATATTTCAGCCAATTTACACAAAACCTTAATGAATTATACACTAAAACCTTCCACATGAATCACTCCGTCCAATGGTGAAAACCGTTTGAAAATCCGTTCGGCAGTTTTTGAGTTTATCGCGTTCAGACAGACAGACAGACAGACAGACGCGGCGGGCGACTTTGTTTTATAATATGTAAGGACAACGCGGGGGCTGTAGCCTACCACTGCGTCCGCTGAAAGTTAGTCAATTATGATCTTTTCCTTGGCTATTAGGTATGTATTCCCGGTAGAACGTTCCCGTGGGATATTTTGCGACATCCACGCGGGCGAAGCCGCGGGTAAAAGCTAGTAATATTATAAAGCTGAAGAGTTTGTTTGTTTGTTTGCTTGCTTGAACGCGCTAATCTCAGGAACTACTGGTCCGATTTGAAAAATTCTTCCAGTGTTAGATAACCCATTTATCGAGGAAGGATATCATATATATCATCACGCTAAGACTAAAAGGAGCGGAGCACCAATGAACAAAGTTTCAAAATCGGGGTTTTTTTTTTCCTTTTGGGAGCTCCCGCTGCGTGCGCTGCGTAAACGGTTAAAGTTTCGCAAAAATCGTGTATGACAGAATGGTTCCCTTTAAAAGTTCTCAAAAAAAGTCTGCGACAGCATATGTCTATCTTTTAAGGTTGGCTCACAATAACCTTTTTTATGCTAACCAAATTAGTTCTAAAATAATGCATTATTTGCGAAGGTGTTTTTATAAACATGATATTAATCCTTATCCAAATAAATACGTTATTCATCACAAGTATTTAATTTAAAACAAAACTGCCCTTTACATCATTCGATTTCAATGAATATCTTAAGCTCGACTCCCACCGTGCGCCATATCGCGGACGCACGCGCACCAGCTCGCACGACGCCCCGTGGGAAACCTAAAGCTCGACTCCCACCGTGCGCCATATCGCGCACGCGCACCAGCCCGCACGAGGACGCACCGCCACGCACGCGTCTTGCGCTACCACGCACGTTAGGTTTCCCACGGTGCGTCGTGCGGGCTGGTGCGCGTGCGTCCGCGATATGGCGCACGGTGGGAGTCGGGCTTTACGTGCGTGGTAGCGCAGACGCGTGCGTGGCGGTGCGTCCTCGTGCGGGCTGGTGCGCGTGCGCGATATGGCGCACGGTGGGAGTCGAGCTTTAGGAGATATCGCAGTTTTAAAATAACATTGCAGCAAAATAATGATCAAGTACTGCGCGCGCATTTATGATGTGCAAGGAGACGCTGTACTTTTACAGTTTGACCTAACGTTTTTAAAGTTCCACTTTTACTGATAAAAGCGTGATATAGGTAGGTACCTAAAATAGCTCCTTAACATACGTATTATTTAAAAATATTTTCACCTTCTACGTAAACTAAGTCGCGGGTTAAAGTTAGCGTTAGCCCATAGTATCTATTCCACGCGGACGAAGTCGCGGGCAGAAGCTAGTAACACTCATAAACGAAAAAGAAATTCAAATAGTATATTATGCAACTAATGAATAAAGGACGGATTTAAAGCGAGGGCCATAGATGAATCACGATCAAGTGAAGGATTCTAACGACTGAATCACGACCGTAGGGAGTGATTCATGATGATTGAATCACGAGCGCAGCGAGTGATTCAAGTGTTAGAATCCTGAGCGACGCGAGTGATTCATGGCCCTCGATATAAATCCGTTTTATTCAAGAGTTGCATACTATACTTTATACCATGACTACGAGAAAAAGAAAGATTTAAGCGAAAATATACATTTAATAAAAGGTTAACACGTTCAGTGTCGGGAGCCCTCCTGGAGGGTTCACCTACTTGGATATGGGATGTCGGGAGCCCTCGCGGAGGGCTCATTTTAAATGTAGACATTCAGTGTCGGGAGCCCTTCTGGAGGATTCACCTACTTGCATATGTGATGTCGGGAGCCCTCGCGGAGGGCTCATTTTAAATGTAGACATTCAGGGTCGGGAGCCCTCCTGGAGGGTTCACCTACTTGGATATGGGATGTCGGGAGCCCTCGCGGAGGGCTCATTTTAAATGTAGACATTCAGTATCGGGAGCCCTCCTGGAGGGTACACCTACTTAAATATGGGATGTCGGGAGCCCTCGCGGAGGGCTCATTTTAAATGTAGACGTTCAGTGTCGGGAGCCAATCCAATTAAATAACCTATTTAATTGGATAAGGATTAATAAGATACAGGTCAAAATAGCTTCGGAAATAACAATGAAAATTTTATACAATTTTAAAGATAAAAATGGTTATTGTGGGTCACCCTTAAAAGATAGACATATGCCATCGCGGACATTTTTGTTGCAATTTTTAAGATATACAATACTCTAGAACATAAATTTGATTTATCTCTCACGACTTACGCAGCGCACGCCAGTAAAGCTCCCAGTCGGCATGATTTTTTCCGACATCTTCAACAATAATCGTCATATTTGAGCCAATTTACACAAAACCGTAATGAATTATACACTAAAACCTTCCACATGAATCACTCCGTCCAATGGTGAAAACCGTTTGAAAATCCGTTCGGCAGTTTTTGAGTTTATCGCGTTCAGACAGACAGACAGACAGACAGACAGACGCGGCGGGCGACTTTGTTTTATAATATGTAAGGATAATTAAACTACTTTGAATAAAAGAGCCATTTTCAATAGGGTTCCTTCTATGGCTGAAAAGAATGTATAAAAAAAGAACTATCTTAATCAATTGATTTTATCGCAAGCTACAATGTTTTCAGGGTTCATAAATTGACGGACAGGAATTTTTTTCAACTATTTTGATGCTTTTTCGATTTCTGCTGCATTAAATCAATTGTTAAAAAGTACAGTATTAATCTCCATTTAATCATCTATACAATGGTATATAAATTAAGTAGGTTATGTGTACTAGCAGGAGTGTAACAATAAAAACAGGTGCAGAAATGGGGCAAAAAAATGTTTTGGATTGTAGAGCACACTCTAATGCTTCGCATTATGAGTCGTGCAAAATGTGTGATTTGTCTGCGTGTATGACCAGCACCCTAATTAGGTAAGTATGTAAGGACTAAGGATCGTAGCAGCTGGCGTCCGCGGCCGCGTCCATGGGAACAGAATCGATGTGGAGTGGAGAATGGATTTGTTTATCTACAAAGATTTAAAATGATCAAATAAAATTATGTGATGTTAAAAAATTTACTTTACAAACTTTATGAGGTGCTTTAGTTTAGTTAGACCATCCAACTGAATAGCTTTTACTATGGGAACAACTTTGAATCGCAAAAAATAAAATCTGCTGTTCCATACTAAAGTTTAATACCTACTGTTCTAAACTGTATGGGACAGCTTTTTTGTTTTTTCGATTTTAAAGTTTTTCCCATAGCAAAAGTCATTCAGTTCGATGGTCTACTCTAAACCAATGGTCGGCAAACTTATTAGTCAATAGAGCCAAAATCAATACTATAACTACTATGATTTCTTATGAGAGTCTATCCTTTCTGTATGTCCAAATTGTCTCAATACACTTTTCTTAATTCTTAAAACTGCTATTCTAAGAAGTAGCATTCATCATCATTATATTGGCTGATAATAATATGATGAAGGGATCTTACTTATTAAGTGGATGGGTTACCATCTTTACATACCGAGACTCCTCTGTGCCTCGGAAAGCACGTTAAGCAGTTGGGCCCGGCTGTCATTCAGCCTTACCAAGGTGTATCGTATTACCAGTTACTGGGTTGTGGAGGTCAAATAGGCAGTCGCTCTATGTAAAATACTGGTATCCGGTTAGACTGGAAGCCGACTCCAAGATAGTTGGGAAAAGGCTAGGAAGATTGATTGATACCGTTAAATTTTAAAATTCGACATTAGAAATGACTACTGATGTTAATGTTTTTGTATTTCTATTTAATCAAATTGTACCGTGTAACATCAAAATATTTGTGCGCTGGAAGCAGCAGAATATTAAGGACATAATAATTTATACACACTGTAACAATTTTTTTTCTAACATTCTGACAAATGAATGCATTTGTTAATACAGATAAATCTTTATAAAATCTTTTATTTCTTCATAAGTGCATTAACAATATTCTGCTCGAAAACTGGCTTGATTTAGTGCTCCAGAGTGAAAAACCCTGACTTCTAAACTAGGTTTATGTACCTGTATCTTAGAAGCCAGTGTCCCTTCAAAATGATGTGGATTTAAAAGATAGGACACACATTATACACAAAAAATCCATTAGGGCAAGTCCAAGAGAAACCAAAAACATAAAAAATAAACAGAATACAAGAAAAATCAAAATAAAATACCTAATAAAAAAGAAAAACCTTAAATTAAATTATGAAAGTGTTGTGTATGTCTCAATGATGATGATGAGAATGAGATGCAATTATTATCATCAGCAGGGGTCATCCTGTAAGGATAGTGTGTGTAATAAATAAATAAATAATTGTAATAATTTCGTAATTCTACAAAAAAACAAGTGACCTACTATTTTTATCACGAAAGATAATAGTTAAGTAGTTGTTCAAGAATTGTGTGCCCACCTGTACCAATCCAATAACGGTACAACACTGAACATTTTAGAACGTTAGCTCTTTTACTGCACAGCCGCTTTTTTGAGCCATTCAAACTTGGTCGGTTTATCCATGTTTTGCTGTTGTTCTGTTAATTTTATTATATCTCTTTAATTATTCAGTGTTATGAGCTGAAACTTTACATGTGAATAGTTGTAACACTAAATATTGGAATATGTTTAATTTTGCTTTTCCTTTAAAAAGTCCTACAATCGGATGTCATACAATATAGTGTTCCAGTCGTAGTAAATTATGCCATTGCTCGTTAATTACTAAGAGCACATAAATGAAACTTGGCAGGACATTGTAGACCCTTACAAGATGTAAATAAACGTGATAAGTTAGGCTCTCGAGTTCCTATTTTATTTAAGTACTTGGATGGACCTAATAACCTTATTTTACTTTTACGTGTATACGAACTTCTGAACGGTAGGTTTTTTTCTAATTCTGTTTTCACACACATTACACACAAATACAAAGCAACCTGCGTAAAAAATTAGGTACATCTCTGTGCCAAGCCGTTTTATATGATTTTCATCAAATAGCCAAACGTCAGCGCAGCGGCAACGTGCATATCTCAGCAGATATAAGACACACAAATTTCATTTAAACATACACATTTACCTCTCCTTACACACTAATTATTGAATGTTTTTTTTTTCTTGTACGTCCATAGGAAAAAAAAAGTGCCGCTAGGAATACATAGTCCCAGCGGAAACAGTTTTTGTTGAATATCTCCTCAATGGTTGGATGCACAAATTTTTATTTAACATACACAATTACACGATGTCATACACTAAATATCTGCTAAATTGAAATGAGCAAATTCAACACTTTTCCGCTGGGACTACGCACACGACTATATTATGAAAATAAATAAATATACTACTACTACTACTACTACTAATGAATATTGTATTTAACCACATAAATTATAGTACTTTTATACTGATAAATAAAGCAATTTGTGTGAAATTATTCCCTAACTATTCCAAAATATTCAAAAATGCACAACGTTAATGTTCAAGTTTTCACTTCTGCCGGCACTCCCGGAGTACAATCCCGTTGTTTTTTTTTTAATAAGTACATTCGTTTCAGCCATAGGAGGAATCCTATTGAAAATGGCTCTTTTATTCAAAGTAGTTTAATTATAATTAATAAAATACTAACTAAAATATACTATCTATATCTAAATATTTCCAACTTCGACATTTTTCCGTTGCCTAGCAATCAACAAAAGTAAATATATCTAAATAAATAGTTTTTGACATTACGTAAGGATTGCGAGGTTATAAATTTTACCCATATTGATGTGTAAAAAAGTCAAAACAGACTTCATGAAAAGTGATAAATTGTTAATTTTGTTAGAAACTATGTTTTGAATTTCATTTTCGTTTATGAATGAGTTTTTTATGTTATGAGGCGTGCACTTTTGGATTTTCCAAACTATTTTTTTTTGTTAAACTTAAGTTTTTTATTATACAAAATTATACACACCATTTGTCAAACTTTTCTATGTTCTTAATCTTAATTACGAGGCTTTTGGCTAATTTGTAAAGGTATCTTATTTTTTGGAATGTGCGTTTAGTTTGTGCAGAATAAACAATTTTTCTTTCTTTCTTTTTCTTTCTAATATCATTACTCGACATCCTCATCGCCAATTCATTAAATACATATTTTATAAAACAACAATCTTTATTTCAAATTAATGAAAGATAGAAACACGTCACCAACCGTCAGCGCGACAGACGTCGCAACTGGTGGTCAGTATATTATATCAATCACGAAATCATTCTCGTAATTTGGCTGTGCAACGTTGCTCGATGTTACGACCATCAACACTCCGTTGCTACGGCCACTGCTCGTCGTACTCGTCCTGCCGTACAACAGTCGTCACAACGACGTACTTCCCCAATAACAGATGATAATGACGCGAATACCTCGTGACCCACTTTACACCTGCAGTTGTCATCGGGTGTGTTTCAAGGACTGTTTGGTTGCTCTATTTAAAAATCTATACATAGATTGCGGTATTGAACATCTCGTACTGGTCTTTAAAAAAATTCGTTATATTATTTAAAAAAATTACTACATATCCAGTAAGCCCACGTTCGCACGGACGTGTTTTTATCGCGGCGATATTTTTTCGCGTATTGGATTTTCGACGCTCTCTCTGCATAGCGCCGAGAGTTGAATACCCAACAGTGGTTCTTGACGCTGGTATACGCTCTGGATGCGCTCTGTTGGATTCTCAATGCTCGGCTTAATACCGAGAGTTGAAAATCCACTCTACGGAAAAAAAAAAAGAATAAAACGGCAATAAAAACACTTCCGTGCGTACCTGTACCCTAATTACATATACCCTAATACACGATCAATCAGAATTTCAATCGTTTTGAAAGAGATCAAAAAATCTTCACGACCGCGACAACGTAAATAACGCAATGTTGAACTGTCAAATTGAAACAGATTAGTCGGAATCGGTGAAAGTAGTGACTTTTGTATCATTCTTATAGGGGAAAACGACTTTAATACTACCACTGCTTACTTTGACTTATTATCTTATGTAAGGAATGCATTAAGTGAAATAAAACACACAAATATAATAATACTAGCTTCTGCCCGCGACTTCGTCCGCGTGGAATAGTTACTTTGGGCTAACGCTAACTTTAACCCGCGACTGAATTAACCACGCGTCTGAGTCGCGCGGCATGGTATTTCGCAGAGCTAACTGGGGGCCACCGCCCTTTCTCCTCATGACTGCCTTACATAACATACATAAGCAGCTATGAGAGGGAGTGGGCGTAATCCACCACGCGAGCCCAGTGCGGGTTGATAGATGTCGCATGTCTTCGAATTTTTGGTTCTAAGACATGCCGGTTTCCTTACGATGTTTTCCTTCACCGTTTTGAGAGCAGTGGTGATGAAATTATTTACACAAAGTAAAGCACCTGCTGGGGTTTGAACCCACGACAGGACCTACAACTCGTAAGTCGGGGTCGATACCACTGGGTCTGGGGCCACCACTGCTCCTATTGCCGTCATAAATGCGCGCGTAGTACTTGATCATTATTTTGCTGCGATGTTATTTTAAAACTGTGATATCTCCTAAGATATTCATTGAAATCGAATGATGTAAAGGCCAATTTTGTTTTAAATGAAATACTTGTGATGAATAACGTATTTATTTGGATAAGGATTAATGTTATGTTTATAAAAACATCTTCACAAATAATGCATTATTTTAGAACAAATTTTGTTAGCATAAAAAAGGTTATAGTGAGCCAACCTTAAAAGATAGCCGTCGCGGACTTTTTTTGAGAACTTTTAAAGAGAAATAATTCTGTCATACATGATTTTTGCGAAACTTTAACCGTTTACGCAGCGCACGCAGCGGAAGCTCTCAAAAGGAAAAAGAAAACCCCGATTTTGAAACATTCTTCATTGGTGCTCCGCTCCTATTGGTCTTAGCGTGATGATATATAGCCTTCCTCGATAAATGGACTATCTAAAACTGAAAGAATTTTTCAAATCGTACCAGTAGTTCCTGAGATTAGCTCGTTCAAACAAACAAACAAACAAACAAACTCTTCAGCTTTTTATTATTAGTGATGTATGCCAACATATATATTTATATGTTGGCGTACATATTAGGCAGGCATTATAATATTTATAACAGCAGAATAGAAAACTTTAACAACCTACTTTATCTTGACATTTTCGTTTAGTCCAATCTCGACCCCTCGACCCCTAAAACAAGTTTTGTTCATTTGTTTCCACTCAACCCTTAAACATAGTTCACACTCGACACCCTGGGGTCGAGACTGAAGTTTTATACAAAGGACAGGCATAGCTCGTCCACTTTCAACCCCTAGTTCGGTAACTACCTAAAATTAATATTTTGGTACAGTAAGCTACAGAGTACTAATGGCAAAATTTGGAAATTGTCAAAAAAAAAAAAACGAGCGATTAATACCACCGCCAATATGATGTTCCGTTTTTGAAATGAAAACTTCTTTAGCGGCGTTGTGCACTTTTTTTGGGATGGAAAAAAATAGTTTAACTCGCGTCAGGGTACGTGACCCTGATCGAAAATTCGTAAGACGGAGGGAGAGTAGAATTTGTTAGTAACCTAACAAAAAGTACCAGGCTTGCATGAATTTTAAAAAATATCTACTTTTCCAGTGGATTTTCCAAAAATTTTAATACTGTTGTGAATTCATGCAAGCCTAATACTTTTTGTTAGGATTTATGTCAAAGTCAAAGTCAAATCATTTATTTCAAATAGGCCCTTGAAGGCACTTTTGAACGTCAAAATTTACAAAATAAAGTATTGATTCTACCGCCCCTTCCAAAAGGTAGTTTTCGTATGGAGAAGAATGGGCAAGAAACTCCACCGTTACTCTTTTTAAAATGTTTTACAATATTTTGTATAGGTACATTATTTATATAATTATATGTGAAGACGATGCACCTAGAATAAAATTACTGTATAAAGTAAAAAGAATTTAAAGTCGAGCAAACGACAGATAAATTAATTATGTGGTAGATACATGGTGTTCACATATTCACAAACATTGTAAAAATAGACGAATCTACTAAAAAATTACAATTAATAAGTCAGTGTGTGAGGAAGTAATCACAGGATGTACTCGTAAAATCAATGTCATATAATAAAAAACAAATACAATTAAGTAAGCAACCAGTTTGATTTTGTCTAGACTCTAAATTGTCCTATGGAGCAGGACCAGCATTGGCATTGGCATATGGCATTTATACCGGGATATCATAAGTGCAAAATTTGTAAAAATAGTATATTATGCAACTAATGAATAAAGGACGGATTTAAAGCGAGGGCCATAGATGAATCACGATCAAGTGAAGGATTCTAACGACTGAATCACGACCGTAGGGAGTGATTCAAGTGTTAGAATCCTGAGCGACGCGAGTGATTCATGGCCCTCGATATAAATCCGTTTTATTCAAGAGTTGCATACTATACTTTATACCATGACTACGAGAAAAAGAAAGATTTAAGCGAAAATAGACATTTAATAAAAGGTTAACACGTTCAGTGTCGGGAGCCCTCCTGGAGGGTTCACCTACTTGGATATGGGATGTCGGGAGCCCTCGCGGAGGGCTCATTTTAAATGTAGACATTGAGTTTCGGGAACCCTCCTGGAGGGTTAACCTACTTGGATATGGGATGCCGGGAGCCCTCGCGGAGGGCTCATTTTAAATGTAGACGTTCAGTGTCGGGAGCCCTCCTGGAGGGTTCACCTACTTGGGTATGGGATGGCGGGAGCCCTCGCGGAGGGCTCATTTTAAATGTAGGTTTTTTTTTAGCAAATACAGATTATAATGCGTGAAAATAAAATCTGATGTACCTATATTTTAAAAAAACGTAATGCAACCCTCCCGGAGGTTTCACTTCCAACTACGAATAATAAAAGTCGTAGACTTCCAATATAATTTTATGGCGGCTTGGCGTATGAGTTCTATGAAAATGGGTGGAGTCGAAAGAGTTAAGGAGGTTGTATAGCATTGAAATAGCGGTCGAATATATTGACGTGTTCTAAATTCAAACACCAAAATAGTGATTAAAAGACCTTTTTATTCACTGTTTTCAGTGAATAAAATAAGCTTTTTAGAGGGGGAATGGTATAAACATGATTTTTCTTCATATCGTTTTTATCGTGATTTTTTTTTCAATGTTTGAATAGTTATTCTGCTATTCGGGGCGGAGACAAATCCAACAAATCCAAAACCATGAAAATCGGTTCAGCCGTTCTTGAGTTATAAGTGTTCGAACAAACCAGACTTTTTTTTACATAATACTAGCTGCACGCCCGGCTTCACACGGGTAGCACTAAGAACTTATCTACGGCGCACCTACCAATCTACCTACCTTACCCTACCTACCTAACCTACCTACCAACCCTACCTCCCTACCCTGCTCTACCTACCTGCCTAATCTACCTGCCTACCTACCCTGCTCTACCTACCTGCCTAATCTACCTGCCTACCCTACCTGCCTACCCTACATACCGTGAATTCATGCAGACCTACTGTACTTTTTGTTAGGTTACTGCTCAGAACGGTCGTGATAAGCAAGTACGATCTTGATGTGCCTCCCATACGGCTAAACGGTGTTCCTCTTAAGAGAGTGCAACAGTTTAAGTACCTAGGTCACTTGGTCACCACTGACCTTAAAGACAATGCTGATATTGAAAGGGAACGGAGGGCTCTGTCCGTGCGTGCGAATATGTTGGCCCGCAGGTTTGCACGTTGTACTGCAGACGTAAAGGTGACGCTCTTTAGAGCATTTTGTACCACCTTCTACACATGCAGCCTGTGGGAGAAGTATTCGCGAGCATCGTATGGAGCCCTTCGTGTCCAATTTAATAACGCGTTTAGAAAACTGATGGGGTTGCCATGGCGTTGTAGTGCGTCAGGGATGTTTGCGGCGGCGCGTGTAGATTGTTTTTATACTATAATGCGCAAGCGCGCAGCATCCATGGTGGCACGAGTCATGGCCAGCCCCAACAGGGTTCTGAAAATGATAGCGGACAGAGTGGACTGTCCTTATATAATTCACTGTTGCCAGTTACATGTGTCACCGTATTGTGTTGTTTACTAACACGTAGTTTTAAGAACATTGTTACTAACCCTTTATGAGTCTTGGCTCGAAATAAAGTTTTTGAATTTGAATTTGAATAAATCTACTTTTCCAGTGGAATTTCTAAAAATAAACTCGTGAATTCATGCAAGCCTAGTACTTTTTGTTAGGATTAATACCGGTATCGGTATCGGTATTTATACCGGGATATCATGTGCAAAATTTATAAAAACATGATTTTTTTTCATATCGTTTTTTTCGTGATTTTTTCCAATGTTTTAATATATCGACTTAAGCGAGGTCAAGTAATCTAAAGAGGTAACAGTGGTAATGGCCCCTGTTTCAAGTACAGGGGCCATTACCACTGTTACCTCTTGAGATTACTTGACCTGTCAAGTCGATTGACAGATTCGCTGCTGTCCAGCAATTTCACAGCCAGAGGATTTGGGTGGATGGCTAGACGATCACCATAGCGCTTTTTATGTCTATTAATTTCCTCAAGAATAGTAGGAGTGTTGAGATAATCATGGATTTCTTCATTCCGTGTGAACCATGGTGCATTGACCATATTCCTCAGGATGGCGTTTTGAGCTCTTTGTGCCTCCAAAGAGCTCGTTTTTATCGTGATTTTTTTTCAATGTTTTTAGTTATTCTGCTATTCGGGGCGGAGACAAATCCAACAAATTCAAAACCATGAAAATCGGTTCAGCCGTTCTTGAGTTATAAGTGTTCGAACAAACCCGACTTTTTTTTATTTAATACTAGCTGCCCGCCCGGCTTTACACGGGTAGCACCACCACGGGTAGATTCCGTGTGAACCATGGTGCATTGACAATATTC
Source organism: Conistra vaccinii (assembly GCA_948150665.1). Classification (NCBI taxonomy): domain Eukaryota; kingdom Metazoa; phylum Arthropoda; class Insecta; order Lepidoptera; family Noctuidae; genus Conistra; species Conistra vaccinii. The sequence goes on along the minus strand of OX411323.1, from coordinate 453,263 downwards.
CTCAGGATGGCGTTTTCAGCTCTTTAGATGCACATTATGTTACTTTTATTATTATTTATTTATTTGTCAGATAACATGATCCATTATGGTTAGTAACAACAGGAGCTTATAACTATGTTAGTAGGTAAAGAATTTACATATTAATAAAAGTTCAAATAAAAACATTTTATTTTACCGTCCCAACCACAATACTTACCCAGAGTGAGTGCATCGGACACTGATATTTAGTTGGAACCATCTTCAGAATGCTGTTGCTGCTTTTGCTGGTGTGGCGTCACGTATGTGCATTTGTGAACGCACATTAGTATACGTGGCGTCGCCTGTATTATCTATTTTGTAAGTTAGTAAGTGGCAACCATGTGGGCAAAATACATGCTTTGCTTTAATTAAAATACAAATTACAAAATACTATATCGCACTTATTTAAAATACGAATTACAAAATATTTTTAAGTCGTGTATTTGAAATATAAAATACAAAATACAGTATTTTAACTATTTTTATATAAAATACAAATTACAAAATACAGTATGGTGTTAGGTTAGGTATATAAATAAAATAGAACTAATCCAGCCCAGCCTTAGGCAAAGGGAATATTCTTACCATCATATTTTACAAAATGGCGACCGCTAAATATGTCACAGCATTCACATAATGAATCGCCGAATGAAAATTACAATTGACAATTTGACGTATGTACCTGCAGTACAGACTACAGTACAGTTGAGGTACAGTTTAAGTGCAGTGTTGCCAACTTTAAAGATTGACAATTTATAATTTAGCGGTCGCCATTTTGCTTACGAAAGCTATCGAGCGCTATTTTCTGCAGATCGCAGTCGCACCCATTCATAAGATCGCTAAATGTATTTATGTTCAAATGTATTTTGAAGCCATAAGTATTTGAAATACTAACTACAAAATACCTCAGCGTCAGGTATTTGAAATACCAATTACAAATTACATTTATAAGAAGTAATTGAATTACAAATACCAATTACGTATTTGTATTTCAATTACGTATTTTAATTACAAGTAATTCAAATACTGCCCAACCCTGTGGCAACACTAAGCCACGATGCGGGGCGTTACCCTAGGCGTCGCTTTTCAAGTGGCGTCAACCGTCGCGGGACACAGACTAGATTTTAAGTCATTACTTCATTAGTTTATATTTTAGTCCACTAGTTTAGTTAGTTATACATGTGTCGACAGTGTATCTAACATTAGACTATAATACGTGTGTGACGAATACATCATTATTTACTGCAAGTTGGAGTTTACTTCCACACTTCACCTCCAGTACGCGTAAAGGGGGACAGGAAGAATACCTTCACCATAATTCCCCAAACTGGCCTCTCCCCAGGGTTGAATGCCGTATGACCATATAGGTTTTAATAGGGAATTGTACCTACAGCAGAAGTTTGTTGTCCAAGGATAGGACTGTGTTACGACCCATCAACCAATACAAGTTTTTGTATTTGGCGTTTAGTTGTTCTCTTTTTAGTTTTATATGCACCTTCCAGCACGCGTAGCATGACCACCGAAGAAACAAGTTTTGTCGACGGAAGAATAGACAAAATGACAGTTAAACAATCACAATCTGTCATTTTGTCTATTCTTCTGTAGACAAAACCCGTTTCTACGGTGGTCATGCTACGCGTGCAGGTGAGCCTTTTGTCTAGGCAAATACCGAGATACTTAACACAATCTGTATGTGGTAGAGTTTTATCGCCCAGTGTTACTGTGGGACAGTCGCCTCTTCTCAAAGTGAAGGTAATGTGACTTGATTTTTGAGCATTATGCGAAAAAAAAAACACTTAAAAAAAAAAATTGTTGCTATAAAACAAATAAAAATACAAAACGTGTTAACTACTTGCAGAAACAAAATATGACAATAATCAACAGTTACTTAAAAGGACATAACATCAACATCACGCCTCGTTTCCCGAAGGGTTGGGCAGAGGTGTACCTGTAGCAGGTACACCCACATTTCGCCAGTTATGTTGAAGTCCCATGGGCGAGCCTATTGCCACCAACCGGGCAAAAATCCATGCAGACTCCGGGCTGCTACTGAGAAATGCCAAATAGAAAAACCCAATAACACTTTGCCCGACCCGGGAATCGAACCCAAGACCTCGTGCTCAGCAGTAGCGCTTTCGACCACTAGACCAACAAGACAGTTATAAAGGAAGGACCTCATTAATTGTGTTTACACACACATGAAATAAAAAACAATAATTGAAATTGTGGCAAAAAAAAGTTTTTTTTTTATGTGACTGCTGTAAAACAAATAAAATTACTTATAATACAAATTAACAAACATTTTATAGTAACATGTTTGTTAATTTTTTTTTCTTCTTGGTACAATTTGTCAATAATCAACACTTATCTTATACATTATAAAGGAAGGAACTCATAAATTGGGTCACCCTAACGACGCGCAATAATTCACGTACCGTATTTTAATAGTTTCGGTGCGGCCGAAGGTTCGGCAGATTTTCTGCCGAAACCGAAACTGATGCCGAAACTAGATTTTTTTGCCGAAACTTACCGAAACCGAACCTTCGTTCGGACACTACTTCAAACCCAATGAGGGGCTAAACCAACAAGAAGTTGAAGAATACTATATCAGGACTTTCAATTGTGTTTGCCTATTAGACCAACATCACCCAAAGAAATCACGATGGAAATCAGATCGTTGAATCCAAGGAAAGCACCAGGGTTTGATTTAATCACGCCTACATTTCTTACGGAGCTACCCAGAAAAGCAGTTACATTCTTGGCTAGTCTGTTTAACGGAATATTCAGAACGGGCTATGTTCCCAAACTATGGAAAATCTTCATAATCATTATGCTCCTTAAACCTGGTAAACCAGCACACGATGTCACATCATATCGACCTATAAGCCTCACACCAGTGTTGTCGAAACTCAAGGAAAGAATTTTCTTGTCCCGACTCAGAGTATTCATGGATGAGTGTGACCTGATCCCTGTACACCAGTTTGGATTTACAAAGTCACATTCAACTACCGAACAGGTCCACCGAGTCTACCACGCAATACGCCAGGGTTTCGAGAAGATGGAATGCACCTCTGCGGCATTTCTAGACGTGCAACAGGCCTTTGATCGTGTCTGGCACAAGGGCTTACAGTGCAAAGTAAAGGAAACACTTGCCCACTCACTCACTCAGTGTTTCCCATCATAGCTTCGTATTTAGATGGCAGACAATTCCAAGTCAAACAAGGAGACGAAAGATCTAGTCTGTATAATATCGAAGCGGGAGTTCCACAGGGATCGGTTCTGGGACCCGTTTTATATAATATTTTCACATCTGATCTTCCAACTACAGAAGATGTAACGGTAGCACCATACGCAGATGACGTTGCTTACCTAGCAAGCATCAAAGAACCGGATATCGCCAGTAACAAACTACAAATAGTACTGGATAAAATGAATACCTGGCTGAAAAAGTGGCGTCTCTGTGCCAGTGCTCAAAAATCAAGTCACATTACCTTCACCTTGAGAAGAGGCGACTGTCCCACAGTAACACTGGGCGATAAAACTCTACCACACACAGATTGTGTTAAGAGCCCTATCACAAAATTGCGTTCTCACAGATTAGGTATATTGAAGCACGGCGACGACTCGCTCGGTGTCACGTGTTCACTACACTGTATTGTAGCTACGAATAAACGACTTTGATACTTTTTTATTATTGAGTTATTTGTTATTATTTTTCTTATTGTTTATTACTTACTATATATATTACTTAAAATACTTTGAGTATATAATGACTGGAGAAGTCTTACGAACACTTCCCCTTTGTATATGAACAACAACAAAATGTTCGTGTACGTTCATAAAAACTACTTTCAAATCGATTCTAACGCATTTTGTTAATCGTTATAAGGGCGCGCGGAGCTCCGTGTAAATGCCTAGCTGTGCTATTAAATTCTGTAAAAAACGTTCAAAAACGTTATACTTACGTAAAGAACCGAATAACCTTCCTTAAGTCAATATTTTTTTATAATATTTACTCATGTTTTTATTGAAATTAAAAATCCTAACCTCATAATACATTTAGATTCTTCGTTCGATCCAACTATGATTGAACATAAAAATCGATTCATAATCGAGTATTTTCCTCACAATTGCTTCTGTGACGTCAACAAGTCTTGGTACATCTCGATTTTATGTTCATAAAGATCAAAATACTTTCATTTTGCATTACGAAAATATACGCAAAATCAACAAAATTTACTTACGATTGACATGCGATTATGTCCTTTAGTAAAAATGATAGCGAGACTACCGTAGAGTTGAGGTCATGTTTGAAACCTAAATTGACATGTCGATAATTCCTTATGCCAGCCACACACGTAACGATTTGCTTGCGCAAACTTAGGCTTGCGCAAATCTGACTTGACGTGTTTTCAAAGAAATTTGCGCAAATTTCTTCCCACACACGTAACGATTTGCTTGCGCAAACTTAGGCTTGCGCAAATCTAACTTAACGTGTTTTCAAAGAAATCTGCGCAAATTTCTTCCCACACACGTAACGATTTGCTTGCGCAAGCCTAAATTTGCGCAAGCAAATCATTACGTGTGTGGCTCATTCATTATAATGAATTACTTAGTAAATATTTTTGATAATTGTTTTTTTAATTTTTCCTGATTGTATGTCCATTGAAATGGTTTAGCATTTTTTTTTTACTTGTCCTATTTTATTATTGAGATTATTACAATTTAGTTACTTTTATTTAATTGTAGTTATTTTCTCTTCTTGATAAAATTTTTCTATTTTATGCAGCTGTTTTATTTCATGGATTCAAGCAGAATACCAAATGAATATCGATATCGATAAAAAAAATGGTATGAACGCCTTTTAGTCTTCTCTAGCTTCTAGGAAATAGAACAATAGCTGATCGCCCAGGCGAGCACCTATTGTTTTTTTTCGTAGAAGTTACCTCGTCCCCCGCTAAAAGTGACAGACATTTTTGTTCGGAATATTGCGCATAAGGCTTCTCCAGTGATAATCTAATTTAAAATACTGTTAATAATGAAAAGTAATTGAATAATCAGATGAGGGACTAAAACTGGTAGGTATCACAAAAATCAATAGATTCGTACCCGTTTTCGCCGACCTTTTCGACCCATGCTAGAAATAAACATAACAGTCAGTAAGTAACAATTCCTTATGCTAGCCACACACGTAACGATTTGCTTGCGCAAATTTAGGCTTGCGCAAGCTAATCGTTACGTGTGTGGGAAGTTTGCGCAAAGTTCGCAAAAGTGGCGCAAATTTCTTTGAAAACCCGTCAATTTAGGTTTGCGCAAGCCTAATTTTGCGTAAGCAAATCGTTACCTTTTTGGCTGGCATTATGCCAGCCACATACGTAACGATTTAATAAAATAAAAATTATTTATTTCAGACGTTACAGTCCATAGATTGTTAGTAATTAGTTAGTAACAATTTGTGCTTACCTGCTATGTTAGTAATGTTAGTGAGTTTCTTTAATTAACTTGTTAAACCTAAAGCCACCTCCACCAGGTGCCTCTGAATGAGACAGTCTGGTTTCGCAACAATCATTTTCAGGATGCCATTCCGACTGTTACGTAAACGTTGTAGTAAGAATGCTGCTTTCTTACGCATAATGGCATGAAAGCCATCCGTATGTGCTTCCGCGATTTACTTGCGCAAGCAAATCGTTACGTGTGTGGGAAGAAATTTGCGCAAATTTCTTTGAAAACCCGTCAATTTAGATTGACGTGTGTGGTTGGCATTATGCACAGTATTCCGAACAAAAAAGTCTGTCTATTTTGGCGGGGGACGAGGTAACAAAAAAACGATAGGTTCTCGCCCGGGCGATCAGCTATTGTTCTATTTCCTAGAAGCTAGAGAAGACTAATGCCAGCCACACACGTAACGATTTGCTTGCGCAACCTTAGGCTTGCGCAACCTTAGGCTTGCGCAAATTTGCTTGACACCGGTATTGACCACACACGGCTCAAATTTGCTTGTAACGATATCATTTCTGTTTAGTCGATAGTATTTCTAGTAGTCCAGGTGTGTTGTGTTACGCGGTAATGGCATCCATTGATGACGCTTTGGCAATAGTTGGCCTAATAATCGCTACAAAAAAAAGAAAATACGTAAAATAAATGTTTGCTAATTTCGCGAATTGCTTTCCGAATCTAGCGAATCGGCGAATCGGCCGTCGCCTTCATAGAAATCCATAGAAACCAGCCAGTCAGTGCAGTTGCCGCATGTAGTCAGCTACGGAATTGTTCTTGGCATACGCCGATAAAGCTCCCAGTGGGCAAGATTTTTTCCGACATCTTCAATTGTCTTCCTTCATCGTCATATTTCAGCCAATTTATACAAAACCTTAATGAATTATACACATAAACATTCCTCATGAATCACTTCGTCCATTGGTGAAAATCGTATGAAAATCTGTTCGATAGTTTTTGAGTTTATCGCATTTAGGCAGATAGACATTCGCAGCGGGAGGACAAAGTTTACTTCAAATTAGTACTATTATTGTTGATTAGATCACATGCCCCACACACGCTCAAGCGCGCAAACTCAAATTTGCACAAGCGTAGAATCGAAAATTGTAACTGCAGCCACACACGTAACGATTTGCTTGCGCAAACTTAAGGTTGCATAAATCTCCAGCCACACACGCAACGATTTGCTTGCGCAAACTTAGGCTTGCGCAAATCTTACTGTGTTTTCAAAACAGATTGCGCAAATTTCGTCCCACACTCGTAACGATTTGCTTGCGCAAGCCTAAATTTGCGCAAGCAAATCGTTACGTGTGTGGCTGGCATTAATCACACAAGGTAGTCTCGCTATAACTTAGAACGAGATGTACCAAGACTGTAAAGTCACAGAAGCAATGTGAGGAAAATACTCGATTATGAATTGAGTTTTATGTTGAATCATGGTTGGATCGAATGAAAAATCGATTTGTAAGTATTATGAGGTTAGGATTTTTAATTTCAATAAAAACATGAGTAAATATTATAAAAAATATATTAACATGTGGAAGGTTATTGGGTTCTGTAGGTACGTAAGTTTGACGTTTTTGAACGCTTTTTACAGAATTTAACAGCACAGCTAGACATTTGCACGGAGCTCCGCGCGCCCTTATAACGATTAACGAAGTGCGTTAGAATCGTTTTGAAAGTAGTTTTTATGAACGTACACGAACATTTTGTTGTTGTTCATACCCAGAGGGGAAGTGTTCGTAAGGCTTCTTCGGCCATATAATATTATAGTGAAAGAACAATTAGTATTTTTTTTTTAAATACCTATAACGAGTCAACAATAAACTTTTCCATCTATCTTCTATCCTATATACATGTTTATCTATGTATATAAAAATTAACCCCTATTTCCTTGGTCGCGGCATCACGCGAGAGCGGCTGGACCAATTTCGCTCATTCTTTTTTTGTTATGTTTGTTATAGTAAGGAGAAGGTTCTTAGGATAGGTAGGTGAAGGTAGGGTAGGTAGGTATGCAAGGAGGTAGGTATGTATGTAGGTAGGTAGGTAGGTAGGCAGGAAGGGTAGTAAGGGTAGGTAGGTATGTATTTAGGTAGGTTTAGGTAAGTAGGTAGATATGTAGGTAGGTAGGTAGGTGCGCCATAGATAAGTACTTAGTGCTACCCGTGCGAAGCTGGGGCGGGCAGCTAGTATACATATAAAAATGAATCCCTATTTACTTGGTCACGGCATCACGCGTGAACGGCTGGACCATTTTCGCTAATTCTTTTTTTGTTGTGTTTGTTATTGTAAGAAGAAGGTTCTTAGGATAGGAAGGTGAAGGTAGGGTAGGTAGGTATGTAGGTAGGATAGGTAGGTATGTAGGTAGGATAGGTAGGTAGGTAGGTATGTAGGTAGAACAGGTAGGTAGATAGGTAGGTAGAGTAGTTTGTTATTGTAAGAAGAAGGTTCTTAGGATAGGAAGGTGAAGGTAGGGTAGGTAGGTATGTAGGTAGGATAGGTAGGTATGTAGGTAGGATAGGTAGGTAGATAGGTAGGTATGTAAGAAGGTAGGTAGGTAGGTAGGCACGGTAGGTTGGTAGGTACGTAGGTAGGTAGGTAGGTAGGTATGTATGTATGTAGGTAGGTAGGCAGGTAGGCAGGTAGGTAGGTAAGTAGGTAGGGTAGGTAGGTAGGTATGTATGTATGTAGGTAGGTGTAGGTAGGTGTAGGTAGGTGTAGGTAGGTGTAGGTAGGTGTAGGTAGGTAGGTATGTATGTAGGTATGTAGGTAGGTAGATAGGTAGGTGCGCCGTAGAGAAGTACTTAGTGCTACCCGTGCAAAGCCGGGGCGGGCAGCTAGTAAGTATAAAATAATTGTTCAATATAACAAGAGTTACAAAGAATACTTTCATGATCAAAATAGTTAGTCGCACTATACGCTTTTTGCTGGATCATTTGGCGCGAAAAATTTCGGCACAGGTCCAACCTCAACGAGCGCTCGCGCAGTACTGAATGCCACAAGTCCACGCATCGTATTATAAAGCGATTTGGCAGGTTGTAATTACGTTTATTTTGAATTATATATATTTTTGTTTTTTTTTTTAATTATGATATTTTAATTTCTTATGAACTAACGTATATTCTGGTATAAATTTTACGTAGTAATCTTAATGTAGTAAGGAGAAATTCACTGTTAATTCTGAGCGTTTTTAGTAGTTTTATGTTTTTGAATTTGATTTTTTTTACAGTTATTCCATACATATTTCAAAATTCCGAGGCCGCTATGAACTAGACCACTATTTAAGAGATATTATTATATTTTTTTAATTTCATTTGCTTATATGCAATAGTTCAATCCACGAGCTCGAAAAAGTGCCGTCGCGCATTTTATGAAAAACTTGTTTCGGAATTTTGGCTTTATTTAAGTAGATAAGAAAAAAAATCAAAAAGCGAGGCCGCTATGTACTATAATAATAACTATTCTCCACCACTCAATAACTCATACTTGTCGAAGTCTTTCAGTTTCTAAGAATGAGAACGACAAAGTTGTCCATTTACGCAAAAATCAGGGTCAAAATGTAATAGCCCTCTTAAGTATCTCGGTATTTGCCTAGACAAAAAGGCTCACCTGGAAGGCGCATATAAAACAAAAAAGAGAACAACTAAACGCTAAATACAAAAACTTGTATTGGTTGATGGGTCGTAACACACTCCTATCCTTGGACAACAAACTTCTGCTGTACAATTCCCTATTAAAACCTATATGGTCATACGGCATTCAACCCTGGGGAGAGGCCAGCAAAAGTAACATAATGTGCCTCCAAAGAGCTCTAAACGCCATACTGAGGAATATTGTCAATGCACCATGGTTCACACGGAATGAAGAAATCCATGATTATCTCAACACTCCTACTATTCTTGAGGAAATTAATAGACATAAAAAGCGAAAGCGAGAGGTGATCGTCTAGCCATCCACCCAAATCCTCTGGCTGTGAAATTGCTGGACAGCAGCAAATCTGTCAATCGACTTAAGAGAGGTCAAGTAATCTAAAGAGGTAGCAGTGGTAATGGACCCTGTACTTGAAATGCCAACTATACTCACGCAACCAAACTGATAATAGGGACTGATGGCAGTTAAAAGAGAGATTAAAAAAAAAAGTAATAAATACAAAAGTAGGTACATGAAAACCATATTATAAACAAATATTACGATCAACCCACACCTTACGCTCCAACATCGCTTGTCCATGCTACAAGTACAAACTATTGTCCATGACAAACGAAGACATTGAACATTATAATGACAATTGATGAGCTCATTAATAAGTTGCTGACATCACAAGTAATAACAGCAATTTTTAAACAATATCTAATTTTTTTATTTCACTTTTTCTTTTTATCTATTATGGAATGTTGATATGGAAACTTATGTCAGCTCAGCATCATCTTATATTATACATATACATTGTCATGTAAATAAATATTATTTTGCATTGAACAGTCTAAACCATACCTACAGTTCACTGCATGCCATGGCCATGGCCTGCTGCTAGAATCATAATAATGTATAATCATCACCTATAAAAAATTTGAATGCTTACCTAATATAGAGGGTGAGAGCAAAGAGGCAAGGCCATTAGTGAGGTCATAGATGTACAGCTCCACCGCGGTGCCCTGCTCTGCCATGATGCTGGTGCCACAGGCGCACTTCAAACAATATCATAAACACTAATTACTAACTAAACTTATCACTTATTCCTAACTTCTAACACTTGCACATACATATTACATGTAATGTAAGCTTTATTTCTAGTATACTTGTTATCAACCGTTATCATTCAATAAGAACTGTGTCGAACAGTTTTGTTAACACTATTTAGCTTCAGTCATTAGTCAGTCAGTATACTCAAGATCACTTCCGTGCTGAGTAGGTGCTCTTTTGATTCATTAAAAAAACTGTAAATACAGCATTATTTTTTACTACCTTAGTAAATAGCACAAACAAGTTATATATTCAAGAGTATTAGGCACATGAAAATTTGAGTATATTTATGAGCATAACTCTGTGCAATACATACATTTAAGTTGTAGGTGTAAAATAAAAGGTAAGTGTAGGTGTGTTCGGTAATAGGCTAATAGGCGATACACGTTAGGAGATCGACGCGTGCCGCAGCCTGCAGTGCACTTCAGTGCAGCACTTGCAGCGGCCAGTCGCCTTACTGCTTCGGAAACGATGGGACCACGGACCTAAGCTCGACCGCTCACGATACGTAGCGACTTGCGACTAACCCACACCAGAAATATCATTTATAAATAACACACCGCCAACACAATCATACTACACGACATCCCACATGAATCGCCTACAGGTAGATACTTACAGATTTCGCGGAATATTGCGTCAATTCCGTGGACTTGTAGTGTAAACAGAACCGTCAACCGCTATTCGCAGCAGTTAGTGTACCGTATAGGAAAATAATAAATATTGTACTTACTCGGTACACGCTACTCGCTCATTGCTGGATAAAAATAAAGACATACGTACCACGACTTTGGCTTTCAAAAAGTTTTCTAAATTCACAGAAACTCGGGTCGGTGGGTAGCCTAGCTTTTCAAAAAATATTTTCTGGAGATGGAATAGGATATTGAATTATATTATTTCCGACTTGCTGTTCATTTCATTGTTAGAGATTATTCTTATCAAATTGTTTCTCTTTTTTTTTTTCTTTGCCTGACGGTCCGCCTTCTCCTTTTAATCCTTGACGACCCGAGAAATCCTCGGTGAGCTGTGAGTCCGGTGAGTGGAAGAACACACACAGCTGCACACAGCACTTGAAAAGTTGACACTTCACTACACAGAACTTACTTATTTCTTAAACTCTACGAGCTTCACTAGATAAGACTAGATATCACTGCAGCCTTACTGCAGCTGTAGCACAGAACATATATAGTATACTCTACGAGAGCTGTAGTCTGTGACTGCAGCACTCAACACTTCATGCGGATTTCACCAATGAAGAAATTGAAAATTGAATTAATTGAACGCGGTCAGCACGAGCCGGCACGAGCACATACAAACGCGTTCAAGAGCTGTCCAGAGCTGTCTCTGTCTGTCTGTCTGTCAGTGAACTCAGTGAGTGCCGCCGCCGGTCAGTGCTTGCTATAATACTACCTATCTTTGACACTGACTTTTGCAGACCAGCGCGACTTGTCACGCGACGCGACACGAACAATACAAAACTTCACGGTATAACAATAACCGGTGTCGCGTCGCGCGACAAGTCGCGCTTGTTTGCACAAAGCTTTAAACGCTTACTACACGGCTGCCAACCGCGTCCCCCGACAGAGGTGACGTTGGTTGGCGACCGGCAAAGTTGTTCAACGTTTGGTTGTAAACTAACATCTACACGGTTGTAAACCACCAAGGTCACGTCTGTCGGAACGCGGTTGGCGACCGTGTAGCAGGCGTTTAAAAGGCCTTCTACACGGTTGCCAACCGCGTCCCGACAGAGGTCACCTTCGTGGTTTACAACCGTATAGTTGGTGGTTTATGACCAAATTTCGTTTGACCTTCCAACGACCTTGGTTTGAAGAGCTGCGCTAGTGACCAAGGGCGAATAGAGGACGTTGGGCCGGCGGCCGACCGTGTATTCGGCGAAGTGATTTCTCCCTTTTTATAGGGAAAAATTGCTAATAATAAGCATGCTATACGGAAAATATAAAAAATTATTACCAACATGTTGGGATATAGGGGTTTAAGGGTTTCCTAAAGGGGATCGAAAATTTCATTATTTTTGCGATAGGACGCACCATTTTCGAGATATAAGCAACAGTAGAAAAATAAAATACAGTACTGGTTTTGCACTGGAGTCGAAGTGTTGGTGTGAATTTTAGTTCATGCCAACTAATTTTATTCCACACGTTTTTAATCGCTTTTAAAAATAGTCAGATTTAGTTGGATACACCAAATTTTTTGGTGAAAAAAAATCCCTAAACCAAGCAATTTTTATATTGTTTTAGGGAATTTTAGGGATAATTCATTAAGAATCTGGGGAAAAATTAAAAACGTAAGTGGAAACACTGGCTCGTGTATCACGACAGAATGGCATGTTGGCGACCATGTAGTTGCAACACTTGCAACAGCTCTGCCCGGTCGCCAACCAAGGTGACCTCTGTTGGGACGCGGTTGGCAACCGTGTAGAAGGCCTTTTAAGGCGTTCTACACGGTTGCCAACCGCGTCCCGACAGAGGTCACCTTGGTTGGCGACCGGGCAGAGCTGTTGCAACTACATGGTCGCCAACATGCCATTCTGTCGTGATACACGAGCCAGTGTTTCCACTTACGTTTTTAATTTTTCCCCAGATTCTTAATGAATTATCCCTAAAATTCCCTAAAACAATATAAAAATTGCTTGGTTTAGGGATTTTTTTTCACCAAAAAATTTGGTGTATCCAACTAAATCTGACTATTTTTAAAAGCGATTAAAAACGTGTGGAATAAAATTAGTTGGCATGAACTAAAATTCACACCAACACTTCGACTGCAGTGCAAAACCAGATACTGTATTTTATTTTTCTACTGTTGCTTATATCTCGAAAATGGTGCGTCCTATCGCAAAAATAATGAAATTTTCGACTTCTTAAACCCCTATAACCCAACATGTTGGTAATAATTTTTTATATTTTCCGTATACCATGCTTATTATTGGCAATTTTTCCCTATAAAAAGGGAGAAATCACTTCGCCGAATACACGGTCGGCCGCCGGCCCAACGTCCTCTATTCGCCCTTGGTCACTAGCGCAGCTCTTCAAACCAAGGTCGTTGGAAGGTCAAACGAAATTTGGTCATAAACCACCAACTATACGGTTGTAAACCACGAAGGTGACCTCTATCGGGACGCGGTTGGCAACCGTGTAGAAGGCCTTTTAGTAACAGCGTCTGGTCCTATCAAATTAAAGGCCTTCTACACGGTTGCCAACCGCGTCCCGACAGAGGTCACCTTGGTTGGCGACTGGGCAGAGCTGTTGCAACTACATGGTCGCCAACATGCCATTCTGTCGTGATACACGAGCCAGTGTTTCCACTTACGTTTTTAATTTTTCCCCAGATTCTTAATGAATTATCCCTAAAATTCCCTAAAACAATATAAAAATTGCTTGGTCTAGGGATTTTTTTTCACCAAAAAATTTGGTGTATCCAACTAAATCTGACTATTTTTAAAAGCGATAAAAAACGTGTGGAATAAAATTAGTTGGCATGAACTAAAATTCACACCAACACTTCGACTCCAGTGCAAAACCAGTACTGTATTTTATTTTTCTACTGTTGCTTATATCTCGAAAATGGTGCGTCCTATCGCAAAAATAATGAAATTTTCGACCCCCTTTAGGAAACCTTTAAACCCCTATATCCCAACATGTTGGTAATAATTTTTTATATTTTCCGTATACCATGCTTATTATTGGCAATTTTTCCCTATAAAAAGGGAGAAATCACTTCGCCGAATACACGGTCGGCCGCCGGCCCAACGTCCTCTATTCGCCCTTGGTCACTAGCGCAGCTCTTCAAACCAAGGTCGTTGGAAGGTCAAACGAAATTTGGTCATAAACCACCAACTATACGGTTGTAAACCACGAAGGTGACCTCTGTCGGGACGCGGTTGGCAACCGTGTAGAAGGCCTTAATTAAATCATACCCGTTTTTTTATTCCACCCCATATAACTCTTAATTGTTTATTAAACTTATTATTTTATATAAAAATTTGTCAAACTATCTAAAGACATCATTATCTTTTTCTATCCCGATTTATATGGTAACAAATTTTTGTACCTTCTGGTTCAAGGCCTTCTACACGGTTGCCAACCGCGTCCCGACAGAGGTCACCTTCGTGGTTTACAACCGTATAGTTGGTGGTTTATGACCAAATTTCGTTTGACCTTCCAACGACCTTGGTTTGAAGAGCTGCGCTAGTGACCAAGGGCGAATAGAGGACGTTGGGCGGGCCGACCGTGTATTCGGCGAAGTGATTTCTCCCTTTTTATAGGGAAAAATTGCCAATAATAAGCATGGTATACGGAAAATATAAAAAATTATTACCAACATGTTGGGATATAGGGGTTTAAGGGTTTCCTAAAGGGGGTCGAAAATTTCATTATTTTTGCGATAGGACGCACCATTTTCGAGATATAAGCAACAGTAGAAAAATAAAATACAGTACTGGTTTTGCACTGGAGTCGAAGTGTTGGTGTGAATTTTAGTTCATGCCAACTAATTTTATTCCGCACGTTTTTAATCGCTTTTAAAAATAGTCAGATTTAGTTGGATACACCAAATTTTTTGGTGAAAAAAAATCCCTAAACCAAGCAATTTTTATATTGTTTTAGGGAATTTTAGGGATAATTCATTAAGAATCTGGGGAAAAATTAAAAACGTAAGTGGAAACACTGGCTCGTGTATCACGACAGAATGGCATGTTGGCGACCATGTAGTTGCAACAGCTCTGCCCGGTCGCCAACCAAGGTGACCTCTGTTGGGACGCGGTTGGCAACCGTGTAGAAGGCCTTAAATTTTTAACCACCAACTATACGGTTGTAAACCACGAAGGTGACCTCTGTCGGGACGCGGTTGGCAACCGTGTAGCAAGCGTTTTACGTGATTCCCCGTAGTCGGCACGCAGTCGCGCACGGTTCATCGTTGATCAAACAGCTCCATAACTACAGTTTTTTGTGTGATAAAAACGCATCAAAATGACTTCTTGTGCAGCTGAACGGGATTACGAGTACCTATCACTCGTAAGTACAACCAAAAATGCTAATTTGTTGAAAGTTTTAATAATATTTCATGTTTGCTTCACCATGTTTGTGAGAGCGAGATAGATATTGAAACATGCGTGAGAGACATTATACGCACATAAAAGTACGGACAGACGTGCTCATTACTAGCACGGAAGCATGCTTTTATTGAGCAAGAGCTCATTAGTACCACGTTTGACGCAACGTTGCTAGTAATGAGCATATTGAGCATGCTCAAAAATCAACCGACGTTTGATTTTCGAGCATGCTACCTGAGGTGCGGGTGGAAAGGGGCGTGATCCGAGCGCGTCTGAACAGTTTTGCTTATGAGCATGCTTTTATCTATTCGATCTCGATTCACGACAGTTGCTGGGTCAATTTAAAATAAAAACGAAATAAACCTCAATATGTCGCGTTGGGGAGAAGAAATAACTTTGCTCCTTGTGTCATATTATCGATGTTCTCCTTTTTTTGTTTTTTTTTTTTTAATCAATAGACGATGTATATTTAGTAACTTAAAATGTTCTTACACAATTCCGTTGCAAGCAATATGATTATTTTGAGTGTATGTCATTAGTTCGATCAACAGGTGTGCGACATTGAGGTCTGTACGAATAGCACTGTCATTATATCTTTGTACATCAATTTTGGCCGAGAGCCTGGTGCCCAAAAGCACGTCAGTCCGTACGTTTGCTTTGAGCATGCTTATTTATGAGTATGCTTAAAATAAGTATGCTTAAAATAAGTATGCTTATTGCTGGCAAATGTGAACAGTTGCAGAGCATGCTCATTTTAAGCAAGTTTATGAGCATGCTTATTTTTGAGCACGTCTGTCCGTACCATTAAGCTACAAACAGACGTGCTCATTACTAGCACGAAAGCATGCTTTTATTGAGCAAATGCTCATTAGTAGCACGTGTGTCGCAACAATGCTAGTAATGAGCATGCTTATTTTGAGCGTGCTCAAAAATCAACCGACGTTTGATTTTCGAGCATACTACCTGAGGTGCAGGGGGTCTACCACCACCCACCACCTCTAAAAGCAGTATTATTTTAATATTACTTTGGTGTGGGAAAGAGATGAAGGTCTACAGGACGTAAAGCACCATCTCTTTCCCCCACTGAAGTAAGATTAAAATAATACCGCTTTTAGTGGTTGTGGTAGGCCCCCCGGTAGAAGGTAGGGTTGCCAACATTTCTTCGGCAAAATATTTTTCAAAATAAGCTATAAAAAATATAAGTAGTGCACTTAAAAAAAATATAGTATCTACCTATTGTATGGAAAAAGCAAAAAAATTACACAGATAGATTTGTTACTTGTTTAATTACATAAAAACTTTTGCAACTTTGCATTTCTTTAAAATATTTGTGTACAACGTCCCAAAAATATCTCGTATAGAAATAAAACCAATGTGTCCAGAGTAAGACAATTTATTTTATAAAATCCGAGGAGGTCGTGCGATGCAGGAATTTCTTAACACCGCGATGTACAATAGAGACGAAATGGCACAACGCCATCTGTTATTCAATATCGGTACTAAGCCAATGACAAATGTTGAGTTATTTAAACAGATTAGACATTCCGCCCACCATGGACGGCTCTGTCCATCAACCTTAACATGACAATATAAACTTAAATTAATTATTGTTTTTTGGCTATCCACTATAACCTAAGCCTTACATCTACGATACAAGTTCATGACAATGTAAATAAAATTAAACAACGTTAAAAACAAAGTTAAAACTACAAGTTCATTCAAGTAAATAAAATAAACAACGGTAAAAACAAAGTAAAAACATACAAGTTCATTGAAGTAAATTCACAAACCTTGTATATCGTGAAATAAAAAATAAGAAATAGTAAAAATAACTAAGTGTTCACAGGTAAAATAATAAGTTTAGATACAGGTCTTTTAATCTCATTATTTTTACACCGTATGGTTACAACGCTACTCGCGTTGTAACCATACGGTGTAAAAATAAAAAAATAAAAAATAGTAAAAATAACTAAGTGTTCACAGGTAAAATAATAAGTTTAGATACAGGTCTTTTAATCTCATTATTTTTACACCGTATGGTTACAACGCGAGTAATGTTCTCCAAACCTGAATGTTTATCTGTAATAACCCCATACAGCCATCTGGCGGGTGGAAGACCATCTTCCTTCACCAGAACTACGTCTCCAATCTCAGGTTCAGGTTTTCGATCGGTCCATTTATATCGGGTAGTATTTAAACGCAAATAAAAAAATATCCTTTTTCTGTTGCAATTGAGTTAAGTACTCCAGTGACCACCTACGCCAGAAATTTTGAAGCATTTTTTGCGTAAGATGCCACCGCTTCAGATTACTAACGGATGAATTTTCATAATTTGCATCAGGTACAGTTACCAGAGGTTCACCCACGAGAAAGTGCCCAGGCGTCAAAGGACACAAGTCCTCTGGATTGTTAGAAAGCTGAGAGATCGGCCTCGAGTTAAGGCAGGCCTCAATTTGAGCTAGCACAGTTGTCATTTCTTCAAATGTCAATGTGCTAGTGCCTATAATTCTTTTCAAATGGTGCTTCGTGGACTTGACACCAGCCTCCCACAATCCTCCAAAGTTTGGAGCATGGGGAGGTATGAAATGCCAAGTCGTACCATTCATAGATAGGAAGTCAGCTATCTCCGAAGCTACCATCGACCTTTCAGCATTAAATAGCTGTCGCAATTCTCTTGCACTACCAACAAATGTGGTCCCATTATCACTCCACAAGTCCAACACTCGGCCACGTCTGGCTACGAAACGCTTAAAAGACGCAAGAAAACTCTGAGAAGTCATGTCACTGACCACCTCTAGATGAATGGCTCGAGTGGACATGCAAACAAACAGGCATATATAGCCCTTAGTGGAGTGATGACCACGACCTTTAGAGGTTCGGATGCTGATTGGACCTGCGTAATCTACGCCACTGCATTGGAAGGGCTTCTGAGCAGACACCCTGGCCTTCGGTAATTGGCCCATCATTTGCTGGTGTGTTTGTTTGGAATGTCGAATACAAGTGACACACTTATGAACATATTGCCTAACGAGAGTCCTTGCATTGAGTATCCAGTATTTAGATCTTAAGTAATTGAGCATCAATTGCGGCCCGCCATGCAAAGTTCTTTCGTGAGCCTCAAAATCGCAATCAAAAGATTGGTGAAGTGTGATTTATGAGGGATTAAAATGGGGTGCTTCATATTCTCATCAATAGAAGCCCGGTGCAAGCGACCGCCAACTCTTAAGTCATCGTCAAGAAAAGGACTCAACGAGGTAAGTCTACTACCCTTATTTAATTTACGGTTTTTCTTCACAGATTCTATGTCGTCACCAAAGGACTGGAGTTGGCAGAGTTTGATACAGGTAAGTACAGCTTCATTTAATTCTTTTGTAGTTAGCCAAGTAGTTATTTTATCTTTATTTTGTTTAAATTCTTTCATTCGCAAAAATCTTCTACAATAAGCTATCACTCTTATTAACCTGCCGAACTTGGAAAATCTAGTAAATAGACTAGCATCACATTCTACCGCAGTTGCATGACATTTTGTTTTTATCTTTCTTTCTTCAAGCGTAGTTACTTGTATATTTCCTCTATTATAGTCTATTTTTTCATTCTGTAGCCATACTGGGCCTTTTTTCCAGAGAGGCATGTCGTTACACTCAGAAGGGTTTGCTCCCCGAGATGCGCAATCCGCTGGATTTTCCGACGATGACACATGTGACCACTGACTTCTATTCATAATGGTCAGTATTTCGGAAACACGATTCGCGATAAATGTTTTCCACCGACTAGGGTGGCTGCTTAACCACGCCAATACGACGGATGAGTCTGTCCACGCATATAAGTGCTGTTTGGGAACTGACAGAGTTGAAGAGACTTCCTGAAGAAGCTTTGCTAGTAAGACAGCTCCACAAAGCTCCAATCGCGGGATTGATACCTGCTTAACAGGAGCAACCTTGGTTTTTGAAGTCACCAAAGTTGTGTGAATATGTCCATCTTTATCAATGACGCGGACGTATACCACCGCGGCGTATGCTACATTGGACGCATCTGAAAAACCATGCAATTCTAGTATCTTGTTCTCCTTGCTAGAGTTGATCCAACGAGGCAGACGAAACTTAATAAGGTTACAAAGGCTCTTCCGGAAGTCAAGCCACTCTGTCAACAATGGTGCAGGTAGTTCTGCATCCCATTCGATCCCGGTCATCCATATTCGTTCAATAAACACCTTCGCAGTGATGATTGTCGGTGCTAACCATCCAAGGGGATCGAATAGTCGCGCTATGTCCGAAATAACCTTACGCTTTGTCACTGGTAAAGCCAGATCATTAAGCTGAATAGTGTAAACGAACTCGTCATTGTCTTTGTCCCACGTTAAACCTAATATTTTTGAAATTGCATCTGTTTTTAGTTCCATGTTCCCTTGTGTTTGTGATATTTGTTCACCGTCTTCAATCAATCTCAATAAATCTCTGTTGTTACTAGCCCACTTTTGGAGCTGGAACCCTCCACTTTTAAGCAACTCCGATGTCTGCTTATATATTTCGACTCCTTCCTCTATGGATTGACATCCCGTCATTAGGTCGTCCATGTAGAAGTCGGAAACAACACGGTTCTTTGCTAAAGGAAATCCAGCGCCTTCATCCTGAGCTAACTGCTGCAATGATCTTTCGGCTTGGTAAGGCGCCCATGATGTTCCGAACGTTACTCGCAAATGACGTAACACCTGAATTTTGTCATCTGGATTTTCACGCCATAATATACGCTGAAAATCTGTGTGATCATCGCATACCTTAATCTGCCTGTACATCTTGACGATGTCCGCTACCAGACAGATCGGTTCACAACGCCAACGCATGATAATATGACGAAGCTCAGGTTGTAGACGAGGTCCCACCATTAAATCGTGATTAAGAGATACCCCGTTGCTACCTACACATGATGCATCAAATACGATGCGCAACTTCGTTGTACTTTTTTCGTTACGGATGACGGCATGATGAGGTAAATACACAGAACCTTCTTTGTCCCTATCCTGTACGATATGATACTCATTTATAACAGCTGAATACTGAGCATTGAACTCCTAGTCTCGTTTTTTGTGCGATAAGCCGACCAGGTGGATCTCTGATTAAACCTTCTAACAAAATCTGGCCATAAACTTCGGCACCTAAAAGCAAATCAATCTTATTCGGAGTATCGAACGAAGGATCTGCTAAAGCCAAAGACGAGATTGTGGTCAAAACGTTTGCCATAACCTTCCTTTCCGGTAAAATCGTCGTTAGTTTCTTTAAAACATAAGCTTTAACAGTGATAATAAAACTAGGGTCGACGCGTGATTTGACTGAGAACCATCGAATTTAAAGAAATTATCGATTGGTCTTGATCACAACCTATACCTGAAACTGAACCTTTAGTGGGTATTCTTTTGAGACCCAAGAGCTGGACTGCGGACTCCGTCACAAAGGAAGCCTGAGACCCCTGGTCTAAGAGGGATCTTAATACTATAGCAGTACCGCTCTTTCATTCCGCTGCAATTAGCGCAGTGGCCAATAATATTTGGGTATGACTATTAGCAAAACAACTTACAATATTAGTGGAATTACTCTGGGTTGAAGTGGTACCAGCAGAAACGCTGCTTTCTGCAACTTGATCAGTTTTGTTACTATCACCACCTGACTTGGAGACATTTTTGAGATGAAGAAGACTATGATGTTTCTTTTTACATATTTGACATCTGGTGGATTGGCGGCATGCATATACGGAGTGATTTGCCCCTAGACAGTTATAACATAAACCATTTGTTTGGACAAAATTACGACGCTTATCTATATCAAGACCGGCGAACTTTTTACAATTAGCCAGCTTGTGGTTATCTTGACAACAAATACACAATGTTGTTGACACATGGAGCGATTTAACTGGCGCATTACGATTGAACTGATGACGTTGACCTTTGTTGTCTAAAAATTCCAAAGACCGAAATCTTTGTTCAAGGAAAGTTTGGAACTGATTCATTGTAGGCAAGTCGTCTGAACAATCACTAATTTTTATCTCCCATTGTTTACGTGACTCAGTGTCTAGTTTTAAACTCAATACATAAATAACTATAATATCCCAATGCTCAACCTTTATGCCTAAATTTTCCAAAGTGTAAACATTCGTTAGAAGTATCTAATAATTCCTTAACTGCGCCTGAGGATTCGGTTACAGTATTTTTTTGACTCATAAAACGTTTAATTATACAATTCGCTAAATATTTTTTATTATTATATCGATTCTCTAATTTAGTCCAACAGGTCGCATAATTAGTACTAGTAATAGGAATGTGCCGTAAAAGACCTTCAGCTTCTCCAGACAAATGTGATTTCAAATAATGAAGTTTCTGAACATCGTCTAGTAGGTCATTATTGTGTATTAAGGATTTAAATAAATCTCTAAAACTAATCCACTCAGAATAACTTCCGGTAAACATAGGCAACTCAATCTTTGGCAATTTTACAGAACATATCTCTTTCGAACCCTTCGCCGAAGATTCAGGCACCTTACCTAAACTATCCGAACATACAATTTTCTTCAATGCTTCCCTCAACTCTGCTTTAGAATCAGTAAATAATTCTTCCGTGGTTTCAAATACGTTTTTTGTGTGATAATCCGATTTCTCGAATTCAATAGACTTAACCGCTGATACAATTTTAATATGAGTTTCAGAAAACGTTGACCAGTAAGCTTCTAAATTTTCTAATCTAGTTTCTATGTGCGAACTTGTTAGTCGCTCCTTAGGTGATTTCTTAAAGTTAGTCCTTGCTTTACTGATCGTAGAATGTAAATTAAACTGTAAATTACTCAAAGCTTCCATATTGAATATCGATAAAGTCCTTTAAATAAACTGTTCTGGAACGCTATGCTAAGTTCGTCGACAACACGTAAAAATCACAAGTCTTTGAACTTAATACACCTCGCTGCAAAATCGGGCATAGGATCCCCGTAGTTCACTTTTTCTTGAAATTATTCTAAGTCCATGCACACGTTAAAGTTTCTAAGTCCAAATTGTTAATTAAAATTTTCTAAGTTAATAAGGCCTAATTTGCCTTGAATGGTTAAGTCTTTAGGGGTATGAGGAACAGGGTGTAAAGTTCACTCATCCACCATAGAAAAGGGAGGATCCTCCAACCAGACGGGTGTTATATCTGGCGGGCAACTGCCCATATGTTGATTTCGGATAGTCTTATCTATGTTATTCGCTCAGTAAACTCTAACTGCGAGATGTAGGAATTGTGTGACGTCATGTCTTTTTGTTTCGTAGTTTTTTTGTATGTGGCGGTCTAACCGCTACATCACTCCCCTCCGGAGACCGGAGGTCGATAGTGGGCTGAGTCTTGAATCTTGCGATGCTTCACAGTGCCAGCTGTGGTTCCAGTGAGTCGGAACCGGGTGCCGCTCAGTTCACAGTGGGTCGGAACTGTCTGCAGTGATTGCGGCGATGGTGATTGTGGTTCCAGTGAGTCGGAACCGGGTACCGCACAGTTCACGGTGGGTCGGAACTGTTTGCGGTGATTGCGGCGATTGTGGTGATTGCGGTGATTGAGGTGATTGCGGTGATTGAGGTGATTGCGGTGATTCCCCAGTGAGTCGGGGTGATGTGGCTGAGGGTGATGACCAGGAATGCGCGTTCGCTGCATGCTGGTGGTCAGGATACCCGTTGAAGCCGTGGGTGCTGGCTGGCTGTGTGACTCGCCTCACGAAAGCTTGCGGGAGTGATGATTATGACGTCACGCTGAAGTAGTTGCACGAAGGCTGCGTTGACGTTCTTTCTCGGGGTCACCAATTTAGGGGTATGAGGAACAGGGTGTAAAGTTCACTCATCCACCATAGAAAAGGGAGGATCCTCCAACCAGACGGGTGTTATATCTGGCGGGCAACTGCCCATATGTTGATTTCGGATAGTCTTATCTATGTTATTCGCTCAGTAAACTCTAACTGCGAGATGTAGGAATTGTGTGACGTCATGTCTTTTTGTTTCGTAGTTTTTTTGTATGTGGCGGTCTAACCGCTACAAGTCTCAATGTATTAATTCAGTCACTATGATATTTTAAAGTACTCACAGATTATCCTCGTATTACATCACTTCACTGTCACTCACGTTTACGTAGCTCGTCGTAATGATATGCGGGGTACTCTCCCCCCGCACCACACCTGCTGCTCACGCCAACTGTTGGGTTAGCACCAGCGCTGACCGTTGTGTACCACTTGTACATATACGCTTAAGCGCCAACTTTTACGATCCTCCGATGCTGCTTACACCAATTTTACTGGCCGTGCTGACGTCACACTCGCAGCAGGTTGACCGTTCAACCTGACCCCACCACAATAAAGACAATGCACACCAATCCTTCTTCCGGTTTCGAAGGACCACTTTGTACAACGTCCCAAAAATATCTCGTATAGAAATAAAACCAATGTGTCCAGAGTAAGACAATTTATTTTATAAAATCCGAGGAGGTCGTGCGATGCAGGAATTTCTTAACACCGCGATGTACAATAGTGACGAAATGGCACAACGCCATCTGTTATTCAATATCGGTACTAAGCCAATGACAAATGTTGACTTTCCTAAAGTTATTTAAACAGATTAGACAATTTGGCAGCGTTAATAGCGGCGCATTGACGCATTTTCATTATCGCTGCTTGTTTCCTTATCTCATTTATTTAGGACTTCAACTTCTCAAAACAAAGAACAACATCAAATTGATAATACACTTCTCATCAGAAAAATCGAAACACCATGCAAGTTTATGTTTTGTAAGGATTATCAGAAAAATGTGTATATTTAGGAATATATTTTAAATGTCATTTAATAGTGAATAATATGAGGTTTTCCTAATGT
Organism: Conistra vaccinii; assembly: GCA_948150665.1. Taxonomy (NCBI): domain Eukaryota; kingdom Metazoa; phylum Arthropoda; class Insecta; order Lepidoptera; family Noctuidae; genus Conistra; species Conistra vaccinii. Next base: position 429,072 of record OX411323.1, on the reverse strand, counting down.
TAATGTTCTAAATTCAAATTAAATTTTCATAGGTTTCGTATTATGTTTAACAAGTCATTTTTACCCTGTATGGAGTATGAAGGAAATTGATAAAACAACACACGTAAATGAAAAAAAAGCTAAGAAACGTTTATTTAATAACTTGTATTCCCTCCCCGAGCTCTTATTACTGCCTCCATTCGGTTATGCATGAGAGTCACGATCAAATGTCGTGGCATTCCATTCCATTCCTCTTGGATTGCATTTTGCAGCTGGCTAAGTATTTCTGGGGCAGGATCTCTTGCACGAATTCGTTTTTTTAATTCATCCCATAGATGTTCAATCGGATTCATATCCAGGCTTCTTGCTGGCCATTCCATAACGGAGATACCGACTTCGGTAACATAATGTCGTATGACGCTCGCGGTGTGACCTCTAGCATTGTCGTGCATGAATATGAAACCGTTGCCAATAAAATGTGCATAGGGCATCACCTGAGGCTCAAGACACTGTTCGATGCACCGATGACTGTTTAGTGCAGGCAGACGTGGCCCAGACACAAAGACAAGCTCTGTCTTAGCGTCGGCGCTGATTCTTCTCCAAACCGTCCACGAACCCACCATAGCTGACCTTTTCTTCAATGCAGCATTGTGCAAAGCATTCTCCATCTCTTCTGTAGACCTTGTTCCTTCCGTCGTTACCATACAGCATAGGTTTACACACATCAGAAAAGAGGACTTGGTTCCACTGGAGATATGACCAATTTAGGTGCTCACTCATTTGCTGGCTTGTGCGATACCAGTTCTCGTTCCTTCGACCTTCTTCTAATGGTAGAGTCACTTAAAGCCACCCTACGTACAACATGAAGCTGCTGCTGCAGTTGAAAAGCATTAAGGTGTCAATTTCGTAAAGAAGTTGTTACAATAAATCGATCATCTCGCTCAGAAGTGACCCGATTCCTGTCAGATCCTGAATGGCGCGTGAACAAACCAGTATCCCTATAGCGTTTGTAGACTGTATGAACAGACGACAGGCTTAGATGCAATCTTTCAGCCACAACACGCTGACTAAGTCCAGAATCCAGCAATGCCACCACTTGGGCGGCTTCTGCGGGCGAAGTATCCATTATGTTTAAAAATAAAACCCTTTCAGACATCCCAGTCACAGTACACACTCAGTATACAGAACACAGAACAAATACTTAGTTTTAAGATAAGCGCAAATTTTTAGTTTTCAAAGGTGAAATGTACTCGAACTCTAAATACACATTTGTCTCAAAACAGTGAATCATTTCATTTATAGGACAAACAAATGAAATTCTAATTTTGAATATAGAATTTTCGCTTATCACTGTAATGGCCAAACTGCCAGCTACACAATCATGTGATTTTTTTCATGGAATGAAAATTCTTTTGTGTTAAATTAGGACACAAATCATAAAAACGGAAGTTGTTTCGATTTTTCTGATGAGAAGTGTATTTACCAAAATCCCAAAACAAAATTCTAGCAGATCAAAAATTCGTTTGACGTTGTCAATTTGACATTATTGACAAGTTCGGAAGGCAACTCCATGGCATTAATCAAAAGTTAATGTAAAGGCACGTTCATAATTTTTTTGTATGAAGGATTTGTTTGGTAGATTTCGGTGTAGAAAATATAGTATTTTTGCGTACTATATATTTCTTCAAAAACGAGGCAAAAGGAGTATGTAAGGATCGTAGCAAGTGGCGTTCTGTAGTTTCTGCCTACCCCCATGGGAAGAAGGCGTGAGTTTATGTATGTATGTATATTTCTTCAACAGTATATAGTACACAGACCCGAAATATAGGTTTGCTTATGAGCATGCTATTATCGATTCGATCTCGATCCACGGCAGTTGCTGGGTCAATTTAAAATAAAAACGAAATAAACGCTCAATCTGTTGCGTTGAGAAGAAAAAAATTTTGCTCTTTATTTATTCACAAGGCAACTACAACAGGTAACAATCACAGTATATCACTAGGTTCACGTTATAAGTTTCGACCTGGATTATCACCCAAAGTGTTATCGCACAACACGACTAGCAACAACAACGATAATAATGATGACAACTACAGTAAAAAATTATAATAATATCAAAAAAAAAAACTTAGTTCACAAAATTACAGCTACAAGGTATGTGCGTCTGCCGTCCGACACACTTCTACTTAGGCAGGGAATGTGTAGAAGACCAACACCACAGAGTTACATTATTTAAAGAAAACAGTATTTAAAGCGTTACAAGACAAAAAAAGTTAAAAGAAAGAGTACATACATGTCTTTTGAAAGCAGCGGCACGAGAATCAAAGACAGTGCTCCGTACAGAACTCAATAAAATAATCATAATGCTCGGAATTGTGTAAGACCATTTTGGTGAAAAAGAAAAAAAAAACAAAAACATAAAAAGGAGAACTTCGATAATATGACACAAAGAGCAAAGTTTTGTCTTCTCCCCAACGTCACATATTGAGGGTTCATTTCGTTTTTATTTTAAATTGACCCAGCAACTGTCGCGGATCGAGATCGAATCGATAATAGCATGCTCATAAGCAAACCTGCCCCCCAATTACGGAATGCACGATCAATTTTAAATTGAAACCAATTGAAAAAGATTGCCAGTCCATTGCTTTATAAGTTCGACAAAAAAAATTGAGCAGATTTTTTTGTCAATCTTTTTCAATTGGTTTCAATTTAAAATTGATCGTGCATTACGTAATTAGGGTGCTGTTCAGACGCGCTCGGAGCACGGCACGCCCCGTTCTACCCGCACCTCAGGTAGCATGCTCAATAATCAAACGTCGGTTGATTTTTGAGCACGCTCACAATAAGCATGCTCATTACTAGCTATGTTGCGACACACGTGCTACTAATGAGCACTTGCTCAATAAAAGCATACTTTCGTGCTAGTAATGAGCACGTCTGTCCGCAACTTAAATCATTTAATTTTACAAATATACTTTTAAGCATTGATATACAAGGTTCAGATTCAGATTTCAGATTCATTTATTTATTTTGTGAAACATAGGTGATTACAGGTGTTTTCGAAATAAATGTCTATTGTACAAACCATGTCCCGCCGATAGCATACAAAATTAGGTTATTATGAGCAATGTCAAAGTTACACAAGGATGTCAAATTATACAATTGTCTTAGGCTCTCTTAAGTTGGCGGGGGCAAATCGTTTTTTTTTATTTTTTTTTGGCTATTTCGCTTGTTCGTCGTTTGTTCTTTATTGTTCGCTCATTTTTTTTGTTTGTTCGTTCTTAGTTTTCTTATAAAAAATTAAATAAAAAATTACCCTTAAGTTGGCGGAGAGTAGTCAACTTTTTAATATTTTTTTTGGCCATTTCGTTTGTTCGTCGTTTGTTCTTTATTGTTAGATAATTTTTTTTGTTTGTTCGTTCTTAGTTTTCTTATAAAAAATAAAATAAAAAATTACCCTTAAGTTGGCGGGGAGTAGTCAATTTTTTAAATATTTTTTTGGCTATTTCGCTTGTTCGTCGTTTGTTCGTTATTGTTCGATCATTATTTTTTTTTGTTCGTTCTTGGTTTTTTTATAAAAAATAAAATAAAAAATTTCCCTTCAGTTGGCGGGGAGTAGTCGATTTTTTTAATAATTTTTTGGCTATTTCGCTTGTTCGTCGTTTGTTCGTTGTTGTTCGATCATTTTTTTTTTGTTCGTTCTTAGTTTTTTTATAAAAAATTAAAATAAAGATTTACCCTAAAGTTGGCGAGGGTAAATCGTTTTTTTTATTATTTTTCGGCTATTTCGTTTGTTCGTCGTTTGTTCGTTATTGTTCGCTCATTTTTTTTTTGTTCGTTCTCAGTTTTTGTATAAAAAATAAAACAAAAAATTAGCCTTAAGTTGGCGGGGAGTAGTCAATTTTTTAAAATTTTTTTTTGGCTATTTCGCTTGTTCGTCGTTTGTTTGTTATTGTCCGATCATTTTGTTTTTTTGTTCGTTCTTAGTTTTTTTATAAAATATAAAATAAAAAAGTTGGCGGGGTCAAGTCAACTTTTTTATTGTTTTTTTGGCTATTTCGCTTATGAAATAGCCAAAAAAACAATAAAAAAATAGTAAAATTATAGTAGACGGCGAAAGAATATAATAGGTATGTTTCAAAACAAATACTTAAAGACCGCGGTTTTTAAGCTCGCCGACTTAGGCTAAGAACTCACGGAGCGATTTTCACCCGCGCCCGCCGCGGTTGCGGCACCACAAATACTCGTACGAACACGTAGTACATGGAAATTTAGATATTGATTTTCACGACGCGGTTTATGACCGCGGCGGGCGCGGATGAAAATTAACCTTAGCCTGCCCGGGCAAATCACCGGTCTCGTGAGTTTTGAAATAAAACCGCAGATCCACGACCGCGGCGGGCGCGGGTGAAAACCGCGCCGTGAGTTCTTAGCCTTACTCGGCTCACCGTGGGTGACACGCGTGAAGATTTCTCACACTGTAATGCGATGTTTTCGAATTTCTTGAACCAAACTATACGTACATTAAAGGGGTGAAAGACGTGCGAGCAAGTACGTGGTCTTAAGGCTCGGCGACCTTACTCGACCGTGTGTCACCCTAAGTACGCGCACTTTAAAACCGCCGAGTAAGATCGCCGTCGATCCAACAGGTTTGAAATTATGGTCGTAGCCCGCTTTGGTTCGGAAATAAATTGTTAAAAATAAATGTGCAACATTTACGCTGCTTGTGGATGACTCACATCAAAATCTTCAAGCACTTGTCGGTAAAGTAGTGCCATCAATAAAGGTCTGTATTAAATAAAATATTTATCTCCAAATGTCACCATGTTCACGCCTTTTTTGCCAAGCTGTATAATAAATAGTAGGGTCGAGCTTCGTAAGCGAAATAGCCAAAAAAACAATAAAAAAGTTGACTTCTCCCCGCCAACTTTTTTATTTTATTTTTTATAAAAAAACTAAGAACGAACAAAAAAACAAAATGATCGGACAATAACAAACAAACGACGAACAAGCGAAATAGCCAAAAAAATATTTTTAAAAATTGACTACTCCCCGCCAACTTAAGGCTAATTTTTTGTTTTATTTTTTATACAAAAACTGAGAACGAACAAAAAAAAAATGAGCGAACAATAACGAACAAACGACGAACAAACGAAATAGCCGAAAAATAATAAAAATAACGATTTACCCTCGCCAAGTTTAGGGTAAATCTTTATTTTAATTTTTTATAAAAAAACTAAGAACGAACAAAAAAAAAAAATGATCGAACAACAACGAACAAACGACGAACAAGCGAAATAGCCAAAAAATTATTAAAAAAATCGACTACTCCCCGCCAACTGAAGGGAAATTTTTTATTTTATTTTTTATAAAAAAACCAAGAACGAACAAAAAAAAATTATGATCGAACAATAACGAACAAACGACGAACAAGCGAAATAGCCAAAAAAATATTAAAAAAATTGACTACTCCCCGCCAACTTAAGGGTAATTTTTTATTTTATTTTTTATAAGAAAACTAAGAACGAACAAACAAAAAAAATGATCTAACAATAAAGAACAAACGACGAACAAACGAAATGGCCAAAAAAAATATTAAAAAGTTGACTACTCTCTGCCAACTTAAGGGTAAATTTTTTATTTAATTTTTTATAAGAAAACTAAGAACGAACAAACAAAAAAAATGAGCGAACAATAAAGAACAAACGACGAACAAGCGAAATAGCCAAAAAAAATTTAAAAAAGTCGACTACTCCCCGCCAACTTAAGGGTCAATTTTTTATTTTATTTTTTATAAAAAAACTAAGAACGAACAAAAAAAAAAATGATCGAACAATAACGAACAAACGAAGATCAAGCGAAATAGTCAAAAAAATATTAAAAAAATTGACTACTCCCCGCCAACTTAAGGGTAATTTTTTATTTTATAAAAAAAAAAAAACTAAGAACGAACAAACAAAAAAAATGAGCGAACAATAAAGAACAAACGACGAACAAACGATATAACAAAAAAAAAAAATTTAAAGTTGACTACTCCCCGCCAACTTAAGAATTTATTTTTATTTTTATTTTTTATAAAAAAACTAAGAACGAACAAAAAAAAAAAATGATCGAACAATAACGAACAAACGATGATCAAGCGAAATAGCCAAAAAAATATTTAAAAAATTGACTACTCCCCGCCAACTTAAGGGTAATTTTTTATTTTATTAAAAAAAAAAAACTAAGAACGAACAAAAAAAAAAAAAGAGCGAACAATCACGAACAAACGACGAACAAACGAAATAGCCGAAAAATAATAAAAAAAACGATTTACCCTCGCCAACTTTAGGGTAAATCTTTATTTTAATTTTTTATAAAAAAACTAAGAACGAACAAAAAAAAAAATGATCGAACAACAACGAACAAACGACGAACAAGCGAAATAGCCAAAAAATTATTAAAAAAATCGACTACTCCCCGCCAACTGAAGGGTAATTTTTTATTTTATTTTTTATAAGAAAACTAAGAACGAACAAACAAAAAAAATGATCTAACAATAAAGAACAAACGACGAACAAACGAAATGGCCAAAAAAAATATTAAAAAGTTGACTACTCTCTGCCAACTTAAGGGTAAATTTTTTATTTAATTTTTTATAAGAAAACTAAGAACGAACAAACAAAAAAAATGAGCGAACAATAAAGAACAAACGACGAACAAGCGAAATAGCCAAAAAAAATTTTAAAAAGTCGACTACTCCCCGCCAAGTTAAGGGTCAATTTTTTATTTTATTTTTTATAAAAAAACTAAGAACGAACAAAAAAAAAAAATGATCGAACAATAACGAACAAACGAAGATCAAGCGAAATAGTCAAAAAAATATTAAAAAAATTGACTACTCCCCGCCAGCTTAAGGGTAATTTTTTATTTTATAAAAAAAAAAAAACTAAGAACGAACAAACAAAAAAAATGAGCGAACAATAAAGAACAAACGACGAACAAACGATATAACAAAAAAAAAAAATTTAAGTTGACTACTCCCCGCCAACTTAAGAATTTATTTTTATTTTTATTTTTTATAAAAAAACTAAGAACGAACAAAAAAAAAAAAATGATCGAACAATAACGAACAAACGACGATCAAGCGAAATAGCCAAAAAAATATTTAAAAAATTGACTACTCCCCGCCAACTTAAGGGTAATTTTTTATTTTATTAAAAAAAAAAAACTAAGAACGAACAAAAAAAAAAAAGAGCGAACAATCACGAACAAACGACGAACAAACGAAATAGCCGAAAAAAATAGGAAAAGAAAAAAATACATAGCGTCAAAAGATTGCAAAACACAAACCTCAGTACTCTGAGACACAAACACAAAATTACAGTTAAAATTGATCTTTGTCATCCAGATACTCCTTGATTGAATAATATACCTTGTCATTTAGTAGCTTAAAAAGATTACTTTTGAATTCATTATAGTTCTTACTATTTCTAATTTTCTAATAGTTCTTAATAATTCATCTTCGCCAATATTAGGCTTTTTAAAGTTTTTTTTTTTTTTTAATTTAAAAAAAAAAATTATATACTAAAAACAGTGATATTCACAATATTAACACCAGAAATAAGGACAAATTACGAGCTCCTTTTCACCGGCTTCATAAGGTTCATAACTCATTTAATTTTGTTGGGCTTGGTATAACCTTTTATAACAAGCTACCCACTTCTCTGCTAGATTTATTTGCCTTTTATTGCGTTTAAAGCTAAAGTAAAATCCAACCTTTGTTCAAAGGCATACTACTCTATCAACGACTACTTAAACGATAAAAATAGTTGGTCGCTGTGATTAACTCAAGACAATATTTATGTTCTTTCTCCAGAATTAGCTTACCTACTGACAGCACCCTAAATTACGAAACGCAAACTCAATTTTAAATTGAAACCAATTGAAAAAGATTGCCAGTCCATTGCTTCATAAGTTCGACAAAAAAAATTAAGCAGATTCTTTTTGTCGAACTTACGTCGAGTTATACAATGTATAATTGTTATTTTATTTGACTGTTAAATTTATTTTAATTTAATTTTCATTTATTATTGACATATTCGACTCATTACAATGTTTTTGTTTAATGAGTTGTATTGCAATATGTGGTTAGCTAGCGACCTCGACAGTAGATCATTATATTATTCTTGTCTAACTGTTGATTTATTTTTACTTCGATGGTCCTAGTTTATCATAATTATGTGACTTCGAGTTACAGTTTTATTAGCTATATATGTAAGCGGGCACGCCCTTTATGCCTGGAGGCTTTATAATTCGGGTATTAAGTTCTGTTTACGTTTTTAGCTTTTTAGTATTTATTTTCGCTTGAGTTTAGATTTCGATAATTTTTTTTGTTGGTACATTGGCGTGTGCTAGCTGTCATTATGGCAAATATATTTTATTTAATGTTTTGTGTTGAGTAATGTAAATAATTTGCATACTATTGTATAGAATCAAGTTTTTTTTCTAATTGAACAGACAGCTGTGCTGCTGGGGAGTTTGTTGCGCCACTTCTTCTCTCCAGCAAAAGCACTAGGAAGTGGTGAAGGGCGGGCGTTTTTGGGGGACTGTCTTATGTAATTTTGACGTTCGAAAAGTGCTGATTCTCAGCCTAGTTTGAATAAATGACTTTGAATTTTGAATTTTAATATGACAAGGTAATTTTTTATACAATTTTGGTGCCATTGCATAGACACTTTTAGTATAAGTAAGCAAAAGCAGTTCTGGGTGGAGTGGGTGGTTATTGTTTTTAACTTATCTGAGCGACGTTGACTTTCAACATGATTAAACAAATGTACATTGGTTTTTACAAACATCAAAACCTCATAGATATACAGCGACGGTACTGTCAGAATATTTAAATCCTTAAAGTGTGGCTTACATGTATCTGTTGTTCTTAATTTGCAGATGGCTCGGATGCATCTTTTTTGTGCCAAAAGTACGGAGGATATATTTGTAGCATTACCCCAAAATATGAATCCATACCTTAATGTGGAGGCTATATGGTATGCCGTTAGAAGGGCAGTTTTATTTGCAACCTTACCTAACATATGAAAGGCATAGGAAAACCGGTAAAGTCTCAAACAAACATTATCAATTTGAGTTTTCCATGTCATATCATTGTCAATGTATAATCCTAAAAACTTTTGTACTGTTCGTTTCTAGTACTGTGTCTCCTTTGTATCCGATTTGGTATTGTGTTGGTTCTCTTTGTCGAAGTTTAAAGTCCATGGTTTTAGTTGTTGTTGTGTTTATATCTGATTCAATTTCTAGTGATATCGTCTGCAAATAAGCACATCTGATGACTAGTAACATTGGGGAAATCATTTATATAGCAGATAAAAAATAATGGACCTAACACAGTCCCCTGTGGAACACCATACGAAATTGTTCTCGTACTTGAGGAGTATATTGTTTCAGTTTTTGACTTAATGTTGACTTGGCTAATCTGAGTACACTGTTTTCTACCTTCTAAATACGATTGTATGAGGTCCAGCACATTACCTCTAATGCCGTAGTAGCTATAAAGCTTTTTTAATAGTAATTTATGGTCAACATAATCAAAAGCGCGCGTCATGTCCATGTACATTGCAACAACCGGCTTTCTGTTGTCCATGTTGTGGTGTATCTTTTTAAGGAAATTGTACACAGCCATATTAATAGTTTTATTTTGTCTAAATCCCATTTGTTCCTCACAAAAAAAAAAAAAAATTCTAAATAATTCTTGAGTCTATTATAAATTACTTTCTCAAGAATTTTTGAAAATATAGGAATTAACGCTACAGGTCTATAATTGCACATTTTTGTTTTATCATCTTTTTTGTGTAGTGGCTTGATAATCGATATTTTTAGAGCTTCTGGAAAAACTCCATTGTGTATACAAGCATTTATTATATCACATAAAACCTACTGATTTGATCACACTGGTCCTGATGTCATCATACCCTGTACTGTTTGTGTTTTTGAGGTTCTTTATTATAGTTATCATTTCTTTTGGGACTACTGGTTCCGTGAACATAGATTTGTGGGATTTTAAAACATTCGTGTTATTATAAGTTTGACACTTTACTTTGGATTGGACTAGGTCTACGAAATAATCATTAAAATTTTGCGCAATCATTTGAGGGTTTGTAATACATTTGTTGTTTACCTCAATAGCGCTAATATGTGTTTTCGGCACGTTACTTTTCAAGTTGTTTATTATTTTCCAGGTAGCTTTAGACTTATTGTTACTGGTTTCTATGTAGTAGCTGTTTTGTGCTTTTTGTGTCTGTTTGATAATGCAGCGGTACCTGGCGCTAAATGTTGATAAAGCGGATTTTGTGTCTTTGTTAGGTTTTAACCTATATTGCCATAGCAAAGACCGTCTCTTGTGTGGCAGGGACATCGACGCGAAGCCTGTTACCATGGATCAGTACATGATTCTGAAGTATTGTACAGTACTATAGTATTGTACAGACGCCAGCACACCAATCTACTCCAATCTGTCAAATTTTCCCAATCAACATTGAACCTTATTCTTTAGCGATAAAGTTGAAAATCTATACAAGAAATTTGACAGATTGTAGCAACTTGATGTGCTGGCGTCTTTACTATATAATATACCATGGATACAGTACATGATTCTGAACCTGAGTTGAAATTATTCGTCGGTTATTTTAAAAAATATCAGCTGTTCCATACATTTTGACTGCGTAGATGTTGCACTTTTCTATGAAACAGGTGATTTTTTTTAAATCGGTTATTAAACGAAAAGAGTCCACAATCATGTAAGTACTGAATCCATGATAACAGGCTTCGCGTCGATGTCCCTGAAGGAGGATGATATTATGTTACGCGCTTATTACGCGCTTACATCGCAATCAGTAAACCTGGGCTCGGCGCATGACTACATGTACCAAAACTCACACATGTGTGATCACAGTCGCAAACCTACAGTTATGCTGGGGCTACATTGGTGCCGATTCTCTTGTCACAAATGCCTCTAAATTAGGTCATTGTACTCATAATTATGATCTACTTTCACCAGCCCTGAAATCGCGAAAAAAAATCAGCTGTTCCCCATCGAGATATAAGTACTAACGTACTAGAGAAGACACCGTAAATTCCTACTTTGTCTCGTTCAACTGCGGCGATCGCGCCGCAGTTAAGACCTTTTTGCCGAGAATAAATACACTTCCGCAGCAAATCTAGCGCTGTGGTAAATTAGTTATCAAGTAGGCAGAAGAAGCAGACTGTGTCTCATCTGCGGGTACGGATATCTATGAGAATCTCCTTGCACCGCGCATGCACCGCAGTTGTCAAACTTGACATCCGAGGGACACATTTTTTGTTCACGGTGTCTTCTCTAGTTTACAATGGCTGTTCCCCGAATTTTAGAAGTTGAACGAACTGAGGAACGAACGGGGTGAAAGCGTCAGGGTAGCCCGCGAAATTCAAATTTTCTTACGTTTTTTGCAATTTGCAGGTCAGTATCAGGTTGTATGTTGATCTAAATATGATTTGCGACCGTATCAAATGTTTATTTATAAAATTATAATCATAGAAATCATCAATACAACTCTATATATTATGTTCATGTAATCCCGTTGAATGACTATTTCATGAAATCATGACATTTGGGGATTATGCTAACATATGAGTTGTATTGCTGATTCTAATGATTATAATTCTGTAAAACCATATTGATTACGCTCGCAAATCATATTTTAATCAAGATATAACCTGACACTGACCTGCAAATTGCAAAAAACCTAAGAAAATTTGAATTTCGCGGGCTATCCTGACGCTTTCACCCCGTTCGTTCCTCAGTTCGTTCAACTTCTAAAATGCGGGAAATGTAGCAAACGGGCTCGTATCCGAATGAATATATCCGAACGTATTTCATGTCATTTGCAGTGTGACCAAATTTAGCAGAATTCTGTGATTCTAGCAGAATTAGATTCCCAATATAGGGCTTAGCAGATTGCATCGCAGAATTGAAAAGATAGCAGTTTTTGGCAGAATCTTATAAAACCTCCGCAGGAAATTAGCAGGATTAGACATTGACAAATTACCTGTGCTTCATTTGGGTAGTTGCGCTAGAAATATTAAAAGATTTCTACCATTCTTGAATAATGTCCGATTTTCCTTACTTCAATGGCAGCCTTCAAGTACAGACGCCAGCACATCAAGTTACTACAATCTGTCAAAGGGGTTTGAATATTTTTGAATGGAGTGTGGTCCTAAAAGGCCTTCTACACGGTTGCCAACCGCGTCCCAACAGAGGTCACCTTGGTTGGCGACCGGGCAGAGCTGTTGCAACTACATGGTCGCCAACATGCCATTCTGTCGTGATACACGAGCCAGTGTTTCCACTTACGTTTTTAATTTTTCCCCAGATTCTTAATGAATTATCCCTAAAATTCCCTAAAACAATATAAAAATTGCTTGGTTTAGGGATTTTTTTTCACCAAAAAATTTGGTGTATCCAACTAAATCTGACTATTTTTAAAAGCGATTAAAAACGTGTGGAATAAAATTAGTTGGCATGAACTAAAATTCACACCAACACTTCGACTGCAGTGCAAAACCAGATACTGTATTTTTTTTTTCTACTGTTGCTTATATCTCGAAAATGGTGCGTCCTATCGCAAAAATAATGAAATTTTCGACTTCTTAAACCCCTATAACCCAACATGTTGGTAATAATTTTTTATATTTTCCGTATACCATGCTTATTATTGGCAATTTTTCCCTATAAAAAGGGAGAAATCACTTCGCCGAATACACGGTCGGCCGCCGGCCCAACGTCCTCTATTCGCCCTTGGTCACTAGCGCAGCTCTTCAAACCAAGGTCGTTGGAAGGTCAAACGAAATTTGGTCATAAACCACCAACTATACGGTTGTAAACCACGAAGGTGACCTCTGTCGGGACGCGGTTGGCAACCGTGTAGAAGGCCTTTAACGTGAGGCTGGCAGCCATTTTGTTTTTTTTTTCAGAATCGCGGTGAAAATCGAAATTTATATATTTAGATAGAAGACACTTATACGAACAAAAAATGTCATCTATTCTATATCTATATCTATCTATCTATATCTTCTATATCTATATCTATACATATAATAAAATTGTAGAAAAGTGGTGTCTGTACAATGGAAATATATGAAAAAAAAATAGCAGGGGTTGTTATTATATCGATGCTGAACCCGAGATTGTAATTAATTTTTTTTTTGTCTGTTTGTCTGTTTGTCTGTGTGTTTGTGCACGCTAATATCAGAAACGGCTTATTCGATTTAGATGCGGTTTTCACTAATATATTGTAGTAAGCTTCACTTAACATTTAGTGTTTATTTCATGTCAATCGGTTCATAAATAAAAAAGTTATGTCAATTTAAAGAATCACATCGAACATTTGTTATAGGTTAGGCATTTCTTTCCTTGATTTTCGGTATACTTATCTTAATTTTTATTTAGGGTTTGTATATTTGTATATAAATATTATAAGTATTTGGTATAGGTTAGGCATTTCTTTTCTTGATTTTCTTTATTATGTATAAGTTTATTAGCTCAGGTTAGTAATTAATTTTTCTAGCAATTCTTTTGTTTTATAAAGTTAGTACGTTTGGTTTACACGTCTTAACACTTATTACTTAAACTGTGACAATTTTAGACTGTATAATAATCTGTAAGTATTTATAATTTAATTGTTTACGATAGTACGTGTTTACTAAATAACTGTGTGTTAAGTAGTAAGTACTATTTTATTGTAAGAATGCCTCGAAGAAGATCCAACCTCTCCCAATGTAGCAGAAATGCTAAAAGGATGAGATAAGTTCGATCACAGGAATCTGAGGAAGGTCGTGAGGCAAGGCTCTCTGCAACTCGGGAACATCAGGCTAGGTTTCGTGCTGCAGAAACTTCGACTCAGCGGGAATCTCGACTGAGTTCAAATCGTTCTCGAATGGTCGAGGTCGCGAAAAAAGGCTTGCCATGCCCTCTCGCTCCGCACCATGGCCTGAACCAGGGCCGTACGCGAGAGGTCACCGCCGCCGATCGCCTCCACGAGGACACGACGGTGGTCCACCCAAGCCGGGCAGACCTCCACCGTATGCTGCGTGCGCTGCCTAAACCGTTAGAGTTACATGAAGAAAATGTATTGTGGGATTGTTTGTCTTAAAGAGTTCTAAATAAAAGTCCGCGACAGCATATCCGCGACACCTTTTATGTGGAAGCCTTTATATCCAAAATAGTGAGCAATAAATACAGTTAAATTGAATACTTTTTTTACATTGCATATTTTAGAGTATTTAGTTAATTCTTAATTTACCTTCATCGCTTTTGGTATTTAATGTAGATAAAGTTTGTCTTTTACACTAAGTAATTTGGACAAATAGTTTAAAAGTTAGAACGATAAGAATGACCTGCGATATTGAGTCGACGGCGCACAGAACGAGGGTGGAGGGGCGGGCCAGCCAGGGGATGACGCGCCAGAGCGCCAAGTAGAAGCTATAATTGCTTAATAATTATGTTCGAGAAATAACGTAAATAACGCAATTAATTGTTGAACTGTCAAAATTAAACCCATTGCTATTGTAAGTGCTACGCAATTACCCCGCTGATTTAGGACATGTTACACGTTCCTGTGGGATAATTTCCGACATCCACGCGGGCGAAGCCGCGGGCAGAAGCTAGTATAACATAATATCTTAAAGCGTCAGATTTCGGAGTTATTCACCGAAATATAAGTCGAAAACTGAACCCTGAAACAAGGATTTTTGTTTTTTTTTCCCTTCAGGTAAATATATTGAACTATGAAGACATAATTGCATCATGTATAGGTAATATTTTAGTTAAGAGTGAAAGAGACAAAAATATATGTATACCCCCGCCGAATGCGGACGTGTGTTTTAGAGTATATATAGATATTACTAGCTTCTGCCCGCGACTTCGCGTTGAATAGTTACAATGGGCTTCTTTTTTTTGGTGTGGGAAATCATCAAATTACTTCTTCCATTCTGGGCGGAGCGGAAGGGCGTGTAAGACTGTTACTGACTAAAACCCACCCGTGTTCCTTCTCTTGCCTGTTCGTTACCAGAGGTCACGGTCTCCCCTTAGGACTTCCCGCAACCCCGGCATCACGGGATGCATCGGTCCTAGCGAACCCCGACAATTGTGCTGACATCTCTTTGAGGCGCGCGTGGAACGCGATGCGCCGTCAACCCGTGCCTGGTCCTTATCGGACGGCGAGCTACCCATTGCTCTCCAACGCTAACTTTAACCCGCGACTTCTTTTACGTAGAGGGTGAAAATTAAGGAGCTATTTTAGGTACCTACATCACGTTAGGCAAATCTGTAAAAGTACTGCCGCTACTGCGTCTCCTTGCACATTCTAGATGCGCGCGCAGTACTTGATCATTATTTTGCTGCGATGTTATTTAAAAACTGCGATATCTCCTAAGATATTCATTGAAATTGAATGATTTAAAGGGCAATTTTGTTTTAAATTAAATACTTGTGATAAATAACGTATTTATTTGGATAAGGATTAATATCATGTTTATAAAAACACTTTCGCAAATAATGCATTATTTTAGAACAAATTAAAAAGGTTATAGTGAGCCAACCTTAAAAGATAGACATATGCTGTCGCGGATTGTGGAATGCAAATAAAGTATTGAGTATTGAGTATTGACTTTTTTTTTGCTCTTTTAAAGGGAAGCAATTCTGTCATACATGATTTTTGCGAAACTTTAACCATTTACGGACGCAGCGGAAGCTCTCAAAAGGAAAAGAAAACCCCGATTTGAAACATTCTTTATTGGTGCTCCGCTCCTATTGGTTTTAGCGTGATCATATATAGCCTAAAGCCTTCCTCGATAAATGAGCTATCTAAAACCTAAAGATTTTTTCAAATCGGACTACTAGTTCTTGAGATTAGCGCGTTCAAGCAAACAAACAAACAAACTCTTCAGCTTTATAATATTAATAATATATTTATATTATATTAGTGTAGAAGCATAGATTGGCAGAATTTTGGCAATAAATAAATTAGCAGAATTTAGGGCGAGTATCTGGCAGAATGTTCAATTTAAATCTGGTCACACTAGTCATTTGTCATGACTGTGTCATTGTGCGAAATAGTGTGTTTCATGTTTCATTATTCTTACTGACGCAATAAAACCATTAAAGCGAGAGAAGTAACTTCTTTTCATAATGAAGAAAGAGATAAAAAGTTGAAAATGTTAAAGTGTTGATTAGTACAATTGGAACACTGTTGTCATGTACTGTCAAAGTGTCAAGTTGTCAACAAGTCAGGATTGATATGTCAGTCAATTGTTGGTGTTTTGCGATTATTTTACGTAAACCAAGAAAATGTCGGGTTCAAAGAAAATGGTAACAGTATTAAATACTCTCTTATCAATATCAAGCTGTCGCATCATGCTTTGCCAGTAAAATTGACATACGACGTTTATTTAGTCCAAAATAATGAAGTTTTCTGTTGATCCACAAGTCAACTTTTTCAAATTCAAATGCTTCCAAAAGTTTCTATGACCTGGAACTATGGCTAAAATGTTTATATACTTAGAACTGTAGAGCTACTAAACATCAGCAAGTTATGAGAGGTTACAATGACGAAGCATTTTTGATACCTAATAAAGTTAGTAGCTAATGCTCGCCCCCTATTCTAAGGCCTTTATTTAAATGTGTGCAGATACTTCGGGTGCAATCGCCGGAGGGTACCACTCGCGTGGAGATGTTGGAGTCGGACGTGACGGCGCAGCTGTTTGAGCGCGTGCACGACAGTCTGCACCTGGGCACTTTCGCGTTCGTGCTGCACAAGGACCGCCAGCGCAAGGACGAGGTCACGTCCAGCAAATTGCGGCGCTTGCGCGACGCCGGCCTGCAGCACGGCGACATGCTCTACCTCAGCCCTGTCAACGGAGCTGTGCTGTTTGATCAGCCCTCTACCAGTGAAGAGGTAGGTGTTTACGAAACTCAACTTACAACATTTGCTGTTGCTCTCATGGGTATAACATTTACATGACTCTTGTGTAAACCATAATTATAAGGTTTCTTTCACATTTGTTTGCAGGTTAATGAGAACAACAAATCATTTGGGGAGCCAGTTGAGGCAGGTCCCTCGACATCAGGCACAGCAGTAGATGTTGCAGCCACAAGTCCCGCAGTAAAGCCCACAGCAGTGGAAGAGGACGAAGTGGACCTCCAGTTGTATGGCATGTCAGGCAACATTCAGAGACAACGAGATGAGAAGCTGTCAGTACTTTATTTACTTATTTTTGAATCCTTTGTTTATATTATATAATTTTTACAAAGATGGGTAGGTATCCAAACAGGATGTTAATAGTGTAAAATATGTAAATACACTAGTTCTGCTTCTTGTTCTACATAAATCTATGGGTCTTTTATTTTTATAATATTAAATGAGAAACCAACTGACTGACTGACCTATCAGTCCAAAGCTTAAGAGCGTTTACGTCATACGGCATTTCATACACTTTCAAACCCTTGTTTTTCGAAATGACTGAAGCGATTTTCATACGCATATGCAGGATAGGTCTAAAAACTTAGTTAAGAACATTTTCGAAATTCTTATTTAAAATCTCTGTTTCTATGGAAAATTTTAAATCTGTCTAATTTAACACTATTTTTGTTCTTAACTAAGTTTTTAGACCTTTGTATCCTGATATTTTATAGTGTAGGTGAAAAAGGAGGAATTTGTTTGTAAAAATAAGCCAAATGCTTATCTAAATAAGGATCATAATCATGAATTTTCGACACCTACCTTTTATAGGGGACTAGCTTCTGCCAGCGGCATCACCCGCATGATTTTTTTATATTCTGCTTCAAATTAATCTCTGTCTACCGGTGATAATAAGAGTTGTTGTTACAAAGATTTTGTATGGTTTGCTTGCAGATGCCGACATAACTCCAAAGGGTGCTGTGTGCACTGCTCACCACTGGAGCCCTGGGACGAAGGCTATCTCAAAGAACATAACATCAAGCACATGTCATTCCATGCTTACTTACGCAAGATTACATCTGGCAATTTCATTTCACTTGATGAACTGTCATGTAAAATTAAACCAGGTGGGTTTTGTGGTGCTGCTTGGTCTTGGTATATTACTTTAAATTAGGACAAAATCTTTATTCTGTAATTTTTTCTCATCAAACAACATGAACCTAAATGGAATTTCAAAATCGCCATGTTAATGCTGAAAGCTGAGAAACTATTCACATAAGTAATTACTGAGAGCTACCATTAGAAACGTTCGTATGCGTAGGTTGTTCAGAGCACCCGCCGTGGCCGCGAGGCATCTGCTCCAAGTGCCAGCCAGGCGCCGTGACGCTGAACCGGCAGCCCTACCGCCACGTGGACAACGTGCTGTTTGAGCACCCGGCCATCGTGGAGCGCTTCCTGGCCTACTGGCGCGCCACGGGCCACCAGCGCGTGGGCTTCCTGTACGGCCAGTACGAGCGCCACCCCGACGTGCCGCTAGGTGAGTGCCCAGCGCCCAAGGGTCCCGTGTCCTAGCCGCCGTTGTAACCGTGTATTCTCGTTGTACCCGTAGGCCACGTCCCCATTAGAGGGGACAAAGGGAATTTACTAAAATAATTAAAATTACTTCCCGTTGTCCCCATTGCGTTAAAATTACAAGTGAGAGTGCCTTAATACAGAGAATATTATACCTATACTAAGGTGAATCTCCAGAAAATATTATATTTGAGTAAAGGGGTTTGATGATTTTTTTATGGACTCTGCTCTAACGTGAAGCCGCCATTTCGATTTTTTTTCAGAATCGCGGTGTATGTCGAAAGTTATATATTTAGATAGAGGACACGTATACGAACAAAAAATGTCATATAACATGATATCCTACAGCGTCAGGTTTCGGAGTTATTCACCGAAATATAAGTCGAAAACTGAACCCTGAAGGATTTTTGTAATTTTTTCCCTTCAGGTAAGTATATTGAACTATGCAAACATAATTGCATCATGTATAGGTAACGTTTTAGTTAAGAGCGAAAGGGACAAAAATATAGTATGTAGGTATACCCACGCCGAATGAGGACGTGTGTTATATGGTATATATAAATATATTAAATCAGGTAATAAAAATGACGTTGGAAATTTCAGGCCCATCTCTATCTTACCTGCATTTAGTAAAATATTTGAAAAGTTAATACTCAAGCAGTTGCTAAGACATTTTAATTTAAATAGCCTCCTTTATAATGAACAATATGGCTTTACAAAAGGTCGTTCGACTACAGATGCAGGTGTTGCTCTGCTGAAACACATATTTAACGCATGGGAGATGCATGCAAATGCTATTGGGGTTTTCTGTGATCTCTCCAAAGCCTTTGATTGCGTGCACCATGACACGCTTTTGCGTTAACTGCGTCATTACGGTGTGCAAAACGAAGCTCTCGATGTTATAAGTTCGTATTTACATAACAGGTCCCAATGTGTAGATGTTAATGGTGTGAAATCTTCCGGGTTACCAGTTCAATTAGGTGTACCTCAAGGCTCAATACTGGGTCCATTCTTGTTCTTAGTGTATATAAATGACTTACCATTATTTTTGAAGGGCGGGCGTTTTTGGGGGACTGTCTTATGTAATTTTGACGTTCGAAAAGTGCTGATTCTCAGCCTAGTATGAATAAACGACTTTTGAATTTGAATTTGAATTTAAAGGGTATCTGTGAAGTTGTACTGTTTGCAGATGATACCTCTCTTATTTTTAAAGTAGACAGGAATAGACAAGATTTTGACGATGTAAACCGTGCTCTCTCAATGGTTACGGATTGGTTTACGGCAAATAACCTAGTTCTCAATGCTATGAAAACGAAATGTGTAAAGTTCGCCCTACCAAATGTTAGAAATCTAGGACCAAACATCATCTTAGATAAAGAGGTACTTGAAACTGTAAACTCGGCAGTTTTTCTGGGCATAACAGTAGATGCCAAACTTCAGTGGGGCCCACATATTAGCTTAGCGGGAAGGCTCAGTTCGGCCGCATGCGCCGTCAGGAAAGTAAGACAATACACTGACGTGGATACAGCTCGGTTAGTCTATTTCAGTTATTTTCATAGCGTTATGTCCTACGGTATTCTGCTGTGGGGCAAAGCTGCTGATATTCAAAATATATTTGTCCTTCAGAAACGAGCTGTTCGAGCAATTTACCAGCTAGGTGCCAGAGTTTCCCTGAGAGATTTTTTCAAAGATATTGGTTGGTATCTTCACAGTGGCATCGCAATTCATCTTTGCCAACATCTTATATATTAGGCAAAATATACACTAATACACTAAAAACAGTGATATTCACAGTGTTAACACTAGAAATAGGGACAAACTTCGAAATCCCTTTCACCGGCTTCATAAGCTTCATAAGGACTACTTAAATGATAAGAATAGTTGGTCGCTGTGATTAACTCAAGACAATGTTTATGTTCTTTCTCCAGAATTAGCTTACCTACTGACAGGTTATATGAGTAGGTAGTAATGTTTAATTTATTTGACTTTATTAGTCAATTTATTTTATTTTTATTTATTGTTGACTTAATCTACCTACTCATTACAATGTTTTCGTATGAGTTGTATTGCAATATGTGGTTAGCTAGCGACCTCGACAATTGATCATATTATTCTTTGCCTGAGCAACCAGCAGCAAATTCGTCATGCTCCCTTAGATGTCACTGCTTGCGGTAGCGTCGGGGGTCGGGTCGCCTCCTTCCCTCTAATATGGCGAGGGGGGTGGTGGCTGATCTTTGCGTTATACTCGTGAACGGGTGCTGCTTGTGGTGATTGGTCGTCTTGCTTATCATGATTTTGTTATTGTTATTAGTAATTAACTGTTTCCTTATTTTATACTTCGATGGTTCTAGTTTATCATTTATAACTTCCAGTTAGTTAGGTTCCAGGTAGTTATATGTCAGCGGGCACTCCCTGAATGTCTGGAGGCTTTTATTTAGATATTGTTTACGTTTAGTTTTTAATTTTTTTATTTCTGTCTGAGTATAGTTCTCGATGTTTTTGGTTGGTATATTGGCGTGTGCTAGCTGACTTATGGCTATTAATTTAAATAATGTTTGTGTTGCGTAGTCATTATTTTGCATACTATTATATACAATCATTTTTTTTTCTAACTGAACAGACAGCTGTGCTGCTGGGGAGTTTGTTGCGCCACTTCAATGAGGTTATACAATACTAGAGGAGCAGCGTCCTACAAACAATTTCTGAAAAACGTCACCACTTACGAGTGAAAAAAATGTCGCAAAATGTCGCAAAATCGCGTCGCCCGGCCTGAGAGGTTAAGCTGTTGGTCCCAGCTGTCATTCGTGGATCTTGTGACAGTCGTTACCTACGGGTCGTCAGAACTTCGAAAGTCTGACAACCAGTTTTACAGGTATAGGTCTGATAAGCAGTTGCTCCATGTAAAATACTGGTATTCAGCTGCATCCGGTTAGACTGGAAGCCGATCCCAACATAGTTGGGAAAAGGCTAGACAGATTGATTTAGATTATTCTAAAAAAAGTGAATGTCGCTGGTTAGTGCGTTATTCAACTCTGGTCGTTTTTCCGATAGCAATGTCTTGTCTCATTCCAACGTCATTAGTTTGACGGTAGAAGAAATGAGACAAACATAGATTATTTTGACAGATTGATTTTATGTATCCGTTTCAAAGCTACGTCTTTAACGTGCTTTCGAGGCACGGATTAGTCTCGGTATTTAAAGATGGTCACCCATCCACAGACCAATCCCGGCAAGCGTAGCTTAACCTGATGGATCGACCCGTGCGGCTGTTATTACTTAGCCACGAGCTCCTCCTCCAGTTCAAATTTCTTAGAACAATAACATCAATTAAAAAATAGTTAGTAGTAGTTTATGAAACTGTTGGAGGGGTATTAAAACAATAGCGTTTTAATACCTAGTTATGTGCAGTTTTATACACACTACTACATCTATCCCTACTAAATAAATAATAAAAGTTAAAAGAGTACGAAATATTTTTACATGTCGTCATTCACTAAACTCCCAACAGTCTGGCTAAATCAACATCGTTTTTCCTGGTAACATTGATCGCAAAAACAATGTTTGCTAAAGGGAATTGCCCGTGCTCCATAGACACTTTGGCCTCAAGTGCACACAATTCAAAGTATATGGATAGGATAATATGCGATTTAAATAATGAAATGGTCAAGGTCTTGGTTTAGAAAAAAGTTGGGGTTATTTAGATAAAATCGTTTTTTTCAATGAGGCAAAATCTTCAATTTGTGCTGCACTAAATGTTTTAATATGATTATATATTGATTCTAAAAGTAGATTCCAGGGGTTAGGTAATAACAGATTCTACATAATAATTGTACTTACAAAATAGATGTACCCGCAGTGCTGATGGGATAGCGAGCCAATTGGTCTTGTTACAGCCAGGAAAGAAACATTGATTTTGAGTGTTTGGTGCTCTTACATAATAAGGCAGCAGTATACTGTTGGATGTGTTCAAGCTTTGTTGTCCCGCTTGCTAAGCACTGTCAGCTACTTCAGATTGCACCGAAGGTAGGTTGGATGGTTCAAATTGCTCCATAGGCAGACTGGATGGTTCAGATTCCGGTTCTGTAGTTGAACATGATGCTGCTCTAAACTGCTCTAACGAGATGATGATGGCAACTGAAATAATAATAAAAATTAAAGCTCAGTGCATAAAGACAGTAAACGTGAATTACTGTGGTTTTGGTACAAATAAATACACAATCAAAAAATATCTATCAATAACATTTTATATTATTATTAATTAATTTCTAAAAAATCTTTCTCAAGTTTCTAGACAATCTGTACTATGTGAAATATAACTTGTGCGGACACGAAAGAAGTTGAATATTACACTTATATAGACTCAGAAGTATGTCAGTATCAAATCTCAGAACTACGCTTGTATTAATTCTAAACTGTTGATAACTTACCGCTCTTGGTACAATCTGACGGGCAATCACACTTTTTTCGAGTTGTTCATGTGGAGAATCAGACCTGAGTGTATGTGATCTTATTCTCAAAACCAATCTGCCGCACGCAGCTGATGCACACTTGTCCATGACCATCAATCTGTACATTTTGTTGTTCGCACTGTCACTCGACACTTGTACCTAATAAACAAGTCATAATTATTAGATATCCTAAAACAACACTAACCTTGATAGTACTCTAGTCTATTTATTTAAAAATAATTTCTCAGAGGAAGACATGTACTGACCTGTTGTGTCGAACACATTGGTCGGTGGGTCGCCTTAGATTGTTGTATAACATTTTGCTCTTTCTGCTGTTTCCAAGAAATGCCTTCGTATTCTCGTGACGTTTAAACCACAATTAACACAGCGTAAATGACCTTTTGAATGAATTACTTAGGGCACGGAAGTACTCGGGCCAGCGACAATGCCGGGGTCTTCATAATTTGTGGAAGCGGGAGCGGAATCCATGTTCAGGCCGTGGTCGTCAGGGCTCAGGGTTCAAAGAATCTTCGGAGTCCATTTAATAAGCGTATTCGATGGTTAAAATAACAAATTCGCAAGAAAATAAAGATAAGCAAACGAAAACAAAGAAAGTCGATTTGTGATTTGACATTGACATTGACTTGACAGCCGGCCGGCATAATTCAATGTTGCCACACCACACACAAAAAATTGATAGATCGATATCGATTTTTTTATCGAATCCTAATTTTAATTCAAAATTATAATCGCCACTGTGACTCTTTAATCTTAACGACGTCAACTCTGATGACGTAACATTATTTGGTTAAAAAAAATGGATAAACAGTGTATTTTAGTTCAAATAATAAAACGATTAAGTACCTAATATTAAAAAATAAAATAAAGTCTTACCAGCGATTACACGACACGAAACACACACAACTCAAAATAATCACATTCACTTTTTCACTCACGGGTTCCCGACGTTTTTTTTGGTCGGATCAAAATAGGTATTTAATAAACGATGCTAGTTAGTGCAAATATTTATCTACCACGATGTATGTAAAAACTACTTATGGAAATAACAACACTTCCCATCGATTTACACACAAAAACAATAAAAAATAACGAAATACGATGCCGAGCGCGCACTCGTGACTATGACGTTTTACCTGCGTGTGACGTGCGACATCAGTCAGTTTCAACATTTTTTCCAATGTTGCCTATTGATATTTTTGGATATTGGTTTTTATGATAAAAATCGTTAAAAAAAAGGGTGTATTCCCGTTCGTCCCACTGCCGTCGTCCCCCTGGTGGGACGAACGGGAATTTAATAATTAAATGATTTAGTTGACGAGAATATCCGTCAGGCCATAGAGTTAAATTGTTCACAGACCAGTTTAGCCCTAATTTCATAGTAGAAATAGAGATTGTACCTGCGTCGTCTGTTAAACCGTGTGTACCTGCGTCGGCCGTATGTCCGCCTCGGGGATTGAAGGACAAATATGGTTTGCGGCAGCCTTGCGGCTGCCTCGGGAGAGGTTAAGAAGTTATGAACGTCTTTGTAAATATGTTTTCTTTAACATATTCTATCTTTATTGTGCTGAACAGATAAAGAATTATAGGTAATTGTTAGATTGAAAATTGTCTTCGTTGCTACGCAAGTCACATATCCACATAACTACCTAGCTATATGTTTACCACATGCCGCCTTTAAAATCATTACTTTTATTAGTATTAAATTAGTCGCAAATATACCTGCATTCAGACACCACGTATTTCATTTATTCTAAATCAGAACAAGCTATAGTAGACCTTAATACAACCACCATATGGTCCTTCGAGCCGGATACATCCAGTACGGTCGCTTACCGAGAGAACAAAAGGCCCACATTCCACAGGAGCGATAAGGCGACCTTTTTTTTTGTGCGCATCGGATTCCGAGAATTAGCAAGTTGTTTACTACGAAGTAGTACGAAGACTATTGTAGTAATTAATCAGTGACTACTTTATACATCGGGTATCAGCAGCATTCAAGCTTGTTTACGTGAAAAATGAGTACGACTGAAGAACAACAGAAACTTCTCTCCGTGTTAGAAGATACTGCAAACCTACTACGGAAAACACAATCTAACCTAAAGAAATGTCCTAAAGCACGCTTAACAAGAGGATATATTGAAGCACGTATGAAAATAATTGAAGATTATTGGAATACGTTTAAATGTGCGCATAAAGACTTGGTAAAAATAACGCCAAAGGAACAAAAAGGAACATTGCCATATTTTTTGCATGAAGAATTTTTTATTTATGAAGATTTGTTTAACGTGCTTCAAGGTGACTTAAAAGACATGGTTATTTCGTTATCTGAACCATCAGTGGTGGAATCAAAATCACCAAATAGTAGTTTCGACTGCACGAGTCCACAAAATAACCTCGTGCACCTGCCGAGGATCGAGATACCGAAGTTTTCCGGTAATTATGAATCATGGCAAACTTTTCAAGATTTGTTTATCTCGCTGGTGCACAATAACACTTCGCTTCGCGATGTCCAGAAACTTCACTATTTGAAAACTAGTGTTACTCAAGAAGCCGAATCACTATTGAAGCATATACAGGTAACTGATAACAATTATGTAAATGCATGGGATATTTTGAAAACGAGATACGGCAACAAACGCTTACTTTTGAATCATTCTATGAAAAGGTTATTCAACCAAAAGAAGATGACTTCTCAATCAGCTTCTCAGTTAAAGGGGTTGTTAGATACAACCACAGAGTGCATTAACAATTTTAATAATTTAAATATTGATGTCGGCTCTTGGGATCCATTCCTTATATATCTTCTAGTACAGAAGATGGACCCAGAGACGCACAAGAACTGGGAAGAACATGCATATAAAGAAGAAACCGAAAACTTACCTACTTGGAGTGATTTGAAGAAGTTCTTAGAATCGAAGTTCCGCACCCTAGAATTAACAAATCAGAATAGTACATCAAAGGACAATAAAACAATAAGGGAGCGTTCATGTCATGTTGCCGCACCAGTTACGGAGAAAGTTTGTGTGATGTGCAAAGAAAGTCACAGTTTAAGTCATTGCAAGGAATTTAGCAAGAAGGAACCTACTGAAAGAAGAGAATTTGTGAAAAACAAACAATTATGTTTTAACTGCTTAGTACCAGGACACTCGGCATTTAAATGTAAAGTGCCAGTATCTTGTCGTATTTGTAAGAGGCGCCATCATTCCCTTTTGCATGAAAACAAGACCAAGCAGCTTGGAGAATCATCGGTCACCTCACCTCCAGCTGTAACACATGTAGAAGAAGAGCAAGCATTACAAGTCAACACAATGATAGCGTCGCATTTCAGTACTAAGCAGAGAGTAGCAGCACTTTTAGCAACGGCAGTAGTGGAAGCAACAAGCGAGCAAGGCCACACCATTTTACTGCGGGCGCTGATAGATCAAGGTTCCGAGGCAGCTTTTATTAGCGAAAAGGCGACTCAATTGTTGAAGCTCGAACGACAACCTGTAAAAGCAAGCATTATAGGGGTGGGATCTCAGAAGACTGATATAAAACACGTGGTACAGCTACAAATACGATCACGATTGGACCGAAACTATTGTTTACCGATCAAGGCGTATGTAATGTCCAAGCAACTGACCACCAAGATACCCACCAAAACAGTCAATAAACAAGAATGGGCACACATTCAAGACCTCAACCTGGCTGATCCAACTTACTTCAAGCCAGGGTCTATAGATTTGCTCTTGGGTGTAAAAGAATATGCCGAAATTCTGCAAAACAACCTAATCAAAGGTCCACCAGGCACACCAAGCGCTCAGGAAACCAGCCTGGGTTGGATTCTATTTGGAGAAGTAAATATAACACACCAAAACCAGTATGTTGTCATGCATCATTCAGTTGACGTAGAAGACATGTTGAAATCAATTTGGGAAATTGACGTAGACACTAAAAGACACTTAACAAAGGATGAACAACTGTGTGAAGAAGTATACGAAAAGACAACTACTAGAAATGAAAAGGGAAGGTACATTGTAAAATTACCATTTAATACATACAGTCCACAATCACCAGATGGTAACACAAAATCGATAGCAACACATAGATTTACACAATTAGAAAGAAAGTTCAGGAAATCGCCAGACCTGCAAAAAGAATATAGTAAAGTTATTAATGAGTTTATAGAACAAGGATACCTTGAGAAGGTATCCGATAAGGAAAAGGATATAAGAGCTGTCTACTTACCTCACCACGCTGTTGTCAGATCTGACAAAGAGTCTACGCGAACACGCGTTGTATTTGATGCGTCGTGTAGAGGATCAAATAACGTTTCGTTGAACGATGAGTTACTTGTGGGTCCTCAGCTACAAGAAGACTTGAGACACATTTTGATGAGATGGCGCATGAAAAAGGTCTGTTTTATGGCAGATATAAAACAGATGTTCCTCCAAGTATTAGTGACTA
Source organism: Conistra vaccinii (assembly GCA_948150665.1). Taxonomy (NCBI): domain Eukaryota; kingdom Metazoa; phylum Arthropoda; class Insecta; order Lepidoptera; family Noctuidae; genus Conistra; species Conistra vaccinii. The sequence continues at coordinate 401,621 of OX411323.1, read as the reverse complement.
AAGAAGACGCAGAATTTCAGCGAATCCTGTGGAGGCAGCAGGAATCTGATACCTTGGAAGAATACCGACTGCTCAGAGTCACCTTTGGTACAGCGTCTGCACCATATTTGGCCGTTAGAACGCTCCAACAGGTAGCCAAAGACGAAGCAAAAAATAATATTCTTGTTGCACAAACTATAAACGAGGATTTTTACATGGATGATCTTTTATCTGGCACAGACTCAGTAGCTGAAGCTATGACACTTTCTAAGGAATTATCAGCCACACTAGAAAGAGGTGGTTTCCAACTTACGAAATGGGCATCCAATAGTATCGATTTAATGAAGTATATAGAAGAGGATAAAAGATCTGTAAAGGCACATATTGATTTAAACCTCGATGGTACTCTCAAAGCATTGGGAATTGAATGGAATTTAAAAACAGATCGGTTTCAATACAATCTTAAATTTACACCTAGAACCGAGTCCATAACAAAGCGAAACATATTGTCTGATATACAAAGAGTGTTTGATCCCCTTGGTTGGATAGCACCGAGTACTGTTATGGCTAAAATATTAATACAAAAGCTCTGGCTTGAAAAGGTTAACTGGGATGAACAAGTAAGTGACACATTAGAACAAGAATGGAGAGAAATAAGATCAGACCTCGTTAACATAACTGAAATACAAATAGAGAGATGGCTTGGTACGATGACTGTTAACAACGACAAAATACAAATTCACGGATTCAGCGATGCTTCAATGCGTGCATATGCAGCTGCCGTCTATATTAGAATAGAAACTCCAGACAGCAAGATTAAAACAAGACTGATAGCTGCCAGAACCAGAGTAGCACCACTGAAGACAATTTCGTTACCTCGTCTAGAACTTTGTGGTGCCCTACTTCTTTCAAAATTAATGAAACAAGTTGGACAATCAATGAGGATACCGACAACAAGAATGTACGCATGGAGTGACTCTTCAATTGTTATCGCATGGCTTAGTGGTGAACCTAACGGGTGGAAACCCTTCGTTGCAAACCGTGTGGTCGAAATTGTTGAAAATATAAATAACAAGCACTGGTTCCATGTTCAGTCACACGAAAATCCCGCTGATGTGGCATCCAGGGGAATGTTGTTATCCGACTTGAAAAAATGTAACTTATGGTGGCACGGACCGGGCTGGCTATCTGAAACAAAAATAAATATTAAACATGAAAAAACAGAAACAGACTTGGAAATGAAGAAAACTAAAATCAATACTTACCTGAACGCAGAACGGATTATAGAACCTGAAACAACATTTATATCACAATTTGAAAATTTTGAAAAATTAACAGATTTAATAAAAGCGGTTACTTACTGTAGAAGATTTCTGAACTATAAAAAGAATATTACCAATAAAAATCAGAGTTTATCAACGCAAGAATTAGAAGAGTCTCTACAGATCTGCATTAAAAGGGCTCAAGAGGAAGAATTTAAAGAAGAAATTGATAGAATAAAAACAGGGAAACAAGTTAAAAAAAGAAGCCAGCTACGATGCCTAAATCCATACTTAGACGAGAAAAATATACTCAGGGTGGGCGGTCGCTTAAGACATGCTAACTTACCTGATGATCAGAAGAATCCTGTGATCTTGGGAAATAGAAACGCGCTGGTACAGTTAATCATTGCTGATACACATGAGAAAACACTTCATGGCGGAGTACAGTTAATGTTATGTCACTTACGTTATAAATACTGGGTTATAAGAGCTAAATCACTGGTGAAGAAATATATTCACAAATGCATGAAGTGTGCTAGAATGAATGCCACACCGAAGGGACAAATAATGGGAGACTTACCGTTGGAAAGAGTAACACCGACGAGACCGTTTCTGCATAGCGGTGTAGATTTCGCAGGGCCGTTTCAAACGCTGATATCTAAAGGAAGAGGCAACAAAACTAAAAAGACATATGTGGCCATTTTCATATGCATGTCCACCAAAGCAATCCACATAGAGCTAGTTGGAGACCTCACTTCAGAGGCATTTATAGCAGCCTTTCGACGTTTTGTTGCCAGAAGGGGTAAATGTGGCCACCTGTGGTGTGATAACGGTAAAAACTTCGTGGGTGCAAGCAGAGAACTTCATAAATTGTGGAGTGAAGCACAGATGACAGGCGAAATTACATCCACGCTAGCAACAGATGGCACACAATTTCACTTTATTCCAGCATATACTCCAAATTTTGGAGGATTGTGGGAAGCAGGCGTGAAGTCGATTAAGTACCACCTAAAACGTATTATTACAACTCACCTGACGTTCGAGGAAATGACCACAATATTATGCCAGATAGAAGCCTGTCTGAATTCACGCCCGTTGTGCCCAATAGATAACACTGACATAGAAAACTTAGACCCATTAACTCCTGGTCATTTTCTAATTGGAGAACCACCGATTGTGGTACCCTCGCCTGATCTGCAAGCTGTGAAGGTTCATAATTTGTCACGCTGGCAACATACACAAAAGGTTCTTCAAGACTTTTGGCAACGATGGCAAGAGGAATATCTGACCAGGCTTCAGCAGCGTCCTAAATGGATGAAGAAACAGAAGGAATTTGCAATAGGAGATATTGTGTTGATCAAAACTGAACATCAACCACCCTGCAAATGGTCCTTAGGACGAATTACAGATAAGCATCCAGGCATGGATGGTAACACGAGGGTGTATAGTGTGAAAAGTGGAGGTTCTATAACAAAGAGAACTATTACTAAGTTATGTGCATTGCCAGTCGATTCTACTTAATTTCTCTTAAGTTATTGAGATAATATTGTGAATTATTTTAGTAAGCATATTTAGAATTTAATTAATTTACGATTGTCATATTTTGGGCTTTAGACTGTCAATTTGGAATTAGGTACTTGATTGTTTAGATGATTAGGTACTTATTAGAACTTAATTGTGATTATAAAAGTACTAAAGTCCTTTTGGTGGGCGGTATGTTAGATTGAAAATTGTCTTCGTTGCTACGCAAGTCACATATCCACATAACTACCTAGCTATATGTTTACCACATGCCGCCTTTAAAATCATTACTTTTATTAGTATTAAATTAGTCGCAAATATACCTGCATTCAGACACCACGTATTTCATTTATTCTAAATCAGAACAAGCTATAGTAGACCTTAATACAACCACCAGTAATTAAAATGTGTAGTAGCGTTTTTGTTATGATCCTATGCATTCATTATTATATCAACTATCAATTCGCTTGTTCATTTAGTATCAATAGTAAAAACATAACACCGTATTTGTTTGAATACATCGAATAATAAGCATTACGGATCTGATATTATAAGTAAAACATCCATGAAAACATAATCGATTATTTCGTGAACGGAATTAATAATTATTGGCAACACTGCTGATTTTATCCACAAAAGGGAATTATTTTCACGTATTTATCGTTTCGGTACTTTTTATTTGTGCAAAAATGTTCCCATCTTGTTCGGATAAATGAATATCTTGTTAGATAACTAGAAATAACGATGTTTTTTTTACATATACTATAACACGACGCCTTACGCCATCTAGCAGATTGTGTGCACAACACTACGCTACCCGAGTTAATCGTAACACAGACAGGATCAATCATCGATAAGAAGATAACAGCAACAGTACCAACAGACTACTGGCGACATCTAACATTCGACATGTGAGGTGTCCGTGACGTTACAACCACATACAAGCATGAAATGATGAAGATACACACATCTGTCAAAACCGACTATATAAACGGTCAACCATGGAGGAACAATCACTCGCTACTTAGAAGGCACAGTGGTCGATAGCCCCGCAGTCACCACTGTTGTCATAAGCTTGCCCTGAGCGGAGGCCCCGTCGCCCTCAGGAATAGCCTAGCTAGGAGGTTAAGGGATAGGATAGCCCCGCAGTCCATCCCTAGGACCACTTATAGGTTCGACCTTCAGTCTAACTTTGTTTGCTAAAATCTGTAAAACGTTATGAAGTAAAGTGAATAAACGCCTAACTGTCATCCAACGTTGGTTTTATTCCACCGACACCATTATATTGGCGCCCAACGAAAATCTTCTTCTACCCGCAACAATTTTATCGGAGTACCCACATTTTTGACGGTGTACCCACATATTGTCGGATAAACAGGAGCCTACCCTCAAGAGAATTTATATTATTTTGACAGTATTGACATGTCGGAAAAAAGACAAGAAATGGTGATGATGACTCAGGAGTTCACTGCGCTTATAACGAAGGTGACAGAAGTGAACGAAAGTGGAAATAGACATTTTAAAAGTTTTGCTGCGTGCACGAAGCGGTACGACGGTGAACGAAATTTTGACAAAGTTGAAGAATTTGTGACCGGTATCTCAGTTTACAAAAAAATTGAGAAAATCAGTGACGAAGACGCCTTGGAAGGATTGACTTTGTTATTTTCTGGCGCTGCTGCTACGTGGTGGAACGGTATAAAAAGCGACATCAAAAAGTGGACGCAAGCTCTCGACGCCATTAAGTCTGCTTTTGCGCCAAAAATGCAGCCATACGAAATTTATTTAGAACTTTATTCAAAGAAGCAAACAACTGAAGCAATTGACGCGTTTGTGTGTGAAAAACGTGCCTTACTCGCTCAGTTACCTGCAAAACGACATAAGGAAGAGGAACATTTGGATTTTGTTTACGGACTTCTCAGCATAACCTACAAAAAGGAGATTGCTCGCACGGATGTGAAGACATTTGCTGAACTTTTGGATCGGGGTCGTCATATTGAGAGTCTGCTCAAGGAAGCTGGTGAAGTTACGACATCAACACAATCAGAACGGAAGCCGCTCAAAAGATGTTCTTTTTGTGGCAAGAAGGGTCATCTTTCTGACGTATGTCGTAAAAGGTTGGCAGAACAAAAGGAAACAGCTGTATCTCCAACAGACAAGAAGCCAGTCATCACGTGCTATGGATGTGGAGCACCTGGTGTTTACAGAAGCAACTGCAGTACCTGTAAAAATAAGGAAACGCCACCAAAGCCCGTTGCATTTTATACAGTGCAAAATAGTTTGAAGATTCAAGCCAAAATACCGACTATAAAGGTAAATATTAAAGGCGAAGAAGGCTATGCATACATAGATACTGCTGCCCGACGCAGTGTTGCCAGTATGCAGCTATATAGAACATTGTTACGAAAAGGAACACAGTTTGACCAGCGAGTAACTGACATCAAATTAGCAGATGGAACGGTGAAAACTTCGAACTTGTTGACAACTACAACTGACATACGTATTGGTAAACGCACACTATCAATAACATTGTCAGTCATACTAGAAGCTGTTGACAACCGGACGCTGTTAGGTATCGAATTCCTAGAACAGGCAGGAATTATACTTAATGCACCGCAACGCAGTTGGAATTTCATTGATGAACCGCAAACAACATACGACTTCATTCAACTCAATAATGACGCCATACCAATGAAGGCAGTGAAGCGAATGACTTTTGAAGAAAAAAAGGAGCCAGTGGAAATAAAGGCAGTGTCGGAGTTCATCCGTTGGGCTAACGAGCTGGACATGTTGTCGCCGATACCCATAACACCGACACTATCCGACGTACAAGACAGCCCACCAGTAAACAAACGACCAAAATGGACATTACACAAATTGGACACGCCACCAGGTCCTCCACGTCCTCGGGAACCCGCCGACAGCCAATCTTGTGTTGATCCACGTATTGTTTATTTACCAATAAACCCTACTTCTTTGTATTCTGTTGATCTTTATTTAAATCCCGATGAAGGAACCTTACTTACAAACAATGAGCAAAAGATGTTCAATGAATTGTTAATTGAGCACAGCGACATCTTTGAGAAAAACACAGAACCAACTCCATTTACACAACATAGAATCGACACAGGCAATCATCCTCCTATTAGTGTTAAGCCCTATAGATTGTCACCAACAAGGCAAAAGCAATTAAGGGAAAAGTTGGATAATATGATAAATGATGACGTTATCGAGGAATGCGATTCCCCATGGTCAGCACCTGTAATTCTAGTTCCAAAAGGAGAAACCGATGTTCGAGTTTGCGTAGATTATCGACGACTCAACGAGATAACTAGACCTGACAGATATCCGTTGCCCCGTATTGACGACTTATTACATCAAGCAAAAGCGATGCCATACATGTCAACAATTGATTTACAGTCAAGTTACTGGCAGATTATGGTACATCCAGATGATTACGATAAAACAAGCTTTGCATCACCATTTGGAACGTTCCGTTTCAAGCGAATGCCATTCGGTCTACGAAACGCGCCAGCTACGTTCCAAAGATTAATGGACAAATTCATACAAGGATTACACGCGAAGTGTGTATTAAGCTATTTAGATGATCTAATTGTAAGATCTATTACTTTCAGTCAACACATAAAAGACATAAGAGAAGTATTTATTAAACTGAGAGAATATAAGCTACGAGCCAACAGAAGGAAATGTAAATTTATGTGTTCAGAAATTAAATATCTGGGCCACCTTATAGTTTCCGACGGTATCAAAACAGACCCAGAGAAAATATCTGCTATTGCAAACCGTCAGGCGCCTAAAAACCTAAAACAATTAATATCATTTTTACAAACCGCATCATGGTATCGGAGATTTATTCATAATTTTGCAGACATTGCTAGACCACTTACTAACCTAACTAAGAAGACAATAGGCTGGAAGTGGGAACGAGAGCAACAAGAAGCATTCATGAAATTAAAAACTGCCTTGACTACGTCACCAGTGTTAAAACAGGCAAGCGACGATGTACCCTTTGCTATCAAGACTGATGCCAGTCAGTATGCCATTGGCGCAGCTTTAGTGCAGGGGGAGGGAGACAATGAGCACCCTGTTGAATACGCAAGTAGACTCTTAACGCAAGCAGAACGCAATTACAGTGTCACAGAAAAGGAAGCACTAGCCATAGTATGGGCTATTTCAAAATTCCGTGGCTATATAGAGGGAACAAAGTTCATAACTATTACAGATCATCAACCGTTGAAATGGTTAATGAATCTTAAAACACCAACTGGTCGCTTAGCACGATGGGCACTACAGCTGCAACCATACGAGTTCAAAATCCAATATACTCCAGGACGAACTAATGTAGTAGCTGATACTTTGTCTCGACCACCATGTGAGCAGCATGATGGAAAATGCATCATATGCAGCACAGAGTTAGATCTACCTAGATACAATGAAAAACAGTTGAGAGATGAACAAATAAAAGATGACACCCTTCAAACTATCATAAAAACATTAGAAGAAGGAAAAGAAATACCAAGTTATGTAGAATACATTAAGAAAGGATACCTAGTCCATAAAGGTGTCCTGTATCTTTACATGCCAGAACAAGAAAACGACAACGCAAAGTTAGTAGTTCCACGTCATGAAATACAAAACGTACTGAACGCTTACCATGACTCACCTACTGCTGGTCATATGGGAGTAGAAAGAACAGTGCAACGTATAACAAATAATTTTTATTGGACGGGACTACGAAAAGATGTTATAAAATACGTTAAAACATGTGTTGAATGCCAAAAATATAAGCCCTCTAATAAGAAGCCAGCAGGCTTATACCAGTCCACCCCAAACTCACAACGATTTGAGGTATTGTCCATTGATCTTTTTGGACCTTTGCCAAAGGGACCATCAGGAGAAAAGTGGATTCTGATAATAGAAGATACTACTTCACGATGGGTAGAATTATTCCCACTAAATGAAGCAACAAGTGAAAATTGTGCCATCATTTTGCTCAATGAAATATTTCTTCGGTACGGGTTGCCAAGGAAAATTATCAGCGATAATGGAGTACAATTTATATCAGCGATAATGCAAAAACTAGCATATTGCTTAGAAATTCAACAAATATTCACACCCGTATATCACCCTGAACCAAATGTGGTTGAAAGGAAAAATAGGGATATGAAGTCACAAATTGCAATAATGGTGAAAGACAAACATAAGAATTGGCCATCGACCTTACCAACAATAAGATTCGCAATGAATACAGCTAAGTGTCAAACCACAGGTTTCTCACCATCTTACCTTACATTTGGGAGAGAATTGCGTACACCTTATGAGTTGACACATGATCTAAGCTCGGTTGTAGAATCAGAAAACTTTGTCGCAGAAATCACCCCAAAGTTAAAACAACTAGCCCAAGACTTGGAGCTAGCAAAAGAAAATATAGAGTGTAACAAAGAAACGACACGCCAAAGAGCAAATAGCAAGAGAAGACCCGACCCAAACTATGAAGTTGGAGAATTAGTCTTAATAGAATCTCATCCCGTTAGCAATATCGATAAACAGTTTACTTCGAAATTTGCTCCTCGACGAGATGGACCGTATGTTATATTAAAGAAACATGGAACCTCCACTTATGAAATTGCTCACTCGGAAACACCAGACAAGCCTATTGGAAAGTATCATACGTCAGCAATAACGAAGTTTGAAAAGAGAGACAACGTGATATCCAAGCCAACTTATCCGATACGTCGAAGAGGAAGGCCGCGGAAACAAACTGGTGCTGGTACTCAGTCGGGACGACCATAGAGTACCAGAGGGGGAGAATATAACACGACGCCTTACGCCATCTAGCAGATTGTGTGCACAACACTACGCTACCCGAGTTAATCGTAACACAGACAGGATCAATCATCGATAAGAAGATAACAGCAACAGTACCAACAGACTACTGGCGACATCTAACATTCGACATGTGAGGTGTCCGTGACGTTACAACCACATACAAGCATGAAATGATGAAGATACACACATCTGTCAAAACCGACTATATAAACGGTCAACCATGGAGGAACAATCACTCGCTACTTAGAAGGCACAGTGGTCGATAGCCCCGCAGTCACCACTGTTGTCATAAGCTTGCCCTGAGCGGAGGCCCCGTCGCCCTCAGGAATAGCCTAGCTAGGAGGTTAAGGGATAGGATAGCCCCGCAGTCCATCCCTAGGACCACTTATAGGTTCGACCTTCAGTCTAACTTTGTTTGCTAAAATCTGTAAAACGTTATGAAGTAAAGTGAATAAACGCCTAACTGTCATCCAACGTTGGTTTTATTCCACCGACACCATTATAATACGTAAATTGCTGGGCGTTTCGGGCCATAAATGGGCATCCTTCTTTATTTCGTTTTGTAATGTTTTTTTGGATAATCTAAAGAAAATTTAGCAAACTTGATTGTGAAATGAAACACCACTTGCTTTATTAATCCTTTCAGACTGTGACATACTAATTTTAACCGCAAATTCCACCATTTTTTATTTTTTATCGCTAAGCAATTGCTCACTTGACGTCAAGCTGACAACTGAATTCAGATATGCCTGCGGACACCTAAGTGGTGGTGACGCTTATGTGCCGTCCACTGCTCCTCTAGTATTGTATAACCTCATTGCGCCACTTCTTCTTCCCAGCTAAAAGCACTAGGAAGTGGTGAAGGGCGGGCGTTTTTGGGGGACTGTCTTATGTAATTTTGACGTTCGAAAAGTGCTGATTCTCAGCCTAGTTTGAATAAATGACTTTTGAATTTGAATTGAATTGAATATATGGTGCATGGCATGGGCGTGACACCAAGAGAATCCTATTTAACCTCTTGGATGATATTATTTATACCGAATATGATTTAAAAAATCTTAGGTTTTATCCACTAGGTGTATTCAATTAATTCATGATTGTGTAAATAACTGAATCAACATGAAGTAACTACACATATTAATATACATAAATAAATTCGTTATAACAATTGTTATTTTTATCTTTAAATAGATCTCAGAAACGTGACGCTTTATGATGTTATATCAAGTTTTATGTTTGTGTAGGGGGGCCCTTATACAAATATATGACATTTATTGTGCACCTCGATTTTGAAAGAGAATCAAAATGGTGGCTGATTTTAGTGCCAAAATCTTCAAACCCCTTTGTGGATTCTTGAAAACCTGCGTGCATCGCACATATTTTTTACTAGAGCTTCTGCCCGCGACTTCGTCCGCGTGGAATAGTTACTTTGGGCTGACGCTAAAAAAACCCCCCGATTTTGAAACATTCTTCATTGGTACTCCGCTCCTATTGGTCTTAGCGTGATGATATATAGCCTATAGCCTTACTCGATAAATGGGCTATCTAACACTGAAAGAAGTCTTCAAATCGGACCAGTAGTTTCGGAGCCTATTCGGTACAAACAAACAAACAAACAAAAAAATCTTTCCTCTTTATAATATTAGTATAGACTAGTATTAATAGACATGTTCAGATGACAACTTTTTATTAGATTTACTCTAGATAAACAAGAATTTAAAGAGATTCAATATAAATAAAAAAACAATTGTTGAGGATAATGATGTAAAGTGAGAAAAATTTTCTTCATGCTTAGGAAAATGACGATATGTTGAGGACAATGACAATGCTCATGAATTTAGTTTGGTACTTCTGTAAACGATATTTTTATTTGGTTTAAAGTATCACAATCAACTAATATTGATTTTTGATTTAGGTTGCCTCTTCTTGACATAATAACTTAACTTATAGATATTTAAAAAATATATTCAGTCTTGGCTCAGTCTTCTTTTAATCTAGAAAAAAAAAAACTATTGATTATCAGATTGTATTGAACTCCCTTTTTTCAAAGTTTGCTGAAATGTAACCTACATCCATTTCAGAAATACTGATAGGTTATTTCTGCATTTAATATACCTCTAGTGAGTATGAGTTTATTAATTAACTAACTTTTGCCAGCGGCTCCGCCCGCGTGGATGTCGGAAAATATCCCACAGGAACGTGCTACCAGGATTCCGAGTGTCCTAACCCAAGTCATGGCTTATACGTACGCCTTTCATCTAAATTCGTTCAGTCGTTGCGGCATAAAAAAGGTTACAGGCAGATAAATATGTTTAAGGGTTCCGTACCTATAATATCTTTATCTAAATATTTCCAACCTTTGACTTGATGTTGCCTAGCAACCGCCAAGTAAATATCTTTGTCAGTCTTTGACATTACGACTTCATGAAAAGTTATAAATTGTTCATTTTTGTTAGAAACTATGTTTTGAAATTCTTTTTCGTTTATGAATGAGTGTTATGTATGAGGTGTGCACTTTTGAATTTTCCAAACTATTATTATTATTTGAATAGTGCCTGAACGGAAACCCGACGCTGTAGGATAGTATGTTATATGACATTTTTTGTTTGTATAAGTGTCCTCTATCTAAATACACACATCAACATGGTCTAGGGATATTTTAAAAAAAGCGAATTACTATCAATGTGTTAATTATTTATATGACATGTATATATTTAAAAGATACGTTATTTAATATTCTACCATTTTTTAATAATGGTTAAGGTAAATAAAATAAAAGTAATAAAAAAATAAAAATAACAAATAAAAAAATTAAAAAGCCTTTATTCTACCATAAATACATAGAACAATTTAAGCATACTATTTTATCTTAGCACATATTGGTTTATTATTACATATTTTTGCATTTCATTATCATTAATATAATTGTTTATTATTACAGTTAAATTCATATTTATTATTCAATAATTATTCATTGGTGCTTGTAAGCAAAAAAAGTTTAATAAATGTATATAAGTATTAAAATATTATTAATGTTGGCATGCACATGCAATTATTTATATATGGAAGTCGCCTCTGCGGCGTGCGGTGCTTTTGACATAGTAAAAAACCTTAACTTTAACACTGACCACAGAATGATAAGGTGCAAAATAAAACTGGAATACACTAAAAAAAGGAACTTCACCAAAACTATAAACACACATACTACAAAAAACCTGCCAATATTAACAAGGGAAGACGGGATGCACTGGGAAAATAATTTTTATCACATCTATTCAAAAAGACGTAGTTTAATCCTCGTAAACAGGGACCAAAATAGCGTTTTAATCCCTAGGGACTAAAAGTGATTTGAATTTGGAATGTGGAAATTGTTAGTAAAAGTTCTATTCACCAAAGAGATCGATCACGAACATTGTATGAATAAGTAACAGGCTGGCAAGAGAGAGAAAGTGTGAATTTGATCAAAATTAAAATCCAAGATGACGGATTCGTTTTTTTTTTTTCATCGTTTTCGACTGTGGTAAAGCCGATAGTGAGGTCAAAATTTAAATCCAAGATGGCGGATGCGAAAATTTTCAAATTTTTCTTCATGGGTATCGTTTTCGTAGTTTTTGACGGTGGTAAAGCCGATAGTGAGGTCAATATGTAAATCCAAGATGGCGGACGCGAAAGTTTTGAAATTTTTCGTCATGGGTATCGTTTTCATAGTTTTCGAGGGTAATAAAGTCGCTAGTGAGGTCAAAATTTGAATCCAAGTTGGCGGATGCGAAATTTTCAGATTTTTCGTCATGGGTATCGTTTTCGTAGTTTTTGACGGTGGTAAAGCCGATAGTGAGGTCAAAATTTTAATCCAAGATGGTGGATGCGAAAATTAAAAAAAAAAATCGTCATGGGTATCGTTTTCATAGTTTTCGAGGGTGGTAAACCCGATAGTGAGGTCAAAATGTGAATCCAACATGGCGACTGCATTTTTTTTTTTCATTATTTTTTTATTTTGTGTAAATCAGTGAGTAGGAAATTCGTTCCTGATGGGGGTCGGACCGCACACGTTTGTTTTCTCATAGAGGGTGATAAAAAGTAGAGTGTTCACCTCGGGAGCAACACAATTTTAAGCTCGAGTGATGTACTTTGAATCCCTCGCTGCGCTCAGGATTCTACTTTAGAATCCCTCGCTACGCTCGGGATTCTACTCTAGAATCCTTCGCTCCGCTTTGGATTCAAAGAAACACTCTCGCCTTAAAAATAGTTGTTTGCTCCCTTAGTAAACAATCTACTATATTGACTTGATCAAAACATCCTCACTAAGCAACGTAATGACATAGTTGATTTATCAGTTGAACATTGCATTGAACTGTCCTGTGTTGAGCTGGATAAGCATATTGTAGTGTGCGTGTACAGACCCCCTAATTATCAGAACTTTTCTTTATTTGAGTCAATAATGGAAGATGTCCTAGCAAAACTTGCATCCAGTAACAAAGCCGCAATTATTTGTGGTGATTTTAATATTAATATTCTGGAAAATAATTTAAATAGCAGTAGATTACTAAGCCTTTTTAAATCGTTCAATTTATCTAATATTTTTACAGAACCGACTAGAGTAACTCCAACTTCTGCTACTTGTATCGATAATGTCTTTTGCGATTGTGATTATTTAGCTAAATCCATCGTAAATTATTTGCCGTCTGATGACAGTGGACAAACGGTAACTTTTAAGTTTAAAACACCATTGCAAAAAGTGCAAATACAATTTAGACCAATAACAACTGGCAAATTAAATAGATTCAATAGTACCTTAAATAATAAATTAAACGTTCTGGGCCTTAATATGGTCGATGCAAATAAATTGTATGAGGATTTAAAAAATATTTGCCCCAATTTTATATTTAGTGACTGGGCAACAAGAGGTATAAGGATAAGTAGGGAAAGACTGTTCGACCTGTACGGCCTTAAACCTTAAACCAAACAATTTGATATTTTTTCCATACAAACTTCGGAGGGGTTTTACTCCACTATTTGACATCGTACATTCAAAGTTAAACATGATATCGTTAGGTCTCATTATTAAAATTGTCTGTACGGAAGCAGAATAGTAAAATAAAAAACCATTAAAAAGTTATGAGCCAACAAAGATTCGTTTTTCTTGCTAATTTTAACGCAACTTTGGGCGTAAATAAGTAATACAAGAAGTGTGAAATCTCGAAAACAAAATCCGTACCGACACAGAAAAATTTACGAAGATTTCAATAAATTTTATTTGTAATTGATTTATGCAGTGGTTATTTCAGAAAAACCTTTTTTCCAAAGGCCTTTTCGTAATTTTTGACGCGCTCGTTTTACTAAAATTGGTCGGTACGGTGTTTCTGTGCGTGCGAACTATACGTTTTCCATGTAGATCAGCTTCTAACTGCTCATTACTGATACTATCTCTGTCGGACACGATGCCAGGTGAGACAGTGTGGTTTTTGGCCAGGCCCACCATTGAGTTCGAGCCCGCGACTAGTTGCACCTTAAACCTTACATTAACACTGAAACTTTCAACAAGTATGTTGCTACATATTCCAAAATTTTTAGAAATACCTGCAAGATAGCTAAAGCCCTGTACATTAGCAACAAGATCAAATCAGCAGAAAATAAAATAAAAACAGTTTGGAAAGTCATAAATAATGAAACTAATAGGAAAAAAATACGGAACAGTGAGTACATATTGGAGACTTCACGCGGTGCCATAAGCTCTAATTTAGAAGTAGCTCAAGAATTTGTACATTTCTTTACCGATATACCATCTAAAACGACGGAAGCTTTAAATTCTTCACCCGATGTCTCAATTGATTTATTAAGAGCAAACGTTCCAGGCTGCCCGGTTGAATTTCAATTTAAACATATAAACCCTATGATAGTTATAAAAGCTTTTCGGCAAATTAAAATCAAATTGACCGAAGATCTATGGGGGTTATCTATCAAAGTTTGTACATCAATAATCGAGACTATTGCACCATATTTGGCTTTAATATTTAATTTGTGTGTGGACCAAGGAGTCTTCCCGGATTTAATGAAATATAGTAAGGTTATACCACTTTTTAAATCTGGGGACAGTAAAGAAACCAACAATTATAGACCAGTATCCGTGTTGCCGGTATTCAGCAAGGTGTTCGAAAAGGTAATGCTCAACCAAATGCTTAATCATTTTAACACAAACCAAATCTTACACGATCAGCAATATGGTTTCACCAAAGGACGTTGTACGACTGACGCCGGGGTCAGCTTATTAAAACACATATTTACAGCGTGGGAGGAGGCCCAAGATGCCATAGGAATCTTTTGTGACCTCTCCAAGGCATTTGACTGCGTAAATCATGAAACCTTACTCTTGAAACTTGAGCATTACGGACTAGGTAAACTTGCGCTCAGTTTAGTAAAATCTTATTTAAATGATAGACAACAGCAAGTTCAAATTAATGGTGTCAATTCACTCGGTCTAAAAGTAAAAATGGGTGTTCCACAAGGCTCGATTTTGGGGCCTTTCCTCTTTTTAGTTTATATAAATGATCTACCCCATTTATTAATAAACCAACCACAAATGGTGTTATTTGCTGACGATACTTCCCTAATTTTTAAGATAAATAGACGTGCATCAAATTTTGACGACGTAAATAACGCCCTACTGCAGGTCCAAAATTGGTTCACTGCTAATAATTTAGTGTTAAATGGAAAAAAAACTAAATGCATAAGATTTGCTTTACCGAATGTTAAAAGTACTGATTGTGATATAGTATTGAATAAGGAGAAACTAGAATTCGTTGATAAAACTGTTTTCCTGGGGATTACGCTCGACTCCAGGCTGCAATGGGGTCCTCATTTAATCTCTCTTGCAGGACGGCTAAGTTCAGCAGCATATGCTGTAAGAAAGATCCGTCAATTTACTGATGTAGATACCGCGAGGCTAGTCTATTTCAGTTACTTTCATAGTATCATGTCTTACGGTATTTTACTATGGGGACGAGCTGCAGACATCGATTCTATTTTTATTCTGCAGAAAAGAGCCATCAGAGCAATATACGGTCTCCGTAGGCGCGATTCTCTTAGGGAGCTGTTTAAAAATATTAACATCATGACAGTAGCTTGTCAATATATCTATGAAAACATCATGTACGTTAGGAAAAATCTTAATCTTTTCAGTAAAAGAGGTGAAAGGCACAATTATAGTACTAGAAATAGGGACAAATTAGTTCAACCTGGTTTCAGACTGGCTAAAGTAGACTCCTCCTTCATGGGGTACTGTTTAAAATGTTACAATAAAATACCTCCCCACATACTCGAACTAAATGAAACCAAATTTAAATCTTGTATAAAACGCACACTATGCTGCCAAGCATATTATAAGTTGGGGGATTACATCGCTGACAAAAATGCTTGGCTCAACGCTGGTCCAGCTCCACAAGGGCGCATAAACTAGTTGATTAGCATCGAAAATATTATTGGAGCCGCTGAAGATTGCAAAAACTACCTTTGCATTGTATAAATTCAATCTCTTAGTATTGTATAATTGCATAGCACATGTGTGAGCACTGTGACCATTTTACAAAACTACCATTTACTGGGTATGTCTTTCATTGACTTGAATGAGCCCTGATGGCTGAGAGTATGTCATACTCACTTAAGTGTCTCGCTGGTGGTGGCGTGTGTGTTGGATCATTAAGTTCCCTTCAAAAAGGTTGAGCTGAATGGTGCTGATCCATGCGTCATGTTCGTGAACGGGCGCCGTCAGTAGGGACTGGTCATCTCTTAGCTGCCATGGCATATTTTAATTTTTAATTTTTGAATTGTTTTTTATTACGGACGCTTTTAACTTGCACGTCTTTCTACATTGTTCTCACATGTTTAATTTCAACATGAATGATGTAACCAATTTTTTGTAACAATATTTTGATTTAAAAGAGTGTCCGTGGAGTTTCTTGCCCGTTCTTCTCCATAGGAACCTACTACGCTTTGGAATGGGCAACTAGCTTCATCTTTCTGACTGACCGACCCCTTGACAATTCAAAAGTGCCTGTAATTGGTTTATTTGAAATAAATGCTTTGAGTTTGAGTTTGAGTTTCACAAGTTCAAACACAGTATGATAACTTCCAAAAAGGTATGACACATTTATTAACACAAATACCATCCGGAAAAAACAAACAAAAATACCAGATAAATGCATACACACGTCAACTACTGGAAGATAGAAAAAAACTGTACAAATAAAAAAGAACAAAGGAAATAAAAAGAAAAATCACTCAAATAAGTAAGGAAATAAACAAAGAAATCTCTAATAACAGAAAACAATACAGGCAGAGTGTTTTTGAGGACTACTTATTAAAAAAGGGAGCCATTAAAAAGGTATACAAGGACCTTCAAAGTGCAACAAAATTGGCAACAAACATGGTGGACAAGAATGGAAAGATTATTTCGAAGCGTTCAGATATAATAGCAGAGGAACTTTTATCAGAATCTTTACTCGTCACAAGAAAGATCCAGTTTAATACAGCACGTCAGAGGCAAAGTCTATGTCGACGAACCACTGCCCGAAATACTAAGATCAGAGATTGGTTTTTCTATCGAAACTCAGAAAAAAGATAAAGCACCTGGAGAAGACAAGGTAACAAATGAAATATTGAAGTCTCTATCAGAACCCTTACAACACCCACTGGAACTCATGTTCAATAACATTATGGAAAGAAGAGAAACCCCCAAACAATGGTCTGAATCATTGATAACTCTCCTTCACAAAAAAGGAGATAGATGTAACCTCAGTAACTATAGGCCAATTAGCCTTATGACAAACATATATAAAATTTTCTCAAAAATACTACTAATTAGACTTACAATTACTTTAGATGAAAATCAACCTCGTGAACAAGCTGGATTCCGTAAACACTATTCAACAACTGACCACATTCAAGTGGTAACACAAATAGTAGAGAAGGTCAAAGAATATGGCAAGACTCTGTACTTATGCTTCATCGATTACACCAAGGCATTCGATTCTCTGGAACATAGTGCAATATGGAAGACACTAGTAGAACAAGGAATAGACATAGAATATGTAGAATTACTCCATAGCATTTATTCTAAAAGTTCCGCAAGAATAAAGTTGGAATTAGAAGGACCAAGTTTTCCCATTAGAAAAGGCGTCAGGCAGGGCGACCCGCTGTCACCCAAAATCTTTTCATCTGTTTTGGAGACAATATTTAGAAAACTTGATTGGGAATACAAAGGCGTGAAAATCGATGGTGAATACTTAAGCCATTTACGTTTTGCAGACGACATCGTTGTGTTGTTCACAGAAGACTCCGCACATTTAGAGAACATGTTGCAAGAGCTGGCGGAAGAAAGTAAGAAGGTAGGATTGACTATGAATGCTGCAAAAACCAAAATTTTAACAAACGGATCGGAAGTAACAATTATTGTGGATGGACAGGAAATAGAATATGTTACAGAATACGTCTATTTGGGACAATCTATTTCATTTGAAGACCAAACTGAAAAGGAAATTAACAGGAGAATAGCAATTTCATGGAAAAAGTACTGGAGTTTTAAAGAAGTCATGAAGAACAGCAAGATAAACATGAATTTAAAAAGAAAGTTGTATGAGATAGCAATCCTTCCATGCCTTACATATGGATGCCAAACATGGTCTCTACGGATAAAAGATGAACAAAAACTCGGCGTTATGCAAAGGAAAATGGAGAGAAGCATGTTGGGTACCAAATTGTCCGACAGAATTACTAACGAGGAAATTAGGAGAAAAACTAAAATATCTGACATTTTAGAGACAATAAGAAGTCTGAAATGGAAATGGGCAGGACACATCTGTAGAATGGAAAACGAAAGATGGACAAAGAAAATTATAGAGTGGGTACCTAGAGATGGCAAAAGGAAACGAGGAAGGCCACGGAAGCGCTGGGAAGATATATTTAAAGAAAGATGTGGACCAGACTGGAGGAGACAAGCTAGAGATAGGGAAAAATGGAGAAAGTTGGGGGAGGCCTACGCCGCAGAGGCGACTTCCATATATAAATGGTTAAGGTACTTCGATTAAAATTTCAGGATTTTATGGAAAAAAAATGAAGCATAGACGGAAACCGTATATGAATTAACTTTTAGTTTATGAGTAAAAACTGAAAAAAATAGAAAAATAATTTAATTTGTGTTTATAAACTTGAAGTTAGTAGTCTGAGAAAGCGCCCATGATGTTCATAACACATCGGCAACGATTCGGCATGCTCAGAACAAGGTTGTCAATGTCTTGCTGCGGAATATTGTCCCATGTCCTTCTGAGGTGCGCAAAAAGTTGATCTTCTGTAGCCAGATTTTCAGGAACTTCCTTCAGAGCTCTTCTTTGCAGCATATCCCACGCATGCTCAATGGGATTTAGATCTGGCGATTGAGCAGGCCAGTCTAAGGCCCTAACATTGTGTGTATGTAACCAAGCTGCTACCGTTCTCGCCGTGTGTGCCCGGACATTGTCATGCATGAGCAGGAAATCTTGCCCCATTTGTGTTCTGTGGGGCAAGATTACGGGCACCAGCACCTGTTGGACGTATCGTTCTGCCGTCATATTGCCCCGCACCCAAACGAGATCCGTCCGTCCTCCAAGACGAATTCCTGCCCAAACCATAATTGTTCCTCCTTGGTATGGGTGAACTTCCTGAGGGTTCTGAAGACGGCTCCATCGTCCAGGAACTCGCCAAACACGCGTCCTTCGTGAATCTGGATGGAAGCCGAACCTGGATTCATCCGTGAACAGCACATTGGACCATTGCTCACGGCCCCAGTCCACGTGGTTCCGAACACATTCTAATCGTCGTCCACGATTGCCTCTCCGTAAAGGTGGGACCCGGAGTGGTCTACGAGAGCGTAGATTGCTTTCATGCAGTCGCCTTCTTACAGTTTGGTCACTCACAAGCACTTGGTGTTCCACTCGCAGCCTTTGGACCAATTGAGTCGCCGTTGCATTTGGTTGAGCTCGCGCAGTAATTTGCAAAAATCGGTCTTGTCTGGGGGTAGTGATGCGACTTGGCCCCCGGTGCCTCTCCGCTACTTCACCTGTGGCACGGTAGCGTGTCCACAATCTTGAAATTACATTTTGGAGGGTCCCTATGGCCTCAGCAACATTACGCTGAACAGACCCAGCTTCCAGCATTCCCACAGCTCGTAACATCTCCGCCCTCGTCAAATGTTGGCGTTGCATGGCTACAATACCTCAATTTTAACTTTATCTTTCGTTTAAAAATGAAAAAAAACTGTAACTAAACGTAATTCGTATTGTTTTCTAAATTTCGCACAAATGAAAATTCCCTCTCGTACACATCAAGACATTTTTGTGCCACCGAAACCAAAAAATTATCAAAAATTTGAATTTGGAATTAGTCTGAGATAAATTACAAACAAATCGGTGTATAAAAGATTCCAATGCGGCCAGTACTTTTCGAGTTATTTAATTGAGTATGAAATATCCCTAGACCGTGTTGATGTGTGTATATGACGTTCGTTTTACACCGCGATACTGAAAAATAAATCAAAGTGGCGGCCACACGTTAGGGCTACCCTCCATACAAAAATCTTCAAACCCCTTTATGACGTTACGGGGACAACGGGAATACACGGTAATATCTTGTGTTCGCAGGCATCCGCGCACGCGTGGCCGCCATCTACGAGCCGCCGCAGACGTCGTCACGCGACGGCGTGGCGCTGGCGCCCGACGCGCGCGCCGCGCTGCTGGCCGAGCTGGCGCGGCGCCTGGGCCTGCGCCGCGTGGGCTGGATCTTCACGGACCTGCTGCCGCTCGACGTGGCCGCCGGCACCGTCAAGCACATACGGTGAGCATTGCGATAGGCCGAGTCGCATGTATAGATCTTGTGCGACACGACACACCACACGCTAACGCGCCGCGCTTGTGTGCAGGGGCGTGGACACGCACTTCCTGTCTGCGCAAGAGTGCATCATGGCGGGCCACTTCCAGAATCAGCTGCCGAACGCGTGCCGCCACGCCTCTTCGGGCAACTTCGGCTCCAAGTTCGTCACAGTGTGCGTCACAGGTGAGCATGTGACATTACATTTAGTTACCACTGATACATTCCGTGTTTTAAAATGACAAGGTCTATGTGACAGGGACAATTGGATAGATAGTTGCTGCATGAACAAAAACCGGCCAAGTACGTGTCGGACCACGCACAATGAAGGGTTCCGTAGTTGGGATGAATTCATCCCAAGAACAAACTTAACATTGTAGTTGAAAAACATGTTTTCCCATACATTCTAACTGCAAATATAAGTTTGTACGCAATATTTTGAGTGATTTACCATGTGTAAAAGGATTGTCTTCAAAGATACCACATGTTTTAATGACAATACTTTAATCTAAAATAAAATAGTCACACACGAAAAAATCTCACGTCATTTAAGATGTAAACCTAGCTGCCATTCTGACAGATCACTCTAGATCGCATGCGCGTCATACGCGCATGGCACGCAAGCTATGAAACGCTGAGGAGCGTGCTGGCACGTTACAGGCTCCCCCTCTAGTCCAAACACTACGTCCTCGCGTTTGGAGTAGTACAAAACAAAAAATAAAAACGCTAACGAACTCTATGAATTTAAAATTTACGCGGGCGGCCTCTCTTCCGCTTCCCTTGCAAAGGGGGTTGCGCCTGCCCGATAAAGGGCGTAAGTTGAGAAGCATGATATTTCCCTAATGTCTCCCCCCCATGGACACGCTCGAGATTGTAAGTCGCACTACTCAATACCTCGCGTATCCGGTACGGCCCATCACGCCTGGGAATAAAGGAGACCATTCACGTTTCATACAAAGTTGGGCCCAAAACCCAAAGTGCCGGCCAGCGAAAAAAAATGTGTTACCCTGGTTGGGGAAGTCCTCCTCATCATTTTTTACTATGGCGCCGAATCTCTACGATCATTCCGTTAGCTGTTTTTTAAAGTTGAAAAATCTAGTTACCTTTAAGGTAACTAGATTTTTCAACTTTCCTTTTCCTTTCCTATCGCGTCTGGGAGGAACATTTTAGGGACAGAGCCTGTTTCGCCGTTCTTCTGTCTTCGGTACCAATCGTCGAGCGACGATACGGATCTGACACTTGACGAATGAAACCAGGCAGCCGTTATAGTCCGGATTTTTTTTCAATTTGAGTGTAGCCTCTTTCACAAGGTGGTCTGCGCGTTCGTTGTCCTCCAGGCCTGCGTGAGCTTTTACCCAGAACAACGAAACATCTTTGCTCTAGGGTAAAACCGCGCCCACGTAAGCTCTCTCTTCCGTCGCCAGGAAGTGGAGGGAACCTTGGTTCGCCGGACGTGGAGTTTTCGCAAACGCACACGCTCAATCTCTCTGCCCGCAAAAGCTGGCTGGGGTACTCTTTGCCTCATACAGAACGGCTGCTGCTTGTATTCGGAGGTCGTGTGGGAGGTTGGCAGCCAGCATCAGGGATGC
This sequence comes from Conistra vaccinii, assembly GCA_948150665.1. NCBI lineage: Eukaryota > Metazoa > Arthropoda > Insecta > Lepidoptera > Noctuidae > Conistra > Conistra vaccinii. The sequence goes on along the minus strand of OX411323.1, from coordinate 379,531 downwards.
ATTTAGCGAAACAGTTCTGTAGGATTTGCAGAGCTTTTGGGCGAATACTCTTTGGACCGAATGACCGTGAACTAAGAAGATTATTGGAGAGCATTTTATACACTTCAATCTTCTTAGTTGCCGGCTTACCGCTCATCACCATTCTGAGTCCAGCTCCAGCGCTGCCGTGTAAATGCTCCGTATGACCTCCAGATGCAGATCTCTATGCCACATTCTACACACGTTAGTGGCGTGCATGTTGAATGTGAGCTGATGGTAGTATTGTTATTTCCTTAGACATGCCTATGTCGACCCCGCCCATGCTCATGAGTGAGACATCCTACTTTAGCTTCCTAGTGACTACTATTGCACAGGTTTGATGTGGTGCAAACTTCACCTTATTTTGGATGCCCCAATTCCGAATATACTCGAGGGCGGCCTTGGCCTGTCTTTGCACCTCCAGTGCTTGGTCATTGTCGAAGATCATTACCACAACGTGGGCGGAAGCCTGGTAGTGATCTCCCCGTTCTTCCGGCCCTTTTAGCGCAGGGTTCAGAAGTAAATTCCAGAGGATTGGATTCCCTTTATACCTGCACCATCCCATAATCCCGCCCCGTCCGCCGCGCCGGTTAGTCTAGGTTCTATGTTTTCTGGGGATTGGTTTCCGCACTTAGTCAAGTGGACCATTGTGCGTGGGCCATGGCGGCTGTTTGATGGTTATTCCAACCAGCCCACCTCTCTCCAAAAGAGAATTAAATCTCCTGATCTGTTTGGAACATCTGTGTAGAATCTGGGTGAGCCGAGGTGAATTCACGGGCGTCACCCAGATTCGAACAGAAACCCTCGTTTCTATTCGAATCTGGGTAACGCTCGTGCATTCAAAGAGCACGTGCGCGACTATTTCCTCAGCCTCCATGCACGCCCTGCACAGAGGACTGTTCTTTATGCCTATGTGTGGAAGTGTTTATTTAGCGAGCAGTGTCCCGTGATGGCCCTGTGACTAGGAGGCAGGCCGTTCCTATCCAGGCGTACTAAATGCCTGGTCAGCCTTCTTTCCAAGGATGGCATAGCTTCCTTGGACTGCCTTCAGCCCAATGTCGAGGTCCACCAGCTTTCCACTTGTGTGTGGGTGAACTCCTGTAGCCACCTGTGTATTTGGTTGAAGGGGATGTGTACGATAGGCTCGGATCCTCAGACTGCCGTGCGGGATCCTCGTCTAGCAAGTTCGTCAACTGCGTCGTTACCTAGTGATACGCTGTGTCCTTTTGTCCATTGTAGTGTCACCATGTTGCGGCTAAATACCGTTATTTGTTTTAGTGCATTGTGACATTCTAGTCTTAGCTTCGAGGTAATATATTTTGTCCGTAAGGTTGCGCCGGTTAGTCTTTCAAGACATTAATTGCTTTTAACTTCATAAATGACTACAAACCACTGCAAATATTCCCTGATATTTCGAGGTTACCTTTAGAATAAGTTTATTTTATTAATTTTTCATTACATAGCCGTTACTTTTATATATTAATAAAATGTAGGTACGTACAATAGACTTAAGAAAACAGCTGATAGATCGGTTCGTAGAGATTTGATATACTTAGACGAGATAATATTGCAAGGTAACTAGATTTTTCAACTTTAAAAAACAGCTAAAGGAATGATTGTAGAGATTCGGTGCCATAGTAAAAAATGATAAGGAGGACGTTACCAACCAGGGCAACACAATTTTTTTCGCTGGCCGGCACTTTTTGTTTTGGGCCCAATATGAATGGTCTCCTTTGGGAGTTTGCCCTCGACCAGCATCATTAGCCCCTTGGGTTTTGAGCAACACCAAATCACCTACTTTATAATCAGGTGCAGGACGGCGATGCTCGTCTGCGTACTTTTTCTGAGTCTGCTGCGCCTTCTCGTGGACGTCTCTTGCGTCCAGTAGGACAGTCGACAGACGCTTAAGAAAAGGCGTCACGTTTGCTATAAATTTATCACTATCTACAATAGCGCGCATGTCGTTAACGACATCTGCGGGAGTGCGTAATTCACGCCCGAACGTTACCATAGCAGGCGAATAACCTGTGCTATGAGTCACGGCTGAGTTCATGGCAAACCTTACGGCCGCCAGGTGAACATCCCATGTTGAGTGTTCCTGACCCACGTGGATGGCAATCTGCGGTTTCAGGTCGCGATTTTTGCGTTCGACGGGGTTCGCTTCAGGGTGATAATATGGTGTCAGCGCTTGGTCGATACCGAAGATAAAACACACCTGTTGCATAATTTCACTTATGAATTGTACCCCGTTGTCGCTGATCATTCTCCGAGGAACACCGTATCGCAAGAAAACCTCATTAATCAGGATCTCGGCGCAGTCTAAACTAGTTGCGTTCTTCAAAGGGAATAATTCCACCCAACGTGAACAGACGTCTTCAACAATCAAGATCCACTTGTTACCTGACTTAGTCTGCGGAAGTGGTCCGAAAAGGTCTACAGCAATGACTTCAAACCGCTGCGTCACGGCTGGTGACTGAACCAGCCCAGTTGGTTTACGAGTGTCTACTTTGTACCTTTGACAAGGGACACATTCCTTAATATAATTGGTGACGAACGTCCTCATACCTGGCCAGTAATATCGCAAAGCGATACGCTGCAAGGTACGTTCAACGCCTAGGTGACCGGCGGTGGGTGCGTCGTGGTAGTCAGCGAGAACTTTGCTTCGCTCACTCGACGGTACCACTAGACGCGCATCATCGTTCTCATTCGTCTCCGGTCCATATCTATAAAGTACACCATCGGAGATGACGTAGCCGCGATCGGCCCACGCTCTCCCCTAAATGGTTCGTCTGATGCCTCTAGATCTTCTATAATCTTGCGGACATCGGAATCCTCCAACTGGGTTTCGCGGTAATCGCGGGCACCCCTAGTTGGAATATCAACTACAGTTTGGCATAAATCGCAATCTACCTCGTCAGTACAGGCCGGGCGTGAGAGGGTGTCGGCGACCACATTGGACTTACCAGGGGTGTACTCGATGCGTAAGTTATACGACTGTAGAGTCAATGCCCACCTGGTCAAGCGTCCGCTCGGTGACTTGACGTTCATCAACCACTTCAATGGCTGATGATCCGACTTTACGATGGTCTCAGCGCCCTCTATGTAGCCGCGGAATTTAGTTACCGCCCATACTACCGCCAAGGCTTCCCTTTCTGTAGTCGAATAGTTCTGTTCAGCTTGGTTTAACAGACGGCTGGCATATTCAATAGGGCGCTCATCGGCTCCCTCCCCCTGCATTAGAACTGCTCCGAGACAGTAGCCACTACTGTCTGTCCTGAGGGTAAACGGTAGGTTCTCGTCAGCCTGACGTAATATGGGTGCAGACACAAGCAGTAACTTTATATTGTCAAATGCAGACTGCTGATCAGACGACCAATGCCAATTACTATTCTTCTTTAAAAGGGCAGTCAATGGCCTCGCTATTTCAGCATAGTTAGGTATGAAGCGTCTGAACCAACTAGAAGTCTGCAGAAAGCACTTCAAATGAGTAAGGTTCTTAGGGGCGGCCATATTATTAATGGCAGCCGTTTTACCAGGGTCAACCTGGATCCCGCCGGGAACAATGAGGTGTCCTAAAAACTTGACAGAGCCCCGGGCAAAAAAACTTTTCTCGCGATTGACTCTTAAGTTAAATAGTTCAAGCCGGTCAAACACAGCTTCAAGGTCCTTAAGATGCTGATCGAAGCTGTCTGACAGGATGATCAGGTCATCTAAATAACATAGGAGGGACGTGTCTTGAAGGTTTGACTTGACCCTATCCATCATTCGCTGAAAAGTGGCGCCAGAGTTACGTAGGCCCATCGGCATCCGCTTAAAACGGTATGTGCCAAACGGTGTAACAAACGCAGTCTTGTCACGGTCCTCGGGAGCTACAGCAACCTGGAAGTAACCTGACCGAAGGTCAAGGGTTGACATGAAGTTGCTGGTTTTGGCCGCGTGGAGAACGTCATCTATCCTCGGAAGTGGATACCTATCTGGCTCTGTGACTGCATTCAATTTGCGGTAGTCAATGCAGAGTCGCGTACCTCCGTCCTTCTTGGTCACCATGACCACGTTGGCTGCCCATGGAGACTCGCATTCTTCTATCACGTCGGCACTCAGCAGCTTGTCTAACTCCTTCTCTAATATCAGCCTTTTGGCTGGTGATAATCGGTAGGGGGGAGAAGCTATTGGTTCTTGTTTCTCTCCTACCTTGATATGATGTGTGGCGAAAATCGTAGGTTCGCCCTCTGCAGAAAAGCGTTCGGCTTTCTCAGCAATTAGATTGTTCAGCTGGGTGCGTTGCTCGGCTGACAAGTGCATGCCTTCGTCCTCTCGCAAATACAGCTGATGTGCCTCCACGCATGGAGCTTCCGCATAATTCGACAATACATGACTAGGGGTTTGAACAAAATCGTACCTGCTTTTGGGATCGTCGACAAAACTCCAAGACAACTGAGGCAAGTTAAGTACAATACCTGCATTGGTAATAAAGTCGCGGCCCAATAGAGTTCTCGAATCTGCCCCAACAATAACTAAGAACGTGGTCAACACATCGCGTCCCTGTATTTTCACATTACACTTACCGCTGAGAACCATGCGCACAGTTCTCGATCCGTCGCCTAGAGTGACGGGGCGTCGAGTTTCTACAAACTCGGTACCAGCATCCATCAATACTCGATGAAGCGACGGGCTAGCGAGGCAATGCGAAGCACCTGTATCAATAAAAACCACCCCTTCGGAATTTCCGATAGTTATGTTAACCAAGGGCCAACACTGATCGGGGGCAATGATATCCGCGCTAAAAATAGTTACAGGCTCTGCCGACCCCCTATTATTGGATACATGACTCGATAAATATTCGACAGCCATGTCGACATTATGTGATTCGGAAAAAGTCGAGTTCGACATTATTTTCGTATGATCAGAATAGGAACGTTTCTCAGAATAGGCCTCTTTGTCAAAATTATTGAAACACGGCCGATCAAAAAATTGGTCGGGATGAAAATAATGCGACTCACAATCTCGTTCGTGGGTAGGCAGATGACAATTAATTTCAATCGAATTGAAAGATGACGCACCTTTAGTTGAAATGCTTTTACTACTTTGCGAGCATTTATCGCATTTTGACTTTACGACACCTTGTTGGCCGCAACCATAACAAAACAAACCTTTATTATTGTTTTTGGTATTTTTATATCTCGGATGTATAGCGGTGGCAATGTTTGGGCTAGTGGGGGTATCGTGTACTAAGTCGTTACTAAAAGTTTTAGTTTGCTTACTTACGGTTTTGGTCGGTTTTACTACCTCTACCTCCGCCATGGACTCCTCAACGTGTCGCAGCTTGCATACCATCTCGTCAAGAGTATTAATCGACTCGCGTGGTAGACGTTTGCGAATTTTACGATCCAAGAGTCCGTACACTATGTCCACTTTTGCCTCTTCGCACAACCCGTATGGTAAGGTGCTAATGAGTGCCCTTATCTTGCATGCAAATACTTCGCTGCGCTGAGGAACCGTGTGCTCCTCAGCAAACATTTCGCGCAACACCTTGTACGCGGGTTTAACGGTGCCGTACATTCCACGTAGGTGCTTTAGGGCGTCGTCCCAGTCTTGCACGCTTTTCTTGGTCCCCTGCCACCATACCGCCGCCTCGCCGGCGAGTAGCATTGGTAGCCCTCGCAGCGCGTGCTCGTCACTGACCCCGGCACAGTCCTTGAACACCTGCACCGCGTTAATAAACGCCTCCAAAACCTCGACTTTTCTCGTCTCACCGTCGAAGCGGGCTGAACACGTAATGAAGTTCCCTCCTCCTGTGGAGGGGTTGGTCCCGAAGCTCGTTGTAGCGCACCCATCGGCAGTCGTCGGTGCGGACGACCGCGCGAAGGACGAAGAAAGAAGCGTCTCTATTAACGTTCTATTGGCCTCCGCCTGAGACCTGGCAAAGGCTTCCATAAATGTTGTGAGCTGGTTGACTACTTGCGACGATCCCGTCGCTGGTGGCGGCTGCTGCTGCGTCAGCGCCTCACCGGGCGCTTCGGCGCTGGCGACTTCACGGGCCTCGTCGTCCGTGTTGCTCTGCTCCTGGTCATCGGCGCGGCCGTGGCGACGGCCTGTGGCTCGTCTCGGCACGAGCGGCATGACGTAGAAGTAGCAGCGTCGCACTCACAGAACAGTACTCCTAGTGGAGGGTCGCACACCAGCAAAACAATTGGCGATCGTGACAGTTCCAACAAAAACTCATGAAAACGGCGACTGGCGTCGTCGATAATTCGTGGCCACTAGCTGGGCGCCAGTGTAAAAGGATTGTCTTCAAAGATACCACATGTTTTAATGACAATACTTTAATCTAAAATAAAATAGTCACACACGAAAAAATCTCACGTCATGTATGATGTAAACCTAGCTGCCATTCTGACAGATCACTCTAGATCGCATGCGCGTCATACGCGCATGGCACGCAAGCTATGAAACGCTGAGGAGTGTGCTGGCACGTTACACATGTTATTTTAAGACCATAAACTTCGTATAGGTTTTCCTGTAATCTTTATGCATAGAACTATTGTCTGTATTTTTTTTTAATTTTAGGCTCAGTAGAACTAACGGAGATAAGCGGGTGGTAAATTTTCATAAATTTTCTTAAATATCTTCAAAATCATTTATTTTAAAATTAAAAAAAAAAATGTACCTATTTGAGATCGTCGCAATAAGCACTTTTATTTGATATGGCACACGGTACAGTTTCCAAAAGTTTCTTTTTATTTTCTTGTTTGCCCCCCAAAAGTGACCCCCTTACTCAAAATTCATTTATTTACGTTACACGTCCGTATTTGGGTCACAGAAATACATGTGTGTACCTTTCAACTTAATCGGTCTGTTTGACAAAATTGACTGTGACAGACGGACTGACAGACACGAGTGATCCTATAAGGGCTCCGTTTTTTCCTTTTGAGGTCCGGAACTCTAAAAATTTAACAAAATTTTTAGGAGACAGAAAGACGGGTTTTTTGTCTGTTTAGGTTCTGATTAGTTAAGGTTCTATTGAAGAAGACACTGCTGCAGGGTAAGCGTAACATCGTTGTGTATCGCAGGCGACAGCGAGAAGCAGGTGCACCTGGAGGGCTACCAGGTGTCGGGGCAGTGCCAGGCGCTGGTGCGCGACGACATCCTGCTGCCCACGCGCGACGCGCCCGAGCTGGGCTACATCCGCGACTCCAGCGACAAGCAGTACGTGCCCGACGTCTACTACAAGGTCAGTGTACATCACCTCCGGTGGCGGCGCTAGACCGAACGTGGAGGTCGGCTACATCAGCTATGCGAGGCCTCTTTCATTTCCCAGACGAAAGATAAACGTTAAATTGAATGAGCTGAATTATACACCACTAGCGACCCGCCCCTGCTTCGCACGGGTGCAATGTACTGATGCACACGTCAACATCCCAATATTCATACAGTTCACAACAAATTGCAGTATGAAACTGCCAAGAAACTGCCGGATGATCGCAAATTATACAGTAACAAAATATCGTGCTGATCATTGAATTAAAAAAACAAAAGTGGTATATTGTCTATGGATGGTCCCACTATTTCGTTGAACTGGATATATGAAAAAAATGGTGAGTCCTTCTCCATATTATGTGGATGTCCAAATACTCATTCAGCACCACACTGTCATCAAACTTTATTAATTTAATTCATAAATTATTTTCAATAATTATTAGTATCTATATTTATTTAGCACTAGCTTCTGCCCGCGACTTCGTTCGCGTGGAAGCCATAAAACTTCGCTGTACACTACGTTTGTAGATTTGTTCTCAGCATCCAAAATATACAGAGAGTCAGGACTGGTGACTCGGGAGTAGGGTTTGCAAAAACCGTCGATGTTTTTTACCGGTATAATAAACGGTAACAGATATTTTTTACCGGTAAACCAGTAAATCGGTAATGAATGTATTTTTTTGAATTTACTTTGTCAATAAAGTAAATAAACTATTTCAGAAGCCTAAAATGAGAAAATAAATAAACTTGGATGTAAACGTAATTATTACAAAATATTTTTATAATGAAAACAATAAGTACTAATTATCATAATAACAAACCCTTTAACTCTCAAAACTTCAATCAACATTCAAATAATATTCTCTACTATCTTATACATACCAAACCTTATACGGGGTGTCAGGGACATCGACGCGAAGCCTGTTACCATGGATTCAGTACATGATTCTGAACCCCCTGCGTTGAAATTTTTCGTCGGTTATTAAAAAAAAAAACAGCTGTTCCATACATTTTGACCGCGTAGGTATTGCACTTTTCTATGAAACAACAGATTTTTTTTTTAAATAACCGACGAAAAATTTCAACGCAGGGGGGTTCAGAATCATGTACTGAATCCATGGTAACCGGCTTCGCGTCGATGTCCCTGCCACCCTGTATTTTATCAATTATTATTAATGATTTGAAAAAAAATATAATTCATTATTGATATTAATGGAGGTATACATCATAAAGAAAGAAGAAGAAAGAAAATACATTTATTTAACACAGACCAAAAAAGCACACAATTTATACAGCAGATAAAAAAAAAATATATCAAATAAAAAGTGTAAAATGCGATGTAAGATTAGCAAGGGAGTGTGCCTCACGGCTGCGCTAAAAAGCCCCAGTTCAGCAAAAAATGCCAGACAACAAAAAATGACTGACGCTGGTTTTCAACTGGACCTGAGAGTGTGATGTGACGGATGTGAATCAGTTTTATAATGTAACGTATCACTTTGCTCCCTTCAATTTGTGAGAGAATACTGTGATCGCTGCAGCTTGATCATTTTCGGCGTTAAAATGGAAACACGCCCAAGAATTCTCTTGGTAAGGTATTCGACTGATGTCCCCGTACACCAGACGAATCAAATCTTCTAAACTGGGAAATAATACCAAGAGTCTCTATATAGGTAGGGCCACCTGGCCTCTCTCCTCTGGTAGAGTGCCTTCACCGACTTTTAGAAGAACATCGGAGAATTCTTGAGCATGTGAATTCCCGCCAAGCCGAGCTCGCATGTTGATGGTCAAGCGCAGTCTGTACTCTCGACCATAGAGTCGACGTTTTCAACAAAGCTTTCACCTCGTTAGACAGAACTGTGACACCACCCATCATGTCTTGGTTCCTGCGGATGTCTTGCAGGGCTTTGTTTACAGCTTCCACCGCTTTCCTATTTAGTTAATTGACTCAGGCGTGACTTTGCGGAAATCGGCGGACGATGTATATTTACTTACTTAATCCGCTCTGTTCTTAAAGAGTTAGAGAACCCTGTAAGAAATCGACACGTGTTTCGCCTCTCAACGAGGCATCCTCAGGATGACGATTGACTTGTTGCGAACTCGGACACGCAGTGTTGCCACGACATGAGTCGAACGCAAAGTGAGCTACAACCGCCCGTCAACCCCAATTGTATAGGATCGCTTATCTGCCCACCTCGGCCAGGATCGTTATCAGTGCGATAAGCAATTGATAACTCACCGTACGTGGGGTAATCTGACGGGCAATCACACTCCTTGAGTTCTTCACGTGGAGAATCAGAACTGAGTTGATGTGATCTTATTTTCAAAAGCGATCTGCAGATCGCTTTTGTCCATGACCAACAATCTGTGTATTATGTTGCTCGCCAGTATCAGGCCATGTTCAGACCGTGAGAGTCATGCCTGTCGGCTACAAAATTACGTATATAATGGCATGCGACTACGGCTTTACTTTGACCATTTTTGTACCTATGTCTTGATTTCTGTCCGAAATATTTTCTGGTTTCATACTTTTTAGAGCGTGATTTTTCAGTACTCGGGTTTTAGTTTTTAAACTTGTATTTTTGCAGTAAATACTTTGCTTCTTAACCATTACTTAAGTTAGTCGCTAAGTGACTGGACAAACAATGTAAAAATCACAAAACGATACTTCATTTAAGCGGTTGCATCGCGTAGTACGGCCGCTGTGTCTTGCGACGAGTTAGTGATGTGGTTGTGCAGATCCACTAACGTAGGCTATCGACAACAATGTCGATTGTCGTCTGAATTTATATTACTATTAAGGTTTATTCTTCAATTTGTCAATAGTTATAGCTTGGTTGGAAGACCGATGTGAAATCTTGTTTTATAATCTTATTATATGTATATCGTTTTTTATTTAAGTATTAATTTTTCGGGAACTTTTTAATACAATAATAAATGGGGAGAATCGATAACTTTCCGATTTAGTCAATCACTAGCGTATATGTAAAATAAATGGCTTTTGCACAGCACAACGATAGTGATCGATGTTTTCGTGTGAGTGAGTTGTACGGTGCATGGTAAACGTCCTGATTTAGAAGTTGCAAGTGTGTGCACGACTACGTATCTATTGAGTTTACTGATGTGCATGTGTGGTTGTGTCGCTCTGGTGGAGAGCAAGTGGAGACATTGGGTTTCGATACATTTTCAACTACCGGGCATATCTCCTTCTTTCTTATATCTATGGTCCTCCCTGATGATCCGCTGGCAAACATATGGTTCCGCAGGGCGTCTTTGGTTGATGGTAAAATCTTCCAGCTGTGTGTCCTTTTTTGTATAGTAATTTTCTACACTGGTTGATATCAGTGTATGAGCAAGATCTAAAATAAAACAAATGTTACACGACATGCATTCCAACAATTCCAACCACCGCTTAAGTTACTTGTCATACAAAGCAATGAGAAATCTTTCTAATATTGGCATAGCGTGCTCTACATTTCCTTCTTTAGCATATTTAAATCTATCCGTTGCAGTTGAATAAGCACCCCAATCTTCGAAAGCGCTTTTTTCCCTTTACCAGCAAACGAAGAAACAGTATCACTAGCAGAACTACCCGAAAAAGGCGTGGAAGAGTGGCAATACCCCTGCCTTTTTTAGTCCTAAAAGAAAATAAATTTACCTGTACCTGAATTACTTTCAGATTTTAAGCTCTCAAAAACGAGACTAGAGAGAAACATGGCACCGGACAAAGAAACCGTGTCACCTCCAATTCTTACTAAAATTCTGAAGGGTTGGGCAAAGTTCTTTATGGATAATTCCAACAAACAGGATTTTTCCAATGCGTAACTCTCCAGTGCCAAGCTACAGAATTTATATGTAGATGGCAAAGAATTTTATGTGACAGACGGACCGACAGTTCTCAGTAACAGCGGCAGAGATAAACAAGCACAGGAATCATGCAACCATCAGGAAGCAGACACGCGCATAATGGCGCACATTGGTGATGCTGCAGCCCAAAGACACATGGTGCGAACAGTGGACACCGATGTTGTTGTCCTTGCGGTTTCTTGTGTGTCACAATTTACCACAGCTTGAGGAATCATTTGGTTCTCCCGTGCTATGCTACTGCAGCTTCGTTGGGTAACCCAAATAAATCCATACTAATCCATACTATCCATACTTCCATACTAATATTATTTTGAAAGTAACTCTGTCTGTCTGTCTGTCTGTATGTTACCTTTTCACGGCTTAACCACTGAACGGATTTCGATAAAATTTGGAAGGAGATAGATGGCATCCTGGAGAAGGACATAGAGTACTTTTTATCTCAAAAATAACCCTTAAGGGGGTGATATAAGGGATGAAAGTTTATATGGGAAACCCAGCATTTCTTAAGTTAGGGATATGAAAATTCAAATGTATGCTTTTGGTAAATAAAGAATTACGCGTTTCACCGTTTTTGTAAATTCATCCCCCAAAGGGGAATAATAGGGGTTGATTTTAAAATCACCATGACCATCTTTACATACCGAGACTCCTCCGTGCCTCGGAAAGCACGATAAGCCGTGGTCCCGGCTGTCATTCGTGGATCTTTGACAGTCGTTACGAGTCGTCTGAAGCCCGAAAGTCTGACACCAGTTACATACATTTGGTTACTGGGGCGACTCGCTTGTGAGAGACCAGTCCAACCGATTCGCGACCGTAAAAGATATAAATCACACAACACTAAATGGCTCGAAGGACCAAAGGTTGGGGTTGTAATGCCCAACAGTGAAAATGTTATGTACTTGTTCTGTAAACTTGTAAGGTATGTTATGTTATGTAAATGAGTAGACGAATGATTCCCTTGATGGATTTATTGCTACTGAATATAATTACATAATTGTTCCACTTTAATGCTATGTTACAGAAATGCACAGCTAAACAATATCGATGTGCATTATTCAGTATGACGTACAAACTACCACAAAGGTACTAAAAATGAAAATGTTATGTTAAATAAAAATGTTAAACAGGAGATAAAATGTAAAATAAAATACTCTAATCCGAGCCTTAAACAATTAAATTACAACGCGTAATAGGCGACGTTGCTTTGTTGAGTGTACGTGCACTCGATAAGTGCACTGTGCTGCTGTCGTCTGTGACGTCAAATACAGCTGCGTCGTCCACGATGCTTGCAGTCGATCTTCTTCGGTGCGTTGGATTGGGCACAGGTGGTGCCTCAGGTTTCTCGTGACTCGTGCAATGTTTTCGAAGTCGGTGGTAACCAAATATTGCACCTGCAGTCGCTGCTACTGTTGCCAATACGTATATGACAATATATTGGTGGACATCGTGATATGTTGCCCGATCAGATATGATATCTTCTGCGGCCGCGGCTTTCAACTGTTCTATCTGTTTTCCGAGATCTAGCAGTAATGAAATCAGGTTGAAGCGTCCGCCCGCGCCTTGGATGAACAGGGGAATTCGGATGGCAATGCGACGGAGGGACCGCGCGTTTCGGAAGTTTAAAAAAGATCGCTCGGAAGACAATTGGACCTTGTTTAAGGCTGCTAGGAATCGGTGTAATCAGATGATACGCAACGCTAAACGCCGCCACATCCTAAATAATATCACTGCTTCTTCTCCTGCCGATATTTGGAAGTTCCTTGGAACTTTGGGTATCGGCAAATCGCGACATTCAGACCTTCCTAATACAATTGGATTAGACGATCTAAATCGCCATTTCTCCACTGTTCCCACTCTAGATAGTCTAACCAAATGTCAAACCCTCGACTACCTCGCTGGTCTAACGCGTCCCAATATTAGCCCCTTTGTCTTCACCCCAGTCGACCCGGGAGAGATCAGAAAGATTATCCTCTCCATTAAGTCCAAAGCCGTGGGCTGCGATAATATCAGCCGCCATATGATCGTAACGGCTCTTGATCAACTCCTTCCTGCGATCTCCAACTTCATAAACTTCTCCCTGTACACCGGTGTTTTCCCCTCCCTATGGCATAAAGCCCTTGTTCGGCCCCTGCCCTCTCTTCCTAGTCACTTTCCAATTTCCATTCTTCTCTTTCTGTCTAAAGTGCTCGAGGCCAGTGTTCATAAGCAATTCTCCCACTTTATTCACCACAACTCCCTCATCAGTCCCTTTCAATCCGGTTTCAGGCCAGGGCACAGCACCGTTTCAGCTCTTCTTAAAGTGACTGACGATATAAGGCGGGGAATGGAAGACACTAAAGTTACAGTCTTAGTGTTAATTGACTTCTCCAATGCTTTTAATACCGTCAGTCACGATGTCCTTTTGTCCATCCTTTCATATCTTATGGTCTCCCCGGAGGTACTGGAATGGTTTTCCTCTTATCTTCGGGGGCGTCAGCAGTCTGTTCATGCTGGAGACTCTTCGTCGAGTTGGTGAGATCTTGCAGCTGGCGTCCCTCAAGGCGGGATATTATCTCCTCTTTTGTTCTCCATTTTTATTAATCTCACTACCACCGTGCTTCGGACTGCGTATCATCTCTATGCCGACGATTTGCAGCTTTACTGCCAGGCAAGTGTTGATAACATTTCAGATGCGATTGAGGAGCTAAACCGGGATTTAGGTGTGGTCAAAAACTGGTCTGATCGATTTGGGGTGGCCGTTAACCCTACCAAGTGTCAGGCTATCATAATAGGTAGCCCCTACAGTATCAGGAAGCTGAATGTCTTAACTGTGCCACCTGTAATCTTTGACAACTCAGTCATTCCGTTTAGTTCCGACGTTAAGGATCTCGGCCTGCATGTCGACACTTGTCTTGACTGGCGAAAGCAGGTCACTACTGTCAGTAAAAAAGTTACCGGAACGTTGCGGTCGCTGTATCGGTTGAAAAATATACTCCCATCACACATAAAGGCAATGCTTGTACAGTCCCTAATCTTTCCCATAATTGACTATGGTGATGTGTGTTACTATGACCTGAATGCAGATCTCCTCAATAAACTTGACCGCCTTCTCAATAATTGCATTCGATTCGTTTTCAATCTTCGTAAGTATGACCATGTGTCCGCGCACCGATTGCTTTTAAAGTGGTTACCCATTCGTCAGCGCAGAGAGGTAAGGGCTATATCTATGTTGTTCTCGATTCTCGACAAACCCACTTCTTCTTACCTGACTTCCCATGTTCAATACTTACATGCTCTGCCCATAGTAAAAATCTTCGTTCCACCAACAATCGTCTTCTACGATGTCCTTCTCACCGCTCTGGTTTCATTCACTCTTCTTTCTTTGTCCAGGCGGTCTTTGGAATGCGCTACCTCTGAACATCAGGACGGCAACCAGTCGGTTGTCTTTTAAAGTGAAAACACGTGAGCATATAAGTAAGAAGCTGGCTGAAACATCCCAGCGGTGATTTGCTAGATTCGTTCTCTCCTTTTAATTATCGTTATTTCTCCTCTACCGATCGTTATTTCTCTTGACAAAGTTTATTCTGTTTATTATGTATGTATGTATTTCTGTATTTATTCTTGTATTTTATAGTTATTTTCTTGTTATCAATCTCGTATGTTGCACCTGCCATGTTTTGTCTCTGCATCACCCTAAGGTTGACTGGTAGAAAATGCCTCAGGTATTAAGTTCGCCTTTGTACGGTATATTTTTCGCTTGTTCGCTTTACGACAGATTCGCTTTATGACAGATTCGCTTCACGGCAGATTCGCTTTACGGCAGATTCGCTTTACGGCAGAAATTGTACAGTCGTGTAGAAATGGCCTCCGTAGTTTTCCTTGATATAATATGTTGTCAAGCATAGAAAACTCCTTTAGTTTTCCTGTCAGTATCGATAGGCTCGGGTCCACAGACTGCCGTGCTGGATCCTCGCCTAGCAAGTTCGGCAGCTGCGTCGTTACCTAGCGATCCGCTGTATCCTTTTATCCATTGCAGTGTCACTATGTTGCGGCTAGATACCGTTATTTGTTCTAGTGCATTGTGACATTCTAGGGTTAGTTTCGTTTCGAGGTAATAAATTTTTTCTGTAAATATTGGAGAACTGAGGCGCTGTCGGAGAGTATACCGATGTTTGTTCCGTAACCCTCCTGGCTTCTAGGGCGTGGACCGCTTGTATGATGACCACACACTCCGCCTGGTAGACGGTGTTGGCCGTTTGGCCTGAGTACACGAAATTTCAGTTCTGGAATGAGTAGAACGCTTATGCAGGCTGTATAGAAGATAAATACAAAAAAGTATTTTTTTACTTGTTTAAGTTTTATTGTATTTTATTAATAAGTACAGTGTACTCGATATAGGATTTATTATGGAGTTCACTGTACTTCTGCCGTAAAGCGAATCTGTCTTAAATCGAATCTGTCGTAATGCGAATCTGTCTTAAAGCGAATCTGTCCTTAAGCGAACAAGGGATATTTTTTACTTGTGCATAAAGTTTTAATAAATAAATAATGAGTTTTGTTCCATTACCGTCTCGTTCTCAGGTTCATGTTTGAAAATCGGTACCGATAGGTTGATGATCCGATTTATTGGAGGTATTTCCAGCGTCACATGCATTGTATCCGTTAGTTGCCTTTGGGAATGTACAGTAAACGTCTCACTATTGATAGTGCAGTCGCTACCGAGTGTCATTACCCCTGCGTTGTTAGGTAGTGCAGTTGAAACTTGATTCCCGCATATGACGCGTATTTTGCAAGCGTCACAGCAAAAGTATAGGTAGCTGTTTATGTTGCTAAGTTCCAACCATATGTTTTGACAGCTCTCATGTTTTGTTTTGCAGTCAGACGAGTCTTGTCTCTTCTTGCAGAGGCTCTCGTCCGACTGCATGTGGTATGTTGGTGACCTCATGGGGCACAGTAGAGTCGTACTGTCGTAGTGAATGCATTGATGTAGGTCGGTTCCAGTCATCGGTAGGTATGAATCCTTCTGTATGTCAATTGCTAATAGTTCCGCTATAGGCAGTAGGGTGACCATGTCGAACCCATTCTTTTTCGGGACAGGAATGACGTGATAAACTTCGTAGTTTTCTCTACTGATTAACGGCACCCGTATCTCAATGATTAGATATCTCTCTGTCATTTTTGCCTTCACTTGTAGAAGGTGATATAGGCGAAAGAAATCATCTTGAATGTTGGTGATGGGAAGTGCCACATCCTTCGAGAGTTGACCGGATATGACGATCAATTCATCCGGTAGTTGTTCTGGCACAATGAGGTGTAAGTTCATCTTGCCGTTGTAAATTTTGATTACTGTTTCCAACAGAATCTCTTGAACGTTTCTTAGATGCTCTATAAAGCTGTTTGCAGATATATAGCTGACATCACAAACTCAATTGATAGTTCTTGAGACTGAATTTCTTGCTGAATGTTGCTCGTTAGCTTGTCTAGGCTTAGCAGATGTTGATTGAATAATTTGTATTGTTTTGCGATTGTTTCTTCCGATCTTCTTAATACGTTGTATTCGGCTTCTATTATACTTGTCAGATTTTTAGACAAAAGGGCCAGATGTTTCTCATTTTCTTAACAGTACTTACACACCAATCCGAGTTTGAAGGTCGTTGATGGTACGGATAGCTTTGGTAAGGGGTGCCTTGGCAAGCAGGTTAGTTCTGGTTGTAGGTACCAGTAGCAGTGGCGGGCTGCGCCGCCTCCACACGTAGCGGTCTGCACATGCAGACTCAAGCGCTGCAATACTCCCGGGTGGCTCTCCACTCCACGAAGCACCTTCACCAAGTAGGCGACCAGCGTAAACTCCCGTCGGACATACAGCTGATTATAGCCAACCATGCCCAGGACAAACAGAGTGGGATACATCAGTGGGTAAAACGGATATACCCCATATAATTTCCTGTACATGTGGCGAGTGAACTTGTTCTGAACACGCTCCAACATTACAGAGTACTTAGCTTCATGTGGAGCCCATATGACCGCACTATGTTACAGATGACTCCTGACTAGTGCATCTTACAGGACCCTAACTGCTGTGATGTTTGTGAAGCTTTGTGTCTGTCTCAGAACAAATCCTAAGTTTCTGTACGCCTTCTTACAGATCATGGGTACTTGCGCACGGAATGTCAGATCGGCAGTCATGAAAACACCCAAGTTTCGCACCTCCGTGACCCGTTGCAGTGGCGCCGCGTCCACCACGTACTCATAGAGCAGAGGTGCATGAGCACGGGTGAAGCTCATCAACGAGCACTTGGATACGTTGAAGTACAGTTTGTTTTCATGGCTCGAGTGTACTATTCGATCGATGTCTTCCTGTAGGCGCCTGCAGTCAGACTCGGACCTAATCTCAAGCAGCAACTTGAGGTCATCAGCAAATAATAAACAAGCGCCATGTCTTACGACTTCCGGCAAATTGTTTATCATAATGATGAATTCTAGAGGCCCCAAGTTGGTGCCCTGACTTACACCCGACCAAGTGTAATATAAGTCGGATTCACATCCGTTGCAGTCCACATACTGCTGTCTGCCTTGCATGTAACTGGCGAAAAACCGCAATAGATGCTGGGTGCATCCGATCTCTGCTAGCTTCCGCAGTAAGATGTCATTGTCGACGGTGTCAAAAGCTTTTCTAAAGTCAAAATACGCTGCGTCCACCTGCACCCCAGCATCTACCGCCGGCACCACGCGTCCCATGAAATCAAGAAGATTGCGCCCCTGCCGGAATCCGTGCTGCGCATCCGATAACTGTCCACGCACTTGCTCATGCATACAGTACAGCGCTGAATAGCAGGCTCGAATACCTTTGCCGGCGTTGACAACACCGCCACCGGCCTATACCCACCGATATCAGCTCCCGCCCTGGCACTGGAATGACTCGCGTTATGTTCCACCGAGCTGGGAACTTCGCAGAATGAAGACAGGCGTTAAAGCAACCAGTGTTCCCCGCTTGCGCTGCCGCCGCTTCTGAGTCTAGTCGTGGCGACGCATTACTATATACCGACTCGAAATAAGTCGCGAACTGCTCAGCACACTCCTCGTCTGACAGATATTGACCGTCCTTAATAATGTCCTGTCTACTTGTTGTACTTTTCTGCGATCGTACGTATTGCCATAATGACTTAGGGTCTTTCGCAAACTGGCATTGAATCTTATTTTGCTGCTCTTTGCGTGCAATTTCTATTGATTTTTTTATATGTGATCTATATTTCGAATATTCCCCGTAATCACTATTTAATTTCGTTGTTTTAAATATTTTATGTAGTCTTGCTTTAATTTTTAAGTTTTTTATTATATCACTCGTGTACCATTTGGGGTAAATATATCGCTGTTTGACAGTAATTGTTTTCCTAGGAACACTTGCATCTAAAATATTATTAAGTTTATCATAAAAGAAATTCAAAATATCTTCCACATCGCTCTGTTCAAACATATCGGTCCAATAGATGCTAACATAGAATATAGCAATTCAAAATCCGCTTTATAAAAATTCCAACGCGGTCTAGTACCAGTGCGTGTGCCGACGGCGTCGGCGGGCGCGGGGCGCGGCGCGCTCGCGCCCGCGAGCCGCACGCTCGGGTGATGTGCGTCCACGGGCACGAGTGACCCATCCGTCATCAGTTCATCACCACTGACACCTCGTGAAGACCCGAACTCAATATCAAATCTAGTTGTCTATCACATTACATTAGGAGACACTAGAATTCGTCGAAAAGACGGTTTTCCTGGGGATCACGCTTGACTCAAAACTACAGTGGGGTCCTCACTTAACATCACTTGCAGGGCGGCTAAGTGAAAAATACATCCACGGTATTCCACGGCAACTTTTACATTAAGCGTATTACTAGATCTGACTTCTTCAATTAATGTATAATTCATTGCATAGAAAAGCTTAAAAGTTAAGTAAATCTCTTAAAGATTAAATTTAAAACGCGTAAATTTACATATTTTTGTTCTTTACAATAAATACTAAAACTCAAAGTATATTTAACAAGAAATGGTTAAAAATGTAACTACATAACTGGTTTTGACGGATCCATCCTAAATATATTTTAGCAGAAGTTTCAAACACAAAATAATAACAAGTATTGTGAGATCACAAAGGGCGAATATCGAACAATTACGCGTACAGTTCAAGCGAACGGTAACTTCCGACTGATGCCAGCGGGCGGCGCGGGTGTCGAGTCGGTTTACTAATGTTTGCCATAATTTAAAATGCCATAATTTTATATGCCATACTTTTATTTGCCATAATTTCATTAGAAATAACGCTTCAGTTGCCATAATCGTGAAATGACATAAAATCATTTTCACTAATTTCATTGGTCATAATCGATCAAGTGTCATAATAATTTTAATCCATAAATTCATTAGCTATATTTTTTATTTTCAATAATGTCGTTTTCCATAACATTTATTAATATTCATTTGCCCATACTAGCACAACAATGCTAGTTCAGTATGTACCATGCTTGCTTTGCAAAAGAGGAAATCTAGCACTCGGCGCCCGCTGCCACGGCACGCTCGCTACGCTCGCTCGCCTTCGCGCGTTGTTTGGTCACAGTTCTAACCTAACCTAACCTACTTGTTTCGAATTTGACAAACTGTTTATTGTCTGAACAAGAAAACCTAACCTAACCTATCCTATTTTGCAAATGTACGTATTTATGTATTTAAATGAACATTCGGAATAATACATATCATATAATACAATACTGAGGACATCTGTCTGTAACGTTTCTAAATTATGTTTGTCAAGTGTCGATTATGTAATGTGTTACTTATAGAAACTAATGATTATGACACATGTTATTATGGAAATTAATATTATGGCAAATATGTTGATATGGCAAGCGTTATTAGTATAAATGATAATAGTGCAAGTAAATATTATGAGTGGGGACGATTATGGAAAACAATAATAGGACAAATAATATTATGGAAAACAATATAATACCTGTCGAGTCAAATACAATGGCTGTCACATGATGCGCCATACCTTTAGCTATTTAAGCGACTAAATTGTTTTTCAATACCGAAGATTACGCGAAAATGATTTTTGGCCAGCTTTTAGCTTCAAATACCCGTATGTGCGTCGGTTGAGACTGGTCATCTCTTTTCTGCCAAGGCTTATTTTAAATCTTATACTTTGAATTGTTTCTATTTTTTTTTCACATTGTTCTCACATATAGAAGGAACAAGAATAATGTACCCAGGATTTTGTAATATCTTTATTTAAAAGAGTGTCCTGGAAGTTTCTTGCCCGTTCTTCTCCACAGAGATCTACTTTTTGGAATGGGCGACTAGCTTCAACTTTCTGACTAACTGACCGACTCTTTGACAATTCAAAAGTGCCTGTAAATGGTTTAATTGAAATAAATGCTTTGAGTTTGAGTTTGAATTATTGTTTTGAGTAAATCCGCAATAGAACAAAAAATAGTTTGGAAAATCCAAAAGTGCACGCCTCATACTTATCACTCATTCATAAACGAAAAAGAAATTCAAAACATAGTTTAAAAATGAACAATTTATCACTTTTCGTGAAGTCGTAATGTCAACGACTGACAAAGATATTTACTTGGCGGTTGCTAGGCAACTTCAAGCCAAAGGTTGGAAATATTTAGTTAAAGATAGTATATTTTAGTTAGTATTTTATTAATTATAATTAAACTACTTTGAATAAAAGAGCCATTTTCAATAGGGATCCTTCTACGGCTGAAACGAATGTATAAAAAAAAAATTGACTCAATTAATTGATTTTATCGCAAGCTACAATGTTTTCAGGGTTCGTAAATTGACGGACAGGAATTATTTTTCAACTATTTTTATGCTTTTTCCATTTCTGCTGCATTAAATCAATTGTTAAAAAGTACAGCATTAATCTCCATTTAATCATCTATACAATGGTATATAAATTAAGTAGGTTCTGTGTACTAGCAGGAGTGTAACAATAAAAACAGTTACAGAAGGGGCAAAATTTTTTTTCGATCGTAGAGCACACTAATGCTTCGCATTACGAATCGTGCAATATTCATAATAATTCCTCACATTTATGGGACACGAATAAAGATTAAAATCACCTAACACAATTAATTCTTTATATTTAGTACACATTTTCTCTATTATGCCAAACATAACCATATAGTCATTCTCAGAACTACCAGGCGGAATATAAATCACTAAGCACAAAAATAAAAATCTTTTAAGTAGGTAAACCGCGGCGTTGACTAATTCAAAAACGCAGGTGTACGAGTATATAGATACGTCACTCACGTACACTTGTCGCAGCTCGAACCGATGTGTGGCCACTAAAAGCGCTCCTCCCTGTTTCCGACCGTCTGCTCGGTCGCAGCGAAGTATTTGGTATCCCGGCGGGATTAATTCCGGTTCATGTATGGAAGGGTTGCAACCCGATTCCGTGATTGCGTATAAATCTGCATCCATTAATTCTAAGCTATTTCTGAAGTCGTTCAGCTTTGTTCGAAGACCTCTAACATTTTGGTAATATAAATCAAAGGTATTAATTTGGTCGGTTTTTGGCGGAGTTTCGAAACCAAATCCTCTCATTAAACTCAGCATTCATAGGCCAGATTTCTAGCTGATGCAATTTGTGTAACCAGTTTTCAGGCACTCCTTTTATAAATGACGAGTAGTCTCGTTTAGTTTTATGATTGATTTTATCAACTTTTATTTGTACATCTGGGCCACATACACTTATAGTGCGAGAGCCGATTGCAAAAACACCTACCTTATAAGATACCCCAATAGGCTAAATGTAGATCGTTAACCAACACTTACACACGTAAAAAAAATGAGGTCTGCCAGAGTCTATCCTGCCGGGTCATAGAAATAATAGATATTTTTTGACGTAATTTTTTTGTGAAAATTACCTCATAAAATACCCGAATTAAAGTGCTGGCAACAGTTAACCACTGATTAATTATGTAAAAAAAAGTTGGTCTGCCATTGCGCACCCTGCCGGAAGTACTTGGCAGACCCCTAAAATATACCCCTTCCGACACCCTAAACCTACCTCATCGACTACCTGGATGGATCCTACGCCAAATAATAACCAAGATGCCCCTGATAATGGATCAAAAGGTCTGCCAGGTCTAAGCTTGCCGGAACTTTGTGTTCAAAGCATTTGAAGATGTTAGAGAGCATAATTTCACCTGAAGTCAAAATCACATTTGTGTCTTAATTTATAAATATTAACTGCTATTTTACCCGACTACGGCAAAGCCAAAAGGAAGGGTTGTGATTTTAGCAGTTTATGTATGTATTTAGTCATGTATACATATATGTTTGCTTTTACGTGTGTTCCACCGTAGCGCCTAAATTACTGTACCGATTTTGATGAATGAGGTTTCAATAGATTCGTAATAATGGTCCGGGTGACATAGGCTATATAAATTCTCCCTGAATTTAGTATGGTGGACTTAACACATAAATTAATAACCTCGAAAAAAATTAATCATGACATGTTTGGTATCAAAAGAAAGGTCTTAACGAGCTCATAACAAATATGTATATACAGGGTGGATTTTTTTAACCCCACCTCGATTGAAAGTACTCTAAATACTGACGATAGCAAATTTTACTCAAAGGAACAAGCCTTTATTACAAAAAACAATCAATTCTGCGTTCAAGGATTTTCGAAAATTCACTTCCCAATATCGAGAATCGAACCAGCTAAAATCCGAAAAAATAACACCCTGTATTTTTATGAAATCAATCGATAGATTCAATCATAAGCATCAAATCTCTCTAATAAACATGATAAATTAAATTAAAGGAAAACCATAAAATCTTCTTACCACGATCTCATTTACGTGTTCCCAAGCGTAAGTCCGAGTTTTTATATCTCCGCAACTACAAGGCCATCCGGCATAGACCTGGAGGCGTGATAAATATTGAAAATCGTAGTGTTGTGTAGAGCTAGATAAGCATGTCATAGTGTGCGTTTACAGACCCCCAAATTATCAAAATTACTCCATATTTAAGTCGGTAATGGAAGATGTTTTGGCAAAACTTGCAACTGGTAATAAATCAGTAATTATCTGTGGTGACTTTAACATTAATATTTTAGAAAATAATTCAAATACCAGTAGATTTTTAAATTTGTTCAAATCATTCAATTCATTTTACATCTCTGATAAAAATGCTTGGCTCAATGCTGGTCCTGCTCCTCAACCACAACTAATTGATTAACATTTGTAAATATTGTTGGAGCTGCTGAAGATTGTAACACCATCTTTGCATTGTATAAACTCAATTTCCTTTGTATTATATTGCACAGCACAGGTGTGAGTACTATGTACTAAAGAGCTACCATTCACCGGGTAATAATATGTGTGTCATTGACTTGAATGTGCCCTGGCGGCTGTGAGTATGTCATGCTCACTCAGATGTCTCGCTGATGGTGGCGCGTGTGTTGGATCATTTAGCTCCCTTCAAAATGGTTGAGCTGAATGGTGCTAATCCATGTGTCATGTTCGTGAACGGGCGCTGTCAGTTGGGACTAGTCACCTCTTAGCTGCCATGGCTTATTTTAATTAATTTAAATTTTTGAATTGTTCTTTATTTTATCTTTTTATTACGGACGCTTTTAACGTACACGTCTTTTTTACATTGTTCTCACATGTATAATTTCAACATGAATAATGTAACCAATTTTATGTAACAATTTTTTATTTAAAAGAGTGTCCGTGGAGTTTCCTGCCCGTTATTCTCCATAGGTACCTACTACGTTTTGGAATGGGCAACTAGCTTAATTTTTTCTGACTGACTGACTCCTTGACAATTCAAAAGTGCCTGTACATGGTTTAATTGAAATATCGCTTTGAGTTTGAGTTTGATTTAATTTATTATGTTTGTTAGAGAGATTTGATGCTTATGATTGACATTATCGATTGATTTCATAAAAATACAGGCTGGTTCGATTCTCGGTATAGGGGGAAGTGAATTTTCGAAAATCCTTGAACGCAGAATTGTTTCTTTTTTTAAATAAAGGCTTGTTCCTTTGAGTAAAATTTGCTATCGTCAGTATTTAGAGTACTTTCAATCGACGTGGGGTTAAAAAAATCCACCCTGTATATACATATTTATAATGTGCTCGTTAAGACCTTTCTTTTGATACCAAACATGTCATGATAATTTTTTTCGAGGTTATAAATTTATGTGTTAAGTCCACCATACTAAATTCAGGGAGAATTTATATAGCCTATGTCACCTGGACCATTATTACGAATCTATTGATACCTCATTCATCAAAATCGGTACAGTAATTTAGGCGCTACGGTGGAAGACACGTAAAAACAAACATATATACATACTTATATACATACATAAACTGCTAAAATCACAACCCTTCCTTTTGGCTTTGCCGTAGTCGGGTAAAAATGCAGTTAATATTTATAAATTTGTATTTTAGACACAAATATGATTTTGACTTCAGGTGAAATTATGCTCTCTACCATCTTCAAATGCTTTGAACACAAAGTTCCGGCAAGCTTAGACCTGGCAGACCTTTTGATCCATTATCAGGGGCATCTTGGTTATTATTTGGCGTAGGATCCATCCAGGTAGTCGATGAGGTAGGTTTAGGGTGTCGGAAGGGGTATATTTTAGGGGTCTGCCAAGTACTTCCGGCAGGGTGCGCAATGGCAGACCAACTTTTTTTTAAATAATTAATCAGTGGTAAACTGTTGCCAGCACTTTAATTCGGGTATCTTATGAGGTAATTTTCACAAAAAAATTACGTCAAAAAATATCGATTATTTCTATGACCCGGCAGGATCGGCTCTGGCAGACCTCATTTTTTTACGTGTGTAAGTGTTGGTTAACGATCTACATTTCGCCTATTGGGGTATCTTATAAGGTAGGTGTTTTTGCAATCGGCTCTCGCACTATTATGACATGATCAGTTATAGCTTCAATGGTAGTCTCAGGATGCAGTCGCCACACATGCAAGTGTTTTTTTCGTTCCGTTGCTAGAATAGCCTTCAGCTCCTTATTTTTTCCTACTGCTACATTTTTAAATGGTGGTTTTTGGGTGCTAATTAAGGCAGCTTCTTGAAAATGTCATTCTCGTCTTCAAATATACAGGGTGTCCCTCGTAACCTGTACCAGCGAAGGTCTGTGATCAGGGGACACCAATACCCATCGATTGAACCCCCATGTATGTTCCGCGATATTTAGTAGTTTTCGAGAACAATGTAGGCGTTTTTGGTTCTAACTTTTTCTGGGTGGTGTTTCTTTGATATTTTTTTTGTCAGTATTATGGCTAGAATGTGTGTTCATCTGTTATAAAACAAAAACCCAAATTCTAACTACTAGAAAGAAGCTCAGAATTGGTTCACAAGATTAAAGTCTATGTTTGAGATACATTTTCACTTGACTTAACTTGAAAAAAAAAAATACTTACACCTGACTGAATGACATGTAAATAATTTTAAAAACTTTATGGGTTCCTTAGCTCTCAAAATAACATAAAAACCTTTACTTTATAGGACATTATTACGCGAAAACGGAGTTCAAAGTTGATACAGTCAAAAAGATGAAATTTATTTCAAGCATTTGAAATGACTTTCATCACATTTTTGCGATTGATATGAAGAATAATTATGAATATTAGGTAAAATAGCGTATTAACTTAAAATTTTAGTCGCAAGTACAATTTTTTTTTTTACCAAAGACTAACATAACACAATTTATGTCACAAAAAAAAAACAACCGACTTCCAAAAATACACAACAAAATAAAAAATAACTTTAACTTCGGAAGTCGGTGGAAAAAACGAAAGTTCAAAGCCAAATACACCGACTTGTTACTTGTACTACTTGTGTACTTGTCACCGACGACACCTACTATACTATGTTGTCTCTTTTCTACACTACCAGCTCCTTGCACCCTGTCCACCTAACTGCGCCTTTTTTTTTTTTTTTTTTTGGGTGGGAAATCATCCAATGACTTCTCCCGCTCTGGGCGGAGCGGAAGGGCGTGTCAGACTATTACTGACTAAAACCCACCCGTGTTCCTTCCCTTGCCATGCCAGGGGCCACGGTTTCCCCTTGGGACTACCCGCAACCCCGGCAGGCATCGGCCCTAACGGACCCCGTCAGTTTTGCTGACATCTCTTTGAGGCGCGCGTGGAACACGACGCGCCGTCGACCCGGGCCTGGTCCTTATCGGACGGCGAGCTGCCCTCTGCTCTCCGTCCGCAGGCCCGCGCCTACGGTGGCCGGAAATCGGCTATCAATTCCCGACGCCCGGGAAGTCTCCTACGGCGGCGGCGGCTAGGGCTGGTAGGGCGCGGCCTCTGCCACTCCCTCGCGCGCTCCGCCTCCTCCTTCGCGAGCATTACTGCTTCGCAGAAGGAGGTGACGGCTTGCCATGCCCTCTCGCTCCGCACCATGGCCTGGACCAGGGCCGGACGCGAGAGGTCACTGCCGCCGATCGCCTCCACGAGGACACGGCGGTGGTCCACCCAAGCCGGGCAAACCTCCACCGTATGCTCCACCGTGTCCTCCGGACAATCCACACAATGGTGACACCCGGGCGTTTCCTCCCGCCTTATGCGAAACAGGTACCGGTCCCGAAACAACCGTGTCCGGTGAGGACCTGCGTCAGGCGGAAGGTGAGGACGCCGTGGCGCCTCTCAAGCCACTCCTCAAAGAGGGGACTTATCGCCGTAATTGTGGCGTGCCCAAATCTGGGTTGCGACAATCGCACACTCCAAGCCGCCATGAGATCCCGCCGGAGCTCTGTCCGCTGTACCGTGATTTCTCGCGGCAGCGGAGTTACACCCCGGCGCTTCATCTCCTCGCGCCACTCCCAAATGTGGGCGAGGACCTTCGCCTCCAGATCCCATGGCGGCGTTCCGGCAAGGAGGCTCGCCGCCTCGCCGGAGACCGTACGGTATCCCCGGACCATCCGGATAGCCATGACCCTTTGGGCTGCATGCAACCGGCGGGCTGGCCGCAACCTTAAGGTTCGCGCCCACACCGGTGCCCCGTAAAGGGCCATGGACCGCACGACCCCCGCGTAGAGCCTCCGGCAGGAGGCGTTTGGACCCCCTAGATTGGGCAGAAGCCGCTTCAAGGCAGCCCCGGCCCGCTCCAGTTTGGGAGCCAAACGTCGGAAATGCTCCACGAAGTTCCACCGGCTGTCGAGGACGAGTCCCAGGTACTTCATCGTCACCTCGACGCCGACGTGAACCCCTCCCACCGTTATTTGGGAACCTAACTGCGCCTGAAACCCTATTTCATTCACATAAATTGTGTTATTTATTTATTTTATTATTTATGTACACACAGTCAAATACATTCAGATACGACAATCATCATCTTGAGTACAAAGGTACTGCTTATTTCTTAAGAAATTTCAAGTTAGAAAATAAATAAATAAGTAGGAAATTTTAAGAAGTTATGTTAGTCTTTGGTAACAAAAATTATACTTCTAAGTAAAATTTTAAGTTAATACGCTATTTTACCTAATATTCATAATAATTATTCTTCATATCAATCGCAAAAATGTGAGAAAAGTCATTTCAAATGCTTGAAATAAATTTCATTATTTTTGACTGTATCAACTTTGAACTTCGTTTTCGCGTAATAATGTCCTATGAAGTACCAACTTTTTTATGTTATTTTGAGAGCTAAAGAACCCATAATTTTTTTTAAATTATTTACATGTCATTCAGTCAGGTGTAAGTATTTTTTTTTTCAAGTTGAAGTCAAGTGAAAATGTGTCTCGAACATAGACTTTAATCTTGTGAACAAATTCTGAGCTTCTAGTAGTTCGAATTTGGGTTTTTGTTTTATAACAGGTGAACACACATTCTAGCCATAATACTGACAAAAAAAAATCTAAGAAACACCACCCAGAAAAAGTTAGAACGAAAAACGCCTACATTGTAAGAAAATCAGAAAATATTACAAAAAAAAACATTTCTCGAAAACTACAAAATATCGCGGAACTAAATTTGTGATATGTCTACGCATTGCCAGCTTCTAATAAGTGTATCAACTGCATCTATAAAATAATATCATCATACTCTAATTTCTTATAGCCACCTTTATTTATATACGTTAGCAAAGTAATTGATGACTGAATCAATTACAATCAAATCAATATTTGAACATAAAATTACCGTATTATTGTCATCAAATAATAGTCAAATCTATTTATAATGTTACCATAAGTAATTGATGACTTGACAATAGTCAAGTCAGACAATATTTTTACAAATAATGTTGTCATCAAAAACAAACATCTGCAACTGTGTGTTTGTTTGTGTTTGGAAACACCTTAGGGAAAATTAAAACCAAACAACCATTTTATTTATAATAATGTTTTTAATGGCAGTAGCATGGGTTTACCTACCTAACCTAACCTAACCTCAAAACAGTAAGTTGCTTCTGCATCGTCTCCGGCGCTGCAGGAAATGCAGCTCCTTCGCCCTTACGTAACAAAGGTTAAGCACCCATGCTTACCTCCGCAGCTTCCTCAACCGCTACGGCTCGCACGGGTCCCTATGCTTTGTTACAGCGGGCGGGGGTGGCTCTCCCTCCGCGCCTCCTGTTTTTATATACGCTCTAGGGTAGGAGCCAAGAGACTACGTAGTCGGGGTGCATACATAACTGCGTTTAGTTTACGATTATTAACATCTTTTTATTGATATTATTAATTAATCCGAAGTTATAAAAAACTTTTAACAAAAAAAAAACAACCGACTTCCAAAAAAAAAAAACACTACAAAGTGAAAAATAACTTTAATTTCGGAAGTCGGTGTCTTTGGTTTTGAATTTTCGTTTTTTGCCACCGACTTCCGAAATTAAAGTTATTTTTCACTTTGTAGTGTTTTTTTTGGAAGTCGGTTGTTTTTTTTTGTTAAGTAAATGTTTTTATTTTTCACTTTTTAGTTTTGGTACCTATCTACCACAAGTTCGAATAACACTAGGTACCAGCGACGCAATTAACAGTGACAGGAAGTTATCATCCTTAAAATGAATTAAGTTCAAAACTTCAAACACAAGGTAGCTACTGTAAAACGTTGAGGAGTTCCCTTGACTATCCTTCGCCTTCATCATCAAACCCCTATTGACAGTCACAACCCATCTAGGTGTAAAGTTCTCATCGATACAAATTAATGAAGCCCAAACACCAGGTAATTGCTGTAAATCGTTGAGGAGTTCCCTCAACTGTCTTTCGGCTCCATCACCAGATCGACTCCAGACCTTCATTAAATGGTAGTGCTTTAAAACGCTTAATGAAAAAAATTAACAAACGCACTACGATTTTGGAAGGTTTCCCTCGATTTGTCTGGGATGCGATCAGCAGATCCTGGTTTCCTTATAATTTTTTTTTGAAGAGTTCCCTCAAGTCGTCATGGATTTCATCATCAGAACTGAATTTTGATCAAAATAGGACCAATCTGAAAGTATACCTTTCAGATAAGAAAATAATTTTCTAAATCGGTTCGTAAATGACGCCACCCGTGAAATACTTATCATTGAGAAGTTCCGGTGGCCATCTGTGGACTTCTTCATCAGTTCCACTTCACCAAATGATACTTTCTGAATGCAAATGCTTAACTGGTTGCTGAAACTACCGAAATCGCTATGTGTATGCCTATAATATTTGAGGAGTTCCCTCAATTTGTCATGGATTCCATCATCAGAACTAAATTTTGATAAAAATGGGACTAATCGGGAAGTATATCCTTTCAAATAAAAAAAAGAATTTTCCAAATCGGTTCATAAATGACGGGGTTCTGAGGTAAAACACATTAAAAAAAATACAACCGAATTGAGAACCTCCTCCTTTTGGGGAAGTCGGTTAAAATAGTACGCTTACATGAAAATAAATGTCTTAGTTGCCTTAATAAGTGGCACAAATTCTATAACAGAACAACAAAAAAAGTATGCGGTACGAAATCTGCCGTTCATCAAATATAGCCTATGTCACCCGGATTATTATTACAAATCTATTGATACCTCATTCATCAAAATCGGTTCAGTAGTTTAGGCGCTACGGTGGAACACACGTAAAAGCAAACATACATATATACATACATACATAGACTGCTAAAATAACCCTTCCTTTTGGCTTTGCCGTAGTCGGATAAAAATCGGTCACTCATTTTTGTTGTCAACTTGCACTTGCAAAGTTAGGTACGCCAAATTGTTTTGTTAAATAGACTGTTAAAATCATAACCCTTCCTTTTGGCTTTGCCGTAGTCGGGTAAAAAAGACATAATGTTTCCTTCCCCGTAACTCCCATGGATTCGGACTTCCCCACAACGTGCCAGTTGAATAAACACTGTTTTGCTTTACCAATGTAAGACAAAGCTTCGTAGCTTATATTAATTATGTGACGTATTAAGCGCCACGTCACAAGTGGAGGTAATAAAAGTCACGCGACACTGCTCCATATACTTATTTATTTATCACGAATCCGCAATGGACATTGATGTAACATGCGCGTACAGCTTACATACACAACACATTTAACAAAGGCGAGGTCGCAGCGACCCCAGAACGTTCCGACCACCCACAATCACCGAGTTGTATTATAAACTATATTGCGACAAAATAAAACGCTGCTACTTTATATAATATGAATATAGTCAACACGAACTGTTACAACATGGTGTGCCACATGGCACCTGCCGAACTGCCGGCACCACCACACATATAAACTTTGGTAAAATAGAAAAATAAACTTAACAAGTACAACATGCGAGTCAAGTACTATCGGCGAGTGCGGATCGAAGAATACGATTAAGTTACATAGTAAATATATCTGATAATACAGCAGGCACTGACCGGCAGGAGCCCCGCGCGCTCCGCTAAACACGGGATCACAGTCTTGTAAAACTCCGGGAGATTTTATATGTATACTTTAATTCGTAGTATATTCTACCGTCATCATTTCGCAATCTCATATACTCTTTTATATAACTCTCTCAGAGGTAGCATTCATTTGTAAATATATAAATCTATAGAGTCTTAACAATGCCTTCTCCGCCTGCCCTTGTCTGTGGCCGCAGGGCTCGCGGGCCGCTCTACTCGATATAGAATATGTACTATAAAATATTTAACATTTTTATTGACACACATGATCAAAACTCCATAATCTATCTTTATCGTTTACGACTTAAAAATCGCGACCGCTGCACGCTAATAACAAAAATATAATTATATACTTATCATGACATCTTCGTTAGAGGAGTTGTCGAGTTTAGGCCTTCTCTAGTCAGTAACTGTACCAAAACGAGACGGCAGACGACGAACTACCGCACGCAGCGCATTCGACGGACGAGACGAGACCGAACGCAGGCGCCCGACGACGCGCCGAGCTGCTCCTCTACTCTATTATGCGAACCGAACTAGGAGCTCAAGCCGTAGAACTTCCATACTTCGAATTAACACTACCGAACGTTTGACTAACTACGTTTATAAAAATAGTTCGAGATGCTCACGAAGAGATGTGATTGGTCCAAAAAGACATAAAAAAGGTACGAGAGTCGCAAGAGATCAGTGTTTCCACGAGGAGTGCTATGCTTGGCTGCGAGAGCGAGAAATGTCGAGCTTAAAACAGGCGGGCCTAGTTGACTTTTCCGCAGCTCGAAATTATAATAGTACTGTGTGGCTTGCCGGCGCTGTCGCCAGTGCTGCTCAGCCGGTCCACGAGCTCTAGGCCCTCCACCACGGCCGCGAAGATGGCCGTGAAGCCGCGCATCTCGCGCAGCACGATGCGGAACTGCGAGCCCACCAGGCCCAGGTTGTCGTGCCTCTTCTGCGAGCGCCGCATGCCTACGGCGCCGCGCACGGCTGCCAGGCGCGTGTCATCCGGCATGAAGTAGCTTTCCTCGAACACGGACCGGCCGCCACGCCCGTTGTTGAGCTCGAAGTCTCCCGTGATAACGCTCTCGTTCTCCCAGCACTGGAACACGGCGCAGCCGCGATAGCCCACGCCCAGCTCGCCGCTAGCCAGCACCGCGAAGTTGCGCGCCATTCGTGGCGCCACGTCGTCGCGGACTTCCACCAGCACGCGTCCGCACGCCGAGCCATCCACCTCCAGCTCGAAGAAGAACAGCGGAAACACGCTGGGCAAGCGCGGCAGCGGCGACGCCACAGCCGACGCGGACGACGCGCTGGCGCCTGGCGACGCGCCCGGAGCCACCTCGCCCTCCGCCGCCGCCTCGCTGCCCGCCCACTGCCGCGCGAACAGCTGCACCGTGCAGTAGTTGCCCAGCAGTAGCAGAGGATCGCGCTGGGCCCACGTGCCCGGCGCCGGCGCGGCCGCCGCCGGCCCGGCCGCCAGGGCGCGCCGCAGCAGCTCGAAGTCGACGGGCACGCTCGCCGTCCGGACGAGGTCGTCGAGGCGAGCCTGCATCAAAGCCTCGGCGTGCCGCGCGCGCAGGCGGTTGCGCTCGGCCGCGGCGGCTGGGAGCGAGCGCGATTCTGCGGCGGCGAGCGGTGCGGCGGGTGCGGCCAGCTCGGCTTCCAGGCGCAGCTTGAGCGCCGTGGCCGCATCCAGCGCGCGCAGCAGCAGGTCGCGCCGGCGGCCGGCCAGGCGCGCCAGCTGCCGCAGCAGCTCGCGCTCGTCCCGCGCCAGCAGCGCGCGCGCCTCGTGCGGCGGGCGCAGCGCGTGCGCGTGCGCGGCGTGCGGCTCGCAGGCGCGGCAGGCGCGCGCGGCGCAGGCGCAGCACCACAGCGCGGGCAGCGCGTGCGCGGCGCAGGCGGGCTCGGGCGCGGCCAGGCGCCGGGCCAGCGCCAGCACGGCGGCGTGGGTGGGCAGCCGGTCGGCACGGCCGTCGGGCAGCTCGGTGCGCTTCCAGCAGTGCATGCAGTACACCTCGCGGCCGGCGCCCAGCACGCCGCGCGTGCACGCCAGGCAGAAGTGATGTTTACACGCCAGCAGCTTGGGCAGGCGTTCCACGTCGTCGAAGGCTCGTTTGCAGCACGAGCACAGCGCCAACTCCTCGATGTCGCCCAGCGGGGAGTGAGCCATCTGCGGAGTGGTGCGGCCGGTGCGGAACTCAAGTCGGCGCAGTCACTCCGGCCTGGCGCCGGGCCCTCGCGACATCGGGGCGCGACCGGACCTTTGTACTGGAGAGCGTCGACGCATACGATACGAGACGTTCACGCCTCGGTTCGATCACATTTTACGTTATTCGGTTAGCGTTTCGCTCGACTCGGATTAATACTATGTAAATTAACTAAATACGGTATTCGATGTGGATTGCCACATCATTTTACGTTTTGTGTACACTCGCCATGTCGTTTTTTCTTTGTGCACCACGCTTCACGTCGTCGTTCGATCAACAGATTATTTCCCCGCGCAGTGACTTTGTTCAGGCGCGTATTTCGAAAAGGCCATTCAGTTTTACTATTTATTCAAATTGACTTTATCTTTGGTATTTTATTACTTTTACTATACACGTTAAGAAATTAATAATAACCGGTTAAAATGATTATTTACCTAATATAGATTTAAGTTACCAAACAGTTATTATTAACCTAACCTAACCACGACGAGACAATAACGTTATTGTCTCGTCGGTCTGGTGGGCGCTAGCGCGACTCTTGAGGGTGATTTATTTGCAATGATTTCGATTGGTGCAATTCCGTTCAGTTACTCTAGTTCAGTTACTTGGATCGTAACAGAAATATACGTCTTATATATTCCAAATAAATAAGACCTACATAAAATGGCAAAAGGAATAAATGAAAAGTATTTTTAAGTTGTTGGGCCGTTAACATAAAAGTGGGCGTCGTCGCCGCCGCTGTAAAGTCACCGCGTCGGTAGCGGGCATGCGGGCTAGCGGGCGGGCCCGCGGCTGACTTCAGTCGGTCGCGACCTGTGGCGGCGGCACACGCGGCGCGCCGCCGGAGCCGGACTGACACCGACATGTCCACAGGACTGGGCGTGGGTTGCGATTCTTTACGGAGTAAGCTTAGTACCATTTAGCGTATAAACACAGTATAAACGTTTACGTTTGTCTTAAATGTTTTCAATGAAATACTTACATTTACCTATGAAATCTCAGGAAATAATTAAATAAAAACATTGTATTCAGGTATTATGAATAGATAATAATATATAAAAAATAAAATAGAATTTCCTCTCCTAGGAAGTACCAGCTAAACCTTTGCATGTGTTGAGAATTATGTGAAAAGTACTCATGATAGTAGTGTAATTATATAACGTATCACATAGAAGTAGGCTCTACAAGTTAACGAGTAATAATCAACCAACTTTTAAAATGTTCTTGGATAAGTTAAAAGGCTCAATTCTACGAAATGAATAGGAAAAGTTTTTTGCGATTTTGACTTTTCCAGGACTCAAACCTCAGCTGGTTTGATAGAGTTTTTTGATCCTTATAAACGGGAATCTAATGGCATCAAAAAAAGTTATGTGATAATTGCCAATTTTCTTGCTGTGAATCCGTATCAAAATTTCTTAAAAAGTTAAGGACAGTCTGTATGGTGCAGCTACAACGGTTAAGGTATCTCAAAAATCCATTCTGTATACAGGGCAGTAGCCAGACAGGAGACGGGGCAGTAAGGGCAGCTACCTCAACCGTTGCGCGTTGTAGCTACAGGAAAACCGTCTTAGGAGACTGTCTTTAACTTTATGAAACGTTGTTGTGTGAGAAAACTACAAATTATAAATTCAGACTTTTTATTTACTAGTGCTGTAAGAACTTGCTTCCTGCCAAATTTCATGATTCTAGGTCAACGGGAAGTACCCAGTAGGTTTTGATTTATTTGCGAGAATCAAGACATGTCACATAAATGTTTCGTTTTTTCCTTTGGAGGTACGGAACCCTAGAAATTAAACTTGGAACGAATACGCGTTATAATTTTAGTTGCTTTGAGAACTTAATAGTTTTTTTACCATTATCACTCGAATAAAAACTTTGTAGTGTTTTTTTGGATGTCGGTTTTTCACTTTTTAGTTGTGGTACCTACCCAGTGGCAAGAAGTTATCGTCATAATATATCATCTATATAAACTAAGTGGGAAAAATATGTATTATTGAAGCTAATTCAAAAACTATCCAAGCACATTTAATAAAATTTATATGGGACCACACAAAATGTAAATCCAAGATGACGGCTGCAAATATGTAGTTTTTGTTTTAAATCATATTTCTGAAGAAACTTCGTTCCAAACAGGGGTCGAACCTCACACGTTTTTTTTCTCATAGAGGGTGAAAGTGTGCACATCGCGAGCAACTATAACAGTTGTTTGCCCCCTAGGCAAACAATCTACTATTACAGTTATTCATAAAATGTTATCGAACATTTATTTTATTGCACGACTCATAATGCGAAGCATTAGAGTGTGCTCTACGATCGAAAAATTTTTTTTGCCTATTTCTGCAACTGCTTTTATTGTTACACTCCTGCTAGTACACATAACCTACTTAATTTATATACCATTGT
The DNA here is from genome assembly GCA_948150665.1 of Conistra vaccinii. NCBI lineage: Eukaryota > Metazoa > Arthropoda > Insecta > Lepidoptera > Noctuidae > Conistra > Conistra vaccinii. The sequence continues at coordinate 343,911 of OX411323.1, read as the reverse complement.
ATAGATGATTAAATGGAGATTATGTACTTTTTAACAATTGATTTAATTTAGCAGAAATGGAAAAAGCATCAAAATAGTTGAAAAAAAAATCCTGTCCGTCAATTTATGAACCCTGAAAACATTGTAGCTTGCGATAAAATCAATGAATTTTTTTTTTTTTTACATTCGTTTCTGGCATAGAACGAACCCTATTGATTGACCCTGTACAATGTTAAGAAATGTGAGTACCTACATGGTCTTTAAGGCCGCCGGTAAATGCTTAGACTATGCCCCTAATCTTACCCTAAATGGCCTGAGTATAAAAAGAGTGAATACATTTAAATATCTGGGGCACATACTTACCGACGACCTTAAAGACAATGTAGATATAGAGAGGGAGCGTAGGGCACTGGCGGTCCGAGGTAACATGGTGGCACGTAGATTCTCCCGCTGTTCCGACCAGGTCAAGATAACACTATTCAAGGCATATTGTCAGGGTCTGTACACGGGGGGTCTATGGACCAGCTACACCAAAAGGTCGCTAGATGTCTTGCGCGTCCAATACAATAATATTTTCAGAATGCTTTTGAGACTGCCCCGTTTCTGTAGTGCATCGGAAATGTTTGCACAGAATCGAACTGACGACTTTCATGCAATCATTCGAAAAAAAGTCGCATCATTAGTCACTAGAACACGGGCCAGTAGCAACAGAATTCTGAAAACAGTGTCAGAGAGCTTTTATTCTCCCATTCTGAGGCATTTTGTGGAGTTGATGGCCAGGTGAGAAATTTGTACCTTACTTGGTCATCTTCTGTGCAAAATGTCTTTCAATTACAAACTCAAATAATTTACTACTAACACTAGCTTTAAGGTATTACTAACATCATGGATCCTTGTTGTCCGAATAAATAAAAATATAATAATAATATTGAAAATGGCTCTTATATTCAAAGTAGTTTAATTATAATTAATAAAATACTTACTAAAATATAATATCTTTATCTAAATATTTCCAACCATGACTTGACGTCCGTAAGTTGCGTAGCAACCGCCAAGTAAATATCTAAATAAATAGTCTTTACATTACGTAAGGGTTACAAGGTTCGAAACTTTACCCATATTGTTGGGTAAAAACGCAGTCAAAACATACTTCATGAAAAGTGATAAATTGTTCATTTTTGTTAGAAACTATGTTTTGAATTTCTTTTTCGTTTATGAATGAGTGTTATGTATGAGGCGTGCACTTTTGGATTTTCCAAACTATTTTATCCTTTTCTCCTAAACACAGGTTATTTATTTATTTCACATGTTTCCTTTGCCATTACAGATAATGATAATCGAATGCGACAAAGTAACTTAAAATATACTTAACTATATCTTAAAGCCAACTCCCACGGTGCGCCATATCGCGGACGCGCACCAGCCCGCACGAGGACGCACCGCCACGCACGCGTACAACGCGCGTCTGCGCTACCACGCACGCTAGGTTTCCCACGGTGCGTCGTGCGCGTGCGTCCGCGATATGGCGCACCGTCGGAGGGCGGCTTTACATGCTACACAGTACGTGGCCCTTGTGAACTCACCCAGTGTTCAGGTGAATATGTCTATGGCATCCGCCACCGTGTTGCGAGTGCGGTGCGCGCCCCGGCAGGTTAGTGCGCGCACTCGGCACCACCCAGCCGCGCCACGTACCCATCCGGTAAATTGATAGTATACCCGAGTTTTGTATACTACCTCTACCTCTAAAAACTTTGAAAAGATACGTTGCCAGTGCCAGTTCACGCCTAATGTCTAATTTGTAGTAGCCCACCATACCGAGACAGAATAAGGTAGGATACAGTAACGGGTATCCCGGGCATCTCCCATACAGCTTTAAATAAATAAATCTGACGAATTTGTTTTGTATCCGTTCGAGCATATTTTTGTATTTGATTTCACTCGGACTCCAGACGGCCGCATTATATTCCAGATGACTTCTCACACGAGACTCATACAAAGCCCTCAATACACTGATGTTTGTGAGGTCATTTGCCTGACGCAGCATAAATCCCAGATTCCTGTACGCCTTTTTACAAACGTGTACAACGTGTTTACGAAACTGCAGATCACTGGTGAAATGAATACCTAAATCCTTAACCTCCGTGACACGCTGCAGCGGTTCCCCATCCATGCTGTGCTGGTGGTGTTGTGGGATTCGTGTGCGTGTGAATGAAAGCACCGAGCACTTTGATACATTAAAGTATAGCTTATTGGCAGTGACTCCATTCAGTGACCCTATCCAAGTCGTTCTGCAGCAGTCACAATCCACAGTGTCTTTTATGACTGCAGACAACTTAAGGTCGCCCGGTCGTCAGCAAATAGCATGCACTTTGACCTGACTACCTTTGGTAAATCATTTACCATAATAAATAATAAGGGTCCCAAATTAGTACCCTGACTGACGTCCGCTCTGGTGTAGTAGGGCTCCGAGAAGTGTCCGCCGCAGTCCACATACTGACGTCTATCTCGAAGATAAATGGAACGAAAGAACTTTACATTATGAAATGTGCAGCCTATACTGGTTTTAAGCTTTATATTAGCTTGCTCTGTTCGTATGTGTTTCCGGTTACTCCAATTGTCATTCATTTTTCAAGCACTTCCTGGCATCCGATTGACCGCGGGGCTAACACAGGCGTACCCAAGACGTTTGTGACAAGACATGATGAATTTTATCATATTGTCTTATAATTTGTCAATGCTAGCACGGTTCAACCATGTGATAAAATCTGAGGCGCGACATGCCTTTCTTGTTGCTAACTTCATAGTGTGAAACAGTAAATTTAAAAAATTAAAATGTCTATGATCAGCAGTGATCGGAATAGGCTGAATATATTTGCCTAAACTTCGGAGAATAGAGACAGAAAGTGGAGACTTCCTTACGACTACTTATTTCTTTTTTTCCCGGGTTTCGGTAAAAATCTTTAGTAAGTTTAAAATAAGCTTTATTTAAGATGTGAAATAGTAGATTGTTATACAAGGGTGGAAAGGAATCAATTCCCATACGAGGTATTTAGACGCCCGAGCGCAGCGAGGGCGGCTATAGTCCGAGTAGGAATTGATGTCTTTCACCCGTGTTAAACACTCTACTTTTCATTTCGAATATAAGGAAAGTCAAAAATAGTGTTTAAAATATTTATTGATATTGAATAACATGAGTAGTACCTACCTATTTAAAATGAAGTAAGGAGTTAGAACAATTTGTAAAAATGTTTAAATATGGAACGCACCGCATCACCGCTGCGGGCCGTCCCGCGTATAAGTTTTTTTTTTTTTATTCACACTGGCTGTTTATAATATACTCACAAGACCGGAGCCCAGTGCTTCCACTTTTAGGGATTTCTCCCTTTCTTTAGGGAAAACGGCTAATAATAAACATGGTTTACTGATATTTTATTTTGGCAGGGATTTAGGGAAAAATTGAACTTGAGTTGGTAGCCCTATTGTTTAATTAGTAGGCAGAACCCAATGTTCTACTTTACTCTATGGCACCACCGATTGATTAAAGGGGATTTCCTGAAACTTGTAATGATTGTTATTCGTCTAATTTTAGTTTACCATGTTATTGTTAATAGTACTATTGCCGTGGCTAAAGACGACATCAGAAATAAGTCGCATTAAACCTACAGTTGGTTTGTTTCGTCTGTCTCGATTAATAATGAATGTTTTCTGGGTATTTAATGACATAAAAATGAAAAATTCCCTAAACCAAGGAATTTTTATATTTTTTAGGGAATTTTAGGGATAATTCATTAAGAAACTGGGGAAAACCAAAAACGTAAGTGGAAACACTGCCGCAGCTTTTATTTTTATTCTATTCGATATTTTTCTTAAAAAGTTTCGTACACCACAGATATTAATCTAACTAGATGATGCGATTGTAAGTATGTACTTCGCGTGTCAAAAAACGGAGTAAAATTACGATCAATGATCGTAATCTGAGATTTTCATTTAGCATTATTGGCACCGGAAATCCACCAAAATCTAGAAAAATGTCTTTTTAAGCCATATTGAGCTGTAAAGACTGTATAGAAAAATTGGCCGAGGCATTGGAAATGTTTTCTTTCATTGGTAAGTTTTGTTTTTAAATTGTGTGTGAAAAAGTGGCACGCTTGGTTTTCATAAAGATGTAGAGACTTGCGATATCTAGTTAGATTTATATCTGTGTTCGTAGCCGACTACCAAACCATAAGTTCTATTTTTAAAATTCATTCCCGCCCTAGGGCGGGAAGCAATTACTATGAGTCTTTCCCGCCCTAGAGCGGGAAGCAGCGTCTCCCACCCGCTACTCGGATCAAACAAACACTACTTTCCGAGCATGAGATATGAAAAGGCAATTTTTAACTAAACTTGCAATTAACAAATCTTAGGTGTTTTCTCTAAAACTAATCTAACTTAAATCATGTATTACAATTATCCTTAAACTGACCGTTGTTGCATCAAATCTTTCAATACATAACATTTGTCAATGTGTAACACCAAAGTAAAACTAATTTCTAATTGCATTAAAGGTACTTCGATATGTATTTCAAACGTAGGTACTGTTGACTTACGAAAATTCTTCCGGGATCTTAAAACTATTGCATTATCTTTTTGTGAAATACACAAATTACGTATTTACTCTTCCTCTAGCGGAGAGCTGGAGGGACATTGTTACCTCTTTCGCTAAACAATAGAAACACGTACCTGCTTTGATACCTTTTTAACCGACTTCTAGTGGTTAGCCTTGTGGCGAACAAGAACAATATGCCTTTAATTCTCAGAACAAGAAATACTTTAAAATTTCAAACAGATTTACGAATTCTTCAATCTAATATATAAAATTCTCGTGTCACGGTGTTTGTTGCCAAACTCCTCCGAAACGGCTTGACCGATTTTTATGAAATTTTTTGTGTATATTAGGTAGGTATGAGAATAGGATGTAAACTATTTTTCGTACCCCTAAGTGATAAGGGTGGTCCACCCCAAGTTTTTTTTTTTTCTTTTTTTGGATAATTTTTTTTATTGTAATTTTTTTATGATTTGACATTAAAAAATACATACAACCCTAAATTTTCACCCTTCTACCACCAACCCCTATTTTTTAATAGCGATATTAGTACTTTAATACTTTTCTACTCTTGGCGGTCGATAATTGATCAGTTATTCCCGTCAGGCGTCTACCAGTGTCACTTCTCATCCCGTAAACAGCACAGAGTAAGGATGAGAACGAAGCCGGTCTCCTGTTGTTCTCTCACAATAAGCTTTCTCTCTCTCACTCACTAAAGTTTAGGGCCTAAAATGAATCCCTATTTGAACACGCGTGAACGGCTGGACCGATTTCACTAATTCTTTTTTCGTTATTGTAAGGAGAAGGATCTTAGGATAGGTAGGTGAAGGTAGGGTGTAAGGTAGGTAGGTAGGGAGGTAGGTAGGGTAGGGTAGGTAGGTAGGTAGGGTAGGTAGGTAGGGTAGTTAGGTAGGGTAGTTAGGTAGGGTAGGTAGGTAGGGTAGGTAGGTAGGGTAGGTAGGTAGGGTAGGTAGGTAGGGTAGGTAGGTAGGGTAGGTAGGTAGGGTAGGTAGGTAGGGTAGGGTAAGTAGATAGGAAGTAAGGGGTAGGTAGGGTAGATAGGCAGGGTAGGTAGGTAGGTAGGTCGGGCCGGGTAGGGTAGGTAGATAGGGCAGGGTAGGTAGATAGGGTAGGGTAGGTAGATAGGGCAGGGTAGGTAGATAGGGCAGGGTAGGTAGATAGGGCAGGGTAGGTAGATAGGGCAGGGTAGGTAGATAGGGCAGGGTAGGTAGATAGGAAGGTAGGTAGGTAGGGTAGATAGGTAGGTAGGGTAGGTAAGTAGTTCGGGCAGTGTAGGGTAGGGAGGTAGGTCAGGCAGTGTAGGGTAGGTAGTTAGTTAGGGCAGGGTAGGTAGGTAGATCGGGCAGTGTAGGGTAGGAGGGTAGGGCAAGGTAGGTAGGTAAGTAGGTAGGTCGGGCCGGGAAGGGTAGGTAGATAGGGCAGGGTAGGTAAATAGGAAGGTAGGTAGGTAGGTAGGGTAGATAGGTAGATAAGTAGGTAGGGTAGGTAGGTTGTTCGGACAGGGTAGGGTAGGGAGGTAGGGCAGGGTAGGTAGGTAGGTCAGGCAGTGTAGGGTAGGTAGTTAGGTAGGTAGGTAGGGCAGAGTAGGTAGGTGCACCGTAGATACGAGTAAGTACTTACTGCTACCCGTGCGAAGCCGGGGTGGGCAGCTAGTTTTTTTATATATTCCTCTGAAAAAATAGTTCAATCCTGTGTCTGCATTGCTGAGTCTCAAATTGTGACACGAAATTCGTGTCAGAAAGTTTCAGGACACCGGCATAGTAGTGAACTAGGGAAAGAGTAAGTAAATACGTAATTTGTGTATTTCACAAAAAGATAATGCAATAGTTTTAAGATCCCGGAAGAATTTTCATAAATCTACAGTACCTACGTTTGAAATACATATCGAAGTACCTTGCAAGTTAAGTACAATTAGAAATTAGTTTTACTTAGGTGTTACACATTGACAAATGTTATGTAAGTATTGAAAGATTTAGTGCAACAACGGTCAGTTTAAGGATAATTCTAATACATGATTTAAGTTAGATTCGTTTTAGTGAAAATTCCTAAGATTTGTGCAAGTTTAGTCAAAAATAGCTTTTAACGTTCCAAAAATAAGTAAATAAGCAAATTGCAGTTATGGTGATTTCTGTGGATGAATACAAATTGATCTAGTGATAGATGTGAAATTACTGATTAGTCAATAAATAACTAATAAATCATATTAACAATTTTATTTCTATTCCTTTATTCAGTTTACTTTGAAAAGGAGATCACCCATTCTGGGATTTTTTTTTTTGCGGCCATCAATAATAATTACATATTTGAAAGAACACATAAAACGTATTATTTTTTACTATGACATCAAAGTCGAGAACAATTTGGGTTCAGAGATATACCCATTCTGAGATAAAAAGTTTTTATTGGCGGCCATCAATAATAATTACGGAATATATCTCAAAATAGCGGAATAATAATCATACGTGATCTTACACGAAATGGCGGGGTGTACATAATTTATTTCATTTAAAGATCGTTGTATATCTTTACTCGCAAATGCTTTACAGCGTTGTCGCCTTAAAAAGAAATGTTTCTACTACTGCCACCATTCAAATAAAATGTTATTCATTCCTGGCCGCAGACTTTTTTTTTTATCTCAAATCGCCTAACAAAATGGGTGATGTCCTTTATAGAAGATACAAACTAAGTGAATTTAGTTCAGAGTAGGAAGTAGGTACCAGTTTATCCTAAAGCATGTAAATTCTAACTAGGGTAAACCGATTCGACCTAGGCTAAACTGGTTTATCGTATCGGTAACAGGATGAACGAGGTTGGCCTAGGCTATACTAGTTTGTCCTGTCGCGTGTAGGGAGAACTGGTTACTGGTGGAACAGGATGAACTAGTTTCGCCTAGGCCAACTAGGCGAAACTAGTTCATCCTAAAATCGGGTTTGGCCGGTAACAGTCCCCCCCGCCTGCGATACCAAAATTCTATAGATTATAAAGCTTGTTTTTCTCTTTTCAGACATGTGTTTTTGCAGTCGGGTTTTTTGAATAGTTTTCTTTATTTACATATTATAACAAAAGATTGCCAATTTTCGGTTTTTTTCTTTACTTGAGCGTGCTTCTCGCTAAACTTCATACTGCTGGCCGAACGGGCGGTACCAAATAGACTTTGGATAATTTGCGAGTGTCCATATATGCGGCATAAATGGCCGTATTTTTTTAACTGAAAGCTTCTTTAGCCGCGTTGAGCACTTTTTGGTGAACAAAAATCATAGAACTCGCGTCATCGTCACCGAACGCTTTCCATGATCTCTATGTATACTTTGTACATATGTATGTGTACTTTTTAGGTGAATAAAAAGCGTGAAACTCGCGTCATCGTCACCGCACGCTTGTTTTCACTTCTATCGCCAGTCCAAAAATTTTCGTTACAAGACTCAAGGGTCCGTAAATCTAAGTTTTTGATATCTATTTCAACTTGTTGCCACCACGCATTCCTGAGAAAAAGGGTCTTGACAGACAACGAACTCATCAGGGTTACATTTTGAGGTACGCAACCCTAAAATTTGCCTGTAACTTTTTCATGTCGTAACGTGAAGGGATTTAGTTGAAAAGCATACGGATAGGCCATGACCTGGGTAAGGGTATAGGATGCTCTGAATCCCGGTAGTACGTTTCTGTGGGATATTTTCCGACCTTTACGCGGGCGAAGACGCGGGAAAAAGCTTGTAAATTAATAAAAACCAGAACCAACATAACATCACGCCTTGTCAAGATAAGCCGCCGTCGCATGCCATTATAATTTTGTTCCTGGCACCCACTTGGTACACAGGCATGCGACCACGGCATTATCGTCACCATCTTTGTACCTAGGTCTTGATTTCTGTCTGAAATATTTTCTAGAACTTTTTAGATCACTTTTATTTTCCCGTAGTCGGGTTACAGTTTTTGAAACTTAATTTTTTATTATAATATACTCTAATTTGGCTTTTAAAACTTGTTCTTAGAACAAAAGTTTATCGTTTTCGTTTGCCTTCTGTGCCTGATGTAATTCTTTTCTGCAGGCTGTTTCATGCATGTTAAATACATGTAAACTATGATGCAATACATTTATCTCGCTCTAACTCACTCCATATTCGGCACAGATTTTTTCCTAGACGCCTTACTTTCTTTAAGGGACAATCATGTTGCGGTATCGCGCGTAGCTTTAGAAAAGTGTTGAGAGCGACCATGATTGTCCTTCTATCTGTTGCAAACATGATGAATTGATGACACATATGAAGGCCAACTCTGTGCGGTAAAAACCAATCAACTAAGATGCTGGTGTAGCGGTTACACCGCCACATACAAACTACGCAGCAAAGACATGACGTCACACAAAGCTTGCATCGCGCAGTTAGAGTTTACCGCGTGAATAACATAGATAAGACTATCCGAAATCAACTTATGGGCAGTTGCCCGCCAGGCATAATACCCGTCTGGCCGGAGGATCCTCCCTTTTCTATGGTGGATGAGTGAACTTTAAACCCTGTTCCTCATACCCCTAAACTGGCTCGAAACAGATTTGTATGATTGTTTTCAAAATTGTGCAGGACAATGTCTGTGTACTATTCAGAACCATACAGTGTTGGCTTATAATATACAGGGATGGACTTTACGCCGCTGGGTCCAATCAGTATGACTCTTTGCTCAACAGACCATCTCGAAATTCGACAGGGATTCTTTAGGTCCTGAAATATTAATACTTCAAAAGAGACCTTGACCTCGGAGTTTGCAGTAAATCTGAAATTGAACTAAAATAACTGATACATTACCCTCTGTAACAGACTGCTTGAAAAGTGTTCTTCTTGTTTTGAACTTTGTAGTTGATTTTTACAGTCGGGACTTCTTATGAAATGGTATAAGTCCTCTATGCCTGTGATCTTTTATTCACATAGCAAGCACACGAATTCGTGCTTAGACGAAAAAGTTACTATTAATTTAGACATTGGCAGGGGCAATGAGGTTATACAATACTAGAGGAGCAGCGTCCTACAAACAATTTCTGAAAAACGTCACCACTTACGAGTTTAAAGACGTAGCTTTGAAACGGATACATAAAATGTCAATCTGTCAAAATAATCTATGTTTGTCTCATTTCTTCTACCGTCAAACTAATGACGTTGGAATGAGACAAGACATTGCTATCGAAAAAACGACCAGAGTTGCCAATTATCAACATAATTTGCCCAGAATGAATGAAGGTTTTATTGAATCAATTATTACTATGAAAGGTTGTGTTATGGAACTTTCAATAGATAATAGTTACTTATGCAACTGTTGTATAATAAGGGATATTAAAACACGAATGTGGGTTTGTAAAAAATAGTATCACATGAGTGTTTTAATACCTAATTATAACAGTTGCATTCAAGACTTTATCTACTACACCCATGATAATTATGAATCCTCTATAAACAACAAAGTAATAAATTTTTGCAATACTAATATCTAACAAAAATGGCGGGATACGACGTGAATTCGAAGAACCTACCCTAACCTACCCAACCTTTTCTAATTGTGAAACGCGCGTGCATGACAATGTTCTTTTTTTGAAATTCATAAACATACCACGAGAATGTGGCTGTTCGATGAGTAAAAAACGAGTTGCATTATGAAATTTAGTACAACATTATAACACCCGTTTGGATGTCATTAGGGTTACTATGACACTGGCTGTTTTAATTTTGGCAATAAGCCAACTGTTTCAGGAACTTTTATAGAGGATTTATAGCATGGGTGTAGATAAAAGATTTTAAAAAATTTACAAGGATTACGGTATACTTACAAAACATAGGCAAAAAAAAATGTTTCAAAAGTTTTAAGATTTGTGTCAAATAATATTGTTCATAATGGAATATATAATTTCTATATTCATGACAATCGATTAAATTAATTAAAGTGATGTAACGCACTAACCAGCGACATTCACTTTTTTTAGAATAATCTAAATCAATCTGTCTAGCCTTTTCCCAACTATGTTGGGATCGGCTTCCAGTCTAACCGGATGCAGCTGAATACCAGTATTTTACATGGAGCAACTGCTTATCAGACCTATACCTGTAAAACTGGTTGTCAGACTTTCGAAGTTCTGACGACCCGTAGGTAACGACTGTCACAAGATCCACGAATGACAGCTGGGACCAACAGCTTAACGTGCTTTCGAGGCACGGATTAGTCTCGGTATTTAAAGATGGTCACCCATCCACAGACCAATCCCGGCAAGCGTAGCTTAACCTGATGGATCGACCCGTGCGGCTGTTATTACTTAGCCACGAGCTCCTCCTCCAGTTCAAATTTCTTAGAACAATAACATCAATAAAAAAATAGTTAGTAGTAGTTTATGAAACTGTTGGAGGGGTATTAAAACACGAGCGTTTTAATACCTAGTTATGTGCAGTTTTATACACACTACTACATCTATCCCTACTAAATAAATGATAAAAGTTAAAAGAGTACGAAATATTTTTACATGTCGTCATTCACTAAACTCCCAACAGTCTGGCAAAATCAACATCGTTTTTCCTGGTAACATTGATCGCAAAAACAACGTTTGCTAAATTTATTTCGTTTTGTAATGTTTTTTTGGATAATCTGAAGAAAATTTAGCAAACTTGATTGTGAAATGTAACACCACTTGCTTTATTAATCCTTTCAGACCGTGACATACTAATTTCAACCGCAAATTCCACCATTTTTTATTTTTTATCGCTAAGCAATTGCTCACTTGACGTCAAGCTGACAACTGAATTCAGATATGCCTGCGGACACCTAAGTGGTGGTGACGCTTATGTGCCGTCCACTGCGCCTCTAGTATTGTATAACCTCATTGGGCAGGGGTGACGAATGTAATGATTAAACAATTTTATATATTTATTTAGAACATGAATAGTTTAACATCGTTTGATAATTTGCTATGACATGATATTGCTGCCCTTATCCCAATTTATTTGTGGTTGGCGCAACATGTCTCTTTCTTCCATACTGCTCTCAATTCAATTCAATTCAAAATATTTTATTTCACATAAACCTACATGGGCACTTATGAAACGTCAGAAGCTAGGTGCACGGTTCCAAATGGTCGTTTCCTATGGAGAAGAGCCGGCAAGAAACTCCACGGTTACTCTTTTAACAATAAATGGTTTTTACAATGGTTTTTCAAATTACAGTGTTAATAGGTATGAGAGGAGCACTTTGCATGTGGTGTTTGCCTGTAATTGGTTGTGCAGTTAGATAATATCTGTATCAACTATTCTTCTTCTTTGTCGGTGCACTCTTGACAGAGCGGTCGTGGTCATCACGCTGCAGTGAGATTTCGGACAGCCGTGATTTGCCTTACGGTGCGACGCCATCGTTCTCTGTCGGCTGTACCATGCGTGCATTCGTGTAATGGGCAGCCCACTGCGGATTTTATCTGGTCGGTCCATCGCATGGGCGATCTGCCTCGTGCTCTTGTTCCTTCGACCTTTCCCTGCACTACAAGACGTTCTATGGAATCGTTTCCCCGTCGTGACACATGCCCAAAGAGTATAGATGTGTTGGTGCGAAATTCTGTCCACGACACTCCAAGCATTTTCCTCCAGCACCACATTTCCAGAGCGTCTATTTTCTTCTTCTCAACTTCTCTAAGTGTCCACGTCTCAGCAGAGTACAGGAATATGAGAAACACTAATGCCCGAATAAGCCGGATTTTGGTCGCTTTGGTGATGTTGCGATTCTTCCAGACTTTTTTCAGCCTGTCCATGGCAGACCTAGTTATGGCCATGCGTCGCTTGATTTCGTCTACGCAGCCACTGCTGCTTGAGATCAGAGCTCCTAGATAGATATATGACTGTACGACATCGCAGTTCGCAATCTGGGTTACTTCGGGCGAATTATTGTATGCACGGTCGACAATCATCATCTTCGTCTTACTTCTGTTTATTCTCAAGCCGAATGCTAAGCTGGTATGTTCCATCTTGGAAAGCAACTGCTCCATGTGGCCAATACTAGTTGCAAGCGTAGTATCATCCGCATAGCGTAAATTCGATATTTTCATTCCACCAATATTGATACCCCGTCCGGAACAACTATTGGTGAACCTCAATTAAATAAAAAAAAATAAAAAAAAGGACAGTGTAGGACAGTGTATCAACATGTACCAGATACTTAGCAAAATAGAAAATGTTCTACAGATCTACAGTCTGTTAAGCCTACCAACGTTCTCACATTCACAAAATCTAAAGGAAAAGAATCTACCCATATAAAAGATAAATAAAATAATAAAAATCAATTTAAATCAAATGCATGATTGCTGCTACAGCTGTACCAAATATAACTGAGAAAAAAAAAACTATATATCGAAGGTATATAATGTCAAATAATAAAAAGATTATGTCAAGGAAGTATGTAAGATAAAAATAATCATCGTAATTTGGGAGCAGTTACTAGACATTTATATAGTTATGCCGTTAATGAGGTACCAGGGAAGCCACCTGTGCAGAAAGAATTTGCCAAACTTCCCTGTCTTCAACGTAGTCTTTAATTTTACAGTATGCTTGTTTTGATAAGGACACGTTTGATGTGGATTTTAAACTTTCCATCGCTAAGTTCTGTAACCGACTTTGGCAACTTGTTATAAAAGCGGATACTGTTTATAAGAAATGATTTACTAGTTTTAGCTAATCTAAATTTGGGTAACACAATTTCATGTTTACTACGTGTATTTATATTATGCTTCTTATTTTGAAAACTCCTAAATTTTTGCGAACATACAAAATACTTTCTAAGATATAAAGAGAGAGTTAGTATATCAATTTCTTTGACTTTATTTCTAAGGGACTCACGAGGACCCATTTTATAGATTGCGCGAATTGCTCTCTTTTGTAAAATGAAAATTGAATCTACGTCAGCTGCCGATCCCCACAGCAGAACGCCATAAGACATAATACTGTGGAAATAAGCAAAGTATACTAACCTAGGTGTGACTACATCAGTCAATTGCCTTATTTTTCTTACTGCATATGCAGCTGAACTTAGTCTACCCGAAAGAGCTCTAATGTGGGCACCCCATTGCAATCTCGAATCTAAAGTAATTCCTAGAAATACAGTTTCCGTAATAGCATTTAGTTTTTTGCCATCAAGTTTTAAATTTAGACCTACTTGAGGTACATTTGGTAGTGAGAACTTAAGACATTTAGTTTTGTTGGCATTAAGTAAAAGATTATTAGCTGCGAACCATTTCCAAAGAGCTGCTAGACTATCGTTAACATGTAAAACATCCGTATCTTTTCTATCTATTTTAAATATAAGAGAAGTGTCATCAGCGAATAGAATTATATCTGATAAGTTAGCCAATATGTAAGGAAGGTCCTTGAGGCACGCCCATCTTAACTAGAGAACCCGAAGACGTCGAACCGTTAATGTTTACTTTTTGCTGCCTGTTTGATAGATTGGAAAGAACAAGATCAGCAGCTTGTCCACGAATTCCGTAGTGGTGTAATTTACAGATCAGTGTTTTGTGGTCATCGCAGTCAAATGCTTTTGAGAGGTCACAGAAAATGCCAATTGCATCCTGAGACTTCTCCCAGGATTCCAAAATGTGACTGATAAGTTTTACTCCTGCATCCATCGTTTTTTTGGTCTTCCCCTACTCTTATAGCCATCGAAAGTTTAACCTTCACCCCCGAGAAGTTTTTAACATGTTGCTTCTAATGTTCCGTATTCATGGCAAACAAAAGAAAATCCCGCAACATCAAATATTGCTGGCAACAATGTCGCGCGTTTCTTCCTCAACATTCCAGTGAATACGGATAATTATTGGTTAAGGTTTGTTGACGACCGAAGTCGCACGCAATGACGTGACAGTCAGTGGGTAATAAATAATAATGTGTCGGTTCGTTCTCCTCAGGAGCGCGACGCGTACGGTAACGAGGTGGGCGTGTCGGCCAAGCGCGTGCCCGTGGCGTACCTGCTGGTGGACGTGCCGTGCGGCGTGGCGGGCGACGCGGGCGCGCCCACGTTCGCGCCGCGCGCCGCCTTCCCGCCCGCGCACCGGCCGCTGCAGCACCAGCTGCAGACGCTGCGCGCGCTGCACGCGCACCTGCAGGCCGCCGACAGCTTCCTGGAGGCCGCGTCCGACCTGCACGTGCTGCTGTTCCTGGCCTGCAACGACGCGCTGCCGCTCAGCCCGGCCGCGCTGGAGCCGCTGCTGCGCGCCGTGCGCGAGCGCGACGCGGCCGCGGCCGACGCCTGGCGCGCCACGCCCAGCGCCGCCACGCTGGACCAGCTCACGCGCGCCTCCGCCGACCACGACTCCGACAGGTAACACGCGAAGCGCGTCTAAATGTAGGGAACTACTATTTTAGCATCCAAAAAACGGTACCATTATAACATCACTCTTTTTCTCGTCTACGCGTCTGTCACAGGGTTTTTCTCAAGATGGCCCTTCGTACACAAGGTTATGCAAATCTTCGATACAAATGTTGTGAACTTATGTCGCGAATATCTGGTAGCGCACGGTCCATACACGACTACTCGCACCATTTTTACGGGACTAAACCTGCAGGATCCGCATTCGAAGAAATATTTTAGTCGTCCAGACCAATTTATATATGTCATAAGCTACAAAGTCATTCAACCAAATTATTTTGTGTATTACTTGCTGAAGTGCCGCTTCTTTAAGGAAAAAAAATATGAGGGGTCTTTGGTTACTGTTGATAGAAGTGAAAACTAAGTAACGCAATCTAACGAAAATATCAGGAATTTATGTGGCTTGCTGTCAGTACAAGCCGTCTTACGAATTTTGAACAGGTCACGTGTCCTGACGCGAGTTTAACATTTTTTATCCATCCCAAAAAAGTGCACAACGCCGCTAAAGAAGTTTTTACCTCAAAAAGTTTGAATGGTATCTAGAGCGTATTATTGAACGGAACGGAAATTTGCTATCAGTAAAAATGAGTGTCAGTGTGGTTTGAGCTCGAGAGTAGTATGGAAACTTTATCTTTTTTCGGAAATACTATCAAACAAATTCACTAATAGAAAAATCAACATTATGTTTAACTTATTCAAAATAAAAAAGTATACTACATAAAACAAAAAGTATGATTTTTTTTGCAGTCCCCCAAATCCAGCCTGCGGGATTGATGACCTCGATCCCGCGGGCCTGCGGGATTGGGATTTTGATGCGAGATTGGATTCCCTACACACGACATTGAATCGCAAGTTGCGAGTTGTATATTCTACCACTGTAGGCGAAGCGGCTACGTCTCACACGAATTTAATTTATAAAATGCTCCGCCACCTTTAAAATCGCATCGTGTCGTTTGTAGCGACAATCTCGGCCGGCAAGTAGCGTGCGACTGGTGTCGGCGACGAATGAACAAAATGTCGGCGACGCGTGCCTGTGTACGAGCCTCTATCAATTTGTATTGCGGTAGTCGCTTAGGGTGATGACTTATGGCACTGAAACGTGGTCGCTCACAATGGGCCTTATCAGAAGGCTAAAGGGTCACCCAAATGGCAATGGAGAGGGCTATGCTTGGAGTTTCCCTACGTGATCGAATCAGAAATGAAGAGATCCGTAGAAGAACCAAGGTAACCGACATAGCTCGAAGAATTGCCAAACTTAAGTGGCAATGGGCAGGACACATTGCTCGTAGAACAGATAGCTGATGGGGCCAAAAGGTTCTGGAGTGGCGACCGCGTACCGGAAGACGAAACGTTGGAAGACCTCCCACAAGATGAACCGATGACCTTGTGAAGGCCGCAGGGATCCGCTGGATGCGGGAAGCACAAAATCGGTCGAAGTGGCGGTGCTTGGGGGAGGCATATGTTCAGCAGTGGACGTCTTTTGGCTGAAATGATGATGAGTCGCTTAGAGACTAAAATCGTCGGGGATCGAAGATTTGCGTAGCTTTGTGTACGAACGAAGAGCCTTATGCAACGTAGGAATTTGGATTATGGCATAATGTTTCTGTGTCGGTGATGCGCACACAGATTGCCAGTCAAAGACCAAAATTTTTTATGTGTGTTTTAGCGGCCTTGCAAGTAATAGCTGTGGTAATAGCCAAATTACCGCCTATCTGAACTTCACAACCCAGTAACTGGGTAACACGATACCCCTTGGTAACACTGGTTGTATGTTACTTGCCAAACATCAATTATTTTTTAAGTATTTAGCTAAGGTTGTTTTGTCTTTTTTTTGATATTTTCTTATAATTTTTTTCCAGCTCGGCCCCCTATCCATATCTATACAATCTCGCCCATGCGCATGTGACCGCCCGTAATTTTCTGAATATTCATGAAAAAATATCGAAAATAAACTTCAAAAGGGGGGGTCTATCTATAACATTTTTCACTAGTTTTTTTTAAATAAATACACAATTTTTTACCGAAAAAATGACTTCGATTCCGTTTTTTTTTTCGTAGTCGATAATTTTTTGTAAAAATTTTAATTAACCTGTTAAAATAACTCATAAGCTTTTGGAAATAATAAACAGAATCCAAATCGACCCATAAACTTCGGAGATGTGTCAAAAAACAGAAAGCAAATCTTTAAAAAAAAAAAATTGAAAAACATGAAAAATGTTATAGATAGACCCCCCCTTTTGAAGTTTATTTTCGATATTTTTTCATGAATATTCAGAAAATTACGGGCGGTCACATGCGCATGGGCGACATTGTATATTATTTGTTATTACGAATTCACAATATCTGTTGCGGCACATATAACGTGTTAATAAAGTACATTCCTTGAGTTTAAGAAACTTTTTAATACGCCCTGTGTATATGCTGTAAACGTTTGGCTGGCACGGCCCCCTTTTTTTTTGCATATTTTTTCAAAAGTACAGAGGTACATTGAAAAAGAAACAGGTACACATTATTATACTCCTAGAGGCGAGTACGTTGCATCGGTGCACACCTAAAACACAAATGTTGGAGGGCCTTGCGGGGCAAACGTACATTAAAAAACCCCTTCCGTGGCCGGTTCGTGAACGTTGTGTGTGTTGCAGCATGCTGGCGGGCGCGGCGGGCGCGGCCGGCGTGTGGACGTGTCCGCTGTGCACGTTCCACAACGCGCCGCACAGCGACGCCTGCGAGATGTGCGCCATGCCCAGGTACGTTCCACAACGCGCCGCACAGCGACGCCTGCGAGATGTGCGCCATGCCCAGGTACGTTCCACAACGCGCCGCACAGCGACGCCTGCGAGATGTGCGCCATGCCCAGGTACGTTCCACAACGCGCCGCACAGCGACGCCTGCGAGATGTGCGCCATGCCCAGGTACGTTCCACAACGCGCCGCACAGCGACGCCTGCGAGATGTGCGCCATGCCCAGGTACGTTCCACAACGCGCCGCACAGCGACGCCTGCGAGATGTGCGCCATGCCCAGGTACGTTCCACAACGCGCCGCACAGCGACGCCTGCGAGATGTGCGCCATGCCCAGGTACGTTCCACAACGCGCCGCACAGCGACGCCTGCGAGATGTGCGCCATGCCCAGGTACGTTCCACAACGCGCCGCACAGCGACGCCTGCGAGATGTGCGCCATGCCCAGGTACGTTCCACAACGCGCCGCACAGCGACGCCTGCGAGATGTGCGCCATGCCCAGGTACGTTCCACAACGCGCCGCACAGCGACGCCTGCGAGATGTGCGCCATGCCCAGGTACGCGAACACTGTTCCCCGATACACATACACGTACCCACACTTATCTTTCGGTTAACATTATAACTGTGATTAATGAAACCGACCGTTGACCGCTGACTATTCGAATAACAAATCGCGGAAGTGCGATATATACACTAGAAGAAACGTTATAAAAAATAAAATTGCACCTAAACTTATTATTACTGAACATTGCACTAAATACCAAGCAGTAGAATTATTTAAGAAGTTGCTACTGACTTAAGATTAAGATCATTAATTTACAAAGGTAAAGATACCGGCACGGATCTTGAGCGCTCGGTGGTAGAGTGGGGATCGCTTTACGCATCGTACACTTATGGCAAAATAAAACGCACACCCATTTATTATTTATTTTTTCTAAGTTACCTACGTAATTCCTTACTGATTGTATGGTTGAAAGGATAATGGTTTTACAATGATTTACAGTAGAATCCGTTTATTATGACTCCGCCTATATTGACCAACCGATTATTATGACGTAATTTTTTTTATAAATTTATTTGCATCATAAAAGTACAACCATATAATTAGGTATTTTTAACATTTGGTAGGTAGACACTACGGGGTTCATCCATAAACGCTGCCTAAAGTTAAGTAATGATTAGCGACTGTTTAACATACATTTCTGAGTCTGACGTTTGAATGTCACTTAACCCCCAGCAACGCTTATAAATAATCCCCTATATACATAGGTTCCTTACACTTAAATACTAACCAATAGGTACTTAATGTGATATTCTATTTCTCACCTTTCTAACGTCCCATAAGTCCTGCGTCACATGATAGTTATTTAGTACGTATTTAAGCACTAATCACTCACCAATAATTACTTACACTGATATTGTTATATAGGTTGTAGTATTCGATTCACACTATCCTCCGTACTAGTCGAAACTGTATCACGATAGGACAGTCTTCCTCTTACACACTTCAGTTCTAAATACAAAAAGTATTCCAATATTGTTTCACAGTATCATAATTTAGTACTTATCTATCATCTATGATATTATAATTACACTACGAAGTTTGGTTTTCATATAAAATTCTTTATAAAAAAGTCGGATATAATGACTTCCCTTACAGTGACATGTCGCATATTATGACCCATTTTTTATAAATTATGTCCGTATATAATGACAACATGATTCTTTACACCTTCGGTAATGTTCGTTGATTCCCGACGACGTTCGGCACGTAGCTCGTTTTTGTTTTGAATCTCAATGAGTAATAAATTGACACTTAAAGGTCACGCATTGTTTTTCGTTTGTCGTTTGTGTTTTTCATTGTATGTACAGACGCCAGCACATCAAGTTACTACAATCTGTCAAATTTCTTTAATAAATTTTCGTCTTTATCGCTAAAGAATAAGGTTCAATGTTGATTGGGAATATTTTACAGATTGGAGTAGGTTGATGTGCTGGCGTCTGTACTGTGAAAAAAATTGTCATCTAAACGCCGTAAATCATTTACGATTGAGGAGAAAGGTGCAATAATATGCAGATTAGAAAATGGAGAATCAAACTCATCTCTCGCAAAGGAATTTGGCGTGGGTCATTCGACAATCTCAATGATTTTTAAAAACAAGAACCAGCAATCGTTCAATTAAAATATTTTGAAAGCGAAGAGGCTTCGAAATAGGTTTTCTTTTTTCACAAAACGCTTTGTATGACGTCCGCTTATTATGACGTGTTTGTCACTTCCTTTCGATGTCATAATAAACGGATTCTACTGTGTTAAATTAAGAAATGGAATTTGGGATCAAAAATGTAGGTAATTAAAAGTGTTTCCAATTTAAAATTATAACTTACATAGTTCTTGTAGTGTGTCGAAAAGTACTAAAAAACTTTTTATTTGTTGACATTTTTGATCTCGAATTTCATTTATTCGTTAATGAAATGAAAAATAATTATTACAAAAAAAGAAAAAAATATATATTATAAGGTTATTTATACCCTCCGTAGTCGGGTAGTGGCAAAAACGTTACGGTGATATAGATGTGACACCTTCCATTAAATCGCTTTCCGTAATAGAACTAGCACTAGCGGTTGGCATTTCATCATCTTCCTCGTTGTTCTCACTGTCAGTAAAGTCGTCACTATCACTATCGGAGTCGGTATTAATCCGAATAATTAATTCTTCTGTTAACAACTTAACATGTCAACCTCATGTTCGCTTCTTTTGTACACCTCTTCAATATTTTTAACGTTTTCACACAACTTATTCCACTCGCTTGCACCCATTAAATCTACTTTTTCTTTAACTAAATCAGTCACTTCTATATCGCTCCAAGTTACGTTCTTCCTGGATACGTAGCCTTTAATGGCAGCCCATGCCATCTCAATCGGATTGAGATCTGGGTGATAAGGTAGACGTAGTACGTCATGGTTGTTCTGCCAATATTCTGTCTATGTTGAATTTTTTGTATTTGTCTTTGTGATATTTTATTTGGTTGTATAGCTGAGGTTTCAACATATCCTCACTATATTCTATGCCTTTTCCAGTTAACCAAGCCTGCATTTCAGACTTTTTGGCATTTGATGTTGGTGCTGGGTCATATTGTTTATTATGGTAGGAAGCGTTGTCAACTACCACGACGGAATTAGTTGAGTTCGCAGCCATTTTTCGTAGTTATCGAAATTCATATTGTCGTGGTAGTCACCAGTCTTAACACCTGCTTTAAATGTGAGTAATCCATTTGGAATAAAACCTGTCTCGGAGCCAGCATGAACACCGACTACCCGCTGTCCTTTTGAAATAGGTTTTTTAATACCTTTACTTGACTCGTCTGACCAGGCTTTGGGAGTTGAATGAGAAGAATCTAATGATTCGTCCGTATATACTATAGGCCTTCCTTCATGCCTATACTGGCTCATTCGTTTTAAATATTGGATTCGTTTTAAGCGAATATTTGAGGTTTGTACCTGCCTATTATTTTCAGTCTTTTTCCATTTGAACCCTAAACTTTTGATAATCCTCCTCAAAGTTCTTTCGGAGCCTTGAAAAATATCATCCTGCAGTTTTCTTCGCAGTTTTTCTACTGTGGGTAATTCTTTTCGGTGATATGAAAACTGTGTATACACCTTTTAATTACACCCTGGTCAAAATTATCAACACCTGTCATAGGTTTCGCTCTAGGTCATTTTTTCCCTGGTGTTCTAAATACTGAAAGAAACTCACCACCACCACTTTCTTCCATAATTCGCCTCACAGTTGCAACAGATGTGTTCGTAGCTTCCGCTGTTCTTTTTTTAACTTGTTTTAAATTTCTGACTCCTTCTTCAGCCTCCTTTTTCATAAAACAGTTTACATGGTAAATCAGTTTTCTGGCTTGTCTATTTAAAACAGTGTTTTTTCTTGGCATCTTAAACCTACGGCTAAGGATGATAGGGCGCTAGTGTGACGCTGTCAACTTCGAGTCCGTAAAAATAAATTGAATTAAAATCATAATAACACGTTTTAAGCTGTCTACATAGTGCATAAGTGAAAAGTGGTCAAAGGATTGTACGCAAAACATAAATTCCTCAAGAAATATCAATGGAAAAAGACAATATTATGGTTGAATAGACCTAAGAATTTTGTGTGTACCATCAAGTTACAGAAAAAAACATAGAAAAATATCTAGTGAAGTTGTAGCGGTTAGACCGCCACATACAAAAACTACGAAACAAAAAGACATGACGTCACACAATTCCTACATCTCGCAGTTAGAGTTTACTGAGCGAATAACATAGATAAGACTATCCGAAATCAACATAATGGGCAGTTGCCCGCCAGACATAACAACCCGTCTGGTTGGAGGATCCTCCCTTTTCTATGGTGGATGAGTGAACTTTACACCCTGTTCCTCATACCCCTAAACTGGTGACCCCGACGTGATGAACGTCAACGCAGCCTTCGTGCAACTACTTCAGCGTGACGTCATCATCATCACTCCCGCAAGCTTTCGTGAGGCGAGTCACACAGCCAGCCAGCACCCACGGCTTCAACGGGTATCCTGACCACCAGCATGCAGCGAACGCGCATTCCTGGTCATCACCCTCAGCCTCATCAGCAACCTTGGCACAGCACCTGCACTTCCGGCCGGTCTCACAAGCAGAGCCTATTCTACCCTCTCCTGGTTGACGCAAGCAGTCAGCCAAAAACCCGGCGCTGTACCACATCCGACTCACTAGATGACGACGCAGCGCCTCCCCGACTCACTGGGGAATCACCGCAGACAGTTCCGACTCACCGTGAACTATGCGGTACCCGGTTCCGACTCACTGGAAGCTCAGCTGGCACTGTGAAGCATCGCAAGATCCAAGACTCAGCCCACTATCGACCTCCGGTCTCCGGAGAGGAGTGATGTAGCGGTTAGACCGCCACATACAAAAACTACGAAACAAAAAGACATGACGTCACACAATTCCTACATCTCGCAGTTAGAGTTTACTGAGCGAATAACATAGATAAGACTATCCGAAATCAACATATGGGCAGTTGCCCGCCAGACATAACAACCCGTCTGGTTGGAGGATCCTCCCTTTTCTATGGTGGATGAGTGAACTTTACACCCTGTTCCTCATACTCCTAAAAAGTGATAAATATCAATCGAAACTGAGTGTGTACTATGTGAAAGTGAACTCATTAACAATAAAAATGAAAGTTACAACCGGTATATAACCTCAAAACTAAAAGTTATCAGTCATACTAGAAAATTACCTGTTACAGCGCCATCTAGCGAAGAGTAGCAGAAGTACAACAACAAAGCTGATAAAACTATCGCATAAAATCCGATACCGGCCGACAGAGGTCACTAAACTAAAATATGGAAGAATTCACCAAAATACTTAAAAATATTCAAGATCGCATGGATGAGCAGAAAATTGAGTTTCAGAGTTTTAAAGAAAGCATAACCCAATCTATAAATGACAATATCAATGAAAAATTTAATATTATTGGAATCAATCAACAAAAACTTGAAGAAAAAATGGGAATAATGCAGAAACAATTAAATAATCAAGACCGATACAATAGAAGAAAAAATGTTTTGTTATTTGGAGTAGAAGAAGAAGAGAAAGGGTATCATGAACTGGAAAAACTAGCTCTTGGCATATTAAATAAAAATGCAGAATTCGAACAAAACGACTTAGAATTTGTCAGAAGATTAGGAAAGAAGGGGTCTCCCTTGTTTCATCTAAAAGAAATTGACAAATTATCACTTCCCAAACAATTTTCTGCATAATTTCATTTCCCAAATTATTACTTAGCAAATAAACTCTTCACAAATAATTGTAACGCAAACCTAATGTTTGGCAAGTGAACGTTTAAACAATAACTCGCTTACCAACTAGTACTTTTACCAATTTTTATTTAGTCAAATATTTCAGTTGGTATAACATATTTTACGCAAAATAAAATAAGCCAAATATTTAGTTTCGCCAGTTTTCAATTTACGAGAAAAATACGTTACGATGTGGGTGTAGTAGGGTGGGGAAACACCATGGGACACTTTAAGGGCATTGTCCTTGACCTTGATGTTAAAAACAAAACTATGAAAGTCAAGATCCGCGATTCTCAGGAGCAGTAACAGGTCAATATCATGGTTTGTGA
This sequence comes from Conistra vaccinii, assembly GCA_948150665.1. Taxonomy (NCBI): domain Eukaryota; kingdom Metazoa; phylum Arthropoda; class Insecta; order Lepidoptera; family Noctuidae; genus Conistra; species Conistra vaccinii. The sequence continues at coordinate 320,042 of OX411323.1, read as the reverse complement.
CCTTGAGGTCAAGGACAAGTGACTATGAGGTAAAATTGGTTACATTATTCATGTTGAAATTATACATGTGAGAACAATGTAAAAAGACGTGCACGTTAAAAGCGTTAAATATCTAGGTATTACACGACTCATAATGCGAAGCATTAGAGAGTGCTCTACGATCGAAAAATTTTGTTTACTCCCATTTCTGCAACTGTTTTTATTGTTACACTCCTGCTAGTATACAGAATCTACATAATTTATATACCATTGTATAGATGATTAAATGGAGGTGAATACTTTACTTTTCAACAATTATTGATTTAATACAGCAGAAATGAAAAAAAGCATCAAAATTGTTGAGAAAACATTCCTGTCAATGTATGAAACCTGAAAATATTGTAGCTTGCGATAAAATCAATTAATTGAGTCATATTTTTTTTTAATACATGCGTTTCAGCCATAGAAGGAACCCTATTGAAAATGGCTCTTTTATTCAAAGTAGTTTAATTATAATTAATTTAAAATTAATTAAACATACTAACTAAAATATAATATCTATATCTAAATATTTCCAACTTCGACCCTCGCCTCGACCGTTGCCTAGCAACCGACAATGTAAATATCTAAATAAATAGTCTTTGACATTACGTAAGGATTGCGAGGATAGAAATTTTACCCATATTGATGGGTAAAAAAGCAGTCAAAACATACTTCATGAAAAGTGATAAGAATTCATGAAAACTATAATTTGAATTTCTTTTTAAATAAATAAATAAATAATGTTTATTTATCCAAAAAACAATACATAGACACAAGTTGAACACAGTAGTAGATATACTAAAATTATACATAATTGATTGTACAAACGTGAAGGCTACAAAAATCTATATTACAAAAATATAAACCCTGTCTCTCAAACTAGGAGGCCTGTATCTTAAGAGACAGTGTTCGGTCAGATGGTTGTGCAATTTAAGTTGTACCCTTTACAAGTGAATTAGTGAAATAGTGTCGATTCTATGTTATCATTACATGGCAAACAACATTATCTGTTTAAACATTAGTGGAAACTTCCTGCTTTTGTGATTAAATTTAATTAAGATAAAATATGATAATATAAAGTCTGTTTGTATTGTGTTGTGCTGTTTGAATGTGAGGGTAGGTGTGTGTATATGTGTGTTGGTATGAGGGCGGGTGGGTGTGTGTGCGTGTGTGTGTATATATTAGATATAAGTGGATGTTTGTGCTGTTGTTACTTTTATTTTTATTTTTATTAGTAATATGTCAAGCGATGTAAGTTAATAACAATTCTGTTTTAAAATAGTCCTGCTGAATGAGCCATTCTGTTATTTTAGATTTAACATTAAATTTATTTAAGTTTATTACGTTTAGTTCCTTCTGTATTTTTTTAAAGACGTGAGTGCTTAGAACGAAGTATTGTCGTCGTGCAAACGAGGTTTTATGCTGTACACCTGGCGGAACATATGTACGCTTGCTTGGGTCAGACGGAGGCAAGCAGCCATGTATCCTGAGAGCAGATCGAAGAACATAGAGCTGTCGAACCGTCAGAACTTGACAGTCAGCGTATAATTGCGCTGTAGGGTACCTATAGGGTTTCCTTGTCATGACCTTAAGTACAGCCCTTTGAGCCCTCTCTGCTCTCAGAAGATAAGTCTTCGCTGCTCCACCCCATACGGTTATGCAATATCCCATTATAGATTGGCATAAGGTAAAATACACCATTTTGAGAATGTCGAAACTACCAGATTCCCGGAGAGATTTAAATATGTGTATAAGACGAAGTGTTCTAGTAGTTATTGTATCGAGTTGTTTGTCCCATCTCAACCCATCGTCTATATGCACACCCAGGTATTTGACACTATTCGTTCCAGCAATAGTAGGACACGAGCACGATATTTGCTGATTCTGACACGAGTGAGCTGTTATGGTGAAATTATTAGTGGGTTTGGTGTTACGTCGGATTGCAAAGGGTAAATAATAGGTTTTACTCAGGTTTAGTGTCAGCAAATTCTGGTTAAGCCAGTTCATTATTGAGGACAGTGCAGATTCCGCCTTTGTTTTGACATCTTCCCACGTAGGTCCGTGAACTAATAGCGCTGTGTCATCAGCATATGCATAGATCTCACAAGCTGGAATCGACATTCTACAAAGGTCGTCTATGTAGATTTGAAAAAGTGTGGGACCCAATATGCTTCCTTGAGGCACACCGTACGACACAATTTCTTCATCACTGTAATAAGAATCTATTTTAACTCGCTGACTGCGATTTCTCAGGTAATCTCTGAAGATATCTAGAGCTATGCCACGTACACCCAAAAATTCTAGCTTAGATATTAGTCTAGGAACAGAAACGGTGTCGAAGGCCTTCGACAGGTCGAGAAATATACCAAGGCACTTTGATCTGCTGTCCATAGTCTTAGCAATAGATTGGGTCAGGTTCAAAACAGCGTCTTCAGTGGAGACCCCAGATCGGAAGCCGTACTGATTGTCTGCTATAAGTTTGTGCTTATCTAGAAAACTTCTAAGATTAAGTTAATTAAGTTAAGGATCTTTTCCAGTATTTTGGAGAGTGACGTCAGGACTGATATTGGCCTATAATTATCAACAGAGTTTCTGTTCCCACCTTTGTGAACTGGATGAACTATCGCCCTCTTCAGAGAATCCGGAAATACTCCCGTCCGAATACAAAGATTGCATATATATGTTATCGGCGGGACCAACGCATGACGGCATGTCTTAAGAAGCGAGGATGATATTCCATCCCAACCTATGGCACAGTCATTTCGAAGCTGGAGCATAATAGATTCCACGTCACTTTCGTCGACTGTATGTATAACGAGTGAATTGGCGGGCGCCTTCAGTGTTTTGTTTCCATCAATACGAGGTTGTTCAGGGTTAATTGGCGTTTTATTTGGATCACTTAGTATTTTCGCTGCCATGGTTTTACCTATGTTACTGAAGAAGGAACATACACTGTTTAGGGAAGACGTAGGATTGTCACATATATTTAGCAGTTCAACGGGACTAGAGCGTGTTTTACCAATATTTGTTATTTGCTTTATTGTTTTCCATAGTGTTTTAGGAACATTCTTTGACTTTTCAAGCTCGTTCAAGCATTCTTTGAGTTTTCGTTTATGAATGAGTCGTGCACTTTTGGATTTTCCAAACTATTCAAAATTTATTAACATACTAGCTGCCCTTAGCACTTATCTACGGCGCACCTACCTACCTATTTTACCTACCCTACCTACTTACTTAACTAGGTAGGTAAGTAGGTAGGTAACCTACATACCTACTTTACCAACATACATACCTACCTACTTGCATACCTTTTCTTTTTTTTTTGTATTTTTTTTTTTTGGGTGGGAAATCAGCCAATGACTTCTCCCGCTCTGGGCGGAGCGGAAGGGCGTGTCAGACTTTTACTGACTAAAACCCACCCGTGTTCCTTCCCTTGCCCTGCCAGGGGCCACGGTTTCCCCTTGGGACTACCCGCAACCCCGGCGGGCATCGGTCCTAGCGGACCCCGTCAGTTTTGCTGACATCTCTTTGAGGCGCGCGTGGAACACGACGCGCCGTCGACCCGGGCCTGGTCCTTATCGGACGGCGAGCTGCCCTCTGCTCTCCGTCCGCAGGCCCGCGCCTACGGTGGCCGGAAATCGGCTATCAATTCCCGACGCCCGGGACGTCTCCTACGGCGGCGGCGGCTAGGGCTGGTAGGGCGCGGCCTTTGCCACTCCCTCGCGCGCTCCGCCTCCTCCTTCACGAGCATTACTGCTTCGCAGAAGGAGGTAACGGCTTGCCATGCCCTCTCGCTCCGCACCATGGCCTGGACCAGGGCCGGACGCGAGAGGTCACTGCCGCCGATCGCCTCCACGAGGACACGGCGGTGGTCCACCCGCGCCGGGCAAACCTCCACCGTATGCTCCACCGTGTCCTCCGGACGATCCACACAATGGTGACACCCGGGCGTTTCCTCCCGCCTTATGCGAAACAGGTACCTCCCGAAACAACCGTGTCCGGTGAGGACCTGCGTCAGGCGGAAGGTGAGGACGCCGTGGCGCCTCTCTAGCCACTCCTCAAACCTACTTGCATACCTACCTACCATACCTTCACCTATCTATCATAAGAACCACAACAAAAAAAGAATTAGCGAAATTGGTCCAGCCGTTCACGCGTGATGCCGTGACCAAGGAAATAGGAATTCATTTTTATATATATAGATTATCTATGGACATCTATTTTTATATAGATTATCTATGCTTTGGTGAAACTACTGTTTGAAATTCGTATTTTTTTTTTTTTTTGCTATTATGTTAATTAATGTACAAAATACATATTTCAGACACAATGCGAATTGATATACTCGTATGAATAAATAAATATCCCAAGGTCGGATCTCCTCCCCGAGAGTTTCTAAGCTGGCTTAGAAATGTTTCGGTTACTATACCATTCCCTGTTTGTTTCAGAAGCAACGCGATGTAAATATGGTGATGTGCGTCGAAGTGTACCAACGTTTGATATAGAGATAATAATGGCGACACCCTGCACCGTGGCTACTACATATGTTTAATTTATTTTTGTATCGATATCGTGAGTGTCGGGCCGCGCCGCGCCAGGCTGGCGCGGCGCGGCCCGCCGCACCTTCTCGTATAAGTGGATGAGTCGGTCTGAACTTGCTGTAATTACAATAATAAATTCCAGCAAACCATAATGCGCTGTTTGTATCACATTTTTTGTCCGCATCTCATTGATCCGTACTGTTCACTTCATCTAACGACTAAATTTGAGAGAAAACAGATCTTCGCTAGGTGCCCTAATTTAAGGAGGCCAAACTGGTTCAAAAGTTTTAAGGGTTTCTAGGTGGCCGAGCTGGAGAGATGCAAACCCTTATAACTTTTGGACCAGTGCACAGTGGCCGACAAATTCTGATATTTGGCGACAAATTTCGACGAATTAGCGACTAATTTTTGGTGTTATCAAAATTAAAATCCCTGATGGTGGCCATGCCAGTGTCAGCCACACTCTGCGTTCGCAATTTACTAATAGTTTTCGTGCCTCGTTCATAAAACAGATTTGTGTTTGGCGTGAGGGACATATCATATTGGCGAGAACAAGTTCTATTTTCCATCGGATTCATAATTTTAAGGTCTATTGTTTGGTAAAAACTTGCTAATTCAAGTAACTTAAATATTTGAAAAATGGGTCTTCTTCAAGGTGTAGATGTAGGTAAGTACCAAAATAAGTAAAAATGTTACCATCGTAGCATACAAACAGATATTTTGAATCCTGTGTCCCATCTACAAAAATTTAGCAAATTAACAAGCTTTTGTTTTCACATCAGTATGTGGAAACAAACTAACAAAGCTTGCTTTTTTTTTGTTGTGATTCCTAGAAACAACTTATTAGGTACGGTTTTCATTATGTAACACTCAGCTGTGTACGTATCGATTCGATTCGATCTCGTTTCCTAAGAGTAACGCTACTCTTAGGAAACGAGATCGAATCGAAGGGTTATTCCACTAATCCCCACTGAGAATCCCCATCAATGGATTTATTAACTTTCTTGTCCATAAATCCCCATCAATGGGGATTTGAGGACATGAGTTCACAAATCCCCATCGGTTTAAAAATAAAATACAATTAAGTAACATTTTATTTAAGAATCACGAAGTTTTTATTTCTTACGGAAGTAAGGACTCATTGATTATTTTTGTAATAAAAAAAAATTAAGTAATGGCTAAATTAATAACATAAGTATGTATACTTAAAATATTTCTGTCATATCATATTACAGTGTAAACTTTACTTTACTTTTAATTACTTTATGGTTAGTTTGTGATTTATTATTTTAGAACTTTTGTTTACCGTTTGTTTAGTTGAGAGTTTACCTAATTCTAGTGGTGCCTAAAAAAAAAATCTTGTAATAAAGATGCTTATTAAATCAAAATCTATTACATTCACTCAGTGCGAATCTTTTTAGGGTTCCGTATCTCAAAAGGAAAAAACGGAACCCTTTTACTATAAGGGTTATAGGATCACTTCGTTGTCCGTCAGTCCAACAAGACCCTTTTTCTCAGGAACGCGTGGAGATATCAAATTGAAATTAATATCAAATACCCAAGGTCCCTAAGAAAATCAAGCTCCTAAGCCAATGCAATAAAAAAACGAAGTGTATAGAGTGCCGCGAGTTTCTTGTGGCACTCTAGTGTCACTGCCTCGGACCGGCTAGGGTGCCGTGAGCGTTGCATTGTCACTGTCACTTGTTATTTAGGTTAGGTTAGGTTAGAACTGTGACCACACAACGCACGAGCCGAGCGAGCGTAGCGAGCGGTGCCGCGGCAGCGGCCGGCGAAGTGCCAGGGTCCGTTTAGGCACAAGAGAATGTAATGATTTGGGAATGTGGTGTTTTACAGCGATCTAACCTCGACAATCAAACAAAATACCAAGTGACGTGACTTAGTGACAGTGACAATGACAATCCAATGCTTGCGGCACTTGAGCCGGGCCGAGGCGGTGTTACTAGGGTGCCTGTAGTGGCACTTTATCCGATAGGGATAGAGTGCTAATGGTGGCAGTCTATACACTGCCATAAAAAAATACAGCCCCTTTTGTGACATATTTTGATACTCGTAAAAAATCAAAACCTACAGGTTACTTTCCGCTGACCTAGAATCATGAACATTGGCAGGAAGCAAGGTCCACATTTTTTTATATGGGAGAATATTATGTTTTTCAAATACAATGTTAAGTTTGTTTTTGGGATACATTCATTCCAACTACGGAACCCTTCATTGTGCGTGGTCCAGCACGCAATTAGCCGTATTTTTAAATAAAAGGTGCACTACTAGACTTACTAAACAAAAGGTAAAAAAAGTTCTAAAATAATTGTTCACAAACTTACCATACAGTAATTTCAAAGTTGTTCTCTAAAAGATTATATTTTGTAGTAAAGTATAAGTAGACTGTATTATGACCTGCCAGAAATATTTAGCAATTACTTTAATTTGTATGATTATAAAATTAATCATAGAGTCCTTACCTAAGTAAGAAATAAAGACCTTGTGATTCTTATATTATATGTTGTTAAGAGAGTTTATTCTGAAAGTTGGCAACGTCGCAAATAGATGTCATTTATTTCGCCATGGCAGCTAAGAGATGACCAGTCCCAACTGGCGCCCGTTCACGAACATGACGCATTTCTTATTTCCATACAGTAATATTGTCAAATTAATCATATCAGGTAAATATTTGACAGCTATTTGCGACGTTGCCTACTTTCAGAATATACGCTCTTAAGGTGGAACTAGTCGCGGGCTCGAACTCAATGGTGGTCATGGCCAAAAACCACGCTGTCTCACCTGGCATCGTGTCCGGCGGAAATAGTATCAGTGATGAGCAGTTAGAAGCTGGTCTACATGGAAAACGTATAGTTCGCACGCACAGAAACACCGTACCGAACGACTTTAGTAAAAAGAGCGCGTAAAAAATTACGAAAAGTCCTTTGGAAGATGGAGTTTTATGAAAAAACCACTGCATGAATCAATTAGAAATAAAATTAATTGAAATCTTAATTTGTCTTTCAATACAGTTCTATACACTCGCCATAAATTTTTATGAGAGCGCGGCCGCCGCGCCTTATTATTATTACTTTGTGTGTACTCCTCCGTAGGTTTACCTCATCAACGTCTGGTGGCTTGGATCGCGTGGTAAATCGACGAGTTGCTGTCAAAGAGCATTAAAAGCGGTAAATAAATATAAGTTGAAAAAAAAAAAACTACAAAGTGGTTTTGTAACAATATTTATTTTGCTAGTTTTAAGCCTCGCACATGTATGCGGCACGGCACACATTAGACTGGCGGCTATGAAGGCCCGAGCGACTATTGCGTAGGATATTTCTTATTGTGTATGTTTATAGCTTTATGATAACATTCTTAGGATACAATAGACGATGTATATCTAGTAACTTAATCCGCTTAACCGTTCTTAAAGAGTTAGAGAACCCTGTAAGAAATCGACACGTGTTTCGCCTCTCAACGAGGCATCCTCAGGACGACGATTGACCTGTTGCGAACTCGGACACGAAGTGTTATCAACGCGAGCCGAACGCAAAGTGCGTTGAACGAATTAAATAATTAATTCGTTCAACAGTGTAACGTTTCCTGTATTATCTAATACAGGAAACGTTACACTGTTGAACGAATTAAATACGAATATTCCGAGGTCACCATTGTTGCGATTGTTCGCTTATCGCACTGATAACGATCCCGGCCGAGGTGGGCCGATAAGCGATCCTATATAAGTGGGGGTGACGGGCGGTTGAAGCTCACTTTGCGTTCGGCTCGCGTTGATAACACTTCGTGTCCGAGTTCGCAACAGGTCAATCGTCGTCCTGAGGATGCCTCGTTGAGAGGCGAAACACGTGTCGATTTCGTACAGGGTTCTCTAACTCTTTAAGAACGGTTAAGCGGATTAAGTTACTAGATATACATCGTCTATTGTATTTTATGATGGATTTCCGCAAAGTCACGCCTGAGTCAATTAACTAACATTCTTAGGTTCAGATATTTTTATGGCAGTTTATTTTTATAGCAAAAAAATGTAGCTTCCAACAGGGTTGGGTTATTTTATGAGTCTGGCGCAGAAGGCGGTAGGTTTGGACTCGCCGTGCATTCTGGGGAGGTTCCTCACTCTGCATGCCTAACCAGCGTTAGCGGGGCACTCACGGTGTCTGCCACCTTGCTCGCTGCCTCGGGAAGCACGTTAAGCTGTTGGTCCCGGCTGTCATTTGTAGATCTTTGACAGTCGTTACGGGTAGTTAGAAGCCCAAAAGTTTGACAACCAGTCTTGCCTTGTAATATACTGGTATTCAGCTGCTTCCAGTTAGACTGGAAGCCGACTCCAACATAGTTGGGAAAAGGCTAGGCAGATTGATTAATTTTTAAAAGATTTAAGGGATTGGAAATATAGTCATAGTCCGTATCTTGAATTAACATTTAGGGCCTGTTTCACCACCTACGATTAAGTTCCTATTAACTTGGCAGATAATTTCATACAAATTAAGTTCCATTTTTTAATTTATTTAGTAAGTAGTGACTATTCCGACATCGTGAAAGGCCCTTAGTCCCTTAGTCTTTATTAGTCTTAGTCTTTATACAGGCCCTTAGTCTTTATTTAATTAAAATCGGCCCGCTCAGTCAAAAGATTTTTTAATATGTACCTGGTATGGCTGGTATTACGTGGTCAATGGTGCCAGGCACTGAGTAGGTATTACGAATTAATGGTGATAGTAATAGTAAAATGAATAATTCGTATTTTAAGGAAAATTGAATCATAAAAACCTGTTTTATTTGTTTGAAAAAACCGGACAAGGTGTGAGTAGGACTTGCGTCCTGAGGGTTCCGTCTCAAAGCTGTGCTTGCTCGACTTCCCAAATCCAGATTGAAGGACAAACATTACTTTTCAATTTAAAAATAACTTTTAATATATTCTAGAGAATCTAGAGTAGGTACCAATTTGAATTAAATACAGACTACCGACTATGTTACTTCAAGACACGGCTTATGAATGTTTGATCCCAGATTGAAGAATAAACTTCACAGTTCATATTACAATACAACATGTAAAAAACCCTGTCCGATCCGTGTTGTTAGGTATCGTGCTGAGAGTCCATTTATGTGGCAATTTTAGTTTTTTTTTATTTCAATGTGTAAGATTACCGGTTTAGTACACGGGGCGTGGTGCGGCCGTCGTTTAGCGGGTGTATACAAGTTATAACTGACCCCTGTTGGTTAATTTTTAACCGACGAAAAAAAAAGAAGGAGGTTCTCAATTCGACACGTATATATATATTTTTTTTTTTTTTATGTGTGACCACGCATAACTTTTTACTGAGTGGTCCGATTTGAACGATTCTTTTTTTATTGAGAAGGGTATACCTCGAAGTTGGTCCGATAAAAAAATAAAAATTGAAACCCACCCCTAAGTGTAAAAAAATTGGGGTTGATTGATGTTTCTCGTACTGAATTTTCAACTGTGAACCGATTCTGTTGTAATTTCGCACGCATATGTAGTTCTGATGACACAACTACACAATAAAGACCTGGAGTTGATCTGATGATGGAGTCAGAAGACAGTCGCGAGAGCTCCTCACCAGTTTACAGCAGCTACATCGTGTTTGGGCTTATTTCATTACCCCTGATGAGAACTTTACACCTAGCTGGGGTATGACTGTCATCGACGGTCAGAGGTTGAGGCAAACATTAAAACCGCCTGGACACGGAACGGGCGGCGCGAACAGCGCGGCGGTGCGTCTTGCGGGGTGAAATTCTATACATTTGTTTTAGGCTGAGGCTACATTAGGCCGCGACGCGACCCGCGACACATGAGCGATTAAAACAAGTAAATGAATGCTCACATATATGGCTACACCGTAGGTACATCAAATATTACTAGCGATCTTTGATTTCTTTATGCGATAGGAACAATATTACTGTAATCACGGCATCGGCTACATCAACATATCAGCGAAATTGAAGCGAATTTATTAGAAAATTTCTCATTTGCACGACTAGTTCAATAGTGCTACTAATTATGCGTGTGGCTACATTATGGATGATTTGATCGCATTTTAAGAAAACGACCGATTCAAATTGAGTGTTTGTTATGATAGCGGCTACATTACAACTGTACTTCAGAACGTAAAAAACAAATGCTCGTCAGTTATATTAAATGGCTACATTATTTGAGCGAATTTAAATGCATGAGCGATTTATTTTGCGAGAAGTTCAAAGTTACTGTTTGGGTAGGTCCGCTGTCAAGTGGCTACATAATCACGCTACGGACATCGGACTGAGATGCGGGAGACGGGGGCAATACTTGTGCACTCGGCGCTCGCTCATGACGCTGCGACACGTTCAAATCAGTTTGTTTTGATCGCTCTTCTAAAGAGGTTTATGTATGAATCTACGATGGACGTTGAGTTGTTTGTATCCAAAACACAAGCACGTCCTGCAATATGGATGGCTAAACATGGAGCATATTTACTGCGCTCTTTATTAATTTTGTGAATCCAACACAATATCTTTTTCAAAAATATTTTGTACTTGAGGTAAGAGCTTTCAAGCAAAAATACAAGGTTTGGTTTTGACAAAGCCATTGAAAATAATACACGTTACGTTTACACAAAGCTACAGCAACGTATCGACGCCGTGCGCGTCGTATGTGTCGCCTGTGTAAGCTCCCTCTATGTAGCCACCTTGGCACGGAGTCGCCGCGAATGTTTTACGATCCTTAAAATGCGATGAACTAGCGAATTCTCAGCGAAATCGCTAGTTTTCTCTTTTTATAGTGAAGCCGCATGAATCGCTCTTGCTGTTTTGTTGTGGAGCATGTGTACTGTAGCCACGTCATCGCCGAATAGACGCCGGAATTTCGCTTGTAATGTAGCCATACCAAGTTTTTCTCGTTTCGCTCTTCCAGTCGCATCGCAAATCGCTGGCTACTGTAGCCTCAGCCTTAGTCGCAAGACGCTTCGCCGTTCGCACCGCGCGAATTTTCGCTGTAGCGAATGTCCCGTGGCCAGGCGGTTAATGGTGACTCAAAAGCTAAAAATAAAAAACTTTTTTGCAAAAAATTAAACCGACGAAAAAAAACTGAAAAGCGAAAAATAAAAAATAACTATGTATTTAGTGACAAATTGATGACCTTCAAATAACAAATTTTGAGGCGGCGCCAAACAAACATATTATAATTACATAAAGCGTAAAATGTTAGCTTGATAGATCTTCCTTGAATGTGTTTTAGGCGCCGCCTCAAAATTTGTAATTTGAAGGTCATCAATTTGTCACTAAATACCTACATAGTTATTTTTTATTTTTCGCTTTTTTTGCAAAAAAGTTTTTATTTTTCGCTTTTCAGTTTTTTTTCGTCGGTTGAATTTTTTGCAAAAAAGTTTTTTTAATAGAGTTAAGCTGCCTGCCCACTGGAGCGGAGAGGAGAAAAGAGTAGCGGAGATGTGCCAATATTAACCAATAGAATCTTGACTCGACTTGACTCTGCCCCTGAGTTTAGATTTGATTGGTTAATAATGGCACATCTCCGCTCCGCTCCTCTCCTCTCCGCTCCAGTGGACAGGCAGCCTTAGGGTAATGTACTAAAAATGTGAATTTTAAATAGCAATAACTTTTTTATTTTCAATAATAATAAGATTTTTTATTACTTTTTGGTAATGTTCCCCAGTAATAAGGGACCGATTAACCTTCCAGTGGTCGCACCCTTGCGCCGAACATAAGCAGTCGCGCGCGGTCTGTGATTCCGCAACTTTAGGTGTCTATTTTGAAAAGACGAATGAATATTTCCTGATATTGTATAGCACATAATAAAAAGAAGTCTTTTATCTGTATGTATAATAAATAAAATACATTATTTATTAATATTTAAAAAAAAATGTACTTAATAGTTAAATAGTCTGTGAAAACGCAAATTTTTACACACACGACACAAAACAACGTTATAAATCAACAAAATAACAAAACAAAATGAATTTATCTGTTCTAGTTTTAATCATTGATAGACTTACTATAAATATCATCGACATCAATCAATCTTATCATCAATGCCATCATGTTATAGGAATTCTAAAATAACATATATATTTTTTTGTTTTCTTTATGATGCGTCTGTCAAAATATGATGACAAAGGCACATTATCATCGTCGCTGCCACTAAATTCACTGTCCAATTGAATACACTCTTCCTGTGCTGTCGAGTATTGAATTGGTTTATCTTCTTCGCCTGACACACCATCACAGTATTCATCATCTGTTTCCGCGTGCTCTAGTATACGAGATACTCGCCGTTTGAAGTTTTCGTAACTTATTGTCCACAAAAAATAGTGCAACATATAAATAACATAATTACATATGACATAATTTAAGTAAAAAACTAAAAAGATGGAAAAACTTGAAATACTTACCCCGCTTTCAATTAAATTCCTAGGAATTTTCTAGTACACAACCGGTCGCGCGCGGAATCTAGGACCGCAAACACAAATAAAGAAACAGCTGCTTTTACGACCAATGTCACAGGCTACTGAGGAGCAGTAACTCACCCCCCCGAGGATATCACCGAAGCACAACCTCCTATTGTTCATAGTTTGTGCATAATAACTAAAATAAGTTCGCTGCGGTCTCAGAGACCGCGCGCGACCGCTGGAAGGTTAAAGACGATCGTGAGATTGCACTACCTATGTGCCCCTTTCGGATCGGGCAGGGTTTTTTTTAACATATTGTATAAGTAACTAAAAATTACTAATTTTCGGATTTTTTTCTTTAGTTGAGGTTGCTTCTCGCCAAACTTCATGGAGAGGAGAGGAGAGGAGCGGAGATGTGCCATTATTAACCAATCAAATCTAAACTCAGGGGCGGAGTCAAGATTCTATTGGTTAATATTGACACATCTCCGCTCCTCTTTTCTCCCCTCCGCTCCAGTGGACAGGCAGCCTTACGCGGGCGAAGCCGCGGGAAATAGCTAGTACTGTATCATGGCAGTTAATACTGTTGACGTGTAATCCCAATGTTTGCCTTAAAATATACTACAGGAGACTGCCGTGTCATGTACCCAGGTAGGAATCAGCTGCTGCTGTTTATACAGAATCTAGTGAATGTCTGTGCCGATACGGTATTTCGTAGGCTTCTAGTCAATTCATTATACCTACATTGTGTTAGGCAGACGGTACAATACGGAACATACGAAAATGGCGGATCCGTGGGGCCATCTAATAACAACCAACCCAATGCTGGGCACGCCACAAGGCGATATGTTCCCCTCTTTGAGGAGTGGCTAGTGAGGCGCCACGGCGTCCTCACCTTCCGCCTGACGCAGGTCCTCACCGGACACGGCTGCTTCGGGACGTTCCTCCTTCCGGATAAGGCGGGAGAAAGGCCCGGGTGTCACGCCATGGTATGGGAAGCCGTCACCTCTTTCTGCGAAGCATTAATGCTCGCGAAGGAGGAGGTGCAGCGCGCACGAGGGAGAGGCAAATTTCGCGCCCTCACGCCCCTGGTTGCTGCAGGACACGCCCTGAGCGTCGGGAATCCCATCAGGCCGTTTCTCGGCCACCGTAGGCGTGGGCTTGCGGACAGAGAGCAATCAGGGGCGGATCCAGGATTTAATTTTGGGGGGGGGGGGGGGGGGGCATTCTGACAAGGTTCGGAGCTAGGGTTAAAATCACAAAAACAAAAATAGTTATTTGTTATACAAGAGTGCAAAGTTGCTTTTTAACCGCGTGTTCAATTTTGATGACCGAGCAAGCGAAGGATTCTAAAATTGAATCACGAGCGCAGCGAGTGATTCAAAATTAGAAGCCTGAGCGTTAGCGAGGGAATCAAAAGAGCACGAGGTGAAAAATCTTTGCACTCGAGTGCAACACGTAACTTTTCATTCCACCTCAGCGAGGAAATGACTAAATGCAAAAAAAAAAACGTTTACAATCACAAGATAGGTACACTTTTATTTCAGTTTAGGTATTAATTACTACATTATAACAGGTAAGTATTACAGAATAATCTTTAAATTATAACAAAATAATACTAAGGTATAATTAAGAAAATTTTAAAGTACCTAACGTTGCTACAGTTATTTAAATTGAGTGTAATATTTTTGTTTGGTACTGTAATATTGGTGTTAGTCACTTGTGTACTGTTTTTCGGTAAACTATCTGTCATACTTAATAGTTGTACCGATTCATCGGATTCCCTTGGCGTGAATGTTGGAGAGAGAGGGAGATGGTTAGGTATTTCATAACGGCTTATTTTTGATGTAGAAGGGCCAGTCCAAGGATCCGATTGAGGCTCTTTCAGTGTAATGGCTCCTACGATGCCTTCACATATTTTAGACTTATTTTGGATGGAATCCTCTATGTATCCCTCTACAACTGCATTGGACTTCCAGCCTCCGTGGCGCTTAAGGGACAGGAGATCAGCTCCGGAATCAGCCAAAAGTGTGGCTGAAGTTCGTCGGAAACAATGACCCGTGTACAACAGGGGTTCTGGAAGTTCAAGAAATGTTGCTATTTCTCGTGGGATACTGCCAATTTTATTAGTACCCATAGGCTGTCTAACACACTTTCCATTGCGATACTGTAGAAAAAATCGATTGATTGGAGTGTTAGGCGGGCGTAAGGCTTGATATTTCTCAACAATCGTTACGTATTCCTTGCGAATGACGAAGTTGCGGTCTCTTTTTGTCTTTGTATTAGGTAAATTAATTAATAGTAAGTCATCTGAATGTTTCTCAATGTTTTTGACATTAAGTTGTGTTAGTTCATTAGTTCGACATGCTCCGTTTATTCCAATAATAAGAACAACCTGTAACGTAAAGAGTATTGTAGTAGATAAATGAATAAAATTGATATGAACGCATAATTATGCCTATCAACATCTACTAAGTATACTATTTAATTGATATTAATATACTTAAGTAGATACTGAATGTGCAACTGACTTACTTTTGCCGCCAAATATACGGAATCGGGTGCTTCGTTAAGAAACTTTTCAATATCAGATACTGTGAAAACCTTCGATTTTTTTGGTTGATGACCAGATGAGGCTCTTTTTAAAAATGCCACTAATTTAGGATAGGTATCGATATGTTTGTCTTTTTTCATCTTTATTGTTGCTTTTAGCATCGAATACGTA
Source organism: Conistra vaccinii (assembly GCA_948150665.1). Taxonomy (NCBI): domain Eukaryota; kingdom Metazoa; phylum Arthropoda; class Insecta; order Lepidoptera; family Noctuidae; genus Conistra; species Conistra vaccinii. The sequence goes on along the minus strand of OX411323.1, from coordinate 304,344 downwards.
CTCCATAGAGTGCTTGCTTTCTTGTTCTCGGATAATTCTATAAAATATGCCAGCAAAACGTTTTCTGAGAAAGTTTTGGCTCCTTTTGCTAGTCGCCACGTGTTGAACATATCGTACTGTTTTAAATACTTCTCGCGTGATTGTTGAGGGAGAAAGCTCATTTGCGCATTATTAACAGTTTCAGTCAATTCTGTTGGCGTCAAGCAAACTTCCTCGTCGCTAGAATCACTCATTTTAGTTTTTTCACTTGTTTTCAAGTTTCTTGTTTTTAATAAAAGGTTTAACAATGACGTGAAAAAATGCCGCGTAAAGAACCGCGTACAAAGCAAATTGAAAAAAGAACACCAAGAAGGTTCCGAGTCTGAGTTTTTAAAAAAATTAAAAAAAAGTTGTATGATATATTCGGCACCATAGAGGTAGCAGTAAATAGGTTTAATGTTTTTTTTAATTCACAAACTTAGTGCACACGATGTTCTAAATTCAATTTACTTTATCCTCTAGCGAATAAAAACGGCTTTTCCACTCAGATATTGAAGATTAAAAATACTCTTTCCGAGATGGTGGGATGAAAAAGACGTTTTTTGCATTTTTTTTAATTCAACCCAAGAGCTTTATCTTCATTTACGAGGAGGGTTACTTGCTAGTGATCCTAAGTATGTGCATGCTTGTTATATCTTTGTATACACCTCAGGGCCGTAGCCAGGAATCATTTCGGGGGGGGGGGGGGCGGTTGGGGTTGCCAACTTTTTTTTTGAAGATATAAAGTAGGTATTTCTGATTTCAGAGACGGTAAATACAGAGTAGGTACAGACGCCAGCACATCAAGTTACTACAACCTGTCAAATTTCATTAATAGATGTTCAACTTTATTGTTAAAGAATAAGGTTCAATGTTGATTGGGAAAATTTGACAGATTGGAGTAGGTTGATGTGCTGGCGTCTGTACTTTATTAAATACTAGTTATTGTTTTTTTTAAACTGCATTCACAAAATCATTACAAAAAACTCACATATACCTAATTCAAATTGATGAAGATCATCAAATTATTATCAATTTCAATAAGTCCTGTTTCTCTCTTCCCGCCACTTTACAATCATCATCAAAATAGGGAAGGTCACTTTAGGAAAATATATTGTAGTATGCAAGAGCGAGCGGAGCGAGCTTGAAATTTTTTGCATGCCGCTTCGAATACGTTAGGTTTTCTTTATCTTTGACCATTCATACAGAAATAGAAGTAAATTTATCGACTTATCAGATTTATGTAGAAAATTTAGATACCTAATTAAGAGAATGTAAGATGTAGGAGCGAGCGAAGCGAGCTCGAAAATTTTTGCACCCCGCCTGGAATAGATTAGACTCTCTCAGACAATGCTGAAGTTGCTGGAAGTCATTCAAAACAAAGTCATAGTCGATCGTACTCTTACTGCTTTTGTAGATTTTAAACTTCACTTATCTTTGAAACCAGACAAAAGCCCAGGATCAGATAACATCACTAACGACGCCATAAAAACCGCCTGCTTCATACTAGCTGCTCCACTAACAAAATTATTTGACTTAATATTTGAAACGGAGGTCACACCGTCTCAATGGTCCGAATCCAATATTATCCTGCTATACAAGAAAGGAGACCCAAAAGACATTACCAACTACCGGCCGATAAGCCTTTTGCCAAGTATATATAAACTTTTCTCTACAATAATAAATCAAAGAATAAGTACGACACTAGAGAAAAATCAACCCATTGAACAAGCGGGATTTAGAAAGAATTTTTCTACTATGGATCATATCCATACATTAGAGCTTATAATTGAAAAGTACCAAGAACAACAGAGACCGCTCTACATCACATTCATTGATTACCAAAAAGCTTTCGACACAATATCACACGAAAGTATATGGGACGCCCTAAAAGCCCAAAAGGTAGAGCAAAAATATATAAAAATACTCAAACATCTATACAGAAATAGCTCCAGCAGGGTCAAACTGGAAACAATAGGCCCAAGTTTTCCAGTTAGAAGAGGAGTCAGACAGGGCGACCCCCTATCCCCAAAAATTTTAATTGACATATTAGAATCCATTATAAGCAAACTAGACTGGAAAAACCGAGGTTTGTACATCCAGGGTAAATTCCTAAACCACTTAAGATTTGCAGACGACTTGGTTTTGTTATCGGAATCGAGCCTACAACTACAATATATTATGTTAGACACTCTACATAAAGCAAGTAGACAAGTGGGCTTAGAAGTGAATATCACAAAGACCAAAGTCATGACCAACTTTACAAAATCAAAAATAACAATCGGAAACGATGCATTAGACTATGTAGATCAATATGTATATTTAGGGAAACAAATTGGATTCAACAGAGATAGCAATGAACTAGAAGTGGAGAGAAGAGTCAAACATACTTGGAACAAATATTGGAGTTACAAGGAGGTATTCAAAAGCGAAATGCCTATAAGAAAAAGATCATGGACTCTTGCCTCATACCTTGCCTAACGTACGCGTGTCAAACATGGAAGTTCACCAACAAAATTAAAACTAAAATAAATACATGTCAGCGAGGAATGGAACGCAGTATGTTAAATATTAAGAAAATACAAGAAATAAAACACATTAGAATAAGATCTAAAACAAAAGCAATAGATGCTCTCAGCCATAGTCAAAAGTTGAAGTGGAAATGGGCCGGTCATATAGCGCGTCTTAAAGATCATAGATGGACAACAACAGTTACTTTGTGGAAAGGCCCATCTGGTAAGCGCTATAGAGGAAGGCCGCCTTTTTTTTTTTTTTTTTTCTTTTTTTTTTTTTTTCTTTTTTCTTTTTTTTTTTTCTTTTTTTTTTTTCTTTTTTTCTTTTTTTTTTCTCGAAATTTTTTGCACCCCGCCTGGAATACGTTAAGGCTCCGTGCACGAAAAAAACCCATTTTCGTCAATAACTTATCTAATTGTAAAAAAGCTTAGAATAATTGAAACATTAAGTCTGTGTAAGTCTATAAGTACAGTTTACGTAGTGCTAAACCATTCGTGTCAGTCACAGCACCTTTTAATAGTTGCATCACTTCTGCGCTCTCGAAAATACGGTTTATTTCGCCTTTGATTTACTTAATGAAGATATTGTACATCATAAAATAAACTTTTGATTTTATTTTAAGGATAGCTGAAGACTAATGTGTGTTTTTTTTAATTCTTGATATGGTTTGCTAAATAATAGGAAAAAAAACATTACTGAAAGGGTTTTTTAAAAAATATGGTTTTTATCAACATTATTTTTCTGCTATATTTTGTATCGAGTTTGAAAAAAGTGGTTCCGCCACATGCAAGTAGACCATAATTATAACGATGTTGATGATATTTTTAAATGTTCAAAATCAAAATCAAAATTAAAAAAAGGGATCAAACGTCAGTCTCGCGTCAAGTTTCGAAAAACTTGTTGCGAATATTTGTGATTTTCCATGAATACTTAATTTATTTGAAAAATACCTTTCCACCACTGCTAAACAAAAGAACTCAACTTTTCAAATCACAAATAGTTTTGTTTAAATTATTTTTCCTTTTCTCAGAACGAATGAACAAAATTGATCAAAATCAGTCGATTTCGTGCACGGCCCCTTTAAACGGTTACACTCTCAGAGAATACTGAAGTCAATCAAAACAAAGCCATAGTCGATTAAAATACCAACTCTTACTTGCTTTTGTAGATTATAAAGTACGCCTTTGCGAAATAGAATACAATTATATGTATTAGAGTACGGAGGTACCCTAGGCGGGGTTGGTTGGCCCCCCTGCCTACGGCCCTGAATACACCTGTTGTAAAGAATATATCTCTGATTCCTGATATACCTACCTATGAGTATCTATGCTGTGTAAAAGTAAGTGCACCTGAATTAAATCGAAAGTATAGAATTCCTCGGTCGTTTGACCCAGTTGGGCAGCGTTCGGGAAGCTACACACGCACACACATTGCTCGCAGAACAGATGGCCGATGGGGCCGAAAGGTTAGTGGCGATCGCGTACCGGAAGACGTAGCGTTGGAAGGCCTCCTACAAGATGGACCGATGACCTTGTAAAGGCCGCAGGAATCCGCTGGATGCGGGAGGCACAGAATCGGTAGAAGTGGCGGTGCTGGGGGAGGCATATGTCTGGCAGTGGACGTCTTTCGGCTGAAATGATGATGATGATAAAAAATTTTGTTACCTTTTACAATTATTCTAGATGAAAATAAAAAATAATGTTGCCAGTTTTTGTTTTAATATTTTTTTAAAAGACATTGACCAAATTAGTATGAAGACTGGTGCGTTTTGTTTTTTTGGCGGCCGTCGACCCAATATGAAAAAAACGGTGCAGAAGAATATTATGAATGAATTATTGTATGGGGTCTCATATCGAAAACTCAGTCCGGACTGAGTTATATCAGTTTAAAGATTAACTATTATTTTCATATTATTATGGAATCATTCTTATTACAAAGCATATTTTTGACCTTCCCAAGCGAAATTCACTATAGAGCTACCTATATTTCAAGCAATAACCGCAGGACACACGGAACTAAATAGTTTTCCAACTCTTATATGACCTTATTTTATATGCTCTTGGTACTTATCAGATAAAACAAGCTCGAAGCTATTATGGTGAGCATGGTGGTGGTGGATCGAGTAGAGCGGCGCACAATGATCATTGACATAACGGTCCCTCGCGACAACCTCGCGATAGTATCAAGTATCTTGAATTGGCAACCTCGCCGAGCCAAGTCAAGATACTTGATACTACACTACACCACCACTATATCAGGCTTATTGTCAACAATAGTCCTGTCAGTGATGACGGAACGATCCCAGTACAATGTGATTTTTCCATTTTCGAGAACTGGGTCGGGCACATACCTGTACGGTAATTACGATTCCACAAGGCTGTATTTCAGAGCAAGTTGCTGGTGGATAATCCTGGCTACAAGGTTGTGTCTATGCAAATACTCTTTGTTGTGAAATAATTGTATTGCAATGTTAAAAATAGTATTTTGGTTTAGTGTATGGCAACACTGACTTCCTCTTCCCTTTTCTCTCCGGGAGCGCCGCCATCATGTACGCGTTATAATTGTGTGTCCATAATATTTCCAATAAACAACAGTATATTTAATATCTGAGACTTTCCATTATAAACTCCACTTGCAACAGGTTATGGGCCCAGGATCCGCAGTCTCCAGGTATTGATTACTGTTTTGTTTTGAGAAGACCATTATTGGGATATTGGAAAAATTTCGAGGTTATGAAAAAACCGTCGTCGCTGTAGTGAATTTGAGTAATTATCCTTTTTGTCAAGATGGACAGCACACAGCACAGTTTGAGATTAAAAGGTGGTGAGAATTGGGCGGTCTGGCGTTTTCAGACGGAAGTTCTTTTAAGAGGCAAGGGATTGTATGAGATAATTACAGGAGAGCGAGTTATGCCAGAAGAAGTGAAAGCCCTTACAGAATGGAGGAGCCAGGATGCAAAAGCTCAGGAGATTATTGTTATGAGGATGGAGCCAGGGCCACTGACACATTTGTTGACCTGTTCTACTGCTAGTTCCATGTGGAGCAAATTAAGGTCGGTCTATGATAAGGAGTCTGTTGTCAGTGTGCACCTACTGCAGCAAAAGTTTTTTCTGCTTCAGTTCGAAGACAGTTCCATGTCTGTTTTTCTATCAAAATTGGAGGATGTAAGTAGCAAACTTAAACAAGCTGGTGAACCTGTGTCGGAGAAGATGACAATCACAAAGATTCTCATGAGTTTGCCGGAGCAGTACAAGCATTTTCGTTCTGCGTGGGAGTCAGTTCCTCTTGAGAGTCAAAAGTTGGGAGAATTAACTTCAAGATTGTTTTTGGAAGAAGAAAGATTGGGCTCTGAAAATAAGGAAATAGTGGCATTGGCTAGTATAAAGAAATGTTACAGTTGCGGTAAAGAAGGACATATTGCAAAATTATGCAGAAATAAAATCACACAAAAGGAAACTAGGACGTGCAATTACTGTAAGAAGAGAGGTCACATCATGGAAAATTGTTATAAGCTGAAGAATAGGAAAGGAAACCACACAAATACAAAGGAAAATAAAGATTCAAAGAATAGCGAAGTAAATGCATTTATGTGCTCGAGCACAAGTGGTATGGAACATGGCATTTGGTACATGGACACCGGAGCTAGTGAGCATATGTGTTGTGATAAAAACTTATTTGAGTCCTTAGTTGATAAGTCTTGTTCTGCTAAAGTAAAGGTTGGTAATGGTAGCCTTTTAGAAGTTTGTGGTGTTGGGAATGTAGTAGTTTATGCCTGGAATAATTGTAAGTATATTAAAACTATATTGTCAAATGTGTTGTACATACCAGACTTAAAATTTAATTTGTTTTCTGCTGGATATGTTTTGGATAAGGGTATGCGTTTAGTGTCAAATAGTAGTGTTTGTGAATTTATAAATAAACATGGGGAAGTTTGTGCAATAGCAAATAGATCTGGTAAGCTTTATAAGATGAGCTTTGTTTATGATAATCCAAAGTATGATAATGTTCCATTACGTAAATTGGAATGCAACTCTAATGTTTTTGAAATGTCATGTTGTCATTTAACTAAAAAGGTAGAAAATATTTCAGTTTGGCATAATAGGCTTTCTCATCAAAATCTAACTCAAATTAAAGATATTTTAACCAGGAATAATATTAACTATTCAGACAACAGTAATGTGATGTGTGAAAATTGTTTGCGTGGTAAGCAGCATAGACAACCTTATCCTAATAGTGAGAGTCGTGCAGTCGAAAAATTAGATTTGATCCATGCTGATGTTTGTGGGCCTATGGAGAATGCCTCAATTGGAGAATCAAGGTATTTTCTGTTACTTAAAGATGATTGTACGGGTTATCGTTTTGTGTTTTTTATTAAAAGAAAATCAGAAGTTTCTGAGTGTATTAAGAACTTTGTGGCAAAGGTGGAAAGAGAATGTGAAAGAAAAGTGAAAGTTTTGCGAACAGACAATGGCTTAGAGTTTATGTGTAAAGAGTTGAAAGTTTTTCTGGATGAAAAAGGTATTATTCATCAACGTTCAGTAGTGTACACCCCACAACAAAATGGCAGGGCTGAAAGAGAGATGCGAACGCTTGTAGAAGCTGCCCGTGCCATGATTTTTGGTCTGAGTAAAGTTTTTTGGGCAGAGGCTGTTAACACAGCTTGTTACACATTGAATAGGACAGGTCCTAGCCCAGTCAAGGGTAAATCCCCTTATGAGTTGTTTTATAATAAAGATATTAATTTGGATTTCTTTCATGAGTTTGGCTGTAAGGTATCAGTACATATACCAAAAGAAAAGCGTCTAAAATGGGATAACAAAAGTGTTGAAGGTATGTTTGTTGGTTATGGTGAAAATGTAAAGGGGTATCGCATATATTTTAGTAATGAACATAAGGTAGAGGTACATAAGGATGTTGTGTTTTTACCTAACTTGTGTAAGATTGATTATTTGGAAAAAGAGAAGTTAAATGTGTGTGTGAATAATGTTGTGTTGAGTGATGATGAGAATATTCAAGGAAATGAGCAGGAGGTAGACACAAATGAAAGTGTGCATGTAATAAATGAGGATCAGAGCAGTGATGACATAAGTCATAATGAAGCAGATGGTAGAATGCAGCTTAGGGACAGAAGTAAAATAAAAATACCAGATAGGTTAGTTGAGTATGATTTGGGTTTATTGACAGTTTGTGATGAAGATCCTGTAACTTATGAGGAGGCTATATCGAGTAGTGACAGTAATAAATGGAAACAGGCAATGGAGTTAGAGATGAAAGCACTTGCTGAGAATGAAACATGGATAAGTGTAGAGAAGCCAGAGAATTGTGATATTATTGACTGTAAATGGGTTTTTAAATGTAAGAAAGATGAAAAAGGGAACATAGTGTCACATAAAGCTAGGTTAGTAGCTAGGGGTTTTAAGGTGAAACACTTTGATATTTTTTCCATACAAACTTCGGAGGGTTTTTACTCCACTGTTTGACATCGTACATTCAAAGTTTAACATGATATAGTTAGGTCTCATTATTAAAATTGTCTGTACGGAAGCAGAATAGTAAAATAAAAAGCCATTAAAAAGTTATGAGCCAACAAAGATTCGTTTTTCTTGCTAATTTTAACGCAACTTTGGGCGTAAATAAGTAATACAAGAAGTGTGAAATCTCGAAAACGAAATCCGTACCGACACAGCAAAATTATCGAAGATTTCAATAAATTTTATTTGTAATTGATTTATGCAGTGGTTTTTTCAGAAAAACCTTTTTACCAAAGGCCTTTTCGTAATTTTTGACGCGCTCGTTTTACTATAAACTATTGTGCGTTTCACTCAATAATGTTCCCCCGGCGCGGGTGGCGCGGTGCGGAGGGTGACGCTCGCGCACACATGCACGAAATGTCACACGCCTGAAGCTCTTTCGTTTGATTCAGGCACACACGTGCGTGTTGTAGTGTTTCCACTTTTACCTACTTTATCTGTTTGACTTCGCCCTGAGAAAATTATCGTAGGTATCGTTTGAAATTAGAATAAAATTGTTGGTTTGAGTGGACGCTGCTGTGTCAGTGAATTTGTGTTGGTTGATTGAAGAACAGTACCTACCTACCAATCAATCTTCCTAGCCTTTTCCCAACTATCTTGGGGTCGGCTTCCAGTCTAACCGGATGCAGCTGAATACCAGTATTTTACATGGAGCGACTGCCTATTTGACCTCGGTACCGATACCCCTTGGTAAGACTGATGTCAGACTTTCGGGCTTCTGACGACTCGTAACGACTGTCGTCAAAGATCCACAAATGACAGCCGGGAGCCCGGGACCAACGGCTTACGTGCTTTCCGAGGCACGGAGTCTCGGTATGTAAAGATGGTCACCCATCCACTGACTAACCCCGGCAAGCGTAGCTTAACCTGATGGATGGACCCATGCGGCTTGTTATTACTTAGCCACGAGCTCCTCAGAAGATTGAAGAACAGTACCGTAATTACGTAATACACGATCAATCAAAATTTGAATCGTTTTGAAACATATTACTAATCCATTGCTTCCTATGTTCGGAAAAAGATCTGCTCAACAACGTAAATAACGCAATGAATATTATTGAACGGTCAAAATGAAACTGATTAGTCGGAATCGTTTACAAAAATGTGTTGTGTAACAGACGCCAGCACACCAACCTACTCCAATCTGTCAAATTTTCTCAATCAACATTGAACCTTATTCTTTAGCCATAAAGTTGAAAATCTATTAAAGAAATTTGACAGATTGTAGTAACTTGATGTGCTGGGGCTGGGGCGTCTGTACAATTTATTATACGTAATCTATTTTCGTAGGTACCTACCTACCTCCTCGAGCATATTTTCTGTTATAAATTATAATATAATTATATCTTCTTTTGGCCAATACCTACTTAGGTACCTACATTTTCTACCTTACTGCTCGGCCACGACTTGCTTGAGGCTAAAGTGCCTGCTACACGGTTGCCAACCACGTCCCTGACAGAGGTGACCTTGGTTAGCGACCCGCAAAGTTGTTTCAACGTTTGGTCGTATAAACATCATCTTCACGGTTGTAAGCCACCAAGGTCACCTCTGTCGGGTCGCGGTAGGCGACCGTGTAGCAGGCGTTTTAGCGACCGGCGCGGCGCGGCGGCGGCGTTGCCGCGTTGTGTAGGTACGTTGGTAGGTACCCTATGTAGGCAAGAGAAGACGTACGCTCTTTGCATTCACACTCTTTACCGACGCCGACGACGCGGGCGCGCTATGGCTTTTATTTTGTGGTCGTGGAAATGGGGGGGAGTGCTCGAGTAGTAGGTATTTAGTAGGTACCTATCTCTATCTGGATTTAAAAAAATATTTTTGCATTGGTTAGCTCCATTCTTGAGAAAGACTGTAGGCCACCACGCAACAACACGCTAACATCACGCTACAACCCTTAGGAGCCGAGCAAAAAGAAAAAAGTCAGAAAGAACGCTAAGCGAAAACGAAGTAAAAGCGCGGGCGGGGCGATAGGATGCGATGCGGTGGGTCGGGGGCCGAAATTTCACACGGACGAAGTCGCGGGCAGAAGCTACTGTATATGTATTATAAAGGTCTAAGTAGGTACTTATAACATTTATCGTAAATCAATATTACAACGATATGAAAAAAAATATATATATAGGTAAGCTTCCTCTGGCAGTCGGGTAAAACTTTATTCTATTGATAACGTATTTAGGTATACATGTACTATATGTAGGTAGGTACATACTTATACCAACTGTTCCCCACCTATCCTACTGCTCGGCTCCCATGAGCAGCAGTGTGATGTTTTATAGCCTAAAACATAACCAAAGGCTACAAAAAAATGATTAAACTGGTAGGTACCTACCTAGTTTGTGAGATTAGCGCATTCAAACATCAAACTAATAAACTGTACAGCTTTATAATATTAGTATTTTTAGATAAACCTAGTATAGTACCTATCTATAGATTACTAAATCAACAAATTGGCAGCAGCTGATTATGAGTTAGGAAAATACCTACGCCGCGTCGCGTCGCATGATCTTCGCCTCGCGCTTTCGTTCGAGCTGCGTGATAGCGTCTTCGTAAGCCGACGCGACGTTCGCGATTGGATTTTCGACACTCTGCTTAGCGTCGAGAGTTGAATATCCAACAGTGTATTTTCTTGACGCACTGGGATACGCGCTGAATGCGCTCTGTTGGATATTCAACTCTCGGCGCTAAGCAGAGCGTCGAAAATCTGATACGCGCAAAAAAATTGCGAATAGGTTTGCTGTTTTAATCATTGTCCACATAGCTTCCGTGGTCGAGCGGTGTAATGTGGCACTTGCGAAATCAGAGGGTCTAAGTTCGCACCTGGTTAGTCTATAATCTATCCGTCGTTTTTTTTAATCTCTTTGGTTTTTTTTTTTAAATCTTATCAAAAACAAAACAGTTTCGTCACATTTGCATTCTGCTTAGTAGGTACCTAATGAAATAATTACCTCGACTGTTTGTGATAATTTTGCTTGTATGAAGGTTAGGTATACAAGCAAAAATATCACAAACAGTCGTGAACACTAAAATGTAGGTAAGTAGGTACCTACCTACCTTATGCGTACGTCCATGAATAGGTAACTAAGTAAGTAGGTACCTACTTACCTAGAAATAAGAAGATAGTAGTAATTTTGTAAACAATTTATAGACCGTAGTCAACTATAACGATTAGGTACACATAGGTACATATCTATAATTCTCGTCGGCGCGGCGGCGAGCGACACAGCGGCGGCGGTATCTTATAAAGACTCTGTGGCGGCGCGCGGCGGGGCGGTGCACTATTGTGTGCTTCGTATAACATCGTTTCAGTTCGGAACGGTGTTTGTGTGCGCGCTAACTAGACGTGCGGCTAGACTAGCGTCTAACTGCTCATCACTGATACTATCTCTGTCGCACAGATGCCAGATGAGATAGCGTGCTTTTTGGCCGCGCCCACCAGTGAGTTCGAGCCCGCGACTTGTCGGTTCTTAAACAAGATTTGTCTTTGTCAGAAATTTATAGTCCTGTAGCAAGGTTAACCTCTGTTAGGTTATTTTTAGCATTCTGTAATGAATATAACCTACCTATACATCAATTAGATGTTTGTAGTGCCTTTTTGTATGGGGACATTGATGGTGATGTTTATGTTTCTTTGCCTAAAGGGTGGATTTCTGAGATGCGACTATGAATATTGTTTGTATATGAAAATAAATGCAGAATGTAAAGTGTACTTACTCCTCTATATTGATGATTTGTTGTTAGCATCTAGTGTTGTCAAAGAGATAGAAAATGTAAAGCAATTATTAAATGAACACTTTAAAATGAAAGATTTGGGTCAAATTAGTCACTATTTGGGAATGCATATAATGCAAAATTTAAGGGAGGGTACTATAATAATAAATCAGAGTAATTACCTTAAGAAATTGCTTAGTTCTTGTAATATGTTAGATTGTAAAGCGGCTGTGACCCCCATGGAAGAAAATTTTGATCACAGTTTGTTAAAAAGAGATAAGTCAGAAAGTCCAGAAATAGAATATAGATGTAGAAAGGTAATTGGTTCACTGATGTATGCAATGTTGTGTTCCAGACCTGACTTATGTCTTTCCATAAGTATTCTAAGTAGGTATCAGACCTGTGCTAGTAATGATTTATGGGTAGCTCTCAAGAGAGTGCTACGATATGTAAAAGGGAGCTTACAGATAGGATTAGTTTTTAAAAGAGGTAATATTAGACATATTATTGGTTTTGTTGATTCAGATTGGGCCGGTGACAAAGTTGATAGACGTTCAACTGGTGGTTATGTGTTTCAAATTTATGGTTGTACTATTTCTTGGGTTTCTCGCAAACAGACTACAGTTGCTCTGTCATCCACCGAATCCGAATATGTAGCTTTAAGTTTAGCTGTTAGTGAAGCTTGTTGGTTGAAAAACCTATTTGAATTTTTTGAAGATAAAACTGAGTGTGTGAAGTTGTTTGAAGACAACCAGTCTGTAATTAAACTTTGTAAAAATCCGCAATTTCATCATAAAATTAAACACATTGATATTAAAGTAAGTTTTGTACGTGATATGGTAAATAATAATATTGTAAGTGTTGATTACATTAGTACAGATGATCAAGTGGCTGATATTTTAACTAAACCACTGGGTAAAGTAAAGTTTGAAAAATTTAAACATTGTTTAGGATTGTGTTAGTTTCTTTATTGTTCGAAAGTAATATTGTATAATTTCTATAGAGTTTTAACATTGAGGGAGGGTGTTGTGAAATAATTGTATTGCAATGTTAAAAATAGTATTTTGGTTTAGTGTATGGCAACACTGACTTCCTCTTCCCTTTTCTCTCCGGGAGCGCCGCCATCATGTACGCGTTATAATTGTGTGTCCATAATATTTCCAATAAACAACAGTATATTTAATATCTGAGACTTTCCATTATAAACTCCACTTGCAACACTCTTCGTTAGCTAGATGATGTTGGGATCAGCTTCCGGTCTAACCGGATGCAGCTGAATACCAGCATTTTACATGGAGCGACTGCCTATCTGACCTCCACAAGTCCACAACCTAGTCGTTACTAGGTTGTGGACCCCGAAGAAGCCCGAAAATCTGACCAGTCTTACCAAGGGGTATCGTTATACCCCTTGGTAAGACTGGTCAGATTTTCGGGCTTCTGACGACCCGTAATGACTGTCAAAGATACACGAATGACAGCCGAGACCAACAATTTAACTGGCTTTCCCAGGCACGCAGGGGTCTCGCTATATAAAGATGGTGACCCATCCACGGACCAACCCCGGCAAGCGTAGCTTAACCTGATGGAACGACCCATGCTGTTATTACTTAGCCACGAGTTCCTTCAACGTTAAAACTAACTTCAAGTGCTAATTATTGAATTATTTACAATAGTATTTTTTTCCTATAAACACCCATATCTCAGTTTGGACTGAGTTTATGATATAAGACCCATATAATTCAAAATTCAAAAAATTTTCAAAATTCAAAAGTCATTTATTCAAATTAGGCTGAGAATCAGCACTTTTCGAACGTCAAAATTACATAAGACAGTCCCCCAAAAAAGCCCGCCCTTCACCACTTCCTAGTGCCTTTGCTGGAGAGAAGAAGTGGCGCAACAAACTCATTCAAATGATTCATTTGTTATGTTCTTCTGCATCACTTTTTTCATATCCTATCGATAGCCGCCAAAAAAGCAAAAGGCATATTTACAATAATCTTGTTTTTCCTTTTAACACTCATATCTCAGTTCGGACTGAGTTTATGATATAAGACCCTATACAATAATTTATTTGTTATGTTATTTTGCATCACTTTTTTCATATCCTATCGACAGCCGCCAAAAAACAAAAGGCATAGGTATTTACAATAGTATTGTTTTTCCTTTTAACACCCATGTCTCAGTTCGGACTGAGTTTATGATATAAGACCCCTTACAATAATTTATTTGTTATGTTATTCTGCATTACTTTTTTCATATCCTATCGACAGCCGCCAAAAAACAAAAGGCATATTTACAATAGTATTGTTTTTCCCTTTAACACCCATATCTCAGTTCGGCCTGAGTTTATGATATAAGACCCCATACAATAATTTATTTGTTACTTTATTCTGCATCACTTTTTTCATATCGTATCGACAGCCACCAAAAAACAAAAGGCATATTTACAATAGTAGGTATTGTTTTTCCTTTTAACACCCATATCTCAGTTCGGACTGAGTTTATGATATAAGACCCCATATAATAATTTATTTGTTATGTTATTCTGCATTACTTTTTTCATATCCTATCGACAGCCGCCAAAAAACAAAAGGCATATTTACAATAGTAGGTATTGTTTTTCCTTTTAACACCCATATCTCAGTTCGGACTGAGTTTATGATATAAGACCCCATATAATAATTTATTTGTTATGTTATTCTGCATCACTTTTTTCATATCCTATCGACAGCCGCCAAAAAACAAAAGGCATATTTACAATAGTATTGTTTTTCCTTTTATCACCCATATCTCAGTTCGGACTGAGTTTATGATATAAGACCCCATACAATAATTTATTTGTTATGTTATTCTGCATCATTTTTTCATATCCTATCGACAGCCGCCAAAAAAACAAAAGGCACCACTTTTACGCAATGTTCTTTAATTAATATATTTGATTTAATGTTTTGTGTTGAGTAAAGTAAATTATTTGCTATTGTATAGAATCAATTTTTTTCTATAGTGTGGCCATTAGTGCTGTGCACTCCCTAAGGTATGTGCGGCGAGGTGGGAGGCGAAGCGCAGCAGCCGATTCTCCCCCCCGTCTCGCCGCGCGCATACCTCAGGGAGTGCACAGCACTAATGGCCACACTATAACTAAACAGACAGCTGTGCTACTGTTTTTGGGGGACTGTCTTATTAGTGGAGCGCCGTAAGGCATAAAAATATTTATTTATTTATTTAACACTTAATGCACAGAAATGTACAGAGGCGGACTTAATGCCATAGGCATTTTCTACCAGTCAACCTTTGGGTGATGCAGAGACAAACTGTGGTAGGTGCAATTGCGAAAAATTGAGGAATAAAAATAATATTATAAAATTTTATTCAAATACTAAGATACACATATACCTATTACAAATTATAAATATAATATATAAGCTTAATCATATATACGCAAATCATCACAAATAATAATATATATAAATAATTGAATATACTAAATCAAATAAGACAAACAATGGGAAAACATTAACGTTGTGATGATACTGCCAGCTTCTTACGAATATGCTCGCGAACTTTAACTTTAAAGGATAATCGGTTGGTTGCCATCCTGATTTCCAGGGGGAGTGCATTCCACAAAGAGATAGACTGAACGAAGAAGGAGGAGTGAACGAAGTCTGTGCGGTGAGTGGGACATTGAAGAACGCGATTATTTGATGACCTTAGATTCTTACTGTGGTTGTCACAAATGTACTGAAAGTGGGGGGCTAGATAACTAGGGGAAGTGGGAGAGTTAAGAAAAGAAAACAAGGTGGTCAGCGCCCTTTGCTCTCTGCGCTGACGTATGGGCAGCCACTTTAGAAGCGAACGATGCGCAGACACATGATCATATTTACGCAGATTGAAAACAAATCGAATGCAGTTATTCAGAAGACGGTCAAGTTTGTCAAGGAGATCTGCATTCAGGTCATAGTAGCACACATCACCATAATCGATTATAGGGAAAATTAAGGTCTGCACAAGCATTGTCTTCGTACTTGTTGGTAGTAGATTTTTCAGTCGGTACAAAGCCCGCAGCGTTCCAGTAACCTTTTGACTGACCCTAGCGACTTGAGTACGCCAGTTTAGAGTACTATCAATGTGTAAGCCTAGGTCCTTCACATCAGTACTAAATGGGACGACCGTACCATTGAAGAGAACTGGTGGCAAGGTTGTACCAGCCACCTTACTTATACTCCGAGAACTTCCGATGATGATCGCCTGACACTTATTAGGATTTACTGATACGCCAAATTTATCAGACCAAGTTTTTATCGCTATAAGGTCCCTATTTAATTTGTCGATAGCGTCAGGTATTTCTTCAACCCTCCCTTGACAATACAACTGCAAGTCATCTGCATACAGATGATACGCACACTGAAGCTCGGAAGTTATAAGATTGATAAATATAGAAAACAGAAGAGGAGAAAGAATACCGCCTTGTGGAACGCCAGTTTCTAAATCGCACCAGCATGATGAAGAATCCCCATCATGAACGGCCTGCTGACGTTCCTGAAGGTAAGAGGAGAACCATTCCAGTGCCTCGGGAGAGACCATAACATGCGACAGAATGGCTAACAGGATATCGTGACTGACGGTATTAAAGGCATTCGAGAAATCGACCAACACTAGTGCAGTAACTTTGGTGTCTTCCAGTCCTGCCCTTATATCGCCAGTCACTTTAAGCAGGGCGGAAACAGTGCTATGCCCGGGCCTAAACCCAGATTGAAGAGGGCTAATGAGTGAGTTACGGTGAACAAAATTGGAAAATTGTTTGTGGACGCAGGCCTCGAGCACTTTGGAAAGGAAGGGAAGGATAGAAATGGGGCGAAAGTGGGTAGGAAGAGAGGGATTAGAAACCTTAGGTAGTGGACGAACATAGGCTTTGCGCCATAGGGAAGGGAATACACCGGTGTATAAGGAAAAATTTATAATGTGGGTAATCGCGGGTAGGAGATGATCCAGGATATGAATTATCATACCACGGGTGATATTGTCACATCCTACCGCTTTTGATTTAATGGACAGAATGATTTTTTTGATCTCTCCCGGTTCAACTGGAACGAAACTGAAAGGATTTATATGGGGACGCGTTAGACCAGAAATTAGGGACAGAGTTTGTTGTTTGGTTAGACGATCCATGGTAGAAACAGTGGAGAAATGACGGTTGAGATCGTCTAAGTCAATTGAATTAGGAAGGTCTAAATTTCGCGGTTTGCCGATACCAAGAGTTCCAAGAAATTTCCAAATATCGGCAGAAGAGGAAGAATCGATAGAATCTAGAATGTGGCGGCGTTTAGCATTGCGTATCATCTGATTACATCTGTTTCTTGCAGTTTTGAAAAGGGTCCAGTTCTCATCAGTACGATCCCTTTTAAATTTACGGAACGCGCGGTCCCTACGTCGCATTGCCATCTGTATACCTCTATTCATCCATGGTGCAGGTGGGCGTTTTAATTTCACTTTTTTGACGGGAGCATGGATGTCATAAAGTTTGACTACAACGTCATTGAAGATCGCAACCTTGTCGTCAACTGACGTAGCTGCCGTCATAGGACCCCAATCGGCCACAGACGCATCTTCCTTGAGTTTCTCTACATCCATCCGCGCAAAACAACGCCTGTACAGAACCTTGGGTTTGGGTTTGGGAGCTTTCAGGATATATGACAGGTAAATCATGTCGTGATGAGAAAAGCCAGGAGCGTCATGCTGACCATGGGAGGAAACGAGGGAAGGATTCGAGGTGAGGATCAGATCGAGCCAGGTGTCATCGCTGACAATGTTATGATGAGTAGGTTGGAGCGGCAAAACGTGTAGACTAGCCGACTCGATGAGATGGAGAAGCTTTCTGGATCGAGGGGAGTTGAGGGCAAGGAGGTTTGTGAAAATAGTAAAATCCCGGAACCCGGGGCCAGTCAATGAATCTGCATAACGAATAAAAAAGTAAAAAACAAAATTGTCCGATCTTGATTACAACAATTTACTGGAAAATGAGAGGTGGAAGGGGGAACAAAATGTTTATAGTAAAGATTTCAATTTTATATTTAATAAATTATACTTGCATAGTAACTTTAGGTAATGTTAATTTATTAGATTTTTCATTATTGTTCATTATTGTCGTCGTTGTCGATTTCGTTGATGTAGATTGTAGGTAAAGGATTAGTACAGCCGTCACCATTGCATTCTAAGCAAGCAGCAGTGCAGTTTAATCCACTATTTTTGGCCTACTTCCAGTACTTAGCCAAAACTAAACAACCTCCTCTTTGGAGTACCTACTCAATGCTAAAATCAACAGTCAGTTCTAATAACGACGTAAAACTGGACACATTCGAAATTAATAGCGTAGGTATCTGAAGACGATGTCTGATGGATTTAAACCTAAAAAATCCAAAGTGTTCTCACTCAAAAACGTGGTGACTTTCCTTATTGATGCATCCGACAAAGTCTTTCTTGTCGTAAAAGTAAGTAACTATGTAGGTATATGGTGGTTTTGTTACAGGTGTGGCTTTAATTTTCGGAGTACATGGAGCTTGTCGTGGCAATGAACTTTTAAAAATAACTGTTGATGATGACATCATCAACAGTTATTTGTCTAAAATCACTCGAATGATTTACTGATAACAGACACAAAAACAAAAATTAACCGATCCTTCGTAATCCGAGGAAATACAAAACTATTGTTAGTACAGAAATACCTGGACCTGCGTCCTGCTGATATGAAGATCAATCGGTTTTTCATCCGTTATCAAAATAGCAAGTGCTTCAAACATTATTAAATAATAATATTACAATAAAATATGAGGCGCCTTTTATTTTCTCATAGTGGATGTATCTCTCGGGCGCAAAATATTTTTCATATCTCATGCTCGGAAAGTAGTGTTTGTTTGATCCGAGTAGCGGGTGGGAGACGCTGCTTCCCGCTCTAGGGCGGGAAAGACTCATAGTAATTGCTTCCCGCCCTAGGGCGGGAATGAATTTTAAAAATAGATTTATGGTTAGGTAGTCGGCTACGAACACAGATATAAATCTAACTAGATATCGCAAGTCCCTTCATCTTTATGAAAACCAAGCGTGCCACTTTTTCAATTTTTCTATACAGTCTTTACAGCTCAATATGGCTTAAAAAGAAATTTTTCTAGATTTTGGTGGATTTCCGGTGCCGATAATGCTAAATGAAAATCTCAGATTACGATCATTGATCGTAATTTTACTCCGTTTATTGACACGCGAAGTACATACTTACGTACAATCGCATCATCTAGTTAGATTAATATCTGTGGGTACGAAACTTTTTAAGAAAAATATCGAATAGAATAAAAATAAAAGCTGCGGCAGTGTTTCCACTTACGTTTTTGGTTTTCCCCAGTTTCTTAATGAATTATCCCTAAAATTCCCTAAAAAATATAAAAATTCCTTGGTTTAGGGAATTTTTAATTTTTATGTCATTAAATACCTAGAAAACATTCATTATTAATCGAGACAAACGAAACAAACCAACTGTAGGTTTAATGCGACTTATTTCTGATGTCGTCTTTAGCCACGAAAATAGTACTATTAACAATAACATGGTAAACTAAAATTAGACGAATAACAATCATTACAAGTTTCAGGAAATCCCCTTTAATCAATCGGTGGTGCCATAGAGTAAAGTAGTACATTGGGTTCTGCCTACTAATTAAACAATAGGGCTAACAACTCAAGTTAAATTTTTCCCTAAATCCCTGCCAAAATAAAATATCAGTAAACCATGCTTATTATTAGCCGTTTTCCCTAAAAAAAGGGAGAAATCCCTAAAAGTGGAAGCACTGGGCTCCGGTCTTGTGAGTATATTATAAACAGCCAGTGTCAATAAAAAAAAAAAAACTAACACGCGGGGCGGCCCGCAGCGGTGATGCGGTGCGTTCCATATTTAAACATTTTTACAAATTGTTCTAACTTGTTAGTTCATTTTAAATAGGTACCTACTACTCATGTTATTCAATATGAATAAATATTTTAAACACTATTTTTTACTTTCCTTATATTCGAAATGAAAAGTAGAGTGTTTAACACGGGTGAAAGACATCAATTCCTACTCGGACTATAGCCGCCCTCGCTGCGCTCGGGCGTCTAAATACCTCGTATGGGAATTGATTCCTTTCCACCCTTGTATAACAATCTACTATTCCGCTCGGGTGACGTACTTTGAATCCCTCGCTACGTTCAGGATTCCTCTAAAGAATCCCGAGCGTAGCGAGGGGTTCTACTATAGAATCCCTCAATTCGCTCTGGATACAAAAGCGCCCTCGCCGTAAAAATATTATTTTGCTCCCTTATGATACAATCTACTGAATCTACTATTATCCGTATCACACTCAATGCACAAATATATGCAAAGGAGAACGGGGCGGAAGTGGTTCAAATGGCGTCGGCTGATGAAACCTAGTCCATGTAGTAGTTCATGAACGTAGGATATTTTTTTACTATGGGCACCATAAAATTGGCATAAGGAGAAAAAACTTATATAATCCAGAAAAGGTTAGGTTAGGTTTGGCCATCAGAGTCATCCGTACCGAACGATCTCTTACGAGGCGGCTGTGCACTGGCCGGATCCCCGCCCTGGGACCTGGAGGTGAAGGTGCTCGCGTCACTTTATCAGTGGCGTGAGGAACCCACGGCGCGGGGCGAGCGACTGATGCAGCGACACATGGAGCTGTCTTCGCGAGGTCCTGGTGGTGGAATGGCGGGAAAGGCTTTCACGCCCCACCGCCGGCCTCGACACCATCGAGGCGGTCCAGCCAGTGCTCGAGGGCTGGCTCGGGAGGAGGCATAGCCCCCTGTCGTTTCGGGTGACGCAAGTGCTCTCGGGGCATGGCTGCTTCGGGAATTACCTGTGTCGTATAAACAGGGAGCCGGACGCTCCGTGTCACCAACCACTGCGTCCATTGTCGGTAGGACACGGCGCAGCATACACTGGTAGAGTGTGCCGCATGAGAGGAGCCGCGCCGTGCCCTCTTTCAGAAGTCGGAGCCGACTTGTCACTGCCGGCCGTCGTTCGTTCGATGGTCGAGAGTGCCGAGTCATGGGACGCGGTGCTGCGGAAAGGGAGATCTCGTCCACTCACCCGGTTCGCAGCAGGCGCACCGGGCGTCGGCGAAGGGCGGACAACGCCCTCTTCCAGGCCCCCTGAATGGGTCCAGGAGTGACGGATTCGGGGACATCCGTCGCCCCCCATCACACAGGACCCCAGATGGCGGCGCGTAGTGTTCCACGCGCGCCACCCTTTTGTTTTTTTGGTTGGGAAATCATCAGATGACTTCTGCCGCTCTGGGCGGAGCGGAAGGGCGTGTCAGACTTACTAAATAAAACCCACCCGTGTTCCTTCCCTTGCCTTGCCAGGGGTCACAGTTTATTTATTTATTTAAACTTCTCGCACACATTGAGGTACAAAGGCGGACTTAATGCCTTAGGCATTCTCTACCAGTCAACCAAGGGTGGTGAAGAGATAAGATGGCAGGTGCTCTGAATAAGAGGAGAAACCGTAAAAAAAAAATATTAAAAAGATATCTAAATGCATTATAAATAAAATAGGCACACAAGTACATATATAGCTTCCCCTTGGGACTACCCGAAACCCCGGTAGGCATTGGCCCTAGCGGACCCCGTCAGTTTTGCGTCGACCCGGGCCTGGTCCTTATCGGACGGCGAGCTGCCCGTTGCTCTCCGTCCGCAGGCCCGCGCCTACGGTGGCCGAAAATCGGCTACCAATTCCCGACGCCCGGGGCGTCTCCTACGGCGGCGGCGGCAAGGGCTGCTAGGGCGCGGCTTTTGTCTCTTCCTCGCGCGCTCCGCCTCCTCCTTTGCGAGCATTACTGCTTCGCAGCTCGCAGGAGCTGACGGCTTGCCATGCCCTCTCGCTCCGCACCATGGCCTGAACCAGGGCCGGACGCGAGAGGTCACCGCCGCCGATCGCCTCCACGAGGACACGGCGGTGCTGCGCCCAAGCCGGGCAAACCTCCACCGTGTCCTCCGGACGATCCACACAGTGGTGACACCCGGGCGTTTCGTCCCACCTTATGCGAAACAGGAACCTCCCGAAACAACCATGTCCGATGAGGACCTGTGTCAGGCGGAAGGTGAGGATGCCGTGGCGCCTCTCTAGCCACTCCTCAAAGAGGGCACTTATCGCCGCAATCGTGGCGTGCCCAAATCTCGATTGCGACAATCGCACACTCCAAGCCGCCATGAGATCCCGCTGGAGCTCTGTCCGCTGTATCGTGATTTTTCGCGGCAGCGGAGTTACACCCCGGCGCTTCATCTCCTCGCGCCACTCCCAAATATGGGCGAGGACCTTCGCCCAGATCCCATGGCGGCGTTCCGGCAACGAGGCTCGCCGCCTCGCCGGAGACCGTACGGTATCCCCGGACCATCCGGATGACCCTTTGGGCTGCATGCAACCGGCGGGCTGGCCGCAACCTCAAGGTTTGACGCGCGCCACCCTAAGACATAACGGGGGGAGTTTCAACACCTCAGTCCCCCTACGGGACGGGGCCGCAGAGTGCGGGCCGTCACCAGTCCGGGACAGCGGAAGTCGCAATTGCGCCCGCAGCTCCCCGACGCAAGTGTGCGAGGGAACACCGGGGTGGTTTTAGTCAGTAAGACTCTGACAGACCCCTTCGCCCGCCCCAGGGCGGAGGACATCCATGAGGATTTCCACCCCGAGAAAAAAAAAAAGTTAGGTTAGGTTTACGCTGGCCGCATGCCTGGTGTGCCGCATGGGAGGAGCCTCGTCGTGCCCTCGTTTCGGAAGTCGGAGCCGACTTGTCACTGCCGGCCGTCGTTCGTTCGATGGTCGAGAGTGCCGAGTCGTGGGACGCGGTGGTTTACTACTGCGAGACGGTCGTCTCGCAGAAGGAGGCTGCGGAAAGGGAGAGGGAGATCTCGTCCACTCACCCGGCCCGCAGCAGGCGCACCGGGCGTCGGCGGATAACGCCCTCTTCCAGCCCCCCTAAATGGGTCCAGGGGTGACGGACTCGGGGACATCCTTCGCCTCCCATCACACAGGAACCGAAATGGCGGCGCGTACTGTTCCACGCGCGCGTAAAGACGTAACGGGGGGAGTTCCACTCTCTAACCTAACCTAACATTTTTCTGGATTGTATAACTATAGGCCAATTATATAGTGCCCATAGTAAAAAAATATTCTATATTCATGAACTCAAATTCAAATTCAAATTCAAAAGTCATTTATTCAAATTAGGCTGAGAATCAGCACTTTTCGAACGTCAAAATTACATAAGACAGTCCCCCAAAAACGCCCGCCCTTCACCACTTCCTAGTGCTTTTGCTGGAGAGAAGAAGTGGCGCAACAAACTCCCCAGCAGCACAGCTGTCTGTTCAGTTAGAAAAAATAACTTGATTCTATACAATAGTATGCAAATAATTTACATTACTCAACACAAAACATTCAATAAAATATATGCCATAATGACAGCTAGCACGCGCCAATGTACCAACAAAAAAAAAAAAAAAATATCGAAATCTAAACTCAAGCAAAAATAAAACCTAAAAACTAAAAAAACGTAAACAGAACTTAATACCCGAATTATAAAGCCTCCAGGCATATAGGGCGTGCCCGCTTACATATAGCTAATAAAGCTGTAACTCGAAGTCACATAATTAGATATGATAAACTAGGACCATTGAAGTAAAAATAAATCAAAAATAGATCAACAGTTAGGCAAGAATAATATATAATCTACTGTCGAGGTCGCTAGCTAATCACGTATTGCAATACTATATATAAACTACTAAATGGACTAGGTTTGATCATCCGACGCCACTTGGACCAAGGTCCATACTAAAATGCCCGATCTCCTTTAACCGCCTCTGTGGTCTAGTGGTTAAGCCACCTGTCTCAGACCCAGAGGTCCCAGGTTCGGTTCCCAGTGGGAGCAAAATTTTCTGCTCGGTTAGGTTGGTGGTAGCGCTTGTTCTAAGTCCGCCTGGCTAGCTACCACCATCTTATCTAAGTCTGTCGCCATAACAACAATGTAAACAGCATTGTTGTGTTTCGGCAGTTAAGAGATAAGATAGCCAGTTCCTCTGTGGTTGAGGATTCCGGGTGAAGCTCGCTTCTACCTTCGGCCTGATCATCACTTACCATCAGGTGAGAGGCAGGCCAAGAGCTGCACCGTTGAGGGTAAAAAAAAACAATTTAAAAGTATTTTATTTTTTTTACATTTTTCTATACTATGTGGAGACTACAATACAACAATAAATGAAAATACTGGCACTACTAATGCATAAGAGTATTTTGGAACTATCAAATAAATCCTAGCTTAGAAAATAAAAAAATACTTTTTCAAACAAATTAAATGTAGTGTACGCCGGATCCACCCTAAACCTATAAATTCCGTTTATAAGCAAAGGGTCCGTTTATAAGCTAAGCCTAGGGTGGATTCTTGGGCATACGTTTCCGAATATCCACCTGAGGGTGGATTTTTTGGGGTGGATAAACGGAATAACCCGAGCCGACTATGGATTTTGACGAGCTATAATGACTAAACTATTGAATATTTATTCAATAGAATTTTTGTATGCAGAATAGGAACGTCATTAGGGACACGCTGTTTAATTATTTGTTGTATTGTCGTCTCCACCTTGTATACTATTAAAAACACATTTCCAAAGTATATATAAGCATTAAGCGGCATTAAGTCCGCCTTTGTACCTTTTTTTTTGTGTGCGAAAAGTTTAAATAAATAAATAAATATAAAGATTCATTGACTGGCCCTGGATTCCGAGGTAAAAAGGTCATCGCCCATTATAACAGCACCGCTCCAGCACGGTAGCGCCCCGGCACCGCCTCGAAAAATCTAGTCGTCAACGTGCCGTAAGCCAGGTGACTGCTAGTCGCCAACGCGCCGGAAGCAAGGCGACCGCTCGCTGCCGGCACGCCACTGGCGAGGTAACAGTTTATTGTTTATTCACAAGCAAGGCGTCACCGCTCTTACGGCGAGGCGTCACCCCGCGGACGGTGAGGCGCCGGCGAGCGGGCTCCTCGCTTAAAGCGCGCTGTCAGCCCGACGGGTGACGGCTCGCGGGCCGCTCGCTGCCGGCGAGCCGTCCACTATTTTGTTTAGCCATCATAAAATAGACTTTAATACATTTGACTTAAAGTCCTAACTTGATTGACAAGTTATTTGCCGTGTCGGAGCCGTGCTGCTATAATGAGCGATGACCTTAAGGCTGATTTTAGTCTCACGCTGACCGTCGTCGGCGCTGACAAGACAATGTATATAAAGTTTAGTATTCTATGAAATTACGCCAACCGCTCAGCGCTGACAACTCGTTTCTACTGTCAGCGCCCTCGGTCAGCGTGTCTCTAAAATCAGCCTAAATCTTACGGTGGTCCACTATATGTAATTTTGACGTTCGAAAAGTGCTGATACTCAGTTAGTTTGAATTTGAAAGGACATCATTCATTTCGTACCCAAAAATTAAAGTGCCGGCCAGAAAAAAATTATACTTTTTTCTTATGGAAAATAACGTCCTGAGCATTTTTTTATATTACAACGAAAGGCTACAATTAACCCCCTGGCTGCTATTTGAGTTTGAAAGTAGGTACCAAAAATTATGTTTTTGCCAACAATATTTTGGACATTCGTTTAAAGACGCAAGCATTTATTGCCCATTGCATAAATAGACATGAGAATTGAGCGTTACGTGTAGTAAGGTATGATAAGTATTAAAAAAATTACGAGAAAAAGATTGAGGGAAATGTTTTTCTTTTACAATAGCAGGCAGACTCGAGGGTAAAACACCACAAGCAGACACAGGCGGGCAGAGGTGTGGTGATAACCTTCTTTGAAAAGGGCAACAATGCCCTGCTTAAGAATTATAGGCCCATCGCACTTCTGAACCATGTCTACAAGCTGTTTTCAAGAGTCATCACGAACCGTCTCACGCGCAGGTTTGACGACTTCCAGCCTCCCCAATAAGCCGGATTCTGTAAAGGCTTTAGCACCTTAGACCACATACATACTCTGCGGAAGGCTATACAGAAGATTGAAGAGTACCTGCCTCTCTGCATAGCGTTTGTGGACTACAAGAAAGCCTTCGATCCGATCGAGACTTAGGCTGTACTATAGTGTCTTCAACGGTGCCAGGTGCACTTTCGGTAAACCAAGGTGCTGCAGTGTCCATATGAAAACACTACTATGTATGTCGTTCCGACTCCAGGACCAGACCTCGAAAATTATCCTTCTGCAGCGAGATGAGGTGAGACAGAGAGACGTTATCTCTCCCAAACTGTTCACCGCTGCATTGGAGGTTTTCAAGGTTCTGGACAGGAAAGGCGTAGCAATCAACTTCAATGGCAACTACGTCCCTTACCTTTGGTTTGCCGACGATATAGTAGTCATGGCTGAGATAGTCTCGGCCATGACTACTATATCGGAGGACCAGTACCTGTACAATGCTCGATAACCTCAGTAGAGCTTCCGAAAGAGAAAGTCTTAAAACGATGGCCCTCATGAAGATCGGAGACTTTACAATCGAAGTTATGGACGACTACGTTAACCTAGGACAAACTGTCGAGTTAGGTAGGTCCAATTTCGAGGTCAATCGTGGAATCCGAATCCTTGGCTGGGTAGTTTTCGGGAAGCTACTCTATAATTATCTTCTCTTCTCACATGTTGCCAGTGATGACCTATGAAACTAAAACGTGGTCGCTTACAACGGGCTTCGTTAAAACGTCGTCTGAAAGTCGCCCAAAGAGCAATGGAGAGGGCTGTGCTTGGAGATTCCTTGACGACGTGATCGAATTAGAAATGAAGAGATCGGTGGGAAAACTAAGGCAACCGACATAACCTGAAGAATTGCTAAACTTATATGGCAGTGGGCAGCCCACATTGCTCGTAGAAAAGATCAGCCGAAACGTTCTGGAGTGGCAACCAAGTACCGGCAGACGAAGCGTGGAGGTTCTTACGGTCTTCACCAAGCCAATGATTTAGTGAAGACCGCAGGAATCCGCTGGATGCGAGAATCACAGAACCAGTCGAAGTGGCGATGTTTGGGGGAGGCCTAAGTCCAGCAGTGGAAATCTTCCAGCTGAAATTATCTTCCAGCTGAAATTATGATGATGAAGATGAAATGATGATGATGTAGGTTGTTTCTCGTTTTAAACATTATTGTAATGCTCAAAATAAGATTTTTAATATTTTCTTTTTCAAACTTAAATAGCAGCGGAAGGGTTAATTGTATACTTTCATTGTAGTAGTGAAAAATGTTGAGGGTGTTGTTTTCCATAAGAAAACCATGTTTTTTTTTTCTGGCCGGCACTTTAGTTTTTGGGTACAAAATGTTCGACACTTGAATGATGTCCTTTGTTATTTTTAAATAAAATTATTGCCATTTGAAGTTTGAGCAACGATAAATCGTAATGCAACGAACGTCGAACGCAACGACGCAACGCAACGAAAAATCGCCCATTGTATATTTTGTAGTGTATAATTATTTTTTTTCTTGTAATATATTATCTGGTGTACAATAAAGTAAGTATATATATAAATAAATAAATAAAAAATAAATCCTACTATCCTATATAATATAAATTAAGGGGTCATTGTACTCATCATTATGAACAACTTTTACTATAGGACCAAAGCTGAAATCGCGAAAAAAAATAATCTGTTGTTCTGTTCCATACATTTTGACGAGATATGTGAACATAAATGTATGGAACAGCAGATTTTTTTTTCGCGATTTCAGCTTTGGTCCCATAACTCCAATAGTAAAAGTTGTTCATAATGATGACTATAATGACCCCTTAAGAGGTGTGTAATAAATAAAAAATAACGTTGTATATACAGGGTTATTTGTAAAACATCAGCAACCTCTTAAGGGGTCATTGTACTCATCATTATGAACAACTTTTACTATGGGACCAAACTTGAAATCGCGAAAAAAAATCAGCTGGTCCCTACATTTATTGTCTCATATTACATGTCAAAACGTAGGGAACAGCAGTATTTTTTTTCGCGATATCAGGTTTGGTCCCATAGGATAATTTCCGATCTCCACGCGCACGCGGGTGAAGCCGCGGGCGAAAGCTAATTTAGAATAAAATTTAAAAAAGTCTTAAAATATCCGTGTGACCTGGCTCACACTTTGGATGGGTTGTTGGGCCGAAACACGTAGCAGACGGCCCCACGGATCCGTCATTTTCGTATGTTCAACCGTCTGCCTAGCACCTTGTATATTTTTGATTACAATTATTAGCATTAACATTACCTAGCACTAGTCATTTCTTTGTTTACGAAAATATTGTACTTGACCGAGCACTATATGTCGATATGTTTTATAGGGAAAATAAAATTGCCAGTTTCTCATTATCACGCTTAATATTTTTGATTATGTAAAAGAAATGTCTGACATTTTTCAGACGAGAATTTGTTACATAGATAATAGTATTAATTAGCTACATAGCTGCCTTTGGCCCCGCGAGCCAGTCGCACCTCGTCACGGTTGTCCCACCGGAGTGGCGTGACGTGACGTGAGCACGTGCTCGGTCCCGTGACATGTGTATGTGCTCGGTCCCGTGACGTGAGCACGTGCTCGGTCCCGAGACGTAGTGCGCGCGGCTGCACCGACCGCTGGCCGGGTGCGCACTGTCCTGTGCACTATACAATGTCATTTTTCATCGAATGTCCTATACATTTATTTACAATATAATTTTATTGGTTTTCCATTTTTTTTGCTATTTATTTGTAGCAGAAAAACGCCACAATAATTAATTTACACACAAAGACGCAAGCTCTCACGGAGTCATCCGTCGTCAGGTATGATATCACATAAACATTGTAAATCTAAGTTTATCTATCATTTATACAGAGGTTTCCTAATTTACACATATGTACAGAGCACGGGTGGTCCGGCGGGGCCGCTAGCGCGCGGCGGGCTCGCTGCGCATGGGCGGGAAGTGCTTGGGGTCGCGCAGGTCGAAGGGCCCGCGCGGCGGCGCGCCCTCCAGCGCCGCGCCCAGCTCGCCGGCGCGCTCCGACTCTGCAAGACGCGCGCGTCAGGGGCCGCACACGGGCGCGAGCGCGCAGTGTTGCGCGGACGGGGACGAACCGAGAGTGCTACGTCTATTGTTGGTACTTTCGATTTCAACATTATTTGTGTACTTGTTAAGTTGGATCACACGTCGAGGTCGTCGATCCATATAGATACGTTACATAGGTGTAGCGCTTCTCTGCTTCTTTTGATTTTCTCATAGAGCAATACGTATGTTCACTCTTGTTTTGTCCACTTCCACATTTACACACAAAGAATCCTGACATTTATTTGCTTGAAAATTAACATTTCCTTTAAACTGCAAGCTCTATAAACGAACGCAGTTAAATAATAGATATCATTATAGCCATGTAAAATTCTTTGTATGATAAAAAGGTCAAAATAAAAACATCCCCTTGTTTTAAACCAATCAACACTTAAACACGCTCGGCCGTGTGAATGTACCGGAGAACACAAACGCTCAAAACACAACAATAGAACACAAAATATCATTTCACAATAGTGAGCTTGCCGCCCCCGAGCCCTATAGAGACGTGCTAGCAACCGGAACACTCATCTCAGCCCGTATCGCACGCGCACGTCTGCGCAGCGCATGCTTGTCGCGAGACCGCGTCAGCCGGGACTGCCGATCATTTAAAACGAATAATTTGTTGTGAAAAATTACTCGCGGCAGTGTGCGCTTTTTTTCTAATTTTCTTACATGTTTGAAATTCTTTCTATTCTAAGCAGGCGGTTTTTTTCTTCTGATTACTAATCTCTTACAAATAATAAAATCATGCATTTCAGAAATGAATTTTTCTAAAATGTCAATTGAGAGACTTTATCAGGCTTCAAAGAATTAGAAAAATGCTGCTACAAAATCAGTCAAGTATGCTAAATGCCCAATTTCTTTTAGATTGTAGTCGGCGATCCGGTGACATATCTGTGGCGCTCGTCGGCTGAGGGAAGTGCTCCGGCGTGTCTCTGGGCCGGGGCCGCGGGAGGGGAGAGGGAGCGCGGCCGTACCTGTCATGTGCAGCGGGTCGCGGCCGCGCAGCGCGCCCGCGTAACTGTTGCCGGCCAGCGCCGCCGCTGCGCGGGAACAACACGTTAGACTGGGGCCGAGCCGCCGCCTCGTGCGACATACGAGTACATATATAGATACGGGCTGGCTTCGCGAGAGGACGCTTCCTGTCCGCGAGGATATCGAGTGATGTCAACTCGATATTATTTACAAGTCAAAAACACACAGTATTTCGATAAGTATCATCGTTAAATTGAAAGTTAGCTGAAATTTAAAAAAATGTGCAGTCAAACTGCTTTTGATTAATACTAACAATGACAAAATTTTAAACTACATTCAAGTAAATGTGACGTGGTTTTAATTGTACACAACGGGCGTAAAAAGACCCTTAATGACGCTGAGAGTCACATAATTATACTCCCCGTCATTGATATTATTTTTGCACTGGATCATACCTCGGAACCTTGTGGTTACGGAGATATTGAAGATCAAACTTCCAAATTTTTTAATGATAAATGCTCTTCAAATTTAAAATAATTCTTTTCCCAGTCATCATTTTTCTCAATGATACATAATTTCAAGCTGGAGGATACACATGCCCGTAGCTTGCACACTAGCATACTAGCTCCTTGCACGTGCCAGCTGCTGTCATGTGTATACGCTAACAGGCATGCCTGTAACTGGCATACAAGTAGCTAGCACATTTGATATACTTGCATGCCCGTTGAGGCAGGGCCGCGGGGGGTTGCCAAACTGACACGTGAACAGACGTGACTCGTTGTGGCCGTAGGCCCAAGCTTAAATTTTTCACATGATTTCGGCGATTTTTCCTAACAATTCATAAAAAATTTCTGGGAGCATTCTCAAATGGTTTCTGTAACTATCAGGATCTTCTTGACTCATTTCTTTAAGCAGACAACTACCTGCTCCAAAATCTTCCCTTCTACTAATCCAATATCTTACCCAAATCCGTCTTTTTTTTATATCTCATTAATTTAGCTACACATTCAATTGCTAGTAACAACACGATTTTGTTTAATTCGATTCGATTGTTATCCATTTTTCGCGCGCAAGTATAGGTACGAGTCCTCCTCTCAGTGAGAGGGAGTGGGCCATAATCTACCACGCGGGCCCAGTGCGGGTTGGTAGATGTCACATGTCTTCGAATTTTTGGTTCTAAGACATGCCGGTTTCCTCACGATGTTTTCCTTCACCGTTTTGAGAACAGGGGTGATGAAATTATTTACACAAACTAAAGCGCCTGCTTGGGTTCGAACCCACGACCTACAACTCGTAAGTCGGGGCAGATACCACTGGGCCACCACTGCTCCACTGGTACGAGTGTCTCTCACGAACTGTCCTGTGTATACGCGATGGTAATTCTGGCATGCAAAGTCACAACTTGCATGCCAGTATTAATTGCAAATGTATCCGTAGTGTGCCAGTTACTCGTACGTAACTTTCATGCCAGCTACTTTCCCGATTTACTGGCATGTGTATTAGGGTGTCCCGATAATTTTTTTTTCCGATTATCGTTACTCAAGACCCCTCAAAAGTTGCGTTATTAGTTGTAGATTACCGTAAAAATAAGTAAAAAAATATAAAAAGATATCTTGAGGGTTCTACCGGCACATTTATTATTTAAAAAATCACTTAATTTACCCTCCAGTCAATGTCATCTATTCTATTTTACGTACATTATTCCCATTTTATTTATTTATTTCATTGATAGTGGAACCCTAAGATATGATTTGCAGGCAACGATAGGATGTTTTCGGTGAGGAAATGGTTTAGATCGAACTCGCAAAATTCATATTTTGACAGGTTTTGCCTTATTTTTCTTAAATTCTCTACTTCTACGGTGAGGCAGTTCGTCTCATTTCTGTTGCGGTTTCACTCCTGTAAGGTGTCGCTCCGCACTTCCTTGTGATAAAATACGTGTTTTTGTGACAAACATACGGTAATGGGTTCAAGACGAAGTGAGACTACTTGTCCTATTTTGGGATCCTTTAAAGAACTTGACGATCGCCAGTTACCAGTGATAAGTGCCGTTATCAAATTCATCTTGTTTACTAAAAATTAACTAAAACTACAGAAGAATGGGAAAGGTCCTTCTAACACAGAAGGTTTTTCAATCATTTCAATTCAAACTTGATACGATTTGGACCAAAGCTTCGATTCCCATCGTTTCCAACGTACGAGTTACCCAATTGCTGAAATCATATTTTGACAAATTCCTGTCATTGATAAGATAACCCAAAACTAAAATAAATGATAGCTACGAAAGCAAATTCAAGTGCTTTTTGTAAACGTCGAACAAGCTCTTCGATGTTACTGCTTGTAAGTGCACTTCGTTTGACATTTGTTCCTGCAAAAAACCTAAGAAAGTTCCTATTTCTTAAAGAGATTTTTTACTGGGCCAAAGAGGTGATAGAAAAATGGCAATTACCGGTATAAGCTTTTAAAGATATATCAGAGACAGGGAAATTTGAAGCGGATAGAGCACGCATGGTTTCTAAGTACATCACAAGGAACCTATCCTGTTTCGGTGCGCGAGTTGCCGCTTCGCCCCCAGTCGCCTGCAACAGAGCTTTCTCCAAATAGTGACGTGCTTGTAAATGAGACTCCATCTACATCATTGAATCGGAACACGCTGGCGTAGCTAAGGTATGTGATCGGTATGGACTATCAACGCGATCTGCGATATCCGACGATAGAGTCCATATTCGAGAGCTTGCATCTCGCAAAATATTAAAGGCTAGAGAAGCAAAAAAGAGCAATTCTCGCAGGGAATATAAAGCACGAAAACTTAACTTTCTGTGCGCGAAATTACATTGATATAATATTTTGGCAAGAGTGTTGAGATATCAACTCCACCAATTTTGTGACTGAAGCTCTCCAACTAGAATTAAGGCTAAAGAACACAGCCTCGACATTGTCGTCTTTCCCTGTCGCTGTCACACACAGTCACAGTGGAAAGATGTGTAAAACTGGTGACGGAGGCTTCTCAAAGCGTCACGGACGCTACAGCTCGGGATGGTTTAGGAACAGATTAAAATCTCGCGGGAAATGCCTAATTTTGGGCACAAAAACCAGTTCCGTTTTTAAAAGAACCATTGACTATTTGTCTGTCAACTATTTTAAACCTTGCTTTGACTCATTGGTGTACCCTTAAATTTAATAAAAACCATATAAACGTTATTTTTGTATGATTTATAGTTTATGTTAGGAACCCCTAAAAATGGCAAATTTTAAAAACTTCAGGGACCGGTAGAGGCCTCAAGATGACAGATATCTAATTAAATTTCATAATAATCGTAATCTATGTGTCAAAACGCAACTTTTGATACCTCTTGCGTAACCGTAGCTCAAAAAAAAAAAAAACCCATACATGGACGGGACACCCTAATGTGTATCCCCACCTTCATGTACAGAATGCAGGCTATGTGATGGGTCTTTTTACACCCTGTACATATTGCGCAGGCCATTTCTATGTAAACGAGAGTGATCACTTGATCAATGAAGGAAGGAGTTACTTTATTGCAATATTAATCATTTGAACGACGCCGACGATGCTTATCGAGTGTTCGGTGTTTGTTTAGTTTGAGTCCAAATAAAACTAAGGTCGCGCTCTATGAACCAAATATTCATAATATGCAGTCGTCTTTGCTGTGAATACTTTGTGTAATTATATTATTATTATTAAATAAATTTACCTAACATTAGTTTAAGACTTGTGTATAAATAAAATAGGTGAAAAACAAGAGATTTATGGCGATTAGTTAAATTACTCGCGGAATATTTTGGTGAATAAGATGTCATCTAACGACTGTCGTGATATGTGACGATACCATTCGAATGTGGGCGGCGATGAGGAGGCGTGATCGAGGTGAGTGCGGGCGACGGGAGGGGAGCGGGAGAAGGAGAAGCAATGTGCGGCCGGGGCGGCCCGGGCCGGGCGAGAGCGCCCGGCCGGGCCGCCGGGCCGGTTAGTGTGCGGCGAACTGCGGCGCGGACACGGCCGTGCCCGCGCCGGCTGGCGGCTCGCGAGCGGCCCGCGCGTTACCTTCCAGCGGCCGGGCCGCCGCCGGGCCCTCCAGGAACTGGTGCTGGCGCAGCAGCGCGCACTCGCCGCCCTCGGCCGCGTCCAGCGCGTACACGTACAGCACGCCCTGCGCCGTCGCCACCAGCAGGCGCGGCGCGCGCGGCACGCTGCGGGCACAGGCACGTTAGTGGGCACGAGCGGCCGGGCGGCCCCGGCCAGCCCCGGGCGGCCCCGGCCAGCCCCGGGCGGCCCCGGCCAGTCCCGGGCCCTCCCCGACACTCACTTGGTGATGGCGGCCACGGCGCGGTAGCCGGTGTGCGGCAGGCGCGCGGCGGCGAAGGCGCGGCCCTGCGCCAGCACGTCGGCCACCTGCGCAGGCAGGTAGCCCGCGCCGGCCGACACGGCGCTGGACAGCCAGCCCATCCAGCCGGCCGGCTCGTCGTCCGGCCCGGCCGCCGGCTCGTCGGGCGCCGGGCCGGCCGCCGCGGCCTCGCCCAGGCGGAACACGTGCACGGTCTCGGTGTTGGACGTGGCCGCCAGGTAGGCGCCGCACGCGCTGAAGGCCAGGCACGCGATGGACACGCAGCGCTTCACGCCGCGCCGGAACTCGTACAGGCGCGTGCGCTCGGGCACGGCGAACACGCGGATCACGGTGCCGCGCTCCGACGCCGTGGCCAGGCGCCGGCCGCACATGGACCACGCCAGCGCCGCCAGCGGGCTGTCGTGCGCGCTGATGACGCACTTGGCGTTCTGCGGACAGACGGGCGGTCAGAGCGGCCGAGGGCAGGCCGGGGGCGGGCGCGACACTCACCAGGTGCACGGCGTCGAAGATCTGCACCTCTCCCACGGCGCTGGAGCCGGGGTAGGCCACGTAGCAGTGGTCGACGCAGGGCGACAGCGCGCACAGGCCGCGCGGGTTGGGCGGCGTGTCGCGGATGGTGTGCAGGATCTTCATGTCGCGGATGTTGTGGATGTGCAGCGACTCCTCCAGGCACACGATCAGCCTCTGCAACAGACGCACGGTCAGCGCGGAGCGGCGAGCGCAGAGCCTCACGGTACTGTACTCACGGATCGGTTGAGCTTCACTGCGAGGATTGTGTTGCTGTAGCTGTAGTTACATATCTCGGTACCCTTCTTGTAATGGCATACTATCAGCTTTCTGTAAACAATCACATTTTAAACATTCCATAAAACTGAATACAGTGGAGGGTGGAGGCTGGAGGCCCTCCACCGCAGAATAGATAAATAGTCTATGGCTGCAATGACAATGAATAGATCACAACCTAAAAAACTGTTGCGTTGCTTACACATCTCACAACTACACTTACACATCTAGACTTAATTGACAGTTGATAATTTATTATTAAACTAGCTTTCACCCGCGGCTTCGCCCGCGTGGAGCTCGGAAATTATCCTACGGGACCGTACCACCGATGTATCTCATAGGGCCAAGCCACACGGTGCGGGGTGCGGCGCCGCACCGCAGATCATATAGTATGGCGCCCCGGACGGCGCTGTGTGCCATTAATAGGGCGGGATCCCGGATATTTTTTGACATTTTTCAATACCGGTATTACCGGTACTACCGGTATTGGTGATTTTATTTTATTATCAGTAGATACCACAGTGAAACAATTTCTTTTTACTACAAATTATATTTCCAAACAATTTTTTATCTGGGTAAGTTATAAAAACTGCGTATTTTAATTATCTCGTGGTTTATTTAGACAATTAGTTACATTTTCATTAGTCCCAATGTTGAATTTAGCATCTAAAAACAACTGGGGGCAGAAATAGAAGTTAAAACTCAAAGGGAAGTGAAGAGTAAGACCCAAGCTTCTTCCAGCACTGATATAGAGTCTATTGTAAGAGTGGAAAATGGAAATAGGCATTTATAATAGTACTGGAGTAGTGCTTTCAATACTGGTATTCCGGGATCCAGTAATACCGTGATCATGGATTTTATTTTGACCTTTTTCAATACCGGTATTGACGCCCCAATACCGTGATCACGGTATTACAAACATTAGATGTGAATGATGTGATCTTATTCTCACACTTGTTTTCACCACGCAAACGTTCCGCTGTTATCTTTAGCTCACTCTTCCGCGCCCCGCCTGAGACAATGCCCAAAATCGAGCTGTACTTAATACGATATATTGATGATAATTTGTTCAATCAATCAATCATTTATTTCTTTATAAATTTGGGTAAATTTGTACATAGGTGTTGTCATTTAAGTTAGTTCTCCATGTTCTGCCGTCACATGGGAATGCAAATCATAATCGATTAACATAATTTGTAAAAAACGTTAAAAACATCATTATGATCCCATTTTATAAATTTTACAGGTTATTGTCAAATCATTAGAAACACAATAAACATAAAATGTCATAATATTATTACATCAAATGTTAATATTGTAGCCAATGGGCTACAATACTTACTATGTCAATGGATGCAATACGAGCATGTCGATTTAAATAAGAAAAGAACACAAATAATGATACTTATGTTGATTTTTACGTGAGACATGATGACATTTAGATAAGTTTATTATTTTGATATTGTATTTTACAAATTCTATGTGAAATGCCTTTCTGCAAAAAGACTATAATATTAAGTTTTAATTACGTTCCTAATTCCTAGACCTACCAAAATAATCAACCAATACCAAATTGTTATACATATATATGTATGTATAAGCGAGCTATGTACCTATAAAAATTTTTTTTTTTCAATAATAAGAACAATTAAGACGGATTTGAAAATAAAAACATGTATTTTAATGGTTTTATTAATGTCCTAATTGAACTTACGTTCAATACCGGATTACCGGTATTAATACCGTTATACAGGTATTGACTTTTCCAATACCGGTAGTGATACCGGTATTGAAAAAATCCGGTATTTGAAAGCCCTAGTGCCATACCATACATTTTTGTATGTAGGACGCCGCAGCGACACCGCTCCGGCGCCGCGCCGCCGCCGTGTGGCCTGGCCCTTACGTAGGTATTTAGCGCAATACACATTGAGCCCGCCGCGCCGCCGACATAATGTCGGCAACTAAACGTTTTAATTATAATTTTCGTTTGATTCTTTTCATACAGGCCGCCGGGTTGTGTCGCCGGGCTCAGTGCGCGGCGCACGCCAGTAAAGCTCCCAGTCGGCATGATTTTTTCTTGATTATTTTTTTGTTA
The DNA here is from genome assembly GCA_948150665.1 of Conistra vaccinii. NCBI lineage: Eukaryota > Metazoa > Arthropoda > Insecta > Lepidoptera > Noctuidae > Conistra > Conistra vaccinii. Next base: position 267,246 of record OX411323.1, on the reverse strand, counting down.
CGCGTATTTTTGAATCTGCGATATCTTTTAAACTATTCATTTAAATGAAATGGTATCTAGACATGTTTTAATCTATATTAAATGCCCAATTTAAATAACGTATTTAATTGGATAAGGATTAATATGATCCCGGTCAAAATAGCGTCGGAAATAAAAATGAAATTTTTATCAAATTCTGAAAGATAATAATGGTTACTGTGGGTCATCCTTAGAAGATAGATATATGCCGTCGTGGACTTTTTTGTTGAACGTTTTAAGATATACAATACTCTAGAACATAAATTTGATTTATCTCTCACGGCTTACGCGGCGCACGCCAGTAAAGCTCCCAGTCGGTATGACATTTCCGACATCTTCAACAATAATCGTCATATTTCAGCCAATTTACACAAAACCTTTAATGAATTATACACTAAAACCTACCGCATGAACCACTGCGTCCAATGGTGAAAACCGTTTGAAAATCCGTTCGGTAGTTTTTGAGTTTATCACGTTCAGACAGACATACAGACAGACGCGGCGGAAGACTTTGTTTTATAAAATGTAAGGATTCTTCCACATAGAAAACTACATTATCAGCGAGTAACATAGGCAGTACTGTATTTGAAAGTACTGTATACTGTATTTGCAGACTCGCCCATTAAGGGTTCCGTAGCAGCAAGTACCATAATATAAAAAATGTTATAGTTCGTTAAGGTGAAACAATTTGATATTTTTTCCATACAATCTTCGGAGGGGTTTTCCTCCACTGTTTGACATCATACATTCAAAGTTTAACATGATATCGTTAGGTCTTATTAGTCATTTTGTCTGTACGGAAGCAGAATAGTAAAATAAAAAGCCATTAAAAAGTTATAAGCCAACAAAGATTCGTATTTCTTGCTAATTTTAGCGCAACTTTGGGCGTAAATAAGTAATACAAGAAGTGTGAAATCTCGAAAACAAAATCCGTACCGACACAGCAAAATTATCGAAGATTTCAATTCATTTTATTTCAAATTGATTCATGCAGTGGTTTTTTCATAAAACTCCATCTTCCAAAGGACTTTTCGTAATTTTTTACGCGCTCTTTTTACTAAAATCGTTCGGTACGGTCACGGTAGACGGTATTCCAACTTCATACAAACGGACGAAGCGCGAGCTATACCTACGCGCCTCGATCGAGGTATGCGCGAGGTACGCAGACAGTCGCGACTTTCAGTATGTTATAAAGTACTCTGTGGTCGCGACTGTGCCGCAGTGACGAACGGACGGTGTGTCGTTTTTTTAACAATAATCGCGCGATTTTTTCACAAAAATAAGTTCAAGTACATATTTAATATGACGAATAGGTGTAGGATATATTGTGCTGTTTTTGGTTGCATGAATTCGTCAATAACGCAAGCATCCAGATATAAGTTTTTTTAAATTACCTAGAAACTCTGAAAGGTAAGACTATAAAATAATTTTACTTACTAGTAGATAGGTACATTCGTGTGTCTTTTTAATGGATAAGTATTTCCTGTTATCTCCCGAAAAATGGATTATTAATAAATAATGTGAATAAAGTGATTGACACGAGTGAAATAGGTAGGCGGTTCATGAATCGTGATATGGTATAGGTACGCTTGTGTTAAAATCTCGGGGCATGTGTGTTTTGTTTTGTTAGTTTGTATAATTCAAAGTAAAGACGTGGTATTTTATTATTAATAATAGTTGTTCATTGTACTGCGTGTAAGAATAATACTAGAATAAATTTGACCGTCTGTCTGTCACTAGATAGTTGAAATTTTTTCAGACTGCTGCTGGTATAACAACATATACTTACCACTAAACGCCGTTTTTTGAAGTGAAAACTTCTATAGCAGCGTTGTGCACTTTTTTCGGATGGGTAAAAAATTTTAAACTCGCGTCAGAACACTGACTGTAAGATCCGTTGACCAGCAAACGACAAATTATTATTCTCCACCTTGTCCATGTTTCCCAAAACAATTTTTAATTAAGCTTTATAATTAGAATGCGGATTTTTTATACTTTAAAATTTAATAATAAAGCATTTCTGGTGTCCTGAAATACAGGCCCCAAGCCTAGTTTAGGCACCAGTCTCCCACAATATTCTTATTGTATTCAAATGTGCTCTAGATACCATGTATTTTATGTATGTATATTGTGGCGAGAAAATAAAACTTATTCTCTTCTTATTATTTCGTACGTCTCAGTCGAGGCGCAAATATTTTTCGGTCGCAAAGGACATCATTCATTTTGGGCTAAATGTGAAAGTGCCGGCCAAACAAAAAAAAAGTAATATTCCGTTAGAACATGTTATTCTCTTCACTTTTCACTATAGGACCAAATCTGTAGGGCCATTCCCTACGCTGTCATACGTCTGTTATCGTATCGAATCATCAGTAGAAGTTTGTTTAGGGTCACACTGACCAATTTATGTGATGTTGCCATTTTATTAATTTGTTTTACCTGTGTTTAAATATTAAAGTATTGAGTTTGTAAGTTCCATTAAATTATTGCGCTAAGAATATGTAATAGATTAATTTACGTATCAATAATTTTTAGTAAAGGTATTGTTACCGTTTTTAGTTTAAAAGTATTTGTTTGTATTAATAGTTCAGTTCATTTTATCTGTTGCAATATTCATGTTAGTAAAGTAGTAAGGGTAGACAACTGTCATTTGAAATGTTATAAAAGATCGTGTAACTTTATTTTTGGTCTCTTTTCTGTACGTGTCGCTGGACTGGTAACAATACACAAAGTTGTAAGTAATTGACTATCATTTATCATCAACCTCCTTCTCAACACCTGCATCATCTCAGAAGTGGTATAAGGGCCTACTTATCGCTTCACAAGGTAACAAGGTAATAATGGCGGGTTTGGGACCCTACATCGGCGGACTAGGAAAGAAAAGAAAAATGGAGAATGCAGATACTTCTAGTGCCGAGGTAACAGAAAATATTCTAAATTTTTTTTCTACCAATTGCTGTCCAAATGCTGCGAGGAAAAGAAAAACTACCCACACAGATGCAGAGTTAATCTCCAAATTCAACCCAGGACCCAAATCTTTAAGTGCTAAGGCTTGGCTTAATAAAATAGATCAATTGAGCCATATTTACGATTGGAGTGACGCTGATAAATCCTATATTATGCACATGAGGTTACGTGGCTCTGCAAGGGAATGGTATGAAAATTTAGATAATTACGATCTCTCTTGGGATGAATGGAAATATGCACTCGAACGAGCTTTCCCTATGGCCGTGGATTTCGTTGATAAATTAAAATTGATGTTGGCACGTAAGAAAAATGACGACGAAACTATGACCGCATATTTTCATGATAAATTATCGTTGTCCAAGAAATGTAAACTGGATGAAGGAGCGACAATTTCGTGTTTAATTAGGGGTCTTCCAGTTGAACTTAGACCTAATGCAAAAGCTTTCAGATGTGATACTGCTGAAGAACTGTACTATGGGTATTTGTCTTCGTTGGAAAATTATGAGAGGCTGGACAGCGGCGCTGCGAAGACCGAAGAAGCTAGCCAGCCTGCCAAGACTACGTCAACCACGTGGCGTCGAGGATCGGCGCAGCCGTCGGTGAAGCTGTGCTACGTCTGCCGGAGACCTGGCCACGAGGTAAAGGACTGCCGGAGCCAACTCGTCTGCACCACCTGCCAACGACGGGGCCACGAAGCCGCAACCTGTTGGAGTACAGCAGCCAAGGTGATGCACACTTTTGAATAAAGTAATGCTTCTAATGACTGTTAAAAAAAAAAAAAAATGTTTTCATTGATAGCCGTTGTATAAGTAGGTACATACATAGATACCGGCAGTAAAGTTAATATTTTACGATTGAACGTGGTTAATAGATTAAATCTTCCGTTATTGCCATCTACGATAGTTCTGAGTGGGTTTGCGGGTAGTTGTATAAATTCCTTGGGAACAGTTCCCCACACGGTAGACATTGATAAAAATTACGAATACCCAGCTTTGCAGAAGTAACATAGGTACTTACAAATTATACGGGTGATATTGACATGATTATAAAGTCAGGTTAACCTATTTTCTGTCAAAGTAAAGCTTGTTATAACTACTTCGACTAGTGCTAATTTAATAAAATGTGATGGTATTTTAACGCAATACAATCTGCATAGCGATAACTTTAAACATAAATATTCTATACGATTATTGAAAAATGCATCTATACCTCCATGTTGCGAAAAGTTTGTTCATATTTTTATAAATAGTGATTGTATGGATACAACGTAGGTAGCTACCAGCATACAATTCAGAGGCTATACATTTTATACCGGGCACTGTTTTATTGGCTACGACTGAAGTAATTAAAATAAATATAGTGAATGAATCTATAATCTGGCGGCAGAACATTTATTAACTAGCTTAAGTCTGTAATGAGAAACGTATTATGAATATTAATTATTCTACATACAATCAAAATTTTAATAGTAATCAAGCATTAAATTAAATTAATTCGGAAAACTTCGACTGGCGAATTAGGTGATCGTGAACAGAGACACGTTGGTTTGGCATCATATTTTCGAAGGTTTATTTGAGATTTTGCATTCTTAACTCGCCCTATATAACTGAATTAACAAAGAAAGACGCTCCTTGGTGTTGGGGCGATGAACAAAATAGAGCCTTATTGGCATTAAAAGATTATTAACCGAAAACCGACCTTGCTGTACCTGTACTTGCTATTTATAATCGTAACGCGGTAACCGAGTTGAATACGGATGCAAATAAAATAGGTCTAGGCGGTATTTTAATGCAGTTTCAATATGATAACACACTAAAACCATGTAACATACTTCAGTAGAATTACCAGTAAAGAGGAGCAATTCTACCACAGCTACGAGTTGGAAACAGATACACGGGACCATACAAAATCACCAAAATAAACCACGCCATAGATCGTTACACAATTTCTTCAATTAAAGGCATGAGGGTTCCGAAAAAGTGCGGTTGTGGCTGGCGATACGTTGCGTCCATACAAATCGGAACTTGTATAATATCAGATGATCACGACTTTACAGATAGTGAGGGTCATGACATTGATAGGGATGATTTTAATCAATTCATTAGAAAGTTGGGTACTTAATTTCGTTAGTATTTAATGTGATATTATGTCATTTAAAACACTGCAGCGTGTTAACCTCTATTTAAACAAAGATGTTGATTGTAGAAAGAAAATATACCTACTTGCAATTTTATTTAAATCACTACCCGGTGTGATTAGACTACAATGATATACTTACCTACCTAGAATTTTGTTATATTCTTCGGTATTTAAAAAATCATGCACGGTTACCAATCCGAGAGTACAATAATAGGTACTTACAATATTCTCCCTAGAGATCTCTTTCCATGTAATTGGCTGTGTGCTATCTGTTCAACAAGCTATGGGTTATCTAAATATTCAGCTATGTACACTATTATTTACTATTTTTTTATTATTTATTGAGCTATGTGCTATCCAAATATTTAGCTATGTGCCTACCTACTTATTGAGCTATGTGCTGTCTAAATGTATAGCTATGTGCTGTCGATTTACTAAGCTATGTGCTACCCAAATATTTAGCTATGTGCCTACCTACCTACTTACTGAGCTATGTGCCTACCTACCTACTTACTGAGCTATGTGCTACCTAAAAGTTTAGCTATGTGCTATCTATTTAGTAAGCTATGTGCTATGTATTTACTGAGCTGTGTGCTATGTATTTACTGAGCTGTGTGCCATCTATTTACCAGTTATGTGCTATCTATTTTCTCATCTAGGCTACCCGCTCATCAAGCTATTTGTAATCTGTATTTACCTATAAGTTGTATATTCACTGAGTTATGTGACATTCTTTCACTTGGCTATGTGCTTTCTATTTACCTATCTACGAATCCATTTAACCAGCTATAGATATGATATTCATTCAGCTGCTGTGTGCAATCCCCATACTTACATAATATTTACTTAGGAATGTGCAATCTGTATACAATTATACATGGACCTGTTAGTTTGTAGACTAAATTCATGTTACAGATGGAGAAAGCTGTACCTACCGCTACTGCTGATGCGCAGTACGGCAGAGCAACGCCAAGGGCTACTTCGTGGTCGACCTACGCGACAGGCGGCGTTTCTTCTTCCCCCGTGATGACTCCTTCGACGTCAGCCGATGCCAGTAAATAAGATCGCCGTGGGACACGGCTTTAGTCAGGATGGCCGAATGTTATCGTATCGAATCATCAGTAGAAGTTTGTTTAGGGTCACACTGACCAATTTATGTGATGTTGCCATTTTATTAATTTGTTTTACCTGTGTTTAAATATTAAAGTATTGAGTTTGTAAGTTCCATTAAATTATTGCGCTAAGAATATGTAATAGATTAATTTACGTATCAATAATTTTTAGTAAAGGTATTGTTACCGTTTTTAGTTTAAAAGTATTTGTTTGTATTAATAGTTCAGTTCATTTTATCTGTTGCAATATTCATGTTAGTAAAGTAGTAAGGGTAGACAACTGTCATTTGAAATGTTATAAAAGATCGTGTAACTTTATTTTTGGTCTCTTTTCTGTACGTGTCGCTGGACTGGTAACAATACACAAAGTTGTAAGTAATTGACTATCATTTATCATCAACCTCCTTCTCAACACCTGCATCACGTCTTTGTAAAATACTGTTTTCAGTATGTTTTAGTTAAGAGAATAACAGTAAACTAATTATAATAATAGCTTTTTATGGCAGTAATCATTACAGTCACCATCTTTTATTGTAAAACTAAGGTTATAGGGTTATTCTCCACATAACTATAGTATGCGAAATAAAGTTTTTTTTTTATATTACTAGTCTAAGCTGATTGAAATAGATACCACTAGTATTAACTGGTTTTATGTCCATAAAACGCCACAGGCATGTAACAGAGGTGTGGTGGTACTCTTCTTTAAAAAGGGCGACAATGCCCTGTTTAAGAACTATAGGCCCATCACACTTCTGACCCATAATTATCTACAAGCTGTTTTCAAGAGTCATCATGAACCGTCTCGCACACAGGTTTGACGACTTCTAGCCTCCCGAACAAGCCGGATTCCGTAAAGGCTTTAGCACCGTGGACCAAATAGATACGCTGCGGCAGGTTATACAGAAGACCGAAGAGTATAACCTGCCTCTCTGCTTAGCGTTTGTGGATTACGAGAAAGCCTTCGATTCGATCGAGACATGGGCTGTACTGCAGTCTCTTCAACGGTGCCAGATCAACTATCGGTACATCGAGGTGTTAAAGTGTCTATACGAAAACGCCACTATGTCAGTCCGACTCCACGACCAGACCTCGAAACCTATCCTTCTGCAGCGAGGTGTGAGACAAGGAGACGTAATCTCTCCGAAACTGTTCACCGCTGCACTGGAGGATGTCTTCAAGATTCTGGACTGAAAAGAACTACACATCAACATCAATGGCGAGTATATCACTAACCTTCGGTTTGCCGACGATATAGTTACCATGGCTGAGACCAAGGAGGACCTCAGTATACTGCTCGATGACCTCAGTAGAGCCTCTAAAAGAGTGGGTCTTAAAATGAACATAGACAAGACAAAGGTCATGTCAAATGCCCATGTAACACCCACTCTCATAAAGATCGGAGACGCTACGCTCGAAGTTGTAGACGAGTATGTTTACCTAGGATAAACTGTTCAGTTAGGTAGGTCCAACTTCGAGAAAGAGGTCAAGCGTCGAATGCGACTCGGCTGGGCAGCGTACGGGAAGCTACGCAATATCTTCTCGTCCCAGATACCACAGTGTCTCAAGACGAAAGTATTTGACCTAGCCAGTGATGACTTATGGCACTGAATCGTGGTCGCTCACAATGGACCTTATCAGAAGGCTAAAAGTCACCCAAAGAGCATTGGAGAGGGATATGCTTGGAGTTTCCCTACGTGATCAAATCAGAAATGAAGAGATCCGCAGGAGAACCAAGGTAACCGTCATAGTCCGAAGAATTGCCAAACTTAAGTGGCAATGGGCAGAACACATTGCTCGCAGACCAGATGGCCGATGGGGCCGAAAGATTCTGGAGTGGCGACCGCGTACCGGAAGACGTAGCGTTGGAAGGCCTCCCACAAGATGGACCGATGACCTAGTAAAGGCCGCAGGAATCCGCTGAATGCGAGAAGCACAGAATTGATCGAAGTGGCGGGGCTTGGGGGAGGCCATGTCCAGCAGTGGACGTCTTTCGGCTGATATGATGAAATAGACCTAAAACCACTTAATACTAGTAAAAACTATTTCAATCAGCTAATAATAGTACTGTCGAAAAAAATTACTTTATTTCTCATACTGTAGGTATGTGGAGAATAACCCTAGAAGCTTAGTTTCACAATAAAAAATGATGATTGTAATGATTTCTGCCATAAAAAGCTATTATTATAATTAGATTACTGTTATTCTCTTAACTAAAACATACTGAAAACAGTATTTTACAAAGACGTATAACAGCGCAGGGAATAGCCCTACAGATTTGGTCCCATAGTGAAAAGTGAAGAGAATAACATGTTCTAACGGAATATAACCTTTTTTTTGTTTGGCCGGCACTTTCACATTTAGCCCAAAAATGTATGGACCGTGAATGTTCTCCTTTATAAGACCGATTTGTTATTCAAACATTAACATGGTTTTATAATTAAATCTACCAATCAAAAAACAACACGCATTTTTATTGAACACTTCCTATTCAATTCACAAAGTATTTTATTTGTTTATATAAAAAAAGTACATTTACAATCACAAATCTAAATGGAAACACAAAGTAGGCAAATGTAATTAAAATACTGGAGGCGGGCAGCCCTATCGCATGTTTACGTACCGCGCGGCTGTAGGCATTTATTTCTAAGATATGGCTTAGTTATTATACCGTCTACCGTGGTACGGTGTTTCTGTGCGTGCGAACTATACGTTGTCCATACCGACCAGCTTCTAACTGCTCATCACTGATACTTTTTAAGCCGGACACGATGCCAGGTGAGACAGCGTGGTTTTTGGCCATGACCACCATTGAGTTCGAGCCCGCGACTAGTTCCACAGGAAAATTGCGGTTTACGATTTATGACGTATTAAAAAAAAAACTACTTTCTAGATCTCGTTCAAACCAATTTTCGGTGGAACTTTACATGGTAATGTACTGTACATTATATATATTTTTTTTAGTTTTATCATTTAGAAGTTACACACATTTTACCACTTTGGAAGTCTCTCGCGCAAACTATTCAGTTTAGAAAAAAATGATATTAGAAACCTCAATATCATTTTTGAAGACCTATTCATAGATACCCCAGACGTATGGGTTTGATGAAAAAAAAAAACTATAATCATAATCTGGCATGTCAATGTAAAACGACGCAGCGTTGACGTTAACGCTGTGAAGACACAACGCAACGGACTAATGAAACAACACTCTTGCTGTTAGAAAAAGGGGTGCGGTGCGGGAGAAGCAGGTCGTAAGCGTAACCGGCGCGGGCGGCCGGCGCGCGGCGCACGGAGCTGGAGGTCAATTTCAAGTAATTAGCGGTAGAAAGTCATGATTCTCAAGTTGAGTGTAGATTAAAAATAACCAGTCAAGAGCGAGTCGGACTCGCGCACCGAGGGTTCCGTAAGGAGCTTCATTCGTACCTATAGTTACCTAAATAGTTCTATGCCCAGAAACTAGTCCTCTAAATTGTATGAGCGCCCATACAACTCAGAGGACTATTTAAATTGGCGTCAATTACAGTACCTATGTCCATACATTGTCCCAATAAAAAAACATAAAGGGGTGTCCCCATAGACGCCCTTTATGTTTTCTTTTTAGGGTTCCGTACCCGAAGGGTGACAAACGGAACCCTATTCATAAGCCTCCGCTGTCCGTCTGTCTGTCAGCGAGCTCTATCTCATGGACCGTAATAGGTAGGCAGTTGAAAATTTCACAGATTGAGCATTTCTATTGCCGCAAGAGCAACAAATAATAAAATTAAAAAATAAAGGGGGGTCGCCATACAACAATTTTAAATTTTGAAAAAAAACTAATCTGACCCTGGTATGTGCAGGTAGATATGTAGGGTAGGTACCTAACCTAACCTACCTACCCTACATATCTACCTGCTTACCTACCATATATACCTATTTATACCTACTAATACTATGTTAGTAGCAAATAAATAACTTTGACTTTAATTAATGAATGTTACTGGATAAAGTTAACTTAATATTTTTCTCTTAAAATAAATGAAATATACTCCTACACCTTTATTTTAACACAACAACATTTTTTCATTAAAATTAGACAATTTCTTTACAAATCTTTGTTTTTTTATAGCGCCTCTGTTGTTACCTTTACGAAAGTATTACAAAAATTCATAGTGATAAATCTTGTACGACATGGTATGGAACCCTTCGTGTGCGAGTCCGACTCGCACTTGACAGATTTTATTTCTTTTAATTTCGCAAATGTTTCCCTGAATCGAAAAAAGTTTTCATACCCTCGCGACGCCCCAAAACATGGAAAAAAGTGAAAAAAAAATAAGAGTGGGGAGGGAAGGTACCCCTAAAAAAACCTGATTTTATTTTACGACTTTGTCGGTGTGATTAATATGTATAGATCCATAACGAATTACAGCTTTCTAGTACCAAGTTTCTCTGAGCTAAGCCGCGGATAGACAGAAAGACAGGCAGACGGACAAGGCAAAACTACATTAGTTCCTTGTTGATTTTTTTTTTGATTTTACTTTTTTAGGGTTCTGTACCCTAAAAAAGTAAAATCAGACAATGAGTAAATAAAATCTGTCAAGTGCGAGTCGGACTCGCACACGAAGGGTTCCATACCATATCGTACAAGATTTAACACTATGAATTTTTGTAATACTTTCGTAAAGGTAACAACAGAGGCGCTATAAAAAAACAAAGATTTGTAAAGAAATTGTCTAATTTTAATGAAAAAATGTTGTTGTGTTAAAATATAGGTGTAGGAGTATATTTCATTTATTTTAAGAGAAAAATATTAAGTTAACTTTATCCAGTAACATGCATTAACTAAAGTCAAAGTTATTTATTTGCTACTAACATAGTATTAGTAGGTATAAATAGGTATATATGGTAGGTAAGCAGGTAGATATGTAGGGTAGGTAGGGTAGGTAGGTAGGGTAGGTAATTAGGAAAGGTAGATGCGCCGTAGATAAGTACTTAGTGCTAACCGTGCGAAGCCAGGCCGGGTAAAGCTAGTTACTTATAAATAAAAGGATTTCTCTTGCTACATCAGACTATATTGTACAAAATAGAATGTAAGTAGTACGCCAAATTTTAATTATAACTGTGCGTTTGCACTGGCGAAACATTCACAACAAAATATGTTGGGATCTCTATTTTCTGTCAATTTTTCATACAATGTTTGACAGGAACTAGAGATTTCAACATGTTTTATCGTGATGTTTCGCCAGTGCAAACGCACGGGTCAATACAGGTATTAATTTACGTTATTTTTGATAGTCATACAGAAATCTATTATTTCTTACTTATTATTTTTACACATCCCATCGGACTATGAGAGTGAGGGAAGAGAGAGTGCACTCGTGTCTGCGCACACACTTGTGCACTATAATATCTCCCGCGCCGAAGGCCAGTCTCCGTTGAGATTGGCCACCGTGACCGAATATTTTTACACCAACAATTTTTCTCAATATGAAATTGTATCCACAACGGTTTAAGGTAACTGAATAGTACACTGTATGTGCCAGCATTCATTTCAATGTTACTGAATATATTGTCTATTGGAGTGTAGTTTTAACATGAGGTACACACATCAACACCGTCTAGGGATACTTTGAAAAAAGTCGATAAAGTTCTTAAACTCAAAAAATACTGGCCGGTTTTAAAATCTTGTGAAGAAAGTTTATTTTGTAGACCTTTTTGGATGATCGAAATTTAAATGATCGAAATAGTATATGCTGCCATGATAGTAGGTACTTACTAATTCCATGTCATTACTCCGACTATTAAATAGTTATCTGTGGAATTTATATCGCATAATATTAGCATGAAATACAAAATTATTACTTTAAGTTGCAGAAAATCGCCCATATTATATAAAATACGTTATGAATCGGCGTTTTTAGTATTTGTTGATTATAAACAGTATATGTTACATGATACACACAAGTTTCAAATTCCTAATTTGTTTAGTTGTTGAGATAGAGCTCGTACAAAAATGTTCTAAAACAGACAACTTCTACGGCCCCCTAATTCATCATTTTTGAAGATAAAAACAAATAAAAATTATATTTATTCTCTACTCGATGAGCTCTAGAAAATGATACCCCACATGCCAGGGTCAGATTATATTTTTTTCAAAATTTAATTTTATTGTATGGCGACCCCACTTTAATTTTTAATTTTATTATTTGTTGCTCTTGCGGCAATAGAAATGCTCAATCTGTGAAATTTTCAACTGCCTACCTATTACGGTTCATGAGATAGAGCTCGCTGATAGACAGACGGACAGCGGAGGCTTATGAATAGGGTTCCGTTTGTCACCCTTCGGGTACGGAACCCTAAAAAGTAGGCCAGTAAGAAAAATTTAGGTACAAATAAGTAGGTTTGAATAAATAGTGAGCAATTTAATGGATTTGAGGAGGTATTCTGCTCATCATGCCGAAGATCCTCATCAGATCTTCACCAAATTTTTTTGAGACCATCTTAAAGTTACTTACCTTTCAAATGAAAAACGGATCTCATAAGGCGGAGATATCCAATAGCAATATCAAATATTTTTGCCCTATTTTGGAGGAAGTACTCCTCAAATTAAAAATCCCCGACGACAAAAAATTTCAAAAAATTCGTCGTAATACCTCTACGCCAAGTTTCGTCCAGATCGGTTGTAAAATACGACCTGTAGAGGAATACGTACAAACTGCACATCAAGTTGATGCAGAGACGCTATCACGGTAATATTATCTAACGCTACGCTCGCTCGGTCAATATTAATCCTTATCCAATAAAATATGTTATTTAAATTGGGCATTTAATTAAAATTAAAATATGCATTGACATCCGATCATTTACATGAATAGTAAAAGATATCACAGATTCAAAATAAGTTTGGAAAATCCAAAAGTGCACGCCTCATATCACTCATTCATAAACGAAAAAGAAATTCAATACTTACATAGTTTCTAACAAAAATTAACAATTTATCACTTTTCATGAAGTATGTTTTGACTGCTGTTTTACCCATCAATATGGGTAAAATTGCTAACCTCGCAATCCTAACGTAACGTCAAAGACTATTTATTTCGATATTTACGTTGTGGGTTGTTAGGCAACGACGTCAAATCAAGGTTGGAAATATTTAGTTACAGATATTATATATTTTAGTTAGTATTTTATTAATTATAATTAAACTACTTTGAATAAAAGAGCCATTTTCAATAGGGTTCCTTCTATGGCTGAAACGAAAGTATAAAAAAAAATTTACTCAATTAATGGGGTTCATAAATTGACGGACAGGATTTTTTTTCAACTATTTTGATGCTTTTTCCATTTGTGCTGCATTAAAATCAATTGTTAGTACAGTATTAATCTCCATTTAATCATCTATACAATGGTATATAAACTAAGTAGGTTCTGTGTACTAGCAGGAGTGTAACAATAAAAACAGTTGCAGAAATGGGGAAAAATAAATTTTTCGATCGTATAGCACACTCTAATGCTTTGCATTATGAGTCGTGCAAAAAATTACGTATAACAAAATAATTATGGTTGACAGCTACGCGCGCAGCGGTAGGAGTCGATGACATTGTCCTCTGCTATTAGGTACTATGCTACTATATAATCCCGGTAGTACGTAGGTACCCGTGGAATATTATGCGACATTCACGCGGGCGAAGCCGAGAGCAAAAGCTAGTAAACACTAATTACAATTAACTTAGACTTTATATTTTCATTAATATACTAACGTCCCCCAAAATTTTAAAAATTGACCACTGTGCGGCAGGCGGGTGCTGTACTGCTGTACGCCAAGTTCACGTTCACGGCCCAGAACCGCGCGCACACAAATAGAGTAGAGGCGTCACGAAAGCACTTGACGACGACCGATGCTATTCTCGGTCGCGAGTTGTGTGACACAGGGTGTTAACTACTGTTAGCGCAGTTGTGGATCGCTTGAGGTCACGTGGACATGTACCTATAACGGATATCTGCCCAGTGCCCAGCCACCACTTAAAGCTGTTTTCAGACCAGCGGGATTTGTCGCGCAACGCGAGTTGACGCGACACGAACAATACAAAACTTCACGGTATAACAATAACCGGTGTCGCGTCGCGCGACAAATCGCGCTGGTCTGAAAATAGCTTAAGGGTCCCGCACACTCCGGTAGAACAACTTCCATTAAGTTTTCATAGAAATTGTTCCAACCAGAGTCGCATCGCGCCTGTCTGCGGCAGCCATAAGCCATAGCAGTGCAATTGCTGGCTGAAACGCAGCACGGTGACGCAACGCAAACATGCACGACTCGCGTATCGTACGTGTGGCGCGTTCGGTTGTGGTTGGTGTCTCAATAGCGACTAGCGTATCGTACGTGTGGCGCGTTCGGTTGTGGTTGGTGTCTCAATAGCGACTTGCGTATCGTACGTGTGGCGCGTTCGGTTGTGGTTGGTGTCTCAATAGCGACTTGCGTATCGTACGTGTGGCGCGTTCGGTTGTAGACTGTGGTTGGTGTCTCAATAGCGACTTGCGTCCGTCACTGTGCGCAAAAATGTTCAGTCATACAATGTTAACAGTCACTAACTGTACAAATAACCTACTGTTAAGTTACTGAAGCACTATAACCTACTGTTAAGTTACTGAAGCACTATAAACTACTTCATTACTCAGTCATCATTATTGTGCTAGGCATCTTTTCCCAGACAACAATTATTGATTCATAATTTTCAACTCATCTAAATATTTCTAAATTCAAAATTTGACGCATATTATAAATGGTCAGTCACATTAAGAACAAATCTTAATAATTAAAATGTTAGTCTAAAAAATATGAAAAATATTTTAAGTTTTTACCTGGGCGCGGATACTGTGACAACAGCCACCAACGAGCTGCTGAAGAGACGGTCGACGAGGCAGGTTTCCTGACCTGAGCGACTGGCGTAGATCTCCTCAATGCCATCATCGGGCGTCAGTGCAAACAGGTGGTAGCCACTGCTACTGCCCGCCACAAGAGACCTACATGACAAATCACACCTGCTACAATCACAGCATTTTACAATAACTTAATATGTTTATCTTAGATTGATCATGAACGATAAGTGTAGCCTGAAGAGAGAAAAACATCAAGGAATCCAAGGACAGGGTTACAGAGCAGTATTGTATTTGAATATTGTAATAGAAAGAAACTAAACAAATGTTATGACCAACTGATATATTTACCTAATTACTTATTAATTGTCATCGTCATCATCACATCACATCACATCACATATCAAAAGTACATAACAAAATGTAATTGCAATTTATTTCTGAAATGATAGCTGATCTTGTCTAATAATTTATAGTACTGGCGATACATTGCATTGCCATTGTTACTGACACCAAAATACTAACAATATTATGGACCTTAGTCTGAAATGAAGTTGTATTTAATTTAATTTAATATACCTGAAGATGTTGTGCAAGAAGGCTTAAGGCTTGGGCATGACTCAAACTCAAGGGAGTCCATATGCAGCAGCCATCTCATTACTAATATGATTTGTCAAAAACTCTATTTTAAGAAATACAACATAATTATTGTAGTTTCTGCCTATCCCCATCAGAAGGCTTGGGTTTATGTATGTATGTACAGACGCCAGCACATAAAGTTACTATAATCTGTCAAATTTCTTTAATAGATTTTCAACTTTATCGCTAAAGAATAAGGATCAATGTTGATTGGGAAAATTTGACAGATTGGAGTAGGTTGATGTGCTGGTATCTGTACAACACACTCAATTACCAAGTTTATGTATGTATGTACAACACACTCAATTACAAAGTTTATGTATGTATGTACACATGGCTACACATTATGCTATACATTTCCAGTTTAAGCTGACCTCGCATTGTAAGGAAATTGTTTAAAATGCGAGATCACCATAAACTGAAAATGTATAGATTGATGTGTAGCCGTGCATACAACACACTCAATTACCAAGGTTATATATGTATGTACAACACACTCAATTGCCCCGTATTGTGTTTGTACAACATACTCAATTACCATTGCTCTCTTTTGTTTTGTAAACAAGCCCAACTTGTACAATATTGTGTTGGATTATGTTTTAACTAAATTATATTTGATAAACTGTTTCATATTGTGCTCCACAACAGAGCAAAAGGATTAATATTTATATTGGAAACAAAGCTGTTCCTAAAATCATAAGGAAAATGAATATACCAGCAGCTGTTACAAGCAAAACAACAATTCTTTGTTTAGAGTACAGTTGTGACTAATTGTTGTGCAATTAGACAGGATGCTGTTACCGGAGGCATGCCTGGCGAGTGGCGACTGGGCGCGCGAGTCCAGTGATTACACAAACCTCGTACTCGTAGGCTCTTTGAGATGGTTTGGCTTGTCCACGCCTCCTCTGACGCCATGTTTGTTTACAGCCAATGCTACGGGAGAAGACATTACGAAACAGCTGGCAATGACATATTGCATCATCACGCTAAACAACGAAACGCACTAGTAACATTAGCGATGTTAATTCGTGACATTGTACACTTTCGCAACCGCCGTTCACGGAAATCTTCAGGCCCAACCATAACCCCAGTATAATATTTCAAACAGGACATCAATACTGCTCCCAATCTACAACCGTATGTTCTGCTACTTACGTGCAATCTTGGTTGAATTGAACAAATATTCCTCCTGCATTTGAGCCCTCTGTGTTTTGACCTCCTCCCAAACTCATTGGAACGTTCGAAGAGTACAAATTGTTTTAAAAACTAAGATCTACAAACAATGGCACACACGCACGACAGTTACTCAAGTACAAAAAAATAATCACTCACTGAAATAAGTAAATACTTGAAATTAATTGTCCGTCACAAGAAACAGAATTTTGACACAAAGAACGACCTTGCTGCTAACAACAAGCCCCCTCCCGCACACTGCCTTCATCGTTCACCTCGTTCACCTGTTCACCACAACGAACGACAGCATTATAGTTCATAACTTCACAGAGCACAGAGCACTATCACAGAGGCTAGTACCTACAGATCAAGCTTGTCTACAGTCCACTAGCAAAAAGTTGTTATGCCTGTATAAAGCGCCCCCGAGACGGTCAAACTGTTTGCACACTGCGCAGATTGGTTCTGTACGCCGCCGCCCGCCGCCCCGCGCCGTAATCAGACTTGTTACGCATAAATTATGAAATGCCCTCGAATAAGGATCGCGATTTTTTTGCGTTTATTACATTAGGCCCGGCGCCCACTATCGGTGGGCATCGGCGCGGCTCGGTACTGCCGACGAATAAAAATATAACTTATGTGTATGACAATACCGATAACGCGCCGATGCCTACCGATAATGGGCGCCGGGCCTTAATCTCCTGTTTAAATGTCAAAAAAAAGAAAATAGTTAGGTCAAAGAATGGTACAAATTAAGATATCGTTTCACAAACGAACATCTACGGAGAGTGCTAGAAACTACCGCACCAGATGAGTATAAAAACTTTCTTAGAATGCACACAACATCACGCTGCAAAATCCAACGTAAACTGTACCATGTTTGTTCAAACGCGTCGGAAGACGATCAAACGATGCGTCAAACACAGCCAAAATAATTATGAAATTTCATCAAACATGCTCCAAACCCGTGAATGTTTGACAAACCTTTCAAACTAGCTGTGTAAACGATCAAAATGGTTTGAGTCAAACCAAAATCTACGTGTTTGAATCAAACCATTTGACCGTTTTGGGGACGCTTTTGACCGTCTCGGGGGCGCTTAATTAAGAAAGTTTTTATAATTAGTTTCTACCACAGACATATACTTTATATGTCTGTGGTTTCTACCACTGTCTGTAGTTGTAATGTACTAGATATTACGGATGACTCCACACAGAGCCGTCCCGCTCGACGCGACGGTTACCGTCACGCCACGCCATCCACCGCCGCGCCGCTGCGCCGACCGGGAATACAAATCAGAAGCGACGACGGGACGCGACGGGGCGCGATGGTTACATTTAGAATTGAGAGATTGTATTCAGAATTGAGATATTGGCTTAGAACTTTAACTTTATCTACATCTACATGTTATAAATCTTCCGTTATTAAAAAAAAGTTTTCGAAAGGTTGTCGAAAGTGAAAAAAAAATAGATATATCGATATATCGATATTTATTAAAATATCAATATCGACGTCGATATTTCGAGGAAAAAATATCGATATATCGATATTTTTTCAACAAGCCTAATTTTTACATCTAAAACTCGGTAAAAAATACATAAAATAAAAAAGAAAATATGGATTTATAAAATAAAAATTTTGATATAATCGATTTATCGATATTTTTTCAACAAGCCTAATTTTTACATCTAAAACTAGGTAAAAAATACATAAAATATAATTTCTTAAAAAGATGTTAGTATAAAAAAGTATTTCTTTTTAGGATTTTTTAATCTTAAAACTTATAAATGTTTATTGGTCTGAAAAAATATCGATTTTTATACCTTTTCGATACTTGGAATTTTATATCGATACATCGATATATCGAAATATTTAATATCGCTCAAAAATATCGATACATCGAAAAAAATTATATCAATATATCGATATTTTTTCGACAAGCCTAGTGTGACCGACCGATGCCGCATGCCGCCGCGCCAGCAGCGAGCGCCACGTCGTCGCCGGCGTCGCCGCCCCGCCCCGCGCCCGCTGTGTGGATCATGCTAGAAAGTACTCTGTGGTGCAGATACCTTTACGTCAAATTCCAGTATTATATAGTGCTCTGTGGTCAAATACAGCACACACAGACAGAGATAGAGAACATGTTGTCAAAAATTCAAAATGTCAAAACACGTTCACGTTCTGTGATTAGTGTGGTGATTAGTGTGTGAAATTGAAGGTATACAGACTTGCTTGAGTGGAAAGAGGGGTCGGTGGGTAGCCTGTGATTCCTCCACAAAAGCTACTAAACAAGACTCGACGCTACACCTAAAGTAGGTAACCTACAAGCTGTACGTACATGAATAAATATATTGTAAAGAAAGTAATACCTTAATTAAAGATTAGGTAAAAACTCGTTACCAAATGGGTCGTAAAATACCAGCAAAGAAACATCGTGGAGTTAAAGATCCCTTAGTGCAACAAGCTAAACGTTTAGCAAGGTATGTACAACTCTGGATTGCCTCTAAATATTGGTAATTTCTCGATTTTGTTTTTTTTTCTCGTAAACCATTTATCTCCGCAACTTAAAACTTTGCGTGGAGGCTTCTAATACTTAAATAATCTTTCTGTAAACAAATATGGACTCCCAACTCGATGGATGATAAACTAAAGCTTAGCCCCCAGGTTACCTATCTGTCGAAAATCGGTTGATTTTGTGGTTGAAGCGTGAAAAAGTAACAGCAACACAGACAGAGTTACTTTCGCATTTATAGCATCTATATTATCAGCATGGAACATTACAAAAATTTATTAGACAATGTATTTATTGTAAATATAATTCTTTTATTTTAGTTTAAAAGGCAAAATTAATGCTCCACCAAAGGACCCTGATGAGCAGCCAGTGCCAAAGTCGCTAACGAGGCTTTTTGCATTTCGGGATCCAGATAATAGAAAAAGAAAAAGTATAACAAAAGAAAAAGTTCACACCAGCCGGCTGCAGACACAAGGCAAAGGTTAGTACATTGTGTCATGTAGCTAATCACTTTAATTATTAGAATACTAGTCGAAACAAGTTGTTTTGGGGGGCTTACTGTCTCAGGTAAGGTGGAGGAGCTTGTGGCTAAGTAATAACACGCTGCACGGGTCAATCCATCAAGTTAAGCTCCGCTTGCCGGTGTTGGTCAGTAGATGGGTGACCATCTTTACATACCGAGACTCGTCCGTGCCTCAGAAAGCACGTTAAGCTGTTGGTCCTGGCTGTCATTTGTGGATCTTTGACAGTCGTCAGAAGCCTGAAAGTCTGACAACAGTCTTACCAAGGGGTATCATATTATCCAGTTACTGGGTTGTGGAGGTCAGATAGGCAGTTGCTACATGTAAAATACTGGTATTCAGCTGCATCCGGTTAGACAGGAAGCTGACCCCAAGATAGTTGGGAAAAGGCTAGGAAGAGACTGTCCCAGGTAAGGCCATGTGTGTGTATTTAATGGTTTGTTTCATGTTACACAGAACAATTCAGACATATGTAGACTAACTGTAATAAATTCTAACTGTTACTTGGTAGCTTTCACGTTACTGTTGTTTTAATGGCTATAGTTCCTTATTTTTTTATAGCCTCATTTATACCCTTATTTACCAGCTTGTGTTGTAATGTAGTACAGTATTGTTTCTTATTAGATGTCAGACCAAGAGGTGATGCTCACAACCCAATATCTCGGCTCCGTAAGCTGCCAGGAGAGACAGGTCGTGGGTTTTCTCTGCGCATCAACAGTGCTGTCAAGGCTCTCCACAACCCAGCTGAAGAATTACACTACCCTGTATGTTTCATTATGTCTTTTTTGCTCTATTTTATTTCAAATATTAATGCTTATTCCATGAAAAGTAGGAAATACACCCCCATGTCGCCAGTAATGTGTAATCATGGTGTCCAGGTTCAGGACCCAGACACAAGACATGTTTCTTATTTTAAACTCCAAAAAATATTGTTTGCAAATTGTGCAAACACAAATCCCCATTGGTTTAAAAATAAAATTCAAAGTCAAATTTCTTATGGAGGTAAGGACTCATTGATTAACTTTATAATTAAACGAATTAAGTAATGGCTAAGTTAATAACCTAAGTGTAAAATATTTCTGTTTCTATTTTCTGTCCGTGTGGTGCCGGACTTAAAGAATCGCACTACCCTATTTCTTCCCATGGGTGTCGTAAAAGGCGACTAAGGGATCACTAGAGAATGGGCAGCAGCGTTCTCTATGCACTATTAACACCATACTGCGATCGCCAACCCGCTTGCCAAGCGTGGCGATTATGGCAAACCCCCCCCCAAAAAATGACAAGCACCACAAAGAAACGGCCCCTAGTGCCCGGCGGCCTACCTACCCTTGGCTACGGTAGCGGTCAAGGTCACGGTGAGGCAAGGGGTGCTAAGAATCCCCGGAAGAGATCCGGCTACCACAACCACCGGAAACTGGACCTGGCAACGTATAACACGCGTACACTCCGGACCGACGAGAAGATCATCGAACTCGAGGAAGAATTGAGCAGGTTACGATGGGGTATAGTAGGATTATCTGAGGTCCGAAGAGAGGGGGAGAACTCGATAATCCTTAAATCCGGAAACTTGCTCTATTTCCGGGAGGGCGACCAGCAGTCCCAGGGTGGTGTCGGATTTATCGTCCACAAGTCCCTTGTGAGCAACGTGGTAAAGATCGAGAGTGTGCCGACCAGGGTGGCGTACCTTATACTCAGAATATCCGCAAGATATTCGCTGAAGGTCGTACAGGTTTACGCCCCGACCTCGTCACACCCCGACGATGAAGTGGATACCATGTATGAGGATATTTCTAGAGCCATGCATGCCTCTAAAACTGACTTCACCGTTGTCATGGGGGACTTCAACGCGAAACTGGGCAAACGTAACGTGATGAGCTGCGAGTGGGGCAATTTGGAGTTGGACGTCGGAACCACCGGGGTCACCTACTGGCCAGTTTTATGGAGAAGGAAGGCCTCTTTATGATGAACTCCTTCTTTAGAAAACGCGAGCACAGAAAGTGGACCTGGCAGAGCCCTGATAGTGCAACAAAAAATGAGATTGACTTCATTATGTCGACGAAGAAGCAAGTGTTCAATGACGTCTCTGTGATCAACGCGGTGAAAACCGGAAGCGATCACCGCATGGTAAGAGGCACATTGAACTTAAATATGAAGTTGGAAAGATCTGGACTGGTGAAGTCTACGCTCCGTCCAGCACCGATCCAAGTCCAAAACCCCGAGAGCTTTCAGCTCGAACTTCAGAATCGTTTCGAGTGCCTAGGGAGCTCCGTGGACGATTTTAACGATGGGTTCGTGGAAACTGTCCATACGGTCGGGTCCAAGATCTTTAAGACCCGTCGTACAAGTAGAAACAAGAAGCTCTCTGATCCTACTATACAGCTCATGAAGGAGAGGCGCGAGATGATCCTCCAGTCTTCAGACGATTCGTTCAAGTACCGGCAGCTCAATAGACGGATCTCCAAGTCTTTGAAAAGCGACCTTCGTCGCTTTAGTACGGACCGCATTAAGGACGCGATAGAGTGGAATAAGGGCTCCAAGGTCTTTGCAAGAGATCTGTCTATTGGGCAGAGCCAGCTTGCAAAGCTGAAGACCGATGATTACAGGATCGTATCCGCCAAACCTGAAGTATTGAGACAGATCGAGAGGTTCTATGGACAGTTATACACGTCATCCAGTAACCCCGTTACGAATCTGGCAAACGACCCAAGAGCTAGATTAACCCGACATTATACCGAAGATATCCCGGACGTCAGCTTGTACGAGATTAGGATGGCTCTAAAGCAACTTAAAAACAAAAAGGCGCCAGGTGATGACGGAATTACGGCCGAACTCTTAAAGGCCGGTGGGAAACCCGTTCTGAAGGCCCTCCAGAAGCTGTTCGATTCCGTCATACTCGAGGGTAAAACGCCACAGGCATGGAACAGAGGTGTGGTGGTGCTTTTCTTTAAAAAGGGTGACAATGCCCTGCTTAAGAACTATAGGCTTATCACACTTCTGACCCATGTCTACAAGCTGTTTTCAAGAGTCATCACGAACCGTCTCGCGCGCAGGTTTGACGACTTCCAGCCTCCCGAACAAGCCGGATTCCGTAAAGGCTTTAGCACCGTGGACCACATACATACGCTGCGGCAGGTTATACAGAAGACCGAAGAGTATAACCTGCCTTTCTGCTTAGCGTTCGTGGATTACGAGAAAGCCTTCGATTCGATCGAGACATGGGCTGTACTGCAGTCTCTTCAACGGTGCCAGATCGACTATCGGTACATCGAGGTGTTAAAGTGCCTATACAAAGACGCCACTATGTCAGTCCGACTCGACGACCAGACCTCGAAACCTATCCTTCTGCAGCGAGGTGTGAGACAAGGAGACGTTATTTCTCCGAAACTGTTCACCGCTGCATTGGAGGACGTCTTCAAGGTTCTGGACTGGAAAGGGCTAGGCATCAACATCAATGGCGAGTATATCACTAACCTTCGGTTTGCCGACGATATAGTTATCATGGCTGAGACCATGGAGGACCTCAGTATAATGCTCGATGACCTCAGTAGAGCCTCCAAAAGAGTGGGTCTTAAAATGAACATGGACAAGACAAAGGTCATGTCAAGTGCCCATGTAACACCCGCCCTCATAAAGATCGGAGACGCTACGCTTGAAGTTGTAGACGAGTATGTTTACCTAGGACAAACTGTCCAGCTAGGTAGGTCCAACTTCGAGAAAGAGGTCAATCGTCGAATCCGACTCGGCTGGGCAGCGTTCGGGAAGCTACGCAATATCTTCTCGTCCCACATACCACAGTGTCTCAAGACGAAAGTCTTTGATCAGTGCGTGTTGCCAGTGATGACTTATGGCACTGAAACGTGGTCGCTCACAATGGGCCTTATCAGAAGGCTAAAAGTCACCCAAAGAGCAATGGAGAGGGCTATGCTTGGAGTTTCCCTACGTGATCGAATCAGAAATGAAGAGATCCGCAGGAGAACCAAGGTAATCGACATAGCCCGAAGAATTGCCAAACTTAATTGGCAATGGGCAGGACATATTGCTCGCAGAACAGATGGCCGATGGGGCCGAAAGGTTCTGGAGTGGCGACCACGTGTTGGAAGACGTAGCGTCGGAAGGCCTCCCACAAGATGGACCGATGACTTAGTAAAGGCCGCAGGAGTTCGGTGGATGCGGGAAGCACAGAATCGGTCGAAGTGGCGGTGCTTGGGGGAGGCCTATGTCCAGCAGTGGACGTCTTTCGGCTGATATGATGAAAATATTTCTGTCCACAAATCCCCACTGTCGTCTCATAGAGGTCATAATGGGGATTAGTGGAATAACCCACCATCCCTTATTACTTATTAGTCATATTGTTGCAAGTGCCGATGATCCTTTCAATTGTTTTTGTAATAATTAGGAGAAGAAGACGAGAGAGACGAAGAGGAAGAAGAGATAAAGAAATTAATTTTGTAAGTATACAAAATGAATTTCTTCGTCTCTTCGCTTACTGGAATGATGACGAAACCTAGATTGTGACTTTCTAACATGCGATGAGCAAATGAGGTGATCAGTGATTGATATTCTAGAAGAGGCATGTGCCCCGTGTCGGCCTAATGAGAGGCCTCATTGTTATATTGTTACTGTTCACAGCTGGACGTGGAAGTGGACGATGAGAAAGGTTTGCGTATGAGTGAGCAGCGCGAGAGGCGCGCGCGCAAGCGCCGCAAGGCGGCACCCGAGCGCGAGCCGCCCCTCACCCGGACACAAAAATTCGCGCTCAAGAAAAAGGCCAAGAAGATGAGAGCCTCCGAGGTAATAGAATACTGTGTCTGTTGCACAATGCAGACTCATTATAATTCCTTCAGATGTAACATTAGTCATTAAGTTGTGGGCATAGAGTAGACTAGAAAAAATCCCTCGTCATTTACCTAAAAGATAGTTTTTTTATTTTTTATTTTTTCTTCTTTGGCAACTAAGCCGATGTCGACTATTGTGCCAGCGTCATGTAGTGACGGCAATGCACCAAGATGAGCCGTCGAACTTTACACTTCGTGGTAGGTAGATGTCTAGTTGTTATTTATGTTAGTAGCTGGAAGGACAAGACAATTTTTGTTAGTAAATCTAGCTAATGGATAATAGTTATATGTATGTATGTAATAAATATATATATATATATATATTTAAAACACTACAAATCGACATATATATTTACAAAGTTATTATGACTACACACCAGACTACATTTTACAATTACAATTTATTTTATTTATTTCTCTCAAAAAGGTACAGGTACATGGTATATATGTTAACAGGCAGAATCAAACCTTTGTGAGAGCTGGAGTCTATACTGGGTTTGGGACCTGTATGACAGATCTCCAGGCTCACACCCTTAAAATTACAACATTAATTGCACTTACGTACTACAACATTGAAAAAGCTCCAAGTACTGAGAGGAAGGGAAATTAAAACAAAACAAAATGAGATGTGCTATGTGTGTCTTTGGAGAGTGTTGTGTGTCCGTGAGTGCAATATAAGTCCTCGCACCCAGTACCCGCAAAGGGCACTGGGCGCGAGCACCTACTTGCCCGAGAGTGTGTGTGTATGTCTGTGTGTGGTAAATAGGTGAAACGCGAACAAAATATATTAATTTGATTAGGTAAAAATTCCCGGTAGGTGAAATTATCTTAAAATATTTAGAATATTTTCAGTCTCAGCATAATCTAGTTGAAGTAGCCATTTCGTAATGGTTTTTTTACATTTTGATCTGCACATAGGGTATATATTTAATATCTTATTAATCTTGTTATAGACGTAGCTACTGAGGAAAAGGAAACTACGTTGGGCCGCACGACAATTTGTGCGGATGGAGGGACAGACAGTATGTTTACGTCGTTGGGAGACAAATTTGCACGGAGCGTAGGAAAAAATACAATAGACGATGTATATCTAGTAACTTAATCCGCTTAACCGTTCTTAAAGAGTTAGAGAACCCTGTAAGAAATCGACACGTGTTTCGCCTCTCAACGAGGCATCCTCAGGACGACGATTCAGCGAAAAAAATTGTGTTGCCCTGGTCGGTAACGTCCTCTTTATCATTTTTTACTATTGCACCGAATCTCTACAATCATTCCTTTAGCTGTTTTTTAATTGAAAAATCTACTTATGTTATCCAATTATCCAAAAAGGTCTACAAAATAAGCTTTCTTCAAAAGTTTTTAAAACCGGCCAGTATTTTTTGAGGTTAAGAATTTATCGACTTTTATTATTCGTAGAATTTATCCAAAGTATCCTAATAGTGGATCCACATAGCCCGGCGGCATGTGCTGGCGTCCTGTCCGCCGGCTTTGTTGCGATTGCTGCACGCAAAAGGCCGTGCCGCCGGCCGCACCTCGCGGCATCGGGAGAACATCTTCTTTTGCTCTTTTTTTTCTTTTTAAGACAGAGAATATACACCAAAATTGCAGCAGCAATTGCGATGTTATCGTCCATTTTTGTCTCCAGTATCTGCGTACAACTCACTTCACCGAAAGTCACAAGATAACTAAAAATATCGATTCACAGCCGCACTTTCCCGCTTCTGCCGGCGGCTTTGCTTGTGGTCAAGCCGCCGGCTGTGCCACCGGGCTATGTGGATCCACTATTAGACGGTGTTGATGTGTGTACCTCATGTTACAACAGAACGGGTTACACTCCAATAGACAGTATACAGGGAGGCAGGGAAATTCGACCTATTCCTTGAAAGGGGTTATACTAGAGGCATTAGCAACAAATTAAGTCCAATGAAGTAGGGGTCAAAACTGGATGGTTCTCGAGCTGTGACGGTTCTTCGATTTTCTAGAAATTTTCTGACTTGTTACCAAAAACAATTAATTATGAAAAAAATACTCCACTCTAAACATTTAATTGATATTTTTCTGAAAGCTGAAAAAGGAGTAATCATTGTAAAAAAAAATGCTTGCCCAAAACTTACATAATCTCAGAAATAGAAGGTCTTTATTAGCAATAATTTTTAATGATTGTATTAGTCCCGAAAATTGAAG
This sequence comes from Conistra vaccinii, assembly GCA_948150665.1. Lineage (NCBI taxonomy): Eukaryota > Metazoa > Arthropoda > Insecta > Lepidoptera > Noctuidae > Conistra > Conistra vaccinii. The sequence continues at coordinate 240,304 of OX411323.1, read as the reverse complement.
TAAGCTATTGGAATTTTTTTTATGAGAGTTGGCGTACAAATGTGTAAAATGACTAACTGGTTTCATAAGCTTTCCAAAAAGGTAAAGAAAGAAAGAAAGAAATTAAATTTATTTAGCACAGACACAGACAAAGGCACACAACACAAAGGTACAATTGTCATTAACTTTTCCTGCGGTTTTTCAAAAATCATCAAAAGGGCACTATAGTTCAAATTTTTTATTTTGATTTGTTAAATGAATTCAGCTCGAAAAGTCAACAGTGAGAAGTGAATAAAAAATAACGTATAGTCCCAGTCGCCCCCACATGGATTGCCACCAGGTGGCAATTGGGAGAAAAAAATCCCAGTTGCCACCGGGTGGCGACTGGGACCTTATTGCCCCCACTTCAAATCGCTGTAATTTGCGGCGTGGATCGCCAAACCCCTCATCGCTATCTGTCCTACGGCCGCGATGACGGGGTTGGCGGTCACATTTCCAATGTATATTATTATTAGTAGATAAGTGATATTTTTTAGGGACGTTTGTATGTCCCTTATCCAATATTTTCTTTATTGTAGTTGCTTTTAATCGCTTATTATTATTAATCATAAAAACCTGGTGTAAATTCGTATCACAGAAAATCTTAGTATTTACAATAATTATACTAGGAACAAAAGCTAGTCATCAGCCACAGATAATCAAATTACATATTTACAAACTATGTATTATCAATCAAATTACTTAAACGTAAAAATTTCCTCATAATCATAAAAACTTGGTGTAAATTTGTATCACAGATAATAAAAATATTTACAATAACCATGTTTTACAAAAAAAATATAATATCTACTAATAAAACCACATTGGAAATGTGACCGCCAACCTCGTCATCGCGGCCGTAGGACAGATAGCGATGAGGGGGTTTGGCGATCCACGCCCCAAAGTACAGCGATTTGAAGTGGGGGCAATAAGGTCCCAGTCGCCACCCGGTGGCAACTGGGATTTTTTTCTCCCAATTGCACCCCTGGTGGCAATCCATGTGGGGGCGACTGGGACTATACACAGATGGGTTTTTAATATCGTTTTATATATTAACATTTTGTCGTTGTCATTAACTTGTGAGTGGCGTCCAATAAGCCAGTTGAGGTTACATAGTTTTCCGTCTAGTTGTTTTCTTTTGGTCCAGATGTGCTTTTGCCACGTCATTCTTTTGTCTAAGTGCATACCCAAATATTTTACGTTATCTTCTTGAGGTATTATTTTGTCATTTAATTGAACGGGGGGCAAGTGTCTCTCCTAAGGATGAATTACCTGAGCAGATTTACTTTCATTTGCCTTAATTCTCCACCTTTTCAGCCACAACTCTATTTCGTGTAGGTGATCTTGTAACAGAGCTGAAGCAGTTTCAGGGTTAGTGTGTGTAGACAGCAAGGCCGTATCATCGGCATACGTCGCTATTGACGTGTGATCGTTGGTTGGTATGTCTGCTGTGAAGATAAGGTACAAGATTGGGCCCAGTATGCTACCTTGCGGGACACCTGATTTGATTTCGTGAAGGTTGGAGTATTCCTCGTTATACTTCACCCGATAGGTCCTTTTATCCAGGTACGATTTGAGTATATGAAGAAAACAGTGTGGGAGCGCCTTTTTTAGTTTAAAGATAAGGCCGTCGTGCCATACCTTATCGAATGCCTGGCTGATGTTAAGAAAGACCGCAAAGCAATATTGTTTATTTTATAGACTTCTACTGATAGTGTCGACAATACGGTGAACTTGTTCGATTGTTCCATGGCTTTCACGGAATCCAAATTGGTGTGTAAGTAACACTGTACCCAGATGTTCCTTCATTCGGTTGAGGAGTATCCGCTCGAACAGTTTTCCGACTACTGGCAACAAGCTGATCCCCTATAAGAAGTTGTCTCCTGTGCGGGTTTGCCAGGTTTTGCTATCATTCCTACCTGTGCGATCTTCCATTGACCAGGAAAATGTTCAAGTTTCAGGCAGGCATTGAATATGTGCACTAGTTTCATTATCCCTTTGTATGGGAGATTTTTTTAAAGTGTTGCGTCGATAAGGTCATATCCGGGTGCTTTCCCTTCCTGTAAGTTCTTTGCTTCTCGGTATACTTTTTTGGGGCTAGTACTTTTCAGAGGCAAACACATTTGATTTGCTGTTTCAAGGTACTCTTTGGTTTCTTTACTATGTTCGTAGCAACTCTCAGGGAGTGGTTGAAAAAAAGTGGTTGTTCTGCAAAAGTGGTTGCCTTCTCGAGCTCAGATCTAGCCCATCCTCCCTTATTGTTATTAATAGGTGGTACGTGGGTTTTAGGGCGCTTTAAGTTTTTGGTGACTTTCCACAGCGAGTAGTTTCAATCGTTGGATCAAGATTTGAAAGCATGTTTTGGATGTTGTCATTTTCGTACTTGTCCGTAAAGTTTTTAAGTTCGTCTGAGAATTTATTGAAAATTGTTTTGTCGCTTGGATATCTAGTTGTCTGCCAAATCTTTCGAAGTTTACGCCGCTTCTGTGTTTTCTCCTTAATCTCTTTTGGATATGTGTTATGTTTTGGTGGTTTGCCTTTAGTTTTTCGTTTAGTGGTGGCGATGTTAGCAGCATTATGTATGGACGTGTTAAATTTCTCCACCTCATCCTCTAACTCTTCTGGTGTTCCAATTTTTGGTTTTTAAGGTCATTTCTGATGTTATTACCTTTCTATACATTTCCCAGTTTGTGGTTCTGGAGTATATTTTTGAAGGTGGTTCTACTAGAGTTACTGAGTTGAGTTAATATTCAGGATGACTGGAGTGTGGTCTGAAGTAAGGTTAACGCATGACTCTGTAGTTACGTAATTTCTGTTTATATTTTTTGTAATAAAAAAGTCCAGCAGATCAGGCGTCTTTTGCCTGTCGGTAGGCCAGTAGGTGGACTCTCTACCAGACAAGCATTCCAATTTAATATCTTCTGTTACTTTAAAGAGTTGTCTTCCTCTTGTGTTAGTCAGCCTGGACCCATAGTGGAGATGTTTCGAGTTCCAATCACCAGCACTGATGAATCTCTTACTAAGTGTAGAGAAGTAGTTTGAGAAGTCTTGTGCTGATATTGTATGTCTAGGAGGACAGTAGACAGCAGAGAATACTGTTTCATGTTTGGCATCTACCACTGCAATAGAGGTTGCTTGGATTTTATCTGTGCGGTATTCCTCCATGGGGTAGTGCTTGATATTTCTTTTAATAATTACTGCAGTGCCGCCGTGACTGTTTCCAGAGGGATGGTTGGTTGTGTAGATCGTATAGTTATTAAATGTAACATGAGACTTCGAGGTAAACCTCGTTTCAGATATTAATGCTATGTCGATCATTTCTGTTTGTAAGAAGGTTTCAAATTCTTGACGTCGTTCCGTCAAGCTGTTGGCGTTCCAAGTGACAACTCGGAGATTGCGATTCATTTCTTAATGAGGCTGTTGACTAGCTGAACCATGCGGTCCATCATTTTGTCCATCATTTTTTCCATCATTGTCAACATTGTGTGCTGTAGTTTTTCTAGCATTGTTTCCATTATGTCGATCATGTCGTTCAGGTCGTTCTTTCTCTCTAATGGAGGAGCTGGCGGTCTGGTCCTAATGGTCTCAGCGTATGTTTTCTTAAAGTTAAATTCACGTGGAGTGACACTGTCTATGTTGTTGGTCTCTAGTTTCCTTGAAGGTTGTTGTTCTTTGGGCTTGGGAGCAGTCTTCAGAATTCTTTCTTTGTGTTGCTTGTAGATTTTGCAGCCTTTGTAGCTAGCCAGGTGTTTCTCGTCACAATTTGCACACGTGGCCTCGGTATCGGGTTTTTTGGTGCACTGCGCTGTCGAGTGGTCATTGCCACATTTAACGCAGCGAAAAGGTCTGTGACACTGGTTTTTTAAATGTCCAAATCTTTGACACCTTTTACATTGAAGAATTTCCTTCTTTTTATAAGGGGCTTCAAATGATATTTTCATTTGGTTCAGGTATCTAACGTTAAAGATTTCTTTGTTATTCTGGTTTGGTTCTAGGTCAACATAATACATAGGCAGTGGTTCTTTTGTAGCTCGGTGTCGTACATTAACTATTTGTCTCACTTGATGTCCAATGCATTCCAGGTTTTTTGAAATTTCTGATATATCTTCTGATGCGTGCAGTCCACGTAAGACCACCCTGTATGCTCTCTCACTTTTTAGCTGGTATGTATAGTGTGAGATGTTGTTTGCGATGAAGTTTTCTCTGATGACCTTGTACGTTTGGATGTCTTTTGTCATGATTTTGATTATGTGTCCAGATCTTAGTGTAGTCATGATATACAGATCAGTTTCAATGAGTTTATTCAGTTTTTCCTTTAGGGATGCAATGTTAAGGACACCTGCCACAAATATGGGTTCTGACTTTGGTATGTATTCTTTACCCTCTGTTTTAGTTTCCTTTGTAGATTCTTCATTAAGGATTTCGAAACTGTTGTGCGTGGATATCTGAAAAGCCGAACTACTTTTAATCTTCTTATTTGTTTCATTTTGTATGGGGCTTGTCTCTTTCCGTTTCTTTCTCCTAGCAGGGTTTTTATCTTTTTGCCATTCCTCAGTATCTGTGTTTTCTGAGTCACTTAGTACTATCTGTTTTTCAGCAGGTTTTTGGATTTCCTTAGGTAGTGCCCCTAAAGAGTTACTTCTTGTTCTCTCGAACATGCAAGAATGAAATGTTTGTTGAATCATATTTGGTCTTTGTAAGTTATTAGTTTTATTATTTTGAGAATTTTTCCATGAGGTTCCCACGAGTATGGGTCGATATAAACTGTCGCAAGAAGGGTGACGCCCATCCCCTCAAGAAGGCAGATACACACAACGTTTGCCAGGTCCGTTGAGGTTGGCGCTCATGACTAGTTTCCCACTAGCCACTCATTCAGATGTTTATGAGTATCCTATTGGCACGTTTCCCACCGTAGGATAAGGGGTAGATGAGAGAATGTTTATAGAGGAATAGTTCCTTAGCTGTTCCTCGCAGTCCGGGCGATTAAGCCAAGGCCACCATTTCTACTACATTAGAAGAGTTATGGTTTGTGAAGATCATTTCCTACCTTCACTGGCAGAATTGTTAGTCCTGCTGACGTATCTACAGGTTATTTAACCGCCGCCTGTGACTCGGCGTTGAGCTGCTCGTTTTGCACCACCCGGGGGGCACGTTTAGGGTGGGCCTGGATAAGGTGGTAAATCCTACGGACGCGAGCAACAACCGCCCCCATCAGGCGTTTTGTAATGTTTTAATTTTTATGGTGTATCAAATACTTGTAGTGTGATTATTCAATGACAATAGAGTGGTTGTGTTCCGAATTTCCGAAGGGAAGCCGGTAGGAATCGGCTTGTTAGGAGTCCACGCCTCTGGCGGTAACTATATCGAAACTTTGTTATATCTGAGGAAGTATGATCCGTAATGAACTCGCATTTAGAACTATGATCTTCAGTTCAGAACCCCGTGGTTTCTGGTCTCTCTAGTGATATTCAAAATGATTTAATACGAGACCACATTAGATTAGAGATAGATAAAGGTCAATTTCTGTCTGTAATGATTGACGAAACTCCCGATGTAGGGAGTAATTTTTTTTTTGTTTTTTGTTTCGGCTTACCCATTCTATAAGACCACCCTTCGCCACTGGACTTACCGCGGCAATTCAGACCTTCATCGTGGCCGCGAAAAGCTACTTCTTGTGTATCTAACAAAATAATGGTGTCAATAAACCGTTTCATTAAATTCCTATTTCGATTTACTTTTCTATTATGAACTTCATGCGAATTAGCGAAAAATAATCAAGTTGTTCTGTGATTCGTTTAACGACATCTGTCGGCGAGTAGAAATACTATTTTGTGAGATTTCATTTCATGAAGCTAGTTTGGCGTTTCAACACAAGATGACAGCACATCTGATTTTACTATAGGAGTGAAATCAAATGTAATTATAATACAAGAAGTATTTTTAATTAAGGAATTTGTTTCATAATGTAGGTATTATTAAAGAATTCAGTGTTAATTATTATTTCTTTTATTCCATTTAAATACATATTATTTACATTTTTAAATATTTTTATAAAAACAAAATAAAACAAAAACATTTAAAAATATAAAAAATAGTAGCCCACCGGTATCGGGAACAGGGTCCAAGCTACCGGTGGTCAGGGCTCCTGAGAGAGGAATCTCCTAACCATACGCGCCGTGTCCAGAAGTACTGCTTTCTGGATCAAGCCCTTGATCCAGCTGCCTAACGAGAGCCTCCTAAGGTGTTGGTCGAGGCTCTTGGCTATTATGCCATTGGCCGTCACGACTACAACCAACAATAACACAATGACAATGACACACAATGACTGCTGTATCCACATCCCACATGTCGACAACCTCGCGAGCCAGATCAAGATACTTAATCTGTTTATCTTTTTCTGCTTTCACGAGGTTCTCGTCATGCGGGACCGCTATATCAATAATCATTGTGCGACGCTCTGATCGATCTATCACCACTATATCTGGCTTATTGGCAACAATAGTCCTGTCAGTGATGATAGATCGATCCCAATACAACGTGATATTGCCATTTTCGAGGACTGGGTCGGGCACATACTTATAGTACGGTACTTCCGATTCCACAAGACTGTATTTCAGAGCAAGTTGCTGGTGGATAATCCTGGCTACAAGGTTGTGCCTATGCAAGTAGTCTCCGTTAGCCAGACGAGAACAGCCGGAAATAATGTGTCGGATTGATTCCCCCGGACGGTGGCATGCCCGACAGATGTCAACCGTGCCGTCCTTCACAATATATTTCCGGTAGTTGTTCGGTAATTATTATCCTTTATTTCATTTATATACATATAAATGAATTAAATAATAATAATAATAATTATTATTATTTATTTAATAATCAAGTAACAAGACTCATAGTGTTAGTAACAAAAAACTTACAAAATATGTTAGTAAAACATTTCACACATTCATTCACATTCATTTTCATTATGTGTTTCTTATTTTCAAACCTTGAAAAGCATGTTTCCTCACAAAGTAAATAATCCGTCAAGCAACAATCAAAACTATTTTAATGCCGCCATCCTAATCCTACTGATCGTACTAATTATTTTTCAAATCTACTCTAAAGCGCAGGCCACACCGCCAGCTTAGCGGGCGGAGCGGGCGAAGCGAACAAAAGAAACTACAAACTACGCGAAATATTGTAGCTCGCGGTGTGGCCACACCGCCAGCTTAGCGGGCGGAGCGGGCGAAGCGAACGAAGGAAACTACAAACTACGCGAAATATTGTAGCTCGCGGTGTGAACCGAAGTATGTAAAGAGGTGAAACGATGCACGCCCGCCCACCCGCTAGCTGGCGGTGTGGCCTGCGCTTTATGATGTAATTTCAACTTATTAAACTTTCTACTTATCCCAAATACCTAATTACAATGTAGTTCAACGTACGTTTCTTTCACTAAACTCAAAACACAAACACTATCTTAATCACTTTTCTATACCTCGATCAGGTTAAGCTACACTTGCCGCGGTTGGTCCGTGGATGGGTGACCGTCTTTATATACAGAGACCCGTCCGTGAATCGGAAAGCACGTTAAGCTGTTTGGTCCCGGCTGTCATTCGTGGATCTTTGACAGTCGTTACGGGAAGTCAGAAGCCCGAAAGTCTGACAACCATTCTTACCAAGGTATATCGTATTACCCTGTAACTGCGTTGTGGCGGTCAGATAGCTAGTCGCTCCATGTAAAATACTGTAAAGTTAAAAACAGTACACGTGTACAGTACGACACAACTAAGTGCTTGTTTACGGACACGCGGGGCGTTGGGCGGGGCGTGCGGCGGGGCAGCCCGCACAAAATTCAAACATAATGGCGTTGTATGAGAGTGTTTACGGAGAAGCGTTTTTATAGGCGTTTGCTTGAAATCCAGGCGGTGCCCGCGGCGGGGCCCGCGGCGTCGTATGTACGCTCAATACCTACGAACTACGAACATCGGCGATATCCACATATAACATCAAATAAGTAATTCTATGTTCCGTTGGAGCTCTAAACAATTAAAGCTTCTAAGTGAACGAACGAACGAAAAATATGGCCATTTATGTGAAATATTTTGATACTCGCACATGAATCAAAACCTACCGGGTACCTACTTTCCGTTGACCTAGAATCATGAAATTTGGCAGGAAGCAAGATCTTACAGCACTAGTAAAGGAAAAAGTCCGATTTTTTTAAATTATTCGTTGTATCACAAAAAAAAAAATGTGATTACAAACTTAAATTTGCAGTTGGAGAATTGACCGTGACGTATATCGATGTATGAGAGAACATGTTTGTCAACTACTAAATTAAATTTGTTCTTGGGATAAATTTTATTCATCCTAACCACGGAAACCTTCATTGTGCGTGGTCCGACACGCACTTGGCCGGTTTTTTTAATGCGTCGTTGGTCTAGTGGTCGCAAGCACTACTGTTGAGCATAAGTTCCGGGTTCAATACCCGGGTCGGGCAAAATATTATTGGTATTTTCCATCTGGTATTTGGCTCGCCCCCTATTACATGGGACTTAAACATAACTAGCGAAATGTGGGTGTAGGTACTATAGGAACATGTCTGCCTAACTTTTCGGAGAATATAGGCGTGATGTTATGCGTCCTATGTATTTCTTTATTTATTATTAAATATTTCGGTCGCGCTTGAATATTAGCTCCCGCCTTCCGCTCCCGATGCACGCCGCGTGCACCGCCGCATTCACCGCCGCGTGCAACGCCGCGGGCAACGCCGCGGGCACCGCTACATTTCACGCCACGCCGCACGCCCCGCCGCACGCCCCGCGCTTCCATAAACAACATCGTACATCGCCATATGTTTGTGTTTGCGCGTGTGATGACGCGGGCCGCTGCACGCCCCGCCTCTCTGTAAACAGAAAAAACGTCCGACGCACCGCCGAACGCCACGCTGCACGCCACGCTCAACGCCCCGCGTCTCCGTAAACAAGCACTTAGATGTAGCATCGGCAAAATTCGTTAAACCGATAGTAGGATGTTATTGGGCACTCTAAGCCACCTTACGTTCCATCGGTTCACTTCGTTCACCTCGTCACTTCAGGTGGCTTAGATTGCCCAATAACATATATGAAATCCATTCTATTCCACCTGATGAACAGAAGGTGGAGTACGAATTTTTGCATAGTGCAGTAAAACAGGTGGCTTAGATTGCCCAATAACATATATGAAATCCATTCTATTCCACCTGATGAACGGAAGGTGGAGTACGAATTTTTGCATAGTGCAGTAAAATAATGGTTCAGCGCCTATTCCACCCGATGGAACTAGTTATAAATGTCAATGTAATACATTAATCGACTCATTATTAATATATCCGTTTCAAGCAGTTGTCATGAAATTTGTAAAACAACCACAATCGTTACATATAAACAAACTTTGTGTTAATTCTCAGGAGACTGGTTTTCGCCATGGAGAATTATTACCTAAATCGGTACGATGTATCATTTGCGGGCCGTCAAATTGTGGAAAAACTAATTTATTAATTGGTCTTCTTATACACGAGAATGGATTAAGATTTCAAAATGTTTATGTTTATTCGAAAACCTTGCAACAACCCAAGTACGTTTTTTTAGAAAAAGTCTTGCAACGAGTACCAGGCGTTTCATTTCAGAAATATCATGAAAATGAGCAAGTACTGAGTGTTCAGACCGCAAAACCGAATTCTGTAATTGTATTTGATGATGTTGCTTGTGAAAATCAAAGTAGTATACGTGATTATTTTGCTATGGGGAGACACAAGTCCATCGATTGTTTTTATCTAAATCAGACGTATAGTAAAATCCCTAAACAGTTAGTAAGAGACAACGCAAACCTAATCGTACTTTTTAAACAAGATGAAAGAAATATGAGACATGTTTATGAAGAACACGTCAACACTGACATGACATGGACTGAATTTCGGGAAATGTGTTCAAAAATATGGAGTATACCTTTCAATTATGTTGTAATTAATAAAGATTGTTCCAAAAACAAAGGATGTTATAGAAATAAATTTGATACGTTTGTAGTCTTTGACTAAGAACACGAATACATATAAAAGGTTTATTACCTACAAAACATTATTATTCACCTTACGACGCTAGATCAATTACAACCTATTTTACCAATATGGAAAAATCATTGAAACGGCAAATTGTTGATGCGGCAGAAGCTGTAAAGATAAAAGTACGAAAAATGAGAGATACTGAGATTGATAATAAACAAGCACTAGAAACTGTTTTCAAACCTGTTACAGATCCTCTCAACCTAATTGCTAATGCTAGTAAACAAACTGCTCTCCTGGGTGCTAGTAATGATTTTGTTGATGTTCCGTTTACTAACGAAACTATGTCGAAAGAAGGAACTGGCAGCGCAAAAAGTAATGATAATAATAGCGATGAAGACAAATATGAATCCGATATCAACAGTGACTCTTCTTATGAATCAGTAGTTGAAAGGAATCAAGATTATGATACATCATCCTGGTCAGTATCTTCAGAAGCGTTGGTAGATATTCCATTTGGGGTTAGAGCAGATCGCGGGAAACTGATGCTAGGTTCTGCTTGCATAACGATCAACGATCAATACATTACCGTAGCTGAACGTAAATACCGAAATACACCTGGTTTAAAACAGTTGTTGCTTAAGAAAGATGTAGACTTAAGCTTGGTTACAGATAATGATATGCAAAATTATAAGTCGATGTTACTTGATACAAATGCACATCGTAGAGATTATGATCCAAGTAAACCAATAAAAAGTAATAAAGGGCAAAAATATATGCAAATTATTAAACCTCTTTTTAAACTGAAGAATACAGTTCAAGGAAAGGGTCTACCGTTAATAAAAAAGTGGAGAAAAAACGTAGATTTAGTGTACTGGGATAATCCTAATGAATTAGTAGAAAGATTGAAATTATTAATTGCATCTAGAGATGCTGGCAACACAGGATTAGATAATGAAATTATATCTATCATTGAAGAATTGCGGGAAAGTAAAATTATAAATAAATAAATATTTAAAAATGTGTTTATTTTACTATCAGCCTCTCGATACAATACACCTTAAACATGAACGTAGACAAATTCGGACACTACATTCACAAAAGAATGCGTTTATCAGAGTTATTTGAGTTTAATGAGAATGCATTGTTAAAATCAGAAAACGGAGATTACGATATAAAAACATCAAGACTGAGAGGAATTAGATCTCCAGTAGAAGCTGACGATGCTGTGAACAAGGATTACGTAGATCAATTGAATGCTAACACGTTAAAAGAATTAAAGAATCTGGGTGTGAACAAGGATTATGTAGATGGATTGAATGCTAATATGTTTAAAGAAGTTAATAATCTGATTGGTATCTTGCGTTCTCAAATCATAAAAGATGCAAAGGGTACAGTTCAAGCTACTTTAAAAACAGGGTTACCAGAGGTTTCAACTCATTTGCAAGATAAGTTTTACACTAAAGCAGAGGTAGATAAATTACTTCAAAAAACTCCGTAATGGTAAAACAGCAGATTGTAAATGAAATACACAAAGCGGCACGAAGAAATTTCCTTCGACGTTCTGTTATTCTGAAAGGAATCCACGACTTATGGCAAGCAGACTTGATGGACATGCAAAACCTGAAAAAGTATAACAAAGGTTACAATTTCATCTTAGTGGTGATTGACTGCTTCTCGAAGTATGCCTGGGCTGAACCGTTAAAATCGAAAAATAAATTCGATGTTACTCGTGCATTCGAACATATATTGCTTAGTAGTCGTAATAAGCCTATGAACTTACAAACTGATATGGGAACTGAATTTTATAACATCACTTTTCAAACGCTTATGAAAAAGCACAACATTAACCATTACTCATCGTTTTCTACTAAAAAAGCATCAATTGTAGAGAGACTGATTAGAACTGTAAAAAATAAATTATATAAATATTTTAGTCTCAATGGAAACTATAAGTGGTTAGGTCTACCATTGGAAGATACATTGAAGAGATATAACAACACAAAACATCGTACTATTCGATTTAAACCGGTTGATGTGAATAAATATAATGAACAAATAATCAAAGAAAATATAAAAAAAATTAACAAACATGATTTAGTTCAGTGGAAGCCTAAATTCAAAGTTGGTGATTGTGTTCGTATAAGTAAATACAAACATAATTTTGAGAAAGGTTACACTCCTAATTGGTCTACTGAATTATTTATTATAAAAAAAGTAAATAAAACCTTACCAGTTACTTATCACATAGAAGATCAACGAAAGCAAAACATATTAGGAGCTTTTTACGAACAAGAACTACAAAAATCGAATTATCCTGATGTTTATTTGATAGAAAAGGTTTTGAGAAAGAAAGGTAATAAATTGTATGTCAAATGGTTAGGTCTAAACAGCGCAGAAAATAGTTGGATTGAAAAAGCTGCAATAATGGAATAATATTATTATATAACCATTTTTCATCTGAAATCCTATCATTATTATTTGAGTAATGCAAGGGGGTGGACTAGTTAACAACATAATTAATAATCTACCTTTCGAAGTTCATTTACCAGGATACAATTATTGCGGACCAGGAACCAAACTTCAGAAACGTTTAGCGCGAGGTGACCGAGGTGTAAATAAGCTAGACGAAGCTTGCATGCAACACGACATTGCGTATACAAACTATACAGACTTATCAAATCGTCACAAAGCCGATTTACAACTACTTAACATGGCTAAACAAAGACTTAAATCAAAAGATGCAGGGAAAGGTGAAAAACTAAGCTCTTGGGTAGTGAACAAAGTTATGAAAGCGAAACTAAAGTCGGGATCTGGCATTAAAACATTTAAAAGCTTAGTTTCAAAAATAAAATCAAAAATTAAGAAACTCAAACGCAAAGATAATAAGACTTTAATAAAAGCAGCTTACTTAACCGCAAAAAAGTTATTTCCAAACATTCATCATCGAATTCGAGTACCCCGAGTAATACCCATACCAAAGACTGGAGGAGTTTTACCTTTAATTCCAATTTTCGCTGGTTTATCAGCTTTAGGAACTTTAGCTGGTGGTGCAGCTGGCATTGCAAAAACCGTCAATGATTACAAAGCAAGCAAACAAAATTTGCAAGAAACAGAACGTCATAATAAAGCTATGGAGGCATTAGTGTTGGGTAAGGGTTTATACATTAAGTCGTATAAAAGTGGTAAAGGATTGTTTATAACATCTTCAAAAAACTGAAAAATATGCTACCTAAACGCCCTCTAACAAATGTAGACATCCGAAAGTTTTCAAGTGACATCCCATATTTTCGTGGGGTCTACATGAAGGATCGACTACCTCGGAAGCCGAAATGCATTGAATGTGGTATCGTTAACTTAGACGATTCTAAGAACGAAGGAACGCATTGGGTAGCTTATGCTAAAGTATACAATCACTGTGAATACTTTGATAGCTATGGAAATTTAAAACCTCCAATGGAATTGATGCAATATTTTAAAAATTGTAATGTGTTTTATAACTACACAAGATATCAAAAATTTAACGCAGTTAATTGTGGTCATTTATGTTTAAATTATTTGTGGACTTTTTGGAATAAAAATGTATTATAAAATATATGCTTTTCTTTCATTTCAATCATTTGCAAGATGTCGCTCACTTTGTCGATAACTGGAGACTCGTCAGTGTTAACTACATACTATCCTAATACATTGCAACTAGATGGAGAGTATGAGTGTGCTTTATTGCACTTTTCAACATTTAATTCTATTCCAAACATTGATATAAGTAATAATAAGTTCTATTATGGTTTTAATCAAGTTATTGAAATACCGGAAGGCACTTATGAATTGCAAGATATCGGCGATTATTTAAAATCTGAAATAAAAGATGCAGCGATCAAACTACGGTGCAATAATAATACTTTAAAAACTACAATATTCTGTACAAAAGACATTAATTTTATTAAAGAAGACTCTTTTAGAAGACTGTTAGGATTTAACAAACAAATCTTGAAAGCAAATAAATGGCATGTGTCACAGTCTCCAGTCAACATTCTACCTACGACCGTAGTCAGGATTGAATGTGATATTGTAAGCGGTTCATATATAAACGGTGAACCAAGTCATATTATTCACGAATTTGCACTTAATGTGCCACCTGGATACAGGATCATAGAAATCCCGAAAAACGCAATATACTTTCCAATCAATCAAAACAACATAAGCTGCATACATATCAGGCTGTTAGATATAAACAAACGATTAATCAATTTACGAGGTGAAGAAGTGCAGGTATATCTGCATCTTAGAAGAAAACAATGATTGACTACAATAAAAATGTGTCTCAACAAGTAAAGAATATCAGTTCTGCTCGAGCTAGCTCTCAAATAAGACCTCTCTTTAAGAAGAAAATAAAATTAACTAAAGACAATAAAGCATTCCTTAGAGCGATCGGATTATTAAAATGAATATCTTAGATGTTTTATCCGCTCCGACATACGACAATACTATAGAAGGAATCGAATTTCATTCCTACAAGCCCTATGTAACGAGTTTTAACAGGAACGATGAAATCCGCATACCTATCAACCAACAGGACTTGTACATATTACCGTCAGCTAGCACCCTATATTTGGAAGGAACTGTTATCGTTAGCAAAAAAGATACGAAGGACAAAGCTACTAGTATCAATTTCACGAACAATGCTCTACTCTACTTGTTCCAAGACATTAGGTATGAGCTAAATGGTGTGGAGATTGATAAAATAAAAAATGCAGGTATAACAACAACCATGAAATCACTCATTTCAATGAACGAAAGTGAATCAAAAATGTCTAATGCCTGGGGCTGGAATATTGATGGCATAAAAAATATAAATGGAGGAAGATTTTCTGCTTCTATACCACTTCGTAACCTCCTCGGTTTTGCTGAAGATTTTAAAAAAGTCGTGATAAATAGTAGACATGAACTGATTTTGTTACGTAGTAATACTAATTTGAACGCTGTAAAACTTAATACTGGCGAAGTTGTGGATGATGTTCAGATTAACAAAATCATATGGCGCGTACCGCATGTTAAAGTATCAGACAAAGAAAAAATTGGTTTGTTAAAAGTATTAGAAAAAGATCGCCCACTTCAAATGATATACAGAAATTGGGATCTGTACGAATATCCAGCTTTGCCTAAAACTACAAAACATACCTGGTCCATCAAAACTTCATCTCAAATAGAAAAACCAAGATACATTATTATTGGGCTACAGACAAATAGAAAAAACAATGCAAGTTCCGACATGTCTCAATTCGATCACTGTCATATTCGAGACGTTAGAGTGTATCTTAATTCAACGTATTTTCCATACGAAAGCTTAAATGTGAGTTTTGCTGATAACAGAATCGCTTTATTATACGAGCAATACACCAGATTTCAACAGTCGTATTACGGACGTCGTTCGGAGCCCATACTAAGTGAGAAACAATTTAGAGATTTAGCACCGCTGTTTGTAGTCGATTGCTCTAGACAAGCGGATAATCTAAAGACAGGTCCGGTTGTGGATGTGAGAGTAGAAATTGAAAGTGATTCAGAGATACCAGATCAAACTTCAGCATATTGTCTTATTCTGAACGATTGCATTGTTGAATACAAACCATTAAGTAACATTGTTAAGAAGATATCATGAACTCGGATACCATTATAGTGGAACTCCAAGGATTTAAAGATTCTATAAATAATTTTATTATCAAAGAATTAAGCATTGCGAGTCAGGATCATACACAGACGTTCTTGGTAAAACCACCATATTCATTCCATTACCTAACACCAGAAGAAAAAAAGCAGGTGAGGTGGCTAGAAAGGAATCGAGGAATTTACTGGAGTGAGGGGTTCATAGACTACAAAGAGTTTCAACGCGTTATTTTACCATATTTAGAAAATAAAAAAATTATTACCAAGGGTTTGGAAAAGATTAAGTGGATTAAAGAGTTATGTACAAATTGTGAAGTGATCGACATAGGTGAGAAGGGATGTCCTAATTTTGCAATATTAAAAAAAAAGTTTTGTAAAAATAAAACTGATTTTAATTGTGTGAACCATAAAATGAATTGTGCATTAAATAATGCGGTGTGTATTAGAAAATGGTATGTTGATAATAATATGTCTGTTTTTAATTTATTTTAATTCATTATTGTGTTGAAAAGTTAATAAAAAATGTTTATCTACTTAAGAGTGTTTCATTTAATATAATCAGGGTAACCTACTTATCAAACTTTAAATTAGCTGCAGCAAAATTATTATTTCTTAAAAATTTTAATATATAATTTCAAATGTACTATGATTTTAAATGAATTATTCTAATAAAATATACTGAAAGAAAATAACCTATAATACACTACACTAGAGCTAATTTAGAGTCCGAGTATAAATAAGTAATACAAAATAAAACATAATTTAAATGGTAAAATAATGTATTTTTATTTATTTTTTATATTATTTACAAGTATTACAAACTAATTATACCTACCTACCCAATAATAGTAATAATTGTCTCCACATACTTAATTTTACAAACTTGTGATGTATGAACATTATCGCAAATAAATTAAACAAAGAACTTAACATTATATATTATAATTATTTTATGTTTTATTATTATAATTTTTAGACTATGTACAGGATAAAATACAAAAGGTTAATTACTATAAAACTTACATATTTAACATTTTAATAATTTAGATATACTTACATTCAAAACTTATACAACATAAAAACCTAAGATGTTTAAACAGTAAAAAATACGAAAACAAATAATATGTTCTAATAACTATAATATAACTTACATAATTTATTATTGCTTATTACTAAAATCTTATAAAGTAAATACTTACAAAATAATGACACCAACTATCAGCTAATAATAACAACTGTCCCCACAAAGTTTTTTTGATATTTTATTAATTAACGATTGCGTCTCCTCCATAACATGATCCACCGATTCAGTCACTACATACTGCGCACTTAACATTACCCCGTCCTGATTGTCACTTGCAGGCTCTTGTTCACTAATATCCAACACTTGTACCTGGATCAGCCGTAAACCTTTTTTCTTCTCATTGTTTATAACGAATGATTGACATGTATGCAGAGATGACTTCTGTTTTAGACACTCCCGTCTTGTTCTAGGTTTTTTGATGGCAGGTCCGCAGTTTTGTCTTGGTCTAGGCTCCTTGTTGACAGGTCTTTCTTGTTCTGGGAAATCTGGGATATGCCAGCTTAGACTCGGAGTCGGAAAACCTTGAGCGTATTGTGAGAAGTCGATAATATCTGGAGAATCACACATTATCAATGATCTGAAACAAACGAAATTATAATTAATTATAATTACATAAACAACATGATGAAATAATGTTATAAGTAGATGGGTACTTGTACAATACTTACAATTCGTTTCGTTTTTATTCGACGTGATATGACCGCTCCGGCTGAGTGGTTGACTGTCTAATGATGGATGTTCTACCCAATATAATAATGTGGAACGTGGCTAATATCTAATTACGCTCTATAAAGCCTTACGCTGTGCTGTGATTCAATTTCATGTTTCAACATGTTCAAACTCGTGCATAAGCACCTGTTCGGTGTCGAATTCTACACCGCGCGCGTCCGAACTTCGAGCTATGTCAGCTTCGTCTTCGTGCTTTGTCATCAAAAATGAACATTACAATGTTTTATCAAGTTAGAGCCTGTATCCTCATGCGCGACTCGCTGCGAGCGCTGTATGCTTTGTCATCAATCAGGAATAGAAATGAAACAGATATAATTATAATTATAAAATACTATTTATTACATTTACGTACTACAAATAAAAGAAAACTTATCACGTTTATGGGACAGCATTTCATACAAATTTTAAAATCCAAAGTTTTGGCAATGAATAATATGATTTATTAAAATTTAGACGTCTAAGCAGGATACGATATAAAAAGTTAGTAGAGAATATTTTAGTCATTTTTACGAAATGCTATGTCACATAAACGCTTTTAAAATTAATTAAGTACTAAATAAGTTCTAATATTATTTAATACTAAAAATAATATTTGTTTGGGGCACCAAGAAAATAAATGTTTTACAATTACATTACCCATTACTTATGTCTGGATCCTGCTATAGGTAATAAGCATTAGTAGGTTCATAATATTTCCTATCTTTACATTTAAGACGTCCTCTAAAATACATTAAAAATGTATCTACTATAATTATTTACATTTAAAAATAATGTTAATGCATTACTTAAATATAGTTGCATTACCCCAGGCTAAAGTAGATACCTTATCAAACGATAGCAACCGCTTATCATCATTACTTGATAGTGCTATTTTATTTACGTCCTGAGTGAATATTTCATGTTTTATTGACTTAAACAAGACATTTTTTTTGCGAATGACATTGCAATTGTACAAAACGTTTTTATAATCTAACATATTTAAATTTTTCGTAACACATTTTTTTGTACCTTTTGCTTTCTTAATTGTTTTGTCGTTAGTTTTAATACAATAAAGCTTTGAGCGCAGTCCTACAAATTCTTTGATAATTTTGCCACTCATTTCATCCTTAAATAGCCCTGGAACCTTCTTATTAATAATTGGCAAGTTAAATTCGTTGTCTATGTCATAGTTGCTGGTATCAAAATATTTTAGAAAATGACCATTGATATCTTCGTAAACATCGTCGGTATTTACATCATAAACTAAACTATCCGTATCAGTATAACACAATTCTATTCGGTTACCATAAAAAGGTTTTATTATTGAATAGTGGAAGTCATACATGTGACTCTTAGATAATTCCAATACGGTAAATCCTATATATATTGGTTTATTAAGAATAACACGCGAAGGCTTCATTTGGATTGCCACTAGATCATCAGAAAAAACAGAAGCGCTATGAAAATATGGACTGCCGATCAATTTCTCAGCACAAGTAGTCTTTTTTGTTTTATTGTTCAAGTCACACCACTTGTTTACTAACTTAACATCTATTCGATGTTCATTATTTTCCAGAGTCTTTCCAAAAATACTATTGTTTAATAATTTGAAAAAATCTTGTTCAAACGTTGACTCTGCTTTTTGACGTAACTGAGTGTTAATATCAATATATTGTTTTAAAAAACAACTTTGCTTGAATACAATAGCGCGATGGATCCTTTTCAATATTAAACCGTGTTGTAAACACGTTTTTAAATGTATGTAATGAATAACATAGTGATATTTATCATATAAATTCGGTATTAGTTTTTTATTCTTACCACCGGGTGGCAAACATTTTTCTGGACAAAATGGAAAGTCATTATGGTCAATATGTAAATTATCTGGATATATTAAATCAACTTCTAGAATATAACCGTTTTCCGCAGTATCGCTAATATCCGCCAAATTCAATTGTAAATTATCTATTTCTTGTCTATTCATAAAACTGAAATCGGAATAGGGCAGGGATTGACACATGCTATAACCGTATAAATTGTTACAGTCTAAATAAATGATAAATGAATTTGAACGAGATGGGTTGTAAGTATCTAAATATTTATGATTGGCTTTGACATGTCTTTTGGAACACATGCAAACACCACCTCGAATACCTTTTTGGATCATCCTAAAAATTTCAATATCACTAATCAACTCTAATTGTATTCCTGTTTTTAAAAGCATTGCATCAAAAGATAGGCTTGGTGCTGTAAGATAGAACGCGGGATCGAGATTGTAATGTTGTTTACATGTTTTTCTAAAATTTTCAAATACATCTGTTAACAACAGTACGTCTGTTTTGAGATATAAATCTGTATACATACCCATGTTACGAATATTAAATACTGACCAAACGGACTGAGCGTGTTCATAGTCTTCATCAGTAATTGGCTCATTAGTTAAAGAGTTAAAAAAAAATGATTTAGGAGGTAAACACGTATCTTCGTAATGTTTCCATTGAGACATATAGTCGTACGGATAAACACCTTTACGGGTAAGTAAGTCAAATTGTGTTTTATTAGGAAAATAGGATTTTAATTGTTTAAACTCTTGTTTTTTCATTGTACTAGCTAGTTTTTCTAAGCTTGTTCCTAAAAACTTGAAAGAATCTACAAACCGAACCTGCATGCTTTCCTCGGTGGAAATAGGAATAAACTTTGTAAAAGAAATGTAGTTTTCTTTTGTTTTAGGTACCACTTTAATAGATCCAGGAGCTTCACCTAATTCTTTTATAAAAAGGTGACAATCATAACCAGACAAGTTATGAAAAAATACAGGCAAAAATTTTGATAGCTTATTTTGCATGTTACAATAACAATGAGCTGCGCCGCGATATTTACCAGTCAAGTGACAATGATCGCGAACCCTGTCGCCGAACAAGAAGTGATCACAAATATGACAAGTCATCGCGTTTTCAAAGTCGCGAGCATTGTCATCTGAGTATATCATAGGAATATTATTTTTTAAAATATCGTAAATTTTTCGGGCATCTTTATAAATAGACTTCACAAAATTAGATACACAATCCGAGCCGCGATAAGAAACGTAACGATTGTAGTTTTCGTCTAGCACACACGTAATATGATATGCGTAAGCTATAGGCACATGTCGCTGCCGCGTAACAGTACCCGCCTTAGTAGGATCGGGGTTACAAGATTCATACCGTTCTAACATTGTTTCAAAATCTGCGTATACAACAAATGGTACAATTTGCTTTCTGTTATAATTTTCAAACTGTATGAAAGAACCCTTTGGAGGTAGTTCCGTGGCGACACCTCCACAATTATGTGAACTAAGAATATCGCAAGAATTAAAAAACATTAAACAAACATCACAAAAGTATAGTTTACCGTGATGCTTTGTCATTTGGTTCTTAACAAGTCGCGGCAAGTCTTTAATCAGACAGTAATGTGATAAATCATCACTTTCTAAATAAAGTAAATGAATCACCTTTCCGTTCAAGGTTTTTGGTTTGTATAGAGGTCCTACGATGGTATTATTTTTTAAACCATAAATGTAAATACAAATTTCAGGGTTATTCACTTCGAACCGCGTAATATCTGAGAAATTAATTGGGAATGATATATCCTTTACATTTAAGACTTTTCGAAAATCAGGGTAAGACGATACTCTTTCAGGATGATTTTTAGCTGGATATAAAGCAGCAATAACTGACCATAAAAAACAATACTCATCATTATTGCGGATATTAACACATGCTTTTTTATATTTTAATGATGCAGGCAATTCGATAAAACCTGAACCGCGCAAAGGTTGATATTTGTTAACATTAATTTCCAAATGGGAATTGTTCAAGAACGTCCATCCACTATCTCGATCCTGAAATTCTTCTATCTTTTTTGTTAAGGTGTTTTTGACTTGAGACAGTAATGAATCCAATTCATAATTCTGATGCAAAGTAAAGTTTTTTGTGGCAAATGATTTCATTTCTTGAGAATCATTTTTAACCATTAAAAACAAAGCGAAATATTCGAAGTTAACTTTTAGACAAATGTGTTCTTTAATAGTCATGTCGATTAAGGTTTTAATTTTGTTTCGAATATTATTTAAAAATGATTCTGTTGAACAATTCTCAGACGGGTCGACAATTCTATAGGAAGCTATACGGTTACGAAATGCAGAATGTATTATTTCTACACCTTCACAAAAATGCGAAATATTTTTGTTTTTATGATTAGTACTACGTAAGTGACCTGCCCAGTGACTGCGCTCAAGAGATGTGTTACAAACGGTACAGAAAGGCATTTTAGTTTTATTTTATGTCAACTAACCTGTACGTTAAAATAATTTTAGACTTACTATAAGATGTCGCAATATGGATTATCTAAGATCGCAAAAGATATCAAATAATAAATTATCTTGGTACCCCAATATCGAAAAAGAAATTATATTATTTATTCCTATCTATCTATCAGTATCTATAAAAAACTGGCTCAGAATTATCAAATAACTGATGAGTCCGTCTCATAAATATTTGTAGCCCGTCCCACTGTGGAGTGTCTCTATTAAGTTGCACTTTAAGTGCAACCGATGCCTTCTTCCACCGATCCTCTTTAGGAGTGGAGACAACTTCGCTCTTATTATATACTTTAACCTCTACATAAAAGTCCCCAGTCAAGTCCGCCGTTCGCCGCACTTTCCCGTTGGCGACACGGCTTACGAGGGACGAAGCGAAGTCTTCGGTTGAGGTTGGTGGTGGAACGCTATCGCATTCCTCCAAACCAAAGAGGTTCGAGCTGCATCTTTTACTGTCAAAATAAAAGAAAAATACCTCTTGAACTAATTGTATGTTTTGCTAAATACAATCTAAAGTTGTTTTTATATATAAATCCACTAACCACTGAAATTAACGTATCATATTCGACAAGAAGGTATCTAAAGATATAAACAGTAATAGTAAAATTACCTCGATTTATATTCTGATGGCTTGATGGTGCTTTCAGAAGCTTTAAGCTTTGTCGGCTTTTTCTTCGGCTGCACCTTTGCAACCTCAATTACAGCAGCTGAGCGCCGTGGCTGCTGGTACTCTGACTCGGAGTCAGATCTGAAATGGAACACAAAACATTAATTTAAAATTTTATGCAGCTATGACTTAAAAGAAGACTGATGCAATAAAATGAACACGTTAATAATTGCAGAAGAAATTTAAAGAAATATCAATCGCTCGAATATGATAATATTTACACCACCCGGCAGACAGAAACCGGGTCCGTAACTGGGTAGCAATTACGTTCTACTGCAAATTCAGTAAACTAATAGAGTACTTACTTACATTTCATAAAAATAGTAGTATATAGAAAGATATAAGCAGTAAATGTAAATTACCTTGATTTATATTCTGAAGGTGTGGTGGTGCTTTCAGAAGCTTTACGCTTCGTCGCCTTTTTCTTCGGCTGCACCTTTGTAACCTCAACTACAGCAGCTGAGCGCTGTGACTGCTGGTATTCTGATTCGGAGTCAAACCTAATGGAACACGAAAGATTAATTTTATAATTATGCTACTATGAATTAAAAGAAGGTTACAAAACTCGCTCTAAATGATAATACGAGTAGTTACACCAGTCGGCAGACAAAAACCGGGTCCGTAGCTGGGTAACAATTAAACACATTAAGAAATGACGAGAGTTACACCAGCCGGCAGGCAAGAACCAGGTCCGTAGCTGAGTACCGATTAAACATTAAAATATTCAATAAACTTAGTAGTACTTACTCACATTTTATAGTTGTAGGATGACGTAATATGTAACGAAAAAGGTAAGTGAATCACTGGAAGATACTGGAGCGAATGTATTATATGATCGAAATTGCTTGGTTTATATACATAAAAAATACAATTTCAGCAATATTTATCTCATATCAAAATTAAACCTTAACTACATGTCCTCACAGGTGTATAACTAAATTATGTTACTTACGACAAATTAAACCGCATTGATTGAAAACCCTTCTGTCAAATTGCAATTTTATCGTGAGAAACGAAATACAAAACCAGCTTCTGTCAAATTGCAATTTTATCGTGAGAAACGAAATACAAAACCAGCTTTAACGCTCGCCGACAGGCGAAACCGACACCGGGCTGTTACTTATAATGTATACAATATGTATTATAGTAAAGAATGTATGTTTGTTTAATAAACCGTCTTAGAAAAACTCTGTATGATAACATAAATCCATCTGAAATTAAAAAAAAATAAAAAAAATCTGCAAGTTAAGATGAGTCGAAAGTAAAATATCCTAGAAGCATTTTTTTTTTTTTTTTTTTTTTTTTTTTTTTTTCTGTACAATACATGTATACGAATCCGTGTCAAAAAGTAAGTTCACAGATATGTTGCAGTAAACTTTAAATTGATAATTAAGAATCATCTTTCAAACAATCCTAGATTGATAGAACTAACACCTTATTATAAACATATAAATATATGTAAACGAACCCGTGTCATAAAGTATGTTCACAGGTATGTTGTAGTAAACTTTAAATTGATAATTAAAAAGACTGCAACATGCGCGACGATCATCTTACAATGTTATCGCTGAATACATGGAAGTTACTCACACATACACCTCACGTAATAACGATAAAGTTCGAATTCAGCAAATTTACATAATGCAATTTTGCAGTCTTTGAGATTTTAAAATGTGGAGTAACAGCAGAGTAGCCAGTCGTTGATTGTTAGCGTGTAACTTGGTAGTGTTAGCTGTATGAACGAATTAAATTAAAATTTGGATGTATCTTGGTGCCCAATCTGGGGTCATGGACTTGGAATAAGCGTGTGCCTGTGCATGTTATTTCTTGCTCTGTGAAGAGACATGAGACAATCTGTCCTGAATTTTAGTTTAATGTTTACGGTAGCCTAAAATTCAGATGTCCTCGGTACCAATCTGGTCGCATAATCTGAGTGCGCGTTGAACCTCTGTGGTAAGGCGCTATCTCTAACTTTGTGGAGAGACTAGGGACAATCTGTCCTGAAGTTTAGGTCATCGGTTCAGACAGCCGACGCATTTACTTGTTTAATAAACATGTAAATTTTCATCTATATGAAATGAAATTAAATTAAAATTTCGGATGTCTAGCCGCAGGAAATAGAATGTGTGTGCACCTATGGGTATGCGCTATTTCTTTCTTCTGTGGACAGGCATAGTGACAATCTGTCCCAAGTTTTAGTTTAATATATACGATATTCTAAATTTCAGATGCCCTCGGTACCAATCTGGTCGCATAAACTGAGTGTGCGTTGAACCTTTGTGGTAATGCGCTATCTCTAACTTTGCGGAGAGGCATGAGGCAATCTGTCCTGAAGTTTAGCTTACCACGTTTCATATAGATTAAAATTAGGAATAAATTCAGTAGTGGTGAAATGTGTAGTGAAACTATGAAAGAATGACAGTAAAGTAGTGTAGTGAAACAAAGTTTAAACCGTAGATCTGCTTTTGTTAATCGAGGTAAGTGGTTGATATGAAGAATTCGTACTCCACCTTCCGTTCATCAGGTGGAATAGAATGGATTTCATATATGTTATTGGGCAATCTAAGCCACCTGTTTTACTGCACTATGCAAAAATTCGTACTCCACCTTCTGTTCATCAGGTGGAATAGAATGGATTTCATATATGTTATTGGGCAATCTAAGCCACCTGAAGTGACGAGGTGAACGAAGTGAACCGATGGAACGTAAGGTGGCTTAGAGTGCCCAATAACATCCTACTACCGATCACCATCCGAACTGAGTGCGGCTTCAAAATCACCAATCTTTATTACTGCTTCAGGTGAAAATGATCTTTCGAAAACTCAATAACTTGTAAAGTCTCATAGCTAAATACATTCGTAAAATTGAAATAAATGAATGAACATTTTCAAATCTATGCTACATTTAAGTTGTGTCGTACTGTACTTATATTATTTTTACTTGAATACGAAATTTTGCGAATGAACAACTTAAATACAAAACTTCATCCCCCTTTTCAGGCCCTTGTATGTTGAAATAAAAAAAAACAACGATTTACGTTGTATTAGTTTCTAACCATAAGCCTAAATATTAGTGATTAGTTGCGTCATCGCGCCGCGCGGCATTAGAGGTTAAACTTAAAACTAAAGAACTTTAATTAAAAACATTATTCCATCCCCCTGTTCACCCCCTTAAGGGTTAAAATTCTAACAACATCGTTGCGTTAGCTTCCAACCATAAGCCTAAATAATTATTCTTTTTTCTGCGAAAATTAAGGACTTCAACTTCATCCCCGTTTTTAAACCTTCGGGGGTAGAATTATCAAAAACGCTGAGACACGTATAAATTAATTTTAAATCTTCAGCCAAAATACATTTGAAGATCCTAACTTCAAAACTGGAGGAGAAAGAATACTGTTCCTCCGTCTTCTTGGACATACAACAGGCCTTTGATAAAGTCTGGCACAGAGGACTGCTATTCAAAATCAAGAAGTCACTGCCTCATGCATATTTTGAAATTTTAAAATCTTATCTTTCAGACAGGATATTTCAAGTAAGGTAAGATGATTGCAAATCTCCTTTCTATGACATCACGGCAGGTGTGCCCCAGGGGTCAATGTTAGGTCCTGTGCTCTACACAATATACAGGTTGGCAGGGACATCGACGCGAAGCCGGTTACCATGGATTCAGTACATGATTCTGAACCCCCTGCGTTGAAATTTTTCGTCGGTTATTTAAAAAAAAAAACAGCTGTTTCATAGAAACGTGCAATACCTACGCGGTCAAAATGTATGGAGCAGCAGATTTTTTTTTTAATAACCGACGAAAAATTTCAACGCAGGGGCGTTCAGAGTCATGTACTGAATCCATGGTGATCGGCTTCGCGTCGATGTCCCTGCCACCCCGTATACAGCAGATCTTCCTCAAAATTCCAATGTGACCATAGCAACTTATGCTGACGATACAGCTATCCTCGCCAGTCACAAGAATCCTGAAGTTGCCTCTGAATTACTTCAAGACGGGCTTAATCATGTGGATAAATGACAAAAAAAAATGGAGAATTAAAAACAGTGCCAGTAAATCTGTCCATGTGACATTCACTCTTCGTCATTGAAATTCTCCACCTGTCAAACTAGGTGATCAGGAACTACCACAATGCGTTGTTGTCAAATATCTGGGCATAAAACTTGATCGAAAACTCACATGGAAAGCTCATATTCAGTCTAAGAGAGATCAACTTAACATGAAGCACAGAAGTCTGCAATGGCTCCTGGGTAGAAACTCCGCACTGAGCATTGATAACAAGCTGCTCCTGTACAATGCCATACTAAAGCCAATTTGGACATATGGGATCCAGCTTTGGGGCACAGCAAGTGTCTCGAATTTAAACATACTCCAGAGGGCACAAAACAGCATCTTAAAATCCATATCAAATGCTCCATGGTTCATCAGAAACTCAGAGTTACACGACATCCTAAATATTAACACCGTGCAGGAGGAGATAAGGTCCATTGCTGCACGCTATAAGACAAGACTTGAGAAGCATCCAAACCCACTAGCAGTTGCACTAACCAAGTCTGATCACAAACAAAGACTCAAAAGGCTTGCAATAACAGACCTATCAAGCTAGACTATGCCTTGCAAGTCTAATGCAAATAAAGATAATTCTTAATGAAGAAATTACTCTGCAAAGCCCTACCTACTCCACATCTGCTCGTAGTTGACTGACTGAATGCAGATCAAAACAGAGAAAAAAAAAAAAAAAAACTTGAAAACTGACGGACTTTCATATAAACTTCCATCCCCTATTTTCCCCCGTTAGGGGTAGAATTCCCTAAAATCCTTTCTTAGTGGATACTTACTCTTTACAAAGAACACACCCTCCAAGTTTCATGCCTCTAGGACCAGCGATTTGGGCTGTGTGTTAATATATCACCCAGTCAGTCAGTCAGTTTACCATTTTATATATACAGATATAGTAGGATGTAATATATAGTAGGATAGTAGGAGAAAGTATAGTATTATATATAGTATGGATCGGAAATCTATTATCCCACGGGAACGTACTATCGGGATAAAAAGTATCCTATATGTTAATCCAGGTTATAGACTATCTGTTTGCCAAATTTCATCCAAATCTGTTCAGCCGTTTTTGCGTGATTAAGTAACAAACATACAAACTTTCACATTTATCATCACTACATAGTATAAAACAAAGTCGCTGTCGCTGTCTGTCCGTCCCTTCTTTAAAACTACGGAACGGATTTTGAAGCGGTTTTTTTAATAGATAGAGTGATTCAAGAGGAAGGTTTATATGTATAATACATGCATAATATTGTAGAGAAACACTGATACATTTAGAGGTTTCTAATGTGATGTCGTAAATAAACACATATTTTTTCGCTTACATTGCAAACGCTGGCTGAACCCCACGAGATAGATCAAAATAATGTACTACAGTATTGTAGGTACACCTTAAAAAGTTTAACAAAAAAGTCCGCGATAGCATATGTCTATCTTCTAAGGATGACCTACAGTAACCATTTTTATCTTTCAGAATTTAATAAAAGTTTCATTGTTATTTCCGAAGCTATTATGACTGGTATTTTATTAATCTTTATCCAATAAAATATGTTATTTAAAGCGGGCATTTAATTTAGATTAAAATATGCCTTGACATCATATCATTAAAATGAATACTTTGAAAGATATCGTAGATTCAAAATTACGCGTAACAAAATAATTGACGACATGTTTGACGAAAATGTTTGACGACAACGCGGGCGCAGCGGTAGGAGTCAATGACGTTTTCCTCGGCTACTATATATCTAATCCCGGTAGTAGGTACGTTCCCGTGGGATATTTTCCGAAATCTACGCGGGCGAAGCCGCGGGCAAAAGCTAGTAATATTATAAATAAATAATATATTATAATATAATAATTAAGTAGGATAGTAGGATTATAATATTAGTAGGATTACGGATAAATCACATATTATTCAGCCAAGTCCATGAGGGGCATAAAAACGCCAACCACTAGGTTAGTCACTAACCACACGAAAAAGAAGAAAGAAAGATTCACTCATTTTGGACTGTTTCAACGATAAACGATAGAACGTTTGAATGTTCTCAAACTATACCTACGTACGGTAATGCGGTAATACCATTACCATCCATTTTGCAAGTTTTAATAAATGTTTCAAATGTAATTGAAAGTCACCAAAATGTATTGTTCAGCAGGTAAGCAACGAGCGGCGTGAGGTGGTGTACGAGCGCGTGACGTTTGGAGACGTGACGCACGCGCCGCCCACGCTGCACTTCAAACACAAAGGAAGCGCGGGAGCTCCCCGGGTCAGTGCATTATGTTTCTTACATTCATACATACCATAAATTTATCGCATCAAAATCTGTCCCGGGGTTCTTTAGTTCCCACAATGTTAGGTTAGGTTAGATAAAGTACACTCAGCTCTGCTACTACACCCAGCTCCGCCACAGTTAAAACCACTGTAGTTTTGAAGACATTGCTTCTCCCTTTACTCAGGCCAAAGCGCATCAAAATCTGTCCCGGGGTTCTTCAGTTCCGACAATGTTAGGTTAGGTTAGGTTAGATCGTTGGAGCTTATTTGTCGGAGAGGTGCGTCACCTACATGGGATGTGATGGCGCATGTCGTGCGGTGTTCCTCAGGGCTCGGTTGTAGGCCCGCTCCTGTGGAACATCGGGTACGACTGGGTGCTGAGGGGCGAGCTCGGCCCGGGGGTAGACCTGACGTGTTATGCGGATGACACGCTGGTCACTGCCCGGGGGAGCTCGCACAGGGAGGCAGCGGTCTCACAGGTGGTGAGTCGCATACGTCGCCTAGGCCTGGAGGTGGCCCTCAGCAAGACGGAGGCCATGGTGTTTCATGGCCCCCGGCGGGCGCCGCCTCCCGGCTCACACATCGTGGTCGGGGGGATTCGGGTCGCTGTCGAGTCTACCATGAAGTACCTAGGATTGGTGCTCGACACACACCGACACCTATGTTTCACAAATAAACTGATTGATTGATTGATTGACAGCCGGTGGGACTTCGGGCCCCACTTCCGACGGTTGGCGCCCAAGTTGCTGGGCGCTGCTGGGGCGCTGTCAACGCTGCTTCCCAATCGGGGGGGCCCGAGCGCCGCATGTAGGCGGCTCTACGTGGGGATCGTGCGGTCGATGGCCCTTTACGGGACCCCGATCTGGGCGGTTGACCTGATGGCCGGTAGCATCGCAGTATTGCGTAAACTAGTGAATAGTCCCGGGAAAACCCGGAACCGAAAGTACCGGGAAATCCCGGAAATTTGCGTCGTATTAGGAACCGGGATTTTAAAAACCGAATCCCGGAGCTTTCGGGAAAAGATACTTCGCGTCTTTCGTTTCTTTCTTTCTTTCTAGTAGTACAAGAGCATGCTACTTTCGAGTAAATGCTGCTTAGTAGCATTGGACTAGCATGTGTATACGAAAAGAGCATGAGTATTTTACTGGCACAGAGAGCATGCTACCTAATAGCAAACAAGCATGCTTATTAGTAGCATGTGTATTGTAGGCTTAACAGAGACTGTTTCTGAGGTAACTTCGCATCAGATAAGCTTGAACATAGCTGACAGTCAAGTTCCTCAAAGTGTCGAATATCCTTCAACATCTACAAATAGTGAAACTATAGAAATAATACCAAAGAAAAACGTGAAATTAACTGACGCATCCTTCCAACTTATCGTTTCCCCAATGTCAGCTATGGATGGATATAATAAAAGAAGCATTTTCTTGATTAAAAGAAGTTTTTAAGATATTTATTTATTTGGGATCTCCAACAAAGGACACACAGGAATAAATACAATAGAAAATACAATAATATCATATTGATCACTTCATCGTGTTTTTCCTGTTTTCTTGATCGTGTGATCCTTCTTCATCATATATATTATAACGTTTGATTTAGTACCACGCCAGACAATTTATTGAGTACGGCAGGTGCAGAAATACTGAGCCTCGACCAGGTGCCTTGATATTTATTTATTCTCAATAATCAATGTAACATCGTCGCACTGACATTATAAACCCTTAAGACGTAGTGACTGCATTCGAAAGGGCTGTGGTAGAGAACTTTACTCCCTGTTCCTCATACCCCTAAAAGCCTTTCCCGCCATTCCGCCACCAGGACCTCGCGAAGTTGAGTGAGACCGACGCAGCTCCATGTGTCGCTGCGTCGGTCGCTCGCCCCACGCCGTGGCTTCCTCACGCCACCGATGAAGTGACGCGAGCTCCTTCGCCTCCAGGTCCCAGGGCGGGGATCCGGCCAGTGCACAAGCCGCCTCGTAGGAAATCGTGCGATACCCCCTGATGACTCTGACGGCCATCGCCCTCTGCGGTTTACGCAATACTGCGATGCTACCGGCCGTCAGGTCAGCCGCCCAGATCGGGGTCCCATAAAGGGCCATCGACCGCACGATCCCCACGTAGAGCCGCCTACATGCGGCGCTCGGGCCCCCCCGATTGGGAAGCAGCGTTGACAGCGCCCCAGCAGCGCCCAGCAACTTGGGCGCCAACCGTCGGAAGTGGGGCCCGAAGTCCCACCGGCTGTCAATCAATCAATCAATCAGTTTATTTGTGAAACATAGGTGTCGGTGTGTATGAGCCTGGAGGCGGCGCCCGCCGGGGGCCATGAAACACCATGGCCTCCGTCTTGCTGAGGGCCACCTCCAGGCCTAGGCGACGTATGCGACTCACCTGTGAGACCGCTGCCTCCCTGTGCGAGCTCCCCCGGGCCGTGACCAGCGTGTCATCCGCATAACACGTCAGGTCTACCCCCGGGCCGAGCTCGCCCCTCAGCACCCAGTCGTACCCGATGTTCCACAGGAGCGGGCCGGGGTTCAGTAGACCCAGAGATTACCCCCTACAACCTCACAAACTTTACCTCTTTATAATATTAGTATAGATATGGATTACCTGCCCGCCCTGATTCCGCTCGGGTAG
Source organism: Conistra vaccinii (assembly GCA_948150665.1). Lineage (NCBI taxonomy): Eukaryota > Metazoa > Arthropoda > Insecta > Lepidoptera > Noctuidae > Conistra > Conistra vaccinii. The sequence continues at coordinate 208,818 of OX411323.1, read as the reverse complement.
CACTAAGTACTTACCCTACCCTACCTACCTACCTACATACCTAATACCTACCTACCTACATACATAGATACCTACCTACCTACCTACCTACATACAGTAGCGATCATAAGTCGATAGGCCATTTCTCAAAGTGATTGACTGACGGTTCGGTTTGACTTACGACCTTCTTCTATAAGTTGTTCCACTACTATACACGCACACACACTCACTTGGTTTACAACTCATAATAGTTCATAATTTCAACCAGCAAAATGTATGATAATATGCTAGCTCAATGGTTAACGCGCTTTGATATGTGTGTTTTCAGCGAGCCGACGCGGACGGTTCGAATCTCACCTGCGGTTAATTTTTTTTTATAGTTACTATTTATAGTTCACTGTTTCTTTTTAATATTTAGTTTAGTTTTTAATATTTAGTAGTAGATCGATAATAATCATTCGCATCCACCGAACTCCTGCGGCCTTTACTAAGTCATCGGTCCATCTTGTGGGAGGCCTTCCGACGCTACGTCTTCCAGTACGTGGTCGCCACTCCAGAACCTTTCGGCCCCATCGGCCATCTGTTCTGCGAGCAATATGTCCTGCCCATTGCCACTTAAGTTTGGCAATTCTTCGGGCTATGTCGGTTACCTTGGTTCTCCTGCGGATCTCTTCATTTCTGATTCGATCACGTAGGGAAACTCCAAGCATAGCCCTCTCCATTGCTCTTTGGGTGACTTTTAGCCTTCTGATAAGGCCCATTGTGAGTGGTGGAGACCATGTATGAGGATATTTCTAGAGCCATGCATGCCTCTAAAACTCACTTCACCGTTGTCATGGGGGACTTCAACGCGAAACTGGGCAAACGTAACGATGATGAGCTGCGAGTGGGGCAATTTGGAGTTGGACGTCGGAACCACCGGGGTCACCTACTGGCCAGTTTTATGGAGAAGGAAGGCCTCTTTATGATGAACTCCTTCTTCAGAAAACGCGAGCACAGAAAGTGGACCTGGCAGAGCCCTGATGGTGCAACAAAAAATGAGATTGACTTCATTATGTCGACGAAGAAGCAAGTGTTCAATGATGTCTCTGTGATCAACGCGGTGAAAACCGGAAGCGATCACCGCATGGTAAGAGGCACATTGAACTTAAATATTAAGCTGGAAAGATCTCGACTGGTGAAGTCTACGCTCCGTCCAGCACCGATCCAAGTCAAAAACCCCGAGAGCTTTCAGCTCGAACTTCAGAATCGTTTCGAGTGCCTAGGGAGCTCCGTGGACGATTTTAACGATGGGTTCGTGGAAACTGTCCATACGGTCGGGTACAAGATCTTTAAGACCCGTCGTACAAGTAGAAACAAGAAGCTCTCTGATCCTACTATACAGCTCATGAAGGAGAGGCGCGAGATGATCCTCCAGTCTCCAGACGATGCGTTCAAGTACCGGCAGCTCAATAGACGGATCTCCAAGTCCTTGAAAAGCGACCTTCGTCGCTTTAGTACGGACCGCATTAAGGACGCGATAGAGCGGAATAAGGGCTCCAAGGTCTTTGCAAGAGATCTGTCTATTGGGCAGAGCCAGCTTGCAAAGCTGAAGACCGATGATGGCAGGATCGTATCCGCCAAACCTGAAGTATTGAGAGAGATCGAGAGGTTCTATGGACAGTTATACACGTCATCCAGTAACCCCGTTACGAATCTGGCAAACGACCCAAGAGCTAGATTAACCCGACATTATACCGAAGATATCCCGGACGTCAGCTTGTACGAGATTAGGATGGCTCTAAAGCAACTTAAAAACAACAAGGCGCCAGGTGATGACGGAATTACGGCCGAACTTTTAAAGGCCGGTGGGAAACCCGTTCTGAAGGCCCTCCAGAAGCTGTTCGATTCCGTCATACTCGAGGGTAAAACGCCACAGGCATGGAACAGAGGTGTGGTGGTACTCTTCTTTAAAAAGGGCGACAATGCCCTGTTTAAGAACTATAGGCCCATCACACTTCTGACCCATGTCTACAAGCTGTTTTCAAGAGTCATCACGAACCGTCTCGCGCGCAGGTTTGACGACTTCCAGCCTCCCGAACAAGCCGGATTCCGTAAAGGCTTTAGCACCGTGGACCACATACATACGCTGCGGCAGGTTATACAGAAGACCGAAGAGTATAACCTGCCTCTCTGCTTAGCGTTCGTGGATTACGAGAAAGCCTTCGATTCGATCGAGACATGGGCTGTACTGCAGTCTCTTCAACGGTGCCAGATCGACTATCGGTACATCGAGGTGTTAAAGTGCCTATACAAAGACGCCACTATGTCAGTCCGACACCACGACCAGACCTCGAAACCTATCCTTCTGCAGCGAGGTGTGAGACAAGGAGACGTTATCTCTCCGAAACTGTTCACCGCTGCACTGGAGGACGTCTTCAAGGTTCTGGACTGGAAAGGGCTAGGCATCAACATCAATGGCGAGTATATCACTAACCTTCGGTTTGCCGACGATATAGTTATCATGGCTGAGACCATGGAGGACCTCAGTATAATGCTCGATGACCTCAGTAGAGCCTCCAAAAGAGTGGGTCTTAAAATGAACATGGACAAGACAAAGGTCATGTCAAATGCCCATGTAACACCCGCCCTCATAAAGATCGGAGACGCTACGCTCGAAGTTGTAGACGAGTATGTTTACCTAGGACAAACTGTCCAGCTAGGTAGGTCCAACTTCGAGAAAGAGGTCAATCGTCGAATCCGACTCGGCTGGGCAGCGTTCGGGAAGCTACGCAATATCTTCTCGTCCCACATACCACAGTGTCTCAAGACGAAAGTCTTTGACCAGTGCGTGTTGCCAGTGATGACTTATGGCACTGAAACGTGGTCGCTCACAATACCATGGTGACGGTACATAAAAAACATGCATAAAGTCAACAATTTTATTTGTGTTAAGTATTAGAATATCCTTTCCTTGTTATGTTATTATGAATTTATTAAGTGGGTACCGTCACATTTCTACCTAGATAAAATAAGTTCTCTTGTAACCGTTCTTAACAGGTTTCTTGTAAGTGGGTACGCACTTAATCAATTCAAGTCTTAATCAAATCAAAGTTAATATAAGTAAAGGAGTGTTCCAGTTGAAGTCTAAATATTATTCTCGTGCGAAACTTAAACCATCTTGATAATGCCTTTCTGGTAAAAACGGCGTTTAGCTGGTCTCCAGTGGTGCAAGCCTTCGGCGTGCACGGCAGACGGTTCTTATTGACGTGTTTAATCATTCAGAAAAATATCTCGTTGGTATGAAGGCGTATTTATAATATAACGCCGCTGCTCTTCCATAATAAGACTCAGTATTTCTCTAGAACAAAGAATAGGTAACATTGTAATTTATTACACATAATAATTATTTAAGCGAATTGAATTTAAAACTTTATTTAATAAGGCATCTTCTGAATAAAAGGATTAACAATACCTTTGATTTATGTTTAGTAAAATATGAAATATTTAAATGATAATTGATAATAACACTCACACTTAGTCCGGATTCATCAGATATTTGTGTAAATATCCACTTTTACGCAGAGCAAAAATATTTGATCTCGCTTCAATATTTACGTTTGACTGCATTTTCAAAATAATAACCACAACACTAGTAACACAACGCTAATAGATTTAAATACTCGTCACCAACAATAACCACGAACCAACAAAATTCTATTAAGATGTGAATACTCGTAACGAACAGGATCTGTATACCTCACAGAAATCTAAATGATTAGTAGGTAGACCAGAAAAAACGAAGTAAAGTTTATTATGGGCTACCTACTAAACTTTATTATTTATGTGAACAAGACGAATGAAACAAAAAACGAATGATTATTATCGATCTACTACTAAATATTAAATATTAAAAAGAAACAGTGAGCTATAAATAGTAATTATTAAAAAAAAACAAAAAATACCGCAGGTAAGATTCGAACCGTCGGCTCGCTGAAAACACACATATCAAAGCGCGTTCACCATTGAGCTAGCATATTATCATAGTTTGCTGGTTGAAATTATGAACTACTATGAGTCGTAAACCAAGTGAGTGTGTCTGCGTGTATAGTAGTGGAACAACTTATAGAAGAAGGTCGTAAGTCAAACCGAACCGTCAGTCTATTTGTTTGAGAAATGGCCTATCGGGTTTACTAATGTTTGCCATAATTTAAAATGCCATAATTTTATATGCCATACTTTTATTTGCCATAATTTCATAAGAAATAACGCTTCAGTTGCCATAATCGTGAAATGACATAAAATCATTTTCACTAATTTCATTGGTCATAATCGATCAAGTGTCATAATAATTTTAATCCATAAATTCATTAGCTATATTTTTTATTTTCAATAATGTCGTTTTCCATAACATTTATTAATATTCATTTGCCCATACTAGCACAACAATGCTAGTTCAGTATGTACCATGCTTGCTTTGCAAAAGAGGAAATCTAGCACTCGGCGGCCGCTGCCGCGGCACGCTCGCTACGCTCGCTCGCCTTCGCGCGTTGTTTGGTCACAGTTCTAACCTAACCTAACCTACCCGTTTCGAATTTGACAAACTGTTTATTGTCTGAATAAGAAAACCTAAAAATTACCCTAATCTGCCATGCATGCTTGCTTTGCAAAAGAGGAAGTCTAGCACTCGGCGGCCGCTACCGCGGTACGCTCGCTACGCTCGCTCGCCTTCGCGCGTTGTTTGGTCACAGTTTTAACCTAACCTAACCTACCCGTTTCGAATTTGACAAACTGTTTATTGTCTCAACAAGAAAACCTAAAAATTACCCTAATCTGCCATGCATACTTGCTTTGCAAAAGAGGAAATCTAGCACTCGGCGGCCGCTGCCGCGGCACGCTCGCTACGCTCGCTCGCCTTCGCGCGTTGTTTGGTCACAGTTCTAACCTACCCGTTTCGAATTTGACAAACTGTTTATTGTCTGAATAAGAAAACCTAAAAATTACCCTAATCTGCCATGCATGCTTGCTTTGCAAAAGAGGAAGTCTAGCACTCGGCGGCCGCTGCCGCGGCACGCTCGCTACGCTCGCTCGCCTTCGCGCGTTGTTTGGTCACAGTTTTAACCTAACCTAACCTACCCGTTTCGAATTTGACAAACTGTTTATTGTCTCAACAAGAAAACCTAAAAATTACCCTAATCTGCCATGCATACTTGCTTTGCAAAAGAGGAAATCTAGCACTCGGCGGCCGCTGCCGCGGCACGCTCGCTACGCTCGCTCGCCTTCGCGCGTTGTTTGGTCACAGTTCTAACCTACCCGTTTTGAATTTACAAACTGTTTATTGTCTGGACAAGAAAACCTAAAAATTACTCTAATCTGCCATGCATGCTTGCTTTGTAAAAGAGGACCTGTGCGGACATTAATTCTATCTTTGTTCTACAGAAAAGGGCTGTCCGAGCCATTTACAACCTAGGTCCAAGAGAGTCCCTTCGAGAGAAATTCAGAGAAATAAATATTCTGACTGTAGCCTCACAATATATTTTTGAAAACCTATTGTATGTACACAAAAATATATCAAATTTTAAGAAAATGTCCGATATTCATAGTTTAAATACCAGGAACAAACACAACCTTGCTGTACATCGCACACGTCTCCACAGAGTAGGCAACTCGTTCATGGGTCAATGTATACGCTTTTACAACAAACTTCCCATTGACATTCGAAACTTACCTATTAAACGATTTAAAAGCTGTATTAAAACCAAACTTTGTAAAAAAGGGTACTATAAAATTTCAGATTATTTAGAAGATAAAAAAGCTTGGGATTGAGCTGCTCGCTCTGCTAAGCCTTGTGATAAAACCATAATACTTGAAATTTAAATTATTACTTATAAACATCAAAATAAACCAGATTTATATTCACATTGACATTATTTAAAATTATATACAAAATGACATGATTACTTTGTAAAGTATTAAATTATTTTTAATTATTGTGAATGTGAGGACTATGTGGGTTTTTTTTCCTCTTTAAATTTTATTTCTCAGGTAGTTTTAATGATGGTCTGGCAGTTTGAGTAGTTGATGCGGCCTACCCAAATGTCCTTTCTTTGGTATTGTTCGTCGATTTGAGCTCCTTAAGTTCTGAGTTGAGCTCCACGATTACTGACAAATGCTTGCACTGACTGGACAGGTCCACTCAAATCTGTGTGGTTCTTTCCTCAAAAGACCATTTCAGACACTAATCTACATGGTTCTCATATGGCTTGACCAAGATTATGTCTGGACTTTAAAAGAGACTGTGACCTCTGAGTTTGTTTCGGCCTTTCTTCTCAGAGTAGTCAGTTAGGAAACGCCGACCTCATCTAGCTTATTTTAAACATTTTTTTTTTTAATATGACGTGTAAAAGTGATTCCGATATCCTATTTACAGAATAAACAATTTCATTTCATTTCATTTCATTTCATTTCATTTCAGGAAATATAGCACTCGGCGGCCGCTGCCGCGGCACGTTCGCTACGCTCGCTCGCCTTCGCGCGTTGTTTGGTCACAGTTCTAACCTAACCTAACCTACCCGTTTCGAATTTACAAACTGTTTATTGTCTGAACAAGAAAACCTAACCATTACCCTAATCTGCCATGCATGCTTGCTTTGCAAAAGAGGAAATCTAGCACTCGGCGGCCGCTGCCGCGGCACGCTCGCTACGCTCACTCGCCTTCGCGCGTTGTTTGGTCACAGTTCTAACCTAACCTAACCTACCCGTTTCGAATTTGACAAACTGTTTATTGTCTGAACAAGAAAACCTAACCTAACCTATCCTATTTTGCAAATGTACGTATGTATGTATTTAAATGAACATTCGGAATAATACATATCATATAATACAATACTGAGGACATCTGTCTGTAACGTTTCTAAATTATGTTTGTCAAGTGTCGATTATGTAATGTGTTACTTATAGAAACTAATGATTATGACACATGTTATTATGGAAACTAATATTATGGCAAATCAAAGTTATGACAAATAAGTTGATATGGCAAGCGTTATTAGTATAAATGATAATAGTGCAAGTAAATATTATGAGTGGGGACGATTATGGAAAACAATAATAGGACAAATAATATTATGGAAAACAATATAATACCGGCCTATCGACTTATGGATTCTACTGTACATACATTTTGAAAACGTAGGGTCGTTTTCAAAATTTATGTACATTTTGTTGACCCTTCAACTGTTTGAAATTCTTAAATCGTTTTAGAGTTCAAGGCGACCCTATATCTGAGCCGGTTACTCTGTCTGTCTGTGTGCCGACACACTGTATATCTGAGCCGGTTACTCTGTCTGTCTGTGTGCCGACACACTGTATATCTGATCCGGCTACTCTGTCTGTCTGTGTGCCGACACACTGTATATCTGAGCCGGTTACTCTGTCTGTCTGTGTGCCGACACACTGTATATCTGAGCAGGTTACTCTGTCTGTCTGTGTGCCGACACACTGTATATCTGAGCCGGTTACTCTGTCTGTCTGTGTGCCGACACACTGTATATCTGAGCCGGTTACTCTGTCTGTCTGTGTGCCGACACACTGTATATCTGATCCGGCTACTCTGTCTGTCTGTGTGCCGACTCACTGTATCTTTTTAACCGTATAAATGCTGTAGTTGTACATATATTAGTTCAAGGCAAATAATAAAATAAAATAAGTTTTAGGTTCCGTACCTTAAAAGGAAAAACGGAACCCATAACGGATCAGTTCGTAGTCCGTCCGTCAGTCTGTCAAGACCAATGTCAAGACCCTTTTTCTCAGGAACGCGTGGATTAATGGTGGGTATCAATTTGAAATTAATATCAAATACGTAGGTCTGTGGTCCCCTTAAAGCTCTAAAAAATCAAGTCAACGCAATAAAAAAATATGATGCAAATAAATTAAAACCTACAAGGTACTTCCCGTTGACCTAGAATCATGAAGTTTGGCAAGAAGCAAGGTCTCACAGCACAAGTAGAGGAAAAAGTCCGAAAATCGTAAATATTTAGTAGTAACATTAAAAAATAATGCGATTATAAACTTACATTTGCAGTTGGAGAATTGACCATGACGTAAGTCGATGTATGCGAAAACATGTTTTTCAACTACAAAGTTAAGTTTGTTTTTGGGATAAATTCATCCCAAATACGAAACCCTTCATTGTGCGTGGTCTGACACGCACTTGGCCGGTTTTTTTAAATAAGAATAACTGTAAATAAAATGCATTATGTTGGTGTTCTAGCCGGGGAAGCGAGACCTGCTGCTCAACAGTCTGTTGGCGGGCGACGGCAGCAGCCAGCGCGAGCTGCAGCGGCGCGAGCGCGCGCGCCTGGACGCCGTGGCCGCGTACCGCGCGCTCAAAGCATCCAAGCTCAAAAACAAATAAACTAACTGTTACCATTTTGGGCTATTTTTTATGTGAAATGTCCCAGGACTGCATGACGATAGCATTTGTTTGATATTCTCAAAAAATATGAAATTAAAATATGTACAGTCACGAGCACCAATAAGAAAATCGCTTTTGAATTTTGCTAAGTGGATACACACTTAGCTAAATTCAAAAGCGATTTTCTCGTGGAATATTGACTGCAACTTTGTTATAAGGTCTATTTCATATTTATATGGGTTCCAAAAGGTATAATAAATTAACAATGAGTATAAAGTATAAACTAAAATAAAATTAGGTAAACAAAAATAAAATAGCAAGTTAGCGGTTCTATTTGCAGACAACAAGTAGATCTTCTGTCTGTGCATAATCTATGGTTAGTAAATATTCTAGTATAATTTTTTTACAGCTAAAGTAATTTAATCTATAAATACTAAGTCTTCTATTAAATCTATTGTACAGAAATGGGCCTAAGAATGTAAAAAATCTTTCTACAAAGACATGTTTTGAGGTTGCATTAGATGTGCATACTATATCATTTCGTCTATTGTTCGTTCGTGTATTGTCAGCAGTGTAGGTAAACATGGTGTGCTGTTTTAATACTAAGTGCATAATGAAAAGCTGCCGAACAGTCAGCACGTTGAAGGATTTATATAGCAAATCTGTGGGAAAGAAAAAGGGATGGAAGTTTGCTACCTTTAAAATGGCTCTCTGAGCTCTTTCAAGAGGAAGTAGATTGGTTTTTGGTGCGCCACCCCATGAAGTTATGCAGTATTGAATTATAGATTGACATAGGGCCAAATAAACTTGTGTGATTAATTTTGAATCTGCAAATGTTCGCAATTTTTTAAAAACATATATTAATTTGCGCACTCTTTTAACTAGACTTTCAATATGTTTTTTGAAAGACAGTGTGTCGTCCATTATTATCCCGAGGTATTTTATGCTCCTCGTTTTGAGGATAAAAGGGCAATTACACATGTTGACTGAACGGTTTCCACATTGATGGGCATATAGATGAGGGTTAGTGATGTTAAGTTGAGGCTTGCGCATGGAGAAGTAAATATATTTTGTCTTGTCAGCATTTAATGTTAGTAAGTTGCTTTGGAGCCAATTAGTCACAGTATTAAAACCTAATTGAGCAATTTCGAACAGTTCGCTACTGGTTTTAGCGGTAAATATTAACGCCGTGTCGTCTGCATAAGATATAATTTTGCCGGCTTTAATATTCAGATTACACAAGTCGTTAATATAAATCAGGAATAGCGTAGGGCCCAGAATACTTCCCTGGGGAACACCAAAACCAGTACTTTTCAGCTCATCGCTCATGATATTATCTATCCTAACACATTGGTATCGGTTATTTAAGTAGTCTGCAAATAGTTTCAGCGGCGTTCCCCTTATTCCTATGGCCTCTAATTTGTTTAGAAGAACAGACACAGATACTGTGTCGAAAGCCTTGGCTAAATCAAGGAAGACACCCAGGGTCTGGTTACCTTTGCCAAGTTCTTCTGAAATATAATCGGTAAGGCTATGCACCGCACCGCTGTGGATAATTTGGCTCTGAAACCAAATTGCGCAGGGGATAACAAACGATTTTTTTCTAGATAGTTAACTAGTCTACTGTTTATAATTTTCTCTAATAGTTTTGATATTGAGGGGAGTAACGATATAGGCCTATAATTATTTACTAAGTCTTTACTACCAGATTTAAAGACAGGAATTACAACTGCCTTTTTAAGACAGCTAGGGAAAATTCCTTTGGATAGACAGATTCGAAATATATGCGTTAAGGGACGAGCCAAAATATGCTTAAAGTGTTTAAGGATTTTATTGCTTATGTTATCCCATCCAACCGCACAGTCATCTTTTAGTCCAGAAATGATTCGGGTTATTTCGTCTTCGGCAGTGTCCAGCATAGCAAAAGATTTCAGGTTACAGCGATTGCTTGATTTTTGGAAAGATGGTTGGTCACAATAATGTTGCGGAATTTGTTCAGCAAGAGTTTTCCCAACATTCACAAAGAAGTTATTAACGTAGTTAGCTGACAAGAGTGGTGAAAGATTAGTAAGCAATAAACTCGAATTTGATTCACGCTGTTTAGACATATTTGTGACGTTTTTGATATGTTTCCAAAGTTGCTTACTATTGTTACCTGCTCTATTTAATTTATTTTTATCGTAATTATTTTTTAAATTCTTTAGGAGATTATTGCAGAAGTTCCTGTATCTTTTATAAGTGGTTTGAATTATTAGATTATCAGGGTATCTCTTAGTTTTCTGATGAAGTTTATCTCTGTGTCTTATACACCGAATTAGTCCAGGAGTAATCCAAGGTTTAATATTATAAAGTTTCTTATTCACTCTATAAACTGTCGTGTTACGTAATATTGCTTGTTGGACATGTTTTATAAAGTACGATAAAGCCAAATTAGCGTCAGCAGTATTGTAAACTCGGCTAAAATCTAGGTTGCATAAATCAGATTCGAGTTTATTTGTGTTTAATTTGCTTTTGGTCTGGGGACGATTTAGCTTAGGCAGCGTTAAATTTACGGACAGCATGATGGTCAGTAATTGTTGCGTTAGTAACAAGCGTTATATATGATAGGCTGGTTTTAATCATCATATGATCGAGACAGGAACCGCTCTGATGAGTAGGCAATATGTGAGCGGGGAGAAAACCATGGTATGAGCAGATATTAAGATAATCTTGAGTCCCTGCATCGCCTTTTCGGAGCCAATATTTATATTTAAATCACCTGTTAGTATAACATTGTTAAACGAACTTAGCGCTTGAAAAATCAAAGAATCTAAGTTTCTAACGGAAGGGGACCTATACATAGCAATTATCGCTGTGGTTGTTCCAATTTTTATAACTAGGCAATTAGTCATAGAGTCTTGTTGAGTAGGTTCCTCGACTGTTACCTTTAATGATTCCTTAGCAAAGACTACCACACCATCATTCTGAATTTCTGATTGTGGTTTATATTGGTATGTAATAAGTTGTAACCAGGTATTATTGGGAGGTTATCGATGCGGTTAGCAAGCCAGCACTCGGTTAGTACCATTATATCACAATCAAAGTTTAGTCTATGAAGGAAAATTTTAAAGCTATCTATGTTCTTATAAATACTACGAATGTTTTGGGTCAGTACAGTTAGTGACTTTTTATAATCGGAAAGATATAGTCTGCAATCCTCAACATCACATGTCTTTGACACAGTTAAAAATGAGTTATCTATGTCGGTAATTAAGTTATTATCCATATTAAACTAGAAGAATAACAATAATAAATTACGTCTAAAAATACACAAGTATGTGGCGCTCTTAGGCGCCTTCATAATCGATCGAGTTGATGTACCTGTATTCCGCGGCTATTTTAGCTGGGCAATCTGCGTCTCCCGTCTTATGGTTGGCTAGTTTTTTAAACCGCAAACATGTAGCACATTTTGGCGCACCGGCTTTCTTTGCGCAGTCTTGAATTGTGTGTCCTTCTTCACCGCAATGTCCACATGTAGGGGCAGCAATTTTGCATGTTTTGGCTGCATGACCGTACTGCTGGCATTGGTAACATCTTGTTACCAGTGTGAAGTCTCGTACCGGGCAGGACGACCAATTTATGAATAATCGGTCTTGCGTCATGAGGGCCTTACGTATGACGGCTGGCACTTCTATAATAAAGTTGCAATTCTCAGCATCTTTCCTGCCAGATTTGTGGCTTAGTTTTATAGAGGTCAAAAATGTATCTAGGGATATAGTGGGCAGTTTGTCGGCCAAGTTTTGTTCATAAATACATTTATAAACCTCATTTTCAGCCATTGATGAAGGAACTCCTAGTACTATAATGCGAGGTTTGCGTTTTTTAGGTTCGTCGACGGTAAGCCCTGACGAAGCGAGTTGGACTGTTTGCTTGAGCCTGTCTAGGTCATCTTTGGTCTCAGTGCTGATTATGAGTCCTCCTTTTCCAATTTTGCGTACGCCTCGTACTTTCAGCTTCATTTCTCCAGGGCATATGATTTTTTGAACCATGTTCTTGGTTTCGTGTTGTGTCACTGGTCTTTGTGTTGTCTCTAGGATAAATGGCCACGGAGCTAAGAGTATTGGGACGAACAAAGGTTTTGGACCCCTTTTTCACCATAGCTGCAAAAGATGTCGAAGTTGCTTCCTGTTTCGTACAGGACTCCTGAATCGTCCGGTTCATCTCCATTAGACAATCTGATAGGTCTCGAGCTTCGGTCATGGTTTTAAGGGAGGTATGGGTTTGGATGGCTTTTTGTTTTAGTGACTGGTATTGAACAGCCATTTGCGAAACTCCATGTCCAACTTTCCGGCAAAGATTGTTTATTTTTAGCTTCTGATCAGCGTTTAGCTTTCCCTCAGAAGCAATAGCATAAACCTCACTCAGGCACTGCTCAATAGACGTCATCCAGTTCTGAATCTCCTTATTGGACACAACTTCAACTTTTTCATCTTGGTCCTGTCTTGGTTGTTGGGGCGATGTCGGTGCTGGGGTCGGTACCGGGGTCGGTGTTGGTGGAGGGCTGCGTCGCATCATCGTGCTCCGATTAAACGGGCTGTCTGCCATTTATCAGTTTATAAAATATATTAGTCAGTTCATTATTTTAACTTATCACTTTAATGTTTATTTGTATAATACGCTAACACACTGAAACTAGGTCACTATTTATGCAATCGTTAATTAATTTTATTGATATTATGCATTGATGAGCACGTCTGTATGCGTTGAGCGCCAATGAAATTACAAAATAACTAATATTTACAAGATATAACTGAATCTATAATTTTATTTGATATAATGATCTGTTAATATAATAAACGATTGATATAATTTTAAAATAACTAATTTTTATAATCATAACATTCATTTAATATAAAATCGTTTGATATACCACTCAAAAGACATAAAACCTATTTAGACTAGTATGTCATTTCTATCATAGTTAGTAACCTGATTACTACCTGTCAAGAGGGTCACTCGCTACGCTCGCTCGCCTTTGCGCTTTAATAGTCACTGTTCTAACCTAACCCAACCCAAATGATTCACCAACAATAGAGGGGATCTGGCACTCGGCGGCCGCTGCCGCGGCACGCCCCTACGGTCGCTCGCCTTCGCGCGTTAATGGTCACTGCTCTAACCTAACTTAATCCAAATGATTCACCAACAATAGAGGGGATCTGGCACTCGGCGGCCGCTGCCGCGGCACGCTCCCTACGGTCGCTCGCCTTCGCGCGTTAATGGTCACTGCTCTAACCTAACTTAATCCAAATGATTCACCAACAATAGAGGGGATCTGGCACTCGGCGGCCGCTGCCGCGGCACGCTCCCTACGGTCGCTCGCCTTCGCGCGTTAATGGTCACTGTTCTAACCTAACCTAACCTAATCCAAATGATTCCCCAACAATAGAGGGGATCTGGCACTCGGCGGCCGCTGCCGCGGCACGCTCGCCTTCGCGCGATAATTGGTCACTGTTCTAACCTAACCTAACCTAACCCAAATGATTATAATATAATATATAATATAATTTATTTATTGACACCAAAAATATTAACACTATAACAACCATATTGCGTAGAAAGAAATATGTAGGCTATAATGAAAATAATACAACATGGGAGCATCTGTAGCCGAACTAGGTGAAAAACCTGTATCTCGGCATACAGCGCCATTCCACTCTGATATAAACAGAAAAGATTTTAGCCAACATTTACAATTTTGTTAAATCTTACAGAATATTTATTAAATTACAGTATATTTATTAATTACACTTAAAAGAGTTGTGGAGTGTGGAAGGGAGTGAGTAAGTCGGTGTGTATGGGTGTGTGGGGATGTGTGTATGTGTGTGTGTGAAAGTATACGTTGAGAAGGTAGTAAAACGCTGTTTAAGATATTTTATATTATTTGCACAGAAACCTGATCACTCTGGTACGATTAAAAGTTGTTCTGTATCTTCATAAGATAGTGTCAGAAAGTACTCTTTGACCTTATTCCTACACTGGGTCCTGTTTAGAGAATAGATATGTAAGTAAGAGTTAATTTTACTATAGATATAGGGACCCAAGAAAATAAAAAATCTTCTAATGAAAGATGTGTGGAGGTGTTTACGAGTGAACACTATTTGATCCCTGCGCCTACGTTTATGGTTGGAGTCATAACTCATATCTTTATGTTGTCTTAGAACGGTAGTAAGTAGGAAGAGTTGACGGACCGTAAGTACTTCACAATATTGGTATAATAATTTTGTCGAAAATAAGCGAGGCTTAAAAGTGCAGACCTTTAGAATAGCGCGTTGCGCAACCTCAATAGGTTTTATAACAGTTTTAGGAGCTCCTCCCCAGGATGAGATGCAATACGTTATAACAGACTGGCATAAGGCAAAGTAGATTTGTTTTAATAACAAAGCATTCACAACATGTCTCAGCTTCTTGAAGACATATATGAGCTTTCTAACTCGAGCACTAAGTAGTTTTATATGGTCTTTAAAGCTGAGATTACTGTCTATCAAAACCCCCAAATATTTGATGGTGTTAACATGTTCTATTTTTACGCACGTGCAATTTATTCCCTGCGAGCATTGATGAGACACAATACTGTAGTTACTACTGATTAGTGACGGTTGACGGATACTGAAAGTCAGAAATTTTGTTTTGTCAGTGTTAGTTCTTTGATCCTTGCGGAATGAAAAGTGGACTGTATATTAAAACTGGTATATTACTATAAAATTACACGTATTAATCCCGACATTAATATTATCGAATAACGCGTTGGCGTGGTGTTTCGTTCGGTGCGCGTGCGTCTAACTCGGGCGCGCTCGGCGAAGTGTCGCCGGCCGGTGGGCCGGCCCACCGGCCGCGGAATGTTCTGGAGGCGAAGACGACGGCGGGCGGCGGGCGGTGCGCGGGAGGCGCGGTGTCTCCGTCGGGGTCCCGCGGGCAGAGCGCCTGGGTTCCGTGGGCTGTGCGTAGACATGCTCCCCGGGTTGAAGAGACGATCTTCAAGCAATGTTGTCCTCTTCCAATGGCAGGGGGCAGAGGTTGTTCCATCCTCTTCTAATAGTACCCCTTTTAGTACGGATCTCTGCGACCCTGTTGATACCATCAATGCCTGGGTATACCTGCACTACTCTTCCAAGGTTCCACCTTAAAGGTGGACAGGTCTTGTCTTTAATAAGAACAAGGGAATTCAGTTTGATGCTGTCTCTGTCGCTACTTGTCTTCCACTTTGTTTTCTGCTGTAGCATACAAACATATTCATTAGAAAATCTTAACCAAAAATGCGATTTTATAGCTTCTACTCGCTTATGGCGTTGCAGTAAGTTGACGCCCTCAATTTCGGCCACCTGTGGATTAGGCACAGTAGTTAGAGTTCGTCCAATTAGGAAATGAGATGGGGTTAGGACGGATAAATCGGAAGGGTCACTAGATAGAGGGGTCAAGGGTCGAGAATTCAAAATAGCTTCTATTTGGGTGAGACAAGTAGACATTTCTTCATAAGTTAGACGAGTTAAATTTAAAATTCTACGTAAATGATGCTTTGTAGAACGAACGGCGGCTTCGGCCATCCCATTGAAATGAGGGGAGTAGGCAGGTGCAAAGAGAAAGTTGATACCTTCCTCTGCTAGTTTATCAGCTATATCTAGTTTAGTTAGAAAGGATTGCAATAATTTACATGCGCCGACAAAATTGGTTCCATTGTCAGACGTGATGCTGCGAGGCTTGCCTCGACGGCTTATAAAGCGATATAGTGCAGCCATATAGGCTTCTGTGCTCAGTTCCGTCACAAGCTCCAGGTGTACTGCCTTGACTGTCAAACAAACAAAAATGCAAAGGTAGGATTTTAGTAACTTGCAACCACGACCTTTTCTGTCAGCTATCAAAATTGGCCCGCAATAATCGACTGCACTATGTAAAAATGGGAACTCCAATTTGGTCCTACATTCAGGTAGTTGGCCCATAATAGGTTGAACTGTTTGAGCTTTAAGTCTGAAACATTTAATACATTTTTTAACTATAGACCTAGCTAGATTCCTTCCACCTAGAGGCCAGTATGTCAATCTGACATTAGCAAGGAGCAACTGTGGCCCTGCATGTAAAAGTTCTAAATGCTGTTTAAGAAATATTAATCTTGTTATATGATGTTTACTACATACTAATATAGGATGCTTTTGATCATAAGTGTATGGGGAATTATCTAACCTTCCTCCAACTCTTATGAGATCATTTGAGTCAAGAAATGGAGATAAAGAAATTAACCTATTATTTGATGACAATAATTTTCCTGATTTTAAATTAAAATATTCATCTTTAAACATTTCAATTTGACCTAATCTTAAAATAGCAAACAAGGCTTTTTGCAATTCAATTGCAGACAAAAAGTTTGTTAATTTGCTGCCTTTGTTCTTACAATTAAATAAAAATCTTTGTATATAAGCTACTACGCGAATAAGACGTGTGAGGTTAGAATGTTTTTGTATAAGTAATGAGATAGCATTACTATCTGTGACATTATTGTTAGTTGAGTTATGATTAAAGTGGCACACTATCTCCGGTAGATCTTGTTCCTCCTTAGGGTTCGGCATTTTAGGCCAAGTGTTTTCATGATGTTTTAAGAACTGTGGGCCAGACCACCACAGAGAAGCTGAGCTGATAAGATCAGCCTTCACCCCTCGGGAAACGAGATCAGCGGGGTTGTCGAGAGACGGCACATAGCTCCACCGGGACCCCGCGGTGTTCTCAACTATTTCATTAACCCTATTGCGAACAAAAGGTTTAAGGCGTTGTACAGGTGTTGATAACCAGCCCAAAACGATTGTCGAGTCACACCAATACCTGCATGTAACTGGCCATGTTATTGACTGTAATACTTTAGTACACAATCTTGAAGCTATAAGGGCTCCACATAACTCAAGACGAGGTATCGTTGTTGGTTTTATTGGTGCTACTTTATTTTTTGATATTATTAATTGCGTATGAACCCTGTCGTTATTACTTACCGACCGGGCATAGACGCAAGCTCCATAAGCACGTTCTGAAGCGTCAGAAAATACATGTAATTCAACTGTGACAGTATCGTTTTGTAAGATCCAACGTGGTATCTTTACATTGTTTATGTATGGCAATTTATTTACGAATGTGGTCCATGATTCTTTTATGTCGCTAGGAACTTCATCGTCCCAGCCTATTTTTAAAGTCCAAAGCCTTTGAAGTATAATCTTTGCTTCCACAATAACTGGACCTACGATTCCTAG
The DNA here is from genome assembly GCA_948150665.1 of Conistra vaccinii. NCBI lineage: Eukaryota > Metazoa > Arthropoda > Insecta > Lepidoptera > Noctuidae > Conistra > Conistra vaccinii. The sequence continues at coordinate 191,178 of OX411323.1, read as the reverse complement.
TGGATCAAAGATTTGACTTATGACTGATAGTATGTTACGTTTTGTGAATTTTTCTTGTTTTTCAATATTTATAATAAAGGATAATGTATCAGAATTCGAGATCCAATTAAGACCTAAAGTTTTATTTATTGTGCTACAATTGTTATCTGATAATTCTAAAACATGATCAGATTCTGATTGGTGTCCGATAATATTTTCCAATATCTCAGGAGAATTTGATTTAAATTTTCGTAAATTAAACTTTGCCGAAGATAGGACAGATATTACTGTTTTAGTTTGTTCTATGACGCTATCTTTGGACGTCCCTCCACTAAGGTAATCATCCATATAGAAGTCTCTAGAAATTGAGAATTTGACAGATGGGTCATCCACTGTCTCTGCTAAACTAGAAAGACATTTTGTAGCTAAGTAAGGAGCTGATGCAGTACCGTAAGTGACTGTGTTTAAAGTGTATGTTTTAAGTGGCATTGAAGGTTCTGGCCTGAATATAATTTGTTGAAGTGATCGCTGTATAGGATTGAGCTCAATAGCTCTATACATCTTTTCAATATCTCCACATATCACATATTTGTGTTGGCGAAACCTAATAAGAATCGACAATAGATCATCTTGAATTGTAGGTCCTATCATCTGAATATCATTGAGGGATATTCCTGATGTAGTGACAGCAGATGCGTCAAAGACTGTACGCAATTTAGTAGTGGTGCTAGATTCACGGATAACACCATGATGTGGTAAGTAATAATAGACAGAATTAGGACTACTGTGATTGGGAGTTGTATTTTCAGTCATGTGACCTAGTTGTTCATACTCCTGCATGAATCCTAAGTATTGTTTTTTGAAATTAGGGTCTCTTTGAAATCTACGCTCAAGAGAGAGAAATCTAACCTTTGCCCTAGTATATGAGTCACCTAATGTATGGGGATCTTGTTTCAAGGGCATACTGACTACGAAATGGCCTTCTTTATCACGGTAAGTATCTTTTTTAAATGATTTTTCACAGGCACGTTCTTCACTAGTTAAAGAATATTTAGAGGGAATTGAATCTAGTTCCCAAAATTTTGAGATACTATCTTCATGATTGACAAAATTACATTGGTGTTGTGACTTATTTTTTGTATTAGCGACAGGACCGGACACTAACCAACCAAGCTTAGTCTCATATAATTTTGGTTGTTTTTTCCCTAGGTTAATGGAATTATTACATATGACATCCCAAAATAGTTCTGCACCCACTAGAATATCTACTGTACCCGGTACATTAAATGACGGGTCTGCCAGCTGTATACCTGAAGGTATAGCAATATATTGCATATCAACCAATTTGGACGGCAATGTTTTAGTAATTTGAGGTAATATTAAGCAATCTATCTCTGCTTTATAATCACTATAAAGAGATTCTATCATAACCTTACAAGATTGTGTACTCTTACAAGACTGATTGTAGATACCTGTTACCGTTGACCTTGTACTGTGTCTCGACAACCCCAGCTTACCGCACAGGCCTGCTGTGATAAAGTTCGCAGTGCTGCCATTGTCCAACAGGAGCCGTGCTGCGAGTGCGCTGCCTTTGTTGTCATGTACCTTCACCATTGCTGTGGACAGAAGTACATGTGGCGAAGTAGCAGGCTGTATGGCATCGGTTGATAGGGTGACATTTTCTATAGAGTTATCAGAATCTGTAGTAGCTTCATTTATGTTTGTGGCTAACACAACATTCTCTTGATTTGACACAGAGGACTCAGGCTTATCATCATTTTTGTGTAGTAATGTATTATGTTTGTATCTACAATACCTACAGTGTGGGAATTTACATTTCACATGAGAGTGACCAGGGCGTAGACAGTTAAGGCATACTTTGAGGTCATTGGCTTTTTCTAGACGTTTCTCAATGGTCAAATCTCTAAATTTGTCACAGTGATACATTGTGTGGTTTTCTTTACACATGGGACACTTGAAATTATTTTTGTTTTGTGAGTTGTTTTCATTTGACATTGCTAGAAAAGATTTTGGTTTTCGAATTTCTGGTTTTAATAACTTTGTTGTACTATTATCCTCTATGGATTCTAACAGGTCTGCTCTGTTACGCAGAAATGTAGAAAATTGTTCCAGTGTTGGTGGATCACACAGTGTGTTTCTGTACTCTTCCCACTTCCTTTTAGTTGTAGGATCTAGTTTGCTAGACATGATGTATATTATTAAGGTATCCCAGTGCTCTGTAGGTTGCTTAAGAATAGTTAACGCTCTAATGTTTTTGTTTGTAGTATCAACTAATTGTCTAATTGATTTACTTGACTCCTCTAAAATGGTGTCTACTTTGAATAATGCTTGAACATGATTGTTCACTAGTAACCTAGAGTTATCATAACGTTCACATAATAATTTCCATGCTGTTGAATAATTCTCTTTTGAGAAATCTATATTTTTAACAATTACTGCAGCACTCCCATGGAGAGACGCTCGCAAGTAATGAAATTTACTGATGTTATCTAATTGATCATTTTCATGAATCATTGACATAAATGTATCCCTAAACTCGAGCCAATTTTGATAAGTACCGTCAAACTTAGGAATGTTAATTTTCGGTAAATGGAAACGATTGGTATGGTTGCAAGTCCCACCTGATTTGGCATCACTGACGCTTGCTTCGGAGCCTGAGCCTAAACGCCTTCGCTGGTTTCCAGCAATTTTGTCAGCGCAGGCAGCGAGAAGAGTTTGGGCCTGAGCGACGAGCTGATAATATTTGCTTTCAGTTTTCTCTCTGTCAGCATACTGTTCGTCTGGAAGGTCGCAGAGGTACTCAAGCTCTGTCTGTAAAGTATCAAATTCAGAAATTAAATTTTGTACTCGTGAAAATCGAGATTGTAGTTCGTTAGCGTGATGCTCGCTAAGCACTTCATGTGAACTTGCAGTATTCAAATACGTTTCGAAGTGGGTAAGCTTTGCTTTTATGCTAGCTTTAGCCTTTTTTAGCTTAAAAATGCGTTCATTCTTGTCCGCCATTTTGCTGATGCAATAAAGCGCGGTCGTGCGTATGGCGTGTGGTAGCAAATGTGCAAACACCAAGCAGATTTTATAACTTTTTCAATATGATTGCCCCCACAGACTGCGTGCAAGAAGCAATGAACATGAATATAGGTATAATTCACGTGTGAATGTGAAATATAGCTTTAGAAAAATAGGTCTCACTCAAATATTCACTGAATAGGAATTTACAGGAAGTTTCAGATGAATAGGTTTGGTAAGGAATAGTAAGGATAATTGGAACGAACTCACAATACCAGCCGATGTATCAGGTGCACGTGGTGCGTAGTCTTCACGTGGCCCGTTGGTATGCTTTGTTGCGTTTTGTGACTTGCACGGCGGAAATGCAGATGGAGATCACGAGGCCGACGATGCGGTGTGCAGTATCTATGCTGTAGACCCGCTGTATCGTAGATTCCACTGAAGCTATCTTCCAACCGCCGCTCCGAGTTTTTTCCGAACGCGTGGCAACAACGTGTCGACGGCGACGAGAAAACGTTGTAATTTTATTGTTTCCTTGAAGGACCAGTGTTAGTTCTTTGATCCTTGCGGAATGAAAAGTGGACTGTATATTAAAACTGGTATATTACTATAAAATTACACGTATTAATCCCGACATTAATATTATCGAATAACGCGTTGGCGTGGTGTTTCGTTCGGTGCGCGTGCGTCTAACTCGGGCGCGCTCGGCGAAGTGTCGCCGGCCGGTGGGCCGGCCCACCGGCCGCGGAATGTTCTGGAGGCGAAGACGACGGCGGGCGGCGGGCGGTGCGCGGGAGGCGCGGTGTCTCCGTCGGGGTCCCGCGGGCAGAGCGCCTGGGTTCCGTGGGCTGTGCGTAGACAGTCAGTATTTAGAGTCAAAAGGTGACATCGAAGCCAGTTATTAATTATGTTAAGGCAGTGTATAGATGTATAGAGATGTATAGAGATGGCAGTGTATAGAGTGATAGAGTGCCACCAGTGGCACTCTATCCCTATCGGATAAAGTGCCACTACAGGCACCCTAGTAACACCGCCTCGGCCCGGCCAAAGTGCCGCAAGCATTGGATTGTCATTGTCACTGTCACTAAGTCACGTCACTTGGTATTTTGTTTGATTGTCGAGGGTTAATCGCTGTAAAACACCATATTCCCAAAACATTACATTCTCTTGTGCCTAAACGGACCCTGGCACTTCGCCGGCCGCTACCGCGGCACCGCTCGCTACGCTCGCTCGGCTCGTGCGTTGTGTGGTCACAGTTCTAACCTAACCTAACCTAACCTAAATATCAAGTGACAGTGACAATGCAACGCTCACGGCACCCTAGCCGGGCCGAGGCAGTGACACTAGAGTGCCACAAGAAACTCGCGGCACTCTATACACTTCGTTATGTTAAATCCAGTTTGTGCAGCATCAAAAGCCTCATCCCATGTATCGGCGGAAAAAAGGAGAGCTGTGTCATCAGCATAGGATATTATATTGCCTTTGGGAATGATGATATTTGTGAGATCATTGATATAAATGAGAAAGAGGGTTGGGCCAAAAATGCTGCCCTGAGGAATGCCAAAAGAGACCGGGAGATCAGCGCTTACATGCCCACCTATTCGAACACTCTGTTTACGCCCGGTGAGATAGCTCTGAAAAAGTTGTAGCTGAGTTCCTCTGACTCCAAGCTTCTCAAGCTTGGAAATTAAGATGGGGATAGAAATTGTATCGAATGCTTTTTTTATATCTAGGAATATAGACAAACATTTGTGCTTTTTATCTAGATTAGTAGCTATAAAGTTAGTTAGTGTAGAAACTGCTTCGTCCGTAGATTTACCAGCACTGAAACTGAACTGATTATTTGCAAGTAGATTATTTTTTTCCAAGTAGTTTGTAAGTCTGCTATTTATTATCTTTTCTAACAATTTTGACATAGATGGGAGAATTGAGATTGGGCGATAGTTAAAGATTACATTCTTATCGCCACCCTTAAAAATTGGACGGACTTCGGAGCATTTTAGTTGGGATGGGAAAATACCTGTTTGTAGGCATAAGTTGAAAATGTGCGTAAGAGCCGGGACAAGGAAGTCAATATGTTGTTTCAAAAGTTTATTCGATATTCTATCCCTACCTACTGAGCATTCGGTTTTTAACCCCATCACAAGGCGAGAAATCTCTTCCTCACTAGCATCCTTCATCACAAAAGAGTTCAATCTTTGACCGGAGCTATTTACATTTATCATCCGAGCGAAATCAGAACTGACATTATTATTTAAGCAGTTTTCAGCCAAGGTCTTACCCACGTTTATGAAATAATGATTTACTTCGTTCAGGGATTTTTCGGGCGACGAATTAATTTTTAGAAGCTCATTTGGGTAACTAGTTACTTTATTCATATTAGAGATGTCCTTAAGTACCTTCCAGAGTCTCTTTGGATCATTTTTTGATTTTTCGACCTCCGATTTCTCATAAGCACGTTTTACTTTCTATTTTTTTTATTCGAATTTCCTGTACCGCGTGTATGTAAGTTTTAGTACCTCATTATCTGGTGATGATTTAAATTTTTTATGTAGTCTGTCCCTATTTCTCATACACCTCAACAACCCAGTAGTTATCCAGGGTTTGATGATCTTTTTACGCCTTGATGTTTCAATAATGTCAGTGTTTTTAGGGTTCCGTACCCGAAGGGTGACAAACGGAACCCTATTCATAAGCCTCCGCTGTCCGTCTGTCTGTCAGCGAGCTCTATCTCATGAACCGTAATAGGTAGGCAGTTGAAAATTTCACAGATTGAGCATTTCTATTGCCGCAAGAGCAACAAATAATAAAATTAAAAAATAAAGGGGGGTCGCCATACAATAAAATTAAATTTTGAAAAAAAAATTATCTGACCCTGGCATGTGGGGTATCATTTTCTAGAGCTCATCGAGTAGAGAATAAATATAATTTTTATTTGTTTTTATCTTCAAAAATGATGAATTAGGGGGCCGTAGAAGTTGTCTGTTTTAGACCATTTTTGTACGAGCTCTATCTCAACAACTAAACAAATTAGGAATTTGAAACTTGTGTGTATCATGTAACATATACTGTTTATAATCAACAAATACTAAAAACGCCGATTCATAACGTATTTTATATAATTATGGGCGATTTTCTGCAACTTAAAGTAATAATTTTGTATTTCATGCTAATATTATGCGATATAAATTCCACAGATAACTATTTAATAGTCGGAGTAATGACATGGAATTAGTAAGTACCTACTATCATGGCAGCATATACTATTTCGATCATTTAAATTTCGATCATCCAAAAAGGTCTACAAAATAAACTTTCTTCACAAGATTTTAAAACCGGCCAGTATTTTTTGAGTTTAAAAACTTTATCGACTTTTTTCAAAGTATCCCTAGACGGTGTTGATGTGTGTACCTCGTGTTAAAACTACACTCCAATAGACAATATATTCAGTAACATTGAAATGAATGCTGGCACATACAGTGTACTATTCAGTTACCTAGCTTAAACCATTGTGGATACAATTTCATAATGAGAAAAATTATTGGTGTAAAAATATTCGGTCATGGCGGCCAATCTCAACGGAGACTGGCCTTCGGCGCGGGAGATATTATAGTGCACAAGTGTGTGCGCAGACACGAGTGCACTCTCTCTTCCCTCACTCTCATAGTCCGATGGGATGTGTAAAAATAATAAGTAAGAAATAATAGATTTCTGTATGACTATCAAAAATAACGTAAATAAATACCTGTATTGACCCGTGCGTTTGCACTGGCGAAACATCACGACAAAACATGTTGAAATCTCTAGTTCCTGTCAAACATTGTATGAAAAATTTACAGAAAATAGAGATTCCAACATGTTTTGTTGTGAATGTTTCGCCAGTGCAAACGCACAGTTATAATTAAAATTTGGCGTACTACTTACATTCTATTTTGTACAATATAGTCTGATGTAGCAAGAGAAGTCCTTTTATTTATAAGTAACTAGTTTTACCCGGCCTGGCTTCGCACGGTTAGCACTAAGTACTTATCTACGGCGCATCTACCTTTCTTAATTACCTATTTCTACCTAATTACCTACCCTACCTACCTACCCTACCCTTCTTACCAGGGTAGGTAGGTACTACATATCTACCTGCTTACCTACCATATATACCTATTTATACCTACTAATACTATGTTAGTAGCAAATAAATAACTTTGACTTTAGTTAATGCATGTTACTGGATAAAGTTAACTTAATATTTTTCTCTTAAAATAAATGAAATATACTCCTACACCTATATTTTAACACAACAACATTTTCTCATTAAAATTAGACAATTTCTTTACAAATCTTTGTTTTTTTATAGCGCCTCTGTTGTTACCTTTACGAAAGTATTACAAAAATTCATAGTGTTAAATCTTGTACGACATGGTATGGAACCCTTCGTGTGCGAGTCCGACTCGCACTTGACAGATTTTATTATTTATGGCACTCTGTATCGTGGCTGTTAGGTAGTTGATAGAATAGTCTGGATCTTTAGACTGGTATATTGGGGTTAGATCAATTTGCAATATGTCTTGAGATAAATTTTCCTTATTTATTGAACTATACGTTGAGTTTGTAAACGTTCGAGGTAGTTTAAGATCCATACAAACCAACACAGGATAGTGGTCAGTTAAAGTAGCTTGAGGAATCATTGTATGTATACAATGAGAACTCTTTAGCAAAACATGGTCAAGACAAGTACCACTCACGCTACGGGTTACTTCTGTATGTGCAGGTAGCAGTCCATGAGAGGCAGTCAGATTCAAATATTTCTCACCGGTCTGATCGATTTTCGTGTGATTAATAGGGATATTTATATCGCCTATCAGCATGACACTATTTGTTCTCTCTACTTTTAAAAGTGTTTCCTGTAATGAGTCTAGGAACGGATCTATGTTTTTATAAGAAGGAGAGCGGTATCCACAATACAATTTCCTTCTTGAAAGGATGGTTCCTCAAAAATTAGATCAATATGATCTCTATAGTGTTAAGAAAACGCTCTTTTCTTGCTAATACTTTTAATGCACACAACTGTACTACTTCACAATCAAACGAAGACTGACTATCCATTACATTTTACCATTTAAAACGACTTTCGACCCCACCCAGAAATAACGATAATATCATAACCGTTATTTCTAAGTGTTGTCAAAGTAAAATAATACATTCAGTTGCCATAATGGAAATACATTTAAAAGTTTCTTACAATATTAATCATTTGTGCTTTGACAGTGTTGCCACAGTGGATATTATAAATCGATATTAAAATCATACATGGTTTTTTCAAATTAAATTAAAGAAATCACGACACTCGGCCATCCGACGGCGTGCTAACTCCGAAGCACGCAATAATCACGACACAGGCAATACATCAAATAACAAATATAAGTAACTATACAAAAAATATAGAATCAAGATAATTATGTACAGAATACCTGCCCTGAGAATGTTACCAATTAATATTCCGTCAATAAATTTTCAAAACATAGCTTTTGATAATGTAATTAAAACCTTAATAATGACATTAGTACTTTGACATTATGAATTCTTGGACATTATTATTTTGACATTATGATTTATTCTTTGTTCCTTCCAATTCTACACCAGTAATGGTAGTGTATGTGAAACAGTATTTTAATGTAAGACCTTAATGTACCATGTACTCAGAAATAAATAAATACAATATAATATACTATACAATAGACATTTGTGACAGGCAGTACCTATGCCTAACCTATCTATACCTGATAAAAGAGAAACGAGTATGCACTTCACATCACATCACATCACTTCACTTCACTTGTATAAATCCTCTTGAACGAATCCTCCCGGCCACGAGGCGGCCAATCTCACCAGAGACCAGCCACGGGGCGGCCAATCTCAACAGTGACTAGCCAAGCAAGCAGGAGGCATAGTGCATAAGTGTGTGTGCGTAAACAGATGCACTCTGCTCTCCTGCTCTCCTACAGTCCGACGGGACAGCAACCCAACACGACCGGGTAGAGATCAGGCGCAGGACCACCAGCTTCACGTGCTTTGCGAGGCACGGGGTGTCCAACGTCCAATCGCCAGGCTGCTACTATGTAATTCCTAGTGGAAAAATCAAAGAACACCCTGCCCAACCTGGGAATCGAACCCAGGACCCCACGCTCAGCAACCGCACTCGCGACACGAAACCGACGGGGTTGAAACTAATTTTAACAACCATTTTATATTATAAATAAATTAACGATTTATTAAAAGTCTGACAAATCAATAATGAACCAGAGGATTTTTGAATTCCTAACGATTTGATGTTGATCCACGGTGTCAAGAAATAAAATGAATAAAACACCAATTTATCTAATTTAAGTCTGGCATATTACTTTGTTCCATCTTTGTTGAAATAAATAATCTTTTATACGTCTTTGGTTTTTGTATATTTAACCGAATTGCAAAATGATTGAAATATAATTAGCATTAAACAAGATTTAATTACAGGCTTTAATTCTTATATTTCGTCAATATTTGAAGGAATGGGTGGGACTAAATCTGCTACCTACAGATTAGGCTCATTATTCTGGAAATTGTTTTCAGACGACCCTTTAAACCTAATGTCGAATAAACAATTCTGATGCACTTTATTATTTATTTATTGTCGCGATAATGGCGTTGATGATGATGACCCATCGCACTTTAACCAGTTGCTGGTTCAAGATGCGAACGAACGCAAACTCAAACTTTTGAGTAGACAAGGTCGTCAGAATCGTCTGGTTGAACCTATAGGCTTGGCAATTTCCTCCAGGACAAGTAAGCGATTAAGCGTTTAGTAAATTTTTAACTTCCCTAGCACAAAGTCTTTAAGCTGTTTCGAAGGGAAAACTATGCCATGATCTGAAATTAAAATGATTCTAGTCGGTGCTTGTAAATTTTCGACACTTTTGAGTTGGTCTACCAATGAGATATTTTGTAAATGCATCAATAAATCAGTTTTACGTAAAATTTATTAGATAGTATTTATTGGTGACAAGGTAAATAGCCGGATATGCCATAAAGACACTCCAGTTCCCACCAATAAAATTATTTAAGAGAAATGTATACTGCATGTCTGTTATAATATCTATCCATTTACCAAATTCCGACAGTATGTATTTGCACGCCATATCATGGCAGGATAAAATTACTGTAACATCTATTGTACCATATTCTAGCAAATAAATCTTTTTGACTCGATTTGATTTGACTATGGATAAATTATTATAATTGGAAAAGTAAATGGTCTAAGTATATGGCATGGACACATGATGCAATAAATAGCCCATTACGCGTTGTTGGCGCATTATCTTTGAAATATGCACCATCTCTACAAGATGTCACATAATTATTAGATATATTCATATTTTTACATAACGTCCTTTAGGAAACCAATATTGATTTTGAATTCGTTTAAAAGGTTTGTCATAGATATAAGTTTATATTTCTTTTATATTTCTATGATTTGTGTAAAATAAAAGGAATAAAAAATAACCTAATACCTATAATAATATTAGATTTAGTTCGGAAAATTGATGATAAGACTAAGACTATTTTGCTGTGCCCGACAGGGTCCATAATGATCAAATATAATTTTAACTTACCACCTAAGTACACATTGTGGAATGCAATTAAAGTATTGAGTATTAATTATTTTATAAAAGCCTTGATGTAAACGATATTCTTGATTTGGATTAATTCGTGTACTTCAAGTCGAGATAATATTGCCCGAGTAATGCTCCTATGGTAGACTCTACCTCAACATAATTATAGACGTAAAGTTCCAATTGATATTAAATATATATCGGTCACTTTATTTGAAGGGTATAGAAAATTCATTATCCTTCATAACAGTAGTTCAATAAAATTCTGTCCCATTAATCACTGATTCAGTTTCAATATCAACTCTGAAATTTCGGTTTGGTAATAGAACTTCCAGAACCGTTTATGTTTGGCAGATCTTAATACAAAACAATGGCGAAATCTTATTTGAAACATCTGAAAAGTGACACTTATTCGAAAGAATTGACTATCTAGGTCTCTGTGTGTTCTTCCTTACCTAAGAATATTGCAAAAACTAGGAAAAATGTCAAAAATGTAATAATAATTTTTAAATAGGATTAGTCCTAAAAAAAATATGTAGCTTGGTTGGACATTGTCAACCATTGACAGTTTACAACTCTTGACCAGATGCTTGCGTTACTAAATATTAATCTCTGCTTTCTCTAATAAAAATATTGCACAAACTAGTTCAGAAAATGACGCAGAGCTAAATAGGATATTTTTCATTTAAAGACGCAGTGATCTAATTTCAAATAATACAATGTGTGTAACAAGCTGCCATTGTTCTTTCTTCAAAACAGTTCTTTTGCTTTCTAGCATTCCATAATTTATACAATCTACTGCCTTTCGGCCATCATTTTCACACCTACATGACTTACTAACAGCACACATGGCTGCATAGAATAACATAAGTGCCTTCGTTAAACTTTGAACTACAGCTCACCTACATGGCTGCATAAGATTAAATAAGCAGGTGCTTATTGTAACCGAGTTTAACGTAGGTACGTTAAACTCTGAACTATAGCTCACCTATATGGTTGCACAAAATTACACAAGCGCCTACGTTAAACTCTGAACTACAGCTCACCTACATGGCTGCTTAAGATAACAAGGCTTTGCACTTCAGCTCACCTACATGGCTGCAATAAACTATACGCGTACATCTCCATAAAGCTCACCTACATGGCTAAACTAGAGTGCAAGCCGTAAAGAACTATAAGTTATACTCGTACATCTTTATTTTTAAACTCTGAACTACAGCTCGCCTACATGACTAATAAACTATACGCATACATCTCTAAAGCTCACCCATATGACTGAACTAGAGTGTAAGCCGTAAGGAACTAGAAGTTATACTCGTACATCTTTATTTTTAAACTGAAGTACAGCTCGCCTACATGGCTGTAATAATCTGTACGCATACATCTCCATAAAGCTCACCTACATGGCTAAACTAGAGTGTAAGCCGTAAAGAACTATAAGTTATACTCGTACATCTTTATTTTTAAACTCTGAACTATAGCTCGCCTACATGACTGTAATAAACTATACGCATACATCTCTAAAGCTCACCTACATGGCTGAACTAGAGTAAGCCGTAAGGAACTAGAAGTTATACTCTTACATCTTTATTTTTAAACTGAAGTACAGCTCGCCTACATGGCTGTAATAATGAGTGCAAGCCGTAAAGAACTATAAGTTATACTCGTACATCTTTATTTTTAAATTCTGAACTACAGCTCGCCTACATGACCGTAATAAACTATACGCATACATCTCTAAAGCTCACCTACATGGCTGAACTAGAGTGTAAGCCGTAAGGAACTAGAAGTTATACTCGTACATCTTTATTTTTAAACTGAAGTACAGCTCGCCTACATGGCTGTAATAATCTGTACGCATACATATCCATAAAGCTCACCTACATGGCTAAACTAGAGTGTAAGCTGTAAAGAACTCTTAAACTTTACAGGGTCTATCTACACTATACTCGTACATCATAGGTCGCCCACATGGCTAAACCACAGTGCACGCCGTATAGGGATCTACACTATACTCGAACATTTTTGAACAGCTCACCTACATGGCTGAACCCGAGTGCACCCCGCAAGGAGTCTACACCATACTCGTACATCTCTGAACAGCTCTCCTACATGGCTGAACCTGAGTGCACGCCGCATGGGTCTACGCTATACTCGTACATCTCTGAACAGCTCACCTACATGGCTGAACCCGAGTGCACGCCGCATAGCAGTCTACACTATACTCGTACATCTCTGAACAGATCACCTACATGTCTGAACCCGAGTGCACGCCGCATAGGAGTCTACACCATACTCGTACATCTCTGAACAGCTCACCTACATGGCTGAACCCGAGTGCACGCCGCATGGGTCTACTATACTCGTACATCTCTGAACAGCTCACCTACATGGCTGAACCCGAGTGCACGCCGCATAGGAATCTACACCATACTCGTACATCTCTGAACAGCTCACCTACATGGCTGAACCCGAGTGCACGCCGCATGGGTCTACTATACTCGTACATCTCTGAACAGCTCACCTACATGGCTGAACCCGAGTGCACGCCGCATAGGAATCTACACCATACTCGTACATCTCTGAACAGCTCACCTACATGGCTGAACCCGAGTGCACGCCGCATGGGTCTACTATACTCGTACATCTCTGAACAGCTCACCTACATGGCTGAACCCGAGTGCACGCCGCATAGGAATCTACACCATACTCGTACATCTCTGAACAGCTCACCTACATGGCTGAACCCGAGTGCACGCCGCATGGGACTACACTATACTCGTACATCTCTGAACAGCTCACCTACATGGCTGAACCCGAGTGCACGCCGCATAGGAGTCTATCTACACTATACTCGTACATCTCTGAACAGCTCACCTACATGGCTGAACCCGAGTGCACGCCGCATAGGAGACTACAGTATATTACATTTTATAATACAATATCTCATGCAGTCATTAGTCATAACCGCAATCAACAAAATCTAAGCTGCTGCTTAAACAAACCAGCAAACAAAACATAACCAAACTACCATACCACCGTACCATCAACAAACTATAAAGCTGCTCAGAAAATTCAGTGAACGGAGCAGACAGAGTTAAAATACTATTCAAAGTGAAATCCTGTGGCGAAATTCCCAACATTCACTCGTACAATTTTTAATTTATTTATTTTCCAAGCTGTCCAATGCAATGATAGATCTATCGAGGAGTTGCCTCGACCAAGAGTACCAGGTGCACTGGTCCAACTATTTTACTTATTGTTTATAATTAGTCCAACGCAACGATAACCCTATCGAGGAGTTGCCTCGACCAAAGGTAGCACGTGCATCGGCCCAACCATTTACTCATTATATTATTTTAAATTAGTCCAACGCAACGATAACCTTATCGAGGAGTTGCCTCGACCAAAGGTAGCACGTGCATCGGCCCAATTACTTTTAACTATGATTTAAATATTAACCATCTGGGAAATACGCCACAATGATTGCTACTGAATCATGACACTACATAATAACCATACTTAATGCTCACTGAACATAACTGGGATAAAAAGAACGAATAATGTATATAGAATTCATAAAACTACTTACGATTTCACCAACAGCTAGCTCGTGGTTCTTGTCACTTCTGACTTGTTAAGAAAACGCTCTTTTCTTGCTAATACTTTTAATGCACACAACTGTACTACTTCACAATCAAACGAAGACTGACTATCCATTACATTTTACCATTTAAAACGACTTTCGACCCCACCCAGAAATAACGATAATATCATAACCGTTATTTCTAAGTGTTGTCAAAGTAAAATAATACATTCAGTTGCCATAATGGAAATACATTTAAAAGTTTCTTACAATATTAATCATTTGTGCTTTGACAGTGTTGCCACAGTGGATATTATAAATCGATATTAAAATCATACATAGTTTTTTCAAATTAAATTAAAGAAATCACGACAATAGTAAATAATAACGCCGTCATTTTGTTTATAATTACCTTTCGCAGAGAACGAATTGAAACCTTGTATATTTGGTATAACACTTGTTTTTAGTAGCCAGCATTCCGTGAGAACTATTATGTCACATTCAATTTTTAACCTAGATAGTAATAATTCAAGTCCCGGGAGATTGCAGTTTATGCTACGAATGTTTTGCGTGAGTACAGTCAAACGTTTGCTAGGCGAAAAAGAGATTAATTTATGACAGTTTTCTAGATCACAGATAGAGACTTTAGAGACAGTACAATTGTCGATTTCGTTTGATAAGTTATTTATGTCACAAAAAATTATTCATAGTAAGAATTTGGTCAAAGTAAAAATGGCAGCCGATATAAAAATTAAAAGTCAACTTATCAAAAATATGATTACAACAGCGGTTCTTATTAAACTTACCCTTAAATAAATTATATATCTTAAAATGAATTATGTAATGTGTGTGTGTATAGTGTTTTATGTATAGTGTATCAGAAAATGACTTACAGTAATATAAAAGTAAAAAGTATGAGGCATGCATAACAAAGAGCTTACAACTAAACAATGATGATGACATAACTACCAAGACTAGTCACTCGGAGCACTTTAGCTTCTCAATGTCAGACTCCGAAGATATTCGAATTTGAGGCTCATTGACCTTTTTTCGAAGGTACACAACACCATATGCAGTCCAGCAGAATTGGTAGTCATGACTCCGCTGAAAGGATCTGGCCTGGTAGTATAGTTTTTGCGCTCTGTGTGTAAGACACTCAGAGACATATACCGGTTTCACTGGAGAAAGTATTTTAAGATGTGAAGTATTGAGCTTATTTCCTTTTGGCTTTGATTTATTGAAATTTTTTACACCACTAATGACTTTGTCCTTTGTGACAACTGTGGTGAAATCTACAATTATTGGGTAAGAATTGTCTTTCGATTTTAATCGATAAATGTCTTTTATTTTAGAGCTTTCAATATCAATATTTAATGACGTCCCCATATTGACCACTAGGTTGCAAAGGTTCTCCTTTGACTCGTTATCTGCTTTGGGAATGTTTCGGATTTCTATACCAGTCGATCGGGATTTACGCTCCATAAGTTCTAACTTTTCTTCCAGTTGATGAATGATTTTTTTATCATCTTTCCTTTCCGCCTCCAAGATGGCAATGCGACTCAGGAACTCATCGTACTTGCTCGACATAACTTCGACACTATGCTTCAATTTCATGTTTTGCTGAATAATGCTACTGATCTTACCCATCAGGTCTTCAAAACGACTTTCCTGCTTGTCAGAGAAAGTAGTGAAGGTATTCAAAGTTACCGGCGCGATATCTTCGTCGCCTTCCAATTTCCTCTTTTTACTTGAATTACGGTCAGTGACGGTTGTTGCTAACTGGGAAAGATCAGGCGCCGATGCACATAGGTGTAGCGAAGAGTCATGGGCTGAAACCCGTACAGGCGCTAATAGTATAGGATCCCGCCATAGAACGACCTTCACCGAGCTGGTTAATGGATGAAAAGTATTTTATATTCAATTAAATATGGCAATAAAAATATCGCAAATGGGTTGTCTAAAAAATTTCAGTCCAGAATATGATTAAATTAACATTTAATTTTTAATTTTTTTTTTACTTTGCACCGGTTTGGTTAATAGGTAAATTCCATACCAATCGAAAGTATGTAGCCCATAGAATATGCAAACGTTGGGTTGACAATTTTTTTCCCGTCACAACTCTTGGGTAGGCAGGTATAAACAGGTAAAAAAAAATAGTAACTTGCACCGGTCTGGTTAATGAATTAAAGTTAAATTAAAATAAAGATTATTTCATTACGATCACGGTGGTATAGGGTTGTCTGCGAAAAATCAGTCCAGAATTCCGGTTGTCGGGTTTAAAAAAATTAAATATTGCTGCGAGTGAATACGTGCGACAGCGTCCCAGCGAACCATCCCATGCGATAGAAGAGTACCTACACAGCGTGTAGTTCATCTATTAAAAGAAAGAGAGTGCGCATGCTATTATTTGTCCTTGAAAATGTAAAGGATAGCGATAGACTCGTACATGGTACCCAACTGATAAGGCGATTCCTGAATCTTCGTTCGCATAGAAAAGAAAGCCCCGAAGATTAACGAAATAATGCTTAAAACTTACAATCAACCTTAGATCACTACTATAAGGTTCATAATACACTGCAGCTGTTAGTTTCGTCTCAATCGCACAATTATACTTCGTGCCAATTTTATCGGGCCACCAGTTTTCATCAAGAATACCTATATTTAATTAAAAATAGAGGTTATTTAAAAATTCACGATTTATTGAATAAACACAAATAGGTATTTATTTAGTAAACAATAGAAAAAACTTAATCTAAAGGCGATAAGTTTTTTCAATTTACCCTTTTTCAGTGTTCTAAAAGAAGGCCCCGCAGTGTTTTCACTCGTATGTTGATCCTTTTCTTTAAGAACTCTCGCTATTGTTCATTTTTAACCCCCGACGGAAACCGAAGGGGTGTTATAAGTTTAACGTGTGTATCTGTGTATCTGTGTATCTGTGTATCTGTCTGTGGCATCGTAGCTCCCAAACGGTTGAACCGATTTAGATTTTTTTTGTTTTGTTTGAAAGGTGACTTAATCGGGAGTGTTCTTAACTATGATTAAAAAAAATCTATTCAGCCGTTTGAAGATTATCAGGTCTTTTCTTATTGATGAATGGATTTTAGCATCTTCCACAGGTCTGATTGAATTTAAATTTGGTAATCTGTTACTTCAATGGTATTAGAATAACATAGTAACCTTGAACTGATGCTGCAGCATTACCTGGTATTTGCAGGATATCCAACTCCTCAACAATTTACAGCAATGGTATCGTGTTTGGGCTCATTGGAATGGTCTCAATGAATAGGTTATAGATAAAATTATATATTTATCAGGGTCTGATGATAGAGAAGCAAAAAAAAACCGGATAAATTAGTAACTAACTTTACTGTGGGAAAAATACGTACAGCTGCGTAGATTTAAGCGAGGCACGTGTCGATCGTATCGTATGTACTAGTAATACGTATATAAAGTTTAAAAAGCTGGAAATAAAAACTAAATTTAAAATTTAAAAAACCCCCGACACAAAAAAAATCCTTTTAAAAGCTAAAAAATAAAATATACTGGCCCTTTAAGTTTAATATAATTTGTAGTTAATATTTTGTCGTCGCGTCGGGGGACGGCGAATGAAAAATTGAAAATATATTTTCTACAATAGCATGCCGCATATTTAGAAGCATTTTTTCAGTTTTTGTAATGTTTGTGTAGCTTCGGCCATTCGGTCAATAATTTTCAAAAATCGATCCTTTATAAATGTTGTGTTCTTACTTCTTAGACTCCTGAGCCTGTCTTCATAAACTCGTGCACATTGAAAATTATTTCCTGAGCTTGACTTTTAAGTGGTTGCCCCATTTTTTAAAGAACTCATTTTAAATCATAAAAAATAACACTTGTTGCCACTACGTGTACTTTTGCCTGCTGCACGAGCATCACTACATAGTATAAAATAAAGTCGCTTCCCGCTGTCTGTCCCTATGTATACTTAAATCTTTAAAACTACGCAACGGATTTTTTTAATAGATAGAGTGATTCAAGAGGAAGGTTTATATGTATAATACATGCATAGTAGAGACACTGATAGTTTTAGAGGTTTCAAATGTGATGTCGTAAATAAACACATTTTTTTGCGCTTACATTGCAAACGCTCTACGAGATAGATCAAAATAATGTACTACAGTATTGTACACCTTAAAAATGTATTCGCAAGTTGTGTACTTACTCTACTTTTTACCATTGACTGCGAGAAAGTAAATAATAGTATTAGTATATAAAAACTTACGTAGTTGTAATATTTATAAGACTGCCTCGTTGCGCATTGGTCTAGTGGTCGCAAGCGCTACTGCTGAATATGAGGTCCTGGGTTTGATTCCCAGGTCGGGCAAAGTATTATTGGGTTTTTCCAACAGGAATTTCTCAGCAGCTGCCCGGCTTAATCTAATAGCTCTATGGAATAGCTCCTTTGAGCCAGCCAATATAGGTACTTTCAGCACGTTTCATTTGTTTTTTGTACATAATTCGTAATATACGTGCTGTTCCAAATTCAAAATGTTTTTATTCTCTTGTGAGTAAAATCCAATTTTTTCACTGTTATCGATGAATAAAATGCCCTTTTTTGTGTGACACTGGTAAAAAATATATACACTCAAATATAATGAATTTATTTAAAAAAAAATTAAAAAAGCGTTCCTCTATTTTAAAACTATGTTTTCTATTTTACATTTAAGCTACTCCAAAATGATGCACAGCATGTACGAGTCTATCAAATTCAAATTCAAAATATTTTATTTCACATAAACCTACATGGGCACTTATGAAATGTCAGAAGCTACGCACGGTTCCAATTGGTCGTTTCCTATGGAGAAGAGCCGGCAAGAAACTCCACGGTTACTCTTTTAAAAATGATTGGGTTTACAATATTCTCAAAAAAATAACAGTGTTATTAGGTATACGAGGACAGTGTAGGTCTTTCAACAAGTACCAAGTACTTAACAAAATAGAAGATTGTCAACAAGTCTACAGTCCACTAAGCCTACAGCGTTCTCACATTCACAAAATAGAAAAGAATCTATATAAAACATAAATCCTTACATATTATAAAACAAAGTCGCCCGCCGCGTCTGTCTGTCTGTCTGTCTGTCTGAACGCGATAAACTCAAAAACTGCCGAACGGATTTTCAAACGGTTTTCACCATTGGACGGAGTGATTCATGTGGAAGGTTTTAGTGTATAATTCATTAAGGTTTTGTGTAAATTGGCTGAAATATGACGATTATTGTTGAAGATGTCGGAAAAAATCATGCCGACTGGGAGCTTTACTGGCGTGCGCTGCGTAAGTCGTGAGAGATAAATCAAATTTATGTTCTAGAGTATTGTATATCTTAAAAATTGCAACAAAAAAGTCCGCGATGGCATATGTCTATCTTTTAAGGGTGACCCACAATAACCATTTTTATCTTTCAAAATTGTATAAAATTTTCATTGTTATTTCCGAAGCTATTTTGACCGGTATCTTATTAATCCTTATCCAATTAAATAGGTTATTTAAATTGGGCATTCAATTTCGATTAAAATATGCCTTTACATCACATCATTTAAATGAATAGTTTAAGAGATATCACAGTTTCAAAATTACGAGTAACAAAATAATTATGGTTGACCACGCGGGAGCTGTAGTAGCCTACCACTGCGTCCGCTGAAAGTTAGTCAATGATCTTTTCCTTGGCTATTAGGTATGTATTCCCGGTAGAACGTTCCCGTGGGATATTTTGCGACATCCACGCGGGCGAAGCCGCGGGTAAAAGCTAGTTAATTAATAAAAATAAAACATATTTTAAACGAAATGACATGATTGCTATTGCAACTGTAACAAATCTGAATAATTAACATGTCCACAAAAGCCAATAAGCCAAGCTAATAAGGAGTTGAAATTAAATAGTACCTAGGTAGGTATATATTGTCAAATAATATGATGATTATGTCAAGGAAGAAAGTAAAAAAACAAAAATATAAACATGGTAATTTGGGAGCAGTTAATAGACTCTTACATATTTGCTGTTAATGAGGTACCAGGGACGCCACATGTGCAGAAGGAATTATTGCCAAACTTCTTTGTCTTCAACGTAGTCTTTAATTTTATAATATGCTTTCTTGATAAGGACACGTTTGATGTGGGTTTTGAACTTCCCATCGCTAAGTTCTGTAACCGACTTTGGCAACTTGTTATATCGCTATCCTATTCATTCTCAAGGACAAATAGCATGCGCACTCTCTGTGTACTCTTATATCGCATGGGATGGTTCGCTGGGACCTCCCTGTCGCACGTATTCCCTCGCAGAAATATTTTACTTTTTAAGAGCGATTACGACGTACGGCATTTCATACAAACTTTCAAGCCCTTGCTTTTCGAAATGACTAAACCGATTTTAATGAAACTTCATACGCATAAGCAGGATACAAAGGTCTAAAAAGTAAGTTAAGAACATTTTCGAAAAATAGCGTTACAGCCGAATTAGACCGATTTAAAATTTTCCATAGAAACAGATTTCCAGTTATCTGTTTTTAAATAAGACATTTCGAAAATGTTCTTAACTTAATTTTAAGACCTTTGTATTCTGCATATGCGTATGAAGTTTCATTAAAATTGGTTCAGTCATTTCGAAAAACAAGGGCTTGAAAGTTTGTATGAAATGCTTTACGACGTAAACGCTCTTAAAACTCGACAACCGGAATTCTGGACTGATTTTTCGCAGACAACCCTATACCACCGTGTTTGTAATGAAATAATCTTTATTTTAATTTAACTTTAATTCATTAACCAGACCGGTGTAAGTTACTATTTTTTTTTACCTGTTTATACCTGCCTACCCAAGAGTTGTGACGGGAAAAAAATTGTCAACCCAACGTTTGCATATTCTATGGGCTACATACTTTCGATTGGTATGGAGTTTACCTATTAACCAAACCGGTGAAAAGTTAAAAAAAAAAAAAAAATTAAATGTTAATTTAATCATATTCTGGACTGAAATTTTTTAGACAACCCATTTGCGATATTTTTATTGACATATTTAATTGAATATAAAATACTTTTCATCCATTAACCAGCTCGGTGAAGGTCCTTCTATGGGGGGATCTTAGACTATAAGCTCTCGGTAGACGTTGTAATTAACGTAGGCATCGGTGAGGAGGGGGGTGGCGTGCGATTAATAGGCATGATTCTTCTGGGAAAGAAGTGCAAGTATCAGGAGAGCAGAAACTAAGCGTAGGTAAAATTATTTAGAAATTTAAATGTTCTAAAGTTGCAATAATAAACCACCAAGGTACCGTTTCTTAGTAGCGGGAAGAACACGACTGGAAAATGCCCCCAAGCCTTGTTTCGTACATCAGTTTAAAATGTGTAAGCACCGCTGAGTACCAGGAGCGCATACAAGCAACGGCGGTAGTTCCACGATTCACCAACAATAGAGGGGATCTGGCGCTCGACGGCCGCTCCCGCCTTAGCTTCTAACCTAACCTATCCGAGTCGGATTGCTTTGAATCGGGGTGTACTGTTTAACCATAATGATGGTATCAATATATATTTTAAACGATAGGCCGGACCGGCCGGCCCATAGCCATACTCAGGTAAGCCATACGGCCGTCTCCTAGCCGGACCGGCCGGCCCATAGCCATACTCAGGTAAGCCTTACGGCCGTCTCCTAGCAGGACGGGCCGGCCCATAGCCATACTCAGGAAAGCCATACGGCCGTCTCCTAGCCGGACCGGCCGGCCCATAGCCATACTCAGGTAAGCCATACGGCCGTCTCCTAGCCGGATCGGCCGGCCCATAGCCATACTCAGGTAAGCCATACGGCCGTCCCCTAGCCGGACCTGCCGGCTCATACTCAGGTAAGCCATACGGCCGTCCCCTGGCCGGACCGGCCGGCCCATACACAGTTAAGCCATACGGCCGCCCCTTGCCGGACCGGCCGGCCCATACTCAGGTAAGCCATACGGCCGTCCCCTGGCCGGACCGGCCGGCCCATACTCAAAAAGCCATACGGCCGTCCTCTGGCCGGACCGGCCGGCCCATACTCAGGTAAGCCATACGGCCGTCCCCTGGCCGGACCGGCCGGCCCATACTCAGGTAAGCCATACGGCCGTCCCCTGGCCGGACCGGCCGGCCCATACTCAGGTAAGCCATACGGCCGTCCCCTGGCCGGCCGGCCCATACTTCTCACGCCTCAATTCGCTCATGTCGAAAATGCTAGCTAGCCAGTGAGTATTTGAGGCGGTGACTGTTTTCCTCGTTTCGAACAGGTAAATAAATAATTACCCGTGTGATCGCCGTCATCAAAACTGGACAGAATTATTATATTTTGTTATCCTCAACGCACCGCAACGTAAACGATTCCGTCAGCTTGTGTTAGGTACTGTAGCATACTATTATAACCCAGACGTAGGTTACGTCACGTGAGTGCTGTCTGTGTACCTCGCTTTGCGAAAGCTTGCGGTTGCGGGAGTGACGACGATCTTGACGTCACGCTGAAGTAGTTGCACGGAGGAGGCTGCGTTGACGTTCATACTCTGGGACACCAATTCAGAGGCATGAGGAACAGAGTGTAAAGTTCACTCATCCTCTATTGCTGCGGAAGATTTTAAAAACTATCTTTGCATTGTATAAATTCAATCTCTTAGCATTGTATAATTGCATAGCACATGTGTGAGTACTATGTACAGACTATAAAGCTACCATTTAGGTACTGGGTATGTCTTTCATTGACTTGAATGTGCCCTGGCGGCTGAGAGTATGTCATGTTCACTCTAATGTCACGCTGACTGTCACGCTGACCGCCACACAACTCATTCATTTAGCTCTCGTCATGTTCGTGAACGGGCGCCGTCAGTTGTGACTGGTCATCTCATAGCTTCCATGGCTTATTTTAATTTGATTTAATTTTTGCATTGTTTTTTTTTTGTTTTTTTTTTATCTTTTTATTACGGACGCTTTAACGTTTTGCATCGTTCTCACATGTATAAGTTCAACATGAATGATGTAACCAATATTTTGTAACCAAATTTTTATTTAAAAGAGTGTCCGTGAAGTTTCTTGCCCGTTTTTCTCCATATGTACCTACTACGCTTTGGAATGGGCATTGTAACACAACGTTTAGCTCCTCGGAGCTAAGCGTTGATAACAATTAAAATAAAAAAGGTTAAAGGTTAAGAGTAAGTTAGAGTATAGTTAGGGTATAAAAGGTAAAGGGTTAAGAGGCCGGCTTCACACGACGTGGGAAGCTCGGGTTAGGCGGAGTCAGGACCAGGAACAGCCCCCCAATTACGCAATGCACGATCAATTTTAAATTGAAACCAATTGAAAAAGATTGCCAGTCCATTGCTTCATAAGTTCGACAAAAATAATCTGCTCAATTTTTTTTGTCGAACTTATGAGCAATGGACTGGCAATCTTTTTCAATTGGTTTCAATTTAAAATTTAAAATGCATTACGTAATTAGGGTGCAGGACAGGACCAGGCAGGTAAGCAGGTAGGCAGGCCGGCGGACACCAGGGAGTGTAGAGGAGCCGGCTATCGCGTCGCACGCCGAGCAGGAGGTTCCTTTACTCTGTTGAATAGAGAGGCGAGAGGTGAGAGGTAGCCTGATAGCGGAGGCACTTTGTGGTACCTCACGCTAATGGGAGGGACGCGTCGGCGTCACTCGTGACGTCGTTTTGTGAGGGCTGAGGTCACTCTCGGAGGGCACGACTCCTGGCATACAGTAATATGTTAGTTACACTGAATTAATCAGGCTAAGATTCAAGTAGGTAATTAGATTCAAGGTGAAAAATAACACATCACACGGCTAGAGCCAAACTTCAACTCGTCAAGAAAAGAACCCGTTTTTATCGTTCTGTGTCATATTTTAAAACATTTCAAACATTTATCAAGTTAATTCTTAATTGAATGATGGCCAGAACGGATAAAAACGGTTTACAGAGTACAAGCCTATAAACGTCCTTATTGCAAACAATACAGTGTATTCACCTGCTTTATAATAGGTTTAGAAGAAGATAAAGTGTCTATAGCACATTATGTCTATGGTTAAGAAAAGTAAATAAGACAGATGACAGCTTTCAATTAAAATTATAAAATATAAAATATTCTATCATCTTTACAAAAGGGAATTAATAAATAATATTAAGGGCCTACGTCTCGTTTAGTACCGTAAAACGGTCACTTTAAAAAGCTATCTTCTCCTTAACGGCTTAGTTAAATGATTTGAAAAAAATATATGTTTGCTATAGATTCATCTACAACATATCTGAAACCGGGTTTTTTCGTATGACTAATACTTTTGCCTTAAAAAAATATTTACCATAACGCTATTTTTGGCTAATATTCCTAACTACTTCTAAACGACTTTGACGATTGGAAAAAAAATTACACTGAAAAATTGTTGATTAAAGGTACTACAAATTTGAAACTGCATTTGTAAATCAATCAATATTTGTTAAACAAAATGTCCCCATTTAGAGATAGAGGTTCAGAGGGGCTCTGCGCGGGACGCGGGCGGCAGTCGCCCGTGAGCATTGAGACGGGATGGCTGTGTCGCTCGCTGGTCCGCTCCGGCTATCGACCGAGTATGCGCATACGTATGTGTTAGTGCGAATATTTATGAACTTATTGTATTAGTGTGCGTTTATAGACGAGCTTGCTGCAGAGAGTCCAAGTCGATTGTGCGCGTAGGCGCTTTATTGTTGAGTTGTTCTTTGATGTACAATTATTAATACTTTTTTACATTGACAATTACATACAAATTAACAATTTACAATATAAACTAAAAAAATGTAAATGTAAAATATAACATAACATCACGACTGTATTCCCCGAAGGGTTAGGCAGAGGTGTACCTATATAAGGTGTTAAAAAATTTACTTTAGAAACTTTAAGAGGTGTTTTAGACCATCGAACTGAATAACTTTTACTTTGGGACATACATTGATATCGCGAAAAAAAAAATCTGTTGTTCCATAGTAAAGTTTAATACCTACTGTTCTAAACTGTATGGTACAGCTGTTTTTTTTTCGCGATTTCAAAGTTAAAGTAAAAGTTATTCAGTTTGATGGTCTAAAGCACCTCTTAAAGTTTCTAAAGTTAATTTTTTTTAAATCACTAAAAGTTTAGTCCTGTCAAACGAGCATTTCCCATTCTGAAATAGAATAAGGTGACACAACTTAACTATATTTTAGTTTGACAGCACTAAGATTGCACTGAGTTATTAGTTTAGTGAAAATGGCAATTTTGCTATTCTGAATTTGACGTTTTTCACCTAAAAATTTAGATTATCCAACTAAATCAACCTATTTTTAAACGCGATTAAAAAGGAGTGGAATAAAATTAGTTGGCATGAACACACACTTCAGCTGCAAAAACTGTATCTTTTTTTTTATTTTGCTTATATCTCGAAAACGGTACGTCCTAGCGCAAAAATAATGGAAATTTCGACCCCCTCTGCCACCCGTAAACCCATATGCCCCTACTCATAGGTAATATTTAATCATATTTTCTATACAAAAAGTTTAAAATTCCATACAAAACACGTCAAGGCTGCCCCCCCCCCGCGCGCCTCTGTCTCTAAAAAAATTCACGGGGTAGAGCAAACAAGTACCACGTCGGTCGCGACGTGACTGTCAAATTCAATTTTAGATGTGTCAAAATTATTTTTTAATTTAGAGATATTTTTCCGCAGAATAGCTTTTAGATTCTCATAGCCAAAAGTAAGGAATTTTAGTCGTAGTTTAGTTAGTTTAGTTCGGTGTACAAGAGAATCGGCACCAAATATTTTCTTAAGTTACGTAGGTACAGTACGACACAACTTAGATGTAGCATAGATTTGAAAATTTTCATTCATTCATTTCAATTTTACGAATGTATTTGGCTACAAGACTTTACAAGTTATTGCGTTTTCGAAAGATCATTTTCACCTAAAGCAGTAATAGCGATTGGTGATTTTGATGGCGCATTCAGTTCGGATAGTGATCGGTTTTACGAATTTCGCCGATGCTACATCTAAGTTGTGTCGTACTGTAAGAAGGTTAAGAAATAAATCTTGATTGGTGCCGATTCTCTTGTGCACCGAACTAAACTATCACTAAAATTACTTGCTTTTGGCTATGAGAATCTGAGATTCTGCAAAAAAATATCTCTAAATTAAAAAATAACTTTGACACATCTAAAATCGAATTTGCGTCGCGAACTCGCGACTCCACGTGGTACTTGTTTGCTCTACTCTGTTTTTTTTGCTCTCTGAATTTTTTTAGCTCCAGAGGCGCGCAGGGGGGCAGCGTCGACGTGTTTTGTATGGAATTTTTAACTTTTTGTATGGAAAATACGAAAATTTGTTACCTTTGTGTTGGGGTAAAGGGGTTTAAGGGTTTCCTAGAGGGGGTCGAAATTTTCATTATTTTTGCGATAGGACGCACCGTTTTCGAGTTATAAGCAAAATAAAAAAAAGATACAGTACTGTTTTTGCACCTGAAGTGTTGGTGTGAAGTTTAGTTCATGACAACTAATTTTTATATTCCATTCCTTTTAATCGCGTAAAAAAAATTAGTCAAATTTAGTTTGAATAATCAAAATTTTTAGGTGAAAATCGTCAAATTCAGAATAACAAAATTCCCTGTTTCACTAAACTACTAAGTTAATAACTCATTGCAATCTTAGTGCTGTCAAACTTCGGTGACAGTGACCTCTCGCGTCCGACCCTGGTCCAGGCCATGGTGCGGAGCGAGAGGGCATGGCAAGCCGTCACCTCCTTCTGCGAAGCAGTAATGCTCGCGAAAGAGGAGGCGGAGTGCGCGAGGGAGTGGCAAAGGCCGCGCCCTACCAGCCCTAGCCGCCGCCGCCGTAGGAGACGTCCCGGGCGTCGGGAATTGACTGCGACTGGACTGGAAAGGGCTAGGCATCAACATCAATGGCGAGTATATCACTAACCTTCGCTTTGCCGACGATATAGTTATCATGGCTGAGACCATGGAGGACCTCAGTATAATGCTCGATGACCGCAGTAGAGCCTCCAAAAGAGTGGGTCTTAAAATGAACATGGACAAGACAAAGGTCATGTCAAATGCCCATGTAACACCCGCCCTCATAAAGATCGGTGACGCTACGCTCGAAGTTGTAGACGAGTATGTTTACCTAGGACAAACTGTCCAGCTAGGTAGGTCCAACTTCGAGAAAGAGGTCAATCGTCGAATCCGACTCGGCTGGGAGCGTTCGGGAAACTATGCAATATCTTCTCGTCCCACATACCACAGTGTTTCAAGACGAAAGTCTTTGACCAGTGCGTGTTGCTAATGATGACTTATGGCACTGAAACGTGGTCGCTCACAATGGGTCTTATCAGAAGGCTAAAAGTCACCCAAAGAGCAATGGAGAGGGCTATGCTTGGAGTTTCCCTACGTGATCGAATCAGAAATGAAGAGATCCGCAGGAGAACCAAGGTAACCGACATAGCCCGAACAATTGCCAAACTTAAGTGGCAATGGGCAGGACATGTTGCTCGCAGAACAGATGGCCGATGGGGCCGAAAGGTTCTGGAGTGGCGACCACGTACCGGAAGACGTAGCGTTGGAAGGCCTCCCACAAGATGGACCGATGACCTAGTAAAGGCCGCAGGAATTCGCTGGATGCGGGAAGCACAGAATCGGTCGAAGTGGCGGTGCTTGAGGGAGGCCTATGTCCAGCAGTGGGCGTCTTTCGGCTGATATGATGATGATAATGATGATATGCTGAGTTATAGGGGTTTATGGATTTCATAAAGGGGGACGAAATTCACATTATTTTTGCGATAGGACGCACCATTTTGCGATAAGAAAAAACTTCTCCCATCACACATAAAGGCAATGCTTGTACAGTCCCTAATATTTCCCATAATTGACTATGATGATGTGTGTTACTATGACCTGAATGCAGATCTTCTCAATAACTAGACCGCCTTCTTAATAACTGCATTCTGCATGTTTCGTTTTCTCCTCTTCTGATCGTTATTTCTCCTCTATCGATCGTTATGTCTCCTGACAAAGTTTATTCTGTTTATTATGTATAATATGTATTTATTAATTATAATTTATTCTTGTATTTTTTTAGTTATTTTCGTGTTATCAATTGATTGATTGTGTATTACGTAATTAGGGTAAGGGGCACGTGCCCCGGGCGACACCGTAAGGGGGCGCCAAATTCGAGCATGACAGACAAGTGCACCACCCAGCGCACCGCAACTTTGCAACAAATGAGACGCGCAAAAATTATAATCTTTCTCTGAGGGTGGTGCACTGAGGAAATTACTGATTAGCGTAGGTTTAGGTCGTCAAACGGTCTGAGCGGGTTGAGAGTACTTGTGAGCGGGCGCAGTTGTATTCTACCAGGAACTCGATGAGCGTTTCTGTGGTCTATTTTTTAAGTTTTGCGGTGCCGGGCGTCTTGCTTCAACGCCGACGACGCCTGTGACACGACTTACTTTAACTTTTACCACAGTTTTGGCGCCCCTGTTGGATTGGCGCATTTTCGATCGATTTTTGATTAATATGTTTATTATGCCTAAATTTTCGAGCTCGCTTCGCTCGCTCTTGCAACCTAGTAAAGTAACTCCTAAAGCAAAAATCCAACTTATCTCAGGCAGAGTGAATAAGGCTAATCAAAATAAATGTCTGACACGTACTAGTATATTTAAAAAAAAAACGGTTTTTTTTTAAGAAAAAAAAAAACGATTCGGGGTCAGGCGATAGGTTTTGCCCCGCCTCGAAAGATCCGTTCCGTTCTAGATCCGGGGCTGCCCCTACCAAATATCACTCAACACGCTTAAAGAAGTTTTTCCTAAAAAAAAAAACTATGATACCTACAAAAAATTTCTACAGTCAAAGGCCGATTCTCTTGTACACCGAACTAAACTAACTACAATCACTAAAATTCCTTACTTTTGGCTATGAGAATCTTAAAGCCATTCTGACAAAAAAAATCTCTAAATGAAAAAAATATTTTGACATCTAAAATCGAATTTGACAATCGCGTGACGACTCCACGTAGTACTTGTTTGCTCTACCCCGTGAATTTTTTTAGAGCCGGAGGCGCGCAGGGGTTGGCAGCCTCGACGTGTTTTATATGGAATTTTTCACTTTTCGTATGGAAAATATGAAAAATTATTACCAACATGTTGGGATATAGGGGTTTAAGGGTTTCCTAATGGGCGTCGAAAATTTCATTATTTTTGCGATAGGACACACCATTTTCGATATATAAGCAAAAGAAAAAAAAATACAATACTGTTTTTGGACTGATCGAAGTGTTGGGGTTTTAGTTCATGCCAACTTACTTTATTCCACACGTTTTTAATCGCGTTTAAAAATAGTCAGATTTAGTTGGATACACCAAATTTTTAGGTGAAAAACGTCAAACTCAGAATAGCAAAATTGCCATTTTCACTAAACTAATAACTCAGTGCAATCTATTTTTAGTCTAGTTTAGAGGCATTTGTGACAAGAGAATCGGCACCAAAATATAACTAGC
Source organism: Conistra vaccinii (assembly GCA_948150665.1). Classification (NCBI taxonomy): domain Eukaryota; kingdom Metazoa; phylum Arthropoda; class Insecta; order Lepidoptera; family Noctuidae; genus Conistra; species Conistra vaccinii. The sequence goes on along the minus strand of OX411323.1, from coordinate 161,423 downwards.
AGACCCGGTAGGCAGACGTTGTCATGCGACAACAGCGCCTCCCAACAGCGCGTCCAACTATAGCTAAGAACCATCCAAGTGACACAAAAAGAATTGAAAAAAAAACATCTAAATCAGTCAAGCCATTTAGCATAAGAAGAATTACAAACACACGCACACCGATATTTTATTTATTGCCAGGAATGTTCTTAAAAAACAAACAAAGTATTTAAAATAATATGCGGGTCAAAATATGGTAGTCGGCGTACAATTTCAGATTTGCCTACGATTCCTTCTCTTAGGACTAGGAATCTTAGGCAAAAAATGCGACATACGTGCGCATGTCTGCGCCTTTGTCTAGTCTTTGATCGTCGTTTTAGTGTAGTGCGCCACCGTTGCACATTTTACGTATTGGAGAGTAGGGCGTTTAGCTCCGCCCACATGCACAAGGTCAGTGAGCCTACTATACACCTTAAATAGAATTTAGATGCTAAAACAATCAAAGAATATAAAAGTATGGTATTACAGGTATAGTGTGATTAAGAATAAATACAAGGAAAGTTTACATGAATGATGATGGATTTCAATAGGTACGGTATCAAAAGGTGAATCGTTTAATATAGTAGCTTAAAAACATATAAGTAGACTAAAAATTGTGGTTCTGCAGAGCAGAATGCCACAGCATCTAGCTTAATTTTTTCCGACTGACCGACCCCTTGACGTAATTGGTTTATTTGAAATAAATGCTTTGAGTTTGAGTTTGAATTGAAAAGGGAGGATTCTCCGACCAGACATGTATCGTGTCTGACGGGCCACTACCCAATGGTTGATGTCGGATAGTCTTATATGTCATTATAGTAATTACACGATGCAGGATTTGTGTGACGTCAGGTGTTTGATGCGTAGTTCGCACGGGGCGGCGTATATGGAATCTATACCTTCACACAACGCTCTATAGTGTTGAGTTCAGGTATACAATAAAAATATATACGCCCGTGTTAGCGATTTGAAAATATACCCGCCCGCAACATTGTTCTGGGGTATACTTTCATGTAGGACACTCCATTTTGCTTTACTGTAATGTATACCCGTTTCACTGTCTCTCCACTTTTAATTACGGTAACGAATACAGAGACAGACAAAGGGACGTTTAATTTTATGTTAGGATTGAGATAAATGATACAAGAAGAAAAGAGGATAAAAAAACGTTTATTACAAAGAGATATGTTCTTACTATAACAATACAATTGGCATGAATTAGTCAAATTCAAAATAAGATTTTTTTAACAAACTCGTCGTATCGTTCATGTTTTTAATTTTGATCAGCTTTCAGTCTTAATTGCATGGAGTACTTTTCCCCCGATTCAAAATCCAAATTCTCGATAAGTCCACAATGTTCAGTTATAAAACATAAGATAAGATAAATGTTTAAAACACCCTCTAAACTGGCACTAACTTACACACTTTTAACATTAATAGGAACTATTAGTTATCACTTCGTCCCTACTTACCTATGCACTACTTCCTGTTTTTTTTTATTAAGAACATTTGAAATCACATTTTTAAACCGTACTGACTCGCAAGGGGTGACACAACGTAATGTAAACAAACAAAATGTTGCCTCAGCCAGCGGGCGAAAAGGAAAGACCGAATGAAATAGTAACGTGACAAAAGAATACCGTACGATTGCTTGGTTGCGGTCGGGTATATTTTAAAATACCTACGCGCGAAATCCTAAATCCGAAAGTACGCTTTAATGAATTGATTCTCGATTTCTGGATTTGAAAATATACCCGATGCCAACACGGTCTCTGACGTCATGAGCGTTGGGTGAAGGTATAGATTCCATATACGCCACGGGGCGATGTAGATGCCGCCACTGGGCCACTCGGGTAGCGAACATCAGGTTCCTAGTGGTGCAATTTTGGAATGAAGTAGTTTAGGTGCGATTACCTTACGAAAACGATGACTTGTCACATACTTGTCAATTGATGGATAATATACTTACGTACAATGGTGTTTTCCGCTTACGGTCGCTGACGCGTCATTTGTGACGATGCTATTTAAGGTACGTACCTAAGTAGGTACCTAGGTATAATTTTACGAAGTGTATAGAGTGCCGCGAGTTTCTTGTGGCACTCTAGTGTCACTGCCTCGGCCCGGCTACGGTGCCGTGAGCGTTGCATTGTCACTGTCACTTGTTATTTAGGTTAGCTTAGGTTAGAATTGTGACCACACAACGCACGAGCCGAGCGAGCGTAGCGAGCGGTGCCGCGGTAGCGGCCGGCGAAGTGCCAGGGTCCGTTTAGGCACAAGAGAATGTAATGTTTTGGGAATGTGGTGTTTTACAGCGATCTAACCTCGACAATCAAACAAAATACCAAGTGACAGTGACAATGACAATCCAATGCTTGCGGCACTTTAGCCGGGCCGAGGCGGTGTTACTAGGGTGCCTGTAGTGGCACTTTATCCGATAGGGATAGAGTGCCAATGGTGGCACTCTATACACTGCCATAATTTTATTTCATTTGAAAAGGTTCGGTAGGTTTAGTAGGCCGACTGTACGTTAGAAACTATTGCATTACCGTGTACTCACAGTAAGGAAGATCCTAGCGGCTGCCCTGAATACCTACTGTTCACCATTTCGTTACGGTTTCGTGTAAATATTCCATTGAAATAATATCGTGACTACTAGACTACTAAGTAGGTATTTGACAAGGCACTGATAAACGATGGCGTAGATAAAGATAAATGAAGATTCGCCTAGTGATCTAGTTAGCTGTTAGAGAGCGGCAACATGTAATCTGCGTTCGTAATTTATTTGCCAAACATGTAAACAAAGACGAGTTTTTCACTTAGGCAAACATCAACTTTATGCAAGTATAAATAAAGTTCATTTTAAACCGACCAGTACTGTTGAAAAAGTTATAAAAAAGTTAAATTAAAAATTTAATAAACCCCCGACACAAACAAAATCCTTTAAAGTTATAAAAATAAAAGCCCTGGTGGCCCTTTAAGTTTAATATAATTTGTAGATAATATTTTGACATCGCGTCGGGGGACGGCGAATGAAAAATTGAAAATATATTTTCTACAATAGCATGCCGTCCCCCGACGCGATGTCAAAATATTATCTACAAATTATATTAAACTTAAAGGGCCACCAGGGCTTTTATTTTTATAACTTTTTAAAGGATTTTGTTTGTGTGGGGGGTTTTTTAAATGTTTAATTTAACTTTTATTTCCAGCTTTTTAAAGTTTATACAGGGTGTTAGGGTAAACACCGTTATCCTTCAAACCAGTGGTTTGGTTTCGTTTATAGAACATAAATTCAATGGTAAATCACAACTTTTTTTTTTAAAGATGTACATTTTGAATCGTCGCGCAATTCCTAAGGTAGGTATTTTTGCCGGTCTTAAGCCAGGAAAAGGTTGTATTGTATTTATTCATGTGTTGTGTAGGTAGGTAGAACGGGCGACGATCGATTACGTCACTCGGGCGGGCGCATATCCATGAATTTGTGGACGGTGTCGGACAATAACCTTTTTAATATTTGTTAAAGAAAATAACGTAATTTTTTTTTACTCGGTTTTTTATGTTTATTTAAGCCAACTACCCATAGTTTGAGTGACAACGGTGTTTACCCTTCCATCCTGTATACGTATGACTAGTACATACGCTACGATCGACACGTGCCTCGCTTATATCGCTATACGTACGCTATACGTTTCCCACAGTAAAGTTAGTTCCTAATTTACCCTGTTTTTTTTGCTTCTCCATTATCAGACCCTGATAAATATATATCTATAACCTATTCATTGAGACCATTCCAATGAGCCCAAACACAATACCACTGCTGTAAGTTGGTGAGGAGTTGGGTATCCTGCAAATACCAGGTAATGCTGCAGCATCAGTTCAAGGTTACTATGTTATTCTAATACCATTGAAGTAACAAATTACCAAATTTAGACTCAATCAGACCTGTGGAAGATGCTCAAATCCATTCATCAATTAGAAAAGACCTGATATTCTTCAAACGGCTGACTAGATTTTTTTGAATCATAGCTAAGAACACTCCCGATCAAGCCACCTTTCAAACAAAACAAAAAAAATCTAAATCGGTTCAACCGTTTGGGAGCTACAATGCCACAGACAGATACACAGACACACAGATACACACGTTAAACTTATAACACACCTTCGTTTTCCGTCGGGGGTTAAAAAATATGAAGTTGTAGCGCAAACTGAGCCTTATGTGTAGGCGTTACAGTTGTTTTTCCTAAAACTCGTGTTTGTTTACATGTTTTGCAAATGAATTGCGAACGCAGATTAGGTAATCTGCGTAATTATACTCGATTTGAAATAAGATTAGACATTGCAACTAAACCTTTTTTACAGTCCGTTCAACCGATTCTGACTTCTATACCGTAGGCATAAGGGGTATTCCTCGAAGCGCACCAACTTTAAAACGCACCAAATGAAGCGCACCAAAAGTATTCCTCGAAACGCACCAACGATGAAATAGTTTTAATAAATAAACAATTAGGACAGTTGAATAATGTCTATCCATATCATTTATTACGAATCAATCATGCGCTACTCTATGTTCCATCGTTGGTGCGTTTGGATTTGGAGGAATACCTTTAGTGCGCTTCTAGGAATAGGAACCTAAAAAGCAAAAAAGTGGTTACAATACCAACTGTTTACTGCAGCTGGCATTTGTCATACCACCAACGCAATAGAAGTCAAAAACGGGTGAACGGATAGTAAAAAGGTTTTATATGAATTGTATGTCTAATCTTATGTCAAATGGAGTGTAGGTATAAGATGTATAAGTGAGTGTAAACAACACGGCGGCAGTAGCGGCGCACACTGTAGAGTCGCGCGCGCGCACGCATGCAAGATGCAACTCAAAGTAAGTCCTTGGACTGAGATCGACGTTAAGGTAAATTGTATGACGTAAGTACCTGCATTAGGTATTTCAAAAAATAAGGAAAGGTAACTTGCGACAGATAAGCAAGTTTATAATGAATCGTTTCGAAACTGCTGTTGAGGGGACTTTTTGCTACGCGTAGGTTTGCCCCTCGAGCCACTCATCTACCTAGGTACAGGCAGCCGTCGGGTTTGGCCCACCGCAGCAGCTACCCACTACTACTACTTAGTTGGAAGTTTTGTTTTTCCTTCACACCGATTACTCAGCAAGAGATATCTATCTAAGAATATTTAGATTAATTGCAACGTTTACTGGATGACAGTAAAACGATGTTTAAATAAAGGAAATCGCCAAAAGTAGCACTCAACCAGCTGGCGGCTCAACACACACACACACACACACACACACACACACTTACACTTTTTATTTGTTTCTTTTTTTTATTTTGTTATAATTATGTTGTGTTGCGTGTGTTAGAAAATACGGTGGGCACTATAAGTCTATGTATAGATATTACCCAAATAGCAACATTTGAATGTCAGAATGACTACTGATTATTAATTACTTATGAATGTTCTTATGAATAAGTTGTGTAGGGAATGGTTTTCATAAAATAAAGCACAGAAAGACAAGACTAGATATTTATTCAATTAGACTTGTCAGTATTTAATCAGAAAGCTAGTTGTCCGTTCCAAATCTAGGTCTTCACGGAGAAGAAGGACAAGAAACTCCATGGAAACAATATTACAGTATTCTATCAACACAATTCTTATATTTCCATAAATTATCGTTTATTGTTAACAGTTTATTCTATGCCTTGGATTCAGAATAATAGCAACATTATAAATATAGCAATATTGGCAATAATACACCAACATAATCATAATAAGCAATAATTACAGTATAATATCAAATTACTTAACTTACGTGACACCTGATCGGTATATTTATTTATTTATTTAAACTTTTCGCACACAAAAAAAAGGTACAAAGGCGGACTTAATGCCTTAGGCATTCTCTACCAGTCAACCAAGGGTGGTGAAGAGATTTGATGGCAGGTGCTCTGTTTGAGAGGAACAAAGAAAATTTTTATTAAAAAAAATTCATAACACAATTATAACTAAAATAGGTAGGTATAAAAGTACATTAATAGGTTATAAACTACATACACACATATTTACTATAATATATACCCATATTATATATATAAACACCATATTACCACCATATTATATATATAATATATTATATATATATTCCACACACTAACAGCACTATAACCAACCAACTGAACATTTACTGAGCAACTGACTATTCCATCACTTGATTCGGTCCGCACAGCTCAAAAGTCAAATAGAAACTGACTTCCCACAGAAGGCGGGTCTTTTATAACATCGGTTCTTGTAAACAAGGTGGGGGATCATCCCACCTTGTTTTAAACGTGACAATCGTTTGAAACAGTTTGTTATATTAAAATAACCATATAAAATCTAAGCTATACTAAATGTGTCATTAAATATTACTTAATAATTAATAGAAATAATATCTAAATTAATTTTACAAGTATTACTTTTAGGTTTTCAGATTCAGATTCATTTATTTATTTTGTGAAACATAGGTGATTACAGGTGTTTTCGAAATAAATGTCTATTGTACAAACCATGTCCCGCCGATAGGCATACAAAATTAGGTTAATATGAGCAATGTCAAAGTTACACAAGGATGTCAAATTATACAATTGTCATATTATTATAGGGAAAATGTCATGAAAATAGGAAAAGATAAAAATACATAGCGTCAAAAGATTGCAAAACACAAACACAAAAATACAGTTAATATTGATCAAAATTTGTCATCCAGATACTCCTTGATTGAATAATATACCTTGTCATTTAGTAGCTTAAAAAGATTACTTTTGAATTCATTATAGTTCTTACTATTTCTAATATGACAAGGTAATTTGTTATACAATTTTGGTGCCATTGCATAGACACTTTTATAAGCAAAAGCAGTGTAGCGGTTAGACCGCCACATACAAAAAACTACGAAACAAAAAGACATGACGTCACACAATTCCTACATCTCGCAGTTAGAGTTTACTGAGCGAATAACATAGATAAGACTATCCGAAATCAACATATGGGCAGTTGCCCGCCAGACATAACAACCCGTCTGGTTGGAGGATCCTCCCTTTTCTATGGTGGATGAGTGAACTTTACACCCTGTTCCTCATGCCCCCTAAATTGGTGACCCCGACGTGATGAACGTCAACGCAGCCTTCGTGCAACTACTTCAGCGCGACGTCATCATGATCACTCCCGCAAGCTTTCGTGAGGCGAATCACACAGCCAGCCAGCACCTACGGCTTCAACGGGTATCCTGACCACCAGCATGCAGCGAACGCGCATTCCTGGTCATCACCCTCAGCCTCATCAGCAACCTTGGCCTGCACCTGCACTTCCGGCCGGTTTCACTAGCAGAGCATATTCTACCCTCTCCTGGTCAACGCAAGCAGTCAGCCAAAAACCCGGCGCTGTACCACATCCGACTCACTGGATGACGACGCAGCGCCACCCCGACTCACTGGGGAATCATCGCAGACAGTTCCGACTCACCGTGAACTATGCGGCACCCGGTTCCGACTCACTAGAACCACAGCTGGCACTGTGAAGCATCGCAAGATCCAAGACTCAGCCCACTATCGACCTCCGGTCTCCGGAGGGGAGTGATGTAGCGGTTAGACCGCCACATACAAAAAACTACGAAACAAAAAGACATGACGTCACACAATTCCTACATCTCGCAGTTAGAGTTTACTGAGCGAATAACATAGATAAGACTATCCGAAATCAACATATGGGCAGTTGCCCGCCAGACATAACAACCCGTCTGGTTGGAGGATCCTCCCTTTTCTATGGTGGATGAGTGAACTTTACACCCTGTTCCTCATGCCCCCTAAAGCAGTTCTGGTGGTTATTGTTTTTAACTTATCTGAGCGACGTTGACTTTCAACATGATTAAACAAATGTACATTGGTTTTTACAAACATCAAAACCTCATAGATATACAGCGACGGTACTGTCAGAATATTTAAATCCTTAAAGTGTGGCTTACATGTATCTGTTGTTCTTAATTTGCAGATGGCTCGGATGCATCTTTTTTGTGCCAAAAGTACGGAGGATATATTTGTAGCATTACCCCAAAATATGAGTCCATACCTTAATGTGGAGGCTACATACCCATGGTATGCCGTTAGAAGGGCATTTTTGTTTGCAACTTTACCTAACATATAAAGGGCATAGGAAAACCGGTAAAGTCTCAAACAAACATTATCAATTTGAGTTTTCCATGTCATATCATTGTCAATGTGTAATCCTAAAAACTTTGTAGTGTTCGTTTCTAGTACTGTGTCTCCTTTGTATCCGATTTGGTATTGTGTTGGTTCTCTTTGTCGAAGTTTAAAGTCCATGATTTTAGTTTTGGATAAATTAATTTTAAGATTGTTGTCATTTAACCATTCTATGATTGACACCAGGTCGGTGTTTATATCTGATTCAATTTCTTTCAAGTTACCCTTGTCGAAAACAATAGTGCTATCGTCCGCAAATAAGCACATCTGATGACTAGTAACATTGGGGAAATCATTTATATAGCAGATAAAAAATAATGGACCTAACACAGTCCCCTGTGGAACACCACACGAAATTGTTCTCGTACTTGAGGAGTATATTGTTTCAGTTTTTGACTTAATGTTGACTTGGCTAATCTGAGTACACTGTTTTCTACCTTCTAAATACGATTGTATGAGGTCCAGCACATTACCTCTAATGCCGTAGCTATAAAGCTTTTTTAATAGTAATTTATGGTCAACATAATCAAAAGCGCGCGTCATGTCCATGTACATTGCTACAACCGGCTTTCTGTTGTCCATGTTGTCGTGTATCTTTTCAAGGAAATTGTACACTGCCATATTAATAGTTTTATTTTGTCTAAATCCCATTTGTTCCTCACAAAAAATTTTGTTTTTTTCTAAATAATTGTTGAGTCTATTATAAATTACTTTCTCAAGAATTTTTGAAAATATAGGAATTAACGCTACAGGTCTATAATTGCACATTTTTGTTTTATCATCTTTTTTGTGTAGTGGCTTGATAATCGATATTTTTAGAGCTTCTGGAAAAACTCCATTGTGTATCAAGCATTTATTATATCACATAACACTGGCGCGACAATAGGTCCTACTGATTTGATCACACTGGTCCTGATGTCATCATACCCTGTACTGTTTGTGTTTTTGAGGTTCTTTATTATAGTTATCATTTCTTTTGGGACTACTGGTTCCATGAACATAGATTTGTGGGATTTTAAAACATTCGTGTTATTATAAGTTTGACACTTTACTTTGGATTGGACTAGGTCTACGAAATAATCATTAAAATTTTGCGCAATCATTTGAGGGTTTGTAATAAGTTTGTTGTTTACCTCAATAGCGCTAATATGTGTTTTCGGCACGTTACTTTTCAAGTTGTTTATTATTTTCCAGGTAGCTTTAGACTTACTGTTACTGGTTTCTATGTAGTAGCTGTTTTGTGCTTTTTGTGTCTGTTTGATAACGCGGCGGTACCTGGCGCTAAATGTTGATAAAGCGGATTTTGTGTCTTTGTTTGGTTTTAGCCTATATTGCCATAGCAAAGACCGTCTCTTTTTGCTACAGACTCTAATGCCCGGTGTGATCCACTTTGGTCTATAAGTTGTCGATATTTTGCATCTAACAATTGGGAAACATAGGTCGTAGAAAAGTTTGAATAATTCCAAAAACGCATTAAACTTTTCATTAGGGTTATTTGCTTCAAAAATGTCTGAAAAGCTCAAGTTTCCTATGCATTGCCTAAATCGATACATGTTTTCCTTGCTGTAATCGCGTTTTTTTTAAAGCACACGTTTGTTGTACCGGAAACTGCATCAATTGCGCTAAATGATCAGATACCCCCAATTCTAGTATCTCACTTTTACAACCCCGTATATTGTGAAAAATATTATCTAGGCAAGTACCACTACTGGGCCTAGTGGGTTTCTCTATTTCGATTTTAAGATTAAACTCCTGTAAAAGACGTTTAAATATAGAGGAATACTTAGTTTTTTGTAATATATCAATATTAAAGTCACCGCAAATTATAATTTTATGTCCATTTCTATAGCAGATTTGTCCTAATATATACGTTAAATTGTCAAAGAATATTTCCATTTTGTTTGGTCCTGGCACTCTATATATACATACTATTGTAATTTTATGATCCGTTAACTCAACCGCACAGCATTCAAAAATATTGCAGACATTTGCCACTTTCACAAAATCTATCTCTGTATATCTAATATGGTTGTGTATTAATATACAAGACCCACCGTTCCGTTTTTGTCTAGTAAAGGAGGTAGCTAAAGTGTAATTTGGAATGTTCAAAAGGTCAACATCGCTCATCGTCATATTGTGTTCTGTAAAACATAAGATATGTACATATTTGCCACTGTTTGAAAGAGTGTCTATAAATTCCGTTATTATTTCACTCTTAGCCAGCAGTCCATTTATGTTTTGATGTAATATACGTAGGTACACGAAAAAGATTGTTGTCCTTAGAAGTTTGGCTAATTTGACATTTTTTTATTACGGGGAAATAGTATGGCATAGTCCCTATTTTTTGCGGTAAGGGGTTAAGTACTGTTTTATTCATAGTCAACATTTCTAGTCTGAGACTTCAAGTAGTAGGGTATTGTACCCCTTTTAGGTATACAGTTGCAATTCAAATTTAGGGTATTGTTTTGTTGGCTTAGGTTTTTCATACCCTTCTTAATTTCGGAAAACTTCAAAAATCTGCTATCATAGTCATTACAGTCAATTACATAGTTAATAGTTTTACAAATATCCTTAAGTTTAAGATTGTTGCAATTTATATAGGAGCAATTTTTGTAATTTTTACATAGTTTCATTATGGAATTATTTAGCTTCTTTACATCTAGATAGTTGTTTTTATATATATTTAGTACAATAATGTTGTTGCCGCTAAAATACTCTATAATTTTTTGAATTTGTGTAAACACAGATTTTTGGTTGTAGTCGTTTTCACCAAGAGATATTACAAGCTTGTCAGTGGTTGCTAGATTTATACTTCGATAGTTTTTTACTATCTCACTGCTCAACGCATTTGGCTTCGTTTCGCTTATAATCGCATACTTCTCATATTGCGTTGTTTTTCTTGAGTACAGGAGAGCTGAGGCAAGGCCTACACATTGTTGAGCTCCGAGGATAACTAATTTTCTGTAATCTGCAGGTTTTTCTTTCTTTTTGATTTCATAGGCCGGTCTTATCTGCAATTTCTGGGTATGTGTAGTAGCTGTTTTCTTTGGCGTTGTCAGTTTCACTTGTAGTATTTCAATTTGTTTTGTTAGGCTTGTTATTTCCTTGCTTGCTTCATATAATTGTTTTTGCAAGTCGCTTATTTTTCTATGTAAATTAGCAAATGTATAGTTGTGGTCGCTTTTAGTATTAGGTGTTGAGGTTGGTGATGAAGGGGTAAAGGATACGCCGCTGTTTTGGGGCAACACAAAACGCCTTGAAATCTTTTGCATACTGTTTGGTTTATTAGGAGTCGTCGTGGAATGACATAGTGATTTTAGAGCGGAGATTTGAGTAGTAAGATTTTTATTTTGAGTTCGCAAATCATTATTTTCCAATATAACGTTTTCTAATTCACCCTGTGTAGTAGCGAGTTCTTGAGTTACTGTTGATATTCTGTCTTGCATTTCGGAGTATGATGTATTGTCAATTAAAGTACCGTCTATACTCTTGGACAATTTTTGGTTTGGAGGTAGTTGTGAGTCTTGTGACGTATCTGTCGGACTTAGGTACGAAACATCCATGTCTATTTCGCTAACATCGCTGTTGTGTGTTTACGTTGTCATAGTCCTCCATGTTAGAATAAATTGATAGAGAAAATTTTATAAATACAAAAAGAGCTCTGTCTTCACGGGATTTGAACCGGCGCACTGATATTTCTAGATCAGAGGTGTCCACCACTCGGCTAAGTTCACGTTACCAATGGTCGTGAAATTGCGAGGCACTTCCAACGTCCTGTACTTTTGTTTTCATTCGATAGATGTCATTAGTTGTTTTATTGTGGCGTTGCAGTTACCATATGTTCTAAGAGATGGTGCTGTATTCACTATTTTCAACACGATGATTTGCCATTATTGATCTATAATATCAGAAAATCCATCACTTATTCAACTGTTTTTAAAACCGTGACGTTTGTTTTATAATTTAAGGTGTTGTAGTTTTACCACGCACTTTGTTTTCCCTTTATTTCAGAGCACAATGTCTATTATCACATAGATGAAATATTGCCGTTATTTTTTGTTTTTTGGAATATTTTAAATTTTACGCACTAATCACTTTGTACTTCACCTTGTTCATATCTAGTTCAGTTTTATACACAATATTCAGCACACTTACGGCACTTTTAGTCACTTTTACTATTTTTAATACTCAAAATTAACGCAATACGATGTAAACAGTGGCACAGTGGCGCCACCATAAACACAGGTAAACAATACCTTAGTCAAATGAGGTACTTTTACATTGGTCTCAAGCTTCGTAAGTGTGACAGATGTCACTATCCGACAAACAATATTATATTAACCTCAAAATGAACTATCTGATACGGCCAGACTGACAAGTACTTCGTTCTCGTATCGTATACATCCTTCACCACACAATCCTCACTTTTGAAAACTTAATGAAATTCAATTTTGAAAACGCCAAAAAATAGTCAAGAAATAGTCATAAATAGTCACCTAAGTTAAAAAAATAGTCGCATTAAGGTTCCGAAGTTATAGCTATAAGTTGGTGAGGATTGTGGGGTGAACGTCTCCACACAATCCTCACCTCAGTGCAAGCAAACGGCTGGGAGTATCGACTTGGTTTCAATTCCAAAAAATAGTCAATAAATAGTCGTAACGCTATGCCAAATCTCGAAAATAGTCATTAAGAGGGTCCAGAGATATAAAGGTGTCTTGGTGAGGATTACGTGGTGAGCCTTTCTCGCCACAATCCTCACCTGATTACCGCGGAATGCTTACGTTTTTTCATTTGAAATTGGTGTCAAAAAATAGTCAAGAAATAGTCGTCTCCAACCACCATAATTTCGACCTGGTTTAATATGTAGAAGTATGTTAAATTTCAGCCCATCACCCTAACCCAACCCATCATAACCCTTCCTTTTGGCGTTGCCGTAGTCGGGTAAAAATAAACATCTATGGTTAGGTGCTAAGTAGGTACCGACGCCAGCACATCAAGTTACCTGTCAAATGTCTTTAATAGATTTTCACCTTATCGCTAAAAAATAAGGTTCAATGCTGATTGGAAAAACTTGACAGATTGTAGTACGTTGATGTGCTGGTGTCTGTACATTCAGTCCTAGAAAGGGGTTTGAAGATTTTTGTATGGAGGGTGGCCCTAACATGATGGCGCCATTTTGATTTTTTTTCAGAATCGCGGAAAAAATCGAAAGTTACATATTTAGATAGAGGACACTTAAATTCGATTAATTTTATTTGCTGACATTTTCTATTAATTGTAGTATCATCTACAAAAAGAATACATTTTTGCAAAGTGGCATCCGGAAGACCGTTTATAACGGTCAGTCGGTCGGTCGGTTTTTTTCTTGTATAAAACAAGAAAAGTAAAGGGTCGACAATGTTACCCTAAGGCACACTATTTTTTATTTACCTATTAGTGCGATTGATTAAAATTTTTCTTTGAAGTATATTCTGCTGCCTTTTTTTACAACTTTGGATATCTCTGTAAGTAGAATGGGCTAAAAATGGTCTTACTGATTCGCTTACACTATGACCATATTCTTTTGTTTTGGATATTTCTCACCGCTCATGAAGATCCGTAAATATTGACAGCTGCATATGAAGAAACAATTGCCGTACTTTACTGTCAAGTGACGTACCTACTGCTACAGCTATATTTATCGAATCGATCGAATATTTTAGGCCATCGACATTTTCGAACATTTTATCGTACACAGTAGTACTCGTGACAGTGACTTTTGTATTCAAAACTGAAAGTTGTTCACACAGAGCCAATACGATAAAATCACGGATTCGAGAAAAAAAAATTGCATTGCTAGCTCCGCTAATACAATTGATCGTTTTATTATAGCACTTTTGTTTGAAACAGCAATTTTTTTCTAATGTTCATTATTGTTGCCAGAGTGAAATTTGTTTACTTATCTTTATATTAGTATACAACCGATACCGGACACATTGTTTATTGTGTTTGCTAATGTAGGATATGATAGTAGCAAAGACGGTTAGTAACATGGATGAATCTGATTAAAATCTTAGAAACGTGTGTTTTATTAAAACTTCTTCATTAATGACGATAAAAAATTCTATACGACTATAATTTTATCGATAATAATTTTTAATGTGTCAAACACTATTGTAAGATGACAATTAAACGTCATCATATCGCATAGAAATAATCACACTTTTGAAACCAATATTATGAATTAAAACTATAATATAATTACGAAATATTTATTCTGAGCTCAAAATTGATTCTAAAACAGGCAACTTCGGATAAGCCCCCGTTAAAATTTGATTGACTCCGCGTTGGTATCATCTCGCGCCGTATATAGCGCAGTATCACTTTTGCTAGTTTTCAGCTATTTAAACATATTTATTTGCTTTGTAAATATGATATATATACATATTTATAATGTTCTCGTCAAGGCCTTTCTTTTGATACCACACATGTCATAATTATCTCAATTTAATTTTTTTCGAGGTTAGAAATTTATGTGTAAAGTCCACTATATTGAATTTATGGAGAATTTATATAGTCTATGTCACCCGGACCATTATTACGAATCTATTGATACCTCATTCATCAAAATCGGTTCAGTAGTTTAGGCGCTACGGTGGAACACACGTAAAAGCAAACATACATACATACATATATACATACATACATACATACATACATACATAGACTGCTAAAATCATAACCCTTCCTTTTGGCTTTGCCGTAGTCGGGTAAAAATGAATCAACAGTTAGGCAAGAATAATATAATGATCTACTGTCGAGGTTGCTAGCTAACCACATATTGCAATACAACTCATTAAACAAAAACATTGTAATGAGTCGATTATGTCAATAATAAATGAAAATTAAATGAAAATAAATTTACTTATACAGTCAAATAAAATAACAATTATACATTGTATAACTCATATGACCGGTAAGCTAATTCTGGAGAAAGAACATAAATATTGTCTTGAGTTAATCACAGCGACCAACTATTTTTATCGTTTAAGTAGTCGTTGATAGAGTAGTATGCCTTTGAACAAAGGTTGGATTTTACTTTAGCTTTAAACGCATTAAAAGGCAAATCTAGCAGAGAAGTGGGTAGCTTGTTATAAAAGGTTATACCAAGCCCAACAAATGAATTATGAACCTTATGAAGCCGGTGAAAAGGAGCTCGTAATTTGTCCTTATTTCTGGTGTTAATATTGTGAATATCACTGTTCTTAGTATATAAGTGTATATTTTGCCTAATATATAGGATATTGGCGAAGATGAATTGTGATGCCACTGTGAGAATACCAATATCCTTAAAAAAAATCTCTTAGAGAAACTCTGGCACCTAGCTGGTAAATTGCTCGAACAGCTCGTTTTTGAATAACAAATATATTTTGAATGTCAGCGGCTTTGCCCCACAGCAGAATGCCATAGGACATAATGCTATGGAAATAACTAAAATAGACTAATCTAGCAGTATCAACGTCAGTGTATTGTCTTACTTTCCTGACAGCGTAGGCGGCCGAGCTAAGCCTTCCCGCTAGACTTGAAATATGTGGGCCCCACTGAAGTTTAGCATCTACTGTTATGCCCAGAAAAACTGCCGAGCCCACAGTTTCAAGCACCTCTTTATCTAAGACGATGTTGGGTCCTAGATTTCTAACATTGGGTAAAGCGAATTTTATACATTTCGTTTTTTTGGAATTGAGAACTAAGTTATTTGTTGTAAACCAATCCGTAACCATTGAGAGTGCACTGTTTACATCGTCAAAATCATGTCTATTCCTGTCTACTTTAAAAATAAGAGAGGTATCATCTGCAAACAGTACAACTTCACAGATACCCTTTAAAAAGAATGGTAAGTCATTGATATACACTAAGAACAAGAATGGACCCAGTATTGAGCCTTGAGGTACACCTAACTGAACTGGTAACCCGGAAGATTTCACACCATTAACATCTACACATTGGGACCTATTGTGTAAATAAGAATTTAGAACATCGAGAGCTTCGTTGTGCACACCGTAATGACGCAGTTTACGCAAAAGCGTGTCATGGTGCACGCAATCAAAAGCTTTGGAGAGATCACAGAAAACCCCAATAGCATTTTGCGAGTTCTCCCATGCGTTAAATATGTGTTTCAGCAGAGCAACACCCGCATCTGTAGTCGAACGACCTTTTGTAAAGCCATATTGTTCATTATGAAGGAGGTTATTTAAATTAAAATGTCTTAGCAACTGCTTGAGTATTAACTTTTCAAATATTTTACTAAATGCAGGTAAGATAGAAATAGGCCTGAAATTACCAACATCATTTTTATTACCGGATTTAAATAATGGTATGACTTTACTACTCTTCATGAGGTCAGGAAAAGTTCCTAAGTCAACACATTTATTAAAAGTAACAGCTAGATAGGGGGCTACGATGTCTATTATATTACTTAAAAGTTTAATGGAGATGCCCCAGTAATCACCAGTGTTTTTGGATTTGAGTGAATTAAAAACATTAATTACATCACGAGGCGTTACATGTTCGAAGCTAAATAAACGACTACTTTTAGACACACTACTAAGCAATAGTGACAAATATTTAAATTGGAAACGGGAATTGCAAGCCATTGATTCGTATATTTCGTTAGCGTGTTATGCCTTGCGCAGTCTTAGGGATGAAATAGACATAAAACACCTTAAAATGGTATACTATGCTCTAATAGAATCAAGGTTAAGATATAGTGTTCAGTTTTGGGGAAACGGTTTTAAATATAACTGCCAGAGAGCCTTTGTGCTCCAAAAGAGAGCCATACGAACCATGGCCCGGATATCACAAATAGAGAGCTGTCGGCCACACTTTATAAATTTAAAAATTCTTACTGTGCCCAGCCTCTATATCTTAGTATTGTTGGTAAATTTCAAAAAATACCTGCATGATTATGAATCAGAAGAGGATAGACAGTTGAGGGAAAGTACGCACAGGAAAGATTTTAAAAGCAGGATAATACCCCAACTTAGGATTGTTCAGCACAGTCGTCAATATCAAGCAGTGCGGATTTATAACAGGTTGCCATTGGACTTTAAAAGCCATCATTTACAAGAGCTCTTTTAAGTCAAGACTCAGAGCGTTCCTATTGGATAAATGTCTTTATTCGATAGACGATGACATATCCACAGAATAAATAGTTGTTAGGTAGTAATTTGTAAATGTATTGTTTTTTATTATTTTTTTATTTAATTTATTGTATTGAATATGATTTTGCAATTTTATCTTTTATTTTGTGTTATGTTCTTTAATTTTTAATTTATGAATGTGTTAGTTTTATAGTTTTTATGATCGTGTTTTTATTGTATTTTTTAAAATTTCAAACACAATATTTATTGTTCCTGAAAATAAATTGAATTGAATTGAATTGAATTGAATTGAATAGGTTTTCAGCTTTAGACGGGGACGAATTTAAGGAGCGAGTCGTAGTTATGGGTATGTTGGCAAAAAACTCATTAAACGCCTCAGCTACGTCAGCTGCTTTAGTAACTAATTTATTGTCGACAATAATCTCAAGTTCTTTATCTTGTTTAACCGACTTACCCGTTTCATTGTTAATAATTTTCCAAGTGGTTTTTACTTTATTATTGAAATTTTTAATTTTATCGCTTAAAAATTTTGATTTAGCATAAACACTAACCCTTTTAAATAATTTTGAATAATTTTTGACATACTCTAGGAAAGGAGTATCAAACCTGTATTTTTTCAAACCATATAACTCGTATAGTCTCGCTCTACTTTTATAAATACCTGGAGTGGCCCATTGGTTAAAGTCAACGGTGGTGCCATTAATTTCAAGAGTTTTGGTCTTGAAAGTAGATTGGTACTCTTTTTGCACGACATCAAAAAGGGCTCCATAGATTTCATTAGGACACTCGTGTTCTACTATAGATGGTGTAATTCTATGAGCTATATTATTTTTAAACTTATTGCAACGACTAACTGTATAGGGCCTGCATTCTATTTTACGCGGCTTTTTATGTAATGGCATGGGGAAGCTAGCTAATAAACCACAGTGGTCTGAAGTTAAGTCACTTAACACACATTTATTTTTGGCATAACAATCACTAAATATATTATCAAGACAAGTTGACGAAGATGCCGTGATCCTAGTAGGTTAAAAAAACAAGTTAATTAAATTATAAGACTTAACAGATTAAGAAGTCTAATACTTAATGGAGTAACATCTAAAACATTAATATTAAAATCTCCACATAAAATTATACTCTTATTACTTGATTTTAACCTATTGAGTGAATCCTCCATTACCGATTCAAAACTAGTAAAATCACCAGAGGGGGGGTCGATAAACGCAAATTACGTATCGCTCGAGTTCAACACAAGACAACTCAATAGTGCGCTCGATGGAAAGATTAACTAAATCTAAACGTTGTTTACATTTCAACTTGTTTGAAACAAGAACTAAAGATCCACCGCGAATGGCGTTTTTTCTCACAAACGCACTTTGTACTGTAAAATTATCATCATTGATAAACACTACTTCATGTTCTTTCAACCAGTGTTCAGTCAAACATAACACCTGAACATCATAGTGCTCCATAAATAAACTTAACTCTAGCTCTTTGCCGGACAGACCCTGCATATTTTGATGTACAACATTGAACATGCGGCTTATCCGTTGTCACACCTAATAGTTTAAACTACAAGGCGTATCAATAGTAGTGTTAGTACCACTACTAACAGTAATCGATGGTACACTACAAGTACCAGTGTCACTGTGTATATTGTATGCTAAAAGATTAGCAATTTGTCTCCTACAACTAGGTGGCAAGTACATGGTAAGTATAATTTGTCAGTTTGTAATCATTAATAAATTGATTACAATCAAAATATAAAATAGAGTCACTGTGGCGACAAGTCCTATTATAAATTAACATATTTAATTTGTAAATGTGCCTATTTTTCTCGTTAGACAAATATTTAGAATAAGGCAAGGCACAGAAAATAAATTTACAATTATTGGACTCATTGTGTACTGTAACTGTAATTTTGCTCAGTGTGTAGTTTCAGTGAATAATGGTCACGAAATAGTTAACTCGTAAAATACAAAATGGATAACAGCCCCTTGAACCCAAGGGGGCCAGTACACCCCTCCACCTCGCCGTCGAAGACGACAACTCAAAATCCAGCCCTCGAGTCGGCCACGGCTGATATTGTTTCAACGCCCGAGATTCAAAAATGGATGTCAGCCATCGAACAGCACTTAAATGAAATTTGCGCTATTGCCGCAGATGGCAAACTTAACTCGGAGCAGAAAATGAAAATATCAACCCTATGCCGTAAAGTAGGATCTGGAACCTCACAAATGGCAGTCCTATATCAGTCGCTCAAGCAGAAAGCCATTCACGCGTATAACGTGGTTGATGCCCTTCAAGAAAAGCGAAACCTGACGGAACA
This sequence comes from Conistra vaccinii, assembly GCA_948150665.1. NCBI lineage: Eukaryota > Metazoa > Arthropoda > Insecta > Lepidoptera > Noctuidae > Conistra > Conistra vaccinii. The sequence goes on along the minus strand of OX411323.1, from coordinate 141,693 downwards.
TATTTCGGAGCTCAAGCAGGCGATTAAGGACTCAGGTTCGGGAAATGTTTCGTTTGCCGATATGGTGAAGAAGGGAGCTAATGATTTCATTAGACCGAACAATTTAAGCTCTGTAGCTATTTATCCCAACGATAAATTAAAGTCTAGTGACGAAACAAAAGACCTCGTGCAAAAAATCATTCGCCCTGATCAAATGCAGCTGCATGTGCGTGGTGTCCGCAAGACCAAAAATGGAGGCGTTATTATTAGTACAGAAACGAAACACGACGCTGATAAACTCAAGCACGCAGTCCAGCTCTCTACATCCGGACTTACCGCCGACGAACCCAACAAGCGCAAACCTCGGATCGTGATTATAGGTGTGCCGACTACTTTGGCTGAAACTGAAGTCTTCAGCTGCATTTACGAACAGAACGTAGCAGACAAGTTTCCAGCAATGCCTATGGAATCCTTTTTGAGCATGGTTAAATTAAGCCACAAATCTGGGAAGAAAGATGCGTCGACCTGCGTCGTTGAAGTTACAGGGAATATACGTAAAGCCCTATTATCCCAAACAAGGGTTTTTATCAATTGGACATCCTGCCCAATCAGGGACTTCACCCTAGTTACCAGATGCTATAAATGCCAACAATATGGTCATGCAGCAAAAACATGCAGAGAGCTAAAATCTACGTGCGGTCACTGCGGAGAGGAAGGACACTCGATGTCAGAGTGCGCAAAGAAAGCTGACACACCGAAATGTGCAACTTGCTCACGCTTTAAAAAGCCCAATAACCACAAAACAGGAGACGCAGATTGCCCTGCTAGGAGAATAGCGGAGTACAGGTACATCAATTCTATCGACTACGAGGGCGCCTAGAGTGTCATACTCAAGGCTAGACTTGCCTGTTGCTGACTCAACAAAACACTGCACTGACCTACAAATCATCGTTTTTCTTGATGTCTAAGCAGATTGATTGCCCGCAGTAAAATCGAATATACACGAAGCCTCGAACGTTATTTAATTTTGTGTAACATTGACTGCGCAATTACAAATTCTGCTGACGCAAAATCATATCTTGTGTTTTAATTAGGTTATAAAGTGCAAGAAACTATTTTACGCAAACTAATTAAGAAATTACGTATTTAACACTTTTTGTTATTTTTATTTTTGAGGTATTTAGTATTTAAGTAAACTATGTATAAGGTAATGAATTAAGTATTTTAATTTTGTCATTATTTCAAGACTTCTAATGTTAAATATTGTTAAAAATTGCCTACAATTACCATAAATTGAGAGCTCATGCCGCCTGTGATACAGGTTTATATAACCTAGTACAGGCATCTAACATTATTTCTAAAAAAATAATAATTGAGATCTAACATCAAATGGACACATTCAATTATGTCTTTTTTTCTAACAGTTAAACTATCCCCGTATAATAATATAACAGTGGAACTGGGGTTAATTTTTGTCAACTTAATATTGTTAATTAATTGGCTAATACTGGCACCGGGTAAACAATTATTAATTACATATTGTTGCGAACACTGATTAAAAATAATTTGGAAAATCCAAAAGTGCACGCCTCATAAGTTCATAACTCTCATTCATAAACGAAAAAGAAATTTAAAACATAGTTTCTAACAAAAATTAACAATTTATCACTTTTCATGAAAAGTATGACTTATGACTGCTTTTTTACCCATCAATATGGGTAAAATTTCTAACCTCGCATCGATATCAATCTCTCTCATATCGACCTCCGGTCTCCGGAGGGGAATAATGTAGCGGTTACACCGCCACATACGAGCTACGCAGCAAAGACATGACGTCACACAGATCCTGCATCGCGCAGTTAGAGTTTACCACGCGACCGACATAGAAAAGACTATCCGAAATCAACTTACGGGCAGTTGCCCGCCAGACACAAACACCCGTCTGGCCGGAGGATCCTCCCTTTTCAAATGAGGATGAGTGAACTTTACACCCTGTTCCTCATACCTCTAAATTGGTGACTCCGACGTGATCGTCTATGCAGCCTTCGTCCAACTACTTCAGCGTGACGTCATCATCATCATCACTCCCGCAAGCTTTGGTGAGGTGAATCACACAGCCAGCCAGCACCCACGGCTTCAACGGGTATCCTGACCACCAGCATGCAGCGAACGCGCATTCCTGGTCATCATCCTCAGCCACAACCCGGCGCTGTACCACAACCGACTGACTGGATGACGTCGCAGCGCCACCCCGACTCACGGGGAATTGCCGCAGACAGTTCCGACTCACCGCGATCTTTGCGGCACCCGGTTCCGACTCACTGGAACCACAGCTGGCACTGTGAAGCATCGCAAGATCCAAGACTCAGCTCACTATCGACCTCCAGTCTCCGGAGGGGAGTAATGTAGCGGTTACACCGCCACATACGAGCTACGCCGCAAAGACATAACATCACACAGATCCTGCATCGCGCAGTTAGAATTTACCGCGCGACCGACATAGGTAGATAAGACTATCCAAAATCAACTTACGGGCAGTTGCCCGCCAGACACAAATACCCGTCTGGCTGGAGGATCCTCCCTTTTCAAATGAGGATGAGTGAACTTTACACCCTGTTCCTCATACTTCTAAAGTTTTAAACTGAAATACGAACAAAATATTTTACGGCGCCATTCGCCATAGACTAAAACATTCAGAAGTGAAGTGTAGGTACAAATAGCTGCAGTTTGTTTTTATGGCGGATTTTTTTAATATTAAGTATCTAATATTTTGATCGCTGATATTAATGTTTGTTTTATTATAGTATTATGGTTTATGGTTATTTGTCATCAAATAATTATTACAATTTGAGGCATTTGTTCCCTTTAAGATTTCCACGTCCGAGCTCCAGGAAACAAGGGAAAAATGGATAACATTTGTGCAAAAAAATCGTAACGAGCAAACGTGGTTGCCAAGTGAACCATCTCACATAATGTTCATCATTAATACAATGGAAATTAGAATAATGTTCTGCAGTTAAAACTATGTTAGGTATCAAGTAGGTAGAAGAAGCAGACTGTGTCGCATCTGCGGGAGCATTACTCTATGAGAATCTCCTCGCAACGCGCATGCACCGCAGTAGTCAAACGTCAAAGCATCCAAAGGACACATTTTTTGTTCGCGGTGTCTTCTTTGATAGTATATTTTAGTTAGTATTTTATTAATTATAATTAAACTACTTTGAATAAAAGAGCCATTTTCAATAGGGTTCCTTCTATGGCTGAAACGAATGTATAAAAAAAAAATTTACTCAATTAATTGATTTTATCGCAAGTTACAATGTTTTCAGGGTTCTCAGGGTTCATAAATTGACGGACAGGATTTTTTTTTCAACTATTTTGATGCTTTTTCCATTTCTGCTGCATTAAATCAATTGTTAAAAAGTACAGTATTAATCTCCATTTAATCATCTATACAATGGTATATAAATTAAGTAGGTTCTGTGTACTAGCAGGAGTGTAACAATAAAAACAGTTGCAGAAATGGGGCAAAAAATTTTTTTCGATCGTAGAGCACACTCTAATGCTTCGCATTATGAGTCGTGCAATACTACCAAAACCTTGACCAAATTTGTCAGAAAATACATATATGTTGTGTTCAAGTTATTAATTTTACTGTCAACCAAACAGCTACCTACAGGCTGAGCTACTAAGGGTGCAGGTGTAACCAGTAGAGGTTGGGGGTCATGGGAGCAGGCACAGCTAAAAGAGAGGTTATTTGTCAGAGACTCATACCTCTCCGCATTGTACTTGACCAGGTCTGCCAACTCGTTGGCCTCCTGCAAGCGCTTACTCAGGTCTTGTTGAGAAGCCTCATATTTACTAAAGATATCCTTTAGAGCATATTCCCTAACAAATAGTTAATCCTGTAGGTGCTGAGTGTCGGTATCATACATAGTATTACATAACTGCAATTCACTATGACACTTCTTTAATTCTTGAATTAAATTTAGATTTCTTTGCCTAAGTTTTGTATTTCATTTGTTAACTTTTTGGCGTTTTAGAGATTTTTGAATCTTTCTAATTAATCTATTAATTTTAATATATTTTTTTAACTTATTATGGCTAGTAAACAAATTAGATTTAGTGATAGTATAATCAGTTAAGTCTATTATCACAATTGGCTCAACACATGTGAGTAGACCAGACCCGGTACCAACCAACTCATCATAAAGACTGCAGGTGATCGCAGACTCTTCACTGGCTTTGAGAGATTCCAAATGGGTTATAGTGTTATGGGCCCTTCTTAATTCCAGTTCCAATTCAGATATCCGTCTCAAAGCCTGTTCGTGGGTGTCACTACAATGCTGGAAATTTGACACAAGTTGACGGAATTGTTGATGCTGGTCAAGTATGTCCATATGCTGAATATGTACTTCGGCCAACTGGTTTTTAAGCTCAGTGTTCTTCTTATTTATATATTGCACTTCCACCTCACTGTCTTCCCTTTCCTGTAGCAGCTGATCGCACTGGTTTTTACTACATTCCAACTCTTTCAATGTAGCCTTCAATTTTTCCTCCAAGGATGCAGCTCTACGGGTCAACATACTGACAAGCCAACCCTAGTGGCACCCTGGAATGAGAGATGAGAAAGCTAAGTGAGTAAAAGGAATAAGAGAGAGGGATAAGATGTGGATAGTAAGTACTAAGATGAAGGGAAAATAATACTTATTTAGAATTGAAAGAAAACACCATGGCTTCCAGTTCTCCTCGCCAATTAACACTCAAATTCCACACATGCCGCAATGATCACAATTCGTATCCTTCACCACACAATCCTTACCTTTGAAAACTTCATGAAAATCAATTTTAAGAACGCCAAAAAATAGTCAAGAAATATTCATAAATAGTCACCAAGATTAAAAAAATAGTCGCCTTACGATTTCGAAGTTATAGCTATAAGTTGGTGACGATTGTGGGGTGAACGTCTCCACATATTATTTCAGTTTGAATTTTAGGAATGCCATATACTCGTACTGGCCAAGGTCACGCGCATGAAGCGTGTATGTTAAAGGTATCCTAACAAAAGCGACGGAAATATATTTTTGTTTCGAGTGCGAGTAGTGCGACGCGATACGACAATGTGTGAAGTGCAAACTGCGATCTCTGCGGTGTATGTGTTGTCAACATAGATGAAAGGACTGTACTGTGCCGCGCACAGCAAAACGACTCTTAACGTGCCTATGGATGTTTGATCGTGACCGTACGCAGCCAGATGACTCGTTTGTTATCAGAGCCCACACTTGCAGTGAACAGTCAGACCAATGCCTCTGCCCTTCCCTAGTTAGAACAACGCAAGTCAGGTACCTAGGCATCATGATAGATAACCTGATGTCCTGGAAGGTGCAAATTGATGGAACGTCTGGCAGAGTGAGGAAACTCATAGCGATTTTCAAGAGTCTGCGCCCTTAGAATAATAACGCATAGAAGCCGCGTCTAGTACAAAACACGAGCGATATCGTGTGTCCAGTTCATTTTGTTTGTGTGCGTGAGCAGAATGTGTCTACGTTCCGCAAACGCACACAAATATAGCTTTCAGTGATACCATTACCAGGCCTTTACCCACAAAAATATGGGAAAAGGACCAAACCAAGACAAGTATTTTATGTTATCAGGAACTGGAACTTCATTATTTTTCCGGAAGGTAAAATTCGATTTATCCTTACATATTATAAAACAAAGTCCCCCGCCGCGTCTGTCTGTCTGAACGCGATAAACTCAAAAACTACTGAACAGATTTTCAAACGGTTTTCACCATTGGACGGAGTGATCATGCGGAAGGTTTTAGTATATAATTCATTAAGGTTTTGTGTAAATCAGCTGAAATATAACAATATTATTATTGAAGATGTCGGAAAAAATCATGTCGACTGGGAGCTTTACTGGCGTGCGCCGCGTAAGCCGTGAGAGATAAATCAAATTTATGTTCTAGAGTATTGTATACCTTAAAAACATCAACAAAAAAGTCCGCGATGGCATATCTTGTAAGGATGACCCACAGTAACCATTTTATCCCTTAAAATTTTATAATATTTTCATTGTTATTTCCGAAGCTATTTTGACCGGTATCATGTTAATCCTTATCCAATAAAATATCTTATTTAAATTAGGCATTCAATTTCGATTAAAATATGCCTTCACATCACATCATTTAAATGAATAGTTTAAGAGATATCACAGTTTGAAAATTACGCGTAACAAGCCTCGGGTAAAAGCTAGTTTAAAATAAAAGGAAATAAATGAACCGTTAATCGCGAATGAAGAAAATGATTAGTTCAATGCGTTTAGAATGTGTGATGGGTTTTTAATATTAACATGTATTAATTGCTGACATGTAAAAAATCGGATATGATATCAAATAATAGTAAGTGTTGTAAGTTTCCAAATACTTATTTATATTTAAATAGGAAGATGACTGAGAAAATTACAAAAAATTAAAAAGTTTAAAAACACTAAGTAGCAGTGTCGATAACGACCAAAATTTTGAGGCTGTAAATAGTTTAAATTGACGCACCCAGAATCGCCACCAGTATCCTATTTACAAAGACTAATATAAAATACCTAATGACAAGTTAGTTTCTCGAAACTGGCAAAATGTTTTATCGTATTCCATATGGTAGGTAGTAAGGTACCTACATCAAAAACATTTTTTTTTGCTAAACCAAAATAAGAACAAAATTTAAAGCAATGTGGGTATTTTTTTCCTCACAAATAGCAACACTGTATTGTGATGAAGTAGGTTAGGTATTAGAATTTTTGTTTGATGATCGATTTACGTAAAAAGAATGAATAAAATGTAAGTATTTACTTATGAAATGTAATTTGATCACATTTTGTCTTGTTTTCCTAGTGCTATGACATCTCTTCACGCTACAAACTGTAATTTTCAATTATTTTAAATTATTTATTCGCGAGCTGTGTTCGACGGAACGTGACCTTGAGTACTGACGGCTCGCCGAGAGAAGTTAGCCACTATGGCTAAGTTTTAGTTGCCTCACTTTTTGCACTCGTACTAGGTTTCTTGCGTTATTATTCTAAGTCTGCGCCATAGTGCAGACGTAGGTACACTTCGGATGGTCTACTTCTCACTCTGCCAGTCAGTGCTCTCATTTGGGATAACGACTTGGGGAGGTGCTCCAAAAAGTTGTATTCTAAAACTAGAAAGGGCGCAACGAGCTGTTCTTAAAGTCATGACTTTTAAACATTTCCGGTATAGCACCATACAATTGTATCTGGACTGCAAAGTTATGACTGTGAGAGAGCTCTTTGTGCTCAATACCATCTTGCGCAGGCATGGTTCTCTGAAATACAATACTGGGCATCTGGCAAATAGAAGAGCTAAATATGTCTATCCTATAGAACGTTACATAACTAAATTAGCTGAAAGACACTATAGGGTATTAGGTAGACGAATTTATAATGCAGTTAACAAAGAATGCAATATTATGGTTTAAATAAATTCGAGTGTAAAAAGAAAGTGAGTCAGTGGCTCACGACTCTTACCTACGAGGACTTGGAGAGCTTTTTTAACAGTTCCTGCTTATTCAGACAAGTCAAACATACAACGCACACAGACAACTGAAACGTCCACCACACAGACAACTCAAACGTTCACCACACAGACAACTCAAACGTTCACCACACAGACAACTCAAACGTTCACCACACAGACAACTGAAACGTCCACCACACAGACAACTCAAACGTTCACCACACAGACAACTGAAACGTCCACCACACAGACAACTCAAACGTTCACCACACAGACAACTCAAACGTTCACCACACAGACAACTCAAACGTTCACCACACAGACAACTCAAACGTTCACCACACAGACAACTCAAACGTTCACCACACAGACAACTCAAACGTACACCACACACACACAACACATACACACGACACATACACTTACTAAACTCGCACTAGAGAGAGGTTATACATTTTTAAATTAAAAGTATTTTTTATTGTTTTCTTTTCTTTTTAATTTCTTTATTTGTTTGTACTTAAAGATAGCCACTTACGTAATGTAACTCCGTACTTGTTTTTTTAAATTGGAAATGTATTAATAGAGAGAGCCCTGGCACCCATAACACAAGTTTAATCTTAGATTGAGTGGAGATAATCAGTGATTCATGCAATTTAAATACAATATTCTCATAATAAAACCTACGATATGTAAATTATAAAATTGGAAATAAAGTTATTATAAAAAAAAAAAAAAAAAACGTCAGCACCGGCATGACCCAACCGTTGAAGGCATGCACCTAGTTTCCACCTGATAAAAGACTATTTATTAGCACTTTATTCAGGTGGCCAAACAAGCGTTCCCTCAACGATTGTTTCATGTCGGCAAAATTGATGCCTAATGCTTCCGAAATACCCAAATATCTACTTTTAGGTTTCGGTTGACGAGAGGGATCTAAGGTGTATGGAATCTTCTTTTTGGGTTCCCACGGATTCCATAATTCCCCTCGCTTTACATGCATGACTGCACATCTGTCCACACCAAATTCCACACCAGATAGAATTGAGACGTATGATCAATCGTTTACTCCATGAGAACGGCACAAACGACTGCAGTATAACATACAAACTAGTAGAGTGGATTTTAAAAGTAATTATCTCAATGAACTACAAGTACATGCGGATTACGTTTAAATACAAGCGAACTAAGAAACAAGTGAACCGTGACCAGCAGGCGTAGCATGAGCACCGCTTTGTCGACGGAAGAGTAGACAAAAATGACGTTCCGTGTAGACAGTACAACGGCAGCAAAGTAGAAAGAGGCAACTGGACTTTTTACGAAATTCACTCTTTAATATAATTCGACTCAGAATTCTTTGTTTCGTCATAGGATGTTTTTTACTGTTTGATTGTCAATTTTTACTGATATTAAGTCACATTAAACACAACTAAGTACAGCTTATTTTTTTCAGTGTGTCGAAGTACCGTGTTTTGGAACAAATAACATTACAGTAATATTGGCCTTAACCATTTCCTTGATAATATTAACTAAATGATGTAAAATAGGAGAAGATAGCTTTCTTCTTCTATTAGTTATCACAGTTTTGCGTTTAAAACGCTCTTCTGTAAAATCATGATTTTGCAGATAACCCTGTATACTTTGTGACCGTCGAGTATAATATTTCACTACCATAGACAACTGTCAGTCGTCAGAGTGATTTTGACAATTTGGTATAGAAAACTTTCTTCTGAAATAGTCTATAAAATGACCTAGACAAAGATAGTTAGAAACGAAAGACAAAGTGACAGATTGAAGAAAGATTTCTACGGTGCGATGTCAAAAATGAAGAAAGGAAATGTCACTTTGTATAGAAAGAGCTGTGTCTACTCTTCGTAGACATAGAAAGCGCATGCTACGCGTAAACTTTAAACAAAAAAAAACAACCGACTTCCAAAAAAAACACTACAAAGTGAAAAATAACTTTAATTTCGGAAGTCGGTGGCAAAAAAAGACCGTGAGTCTACGTAGAGAGAGACAAAACTGAAAAGCCGCTTTGTGTCTTCAGCACGCGTAGCATGCGCTTTCTATGTCTACGACGAGTAGACACAGCTGTTTCTATACAAAGTGACATTTCCTTTCTTCATTTTTGACATTGCACCGTAGAAATCTTTCTTCAATCTGTCACTTTGTCTTTCGTTTCTAACTATCTTTGTCTAGGTCATTTTATATGTAGACTATTTCAGAAGAAAGTTTTCTATACCAAATTGTCAAAATCACTCTGACGACTGACAGTTGTCTATGGTAGTGAAATATTCTACTCGACGCGACGGTCACAAAGTATACAGGGTTATCTGCAAAATCATAATTTACAGAACAGCGTTTTAAATGCAAAACTGTGATAACTAATAGAAGAAGAAAGCTATCTTCTCCTATTTTACATCATTTAGTTAATATTACCAAGGAAATGGTTAAGGCCAATATTACTGTAATGTTATTTGTTCCAAAACAGGGTAAGTACTTCGACACACTGAAAAAAAAAAGCTGTACGTAGTTGTGTTTAACGTGACTTAATATCAGTAAAAATTTACAATCTAACAGTAAAAACATCCTATGACAAAACAAAGAATTCTGAGTCGAATTATATTAAAGAGTGAATTTCGTAAAAAGTGCAGTTGCCTCTTTCTACTTTGCTGCCGTCGTACTGTCTACACGGAACGTCATTTTTGTCTTCTCTTCCGTCGACAAAGCGGTGCTCATGCTACGCCTGCTGGTACAAGTAGACTCTACAACTTATTTGTTAAAACCTGTTGATTATGAAATAAATAAACTTTACAACTTGTTTTCTGGGCTTATAGGTGGTGTCAAAGTTCATGTACACAGTATTTTTTTTGAAAATGGTTATTAAACTTCTTTCTCTAACTTGTACGTATTTTATGTTTTGGAAAAGGTTGTTACATAGAAAGGTTTGTAAAAGTATTAGGTATCCAATAAAAAAGCAATGAAGGCCATTCAATTTGAGAGTTTGTAGAAAAGTGATAGTTTTTGAAGAAGTCCGGGAAATTATATAAAAATGTTAAATAATTTATTTATTTTCGCATCCAATGTATTTTGGCCTAGGCTTAGCAAATAGGTCACACTTTCACGTCCTGGAAGGAATACGTCAAATTACAAGTCACCCTGTATAACTGTGTTCTATGTAGTTAGACTATAACGTCGAGTCGTCGACTAATTCGTCGTAAGACGTGCAAGTGCTCATGAATCGTGCAGGTGAAGAAGCTGAGGCCTGGGCCCTATCGCTCGTTACCTAGTTGTTTTATATTCAAGACGTGCACTAACAAATGCACCAGTTGATGTGCGCGGACGCTTTACGTGACTTAAACATTTTACACTGTTCAGTGTGTTGTTGTTATGATCGGCGCGCGTCCGACACGATCATGTGCTCACAGTGTTATTGCGTTGCGAGCATGTGCGCCGGCGCCGCGGCGCTATCTAGTCGGCAGTCTCGTGTGCTGTGTCGCGCTACGGCTAGGGTTGCCAACCAACCGTACTCTAATATAGGTAGAGTGTTGCACTAAATTATATTATTTATTTTTGACCATTCATAATTAGTTACTTTAATGACATATAGTCCGAAGTTTGAGAACAAAGAGAATGCCGGATTTATGAGTGAGTGAAGCCAGCTCGATCATTTTACCAATCCGTTTGCGATCAGTTAGTTTATTTTGTACAACCCGTTTGCGATCAGTTAGTTTATTTTTGTACAGCCCATAGGATACGACGCTGGCACAGTCGCCGAATTCGGACGCCCCATGGATCGCAGGGTTTTGGACACTTGGCCCTGGTGGTCTACGGAAAAGACGGCCCTGCCGACAAGACTCTCAGTGAATGCTCAAAGGCAGCGGCGGCGGCGGCGGCGTAACTATGCCATCTGAGGCCCGTGGCAAATTTTTTGGATGCCCCCCCCTCCCCAAGTTAGTAACACAGTCTTGGAGGTTTAAAACAAATCTGTCTATTGACAGTCTATTCATGGTTAATCTTTAGATAGGAGCTTTCTAAAGATAGTTTCAATAAAGAAAATGTATTCTTATAATATAAAGTGTTTTTTTTTTCTGAAGCTCGATTATTTTTAGAGCATTTGTTCTATAGCACTCTTATTTTAAGTAAGTTTATAGGTATATTGAATGTTTTAAGATAAAATGCTCTAATAATAGTTAATAAAGCCTAAAGGTACAGCTGACTAGAAGTAATTTTATAGATAAGATAATATATTTTAAGATAAAACATTATATTTTAGCTATTGGTACTTTTTGATAGGCCTACACTGTCCTCTCTTAACTATTATCACTGTAATTTAAAAAAATCCTTTGTAAAACAATTTATTTTTAAAATAGTAACCGTGGAGTTTCTTGCCGGCTCTTCTGCCTGCTTCAGCTTCTGACGTTTCATAAGTGCCCATGTAGGTTTATGTGAAATAAAATATTTTGAATTTAAATTTGAATTTATCTTTGTTTATAAAGAGACTTAAGAATAGAATAGAATAGAATTTCTTTATTTCGGACACAAATATCCGTATAGTGTTAGTAACATACAAAAATGTACTTATTGCCTAGTGTTAGTAAAAATCAACCTCCGCACAAACTGCTGTACAATCTGAGAGCCGAAGCTCTCGGCTACAGTTTTCAGGATGCTGTTCCGACTGCCCCTCACTCTCCTCAGTAGCGACGCAGTTTTTTTTGCGTATAATTGCACAGAAGCCGTCGGTGCGGGAATATTATATTATCTGTGGTGCGGGCTTGCGCAAACATTTCCGACGCGCTACAGTAACGAGGCAGCCACGTCCTGAAAGCATTGTTATATTGGACGCGCAGGACATCCAGCGATCTCTTAGTATAATTGACCCATAGATTGCCCGTGTACAAGCTTTGAAAAGTGTTACTTTTACTTGGTCTGTACACCGCGCAAATCTACGGGACAACATATATTATTTGTGTTATGTTATTATGTTTGGCGATTGTCTACAGAAACAACTGTTGAAAAACTCACATCGCATGTAAAAGGGCTGTGTGGGTCCGACGTTTATGTTAAGATTGAAAAGATAAAACATAAAACGGAAAGAGACTATGCATCTTTTATCATCACGGTATCAGAGTCAGTGTATGAAAAGTTGTGTCAGCCAGATATGTGGCCCGTAAATGCTGAATTTTGTGAATGGATTTGGTTTCGGAAATCTGCAAGCAAACCAATTAAAGAAAAAGACAAATTTTGAGTTTTATTATCAAAACGCCAGAGGTCTTCGGACAAAGTTGAATAGTTTTTGTAATAATATAGAATCATTAAGGGCCGACATAATTGCAATTACAGAAACAGGATGTAACGATTCTATACTCGATGCGGAGATTGTACCACCAGGATATCAAATCATACGATGTGACCGGACGGATGGGCGCAAGCAAGGTGGAGCGTTTCTCGTGGCCACACACGGGTTCGAGCTTCGACGAGTGAATACACCGGGTGACGTCAACATAGATAACTGCTCATTTGAACTAGTTTGTGCGACCGTACATGTAAAATGTAGATTCTTGTTTTTATGTTGCGTTGTTTATATACCTCCAAAAACGAATGATTATGAGTACATGATATTTTTTAGAATAATAGAACAATTGTGTGTAAAATATAGGAATGTTATGGTATTAGGTGATTTTAATCTAAACTCAAGTAATGAAAACACTAAACACTATTTTGAATTTTTTATGTCTTTTTGCGAATTCGCCCAGATGAATAAAGTACCTAACTGCAATGGGAGACAATTGGATTTAGTGTTGTGCTCGTTATGTTTATGTGAAGACTTGCAAGTATGCGAGGCAGACGAGCCGCTGGTACCTGTGGACGCATATCACCCGCCACTCGCGATAGCCTTGAAAATCAGCGCAAGCGCCATGTACTACCCACCACTGGCCGCCGCGTCCGTGACTCCGCACCGTCAGGTACCCGTTAGCCAAATCGAACCGCAATGGAACTTTTATAAAGCTGATTTTTATTTATTATATTCCTCATTGGCTTCCGCCGACTGGAAACCGATTTATAGCATGCAGCAACCAGAACAAGCTCTAGAGTATTTTTACGTTGTTTTTAATAGTGTAATTGAAAATTGTGTACCTAAAAAACAGCCAAAACCTGTAAATCGTAGGTATTGCTATCCAGAGTGGTATACGAAAGAAATAATTGCCGATATACAATTAAAGGCGAGTCTTCATAAGCGCTATAAATCGACGGGATCGCGTGTTGATTACAATGCTTTTTCTACCTGCAGAGCACGGATTAAAGAAAGTATTCACCGTGAGTACACAAACCATCAAGATCGAGTGCAGAGTAACTTAGCAAAGGATCCTAAGTCTTTTTGGGATTATATTAGGGCAAAAAAGAGATCCACTCAGTGTAACAAAATTATGAAAGAGGGGGTAGTTTTATCAGACCAAGAATGTGTGACGGAATTTGCAAAATATTTTTATTCTGTGTATAATGAGGAGCCGGCGCGGCTTGACGTGAACGAAGCGGTGAAGGCGGGGGGCGCAAGCAGCGCGCGTGTGCACATCCCACGACTAAAACTCGACCAAGTTCGAGCTGCGCTTACTCGGCTCAAACCCAAGCGCTCGGCAGGCCCGGATGGTATTCCGGTATTTATTATGAGAGATTGCCGCTCGGTGGTGGCAGAGCCTCTCCTACACATTTTTAACTTGTGCCTGGAAACATCTTACTTCCCAGAGCGATGGAAGGTCACCCGCGTAATTCCCATACCAAAAGGAGGAGATGGAAAGGTAGTTGAATCTTTTAGACCAGTGGCGATTCTGTCGACACCAGCAAAGGTCTTTGAGTCTGCCATTCAGCGAGATGTCCAGGTGCAAGTTGCATCGCAACTGTCAGACGCCCAACACGGTTTCCGACCTGCGCGTAGCACGACCAGCAACCTATTGAATGCCATGACGTACGTAGTTCCTCATATTGATGCTGGAGTGCAGGTGGACGCCGCCTACTTTGATTTTAAGAAGGCGTTTGACCTGGTGGATAACGATGTCTTATTATCAAAGTTAGCGAAAGTTGGCTGCACACCTAAATTGCTCCAATTCTTTGCGAGCTATATGAGGGACAGAAAACAGTATGTAGAGTACTGTGGATTCCGGTCGCAGGCTTATTTCACTAGGTCGGGAGTGAGTCAAGGTAGCAATTTAGGGCCGTTAGAATTCATAATAATGATCAATGACTTACCTGACGTAATACGAGATGCCAGGTGTCTGCTATTTGCAGACGACCTCAAGTTGCTGCTGGCTATAGAAAACGAGGACGACTGCCATCGCCTCCAGCAAGACATTGATCGAGTAGTGGAGTGGAGTCGAAAAAACAAACTGCAATTCAATGTTGCGAAGTGTTCAGTTCTAACATTCAGTCGGGCAAGAGTACCACTCCACCACAGCTACCAAGTCGACGACGTGCCCATGAAAAGGGAGGAGGCCGTGCGAGACCTTGGTGTTCGCATGGATACTCAATTGAGATTCCGAGAGCATATTATCAATGTCTGTAAAAAGGCTTACAAGCGACTGGGATTTGTGCTTCGCAGAGCGGCAGGTTTCACAAATATTAAAGCCATTGCGGCATTATATGACGCTCTAATAAGGAGTCAGTTGGAGGGTAATGCGGCTGTATGGGCTCCACATGAGACTAAATATAGTCTCATGTTGGAGCGCATACAGAACAAATTTACTAGATACATATACCTACGGCGGTATGGTGTGTATCCCTTTTACCCCTTGATGTATCCAACCTTGTTTGTGCTAGGCATGGTTGGATACAACAAGTTGGAAACAAGGAGGGATCTAGCACTGGCGTCTTATATGCTGGGAGTGTTCAGGGGTAACATAAATAATCCGGGTGTGCTACAGGGGATAGGCTTGTGTGTGCCAGATGGGTATGTGCAGCGCCGACGACGGCCCAACTTGTTCGCAGTGCCACGTGGTCGAACTAAACTGTTGGACAATGCTCCTCTGACGCGAACAATGCGCACACTAAATTTGGTTGCCGACAAAATAGATATTTTCTCATGTTCACTGAGCGAGTTCGCAAGGGTAACGTTACACGTGTTATGTTTTTAATTTGTATACTTACTTATTTAAAATCTATTGTATATGTTTGTATGTTTTTTTAATTTGATAACATTATGTTGTACTGTAACTACACTACCGAATTGGGACACTGTAATGGTAGCGTATGTAAGCAATAAATAAAAAAAAAAAAAAAAAAAAAAAAATATTTCTCCGGACCGCTAGAACCCTGCGCTCCATCTCAATGTCTACATCGTCCTTGAGGTCAGCGGCCAGACAATGCCCTAGGTATTTAAAACTTGACACCCTCTTAATTGGTGACCCATTCAAAACCAACTCGGCACCCTAATTACGTAATGCACGATCAATTTTAAATTGAAATAAAATTAAACAATTTTTTTTGTCGAACTTATGAAGCAATGGACTAGCAATCTTTTTCAATTGGTTTCAATTTAAAATTGATCGTGCATTACGTAATTAGGGGGCGGGTCCTTCTCCACGGCGTTTGCCACTGACTTCAAAGACCATGTATTCACATTTGTTAACATTATATTATAATCCATGTGCCGCAGCGTAGGTCTCACACGTTTTAAGCAGCTCTCTGATAGCTCCCGCCGACGGACCCAGGAGCGGGTAAGTAATATATGGTATAACTAGCTTCTGCCCGCGGCTTCGCCCGCGTGGATGTCGGAAATTATCCCACAGGAACGTGTAACATGTCCTAAATCAGCGGGGTAATTGCGTAGCACTTACAATAGCAATGGGTTTCATTTTGACAGTTCAACAATTAATTGCGTTATTTACGTTATTTCTCGAACATAATTATTATTAAGCAATAGCTTCCACTCGGCGCTCTGGCGCGTCATCCCCTGGCTGGCCCGCCCCTCCACCCTCGTTCTGTGCGCCGTCGACTCAATATCGCAGGTCATTCTTATCGTTCTAACTATTTGTCCAAATTACTTAGTGTAAAAGACAAACTTTATCTACATTAAATACCAAAAGCGATGAAGGTATTTATTTTGATAAGAATTAACTAAATACTCTAAAATATGCAATGTAAAAAAAGTATTCAATTTAACTGTATTTATTGCTCACTATTTTGGTTATAAAGGCTTCCACATAAAAGGTAGATAGATGCTGTCGCGGACTTTTATTTAGAATTCTTTCAGACAAACAATCCCACAATACATTTTCTTCATGTAACTCTAACGGTGGAGGTCTGCCCGGCTTGGGTGGACCACCGCCGTGTCCTCGTGGAGGCGATCGGCGGCGGTGGCCTCTCGCGTACGGCCCTGGTTCAGGCCATGGTGCGGAGCGAGAGGGCATGGCAAGCCGTCACCTCCTTCTGCAAAGCAGTAATGCTCGCGAAGGAGCAGGTGGAGCGCGCGAGGGAGTGGCAAAGGCCGCGCCCTACCAGCCCTAGCCGCCGCCGCCGTAGGAGACGTCCCGGGCGTCAGGAATTGATAGCCGATTTCCGGCCACCGTAGGCGCGGACCTGCGGACGGAGAGCAACGGGCAGCTCGCCGTCCGATAAGGACCAGGCCCGGGTCGACGGCGCATCGTGTTCCACGCGCGCCTCAAAGATATATCAAGGATCGAAGGAACACGTGTGGGTTTTAGTCAGTAAGAGTTTGACACGCCCTTCCGCTCCGCCCAGAGCGGCAGAAGTCATTGATTGATTAACCACCCAAAAAAAAGGCAGCGCACGCAAAGATAGATCTCAGAGGGCAGGAATTTTTCCGACTTACTTGATACTTAGGTATCGTTATATTATGGCCAAATCACATAAAATCTTTATAAATTGTAGCAATTATGTGTTATTCTGATGTATAAGCTACATTATTGTAAAGTTTCATCAAAATCCGTTCAGTAGTTTTTGTGTGAAAGAGTAACAAACATCCATCCATCCATCCATCCATTCTCACAAACTTTCGCATTTATAATATTAGTAGGATTAATGTAGGGCAGTGTTTTTCAACCTTTTTCATGACTTGACCCCATTAGTATGAAAAAAAATTTTCGCGACCTCGACCATTCGAGAACGATTTGAACTCAGTCGAGATTCCCGCTGAGTCGAAGTTTCTGCAGCACGAAACCTAGCCTGATGTTCCCGAGTTGCAGAGAGCCTTGCCTCACGACCTTCCTCAGATTCCTGTGATCGAACTAATCTCGTCCTTTTAGCATTTCTGCTACATTGGGAGAGGTTGGATCTTCTTCGAGGCATTCTTACAATAAAATAGTACTTACTACTTAACACACAGTTATTTAGTAAACACGAACTATCGTAAACAATTAAACTATAAATACCTACAGATTATTATACAGTCTAAAATTATCACAGTTTAAGTAATAAGTGTTAAGACGTGTAAACCAAACGTGTAGGTACTAACTTTATAAAACAAAAGAATTGCTAGAAAAATTAATTACTAACCTGAGCTAATAAACTTATACTTAATAAAGAAAATCAAGAAAAGAAATGCCTAACCTATACCAAATACTTATAATATTTATATACAAACCCTAAATAAAAATTAAGATAAGTATACCGAAAATCAAGGAAAGAAATGCCTAACCTATAACAAATGTTCGATGTGATTCTTTAAATTGACATAACTTTTTTATTTATGAACCGATTGACATGAAATAAACACTAAATGTTAAGTGAAGCTTACTACAATATATTAGTGAAAATCGGATCTAAATCGAATAAGCCGTTTCTGATATTAGCGTGCACAAACACACAGACAAACAGACAAACCGACAAACAGACAAACAGACAAACAGACAAACAGACAAAAAAAAAATTAATTACAATCTCGGGTTCAGCATCGATATAATAACAACCCCTGCTAATTTTTTTTCATATATTTCCATTGTACAGACACCACTTTTCTACAATTTTATTATATGTATAGATTACAAAATGACTAATATTTACAAGATAAATAACAACTGAATCTATAATTTTATTTGTTATAATCATCAGTTAATATAAATGATTGATATAATTTTAAAATAACTAATTTTTATAATCATAACATACATTTAATATAAAATCTTTTGATATACCACTCAAAAGACATAAAACATATTTAGTCTAATATGTAATTTCTATCACAGTTAGTAGTGTGAGTAGATATACCTAATTGATTACCACCTGCCAAGATGGTCACTCGCTACGCTCGCTCGCCTTCACGCGTTAATGGTCACTGTTCTAACCTATAACCTAACCCAAATGGTTCACCAACAAAAGAGGGGATCTGACGATGGGGATGAGACGCACCCCCCAGGAGCACCATGTCATCTGCATAGCTGATGTTGTTAATTCTAACCCCATCAACACTGCATCCGACACGCATGCTGCTGAGTGCGACTATCAGGTCATCCGCGTAGAGTTTGAAGAGCCTGGGAGACGTCAGACCACCCTGTCTCACCCCGCACTCCAACCTATACGGCTCAGAGACTGTATCATCTCATTTCACCCGATTTACTTGGTTACCATACCAATACTGGAATAGCCCACATAATTCCGCGGGTATACCCCTGTCTCCCATCTTTCTCCAGAGCACATCGTATGAGACAAGATCGAACGCCTTGGAGAGATCAAGGAAACAGGCGTTCACCGGCGTACCGCGATCTTTATAATATTGAACGGTATGCTTGAGACTTAAAATAGCACTCTTAGTTGATAGTCCGGGGCGAAACCCGAATTGTGCATCATGAAGATGAATGTAATTACTTAAGCCAGAATCAAGTATACCGTCCAACACCTTGGCTATTATAGTCGCAAGAGAAATGGGACGATAGTTATCTCTGTCCGAGATGTCACCTGTCCTGTTTTTCACAATGGGAACTACGATGGTCTTCATTAGATCAGCAGGTAGGTACACATGACTAATTTGTGAAAAACATAGACAAGACTCGCGGCAAATGGACACCTGCGTGCATCAGGTACTCAATGCTGAGACCATCATGTCCTGGAGATTTGCCTCGTTTCATGTTGTTAATGATTGCACATAGGTAGGTACTTGCTTGGTTGAAAAACGTATCAGAGGTTTCGCGCCAAGATGGATGGGCTCACAATCAGTAACCAAGGTTGAGGGATCGAGAGGGGACTGAACTTCAAAATGATCCTTGAACAAATTAGCAATTCCCCTCTTATCAGTTATCCCTTCCACACACGCATGGAGGCCGTTTCACATCCAACTTACCAGTGGACTTCTAAAATTCACCAAAATTCTTACTAGCTCGTTGTTCTGCTAGCCTATCCATTACAATTTGCTCAGCGTGGATTTGACAAAGTTTCAGTCGACTTTTAACTCTCACTCGCTTACCTCGCCTCGCCCCCCCCCGCACAGCCAAACCATATGATCCAACGCTGCATCTTTCAAACTCATGGGGGAAATCAACATCTCGCAATTTACTGGTACAAATTATGATAACTTTGCGTTTCTGACTTAGTTCTTTCACCCCAAAAGACAGAATTGCGGCCAGCACCCTTAGTCATCAATTTAGGCCGCACAACTCAAAGTCGCAATCCAGATGTATCGGTAGATGATCCGAAACGTAAACATCCTCCGATACATCTACATTTGCAATTGTGTGCCAAGCTGATACAGATACCACACAGTGATCTAACCATCTCCTGGTTCCATGCACATCACATATAAAAGTGTAGGTACCACTATCAACCCCCCGTTTCCTTACATCAGCACAAACTCAGGATTGGTCAGAACAAAAGTTCATTAATTCGTTATAGAACATCTCTTGGGGTGAGCGTTGAAATCACCCAATATAAAAACATTCTCTACATCACAGCTTGCTATGGCACTAATCTCACTTAATTAACTATAAATAAATAAATAAATAAATCGTTATGAACAACTATTACTGTGGGACCTACTGTTCCATACATTTATGTTCACATATCTTGTCAAAATGTAGGGAACAGTTGATTTTTTTTCGCGATTTCAGCTTTGTTTCCATAGTAAAAGTTATTCATAATGATGAGTACCTACAATGACCCCTTAAGAGGTTTGTAATAAAAAATAAATAACGTTGTATAGCAGTAGTATTATTGGTATTAGCATAACGTTACCCATAGACAGACGTAGGTACCTACTTACATGCAGATAGTCACAGCTCATCTACCGGACCGAATCTGATGTTTTACGGAAGGGTAACATACAGCACGGGCATACAATGATGTTGTGGTGAAGGTGAGCTTATCGTCGCTGAGCCACGTCAATGATTCTGTAATCCATCAATACCTTCCGAGTTAGTGAGCATTATCTTGAGAGGTGCGCGGATGAATGTGCCATGCGTCGACACTGATATGTCATTCGCGTAAGTGCGCTAATCTAGTCGCCTGTCGATGTCGCGGCGTATCGCGGTGTATCGCAGCGTATCGCACTTATCCTGGAGATAAACCGCCGCTCATTCAACACTTGACAGCTTCTTGTCTGTGTTACATTCAAGTCGAACGATAACAAAGGGAGAGTTTACCGATCCGTCCGCGGAGCTGATAGCTCCGCCGGTGGCCGGCCAGGTGAATAAACTGATAGCGCTGAGCTTGTACATGTTTGACATAGCGAAGAGTTAGGTACATACACGTGGCCCTGGCACGGAGCTGCAGCTAGCGTGAGTGTCGGACATACAATAGTCTGCGCTGCCGTCGAAACTTAGCGAAGAGTTAGGTACATACACGTGGCCCTGGCACGGAGCTGCAACTAGCGTGAGTGTCGGACATACAATAGTCTGCGCTGCCGTCGAAACATAGCGAAGAGTTAGGTACATACACGTGGCCCTGGCACGGAGCTGCAACTAGCGTGAGTGTCGGACATACAATAGTCTGCGCTGCCGTCGAAACATAGCGAAGAGTTAGGTACATACACGTGGCCCTGGCACGGAGCTGCAGCCAGCGTGAGTGTCGGACATACCTACAATAGTCTGCGCTGCCGGTCGAAACTTAGCGAAGAGTTAGGTACATACACGTGGCCCTGCGGCGGCAGTCTCGACATAGATAGCGATCGTTAAACAACCGAATTCGGTCGCAAAGTCCTAATGGCGTCCCTAGACGCGTGCGACGTGCCTGTCAAGCGCGTGATTTTTTCGTACTTGTCAAGCGCGTCGAAAGCGTCTAGGGACGCCATTAGGACTTTGCGACCGAATTCGGTCGTATAGCGATCGCTATCTATGTCGAGACAGCCGGCCCTGGCACGGAGCTGCAGCTAGCTTGAGTGTCGGACATACAATAATCTGCGCTGCCGGTCGAAACTTAGCGAAGAGTTAGGTACATACACGTGGCCCTGGCACGGAGCTGCAGCTAGCGTGAGTGTCGGACATACAATAGTCTGCGCTGCCGTCGAAACATAGCGAAGAGTTAGGTACATACACGTGGCCCTGGCACGGAGCTGCAGCTAGCGTGAGTGTCGGACATACAATAGTCTGCGCTGCCGGTCGAAACATAGCGAAGAGTTAGGTACATACACGTGGCCCTGGCACGGAGCTGCAGCTAGCGTGAGTGTCGGACATACAATAGTCTGCGCTGCCGGTCGAAACATAGCGAAGAGTTAGGTACATACACGTGGCCCTGGCACGGAGCTGCAGCCAGCGTGAGTGTCGGACATACCTACAATAGTCTGCGCTGCCGGTCGAAACTTAGCGAAGAGTTAGGTACATACACGTGGCCCTGCGGCGGCAGTCTCGACATAGATAGCGATCGTTAAACAACCGAATTCGGTCGCAAAGTCCTAATGGCGTCCCTAGACGCGTGCGACGTGCCTGTCAAGCGCGTGATTTTTTCGTACTTGTCAAGCGCGTCGAAAGCGTCTAGGGACGCCATTAGGACTTTGCGACCGAATTCGGTCGTATAGCGATCGCTATCTATGTCGAGACAGCCGGCCCTGGCACGGAGCTGCAGCTAGCTTGAGTGTCGGACATACAATAGTCTGCGCTGCCGGTCGAAACTTAGCGAAGAGTTAGGTACATACACGTGGTCCTGGCACGGAGCTGCAGCCAGCGTGAGTGTCGGACATACCTACAATAGTCTGCGCTGCCGGTCGAAACTTAGCGAACCGCTGTTGTGCCTCGGGCGGCAGTCTCGACATAGATAGCGATCGTTACACAACCGAATTCGGTCGCAAAGTCCTAATGGCGTCCCTAGACGCGTGCGATGTGCTTGACAAGTACGACAAAATCACGTGCTTGTCAAGCGCGTCGCACGCATCTAGGGACGCCATTATGACTTTGCGACCGAATTCGGTTGTTTAACGATCGCTATCTATGTCGAGACTGCCGGGCCTGGTGGAGTACTATGTTATTATATTACCATTCTAAATGTTTCACATTATGTTGCCTTTAAGGATTTGACACCTAAATAAGAATTGATATTTTCCTAACTGTGTCAAACACATATGTCCAGTTCAGCATGAAAGGTGTGGAACGAACCTACAACTTCAAGACACCCGCCGCACCGAGATGTGCGCCTGGGCAAGCTCGGCTCGAAGTAAGCAGATGGTACGATATTGGGTGGTAAGGGGCACGGGCTAAGCGCAAACAAGACGCAACCGCAACCTCTACTGCAATAGTTTGTGTTACTTCGGGTGTGGTGATGCTCTTCAGAGAGGTCAGCAGCGTAGTGTGACTAGTGTGGCAGCCAGCGCGGCGGCGTGCGTGTGTGTAGTACCAGATGTATGAAAGTAAACGAAGCAATAGGAGTATGTTAGGATTAGCAGGTTGCGTTCTGTAGTTTCTGCCTACCTCTATGGAATAAAGGCGTGAGTTTATATAGGTACAAATATACAGGTAGGTACATACCTAATGTTGTTTGTGTTTTAAGGTGCCGTAGCCAAATGTAGTTTTTTATCAGAACAGGTACCGAATCGCGACACGCTGACCTTGTCATCTGATAACGTAACAGTAATTGTAATGACGGCACCACAATACCAGGGAAGCAATATTATTGAAAACAGAGCTGAGAGCACGAACCACTTAACGCCACGGAAGGCTAACGCTTTGTCAACAATTACACTCGAAGAAAACATTACCCTCTTTCTGGGCAGTCGGGTTATAAATATACTCGTAATATAGTGACATTATCGAGCTCTGACGTCACAAACCTGCAGTAGGTAAACCGGAACACGCGTCGTGAACTCGTGATCACATCGCAGGCCGCAGGCCGCAGGCAATCTTGTTCAAAAAGTATGCGTTGACTATTCTGTTTACCTAGTTTGGGGACACAAAGCAGCAGAGCTGTTGCAACGGCCTCTGGCAGGTCCCAAGTCGGTCAATTAAATGTAAGACAATGAGGTAACCAACCTTGAGGCTCGGCCGGAACGCGCAATACGGATAACAAACCTGAATGGAGCGTATCGCGCGGCAAGCGGCGGTAAATGTGATAAACACTCAACGTGACACAAAAGTATTGTTCACGGCACCGCGCGGACCGCGCCCCTCCAGCTGTCGACTGTTGACACTGCTGCCTACTGCCCTACTCTGACTACTGACCAGCACCAAGTCTTCATGGCGTGCTTGCTGGCCGCGATAGGTATATTTAATCAGTTGTGGACGTCTGAACAAACCCAGTTACAGGTTCGGGTTGATAACTAAGGTGAATATAAAAAAACACGTGCCATATTAAGAATTTTATTCTAACTTAAAATATTTGTTCTATTGACAAATATAAAAATGACTGAAAACTGTTGCTTGCCATACCGAAATGCCATACGAACAATATACTTACATAATATACAGGGATAAAACAATCATAATGACTACAACTATTACTATTAAACTACAAATTATTAGAACTGTAGCGGTTACACCGCCACATACGAACTACGCATCAAAGACATGACGTCACACAAATTCTGCATCGCGCAGTTAGAGTTTACCGCGCGAACGACATAGATAAGACTATCCGAAATCAACTTACAGGCAGTTGCCCGCCAGACAGTACACCCGTCTGGCTCTGGCCGGAGGATCCTCCCTTTTCTATGGTGGATGAGTGAACTTTACACCCTGTTCCTCATACCACTAAAGAACTGAACATGAAAGTTATATTGAACACAATATAGTGTTTAGAATAAACTGACGTAGAGGAACCGTCTTGCCTGTATCGTCGCACTGAGGGACAAAGCTGCGGGTTGCGGGAAGGTCCTAAGGGGTGACTGTGGCCCCTGGCAACGTATAGGCAAGTGAAAGAACATGGGTGGATTTTAGTCATTAAGAGTCTGACACGCCCTTCCGCTCCGCCCAGAGCGAAAGAAGTCATTTGATTTGATAACACAACCAAAAAAAAAAAGAGGGATAAAGGCTCCCACCAGTCCCACTCCTTTTTACCTGTCAGTGGCTGACGCGGACCGCGGTGTCGTGGTCGCCCTTCGGCAGAACCCGAGCACGCACCCATGTTCTTTTACCTGTCAGTGGCCAACGCGGACCGCGGTGTCGTGGTCGCCCCTTGCGGCAGAATCCGAGCACGCACCCATGTTCTTTTAGCCCACAGGGCACAGCTCATCAGACATGCGGCCGACTTGTCCGGCCCAATGCCCCACAAGCTCAGCAGCTCTCTGTAACACACAGTTGTAGTTGTCCATTTAATAAGGTCCGTTGGAATTACTCTTGGATACTGGACTCTATTTGTGGACTTCGAAAAGGCACAGAAATTATTTGTAGCTCGTTGTTCCGCTAAATTAATACGTCTATTTTGATCTTGCCTATTTTGACAGTATTTTAGACGGCTTTTGAACATTTTACGCGTCTCGTACATTTTGTCGTAAACAGTTCCAGAGGTTGGTCGATCAGCCAACACCCGGGCTTGGAATCTAAGCCTGGCCTCTCGGTGCGCGTCTCGAACATGTTTGTTCCAGCCACATAACGGACTACCCCGCTTAGGTCTTTGTATGCTTCATTAGATTCCCGCGCTGCCTCACAAAGGACGTGTACAATATTCTTGTACATCTTATCAAGAACAAGTTTGTGCTCATCCAAGTTGCATGACCCATGACTGCACACCGCAAACTCCTGTGGGAAGTCTATCCCCCGCAGTTTATCAGAACACATCCCATGATAATGCTCAATCTCAGTTTTAATTCTGACGCCCCAGGCTACAGCACTGCGGGGTGCAACCGCAGGCGTCAACTTTGGTCTAACTACATCTAAGTTACATATCTTATATATAGGTAAGTGATCAGACCACAGATATAGATTGTCTATCTATATCTGTGGATCAGACACATAAACATCTTCATCGATACCTACATTAACAACTGTCTGCCAGGCTGACGACGAGACCACACAATGACCTAACACCTCCTACATTAACAACTGTCTGCCAGGCTGACGACGAGACCACACAATGACCTAACACTTCCTACATTAACAACTGTCTGCCAGGCTGACGACGAGACCACACAATGACCTAACACCTCCTACATTAACAACTGTCTGCCAGGCTGACGACGAGACCACACAATGACCTAACACTTCCTACATTAACAACTGTCTGCCAGGCTGACGACGAGACCACACAATGACCTAACACCTCCTACATTAACAACTGTCTGCCAGGCTGACGACGAGACCACACAATGACCTAACACTTCCTACATTAACAACTGTCTGCCAGGCTGACGACGAGACCACACAATGACCTAACACCTCCTACATTAACAACTGTCTGCCAGGCTGACGACGAGACCACACAATGACCTAACACCTCCTACATTAACAACTGTCTGCCAGGCTGACGACGAGACCACACAATGACCTAACACCTCCTACATTAACAACTGTCTGCCAGGCTGACGACGAGACCACACAATGACCTAACACCTCCTACATTAACAACTGTCTGCCAGGCTGACGACGAGACCACACAATGACCTAACACTTCCTACATTAACAACTGTCTGCCAGGCTGACGACGAGACCACACAATGACCTAACACCTCCTACATTAACAACTGTCTGCCAGGCTGACGACGAGACCACACAATGACCTAACACCTCCTACATTAACAACTGTCTGCCAGGCTGACGACGAGACCACACAATGACCTAACACCTCCTACATTAACAACTGTCTGCCAGGCTGACGACGAGACCACACAATGACCTAACACCTCCTACATTAACAACTGTCTGCCAGGCTGACGACGAGACCACACAATGACCTAACACCTCCTACATTAACAACTGTCTGCCAGGCTGACGACGAGACCACACAATGACCTAACACCTCCTACATTAACAACTGTCTGCCAGGCTGACGACGAGACCACACAATGACCTAACACCTCCTACATTAACAACTGTCTGCCAGGCTGACGACGAGACCACACAATGACCTAACACCTCCTACATTAACAACTGTCTGCCAGGCTGACGACGAGACCACACAATGACCTAACACCTCCTACAGCCGTGAGCCTCGCTAAGGTGGGTGTAGTGGTTTGAATCATATCCTAACTTCTTTGTATCAGCACAGACCCAAGATTGATCATTACAAAACCTTTATAGCTCAAAATAAAATAATTCTTGTGGATGTGCGTTAAAATCGCCAATTATATAAATATACGCTTTCAATATCATATGACGCAATTAACGCACTTATCTCACTTAAGACCTCGTTAAACAAAGGCAGGTTTTCCGGTGAGTTCGTAGGCATATATACAGAAAATACAATAATAGTGCGACTACCAGAGACAACTTTAACGGCCACTATCCGAGATCTATTACAGGAAATTACCGAGACAGACTCAAAAATACCCTTTTTCCAGAGAATAGCCACTCCTCCGTACGGCCGTCCCCTTAGGAGCCCTTCTGATGTGTCTTCTGCAGACCTACCAGTGAACTCAAATTCAGGACTTATCGTTCCTAACATTGAAATATCATGACGTAACAGTCAGGTCTCCTGCAGGCAGATCAAAGCGGACCATTCACATATTTTTCTTATATTATCTCTTATTATATCTTTTATTTTTCTTATATATTTTTCATAGATTATCTTATTTACAGTTAAAACTAGTTAATTTTACATGACACTTTTTTGACATCCCATAATGAAATTTTAATCTAACTACCTGTATGAACCTCTTTATTTGTCCGGTACATAATTATAATGTACAAAACGCCTAATCGTAATACCATCAGGCCATATCTGATCATTTAAAAACATGTCCATGTATCAAACTACAAGGTGTTTAGTTTGATACGTATAGTTTGTAAGCTTTTTGTATGACTTTATGTTTAGCTTTTACAAGGATACACTTTCGTTAGTCTTACGCTTATGTAGCTAATAATGTCGTCGTCAGAGGCCTCCATATTCACGTTCGATATTAATAACGTGACTTTAATATCTGCCGCACGGAATGAACTGTTTGAGACTATAGAAGCACGACCTTTTTGACTTGCAAACCTTATCGGTTTTCGTACGCGAACGTTTATTTTGCACTACTTTCCACTCATTATCACTCGGTAAAGCTGGTGATGATTTAAAAAAAGAATAAAGTACTTGGCACATTTTTTTAATATTCACCTAAGTAATCAACATCGCCCTAAGAATCGGACCCTGTACCTTACTCGGTTTTTTCAGACTTCCACGATTTTTGAAACGGGACATTTTTGCGTGCCCAGGTATTTTTCGGGGACACCGGGACGAAGAACCGAAAAAAGGGACGGTCCTGTTCAAAACGGAACGTATGGTCACGTTAGGCAAACGAGCAGAGTCCCGCGTGCTGTGGCCGCGGGCGGCGCGGGCGCCACGTGTCGCCGAGGTCGTGCCGAGTGTGCCGAGTGCGTGCCGAGTGCGTGCCAGGCGGTGGGCGCACGGCGTGCTCGCCGGCAGTAACGACAACGAGCGCCCCGCGGCTCGGCGGCAGGTGATTACCACCTGTAAGTAAACGATAAACGAACCTAAAGCCTCAACATTTACTCTTATTACCCAAATATGTGTTAACTTGTTATGTATTCAAACAATTTGAGAATAATATGACAGGATTATTGACTTCAAACTGCCCGGAACAGGAACATCACCTGATGCCAACAACAATACACGATAGACACAAGGTCACGTGATGAGTATCGCTCACTGAGAGATTATTTACACCTCTTATTAGCTAGGTATTGCCCTGCATTAACACATAATATCCCAACGTTGGCTAAGCTCGGGCCGCAGCGCAGTATAAACCGGCCAAGTGCGAGTCGGACTCGCGCACGAAAGGTTCCGTACCGTATTATTTTTAAGATCTAGCAATAAATATGACTTTGGCCGACTAGTCGGTTGTAAAGAGGCCGACAAGTCGGCCAAGCCGATCACGGTTACGGGGGCTTTCGGCAATTTCGCAACCACCGCCGCGCGCCGTCTGCGAGCGTGTCAGAACATTTTTATTTTGTTTATTTCGCATTACCTATTTCTTGATTTTTGGTTTTGCACGGGTCAGAGCAGAGCGGTGTTTTTGTGTAGAGAATAAAGACAATACTGTTATTGTTCATTAGAGAGAAAGAGATCAATTAAAATGTAATCATGTCATCAAAAAGAAAGTCTCGTGTATGGATTTTTTTGACCGATTGGACAATAATTCCCGTAAAGTGTAATCAGCATAGATATAAGAAATATATTTCTATGGTAATCAGTGCCAAATGGTAATTTCTCGTGGAGGTCAGGGAAAAACAGCCATTTTAAATAGGTACTACGATTATGTAAAACCATATCAAATAACAACTTCCAACCCTGACACCTGATACCTCAGCTGCTCAGTTAGCTTAGGTTCTGTGATCATTCATTAACAATCAAGCTTTTTATTTAATGTAATTCCATCATTTTTTAATTTTTTTAGATTTTTTCAATACCGGTATTAATACCGTAAATATAGAAAATTTCCAATACCTACCGGGATCCCGGTATTGGACTCCATTTTTAGGGCTCCGTACCAAAATTGGAAAAAGGAACCATAATAGCCTGCGCAGACGGCGGATTTTTGTCCGCTAAAATAGATCGCTTACAAAGTTACAACTGTATCGAGTAACGCAAACGAGGGATTAAAAGTAACGCGTACAAAAGATACAGTTGTAAGCTATCTATTTTAGCGCAGATTTTTGTCCACGGAAAAAAATCCGCGCTAAAGTCTTTTGTGCAGGCTATTATGGTGCGACTCAGTCTGTTTGTCACAGCTGGATATCTCAAGAACTACTAACTTGTTTGGAATAGTTTTAGATGACGTTTGCCCGGTGTATTTCCGTTCGTCCCACTGCCGTCGTCCCACCAGAGACACGCATTTATAATAATAAGATTAGTTAGGATAAATAAGTTTTTTTTTACCATGGAACAAACAGACTCAAATAAATGAGTGGGACCAATGAGATATATAAAAATAAAATTACTAAATCATTCCCGTTCGCCCCATTAACAAAATCAGTGGGACGACGGCATTAAAACGAAAATTTATTTATTTGATTGCCTCCCCACGGCGTATGGCGTCCCCACTATGCTTCACATAGTCTTAGGCTAGAGCGCATTCAAAAGAGATTTTTGAACCATATGGCCTAGTCTGCGGGAATAGCTAAAAAAAATCCAAGCTACGCAAAACGTCTTCAAAAATTTGGCATGACCTCACTCGAAAAACGTAGAATTAGTATTGATCTTATCTTTCTGTTTAAAACTATTCATAGTAATACAATACTCTCGAAAATTGACTGCCCCCAGTTGTTGAAAAAGTTTAATTTTAACGTACCATGTAAATATCCGAGACACCCTATCAAAATGTTACGTCCCCCATTCCGCAAAACTGTTTCAGGATCTAACTCCCCGGTCCCTTGTAGACTTCTGAATAATTGTGATGAAGGGATCGATATTTGTTGCACTTCACTTCAAAAATTCAAGCGCCAGGTCCACCAAACTATGTAACTTTGTACTCAATACCCCAACTATTGTAAATTACTATCTTGTTATATTTTTTTTATAGAATTGTGTTACAATTATGTGTCATTTCTGTACTTATAATATTGTTATTTTTTTTTGTTTTCTATAATGTTTTTGCATGCAGTGTCTATCGCTTAATATTGTGCACTTGGCTTATATTTTGGCTTGTGTTTGCAATTGTCTGAATAGTGTAACAATTGTAGATAGACCAATAAATAAATAGATAAATGGGAATACATGGTTTGCCCAACTATTTTACAAACAAGGAAGAAATGAATATAATTATATATATTATACAGTGCCTCCAGTCAAAAACGGCATAAGTCGAGTTATGCCCCTTTGTTTTTATAGCACCATTGTAATCTACGTGTTCTGTTACATAACATACCAAAAGGACATAACTCTAGCTGCATCCTAATTCCTAACATACTTTTTTGTAATAATATCAAAGGCATAACTCGACTGCGTCTAAAGGCACATCTATAGATATCAAGTAAATTTCACTGCTTAATAGACATAACTACAAGAAACCCCAAAACACAATCGAACTAAAAGGCATAAATACAGTTAACTTAATTACAAAAAGACACAACTCATGTAGTTCCAAAGTTTTTTAAATATAGTAAGAAATAAATGTAGATAATCCATGTGGTAAGCATGTTTGAAAGGGAACAACTGCATTTGTTGCGTTTGCTTCAGGAAGTCTCAAGCGGTATATCCTCCCCACTAAACACTTTATCGCTATTGGTGGATTAGCGTGCGGTGTACTGTTTTTAGAAATAAGTCGTTTTATTCCTTAATTTGTAATTTTGCTAATTTATTTTGTAATAATTAAATTAGTGTTATAATTAAATTAGCGTATTAATTTTCAAGTTTTTAAAAGTGATATAACATCATTAAGCTAGTATTCAAATATATAATGACACTTCTACCATCTATATACACAGAATATCTCGATATCTATAAGAATTTGCTGACTTACAGAACCGCAAAGAGCAGAAGACGATCCTGACTTAAGTTTTGTACCGGGCAATGAAGAGGACAGCGAGGACAATTGAAATGTTTTATTTAAACCTATGTATATACATATATAAACTCACTTAGCTTTACATACTCCTTTTGTTTCGTTTACGTTCATACATCTGGTCATACACGCACGAGTTACGAGTACCTGAGCATTCTGAAGGACATCACCAATTAGGTCACTATGTGTCCTTCTAGGGCGTCCCCTCTCGGTATTTCCACGCACATCTGCTTTGTAAATACCTTTTGTTACTCGCCTTTCATTCATCCTCTCAACATGACCAAACCATCTAAGCATATAATACTCTTTTCAATTTTTGTCACTACATCTTCTTTTAAACCGCACCGTTGCCTTATCACACCATTTTACAGCCTATCATTCATAGTCACGCCACACATGCTTTGCAAGGAACGCATTTCCACAGCATTTATTCTACTTTCATGCTTCTTCTGCCACACCCAACATTCACTTCATACATAAACGTAGGCGCCAGCACTCCAGCACCCCATTGTGAACAGCTAGTCGAGCCATTTTAGGCATCGACTGGTTGATCACAATCGCATGTATACACTACTACTACCACTACTACTATTCACTTTATTTCTCGCATTTACTTTCCTTTCCACATCTTCATCAATCTTTCCATCCCTTGTAAACTGACTCTCCAAATACATTATTACACTTACTTTCTCCATACTCTTATCATTTATGTTTACATCACACACCGATACATCTTCTTCTCTTTCAAATACCATAAGCTTCGTCTTATTCACATTTATATTCATCCCTTTCAAATTATATGCTTCATCCATCACAGTCACCATGTCTTGCAACTGTTCAGCTCACGATGCAAGTAAAACTTGATCATCTGCGTAGAGAAGGTATTTGACAGGCAACTCATTCATGCTCAATCCGTACTCACCCCCTAACAAATTTAGCAAAAAACTATCCGTGAGCATGTTGAACATCCACGGTAACGTGACAGCCCAGTCTAACACCCCTTGAGATGCAAAACCAGTCTGTACATACCCCATTTATCATAACACAAGCATTGGTATCTTTGTGGAAATATTAAAGTGCCCGTACCAAGCGCCAGTCCACACCGTACATGGATAGTGTTGACCACAGTTCTTCCCTCCATACCATGTAATAGGCCTTCTCCAAGCCAAAGAAAACACACTAGACTTTCTTGTTCTTTGTCAGATGTTTTTCGCCTATGCACCTTAAAGAGATCTGATCCATACAGCCCATTTTCTATCTAAATCCCGAATGCACATCCAATATTTTCTCATCTATCGCTCTTATCACTCTATTTATTAAAACCTTCGCATAGAGTCTGCGGACAACACTCAAAAGACTAATGCCGTGACAGTTTTTGGACTGCTGCTGAGAGTCTTTTCCCTTATAAAGTGGTACGATTACAGCTTTGCACCAAAAAAACCACGTTGCATCCGGCGCACGGCCATTTCTCCAACACATATTAAAGATCCGTCACAACAGGCTTGCTCCCACCCCGTCACCTGCCTTCAGTATTTCAGCAGACACTCTGCCATTCCTTGAGCTTCCCAATTTTCATTCCTTTCAACACTCTTACAATCTCATCTATTTCTATTTCATTTCTATCACGTGCATCTGAGCTAGAGTCTTTAAAACTTGTACACTGTCCTGACAACTGAATAAACTTCCAAAGTATCCCTTCTAGTGTTCCAAGACCTTTCATTCTTCGTTTAGTAAACATCCAACTTCTGCTCTTATAATAATCCTTCTCGATGGTCCTGTCACTCCGTGAGCCAATATTATCTGTTTCCAGAACAGCTTAACACATACCCTGCTCTGTAGTTATCAGAGAACTTCCTGTTATAGGCACTTTTCTTCCTTTTCATCCTTTTTCATTTTTACAATCTCTTTTACTATTAGGAGGTTTATTTATAAACGTTGCTTAAAGTTAAGTGACGTTCAAACGTCAAAAATGTGTGGCTAAACAGTCACTAATCATTACTTAAGTTTAAGCAACGTTTATAAATATACCCCTTAATGTTTTATTTAAAGTGTAGATTTAATAAATAAATAAATGATTTTCTAGACTATTGTTTTAATTATAGATTTTTTGTTCGATCGATAGCAGAAGGAAATATGTCGTTACTATACTCGTATTTGTCTTAGGGCCTGTTTCACCACCTACGATTAAGTTCCTATTAACTTACTTGGCAGATAATTTCATACAAATTCTGTTCCATTTTTGAATTTATTCGGTAAGTATAGTGGCTATTCGGACATCGTGAAATAGGCCCTTAGGCATTTATAAAATAAGGGAATAACTCGCAATATTACTTTAAATAAGATCAACCTGACTAGTATAAATAACTTCGTTAACAAGGGAACAACTCGAGAAAAACTAAAAAAAAATATAGTAGGAGTGACTGAATGTGGAAGTAATTACTATTAAATGAAAGGGCAATTTTTTATCTACAATACAAATTCGAAAGAAGTTATGATTTTAATTGCGAAATACTAAAAAACATTAAAAGTGTTGTTTTTTGCCTCTCCTGAAAAGTGACGAATTTGAGTTGTGCCCTTTTTTACTGGAGACACTGTTCGGAGACGGTCATTAGTACGGTCGCTAAACGAAGCGCGGCACGTGACCCGAGTAGTGGCAACACTAACACTCGGCTAACTTCGTGCTACGACGGAGCCTAGCTAATGGAAGGGCGCCAGGGCGAGGGCACTTGCCTTCCGACCGTTCAAGAGAACAGAACCTCCAGTCTAGGAACTGTCCTACGTTTCATTTAGTTGCGCCGCGGTCGTATACCTACAGTGTCTGATCGCATCGGAGTTAAGACGTCGCGGAACTGTATTCGACTCGTTGTGCTCTGTGCGTTGTAACTTGTAGTTAATTGTAATTTGTGATCATTGTGTTAATTTGTGATTTCAATAAACGCCGTATATCGTATCTAGTGTGTTGACATTGCACGAAACCCATCTTCTGCCCACATGATTTCTGAATCAAACGGAATAAATCCTGACGAACCCGACATATACAGGGTGGACCAAAAGTACACATCATAAAAAAATAATTGATTCCTCATGTCCAGGGATATCCGAAAATACCCCAAGTATGTTCCGCGACTTTTTGTAGTTTTCGCGTTATATTTTTCTTTTTGTATTTTTAATGAGTTTTCATGCTGGTGGAGCTTCAAATATTTATATAATTTTTTGTAGTAAGTATTTTCCAGATTTTTTTTTTTGCGACAGTTTCTTCTTGAATGTATCTTTCATACGTAAAATAATAAACTTGCTGACATACTTGCAAGTTACTCAAAAAAGTATCGATAGCAGGAATTTAAGTTTTTAGTGGTAAGACTGAAATTTTCAACTTCAATTTAAAAATACAACAATGAGGTTCCATAGATTCTAGCTGACTTTAAAAACTATGCATCCCTACGCTACCCAAAACATTAAAAACAGTTTGTACTTAACATTCAATTATTCGCTGTAATCGGCCTTCGAATGTGGATAGACTTAAAATACTTTTAAGCTTTAAAATAGGTGGCCCAAATAGAGACGTCATAAAAAAAATGGAGTCCTCATGCCCAGGGGTATCCAAAAGTACCCCGCGATGTATATTTCGCGATTCTTGATAGTAAACTTGAAAGTTCTGTGGGAACCGCTTTAAAAACATTCTGTCCTTATTTTTACATGGCTTTTTCACATATTTTTTTGCAATTTTCATTGTTGTGGAAACATTTTTATTGTTATTTTTCAGCCATGAAATAATCATCTTCCTATCATTAATTCAAGATACAAATTTTTTATCGAAAACGAGGAATTTACATTCGGGTGATACGAATTTCTACTTAAAAAAAAAAACTAATATGTCCCCAATTCATTTCAAAAACCTAGGCGTAATGTAGGCTTAAATAATATCACAAAAAAGTTGAACTGTTGTTGGTACACTTGGTACTTAATCGACCCCTTCGCTCGGCACTCACCTTAAAAGAGGTGAGGCGGAAATTCATATAAACATCATTCGATTTATATTAAAATATTACACAATACTAACATTACATTAAATTAAATAATTTACAATAAAACCTAAATCAAAAATTGTGTTAGTATAATGACACGGTAGAATAATGACGTAAGTAAACAATGTGTTACCGCCTGGCCACGGAACGGGCGCGCGGGCGCGGGGCGGCGCGAACGGCGGCGCGACCGGCGGTGGCGGTGCGTCTTGCGGCGCGTGACACGTGACTAGTACATTTCTGTGTTTTAGTCGCAATACGCTTCGCCGTTCGCACCGCGCGAATTTTCGCTGTAGCGAATGTCCCGTGGCCAGGCGGTTAGTGAGCGCCTAAAACAATGCGCATCCATTTGTTTTGGATGGGGCAACCCGCACGAGATGCAGGATGCCGTTGCTACTACCTCGCACACGCTGGGACAAGGAAGCTACCCTTTTGCGCACAATCGCATGGAAGCCGTCCGTTCGCGCCTCTGCAAACATACCAGACGCACTACAATAGCGAGGCAGCCGCAGAGCCGCATCAGCATCCTGAAAATGTTGCTATATTGGGGACACGCAGAGCATTAGCAGCCCCATGAGCGTAGTTTAACGTAAAAAAAAAAGATGCTATACGAATCTATGCCTTGCTTTGCCTTTAATATTCCTTGAGAACCGATAACTAGAGAATATCTACCTACATGTGTATTACGAGTCACATGTCACCCGAGCGAAGCCGGGTTGTCATCCAGTAAATAGATAATATCTGTAATTTGTATGCTGTGGGTACAGAATAAATAATGAGTATCCTATTGTATCATCAGCCTTTGCTATTTTATTTTAGTATCTGTTTAAGTCGAAAGCATAGAACAGAAATAATATCAAAAGTACTTATACAAGTATAGTTTTACTAATAAAATGTGTACTTGTATGGTCGAATGCTGCCAGGGAGTACAAACCGGTCGCCGCCGTCTTCTGCACCGTCTGGCGGAACTAAGATTGGAATCATTGCTTTTGATTGAATTTAATTACAAGCATACGTAGTTCGACATGAGGAGGTATTCTGTATTGATTAGTTTGCGTTGTTAGCGAGGGGTGACGGGAGTGTGTCTCCGAGTCCGATGCGAGGCAGCTCGCCGCGCCGCTCTCGGGCCCGTGCTACCGACTAGCGTGCGAGTGCTGTGTATGACTGCAGAGAGCCTCCTCGAGTCCTATAACCTGTTTGTCTCGACCGTGGACTGCACCGCGAGCGGCAGTGCCAGTTCAGTGCCTGTCTGGCCGGGCTGGGCACTCTTCCGGTGAGCGAGCGTCGAAGAAGTAGCTGTGACACAAGTGTGTCGGCTCGCGGTCCACGCGCCACTTGACGTTTCCGGTAACAACAATTTATTTTTTTAATTTGTGATTTGAGTACTGGAGTCAGTACACTCAGTACCCAAATCAGAAAAATAAAAAAAATAAATTATAAGTCAGGACATTGCTGTTGTGTAATGGACGAACCATTGAATATCTTTGTTGCTCGTTGCATATCATTATCGCTGCTTGGGTGCAACATTATTATTTTAACGTACCTAGTAACGGTCACATTAGCTATGGCGACGGGAAAATATAATACCATTAGCTTCAGCACTAGAAGCGACATTGAATAAACATAATTTTTGTAAAAATAAGATTAAACACAATTTTCCTCGTATTACTGGGTCGCAACGAGTTGGCATGAGTTTTGAACCGTTGTGTTGGTTAATAATAACACAACATCGCTGCAGTAAGCCCAAATCTTCCTAGCCTTTTTCCCAACTATCTTGGGGTCGGCTTCCAGTCTAACCGGATGCAGCTGAATACCAGTATTTTACACGGAGCGACTGCCTATCTGACCTCCACAACCCAGTAACTGGGTAATACGGTACCCCTTGGTAAGACTGGTGTCAGACTTTTCGGGCTTCTGACGACTCGTAACGACTGTCAAAGATCCACAAATGACAGCCGGGACCAACGGCTTAACGTGCTTTCCGAGGCACGGAGGAGTCTCGGTATGTAAAGATGGTCACCCATCCACTGACCAACCCCGGCAAGCGTAGCTTAACCTGATGGATTGACCCGTGCGGCTTGTTATTACTTAGCCACGAGCTCCTCACGCTGCAGTAAGCCCAAGTATACACAATATGTGAATATATCGCAGCGGGATTTTATCGCGCACTGGATTTTCAACTCTCGGGTGTCGAGCCGATCGTTGAGAATCCAACGCGTTGGGAAGCACACTCGTCCCAACGCGTTGGGAAGCACACTCGTCCCAACGCGTTGGGAAGCACACTCGTCCCAGCGCGTTGAAAAAACACACAGTTGGATTTTCAATTTTTCATCTCTCGGCGCTAAGCAGAGCGTTAAAATCCAGTGCACGAAAAAAAATCGGCGCGTTAAAAATCGCCCGTGCGAACCTGGGCTAAATGTGCGCGGCGGCTCCGCGACACACTAGTGTGCGGTGCGTGCATAGTCCGGTGCAGGTGATAGTCCGCCCGGAATACCGAATACCTTACTGATAACGATAAGTAACACTGCGGCATCCCTCGCGCACTCGCCACCGCCACCGCCACCGCTACGTTATGGGTGCAGTGCAGTGTCAAGTGTGACAGTAGTATCATCTAGTGCCGCACAGAGCAGCTAGCGGCTCAAGCGTCGCACAGTGCTCTGAAAATCGAGGTCCATACGAGTACTCATAGAAACTTAGTCGGGCATAAATATTTCAGCGAATTTACACACATTGTAGAAATATAAGATATTCCAAAAATTTTAAATAAGTAATACTAATAATAATAAGTCAGTGTGTGAGTAAAAATAATCACATATTGTAAAATGAATGTCATAAACATAATAAATCATACAATTAAGTTAGCAACCAGTTTGATTTTGTCTACACTCTAGATTGTCCTATGGAGCAGGACCAGCATGTTTCCAACGTGCATTAATAATAATTGTATTAACAATAATAACAGTAGTAATAACTGTATATCCCGCGAAAGTGTGGAGGCCGAGACCCTCCACGATCGCGAGATTATGCGGGCTTAGAAAATATTTAATCCTTACATATTATAAAACAAAGTCGCCCGCCGCGTCTGTCTGTCTGTCTGTCTGTCTGAACGCCATAAACTCAAAAACTGCCGAACGGATTTTCAAACGGTTTTCACCATTGGACGGAGTGATTCATGCGGAAGGTTTTAGTGTATAATTCATTAAGGTTTTGTGTAAATTGGCTGAAATATGACGATTATTGTTGAACATGTCGGAAAAAATCATGCCGACTGGGAGCTTTACTGGCGTGCGCTGCGTAAGCCGTGAGAGATAAATCAAATTTATGTTCTACAGTATTGTATATCTTAAAAATTGCAACAAAAAAGTTTGCGATGGCATATGTCTATCTTCTAAGGGTGACCCACAATAACCATTTTTATCTATCAAAATTCTATAAAATTTTCATTGTTATTTCCGAAGCTATTTTGACCGGTATCTTATTAATCCTTATCCAATTAAATAGGTTATTTCAATTGGACATTCAATTTCGATTAAAATATGCCTTTACATCACATAATT
The DNA here is from genome assembly GCA_948150665.1 of Conistra vaccinii. Classification (NCBI taxonomy): domain Eukaryota; kingdom Metazoa; phylum Arthropoda; class Insecta; order Lepidoptera; family Noctuidae; genus Conistra; species Conistra vaccinii. The sequence goes on along the minus strand of OX411323.1, from coordinate 102,588 downwards.
TAAATGAATAGTTTAAGAGATATCACAGTTTCAAAATTACGCGTAACAAAATAATTATGGTTGACAACGCGGGCGCTGTAGCGTACCACTGCGCCCGCTGAAAGTTAGTCAATCATCTTTTCCTTGGCTATTAGGTATGTATTCCCGGTAGAACGTTCCCGTGGGATATTTTGCGACATCCACGCGGGCGAAGCCGCGGGTAAAAGCTAGTATAATATAATCTTTATTTATATAAAACAGATTGTAGTGTATGTTATCACAAAGTAGGTAGTATAAAATTTCTGGCAATCAAGTGGGTGACGTGCTGATCTCCTTGCTAGGCTTTGAAATAGCCTGTATTAAGGAGTAACAGTGCCGATCCCCTCTAATTGTATTACTACAATTTTATTTTAACAAACAAAAAAAATTAAATTAAATAAAAAAAAAAAATGATTTGGTTTTTCAAAACCAAACAAAACAGGTAAGGAAACAAATTTAAAAGTACAGGTGTTAACGCGCGAGCGCATTTGTGTGCGCGTGCGTATGCATGTGTTTGCGAGTGTGTGTGCGTGTGTGGATCTGTGTGTGTGTGGGTGTGTATGTGCTTGAGCATGCGGCTGTGTCATTTCCTAGAAGCCGACGTGACGATGACGCATCCAGATGTCGCGGTGGATGACGGCCAAAGTTTTAACATTTAGGTAATTAGCACCCTAATTACGTAATACATGATCAATCAGAATTTGAATCGATTTGAAACAGATTGCATATCCATTGCTTCATAATTTATTTATTTATTTTTATTTTTATAAGTTCGAAAAAAATCTGCTCAACAACGTAAATATCGCAATGAATATTGTTGAACTGTCAAAATGAAACAGATTAGTCTGAATCATTTACGAAAATGTGTCTCGTAATTAGATAGCTGGTTTTAATTATGCTGCCCCATAAAAAACCCGGTCGATTTGATTATTTCAATAGTTGTTATCACACTCTGGCCTCTCATATTGGGAATATTTCAAACTGCCCGGGCATTTTTTATAATGTCCTAATAATCACTTGGTCCATAACATATACATTCATAAAAAAGTATGAGACATGCACGGATATCTATGGCTGCAACTGAACATAAAATGTATGAGACATGCACGGATATCTATGGCTGCAACTGAACATAAACTGGCCTGGGGGCTAAGTCTACTAATTTACAAACGTCGTAATGGTGTCACGATGGTGAGTTTTTGACAGATTTGCCATACAAAATCTGTCAAAAACTCACCACCGTGACACCATTATGATGTTTGTAAATTAGTAGAATTGGCCCCATGAGGTCGTGAGGGAAAAGATGAGCCCTTCTTTAGTGTCAGTAGAGTGTGCGTCAACATCCTACAGATGAGCTGGAGACGCAGTGTTGGAACATCAAAACACCTACTATAGTATTTCAAATAATTCTACGCGCAAAGCGGCACCCAAAGCCACCAAAGGTGCATGAATTGGATGTCATCTTGATTGTCGTGTATGGTACTATACCTCGTGTGAGCACCAGCCCATCAGTTCCATTCATTGTCATTGGCAGTCTATTGCATTGTTGTTGCGACCGTATTACGACTGCAGGAGAAGACCAACTCATCATCATCATCATCATCAGCCTATTAATGTTCCCACTGCTGGGACACAGGCCTCCTCTCGGTGAGAGGGAGTGGGCCGTAATCTACCACGCGGGCCCAGTGCGGGTTGGTAGATGTCACATGTCTTCGAATTTTTGGTTCTAAGACATGCCGGTTTCCTCACGATGTTTTCCTTCACCGTTTTGAGAGCAGTGGTGATGAAATTATTTACACAAAGTAAAGCGCCTGCTTGGGTTCGAACCCACGACCTACAACTCGTAAGTCGGGGCCGTTACCACTGGGCCACCACAGCTGCTCTACCAACTAGTGTTGCCCAAAATCGGTCTTGGTCATGCAGTCTTGGTCTTGTTCTTGCATTTTCGCAAGACCAAGACCAAGACCGACTTATTTTAGCAAAACCAAGACCAAGACTGACCCTGCAAGATTTAAGCAAGAACAAGACTAAGCCTGCGAGACTCTTGCGTCTCGCAGTTAAGTCAAACTGAGATTTGGGCGGGTCCAAATTGGCGGTTTTTTGGCGGACATCAGAGAGCCGGTAACGCGAATGGGAATGAGTGTTTGTGTTGAATCTTTGAAAGACATGTGAAGCAGCAATGTAAACACACATTTCCCTTGACGTTGCCACATCAATATTTAGGGAAATATTTCCGGCAACACGAATGGCAATGTTATGGTATGGTCTATCTCTAAATTACGTTACGCGAATAAACCAATGGTCGGTCAGTGTTTATGTACCTACTTATTTGATATTTTACCGACAAAGACGCTGCTTAATCAAAGACTGCGACAAGTGTATCACAGCATTTGACACTGTTTGATTGCCACCGCGCGCCGCCCGCCACAGAGTACGGACAGAGGCATACAAAATGGTTACCTATTTTGGTAGGGTTGGCACAGGAGGATAAAATGAAATGACCTTGAAGATCTTTAATAAATAGCAAGACCAAGACCAAGACTAGCTAAGTCTCGTCTTGGTCTTGCATTTGGGCAACACTAAGACCAACAGAGAGTACGCGACTTTGACTTAAATTAATGCATCTTCTGCTTATATTCAGATTCAGATTTATTTATTTGCAAAAACATTAGATAGTATATATGATGCTTATTATAGGTGTTACAAAGTATTTTTTTAATTATCATTTTTTTTTTTTAAGTGTTGTTGAGGAATTTTAAACATTTATTATCCTTTGGCGTAAAACAATTCAAAGGAAACCCCTTCAAATTCATTCTCAGAAAATCGTTCAGAATTTTAACATCACGTCGTTTATAATTTTTTTTCATAAAAAATGCATTAACATTATAATAGGCTTTTTCTGTCAGTATTTTTTAAAATGTTTTCTTAAACACAGTAGCGCTGTCTTAGCTGGCTGAACACGAATTTTACTATTATCCCGGTGATTACGTATTATAATGTCCGATATTCGAGGAAACAAAATAATGGGGGTTATATCTGACAAATAGGGCTATTTCCAAGATATAAAGTGACGGAAGTGTGAGTATTTTATGCTTTGTAAAAAGTGGCTTACAGCTCTCCGTACTTTGGATACCGAACATGGCACGTAGGCATCGCTTTTGCATTATAAAAGCCATATCTTTATTTGATGAGTTGCCCCAAAAGATAATGCCACATCAGAGGACAGATTCAACAACAACAACATTATATTGTATAACCGTTCAAAAATAAACCAACTATTAATAACCAGCAGTTGTGTGCACAGGACAAGGGGGGGGGGGGGAGAAAAGGGGCGGCGGTATGCACTTAGTTCATTCTTTCACGAGGATTTCACCCAATTGCTTTTACTTAAATTGACACCACTACGCACAGGTCACACAGGTCGCACAGGCCATTGCTCTTTTTGAGAATGGCATGGTTAAAACAAACACTATTTGCAAAATACCAAGCGCCTGCCTTTCCCTGTAACAAGGCACACGCATACAACGTGGGCTATTTGTTACACGCCACGTGACGCTGTCTAGTACGCGCTCCGCGCTATAAACTACGTGATACACACTACGAGGCTACACCCTCTGTGTTACGCGCTACGTGATACACGTTACAAAATACCAAGCGCCTGCCTTTCCCTGTAACAAGGCACACGTATACAACGTGGGCTATTTGTTACACGCCACGTGACGCTGTCTAGTACGTGCTCCGCACTATGAACTACGTGATACACACTACGAGGCTACACCCTCTGTGTTACGCGCTACGTGATACACGTTACAAGCTACAAGCAACGCGCCATGATTTACGTGCATTGGCGTAGGTAGGGTGTAGTATACCAATGATGTGTGAAGCGCGTAGCTCGTACAGTGCAGCAGGTAGTTGTAGATGCTCCACGGGCTACGCGCTACACGCTACGAGCTACACGCTACATGCTACGCGATAAGCAAGAAAAGTGCTACGAGATACGTGCTACGCGCTACGAGAAACTCGCTGCGACCTACGCGCTACACGTTACGTGGTACACTCAACTACGTAGGTTTTGAACAGGCTACGAACAATTTGCTACACGCTGCGTGCACTACAAGCTACGCGCTACAAGCTACATGCCTCGCCGACACACCGTATGTTACATATACTCTAGGCTCCGCACAGCGAGCTGTCAAGTAGTGTACCAACGTAGAATAAGAAATACATGATTGACACATGCGCTCCGAGTGTTATGAAGGTCATGCTAAATAAATAAGTTATGGGTTATACTGCTACATACAATAATGCCATTTTGTGTCAGGCGTGTCTTACACCCCGCCTCTTGGTTCGCTAAATATTATTGTACCTAGTTAGTACTATTTTTTATATTATTTATTTCGCATAAAACCTGTAGTATTGGTATGAATTAACTAGGTATCCTTCTTCCTTCTTATAATACAAGATCTATACTTTGATATCATAAATAGATTAGTATATTTTTCTACGATTGACATGAATTATGCAAACATAATTTGACGACAACTCGAAAAATTTTGTATTTTGCACAACTGTTATGCACATTATGTATCTATTTAAAGGAATAATACGATTTAGCAGAACCGTATCAAAGTCAAAACGACAGTGAATTGGTTCAAGTTAGTAGTGCGCGCGCGCCCGCCGTTGAATTAATGATACGTTACACAGAGCGACGTCTGTTTGCACGCCCGGTATTATTAATTGCCGCCGCCGCGTGGAACCAATCGACAGTCGATACGGAGGAGCAACCACTGCCGCACGCGAAGGACTGGAATCATCCAAATTGCTATTGATTTATTATTTATCTACGTACGATGCATCTCCAGCGGCCCGCGGCGCACTTCGCGCACTCGCACCGGCCGGCAGTCAGGCCGTCCCGCCCTGCTTGGCAACTCTCCTGCAAACCAGAACTGGTGCTGAATTCTATACTTTGAACTCTATAATAATTCTGAAACACGGCAGTGAACGCTCTGATTAAGCAGCAGATGAAGACTGACACATGAAAGCCCTTTAAAAAAATCTTCCAGTTTAAGTGGCATACAATGTGGAGAGTATAATATATACAACAATAAATGAAAGTACTGGCACTACTAATGCTGAGTATTTTGGAACTGTCAAATAAATCCTAGCTTAGAAAATAAAAAATTGCTTTTTCAAACAAATTAAAGTAGTGTATGGCGGATCCACCCTAAGCCTATAAATTCCGTTTATCCAACTAAGCCTAGGGTGGATTCTCTGACAAACGTTTCCGACAATCCACCTTAGGGTGGATGTTTTGGGGTGGTTAAACGGAATAACCCGAGCCGACTATGGATTTTGCAGAGCTATATTGACTATAATCAATTTAAATATATTCAATTGAATTGTTGTATGCAGAATGGGAACATCATTAGGGACACGCCGTTTAATTTTTTGTTGTATTGTCGTCTCCACCTTGTATAATACAAAGAAAAGTGGCTGTGGGCTGGTCACTCAGCTCCCGATGACGAGAGCTAAGCTCGGGTTTCTTTGAAAGTTACGATCTGAAATGAGATTATCGTAAAAGAACTGGAGTCAAAGACATAGCCTGCAGAATGAGCAAGCTGAAGTGGCAGTGCGACGGGCATGTTTGTCGCAGGACACAGTCGTTGGAGCAGACGAGTCCTAGAGTGGGCACCGCGTCTCGGCAAGCATACTGGCCCAATTGTCTCCTGTGCACACTGGCGTACCACAAGGCTCCATACTGCGTCCGATATTTTTTATTGCGTTTGTTAATGACGTTATACAACATGCGAAAAAAAATTGTGCTGCTCCAATCCCTACATTTTGACGACTTATGCGAACATAAATGTAGGGAATTTAATATTCGCATAACTCGTCAAAATGTAGGGAACCGCAGATTTTTTCCGATTTCAACGTTGGTCCTGAAAGTTCTTCATAATGATGAGTACGGTTAAGTGTTAACAAAAACAAAGGTATATCCAACTCCTGGCTCCATCATCAGATCAGCGGCCAAAGTTATGAAATTATGTCATTGGTCCTTGACACGCGTGCAAATTTTCAAGTTAAGCTTTGTTTTATTTCAAGTTGCAGACCAGCGCGACGTCTTGAAGTTGGTGAAAATAACGTTGTAAGATTCCATTACATAGATAGATATACCTAAGTTGTAGATAGATACAGGTCAAGCACATGAAAGCGAGTTAAAAAAAGAACGTGCGCGCTTGACGCAGTTGGTGGTGCGGTCATGAAGTCGGTAAGTACCTAGTTGTAACTTGTAATAAATTGGGCAGCGCCTCCACCCGTGCCCCCTCCCCCCTCTGCCCCCCCGGACACCCGCTGCTCCTCGTTATCGCCGCTCATGTCGTTCCACGAATGTCCATCGCCATCACACGTCTGTTTATAGCTCATTGTTTGTCGCCGCGGTGTTACCGCTGAGGTGCAGGGTGCGGGGTGCGGGCTGCGTGGTGTCTTCCCTCGACCGGTCCCACCGTTTTCATACTGACTGTGTCATTGTCATGTTGTGAAGGCGGTATTAACTTAAATAATCAAATTAATGAATGTAGACGATACCTCCGTCACAGCGGAAGTCAGCTGCGCCGACCTCACCTCCATCCCACACAATAGGTAAGTAACACGCCGCCGCCGGTCACCGGTCGCCGATCGAGCTAACTGTGGCTGATCCTGTAGGGACTAGGAGTTTCATCACGGTCCCCCGCCACGTGACACATCTGTCTGTCTGAACGGGATAAACTCAAAAACTACCGAAGGGATTTTCAAACGGTTTTCACCAATAAATTTAATGATTCGTGCGGAAGGTTTTAGTTAGTATATAATTCATTAAGGTTTTGTGTAAATTGGCTGAAATATAACGATTACTAAGGTGTCGTAAAAAATCATGCCGACTGAGAGCTTTACTGGCGTGCGTCGCGTAAGCCGTAAGAGATACATCAAATTTATGTTCTACAGGATTGAAGATATTAAAAAGTTCAACAAAAAAGTCCGCAATAGCATATTATAATGTCTATTTTCTAAAGATGATTCACAGTAACCATTATTATGTTTCAGAATTTGATACAAATTTCATTGTTATTTCCGACGCTATTTTGACCGGGAACATAATTATTAATCTTTACTTTACACTTTGAAGGACAGTCAATGAGACACAGAAGTTTTATTGTTATGACTTCTATGGGCGTTTACTGTCCTTCAAAGTGTTAAATATGCTATTTAAATTGGGCATTTAATATAATAATATATTAAAATATGCCTTGACATCATACCATTTAAATTAATAATGTAAAAGTTATCGCAGATTCAAAATTACTTTAAATTACGCGTAACAAAATAATTATTGTTGACGGCATCGCGGGCGCAGCGGTAGGAGTCAATGACCTTTTCCTCGGCTATCAGGTATGTAATCCCGGTATTACCTTCCCGTGGGATATTTTGCGACATCCACGCGGGCGAAGCCGCGGGTAAAAGCTAGTTTATCATAAAAACGCCCAAGTGCGGGTGAAAATATTCCGTATCACCACACTGGGTGAGTGTAGCGTAGCTCGGGCGTGGAGTGTGGCTTGCTGGTGGATGCTAGGTAGAAGGAGCTAGGCGATCTGCTTCAGTGTAGCGTAGCTCGGGCGTGGAGTGTGGCTTGCTGGTGGATGCTAGGTAGAAGTGTGGCTTGCTGGTGGATGCTAGGTAGAAGTGTGGCTTGCTGGTGGATGCTAGGTAGAAGTGTGGCTTGCTGGTGGATGCTAGGTAGAAGTGTGGCTTGCTGGTGGATGCTAGGTAGAAGTGTGGCTTGCTGGTGGATGCTAGGTAGAAGTGTGGCTTGCTGGTGGATGCTAGGTAGAAGTGTGGCTTGCTGGTGGATGCTAGGTAGAAGTGTGGCTTGCTGGTGGATGCTAGGTAGAAGTGTGGCTTGCTGGTGGATGCTAGGTAGAAGTGTGGCTTGCTGGTGGATGCTAGGTAGAAGTGTGGCTTGCTGGTGGATGCTAGGTGGGCATTTCCGTAGAAATTTATCTACTCTCATTTTGTACTGTCCCATGACTTTATTTATAATTCATTAGAAGACCGAAGGCCTATTATTGTAATTCACTATTTATTATGATAGTATAATAAATAAACTCAGTAAATAACAGTGAATTAGTCTATTTTTACTATAATAATTATTAAAATAAGACGAAAATATGTTTGGAACCCCCCCAGTTTTCAGGTGTCCCACAGTGTCGTGACACACTTTGAGTTAGATTATTGATGACATAAAATTAAGCATGCATGTAAAAAGGTTTTAATATATTCAAATGTATGATTTCTTTTAAAATAAAACATAAATTACAGCCACTTTAATACAAAAATAATTAATTTTTTACTATTTTAATTGTGTCCCACGATTTCGGACGTAGTGGAAAATTCCACTTTGTAACGGTATTTCCTCCACAAGTAAAAAATAAACTTCCAAAATCTTAGCACATTTATTTTCCTGGCAACATTATTCATCGATTCCGCAAGTTTTTTCGGTTGGCAATCAGGTGCTGTCAAAATCATTCGTGTCTAAACTTGCAAAGCGTTACCGTCTACGTGTAATTCATCCACTTTGTTTGAGGAATTTCTGCTGGTAAGTTTTTGTTTTTGATAATGTTGTTATTGTTAACTATAATAAAATAATCGTAAAAATGATTACTTGAATTACTTGCAGCATTCATTGTTCTATTGTTTAACTACACGCAATTTTAGATTGGAAAACATGAAAACGTTACCTCCATTTTGTTTAGTTACGTATATGTGGATTGTAAAAGTTACAAAATGGAAATGTAAAGGCGAGTACATAAGCTAAACAAGCATGATGTGTGCAATTTTTATGTGATAATTTTTTGTTGTGGTGGTAATTTTTTTTTATTTGGTATTTTTTATGCACTTATGCTTATATTAATGCATTAATTTAAAAGTTTGTTCAGGAAACTATCTTTTTCAACCGAAAGTTGCTAGCTAATGAAATACCACTAATCTCATGCTTTTCTTTGGGCTGGTAGATTGCGGGATATTGCTATATTGTATGATATAATTTCTTCAATGCTTTTGGCAAGGGATGACTTACTATTATTTTGTGCGTACCAGAATACCTGTTAAATTAAGAAACTATTCGAATGAAAAGAATATAAATAATAATAATTTAGAAAACTGTTGATTTGGACAAACTCTAATTAAAGGCTGATTAAACTAAGGTTCTGTAGTTTAATTTTCGTTTCATCAACCATCTGACCATTTATAATTTTTATTAACTATGTGAAATAAGCTTTACGTTTCCGTTTTGTAACTCCACCATTCAATTTTGTAACTGTCCCATTTTTTTCATCATACAATTTAATTTAATTTCCAATTTTTACAGGGCACCAGCTCATTATTTGTTTAGTTTTATATAAAGTATCATACGACTATAAATTAAAAATACTCTAATCTTGTTAACTATTTTCGACAATGTGCAAAACAGAAAATAACAAAGCTTAGTTCCCAAAAGTAACAAAGTGGATAAGTTTTTACTAAATCACAAAAAAACTAACGCATTTACTAATTGATTTATATATAATTTTTAAAGAAAGTAGCGTTGTCTATGCTAAAACCACTTTTTCCGTTAAAAATTAAATATCTAAATATATTTTATTTTATTGCAAACAAGTTACAAAATGGAAATCAGAAACACTACCTTGTCCCAAACAAATCATATTTTCTCAGAAAATGGGTATTCTTTTGTTGTTTTGCAACTATAACAGTAATCTTTAATGAATATCAAATCATTACAAGATAATAAAAACACTATTTAATAAAAATAATCCACTTTTCTCCATTTTGTAACCGGGACAAATTTCTACGGAAACGCCCAGGTAGAAGTGTGGCTTGCTGGTGGATGCTAGGTAGAAGTGTGGCTTGCTGGTGGATGCTAGGTAGAAGTGTGGCTTGCTGGTGGATGCTAGGTAGAAGTGTGGCTTGCTGGTGGATGCTAGGTAGAAGTGTGGCTTGCTGGTGGATGCTAGGTAGAAGTGTGGCTTGCTGGTGGATGCTAGGTAGAAGTGTGGCTTGCTGGTGGATGCTAGGTAGAAGTGTGGCTTGCTGGTGGATGCTAGGTAGAAGTGTGGCTTGCTGGTGGATGCTAGGTAGAAGTGTGGCTTGCTGGTGGATGCTAGGTAGAAGTGTGGCTTGCTGGTGGATGCTAGGTAGAAGTGTGGCTTGCTGGTGGATGCTAGGTAGAAGTGTGGCTTGCTGGTGGATGCTAGGTAGAAGTGTGGCTTGCTGGTGGATGCTAGGTAGAAGTGTGGCTTGCTGGTGGATGCTAGGTAGAAGTGTGGCTTGCTGGTGGATGCTAGGTAGAAGTGTGGCTTGCTGGTGGATGCTAGGTAGAAGTGTGGCTTGCTGGTGGATGCTAGGTAGAAGTGTGGCTTGCTGGTGGATGCTAGGTAGAAGTGTGGCTTGCTGGTGGATGCTAGGTAGAAGGAGCTAGGCGATCTGCTTCAGTTTTTCATTTAAGAGGGCTATCATAAAATTGCGTTTTGACCGTTCGAGCGCTCGATGCATCGCATAAATAGCAATTCGGCAGTTGTAATTATGCTTACTATGAGTTATATAATGAAGTTTTTGTTTTTTAAGTATGCAATTTTAATTTCCTATGAACCAACGTTTATTCTGGTATAAATTTTACGTAAAATATGAATGTAGAAAGGAGAAATTTACAGTTAATCCTGAGCGTTTTTTATGATTTTTAATTGGATTTTTTTTAGATATCCCATAAATATTTAAAAATTCTGAGGCTATGCACTACAACACTTTTTAAAAGATCTTATTTTAAATTTTTCATTTCATTTGCTATGTACAATAGTTCTCAAAAAAGTGCTTCGGAATTTTGGCTTTAGCCTGTCGCCTGGCGAGCGGGCCCGAGCGGCGTCGTCGCTGTAAGCTCCGAGCGCAGCACACTACTTGTGGTACTTTAGCTTAACCAAAAGGTATTTCGGATTAAAGGACAACTAAAATTGAGCGGGTGCCCAATGTGGAATACGTCAATATAAGGTATCGGTGGGCTGGTGCTCAGCCTCCTGTTTCAACGAGCCTATTAATCACAGCATCTAAGTACTTTATTTTACCATAATAGTTAAAGGAAAACGTGGAGCGCGCAAGGTGGACCACACTCCTAAAACATAAGAATCAGAACACAAAAGGAGTTTGTTTACTAATTTCGTCGCGCAACCTCGACGCTAAGGAAGTCTTGACATTCGGACGGAGCGCGTTGTGGCTTGGTGTGGCACGGTGTGGTGCGGTGTGGCGCGGTGTGGTGCGGTGTGGCAGATGTGGCGCGGTGTGGCAGATGTGGCGCAGTGTGGAGCAGTGTCAACTCACTTCTGTGTGAAGTTTAGCAATTCGCGAAGTGCGGCCAACTTTTGTATCTCTGGCGTTATGTTTCATGGTATTATGATATTTCAATACATTGTGATGTGACCAGTTCCTGCCAATGTAAATTATTTCAATGACAAACAACATCATACATTTTATATCTGTGCAAGGAGCTGCTTCCCACACACAGTAAGATTTAAGTATATGCGGTTCGTTTAGGTTGAAAGTGATTCAAATAATACGGAAGTACCTATGTCTTTTGTGTTATGAGATGCGGAAACCATACACATACCCCAAATAATAAAAAATTAAGTTTCAAAAACTGTAACCCGACTACGAGAAAATAAAAGTGATCTAAAAAGTACGAAACAAGAAAATCTTTCAGACAGAAATCAAGACATAGGTACAAAAATGGTCAAGATAAAGCCGTTGTCGCATGCCATTACAATTTTGTTGGTGTTCCTGGCACCCACATGGTATACTCGTACAGGCATGCGACCACGGCTTTATCTTGACCATTTTTGTACCTATGTCTTGATTTCTGTCTGAAAGATTTTCTTGTTTCGTACTTTTTAGATCACTTTTATTTTCTCGTAGTCGGGTTACAGTTTTTGAAACTTAATTTTTATTTTATACTTTTCCGTTTTAACACTTGATAAACGGTACGATAATGTAAATAAGAGTGATCCAATAGGTCAGTAATTAAACTATTTTAAATTCAAATAGCAAGTGCCTTGAACGAAACCATAGCCCGATTTGTTTCGACGGCAACTACATTTATCGATCTTCGAAGAAATTTAAAATATAAATATTTTGTTGTACTTGTTTTTCTTCTGTGGCATTACAAATCATTAAGGGTCCGGCGAACACAATATTCCAAAATGCGTTTGGAATATTGTTATCTCTGTTCTGTTGTGTTTTTGTGTTGTTGTTGTTGTCTGTGTCTGTTGTGTGTTATGTGTGTTGTGTGTTGTTAGCATTGTTACTAGCTATCGCAATTTATGATAAATTTGGATGTGTTCCGTAATACCAAAAATTATGAATGAAAACCTAATATTCTTTCATAATTTTTTCTATACTTTGTAACTTGATAATATAAGCTATGCTTCTGCCGAAACAATATTCCAAATATTGTTGTTTATAATACAGAAAAAACAGTACGAAAACATGTCATTTAGCTCTAAAAATTGTGCGAATTTCAATTCGCTTAAACTTTATTTTAGGTAAGTTTTTTTGGAAAAAAAAGATTTAAAAGCCTAGATAAATACTGTCTAAATCCGAATATTAACATAATATGATGGAAATATGCTCAAATTGCAAATGATTTAGGTATTACGTTTGTATGGAAAATTCTAGGGTCGCCGCAGCCTTAAGGCTATATTTTCCGGACCTGTAGGCCTTTGAAAGGCTACCTCTGCCTCCCCCCAATGCAGAGCGACGTATTTATTTACGATGCACTGCCTACGATTTCGTGGAAAATCCATGCCACAGCATAAAATATTTGCAGTTGATCAACTGACCTAGAAAAAGCTAATCAACCGAACCTAAGAAAACTTAGGTTCGATTTTTTTAAGTGAAAACTTGTTTAGCAGCGTTGTGCACTTTTTTTGGGATGGGTAAAAAATGTCAAACACGTGACCTGATCGAAAATTCATAAGACGGAGGGAGAGTAGAAATGCACAACGTTAATGTTCAAGTTTTTGTTGACAGCGCACTCTGTTTAATTTTTTTGGATTTTTTTATTGGAGCTACAGCTTTCGTTCTTGTACAGACAGCAAGCCACATACATTCGTGAGATGGTGTTTAGACTTAGTTTTCACTTCCGTTTTTTTTTCTTAGGTTTACATTTTATGGGACCTACGGTATAGTGAACTAAAATGGTTACTTAAAAAGTCCTGTGTACGAGTAGTTATTAGGCGTTTTCTCATTAACAGACACCAACCCGATACCGATATGTCAGCAGTTATACCGATATCGATTCGATACCGCTATAATATTATTATCGCCCCAAGGATATTGGTAAATATCGATGACAATCGTGACACGGACGCACCAAACAACCACAGTACTAAGAATCGTCAACGTCTCGAAGTTCACAGTGCGAAAAAGTTTGTTCAAGTGTAAGAATGCCGCTTCTGTTACCGCACTGTGACTTCACCGGTAGGCGTCGTCGTGCCGCTATCGGTGTCGGTCGCTGTCTGCGACGATATAGGTGACAATAACAGCACAATGTAAAAGCGTTTGGTAGGCACTAAACGTATCCGATTATCTGACCGCCGACATCGTGTCGATGTCGGGTCGGTGTCGTTATCAGCTAACGTGCTATGTTGTAACAATCAATTCATTTTCTTAATGAAAGAAACAAAATATTAACATTTCGCTATAGTGTTATGGGATAGTTCGTAGAAGGTACACAGAAGATCATGAATTTAAGGCTACTTCTGTCATCTGTGGTTTTAATAAAAATAAACATATATGGTTAGGTGCTAGGTACCGACGCCAGCACATCAAGTTACCTGTCAAATTTCTTTAATAGAATTTCAACTTTATCACTAAAGAATAAGGTTCAATGTTGATTGGAAAAATTTGACAGATTGGAGTAGGTTGATATGCTGGCGTCTGTACATTCAGTCCTAGAAATTTTAAATCATATACTTGTTCTACTTTTTTATCTTTAAAAATCATATCTAAAGTTGATTGTTTAATAATAGTGTAGGAGTAATTTTGTTTTGCTGACATTGTATAATAATTGTAGTATCATCTACAAAAAGAATACATTTCTGCAAAGTGGTATCCGGAAGACCGTTTATAACGGTCAGTCGGTCGGTCGGTTTTTTTCTTGTATAAAACAAGAAAAGTAAAGGGTTGACAATTTTACCCTGAGGCACACTACTTTTTATTTATTAGTGCGATTGATTAAAATTTTTCTTTGAAGTATATTCTGCTACCTTTTTTTACAACTTTGGATACCTCTGTAAGTAGAATGGGCTAAAAATGGTCTTACTGATTCGCTTACACTGTGACCATATTCTTTTGTTTTGGATATTTCTCACCGCTCATGAAGATCCGTAAATATTGACAGCTAGTCAGCTACATATGAAGATACAATTGCCGTACTTTATTGTCAAGTGACGTACCTACTGCTACAGCTATACTTATCGAATCTATTATTTTAGGGCATCGACATTTTAGAACATTTTATCGTATACAGTAGTACTCGTGACAGTGACTTTTTGTATTCAAAACTGAAAGTTGTTCACACAGAGCCAATACGATAAAATCACCGATTCGAGAAAAAAAATCTGGTGTTGCTAGGTCCGCTAATACAATTCATCATTTTATTATAGCACTTTTGTTTGAAACAGCGATTTTTTTCTAATGTTCATTATTGGTGCCAGAGTGAAAGTTGTTTATCTTTATATTATTATTAGTATACAACCGAAACCGGACACATTGTTTATTGTGTTTGCTAATGTAGGATATCATAGTAGCAAAGACGGTTAGTAACATGGATGAATCTGATTAAAATCTTAGAAACGTGTGTTTTATTAAAACTTCTTCATTAATGACGATAAAAAATTCTATGACTATAATTTTATCGATAATAATTTTTTATGTGTCAAACACTATTGTAAGATGACAATTAAACGTCATCATATCGCATAGAAATAATCACACTTTTGAAAACAATATTATGAATTAAAACTATAATATAATTACGAAATATTTATTCTGAGCTCAAAATTGATTCTAAAACAGACAAATTCGGATAAGCCCCCGTTAAAATTTGATTGACTCCGCGTTGGTATCATCTCGCGCCGTATATAGCGCAGTATCACTTTTGCTAGTTTTCAGCTATTTAAACATATTTATTTGCTTTGTAAATACGATATATATACATATTTATAATGTCCTCGTCAAGGTCTTTCTTTTGATACCACACTTGTCATAATTATCTCAATTAAATTTTTTTCGAGGTTAGAAATGTATGTGTAAAGTCCACTATATGGAAAATTTATATAGCCTATGTCACCCGGACCATTATTACGAATCTATTGATACCTCATTCATCAAAATCGGTTCGGAAGTTTAGGCGCTACGGTGGAACACACGTAAAAGCAAACATACATACATACATATATACATACACTAGCTGCCCACCCCGGCTTCGCACGGGTAGCAGTAAGTACTTATCTACGACGCACCTACCTACTCTGCCCTACCTACCTACCCTGCCCTAACTACCTACCCTACACTGCCTGACCTACCTACCTACCTACCCTACCCGGCCCGACCTACCTACCTACCCTGCCCTACCTACCCTACACTGCCCGACCTACCTACCTACCCTACCTACCTATCTACCCTACACTGCCCGACCTACCTACCTATCTACCTTACACTGCCCGACCTACCTACCTACCCTACCTACCTATCTACCCTACACTGCCCGATCTACCTACCTACCCTACCTACCTATCTACCCTACCTACCTACCTTCCCCTATCTTCCTATCTACCTATCCTATCCTGCCCTACCTACCTACCCTACCTACCTACATACCTACCTACCTACCTTACACCCTACCTTCACCTACCTATTCTAAGATCCTTCTCCTTACAATAACGAAAAAAGAATTAGTGAAATCGGTCCAGCCGTTCACGCGTGTTCAAATAGGGATTCATTTTAGGCCCTAAACTTTAGTTAGTGAGAGAGAGAAAGCTTATTGTGTGAGAACGACAGGAGACCGGCTTCGTTCCCATCCTTACTCTGTGCTGTTTACGGGATGAGAAGTGACACTGGTAGACGCCTGACGGGAATTACTGATCGAGTGGTAACTGATCAATTATCGACCGCCAAGAGTAGAAAATGATTAAAGTACTAATATCGCTATTAAAAAATAGGGGTTGATGGTAGAAGGGTGAAAATTTAGGGTTGTACGTATTTTTTAGTGCCAAATCATAAAAAAATTACAATAAAAAAAATAGTCCAAAAAAAGAAAAAAAAAAAACTTGGGTTGGACCACCCTTATCACTTAGGGGTACGAAAAATAGTTTACATCCTATTCTCATACCTACCTAATATATACAAAAAATTTCATAAAAATCGGTCAAGCCGTTTCGGAGGAGTTTGGCAACAAACACCGTGACACGAGAATTTTATATATTAGATAGACTGCTAAAATCATAACCCTTCCTTTTGGCTTTGCCGTAGTCGGGTAAAAAAGCAAATCAATCAAGCTATTCTTCATCATTGGCCTTGCCATGTTCAAAAGTGGAAGTTTATGAAGAACTAGTGAGCGGAGTGCAGTAGCTGCTGTATACATACGAGCCGCCAGAGGCCGGCGCGCGGCGGGGCCGGAGGGGAGGGCGCTCCGTAAATTGAGATTCATTTAACTAAATGAAGCATCGATCGCTTCACTGTTGACAAGTATCGATTGTCTCACAATAGCTACTGCGTTGACCGCAAGGTACGATTGGTGCGCGGCGCCGCGCGCGCCGGACTCATGAGTAAAGAATCCGTCTCTTACTCTGTGGCCGGACTGCGGAGTGAGTTTCAAGCATTTCTGCGGAAACTTTCTATTTCTATGAACTCAGTGGACATTTGAATAGCCCAACTATTCTATTCAAGAATTTCTCAGAAGCCTGCCGAGTGCCGTCCTACAAGTTACACTCAGAATGTTAGTTAGGCGCTAGTCGGTGATAAAGAACAAAGTCGGTCTTCATTGAAGGAGATCTCGATTATAACAAGAGCACAAGTAAGGCAATAAGCAGCGTTTATCGCGCGAAGGTATTTGTTTCTCATTGAGTGGCGCTAGGCTGCGCTAAGCCGACTGCTAACAAACGCGAGCGCGTCCTCACTCTTCTGTGAGTAGATCTTTTATATATGGGTAACTGAATCGCCGCCGACTGCGCTCGCCGCTCGCAGACCTGCCCCATAGCACCCCACAGGCGCTACGTAGACAAAACCGACAGACTCAGACTTAAGTATAGTCGAACGAAACGTTTGTGAAAATTGACAAAATATTTACATAGGTAAGACCACCCATAGGTGGTTTGTTCTGCTACTTATCTAATTAAATTGATGATTGAATTGCTATAATAATGCTGTACCACATTATTTGTAAAGGAGATAATGGGTTTTTTTTTGGACCCACTGTTTTGTAATGAATATTAATCGCATTTTGGCTAAAAAAAAATAACCGATTAATCATTTAAAATGGTTGATTTTTTTGATAAAGTCTAACCGGGATTACGAAATCGTAATAAAAAGATAATGTTTTGATAATGCACTCAATTGATTTAATTCCAGCTATGGTCGTCAATGCCAAAAATGCATGTATTGAAGCGTTTTAAGCGATATTATGAAAAAATATATTATTTAAATAATTAAAGCTCGATGTGGTAACCAAATTTTATGCGTTTTTTAATAAGTAAAAAAAATTTCCATTGACGATACAGCAGGCTCCCACCTGTGTCTAATATTATTTTTAAGTTTATTTATTCTGCGTAAAGTATTTTAAAAATTAACGTGAAACGGAATGTAGTTTTGGTTGCTTGTCAGTTTGACTCTAGTGATGTTACTCAGTCTCGATACGATCAGGAAAAGTTATTTAAAATAACGTTTTTAAATCGTTTCTCACAGTACTCGTTTTTCTTAGCACAACATTTTGTTCGGAATAAAAACGAAATGAGAACGCTTTGAAAAACCGATTTATTTCGCAGGACGCAGCTGCACACGGTTCGTGCCCCGACAAGCATGAACTTGTTTAGTTAAATTGTAGGTAAGTACTTATCTTCATTTCATAACATAATTGAAGAATATAAATAAATCAACTGACAGCACTAGCCCATAGAACATTATATTTTCACTCTTAATAAAACTCTGTGACTCTGGTAGCTCACAGTATTTTGGCAGTTTATTACACGAAATATATCTATCTAAAATGGTAACCAGTAGCTCCATGTATCCGTAAGATTGCCACACTGGATCCTTAAAAATGTACCCAAAGTTTTGTGAAAATTTTTAGGCAGTGTATAGACTGCCACCATTGGCACTCTATCCCTATCGGATAAAGTGCCACTACAGGCACCCTAGTAACACCGCCTCGGCCCGGCTAAAGTGCTGCAAGCATTGGATTGTCATTGTCACTGTCACTAAGTCACGTCACTTGGTATTTTGTTTGATTGTCGAGGTTAGATCGCTGTAAAACACCACATTCCCAAAACATTACATTCTCTTGTGCCTAAACGGACCCTGGCACTTCGCCGGCCGCTACCGCGGCACCGCTCGCTACGCTCGCTCGGCTCGTGCGTTGTGTGGTCACAGTTCTAACCTAACCTAACCTAAATAACAAGTGACAGTGACAATGCAACGCTCACGGCACCCTAGCCGGGCCGAGGCAGTGACACTAGAGTGCCACAAGAAACTCGCGGCACTCTATACACTTCGAAATTTTTAACAGCTCCAATAGATTGGTGGTGATAGGCTGTTAAAGATATTTTACCTATATTAAGAATTTTACAAACCTGTTCCATAGTAGCAGAAATAAATTCTATTCCCCGATCCGTAGCTATTGTTTCCGGAATACCAAATCTTAATATGAACTGTCTCAAACGCATCTGCAATGGACCACGTTTCTTTGTTTGGCATAGGTATATCTACATATTGAACTAGTATGGCAGTGTTGGTGATATTTAACTAAACGTGACTACATCGAGTAAAAGGCACCTCGACAGAAAATGTACCTACCTTTTGTTAGCCTAATAATATTTAGTTGATTTATTTTTCATGCCAGTTTCACTTACAATCATATTTTACTATCTGTATTCAACTGCCATGCCGTGACAGTTGTCATTATACTATGACAACTGTCTATTTTAATTTTGAAGGAACATACTTGATCATAGATAATACACTTGTACTTGATATTTCGCAGTCGAACTGAATGGATTAAATCCGAATATTTCTACGCAATCTGTGTTTTATTCAAGATATCCATGCACTGTGCCTTCACTTTATTTTATTTTATTTTTAGATGAAATACTATCTACTTCAAGTGATCTGACGTTTAATGATATACTTACAGTAGGTAATAAAAATGCTTTGGTTATCTACTTATGTGATTTTTGATGTCATGAACCGTTCAAAACACCTATATTCCTACTATTTACTACTGAACAGTGCATAATTTTACTAAATTATAATACCCGTGAAGCCAATCTATTCACTAAATAACAATAGGTAGCTCTTTTAGTGAATTTTTGGGTTATGATCCTATTTCTTAGTATTCCCGTTAGACAACCTATAAATAATACTACCACTACAATCTAGAGATCATAAGGAACCAATCAACAATGCGTTTGATTTGATATTCGCCACAATCTTTGGAGGGCCTAATCGCCGAACAACAAAAATGGTCTCCTTTAATTTATTGTACCTAATCTTTTCAAATTATTGTATTTTTTATGTATAAGTAATAATCAATAGTTATAATTAATTAAATATATATATTTGTAAGCCGTTAAGGTAAAACATGACTGTGATCCTTTACAGTGCACACAACCTCTTGCATGCATTGTGTGCGTATTCAAGTTTCGGACAAATAAATATTCATTTCTTTTCATTTTATTATTACATTAATTTTGGTAGGTACCTACTTATATGAAAGAAATGCTCAACAGCTGGCGCGACTCGCGAGCAGGCGGCGCGCGGCGGGCGGAGCGCGGCGCCGGCGCGCGGTGGCCCCGGCGCAGGTCGCGTTATCACGAGTGTGCCCTTCACGCAGGCTATAAAGATTACGGCGTGTGTCGCGCGTCCTGCGCCCGCGCCTCCCACAGCTCCTATTGCTGCTCTTACCACGCGCGACATAGCGCGATAGCGACGTTCCTCGTCCGCCGGCTACACGGTCGCCAACCGCGTCCCGACAGATGTCAGTTTGGTCGGTTCAGTGTAGATGATGGTTTACGACCAAACGTTGAAACAACTTTGCCGGTCGCCAACCAAGGTCACTCTGTCGGGGACGCGGTTGGCAACCGTGTAGCAGCCTAGCAGGCACTTCAAGCGTCCGGAGCAGTCGTAAGTAGGTTCGTACTAAGCTACGGTCTACGGGACTTCCCTACGACCGGCTAACCGACGCACGCGGCGACGCGGCGACGAAGGCCACTCACCGTTAACATTATAGGCAGGTTGAGTGGTTGTTATTAACCCAAAAACAATAGTATAGGTATCGGACTTATTTTATTTTATTCTATTCGGGAAACTTACAGCTAAGAGCTATCTTATATACCATGCTCTTAAATAAAATGAAATGTTTCCACTGACAAACACTAAAATAATAATAACGACCTAGAGGTCAGTACAAAACACCTAAAACCGACAAAAATTAGGAAATATAATAGTAGACGATCGACTAATACGAGTACAAACTAAGAATCGTGTAGACGCAAACAATTAGGAAATATATAGTAGACGATCGACTAATACGAGTACAAACTAAGAATCGTGTAGACGCAAACAATTAGGAAATATAATAGTAGACGATCGACTAATACGAGTACAAACTAAGAATCGTGTAGACGCAAACAATTAGGAAATATAATAGTAGACGATCGACTAATACAAACTAAGAATCGTGTAGACGCAAACAATTAGGAAATATAATAGTAGACGATCGACTAACACAAACTAAGAATCGTGTAGACGCAAACAATTAGGAAATATAATAGTAGACGATCGACTAATACGAGTACAAACTAAGAATCGTGTAGACGCAAACAATTAGGAAATATAATAGTAGACGATCGACTAACACAAACTAAGAATCGTGTAGACGCAAACAATTAGGAAATATATAGTAGACGATCGACTAACACAAACTAAGAATCGTGTAGACGCAAACAATTAGGAAATATATAGTAGACGATCGACTAACACAAACTAAGAATCGTGTAGACGCAAACAATTAGGAAATATAATAGTAGACGATCGACTGAAATTAAATGAAATGAAATTGTTTATTCTGTAAATAGGATATAGGAATCACTTTTACACGTCATATTAAAAAAAATGTTTAAAATAAGCTAGATGAGGTCGGCGTTTCCTAACTGACTACTCTGAGAAGAAAGGCCGAAACAAACTCAGAGGTCACAGTCTCTTTTAAAGTCCAGACATAATCTTGGTCAAGCCATATGAGAACCATGTAGATTAGTGTCTGAAATGGTCTTTTGAGGAAAGAACCACACAGATTTGAGTGGACCTGTCCAGTCAGTGCAAGCATTTGTCAGTAATCGTGGAGCTCAACTCAGAACTTAAGGAGCTCAAATCGACGAACAATACCAAAGAAAGGACATTTGGGTAGGCCACATCAACTACTCAAACTGCCAGACCATCATTAAAACTACCTGAGAAATAAAATTTAAAGAGGAAAAAAACCCACATAGTCCTCACATTCAGAATAATTAAAAATAATTTAATACTTTACAAAGTAATCATGTCATTTTGTATATAATTTTAAATAATGTCAATGTGAATATAAATCTGATTTATTTTGATGTTTATAAGTAATAATTAAAATTTCAAGTTTTATGGTTTTATCACAAGGCTTAGCAGAGCGAGCAGCTCAATCCCAAGCTTTTTTATCTTCTAAATAATCTGAAATTTTATAGTACCCTTTTTTACAAAGTTTGGTTTTAATACAGCTTTTAAATCGTTTAATAGGTAAGTTTCGAATGTCAATGGGAAGTTTGTTGTAAAAGCGTATACATTGACCCATGAACGAGTTGCCTACTCTGTGGAGACGTGTGCGATGTACAGCAAGGTTGTGTTTGTTCCTGGTATTTAAACTATGAATATCGGACATTTTCTTAAAATTTGATATATTTTTGTGTACATACAATAGGTTTTCAAAAATATATTGTGAGGCTACAGTCAGAATATTTATTTCTCTGAATTTCTCTCGAAGGGACTCTCTTGGACCTAGGTTGTAAATGGCTCGGACAGCCCTTTTCTGTAGAAAAAATATAGAATTAATGTCCGCACAGGTTCCCCAGAGAAGAATCCCATAAGACATCAGACTATGAAAATAACTAAAATAAACAATTCTGGCCGTATCTACGTCAGTTATCTGTCTAATTTTTTTAACAGCATAGGCGGCCGAACTTAACCTTCCTGACAATTTTTCTATGTGTGGGCCCCATTGTAATCTACCGTCAATACGACTAATACGAGTACAAACTAAGAATCGTGTAGACGCAAACAATTAGGAAATATAATAGTAGACGATCGACTAATACAAACTAAGAATCGTGTAGACGCAAACAATTAGGAAATATAATAGTAGACGATCGACTAACACAAACTAAGAATCGTGTAGACGCAAACAATTAGGAAATATAATAGTAGACGATCGACTAATACGAGTACAAACTAAGAATCGTGTAGACGCAAACAATAAGGAAATATAATAGTAGACGATCGACTAATACGAGTACAAACTAAGAATCGTGTAGACGCAAACAATTAGGAAATATAATAGTAGACGATCGACTAATACGAGTACAAACTAAGAATGGTGTAGACGCAAACAATTAGGAAATATATAGTAGACGATCGACTAATACAAACTAAGAATCGTGTAGACGCAAACAATTAGGAAATATATAGTAGACGATCGACTAATACAAACTAAGAATCGTGTAGACGCAAACAATTAGGAAATATAATAGTAGACGATCGACTACTAAGAGTACAAACTAAGAATCGTGTAGACGCAAACAATTAGGAAATATATAGTAGACGATCGACTAATACGAGTACAAACTAAGAATCGTGTAGACGCAAACAATTAGGAAATATATAGTAGACGATCGACTAATACGAGTACAAACTAAGAATCGTGTACACGCAAACAATTAGGAAATATAATAGTAGACGATCGACTAATACGAGTACAAACTAAGAATCGTGGAGACGCAAACAATTAGGAAATATATAGTAGACGATCGACTAATACAAACTAAGAATCGTGTAGACGCCAACAATTAGGAAATATAATAGTAGACGATCGACTAATACAAACTAAGAATCGTGTAGACGCAAACAATTAGGAAATATAATAGTAGACGATCGACTAACACAAACTAAGAATCGTGTAGACGCAAACAATTAGGAAATATAATAGTAGACGATCGACTAATACGAGTACAAACTAAGAATCGTGTAGACGCAAACAATTAGGAAATATAATAGTAGACGATCGACTAATACAAACTAAGAATCGTGTAGACGCAAACAATTAGGAAATATAATAGTAGACGATCGACTAACACAAACTAAGAATCGTGTAGACGCAAACAATTAGGAAATATAATAGTAGACGATCGACTAATACGAGTACAAACTAAGAATCGTGTAGACGCAAACAATAAGGAAATATAATAGTAGACGATCGACTAATACGAGTACAAACTAAGAATCGTGTAGACGCAAACAATTAGGAAATATAATAGTAGACGATCGACTAATACGAGTACAAACTAAGAATGGTGTAGACGCAAACAATTAGGAAATATATAGTAGACGATCGACTAATACAAACTAAGAATCGTGTAGACGCAAACAATTAGGAAATATATAGTAGACGATCGACTAATACAAACTAAGAATCGTGTAGACGCAAACAATTAGGAAATATAATAGTAGACGATCGACTACTAAGAGTACAAACTAAGAATCGTGTAGACGCAAACAATTAGGAAATATATAGTAGACGATCGACTAATACGAGTACAAACTAAGAATCGTGTAGACGCAAACAATTAGGAAATATATAGTAGACGATCGACTAATACGAGTACAAACTAAGAATCGTGTACACGCAAACAATTAGGAAATATAATAGTAGACGATCGACTAATACGAGTACAAACTAAGAATCGTGTAGACGCAAACAATTAGGAAATATATAGTAGACGATCGACTAATACAAACTAAGAATCGTGTAGACGCCAACAATTAGGAAATATAATAGTAGACGATCGACTAATACAAACTAAGAATCGTGTAGACGCAAACAATTAGGAAATATAATAGTAGACGATCGACTAACACAAACTAAGAATCGTGTAGACGCAAACAATTAGGAAATATAATAGTAGACGATCGACTAATACGAGTACAAACTAAAAATCGTGTAGACGCAAACAATTAGGAAATATAATAGTAGACGATCGACTAATACAAACTAAGAATCGTGTAGACGCAACCCATTAGGAAATATATAGTAGACGATCGACTAATACGAGTACAAACTAAGAATCGTGTAGACGCAAACAATTAGGAAATATATAGTAGACGATCGACTAATACAAACTAAGAATCGTGTAGACGCAAACAATTAGGAAATATATGGTAGACGATCGACTAATACAAACTAAGAATCGTGTAGACGCAAACAATTAGGAAATATAATAGTAGACGATCGACTAATACGAGTACAAACTAAGAATGGTGTAGACGCAAACAATTAGGAAATATATAGTAGACGATCGACTAATACAAACTAAGAATCGTGTAGACGCAAACAATTAGGAAATCTATAGTAGACGATCGACTAATACAAACTAAGAATCGTGTAGACGCAAACAATTAGGAAATATAATAGTAGACGATCGACTAACACAAACTAAGAATCGTGTAGACGCAAACAATTAGGAAATATAATAGTAGACGATCGACTAACACAAACTAAGAATCGTGTAGACGCAAACAATTAGGAAATATAATAGTAGACGATCGACTAATACAAACTAAGAATCGTGTAGACGCAAACAATTAGGAAATATAATAGTAGACGATCGACTAATACGAGTATAAACTAAGAATCGTGTAGACGCAAACAATTAGGAAATATATAGTAGACGATCGACTAACACAAACTAAGAATCGTGTAGACGCAAACAATTTGGAAATATAATAGTAGACGATCGACTAATACGAGTACAAACTAAGAATCGTGTAGACGCAAACAATTAGGAAATATAATAGTAGACGATCGACTAATACAAACTAAGAATCGTGTAGACGCAAACAATTAGGAAATATAATAGTAGACGATCGACTAACACAAACTAAGGATCGTGTAGACGCAAACAATTAGGAAATATAATAGTAGACGATCGACTAATACAAACTAAGAATCGTGTAGACGCAAACAATTAGGAAATATAATAGTAGACGATCGACTTATACAAACTAAGGATCGTGTAGACGCAAACAATTAGGAAATATAATAGTAGACGATCGACTAATACAAACTAAGAATCGTGTAGACGCAAACAATTAGGAAATATAATAGTAGACGATCGACTAATACGAGTATAAACTAAGAATCGTGTAGACGCAAACAATTAGGAAATATATAGTAGACGATCGACTAACACAAACTAAGAATCGTGTAGACGCAAACAATTAGGAAATATAATAGTAGACGATCGACTAATACGAGTACAAACTAAGAATCGTGTAGACGCAAACAATTAGGAAATATAATAGTAGACGATCGACTAATACAAACTAAGAATCGTGTAGACGCAAACAATTAGGAAATATAATAGTAGACGATCGACTAACACAAACCAAGGATCGTGTAGACGCAAACAATTAGGAAATATAATAGTAGACGATCGACTAATACAAACTAAGAATCGTGTAGACGCAAACAATTACTTTCCGTGAAAACACTGATGTTGAATTAAAATATTCAAATCATGCTCAATAGACAGTTTATTAGAAGTTCTGCACGCCCTGCATCGTTTAGAAACGAACTCTGTCTGACGCGGGTTGGGGGCAGAAGCTAGTAAAACAATAAAGTAAACAGATTCTAATTATTTATTCTAGGCCAAGAATTCATTCCGCGGCGGTTGGGGTTTCCAACTTTTTTTTTAGAAGAATTAAAGTTTTTCTGATTTCAGAGAGGGTAAAAGAGTAGGTACAAAATGAAAAAGGACGATTTATTGTTTTTTCTTAAACAGCATTTGCTGTTCTCTTTGCGAAGTTACGATTTTAGACATACCTAATTCAAACTGATGAAGAGCTTTAGTTATAGTTATTATCAATTTCAATAAATAAAGTCCTCATTGTCTCTTCCTGCCACTTTGCAATCATGACCAAAAACAAGGCAGGCCACTTTAGGAGAATATAGGATGCAAGAGCGAGCGAAGCGAGCTCGAAATATTTTGCATCCGGTTCTAGTAAGTAAGTAGGTCTTCTAATAAGTTAGGTTTTCTTTATCTTTGACCATTCATACAGAAATATAAGTCAATTTATCGACATATCAGACTTATGAAACAAAGTTTGATAATTTAAGAGAATGTAGGATGCAAGACCGAGCGAAGCGAGCTCGAAAATTTTAACACCCCGCCTGGAATAGACTATCTGAGAGAATGCTGAAGTTGCGGGAAGTCATTCAAAACAAAGTCAGAGACGATAAAAATACCAATATTTAATCGTACTCTTACTGCTTTTGTAGATTATAAAGTACGCCTATGCGAAATAGAACACAATTATCTGTATTAGAGTACGGAGGTACCCTAGGCGGGGTTGAATCAGAATCTCAATCCAGAGGGATTGAGTAAAAAATGGGTAAATAATTATGAGAGTTTTGAGTTATAAATAAAAAAATGTACTGTAGCCCCCGGAATTAAAAAAAAAATCCCATTCAAAATCATGAAAAACGCTCAGAATAACCTGTAAAGGACCATGCGTCATTTTGGTACCAACGCTCAACAGTGATGAAACTCATGCCATGTGAAAGCTTTTGGGGTATTATTTAATTCATTCTATGGCAGCCAAGTCGAAATCGAGCGCGAACATGGTGTTTTGGAACATTAAAAAAGGTTAGGTTATGTTTGGTCAGGATAGGTTAGGTTAGGTTGATCTCATGATTCTCGGTCTAAGTGTGGGAAGGGAACAATGGGGTGGTTTTTAGTCAGTAGGATTCTGACAGATCCCTTCGCCCGCCCCAGGGCGGGGGACTTCAATGAGGATTTTCCAACCCGGAAAAAAAAAAACTTAGGTTAGGTTAGGGTATGTAGGTAGATAGGGTAGGTAGGTATGTAGACAGATAGGGTAGGTAGGTATGTAGGTAGGTAAGGTAGGAAGGTACCCTTTTGGGTTAGGTTAGGTTAGGTTTACCGTGCCGTGCGGAGGAAGCGGAGTCCCGGGGCAGGGTGATGTCGGCGGTGTCGTTGGACATCTCCAATGCATTCAATACCCATGCGTCATTTTGGACGCGACTTTCAACAGTGATGATACTTATGCCAAGTTAATACTTTTGGGGTATTATTTCATTCATACTATGACAGCTAAGTCGATATCGAGCGCGAACATGGTGTTTTGGAACATTTTCAATACTGAGAAACTAGAAAATAAAATTCATAGTAAATAGTAACGTTTTTCTTGTTTTTTTTTTTGTGTAGGTATATGCGCGTGCTCTGTGCACGCAGGCACAGTATAATAAAGTAATAGTGATAAGTCTCGGCAGTGACCTTGAAATAATTACCAAGGTAGTACGGAAACGCTCCGACGTTTAAAAAAAAAATGTGGTTCAACTCCAACAGGAATGTTTTTAGCCGCAGGTTCTTGGACGTCGTGTATTTCTAAGATGCTACGTTCCTCTTTGACGTTCTGTGCAGCAGCAGCATCGATCCTTTGCCAGCAACGATGACAAATACTTTGTGTGTTACCAAACACAATCTGCAAAGACCTTGAAATAATTACCTACGGCCGCTCAGTAGATAAACCTTCCACCTCCGCGCACTGAGATTGTTGCGGACTTCGAAGCGTCGCTTCAACCATTTTCTATGATAACCTTAATACTGTTATTAATTTTTTTGTGGTATGATGAACAAGGTGTAAAGTTAACTCATCCTCATTGGAAAAGGTCGAGGATCCTCCGGCCAGACGGGTGTGGTGTCTGGCGGGCAAATGCCCGTAAGTTGATTTCGGATACTCTTATATAAGTCGTTCGCGCGGTAAACTCTAATAGCGCGATGCAGGATTTGTGTGACGTCATGTCTTTGATGAGTAGTTAGTATGTGGCGGTGTAACCGCTACAATTTACTTAATTATACTGTTACGCAAGTAGCAATCTACCTTATCGCCTTTCCCTGCCCCTTCCCCTCCGGCTTCTAACATTACCATTAAAAACAAAGATACTTTTGTTACCTTAAATGTTATTAGGTATTTTCTAATGTTAAGCAAAAATAATTAATTACTTAATTAAGCGTTCAGAGATGTTATTATTATTTTCATTTATACAATGCTTATTGTTTTATTTGTCCTTCATTTTATACTTTTTTTTAATGTTCAAAAACACCATGTTCGCACTCGATTTCGACTAAGCTGCCATAGTATAAATTAATTGATACCCCAAAAGCTTTCACATGACATGAGTTTCATCCCTATGCTTTTTTGTTGCGACCTTGAAAATCCTCATGGATGTCCTCCGCCCACCCATGGATGTCCTCCGCCCTCTCATGAATGCGCTCCGTCCTCTCATCCCACCTAACCTAACCTAACCTTTTTTGAATTACTTAGCTGCCATAGTATACCTAAATTAAATGAAACCCCAAAAGCTTTCACATTGCATGAGTTTCATCCCTAACCTAACCTAACTTTTTTTGAATGCTCAAAATCACCATGTTCGCGCTCGATTTCGACTTAGCTCCCATAGTATAAATTAAATGATACCCCAAAAGCTTACACATGGCATGAGTTTTATCTCTAACCTAACCTAACTTTTCTGAATGTTCAAAATCACCATGTTCGCGCTCGATTTCGACATAGCTGCCATAGTATAAATTAAATGATACCTACCCCAAAAGCTTTTACATGGCATGAGTTTTATCCCTAACCTAACCTAACCTAACTTTTTTTGTATGTTCAAAAACACCATGTTCGCGCTCGATTTCGACTTAGCTGCCATAGTATAAATTAAATGATACCCCAAAAGCTTTCACATGTCATGAGTTTCATCCCTAACCTAACCAAATATTTTTTAATGTTCAAAATCACCATGTTCGCGCTCGATTTCGACTTAGCTGCCATAGTATAAATTAAATGATACCCCAAAAGCTTACACATGGCATGAGTTTTATCTCTAACCTAACCTAACCTAACTTTTTTTGAATGTTCAAAATCACCACGTTCGCGCTCGATTTCGACTTAGCTGCCATAGTATAAATTAAATGATACCCCAAAAGCTTTCATATGGCATGAGTTTCATCCCTATCCTAACCTAACCTAACTTTTTTTGAATGTTCAAAAACACCATGTTCGCGCTCGATTTCGACTTAGCTGCCATAGAATGAATTAAACAATACCCCAAAAGCTTTCACATGGCATGAGTCTCATCACTGTTGAGCGTTGGTACCAGACTCCATACAAAGTTGCCCATGGTCCTTTCTCCTTACTACATTAATACGTAAAATTTATACCAGAATAAACATTGGTTCATAAAAACAGCGGGTTGCACTCCGGGAGTGCCGGCAGAAGTGAAAACTTGAACATTAACGTTGTGCATTTTTGAATACCTAAACACTTTTCATGAAGTATGTTTTGACTGCTTTTTTTTACCCATCAATATGGGTAAAATTGCTTACCTCGCAATCTTTACGTAATGTCAAAGATTATTTATTTTGATATTTACTTTGTCGGTTGCTAGGCAACGGATCTTACGGTCACGTCCTGACGCGAGTTTAACATTTTTACCCATCCCAAAAAAAGTGCACAACGCCGCTAAAGAAGTTTTCACTTCAAAAATTAAAATTGCATTAAAATAAAAATAAAACTTAATGATATTTGAACTCAAATTATACATAATTACATACAATGGTCAAATTGCTGCTTATTGCGATGCATCGGGTGCTCGAACTGTCAAAAAGCTATTTAGTAATAGGCCTTTTAATGTTTCATGGTGATATTATGAATTACAAAGTAATATTTTGCAGGTGCAGAAAATGACCCATTGGATATTTAAATAAAATACCTTATCAATCGTAATGTATTCAATACTCAATACTGTCGTACATCCAGTACAATGGTCATCATTCTCCTGCCCTTATCAATCGTAATGTATTCAATACTGAATACTGTCGTACATCCAGTATAATGGTCATCATTCTCCTGCCCTTATCCCTATTTTATTTGTGGTCGGCGCAACATGTCCCTTTATTCCATACTTCTCTATTAGTCCTCATCTCGGTAGTCACTCCCTTTCTAGCCATATCATCCTTCACACAGTCCATCCATCGTTTCTTTCTAGCCATATCATCCTTCACACAGTCCATCCATCGTTTCTTTGGTCTTCCCCTACTCTTATAGCCATCGACATTCATACTCAAAACTTTCCTCACGACATTTTCCTCATTCCTCCGCATCACATGCCCATACCATGACAACATTTCCGCACAGTATAATGGTAAGGTCAGGTGGGGTAAGTGAAACATACTTTACTTTTAATTTTATGTAAACAGCTCTAGCACAGTAATATGACTCGAATTTATAATAACGATTGATGCGAAGTACTCTACAGTACAGAGATTACAGGCCCTTTCTTTCACAGAATAAGCCCAATACCGGTTTAATGGACTTGGGTTTAACCTTACGATTGGTGTTAAATCACAATTCGTACCCGACTTCGGCAAAGCCAAAAGGAAGGGTTATGTTTGCTTTTACGTGTGTTCCACCGTAGCGCCCAAACTTTTACGTGTGTTCCACCGTAGCGCCCAAACTACTGAACCGATTTATTACTTTTACGTGTGTTCCACCGTAGCGCCCAAACTACTGAACCGACTTATTACTTTTACGTGTGTTCCACCGTAGCGCCCAAACTACTGAACCGACTTATTGCTTTTACGTGTGTTCCACCGTAGCGCCCAAACTACTGAACCTTTTACGTGTGTTCCACCGTAGCGCCCAAACTACTGAACCGATTTATTACTTTTACGTGTGTTCCACCGTAGCGCCCAAACTTTTACGTGTGTTCCACCGTAGCGCCCAAACTACTGAACCGATTTATTACTTTTACGTGTGTTCCACCGTAGCGCCCAAACTTTTACGTGTGTTCCACCGTAGCGCCCAAACTACTGAACCGATTTATTACTGCTAAATAATGGCTAATATCGTCTTTGGGCTGTTTCACTCTATGGCAGTATATTCTCGTCGTTAATTGGAAGAAAAAAAAATTTGACAGGTAACACGGAAAAAAATCGAAAAATATCCAAAGGGACGTAAAGCGCGCGCCAATTTCAAACCGGTTTGTACGGTAAATAATACAAAAGCCCTATTGTAGTGGGGCTACATCGGTAAAAATGTAAAACGAAAACAATTGTGTGTTATGGGGCCTATCTGTGCTACGTCGCCGAAAACCTACACTTACACAACTCCTGCTCGTTAAAATATTGTTACATACCTCAGCTAGCCCGGGTATGCAATACTCATTTCACAAGTAATGAATGGGAAGACTTACTGGATGATGAAACAACCCATGAACACTTCAATGGTGACCATGTACTCGATATAATAAACGTATATAAATGGGGCTACGAAAAACAACGACTTCAATGATTTTCCACAGCTTACCTATGAGGAATTGAAACTATCTACATTAGGATCCTCTCATTTGAGAATTGCAAGGTCATATTGCGCCGAAAACATGCGGCAATATAGCGTATACCGTATAGAAATGTACCGGCACCGAGAAATGGTCCAAAACAAAATATTAATAAGAAGCCGAATCCAGTCACGCCATGTGCGAATAAGACAATATTATATATACAGGGTGGACCAAAAATACACGTCATAAAAAATATTATAGATTCCTCATGTCTACGGGTATTCGAAAATACCCCATGTATGTTCCGCAATTTTTTGTAGTTTTCGAGTAATAATTTTTTTTGTAATTTTTTTGAGTTTTCTTGCCGGTGGAGCTTTAAAAATTCATATATTTTTTTTATAGTGGGTATTTTCCAATTTTTTTTTTGTGACAGTTTCTCGAATGTTACTTTCATACACAAAATAATAAACTTGCTAACATTCCTGCAACTTACTCAAAAAAGTATCGATAGCAGGAATTTAAGTTTTTAGTGGTAAGACTGAAACTTCAATTTAAAAATACAAAAATCAGGTTCCATATATTCTAGCCGACTTTAAAAACTATGCAGGTTCCTAAGCTACGCAAAAAATAAAAAAAACTTAATATTCTAATAATTCACTGTAATCGGCCTTCGAAGGTTAGGCTAAAAATCCTTTTAATACTTTCAAAAAAAAAAAAATAACTCGAAAACGAAAAAAAATCGTGGAACATACATGGGGTATTTTCGACTACCCCTGGACATGAGGAATCTATATTTTTTTTATGACGTGTATTTTTGGTTCACCCTGTATATTTTGATTGATCTCACTCTGAATGGAAGACAAAGTATTCAAAACTATTATTGTTCCTGCATTCACGGCCGCCGTACTGTTGGAAGCTGCGCGCATGTCGCGAGTGTGGTGTACTTCTTGTCGTGGGCAAGACATCAGGAACGAATCACCACCAAGATTTTTAGACAATGTCAGGATTCATATTGATGATCTTCTATCTATTCTATACATATAATAAAATTGTAGAAAAGTGGTGTCTGTACAATGGAAATATATGAAAAAAAAATAGCAGGGGTTGTTATTATATCGATGCTGAACCCGAGATTGTAATTAATTTTTTTTTTGTCTGTTTGTCTGTTTGTCGGTTTGTCTGTTTGTCTGTTTGTCTGTGTGTTTGTGCACGCTAATATCAGAAACGGCTTATTCGATTTAGATGCAGTTTTCACTAATATATTGTAGTAAGCTTCACTTAACATTTAGTGTTTATTTCATGTCAATCGGTTCATAAATAAAAAAGTTATGTCAATTTAAAGAATCACATCGAACATTTGTTATAGGTTAGGCATTACTTTCCTTGATTTTCGGTATACTTATCTTAATTTTTATTTAGGGTTTTTATATAAATTTTATAAGTATTTGGTATAGGTTAGGCATTTCTTTTCTTGATTTTCTTTATTAAGTATAAGTTTATTAGCTCAGGTTAGTAATTAATTTTTCTAGCAATTCTTTTGTTTTATAAAGTTAGTACGTTTGGTTTACACGTCTTAACACTTATTACTTAAACTGTGACAATTTTAGACTGTATAATAATCTGTAAGTATTTATAATTTAATTGTTTACGATAGTACGTGTTTACTAAATAACTGTGTGTTAAGTAGTAAGTAAGTACTATTTTATTGTAAGAATGCCTCGAAGAAGATCCAACCTCTCCCAATGTAGCAGAAATGCTAAAAGGATGAGATAAGTTCGATCACAGGAATCTGAGGAAGGTCGTGAGGCAAGGCTCTCTGCAACTCGGAAACATCAGGCTAGGTTTCATGCTGCAGAAACTTCGACTCAGCGGGAATCTCGACTGAGTTCAAATCGTTCTCGAATGGTCGAGGTCGCAAAAAAAATTTTTTCATACTAATGGGGTCAAGTCATGAAAAAGGTTGAAAAACACTGCCCTACATTAATCCTTCCTACTAATATTATAAATGCGAAAGTTTGTGAGGATGGATGGATGGATGGATGGATGTTTGTTACTCTTTCACACAAAAACTACAGAACGGATTTTGATGAAACTTTACAATAATGTAGCTTATACATTAGAATAACACATAGGGTACAATTTATAAAGATTTTATGTGATTTGGCCATAATATAACGATAAGTATCAAGTAAGTCGGAAAAATTCCTGCCCTCTGAGATCTATCTTTGCGTGCGCTGCCTTTTTTTTTTTTTTGGGCGGTTAATCATCCAATGACTTCTCCCGCTCTGGGCGGAGCGGAAGGGCGTGTCAGACTCTTACTGACTAAAACCCACACGTGTTCCTTCGATCCTTGATATCTCTTTGAGGCGCGCGTGGAACACGATGCGCCGTCGACCCGGGCCTGGTCCTTATCGGACGGCGAGCTGCCCGTAGCTCTCCGTCCGCAGGCCCGCGCCTACGGTGGCCGGAAATCGGCTATCAATTCCCGACGCCCGGGACGTCTCCTACGACGGCGGCGGCGCGGCGGCTAGGGCTGGTAGGGCGCGGCCTTTGCCACTCCCTCGCGCGCTCCACCTTCTCCTTCGCGAGCATTACTGCTTTGCAGAAGGAGGTGACGGCTTGCCATGCCCTCTCGCTCCGCACCATGGCCTGAACCAGGGCCGTACGCGAGAGGTCACCGCCGCCGATCGCCTCCACAAGGACACGGCGGTGGTCCACCCAGCCGGGCAGACCTCCACCGTATGCTGCGTGCGCTGCCTAAAGAGTTACATGAAGAAAATGTATTGTGGGATTGTTTGTCTTAAAGAGTTCTAAATAAAAGTCCGCGACAGCATATGTCTACCTTTTATGTGGAAGCCTTTATAACCAAAATAGTGAGCAATAAATACAGTTAAATTGAATACTTTTTTTACATTGCATATTTTAGAGTATTTAGTTAATTCTTATCAAAATAAATACCTTCATCGCTTTTGGTATTTAATGTAGATAAAGTTTGTCTTTTACACTAAGTAATTTGGACAAATAGTTTAAAAGTTAGAACGATAAGAATGACCTGCGATATTGAATCGACGGCGCACAGAACGAGGGTGGAGGGGCGGGCCAGCCAGGGGATGACGCGCCAGAGCGCCAAGTAGAAGCTATTGCTTAATAATTATGTTCGAGAAATAACGTAAATAACGCAATTAATTGTTGAACTGTCAAAATTAAACCCATTGCTATTGTAAGTGCTACGCAATTACCCCGCTGATTTAGGACATGTTACACGTTCCTGTGGGATAATTTCCGACATCCACGCGGGCGAAGCCGCGGGCAGAAGCTAGTGTTGAATAAAATGTGAAAAAACAGTGTTATACTTCTCATTATCCTACGTAACTCTCTAAAAATTATGTAGGTAGGGATTAGTCATAAACTACTATTTTTATAAATGGGTGCTTGGAATAACGCAGGCGAAAATGCTAGAATAGATTAAGATAGAAAAGCTCCTAAACATTCTTATACTTTTTTAAGAAGATTTTTGTGCATTTTTGTAAGCATTATAGATATTTAGAAGGATATGGATATACGGTAATTCGTTTTTTATTTTTTTTATTTTGTTTTGCAAAAAAAAAGTTTTCCCATACTTTTGAGGAATGCGACTCATCTCATTGAGTAGTATTCATGGTCTTTAACATACTCCGATTAGTTTTGTTAGTGGTCGCTGGTGGGTCACCGGTTCGAATAAAATGCCCATTTATAATATATAATAATAAATAATAAAATCGTTTATTTATATAAAGAGGGGCACATTTACAAAAAATTACTTAATCATAAAAAATAGAACACAGTTGCTTATTTGCCTGAACTAGGTTGGACCTGTGCTTCAGGCTAGGAAGTGCATAAAATATACTTAAAGTAATAAATTAACTATGAGTCTAAGTATAAACTAAATTAAAATTAGGTAAATAAAAGTAAAACAGCAAGTTAGTGGTTCTATTTGCAGACAACAAGTAGATCTTCTGTCTGTGCATAATCTATGGTTAGTAAATATTCAAGTATAATTTTTTTACAGCTAATGTAATTTAGTTTATAAATACTAAGTTTTCTATTTAATCTATTGTACAGAAATGGGCCTAAGAATGTAAAAAATCTTTCTACAAAGACATGTTTTGAGGTTGCATTAGAAATGCATACTATATCATTCCGTCTCTTGTTAGTATTGTCAGTAGTGTAGGTAAGCATGGTGTGCTGTTTTAATACTAAGTGCATAATGAAAAGTTGGCGAACAGTCAGCACGTTGCAGGACTTATATAGCAGATCTGTGGGAAAGAGAAAGGGATGGAAGTTTGCTACCTTTAAAATGGCTCTCTGTGCTCTTTCAAGGTTTTTCGAGGTTTTATCTAATGTGTTAAAAAAGACTAAAATGACATGTCAACAAGGTTTTATCTAATGTGTTAAAAAAAGACGACATGTCAACAAGGTTTTATCTAATGTGTTAAAAAAAGACTAAAATGACATGTCAAGAAGGTTTTATCTAATGTGTTAAAAAAATACTAAAATGACATGTCAACAAGGTTTTATCTAATGTGTTAAAAAAAGACTAAAATGACATGTCAACAAGGTTTTATCTAATGTGTTAAAAAAAGACTAAAATTACATGTCAACAAGGTTTTATCTAATGTGTTAAAAAAATACTAAAATGACATGTCAACAAGGTTTTATCTAATGTGTTAAAAAAAGACTAAAATGACATGTCATCAAGGTTTTATCTAATGTGTTAAAAAAATACTAAAATTACATGTCAACAAGGTTTTATCTAATGTGTTAAAAAAAGACTAAAATGACATGTCAACAAGGTTTTATCTAATGTGTTAAAAAAAGACTAAAATGACATGTCAACAAGGTTGTGTACATTTTGAGGATAGAATTTCTACCGCCTTAGAATTCAATTGCCTGCACGTTTTAGCTAGAAATAACTATAAGAACATAAAATCTATAGTTTGAATACGTTGCTTACCTATAAAAATCTTCATAAACACTATTCAATTGCTTGTAACCAGCGAAAAGATTAAGCACGTCCAACTCGTGTTTTGAAGTTTACAAGATGTCAGTTTTCGTTTCTTTATAAAATAAACCTTTTCGTCGATCCTGGTGACCAATCACTATTAGAGCTGAACTGCATAGTTTACTGTATAGGGCAGGGTGTTTCATTTACCTCTTCGTTTCACTTACCCCACCTGACCTTACATTATAATATTACAGAGTTTCAAATTCCTAACTTGTTTAGTTGTTGCGACAGAGCTCGTACAAAAATGCTCTAAAACTAACCAGTTTTACGGCCCCCTTTTTATTGATTTTTGAAAATATAAAAAACGTACATTTGTATAATTTTCGTTTTTTTTTTTCATATTATAGGTACCTAGGTAGGGTAGGTAGGTATAGTAGGGTTAGGTAGGTAGGTTAGGTAGATAGGTAGGTAACCTACCGACCAACTTTCTATAATAAGGTTAATATAATATGTAGTGGCACCGAGTTGCCGTGTCTGGCCATACCACTGTTAAACCCGCGATGGTTTGTGTGGTATGTATAAACAAATGCATGTAAACTGTTTTTTTGTTTTGATTAATAAACAATAAAAAATAAAAAAAAGTTTACGACTCCGCCGTTTCGGAGGAGTTTAGTGACAAACACTGTGACACGAGAACTTTATATAGGGTGACTGTTAATTAGTGACCGATATTGAAACACGTAACTTTACTCATAATATTATGAACTATTTTTACTATGGTACCAAATCATCTGTTCCATACATTTTGTTTTGCGAACATAAATGTAGGGAACAGCTGATTTTTTTCTACGTGTTTAAGTATCGGTCACTAATTACCAGTCACCCTGTATATTAGAAGAAAATACAATAAGAGAGACAGAAAGAACATTTCAATTATTAAACTATATATCTAAAACTCATTCGAAAGAGCAGTCCATCGATTAATAAATATTCGATGAAACGTTCAGTCGAAGTAACGTTTGGCGATAAAAGGTTGTTTCACAATAAATTCCATTCGAACAAACGTTTAGTCGACTTTGCGTTAATCGAACTTATGACTGTCGAAATTAAGTTACGGACCCGATTCAAGCTGTCTCACAGTACGCCATGCTCGCTGCGCTGGCAGGGAAAGACAAAAACGAAAGAAGTTTATTGTATGGAGTGGAGACCCCTTTTGAATACGCTTTTATTAGCTTGACCTGTATCTATCTATCTATCTATTGTAATTGAATCTTTCAACGTAATTTTCATCAACTTCAACACGTTCGATTAACTTAAAAAGCACAAGTATCAAGGACCGATGACAATACAATAATTTTGTATCATGGAGCTGAGCTGATGATGGAGCCAGGAGGTGGATAGTGGAATTCTTCGGCCGCTTCTGACCCCTCGAGTTTGAACTCATATGATTCGAATTGACAAGTCCAATATATTGCACTTAGTGTCGAGGGTCTGATGATGGAGCCAAGAGGTGGATACTTGTACTCTTCAGTGTCTACACGGTAGCCCCTTGAGTTTGGGCTCATATGACTCGGTTTGACGAGTCCAATATATAGCACTTAGCGTCGAGGGTCTGATGATGGAGCCAAGAGGTGGATACTTGTACTCTTCAGTGTCTACTAGTTAACCCCTTGAGTTTGGGCTCATATGATTCTGTTTGACGAGTCCACTATATAATATATAGCACTTGGTGTCTCAACACCAAGTGCTGTATATTGGACTCGTCCATCGTCAGACCCTCGGGTCTGATGATGGAGCCAGGAGGTAGATAGTGGATTTCTTTAGTAGCTATAACTAGTAAACTGGTCAAGTCCGTTTGTTGCCCGTGGTACTACCAGTATTACTACCAGTAGTTCATAACTTCGTTGACTTTAGACTTCTTATTTAAATAAAGAATTTACTAGACTAAAAAGTAAAGTAGTTTAAAAAAAACTAAAATTCACGCTTTTCACTGGAACTAAAAATGACAAAATAATTAAATTGGCTTGTACTAGTACGATATATAGCACCAATCCAGTTTGTTACTTTTTTATATATCCAATGTTTACATCAAAAAGCGTGGGGCGCTTTTTAGCAATCTGTGAAAATTTCAACTGTCTAATTGTCACGGTTCATGAGACACACAGACCGGTGACACACAGACGGACGGACAGCGCACGTACATAGCCTTAGCAAAAACATCACAGTAAGTAATGCCCAACTACATAGCCGTAGCAAAAACATCACAGTAAGTAATGCCCAACTACATAGGCGTAGCAAAAACATCACAGTAAGTAATGCCCAACTACATAGCCGTAGCAAAAACATCACAGTAAGTAATGCCCAACTACATAGGCGTAGCAAAAACATCACAGTAAGTAATGCCCAACTACATAGCCGTAGCAAAAACATCACAGTAAGTAATGCCCAACTACATAGCCTTAGCAAAAACATCACAGTAAGTAATGCCCAACTACATAGCCTTAGCAAAAACATCACAGTAAGTAATGCCCAACTACATAGGCGTAGCAAAAACATCACAGTAAGTAATGCCCAACTACATAGCCGTAGCAAAAACATCACAGTAAGTAATGCCCAACTACATAGGCGTAGCCAAAACATCACAGTAAGTAATGCCCAACTACATAGCGGTAGCAAAAACCAACCGTGCACCGAAGACGTAAGTACGTGCTACTAGAACTCTAGCACATATTATGCACATACAGGTGAGCGAGAACATGTCGAGTCATCAACATTATACGTACTAATGCGGCGAGTGCTCGTGCCCAAAGTTGGAGCTGCTAAAAGAAGTGGAGCACTGGAGTGCATAGTGGGCGTTATACCTATTATATTATCATTCTGTTCTGTGTCTATGCGGATTGCGGCGAGCACTCCCGGCGAACCTACGTCACCGGGGCACTCCGCTGAGTCAGCGTGGCGCACGCGCCGCGCCGCCCGCCGTCATCAATGGGCACGCGCTCGCCCTCCCCCCGCGCCACCACTCGTCGCAGTCACATGACGAGCCACGCGCCCCGCGCCCCGCACCCCGCACCCCGCGCGTACTAGCCGGCCGCGGCCCGACTTTCCTGTGCACCCCCCACGAGCACACGAGCGCGTGCGCCGGGTCAATGTCCGCGCGTCCCGCGCCTGACCCGGTGCCGCTGCCGGCACTACCTTGCACTACTTACGTGCCGCTCGGGAACGACCTTGCTCGTGCATCCCGCTACTGCACTTAGCTGCCACTGTCTAACGGGACGTGGAATCACTCCCCGCTCACCTCTGCCGCCGTGACGGACCCGTTGATACATCACGTGAGCTGGCTACCAGGTGCACGTAGTATCGTGCGTGCCAGCTGTTCTCTATAGCAAGGGAGCGGTCGCGTCCATCACCGTTACTTCAGATTCGATCGCGACATTACCTACTATTCCATGTAAGCTCTCGTCACATGAGAACGCAAATGAAGTGCAAGGCGGTTTACAGTGTACGGCGGTGTGTGTGCCAGCTGGTGCAGTGTGCGTTCTGTGCTCGATGCACTGTCACGTGAGCGCCCCCCTCCTCCCCCCCTACTCTCCGCCTCACAAGTCGGGGTACCGGTCCGTCCTAGGAACCTGCTCCGACAAATCGGACAGCGGCTGGCGGCGGCGGCGCGGGCGGCGGCGGCGGGGCCTCGCGCGTCGTCAACATCGAAATATACATATAAAGCAGGTAGGCAGGCATATTACTTAGGTATTTTTTAAAGCATATTTAGAGCGAAAGTCCTAAAAGTTTGCATATCGTAGAGCCATACATGTACAAAGATCAGTGTGATCACTGATCAGTGGCCGCTCCTGCTAAAGAGTTCAACGCGCGCGGTGACGAGCCCCACGCGAGCCCGACCATGAGAGATCTTCTTTGGTGCAATATTTTCATTTTCTCTTGTTTCTTTGGTCTTTTACTTGTTATGTAACCATCTATGTAATACATATGGAATGCAATAAAGAATTGAGTATATGGTTACCGACATTCATTTCATTAACATGATTGCTGGGTGCCATGAAAAATAAGGCTGTTTTTCGGGCATTTGTGTCAGCTTATTACCTACCGGCTGAAACAAGCGACTTAAGTATAAATCAGAAACTTTCTGTCGAGGGCCCGGTCCATCCTGCCGGTATTTATTAAATAAATACTGTAATCACTGAGAAGTTACGATATTTAGAAAAAATATTGAAACTAACATATAGAGGCAATACATTTATAAAAATATAACATTGATGAATGAATCAAGCATATATATTTATTGGCAGTAAACTCAAAACTGCATCTCCAAAAATACTTGTTGTAGCTCCGGATGATAAACTTATGTACCTAAGTGCTACTGATGTAGGTAGCGTGCGCCGTGCAGCGTGCTCATCCGCGCTCAGTGTGACGCGGCAGCTCGTGGTTGCATCACATCTTGATTACAACCAGTACGAGGAAACGATCTCGTGCTGCCTGCTGAGCGAGCAAGTACGGCATGCATTACATACTGTAGTAGTACAGCAGCTGCGTAGTTGCACACGAAGGATTCTTCGTATGAACTTGAAACTACGCAGCTCACAAACTCAAACCATTTATTTCAAGCGATTTTTAATTGTGAAAGAGTCGGTCAGTTAGTCAAAAAGTTGAAGCTAGTAGCCAATTCCGAAACGTAGATCTCGGTGGAGAAGAACGGGCAAGAAACTCCAAACGTGGATATAGAGGCTGCGTTTCAAGATGATAGCACAGAAATCTCCTCGTTATGACATGTTGCCACATCGGTACCGGAAGGAGGGGCGGGTCGCGCTAGGACTACGCATGCAGAGCAGGGCGAGCCACTGTAGCGGCGGGTAGACCCGTTGTGAAGCAGTCGCCGGGGAGACGGCGTGGCGCCTGGCGCCCGTACGTTCTGGCTGACTCAGGGGCTTTCCGGACATGGGTGCTTCGGAATGTACTTGTGCCGTACAGGCCGGGTCGCCGACGCCTGCTTGCCACCACTGTGGGCACTGCCTCGACGCCACGCCGCACACTCTGCAGGAGTGCCCGGCCTGGGCGGCGCGAGGTAATGCCATGGCCTTCGGAATGTACTTGTGCCGTACAGGCCGGGTCGCCGACGCCTGCTTGCCACCACTGTGGGCACTGCCTCGACGCCACGCCGCACACTCTGCAGGAGTGCCCGGCCTGGGCGGCGCGAGGTAATGCCATGGCCTTCGGAATGTACTTGTGCCGTACAGGCCGGGTCGCCGACGCCTGCTTGCCACCACTGTGGGCACTGCCTCGACGCCACGCCGCACACTCTGCAGGAGTGCCCGGCCTGGGCGGCGCGAGGTACTGCCATGGCCTTCGGAATGTACTTGTGCCGTACAGGCCGGGTCGCCGACGCCTGCTTGCCACCACTGTGGGCACTGCCTCGACGCCACGCCGCACACTCTGCAGGAGTGCCCGGCCTGGGCGGCGCGAGGTACTGCCATGGCCTTCGGAATGTACTTGTGCCGTACAGGCCGGGTCGCCGACGCCTGCTTGCCACCACTGTGGGCACTGCCTCGACGCCACGCCGCACACTCTGCAGGAGTGCCCGGCCTGGGCGGCGCGAGGTACTGCCATGGCCTTCGGAATGTACTTGTGCCGTACAGGCCGGGTCGCCGACGCCTGCTTGCCACCACTGTGAGCACTGCCTCGACGCCACGCCGCACACTCTGCAGGAGTGCCCGGCCTGGGCGGCGCGAGGTACTGCCATGGCCATTCGGGCCATGATCGGCGACAACGTCGCCTCCTTTCGCGAGGATGAACAGCTATTCAATAATCCTGCGACATATTACAGGTCCCTAAGCCGATGTCGTGACATTATGGCTCTTTGCGAAAACCCTAGGACGATTGCAAAGGCGCAGATATTTCAATCTGATAGAATTCCATAGTCATGATAGTTGCAGACCAAAGCTGTCTGTACTTACTAACTATTTATCTAATATCTGTTACGTTACATTTGTATGAATTCGATGTTCTGTGGGATTATCCCATTCCAATGACGGATTGTCGCAGATATTATTCTTATTCAAGATAAAGATAAGGCAGATAAACAAACTTGTGTCAGTAAGTACCTACTTACCAATATCTTATCCACGGTCAATTTGAAGGTAAGTCATTGGAAAAGGGAGCCTGCCTGCAACGTGTGGTCACTTTACCGTTTACTCAATATGGACTAAAATATGATTAATTAGAACGTATTAGTTACGATGTGCTATGCAGATGCAGACATCGTTGATTGATGAAGTGGACGACACATAAGTTACATAAGTGCCGCGAGCTTTGAATGCACCACTATTGAGAATGACACATGTTGTGAGATGTGAGCAAACGGTGACGGGAGCTCGATGTTTACAATGTCAGGGCTATGTGTGTGTGCGCGGGCACGGGCGGGGCGCGGCGGGCGCGGCGGGGGCGTCGCGCAGCCTCCGCGCATCTCGGGGCGCGCGGCAGGCGGGTGCGGCACATCGACACTCCGCGCGCGTCGCCGCCGCACCGCCAGTCGCGCACCGACCGCGCCGACATCCGCACGCTCTTCGCGCCCGCCGCGCGTTCTCCCGCTCTCCACACCGACAGCACCACGGCCGGCCCGCCGCGACCTCCGCCGCACGCCCGCACCCGCTCCATGCGCCCCTGACACCGCCGCCTGTCGCACCGCACGCACTGCCCGCACCGCCCCGCGTCGGACTCCGCCGAACTCCCGCACAAGTGAGTTATGTTCCGAGCGAGCCGAGCTG
The DNA here is from genome assembly GCA_948150665.1 of Conistra vaccinii. Lineage (NCBI taxonomy): Eukaryota > Metazoa > Arthropoda > Insecta > Lepidoptera > Noctuidae > Conistra > Conistra vaccinii. The sequence continues at coordinate 58,805 of OX411323.1, read as the reverse complement.
GCGAGCTGGACGTGGCCGGCGCCGCTCAGGTAGCCGCCGATACTCACCCGTTTGTTATCGTTCCGAGCCCCGTCGGGACCCCGCTGCGCCCCCATGCTCGAGTCGTGACTATGCTCTACGAAAGAACGTGTAGTGTTGAACGTCAGTGAGGACATGAGGTGAGTCACACAGCGTTGGTCGCATTCCTTAGTTATTATCCTCTTTAAATTGCTGGTGTTAATTAGTTAATTGCGACAATCGCTCGAAGGTACAGCGAAAGCGAGACGTCATCATGTCCTAATGAAGCCAGTTGCTGTTGACGAACGTTGGTTGCTGTGGCTACCTGACCGTATATTATATGATACTTATCTATAAAACGAATTCGCAAGTTCGCATATCCTTCTGCTAGTAGAGGTATCGTATTGCGCGAGAGTGGACGCACCGACGCAGGTGACTTATAAATTCTTCGGCGTTACTTTCTCGCGCAGCGCGATCGGCACTGCCGGCGTGCCGGCGGCCGCCAGCCGCGCTGTTCCGGTACCTACTTCTTGTTGCAGTTCCCATGCAGTGGTAACCAGAATCTTCAAACCATCAGAGTAGTCTCGACTGTAATACCGACTAGGTATTAAAACATAAAAAAAACTCAGCCAAAAGCGAGTCACGCTCATGCAATCACGGTTCTTGACCAGACCATTGTTAAGTAAATCTGTCGGCTGTTTAGCTTAATTACCTCGATGTTAACAACACCGCACCTGTCTGCACCGCACCGTTTTTTTCTTTTTGCTCCACATAAATCCTAACGTTACTTAGTTCTGCGATGACGCGTGCGTTAATTTTTTGATCGAGTAGAAAACTGACCGATGAAGTCGCGAAACTATAAGAAAAAGCTGTGCTATTACTGCCACTCACCACAGAGGCTTCCGTGAACTTGCTAACATTTTCTGTAAAAGTGCTCACGAACATGTAGTGCTAAAACAAATTCTGTTAAAGTTATGAAAAAGATCTACAATAAATACATTTTTCTCCTGGAACATCGTAAATATTCAAAGCTGTCGTGGAAAGCAGGTAGGTGCGGATAGAATTTAATCCTTTTGATTTAGGTTGGTATTTTAACACAATAAATGCTTTTAAATAAGAGGCAGGGCATCGTTCGCCGCGACCGGCAGCAATCTGGACACTTCACAAGGAGTCGGCAGTGTCGGCACGACGGCGTCGGCCGGCTTCAAGAAGCACAAAGAGCTCACGCGCACCGCAAACCAGTCAAAGTACAGAGCTTATGAACGAACTGACAGAAGGCTTATGGCGGATGGCGGCCCGCATCTTGAGAGACTCGCTGTAGTTTACTGTGAATACCCCGCAGTCCCACATCCATCGCCACCACGGCAGCCCAGAAACTTGCGACGGACGTCGACAAGGACGTACTACATGCGACTTGTAATCGAGTGTTCAAATTGGAAGTGGTGGTTTACAAGGACATCGCCACAGACAGCACCGCACCGCTGCAGAACGGGTTAGCTCACTATTGCTGTTAGTGTTGAGGATAACTGCGTAAAAAACTTAGGTATAAATGTTATTTTCTTTTCCACTTTTAGACAGGTTTTTAATCAATAAGTACGTGAATACGTGAATAATTTTAGTTTGTTATTTTGTGAAGCGGACCGGTCATTAGGTATATTTTGTGAAGCGGACCGGTCATAATTTGTATATTTTGTGAAGCGGATCGGTCATAGGTGTATTTTGTGAAGCGGACCGGTCATAGGTATATTTTGTGAAGCGGATCGGTCATAGGTGTATTTTGTGAAGCGGACCGGTCATAGGTATATTTTGTGAAGCGGATCGGTCATAGGTGTATTTTGTGAAGCGGACCGGTCATAATAATATGTACCTAGTTGTATTTTTTTCGAAGACAACATCACGTCTGTGTTTCCCGAGGGTTCCCCGACTTACGAGTTTAGGTCGTGGGTTAGAACCCAGGCAGGTGCATTAGCATAAAAGCATAATTTTGCCTATAATTTCCCACTGCTGGGACACAGGCCTCCTCTTTTCGAGAGGGAATGGGCGGGTTGGCAGATATCACTCGTATATCTTCAAATTGGAACTCTATTATATTGTATTTGTATATCTCTAATATGTAAATATATCTCTAATAGAACCTATGAACCTTTACCTAAAAGAGAACATAAACATAACAAGAATGAAAACGAAGGAAAGTATAAGAGAATAAAGGCGCCGCTCCACGTCAGCCCACGATACATGTGAGCTCAGCTTTGTTGTATGAACATGTAGGCGGGCATCGTCCCCTGCCACCTGCGACCTGCGACCCACGGCCACGCTACGCTAACGTGGAAAACCTCTCCGCGCTCATCCGACGTGTGCTCAGTGGACGGTCGACTTTATTCACTGATAACTTCAGGGCCAATGTCAAGCTGGTCTGTGAGACTGTGACAAGTCTGCGCAGTCGCAGTGTTGGGAACATTGAAGATAAATGATGTGTGCAGGAGATGGGTTCTTGTTCAGAGACCGATTTTAAGTCTTGGACGCTGGAAGCGTTGAAAGCAGATTAATTAAGTTGACAGCACAGTGTGCAGGAAATGGATTACTACTGAACAGAATAAAATTATGCTACCAAGACCAAGGTTACGGTTTAATAAGAGAAAACAATGGATCTGTTTGTAATATGAAGACAGATTTCAAAAGATGGTAAGATTGATGCGGATTTGAATTGTGATGGAAATCAAGTAAACGGAAATACGAATGGTTGTGGTGACTAATCGATTAATGTCCGAACAGCCGCAGTGACTGGCTGACCGCAATGGTCACAGGAACAATGCCTTGATACAGAAGGGACTGTCGGGGGTGGTCAAATATTATGCTTTGGAGATATTACGATGACGTACATAAAATAGTAGGTGGCCTAAAAGACGCTAAAGCCTACATGCAGCATGCAGAGACAAATACTTATTAAAGAAAGTTTGCAAACAGATTGTTCGCGTAACGTGTTGTGAGCATGAATCAAACAAAAGAAAATTAAGCGGACTATGATGATGATGAATAATGATGATGAAAGATATTAATGAAAGACCAAGTCACAGACCTAATTGGTGATGTCCTTCAACAAAGTGAGGTGCGTAGTACTCGCAGAATGATGGATGAACGAAGAAGAAGGATGAAGCAAATAGTAGGCAAGAGGTGTAAGTATGGAAAAGAGAAAGAGAGCTCGCATTATATTTTAACATGTCATTCAATACGCCGCAGAATAAAAATCAGAAGGTTCTAACTTTAAACATTGCAGGAGTGAGCACTGAGCAGGGCCGTGAGCCGAGCATTACAGGAGTGTAATGCTATTGTTACCTACTGATGAGTGAGCACTGAGCAGGGCCGTGAGCCGAGCATTACAGGAGCGGAATGCTATTGTTACCTACTGATGAGTGAGCACTGAGCAGGGCCGTGAGCCGAGCATTACAGGAGTGTAATGCTATTGTTACCTACTGATGAGTGAGCACTGAGCAGGGCCGTGAGAAGAGCATTACAGGAGTGTAATGCTATTGTTACCTACTGATGAGTGACCACTGAGCAGGGCCGTGAGCCGAGCATTACAGGAGCGGAATGCTATTGTTACCTACTGATGAGTGAGCACTGAGCAGGGCCGTGAGCCGAGCATTACAGGAGTGTAATGCTATTGTTACCTACTGATGAGTGAGCACTGAGCAGGGCCGTGAGCCGAGCATTACAGGAGTGTAATGCTATTGTTACCTACTGATGAGTGAGCACTGAGCAGGGCCGTGAGCCGAGCATTACAGGAGCGGAATGCTATTGTTACCTACTGATGAGTGAGCACTGAGCAGGGCCGTGAGCCGAGCATTACAGGAGCGGAATGCTATTGTTACCTACTGATGAGTGAGCACTGAGCAGGGCCGTGAGCCGAGCATTACAGGAGTGTAATGCTATTGTTACCTACTGATGAGTGAGCACTGAGCAGGGCCGTGAGCCGAGCATTACAGGAGTGTAATGCTATTGTTACCTACTGATGAGTGAGCACTGAGCAGGGCCGTGAGCCGAGCATTACAGGAGTGTAATGCTATTGTTACCTACTGATGAGTGAGCACTGAGCAGGGCCGTGAGCCGAGCATTACAGGAGCGGAATGCTATTGTTACCTACTGATGAGTGAGCACTGAGCAGGGCCGTGAGCCGAGCATTACAGGAGTGTAATGCTATTGTTACCTACTGATGAGTGAGCACTGAGCAGGGCCGTGAGCCGAGCATTACAGGAGTGTAATGCTATTGTTACCTACTGATGAGTGAGCACTGAGCAGGGCCGTGAGCCGAGCATTACAGGAGCGGAATGCTATTGTTACCTACTGATGAGTGAGCACTGAGCAGGGCCGTGAGCCGAGCATTACAGGAGCGGAATGCTATTGTTACCTACTGATGAGTGAGCACTGAGCAGGGCCGTGAGCCGAGCATTACAGGAGCGGAATGCTATTGTTACCTACTGATGAGTGAGCACTGAGCAGGGCCGTGAGCCGAGCATTACAGGAGCGGAATGCTATTGTTACCTACTGATGAGTGAGCACTGAGCAGGGCCGTGAGCCGAGCATTACAGGAGCGGAATGCTATTGTTACCTACTGATGAGTGAGCACTGAGCAGGGCCGTGAGCCGAGCATTACAGGAGTGTAATGCTATTGTTACCTACTGATGAGTGAGCACTGAGCAGGGCCGTGAGCCGAGCATTACAGGAGCGGAATGCTATTGTTACCTACTGATGAGTGAGCACTGAGCAGGGCCGTGAGCCGAGCATTACAGGAGCGGAATGCTATTGTTACCTACTGATGAGTGAGCACTGAGCAGGGCCGTGAGCCGAGCATTACAGGAGCGGAATGCTATTGTTACCTACTGATGAGTGAGCACTGAGCAGGGCCGTGAGCCGAGCATTACAGGAGCGGAATGCTATTGTTACCTACTGATGAGTGAGCACTGAGCAGGGCCGTGAGCCGAGCATTACAGGAGCGGAATGCTATTGTTACCTACTGATGAGTGAGCACTGAGCAGGGCCGTGAGCCGAGCATTACAGGAGCGGAATGCTATTGTTACCTACTGATGAGTGAGCACTGAGCAGGGCCGTGAGCCGAGCATTACAGGAGCGGAATGCTATTGTTACCTACTGATGAGTGAGCACTGAGCAGGGCCGTGAGCCGAGCATTACAGGAGCGGAATGCTATTGTTACCTACTGATGAGTGAGCACTGAGCAGGGCCGTGAGCCGAGCATTACAGGAGCGGAATGCTATTGTTACCTACTGATGAGTGAGCACTGAGCAGGGCCGTGAGCCGAGCATTACAGGAGCGGAATGCTATTGTTACCTACTGATGAGTGAGCACTGAGCAGGGCCGTGAGCCGAGCATTACAGGAGCGGAATGCTATTGTTACCTACTGATGAGTGAGCACTGAGCAGGGCCGTGAGCCGAGCATTACAGGAGCGGAATGCTATTGTTACCTACTGATGAGTGAGCACTGAGCAGGGCCGTGAGCCGAGCATTACAGGAGCGGAATGCTATTGTTACCTACTGATGAGTGAGCACTGAGCAGGGCCGTGAGCCGAGCATTACAGGAGCGGAATGCTATTGTTACCTACTGATGAGTGAGCACTGAGCTTAAAGTAGTTCTACAACTATAACTATAAACAGTAACAGAAACTTAACTTGGCATAATTTTCACCACGCCACACAACCTCTTTGCAATCGTTGATCTAGGGCTTGCTAAAATGTGTTGAATTAGCCCAACGTCCAAGATGTTCAATTTAAATTATTTGGTCAATGAATCCCTCTCATTCTTGCTCTTGACAAACTCCATCAACAAATGTTGCACGTCTTCAATTTTGATGCATATTTCACAATTAGGTGATGCGACCTTTCGCATTAGGAAAGCACATTTTGTCGATGAATAGTGCCCAGAACGCAGCCTAATACACATGCCGGCGGCACTGTGTGTAGTAGCTATTAGTGCTAACTTAACACAACTTCTGCTTGAACTTGTATCCCCAAACCAGGGCACGCGAGAAGGTTCATTCTGAATTACTTTATACCAGATTCCTTTCACTTGAGACTTTTCATCAAAGTAGTTCCTCCATCGGTCAAAACACGCAATATTCCTAGTAATCTTGAATGTATGGCTTTTCGCTAGCCATCTCCACTGCTAGCTTTGACAGACGGGCAGCCCTCTCGTTGCCCCGTAAACCGATGTGTGAAAATATTGACTCCGTATCAAAGTTGCAGTCTCGTCTTTGTTAATATGATTAATTAAATTGAGAATATCATAGGCTATCGATGCACCTCTGCAACCAGAGACGCATCGAGCCACATGTTGTATGGCGCTCCTGCTATCAGTAAAAATAACTAAGTAGGTACTTTATTAAGTGTTTCACTAACTGCATCATAATAAGCCACAGCTTGATATACCTACTGCAATGAGCTCCAGAGTCATTCATTCATTATACACACAGTTGCTTCAATTTTAAAACTAGCTTCATAACCTGTATTTTGGAAGTAGAAGGCGGCTCCACAAGTCCACACCCATTTAAGTACACTTTTTGAACCGTCTCGCGTCTGTGAATATTTTACACCAATCACTGTACTTGGAAACTCCTAATTCTGATACCACTTCATGATACATTAGGATTAGATATAATATATTTTTGAGTGCTCGATAAAATCCAGATTCGTTTTGATCGCCATTTTAATTTGTATAGCGGATACCCAAGTAACAATATTACTTGTAGCCCTTTAGCATTCATCTGACGGGAGGTTCGCGTATTTTTATGAATCCCTCCAATGAACCTTTATATTTGACAACTTTCGACATTGATGGTCGTTGAGATGAGATCGCGACTACATTTTAAACGTTTTTAATAATTCGCACCTTTAAAGTAAAACCGTTAAGTAATCTCTTCGCAACGCGCATGCACCGCAGTAGTCAAACGTCAAAGCATCCAAGGGACACATTTTTTGTTCGCGGTGTCTTCTTTGATAGTATATTTTAGTTAGTATTTTATTAATTATAATTAAACTACTTTGAATAAAAGAGCCATTTTCAATAGGGTTCCTTCTATGGCTGAAACGAATGTATAAAAAAAACATTGACTCAATTAATTGATTTTATCGCAAGCTACAATGTTTTCAGGGTTTATAAATTGACGGACAGGAATTGAATTTTTTTTCAACTATTTTGATGCTTTTTCCATTTCTGCTGCAATAAATCAATTATTAAAAAGTACAGTATTAATCTCCATTTAATCATCTATACAATGGTATATAAATTAAGTAGGTTCTGTGTACTAGCAGGAGTGTAACAATAAAAACAGTTGCAGAAATGGGGCAAAAAATATTTTTCGATCGTAGAGCACACTCTAATGCTTCGCATTATGAGTCGTGCAATAACAATTATTATAACGAATTTATTTATTTACTAGCTTTTACCCGCGGCTTCGCCCGCGTAAAGGTCGGAAAATATCCCACAGGACCGTACTACCGGGATTCAGATTATCCTCTATCCTAACCCAGATCATGGCCTATACGGATTTAGTTAAAAGACCATACGCCTTTCAACTAAATCCGTTCAGCCCTTACGGCATGAAAAAGTAACAGGCACATTTTAGGGTTGCGTACCTCAAAATGAAAAAAATGATCTCTTTCAGTCGTCAGTAATTTGACATTCGAAAGAAGAAGACAAAGCTTTGTAACTATACTATATGTTTAACTATACAGACGCTATACAACGTTTATTAGTAAGGAGGTAATGTTTGTAGCGGTTACACCGCCACATACGAACTACGCATGAAAGACATGATGTCACACAAATCCTGCATCGCGCAGTTAGAATTTACCACGCGAACGACATAGATAAGACTATCCGAAATCAACTTATGAGCAGTTGCCCGCCCGACATAACACCCGTCTTGTCGGAGGATCCTCCCTTTTCTATGGTGTTGGTGGATGAGTGAACTTTACACCCTGTTCCTCATACCACTAAATTGGTGATCCTGAGACTGAACGTCAACGCAGCCTTCGTGCTACTACTTCAGCGTGACGTCATCATCATCAATCCCGCAAGCTTTCGTGAGGCGAGTTACACAGCCAGCCAGCACCCACGGCTCAGCGGGTATCCTGACCACCAGCATGCAGCGAACGCGCATTCCTTGTCAACACCCTTAGACTCATCACCCCGACTCACTGGGGAATCACCGAAATCACCGAAATCACCGCAATCACCGCAATCACCTCAATCACCGCAGACAGTTCCAACTCACTGTGAACTGTGCGGCACCCGGTTCCGACTCACTGGTAGCACAATCACCACAATCGCCACAATCACCGCAGACAGTTCCGACTCACCGTGAACTGTGCCGCACCCGGTTCCGACTCACTGGAACCACACCTTAAATCTCTTAAAAATAAGAGACAACAAAAATAATCACCGAAATCATCGCAATCACCTCAATCACCGAAAACACCGAAATCACCGCAATCACCTCAATCACCGCAATCACCGCAATCACCTCAATCAGCTCAATCACCACAATCACCACAATCACCAAAATCGCCGCAATAACCGCGGACAGTTCCAACTCACTGTGAACTGTGCGGCACCCGGTTCCGACTTACTGGAACCACAATCACCACAATCGCCACAATCACCGCAGACAGTTCCGACTCACCGTGAACTGTGATGCACCCGGTTCCGACTCACTGGAACCACACCTTAAATCTCTTAAAAATAAGAGACAACAAAAATAATCACCGATATCACCGAAATCACCGCAATCACCTCAATCACCGAAAACACCGAAATCACCACAATCACCTCAATCACCACAATCAGCTCAATCACCGCAATCACCTCAATCAGCTCAATCACCGCAATCACCACAATCAACACAATCACCACAATCGCCGCAATCACTGCAGACAGTTCCAACTCACTGTGAACTGTGTGGCACTCGGTTCCGACTCACTGGAACCACAATCACCACAATCGCCACAATCACCGCAGACAGTTCCGACTCACCGTGAACTGTGCCGCATCCGGTTCCGACTCACTGGAACCACACCTTAAATCTCTTAAAAATAAGAGACAACAAAAATAATCAATAATACATGTGAATTTTAAAATCAACCCCTATTTTACCCCTTTGGGGGATGATTTTACAAAAACGCTGAAAATCGTAATTCTTTATTTCTTACCAAAAGCATAAATTTGAATTTCCATATCCCCAACTTAGAAATATTGAGTTTCCCATACAAACTTTCATCCCTTATATCACCCTCTTGGGGGTTATTTTTGAGACAAAAAGTACCCTATGTCCTTCTCTAGGATGCCATCTATCTCCTTGCCAAATTTCATCGAAATCCGTTCAGTGGTTTAGCCGTGAAAAGGTAACATACAGACAGACAGACAGACAGACAGAGTTACTTTCGAATTTATAATATTAGTATGGATGTTCGTCGTTCCTTCATGTTGATTAAGTTATTTACACATTAATTTATTGACTACACCTAGTGGATAAAAAATAAGATTTTTTAATTATATTCGGTATAAATAATATCATCCAAGAAGGCAGCGGGAGGCTGAATAGGATTTTCTTGGATGTCGCGCCCATGGCATGCACCATATAAGACATACCATATAACACACGTCCTCATTCGGCGGAGGGAATACATATATTTTTGTCTCTTTCGCTCTTAACTAAAATATTACCTATACATGATGCAATTATGTTTTCATAGTTCCATATACTTACCTGAAGGGAAAAGTAACAAAAAAATCCTTGTTTCAGGGTTCAGTTTTCGACTTATATTTCGCTGAATAACATCGAAACCTGACGCTTTAGGATATTATGTCATATGACATTTTTTGTTGTTTAAGTGTCCTCTATCTAAATATATAACTTTCGATTTTCACCATCATCGATTATAAAAAAAAAACAAAATGGCGGCATCATGTTAGGGCCACCCTCCATACAAAAATCTTCTAACCCCTTTCGTTTAGTAACGGTTTTACTTTAAAGGTGCGAATTGTGGGAATGGGCCGTTAGATGTATTGTGCTAGTATAGTTTATAGGGAGGCTGCTGGACGGTGAGGGGCGAGCGCTCGCGTGCCACCCCGCGCCCCGCTGGCCACTCAATTGTACATACAATCATATCACGCACAGTGTGTCCACATGCCTTGCACACACGCAGTCAGTGGGCAGGGGCACTCCGCTGAGGAGCGCCATCGCGCCAGGTGCGTGCTATGTACGTAACTATGTGGCAACGCACGCGGCGACTCTAAAATAAGGCGCGTTTTTTGTAAGCTTTAATCCCTTGTGTTTGTGTTCTGCTGTGCAATGAAAACGCAGATTTAACGGGTGTAAAAATTATACTCTCCATTGTGATCATTTTTAGGGTTCCGTAGTAAACAGGAACCCTTGTAGTTTCGCCATGTCCGTCTGTCTATCTCAGAGACTGTTAGTACTAGAAAGCTCTAATTTGGCATGGTATACATATTAATCACGCCCTTTGAACCTTCAGGTTACGGAGATATTGAAGGTCAAATTACTAACTTTTTTACTTTGTCTCACGAAACCAATTTTTTTTATGTTAAACTTATATTATTAAACTTTTTCTTTTTTTATTTTTTATTTCCACACTTACAACTTAACTGTACCTGTTGCTTGCTCTCATAAACACAATGTTTTGCTTGCATTAAATTGGCCTATCCCAAATTCCCAACCGCGTGGTGTTACATAGAAGACAGCCTCGGACTGGCACACATTCCGGCAGAGACAATGCGGCGACGCTCAGTGAACCCCAGAAGACAGCCTCGGACTGGCACACATTCCGGCAGAGACAATGCGGCGACGCTCAGTGAACCCCAGAAGACAGCCTCGGACTGGCACACATTCCGGCAGAGACAATGCGGCGACGCTCAGTGAACCCCAGAAGACAGCCTCGGACTGGCACACATTCCGGCAGAGACAATGCGGCGACGCTCAGTGAACCCCAGAAGACAGCCTCGGACTGGCACACATTCCGGCAGAGACAATGCGGCGACGCTCAGTGAACCCCAGAAGACAGCCTCGGACTGGCACACATTCCGGCAGAGACAATGCGGCGACGCTCAGTGAACCCCAGAAGACAGCCTCGGACTGGCACACATTCCGGCAGAGACAATGCGGCGACGCTCAGTGAACCCCAGAAGACAGCCTCGGACTGGCACACATTCCGGCAGAGACAATGCGGCGACGCTCAGTGAACCCCAGAAGACAGCCTCGGACTGGCACACATTCCGGCAGAGACAATGCGGCGACGCTCAGTGAACCCCAGAAGACAGCCTCGGACTGGCACACATTCCGGCAGAGACAATGCGGCGACGCTCAGTGAACCCCAGAAGACAGCCTCGGACTGGCACACATTCCGGCAGAGACAATGCGGCGACGCTCAGTGAACCCCAGAAGACAGCCTCGGACTGGCACACATTCCGGCAGAGACAATGCGGCGACGCTCAGTGAACCCCAGAAGACAGCCTCGGACTGGCACACATTCCGGCAGAGACAATGCGGCGACGCTCAGTGAACCCCAGAAGACAGCCTCGGACTGGCACACATTCCGGCAGAGACAATGCGGCGACGCTCAGTGAACCCCGGGACCGAACAATGTTGACATAGTGCTCCGCTTACAGCATGGGGGTACTGTCAATACCCTCAGCCAGGTCAGGCCCAGCCATCTCCCGTCGCCACGGCACGCTCCGTGTGACCATCAGTTGAGGCGTGGGACGTGAAAGCGGGGCAGACAAATAAAAAACTGACACGAAGTATCTAGAGTCTAGACCGTTATACATAGTGTGAAACATAAAGACATAGTAGATGTTTCAGTTTCAAGTCTTACCTATTTTATTTAAAATACAGTTTGGACAGGCATACTATGACGTGAATGTCCCAGCGCCGGACATTATGTATGCTAACTAAAGGACCACCCGCTCCCTAAATGGGTGGCGAACCTTTTCACATGCCATTTTGTCTAAAGAAATGTTTAATGAAGCCATAGATGTGCCGTCAAATAATTTTGAATTTGTGATTATTGGGAAAATAATAAAACTTAATATTATCCTTATTATTACTTGGGACTTAATGTAACTGGCGAAATGTGGGTGTATCTACTGAGATACACCCACATTTCGGCAGTTGAGTCTTACAACAGCATCGTACAAGACGATTAGATCGACGAGTACATACGATCCTGAAAATGATTGTAGATAGGTTGGACTCACCTCTGCATGTGAGAGCTGCGGGTTGATTGTAGATAGGTTGGACTCACCTCTGCATGTGAGAGCTGCGGGTTGATTGTAGATAGGTTGGACTCACCTCTGCATGTGAGAGCTGCGGGTTGATTGTAGATAGGTTGGACTCACCTCTGCATGTGAGAGCTGCGGGTTCATGAATCGACATTGTTTTCCATTTTATTTTTGTACCTACTAACATACTTTTAAGCTTTTGTAAATAACACTTTGGGCCTTCGTTGTCTGAGCATAAAATATTTTTATTATTATTTTATAACTAGTTTTGTAGACGTTTACAGGATTACTTTATAAGATTCTTACTAGAACGTGCAGTCTTATAAGCGCCTGTTATAAAACTATTTAGGAAAGTTTCTTGTTTAATATAAAATTTGGAAAGGAAAGTGGAAAAATGTAATTATTTGCTCTTGTTAACGTCTAGTTTCATTCTTTTATGAGACATGCAATTTTATAAATGTCTTTAGATGTAGCTGCTAGGTCTGTACCTAGCAGCTACATCTGAAGACATTTATAAAATTGCATGTCTGACCTGTGTCAAGGATATTGGATAGGATTGATTTGTATAGTCGTGCTAGGGCTTTCAATACCGGGATACCGGTATTGATGATTTTATTTTATTATCAGTAGATATCACAGTGAAACAATTTCTTTTTACCCGACTGCCCCAGAAGGAGGGTAATGTTTTTCGAGAGTATGTATGTATGTATGTATGTCTATTTCTTTGGCACGCTCTGTAGCCTAAACGGCTTGATGGATTTTAACATATGAGGTGTCGTTAGATTCGTCTTAACTGTAGAAGTGTCATAGGCTATATAATATTTATATATTGCATCTGCAAATACAAAAAAAAGGGAGGGGAAGGTTTTTTTTTAAATAAATTGTAACAATATTGGTACCAAATAAAAGCTATTAACGAGTCAATGCCAAATTTAGATATATTAATAAAACTAAAAAGCTTGAAATAAAGAAAATTATTCAAAAAACAAAAAACCCGACTGCAAAAACACATAACTGAAAAGAGAAAAACAAGCATTATAAATTAATCTATAGAATTTTGGTATCGCAGGCGGGGACAAACTAATAACCGGATATATGGTGTAAGTTTTGTTTGTCCCCGCCTGCGATACCAAAATTCTATAGATTAATTTATAATGCTTGTTTTTCTCTTTTCAGTTATGTGTTTTTGCAGTCGGGTTTTTTGTTTTTTGAATAATTTTCTTTATTATTACACATTACCAATTTTTTATCTGGGTAAGTTATAAAAACTGGCGTATTTTAATTATCTCGTGGTTTATTTAGTTAGTTACATTTCATTAGTCCCATTGTTGAATTTAGCATCTAAAAACAACTGGAGGCAGAAATAGAAGTTGAAACTCAAAGGGAAGATAAGAGCAAGACCCAAGCTTCTTCCAGCACTGATGTTGAGTCTATTGTAAGAGTGGAAATGGGCATTTATAATAGTACTGGTTAGGGCTTTTAATACCGGTATTCCGGGATCCCGTAATACCGTGATCATGGATTTTATTTTGCCCTTTTTCAATACCGGTATTGACGCCCCAATACCGTGATCACGGTATTACAAACATTAGATGTAAATGATGTGATCTTATTCTCACACTTGTTTTCACCACGCAAGCGTTCCGCTGTTATCTTTAGCTCACTCTCCCGAGCCCCGCCTGAGACAATGCCCGAAATCGTACGATATATTGATGATAATTTGTTCAATCAATCAATCATTTAATTTCTTTTTTATGGGTTTATTTGTACATGGGTGTTGTCATTTCAGTTAGTTTTCCATGTTCTGCCGTCACATGGGAATGCAAATAGTATAATTTATAAAAAGATAACCTTAGAAATAACATTATAATCCCATTTTATAAATGAAAAGAACACACATAATGATACCTATGTTGATTTTTATGTGAGACATGATGACGTTTAGATAAGTTTATATTTTTTTGATACTTTACAAAGTCTATGTGAAATGCTTTCCTGCAAAAAGACTATAATATTAAGTTTTGATTACGTTCTTAATTCCTAGTCCTACCAAAATAATCAACCAATACCAAATTGTTTATAAGAGAGCTATACCTATGTATAAAAAGTATTTATTTTATTATTTTCAATAAATAAGAACAACTAAGACGGATTTGAAAATAAAAACATGTATTTTAAGGGTTTTATTAATGTCCTAATTGAACTTACGTTCAATACCGGATTACCGGTATTAATACCGAGATCCCGGTATTGTCTTTTCTAATACCGGTATTGATACCGGTATTGAAAAAGTCCGGTATTTGAAAGCCCTAGTCGTGTCTGCTAATGGATTGTTAGCACCAAACTAGCATGTCCTCCAGCTTTTATAGGTAAGATTCTACCTAAATGTGTCTTGAATTTGCTATTACCTTTTATAGGTAAGATTCTACCTAAATGTGTCTTGAATTTGCTATTACCTTTTATAGGTAAGATTCTACCTAAATGTGTCTTGAATTTGCTATTACCTTTTATAGGTAAGATTCTACCTAAATGTGTCTTGAATTTGCTATTACCTTTTATAGGTAAGATTCTACCTAAATGTGTCTTGAATTTGCTATTACCTTTTATAGGTAAGATTCTACCTAAATGTGTCTTGAATTTGCTATTACCTTTTATAGGTAAGATTCTACCTAAATGTGTCTTGAATTTGCTATTACCTTTTATAGGTAAGATTCTACCTAAATGTGTCTTGAATTTGCTATTACCTTTTATAGGTAAGATTCTACCTAAATGTGTCTTGAATTTGCTATTACCTTTTATAGGTAAGATTCTACCTAAATGTGTCTTGAATTTGCTATTACCTTTTATAGGTAAGATTCTACCTAAATGTGTCTTGAATTTGCTATTACCTTTTATAGGTAAGATTCTACCTAAATGTGTCTTGAATTTGCTATTACCTTTTATAGGTAAGATTCTACCTAAATGTGTCTTGAATTTGCTATTACCTTTTATAGGTAAGATTCTACCTAAATGTGTCTTGAATTTGCTATTACCTTTTATAGGTAAGATTCTACCTAAATGTGTCTTGAATTTGCTATTACCTTTTATAGGTAAGATTCTACCTAAATGTGTCTTGAATTTGCTATTACCTTTTATAGGTAAGATTCTACCTAAATGTGTCTTGAATTTGCTATTACCTTTTATAGGTAAGATTCTACCTAAATGTGTCTTGAATTTGCTATTACCTTTTATAGGTAAGATTCTACCTAAATGTGTCTTGAATTTGCTATTACCTTTTATAGGTAAGATTCTACCTAAATGTGTCTTGAATTTGCTATTACCTTTTATAGGTAAGATTCTACCTAAATGTGTCTTGAATTTGCTATTACCTTTTATAGGTAAGATTCTACCTAAATGTGTCTTGAATTTGCTATTACCTTTTATAGGTAAGATTCTACCTAAATGTGTCTTGAATTTGCTATTACCTTTTATAGGTAAGATTCTACCTAAATGTGTCTTGAATTTGCTATTACCTTTTATAGGTAAGATTCTACCTAAATGTGTCTTGAATTTGCTATTACCTTTTATAGGTAAGATTCTACCTAAATGTGTCTTGAATTTGCTATTACCTTTTATAGGTAAGATTCTACCTAAATGTGTCTTGAATTTGCTATTACCTTTTATAGGTAAGATTCTACCTAAATGTGTCTTGAATTTGCTATTACCTTTTATAGGTAAGATTCTACCTAAATGTGTCTTGAATTTGCTATTACCTTTTATAGGTAAGATTCTACCTAAATGTGTCTTGAATTTGCTATTACCTTTTATAGGTAAGATTCTACCTAAATGTGTCTTGAATTTGCTATTACCTTTTATAGGTAAGATTCTACCTAAATGTGTCTTGAATTTGCTATTACCTTTTATAGGTAAGATTCTACCTAAATGTGTCTTGAATTTGCTATTACCTTTTATAGGTAAGATTCTACCTAAATGTGTCTTGAATTTGCTATTACCTTTTATAGGTAAGATTCTACCTAAATGTGTCTTGAATTTGCTATTACCTTTTATAGGTAAGATTCTACCTAAATGTGTCTTGAATTTGCTATTACCTTTTATAGGTAAGATTCTACCTAAATGTGTCTTGAATTTGCTATTACCTTTTATAGGTAAGATTCTACCTAAATGTGTCTTGAATTTGCTATTACCTTTTATAGGTAAGATTCTACCTAAATGTGTCTTGAATTTGCTATTACCTTTTATAGGTAAGATTCTACCTAAATGTGTCTTGAATTTGCTATTACCTTTTATAGGTAAGATTCTACCTAAATGTGTCTTGAATTTGCTATTACCTTTTATAGGTAAGATTCTACCTAAATGTGTCTTGAATTTGCTATTACCTTTTATAGGTAAGATTCTACCTAAATGTGTCTTGAATTTGCTATTACCTTTTATAGGTAAGATTCTACCTAAATGTGTCTTGAATTTGCTATTACCTTTTATAGGTAAGATTCTACCTAAATGTGTCTTGAATTTGCTATTACCTTTTATAGGTAAGATTCTACCTAAATGTGTCTTGAATTTGCTATTACCTTTTATAGGTAAGATTCTACCTAAATGTGTCTTGAATTTGCTATTACCTTTTATAGGTAAGATTCTACCTAAATGTGTCTTGAATTTGCTATTACCTTTTATAGGTAAGATTCTACCTAAATGTGTCTTGAATTTGCTATTACCTTTTATAGGTAAGATTCTACCTAAATGTGTCTTGAATTTGCTATTACCTTTTATAGGTAAGATTCTACCTAAATGTGTCTTGAATTTGCTATTACCTTTTATAGGTAAGATTCTACCTAAATGTGTCTTGAATTTGCTATTACCTTTTATAGGTAAGATTCTACCTAAATGTGTCTTGAATTTGCTATTACCTTTTATAGGTAAGATTCTACCTAAATGTGTCTTGAATTTGCTATTACCGTTTTGCAGCCCTACACTGCCCACTCTTGATCTATTTTATAGGTAAGATTCTACCTAAATGTGTCTTGAATTTGCTATTACCTTTTATAGGTAAGATTCTACCTAAATGTGTCTTGAATTTGCTATTACCTTTTATAGGTAAGATTCTACCTAAATGTGTCTTGAATTTGCTATTACCGTTTTGCAGCCCTACACTGCCCACTCTTGATCTATTTTATAGGTAAGATTCTACCTAAATGTGTCTTGAATTTGCTATTACCTTTTATAGGTAAGATTCTACCTAAATGTGTCTTGAATTTGCTATTACCGTTTTGCAGCCCTACACTGCCCACTCTTGATCTATTTTATAGGTAAGATTCTACCTAAATGTGTCTTGAATTTGCTATTACCTTTTATAGGTAAGATTCTACCTAAATGTGTCTTGAATTTGCTATTACCGTTTTGCAGCCCTACACTGCCCACTCTTGATCTATTTTATAGGTAAGATTCTACCTAAATGTGTCTTGAATTTGCTATTACCTTTTATAGGTAAGATTCTACCTAAATGTGTCTTGAATTTGCTATTACCGTTTTGCAGCCCTACACTGCCCACTCTTGATCTATTTTATAGGTAAGATTCTACCTAAATGTGTCTTGAATTTGCTATTACCTTTTATAGGTAAGATTCTACCTAAATGTATCTTGAATTTGCTATTACCGTTTTGCAGCCCTACACTGCCCACTCTTGATCTATTTTATAGGTAAGATTCTACCTAAATGTGTCTTGAATTTGCTATTACCGTTTTGCAGCCCTACACTGCCCACTCTTGATCTATTTTATAGGTAAGATTCTACCTAAATGTGTCTTGAATTTGCTATTACCTTTTATAGGTAAGATTCTACCTAAATGTATCTTGAATTTGCTATTACCGTTTTGCAGCCCTACACTGCCCACTCTTGATCTATTTTATAGGTAAGATTCTACCTAAATGTGTCTTGAATTTGCTATTACCGTTTTGCAGCCCTACACTGCCCACTCTTGATCTATTTTATAGGTAAGATTCTACCTAAATGTGTCTTGAATTTGCTATTACCTTTTATAGGTAAGATTCTACCTAAATGTATCTTGAATTTGCTATTACCGTTTTGCAGCCCTACACTGCCCACTCTTGATCTATTTTATAGGTAAGATTCTACCTAAATGTGTCTTGAATTTGCTATTACCGTTTTGCAGCCCTACACTGCCCACTCTTGATCTATTTTATAGGTAAGATTCTACCTAAATGTGTCTTGAATTTGCTATTACCTTTTATAGGTAAGATTCTACCTAAATGTATCTTGAATTTGCTATTACCGTTTTGCAGCCCTACACTGCCCACTCTTGATCTATTTTATAGGTAAGATTCTACCTAAATGTGTCTTGAATTTGCTATTACCGTTTTGCAGCCCTACACTGCCCACTCTTGATCTATTTTATAGGTAAGATTCTACCTAAATGTGTCTTGAATTTGCTATTACCGTTTTGCAGCCCTACACTGCCCACTCTTGATCTATTTTATAGGTAAGATTCTACCTAAATGTGTCTTGAATTTGCTATTACCTTTTATAGGTAAGATTCTACCTAAATGTGTCTTGAATTTGCTATTACCGTTTTGCAGCCCTACACTGCCCACTCTTGATCTATTTTATAGGTAAGATTCTACCTAAATGTGTCTTGAATTTGCTATTACCGTTTTGCAGCCCTACACTGCCCACTCTTGATCTATTTTATAGGTAAGATTCTACCTAAATGTGTCTTGAATTTGCTATTACCTTTTATAGGTAAGATTCTACCTAAATGTGTCTTGAATTTGCTATTACCGTTTTGCAGCCCTACACTGCCCACTCTTGATCTATTTTATAGGTAAGATTCTACCTAAATGTGTCTTGAATTTGCTATTACCGTTTTGCAGCCCTACACTGCCCACTCTTGATCTATTTTATAGGTAAGATTCTACCTAAATGTGTCTTGAATTTGCTATTACCGTTTTGCAGCCCTACACTGCCCACTCTTGATCTATTTTATAGGTAAGATTCTACCTAAATGTGTCTTGAATTTGCTATTACCGTTTTGCAGCCCTACACTGCCCACTCTTGATCTATTTCGAAATCAATTTTATATAGAAATGTAAAATCGTTTCAAAGTAATTCTGACACTATTCTGAAAATATTAGTTCTGTTTAAAACAATATTTATTATTGGCATGCGAAGTTCTTTCTGTTGTATTACTAAGAACCCTAAAGCTTAAATATGGTGGCGAAGTAGGCATATCTTGTAGTAGTCTGGCTTTGACGAAATTGTTAAAATGCAATATTAAGACACGTGAGAGTATTTGTTCATTTCTATCGAAAAACATTATAACAAATATATTTAGTTTTGAAGGGGCATGAAGATATTATGTTTATTAGCATCGAACACTTTATCAATAAAATTAATTTTGCAAGTTGAGTAGGCATTCAAACAGTCAAAACACAAAAGTTATCTATTTGCTAATAGATATTAGAATGTAGAACTCCCCCCCCCCCCCCCTTTGAAAATACATATTATATTTTTTTCTTAAGATACCAGCACGGCATCGTTACAAAAAGATAATTATAATCAAACGAATGCTCTAGTACTAACA
Organism: Conistra vaccinii; assembly: GCA_948150665.1. NCBI lineage: Eukaryota > Metazoa > Arthropoda > Insecta > Lepidoptera > Noctuidae > Conistra > Conistra vaccinii. The sequence continues at coordinate 38,907 of OX411323.1, read as the reverse complement.
TCTGCATCGCGCTGCCAATTATTGGATCAATCATAGAAATATCTTATAACTATGTATCAATTCATAGAAATGTCTTATATCTATGTATCAATTCATAGAAATATCTTATATCTATGAATCAATTCATAGAAATATCTTATATCTATGGATCAATTACACCATACAGTAGCGGCACTCGTCAGATCGTTGGAGGACGAACGAACGATACAATTTTCATCTACCTAAAGAAGAAGTCTCAAAAACACCCTACGTCTGACAGGAACGAGAAATATCTAAAAAAATCGCAAAAAAAATTACATACTTCCGGTTTTAATCCTTACTGGCAAACATACAAAAACATTGCTCTGAATATTAATTCAGGGGTAGTATAAAAGTTAGTTATATAAATACCCCATCGTCTGACACGAACGAGAACTATCTCAAAACAACGCAAAAACTAGTAAATAAAATTACATACTTCTGGTTTCAATCCTTATTGGCAAACATACAAAAAATTGCTCTGAATATTATTTCAGGGGTAGTATATAAGTTAGTTATACTTACGTGTAATTTAAATTAAAGTAACATTAGTGTGACTTCTGTTGTTGCAGATTAGATGAAAAATAACTTAAATTAGTATGGGTATGGGTCGTGTAGAGCAGCTCAGTAGCACACAAAAGTATCTTAGACGGTTTTATGTAACGCTGCAGAGCAGACCAAGCACCAAGGGTGCAGGAGAGGAGAGGCAAAGTGTTATATGGGAGGAATACTCAAGTCCGGGACTAAGAGGGATGCAAGTTCAAATTATGAGTAATGCATATGATGCCAACAAGTGGAGTAGTATTTGAAGAAATGAGCGAGTCTCGTAAGATATGTAAGGGTCGCCTGAAATGGTTCAAAAAAAAAAAGTGAAAATCAAAATGGACATCATAGCAAAACAAAGAGCCACATGTAATTTTGGAAATCAATTCGTAAGTTGGATATTAGGCCTGGGCTTCCAGTGAGCGGAGGAGGGATCAGTGACCCTGGGGGGATTGCGAATTATATGTTTATGCAACATTTCAAGGTACAGTCGCCTCTGGGTCCTTCTGTTACAGTGGGTGGTGCTGAGTCTGACCGTGAGAGGGTGAAACCACTGACACATTTTCTGGCTAAACCAATCAAAGTTGTCATTCAAAACATGAGTAGGTAGAGGTAAATCCCCACCACAAGGCCACGCACGACGGACTCAGCATTGAGCATTTCAAATATGCTGGGGTTCACCTGCCGAGGGTCCTGGCGTGGTTATATACAATGTGCATTAGTCATTCTCATCTACCAGCCGAGTTGATGCAAACTGTAGTTGTACTGTACCTATTGTTTTTTTTTTAATTTTATTTTTTATTGTTAAAAACAGGACAGGGGAAAAGTACCCTTTGTTCGTGCTAATATAAAGTACTTAGGTAAAGCTTGTTTATTTATTAGTTCGTTTCTAGCCGAACCAAGAGCAAGCGTTCATGGTACTTACCTACGAGTATGTATCTCTTGTATGTGTTTACGTTCGTTATCGATAGTGCGGATAATCCGGTGTGGCGTGCTATAATTGATTCGCCAAATGTTTGAGCCAATGTGTGCGAGTGCGCGTGCGCCGCGCAGCATACTGATCGATTACTTAAGGCGACGATAAGCTACTTTTGATGATTTTATACCGAAAATTACGTCTAAACGAGTAGTGTTAATGATTTGTAAAAAGTATATTATGTTGTATTAGAGCATTTTTTTAATAATTTAATATACGAATATTTTAGATTATGTTTACATTACATACACATTAAATTAATTTGTAAAGTTGTGTCTAACGCGGATAAAAAACTGAGAATTACGCAAAAGCTATCAAGCGTATTTTTCTGAAATCTTCACCATTTTAAGGATAATTAATACGAGTATATTAATCTTTTAGTATACCTACGTGTTTTATTTAAATACCTTTTGTTTTTATATATAGAGGGACACTGAGCAAGGGCACTCCTGCCCTTGCTCAGTGTCCCTCTGACATGATCAGAGACCTTGTTTACAGTTGTTCTGATTTCAGTCGTTCTGTTTTTATTTATTGTTTATGTCAGTCCTGCAATAGGAAGGGGAGAGTTTCTGAAAGTAGTCTTTTTCCGTATCATATACCGTATAACAATGGGTTTCTATTTTAATATCTTATAATAATTACATAATGCGTCAAATTGGTGACAGCGCTCCTTGATGGGCGAGTCCTATTACTGGCTGGACGTACGACGCGTTGCGTGAGCTCAGTACAGAACACGCAAGCTAACCACTCAAGGTCACTGGCATGTATCTGCGTCTTAAAGTTAGCGTCCCAACTCCCATCCATTGAAGTATTAGAAGCGTGATATTGTTTAAGCCTATATTCCGCCTAGGTTTTTTAAATGAATTAGGGACATATTAGTTTTTTTTTTACCCGACTGCCCCAGAAGGAGGGTAATGTTTTTCGAGAGTATGTATGTTTTACCCGACTGCCCCAGAAGGAGGGTAATGTTTTTCGAGAGTATGTATGTATGTATGTATGTATGTATGTATGTCTATTTCTTTGGCACGCTCTGTAGCCTAAACGGCTTGATGGATTTTAACATATGAGGTGTCGTTAGATTCGTCTTAATTGTAGAAGTGTCATAGGCTATATAATATTTATATATTGCATCTGCAAATACAAAAAAAGGGAGGGGAAGGTTTTTTTTTAAATAAATTATAACAATATTGGTATCAAATAAAAGCTGTTAACGAGTTAATGCCAAATTTAAATATATTAATAAAACTAAAAAGCTTGAAATAAAGAAAATTATTCAAAAAACAAAAAATCCGACTGCAAAAACTGAAAAGAGAAAAACAAGCATTATAAATTAATCTATAGAATTTTGGTATCGCAGGCGGGGACAAACAAAACTTACACCATATATCCGGTTATTAGTTTGTCCCCGCCTGCGATACCAAAATTCTAAAGATTAATTTATAATGCTTGTTTTTCTCTTTTCAGTTATGCGTTTTTGCAGTCGGGTTTTTTGTTTTTTGAATAATTTTCTTTATTTTAAGTAGTTTCTACGAGTACTCTGTGTCACTCGAACCTAAATTCCTAGTTTTCAATCAAAATGTTTGTATCTTGAATTAATGTTAGGAAGACTTTTTTTTCCCATGTTTGTTTTTTTGCAATCGGTCGTCAGACCATAAGCGAATTTGTTCCATGTCAAATGGCGTTGTGGTGGAGCAGCCAGTGCTGCGCCTCCCACTTATAGAAGGTGGTTCCTCTTCAGCCTTTTTACCACCGCTGTCGGGTTTAACAGTTCCGATTTCAGTACAATGGCTCGAAGGCAATACAACGCCTGCAAGCATCAATTGGCCAATGAAATTATCCAACATAGAGAAGCCGATTGGACCAAGCTACTCGAAAATACCGAAGACAATCGTAAACGCATGTGGGCTGTGCAAAGAGCAATGAAAAAGCCCACCATGAAATTACCTCATTTCAGCGACTGCTGCAGTGAATTAGAAATCATCGACAGACTGGTCGATACAGCCATAGTCAAGGAAGCCACCATCGACGTAAGCGACGAATGTACAGAAATGTATACACCATTTTCTCCACTCGATCAAACATCACAACACGAGCTCAAATTAGCCCTTAGACGCTTCAAGAACAACAAAGCCCCCGGACCCGACGGTATCAAAGCCGACATTCTCAAACTTGGCTGCGATACCATGATCGCGATATTCAAACGTATCATGGACTACGTACTTGAGACGGGCTACTTCCCGAAACGATGGAAAACCAGTAAATGTATCTTCCTGCATAAGGTGGGTAAGGAAGCCGGTAGGAATCGAGTTGTTGTACGCGCCGCCCCTGATGTTCTATGTTAAGAGGTTTGGTTTCCGCACTTAGTCCGTCAAGTGGACCATTGTGCGTGGGCCATACCGGCCGTTTGGTGGTTATCCCAACCAGCCCATCTCCCTCCAGAAAATATTACGTCTCCTGGTTTGTTCAGAACATCTGTGTAGGATTTGGGTGACCCGAGGGTTTCTGTTCTAATCGAAGTTTGCCCTTGCATTCAAAGAGCACGTGTGCAACGGTCTCCTCAGCCACCATGCACGCCCTGCGCAGAGGATGTTTAGCGAGCAGTATCCCGTGATGCTCCCCGTCACCAGGCGCAGGCCATTCCTGTCCAGGCGTAATAAACGCCTGGTTAGCCTGCTATCCAAGCATGGCATAGCTTCCTTGGCCTGCCTGCAGCCCGGTGTCGAGGTCCACCAGTACTCCGCTAGTGTGTGGGCGAGCTCCTGGAGCCACCTCGTTGGTTGAAGGGGATGGGTACGACAGGCTCGGCTCCGCAGACTGCCGTGCTGCTCCTCGTCCAACAAGTTCGTCAGCTGCGTGTTGCGGCTAGATACCGTTATTTGTTAGTTTAGGGTGCCTCACTAAAACTTTTTAGATCTCACATGTAGAGCCAAGATTTAATTTTACAAGCCCTAACTCTACATACCCTCCCTAACTTGTGCCTTAGTCAAAATATGTGGCTTGGCCGTTTCGCTAACGTCACATGGGTGTAAGGTGAAAAATTTGTTCACTATTCATTACTTTTCTGTGATACAATTGTTAATTATTCATTCATTTAGTTAGTTCGTTCGGGCCACAGTTTGACTAAGGTGTACAATTTGTGAAGTTAGGGAGAGTATGATATAGAGTTAGGGCGTGTAAAATTGAATCTTGGCTCTACATGAGATCTGATAACTTTTTGACAGTGCGAGCCATAATCGTTTTGGCAACATTTTACATGAAAATGTTTTTGGTGGGATTTCACATCTTTTTGTATCGTAAGTTGCTTATGACAATATTTTTTATTTGGATCACTTATTCCTTCTTTGTCTATTGGTATGGTATATTTCTAGCACATCAGAGGTGCCTTTTTTCATAGCCCACTCTCTATCTTTGCCTTTTTCTTTGTTGGTTAACTGTTTATATTAAGCGATAGATCAGGGCGATACTTGGCTCTTGGCTGGCTTGGATAAGTGGATTTTTCTTGGCGAATCAAATATAGAGTCACTATTAGAAACATAAACATTCTCAAGTGGTGAACCCTTCATGTGTGGGTTCTACAAATGATATTTGTAATAAATAAAATAATAGAAAGGTAACTTTCTGAGGCAGTCTGGTTTAAAAACTTACAGATTGATCTTGATCTAACTACACAGACAGATTTTGGCAATTAGCTAAACCATACATTCATACCTGGATACAAGATGGTACAACATTTTTTTTTCTCATACCAGCTTGTGTCAAATAGAACATAATATGTACTGAACAAATTCGGCTGTATTTGGTTGGCCATTCATCGTCTCTTTGTACTTCTTGGATTATTTTAATAATCCATTTTTCTTTAACACTCGGTTCTTATGGGAAACTATAAGTTAAATACAAATAGTAACTAAGCACATTTATTTTATATTTTAAATCGGTCTGTCTGTTACCTCGATGTTGCACTGCGCCCTTATTTGCGCTACTTCCCCTGCATTCCCTCGACGTGCTTGAGCAGGTGGAATTTCCTTTGCCTCACTCTCATAGTCCGACGGGATGGCAACCCACCACGAGCAGAGAGAGATCAGGCGAAGGACCCACGGTTAAAAAACGGTAAAACGCGACGTGCTCGAAAGCAGATAGCTTTCGAGTACGTCGCGTTTTATTAAATTATCCATGTAGGTACCAATAATTTTGTATTCAAAAACATAGTTCCAAAGAAAAGTTTATCTAAAAAACAAAAACACAATAAAAAACACCGACTTTTAAAATATTTTAAAATCCTGTAACGTAGCCTCCATACTTCCTACATTCTTTTAAACTTTTTTTGTCAACGCTACACTAGCAATACCCCTCAGAGTAATAACAATACCCTATCGTTCGTTGTCATGGGAACGAAATTTTTGTTATATGCCATCATCTGTCATGTGTTTACATCATCCAATACCCAATTATAATAATTTTGATTACCATCAGTGAGACAGTGACGAAATCGAGGTTTTTTAGAGCTATAGAATTGCGAATTTATATTATTATGTTTAATAAGTCTACTATTAACATCATATCCCGAAAATTTTGTTTATCTGGAATAATCCAAACCCAAGTTATGAGGGTTCAAAAAAACGACGATCTGCTTCGAGAAAAGGTAGGTAGTGCCCCCTTGCGCTTCGCTTGATCTTCGTTCGTCTTGGCGGGACACTACCGTGCCCCCAGATCAGGCATCATTCTGTAAGACGAATATTGTAAAGGACATTGAGGTAGGTATTATTGTACTAACGTACAATACCTCAATGGTAAAGGATAAGATTATTGAATTGGAATATTTGTCTCTGAAAACAGCTGTCTTTAAGTAAAGATAAACATTACTGTGGTTCTAATCTTGGTTTAAAACTGTTTACTTTATGGGCAGGTGTTGGAACGAACGTGTAAACTGAACAGTCTCAAAATTTCTTTTTGCCTGTTAACGGACATGTGCTGGCTTTGCTTATTGTTAATCATACAAAAAATTAATACGTGATAAGTATAATTTTATTTTCTACATCGTAGCAATTTCCCGACAAACTGTACCCTTGCAGCTGATAGGCATATAAAATCTATCTAATAATCATAAAACTAATCATATAAGCGAGCGACTTCGAACTAAGCATGAGTTGTATGACAAATACGAATGCACGTCTTGTGTGTAGATATAAATATCGCTCGGCATGGCACGGTGTGAGTAAGTGATGGGTATGTGGGCGCACGCTCGACGCTCACAGCAGCCACAGCAGTGCCGCGCGTGGCGTGCGCGTCGAGCGAGCGTGGCGCGCTAGAGTCGTCGAGCACGCCTCTCCGAGTCATGTGACATCAATACTGTGTGCTTGCTTACAAGTATCAAATATACTGCCATTTAAATATAAGGCAATTCAGTTTGTTTTAATGACGAAGCGCCTCGCGAGACGCGACACAAAGACCTTGTTCATTGCAAACACATGACTGGGCCAGCGCGGGCGCACGGGTGCACGGCCGCCCGGCCGGAGCGAGCGAGCTGTCTCTATTCATTCTTTATTACTTTTTTCATATCAATGCTGCAATGGTAATATTTGATTTATTTATGGCAAAACCCGATCTTTGTGAATCCCTCATAAGCATAAAGCTGCGTGCAGACTAGTGCGACGCGACAGCGCGATGCAACACGGGCTATTGTTATGCCGTGAAGTTTTCTTAGAAACTGTATTGTTCGTGTCGCGTCAAGCTGGTCTTTACAAACCTTAACGATGATGACGTTGACAAAACCGACTGACAATGATTCAAATGGCCGTGTTAAGGCGGTTATCCGAAATCAACTTACGGGCAGTTGCCCGCCAGACATAACACGCGTCTGGTCGGAGGATCCACCCTTTTCTATGGTGGAGGAGTGAACTTTACACCCTGTTCCTCATACCTCTAAATTTACACATACTTAAACATTTGTTTTCATACAGAAGCTGTCTCCTGCACAGGTATTTTTTTTAGATTAATAATACATTTTGTGTAGATGTAGGAATGTGTTCCGACGAGGAAGACGTGCTTAAAAAGTGACGAACAGTATCTCTATTACAATCCATCGTCAATTTATCACAACTTGTTCGCAACATTACATACATTTTCCATGCAGCTCGGAAAACGAAAACATCGTGTTGGCATACACAAATGTGTGTGGCCACGCCTCTTTGTTTCGATGCTTTTGTGTAATGTTTCGAAAAAATACGCGCAGGAGACACGGCAAAATTGTATGTTGAAAAATTCACCCAAATAATCTACTATGGGTAGGTATAAACGATTAAACGTGCCACGTGCGTCTGCGCCCGTAGTCCTCGAAGGTCGAAAGGCAGAGGTGTAGGTACCTAGGTAGGTACTTATGCCTACCATATTTCGCCAGCACGCGTAGCATGTCAACCATAGACTGGGGAAAAGTATGCTCAAGAGATCCATAATTTGTATGCAGGGCCATATTTAGTCAATGTCGGTGATGGAGCGATAGTCATGCAGGATAACGCCTGGCCACACCCCTCGGGTCGTACAACAGTACCTTCAGGCGGTTGTTATCAACTCCGGATCCGTCCTGATCTCAGCCCGATGCAGCATGCCTGGGATGAGCTCGGGAGCCTGGTCAGAAGCCACAGACCACCGCGACGCACATGTCTGCGCTACCACGACGATACCCTTACCATGGTGCGTGTCGGTGCGGGCTGATCTTCGTTGAGTTGATAACTTCACAAGAAATGTATCCAATCTTGGACGCACCGCGACGCACGTGTCTGCGCTACCACGACGATACCCTCACCATTGTGCGTGTCGGTGCGGGCTGATCTTCGTTGAGTCGATAACTTCCTAAGAAATGTATCCAATCTTGGACGCACCGCGACGCACGTGTCTGCGCTACCACGACGATACCCTCACCATTGTGCGTGTCGGTGCGGGCTGATCTTCGTTGAGTCGATAACTTCATAAGAAATGTATCCAATCTTGGACGCACGTGTCTGCGCTACCACGACGATACCCTCACCATGGTGCATGTCGGTGCGGGCTGATCTTCGTCGAGTCGGTAACTTCAAAGGAAATGTATCCAATCTTGGACGCACCGTGACGCACGTGTCTGCGCTACCATGGACGTTAAAGCTTCGTACAGACTAGAGCGACGCGACACCGGCTATTATTATAGGTATACCGTGAAGTTTTCTTAGAAATTGTATTGTACGTGTCGCGTCGCGCTGGTCTGTACGAGCTTTAACTCTTCCCACGGTGTGTCGTGCGGGCTAGTGCGCGTGCCGTGTATAATTATATTTTTCGCCCCCGTTAGGCTGCCTGTCCACTGGAGCGGAGAGGAGAGGAGAGGAGCGGAGATGTGTCAATATTAACCAATAGAATCAAAACTCCGCTCCAGAGGTGCGATTCTATTGGTTAATTTTGGCACATCTCCGCTCCTCTCCTCCCCTCTCCTCTCCGCTCCAGTGGACAGCAGCCTAACCCCTATACCTACTACAACTTTCATCGAAATCGTTTGACAAGAGCCGTTTTCGAGAACGTAATTACAGGGTGCCAGGGACATCTACGCGAAAACTGTTACCATGGATTCAATAATATCAACTCAGAGACGTTCAGAATCATGTACTGAAACCATGTATTATCTATGACCATGGTATCAGTTTTCGCGTCGCGGTCGGTGTCCCTGGCACCCTGTATAAATATTGCTCGTTTAATAGTGTAGGATAGGATAGGACAGTGACTTAGGTAAACATAATTAAGTAGATTTAGAATTAGAAGAATTAGATCCTGTGGCTATAGCGAGTTACATTATGTTGGTCATTAGCCGTACGATGGCGGTACTGCTCTAGTAGCATGTGTTACAGTGTTACTGTGTGTAACTAGTGCGCGCTCTGTTGCAGGATGATCCCGCGGCGCAAGCACAATGCGTCGTCCGGCTCGCTGCCGCCGCCCGACGACAAGCACGCCAGCAACGACTACATCCGTGAGTACCCTCTGAGCAGTGTCCGCAGTGTAGTACAGTAGCGCCACCTGCGCCGGGCCGTGGAGCGGCTGAAGTGCCGACTGCCATCTACAAAACGAAGTAACACGTGTACTTGCATGTCACGAGTACAATTCAATCAAATTCCGAAAAATGATTAGCGGTAGCTACTTGTGAGGCCAAGAGACCACAAAGAAAGTTTTGGATGCATCCCTAGATTTAGAATCATCATCATCATCATTTTAGCCGAAACACGTCCACTGCTGGACATAGGCCGCCCCCAAGCACCGCCACTTCGACCGATTGTGTGCTTCCCGTATGTGGCTGTTTCCTGCGGCCTTCACAAGGTCATCGGTCAGCCCTTGAATAATGAACTACCATTTAAAAGGCCAATTTTTTAAGCCATACAATTATTTGGAAATAATAATATCCTGAAATTTTTAATAAATAGCATGGTCTTGTACTGTTTTTTCTCAAATTAAACCCGTTTACTTTCTTTATGATAAACTCCACTAATGCTGAGAATTGACTAATTATTCCAATGTTTTATTACGGCGGCCTTGAGAATACGGCACGTTCGCACTCTACGAGCGGCGCGGCGTGCCGTACTGACCAACGCGCGCGATTTTTTTGCGTCCGTGCGAACACAAGTACAGAACTTTGTTTGTCGCATTCATTCAACGCTCAACGCCGAGCGTTGAAAATCGAACACTGCGCGATAAAAAATCTAGGCGGGGAAAAATCGCGACCTTCGAACAGATGTACCGCTTTCTATTTGGTCCATTCCAAGCGCGGCACGCGATTTTATCACGCGCGATTCTATTACGTCCGTGCGAACGTGGGCTTAGAGTTGCCGAGTGTCGACAGTCAGTTACATTCAGTGCGCGCGATTCGCGTCGCTCACTCACGGTGACTGGCGGAATAGCAGCTGATGAAGTGTGAAATAGATCGGCGAGCACGTGGCGGTGGGGCACGCCGCGTGCGCCCCTGAACTTGACCGCCGCGCACAATCTCACCGCGACCGCTCACTACTGCTTACAACTCCAATACACAATAATTATGATTTGTTTGGGCATGCCGCTCTGCTCTATGTATTCATTACAAAGTAGTCGAAGTTGGTGCAGGCAGCAGGAACATGCTGTATTGTGTCGTTTCTGCCGGCAGTGTCCGACAGCGCGTCTCGCTGCGGATGGCGCGCGGCCCTCCGGCGCCGCTTCAACCGCAAGACGCTGCACAAGCGGCTGCCGGTGACGTCGTGGCTGCCACAGTACAACTCGGAGAAGGCGGTGGGCGACCTGATCGCCGGCATCACGGTGGGGCTGACGGTGATCCCGCAGTCGCTGGCGTACTCCAACATCGCGGGGCTCCCGCCGCAGTACGGGCTGTACGGCTCGTTCCTGGGCTGCTTCGTGTACATCGTGCTGGGCGGCTGCCGGGCCGTGCCCGCGGGCCCCACGGCCATCGCGTCGCTGCTTACGTTCCAGGTGGCGGGCGGCGTGGTGGAGAAGGCTATCCTGCTCAACTTCCTGACGGGGCTGGTGGAGCTGCTCATGGGTGTGCTGGGGCTCGGCTTTCTCATCAACTTCGTGTCGGGCCCGGTGTCCTCGGGCTTCACGTCGGCCGTCGCGCTCATGATCGCCACGTCGCAGGTCAAGGACCTGTTCGCGATCTCGGTGAGCGGCACCACGTTCCTGCAGCAGTGGATCTCCATCTTCCGCAACCTACACGCCGCCTCGCTCTGGGACCCCGTGCTCGGCTTCTCGTGCATCGCGCTCCTGCTCTTTATGAGGGTGAGTAGCACCGGTAGCACGCCTGAAACCAGCACTCACTGTCACTGTTATTTTTTCAATAACAATCCATAACGTGTACTGACGTATATTTTACAGAAAATCGGTATGATAAAACTCGGTGCAAAGTCTGAAGATGGTCCAAGCACAAGACAAAAAGTGATAACCAAGTGTCTGTGGATGGTCAGCACGTGTCGCAACGCCATCATAGTGGTGGCCACCGGCGTGCTGGGCTACTGGTTCGTGGCCTCCTACGGACAGCCGCCCGTGCGCCTCATGGGTACGTACCGCTCCGACATACTGCGGTTCTCAACACTGTCTATGACATTTCCCGACTTAAATTTTTTTTTCTGTTTTTTGTGCAAACGCCAGCCGAGAATAGAGGCAGCGGTTAGTAGCGTAGAGAGTAGAAACCCTCACGTCATCGTTCAAGTTCATGTAGCGTAGCTAGCATCAGTCCGCATCAGTCGCGAGTCGTGACGCTGTGCGAGTGACGCGAGTGACGCAGTGTGTGTGCGCAGGTGGCATCCCGTCGGGCGTGCCTATGCCGCAGCTGCCGCCGTTCAGCTACGTGCGCGCCGACAACTCCACGGCCGACTTCCTGGACATGGTGTCGGAGCTGGGCTCGGGGCTGCTGGTGATCCCGCTCATCGTGCTGCTGGAAGACATCGCCATCTGTAAGGCGTTCTCGGACGGCCGCACCATCGACGCCACGCAGGAGATGATCGCGCTGGGCGTGGCCAGCGTGATCAACTCCTTCATGCAGGCGTACCCGGGCGGCGGCTCGCTGGCGCGCTCCGTGGTGTCCAACGGCTCGGGCGTCAAGACCACGCTCAACGGCCTGTACACCGGTGAGCTACCCGACAACACTGCCGAGTTGCTCCCTGGCTCGCGCTGCTCACGGCTGCTTGTGTGTCCTCAGGCGTGATGGTGATCCTGGCGCTGCAGTTCTTCACGCAGTACTTCGAGTACATCCCGAAGGCGGCGCTGGCGGCCGTCATCGTGTCCGCCATATTGTTCATGGTTGAGTACAACGTCATCAAGCCCATGTGGCGAGCCAAGAGTGAGTACATTCGCTTGTTTCGTACATAACTTGATTGTGCAGAACATATTGTGCTCCCAATAATTCTTCATGGAATTTATAAATCTGCACTATATATCTATCCGCACATTTCGGAAATACCTGACATCTACCAACCTGCACTGGACGCGCGTGGTGGATTACGCCCCATTCCCTTTTATCAAGAGGAGGCCTGTGCCCAGCAGTGGGACTGTGCCCAGCAGTGGGACTGTGCCCAGCAGTGGGACTGTGCCCAGCAGTGGGACTGTGTCCAGCAGTGGGACTGTGCCCAGCAGTGGGACTGTGGGAACATTATACATCGGGCAAAGTGTTATTGGGTTTTCCATTAGAGATTTGTCTGTAGCACCCCGGAGTGTGGATTTGTGACCGGTTGATGGCGACAGGCTATAGGTATTAGGAAACTAAACATAACTGGCGTATTGTGGGTGCACCTGCACTTCTGCCAATCCTTCGAGGATTATTGGCGTGATGTTTTGTTTGTTAAGCATATGAAAGTATAGAGTTCACCAAGATGGTCGTAACTTATCACTCATGACTTCAGGGTTATATTGAACCTTGGCCAATGTAACCCTTGTATGGCGCCTTGTGTTGCAGAGCTGGACCTGATCCCCGGCGTGGGCACGTTCGTGCTGTGCCTCACGCTGCCCATCGAGCTGGGCATCCTCACCGGCGTCATCGTGAACATCATCTTCATCCTGTACCACGCGGCGCGCCCCAAGCTGTCCGTGGAGATGCTCAAGGTAGGCCTGTCGCGCGGTGGAGCTGCCCGAGGGCGAGGGCGACTGTGTACTGACCCGCGCGTGTTGCAGACGGAGCACGGCGTGGAGTACCTCATGATCACGCCGGACCGCTGCCTCATGTTCCCGTCCGTGGACTACGTGCGCCGCCTCGTCACCAAGCACGCCGCGTCCAGCTCCGTGCCCGTGGTCATCGAGTGCACGCACATCTACAGCGCCGACTACACGGCCGCCAAGAGCATCGAGCAGCTCACGGCCGACTTCCACGCCACGCGCCAGCCGCTGTACTTCTACAACGTCAAGCCGTCCGTGTGCTCCATCTTCGAGGCCGTGGCCAAGCCCGAGCACTTCGTGGTGTTCTACGAGGACGAGGAGCTGGACCGCCTGCTGGCGGCCGACGAGCGCCTGGACGCCAAGCGGCCGGCGCAGGCCTAGGCATTGTGATACAGAGTACCTAACGCGAGAACATATTTTTAGAGATTGACTTGACGGAGTGTGATATTTAGATAAAATCAGACGTTATTATATACACGTAAGAAAGTAATTATATGTATACTGAAGCAGAGCACTGTGAATACGTTCCCCTTCGTGCGAGCCGCTGAGCCGCTGAACCATCGACGCCCGACCGCGGCGATGTAAAACTGTCTTGTTGTGTACATACATAGAGATACTTATTATTTTGTAGGCGATAGAGTCTGAGAGCTTATGGCTGTGCGAGCTGTGATGGGGCGCGGGAGGCTGCCTCCCGCGCCCGCGCCTCCTGGCCCCTCCCCTCCGCGCTCGGGCCCCGGGCCCCGGGCCCCGGCCTCACACCGCGGGGCCCCGGGGGGGCGGGGTGGCGGGGTACTTAATATTTATGTGTACAATGTGTGGTGTGCATATGTCGCTCATGCTTTTTCCTCGAGAGCTAAGCAGACCTTAGACTAAATATCAAACTTAAATTTTACGAGTAGGGACTAAAGAGTAACAAAACGTGATAGCTATGCATAGAAGTAAGCATCGATCTATTTATTTGTAGGAAATGAAGTACAATTTAGGATACTATCATTACTTTATCGTTAAGGGTTTAAGAAGCAAGCTTTAACTGGCCTACGGAGCAGAGGCGAGCACTGCGCGAGCGCGCCGCCCGCGTACTCAGCAATGACGCCGGTAGCACACCTCCGCCGCGAACTATAGCAACGAAACCGCAGTAGGGACTTCAATTCAACTGGCTTGCGTCATGTTCCGCTGCGCGAAATTCGAGTAGCGGAACATGACGCGAGCCAGTTGAATTGAACTACTGCGGTTTCGCTGCTACTGTTTCGCGGCGGAGGTGTGCTACTGGGGTAATCACTTGACATACGCTACAGTAGCACAGATCCCAGTATTATCAAAGATTGTCTGCAGTACGCGCCGGCACGCGGCCTGCTCCTCGGTTCGTGTAGGATTTATCCATTATTTTGTGATCCTCTACTAATACGTTAAGTAATAAATATATTTTGGAGATAATAAAATAAATTATAAATATTATGTCATTATAATATGGAAGTTTATCTAACGATTGTGATTTACTATGTATGAATGTGATGGTTGTTGTGCCGCGAAAGATTTAAAGAATTTATTCAGTCACCGTTCTAAGAACAAATTCAATAAACTCTTTGAGAGTAATAGAGAGTTGCAGTTTTATTTATACCAAACGTCCCTTGAGGTTCAGTTCGGCGCAGACGCAAACGAGCGCAGATATCTGAGATACTTCACCCGAGGAGTGGTGCTGTCTGCAGGCCCGGATTACCGCCTAGCTAGGCACACACGGCACTGGCCTAGGGGCCCAGCCAGCCTAGGGGCCCCACCCACCCAGCTACCCCGACGTTAGTTAGCTTGCTTGCCTGACGACAGAGTGCAACGTAAACAGAAAGGCATTGGAAATATAGTCATACACGGGCGTCGCCAAGGGATTCAAAAACATTTAAGTAGTAAAAAATACAAGCCATTTTAATGTAAAGAAACTACAATTATGTATAAAGTCAATTTTGTTTATTTGGACGACTTTCATGTGGTTTCGTTATATCTCCTAAACGGGGTCTAAATCCAGAGTCCGGGGACGTAATATTCGTATCTATGTATTGGTGGTAGCCCCAGTCATAATACCTATTAGGTTTCACCAAGTTCTGAATAGTTTTGGGCAAAAATGACCGAAAATTCCGTTTCATTAATGTATGGATTACATTGAAAATGGAAATTACTGGACTGGACTGTACCTACAAAACATATAATTATTATCTTTGCCATCCTCCATATAAACCTCTTCCCTGTATTAACTTGCCCCCCCCCCCTGGACCATAGGCTGGCGACGCCCTTGTAGTCATAGTCCCTCTTGGGGGTTATTCCACTAATCCCCATTGAGAATCCCCATTAATGGGGATTTATGAACTTTTTTGTCCATAAATCCCCATCAATGGGGATTTGAGGACATGAGTTCACAAATCCCCATCGGTTCAAAAATAAAATACAAACAACATGTATTTAAGAATCACGAAGTTTTTATTTCTTACGAGGTAAGGAAAGGACTCATTGATTATTTTTATAATAAAAAAAATTACAGTAATGGCTAAATTAAATAAAATATAAAGTAGGTATAAAATATAAATATTAGCTCTAAAAACGACAGCTTCTAAGTCAATGCAAAAAAAAAACAGCCATTTTTGTGACATATTTTGATAATCGATAAAAAATCAATACCCAGGGAACTTTCCGCTGACCTAGAATCATGAAAATTGGCAAGAAGCAAGGTCTACATTGTTTTATATGGAAAGAAAGAAAGATAAATATTTTATTTGGGACACGCACAGGAAATATAAACAGTAGGTAATAAAAAACTAAAAAAGGAGCATCTAAAACTAACAATAAACAGAATTCGAATAAACGAAAATATTTTTTTAACTGTTAACGACCTGTGCGAGGCCAAAAAGGCCCCCCCCTATCTCAGCATAATATGCTGCGAAATTTAAAAATAAATACTGCAGATAAATAGATTTAAGGGGAATAGAATATGTTTTTCAACTACAATGTTAAGTGGGTTGGAAATGAAACCCTTCATTGTGCGTGGTCGCATGCAATTGGCCGAAAAAAGTTCTAAAATAATTGTACAGTATTTTCAAAGTTGATCTCTAAATGATTATTATTTTGTAGTAAAGTTTAGACCAAGACCCGCAGGGCTATTACCTATCTTGCAGAAGCAATGCGATAGCGATCATTTGTTTCATTTTGACAGTTCAACAACATTCAATGCGATAATTACGTTGCAGAGCAGAATTTAAATTTCGAACTTATGAAGTAATGGATTAGTGGAGACATATTCCCAAAACTCGTCAAAAAATGTGAAGATTTGATCTAACGATGGAAATTTGCAATATAATTTTTCCGCGCTATCTGTTAGGACTGCATGTCAACCATAGCTCCTAAAAAGAGTTTGCCACCAATCTGAAAATTAGAATCTTAAAGCATCAAAATGCTTTTCTTAAAGTTTCAATACGACCGTTTTTCACCGAAATACAGCCTGTCAAAAATCACCGAATGGAATTTTTTATGCTCCCTTAATTTTTTTGTGTAAGTAAGTTGTTACCTTCCTACATTGATAGGTAGCCAAGCCAACATTTTTGTTATTTACTATCGAAATCAGATAAAGTTTCGTGGAACCCCAGTTACAACTTGTGAACCCCCATTTTATTTTCACACCAACGTAGACCCCCGTCGCATCTCCAGGTGGGTCCAGCCCATGGTGCGGAGCGAGAGGGCATGGCAAGCCGTCACCTCCTTCTGCGAAGCAGTAATGCTCGCGTCGGGAATTGATAGCCGATTTCCGGCCACCGTAGGCGCAGGCCTGTGGACGGAGAGCAGAGGGCAGCTCGCCGTCCAATAAGGACCAGGCCCGGGTCGACGGCGCGTTGTGTTCCACGCGCGCCTCAAAGAGATGTCAGCAAAACTGACGTGGTCCGCTAGGGCCGATGCCTGCCGGGGTTGCGGGTAGTCCCAAGGGGAAACCGTGGCCACTGGCAACGCAAGGGAAGGAACACGGGTGGGTTTTAGTCAGTAAAAGTCTGACACGCCCTTCCGCTCCGCCCAGAGCGGGAGACATTGCTGGACCACTTTGGGAATCACTGGTTTAGACTGTATTATGACATGCCAGAAATATAATTAGCCATTACTTTAATTTGATTGATTATAAAATTAATCAATGAGTCCTTACCTCCGTAAGAAATAAAGACCTTGTGTTTCTTACACAATATTATATGTTGTTTTAATTTATTTTTAAACCGATGATGGGGATTTCTGAACTTTTTGTCCGCCAATCCCCATCAAAAGGGATTTGTGGACAAAAAGTTCATAAATCCCCATTGATGGGGATTTTCAATGGGCATTAGTGGAATAACCCCCTCTTGGAGTATAATTTAGTCTTTATTTCATTAAAATCGATGTTCTCGGTCAAAAAAAATCCGGAGAAAACTATGAATACGATAATGCGGAGGAAACGTAAGCGTAAAGTTCACGACTCTCTGACAGAGACAGATTCAGAGCTACCACTTTTAACGTAATTATGGACAGGCTGATTGTAGAACTACGGAGACGCGGATCTGCTTATGAGGAGTTAAGTAAAAAGTTAGACTTTCTTACAAAACTACATTGTATTGACCACATATTTATAAAATCACGTGCAATACCTTTTGGTCTCGTATGTAGCTTATCTATTACTGATCACGACCTAGCCCTGTGCAGTGTCCCCATTAAACCAGAAAGGCCCAAAAACAGTAAACGCTGGAAAGTCTGAACTGACTGGCCTGCCGTAGCTGCTGAGATCAATCAAACCAACTGTTATCCAGTTATTGGCTCATCTTGTGTTAATACTGCACTAAATTAATTCAACGACACTATCTCACGTGCTACTGAAAACCACACACAGAATGTTAAAATAAGTCGCAGAATGGTTAACATTCAACCCTGGGTTACTCCTGGTTTAATAAGGTGCATGAGGCAACGTGACAAACTTCACCTTGACTGCAAAGTCAACCCAAATGATCCCACAAAACAATTAATCTACACTAGGTACAGGAACTTTGTTTACACTCTCCTTCGCAATCTTAGAACATTGCACAATAGACAGGAAATTGAAACCAACAAGAACAATCCAAAAAAACTATGGACGACAATAAAAGACATATGTAAGAACAATACTTGCCAAAACACTTCAATGCATTTAGTTGCATCCAGTATCTCTCCAACAACATCCCTTGATAACTGCAATCGGCATTTCGTCTCTGTAGAAGAAAAACACGCTGCTAAGATCCTTGACAAACTTGCAACCACTCACCAATCATTAGTAGAATCACACATAACACCGAGCTCTATCTCACAGTCTTTCTATCTGCACCCGACCGATGAAGAAGAAGTCTCTAACATAATACATAACCTAAAAATAGACAGCGCACCGGGGCCAGATCAAATAACAGTTCCACTTCTCATAAACTGCCGAGAAAGCCTAATCAAACCAATTACGCACATATTTAATTTGAGTCTCGAATCAGGTGTCTTTCCTGACTCCTGGAAAATTGCTGCTGTGTCACCTATCTACAAAAGCGGTCCCAAAGATATGCCAGAAAACTACAGGCCTATCGCTCTGTTGTGTATAGTTTCAAAAATTCTGGAGAAAATAGTTAATAAGAGACTGGTAAACTTTCTAGACAATAACAACATTGTCTCAGGCAGACAATTTGGGTTCCGTCGAGGAAGGTCCACTGAAGATGCGGTGTCACTCTTGACTAATCAAGTTTCCCACCACATAGAAAATGGAGAATGCTGTGTCGGTGTTTTTCTTGATTTGGCAAAAGCATTCGACACCGTTTCACCCGGGCTTTTTCTAAAGAAATTAGAGATATCGGGTATAAGAGGTATACCTCTAGAATGGTTCCGCAGCTACTTGACATCTCGGTACCAATACTCAAAAATAGGCAGTCTTCAAAGCAGTTTGCTCCCTATCACGTTTGGTGTTCCGCAGGGCAGTACTCTCGGCCCAACGCTGTTCACACTCTACATAAACGACGTAGTAAATCTCCCTATAGGTAACGCTATGAAGTGATCCCTTACGCCGACGATACAGCCATTGTTTTTCATGATAAGACTTGAGAAGCGGGTGATTCATCTGGCAGAACAAGGCCTCGCTCAGATAGCGCACTCCCTAGACACAAACTTACTGACCTTAAATGTCAGTAAAAGCAAATACATTGCGTTTTCCAAAACCAGTGCTTCCAGCCCCTCTCAAACTACGACTCTAAAAATACACACTTGCTCACATACACCCAATAACGCCCCTCACCACAACTGCACATGTAAAATCCTTGAACGTACTGACACAATTAAATATCTCGGAATAACCATAGACAACAACCTAACGTATAAAGCCCATTTTATGCCCTTTCCTCCAGAGTACGAAAACTAATACACGTCCTAAAAAAACTCCGCGACTGTACCTGTCGGCGACGAGACTCGATCGACACACCAAGGCGCTAATAACAGGTGATCCTACACGAATATTAGCGCAATAACATAAATACCTACTATGTAATAAGGTTTAGCATTTCATATATATTTCAGTTAGAATGTGCTATAAGATTTCCTTTTGAGACCCTATCTGGGGCACTAGGGCGCAACTAGCGGCTAGGCCGACACGGAAAATCAGTAAATTTTTCACATTAAAGTTGCAAAATCTAAGTAAATATTCAATATCTAACTAGATTCTAATAAGAATTTGTCATTATGTAATGTTCCAAGTCGATTCCAATTAGATTTATGCTATAATTGTGTATAATTCTTATTAGAAGCATTAACAGTAAAATTGCAAAGGAATTTTGTTAGACGAAAATTCTCATACATAATTACGTAACTTGAAAACTTACTTTTTTGTTTATGTAGATATAACGTTGTTTTTGATCTCAAATGAAAGGTATAGACTTAAAACCATTTTGTATGTTTAGTTTATAAGAATCGGTTCACGCAATAAAGAGATATAGTCGTTTTTATGTAAGGAAATTTTGCTTAGTATTAAGGTGTAATGTTTTGCTTTATAAGGTGTTATATACTTAAGATAATAAATAATTTTGATGTTTTATAGTTTCAATTACCTAAGTAAATAGCTAGTGTAAGGTTTTATGTATTAGAATAGTTTATATAAGGGTGTAATGTTAAGCATAAATTTTTTTTTGTACTGATTCTCCTCCATGGAGACTGACTTACCGGACGCTCAGCGCGCCCCCACCCCCTTCAACTACGGCTCTGATTCTGAGCCGAAGTTTTCATCTTCTTCTTCCTCTCCTTCGCCCTCCGAGGACGAGTCCTTCGTGACCGTCCAAGGTAAGGGTAAGAAGAGGAAAGCTAAGAAGCAGGACCTCAACCGGGCCAACAAGGTCGCAGCGTTGGAGGACCTAGCGGCGTCACCTCTCTCCCCCGCCCCGGTAGCCACCCCCACGGCCCCCATTGCCCCCACCCCCGCTACCCCCTGCCCGACTGCGTCATCCTCTTCTCAGGATGCCACCCCCCCGGCCCCTTCTACCCCCAAGAAGGTCCCCCCCCCGCCTCCTGTATACATACAGGACAAGAACCTGTGGACTTCAGTGTCCAAGTGGTGTCTCGATCGTAAGATCGATTACACCAACGCTAGGAATACCCAGCAGGGTATTAAAGTGATGGTCCCTAGCTCTAGGGCTTTCAGAGACCTCACTAGTCTCCTGCAATCTCGTGGAGTAGCATTCCACACCTTCTCTCTTCCCGAAGAGAAACAGACACGCGTTGTCATCAAACGCGTCCCCCGCGAAATCCCCACCGAGGATATCCTAGACGACTTAAGGTCGCAGCACATTCCCGTAGACGAGGTGCATAGAATGCACCGCGCCAGGGGTGGCGAAGCCTACGATATGGTTCTCGCCCTATGTCCCCCATTCCAGGGCTATCACCCTATTTTTCAGATCAAATCAATCTGTAACCTTACAGGCTTACAGATTGAGAAACCAAGGAAGAATGGCATTGTAGGTCAATGCCATAACTGCCAGTTGTATGGCCACTCGCAACGCTTCTGCCATGCGAAACCCAGGTGCGTTAAGTGCTTGGGGGAGCATGGTACCAAGGACTGTCCTCGTCCGAAGGACTACTCTCTTTGCCCGGACCCACCCAGCTGTGTGGCCAGGCTGGGCACCCGGCCAACTACAGGGGTTGCCCCAAAGCCCCCAAGATGTCCTCCCACAAGGCAGCCAAGCGTATCAACGCTCATCTACAGAGGGAATCCCCCTCTGCATTCAAGGCCCCGTCCACTCAAGTCCCCACTAGGCTAAGCCCCCAAAGGCCTTCCCCGTGGAACCAACTCCAGCACGTACAGGCATTCCCTGTACTGGGTAACTCCCAACCCCCTCCCCCGCCCCCGACCAACACCATCCCTCGTTTGATGGACCCACGTTTGCGCATCGCCGCACCCCCCGTGCAACCCGCAGCTGCCCCCAAAGCAGCATGCCCCCCGCCCCCACAGCGGCCCCCAATTCAGGAATCGATTCCTTCAACGTTATCACGTCTACATTCCTCACTTTTCTCACCCCGCGTGCGAAGCAGATGGCTAATGACATCGTAGCCGCTCGCCGTGCGGGTGATCTCTTTAAGATACAGGCTATCTTTAACGCGTATCCAGAGATAACGCAAGCCTTGACCTCCCTCGCCACCCAACCCAGACCTCTCAATGGATAATACGATCGTATCGAGACTCAAACCCAGATCCCTAACTTTAGGTATTTTCAATGCCAATGGCATTCAAGGCCAACGCGATGAGATTGCGGCTTTCCTCCGCACTCATCGCATTGACATCCTTCTCATTCAAGAATCCTTCTTGAAACCCAGTAGTCGAGATCCGTCGATTGCTAACTATCGTATAGTACGCAACGACAGGACTCGTTGTCATAAGGGCGGCACCCTAATCTATTACAAAAAAGAGTTATATTGCATACCTATAGACCCTCCCTCTCTTTCACGATTGGAAGTGTCTATTTGTCGACTGGGTATGTCCGGCCATCAGCCAATCACCCTAGTCTCCACATACCTCCCTCCTCAGAGCGCTTCAGAGGACCTCCAGTCCCTCTCAAACGACCTCTCTGTCTTACTTGGCTTGAGTAGCTCCGTTATTATAGCGGGCGACCTCAATGCCAAACATCCCGCCTGGAATAGTACCAGGACCTCCTCCAGGGGTCAAAAATTATTTGACCTCTCATCCACCATGAATTTCGATGTCATCGCACCGATGACTCCCACTCATTTCCCACATAACCCCAGTCATACCCCCGATGTATTAGACTTGGCCCTCCTTAGAAACGTTAATTTAAGATTAGATTCAATAGAGACGGTACACGAGCTTAACTCTGACCACCGTCCAGTTGTCGTAAGACTGGCCCCACGCATAGGTCTATCTGACCCCAATCTCCCCCCGCTCACCAAAAGGGTAACGGACTGGAAGAAAGTAAGTGATCAACTGAAATCTAACACGTCCCCCCAATTGGATTCTATTCCCAACATTTTCGACTCTGTCGCTGATACGACGGCCGCGATCGACTCACTCACTGATCACGTGCAATCAGTCTTGAACAATTGTTCAAGGGAGGTTCCAGCGTCGGATGACCGTCGCTGGAGGCTGCCAGACGATGTGCGTGAGCTGTTGACTGAGAAGAACGCGGCTATCCGTGCATACAGCAATTTTCCATGTAACGCGAACAAAGCCCATATGCGATACTTGCAGAGATCTGTTAAGAAACGCATAGCGGAGCTGCGCGATGAAAACTGGGACAAGATGCTAAGCGATTTAGAACCCAATCACTTAGCCTTCTGGGAACTTCAGAGGAAACTCAGGTCCCAACAAGCCACGTCCATGCCCCCCCTCACTCGCCCCGATAAGTCTGTCGCTTTCGATGACACCGACAAGGCTGAATGCCTAGCCGACTGTCTAGAAGCTCAATGTTCACCCAGTACCCTTCCTGTAGACCAAGCTCACCTCGCAGAGGTTGACGCGGAAGTCGAACGCAGAGCCTCCCTCCCCCCGACCGAAGACCCTGATAACCCTCTTGCACCCGTCACTCCGGACGAGGTGCACGACATAATCAAAGGTCTCAAAACCCGCAAAGCCCCCGGCTCAGACGGACTCACTAATAGAGTGATCCAACTATTCCCAGCCCACCTAATAATGCTTTTGGTAACCATCTTCAATGGCGCCTTAAGTAACAACATTTTTCCACAAGCGTGGAAACAAGCCACCGTCATCGGCATTCCCAAGCCCGGTAAACCTAATACGGAGCCTTCGAGCTACCGCCCTATTAGCCTGCTCAAAGTCCTAGGTAAAATCTATGAGAGGCTTATTTATAAGCGTCTCAGAGACTATGCCGAGACTAAGGGCCTCATTCCCGAAGAACAGTTTGGCTTTCGTACTCAGCACTCTAGTGTGCATCAAGTCCACCGTATCGTTGAACATATCACCGCTGCTTACCAGCGTGGTTCAAAGACGGGCGCTATATTCTTCGATATAGCGAAAGCTTTTGACAAAGTCTGGCACAATGGCTTATTATTCAAGCTATACAAACTCGGAGTGCCAGACCGTCTCGTGCTCATCTTACGAGACTTTTTGTCAAACCGTACTTTTCGTTACCGCATCGAAGGTGCGATTTCCACCCCCCGCCCCATTCGAGCAGGTGTGCCGCAAGGTTCAGTGCTCTCCCCTCTTATCTTCACACTGTTTACCAGTGACATTCCAAAGAGTAATAAGGCACAGTTGGCTCTGTTCGCAGACGATACGGCCATCTATTACTCAGGTCAATGCCCTCGCGCGATTGCTCACACTCTGCAATCGGCCGCCGATAAACTCGGCGCCTGGTTCAGGAAGTGGAGAATCGAAGTAAATCCCGACAAGAGTCAAGCGATTCTTTTTAGAAAACCGAGACTCAGACACAAGATACCCGCCCCCAGTCCAATCACTATGTTCGGCAAGCCGATCCCTTGGGAGAAGCAAGCCAAGTACCTAGGGGTCATACTCGATGAGAAACTCTCATTCTCCGAGCACATAAAGCAGGTTCGCTCGCGAGCCGCTTTTGCTATCGGTAGGCTCCATTCCGTTCTGAATGCACGTAGCAAATTGTCACTTAGGTGCAAATTGCGTACCTACACGGCATGCATTCGACCCATAATGACCTATGCGTGCCCCGTTTTCGCGCACGCTAAGCCACGTCACATCCATAAGATGCAGACGCTACAAAACCGTTTTCTTAGAAAGATTACGGGTGCCCCCTGGTTCGTCAGGAACGAGAATCTCCATCTCGACCTTAAAATTCCCACGATAGCCCAATACCTAAAACGTAACGCCAAGCGTTACTTTGAGAAAGCCGCCAAACACCGCAACCCTCTGGTTGTCAAGGCCGCTAGTTACACCCCCTCCTCTATTAGTAGGATTCGCCGACCGAGGCACGTATTATCCGACCCAGATGACCCCACTACCCTCCGTCAGGAAAGCTGTAGGGCCACTAGTACAATACACAAACACAAGAAACGTCCCGCTTACCGACCCCGCCGCCGGGGTCCTACGCGACCGCGACCCTCCCGAGTAAATAATACTCCCCCCCGACCCTTGCTCGATAACGAAGCGCCAGCCCGCGTTAATGCTGAGCCTGTAGCTTTAAATTCCCCGAATAATAATAATAATAATCTAATTTGATCCAGCCTGTCCCTCTTGCTGTCCTCCCGTTAGCGGACGCCCTAAGCCGAGGTCGAACCCCATAGGGGGTGCCCTTAGCGAGCGTCCGCCTAGTTTTAATTAGTTAGAAATAACATGCCCCTGGCTGGAGGCTTTAAGTTAGTAGCTTAAGGCAGCCACAGGATTGTCCGGTTAAGCAGCTACGACCTCCTCAGAGGTCAACTGCGAGATGCCACTCAAAAAAAAAAAAAAAAAAAAATGTTTTTTAGTCGCAGTCCAGCCTTCAGAAGAACACTATCAAGAATGCAAGCCGAAGTCTCCGAATAAGTTCAGATAGATATCAGAGTTTTATTTGCTCCAAGGTATACCAGGTACTGGTTTGTGGTACAATCTTCGAGGTACGTATTCAGGGGTACGTGGTGGTGCGTGTAACCAGCAGAGGTAGAAAAAACGGACACGCATCAATCTATTGTGGGAGACGTCCCAGGGCGACTGAGATACCTTCACTGGGTATAGTAGCCGTCCGCAACAGTTGGTCCTTCGAGTTCCGGATTCCCTGCAAGCGAAGATTGAAGATAGAAGAGTTCAGAAGACGTTCAAGATGCCGGTCACCAGGTCGCAGAAGGATGCTCCCTCACAACCCACGTCTCGTTCAATGGAAAAGGACGGGACAGAAGAAGGGTCAGGGTCGGAAGGGGTCACGTCTGCGTCAGGGTCATCGGGGACTGAAGCCACATCGAACACTTCTTCGGGTACCACGGCCACAGAAGAGACTACGGCTACGGCGAATACGGTGGCTACTGCAACCACGGCGGCGTCCGGGAACGGACAGAAAAAGGAAGGTGCCGCACAGAAGGAGACGACCAAGAAGATCCCAGAAGATGCTCCGGAACAAGGTGTCCATGGCTCCGCCACGACCCTGAAGCCGAAGGGGGTCGGTCGTCGAGCCAGGTCCATGAAGACCACGAGTTCTGCAGCCAGAAGACGCGAGCTAGAAGCCAGAGAAGAGGTAGCACGCCTGGAGCTGAAGCAAGCACCGGCTGCGGCAAAGCTAGCCCGTGTCAGATTGGAGCTGGCGCAGTGTGAAGATGAGGACTCAGTGGATGAAGACCTGGCAGATCAAGAAGACAGAACAGCACAGGTGCAGAACTGGATTCAATCATCGGTGTTGGAAGATGGCAACATGGAGCAACCAAGGCAGCGGGGCCAGGAGCCAGAAGAGCCGCAGAAAGTGAAGCCTGAAGTTACCTCCGCAACGAAAGGAGCTACGATCGAGATTCAAGCGTTGACAACGGCGTTGAAAGAAGCCTTCACATCAAGAGGAGGACCAGCAGCGCAGCCGAGTTACATCCACGAGCTACCCTACTTCGATGGAAGCAGCAGCGAGTGGTTGGCGTTCAAGGTCGTCTATGAAGATACGGCGCCGATGTTCAACGATGTTCAAAACGTGGCGCGACTTAGAAGAGCGCTGAAAGGCAACGCAAGAGAAGCAATCAAGAGTCTGCTGTACTCCGAAGCCTCTCCGTTGGAAGTTATGCAAGCTCTCAAGAGAAGATATGGAAGACCTGACGCGCTGGTGTTGGCTGAATTGGACAAGGTCAAGGCGCTTCCGAAGATTTCAGAAAACCCGAGAGACATCTGTATCTTCGCAAGTCAAATCAACAACAGCGTAGCAGCGATCAAGGGACTGAAGAAACCACAGTACCTACATTCACCTGAAATGGTGAAACAAATAGTGGAGAAGATACCTACCATTCTCAAGTTCCGGTGGTACGACTTCACTGCAGCATCAGAAGATGGCGAGTTCTCCAACCTGTCGTCGATTTCAAGATTCCTGAATTCAGAAGCGGACAAATGTGGAGCCTTCGCGACTTCAGAAGAAAAGAGCGGCTTCAAAAGGACTCAGCGGCAAGCGACGCATTCAACAAAGGACTTCAAAGAAAAGGATTCAAGAAAACCTGAGAAGACTTGCCCTGTATGTGAGGGTGAACACTTCCTCGTTGATTGTCAGAAGTTCCAGAAGGCGTCGGTTCAAGATCGCTGGGCAACTGTTAAGAAGAGTCACGTCTGCTTCAAATGTCTTCAAGGGAGGCACCGGAAGGAGAGCTGCAAGAAGCCATCGTGCAAGGAATGCAAGAGGTGGCATCATCATTTGCTGCACGTCCCGTCAGAAGAAAGGACTTCTGAAGATAAGAAGGAGCCATCAAATGAGGTGGCGAGCGTCACTGCGTCGGTGAATGCAGTCAACAATGCAAGGGCATACCTGAAGATAGTTCCAGTGGAGGTCTTCGGGTCACAAGGATCACAGAAGATACTGGCCCTTATGGACGAAGGGTCAACGGTATCACTTCTGAACAAGAAGGTAGCAGAAGATATCGGCGCTCGAGGAAACAATGAAGAATTGATCATCGAAACAGTTGGCGGCAAGCTGATAAGGAAGAAGGACTCTCAAGTGCTGGACCTTGCTGTGAAGGGGGTTCATCAAGAAGGCAAGAAGACACTAAGAAGAGTCCGGACCGTCGACGAGTTGAAGCTCACGCCGCAGTTTCTCGACAAGAAGAGGATTCAAGATTGTCAACATTTGAAGAATATCGCCGATTCTCTGTACTACGAAGGGGAGTCACCGCAGCTACTCATCGGGCAAGATAACTGGGAGCTGATCGTGACTCAAGAAATAAGAAGAGGGAAACCAGGAGAACCAGTAGCTTCGCGAACGGGACTCGGATGGGTGCTCCACGGGTCGGACATCGGGGGTGCGAGACCAGTACACTTCCTGCACACATGTCTGCATGTCAACACGCCTGAAGAAGAGATGCATCAAGCTATCAAGGATCACTTCGCGATCGAAGCGCTCGGCGTGCAGCCAAGAAGACCCACTACGGACTCAGAAGGAAGAGCACTCACCATCCTGGAGAAGACCTGCAGACGACTTGAAGATGGTCGATTTGAAGCTGGACTTCTGTGGAGAAACGAGGAAGAACAGATGCCGGAGAGCTACACTTCTGCGAAGAATCGACTCATCAACATTGAGAAGAAGATCGACAAGGATTCTCAATTGAAGACGGAGTACTGCAAGCAGATCCAGCATCTGATCGACAGCAAGTATGCAGAAGAAGCGCCTGCTGGACAAGAAGACTCTAAGAAGACATGGTACCTCCCTCATTTCTCCGTGGTTCATCCTTTGAAGAAGAAGATAAGGATCGTCTTCGACGCTGCAGCCAAGTCAAAGGGAAGAAGCCTCAACGACGCTCTGCTGCCGGGACCCGATCTGTTGCAGTCGCTGTTTGGAGTGTTGCTGCGATTCAGAAGAGGACCCCTAGCGGCGCCACCGCTAGGGGTCCTCTTCTGACATCAAGGAAATGTTCCTGCAAGTTCGCATCAGACCAGAAGATCGAGACAACGTGAGGTTCCTGTGGCGAGGAGATCGACGCGACGTGTCACCGAAAAAGTACAGGATGACGTCGGTTATCTTCGGTGCAACATCATCTCCGAGCACAGCGATCTACGTGAAGAACCGGAACGCAGCGGACTACAAGGAAGAATATCCAGAGGCGGCCAGAGCGATCGAGTTGAATCACTACATGGATGACTACCTACACAGCTTCCATTCAGAAGATGATTTCAAAAGGGTTACAAAGCAAGTCGACTTCATACATAAGAAGGCGGGTTTCGAACTCACGGGATGGGCGTCGAATCAACCTGGGTTGCTGCAAGGGTTGAAGACAGAAACAACCGAAAAAACGGAAGTGGACCTGGGCGAGAAGGAAGAGAAGACATTGGGACTACGTTGGTTTACAGAAAGGGACTCCATCGGCTTCAGGGCGAACCTCCGAAATACTCCAGAAGAAGTAGCAAGAGGACTCCAGGTGCCTACGAAGAGAGAAGTCACCAGCGCCGTCATGTCGACCTTCGACCCACTGGGATTAGCATCACCGGTTCTCGTCCAAGGCAAGAAGCTGCTTCAAAACACATGGAGAAGCGGCGTCGGTTGGGATGAAGAAATAGAAGAAAAGGAGTACGAAGCATGGAAGACTTACTTGGAGAAGATGAAGCTACTCCAAGACCTGCAGATTCCGAGATGTCTGGCGCCACATCGCACCGAGGGGGAGCTGCACACGTTCACAGATGCCAGCGAAACAGCGTATGCAGCCACTGTATACTGGAGAACGGAAGATCAAGATGGAACTTACCACGTCAGCTTAGTAGCAGCGAAGGTACGAGTCACTCCGTTGAAGCCGGTATCGATTCCAAGACTCGAACTACAGGCGGCCCTCCTAGGAAGCAGATTAGCACACTCAGTTGGAGAAGAATTGGATCTGAAGGTGGTGAAGAAGACATACTGGACGGACTCCAGCATCGTACTCTCTTGGATCAAGACGGACCCGAGAACTTTCAAGACGTTCGTAGCTCATCGCTTGGCGGAGATAGAAGATCTTACTAAGCCACAAGAATGGAGATGGGTTCCTACGGCGCAGAATCCGGCAGATGATGCGACGCGCGACGTGCCAGAACACTTCAGCTGCGATCACCGTTGGTTCACCGGACCGGACTTCTTAAGAAGAGAAGAAGATCACTGGCCGGCGGCGAGAAGCTTCAAGAAGGAAACCACCGGCGAAGAGAAGACGGCGGACGTCGCGACGGCAGCAAATATCACCCACCCATCACCGGATCCTGAGAGGTTCTCATCGTGGAAGAGACTTTGGCGAGCCACAGCGAGAGTACTGCAGTTCATTCAACTCTGCAGACGCAAAGAAAAGGTCAACGTCAGCAAGGAAGATCCCACCTGGAAAATGACGCAAGGAAGAAAGAAGACAGTCGAGAAGCAACGACAGTCTTCAAAAGCAGCAGAAAGGAAATACAAGCCGCTGGACATCGAACTACTAGAGCAAGCTGAAAATCTACTGCTGAGAAGAAGCCAAGGAAGAAGCTTCAGAGAAGACATCAGGTGTCTACAGCAAGGAAAGCAAGTAGAGGGCAGCAGCAAACTGAAGAAGCTCGACGTAATTCTAGAAGATGGTCTCCTGCGGCTGAAAGGAAGAATCGACGCGATACAGGGCGTAAGCAGAGACTACAAGCGGCCCGTCGTGCTCGACAGTAAGGAGAAAACGACACGACTTTTATTAGAAGATTTTCATCGTCGTTTCAATCACGGAAATCACGCAACGGTCATGAACGAGATAAGGCAACGCTTCTGGGTGCTGGGACTGCGATCAGCGATCAAGATAGCTCAACATCAATGTCAATGGTGCAAGACGAGAAAAGCGAAACCTCAAGAGCTACCAACGGGCAACCTACCGGCTGAGCGACTGATGCATAACAACCCTCCTTTCACGTGTACCGGCATCGATTACTTCGGCCCTATGACAATCACCGTAGCAAGACGTCATGAAAAACGATGGGGAGCTCTATTCACATGCTTAACTACAAGGGCTGTGCATATCGAGCTTACTCCGTCACTCTCTACCGACAGCATGATCATGGCGCTACGAAGATTCGCTGCAAGAAGAGGAATGCCGAAGAC
This sequence comes from Conistra vaccinii, assembly GCA_948150665.1. Lineage (NCBI taxonomy): Eukaryota > Metazoa > Arthropoda > Insecta > Lepidoptera > Noctuidae > Conistra > Conistra vaccinii. The sequence goes on along the minus strand of OX411323.1, from coordinate 8,529 downwards.
AATCTACACAGACAACGGGACTAACTTCGTCGGCGCGAACAAAGAATTGAAGGAAGCCCTAGAAGCAATGAAACAAGAAGATCTCACCTCAGAAGCAGAGAAGATCGGCGTGCAGTGGAAGTTCATCCCTCCTGGTGCACCCAACATGGGCGGTGCATGGGAGCGTCTGGTGCGATCCATCAAAACCGCACTAGGCGCCACACTCAACGAGAAGCATCCACGAGAGGAGGTACTCCACACCCTCCTGTTAGAGGCCGAGCACATCGTCAACACTCGGCCCCTCACCCATCTCTCCGAGAGCCTTGAGGAGGAAGCACTCACTCCAAATCACTTCCTCCTCGGGCGGTCATGCGGCGCGGCGCGAGTCGGCAGCTTCGAAGACAGCGAGCTCGTGGGCAGACACACCTGGAAGGCGACGCAGCGACTTGCCGACCACTTCTGGCAACGTTGGCTGCGCGAGTACCTGCCCACCCTGCTGCCGAGGAAGACACCGGGAAGAGCCAGCGCTACGGACCTGCACGTCGGAGACATCGTGATGATCGTCGACCACAGCCTGCCACGATGTACGTGGCCACGCGGCAGAATCCAGCAGGTGTATCCAGGACCAGATGGGCGGATCCGGATCGTCGACGTCGAGACCAGAGGCGGCGTGCTGCGAAGACCCAGTTCGAGAGTGGTGCTTTTGGTGCCGGGAGTGTCGCCGAGCCAGGAGAGCTGTGCGACGCACGAGGGGGAGACTGTCGGCGACGAGACTCGATCGACACACCAAGGCGCTAATAACAGGTGATCCTACACGAATATTAGCGCAATAACATAAATACTATGTAATAAGGTTTAGCATTTCATATATATTTCAGTTAGAATGTGCTATAAGATTTCCTTTTGAGACCCTATCTGGGGCACTAGGGCGCAACTAGCGGCTAGGCCGACACGGAAAATCAGTAAATTTTTCACATTAAAGTTGCAAAATCTAAGTAAATATTCAATATCTAACTAGATTCTAATAAGAATTTGTCATTATGTAATGTTCCAAGTCAATTCCAATTAGATTTATGCTATAATTGTGTATAATTCTTATTAGAAGCATTAACAGTAAAATTGCAAAGGAATTTTGTTAGACGAAAATTCTCATACATAATTACGTAACTTGAAAACTTACTTTTTTGTTTATGTAGATATAACGTTGTTTTTGATCTCAAATGAAAGGTATAGACTTAAAACCATTTTGTATGTTTAGTTTATAAGAATCGGTTCACGCAATAAAGAGATATAGTCGTTTTTATGTAAGGAAATTTTGCTTAGTATTAAGGTGTAATGTTTTGCTTTATAAGGTGTTATATACTTAAGATAATAAATAATTTTGATGTTTTATAGTTTCAATTACCTAAGTAAATAGCTAGTGTAAGGTTTTATGTATTAGAATAGTTTATATAAGGGTGTAATGTTAAGCATAAATTTTTTTTTGTACTGATTTTTTTTAAATAAAGTACTTACAAAATTCCGAGAATTCGGCCTGCACCTGCAAATCGTTAACAAAAAAAGTATAAAAGGAGGACTATTTCGCAAGGTTTTTTAGTCGCAGTCCAGCCTTCAGAAGAACACTATCAAGAATGCAAGCCGAAGTCTCCGAATAAGTTCAGATAGATATCAGAGTTTTATTTGCTCCAAGGTATACCAGGTAAGGTCAACCGGGGCATTAGCGTCTTTGGGGCAATTGCGTTTATTTGAAATAATTTAAAATCTGTTTTAAAACCGACCTCTCCTGCCATCTAGTTTTGTTTATTTTGAATAAAATTAAAAATTATAGTTTCAATAGATGGCGTTGAAACGCATAGATTCAAAATATCGGCCATATTGAAAATCATTTGATTTTTGTGAAGTTGTGCTGCACGAGGTGAGTGATCAAAATCCTTAAAAATCCATATTTTTTCTCGGTTTTCCGTTTTTATTCTGAAATGTAATTAAATAATATATTATAGCCTGTCTATAACAATAGTTATTTTTATTAAAATCGTTTTGGTTGTGGAGAAATGATGATTTAAATTTTTTAGTTTAGGTCTGAGCTTATGGGGTAAATGCATCTGCAGTTTCGGGGTTATTGCGTCTATATGACGCATTTGCCCCAAAACCAGAGATGTTAAACCTTAAACTTAATGTTAACCTGTATTTCGTGTTTTTTTATTTTTATTTAATAGTTAATTTATTTTCGTAATTACCTAAATGTTTCAGAGAGTTTTGTTTAGCTTTGAATTTAAATTTATCTTTCTTCATTTTTTAACTTTTTGTGAGAACTTTAGCGATTATTTTTTGCTATAGTGAAGTTATCAATTTGTGTTGCATGTAGAATACGATCACAATGGTTATATTGAGATACATTGATATTTTATTTATTTAGCACCCATTTTAGGTTTTTCTAGGAGAGTTCATTCTAATTTTACTTTCACAAATAAAATGTTCTTAACGTCTGGATTTGACACGGGGTAAATGCGTCTAAGAGAAAAAAGTCGCATTTACCCAGTTTATATGACATAGCTTCTGATGTGATGATTATTGAATATTTTTGTAATTTACTAAAAGATTCGTATAAAAAACTTTAATTGAAGGAAAATATATTCATTTCAGCCTTCAAACGTCACAGGTTTAAAACTTATTTAATGAAGACGCGTTTGCCCCAATACGGGAAAAAGCGTCTAAAATTCCAATTTAAAAAAAAATGCGTATTTACTCGTATTTACTGTGACTAATGGAACACACAATAAATTAAGGATGCACACAGATAATTTCTATATACATTTGTATTAAGGATTTCTCTAATAAATTTATAATTAGTGTGATATGAATTTTCAAAAGCCTGTAAGGAATTTTTATGACGCAATTGCCCCGGTTGACCTTACTGGTTTGTGGTACAATCTTCGAGGTACGTATTCAGGGGTACGTGGTGGTGCGTGTAACCAGCAGAGGTAGAAAAAACGGACACGCATCAATCTATTGTGGGAGACGTCCCAGGGCGACTGAGATACCTTCACTGGGTATAGTAGCCGTCCGCAACAGTACCCCTATTGATATTTTGCGAATGGTCTACTTCGCACTATGCCAGTCAATCATACAATACTGTATCTGTATATGGGGACGCGCTGGTAAAAGCACATTTATTACATTAGAGAGGGCGCAACGGGCACTAATCAAGGTTGCACTTAAAAAACCTTTCAGGTTCCCTACAGACCTCATCTACCGTGAGTTTGAAGTTCTTAGAGTACGACAAATTTTTATACTCCAAGCAATTCTCAAATATCACGCTAAAATAAAAAAACGGCCTGACTACAGCGAAATAATAAACAAACGTGTCTTCAGAGTACCCATTCCAAACGCCAAATCTGAACTAGATGGACGTTGTACGTATTTTTCCTTTCCCAACACTTACAATAAAGTAAGTAAAACCTGCGACCTAAGAGACTGCTCAACCAAAACCTGTAAGAAAATCGTAATTTCAGCTCTTCTAACATTATCATACGAAGACAGCGAAGCCTTGATATAGAACCTGCACCACACACACACACACACACACACACACACACACCATCACACCCACTCAAACCTGGCATAACTACACAAGTCCAACAAAATGTAAACAATTCTTACTTTTCCTTAATTTATGTCTAGAATTTGACAAATGTTTTATTTAATGTTTTTTTTTTCTTCTAAGACTTGTCTTTAATACCCTCATACTGGAAGGTAACTATAATATTGTTAATCGCACTCCTGAGCCACAAGATACAAGCGATGCTTAGTTTGTGGCTCACAGAATTTGGCCAAATTTTTTTGATTAATAAACTTTATTATTATTATTATTTATATATGTCTACATATCTCGGGACCCTGGGGTCCCGGACCTTTGGAAGGCGTACGAGGGGCCAAAGCCAACTCGCAGAGGCCCGTTAGACGTGCTTAATGAAATATTATTATTACATCATCGTATGGAATCGAAAGACATCCGGGAAAGAGCCAGGAACCTTACAGTTTCCTATCCGGGGGTTTTAGATAGGACTTAGGAAACTCGATTTCTTCTGCACCTGCAAGATCATTTCTCGTCGGGTAAGGTTAGGGAGTTTTCGTCACTGAAGCTATATAAATACTTAGCAGAAAGAGGTTTTTTGGACATTTATCCAAACGAAGAAACTGCGCTCCGAATGCTGTGTACACCAGCATCAAACTGCTCGGCAGAACGGTCATTTTCAGCGCTAAAGAGGGTAAATAATTACTTACGATCTACCATATAAGAGAACAGGCTAAATGCACTCTCTATAATGTACATAGAGTCAGAAATAATACAGTCTATAGACTATGATGACGTCATCCGTTTGTTTTATCAGAAGAAAGTTCACCGTATGATTCTATAAAGCTTTTAGTCGTTTTTTTTTAATGCAATAATTCGGGTATACGCCGCGTATGACGACTGTTGACGTAACGTAACTATAGTGACATACTTAGCATAGACTGCATTATTTCAGATGTACCTATAAACTATAATTTTTAAATAGACAGATTAGTTAAACGAAGTATAAGAAAAGTTTGGAAAATCCAAAAGTGCACGCCTCATACTTATCACTCATTCATAAACGAAAAAGAAATTCAAAACATAGTTTAAAAATGAACAATTTATCACTTTTCATGAAGTCGTAATGTCAACGACTGACAAAGATATTTACGTTGGCAGTTGCTAGGCAACGGCACCGGATCAAGGTTGAAAATATTTAGATATTGATATTATATTTTAGTTAGTATTTTATTAATTATAATTAAACTACTATGAATAAAAGAGCCATTTTCAATAGGGTTCCTTCTACGGCTGAAACGAATGTATAAAAAAAATAGTTTGGAAAATCCAAAAGTGCACGCCTCATACTTATCACTCATTCATAAACGAAAAAGAAATTCAAAACATAGTTTAATAAAATCTGTCAAGTGCGAGTCGGACTCGCACACGAAGGGTTCCATACCATGTCGTACAAGATTTAACACTCTGAATTGCACGACTCGTAATGCGAAGCATTAGAGTGTGCTCTACGATCGAAAAAGATTTTTTGCCCCATTTCTGCAACTGTATTTATTGTTACACTCCTGCTAGTACACAGAACCTACTTAATTTATATACCATTGTATAGATGATTAAATGGAGATTAATACTGTACTTTTTACCAATTGATTTAATGCAGCAGAAATGAAAAAAACATCAAAATAGTTGAAAAAAAAATCCTGTCCGTCAATTTATGAACCTTGAAAACATTGTAGCTTGCGATAAAATCAATAAATTGAGTAAATTTTTTTTTAATACATTGGTTTCGGCCATAGAAGGAACCCTATTGAAAATGGCTTTTTTTATTCAAAGTATTTTAATTATAATTAATAAAATACTAACTTAAATATAATATCTTTATCTAAATATTTCCACCCTTGACCTAACGTGTTGCCTAGCAACCGCCAAGTAAATATCCTTGTAAATAGTCTTTGACATTACGTAAGGATTGCGAGGTTAGAAATTTACCCATATTGATGGGTAAAACAGCAGTCAAAACATACTTCATGAAAAGTGATAAATTGTAAATTTTTGCTAGAAACTATGTTTTGAATTTCTTTTTCGTTTATGAATGTGTGTTATGAGGCGTTCACTTTTGGAATTTCCAAACTATTTTTGTAATACTTTCATAAAGGTAACAACAGAGGCGCTATAAAAAAACAAAGATTTGTAAAGAAATTGTCTAATTTTAATGAAAAAATGTTGTGTTAAAATATAGGTGTAGGAGTATATTTCATTTATTTTAAGAGAAAAATATTAAGTTAACTTTATCCAGTAACATGCATTAACTAAAGTCAAAGTTATTTATTTGCTACTAACATAGTATTAGTAGGTATAAATAGGTATATATGGTAGGTAAGCAGGTAGATATGTAGGGTAGGTAGGGTAGGTTAGGTACCTACCTACCCTGGTAAGAATGGTAGGGTAGGTAGGTAGGGTAGGTAATTAGGTAATTAGGAAAGGTAGATGCGCCGTAGATAAGTACTTAGTGCTAACCGTGCGAAGCCAGGCCGGGTAAAGCTAGTTACTTATAAATAAAAGGATTTCTCTTGCTACATCAGACTATATTGTACAAAATAGAATGTAAGTAGTACGCCAAATTTTAATTATAACTGTGCGTTTGCACTGGCGAAACATTCACAACAAAACATGTTGGAATCTCTATTTTCTGTCAATTTTTCATACAATGTTGAACAGGAACTAGAGATTTCAACATGTTTTGTCGTGATGTTTCGCCAGTGCAAACGCACGGGTCAATACAGGTATTTATTTACGTTATTTTTGATAGTCATAAAAGAAATCTATTATTTCTTACTTATTATTTTTACACATCCCATCGGACTATGAGAGTGAGGGAAGAGAGAGTGCACTCGTGTCTGCGCACACACTTGTGCACTATAATATCTCCCGCGCCGAAGGCCAGTCTCCGTTGAGATTGGCCGCCGTGACCGAATATTTTTACACCAATAATTTTTCTCAATATGAAATTGTATCCACAACGGTTTAAGGTAACTGAATAGTACACTGTATGTGCCAGCATTCATTTCAATGTTACTGAATATATTGTCTATTGGAGTGTAGTTTTAACATGAGGTATATACACATCAACACCGTCTAGGGATACTTTGAAAAAAGTCGATAAAGTTCTTAAACTCATAAAATACTGGCCGGTTTTAAAATCTTGTGAAGAAATTTTATTTTGTAGACCTTTTTGGATGATCGAAATTTAAATGATCGAAATAGTATATGCTGCCATGATAGTAGGTACTTACTAATTCCATGTCATTACTCCGACTATTAAATAGTTATCTGTGGAATTTATATCGCATAATATTAGCATGAAATACAAAATTATTATTTTAAGTTGCAGAAAATCGCCCATATTATATAAAATACGTTATGAATCGGCGTTTTTAGTATTTGTTGATTATAAACAGTATATGTTACATGATACACACAAGTTTCAAATTCCTAATTTGTTTAGTTGTTGAGATAGAGCTCGTACAAAAATGGTCTAAAACAGACAACTTCTACAGCCCCCTAATTCATCATTTTTGAAGATAAAAACAAATAAAAATTATATTTATTTTCTACTTGATGAGCTCTAGACAATGATACCCCACATGCCAGGGTCAGATTATTTTTTTTTCAAAATTTAATTTTATTGTATGGCGACCCCCCTTTAATTTTTAATTTTATTATTTGTTGCTCTTGCGGCAATAGAAATGCTCAATCTGTGAAATTTTCAACTGCCTACCTATTACGGTTCATGAGATAGAGCTCGCTGACAGACAGACGGACAGCGGAGGCTTATGAATAGGGTTCCGTTTGTCACCCTTCGGGTACGGAACCCTAAAAATGAACAATTTATCACTTTTCATGAAGTCGTAATGTCAACGACTGACAAAGATATTTACGTTGGCAGTTGCTAGGCAACGGCACCGGATCAAGGTTGAAAATATTTAGATATTGATATTATATTTTAGTTAGTATTTTATTAATTATAATTAAACTACTATGAATAAAAGAGCCATTTTCAATAGGGTTCCTTCTACGGCTGAAACGAATGTATAAAAAAAAAATTGACTCAATTAATTGATTTTATCGCAAGCTACAATGTTTTCAGGGATCATAAATTGACGGACAGGAAATTTTTTTCAACTATTTTGATGCTTTTTCCATTTCTGCTGCATTAAATCAATTGTTAAAAAATACAATATTAATCTCCATTTAATCATCTATACAATGGTATATAAATTAAGTAGGTTCTGTGTACTAGCTGGAGTGAAACAATAAAAACAGTTGCAGAAATGGGGCAAAAAATATTTTTCGATCGTAGAGCACACTCTAATGCGAAGCATTACGAGTCGTGCAAAATTGACTCAATTAATTGATTTTATCGCAAGCTACAATGTTTTCAGGGATCATAAATTGACGGACAGGAAATTTTTTTCAACTATTTTGATGCTTTTTCCATTTCTGCTGCATTAAATCAATTGTTAAAAAATACAATATTAATCTCCATTTAATCATCTATACAATGGTATATAAATTAAGTAGGTTCTGTGTACTAGCTGGAGTGAAACAATAAAAACAGTTGCAGAAATGGGGCAAAAAATATTTTTCGATCGTAGAGCACACTCTAATGCGAAGCATTACGAGTCGTGCAAAATTGACTCAATTAATTGATTTTATCGCAAGCTACAATGTTTTCAGGGATCATAAATTGACGGACAGGAAATTTTTTTCAACTATTTTGATGCTTTTTCCATTTCTGCTGCATTAAATCAATTGTTAAAAAATACAATATTAATCTCCATTTAATCATCTATACAATGGTATATAAATTAAGTAGGTTCTGTGTACTAGCAGGAGTGAAACAATAAAAACAGTTGCAGAAATGGGGCAAAAAATATTTTTCGATCGTAGAGCACACTCTAATGCGAAGCATTACG